>OX382274.1:18943398-24316092 GCA_947507595.1 Pyralis farinalis
AAGCGCTCGCTTCTCTTTACCTACCCTGCAAGTGACCTGGCGATACATTATTTCTTAGTCTGGGGCATGATTGCTAAATTGCAATCTGTGACAATGTATCTAAACTGAAAAGTGATCAGTTCATAATGACACATTTTATCTATGTATCAGTTATAGAGGAAAGACAACGTACTCAATAGAGGTCGGTGATTATATACACAATGTGTCAATGGCACGCTCTAGATAGAGTCCTGATTGCAATAGACGTTAGACAGAGGATACGTGATTGACAAACGTTGAGATATTGCTAAGAAGAGTATTAATACACTTGTACACTAATATTGTTGATAATATTACAACATTAGACGTATAATGATAGACTATAGTCTCGACAAGCTCGGTGGCGCAGTGGTGAAACGCGTTGTTACGCTACTTTGGCACCAACGCTCGTGGGTTCGATTCCCATACGGTACAAACATTTGTGTGCATGAACATGTCTGTTTGTCTTGGTCTTGGTATTTTCTATGTATAATAAGTATGTATTTACAAAAAAAAATGTATTTACGTATGTTTATCAGTTGTCAAGTACCCATAACACAAGCTTCGCTTACATTGGGGCTAGATGGCGCAGTGTCATTTGTCCGACAATATTTATTTATTTATGAAACAGTGGAGAAAGCTTTCTTTTTGTTTTAATACTACATACGGCTCACCTGATGCAAAGCGGTTACCTTAGTGTATGTACACTTGCAGTACAGATAAATACTATAAATACTAAGGTAGCTCCGTGATTTAAAATAATTTTATATGGACACTCCGAAACAAACATACTCGTAATTATATATAATGGGGCGGTTATCTTACTGAGTTAGTGAAATAGATGACCCTATTTCACTAACTCAGTAAGGTAACCGTTTCGATGTACGAGTATTCTGTAGCGAACGTAGCCAATTTATGTTAAGTACTTACCTTACCCAAACAACCTATCTCTCCAGTCGCTATTGAGAGAAAGAGTTGGTCTGAAAGAGAGTGTTGGTGTTAAGATAAGAAAAGTCATGCTCCGTTGTTTCGACACGTAGAAAAAATGCAGGATGAAAGAATGACGAAACAGATATACAATGCATAAGTGGAAGGATGTAGGAGCCGAGGAAGACCGAGACTAACCTACCATGACCAAATTGGTTGTGTTTCATCAGAAGGTGATGTCAGGAGCCCCAGCAACCGGCGAGCGTGCATGAAAAGAACTATGAATGTTAGAGAACCGAGTGAAGTATGTATGGTCCGCGTGTTATGGCTCTCGGTTCTCTCTGCCTACCCCGCAAAGGACCTGGCGTGAGATATACATACATAGCAATATTATATGAATACACTGAATAAAAATTAATAGCACCGTGATTTTTTTTTCATTATCAACCATTGTATTTATAATATAATATAATCTGAGCTGCAAACACTAGTCACAATGATGAAAGACGAATGTATGAAGGAAGGCTTACTACTGAATGCGAAGAAAACAAAAATAATGGTATTGAAAGAGAAGAAACCAGAACCAATGTAAGGATTACGGTAGATCATGAACGGTAGATGTGTTGGAATAAGTGGATGAGTTTGTATATCTTGGATGCGCTTTCAGCAGGGATGGAAGGTACACCGCAGATGTGGAAAGGCGAGTGAGTGCTGGGAATAGTGTGAATGGAGCGTTGGGAAAACTTCTTGGCAGTAAAAACTTGAGCCAGAAGGCGCAGCTGGCTATACACAATGCAGTGCTGGTTCCAACGCTAACTTATGGAAGCGAGAGCTGGGTATGGCAGAAAGAGCATGAAAGTAGAATAAACGCGGTCGAAATGCGAGCGCTGCGCGAAATTTGTGGCGTAAGGCTTGCAGACCGTATTCGCAATGATGATGTTAGAAAGAGAGTTGGTCTGAAAGAGAGCGTCGGTGTTAAAGTAAGAAGAGGAAGAAATATGAAAGAATGACGAAGCAGATATACAATGCAAAAGTCGAAGGATGTAGGATGTAGGAAGGCCAAGACTTACCTACCTTAACCAAATTGGTCGTGTTCTATCAGAAGGTGATGTCAGAAGCCCTAGAAACCTGCGAGCGTGCATGAAAAGAGTAATGAATGTTAAAGAAGCGAGTGAGGTATGTAAGGATCGAGTCGCATGGCGCTCGGTTCTCCCTGTCTACCCCGTAAGGGATTTGGCGTGAAGTTATAGTAGTAGTAGTATGTATAATGTAAACCTATTAATGACTTTTATCATTATTATTATATACGTCAGAGGTGAATATTACACAAGTATCATAGAAAATTTCATTTTTGTAACTCCATAATTATGAGGATATGGTTTTCCTCTTATAGTTGCATACCCGGAAGTCTACATCAATTTGATGTTTCAAATTTACTATTCAAATGTTCCGAAGTTTATTACTTAACTTCTGACTAAACAGAAGTTCCCATCGAGATCTATAACTTGAGAGTTTGTTAATGATTTCGTATTTCATAGAATTGTTATAGACTCCAAATTGGAATCCCATATTACTGAACTCTCCAATAGGCTCAATTCCGCCGCATGTGCATTTTCATTTATACGAAAACGTTATGCATGCATTTTATATTCAATGTAATTGACGAGCTCAGTGGTGCAGTGGTTAATAACCCTACTTTGACACCAACGTTCGAGGGCTCGAATCCAACACAGGACAAACATTAATATGCATGTCTGTTTGTTGTTTGTGTGGGTGTTTTTAAGAAAGGAAGGGCGCATAAGAGCAACTCGTCTGGGGAAATGCCTCCATCTTACAGAAAACCGCAACCAAATAACATCTTCCTAGAGGGTTGTTATGTTTCTGCGTGTAAGTGAGGTCACCAGTAAACTCCTAAGGAGTTACCAACAGAGGTGGGCACCGTGCGAGTGAAACGTAATGTACTGGAAGCATTCACAGGCTACAGTAACCGCTTTGCATCTAGTCGACCGTATACTAGTATGCCTCCCGACATTGTATAAAAATACATCAAATAGTTTTCAAAATTCAGTAAAAATCTCAGAAATAGTAATAACACTCGGTACATTTGCTTACTAGCGCCAATTTGTTACGGATCCCATATCATTTGTAAAAAGACTTGTCGCCTATGTAATTCGATAACCATGTCAGCAACAAAGATGTCTGGAAAGAAGTCAGCACCCGTATACAGAGTATGGTGACATTTTATTATCTTAATATTTTGTTGACGATTTGAAAAACAGGTCAATATTCTCAAGTTAATTTCAATTTTTTTCTTGACCGATTGTCACTTCCAAAATGCCGGTAGGTTTAAAAAAAATCAGCCAAGTGCGAGTCGGATACGCACACGAAGGGTTCCGTACTATTATCGATAAAAACGGCAAAAAATTCACGTTTATTGTATGGGAGCCCCCCTTAAATATTTGTTTTATTTTAATTTAATTTTTTATTCTTAAGGTGAATATATAAATAAATATTTTGTGAATATTTCAAGCGCCTACCTGTTGCCGTTATCAATATCGAGCAAAAAATCACGTTTGTTGTATGGGAGCCCCCTTAAATATTTATTTTATTATATTTTTTAGTATTTGTTGTTATAGCGGCAACAGAAATACATCATCTGTGAAAATTTCAACTGTCTAACTATCACGGTTCATGAGATACAGCCTGGTGAAGACGGACGGACGGACGGACAGCGGAGCCTCAGTAATAGGGTTCCGTTTTACCCTTTGGGTACGTGAGACGTGTCTGACCCCAACAGTTTTTTCTTCTATCTTCTCTTCATTTGTAAATGTCTTATGTAGAAAATAAAAAATGATTTATTTTATGTAAGTATAGCTTGGATTGACCGCAAGGAATGGACATAGGGTAATTCACAGTGCCACCTAATTGACGTATATTTTGCACAAAATATAACAAGTATTTTTTTAGGGTTCCGTACCCAAAGGGTAAAACGGAACCCTATTACTGAGACTCCGCTGTCCGTCCGTCCGTCCGTCCGTCCGTCCGTCCGTCTGTCACCAGGCTGTATCTCATGAACCATGATAGTTAGACAGTTGAAATTTTCACAGATGATGTATTTCTGTTGCCGCTATAACAACAAATACTAAAAAATAGAATAAAGTAAATATTTAAGGGGGCTCCCATACAACAAACGTGATTTTTAGGGTTCCGTACCCAAAGGGTAAAACGGAACCCTATTACTGAGGCTCCGCTGTCCGTCCGACTGTCACCAGGCTGTATCTCATGAACCGTGATAGTTAGACAGTTGAAATTTTCACAGATGATGTATTTCTGTTGCCACTATAACAACAAATACTAAAAAATAGAATAAAATAAATATTTAAGGGGGCTCCCATACAACAAACGTGATTTTTTTTGCCTTTTTTATAGATCATGGTACGGAACCCTTCGTGCGCGAGTCCCACTCGCACTTGGCCGATTTTTTTTGCTCGTTTTTACTCGATATTCATAACGGCAACAGGTAGACGTTTGAAATATTCACAGAATATTTAGTTATATATTTACTTTAAAAATAAATAATTAAATTAAAATAAAACAAATATTTAAGGGGAACTCCCATACAACAAACGTGATTTTTTTTGCCGTTTTTATAGATAATGGTACGGAACCCTTCGTGCGCGAGTCCGACTCGCACTTGGCCGATTTTTTTATAGGTAATGTTTAAACTCTGGATCAATAAATTTTTACTGAAATCGAAAAAAGATGCTCTACAACTAAATATGCGACTCAGTGATATTACTTTTCATGCAATAATTTTCATTTAACACTGTTTGTACACGAGATTTCAGACCATGATTGGACACTTTACGGTTATCATTACCATAAATGAAACGCGTAATATGGAGCCGTACACTATGAAACAACCGCTGTATTGTGAATAGTTTTTACCTACCTGCTAAGTTGTAATTTTTGAAGTTTGCAAGGCAACAAATTTGAAATATTTACAAATTATAATGTATATATAGGTAAGCAGAGGGTACCGATCGCCATAAGACGCGCAAACGAAAATTACGTTTTTTATACAATTAAGGTGGCAAAAAGCATACGGCCTGCCTGATGGTAAGCAGTTACCGCAGCCTATGGATATTTGCAACACCAGGGGTGTCACTCTTGCGTTGCCGACCCTGTAAGAACCTCTTCACGACTTTCTTGAAGAACCCCATACTATAGAGCCTTGGAAAAACCTCGGCCGGGCGCTCATTCCACAACTTAATAGTCTCAGTCAGAAAACTTACTACGAGTATACTAGCATATTACTAAGTAGTAGTAGTACATTATTTAGCATTAAAATTTCCGATGATTATCATTCTCATGTTCCATCTATTCCATTTTAAAAGGTTATAAATAAACTCTGAATTAATTATAGATGATTAAAGTTTATATTAAAGTACCACAGGAAATAGAGTAATGCTAGTAGCATTACTCTATTTCCTGTGGTACTTTCCTGTGGTATATTTTGTGCAAAATATACGTCAATTAGGTGGCACTGTGAATTACCCTATGTCCATTCCTTGCGGTCAATCCCAAGCTATACTTACATAAAATAAATCATTTTTTATTTTCTACATAAGACATTTACAAATGAAGAGAAGATAGAAGAAAAAACTGTTGGGGTCAGACACGTCTCACGTACCCAAAGGGTAAAACGGAACCCTATTACTGAGGCTCCGCTGTCCGTCCGTCCGTCCGTCTTCACCAGGCTGTATCTCATGAACCGTGATAGTTAGACAGTTGAAATTTTCACAGATGATGTATTTCTGTTGCCGCTATAACAACAAATACTAAAAAATATAATAAAATAAATATTTAAGGGGGCTCCCATACAACAAACGTGATTTTTTGCTCGATATTGATAACGGCAACAGGTAGGCGCTTGAAATATTCACAAAATATTTATTTATATATTCACCTTAAGAATAAAAAATTAAATTAAAATAAAACAAATATTTAAGGGGGGCTCCCATACAATAAACGTGAATTTTTTGCCGTTTTTATCGATAATAGTACGGAACCCTTCGTGTGCGTATCCGACTCGCACTTGGCTGATTTTTTTTAAACCTACCGGCATTTTGGAAGTGACAATCGGTCAAGAAAAAAATTGAAATTAACTTGAGAATATTGACCTGTTTTTCAAATCGTCAACAAAATATTAAGATAATAAAATGTCACCATACTCTGTATACGGGTGCTGACTTCTTTCCAGACATCTTTGTTGCTGACATGGTTATCGAATTACATAGGCGACAAGTCTTTTTACAAATGATATGGGATCCGTAACAAATTGGCGCTAGTAAGCAAATGTACCGAGTGTTATTACTATTTCTGAGATTTTTACTGAATTTTGAAAACTATTTGATGTATTTTTATACAATGTCGGGAGGCATACTAGTATACGGTCGACTAGATGCAAAGCGGTTACTGTAGCCTGTGAATGCTTCCAGTACATTACGTTTCACTCGCACGGTGCCCACCTCTGTTGGTAACTCCTTAGGAGTTTACTGGTGACCTCACTTACACGCAGAAACATAACAACCCTCTAGGAAGATGTTATTTGGTTGCGGTTTTCTGTAAGATGGAGGCATTTCCCCAGACGAGTTGCTCTTATGCGCCCTTCCTTTCTTAAAAACACCCACACAAACAACAAACAGACATGCATATTAATGTTTGTCCTGTGTTGGATTCGAGCCCTCGAACGTTGGTGTCAAAGTAGGGTTATTAACCACTGCACCACTGAGCTCGTCAATTACATTGAATATAAAATGCATGCATAACGTTTTCGTATAAATGAAAATGCACATGCGGCGGAATTGAGCCTATTGGAGAGTTCAGTAATATGGGATTCCAATTTGGAGTCTATAACAATTCGATGAAATACGAAATCATTAACAAACTCTCAAGTTATAGATCTCGATGGGAACTTCTGTTTAGTCAGAAGTTAAGTAATAAACTTCGGAACATTTGAATAGTAAATTTGAAACATCAAATTGATGTAGACTTCCGGGTATGCAACTATAAGAGGAAAACCATATCCTCATAATTATGGAGTTACAAAAATGAAATTTTCTATGATACTTGTGTAATATTCACCTCTGACGTATATAATAATAATGATAAAAGTCATTAATAGGTTTACATTATACATACTACTACTACTATAACTTCACGCCAAATCCCTTACGGGGTAGACAGGGAGAACCGAGCGCCATGCGACTCGATCCTTACATACCTCACTCGCTTCTTTAACATTCATTACTCTTTTCATGCACGCTCGCAGGTTTCTAGGGCTTCTGACATCACCTTCTGATAGAACACGACCAATTTGGTTAAGGTAGGTAAGTCTTGGCCTTCCTACATCCTACATCCTTCGACTTTTGCATTGTATATCTGCTTCGTCATTCTTTCATATTTCTTCCTCTTCTTACTTTAACACCGACGCTCTCTTTCAGACCAACTCTCTTTCTAACATCATCATTGCGAATACGGTCTGCAAGCCTTACGCCACAAATTTCGCGCAGCGCTCGCATTTCGACCGCGTTTATTCTACTTTCATGCTCTTTCTGCCATACCCAGCTCTCGCTTCCATAAGTTAGCGTTGGAACCAGCACTGCATTGTGTATAGCCAGCTGCGCCTTCTGGCTCAAGTTTTTACTGCCAAGAAGTTTTCCCAACGCTCCATTCACACTATTCCCAGCACTCACTCGCCTTTCCACATCTGCGGTGTACCTTCCATCCCTGCTGAAAGCGCATCCAAGATATACAAACTCATCCACTTATTCCAACACATCTACCGTTCATGATCTACCGTAATCCTTACATTGGTTCTGGTTTCTTCTCTTTCAATACCATTATTTTTGTTTTCTTCGCATTCAGTAGTAAGCCTTCCTTCATACATTCGTCTTTCATCATTGTGACTAGTGTTTGCAGCTCAGATTATATTATATTATAAATACAATGGTTGATAATGAAAAAAAAATCACGGTGCTATTAATTTTTATTCAGTGTATTCATATAATATTGCTATGTATGTATATCTCACGCCAGGTCCTTTGCGGGGTAGGCAGAGAGAACCGAGAGCCATAACACGCGGACCATACATACTTCACTCGGTTCTCTAACATTCATAGTTCTTTTCATGCACGCTCGCCGGTTGCTGGGGCTCCTGACATCACCTTCTGATGAAACACAACCAATTTGGTCATGGTAGGTGGTAGTCTCGGTCTTCCTCGGCTCCTACATCCTTCCACTTATGCATTGTATATCTGTTTCGTCATTCTTTCATCCTGCATTTTTTCTACGTGTCGAAACAACGGAGCATGACTTTTCTTATCTTAACACCAACACTCTCTTTCAGACCAACTCTTTCTCTCACCTCTTCATTACGAACGCGGAGAGCAAGCATTATGCGACAAATTCTGCGAAATGCTCTCATCTCGGCCGCATCTCCTTTCATGCTCTCTCTGCCATACCTAATTCTCACTTCCATAAGTTAGCGTTGAAGAAGTTGATACTTGAAGAACGAACCATGTGGAAGACCGCCCACACAGATGATTAACACTAAATTGAAGAAGATGGTCGAAGCCGATCCGGCGATTAATTTTAGTCCTTTATCTATTGAGTGTATGATTTTATATGTTTTAGTACTTTTGTGTGTATATATATATCTCCAAAAATTGTAATTAATATTAATTACAATTTTTGGAGATATATATACACACAAAAGTATACAGCCCACCTGATGGAAAGTGGTTACATCAGCATATGATCACTCGCAATACAAGAACAACTATCACTCGCAGGTTGCAATATCTGCTGCTAAAAAACCAACTTCTCGGCAAGTTACTGGTAACCTCACTCATAGGAACACGAAAACTCTCCGTGGAACTGATATTTAGCTGCGATTTTCTGTGAGGTGGAAGTACCTTTCCAGTCGTGTTCTGCTTTACCCCTCCCCTATAGTATAGATTAAAAAATAAGTAGTACCTTACACATAGAAATAGACAAAATGTATTTATTCCTCAGTTTATCTATCATTCTCTTCTCTTACCAGTATACTAACTTAAATAGCCTAAGAAAAAAATATCAGAAATACCTGTCTTATCAATTGCCAGTAACTTATTAATGATCTATTAGTTAGGTAGTATTTACTTAGCTCCGATAATGACCTAGCAAATTACACCGACATCGTACATTTAGATATATTATATTGTAAAAACTAAGGTTCGTTTCCAATGTCGTGATCCGATTCGAAAAGAATTGTAACTCGGTTGCTCGACAGCTTTATTCATTCGAAGATCAATGCACTGTTATTTTGCTGCTGATACCGATATATGCAGCATATTTGTAAATCAAAAAGACTAACTTCATTTAAAAAAAAATATTATATTGGCAGCAGATTTTTTGGACTACATACGGCGACTCAAAAGCATATCGGCATACGTTATCACAGCCTATGGAAGTTTTGAAATTTGTAATACAAGAAGTTTCGATCATACTCTAGCAGCCTCGCTACTCAAGCAGCAACTTTTCGATGACTTTGGCGATAGTATTTACTGGAATACACACTGTGACTCTATTCTTGTGGTTAACATAGAAGCCGGCTGAGGGAAACACGTTATCCGATAACGGGCAGCAGCGTCATCTTGTGCACTGTCTTATACTGCGATCACCAACCTGCCTGTCAAGCGTGGTGAAAAACCCCACTTAATATGATGAATATCAACAACAACACATGACCCTTGGTCCACGCTATTCTGCACTACAGTAGCGATCGCGGTAATGGCGAGGCAGAGGGTACAAGGAATTCCCGGCTGACATCCGGCTACCAAAATTGATAACTATTGAACCTGGCAATCTCAGCATGCATTCTTCCACTGCTGAACATAGACTTCATAGAAGAAGAAGTCCGTAGAGAGGGCGTGGAGACAATAATCCTTGAGTCCAACGTGCGTTTTTTTTAGTAAGGCGACCGAAAGTCCCAAGATGGTGTTGCGGTTATCACCCGGAACAACATCATATCGATAGGGAGTGTGCCTACCAGACTCTCTAATAGTACAACAGATCTGCGCGACAAGCTCTGCACACCCCAAGCAGGAGGTGAAGATTATGTATGAGGATATCCGTAAAGCCATACATGTCTCCAGGTATGTTTGGTATGGGTGATTTCAATGCAAAGCTAGGTCAGAGCAACGGGATAGAGTAGTAAACAAAGGCGATAGATGTTGGTCGACTACATAAAGAAGGAGGATTTCAAGATAACGAACTCCTTCATCAGGAAATTACCACACAGGAAATGTACCTAGATGAGCCCTGATGGTTCCACAAGCAATGAAATAGACTTCATCTTAACAACCAGAAGACATATATTCAATGACGTCTCCGTGATCGCTAGAGGGAAAACCGGTAGCGATCATCATATAGGGGGAGGCGTTTAAAATATCAATGTCAGGCTAGAAAAATCTCACCCCATGAAATATTTTTCAAGAGTCCATATTCATAACCCCGAAAGGTTTCAGCTTGAATTTAAAAATGGTTTACAGTTAAACATGCACTTTTCAGTTTTCTTGCGGTATGACACTCTTTCTTCAAAACAAAAAGTATTAAAGAGACGATCAACTAAAATAAAGACTACTTAGTGTTCAGAAGTAATATGTCTGTTGATCAAAGCCAGTTTATGCAACTGAAGACCAAAAGTGTCGACATTTTCTCATTCGAACTAAAGATCTTAAGGGAGATTGACACTTTATGGACAGAACCCGCTTCTGATTCGAGGTTATACCCAAGAACCAAATTGACCCGACACTTCACCGACGATATCTCTGCATCAGTCTATACGAGAATAGCCTCTTAAACCGCTGAAGAACAGCAAGGCGCCGTACGATGACGGAACCACATCGGAACTTTAGAAAGCGGATGGAATACTACTCGTATTATTTAGGTTTCTTCAGGAGATTTTCAATTCCGTCATCCCCGACAACGAGCCTCAGGCATGAGGCAATAGCGTGTTGGTATTGTTTTCAAGAAGGGTGACAATGCCTGTTTGAAAAAGTATAGACCCATCTCTCTTCTGGTCCATGTTTATAAGCTGTTTACAAAAGTCATCAAGAATCGCGCCGGTTTGATGACATCCAGCCGGTTTCTGAAAAGGACAATAGAACACATACATACAGAAATGATCACATACGTACAAGCATAAATAACACTTATGATTAAGAAATATATGAAAACAAATATTAGTATAAAACAAATTTATGAATATTAGTGTTATCAATATTAGAATGATTAGGATTTTCGACTATTAGTATAAGAAATTATATGAAAACAAATATTAGTATAAACCAGGTGTATTATTAGCCATATTCTGATGGTTATGAGTTTCGATCTTAAAAGTGGACCTATAGACATTTTTTAGGTGGATACCGGCAATAAAAAGTGCCCGTGGTCCACGCAGGTGAACTAAGCGCGTGTGCCCTGTTGCTGACAGATCCGGGGCACCACACCAACGCGGCCTATGGCATTTCGCGGGGTCGTTTAGTGGGTATACCGTCGCACAGCCGACGGGGAGTCCCACACTACCACCGGAGGCCACCCAGGCACCGGTGGTGTGCGTAACGCAGTTTTCCCCGCGTCACAAAAAAAAAAAAGGTGAACTAAGCGCGTGGACCACAACCGAAGCCTTATAAATAGCTTGCTTATAGCAATACATGTAGATGGCATGAAGCCCTGGGCTATTCCCATGAGCATCATTAGTAAGTAGAAATCTATTCTAGTGACAAGTAACTAATGGTGACAAAGTTGCGATAAAACCGGTGTAACGTAATGGACACAAGATTTTAGGTACATATAACTTAACCGTATAAATTGGCTACCAGATACGAACAAAGAAACAGACAAATTGAGGAACATTGGCGTATCGACGGTTTCTTTGTTTTGGGTATACGTAATTTTTTGGGAGAATAATGCCTTGAACAATAGGGCTTTGTATGCTTGTGATATGTGTAAATGACTAATCATCGTTCGCTTTGTGCTGTAATAAATGAGAAAACAAAACTATACAGTCTATTAGTTTACGATTATACTTGCATCAGAATTTTATAGGGGCAATTGAATGGCTTCACTGGTCTCCATTTTCCAGTACTCGTATAATTATAGCAAATAAAATAAATAATACTTTATATCTGAATATCTGAATTAATGTTAGAGAAGCGATTGAAGTGTGTAAGGATCGCATCTACCCTACCCTGCAAGGGACCTGGTGTGAAGATATACATACATACAATATCTGAAAATATTTTTTGTAAAGACAATTTGTTTTAAACAACGAAACGACAGTGCTACTTACGTACTTTAGTGCTCTCACCAAGTACGTTTGATCGGAATAACATATTATATTATAACGTACACGTGGCAACCCTATTAGGCATGCACATATCTTTCTTGTAAAACCGTATTTGCTGTGTTGTGAAGATGTGTTACCATTTGAGTTCAATATTATGGATCAGAATCATAATTATAGGTTTTAAGTATAAACTCATAGCGACTTTAGAATATTGTACGACATTGAATGTTGTTGGTGAACCACAAAAATTGGTAGAGACATAGTATATACTTAGGCTGAAAAAAACAATATCGTACGCAAACTTGGACATCAAGAACGCTTTTGAACCACAAGCACAAGGCCCAAGCTGTTAAAAGCCAAGTGCAAGGTATTTCCTTTCACCTTTCGGTGAGACTCCATACGGAAATGTTCCATGCGAGATCGAATGCTTATTATTATGCACGGTAGTTATGTTTATTACTGAAATACACAGATTATTAATATTAAAAAATCGGTCAAGTGCGACTCGGACTCGCGCACGAAGGGTTCTGTACCATTATCTATAAAAACGGCAAAAAAATCACGTTTGTTGTATGGGAGCCCCCCTTAAATATTTGTTTTATTTTAATTTAATTATTTATTCTTAAAGTGAATATATAACTAAATATTCTGTGAATATTTCAAGCGTCTACCTGTTGCCGTTATTAATATCGAGCAAAAATGAGCAAAAAAATCACGTTTGTTGTATGGGAGCCCCCTTAAATATTTATTTTATTCTATTTTTTAGTATTTGTTATTATTGCGGCAACAGAAATACATCATCTGTGAAAATTTCAACTGTCTAACTATCACGGTTCATGAGATACAGCCTGGTGACAGACGGACGGACGGACGGACAGCGGAGCCTCAGTAATAGGGTTCCGTTTTACCCTTTGGGTACGGAACCCTAAAAACGAGTTATGACTAAATATTTCTTGACAAACTGCGGTCGAAATGAACTTTTTAACAAGATAAGCTGTTACAAAAATTTGCTCACTGAAATAAAAAAAATCTCGTCTTCAATCTTGATGGACTTTGTAAGTAAACCAATTATGATTCAATGAGGAAACATTAATAAGTTATTGAAGCATAAAGAAAAATAAATATACTTTTTGTTTATTTTGCTATTTGAACAGTCTTTCTCGATGATTATAAAATAAGAGTACGTAACGGCGTCGGTTATCCGTAGATGACAATCGAAGAATTTTAATTCAAAATGTATATCAAAGAAATACTTGATGATTAGTTGTCCTTACGAAAAAAACCTTTTATTTAGCTCAAGGTTCATACTGTAGAGTATGACTATTTATTTATGATATCAAAGATACATAGACATCTTTATATATATCTTAAGTAAATAGTCGGAATATTTTGGTATTTCTTTTATTGCTTCTCAAGTTAACAAAGCTTATAGCGATTATATATGGATTTCATTGTTATTAAATTTTATTTCATTTTTAGTATGATTTTTTTTAACATTTTGATATGATTTATTGAATATTAAAACAATGCGCAATACTTTAGAATATCGACTGAACTGCTATATCGTAAGTAGTAGAGTATACTTGATAAAGTACCGCGAATTGTTTTAAGATCTCTATAAAATTATGTCAAATCAATACATTACAATATAACGTTAAATTGGTTTAGCATAAAACAAAAGATCGTTTCAATTTATGTATCAACAAATTTAAACAATGAAACAATGTGATTGCAAACAGAATTTATTGAACACTTGTATTATCCAATATTTATTGAATCATAATAGTGAATAATTTATTGACCGTTTAGATTCATTTTAGTTTTATTGCATTTTTATAAAAGTTATTATTTAAACTATTTGGTTAATAACATAAAATGGTTTACAGATGTTTTATCGTTCTATCGAGCACTAAAACTTACGTTAATTGTACTTGGTGCCTCTCGATAATTAGTGAAAGAAGATCTGGTAAAAGAGTAAGACATAGACATATTTTTCTCTTTAATATTAGTAGGTAAATTGATGATATACATCGACTTAATAAAATCCAATAATGTGAATTATTTATAGAATTATTGCATTCCTTGAAGGAATCTTTTGGTTTCAAATTATTCTCCTTTAAAATTTCAAATATAGAACAGGCGGGTTGCATATTTTCCACCAGAGCGTTATAAAAAGAGTACTTACATAAAAAGTCACATAAATTATCAGAACATCTCAGTGTATACGCCGCTTGGCTTGTAAGACCATTGCCTTATTCGGACCCAAGTATCCTGCACTAGACGCGACTCATCTTGACCTGTCCGATGGCGTCGTGTATGGCACTATAGATCATCATCACTAGGGTCTCAGTCTGATGATCATATAGATCATCAGACTGAGACTCTAGTGGCTGCGGGAACTAAAAAGCGGCCGTGGTTAAATCGGTATTAAAGGAAGCCAACTTTCTTAGGCAGGCTGCCTATGAGGCTTGAACCACGACGCGTGCTCCTGATCCTGATGTCGCTGTTTAGAAACGGAAACTTAATTAATGCTGCTTCGAGATTTAGTAAGAGAGCGATTGCTAGAGCAAAATTCGATTTCTTCGGTAGAGTTGGCGAACGGCAAGCCTTCCCTCTGGGAGCCGTGCTTTCTAGTCGCTCACTAAAGCTGCTGAGGGAAACTTCTGTCAACCGTTGTAGGCACCACTACGAAAACCGGATGGCAGTTTGGCTCATAACGCTGAGGAGAAAACCGATTTACACAGTAATCTCTTCGCCTCTAACTCGAATATGAATGAAGGGGTGCTGTGCCACCTGTTATCCCTTGGTGCGGTATCTCAATGTCAGAGATCTCTCTTACCCAGGTGGGCATTTCTCTCCCTCGACATTCATAAGTCGAGTGGGCCAGATGTTATACCCGTAGTGGTGCTGAAGCTGTGTGCTCCTGAGTAGTGTTCTGTTCTAACGCGTTTTTCGTGCTTTCGTACTCCACTGGGCACGTCTCTTCTTCATGGAAGACCGCCAATGTCATCCAGTACCTAAACAGGGTAACGGATCAGATCCATCGAATTACAGGCCTATTGTCATAACTTCCCTTCTCTTCAAGATGATGGAGCCTGTGATTAACACACGACTCCTGGCATGCCTAGAAGATCACGATTTCATCATTGATCGTCAATACGGCTTCCCTCATGGTCGCTCGACTAGCGATCTTCTAGTGCATCTTTCACACCGCTGAACTTAGGCGGTTGAGATTCAATTCAAGTTAACAGCATGTATAAGATCAGGTAAATAAGAAGCTAGGAATCCAATTAGTAAAACCCTGGAGAATCCCGTAAGACGGTAAGTGCGGTAGGTGTCCGTTCCACCGAATTCTGTGTATATATATTTACGCCAGATTCCTTGCGGGGTGGGCAGAGAGAACCGAGCGCCATAAGACGCGGTTCTTACATATTTCACTCGCTTCTTTAACATTCATAGCTCTTTTCATGCACGCTCGCCGGTTCCTGGGGCTTCTGAC
Organism: Pyralis farinalis; assembly: GCA_947507595.1. Classification (NCBI taxonomy): domain Eukaryota; kingdom Metazoa; phylum Arthropoda; class Insecta; order Lepidoptera; family Pyralidae; genus Pyralis; species Pyralis farinalis. Next base: position 18,959,238 of record OX382274.1, read on the forward strand.
ATCACCTTCTGATAAAACACGACCAATTTATATTATTTATTATCTTTAGACATATTAATTTAAAGTTCTTGCAACTCCGCCATTTCCTAGGGCTACTGACCTTCTGATGAAACACGATCAGTTTGGTCATGGTAGATAAGTCTTAGCCTTCCTTGGCTCCTACAACCTTCTACTTTCACATTCTTTAACTGTTTCGTGATTCTTTCATCCTGGATTATTTTTGCATATCCAAACCAATGGATCATGCCTTTTCTTATGTTAACTTAACATCATCATTACGAACGCGGTCAGCAAGTGTTATGCCACATTTTTGCTAATCCCAATGGAAACTTATGGAAGTGAAAGCTGGGTATGGCAGAGAGAGTATAGAATAAATGCGGTCGAGATGAGGGCACTATGCAAAATTTACCGCAGCCAAATAACAACTCCCTCTAGGGCTGCTGTGTTCCTGCGTTACTGGACACCTCACTCACAAGTGACTCACAAGTGAGGTGACCAGTAAGCTCCTAATGAGTTCCTGTGTAAGGCGGCGCGCCAATGATAGGTAGTTAATATGTCACAAAACTTAATAGGCTAGGGTAACCACTTTTCATCAGGTGGGCGTATGCCTCCCAACATGGTAAAAACGTGCTCTCGAAGGAGCACTGTATATTCTGGAAATAGATATTGTACAATGTTATTGAGGTTCACAGCAAGCAGTTAATATATAGCATTATTCTCCTCTCCTCCTAATGTTCTTCTAAAGTCGAATTAGAAAGCAAAAGAATGGCTGCTCATGAAATTTTAATCAAATTTGCCTTTAGCTGTTACTTTATTATTTATTTATTTAATACTTTATTGATCACAATACAGTTGGTTCAAAAGGCGGACTTAATACTAATTGCATTCTCTGCCAGGCAACCATCGGGAGTGGAGAAAATCGCGATTGCGGTTTTAATTAAAATTAAAATAAAGTAATAATCGATCCTATAAAGAATTGTAGACCCTAGTAATACATACATATTTTTTCTATAAATATTATAATATACTAATTATACAACACACATTGGATGGTTACTGCTTGGACAGATTCTCTAAAAGATAGGCGCGTAACTTGTTTTTATAAGTAACTTGTTTCTTACTTGAGCTCGTACATTAACACGAGGCTTATATCGTCTGTAAAAATACTACGTCGCTGGGTCGTCACTTTCTTCAGGTAGGTTATGTTCTATGTTCTGCCTAAAGCTACACTAACAACATCGTTTACTTGCAAAAACTCGGGACAAAATGCCACAGTGTAGACATATGAGCAGGAGGATAACTACAAACAATGACTTGAAATTATTGCTCTCAAACATATATGCTCCCCTGTGCGATGTTAAGTGAAGTCCGCGGTTAAATAGTCTCAAGTGATTCTACTAAATAGATATTTGCTTTGTACGGTTGTTGAAGCTCCTGCCGCGTATTTTTCACGGTCTTGAGCCGTGATGTATAAGTTCGTAATTATATCAAAAAGCTCGAAGTGCGCTTGTTAGCCAACTGCTTATATCCCTTGACTGTGTAGATACTTAATTAATTGTATTAATTTTATCAAGCCGCCTGACTAATTAGAAGGCTAGAGTGTAATTCACGTCGCCTGCGGCATTGACACTACAATACATCACATAGACAAGGGTCACCGTCTGCCAAGCGTTGACGGCAAGATAAAATTAGACTCAGCCTGGCTAAGCGGTAAACGTCATTTGTCTTGCTTAGCTACTTTTCTAAGTAAAAGTTGGCTAGATGGACAGCGATAGCTCGTACGGAAAAGTATTCTTTTTGTGTAAAAATATGTCTCCATTATTATATAATCCATATAATTTGAGAAGAAGTCGGCAACTGAAGTAAAAATTGTTCTTTACTTAACATTACCTTAAGAATTTAGTTACCATTGTTATGACTAAAATAGTTTTAATGTGATTCTTGAGACTAAAATGGTAATATGGGGATGATCTTTAATTTGTAAAAAAATGAAATTATTGGGCTATTGTAAGGAGATCTGGAGGGATTATAGTTATTGGGCTATAGCAAAAGTGTATTACGTCCATCCAAAACTGACGTGTGTTATCAGTTATGGACGGACCTGCCATAACTGACTATTTCATAGAAAAAAATGTTCAAAACTTAGCATTTTTCCTTTACAATGCACACGCTTTGTACACAAAAAAATAAAAATAAAAGATGCGTAACGATGCGTATTGTACGGGTTGTGTTCCGAGGAGTTATTCGATATGATGCCAACAGCTTCTTTATATAACCGTAACGCTCCCTGACGACGGGTAATTCATTCTTACACTTTAGAGTAATGTCTATATACTGTGTAGTTCTAGGGAAGTTTTCTTTCGAGAAGAAGAAGAAAATGTGGAATTAACTTCCTGCCAAAATGTTCTAACGGAAGTACGAAACGGTTATGGTAATTAATTCCCATCAAATATGCTAATAAGATCCTTGTTTGCGGCCACATAATGTTAAAAGGATATAATTGGCGTTATATATTATTCATTTGTACATATAATATAATATACAAATCGTGTAAAATATTCTAGATATTTATCAAGCAAAATTACCCGTATTTAATAAGTTTCTTTAATTGGTTAAGTTGCAATATTTGATGATGGACTGAAATGCAAACAGATATTTTTAATACTTTTATCGCTTCTGAACACAACAAAGCATGAATCTTTATTTGCATTTCCTTCCAAATCTCCAAAAAACCACGATCACTCAAATGAAAACACGATATTGTTTATCTCTAACAGACCGGATATAGCTGAAAGTTTATCATCTGTTTAGGTTGATACGAGTATTAACTACACTGACACAATGGCGGACGTCAATTTATCAACAAGATAGTTGAAATTGCGACTTGTCAGTCGTTTGCTATGAAAATGTTGCCGTAGCCTACAGATACTTTCCATATAAGCAGTGCTCTCAGCAACCCCTAGCGCTTCTAATATATAATATGTTAATAATACCTATTGAATTACAAAATAGATAGATCCTAGGATAAAATTCCGCGCTAGATTAGATTTACTTCGATACAGAGCACATAGACTTCCTGAAGCAAAGATTAGACTAATCGTATTTGAAGTACAAGGAAAGGTAGCCTAGTAAGTAGCCTAGGAAGATTATTTAAAATTTAATCTTCCAATTTAATTAGACAAGTTAAATATTAATGTTATTGACATGCGGCTACCCCAGTGCTGATACCATGATAGAGTTCTGGTAGTATTTGATTAATTCAAACCGCTTGCGGATATATTTTTAAACCTTGGACGATATATCTATAAGTTCTCAAGATATAAGTTGTAATACACATATTTGGAAATGTCAGCACCGGATCGTTTGCAGAATTGTTAGCTAACGCAGTTCCGTTATGCATGCGCATGCGATCTTAGCTTTACTTAGCTACTCAACTGTAAGACGCTCCCATAGATGGAAGGCACACCGCAGATGTGGAAAGACAAGAGATACTGGGAATAGTATGAATGGAGCGTTGGGAAAACTTCTTGTCAGTAAAAACCTGAGCCAGGAGGCACAACTCGCTATACACAATGCAGTGTTGTAACTTATGGAAGCTAGAGCTGGGTATGGCAGAAAGAGCATGAAAGTAGAATAAACGTGGTCGAAATGCGCGCACTGCGCAAAATTTGTTGCGTAAGGCTTGTAGACCGTATTCTCAATGATGATGTTAGAAACAGAGTTGGTCTGAAAGAGAGCGTCGGTGTTAAAATAAGACGAGGCTCCGTTGGTTCGAACATGTAGAAAGAATGCAAGATGAAAGAATGACGAAACAGACATACAATGCAAAACTGGAAGAATGTAGGAGCCGGGGAAGGCTAAGACTTAGCTACCATGACCAAATTGGTCGGGTTCTATCAGAAGGTGATGTCAGGAGCCCTAGAAATCGGCGAGCGTGCATGAGAAGAGCAATGAATGTTAACGAAGCGAGTGAGATATGTAAGGATCGAGTCACGTGGCGCTCGGTTCTCTCTACCCCGCAAAGGATTTGGCGTGAAGTTATAGATAGATAGCTAACTGACATGGATGGTGGTGTGAGTTACCATTGGGATATTTGTCTGTATGGGTGGGTTTCCTATACACTGCATGAGTAAGTGAGTTGTCAAGTTTCCTGGTAAAAAATATATCAAGGAATGCTAGTGAATTATTTGCCTCTAATTCCATGGTGAATTTGATTTTATTGTTGATGGAATTAAGATGGTGTAGGAATATAGACACTTTATCTTTGGGTATGACAGCAAAAGTATCATCTACGTACCGTTTGTACATCTTCGGCACAGGCGGTGCCATCGACAGCGCTCTCATCTCAAGGTCTTCCATGAAAATGTCGGCGACAACAGAAGAAACGGGAGAACCCAAAGCTACGCCATCGATTTGGGAGTAAAATTCGTCATTCCAATTCCGATGTTAAGCAAAGTTCTAAAAGTTCTCCATATTCGTCAGGCATGTCATTTTCACGAAGCTTCCTCTTCACAATTTCTATGCAGTCTTGTACAGGTAAGCAGGTGATAGTGACTGTACATCAAAACTGACCATAGTTTCATCACTATTCAATTTATTTGGCTAATGAAATGGTAGGAATCCGTAACATATGCACTTGTATGTCCACGAAATTGTGAGACTACCTTCAATAGATGTTGAGCCAGTTTGTAGGTTGGTGTGTCAATCTGGCTAACTATGTGTCGTAAAGGAATGCTGTTTTTATGTATTTTAGGTAATCCATACAGTTTTGGTGGTTTAACACAAGAAGATACAAGCATGTTTACGTCTAGATTCAGTTTTTCGGAGTGTTTCTTTATTAAATGCTTTAGTTTTAGTAAGAATTTTTGCGGTGGGGTCTTTGTTTAGGTTATATTAGGACGTGTCCATGATTACTGTTGCGTTTCCTTTATCTTCATTGAGAATTGTAAGGTCTGGGTTCTTGCGATATTCGTAACAGAATAATGAAAAAATAAGCATGAAGTCTTTTTCCATATGAACACAAAGGTATAAAGCCAGTCTAGCTTCTTAATAATCCAAAATTTGTTACCGAGACAAAAACTAAACTACGTTATTTAAGGAATAAAAGGAATAATTAAACTGTAATGTAATAGGACAAAATATAATTCTACTAAGGCATAAATAGAAAAACCCCCGGTTTATTTTTTTGTATGTTCGTGTGGATTGAGGAGTCACTTTTCGTATCATATTGTCACTTATTAAGTAAGAAGTTTGTAACATTTTAGGACCGATTCTGAATTTTGTAGTCTAATACTTAAAAAACATGAAACGTTTATCTAACTTTAAACTAGATAACATTTTGTTTTTAGATAAAGTTTTACTTTTTATGTTTATGTGTCTTACCCGAGAAAATAAGATTATTCAACAACATATAAACGTCTAAAGTAAATTAACTGATCATAATCTATACAAATATACTTACATTGTAAACGGGAAATCAAACTGCGGTAATGCAATAAAAGTAATTATCAGTCGTTCAATATATACTACCACACTAGCTTTAAATTATTGCCACAATTACCACTTGATGAATAATATAATTTAACAATACTAATATTTACGCAAATATGAAAACTTGATCGTTTATTAAATAAATATTATTGTGGATAGCTAAGTGTACAAATAATCAGAGGAAATAAAATATATAATTTTTGTGTTTTTTAAACGAGCAATAACATTTGATATACTATAACAAAAGATTTATTAAGAAATTATGAAACAACTTCGAAAATATGTATTATTTATAGCAGGTATATGATAGAAAATTGTTTCTTTAGTATAAGTTGATAGACGCAAGTCTATTTACCGAAGTATCTAAATTGGGGAGTAAATAGTTAAATTGAGCTATATCTCTAAATCTAGTTAGTATTAGTGATTCTTGCTCTACAATTCAAATATACTCCCTACTAAATGATGAAAAAATTACGCATTTAATCGAGTTATTCTTTCTTTGAAAAATATACGTAAACATGGTCTTTTAGCGTGGCTCCTTTTGTACATATTTTCATCAATATAGAAGTTTTTCTTGTATATCAGCAGGACTAAGGATCCAGATTCTTAGTAAGCACTGTACACCATCACAACTATATAACACATAATTTTCAAAAACATTCAATAAATAATTTTCGTGCTCCAGATGGCTCCTCAATTTAGATGTTTAGATTAAGGAACCACTTTTATATATAGTCTACTCAATCCATATGGACTTTATTTGTATACATACTAAAAAGACGATCTCGAACGAACACATATTTGAGATAGTGCTTAAGCAGAGGGTTGATAGGGTTTACTATGCTTTCTAACAATTCAAATCTATGTCAGAAGAACCTTACAAAACAATTATTATTATCAAATTATTCAAATTTTACCACTCCCCTACCAACGCGGCACATACAAGTGTTGCTTTCATTAGGCAGGCCGTATGCTTGTTTACCGTCTAATTAGTATAAAAGTGTATTACTATGGAGAACTAATGAGACCAATATTACTTACTAACTCAATTCACTACTACGGGTAGATGGGTAAAGTTGACCGCGCAGATCTTATTGGCTAATTTGCGGATTAACATCTCGGCATTTATCTGCTTATTGTATAAAATATTATCTCATTGGTCAGTAGGCTCGAATCGCTGAGATATTTAGGTGCTAAAACACAATGTTTTTGCGAGCGCGGGGAAACTTCATGTGCAGTCAAATGGTTTACTGGTTTGTGATTGTCATATATGATAAATACGAAGGCGAGCAAGTATCTGCTGATTAGGTTGTTATGTAGAGGCGGAGCGGATGGTCCTTAGAGGAGGAAGTACAGATGACGTGGTTGGAATAATCTAAATTGATTTCTAAAATCAATTTCAAATTGGTTTCTAAATTGATTATCAAAACATTGAACCAAAATTAAAACGAAATTTTACCGTAACTTGATTATGATTAGATATTAAGAGCAGAATACCAATTTTCAGTCAATTCATAATTTAATTTCGAGTCGGTCAACAATTATTCTGAATTGGAAAATAATTACGAATTTGTGTTTTGCTACAGTTTTCATTCATGTAGCTTTTTGAAGAAATTGATTATTTGTAACACCTAACATGTGAACACATACAAATTTAAAAGTATAACCAGATTAACGCTCTATCAATACTTTACATATATTGTAGGTAGATTGTTTAGCGATAACAGTCCATTCAGAGAAAATAATGTGTTCCTTCCAGATAAAGGTTTTAGAGATGTCATTTTATTATTGTAAAAAAAAAAAATTTTTTTATAGACAAGTTCAGCATAGTGACTCCACTTCGCTTGATGGCAAGCGAAAGAGGAGCCCAAATCGTAACTGCAACTGACAAACGAATACACAGTGTCCTGGTATTTGACGCTGCCGGCCTACAAGATGCTTCTTCACGTTTCGTTTCAAGGATCCCATATTAAGGAAGGACGAAACACATGTGCAAAGCGTTCCACTTTTTAATAGCAGGACAGAGATAGGAGTTGCGGAACTTGATGTATGAAATATTCTCAACAGTTGAACAATGACATCACAAGCCTGCACGTGGGATTCTATGATGGAAGGGAGAGGGTGGGATAAGGGAAAACAGTTCTTCAGAGCACTCACCATGGTAAAGGCGATAAAATACGCTTAGCCAATATCAGCCTACAGAGTTGGTGACTTCTTCATCGTCGATTATGCGGATAGCCCGTCGCTGCAACCTATTGAGAGCCTCATAACATGAACCGCGAAACGCATCCATCTGCAAGTATGTGGATTCTAAGTTTATGCAGAAAGTCGGCAATCCAATTACAAAGCAGAGCTGAGGGGCAGACCATATGCCGGAAGTTTAGAGAGGTGCGTCACATACACTAGAAGATCACCCGTTGATCGTTGTGGTTAAACCATACTGACGATCATTAATTAGGGAGTGATCTTCTAGGAAACGGATCATTTGATTGTTAAGGATCAGTTTCATGACTTTGCTCAACACTGAAGTTATGGCAATCACACACCGGTTGCATATCACCCTCTCTCCAAGCCTCCGGAATGTAACCAATCGAGTACGAGAGACAAAAGGGGCGCGTCATGACCGCGATCATTTTTTTTAGAACAATCGCTGGGATACCATCAGGATCGCTGGCTTTTCGGACGTCTGTAGTTTAAAACACACACCGCGCTGCCTGATGTGGATATGAGGCAGAACTGATCCAGTCATCTGGTGGCTGCGTGCTACAGTCATCGACCCGAAAGTCGCGAAGAGGCTGGCCATAAAATCGGTTTCCTCCTGCGACTGATGCGCCAGTGAGCCATCAGGGCATCTCAGCGACGGCAGCGAAGGCTGGCCTGCATAGCTTTGGCTAGTCGCCAGTAATTACGTGACCCGGTAGGGTGCGACGCTAGTTCTGTGCCGACTCATGTAACGTGCTGGGCGTCCACTCTTATGTATGCTTTCTTGCAGACATTGGTGGTAGTGTTGTAGGCTGATTTCAGCGAGCTAATATTCGGATCTTTGAGGGTGCGACCCCTAGTCTAAGCGCGATACGCCGCCTGTTTGTTACTAACTATTGGTGGTCAGCAGTAGCTCTAGTAGTTTGATCTACCAATTGCGTCAGGCTGTTCGAAAGAGCAAACGCGTGGACGGTCCTTCCTGCATGTTTAGTTGTGTGGGATCCCAACCAAAAAAACATATTTACATGTATAGGCACATGTAAATACGGCTCTGAAGGCCCAGCTTTACATACACCCAGAGGACGGGAAAGAAGGAATCCGCTAGGCAGCGTAGACGGCGACAACATACGCCGAGCGGACAAGCAAACAGACCCCGGCATCCGCGAGGAATGTTGCACGCTTTTTCGTATCCGATGTTATATCTGTGACGTCTAAGTAAATTAGCAATAATCGCTTCCATTTTTCCCATCTAGTACCAACAAAAGTACTGTGTCCGGTTAAATCAAACCGTTCCAAAGCCAGTAATGTATTCGCCATACTCGACATACCATAATCTTAACCGTCTATATTTAGTGTAATACGATTTCTTGTCTCTGCTATTACGTACGTAGTTCATAACTCCTCATAATAATTTATTTTATCTGTGCAAGTATGAAACTAATTTCATAGAAAACTAAAACTAGCTTTAATTAGCATTCTTTGACTAATTCATTGTACTCGTACGTAGGTAACATATATCATTTCATATTTTTTTTTTTGTAAGGTGTTTGTATTAATAAAAAAAAATCTAATATGACCAATTCATCCATTACACCAAAACAATGCAGGCAACTGTCTAATGACAAATAATTGTATTAGTATAGTTAAACTAGTGTAAGGCAACCCAAAATGACGTGGCCTTGATACTGCTGGAATGCAGCCTGTAGTGACCTAAAATGATCGTCTAGTTTGTTTCGTTTTGTTTAGAATTTTCTTTATTAGCGTGAATCTACAAACATTAAGAGCGGTTCAGGGAATTGATAGTTAGTCGGTTGTTGGCACGCTATTAAAGAAAATTCTAAACAAAACGAAACAAACTAGACGATCATTTTAGGTCACTACAGGCTGCATTCCAGCAGTATCAAGGCCACGTCATTTTGGGTTGCCTTACAGATGGTGCCGATGACCACAGGATATTTGATTCGGACTAAAATAATATAATCAGTTCGACAAATATTCTTTAAGAATCAAATTGCTATAAATTACATACACAACGTAGAAACATTTCCAGGACATAGATAACTACGAATATTATATTCACAATTTCGGAATCTATAAATAATAGGTAACAACAAAGGCTTTACGCAGCATATTAAAATTAATTGGGGTATTACAAACAAAGGTTAATGAGTTAGGTGTTTATGTAGTGAATGCGTTTTACTGTGTTAGACATAAAAGCCATTAAGGTAGATTAGTTAGGTATATTATAACGATAGGAATAGTTAGGTGTTTATGTAGTGAATGCGTTTTACTGTGTTAGACATAAAAGCCATTAAGGTAGATTAGTTAGGTATATTATAACGATAGGAATAGTTAGGTGTTTATGTAGTGAATGCGTTTTACTGTGTTAGACATAAAAGCCATTAAGGTAGATTAGTTAGGTATATTATAACGATAGGAATAGTTAGGTGTTTATGTAGTGAATGCGTTTTACTGTGTTAGACATAAAAGCCATTAAGGTAGATTAGTTAGGTATATTATAACGATAGGAATAGTTAGGTGTTTATGTAGTGAATGCGTTTTACTGTTAGACATAAAAGCTATTAATGTAGATTAGTTTAGGTATATTATAAAGGTTTATAAATATCGGTTGCTTACTGTTGAACAACTAGGAGAGTAATAATTTAATTACATTGTCCGATTGAGAAAATTGGGTATAGTTAATTACACTGTTTAATTAATTACGTCAGGAGGAATTGACCATTAAGTTACAAGTGCAAATTTAGTAGATAGGCAAAGTAAGATAATAAAGTTATTTGAATAGATAGCGTATTTTGAATAGACGTTGTCTGCAAGCGATAAGCAGGCACCTGCGTGTAGGATATATAGGTAAATAAGCGAACTACTGATTAGAAAAATGGGCCGAGGCAGGAAGCCACGTGTGACCAGCAAACAGTCGAAAGGTACTGAGGACAGTAATGCTTCAACAAACTCAAACCCGGAGACGAGTCAGATGACTCTATTACTGTCGCAAATTTTACAACGTTTGGAGAATTTAGAGCAGGCTAGGGCGAGTAACTCCGTTACGTCCGGTTCGGAGGCGAGCGTGCCGTCTACCACTAACCGCGAAAACTTTGTGCTGAATGAGTCAGAGCATAAACAGGTGTGTCTAATTAAGATGTCACAAAAACTACCACAGTTTGACGGGCAAAAATCAAATAACCCTATGCTGTTTCTAAGGGATTTGAGGAATTACATAGAGATGTCTGGGAACAGTTTTAGTTCAGGTAAAGCTTTGGCGTTTGCTATAGAGAGTTTGATAGGGAGCGCAAAGACGAGGATGAATATATATAGGGATTCTTGGGCTAGCTTTAGCGACTTCGAAAGGGATTATAAGCAAGTATTTTGGAGTAACTGTGAACAGGAGTTGATCAGACAACGGTTCATGACCGCGAAATACGACGATAGAGTAGGTACAATGGAAGAGTATTTTGCAGACCAGTTAAATAAAATATACGGGTTATCTTTACCTTTTACCGAGACGGAAAAGGTAAATACCATATTCAGGCAATTTCCTAACATGAGCAAGATAGTTCGTGACGTAATCCGCACGTGCGACATATGTCAAAAGGCAAAACCCAGCGTTAGTAACACAATAGGACCATGTCAGCCAGTTTCAGCTAAAGCTTTAGGAGAAAAGGTCTTCGGGGATTTGTATGGGCCGTTACCTGCGGGTAAGTTTGGTTACAAGTACATATACGTTATGCAGGACGTGTACAGTAAGGTCGTAAGGTTGTATCCATTAAGGGTCGCGAGTGGGCGTAGCGTACTTGCGTGCGCAAAACGATTTCATAAGGAGATACCTATCAGGACGATAATCACCGACCGAGGACCACAGTTCATTTCGAAGACGTGGATTGAAAGTTTACGTGATTTAGATATAAAGGTGACGCACACTTCAGTGTATTGCCCAAATTCGAATAGCGTAGAGAGGGTCAATCGCGAGTTAGGAAGAATGATCAGGACATATTGCTTCGGGTCCAACAGAAGTTGGGTGAATATGTTGACCGATGTAGAAAGGTGTTATAACAACGTTACACATAGTTCTACAGGGATTGCACCCGACAGACTAGCATTTGGGAGGCAAGAGTTGTTAACTATTGACAGTGCGTTAGGTGATGAGTGGACGAAACGATATCTAGCTAACGAACCACAGATTAATCACGAAAAAGCATTGAAAACCGCGGAGAAGACAAGCATGTACAGGAAGCGTCAATTTGACAACAGGCATAGGTTAGTCATTTACCGAATAGGTGATTATGTGAAGGTGAAGACCTTTGTACGATCGGACAAAGAACATAAGATAACGCGGAAATTTTCCTTATTATATAAGGGGCCATTTGTTATAGTGGACGTACCATACCAAAACTGTTATAGTCTGATGGAACCAGAATCTAATAAGATTGTTGGAAATTATAATGCGGTGAATTTAGCCAGATATTTTATACGAAAGAAGGAAGTGACGATTCTAAGTAAGGAAGTAAATAAATGAACAGGACGTTAGGTATGGAGTAAAAGCATAAGGGCGATGGTTAGTAGTTTAGAACAAAGAGCAATGATGATATAGACGAATAGGGCTATCGAACGATTGAGGTCAGGGTGTGGCACTAAGAGCTGGTTCAGAGAGAATTGGAGAGAAAATTTTAAGATAGGGTACATATGAGATTAAGATTTTGACGAGTGAGTATCGGGGACACCAACTCACAAAATCTGGGGAAGGTTCTGTAATGATACAACGTAGATTATATTTTGATGAGTTATATTGTGGAATTGATAGCGAACTTAGCTGTGAATACATGTACTTCGAGGGGTTGTATGTCTCCACGCGACAGCGCGTGATGGATATTTCATAAGTGTGATTTTCGGGAATTTATAACCGCATGTCGTATGAATATCATAAAAAAATGCTATGCATGGTGACAGGAATTTGTAAATTGCATGGTGAGCATTGAAAATAAACCAATTAGTTAGGCCGTCCGGATGTCATAAAATTGGAAAGCGGCCGTCTACAAATTAAGCACAAAGCAATTTTTAAAAGCTATCGATAACAAAAGACAGCCGAAGACAAAGGAAGGCGGCCTATCAATTGTATCGTATTGAAACATGAACGGGGCTCTAAAAGGTTTGCACGTGCATGAAAGAGCGGCGACAGGGAGTCGCCGGCTCGGGCGTGGGAAGTCGCCGCTGTTACCGGGCAATAATTAAGTTGACGAATCAGAGTGCGCGTCACCCCAGCGCATGGGACGGGTGCGCGGTGGAGCGGGGTATGTAGGCGCGCGGCGGAACGAGGCATTCGGTTTTCGAGAGTACTGGCGGTCGGACGTTCGACATCGTGGCGCGTATCATAATAATTACTGTCGATTCGATCCCGGAGTTCGCGCGGTGCGGTCGTGCGACGTCGCGGCTTTATCATAATAATTAATTCGGTTTAGAGACACTTCTTGACGGAAAATAATACGCGTACAAAGGGTCGAGTACTCGAACTCCCCACGACACGCGAAGGCGCCGAGATCAGCGTAGCAACACCGCCGAGGACAGCCCACGGCCGCCGACTCCACGCTGCACAGTACGAGACCACGAGTTCTCCGCGGGACCGCAGCTTAGCCCAATTAAGTTAACCTGCTAAAGCTAAGTTTAGCCCTAAGGATAATATTAAATATATGTTGAATTCTGCATTGTTTATACAATTTCTATGTCGTGTCTTTTCCACAGATTACGCGTACGCGAGTAAAGTAAAATCATACGCCTATGCCTAAATCTGTGGCATAGTGGCTAAGTTAAATTTTGTTTTGCAAAGGTACATCTGGGTAAGAGAGTTGGATGACGCATTCATACAATCTCTCTGAGGCGAAGGGTTTTTTTATTTACTGGCGTTTATGAATAGAGCACTTGTGATAGCCAGGGGCCCATTTATATGCGCTTTTTAATTTTAGTGGCGGCAGAGTACCTTTAGCTTATAGTATTATTCTGGCATAGCTTGCGGGGTTGATAAGTGCATGATATTATTACATCTGGAGACCGCTCTCCAGGTGAGCCGATTTGCGGCGAAAATTGCACACAGCCCGATTTCTGTAGACTCAACTGGATTCGCTAGCGGCTCTGAATTGTTTACTCAGACCACTTAAACTCACATGTGAAATTGCCCAGCCTATAAAATATACCACAATAATCCTGTAAGGATAATTAATGATAGTGTACACTATACTCAAAATAAGTATAATTATTTGCGCAGCGATCAAAAAAAGAATAAGCAAAATTCTACGAGATTGGTATAATGACAGAAGTCACTATATTAATCGCGTAAGCTGATTATAGCAAAAGTCAGAGGAAATTTTCCTGACCTCCAATTAAAAGACTGCGCAGACGCTGAGGCTAGCTAAAGGTTTAAGACCTAAGCATTATCCTGGTCAGTAAAAGGTTCAGGCGCTCCTGTCAAGTATTCCACAAAGAACCGTTATACACGCCATAATAGCGTGCCAACAACCGACTAACTATCAATTCCCTGAACCGCTCTTAATGTTTGTAGATTCACGCTAATAAAGAAAATTCTAAACAAAACGAAACAAACTAGACGATCATTTTAGGTCACTACAGGCTGCATTCCAGCAGTATCAAGGCCACGTCATTTTGGGTTGCCTTACACTAGTACCTCTCTTTTCTTCTTATATCGAATGCTAGTCGTAGGACTAGAAACAATATTCTTTAAAATAACCATAATCGTTAACTGACCTCGTTTTATAGGTTATTTGCCTCAAATAAAACAAATGAATTCCCTAAGCATATTTTTTCTTATTAAATATGTTATATATAGTTTCTTCGTCGCCACTTGTAAGTACTTAGGTTTTCGATTACCCATAGAATAAAAATGTCTCGTTTGAAATGAAAACCAATGTATTGTAACTATCCCTTATGTTTAGTCTAAAGGGTCAAGGGTGTATCGGGTTTGTCAATAGTATGCTAGCATACATACCCAATAATTATTCTGCGGTTTTCCATTGAGCTGACGAGTGACAGTAATCACGACATTACCAATGACCTCCCGTCACCAAACTCCTTAGTAGGGATCTTACATCGATATTATTATTACGGTTTTATTGGTAGGCTATGAATATGAATATTTATCATATTACCGTTTGAGCATCTTGATAACTGTTTACAGAGAATAAGATCTTCGAATGTAGGATTGCCCCGGTGACCTAGTAGTGAATTGTCTACTTTATGTTGATGATGCCGTTCTTATAGCAGACACACTATGTAGACTGTTAACGCTAGTACCACATGTTGAAAGAGAATTGTACAACTGAATGCGAAGAAAATGAAGATAATGGTATTTGAAAGAGAATAAATCAGAACGAACGCAAGAATAGTAGTTGATGATGTAGTACTGGAAAAAGTGAATGAGAGTTTATATCTTGGATGCACTTTTAGTACGGTGTGGTATGTACACCGCTTATGTATCGTTATAGAAGCGATAGCCGAATTTGACGAGAGAGCATGGAAGCAGAATAAACACCGTCAAGGTACGAACGTTACGAAAACTTTGCGGCGTAACGCTTGCTGACCAATTTCTCAATCTAAATGTTATAAATATAGTTTTTTGAAAGAGAGTATTGATGTTAACATAAGAGTAGGCATGCTTTGTTGGTTCGGAAGAATACAAGAGGAAGGAACGACGAAACAGACATACGAACTGAAAGTAGGAGGATGTAGGTACCGAGGAAACCCTAGACTTACCTACCACAACCAAATAGATCGGGTGTTATAAGAAGGAGCCATAGAAACCGACAAGTGTCAATGAAGAGAGTTATAAATGTTAAAGAAGCGAGTGAAGTGTGTAAGGACCGAGTAATGTGCCTTAGCGTGTAGTGAGATAGGCACAGATTCCTATACTAATAATTTATAAATTTTCATGCTAATTCATGAAATGAATAAAGAGAACAGTTGTAATTATCTGTATAATACAAAAATCTCCTGATTGAAGATGATTTTTTACAAATGGTACTTCAAAGGAAAACAGAGACTTTAGACTAAAGCAGCACAAAAGTCCTCGTAATGTACAGCGTTGATTAACAGAAAGTTTTTTGTATCGCGAACTAATTAGAAACAGGGAGATTTTCTCCCACCTTTTCTTTTATTTACCAAATAATTTGGGGGCGTTCGCGGGAGGTCCAAGTTTAATTAGCGGGCTGAAGTTTGCCTACTGCCCGGAGTTACGCACTTATAGATAAGTAAAACTTTTGAAACACTTCGGAATGTGTCCGGACTTATTAGCAGTTTAATACTGAATACTTATTTCTTTAAATAACATGTTTAATTACTATCTCAATTAAATGAACACGTCAGCTAAAAACATTGGCAAAGGATTTTTATACTACTCTCAGTCTTATAATTCTCGAAAACCGTATCGATATAAATATTTTTTGTAGTATGAGCGGCAAACAAGCATACGGTCTGTCGACCACCGCGTTACCAATCGGGTTCCTAGACGACGGATATTTATATTAATGAATATGAAGTAACCACCACAATGTGATCTACAAAACTATTACCATTAGACTACGGCCGCCTAAATATATAATTTTATACTACTGTCAGGTGATATGAAACATTTATTAGCCTACATCATAGTAAAACAAACAAGTAGGATATCTTCATACAATTGTATAATGTTACAAGAAGTGTTTATTCTGTATCAAATGTGTAATTTTGTTAAAAAGTCACAAATTTCCTACAGAAAAAGGTACGTTTAATGCCTATCATTTTAGGCTACTGTAAAAATATAAAATTTCCGAATATAAAGATTATAATTTTAATGTAAAGGAAAAAGTAAAAAATAGTTTAGTATAAACAAAAAATGGGTGCGTGTACTTATGTACGCGCGTGAGCAGTTATACTTCTCTGGCATCATTAAATAACAAATCCCTGGAGGGATGTTGTGTTCATGCGAGTGAGTGACGCTACTACCTCACTCACTCGCGTGAACACAATAACCCTCCAGGGAATTGTTATTTGGCTCCAGTTGCCCGTGAGGTGGTAACGTTACTTACTCGCATGAACACAACAACCCTCCAGGGGATTTGTTATTTGGCTGCAGTTTTGAGCATATTTTTCGTGACTTAATGAGCGGTTTAGCGAGCAGCTTCAACCTGTTACTTTTGTGTTGTAACACAAAAGTAACAGGTTGAAGCTGCCTTTGGCTGCAGTTGCCCGTGAGGTGGTAACGTTACTCACTCGCATGAACACAACAACCCTTCAGGGGATTTGTTATTTGGCTGCAGTTTTGAGCATATTTTTCGTGACTTAATGAGCGGTTTAGCGGGCAGCTTCAACCTGTTACTTTTGTGTTACGGTATCTTAAAATTTCACTCATCATTTTTTCATAACGCGTCCAAAGAAGTATAACTTTAACATTATTTCATAATCATTTAATTTTATTTGAATAAATACATGATTCAGTAAAACCACGTTTGAATTAATCCTATTTCGACCGTAATTTTTCAAATCACTAAACAGGTAACATGACGTAGTTAATGAAAAAATTGTAGTCAGCTCCTGGTCTGTGTACAAAAAATAATTTAAAAAACTTTGTAGTTTTAAATTATTTTTTGTAAAACAATTTTCCCCTGTAGGGGAATCATCAGGGATCTATATCCCTGATGATTCCCTGGGGAAAATTGGCAGGAATAAAGCAATCCTTTGGGAAGTTGATATTTGTTTGGAATCTTCTGTAAACACATTATTCTACTCATGTGTTATATATAACTGTATAATTTATAATAAAATATCAATTTATTTGTTTATAGTAACCACGATCAAGTGTTCGTAAATTCCTAATTCTTAATTGTTAGAAAATTTAATGAGATTTAAGTTCGTCTTTACTGCCTGTATATGAGATAGAAATAGAATGCTCTGGCATGTAGAGATACGAAAATATAATTAACAACGAGAACTAGTTAACAATAACAGGTGTTGTAGGTGGAAAAACTTCTTAACTAACGCTTGTAACGAGAGAAAAAACTAATCAAATTAAAAGTACTTTCCTACAGAGAAACTTTCTACCTGCTTTCATTCTTTATTATACTTACTTCTAACAAAACTTACCAAATATAAATAACGATTACTCACACTTGTTCCAGAAAGTCGCAATACCAGTTGGCTATATACTCATTCCAATACTGAAAGTCTTGTCAATTTTCACTGACTATACTCCACTTGATTTCTATACATACCTTTATGCCGTTTATGATTACCATACCTTTGCTACCCCTCCAGTAACTCTTTAGAGGCATACTAGTGACACACAGGATTTTAAGAAACCTACCGAGAGTTGTGTCAGCTTTTATTTAATTAAAATATAAACAAATGTGTATAAAACACTAAATATTCATTGTATAACTATAAATGAATAGTTCTATGACTCATTTGTTTGTGCGATGAAAACGGTGCACGTGCGTTTGCACGTGCAACAGTCACCCCACCCATACCCAAGCTGTCAAAACGTATTTAAACGATCGTCGCACAATCAAAGGGGCATTCGAACGCTGGGCTCTGTACAGTAAGGACACAACTGAACTCTGTGAGTATTCTGATCTGGTATTACTTGAATGTATTTGTATTATTTTACTTTATATTATCATAGGTTGTATATTGTTGTGTGTGCACACCTGTCCATTTATTTTGTTACAACAAAAGATTGCTTTATGATGCTTCCTCTGCTCGATGGGTATGCTTATGGCTACTCTGCTACATGAGAATATACATAGTTTGCAGTAATAGTATTATTTACTCGCCGCTTATTTTGAATATTTGGCTCATAAGAATATAATTAAAATATTATTCATGTGTATAATTACTAAGATATTAAAAATACATTTTATTATTGAAAGTACGTATGACTTTCATTGAATTTCTTAATATCTACCAAAATGGATCCGCTACCAACTCGGCTGTCCTACAGTTGTTATTCTCTTTTAACAAGGGCCTTTTTCATGTTGGCAGGTAGCTTAATTTTAATATGATTTTCGCTCTTAAAACCATTTGTACAGTAAATCTATTTAGTTACAAATGAAGTGATTAGACTACATGGATTGAGGGGCGACAGAACGTAATTACAAAATAATGGCTGTGGATGGATCAAACATTTTACCGTCCATTTTGTCCGAAGTCTAAAATAAAAATCCTCTGAAAAGTATATTGGTTTGTAGGGTCCTGTAGGCGTAAATAAAAAACTGAACTCGTATTTGATCACTCATCTAGACTTATCCGTCTGTCACAACCTAATTACTCCAAATTTACTATAACAATTATCTTAGTATTATGGTAAACATGTCAATTTCCGGAAGCAGCATGGACGTTTATCGTAGATAAATGAATTTTGAATATGACATCACTTTTGGCGGACAATCTAGAAAATAAAAATAGAAAATGCAAATTATACCGCGTGATATATCAAATATGTATTTCCTAAACATATTCTTTAATTTAAAAATAAATAGTTACAAGGCTTTTTAAGAAAATGAACCTAAAATTATGTTGATGACACGGAGCTCTGCCCACTTGATTTCAATTCGCACTTGTATGCATTTAGACATAAGTACAAATCTAATAAAAGACAGTACATACGAAGTCCTTCACAATATACTTATTTTAGAGAAGTGATAGCGCATTGAATAAACGTCCTTGGTTTCAGATTTATTTACATAATATGTGATTATCATTTGCTTGGTGGTGAAGGAAAAATCGCGAGGAAACACGAACATCCAAAGAATTATATTTCGAAAGACACGTGATCTAATCTAAAAAAAAAGTCTAGTTTTCCATTTCCGCTATGGAGGTCTGACGACAGTCGCTACATATCAAAATTAGCATCTTTGCTAAATCTACATTAGCGGCTATAGCAACTGACTCTACCTATCCTATCGGATTTTGGAACAGAACTAGGAATAACAAGAGGCAACTTTTAAAACCCTCTACAACGCAAACTAAAACATTTTTCATTCCGTTTTTTCGGTAAGTGAACATTTCATTATCTATATAGCGGATAAAAATTTCTTTGACTGAAAACTGACTTTTCCCTCCCTAGATCCCTGGAGAATTTTTCAATTCTTACATTCTGGATCAAGACAACGCATGGATGGATGGATTTTATATATTTTATTAAAAATACATTTTTTATTTCCATAATAATTTAATACAAAAAAAAAACTAGTTGAGAATGCGCAAGCTTGCATTGCCAGAGAAACACCTGGCTCGTCAATTATATAACAATTCAATTTTTTTTTTATTTGTCGGCCATTTTGACCATGTTCCGGAACGGTGTTCCTGAACATTCCTATTCTACTTTTTATGCTGAACCCGAATCTTTCGAATTCGAATCAAAATTCGAATATTCGAAAAAAAGCGACAGACAAACGCACAGACAAACGCACGGACAATTGCACAAACAAACATATAGAATTCATATAGGAACAGTATTCCTGAAAAAACTTCACAAAGAATTATATAACTGTACAACTACATAGCTGCACCCACAGAGAACGAATCTTCGCATCACTTTTAACATAATAAATTAACCGGGAACCAGAATGTAACTTTTAATTTTATATATTCCAAATTTTAATGTTTTTTTTTTATACAACGTCGGGAAGTATACGGCCCACCTGAAGTAAAGCAATTACCGTAGCCTATTACCGCTTGTAATATATTAAGTATCAGTTGCGTGATGCCTCTTCTGCTGCTTACACAGCAACTCCTTAGGAGCTTACTGGCGACCACACTCACAGCAGGAACACAACAACACTCTAGGGAGTTATTATTTGGAGGCACTTCCCCAGACGAGCTGCTTTAATGCGCCCTACATCTCTTTGATGATAGTTATATATAAATTATAATTGTATTTAACAATACATATCAAATTAATAAGTATTAATAAAAACATATTTTATTATATATGTCGTATAAATTTGCGAGTAATTGGTCTCAAATCATCCGAACCTACGTTACCGCGCGCGCTTTGAGTAAAATATTTTGCAGTACTCGAACCGAACTTGGAATCGAAAGGATCCTTTGAATTGACATATCAAATGAAACGAAAGCCCTGCCGTCATTTCAAATACTCTGGGATGAAAATGTGGAAATGAAGCATTACTTGAAAATTTCATCACAAATTATGTTTCGACCAATCTTTGTGCCACGACAGTTTCATATTTCATAATAATAAGATTTTACATTCAATAAATTTTAATTTTAAAAAACTTTAATGAACTCGTTGTAAAGTTGCTAGCAATAGAGATGTAGAAATATCGAATATTTAATGACTACTTTTACTACATGAATTTAAAAATATATATTCATGAACTTGTATGCTTGTCTTGGTATCTGTATGTTCTATGTATAATGCTGGGATTTCGGACAAATAAAACAGTTATTAGTAACATTAGACTAGCTTTACGCAATAGAATTAATATTAGTTCTTTAACAACAAACTTTTCATCATAATATATAGATACGTTTAACAAAACTCCTTTTTTATGAAATACTTACTCTTAAAATATGTTTAAACAAAATAACCTCGGTGCTGCAGTGGTCAGTAACGCTACTTTGACACCAACGCTCGTGGGTTGGATTCCTACACAGGACAAATATTTGTGTGCCCGAACATGTCTGTTTGTCTCAGTTTGATTCTTTTAAGAAAAAAAATATTTACATATATTTATCAGTTGTCTAGTACCTATAACACAAGCTTCGTTTATTTTGGGGCTAGATAGCGCTGTGTAATATGTCCTACAATGTTTATTATTTCTAACTATATGTTTGGGGGCTATGTGCCAGAAGCGTGCTTGTTCGCGATCCCTGCTAATCAATTAGATTAGAATTAGCACCGATGTGCGAATTAGGGTGACCTAGTGGTAAACTGTCTGCTGTATGCAGACGATACCGTGATATTAGCAGACACACCATCTGAACTGCAAACACTGGTCAAAATGATGAAAGACGATTGTATGGACAAAGGCTTACTATTGAATGCGAAGAAAACAAAGATTATGGTACTTGAAAGAGAAGTAACCAGAACCAATGTAAGGATTACGGTTGATGATGAAGTGTTACAACAAGCGAATGAAATTGTATATCTTGAATGCGCTTTCAGCAGGGATGGAAGTTACACCGTTGATGTAGAAAGACGAATGAATGCTGGGAATAGTATAAATGGAGCGTTGGGAAAACTTTTTGGCAGTAATACTTGAGCCAGAAGGTACAACTCGCTATAGGTATACAATGCAGTGCTGATCCCAACGCTTACTTATAGAAGTGAGAGCTGGATATGGCAGAGAGTGAGCATGAAAGCAGGACAAACGCGATCGAAATCCGAGCGTTGTGCAAAATTTGTGGCATAACGCTTGTTCACTGTATTCGCAATGATGATTTTAGAAACAGACTTTGTCTGAAAGAGGGCGTCGGTGTTAAAATAAGAAGAGGCGCGGTCCGTTGGTTCGGACATGTAGAAAGAAAGCAGGACGAAAGAATGACGAAGCAGTTATACAACGTAAAAGTGGAAGGATGTAAGAGCCGAGGAAGGCCAAGACCTACCATGACCAAATTGGTCGTGTTCTATCAGTAGGTGATGTCAGGAGAAACAACCCTAGAAACCGGCGAGCGTGCATGAGAAGGGCAATGAATGTGAAAGAAACGAGTGATGTGTAAGGATCGGGTCACATGGCACTCGGTTTTCTCTGTCTACCCCGCAAGGGATTGGCGTAAACGTATAGATACATTCATAAGTTTTACTGTCACAAGGCATTATTATGCCATATAATAAAAGAAACAACTGTTAAAACAAAATAAACAAGTTCAAAGTTTTAACAACGGAGAAACACATCTGATTTTTTTCCCTTGTCTTGTCTTCGTTATGATCATGTGATATGATATTATGTCTTCGTTAAAATGTCACATTTCGTCTAAGTTCATGTTATAACTAGGTCGAATAACATCAATATATAATATAATAATAATGACATAATAATATGATGTAGATTATTATCGTACATTATAATAATAAATATTGTCGGACAAATTACACAGCGCTATCTAGCCCCAAAGTAAACGAAGCTTGTGTTATGCGTACTAGACTACTGATAAACATACGTAAATACTTTTTCTTTTTATTGTAAATACATACTTACGATATATAGAAAACACCCAAACCGAGACAAACAGATATATTCAGGCACATAAATGTTTGTCCCGTGTAGGAATCTAACCCACGAGCGTTTGTGTCAAAGTAGCACTGACCTCTACACCACCGAGGTTATTTTGTTTAAACATATTTTAAAAGTGTCGAATAAAAAAGGAGTTTTGTTTAACGTATCTATATATTATGATGAAAAGTTTCTTGTTAAAGAACTAATATTAATTCTGTTCCGTAAAACTAGTCTAATGTTACTAATAACTATTTTATTTGTCGGAATCCCAGCATTATACAAGACAAGCATACAAGTTCATGCATATACATTTTTGAATTAATATACGTAGTTAAAGTACACATTGAATATTCGATATTTCTTCATCTCGATTGCTTGTAACTTAACAACGCGTTCATTAACGTATCTACCTAACTAAATTATATATTTATAAATAATATCTCAGTACATGAAACACGGAGTATTGTTTAACATATTGTATTTTTTTATCCCTATTATTATGATTTAACAATTTTAGAATTTTTTTTTAAAGCAGCCTATAAAACCGCGTGCTCAATCAGTTTTCATTTTGTACGCGACGGGTCATTAATGTAACCCTTTAAATCGTAACATAGTCTTCAATTACAGAAATCGATTTGATGTGAGACGTAACAGCTCCTTGAAGTTATAGATAAATAGATTGATAGTATTTTATTCGCAATCGGGCGCGATTGTTAACCCTAGAGTAGTGAAACCTTGCCTTTCCTTTCTGTGAAACTTAAGTCGTCGCATGCAGAGAATTTTGCCTGTCATTCATAAAATGATTTATTTCTGTAAATAATAGTTAATTAAATTTACAATTTTATAGGGATAGAATAAAACATAAACTATCAGAAAGAGTAACATTTATTAAAGTTTTACACTTAGTATTCGACAAATAATAGTCTTAGTAAATCTTAGTTAAAATTCATTGAATTTCATCAACATATTTTAACCTACTTAAAAAAAAAGAAAACTTAAACTTAATAACAAAATTTATCTCTGCTTACCCCGCAAGGGACCTGGCGTGAAGATATACATACATACAATACCAAAATTACACATTTTTATTGTCTACGACTTGTATTCCAGCAAAACAGTCCTGACACATGTTATGCAATGTTTGTTGCACAGTAAATTTGCGCACTTATTGCCTCCTATTTTTGGTTCTTAGATTTTTTTAAACTGACATACTGCACATATATATTTTCTACCTGAGGATATATTGTGATGGTCCGATGATACAAATCGGGCGATTTGGCTTCTTAGTTATTTTTGAAAAGAGTTTACGTTTGATCTTTTAATTATATGTGGTCAGTCCAAAGCTATTTCTTTCAAAAACGTTCGTCGTAATAATAAGTGGTTAATAAATAATACATTTAGGCGTTATTTTACGAAAGTCAAATTTACAGGCAATTTGATCTAAACTACTTTGTGTGCTTCCACTCCCGGTTAGTTCATGCCGACTACTGCCATGGCTACTCCGGCCGTCTCTGCCTGAGCTGCTGCGGTCGTCTCTGCGAGGGTTCGCCTCGCCATCTGAAATGTGAACCACATGCACCCGCCACTGCTCAGGTCGTCTCTACGACGCGTGTTTCGATTCTCGACGAGGCATCCTCAGGTGCTGTAGATGTTATATCGTTAGATAGTATTCGTAGCATGTTATTCTGACGACTAACTCAGCGCCTGAGGATGCCTCGCAGAGACGACCGCAGCAGCTTAGGCGAGAAGACAGGAACAGCCATGGCAGCGCCGGCATGCATCTACTAACGGTAGTGGGTCGGTGGCATCGGTGCCTACCGGCAGTAGTTCGCATGAACTAATTCCCAATTAGTTCATGCGAACTACTGCTAGCGGAAGCAAACAAAGTAGTTTAGAACAAATTGCCTGTAAATATCAATATTATATATATTATATACACTACTACTATCTAACTATTAATCATACTATTAATAATAATATTAATTAACTAACTAATACTATCACAATTAAAAAAAATACTTTTATTTTCCCTATGTGTGTCGCCAGTGAGCAATTGCCTCCAAGCGCTACACACCGAAAACAACCTATGCCCCGTACTGTCACATGTGTCATGATCAATTTAGTCGTCCGTGCTGGGAAAGCGGATTGGATGTTAAAGAAGTAAGTGAAGGATATGGTACTCTGATGTCTCTGTCCACTACACAAGAAACTTGGCGTATAAATAGAGATAAAATATGACAATGCGTTAATGGGGTGGAAATTAACATTCAAATAATGATGAATCTTAACTTCTGAAAACAATTGGGATCTATGTAAAAATGGTCACAGGTCGATTTTCCTTTTAAATTAAAATTGATTGAACTTTAACCCTCTAAGAAAATGCTTGGTTTAAAGCTATCATTTTCTCTTATTAAAGACATTAATTAAAATTTTGTGTTCGTACGAGCATATAATATTTTAATCATCGCATATTACCTTCAAGGAGCTTTCATTAAAACAAAGCAAATTATTCCATATTACAAAAGATAGCCTAACGATCAAAGGAATAATATATGAAATCGTAATCTGCACGAAATAATCCAAATAACCCTTCAAACCTTTATTTTGAGTCTGCATGCAAACAAGCTATGTAACATCTTAAGCCCATTTGTAAAGTTTAATTCCTCATATTAAATGAATAGTTAAATCTAAATTACTATAACTTTTACCAAAACCCAGTGCCTGATTTTGATAAAAATAATAGTAATTTATGTTATTGAATTGTGAATGAGATGAGTTAAATTATTAAGTATAAAACTTAGGATCTAGATATATTTCTTATTGCCGAAGGCGTGTATTTTTTAGCTAGAAAATGTAGGCAGTTAATTAGAGGAATAACTAAGAAAACTTTAATATTGTGTTAGGTACTCGTACCTACAGATACCTACTGATCAAACAGGGACCATGATTTATTTTTCTTCAGAGTTCTGAGATTCTAAAGTGTATATGATCTACGAATGTAGGATCACGTGTGACTGAAATAGTAATAAATTGTCTAATTTATACAGATGATGCCATGTTAATAGCAGAAATATCATCCGGGCTGCATAATTATGCTAGTCAAAATAAATGCTATTTGCATTTATTTTGAGTGTTGGAACAAGTGAAAGTGATTGTACATCTTGGATATGCATTTTAAAGGGTAAATGTATTATATATATTATATAATTCATTTACTAAGAGAGGAGAGCAAATACAGGGAATATAATAAATGGAGCGTTAAAGACTTCTTCACAGGTAAAACTTGAGGCAGAATGTTCAACTCGCAATCAGCACAGGGGATATCCCCTGATCTCGAAGCTAACATTTATCTGTAAGTGAGAGCTGAGTAAAGTAGAAAGAGCATGAAAGTAGAAAAACACCGGCAGCATCTCGACCGCGTAGGGTGTTTGCTCGAGAATTCTCGAGATATTTGTCTTTAGTCGAGACGAAAAAAAAACTCAATGCACTGAGATGTCGAGTAACTAAAAAAACCAGTTGAGAATGCGCAAGCTTGCGTTGCCAGAGAAACACTTGGCTCGTCAATTATATAACAATTTAATTATTTTTTGAAAACTTTGTCGGCAATTTTGACCATATTCCTTAAGAAATATGATATTGGTTTTTAAGACATTCCTATACTTTTTAATTTACTTTTCGAAATTTTTTTTATTTTTTTATTTGTCGGCTATTTCGACCATGTTCCTTAAGAGATAGGAACGGTGTTCCTGAATATTCCTATTCTACTTTTTATGCTGAATGCGAATCTGAAGTCAAAATTTCGAATATTCGAATAAAAGCGACAGATACACGCAAGCACAGACACACACACACAGACAAACATATAGATTTCATATAGGAACGGTGTTCCTGAACAAGATAATAAAACGGACGTGATGAGTCTAGAGTATCGCATAGCTATCTACTACATTTTTTTTTTATTAAACTGTTGTACATTTTGGAACTGGTAGGGATCCTGGGTATAATTATAAAACAGTTAAGTACTACCCTACTAAAGCTTATTTAATTTATTATTTGTCGTGGATTTATTAATTAACGAGTGCAATTTATGGCAACTGAAAATTTACCATTTGATTTAATTGTTCTCATCTATCAGTCTAATCTGTAACAAAGCAAAAAGTTGAAAATAACATCGTGTTTTAACAAAAAAAATTCAAATTTTGAATTAAGAAATACTGGTCGAGAATTCTGGTGCCTCAAGAAAAAAAAAACCAGAAACCAGAAACCCTAAATGCATTGCTTCGTTAAATTACGACTAATTTGTTCGCCGAATAAGTGCAAGACACACCTTTCACGAACAAATTAGTCGTAATTTATATACCGTTATAACCGTGTCATGTGACGCTCAGTTATACCTACCCCACAAGGGAGGAACTTGGCGTAAAGATATGCACGAGTACATAAACACTTGAGTTGGTTCATCAAACACTATGTGCCTGAGCCTAATCGTATGAAAATCTTTCCTTATCTAACCATTTCTATGCGTGCAGTATAAAGTCTTCCAATTATTCTCCAGCACAATATTAAAATGTCTCATGACATTTTTCATTAAGTACAATGAGGAGGATGTTATTAATAATATAAAAAGACTCAGGACGACCGCATATTTCATCCTTAAGTATACATTAAAATGTAAACAAGCCTCAGGCGACGATGTTTTCTGCGCTTATTTTAATACACTGAGATTTTGAGATACTCAGGGTCCTGTCGTGAAATGAGGTGGAAATATTTCTTGCAGCTTAGCATTGCTATAATTTGCGTATATTCACTTCAGATTCAAGACTAATCTATATATATAAAATAAAGTCGGGTTAGTTACACTATTTATAACTTGAGAACAGCTGAACCGATTTTTACGATCTTTGTTTTGTTGGATTTGTCTCCGACCCGAATTACTATTATAACATGGAAAAAAATTAACGAATAAAAAAATATGAAGAAAATTCATTTTCTCATACATTTTACATGAAACGCTTTTTTATGATATCTCATTTACGAATTAACACATTTCAATGAATATTTTTTGTTCGTCTTAGTGATTGCTGAAATACCTCTAACGATAACTTAACTTGACAAATTTCTTTTCGATTTGCCAAGGCGATTCATTTAAACGAACGTCGCCTCTGATATGCAACGTTATTACACTTGGAACGCTCACCTCAGATACTTCAACGTAGGGAGCAAGGCAATATGATTTCTGACCATCCGAATGTGTATTCTACTGATCCTTTTGGTCGTAGTTACATAGTTTATTCAAAAAGTGGTGAATGCTTCTACTTGCAGTTGTTGCTGGTGAATGTTCGCCGGCCGACACCATTTGAATCACTTCGAATTGTCAATGGTGTAGTGTGCCCAATATTTCATGGTTCATGTCAACAGCTCAATTTGCTTGAAGGCAGTAATCATTGTGACATGGCAATGGCTGAAGCAGTTGATATATTTCCAAGTGCTTCCCACGAAAACTGAATGAACGAAACATGAATTGTGGAACAAATACGTACACGTACGTGACAAAAGACATTTTACATCGAATTCCTGTCAGTTCAGGGAATCCCGATCTTGAGGTGAATGAATAGATATATAACCAGGCTTTGCTTTTAATCAAAGATATGTGGTACATCATGTGCGGTAGTTTGTTACTGAAGTTACGAATGCTATTGCCAAATCGCGGAATAAACGTCACTTTTAGTTGAAAATTGGAATGTGAACTTGAATATGTTCGAAATGCATTGAACCAATCAGTTGAAGCGAACGTACCACTGCTGAACCCCTAACAGAAGGAAGTGTGCGATATGTTAACGAAGGCAATTGATGATGAAAATGGCTTATTTTTCCTCTAGTCGCTCTATGGAACTAAGCAGACATTCCTCATATCATTGAATTTGCCCACTTTGCCTGCTTTTCGCAAGATATCCGAAAATGCAGTTGCTTCTTCTGGGACAGCAGTCATGTTACCAAAAGGACACAGAACGACTCATACAGCATTAAAATTATCGTTAAAACTTCAACGGCTTAGAAAGCTATGTCGTGTAGCTGGGAGGACTCGTAGCGTACTGCATGAAAATTGATCAAACGCGCGGTTTTATAGGCTGCTTTTAAAAAAATCGTCTAAAATAGTTAAATTAAAATAATACATATAAAAAAATACAATATGTTAAACAATACTTGTTGTTTAAAGATAAAAGATAAAAAGATAAAAATTCTTTATTTGCCATTGGGCCCTCGCGGGCACTTAGACACGTCTTACAGTTTTTGAAATATAATCTTATTGTATCTTATTTAATTCTCTTTTTACTTTTTTCCTTTTTTTATCTACTAGCATTTCGGAAATGACCGTTGGCTAAGAAGAAATGCCGAAAGAAACTTGCCAATATAGGTCTCTTTTAAAATTGTCAATTATATATTACAAAAACAAAAAATTCATAAGCATATTGGTACAATAATGTTATCAAATGGTAAAATAAAGTGCAATAAAGATCATTTATTATTAAGAAAAATCTGTTATTTTAAATAAAATTACACACATATACATACTTGCATGTTATACTGGCTAAATCATACCTCTGACGTAGATTTTGATAAACACCCTAAAGAAAAAAATTATGTCTTATTAATAAACCGTCAATAAAATGAATGTTTTACTCTATACTGCAATTAAGGAAGAGATTATCTGTCAAATGCAGCAATTTTTTTTAACTAATCTAGTCTCATAGCTACGTAATCATGTTTAAAAATGAGTAAAACGCTGATATTATCGATGCAGAGGAATACACAATCTTAAGGTTATTGTGATACCGAGTGTAGTTTCGCTAATGAAATGAAATATAAACCCTATGATGAATTTAATATTTACTGTTATGACAACAAGATGTGAGTCCTTCGACTTTAGTGACTACTGAGTGAAAAAAAAAAATTCATTGCAAAAGCTTCATTATCCATTAATCCACACTCAAACTACTAAAAGTTCTTGGAAAAATATTTTTAACATTTTGACACTTATTGTTTATTACGTAATTACTATTATTTATCATTATTATTATTTTAAATTTTATGTACATTCTGTGTACTAAGTATCGGGAATTTGTCAATAAAACAAAAAATACAAATTATTCATCTAAATTTATTTTATCGCCTTCAAAGTAGGCCCCATCGCTTGCAATACAACATCTCCACCGCTTCACCCAGTCTTCCATACATTTTTCATAGGCTATTTGCGGTATGGCCTTTAGCTCATTCAGCGAATTTTCTTTTATGGCTTCTATCGACTCAAAACGTTTTCCTCGAAGTGGTAATTTTAACTTGGGAAATAAAAAAAAGTCAGACGGAGCCATATCAGGTGAATACGGTGCTTGGTCGAGAACTTTTGTTGAATTTTTCGCTAAAAACTCTTTCACTATAATGGCTGTGTGTGATGGTGCATTATCATGGTGCAGCATCCATGAGTTGTGTTGCCACAAATCTGGACGTTTTCGGCGGATACTCTCACGCAAACGCTTCATGACGCCTAAATAATATTCTTTATTCACTGTTTCTCCCTCTGGAAGGAATTCGGAGTGAACCACACCAAGGTAGTCAAAAAAAACTGTCAGCATCACCTTGATTTTGGAGCGATTTTGCCGCGGTTTTTTGGGTTTCGGCTCGTTTTCGAGACGCCATTCTGAAGACTGTTGGCTTGTTTGCATGTCGTACTCATAAACCCATGTCTCGTCGCCAGTTATTATACGTTTCATAAAGGTCGGATCCGTAGAAGCTCGGGAAACCATGTCTTCAGCGACATGCTTTCGCTGCGCTTTTTGAACAAAATTGAGCTCTTTTGGAACTAGTCGAGCGGCGACGCGTTTCATGCCTAAAATGTCAATGAGAATGTTGTGGACGGACTTAAAAGATATGTTCACCTCACTAGCCAACTCTCTCAGACTCATACGTCGATTTTCGAGCACTAGCTTCTTGATTCTGTCGATGTTTTCTCTGGTCGTAGCGGTTGAAGGTCTACCAGAACGAGGCAAGTCTACTACTACTTCTCGGCCTTCTTTAAAAGCCTTATACCATTCATAAGCCCTTGTTTTCGATATACACGATTCGCCGTAGGTATTTCGCAACATTTTTAGTGATTCACCACATGAAATATCATTTGAAACACAAAATTTAAGGCACACTCTTTGTTCAACAATATTTTCCATTGTAAAAATCGCCGAGGACTCAAAACTATGACCAACAAAAAGTGTAGTTTAAAACAAATTAAATGACAGATCCCGCTCAAATTTTGCGCGCTAAATCAGTACAGTGCTACCAACATGCAGTAAAAAAATTAGAACGACCTCTTTTACGCGGGTCTTTTTATTGACATATTCCCGATACTTTTTACACAGAGTAGTATATATAACTAATAATATGTGTATGCAAATGCTTAATATTATGTGTATGCAAATATATATTCCTTCTTGTTTGTCTATCACTCCAACCAGTCAATATCAAGACATAATTGAAGTACGTGCGAATAGTATCTCCTGACATCACCTTCTGATAGAACACGACCAATTTGGTCATGGTAGGTGAATCTTGGCCTTCCCCGTCTCCTACATCCTTCCACTTTTGCATTGTATATCTGCTTCGTCATTCTTTCATCTTGCATTCTTTCTACATGTCCGAACTATCGGAGCATGCCTCTTCTTATTTTAAAACCGACGCTCTCTTTCAGACCAACTCTGTTTCTAACATCATCATTGCGAATACGGTCTACAAGCCTTACGCCACAAATTTTGCACAGCGCTCGCATTTCGACCGCGTTTATTCTACTTTCATGCTTTTTCTGCCATACCCAGCTCTCGCTTCCATAAGTTAGCGTTGGGACCAACACTGCATTATGTATAGCGAGTTACCTTCTGGCTCAGGATTTTACTGCCAAGAAGTTTTCCCAACGCTCCATTCACACTATTCCCAGCACTCACTCGTGTTTCCACATCTGCGGTGTACCTTCCATCCCTGCTGAAAGCGCATCCAAGATACACAAACTTATCCACTTGTTCCAACACTTCATCATCTATCGTAATCCTTACATTAGTTCTGGATTCTTCTCTTTCAAACATCATTATTTTTGTTTTCTTCGCATTCAGTAGTAAGCCTTTCTCCATACATTCGTCTTTCACCGTTGTGACCAGTGTTTGCAGTTCAGATGGTGTATCTGCTAATAGCACGGCATCGTCTGCATACAGCAGACAGTTCACCACTAGGTCACCCATGCGCAATCCCACATTCGTTGACCTTATTATCTGCTAACAACTATCGAGATACAAGATAAACAGCCTAGCAGATAGCATGCAACCCTGTTTGACACCAATTTTGACATCAAACCAGGGTGACATGCCACCGTCTATCCGCACATATGCTGAGCAATCCTTGTAAGTGGACTGCACAGCACGGAGCAGTGAACCGTCAATCCCATATCTCGGCAATATGTTCCACAGTTCCTTTCGCACAACCCTATCAAAGGCTTTCTCAAGATCCACAAAACCGCAGAAAACCTTCTGGTCTATGGCCAGATGCTTCTCTACGATATTGCGGAGCGAGAAAACTTGATCCGTACATCCCCTTCCATTTCGGAAACCTCCTTGTGCGTCCCATAGCATTTCATCGGATTTCACCCTCATTCTCCTTTCAATCACCTTTCCATATAATTTTGCTGCTAAGCTGATCAAACTGATAGCCCTATAGCTGGCGCAGTCCATGCGTGACCCCTTGCCTTTATACAAGGGCACGATGACTGCGCGTCTCCAGTCCATTGGGTGCAATTCTCCAGCATAGGTTGTATAAGTACCAGAAGGCCACCTAATTTGATCATCTCAGCTGTGATCAGATCAATTCCCGCTGATTTTCCATTTTTCACGCTTCGTATCGACCATTCGATCTCATCCATAGTTATGCCTTTGTCGGACGCCGTCAACGTGGAGTAAGCATCCGACTCACTCTCATTGTCAGCGTCCGAGGCATACTCATACATTTCTTCAAAACATTCACTCCACCGTTCTAACACTTCCTGAGTATTCGCAAGAATGACACCAGCTTTACACTTTATCTTATCCATTCTGGATGCCGACGAACCACTCCGAGACTTCTTTACCTCTCTCCAAAAGAGTTTGGTATTTGCCTCGAAGTTTTTCGTCAGCATCTCTTCCTTATTCATAATTTGTCTTTCACGCTTCACTTTCACTAAAGCCTTGGTTTCATTCTTGCATAGACGGTACATTTCTTTCTTCTTTTCTCTCATATTTTCATTTAAGGACAAAGATGATACGTAATCCAGCCACGCTTTTCTCTTTCTTGCTACGGAGGATTCAACTTCCGCATCCCACCAGACATCTCCTTTCGCTGTTTTACGTCTCTTTGCGCATTCACAAGCTTCTTTTGCACTATCCACCATACTTTCTTTCAAAACTTTCCAACAATCATCCACATCTGAGTTGGAGAGGCTTGCATTTGCAAGTCTCTCACTTACTAGATGCACATACATTCTCCTTGAACTTTCACCTTGCAATTTTTCGCTCATTATCCTTTCATGATTTCCGAAAGGGATACGCACTCGCCAGTGTCTCCACTTCCTAAAAAGGCCCACAAACCGGCTTACCACCACGTAGTGGTCCGTCTCAAGAGTGGGGCCTCTAAAGGCTCTTGTATCCATTATAACATTTCGGAGACGTCTATCGATTAAAATCAAATCAATCACACTTTTTTTGGTCATTCCTTCTCCATGATGTATACGTGTGAATATCCTTATGATGAAATTAAGTATTCGACACGAGGAGGTTTCGTTCCATACATAAATCTAGTATCGACTTACCTGCTTCGTTCACTCTCTTATCTCCATACGGACCAAGAACAGCTTCATAACTGTATCGCTTGGTCCCAATATATCCATTTCAAATCTCCACACATAATGCCTCTTTCATTCCCTTCAACTAAGTCCGGAACATCCCTCACAGACTCCCAAAACTTCTCCAGTTCTTGAGCACACGCTGAGCTTACGGGAGCGTATGCTGCAACCAGAAATACTCGCGTGATGCCCAGTTTAATACGAATCCAGAGAAGTCTAGGCCCTACGAAACAGTAATCTCTTACACCAGTGGCTAAGCGAGAGGAGAGTACGACACCTACACCAGCACTGGCATGATCGTCCCGGTCTACCCCAGACCATAGGGCCATCATCCCACTGGGCAGATCATCGGTGTCGCTCCCCTTGCGCTTAGTCTCTGTCACACATAAAGCATCCAAACGTCTATCATTCATTACGTCTATCAATTCATTCGTCTTATCATTCAATCCACCTCTCACA
This sequence comes from Pyralis farinalis, assembly GCA_947507595.1. Taxonomy (NCBI): domain Eukaryota; kingdom Metazoa; phylum Arthropoda; class Insecta; order Lepidoptera; family Pyralidae; genus Pyralis; species Pyralis farinalis. Next base: position 18,993,531 of record OX382274.1, read on the forward strand.
TTCCACGTACCTATGCGGCACTCGGCTCCCCTCGTCCCGCCGGAATTGGCGCAGCGTGGTGGGTGGCGGCCCTCACCACCGCATGCAGCTATATTCGCACCGACGGGGGCGGATCGGTGCGCGTCGCCTACGGGGGACGCCCTAATCCGCACATCACTGCGCTTTTGGTCCAGAATTGCAATCGACTGATTGGCAGGGGTCGCGAACGAGCACGCTTCTGTCACAGACCCCCTATATTCGGATATCTATATATACATATACGTGAGGAAAAACCTTTGTACCTCTTTCTAAGCATAATGCGAGCACGTTGAGAAATGACACAATTAAAGTTCAAATTAAAAATAAGTGCAGCAAGATGAAATGTGTGTACAATAAGTGTTACAAATATATTAAATTAAACAAAAGAAAACTCTTCGGAGTAAAATTCTAAATGCGGATTATTTAAATCTGTCATTGCCAATACATATTAGTATGTGATCAAACAGTCGCACCGAGTATAAATTATTACCACTAAAGGTTCTACTTATAAGATTGTTGAAATAAAATATGCATTGTTTACTTTGTACTCATATTGCATACTTTGTGAATAAATGAATGTGAAATGCAATGTGAATTGAACAATTCCATTAAAAAATCTGTCGTCTGAAATGTAACAAAAACTTGTCTTCTGAATTGTTGTGACATAGGAGACGCAAAGAAGTCTCTGAATGCCTGTAACTCCTAATTAACAACTGTAGGTCAATCTTTGGCGGACAAGATGTTAACTAATTACCACGGAAGAAAAAATGGTATCAGGTACTATACCACATAAAAAACACTCCTTTTTATGCAACCTACTGATCTATTTGATAAAACTAGCCTGATTAATAGTTTACCTTTTATCAAAGCCCCTTGGGTGGCATAAATAATTTTCTCATCATATAGTTAAAGGAACATGTTGTTATATCGTACATTTAAATAAGAAATTCTCGCTACAGATAGTTTTCCGGAACTCTGGAAGATCCCGTCTGTAATACCTCTATTTGAATATAACTCTCGTGAATCTCCATCCAATTACAGTTCAATGTTGTTGTTGAACATCTTTTCAAAATTGTTGAAACATTGTACAATAACCGTTTCATTTCATTTCGCTAGTTTTTTACCTAATTACGGCAAGAGCCAAAAGAAAAAGTCATGATTTAAGCAAATTATGAGTATGGGTATATTTGTATTTACGTATGTTTCACTTTACGTCTAATCTACTCGTCCGATTATAATGATTAGAGTATCAGTCAATTTGTTACAATAGCGTTGGCGATATAGTATTGAAAATAGCAGATACGGTGAGTGCGACGTTACGGAAAAAAATGCAATAATTTTTTGTGTACTTGTATATCAATTCAAAGGCCGATTATAATTGTTTTTGAAATAAATACAACTCAGGGAATTAAAATAATGATTTAAGCATAACCGACACGATGATTTTTTAAATGATTTAAAAGTCGAACAGTTTCCCTTCTATGCCATCCCAAACATACTTGTGTCAATTATTTTTATAAAATGAATATCAGCCGGTGATTCAATACTGTACTCGGCTGACACATGTGTGTACATATGTTAAGCGGGTAGCAACAAAAGGATCCAATTCGTTGCTTCGGGCATTAACTCAGTAATCTTTATTAACGTAAAGGACACCCTCAGACTCCTGGGTCCTTAATCCACGGTCATTCACCACAACTGACTTTCTTTACTGACGCACAAGCTCATGCGGGTATGTAATATGAATAGAGTTTATCTCATGCACATTTGTTACACTTGGATGGATCAGGAACGTATTGCTATATTGACAGTATGGACATTTCCATGAACGAATGTAGTTAAATATTATAAGCTGAAAAGTCTGTTTGTATGAATTCACTACCAGGAACTGCCTGTTCGATTTGTAGAAATCAATTTGCGATATTGCGTCCCTTATTGGGGCGTTTTTTGGGTTTTCATACTATATGAAAAAAGTTCTTCAATTATGTAACATTGCTAATATGCTAGCGGTACATCAGCTAGAGTTTTCCATAATCTTAGATTCTAGTCTAGAGTAATCAGCCTACAGCAGTATATCTAACACTTATCCTAATCGTGATAAGTCTGGTATCGATAACAAGTATCTTTCACTGATTACGAATATCAAACAAGTCAAGATCGCCGATGTTCAAAATTAAAAGATAACTGTTGAATCCGTTTCTTTGCTTACCATAGTATTTTACTTTTTTATCTAAATAAAAATAAAGTTTTTAACGTAACGGAAACATACTAAAGTTTGTTATAATTGGAGTATCCAAATGTTTGTCATTAATTAGCCTTTTAATTTAAAGCATTTCGATACATTTTTTATAGAAATCTGTCCCGACATAAATTCACAGCATCCGAGTTCAAAGGCGCAAACAATGGCGGAATATTTTACATGAATAAAATTACTGAATTCGAATAGCATTACTTCGATAAGGTGATCCTGTTAATAATGAAGGTCATCTGTTATCTGTTTCAGCTCTTTATTGGTTGAAAATATATATACAGATTGTACACTATATTTTACAAATTAAGAATTTTTATTGTATTATTTTCACCTAAATAATTTTGTTGTAATACTTTTAATTTTATACTTATATTATAACTTTTAAATGTACAGAATTAATATTAATGTTACGTGTACATTAATAATAATGATTACTGTATTATATCAATCTTCTTGAAGTTAATATTTCGCTAGTACTATAAACTACCCGTGATTTTCGGCAGATATAATAATTATTTATACAAAGCCTCTATACTCTAATAATGTATACAACCTAACAATATCGAATTTTATTACTTTGTTTCGTATGACTACAAATAGCTACAGATTAATTTATGTATACTGTTGTTGTACCTCAACTTCATGTAATAAAATACATCAATGCAGTAAGTTGGTAATTGTTGTATTTCCGTGTAACCTTTTTAATATAATAACGCATATGGTATGAGGCTATTTCTGAGGCCAAACTCCTGTAAATCAAATTCCATTACAAATTCATGAAATCATCATGACACATTTACACTCCGTTTTCTCATGCAGCTTAATGATTTCTAACATCTGTGCGGGTAGTTTTTAATTTTTCTGATTTTTATTCATTACACATCTTTGAGAAAATAAGTTTTAACTTACTTTCTGTTCAGAGATAATTTAGAAAATGGTTGGATATTGATTAAAATTTCGTCTACATTCCGACTGAAGCTGAAGTATCATTTGTTCCTTCACAATTAGTTCAGGAATCTCACATGAATCCCCGTAACTTTTATTCTCTGTCACCTCCTAGGTACTGCTGTATAACAACAAATTAATAGTTAATAGATTCAGGCGTTATTTTGCGAAAGTCAAATTTACATGCAATTTGATCCAACCTGCCTTGCGTGCTTCCGCCACCAATTAGTTCATGCGGCCTAGCGCCGGCCGGCACCCACCCACTACTGTTAGTACATGGTACATGCCGACGCTGCCATGGCTGTTCCGGTAGTCTCTGCCTCGGCTGCTGCGGTCGTCGGCCATCTGGAACAGAATCCTCATGCCCCCACCACCACCGTCGCTGCCACGACTGGCCTGGTCGTCGCTGCGACACGTGTTTCGCCTCTCCACGAGGCATCATCAGGCGTTGTAGACGTTAATCGTAAGAATAACATGCTACAAGTGACAAATCCATCGCAGTGCCGTCCCTTATATTGAATTGAGGGTGGGGGTGGATGGTGTGAGCGAAAAGATATTTAATAGTGGGGAATGGTTTACGTCAGTCTGTTTGTTCATGAGAGTAATTTTAGAATTTTTGTGTTTATTAATTTCTAATTGTTCCCTAATATTTAGTTTTAAACCTTTGTCTATGGTGTGTAAAATCTGATATGTATTAGTGGAGGATAAGTTATGTCCTTTGTCTATAAGATGCTCGGCGAAGTGTGACCTTTCTGGGCGATTGTTTTTATACGCCGATACGTGTTCGTGAAATCGTGTGTGTGTATAAAGTTACGACCAGTTTGCCCGATATAAACGTGTTCACATTCATCGCAGAACAGCTTATAGACGCCGGATTTTTTATTGGGCGGGATTTTATCTTTAGTGTTACAAAGTGACCTGAGTGAATTATGGGATTTGAGAGCAACATGTATGTTATTTTTTCTAAATATGTGAACTATTTTGTCAGTGAGTTTACCCAAGTATGACAAACTCATACCGACAAATAAATACATATACTGCGAGTTATAACACGATTTCACGAACACGTATCGGCGTATAAAAACAATCGCCCAGAAAGGTCACACTTCGCCGAGCATCTTATAGACAAAGGGCATAACTTATCCTCCACTAATACATATCAGATTTTACCCACCATAGACAAAGGTTTAAAACTAAATATTAGGGAACAATTAGAAATTAATAAACATAAAAATTCTAAAATTACTCTCATGAACAAACAGACTGACGTAAACCATTCCCCACTATTAAATATCTTTTCGCTCACACCATCCACCCCCACCCTCAATTCAATATAAGGGACGGCACTGCGATGGATTTGTCACTTGTAGCATGTTATTCTTACGATTAACGTCTACAACGCCTGATGATGCCTCGTGGAGAGGCGAAACACGTGTCGCAGCGACGACCAGGCCAGTCGTGGCAGCGACGGTGGTGGTGGGGGCATGCGGATTCTGTTCCAGATGGCCGACGACCGCAGCAGCCGAGGCAGAGACTACCGGAGCAGCCATGGCAGCGTCGGCATGTACCATGTACTAACAGTAGTGGGTGGGTGCCGGCCGGCGCTAGGCCGCATGAACTAATTGGTGGCGGAAGCACGCAAGGCAGGTTGGATCAAATTGCAAACAAATTAATAAACTAATTCATTATTTCTGTGGATCGATTGTATCTGAATTTACATTCATCCACTGATTCTGATTTTTATACAGTGTTAGAAGGTTAGGACTATAATTTACCTCGATTTGACTTGATTATTCAATCCACAACATGAAAAGTATAGTATTTTTTTAAAAATAGAGTATTTCACCTTAATCTAATAAGAATGTAATCAATTTGGATTTTGTGTTTATCAGCACGGATCGTCCAAGCACAAAGTCTTCATGCTGAAACTGTTAGTTTCGTAACGGTTAGAAATAGTGTTGTTATTTATGAATTGCATCACACTTATCGCGTTCGTTAGCAGTCCTAGTTTTTTTTATATAACTAAGGTGGTAAACAAACGTACTGCCTACTGAATGGTAAGCTTATGGACATTTGCAACATCCGTAGTGTCACTCATGCTTTGCACCCTGTAAAAATCTTTCTTTGGAGGTGCCTCCTGAAGCGCCTCGCGAACCTTCTTTAGATTTGACTCCTACCGACAAAGACACTCTGATGAGAAAGGTGTCGATCACCTCTCTGAACCACTCGGTATCCGAGATAGCGCTATTCACCACAAGCTTCCTTGATAATTATTATTTATCATTATCAAAGAATTTTTATTAGCAAGTAACCTTATCTGAAAATAAATAATATATGATATAAGTATAATATGATATAAATAATACAGTGATTGTATAATATAACTAGTACAGAGTTTGAGTATTACTCTCTGGTGGGCCATCAAATTCAAGGCCTCATTGTGACAATAGTCGAATATTATGTGCAGTCACCATGGTAAACAATATTTGTTGTTGACAATATACAATACAAACTGCGACCTCAATATAATATTCAATTGCGATACTATAAATAGTTATATATGGTTGAAGTTCACGCCTTTCTTGAAGTACCCTATGATGTCCATTAATAATAATCCCTTAGTAATCCTCGGTTGGGAGTCATTTCACAACTTGAGGATTCACGAAAGAAAACTTTTCTGGAACCACATAGTACGCAACTATTGCCGTTCCAGAATGTGAAGGAGAACTCCCCGGCGACAGCGAGCAGTGCGGTTGGAAAAAAGCTATCAGCATCATATTCTACAGAATACAACCCGTTATACAATCGATAGAAAATACAAATAAATAGCTAGTCTCTGAACCGAATCACAAGGTCCTAGCTGGTATCCAGGTGCGCTCACCCAAAGGAGACTACACTAGTCCAAGATAACCTACAATATGGTTTATATACTATCGATCTCGCTTGTTCCACTAGTGAGTGTGTATATAATATTCAAATTCATGAGCATAGTTTTAAATTGTATCGTTATTATTATATCGTTTTGCGGAGTTAAGTACACCATGCTAAGCAATAAACCTGTCAATCTATAGCATATAGTTCTTCTCTTTTGATTACCAAAGAAATAGACCATGGCCCTTTCTTTCGCATCTGGATACTCATAATGTCAAATTTACCCTCTGTAAGGATCCCCGTATGTTACATGACCGATAGATTATTCCTACTATTTGCGTCAGACGCATTTAGTACTAGGCTATTCTTATTAGTACCTACCTTGTTCTTGTAAAAATACTGCAGTAATTTTCCTTTACACCAAACTTTTAGAGAACATTTATTCGACAAGACATGCGATTTATTCAACACTGCTGACTGCTTCCCACCGGGTATAGGCTGGATATATTTTACCATTGCCCCGAAAGTATCTAGCAAGATGCACTATGATCTGCGTCATATGCAGGTGAGGTTGAAATTAGGCCAGTTGAGATCCTCTCTTATAATGTCGAAAATATTGAAAATATATACAATCTCCACCTAAAAGTTTAACTAGTGAGGGCTATATCTTCAATCAGTGAAACCTTCGAAAATAACAAATACTGACAAAGTCGATTCATAAAGTAGTTTGGAAGCGGTGAATATAAAAGTAAAGATATTTTTATGTTTTACAGATTGTTGTAATGTGTAAACTGAACCAAATCCAAAACAGTTCAAAATTCTAACATAACATAGCCGGCCTTGGACGTGACTGGTTTTCAATTTTGTTACGGAACACAAAAAGAAACTACGCATAAAAGAATAATTATGTCCCTTATGCTATCTCTTGGACAGTATAAACTATTTAAAAGAGTCTATGAAACGGCTGTGTTAAATAATTATTCCTTACATGTACATGTTACCAATTGTACCTAGAATTTCCTAATTCCAGTTAACACACTCATTGCAGCCTACCCCGCGGGACATGACGTGAAGATATAGATAGATAGAAACTTATCTAATTACGAAAAGAATCTGTACAAGAAAACGTAACTATTTATTTATATCTACGCATACAGTGATTGATATTAAACATTATCTCACTTAATTGTCTGTAATCTGCACGGAAACTCTATTTGTACTATAATTTGAGTATCAAGATAATAGATGACATTTTCATCATGTACTATTATGAACTCTTTCTAAAAGGTATAAGATTGAAATTTACTTAACAAGACTTTTAGATAGCTGTGTAATTATTTCTATATCGAATAAAAATAGTTGTTCCCATTAACGTGATTGGAAAAATCAGACTTTATTACGGAAATGTGCCACATCCTTTAGCCGACAACAAACATTATTTTGGAGCTTGTCCAACATCTTTTTTTTTTACTGCCAATTTGATATTCTCATGTAAATACTACTTAATACTAAGAACTCTCACAATGTGTCATATAATACTAACAATTATTTTTTTGCAAAATGTATGTAACATAAGAATACGACTGTCAAGAACTCCATATTGATTATTTTTGATTGAAAATCTTATCTTATGAATAATTTATAAATTATGTAAACTGTAATTTTCAGGAACACCGTTCCTATATGAAATCTATATGTTTGTCTGTCGCTTTTTTCGAATATTCGAATTTTGACTTCAGATTCGGATTCAGCATAAAAAAGTAGAATAGGAATATTTAGGAACACCGTTCCTATCTCTTAAGGAACATAGTCAAAATGGCCGACAAATAAAAAATAAATTGAATTGTTATATAATTGACGAGCCAGGTGTTCCTCTGGCAAAGCAAGCTTGCGCATTCTCAACTGGTTTAAAGTGTCATTCATTTTGCAATCATCCATAGATGAAATATAAAAGGGCAAATAGGAGAAATATAGCATCCTCAAAAGTCTTTTTTTCTGCTTAGATTACGTTGTACCTGAGTTAGCATTAAAACTAAATTGAGAAAAAATAACAGCATTGCTATTAAAAGTACCATATTTTTTACTTTAATATTGTTATTTTTCTTTTCAGAATGAAACTGGAGCTGAGCAGCACTTGATAGATATTTATTTGTTAGTATTTATTACTCGCCAGGTGACAAATGTATAATACAACTTAAGTAATATCATACACTTATTATAGAGGATTATTTCAATTCCACTCTCAACGAATCACATGGTTCTGACTAAGAGATAAGACCTTAGTCACTCGAAGGAACGTCTTGCATTTTAATCCTCCGGGAATTGTTGTTTAGCTGCGGTCTGCCAGATTGAGTTACTACCCCTGGTGTAACAATTGGATACAGTTAGTTAGTATTAACGTCTTTTAAATTCCTAATATATACTTTTGTAGGTACTTTCCTTTTTCTTTTGGTCCTACCTTCCTTGCTCCAGAGGCACTAATCTCTGTGACTCTGTTCTTTTTTTTATAATTATGTACAACGTCAATAACGATGTAAAGCGGTTACCGTAATTTATGAACGCTCGCAATAAGTATCGCGGGATGCCATCTGTGCTGCTAGCACAACAACTCTTTAGGAGCTTACTGGTGACTTCACTTATGCACACAACAACCCTCTAGGGAGTTGTTATTTGATTGCAGATTTCTGTGAGGTGGAGGTACTTCCCCAGACGGGAAGGCTACTTTCATGCACATTACCTCTCTTAAAAGCACCCAGACCAAGACAAACAGACATTCTCATGCACACAAATGTTTGTCATGTGTGGAAAAACCTCGGTTGAGAGCTCATTCCACAGCTTGAGAGTTCTGGGAAGGAAACTTCTCTGGAACCATACAGTACGCGACCATTGCGGTTCCAGTGTGTGAGGGTGAACTTCCCGCCGTCGGCGAGCGGTGTGGTTATAAAACGTAGCAGTCGGTATCATTTCGAACAACTCTTCAGAACACAACCCGTTGTACAATCGGTAAAACACACAGAGGGAGGCAAAATCTCTCCTTGAACTTAAGGGTTCTATACCGTGTGTAAGCTTAGGATTGTCGACAATTCTCACAGCTCGTCTCTGAATCCAATCACACGGTCCAAGTTGGTATCCAGGTACTCCCGCCCAAAGGTGACTGCAGTACTCCAAGTGCGGTCTGACGTGATACTTATATAATATACGTCTTTGCCCCGCACTGAAGTACTGTACTAATCCTAATACTTTTAGTGACGGTAAGAGATGTGTTCTGGAATTTAGGAACCACAGCAAATGGAGTTTTCTTAGCGATGAACGCGCAAACTTGTGTCTTCTTGGGGTTGAATTCGAACATGTTAAGCCACCCCCAGTCAGATATTTTAGCCAAAGTACCATCCATTTCAAACACAAGTTTTTCGCGGCTTTCCTCTACAAGGGAACGAGGGATATTTGCACGGCCTGTATAATAAGTATCCCCGGTGCTGTCGTCCGCATAACAATGAATGCCATCAATTGACAACATATCATTGATATGCAGCAGAAACAGCGTCGGATATAGTTCAGAATCCCGAGGGACGTCAGCATTGATATCCATCCATACTATCGGAGCATCCTCCGTCAACCACGGCTTTTATGCATCTGTTGGATAAAAAGCTGGCGACCTATTTGCACAAACCCTCGGGCAGCCCGTATGATGGTAACTTCGATAGAATACCCCGGTGCCAGACCCGATTGAACGCCTTCGCCATATCTAGGCTGACAGCCAATGCCTCACCTTGACTCTCTATCGCCAAAGAAATTTGAAACATTTGTAAAGTGATGTGTAAAAAACGTATTTTTGTGCGCTTACATTGCAAACGCTAGCTAAACCTTACGAGATAGATCATAATAATGTACTACGGAATTATATATCTTAAAAAGATCTTACGCCTTAGTTGGTTACATTGTATGACTTGTGTAATTTGGCGAGATGGGTGTCATTTAGGTTTCTGTAGGAGAAGAATGCTCCAAAATCAAACCCGGAACTTTGTTTCGTTAGGTTAGATTAGGCATAATCATGATGAAAAAGTGGTGCATACGTACAAACATCTAAGTCATAGTGAGACCGTGGCGAGTACAGAGTGGCAATAGTGCTATCTTTATATATATACAAGGTAGTGTAGTTCCCGAGCTATACTATAGTATACGGCCCATCTGATGTAAATAATACTTAAGGTCGCTTTTTATTAATCTTACCAGCTCACTCAAATACAATCCCTCTCCAGGGAATTGTTTTTGGTTACAGTCTTGTGTGAGATGGAGTTTTCACCATAGATTGTATATTTTTTTAAGCCATCAAGTATCAAACATAAAACGTTATTTATAATTTACATAATATGGGAGCCCTGGCGATTATTTTCAAATAAACATAATATATTAATACGTGTCATGAACTAAAGGTGTAGGTAGGCAATGGAGGGCTGGCGTGATACTAGAAAATATCTTGACGATGTAATGCAAAAAACTTTGCACCCTCAAAAATCTTATAAAAGCATTACACGTTTAGAATTCAGGAAATTGTCGACCTCGGAAGTCAATGTACGTAAGTGGAAGACATAAAATCTTCGCCATGGAGCTGTAAAGAGGGCAATTTCTTGTCTACGAGAGAACAGCGACGCTATGTATGGCTCTATAGCCGAACGTGTTCCGAATCACTAGCAGACGTATATTCGATACCAGGAACAGTCCTATTCAACTCAAAAAAATTGGCACTTACCTAACAGAATCCGTAATAAAGTGACATACCTTAAATGATTAACCTCAAATATGATTATTATGCATATTTATTAAGTTTTATCGGTCCCTTACAATATTACTTTAGATATTTCGTTTAGGGATTGATTTGATAGAACTTTAAAAATGCTTATTTCTTTTTACGTAACGACGTGATCACCATACATATCAGAACCCATTATTTGTGTTATAGTACTTGCCTTGTGAGTTTTAGTTATTCAATCTTCTGAATTTATCGGGATAAATGATATCCACGATTTAGACGAGCTCGGTGGCGCAGTCGTGAATGACGCGACTTTGATACCAACGTTCACGAGTTTGATTCCCACACAAGACAAATATTTGTGTGCATGAACATGTCTGTTTGTCTTGGTCTGGGTTTTTTTAAGAGAGGTAGGGTGCATCCAAACAGCCTGTGTGTGGAAGTACCACCTCACGGAAAATCGCAGCCAAGTAACAGCTCCGTAGAGGTTTGTTGTGTTCCTGCATGTGAGTGAGTTCACCAGTAATTTCCTCAGGAGTTTCTGTGTTAGCAGCAGAGAAGGCATCGCGCGCGTGACATATAATGTTTACAAGCGTTCTTAGGCTGCGCTTACCGCTTAACATCAGGTGGACCGTATGCCTTCCGACGTAGTACATAAAAAAAGAAAAAATCCACGTGATGAACTCATGAATACTAGTGGTAGCATGTAAACGCTTGCAACACAAGGAGTAAAGCCCGAGCGTTGCTGCCCCCGCTATTAACATTGCAACCTCTTAGAAGCTTTACCGATAACCTCACTCACGTACAGGAATACAACAACCGTCCAAGTAGTTGTTATTTGGTTGCACTTATCATTGAGACTTTTCCAGATAGGCTGCTTTAATGCCCTACCTCTCTTAAAGTGTGTAAGTAAGTTAATGGCTTACCATCCTTTTTAAACTCAAGCCACTCTGACGTGTACATAGCCTACCATTTTAATAAACAAACAAGTCTCTGGCAAAAGAGAGGTAAATCGCATCGCATGGAGAAGTACCTCTACACTACGTAAGACCGCAACCAAATGGCAACATCCTTCATGGCTGTTGTCTTTCTGCAAGTGAGTGAGGTTACTACTAAACTTATAAGAGGTGCTGTATTAGCGAGCAATCTATATCATTGTACTGCGATCGTTCATAAGCTACGGTAACTATTGAGCAGTCAGAATCCGTTATATACGTTTTCCCATACATTTCGCGGTCGTATACGACCACCCGGGTTTCGAAGGGTTAAACGTCAGTTTTATACGATGTCAAGGGGGCAAACAAACATTTAGTTCATTTGCGTCATAAAAAGGCATTTATTGGTTACTGGATCAGAGTATCCCAAAATGGAATACTTATTTTAATGGAGACTTAGAGTTTGCAGGTCAGTTAATCACTACATGTTATAAAGCAAAATTCTACGCCGTATCTGTCTGTCTATTCACGATAAACTCAAAAACCATGGAACGAATTTTCATGCGGTTTTCACCAATAAACAGAGTGATTCTGTAGGAAGATGTAAGTGTATAATTTGTTAAGGGTTTGTATAAACCGGTTAAAATATGGCGATAATACCCCACGCGGGTCGCTAGTTAAATAGGAGTACTTTTTTATACAATATCGGGAGGCATACAAGCATACGACCCACCTGCTATAAAGTACCCTACCACCTCTGCTGCTATTACAGTCTTCAACTCCTTATGAGATTACTAGTAACCTTGTTCAAAACTTTGTACAAAAGTCGTCTCTCTCACCTATTTCTACTGCCAAGCAGCTATATTTATATAGCTGTGTTCCGGTTTTAAGGGTGATATATGGCAGAGAAATTACAGGGTACTGTGGCGAAACATCCTTAGGTCACAAGATCGGCAGCGCGCGAGTAACATTCCCGTGATGTTGCAAGCATCAATAGGCTGCGGTGACCGCTTACAATTTGATGCGGGCCGCATGCTTGTTTGCAAATCTAGTTGTATAAAAAAAAACCTCACTCGCTCGTAAAAACAACAGCCTTCCAGAGAGTTGTTATATGGTTATAGTTTTCTGTGGAGTGGAGATATTTTCACAGGCTGTTTTGATGCGCATTATCTCTCTTAAAAACACCCAGTGCTACACAAACATACATGTTCCTGCACACAAATGTGTGCCCTTTGTGGGAATCGAAGCCACGTGCCTTGGTGTTAAAGTAGGATTGTTAACCACTGCGCCAGCATCTAAATAATAGTTTAGTAAGCCAAGTGGAGATGAGGTTGAATTTGGTACTACAATACTAGTGTGATATGCTGTATACAATTTCATGTATTAAGTTTGTTGGGAATATATACATTTGCAGCATTCGTTGCAATTTTCACACATCTATACGGAACAGGGCATGTAAGATTAAACTTGCTGTAATTTTAAGCAATACCACAGGAGCTAGTTAGTATATACAGTTTGCGAACGATGACAATATTTTATGCGTTGGCGTGCTTACTTACCCTTCGAAACCCGGGTGGTCGTATACGACCGCGAAATGTATGGGAAAACGTATATAACGGGTTCTGACTGCCCAATACCAGATTATTATATAGAAAAATGATTCCTACAAACACATTAAAAGACGCATCATAAAAGGCAAATTTTCTAATAAACACCATAAGTAAATTTATTTCATCGGCGAATCTTGATATTATGGCAGCAATAAATGTACATGTATATAATATACACTCTATTATAGAAGATTTTGTTACAGTATGTACAATAAATGTTCCTATTATTGAGACCAACTTGAAATATGATTTCGTTTCAATTGATATCACTTGCACGGTCTCCCATTTCTCTTTGACTGGAAATATAAAGTATATTCTAGTGTAGAGAACTTTGAAGATTCCACTTCTACATCCTTTTAAAAATTCAGAATATCTAAGATCATTTATGGATTGTTTTTTTATCATACATTAAAGTTAACAACATGGCGATAATTGCTTAAGGATTTGAAAGTCTTTTTCCCTATGACAGAATGGTGTTTGCGACTTCAAATATTTTTGAAAGGGAAGTGCCTTCTGTAAATACCGTTATAATTTGGTATGGGGAACTTGAGCATGAATGTGCTTCTCTGAACATTCATGCAGATCGAGATTAAATTGCTACCAATGAGTAAAACGTTCTGTTATACCTAGTCTTGTCATAAATACTAAAACAAAGAAGAAAAAAATTTTCTATTGCAAATAACATTTATTATTTTTACAGTGTGTTAGTTTAAAACAATTTAAAATATAAAAAGCATATTCGAAGTGGTCTCCATTGGCTGCCATACAGTCCTTTAAACGTTGAGGCCAGTTATCAATAGAAGCACGCACTCTTTTCATAGGAAAATTCTTCACTGCCAATCGTACGGATTGATTTAGGGACTCCAAATTATCATGGCGTTTAGAGCAAGCCATACTCTCTAAAACTAACCATAAATCATAATCTAGCGGATTAAGATCGGGACTAGACGACGGCCAGTCTTGGCTCTGACGAAGTCCGAAACGTTCGTTTCCAACCAAGACTGCGTAGACCGAGCTTTATGACCCGGCGCCGAGTCTTGCTGGAAGTACCATTCTTGGTTATTGAACATGGTGTTGTTAAGGGGCTTCACTACCTTCTCAAGAATGGTATCTTGATACAATTGTGCCGATGTTTTGATACCTTTTTCACAAAAGTATGGCTCAGTCACTCTTTCAAAGATAAAGATAAAAGATAAAGATAAAAATTCTTTATTTGCCATTGGGCCCTCGCGGGCACTTAGACACGTCTTACAGTTTTTGAAATATAATCTTATTGTATCTTATTTAATTCTCTTTTTACTATTTCCTTTTTTTATCTACTAGCATTTCGGAAATGACCATTGGCTAAGAAGAAATGCCGAAAGAAACTTGCCAATATAGGTCTCTTTTAAAATTGGCAATTAGATATTACAGAAACAAAAAATACATAAGCTTCATAGTTAATAGCCCACCAAACCATCACTGAAGTCGGATAGTGCCCACGTTGCACTCTGTAGACTAATTGGGAAGCTTCCTTAGAACTTTGAGCATAAATACGATTATTTTGTTTGTTAAAAAGTTGCTCAATTGTAAAAATTTTCTGACCCGTAAACAATTTTTTTCTGTGACGTCCCTTTGCGTACCGCTTCAGTAGTTGTTTCGATTTTACCACCCTATTCTTTTTTAAATTATCAGTTAAGAAATGACCAGTACGTCTCTTATAGGCTGCAAGTCCTAAGTAATCTTTTAAAATACGCGACATGGTTCTAGGTGCTATCTTCATCTCCCGAGATAAAATCTTCTGCTTTCTGGACAGGATTTCTTCGAATTCTCTTCCTTACTGCTTTGACCACCTTTTTCATACGAACACTACGTGGACGGCCAGATCTTTTTCTGTCACAAATAGAGGAGGTCTCATTGTACCTATTGAGCAGTCAGAACCCGTTATATACGTTTTCCCATACATTTCGCGGTCGTATTCGACCACCCGGGTTTCGAAGGGTTAATAGCCCGGTAGACAAACATTTTACTAATACCAAGCGTATGGAGAGTTGTAAAAATAGCGTTTGGCTCCATACCTACTTTGTGTAATGCAATCACAGCGATTCGGTTCTCTTTATCACCCCACTACATTTTGATATCGCAAAATATTGTACAATGAATTGGCGCTAAAATGAGAAGACACATTGAACAATCATATAAAAATGACAGATTCAAAATACAAATGTAATATTTTGTTTATTTTTAATTGTAACAGTATTTATGGCCAGACTAAGTATATATATAACTTCACGCCAAATCCCTTGCGAGGTAGGCAGAGAGAACTATGCTCCACGTGACGCGGTCCTTACACACCTCACTCGCTTCTTTAACATTCATTGTTCTTCTCATACACGCACGCCGGTTTCTAAGGCTCCTGACTTCATCCGATAAAACGGTTAATTGAAGAATACGGATGCACGGCACCGACAAAATGATTCGAGAATATTTCGGGTTCGATAATAATGAGATAAATATACAATACACAAATGAAAGGAAATTTACAGCACGGGATTTTTTTCGAAGACGAGATTAGACCACCAGTTCTAGAACAATCGAGAAACGTGGCTAAGAGAAAGTTTGCATTTTTTTCTCCAAGAAGTACACCGCTATTTGTTTACAGAGTGAGCTTAAAATGCACAAAAAAGTAAAGACTATAACTTCTTCGCACATGGCCAACTAAGCAACCTTTGTAATTTATGGCCCCCGAAAAATCTGGCTCACGCATAGTGCATGTAGCCCGAACCTGTGAATAGTTTGTTTTCAATTTTAAAATTTCAAATTTCAAATTTGATGAGAGATTTGACATTTACAGTCAGATGACTTTCCATAATGACTTTCAAAAAACACCGAAAAATGTGTCGTCCGTTTAGTAGTCCACGTCTTTTGGGAAAGGTATGAAAAAAAATATTCAAAATCTAATGTAAGGTATTTTGAAAAACAATTAATACATTATTTTGCTTAACATCTCAAAACTTTTAGTACGCTCTACATCTTTTAAGAAAAAATAATTTTCGATTTATATCATTTAAATACGTTTATTACAATGTATTAGCGCCAAACACCATATAGTTTTTGCATATAGTTTGTAGCTAAAAGGCGTGCCTGTTTTAACTCTTATTACAGGCATCTAAATATTAAGTTTAATATGATGGTAATTTATACACTATAAGTTGAGAAGCAAGAAAGATTTTCTGAATTGCGTAATAGTAGGTCGCAGTATCAAAACATCTTTTACTTTTTATATAGGAGCTTTAGTCTCGTTTTCTCTTTATCTGACCTGCACACATTAGTCACAAAAATGAGTATTGAAAAGAGAGAACTGGATGCAAGGAGCATGATTAGTCTGGGACAAGTGATTAAGCTAGTTGCATATAAAAGTACTGTATATTGGATGTACTTTTAGCCAGGGTGGGAAATATACCGCATACGCTGACAGACGAATACGTACAGCGAACAGTGTGATTGAAGCGTTGGAAAAAACGAAATAATGAATGTTATCGGGACGTAGATTTTGCAGACAGTGCATGAAAAGAGAAAGAATACCGCTGCAATGCGTGTTGCCGTATCCGACTATGCTACGATATAATAAGGAATTAGCCTTAGTAAAAACAGACAGAGTGTGGGTGTTATGATAATAGGTCACATGCTCCATTAGTTCCGACATGTTACAACGTATATACGAGTATTTTCAACCAGTCCGACTTTGTTTGTTGAATTGATTTTGAAACCGAAGCAAAATGAACATTATAATAAATCCTAATAATAAGAATAAATGTAAGAGACGGAATGCAATTTCTGAAATATACGTGAGAGGAATATTTGCCATGTAATTTGACTGGTTCTCATTGGTCAGCGTTCGCATGACGGAGCTCTTACTGGAAAATATATTCCATATAAATATCAGGAGTGACTTTAAATATTAGGGAGATGTGAAATGTTCCTTTCATTCTGGCAATTTAAACTATATCACGTAATCTTTACTTAATGTTACGAGTATTAAATAGATTACGTTTAGTCTACAAATATTTTTTTGAGGGGAGAAGGAAGGTGGAGAGAAGATTTCTTTTGATATCTCGATAATGCTTACACATACCCAAATTTATCAGGGCAAACAGCGTTCACCTTCCGCATGGTGCAGGTGCTTACCGGGCATGGGTGCTTCGGTGAGTATCTGCACCGGGTCGCGAGGCGGTAGGAGGAGCCGGTCTGCCACGATTGTGGCGCGGCCGAGGACACTGCCTAACACACACTGGAGCAGTGTCCCAAGTGGTCTCGGCAGCGCCACGATCTGGTGTCCGCGCTTGGAAGCGCGGACCTCTCGCTCTTGCTCGCGCGACAGTGCCTGGCAGGCGATGGCCTCCTTCTGTGTGATGGTCATGTCCCAGAAGGAGGCTTCGGAGCGGGACAGGGAGGACGATCCCGAGGCTGTCTCGCTCCGGAGACGGCGGACGGGAGTGCGGCGTAGGCGCTACGGGCACCTATTGCCACCTCCCTAATGTGTGGGACTAGGGGTCAGGATGGGAACCTGGCCCCATTGTGGTCCCGCCACCGGAGGGGCTGTCCCAATGTACCGGGATGGCCCCTAGAGTGAAGAAGTCCGGCCCCTTCTGAGGGGCTGGCCAGTCGCAGTGGTGCCCTGTTGCTGACAGATCCGGGGCATCAGACCAACGCAGCCGATGGCAATTCGCGGGGTTGTTTAGTGGGTATACCGTCGGGCAGCCGACGGGGAGTCCCACAGTTCCACCGGAGGCCACCCAGGCACCGGTGGTGTGCGTAACGCATTTTTTCCCGCGTCACCAAAAAAAAAACAGCATACAATTTTCATAAACCTTCATGCATCAATAATCTAAGCACAATTTTTTTTTATACCTAACGTCAGGAGTCATACAAGCATACGACTCACTTTATGTACGGCAGTTACAGAATCATAACCGTTCATAAGAGCACTTGCAATATATGAAGTATCACCTGCGCGTTACCACCATGACTAATAACTCAGCGATTCTTTAATCGCTTACTGGTAGCCTCACTCTCAAATACAAATACCCCCAGGAGGTTTATATTTGGCTGTAGTTTTTTGAGAGGTGGAGGTTCTTCGCCAATCGGGCTGCTTTGAAAAATAAAAATGTTGTTTTTAGTTTTTACGTCATGCGTGCATAAAAAACAGACAGACACACAGATGGGCATTATTTAAAATGAATGTGTTGGTATCATTATACTAGGATCCAGTTTGAATGTATATTGATTACATCACTGTTTAGCAATCTCAATATTTGACTAAGTTGGTACATGTACAAATTCAAATATACCACGATGTTATTATATTTACAAGAAAAACGGATAATAAAGAATAAGATAGTTTTATGTCAAACAAAAAAATATTCGCTCAAAAATATAAAGCAAATTTAATGTACATTGTACAATAATCTAAGTCAATAAATTAGACCCTTCGCTTCCTCTACGAAGATACACTACATAAGTGTGAAATTGTAGCTATCTAGCTTGGTTATTAATCACTGTAATTTAGCCGGCCAGAATTTTGACGTTCGCTTCGTCTGCCCCGAATTTCTGACCTACTAGGACCTACGCCATCCCTTGGACGGGTGACGGACATCGTCCCGCTGTCTAAAAGTGATGAATTTTGGGCGTTGAAAATGTTTGACTAATAAATGCAATTTAAAATCATAATCCACGCATATTTGGAGTGTAAATTATCATTAGGGCCGAAGCCTAACTTATCTGCACGTGTTGCAGCGTACGTGTCGCAAACGAAAGTCTTGCAAGGCAAGCTAGAAGAATAGATATTATGATTGACTATCCTGTGGATAAGTATCTCAATCCTATAGATAGATATCAATAGTGCATATACACCATCACAATGCAACTAATTAATTTTGCTTTTCTACCAATAAAGCTTCTTAGAAAGTACTGCGTTAGCCAGAGGGTTACAATAGTTATTACTCACTTGTATCCTAATATATGTCTTCGAACGTACTTACCCGGTCACCGATGAATCTCATTATTGTAGTTAAGTACGCACTATTCTTATTTTACATTGTAGGTAATTATTACATGACTGTGTCTTGATGTAGTGATATCATTGCAATTGCGTCAAACCTCAGTGGTTTATAAAATGCATTAACATTGTTTTTATAAAATGTTTATGTAAACTGGTGTAATAAACAAATCAATAAATAGGCAAGAGATATTTTTTAAGTTCATATAGTAAGTGCATCACATCCATTTTGCTTTGTCACCAGAGTAGTAAAATTTCCTTTCTTTAAAATTATCTTTTATACGGTTCCCTAATAAACAAGAAACCCATATAATTTCGTCTATCTATTTGTCAATCCATCAGCATGTAAAAGTCAAAGTTAGTTACGGATTCACAAGTTTGCGAGGCGTATGTAGACATCTCAATTGGCAAATGTTTTAAGGTGAACAGAAGGAAATGTGACAGTGTATTAATAGATAATTCTATTAATACATTGTCACATTAATTTAACACAGCATGTAAGAAAAAAGGAAAATGTTTATAGTGATCATAGATGCTGATTTTACCGTTGGTGATTCTATCCGAAACTCTTATCCTTCATTCAAATAGTATAGTATCTAGTCCGGCCATAAGTTCTGTTATAAATTAATATGCCATATTTTTTATGAAGCAAAGTAATCTTAATGAAACTTATATGTATATATTTATGGAAGTCGCAGCAATAAATAAAAATGAAAACAATTATATTTGAAATGGCCACCTTTGGCTTTGATTCAGGCCTTTAATCTCTCTGGCCACGAATCTATGAGTTTACACACCGTTTTAATGGGAAATTTAGCCAATGCTTGCTCCAGAAATTTCTTAAGAGACTAGACTGCTTCTTTGTAGGCGTGTCGTTTCGAGTAGACCTTGTTCTCGAAAACTGACCATAATTTGTAGTCTACGGGGTTCAGATCTGGGCTAGACGAGGGCCAGTCTTTAGTTCTATTAAAGTCCGCAACGTTGGTTCCGAACCAGGTTTTGGCAGTTCCTGCCTTGTGATAGGTGCAGGGCCCTACTGGAAAGTCCACGGTATATTTTTAAAAAGTATATTGCTGAGAGGTTTCACAAAACGATTCAAGACAGTCTCTTGATACACTTTGGGTGAAGTCTTCATTCCTTTTTACAAAAACGAAGCTTTGTGATTCCTTGATAAGACACCCTCACCAAACTATTACCGACGCAGGATGATGACCACGTTGTTGTACCTTTCCGACCACTTGGACTTTGTCATTTTGCTTTTTGTAATGCTCTTCAATCGTGAAAATGTTTTCATCAGTACATAGGATATTTCTGTGCCTTTCACCTGCGTATCGGAACATAAGGCCTTTTGATTGATCCACTTTCTATAACTGCGGGGATTGATTAAGGGCATGTCCTGTATATCAACGATAAGCGCCGAGCTACAGGTCTTGTTTTATTATACGCAAAAGAGTCCTAGCAGGAATCTTCATTTTTCGTGATAATTTTTTTTGGTTTCCTAATAGGGTTTCGGCGAATTCTGGCTTTAACAGCATTGACAGCCTTTGTAGTTCTAACAGCACGCGGTCGCTCCGATATTTTATGGTCTTTAAGAGAGGAAGTGTTGGTATACCTATCGATAGGTATACCAACACTTCCTACAATATACAAACATACGGCTGATACCAAGCTTTTGAAGGGGTTTGAATATGACCGACGGCTCCATACCCACTTCGTGCAAGACAATCACTGCAATCCTATTTTATTTACCACCCCATTCCATATTGTAATTTAATAATAAACACGAAAAAAGTATGTGAAACGGCGGGAAGATTTTTTTTTAAATAATAAACGCGTTCCAAATTCAAAACAATTAAAGAGTTGTAAAAAAGAAAAGTTTATATGTAACAATATACATTTGACGAGCGCGGTGGCGCAGTGGTGAAACGCGTTGTAACGGTACTTTGACACCAACGCTCGTGGGTTCGATTCCCACACAGTACAAACATTTGTGTGCATGAACATGTCTGTTTGTATTGGTCTGGGTATTTTCTATGTATAATAAGTATGTATTTACAAAAAACAAAATTAGTTACGTATGTTTATCAGTTGTCTAGTACCCATAACACACGCTTCGCTTACTTTGGGGCTAGATGGCGCTGTGTAATTTGTCCGACAATATTTATTTATTTATTTATAATATTTAGGTCAGACTAGTCATAATATTTTATGTTGTCCAGCTGAAAGTAAAGTTTTTCGTCTTAGGAAATACCTTGTGGATAAAAGTTTTTCTTTTATACGATGTTGGGATGCATAAAAGCATAGAGCCCACATGAAATAAAGTATCGAAGATAGAACACGACTAATTTGGTCATGGTAGGTAAGTCTTGGTCTTCCTCGGCTCCTACATCCTTACACTTTTGCATTGTATATTTGCTGCTTCATTCTTTCATCCTGCATTCTTTATACATGTCCGAACCAACGGAGCATGCCTCTTCTTATTTTAATACCGACGCTCTCTTTCAGACCAACTCTGATCTCTTATGCACCCATGAAATGCATTAAATATCACTCACTCGATGACACCTCAGCTGCTAACACAGCAACTCTTTGTATCTCTCAGGAACACAACAACCCTCTAGCGAGTTGATATTTGTCAGCGATGTTTCTGTGAGGTGGAGTTACATTCCCTAGACGGACTACTTTGACTCACCCTCTCTTAAGAGATGTAGGACGCATCAAGGCAACCCGTCTGGGGAAGTACGTCCACCTCACAGAAAACCGCAGCCAAATAACAACTCCCTAGAGGGTTGCTGTGCTGTCTTTAGGACCTTTTTGGTGACCTCACACACATGCAGTAAGCGTGTGAGTGAGGTCACCAAAAAGGTCCTAAAGAGTTGCTGTGTTAGCAGCAGAGGAGGTATCGCGCGAGTAACACTTAATGTATTACTAGCGTTTATAGGCTACGGTAACCGCTTTACATCAGGTGGGCCGTATGATTGTATGCCTCCCGCCGTATTATTAAAAAAACCGTACCTCTCTTAAAAATAGCCAGATGTTAATGTTTGTCCTGTATGGGAATTGAACCTACGAGCCATGGCGTCGAAGTAGCATTACTATTTTTTTATACCACTAAGGTGGAAAACAAGCGTACGGCCTGCCTGATGGTAAACACTGCCTGATGGTGTCACTCTTGCGTTGCCTACCCTAAAACTACGAACGACGCCGCAACCAAGCTAGTCAAAAAAAAATGGGTCTTTGGATTTCACTATTTTGGGGAACGTCAAGAAACACACTCCGGTTACATCAAATAAACGTCACAATCACTTATTACTGGTTACTACAAAATAGCCGAGAGATTTGAAGTAGGTATAAAGAGCAAAGAATGTAAGAATGCGCGAGATGCCACACTACATACGCTAATGTAGAGTACCTACTGTATTGTACATAGTATGAACAGTGTTATAGTACTTTAGTATATATTATATTACCAGTGTTTGTTGACAATTACTGTTATTGTTATTTAATAAGGACATGGAACATAAAAAAACAAGCAACAAAATACACGTTTTTCTTATTATGAATTTACACACCTACATATGTGAATGCTTGTATATGTAAATTCCGATGAGCCAACAACTCAAAATCTCTGCAAAACTCGTGTAAAACAAACACAATAAAGCCATTCAGTGTCAAACGACAAAAAACTTTAATACCAATGTGCAGGGCACAAAATAGGCTTTTATTTTTTTTCAGCATCCACGCACCTGTATGTATGCATATCACGGGCCTACAGGGTTGTTTAGCTTCGTATTCCCTTTTATTTGTATAATAAACTGCATACGGCTCCGGACGAATTGCTAGTGTACCAAAACTGGAAACCAAAGTGAAACGAAGCGATCCTCTGTACGTGCTCTTTGCGATGTCACGTAATTCACATTATTGCTTTGAATGACTGTGGAGTTACGACTCTTTTAGACGTTAAAAATGGTCGGTCCTTCAACTATTCTTTTGCTATTATTCACAGCAATCCGTTGAGTAGCAAGCACCCTTTTATGGTGGCGTTAAGGACGTAAGTCATTGTTGTGGCTTATCGTATTTCCGGAATGAGCCCATAAGGCATAAACACCTTTATGTTGTTGGATTGGGAGTTAAATTAAGTTTATAACTTTAGCCAGTTCCTTATTTGGCTTTTGTAATTCTTTAATCGTTTTTATGACACTTACCTCAATGCCAAGTGTTGTAGTTATTGAAAAATATAGTAGTTATTTTTAATCTGTAGTTAAAAAATAATTCCTTAATCTTTTTGCTAATGGTGATTATTAAATATAAGAATAAAAATTTCGAAATTTTTTTGTAGTTATAACGTATCAATGTTGCTGTAAAATAATGACATTTTTTTCTTATTTGTTGCCTTCTATAATACCGATTTTTTTACATAATAATGTATTAATCGACAAAAATTTATAGAATAATATGTACTATTGTAATAATTCATGTCCCAGAATGTACATAGTAATTCTAAATAACATTTAGAATGAAGTGTGTAAGTTTGTTTTCTGAATGTAATTTCTATCTATCTATGTATAACTACATAACACAATAATGAAATCAAATTGACTCCTATTTCGTATATGTTACATATATTGCTAAATTCCAATGATAACGAACACAGAAAAGGTCTTATTACCCCAAATGACTAAAATCACGACTCTTTTTAGACGTAAAATAGTCCATTTTTCAGCTATTCATTCCCCATTACTCACAGCGCGGAATCCCTGGGGTGTTAAGTACCCTTTTAATGCTACCGTCAGGGCCAAGTACTTGTCATTATATTGCGGCTTATCGTAGCCCTATTTCAATGCAGATCTTGACGGAACCGTTTTAGTCGAAGGTGATATCAGTTTACGTTGATGTATTATATTTACTTTGAAGTTAATTTTAATAAAGTGTAATAAATATTTATGGCTTCAATATCCGCATCGAAACATTTAAACCCACTTTTCCCGCCTCTGTGGCATTGGAAATTTAGACAAAAATGAAATGCACATTATTATCTGTACTGGTATCGACTTAAATAACGTCGATCGATCATTGAATATTTATCAAATTTATTTCATATAAGGCAAGATCGTATATATCAATAAAAGGCAATGTGTTTCCAGAAATATATATAAGCATAGATAAATAAAATATACGTTTAATATTTCACTGATTCTTATTATAACGATGAACCTTATGAACCTTACGAGAACCAGTGATAGCCCGATAGATAGCGGTAGATAAGGAACTGGCCTTTTGACCACCTGGTCCCCGGTCCATATCCTGGTATATACCATTAAATTTGTGTTTTCATATTTATGTACATATTTGTAATCATCACTTGCTAGGCGGCGATGGAAAGCTTCGTAAAGTAACCCGCTCGTTCAAGAAATTAGGTATCGAAAGATTTGACGTAATCTAAGAAATGTGTGGTGTTTCCTGTGGGCTGTGTAGTTCTGACGGCAGTCGCGTCATGTCAAAATTTGTGTCTTCGCTAAATTCTTGGGCTTATGTACTGGACCCCGCCAATTCTAATGGATTAGGCAACGGAATAACCCTAAGAAGAAGATAGATATTTATCTATCTCATACGTGATGAGGATAGAATCTACTTTTCGAAATCAGTTAGAAACAACACTATCTAGTCGGCCAGATATTATAAATTTTGGTACTTTTGAGCAGAAGTCGTTGTTAAAACGAAACGATTCTACTCAGTAATGAAAAAACAAATTTTGCTTTAGAACGGAATTTATTGTACTCGTACCTTACCGCCGCCTTAGATATATATTATTTTCATACAATTTCGGGAGGCATACAAGCATACTACCGATCTGATGTAAAGCGATTACCGTAGCGTATGAACGCTTTCAATACATTGAGCAGACAGAACCCGTTATATACGTTTTCCCATACATTTCGCGGTCGTATTCGACCACCCGGGTTTCGAAGGGTTAAGCATCACACGCGCGAAACCAACTCTGTGTTAACTCCATAGAAGCTTACTGGTGACCTCACTCACACGCAGGAACACAACAACCCTATAGGGAGTTTTTATTTGGCTGCGGTTTTCTGTGAGGTGGAGATACTTCCCCAGACGGGGCTGCTTTAATGTGCTCTACTTCTTTTAACGCGCCTCTCTTAATAATATATAACTTCTCTATATAAAAAAACTGACCATATAATCAAACATTTTGTATACAAATATTTCAAATTCTTCACAATTATGAAGTTGGTCCTATACATACTAAAGTTATTCATGGAAATTAGAAGAGAGTAGAACCAACTCCTTTTTTAACCCTATATAAGTATTAATAATATTGAAATAATGCTAAACAAAAATCTATTTATCAAAATAATAATTTGTTTTAAATTTCATTAATATTAATAAATAAATAAATAAATATTGTCGGACAAATTACACAGCGCCATCTAGCCCCAAAGTAAGCGAAGCTTGTGTTATGGGTACTAGACAACTGATAAACATACGTAAATACATTTTTTTTTTGTAAATACATACTTATTATACATAGAAAATACCCAGACCCATACAAACAGACATGTTCATGCACACAAATGTTTGTACTGTGTGGGAATCGAACCCACGAGCTTTGGTGTCAAAGTAGCGTAACAGCGCGTTCCACCACTGAGCCACCGAGCTCGTCAATATTGGCCGGCATGGAAACAGAAAAAAATAATTGGATAATAGATACAATTCAAACTCTGTACAATTTTGAATTTCGTTACATAGCTACTAAAAGTTATACGTAAAGGTTAAAGCAGAGTAGAACCAAACTCTTAGTGTTGATTATAGCTTCAAACGCACTTAGTAGAAGTATTAATAACATCGAGATAAAAATCGAAACAAAAATCCATTAACAAAAAAGAATAGCCGAACTCAAGAATCCCGGTTACTACTTATAGAAAATTAAAAACATTTCGTTTACTAACGATCCACTCAAAGCTATAACGATAAACATTATAACGATCTCGAATAATAGCCACAGCTGTAAAATATTCGAGAAATTATTCGGTTTTCACCGGCAAGTCATTAGCAAACATTTGTCATTTCCAAACTCGCCCTGACGTTTATCTCTCTACAATTGATGAACGGATGTTAGGCTGCGTAATCAATTGTCCCCAGAGATAATTGTTGCTGAATTTTACGCGAAATTATATTCGCTATTAATTGTTTGTTTCGTGGTGTTGTTTTGTTTCTCTTTCGTGTTTTATGACGTTATTTTGTTTGTGATGGAGATATTTCACTTATTCAATTACATTCCGCGATTTGATCAAATTTAATTAGTGTAGTGTACTTTTGATATTTGATATATCAACTTTTCCATACAAATTGGTCTCATGACTAATATGTATTGTTTTTAGGGTTTACGTCAAATTAGTGACAACAAAAAATGAACTCTCATGGCGTCAGTCTGATCATCCGTCAGTTCATTTGTCACAGATACCATTCCAGCTTTTATCCTAATATCTATAATACAAAAATCCGAAATATTTACAATTGATGTAAGTATAGAAGAAATACAAAGTTGTTCGCTACAATACGTGAAAAATATGATAAGATAATGTAGTGTCAAAAATTATAAAGGGTATGCTGAGATAGTTTAGACATCTGGAAAGAATAATTGACAAAATAGTTACGTAAGTAGTATATCGAGCAAGACTGAGTGGAGATATCATCAGGGGCCGCCCTAGACACACATATGTAGATCAAGTAACTGATGTGCTGAAGAAGGGACAAGTCAAAACTCTCGAAACCGAAGAGCATGTATGAAGAGGTTGATGAGTGTGGAAGAGGTGAGAGAGATATATTTGGATCGATGCACCTGACGTTTCATAGCCTCTGTTTACCTTAATGGGAGGCATGCGTGATGATATGTATGTATGTTGTTTATAACTATCACAGTGTTTTGGGAATCTGGTATGAAGATCTGAAACGTCATAAAATCTGATCGTATACTTTGTTTGTGAATGAAAATGTTAGCACAGTTTTATATACGAACTCAGTTATATGATAGAGTGATAGTGGTAATGTACGGAAACAGACGGACATACACGGTTTAATTGTAGAGATTATAACAGTGTAAAATTATTATAGATTAAATAAATAATAAATATTGCCGGACAAATTACACAGCGCCACCTAGCCCCAAAGTAAGCGAAGCTTGTGTTATGGGTACTAGACAACTGATAAACATACGTAAATACATTTTTTTTTTGTAAATACATACTTATTATACATAGAAAATACCCAGACCAATACAAACAGACATGTTCATGCACACAAATGTTTGTACTGTGTGGGAATCGAACCCACGAGCGTTGGTGTCAAAGTAGCGTACACAGCGCGTTTCACCACTGCGCCACCGAGCTCGTCAAGATTACTTAAAATTGTGCGTAATGTAATACTTTGTCCTCTAAACTGCAAACTTTTGTATTCTTCAAGACGTTGATGAATCGATTTGAAAATGTGATGTAGATTAATATTGTGGCAAGTAAACGGCCATCACATTGTGCGGATATAAAAATAAAAATGGAGAATGATTAATGTTATTATATGAAATTAGTAATTGAATATTTTTGAAAATACCATTGTATTTCGGTATATGTATATACAATAAAAAAGGGGTAGCTATCTCACGCTCTTGTAATCGACGCCTTACATATGTCTACGTATCTCAGGGTGCGTGAATTAGATACCTAATGTTCAGATTAGATAGGTAGTTCCTGTATTTCTAATATGTAAGCTTCGCTTGGCGATTTTTTTGTGTAAAATTTTATTTTATAAAGGGCACTTTAGTTCATAGATAAACTTAAAAAAGAACATCTTTTCCAAGTATAAAATTTGTTGCAATAGGTGTTTCTAAAAATTGTGTGCTTACAGAAATAGAATAAGGTAATCATTTAAAGTGAAGTGTATATGTAGGAAAATATGATATTATACACGAAGATTGGGTCATCATTTTATTGAGGTTTTCCTAGAGACTATACCTTGAAATTTTTCAACACAGCTATAATGTTTTTACAGGGCTGTGAGCGCAGGAATGATGCCCCTAATATTGCAAGTGTCCATGTACTAAAATTATCGATTACCTCGATTTTAGAAATATCTCGATATTACAGTAGACGACAGTCAAGTAACAGATCCCTGTAAGGTCCGAAAGACATGTTGAGCTAGCAGCAGGGTGGTGAGATGAGTAATTACTTCGAGTATTGCCAGCTTTCATAGCCTACGGTAACGACTTTATAGCAGGTGGCCCGATATGTGTTTGCCGCCCAACATACCATAAAATAAAATAGCCATGTAGGTGATAATAAAACTGCCTAGTTTTTATTGAAAGATTCCCACTTTATCGGTCTAAGAATATCTAAAGTAGAAAATTTCAATTTCAAAAAAACTCTTTTTGGTTTCAACTTCAAAATTTCAACGAAATAAAATGAAACTCGTTATTATACAACATTAAATCACTATACATCAACGAGATCTCCAATTTTCTACCACATTGATGGAATTCTCGAAACTTTAACCATCGAAAGAGAATTAATTACTGCATGTAAAATTGAAAATATGTGTCCTATAACTCCGTCGAAAAATGTGGAGAGAATCTGGTACAATAAAGTTTTGATGAGCAGGCCGTATAACGAAAATAAGAAAGTATTCTTTCTACGCTACGCTCTGTAAGTATTCCATTAATTTCAGTGAAAAAGTATTGAACTAATTCCAAAGCTATAAACAGGAAGGCAGCTATTTAATAATCTGAGTGAAGTCCTACTGGAAAATTGTATTCGAGCACCTGAAAATGGCAACAGACAGAGTCATCGAACAGTATCCCTCCGCAAAGTTAGTGATTTTGGTAGACTTTAATGCCCACCATGCCAAGTGGCTTGGCTTTCGATGCACTGACAACACGGGGAGATCAACTCATGAAATTGCTCTGGCCTATGGTAATTCGCAACTGGTTCATTCTCTCACGAGAATACCATATGAAGAGGATCGGATGAGTATACCTCAGTAGATGCGCAGCTTGACTCATCGGATCACTGTCTCATCCGGACCCAAGAGCCCTACACGAGATGCGACCCACCTCGGCATGCCGGATGTCGGCGCATATGATGAGCAAACAAAAAATGGATTGCATGAATTCTACGCTCCGTATCCGTGGATGTAGCTGTACTTCAAATCATTGATATTGATTCCTGTGCAACCCCAGTGGCTGCGGTGATATTAGATGGCATGACAGCTACATTTCCAATCGCCAAGTGGCAGCTACGGGAGTTAGAAAGCGACAGTGGTTTAATCGATCTTTCAGAGAAGCCAATCTTCTTAAGCAGGATGCTTACGAGGCTTGGACCACGGCGCGTACTAATAGGGATCCCGATATCTTTATTTTGAAGCAGAAACTGAATGCTGCCGCGAGATCCAGTAAAAGATGGTTGCTAGAACAAAGTTCGATTTCGTTGACAGAGTTGGCGAGCAGCTTGCAGCCCTCTGAGAGCTGTGCTTTCTGGTCGCTCGTCTGCCGAGGGAAATTTCTGTCAACCTTTCATCCCACTATTGCGAAAACCGGATGGCAGTTTGACCCATAGTGCTAGTCTGGGGAAGTACCTCCACCTCACAAAAAACCGCAACCAAATAACAACTCCCTAGAGTGTTGTGTGTTCTTGCGTGTGAGTGAGATCACCAGTAAGCTCCCAAGGAGTTGCTGTGTAAGCAGCAGAGGAGGCATCGCGCGAGTTATAATTAATATATCGTAAGCGTTAATAGGCTACGGTACCCGCTTGACATCAAGCGGGCCGTGTATGCCTCCCGACGTAGTATGAAAAAAAAATCTCTTTAATTTTTACAATTCGTAAGAAATATCCTAAAATTTCTAAGTATCATACACTTAAGTTAATTAATAAACTAAATATAATTTTAAGTTTTTATGAATTAATAATATCCGAAGTCCTAGAAAATGACAAGTAGGCATGAGAATAGCTATGAATGTTAAATCTACTCCGCAAGAAACTTGGCGTCAAGATATAGTTTAATATAGTATATTGATTAGGCGAAAATAATTATGTAAATTCATAGACTATTCGTTTTTATTTGAATATCTTTTTTTCAGATATTTTGCGAAAAATAAAAGCCCTTAAAAGTAACATTATAAAATAGGATATAACTGAGCACAAATTTAAACGTTATTCTATCTTTAACAATCGTCGCTGGATAATATTGCCATAATTTCTACTTCTCTTGACGGAATTTATAAAATTTTATTGCCTTTTTCTCGTGCCTCCGATCTAATTTCCCAGTGGGCAAACACTTTGTTTTAAATGAGCCTGTGGAAAGTGTTGCTGGTTATTATAAACACTGCCCCACATAAGGGGCAAAAAATATACAGTCTTTAGTTAAATCAAAAATGTCAGACTGATTTTCCTTTTTTCGGCCGCTTGTCTGATTTCACTTTTCAATTATTACAACCACCTATGTCACTGTCCATCCAAAAAATATTTTATGAAATTTTTGTACATTCTTTTAGCCTCTCGAAGCAATTTCTATTTACATGATGTATTACACAACGTATATCGAGCAGAAAGAAGGCTATTTTAGTCATCAGAATCAAAATTACACATTATTCTTAAACACAAATATTTCAAATCGAAATCACAAATTTCCACAACAAAAATAATAATAAATTCTTTCACAATTTGGAAGTCGGATCCATAGGAAAAATGTTTGATAGTAATGAGTAGATTTGACTACTTTCAACTAAACATACTGTTTCTGATATTGAATTGATTTCCATTTCCACAAGTTAATTAAAACTAAACTTTTTTTAATACCATGAGTACTACATAATATCTCATAACTGCATTTTTGTAGTTGTCAATTAAATAATAACGACATTCGGTGATTAATTCGTATAGCCGACATAACGTTTACTGTGTAGTTGCAACCTCCAATGCGATAATGAATATTAAAGTTCCTTACAGATAAAATTATAGCTACTTTGTAACTCACAAAGAACTCAGGTGAAATTTGTAGGTGTGTTTAAGATTGAACATCGTAAAAGCACAACTTTATGTATAAAATTCGATGTGTGTGTATGAATGCTCCTATGGACTCCAAAACGGCTGGACCGATTATGAAAAAATATTACGCCAGCGGGTAATCCTATGAAGTTTGGTAGTAGTTAAGCAAATCTGTAATGTACTATTCTATGCTAAACCATATATCTTATCATTATTGTTCAAAGAGCATTATAGCGTAATACAAAAAGAATCTATATTTATCCTTCGCGGATTCGAGCATAAAATGTCCCTTATCAAATATTTTATGATTATAACCAGTACTATCTTATGAGTTGCGTAGTTTTAGGATGAATACCCTCACAAAATATTACGATATCAGCTTACGTCACTATAGATTTCACTGCGGTTGCATCAGTATTTTCACGACCTAACACCGTTAAACTATCTTGTAAGCGGCAACTACGCCGTATTTTTACAAGGCGGTAACATTCTATAAAAATGTAAGATGTAAGTTTATTTTAAATATTAGACGTCACTCATAACTTTGGAAGACCTGTTTAGGATATGAGTAGTTTGATTACTCATTGGTATACAAAGAATGCGGATTTATTGTATTGTATTAAATATGGGCCGTAGTATACCTACACATAAAAACTTTCTTTTTTTTCATATCATGTCGGAAGCCATGTAAATATATGGGTCTACTGATATGAAGTGGTTACAGTAGTTGGTAATAGGAGAGCATACGCAATTCATATTCTCTGAACTTATTTAAGATACTGAAGCACAGCCTACCAATCTTGCCTGATACTATATTTGACTTCAAACCAAGATACTGCTGCCTCAGGGAATGTTTTACAATCCTCATCCGAGAACTCCAAAGTTAATTCCAAATTTCTGTAATCTGATACAACATTGTGAAGAGAGAAAGAAAGAAGAACATTTGATCTGTATATTTCTTTCCATTTCAGAATCCTCTTTGTGCCTCCAGCAGCATTGTCTCTGATTTCCATCCGTGACCACGGTCCTTAACACAAGCGGCAGGATCACTGACCGTGACCGGCTCGAATCCGTTGGGACGCTTCTTGTTCACTAGCATATATTGCTTAATCGTTCCCGGCAAAAATGTTACCTTGTTTGTCATCGCAAATATAAATCTATTTTAGAATATTCTCGGTGCTGACTCATTCAAAATATCTCGATTTTCCTCCAGAAATGTATTACATTCGTCTCTACGTTCATTGACAGCCTCTGTTCCTCAAAAGAAATTAATTAATCTTTCACGTTTCTTTTTCAGCAAAGATATTGTTTAATTCCTGCATTGATGTAGGTATATTTCTTTCTTCTTTTATTTCACACACTCGGTCAAATTAAAAAAATAACACCATATGGTAACCATAATTTTTTTTTTCTTATATCTATAACTTCACGCCAAATCCCTTGCGGGGTAGGCAGAGAGAACTAAGCGCCACGTAACTCGATCCTTACATATGTCACTCGCTTCTTTAACATTCATTGCTCTTCTCATGCACGCTTGCCGATTTCTAGGGCTCCTGACATCACCTTCTGATAGAACACGACCAATTTCGCCATGGTAGGTAAGTCTTGGCCTTCCTCGGCTGCTACATCCTTACACTTTTATATTGTAGGTATATCAGTCGGTCAGCGTATTCAAATACGCGCGGACGCGTTTACCTGTGTGTGATCGCTGACTCATCGCTTAGGGCAATGGCCTCAAAAACTGGAAGTGCGCTAGTTGTAATGTGGTCATCAATGAACTTCTAGCATTTTTGACCAATGTGTTGGACTATATGGACGAGCAAAGCATCCATCAGTTGGTTACGTCGTATTTCAATGAAGATAGTATTATAAAGGCAAAAACCTTGCTTTTTGAATCGCTGCCCAAAGCTAAGAAAATGCCACTGCGTCGTAAGGATGGGAAGAAAA
Organism: Pyralis farinalis; assembly: GCA_947507595.1. Classification (NCBI taxonomy): domain Eukaryota; kingdom Metazoa; phylum Arthropoda; class Insecta; order Lepidoptera; family Pyralidae; genus Pyralis; species Pyralis farinalis. Next base: position 19,026,945 of record OX382274.1, read on the forward strand.
GAATGTCGAGGGACCTGGATGATATCATTTGTGTAATGAAAGCTTCAAACACTGAGATGTTCCCGATATTTGTGGTAAAGGATCTGCATTTAGTGCCAAGTGTAGGATTTGACCATATCAATAGTACACAGTTGTTAAAAGATATAGCAAGACTACAAAATCAAGTCAGATCGCTGCAAGAAACAACTGTTACGACTGAGATGTTCGAACAACTAAGGTTGGAAGTAGAAAACATGAAACATGCATCGATTATGGAGAAATTACCGGCACATAGTTTTGTAAACAAAAGAAGAGGAGCATGTCTACAAGACAGTTATTACGATCTAAGTAGTGGCCCTATAGGTCTCCAGTACGTACCTATAAAAACTACACATGTATCTGCAGAGGAGGCAAACGGCCACTCGACTCCAACGCGCTCGCCAACCCGTGTTACTAATAAGGCTAAGTCTGTTTCTTTCCAATGTGAGCAACCAAAGGCAATAGAAAATCCAACACACGCTGGAGCGCTCGCCACGGTGTCAAATGGTGCGCCCGAGATACTTCTCGAATCTAGTTATAGCGAAGGCGGCGTAATTGCAAGCGGGACGGCCGCGGCGGTGCAGGCAGCGCGCGTGGAGGCCGCGGAGAGTACTGCGGGTACGACTGCACCGAATAATACTACCTGCTCGCGCACAACGGTCAATGACCCGTTTCTTATCTCTAAAGATAACGGTTCGCCAGCTGTTTCTTTTGTATCTTTTGTGGAATCACATAATTCAAATAACTTGGGTAAGAATAGTACGGTGAGGAATTGCACGCAAGTACCGGACGAAAAAAGCGAATGGCAGACTGTGCGAAGTAAAGGTATTAAGAAATATAAACTTATCGGGCAAAGAGGGTGTGCATCCACAGCACCCGACGGAAGATTCAAAGCTGCAGATATTAAAGTGCCTTTATTTATTTCGAACGTCAGTAAAGAAACTAGTGAGGAAGACATTATTAGTTACATTAAGGGCAGAACAAACGAGTGCGTAACGTTGAAAATGATAAAAATGAAATCGAATAAGAAATATAAAGCATTTAAGTTGTTTGTTTCTAAAGCTAAGATGGATTTGTTTTTGAATGATGCATTCTGGCCAGATGGCATTACTTTTAGGCGTTTTGTGCGGTTTATTTACGGAACAAAACAAACAGAACGTAACATTATAGATAGACAATATTATTAAAACATGGATATTAATCAAAATAAATATTGTAAATTTACTAGTTATAACTGTAAGTCGTTTAAAAGGTCGATTGACGATATTAGAAAACTATGTTCAATGTCCAGTGTAGTGTGTTTACAGGAGACGTGGCTTCTGGCTCATGACATTCCAATGTTGGGAACGGTTAGTAAGGATTTTGAGTATACTGGCAAGTCTGCTGTGGACACATCTGCTGGCATATTGAGGGGGAGACCATATGGTGGAGTGGCTATTCTCTGGCGGAAAGGAATATTTGATACCGTATCTGTCGTTGACTGCGCCAGCTCACGGCTAGCCGCTCTCAAAGCCACTGTAGGCCAACGTACAATATTAGTGTTTTCGGTTTACATGCCGATTAAATCATACGACAATTTGCCTATTTTCACTGAAGTATTAAGTGAAATCAGTGCAATTGAAGCAAGCAGTGATGTTGAAACTGTATTTCTATTGGGGGACTTCAATGCCCACCCAAATGAACTTTTTTACACTGAACTACGTAATTTTTGTGCGGATCGGTCATGGGTTTGTGCGGATGTAGAAACTCTGGGCGTTGATTCAGATGCGTATACATATACCGACTTATATCATGGGAGCAGGAGTTGGCTAGATCACTGTGTGGTTTCCCTATCAGCCTGGCAAACCATAGTGAGCGTAGATATAATAGAGGACGTGTTTCTGTCGGATCATTTACCTATTTGTTTTGAATGTAATTTATATATAGTAAGACCTAGGCTGATGACTCGTGGTGTGCAGAATTCTGCGGTAGTTTGGGGGGAGAGAGGCGAATCTCATATAAAGAGATATCATGATCTATGTCACAATGGCTTACGAGATATTGATTTTCCTCCTGAATTCATCGGCTGCAGCCATGGGTCATGTAGCGTAATGAGCCATAGGATAAGTCTGGATAAATTATATGACCGAATTGTGCATGTTCTGAAAGACGCGGCTATTCGAACCAAAGACAAAAGTAAAAATATTTTTTATAGGAAAAACAGGGTCTTGTGTGGTTGGAATAAGCACGTGAAGGAAGCTCATGGGGAGGCCAAGCTTAGATTTAATATATGGGTACTACATAATCGACCTACAGCAGGCCTAGTTTATGAACGAATGTGCGAGTCTCGTAAGATCTACAAAGGGAGACTAAAGTGGTGCCAAAATCACCAAGAACAACTTAAAATGGATAGAATAGCGAAACTGAGAGCTGAGAAGAATTTTGGCAGATTTTGGAAGTCTACGGGAAAGCTGGATATCAAGCCTGGTCTCCCAATGAGTGTTAACGGCAGTAGTGACCCGGAGGACATTGCAAATATGTTTATGAAGCATTTTATGGTGCGGTCTCCTCTTGGTCCATCTGCTGTTATGTTTGAGCCCTGTATCCGAGGGGAGGAACCACTGATGCGATTCACAGCTAGCCAGGTTGCAGCAATTATAAAGGGCATGAGCAGAGGTAAGTCACCTGGGCACGATGGGCTAAGCATCGAGCATCTGAAATATGCAGGGACACATCTGCCGAGGGTTCTGTCTTTGTTATTTTCTTTGTGTGTTAGTCATTCTTATCTGCCAGTCGACCTTATGAAAACGATTGTCGTGCCCATAGTTAAGAACAGGACAGGAGACATTTCTGATAAGGGAAACTATCGCCCAATCTCCCTCGCTACTGCGGTAGCCAAAATATTGGATGGCCTGCTTGATTCTTGTTTGCAAGAATATTTAAACCTACATGATGCGCAGTTCGGGTTTCGGCCTGGATTATCGACTGAAAGCGCAATTTTGAGTCTCAAGCATGCTGTCCAATATTATACAGACCGCAAGACACCGGTATATGCCTGTTTTCTGGATCTCTCTAAAGCCTTCGATCTCGTTTCATATGATGTGCTTTGGAGAAAGATGGCAGACAGAGGTATACCGGTCGAGATACTAAATATTTTTAGATATTGGTATACGAATCAGACAAATCATGTGAAATGGTCGAACAGTGTCTCCGAAACATACAGGTTGGAATGTGGAGTGAGACAGGGGGGCCTCTCGTCTCCGAAGCTCTTCAACCTGTATGTTAACGAGCTCATAGTCGAGCTCAGCAGCAGGCGTGTCGGATGCCGGGTGGGTGGTATTTGTTTCAATAACATCAGTTATGCAGATGACATGGTGCTGCTGGGTCCGACTGTGAATGCTATCGGAGAACTATTAAAAGTCTGCGAAGCTTACGCTGTGTCGCATGGTCTTGTCTATAACGTCAAGAAAAGTCAATTCATGATCTTTAAGGCCGCTGGTAAATATCCCGAATCCATTCGTCCGATTACTCTTAACGGCGTTAACCTCGAACGGGTATATCAATTTAAATATCTAGGACACTTTCTTACCGACGACCTTAAGGATGATGTTGATATAGAGAGGGAGCGTAGAGCTTTGGCGATCAGAGGTAATATGCTAGCCCGTAGGTTCGCCCGATGTACGGACCAGGTCAAAATTACGCTCTTTAAGGCGTATTGTCAGGGTCTGTACACGGGCGGCTTATGGATGGGGTATGCCAAAAGGTCGATAAACACTCTACGCGTCCTGTACAACAACATCTTCAGGATGATGTTGAAACTTCCTCGCTTTTATAGTGCCTCCGGGATGTTTGCACAGGCCCGAACTGACGATTTTCATGCAGTTATTCGGAAAAAAGTTGCATCTCTAATGAAAATGGTGCGGGGGAGTGACAACAGCATGCTGAAAGCTATCGCTGAGGACGTGCATGCACCTGTGCTGAGGCATTTCGTCAGGACTATGGCCGAAATAAAAGGTGTACACTCCGTGGTTCGTTGTCGTTGTAGTCCTCACGGAATGCCTCTCAGGTACGTGATATATTAAAATTGTCAGTTTCCAAATTTATTAGTAATGCTTAACATTATTTTAAGTTTCTGTCTACTAACCAATGGATCTATGTTATCTGAAATAAATAAAATTTAATTTAATTTAATTTAAATATCTGCTTCGTCATTCTTTCACCCTGCATTCTTTCTACATGTCCGAACTAACGGAGCATGCCTCTTTTTTTTTATTTTAACACCGACGCTCTCTTTTCTTTCTTGTTACGGAATATTCAATTTCGCGTATATGCATATTATCGTGCATCACTTTTCTAAATTGCATACCTGCCAGCGTATTCACATGCTTCTATTGCGCTATTCAACATATGTATTTCCTTTCTAAACCTTTCATCTTCTTTCATTATTCAGCTATCACCCACATGCCTCCACAGCCTTATTTTATATACATACGAATAACGTTCATCTTACATTTTCACCTTACAGTTTTACACTCCATAAAATTTCATAATCTCCGAAGGGCACAGCAACTCGCCAGTACCTTCACTTCTTAAATAGGCCAGTATAGCGGTTTGCCTTCAGATAACCATTCGCTTGTAGAGTAGGACTTCCACATGGTCTCAAATCAGATCAATAATTTGATGAAATAAATTATTCAATATGAGGAGGTTTCATTCCATACGTTTACCTAGAATTAACTAACCTCCTGAATTCCATCTATTCATGTTCATATATAGGTACTCGGAATAGCCTCGTACCTGTCTCGTTTGGTACCAAACTATCCTTATAATCACACTTTCTTTAGTTTCAGTTAAATTCAGAATAATAATTCGAGAACTCTCAAGCTGTGGAATGAGCTCCCAGCCGATGTTTTTCCAAGGGACTACAGCATGGAGTTCTTCAAGAAATGCGTGAAGAGGTTTTTAGAGGGTCGGCAACGCATGAGTGACACCCCTGATGTTGCAAATGTCCATAGGCTACGGTGACTGTTTAAAATCGGGCAGGCCTTATGCTTGATTGCTACCTTACTGGTATAAAAAAAAATTCAGACGATTCCCTCCAAACGGACATCCAGTTGTCGCAGTTTGTCGAATCTAAATCCCTAGAGTTCTATCGCAAAGGCATAAATATACTTCCGAACGATTAGACGGCAGCAATGTGTGTGCAGTGCAATAATGAGGGTAAATATTTTGATTAAATAAATATGTTACATCTTAGAATTAATTTCTCAGTACAAATCGACAATCTCATATTTTAACCCCTAATATTTCGAGGCTCATTCCGAACCAAAGAAATAGCTAGCATTTCTTAGAAAAATATTTTATGCCAAACAATATCATCAACATTAAATTATTTAAATGTATGTTAAGATTGTATGTAAATTCCTTGCTGTTTTCTTGACTATAAAATATGTTTATATGGAGTCCTTGCCAGCGAGTACAAAGCACGATATAAAATGGAAGACAGTGTACTCGTAAGAATGTCTACATATGCGCTACGGTCCCTTTATTTGGGTCGAGCTAGGAAATTGAATCGGGCGAGAAAGAGCAAATAATGCCCCGATAAGCCGCATCAACAAATGACCAAAGCAAACAGCTCACTAACAATCCGTATATATAAGTGATTCATATGTAATGTTGGAGCAACGTGCTTTGCTGAACAATTGGGAAGTGAAATGTAGCTAAGAACCTGTTAAGTTTAGGGTTGAAGTTAAGTTTAGGGTTGACATTACACTAAAATCAAATATATAGATAATATCATAAGTAAATAGACCAAAGGTATACTTTGCTTCACGCTAAGTCCTATGGGCAGAGGAAACTGGGCTTCTCTCGGTCTACTTAGTCCATACTGATTTTTACATGAAGGGACTGCCATCAGACCAACACAACCCAGTGGGAATATCAGACCCTTTCTTAGTTCAGATCACACGTCTTTTAAAATGTAATTCCTTGGACTTGTGGGGTTTTCTGGTGATATATTCTATTACCGCCGAACAAGTAAGTAGATAATTACAAATATGTACATAATGTAATTATATAGGCCACCAATTAAATGTGGATTTAGAAGTACTTATGTTATTAGATAAAATTATTATTGAGTAGTATATTATTGGTTATTCATTATTCAGTAGTATAAAATCGATACGATCTAGTATTGCACGACCAATAATGCAAGTATCTATAATCGGATACCATGAATTGCTCATTTGTGCATTATTAGCTTTTTTTTTAAATCAACGACACACGAAGAAAGAAATATTGAAACGAAAAAATAAAACAACAGAATTTGATGAAATGTTGTACTATACATAATTACAACCAAAATACTTAACTGGTCTCGCCATAAACACTGTTACATACGAGTAGAAACTTTTTTTTTCAAGTCAAATTATTTTGAATTTCGAGCGCGTTTATTATGTTAAAAACTTCTTTCAATTTCCCGCCGTTTATATGATTTTTTCCTATTTATTATCAAGTTATAATATGCAATAGAGTGTTAAAGGAAATAGGATTGCAGTGATTGCTTTCACAAAGTGGGTTTGAAGCCGTCGGTCATATTCAAGACACTTCAAAAGCTTGTATCAGCCGTAACATCCGTCCGTGTATTGTACTACCAATAGATAGTAACGATACACGGACATACGAGAATACCAAAAAGATCGGGGCGACCACGTGCTGAAAAACCTACAATGGCTGTTATGCTGTTAAACCCAGAATTCGCCGAAACCTCATTAGGAAATAAAAAATCTTATCGCGAGAAACGAAGATTCCCACTAGGACTCTGTCGCGCATAATAAAATAAGACATGAAGGTCGGCGCTTATCGTCGATATGCAGGACATACCCTAAATCAGTCCCTACAGTTGAAGAGAGTGGTTCGACCACAATTCCTTCTGTCCCGATACGCAGATGAAATAAATATCCCAAATATCACAGAAATATCCTCTTTACCCATAAAAAAAAATCATGATTGAAGAGCATTACAACAAACAAAATGACAAAGTGTGCGCACACAGTTCTATAGTAGTAGGTAAGCTAACTTACAGACCTCTGTTATGGTAATAGATATGAATTCTGTTCCCCTGTCTGTTGCTATTTCACGCGGTATACCATACCTGAGATAAAATTATTAACAAATGTTTTTGCCACCGTGACACTATCTTTCTACTCTAAAGGATAAGCTTCTACGTATTTGTGAGTTCACACTGTAAAGTGAGAATGTAAGAATAACTATAATAATCTTTTTCTAATGGACCTACATTGTCTCAATATACCTTATCAAAAGAGAAATTTGTTGTCGTTGTAACTTGCATAGGTTGTCTAGTGGGTAAAGAGTGTTTTTGACATTTTTGACATCTCTTTACAAACTGTTTAACATCATTTTCCATATTTGTCCAAAAGTAACGTCTCTTAATCTTATTCAACATGCGCCTCACACCAGCATGACCACTAGTGGGCAACGAGCGATAGTCATTAATTATAACTCTTTTGTCGTCATGTTTGTTGACTCTTATTACATCTTTTATTATACAAATACGCGGGCCGGACCACGTTTTATCATTGGTTATCACTTTATTTAACCATTTAATAACATCAGCGCTTTCTTTATTTTTTAATAAATATATTTCGTGAGATTAATTTTATTGCAGAGCAAAGCTAATTCTCTCACGAATGCGTCTCGTGCACAACATGATAGAGATTTAGGGTCTGCGTATATTTTCGTATTCGTAGGTAAATAAGTAAATGTACCTATTACCGTAGGACATTTCTCGTCAGTCTTACTATATGTTTTTTTGAGTATTATTTCCGTGCAATGATTCGGTTTCTTTAGCATTTCTACAATTTTTGGCTAGCCATTCCAGTCGTTAGTAGCGATGTTATCCACTGGGTCATTGTATTGTTTTGTTCTCTCCTGTTCTTTTGTTTCATTTCTTTTAAATCATTAGGCGTGATAATTATGCGAGATAATGCGTCTACAGCCACATTATTAGCTCCTTTCACATATTCAATTGTATAGTCATACTCTTCAATGCACAATCTAAATTTTAACCGTCTACTCTACGGGTTATTTAAACGGCGGGAGCAGCGGGAGTTAAGACGGGTAAACAAAATGACCTTGAAACCCTGTGGGCCTCTCGATTTTATGCGTCGCGCGGCGCGTAGATCTCAAAGGGGTAATCCTCAGTTTTGTCATAACCCAGATTTGCCTACTAAATCGTAATCTTTCACACCAGCGGCCAAGCGAAATGAAAGCAAGACACCTACGCCATATGCTAGCATGATTGTCCTGGCTCACCCCGGACCACTGGGCCATCATGCCACCGGGAAGGTCTTCGGTGTCGCTTCCCTTTCGCTTGGTCTCTGACACACAATGCATCTAGGCATCTCTCATTCATTATATCTATCAACTCATTCATCTTATCTTTTAATGCACCTCTCACATTCCATGTGCCTATATGATATTTAGCTCTCCTCGACGCGCCGGGCTGGGCGTTGCGAGGTGGATGGCGGCCCCTAACGCCGCATGCACCTAATTTCGCACAGACGAGGGCGGATCGGTGCACGTTGCCTCCGGGGGATGCCCTAATCCTCACGTTCGTGCGGTTTGAATCCAGAATTGCAGTCGAAAGGCTGGTAGGGTCGCGGCGTGCACGCTTCTGGTACCGACCCGAAAATTACACATTCTTATAAACTATTATATAAAACAATTATATTTATGATATTATTTATTATATTTTACTTTCAAGAATAATATTTTTTTTAATTATTTTCATTACATATTATCTTGGCGTAGTTTTAAACGCTAACATTTATGACAGTAACTGCCATGCCATGTATTTTCACCAGAGATATTATTCTTATTCAAGGGGTGGGCCCCTTCCAATTCCTTAATAAATGAAAACTTGAAAAAGTGCTTAAATGTCACGTAAGTTGTTGTATTTTGTACATTTGATTATATATACAAAATATAAGCATTTAATACATGACAGCAAAAATTCCGGGCGGATAAAGATGCTGCACAATGCATATCCAGCAACCAATAAATATTTAAAAAAATATCGAATATGATATACATCGATATATATTTATTTTTGAATCGAATATTATTAGTTATTTCCTGCACTTATTAAAATACGATCGAACAATTCTCAGGTTCATAAGAGGGCAAAAAATAATAATTTCGTAGACTGAATTGAATGTTCTATTCTAAAATTTATTAAATGAGAAAGGGATGTTGGTCTAACATTTTCGAATGATGAGTTGAAAGACGGCCTCCCGGGTCACTTCCCAGTTTTACACGATAGGCGGTGGTTAAAGTTTAGAACCCCCTGGAGGGACACAAGTAAAAGAAAATATAATATATTTATTTCGGCGTGCGCTACATGATTTACATTTCAGGCATAACGCATAAAGCTAGCTTTGTGTTATTTACACGTACCGAAAAAAGCGTTTTCTTTATGTTTCTTACTAATATCTACTAGCTCACCTTGGCCCAGAAATTTCGAATGCGAATCACGCCTAAATATTTTTTTAATTTCGTTAGGGTGTCTGGCTCTTTCACCGATTACTTTCCAATGCATAATAGGTTTTCCCCAGAAAATGGAAAGAGGCGGTCGTTGTCATACTGAGGAAGCCTGGTAAAGACAGCTACAGCACACCCAAGGCCTATAGGCCAATCGGTCTCTTGCCTATATTAGGCAAGATTTATGAGAAGATACTGATGGCCAGAGTGAAACACCACGTCCTCCCAAGGATGAGCACCCGCCAATTCGGTTTTATGCCCCAGAGAAGCACCGAGGACTCCCTCTATACCCTGATGAAACACATAAGAAGTAAGCTAGAAAAGAAAAAGATCATCAGCTTAATTTCACTGGATATAGAGGGAGCCTTCGATAGCGCCTGGTGGCCTGCGATCAAGGTCAGGCTGGCGGAGGAGGGGTGTCCTCTGAACGTCAGGAGGGTCCTAAACAGCTACCTCGAAGATAGAAAGGTAAGAGTGCGATATGCGGGAGAGGAGTACACCAAGGAAACACGGAAAGGATGTGTACAAGGCTCGGTGGGTGGCCCCATCTTATGGAACCTCCTGCTAGACCCACTCCTCAAGGACCTGGAGCAGAGAGATGATTATGTCCAGGCCTTCGCCGATGATGTCGTCCTCGTCTTTGACGCTGATACGGCTCTGGAGATCGAGGCGAAAGCGAATGCCACCCTCGAACGTGTCCGGAGGTGGGGTGTTGAGAATAAGCTGAGATTTGCACCAAGCAAAACCAATGCAATGGTAATAACTCGCAAACTGAAATATGACACCCCACGTCTGAGCATGGGCGGGGTGGGCATAGCCACGACCAGAGAGATCAAGATATTGGGCGTCATCATCGACGATAGGCTAACTTTTAAGCCGCATGTTGCACGGATCTGTAGGAGGGCCTTGGGTGTGCACAAACAGCTGACCCGGGCTGCAAGGACGACCACGTGGGGACTCCAACCGGAGATAATCCGAACTATCTACAATGCAACGGTGGAGCCGATCATTTTGTACGCCGCCAGCGTGTGGGAGGCTGCTGCTCTTAGACTGGGCGTCAAGAAACACTTGAATGCTGTACAAAGAGGTATCGCACAGCAGGTCTGTAAGGCGTACCGCACGGTATCGCTCAACTCGGCGCTGGTTCTGGCGGGGATTCTCCCACTTGACCTCCGAGTGCAGGAAGCCGCGGCTCTGTACAGGGCGAGAAAGGGGGAGTCCCGGCCGGAGCTATGCGATAGGGAAATGGAGCAAAAATCCTCGGCTCTACAGACTCCGCATCCATCGGAGTGGGGAGAGATCGAGGTCGTCGGCCTGGTGGACCAATCGCAACTCGATGCCGTGGGTGAATATGACTTACGCATATTCACCGACGGCAGTAAAATCGAGGGAAGAGTAGGGGCCGCCTTATCCGTTTGGATAGGCGGCTCTGAAGTCAAAAAGATAAAACTTAAACTAGCGAATTATTGCACGGTCTACCAGGCTGAGCTCCTCGCAATATGGAGGGCCACTGAGGAAGCCCTAAAGAGGGGGACGACATCGTGCGGAATCTTCAGTGATTCCATGGCGGCACTCCAGACCATCCAAAACCGGACAGCCCTCCATCCACTCGCAGTAAAAATAAGAGAAAATTTAACAACACTTTCTCGACAGAACAAGGTAATATCCTTGTTCTGGATAAAGGCCCATGTTGGTATGGAGGGCAACGAGAGGGCGGATGCGTTGGCAAAGGAGGCCGCCGGAAACACGAAGAGGAAGCCAGACTACGACCTGTGTCCGGTTTCATTCGTCAAGCGTAGCATTCGTGTGGCAACGATTGATGAGTGGAGCCGGAGATACGCTACAGCAGAAACGGCCAAAATTACAAGAATGTTCCTCCCCGACGCGGTGGAGGCGTACAAAATGGTGCGGCAAATAAAAATAAATCACATCACAACCCAAATTATGACGGGGCACGGGGGGTTCTCCGAATACCTGAACCGGTTTCGGTGTAAGGACAACCCTTCGTGCACCTGTGACCCAGCCGTCAGCGAAACAGTCCCGCACCTGTTGTTCGGGTGTCCCGAGTTCGGAATTGCTAGATACAATTTGGAACAGGAACTAGGCTGCAAGATAGCAGAAGACAGCGTACGCGAGCTGATGCGGTGCGAAAATAGAGAGAAATTCTTAGATTACTGTAGTAGAATAGCAAAAATAATAATAGATAGAAATAAAATATAAGTATAGCACATAAGTTATGCTGACATGATATTTTGAAAAATATCAAAAAGAGCATAAAATAAATAGAAGGAAATTAGCGACTAAGAATTAGAACCATAAGTAACATTAACAGAAGTTAAGCAGTATAAAAACAGCCCAATGTAATAGTATAAGTAATAGAAGTAAGATAGATAAGTAAAATTGTAAAAAATGAAATTAAAAATTTAGCCTGTTGTAGTCCCCTAAATTTCCCTAAGAATAAAGACAATACATAGCTAGCATAGGTGCAGTGGGAGTCCCACCCACACAGGAACAAAAGATGAAGAATGCAAGAAAGAACGAGAATGTAGAATGAAAGTGCGAGAGGCAAGAAAGATAGAACTGGCATGCAAGCGAATCAGTGAACATAGGCTCCGATTATGTTGGAGGACACTAGGGAAAAAAAAAAAAAAATGCATAATAGTTAGTCGTATGTTAATAATTTGCAATAACGTTAAGCAATAACAACACCTAAGTTTGAATGAATTTGGATGATGCCCAACCATAGCGAAATGTGGCAAACAAACTCAGCAGCCTGCAGCTTTCCTAAGAACTCTTTTTGGCACATTTCGGCATAACCTTCGGCTTGTCCCCTCTGATATGCCAAATTTTTCATGAAAGGTAGGGTGCAAGAAGTCACCAGTAGCCCTGTGTTCTCAACAGGCGTGGCAACGTGCAAGGCATACTTTGTGTTTTCCAAGCATTCATACATTAAGGTAATTTCTTAACATCCGGTGGATCGTATACTTACGTAACCCCCGACGTTGTATAAAAAATGTTGTACGATGACTACTTTAATGCAGTCGGGTACATTATACGTTATATTAAATTGTAACTTTGGTGTTATTTTTTGATTCCGAACTGACTGTCATATATTTCAAATTTCAAGTTATGTTTCCGTTCAAAATTAAAATTCTATTAAATATTATAGAAAAATTAAGATAATTCGAAAAATGCTACCGGAATAAAAGAAATTAATAAACAAACTGTTTCACAGTAAACATTTTTCTAACCCGCTTTTGTTTATCTTAATTTGTTCTCTTGGTCGCTCTTGTTTATGTTTAGCAATGATAAATGTTTTTTATCCGAATAGAAGAGCTTTGTCTCAAAGTTCTTTGTCATTATTTTACAAAGTGACTCTTATCTGTTTGTAAAATAAAAATTTATAACGTTCGTTGATTAAACTGCTGTCCAGTTTTCACCCATAAACTACTCGTAGTTTGCGGAATTATGTATTCCCCTGGGTTGTTGTTGCAAAGAAAGTTGCAGAATATAAAAGCATCAACCGTTGCGTAGCAAATAACACTATTTTATCAACAGGCGTTGCGCTCGTTGATGATTTTTTTCCATCTTCGTTATTTGCCATGTGCAACAACCCGTGAATAAAAGACGTCGTGAATAAAGTGACTCTGACACCAACGCTCGTGGGTTCGATTCCCACACAAGATAAACATTTGTGTGCATGAACATGTCTGTTTGTCTTGGTCTAGATGTTTTAAGTGAGGTAGGACGCATCAACGCAGCCCGTCTGGGGAAGTACCTCCACCTCACAGGAAACCGCAGCCAAATAACTCCCTAGAGGGTTGTTGTGTTCCTGTGTGTTAGTGAGGTCACCAGTAAACTCCTAAGGAGTTGCTGTGTAAGCAGCAGAGGAGGCATTGTGCGATTGGTACTAAATATATTACAAGCATTAATAGGCTACGGTAACTGCATCATGTATGCCTCCCGACGTTGTATAAAAAAAATGAATCTTCGTGTTAAATTGTTATTTATTATGTGCAATGTTAGATAATAAATATAAATAAGTGTCAATATTGTATGTTTTTTTTAAGCATCGCTGAGTCCCAGAAACTAAAATACTCGTAATCTAAAACTAACATAGACGAACGCGGTCTACGAAAAACGTAGGCCTCATTACTCTGTAGAAACTGGTTACTTTGACGACCTGTCACTTATTTATATTTAAGAATAATAAAAAATAATCCAGTTGAGAATGCGCAAGCTTGCATTGCCAGAGGAACACCTGGCTCGTCAATTATATAACAATTTAATTATTTTTACATTTTGAGACACGACACAATAATCGTGGTAGTCCACGAGATCCAATGATAATTAAAATCTCAAATGAAATCATACACTGCGATGATAGACCAAGCAAATAAATTTAAAAAGGTATTTGAAATGCAAAGTGTAAACATCAAATGGGAGCCGAGAGGCGATACTTGTCTGATCCGAAGCGATCGTGTTTGCTTCTCAATTCCAATGCAAATATTTATTCTGCAACTCTGGATTATCAGCTCGTGTCTCTTCTTTCCATTTTCTACCTATTTGCATATGACTTTTTTGATGTTTCAATATGGTGAACCAGTTAAGGTGTATCGATATCAACAAGTATGTATTGAAATACTAGTCTAATACTAGAAGTTATACCTGTTTCGTGGACAGTACGTATTATAAATTATGTAATGAGATTACTAAGGTATATATTATAACATAAGATAACAAATAATTTCCTTACGATAATTATAAATTAATAGTTCATATGAATAGATAAATAATATATTATAATTTAATGATGCAACACGAATTCAAAATAAGTATGCGCATCAATTTAAATGTAAACGAGTGACCTGAAAAAATGTTTTTTTTTTTTTTATATTGGCTCAGCATAGTGGCTCCTCTTCGCCTGTTTGTAAGCGAAAAGGGGAGCCCAAATTGCAGCGGCAACTGACAAAGGACTACGGTGTCCTGTCACTTGACGCTACCATGCTGGCCCGCAAGGTGCTTCTTCACGCTTCGTTTGAAGGATCCCATGTTGTAGGAAGGAGGAGACACATGTGCAGGCAAGGCGTTCCATTTTTTAATAGTTCGACAGAGATAGGAGTTGCCGAACTTTTTAGTACGAGAACAAATGTCCTCTACAGTGGAATGATGACATCGCAAGCCTGCACGTGTGGTTCTATGACGGAAGGGAGAGTGTGGGATGAGGGAAAATAGTTCTTCAGAGCACTCACCATGGTACAGGCGGTAAAATGTACTTAGGGAGCCTATGTCCCTACGGAGTTGCAGAGGTTCTAGGTATTTTGTGACCTCTTCGTCGTCGATTATGCGGATAGCCCGACGCTGCAACCTATCGAGAGCCTCGAGAAGATACTGTGCGGAGCCGTCCCAGAGATGCGAGCAATACTCCACGCACGCCCGAACTTGAGTCTTATAAAGAAGACAAAGTTGATCCGGCGTGAAGAACCGGCGCACCCTGTTCAGGACTCCGAGTTTCTTTGAAGCTGTTAACATGAGGCTCTCGATGTAATTTCGTTGGTTTAGGTCGCAACGAATATCCATGCCTAGCATATTCAGGCTATCGCGCATATTGAGGGTAGCGCCCTGAAGACTGGGAGTGGGGTGAAATGGGGACATTTTTGTTGTGAACGCACACACCTGAGTTTTCTTGGCATTGAACTCAACCAGGTTATTGGAACCCCATTTACTAACGAGGTCCAAAACCCGATTAAGCTCAACGACAAGACTCTCACGCCTCTCACCGATTTCTGCCCGACTAGCACTAGGCCGCCCGAAATATCGCCCATGGACCGTACTGTCATCTGCATAGCAATGAATATTACCAAGTGGCAGCATGTCATTGATATGCAGAAGAAAGAGGGTGGGCGATAGGACGGAGCCCTGTGGGATACCGGCATTCACTGACATGAACCGCGAAGCGCGTCCGTCTGCAAGGACGCGGATTCTACGCTCATGCAGGAAGCCAGCAATCCACTTACAAAGCTGGAGGGGCAGACCGTATGCCGGAAGTTTGGAGAGAAGTCCTTTATGCCAAACCCGATCAAATGCCTTGGCGATATCTAGGCTGACTGCCATTGATTCACCATGTTTATCAATTGCCTCCCCCCAGAGGTTCGTTACATACGCTAGAAGATCACCCGTCGATCGTTTCGGTCTAAAGCCATATTGACGATCGTTAATTAAGGAGTGATCTCCTAGGTAACGGATCAACTGATTGTTAAGGATCCGTTCCATGACTTTGCACAACACTGAAGTTACGGCAATGGGGCGGTAATTTGATGGGTCCGAACGGTCTCCCTTTTTGGGTACGGGCTGCACATTAGCCTCTCTCCAAGCCTCCGGAACACAACCGGTTGAGTACGAGAGACGAAAGAGGCGCGTCAACACCGGGGACAACTCCGCTGCACATTTTTTCAGAACAATCGCTGGGATACTATCAGGACCACTGGCTTTACGGACATCGAGTGACTGTAACTCAAAACGGACATCACGCTGTCTGATGTGAATTTCTGGCATAACGGAACCACAGGAGGGTATCGATGGTGGTTGCGTGCTACAGTCATCGATCCGGGAGTTAGCCGCAAAGAGACTGGCCATAAGATCGGGCTGATGTGTCAGTGAGCCATTAGGGCATCTCAGCGGGGGCAGCGAGGGTTAGCAGAAGTTGGCCTGCACGGCTTTAGCTAGTCGCCAGTAATTACGCGATCCAGTAGGGTGTGTCACTAGTTCCGTGCCGACTTGTGTAACGCGCTGGGCGTCCGCTCTTATGTATGCCCTCTTACAGACCTTGGTGGCAGTATTATAGGCTGATTTCAGCAAGTTAATATTCGGATCTTTTTCTTTTAGGGCGCGACCCCTGGTCCAAGCGCGATACGCTACCTGTTTGTTACTAACAGCTTCAGCGCACTCTCGATTAAACCAAGGGCGTCTCCGGCTTTTGATGACGACATCGGAGTGAGGAATGTAGTATTCCATTCCAACTTCGATCTCGTCAACAATAGCCGCAGCATTCGCCGTAAGATCTTTCTCACTGAAACAGCGCTGCCCCCATGGGATGGAAGCAAAGTAGTCGCGCATGCCGTCCCAATCTGCTGACGAGTAGTGCCAGACACGACGCTTAACCGCAGTGGCTTGTGGTGGCGCCGTGCTTGGCACTGTGCTGGATACTAGGCAGTGGTCAGATGTGCCCAAGGGCGCCCTAACCACAACCCGGTAGCCAGCAGGGTGGGAGGTCAGCAGTAGGTCTAGTAGAGAGGGCTCCTGGCCTGCGACATCGGGTATTCTGGTAGGTTGGTCTACCAGTTGCGTCAGGCTGTGGGAAAGAGCGAACGCGTGGGCGGTCCTTCCTGCATGGTTGGTTATGGAGGATCCCAACCAGGAGTCGTGATGAGAGTTAAAGTCCCCCAAACATACCATCTCTGCAGTAGGGTACCGCTCCTGCGCTTCATCCACCGCCCGGCTCAAGTACTCAAAGAGCTGAGTCGTCTCCGTGTCCCTAGTATGGGGTCGGTATAGGCACATGTAAATACGGCTCTGAAGGCCCAGGTTTACATGTACCCCCTCTGGGTACATGTAAACCTGGATAGGAAAGGAGGAATCCTCTAGGCAGCGCAGACGGCGACAACACACATCCGAGCGAACAAATAGACAGACCCCGGCTTTCGCGAGGAAATTCTCCTCAAGCACGTAACCGGGGTACTGGAGGTAGGACGTGTCTGCTGGACGTTTGATTTGTGTCTCCGTCAGGAAGAGCATAGCGGGCCGTGCCGTCTCTAGGTATTGGTGGACGGCATTGAGGTTTGAGTGGAGTCCGCGGATGTTAGTGAATTCGACCTTGAACAGAGTAGTGGGGGAGTGCACCGCTGTAAAACCGTCTTTTCCTATATGTGCTGTCATGAGGGTAGATATTGGAAGCGTGAAGCGGGAGCGAATTGCCACGACATTGGAGAAGAAGTGTGGTGGACTGTTTCTCCATTAGTTTGTCGAAAGAGGAGCTGTACTGATCCGTCGGACGGAAGGGCCCCCGAACCCCCCCCCCCCCCCCCGCAGGAGCAGATCACAGCGGGTATAATACATTACATCATTCTTTTCGAAGGGGCCTCTACGCGTTGGATTCATATCCCCGCGCACGCCTATCAAATAACCGGGATTAGAGCCCGTGAAATAAGAAAAATATAATATTAGAAAATACAAACTGTTTAGTTTTGAATTGGGATTTATAGCAATTTCTAAATTTGTCACATGGTAAAATAATATAATATTGAATGAATATATTTACTTTCCCATATACTCTACATGTTTACCATCAATAAACATTATTTCTGTTTTTGTAGTTGCTACTGTTGAAGATAACCCAACAAGTATAAAGTATTTACTCGTACTAACTTGGTAATAACTAGCTTACATATCAGTAACAGAGTAAATGTCGTTTTTGAAAATACATGCATTCAATAAATTACTGCAATCATTTAATTAAAATATACGTACATTTTTATAAAATACGTGAAACTTAATTTAGAATATTAAAATACTAGCAACTCACCCCGGCTTCGCACCGGTAGTAGAGCATATTACGCCTAGATGTTTTTCCTGTTGCTGGGTCGCATCAGACGCTGCAATCGAGTTCCAGAAAAAAAAAATTGTAGGCAAGCCAACGGCAACGTTTAGGCAGGACAACGCCTGTTGGGCCCGTCATTTAAATTATATTGTGTAAGGATAATGGAGGTTTTATATGTACGTATGTAATCTATTACATGTACACTGCTATATAATGTTTATTTGTAATTGACATATGTTCGAATATTGATTATTAATGATATTCTATTGTCTTCCGCAATGGTTGTCGTGTTGAAACTATCGATTATATATTCAAGTATTATATTCCTACGTACTCTGCTTACAACAGTGTATTATTTTCCATTAAAGGATTATCATAACGTGCATAGAATGCTTAAGGTATGTATGTATATCTTCACGCCAGGTCCTTTGCGGGGTAGACAGAGAGCACCGAGCGCCATAAGACGCGGTCCTTACATACTTCAGTCGCTTCTGTGACATTCATAGCTCTTTTCATGCAGGCTCGTCGGTTCCTGCGGCTTCTGTCATCACTTTGATGGTGGTTGGTCTAAGGAATTAGGCCACATATTTAGACTGTTCGTGTTTTGACAGCGTTTATTCTACGCTGAATACGCATGCATACTTAATTCTAATTTCCATAAGTAGTATAGTATAATGGTCTGTTTTCTGTGTTAAACTTTTAATTCCAGATCTATTCACACTACTACCAGCACTCACTTATTTGACAAACAAACAACAAAGATATAAGGTATACCGCCTTACATCTTTGTTAATTGCATATCTAAGATCTCATGCACTAGTTTCATTTCTACGCCATAAACCCATATACCTTGGTTCTGATTAATTTCAAATAACATTATGTTTGTTTTTTCTCATTTAGTTATAAGCCATGCTCCAGAATAACCCAATTGTAGAATAGTTTGGAATACCACTTTAAGGCCAAGACGACGCGTGCTCCATTCCCACACAGGATATACATTTGTGTGCATAAACATGTCGTTTCTCTTGTTATTTTTAAGAGAGGTAGGATGCAATAAATTAGCCCATCCGAAGGAGTACAAAAGCTTCTGTGAGGTTGATCTCACAGAATACAACATCTTAATAATAAGTTACTCGAGGATTGTAATGATCCTGTGAGGGAGTGCAGTTGTCAATAAGCTTCAAAGAAGTTGATGCTTTAACTGCAAGAGCAGATTGAGCGCGCGCAAGAGATATTTTCTGACTTGCAACCGTTTACCTGCCTACGTTATTAAAAAAGACAAGGGAGACTTTCATTATTGTAGCGACAGCAGTTCATAGGGCGATTCTGCTAAAATAACGCACTGTAAAACATCGTAAAATAGACAATTTGCTAGATCTCTTATTCACAATCCTGCATTACATCTTATATTGTTAAGACGATTATCGAGATTAAGATGATATTGTACAAAATATATGAATAAACAAACGTATTTTTTTTATATTGGCTCAGCATAGTGGCTCCGCTTCACCTGTTGGTAATGGAAAAGAGGATAATAATAATAATTAATATAATAGGACTACATTGTCCTGTCAGTTGACGCTACCGTGCTGGCCCGCAATGTTCTTCTTCACGCTTCATTTCAAGGATCCCATATTGTAGGCAGGAGGAAACACATGTGCAGGCAAGGTTATATTTATATAATTACAGCAAGCATGTAATTAAATAAATATAAACATCAAAATTCCAGACAAAAAAGCTTAGCCTAATGAAGGAACTGTTAGTTACTTAAATGCAACAGTTAATTAAGGAATACGTGGAATAACAACAATCTCGTATTGTAGAGAGATGCACCCATTGCAGCCGCATTGTTCAGCCGCTGCCCCATTGTTCGGACAAAGTTCATTTCAAACTCGCCGGGAGGGAATAAAAGGGCTAAATTAAATAGAAAACTTGTGCTGTAACAAGAATCACAAGAATTTTTATTTAATCCGAACTCGCATACATAGTTGTAATTTTCTGCCAAAAGCGAGCCGTATTACATACCCATACTGTATCTTCCCTGATAAATAATGGAATAGGCTTAAATTTTACTCATTAACGAAATCATATTGTAAAAAAATGCCTAAGATAAACAACATTTCTTGTAATATTGTTTATCAATTAGTATAATTTTCCATAATTATGACGAAATTCTCAGTTAGTTGGCCTGTTCATAATACGTACGTACAATGGAAGGAGACGATAAATATGGGGGGGGGGGGGGGTTTGATAAAAAATCGGCCAAGTGCGAGTCGGACTCGCGCACGAAGGGTTCCGTACCATTATCTATAAAAACGGCAAAAAAATCACGTTTGTTGTATGGGAGCCCCCTTAAATATTTATTTTATTCTATTTTTTAGTATTTGTTGTTATAGCGGCAACAGAAATACATCATCTGTGAAAATTTCAACTGTCCAACTCTCACGGTTCAAGAGATACAGCCTGGTGACAGACGGACGGACGGACGGACAGCGGAGCCTCAGTAATAGGGTTCCGTTTTACCCTTTGGGTACGGAACCCTAAAAATAGCACAATTTAAAACTATAGAAAAGGCATGCGCTCGAACTTTCGACTCGAACGAAGCGCTACTTTATCACGTAGCTATGACATTTCGAGATTTGGATATCAATATTTGTCGAAAGCAATATATATGTGAATATACTTGTCCATGATTTCGTGGCGTTAACGCGTATATCTTCTTATCCTACTCATGTGCTTTACTTTTTATTTGTTAAAAATTGAGTTTTATGAATATAATATATGATGTGCTATCATGTTTTTCATCATATGTCATCCCAACCATTTAAGATCGCTTGTTTCGGATGTCGCGTTTCTTCAGTAAGTGTTTTATAACAATTTATAACAAACCAGCAACACAATTAAAATATTCAGTACAAAATAAAAACCTTATTCGAATACCCGACTGATAACCCGCTTCCGCGTTTCCGTACTTCCCTGACGGGTGTTGCCGAAGGTGGAAGGTGGCTCTTTGCTGACGGGCGCGAGTAGTAGAAGTGGCTGTATAGTCCAATCGAGCTCTAAAGCGCACTGGTGCGGGCTCTGGAGGTGGCAACTTCAAAATTGTTCGTCCAAACTTACTTCCCTAGAAGGATACACAAACTTAAGCACATCAGCCAGCTAAGTCGCTCGATTGCGATCACCAGCAACAAGCCAAAAGACAAGCCAATACAAGTCTAATATGTAGAAGGTGAGGTGGCAATGACGCAATCAGAACAGAGATTAGGTAGCATATATTATAGATGGAGATAGAGCATAGATTAAATTATCTAATATTCATACTTTTATACTAATACTACAAAGAGAAAATAATTATTTGTTCATATTTGACAGATTTGGAAACTACTGAACCGATTTTAATATATTTTTAGGCACTAGCCATAATAATAGCAAAGTACATTTTATTTTGATAAAAGCAAATTAAAATATAAAATTGACGCAAGCGAAGCTGCGGGCAGAAAGCAAGTTCATAATATACCTACTGTATACCTACGTCGCAATTAAAGCTAATAATAGAATTAGAAAGGTGTATAATACTCGTATATATACCTAATTTTAAAATTATGTTACATGATCGAAAATAATGCACGGCAAATGTAAATAAGCACAACAAAAGAACAACTAATTAATACACTCAGCGTTGCAAATTCACATTGAAATATATACAATATATTTGCCTATAAAATATTAAAACTGTTCATCACTCACCCTATCGCGGAATTCCTATGATTTACATAATGTTAATTAGGTTTTAACCTTTTCTCCTTATATAGCACGTTTACAGCGTGCACTATGCAACACAGAACTCAGTTGTCGTCTGTTTAATTCGCGAGTGCGCCCGAGGCGGCTACCGAGCTGCAAGCGCACTTTGCTCCGCCCACAAAAACGTCACTCGGCGGCGGAAGTTAATAGGGGCCCTTGCGACGTTAAAAAAACCATTAGCAATTATGTTTTGTAATACTATTATAGTGATTTTTGATTATTTGATTGTACATTTTATTATTTATTTCATAATTATTAAACTTTATGTATAAAATTTATATTATTTACATAATGTTTTAAGTTTTAGTTTATTTTTAAGTTAATTAATGCAAAGAAAGATGTAAATAGATTTCTTTTTATTTTAATATAATGAAGCTATTTTCAACATTTCTTTTTTACAATTTCGTTCGTTTTAAAACATTTTTTATTAAAGTGGAACGTACATGTTACACAGATCATTGATATCATATACAGAGGCGAAGTCCAGCACTTCGTTATATATAGGTATACCATACGCCATCTCCACGCCAATAGTTATCAGTCGCATCTACCATCACTGACTCGGGAGATACGGTCATCCTACCTACAGCTAACTGACTTTTTACATTTCATTTTACATTACATTTTATTTCTGCGTCAGATTTCCTTATACGGATCCTTTAGCATAAACATGAGCACGACTCACTCTCTGTTTCTATAATCCGTTGTTTTGACATACACAACAGTGAGAATACGTGTACATTTTGTCAAAGCGCAGTACGCAGCAGTTAAAAACATTCAACTTTCATATTCCAGTCATTGATTTCACATAAAATGTTGCCATATACCTCCTTCTTGACGAACAGTTACTATAACTTATGTGCATAAGCCTAATGATAAATGAATATTTTTTACATGTTATGTCTATATTTTTATATAGATCAAAAGTCGACATCAGAATATCGTACAGTTTAAAAACTTGTACAAAAATATATGAAATGGCAACTCAAATGTCTGAAATAATATCAAATATATGAAGTTTTATTAGTTGGTACGTATATAGCAGGTCGCTTACGCCTCTGTTAATGTGGTTATACCTATAATATATAAAGACTTACTTTACACTTCCGCTATGAAATAGATCTGCGTAACGACCGCAGAAGTCACTCAAGCGTAGCGATAATAAATCGAATGTCCATTCGAACCTAAGTTAGATACCATATCATCTATGTAACGTTATATATAAAAATCGACGTTGGTATAATGTATATATGAGGTTGACAAACGTCATCTCCCTTTGACCTATCACCATAAAAGCTTACTAACTTCAACATTAAACCGTCTTGTTTATATTGCGGCTTATACTGAACGATACATAGCCACAATAAAAAAATATGCGACAACGAGTGTACAGTATACAGAAAAACTTATTTAAGTTTGTGTTGTACGGATCTTATTTTGTTATTATATTATATACATTTTCCAATAAATAAAAAATAATAAAAAATAAACATGCAATTGTTTTCTCGCGAACAAGGTTTGCATATCGTCCACTTTTTGTATTGAACTAGTTATGGTGCTACTATGCATCAACTTAACCCTATTTATGACGAACAACGTGTTGTTGTTGACCGTGTATATATCCATACGTATTTAGTAAAAAGCGGTTATTTTAATATTAAAAACAGACACTCCAATTTTATTTATCTGTAGTATGTATAGATGGTATTTTATATAGCATCGGGAGATATATAAGCGTATGCTTATATGTCAACTCCTTAGGAACACAACAGTCCTCCAAGGAGTTGTAATTTGGCTGCTGTTTTCAGTGTTGTGGAGGACCTACGCCAGATGAGTAACGTTGATGCACCATATATTTCTTAAAAATCACCAGACCAAAACAAATAGTAATAATGTTCATGCACACAAATGTTTGCCCTGTGTGAGAATCAAACCTACAAGCGTCAAAGTACTAACCACTGTGCCACCGAGTTCGTCAAAATCCTTATACAGAGCTCATATAACGAATATATCCCAGGTTATTATAAAAAAGTTATCATCGAATAGCAGTAAGACTGTATTCCAGATCTATCTGACCATCGTAAAAAAAATTAGATACATCAGGTAGAGAAATCTATAAAATGCAATTTCACATCTGGGTAAAAATTGAATTTTCTACGGGATGTTAACATATTTTAATACTATGTACCGCTATTTTGACCGCGCCAAGTTGCTTTATATTTTGCACTCCAACATAGGTTTCCAATTTCTATCAACTGACTGACCTATCAGTGCCAAAAATGTTTACAATTTCAGCTTTAAGGTTTGTAAAAAGAAAATAAAAAGTCGTAAAATCGATGTATATGAAAAACAAAATTAAGCAGTCATGAAACAAAATTAAATTAAATTGTTAATAAACTGTAAGAGGTTAGGGACAATAGAATAATTAATACTCCAAAGACGTAATAAATAAACTGTAATAATTGTTCAACAAGTAAGAAATCTATTTGATGACTACTTCACTAACATCTGTAACTAATATAAGTAACTCCTTACCACCACTCCACTACCACTAACTCTCCGAATAGATCTCTAACAATTGCTGCTGTATTATTAAAAGAGAAGACGCGAACGAGTGTGGAACTTTTTCAATTAATGTATATACATAAGTTAAATAATTAAAACTTTTAGACGTCTAATTATTAAAATATTTTATTGCATTATTGAGACAGTAGCTTCACCTTTGGCACTTGACTTTAATCGATCTTTTGACATAGATGTGTCTCCTGACTCAATGACAGTTAGTAAACTAATTCCATTATTGAAGTTAAATAAAATAAAAAATGTAATTCCTATATCCACGTCTATTGTACCGGTACTGAAAAAAATATTCGAAAGGTTAGTATTTGATCAATAGCAACTCTATTTTAAGACCAAAGATGCAGGTTGTGGTTTTACAGCAGTCCTCTCCTGACAATATCAGTAACAGACAGATAAAAATACTCTTGTAATAGCCTCATTATATAATCGTTGATGTCTCAATACGCTCAATTATCTTCCAACCATCTCAAGCAATTTTTTTTTTGTATATTGACTTGACTTGATTTTTAGCTTAACCGGACTAGAATACTAGTAACGATCGCTATTTTAATTTAGAAAATATTTAACGTATTAAGCTTAAACTGTGAAGCGGTGAAGCTGTGAACGTCAGCAAACTTATAATGGTTGGGTTAATAATACTTAGTGTTTGTTGTATAATGTATGTCAGCTAGTGTCATGTTTATTTTAATTAAATTCTCATATTGGCACAGTGACTGTTGAAATCGTGGTAATGTGTTATTCAATACTTAGACATTGAAATTGTATTCACAAAAGCAATGTTTGATGCAACTGTTATAATCTTACATATTCTCCCAGAAAGGTTTCATCTGAATGTAATTAAATTATGTTTTCTTTGAAAATTATTCTGAACTGTTTTAATCACACCACATTTATTGCTGACCGATGAAAAGTTAACCCTTTAAATTAGCTTTCTGAAATTATTTGCATTAACACATATATTACGACAATGTATTTAATGCAGACGGCTTTTTTGAAAAGAACTGAACAAGTGACAATAGAGCGAGCGTCTGGCGAGTGACTGATTGCAGTGTGATGTTCAATTGAATAGAACAGCGGCAGCAAGTGCAACGTCTTTTCTAATACGTAATACATTATAGCTCAATGATTGCCCACCGTTATTTTAATTTACCTATTAAAAAGAAGGTAATTTTCTAGTAATTTCCTATTTTAAACTAATAACATTTCTACTAATTGCTCGCTAACCAAATTACACATCAATATTGGAATAAGCATTGCATCTCCATACGAATACAGACTTTCCCAATTTAGTAATATAACTTTTTAAGAGTGGTAGGACACATCAAAGCAGCTCATCTGGGAGAGTACCTCCAAGTACTTAAAGTAAAACTGCTTAAGCATTTGTGTGCATGAACTTGTCTGTTTGTCTTGATCTGGATATTTTAAGTGAGGTAGGGCGCACCAAAGCAGCCCGTCTGAGGAAGTACCTCCACCTCACAGAAAACCATAGCCAAATAAGAACTCCCTAGAGGGTTGTTATGTTCTTGCGCGTGAGTGAGATCACCAATAAACTCCCAAGGAGTTGCTGTATTACCAGCAGAGGATACTTAATGTATTGCAAGCGTTCATTAGCTATGGTAACCGTTTTACATCAGGTGGGAGGTATACTTGTATGCCTAAGCTATTTTAAATTGTTTTATATTATGTATTAAACTAACACACTGTAAAAGTAATAAATGTTATTTGCAATAGAATTTTTTTTTTCTTTGTTTCAGTATTTATTGCAAGACTAGGTATTAAAAACATGTTTATCGACAAAGTTCCTGCGGGTGTGTATTCTAAAAGCGGTTAACATAATTGCTTATTTGAAGGAAAAAGTAATATTGTAGTAAGAAATTTCTAAAGACTCTCAATGTAGGTTTTTTCGGGATAATAAACATGTCGTTTCGTGAATTAATAATATTTTAAAATAGTTAAAATGAATTGCTGTGAATAAACTTTGCCTTTGATAAACGAAATTGCGCCTCCTTTTATTGTTCTCGGCTGTACATATGTTTGTATATAATTATGTACATTACAACAATGCTCCTTTGTGCCTGGCATCCAAATCGGTCGCCCAATATCACCCCTATTCTCCCCCAATTGTACTGATTATTTAAAATTTATAAAAAGCAATGACGTGCTTGTATTATATAGATCAGAAGGCCAAATCTACTAAAAAACTTCGTCTGAAAAACCCGACATGCACGTGATGCATCCACCTAATTTAAGGACATTTGTTTCTTTTACATCCAAGTTATACAAATTAAAATACAAAGCTAATCCATTTTAATTTACAGTCATACAATTCTTTTCCAATTTAAATTTCTTCGAAAAAGAGGAACTTTTCAATTCTATTTTAGTTGTTTTTTATATGTTCACCATATCTTCTCCACTTGTGAACATATTTTGATAATACTTTTAGTGTACTAGCATGACAACCTCTGTACTCAATGGCAACATTAATAGAAAATCGAAAAAAGGGTCAGTGACATAGCAAAGCTGACATTAATATTTCTTTTCAGCTTTTCGACATAAATTATTAACCCATCTGTGTTCGCAAAGCGGTCTCCGCAGACTGGCAAATAAATTATTTTTTCTTTACTTCGTAACGGACGCTAATTTTGTCATTCATTTTCTAAATCAGTTTTTCTTTTAATGCAGACTTATCACTTTTTACTTTTAGTATTTAACAAGGCTGTGTACGCCATTTACATGATAAAAAAAAGATTTTACATTTTAGTATACAGTACCGTAATAGTACGGATGTCCAATTTTAGAATTCCATATCTTAGGTGGCAAGCACTTCTCTTCTATTTCACTTCTAGTACTTCTTGTACGTCGTGCCGTGCTAGGTATATTTATTTTCACTACTTTGAAGATATGAACTTATAAGTATGTGGGTTCCCGTGAATCATAGAGGCTACTTGCGCGGTTCTTTACAGGTTGAATATCGAAGGTGGAGAGAGCCATTTCTCCGGAGAGTTAGGGATTTTTGAGACTCAGTCCTTATATTAAGTAAATACTTACGATTAGCACTCGTAATTCATTATGATCATTTATATCTATTCTCTTACAAATTGACTGTTAATTATCATTTCTTCCGTTTTATGGCAAAGTTATTGTAGAGTTTTTATTACGAAAGGTATTGCTATCTTTCATTCAAACATCAGGGGGATGAGAATGGATCAATAAGTGTCACACCCAGGGAAAATACACATCAACTGTGCTTATTCGGTACTCAATCACAGTTAAGGCGACAGATCGGGTTGTGATTTTGCATATGAATACAGTTCTCTGCCGTTCCTCAGTGCTTCCATAAATCATAAAGCCTTAGCTTCGAACACTTGAACAATGAGCAAGGCAATCGCTTGAAGCACTAAAAGCGCTTAAATGATATTCACATATCAATCAATATCAAAGAAAACAGTCACGTCGGAAATAAATAAAAGAAAAGTATGAATTCACAGTTCGTAAAGCCGAGCATTCCGACGAAATAGCTTTTATAAATTTCCTATGCCATTGTTATTGTTCGATAAAGTAGGGATGCGGTCATTGGACCGATGTAATGTACTTATTATACAGTCGTCTTTGTCTTTTACTAGTAATGATATTCCGTGTTTACAACCCGAATCGCGGCGTTTATGCTACCAATAATTGTTTTTATTGGCCAAATTTAACTGCAACGTAGCGAAATTGTCAATATATACTACCAGTATTACCAATTTTGTTGCTTTTCCGATACAATTTCAGTTCATTAGACATGATTTTATGCGAATGCTAATATTTTATTACGACATATTTTTTATTTAAATAATCGCAGCCGTTTTGCCCCTTATATTTGGGAGTGTATTAAATTTAAATTGTTAATAGATTCAGGCGCTATTTTGCGAAAGTCAAATTTACATAATAGTAAGAATAACATGCTACAAGCATACATACTTGTAGCACAGCGCCTGATGATGCCTCGTGGAGAGGCGAAATACGTGTCGCAGCGACGACCAAGGCCAGTCGTGGCAGCGACGGTGGTGGGGGCATGTGGTTTCTGTTCCAGATGGCGGACGACCGCATCAGCCGAGGCAGAGACTACCGGAGCTGCCATGGCAGCGTCGGCATGTTGCATCTACTAACGGTAGTGGGTGGGTACCGGCCGGCGGTAGGCCGCATAAAGTAATTGGTGGCGGAAGCACACAAAGCAGGTTAGATCAAATTCTAATTAAATTTATATTGTTAATCCTTTGTGGTGACTGAATCTGCAATTTTTTAATATTTCTGATGATTAATGAAGAATCTGATGATTTGTCACATTTTCGATACACTTCAGTTTACTCGATATAGATTTACGCGAATTGTAATATTTTAGTAGGTCCCCTCTCTTTCTGTGGGTGTCGTAAGAGGCGACCAAGAAATTTCCTGAGATTCCAGATTCTCAGCCAATGGTAGGGTAAATATTCGCATGGTTGGCTACCACCGTATACACGGCGAAACACCCGTGAAGTGGTGTACCTATGAGTAAATCGCATTTCAGGATCAGCTAGTGTTTAAACAGTGTTCGGATAATTGGTGATGCGATATTGTGCAAACAGTGGTGTCTATCCATTGTCAGTAGGATTGAGCTGACCCGTCGGCTAGGGAGATCCGTTGAAACGGTTATTACGCAGGCCGCCTGCAGTATAATACAGGGGCGCAATCAAGTCTAACTACCTTAAGAGGCTGCCCTTTCATGCCGCGCATAATCTCGGGGTAGAACGTCGTGCCGGTTGGTGGCCAAATTGTGGGACCCGGCTACTACCCCTCGTGGGGTTTCTGGGACCCTTCCGTCCAACGGATCAGTACAACAGCTCATTTGTCGACAAACTAATGGAGAAATAGTACACCGCACTTCTTTTCCAATGTCGTGGCAATTCTCTCCCGCCCCGCGCTTCCCTTCTCTTCTATTATTATATCAGCGCAATTGGGAATAAAATTATTATCTTACAGCGGTACACTCCACCATCGCCCTGTTCAATCGGTAACATCCGCGGACTCCACTCAAACCTTAACGCTGTCCACCAACACCTTGAGAAAGAACGGCCCGCCATGCCTTCTTGACCGAGACACAGATCCAGCGTCCAGCGGACACGTCCTACCTCCACTATCCCGGTTACGTGTTTGAAGAGAATTTCCTCGTGAAAGCCGGTGTCTTTTTGATTGTCCGCTCGGATGTACGTTTCCGCCGTCTGCGCTGCCTAGAGGATTTCTCCTTTCCCGTACTCTGATTTTATGAGAATTTGATAATTAATGAAAACATGACGGAAGATTTAGACGAATTGGTTTCAGAAATATTTGACTAAATTTTGAATGCTCTATTTACCTAGCATTTTTTATTTATAATTTATTCATTACGAAAGCGGGCAGCAAGTGTTCACAAATTTTGCCAAATGCTCGATCACATTTATTCTACTACTAAAATAATACCACAAATAATCTTTCACCTATATATCTATAGAAGCTTTCCATTTTTATATTCACGCCATTCATAGCATTAAGAGGAACATAAACTTGACACGGTCCCATAAAACCCATTAGTTACGGCAGTATAGCCGCGGCCTCGCCATGAAATGCCGATGAGCAGACCATACGTCATACTCAACAAAGGGTACCATTTGCGAGATGTCGTTAGAGGTGACTTGTGAGATATAATCAACATTGAACCAAAACTGTCACGAAGGGCCGTTTTCTTATTGAAACGCTGTAAGAAATGGCACCTTAGAAATCTAGACTATCACATAGTTTTTCATTACTATGTTTTAAAGTTGAACGTAGGGTATATAAACAAGCTATGAGAATAGTTTACGATCTTAAGACATTACATTATTCGAATTTGAAATTATGCTTTCTTCTTACTTGTATTTAAGAGACAAACAAAATCGAGAGACATAAGCATACAGCCCACGTATTACAGGCCCACCACTCATACCCACCACTGTGTCTCCTATGTAGCCAGAATTAACAGCGGCAACCAGAAAAAAGGCAATGAACAGTGAAGTCCATTGCCGTCTCGGGGGTTAAACTACAGCTGCCTTGGAACTCACAAACGAATTTAATCGGAAGAAATTTGTAGGAGTAGGAAGTTTTGGAATTGACTTCCCCTCTTGGCAAAGTGAGAGACAGCAATATGACAAATAAGGCATTTAAAACCTCAAAGAGATGGCTAGTCAAGTGAAGCTCAACTGCCGTGCACCACGGATAATCAAATATCTAACACTATTGGGACCTAAACTGTGAGTTGTTACCTAATCCTAACCTAACCTATCTAGCCCACGTATTGTAAACTGGTTACCGTAGTCTATGAACACGTGCAATACAGGAAGTGAGTGACCACCGCTGCTACTAATACAGCAACTCACCAGGAGCAGGTAACCTCGGCCATTCAGAGAAAAACAACAGCCTTGTAGGAAGATGCTATTTGACCACGGTTATCTGTACAGGCGTAGATACTTCCGTAGTCTTCTATCAAAAATAGCCGTGACCGACAGCTTGACTTGCCCTCCGAGTACGTAGCAAACTTAAAACGACTTAGCCCATCCATAGACAGACTGCGGTCGCTTCTACAGCGACTCCTTTGGAGCCTATTGGTAACCTCCCTGCCAGGTACAGAACAACTATCCAGCAAGTTGTTACTGGTTGCGGTTTTCTTTGAGGTGGAGATACTTGTGCAGTAAGGTTACTTTGATGCATTGTACCCTGTTCTATATAAATATGCGGTACGGAATAAAAACTAGTTCCTACGCTAACTTATGGAAGTGAAAGCTGAGTATGGCAGAGAGAGTATGAAACTAGAATAAATGCGGTCGAGATGAGAGCATTGCGCAAAAATTGTGACATGGAGAGTTGGTCTGAAAGAGAGTCAGTGTTCAAATAAGAACAGGGCATGCTCTGTTGGTTCGGACATATAGAAATAATGCAGGATGAAAGAATGACGAAACAGATATACAATGCGAAAGTGGCAGGATGAAGGAACCGAGGAAGATCAAGACCAAATTGGTCGTGATTTATCAGAAGGTGATATCAGAAGCCCTTGGAACTGGCGAGCGTGCATGAAAAGAGCTGTGAATGTTAGAGAAGCGAGTGAAGTGTGTAAGGACTGCGTTTTATGACGATTCTCTACGAATAAGTGGGGGAGTTTAGCAGTAGCAGTGCCAATGTTTAAGCAATAATTCCTATATTGCAAATGTTTATAGGCTACGATATTCACTTTAAATTACGTGGCTCGTATGCTTCTATGACTCCCGATGTCGTATAAAAATAGATAACAGTCATACTGTGATATAATCCACAAAGATACATTTACGTTATTGTAACTGCAACGCCGTATCTATATGATCTTGTTTATATGTTGAATGCTATGGTACCATTTCATAATTTAGGGAAAACGAAAATTGTATGATGTTGAATACAGAGAATAAAAATGATATTTTTGAATCTAATTTTCTCGTGATGAAACCGAACTGATAAAAAAAACTATTATTCACTGATTATTCAAACACACATTAAAGTCTTTTTCAAATACCTGTTACCGATTAAGGCAGGTAAAGCTTGAACCAGAAAGCACAGCTTGTTACACATATAGTCAAGTATAATTTATAGAATCGTTGTACACAAATTGTTGCGTCGTTGCGATATAAAAGATAGTACCGGATTTAAAGTAAGAAGAGCCGTGGTCCGTTCGTTCGGATATGTAGAGAGAATACAGAAGGAAAAAATGAGTCATGTGGCGCTCACTTTGCTTACCTCGCTAGGTACTTGGCTTGAACATATAGATATAATACCATTACATATAAATATGTATATGGATACATTTCATTACAGTATCATGAGTTAGTGCAGTTACCAAATTTTATATTTTATTTGTAAATGACATGAAATTCATGCTCGCTGAGAAATTTAATACGCGTCAGAAATTTCTCTGCAGGTATGCAGGCTGCCTACCTTTCCTTTACGGAAGGCGGGCGATAAGTGTTTGTGCATAAATTTGAAAAGCTCATCGACGCCCAGTTTATGCTCTACATTTTCCAGCGACCTTAATGCTTTTTATACACAATATTAATGTTTTAGTTCCAAAATCGTGTACAACTTTTTTGGTTTTCTTATTGTTACAGTATTAAAATCGCTGTGTAATGTATTCATATAGTTTTCCTTTTTATATTACTCGTATTTTAAACTGTTGTTTATATCTATATTTTATTTGATTAAGGTTATTTATAAAAAAAATGTTTTTTAAATAATATTAATTGTTTTATAGGACATTCTTGTCAATACGGAATTTGTCTTTATGATAATTTATCATTCTGAGAAATAGACTATTTAGGAAGTCGCCTTTATGAAAAGTTGTCGTTATTGAAAATAGACGTTTTGGATTACTTGTCTCTTGACACTGTTGACATTTTGGTACAGTTGTTCATATGAGCCTGAACTACTCATATAGCAGAATACCATACAGTATAGACATAAATCTCTGTGACTCTCATAATCTCCCACTACGTTCCTACAGTTCTATCTTACTCACTATCCCTCTTTTCCGCTCAGGCTTCAGAACCACCTCCTTTTCTCGGCAATCTGTACAACTCTGGAATGCATTACCAGTATCTATTAACAAAATAATTGAAATAAACAGACAATAACTAAAAAAGTAAATTCATAATAAAAAACATTTATAAAAATAGGAGTTTATTTAAATGCTCTAAGAAGAAAATAAACTTTACATTAAATCAAATGCATCAATTTATTCCAATAAACAATGTAATACGATATAAAATCTTGTCTTGAGATTTTTCTATTCAAATATACAATAATCCAATAGGAAACTGATGTAGACTCATTTACGAGTAATTCTACAATAAGACTAAGAATCAAAGAAAAATGTATGCATTTCATGAAACAAATTTCCACAAGAAAATTTCGCGACTAGGTTTTATAAATTGACTACTTTTTCCTAATTCATTAAGATTAACGGGGTCCGCTACCTACTCCTAAGGATTTGGCGAATACACCATAAGCAGTGATAACCCAGTGGATAATGAATCATCTATTGACCACTTGGTCATCGGTTCACATCCTGGGAGGTGCATTTCCACTAAATTCGTGTGTCACTTACTCGGCGGTGAAGGAAAACATTGTAAGGAAATCCATACGTCCAAGAAATTATATTTCGAAAGACGTGTGTCTAAACCTAAGAAAGCTTTTGTAAATTGTATAATGTAATAAAATGGTCCGATTCAATACAAAGTTTGCTTTCTACTTTTTAGAGCATTTAAAGAAAAGCTTATCTTGAATATTTTTATTTGATATTTAATTTGATAGATTATTTAATTTGATAAAAACATTATCATTAATTTATTTTACTTTTCTTTTACTCAAATAAACAGAGCAAAATTTTAATTAAATAACTAGTGTTATAACTATGTGATAGATATGCAGTGTTATAACTTCAGTTTTCTAATACTTCGACTGTCATATGTTAAGTTATCATACAGGTAGAAACGGTAATAAACATTTATTTGTTAAGGGCGTCAGACTTGGGACCAGCACTTAGGTTAAAACACCGTCCGTGAGTAAAAGTTAATCAAACGTGAATTTCACTTACTGGCCCGGGGCTGTTCGTTTTGAAGGACCATTACATTGGCAATGGAGTGACCCATCAATTTAGCTTCATGCCGACCGCACGCGGTCAACGGTACTGTGGCCGACATGTGAAACGTTTTATTACGGTTGAGGAAAAACCGTTACAATAACGCAGCTCAAGAGTGCTTTTGTGCGAGCGAAGAATTTCGCTAGAGCAACCACTTATCGCCATTTTATATATACACTCCATTCCAATTACGAAATGCCATTAAAATGACATATATTTTTAATTACAACGAACATAAAAAACATATTTATTTATATTATGTGAAAGATTCAGAATACATTCATGTACATGTTACGTAATCAAAGTTATGCTTAATTAGAAATTAATTAAAAAAAAAACTAACAGGCAGTTTCAACATGAACTTAAAAGTATACAATATTTTTTAAACCACTAGTAAGTAACTACATGTAAAACTAGGGGCGCTCAGGTTTTAGTACATATCTTCGGCAGTAATTATTATATTTTGGTTCGTTTTTATCGTTTTGTTAGAAGTATCTTGTAATAAACAGTATTGAATATTACGAGTAACATATATATTTTTTATTTGAAGTTATTATTCATATGTTCTGGTGTTATGCAATTCTAAAGTATAGTATTCCGAAGTTTTTATAAATAACGGATATTATGATTACTTATAAACTCTAAGATAACTTTATCCACTATTTATAAAGAAGGTGCACTAAAAGTATCTACATGCTTCAATACAATATTGAATTCTCTTTAGAATCAAAAGTGTATGCAATGTATCGATCGTGAAATTCCTCTCGGACTAGCAGACAGACAAAATAAATAAAATACAAAAAAATAATAAGAACCGTTAAAATATACCCTGTGTCTTATACTTATAAATAAAAGGGATAAAATAAAAGTTTGAAATAAAAAAGAGCTGGTAATAACGCTCATAAAAAAGTACTGATTAAGCAAATAAGTACCCCATGAATATTTTCACCATTTATGTATTCAGTGCAGAAGTTAATAAATCGATTATTGAATAAAAAACTTGGTTGAATTTACATATAGTCATCAATGTGTGATGGAAATCTTGAACAGGCAGATGTAAAATATATTTGTACTAATGTTTCATTCATTCTACTCTATTTGTATATTAATGAATTTATTATCTATTTAAAGAAAAAATAACTTAACTTTTTTTGTCTTAAAATGTACAAATTATAGAACTTATTTGTATCTTGCAGAAGTAAACTTTAAAACTTACTTTCTTGACTATTAGAAAAGGTGTTGTTGAAATTACTATTTAATACAAGTAGCTATTGGCCTAACTAAATCTACTTGTTACTTTTAGTGAGTCAAACATTCCCTAAGAAATATTTTAAAAGAAGAGCCCATAAGGATCGTAGGATATAAGTGTATTTATATGTCTAGCAGTCAGTGAGGCAGGTTTTTTTCTTATAACACAGTTTGTAAGGCAACCCAAAATGACGTGGCCTTGATACTGCTGGAATGCAGCCTGTAGTGACCTAAAATGATCGTCTAGTTTGTTTCGTTTTGTTTAGAATTTTCTTTATTAGCGTGAATCTACAAACATTAAGAGCGGTTCAGGGAATTGATAGTTAGTCGGTTGTTGGCACGCTATTATGGCGTGTATAACGGTTCTTTGTGGAATACTTGACAGGAGCGCCTGAACCTTTTACTGACCAGGATAATGCTTAGGTCTTAAACCTTTAGCTAGCCTCAGCGTCTGCGCAGTCTTTTAATTGGAGGTCAGGAAAATTTCCTCTGACTTTTGCTATAATCAGCTTACGCGATTAATATAGTGACTTCTGTCATTATACCAATCTCGTAGAATTTTGCTTATTCTTTTTTTTGATCGCTGCGCAAATAATTATACTTATTTTGAGTATAGTGTACACTATCATTAATTATCCTTACAGGATTATTGTGGTATATTTTATAGGCTGGGCAATTTCACATGTGAGTTTAAGTGGTCTGAGTAAACAATTCAGAGCCGCTAGCGAATCCAGTTGAGTCTACAGAAATCGGGCTGTGTGCAATTTTCGCCGCAAATCGGCTCACCTGGAGAGCGGTCTCCAGATGTAATAATATCATGCACTTATCAACCCCGCAAGCTATGCCAGAATAATACTATAAGCTAAAGGTACTCTGCCGCCACTAAAATTAAAAAGCGCATATAAATGGGCCCCTGGCTATCACAAGTGCTCTATTCATAAACGCCAGTAAATAAAAAAACCCTTCGCCTCAGAGAGATTGTATGAATGCGTCATCCAACTCTCTTACCCAGATGTACCTTTGCAAAACAAAATTTAACTTAGCCACTATGCCACAGATTTAGGCATAGGCGTATGATTTTACTTTACTCGCGTACGCGTAATCTGTGGAAAAGACACGACATAGAAATTGTATAAACAATGCAGAATTCAACATATATTTAATATTATCCTTAGGGCTAAACTTAGCTTTAGCAGGTTAACTTAATTGGGCTAAGCTGCGGTCCCGCGAAGAACTCGTGGTCTCGTACTGTGCAGCGTGGAGTCGGCGGCCGTGGGCTGTCCTCGGCGGTGTTGCTACGCTGATCTCGGCGCCTTCGCGTGTCGTGGGGAGTTCGAGTACTCGACCCTTTGTACGCGTATTATTTTCCGTCAAGAAGTGTCTCTAAACCGAATTAATTATTATGATAAAGCCGCGACGTCGCACGACCGCACCGCGCGAACTCCGGGATCGAATCGACAGTAATTATTATGATACGCGCCACGATGTCGAACGTCCGACCGCCAGTACTCTCGAAAACCGAATGCCTCGTTCCGCCGCGCGCCTACATACCCCGCTCCACCGCGCACCCGTCCCATGCGCTGGGGTGACGCGCACTCTGATTCGTCAACTTAATTATTGCCCGGTAACAGCGGCGACTTCCCACGCCCGAGCCGGCGACTCCCTGTCGCCGCTCTTTCATGCACGTGCAAACCTTTTAGAGCCCCGTTCATGTTTCAATACGATACAATTGATAGGCCGCCTTCCTTTGTCTTCGGCTGTCTTTTGTTATCGATAGCTTTTAAAAATTGCTTTGTGCTTAATTTGTAGACGGCCGCTTTCCAATTTTATGACATCCGGACGGCCTAACTAATTGGTTTATTTTCAATGCTCACCATGCAATTTACAAATTCCTGTCACCATGCATAGCATTTTTTTATGATATTCATACGACATGCGGTTATAAATTCCCGAAAATCACACTTATGAAATATCCATCACGCGCTGTCGCGTGGAGACATACAACCCCTCGAAGTACATGTATTCACAGCTAAGTTCGCTATCAATTCCACAATATAACTCATCAAAATATAATCTACGTTGTATCATTACAGAACCTTCCCCAGATTTTGTGAGTTGGTGTCCCCGATACTCACTCGTCAAAATCTTAATCTCATATGTACCCTATCTTAAAATTTTCTCTCCAATTCTCTCTGAACCAGCTCTTAGTGCCACACCCTGACCTCAATCGTTCGATAGCCCTATTCGTCTATATCATCATTGCTCTTTGTTCTAAACTACTAACCATCGCCCTTATGCTTTTACTCCATACCTAACGTCCTGTTCATTTATTTACTTCCTTACTTAGAATCGTCACTTCCTTCTTTCGTATAAAATATCTGGCTAAATTCACCGCATTATAATTTCCAACAATCTTATTAGATTCTGGTTCCATCAGACTATAACAGTTTTGATATGGTACGTCCACTATAACAAATGGCCCCTTATATAATAAGGAAAATTTCCGCGTTATCTTATGTTCTTTGTCCGATCGTACAAAGGTCTTCACCTTCACATAATCACCTATTCGGTAAATGACTAACCTATGCCTGTTGTCAAATTGACGCTTCCTGTACATGCTTGTCTTCTCCGCGGTTTTCAATGCTTTTTCGTGATTAATCTGTGGTTCGTTAGCTAGATATCGTTTCGTCCACTCATCACCTAACGCACTGTCAATAGTTAACAACTCTTGCCTCCCAAATGCTAGTCTGTCGGGTGCAATCCCTGTAGAACTATGTGTAACGTTGTTATAACACCTTTCTACATCGGTCAACATATTCACCCAACTTCTGTTGGACCCGAAGCAATATGTCCTGATCATTCTTCCTAACTCGCGATTGACCCTCTCTACGCTATTCGAATTTGGGCAATACACTGAAGTGTGCGTCACCTTTATATCTAAATCACGTAAACTTTCAATCCACGTCTTCGAAATGAACTGTGGTCCTCGGTCGGTGATTATCGTCCTGATAGGTATCTCCTTATGAAATCGTTTTGCGCACGCAAGTACGCTACGCCCACTCGCGACCCTTAATGGATACAACCTTACGACCTTACTGTACACGTCCTGCATAACGTATATGTACTTGTAACCAAACTTACCCGCAGGTAACGGCCCATACAAATCCCCGAAGACCTTTTCTCCTAAAGCTTTAGCTGAAACTGGCTGACATGGTCCTATTGTGTTACTAACGCTGGGTTTTGCCTTTTGACATATGTCGCACGTGCGGATTACGTCACGAACTATCTTGCTCATGTTAGGAAAATAATAACGCGTTCTCAGAATAGGCATTATTTTATACTGCCCAAAATGACCTATTTCCTCATGTATATGAATTATTAATTCCTCCTGTAGTGACTTTGGTATGACTAATAGGTTTTTTTCCTGCGTAGGTATGCTAAAGTACAATGTATTCCCGACTAATTTGTAATACTTAAAGCCCTTGACCTCTAGGCTGGCCTTCCCCTGACCTAAACAATCTTTGATATGTTTTAACTTCGGATCATCGTTTTGCAACTCGGCAATCTGTTTTAATTTTTGTAATACCGTGCCACGACTAGCCGTCTTAAACCAGTATATGTGCGGCTGTGCAGTGCTACCCACTTTTTCCGACCCTGCATCTCGTATGTGCCTGCTCAGAATGTCAGGTATAATGTTATCACGTCCCTGAATATACTGTATTTCGTAATCAAACCGTTCTAAGTACATTATCCATCTGGTAATTCGCGCCCCGAGCAATTTCCAAGACTTTATAAACGTCAGACTTTTATGATCTGTCTTTATCACGATTTTGGCTCCTCTCAAATACGTTTCAAATTTCCTCAATGTATAAATCACAGCATAGAACTCCTGTTCGCTGACGGACCACCGTGTTTGCGGCCCTTTGTATGCGTACGAACAAAATCCTATTATTTTCTCGAACCCGTTCTTATCTAATTGGTAAACATACCCGCCCAGGCCTATCGAACTGGAATCCGTCTGCACATAATATACACTACCGAACTCTGGCTGTGACAGCATGACGCTCTGTGTAAACGCTACCTTTAACCTATCAAACGCGTCCTGTTCCTCTGTACCCCACGTAAATCTTACTCTCGCCTGTAACAATCTATACAATGGTTCTGTTAATAACGCAAATTCCCGTATGAACCTACGGAAATAGTTTACAAACCCCAAAAATGAACGTAATTGTTTCACTGTCCTCGGTGCAGGATAATCTGAAACAGCCTCTACCTTCGCTGGGTCTAAACTAACTCCTTCAGTGCTTAAAATGTGCCCTAAAAGCTTCACCTCCCTAGCGGCAAAATTACATTTCTCTAATGAACAAGTAAATCCGGCTTCACGTAACCTGGTCAATACCGTATCGATCTGACGTATGTGTTCGTCTAGGCCCCCATCCGTGAAAATAGCTAAGTCGTCAAGAAAATTCCAACAGTACGTTCGCACTTCCGGCCCCAGTATCAAATCCATCGCCCTTGAGAATGAGCCCACGCTCGTTTTGAGTCCCTGTGGTAGTACATTATACACATAACTCTTCCCTTGGAACACGAAACCGGTATATTTCCTAGACTCGTGAGCCAATGGAATCGTAAAATACGCGTCCTTTATATCGATTACAGCAATATAGTTTATTCTGGAACCCGATTGTAATATATCACTCATGAGCGGTGCGCTTTCCGTTTCCCCGGCCATTAATCTGTTTAGCTCGCGCGCGTCCAATAATATCCGAATCTCTCCATTCTTTTTCAACGTACACGTTAATGGGCTACTGTAGTCCGTCGCCTGTCTGCTAATCACACCTCCCCGTTCCATTTCGTCTAACCTTGCCTTAACTCTTTCGCGATAAACATGCGGTATGGGATATGACCGCTTAACAAAGGGTTTATCATCCTTCATTCTAATCTCGTGTATATACTTGGTCGTGCGACCAATCTTATCGGAGAATAGCGTGACATGTTTCGTTAACACAGCCGACAGCTTAGATTTATGCTCGGCTGACAACGATGTCCCTTGTACGTACTCAACTATCTTACCCACCACCGATTTCTCCGAATGTTTTTCTAACGTACAACATTGGATTTGACCGCGTTCTCGCTCTTCCAGATCTATCTCACAAATCACATTACCATCATTAATAACGAACTTCGTTCCGTCTGTACATACCAAACCTCCTCGCGCTAACTGTATGAAATCAAATCCTAATATTAATTCCTTAGGTAGTTTCCTTAGAATCAACGTGGGTGTATCGATGGTACACTCACCTATCTTGATAGGGACTATGACCAAGCTTCCTAACTTCTCTTTACTAATACCAAACGCCCCGGCGATTCGAACAGCCGGTATAGGTATCTCAGCTAACTGGCTCAAACGTCCCTTTACTCTTTCAAAACAATCTTGTCTCAGGCACGTCACCTCACTCCCAGAATCAATCAAACCCTTTAATTGAATCTCACCTATTTCAACACTCACTTCCGGCAACGTTAGCCTCCTATCTTGCTCCTGATCCGCGTCTAAGACATCTATATCTCTAAACACTGTACATAAGGACTTATTATGCCTATTCATGCTTTCCACCTCTGAAGTATCTGCCAAACAGACTCGAAACTCCTCCGCCCTATGTGTTAACAACTGTGTCAACTCTTCTAAA
The DNA here is from genome assembly GCA_947507595.1 of Pyralis farinalis. Lineage (NCBI taxonomy): Eukaryota > Metazoa > Arthropoda > Insecta > Lepidoptera > Pyralidae > Pyralis > Pyralis farinalis. The sequence goes on from OX382274.1 coordinate 19,068,103, forward strand.
CCCATATTCGTTCCCATGTCACATATTTCATATAGCTTATGCTTAGCGCTTTCGTTGTTCGGCGCCCAGCCTAATCGCATTAAATAACGTAAAGCGAATCCCCCCCCTTCCCCCGAAATTAGTTTTTTGATACCGCATCAGGTTTTTCCGCTGTTGCTAGGCTCTTATTCGTCTCACTAGCTCGCGGCGCATCCAAAGCTGGTGTGAATTCTATCGGCCTCAACTGCGTCCTATTTTGCCTTGTACTATTGTTATACAAACCCCGACCTCGCATATTCTGTCCGCGGTTAGCATATGGGTATCGTCTTTGTCGATTCGTCAGATGATTATAGCGAATCGTATTCACCCGCACCGACCCATATCTCGTAGTCCCACGACTTGGTCTGAACGTCGCGCGACCTTCAGATGTACCGGCTGACGTCACTACGCTCGCCTCTTTGCGTACGTTCCGTTCCAAATGACGCAGAAACTCCACTGCATTTTTAACTGACATACTCTCATTCCTCGCGAAAAATGCTACCTGCACATGCTGAGGCAATTGCCTGAATATGGTATTTACCTTTTCCGTCTCGGTAAAAGGTAAAGATAACCCGTATATTTTATTTAACTGGTCTGCAAAATACTCTTCCATTGTACCTACTCTATCGTCGTATTTCGCGGTCATGAACCGTTGTCTGATCAACTCCTGTTCACAGTTACTCCAAAATACTTGCTTATAATCCCTTTCGAAGTCGCTAAAGCTAGCCCAAGAATCCCTATATATATTCATCCTCGTCTTTGCGCTCCCTATCAAACTCTCTATAGCAAACGCCAAAGCTTTACCTGAACTAAAACTGTTCCCAGACATCTCTATGTAATTCCTCAAATCCCTTAGAAACAGCATAGGGTTATTTGATTTTTGCCCGTCAAACTGTGGTAGTTTTTGTGACATCTTAATTAGACACACCTGTTTATGCTCTGACTCATTCAGCACAAAGTTTTCGCGGTTAGTGGTAGACGGCACGCTCGCCTCCGAACCGGACGTAACGGAGTTACTCGCCCTAGCCTGCTCTAAATTCTCCAAACGTTGTAAAATTTGCGACAGTAATAGAGTCATCTGACTCGTCTCCGGGTTTGAGTTTGTTGAAGCATTACTGTCCTCAGTACCTTTCGACTGTTTGCTGGTCACACGTGGCTTCCTGCCTCGGCCCATTTTTCTAATCAGTAGTTCGCTTATTTACCTATATATCCTACACGCAGGTGCCTGCTTATCGCTTGCAGACAACGTCTATTCAAAATACGCTATCTATTCAAATAACTTTATTATCTTACTTTGCCTATCTACTAAATTTGCACTTGTAACTTAATGGTCAATTCCTCCTGACGTAATTAATTAAACAGTGTAATTAACTATACCCAATTTTCTCAATCGGACAATGTAATTAAATTATTACTCTCCTAGTTGTTCAACAGTAAGCAACCGATATTTATAAACCTTTATAATATACCTAAACTAATCTACATTAATAGCTTTTATGTCTAACAGTAAAACGCATTCACTACATAAACACCTAACTATTCCTATCGTTATAATATACCTAACTAATCTACCTTAATGGCTTTTATGTCTAACACAGTAAAACGCATTCACTACATAAACACCTAACTATTCCTATCGTTATAATATACCTAACTAATCTACCTTAATGGCTTTTATGTCTAACACAGTAAAACGCATTCACTACATAAACACCTAACTCATTAACCTTTGTTTGTAATACCCCAATTAATTTTAATATGCTGCGTAAAGCCTTTGTTGTTACCTATTATTTATAGATTCCGAAATTGTGAATATAATATTCGTAGTTATCTATGTCCTGGAAATGTTTCTACGTTGTGTATGTAATTTATAGCAATTTGATTCTTAAAGAATATTTGTCGAACTGATTATATTATTTTAGTCCGAATCAAATATCCTGTGGTCATCGGCACCATCTGTAAGGCAACCCAAAATGACGTGGCCTTGATACTGCTGGAATGCAGCCTGTAGTGACCTAAAATGATCGTCTAGTTTGTTTCGTTTTGTTTAGAATTTTCTTTATTAGCGTGAATCTACAAACATTAAGAGCGGTTCAGGGAATTGATAGTTAGTCGGTTGTTGGCACGCTATTATGGCGTGTATAACGGTTCTTTGTGGAATACTTGACAGGAGCGCCTGAACCTTTTACTGACCAGGATAATGCTTAGGTCTTAAACCTTTAGCTAGCCTCAGCGTCTGCGCAGTCTTTTAATTGGAGGTCAGGAAAATTTCCTCTGACTTTTGCTATAATCAGCTTACGCGATTAATATAGTGACTTCTGTCATTATACCAATCTCGTAGAATTTTGCTTATTCTTTTTTTTGATCGCTGCGCAAATAATTATACTTATTTTGAGTATAGTGTACACTATCATTAATTATCCTTACAGGATTATTGTGGTATATTTTATAGGCTGGGCAATTTCACATGTGAGTTTAAGTGGTCTGAGTAAACAATTCAGAGCCGCTAGCGAATCCAGTTGAGTCTACAGAAATCGGGCTGTGTGCAATTTTCGCCGCAAATCGGCTCACCTGGAGAGCGGTCTCCAGATGTAATAATATCATGCACTTATCAACCCCGCAAGCTATGCCAGAATAATACTATAAGCTAAAGGTACTCTGCCGCCACTAAAATTAAAAAGCGCATATAAATGGGCCCCTGGCTATCACAAGTGCTCTATTCATAAACGCCAGTAAATAAAAAAACCCTTCGCCTCAGAGAGATTGTATGAATGCGTCATCCAACTCTCTTACCCAGATGTACCTTTGCAAAACAAAATTTAACTTAGCCACTATGCCACAGATTTAGGCATAGGCGTATGATTTTACTTTACTCGCGTACGCGTAATCTGTGGAAAAGACACGACATAGAAATTGTATAAACAATGCAGAATTCAACATATATTTAATATTATCCTTAGGGCTAAACTTAGCTTTAGCAGGTTAACTTAATTGGGCTAAGCTGCGGTCCCGCGAAGAACTCGTGGTCTCGTACTGTGCAGCGTGGAGTCGGCGGCCGTGGGCTGTCCTCGGCGGTGTTGCTACGCTGATCTCGGCGCCTTCGCGTGTCGTGGGGAGTTCGAGTACTCGACCCTTTGTACGCGTATTATTTTCCGTCAAGAAGTGTCTCTAAACCGAATTAATTATTATGATAAAGCCGCGACGTCGCACGACCGCACCGCGCGAACTCCGGGATCGAATCGACAGTAATTATTATGATACGCGCCACGATGTCGAACGTCCGACCGCCAGTACTCTCGAAAACCGAATGCCTCGTTCCGCCGCGCGCCTACATACCCCGCTCCACCGCGCACCCGTCCCATGCGCTGGGGTGACGCGCACTCTGATTCGTCAACTTAATTATTGCCCGGTAACAGCGGCGACTTCCCACGCCCGAGCCGGCGACTCCCTGTCGCCGCTCTTTCATGCACGTGCAAACCTTTTAGAGCCCCGTTCATGTTTCAATACGATACAATTGATAGGCCGCCTTCCTTTGTCTTCGGCTGTCTTTTGTTATCGATAGCTTTTAAAAATTGCTTTGTGCTTAATTTGTAGACGGCCGCTTTCCAATTTTATGACATCCGGACGGCCTAACTAATTGGTTTATTTTCAATGCTCACCATGCAATTTACAAATTCCTGTCACCATGCATAGCATTTTTTTATGATATTCATACGACATGCGGTTATAAATTCCCGAAAATCACACTTATGAAATATCCATCACGCGCTGTCGCGTGGAGACATACAACCCCTCGAAGTACATGTATTCACAGCTAAGTTCGCTATCAATTCCACAATATAACTCATCAAAATATAATCTACGTTGTATCATTACAAGTTACTTATTGTTATAAGAGATATTTCCACCTGAGAAAGGGTTGGATTGACTGAAAATAAAACATAGGAATCGGATTACCTACATTCATAAAATAAATATTACCTTCTGCGCGGGTCACAAAGTTTTCTTATAAAAGCGAGCAACTTCCGAATCACGTTAACACAATCGATAACTCTAACGTGCTCGGAGCAACTGCTCCTCCGCCCAAAGGAATAGTCATTCAATTCGATATCAAAGGAAACAATAAGGGCTGTTTTAATAAATGCCTCCAATTCAAGAGGCAACAGATGGCGTTCGTGATCGCCGCCTTGAGAAATGTGAATAATTTCAGTCACTACATTTGCCCCTAAATAATTTCATTCGTTATTATCCAGTCGCAAATAAATTGAGACCCAAGATTGCAACCTTTGACGATATACTTTAAGGTGATGTAACTTTTTGATAGTGTATTATGAGGTTTAGGGATGATAACACCTCTTTATTATATTTGGAAGCAAAGTCAATATCATGTCCTTGTGGCGAGCCCTTATTGATTAGCAATTCAAGGATTTGTCTTATATGTATGGTATTTCAAGGTATATATAAAAAAATAGTTAATAGCTAAAATCTGATTACAAAGACTACGTTTTGCACAGTATTATACGCCGTGTTAGTGATAAAACATAAAAGGGTTATGATTCTTCCAAGCTATTTATCTATACATAGTTTGCTAAAATTCTAACCCTGTTTCGTTTTCGCTGTAGTAGGTAAATAAGATACGTACTACCCACAAATGGTCTAATGAATACGAGGTTCGCTTAATTTTTTATCATATGATGTTATGCGATTTATACCGATAAATTGATTTACTTATGTCTTCACGAACTCCTTCTTCAAGAAGCCACTACACAGGAAGAGGACCTGGATGAGCCCTGACGGTTTCATAAGGAATGAAATAGACTTTATTCTGACATAAGACAGATATTCAATGACGTCTCCGTAATCGCTAGAATGAAAACCGGTAGTGATCACCGTATGGTAAGAGGCGTCTTGAATATCAATGTCAGACTGGAAAGGTACCGCATGATAAAGTCTACTCTAAAACTTTCATGAGCCTATATCCAAAACCCCGAAAGCTTTCAGCTTGAACTCCATAATCGCTTTGAAGGCAAAGAGAACTTCGTCTCCGTTGACGAGCTAAATAGCGGTCTGATAGAAACTGTCCATGCGGTTGGAACTAAGTTCTTTAAGCCCCGCCGCACAAACAAACCTCAGAAGCTTTCAATGCAAACCCCCAGATTAATGGAAATTCGACGAGAAATGAGGTTGCAGTCTTTAGTGGATGCGTCCTTGTATAGGCAGCTAAACAGGCAGATTTAGGTCTCTTCGCTACGCGACACTCGTCTCTTCAATACAAAAGTATTGAAGGCACGATTAAGCAGAATAAAGGATACAAAGTGTTCGCCAGGAATCTGTCTGTTGGCACGACTAAGTAAGATCAAGAGTGGCGACAGTGTCTCGTCCAAACCAGAGATCTTGAGGGACATTGAGTTTCTACGGACAGTTATACACCAAATCACCAGAAGTTTCTTGTTTGACATCAGACCCAAGAGCCAAATTGACCCGACACTACACCGAGGATATCCCAAACATCGGTCTGTACGAGATTAGGATGGCTCTTAAATAGCTTAAGAATAGCAAAGCCCCAGGCGATGACAGAATCACATCGGAACTTCTGAAAGCGGGTGTAAAACCAATATTTAGACTCCTTCAGAAACTTTTCAATTCCGTCATCCACGAGGGCAAAGCGCCACTGGTATGGAGCAGAAGCGTGGTGGTTATATTTTTCAAAAAGGGTGATAAGGCTTTAGTGTAGAACTATAGACCCATCTCTCTTCTGAGCCAAATCTATAAGCTGTTTTCAAGGGTAAATGTTCGAGCACGCTGTTCGAGCACGCAGGTTTGATTACTTCTTGCCTCCTGAACAAGCCGGCTTCCGGAAGAACTTCTCAACCATAAACCACATACATACGCTGCAACAGGTTATACAGAACACCGAAGAGTATAACCAGCCACATGCTTAGCGTTTGTGGACTATGAGAAGGCCTTTGATTCGATAGAGACTTGAGCTGTGTTCCAGTCTCTTCAGCGATGCCGCATTGATTATAGGTATAACGAAGTGTCGAGGACTATACATTAAAACGTGACTATGTCAATCCGACTACAAGTCCAGAATACGAAACCTATCCCATTTCAGAAAGGAGTGAGACAGGGAGATGTTGTTTCTCCGAAACTGCTCACTGCTGCATTGGAAGTTGTTTTCTAGCTACTGGATTGGAAAGGATACGGCATCAATATCAACGGCGAGTATATCACTCACCTCCGATTTGCCGATGATATAGTAATCATGGCGAGATCGCAGGAGGACTTGAACACAATGCTTGAAGATCTCAATAGAGCATCCCAACGAGTGGGTCTTAAAATAACCGTGTACAAAACGAAGATTATGTCGAATGTACATGTTATATCCACTCCAGTTTCAGTTGGGAGCTCGTTTCTCGAAGTTGTTGAGGAGTAAATCTACCTAGGACAAACAGTCCTAGGTCAAAATACCTCAATGTATCAAGACCAAAGTCAGACCAGTGTGTGTTGTCAGTGATGACTTACAGCACAGAAACTTGGTTCCTTACTATGGAACACATACGAAAGCTGAAGGTTGCACAGAGTACGATGGAGAGAGCTAGGCTCGGAGTTTCTCTGCGGGATGGGCTCAGAATGAGCACATCGCAGAACTGGAGTTGTCGACGTGGGTCTAAGGATCAGCAAGCTAAAGAGGCAGTGGGTAGGCCACATAGCTCGGAGAACCGATGGCGGTTGAGGCAGAAAGGTTCTCGAACGGCGATCACGAACCGGAAAACGCAGAGAACGGCCCCCCCATACGAAGGACAGACGATCTTGTGAAGATCACAGCAAGGAGCACAAGACCGATCACTGTAGAAGTCTAAGGGGCAGGTCTATATTCAGCAGTGGACGTCTTTCGGCTGATTTGATGATGATGATATCTTCACGTCAGTGTCCTGAGATGGTCAGAGTACCGGACAGGTAACCGCATAACTCGGTTATATACACTCGGACTCATGAGATCACATTTTGAAAAAATACGACCAACCTTACTCGAACATCATCGCTAAAATAATAAAATAATAAAATGCTTTTGACGAGCTCGGTGGCTGAGTAGTTGGCAATGCTACTTTAACACCAACATTCGTGGATTCAATTACTACACAGGACAAACATTTTGCGTGCGCAACTGGACAAGCATATCCACCTCACAGGAAACCGAATAACAACTCCCTAGAGGATCGTTGTGTTCGTTGCATGTGAGTGAGATCACCAGCAAGCTCCTATGGAGTACGCATCGGCGTTAGCAGCAGAAGTGGCATCGCGCGAGTGATACTTAATATATTGCAAGCGGTAATAGGCTTCGGTAACCGCTTTACATCAGGTGAACCGTATGCTTGTATGCCTTTCAACGTCGTATAAAAAAAACATACAATCAGCCATGCAAAATTGCAAGCGATTTGATAATTTTGACGTTTAATTACAAATTATAAACAAAAATACACCTTTAAATTACCAATGCCACGTGTACTTTTAGATGTAAAGAGATTGTATTTTCATATACATAGGTTGTAAATATTCTGCGGTTACCGGCGCAAATTTAGCCGGATTATTGCACTTACAACTGTTATTGTTGATCGTTGGCAATGATTTATATAACTTATCGTACGGACGTAAATAGGTACTCGACAGCGCTGTCTCTGACCTCTATCTATCTACTTCCGTTAAATTAATGGTCGACACATTTGCTCGAATTCAAGACAATGTATCTCCAATTCATTTATAGTAATCTCGGTGTACTATAAATGAATTGGAGACACATTATCTTGTGTTATAGTAGTTGGTAATTTTGGATTGTAATTTCTGAATTGAAATTGAATGCATGTTTTTTACGTAATCAATAATTAAATAACTATATTTTAAGGTTCCGTACCCAAATGGTAAAACGGAACCCTATTACTGAGACTCCGCTGTCCGTCCGTCCTTCCGTCTGTCACCAGGCTGTATCTCACGAACCGTGATAGTTAGACAGTTGAAATTTTCACAGATGATGTATTTCTGTTGCCGGTATAACAACAAATACAAAAAAATAGAATAAAGTAAATATTTAAGGGGGCTCCCATACAACAAACGTGATTTTTTTGCTCGTTTTTGCTCGATATTGATAACGGCAACAGGTAGACGCTTGAAATATTCACAGAATATTTAGTTATATATTAACTTTAAGAATAAGTAATTAAATTAAAAGAAAACAAATATTTATGGGGGGCTCCCGTACAACAAACGTGATTTTTTTGCCGTTTTTATAGATAATGGTACGGAACCCTTCATGCGCAAATTCGACTCGCACTTGGCCGATTTTTATAGATAATGATACGGAACCCTTCGTGCGCGAGTCCGATTCGCGCTTGGCGGTTTTTTTTATTCGGTCGGTCATCGTAACAAACCGCTTACTACCCCCATAATTTTCAACGTACTTACGGAATTATGAAGTTGATCCTACGAAACTATGTGCCTGCTATGTATGCTTCTACATTATCACTGCGTTTTGACTCAATGAAATAGACGATGGTTGGTATTCTTTAGTGCCATTAAAGTTAAACGAATGTTTCTATAAACTGAAGTCATATGTGTCATATATGACACATAACTTCATGAAACATCAGTTTAACCTTCTTCCAATTGATTTTTTTAATACTACGTCGGGAGACATACAAGCATACGGCCAACCTGATGTAACGCGGGCACCGTAGCCTATTAACACTTGCGGTATATTAAGAATCACTCGCGCGATGCCTCTTCTGCTGCTTACACAGCAACTCCTTGGGAGCTTACTGGTGACCTCACTCATACGCAAGAATACCACAACTCTCTAGGGAGTTGTTATTTGGCTGATGTTTTCTGTGAGCAGGAGGTACTTACCCAGACGGGCTGCTTTGATGCGCCCTACTTCTCTTAAAACATCCAAACCAAGGCAAACAGACATGTTCATACACACAAACGTTTGCTTTGTGTGGGAATCGGACCCACGAGCGTTGGTGTCAAAGTCGCGTCATTCCCGACTAAAACCGACTAGACGAGAATTAGACTGAAAGCTATCGAGCTCGCCAAAACTTTCTCGGACACAGCTTGGTCATATCACAATAATAAAACTTAAACGTGAATACTATTGAGACAAATCTCACGTAATACGGATAATTTATCAAATTCAACTAAACTTTCCTAAACATTCCATCAGTCAGGTGTTTTATATCAGATATCGATTAGATTAGTATTTAAATAAATTGCCATTTGACAGTTTAGACACAGTCACCGGTAGTGATAACATGGCGTAACTGCGACGGCAAGTGCTGGAGGTAAACAATGTCCTTTTCATAGCAGTTGAGTAAACTTGCCGCAAGTGATTGTCTCCATCTCCAGCTACTATATCAATGCTCAGTTGTTTTTGATTCCCAACACTGGTCGATTCACTGCATGATATCAAAATGTGATTTTAATGGTTACATTGAATGCACTCAAATCTTATTTATTTGTATGAGAAACATGCTGACATATTTCCTCTCTTTTCTACAGTTAAAATATCGCTCCATTTTGCCACTGCCTATAACTGATACTCGTATCTTGCTCACTTCGGTTATTATTTTTCATTTATTCCTTTAAGTTTGCACTTTAAGACATGTAGAAAGAATGCATGATGAAAGAATGACGAAGCAGATATACAATGCAAAAGTGGAAGGATGTAGGAGCCGAGGAAGGCCAAGACTTACCTATCATGATCAGATTGGTCGTGTTCTATCAGAAGGTGATGTCAGGAGCCCTAGAAACCGGCGAGCGTGCATGAAAAGAGCAATGAATGTGAAAGAAGCGAGTGAGGTATGTAAGGATCGAGTCGCGTGGCGCTCGGTTCTCTCTGCCTACCCCGTAAGGGATTTGGCGTGAAGTTATAGTAGTAGTAGTAAGTTTGCACTTTGATATTACATTTTTACTCGTAATGTAATTATCAGAACAAAAATGAAAAAAAGGGAAATGGTACCAAGTTCGATAAAAACGACCTTTGGGATAGTTGGTACACCGACAAATTTTTTTCTTTAACACTGGTTATTCAAATGGTCCCTGTGGGTAATTATGTGGGTGTGGATACGGGACACAGTGTTAGAAGGATAGTGGTTGTAGTGCCTACTTAAGAAAGGTAGGGTGCATCAAAGCACTCTATCTTTCTTACAGCTGAAGCCACTAATCCCCTTCTGGGGAAGTACCTCCACCTCACAGAAAACTGCAGCTAAATAACAACTCTTTTAGGGATTGTTGTGTTCCTGCATGTGAGTGAGGAGCCTACTGGTGCTCCTCAGGAGTTGCGGTGTTAGCAGCAGAGGTGGCATCGCGCGATTGATACCTAATGTATTACAAGCGTTCATAGGCTACGGTTACCGCTTTACATCAGGTAGGCGGAAGCTTCTAAGCCTTCCGACGATTTACAAAAATAAATACTCTTTCTGTATATTCGTGCTCTTTGTAGTCAAGGTTAAGGTCCGTTGTGTGCATTTAGGATTGTCATAAACCTAATAATACCTCTGTCTTATTAGGTATCCTATATTTATAAGTATCCTATATTTTTGAGGATTTTTCGAACTGAAAAGTTACTAATGAATTCAAAATTATTTTTACAGGACTGGGATTCTGTGTGGAGAGGAGCTAGAGTGTTTGTACAGTAACACAAGTAAGGCAAAGACGTACCCGAGTACCGGACCAGAGTACGGAACCGATCCAAGTGCAAAAAGTTGCAAGACAAGCGACGTTATATCAAGTAAATTCTTCACCTCACACTGGTTGTATTGTTGAGGTTACACTTCAAACACTTGGACTTAAAAGTATACGGTATAAACATCAATTGTGAATATGTCACTGATCTTCGATTTACCGTCGATATAGTTCTCATGGTGAAATCGCTGGAGGACCTTAGAGATACGAGTATGTTCAATGATCTCAATAATGCTTCCAACCAGGTAGGTCTCGATATGAACATGTGCAATACTAACTTTCTTAGTAGGCCTACCTATCCCTTAAAAATAATAAAAACTGATTCCAAGAAACATGAAAGTAACATAAGTTAATTGAAAAGAAAAACAAATACTATTTTAAACAAGTACTAGTTGACCCGGCAAAGGTTGTTCGGCCATATAAATTATTTCTTACAATTATTTTTTTATGATAAATACTTTAGGACCTATTCTCATATCTACCAAATATACATAAAAAACGGGTTGCACTCCGGGAGTGCTGGCAGAAGTGAAAACTTGAACATTAACGTTGTGCATTTTTGAATATTTTGCAATGGTTAGGGAATAATTTCGCACGAATTGCTTTATTTATCAGTATAAAAGTACTATCATGTATGTGGTAAAATATAATATTAATTTATTGCGCTATCATACACAAACATGACAATTTATATTTCATTAAAAATTTAACACTTCAGAACTATTACAATTATTTTACATTAAAAAGTTTATCTCTCAGAAAAATTAACTTTCATCCATAATTTCAACGACTCTTTCACCATCATCATTACCAGCATCATCATCGCTAATCTCTAAAACTCAAACAGACACGCACACTCGCGCAAGCGCTCTGCACCGCACCAAATGGCGATGTTGATAAACTACGTTGAACGAAACGCGTAAGCGCCAAGAATTTCATGGCGCTTACAACGTTTTGGTTGCGAGAAAATAATGCCCTATGAGCGATCTAGCGCTTCATGTTTTAATTGTTTAATTAGAGGTGACTAATGTTATAGCGCTGCAGTGAACTTAAGTTCTAATTCTAACCAAAATCTTACGGTCAGGGTCACGTGTCCTGACGCGAGTTTAACATTTTTTACTCATCCCAAAAAGTGCACAACGCCGCTAAAGAAGTTATCACGTCAAAAATTTCATAAAAATCGGTCAAACCATTTCAACACGAGATCTTTATATATGAGATGTGACATCTTTTATATATAGATTTAATATTATTAAAGTGTACAATTGCCGATTTGTACTGAATAATTAAAACTCATTTATTTCTAAGGTGTAACATATTTATATAATCGTTAATAGATTCAGGCGTTATTTTGCGAAAGTCAAACTTACATGCAATTTGATCCAACCTGCTTTGTGTGCTTCCGCCACCAATTAGTTCATGCGGCCTAGCGCCGGCCGGCACCCACCCACTACTGTTAGTGCGTGCATCATGCCGACGCTGCCATGGCTGCTCCGGTAGTCTCTGCCTCGGCTGCTGCGGTCGTCCGCCATCTGGAACAGAATCCGCATGCCCCCTCCACCACCGTCGCTGCCACGACTGGCCTGGTCGTCGCTGCGACACGTGTTTCGCCTCTCCACGAGGCATCATCAGGCGTTGTAGACGTTAATCGTAAGAATAACATGCTACAAGTGACAAATCCATCGCAGTGCCGTCCCTTATATTGAATTGAGGGTGGGGGTGGATGGTGTGAGCGAAAAGATATTTAATAGTGGGGAATGGTTTACGTCATTCTGTTTGTTCATGAGAGTAATTTTAGAATTTTTATGTTTATTAATTTCTAATTGTTCCCTAATATTTAGTTTTAAACCTTTGTCTATGGTGTGTAAAATTTGATATGTATTAGTGGGGGATAAGTTATGTCCTTTGTCTATGAGATGCTCAGCGAAGTGTGACCTTTCTGGGCGATTGTTTTTATACGCCGACACGTGTTCGTGAAATCGTGTTATAAAGTTACGTCCCGTTTGACCGATATAAACGTGTTCACATTCATCGCAGAACAGCTTATAGACGCCGGATTTTTTATTGGGCGGGATTTTATCTTTAGTGTTACAAAGTGACTTGAGTGTATTATGGGATTTGAGAGCAACATGTATGTTATTTTTTCTAAATATGTGAACTATTTTGTCAGTGATTTTTCCCAGGTATGACAAACTCGCAGTGTATTTATTTGTCGAAATATATGGAACCGCGTACAATAGTCTGTTAACGATACTACTCGTCTTTTTACGCAATAATTTATCGATGGTAGATTATTGCGAGATGATGCCTCGTGGAGAGGCGAAACACGTGTCGCAGCGACGACCAGGCCAGTCGTGGCAGCGACGGTGGTGGAGGGGGCATGCGGATTCTGTTCCAGATGGCGGACGACCGCAGCAGCCGAGGCAGAGACTACCGGAGCAGCCATGGCAGCGTCGGCATGATGCACGCACTAACAGTAGTGGGTGGGTGCCGGCCGGCGCTAGGCCGCATGAACTAATTGGTGGCGGAAGCACACAAAGCAGGTTGGATCAAATTGCATATTTATATAATCAAAATATTTACCCTCGTTATCTATATATTTCTGCCATCTAATCGGAAGTTTATTTATGCCTTTGCGATAGAACTCTGGGGATGTAGATTCGACAAACTGTGTGAAAGCATTTTGTACTGCCTCCTGGAATGAAATTTTTTTACCTCGTAGAAAATTGTCCAAATCACGAAAAAAAATGGTAGTTGGAACAAGGTCTGGCGAGTACGGAAGATGACGTATGGTTTCTAACTGCAGCTCCTGTAGAGTTGCAACGGTTTCTCGAGCAGTGCTTAACTTAAGCTATAGTGAATAACGCCATGAAGAGACCACCAAACAGTTACCATTACCTTTATATTTGTAAGCTTTGCTTTAGGACACTGTTGCGGCATTTGAAGTGGGGTCAGCTATTGCATTTTTTTCGCTTACAGTTATCGTAAAGAATCCACTTTTCGTCACATGTCACAATTTACACAAGTTAAACCATGCCACTAATTCCTAGGTAGTTTCTGGGTAGTCCGATCGGCTTCCACCATCTCCTTCAAATTCAGCGTTATTCACCTGTGTGGGCGGTCTTCCACGTGGTTGGTTCTTCAAGTCGAAGTTTCCATTACGAAAGCGTTTAAAACAATAACACACGGTCCGTTTTTAGTCGTATGTTGGGTTAATGAATTAACACACACTAATTTAAAATATCCGTATATTGTCTATATCTTTTGTACAAGGTCCAGAAGGTATACTAATGAAGAAAACAGACACAGAACACCATAACCGTATATAAACTAGCCTTTCGGGATTTCAAAATATCGTCAGTCTCGACGCACATACTGTAAACACCCGACTGGCTTTTTATTCAATATTCGCACGGTGGGCATGAACTAACGCGGTGCCCTGCGACGCAAACATAAACAAAAACATCCGTGCGCTGCGACGAAATACTTTACCGACTGCGATGCGCAAGGTAGTGTTGTGTTGTTTACGATTATGGCGCAGCCACACGTTCATTAGCATTCTTCTCTCGAAACGTAGCATTGATATAGCGAGCCGTTTCTGCTGCGTTAGTTCCGCATCGGAACTTGTAATCAAAAATTACTCGGATTTTCAAAGTATCCATCTTTCCCGTCTAAGCTGAATAAAAAAAAATCGGCCAAGTGCGAGTCGGACTCGCGCACGAAGGGTTCCGTACCATTATCTATAAAAACAGCAAAAAAATCACGTTTGTTGTATGGGAGCCCCCCTTGAATATTTCTTTTATTTTAATTTGATTACTTATTGTTGAAGTGAATATATAACTAAATATTCTGTGAATATTTCAAGCGTCTACCTGTAGCCGTAATCAATATCAAGCAAAAATGAGCAAAAAAACCACGCTTGTTGTATGGGAGCCCCCTTAAATATTTATTTTATTCTATTTTTTAGTTCTTATTGTTATAGCGGCAACAGAAATACATCATCTGTGAAAATTTCAACTGTCTAACTATCACGGTTCAAGAGATACAGCCTGGTGACAGACGGACGGACGGACAGCGGAGCCTCAGTAATAGGGTTCCGTTTTACCTTGGATACGGAACCCTAAAAACCATCGAAATTCGAAATGTAAATGTTGCACATTTTTTAAAAGAAAAACCTCATAGGTGTCTTGAGAAAAATGTTTCATTCGGAAATCCCACACTATGAAAAATCGTAAATTACACCTAGGTCGTAACAGACATCTGCGATTTCCTAGCTTTTTATTTCTATTATATTACAATGTGCAAGGCAGTACAATGAACCGCCAAACTTCTGGCGAACTTTGATAAACTGAATACAATAGCAACAATTAATAGTGGCTTACTGGTTGGAACTTTCTATGGTCCCATTCCAAGAGCCCATATCAAATATGGGGAATGCTGTAAACCGAAATATTAAGTACGTTTCCTGCATCGTAAATTCTGAAACAATAGGTATATTTTTTCTTATATATAAAATTAGATGTATGTATGTGATGTATATTGTAGTTGTAATATATTTCTTTTATACAACGTCGGGAGACATGCAAGCATACGTCCACCTGCTGCAAACCAGTTATCGGAGTCTATGAACGGTTGCAATACATAAAGTACTACTGTTTGCCGATGACACTTCTTTAATTTTTAATGTTGCTCGCCGGTGCGAAAATATTGACAAGGTAAATAGTGTTCTATCTGCCATTCTAAATTGGTTCACATGCAATAATCTTTTATTAAATTCAACTAAAACCAAATGTATAAAATTTAGTCTTCCAAATGTGGCGTCTTCCAATACACAAGTTTTCGTTGACAATAATATACTAGAATTTATTAATGATACTGTATTTCTTGGAATTACGATAGACTCAAAATTGCAGTGGGGCCCTCACATAAATAAACTGTCCAGTAAGCTCAGCTCTGCCGCATATGCCATTAGGAGAATTAGACAATTGACGGATGTGGCTACCGCTCGCTTAGTCTATTTCAGCTACTTTCATAGCATTATGTCATATGGTATATTGTAGTGGGGAAGAGCGGCTGATATAGAAACTATTTTCATATTACAAAAAATATTATTTATATCATGGGCTCCAGGGAATCACTTAGAGAACTATTTAAAGAAATAAATATCCTCACGGTTACCTCTCAATATATTTATGAGAACATAATGTATGCTCGTAAAAATATAAATTCGTTTTCAAAATGTACTGAAAATCTTAAGAGCAGGAATAGATTGCGTATGCCGTAGTACATCGGCTTGCTAAGACTAATAGATCTTTTGTGGTAAATTGTATTCGATTCTATAATAAATTACTCGTACCTGAAACAGTTCTGTCCTTGCCTGACAATATGTTCAAAAGACACATCAAAAATACTCTATGTAAGAAGGGTTATTATAGAATCGATGAATATCTAACTGACAGAGATGTATGGAAATGATTCAGTACATGAATTAATATAACTTTAATTGTACCACTTGATATATACAATAATACAATAAAAGACTATATGTACACTCATTATATTTATTGTAATATGTATAAGATGATTTGGAAAAAAAAGACCTATATTGGCAAGTTTCTTTCGGCATTTCTTCTTCGCCAATGGTCATTTGCAATGCTGGTAGATTAAAAAAGAGAAAAACTTAGAAAAAAAATCGGCCAAGTGCGAGTCGGACTCGCGCACGAAGGGTTCCGTACCATTATCTACAAAAACGGCAAAAAAAATCACGTTTGTTGTATGGGAGCCCCCTTAAATATTTATTTTATTCTATTTTTTAGTATTTGTTGATATAGCGGCAAAAGAAAATACATCATCTGTGAAAATTTCAACTCTCTAACTATCACGGTTCATGAGATACAGCCTGGTGACAGACGGACGGACGGACGGACAGCGGAGCCTCCGTAATAGGGTTCCGTTTTACCCTTTGGGTACGGAACCCTAAAAAACGATAAGATATAATATTGAAAATGTAAGACGTGTCTAAGTGCCCGTGAGGGTCTAAAGGCAAATAAAGAATTTTTAACTTTTATCTTTATCTTTAACACACTGCACATCTCCGACCTTCTATACCACTGGTGCGACGGCATTTACTCCAAACCTCACTTCTAATAACGAAAGATTCAATCTTATCAGTGCGTTTCCTTATAGGAAATAATTAAGGAATAAAAGTTCGGCTTACTTTTCATAATTTCTACCAAGTACATAGATTAAAGATTCGCATATTTACATTCAAACAACTTCTTTAGACGAGCTCGGTGGCGCAGTGGTGAAACGCGTTGTTACGCTACTTTGACAGCAACACTCGTGGGTTCGATTCCCACACAGTACAAACATTGGTGTGCATGAACATGTCTGTTTGTCTTGGTCTGGGTATTTTCTATGTAATAATAAGTATGTATTTATAAAAAAAAATGTATTTACATATGTTTATCTGTTGTCTAGTACCCATAACACAAGCTTCGCTTACTTTGGGGCTAGATGGCGCTGTGTAATTTGTCCGACAATATTTATTATTTATTATTATTAGTCCACAATGTCGTCATCTTTCATCATACATTATACGCTTTCGCTTGCATTCTCCGTTTTATACGTGGTATTTTTATTTACACTATAGCAACCAAGCGTACGGCCTACGTGATGGTAACTTATGCATTTCCGACCCTATAAAAACTCTTCACGCCTTTTTTAAAGAAATGCCTCACAGTTTGTCTCTAAATCAAGTCAAAAGGTCCTAGCTAGTATCCAGGTGCTCCGGCCAAAAGGTGGTCCCCTCAAAGCCCTGCATGTGCGGTCTGACTTGAGACTAATGTAACATTAGTCTTTGCACAGAGTACTGCTTTGCTGTGTTAAGCACGCTAAGTTTCTTGGATTCCAGTACTGAACATCGCTGGAGATCTCAACACCGAGAATTTTGGCAATGGTAGCATCGACGGTAACAACGAATATACGATACCCCTTGTATTACACTTATGTACATTATATACGCAAATATCTGTCACACAAAGGGCGAAGGATGTTTAGTATTCTAGGTGAATAGCAGAAAATAGAAAAGTATATTTTTATCCCATGTAAGTATGTAAGCAATTGTTATAATAATATTGTGTTTATTTATTAGCATCCCACCTCAGACCCACATCAAGATAGTTTACCGCTTCGAAACAAGGGTAAAACGAATATGTTTGTGATCCATATATAGTTGGAATGATAACATTATGATCGGAAAAATCTTTATTAAATGAAAAAATAATAATATTTTACATATGAGTAATGAATCATTGAATTGTTTACCTACTTAATATGAAATCGGTTATTAAGCCTTCACGATTTTTTTTAAATTGGCTACAATTATGTAGTTATTTACAATAAAGATATGTAGTGTAAAGATCACAAAAAAATCTTGTAACTCACATTTTTTAATATAATCAAGCATAGCTCCTATTATTCTTATGTGGGATATTTTTTAAATTCAAATATTTTTTTTCAGTTGGGAAACGGCCAAACGCCTAGCAATACATCGGTGGTGAAGGACTAGCAATTAACGGAGGTTAGTATATTTAGCTACCCGAAGGTTCGTCTTATTTACCAATAATAGTCTAAAGCGATGACTGTGTGCGTCATCAATTGTACTAAGAAGCAGGGTCTAAGCAATCACGAATACTGATAGGCTGCGGTCGATGATACTTAACTTACGTGTCAAATTACGTCTCCTATGACATCGAGACCACTCAATAACCTGAATTTTACTTTATTAAGATAAATAAAGACAGAGATAATATAATAAATATATTTTCGGACAAATTATTCATCCTTATGATACATAGAAAACACCCAGTCCGGGACAAACATGCATGTTCATGCACACAAATTTTTGTCCTGTGTATAAATCGAACTCACGAGCGACGGTGTCAAAGTAGTATGAATGTATACTTGGAACCTACACCAAAAAATTATTTATAAATTTATTTATTTGTCTATTTATTAGTTCCGGCTAATCTCATAAATGTGATGATTCTCAAGGGACTTTCGTTGACAGATAGCCGATATTATAAGGTATCTATTGGATTTTATAAGGATTTACCTACACAAGGTATTTGACGTGAAGTTTTAGCTTCATGCCAAATCCCTTGCGGGGTAGGTAGAGAGAACCGAACGCCACATGACTCCATCCTTACAAATCTCACTCGCTTGTTTAACTTTCATTGTTTTCTTATCCACGCTCGCCGGTTTCTAAGGCTCCTCATCTTCTGATAAAACACGATCAATTTGGTCATGGTAGGTAAGTCTTGACCTTCCTCGGCTCCTACATCCTTCCACTTGTCTTCTTCTTGTCAAATTAGATCAAATCCAATTTGGCGTTTTGTTATCAGAAAAGTGTGTCAGAAGCCCTAGGAACCGGCGAACGTGCATGAAAAAGAGCTACAAATGTTAAAGAAACGAATGAGGTGTGTAAGGAATCTGCTCTCTCTGCCTATAAGTAAAAATAATCTTGGTGTTTAAAGTACAGTGCAAACAAAGATATAGCAACAGAACAAACAGAGCTTTCGTTCAATATAAGGTAGATTAATTTTCTAGTGCAAACTTATCACGATAAAACTTTACAGTAAAAGAAGAACACTAACTGTACTGTACTGTAAGCAGAAATAGCTCTTTCAATATTCAATTTAAGTCAGCAGAATCTTGATGTCTATTGGGAAAACCACCCTCGACATAAAATTCAAAGTAGTCATGGAGTTTTCTTGTTTGGTATATACATTATATTTAAATTTTTATTTGATTTCACGTATTTCACAATAACTCTCCCAGTAAAGGTCAAAATTAATTTTTTTATTAGCCCCTAATTTTTCTAGGTGAATAGTGGACCTACCACCTAGAAAAAGAACCAGTTTCAAGACCTTCTAAATCATTCTATACGAACCATCGGAAGTCCTTGTGATTTGGTAATACGTTAGTTGACGAGATGTAAACTAAATAACAAGTAAATACTCTACTTCTTATAACGTTTCTTAATCAATTAGGACCGGCGGGATTTTATATATACTTAGCCTAAGGATTTGGCGAAGATAATGATTTTTAAACGGGATGACTACCGTCAGACCTTCACAAATCACAGAGAAAAACCTTTCTTAGTGAAGTCACAATTCTTTCGAAATATAATTTCTTGGACGTGTGGGTTTCCTCACCATGTTCTCCTTTACCGTCGACCTAATAATTATTACAAATATTTATATAAATCCGAAAACATGAATTTAGTATTTTAGTTAA
This sequence comes from Pyralis farinalis, assembly GCA_947507595.1. Lineage (NCBI taxonomy): Eukaryota > Metazoa > Arthropoda > Insecta > Lepidoptera > Pyralidae > Pyralis > Pyralis farinalis. Next base: position 19,088,158 of record OX382274.1, read on the forward strand.
TTCACAGGAAACCGCAGCCAAATAACAACTCTCTGAAGGGTTGTTGAGTTCATGCGTGTGAGAGAGGTCACCGGTAAGCTCCTAAGAAGTTACAGTATTAGCAGAAGATGTAACATCGCGCGACTGATACTCAATGTATCACAAGCGTTTACAGGCTATACAGTAACCGCTTTAGGTGAGCCGTATGCTTGTATGCGTCCCGATGACGAAATTAATGATACATGCCGGAATGCCGGATGCCTCCTCTGCTGCTTACACAGCAACTCCTTGAGAGCTTACTGGTGATCTCACTCACACGCAGGAACACAACAACCCTCTAGGGAGTTGTTATTTGGCTGCGGTTTTCTGTAAGGTAAAGGTACTTCCCCCAAACGGGCTGCTTTAATGCGTCGTACCTCTCTTCTAACATCCAGTCCAAGACAAGACAGACAGACATTTTCATGCACACAAATGTTTGCCTTGTTTGGGAATCGAACCCACGAGCGTTGATGACAAAGTCGAGTCATTCACGACTGACCCACCGAGCTCGTCAAAGTAAGGATCAAGGTCAAGTATAACGATCAAGTCACGTGGCGCTCGTGTCTCTCTGTCTACCCCGCAAGGGATTTGGCGTGAAGTTATAAATGGATAGATAATTTTATAAAATATAAATAAATCTATTTGTTGAAAATAAACATTTAAACCGTTTAAGTAACTTTATTTTAATAAAAAAAAGTTCCGCATTTATAGACGTCTTGCAAGAAGTCGGCTCCTAGTTCATGTCAGCCATGACAGCATTAGTGTTCGCTATTTATAGAGGTTTATTGTTAGGCAATAAATCTCTACAAATAGCATAGGAGACAGCAGATCAACTTCTGCATTAAAGGATATTTTTTGCAGTTTCGTTATGCTTTTAAAAATACACTGAAAATGTACATTTTTAAAATGTTTCCATTCACTACGGAAAGCGCTATTTTTGTCTCAGCTGGTCAACTGAAGCATTCGACATATTTATGTTACGCGAAAGCGAGGTTCTAAAGTTTTATTATTTTTTATTCCAAAAGGTTTTTTTAAATACCTTTGGGCAGACTCGTTTCACAGTGGATTCACTCCATACATCACTGTGTAGTGTCTGTTTAGGTGGATGACATTGATGAATGTTAAACGAACGAACGGGGTGATTCTACGCTGCGGAATCCGGCTTAGGGTACCACTGTCTGAACTAATACCATAGCTATGCGAGAAACAATGAACAAACAATATCTTTACGGGAGATTAATGAGTTGTCCATTAAGTTTTTTGACGTTTACAGCATGATGAATTAATTACGTTAACTTAGAATTTTCCTCGCAAATTCATGATCCAATAGTTGTTCTATAACTAAATTGGGGCGTATTAAATATTTAAGATATATGTATTATGCCACGTTGTATGATTAAATTAATCCTGGGAAAAAAAAAACCTGTGTGGCAGCTGGCAGGGTGTTAAGAAAAATATTCATTTGTCGTAATTATTGCCAAAAAAGCAAAAAAACTCTTATGTCATAAGTAGTTTTGAAACTCGGTTGTCAAGGCAGTCTAAATGTAATCCAGATAAGTACTTCTTCACAAGATGATACAAAAGTATTAATGGTTGCCATGTGAGATATGGCACCTCAACAACATCTGTTTGTCTTTTTTTTACAACGTCAGGAGGCATACAAGCCTACGACCCACCTAATGTAAAGCGGTTACCGAAGCCTATGAACACTTGCAACACATTAAATATTACTCGCGCGATGTCATCTCTACTGTTCGGCTACTCCTTAGGAGCTTACCGGTGGCCTCACTCACACGCAGGAACACAACAACCCTCTAGAGAGTTGTTATTTTACTGCGGCTTTCTGTGAGGTGGTGGTACTACCCAGACCGGCTGCTAGTTTTCAAGTATTGTAACGACTTGGGCCTCTAAACATGATAGTGAGAATCACCTTTGGAATCAAAGCCAACCTCATACACGGTGCAATCTATTAATTCACAAATGAGGCTCATTGGTAATATTACAATTAACCTGATTATAAGAAGAAATAAGAAATTAATATCAATGGATGTGATATTTTTCCAGAAAAAATAACACTCTAATAACAATACCGCTTGCCTGACGATAAGCAGTTACCTTTGCTTATGGTTACTAGACAAACTAGCGACATCATTCGTGTATTACCAGCACGGTAACCACTTCACCTCCTTTTTAAGAACTTCATGCTTCATTGTCTCTTAGGAAACTTCCCTGGAATTACACAGTACGTGGCTATTGTGTTTGCAATGTGTATAGATGAATTTCCTGCCAACAGCAAATAGTTCTAGATAAGTTGGCATCTATATCTTACAGATTTCGAGACACGTCCCTACTTCTTTGTTGTAGTGAACAACCATTTTATTTATTATCGCGAGGAATACAAGCTGACGGCCGACCTGCTGTAAAGTGGTTAGCCTACGAAGGCTTACAGTATAGGTGGTAGCGCTAGTTCGTTGCCACCCTTGCTGTTAACACCCCTACTCAGTTTTATTTTGTTTTTCAGTCAGTATTCTATTTGCTGTGATTTTGCTTTGATGCATCCTACCTCATTTAACCCCCCCAAGCCAAGACAAATAGACATGTTCATGCACCCACAAATATTTCTACTATGTGGGAATTGAATCCACGAGCCTATATTTATTGGTTTTGCTCATATCAGATCGTAAGTAGTAGTAGAGTAATTAATAAATGGATGATAATCTGGAAAAGGTTATTTCACATAGAAAACATTGTGTAAATTATAATAATTTGGAAAGGTGGCACGTTTTATTTGCGTCTTGAATGCCTTTCTCGTTCCTTTGTGACAAGAGTTCTGGAACGGGCCATTTGAAACAAGTACATTTTGGATAATAAAAGAATCATCCACTTGACTCTAACGAAAATAACGTACAATGGAAAAGGTAAAGAAATTCAGATCGCAAGAAATACTTGAAATATTACGCGTCGATGCCGAAAAATTGAGTACATCCTTTCTGTTATAATATTATGCTGTATTGTAAAAATGTACAGTCGAGAGCCCAATTACATGGATTTAATTTGTACATTTCTAAGTTGAAGTGTTATTACTATAAATTTATCAGTCTTAGATGTAATCTGAATGTGGCAAGTAATTGTATTGCCATAATTTGAATTAAACAATTTTTAAGGGAAGTATCGCGTGTTTTGTTTATTTTGTTGAACCTCTTCCTGCGACCACGGATGCTGCAAAGCATTCGAAATGTCAGGTTCAACAAAATAAATAAATCCCGCGATACTTTCGTTAAAAATTGTTTAATTCAATGTGTAACAATCGCGAAAACCTAAGATATTACCATAATTCATGAGAAAATCCGTGATATCCCAGTGGAATAAACGCTGTATTGACCAACTGGTCTCGGATTCGAATCCTGCCGCGTATCACTAAATTCGTGTTTATGAAATTTATGTACATACTTATGACTATTACTTCCTCAGCGGTGAAGGAAAAACACCGCTTGAAAATCCAGACGTCTAAGAAATTATATTTCGAAAGATGTGTGACCGAACATAAGAAAGGTCTGGTTTACGCAAGATGCACGACAATCTTGAGGTGATCGTGTGGTTGAAATTAGGATAGTTAAGATTTTTCACTCTGTCTCCAATAATATTTTCTTATAACCTAAAACTCGTCCGATTTTCCTTCTGGATGATGAAGATGTGACAGCTACTCCATGTTAACATTAGTATCTTCGTCAAATTCTTAGGCTTAGGTAGTAAACCCAGCCGATCCTAAGGCAGAAGAGTTAAGTTATAGACGAGTATTAAACATGGTTATCTCGTATATTGACCCATAAATAAAGCAACCGAAGCCACGAGCAATAGGTATTGTATGGTAAACCACATTCTTCTATCTATCTATAACTTCACGCCAAATCACTTACGTGGTAGGTAGAGAGAACCGAGCGCCACATTACTCGATCCTTACAAACCTCACTCGCTTCTCTAACATTCATTGCTCTTCTTATGCACGCTCGCCGGTTTCTAAGGCTTCTGATATCACCTTCTGATAAAACATGATCAATTTGCTCATGGTAGGTAAGTCATACCTTCCTCGGCTCCTATATCCTTCTACTTTTGCGTTGTATGTCTGATTCGTAATTATTTCTTCCTGCATTCTTTCTACATGTCCGAACCAACGGAGCATGACTCTTCTTATTTTAGCACCGATACTCTCTTTTAGACCAGCTCTGTTTCTAACATCACCATTGCGAATACGGTGTACGGTGCGCAAAATGTGTGGCGTAATGCAATTCAATTCAAATTCAATTCAATTTGCGCAACGCTGGCATTTCGACCGCGTTTATCCTACTTTCATGCTCTCTCTGCCATACCCAGCTCTCGCTTCCATAAGTAAGCGTTGGGACTAGCACTGAACTGTGTATAGCTGTGCCTTCTGGCTCAATCTTTTATTGCCAAGAAGTTTTCCCAACGCTCCATTCACACTATTCCCAGCACTCACTCGTCTTTCCACATCAGCGGTATACCTTCTATCCCTGCTGAAAGCGCATCCAAGATATACAATCTCATTCACTTGTTCCAACACTTCGTCATCAACCATAATCCTTACATTGGTTCTGGTTTCTTCTCTGTCAATGCCATTATCTTTGTCTTCGCATTCAATAGTAATCCTTTCTCCATACTTTCATTACTGTGACCAGTGTTTGCATTTCAAATGGTGTTTCTGTTAATAGTACGACATCGTCTGCATATAGCAGACAGTTAATCACTAGGTTACCCTTGCGTAATCCTACATTAGTCGACCTTGTTCTCTGTAGACAATTATCGAGATTTAGAATAAACAGCTTAGCAAACAACATGCAAACCTGTTTGATACCAATTTTGACATCAAAACAGGTTGACATGTTGCTATCTATTCGCACATATGCTGATTAATTCTTGTGGCTGGACAGCACCGAGCAGTGCTACGTCAATCCCATATCTCGCCAATATGTCCCACAGTTCCTTTCGCACAACCCTATCAAATGTTTTTCTGAAGATCCACAAAATCGCAGAAAACTTTCTGGTCTATGGCCAAACACTTCTCCACGATATTGCGGAACGAGAAAACTTGATCCGTGCATCCCCTTTCCATTTCGAAATCCCCCCTGTGCCTCCCGCTCCCAATCATCAGATTTCACCTTCATTCTCCTTTCAATTACCTTACTATATACTTTTGCTGCGAAGCTGATCAAACAGATAGCACTACAGCTGGCGCAGTCCACGCGTGACCTTAATACAAGGGCAGGATGACTGCGCGTCTCCAGTAAGCTGGGACCCTTCCACTCCTCCACAATCTCCACCATAGATTGCATAAGTACCAGAAGGCTTTTCGGACGTAAGTGCCACCTAATTTGATAATCTCAGCTGTGATCATATCAATTCCCGCAGACTTTCCATTCATTCACATTCATTAATCATTAATTTTCTTCAAAACGTTACCTTCACAAAGAGAAAATTGACTGTTCATAATGCATTTGAATTCAGCAGTCTATTCCCAAATGCGAACAACTCATGCTCGTAGTTGACAGTTGTTTGGTCACAGATGCAGTCAAATTGCATTTAGTGGCTTAATTTATAGACACTGAAGTTCCAAAGGTCAGTTACATAGCTTGTATTTGTATACACGTCCAAATGAATTTTGCTTTTGTGACTTTAATATGAGCTAATCCATACAGAGTGTAACGGAATGAGCAATTATTTAGTTCTATGTTTTGAACAGAGATATTTAATGTATTGCAAGCGTTCATAGGTTACAGTAACCACTATATAGCATATATAGGTAGGCCGTATATTTGTATGCCTTCCGAGGTTGTATATAAAAAAGTGTAGCTCAGCTAAATAGTTCTGTGTGTAGTGTTTGCATATCTGATTCGTGCAGTCCATACTTGAACGTCCGATTATTAGGTGATCTAAGATCATAAATTCAGAGTAATCTGCGCAATATTTGCTTTCAAAGGCCGAGTCGGATACCACTCCGAGAGATTGGCCAAAGTCTGCGTGTAGTATGCTAGTAAGTTCATTTCATTTTTTATTAGCGTTTTCCCGCGGCTTCGTCCACGTGAAATTAGTAATTTGGGTAGCTTAGTCCACCTCCCGTTTTACACCCTAAAGAGATGATTTCGGGGATAAAAACTATTTTATATCCTTCCCCACAACTCAAACTATCAGCGGTTATTGATTCCCTATACAAACTTCCACCCCCTTTTTACCCCGTCCCTCCCCACCCTCAGGCGCTGTAGATGTTAGTCGTTAGATTAATTAATATAACATTCGTAGCATGTTATTCTAACGACTAACATCTAGAGCGCCTGAGGATGCCTCGTGGAGAGGCGAAACACGTGTCGCGGAGACGACCGGAGCAGCCAGGGCAACAACGGTGGCGGGTGCATGCGGTTCACATTTCAGATGGCGAACACTCGCAGAGATGATCGCAGCAGCCGAGGCAGAGACAACCGGAGCAACCATGGCAGCGGCGGCATGCATCTTCTATCGGTAGCGGGTGGGTGCCGACCGGCAGTAGTTCGCATAAACTAATCGGAAGTGAAAGCACACATGGTAATTTAGATCAAATTGCCTATTCTATGTTACTCAGGTATAAAGTAACATTCTAGTGGTGAAAGAGTTTTTGAAATCAGTCCAGTAGTTTTGAGTTTATTCGTTACAAACGTACAAAAATACAAATCTTTCCTCTTTATAATATTAGTGTAGATTATTTAAAGTTCTAATGGATATAGATAATAACTCATTTTATCATATTTTTTTGACTCGAGGAGCTTAGCGGTCGAATAATGGTTGTTTTATCGTTATTGCTCGTAGATTCGGTTCCCACACAGGACAAACATTTGTGTACAGGAATATGTCTGTTTATTACAGTCTGTGTGTTTTAAAAGAATTAATAAATTAATATACTTTCACCGTACAGACAACAACAAAATATTCCTAATAATAACCAAACTCCTTGTATGTTGTTGTGCTCCTGCCAGTGAGTGACGTTATTGGTATGCTCCTGAGAAGCTGACGTGGCAACGCACGAGTACACGAGTACTTCCTGTATTGTAAGCGTCAATAGGCCTCCCCGTTGCATAAAGAAAAATGTTTGTATCATTTCGGTATCACTTGACTTTAAATATAGTAGGTTCTATATGATGGCTAGACAACTCGAGATTCGCTTTTTCCTCGATAATCAAAACGTCTACCACTTTACTACAATTTTTTTTCCGATTGTTTACTTTCGTGGATTTACATAGCGATCTTCGTTTGTCGCTCGATTAACTTACAAAAGACATCAATGAAAAAATATCGTTCTTTCTTAAGAAAGCCGCAAACAAAAGTTAGCAATTCTATTCGAGAAACTTTCCGTTTTGTATAATATTTATTCATTTCTTGTACTCGTAACACGAAGTTGTCAATAAATATATACTGTGTTGTTGGAGAATTTGCTTACTGTTTTCCGATCGATCCCATCGATTCCCATCATGACATTCCCGTTAGGAATTTAATGAATGTGACTACAGAAACTCCATAGCAAAAATTAAATGAAATTTTCTTAAAGAATTGATACGTCCATTTGTTGCAGCACTTTGAAAAACATTTAATTACGAAAAAGAAAAATATTATTAAGGCAATTCCGTATTAGAGTAGGTATCTTTTTATCTTTATCTTTTAATTTCCCTGTAGCAGGCACCCCGCAGGCTCATTTAATGAACGCCGCCGGTTCCCAGGAGAGCCCTGGGAAATGGCGACCTTACATGAAAAGAACAAGATCTAAAGAAGTTAAAGAGGCGAGCGAGGTGCGTAAGGTCAGCGTCTTATGGTGCTCGGTTCTCTCTGCCAAGGGATCTGGCATGAAGATATACATACATACAATAGTGTGGCACTGCACATATTACTATGCGTTTAGGATTAATTCACTAGCGTGGTACACTGTTTCATTCATTCGCTTCACGTAGCAACATAGAAATATATACACAAGTGATTTTTTATACCACAAAGACTAAAAAAGAAAAATGAGATGAGTAATATACAATAAGATATTTCAAAAATTTTTTTTTTTTTTATTATTATATTTTTTTTATCTTTTAATTTTTGTACGCTTGCTACAATCTACTGCTTGCTGCTTTGCTGACAAGAAAGTATAAAAATAAATCTATCCTTTTCCATCTGTTCCGTAACGACCTCAGAATTGAAATTTATTATCAATGCTACGATGAACGGTAACCATTTGTTCTCGAAAATTTATTTTTACTGAAACCAACTTTGGCAAAAGTTTATTCCTGAAACTTTTTCAGTGGTTCGATCTCAAGAGTGAGCTTGAAGTTGGCTGCTCGAATAACAATGTACCTATATCTTTCAAAAAAGTAAACGTCTTCATGAATATGATTTATAAGTGATATTTTTTGTTTAGGGCGTGTAAAACGTAGATTAAACTACATCGAAATGGTAACTATCAAATATTAAGTTCAGAAATAGATTAGTAATGACATAACTCAGCAATTACATTCGGCTTCCGGCATTAATTTCGGCTTTGACTTCTGGGAAAGCTGAGCTAAATGAACTCATAAGAATATAAGTTTATATACATATTAAAGGTTATGTCTTACCTTTAATATGTATATAAACTTATATTCTTATGAGTTCATTTAGCACAGCTTTCCCAGAATATATAAGAATATAAGTGTATATACATATTAAAGGTAAGACATAACCTTTAATATGTATATAAACTTATATTAAAAATAACATTATAATAATAATAATATTAACTTTTTTTCTTTGCGTTACCGTTAGCTACAACATGAAGGAAACTGGGACAACACATGAGGACAGCATCATTAATTTGCTAGTGCTTTGCTGTGCTAGTGAACTTAGAATATCAGAGCCAAATATCAACTCAGTAGGTGGAGGAGTAAGGTCCGAACGAGTTGCTAGCAGGGCACCAACGCGAAAGCGATACTTATTGTTTCCTTGTTCTTGTTTTCGTAACCGCTTCACATTAAAGGAATAAGGGGAAGGGGGGGTATACATTTTAAGCCGCTACATAGAATATAAATAAAACATAAATTAAAATTTTTTAAAACCCACGACGAAAAAAACTTCAAATAAAACATTTCAAAAACCCACGACATTAAAGCGTAATAGCATTCATAAAACAATTAGATATAATTCTCATTAATAAAGTCAATAAATGAAAAAAAATTAATAATTACAATATCACAATAACTATTATATAGAGTATTATTAACAGCCGTCGTGCATAACAGTTTACAACATAGGTTATGCACGACGGCTGTTAATAGTCCTACTTAATATTATAAATGTGAATGTCCGTTTGTTTGTTACGCTTTCACGCGAAAACTACTGAACCGATCATCATGAAACTTTGTACACATATTCTTGGAGGTATCAGAAGTAAAATAGGATACTTTTTATCTTATTTATATATATATATATATATATATATATATATATATATATATATATATATATATATATATTTTATCAAAGCGAGCTAAGCCGCGGGTAAAAGCTAGTATTCTATATAATAGTTATTGTGATATTGTAATTATTAATATTTTTTCATTTATTGACTTTATTAATGAGAATTATATCTAATTGTTTTATGAATTCTATTACGCTTCAATGTCGTGGGTTTTTGAAATGTTTTATTTGGATCTTTTTTAAATTTTAATAGTAAATGCGATTTATACAAACTAGAACTAATATAATATAACTAAAATATATAAATAAAATCCGTTTTATATATAATGCACGTACAAATAAAAAAAAATCCCGACGTAAAAAAAAGGCTGAACAGATTTGCTTAAATGGTAGCTAAGAACACTCCCAATCATGTCACCTTTTAAACAAAAAATAATAATCAAAATCGGTTCAGTAGTTTTCGAGATAAATGGTAACAGACACACAAAGAAACAAACACCTCTTACCCCAAACGCATATACCGCCTCCATGACCATTGCGGGTAAAAATATTTTTTTTATACTATTGGCGCGTAAATGTTTACAGAATATGACAAAAACATCGTGTTAAGCTGTATGCTCGTTTGCTACCCAATGTTGTACTAAGTTAATCCTCAAAAAGGATTTTTATCGCTACTGTTTGTTTTATTTTATATTATTTGTATGTAAAGAGTACTAATTGAAATAATAATATGATACATTTTTGTAGCAATGCTATCTAAATATAAACCTTTGAACAACAAAAAGTATGAAAAGAAGTTAGGGAGCTTTTTTGCGGTTAAAAGGTTGTATTTAGCTTATGGGCTTCATTCTGTAAGGGTCTTATGTTTATAAATGTAGGAACTGCTAAATAATTGCAAGTTCTGGAATTTAAAATAAATAATGAATAATATCTGTTTCATTTATAAACTCAGCTCATTGCCTTCACCAGTTTAAGAGAAAAACAATTTTGCTTACGTATTCATGGATATAATTACGTGCATAGTCACACCCAACACCTTGTAAAATGATGAATAAATACTCAGTTGCCCATAATATGTACATAAATTTTGAAAACAGACTTGGATTTCCACTTTTGGGGGTAATTACAACTGCCTCTAAAATAGGGCCTAATAAATTGTGAAGTTAATAATTGTATTTCATGCATTGTTTCCTCCTTCAATGCCCCTCAAAATAGAAGACGTCGGCGTGTGTATTTGGTGATAATTAAGTTTCTAAACAATGTTTATACATACGTACCTACATGAGTTCTGAACATCAACAGATGCACAGAGTTTTGAACTGTTACTTCGACAAGTAAAGCACGAGATCCTGGGAACTCGCATTTCCATTTGACTGAGATATAATTAATTTCTATGTTTACTCACTGTTGCATAAAGTAAATAACGTTATGATTAACTCTGTTACTTTGCACTAAAATACGATTAAGTCCTTATCTACAAAATTGGCGTATTTCACCAGTATAGAATATTACTGTGATAATCGATATTTATCAGTCAACGTTTTGAATAACTTACAAAAACAGTTTTTTAGTGTCTAACATCGAGAGTAATATTCCATACGGTCGATCTGATGTATACTTGTTGCCACCCCTGCTGCTAAAACATAAACTCTTTGTGAATTTACTGGCCCCACTCACTCGCAGGAACACGACAAGCTCCCAAGAAGTTGCTATGTGGCTGCGGTTATCTGTGAGGTGGAATTACATCCCAGTCGCGCTGCTTCAATGCAACCTCATCATCATCATCATATCAGCCGAAGAACCACCGATGTCCACTGCTGATCTAAAGGGGAGGTTTATGTTCACCTCCCCTTAAGACTTCGACAGCGATTGGCCCGCCGCTTGCCTCTCTGCGATCTTCCCAAGATCGTCGGTCTATCGTGTGGGGGCCGTCCTACGCTGCGTTTTCCGGTTCAGGGTCGCCATTCGAGAACTTTTCTGACCAAACGGTCATCGATTACGTGGCCTGCCCACTACCACTTCAACTTGCTGATCCTTATACGCCACATCGAGAAACTCGTAGGAAAACTCTGGGCATGACTCTCTCCATCGCACGCTGTGCAACCTTGAGCTTCCGTATGAGGCCCATAGTAAGCGACCACGTTTCTGGTCACGCACTGGTCGAAGACTTTCGTCTTGAGACAATGAGGTATTTTGGGCGAGAATTTTTTTTCGCAATTTGCCAAACGCTGCCCATCCGAGTTGGATACGTCGAGAGACCTCTTTCTCGAAGTTGGACTGTCTGTCCTACGTAGACATACTCATCAACAACTTCAAGAACCCAGCTCCTAACTGAGACTGGAGTAGATACAACACGTACATTCCATATGATGCTCGTTTTGTCCCTGTTCATTTTAAGACCCACTCGTTGGGATGCTCTGTCGAGATCTTCAAGCTTTACGTTTAAGTCTGCCAGCGATTTCGCCATGATAACTATATCAACGGCAAATCGTAGGTGAGCGCCGTTAAAATTGATGCCGTATTCTTTCCAGCCCAGTAGCTTGACAACATCTTCTAATGCAGCCGTGAGTAATTTCGGAGAAACAACGTCTCCCTGTCTCACTCCTATCTGTAGTTAGATAAGTCTCGTACTCTGGTCCTGTAGTCGGATCGATAGTTGCGTTTTCATATATACTCCTCAATACTTCGATATAACTATAATCAATGCAGTACTGCTGGAGAGACTGGAGCACAGCTCAAGTCTCGATCGAATCGAAAGCCTTCTCATAGTCCGCAAACGCTCAGCATAGTGGCTATACTCTTCGGTCTTCGGTATATTCCGCCACAGCGTATGTATGTAGTCAATGGTTGAGAAGCCATTCTGGAAACCGGCTAGTTCGGGAGGCAGGAAGTCATCAAACCTGCGTACAATACGATTCGTGATGACGCTTGAAAACAGCTTATAGACATGGAAGAAGAGAAGAGAGATGGGTCTATAGTTTTTCAAAAAGGTTATCAATATTCTTTATCACTCTTCTTGAAAAACAATACCACTACGCATCTGCGCCATGCCTGTGGCGCTTTGCTCTCGAGGATGATGGAATTAAAAACCTTTTGAAGGACCCTAAATACTGATTTTCCACCAGCTTTCAGAAGTTCCGATGTGATTCCGTCATCGCCCGGAGCTTTGCTTTTCTTAAGTTTAAGAGCCATCCTAATCTTGCACAGGCTGTAGTGTCGGGTCAATTTGGCTCTTGGGTCTGATGCCAATTTAGTATATAACTGTCTGTAGAAACTCTGGTTTGATGTCAAAATTGGTGTCAAACAGGGTTGCATGCTATCTCCTATGCTGTTTATCCTATATCTCGATAGTTGTCTACAGAGAATAAGGTCAACGGATTGCGCATGGGTGACCTGGGTGGGTGAACTGTCCGCTGTATGCAGACGATGCCGTGCTTTTAGCAGATACACCATCTGAACTGCAAACACTGGTCACAACGATGAAAGACGAATGTATGGAGAAAGGCTTACTACTGAATGCGAAGAAAACAAAGATAATGGTATTTGAAAGAATACAGAACTAATGTAAGGATTACGGTTGATAATGAAGTGTTGGAACAAGAGTATGTCTTGTATATCTTGGATGCGCTTTCAGCAGGGATGGAAGGTACAGCGCAGATATGGAAAGACGAGTGAGTGCTGGGAATAGGGTGAATGGAGCATTGGGAAAACTTCTTGGCAGTAAAAACCTGAGCCAGAAGGCACAACTCACTATACACAATGCAGTGCTGGTCCCAACGCTAACTTATGGAAGCGAGAGCTGGGCATGGCAGAAAGAGCATGAAAGTAGAATAAACGCGGTCGAAATGCGAACCCTGCGCAAAATTTGTGGCGTAAGGCTTGTAGACCGTATTCGCAATGATGATGTTAGAAACAGAGTTCGTCTGAAAGAGAGCGTCGGTATTAAAATAAGAAGAGGCATGCTCCGTTGGTTTGGACATGTAGCAAGAATGCACGATGAAAGAATGACGAAGCTGATATACAATGCAAAAGTGGAAAGATGTAGGAGCCGAGAAGAGCAATGAATGTTAAAGAAGCGAATGAGATATGTAAGTATCGAGTCACGTGGCGCTCGGTTCTCTCTGCCTACCCCGCAAGGGATTTGGCGTGAAGTTATAGATAGATAGATAGATATAGAAACTCTCAGTCTCCCTCAAGTTCTCTGGTTTGGACGAAATAATGTCGCTACCCTTGTCTTCGATTGCGTTAATTGGCCTTGACCAACAGACAGATTCCTTGCGAACATTTTGGAGCCTTTATGCTGCTTAATCGTCTCTTCAATACTTTCTATATTGAAGAGATAGGTGTGTCGTCGTAAAGAGACCAAAATCTACTTGTTTAGCTACCTATGCAAGGACGCATCTACTGAAGTCTCCAACCTCATTTATCGTCGAATTTCCATTAATCTGCGGGTTTAGATTGAAAACTTCTGAGGTTTGTTTGTGCGGCAGGGCTTAAAAAACTTAGCTCCAACCGCATGGACAATTTCTATCAGACAGCTATTTAGCTCGTAGACGGAGGCGCAGTTCTCTAAGCCTTCGAAGTGATTTTGAAGTTCAAGCTAAAAGCTTTCGGGATTTTGGATATGGGCTCTTGAAAGTGTAATGCACCCTACCTGTATACAGACCAATACAAACTGACATATGCACGCATACTAAATGTTTGACCTGTGTGTCAATCGAACTCACAAGTCTAGGTATTAAAGTAACATTGCTAATTACACCTTCAAAAAAATATAAAAACATATTTTCACGCCAGCTTGTTAAAACGTAATATTTCTTTTTGAAGTAATTTTATTTGTTTCGATGCCGTTTGATTTTTGTTAAATGTAATACCAGTTCTGTTGTGGTAACAACACAGCATAGGAGGCATGCACTATCATAGATATATACCAGATACTGCAGGTTCCGCACTGGAAAATTTGATATTCGTGGCTAACCTGAGGCGATAGTCAATAACGATGATTTCAAAGTTATGGTGAAAAATATTAATTTTAACCACATTGTAATTAATAACATTCTTCAACTTCAATAATAAAATGATATGAATTCATTAATATTAAATTAGAAAGATAAAGAGGTTGAAAGGGGATGGGGATCATAAGTACTTACTGAACAAGAACATCTAAATAACATTCAAACTTGCGTTATTATCTTTCTTCTTGAGATTTGATTCAAAAATAACTTTGTGGTGTATTGAGAGTAATTTTGAGAGAGAAATAAATAATACATAAGCTCATTGTCAAATACCCGAAAGTTATAAATTGCACCTGTCCTCTTCATAAAAACGCTTGCTAACACACCTTGCCCTAAATCATCTCAAAATACAGAAGTATGACTAAAATCTCTGCGTCATCAATTAAACTCCAGAAATGTTGGTTTGAAAGATTTCCAGTTTTTTAATGCACAGCTTTTTAAACGGGAGAAACCGGCAGTAAAAAACAAATTTAAAGAGTACACCGGTTAACGTCCTTAGTCAAAATAAGTTCGAAGCAAAGGTATCCATGAACTTCTATTAAAGGGAAATGTACCCAAAACAGTGATCGATTCCACTGTTAACTAAATGTATTAAATAATATTTAGTTTTTGTTTATATAAAACGGCAATTTCCAGGAACATATTTTTTATATAACTAGATTGGCAAACAAGCATGCGGCTCGCATCAGATGGTAAGTGGTCACTGCAGTCTATTGACACTTGTAACACAACGGGGATGTTATTCGCGCGCTGCCAATCATCCAACCATAGATAACAGAAACAATGGCAGATGTGACATACCACGCGAGTTTACACCGGGACGGTTGTCGCCGGGTTTCACCCCACCATAAAACACTCACACACTTAAATAAATAAAAAATATCATTCTATGCACACAAGTACAACGACACACATTTGTTAAGACGCTGTCATTGGATGTTTATTTAAACAACACCCAAGTAAGCACGCACTACTACATTTATAAAGCGGCAGAAACAAGCGGCCGTATCTCGAAACTGTACACACAGTGAACGAATAATATTACTCGCTTTACATTGCGTGTTGGTAAACGAGCGGTGGCGACTGTGTAATGGTAGAAAAGCAATGTATGAGAAATTTGATATTTATAATTTGTATCGTGGTAAGGCCCTGGTAGAAATGGCGTCAGAGAATTTTTGAAATTAATTCTGTACTTATGCTTATAAAATGTAATATTATTTGTACTTATAGGTGATAAGTGATTCCATTTAATTTAAAGTTAACCACTGCACTTCTATTTTTGCAAAAAGGCAACAGCACAACTTGGCATTTTGCTAAAACAAGGAGCAACGTATCTCAGTCGAACTTGATTGCAACTAACTAACTGTTCTTGGCAATGTTCTCGTTTTGAGCATATTGCGGCGACACCAACCACGCCCCCTCGTCACATCTCCCGTTGTTTCTGTTATCTATGCATCCAACATTCATGTGACATCCGAGGACTCACCGAGCACTATACAAATTATATTTCGCTAACGTGTCGTTATCTTTCATCAGAAAAAAAGGTAAGTTTTACGGGACAGCTATTTATGTTAGTAAATAAATAAAAAACGTAAACTAGAAGACATTTACTTTATCCAGATGTGTTTTTGGGCAAATTGAGCCAATTTAATAAAATAAAACTTCGTGATACCATTACATTCTGAATCTACATTTATTTTCATTCCGAAATTATTTAGGGTTACTGCGTGAAATTGGAATTTAATAGCGATGAATCAAATGACAGCGAATAATTTGAAAAAAAGTTTTAATACAAGTGGCCTATAAAAATATCTGCGGTAAGTTATGAAATATTGTTAAGCCCTGGTAACACACGATTTTATTGGTGCATATTTATGGCTGGTGTCATGTACAATACTCGTGGCTTTAGCGACCTCGTAAAGTTCAATGTGAGCACCGAATGGATCAGCTGTGACAAACTTTATCGCCTGCGGCAGTGGCTAGTGTAAACCAAACTTATTTTTTTTATGAATACATTTACGATGAAGCCGTTACCGAAGCCAATAGATGGCCGCAACCCAACGTGTATCGCTCGGGCGTTGGCATACTAAAGCAGCAATACTTGAAAAGTCTTCTGGTAACTTTACATAAGAATAGGAACAAAACAACGCTGGGTGAAAAATCCGGTTATTTTTATATCTTTTCACTCACGGGTATTAATACCGGTCATTTGATAGGCATGCGCGGGGATAAGGATCCATCGCGTAGAGGCCCCTTCAAAAAGACTATGTCATGTTGTACATATTTTGTTATTATTATCCATTTAATTTTTTCAAGACTCACAGACAAGACCACAAAAAAGATTGAATAAATTGATACCTGTCTTCATAAAGGTATTTTAGACCACTAAGGTAGCAAATAAGTGTACGGCCTGCCTGAGAAACGGCGCGGAAGATGTTCTATCGCGCCGACCAATCTAAGTATTACCTACAAAATATAGCTCCACTTCATACTAGACCGCCCGAAGTGCAAAGGCGCCGCGACGCCCCTCGCGACTTACTCAACGGTAACGTAAAGTGCAGTTTGTTGCACCTGAAATCATACAAAATCAAGCCAATCACACCGTAACAATTAAAAAATTAAACTAAAAATGCGCCACTAGTGGACATCGGGCGGCCTAACCGCTCAATCACTACTTGTACAAACAAAAACCATTTCATTTCTATTCTCTCGAGTTAAAAATAAATACAACTATAAAATCAAATAAATAAATGCCAAATATAAACAAACTTAACAAATCCAAACATTGGCCCACAAAAATTAATTCGTGTTTTTGGTGTTTTGTTTTGTCTCATCTTTTGTCTCTATCTATATATATCGTTTGTCACAACAAATGTTGTCATTGTCCAGCGTCCAATGTCTATGTCAACATTATGTAAAACAAGACTTAAAATCTATTTATGTATATGTATATAATAAATATGTATAACTAATAACCTTTTCTTAGAGTAAAGGTGCGCGAATGTGTACATCTAATAAGATGTGCACATTCGCACACTTACCATCCGCCGTCAAGAGGCCGTATTTAGTGTCGTGAAGTTCGCTGGCATTCCCCAGCAGCCGCAGGGTTACTCGTTCGGGGTGCATTTAGGCACGGATTAATCCTCGGATTCATCCGCCTCAATGCATACCAAATTGGGCTCGTAGGTCGTTGGTCCTGTGTTTACGCCTGGGACGTCACGTGGGTTAACAGATGCTGTATGTATTTGGCGGTGCGTGTCCACGGGCGTCCCAAAGGCCGCAGGGCTACATTGATAGGTGGCTTCATTCAAACGGATTAATCTTCGGATTCATCCGCCTGAATGAAGTCAACAGTCTGATGGTAACCACGTGCTACGAGTGACGTCGTTGTGCTAAGATAGCTCTTTTCGTACACAACTAGGTTGTGTAAAATTCAATCCCTAGATTCCTTTTCTTTTCCACATTCAATCTGTCTCACACTAATTTTTCTGTCCCTTTTTGCGAAGCGTCTGTACGGGTACTACAACAAGACTGCTTACTTACTTCCCACCCGGAAAAAATTGCGGGAGTTCAATTACAGGACAGCGGCCTGCTGTCGTAGACTGCCCGGGCAATGAGCCTATATAGCTCGAGGCCCGCTCGCATCCGCCCGCGGATGCACGAACTGAAGTAAGTAAGGCATGTCTGATGGAAAGTAGTTACCGTAGCTTAGGTACTCGTACGTTGAGTTCATCCGGTATATCACTCGTCTGTTGCCCATCTGTAAAAAATCTCTTTTCGCCTTTTTTGAAGAATTCCAGACTGTAGACCATTGGGAAAGCATCGGAAGGGAGTTCACAATGTAAGAGTTCTCGGAAAATTAGTGAAGATGTTTTACTAATTAGACTACACTTCATAAACATCTTTAAGTCCTAACTCTTACGACGTTTAAGAATGCATTCTTACAATTTTATGAATGAAAATAAATTTGGTTGGAATTGCATCTTCACCAATTTCATATAGCACCAGTCGTAAACTAGCATTTTGATAAAAATATTAAGAAAGAATTTTATAAACAAATTCTGAATTTTAGAAGATAAATAAAGAAGAAAATGAGAAGCTTTTTCTTTTAAAGTCACGTTTTCAAATATACGCGAACATTTTAAGAGCATGTTTCTACATAAATAACCAATTTTATCAGATTAATTTTCCAGAAAGGCCAATATTTAATTACCACGCATAACATGTTACAGCCTAATCCGATTTTGATGATTATTTATCTATTAAAAAAGATATATGTCAGGGATTTTAAGAATATAGAATGATTTTGTAACAAATTGCTATTACAAGGTGTTTACGGACAGCGAATTTTCTTGTTACATGTACTTCATGCTTTTATTAAACCGCAATGGTATCTAATACGCATTATATAGGCTTACTAATTCAATTTTATGGGATTATCGACAGTCAACGATGGTCGAGTGACTACTCCAATCGAGGTGCGACCTCTCTTAAAAGTTATTTAATTATTATTACATTCAAAGTCGGAACCCTTGTATACAATATACGAGTATATTTCTTTATAGAAAAATCAAATCTTGGATTGCCTCGTTCACAGACAAATCGAATGCTATTTGCGTTGCGCGTCATTTTAATCATCCACTGTGTACGAGCATTAAAATATGGACCCATTAAATATATAAATATATTTTGGTAAATTGCTAGATTGTAAAATATTATATTTAAAAATATAAATGTAATATATTTAACCATCAGCATTTGTATATACATATATATCTAACGTTTTGTATCAAATTTAGTATTTAGATAAGGTTTAATTTTATTTTCATAGGTCTTTCGCGAAAAAATACAGTTTTACATAAAAAGAACACATAATACGCCAAGCAAAGCTCGGTCGCTTCTTTGGTGTTTTCTATAAAACACATAAAATTTTACTTTGCGTATGCAGATTGTAATTATGTGTCAATTTGTTGTTTTTGGTATTGCTTCATAACTATGATACTACAAGTGAATATTATACTACAAGTGATCATTATAAATACACAAGCTCTTAAATCTTTTGCGTTGTATATCTGTTTCGTAATTCTTTCTTGCTGCACTTTTCACATGTCGGAACCAACGGAGCATGCCTCTTCTTATTTTAACACCGACGTCTCTTTCAGATCAACTCTGTTTCTAAGATCATCATTGCGAATATGGTCTACAAGCCACAAATTTTGCGCAACGCTCGCATTTCGACTGCGATTATCCTACTTTTATGCTTTCTATGCTATACCTAGCTCTCGCTTTCATAAGTAAGAGTTGGGACTAGCACTACGTTGTGTATGTGGAGAGAGCTGTGCCTTCTGGCTCAATTTTTTGCTGCCAAAAAGTTTTCCCAACGCTAAACTCACACTATTCCTAGCACTCACTCGTCTTTCCACATCAGCGGTGTACCTTCCATCACTGCTGAAAGCGCATCCAAGATATACAATCTCATCCACTTGTTCCAACACTTCATCATCAACCGTAATCTTTACATTGGCTCTGGTTACTTTCCTTTCAAACACCATTATCTTTATTTTCTTCGAATTCAATAGTAAGGCTTTCTCCATATACTCATATTTATTATTGTGACCAGCAGTTCAGATGGTATTTTTACTAATATCACGGAATCAGCTTGTTGTGAACTGTCTGCTTTATGCATACAGTTCACCACTAGGTTATCCATGCGCAATCCTACATTCGTTGATCTTATTCTACAGACAACAATGAAGATACAGAATAAACAGTGTAGCAGATAGCATGCAACCCTGCCTGATACCGGTTTTGATATCAACCCAGGGTGACTTGCCACATATTTATCCGCACATATGCTGAGCAATTCTTGTATGTGGACTGCGCAGGACGGAGCAGTGAATAGTCAATTCCATGTATCGACAATATTTCCCACAGTACCTATCGCACAACTGTATCAAATGTTTTCTCAATATCCACAAAAGCGCAGAAAACCATCTGGTCTATGGTTAGATGCTTCTCCGCAATATTTCGAAGTGAGAAAACTTGATCCGTACATCCCCGTCTATTTTTGGATCCTCCCTGTGCTTTCCACAGCATTCCATCGGATGTCACCATCATTTTTCTTTCAATTACCTTTCTATATAATTTTGCTACTAAGCTCATCCAACTGATATAGCCAGCCCTATTGCTGGCGCAATTCATGCATGACCCCTTGCTTTTATACAAAGGCATGATGACTGCGCGTCTCCAGTCCAATGGGACCCTTCCCGTTCTCCAGCATAGATTGCTTAAGTATCAAAAGGCTTCCTAGAAAGTGGCACCTAGTTTTCATCTCAGCTGTGATCAAATAAATTCCCGCTGACTTTCCATTTTTCAAGCTTCATATCGACAGTTCGATCTAATCCATAGTTATACCTTCGTCAAACGCCATCAATGTAAACAACCATAGGCTCTCTAAGCGTATTTTACCGCCTTTACCATGGCGAGTGCTCTGAAGAACTGTTTTTCCTTATCCCACCCTCACCCTTCCGTCATAGAACCAGACGTGCGGGCTTGCGATGTCATAGTTCCACGGTTGAGAATAACTCTTCGCGTACCAAAAAGTTCGGCAACTCCTATCTTTGTCGTACCATTAAAAAGTGGAACGCCATACCTGCACATGTGTTTGTTCCTACAATATGGGATCCTTCAAACCAAGCGTGAAGAAGCATTTTGCGGGTCAGCATGGCAGCGTCAACTGACAGGATACGGTATGTAGTATGTTGTCAGTTGCAGTTGCGATTTGGGCTCCTCTTTCGCTTACCATCAGGCAAAGAGGGGCCACTATGCTGAACTAATATAAAAAAAAAATGACTCCAGACGCCTTCAAGAATACCGAATACTGTTGCCACCACTTCCGCCACGTGTCCGTCCGCGCCACTGGATTACCATCTACACGTAGTACTAGTGGCGGACATGCGTGCTCTATGCTGTACTAAGTAAAACACCGACTACGTCGCCAATACCTACACTTGTAACCGCATAAAAGTTGTAAAAGTATAAAATAGCACCGTGTACCACCATGTAGTGAAACACAAGCTTGTTGGTTGAACACTGACTTTATTGCGGGTTAGTGGGTGGAACACAAACACATTATTTATGACTACTCACCTAGTTTGTTATAAAGCATTAATAAATGTATGTATATACATTCTGTGTACTAAGTATCGGGAATTTGTCAATAAAACAAAAAATACAAATTATTCATCTAAATTTATTTTATCGCCTTCAAAGTAGGCCCCATCGCTTGCAATACAACATCTCCACCGCTTCACCCAGTCTTCCATACATTTTTCATAGGCTATTTGCGGTATGGCCTTTAGCTCATTCAGCGAATTTTCTTTTATGGCTTCTATCGACTCAAAACGTTTTCCTCGAAGTGGTAATTTTAACTTGGGAAATAAAAAAAAGTCAGACGGAGCCATATCAGGTGAATACGGTGCTTGGTCGAGAACTTTTGTTGAATTTTTCGCTAAAAACTCTTTCACTATAATGGCTGTGTGTGATGGTGCATTATCATGGTGCAGCATCCATGAGTTGTGTTGCCACAAATCTGGACGTTTTCGGCGGATACTCTCACGCAAACGCTTCATGACGCCTAAATAATATTCTTTATTCACTGTTTCTCCCTCTGGAAGGAATTCGGAGTGAACCACACCACGGTAGTCAAAAAAAACTGTCAGCATCACCTTGATTTTGGAGCGACTTTGCCGCGGTTTTTTGGGTTTCGGCTCGTTTTCGAGACGCCATTCTGAAGACTGTTGGCTTGTTTGCATGTCGTACTCATAAACCCATGTCTCGTCGCCAGTTATTATACGTTTCATAAAGGTCGGATCCGTAGAAGCTCGGGAAACCATGTCTTCAGCGACATGCTTTCGCTGCGCTTTTTGAACAAAATTGAGCTCTTTTGGAACTAGTCGAGCGGCGACGCGTTTCATGCCTAAAATGTCAATGAGAATGTTGTGGACGGACTTAAAAGATATGTTCACCTCACTAGCCAACTCTCTCAGACTCATACGTCGATTTTCGAGCACTAGCTTCTTGATTCTGTCGATGTTTTCTCTGGTCGTAGCGGTTGAAGGTCTACCAGAACGAGGCAAGTCTACTACTACTTCTCGGCCTTCTTTAAAAGCCTTATACCATTCATAAGCCCTTGTTTTCGATATACACGATTCGCCGTAGGTATTTCGCAACATTTTTAGTGATTCACCACATGAAATATCATTTGAAACACAAAATTTAAGGCACACTCTTTGTTCAACAATATTTTCCATTGTAAAAATCGCCGAGGACTCAAAACTATGACCAACAAAAAGTGTAGTTTAAAACAAATTAAATGACAGATCCCGCTCAAATTTTGCGCGCTAAATCAGTACAGTGCTACCAACATGCAGTAAAAAAATTAGAACGACCTCTTTTACGCGGGTCTTTTTATTGACATATTCCCGATACTTTTTACACAGAGTAGTATATCTTCACGCAAAGTCCCTTGCGAGGTACGCAGAGAAAATCGAGCGACATAAGACGCGGTCCTTGCATACTTCAAAAAAATAATAAATATACTACAGTAATGATTAATTTTCAGAATATCACATTCGCACATATAATACTAGCAAGCAGTTGGATTACTTGGTAGCCTAATAATGTATGTATTTAATAAAAATATATCACTCGTACTTTGCTACTTCTTCTTCTTCAATTTTATACCTATCGAAACGGATGAATGGTGAAAGATATTTATTGTTTCTGTAATCACACTTTCATAAGTTAATTTTGTCGTATTAATACTTAGATGAATAAACTTGAATAACAAATTCATATTGCAAGCTCGTCAACTCTCAAACCAGTTATAATCAATGTCAAACTCCAGTCATTTACTAAGATAGATTAACGGAAATTCGTGAAAACACGATGTACAAAGGCTGTCAAATGAAGGTTATTAAATATGTCAATACTTTATCAAGTTTCAAAAGCAGTCTTATAACGTATTAAAACAATGGTGTAATTAAAATGAAAAGTTCCTAGTTATCTTATATATACATATATTATATGTATAAATGTATAATAAACATACTCGTACATATAAAAATTATGTAATAGTAGCGAGTCAAGTAAAAAAGTAGCGATAGCATAGTTGATATAGAACCAGAGTATTTTACCCATAGATAACAGAAACAACGGGAGATGTGACATGCTACGTGAGTTTGCACCGGGACGGTTGTCGCCAAGTTTCACACTATCATAAAACACTCACACACTTAAATAAATAAAAGATGTCATTCTACGCACACAAGTACAACGACACACTTTTGTTAAGACGCTGTCATTGGACGTTTATTTAAACAACACCCAAGTAAGCACGCACTACTACAAACACTGAAAAAGCGACTTTGCTGGGACACACCGGTCGATATGACTTTGTCGATATTGACAACGTTATATCGATCTATGATCTATCAAGAAGTGTAATGTTTGTAATAAAATATTTATGGGGTGTAAGTGGATCAATGTCAACTTAGAACCAAAGCCAACCCCACTATACTATATAACAATTCCCTGGAGGATGATTGATTTCATGCGAGTTAGTGAGGTCACAAGAAGTTGAGTTGCTGGATTGGCAGCGAGGGTGACGATGAAAATATAGATGAAATAATAACTACAGTAAAGATTTATAATTTTTATCTAATACTAGCAGTCTATTGACACTTCGTATCGATAGTGAAGTCAAAGCGCACCCCTAACCGGCGGCAGAAACAAGCGGCCGTATCTCGAAACTGCACACACAGTGAACGAATAATATCACTCGCTTTACATTGCGTGTTGGGAAACGAGCGGTGGCGACTGCGTAATGGTAGAAAAGCAATGTATGATTTAAGAATTAGATGTTGATTATTTAAAATTTGCATCGTGGTAAGGTTCGGGTAGAAATGGCGTCGGAGAATTTTTGAAATAAATTTTGTATTTATGCTTATAAAACGTAATATTATTTGTACTTACAGGTGATAAGTGATTCCATTTGATTTAAAGTTAACCACTGCACTTCTATTTTTGCAAATTCAACAGCACAACTTGGCATTTTGCCAAAACAAGGAGCAACATATCTCAATCGAACTTGATTGCAACTAACTAACTGTTCTTGGCAATGTTCTCGTTTTGAGCATTTTGCGGCGACACCAACCACGCCCCCTTGTCACATCTCCCGTTGTTTCTGTTATCTATGATTTTACCCGTGGACGGTGGTATATTGCTCGGAGGCTGATGAATATGAAGGGTTTTTGAATTAAATTAAAACGTCGTTCAAGTAGCAGCCATGTTAATGGAATGTATTACAGACAAGTCAAATGTCAAGTACAAATAAATTTTATACATTTTTAAACATAGCGTCATCCACCGACAATGCCGTGAGACATTTAATATCATGTCAATGTGCAAAGTAGGCAGAATCTAACATTATAATTGGTTACAAATTGTTAAGACAGAGAGCGCTAGAAGTTAATTTCGTCCAAACCGACTGGTCCATGATTATAAGGTTGATGTGAGCATGTACTAAATTAGTGTTTTCGACTTTACAAGTGACATTTATAAATATGTGCTATTTGTAAATGTCACTTGTTCGACCTTGAAGGAAAGTATATTGAGGAAACCTGTACGTCCAAGAAATAATACTTTCAAAAACATGAGACCAAATCTAAGAAAGGTCTAATTGTCTCTCTGGTTTTTTTTGTTTGTTTTATCTTTATTGTACATAAAATAACAATGAAAAATGTAAATTAAAATGCAACACATAATAAATGTACAAAGGCGGACTTATTCCTATAAGAAATCTCTTCCAGTCAACCTTTGAGATTGGAATTTGATAGGCGAGTGGCGTGGTGGTAGTACAATAACCGAAATATATAATCATTATACTCGTAATAACAAACAAATATAAATATAATCCGTCCCTCTTCTGTAATAGCCCAGTACTAATAATCCCTCCAGATCTCATTTTAATAGCCCAAAAATTTCCAACACGTTTGCAATAGTCCCAATACCAGTATACCTACTGGTACTGGGACTATTGCAAATTGTTGGAAATTTTTCTCCTCCCATTATAAGTTGGTAAAATTCCTTGATGTACATATTCGTGAAAGGATATATTTTGAACCAAAACACAGTCTTAAAAATAGTTTACAATTAATAGATAGTATAGAAAACTTAACACTACCACCTTCTTCCAAATTTATTTCACTCAATGTTGAAAGTTTATTTACTATTTACCCTACGAGGATTGTCTAAAAATCCTCAAGTCCCCTTTAGAAAATAAATTCATTCATCCTGGCGAGACAGATGACATATTACGACTGACAAGACTTTGCATGTCTCAAAATTATTTTGTTTGATAATAAATATTATTTTCAAAAAGAAGGGTTAGCAATATACAAGATGAAGAACACGCTTCTGCATGTTTTGTTTTTAGACATGGATTAGGCCTTCGACTGTGTTTCTTACGCGATGATCTGGTGGTCACTGAGGTCCTAACGGGTGCCTGAAGTTTATACTGATATTTGCTGAGACATGTGTTTCAATTCCGATTCCATAGTTAGGGCTTCTAATGGCGACATACAACCCTTTCCGGTCACGATCGAGGTCTACCAAGGATCTGTTTTTTTCAGTTCGTTTCTATTCAGCGTAATATTAGACGTAGTATAGAACAGTATTCGAGATGCACAGGAACAGCCTCCATGGTTATTTATGTATTCCGATGAAATTGCGCTTGCATATGCAGAAAGGGGGCGCCTGGTGCGTCTCGTGAATGTTTGGAAAGGGTCGCTTGAGAACGGCAGTCTGAAACTGAATATGGCGAAGTCCGAGTACTTGGCCAGCAACACCACAGATCCTACACATTTTGCATTGGCGAAGATACAGTATAGTGCACGGACCGGTGTAGGTACTTAGGATCTGTCCTCTATGCATCTGGTTATAGCGAATACGATGTCAAGGCGCATTTATCGTACTCCCGTATTAGTTGGCTGGTGTCATTTATGACCCAGAAATGCAGGTTAAGCTGAAAGAACATTTCATAAATCCATCATTAGACTTGTCTTTTTATTTGGCTGTGAAGCGTGGTCCATACCTGTGCAGCATAAGCAGGAGCTGCGTGTCACGGAGATAAAAAGGCTGCGCTGGATGTGCGAAGTGACATGGAAGGATCGCATAAAGAACTCCCGCGTTCGCTATAAAGCGGACGCCGGACTCTAAAAGCAAAAGCGTAGGATGCAACAGCGAATAACGCTCGGATGATCACTTACATAATATTTTCTTATGCCTCACCCGCGTCCTATGAAGCTCCGAATCAGGATAAAGATGCTGGGCCTAAACTGAAGTAGCTGTATAAAAAAGAAACGTGATTCGGTATGGTGATCCATTACGTCGATTTCATTATATGTAATGCACTGTATAATTAAAATATCTATATATTTATAACCTCACGCCAAATCCCTTGCGGGGTAGGCAGAGAGTACACAGTTATGTGATTTAGTACTTACACACCTCTCGCTTCTTTAACATTTATAGTTGTTTTCATGCACCCTCGTCAGTTCCTATGGTTGTAGTAGCCAACAGAACATGCCTTTTTTATCTTAACACTGACACTCTTTCAGATCAAGTCTGTTTCTAACATCACATTGCGAACATCGTCATTGCGAACGCGACATTCAAGCTCCATGCATTTTGAGCAACACTGTCATCTCGACCACGTTATCCTACTTTCATGCTCTCTCCGCCATATCCAGCTCTCGCTTTCATAAGTTAGCGTTGGGACCAGCACTGCGTTCTTTATTGCGAGCTATGCCTTCTGGTTAGCTCTAGCTGTGCCTACTGCCAAGAAGTTTTTCCAAAGTTCCATTCACACTATTCCCAGCATTCACTCGTCTTTTCACATCGGCGGTGTACCTGCCATTCCTGCCGAAAGCGCATCCACTACTTTATTCGTAGAATCGTCTTAATTCAATACTCGTAATATAATTAACACAACTTAAATATATGAATGCCGCCACTCATCATAGAGCATACTAGGCTCTAGTAGGAGTCTCTGCTGGCTTCTCAGCCTGACGAGACTACCAATAGACTAGTGCCGAGAAGATAATATATCTTGAAATGTAAGGGGTGAACTGAAATATAACATAAACTAACTGACAAATGTAATAAATGATTGATGGTTTGTGTGTCACAGAGTAAGTATCAAGATATTGACACCGATAACCTTCCGGATTGTATTATGGATCTGTGATCTGCGGAGGTCCAGGACAATGTTAGTGTTGGTACCATGCTTTCCTCTTGTTTAGGCTCTGGAGTGAGAGAATATAGTTTGTTAGGCTCAACACTTCTCTGAATTCGTATACTGGGATATTAGTTTTTCTGATCGAAGAATATCGTTCCCGTGAGCTCAGCATGTACCCAAAAATCGGAGCAGTTTTAGAAGTTTCTAAGTGACATTTTGGATTTGCGTTATTATTTGTGGAGATTTGAAAGGTTATGTCGATATTATTCCATCATAAGGATGTTAATAATTAGCAATTTACATATTTTTTATCTGACGCGAAGATATAGATAAATAGATGGATAAATTATTTCGAATGCAACGCCTCGGTATAATGATGAGGAAACTTTCCGTAAGGTAAGATAGTTTAGCTATCAATTGTTAAGCCTCCGTACTTAATAAAAACAAAAACAAATCCTTATAAGGTCACTCACGTGAATATATTTCATGTTACAGAAATTTATCTCAAAATATTTAGACATACATTAGAGAAATATTAATACTTCCTAATATTGATTGGACTTGATGAAAAAATTGCATAATATACGCACAAAAAAATGCTTGTGGGAATTTAGAACCGTCTTACTTTTAAATTTAGTTGAAAACGATGTGATGAGGCACGTTACGGATTGCCTATAATTATTAGACAAATGTCCTAAACAAATATAGTGGACTGTATTTGGGGGTTAAAAATAAAAGGGGGAAAAATATATATTTAAGGGAACAAAGGACTGACCTAATGGTAGCTTGCGGCGTCTTCAAGATGGCTGCTTTTCACTGGCCCGGCTAGTCCAGCGTTGATTTATTTTGATTCCCCA
This sequence comes from Pyralis farinalis, assembly GCA_947507595.1. Classification (NCBI taxonomy): domain Eukaryota; kingdom Metazoa; phylum Arthropoda; class Insecta; order Lepidoptera; family Pyralidae; genus Pyralis; species Pyralis farinalis. The sequence continues at coordinate 19,116,822 of OX382274.1, forward strand.
GTAATACTCGCGGTGACACAATATTTTTGATAAGGGAATATAAGGATGGCTTTTGAGGCACTAATATATTCAATATAATAAATCTTAATAACTCTAAGATCTATTGTGCGGGGTGCAGATAGGCTAGTGATCGCGCGCCGTACGGAATTGCGAATCGAATCGAATGTGCGAATGAGAGCGAACTTGACCGCTGGGCTTCGAATATGCGAATGCTTCGCGGTGAACGAGTTTGATTTATAAATCGAATTATGAATGAATGTTTGAACAATGACTGGCGTCAACACGATGCATTAAAATAGGTGTATGGAAAAGTATAATTAAAACCTTATCTAGACAGGAAATCTTACAACTGTAAACAAATATCATCCTTACACTTTAAAATATAATTCACTTTCTTTCTTTCTTTAAAATATAATTCATCTAATGTGTTATGAGTGATTTAAACTTATATGTTTTACTAAACTGACTCCCCACGTTCTAAAATATTTTTTCTACATGTTAATGTTACAAGTTTTTCTATTGCGCTAAATTAAAGTTTTTTAAATTAATTCGTTTTTCGATAAAACCCTTAGTATCCCTTAGTAACAAACGGAATGTAATTTTGAAAGGTTTTTTTTTTTATTTAATGTTCAATAATATTATCAATTTCTATAATAAGTAATTAGTGTGGAATCTTAGAAAACAAAAGAATTTGTTAAATACTTAAAAAGGATTCGTCGAAGCGTTATTGTAGAACTTCACTAAAGCATCGTATTTAGACAATAGCCAGGCAGTCCCTAAAAGCAATTTTGATAAACCTCTATTAATTAACTCCCCACCTACTCACCTTACCATCTAATTGAAAACAGGAGACACGTATTCACCTTACGGCGAGTATTGTTTACCTTTGAAATTGGATACAACGGCTACATTATCAACGGATACGCCGGGAAAATTTAATTATACCACATTGTTTTACCTGCCGTGCGATGAACCGGCCTAATTCACGGCCAATTGCCTCGCGGGGCATGGTACAAGGTTAGAATCGTGCGGGAAAGGCTAATGCAATTGAGATTAAAATTTAGAAAATGAAATATATAATTATTTTTATAATTCATTTTAAAGTGATGTTCACTTGTATTGTCTTAGGTTTTCGCGATTGTTACACATTAAATTAAACTATTTTTAACGGAAGTATCGCGTATTTTATTTATTTTGTTGAACCTGACGTTTCAAACGCTTTGCAGCGTCCGTGGTCGCAGGAAGACTAAGGTGCTATTTGTCTTACATTAGTTATTCAATTATTACATCTACCGACATGGATGGATTAATTATATATGTTCCGATTCACACAAAAATCGCTCACAGTGTCCGAACATTTTTTAGATCTTTGGGTTTGGGACTTGATTATTTTTAGGACTGGATCCCAAGCAGGTGGTACTAGCCAACCATCTTCACTATTGAAATTGGGGTGTTTTCTTATTTCAATAGCCTCGCGCAACATTCTCGGCATGTAGCGATTCTCCTTGGCGAGGATTTGTAGTTTATCGAACCGGATGTAACACTGGACCAGCCAAACCATTACATCCGGTTCGATAAACCACAAACCACATGTCAGTAGATGTAATAATTGAATAACTAATGTAAGACAAATAGCACCTTAGTCTTCCTGCGACCACGGACGCTGCAAAGCATTCAAAACGTCAGGTGCAAACACGCGATACTTCCGTTAAAAATTGTTTATTTCAGTGATGTACACTTATTGGTTATATAATTTATTACAACTTTTTAAAATTTCTGCAATTGGCCTTTTCATAGTTCGCCTTTAGAAATAATATAAAACTATTTATTCACAAAAATAAGGTCGTATTGATGATTTTATTATAATATTGTCAAGTTCGTAACGGGCATAATAAAATTATACCACTTTCATAGTATATAGTCCACAGTTTACGTAGATATCAATCAATTAAGTAATAGAATATTCTGCTGCCAGTCTGCATACTTGTATCAATATACAGGTCAATAAAGACACTAATATTTATTCTATGACAATACACAAAACTAAATTAACAACAAACGTTGCAGACAAAATGCTATGATGAGACTGAATCTATTTTGCAGGGAAATTTGTTAATCATATCATTAAACTTATAATCTCTCTGGATTCCTAAACAGACTCATTTTACATTTTCACATTCATTCTTAATATTAAATAAACACAATTCCTCACCCAACGCACGTACCACCATTCACATACGCGTACACACACTCAAACACATGCACAACTACACATAATTTCGTACGAGCACGCTCTCACTCACTCACTCATAAAATTGTACAATAAATAATCATTATTAATATTATAATGTTTATTTGTCAATACGTAATCCATTTTTTAAATATTAGTTATCTGAGCTCTTTAAGTTTGTCATGTATATATATTATAATATAATATATATATATTATGTATATATATATTATATTATACTTTTATATCTTCACACAGTAAATATTTTTTTAAATTATATCAGTGTAACAAACAGTTGTAACCCTTTCTTTACAAGGTATTCGCTGCTCTCATTGAAAAAAGTAAAAAAGGAACATACGGTTTCTAACTGGTTTAATCCACATATTTTTTTTTTTGCGTTGGCCCATGTGGTCCGTTACTACGTCACCAGAAGGGAGAGTGAGGCGCCACAGCCTTACAAAACAAATATCCAAAAAACCGCTAAAACATAAGCGATAATAGCGAGATATAATTAGACTACTGGCGCCATCTAGTAGCCAATAGCTTATTTAGATATATACTTAATAGATAAGCATTAAAGATTAGGCATACCGCCTCATTCATCAAAAATAGACTTATTTTTTCGGTAAATTAATTTAATTCCAGTTTTTGAATATACGTAATTTATATAAGTCATACAAAACGAAAATTCTAACAGATTTCCGAAGTAACTCGTAGCTGAACTATCTGATCCTGCAACGCCGTTAGTCTAACTACAAAGTTTGCAGCACTGGATGTTACATTATCCTTAGATAATCCCCAACAAGTAACATGTGTCTCTGACACCATTCACTAATAAACTCCTTTATTGGGTCACTAGGTGACTTCTGCCCATAAATTTGTAATCTCTATAGGTTCCGGGGACTTCAATTCTCCCGTTGTCAAACCCAAAGATCAAATACGCCAAGAAATCTCCGTTGTGCTAATTATCATCGTTTTGTATTTCATATCTTTTTTTTAACTAAATTGTATTTTTTTTTATTAAATTAGTATTATTTTTGTTGAGTATCTTTCTTTCCGTTTAACCTTACAAAAAATCAATATACAATATAAAATAAGACAGTTTCCAGAAGTAGCCCTCATATTTTATTTAATTTATGCATATAAAGGTCCACTTTCCTCTATTAAATTATTTACGTTTATTATAAAACGGTAAATAATTACAAAACAATTTTATTACATATAACTACAAATTTTTGGTCACGAATCAAACCAGCGCAATTCAATTTAACCAGCGATCTCAATTTTCATAGCCTTTGTTTCCGTAATGCATAAAATTAAATTCACAACTGACAGACAGGCAAGCTTCGTATTTAACGATTAATTTATTGCCACATTAAACAATGCATACAAAAATAACCCCTATCATTTAAGTAATAATTCAACAACTTTGTAATTTAATTATAACTCTGTTGTGTAATGTTCACTGAAAAGGCAATAATTATGACTAACTCTCGCTGAAAAGCTTTTGCATTTCAACTTTTTTCCTACTTTCAATTTAATAGTTATTGGAGTAATGAGAGGCATAGTTCTAACTTCGTTCTCTAGTCTATGGCAAATTAAGTAAGGATAGATGAGAAGACACCGTCCGAAGAACTTGTAGTGTTACAAATTGTGAGTCACATTGGCTGCAAAATGCAGGGTACATGTGATAGTCATTAAATGCACACGATAAGTAATACTTAAAATTTAACAGTGGTTATAGTAAATAGAAACATAAAAATTGTTAAGGCAGGTGGCGCAGTCTAGTTAAAGTTTTGCCATATATTACTAATAGTAGCCTATTAATTTCATATCATATTGCAACACAAATACACATAATTAAAAAATATGCAAAATAATATGCTAATCATCTAGCATGTCGGTAAAAAATAATGTAGAAGAAATTCTGAAAAAAAAAGAAAATACATAAGTGTCAATATACGAGTATAGGTAGGAGGTCAGACTTAAAAAAGCAGTGTGAAAGCGTTATATGACGAAAACGTCTAGTTTCCTATAAACCACAAGACTGCTTCCCAGTATGAAACAGGTAACAGTCTTGCACGTACATACAGAGACACGACATAGAGAGGTTGGAAAGAATGAAGTAAAATAAGAATAGTGTGTGACAGACAAAGAGTTAACATACACAGCTTGCAACTTAAATTTCCAAATTGTGCTGACCAGAACAAAGGCTTATCTAATAGAATTACTTTTTTTATCATATCTGTGTATCTGCCAGTTAATATTCGATTATAAATGGAAACCGCCTATTAAAACATGTTAGGTTTTAGTAGGAAAGGACTGTAAGGCCATAGGACCTACTACTCTACATGTTCAATTTCTACAATAGATGAAGATCTACTACGTGTATCTTAGTTCATCATAGAAATAGCACAAGTAAGTTCAAAAACGATTATCAAATTGACACAATGGACCATGTATGTAAACTTGATAGTCGTCTGGATTCAGGCAACAGGAGGAACGAAGATCACATGCAATGTTAAAAAATCATGAAAAAAGATATAATTTATAAGACATTGAATAAGAAATCGTAATCATGGCTGGGAGAGACTAAATGTGTTTAGAAAGAAACGGTCAATTTTTGCTTTTGGTGAACGGAAACTTTCACACTTCTTAACAAATTCATAGAATGGACCCTGTATGGTGAATTACCTCGGTATTTTTTTTTCGTGATAGGTATCTTCACTAAAAGCATCTGGCCATGATTCTCTACGTCTCTTACAATTATATTTGTTAATTCTTGTATCCTACATGCACCAATTATATCAAATATTAAAGCAAGCTGAAAATAAGAAACAATAATTAAGTTCAACACACAACATAGGCTGAAGTCGCGTAGGTATTTAAAATTAATTTAACTAACTTTAGTAGCCAGATATTGGTTATCTGGAGCATCTTTTATAAATTTTTCAACATTGTCAGACAATAAAACCTTTGAAATCTTGCTCTAAATCCATCGGATAGTCTCTTTAGACAAGCTGACAAATTAAAGTATGTTTTTAAGTCTACTCCATTCTTTGTTCCGACTATACTTTTTAACATTGAGTATATACACCATAAAGAGCTAGGTTTGTACTTAGAAGATCATTCTTTAAAGTACGCCATGAACACATTTTCTGAAAAAGACTGCGTATTCTTGTTGTTGTGTCATTGTATGAAATTTTGGTACGCTAATAGATATTTTTCCTTGGAGTTTTCAGGAACTAAACTTTCCATAATGTTAAGGGCTTCACATCTTATATCGGGCGGCGTACAAAATAAATCATTTTCTTCATAACTAGTACTTGTAGACATTTTGATTAATAAATAACTATAACGAGTTGTGAAAAATTTTTCGCAATGGCGGGAAAAATTAATCAGTTTTCCTATGCGCGCGCATCTAATAAAGGCGATCGGCCATAGACTAAAAGAATAAGGTTTCTTTTTTTTTGGCTTTTCGCGGATAGCGTTTTAGCCACGTACAAAATGGGGAATTTAAAATTTTTTTTTATTACAGAGAAAACAAAACTTATATTTGACTGAAAGTTTTATTTATTAAACACGTACAATTTGAAATTATCTATTTAAATACGAAGTTGCATGAAATGAGCAAGCAATAAATACATTAATGTATTTGTACTATTGAACACGATCTTTTTTGTATCGAAACTTTTTTAAGAACAAAGCAACTCAATCAATAGAATAAAATAAAAAATCTACAACTCACTTGTGAATGAAAAGTCACAGTTTGATTACAGGTGTCATTATGTGCCTAATTGCGGTGAAATTAGAACCAATTTATGAGCAAGTATGTTGAAAATATGTTTTATTGCAACATTAATCTTCTACTAAGAATCACATATTCAATTGCTGTGAAGATTAATCTCTTTGTGTTCATTTAATATTTACTAATTCAGGTGAGAGCTCGATGGCGTCGTTGCGCGTGTTATTCTAACCAAATACGCAGGTTAAGTAACGTCGACCTCAGCTTGTATTCTGATGAGTTTATCTATCTCGAGTTTCTCCGTACTTCAGAGGGCACGTTAAGCCGTCGGTCCCGGCTGTAGTCGATAGAAGACAGTCGTTAAGCTAAGTCAGTGGCCCTCGGGCGGCTTGAAAACACTGACCTCCGTCAATTCGCATTCGAGCAGCGTGGTGGAGTATGCTATAAACCCCTTCCGTTGAAGGAAGACCCGTATCCCTGCAGTGGGATGAGTAAGTGTTGATGTGGTGGATGTGGAATTCATATGATATATACACGCACAAGTATTTTTTTATTTATTTAGATTATTGGGAAAACTTTTATTGTTATCTAATAAAGTTTATATCGCTGAACACTAAATTCACAAAAACCCCAAAACAGACTAAAGCAATTCCTGCCGTTAGAATTAAGTAGTTTTAATTCTCTACGTAAACTGTATTAGTAGAACAGTGCAGTTAACCAACAGGAGCTTATTCCATTCGTGTAAATTAAATTTTTAGTCTTTATGAACACTTACCACGTTACTCAGTTTGATGTCAAATTATGCTATACGCTACTTCTGCCTTTTTATTATTCATTGTTTCATGGGAAAATGCTGAATATTGAAGATAACCTGTTAATTCATTACCTCAGCAGGATCAATAAATATGTATGAAACTTTAAAATCTAAGGCCAGGACGTACCGACTATGACCAAATTGGCCGTGTTCTATCAGAATCACAGGAGCCTTAGAAACTGGCGAGCGCGCATGAGAAGAGCAATGAATGTTAAAGAAACGAGTAAGGTGTATAAGGATCGATTCACGTGGCGCTCGGTACTCCGCAAGCGATTTGGCGTGAAGATGTAGATAGATAGAAACTTTAAAATCTCTTTCCAATTATAAACACTGTGAAAATGACAACAAGTTTACCTCTTACTAAGAATTATTAAAAACCAGACAACTTTATAATGGTAAGACCGTATTCCGAAAATAATAAGCAAATCTTAGAATTACGTAGTAAAACAAGAAACAGTTAACGTGATGTCAGAAGCCCTAGGAACCGGCAAGCGTCCATGAAAAGAGCCATGCATTTTAAAAAAGCGAGTGAAGTGTGAAAGGACCGCGTCTTATGCCTCTCTTCTCTCTGCCTACCCCGCAAGGGACCTGGCGTGAAGATATACATACATACAAGTAACTATTTAAAATGTATGCATTACGTTGCAAAAATTAGCCCGGCTAGCTATAATTTTTTTGTATTCAAGATTTTCTACACTTAATACATGAAATAGTTCAGAAGTATTTTACATCAAGCTACTGAATTATTCAGGCTGCATGTTAAGGTTCTTAAAAAATGAATAAGTTATTATTTAAATTTATTTAAATTATTATTTAAATCTAAGAATTATATACAAAAATCACATAGATCTAAAGAAACGCCCTTGGGTAGGTACTGTTTCATATTTCAGAAAAAACAGCGACGAATGATGCAATGTGTGAATGCTTGTCATGTAAGTTACGACCATAACTTGGATATAATACCTAAATAGAAGTATAGGTGTGAAAGTAAAACAATTGTAAATACATAGGAGAATGGGTAAATTTGGATGCATAACTAATACAATGCAATACATCAGCCTTTATAGCACCAAAACAAGTTATTTTAACAGGACAAAATAAAAACGCAAAGGAAAGCACAATTGGTAACTTTATTACTCAAACAATCTCTTTCAAGCAGTCTTGCAGTTGCAGATGAGAGTGTAAACTAAAAAACTGTTGAGAAAAGTAAACACAATATTACATGAAATTATTATTTTTTATAATAAATGTATATAGTATTAATAAATAGACATAAAATATAATAAATTTAAACATATATCGTACATGTACAAAACGTGTTTGTATAAACATAGCGTACAAATAAAAGAAACAAATTATAGATCAAAAGCCACTCGTAACACAATCAAATTGCTATTAAGAAGCAATTATCTCTCTTACATTTTTAATACACACAGCATTTGTGTGCAAATAAATTAAGTTATTTTTTTACAGTGCATGTATGTTAATGCAACTTATCGTCGACTAGATTTTTAGCAAAAAATCTTTCGTCCTTAAAATAAAAAGTCTTTGTAACTGGCTAATAGACAAAATAATACCTCGCTCAGCTTTTATTTAGCTTACCATTTTAAATAACGGTAATTAGTTTATGAATATGCAAAATGTACATAAACTCATTTCACTTCATATTAAGTATCCGTACAAAAAAATATGGGACCCATTTGACGCCGCACTGTAAGCCCGCTCATCTATAATCTACCCGTCAAAAATATCCCTCCCGAAAGGTTGTAAATGAAAAATCTATATTTAATAATTAAAGTTAATTTATGTAAATATCATAGGTAAAAATATAATATAATAGGTATACAAGTAAATATTCTGGAAAAAAGCGATGTTTCTAACTGGAATAGACTTCAATAAAAAGTTAAGTAAAACAGAATAATTAACCTGTTCTTCGTACTATGTAAATAAAAAAATAGTATATAGCAATAATTACAGTTGATAAACAATATTTACAGAAAACATATAGTCTACATACCATATTTTTTTAATAATCTCCACATCAATACAAATCTCAAGTTGGACATCACATGGAGTACCGTAGTTAGACGGTATACTAGCTCGGACCTTGTGATTCGGATTAGAGACGAATAAAGATCGATTTTATAGCAAACATTGTTCAAATTATTATGTAGTTCTATATTTGAATTGTGATCTAATAGAACCTTTGGGTTTTGTACTTTATCATGTTAAAGATATACGAATAAACTAGGTACGTAATATACTCAAGTCTAACGTAAAGTTCCGACGGAGTCCTGTTCGTTATCTAAATATGCCATTAACTAGGCGTATTTACTTTTATTAACTTAATTTTTCAATCTTATATACCTACAGGTACTTAGGGGGTCATGTGCCAGAAGCGTGCTCGTTCGCGACCCCTGCCAATCAGTCGATTGCAATTCTGGACCAAGAGCGCACCGACGTGCGGATTAGGGCGTCCCCCGTAGGCGACGCGCACCGATCCGCCCCCGTCGGTGCGAATACAGCTGCATGCGGCGGTGGGGGCCGCCACCCACCACGCAGCGCCAATTCCGGCGGGACGAGGGGAGCCGAGTGCCGCATAGGCACGTGGAATGTGAGAGGTGGATTGAAAGATAAGACGAATGAACTGATAGACGTAATGAATGATAGACGTTTGGATGCTTTATGTGTGACAGAGACTAAGCGCAAGGGGAGCGACACCGATGATCTGCCCGGTGGTATGATGGCCCTATGGTCTGGGGTAGACCGTGACGATCATGCCAGTGCTGGTGTAGGTGTCGTACTCTCCTCTCGCTTAGCCACTGGTGTAAGAGATTACTGTTTGGTAGGGCCTAGACTTCTCTGGGTTCGTATTAAACTGGGCATCACGCGAGTATTTTTGGTTGCAGCATACGCTCCCGTAAGCTCAGCGTGTGCTCAAGAACTGGAGAAGTTTTGGGAGTCTGTGAGGGATGTTCTGGACTTAGTTGAAGGGAACGAAAGAGTGATTATGTGTGGAGACTTGAATGGATGGGTTGGGACCAAGCGATACAGCTATGAAGCTGTTCTTGGTCCGTATGGAGATAAGAGAGTGAACGAAGCAGGTAAGTCTATACTAGATTTATGTATGGAACGAGGCCTCCTCGTGTCGAATACTTTATTTCATCATAAGGATATTCACACGTATACATGGAGAAGGAATGATCAAAAAAGTGTGATTGATTTGATTTTAATAGATAGACGTCTCCGAAATGTTCTAATGGATACAAGAGCCTTTAGAGGCCCCACTCTTGAGACGGACCACTACCTGGTGGTAAGCCGGTTTGTGGGCCTTTTTAGGAAGTGGAGGCACTGGCGAGTGCGTATCCCTTTCGGAGACCATGAAAGGATAATGAGCGAAAAATTGCAAGATGAAAGTGTAAGGAGAATGTATGTGCATCTGGTAAGTGAGAGACTTGCAAATGCAAGCCTCTCTGACTCAGATGTGGATGATTGTTGGAAAGTTTTGAAAGAAAGTATGGTGGATAGTGCAAAAGAAGCTTGTGGATGCGCAAAGAGACGTAAAACAGCGAAAGGAGATGCCTGGTGGGATGCGGAGGTTGAATCCTCCGTAGCAAGAAAGAGGAAAGCGTGGCTGGATTACGTATCATCTTTGCCTTTAAATGAAAATATGAGAGAAAAGAAGAAAGAAATGTACCGTCTATGCAAGAATGAAACCAAGGCTTTAGTGAAAGAGAAGCGTGAAAGACAAATTATGAATGAGGAAGAGAGGCTGACGAAAAACTTCGAGGCAAATACCAAACTCTTTTGGAGAGAGGTAAAGAAGTCTCGGAGTGGTTCGTCGGCATCCAGAATGGATAAGATAAAGTCTAACGCTGGTGTCATTCTTGCCAACACTCAGGAAGTGTTAGAACGGTGGAGTGAATATTTTGAGGAAATGTATGAGTATGCCTCGGACGCTGGCAATGAGAGTGAGTCGGATGCTTACTCCACGTTGACGGCGTCCGACGAAGGCATAACTATGAATGAGATCGAATGGTCGATACGAAGCTTGAAAAATGGAAAATCAGCGGGAATTGATCTGATCACAGCTGAGATGATCAAATTAGGTGGCACTTACGTCCGGGACGCCTTCTGGTACCTATGCAACCTATGCTGGAGAACTGGAAGGGTCCCAATGGACTGGAGACGCGCAGTCATCGTGCCCTTGTATAAAGGCAAGGGATCACGCATGGACTGCGCCAACTATAGGGCCATCAGTTTGATCAGCTTAGCAGCAAAAGTATATGGAAAGGTGATTGAAAGGAGAATGAGGGTGAAATCCGATGAAATGCTGTGGGACGCACAAGGAGGTTTCCGAAATGGAAGGGGATGTACGGATCAAGTTTTCTCGCTCCGCAATATCGTAGAGAAGCATCTGGCCATAGACCGGAAGGTTTTCTGCGGTTTTGTGGATCTTGAGAAAGCCTTTGATAGGGTTGTGCGAAAGGAACTGTGGGACATATTGCCGAGATATGGGATTGACGGTTCACTGCTCCGTGCTGTGCAGTCCACTTACAAGGATTGCTCAGCATGTGTGCGGATAGACGGTGGCATGTCACCCTGGTTTGATCTCAAAATTGGTGTCAAACAGGGTTGCATGCTATCTGCTAGGCTGTTTATCCTGTATCTCGATAGTTGTCTGCAGAGAATAAGGTCAACGAATGTGGGATTGCGCATGGGTGACCAAGTGGTGAACTGTCTGCTGTATGCAGACGATGCCGTGCTATTAGCAGATACACCATCTAAACTGCAAACACTGGTCACAGCGATGAAAGACGACTGTATGGAGAAAGGCTTACTACTGAATGCGAAGAAAACAAAGATAATGGTATTTGAAAGAGAAGAATCCAGAACTAATGTAAGGATTACGATTGATGATGAAGTGTTGGAACAAGTGGATGAGTTTGTATATCTTGGATGCGCTTTCAGTAGGGATGGAAGGTACACCGCAGATGTGGAAAGACGAGTGAGTGCTGGGAATAGTGTGAATGGAGCGTTGGGAAAACTTCTTGGCAGTAAAATCCTGAGCCAGAAGGCACAACACGCTATACACAATGCAGTGTTGGTCCCAACGCTAACTTATGGAAGCGAGAGTTGGGTATGGCAGAAAGAGCATGAAAGTAGAATAAACGCGGTTGAAATGCGAGCGCTGCGCAAAATTTGTGGCGTAAGGCTCGTAGACCGTATTCGCAATGATGATGTTAGAAATAGAGTTGGTCTGAAAGAGAGCGTCGGTGTTAAAATAAGAAGAGGCATGCTCCGATGGTTCGGGCATGTAGAAAGAATGCAAGATGAAAGAATGACGAAGCAGATATACAATGCAAAAGTGGAAGGATGTAGGAGCCGGGGAAGGCCAAGACTTACCTACCATGACCAAATTGGTCATGTTCTATCAGAAGGTGATGTCAGGAGCCCTAGAAACCGGCGTGCGTGCATGAGAAGAGCAATGAATGTTAAAGAAGCGAGTGAGATATGTAAGGATCGAGTCACGTGGCGCTCGGTTCTCTCTGCCTACCCCGCAAGGGATTTGGCGTGAAGTTATAGATAGATATATACCTACACTTTATTTGTTAATTATATGTGCTAAATCATTCCGGTGTTTGTTAAAAACGAGAATAATTCGGTATATTTTAGGAAGCTTCTATATTAAACCCTATGTAAACTAAATGTCATTTCTTTCACGTGTCTCGTTTATTACTTAGAAGTTGATAGTTTAAATAATATAATTTTTCAACGATAGACATACTCGTAATGTAAAGGAATATTGAACTTAAGTATACCTCATTTTTCCTCAACCTTACTGCAAGGTTTCTTAAGTTCTAGCCGAAATTGTATGTAAACTACAGGTTAATAGTGATTTCATTAAGATTATCACGCAGGCATACTGGAGCTGTGTTATGAACAGCTACCACACGTATTCTCAGCCGCACGCAAGGGACTTGGAGTTCCATCATATAAAGATGAATTGACTGTCAATGTAACGCGGTGCGATTACAAAAAATGTGTTGTTTTAGGCACCATAACGAGCAATTTCTCAGAATGCTATTCATTGTGAAATCGGTACACTCCTATAACAATATCAGCCATGGTACTAGTGGGTTTTCGACTGCACATATACAATTATTGAATGCGGCATTTACGATTTCGAACGTACCTAATTCCGAAACTAATTTTATCATCACATAAATCTGTCTCGATTCAGCTGTAAATTTTCAAAATGTGCCAGCAACTTTAGAATCGAGTCACGATACTTCAAGGCATTGTGGCACAAAGCACACGTACGTTCCTACGTGAATTTTATTTCACGCCACGCATCCCCACCGGCAAGGTGGGGATTGAAAAAGGTACATTTCACCTCATATCGGTAGTATTGGGCACGTTTTAAAATTCTCACTTTTCTCGAAAATCTTGGTGTATCTTTTATGTTCGAACGAGCGTTTCCCCGGAGGCTATTTGAACTTAGATTTTATAAAGATTTAAGATAGCAGATTTTTCTGTTTCTCTGTAGATATACATCCTTTCTAATTTATACAAATAATTTTAATTATCTAGTGAAACCTAAAGGGATATTTTTATTCAACCTGTGAGTTCAACAAGCTTAAGGCACGCCAGATATAAAGCGGATACCAAAGCCGAAAGTCTCAGAATACTTGAAAAAGACATTGCTACTACACATATTAACACAGCAACTCCTCAGTAGCTAACTGGTAACCTCACTGACTCGAAGAAACACAACAACCCTCCAGGAAGCTTTTATTAGTCTGCAGTTTTCTATGAGGAGGAGGGTCATCTTCCCTACTCAGGCAGAGTCCACTACTTGCAGGTGAGGTTTTGTATCTTAAGATGATAGTGAGCCACTTATAGCTCAGGCTTTTCAAGGAACAGCAGCACGCACGCGTGTGATGCTTCGTGTGTTGCATTAATCCATATACTTTTATACTTACTATCAGATAGGTATGCTTATTTCTTTCCTATAATCTGATCATTTTTTTTTATCTACATAAAGTTAGAATATTATTTCAATAATATTTTATTATTTCATGTGTAATAAAACATCGGTATAATTATAGCTAACTTAGTTAACGAAAATTAACAGTTAAGGCAAAAGGACAAAATACCGGAAACTACTCAGCACTTTGTTTTCCGGATAAGTGAACTCGGATCCTAAAACAATAAGGGAACTGGAGGCTACAAGTTAACTAAATACAATGACCAAAACAAATGTACAATAAGTAATTGGGTACAGAAAGTAATAATGTAATAAAGATACCGGGGATAATTATAGTCAGCTGCTTAGTAGTAAAATAATATATACTAGTGATCATCCAGTGATCGACGTTCGACCATAATTCCTCATTTGTTGCACAGAGTATATACATCTATAATTATTGCGTAAATGTTTTTTTTTTATCTTTCACACATTCTCCATAAAAAAACTATAATAATTTGACATTTTATTGGTTTTTAGGGTTCCGTACGGAACCCTATTACTGAGGCTCCGCTGTCCGTCCGTCCGTCCGTCTGTCACCAGGCTGTATTTCATGAACCGTGATAGTTAGACAGTTGAAATTTTCACAGATGATGTATTTCTGTTGCCGCTATAACAACAAATACTAAAAAATAGAATAAAATAAATATTTAAGGGGGCTCCCATACAACAAACGTGATTTTTTTGCTCATTTTTGCTCGATATTGATAACGACACACACTGGTTACAGGTTTCGGCAAGGCATATACATTAGCCAATATTTGTTTATATATTTTAAATTACAAGTAATTAAAAAAAATATATATTAAAAAGTACTTAATACATTAATTTTAATTTAAGACCGGTGACATTTCTTTACCCTCATGACAACGTGAAATGATTGAGGTCCTTTCAGAAAAAGTGTTTTTACATTCAAAATGTTTTGTATTTCAAACCCTGTATTGTAATAATCACTCAATCTGACCATAATTTGTACTCCAAGGGGAAAGACCTGGGCAATTCGAGGCACAATCTTCAGTTTATAAAGTCCGGAACTTTGGTCTCGAGCCAGGCTTGAGTAGTATGTGCCTTCTGACCACGTGCAGAATCCTGCCGAAAAGACCACGGTACATTTTAAAAAGTATATTGCTGAGCGGTTTCACAACACGATCCAAGACAGTCTCTTGATACACTTTGGCTGAAGTCTTCACTCCTTTTTCAAAAAATGAAGCTTTGTGACTCCTTGATAAGATTTTTTGTTTCCTAATGGGGTTTTGGTGAATGCTGACTTTAAGAGCATTAACAGCCATTGTAGTTCTAGCAGCACGCGGTCGCCACGATCTTTTATGGTCTTCAACGGAGGAAGTGTTGGTATATCTGTCGATAGTACGATATACAAACATACGACTGATACCAAGCTTTTGAGGTATCTTGAATATGACCGACAGCTCCATACCCACTTTGTGCAAGGCAATCACTGTCATCCTTTAACACCCCATTCCATATTGTAATTTGATAATAAACACGAAAAAAAAAAGTAAAACGGCGTGAAATCTATAGAAATGAATATTTAACCGCGTTCTAAATTTAAAATAATTAAATGGTTGAAAAAAAGAAAAGTTTCTATATAACAGTATTTATGGCCAGACTAGTTATATAAAAGAGGTAAAACGTTTTTCCTCAACGTAACAACAGATACTCAACAGATATAAAAAAAAATCGGCCAAGTGCGAGTCGGACTCGCGCACGAAGGGTTCCGTACCTATATCTTTTTATATGTTTTTATCTGTATATGTTTTTTTTTTGCCATTTTTATTATCTATAAAAATGGCAAAAAAAAAACACGTTTGTTGTATGGGAGCCCCCCTTAAATATTTGTTTTATTTTAATTTAATTATTTATTCTTATAGTGAATATATAACTAAATATTCTGTGAATATTTCAAGCGTCTACCTGTTGCCGTTATCAATATCGAGCAAAAATGAGCAAAAAAATCACGTTTGTTGTATGGGAGCCCCCTTAAATATTTAGTTTATTCTATTTTTTAGTTTAGTTTATTTGTTGTTATAGCGGTAACAGAAATACATCATCTGTGAAAATTTCAACTGTCTAACTATCACGGTTCATGAGATACAGCCTGGTGACAGACGGACGGACGGACGGACGGACAGCGGAGCCTCAGTAATAGGGTTCCGTTTTACCCTTTGGGTACGGAACCCTAAAAAAACACTGAAAATCGCCTTCAATGAAATTGAATTCGGATCGTACACCAACTTGGAATCGGCATGAAGAAATATTGCAAGAAGAAAGAATTACAAAACAGATATACGTCGCGAAAGTAGAAGGATCTAGGAGCCTAGGTAGGCTAGGACTTACCTACCATGACAAATTGATCGTGTTTTATCACAAGGCGAAGACAGCAGCCTTAGACACCGGCGAGCGTGCATAAGAAGAACATTGAATGTTAAAAATAATGACTGAGGTTTGTAAGGATCGAGTCATGTAGCGCTCGGTTCTTTCTGCCTGTCCCGCAAAGGATTTGGCGTGAAATTATAGATAGATAATATACTTTATTTCATTAGAACTTTCAGATAATACTCCAAGGCTTACTACGGATAATTTCAGTCCAGCCCTAAGAAGCAGCAAGCTTTCATGAAAAGCATCAGACTTCATTTTAAATACCAGTGAGGTATATAAGGACTACGAGAATAAAAATAAAGACAAAAAATATTTTTGCTATTGGGCCCTGGCGGGCAATTAGATAGAGATTAGTCTTATTTTTTGGTTTCGGTACGAAAACGGTACCTTACGGTGGAAATTTGCCAATCCGTTACAGTGTAATCAGCAAGTACTAATGCTACTAATTTTATATTTAGCATAGTTTAAATTTTGCTTATCTAACCTTATTGCAAACAAAAAATTTTTTTTATCTTTATTCCAAAATTTCAAAGCGAGGCTACGTGGTCAGGTGTCATGGGTAAATAAAACTATTTTGTAGCAGCATTTTTATATTGTCTTTATGGAATGTAATTTTAGACCAATTATCAATCAAATAAAAATATTTTTCGACTTCCCTTACGTACGAAGACTGTAAAATGAATAATCTGAAATTATTACGGGCGCAGGTATATATTACATAAATAAGAAAGAAAATATTACAGGAAAATAGAACATACTATTACTTTTACAATTAAATTTTATTACGTAGGGGGAATTTTTACATTTGAAACTCGACAGTCATGTATTAGATACATTCAAATATTAATATTATTGTTTAAACTTTTATTTTTAAAATGGTAACTGGATAAATAAATCCTATTTATATGTCCAAGTACTATACTGTAAAATTTTTTCAAATCTTTAATATTTTTTATTTATGGCCCATTAGGCGTAAAGTGGTTACCTTAACTAATGAGCGCTTGAAATACAACGAGTGCCTCTCACGTCTTGCGACCAGAACACAGCAAGTGTCCAGGAGCTATCCCTTCATAAAGCAGATAAAATGACTAACGATATGAAAATAAAAATCAGTGATATGGGATAGGTATCATGCCATTTTAAATATATACACGCTTCAGGCTACTTATACGGTAATAAAAAAAATATGACCTAAGAAAACGAAAAACAAGTGATCATTTTCGGAACAGGTCCATATGGTATTAGTAACAATACCTCTTACATTTTTGAAATATGTTTATTTATTATACATGAAATTGTTCACTGTCTTGGTTCAACATGTAGATGTAACTATCGGCTCATCATCGGTGAATCCCATCGATCTACGAACACACTCAGAATGCTGTTGATGCCGCCACGGAGGCGACTCATTACGAAGGCGCACCTCTTTCTCATAATGCCTGCAAAACCATTCGTGGGATCCTACGCAAACATATTAGAGGCACTGCATTGCCACGGCAGCCCCAGCAGCGCTCTGAATGCGTTATTATACTACACACGCAGGTCGCTGTATGCCCTCCGCGTGAAATTGACCCACAAGCTGCAATATAAAAACTCCGATTTTATGAAGAAATCTGATATTATGACGGCTGCCTCCAATATAAAGGTTTAGGCTTGCAATATCGATGTACCCATCTGGAAGGAATCTTTTTTTGAATACTACTGGTAGCAAATACACCAAGTTTTGGACCCCACCTTGACCTTCTAACATCGGAACCTCGGAACTGAATGTTGCTGGAGATCTCAACATCAAAAATCGCTATGTTTTAGTCGATGTGATGGCCAACGGGTACAGAAATTGAAAAATAAACTGGCTTCCCATACCAATTAAATTATTCATTATATGTAAAGAAAACACTATGAGGACTCTACTTTTGCTACAAGAAATTGCGCGTATTTAGAAATCTCAGAATGTTGTCGACAGGTGGCAGTCGTTAAGCTGAGTTAGTAGCTTTCACGTTTAAAAACATCGATCACTGTCAATCGACAATAGAGCAGCGGCTGAGTATACTCCAAATGCCCTCCGGTTGAAATATCACAGCGGCAGGGTGAACGTCTATTGAAATAACGGAAAGAGTGTCGCACAAAATTGTTTCAACTTGTTCATAACATAACACTACTATAGTAATCTCAATTGCAAAAGATATAAAATAAAAAAAGCATCATAGAAGTAAAGCTCGTAGTAATTATCTACAATGACGTGTTAAGATTAAATAATTTGGCATCAAGTTGGCGCAACTTTTTGTACATAAGCTAAAGTTATTACAGAGACCGACACAGTTTGATTTCCAATACCACAAATTGATGACAAAATCATACCAATCAAACCGGAATTAGAAGCTAATTTCGATGGTATTAAACAAACAAGTAAAATGTTAAATGTAAATTTTATTGTCCCGAAAACGCAATCGAGGACTTTCGATTGTTGAAACAGAATAAATGAATTGAAAGCATAAAGAAATAACAGAGAAATACATAATTTTCCATGCTAAATTAAAGAAAGCGTACTTCCCTAAGGAAGTAATCGAACCAAATTAGAATTGCGTAATTCCATCGTATAGCTTGCAGAAATTGAAGATTTTTCCATTAAAAAGAAATCAACAAAGCTTTATAAGAGAAAGTCGAAAGAGTCAAAGCGGGCCGTTCTTTGGAGCTGGCAATGCGCCCCAATTATTGGAAAAGTAACTGATATAATTAATTGAACCATTAGAACGCTTTGCGACTGAACACTTACAACGTTTTCTATTGATTTTTAATTTCTAGCTAAATTGACTTACTGTCGTTGGCATCATTACTCTCACTCCAACAAAAAGTACTAAATTAAATTGCCAGCTGAATATTGAATTTATTTTTAGACAGTTATTTATAGTATTGTAGAGTAGTCATGTCAGCAGCCTATGTCATTCACATTTCAAATCTTAAACTAACACAACCTAACCCCAGAATTGGATCTATTTGGCTGTTTGTTTTGGTACTTACCATAGCTTATCGTACAGCATTCTTCACTTCTTTTCTTCTTCTATCGCACATCATTCTTCACTCCAATCGCTTGATACCTGTAAATACATGAAGCAAATATATTTTAGTACAAATTTTGAAAACTTCCATACAAACAGTACTTTTTCGCAACAAACCAGTCTTCATTTTGTGTTTCTGTGTTCGGAAGTTATTCAAACGCTCCGAGAAGTAGCCTATAGATTCAGTATACAACCTAGCATACAGAGAACCACTTTGAAGTGTGTTTTTAGTACTTTTTCTCTGTTTTCTTGCTGTTTTTCGATAAATTTTGCGTATTGACTCGATTTTTGCGTCCATACCTTGTCTTTTAACGCCGTTCGTCGGTGCTAACCTAACATTACATTTGTTCTCGCCCTCCTGCGTAGATTCCGATCAAAAAATCGTTAGAAACACGCAAATTCAATAATAATACCTACATACCGAGGTTACGTGGTCGGGCGAATTACATAGGCTAGCGATAGGACGGTCAAAATGAGGTACGCCAGGGGGGAAACCTTGCCGGTCCACCACCAAAGGGTGCATCCAACGGTCCATAGAAGGACCGATTTTGTGGAACCTCCTATTGGACCCTCTTGTGCAGCAACTCGACCTTGCGGGGATGCACTGTCAAGCCTTCGCCGATGACGTCGTGCTGATGTTCGACGGCAACACTGCGCTGGATATAGAGAGTCAGGCCAATGCCGCTCTCGAGCATGTGAGGGCGTGGGGTGTCAAAAACCGTTTGAAGTTTGCGCCGCAAATGACCAGCGCTTTGCTGATCACGCGTAAATTTGGGTATGACACCCCGCGGCTTACCATGGGCGGGATAGACATTGGCATGTCTCGGTAGATCAAACTGCTGGGGTTGACGATTGACGCGGGTCTGACGTTCAACGCGCACGTGGCTACTGTCTGTAAAAGAGCAATAGCCATATAGCCTTGCGCGTACGGCCCGCGTCAGATGGGGACTCAACGCTGAAGTAGTGAAGATCATATATTTAGCCGTAGTGGAACCTACGATATTGTACGCTGCCGCCGCATGGGCTTCAGCGGTCAATAAGCTGGGTATCCAGAAACAGCTCAACAGCGTACAGCGGGGCTTCGCGCAGAAGATCTGTAAAGCCTACCGCACGGTCTCTCTGAACTCCGCACTGCTGCTGGCCGGGGTGCTGCCTCTTGACCTCAGAGTGCGCGAGGTCGCCTCTTTATACGAGGTCAAGAGGGGGCTACCCCATCCGCTGCTCGGGGACAGGGAAATCGAGCGGATGGCCTCGAAAATCGAGGCCCCGCATCCCGCGGAGCTAGCTAGCTTGGAGTTCGGCACCCTGGTGGACGAGGTATAATGCAGGGCACATTCCAACTTTGCTCTGCGAATGTTCACGGACGGCAGTAAGATTGAGGGCCGGATTGGCGCCGCTGTGTCCATATGGAACGGCGACGCCGAAACCAAGGCCCTCAAGCTTGCTTTGTCGTCCTACTGTACCATCTACCAGGCGGAACTCCTAGCTATCTGCACGGCGGCCGAGTACGCTTTAAGCTGCGACTCCATGGCGGCGCTCCAGGTGGTGGTGAACGTCGAGTCCCCCCATCCCCTGGCGGTGCAAATATGGAGCGCTCTTAAACTGTGCAAAAGCCAGGGTAAGAGCGTCTCGTTGTTTTGGATTAAGGCACACGCGGGGTATTAATAATAAAATATTAGGAAATATTAGAAATTAATAAACATAAAAATTCTAAAATTACTCTCATGAACAAACAGACTGACGTAAACCATTCCCCACTATTAAATATCTTTTCGCTCACACCATCCACCCCCACCCTCAATTCAATATAAGGGATGGCACTGCGATGGATTTGTCACTTGTAGCATGTTATTCTTACGATTAACGTCTACAACGCCTGATGATGCCTCGTGGAGAGGCGAAACACGTGTCGCAGCGACGACCAGGCCAGTCGTGGCAGCGACGGTGGTGGTGGGGGCATGCGGATTCTGTTCCAGATGGCGGACGACCGCAGCAGCCGAGGCAGAGACTACCGGAGCAGCCATGGCAGCGTCGGCATGTTGCACGCACTAACAGTAGTGGGTGGGTGCCGGCCGGCGCTAGGCCGCATGAACTAATTGGTGGCGGAAGCACACAAAGCAGGTTGGATCAAATTGCATGTAAATTTGACTTTCGCAAAATAACGCCTGAATCTATTAACTAGACTGCCAGATTTTGTCCTGAATATCGTATTCTATAGGATTTAATATTTCAAAGTTAAAATCAAGCGATATATTTTTTTATTATCGACTATCAAAAACATTTTAAGGAGGAAGTGTTTAATTTCTAGACTTAGGTACTACATAAAAAGATTTGTGTCAGTCGATTTGGCAATAAATTGGTTTGATAAGTAGGTATCTGCAAAAAGGGATTCAGGTGTTATTTTGCGAATGTCAAATTTACATGTAATTTGATCTAACCTGCTTTGTGTGCCTCAGTCACCAATTAGTTCATGTGAACTAGCGCCGGCCGGCACCCACCCATTACCGTTAGTAGATGCCTTGTGGAGAGGCCGAAACAAATGTCCCAATTATGACCGGGGCAGCTATGGCAGCAACAGTGAAAGGTGCATACGGTTTCTGTTCCAAATGGCGGGCAATCCCGAGGTAGCAGTCATGGCAGCGATGGCGTGTTGCATCTACTAACGGTAGTGGGTGGGTACTGGCCGGTGCTAATTTGTATAAACTAATTAGTGGCGGAAGCACACAAAGCAGGTTAGATCATACACATAAAAAGATTAACGTTACAGCTACTAATAACTACCATAATTTGATATCGAAAATGGGCAAATCGGCTAACACTAGTAAAGAAGCTTACCTGGTAACCTCACTTGCAGGAACACAACAACCCTCCAGGCGTAGTATAAAAAAACGGAGTTGTTATTTCCGCTGCGGTTTTCTATGAGGTAGAGCTACTTCCCCAGTTAGACCACTTTGATGGGCTCTGTCTTAATTATGTTTTGCGCGTATAAATAGACGAATAAATGTGATTTAGCTTCATAAAGCAAGGAATGACTGTGCAAAATACAGCGCAATTTTTTTCTAAATTACATAACGCTGCTGAAGCGAGTACGCGGAGACCTCGGAGTAGCGCACACTAAATTAAAAGTACAAGAGGAAAATTAAAATCTGCGGTTACATCCACGAGAGCTGCTGGCGCTAATAAACTTATGTGAATACGTTTCCAACGAGAAGTAAGTAGTTTTCCTGTAAATACGACATAAACGAATAACCAGCACTGCTCTTACCGCATCTAATTTGAGTAGGTGGTTATTTTGTGTACTGAAATATTTAAATTTGTTTCAGTACATATTTATACATCACACTTGATCGTAAACAGTCTCATAAAATGCACGTGAAGCGGGGTAGCGCGGGGTGTTAATAACGTTCAAGATAGTCTGCGAACTTGTTTCAAGTTTAATAACATCACGCTGCCCTTGCCAACAGTTAGCGCAGTATACGTACAGTTGCATCACCTGGGTCATCGCTCGTAAAGTATTTATTACCTGTAAAACTCTTGTTTACTCCATTTACGACTAAACGCGTGCAGTACTCTCTAAGGAAGTGAAGAGCTCGGAAGAGAATCTGTGAACTATTTTTTAAATTTAATAACAACACATTGCCCCTGCCAGCAGCTGCTGCAATATACACACATCAAAAGTGTCTAGGGATCAAGCATTTTTATGCGAATTTCTTGAGATTGAGATGTGGCTTTGTAATAAATTTATGATTTTATAAATTTATATGGATCCTTTTTGGTGCATTTCATAATTTGAAACAGGAACTGTCAATCAAATTCGAGTAAAAGATGAAAATCAGCTGTCAATATTTTCCCTATAAAAACATACAACGCATTAAAGACATTATTAGTGCTACTGTTTCCCTACTACTGATTAAAACCAACGTTATTATGGAGCGGCGACGTCATTTAAGCAGGGAAGAAATGCTCAGAGCCGTGGGAATGATAGAAGCTGGTTCCCGGCAACGTACTGTGGCTTTAGCTCTGAATACAAGTCAGAGTGTTATCAGTCGACTTTGGACACGTTACCGAAGCACTGGTACCGTGGCTGAGCGCCATGGAGGACGGTATCGCTGCACCACACGGAGACAAGACCGATACATTCAAATCACAACTCGAAGAGCTCCAACAATAACCGCCATGATGTTAGCCGTGACGCTTCATCACTCTTCAGGGAACTTAATTAGCGACCAAACAGTCAGAAACCACTTGCATGAAGTGAACCTTCATTCCCGAAGACCGCTAAGGGTACCACCTATAGCAATGCACAATCGTAGGATTCGATATCAATGGGCTCTTGAACACAGAAATTGGGCAGAAGAACAATGGCGTTTCGTGTGCTTTTCTGATGAGTCTCGTTTTGGTATGAGACCGGATACAAGACGTATACGACACTGGAGAACCCCTGGACGCCAACAGCGATTAAAATCCTGCCAGGAAGTCCATCCTTATAGTGGTGGAACCATCATGGTATGGGCGGGTATTTGGATCGGCGGAAGAACTGAGTTGATTTGGATCAGAGGCAACCTCAACGCTCAAATTTATGCTGAGACGATTGTATCAGATGTCATCGTTCCTCTACAAGTGCAAATCGGTCCCTTATTTCAGTTAATGCATGATAATGCACGACCGCACACCGCAAGAGTTGTAAGACAGACTCTCGCCGCAGCTAACATCAATGTCATGCCCTGGCCTGCTCAGTCGCCAGACTTGAACCCGATTGAGCATGCATGGGATATGCTACAGAGAAGAGCTCTGCCGAATATGGAGGGTATCCAGTCGCAAGAAGACCTTTTTTTGTTGTTGCAACGAACATGGGCGGCCATTCCACAGCGTGATTTGGATGAACTCATTTTGAGTATGCCAAACCGATGTTCTTGTGTTGTTAGTGTTCGCGGTAGAAACACGGATTATTAATTGTTTAAGTTACCCAATAAAATTTTAAAGAAAACTGTTATTTCAGTCTTTTTTTCGAACTTTAATGTTAGTGGTTCAAATGTCAAAAATCCCTTTATTATGAAAATGGCAAATTTCTTTATTAATGCAAAGGTGACTTGGTTTATCGTTACTGTAGACAAACGAAAACACTTTATTTGATGAATCCTTAAAGAAAATTTTAATTAATATCAATCAGGAGAAAAGTTATTGCAAAAATATATGTTGATCCCTAGACACTTTTGATGTGTGTATATTGTACGTACACTTGCATCACCAGCGTCACCGCTCGTAAAATATTACCCGTAAAACCTTTTTCTGTTCCCTTTATGACTAAACTCGTGTAGTACTCTCTAAGGAAGTGAAGAACTCGTAAGAGAGGAACAGAACGGTATTAATACCGTTCACAGGAGTCTGCTAACTTATTTTTAATTTAATAACATCCCACTACCCTTGCCAATAGCTACCGCAGTATACGTATAGTTGCATCACCATGGTCGTCGCTCGTAAAACAAAACATCAGCTGTAAAACCGATGGTGGAATGGCTACTTTAGCACCAATACTCGCGGAATCGATTTGTTCCTACACATGGCAAATATTTTTGTGCATAATCTGTGTATTTTCTCTATATGTATGTATTTACCAGAAAAAAATATTTACATGTGATTATCAGTTGTCTAGTGACTATGGTATAAGCTTTTCTTAGTTTGGGGCTAGATGGCGCTGTGTAGTTTGTTCGACAATATATAAATATATTAAGGAACTAATTTCATGAGCTAACAGAAACCCTCTGAAGCTGCACAGAACAAGACCTATTCTATTTCCAAAATTTGCGAATCAATTTTCTGTTAACAGTGGTATGTATCTAGGTATATGATAAAAAGACTAAAGTAATTAAGTTCTCAACACCTAATGTAAGACAGGTGACTACCAATGTACATGTTAATGGAACTAATTTAGCCCCTGTGGAGACAACTGTGTTCTTGGGTATAACAATTGACTCCAAACTACAATGGGGCCCACAAATTGAAAAATTATCAGGAAAACTAAGTTCTGCAGCCTATGCAGTGAAAACTATTAGACGGCTCACTGATGTTGATACGGCTAGAATAGTTTATTTCAGCTACTTTCATAGTATTATGTCATACGGAATTCTTCTTTGGGGTAACTCCGCGGACATTAACACCATCTTTTTATTGCAAAAGAGAGCCATAAGAGCTATCTACAAACTTGGCCCCCGTGAGAGCCTTAGAGAAAAATTCAAAGAAATAAATATTCTAACAGTCGCATCGCAATATATCTATGAAAATCTTTTGTATGTCCATAAAAACATAGACTCATTTTGTAAAAAGAGCGATACTCATAACATAAATACTAGATATAAGCATAATCTTGTGTTACATGCAAGCCGTCTCCACAAAATAAGTAATTCTTTTATGGGGCAATGTATACGGTTCTATAACAAACTTCCCAGCAATATAAGAGAATTGTCAATAAACAAGTTTAAAACTACTATTAAAGCCAAATTGTGTAGCAGGGCATATTATAAAGTATCTGACTATATTAATGATAAAAATGCCTGGGATTGAGTCGATCCAATTATAATGTAATTAATAAATTATGTAAATTTGTTTGGATACCAAAAGAGGGATGCCTGAGTTTTTTGGCAGTATTTTTATCAGTGCTCACCTAGTCATGAACTGCACGGTAGGGAAAAAAATTGTGACGATTCCAAACAAATGTAGCCATTTTTACGGAATAAAAAGATTTTGACTTTGACTTTGACTTTGACTTATCATATTAAACTAGTCCTCGGAATATTGTTCATTGTGGAATCGGTAGAATATTGAAAAGATAGGCTAATTCTCCCCTTAGGCTCTGTTGTATTAGAAAATGGCACTGAATTGACACACGTGTTCATAGTGCAAATTCATATTTATCACTGAACTGTGTTCGTACATATTATCTATCTATATCCTATATAAGCTTGAATAGGTTCCGGAAGAGGTTAAACTAATTTACTTTCAAAATACCGTACCATACAGCACTACCATAGTATGCCGCTAGCAAAATCTAATTAAGAAGTCAAATTCACTTTTTCTTTGATAGTTTGCTCACTTCTTTCACTCTCTTGGAAAGAGTTTTATTTTAAAATGTTTATCTTTATACCAGTAAAGACTGATTAAAACTTTCAAAACTCATTTTTTTATATTTTGCGTGTAGTAAAATTATAAGATATTTTTATACAGCATATCACAGATTAATATTAAATAAGATACCTACCCATTGAGATTTCACGGGTTCATTCTAAAACTTAAGATACAAGAATTTCAATGCACATGGCAATAGCTTACTATCGTCATGTGCATTGAAATTCTATAATCTAGGGCGTACCTCTTAAGGCCACGCCAATCTGACTGAATAAGGAATCAGACGAAGACGATAACGAGACGAAGAAGAAGCTATTAAATTTTTAAAAATACGAAAAATTATATCAGGTAAGCACAAGAATTATGCAATGAGCAATCGCTTATTTATCATCATAACTTGCGGGATACAATTTTATTATTTTTTTAATGTTCAATATATTTCAATGCACCCCAACAACTTTACAACAATCTATCGACAAGTCTGTTTGTTTTGGTCTGGATGTTTTCAAAAGAGTCGGGGCGCATCAAAGTAACTCAACTGGGGGAAGTACCTCCACCTCACAGAAAACCGCAGCTGAATTATAACTCTCTGTAGAATTGGTGTGGTCCTATGAGTGAATAAGGTGACCAGTAAGGTCCTTAGAATGCATTGCATGCCTTGCATTCATTGGCTACGGTGATCACTTTATATTAAGTGGGCCGTATGCTTGCATTCCTGTCGACATAGTATAAAAAGTAATAAACGCTTTAGATTAGACGTCTTTTAAAAAGAGGGTACAGCTATCAATAGCTCTCCTTACGTATCTGTGCTATCTTCCGTTCGATTTGGCATGCATTTAACGCATTAATGCATCCTTTGTCCATGAAAGTAGGTAAAGGCAAGTACCCTACTGCAATATATATACTTTTTCTTTCTAAGTTGTCTTTGTAATATAGGTCACTATAATATTAATACTTTCTAGCTTCTTTTATCGTCCAGCGGTTTTGCACACCTTTAATAACATGTCAAAGACGTATATATATTTTTAGACTTTAACACGAGACTTTTACTATTACTTTTTAATTTGTAAGCCTTACTGTCAGTTACATAGTATACGGAGTATTATATCGAGAATGGTAAGTATGGGCAAAAGTAAATTTAAAAGAGATAGTCAATGTCATAAATACTGATCTCTGCCTACCCCAATGGGAGACAGGCTGATATGTATGTATGTATTATTGATTGTTCTGAAACTAACTAACATTTTGATATTTTAAAATTTTATTCTACCGGAAGTTACCTAAGTTATCTATTACATAAATTTACCTAAAGAAAGCTTTATTTATTTCAGTGAGCTGGGAGTGTGTAAGTAATTTACAGTACAGTTGATGAATAATAAGAAAAACATTTACCACTTTTATATTTACCACCGCCATACATTACTCCATTCAGGAACTCAAAACAATAAATTGGCTGGAAGAAATTCCTCGAAGTTCGCCTTTGCAAACCAAATTCTTTTAATTTATGAACATAAATATTTATGTAATAAAATTGTACAAACAAACAAACAATAATTTAAGGTACAAAAGCAAAAACAAGTTCTTCGCTTCCGTCATTTTGAATTACCCGTCTCTAATGTATATTTTAATTGGTCTGTTAAAACAGCTTAACAATAGTTTTATCTAGTATTTACTTCGGAAAGCAATGTAAAATTTAAAAAAGTTGAGTGAAAGCAGGAATCCGTATCAATGGTGCGTTGTGCTCCATGGTAACAAGCGATAACATATCGAGCAAATTATCGCTCGCCTTGTTATCATGCAGGGTGTATTGTAACTCACATTGATGTACGGCAGTGAAACATGGGTAACACTGTAGTAATATGATCAGAGTGTCTTCTTTGTATTTCTAAACTGTCCATCGGAATGAGCTCACTCCAATCACTTATATTCAAAATATTACTTGAATTGCTTATGCTGTATAGATTTATGTATGTATTAAATAATAAAAATGTTGCAAATGCATACAACGAGAATTCAGTGTATATCTATTTTGTATTAACTGGGCGATTTACAAAATAAACTGAAAAGTAATAGCTGACCAGTGTGGCAGGATCGACAACTAATAAAAAAGAGGCTTACCGTTATTTGGGTCTTAAATACTGGAACGCCGGTGACACTTCATTATCCATCAATCAGGGCAATCCTTGTCTGACTGGCCTAGTTTAAAAAAAATGCCGAGTCCGAGTTGGTATTGCGTACTCAGAGTTCCGTGCGACTTCAACTTTTCAAAATTTTAAATTTCTCATTTAAAAACTAACAGAGAAAACCAACTATTATTTTCCTGTACAGTATTTATAAAGCAATTGTATTTCAAACTTTATTGAGTATAAACTTTTAGACATACTAAATAATGTATTTATTTATCTATATATGTCTTCGTGCTAAGTCTCTTGCGGGGTAAGCAGAACGACTCGGCGACTCGGAATATGACTTGATCCATACGTATGTCGCTCGGTTCTTTAACATTCATAGCTCTTCTCATGCACGCTCGCCGGTTTCTAAGGCTGACATCATAATAAATTACAAGTTGATAACATATTTAAATATAGTTGTTAAAACTTTTATAAGTATTAATGAAGTAATGTTTCTAACTAGCACAGTTTCATAGTAGTCATCAAAAATCGTTCATAAACTTACGTATCGATACCCTCAGTGCAGTAGCCCGACGCCCACTGAATCAATTTTATTTTTTAATTATTTATAAACCACTTTTGGTGACAAACAATCATACGACCCTTCCAATGTGAAGCTGTTACAGTACGTATCTATAGATGCTTATAACAAACCCTTTTCAAATAAAAACATTTGTAGAATCTTTTTGATATTCCTTACAGGAATAAAGAAAACCCTACATGCTAATAATAATTTACTGCGGGTTTCTATAAGGCGATGTAACATTCCTAATCTAAGTTAATTAATATCCCCTTCTATCTCTCTTTACGAGTACCTTGTAAAAGCCGTAATAATACTGGATTTAGCTTTGATCACGTATAGCTATTCTTTTTACTGTGCTTTCAACACAAAATTGAAGGCGAGCGATAACTTTTATTATTTCTCAAATTATTTAGGCCACCAATTTTCTCGTTGTAGATGCGGAACTCTGAAACTCCCAAATCCGCCCTTGTTTTTCTTTAACCACAAATCACCGCGCGTAAATCGCTCAGCGGGCAACGTTCGAAAAGTACGATGGCCAAAACATTCGCTTATCGCCTTCCCTAAATCTCTTTCGGTGAGCTGAACACAGGTCCAAATTTATTTCCCTCATTGGTTTGCGGGGCGCCTCCTTGCGGCTTTGAAAACCCGAAGATTGTCACCTCATGTGTGAATTGAGGGGCTTTACACACCTTTATTGTCGCTATATACAGAAGGGATTTTAATGACTTTCTCTTGAAATGATATGTATATATTACTGCAAGAATATAAGTGCAAGAATCACGAAGTAAAATAGAATATAAATGCTATTATTGCGCAGGTTAAACATTTGTATGAATTAGCATGCTTATTTATTACAATATATATTATTATATGTCTATACATTTAGAAACCACAAGGTATAAATGAAACCATCATGCGCACATCTTACCCATTTTAAAATAGCATCTTACTCATTTGTATTATTCTTTTTTTTACCAAAAATTCGATAATAAATATTAACGAAAAAGTAATACCAAAAGAGTCTTGCCAGTATAGGTTTATCTAATTGATGACTTAGTAAACCTAAATGGGCGAGTTTCTTTTGGCATTTGTTCATTCTTCATTTACAAATTTACAATAAGCTTCCTGGCGGTCGCGCTTACACACCAGAATATATATAAACTCAGAGAACTCTGTACTCCGTTGTTATTTCGATACGATATTCTTTGAAGTATGTACGAACGTTATTATTATTATTATATTATTATTGTAATTGCAGATTAAATATTACTTTATGTATCATATAAGACCGCACTATTTGGGATCAGAATCAGCCTTGTTTTTGCTGGATTTGCCTGGAACATTAAGGCTAAGAGAAACGTCTGTAGTACTTGAAAACATTTACTTTCAAATTTAAACATGTAATAAATTTATTACATGCTATATGTTCTGTATGTGCATTTGAAAAATTGTCTTTAATCTCTGCCTTATTTTTCATAATTAAATTGGTTAATGGGAAGTTATTTAAAATATGAGGAAGCTGGAAACAGGACAAGAATTTGCATAGTTATAAACGAAACAACGGCATTCGCACGCGAAAGTCGTTGGCAGATGCTAGTACCATTATAATTCTTACATTCTTCTGTAGGTGCGTCATATAAATTAGGTCGTATAAAAATACTGATTAAATTTATGCACGCCTTAAATACCTATTATTTGCCAAGAGTATAGGGATTCTTGGTGGCGGGATTTCCAGCTAATTTCTATTACGAGTACGAGGTAGCCTGGAAGCGAAGGTGAATTTAGCGTTCAAGAAACTTTTTTTTTATTCTTTGCTCAACAAAGCGAAGAAGTACTTCAGCTTGAGGTAGATTATATTGCTTAAGTGTAAAGTCAGATCACATATGGAGCACTGTAGTCATTATGCTTTTGAGCCCATGGATATCAGCGAGCACATTGTGATTTAGTTCAGAAATAAGCAATTGTCGATTTTGAAGTTATACATGATATTGAGCTTTTAAGTTTAATGATATCTTTTGCGTATCTTTGTGTTCTACCGATTGAACAAGGGGTTGTATGCCGAGAAATTTGTTCGATATGATTGATGATTCATTTTGGATGATGTTGTTGAAAAGGGCACAAAGAGGTTTTTACAACGTCAGTTAGGCACTGATGATACTTCCGGTGTCGTAAGAGTCCATAGACTATAGTTAACGCCTTCCTATCAGGCATACCGTACGTTTGCTTCGCTCCTTAGTAGTGGTATAAAAATATTCTTAGTATTTTAAATAATAATCAAGTGGGGAAAACCTGTCATAGTATCCGTACAAATTTTAACTAACATTTTTTTGTCGGAAGGCGTTTACTGTTCTATGAATGCTTGCAACATATTAAGTATCACTCTCACGATGCCACCTCTCCTGCTAACACAGCTATTCCTTAGAAGTTTACTGGTACAAAACAACCCTACAGGGAGTTATTATTTGGTTACAGATATTCGTAAGGTGGAGGTACCAGACGGGCTGTTTGATGCACCCTACCTATCTTAAAAACACCCAGACCAACACAAATAAACATATTCGTGCACACAAATATTTGTCCTATGTGGGAATCGAACCCACGTGCGTACTCCTAACTACGTTACGTTACGTTTTTACCGTTTGTCATCATAATGACTACTGGACACTAGAGTCCAGGAAGAACCAATGCTAGGGAAAGCAAAGTCGCGCGCAGAAGATTCTGTGAAGTTTCTGAATAAGTGTAAATGTTTACGTTTGCTAAGTACCGAAGTACTGAATTTCATTTTATATTTACTATTATTCCGCACTTCCACACGACTGGTTGTCTGTTTGTCTCCTTTCCCGTAAACTGATAACCTGTTCATGATAAGATTTGTAAAGAATTAGCCTGGAACGTGGAGGGATATAGACTATTTATTAATTATCAAGATAGTGGACTCCAAGCGAAGTGAAATTACGTATAGAATGAAGAGAAGTTTACAAGACATGTTGTTCCACATTTGACTAACTAAAATTTAATTCCCTCGAATACAAAGATATAACTCTTTACGCAAATACTTTAGGAAGTTCGAGCGTGCTTAAGTTGATATCCAGGCTTTGGGGATATAATAGCGCTTGCATCTTCCTTGTAGTCTAAATATATTTTATGCTAGTACTTTTAAGCACTTAGCTATGAAAACTCCTAAAGTACTGCCCGTGTTTTGAATCAGGAAAAAATACCCTATTATGTGCAGCGAGGGAGTAATATTGTGTATCCATTATAAATTGTAATTTATTTTATCACAGTATCTGAAGACACCTAAGGGAGTTAATGTTCAAGCAGTTTTGTGTTGCTCATAATAACAGTGTCAGTGAGATTATTAGACTAGTAAATCAAGCTGGTTTTGTATAGGGATTTTTTTTCTTAATCCATATCAACCCTTACTCATCCCACTGCAGGGATACGGTTCCCCTTCAACCGAAGGTTTAGAGCATACTCCACCACGCTGCTCAAATGCGAATAGGCGGAGGCCAGTGTTTTCAAGCCGCCCGAGGGCCACTAACTTAGCTTAACGATATCATCTGTCGACAACAGCCGGGACCGACTACTTAACGTGCCCTCTCAAGCCCGGTGAAACTCGAGATAGATAAACCCATCCATATACAGGCTGCGGTAGACGTTCCTTAACCTGCGTGTTAGGTTAGAATGACACGCGCAACGACGCCATCAAACTTCTTAATATGACAGTTTAGTTTTTATAATTTAAACTAGCTGTACTTCACGACTTCGTCCATCTGCGTATTCCAGGTATGGCGTAGGAACCGCTTTTTCTACTTTCTTTCTTTTCTACGGATTAAGATAAGGATTGTATCGTCATGCTAAATAGCCTATAAACCTTCCGTAAGAATTGGGCTATCAAATGCATATTTTTTTTTTTAATTCGATCAGTAGTTCCAGAGTTTAGCGCGTTTATTCCACTTTACATATTAGCGTAGAACATAGATATAAATATTTTATAACAGTATCTTTTTAATTAGTCGTGTTTTATCAAAAGGTGATGTCAGGAGCCCTAGGAAGCGGCGAGCGTGGATCAAAAGAGCTATGAATGGTAGAGAAGCGAATGAAGAGTGTAAGGACCGCGTCTTATGGCGCTCGGTTCTCTCTGCCTACCCCGCAAGGGATTTGGCATGAAGCTATAGATAGATGCATAGATAGATTTTTTATTTACATAAGTATACGTTTGTAAGGGAATAACGGTCTGACTGATTTGAAGCGGTAGATAGATCACCATAGCCAATACAACATTCTCATGGATCAGCAGGCGCTTTCGTTCATTCTCAAGAATACGGCACTTCAGTCAGTTGCTTTTTAGTGGAGGTACTTACCTAAGTCGCACTGTCCTTTCTTAAATATTACTGTAGTCTAACTTCATCTTCACAAGAAATGTTTCTAATCTGCACGATGAAGAACGTTCATGTAAAAATTGTCCTCATCACTATGAATAATATCTAGCGATGATCATTCATTTATCTGCGGGCCTACAATGTATATATATATTTAAAGAAAATCAGGGCACATCAAAATAGTCTGTCTGGGGAAGTAACTCCACCTCGCAGAAAACCGCAACCACGTAACAACTCCCTAGAGGGTATTTGTGTTCTTGCTAGTGAATGAGATCACCAGTAAACTCATAAGGAGTTGCTGTGTTAACAGCAGAGGTGGCATCGCTCGTGAGATGCTTAATGTGTTGTAAGCGTTCGTAGGCTGCGGTAACCGCTTTACATCTAGTGGTAAAAGAAAACTAGTTGAGAATGCGCAAGCTTGCATTGCCAGAGGAACACCTGGCTCGTCAATTATATAACAATTCATTTTTTTTTTATTTGTCGGCCATTTTGAAGATGTTTCTTAAGAGATAGGAACGGTGTTCCTGAACATTCCTATTCTACTTTTTCATGCTGAATCCGAATCTGAAGTCAAAATTCGAATATTCGAAAAAACACACACACAGACAAACAAATCGATTTCATATAGGAACGGTGTTCCTGAAAAAATATGTACATGTGTTTATGGGAATCTCGTGAAAAAGTTACGTATGTCCTTCTCTAAGTCTCATCACTATACTGTCAAACACCTAGACAAACATCTGCATTTATAATGTTAGTACGAGTATATCAAAGTCACTATAAAGTTATTTATCTATATTCACATTTTAATTAGCAAATTATCAATTCAAAAATAGATACTACCTATATAAAAAATAAGCTTCTTTGGTTTTCATTTCTTTACTGGGCCATCTCACAAATTCACTCTGTATATTAATTGGATTAGATACAAGTAAAATATACTCTTACTCAATTTTCTTGGTATTTTTCCAGTAAATGGCCAATGTATATTAACTATTAGTACAATAAGTTGACAAATTCATTATAATGACAAATATGAGAATATCCACGTACTATCCATACAATAAGTTGACAAATTGATTATAATGACTAATATGAGAATGTCTGCAGAGAAGCCTGTGTGATGAGGTGGAACCCTATTATTTTGCTGACCGGAATTGAAGTGTAGCGTCTTTTTGATTGATGAAGAAAAGTAACTATTATAATCGCAAGTATTATGACCAGTTATGCAAATAATATTTTCATATAATTGTAGAAGGAATTTAGCGAAATATATAATCGATAGGTTCATCGTTCTACAAGTACTAAATGGCGTCCGTCTCTGTACATTGATGTCTTACGGGGTCAATAATATCAAGCGAGGTCAAATTACCCTCACTACTAAAATTCTTTCACATTACTTTTCTAGAAATCACATTTGAAACATTTTTACAAAAAATGCCCGGTTTCTTTATTTGTAACCATTTGTTATCTAAAGTCTAATTATTGATATTTTATTAATTTCTAATATCTTCATTTTTTTTTATTTACCACTGTTTAGGAAATGGCATTTAGAAATGACATCTATTGCTGTGGGAAATGTACAATCTGATTTTTTTTTAATGCTGGTTCTGGCTTGTTACGCATAAGAGTAACTACGACTACTGAAAATATTAAAAAATGTTGACATGAAGAAATAGGTAATAATTCGAATTCAGTACTTGACAATATGGTACACTTTTGTTATCTAATCAAATAAAACTTCATGTGAAAGAACAATCCATTGGCATCATAATATATATTTATATATAACGAGTCTTATAGAAACATTTTCTTGAAGTTTTAATAGTCAGAGGGCTCAATCTTAAAGCTTACACATACCAAGAATTATTGCAGAGTAACATTACGTGTATGTACGAAAGAAATTTATATACGAACTAGTTACGGTGCGTTTCATAGTTGCGTTACGATGCATCGGCTTATTGGTTTCAAGATGTATAAGACGACCCCAAGACAATATACTAGATAAATCATAACGATATTCCAATATGTTTGACATTTTAAACGAAGTGTGGTTAGGCAACAATTAACAATCTTAATTTCTCCAACAGAAGATTTCTATATGTAATTTCCTTAAAGTTTTTATCTCATAGATGTAGCCATTTACATCTGCGAACCATATTTATTAACTTTTCGCGTGTTTCAAAATCCATGATCACTAATCACTGTAATCACTGTACAAATAAATGTCTCTTCTCCTGCTTCTCCTTGATTATGCCGATGTATCCTATCAGGATCCCTCTGAAGATTTACTGGATAAATTGGACAGGCTTTTAAAATCAATGTATCCGATTTGTATTTGATCTTCGCAAGTATGATCATATTTCTCAATTTCGACAGCAACTTAACTGGCTGCCTATAAGGCTACGGCGTAAAATCCACATTCTCACCTTTCTCTATAATGGTCTTTCCTTCTTATCCAACGTACCTCCGGAAGAGGTTTCATTTGTACAATGTAGCCAAGACCCCATCTTGAGGGTGCCTGCCTCCCTGACCAACACTTTCGGTCTTTGAAACGCACTTCCGCTCGAGATCAGAGCGTCGCCTACCATAAGTTCTTTCAAAAAACATCTTAAAAACTTTTTCAGTACTTCTGCGAGACATTGAGCTTACATTATGTATTATTTTTATTCAATAATATTAAAGTATTCGTTTGTAATCTATCGTTATCCATTAGTGTGTATATATGTGTCTGTGCCCGTGTGTATATATATTTGAGTGTGTATATGCATATGTACATAAACTTCATTTTTTTATAGTATGTTGACATCAATGTAGTTGATATGTTAACCTAATATACACTTCTTTATCTACCACCGCCATACATTATTCCACTCAGGAACTCAATAGCAATGGTTGGCTGGAAGAGATTCCTCGAAGGAATAAGCCCGCCTTTGCAAATCAAATTCTTATATTTTACGAATGTAAACATTTATGCAATAAAGTTCTACAAACAAAGAAACAAATACTGTGACATGAATTTTGTCACAAATGTCAGTTTTCCTGGTGTATAGCGTATCGCAACACCCAGGGGTATCCGACAGCGCAGTGTGTACTCCATTTTTTTATTTTAATCAAAGAAGCCTATTCTGTGTAATGATTACCTTTATTTTATTATTTACCAGCATTTTAGAAATAACAACCGTTGAAGAAGAAATAATTATACTATACTAAAGAAGGAAACTTGAACGATACTTACCTTATTCAAGATTGAACCGTCGTTTAGGATTGATGAAGTATTTCAATCCTAAACAAATGAAATACTTAAATGATAATTATGTACTTCTTGCCTGATTCCTGATAGGAATAGTGTACATAATGTGAAAAAAATCTTTCGTATTTTATAAGTAAAAAATTGCAGTAAAATTTCTTTGATCTTACGTTGGTATCTGGTTGATTTTGATATCCTGAAATAGATAACATTTAAAAATTAGTAAAATAAAATGTGAAAATGGTAGCTCGCCATTTTTCTATTGATTTCTGTCTACCGAAACGAATGAGTTTTATATACATTATAAAGTAACAAAATATTAATAATTTGAGACATTATGAACAGTGTCAGTAAGAGTGGCACAAAATTAGTTCAAGCGTTTTTAGCTGAGAATTTTGATGTCAAATATGAATCTCGCTCTGGTCGACCTGTTATGGATAAAGTTGATGGCAAAAGCGTTGCCCGCTTCTCGACCGCATTTGTTCTAATTTCATGCTCTCTCTACCATACCCAGCTCTCGCTTCCATAAGTAAGCGTTGAGACCATCGCTGCATTGTGTATAACGAGCTGTACATTCTGGCTCAAGCTTTTACTGCCAAGAAGTTTTCCCAATGCTCCATTCATGCTATTCCCAGCACTCACTCGTCTTTCCACATCGGCAGTGTACCTTCCATCCCTGCTGAAAGCACATCCAAGATATACAATCTTATTTGTTCCAACACTTCGTCATCGACGGTAATCCTTATATTGGTAGTAAACTAGGTTAAAAAATATCTTGAATTTGCATACAAAATATGAAAAACCTTTTTCCCCGACCGAATACATATACACGATGCACAGCATGCAGCATAGTCTAATCCCACATTGTTACTTGTTGTTAGTGTAAATCTAATGCGGATTGTTATTAGTATTGTCGACAAATTAGTTTATATAGTTATAGTTTTAATTATTATTATAGTTACTATTATTTTAATTATTTTTATAGTTTTAATTATTAGTTTTGGCTGTTTGTCGTAGTGAACCATTTGGCAAAGCACTATGTTTCTGCAAATGGCTGTGGTTTTTTTATCTGTAAGAATTTAATTTCTCATTTGTCTATTTCATATGGGACTAGCGGTGTTTGCGCTTATGATTTTTCTAACAATTTTTTGGTTAGCAACCGATACCTTTTTCTTTTATATAATTACCTGCAACTGCAGTAAACTTTATAAGACTAACTATAAAACGTCAACCTGTGATGCACTCCACATTATTGAGAGGGTTTGACAGTGCAAATAATGCACCGGTGAAACACAGCCTCTCGAACGTAGGAGCTTGAAATTAATAAACTCATCTATGGATGTATGTTGAAGCAAAGGTAAGGATCAATGTTACTTAACTCCTGAACTACTAGTCAGATTTAAAAATGAACTAATTTTCTTTTTGCATTTGATAGCACAATTCTTGACGAAGGTAATAGGCTATTCGACATCACGATACTACCCTCAGACAATGAGGAAAAAGGAAGTAAGATAAAGCGGCACTCACTGGGATACGCGCGGAGAAGGTCGCGGATTGCATCTACGAGTAATGCTGTGTAATCTAGAGATGTGGGTCGCCAAGTGTAAAGACACGTCTATAACTTCACAATAGATTTTTGTGGGAAATTGTAATAGCATTTCACTCCTAAGAGTATCGCTTACATTAATAATACTTCAATACTGATTGTCGATTTTATCATCTCAAGACGTAAACTCTAGGTAGATATTCCAAAGGATTCGAAACTATCAGTTACACCCTTCTCAACTTTATTATACTCGTAGGTTGTTCCTTACGCTCGTCGAAATAGAAACGTTCGTAACTCATATAGGGTGTCAGACTTCTATTCTGCCACAGTTATTTTAGTAAACCTGATTTTTTACTTAACTACCATTTGATTTAATCAATGAATTAGATTGGTTTTACCTCGTCGTTTTATCAATTTTGCAACATCAATTACATATGGGAAACGGTCGAAGATTATATATAATGTAATATAAAAGTCTAAAAAGAAAGAGTATACGTATCAAAGATGGAAGTATGGAACACGTTGCATATAATAAAGATCATGTAATAAAATAAGAAAAAATGAATAAACCAAAGAGCGCAAATGACAATTAGATAAGAACTGAATTACTATCACTACCACTAAGAAACTAGTAGAGCAAGTAAACCGTAATTAGTATGCGTAATACGCCACAATCGTCTATAACTGCCTCACGCAGCACAGTGAAATGTATTGGAAAAGTAAAAGTGGACGTTATGATTATGTTTAATAGTAATATTTTTGTGACTAAGACAATTAGTTGTTGCTATTCAGGACTATAATAACCCGGAGCATTAGTTCTAATATTCAATTGTATTCCAAGACCGTACATAATATGCTTCTTTGTGGTATTTTTCCAAAAAATAGACATTTGATTTATGTTTCACTTCATATCAATTCTTTATTTTTTCTTTATATTATTATCCCGATGTTACTTTTAGATTAAAAATGTGGTAATTTGAGAATATGATATTATAGCGAATATGGTTTATTGCGAATATCATATTTTGCTAGTATGATGTTTTCAGAATATGATATTATGAGAATATGACGTTTTGCGAATATCGTGTTTTGCGAATGTGATGTTTTACGAATGTGGTCATGTGAGAATATGATAAACAGCGATTATAGGAATTGTATGTTTTATATGATACATCTTTATACCAGAACACATTCTGTGGAGATAGAAAACTTAAAAGCTAATAAAACAAAATTATAAAATTAAATAACATGCCCCATTCTTTGTATTGGATACCAATTTGTCAAGACGTTTTTCAAGAACACCGTTCCTATGAAATCTATATGTTTGTTTGTGCGTTTGTCTGTGTGTTTGTATGTCGCTTTTTTCGAATATTCGAGTTTTGACTTCAGATTCGGATTCAGCATAAAAAAGTAGAATAAGAATGTCGTCTCTAACTCCTTTTATTTACATTCAGTAGAACTTAGTGAAATTCGTAAAATAATAAATGATCTAAAAAATAAAACTAGCTTTGGTATTGACGAACTTCCTCCATGCCTAATTAAGAAATGCGCAGACGAACTCACGCTGCCACTTACATTGCTGACAAATCAATCTTTCCGTGAGGGTCGCTTTCCTGATCCTCTCAAAGTATCTTTGGTTAAACCTGGCCATAAAAAAGGAGAAAAAACCGACAAAACCAATTACCGTCCCATTGCTTTACTACCAACATCAGCCAAAATATTAGAATCTGCAATGTCAAAAAGATTAATCGCATTTTTTGAAAAATTTAAAGTTCTTGATGATAAGCAAAACGGTTTTCGAAAAAATAGAACGACAATTTTAGCCATTTACCAATATATACAAAAAATATTCGAAATAATAAATAAAAAGGAATATGCGGTTGGTCTGCTACTCGATATGAGTAAGGCGTATGATAGAGTCAGTCATAAAATTTTACTGGGTAAGCTCTATGGGCTTGGAATTAGGGGTCTAGCTTTTGAATGGTTTCGGTCATATCTCCAAGGTCGATCCCAATGCGTTGAAATAGAAAACACCAATTTTCATACAGGAGAAATTACACACATTAGATCTAATCTCGTTCCTATAACTGGCTCTATCCCTCAGGGGAGCGTTCTGGGATGTATTCTTTTCCTGGTGTATGTAAATGACCTTCCCCGATCAATTAGTTCAGACAGTGTACTATTTGCGGATGATGTCTCTATCATACTACCTGGTACAAATAATAATTCCCTGAAAAGGGATCTAGACACAGTATTGGACTGTACCACAGATTGGCTAGATCGTAACAATCTGCAACTAAATTTGAATAAAACCAAATTAATTCAATTTAAACCCTATCAGAAATCACCTTTACATATTAACTATCAATATAAATCAAATAAATTAGAAACTGTAGAATCGGCAACCATGCTTGGTATAGACATAGATACGCATATAAACTGGAAATCCCATATTCAAAAATTATCAAACCGCTTATCTTCTTTCATATACGCTCTTAGGCAATTAAAACGTGCTACTAATATACAAACTGCCCTCTCAGCTTACTATGCGTACGCTCACTCACGTATGGCCTATGGAATTATACTTTGGGGAAATTGTTCAAACATTCAGGAAATTTTTATTCTTCAGAAAAAATGTATTAGAATATTAACTAATATACGACAAACGGAATCTTGTAAACCTCATTTTAAAGAACTTCACGTGCTGACTCTCACATGCTTATATATCTTCGAAACCTGTAAATTCATTAAAAAACATCCTGACTTATATTCCCCACTCAAATTAATCAGACGTAATAATCGTTACCAAAACAAACTCGCGGTCCCCTTCTCTGCCTTCAAACTATTTTCATCAGCCCCACATCCAATGTCAATAAAAATATATAATCATATCCCCACATCTATCAAAGAATTGGAAAATAATATGGTTTTCGAAAGTCGATTAAAGGAATTTCTTATTAAAAAAAGCTATTACAGTCTATCGGAATTTTTTGAGGATAAAATTAATTAAAACTGTCTGATAATTCATATATGTAACGAATGTCTCCATATACTTAAAACTATGTTTGTATTTATAACAACAATAAATGTATATTTTTTGCTACACCCTTATAGGGTGTCATATGCTGTAAGTGCCTACTTTAGTTTAAGAATTTAAACCTGTACTTCACATGTGACATGCAATAAAATAAATGAAATGAAATGAAATGTTCAGGAACACCGTTCCTATCTCTAAAGGAACATGGTCAAAATGGTCGACAAATTAAAAAAAAAAGTTGAATTGTTATATAATTGACGAGCCAGGTGTTCCTCTGGCAATGCAAGCTTGCGCATTCTTAACTGGTTTTGTGTACATACGCTGCGACTTAAACAACCTGTGTGCACCGGGCGCCTGTTTAAAAGTTAAGAACTTATGTTTTTTTTTTAATACTACGTCAAGATGCATACAAGAATACGTTGCGCATGACGTAATGTAGCTACCGTAGCCTACGAATGTATTACAGAAAATATTGCTCGCACATTGTTATTCCTGCTGTTTAGACAGCAATGCAACACACCTCTTGGGAGTTGTAATTTGACTGTGATTTTCTGTGAGGTGGAGGTAGTTTGCTTATCGCGCAGTTTGTAATGCCCTACCTCTCTTAGAATGGTAAATAATTGTCTTAAATCGTATGCGTGCGTAGATGCGTATTTGCTAATCGTAATTAGCAAATACGCATCTACGCAGCGATATAAATAATTATTATTTTTATGTTGATGGTAGACTAGAGTATAGAAAACCGCAATCAAATAACTATTTGTTGTAGCGTTATTATTTTCGCAAGTGAGGAAAACACTAGGAAATTCCTTATGATCTGCTGCAATCTAAGGCAGTGTTTATCGTATTTTGCTGACAGACGCTCGTGGGTTCGATTCCCACACAAGACAAACATTTGTGTGCATGAACGTGTCTGTTTGTCTTGGTCTGGATGTTTTAAGA
Source organism: Pyralis farinalis (assembly GCA_947507595.1). NCBI lineage: Eukaryota > Metazoa > Arthropoda > Insecta > Lepidoptera > Pyralidae > Pyralis > Pyralis farinalis. The sequence continues at coordinate 19,159,067 of OX382274.1, forward strand.
GAGGTAGGGTGCATCAAAGCAGCCCTTCTGGGGAAGTGCCTCGGCCGCACAGAAAACCGCATCCAAATAACAACTCCCTATAGGGTTGTTGTATCCCTACGTGCGAGTGAAGTAACCAGTAAGCTCCTGAGGAGTTGCTGTGTTAGCAGCAGAGGAGGCATCGCGCGAGTGATACTTGATATATTACAAGCATTAATAGGCAACGGTAACCACTTTACATCAGGTGGGCTGTATGCTTGTATGCCTCCCGACGTTGTAAAAAAAAAAGAACTATGGTATCACGACAGTTAAAAATATGTATTTATTATATTTTTGTGGTCGTCATCCAGATGACGTTCACTGGATCACATCCACCGAAATGTTTGCTTATTTACCATACGACGTTATATAAAACAAACTGTTGTCAAACGAAAAAAGCAGTAAAACCCCACTGCTGAGGTAGAATTAAGTCTCCGAGGACATTATCGCTGTCCTAGCGTAATGTATTGTTATCATATTACTCTGGGCAGACCCGCTAATGTAACTAATGAAACGGAGTCTTATGTCCGCGTAGAGATAATCCCTTTAGGGGTTATACCTACTTTTGCTATCTTTATGGGGCAGAAGTCTGACATTATATTTTTATATTTGAGATGGACTGAGTAAATTCGACCCAAACAGTCAGCAATCCTTATTAAAATTAACGTATAACGTATTGTATAGTAAGATATAATTATGAATTTACTCATGTCTATTATGATTGTAGTATGTAGTATATACAATTTGAGATGCAAGTGTCTCACCACCATTTTATTTTTGTAAATGTAAAGGATTTACTATTGGAATTGAAAAGATTGAGTCTTGAGTCCTTTCCGTCAACAATTTATCAATTCTAATCAGATACTGTATTTCTAAAAATGCTTATAACAGAATTAATTTTATGACCAACAGGCTGAAGATGTCACAACGCAATGTTTGTACACAACATAATGCTAATTCATATTAATAATTAATTTATGGGTGTGATAGCTGGGTATCGCAAAGAGAGAGAGCACAAAGTAGAATAAATGCAGCCGAGTTACGAGTATTGCGCAAAATTTGAGGCATAACGCTTGCGACCGCGCTCCCAATGATGATATGAGAAAGAGAATTGATTTGAAATAGAAATGTTGGCGTTAAGATAAAAAAGACATGCTTCATTAGTTTCTTACATGTAGAGGAAATGCAGGATAAAAGTATGACGAAACAGATATACAATGCGAAAATGGAGGGATGTAAGAGCCAAGGAAAACTAGGACTAATTTAATATGGACGAATTAGTAATGTTTTATCAAAAGGTGACATTAGGTGCCCTTAGCAGCCGACAACCGTGCGTAAAAAGAGCTATAAATGTTACAGAAGCGACAGAGGTGCTAATTTCACTCGCTCGCAAAGAATACAACAACTCCCCAGATAGTTGTTATTTGGCTGCGGTTTCCTGTGAGGAGGAGGTATTTACCCAGTCAGGCTGCTTTGGTGCGGCCTACCTCTCTTGAAAATAACCAGGCAGATATGTTCATGCACATAAATGTTATCCTGTGTAAGAATCGAACACACAAGCGTTGGTGTCAAAGTAGCATTTCTGACTACTCCGCCACCAAGGTCGCCACCTTCTCAAGAAATAATCCAAAAAGAGAAATATTTACTCGTAGTTAGAAATAAATTTGTTTTACCTGCCTTGTTAATCGAATTTATTTCTAATCAAATATTCGGTCAATACCGAGTTTTTTCAATAAAAACTAAGTAGTATCGTCTTACGTTTTCGCGATTAATATACATTGAATTAAACTATTTTTAACGGAAGTATCGCGTGTTTTATTTATTTTGTTGAACCTGCTATCATACCATAGGGACTCACAGACAAAATTGGCAACATCTTACGGCGGGCTTTTCAGCCAATTTCTAAGACCTATCAAGTGTAATATCCCCTTACAAGATGCATACAAATATAAACAAATGTATACAAATTAGACTGCGAATGTGGTTTATCATACATAGGGCAAACAAAGAGAAGCATAGGTACTCAAGTGAAAGAACACATTGCTGACATGAAGAATAGGCGTGATAAAAACTCTGCAGTATGTGAACATACACTGGACCAGCCAAACCATTACATGCGCAATAGTTTAATTCAAAAACTAATTAGTCAATATTCTGCAAGAAATATATATATTAGGTATATATTTCAAGTCTGTAACTAATTTCGTTTACGAGTTCATGTCCAAAATTCAGCAGGTGATATAGGCATAGGATATATTATTTGTCGTTTAGACACGTGATTCTAGAGATAAAAGAAAATACATTGATTTTTATTTTTGTAACCCATCATAATTATCATTACCGTTTAAACATCTTCTTACGAACTAAAAACGCTTTCAGAAGTAAAATTAAGTTAACCATTAAATCTGGCAGATTCGTCTCTGGAAATTTGTGTTGAAAATTAGGTAAATAAGAATTGGATTAAACTCCCGGCGAATAATCCTGCCAAACAAAATTGGATTTCTCAAAAATGCTGATGTAGACAACTGACAATATCCCTTGGCTAAAAATATGTCTACAATGAAAAAGACTTCGAGCAAGTGAAGTGATGTTCACAGTCGTGAGTAAGACTGAAAGTTTTTCGAAAATCAAAGAATAAAATGTGTGATAAATGAAGCTATTAATATTTCTATTGCTTTTTGAAGTAGTCTTTATTCGTCTTGAAACACAATTACATGCGATAAAAACATTGACAGAATCAGTGAGCCTATTCTTCTCAAGGTAACCCTGCCAAGCCTTTTTCCAAAACAGACACGGCAATTTCAGATACTTCGGGGTTCGTGAAGCAATTTTCTCTAAGTATACCTTTCATTTTTTGAAATAAATAAGAATATCATGATGCCGGATCCGGAGTGTATGGATGACTCATGGATTCTACACTTTCTATGCACAAATATTCAATTCTCCATTTGGTGGAGAGAACTGGAGCATTGTCGTAAAGAAGGAGGATCCTGCTTCTTGGGCGCTGCTGTCAAATATTTTTCTAAACAACTGGTAACCATGATTAACATATCAATCTTCAGTTATAGTACTTTTATCTTTTGGCACAATTGTTGCAAAATGACCAGTCCGTCCAAATAATGAGGTCTTCATCATATTTTTCCATTTACTTTTGCACTTCCTAACTTTTCTTGGCAAATCTACCAAAGGAAGTATCCATTAAATATTGGCAGAAGCCACATTTGTAGACAAGATTTTATACAAATAAATTATGAATATACATATATAATCTGTATGCAAAAGTATTGAAGGCGCTGAAGCTTATTTCTACTAACACTCGTAATATCACCGAAGACCCATTTTAGCAGCAGCAGTCAAAGAGTTCCTCTTATTTCTTATATAAAGAATATTTTTTCTAAGTTTCCTATCGCACTTGTTTATTAACTTTCAACTCCAATACTTCAGTAAGTATACAATCCTAAGGTGATATTGGAATTAAACATTACGCAAATTTTCTTGTAGCCAAGCTGGGAAAGGCAGTGGCGGCCGAACACAGAAATTGAATTAACCAAATCCCTTTGACAAAGTTCGTGTTTGCCGGCAACTCGGTTAAACTGTGAAATTATTAGCGGCCACGAAATTTTGGTGCTCTTTTGCGGCGACTATAACGCTTCAGTTTATTTTAGCAGATTAACATAATTAACCAGGCACAGATATTTTAAGAGGCATTGATATTGGAAGTCGATAAGACTAAAGGGACCAAAGAAAATTGAAAGAAAATGTTTGTTGTTTTTGAACGTAAAGGCCTAACTCGGTAGCTGCGATCAGACAGATCTGTTATTTATTATCCTTTTAGTAGAATTTTATGAACATTAATAACGCAAAATAATACGTTAAAAATGTGCTACTAAACGTTGACAGGATAATACTTTCTAGTATATGATGGCAGTCAGTTGTTATTATTTTATTATATCAGACAACGCCAAGGAATTTATTCACATAAACTATAAAATTGTATTTCGGTTTTTTTATATATGAAATTGAAAGTTTTTAGAATTGGCCAGCAATAAAAGTTGCCGGTGAAAAAAATATTTAAATAAGGAATTACTTATGTAAATTGCAATTGCACATTGAATTCAAATGTCATTTGTTTTTCACAAATTGGCAGCTATTTAACATGTGCGAAATAAATTTGACTAGAGATAATTTCCGCTCAATGATTTACATTCTGTGTACTAAGTATCGGGAATTTGTCAATAAAACAAAAAATACAAATTATTCATCTAAATTTATTTTATCGCCTTCAAAGTAGGCCCCATCGCTTGCAATACAACATCTCCACCGCTTCACCCAGTCTTCCATACATTTTTCATAGGCTATTTGCGGTATGGCCTTTAGCTCATTCAGCGAATTTTCTTTTATGGCTTCTATCGACTCAAAACGTTTTCCTCGAAGTGGTAATTTTAACTTGGGAAATAAAAAAAAGTCAGATGGAGCCATATCAGGTGAATACGGTGCTTGGTCGAGAACTTTTGTTGAATTTTTCGCTAAAAACTCTTTCACTATAATGGCTGTGTGTGATGGTGCATTATCATGGTGCAGCATCCATGAGTTGTGTTGCCACAAATCTGGACGTTTTCGGCGGATACTCTCACGCAAACGCTTCATGACGCCTAAATAATATTCTTTATTCACTGTTTCTCCCTCTGGAAGGAATTCGGAGTGAACCACACCACGGTAGTCAAAAAAAACTGTCAGCATCACCTTGATTTTGGAGCGACTTTGCCGCGGTTTTTTGGGTTTGGGCTCGTTTTCGAGACGCCATTCTGAAGACTGTTGGCTTGTTTGCATGTCGTACTCATAAACCCATGTCTCGTCGCCAGTTATTATACGTTTCATAAAGGTCGGATCCGTAGAAGCTCGGGAAACCATGTCTTCAGCGACATGCTTCCGCTGCGCTTTTTGAACAAAATTGAGCTCTTTTGGAACTAGTCGAGCGGCGACGCGTTTCATGCCTAAAATGTCAATGAGAATGTTGTGGACGGACTTAAAAGATATGTTCACCTCACTAGCCAACTCTCTCAGACTCATACGTCGATTTTCGAGCACTAGCTTCTTGATTCTGTCGATGTTTTCTCTGGTCGTAGCGGTTGAAGGTCTACCAGAACGAGGCAAGTCTACTACTACTTCTCGGCCTTCTTTAAAAGCCTTATACCATTCATAAGCCCTTGTTTTCGATATACACGATTCGCCGTAGGTATTTCGCAACATTTTTAGTGATTCACCACATGAAATATCATTTGAAACACAAAATTTAAGGCACACTCTTTGTTCAACAATATTTTCCATTGTAAAAATCGCCGAGGACTCAAAACTATGACCAACAAAAAGTGTAGTTTAAAACAAATTAAATGACAGATCCCGCTCAAATTTTGCGCGCTAAATCAGTACAGTGCTACCAACATGCAGTAAAAAAATTAGAACGACCTCTTTTACGCGGGTCTTTTTATTGACATATTCCCGATACTTTTTACACAGAGTAGTATTACGACTTTCATTGCAGTACAGTACAATATTATTGTTGTTGATTGGCATTTCATTTATTATTTGCGTAGTGAGTTAAAACGTGGTCACAGCAAGTTGACTGCTAACTTGCGAGAAGAACAAAAGAAATTGTCAAGGATGTCGAGGAAGGATCCTCGACATCCTTGACAACCTATATGGTGAAGTAGTTCGCAATGCCACACCAAGACTCGTGAGTTCCATTCGCACACAGGACAAACATATGTGTACAAGGAAATGTATATTTCTCTTGGTCTAGATATTTTTGAAAAGGTAGGGTACATCAAAACAATCGGAGTGGGGAAATACCTCCTCTATATAGCTCACAAAAAACCGCAGCGAATTTACAACTGCCGAGAGAGTTATTAAGTTCCTACGAGTTAGGGAGGTTATCAATAGGCTCCTAAGTAGTTGCTGTGACAATAGCAGAAGTGGAAACGCCCGAGCGATACTTCCTCTGTTATAAATGCCAATAAGCACTTCACATCACGTGGGGCATAAGCTTCTATACTTAATCACTGAAGATAACGTGAGTGCTGTGCGGCTAATGATAGAAGGTTATGAAAGACTAAGTATAACGGAGGTGACTTGAATGCTGTGTACGACATTGTGACAGGTGATGAAAACAGGATATATAGTTACGTACCTGATATCATAAAACATCTGCCCAATGGATTTCTTCATTCAAATATTTGCCAAGAAAAGAAAGCATTTCTTTCTTTTAAAAATAATTATTCCTTTTAAATTCTTTTTTTTTGGACGGATCGGTGATTTCGTAACAATTATATTAAAAAATAAAGTGGACATTTACCTATAATTTAATTTATTTCACTTTGATGCAACAAATTATATACACAATTATTTTAAAACGTAACCAATAAATGACTACTACTATCTTCATGCCAAATTACTCCCTTATTTAACTATCATAACTCTTTTCAAGCAGCTCTGGTTCCTAGGAATCCTCCTATAACCACTTTAAACAATGAATTCCCAAGAACTACTGCCTAATAAAGAAAAGTAGAGTAGTCTTAGAGTGGTGTATGCGGCACACAACAAACAGAGATAACAGTATACTCTTATACCTACCCGCTATAACATCTCCATAAGCACGTAAAATCTAATATAAAATTTTGCCACCATGTAGTAACCTATGTATGCTACAGATTCAAATTTAATTAAACTCTTAAAAAAAGTCTTTGTCATTTTTATTTTTTATTCAGTATTAATCCCCATTGAACAAATTAATTATAATTACAATACTGTCAATCAACGACCGACTTCTCCTTAACAATTATAACAATTATAACAAATTATAACAATCTATATACTACATCTCCAATCCAAGTCCCTTACGGAGTAAATAGAGCGAATACAGCGCCACGTGATTTGGTCCTTACACACTTCACTCGCTTCTTTAACATTCGTAATTCTTCTCATGCACTCTGGCCGATTTCTTATACTCTGATGACTCCCGATATTACCTTCTGATAAAACATGACCAATTTTGGTCATTATTCTTGGTCTTCCTCGACTCCTATGCTCCATGCTACTACTGTCGCGTTGTATTTTTGGCTTGTAATTGTTTTCTATTGCAGTCTTTCTATATGTCCAATGGAGCACACATTTTCTTATTTTATGTACCTTCTAGCTCAAGCTTTTATGTTTCATTTTTTTCCCAGGAGTTTACAACATCAAGTTCTTTTAAAAGAACGAAAAAGCATGAAAAATAAAATATTTTATTTGCAAAGTTTAAGAAAACAAAGATAAAATTGCTTTAAAGAAAGGTAACGAGAATTATCGCAAGAAAGTATTTGGCAATGCAGACAGGTAAGGACAGGTACATTGCTAATAAGGAGAGGAGAGTGAATGGAGGGCATAGTGTGATTAGAGCTTTGGATAAAATATTAAAGTAAGGCAACAAAAACTTTAGCAATCAGTCAATACGTGGTGCTGATTCGAACGCTAATGTATGGAAGCTCGAGCTGGCTATAGTAGAGAAGATATGAATGAGCAAATAATATGAGAGAATTGAGCAAATTTGCGGCGTAACGATGAAAAGATATGTAACGCGAAATTGAAGGGATGTAAGAGCCATGGAAGTCTGTGACTCACCCCAATTGCGACCAAATTGACCGTGTTTTATCAGAAGGTAGCGTCATGACACGTAATAATATAAATATATGTCATGTTTTGTGTATATTTAAGCCTTTCTAACAAAAATCTCGTAGTAAAGTAAGATAGCTTTAATTTATAGCTATTTAAATATACTTTTTTTATATAACTATAATTTAAGATTAGTTCCAAAAATTCATTTTTTTTACCCGACAAAAACTGTCCTATAAACTTTACATAAACACAATACTCAAAGAACGCGCATATGAACAAATTCAAAAAACGTGTATTCAACGTTCCGCAAAATCGCTTGTCGTGTTTACTTCCCAATTTGCAATTTAGAGAACTCTTGCGGGCTATTATTGTACAATGCTTTCATGGAAGAGACACCACTAAACATTACCACGAAATGACGCCATACCATTAACGTGTAATAGGGATGTAAAAATGCCAACTGTGGGTAGAGATACGTATACGCTGGAATACACACAAAATGTGTATTCGTAAAACAACAAATTGGTATAATTTTAAAGGTGATTTTTGGGGATATTATTTTAACCTGGCAAATTCACTGTTAAAGTTATTTTTCGGTTAGTTATTAAAGTAAAATATCAGATAACTGGCTAAATGGACGTGAACTAGTTCGCATCTATTTTCGAAATCATTTTAATACCATTGTTTAAAATAGCAAAATTAGACATGTATTCGACATATATTCTTCTTTGGTAGAATTAGAAGAATTAGTAATGTACAACATCAATTACTGTGAAAGTAGACTAATAACTGAAAATGTAAACTGTAACATAATAACTCTAAATTTATATATATTACATTATTTTGTGTAATAAATATATTAAGTGTTATAAAACATGTATAATTCGAACAGATAACTGCCTAAATCGAAAGTTAACATGCTTGTACATAATCCAAGTAGTTGTACGAATAAGCTACATATATTGTCAACGACGACATTGAACGACACCAGTGTAGTGTCATTTACAATCATTTTCGGTAATAAATGACACAAACGCCGACGAGTTAAAATTCGACTATAAATTAATCAAATTTATTTCGTTATATTTGACACTTTAAATTATAACATTACAGGCACTAAAACTGAACAAATCATTCTAATTCACCAGACATTACAGAAATAAAATAATAATAAAATAAATTATTACTATATAAAACTCCACGTAAATTTACGCAATAACTTAAGTTGATTTATTTTCTTAGTCTTCTAATAATATATTTTGTTCTTCATTTGTCGTTTTTTCAGTAATTTCTTTAATTACCTATTTACATAAAACCTACGATTTATTCGTAGCTTTAAACCAATATTCAAATATTCGCCATCACAGAAAATAAATATCAGTAATTAAAGCACTAACTTTACCACGATATCTAATATCAATAGTAATTTAGTATACTCTTCGAACCTGTCTACGGTGATTAATTATAAAGATATAATTGATCCAATGGTGTCGTATTATTTATCAACATGCGCACTACATCTGCGGGTGTATCTCATCTGTAAATGTGACAGAATAAATCTTTTAATTGTGGATATCAAAATTAAACATAAGTATCATATTGTCCAATTTACTTTTATTATTATTGGATATATAATAGTTTGCTCACACATTGGAAGCTCAATGTAGTAGCTTGTCTAATAAGAAGTTTAGTTTGACATTATAGGCGGAATATGTCAAAACCCAGGTAGCTGAAAAAATAGCTTAGAGGATTTATAGAGTGAAAAATGAAAAGAAGAACTTGTTAACTTAGGTTATGAGGTAAAACTATTTTCTACTCTATACATTTTCTTAGCAACTAGATATAATACTCAGGCGATATAAAGATTTATATTCAGCGATATTCTGATTTAGCCGCACTAACTCGATTTCTTTACTAGTAAATTAGTAACATAATTTCTAAGACTTTCCTTGTGTTTCTGCGAGTGAGTTAGTCCATTAGTCCATCAGAATGCGTCTAAGAGCATACTACCATTTGTAAATGTTAATTACTGGCGCATAATAAACATTAACCGTAATTCGTGACTATGTCTGGCTTATGCTCCTTGTGCTGTAAACGTCTATAGTGGTAGTTCTTATATTAAACGAACCATCCATAATTCAACACCCAAACCGACTTCATAAAAGGAGGAGGTTCTAGGTCTAGAAATAAAAAAAAAAAACAAAGTAACAGTGAAAACAACTTTATTTAAGTACACATCAATTCACATCGGCCTCAATGAAGTCACAATCATAGACTTCAATGAAATCAGTATTGTTTTACATTGTACCATACCTAATTCAAAAGCTAAAAGGAAACAACTCACATTTCTGTTATGATTTTTATTGGCATCAACTTCAATGAAGTCGGTTTAATTTTACACAGTACTGTGCTTCAAAAGCTAAAAGGAACCCTTATCATTTTCTTGTCCGTCTGTTTGTCTACCTGTAGGCATGTCAAGATATCAAAACCTATACTTACAATTAGGTATTTGACAGTTGTAATAATAAAATATGTTGGATATGATGGCTTATAGATAAAACAGTATACATTTATTTCCATTAATATAATAGTAAATATATTAATTTTTTGAAATAATATTTTAATCTGTTGATTACAAGAAACAAAACGCGGGCGATGTTGCGAAACATTGTAAAAAACAAAATTTATTTTTTATTATTCCTGTGAAAGTAAACTGAGAGTTCAGCTGAGCACTTTTATCTAAAATATTTCGATTGCTGTTTGCGAAAGGTATCACAAAATGGAGCCAGCCATTTATATATGCTGATACTGCAAAGTCTGCCTAAGGTCCATTCATATAAGGTCGATATATTTTTTTGCGTAAAATCCTGACTTTTACTCTGCGCAGTTTTGGTATGCAAAACCTCCTTCGCTAGAAGTACCTACATAAACAAAGTACATAACACAACATATTTTTATTTAAAAGATGTGAATAATATTAAATCGTATGAAAGGTTTTTTTATTTTATGAAATTACTTATTCATAATTTACACGGTATTTAATGTAACTTTCGTTGTCAATAAACAGCCCCAAAATCCATTTCCAAATATTCGTTTATTTGCGTTCTCCCAGATAATTATTTTTTAGATATAAATCAAGTATGTTGTATATGTTTAATTTTAGAGATCAAACTAGGGCCTGAGCTAAGCAAGCGTGAGCCTCCCTGTATTACGAGTATAATTGGTCACCTGTCCCCATTCCTCTTCTAGAGTACAGATTTTAGAATACATCTTTATGGACATCTAAACATTGTCGATAAATGAGAAAATATGATACCATAAATACCTTGTGTATGTGGGCGTATGTATGTTAATATTGTGTGTGTATGGACGCTTGCGTTGCATTCATTCCATGTCTGTGGAAATAGTAATTTTTCCGTGGACTCATAGTTTAGCGCTTTAAGGTACATACTAACTTCAAGTTTATATTCATGTTTCGTTAAGGGATGTAAATTTATTGTAAAGATTGTTTTTTGGGTAATTACTACCCAAAAAATAATAGAATTTATGACGATATTTATGATATAGTAAATTTATTTACAGTACAACCCGTAAATTATCTCCTTTTTGTTTCTATTATTTAAGAATCATATTCAAACTCACAGTGCTTTTTAGGATTGTTGATAGTACAAATATTTGCCTTACCGTTAATACTCGTACATCCCACAAGCTTTACAGCTCGTAAGTAGGGTACTGAAAGAGAAGAGAGGCAAACACCTTCAGAATGGCTCTTTGAGCACCTTCGGCTTCAATCAAAAACGTTTATGCAGAGCCTCTACGGTAAGTGATATAATACCTATTAATGATTGGCAAAGAGTAAACGTTTAAAAACTGTATACGAATACAGTTTTTAAACGTTTACGGTTTGCGATATAACAAACCTTATTAAAGATGTAAATAAGTTTACGCAGTCTAGTAACAAGTTAAGTATGGAAAGGCTAATGGCTTGAAGCAACATTTTTGGAACTTTACAATAGTAAAAAAAAAATATTTAATTCTTCATCAGATGGTTTTATTTGAAGTCCAATAAAATAAAACGCTTCAGAAAGAAATGTCACTTCAAGCAAAGATGCTTCGTGGCAAATTTTGTTCTTGTTTGGTTATGAATTAGGCGATGATCTTCCTTATTTTTTCGAGAAAAATCTAAATGCTTTAAATACAGTGCCTATTATTATTGGTAAAAAAAAAAAAATTAAAGTAACTGAATCGACGCATTTTACATATTTCTGTGGAAGGCTAATTAATTCAAGCGACATACGTATGATATTTTTGTGGGACGCTAATTGCTTTTAACGACACTGGTTTTATATTTCGGCGCAAACTATTTGATCCAGACCTGCTGTAGTCTTAGAAAACGGATTAAGGCTTTAAAAACTACTTGAATTTAAGTTTGAGAAAGGCAAACTAGGTCAAGTAATAAACAATAATATTTTGATTTTTGTTTATTACATGACTTTGAGTAGATAAGTCTACCGTACTAAGAAAACAAAACATTTTGTTGGTTGAGACAATGGCGGTTTGTAAACAGTGTTTGAATCTAAATGCATTAAGCGGCAAAAAGTAACTCCGATTTGAAACCCGGCTCCAAGAACGCAGAAAATTCGCTGAATCCGAATATAAATATAACTCAATATGGCCAATTGTGGCGCTTGAAGCTATTAGTCTTTCCATCCACGATGTGGTTATATCTTGAAGTTGAAGTTACAATCAATAGTAAAACAGAGAAATTTAGTACTGTCGTAAGATTGAAGGTCAATACAAGGTCAGTTACCTTTTTACAGTTTTCCTGTTGTTGGAATAAACTTTTTCACATTTATTGAGATATTGCTATCTAGCCACGGGCATGTTTTATTGAGACTAGTTTGAGTATGACCATATACCTTGATCCAGGTTTTCCCATAATGCACGAGACGATGTCATCAGCAAACGTAAATTTTTTTCTTGCTGTTCCTAATATACATCATTTATGTATATTAGGAACAGCGTCGGTCCCAATATGCTACCCTGTGGAACTCCAAAAGTAACAGGTAACTCCTCGCTATACATATCTGCTATTTTTACTTTTTAAAACCTGTTTGCAAGATTGTCTGAAAACAAAGCCAATGGCACACCTTTGTACACCAATATACTCAAGTAGTAAGGAGATAGAGACATTGTCGAACGCCTTAGCTAAATCGAAGAATACCGTTCTTAAGTCCACAATCTAGGCTTCGAGCAACTAGATAAGTAAAGTCCATATACTGCGTCTTCGGTGGATCTAACGCCATACTGCACTGTCGAGAGAATGTATGCTATTAGATATAGCAAGAAGTAAGAAAACGGGTCTAAAGTTGTCGATAATGTTGGTTTCCCCACTTAAAATATATGAACATGTTAAAAAGGTACTTCTATTTATGAAGCATGAAAATAGGGTGAACGCAGTTGAAATGAGAGCTCCGAGAAGTATGTATGGAGTTAGAATGATTGATAGAGTAAGAATTACTACGTCACGAGAACAATGTGGAATGAAAGATGAAGTTGTGACAAAAATTTAAAAATGTACGCTGAGACGGTTCGGACATTTGGAAAGAATGGATGAGAAAAGGGTTCCAACAGAAGTATAATGAGCAAGAGTGAGTGGAGATATCGGCTGGGACCGCTTTAGACACAAGCGTGATGACATGTATGTTTGTACTTAGTCTGGCCACAAATACTGTGACAATTAAAAAAAAAAAAATTACATTTGAATTTGGAATCTGTCATTTTTATGACTGTCCATTCGGTTTTCTCATTTTGGCGCCAACACATTGTACAATATTTTGCGATATTAAAATGAAGTGGGGTGGTAAAGAGAGCCGAATCGCTGTGATTGCATTACAGAAAGTAGGTATGGAGCCAAGTGCAATTTTTAAAACTCTCCATACGCTTGGTATTAGTAAAATGTTTATGTACCGGGCCATTAATAGGTACAATGAGACCTCCTCTGTTTGTGACAGAAAAAGATCTGGCCGTCCACATAGTGTTCGTACGAAAAAGGGTGGTCAAAGCAGTAAGGGAAAGAATTCGAAGAAATCCTGTCCGAATGCAAAAGATTTTATCTCGGAAGATGAAGATAGCACCTAGAACCATGTCGCGTATTTTAAAAGATGACTTGCAGCCTATAAGAGACTTACTTGTCATTTCTTAACTGATAATTTAAAACAGAATAGGGTGGTAAAATCGAAACAACTACTGAAGCGGTACGCAAAGGGAGGTCACAGAATATCTTTGTTTACGGAAGAGAAAATATTTACAATTGAGCAACATTTTAACAAACAAAATGACCGTATTTATGCTCAAAGCTCTAAGAAAGCTTTCCAATTAGTCGACAGAGTGCAACGTGGGCACTATCCGACTTCAGTGATGGTTTGGTGGGTATTAGCTATGAAGGAGTGACTGAGCCATACTTTTGTGAAAAAGGTATCAAAACATCGGCACAAGTGTATCAAAATACCATTCTTGAGAAGGTAGTGAAGCCCCTTAACAACACCATGTTCAATAACCAACAATGGTCCTTCCAGCAAGACTCGGCGCCGGGTCATAAAGCTCGGTCTACGCAGTCTTGGTTGAAAACGAACGTTTCGGACTTCATCAAAGCTGAAAACTGACCGTCGTCTAGTCCCGATCTTAATCCGCCGGATTATGATTTATGGTCAGTTTTAGAGAGTACGGCTTGCTCTAAACGCCATGATAATTTCGACTCCCTAAAACAATCCGTAAGATTGGCAGTGAAGAATTTTCCCGTGGAAAGAGTGCGTACTTCTATTGATAACTGCCCTCAACGTTTAAAGGACGACTGTATGGCAGCCAATGGAGACCACTTCGAATAAGCTTTTTATATTTTAAACTGTTTTATGTTTATATATTAAACGTGTTAGTTTACTGTAAAAGTAAAAAATGTTACTTGCAATAGAATTTTTTTTTTCTTTTTTTTTCAGTATTTATGGCAAGACTAGGTATATTTTATTTATTTGTCAATCATTTAGAAGTACCAAACAATATTAGGTTAAAATTTAGAAGTACCAAACAATATTAGGTTAGGTTTAAGTTAATTCTTGGAGATCGGATATTAAGTCGATACCTATCTAGATATGTTAAATTGGTCTAACAAAAGGAAATCACAGATTTATCAGATGCAAATTTTATTTATATTCATCTGATTAAATTCCAAATATTTTTCTGATTCTACAATAAATTTATTTGAGTAACATTCTGGTAAAATTAGACATACAAAAAATAATCTTCCATATTAATAGATCTGGGACTTTGATTACACGTTAGTTGTATTTTTTCAGAAATAACATAAAATCTGATGTACTATCTTGATGACAAATAATTGAATTGAAAAAAATATATTTTTCAAAAGTGACAATGAAATCACTTTTCAAAAATCTTTCTCAAAAAAATAATGTCGTAAAAATTTATGAGTCTCAGCATAATCTATTTCAGCATACTCGTAAGCTCTTGAAGCCAAGTATAAGAAAATAGATTTGCTTCAAATACTCCAACGTCTAATTCCTTAAAACGATACATTTTTCTTGTCCTATAAATAACGTGGTTATCCGTTAAACTTTCTCGTATTCCAGTAATAGCTATTCAAAAGAAAATAATTTCTCAGAAACTCAAAGCTTTACAATGTTGCTTATTCTTTTCCTTTAATGCTCAAATCACGAAACATTTACTTCAATGTTTGCAACTTTATTTTAGGAAATAGTACTTAGTACTTTTTCTCAAATTATGTTGATCAAGGTTTCATTGCCTTTTTTTCGTGTTTGATTTTTACTATTATATTTTTTTCTCTAACTATACGATGCATGTACAAGAAATCTGACGTTGTATAGGTACCAATTTGTAGACCAATTTGGTCGTGTGTTATCGGAAGGTGACACACAACCTAGGAGCCCTAAATACCGGCAATTGTCCATGAAAGAGCTTTGAATGTTAAAAAAGAATCGGCCAAGTGCGAGTCGGACTCGCGCACGAAGGGTTCCGTACCATTATCTATAAAAACGGCAAAAAAATCACGTTTGTTGCATGAAAGCCCCCTTAAATATTTATTTTATTCTATGTATATCTTCACGCCAAGTCCCTTGCGGGGTAGGCAGAGAGAACCGAGCGCCATAAGACGCGGTCCTTGCATACTTCACTCGCTTCTGTGACATTCATAGCTCTTTTCATGCACGCTCGCCGGTTCCTGGGGCTTCTGACATCACCTTCTGATAAAACACGACCAATTTGGTCATGGTAGGTTAGTCTCGGCCTTCCTCGGCTCCTACATCCTTCCACTTTTGCATTGTATATCTGTTTCGTCATTCTTTCGTCCCGCATTCTTTCTACATGTCCGAACCAACGGAGCATGCCCTTTCTTATCTTAACACCGACACTCTCTTTTAGACCAACTCTTTCTCTCACGTCTTCATTACGAACGCGGTCAGCAAGCGTTATGCCACAAATTTTGCGCAATGCTCGCATCTCGACCGCATTTATTCTACTTTCATGCTCTCTCTGCCATACCCAGCTCTCACTTCCATAAGTTAGCGTTGGAATTAGCACCGCGTTGTGTACAGCGAGCTGTGCCTTCTGGCTTAGATTTCGGCAGCCTAGAAGTTTACCCAACGCTCCATTCACCCTATTCCCGGCACTCACTCGTCTCTCCACATCAGCGGTGTACCTTCCATTGCTGCTAAAAGCACTTCCAAGATATACAATCTCATTCACTTGCTCCAACACTACATCATCAACCATAATCCTAGTGTTCGTTCTGGTTATCTCTCTTTCAATTTAATTCTATTAATTCATTATTCAATTTTATTCTATTTTTAGTATTTGTTGTTATAGCGGCAACAGAAATACATCATCTGTGAAAATTTCAACTGTCTAACTATCACGGTTCATGAGATACAGCCTGGTGACAGACGGACGGACGGACGGACGGACGAACGGACGGACGGACAGCGGAGCCTCAGTAATAGGGTTCCGTTTTACCCTTTGGGTACGGAACCCTAAAAAGCGAGTACGGCGTGTAAGGACCGAGTGTGGCTACCCCACAAGAGACATGGCATTTAATAGTAGTAGTAGTATTACTATGTATATGTTCATAATAATGTATTCTAGTATTAAAAAAAACTTTTTTTGGTCACAAATTATTGATTATACATAAAAAAAATAATTATTCAGAACATCTTTTTTCTTATTTTTGCTCATATTGCATCACGTGTATTTGTTCACACATGCGTTTGCAAAAGCCGTAAAGCGTTTTTTACATTTTATTAATTGCTTAATTTTTGTATGTACTTTATTGGTGAAATAAAAACGAACTTCATTATGATAGCGACTAGATAATATCTTTGTACTTTACTTATGTTACGTTCATATATACATATAATAGTATGTTACTACTATAATAAATAATATGTGTTGAATTAACAATAATGTCTATTATAGCATGTGCTAGCATACGATTAAATTATTATTCTGAACCTATTTGCAGTTCAAATTAATTAATTAATATAAGAAAGTGGCCATTTCGCCTATTGGTAAGTTATAACGCCTGCCGATTTTAAGTTTTTAAAATAATATTATTTAAATTACCCAAAAATTTTTGGAACAATTAAGTTGAAAATATAATCAAAGATAAGTTAAATTAATATATACTCGTATATAATAAAAGATACATAGTAAAACATGTAACCCAAAAATCAGGATATTTGTTTCAACCGGTATTGTTGCCAAACGGATCATTTAGTAAAGACCATAGCGATAACACCCTCGTAATTTAGCCAAAATTAGAACCCAGAAACCGTCGTTTAGCACGTTTTGCAAGTAAACTTTTCTGGAAAAATTCACAATATGTTGTTAATCTAAAACATCATATTAATATGAATTTTATTTTATCTAAAAAATGTAGAAAAGGCTATATTATTATAAGATTATTTCAAGGGGAAGTACTTACGCATGAAGTCAAAATATTTTTTTTGTGGATGTTTACAATCCAAGGCCTGTAAGGTTCTTTCTTAGGAATATAATAAAATATTAATATTATAATAAAATTAAAACCCTGATAGATTGCAGCAGCCGTAGGTAGGTACGCTTTTAATAACTCACTCATGTACTTCTCACTTCAGTGAACGCCGCGCATGATGCGACTTTGACAACAACGCTCGTGGGTTCGATTTGGGAATCGAACCCACGAGCGTTGGTGTCGAACACACAAGACAAATATTTGTGTGCATGAACTTGTTTCTTTGTCTGGGTCTGGATGATTTAAGAGAGGTAGGCACGACAAAGCAGTCCATCTGGGGAAGTACCTCCATCTCACAGAAAAAATTACAACTTCTTAGGAGGGTTGTTGTGTTCCTGTGCATAAGTGTGATCACCAGTAAGCTCCTAAGGAGTTAGACTACGGTAACCGCTTTACACCAGGTAGCCAGGGCCGTATGCTTGAATACCATCCGACGTTATAAAAAAAATAAAACAAACTGTTATTCAACCGCGTTACACTGAACCGACACCGACGACAGATTATACATCTGTGATATTTTAAAATATAAAATGATATTTTCATACAAAGTCGTCGTCAGCCATGAACGTTTTAATAAAAACTATTACATCTTAAACGAGTATAACAAATATTTGTGATAGTCGATTTTGACTGGAAAACGATTAGATTATTTAGACTATACATTTTGACGTTAAAAATTATAAAATTGAGTGGAAGGATTACTACCGCGTTCGATCGGGTCTGGCATCGGAGTCTTCTATCGAAGTTACCTCATACGAGCTGCCCAAGGGTTTGTTCAAACAGATGTATATAAACCGTGGTTGACGGTGGCTGCTCCGATAGTTTGGGCTATAGTATGAGTATCAATGCTGGCGTCCCACAGGGCTCTGTACTGTCTCTGAAGCTGTTTCTGTTGCATGTCAATGATGCACTTCAATTGATGACATTCATTGTTATGCGAATGACAGTACCGGGATCACTATTGTACAGGCCGAGCTAACACCTCTTGTGGAGGAAAGCCGCTATAAACTTGTGTCCGAAATAGAGGGTACTTTGACAAAAGTATCTGACCGGGGGCGAGTGAACTTGGTCCAATTTAATCCCATAAAGATACAAGTTTGCGCGTTCGCTGCTAAGAAAACTCCATTTGCAGTAGTTATTAAATTCCAGAATACACCACATTCCATCGCCAAAAGCATTGGGATTCTCGGTGTCGAGATCTCCAGCGATGTTCAGTGTCGATATCACCTAGACGAGAACGTCAAACTAGCATCCCAGAAACTTAATGTACTCATCCGAGCGAAGCAGTACTTCAACGCGGAACAAATACTTACTATAGAAGTCATAAGTCACACCGCACATGGAGTACCGTAGTCACGTTTATGCGGGCACACCTGGATACCTAGGACCTTGTGATTAGGCGCAAACCCCTCACCTTCCGCATGGTGCAGGTGCTCACCGGGCATGGGTGCTTCGGTGAGTACCTGCACCGGGTCGCGAGGCGGGAGGAACAGCCGGGCTGCCACGATTGTGGCGCGGCCGAGGACACTACCCAACACACGCTGGAGCAGTGTCCCAGATGGTCTCGGCAGCGCCATGATCTGGTGTCCGCGCTTGGAAGCGCGGACCTCTCGCACCCGAGCGTGGTCCGCTCCATGCTCGGGAGTGACAGTGCCTGGCAGGCGATAGCCTCCTTCTGTGAGACGGTCATGTCCCAGAAGGAGGCCTCGGAGCGGGACAGGGAGGATGATCCCGAGGCGGTCCCGCTCCGGAGACGGCGGACGGGAGTGCGGCGTAGGCGCTACGCGCACTGGGACTAGGGGTCAGGATGGGAACCTGGCCCCATAATGGTCCCGCCGCCGGAGGGGCTGTCAATTCATGCCATCATGCCAATTTGCCGGGACGGCCCCTAGATTGAAAAAGTCCGGCCCCATCTGAGGGGCTGACCAGTCGCAGTGGTGTCCTGTTGCTGAGAGATCCGGGGCACCACACCAACGCGGCCGATGGCATTTCGCGGGGTCGTTTAGTGGGTATACCGTCGTACAGCCGACGGGGAGTCCCACACTACCACCGGAGGCCACCCAGGCACCGGTGGTGTGCGTAACGAATTTTTACCCGCGTCACAAAAAAAAAAGGACCTTGTGATTCGATTCAGAGACGACATTACAGAGACGAACTTACTTGATTGCCAACTTGGTGGTATAAAAAAATACCTAGCCAGAAACATATAAAAAATGAAATGCAATAACAGGAGCAGTAAAAACAAATTAAAATGTATGTTATTGCAAACCTCTTAAGTTTTCATATTATGAGACGACGGCAGTGTGTCTGTGTGAAAGTATGTCAGTCGCTCCGTAAATAAAAGTTTACGATGAATTTTTTTTCGAAACTTCAAAAGCAATTAACCAATGTTTTTTAAATGAGTGTACTTTAACTTAATCTTGATTATTTTTTAGCTTAATCGGAACAGTAGTTTCGTGTAACATAAAATAATATATTATTTAAAATAAAAATGGAATGACTTTGCAATTGCCAATTATTACGAGTACCACGCTTAGTATGTTTTTTTTATATATTTTTAGCGCCCCTTTCTAGGGAAAATATTGTAAGTGTCCTAAAAATCATACTAATTAATCTGTTGACTGACTTGCCTGAGCGCATGTGTGAGAGAGAATTGTATGTATAGGAACAGTACAATAAATGACTTTGTTCAAAATTCATCAGAAAAGAGAACAGTATATTATAAATAAATTAGCACTTTCTAATAATACGTCCATTAATTTTTCTATTTCTTAAAAAGCAAAGCGATTTGCTTTGTTATACTAACTGTTAAATATTTGCTTAAATGTAATAAGTTTAAAAGAGAAATAAAATATTTGTTTCTCTTTCAAACTCAGTAGTACATTTAACTACCTAAATATTTGCAATTCAAACCGTATCGCCCGACGTTAGACTTACAGAGCAAGAAAGGCAAGGGTAAAAAAGGAAGAAAGAAAGAAAATTATCAAAAAAATATTTATTACAATATAATAAAAAATAAATTACTAGTCGTAAGGACCATATACTTTAACAGTACTGTTTCCCGGTTTCGCCTGGGAGTCAATACACAATAGTAGAGTGAAAAAAACGAGGAAGGTACTGAAGAGCAGGATACCGTGAAGGAAGAAGCTCTAAAGATGTTAACGATGTCAATAAACGCATGTATTATGCGTTTCACTCTCTCGGGCAACTCTAAAACTTTTTACCTTTCAAAACTAAAGTTACGTTAGCACAAAGCTTCTTACTCCCAATTCTCAACTACGCCGATATCTGTTATTTAGATGCGTCAGAGGAGCTGTTGAACACTTGTTCAGCGCCTGCAAAATATGGCGATCCGGTTCGTGTTTGGTCTCAAAAATATTGATAGTGTGTCCAAATTTCGTTCTCAATTGAAGTGGCTCCCTATTCGGCTTCGCAGAAATGTGCATCTGTTAACTTTTCTTTATAAACTCTTCAATAACCCCAGCTCTCCCCAGTACCTCAGTTCTCGCTTCCCACTATTACCACCCCCCACGCGATCTCAACGTCCCTGTCAGATCCAATCCTTGAATTTCCCATGTCACACATTAATTATTTCTTCAACTCTTTCACTGTTCGTGCCGCGCTGCTCTGGAACAAACTGCCACTACAAATAAGGGACAGTCACCAGCCACGACTTTAAAAATAATGATAAAAGACTACTATATTTCTCAAAATCTGTAATTAAATATATATGTGTGTATTGAATGTATTATTTATTTGTATATAAGTATATATAAATATATATATTGAAATATCTATCTATTGTATTTGTAGGCTATGAATGAAATTTGTAAATATTACGTATAATAAGTATAGTTTGTTTTTTTTTTATTCATAGTGCCCGGCCAACAATGATTTCTTTTACCGCCTGTGGGTTTGGCTGGAAGAGATCTTTTTTACAGATAAGCTCACCTTTGTACACCTTTAATGTAATAATGGTGTGTGTAATAATATGCAATAAAGAATAAAACTGAAGACCAACAGTCCTGAGTCCTTTGCCTCCCCGTCGCTACTACTTACATAGTAGTGCTGGGCCAACGTGAGTTGAGGATGGCACGAGAACAAAAATATTGAGAACTGGATTGACGAATTTTAATTTGAAATGTTAGGCAATCCGTAGTTTGCCTAATACCAACATCAACATATCAAATATGGGCACAATTTCAGATGCATACATGTTTCATCACTATAGATGAAACATAGATTTATTTTTATACACCAGAGACAAAACAACATCTAAGCAGTGGGTGGAAGTCGATGGCAATACTCCGAAGAAGGCCAAGGTGGTTCCATCGGCAGGCAAAGTTATGGCTACGGTTTTCTGGGATGTACAAGGTCCTTTGATACTTCTTTAATTTCATCTAGAAAGAGAAGACAATAAAAGGATAGTATTATGCGACTCTCTAGGACTAGTTGAATCAAGAAATCAAAACAAAATTGCCTGACTAAAATATATTGCACAGAATCAATACAGCTAATTAAATAAATATACAGTAGCATACATTTTAGATAAAATAAGGGAGCTTTGTACGTTACAATTCGATGGATTGAGGTCACGACGAGCACGCTTTTGGCACAGAAAACCCTATGACTCGTTTATATCGTTTAAAAAAACCAAACAATATATTTACGAGTAATAAACAAGCATACAGGGAACCAGGGAACTATAGGGATAACATTTGAGTTTTGCATGCGCATTTGTAACGTAATCGTTAATATATAAATTTTACATCTTTATAAAATATATTAGAATTATAAAGTAGTAAAATTTATTAGGACGTAGGTCTCTTATATATATAATACTGATCCAACTCGAAAATTCTTTCTATTCATGAAAGAATTTTCGAATTGATGGAGGAAGCTACATTATCCCTGAGTGTCATGAGTTGTATTTATTTAGGACTAGCTACCCACTCCGGCTTCGCACGGGTGATCTGATCGCTACCAAAATTTACAGGATTTACGCTGGATTAATCCGAAGATTCCCTGGAAATTTTATCAAAATCTGCCCAGCCGTTTTTGAGTCCATAGAGGACATACAGTGAAAATGTAAGGCTAAACTTTACCATACTATGCTATACATCATATTATCATCATGCAGTAGAGTTGAGACAAACGAATACTTTGTCTTGAGAGCACGCACGCAAACTTCCCTTTACCAACTTTGTAATGAAGTGTATGCATAAAACTTTGATAGTTCTCGAAACAGGCTAAGTTTATGATAAACTTGGAGTCTATAATTTTTGCACCGCCAGGGCAACATATATTCTTGAGAAAATTGTGTGTCGGGAGGTATGAAAAGTGTGAGAATATTTTACACCAAAAGTTGAAGAAAACTTTATTTATGTTTACACTCAAAGCAGCGGCTACTAGGTTGAAACTTTTGTTACAATTTTACGTATCAAATTACTAATACAAATGTAGATAAATATGTTACGAAGGAATTTAAGTATACGAATCATATTACGGAAGTTATAAGTAATACTAAAATATAACTTTGAGACGAAAATCGTCAACATAAAGTCATATTTTGTTTGCCGCTGTGCCGACATAAAATTTACAAAGACATGAAAATTTATGATGAGACCTAAAGGAAGGGGCTCACTGAAAGCTTTCGTGTTTCAGTATACAAACAGCTTGTCTGTGTACATTGTAGTCTCGTCGCCGTGAAATAGTAGAATTTTCTTTAGCAATGTAAATTAGAAAGACTTCGCCGGTAGAGGAAAAGAAACTATACAAATGTTTAATTAGTAATTCACAACGGCTGAATGAGTTTCGATTGTAAGTCAACACATTTTATGATAATTTACTTAGTAAACTTCCACACAACAAAGTCCACTTCTTTAATTTATCTATTTATATAATATATATAATACCGAAGTCCCTTGCGGTGTAGGCAGAAAGAACTGAGTGCCACATGACTCCAATCTTACACATTTCACTCGCTTCTTTAACATTCACATTACTTTTCAGGCACGCTCTTCTGTTCTTAGGGTCCTTATAAAACCCGATCAATATTGGTAGGTGAGACTTGAATATCCTCGGTTCACATAACCTTTCACTTTCGCGTTGTGTATTGTGTTTTATTATTTTGCATTCTTTCTAAATGTCTAAGCCAAAGTCTATATATAATCTTAATTTATACCATATATGTATAACGTTCCTTATAATTAATTGCATTTGTAGCTTAACTCTCTCTGTCAATTTACACACACAGCTACATACTCATAATATTTTTGTTTTCTTGTTGACAGTTTACATTTTTAGTAATTCGTACTCCAATACGTCTAGCGTTGGTGTCCTTATTATGTCAGTTTCTGGTTTACCAACGATCTAGCATTATGCCTATCTTTTGTGACCAATTTAGTAGTTTAGTTAGTAAAAGCGCGCAAATTTACACAGTAATATTTGGTATGTCTAATAAATTAGGTCTGCCGATACAATTTAAAGTCTAAGACGTCAGGTAATCTGCTATAGCATTTGAGAACTTTCATTGCTAGAATACGTTTATGTTGTGTACTATTGATAATAGGGTTTTCATTAAATTTGTTTTCAAAGGCTATTTTAAATAATAGTCTCCTAAGAATCTACTATTATGTTCAAGTTACAAAAAAGCGTACTTAACTGATTTCATAAAGAAAGAAAATCTCAATTCTATTAACATGGTGTGACAATGTGTGTTATGTGAAACCGTCGTAATTGTATATTAATGTTGAGTTTTTATTTGAATTGAGGTAGGGCGCATCTAAGCAGCCCGACTGGGGAAGTACCTTAACCTCACAGAAAAACGGCAGCCAAATAACAACTCCTTATGAGGGTTGTTGTATTCCTGCGTGTGAGTGAGGTCACCAGTAAGCTCCCAAGGAGTTGCTGTGTAAGCAGCAGAGGAGGCATCGCGCGAGTGATACTTAATATATTACAAGTGTTAATAGGCTACGATACCCGCTTTACATCATGTGGGCCGAATGCAGGTACGCCTCCCGACGTAGTAGAAAAACAAAAAAGAATTGTTCTCGATTCTTGGATCATTGCTCGATTGGTTCCATAAAATTGATGAAGTAACTTCAATTTCGCTGCGATGAATTTTAAGGGTTTTCAAAATCTTTGCAATTATAAATATGCTGAGAAGTTTCTGGCGTTCAGTTTGTCGCATATACGTTTCTAGTCACGATTTCATTAAAATCACTTTCACATTTTTTGACACAGTGTAGTTATTTGTTTATGTGATATTTGTCCACAGAAAAATTAATCAAGTAACCTCTTCATCGACGATTACGCGGATAGCCCGTCGCTGTAACCTATCGAGACTGTGCGAAGACGTCCCAAAGATGCGAGCAATACTCCACGCAGGCCCGAACTTGAGTCTTATAAAGCAGAGAAAGCTAGTCCGGCGTGAAGAACCGGCGCACCATGTCCAGGACTACGAGTTTTTTTGAATCTGTTAAGATGAGTCTCTCGATATAATTTCGTTGGTTGTGTCCATGCCTAGCACATTCAGGCTATCTCGCATATTGAGGGAAGCACCCTGAAGACTGGAAGTGGAGAGGAATACGGATATTTTTGTTGTAAACGCGCACACCTGAGTTTTCTTGGCATTTAACTCAACCAGGTTATTGGAACCTCATTTACTAATCCAAAAGAGATCCAAAACCCGATTCAGCTCAAGAACAAGACTCCCGCGCTTCTCACCCATTTCAGTCCGACCAGTTCAAACGTACCCTCTCACCAGTAGGGTGCCGCTCCTGCGCTTCATCAACCGCCCGGCTCATGATCTCAAACAGCCCAGTCGTCTCCGTATTCCTAGTATGGCGTCGATATATGCGCATGTAAATACGGCTCTGAAGGCCCATGATTAATAAGAGTAGAGAACGGAAGCGTGAAGCGGGAGAGAATTGCCACCACATTGGCGAAGAATGGCGGTGGACTATTTGTCCATTAGTTTGTCGACAGAGGAGCTGTACTGATCCGTCGGACGGAGGGGCCCCGTACCCCGCAGGTAGTCACCGGGTCCCCGACCATCCAGTCACCGACCGACACGACGGTCTACCCCGAGATTATGCGCGGCAGGAAAGGGCAGCGTCTGAAGTTGGTTAGACTTTATTGGGCCTCTATATTATAACGCGGGTGACCAGCGGAACAAACGTTTCAACGGGTCTCCCTTGCCGATGGATCTACTCAGTCCTCCTAACAATGGATAGACGGCTATACTCTGTATAGCCGATGGGATCGCGGTGGCTAGGTGGAGCTGTGAAGCTCTCTGTCGCCCGTGGATGGACCGACGCAGTATGGGGAGAGAAATTTGGAAAAAGTTATAATCGTTTTACCGGCGTTCTAAAATGGGCAAAATCAAATTTTTTTAGAAAATAAAACTGCAAGATGATGAATGGAAGAATGAATTGCGGAATGAAAGAGAGTATGATGTATGAATGTGTTATTTATTTATATTTTAATGATTTTAAAAAAAATGTGTGTATAACGTAAACATATTGTTATATAAATCGCCTTGCCCACGGCAGGGGTGTACGTAATAAAAAAAAAAAAAAAAACAATGGATAGACAGAATCCACCACTATTTTCGCAATATCGAATCATCAGTTTATATAACAATTTATAGGTTATACACCAGCTGATCCCGAAACGCGACGTACTCATATGTACACCACTTCACGGGTGTTTCGCCGCGTGTACGGTGGTAGCCAACCAGGCGGGTATTTACTCCACCACTGCTAGTGCACTGGCTGAGATGCTGGAATTTCTAGAAATCCCTTAGTCGTCTCTTACGACATCCACGGGAATAGAGAGGGCGGTGATTTTTAAAATTCTTTCTCCGTCCCCGCACGGATAAAATGCTTCGTTTGAGTCGGGTATAGATCAGGATTTGGTAAGGTTTAGCTTAAGTTTCTCTCACTCGACACATCCAATAAAATGATGTAAACCTTTACAAATAAAGTTATTTATATAGCTCATAAAACATACAGAACTCCTGGTGACCTAGTATTGTATAATAGTTTCATTAAATATTGTGTTCCTATTCAAATTTACATGTAAATGTTTGTTCGCAGTTCCTATATTCTAATGAATATCTCAAATAATAGATCAACAAACTGCCAAATAACTATTATATTAGAATAATAATATATTATAACAGATATACAATGCGAAAGTAGAAGGATATAGAAGCCGAGGTAGTCCAAGACTTACCTACCATGACCAAAGTAATTGTGTTTTATCAGAAGGTGACATCAGAAGTCCTAACCTAAACCCGCGAGCGTGCATGAGAAGAGCTATGAATATTAAAGCCGTGCCATGCCATATTTATTTTGTTTCCCCGCTACGTAAATAGAAGCCGATGCAGGCCACGGATACATCGTGTAATGTATCCGTGACCTCATATTTACACAGCCCAATCAATTTATTGTGAGATAAAAGATATTATTTTGCGCACCGACCGGTGGTCTACTGGCAATTAATGGAGTTGACTGACAGTGCAGATAAATTTATATATCACATAAAAATTCTGTAAATATTTAATTTGTTTTTAAATACAAGAATATATATTATAAAATGTTTAGAGTACAATAAGTATTACACAGATGTTGCTACCCCTGTTGTTAACACACCAACTGTTCAAGTTGTAAAAGTTATTATTTAAATTGGTAAATTAATTACGTATTTGCTTTTTTTTATACAACGTCGCGAGGCATTCAAGCATACGGCCCACCTGATGTAAAACAGTTACCGAAGCCTATTAACACTTGTAATAAATTAAGTATCACTCGCGCGATGCCTCCTCTGCTACTTACACAGCAACTCCTTCGGAGCTTACTGGTGACCTCTCACACGCAGAAAAACAACAACCCTCTAGGAAATTGTTATTTGGCTGTAGTTTTCTGTGAAGTGGAGGTACTTCCCCAGACGGGCCGCTTTGATGCGCCCTACATCTCTTCAAATGCTTACATGCAATATTGGTTTACTCCATTTGATCGGATACAATGTAGAGCATTTCGAATCGTCGGCGATCCAGTGACTCCGCTCGGCTGGACTCGCTTTGTACACGAAGAGACGTTGCTTCTCTTTGTGTACTGTATAAATTGTATCATGACGAGTGTTCGGAGGAGCTTCAAGTTAATACCAGCCGCTTAGTTCCACTATAGTGCCATTCGTCATAAACTTAAATATCACCCTCACCATCTTGATGAGAGGCAATTCACCTCAGTACGCTTTTTGAGGCATTTTCCACTACGTACGGTGAAATTGTGGAATAAATTAGCCTCACGAAACTGAAACTGTACGGGATTGTGGCTGACACAGTAAATAACTTGTATGTATGTCTGTGTGTATATCTTCACGCCAGGTCCCTTGCGGGGTAGGCGAGAGAACCGAGCGCCATAAGACGCGGTCCTTACACACTTCACTCGCTTCTCTAACATTCATATCTCTTTTCATGACAATAAATAAATAACTTTTCTTTTCCAAAATGTTTTCTTTCATGTAGTACAATAAGAAAGGAGTCCGTCTGATTTTAAAATTAGAAAGTGGTCTGTGACCACAGAAACCCGAAAGTATTAAACTACTCGTAATTGAGTAGAGCATAAATTTGCTATTTTGAATGAACAATTGGTTAAATTTAATTTAGACAAATTTTAATTATCAATACCAATTGTATACCAAACAAAATTCTCAAAAAGCAACAATGTTTGTATTAAATTAGCCAGATAGTCCATTGAAATTCAATACCGCCAGTCTACGACGCTTCCTTCATAGCTAATAATTTCATTTAAATGGTGGAGAAGTCAAACAACGTTTACACTGCTAAGTTGTAACAACCAGCCGACAATGTCTATGAATTAACAATGAACGGGGGTCGGAATTGGGGCCTTTTCGACAAATTACGAACCTGCTTGTACGTTGGGCTTCCGCCGATCCCCTTTGACAACTAGTTTGTTGTAGTCTAGTTGTCTATCACAAGTTGTTGAGTTTTGAGTTGAAAATTAGAGGGAAATATCACTGACTAATTCTTTTACGTTTTATTTATTTATTACTAGCGACACGCCCGGCTTCGCTTCGGGTAGTAGAGCATATTATGTCTACCAATTTTAATGAAATTTTGTGTGTGTGTGTGAGTAGGTTTCTGGATGGTTTGGATTCACAATTGTACCCGGTAGGTAGCGCTGCAATCGGATTCTAGGAAAAATGAAAATAGCAGGCAAGCCAATAGCAACGTTCAGGCAGCACAACA
Source organism: Pyralis farinalis (assembly GCA_947507595.1). Classification (NCBI taxonomy): domain Eukaryota; kingdom Metazoa; phylum Arthropoda; class Insecta; order Lepidoptera; family Pyralidae; genus Pyralis; species Pyralis farinalis. The sequence goes on from OX382274.1 coordinate 19,188,091, forward strand.
TCTGTCGGGTCCGGGTAAATGATTATCACAATGTGCATGAAATTCCTAAGGTAACTAACGTATTGAAGTTGATAAAGATTAATACTGTATATCCGATGAAAACTCCCTGACTTTTTCCAACATTTTTCGACCGTTTATCGCGAACAGGCAGTCAGACAGACGTGGCGCAGGACTTATAATACATTTTCTAATACCTACGATGTAAGGAATATAGTAAATATTTACGTTTAGAGTAAATGGTTGTCTATTTGTTTGGTTATTTTGTGTTACAATTTTCCTTCTGATTACCTGGACTATGAGATATACGTTACGATATATATTAAGGATTTAGATGACAATAGTGTAATAATGCAAACAAGGACGTGTGATAATAATGCCAAATTAAATTTGATGGATCAGTGACTTTCCCCCAATTTCACAGCAATGCCTTATATATTTAATTCGTATTCTGCATAACATTTCTATAATTTTTGTTTTTAAATAAATTCTTGACTGACTGTCAACTTTAAACCATTTTTCACATAGTGCACAAAGAAGTAATTAGCGCTTATGATTATTAATTAATTAAATTAACAAAAGTAATGTAGATGTTTGTTAAGGGTTTGTTTTTTTTATTCTCACAAGATTCTTCATTCGTCTTTACAATTATGTACTTTCCACTACCAAATACATAATTATAAATACCATCCAACTAAAAACCGAAAAGAGAGATGGTCCACAGTCAGTCAGTTAGAAGTGTATATATGGTACACAGCAGCATTTCATAAGTAGCTCTACTCGAGAAGTTACAGAAGACCTCAGGCAAATAACAATTACCTGATGAACTGCTGCGATACTACCGTGTTAACAGATTGTCTTGGTTTGGCAGCTTTGGCAATATTCTCTGCATGGCAAGGGACTATAACCGCTTTATTTCGAGCTACCGTATTCTTGTACATCTGATTAAAAATGATGTAATAAGTTAATCTTAAAAGTTTTGTACATTTCAAGTCTGGCCATAAATACTGTTACATAGATATTTTTCTTTTTTTCAACTCTATAACTACGAGTATTTTCAATTTGGAACGCGTTTATTATGTTAAAAACTTCTATCGATTTCCCGACATTTTACATATTCTTTTCGTGTTTATTATCAAATTACAATATGGAATGGGGTATTAAATAAAATAGGATTATAGTGATTGTCTTGTACAAAGTGAATTTGGAGCCGTCGGTCATATTCTAGACACTTCAAAGGCTTGGTATAAGCCGTATGATCATATGTTGTACAATCGACAGATATACCAACACTTCCTATGTTGAAGACCATAAAAGATCGGGGAGATCGCGTGCTGTTAGAACTACAAGGGCTGTTAATGCTGTTAAACCTAGAATTCACAAACAAACAAACAACACACAAACAAAAAATCTTATCGCGAGAAATGGAGATTTTCGCTAGGACTCTGCCGTGTATAATAAAACAAGACCTGAAGCTCGACGCTTATCATCGATATACAGGACATGCCCTTAATCAATCTCTACAGTTACAGAGAGTGGATCGATCAAAACGCCTTCTGTCCTGATACGCTGGTGAAAGGCGCAGGAATATCGTCTTTACTGATGAAAAATAATTCACGATTGAAAATCACATCAACAAGCAAAATGATAAAATCTATGCACGCAGTTCTAAAGAAGCTGCCAAGTAGTCGGAAAGGTACAATATGGTCATCATCCTGCGTCTGTAATGGCTTGGTGGGGGGGGGGGGGGGGGGGGGGGGGGGTCTTATCAAGGAGTCACAAAGCTTCATTTTTGTGAAAAACGAGTGAAGGCTTCAGCCATAGTGTTTCAAGAGACTGTCTTGGATCGTGTTGTGAAACCTCTCAACAATATACTTTTTAAAATGTACCGTGGACTTTCCAACAGTACTCTGCTCCTGGTCATAAGACATGAACTACCCAAACCTAGCTCGAAACCAACGTTCCGGACTTTATAAGAGTTGAAGACTGGCCCTCGTCAAGCCCAGATCTGAAACCTTTAGATTACAAATTATGGTCAGTTTTAGAGGGCATGGCCTGCTCGAAACGACACGCCGACATTGTGTCTCTTAAGAAATCTCTGAGGCTAAATTGTGACTAAATTTCCCATGAAAACAGTGCGTAAATTGATAGATTCGTGGCCAGACAGATTAAAGGCCTATTTTAAAGCAAAAGCCATTTCGGTAAGAATCATTTTTTTTGTTGAGACTTCCATAAATATGTATGTATATATGTATGTATATCTTCACGCCAAGTCCCTTGCGGGGTAGGCAGAGAGAACCGAGCGCCATAAGACGCGATCCTTGCATACTTCACTCGCTTCTGTGACATACATAGCTCTTTTCATGCACGCTCGTCGGTTCCTGGGGCTTCTGACATCACCTTCTGATAAAACACGACCAATTTGGTCATGGTAGGTTAGTCTCGGCCTTCCTCGGCTCCTACATCTTTCCACTTTTGCATTGTATATCTGTTTCGTCATTCTTTCGTCCCGCATTCTTTCTACATGTCCGAACCAACGGAGCATGCCCTTTCTTATCTTAACACCGACACTCTCTTTTAGACCAACTCTTTCTCTCACGTCTTCATTACGAACGCGGTCAGCAAGCGTTATGCCACAAATTTTGCGCAATGCTCGCATCTCGACCGCATTTATTCTACTTTCATGCTCTCTCTGCCATACCCAGCTATCACTTCCATAAGTTAGCGTTGGAATTAGCACCGCGTTGTGTACAGCGAGCTGTACCTTCTAGCTTAGATTTCGGCTGCCTAGAAGTTTACCCAACGCTCCATTCACCCTATTCCCGGCACTCACTCGTCTCTCCACATCAGCGGTGTACCTTCCATTGCTGCTAAAAGCACTTCCAACATATACAATCTCATTCACTTGCTCCAACACTACATCATCAACCATAATCCTAGTGTTCGTTCTGGTTGTCTCTCTTTCAAATACCATTATCTTGGTTTTCTTCGCATTCAATTGTAAGCCTTTCTTCATACAATCATCTTTCATTATTGTAACTAGTGTTTGCAGTTCGGATGGTGATTCTGCTATTAATGCCGCATCGTCTGCATAAAGCAGGCAGTTGACCACTGAGTCACCCATTCGCATTCCCACATTCATATTTCTTATTCTCTGAAGACAACTGTCCAGATACAGGATGAACAGCCGAGCTGACAGCACGCATCCCTGTCTGACACCCATGTTGACATCAAACCAGGGCGACAAGCTGTCGTCCACCCGCACACATGCTGTACAATCCTCATAAGTGGATTGCACAGCACGGAGGTCACCGTCAACCCCATATCCGGGCAAAATGTTCCAGAGATTCTTTCGCACGACTCTATCAAATGCTTTCTCAAAGTCCACAAAACCGCAGAAAACCTTCTGGTCCAAAGCCAGATGCTTCTCTACGATGTTGCGGAGTGAAAAAACTTGATAAATATGTATATATAAGTTTTATTAAGATTAAATTACTTCTTAAAAAAATAAATGCATATTCATTTGTAACAGAACTTATGACCGGACTAGGTACAGTTTCAGCAAATCCTCATTGTCCGTATACAAATAAACAGATAAACACACAACCATATAACCATAAAGAATTGAACATAATTTTATAGTGAGTATTGTGATACCCTTAAAAAAAAGAATGAATAAACACCACCTGAATAGGACACCAGGGATAGATAGACCACTAATCAAGGGAATAATAAATAGAGTACGCTAAGAAAAATATCTAACTTTTAATTGGCAAAAAATTACATTCTAAAAATTTTACTCTTTCAATTAAAACTTAAACAACACTACATGTAACTTGCCACATGTCGTTCCCAACAAATTACTTATTAGAAATTTCTAATTGAAATTGTTAAAATTTTTAGAAAGTAAGTTTATGTTAATTAAAAGTTTTTAAGTAGGAATCTAATATAAAAGAGATAAATTTGTTTTTACTAAATTGAAAAGTGTTGTACATCGATACCCGTAAGATTTGACCTTTTCTTCCATGATATCGCATATACTAATTTAAACAAAACGGTCTCTCTATTTTATTAACAAAAGTCAGTAGAGTAATTGAACTTAACATAAAGTGGATGTTTTTATTAAAATATAATAAATCACAACACACACATTTCGACATTCACGCGGGAGTTCGCACAACCACAGTAAAATGGAGTCGCGCGTAGCGTGGCGTACTTACCTACTATTATTCTACACACTAAGTTCCTTTGCGGGTTAACCAAAGATAACCAAACGCGACATAACTAGGTCCTTACATACTTCGTTCGCTTCTTTAACATTCATAGAAGAGGAGGAAGAAAGTAAATTCTGAGATTTTGAAAATACCGAGGCAACACCTCGAAATATCCCTACGAATGCTCCTGCCTCCATCTCACAGAAAACCGCAGCCAAATAACTACTCCCTAGAGGGTTATTGTGTTCCTGCGTGTGAGTGTGTAAGAAGCAAGGTGAGAAGATCCAAGCAGTCCGCCTGGGAAAATACCTTCACATATAACCGTAGCCAAATAACAACTGCCTAGAGGGTTATTGTGTTCCTGCGTGTGAGTGAGATCTCCAGTAAGCTCCTAAGAAATTGCTGTGTTAGCAGCAGAGGTGCCATCGCGCGAGTAATACTTAAAGTATTGAAGGCGTTTATAGGCTACGGTAACCGCTTTGCATCAGGTGGATCGTATGCTTGTATGCCTCTCGACGTTGTATAAAAAAAGACGCATACGTACGAGTCGTGGTTTTCCTCAGCACCAATACCTCTCTCAATTTGTGTTGTGTGTCTGTTTCATCATTATTTCACCTTAATCATAATTATACACTGTCGCCACTTATTACTTAGTTGCAAATATTTCTTTACAAACTAACAAAAAAATCCTGTCATAACATCTTTCTCAAGCCACTGTTAGTGTATTTTGTGCTTTCCGTACCGCATTTAAAACGTCAAACTTCAAATCGCACCCACAATTCATACATTTATTTTCGTATTTAATCATTTTCGTTCAGTAAAAAAATGAGCGTCCGGTCCGTGAAATTTGTTGAGAAATTCGTTATGTGACCGTGTGTGTGTGATATTTAATAAAACAAATATTTCATTCTCGTAGTTGTTTCAGTCACGTATTTGGCCAGTGAGTGAGTGAAATAGTCCATTTTTCTTTTTATTAATACAGTATATGCATTAACAATTTGACCTAGTATTTTTGCTTATACAGTTATTGAGGTCCGATGAATAATGCGAAAAAAAAAAACTGCAAGCGCATTGTGTTACATTTTAAATAATTTATTGAGCAGTCAGAACCCGTTATATACGTTTTCCCATACATTTCGCGGTCGTATACGACCACCCGGGTTTCGAAGGGTTAACAATAACTTCGAAGTGAAACTGAAAGTTTACTTAATATGATATTGGTTGGTATTAGAAAAACTTGTATAATGTGTGGAACTTAGCGCCATGCTTAATGACCTCAATAGTGTTTCCAACCAGGTAGGTATCAAGATGAACATGGACAAGACTAAGATCTTGTTGAATGTCCATGTTACACCTAAGCCGATCACGGTTGGGAGCACTAAGGTCGAAGTTGTTGACGAATATGTTTACCTCATCATCATCATCATTTCAGCCTATATTCGTCCACTGCTGAACATAAGCCTCCCCTCTAGAGTGCCACTCGTCTCGATCCTGTGCCACCTGCATCCATCTACTCGCTACAAACCTCTTGAGGTCGCCTCTCTTGGTGTCGTCCCACACTACGTGCACCAGTACGGGGACGCCATTCGAGAACCTTTCTTCCCCAGCGGTTGTCGGTTCTACTATATGGTCGTCCCACTGCCACTTCAGCTTGCTTATCCTATGAACTATGTCGGTTACCTTACTTCTACTGCGGATAGCCTCATTTCTGATTTTATCATGCAGAGAAATCCCGAGCAAGCTCTTTCCATAGTACGCTGAGCGACCTTGAGCTTCCCCATACGGCCAGTGAAGGGCCACGTCTCAGTTCCAGTATGTCATCACTGGCAACACACACTGTTCGAAACCCTTGCTCTTCAGGCGTTGAGGTATTTTGGACGAGAAGATGTGTCGAAGTTTCCCGAACGCTGCCCAGCCGAGTTGAATCCGTCTGTTGACCTCTCGGTCGAAGTTGGACTTGGTTAGCTAACTGAATAACCTGTCCTAAAAAACATATTCGTCAACAACTTCCAGCTTAGTGCTTCCAATCGTGACCGGCATAGGTGTGACATGGACATATAAGGTAACTGTAAATTGATAAAAATAAATTAAGTGTTCAATTATTAAACATATAAAATTATAAGTACATATAATACTGCTTGAGTATTGTGGGCTCGAATGTAGCTTGAAACATTCCGTGTAAATTGTCCGGCCGGTTTTCGCCCTTTACTTTTCCGAATATCGCTAACACCTTGACTGGATATAGTTTACTCATTTATTTATCAGATACCAAGGGAAGACCAAACAAGTTCTCCGCAACGAGTTCACCACAAAATAAATAATGATATTTAAATGACTTTATGTTAATTTTATAACGTAATTTATCAGAAATTCGTAAAGTACTAGGCATAGATAGCAAGAGAAATTTAAGGAGTCGGTTTTTGGACTAATTATTCCCAAATGAAATTTATCAAACCTCTAGCCCAAAGGGTGCAATTTTTTATTAAGATTTCCCAAACTTTTTTCATTAAATTCCACGAAGTATTTGGAAGTTCCTCTCGTTTCAACGATGAGAAAAAACCTTTAGCGTTTTTCACATTGCTACCGTCGACCGAAATTTTGGGAATTAATTATTATATTTACATATTTGTGTATTCACCACTTATACAAATTTAAGTTTAATATATATATATATATATAAATCTCGTGTCATGGCGTTTGTGGTTGCACTTCTCCGAAACGGCTTGACCGATTTTAAGATTTTATGTAAAATTGGTAGGTATGAGAATAGGTCGTAAAGTATATTTCATAAAAAAACAATAATTAGAAAAAAGCAATAAGAAATTATTTATATGCCAGAACAACGTTTGTAGTCTCGGTTAGTCGTTAATAATTAAATACCGATTTGATCCTGCTTTGAAAATATTATAATGTAAAATTTACTTACGCCAACTGCCGATGATCAGGGTGTAGATTAATCATATATACAACACATACTATAAAACAAAATCCCCCGCCGCGTCTGTATGTTTATTCGCGATAAATTCAAAACTACTGAACGGATTTTTTCCTGTGATTTTCAACAATAGACAGATGATTCTTGAGGAAGGTTTAGGTGTATAATTTATTAAGAGTTTGTGTAAATCGGTCGAAATAAGACGATAATTGTTGAAAATGTCGGAAATCGTCTAAGCGCCTGGGAGCTTTCATCGGATATTATACAGTATTAATCCTCATCAACTTAAATACCTTAATTACCTTAAGCACTTCATGCACATTGTGGTAATCATTTACACCATATAATTTAAATGATGGACCCGACAGATGCGGCGTGGGACTGTGGGAGCATAATGTGGTGTACTACCCGTACGGCCAGGCCGGGTCGCTAGTACATAACATAGTAAATAATACTTTATTTTTTTACAACATCGAGATGTATAATGCTGCAATGTATAGTGGTTGCCGTAGCCTACAGGAAGTATCGCTCGAGCAGCAACATCCTTCGCAAGCACAATAACTCCGTAGGTGCTTGCTGGTAACATCACTCACTTGCAGTAATACATCAATCCCCCAGGGAGTTGTTATTTGACCGCCGTTTTCTGTAAGGCGGAGGTACTTCCGCAAACTGATTGCTTTGATGCACCCTACCTCTCCTAAAACCACCAAGACAAACAGACATGTTCATGCATGCAAATTTTTATCTTACGGGTGAGTTAAACCCGTAAGATAAAATAGAAGATAATAATAAAAAAATAAAATATAATAATAAAATAGAGCCTTTATGATAAAATAGCCATTAATAACCGTTTGGCCACCGAACTCGTTGTCTTTACTTAATTGTTGTCTGCATTAAGGTAGACAACAAGTATGCTATGTATGTGATAGCCAACGCGAAGTCTGTAAAATCTCTGTAAAAACTTTTCCGGTACAGTTTTTCTTGAAATTATCAGAAAACCTCCGACGAAAATATACCGTAAAATCCGTGCGGAACCCTACTCGGTGAGCCAGCCCAACTCGCGCCAGACCGGCTTTATTCATTCCGAACTTTGAAAGATTATTAGTAAAAAAACACGGTTTCCCTCCATAATCGTTCCTACGAGAATAAGTAACAATTCTAAGTTGATTCGCTCACTCAATTCTTACGTCTGAATACAGGCTTTTATGTTGTAGCATGTAGCCATCCCATTAAGATAAGCCAACCAAAACGAGACGTAGCGCGGGATTAATGGCGGTAAACAAAATGGTGTCTACGGTGGTATTGTATGTTCAAGAACACAAAAACAAGTCGAGAAGCGCACAAAAAGTTGGCTTTACTTACACGCGTAAATTATGCGGGTTTTGGGTGTGTGCTAATCTCATTTAATCCGGAAGTGCTGGGAAATTAAGTACAGGGCTAAATGACGATGTAAAAGTGATTTTGCTGCAAATTTTCACATTCATTTCTTCTAATGAAAAACATATTTTCTGAATCCATCTGCGATTGGCCAAGGCATTCTGTAATCTTCTTTTTATGGTTATCCTGTTTCCGAATCCATTAGTATTGGCGGAGACCGATACCTGAGTCTAAGGATTTGGACTCCTGCTATGAATGTACCACTAAATTCGTGTTTTATAAGTAATTAACGTTATAACTAATGGGTTTTTATTTTTTTGCTTAAAATGCAGCAAATATCTTTTCATCAAATTAATTGCCAAGCTAATTACAAGTAACGTCAGCCATTAATATAGGTATATAGATAGATAACGTTACGTTAATAAATAAAACAATAAAGTGAACAAAATCGATGGATATCAGCTCATCAACAGATCTGGAACGTTTTCAATAATAGATGTCTTAGTACAGATATGGCTTTGAAGATATCTCGGTATTAATACTCATAGTATATTGTAAAACAATACAGAATTTCTTCGACTTCCTTATTTTGCATCAACCAGATATCGTGACCATGATTTTATACGGCATCGCCTAATGTGAAGTGTTAGGGTATTCCCGTGAACTAGTGAATTCATAATAATGTATTTAAATTAATCAAAATGTATAAATAATTTTAAATGGAAGTTGCTCTGCCTTATGAGAGTTGTATTTGGTACTACATACTTTAGATAATGAGAACTACTATGTACAGCTTGAAACGGACATAAAGAACTTGAACTTGAATGTATCTATATGAAACTTAGCTAAGTATTTAATTCATATTGTTACAATAACAACTTCCATTGAATCTGGTCTCGTTTGGAGATAGACATGACATTTTTGCTACCAATTTTTTCTCATTCTGTGCAATCGCAACTGGTATATAAAGCAATAGGTAATACCTATATCTAGCTATGTAGAAGACAATTCGCTTATTAAGTTCATCTATATAGGTGTCCTTCCTAAAAAAGAGAGAAAATGAGATTTACAATTATAAATAACGCCGAGCGAAGCTCGGTTTCCTAAGTAATACCAGCTTTTCGACAGTATGATTATTACGTATTTGGTCGCATCGTTTATACGGTGTAACTTAAACATCTAATAATGGTCCCGGTTGGAATCCCAATAATTGCACTTTCATTTTGCCTATCTTTTTCCATTACTTTTAACAATCCATTTTTTGTATATGTACATTTATATAGTTGGTGTGTCCTGAAAACGGCTCAATTTTATGCGATTTTATATTCCGATAATATACAATACGCCGAGCGAACCTCGGTCGCTTAGTTTCTGTGCTACAAGTAAAATAAATATATTTATTAAGTTTAGCTGAGAGCAGATCTCGTTCGACACTTTTACGACTGGAACTCTTATTACTTACGGCATGAGAACAGTGCTCTAGTCTAAGTGACGGGCTTGATGTGCACTTAGCTGTACAATAATCACCGCCCTTTTCAACGCTAAGTTGGGAATATTTCTCAACGAATATGCACATTGTTTTATGTGTGGTAAACGTTGTTAGTATCAAAATTGTTATTATTCCTAGTCTAACCTATTTTGTCTATTCTCATTTTGTCACTGTTTGTTATTACTGTTAGAGCATCCATACAACCGAATCTACCATCAGAATTTCGAAATTACAACACGCACATTTTGCGCAGCGACCGAACCCGCTCCGCTACCCTGCGGCCTGCCCAACTAAATGTGCAGTTACCAATATATTTTTGAGTCACCGATCAATTATTCCTTCTGATTTGCAATTAGTCTCGAATAAATTAACCTGAGCATGCGACTTATCAAGTCTGGCAACATAATATTGCGTTAACTACTTCTATGTATATAAAACCATCATCCTCATCTGAAGTACGATGCTACTTACTATTTAAATACGGTAACTACTCGCTATTTAAATACGGTAGAAGCAATTAGGTTTTCTTTCGCAGATACTTATGCTATGATATGAACGCCCTGCTGAGGTTTTCCCACAGAACTTCTTGGGGTTTTGAAGAAAGATGTGAAAAAGTTTTTACAGGATCCGTAATGCGGGAGTATTTGCCTCTGCTTTTATATACGTTCATATATTAGTGGTACAAAAAAGGAGTTACAAAGCTCTCTGAAACACAAGTCAAAGAAAACACAGCAACTTCTAAAGAGTTGCTTTGTTAGCAGCAGGGGTGGTTGACTCACTCAGAGGAACATACTATCCTCCAGAGAGTTGTTATTTGACTGTGGTTATCTGTGAGATTGAAGTAATAAGCAGACACGCTTATGCACACAAATATTTGCCCTATAAGCGAATCAAACGGGCCTTGATGTTAAAGTAGCATTGTTAACCACTCCGCCACCGGGCTCATCGAAACAGAAGAAGAAGCTGTTACAAGTTTATGTGAAGAAAAATGAAGGAATAAAGAAAAGATGGTCACGGTTATATAAGGTAGTAAGGGATTGCAAGGTGTTTTATTTTATGCCCCAGCTGATAATGTTACAGTAGTTTTTCTTTAAAAAAACAACAAGGTTTTATTCGACAACATTCAAAAGGAAAAATCAAATATCGTATTTTTTTTTAAAAAACATTGGGAGGCATACAAGCAGACGGTCCATCTGATGTAAAGCGGTTAGCGTAGCCTATGATCGCTTGCAATATATTAAACATCACTCGCATGATGCCACCTTTACTGCTAACACAGCTACCAGCTACTTCTTAGGAGCTTACTGGTGACCTCACTAACACGCAGGAACGCAACAACCCTCTAGGGGATTGTTATTTGGCTGTGGTTTTCTGTGAGGTGGAGGTACTTCTCCAGACGAGCTGTTTTGATGCGCCCTACCTCTCTCAAATCTGTCTAAATAAAGAAATTGAAAAACGTTAGAGTCGTTTCAGAGACATACGTAATATATATATATATATATATATATATATATATATATATATATATATATATGAGAATTTTTTATATATGAAATGCTAATTAAAGTAACGGGATAGTTCTAGTTCTAGAGAGTTGTTATTTGGCTGCGGTTTTCTGTGAGGTGGAGGTAGTTCTCCAGACGGGCTGCTTGATGCGCCCTGATCAATAACATAAAGTAGGTATTTTACAAACTATCTACTTTCTGTGATTGATCATAAAGACGGTAGGTAGCAACAGAAAATAAATATTAAATATAGAACAGTACAACATTTATGCAATATCATACAATAGATATGTTTTATAGTATATGCTTAAATGTCTGACCCACATAATTACCAAAATTTTCCGGTAAGCACTAACAAAATTTGGACCATTATCACGTTGAAAGGGTTTCCCCTACAGCGCTATAAAACGTTTAATAACCACTAAGAACGCGTGCGATGATTGCTCCCAACTAAGCCTGAAACTACACTCATTATATAGGCTCAGTTTCACAAGACTATGTATAATCCTCGATTGCTTTAATTTATTAATAAACTTTTATGTTATAATTGCTATGAGTTACATCTATACGTAGGCATCCTCTCGCAACCCTACAGAACTTAGCAAAATATGTGTGGTACTAATAATAGCTACTTCCAATACATACATAGAAAACGATCAGACCAAGATGTTCATACAAACAAAGAGTACTTTAGACCAATTTAAAATATGGATTAGGTCACTCAATTCAACGAATCTCTTTTGATTACGTACAATTTTCATGGCTGTATTGTGCTTGCTGTTAGGTAGCCATTGTTATTCATTTGTCAATAGCCACTCGACGGTCCTCTTTGGAAAGTCAATGAAGAACCTTTTTTTTATACACCGTCGGGAGTATTACAAGCATACTGCCTACCTGATGTAAAGCAGTTACCGTAGTCTATTTATGCTTGTAATATATTAAATATCACTAGCACGATGACTCATCTGCTGCTTACACAACAACTCCTTAGAAGCTTACTGGTGACCTCACTCACATACAAGAACACAACAACCCCCTAGGGAGTTGTTATTTGGCTGCAGTTTTCTGTGAGTTGGAGGTACTTCCCCAGATGGCTTTGATGTGCCCTACCTCACTTAAAACATCCAGACCAAGACAAACAGACATGTTCATGCACACAAATTTTTGCCTTGTGTGGCAATCGAACTCACGAGCGTTGGTGTCAAAGTCGCGTCATTCACGACACTCATTCATTTATAGTCATAATCATATTTGGTAATCAAAAGGTAAAACAGTTTTGTTGTAACTAAACCGGCTAATCCAGTCAGATCGGCAGAAATCCGACTGATCCTGGCAGGACTGAAATTGATGCCAGATTGCAATCCCTGTTGACTGTTGTCAAGTTTGCGTTCATCAGAGAACACGGGCGGTGCATTCAGTTCAATTGTACGATCAATTAAGTAGCGAAATTCAATGCCTGTTTTCGCAATACATTTTCTATGTAACGGCGCACACGTCGATTTAGTCCATTCTATATCGGCTTCCATCGTCACAGTTTAAGCTTCCTACGGTATGGAAGGTTATATACGAAAGTTAGGTACAATTTGATGCGTTTTTATTATATGTAGGCGGTTTAATTTTACGTGTGTGCTATGTTTGGTGTAGATTTCCGCCTGCAGATAAGATTGAAGTTATCTGGTCAACTATTCCAGACAAAACGTTTTTAAAATCATAATGTGCAGAGTGCAGCACAGGCACAAAGCATGGAAGTGTCTAGCCATCATAAATTAGTTTGTGTCAGTTAATATATAAACTAGTATATAGTTAATATAATAATAATAAAATTGCATTGAATAGGGTATTTACCCTATTCAATGCTCTTCTTGCCCGATAGGATCTACTAGCCTTTGGCGTACTTCTATAGGCCATAATCTGCTTTTACTTTTTCATGTAAGAAGATGAAAATTCGCAAGGTGGAAATCGAATTAGAACCTATCTGATGAGCAGAAGTGTAAGTATCAGACACTTATAGACATTTTCTACATTTATCATTTTAGTACCTAGGTAATTCAACTTCGCCTGGTATTTTTTTTTTAATTTGTTAAATCATGTTTTATTTTCAGAACTGCACTTAACACCTACATAAATGAACATAAAATCAAAACCTTGTCTTTTTTTATATAACGTCTGGAGGCATACAAGCATACACCGCTTTAAAGCGGTTGCCGTAACCTATAAAATCTTGCAATACATTAAGTATCACTCGCGCGATGCCATCTCTGCTGCTAACACAGCAACTCCATAGGAGATTACTGGTAACCACACCCACACACAGGAACACAACAACCCTCTAGGGGATTGTTATTTGGCTGTGGTTTTCTGTATGAGGTGAAGATATTTCTCTAGACGAGCTGCTTTGATGCGCCCTACCTCTCTTAAATCTGTCCGAGACACACGAAATATGTTTATATATATATAGGTACATGAGCAATTCTTATATATAAAATGCTCATTTAAAGTAACGGGATAAGTCATTTTCAATATTTAGAGGTTTAGATTTTGCTCCGCCACGCTGCTCAAATGCGGATTGGCGGAGGCCAGTGTTTATCAAGCCGCCCGAGGACCACTGAATTAGCTTAACAACTGTTATCTATCAACAACAGCCGGGACTGACGGCTTAACGTGCCCTCCGAAGCACGGAAGCAAAAAATAAATAAAGAACATACAAATTGCTTACCACCAGAGTGTTACATATCATTGACAATGATGCCGAATATGAATTAAGGCTACATTATACATTACAGTCTAAATAATTATGAAATAAACTATGAAAATAGAATATATAATAAAATAGCAGCAATGAATTTCAAAACTGCACTGCCCAGCTTTGTCCACCGAGATACTCGCTCTACAAATATTATTTTGTTCGTATCAAGACAGGCTTTGTTACGATATTCTATTATACGAGTAGTATACCGATCTATTATCCTTGCACATATCGATGAAACCAAGCGTCAGTAGTTTGTTATTCGACCGTTTTCTATATATAACAATGCGGAGTTTCTCTAGTACATCTAAACGCTAGGAAAACTTTCGAAGTAAATAATTTATAAAGTTTTAAGATGTATATTTATTTGTTGTTTGTGCGCTATATTATTTCGCAATATTTTTGTCAATATATTACGTACATTCATTCATTGCATTCACATATAATACAATCAGAACATGATTTAATTTATATACGGAATATTTTTAAATTTTTACTTTAGCATGATGGAACGTTATAAGGTGATTTTCAGTGGAACAATCTTTTCGACAGGAAATTCGCACACTTGCAATGTTCGCGTACTCTGCGATTCCAGTAGGTGAACCTTGAAAGTGAAGCGAGAAACCGAATTTCCTGCCGAAAGCAAAATTTTTATTGAATTTGATTTTCATTAAAGTTTAGCCTTCCATTATTTTGATGACACAGATGTAGTATTTTGTATATTATTTCTTTTTGCATATAGCTGCAGTATCGTAGCGGTCAAATGACGGACACTTTCTTTGCTTGAAAATTTGGACTTGGTTCTTAGCTATATTGTTGAAAATTGGTTTTGTAGATATCGTGATACGGTGTTACGATGTGAGAAATTTGTGCATACTGATATTTTTCATTTTGTACTTGTAGCAATTTACCTATCATGGGATTGACGGAATAATTTGCAACCCGTAATAACTTTCGCTCTATCAAAATTACGATTATATATTATTGAAAACACCATTATGTACCAATACTGGAAATAGTGAAGTCAAACAAACTATAATAAAAATATCGTTCCAGGAGGCACTACATAAGAACTTAAAAATGTATTCTCGATACTTATATTCGGAATTTCGCTTTTCGTTCGAATTAATATATTTGTTTAACAATAACATTGGCACACAAGTGATTCCAATATTTTTTAAAGGCAAAGTATTTTTTATTGTCGACTTTTCATTACATTACCTCTTGCTCCTTTATTGTACATAAAATATACAAATTGTATATGCAAAGGGACATTTGTTTATGAACTAGATACCTGTACCATATTGTATAAAAATACGATTAAAGTACATTTGAATCTTTAACTGTTCCGCTACTTTCTTAAGGGTCTCAAATTCAAAACGCTAATTATATTTAAGTCACAAAATACAGATTCTGTACAAACAAACGTTAGTAGCGGCATTTTATTTCCAATTAAAATGCAAATCGTTCGGATAATTCAGAAAGGGCACTTTTTATGCCCTCATTAAATTTGACCGTCTATATTACGATCCGTACAAATGCTGAATATACATAATTGGCTTAGTATTATGGCTTGTTAGATTAATATCCCCGGGGCAAGATATGTTATTTGTAATTTGTATTCGGGTGACTTTCCCAAGAGTTATATAAAATGCCAAAGATAATAATAATACACATTTTTTCTTCAATAACGATGACAATCACATGTGCTTCCTAAAGATATTTATTTGCAGTCGTGTAAGTGGACCGTAAACCTTCGGTATAACTATTACGGTCGTGAAAGATTTTTTCAATATGTTTTACCCGTTCATAAAAATTCTATTGATTACGGCCAATTGTAAAAGTTAAAAGATCTATCAATTTTCGAAACGTAAACCCATGTGTGAGTTTAGTATGTACAGGTAAAATAATAAAACATAAACAAAAAATAGAAAAGAAGATTTGCATATACTTTATCATGAAATTACATCTCGAAAATAATTTAAATAAAAAGTAAGTAACACAACCTCATGTACGAAACAAGAAAATATTCTCATTTGAAATTGTTACCTATGAAGTGTTCATTATTTATTGTCTATTATACAAACAACTTATCTATACTTATATATATATATATATATATATATATAACTTATATATATATATATATATATATATATATATATATATATATATATATATATATATATATATATATATAAAAGTTTGTCTGTATGTCCTCTATGGACTCAAAAACGGCTGAGCAGATTTTGATGTTTTCAGTGAATCTTCAGGTTAGCCCAGCAGGTGATCCTAAGAAGTTTGGTAGCGATCATGTCACCCGTGCGACGCCGGGGCGGATAGCTAATACGTAATATACTTTAATTTATTTATTATATTGTTCTTTCTGCCTACCCCGCAAGGGACCTGGCGTGAAGATATACATACATACATATATTAATACATATTTATAGTGATCGCTTACTGCTGTCAAATGTAGTATTTTATTAGAGTAGGTGGCATACAACCACGGTTAACCTCTGAAAATCAATATGAATATGTATTATTACAGCGTCATTATAATTCTTCTTGTGTTCTACAGCGGATATTCTCATTTTTATCCATAGCACGCTTAGTGACCTTGAGCTTCTGCATACGGGGAGCAGTAAAGAACTTTGTCTAGTGCACGATGAATTATGATAGAGCTTTGGAACAAATCAATAAAATTGTGTATCTAGCGTATTCTTTTAGCAGAGGTGAAAGGTACATCGCTAAGATCAGAGCTTCATAGATTGAGAGGTAAATGCTTTTAAGGAACTAAAACCTAAGTCAGAAGTCTGAAATACCAAAGTTTGGAAGCAAGAGCGGAGGGAAAGGCAGGGAAAGAGAGCGTTGACCAAAAACTGGGCCATGACGCTAGTCGACTGCTTTCGCACATTGATGTTAGAAAGACAGTTGACCAGAAACAGAGTAACAGTGTTAAAAAAGCATGCTCGGTTGATTCACCTATTCGAAAGAATTCGGGATAAAAAAATATGACGAAATATTTAATCTATATATCTATAACTTCACGCCAAATCCCTTACGGGGTAGGCAGAGAGAACCGAGCGCCACGTGACTCGATCGAAATATTTAATAATGTGCAAAAGTGATGGATGTATAAGCCAAAGAAGACCAAGCGTCTCCAATCACGACTAAGTGATCATGTTTTATCAGAATTTGATTTCAGGAAGTATGAATTAATAAAGATGTGAAATCAAGCGAGTGAGGTACAGAATCATGTAACGTTCATTGTACCAATCCCATAAGGATCTGAGGTAAAGGTAAATAGATGTATACCTCAAGAAAGATCGTATAACATATGTTTACAAGATCAATTTTGTACGAGTCTGACCTTGCTCTTTTAGGATCTGTATTTTTGTCTTAGTTCTTACTTTGCCTAAATAGATTCATATTCAAAGACCTAACTTTTTGGTTTCCATTTTTGTTCAAACGTAAAATTGAATACTCAGATGTATTAAATAGATTTTTTTTGTACGGTTCTAATCGAGGCCAAATCATGTCATTATCGTCAACGTCTTACTTCTGTTGCTGTCTAAACGTTAGTTCACAAATGTTTGTCCTTCTCCAATTCTATGTACACATCTTATTTACACATATCACCTTTGACGTATTTTCTTCATGTTAACGCTATCTTGAGCATCTGAAAAAAACGTCAAGGCTCATTCCAGGGAGACGCGAGGCGTCAAGCAGCGCATAGTGCGGAGCGGCCCGCGGTGAACTCAGACATAATATATGTCCGTGTGTAGAGCGTTCACGGAGAGGCACTGTTGAGCGCTTTTATTTGAAATGAAGCGTCGCATGCGACGAGCGACACCACGAGGGACGCTGCTGCCATCGGTAGATGTTAATCTCTGGGTAAGACTGGTGGCATGCAAGCAAGTTGTAAGCACCGCAGCGCGTGATGCATTGGGCGACGCGACGAGTGCAGCGCCGGATTTCGTAATTCCGTACGCTCCACACAGAGCACCGGAACCAATCGTTACGTATATTTGTTCTTTGTGAACAATGCGGCAGGAAACAACCCGTGCCGCCTGTCTACGAGTATAAACAGAGATAACGCTTGATGCCCTAGAAGCACGCCTCGCGCACCACGCTGTCTGACGCCCCGCATCTCCCTCGAAGAGCCCTTAGATTGTACAAAAGAAGATTTCTATTCATATACATGGAATGTACCACTCCTACTGTACAAATATACTATACAATATATATATACATATATGTAAGAAGCCATTTTAGAAACACTCTTGTATATGCATTAGGAAACTATTATTATTCTAAAAACATCTGAAAATTATACATGAACCAGCTAATAGTAATGTAAATATTCAGAATATTAAAAATGTCTGAGCAAGTCTCACAGCTTAACGACATCGTTAAGTTTTGCTTCATAACAGAAGAGAAAGAAAACATTTTAATAAATGTTCAATGACGGCTACTTAGATACTTGAAATGTTGGAGTATTTACTTAAGAAAGCCTGATTGATACGTTAAGATTTGTAAGTCGTCGTTTCACATCGAATGGGTCTTTTGTTTTGACTTTTCGAACAGAAATATCTTTTTAGTATTTGTTTTCATATTTAAAGGATCAGTTTTAGAAAATAAACATTACATATCATTTTTTTAAGTTTTTTTTACCCAGTTGTGCAGTAGTATTTAAAAAACGGGAAACATCAAATAAATATCTCAATATCAGGATCGGAAGTCTTTGATCAGTGTATTTTTTCTTGCTATAACCGGTTCCAGTACATGAACACTGAGTATGAGGAGGTTCTCTGTGTGCTAGCAGCAGATAAAACTATACAGAGATACTACTCTCTAAGTATATAATAGAACACGGAAACTTCTAATTAACTAAGCTCCTTCTTTAAAGGCAATGAAAAGTATAGACATTTAAATAACGTTGGAATTATACTTTGTTATAGTGCGTTGAAGCAGTTCAAGGTGTATTGTGAATAGACGTCTATGACCGATCGTTACCGTCAATCCCAAAATATTTTTCACAAATAGGCTATCTGCAAAGTTGGTATGGCTTTCATAATATATTCCAAAGTCGACGAGCCCGTGGCTAAATAGTTAGTAATGACTACTATAAAATCGAGAGATGAACCTTGACTGATTAGTAGATTCGGTTCTCACATCATTTACGTGCGTGAATATTGTCTGTTTGTCTTATGAATTTAGAAAGCTATTTACGCGTGTTTATAATAGTCTAGTAGTCATAGTATAAGCTTTGCTTAGTTTGGGATTACGTGGTTCTATGGAATATATCTCAAACTAGTAAAATAAAACAAAACCGTTTGTAAACTCACGGATATTAAGAGTTTTCGAATCTAAATTGTTTCGTACTCATACAGAGATGTTTTTTCCCTGTATGGTTTCAACTACGTGTATCTACATACATTCTTTCAAATTTATTGTTCGTGATTATTCCAGATTTTTAATGTGTTAAGAATTACTCGTAACATATTATAAATGTTTGTGGCTAAGAGTTATCGAAATAAAACTTCTCCGAAAACGCACTTTTCGTGACCATTGCGGTTTTGTTCCAGTTCAACAAATATCGCAACCAAATAACTTCTAGGAAGTTAACAGCGTGTTAACATAAGAGCGAAATTCCTAGTATTACCTACATGTATTCATAGGGTACGATAGCTACATCAGGTGGGTTGTATCGTGTGCAAAGCTCGATGGCGTTGATACGTCTAATCCAAAAAGGAAAGTTAAGAGTTCTCAACCGCAGCCTATACATGAATAGGTTTAATCGTCGCAAGTATTGGGAGGTCATATTAATAGTCAGTTTAAACCATTTTCAATAAGTCTGTAGGTGACAGGTATTAATAAAAGAGAGGTAGAGCCCGACTGGGGAAATACCTCTACCTTACAGAAAACTGTACAACTGCCCGACAGATCCTTATGACCTGCGATTAAGTGATGTTTAAGGTAAGCGTGTTTTATCCAAAGGTTATGTCAAGATCCCTAGAAACCTGCGTCCATGTAAGGGAAGAGCAATTAATGTTAAAGATGCGCGTGTGGTGAGTATTGACCGAGTCATGTGACGCTCGATTATATCCACCTACTCCGCAAGGGTTTGGCATAAAGTTATAGATAGATAGATGGAAAGACGTAAGCTCCTAAAGAGTTGTTGTGTTGACAGCAGGGATGGCAATGCGCGATACTTCTTGTAATATAGCGTATGTATTTGTGTGTGTTACTATTTGCACATTTGCATAAAATGTGCAGTAAGAGGTATTTCAAAGCTGTTACAAATTCACTATTTCCCTATAGACCCAGTCGGTAACATTTCTAGTGCAGTACTATAAAATCGTACATTATCATATGTATATTCATCCAGCTGTGAATCCCTATATTTTATCTGGCTCGTGAGGTTTAGCTAACAAATGAGGTACGGGGGTTCACCGCAAAGGGATCTAGCTTTTCCACTCCATTTCACATCTTATAAGTCTTATAGTTTAACATCCGCTTCTAACCGCGCAGTTGTAAATGATTGCGTATTTTATCAATATCTGATTTAGTTAAATAACATTTTAAAGTGAACATTACATTATAAATGCGAAAGTAGCCGCCCTGTATTTGTATCTTGTTGTTTGTTTGTTTATTACTTCTTAACTGCTGAACATTTATTTGATGATTCAGATGTGAATATACCTATATATTAGACCTTGGAGAAGACTATAGACGAACTTTTTTTGCAATATAATATAGGGATTAAATTAGGTAGTGAAAGTTTGGGTGAATAACCCAAAAAAGTACATCATCTGTCTCGACTAAGGTTTGATAAAAACTTCGCTGGCTACCACCCAATTTAGAAAAATGATGGAGTATACCTTTGTTCACTTTCAATAAAGGGAGACTCGTAAAGGGACCTCTTATATCGGAACAAGTATGAGTCATGAACGTTAAAGACAGCAGCCAACTACTCCGTGGAAAGTTGTTGTGTGTCTTTGAGTGAGGCTACCAAGTTTTTGAGGAGTTGCTGTGTAAGCGAGCATGGCTCACAATGCATGAACGATATTAACCTGGTATGAATGATAAGTAACTACTGGTACTAAGCAAGTAGCAAGAAATTCTTCACTCCAAAAAAACGACGTCACTGACGTACTGAGTCTCTCTGAGGTTACCAGTTTTACAAACGAGGCCATTGCTAAACTTTCTCAGATCTAATCAGGTTATTCAGGAGTCCGCGTAGAAAAACTAAAAGTTCTCAACGTTGAAAGTACCAACTAATTTACTATTTAATATCAGCCGTATGTTCCCAGCTTGCTAGATTTTTCCTGTAAAACTTGCTTTAAGAGTTTTAATATAACTTTCACGCTCTTATGTAATAAAGTTTTTTTCAAGAAATTTAAATCTACGAGAAAATCAATATTGATTGATCCATAATATGGTTTTTATTGCATAAGGTATAAAGGCTGAACAAAAATCAAAATATAATTAAGTGCTATTTATGCTTATAAATAGCTCATACATTGATTTTTGTATAGAGTGATATTTATAAGCACAAAATTACAATCATATCTTGATAAAAATTTAAAGGAAATGTATGGGTAAAATTACGATGTAATATAATACACGGTTTGTCTGTTTCTTACTTTTTCACAACTAAAATTCCCAATAGATAATAAGGAAATTTGGTATACATGTAATGTTAACCTGAAGATAAGCTGGTGTTAGTTATTTTCGCGATACTACACAGCATAGATATATGTGGGCGGAGGCGATGATATAATAAATAATCTTTTCTCTATCACTCAATTAATTATTTTACTTGCATTCAGTTTCATACTCAATCACATTAATGTATAAGGTGTGAAAATAACTCTATTTATCTCCTCGCGGGACGTATTGATGACTGACAAATAATAACAAAATTTGATACATATCTAGATTAGGACTTTGAGAACAATATCTTCATCCAATATAGCGTGAGATAATGTGTAAACAAAGTAAACATAGTTTTTCAAACTTACAAATAGGTACACTGAGGTCAACTCTTCTCTACGTGCTTTAATATGTTAATAACAGTCTTGTTGCTCGTAAAACGCATAGTAGTAAGCATAAAACGCTTTTTCTTCGGTAAACTGCACCGCACTGCACGTTTTAGATTCACTTATTTTCACCTAAAGCAACATTCTGATAACAGAAACTCAACAAAAACAGAACATCAAAACCAACGAAAGATAAAAATAACGAAAAGAATAACAAAACAAAACACTTATCTCAATATTCTAGTAGTCACTTCATAATATTTATTTACATGCAGGTAACTTTAACCTTTTCTGCTAACGTTTATTTCTTTATAATAGACTACACTTAAAATAACCTGTTTTATAGTTTGTTTACATTTCGTCTCACGCCTATAATAATACGATAAATTGTATTTTTTACCGCAATGACGAGATTGGAGAAAACTGTTTTATATTTATATTTAGTAATATATTCTAACGTTTATGACTGCTACTTATTGCGATATAAGAGTTCGAGTCTCCCTTTATCGGAAGTGGACAAAGGTGTACTCTATCATTAAACTGCGCATGATGTAATGAAATCTTTATCACCCTTAGTCTAGTAGACAGATGATGTACTCATAGATTAAAGCAAGTAACTTTTAAGGTGCCCGGCTGGCGAAGTACCTTTACCTCACAGAAAACTGCAACCAAATAACAACTTCGTACTGGGCTGTTGTGTTCCTGACAGTGGTAACCTTATAATTACTAAGCTCTTACAATATTAACATTTTTATACCATGGCCTTGCAAGAAGCATACTAGAATACACTGCTATATAATGGAGAATAATAGAAAAAAATTCGGCAAACCCTGCCGTATGTAATGAAATTAAAGAAAGAACGAAAAGTTCCTGTAAATATTTTGGTGTCACGAATTACAAACTCGATCATTCTACTAGCTCTTTTTATCAGGTTCTTTATATGTGGGACAAACGATATTTTTTTATGGAATATGACGCGTAAATCCCTAATTATTCCATTTATTTGAATAGGATTTCCAGAAACTTTGTATTCTGATATAAGTGTGTGAAGTGATGGGAACACAGAAATAGCCTCCGCCACAATAGGTAGTTATTCACTTTAAAAGGGAGCCAGTTGTACAATAGGCCTTTAATTTTAGCAAAAACATATAGGATAGGACTAATAGGATAGGTCTTTGAAAAACTACATCGTCTTCGTCATCGACATCTGTTACGTCTGTCTGTCATAAACAACATCAAACTGGTATCGGTAACTACGAGTACCATTAACACTGTACTGATGATCCGTTGGGTATTTTTCGAGATGATTTTGAATAAATTAACAAAATAATAACTCTAATATTTTAGCCAACGACAAAGGTATCTAAATCGGGTCTACGGTAAGCTAGTTACGCACTTATAGTAGGTAGTATTCTAGTCCATTTCCAGACATCAGGGAATGCAAGTGATTGCAATGATTTATTGAATATTTGCAGAGCCAGTATAAACTCAGAGGCAATATTATCCGGCTCTGACCTTTGTTTAGATCTATCAAACTTTAAAACAAATTAAGAATCATTTGTATAACAAAGCTTTTGTATAACTAATTGATTAAGCCAATAATTGCCAGTTACGTCTATTACGTCTATTTTCTGAAATCATTACTTTTGTGTTTGTTCATTATATGTCATGATGTTTTCATAGTGGCATAAAAAAGATATCGTCCATCTGCAAACAATTTACAAATTACAGTACCATAAGAATATCAGTCTAGATAATTATATTTGGCACGTACTTTGGTAACATGCTTTTTAATGGGTATTATTTTTTGTGGTATGTATTACGAAAGAAAAATTTTCATTAGATTACCAAGATAGACGTCACACATTGTTCTATAAGTTTATTAAGTTAATCTTAAAAAATAGCAACCATCTCGTTTACTCCGTTTGTTTTTTAAACATTTTTCCCGACTAATATTAGGCAAATGTTTGTAAATCGAAAAGAAATGTTTAGTATAATCATATTTTTTGTCATTTGTATTAATCTACTGTCACGTGTTTTAGTTATTACGATATTCAAACCGAAGATGCTATAGTACTATTTAGTGATTAGAGTTTATAAAGAACGTGAGTCGAAGTGGTAGATCCATCGATTCTCTATAGACCTCTTAAGGTTGTCGCTAGTTCCGGTCATTCAGTTTTGAGGCTGTGAGCATGCGTCGGGCTCTATCTGCTCTTTACCTCGGCCGACTTCTAGGATGTTTTGATTTTGGGTAATATTTTGTCCGCTACCTTTACCTACCTTACGCTTTTGTTAGGAACTGGTCTCCACCATTTATTTTCAGGCCTATCGCTGTCGCTGTGCAACTTTGGTTGACTGTGTTTCGCAAAAAGCTTGGTTTGGTGAATATGCTGCCGCCCTTCCTCTTCTTCTTCTTCCTACTCTTCCTGGTTGACAACGCAGAACAGGGCTACGCCACCCGGGGTTATACGACTGCTCTACCTGTGCGCCTCATTTCTCGAAACCCAAACACTATATATTAACCTAGGAAGATAGGGTTCCGTGAGCGAGGCACACACAACCGAGGTCGGCCGTGCAACATATCCGGCGATGCACCCGAGCCTAACTATCAATCCAAGTGAGTGCGCCCCTGGCGACCAAACGTCAATCCCCATCCGCAGACGTCCGTCCTCGAGGTTTAAAAACTATATTAACCTTGCAAGATAGACCCCGTTCCGAGTAATAGTCTAAAGGAACCTAACACACCTCAAATGACTGATCTTTCGAATTTTTCTGTTTTGTAGTTATTTTTTATAACTTTCTTTAATTTCACTTAAATATTCAGATTTTACACAATTCTAAATTAGCCATTTTGTTACTAACCATTTAATTTTCAGACTTTCAAATACGTACCCATCTGAGGGTACGTACATACGTATCTATGCCCAAATAAAATATAACGTGATAAATAGAGATAAATTGTTGTAATTAAATAAGTTGTTAAAGGTAAAGTATAAATTCATAAATTGTAATTTTAAGTATCAGCTATATAATATAATTTCTGGAGATAATGCTTAGGTGGCATAAGGATTAGGGTCCCAATCCTAATCTCCCTAATTTTATATTTGCAAGTGCAACTTTCCAATTATCATGAGTAAACGTTCCAGTACAACAGTCACTAATCTCCCAACTTAGTATGTCAATACAATATCTCAATTGTTAAATTCTGATTATTTTAAAAACAAATAAGGATGAACATTGCTTAATTAAATTCAAAACAGATTTCTAAACTCAAATTCAAGCTCGTAAAGTTTCAGTAACAAAATTATAAATTATTTATTGCCTATAAATTTTATAACTATAATACAAGTAGGTATTATAATTTTGTCATTACTGAAAATTTCAGCCATCAAAATTATAACGATCCCTTCAAGAATAGACTTTGATTAGATCGACGAAACTTTCCAATCCCGCAAAAGTTGTCCGGCCGTTCTATTAAACAAACGGTGATTACGTAAAGTTTAATTGAAAAACCGAGGATCTGTGATGATAAAGATTTTTATTATTTTCGTGGCAGGTATCCCGAAACTTTCCTGATCGTGAAATTAAGACACGCAGTTAATTTTCATGAAATTTATCGGCCGTCTATCAATTATAACTCTTCATTTTTGGCAAATAAATCCGATTTAAGCAAAACGATTTTAAAAAGGAATTGGTTCTTTTAAGATTCGATTACATGCGTTAATTTACTACTTTTATTAACTGTATTATACCATCCTGGGACATTTTGTATCCTGGTTTTAAAAACTTCTTTTCACTTGGAATCACCACGCTTTTTATAGATTGACATATATTATAATTTGTTGTGAATGATGATAGCACAATGTAGTCAGTATTCAGAGTTTTTAAGAGAGTTGGTAAAGAGTTGCTACGTTTGCAGCGGCTACGTTTCGGCTTAATCGATTTAAATACTTTAAGTAGTAAATATACATATGCAAAGCTGGTGTTACGATAGTTTGGTCAAGATTTGACGATTAGTTAAAAAGTTAACATATTATACAGCCAGCAGCAGCGGCGTCCCATCTCGCAAAGCGACTACCAATGCACCGAATACAGCGTAACGCAAAGTCTGTGCCACTCTATCTCACATGTTGCGTTTTGTTTACAATACCTATCATTATTAATCCACTTTAAAGAAAAATATTTCACAAATTCTTTCTTAATACGTATACACGACACACCCCTTTTAGTGATATTCTTTTAGTGATAATCTCTTTAAGATGTGCCGTCTTAAAAACGTCAAAATCAGAAAGAAAATCACATGGTACGTCGTTACATCCCTCTGGTTGTTAAATCTTTCATTCGAGAATAAAGTATTTAGTTAATAACTTCGAGTCTTATTTTGCGAAGTTAAATTTTTAAAGTATCGTAGTATAGACCAAATTGATCTACTTTTTATGCTACCGCCCACCGATTAGTTCATGCGAATCAGCGCCGGCCGGCACCTACCCGGCCGTTAGTAGATGCATGTCGTCGCTCCCATGGGTGTTTCAGATGTCTCTGCCTCGGCTACTCGATCGCAGTAGCCGAGGCAGAATGTCCAGTATCTGAAACATGTACATAAATGTTAGTCGTTAGAATAACATATTACTAATAACAATACCGACTACGTCATGCCTGCAAAAAAAGGCCCAAGACTTTACTCTCGGTACGGCAACCTATACATGATTCTAAACTTTTGCACTTACTCCATCGATCAATGCTGTGGTGTTCGGAAATCGTCCCTTAATTTCCGCAAGGATTGAAGATAATTAAACTAGGCTCTAAGGAATACAGAACCCATATGTCGTGTCCCTAGACAGGTCATCATTAGATCACTCCGTATGGCTCTAAGCTAATTCAGTAGCGTTTATTACGCCGGCAGGAGACCTAACTCTTGCTAGTGGTTCTGCAGGACTTACCTCAAAGGTCCTTGTTATCAGACTCAGATATCTTTAAACAAAAATCAGTTTAATAGCATCCAGTGTCTTTTTATGCTATCTGCGAGCAACATAGACCACAGCTATCGTTCTTCTTCTCCTCGGCCATGCATTCCGAAATATGCTACGGTCCTTATGTCAAGGACTGTGTCCTACAGTGGATCAATGCCTCAAAACGTCAAAAGTACTCGACCCAATCGACAAATGTGAAAGCAACTATATCTCTTCATACGTATGTTATTATTTTTTCATAACTAAATCGATGAACGAATTGTAATCATATTTATTTGCATTATGGAAAAGGATATAGTGTACTTTTATTACGACATCGGAATCCCATGCGAGCGAAGCCATGATCAAAAGCTAGTTTATTTTAAATCAAAGCACGTTACAATATGACATAAAACAACATACGCCAACAATACAATCTAGATTACTCACAAGCGTCCTTGTTGATCTTAGCCGGATGTTTGCTCGGAGTTTCTTCAAAGGCATGTCGCCCCGTAGCAAACACTTGAAAGATAAAAATGTTTCCCCTTCAACGCTACTTTGTTCGCTCTAACATTGTATTTCACTTGATGTTCTTAATAGCAAATAATATTCTGTATTCCATTCTAGAAATTATTTTGCTCATATTTGATTCAGCCTGCAAATTTTTCAAATAAAATAAATAAATCCAACGACAGAATTAATAGCCTTAGCTTCTACGTCAGTATCCCACTTTGCTCACACTGCGGTTGTAGAACAAGGTATTTCTATACCTACAAAAAACTACAAAAAACTTCGTCACCATCACAAGCCGGTAGCTCAGTTAAAAGGGCGCTTCATCGGCAATTAACCCTTCGAAACCCGGGTGGTCGTATACGACCGCGAAATGTATGGGAAAACGTATATAACGGGTTCTGACTGCTCAAGAGGTGAACACAAAAAAATCTGAAAGTATTTTGATAAAATTGAATAACGTCCCAAGTTAACATTTAGGTTACTTACCAGAAACGTTGAGGTTCCTGTAAAAACCTTGAAACTTGGGGAACAGTAGGTACCTAATTTGATCCTATGAAGTAACTCTTGTGTTCCTACGTGTGAGTGAGGTCATCAGTAAGCTCCTAAAGAGTTGTTGAGTAAGCAGCAGAGGAGGCATCGCGCGAGTGATAATATATTACTAGCTTTAATAGGCTTCGGTAACTGCTTTACATCAGGTGGGTCATAAGCTTGTACGTCTCCCAACGTCGTATAAAAAAAAAACTTCGGGTAAGTCGCAACTAGCTTATATAAAACAGATGGACAAAAAAAGGTAAAAGGTAGTTCTTATTTATGAATCTGTACGTTCGTCAGTCTATCTATCACATATAATATTCCCGTTTATCTATGTATAGATAATCTAGCGTAAAAAAATATATTAGTAGACATACTAATTTATAATAATATGTTTTTACTAAAAAGGTTTCAAAAAGCTGGAAGTTCTAATCTCCTGTTCACATTTTTTTTTTGTTCGATGTCACCCGCCTCCTTAGTCCTACATTTGTTAAAGTTTTGACTACATTGAAACCATAATAGGACACTGTAAGTAGAATTTGAGAATACTGTTATTATTTCTCTTTACACAATACCGGCAGGTATACAAGCATACGGCCCACTAGATGTAACTATAGGCAGGCAGTGGTTACCATAGGCATTGAACGCTTGCAATACAGGAAGTATCGCTTGTGCTTTACCACATCTACTGTAAGCTCATAGAAGCTTTCTGATAACCTGACCTACAAGCGAGTAAGGTTACCTACTCACAGAAAAGTACTTACTCAGAAGCGATTCACTGACTCACTTGCTCATACGCATTATGAATGTGCAAGCTAAAGGTGCATCCCCAGACAAACTATTCTGACGCGCCTTACCTATTTTAAAAATACCCTGATAAAGATAAACACACATAATCATGCACACAAATGTATGTCTTGTGCGGTAATTGAACCTACGAGCTTTGTTGGCATGCTACTTGCATTGCTAATCACACACAGGCTCCTCTATTTTATCATCGCATTTATTTGAATATTCTAAATAAAGCACAACCCTGCACATTTCATAACAGTCTGTTGCCTCCACAACAATGTATTTGGCAACACTACAACACTAAACTTGGCTCTTTTAATCGCACAAATGAAACCGTGACACAGGATGCAAGAAGCGAATTTCGTGCTAACTTTGAGACTGTTAGTTATGCGGCGCGCGGTCTCAACTCGGAGAGAAGTAACTCGTGTGAACTCTACAAGTTGGCCAACTTATCCACGTGTCGCGCCTAGACTTGAAACAAACACCTACTACTTTAATTTGTTGAACACTGGAACAACTTAGCTTCATAGTGTTGCAAACAATAGTTTTCCGTATAATAACAAGGTATTCCTAGAGGAAATTATCGACAAGATTCCGATATTCGAATTTAACGTTACTTTAGTCATAAGCCCAAAAGAAAAATACGAGTAGTTATATTTCGTAGTAATGCAATTAGAGTAAGATTCTAAAATTACATCATTTCTTTTATTCATATGTCTGTATTTAACAACTATACGATATAGGCTTACCTATGATTCCTTTATGTTTTCAACTATTATACAATCTTCCGCTTGCTGCACACTACCGACCACTCTTTTGAAGTATAACTAAAGCGAACGTCTAATGCTTCATTGTCCATTACGTCGTCCACTTTAGAACTTTCCTCTTTCTTCGACATGACTAATGTTAATTAATTTACATTTTTATAATCACTATAAGAGAATTATCTACTTCACCGAGGTGAAACTTTATGGGTTTCATTACATCGGATAATTGATTTATATACGTGTATATTTAAACATTGTTTACCATATATCTAGAGAAAACGTCGGGCTTATTGCAGCTACTCACAGCATTCTCTAGACTACTTTTCCGAAAGGTTGTCTGGTAGTATATAAAGAAAATCTGTACACAAAGTAAGTAAGTATGCCAATTGGATATACATAAATAAAATTACAGCATAAATACACAAACATAACATAAAAAATAGTAGTAGATAGATATACTTAGAAATGCATAAACATAATATCAATCTAATGATGATTAGTTACTTTATAAGATTTTGGTAACTGTGCATATAAATATATATAATTGTAAATTGCCCTCAAGGTGTTCTCGAACACATACGATATGGGTGCCTTCAAGAAAAGAGCATATGCTTGCCTAAAAAAGCTGGCAACGGATCAGTGGCCCTTTGGCGTTACTGATATCTATGCGCGGTGATGACTACTTACCATCAGGTGACCCACATGCTCGTTTGCCCCCCTCTAATATAAAAAAAAATGTCGAGAGAATCGCGTCGACATACTGAAAGAGACATACTGAAAGTTATATTTAAGTATTCAGGAGGGAGATGATTATGTAGAACTAGCGGACCCAACAGACGTTGTCCTGTCCGTAATTAAAAGTGTAAGTTTCCGAAACCGGATTGCAGCGCCACCTCTACAATCTACTTAAACAAAACCATCTAGAAGGAGTTCAGTAATATACACATGACAGAATAATTATTTGTATATAAGAATAGAGTAAAGCGAACAAATCAATCACTTTTGGCTACGCTGGTGTATAAGAAGCCATTTGGACTGAGGTCGACAGGAACAGACTTCATCGAATTTTAGTATAGCGTTATTGACAAGTCGGTCCAGGATATAAAGAAGATCGTTATTTAGATCAGTATAGCTGACATCAACCTAATCAATAATGATTAATATGGATGACATAACTGGAGTGGCCTTAATATTGATATCTAAACAGATTGAGGAAGAGGAATCACACAGAAGAAATAACCGCACGACTAACTTCTGTGATTTGCATTGT
The DNA here is from genome assembly GCA_947507595.1 of Pyralis farinalis. NCBI lineage: Eukaryota > Metazoa > Arthropoda > Insecta > Lepidoptera > Pyralidae > Pyralis > Pyralis farinalis. Next base: position 19,219,224 of record OX382274.1, read on the forward strand.
GCACCTAAGTACAGAGTCGATATAGAGACCAAAGTCTTTGAAATGGTGACTACAATGCAGTTCTCAAAGGTAACGGGTGTAATAGAGTTGGAATCTATCTTTGCAACTTACCTAGAACTACCCACAATAATACTCGTAGCTGAATATTTATTGGTTGATGGAAATACCGAAGTCTTTAGACAAACTAATAATGTCAAACAAGTCAAAACTCAACTCAGTGATTGTTGTCCTAAACGATTGTCTGTGTATAAATTAAAAGATGATCAGCATAGAAATAGATATTTTCATTCATTTTCTTTACTTGAATGAAAATAAATCATTCATTTAAGAAAATAATATTAAGGGAGACAAGATTCCACCCTTTGGCACGCCAGCAGTCAAGCACATCGAATATGACAATTCGTGACCTACGTTAGCACCGGTCCAATTGGAAATTTATTTACTCTCTAATTATATTTGAATGTGCCATGTAGAATATAGACATAAGAAGATTAATTTAAGTTTTCTACCAATTGTATCAGAAAGCGATTGTAAAGTATAAATACATGAATATATTCTCTTTATATAAGTTTGTGCATTACTGTTGCTGTTGTTTGACTTGTTTGACATTATTACTGTCTTACCTTCCTTATAAGTTTAGGTTAAATCAGGGAACGTTATTTCTTTCTCTTATCTATTGCCTTTGAAACTGACTAATTATTGACTCTCTGGTTTTCGGCCTGCGAAACTACCCGAACACACGCCCTCTACTCTTGCTCTGCCGCCACACACACATAATTGTTACAGGCTAATGTGAATTATTAACATTTTGATGAAAGTACTGACGTTTAGTTGCACTTGTTAGACAATTACAACAAATAGGTGCCGCTTTGTACCCCAATTTTCATCAGTCCTGTCACGCTTAAAATGTAACACATAAGGTATAACGTGTCACGAGTAGTCATTTATTTCTCTTAGTTACTATTAATTTATGTGTAAACTAGCTGCTGCCCGCGGCTCCGCCCGCGTGGAGTCAATGTAACCTATGTGTTAATCCAGATCATAATCTATCTACGTGCCAAATTTCATTCAAATCCGTTCAGCCGTTTAAGCGTGAAAGAGAAACAAACATCCATACATACAAACTTTCGCATTTAAAATATTAGTAGGATATATAAAAATTTTGCAGCACATAAAATTTTCAGCAGCGATAGCCCAGTGGATAAAGAACCGATATATTATCCGGCGGTCCTTGGTTCCAACCCTTATGTGGGCATGTACCACTAAATGCTGGGCAGGGAAGGAAAATATAGTGAGGAAACCCACATGTCCAAAAATAGTATATCTAAAGACGTATAACCTAACATAAGAAAGGTCTGGTTTTACTTCAGGATTGTGAAAGTCTGACAGCACAATGTAAAAATCAGTATCTTCACCAAATCCTTAGGCATAGGTAGTGGATCCGCAAATCGTATTTGATTACGAAATGGAATAATGCTAGGAAGAATATATAATTTTACACATAACTATATAAATTGTTTCGTGAAGGATTAAGATAGATTCGATCGAAATCTTTCCCTAATTGTAAAACTAATAAGCTAAGATGATTCGAGAAAGACGATAGCGAAATATTCTCGAAACAAACGATGTTTAGAGGCACACAACAAGTTATTCAGAATCATTGAATTTATATCTTTTGCAGTTCCCACCAGAATTTATTTCTTTATACACAACGTCCGGAGCAAGCGTATTGCTCATCTGATGTTCAGTGGTTACCGTAGCCTATGAACATCGTTTACTAGCAGGAACATAACAACCCTTCAACGAGTTGTTATTTGGCTACAGTTTTCTATAAAGTGGAAATACTTCCGCACTCGGACTGCTTTTATGCACCCTGTCTTAAAACACCCAAACTATTTTTAAGTTAATATACACAAACATTTCTCCTATATGGGAATCGAACCCACGAGACTTAATGTCAAAGTGCATTGCTAGCCATCGGCCACCGAGGTCATCCAACTATTTTAGATTATTCAGAAAAATGTACTTCAAGAATAGAGAAAAACCTACAAAATTTTTGTTTACCTGTTAGTTGAATTGTTAATTGTAAATCGGTTTCTTTATTTATCAGTAAATACCTAGCGCAGTCCTTTCTCAGAGGCATTAATTGACAGAGCAATATGAGCTGTATCAGCTATATCGCGCCAACACCGAACATGTGGATATCATAACTTGTGAAATAAGTGCTATAAATATAACTAGATTAGCTACGTGCATACACATAAGAACCGTACACGGATAAGGCTTGTTTAAAGTACAATAATAGGGGTTAAAGTATAGATACTTTGAATTTACATTGTGTGAGATTTTCGAGTGAAACTTTTCACATGATATCTATGAGGGTTTTCTTTTAAAAAATGTGCAACATTTGGTTTTCGAATTTCAAATGTTTTTTTTTTATTCGGCTTAGACCGGAAAGACGAATACTTCGAAAATCCGAGTCATTTTAGAATACGAGTTCCGACGAGAATTAACGCGGGAGAAACGGCTCGCAATATCAATGCTGCCTTTGGAGTGGAGACTGCTAATGAACGCACCGTGCGTTTTTGATATAAACGCTTTCGTAATAATTAACTTCGACCTGAAAAACGAAAACGTGGAAGACCGCCTCTAGGTACAGGTGAATAACACTGAATTGAAGAAGATGGTGGAAGCCGATCCGAATCAACCTACCCAGGAATTAGCGGCATGATTTAACGTTACCTTACCTACAATATTGACTCATTTGCATCAAATTAACATGATACAAATATATGAAAAATAGGTGCCTCATGATTTGACTGATCTGCAGAAAGAAACGCTTGTTGAAACTTGTATTGTATTGTTAAATAGTATTGCATTGTTTAATAGTAATATTGTTAATAGCACAGAAATGAAGGAATATTGAATCGAATTGTGACATGTGACGAAAAGTGAATTCTTTACGGTTATCGTAAGCAAAAACTGCAATGGTTGACCTCAGGTCAAAGGCCGCAACAGTGCCCTAAAGCAAAGCTTACCAATAAAAATGTAATGGTAACTTTTTGGTGGTTCAAGTTGTGCACTTTGCTAATTAGCAAACAAAATTAACAAATCACACGGACCTGGTTCTTCAGCACCGTATGATTTGATTGGTCATTTTTGTACATTCCTACTCTGGAAAAACTTGCTTCCACCATTTTTCTTCTAAACTATGGCATGCAAACCTTCCTGTTAGAGGTTCATAATTTTCTGAGGACTCGGAAGCAATCTGGCTGGTGTACATTAATACTGCAGCTGTTCATGGTAATGGTATCCAGTTATCATAAAATCGGGAAATTGATCTTTTGCTTGTTTTATCATAATAAAATACACGCTACAGCGAAAAAGAGGCAATTAATTTTAATGGTGCGACTGGAGAAATTTAAAAACCTTATACAAGACTCCAGTCAAGTGCCGACCACCTGGAAATTTATATATATTGTTATATATCTATGGTATATTTTGTATACGTATGTGCGTTACCAGTTCTTGAAGCATTGCTGCAGAAGCAACATAAGAGCAACACTCCTTAGTCACATGTCTTCGTAAACTATAATAACAACTTCACACAGGCATAAAATATGCTCGCTCGCCACCTGACATAATAAAATAAAAGAAAAATCATCGTCTGTAAACTAACATGGTTTGTGGTAATATATAGTTTTAGTAAACTATGTACTTGTCTTAATGGAAGAAATGAAGCCGTGACCTAAAAAGACAAGACGAGTTATAGTTAAGTTTCAGCCGCTTAGTTATGCGACGCGCGGTCTGAACTTGCAGACAAGTAACTTGTGTAAAGTCTTCAAGTTAGCCGACTTATTCACGTACGCTTTGTTACGCCGTTTAATTCATTTATACGTCACTGTAAACTCTTGAATATGTTGGTACTGCGCTTGCATAGGTGTATTCATAGAACTTTAGTAGTAAATATTGTATAATGCTTCGATACTAGTAGTTATTCTCTGCTTTAAGTTTGTGGTCAGCCACAAACTAAATCTACCCTTTGTTCTGTAACTACTAATTTCATTGATTTACTTTTTTGTAAACTGTCTTAAGCAAAGGTTATGCAAGAATTAAGTTAATGAAAACCCCTGGTAATTATAGCCATTTTGTTCAGTTTTGGCAAATCCGTTCAAAACTACATTCGACAACGTGTACGCATACGTACAAATTCTACGGATCAACAATTGACGTCAAATTTTAAATGACAAATCCTTATACTTATAAATGTACGAGTAGGTTGAAAGTGCAATAAAAACATAAAAATAATTTATTTCTTTCTTTCCTCCTACCATGCAATTATAGTTGATCATACAAAATGAACATAGAGTCTCATCGCGAAGAGAAACGAGTTTGTATAAATTTGTTGAAATTATTCATGAAATTGTATTCCGAAAGACCTAACCTAAGAAAGGTCTGATTTTCTCTGTGGGTTGGGGAGGTGTAACAGCAGTCATTCCATATAAAAATCAGTATCTTCACTAAATCCTCAGTCTTAGGTAGCGGATCTCAACAATCCATGGGATAACGCTAATGGTCAGCGCAGAGGAGCGCCGCGTAAAGGATTTTTTTTTTTACTTGACTTTGATTTTTTATTAGCTTCGTCATCATCATACGAACATTAATCCCGGTCGCATCCTACGATTTCGCTTCGGAGCCCAGGGTCCGCTAATATTTAGCTTTTAAAGTGCATAAATGTTTGAACATCGCGAAAGGATGCTCGTGCCTTTTCCAGGCCGCGCGATGCGCCAACAGAAGCAAAAAATTGAAATCGTGTAAATATATGTATTTCCGTAAAGGTCATTAATTTCTAATAATCCATTTTTTTCCAGTGAGTTACAAGTTCAATGTGTCTCGTACAGTACAAACCCGCTTCAGTACTGCGCAGGACACACATTACAAAACGTTTTAGTTGACAATGCCAGCCCGTGTCAGCGGTGTTTGTACGAGCTCGCTCCGTATGTGTTTGCCAACTTGAATAGGCATGTCTATATAACCTACTTCACGCACTAGATATTAAATATGATTGGAAAACAAGCAGTAATTAGCATCAGAATTGAAATGATCCACTCTTTACAACTGGAGCGACTTCCATACACGAGGACGATCTGTTTGCCTTTCTCTGGATCTGGAATCTGGAAGAGAAGTAGGGCGTGTCAAAGTATCACTGAAAACCGCATCTAAGTAATAAGTCCCTGGAGAGTTATCACGATCCTGCGTGTGAGTGACGTTACTGGTAAACTCATAAGGATATAAGGAGTTGATGTTATAGCGGCAGAGGTCACACAGCGAGAGCGATACTTAATGTATTCCAAACGCCCATAGGCTACGATTATCCCTTTAAGATGAAATTGAAAAGACTAATAAAATGTTTATTTTAATTATTAATCATTTAATTACGCTTTTCTCGCAAGTACCTTTTGTTATATTTATAGTTCGTAGGTAATAGTGATCATTATGTTGATCCGCACATGTGTTTTGTATTAAAAATTTAGAACAAGTATATTTATTTTATTATATTATGTGGATGGGATTCTAAAGGCGCGCAAACTAGTCCCCCGAGCAGCACCCGTTCACGAGTTAATGCGTGAGGCAGCCAAAACAATATTCAACCATTTTGATGGGCACACGGCAAACCGCCAGAGGACGCTGCCTCTCGTTTGGACATTTTTGTGAGCATGACTAGCTCGCCTCTGGCTACTTCATCCTCATTATATTACTAGTGTTAGTATTTACTCTAGTTATTACTTATTTTATTCTTTGCCTCTCTTGGATATCGTGAACATACATTTTTACAATACAACACAACCTGTATACTCCATAGAGTACTCCTGTATCAATGTATGGGATTTTCCAAGAAATTACAATCTAAGGTCGTTCACTAAATATATTTTCATAGGGTAATAGTAGAGTGTACGACAATTTACGTGGTATTGCCAGTGTCTAAGAAGTTAAGTTAACTGCTTACTTCCATGCATGCGGTACGTTGGTTGCGAACTTCATTGTATCAAAATACCAAGAATATAAACTTTATATTCGGTAAAAATTTGTGCAAGACTCACGTGCTTTATTACATCTCGTAGATGTCACTTTGATCCCAATCCATTCATACAATCTCCACATATAATCATCATTTATTGGTATGCGGAGTTCCGTGTTCGGGTCAGCTGTTTATTGTGTATCTTGAAAATACCGCATACTCCATACGTGGTCTGACTTGGGAATTGTATAACATAAATATAACACAACTGTAGCCACTTTGGGCGAGAGCACCATAATAACCAGCTAGGATCTTGTGACTTGGTACAAAGACGAGTTATGAGGATCATCGATGATCCTAAACTCACACACTGTATTGAGCCCTTGAATTTAAGAAGAGACTTTTTCTCTCTTTACCTATTCTACCGATTGTACAACGGGTTGTGTTCTAAGGCGTTGTTCTATATGATGCCAACGGCCTCGCGATGTCATTTTACAATCGCACAGCTCGCTGATGGCTAGGAGTTCATCCTCATATACTGGAGTCTCTATGGTCGCGTACTGTGCGGTTCCAGAGAAGTTTTCTAGCGAACGCTACTAAGTGGTGGTCTGAACTCCATGCCGTGGTTTTCTTAAGCGTCGGGTTCTTCATGAAAGGCGTAAAGAGGTTTTTAAAGGAGTGGCAATGCAAGACTAACACCCTTCGTGCCAATGTCTATAGATTACGATAACAGTTTACAATCAGGCAGACCGCACGTTCGTTTGCCATCTGAGTAATACAAAATAAAGTTTGTCGTCAGTGGTATGTACAAGAGACTACTTTTTGAATATGTTTCATTACATACCTACACCTATGTTGCAAAAATATTATCAACTAAATTTTTCCTCTCTTTGCATGTACTATTGGGATATATTGTGTTGAGTTCAGAGGTCTAAAATCGCACAGCTTCCCATCGAAAGAGAATCTGTGCTCATAAATTAATGTAGATAAGATAGTATTGTTAATGATTGTATTTAATTTGAGGTTATGTCAATAGGATTAATTGTTGGAAAATAACATTGAGTTAACTTTTGAATGCGAATTTAAAGCATACTAAAATGTAAGGTTTTTTAACTTAACTTGACTAGCTTTTATATATTTTTCTATGCGGTAAACCGCCATTCTCTATTTTGAAAGTAGTACAGTATATCACCGTAGTTAATTGTAGAACTATAGAGTACTACCATCTTTATAATAACGGGGTTTTTTCCTAGCCATTTGATAGGTGCGGGGATATGAATCCAACACGTAGAACTTCCCTTCGAGAAGATTGACATAATGTAGTAACCCCGCTCCAAGGATTATAAATGGAATAATAAATATATGCGTGTGTTGGTCTCGGCAGACATTGGGACTATTGCGAATATATCGGATATTAATGGGCTATTAATATAAGATCTGGAGAGATTATTGGTACTGGGCTATTACTGAAGAGGGACTAATGCCTGCGATAACTATCATATGACTCGCAACTTCTATACAAGCATGGTACTATTTATACAAATTCAAGTAATGCGTCACAAGTATAAATATCATATTTTTTAAGATCGCTATGTGAATGAGATTGGATTTTTTCGCACGTGGAAACACATTACTTTGAGTAGTAATAAAATGAGAAGTGCGTAACTGAATACACGTTATTGCTCCTTTCCTGTCGACTTGGCATGTTGTGACGAATCACAAAGTTCGTAATACAAATTGGCTATAAGCTGTAACACATATTTAGCTATACAAAACGTTTTCAGGATTCATAACAAAATAGTAGAAACAGAAAACATAAGCTCCGTCTTTATCTGTATGTCTGTCAACTTGTAATGCTTTCGATATGGAATAAGCGCACAAAACGCTCACCCAACCTTAATGCAGGTAAAAAAAGGTTTTGCCACATGCCATCCAGTAGTGCGGAAGCTCAATGCCGGAAATCTCGAACACTCCTCGAGAACACCTCTCTCTCGACATTCATAAGCCGAATTACGGCGTACCGGCAGTTATGAAGCCATGCGCTCCGGAGTTATGTTCTGTACCGACGCGCCATTTCGCGCTTTCATACTCCACCGGGCAAATTCCACCTTCATGACGACTTGATAAGCGAGTATTTTATTAGCGATTAATTCTATTTTCATGCCCTCTATACAATACCCAGCTTTCCCTTCCATTAGTGGGGATTAGTTCTACGAGTATATTGTGCATAGCGAGCTATGCGTTTTGGCATAGGTTTAGACTGCCTAGAAATTTACCCAGTGCACCATTCACACTGTTTCCTGCACTTACTCGTCTCTCCACATCGGCGGTCTACCTTCGATCCCTGCTAAAAGCGCTTCTAATATTAGATATATACAACCTCATTCACTTTGGTGGACACACAAGGTGGACCGTATGCCTGTATGCCTCTCGACTTGTGTATATTAAAAAAAAAACTTGTTCCAACACGACATCATCAAAAGTATTCCTGGTGTTTGTTCGAGTTTCATCTCCATTATCATCTTATTCAATTGTAAGACTTTCTTCATACATCCGTTTTACATAGTTGTGAGGTTAGGGTTTGCAGTTAGGGCGATCCTTCTACTGTTAATACGACGTCATCTAATATAATAAATAGACAGTTCAGTACTAAGTCACCGATTGTGGTTCTTCAAAAAGGATGTAAAGAGGTTTTACAAGTATCCATATACTGCTTACCATCACTAAGGTGACACACAAACATACGGCCTACCGTATGTTTGTGTGTCACCTTAGTGATATGGAATGTAAAAAAACTTACCTTTCCCTCCTAGTACCCCTTATAAAGTGAAAAATCTGAAGTAATGACAGGTGATAAAAGTACATACATATCATCACACCTGTCTCCCATTGGGATAGACAGAGACTATGGAATACTAGGTGCACTGATCCAAAGATACCTTTCTCGTTTCTTCCATACTCATCATCCACTTCATGGAAGTTCTTATAAATATTACAAAAAAGATGAAAATGATGTTTCTAGTTAAGTTTTATAAAATCATCAAAAATCCTATACTTTCAAACTTAGCTATGCTTTTTTTACTTTTGCAATCAGAGTGAAATACCCCCAAATATTATTATTATAGGTATTTCCACTCACGGGTATTAATCCCGGTCATTTGATAGGCGTGCGCGGGGATAAGGATCCAACGTGTAGAGGCCCCTCCGAAAAGACTGTATGTAATGTTGTAAATTATTATTATTGTTCAGATTTGGACAGACAAAAGAGAAAAAGTCTAATGACTGTTTGGTTTCAGGACTTGGTATGGGTATAAGAAGCCCGCTATATAACTATTAAAGATATATACGATATATATTTGACGAGCTAGGTGGCGCAGTGGTGAAACGCGTTGTTACGCTACTTTGACACCAACGCTCGTGGGTTCGATTCCCACACAGTACAAACATTTGTGTGCATGAACATGTCTGTGTGTATTGGTCTGGGTATTTTCTAGCATAATAAGTATGTATTTACAAAAAAAAAAATGTATTTACGTATGTTTGTCTAGTACCCATAACACAAGCTTCGCTTACTTTGGGGCTAGGTGGCGCTGTGTAATTTGTCCGACAATATTTATTTATTATTTATTAGTTACTACAGCCACATGTATATTCATATATGATTGATATACAAACTAGGTGTATGCACACGTTCTGACCCTAGTAATGTGTAGAAGAGGTAGGCTCAAAGATTTATTTATTTATTTTATTTCTTTCTTTCAACAATTACACAATCATTACAGGTTCTAGCCTAATATGTAAGTATTACATTACGCAATTATACTCGTATTATATTTGTGTGTAACATAAGGTTCTAGTCTAATGCGATAGTGTATGTATTACATTACGCAATTATATTATATTTGTGTGTAACATATTACATATAGCACCGTTTTTGTAAAAGAAGTGACTGCCATCTTAGTAAAAGTGTTCGTGTGATTGTACCAGAAACAATTTTTGTAGTATATTGAACTATATATGTCAATAAATTATTGCTAAGCATGCTAAGCATGATAGATAGATAGATAGATAACACTTTATTCATTTCACAAAAACACACACAATGAAAAAATACAGTACAACAGGATTACAATAAGGAACATTACAATATGAAGTGAAGAGCTGTGTCGGCACCACGCTCCTCTCATTATCACTGCATTAAATTAATAAGTTTTGGAACTACAAAGGAATACTTAATTGACATATAGACAGATAAGTCATACACAGGAAACATATACGTACCGACACAAATACACAATTAACATAGACATGATGTATATACGAGTATAAGGTAATTGGTCTAACATCGTGTGTATCGCAGAGAAACGAAAGGGCAACTATCTACACTAGTCTTTACTAGACTACATACTCTAGTCTTATGACGCACGGTCGCAATGATAAAATTATATTACTGTTTCAATGTAAATGGATATGCAATGCTTGAGCAATTAGTTCCCTTTTATATGAAATGCACTCGTGTGTTTATTGTAAACTGAAGTTGAAATAAAATAAAATTAGTCGATCCACGCTAGCGTCATTAGGAACGAGGCTTCAAATATACTTAATTACATATCTTCTGCGAACAACGTTCTCCTGGGAAAGTCTTCGGAGAACTGGTCAGTACTGAGATATATTAAGTGCAATATTAGAGCAAATTAAATAGTACCGGGTTCAGTATTACATGGAACATTTAATAATCTCTAGATATTGCGTCTAGGGACGGTGCAAGATAAACATTACAGCCAACTTAGAGACGCTGCCGTGGATCTAACTACTGGCAATATTATGGACGGGAAACTTTCGTGACTCTTTCTACACTAAATTATGTTTCGAATATGGGAAACCAGAAAACAAGCTATTAAGTTAAACATTTGCAATACTGCAATGTTCGCTGTCTGTAGTAGAGACAATAATTTATGGTTAGTTTTAGTGGCCAGCTCAAAATGATACGCTAGCATTGTGTCTCTTAAGAATTTTTTGGAGTAAGGCGTGGCTAATTTTCCTATGAAAACAGTGCGTAAATTTATAGATTCGTGGCCAGACATATTAAAGGCCTGTATGAAATCCAAAGGTGGACATTTCGAATCCTACTAATATTATAAATGTGAATGTCCGTTTGTTTGTTACGCTTTCACGCGAAAACTACTGAACCGATCATCATGAAACTTTATACACATATTCTTGGAGGTATCGGAAGTAAAATAGGATACTTTTTATTAAAAAATTTTTTTTTTTATCAATGGGAGCGAAGCCGCGGGTAAAAGCTAATATATATATATATATATATATATATATATATATTTTATTTATACTGAGACTACCCTAAATGTGTGCATATAAGTTTTATTAAGGTTACATTACATCATAAAAAAATAAATGCATATTAATTTGTAACAGAACTTATGGCCGGACAAGGTATGTATATATATTCGAAGACCTGTAAGTGACCTGCATATTTTAACAATGTTCTCATTGATATTTTTCAGTGCACATCAAACATGATATACTTATTTTGAACTTTTATTTCAAGTATTTTATGTTCATAAACCGTCATAATGTATTTTCAATCACTCTTTATAGTCTATCACTAGCGGAACAGCATAATACTCGTACTTCCAATACCTTACTTATTAACATACCACGAATATTTTAGGAGATATGCGGTGATATACGAATAAGTTTTTTTTATACTACGTCGGGAGGCATACAAGCATACGGCCACCTGATGTAAAGCGGGTTCCGTAGCCTATTAACGCTTGCGATATATTGAGTATCACTCGCGCGATGCCTCCTCTACTGCTTACACAGGAACTCCTTGGGAGCTTACTGTGACCTTGTGACCTCACTCACACGCAGGAACACAACAACCCTCCAGGGAGTTATTATTTGGCTGCGGTTTTCTGTGAGGTGGAAGTACTTCCCCAAACGGGTTGCTATGATGCGTCCTATTCTCTTAAAAACACCCAGTCCAAGACAAACAGACATGTTCATGCACACAAATGTTTGCCATGAGTGGGAATCGAACCCACGAGCGTTGGTGTCAAAGTCGCGTCATTCACGACTGAGCCACCGAGCTCGTCATTTACGATTGTGAAGACACAAAGAGCTCACAGTGCATACGATAAATGCACAACGTGAACATAATGGTAATAGCTTCCGGGAACACTCAAAGCTTCCACTATGACTTAAACTCAACCGAGCTATTCCCAAGAGACTACAGAATGCCTCGAATATCGCAAACGTCTAAAGACTATAGTAACTGCTTACCACAACGAAATCATTATGCATGCCTGATTACGATTGAATAATGGATCTCGACTTTTGTAAAATTACGATAGCGTCTTTCGACCGTCCGATGAGTTATCTAAATTATTTAAATGTGCTGTAAATAAAAATATATATTATTAAATGAATTTATGAATCTGAATTTAATAATAAGAAAAAGTTACGCTTTAATCCATCTTTTAAAAATGAAAGAACCGTCCGATGATAACTCATCGGAAGGTCGAAGGACGCTATCGTAATTATTTAAATGTGCTGTAAATAAAAATATATTAATTTATTAAATGAATTTATGAATCTGAATTTAATACATACACAGTTCACGTGTTAAGAAAAAGTTACGCTTTAATCCATCTTTTAAAAATTAAAAAACCATCATAAATTTTAGCCGAAGTCCTTTTCCAAGCATAAAAATGTCTTATAATACCAGGCTAGATTACAATAAAACTTTAACTCAACGGTTCTAGAGATTACTGTTCCAATAACAATATTTAAGGAACGATAGGGTCGAAGGACGCTATCGTAATCCATTTGCGACGAAGTTAGCTCCCTCGGGCCCTAAGTTTTTACTTGTAAAAGTACTTTTATCAATGTTATGAGCTCTAGGGAAATTCACAGTTACTCTTGTTCGCAATGTTGTCTAAAATATAGTTGGTTTGAGATACGAGTCTCATATTACATGATATTATGTTACTATTCGTCACTCACGACACGTGACTTTTTTGTGCCGTGGCATATATGGAAAGTTCTTGAAAGTTTTTTTTTTATACATTATCGGGAGGCATACAAACATATGTCCCACCTGATGGCAAGCGGTCACCGTAGCCTAGAAATGCTTGCATCACATTAAGTGTCACTCGCGCGTTGCCACCTCTGCTACTAACATAGCAACTCCATTGAAGCTTACTGGTACCTCACTACACACGCAGGAACACTGCAACCATCTAGGGGGTTGTTATTTGACTGCAGTTTTTTTTTTTATACCACTAAAGTAGCAATCAAGCATACGGCCTGCCTGATGTTAAACAGTCACCGTAGCATTTACGTAAATAGTTTTCTGTGAGATGGAAGTACTTCCTTAGACAGGCTGAAAGAAGTAGGGCGCATCCTTTGATGCGCCCTACTTTTATAACAAATTATTTATCTTAGAAGATTATCTGAGCTGTGATCATTTCAATGCCCGCTAACTTTTAATTTTTCAATCCTCAATTTTCAAGCAGATTTCATTGACAGTCAGACCTTCATCGCACGCCGGCAACCACGTTGCATCAGGCTAACTCTCTGTGTCGACGTCCAAGACATAGTTTTTGACGTCTTTAACTTATAAAATCATCTATCAAGGTATTATAGTTAACATAAAATTGTAGTAGTCACGTAAAAAACATAAGTATGTAAATTATTGACAATTAGATAAAACAATAATAGCAATAAAATATGTTTAATATGATTTTTTGTAGGGATGTCACCAACTTTTGAAAAGTTAATTAGAGTGTAATTTAAACACACAATTATTACATTGTCGATATTCCAGTGCCTCGTAGAGATTGGGTAACAGAAAGAACAATGGCGAACGTCTATACATGGTCTTAGCTGAGTAGTAACTGAAGCATCGCTAAATGGAAAAATCTGAATAAATATAGCGTCAGTTCCAGAATCTCATACCATAAAGAATTCTTGTCGGAGAAGGCCAGAATTATGAGTTATTTCATTTTGAATTTTTATAGGTTATGTCATAGAATAAGTAATAGTACTTCGTAGTTTATATCTATGCTGTGTTTGTAGTTATACCAGTTATACTGTGGTATTTATGTCAACTTCGGTCAATAAAATAGAGCTATCCACGCACTTCTTACATAGGTAGATACCGACTTCCACAGATGCAGGTGTTCCAACTTTGGGCGACATAATAAAATCGACTGCTAAATGTGAATGAAGTGGCGTGGCGAGCTCTGGCAACGTCGCACGACGTCACCAGACATCTTGTCTCTGGCGATGTCTTGCGAAGTAAATTATGTGGCGTAAGAGGTAGAACACAACGACTCGATTGTCCAAGTCGCGATTAGTCGGGACTCTCGATTGGGACAATCCATGCCTGCGATTTCTCGTTCGCAAGACGGACTCCATTGTCACAAAGGCAACAGGTTTGGAATTCGGGACTCGCGACTGGAATAATCGATACCTGCGACTTTGAGTCCGCGAGTCCATCTCGATTATCACAGAAACGACTAGTCGGAACTTACGACTGGAACAATTGATTTAGAGCAGCGACTAGGCCAGTCGATAGACTCGGAACAATTAGAAACATCTCGATTGTTTTCCGTACAATCGAGTCCATAGTGAACCCGATTCTAATTTTGCACCTACTGCGATTCTTTCGAATATTTATACATATTGGTTATTTATTGAATTTATCTAAAGGAGCGCATGGTAATCGTATAGTAGAATAAACACCGATTGAGGCAACACTTGACTGAAGTGTTGTAGTAGTAGCAGTACTCAAATTATTTTTTAATTTAATAATGATTTCTTACTTGGCCTCAAAAAACTCTAAATTCAATTTGCAAAATCGTATTAAAATAGTTTTGCATTCGTTATTTTGAAAGTTAGGGACGCTTAAAAATTTTTGAGTTAAAATTTCGCCATTGTTCGTTAGGGCAATTTAAACTTCGATACAATGACTACTATTAGTGATTATGTAAAGTGGCACATTTGATATGAGTATTATTTGGTTTACTTTAATAATATCAGTTTTGTCAAGGTTCGGATTTTTTAGCTCGTTTAATGATTTACCCTAGATGCCAAATTTTAAGTATCTATGTCACTAAGAATTGATCTAGTTTTTTGATGAGTGTCAGTGATAAAAATAACACTATTCAAAACTTGAAAACGCCATGACTATATGATGTACATACAAGATCTGCGCAATGGTGACATCATGCGAACCATATTTCAAGAGCTTAAATATTCTTACTTTTCCTGCAATGTATAATATATATATATATATAATACGAACAAATTCGATTTTAGAAGTTCCGTACGAAATAATCACAAATATCGACATATGTCGCACAACACAACTATGTTTAGCGGGAGCGCATTTGGAATGGCTCCTAAAATATATAATAAGCTACCAAAAAATATCAAAGAATTGACTATAAGTGAATTTAAGCAAAAATTGTATTTAATTTTATCGCAGAAATGTTATTATTCAATTAATGACTATTTAAATGACATTCTTTGATTTATATTGGACATTACAATGTATTAATATCTGACAACAATTTAGACTAATAGCAGTATTTAGTTTCTTTTATAATTTGCATGCCTTTACAAAAGGCAAAATGTACACGGGAAACTGTTCAAATGTCACCTTATTATGTACCTACATTTTTGCGCAAATAAATATTATTGATTGATTGAACGTTTTCCGAACTTGGCTGTGAAACACTGTCATGTGTCATGATAACGAAGGGGTTGGAGGTTACATTAACATCTACGAACAGATATTTGCAATACTACCATAAATTACCGTACAATAACAAATATCTGTAGTGTACATAAAATTTGAATGCGTAGCTGCTGGTCTTTTGTTTTGTTATTGTAAAACGGAGGTGTTCGTTTAATAAAGTCAATTTACGTTCAATTTACGATTATGGCACTTTCCACTACAATTTGCGTGTGTCACATCGTACACCCAGTCCTTGTTAAACAAGTCCGAAACGATATCCGAACATACTAAATTACACCTTATAGCGTTGCGCATTCGTTTGAAATTCATATAATACACTCCTTCATATAACAGCGAAAGAGTATGTACATTGTCTGGCTGTAGGCAACCTTATATTGCACAGCATGTTGTATTTATGCAGATTCTAACAAACGTGATAACAGACTTATTTCAGTTTACAAACAAAACGTAAAACACTACGAACGCCATAATATTAAAGTCAATTATTATTAACAACGTCAAATTATGTTCATTCTACGAAATATATCAAATTCACATTGAATTAAATTTAATTTAAATTTAATTCAATGTGAATTTGATATATTTCGTAGAATGAACATAATTTGACGTTGTTAATAATAATTGCAAAATAATTTATTATACTAAGGATAATCTAGACAAATCTTTTGTTCCATAACACAGTTCAATAAATATTATTGTACTTACCTATCCGTTTAACAAAACACTGTTTCACTACTTTCCATGGCTGCACCAACCTCACGGTTATATAAACTAAATTGCGGAAGTGTGCACATGGCTCTTGGTGTTCGTCGGCTATTTTTCATACTGCAGGCTATGCTTGGCACTCTACAATTTATTTAGTCTCTAGTCACATTATCTCTCTTTAGTTTTTCTACTTGCTTTGGGGCGACAAAGCACACAAAAGCGAAGGCCGCTCCGCTCCGACCATCCCAAGGTGCTCATTGATAATCTTCTCATTCTGCTCCGTCGCTGTGCTCTGCCTCCTTCCTCTTCGCTTCTGCATACAAATCACGCATGGGCGAACGGAAGACCACAAATTTCCCCTTTGTTAACCTTTTTACAATTTAACAGAATAGACAAAGTCTGTCCTGAGTGTTCAACGTTACTAATGCCCGAACACTGTAGCACCATAATTTAAAGCACCCTCTTACCATCGCCAAGAGCACTGGGAGTCTTGGTGTCGAGATCTCTGGGAAGTTCAGATCTAAACAAACAAAACATAATTACCAACTAACCATTTTTAAGGTTCCGTGGCACTAAAGGGTACCAAAGAAACGTGTTGCTAAAGCTCCGCTATACGTCTGTCTGTTCGTTTATCTGACGGTGCCCTTGTTTGAAGGTGGTAAGAGAACGAGCTCAACTCCAGATCTAACATGACATATCAAAAACCGGGTATACTTACCCATTTCAATGGAAAGTTGATTTATATTTTGATATTCTCAAATCAGATCGCATATGATATATCAACTTTTGACGAGCTCGGTGGCGCAGTGGTGAAACGTAATGTTATCCAGGCGATAATTCCTCGAAAATTTTACGGTATAATATTTTATCTAGTAGATACTAAAATACTTAAATAATAATAATAATAAAGCCATTTATTCCCATTAAAGTCATGCATATTACAACAATTCATTTATCATTTATATTAACATTAATATCTATTCGTATAATTATATATATTTACTTAATCAATTAAATGGGACACCCATTTTCTGGTGCAGACCTCCTCCAACTCTTTCCAGCGTGTTCGGTCCTGTGCTTCTCTAGTCCACGCGATTCCGGCGACCGCAACGATGTCGTCTTGCCAGCGGCGGGCAGAGCGTCCGCGGCCTCTTGTAGCGTCTCTTGGATACCACTGTAGGATTTTTTCCGACCACCTGCCGTCCCGCATTCTGGCCGTATGGCCAGCCCATCTCCATTTTAGCTGGAACAGTAATTCAGCTGCATCTGTCAATTTTGTTCTTCTTCTCAAATTAGCGTTCCTGTCTCTATCGCTCAGTCGTAAACCCAGCATGCTTCTTTCGGCCGCACTTTGGAACACATTAATTTTAGAAATGATTTTCTGAGTCAGTCCCCACGTTTGACATTCATACAAAAGAGATGATATAATAAGTGTATCGAAAGCTCGTTTCTTCAGCGATATCGGAAGTTTAGATTTAAAAATGTGTTTCAAAGACCTGTATTTTGACCAAGATTTTCCAATTCGGAGTTCGACTTCTTCGTTAATTTGGTTATGGAAACTAACATTTTGATCCAAGTAATACTTAAATACCTTTCTCAAATTGATTAACTGAAGTAAGTGCAAATAGCTGGCTATCATTTTACAGTCAAAGTTAACCTCACCTCTGCCCTGTTATTAACAAACGGGGCTCTGTCGACATCGAGGCAGAGTAGGCATCGAAATAGTCAGACTGGAAAAGTACCTCCTCGTCACAGAAGTTTTGACAAGCTTGGAGGCGCAGTGGTGAACCCCGCTGTTACAATTACTTTGATACCAACGCCCGTGTGTTCGAATCCCACACGGTACAAACATTTGTGTGAATGAACGTGTCTGTTTCTCTTGGTCTGGGTATTTTTAAGTGAGGTAGGACGCATCGAAAGAGCCTGTTTAAGGCATTACCTTCACTTTACAGAAAACCGCAGCTGAATAATAACTCACTAGATGGTTGTTATGTTCATGCATGTGAGTGAGATCACCAGTAAGCGTCTAAGGAGTACTGTGTTAGCAGCACAGGTAGCATCGCGCGAGTGTTACTTAATATATTGCAAGCGTTCAAAGACTACGGTAATCGCTTCATCAGGTGGGCCGCTTGCTTGTATACTCCCGACGTTACATGTATAAAAAAAAATAAGAAAAAGAAAAAGACGGTAGACAGTATTCCTATACATGTTTTAAAAAAATACCCAAGTTTGTCGTCTAAGTAGCGTAAATAAGTATATGTAACCAGTTGAGAATGCGCAAGCTTGCATTGCCAGAGGAACACCTGGCTCGTCAATTATATAATATACTTATTTTTTTTTTAAACTTTGTCGGCCATTTTGACCATGTTCCTTAAGAAATATGATATTCGTTTTTAAGACATTCCTATTCTACTTTTTAATATACTTTTCGAATCTGAAATAAAAATTCATTTTTTTTTAATTTGTCGGCCATTTTGACCATTTGATCCTTAAGAGATAGGAGATTGGTTTTTCAGACATTCTCATTCTACTTTTTTATGCTGAATCCGAATCTGAAGTCAAAATTCGAGTATTCATATTTTTTTCATACAGACACAACATTTCATATAGGAACGGTGTTCCTGAAAATACAATCTATCTACCTATATTTTGATGCCAAATCCCCCGCGGGGTTAGAAGACGAAACCGAGCCCGACATGGCTCAATCTAAACAAACGTCACACGTTTCTCTAACATGTATAGCTATTGTCATGCATTCTCGCCAATTTCTATACGGCCGGGGTCATTACCGTCTACATAAAACACGGCCAATATGTTTGGACCTTCCCCTGCTCCTACATCCTACCGTTTTTACGTTGTATATCAGTTTCGTCATTTAATCATCCTACATTATTTCTATATTTCCAAGCTAACTTGGAATGCCTCTTCGTATATTAACACTGGTATTCTCTTTCAGATCAATTCTGTTTCTTATATCTTTGTTGTGAGCACAGTCTACAAGCATTACTCCACACACTTCGTACAACGCTCTCACTTCTTAAGCACCTACAGATCGCTATATACAACGTGACGCTAAGCCCGTTGGCTTAGCGTCACGTTGTATATAGCGATCTGTACCTTCTGCCTAAAGTTTTTACTACCTAAAGGTTTATTCATACTATTTTCAGCACTCACTCGTCGTTCAACATCCGGGGTGTACTTTCATGCCCACTTAAAGCACATCAAGTCTTTGATACTGATATTATTCTCATATATTAAATATTAGTATCATAGCCAATCCAATACTTACGTCATGATATGCAAAATGTCATAATTGTTTAGAATGTTACCAAAATACGAAGCATTATTATTTACATGATAATTAACGTTGATGAATGTTGTCAATTAAGCTGAAAATCATCTGTTTACCTACTTATTAAATAACTACCCACCTAGTACTATATAATTTATTTAATGACTTATGATGATTTTTAAACCATAATTATTCTATTATTATTAACATATTATCAGAATTAGGTATATTGTAAAACTAGGTACTTAATATACGCCTTTTAATTACAAAAAATACATATTAAAATCTAAGAAGGATCCCCGTGGCATCATGCCGAAGATGCTGGTAGTGTTACCTCACTGTATAGGATGCTAATGCGTTTGCACAATAAAGCCGTCAGACTTTCGGGAGGCATACAAGCATACGGCTCACCTGATGCAAAGCGGTAGTAGCCTATAAACGCTTGCAATACATTAAGTATTAATCGCGCGACCTCTGATGCTGACACAGGAACTCCTTAGGAGCTTACTGGAGACCTCACTCACACGCAGGAACACACAACCGTGTAGGGAGATGTTATTTGTTTGTGGTTTTTTGTGAGGTGAAGCTTAGAAACACTCAGAATAAGACAAACTGTCATGTTCATGCACACAAATGTTTGTTCTGTGTGGGAATCGAAGACACGAGCGTTGGTGTCAAGGTAATGTAACGACGTGTTTCACCACTGCGCAGAACTCGTCAAAAAACCTACCTAGTCGTATATTAAATACCCTATTAATTATACCTACTCGTAACAAAACTTGGTATAATTCGATGTGATTTCAATTCAAAAATATGTAATTATTACTTCATAAAAAAGCGCCATATTATCCCTCTTCATTATTTCGACATCAATGTAGACGCATGAATAGGTTTGGGTGAACTGTTCTAAGTATCGAATAACTTCAGTTACTACTTACTATCAGGTAAACCGTACCTAGTTTACCACCATACTATGAATTCATAATCTGAATGATCAACATCAAATTGGGTAAATATTAGTGAAAAATCTCATGCATGCTACACGACAACGAATGTGACGTCGCGTCACGTCAGAAATATAAATATGTTGAAAAAAAAATATCAAAATAATCAAAACAATAACAAAATAATCATAATTCTGTGGATTTTTTACTGAAAGAAATCAAAATTATTTAAAGTAATTGCCAGGCTTTTATCAGTAGCCGCATTTATTCTACGAGCAAGGTAAGGTACAATTTATTAAACTGTTATAACATTCCCAATTAAAGTTATTTATGTAATATCTAATTAGCAATTTAGGCCTGTAATAAACAAACCAATTTCATGGCTAAATGGTAATTATAAAATTAGTGAAATGGAACGTAAAAGAGTGTTTACATAACATAAAACCTGTTTCTTTTTTTTATTATAATGGTGAAAATTTCTTCAATATGTATATACATATACAATATGTCGTACTGTAATGTATAAATGTGTGTGTGTGTGTATTTGATTCGGACACTGGATGGTTTATACCTATTTACAATTTGGACCAAGACAACGCCTGTTGATTCCGCTAGTTACGTGATATTTTATCTATATAGGTATGACGAAAGACTTTGTGGTTGATACCTCGATATAGATAAAAAGAGATTTATAAAATTGTGATAGCTAAGCATGATATATTAAATATTAAGATAATAATCTTACAGTTATGTATAAAGCTACAACGTATAAAGCTTAAACACTAATATATACTAAACCCATCCCAGTGTGGCATCAATCTCAAGTAGGTTTACAAAGGATTACATTTTGAGTTATTACTCGTGCTTATTTAGCAAGGGTAAATAACACAGAATATAATCTTTAAAGAGCCTTAATAAATAATTATAATAATAAATCTTTGATATTAATAATTCCTTACTACAAACTTACAGTATATCTTCAGAACATCGCAAAAGCTATCAACAGAAATGGAGCACTTGTTATGTTTCATATAGATTATCCCTCGAACAATAACATCCTTGAAGATCAAAATCAGAGATATTTTCACGAGGTGACGCAGCGGTGAAACGCACGGTACGTTACTTTGACACCGCCATTAGATTCCCATACAGGACAAACATTTGCGTGCATGAACATGACAGTTTGTATTGATCTGGGTGTTTCTAAGAGAGGTAGGGCACATAAAAGCACCCCGTCACCTCAAAAAAACCACAACTTCGGGATACATACAAGCGTACGGCCCACCTGATATAAAACTGTTACCAAAGAGTATGAACGCTTGAAACACATTAAGTATAACTCGTGCGATGCCACCACTGCTGCTAACACACTTGTTGGGAGCTTACTAGTAACCTCACTCTCACGCAGAAACACATGTACCCTCCAAGGAGCTGTTAGTGCAGTTTTCTATGAGATGGAGGTACTTCACCAGACGGATAGTATTCATGTGCCTTACCTCTCTTAAAAATACCTACGACGAGACAAACAAATATGTTCATGCCCACAAATATTTGTCCTGTGTTCAAACCCACGAGCGTTGATGTCAAAATAGTGTTACTGCCCAATGCGCAACCGAGCTCGTGACCATTTTGAGAAATTGTACTTTAGAAAAGAAAGTGAAAGAATATTTTAGAAGTTTTTTCATTATTTTTACCAATAATTTATTAGAGTGCCATTCATTTCGAACCTGTGCCACCTGCGTTTATGGACTCCCTATAAGCCTCTTGAGGTCATCACTCCATCTAGCGAGGGATCGTCCGACACTGTGTGTACCAGTACGGGGACGCTATTAAGAACCTTTCATCCCCAACGGTTGCTGGTCCTACGAACTATATGGCCGGCCCACTGTCACTTCAGCTTGCTTATACTTTGGGCTACATCGGTTACGTTAGTTCTACTGCGGATATCCTCATTTCTGATTATATCACGCAGAGAAAGCCCGAGCCTAGCTCTGATAGCACGCTGAGCGTCCTTGAGCTTCCCCATACGGGTCACAAAAAATACGTTAGACCAGTAGAATAAAGTACTTTTCTGTAGTAGCTAAATAAACCCAAGCGTTATCGGTCGCCTTAATAACTGCTGCGCCAGGAAGGCAAGGTGTAATTTAAAAAACCGTTATGGCCGTAAAAGTAATTATGCAATATCGTTTCAGCCATTTGGACCTATGATAAACAAACCTATTATTTTGTGGGACGGTAATTATAAAAAGGAATATGAACGTGTAATAAAATGTATTTTATGTCGTATATATTACTCTCGGTCGTAAATGATGAAAGGGGAAATTGTCTGTATGACAGTATAGGCTTTCTTTATTTGTTAATAGATTCAGGCGTTATTTTGCGAAAATCAAATTTACATGCAATTTGATCTAATCTGCTTTGTGTGCTTCCACTGCCAATTAGTTCGTGTGTTCATGCGCCGGCTGGCACCCATCCATCACCATTAGTAGATGCAACATGCCGTCGCTGCCATGACTGCTGCGGTTGTCCGCCATCTGGAACAGACACCGCATGCACCCGACACCGTAGTTGCCACGACTGTCCTGCCATGCAATTCTCTAAGCGACTCGTAATGGCTGTGTGCGTCGCTGTGATCACAGATGTCACAGCTTTGACATCGTCTACTGCGATCACGGCTTTTTATTTGATATTCTATAAGGCTGTAAGCGTACGCGAGGCTGTTTGCCTTGTAGAATTCCAATTCCAAACGCAGCCTTGCGGCGCTAGTGGCGCACAACCATGAAAAGCGACTCTAAGGAATCGCAATTTTGTGTTCAAGGCTATAAGCCGCCGATGTTTCCGAGGATGTACGAGTAAGAATGTTTGCTCTTACAGAATTGCATGGCTGGTCGTCGCTGCGACACGTGTTTCGCCTCTACACGAGGCTTCCTCAGGCGCTGTATATGTTAGTCGTTAGAATAACAAGCTACAAGTTTGTATATGTATGTGTGTATGTAGTATTTTATGAAGACATCGGATTTGTTAATCATCTGAAGGCCACCAATTAGACAAAAAACCGAAGAAAGATAATTATGTGCGCTTGCATTCATATAAGTACATAAGCTTTTCTTTAAGTAATGAGACACTTAAGCTTTATTTATAATGTATATATATATATATATATATATGTTGCATATGTAATGGTGTACTCGTTGTTGAAAAGCCAAATAAATAAATAAGTATAGGTATCTTTATTTACACATACATCCAATTCAATACGAAACATCTACTAACTTAAGACAGTGAAACTCTACTAATTAGTCTAAAAATAAAAAAAAACAAACTTTCTGATAGCTAATGAAATTTCAGAACCTAACGTTGTCAAAGCTTGTTAATATTTTCCTTCAAGTAAATTGGGAGATCCATCTCTGGAAATTGTTTTATACAAGTTTAATGATGTTTTTACTTCCAATATTAATGTTTAATATTTGATAAGTTATGCTAACAACATGTTTTGTATATAATGAGCAAATGCCCATGGTTTTACTGCCACGGATTTTATTTTAGTTTCATTAGTTATGACACTGTCGAAAAAATATTGAGAAACTTATTAACAGAAACAAGAGAAATGTAACCTTTTATTACCTTAAAATCCATAATGTTTAATAAATCGTAAATTTTCTGTTTTACAATGTCGGGACGCATACAAGTATACGGCCCATCTGCTATAAAGTACTTACCGTAGTCTATGAATGTTTGTAATACATTAAGTATCACTCGCGCGATGCCACCGCTGCTGCTAACACGGGAACTCCTTAACTCAACGCGCTTCCCGGGTGGTATTTGGCTGTGATTTTCTATGAGGTAGAGGTACTTTCTTCTACCTCCTGATGTAAAGTGTTTACTGTAACCTATGAAGTTTTGTTACATTAAGTATCACTCGTGTGATGCCACCTCTGTTGATAACAAAACAAATCCTTAAGAGCTTAAGGAAACGAACCCACGAACCTTGGTATTAAAGTATCATAGATCCACACATTTGTTCTCGTACTAAAAAGTTCGGCAACTCCTATCTCTGTCGAACTATTAAAAAGTGGAACGTCTTGCCTGCACATGTGTTTCCTCCTTCCTACAACATGGGATCTTTCAAAAGAAGCGTGAAGAAGCACCTTGCGGGCCAGCATGGTAGCGTCAACTGACAGGACACTGTATCCCTTGTCAGTTGCCGCTGCAATTTGGGCTCCTCTTTTCGCTTACCAACAGACGGAGCCACTATGCTGAGCCAATATAAAAAAAAAACCAGTTGAGAATGTGCAAGCTTGTATTGCCAGAGGAACACCTGGCTCGTCAATTATATATCAATTCAATTTTTTATTTTTTATTTGTCGGCCATTTTGACCATGTTCCTTAAGAGACAGGATCGGTGTTCCTGAACATTCCTATTCTACTTTTTTTACGCTGAATCCGAATCTGAAGTGAAATTTCAAATATTCGAAAAAAAGCGACAGACAAACGCACAGACAAACGCACGGACACACGCACAGACAAACATATAGAATTCATATAGGAACAGTGTCCCTGAAAAGTAACATTACTAATCTCTCTACCACCGGGCATGTTACAAAAGGAAATTGCAAATATTTATACTGTGTTGTAATAAATAATACTACTTTATATTTATAAGGGAGGATTATGTATACAAAGAATAAATACGTTATTTGGCTCTTAATTATACAATAATTAGTCTTATACAAATAAATAAAATAAATCAAATATTTTCGCACAAATTACACAACGCCACCTAGCCCCAAAGTAAGCGATGCTTGTGTTATGGGTACTAGACAACTGATAAACATACGTAAATTCATTTTTTTTTTGTAAATAGATACATATTATATATAGAATATATCCAGGCCAATACAAACAGACATGTTCATGCACACAAATGTACTGTGTGGGAATCGAACCCACGAGCGTTGGTGTCAAAGTAGTGTAAAAGCGCGTTCCACCACTGCGCCACCGAGCTCGTCAAATATAGTACGTTCATTAGAAAAATAATAATCATTGTTTAAAATAAAATGCCACCATCTACGAGTATATTCTCTTTTCAGTATCTCTTCTAAAGCGTTGGCAATATTCAGAAGTCATTAGCTTAATTCTAAGAATCAAGTAACGGTAAACGGTGGATAATAATATTAGGGGTTTAAAGTATGAAATTGCCGATTTGTACTGAAAAATTAAAACTCGTTTTTGTTTCTAAGATGCCCTCATCGTCATTATATATATTTACCCCAAAATATTTGTACATTGCTGCCATCTAATCGGAAATTTATGATATGCCTTTGCAATAGAACTCTAGGGATCTAGATTCGACAAACAGTGTGAAAGTACTTTGTACTGCCTCCTGGGAAGAAAATTTTTTACCACGTAGAAAATCGTCCAAATCAGGAAAAAAATGGTAGTCAGTTGGAGCAAGATCTGGCGAGTACGGAGGATGACGTATGGTTTCTAACTTGCAGCTCCTGTAGAGTTACAATGGTTTCTCGTGCAGTGTGAGGTCTTGCGTTATCATGGAAATTACTCGAATAATTTTCGAAGTATCCATCTTTCCTGTCTAAGCTGAATAAAAAAAAAACAATTGAAATTAAAAATCAAATATTGCACATTTTTATAAAAAAAAAACTTCATAGGTACGAGTGTATTGGCAAAAAGTTTCACTCTAAAATCTCACACTTTAATGTCAATTCAATAGTCAATTCATACTTACATACCTATTATATAGGAGATACGTGCAATTTTTTATATTATATACTTTTAACAATGTATTCATTTTATATTATATACTTTTCTGTCACCCATAGTAATACATTAAGTATCACTCGTACAATGTCACCGCTGTTGCTAACATAGCAACTCCTTAGGAGCTTACTAGTAATGGCAGTTGTTTTCCATCAGACAGGTCGTATATTTTACGCGTGGTAACAGACTAATCCGTTTTATAAAATTAAAATTAATACAGTCAACGTGTTAATACTAAATGTTGCAGATTGCAAAATGTAAGCGAAACACGATAAATATGATTGGTGGTTGAGTGGAAAAATTGCAGTATCACTAATTTTTCCACTCAACCACCGTGAAAGCAAAAAAATGTTTCGGTGCCCGAATACTCTCCACTTTGCCGTAGTCGAAAAGTTAAAGGATTGAAAGAAGTACGTTAGTATCGTGCCAATGATATTCAATGCAGTGTCTCTGTGTGTAGGATAAATATTACTGCTATTTTAGCAGTAATATTTATCCTACATCATTCTCAGTCGCAATGTTCGTTTCCTAATCTATTAGGGTCGGCGTAGTCCGCTATCTAAGCCTAAGAAGGTGGCGAAGATACTGAGTTTTACATAGAACGACCGCCTAGCTTAGGTTACGTAACACGTCTTTTGAAATATAATTTCTTGGACATGTGGGTTACGATGCTTTCCTTTACCACCGAGCAAGTGATAATTACAGATATGTACATAAATCTGAAAACACGAACTAAGTAGTACTTGCCTCGCCTGGATTCAAACAAGGAGCCGTCGGTTAATCGGCTGTGCCTTTACTCATTGGTCATCCATCCACAGATGCAATATCTAGATACTATTAAATCATCAGTATAATACTAAACTCGGTACGATTTAATTTGCTCTAATAAAGCACTTAGTATATCTCAGTACTTACCAGTTCTTCGAAGACATTCCCAGGGGGACTTTGTTCGCAGAAGATTCTAATTGAGTACCTATATTTAAGCCTTGCTCAAAGAAGCGCGAGGATCGACCAATTTTATTTTATTTCATCTTTAGCTCACACTAAAAAAACCTGGTGTATTTCATAAATAGAGGTAGATAAATGCTAAAACATTGTGTACTAGTTTGCCTTGCGCAAAATAACATAGTTTTATACACCAAGAACAAATAACTGGGGTAAATTGTGAACAAATATTAAGAGCAGTAATAGCGTAGTGGATATGGAACCAGCCTATTGACCAATTGGTCCCCGGTACGAATCCAGGTGGTTCCTCCTCATCCTCACCTCGGTCCTCATTCATTTGTCTTTCACGCTTCTCTTTCACTGCAGCCATGGTTTCATTCTTGCATAGACGGTACATTTATTTATTCTTTTCTCTCATATTTTCATTTACCTAAGGGCAAAGATGATACATAATCCAGCCACGCTTTCCTCTTTCTTGCTACGGAGGATTCAAACTCAAGGGTGGGACCTCTAAAGGCTCTTTTATCCATTATAGTATTTCGGAGACGTCTATCTATTAAAATGATATCAATCACACTTTTTTGGTCATCCCGTCTCCATGTATACGTGTCAATATCCTTATCATGAAATAAAGTATTCGACACGAGGAGGTTTCGTTACATGCATAAATCTAGAATTGACTTAGCTGCTTCATTCACTCTCTTATCTCAATACGGACCAAGAACATCTTCACAGCTGTATCGCTTGGTCCCAACCCATCCATTCAAATCTCTAGACATAATCACTCTTTCATTCCCTTCAGCTATGCCCAGAACATCCCTCATAGACCGCCAAAAGTTCTCTACTTCTTGAGCATACGCTGATGCTGCAACCAGAAATACTCGCGTGATGCCCAGTTTTATACGAATCCAAAGAAGTCTAGGCCCTACAAAACAGTAATCTCTTACACCAGTGGCTAAGCGAGAGGAGAATACGACACCTACACCAGCACTGGCATAATCGTCCCGTTATACCCCAGACCATAGGGCCATCATCCCATCGGGCAGATCATCAGTGTCACTCCTCTTGCGCTTAGTCTCTGTCACACACGAAGTATCTAAACAACTCTCATTCATTACGTCTATCAGCTCGTTCATCTTATCATTCATCCACCTGGCATATTCCACGTGCCTATGCAGCACTCGGCTCCCCTCGTCCCGCCGGAATTGGCGCTGCGTGGTGGGAGGCGGCCCCCACCGCCGCATGCAGCTATATTCGCACAGACGGGGGCGGATCGGTGCGTGTCGCCTCAGGGGGACGCCCTGATCCGCACGTCGGCGCTCTCTTGGTCCAGAATGGTTATTTAAATATTTTTAAAATTCAATATGTGTGTCATAAATAAGCCTGCAAGCAAACTTCTTCATACGCCCATTATAGTTCTCTTACAACTAACCATAGACAGTTGACATTTTAATAGATAAAGGGTCAGCATCCAAAATAAAAATCAAGTTACTATTTATTTAAATTGATTTTTTACTACTATTTAGTTTCGAAACAATACATCTAAATGATTACAGAATTTCAAATGATTTTGTAGGGAGAGATATGAAAAACTATCTCACGGATACGATAAACAAGAAAAGGAAAAATTAACTTACCCGATACCGCCTCGTATCTCATTTGTCTGGAAAAAATCTTAGAGGCTTATCTAAGCCGAAAATAAAATGGAGATGAAACGAAAGGATATCCGAGGTGAAGCCGGTTGCGCCATATAAGCTTTGAAATATAGCTAGCTCGACGAGAAATCCTTTCAAAGACCAGTGTTCATTGAGCTCCTGTGTAAAAACATCGGCGTTCGATCAAACGCAAAAGCTTTTTGGGTATAAGGTGGGAACAATGTACGAAAATCTCATATCTTTCCTTGCACTGGCCTAGGTAACGATTTGTAAGCCTCCAGAATCGTGCATTTTCGCATAAAATCTATTTTTTCGGCCGCCACATTTACGTATTACAAATTCTACTTTCGGGTAATCGAAAAACAGGAAGACGTTATTGTGATCGTGGTTTTTTCTTCGTGGTGAGTTTTGATGAAAATATATTCAGAAGCGTTGTCAGTGTAAAAAAATAAACTCGATGAAAATATCTGTTTATATTCACTGTTTATAGTCAATGTTTCCACGGAATGATTAATTAAATTTTAAATACATACAGGCGTAATTATAGCCCTATTAATTGCTTCTATATGTATGTACACATTATTTTTTAAACCGAACAAAATAAAAGTTTCGTAGAATTATTCACGATTATTTACACGGTATACTGTAACTGTAGGTCTCTGATATATAACCGATTTGTATTGTATGGGAGATCAATTTCTTTCATTATTTTGTATGTAGTCAGAGTCCTCAGACAGCGTTTCTTCATCGAAACTGTAAAACTAATTACTTTATATTTAAAAAGGGGTTCATATAAACAAAATGGAAAATTGATATCCGAAAATATTATAAATGCGAAAGTTTGAATGTATAGATGGATGTTTGTTGCTCTTTCACGCTTAAACGGCTGAACGGATTTGAATGAAATTTGGCAAGTAGATAGATTATGATCTGGATTAACACATAGGCTACGTTTTTTGACTCCACGAGGGCGGAGCTGCGGGCAGCAGCTAGTAATAAATAAAATAAAAATAATCTCAAAGAATTTATTTGCTTACAGATATTGTAAAATTTTGGAAGTTTATGAAACCGAAACTTGAAAATTATATGTATAAAAACTTTCACGTTAATTGTTACATACTTAACTCTAAAATTGTTGAATTTAAATAGAGTTCTAAATTCAAATTCGTTCTATCATAAGGTTATAACATTTATTTTAAACCATTGGTTGTTCATTTGTTTTCTCAGCATTCGATCTTTCGTCGATGTCAGTATTTGTAAACAACAACCTACAACATAGACGATAAAACGATATTTATTTATTAATGTAGAATCATGACAATGATTGAAGAGAAGGGAGGTAGCACAAACTAGTTTCTTGCGAGTTAAAGTCCCGTGATTCACGGTTGCACCACCGAAACTACAGGGACTACAGTTGAACTCACCGTTACTCATTATTCTTACAAGATGTTCTCTAGCTGAATTCTCTTAATTTTTTTTTAATCTTACAGTCATAAATTTAAATTTGTTAAAATGTTTTTAAAGCATTCATAAATTTCATTCCCCATGTTTTAATTTACAATATTTGAACATATTTAGATACATTTGATACCGGTGATCACTACGAAATACAGGTTGCTTTTTCGTTACTAGAAATTAAATGACAATAACTCTAAAAGAAATCAGATATAGCGTAGTATTGGAGAAGAATATGTATAAACACATAGAACTGTAATATTTATCATTAGTTTATCAAAATCTTGTCAAGCTTTTCTATTTAACGTATTTGATTATAGAACTTAAACTAAAGTTATAATTAAATTTTGACAATTTAAGAAAAAAGGTGAAAATCTGTAAATAATATCTGAGCTAAAACTGTTTTTCTCAATTTTAGCCAAGTTAAAATTTTTGGTTTAAAAATATTTGTATAACGTTAATCTATTTCTGATACATTTTCACTTTGATAGCTGTGCGATGATAAGGTAGTGTACTGTACGCTATTTACCCTTTACATTCATTAATCGTGTATCCTAATGTAATTCTAAAAAATCGAACTTAGTTTTGCCGTCCATAGAACATACGGAACCATTGTTGTGCGAATCGGACTCACAAATTTCAAATACCTACGTAAAATTCAAATATAAACGTACGTTAAATTTCAATGTAGTTATAACGATGGGTATAGTTCCAATTATAAAATTCTTGTGTTATTAAATTCCAATAACATTAATTCTAAATTCATTCAGATATTAATAATTTCACGTGTATCTATATTAAATAGCGCTACGATTTATAAGCTCGTTATTCACAGGTGTATCAATTACTGTGTGTTCTATATTATGAGAATGTAGTAGTTGATTATACTCGTAATAGATAGACTTACCTACCATGACCCAATTGATCATGTTTTATCAGAAGGTGATATCTGGAGCCCTAGAATCCGACTTGCGTGCACGAGAAGAGCGATAACACTTGGTACAGTAGATAAATAGATAGACACATAAAAGATTAAGAAGAATAATTTTATAACAATTTTATATTAATGTAGATGATATAGTGTTGTATTAGTGTTTTCATTTATTTATTAAACTTTTACACCACGTTAGATAGGTACTCGTAGTTCTAACCTTATGGGCGTAAACTATCGGTATAACTAATAAGTGATATAGTCCTATAAGGAAATATACATTACACATAAAAGAAGAAGGGTTGGAATTCTTGCTCGAAATGGAGTGATGCCTTCTGTGACGACGATGATGATAAGATTGATGATGAATTGTACACTTATTGCAAGTACCTACTGCAATAATTATTGTGAGAATGCTCTTAACAAATTTATTGCTATTCACTTCGATAATATAATAATAGTGAAAATGACATTAATAGATGCCTATTGCATTACTAAAAATATATATATTTATTATACTACGTCGGGAGGCATACAAGCATACGGCCCATCTGATGTAAAGCGGGTACCGTAGCCTATTAACGCTTGCGATATATTAAGTGTCACTCGCGCAATACCTCCTCTACTGCTTACAGAGCAACTTCTTGGGAGCTTACTGGTGACCTCACTCACACGCAGAAACACAACAATCCTTTAGGGAGTTGTTATTTGGCTGCGGTTTTCTGTGAGGTGGAGTTACTTCCCCAGACGGGCCGCTTTGATGCGCCCTACCTCTCTTAAAACATCCAGACTAAGAATACAGACATGTTCATGCACACATACGCTTGTCTTGTGTGGGAATCGGACCCACGAGCGTCGGTGTCAAAGTCGCGTCATTCATGACAAGTAATTGACAAAATAACAAAGCAGTGATAGAGATGAGAGATGCGAGCAGTCTTGCTCACTAAAATGTCTAGACGGGCGGCAGCGCGGCGTTAGGGGGCGGATCATCGAGTTCCCTAAAATATGGTTGAGCATGGTGATGGCTGTCCTCTGCATCAACTTTAAACGGGTGCCGCTCGGAGGGACTGGTCTGCCCGCGTCTCTCGTCCCACTTTCTGCTTAAAACAAAAACTAATGTAATCTGACGACAATCCGGACAAGACAAAAAAAATACTTGACCACACAAACAGTACTACCAACCACGCAAAAAAAAATTAACAAATAAAAAACAACGAATAAAAAACAATAATAATAAAAAAAAATGACCCTGACTTGTCGAAAATAGCTGGCATTGACAAATATATATTTAAGGCACTTGTTTTATTGTAATCGCACTTGCGGAGCGATAATAGCTGTATAAATGTAGTAATAGACTAACTAACAACCTCACAAAAAAACACCTGACAAACAAACAAAAGCACGGGCCAAAGAGCCTGTGGATATGACTTTTATTAAAAAGACAAAAAAAAATGCGACAGTAAGGAAGGCTGGACCTGGTCTAGGCCAGGGACGAATCCCAGGTATGACAAACTCGCAGTGTATTTATTTGTCGAAATATTCGGAATTGCAAAAAATCACTGACAAAATAGTTCACGTATTTAGAAAAAATAACATACATGTTGCTTACAAATCCCATAATTCACTCAAATCACTTTGTAACACTAAAGATAAAATCCCGCCTAATAAAAAATCCGGCGTCTATAAGCTGTTCTGCGATTAATGTGAACACGTTTATATCGGACAAACTGGTCGCAATTTTCAAACACGATTCCACGAACACATAAGCGTATAAAAACCATCGCCCAAAACGGTCACACTTGCCGAACATCTCATAGACAAAGAACATAATTTATACCCCACTAATACATATCAAATTTTACACACCATAGCCAAAGGTTTAAAACAAAATATTAGGGAACAATTAGAAATTATTAAACATAAAAATTCTAAAATTACTCTCATGAACAAACAGACGGACCTTCGCAATTTTTCTGTATTAAATATCTTTTCACTCATACCATCCACCCCTACCAATTCAATTCAATATAAGGGACGGCACTACGATGGATTTATCACTTGTAGCATGTTATTCTAACGATTAACGTCTATAGCGCCTGAGGATGCCTCGTGGAGAGGCGAAACAAGTGTCGTAGCCACGACCAGGCCAGTCGTGGTAGCGACGGTGGTGGGGGCATGCGGTTTCTGTTCCAGATGGCGGACGATCGCAGCAGCCGAGGCAGAGACTACCGGAGCAGCTATGTCAGCGTCGGCATGTTGTATCTACTAGCGGTAGTGGGTGGGTGCCGGCCGGCGCTAGGCCGCATGAACTAATTGGTGGCGGAAGCACACAAAGCAGGTTATATCAAATTGCACATAAATTTGACTTTCGCAAAATAACGCCTGAATCTACGAGTATTAACCATTATTGACGAGCTCGGTGGCGCAGTGGTGAAACGCGCTGTGCCGCTACTTTGACACCAACGCTCGTGGGTTCGATTCCTACACAGTACAAACATTTGTGTGCATGAACATTTTTGTATTGGTCTGGGTATTTTCTATGTATAATAAGTATGTATTTACAAAAAAATATATATTTACGTATGTTAATCAGTTGTCTAGTACCCATAACACAAGCTTAGCTATGCTGCTAACAAAGCAACTCCTTAGAATGTCAATGGTGACTTCACTGATACGCAGGAACACAACAACCCTCTAGGGAGTTGTTATTCGGCTGCGGTTTTCTGTGGAGGTACTTTCCCAGACTTATAATTGTACCGATACGTTGAACAAATCTTGGAGACTTACTGGGTCCCCGTAAGTGAATAAAAAACAATGAGGTTAAGGTGGAGTGAAGCTATATAATACCTCAAGAGCTATAATTGTAACAAAAATGTATTTAGTAGATGTATTAAGAAATATTATACATCTGAAACAATGTTTATTTATCTTATTACAGCTGAAACGCTGACTTATTGACTACGAATGACTGTCAGTCGTAGTATGATATTCTAACGACTAATATCTACAGCGCCTGAAAATGCCCCATGGAGATACGAAACAAGTGTAACAGAGACAACAAGAGCAGCCATGGCAGCGATGGTGGTGAGTGTTTGCGGTCGTTGTTTCAGATGGCGGGCATTCACAGAGACGACCAAAGACAATCAAAGCAGCCATGGCAGCGACGACATATATCTACCAATGCTAGTTGATGTAGGTCGGCCCAACTCGGCAGAGCAAGCACATAAAGTAGTTTAGATCAAATTACATGTAAGTTTGACTTTCGCAAGTCTTACCTGCCACCAAATTGATCGTGCTTTATCAAGTATTAAAGTATCAAGTGATATCACGAGCCTGTACATAAGAAGAGCGATTAAATGCTAAAGAAGCGAGTGAGTTGTGTAGGATCGAGTCATATGGCATTCGGTTGAGGGGGGGGGGATACTACACACTACCACGCAACTACACACTACCACGCAACTACACACTACCACGCAACTACACACTACCACGCAAGGGATTTGGCGTTATAGTATAGTAGATAGATTTGGATTTCGTAAATTAACGCCTAAATCTACTAACTACGTACAAGAAATAGAGTTTCATTTCTGCTCGTTAATCCCTTTTCAGTTTCCTTACGCGATACAGCAAGCCTCCAGGAAATTGTGGTATATTTAATGTGGAGGTACATTCCAAATTACCTTACTGCTTTTACTGTATGATGACATATAGATTCGCGATTACATATAGAAAACAGTAATCTATAATATACTCGATATAGAGTCCGATGACGTATTTTATGTGTAGAACGAAATTAGGGACGGACATCAAGTAGATGGGCAGTAAAGATAATAATTAACTGTAAATGGTGCCCTTGGCAAAAAAACAAACGTTATGACTGACGTGGCTCGAATAATGGTATCTATAGATAAAGTAGTTACTACTATTAGAATTACTGTTAGTTACCGATAGAAGTATTAACTACTGTTATTATCTCTATAGTACTAGGTCCTTATAAGAGAGGTAGGGCGTATCAAAGCAGCCCGATAGGGGAAGTTTTTTTATACAACGTCGGAAGGCATACAAGCATACGGCCCACCTGAAGTAAAGAAGTTACCGTAGTCTATTAACGCTTGTGATACATTAAGTTTTACTCGCGCGATGCCTTCTCTGCTGCTAACACAGCAAATCCTTAGGAGCTTACTTGTAATCTCAGTGACACGCAGGAACACAACAACCCTCTAGGGATTTGTTATTTGGCTGCGGTTTTCTGTGAGGTGAGGTACCTCACTGATAACCGTAGAGGAGTTGCTGTGGTAGCAGCAGGGGCATCGCGTGAGATAGTTCCTGTATTGCAAAGATCCATAGCGGTAGCTACTGTGTGCTGCTATGCCTCCCGATATTGTAAAAAAGGAGTCTTAACATGTTTTTGAATAAGAGATCGGATTACATTTTAAAAAATTATTCAAATGATCTTATCACTTAGAAAAATATTGTTTTATTCCCGATTAAAAAGATTGTACCACTTAATTCGACTGCAGCAATTAACAATGTCGTAAGTGAAAAATCGTTACTTTTCAGTATGGCCGAATGAAGTTTTAAATAGGAATAAAATTGGCATAAGACCATGTATCGACACAAAATTTGGTATGGGGCAATAGTTTTGAATACTCGAAAAGATCATTAAATAAAAAAGTGTAATAATAAATAGGAAAGGTGAAAAAAGGTACATGCTACGTTATTAGCCGTCAGACCACTAAGCCACTGTGTTGTAAGTGGGACATCCTACAATGTTAATCTGAATTTTAATTCTCAATTATGTTGGAAGTGGGACATCCTACAATGTCAATCGGAGTTTTAATTCTCGATTATGTTGGAAATGGAACATCCTACAGTTTTAATCGGAGATTTAGTTCTTGATTATGTCGGAAATAAGGCATTCAAAAATATTTATCTAACTAATAATCCATTATCACATCAAAAGAAAATATACTTATGAGTCAAAATAAAAATAAATAATATTTTTATTTATTTGTGTATTTTTAAGTGATACTTTCGTTAACAAAATTATAATTAGAGTGCGAAGTAGGCATTTTCAAAAATCGCTGTTCTAATAACGTACACAATAAACTTTTTGAAATAAAAAATAACAAACGAAACTGACATCACTGCAATTTAATTAATGAAATAATGACATAACAATATTATCGAGATCAATTTCAATCATATAACCTAAATAAAATAGAACAATATTTTCCCCTCTGAAAGACATATGAGGCATCATATCGTAAAAAGATACAATAATTAGTTTAATCACAGACACCTTTAATAATACTTCGTATCTAATTCAATGTAATAGTCCGAATCATCTTCATCATTAACAAAATTGGCAGCATAAGTGTGAGGAAAGTTAAAATAAAAATCGTGATAGCGATCGGGTATGATTCCCAGCTCTGCAGAGGTCTGTCAAATCTTTATATTTATCTTTGGTGACAGGTAAAGGCCCATCATAAGCCTGATTCAAATCAAATTAAACGTTGTTTGTTTCGCATTTCCGCCCGTATCACAGTTATTGTACTTGGCTCATCATCTAAATCGTACTCTATTCGATCATACTGTTCAGCATTAACTTTAACCTCTCTTATCGTTCAGTTCTTATTAGCTAGCAAGGCTTTGAAATCGAAGAGAGTGCCTTCGTGCCACATGTAGCAAGTACCTATATTAGAAGCCAGATCATAAACAGTAAAATTCAAGGTAGTCAGCCTCCTCTTGTAATAAAGCACGCTCACTTCCGCATAGGGGGTCATTAAAACTTTCAGAAAATCGAATGTGGCTACCACGACATCTATATTAACTTTAGATTCTTATTTGTCGATTTTCTTTAACTCTCGAGCTCTATTTTTACGAAAGTTTTAGAAATTTTAGAAAATGCATGTTTGTCTTCATCAGTACACGCAGGTTTATTTTCAAATACGTGGCATATATCCATCTATCCTTCTTTGGCTTGTACAATGACGATTGAAGTTCTGATTAGCGATTTCCCTGTACTGTCTTTTTATTATTGCTTTTGAGGAATATTTGCTAGCATCAAACCATTAACAATAAAGTTTAATCATACTGTGTTTAAACTTTACATTCTATGTTTCTATAATCATCATAATTTCTTTCATAATTTTGGCCCTGTATTGAAATCGGTGACGGCACGGGTGTAAGGTCAACAATTTCATTAGACCTATTATTGTGAGTGACGACTTTGCCATCGGTCCTAGAATCGGAAACAGATTGTATGACATTTAATGCCACTAATAAAGATGTACGAGAAACAATCGATGTGAAGAAGTTTTCATCATTTTTTGTAAGGTTTGGGATTTCATAAATTTACAAGCAATTTGATCCAACCCGCCTTGTGTGCTTCCGCACACTTCGCCGCCGAGCATCTCATAGACAAAGGACATAACTTATCCCCCACTAATACATATCAAATTTTACACACCATAGTCAAAGGTTTAATAATAATATTTAGTACCTATTAGGGAACAATTAGAAATTAATAAACATAAAAATTCTAAAATTACTCTCATGAACAAACAGACTGACGTAAACCATTCCCCACTATTAAATATCTTTTCGCTCACACCATCAACCCCCACCCTCAATTCAATATAAGGGACGGCACTGCGATGGATTTGTCACTTGTAGCATGTTATTCTTACGATTAACGTCTACAACGCCTGATGATGCCTCGTAGAGAGGCGAAACACGTGTGGCAGCGACGACCAGGCCAGTCGTGGCAGCGACGGTGGTGGTGGGGGCATGCGGATTCTATTACAGATGGCGGACGATCGCAGCAACCGAGGCAGAGACTACCGGAGCAGCCATGGCAGCGTCGGCATGTTGCACTTACTAACAGTAGTGGGTGGGTGCCGGCCGGCGCTAGGCCACATGAACTAATTGGCGGAAGCACACAAGGCAGGTTGGATCATGGAATTGCATGTAAATTTGACTTTCGCAAAATAACGCTTGAATCTATTAACTATTTCATAAATTGACGTCAAAGTTGAAATTTCTGGGACGGCTGGTGTTAATGTTTTGGTGAGGTTTCGGATCCACGGTATAAGGAATATCTTCTGATAGGTTCCTATTACCACCGTTAAAAACGTCTCCTACCAGTACTTGTAAGTTCCTCTTGAAACTTTTCAGGAAGTGGGGATTCCTCTCCTACAAATAATATACAAAAAATTAAATTAACTAGAGATTTATTTAACCGTCTTGACTGTAAATATCTTTTAGAGCACATTTTTGATATCGGTAGTATGCTAACATGTAAGCTTAGTAAGCATTTTACACGCTAGCTAGTAACATGACTGACTGACTATAAATTCCTTGTGGTTATAACGGCCATAGTTATACATATCGTTTATTATTAGCTACCTTCTACCTGCGGCTTCTCCCCGCGTGAGCAAATTACCTAGATAAAACGTATCTTACGTATTAATCCAGAACATATTATATACGATTCAGCCGTTTACCCGTGAAAGAGTAACAAACATCCTTCCACACATCCATACATCTATCCTTACAAACGTTTACGTTTACAATATTAGTCTGACTAGGATTAAATAATAATATTACCCGTTTTAACACTACACCTATAATCATCAAAATCGTCCCAAGTTGGTATGCACATATTACATGTAGACAGTCCATATTGTAAAATGTGGCATATAAGATAAGGGAAAAGTAAAAGTTCCGCTTATATTTGCAATATTTGCTATAACCGACCGCAGTTGTATCACTATTTACAAGTAATAATGTCGGTTTTACCACATAGAACATAACCCCAATTTATGATGTACAAATAACAATGTTGGTAGTACCATATGCGACAAAAGCTTGTGAAAGATGAACAAGTGATAGTGTCGGTAATACCTTATCCAACAGTAGTTCATGAACCCGAAGCAAATGATAATGTAGGTTATGGTACAACCGACACAAATACTAAAATGAAAATCCGTTAACACTGTTGGATGTGACACATACTACAATATTATCGGTATAATACGTTTTTACCATATCCGCAAGAAAAATATATTTCAAAATGTTCAAAGTAGAAAAAAAACTTATTTTTTATTAAAAGTACATATAAACTAAGTTACTAAAGGCATTTTTACTTAATTTTTCTCTTTTGGCCGGATCGTGTTTGAACACCAGTGTCCGTTAATTTTGGATTCACTGGAATTTCATGTGTAGGAGTATGTTTGTATAGCAAGTCTAATATTCGTTTAGACCGAGACATTATGAAAACAAGTAGAAAACGATCAATTTGATTAAAACAATCGAGTTGAAAAACGAAACACCGGGCGTACCCACACGGCCCGCTAACAAAGTGTGAAGTGGCAGATCCGTGCGGCGTACGAGTGTCGGTACCCCTCCCCCGCACACGTAACAATGTCGCAACGTATTTACCTACAGTGTTATTTGAACGCTACGAAAACTTCCTACTTTTTTCATTATGAAAAATAGATATACAGTCTTGTTTAAGATATGAAACTTTGCGAGGACATAGATATTGATATTTTAAG
Organism: Pyralis farinalis; assembly: GCA_947507595.1. Taxonomy (NCBI): domain Eukaryota; kingdom Metazoa; phylum Arthropoda; class Insecta; order Lepidoptera; family Pyralidae; genus Pyralis; species Pyralis farinalis. The sequence goes on from OX382274.1 coordinate 19,259,299, forward strand.
ACTTGTAGTGCATTAAAGCAAAAATCGTCAAAATGCAGTTCCGACAATGTTAATTGCTGCAGTCGAATTAACTTGTTTGTAACTTATTTTATTCGTAATTAGTCAATCAATTGCAATATTTTTTACGGTTGGCAGTTTGTTTACCTAGAAGTGACGTCACTCATTCCAGTATCGATGCACCATTTACCCGGCATTTAGGAATAAATAATCTTTAAACATAGTTTATTTATTATTCCATATATATTCGTCACTATCTTTATGATGATAAATACCCATTATTATTAATTTGAGTCAGTTTATGTTCTCCGAACCCCTATTACCTTTTAAGTAAATATAAAAATTAAAAATTTTGACAGCAATGAAGATTATTGGCGTTATCCCGTTTCCTAATCCATTAGGATTGGCGGGGTCCGCTACCTAAGCCTAATGATTTGGCGAAGACACTGATTCTTACATGGAGCGACTGTCATTAGACCTCGACAACCCAGAGGGAAAATCAGAATCTTTCTTAGGTTAGGTCAAACGTCTTACGAATCATAATTTCTTAGACGTGTGGGTTTCCTCACGATGTTTTCCTTCACCGCCGAGCAAGTGATAAATATGTACATAAATCTGAGAACACGAATTTAGTGGTACATGCCCCCGCCATTATTCGAACCGAGGACCTGTTGCTCAATAGGCCGGTTCTTATCCACTGGGCTATCACTGCTCGTTTTTGTGATTTCGTTTTTAAATTTGACATCAATAATATGTAAATATAATTAATATAACATATAAACCAAACGATAGTGATTTTTACAAACTATCTCTGAACCAGTTTAAATAAATTAAATATTGTCTGACAAATTACACAGCGCCATCTAGTCCCAAAGTAAGCGAAGCTTGTGTTATGGGTACTAGAGAACTGATAAACATACGTAAATACATTTTTTTTGTAAATACATACTTTTTATACATAGTAAATACCCAGACCAAGACATGTTCATGCACACAAATGTTTGTATTGTGTGGGAATCGAACCCACGAGCGTTGGTGTCAAAGTAGCGTAAAAGCGCGTTTCACCACTGCGCCACCGAGCTCGTCAATTGCTGTGGTAGCAGGTTACTGAATTAATTAAATTAAATATAGTTAATTAGACATATAGCAAAGTTAAGTACATTATACAAAAATCTTACATTTTTATCTTTCCACTTACCCGTCATAATTGTCATCAACATTTACCTTCAAAGAACGACGAAAGAATTTTTGAATAAAACTGCGATTATCCTTCTTTAGATTTTTTAATACTTGTTAAGTTTTAATTAGGTATTTAAAGAGCAGTTCCCGTGGAATCGGATTACAAGCTTAATTCTGTTTTTCGCGGACATCAGTATAAATAATAATGAAACAAATAATCCGGTACGCAGCTACGACTTTGCGATTTGACTCTTGACAGAAACGAGCTGTGAGAAATTGTCCACTATCCTATGCTTGCATACGGTATTGAACCCTTATATAAACAGATTTAGAAAGAAGAATAAAGAAAAACATTTATTAGCGTAAATATCATAAATGGATAGGATACATGATTTTACTATTCTAATTAGTAAGTACTTTTTACGCAAATGCGGTGGCCACTCATCGGATGCTGCAGGAAAGTAAATTATGCCACAGTTTTAAGTGAGGATACTCACATCATATAGTATAGATAGACTTATGTATTATTATATAAACTAGTTATTTTACTAGTTGTAGAATGAACTTTCTATCGAGGTTTTTACAGGGAACGAAAACGTGAAGTGAAGTTTTACAGGATGTCCATTGGCCGCGGTCACTGCTTGCCATTACAACAGACGACGGCAGTTACCGTAAGCAGGATTTGTTTTTTAATACAACGGACGGAGGTATACAAGTATACGGCCCACCTGTTGTAAAGCGGTTATTATAGATGTTACTATGAAAACCTGCAAGATTATTAATATTTAAAAAATTAAGAAGTGTGAAGAGCATATAAATAAAAGGAAATAAATCATCTTTCAACTTAAAAAGCCAAAAGTCGACCTAATTTGCACGTATTTAACCATCTATAGGAAGAAGAGGTGGAGCACAATCATAACAGTAACCAGTCTGTGTAAAGAAACCGAAACAGAAATAACAATCCCCTGCGAGTCCATTGTGATCATAGGCTACGGTACCTTTCGTTCATTAACGGAGAGCAGTATTGTTTTAACACCCCTTATAATATTTAAAATAAATATATGAATATTGATATTAGCGGAAGAATTACAACATTTGGTTACTGTAATGAATGTGGCATTAGGTTAGGAAATATATGAAAATAAATGTAATGAACTAGAAAGCGATGATGTTTGAAATGAATGAAATTGTTACAGATTGCCAGATATTGATCGGTGATGAAAAAGTGAAACAATTGAATGAACTTATCTAGTTTCGTATCTTGACAATCCCAGGTGACATGTGAAACACAAACAGAATATTCATACATATAATAAAATTATAACTGGCTAATGTCCATAATAATATGTGTATGGAGGGTATTTATAAAATATTTATTTGTTTGAGACAAATACTTTTGTTACACAAATCTTAAGTCAGACCGCATATTTATGTATCTTAACTTAAGTCTACCATTACAGTTTTACACCAATAGGATACACAAGCATTAAGTACAATACAATACTAACAAGTCAAGTATTATAACATAAAATAAACAATGCTATTCTTGTAAATTCGTTCAAAAAACATATAGAGTACTGTAATCACATATGGGTAGCAGCTAGGAACTTGTGAATCACATAATTGCAAAGACGAACTGTGAGAATTGTCGATGATCCAAAGCTCACACATGATACCTATTGACCGTTGACTTTAAAGCGGTGGAGTGGTTAGCAAGAAACATAGCAAATATCAAAATATTGTATTCCACTTAAGATAAACATTTGTGCGTGTGAATATTACTTGTTTGTCTTGGTCTAGGTATTTTTTAAGAGCACTTCTCTTAAAAAACACCACATCAATGTAGCCTGACTAGGGAATTACCTCCACCTCACAGGTAACCGTAGTCCAATAACAACTCCAAGGAGGGTTGGTGTTCCTACGTGTTCCATAAAGTACTAGTACTGGTACTTCTTCAAGAAAAAAAAAATGTTATTGATTTTAAATATACCTACTTCAACTATAATGATGATCCTTAGTATTATCATCATCATCCGAGCGTTAATGCCGGTCGCATCCTATGCTTTCGCTGCGAAGCCCAGGGTCCGCTACTTATCTACGTACTTTCAAAACATATCTATTTTGAATGAGTATATACTAAGGATCATCTCATCACGTATTAGTCTATTGTTATCCGTTATTATATATATATGAAACTAATCATTAAGTTCATAACGATACAATAATTACAAGTGGTTAAAATTCCTTTCGTGTAGTTTCTATTACAAGAGGTAGAATTTTTTATGTTTTTCTTCGTCGGGTAGCTGGAATTCTACAAACTCTGGTAGAACAACATATGGAGTATCATTGATTATATTTATTTATCAGTGGTGTTCTGCTGGCAGTGAACCTAAATGAAATCAAAAAAACCGTATTAAAAATGCTTCTATTAAATGCTTTGCTCCGTTTTGACATGACAAAACCACAAGAACTTTCAGTTTTGTTATTTTTTATTATATTTTATATATAAAAATACAATCTAGATGTTAAACACATTGTTATTATGTAACTATAATGAATATTTCTGCGGAACATGTTCATTTTGGTGAAACATTCTTTAGAGCTGGTTAAAAATGTCTTATAAAATTGAATTACCGAGAATGTCACGCGAGGCTATTGAAATAAGAAAACACCCCAATTTCAATAGAGAAGATGGTTGGCAAGTACCACCTGCTTAGGATCCAGTCCTAAAAATAATCAAGTCACAAACCCAGAGATCTGCTAAAAAAACGTTCGGACACTGTGAGAGATTTTTGTGTGAATCGGAACATATATAATTAATCCAAACATGTCGGTAGATGTAATAATTGAATAACTAATGTAAGACAAATATCACCTTAGTCTTCCTGCGACCACGGATGCTGCAAAGCGTTCGAAACGTCAGGTTCAACAATATAAATAAAACACGCGATACTTCCGTTAAAAATTGTTTAATTCAATGTGTAACAATCGCGATAACCTAAGACAATACTATGTCTCGTAAAACTTTGTTTCTTTCGTCTGTGGATTCGAAAGCTAATTAAATCTTACTAATATTGTTGAGTTCTTAGAAATTATATTAAATAAAAAGATATCTACTTAGATTAGAATTAAAGTCGATTTTTTACGATTTATTAAAACGGCCTGCGCACTTAACCCCTAAATAACCTCCTAATATAGAGTTCATCAATTCTTTCAATAATTATTCTCTTAGATATTTATCTGTCTATGATAATTATTGGGAGACGGCGAGCGAGCATGAAAAGAACTATGAATATTAAAGAAGCGAGTGAGGTGAGTAATGCATCTTATGGCGCTCGATTCTCTCTGCCTACCCCCAAGAAAACTGACGTGAAGTTACATACATACATACTAAATCTATTCGATGAATGTTCTCAACAAAAAGTTGACGAGTTAAAACTAATAAGTATATTTTAATAATGCTGCTAGTTAATGTTAGTCTCTAGGAGCCTAGCGGTAAGTCACAGCTCAACTTCGTAATAAGTTATCTCTCTGCATCTTGATAGGTTAATTATAAGTTTGAAATATGTGGCTTACTAGATAATATCACAGATTATGAAATAGAGAACCGAGCGCCATAAGACGCTGTCCTTAAACAAGTCACTCGCTTCGTTAACATCATATTTCGTTTCATGCACGCTTGCTGGCCTTTATATTATTGACCTCAGCTCCTAAAATATTGCCTAATCCTTGATATCTATTTGGTTTGGTTTAATTAAATACTAAGGAAAATGCCAGGAGTACGTTCATGCATTGCAACCCCCGCTGCTAACGCAATAATTGCCCAAAATTTACTGGTTATTTCACTTACCATTAAAAACACTGCCGCTAAGAAGTTTTTATTTGGCTGAGGATTTTGTAAGTTGGATGTACTTCTCTAGTTGAGCTGATTTATTTTATTATACAAATATTTATAATACTTATAAATATTTATAATACAAATGTTTATGCTGAAGAATCTAAAGGTTCCGAAATATTGTAGATATTGTGTAATGATCATTTCCTACTCCAATGGCAAGTCACAGACGAACTGTGCTAGCTATAATGCCAACATTTTAATAAGCGTAGGTGCAAACTGATGATTAAACGAAACTAAAAAATAAGTGAGAAGAGAAAGAAGAAGTTGTTGGAGATACAAGAGCCTTACGAAATAGAAGACACGGGCAATCAATTGGTTTGACAAAGTAATATTTGCAAAAAGTTGCAATTTAATGTGAAGGAAACCAAGACTGATGATATTTGAAATAAAATAAATTCAAACAAACACGAAAATTCTAATTAATCATGTAGTCCTCAAAAGTCAAAAATTCAATTAGATAGTTTATATTTGATTTGTTTTTAACAGAAATAGAGGACGTGATGCTGATATCGAGAGAGGAATGCGTGCAGACAATTGTGTGAATGGAGTTCTGGGAAACGCTTTGACAGCAAACGCTGACAAGCTGAAATACTCAACACGGTACTAATTTCAACATTAACGTATTGAAGTAAGAGCGAAAAGTACGTGTGAATGGAGCTCTGAGAACGTGTTGGCAGCAAAAGCTGACAAGCTGAAAACTCAACACTAAGGTTATAACAGTAGGAATTAGTTTTACAGAGAGGATAAAAAATGAAACAAACGTAGTGGTAGCGAATTTTGGGCGACATCTGTAGCGTGAAAAGAATAACGTAACAGATATAATAATAATAACATAATAAAGCAAAAACGGAAGAATAGTGTAATCAAATTGGTCGTATTGTAATAGAAGTTTTCGACCCTAAAAATCTCAGAGTGTGCATGTAAAAATCTGTGAATGGTATAGAAACCAGTCAAGTGTGTAAGAACTGGCTCATGTGATCCTCAATTCCCGCTGTCTGTGAAAATTTAGATCATGAATTAATGTACTTGACCATGCATACCTATAGGGGGAAAATGATAAGTGGTTTTCTTGTTATAGTATGCATTATTTTGTACAAAAGCAAAAAGATGAGGAAAACATTGGTAACTCCACCCGTATTTTCCTCATTGTTTTGTTTTAGATGTCAATAACAGCTAGTCCACCGATAAGAGCACTACCCTCAGCTTATTGCAGATAGATGCGTTAAATGGTCAGGAACAGTTTAAATATAAAAATAACAAGCCAGGCCTAATTACTTTTTATTTATTTATTTAAAACTTTATTGACCACTTTACATTTTGGTACAATAGGTGGACTTAATGCTGGTCTCTACCAGTCGACCTTTGGGAGTGCAGAGATTCACAATTGCTTTTCACGCCCTGTATTAAATCGGTGGCGATGTTTAAGAATAAATATATATTTCAAAACAAATAATACAAGCGCCACCTGGTCCTAAATTAAAGGTTGTTGTGTACATATATACATTACATAGAATTCACCCAGACCAAGACAAACAAATATATTCATAGGCACAAATTTTTGTAATGTGCGAGAATCGACCGACGACCCTTGGCATTAGAGTACTCGCTTGACTACCGGTCTCGTCGCTAAATATTAAATGTCTAATTATAATATTTTGAGCTCAACTCAAATATTCAAGGTGCACGTACGATTATGAAACCGGATAAGAGCGAAGAAAAATCTGTACTTTATATCGCTATGTTCCTATAGCGATATCTCTCGCTTAATTTTGTACATCCCGACTGAAAAAGTGCCTCCGCACTCCAAAAGACCGCAAGCAAAGTAATAATTCTCTGTGGAGTTATAATATTCTTATATGTAAACCTTAAGTGAGTTTATCACGAAGCTCCCTGAATCTGGAACGGGTAATAACTTGGCAGTGTGATTAATAATGTGGTGCATACTCCTATATGCTGTGATAGTAGTCTGGCGTGACACGGAGTCTATTAGTATTAGAAAAATATTATAATAATAATTATACCACATTAAATTAGGTACTTCATTAAATCCACATTATATTAGCAGTAGATTCAGTAGTTCTGCAGGCTATTTGATGTAGATATACATATCTATATAGAATACCTAAATAATTCAGGGAGCTCTATCAAAACGTTTCGAGTGTCAGTTCAATGCCAATCACAGCCTCTGTCGATGTTTTATTTATCTCACTTCTCGAAACTTCGGATGGCAGAGTATAGAAGTACGTTGATTTCGGCTATTTTGATAAAAGACGTTAAACAGAGATCTGTTGTTTAACAGAGGGCGGTATAGGCAGTGATAGACCAGTGGTTAAAGAATCAGCCCATTAACAAACGATTTTTGGTTCGAATCCTGGTATGGGCGTGTACCACTAAATTCGTTGTTTCTGATTTATATTCTTCTTCTTCGCGTTATCAAGTGTCGGGTGTTGGGGACCACTACCTAATCTAAGATTTGGCGAAGACACTGATTTATAAATAGAGCTACTGCATTCAGGCCTCCACAAACCAGGGGGATAATAGATCTTGCTTAGGTTAGATCACAAGTCTTTAGAAATATAATTTATTAGATTAGACACTGCGTGTTTCCTCACGATGTTTTCATTCACCGCCGAGCAGGTGATAAATATGTACATAAATCCTAATCCGAATTTAGTGGTACATGCCCCCAGCAGGATTCGAATCAGGGACAAGGTGGTCAAATATTTGTGGGCGGATATGATGGTGGTAGTACTTAATTGGATGGTTCACCACACTTGTATCTCTATTATAATGCAGGAAGATATATACGTATATACCACTAAGTCTTTAAAACGTTAAAAATTATTTACACAGCCACATATTTAGGATGTATTACGTACGGTTCACCTGCATGGGATGATAGGGCTACCATAGGTGCTGCGCGCCGTAAGTTGCTGCAAAGTCAGCGGCTCGCTTTAATATTCTTATGTAAATCGTATAGAACTGTGAGTACCGAGGCACTACCAGTGCTGGCAGGCGTATTACCAGTTGACTTTGAAATTCAACGCCGGGCTTCAATGTACTACCCCTCTAAAAACATACACCCTGACTTTCTAAAACGCCGCGATATTAACAAAATACTTAGATTGTTCAAACCAATTGACGAGGTATTTGAAACTTTACTGTCGGAATGGCAAGAAAGATGGGAAACTTCTACTAAAGGACGCCACTTGTATCTGTTCTTTCAATAAGTGCGAGACAGATTAAGTAAAGAGTTGTTAGAAGTCGATCATCCTGTTGCGCAATTTTTAACAGGGCATGGAAACTTTAGGGCGAAGCTCTTTTTTGTCTTGTTTCATCGCCTTGTGTCATCGCCTTTATGTGAGTGTTCTACGACAAATCATGAATTCGAGCAAACAGCACATCATGTTCTCTGGGAGTGCGATCTCTGGCAACGGGAGCGGGACGATATGTTAAATTCCTTGCGTGTCACATCCGGGGTAGTATACTATTCTGATTTGGTGGCAACAAGGGAGAACTACCAGGCGTTTAGGCGGTTCTGCAATCTATATTATTGGAATCGATGTGTTAGGTAACAACTCACAGTTTAGGTCCCAATAGTGTTAGATATTTGATTATCCGTGGTGCACGGCAGTTGAGCTTCACTTGACTAGCCATCTCTTTGAGGTTTTAAATGCCTTATTTGTCATATTGCTGTCTCTCACTTTGCCCAGAGGGGAAGCCAATTCCAAAACTTCCTACTCCTACAAATTTCTTCTGATTAAATTCGTTTGTGAGTTCCAAGGCAGCTGTAGTTTAACCCCCGGGACGGCAATGGACTTCACTGTTCATTGCCTTTTTTGTGATCGCCGCTGTTAATTCTGGCTATACAGGAGACACAGTGGTGGGTATGAGTGGTGGGCCTGTCCCGTTAAAAAAAAAAATATACCACTATGGTGGACATCACACATACGACTCGTTAGATGGTAAGAAGTAGTCTATGGACACTTGCAGTACATGGTATGTTACTCTCATGGTATAATGCTTTGCATGATATCTCTCATGTAAACATCCAGACCAAGACAAAATACATTTCATGCCCACAAATGTATGTCCTATGTGGGAATTGAACCGTGAATGTTTCAATAGCAATACATCACCGAGCTCGTCAAAATATACATAATTTTATACCTACATATAAAATCCATCCATTAACCCGTCGGGTACCGCGAGCCACACGTGTGGCTACATAGATTACATTAGATAATTTGTTTTACATGGGGCACACTAAAAGTTTTGCACTTCTAGCTAATTGGAACTATTTGAATTTCGAATGTTATATTTTTTGAAACGTGCAACCTACTTAGTAATAAAAAAAAACAATTGACGGGAAATCATTTGTCAATTGTTTTTTATCACACATCAAAGTTCTACGTACGCAACGAAAATGGAATTGAGTCCAAAAGATTTTAGAGCGATGATTTTTTATTATTTTAAAAGTTCTCTCTCTCCGCAAGACTGTGCTGCTCGTCTTCAAAATGCTTTTGGGAGAGAAGCACCTTCTTTGAGCACCGTGAGGCGATGGTTTGCTGAATTTGAGAGAGATCGAGTTTCTTTACATGAGGAATTTCGTAAAGGGCGGCCTTCAACTGCCGTCAACGTAAATAATGTGGCTACTTGAATAATTGAAGAAAACCCGCGAATTACCTATGAGACAATTCGAGAACTATTGGGGATTGGTATGAGCCAAATTCAGAAAATTTTATACGAAGAATTGAAAGTTCGGAAACTTTGTTGTCATTGGATCCCTCATGAACTGACAGCGGAGCAGAAGCGGGCTCGCGTGGAATGGTGCTCACAGATGCTACTGAAGTACGACCACGGACATTCTAATGCTGTTTATGACATTGTTACAGGAGACGAAACGTGGATTTATTGTTTTGAACCCGAAAAAAACAGCAATCTTGTGAATGGGTGTTTGAAAATGAGAACAGGCCAACAAAAGTGAGGCAGGCGAGAAACGTTGGTAAAAAAATGATCGCGTTTTGTTTCTCAGCTACGGGTCCCGTCTGCACAATTCCACTTGAAGATCAAAAGAGTGTTAATGCCGAGTGGTATTCTACCATTTGTTTACCCAGGGTGTTAGAAAAAGTTCGCGAAAGACGACCAAAAAGCCGCGTTCTCCTACATCATGACAACGCTTCTTCACACACGGCCAACTAAACAAAGTAATTTTTAACTTCCGAAAAAGTACAACTCGTTACCCATCCTGCGCATAGCCCCGACCTAGTACCCTGTGATTTCTGTATTTTCCCCAAAATCAAAGATTTGATGAGAGGTTTCACTTTTACCAACTCCGAAGAGGCAGTGATAGCGTTCAATCAGCACGTAGAAAACATGCCTTCAGATCTGTGGTCCTCCTGTTTTAAAAAATGGTTCGATCGCATGAAAAAATATTTAAAATGTAAAGGAGAGTATTTTGAAAAGCAATAAACATAATATTTTGGTTATAACATGTTGTTTTTTTAAGTTACGCAAAACTTATAGTGTGACCTACGTATATCATATCTTATATGTATTTTAAATGTTTTAAACCGACTTCATAAAAGGAGAAGGTTCTCAATTAGACTGCATTTTTTTTGTATGTTTGTTACGCGATCATTCCCCCAATTATGAATTAATTTTGATGATATTTTCTGTTTGGTAGATTATACTTCAGAGGTGGTTCTATATATAAATTTTATAATATAACTTTTATCGAAATTGAATCAGCGTTTTTTGAGAAAATCAACAAAAACAAAAAATTATACGCAGATAAGGTTTTGGTTTGTGGTTCCATTCAGCAAAAGTTTATGATGAGGACTTTCAATCTCTGTTTTTTTTTTACACCGCTAAAAATGAATATGTATGTTATTTTTTAAAAAAAAACCGCCTTCAAAAACACCCTGAACTAAAAAGCGAAAAATAATAAGTCACAATTACTTACGATTTTTGAAATCGTTGCCAGCCGCATAATTTCAATTGATAATATCAGTATACTGGCACCGACTGAGTGTTTTTTAAAGCGGTTTGTTTTATTTAAAATAGTTTTTTTTTTGAACTTACAACTTTTTATTATTTTTTTTTACATGTCAATTTATTTATTTATTCTAGTTTATTTATAACAAAATTAATATGAAACTTAGAAAGCGAGTGTACAAGAAAAGATATATGCATGTTAAAAAATCGTGTGTAAGAAATGTGTTATGTGGCGATTCATTCTCCCTGCTTACCCCCAAAGGAACTTGGTATGAAGCTACAGATATATATATATATATATATATATACAAAAATCGTTATTTCTGAATTATAGTGTTAATTTGAACCAAACTCGGCATTCACATTGATATGTCAGTAAATACTGTTCGGGATATCCGATCAGAGCCCATGGTATTCGATTTTATTGCTCATGTATATGCACTTTAACGACCCCAAAAAGCTGCCGGTAGTAAAACTGCTCAGTATGAACTGTGATAAGAGAATTTATTGGATACAACCGAGGAGTAGCCAGTTCATCGCGATTTATGTGTCAATCGAACGGCGAATATCATTGATTTCAACAGTTATTAATAAATAAATAAATATTGTCGGACAAATTACACAGCGCCATACAGCCCCAAAGTAAGCGAAGCTTGTGTTATGGGTACTAGACAACTGATAAACATACGTAAATACATTTTTTTTTTGTAAATACATACTTATTATACGTAGAAAATACCCAGACCAAGACAAACAGATATGTTCATGCACACAAATGTTTGTACAGTGTGAGAATCGAACCCACGAGCGTTGGTGTCAAAGTAGCGTAAAAACGCATTTCACCACTACGCCACCGAGCTCGTCTTGTTGATTTGTTGTTGTTGAGAAGTTGATCGTAGTTAATAAATCAATGGCCATATGCATTGCTGCGTTATGTTAGTATTCATAGTATTTTGAGAGTGGCCGTTCGTGCTTGCGAAAGGTAAGGTGCATCAAATCAGCTCGTCTGGGGAAGTCCCTCGTGAGTCGTTATGTTCCTGCGAGTGAATGAGGTCACCAGTGAGCTCCAAAACTCCTTTGGAGGCTACTGGGTGACCTCATTCAATCATCTATGTTAGGCTTAGGTTCGTTATTATCGTCGTTGCGGTTAGGTTAGGCTCCTAACACAAGCAATTGATAGCTTAAAAGGAGCCTTCGATTATTTGTAACATACTGCAAGACTATGTCAATAAAACATTTTTTTTTTCATCATGTTTGCAGAAGTGGCATACGGCGTGTGACACTTACTGTGTTGCAAGCGTTTATAGGCTTCAATAACCGCTTTAGATCAAGTGGGCCGTATGTTTATATAAATATAAAACTCGTGCGTTGCCGGGCTAGAAATAATGAACGTACATTTGACTTGATTTTCTTAAATATTGTATCGGTAAGAATAATATTAGTACTCACTCATGAATACCAGTAGCTTTCGTACGTTTCGGAGTGTTTACAATAGTTTTTCCATAAGGACTATCTATCCATAACTTCACGCCAAATCCCTTGCGGGGTAGGCAGAGGGAACCGAGCGCCACGTGACTCGATCCTTACATACCTCACTCGCTTCTTTAACATTCATTGCTCTAAGGACTACTAAGGGACTACCCTAAGGATAACCTATTATGTAAGTTTTAATGACGTTGGTCGATATTAGCGTAACATTTAGGTGATGCTGAACTAAGTATATTTGTAGGTAAAGATCGATGGTAGACAGTTGGGGCGACGGACGCTGTTTTTGAACGCTGCGGGGTTTAGTGAAACAAACTAACTCGCTGTATCTATTTTGGTTTCTGAAATCGAACCTAGAAATACTTTTCATTGCAGGTGTCATAGATGAAAAGGTCTCGTGATTTACATAATAACGTGGCACTTGGGGTGTCATTATTTGTAGCATAAGTGGAGAACAAATATGCTTTTCATGACTACTTTTTTTTTTGCTGTAAGCAGTTGTATTTTTTTTATTTATATATGTCTTTCATTAATGTCTTTACACAAGTAATTCTAGGTACCTAGTGTAGTAACACAGTATTTTGTGCATTGTTGCTGTACATGAACGGAGACAGAATAAAGCATCACAGAACCCTAACAGTGATATGCGATTCTCACTTTACCAATCTTTTTATACTACGTGGGGTAATAAGTCCATCCGAATTTGAAGTGGTAACTATAGTCTATGTACGTTTGTAACACAATAGTTTTACTGGTGCTACCACTTTCTCCCCAGCTTCCAAAAATTTATTAGTAACCTTACTCAGGCAGTATGGTGAATACTTTTACAACAACACTACAGGAGATGTAATTCAGTTGCAATTTTGTGTGCGGTGAATGTACTACTCCGGCTAGGCCGCTTATTAAATACCTCTCCTTTCCTAAAATCTCAATTGATAGTTAGCAGGGCGTATTACATTGGAGTAAGTTTTGCCTTTAGCTCTAAAGATATAAGATAATCCTAAATTGGAGTCGAAAACTAGACTCTTATTTGCGCTTCCGAAGTAACGCTGCATAAACGAAAAGGAATACGACTTTACCAGATCTAAAGGCGCAATTACACGCGGTTGTTAGCCCGAATTGGCCCATGGAATTCGAACAACTGAAAGAGAAGACTTTAAATGATGGAGGTAGAGTACGCCCGTCTTCGGGCAATCTAGCCCAAATTCGGCACTCTAATTCTAGTGTTCTCTTTATTCTAGTGCCCAAATTCGAATAAAGCAGTATAATTGATGCATCTGGTTTACCCCGAATTCATGTAACGTCATTCGTGCATCTGAATACTAGCTAACAACCAAGGGTAATGAGTCGTAACTCTCATATTTAAGTCAGTAAACAGTAAAAGATTCGTTATTTATGGAGTCTTACCTTACTATTTCTTTGACGATGATATTTTGTGTATAAATGCCCTACTAGAGATACTGTGAAAATTTCTATACAAAACATAAGCTAAAGAAAAAAATGAGTTTCGGAGTACGCTGTTATCTACGAGTACTCACGCCTATATCTAAATTACCTACATAGGTGTTTATATATGCCTTCACCATCTTCGCTAATATACCAACGTTGTGAGCGAAATGAAAATCTTTTATCCTGCATTATCTGCCATTTTCCGTGTGGAAACATTTTAGAAATAATTCTCCTTTATTTTCCCTGTAGTTTAAAGATCCGGCAGTTTTATGGCAATTTAACGATATTTTTTCTTCGCATTGAAGATTATGAGGCATTTTATTCTGCGTTTTGTCTGTTTTGAATAATAGCTTGTAACTTCCCCCCCCTTTCCTTGTTTCTTTTCTCCTTATTATATTATTTTTGTTTTATGTATTTTTTTAGTTATTTATTTATGTATGCGCTACAGAGGGGAGACTCTAATTACTACATATATATATGAATAGCTTGAATATATAACTGACTAGGTACCTGTGTACAACTAAACCCCGCCTTCTGATTTCATCTACTTAACCCATTTCCTCGTTACCATCTCACCTACTTTATGCCTCTACTTATGTTATGTACAGAGCTACTCTATATAATATTATACTCTACCTTTATATGTCTCCCCCTCCTGTTTTATTGGTTTATTAACTTAGATATATATAATGGTCCTACCTATGTGAACCCCACTCTTATAGAAATATATCTACTGAGAACTGTTCATGTATTGAACATAGTAATTTGTTTATCTACCTCCTTACCCCGCACCTAACTACTCCTGTACCTAATCTTTACCTGAACTACCACTCGTGTATTGACGATATATATATACTAGAATCCCTGATTTTAATTGTAACTATTTCTTGACCTAAAAATCAATCTACTTAACTAAACTTATTAATTAGGTGTCTCGGACTGTGTCACGTCGACCCTCAAGTTAAATTATTGGCAGTGATCGTTTTAGTGGCAACCACATTGTGAGCAGCAACCCAGAGTCCTTTTCGTGGCTGAGATGGCTAAGCAATTCGAGAACCCTACCAGTTAAGCTTCCTAAATAACGTAGCACCGCAGTACTTTAAAGAGTAACTATTCCCTAAGGCTATCTTCCTGTCTCTACTCAATATGTTTATATATGTGAAGATCCAATCGTCCGCTCCGCGTTTAGGTGACTTAGCTTGGGGAAATTATAAAATATCAAAGATTTAATGTGTGCTTTTCTTTACCCCTCTGTCTCAATCGGACTGTTAGAATTGTACCGTACCCTATCGGATTTTGATTGGTTTTTTATTGCTTAGGACCAGCATTCTGACAGATGGACGCGCGTACCAAAGGAGGTTCTGAAGCATCAGATGACCCTTGTAGTTAGACGTTGATTGGATTATAACTAATGTCTATGCATATTCATATAACACTGTAATTGATTTAATGATATCCTATTACTAGGCAGGGACTTTAGAATCTTAAGAGAACCCTCAGAATTAGAACGTAAGTCTCCTAGATTTAGCTATAGTTTAGCTATCGATCTAGTAGGCATTTATACTCCTCATTAACATTCGAATCAGAATTAAGTATAAGATTAGATTGTTTACACCACAGCCCCTATCGGACTCACAATGCCGTGGCGAAATAACCTATGGAGTCACTTTGTAGTGTGAATGAATGTTGTTACTATTTCGATGTTCAGTTCAAGTTAACGGTTCCGTAAAGCGATGACAAGGTAAGCTATAGTTATTTCCGGTAGTGAGATAATATTAGTTCCCACCACCAGGATTCTATTTGGAAATCAATTATAAGATAGAGAATACTCTTGCTTGCGTTAGCCCCGCGGGGCAGTGGCATATATTCTATATTAAATGATATGAAAGAGGAAGGTTAGTAAGCAACATATATTCAATTTAGAGCTCAAATATAAGATAGAGAACGCTCTGGCTCGCGCTAGCCTCGCGGGGCAGTGGCATACGCCCCATCCAAACGCGAAAGCAGTAGCGATCATCCACTTTACATCGCTTCCTCCTCGCGAGACAAGCTACCAAGCCAAAGACGTCTCCTTGCGAGGCTGAATGGCCAATTGAAGATTAGCCACCCTCGTTTAAGTTTACAATATATTAATGACTGGCGTGATAACGGCTCTTTTGAATGCCTACACACGCTTTACATATTTCAATAAGTTTACTATACTTTATTCATATGTTGCAAGTTATAAACCTCATAGTATGAAATTTTAAATTTACGTTTGATTACAATTTACAAGTATTTCATAATTCATCACTAGCATTAACGGAGCTTTGAAGGAAGCACCCAATTTAGGTTTACTATCAAGTAATCGACTCTTATGTTGGCAAAGTTACCATTTACTTTAGACAATAACCACTAAGTCAAATTTTGGCATTTCGCCTATTTCTAATTTGAATTCTCAATTTCAAGGTAAGTATCAGTTATAAGAGCACAAATCCCATGATTCTGGCCCGATAACCGAACCCAACGATTGTATAAGGTTATTTGAGCACAATCTAACTGAATTGCAATCGGTCAAATCGCCACTATGCCACCGCTATCAATTATTATAAATAAGGCAAATCCCTCAGTTGCGCCCGCAGATAACGTATTTGTTTATAATAAAATGTACTCTGAGCGTCATCTATACATTTGTCAGTCTTGTAATGTAACAGCTAGGGCGCTTTTCTCAGTCACCACTGTCACACGAGATCTATTGTCCAGACTTCCAAACAATATAGGCAACAATTAATCAAGTAAAGTTTTCTGCTCAACCGGCAGTAGAAAAGTCTCCTCACTTGAGAGACGTTAAGTTTGGTAACGGTATTTGCAGTGTACTACTTCGGGATATCGCCCTAAATATTTAGGCTAAATTCGACCGAACGCAAAACCGCCAGACTAGTGTAATCTATTATGAGTATTAAGGTTAAGTCTTGAAACAGCTCAATTGTTCTGTCTGACCTTTGGTTGTCTTAATGGACTTCAAAGTGGTCCCTACGAGGCTTATAACGTTTCTGATGTAGCAACTTGGATCGCATGTCAAGGTTCTAGAATGTCAGCCCATTCCTGTTACATTCAGCGCTCTTTAGAAACGCCTAGAAACCCTTCTTATCCGCGCAGTTATTGCAAATTCCAGAGGAACTACATAACACTACACAAAACCGTTAATAGAAGCCGCTGGGTGGTTACCAGTCCTGGAGACTCGGGTTGTGTTAACCCATCGCCGCTCGACAACGACGCATGGGTGAGAGTGTTAAATTCTGGCGAATAAATTACTTCAGATTAACAAACGCGAATAAAACTCGTCGGCTGACCAGAATAAAGCACCCTTTGAGCTCTGAACATGTAACGCACAAAACTATTCGACTATTTTCTTTACGCCAAACGTCCTTCAGTTCGCATGAGCTGCCAAGAAGCAAGTTAATAGTTACATATCTACATTGTGTTCGATTAGGTAGGCTTGGTTGAATTATTGAATTCACTTAAATGTTTGCACTACTTTATTATTGAATGGTAAGCATTTAGCTGGTTTTGTGTATTAAGAATTTAATGCTCTGACCGTGCCCGAACCGTCCAACATTTGGTTGTCTTAAACGACTGCGAGGCTATCCCTACGAGGCTTATAAGGCTTCTAAGATGTGAAAATCCCTTGCCGTACCGCGGGAATCCAAAGACAGCATTACCTGTTTCAATCGGCGCTCGTCCGAAGACAGAGACCCCCTTTCGGGCGCGGGGATGCAAATTCTCAAGGAACTACATAGATTCACTAGAGAAGCGTTAATGAAAACCGCTGGAAGAGTTTACTAATCCTGGAGACTCGGGGGAGTTAGATTCTGGCGAATGTACTACTTTAATTTAGCAGTCGCGTATAAATTATCGGCTGACCAGAATAAAGCACCCCTCGAGCTCTGAACATGTAACCCACAAAAGATTCAACTATTTATCTCTACGCCAAATGTTTTTCGACTCGTAACCACAGTCAAAAGGTAATTTAATAATTTTAAGTATGCAATGAGCATAGAATCAGGCTACCTGCTTATCTATGTTATAATTAAGTTGCAGGCCCCAAGACTACGCTTTATCTAGACACATGCAGCCTATTATTTATTGCCCACCACCGTGACTCTACAACCACTAAAATATTAGCCTATTCTCGCGACGCGCCTACCCTCGTACTCCTTTATTCTCACCGCGAAGGTACTAACATCACGCCGTAGGATAATATGATCACCCGGACGTTTTACCGAACGAAACCCTTGATTCGACCGCTTAGCGTAACCGCTTGCTACCTATCACGCACGTCGCGATTAGCTTAAGAACTAATCAGTAATTGTACCTACTGTCCCTATAAATGTCGTCTGACGCGCCTACCACGCTGTATGTTAACTAACGCGTATATTCATCGCGACTACCTACCTATCTCCTAACTAGATCTTAATAAAATGTGTACCTACAATATCTAATCTAAGATACTCGTGTAAAATAACTTCTTGAGTTTGTATTACGTTAACCGTGTGATGTGTAAAGTGGCTAAGCCCAAATCAACGATGTACAACGTTGATTTGCTAATTGAAACTAGGGTATGCAAGGTAGTTAGCCTCGACTTTGTCTATTGCCTATAACTGTGTGTACGTCATGGTCCTAACCTAATTGGGACACGAACCATGACTCCTAACAGAGGAAATAAATGTGTGTGTATATATACATATATAAATAAATGAGACCAGTATGGTTGGGTTGCGATCAATCTCCATGGCCCGCATACGCTGGACGGAATTCACTTCGACGAGCTCCTACCACTTTGAAAGCTCGCGAACCCAAGCACCTGGGAGACGTAACTGATCCCTTTAAGGGCAAAATCAGTCGCTGGCCCGTCCCACAGCTTACCAGCTTCCTACGCCTACTCTATACGAGACTTCGTAGGCTCCGTGAGGTATCAATCTCGTATTTTTACGAAGTTACGTCCCTAAGAGAGCTAAATTTCTTCAGTGTGAAATAACACAATCCCTATTTAACCAAATTGTCGATGTTAGAACTCGCCTGACACTGTTGGTTAGTTAACTAGGTACCGCCGCCATACTCAAAGGTCTGTGACCCTTGGAATTCTGGCCACTTCGTACAACACAGTCAAATAACCAACACTAAATCCGATGAAATATTAGAACCCGATTTATGACCTAATTACTTAACCGCGATCACATTGAATCAACATCCCAGCGCAGCGTCACAAAAATCGGCAGATGTACCGCCAATTCCGTGCACAATGCTCAAGATAAAGAATCAACGCTATACTTAAACAAAATTAACACGAGAAGTTAAATTCCATAAAAGAAACCCCCTTCGCGGACAAATAATGCTACGTTTCAATTCCTAGAATTTGCATATCACAAAACCGCGCCATTTTGATTGCTCAACATGCCCCACGCTACCACCATCGACGCCTGAGCACCGTAGGTTCGGCCACGCTGCACACAATTTGAACAATCAACCTGAATTTTAGCGAAATATTAAACACCGGGTTATTCAATATTAAGTTAACTACAATTACATTGATTCCATGCCCAAGCCTAACGTTACGATCAATTAGACAACTTAATTGTCCCATATCTCGCTACGCAGCTCAAAGGCACAGATTCAATGCCGTTCTCAACACAATATTAACACAAAGAAATTAAAATTAATGATAAAAAGAACCGTTCCGCGATTTATCAGCGATACGCCTATCACCCCAGAGATTCACACCGACAAAAAGGCCCTTCACGAACAATTATCGATACGTCTTATTACCTTAAAATTTCACACTAAAAAAGCCATGAACTAACGAACCACCCGTTTTTATATCATTCGCCTACCATCAAGCCTCTTCACCCCTCTCTGCGTATCTCTGTCTCTCTTTCCAAAATATTCTAGAATGTTCTATAGCAACTCGTCATTCAATATTCGAATCTATTTCATTCCATTTAAGTAGTTTATACTGGTTATGAATCACCACACACCTTTTATCTCAGCCTCGTAACCGCTCGCTGATTGGTAGTTCAAGAATATCACGCCACTTCGTCTGGTATATGTCTACCCTCTTACAAGTTAACATTTTTCCTAAGCATACAGCCGTGATACCTTCAATAACATATTATCACGCCCGCTCGCCCGCGAGGCAGGCAGCGAGAATCGAGCACTATGTGAAGCGTCTTTCAAACCAAGTATGAACGACAATGACCTATTAACTGAAGTAGCGAACGATGTACCTACATTCCTAGGCGTTATTTTATACATAATTCGGCTACATATATCCATATGATTGCAAGGTTATTTTTATTTGTGACGGCAACAATGTTATTTCATTGTGGTCCGTTACAATCGACCCCAAAACTTTGTACAGGTGTGTGAAACTAAACCGGAGCAAAGTTTTCCCTTCAATTTCATTTCAGTACAAATAAAAATAACTCCACCTCATTCCACTTAACTCTCAACCTCGATGGTTTAACCTGTCTTTATCCCTCTTCACTGAACACTACCCTTCGACTTTGACTACCAACTTTCTAAGTATCCGAGCTTGATCTTTAGTTTAGAGAATCACCTACCGCTTAATGTCCATCATTATTTTAAAATTCTCCTAAACCCTCTATGATCTAGTCTAATTATCCGCGTAATCATCAAGCACCATTCTCTCGTCTCTGCATGATATAGAATAGAATAGATATAGCTTATTTTAACGTTTTAGTTTCTCAATCTAACGTTTACGCAACCACTCACCATCGTCACCACGACAATTGGTTACCTTTTAGGACTATATATGAAAAAAAAAGAGAAAAAAGGGAAGAGAGAGACCGCCGACACTCCCCTCCATCTGACAATTCCCAATTCATCTCGTTGATTTTTCGAGTGTGAAATATATGAGAAAATTTCGTACAATTTATTTTACGGTCTCTCCGTCTTAGATTTGGTTTTGTAATTTTATATTTATTCGAGACAATTTCGGAACCATCACATGGGCCTCTCCCCAGAACCGCCTAATTTCCCTGTTTTCTCTTCCACATTACTTTAATGTTAAAGACTACAATTACTTACTACTAGCTATACAATCAACCTTTATCTATACACAAGATAACCGTTATAATTTTACCAATCAATTCTAATTCACAATTTACTCAACATTTTTATCAATCAAATCTAACCTACAGTTTACTTACATTGTATCTAATATACAATTAATTATCTACTATACAATTAATCATTTAATCTATACTCTAACAATTTTAATTTTTACTTTCTAATAACCTTTTTAACTACGGTTCTTAATTAAACTAAGCCTTTTTAGTTCCCGATTCAGCTTCAATCTAACGGTAATATTTAGACAAATGTATTGTATTGAATTTACCTCGCACTGTTCTTGTCTCCGGATCTACCAAAAGATAGACATTTCGATAAGGAATCCCCGCCACCAGGTATGGTCCTTCATATAACGCCTCGAACTTCTTAATTGTTTTCTGGCTCGCGTTTGACTTATTTAACTTTCTAATTTTAACTAAATCTCCTATTTGAAATTGTATTAATCGATATTTTCCATTAAATTTAGCTTGGCGATTTTTCGCCGCTTCCTGTAAATTTCGTCGCACAGTCTCCCTAATTTTTAATACATCTAATTTGCTATTTCTACTACACAAAATCCCGTCTATAGATAGCTGTGTAGATTCCCCGTATAGAACTTCGCATGGGGTAAATTTCATACTATTGTGGTATGTATTATTATATAGTTCTTCTATTTTAGGCAGTGTTCTAACCCACCCCTTATGATTTTTCCTATTATATGTCCTAAACATACGTCCTAGCTCTCTATTTACTCGCTCTACAGTATTGGGTCTAGGGTTTCTTACCGTCGTGTGAACTACTTTCACTCCCAATGCCTGCATACCCTCTTTCCATAATTTACTGGTGAATTGAGTCCCATTATCCGATAAAATAACCGTTGGTTTGATAATCTCAAAGAATTCCTTCGCCCTATTAAATACAGACTTTGCCGTAGCTCCTCTGAGATTATAAAATTTAACAAATTTACTAAACGCATCTTGTAACACTAGCATGTATTTCATTCCTAGTTCCCCCGTGGGTAACGGCCCGTAGATATCTACCATCACTATGTCCCCTATATCATTTGCCACTATTGAACAACATTGACCAACATGATTTAAATTGGAATGCTTGGTTAATTGGCAGTCATGACATTCCCTTACTACCCGTCTCACACTACGAGTCAATCCCTTCCAATAAAATCTATCCTTGACATATTTAATCACCTTGTACGCCCCCTGGTGACCCATTTCGGAATGTACTTGCTTAATGACCTCCTCCCTTAATACTTCCGGTAGGCAAGCAACGTTATTGGAATCAGTCCCAGTAACAATATATAGGGTTCCGTCTATTAATTTGTATCTCTTCAACGTACTTCCTGTTACCTCGCCAGACTCACCTTTCCCTTTAACTTGTTCTAAGATTGTTTTAATCTCTGCATCCTCCCCCTGCAATTTTGATAGATTCTTTAATTTTTCTATCAAACCCCTATTAACACGTGACTCCATATATAGAATTTCGGGCAGCCTAACCTTTTCGTCCTGTAAAAGATCGCCTTTTGGTGGGTATCTAGACAGTATATCCGGGACTACATTATCCCTCCCCTTAATATGTTCTATTTCGTAATTAAAATTCTCTAAATAACTGATCCATCTAGTTACCCTTGCGTTATACAACTTCCAAGTTTTCACGAACGTTAAAGCTTTATGGTCCGTCCTAATTATAACCTTAGACCCCCGTAAATAAGTTTCAAATTTTTCTAGGCAACATATAACCGAGTAGAATTCCTGCTCTGTTACCGTCCAATTTAACTGCGCGCCCCTCAATGCTTTACTATGAAACCCTATAATCTTCATGCCGTCATTACATCCTAATTGATACAATACCCCTGCCAATCCAACTCCCGAACTGTCCGTTTGCAAATAATATGATTTACTAAAATCGGGATGATGTAATAATATAGTGTTTATGAACAAAGATTTTATTTTTTCAAAGGCTTGCTGTTCTACTTTCCCCCACGTCCAAAGAATGTGTTTCCTTAATAAATCATTTAATGGCTTTGTTTGATTATTATAATCCGGTATAAACCTCCGATAGAAATTACACAACCCTAGAAAAGCCCGTACTTGTTTTACCTTTTTAGGTACAGGGAACTCTTGAATAGCGGTAACCTTGCTTGGGTCCGCTTTCAGTCCCCGAATAGAAATGATATAACCCAACATTTTCACCTCCTCACAGAAAAAATTGCATTTCTCAAGATTACACGTTAACCCCGCTGCTAACAGCTTCCCCATGACTATATCTAGGTGTTCTAAATGACGTTCGAAGGTCCCTGTCGTAATAATAGCTAAATCGTCCAGATAGTTCACACAAAAGTCCCGCACTTCATGTCCCAATATTAAATCCATAGCCCTGCTAAAACTCCCCACAGATGTTTTCAACCCCTGCGGTAACACATTATAGACATAAGATTTTCCATTGAATGTGAACCCCGTATATCTCTTGCTATTTTGCGTAAGTGGTATTTGAAAGTAGGCATTATTTAAATCTAAA
Organism: Pyralis farinalis; assembly: GCA_947507595.1. NCBI lineage: Eukaryota > Metazoa > Arthropoda > Insecta > Lepidoptera > Pyralidae > Pyralis > Pyralis farinalis. The sequence continues at coordinate 19,282,943 of OX382274.1, forward strand.
GTACTAATGTAATTAGCTCCGTGAAACGAGTTCATAACGTCTATTTGCAATGGCGGTTTCTCTGTCTCAGCAATCATGTACTTATTAATTTCTCTAGCATCTAACAATACCCTTACAGATCCATCCCGCTTGAAGGTGAAGGTTAACGGACTACAATACGGTGTGGATGACCTACTGATAATCCCTTGTTCTTCCATTTCTCTTAACTTATCCTCGACCTTTCCCCTATACGCATATGGCACTGGATAATTTTTACTTATAACTGGCGTCTGAGAGTTCAAGATTATCTCATGTTGATAACAATTTGCCCTCCCTAGCTTAGAAGAGTATAATCTTTTATTTTTATCCAGCAATCCCATTAATTGTTCCTTCTGTTTATCTTCAGTTAGCACACCCAAGCTCACCCCTACACTAAAATTCCCATCTAAATCACTCTGAACTGCACTCAAGTTATCCTCTTCCAAAACCGATTCCGCCGGTATTTCTAAAAACCCTACAATCCTTTTCTGACCCGCCTGCTCTATAACTAACCCTCTCTCGAAGGATCCTATATTCAAGGTTACCTTATTCAATTTTAGCCAATCAAACCCTAAAATTAACGGACTAACTAATCCAGGAACTATCACAAATGTCGTATCTAGCACGTAGTCTCCCAATTTCACCGGTAAGAGTATCAGGCTTTTAATCTCTTTGCTTTTGTGTCCTACCGCCGTTCGGACATGAAAAGGTTTTATTGGAATCGTAGGTATGCTACGAGTCTCATCCCGCTTAATGTCATTCCAAAGCTCTTCCGAAATACTAGTAACGTCACATCCCGTATCTATTAAAGCAATAATTTCTAACTCAAAAATTTGCACCAACACTTCGGATTTAAAATCATTTGCATTAACCTCGTCTGACCTCTCATCAAAGACCGTAGTAACCGTTACACCCCCTACGTGTTCTAACTGGGTTTGCTCTATCTTCAATTTTAATATATCTACTATTTGACCAGAGACATGGAGTTCTTTCTGCTTAACCTCCCTATACCCTAGACCCTCTCTATCCCCGTAATGCAATATTTTACCTCCTAGCGGAGATCTAATACCTTTACTTCCCTTCCCTAATGTCTGACCTGGCCACCACCCCATTTTTATCATAATAGTTAAAGCAACGCTCCCTATACTTGAAGCTGAACCGGGGACCTTCCTCTCAATTTCCTTTAGTTTCAATCCTACCGGTTCTTCTACAATCACCTCGGCGCTCCGTGTCCCAGATCGTGATCGTTCCACAGTCTTCTGATTCCCTATAGGTTTCACCCAATTCCGGTAACCGTACTTATATTCCCCTTCCCTTTTTTCTAATTCCTTAGTTCTGCCTAGGTCAAGCGTTGTCGAATTCTCCTGACGCCCTATGTCATCCATTTTTCTCAAAAATTCCGCTGTCTCAATTAAATTACCCGGGTTTGAAGTATACCACCCTTGTTGGATGTATTTAGGAAATTGCCTAATTATGTCCGCTATTAATTGCTTTTCCGGAATCTTAAAGCTTAACATTTGAGCTTGTCCCGTCAGTCTCAAAAAATGCCCTAACATGGTGGAAGACTCTCCACGATTCCAAGTTCCCTGTACTATTTCGCGCCTCAACTCATTTTGTTCCTTTTCTCCCCAATAAGTGGCCAAAAAGTCCAACTTGAAGTCCTGCAAAGCCTTCCAACGACCCTTGTAGATCCTAGCCCAGTCTCTCACTCCTCCGTGCAAACATTCCAATATTAATTCCAATTCCTTGCCTTCATGTCCAACTTTTCCTAAATACGTATCTAGATCTTCCAGGAAGGTAACTGGATGCGTGTCATTCTTACCTTCAAATTTTGGTTTTTCGAAACTAATATTCCTGATATTATAGTTTATAGCTTTACTCTGTGTTGGCAACACTTCTAGCATTTCATTATTAATCAATCCATTATCCCGACCGTTGCTCCCTTCTCCCTCTCTAGTCGTATGCGGCATTTCCGACGCCTTATCCAAAGTAGTTACATGATTTGTGTTAATCTCCTCATTACCCTTGCGAACTTTCCTTACATCTTCGCTTAATAAATTTACCTTCCTAGCCAAAGCTCCTAGGGTTTTACTTAATTTATTTAACAACACCCTAGATCCCTCCTTAGTTCTACCGATGTCTCTTTGTATTACTTTACGTCGTTTCGTTCGCACGGCGTGCGTTTCTAGTGTATTCTCTTGAATATTATTCTGCAAAGGCATCTCTCCCAATTCCGATACCGTTGATGAATTGGTATTCCCACTATTATCTATAAAATGTTCTTCACTACTATTTACACCACTATATCTAACCGGCGCTCTTCTCTTACGACTTGGTCTCTCTATCGTATATTCGCACTTGTTCCAACAAAACTTCTAATATTCAAATTTTCACTGTCGTCCTCACGTCACTGTTTCACTCTCTACCTTAAACAGAATCACTCTACCTTCACTATTTTACTTGACGACACGAAGGTAGTGAGGTTCTGTATATCTCAACACAATATCCTAATTCGATCATACTTCTACAACGAGCGACTTAAATACTTAAGGAATTCCATGAACCGGAGTAAATCAACCGAGCTAATTCCGTGTTATAACCTGGCTAGACACTAATTATTGATTTCTAGTTAACATGGGTCTCCACTACGTAAGGTTTGGAACGTTTGTTTCTACAACAGATTATCCTAAATAAACCACGAGGACTCGACCCCCCCATCTTGCACATTTTATTTCGAAATATTTCAAGTACTTCGAACAATCTCTAGTCCTAATCACAAAATTCGCATTAAATTTTTTCAATAACATTCCATAACCGAAAACCCGACCCCACATCTTGCTTATTTTATTTCAAACCCGAGTATGAAATCGTATGAGAGAGTATGAGAAAATTCTTGACCTACCATTCATCGATATAAAATTCATTCACCCGTTTATTTCATTTGTTCATCTCACTTTCCTTTCCTATCTTATAAATTATCTTAGTATATGAACTATGAATAATAATTAATGTACAAATAATCCTTCTCCGAATAAATCCTAGCCAGCCCTATCATTTAATGTACAACTGAAAGCCAACAACTACAACTAAGAAGAAGAACGACTCTATGGAATTACTGTTTGTTAATTAAAACCGCGCAGATAATTTGTTTGTGAATCATGAAGCTAACAAGTGAAAGTTTTATACACGTTACGTGTTATTATAATGTTTTATGTAAAGTGGCTAAAGGTTCCAATTACGTACTCAACTAGTTTTTTTCTTTAGAAGTGAACTAATTTCATATAGGTAACTAAATATAACCATTAGAGACTAGTTGTTTAATTTTCACGTGCATATCACATCATATTAGCATAATATCGTTCAAGTATACCCATTTAACATAGTATATCTATAAAACTCAAAATTCATACATTATAACCTTAGTTTATAACCAATGTTCTTTTGGTACTAGTGTAAGTAAGTGATTTTGTTAGAATGACGCTACCTCGAAACCCGATTCTAACAACAACTCCTACCAGTTAACATGTTATCTCTATGTATTATACATTATTTCACTTCAGTAGTATTTAAATTAACTTCCGGATATTTTGTATGTGGAGAACTCAATAGTACCTACTCTTTACTTATCTAATGCAACTATTAATCTAGTCACCCACTAGTGAATACGACAAAATCTCTAAGAATCCAATGAAAGTGAAACCCCTGGGAATTAACATTGTCGAATCAAGTTTCAATCAATTACTCAATTTTAACTAATACCCATACACTATCTAACCTTATACGCATCTAGTGCTCTTTGCTAATAAGACCTAAGGAATCTAATCACATTTACCTACCACCATACCATTATGATGGAAATCAACATACGACCTGCTCGACAGTAAGCAGTCACCGTAGCCCACCGATAGTTGCAAAGCAGACTAGCCCAACTAATAACTTTGCATAATTACACGTTAATAGTAATCCTACTTAATTTATGTTAATGAAGTTGTGAAAGTTAAAAGTTGATATTTATAATTTTCAGGCTATTTAACCACGGAACAAATGTGCTAATTTATGTTGTGGTGGACCGAGATTTCTGACAAATCTTCTCAAGCACAATCAAACCCCTCGCCGACCTAGGGAGACAACGTGAGGTGCTAAGAGGAAACAAAACGCCATTCCGTGTGCTTGTAACTTACAGAGGATCGCTTTACAACTTAGTTCCGTACTAGATTCCTGCGCCAACCACAATTAGTAAGTTTTATTTATACCCCTACTTATGTGTTTTGACTTGTAGTTCGTATCATTTAACCATATTCTCTTGAGTTTAATAATCTATACAACAACGGTTGGACCTAACCTTCTAACCTATTTACCCAATTCATTTACATGTCCTTATGGAACCCTCACTACTTTGTTTATTATTATACTGATCTAGTTTGTTTATGTTATACAACCGCACTACTCGCTACTAAGTTCCAATTAGACACTCAACAGTGGACTGGAACAGCTTCCTTATAGGAATAAGTCCGCCTTTGTACATTTATTAATGTGTTGCATTTTAAATTACATTATTGTTGTTTTATGTACCTAAGGATGTAACAACCGACCAACTATTTAACCGTTAGCTCTACGACCCCATAACCTTGGCCCTGAGACGCATGTTACCTTATATTCATATAAACCTCTCACTCAGCAATACTCACTCTTTCAGATTTAATCGACCATTCAAGCGCTAATGCACTCCCATATTGGAAATCTACCTGATCACTTGATATTCTATCTGCCTATCACCATATGCCTACTGGAGTCTACGCAACTCATCAATCAACATCATTTTACTGAAGTAAGTATGCAATTTTAATTTAATACTCTGATGATATAACTATTATATAGATAGCCTTAACTATGTATTTACTTTAATACACCTATTTGAGACTGTACCAATATGCTACTAATATTACAATTTTCTCCTTGTTATTGTTTGCTATCTAATTTATGTCTCCTAACCTAACTGTTATGTGGAAGTTAATAAGTATGCTCAACTGCCTATTACAATACAACCTCTTTAATTAATTATTATGTATGCCTTATTATGTATTAAATTAATTCAAAATTTCAATTTCCTCGTCTCAATCATTTTTTTTCACAAGCCTGATGTTTATTTCTTGTTACTATTTAACAATTATATTTTGAATGTAATACTAAATGCACCTGATGGTTATCCGGAGATTTTACCACTAACTTGATTCTATTTGGATAACTTAATTTAATACTATCTACGTTTTCACAATTTCCCTGTATCATTTCTTTACACTATGTTTCCTTCATACCCTGATACAATGAATTCAACTTTTTGCAGATAATCCACGTGCAGACACGAGACAACGGAAGATGCTGATCATTCAACAGACTACGCGGCAACCTAACAGCACTTACTCAAGACACCTCCCGCACTAATTTTCTATAGATCAATACTTCTCATATGCTTAGTCACTCAAGACACTATCCATTTTCGCGGCAACAAATTGTGGCCGACATGACCCCCCCGAGACAGCCTAATTTAGATGAATAAATACCGATTTAAACTACCAACTCTCATAACCTAGTTTACCTAATTTTCATTTATTCTCATTCTAAGTTAAAATGTAATTTTGAATATCCTGGTCACGGCTTCCACATTGTAACTTCCCCCCCCCTTTCCTTGTTTCTTTTCTCCTTATTATATTATTTTTGTTTTATGTATTTTTTTAGTTATTTATTTATGTATGCGCTACAGAGGGGAGACTCTAATTACTACATATATATATGAATAGCTTGAATATATAACTGACTAGGTACCTGTGTACAACTAAACCCCGCCTTCTGATTTCATCTACTTAACCCATTTCCTCGTTACCATCTCACCTACTTTATGCCTCTACTTATGTTATGTACAGAGCTACTCTATATAATATTATACTCTACCTTTATATGTCTCCCCCTCCTGTTTTATTGGTTTATTAACTTAGATATATATAATGGTCCTACCTATGTGAACCCCACTCTTATAGAAATATATCTACTGAGAACTGTTCATGTATTGAACATAGTAATTTGTTTATCTACCTCCTTACCCCGCACCTAACTACTCCTGTACCTAATCTTTACCTGAACTACCACTCGTGTATTGACGATATATATATACTAGAATCCCTGATTTTAATTGTAACTATTTCTTGACCTAAAAATCAATCTACTTAACTAAACTTATTAATTAGGTGTCTCGGACTGTGTCACGTCGACCCTCAAGTTAAATTATTGGCAGTGATCGTTTTAGTGGCAACCACATTGTGAGCAGCAACCCAGAGTCCTTTTCGTGGCTGAGATGGCTAAGCAATTCGAGAACCCTACCAGTTAAGCTTCCTAAATAACGTAGCACCGCAGTACTTTAAAGAGTAACTATTCCCTAAGGCTATCTTCCTGTCTCTACTCAATATGTTTATATATGTGAAGATCCAATCGTCCGCTCCGCGTTTAGGTGACTTAGCTTGGGGAAATTATAAAATATCAAAGATTTAATGTGTGCTTTTCTTTACCCCTCTGTCTCAATCGGACTGTTAGAATTGTACCGTACCCTATCGGATTTTGATTGGTTCTTTATTGCTTAGGACCAGCATTCTGACAGATGGACGCGCGTACCAAAGGAGGTTCTGAAGCATCAGATGACCCTTGTAGTTAGACGTTGATTGGATTATAACTAATGTCTATGCATATTCATATAACACTGTAATTGATTTAATGATATCCTATTACTAGGCAGGGACTTTAGAATCTTAAGAGAACCCTCAGAATTAGAACGTAAGTCTCCTAGATTTAGCTATAGTTTAGCTATCGATCTAGTAGGCATTTATACTCCTCATTAACATTCGAATCAGAATTAAGTATAAGATTAGATTGTTTACACCACAGCCCCTATCGGACTCACAATGCCGTGGCGAAATAACCTATGGAGTCACTTTGTAGTGTGAATGAATGTTGTTACTATTTCGATGTTCAGTTCAAGTTAACGGTTCCGTAAAGCGATGACAAGGTAAGCTATAGTTATTTCCGGTAGTGAGATAATATTAGTTCCCACCACCAGGATTCTATTTGGAAATCAATTATAAGATAGAGAATACTCTTGCTTGCGTTAGCCCCGCGGGGCAGTGGCATATATTCTATATTAAATGATATGAAAGAGGAAGGTTAGTAAGCAACATATATTCAATTTAGAGCTCAAATATAAGATAGAGAACGCTCTGGCTCGCGCTAGCCTCGCGGGGCAGTGGCATACGCCCCATCCAAACGCGAAAGCAGTAGCGATCATCCACTTTACATCGCTTCCTCCTCGCGAGACAAGCTACCAAGCCAAAGACGTCTCCTTGCGAGGCTGAATGGCCAATTGAAGATTAGCCACCCTCGTTTAAGTTTACAATATATTAATGACTGGCGTGATAACGGCTCTTTTGAATGCCTACACACGCTTTACATATTTCAATAAGTTTACTATACTTTATTCATATGTTGCAAGTTATAAACCTCATAGTATGAAATTTTAAATTTACGTTTGATTGCAATTTACAAGTATTTCATAATTCATCACTAGCATTAACGGAGCTTTGAAGGAAGCACCCAATTTAGGTTTACTATCAAGTAATCGACTCTTATGTTGGCAAAGTTACCATTTACTTTAGACAATAACCACTAAGTCAAATTTTGGCATTTCGCCTATTTCTAATTTGAATTCTCAATTTCAAGGTAAGTATCAGTTATAAGAGCACAAATCCCATGATTCTGGCCCGATAACCGAACCCAACGATTGTATAAGGTTATTTGAGCACAATCTAACTGAATTGCAATCGGTCAAATCGCCACTATGCCACCGCTATCAATTATTATAAATAAGGCAAATCCCTCAGTTGCGCCCGCAGATAACGTATTTGTTTATAATAAAATGTACTCTGAGCGTCATCTATACATTTGTCAGTCTTGTAATGTAACAGCTAGGGCGCTTTTCTCAGTCACCACTGTCACACGAGATCTATTGTCCAGACTTCCAAACAATATAGGCAACAATTAATCAAGTAAAGTTTTCTGCTCAACCGGCAGTAGAAAAGTCTCCTCACTTGAGAGACGTTAAGTTTGGTAACGGTATTTGCAGTGTACTACTTCGGGATATCGCCCTAAATATTTAGGCTAAATTCGACCGAACGCAAAACCGCCAGACTAGTGTAATCTATTATGAGTATTAAGGTTAAGTCTTGAAACAGCTCAATTGTTCTGTCTGACCTTTGGTTGTCTTAATGGACTTCAAAGTGGTCCCTACGAGGCTTATAACGTTTCTGATGTAGCAACTTGGATCGCATGTCAAGGTTCTAGAATGTCAGCCCATTCCTGTTACATTCAGCGCTCTTTAGAAACGCCTAGAAACCCTTCTTATCCGCGCAGTTATTGCAAATTCCAGAGGAACTACATAACACTACACAAAACCGTTAATAGAAGCCGCTGGGTGGTTACCAGTCCTGGAGACTCGGGTTGTGTTAACCCATCGCCGCTCGACAACGACGCATGGGTGAGAGTGTTAAATTCTGGCGAATAAATTACTTCAGATTAACAAACGCGAATAAAACTCGTCGGCTGACCAGAATAAAGCACCCTTTGAGCTCTGAACATGTAACGCACAAAACTATTCGACTATTTTCTTTACGCCAAACGTCCTTCAGTTCGCATGAGCTGCCAAGAAGCAAGTTAATAGTTACATATCTACATTGTGTTCGATTAGGTAGGCTTGGTTGAATTATTGAATTCACTTAAATGTTTGCACTACTTTATTATTGAATGGTAAGCATTTAGCTGGTTTTGTGTATTAAGAATTTAATGCTCTGACCGTGCCCGAACCGTCCAACATTTGGTTGTCTTAAACGACTGCGAGGCTATCCCTACGAGGCTTATAAGGCTTCTAAGATGTGAAAATCCCTTGCCGTACCGCGGGAATCCAAAGACAGCATTACCTGTTTCAATCGGCGCTCGTCCGAAGACAGAGACCCCCTTTCGGGCGCGGGGATGCAAATTCTCAAGGAACTACATAGATTCACTAGAGAAGCGTTAATGAAAACCGCTGGAAGAGTTTACTAATCCTGGAGACTCGGGGGAGTTAGATTCTGGCGAATGTACTACTTTAATTTAGCAGTCGCGTATAAATTATCGGCTGACCAGAATAAAGCACCCCTCGAGCTCTGAACATGTAACCCACAAAAGATTCAACTATTTATCTCTACGCCAAATGTTTTTCGACTCGTAACCACAGTCAAAAGGTAATTTAATAATTTTAAGTATGCAATGAGCATAGAATCAGGCTACCTGCTTATCTATGTTATAATTAAGTTGCAGGCCCCAAGACTACGCTTTATCTAGACACATGCAGCCTATTATTTATTGCCCACCACCGTGACTCTACAACCACTAAAATATTAGCCTATTCTCGCGACGCGCCTACCCTCGTACTCCTTTATTCTCACCGCGAAGGTACTAACATCACGCCGTAGGATAATATGATCACCCGGACGTTTTACCGAACGAAACCCTTGATTCGACCGCTTAGCGTAACCGCTTGCTACCTATCACGCACGTCGCGATTAGCTTAAGAACTAATCAGTAATTGTACCTACTGTCCCTATAAATGTCGTCTGACGCGCCTACCACGCTGTATGTTAACTAACGCGTATATTCATCGCGACTACCTACCTATCTCCTAACTAGATCTTAATAAAATGTGTACCTACAATATCTAATCTAAGATACTCGTGTAAAATAACTTCTTGAGTTTGTATTACGTTAACCGTGTGATGTGTAAAGTGGCTAAGCCCAAATCAACGATGTACAACGTTGATTTGCTAATTGAAACTAGGGTATGCAAGGTAGTTAGCCTCGACTTTGTCTATTGCCTATAACTGTGTGTACGTCATGGTCCTAACCTAATTGGGACACGAACCATGACTCCTAACAGAGGAAATAAATGTGTGTGTATATATACATATATAAATAAATGAGACCAGTATGGTTGGGTTGCGATCAATCTCCATGGCCCGCATACGCTGGACGGAATTCACTTCGACGAGCTCCTACCACTTTGAAAGCTCGCGAACCCAAGCACCTGGGAGACGTAACTGATCCCTTTAAGGGCAAAATCAGTCGCTGGCCCGTCCCACAGCTTACCAGCTTCCTACGCCTACTCTATACGAGACTTCGTAGGCTCCGTGAGGTATCAATCTCGTATTTTTACGAAGTTACGTCCCTAAGAGAGCTAAATTTCTTCAGTGTGAAATAACACAATCCCTATTTAACCAAATTGTCGATGTTAGAACTCGCCTGACACTGTTGGTTAGTTAACTAGGTACCGCCGCCATACTCAAAGGTCTGTGACCCTTGGAATTCTGGCCACTTCGTACAACACAGTCAAATAACCAACACTAAATCCGATGAAATATTAGAACCCGATTTATGACCTAATTACTTAACCGCGATCACATTGAATCAACATCCCAGCGCAGCGTCACAAAAATCGGCAGATGTACCGCCAATTCCGTGCACAATGCTCAAGATAAAGAATCAACGCTATACTTAAACAAAATTAACACGAGAAGTTAAATTCCATAAAAGAAACCCCCTTCGCGGACAAATAATGCTACGTTTCAATTCCTAGAATTTGCATATCACAAAACCGCGCCATTTTGATTGCTCAACATGCCCCACGCTACCACCATCGGCGCCTGAGCACCGTAGGTTCGGCCACGCTGCACACAATTTGAACAATCAACCTGAATTTTAGCGAAATATTAAACACCGGGTTATTCAATATTAAGTTAACTACAATTACATTGATTCCATGCCCAAGCCTAACGTTACGATCAATTAGACAACTTAATTGTCCCATATCTCGCTACGCAGCTCAAAGGCACAGATTCAATGCCGTTCTCAACACAATATTAACACAAAGAAATTAAAATTAATGATAAAAAGAACCGTTCCGCGATTTATCAGCGATACGCCTATCACCCCAGAGATTCACACCGACAAAAAGGCCCTTCACGAACAATTATCGATACGTCTTATTACCTTAAAATTTCACACTAAAAAAGCCATGAACTAACGAACCACCCGTTTTTATATCATTCGCCTACCATCAAGCCTCTTCACCCCTCTCTGCGTATCTCTGTCTCTCTTTCCAAAATATTCTAGAATGTTCTATAGCAACTCGTCATTCAATATTCGAATCTATTTCATTCCATTTAAGTAGTTTATACTGGTTATGAATCACCACACACCTTTTATCTCAGCCTCGTAACCGCTCGCTGATTGGTAGTTCAAGAATATCACGCCACTTCGTCTGGTATATGTCTACCCTCTTACAAGTTAACATTTTTCCTAAGCATACAGCCGTGATACCTTCAATAACATATTATCACGCCCGCTCGCCCGCGAGGCAGGCAGCGAGAATCGAGCACTATGTGAAGCGTCTTTCAAACCAAGTATGAACGACAATGACCTATTAACTGAAGTAGCGAACGATGTACCTACATTCCTAGGCGTTATTTTATACATAATTCGGCTACATATATCCATATGATTGCAAGGTTATTTTTATTTGTGACGGCAACAATGTTATTTCATTGTGGTCCGTTACAAGCTTATGAAAAATTAATTTTTAACGTCTAGAATTACTTGTACTCGTACATTAATTACAAACATCGTTATCAGCAGTGATAGCCCAATGGATAAGGAACAAAGGATTGAGCAAAAGGAGCCCGGTTCAGATCCTGACATGTACCACTTGGTTTGTATTTTCGGATGTATGTACATATTTGTAATTATCACTTGCTCGGCGGTGATGGAAAATGTCGTGAAGAAACCCGCACGTTCAAGAAATTATATTTCGATAGACGTGTAACTTAACCTAAGAAAGATCTGGTTTTCTCTCTGGGTTGTAGAGGTCTGACGGCGTCCGCTCTTTGTGTATTTCCTACTATACTTAGTCTGGCCATAAATACTGTTACAATAAAAAATAAACAAAATATTACATTTGAATTTGGAATCTGTCATTTTTATATGATTGTTCATTGTGTCTTCTCATGTTGGCGCCAATTCATTGTACAATATTTTGCGATATTAAAATGTAGTGGGGTGATAAAGAGAACCGAATCGCTGTGATTGCATTACACAAAGTAGGTATATAGCCAAATGCAATTTTTAAAACTCTCCATACGCTTGGTATTAGTAAAATGTTTGTGTACTGGGCTATTAACAGGTACAGTGAGACCACCTCTATTTGTGACAGAAAAAGAGCTGGCCGTCCACGTAGTGTTTGTACGAAAAAGGTAGTCCAGGCAGCAAGGGAAAGAATCGAAGAAATCCTGTCCAAAAGCAAAAGACTTTATCTCGGGAGATGAAGATAGCACCTGGAACCATATCGCGTATTTTAAAAGATGACTTAGGATTTGCAGCCTATATAAGATGTACTGGTCATTTCTTAACTGATTATTTCAAAAAGAATATGGTGGTAAAATCGTAACAACCACTGAAGCGGTACGCAAAGGGAGGTCACAGAAAAATTTTGTTTAGGCATGCTCCGTTAGTTCAGACATGTAGAAAAAATGCAGGATGAAAGAACGACGAAGCAGATATACAATGCAAAAGTGGAAGGATGTAGGAGCCGAGGAAGGCCAAGACTTACCTACCATGACCAAACTGGTCGTGTTCTATCAGAAGGTGATGTCGGGAGCCCCAGAAACCGGCGAGCGTGCATGAGAAGAGCAATGAATGTTAAAGAAGCGAGTGAGATATGTAAGGATCGAGTCACGTGGCGCTCGGTTCCCTCTGCCTACTCCGCAAGGAATTTGGCGTGAAGTTAAATATATATATGTATATATATACAAATTTTGACACGGAGTGACAGCCGCCACCTCCACAGCCCACGTTTTTCGAAATATAATTTCATGTACATGTGTGCTTTTGTTTAGATCACCAGACACCAGACCTGTCCTTAGGTTAAATCACATGTCTTTCAAGATAAATTTCTTGGACGTACTGGTTTCCTTACGATGATTATGATTTCCTTCACCGCGCAGCTAGTGATAATGTACATAAATCCAAAAACATGAATTTAGTTGTACATGCTAGGATTTGAATCAGAAACCGGTTGATCAATAGGGTGGTTCTCTATCCACTAGCCTACTACTACTCAACTTGTACATATCACTATACAATTAGTATGATGAAATGGAAATATGAAAAGACTACTTAATTAATGGAATGTTTATCCATAATTTATTATGTTAGTTAATTAATACCTATAAAGTACCTCTTCCAACAAATCTAATCTGTGGTGAACGGTGCTGATGGCACAATTATTGTTATCACAATGCTATCTTTAAGTAAAATATATTGTGTCGTTGTTTGTTTACCTAAATAAAGTAAAAAAAAAAAAATCGACATTATTGCTCTCTCTTCTCTATAAGAGTCTAATAAAAACCACAACCATCTTCTAAAACGAGACGTTAATTATCGTATCATTTGGTTCCTACTATAAATTCGGCGTCCTATTGCCTAAACCATTCGTGAGTCAGGATAGAATTGCTGCATTTTATGCAGCAGAGAAAAATAGACGTTAAAAATAAGTGTGCCGCAGTAACATAAATTTGCCATAGCACATTAAATTGTTTTGTTCAGACAAAAAGACGCTAATAATTCTGCGAAATTTTCATTCTTTCTTCAGTTTTAACGATTATTACCACGACGTGGAGCTTTTTATAAGAATTGCTTAATACGCTTTTAAAGAAGACTGATTCACTACATTTTCTCTGCGTCTCAATTTTTCAAATTTAACTTTTTTGTGATATCGGAAATTTTTCAATCCATATTCTAAAATTTAAGGCCTAAAATCTTTTGTAGGAACGTGGAGGTAGTAAACCTGAAAAGATTGCACTGGTAAAGTAACAATTTACATTTGCTAAAATTACTACTAGTTTACCTACAAGAAGGCATGTGTTATTTTAAAATAACATGACTTATTTCCCCTGTTTTGTAAACATATAAACCATTTCTTTAACAAAGTTTAATATTCACTGAAATTTGGCTCTTTTTACACAACCACATGGTTGAGCTTAGTTATTCACATTCGCATAATACTTTACTTATATTATATATAAATATACATGCCATATGTATTAATATCTGACGATCTACTTACACTCGAGACGAAACTCCGACTTACATCCGAAACGAAAGCGATGCTGAGAGTTTCATCTGACGTCACAGCTCCAGTTATTATATTATAAATGATCTTATTGGTTTTTTAGTATCAACTAATAGTGGACTGGATGCCACAAATAAGTCTGAGGTAAATATTATCTAAAATCTTGACCCTAGATTAAAAATATCGTATAAAATTTCATCAAATTTATTTACTTTTGTTTATTTAATGTAGACACAAAAATTTTAATAATTCATTCATTTGGCTTCTGCTCGACTTAAATGGGGTACAGCTGGACTAAGTCAAAATATATTCTGAATACAAATCAGCCGGCCTCCGATATTTTATATGTGTATGCATGTATAGTTGTAAAAGTAGATAGATTAATTTTCATTTTACGTATATTCAATGTATATCTTCACGCCAAGTCCCTTGCGGGGTAGGCAGAGAGAACCGAGCGCCATAAGACTCGGTCCTTGCATACTTCACTCGCTTCTGTGACATTCATAGCTCTTTTCATGCACGCTCGCCGGTTCCTGGGGCTTCTGACATCACCTTCTGATAAAACACGACCAATTTGGTCATGGTAGGTTAGTCTCGGCCTTCCTCGGCTCCTACATCCTTCCACTTTTGCATTGTATATCTGTTTCGTCATTCTTTCGTCCCGCATCCTTTCTACATGTCCGAACCAACGGAGCATGCCCTTTCTTATCTTAACACCGACACTCTCTTTTAGACCAACTCTTTCTCTCACGTCTTCATTACGAACGCGGTCAGCAAGCGTTATGCCACAAATTTTGCGCAATGCTCGCATCTCGACCGCATTTATTCTACTTTCATGCTCTCTCTGCCATACCCAGCTCTCACTTCCATAAGTTAGCGTTGGAATTAGCACCGCGTTGTGTACAGCGAGCTGTGCCTTCTGGCTTAGATTTCGGCAGCCTAGAAGTTTACCCAACGCTCCATTCACCCTATTCCCGGCACTCACTCGTCTCTCCACATCAGCGGTGTACCTTCCATTGCTGCTAAAAGCACTTCCAAGATATACAATCTCATTCACTTGCTCCAACACTACATCATCAACCATAATCCTAGTGTTCGTTCTGGTTGTCTCTCTTTCAAATACCATTATCTTGGTTTTCTTCGCATTCAATTGTAAGCCTTTCTTCATACAATCATCTTTCATTGTTGTAACTAGTGTTTGCAGTTCGGATGGTGATTCTGCTATTAATGCCGCATCGTCTGCATAAAGCAGGCAGTTGACCACTGAGTCACCCATTCGCATTCCCACATTCATATTTCTTATTCTCTGAAGACAACTGTCCAGATACAGGATGAACAGCCGAGCCGACAGCACGCATCCCTGTCTGACACCAATGTTGACATCAAACCAGGGCGACAAGCTGCCGTCCACCCGCACACATGCTGTACAATCCTCATAAGTGGACTGCACAGCACGGAGTAGGTCACCGTCAACCCCATATCCGGGCAAAATGTTCCAGAGATTCTTTCGCACGACTCTATCAAATGCTTTCTCAAAGTCCACAAAACCGCAGAAAACCTTCTGGTCCAAAGCCAGATGCTTCTCTACGATGTTGCGGAGTGAAAAAACTTGATCCGTACATCCTCTGCCGCTACGAAATCCACCCTGTGCTTCCCAAAGCATTCCATCGGATTTCACCCTCATTCTCCTTTCAATGATTTTTCCATACACTTTAGCTGCTAAGCTGATCAAACTGATGGCCCTATAGTTGGCGCAGTCCATACGTGAGCCCTTGCCTTTATACAAGGGCACGATGACTGCGCGTCTCCAATCGCTCGGGACCCTTCCGGTTCTCCAGCATAATTTGCTCAAAAACCAGAAGGCGTCCCTAACGCAGGTACCACCTAGCTTGATCATCTCAGCTGTTACCATATCGATTCCCGCTGACTTTCCATCTTTCAAACTTCGTATCGACCATTCAATCTCATCCATAGTAATGTCTTCATGGTACGCTGGCACTGCCGAGTCAATCACAGACTCATTCACAATGCCAGCGTCATGGACATAATCATACATTTCTCTAAAATATTCACTCCACCGTTCTAACACTTCCTGAGTGTTAGCAAGAATGCCACCAGCTTTACATCTTATCTTGTCCATTCTGGATGCTGACGAACCACTTCGAGACTTCTTTACCTCTCTCCAGAAGAGTTTGGTATTTGCCTCGAAGTTCTTCGTCAGCTTCTCTTCCTCAATCATATGTAGTCTTTCACGCTTCTCTTTCACTAAAGCTTTGGAGTCATTCTTGCATCGACGGTATATTTCTTTCTTCATTTCTTTCATACCATCACTCTGGTGCAAAGATGATACGTAATCCAGCCACGCTTTCCTCTTTTTTTCCACGGAGGATTGAACCTCCGCATCCCACCAGGCATCTCCTCTTAGTGTTCTACATCTCTTTGCGCATCCACATGCTTCTTTCGTACTGTCCACCATACTTTCTTTCAGAACTTTCCAACATTCGTCTACATCTGAGTCGGAAAGACTCGCGTTCGCAAGTCTTTCACTGACTAGACGTACATACGTACTCCTCACACTTTCATCTTCCAATTTTTCACTTCTTATTCTTTCATGGTCTCCGAAAGGAATACGCACTCGCCAGTGCCTCCACTTCTTGAAAAGGCCCACAAATCGGCTTACCACCAGATAGTGATCCGTTTCAAGAGTGGGACCTCTGAAGGCTCTTGTATCCATTAACGACTTTCGGAGACGTCCATCTATCAAAATCAAATCAATCACACTTTTCTGTTCATTCCGTCTCCATGTGTAAGTGTGAATATCCTTGTGATGGAAGAGCGTGTTCGACACAAGGAGGTTTCGTTCCATACATACGTCTAAAAGTAACTTACCAGCATCGTTCACTCTCTTATCTCCGTATGGACCAAGCACAGCCTCATAACTGCTTCGCTTGGTCCCAACCCATCCATTCAGATCACCACACATAATTATCCGTTCATTCGCTTCGGCCAAATCCAGAATACCCCTTACAGTCTCCCAAAACTTCTCGAGCTCCTGGGGATCAGCAGAGCTCACAGGAGCATATGCTGCAACTAAAAACACTCGCGTAATCCCCAGTTTTATCTTAACCCAGAGAAGTCTTGGACCTACTAAATCGTAATCTTTCACACCAGCGGCCAAGCGAGATGAAAGCACGACACCTACGCCAGCGCTGGCATGAACGTCCTGGTCCACCCCGGACCACAGGGCCATCATGCCACCGGGCAGATCTTCGGTGTCGCTTCCCTTTCGCTTGGTCTCTGACACACACAAAGCATCTAGGCATCTCACGTTCATTATATCTATCAACTCATTCATCTTATCTTTTAGACCACCTCTCACATTCCATGATATTCAAAATATTCAAAATAAATAATAACATGATTACCTAACTTAAATGTACGTACAAATAATTACCTCTGAAATAAAAAGCGATAACGGGATATTTGAATGACGTAATTGCGCCAGTTATTGGGATAAATTATATTATGTTGTTTTATTTAGTAGCTATAAGCCAGGATATTCTTAATTCGTTATTTCTACAACTTAACCAACAGTTCAATAATACGAGTATAAAGACGAAGGGTCCCTATGACCTCGTAAAAAGAAGGTCGAAAATAGCATGCAACCATTTAATTTTATAATTGATTTTACTTTTATTACTTGTTATAGAGACTATAATCTTACACCAAATTTTCTCGTGTCTACGTATGTCGCTTCAAAATATACGACTCTGTGACAGACAGACGTAGGGACATACAATGGATAAATATCAGACAATTTCTCCTGTAATCCTTATATAATCTTTTATCAAGTAAAATAATTTCAAAGTTTCACAGATTTAACTACGGAGATACTGGGACTATCTGGGACAGACGGATATCTTGAGTCTTCTTCATAATTGTTCCTTTTTTACTTCGTCGTAACGTAACGCTAAAAGCGCAACCTCTTTTTGGAATAGTATTGATATTATTAAGCCCCAAATTCAGGGTGCACATATCTATGTTCAATGTACGTTTGCGTACAAACGAGCATTGCACCAAATCATGCGGGAATCAGTGCGGGCGTGAATTGTGATTGACGTGAAACTTACACGTCAATCTTCCTTCTAAGCGCTTTATTACAGCCACAAGCACTTGGAAAGGCTTTTCTAGCGTTTTATTTTCTGTATGAATCATTTGTATATAAATTAGTATGTGGCAGGGGTTAGTGTCCCCAGAGCAAGAAGGCCTGGTATTTTATGAGAGGCACAGCGTTGTGTATTTTTGTAAATAGGTTTAACCAACTACATTATCGCATCACCGTATCTTTAAATATATATTCTAAATCTAGGGAGATTTCCCAAAAAAACTAAAAACAGCAATAATTGCAAATTATTGTCCGTATACAGACCTAATGATTTTATTCTAAGTAGTTTAAAAATATATTTCTAATTTCTGTTTAAATACAAACAGGAACTATATAATATTTGTTTGTAGTCATTTAAATAAATAAATAACGCAATTATCTTATACCATTTAGTGCATTTCTCATAGCAGATGTTTTTGGAGTCTATGGTTTTTTTTTTTGTTATTATTTTTTTGTTATTTGCGACACTCAAGTTAATATCATGCTCGTATTTTATGTGACAGTATCATGCACTTCTATTTATGTATAATGGTAGACATAGTACATTAACTGCTCTGTTTATTACTAATGCTAAATATTTTAAACACTTTAGGTGAATCTCTGCGTGTTACAAAACCTTTGCAAGCGGTTATTCCCAGTGGTTCACGTTTTGCGGTCAGTTACGTTAACTTCTGTTTAAATTTATTTACCTCATGAAGTTCTGTTATATAGTTAGTAAAACTAAGAAAACTTTTTATACAGGCAGTAGCCATATAATTTTCAACAATACTCTTTCTGCGTGGAATAGATGCTTCGTCTATTTAAGAGAAGAATGCTTCATTGCCCGATCTTGTAGTGGAGTAGTTAACAGTAGCTACTATATTACCAAGTGACGTGAGCACCCACATAAGCCATGTCTATTTGCACAAACTAATAAATCACTTGACCGTGCATTGAGCAGTCAGAACCGGTTATATACGTTTTCCCATACATTTCGCGGTCATATACGACCACCCGGGTTTCGAAGGGTTAAGGCACCCCGCGCTCACAAAAACGTTGTGTTAAACATCTCAGTGGTTCAAGGCTACTGATCAGTAGAGGATGAGGATCTAACGAGCTCGGTAGCTCAGTCGTGAATGACGCGACTTCCACACCAACGCTCGTAGGTTCGATTCCCACACAAGGCAAATATTTGTGTGCATGAACATGTCTGTTTGCCTTGGTCTGGCTGTTTTAAGAGAGGTAGGGCGCATCAAAGCAGCCCGTCTGGGGAAGTACATCCACCTCACAGAAAACCGGAGCCAAAATAACAACTCCCTGGAGGGTTGTTGTTTCCTGCGTGTGAGTGAGGTCACCAGTAAGCTCCCAAGGAGTTGCTGTGTAAGCAGCAGAGGAGGCATCGCGCGAGTGATACTTATAATATCACAAGCGTTAATAGGCTACGGTACCCACTTCACATCAGTTGGGCGGTATGCTTATATAACTCCCGACGTAGTATAAAAAAAGGAGTATTTTCGTCGCGATGGTGGTCCAACTACCCAATTAAAGCTGCGCGTTATACTTTACCCTCCGTCCCTGAGCGATGAATTGAGTTACTACGTAAAATCGGTCTCATGGGTCAGGGGTCATCCTTCGTATCTAGTCGTCACGTCAGGTTTATCTTATACAAACTTTGCTTAATTCGGGCTTTGATTGCGCTTTGTCCTTCTCTGAATATTTATCATATATTTTTTTCAATGTTTACAGCGCTTAATTTTTCACTTACCATTAGAAATTCGGGAAATCGTTTCACGATATGCAAACCAATCCTCGTTTGCCATGCGACGTGCAAGAAACAAATCCGGTCAAGCGTGAGTCGTGCTCGCTCACCAAGGTTTCTTTACTGATAGTGATATTATTATATGATATGTCGGCATCACATCAACCCTTACTCATCCCACTGCAGGGATACGGGTCTCACTTCAACCGAAGGGGTTAGGTTAGGGGGGAGAGCACACTCCACCACGCTGATCAAATGCGAATTGGCGGAGGCCAGTGTTTTCAAGCCTCCCGCGGGCCACTGACTTAGCTTAACGGATTTCATCTATCGACAACAACCGGGACCGACGGCTTAACGTGCCCTCCGAAGCACGGAGAAACTCGAGATAGATAAACCCATCCATAGGCAGGCTGCGGTCGAAGCTTGCTTAACCTGCGTGTTCGGTTAGAATGACACATGCAGCGACGCCATCGATCTCTCATATGATATGTGTTATATTATAAATATTTGTAAAGAAAAAAGTAATAGTCTGATACTTCTATGTCTTTGGCTCAAACCCGATATACTCTTTAGTCAATCCAATGAGGATTGCTTTGAATTTACACTGTATTCATGATGAATTTCAGCAATGTATGTATTAAGAGAGGTAAGGTACCTCACAGTAGTCCGACTGGGGAGCTACCTCCACCTAATCAAAAACCACAACCTAATAATAACTCGCTGGAGGGTTGTGTGTTCCTGCGAGTGAGTGAGGTTACCACTAAGCTCCTTAGGAGTTGCTGTGTTAGTAGCAGAGGCGTAAAAAAGGCGATAATAGGTTACGGCAGCTACGTTACATGAGGTGGGCCGTATGCTTGACCCAATGTTGTATAAAATAATGCCGTTTAATTAACTAAACACAAAAACGCTGTTTACTCGTATTTTTATAATAAAGTCGGCGAATCCTAATGTTTTTTTTTTTTTACTTTTTTCATGTTTTTCTTTTTATTATAGTAAAATCCGCTATTATAATGCGTTGTTGTGAAAATATCAACCTGTTATAAAGAATAGTTATAAAGATTCATTTTATGAAGAAGTTTTTTCAGGTTCGGCAACACACCCTTAGCGCAAGTATCCACAGACTACGGAAACTACTTACAATCAAGCAGTACACTCGTTTGGTACATTAGTAGTGTTTTTATTTTCAGTGGAACGGACAGCGTTTGCTTAGTAATACGATCCAATTGGCACCGTTTGAGTAGGTACCATGAATTGTAAAAGAAATATTTAGATTAAATCACCGCACATCCCGGCCTGCCCGGTGGGTATACAGACCAATAGGAGAAGGGGTTGACCTATACGACCCTACCAAATATTTATTCAAGAAACACAAACAGTGCTGACAAAAACCACACTATTGGGTCATTGTTTTAATTTAACATAAAACAAAAGGGTAGTCGTCTTCGTTGAATAAACAATTAGTCACATATGTTAGTCTCGTAGCTGAAGCTGACGCAAACAAAACAAATAACCTAGAGTAAAATGCCTCGGGGCTATTTACGAGCAGCATATTGCGTTATAAAAACTGATAGCGGTTTTCTTGGGGAGCAACCTCGTTTTCTGCTTATCACCCTGTGCTCTGATAACGCGAGGGCCGTAAAGGAAGCGCGGCGACGAGATATACTTAAGCTTATCTAATATTGACGAAGAAATACTTCATAATATTCAGGCGGCTGTCACACTTTGGCCCTTTGTTTATCTTGAATAACCACCGTTCGTTCGTACGGATTCCTCCTGAGACATGAAAAGAATCGAAATTAGGGATCGTATATTTTTTCTGCGAAAAATTTCGTTATTGTAAGATTAAATCAGTGACGAGGATGACGAAATTCTCAAAATTGTTGCATAAATATAACATGTGTTGGGAAGAGTTTTGCTTTATTATTCGACAGCCTGACTTCGTACTGAACGAATCGGGTATATATTATCTTCTTTATAAATTAAAGGAAAACAATGTTCACTGTGTAGATAAACGAAATTAAAAACCAGCGGCATCACAAGAATATTGATTTTTTAATGTACTTTGTGTTCCGTACGCAAGGCGTGCCTGGTTATATTACTGAGCCTATGCTACTATCTTAAATTGCTGTATCTTTTGGTCCATATTATATGGTAAGTGGGGTTTTATAGAACATATGGTATTGCAGAGAATTCCACGAGGCGTGATACATAATCACGAAAAAAGCTATCACAAATATTATCAAATTAAATTAGGACAGTGTTGCTTTTTAGGGCTCCTATTTCAACGTGTGGGGTCTAAAGAAACATAACGAACCTACTGTCAGTAACTACTGTGGGTCATTTTTGTGTAAACTATAATCGCGGTTGCAGTAGTTTCGTGATTTTTCGTGGGTTCAAAGAAAAATATACAAAATATTTACTTACATGTATGTATTATGACAATACATATAGAAACTTTTTACTCCTTGTTCATAGGTAGCGATCCTTCATTTGGAATGTCATGTCATGACAAATTAATATCATAAATTTTATATATTTAAAAAAATGTTCTGTAGACGTCCGACCAGAATGAAACAACAGTGAGTCTACGCTGAAATCGAGTCAGCAATACACAGTGTGCATCACGGTGTTCTCTTCTGAGTGCGGTCTGCTCCCCTGTCCCATGTAGTGTTGGGCCTTGCCGTATACAACGGCGCTTGACGTCTTCTCCGACCTCGACTAGTCTCACTGCTGCGGTGGTATCGCAAGGCGATCTCCACCGACTCCAACTGCAAAAGCGCCTGCGACCTCCTGCGACCGTGGGCGCCTCACGGTCCTGCTCGCTGGCGAGCTACACTACTACCTGCGGCCCATATCTCCGTCCAGAACTCAAGACGTGACCGGGTACTGCCGGCCACCTCTGTCCGGAACCTCATAGAGCACTTTGATTAGATCCATCCAACGTGAGTCCTTAAAGCCAGACCTAGCCCAGAACTGTTGAACCCGTCTTTTGTAAATATTAGTTTTAATAAATTTATTATTTTTATTTTGGAAGAACATTTTTCTAATTCACTAACCTTATAGTATGTATGATGTATGTATATAACTTTACTCCAAATCCCTTGAGGGGTAGACAGAGAGAACCGAGCGCCACATGACTCGATCCTTACTACCTCACTCGCTTCTTTAACATTCATTGCTCTTCTCATGGACGATCGTTTACTTATATACATATTTCTTGTTTTTGCTTTATTGTATAAACGGTAATACGTACGGCTATCAAACTCGATGTGAATATAACCTAAAATGTAATAACAAATAATACGAACCTGCTGAGTGGTTAATCTGGCTTTTAGTAAAGACTTATCAAAAAAAAAAAAGATTTATCTACTTAGCCTAGTAACTACTAACACAATTACACATAATTGTGTCCAACTTTACTTCCTTGTTTCATTTTATCTCTGTTGTTAAATTCAGAAGACTTGTAGTATTGTTATATGTACGGGACTTACTGCGATTTGTTTTTATATTTCCCCGATATTTCGGCGACGTTGCAGATGCCATGTCATCCCGTGACCTTGGCCATGGGGAAATATAAAAACAAATTGCGGCAAGTCCCTTACCTACAATAATAGTGTAAATACAACCGTGAAAGATTAAAACTAGACTTCTGTATCTGTGCGGGACTGGGACTGTATTTATTATTTAGAGAAAAATAAGAAGCAAGCTGACAATGAATATTTTACTGAAACCGAACTCTCAAACTGACAATACTTTAAAAAACATTATAAAAAGACATATCAAAGACAATTACAAAAATAGTTCCTAACATCGTCCCCCCGTGTAGCAGAGCTACACAACTACATCTTCCTGGAGGAGGGCTAATTTACGAACAGGGCGCTTCAAAATACCCCCTTTGGTAACTACGTCGGCTACTCGCACGACTCCATCCTTTCCAGGGTATACCTTTGTAATTCTCCCCATCAGCCAGGCTCCTCTTGGTAAGTTAGAGTCGACCACCAAGACCACGTCATCTATCTTTAAGTTTCTAAAAACGCCTCCCTGCTGTTTCCTTGATTTAAGACATGGCAAATATTCCTTAAGCCATCTTATCCAAAAATGCTCAGATAATCGAAGAGCTTTTTGCCATTCTTTTCGTAAAGAAAATGCTTTGTCATCTAGTTGAGTTGGCAATTGTTGATTGGAAGATGCACCAATTAGGAAGTGAAAGGGTGTTAGACTCTGGTACTCTTCATTTCGTGTAACATAAGTCAACGGTCTAGAGTTTACTAGTGCTTCCGCTTCCAAAAGCAAAGTATGAAGCAGTTCCTCTTTTGGTGCCTTTTCGTTTAAAGTTGCTGACAATGCAGTCTTGACTGTTCGCACTAGGCGCTCCCAACAGCCTCCCATAAAAGGTGCCGCGGGTGGAATGAAGGTCCATTCACATTGATTAATAGCTGCGAAATCTTGCACTGATTGGCTGTAGAATTCAGTTAACTGACGCCTTGCTCCGATGAATGATGTACCATTGTCTGATATAATAATACGAGGAACACCTCGACGAGCGATAAAGCGACGCAAGCTACATATAACTGAATCGGACGAAAGACTTGCAACTATTTCTAGATGAACAGCTCGTGTTGTCATACATGTAAATAAGGCAATCCATCGTTTCTCTCGCCGACGGCCAATCGTTACTTCTACTGGACCAAAGTAATCTAACCCAACGTTAGTAAATGGACGAGTATTATTATCAAGTCTTACTTCTGGTAGGTCACCTGTCGGAGGGATTTGTGGTGAAGCTCTGCGTTTCACACAAAACATACATTTTCTGGAGATTGAACGGACTTCACTTCGACAACGCAGAATCCAAAATCGTTGCTTCAGTTCATTGCATACTAATTCGTTAAAAGTATGTGCAGCTTTGATGTGATAATGGCGAATAAGAAGGCGAACAGCAGGATGGCGGCCATCAAGAATAATTGGAGATGCTGTCTCGTAGTCAATGTTCTTCATTCGCTTGATACGGCTGTCCAGTCTCAATAACCCATGTTCATCAATTATTGGTGACAAAGAAAATAGCCTGCTTGATTTAGGCAGGGGCTTAGAGTCGTGCAGTAGCATTAGTTCTTGATTAAAACAATCTATCTGCGACATTCGCAAAATAGTAGTTTCCGCTTTTTGAATATCTGCAGCGGTTACAAGTGGAAGCTTCAAAGAGGAAACATTAGAATTCATTTTAGAATTTGGATCTTTAAAACGTGCCAAAAAAGAAAGAAACTTGTTCGCGCATTGATGAATGCGAGCGGTCGCACGCGCCAAACGTGTCCACATACTGAACCGTGTAGGGTCTGGTATTACCGATGAAGGTTCTACCAAATGCGTATATCCCACCAGTGCCTTGGAAGGCTTAAGCTCTTCCAAAGCAGGAGAGATTACCGAAGCCGACGGTTCTTTAGGCCAGTCAGTAACTGGTAACAATAAAAAATCAGGTCCAGAGAACCACCGCCTCAAATCCATTATACAGTCCTTCATTCTTGTGGCATCGTCTGCAACATTCAGACCACTTGGGACAAATTTCCAATTATTAATGTTCGTTATTTCTGCGGTTGGCAACAAATGGTTTGAATGTCCGAGCATCACTGCGAATCCAACTTAAAACTGTGGTAGAATCAGACCAGAAATAAATTGCATTCGCGTGAAAACTGTGTCCGGAACATATAGTGTTAACAAATCGAGATGCAGTCAGGGCCGCTTGGAGCTCTAATCGAGGAATAGAGGTGGGTTTGAGCGGGGCTAATCGTGCTTTTCCACCTACGAGTGACAACCCCACAGAACCGTCCGAGAATGAGAAACGCCAGTAAGCGACACAAGCGTATGCTTGCTCGTTTGCATCTGCAAATACGTGGAGCTGTCTATCGCTGATGTGTTTATTTTGAAACCCACATCTATACCACCGAGGAATTGTAAGGTCAGAAATTGTAGATATTTGTCGAGACCAAGACTGCCATTTTTTAACGATATCTGATTGTAACTCAGTATCCCATTCAATACAAGTTCTCCAAGTCTGTTGAAATAAAATGCGTCCTTGAATTACAAGTGGTGTAACTAGACCGAGAGGATCATATACACACATTAAATAAGATAGTACCTTTCGTTTCGTTAACTTCTCATTGTCAGGAATTTGATATCCATGACGGAAACTAAAAGTGTCACTCTGTGGATGCCAAATAAGTCCTAATGTCCTGACAAAAGCTTCTGGTCCTACATGGACATTTTCAAGTGGTGCAGCACGTAAATCTTCAGGAATGGCAGTAAGTGCAGCGGGTATATTCGACACCCAACCACGCATCTCCATTCCTGCTGACTTGTGAACTCTAACAATATCTGCTGCTAGTTGCGAAGCCTCGTCTACGTCATCTAAACTGCCTAAATAATCATCCATATAATGATCTTCTATAATAGCTCTTGCTGCTGCGGGGTATGACTTCTGTAATTCTTGAGCATTCCTGTTATTGATATATAAAGCTGTGCACGGGCTACATACAGTACCAAAAACTACGGAAGTCATTCTGTATTCTCTTAAATCACTACTACTATCCTCTCTCCAAACAAAGCATAAGGCATCGCGGTCCTGTTCCCTAATTTTAATTTGTGGGAACATTTCCCTTACGTCAGCCGTTAAGGCAACACGACCTTCCCGGAAGCGAAATAAAATGTGAAGTAAGGATTGTAATAGGTCAGGTCCTGGCAGCAGCAGATAATTTAGGCTAATTCCTGAGATCTTAGCAGCTGCATCATGAACAATTCTTATTTTATTATTTTGAGGATGAACGACTGCAAAATGTGGTAAATACCAACGTATTGAATTTTGTGTAGTCACCTTAACGTCATGGTATGTACCTTTAGGACATTCCTCGGCATACCCTTTCTCCAATATATTATTATTAATGAAAATAGCGTATGCTTTTTTGAAATCTGAATCGCGAACCATACGTCGTTCTAAACTAAAGAACCTCGATAACGCATGAGCATAGCTATCAGGTAAAGCAGGAATATCATTACGCCACAGTAAACCAACTTCGAATCTACCAGATGGCAAGAGCTTGGCTGTGGTTTCCAACGTCTCTAAAGCAATTTTATCTAGTTTCGAATACGAATTCTCAAGCTTAGAAATTCCTATAGCATCGAGCCGAAAATAATCTTTGATGAGATCTTCTATAACATGGTCGGCATTATCGTGGCAATCGCTAGTCGTATAGTTCACGAAATGGACTGGTTTAGTCCACCTACTTGCTTTCCCATGTAATACCCAACCCAAGGCAGTGCGCGTTGCCAAAGGCTGATTCTTAGATCCCTCTCTGACTTCTCGACTAACTGTTAAATACCAATCTGCAGCACCAAGAAGAATTTTTGGGGTTGCGTCTACGTGAGTAAGTAAGTTAACCAAATCTTTAAGATGAGTATACTGCAATATATCACTTCGTTTGACAGTTTGCGTAAATAATGATAGAGAATCTATAGCCTTGGCATTATTAACCGAAAATACCTCAGAACAGCTTCTGCCCCTAATAGAAAAGCTCACATGTTGGATTGGCCTACTTATTGACATACCAGCGATACCGTCAACTTTGAAGGACCGGTAACTCCTATACGATTTGCTAACTCAGAATCGATCAAAGTTACGGTAGAGCCATCATCAAGCAGGGCGTACGTATTATATTTTCCACCAGGACCACTCACTTCAACAGGAGCTATTTTTAAAAGTACTTGATTGTGGTCTGGCATATTATTATTATTTACATAAGCGTCAGTAATATTCGTTACAGTAACATTGTGTTTAGGGTTATTTCGCTATTACATAGAAGGGTAGAATCATTAACAATGTAACATACGTCTGTGGCTAATGGTGTGGTATGTAATAACGGATTATGAAAGCGTTGACAACCATCAATACGACAACGAATAATCCTACAAGTTTTCCAACGATGTCTCTTCGATTTCAGACATTTGTAGCAGATTTTAGCTTCGCGTAACCAACGCCACTTATCATCTAAAGAAAGAGACTTGAAATCTGCACAATCTGTTAGCATGTGCTTGTCTTTGCAGTAAGGACATAGTTTAGTGTCATTACTACGTGTACACGTTACGTTAATGTTATCACGACGAATAGTGTTATTATTAATTGCATTAGTATTATGTCGCTTAGAGTAATCAAAAACTAAACCGAATCTATTTTGTTTATCTGCCTCAATATCAAGAAATTTGGAGAGCAGTTGTAATTTCGGAATCGATCGGTCACTATTGTAAGCAAAATCTTTCCACTGACTATACAGTATAGGTGTAAGTTTACTTAGTACAGTGTGGAAAATTTCTAAAGAGTATAAATGCTCCTTTTGATTTAAACTATTAATGACAGATATAAAGTTCCGAAGTCTGCATGCAAAAGAATTGAGTTCTCTTTGGTCATAACTAATCTTAGGCAAATTACGAACCAACGTAATTTCATGTAAAACGATTACTTCTGGCAACGCAAACATCTGTTCTAGCATATCCATCACTTGTTCAGGTCGCTCGGCCGTATACAGCAATGCCGAAACACTTTCAAGCGCACGGCCACGAAGCGCACATCGCAGACGAGCGAGATTCTCTATGGGTGTAAACAAATGTTGAGTATCCAGATAGGTACGGTTAAACATCAACCACTCCGTTACTTTTCCGCTAAAGGGCATTAGTTCTATATATTTATGTGATATTCTATGCGAACTAATACCATCCTGAACATTACATTCAATGTCGGATCTTTTTGGTAAACAGCTTGAAAACTTTTTGTTTGTATTGACTGGCATATACGAAACATTTTTTGACATTGACGGACACATACATTCTGGTTCTGATGGAATGTGAAATGTCACTGGTTTTCTCACAAAATGTTTATGAATTTCATGATTTCCAGCATGTGATGGATGATAATGCGAAGAAATTATATTTTCTCTATTTTTGTGAAAATCACTTTGTATAATGGTACTTCGCATTGTATGACCATGTGTAGTGCAACATTCTGAATTAACTACGTTATTGGATTGTACATAATGTGACCTCGATGCTGCATCTATAGGATAGCCCGTTACGTTGTCTTTCTCTGTAGATGACAGCATAGGCCTAATAGAATGAGTATTTTTACTACGTACGTAATTACGGCTACAACTGTTTACATCATTAATCCATGATATAGTGCGTGAATGATTTGAACTAACCGAACGTAAAGTATGCTTTTCAGCAGCTAGGTTTGCTTGCATCTCGAGCTCTTCCACTTGTTTTGCCTGTTGAATGAGCTTACGTTCATAAATAAATCTTTCTTGGGCGAACTCCTGTTCGCGTTGCATTTGTTGTTGAGCGAGCTCTTGCTCGCGTTGCATTTGTTGTTGAGCGAGCTCTTGCTCGCGTTGCATTTGTTGTTGAGCGAGCTCTTGCTCGCATTGTATTTGTTGTTGAGCAAACTGCTGCTCACGTTGAAACAATTCCTGCTCTCGTTCCATGCTTTGTCGAGCCAAATGTGCCTCTGCGGTGAACTTACGTGCCCTAATTGTGGACGATGACCGTGAAGATAATGACAAACGTGATCTGGAACCAGAACTAATATTAGCATGTTCGGTGCTAATCGTGGGATTTTGACGTGTGGTGTCGGGAGCTGCATTATTCTGTGCGGGTGTCGACGTGGCTTCGGTTAAAACGTGGTCCAGTACTGGGGGCTGACCGAGCCCACCCACAATGGGCAAACTTGACTCCGAACGTATCTCACTATTATCCCCATTTTTTGTCAGCCGCTTAGTTTTAGATCTGGTATTCATAATTAGGTATTAATAACGGCGCTGAAGGACCAAAATGTGCGGGACTGGGACTGTATTTATTATTTAGAGAAAAATAAGAAGCAAGCTGACAATGAATATTTTACTGAAACCGAACTCTCAAACTGACAATACTTTAAAAAACATTATAAAAAGACATATCAAAGACAATTACAAAAATAGTTCCTAACAGTATCCACTTCAATTATATTAGAAAATACAATGTTCTTGTTCAATCGGCTTATCAGTGGACTGCTGTATTCACAGATCACATGGACATTAATTTGTTCTGTAGTTGTATTTATACGTATTAACTTGTATTTAAAAAAATATAGTTTAGGGTCTCGTATGAAGGATGCCTGTGGAAATCTGTTACTAAGGCGTCGCTGTTTGTCCGTCAGTTTATTGGGCTGCATGTATTAAACCGTAATAGGTACTTGAAATTGTCAGTGCACGCACTTGGCGGGATTTTTAGTGTCCTACTTTTAAACTATCCGATATATGCCTCTAAAACCACATAGACATTCCTTTGTTAAAAACATATTAACAAGTATTCTAGTACAAAAGACTATATTAAAATCTAAGTTATGTTCGAAATTTTAATCAGTAAGTAAGTGAAGCACTGTTTATTACATACTATGTAATGTATATTTTTTCTATGAAATAAATAATTAAGTTACGTAGAAAATTAATATAAAATAAGTGATTGCGTAGGAATTAGACAAATATTTTAACTAATTTTAAAAAGGTGAAGAATTGAAAATCGTAGTTTACGAGTATATGTTATTATTGTAGTAAGAGTAGTATGTTATTATTGTGCTTCTGATAATGAAGTTATTTTAAAAAGATTCATTACTTATCTTACTTAATCACTTCGTCTTTCTAGGTTGATCTCCAAAAAAAGATAAGACAAATGGCTGTGTTTGGGTATCACCATTGTTTATAATCTGATTTTGACTAGTTTTTCACAATGATGATAGACTTATACAATTTTGGTGCAGATTGAATGACAAGCTAAAAAACGAGCTCGGTGGCTCAGTCGTGAATGACGCGACTTTGACACCAACGCTCGTGGGTTCGATTCCCACACAAGGCAAACAATTGTGTGCATGAACATGGCTGTTTGTCTTGGTCTGGGTGGGCAGAAATCAAAGCAGCCCGTCTGGGGAAGTATCTCCACCTCACAAAAAATCCTCAGCCAAATAACAACTCCCTAGAGGATTATTATTTTCCTGCGTGTGAGTGACATCACCAGTAAGCTCCCAAGGAGTTGCTGTGTAAGCAGCAGAGGAGGCATCGCGCGAGTGATATTTAATATATCGCAAGCGTTAGGTAATAGGCTACGGTACCTGCTTTACATCAGGTGGGTCGTATGCTTGTATGCCTCCCGACGTAGTATAAAAACAAAAAAAAAAGAATATTTAAAGTAGAAGTTAATTCTGATCATCAATTCAATATCAACCGTCAATTTTATTAAATTTCTTTTTTAAAAGATTTAGTGTGATATTTTTTTATTTTATCACGGAATAAGTAAAGGAAACGCCCATAGCCAATACAAAGTCATACACTTGTTAATAGAATACGATGAACTGCGCAATAATATTGTTTAAGGATAAGCCCAATTAAACACTGCCTACAAATGATAACTTAATTAGCCAGACTCTGTGCAAATTACAAGAAAAAATACTGAAGCTATACCTATGTTTAATATTCTGTCGAAGCCGTTTGCTTTTCAAATGAAATATGAATAATGAAAACCCTTTATGCGACCTAGGTAAACACCAAAAAATCTTCTTCTTAACTTTGTCCCGTTTCCTAATCCATTAGGACCAGCGGGGCTACCTAATCTAAAAATTTGACGTAGATATTGTTATGCCGTCATATCTTCCCAACCCAGCGGGAAAACTACACCTATTATTAGGTTAGGTCACATGTCTCATAAAATGTAATTTATTGGACATTTGGGTTCCCTCACGATGTTTTCCTTCACTGCAAACAAGTGACAATTACAAATATGCACTGAAAACCGAAAACACCACTTTAGTGGTGCATGCCCTCGCCAGAATTCGAACTAGGGACTATCGCTTAATAGACTGGTGCTTTATCCACTAGCCAATTACTGCTCTGCCTAAGCATTTATGGTGTTCTTGTTAGGAAACCCCCTTAACATTGCCTTTAAATAAAATAAGAATCAACCAGTTGAGAATGCGCAAGCTTGCATTGCCAGAGGAACACCTGGCTCGTCAATTATATGACATATTTTATTATATTATATTTTTTTTTTATTTGTCGGCCATTTTGACCATGTTCCTTAAGAGATAGGAACGGTGTTCCTGAACATTCCTATTCTACTTTTTTATGCTGAATCCGAATCGGAAGTCAAATATCGAATTTTCGCAAAAAGCGACAGACAAACACACAGACAAACGCACAGACAAACATATAGATTTCATATAGGAACGGTGTTCCTGAAAATAGGGCAGTTATTATTTACAAATTCACGCATTGAGGTTTTTAACTTTTTTTTTTTTTATAATTACAATACAATACAAGTATTCTTTATTGCACCAAATTAAAATTGTAAACAAAAGATATGATAACGTATTATTGAGCATCATTACGTTAATTATATATGCGTTTTTCATTATTACAATTAATTAAGTCTATCTGTCAAAATGTTCTACAGTTCTATGTTTTATAGTTTAGATTACGCTACGCTTCTACACTTCTACGTTAAAGAAAAATGAGTTTTCTACTAGTAGCTAGAACATTATTCGATGGCAGCAGTTCCTCAAGGGTTTTATCAGAGCTTGTAGGTTGATCGTGATGTCTTTGCGTTTGTATAAAATCTTGTGTAGTAGAGATGACGATAAACTCTCGAAATAAATTTGCTCATGTCTTTTTAATTTCGTTGGACAATACCTAATCATAGTAAGAGAGATGAAATAAGAACACGAATCAGGTAGTGAACAATATAAGAAGTGGCGGCTTTACAAGTTGTCAAGCTAGGATGAAGATAAGTTGAGATGTACAAAACTTTGGAAATAGACAAGTTAGGAAGTAGCCGAAGTCGACCGGAGAGTATTATCTACATAATAATAGAAATGTACAGTATAGATTATTCAAAATGTTAAAACGCTAAAAAATACTACATTGATCATAAAGTCAGAATTTGGTAAATTAAAAAATATATATTATGTCTATTATCGACCGCCCGTTTATTTCTAAAATATTTCACATCCATTTATTGCCTACACTTAGCTACACACTTTTAATGGCCAAAAAGAATTTTAATGCGTTAACTCGAATTTCTACCTCGACGTGGGGCTGAACTTTCGAAACGTTGAAAAACTGTTTACGCAGCCACATATTTAGGATGTATTACGTACGGTTCACCTGCATGGGCTGATAGGGCTGGCATAGGCGCTGCACGTTGTTAATGTAAAGTCAGAGTCTCGCTTTAATATTTTTATGTAAATCGTATAGAACTGTGAGCACCGAGGCACCACCAGTGCTGGCAGGCGTGTTGCCAGTTGACTTGGAAATACAACGATGATGATAGACTTATACAATTTTGGTGCAATTATACAATTCACCTCTAAAAACATGCACCCTGATTTTCTAAAACGCCGCGATCTTAACAAAATACTTAGACTGTTCAAACCAATTGACGAGGTATTTGAAACTTCTAATAAAGGACGCCACTTGTATCTGTTCTTTCAATCAGTGCGAGACAGATTAAGTAAAGAGCGGTGAGCAGTCGATCATACCGTTGCGCAATTTTAATTAGGCACGGAAACTTTAGGGCGAAGCTCTTTTCGTTTCGACATGTGTCCTTTATGTGAGGGTTCTACGACAAATCATGAATTCGGGCAAACAGCACATCATGTTCCCTGGGAGTGCGATCTCAGGCGTCGGGAGCGGGACGATATGTTAAATTCCTTGCGTGTTGCATCCGGGGTAGTATACTATTCTGATTTGGTGGCAACATGGGAGAATTACCAGGCATCTGCAATCTATATTATTAGAATCAATGTGTTATGTAACAACTCATAATTTAGGTCCCAATAGTGTTATATATTTGATAAACCGTGGTGCACGGCAGTTGAGCTTCACTCGACTAGCCATCTCTTAGAGGTTTTTAAATGACTTAAGTATTTGTCATATTGCTGTCTCTCACTTTGCCAATAGGGGAAGTCAATTTCAAAAATTCCTTCTCCTACAAATTTCTTCTGATTAAATTCGTTGTGAGTTCCAAGGCAGCTGTAGTTTAACCCCCGGGACAGTAATGAACTTCACTGTTCATTGCCTTTTTGGTGGTTGCCGCTATTAATTCTGGCTACACAGGAGACACAGTGATGGCTATAAGTGGTGGGCCTGTCCCGTGATACACCCTTTTATTCCCACGAACCGATGCGTCTTGCATGTAATAATGATGTAAATACAGTATTTGTTCGCATTTTATCGCTAAAATCTTCACGTATACGAGAAAAATGCACATTGCTTTATGAGATAAAAGTACTATCAAATACAACTCTGTAGTATTTGAAAGGCATATTAAAAGCCATTCTGATATTTTTAAATAAATAAAATGAGAAAGATTATTTTACCAAACTATTGTCATTTCTTCGTGACGAAGAAAAATGTCATATGTCATTTTGCTTTAACCACGATCATACGTACCTCTCGATACATACGTACTTTGTGTAACAATGTAAAACAATTATGGTTGATTTGTATATAAACACAATCATATAGAATACTAGAACTGATCAGATACACTGTATATTTTTTTCAGTGTGATTCAAAACTACTGACAAAAATACAGATTTTCTACGAAATAAGATCAGGGAGGATTCCGAAATGGAAGGGGATGTACAGATCATGTCACCCTAGTGTGATGTCAAAATTGGTGTCAAACAAGGTTGCATGCTATTTGTCTTGTTTCGTCATTCTTTTGTCCCGCATTCTTTCTACACGTCCGAACCAACGGAGTATGCTCTTTCTTATCTTAACACCGACACTCTCTTTCAGACCAACTCTTTCTCTCACGTCTTCATTACAAACGCGGTCAGCAAGCGTTATGCTACAAATTTTGCGCAATGCTCTCATCTCGACCGCATTTATTCCACTTTCATGCTCTCTCTGCCATACCCAGCTCTCACTTCCATAAGTTAGCGTTGGGATTAGCACCGCGTTGTGTACAGCGAGCTGTGCCTTCTGGCTTAGATTGCAGCTGCCTAGAAGTTTACCCAACGCTCCGTTCACTCTTTTCCCTGCACTCACTCGGCGCTCCACATCAGCGGTGTACCTTCCATTGCTGTTAAAAGCACTTATACACCAAGATATACAATCTCATTCACTTGCTCCAACACTACTCGTTCATCAACCGTAATCCTAGTTAACGACATTAATAATATGAAAAAGTAAATTCAACATTCGTAGACGTTAGTTTTATTGATTCTTAGTTGGTTTCTTGACTATTTCCTTAATAATGTTAAGATAATTGTACACATATTATAATATTTACCCAATAATATCAATATCAGGATCCTACAGGCTGATTGGTATGATATAATATATCCTAAAATGTGCTGAGGAAGGAACTCACTTCTCAAAAGTTTTCTGATTGCAGAAACCTTACTTATTCGGAAAACCGCAACAATCCTATAGGAAATTACTATTTGGGTGCAATTTCCCGTAAGCAGTAGTTATTTCTCCAGTCTTGTTCTATATAAATATCACTATGACATGAGTCATCTCTTTTTCTCCAGAGCCTAGTCAACAAAAATGGCAAGGTACTGAACATGCTACCTTTACACAAAATCTATTTACGTTAAAACCCTTGCGGAGTAGACAGAACCATTTTAATTTTTGCTTTTCGTTTCTATTATTTAGGAGTATGAATAATTATAAAAAAACGACCCATCAGCATGCCATGCCATTATTTCGCAGCTAATAATATAAAGGTAAAGGTTATGTAAGCGTCGGTAAGTCAGTGAAGCATTTCAAATGAAGATGGCGGGTATAAGGCCACTTTATACCTTTTCTAAAGTGCACTACCGCATAAAACGTATTTTCACGCTTGGAATATGGCTTACCACGATTTCTTTATGCTTGTTCTCAAGAATAAAATAGGCAGATAAATGATTTGTCGTATATTAAACTGTAATTATTTACATCGATAGTTGTTTTTATGAATCCAATTACCTAATACTTATTCAAAATTATTTATTCGTAGTATTTAAATATATTATCTTGACTTACAATTTTCAAATTATACGGAGAACTCAGATTGTAGTCCTAAGTATATTGTAGCTGTGTATGATACTGACAAATATAAAAGGTAATTGTACTCATTATTAGCGTAGTTTACACGTAGTATATGAGATCGCCATCTGCACTCCTTTTGATATATTTTTTTCCTCGTGGTACATGAAGGAAATAGCTTGGAGACCCAAAGATTTGATATTTCCAAAGTAAAAATATTCACCGCTACGGGTCGGGATGGTGAGGTAATTAGCTTTGGTAATTGTATGTACATATATCTTAGTTTCTGAGTCTATGAGATAATAGGCGAGTTGCGTATCAGGAGATTCAGCCCATACTGCAAATTGGATCGGAAAGCCTTCACGAGATTATACTCTTGCATGTTCACGTGAGGAGGATAGTTTCACGCTGGGTGCAGCACAACCTCACCGGTGGTCAGAAGCAGGCCGGGTGGAAAGGTTACGTCATATGATAAACAAATTTGAAGCAGGCTCATCTCGGCGAGTTTACGACATCACTACAGGTGATGAGTACTGTATTTATCGATTCGATGCAGAAACGAAGCGCCTGTCGACGGTTTGGGTGTTTCAAAACGAATCAACGCCTACCAGAGTGAAACGATCTAGAATCGGGGGGAAGATTTTGATCGCGAGTTTTTTCAATTTTACTGGCTACCTGGTATCAATTCCTTTACAGAACCAAAGAAGCATCAACGACGAATGGTATACTACCAAATGCTTGGCAGAACTTTTCTCTGTTGTGAGCAACAAGCGACCAAACACAGGGCTCCGAGAGCTAATGCTCCACCATGATAACGCGCCCGCGCACACAGCGCGCAAAATGAGGTATTTCCTGGACAGCACGTCTGTCAAACTCCTGAGTCACCCTCCTTACAGCCCTGACCTAGTACCGTGGGACTTATTTTTATTCCCGAAAATAAAAAATCCGCTTAAATTTTTGTCACCGGAAGATACGCTGTCAGCGTTCAAGCAAGCTGTAAATGAGATGTCTGCGGCGAACTGGAAAAAGTGTTTCGAAAATTGGTTCAGACGCATGAAACTTTGTGCAGAGACTGGTGGAGAGTACTTTGAAAAGATTTAATATAAAATATATACCTATAGACCACTTTTTTATTTTCGCAGAACTTTCTGAGTGTCCCACGTATGTATGTAGTGCGTACGTGTATGTGTCTCTTGTGTTTTATTTGTATGACATGTATAGGTATAACACATTGTTTTATAAAATATAAATTGGCATGTATATGAATGTGGACTGTAGTAAGTAGTTGGCCGTTACATTTAGAGTCAAAACTTGGTATATCAACGTACGTTCATCTGTCACGATATACCTCCTAAATCATTGAGCATATGTTATCAAATCAGGTAAGATAATATAATAATACCCTATAAGATAATATAAGATCATCAAGCTGTAACACACTTACAGTCTATGTGATGTTTTAAGATTGGCAGGGAGCATCAAAGTCTGCGGGAATTACGTCCATCTTACAGAAAGCCGCAGCCAAATAACAACTTTCTAGAGCGTTGTAGTGTTCCTGCGTGTGAGTGAGGTCACCAGTAAGCCCCTAAGGAGTTGCTATGTTAGAAACAGAGGTATTGCAAGCGTTTATAGGCCACGGTAACCGCTTTATATCAGGTGGGCCAAATGATGGTATGCCTCCCGACACAAATTAAGTAAAAATAATTTTACTATAAACATAAAGATAGTAAATAAAACATTTGTTTCAAATGGTACTATAGAGTGAAATCAGTACATTTTTTTAAACATAGCCGTTTTTTAAACATAGCGTTTTTATGGACATTTAATTAAAGTCCTGTATCAAAGACAAATGCGGCTCTTTCGAATGGAATTAATTTTTTTATTTTTTGCTGAGACTTACATAAACATGTACATATAAGTTTTATTAAGGTTACATTACTTCATAAAAAATAAATACATATTCATTTGTAACACAACTTATAGCCGGACTGGGTATATAATTATTTTTTTTAAATGAAGAGGTAAAAAGGTATATTTTTTTATTTTTTAAAATGTCAATTTATTTATTTATTCTAGTCAAAAAGTCCGCCCCGAATCGTACCTGACGCAAAAGTGCCCATAAACACTTGCATCATTCCCCCGGTGTATCGCGAGGGATATGCGTTGCGTCAAGTATGACTCGGCGCGAAGATCAGCACCACTATTCTTTAAGCGCCTTCCGAGCTGCCGCACAAATAACTTGGCTTCCGCACACCAAGCTGCGCCAACCTCCACAGCGAAGGGGATAAAAGTATAATTCGACGTAAGGGGCGCGTATTTGGCGTGTTTCTGGGTGACCGCCCAATCGGCCGCCGCCCCAGCAGCACGAATTGTCCTAGCCAAATGCGTGGATGCGAAAGTATATAAATTACTTATTCACCTCCTATAGATTGTTACAAATTACCCCTCTGTAAAAATTTCGTCGTTCTAACAGTTACATACTTTGCTCTTTTCACTTTTATTTTACATCTACTCAGAAGTCTTGCGACCAATTTCTTTTCTCCCTTTGCATTTACAATATTCCTTCACATGTGACGTTTTACACTTGTTACTTCACAGTCTCAGAAATAGAAAACAAAAATTAATGTGTACGTATTATACTTCACCGGCGAAAAGAAAAGAGCTGAACTGAGAATATTAAAGAAGCGAGCGAGATTTGTAAGGACCGCGTCTTATGGCGCTCGGTTCTCTGCCTGTCCGTATAGATAGGCATATAATACGCACATACTGAATCAATGCCTCGTTTGTAACATCCCAAAATCTACATTGAGTACGTAGCAAACTATTCATATGACTCAACTGATTTGAAGCACTTGTCATGACATATGTACATTCTAGTCATAACAATTATTACAAAATGCACCAGTATAAAGACATACTATCTAATCAACTACAACTTTAGGATAGGGAAAGAAAACTAGTTAATTTTCTTGATAACAAAGCTAGTGGCCGTAGAACTATCTTTCGTAACTCGGTAGTTGGGTACACGGAAACGAAATCAATCACCACAAGACGTGACCCGCCGAGGTTCGCCTCACACACCGACTTGGAAATGCCTCGGAATTTCAAATTCACTATTTTCCAAAGTCTGCTTTTCCAACACAATTTTTGGCTTTTAAATGAAATTGAATCGACGTCGGTTCTACGAGTATTTGCGAATTTTACGAAAATTTTTCTAGTGTGACGATATTTTACAATATAGCGCCGCTGCATATTTGTTCTTTTTGTGTTAGCAACAAAACCGAGATGAATCATGTTGTATTTTGGAAATAAGTTAAAACCATTGATATAACCTAAAGTTAAGTAACTTATATATCATAAGTTCTGTCAAAAACTTTTGATGTAATTAATGATACACTTTTTGATAATTATGTAAAAGTTATATATGAAATGAAAGGTAATTTCATGTACAATAAAATTTTATTTACATTATTCGAAATGCCCTCCGCTATTTTGAATACATAATCGAGGCGGCCAATCATCGATCGCAGCACGCAACACATTTATATATATTTCTGCCGCTATTTTAACTAGAGATGCTCGGAGAGACTCCAAATTCTGATGAGGTTTAGCGCAGACTTTCTCCTCTAAATGTTGCTATATCTTGTAGTCTAATGGGTTTAAATCTGGACTGGAGGAGGGCCAGTCTTCATGCCCGATGAATCCGATGGTCTCCGTGCCTTATGAGCCGGTGTAGAATCCTGTTGGAATATCCATTGTCTGTTTTAGAATATTATTTGAGAAAGAGGTTCTACTCGTACTATGTTTGTTAGGACGGTATTTTGGTGAACCACGGCACTGCTTTTCACACCTTTTTCACAGAAAATCACGTCAGTAAAGCCTGAATATGAGACTCCAAGCCAAACCATGATTGATGAAGGATAATGCCCTCGCTGGACCCTCGGAATACGCGCGCTCGCTTCTTCACAACTGTGGGTGTACACCTCATCATTTTGTTTGTTGTAACTTACTTCGATGGTAAAAACTTTTTCATCCGAAAACAAAATTTCGCGGTATTTTTTCCCTGCATATCGTCGTAACAAAGCGCGGGATCTTTCCATCCTAATATTTTTCAAACGCTTGTTCAAAAATGTCCGGTTTTTTTACGACAAGCTACGTAGTACCAAGTCTTCATTTAACACTCTTTTGACAGTGGTTCTGCTTTATCCCATCTGAAGAGCTAAGATTTTTTGTTTACGCACGGGATTTCTTTAGATTCGCGCCTTCACTGCTTTGATGACCGCTGATGTCCGAACTGTGCGAGCTCGGCTGCGCCGCTTACGATCTACGAAGCTTGAATCTTTAGTATATCGTTTGATAGTACGATAAATAAACCGTAGCGTTATTTTCAATTTTTGTAGAATGTTGAAAATCTCTTTAGGCGCATAACCACAGCGGTGCATCGCGATAACCGCGACTCTATCTTCCTTCTTCATATTTGTAAATGAATTTATTTTTTATTTTCGGCAAGCGGGAACGTTCTATTTTGAAAATTAGTCAAAGTATTTCTGGCCAGTATTCCAAAATTAAAATAATAAGGTTTTGACAAAACTTATGACCCGACTATAGGTATACTTGGTCTTACATTTTCACTTACTTACCTCGCCGTATGGAATACTGAATAATAGGCTACGGCTATATGTACATATATTAAACGTAGTTCATCATATGTTTTAATATAAGTATTTAAATACTTAAGTGTTAAATAAAACATAAACTTTGATTTAACTGTTCAAAAATTAACAATAATACCAATAAACTCCACAGGGCAGCTTGTGGCGAGCTGTTGATGAGTAACAATACTACGGGTATCCGAGTGTTCCATAGAGGTAATTGTGGTCTTCGTCTCCTGGGTGTTTTCATCGATCGGAGCGGAAACCGAAAAAGGCCAGCTGTACTCGCCGCCGCGAGTAACTTTGAAGAAAGCGCAGCACAACTCTCAACACCCTTGAGTGAATGGCGAGCCATCGCCTGCCTCAAATAGCAATCAGATATGATAGTTGTGGTAGGCATTTGTCCCGCTTCTGTAATAGCCCAGTACTAATAGTCCCTCCCTATCTCACTTCAGTTCAGTAGCCCACTATTTTCCGACACATTCGCAATATTCCCAATATCTGCTGAAAGAAGCTCATGGATTTATAATAAATCCATATATTTATAGGTATATTTTCTACCTGTAACTTCACGCGAAATGCCTTGCGGGATAGGCAGAGAGAGTCGAATGCCACGTGACTCGATCCTTACACACCTCACTCGCTTCTTTAACATTTATTGCCCTTCTCATGTATGCTCGCCAGTTTCTAAGTCTTCTGACATTACCTTCTGATAGAACACGACCAATTTGGAATTGGTAGGCAAGTCTTGTCCTCGGCTCCTACATCCTTCCATATTTGCGTTGTATATTTGCTTCGTCATTCTTTCGTCCTGCATTCTTTCTACATGTCCGAACCAACGGAGCATGCCTCTTCTTATTTTAATACCGACGCTCTCTTTCAAATCAACTCTGTTTCTAACATCATCATTGCGAATACGGTCTACAAGCGTTACGCTACAAATTTTGCGCAACGCTCATATTTCGACCGCATGTATCTTACTATGGTTATTGTTTATGGTATATTGTCTCATTGATATCTCCTGTAGCGGGTCACAGCAGGTATACTATATTACATACATTTTCTCGAAGGGGCCTGTGCGTTAGATCCATATACACTTAACGAATATAATTTATACCTATATACACATTAAAATTTAATTAACCGTGACTCATTAGGACTAATACATAGTAAATAATTAGTATAATGATAATTTTAACCTACTAGCTACAACTCCCCGTTACACCATCCTTGAAATGTTTTGTTTGAAATGACATATCCCCGACGCTTTGCAGTAGCGGGTCTGTCCGACGCACCAGCACCCTGAATGCATTATTTTATTGAACACGTTGGGTATTCAAAGATTTTTGAGTATATTCAGTGCACAGGCTGCACGTGTAAAATGATGTGCAATAGACTCGCAACACAGTAATTTTTACGTTATCAGAACAGCTTGCAAACCTGCGAGCCAACATGTTCCCTCTCACCAACAACGCCCTACGTTCTCTTTCGATATCCCCGATTAGGAGGATGCCGTCACGTACGAGGAACAAGAAGATCCCTCGTAAATGTTTTTTTGTTTTGTTTGTATATAAATTGAAGTTCAATGATATATCACACCATATAACCGAACGTGTTGATACGGGACAGGCCCACCACTCATAAACACTACTGTGTCTCCTGTGTAGCCAGAATTAACAGCGGCGACCACCAAAAAGGCAATGAACAGTGAAGTTCATTGCTGTCCTGTTAACTACAGATGCCTTGGAACTCACAACGAATTTAATCAGAAGAAATTTGTAGGAGTAGGAAGTTTTGGAATTGACTTCTATATCTAGTACATACGTTTTGAATAGTTATTAATAAATCACTTGTTAATGTACAGCCATAAAATAAACATGTTAGACATACTCGTTAGATGTCATTCACCAAACAGAAGTTTAAGTTTCAGTGTATTAAATATACAAAAGTGATGCTTTATTTGACATCGAATTCCAAAGTTTGCAAGTTTTCATTATCGATAAACTTGATACTAACGTTAATTACCAAAAAGGTCCTTTAATGCAAGACATTCTTTAAAACCTTTATAGTTTCAAATTTATCAAAAAGACTCGTAAAGCCAT
Organism: Pyralis farinalis; assembly: GCA_947507595.1. NCBI lineage: Eukaryota > Metazoa > Arthropoda > Insecta > Lepidoptera > Pyralidae > Pyralis > Pyralis farinalis. The sequence goes on from OX382274.1 coordinate 19,325,969, forward strand.
AGTTACCAAAGATTATTATTAATTAAACCACAAACTGAATTTTGGACTTACTGGTTCTATGGTAACGTGTTTATGTACTCGACACACAATGTTCGTTAAATAAATTAGTTTAGAATTTCCTATTGTTCGTGTATTTTAGGACCAAATAGCTAATCAATAGTTAATGAAGGAGCTACTTTGTTCATGGGCTTAACTCATACTAAATATAAATGTTCGCTTACTCTTGTATAAGAATTTCAATTTGATTTTATTTAAAAACGCAATACGTAGCTTAGACCACAAGAGCCCAATTGCAAACAAAAAGTATTATCTGTTTTGTTATATCCAGAATAATTTTGAATATATGTCTTTCGACATTTATTCCATGTTTTCCTTTCCCACATAATCTTCCTTGTGCTCGCGATTTTGTTCGCTTAACATATCTGAATAACACAAATGGTTTTATGTATGGAATTAAGAATATACACATCAGCACATCAACCCTTACTCATCCCACTGCAGGGATACGAGTCTACCTTCAACCGACGGGGGTTAGAGCATACTCCACCACGCTGCTCAATGCGGATTGGCGGAGGCCAGCGTTTTCAAGCCGCCCGATAGCCACTGACTTAGCTTAACGACTTTCATCTATCGACAACAGCCAGGAGCGATGGCTTAACGTGCTCTCCGAAGCACGGAGAAACTCGAGATAGATAAACCCATCTATAAACCGGCTGCGATCGACAATATTTAACCTGCGTGTTTTGTTAGAATAACATGCGCAACAACGCCATCGAGCTCTCTAGAATATACACATAGGATTACTAACTATATACTAATGTTGGAAAAAGCGGCTGATGTTAAAACAACTTTTATCTTACAAAAGAAAGAGTTGCGCTCTGTTTATAACATGGGCTCTAGGGCATCTGAAACAGTTCAAATAAATAAATACACTTGCGGTTACCTTTCAGTATATTTATGAGAATATAATGTATACTCGTAAATATATAAAGTGCAGTCGATACAAAGTTTGAAAAATGAAAAGTCAGCAGGAATCGATATGGTTGCAGTTGAGATGATCAATCTAAGTGTCACGTACGTCTGGGACGCTTTCTAGTTCCTGTACACTTTCTATTTGCGAACCGCTGTAGATTCCTAACAGATTGGAGAGACGGAGTTATCGTACTTTTGTACAATCATGGACGACATGCATGAACTGCCCTAGCTACATGGCCACTAGTCTGATCAGCTTAGCGGCAAAAGTATACGGAAAAATATTTGATTGGAGAATGAGGGTGAAAACTAATGAATTACTATGGTCAGCACAGAAAGATTTCTAAAGTACTTTTCTCACTTCGCAATATCGTAAAGAATCATTTAACGAGAGACCAGAATATTTCCTGGATATTTTCTGCGGTTTTGTGATAGCATTTGAAAAAGTTGTGTAAAAGAATCATTGAGACATGGACATATTGCTGGGACATGGAATCGATGATGACCTACTGCGCGTTTTGCAGTCCACTTGTGACATTTGCGAGTGGCAGCAGAAGCAGTTGCTGTTCATCCTGCACCTTGATAATGGTCTACAGACAATAAGATCTCTGAATGTAGAATTGCACCTGAGTGAAAGTGAACATGAACAGAAGTTCCCTATAAATAAAATGAGTTTTTTTTTATTTTTACACAGTGGTATTTTGCGCTCACTTTGATAGTTATTTTTTATCGTCAATTAAATATAAGTATAAATTTATATGTGCATATTAATACATATAGTTAATAGATTCAGGCGTTATTTTGCGAAAGTCAAATTTACAGGCAATTTGATCTAAACTACTTTTTGTGCTGTTCTGCTCGTCTCTGCGAGTGTTCCCCATCTGAAATATGAACCGCATGCACCTGCCACTGATGCTGCCTTGGCTGCTCTGGTCGTCTCTGCAACACGTGTTTCTCCTATCCTCGAGGCATCCTCAGACGTTGCAGATGTTAGTCGTTATAATAACATGCTACGAAATGTTGCATGCATGTTATTCTAACAACTAATAGCAGAGACGACCGGAGCAGCCATGGCAGCGGCGGCATGCATCTACTAACGGTAGTAGGTGGGTGCCGGCCGGCACAAGCATGACCTAATCGGTACGGAAATCACACAAAGGAGTTTAAATTAAATTGCCATAATAATACTGTAATAATCACGTCATGTAGTAAAATTAAAGTTATTATGGTTACCTGTCATTCCCAGACATCTTTGTCAGTTAGATATTGATCAACTCTGTAATAAGTCTGTTTGTTTAGAAAGTATATTTTAATGTACCTTTTGAGATTATATCATAAATTACGGTACTACGAAATATTTTATAGCAAAAGACAATCTATTCGTACCAAACCAATGTAACAACATACAAACTAATTCCTGCTTTCAGGAGGACCCATTAAATTATTGGTAAATATTTTGAAGGATAAAATGGAGGAAATATTTTTTTTTTAATTAATCACTGATTCCCTGGTTCACGTTATAAATAATTAGAGGTTTCAGTTAAAATAATGTAAGATTATTGCATGTGAACTAATTCAGAATCACGAGTATGTATAATTATTTCATCTATCTATCAATATTTTCACATTGGCCAACAACGCATCGCACCTATATAGTATTACTTGCTGATGATGCCTTTTTAATTTATAATGGTATAAATTAAAGAGGCATCATCAGCAAATAATACTATATTTGTTGTGTTGTTAGGGGCAGTATCTTACAAAATTGTATAAAAATTCATACAACAGTTTTCAAGTCAGTTCGCAGACAAACAGACAGACATGTTTTTATTCCTTTGATCGCTATGCTGTACTGAACTCCATGGTATTTCTTTCCTAGAACTTCTTTTCTTTTTCTTCGTGTCTGTATATTATTCTATCTATACAGAGTATCGTTACTTTTTTATTATAAATAGTGTCTAAACTTTCTTTTTATTTAACACTACCATCTTATTCATCAACAAACTTACAGTTCAATTAATTAAAATAAATCGCATCGCTTAGTACTCGAGGTCGACTGGGCACCGTTAATGCCAATAATAGGGGTGTAGGCGAACCCTTACCTTTGTTCTTGCGGTGCGATCAGAGTTTGATCGTAATATTTTACCGGGCCCTGCCGTCGCTTTTTGCTCCGCCTCAGTTGAGGTTTCCACGCTTCGGGGAATTTAATAATTCCTCAAATCCTGCAAGTGATGTTTCAAGATTTGGATCCGGATTTCTGTTTTTCGACAAGAAACTTGTTTTGTTATTATTGTTCGATTTATCAGGTTATCCAAGGTCATTAGGGTGCTTTGAGCTCGAATCTCAGTTTAAGTCAATTTTCATTAAGTTATCTTTGATGTAATTTTACGTGTTCGTATAATTACGTATACATAATTTTATACATAGTAATTCCTCAAGTATACTGCAAGATCTTTTAAAGTTTTCCAAACTTGCATTTTCTGAAATCAAAAATTTAAACGTTAATTTCAATTTTAATGCTCCGTTGGTTCGGACATGTAGAAAGAATGCAAGATGAAAGCCAACCAAATTGGTCGTGTTTTATCAGAAGATGATGTCAGGAGCCTTAGGAACCGGGCAGCGTGCATAAAAAGAGCTATGAATGTGAAAGAAGCGAGTGAAGTGTGTGAGGACCGCGTCTTATGGCGCTCGGTACTCTCTGCCTACCCCGCAAGGGACCTGGCGTGGAGATATACATACATACAAAAATTTTAAAAATATCATACACGAATGTCCACTGAAACATAATCGTATGCGAATTACAAATGCTATAAAATACAGGTGACGAGACGTGATGTACGGTTCCGCCACTTCGAAATCTTAGTGCTCCATAAAATTGGTGAATTTGTAAGTTTATAAGATAACCAGAATAAATTTATGGTATAAAATGTATGATGAAATCGAAATGTATGTCACAATAACGTTACATTTTGAATCAAGAAGGCAATCAAGCATACGACCCACCTGATGTTAAGCGGTTACCGTAGCCTATGAATGCTTGTAATTCAATAAGTATCACCCGCGCGATGCCTCCTCTGCTGCTAATACAGCCACTTACCGGTGACCTAACTCACGCGCAGGAATACAACAACCCTCTAGGGAGTTGTTATTTGGCTGCGGTTTTCTGTGAAGTAGAGGTGTTTCCCCAGACGGGCTGCCTTAATGCTTTAATCCCCTACCTCTCTTAAAATATCCATACCAAGATAAACAGGCATGTTCATGCACACAAATGTTTGCCAAGTCGTCTACGTGGGTACCTCTGTCTCACCTATTTCTACCGCCAAGCAGCTATATTTATATAGCTGTGTTCCAGTTTGAAGGGTGAGATATGACAGAGAAATAACTGGGTACTGTCACGAAATAGCTTAAGGTCACCAATTACCATCCAATGCGGGCCGCATGCTAGTTTGTCAATCTACTTTCGTAAAAAAATTTGTGGGACTCGAACACACGAGCGTTGGTGTCAAAGTCGCGTTATTCAAGATTGCGCCATCGAGCTAGTCAAAACATTGTTCTAATCCATTGCTTAAGTACATTTAAATAGTGAAGTTAAAATATTGAGAAATAAGAGACACAGTGTACAGCGTGCAGTGTACAGTGTCTCATTATATTACAATCAAGTTATTCACGCTGCCCCGCCGCACCCGTTACAACAGGGAGGCTGCTTTTTTTCTAATAATGGCATATAAACAATCAGTGTGGGCTTCGGCGAACATACCTGAGGCACTGCATTTACGAGGCAGCCCCAACAGCACCCTGAAAATGTTGTTATATTGGACTCGTAGTTGATCAACCGCCCGGCGCGTATACTTTACCCATAAGCTGCTCGCGTAAAAACTCTGACAGTATAATTTAAATAAGAAGTATTTTAACAGAGTATGTACAGCTGTTGCAGTGACATTCATTAGCTGCATTATAGTAAATATCTCTACTTTACTCACGAAAGCACTTCGTATGTCTGAGTAAACGCTTGTTATACATAAGCTATTCAGTGACACTGGAAAAAGTATCTTTTGTTGCTACTTATTTCGCTAGCAGAATGAGGGACTGTCTCTTGTGAAGAATCTCTAGCCGGAAAGAGGTTCATTCGAAAAAGTTTTTGTCCACAATAGCTAATGAGATAGTAAACAATACAGATCAAATAAGATTTATTGTTTGTTCGCCCTTGTTTGTCCCGGCTCGCTATTCTCTAAACTCGCTATTTCTATCACATGTATTCCCATTAATTTATAAAGGGAATACATGTGATAGAAATAGCGAGTTTAAGAGCATTAAGTCTAATAAATCCTATGGAAAAAGAACAATGTAGCCATAATTCATTAAAACAAACATATTCAAATATTTTGGAAGCTTACAATTTGGAAATATGTGTTACTTTATGTTGTTATTAATATATATTTAATTATTAACATCGCTACCACTATACGTAGTGTTATACAAAACCGGTGGTTCCCAATCTTTTATTGACACGGGACACTTCGATAAACGCGGTCGAAATGCGAGCGTTGCGCAAGATTTATGGCGTAACGACGTGTGACGATGTTAGAAACAGAGTTGGCCTGAAAGAGAGCGTCGCTGTTAAAATAAGAAGAGACATGCTCCGTTGGTTCGGACATGTAGAAGGAATACAGGACGGAAGAATGACGAAGCAGATATACAACGCAAAAGTGGAAGGATGTAGGAGCCGAGGAAGGCCAAGACTTACCTACCATGACCAAATTGGTCGTATCCTATCATATGGTGATGTCAGGAGCCCTTGAAACTGGCGAGCGTGCATGAGAAGAGCAATGAATGTTAAAGAAGCGAGTGAGATGTGTACTGATCGAATCACGAAGCGCTCGGTTCTCTCTGCCTACCCCGCAAGGAATTTGGCGTCAAGTTATAGATAGATAGATTTTGAACACCTTTTTTATACATCGACGGGAGGCATACAAGCTTACGGCCCACATAATATAAAGTGGCTACCGTAACCTATGACGCTTGCAATTCGGAAATTATCACTCGCACGTTGCCCAGCTGCTAACACAGCGAATCCTTAAGAACTTGTTGGTAACCTCACTTACTCTCAGCTACACTTATTTCTCATATTTTGCTACGGTTTTCTGTGAGGTATAACTTCCCCAGCTACCTCTCCTAAAATACCTGCCTACTTGTGCATTTGATATTTGGTATAGCCTTGTCTGTGAATACGGATGAGGAATAATATTGTTGATTGATTGTAGGCACTTGGTGGAATTTTGAAGACATCGCGTTAATGTTAATACTTGCACTTGTACAGATTCCATTTCACAATTTTATTTAATAATTATTTACGGCATTATCAAGATATTTTATAAAACATATGAATGTAAAAAAAAATATGTTGTATAAAATACCTTGATAATGCCGTAAAGGCGAAACCGGTCGGTAAAAATAATTATTAAATAAAATTGTGAAGTGGAATCTGTACAAGTGCAAGTATTAACATTAACGCGATGTAAGAATATGTTCTATAAACTATAACACAATGTGTTAAATAACAACTTCGTTGTTCCATTTCTAAACATCACATAAATTATCAGTGAAAAACTGTTACATATGGCATTCAAAATAAAGTAATTCTATTACATTGTTGTTAATACCTGGTTCCTGCAAACATACTATTCTGTTTTAAGACCATTTTAGAGAGAATAAACGATCTATAGTGAACGGTACACCATGTTCGTATTTTTTTATATATATTATGTTAGATAGAAAACAAGCTCGTGGTCGCCTGATGTAGCCAGCACTAATGGCAAAACTTAAGGAGCTTCTAGTATCTCCTCCCATTGACTGTTACAGGCACGATTCCTTCGTTTCTTATAAATACTGTGGAAGGTTACCAGAGATTCCACATCGCTGCCTAATGTAGACTTTAAGATAAGTAATAAGATGTAAGTATCGGTGACAAAAGGAAAGAGGGCCTGGGATAAAGACGACCCCTTAGAGCTGATTTCGGCCGATGATATATAGCCTCGAATTAATTTAGCACTGCGTGCTGTACTTTTATTTTTACGTCTTATATAAGGTAGTGGATACGTTTCAACTAGACGGAAATTTATAACATTGTGGTGATGTTGTTTTATAAATCAATTTACCACTTTTATATGACAAATTCCAAGCAGTAATATTTCTCATACTAAAAACGTATATTTAATGTGGAAAACAATGGAAGACTATGAGGAAAACTATTTCTTAGTCGATTTGACAGAAAATGAAACAATTACGTAAGTTTCACATTTCAAATAAAATAAAAATATTTTTATTTCGTGAAAAAAAAATGAGGATTAATGCTTAACAAAGGTATTAAAATACAATGCAAAATTAACAACAAGATATTTGTATTTAATGGTCAGACTGTAAATAGATAATTCCTCTAGGAATGAGACAAATATGACAAAATTTAACGCCTATTTAAAGATATATTTCATATCAAGCAGGTCGATGCATATGAACCCACGACGCAGCATAAAAAAGAACAACTTTGATACCTAAAATTGTTTAAATCCAAAGACACTGCCTAGTTTAGTGTCTTTGGATTTGAACAATTTTAGGTATTAAAGGAATGCTGTTTATATTTCTCGACAGGTTTATTCAGTAATTTAGACTGCGTAATTAAACGAAGCTCGAAACCCTCTTATATCGGCGTGATAATGTGCTTAAATTAAATTAACGTAATTAAACAAGCGGAACGTTATAAATATTAATGTAACATGGAATAAGTTGGCACACATTTTCGAAAGCACAATCATAACAAGTAATTAAGATTTTGAAAGCACTTTTATAATTTTAACACATTACGCGTTATCGTGCGCTTAAGTGTTCCCTTTTAAATTTTATATACCTTATAATGAGGCACAAATTAATTAAAGAGTCGAAATTGATATGAATGTTATTTGTATTATAGATGCATTGAAATTCAAAAATAGCGAGAGAGTTAAGACAGCGATGTTTAACATTGTAGCATGACTGGGAAATATCGCCACTTTAGAGAAGATAGCAGCTATACAACAACTTCATAGAACGCTGCTATGTTGCAGTTGATATAGTCAAATAGGTAGTAAACTCCTAAAGAGCCTACGTTAGCAGCGGGAAGAGATAATGTGCATATTACAACCATTCGTAGGTTACAATGACCACTTCAAACGAAACAGGTTGAATGTTTGTTCCCTACAAAACATGGTACAAAAATGAGATTTCGTATTTTAAAAATGAGATTACGTTATTTTGAAAATTGATAGATGTGACTGGCACTTATCTATTTCAGTTACTTTCTAAACTTTATGACGTTTTGTTTACTGGGAAAGTACCGCTGACATTGAATCAATTATTATTTTACACAAGAGTTTCCCAAGGGTTATTCCATGTTGCAAATAGCCGATGTATTTGCAACATGGAATAACCCTTGGGAAAATTACTAGGAAATAATATAGTGAGGAGTAACCGTATAGCATTACGGTTACTTCTCACTATATTATTGAAAACATTATGTATGTTCATAAAAATAAATTCAAAAAACCAGTGAAAATCAGAAGAAAGCAGATATAAATTACTTGTGTGTGTACATGAATCCGAGTGGACGACAGGATACTTTCCTGTAAATTGTATTCTATTCTACTGTAAATTGCTGAAGCATTCTATCCTTGCCTGAAAAGCGTACTACAAAATTGGTCCACATTTTGTCGACAAAAACTTTTGGAAATAACTTAGCAAGGGCACGCAAAAATCATAGTTTTTACCACAAGTTCCTTTTTGTATTTCTCCTACTGTTCACCGCCGTTACTTCAAAAAACACAAACTCAATCGAGCGAAATAAAACCAATTTATTCACTTCTCAACTGGTAGTGTATTAAGATACTCGCTATTACCACACAATTACATGTAATGATTAAGGCAGAAAAATATCAAATTCATACGCTACATATTGGATGGCAATAAAATGCAAACATTACATGATGTACAAAATAATCTAAACAGTACAGCGCCATCTGTTGTCACCTAACTGAATTACATGTATGTGTTGAACATTCCGCCCACCATGGACAGAATGTCCATCCCACCGCCCACCATGAAAAAAATAAAAAAAAACAAAACTTTAGTGGACTGTATTATAAAGCTATCTTGAATTCATGATGAGCGTAACAAATACGAAAAAATAAAATAAAAATAGAACAATACTTAACCATATGCTAAACAATAACATGTACTTACTTAACATAATTATGCAAACAATCTCTTTAAAATTGAAATATGCTATAATACAAAACCCAAAAAATCTTATTCAGTAATTGGTAATATGCAAAGTTTAGTTACAGGTCTTTTTATGATGGAACCCTTACATCTTAAACCAACCACACGAGTAATTTTGTCAACTCCAGGGAATTTGTTTACAATAATACCGAAAAGCCATTTCCCGGGAGGCAACCCATCTTCTTTAACGAGAACAATATCTCCGACATGTGGTTCGGGCTTTTGGTACGCCCAACGGTATCTATTAAAAAATTGCGTTAGGTACTCTTGGGACCATCTCCGCCAGAAGTCCTGAACCATTCTTTGCGTCAACTGCCATCTCCTAAGACTGCTGATATTGCACTGCTCGTAATTATTATCAGGAACCAATAGTAGAGGCTCGCCAATTAGGAAGTGGCCTGGTGTAAGTGGAGTGGGGTCAGAAGGATCATTACTTAATTTTGAAATGGGCCGTGAATTTAGACAAGACTCAATTTGAGCCAGTACGGTACTTAACTCTTCAAAGGTAAGTGTGGAGTTACCAACAACTCTTCTAAGGTGATGCTTAGTGGACTTTATACCTGCCTCCCACAATCCGCCAAAATGGGGAGCGTGGGGAGGTATAAAGTGCCAAGTGGTGCCTTCTGAAGCTAGACATTCAGCTATTTCTTTAGCAATGCTAGACTTTTCTTCGTTGAACAACGATTTCAGGTCTTTGGAAGCGCCCACAAAATTAGTGCCATTATCGCTAAACAGATCAGCACAGTACCCTCGCCTTCCTACAAAACGTCTGTAGGCAGCCAAAAATCCACTGGCACTTAAATCACTCACCGCTTCCAGATGCACAGCTCGTGTAGCCATGCACACGAAGAGGCAAATATATCCCTTGTAGGATTTATTGCCACGGCCCTTAGAGAGCCTGATATTAATAGGGCCAGCATAGTCTACGCCGCTTTTATAGAAAGGTCTACATGGCTGAACTCTTGCCTGAGGCAACTGACCCATCAGCTGTTCACTTGTGGTAGCAGCTTGACGAACACAGGTAATGCATTTTCTAATACATGCTTTTACAGAGTTCTTCGCATTCACTATCCAATATTGAAATCTCAAATAATTTAAAGTTAACTGTATTCCTCCATGCAGAGTCTTTTCATGTGCGTTGGTAATAACCAAGTTCGTAAAATGCGACTTATCAGGCAAAATAATTGGATGTTTGGCCGACACCTCTATGTTTGCTTTCTCTAAACGGCCACCAACTCTCAATATACCGACATCGTCTAAAAACGGGTTTAGAGAGGTAAGTTTGCTCTTTTTATTTATTGCTTCTTTCTTTATTAAACTGTTCATTTCACCCTTGAACCTTTCCTTCTGGACCTCCTTAATGCATATATATAATGTTTCTCTTAATTCTTCACTTGTTATCCATTCTGTTTTTGTTGCTTTTTTCCCCTTTGCGAATCGTCTACAATAGCTGATCACTCTTAGTAATTTGGGTAACGTCGAAAATCTTTTTATTAATTCGTTTTCTTCTTTTTCAGGTTCCCCGTGTACTCCAATGTGACAACCCTTCATCTCGATTTCTGTTTCGAATGTATATTTTTTATTTAATACTAACTGTTGCTTTTTCAGCCACGGCGGACCAGAAAACCATAGTGTTAAGTTTCCCATTTCACATGGTTTAACACCGCGAGATGCTGCATCTGCTGGATTCTCCTGTGATCTTACGTGAGTCCATTGACTTCGGTTCATAGTTGTTAAAATTTCAGATACCCTGTTAGCAACGAAGGTTTTCCATTTGCCAGGATGACAACTCAACCACGCCAATACAACGGTTGAGTCGGTGTACGCATATATACATTCTGTGTACTAAGTTTTTTTTTTTTTTTTTTTTTATAAAAAATGTAATTTTTTTTTTAAAACTAAGTATCGGGAATTTGTCAATAAAACAAAAAATACAAATTATTCATCTAAATTTATTTTATCGCCTTCAAAGTAGGCCCCATCGCTTGCAATACAACATCTCCACCGCTTCACCCAGTCTTCCATACATTTTTCATAGGCTATTTGCGGTATGGCCTTTAGCTCATTCAGCGAATTTTCTTTTATGGCTTCTATCGACTCAAAACGTTTTCCTCGAAGTGGTAATTTTAACTTGGGAAATAAAAAAAAGTCAGACGGAGCCATATCAGGTGAATACGGTGCTTGGTCGAGAACTTTTGTTGAATTTTTCGCTAAAAACTCTTTCACTATAATGGCTGTGTGTGATGGTGCATTATCATGGTGCAGCATCCATGAGTTGTGTTGCCACAAATCTGGACGTTTTCGGCGGATACTCTCACGCAAACGCTTCATGACGCCTAAATAATATTCTTTATTCACTGTTTCTCCCTCTGGAAGGAATTCGGAGTGAACCACACCACGGTAGTCAAAAAAAACTGTCAGCATCACCTTGATTTTGGAGCGACTTTGCCGCGGTTTTTTGGGTATCGGCTCGTTTTCGAGACGCCATTCTGAAGACTGTTGGCTTGTTTGCATGTCGTACTCATAAACCCATGTCTCGTCGCCAGTTATTATACGTTTCATAAAGGTCGGATCCGTAGAAGCTCGGGAAACCATGTCTTCAGCGACATGCTTTCGCTGCGCTTTTTGAACAAAATTGAGCTCTTTTGGAACTAGTCGAGCGGCGACGCGTTTCATGCCTAAAATGTCAATGAGAATGTTGTGGACGGACTTAAAAGATATGTTCACCTCACTAGCCAACTCTCTCAGACTCATACGTCGATTTTCGAGCACTAGCTTCTTGATTCTGACGATGTTTTCTCTGGTCGTAGCGGTTGAAGGTCTACCAGAACGAGGCAAGTCTACTACTACTTCTCGGCCTTCTTTAAAAGCCTTATACCATTCATAAGCCCTTGTTTTCGATATACACGATTCGCCGTAGGTATTTCGCAACATTTTTAGTGATTCACCACATGAAATATCATTTGAAACACAAAATTTAAGGCACACTCTTTGTTCAACAATATTTTCCATTGTAAAAATCGCCGAGGACTCAAAACTATGACCAACAAAAAGTGTAGTTTAAAACAAATTAAATGACAGATCCCGCTCAAATTTTGCGCGCTAAATCAGTACAGTGCTACCAACATGCAGTAAAAAAATTAGAACGACCTCTTTTACGCGGGTCTTTTTATTGACATATTCCCGATACTTTTTACACAGAGTAGTATGTTCCTGGTTGATTACCAGGACTTCCGATACTTCTCGCAAGACCTTTGACAGAAGCACAGCTCCGCATAACTCCAATCGAGGTATGCAAACTTGCTGAATTGGAGCGACTCTGGTTTTGGAAGTTACTAAATGAACCGATATGTTCCCAGCTTCATTTATAACTTTCAGGTACACGACAGCCGAATAAGCTTCGCTAGATGCGTCGGAAAAGCCGTGAAGTTCTCTTCTAGCGTCGTTCTGGTAAGTACCCATCCATCTATGTATAGTAAGATTACGCAGCATCAACAAATCATCTCGGTAAGTAATCCATTCGTTAAATAATTTCTCAGGCAGCACATCATCCCACCCGATTCCAGATATCCACAATTTTTGGATGAATATCTTTGCTACTATAATAGCTGGAGCCAGCCAACCCAGAGGGTCAAACAACCTTGCTATGTCCGATATAACCTTGCGCTTAGTTACAGGTTCCTCAATTGGCGAAAGTTGAACTGAATACTCAAAATTGTCTGTGTCTTGATTCCAGGTAAGACCTAGTATTTTCATTACTGTATCAATTTTAATATCCACAGCTTCTTGTGCTTGCTTTTCATTTATTGCTTGCATTAAGGTCTTGCTGTTACTCGCCCATTTTTGGAGTTCAAAACCACCTCTTTTTAGGAGTTTATTTATTTCATCATATAATTGCTTCCCTTTCTCAATATCTTCACAACCAGTTAACAAATCATCCATGTAGTAATCTTTTAAAACCTTTTCAGATGCCGTCGGAAAATCTGAAGCCTCATCCCTCGCCAATTGTTGTAGAGCCCGAACAGCTAAATACGGAGCTGAAGCCGTACCGAAAGTGACTCTCAGTAAGCGCAAGTGTTGTATTTGTTCTTTGGGGTCATCACGCCACACTATCCGTTGAAAATCTGTATCCTTTTTGTTCACCTTAATCTGTCTGTACATTTTTATGATGTCCGAAGTCAGACAAATCCGATACGTACGCCAGCGCATAATGATATGACGAAGATCAGACTGAAGCTTAGGGCCTAACATTAAATCATTATTTAATGACACTCCGTTCGTTCCTGTGCAAGAGCCATCGAAAACTACTCTAACCTTGGTTGTTGTTTTATTCTCATTCATGACTGCATGATGCGGTAGGTAAACAGCTGGATTTTTTATTTCATTTGTTGGAACAGGTTCCATGTGGCCCAATTTCAGGTATTCATGAATGACATCAGAGTATTGAATTTTAAGCTCTGGTGACTTCGAAAATTTCCTTTCTAAGGTCTCAAACCTTTTCGTAGCAATAGTCACTAAGTTTCCATATAGACATTGTGGATCCTTGTGTCGAAAAGGAAGTTCGACTACATATCTCCCTTCCCCGTCTCTCTTCGTTGTACTCAAAAATATTTCTTCACATCTTTTTTCTTCATGTGTCCATCTCTGTTCATCTTCAAATTTTGGTTCACTTTCTAATTCCCAAAATTTTTGCAGTAGACTATTATCTTCTACGGCATGCATGCATATGACAGCTGTATGGAAACTATTTGTATTGGCACAACCAGATTGTACCTTACCAGACAAAATCCATCCCAATTTAGTGTTTTGGGCTACTGGCATATCTGGTCCATTCCGAATTAAACCCTCTTCTATAATCTGACTGTATACGTCAGCACCTAGAAGTAAATCTACTTTATTAGGTGTGTGGTAATTCGGATCGGCTAATTTTATATCTGGAAGGCTTACCCACTTCTGCGCGAGAATTTGTTTATCTGGCAGCAATGTGGTAATTTTCTTTAAAACATGAGCCCTAACCTGAATAACAACCTGCGGATTAACAAGTGATGTTATGTTAACATTGACCACATATTTTGAGGTCACTCTGGAATCCTTTTCACTTCCCAATCCTGATACATAACTCTTGCTTGCTTTTTTCTGCAGTCCCAGCAACTGAACTGCTGACTCCGTCACAAACGAAGCCTGTGATCCTTGATCCAAGAGTGATCTGAGAGTTATGTACCCGCCTGATTTAGACATTACTCCCACCATGGCCGTTGCGAGCAAAACTTGGCCATGTGAGCTAACATGACATGTGGTAATACGTTCATTTAATTTGTCTTGTTGCGCTGGTACTTGTTTACCAGAACTACCTGTGTTATCATTTGCCGATGAAATCTGTGTAGAGTCACTACCAGTTCGTTTTATTGTAACTGGCATATGAAGCAACGAGTGATGCTTTTTATGACATATTTGACACTTAGATGGTACACGACACGCATATACGGAGTGGTTGAATCCAAAACAATTAAAACAAAATCCCTGAGATTGTACAAAACTACGGCGCACACTGGGTTCTTCCTTACTAAACGTTTTACAATTTGCCAATTTATGATTTTCTGAACAAAATGGACACACAATATCTTTATTAGCAACATGTAATACCTTAGCTTTTACTATGTTCTTAGAAACCTTGTTATCAAGAAACTCCAGAGATCTAAACCTCTGGTGTAAAAAATCGGCAAATTGTTTGTAAGTAGGCAATGATTCCTGCAACTCGCTTAGTTTCGATTCCCACATTTTTCGAGACTCTGTATCCAATTTAAGACATAAAATATAAATTACTATAATATCCCATGAATCAGTTTGGATACCTAAATTTTTTAAAAGATTAATACATTCATTACTTGTGTCTAACAATTCCTTTATGGCGCTTGAAGATTCAATAGTGACATTTTTTTGACTCATGAATCTTTTCAAAACTGAATTAGCAATATACCTTTTGTTATTGTATCTGCCCTCCAACTGATTCCAACATACTAAATAATTGTCACCAGTTACAGGAACGTGCCGTAATAATTGTTCTGCTTCTCCGGACAAGTGAGTTTTTAAATAGTGTAACTTTTGTACGTTATCAAGCGAACCATTGTTATGAACAAGCGATATAAATAACTCGCGAAAACTACTCCATTCTGTATAGCTTGATGAGAAGGTTGGTATAATAATTTTTGGCAAGCGGATGCTACTTTGTGCCTGCTCTCTTGAACTATTAGTTGCGCTTGACAAGTCACCCTTAACTAAATTTAACTTCTCCTTAAGTTCAGTTTTATAATCGAAATAAAGTTCTTCGGCTAATTGATAAATATCATTTTTGCCATACGTAGTCTTCTGTAAATCCTCATCATCATAATTAGCGATAAGCTTATTATGATTGCTCATAAAGCTTGACCACTGAGATTCTAAGGATTCAAGCCTAGTTTCGATATAAGCACGAGTTAGGCGGTCCTTAGGAGACTTTTTAAAATTTAATCTAGCGTTGTTAATAGTTTTATAGCAACCAATCTGAACTTTAATCAACGAATCCATTTCCATAATTATATAAATATAGCTTCCAAAAATATTTTCGCAATGTAAACAAACTCAACCAATATAACTAAAATTCATTTACAAAGTAAATTTAAAAACACAATTCAATAGTATACTAATAAATAAAAACTATATTAGTATAAAATAATGTTCAAACGCTAGGTCCAATCACAACCATAACTCAACACAGAAATTTATTGCAAGTCCCAAAGAGAAGTTGTAGATAAAAACATAAAATTTTTACAAGTCCATATATATTCCAATTTTTCTAAGTGTTTAAACGCTGTTTAACTTCGAAGTTAAATCGGGCATGGATTCCCCGTCTCAACACTTTTCTTAAAATTATTCTAAGTCTACAAACACTGAATCGAAATTTTATAAGTTCATGAACTAACTCTAAAATTGTCTATGTATTTTTCTCCAAAGCTTTAAGGTTGAAAATTGCTAAGCTGAATTAAAATGTACTCACAATTGTTCCGGTTTCACTCACTTCACTACACACGATGACGTCACGCTAGTTCCGTACTTTACCGTCAGGGGGCGCTGCTGTAGCTCGTTCAATTGACCAGTGCGCCGTTGTGTCTCGATCAATTTCTTCAGTTCACCAGTCCGCCGTTAGGGGGCGCTGCTGCTGCGCAATCTCTCAAGCGCGCGTAAATTCAAAATTGATATCTGTCACGCCTCGCCCTTGACAACAACCTGTTGCCCGTAGGTGCGAAAGAGAGGCTCGTGTCATATAATACTCCAAGTGTCAGATCCGACAACGAAGAGACCAAATGTTCACCGCCGTTACTTCAAAAAACACAAACTCAATCGAGCGAAATAAAACCAATTTATTCACTTCTCAACTGGTAGTGTATTAAGATACTCGCTATTACCACACAATTACATGTAATGATTAAGGCAGAAAAATATCAAATTCATACGCTACATATTGGATGGCAATAAAATGCAAACATTACATGATGTACAAAATAATCTAAACAGTACAGCGCCATCTGTTGTCACCTAACTGAATTACATGTATGTGTTGAACACCTACCAATGTACATTTTCGAAATGCCGGTAGATTAAAAATTAATACACACTATGACAAATTAATGACATTAAAATATTATAAAAACATAAGTTAATTGCACACGAGGCGTTGTAGCAATTTTATTTTTATGACTTTGTATTGAAAATTTTGAGAATCAATCAGAAAGGTTGCCTATGAATAATTTTGCTACTGCTAACACAGCAACTTCTTTAGAGCTAGAGAAATTTCGAATAATGACTTCTTCGGAAACTACTCGTACCTTGGTTGATATCCTGTAATTTCTTCATACAATTATGATCGTAGGACACTTACAGGTAAATTACTTTGATTATCTAATTGTAGTCATAAACGCCTCCTGTGTGTTAACTAATGTAGATGTTGAAAGAATAGATTACTCAAGTTTAATGATTTATTGTGCAACATTTATTTATGTATTACATATTATATATTTATCATTTTCATTTATTAATTCATATACATTAAGTACACTAACACTAAACTCATTTTTTTCTATGAGTGATCTGTTATAAAAAGTAGTAAATGTTTGCGACTTCAGGGTCCAGCCTGCGGTTTTCCTTATTATGTCTACTTTAATACCACTCTGAAGCATCTAGCATGCCACGTATTATAGGCTGAGAAAATAGCTGCAGCAATACCAGCATCTTTTAAAATGCCTTTTACCCACCTAGATAATGTTTGAGTTGTTGCAGGAGTAGAAATCGTAGCCAAATAACAACTCACTAAAGGATTGTTGTATTCCTGCGTGTGAGCGACGTCACTAGTAAGCGCCTAATGAGTTGTTGTGTTAGCAGCAGAGGAGGCATCGTGCGAGTGATACTCAATACATTACAAGCGTTCATAGGCTACGGCAATCGCTTTACATCAGATAAATTGTACTTATGCCTCCCAATGTTGTATAACAAAAAAAAAATATTTAAAATAAACAGTTTCGTTACGAGCGATTCGGAACTTATTTTATAAGTATTATTCCTTGAATATTATATACTTTTCTCTTAATATCAAGTATGCGAGTAGATAGTGAGTACTCAGAACTTATTTGCATCTATAAAGTGCCCGTCCCTGAGTCGTCATTATATTGTGAGTAAACAAATGTCCATAGGCTACGGCGACTGTTTGCCATCATTTTTACTAGTTATTTTTATTTTTACCGACCTCTTTCGCTTTACAGCATTATCTAGGTATTCTTTACAAATAACACCAGCTTTTGTTTGTCGGTCGGTAAAAATAAACGTAAGTAATAAATAACATTGTGAAGTGGAAACTAGAAAAATCTAGCCCTAGAAACCGGCGAGCGTGCATGAGAAGAGCAATGAATGTTAATGAAGCGAGTGAGTTATGTAAGGATCGAGTCGAGATATAAGAGAATTATCAATAAACAAATTTAAAACTACCATTAAAGCCAAATTGTGTAGCAGGGCATATTATAAAGTATCTGACTATATTAATGATAAAAATGCCTGGGATTGAGTCGATCCAATTATAATGTAATTAATAAATTATGTAAATTTGTTTGGATACCAAAAGAGGGATGCCTGAGATTTTTGGCAGTATTTTTATCAGTGCTCACCTAGTCATGAACTGCACGGTAGGGAAAAAAATTGTGACGATTCCAAACAAATGTAGCCATTTTTACGGAATAAAAAGATTTTGACTTTGACTTTGACTATGAGTCACGTGGCGCTCGGTTCTCTCTGCCTACCCCGCAAGGGATTTGGCATGAAGTTATAGATAGATTATAGAAGTGGAATCTGTACAAATGTTTGCAACAAGATGCCATCTGTTTTACATTGTATGGATACTAACAGGAATCGCATGAACCAGCCACCGTTGCTGCCATGACTGCCCTGATCGTCTCAGCAACATGTGTTTCGCCTTTTCACTAGGCACTCCTCTTTATGCCGTTACTGTTCCAGATGGCAGGCAATCGCAAGGACGACTACAGCAGTAATAAGTTTATAAGTTTATTTATTGAACAATTTATTTTACAGATTTTAGAGGTTGACTCCTTCTTTTAAGTATATACCACATGTGCCAGAAGGAGCCGCTCTTCCATACCATGAATACGATACTTATAATACGAATACAAACTTATTTACTAACGTGACAGAATATATTTATAAATAATATGTTAAAGTATTTAAAACTAGAGGATGGGTCATGCATCCAATTACTTATTGGCTCATTGGTAGGTACTACTATAATGTTATTGCCCACATATATGTATACAATAGCAAATACCAGGTGTCTGTATGTGTTTACTTCTTAGTGAGTATGAATGCGTGTGCGTGAGTGTATGTGTGTATGAGTGCGTGTGTCTATGCGTAAATGTTTGTATGAACGTACGAGCTACTTAAATTTGGTTAATTAAAATAATAAATAAATTCAAAGTCGTAGAATGAAAGAAAATTCATTCCACTGGTATAAGCAAATTCTCGACGTTATCATATTCTAGGAGTTGTAGCCAGTCAGTTAGTTTAAGTTTACAGTCTCGGTAAGTTAAAGGATATATTTCTAATAATCGATTGGCATAATTATACCGACGAGCTTATGGACTCTTATAATGATGCTGAGCAAAACTACTATTTGTACTGGGTATTGGTACTACTCTGTCTTTTCTTCATTTTTGTACAATGTCAGGGTTATATCTTAGAGATCTACGTTTTGTTATAACTGTTTGTAAAACAAATAATTTTCTAACAGAGAGAAGGTCTGATACTTCGTAGAGTAATTGGGGAGAAGGGCATGATGCTTTACTAACGGTAGTAGGTGGGTGCCAGCCGACGCTAGTTTGCTTGAACTAATTGGTGGTGGAAGCACACACAGCAGGTTAGATCAAATTACATGTAAATTTGACTTTCACAAAATAAGGCCTTATTTCTCCCTGCCTACCCCGCAAGGGATTTGGCGCGAAGTTATAGATAGACAGAACGCCTGAATCCATTAACTACGGAAGTATTTGTACACCAAAACGCGGCCGAGCAAAAGTTAGGATTAAATTTTAAAAAATTGGTGACCATAAATGTATCATATTTGTATATAGGTAGGATATATACACATATCCTGACTCGATTTTGTTAAACCTTCTACAAGTAGGTAGTAATATTTTAGATAAAACGTTCAGCTCTACATTAACAATAACCGGAGTGTAGAACTCAATTTAATGTCACAGCATAGAAATATGCTTGTTAAAAATATGACGTCGTGCAGTAAATCATGGCGGCTTATGTTTCGCTTTCCCCCGGTTGTAATCAGCAGATAAAAATATGCAAGTGTTTTTTCGAAAAAAATATAAAATTTTTCAATATAAATTATATTTTCTTCTATATATGTATGTATTATTATTTTCGAGTCTCAAATACTCAATTAAATACTACCGTATAAAAATACTTATGACTGCTTAAAAATTCGAAATACGGAAACTGGCGAGCAAACCACTTCTCGCCTGCAATTTATTATAAGTACGCTTCTTAGCACCAATTTACAAAAATGAGAAAAGCGCTTACTTTGCAACGTTTTCCTAAGTACAAAATAATCGGAGAGTGTCGATGTTAAGATAAGACAAGGCATGCTCCGTTTGTTCAGACATGTAGAAAGAATGCAGGATGAAAGAATGACGAAACAGATATAAAATGCGAAAGCGGAGGGCTGTAGGAGCCGAGGAAGACCAAGACTAACCTACCGTGACCAAATTGGTCGTGATTTATCAGAAGGTGATATCAGGAGCCCCCGGAACCCGCGAGCGTGCATGATAAGAGCTATAAATGTTTGAGAAGCGAGTCAAGTGTGTAACGACCGCGTCTTATGGTTCGGTTCGCTCGGTTCTCTTTGCTTACCCTGCAAGGGACCTGGTGTGAAGGTATAAATACATACATACATATAAAATTATCAGAAAATGACGAGCTCGGTGACGTAGTGGTTAGTAGCAGTAGTTAGTACTTCGACACCAAGATTCGTGGGTTCAATTCCCACAGAGGATAAACCTTTTTGTGCATGGATATATCCGTTTGTCTTGCCATGGATGTTTTAAGAGAGGTAGGGTGCATCAAACCTCAGCCAATTAACATTTACCTGAAGGATTGTCGGGTTCCTGGGAATGAATGAGAGGTTCTAGCTTCTAACAATTGCGTGAGCTATACTTAATTAATGTGTTGCAAGCGTTCGCAGTTATGGTAACCACTTTACAAAAGTTGTATAAAAAGACGGTTGTAGGTTGTAGTTGTATAAAAAGGCATTTGATAGGGTTGTGCGAAAGGAACTGTGGTGCATATTGCCGAGATATGGGATTGACGGCTCACTGCTGCGTGCTGTGCAGTCCACCTACAAGGATTGCTCAGCATGTGTGCGAATAGATGGCAACATGTCACCCTGGTTTGATGTCAAAATTGGTGTCAAACAGGGTTGCATGTTGTCTGCTAGGCTGTTTATTCTGTATCTCGATAGTTGTCTACAGAGAATAAGATCGACGAATGTAGGATTACGCATGGGTGACCTAGTGGTGAACTGTCTGCTGTATGCAGATGATGCTGTCCTGTTAGCAGAAACACCATCTGAGCTGCAAACACTAGTCACAATGATGAAAGACGAATGTATGAAGGAAGGCTTACTATTGAATGCGAAGAAAACAAAGATTATGGTATTTGAAAGAGAAGAAACCAGAACCAATGTAAGAATTACGGTAGATGATGAAGTGTTGGAACAAGTGAATGAGTTTGTATATCTTGGATGCGCTTTCAGCAGGGATGGAAGGTACACCGCAGATGTGGAAAGGCGAGTGAGTGCTGGGAATAGTGTGAATGGAGCGTTGGGAAAACTTCTTGGCAGTAAAAACCTGAGCCAGAAGGCGCAGCTGGCTATACACAATGCAGTGCTGGTCCCAACGCTTACTTATGGAAGCGAGAGCTGGGTATGGCAGAGAGAGCATGAAAGTAGGATAAACGCGGTTGAAATGCGAGCGTTGCGCAAAATCTGTGGTGTAACGCTTGCAGACCGTATCCGCAATGATGAGGTTAGAAGCAGAGTTGGTCTGAAAGAGAGCGTCGGTGTTAAAATAAGAAGAGGCATGCTCCGTTGGTTCGGACATGTAGAAAGAATGCAGGATGAAAGAATGACGAAGCAGATATACAATGCAAAAGTGGAAGGATGTAGGAGCCGAGGAAGGCCAAGACTTACCTATCATGATCAGATTGATCGTGTTCTATCAGAAGGTGATGTCAGGAGCCCTAGAAACCGGCGAGCGTGCATGAAAAGAGCAATGAATGTGAAAGAAGCGAGTGAGGTATGTAAGGATCGAGTCGCGTGGCGCTCGGTTCTCTCTGCCTACCCCGTAAGGGATTTGGCGTGAAGTTATAGATAGATAGATAGTATAAAAAGAAATCTGACGGACGTGTCAATATCAGAGGTGGCAACGCACGATCGACACTCCTCATGTAGGAAAGGTACACGTTCGTAGACTACGGTAACCATTTAAGATCGGGTGTATGCTTGTTTTCTTATCGACGCTTATTAAAAAAAGGTCAATCATAAATAAAAATATATACCTATTTTATGTAATTGCTTCAATCGTACAAATATTGGTTTAGAAAATGATGGTTATCTATATAATAAAATCGAAGTAACGAAATTTCAAATATGTACTCATTTTTGTCCTATCTTTGTTCTAGTTTAATAACACGGTACCATCTGATATGATGACGGTCATCCGTCACCATATGCATACTTCAATGGATTAAAAATTGAGAATAAGAAATTAGATTATTCTGGTAATCGTTTAATATCTGATATCATGTGATCACGGTCATTCGTGACTATATGGTGTCCATATGGTCACGTTAAGGGATTAAGAGTTGAAAATAAGAATTTAGATTATTATGGGGTCCATATGGTCACGTAAAGGGATTAAAAGTTGAAAATAAGAATTTAGATTATTCTGGTAATCGTTTAATATCTGATATCATGTGATCACGGTCATTCGTGACTATATGGGGTCCATATGGTCACGTTAAGGGATAAAAAATTGAGAATAAGAAATTAGAATTTGTTAATGACACCGTATTTCTTTTCATTTCTTCTGACTGCACATTCAGTTCATATTTGGATTTACTACGTCTACTAGTGCGAGTGGAGCATGTTTTACTCCTAGACTAAGGAGATGATTTTATCTATTTCAAACTTATGTACTTATAAACTTTCTGCCAAGTAAGAATCAAAAAAACTATGATTTATGCATATTATTTTAATGGCTAATAAAAACCTTACGTAACGCAACGTACCGTTCTTTACTTTTTGTATCATCCTATATCGATCCTATAACAATCTATATCGAGATTTTACTGACTTCTACCGCCGTAATAATATAAGACCAGTTTAAATGTTCTCATTAATCGGGAGTATACTTGAATTTCTTCAAAGAGCAATAAACAACAACTTGGAGCTATAAAGGCTGTGTATGAATTAAAATTAACAAATTCTCCAATACTTGCAATAAACATTTTATCACCAAACTTCTTGAGAACACAATCGTTAAATTTATAAATCTCATTCGTAACTTTGTAAAACGAAAGTTTATTTAATGTGTTAAGTGGTGGTAATTGCCCCATAAATAAAGTTTTAGCTTGAACACTGTCCTGAATTTAGTAAAGAAACTCATTTGGGGCGAGTTTGCGAGACTTTGCCAAATTAATATAAATATCCCTCCATACAATTTACGAAAAGCCTCCACTACTGCCCTCTTTTAAAATTAATAATACTAATGGGGTTTTACCCGACAGAGTTAAAAGTAAGAGTTTTACGATTAATACGAATAACGAGCTCGGTGGCGCAGTGGTGAAACGCGCTGTTACGCTACTTTGACACCACCGCTCGTGGGTTCGATTCCTACACAGGACAAACATTTGTGTGCATGAACATGTTTGTTTGTCTTGGTCTGGGTATTTTCTATGTATAGTAAGTATGTATTTACAAAAAAAAAATGTATTTACGTATGTTTATCAGTTGTCTAGTACCCATAACACAAGCTTCGCTTACTTTGGGGCTAGATGGCGCTGTGTAATTTGTCCGAGAATATTTATTTAATTAATATTGTTTAAACATTGCAATTCCAATTTTGATGTATATGTTCCATATAAATTTGGCAAAAATAATTTTACTCTGCTCAGATAACTCAGCTCAGATAGCAATCAAGTTTGGCCTCCTTATGGAATTTAACATCCGCTAACCTATTGAATTTAAATTACTTATAAAGTGGAGATAATTATTAATTCTAAGCTATTCATAACTTGCCGAAGAAAATCGCTGTGCCCCTAACCATCTTTCAACAAGAGATATTCGCCAATACCAAGGTGCGCTACGAGCAAGTGAGTTGCTTGACAGTGGTGAAAATTTTTTGAACAAAGTGGTACCTGGATGCAAATTTGAATTCATTATTTCATACTTATTGTTTGAACTAATAAATCGTTCAAAAAGTCGACAAAATGTGATGTCGACGTAAGGCCGCTTTGCCCCGACTTTTGCCATTGAGTCAATATATCCATTAGACTAGAAACCTATTTCAAAATAACATTGATTTAGAAACCTGAACAATGCGACATCGCAATATAGTTCTCTACCTTATCTCCAATTCATAGTCTAATTAACATTATTGACCGAACAACGTGAACTTATGTTTGAAGCTTGTGTATTTTGCATACAGTCTTATATCGTCAGTCACAGGAATATAAGCACGTAATTTATATTCCGGCAAATGTAGGTGATATCTCGTAATGTTTATGATAACGCTAACATCTCATAACGTAATTTGTTACGTCTTGTTTTGTCCTCCCCTCACGTGTAAGATGTTTCATGGTTTGAATTCTCGAAAGCGTACTAAGGCATTTAGTTTACACGTATAACATTACATACGAGGAAGAAAGGAATAACTGTATTGTTATCCTTTAACATATTTAACCCGTACTAATACTTACTATTATAACTTCCGTTTAATACTTATACCGATTCGGCAATTGTTACGCATATTTATATCATGATTGACAAATATAGAAAGAAAAGAAATATTGTGTGTGTACTTACGGGATTAATTATGGGATTTTTTTACCTATTCACAAATCTCCGACCGATTTTATATATTTTATTGGGTTATTGATATATTGAAGAATAGTTCTCTAATGGCTTCCCCATACGGGTACACGCAGTGCGGGTGCGTAGTTCAATAATGTCCAGATAACATCATTAAACAAAAATAAAATTCAGAGACCCCCAATTTCGAGTTTTAGACTGTTGCCATATGGCTACGCTATGTCAAAATGAGGACATTTTTCTACTCTATTACAGAAACGAATATTACTAAGTATGTACGAGTATTTGGCATTAATTTTCAAAGCAATTGAGACACAAATCAACGTTATATTTTGAACATATGACTATCTCAATAGTTTTACAATCTACTCCAGCACATCTACGTTTTTTTCTGCTGATTTTAGACAGTACTTTAATCCTTTTATCATATCTAATTCCTTCCAAAATCTTTGATCCAAACCTGGACATAGATGATCGATCACGAGATTTTGGGGGAGTGCCGTAGTTTTTCAAATATGTTTGGGCTAATTCACGACAGAAATCGAGCTATGAACTATCTTTACCTGATTTGCGCATCAGTATCCAGGAGTTATTTATGGTAGCATATATGTGTAAGCCACTTAAAAATAGGGTAGTGGCCTATTGTTTGTCACGAATCCCAACCCTATAATTGTTTACATGGGCATCTATGAGGTCTGTACCTCCCATGTGCTGATTGTATATCGCTATAAGATTGTGTACTACGTAGGTAGTTTTATTTTTTGCTGTTTTGCCTTGGAATACCGATCTGCCAATCCTGTTATTGTTATTTTGTGATCTGTAAAAGCAACAGTCGCTACAGAATTATCCATATATCGGGCTACAAAGACTTCACCTTGAGAGGTGTATTCATATGACGCTCTCTCTCTTTTTCATTACTTCAATCTTAGCATTTGGCATTTCTTTGGCAATCTGTTTTGGCGAAGTGTGTGTGTTTATCTATAACCTATACTTTTCAAGTAAACCTGAAGTCGAATACCAGTAAAAAGGTTGTCAAAATAGAACTGAAGTCACTGTTTTCTCACGACTTCTGGTAATTCGCTAATCGTCGAAACTGCAGTTGCTTTTCCAAAATATTGCTCATTTTTATGATTTACACCTTAATACGCTTCAAAATTTGCCAAATACCTACTGCTATTATTCAAACATCAATATTTATATCCAGTGGTATGTATCTATGGTGGGTAATCGTATGGGTTTGTTACGAATGCATTGCCTGCACCCATGTTTCCCAAAGTATTTAATCATGCTTTCATCATAGTTGAGATTTTGTTCTACTGGAATATGTTCCAGAAATTTTTATTTTAGTTTTATTCATCAGAGGTCGTAATTTCGTCATTTTTATCAAGCTTATTATTGTCAGCTGCATGAATAAAATGCATAAGCTGAATAAATCTGTCGCATCTCAAAGTATTATAAACTATTATATTTCGTATGTCATCACCACTACCCTAGTAGGACCTTTTACTGGGTAATTTGTTATATCCTGACAAAATCAGAACGGCAATAAAATATTTAAGCTCTCTTAGAGATATGCGAGAAATTCTATAAGAAATTCCCATAAGTTTACATAAAAAAATAATTCAAATATATCAGTGCATGACATTTCTTTATAATTATGTGACAATAAAGTTGAAAATGCTGGTGAAGGAAGATTAGGAAGATCAGACTTTTTCTTTATATTAAGTCTCTTAGTTGCCGATAGCCCTGGGTCACTTTCACATTCGTCGAACTCTTGTTCTTCTTCATATATACTTCGTGAAACTATTTCTGCGCACTCTAGAAGTTCTCTACCCGTCAAATTCAATTCTCCAGAATCTTCATCAGCTTTAACAACTGAATCCTCGTCAGTATTCTCTGCGACTTCGAGGGTTCTATATAAATGTCTTGTAAGTCATCATCCACAACAGATGTAAAAAGGCCTTGGTGTCATTAAGTATCCATAAAACCAATATTTTGTCAGTCTTAACTAAATTATCTCTCATCTCTATTTTTATATATGATGGGATAACAAAAAACAAACTTCACGAAATAAAAATAAACGGGACTTTCCTTTTTCTATTCGCCTTTTCTGCAAAATTTATGATATCCAACAATTGAAATCACAAGTACCGTCAAGCTTGAAATACTACTGACGACTAATTTACAGACATTAACTGGGCTTTACATCTTGGAATGTTACCTTTTTTAAAAGCACACCCAAAGTTTTTCAACCAGCGACCTGTAAACCCGAAACTTAGACCCAGAGATCTAACGCGTCTTGTAATACCACCATTTAATAGCGCAATTTTTAACAATAACAGCTCCTACATGGTGATAAAGATATTTAACAAAATAATACAAGGGAGCTAAACCCTAAATTCTTAAAAATAAAACTAGCAAGGTGGCTTTTTGATAAATGTTTTTATGATCTGAAGGAGTTTCTGACATAATGTAATTATATTGTAAATTGATATTATTATTCATACACAATGTCATAATGTAATATTATTATTATTAATTGTTGACGTTTAATAAATATTATTTAATAGTAAATGCTAGATTATTAGAAATATTCTGCTAAAAAAGACCTATAAATTATTGCATGCCAAGATAATTTAACGGGAAATGCATGAACAGTGTTGCATAATGAATTACCATATGTGCCTTTTTTTTTTCTTTTTTTTTTTTTTCTTTTTTTTTGTGACGCGGGGAAAAATGCGTTACGCACACCACCGGTGAAACCTGGGTGGCCTCCGGTGGTAGTGTGGGACTCCCCGTCGGCTGCCCGACGGTATACCCACTAAACAACCCCGCGAATTGCCATCGGCCGCGTTGGTGTGGTGCCCCGGATCTGTCAGCAACAGGGCACCACTGCGACTGGCCAGCCCCTCAAAAGGGGCCGGACTTCTTCTCTCTAGGGGCCATCCCGGCAAATTGGGACGGCCCCTCCGGCGGCGGGACCACTATGGGGCCAGGTTCCCATCCTGACCCCTAGTCCCACATATTAGGGAGGCGGCAATAGGTGCGCATAGCGCCTACGCCGCACTCCCGTCCGCCGTCTCCGGAGCGGGACAGCCTCGGGATCGTCCTCCCTGTCCCGCTCCGAGGCCTCCTTCTGGGACATGACCGTCTCACAGAAGGAGGCCATCGCCTGCCAGGCACTGTCGCTCCCGAGCATGGAGCGGACCACGCTCGGGAGCGAGAGGTCCGCGCTTCCAAGCGCGGACACCAGATCGTGGCGCTGCCGAGACCACCTGGGACACTGCTCCAGCGTGTGTTGGGCAGCGTCCTCGGCCGCGCCACAATCGTGGCAGCCTGGCTGCTCCTCCCGCCTCGCGACCCGGTGCAGGTACTCACCGAAGCACCCGTGCCCGGTGAGCACCTGCACCATGCGGAAGGTGAGGGGTTTCCAATCCACGCCTCCAGGACCGGGCGCAGCGCATCTGCAACGCGGACTCCATACCGCGGCTGCGCCAGGTCCTCCCCCCACCTCCGCATCATCTCTGAATGCCCTCGCTGGCGACACCGCCCCACCTCCTTCAACGTGGGGCGCTCGCCGAGGCTCCTCCTTTCCGCAACAAACACGTACACCTCGGCGAGCGCCACCGCCACTATCTCCCAGGGCGGGTCGCCAGCAAGGGCGGTCGCGGCCGTCCAAGCAACCGTCCGGTACCCCCTTATCGCTCTCTGCGCTATGACCCGCTGCGCTCTGCGCAGCTGAGCCTTGTTCCAAGGCAGAGGGCGTCCGCCCATATGGGGGCACCGTACGTGGCCATACTCCGGCAGGTACCGGAGTACAGCCGCCTGCACGCGGCGCTGGGCCCGCCCAAATTGGGCAGGAGGCGACCCAGCGCCGCCGCAACCATATGTGCCTACCATGTTGCACAGCAAAATAAACTAAAACCATTTCTTTAAAAAAAAACAGATATAACTTATACCTCCGTTGATTCATTTCAATATATGGGCTCCGTTTGTGTTACGATCTCTGAAATACGTTCATATGCAACGTAAACTAACTGAATGCCGTTATTTGAACATGGTACTAGACTTGGTGTTGACGATCTATACTAATTGCCATGTTTCGATGGCTGCAGACTCACCATGCATACTGGATGCTAACTCAACTCGAAATATACTTCGAACACATGTAACCGACACTACCAGTAGGCAACTACTTGCTACGGTTTATAGTTTTAAAGAAGATTATGAAATAATAAATGGATATCTATGTAATATTTCAAAGAAACGAAAGGCTTCTTGGTGTAAAGGATATGAATATGTGATGTCTTCACAAATTACATTTCTGTAATCAAAGTATTTTTTTTTATTTTCCCTAAATACTCTCGATTAATAAACTTCCAAATAAAACTAGACATGCAGCTGTCTGGGATATAATGAAAGTCTTAACTTTAGCAACATATGAAGTATTTTTTTATGTAATGGAATAGAACGCCGAGAAAAAACTTAACAACAGTATATTATTACAATGAGCATTTGCAGCTGAAACAGTTATTAAATGTATTATTACTAAAGAATAATTGTTATTTGTTATATCTCAATGTCAGGGATTACCCTTGGAAACATGTGGATTGTAACTGATCGAAAAAATAAATAAATTTAAACAGTCGCGTACTGTGCGGTTCCAAAGAATTTTTGTCCGAGAACCTACAAAAGATTACTCAAAAATTGGTATTAAAAGGTTTTTATCGGGCCGACAAAGTATTGCAGGTTTATTCATTGATTATGGTAATTGTATCTATCAGGCAGACTATGCGCTTGCTTTTATCTTAGTGGAGCAAAAATATAAGAAATTAGACATACTCTGATAGCTGATACACCGTGCGTAATTTGCGATGCTATACGTGATGACAATTCTGAAATTTTGGCTAAAGTTAATTTTAAAGGCTCTTATCGCGTTCCTGGCAAAACATGTAAATCATTGTTTACACCGCCGTTAAAACAACGTTAAAACCGAATTCCCAGTCATCAAAGTGTTTCAACTGTGTACTAACTTCAATATCCAACATACATTAGTTTCTACCAAACTTCAAAAGTCAAGTAAAATGTAATGGGATAAATATATATTTAAAACAAGAACATATCAGTACAGTGCAGGGTTGCGTGGATGGCGATCCTTTATACTTATGATGCATAATTAGGAAGAGAGTTTTTTGTTCGGTACTATGAACATATTTATTGCGAACATTTTGACTCATTAGTTCAGTAAGTCGATATAAAGTTACTGGAGCTTATACCATATACTAGTTATAAAATCCAACAAGAAAAGTTAGAATATTCCAAGTACATTTCATAAGTTGGTTGACCATTACCCTTATCCTACTTAGCCTACTTAGCTAGAATAGTTTTCCTTGTAACTTCTTTATGTAAACTACTGCCATGAATTTTTTAACATGTACAAAAGCAACCGTTTAGCTAGGTAGGGGGCGCTTGACTCTGATAAAGATTAAAGCTTAATAAGCGATTTGATCTAACGTGCTTTATGCGCTTCCGCCACCTCACAGTTCATGTGAACTCGCACAGGCCCGCAGCCACCCAGTACTGTTAGTAGATGCAACATGTCGTCGCTGCCATAGCTGTTCAGGTCATCTACCTCGACTGCTGCACTCCTTGCAATTGCTCCCGTCATCTGGATTAGGAACTGCATACACCCGACCGTTGTTGCCATGACGCCAGAGACGACGAGAGATTTGTACATAATTGGCACACTTTACAAGTTTTATTAGATGATAAGGATTATAATATACTGATCAACTTTTCTAGGCATAAGTGAACAAATTATTGCAATTTAACACACATTACCTTAGATTTAGATTATACATAGCATAATTACGAGTATATACATAGCTAATCACTTCTAACTTCAATATTTTATAAGTCATAACCAGAAGTGTTTCTCTGTTAATAAATGGATTATTGTATTTCATTTCCTAATACATTTCAAAGCTATGCCTTTTATGACATAATATTTTATATACTCCTACTCTTTTACAAGCCATGTAAAACCTGAATAAAAGTATAATTCATCAAATTCTTACAAATGTCATCTTAATTTCCTTGTGCGCATTCGTAATTTAAATAAAAATTGTTCAAAAACCTGACGTTTGTTAAACTCTGTAATCTGGATCATGAGAAATGATAAATTTATATATTAACTCGTAAGAAAGTAAGTGTACAATTTTATGAACGTTTTACAAGAAGTTGTTAACCTTTCCCATTATAAATCTTATTTCTATCAGAGCACCCGCGAGAATTTAATCATAACATTTACTGCTTCTAAAAAGGAATATAGCAGCTGTTAACATTTTCCAATGAAGATTTTTTATGTCGAAGCTACGCCTTTCCTCGAAGGAAAATCAGCTTGTTATTTATATTTACGGCTCGTTGATAGTACTGATATTTGCAATGAAACTGTTATTACAATCTATCGAAATTGTAAACACATATTTCTATTTGTGTTATGGTACTAAATATAATTGTTTCAGTCTCACATGGATCTAGTTTAATAGACTATATAGATCGTCAAATTGTTGGCGTTCACGACAAAAAAGTAACCCGTTTTATATTTAATTGTCATATTAAATACATATATTCTAGATTTTAACACTATCAACTTATTTTGTACATATGTACTTTAAAACTCTGATGGTTGATTTAGTTTAATGTTGTATTATCAAAAGTTGCATGTTTTGTTCCTCTAAAGTTTTATGTCTCATGGTCATAAGCCTTTACATTGAATTGTATCATTAATGCTATTATTTAAACTGTTTAAACACAAACTGACTATATGACTTTAGGTAATAAAATAAGATGTTTCATAAGTACATCTGTACCATAACGTTAATAAAATAACAATTGACAAATATCAATTTATGTATAAAATCTGGTAAAATTACTTTGATAAAGGTAATTGAATTATTATTATTTATTTAGCGTGTTATTCAATATCGTGAATTTGTATTCGACCACAGAAAAAATGGATACAGCCTCTCAATGCATTTTATAAAAATGTAAACTTGAGTATTTACAACTTCTAGGAATTACGCTAGGAA
Organism: Pyralis farinalis; assembly: GCA_947507595.1. NCBI lineage: Eukaryota > Metazoa > Arthropoda > Insecta > Lepidoptera > Pyralidae > Pyralis > Pyralis farinalis. The sequence goes on from OX382274.1 coordinate 19,358,033, forward strand.
CTATAACAAAAGCAAAGCCTAAAAAAAAAAAGTAAGTGAAATATTTAATTTCATGCACCCATATTTTTAAGCCCGGCAGCACTAAATACAACACAAACCTGCGCGCACCAACGACACTCACCTATTAAGTAATACGCACTATGTGTATACTCGTATTTATATCTAGCAAACCGTTGACAACGAACATATACCGCATGATGAGTGGACTATCATAAACGCGGCATCGCATTTGGTTATTAGCTGTAGTATGACATATGAAGTTCATAAAGAGAAAATGATATAGAAATGGCCATAAAATAGTCCAATTAATCTTATTGCGATAATAGAATAGAGGCTTCTTCGACTTTTATGGTATTAATACCCTTGTACATGTCGCAAGGAAATGAGATATCACGAAACACGGCAGAAGCTCAATAATCTTTTCTGTTGTGTCTTTTACTAAAGGTATCTAGATATTTTTAGCAAGAAGGTGTAAATGAAAAGAGTATTCGACATCTGCCGTGATTTCATGGTATTCCTACAGCTTTCGTGAAATCTCTGATATTCTCATTTGCCTGTTACATATACTCGTCACATAAAATGGAAATAAATAATATGTAACTTAATATTAGTTTAAAAAATAAACAGTTGTAATTGCAGACTACTATAAAATAACCTAATATTTAAATAATAATGTAATATTTAAATTCGTCTAACATATTACGTTGCTTTGTCGCTTAATTATACACACTATTACTGAGAAAGGAAGCAATCATATCGTCATAGCAGCGATTTATGAAATTCATTTGCTCACAAGCTAGCTGTCGATCTTACTGTATGTATAATAGGTTATTTTGTGAACGCGTCTGATTTTGAATAAAGCAAATAGAAATAAATCTCACTGATTAATTTCTGTTTCCTTTATTCAAATTCCGTACGTTTAAAGTAACAATGTAATTTTTATAGACTTACTTTGTTGTCCATAGGTCTATCTATCAAGACAGTTTTACTCCGGAACGGCTACAGTCATCACGCAATAGGTTAACAAATTTCAGTTATTACACCTAGACTTTCATAACACTTGTTTTATAATTATAATTTAAAATCTCAAACTTTGACACAAGGGCACATCACAATAATAACGCAAACAAATAAAAAAAAAGGAATGGTTAATTTTTACATTTATGTATTTAGTGCATTCTACAACAACAGTAGTAAACCACTATTAAAAAAACTGAACGTCTTTGCCACAGATATATGAGTACATCAGGTATATAACTTAGCAACTCACATCCACAGCTTTGGATGAAGCATAATGAAGTTAGAAGCAAACGAGAGCCAAAACAATGGATATATAGTAAACACTAATATAATTTCAACCTTAATTTATAAATATATTTCCAAAAGTAACGTTTTCCGTCGAAGACCTCAATACTCATGCGGGAAATGCTTTCAAATCCATTTCTGAGAGTTGAATATTGAAGCTCTGTTTTTATAGTCTCAGACAGTTCTTGGAGTGAAAATGTAATATACAATCGTAATTGACTCGCTCTTATGAAAGGAACTTCAACTTAGTTTTATTATTTAGTATTGTATTTTATTGATAATTCATTTATTTTTTACTTTAATTAATTTATTCAAATTTAATGTAATATTATAAAATGTAATTTAAATGGCACATTGCTGTAGATTCTGATCCGTAAACCTAATGATCATTTCAAGCTTTATAACAACCAGATCTTGTGTATATGTACCTTGACCAGACTGAATATATAATAATAAGACCTTATACTTCTATACTCTGTTCGTATTCTAATGGTTTCCACAAATATATGTTTGACATTAAGCTTGTATGACTATTTTGGTAATAATCGAATGCAACATCTTTGCAGGTTTTATGAAGTTTCAGTAGTTGTGTGTAGAGGGCGAAGACGCTGTATTTTTACGCTTCCCCTGATGTACGAGTAACACTTATTGAATTAAACATTTTTTTAACGGAAGTATCGCTTTGCAGCGTCCGTGGTCGCAGGAAGACTTCTGCGACCACGGACGCTGCAAAGCGTTCGAAACGTCAGGTTCAACAAAATAAATAAAACACGCGATACTTCCGTTAAAAATTGTTTAATTTAATGTGTAACAATCGCGAAAACCTTAGACAATACTAGTAACACTTATCTCGTATGCAAATGTTACCCTTAACTGCATCTACATACTCATTTGAATAGTTGTACCAACTTCAAATGTAGATTTCTGATTCTCGTGATATCTCTAGCAGCTCTATAATGTGAATTTTCACCTTCCCATAGTGTGTTCTCTCATTGCAAACAGAACGAAAGTTTACCGTTTTCCTGTTGGAAGTTAATTGTTTTGCCTCTAAATAAATAATCGGCAGTAATCCCTTGCCGATATCAACGAACATGATGATAAAACTAAACCGAGAGTCCTCTTTCAAATCGAATAAGTATATTCTGGATACAAATCATTTACGAGTACTTATATGTTATATATGCTATGTTTCACTGAGATTCAATAAAACTGCACATAGCTACTCTAATTTCTAAACTCAGAATCATTGCTATTGTTAGTAATGTAGTACGTGAGTACTTTTAAAAGTTCTACTGTAATAAATACGCTTTATGCTATGACTTATAACGAGTTTGTTGACGTGGCACACATAATAAATGACTCCCCATCACTGTTTGTACGTATATCGCGCGTAACTTGTTCCAGTGAAGAAAAAAATGTTGCCAGTTTAAAATGTATGAGCTCTGCCGGGAAACAAATTCACTTTGACGGAGAATTATTGGAACAAATATTTGGTGTTTACACTAGCCGAAAAATCTGTACAAAATATTTTGAGAAAATAGAGATGAGGTTTTAGAGTAATGCTAAATTAGAATCGAGGGTAAAACTCATCAGTACAACATACTCGTAACTGGCAGCTCAACGTGGGAGCGCTGTATATCATCATAATACCAATTATATGTATTTATAGAGAATTTATGCGACTTCGCCCGGGAGAATATTAATTATTTTACAATGGTTTTGTCAAGACTAGCCCAGTTATTATCGAGAATCACATCAACCCTTACTCATCCCACTGCAGGGATACGGGACGGTTTAGAGCATACTTCACCACGCTGCTCAAATGCTGATTGGCGGAGGCCAGTGTTTTCAATCCGCCCGAGGGCCACTGAATTAGCTTAACGACTGTCATCTATCGACAACAGCCGTCTAAGGATACGCGCAACGACGCCATCGAGCATTGTCGAGAATGCAGACATTAAAAAGATGAATCTACTTGTTACTGTATCACACGTTATTGACAGTATTAGGGAAGATCTACATTCAGTTATAGTAGATAGAAGCTGATAATGACTATTTGCAATACGTAGAAAATCCTCGGGTGTTTACTAACCCACAGAACCATAAAAACCTCTATAGAGTTAAAAGCAGCCCGTTGCGGAAGTACCCCCACTCTACAGAAAACTAAATAACAATACAATACAGCCAAATAACAACTCCCTAGAGGGTTGTTGTGTTCCTGCATGTGACTGTGGTCACCAATAAGCTACCAAGGAATTGCTGTATTAGCAGCAGAGATGGCGCGAGTGTTACTTAACGTATTACAAGCGTTCATAAGCTACAGTAACCGGTTTATATCAGGTGGGCCGTAAGGTTGTATGAATTTCGACGTTGTATAAAAAATACAATTGCATCATCATCTTCTTTATAGCGTTATCCCGTTTTCTAATCCGCGAATTAGGATTGCCGGCTACCTAAACCTACGGATTTGGCGAATATAGGGATTACTCGTGTAGTCTGTAACTTTCACAATGTATCCATTCGACATTTTTGAGAAAAATATATTTATTTTATGTTTGTAATAAAATCGCCTTAAATATTAAATATACATATTTATTTTTAGAAAGGCTTACACACTAATAAATTGACACATAAATGTATATAGTAAGCAAGAGCATAAATAGTCCCCACCTTTAAATCTTAAAGAAGGGAGTGTGGAAGGACCGCATCTTATAGCGGTCGGTTATCTCTGCCTACTCTGCACGAGACCTGACCTTAAGATATACGTATTACAATTACCTGTAGTAGCAAGAACAACTTTTCCCCAAATGTATGAAGCGTTTACTAAGGCCTATGCTCATGTACCATTCATAGAGTATCACTTACAGGCTGTCATCCCCTTTAATAATGCAGCAACGTTTCAGGAGCTTACTAGTTGCCTCACATATTCGCAGCAACAGTACAATCTCTCCAGCTAGTAGTTATTTTTTAGCGGACTCTATAAAGTGGATGTCTTGCAGATGGGCTGCTTATTATATGTTGCTGTATTCTCTCATTTACTTCATTTGCTAAATCAGAAAGTACAGCACGTCAGATGAAGCAGACTTTGATTCTTGAGCAGTCAGAACCCGTTATATACGTTTTCCCATACATTTCGCGGTCGTATACGACCACCCGGGTTTCGAAGGGTTAAGGATAAGTCAGATACACCCTAAAGTCTTTCTATGCAAAATTTTATATATAATGTGAAAAGACATAATTTGGCTTTAGTGCAATCTCTAATGTATAATATTTGCAAATCTATAAATATAACTTTGTATGATAGAGAAAATCATACTACGAGTATGATTAATCAAAATGTATTTAATTTATCATACTCGCTAAATGTATTTAATTTAGTTAGTTATTTCATGTTATTGGGATAATGCTTATAATTTTAGCTTCTATTCGATACGTAGGTGAAAGGAACAGAAATATCCTCTTTCCTGATGAAAAAAATCATATTCATTTGTAAAAGAACTTATGGCCGTACTAGGTACATATAGAAAATATTATATTAAGCATACTTTGTTTGATTTGTTGCACGCATCACATAAACTATTTATTGACTATTTATTTATTTTGATAAAATTTGTCACAGTGATATCTCATACTTTGAGTTCACATTTAGGGTGCTTTTACCTACTTTTAGTTCAAGAATTATTTTGAGAACCCTAATTTGGAATATTTTAAATAACTAAGCTTAATAAGAGTGATACCGCGGGTATCTGCTAATATCTCTTGAATATTTAAAGAGTTTCTCCTAAACTTACGCCTTAACTTTCCTTATCTTATCTAATGGTACAGAACTATAACTAACCTTCAAAATAATAGAAACGGTAAATTAATGAATGGAAACAAATCTTGGCATACAGGTAGATTAAGATTTAGAATAACAGATACATGTTATATTTTCACTGAAACCGCGGTCTGAAGCTAGTCAAATATATAAGGATTACAACAACTCAGATAATCAGTAACTTCTTCATTATGCCAGAAACATTTCTTCAATCCAAAAACTACACTGTCAATACGAATATTATTACTTTTTCAGGAACACCGTTCCTATATATTGTTTTTTTCGAATATTCGAATTTTGACTCCAGATTCGGATTCAGCATAAAAAAGTAGAATAGGAATGTTCAGGAACACCGTTCCTATCTCTTAAGGAACATGGTCAAAATGGCCGACAAATTAAAAAAAAATTAGTTGTTATATAATTGACGAGGCAGGTGTTCCTCTGGCAATGCAATGCTCTTGCGCACTCTCAACTGGTTTTATTATAGATTTTCTATTTTTTTGAAAAAGATAAAAGTTAAAAATTCTTTATTTGCCATTGGGCCCACGCGGGCACCTAAGTGCCATATTTCATAAACTGTAATACGGGGCTAAACACGTCTTACAGTTTTTGAAATATAATCTTCTCTTATTTAATTCTCTTTTTACTTTTTCCTTTTTTTTATCTACTAGCATTTCGGAAATGACCATTGGCTAAGAAGAAATGCCGAAATAAACTTGCCAATATAGGTCTCTTTTAAAATAGTCAATTAGATATTACAAAAACAAAAAATACATAAGCATATTGGTACAATAATGATATCAAATGGTAAAATTAAAGATTATTAAGGACAGGTAGTCTGTGCTGATATATTTCCAGACATCTTTGTCAATTACATATTAATCAATTCTATAATAAGCCCTTCTACAGAGAGTATTTTTAATGTGCTTTTTGAATATATTGTCAGGAAAGGACAGAACTGTTTCAGGCAACTTATTATAAAATCGAATACCAATTTTACAAGAAAAGATCTACCAGTCCTAGCAAGCCGATGTACACAACTTATTTCTACTTCTAAGTTTTTCACTGAAGTTTGAACTTGTTGCTGTAACGTGGAATGGGAACATAGATGGATTTGTTCACTTGTGGACTAACTTTTTTAAACAGGCACTGTAGCCTATCGACATTTGCAACACCAGTGGTGACACTCATGCGTTGCCGACCCTCTAAAAATCTCTTCGCGTCTTTCTTGAAGAGCCTCATGTAGTAGTGCCTTGGGAAAACCTCGGCTGGAAGTTCATTTCACAACTTGATTGTTCTCGAAAGAAAACTTCTCGGGAACCGAACGCGACGCGAGCATGTGAGGGTGAACTTCCCGCTGTTTTTTTACCACAATAGTTATTAGAAGTTGATATCAGATAGTAAAAACTTCGCTGTATTTTTCCAACCGCAGCCGGCTAGATACCGTAAAGAGTGAATGGACCTGAATGACGTTTTGCATGTAGATTGCCAATATAACGGATTAACATACACAAAACTTTTAGGTCAAAAGCATGTAAATGAATACATAGATTATTGTTATATCAGATGATGATGATGATTTTAGCTATGCCAGCTATCTGGCGACCTTCCTCACTCGTATTGATACAACATCCCCTCGGGGAATAATTACTTTTCCTGTGGTCAGGTGTACGATGGAGTTACTACTAACCATACAGATATACCATATCATGTATCTCTGATTTGCTAGAGTCCATTTGTTAATTGGCAGGTTAGGCCATGTACGTGCAAGTGAGTTTGCACTTTTATGTAATTATATACTTTTTAGTTTATTTGCCCATTTTTTTGTTGACCAGAATATAAAATAACAGTAAAGTGTAGTTAATGGCAAAAATATTTACTACCAGTCTATCTTTAGGACTAGCAGGCATATAAGAATGCGGCTTACAAAATAATAGGAATAAACTCATAAGGGAATTGTGAAACAACTGATAAACCTACAAACAATAAACACGAATAAACGGAGACAATATATTTCACGCCACAATATCCATACCGCTCCGCATTAAAAATCGGTAAAAAATAGAAAAAGTGCTCGAATCTTCTGGAAAAGTGCAAGAAAGTGAAGTGTAATACCTTCCGCACAGGAGACATTGGAGGCAGCGCTGTATCCCAAAGGACCTCGGAGATATAACAACCCAAACTTCCCGGACGTATAGTGGTGGAACAGTGAGTAGCCCTACATTCAAATGTACACCATCACATAGCCGACCATCTCAGCTATCCAACGAGGTGCCACACAAGCCGTTACGTCCAAGGCTAAAGGAGACACAGGTGTCCAAACGTACCTAGTTTTGGCCGAGTTAATCGAGGTCACCGCATCTTCGCGACACGTGCCGCCTGTCTGGCGCCGACTGCACTGCGTCATAGCGACCGCGGCCGCAACTTAAGACACGTCTGAGACTCCGAGGGCTACGGACCACCAGCTGACGAAGACCTGAAGGTAACTTAGGAAACTCCTTATCCGCTGGGCTAACCGCTGCCCCCCCCCCCCCCCCCCCCCGATCCGAACTCTGGCAATTTCGGCCATAGAGACCCGTGCTTGGGCTCGTTGGAATCGTCACGAGAACACCTGTCGATTGGCCCCGGGGGTTTTCCAAAAGACCTACCGAAAAACCACCTAGACAACAGATACGGTCATCTAGATTGCGCCAACATCAGCAGCCATCGCCGTCGAACGCAACAACACCACCGGCAGCGCACCATCGCCTAGAGACCGTAAGATAGCATAGTTTTAGCATTAATATTTACATATACATATTTTTTACTTATATTAACTAACGACACAGACGAGGGAAATGGCATCCCAAAATGCGCCTACCGCCACCCCAGCCAAAATTACTTCCGGGGAGGACGAGCAGGGACTGTCCTAGGTCTCTACATGTCCCACGCCCTTGCTGCCATCAAACCCTACAACAAACCAACCCACTAAAATGACGTCGGAAGGAGAGCAACGCCCTTCCCAAAGCGACACGAACACCACCAAACTGGCAGACTTACCCGGAACAACTCAGGACTTACCCGGGAAGAGCTCAAAGAAAAAATCCCCATCCCCACCAACCTTCAAAGTCTGCGCTCGAGCGCTAAAGCGGCCGAGCGGCACGCATAAGGGCACCCCAGTGCTGAGCCGCAAGATCGCTGTGCAAAAGGCGCAGACCAGAAAGACAGCCACAGGAGGAATGACGCGGGCGATAAAAAATGAAACCGCCCGGAAAAATTTCCGCGACCAGGCCAGCTTGGACACAGAATTGAACCAAACTAGTGACACCCTCAGGGTGGTCTCCCCAGCCGTACAAGATAAATCCGAAGACCGGACTCCTACAGAGGTCACACACGGCCACGCTAAAAGAGATTACTATAGCGTGGTCATCTCCACAACGCCAATAACGGAGATGAGTGACGAAGTCCTCGAACAATCCCTGGAAAGCATCAACAGAGACTTGCGCGGTCAGGGAGAGCAGAAGGACAATTGCAGTGAGTCCGGAGCAGATAGCGACTGGACTGATGTCAAAAGCGTGATCAGCGGTAGACCTAGTCTGCTACCGCCAATCGGTTCACGGACGGGCGTCAGTAAGGATCTGGCAACGGAGAAGGCAAGGGAGTACTTCCTCGGGGGCAAAGAGGCACTGGAGCAATCCAGGACTCTGAAACGGGAATTGAGGGCCACCGCCGTTAAACCCGCCCACAGCCTGATTGTCTCGTCGACGGACCCCACCAAGACCGGGGACAAGGTCATCGAGGCAATCAGACAAACCCTCGACTTCAAGTCGGGAGTCACTGTGGACAGGGTCAGGAAAGCCAAAAACCATAAGGTGGTCCTGAGTTGCGAGACGAAGGAGAACGCAAACCGACTCCAAAGCCAAATCAAAAAAAACAACACCCTAAAAGTCAATACAGGTAAAACATCAAACCCCCTCGTGCGAGTGCTGGGAGTAATGGACTACCACAAGGACGACGAGATCCTCGAGAACCTTAAGGCTCAGAACAAGAAACTGTTCGATGGCCTGAAGGGAGAGGAGACCGAGGTCAAGTTTCGCTATAGGAAGCGTGCCAGAAACACGCTCCAGTGCCACCCTGTACTGGAAGTCTCACCCCAGCTCCACCGGAAGATGTTGGAGGCAGAAACGGTCCACATCGGCCTCGGAAGAAACCGAGTCGAAGACCAATCGCCGCTCATCCAATGTACTCGGTGCTTGGGTTACGGGCACACAAAAGCACTCTGTAAGGAGAGTGAGCAGCACTGCAACTACTGTAGTGGTGCTCACTCCTGGCAAGAGTGCCCTGCCCGTAGAGAAAACCGACCCCCTCGATGCAGAAACTGCGTTAGGGCTAAACAGGAGGACGGCCCACCCCATATGGCATATAGCGATATATGCCCACAGAGGCAAATATGGGATAATATAGCGCGGTCCAAGATCGCTTATTGCTGATGCAGAAGATGATATGGGTGGAGATCCCCCAAGTACAACAGGACACACAAGGTTGCGTTTCATCCAAGCTAACCTGAGACGCTCCAAGCAGGCCACAGCCGAGTTACTAAAAGTAGCTGAGGAGAAAGGGATAGCAGTGGCACTGGTCCAAGAACCCTACGTGGGCTCGACGGGCACGGTGAAGCACATCCCTGGCACAAAAGTCATCCAGTGCACCCTCAACAGGCAAAAACCAGTCAAGGCAGCGATCTTCGTATTCGGGGACCGACTGAGAGTGATTCATGACCCTCAGCTGGTCACCGAGACTGAGGCCGCGGTCTTGCTGGAGGCCGGATCCATGAGACTTGGAGTAGTGTCCGTTTATTACGAAGGGGACCAACAGATTGACCCGTACATCGCGCGTACAAAAGCGGTATGCGAATGTTGGGAATATGTTGGGAGTGCTTAGAAGCACTCCCAACATATTGCTGGGGGGAGACGTTAACGCCTGGAGCCACTGGTGGGGAAGCACGTCCGAAAACCAGAGAGGCGAAGCTTACAACTCCTTCCTAAACGAAGTGGATTTCCAGATCCTAAACACCGGCAACACACCCACCTTCGAAGAGTACCGACAGGGCAAACTCTACTCGAGTGTAGTAGACGTCACGGCATGCTCCGCACCACTCCTCGGGAAGATAACAGAGTGGAAAGTAGACAGAACTCTGACCACCTCAGACCACAATGCCATCACATATACACTGGTGTTGGGAGAAAGGCTGCAAAAGCGGCCATCGCCCACCACCAGGAAGTATAACACAAGAAAGGCAAACTGGGAGGAGTTCAGTCGACGATTACACGATGCCCTAGAGGAGAAATACATCAACGTCGGCACAATCGAAGCGGTGAAAGGTGTAGAGGACCTGGAGACCATCATCCAAGCCTACTCGAATTCAATACAGGAAGCATGCGAAACCGCGATTCCCAAAGTAGGCATGGGAGGAGGAAAGCCAACACCGCCCTGGTGGACCCAAGCGCTCCAAGATCTGAAAAATGATGTACTCCGCAGGAAGCGCAGGATCAGGAACGCAGCCTCCACTAGAATAGAAATCGTACTGCAAGAATATCGTCAGGCTAAAGCGGAATATGTACAAAAGACCGCTGAAGCCCAGACTGAGAGCTGGAAGGAGTTCTGCTCTACACAAGACAGAGAGAGTGTGTGGGATGGCATATACAGGGTCATCAGAAGAACGATCAGGAGGGAGGATGATATGCTCCTGAGAGGTTCGGACGGCAAGACACTTAGTCCCGAACAGTCGGCAAACCTTCTAGCCGAAACGTTCTACCCTGATGACACTGTATCGACAGATAAACCTCAGCACACGGAACTCAGACAACTAGTGGAAAGCAGGAATCCGGAAGATCTACCGCCCAATGATCCACCTTTTACCGAGGCGGAAGTGGAGGCAGTGCTGAAAGCACAAAATCCCAAAAAGGCCCCCGGTTCGGACGGATTCACAGCCGACATCTGCGCCAGAGCAATCCGCAGTGAAAGGGAGGTATTTATGGCCATCGCAAACAAATGCTTGGCCCTATCTTACTTCCCGAAACAGTGGAAAACAGCTCATGTAATCATCCTTAGGAAACCTGGAAAGGACGACTACACCCACCCGAAGTCTTATCGACCCATAGGCCTGTTATCAGTGCTGGGTAAGATTCTAGAAAAGCTTTTGGTGGGGCGGCTGCAGTGGCACCTTCTTCCAACTCTTAGTCCAAAACAGTACGGTTTCATGCCACAGCGCGGAACCGAGGACGCCCTCTATGACCTCATGAGACACATACGAACTAGGATCGAAGAAAAGAAATCCGTAATCGTAGTCTCATTGGACATAGAGGGGGCCTTCGACAACGCGTGGTGGCCGGCTCTTAAACACCAACTTGCAATCAGGCGATGCCCACGCAACTTGTACAAGATGGTGGACTCATACCTCACGGGAAGGAAAATAACAGTTCATTATGCGGGAGCATCCAGTGAGAGGGAGACCACGAAGGGATGCGTCCAAGGATCCATCGGAGGACCGACCTTCTGGAATCTCGTGTTGGATCCTCTGTTACAGGAACTGTCAAGTGAGGAAGTCTACTGTCAGGCGTTCGCAGACGACGGTGTTCTGGCATTCTCCGGGAAAACCATAGCCGGTATGGAGAATAACATCAACAAAGTGCTAGGCAAAATTGTGACATGGGGGCAAAGAAACAAGCTGAACTTCGCAGCACACAAAACTCAAATGATGCTGCTGACGAACAAGCTGAAGTTCAGCCCCCCGAACATCCACATGTCCGATACGAAACTGGCACTGGTTGATGAGATCAAACTCCTGGGGCTCATAATAGACAGGAATCTTAACTTTAAATCGCACGTGTCGGCCATCTGCAAGAAGGCGGCCGATATGTATAAACAGCTAGCGTGCGCAGCTAAGGTTACCTGGGGCTTGAACGGAGAAATTGTCAGAACAATTTACGTCGCGGTCATCGAGCCGATCGCCACGTACGCAGCCAGCGCCTGGTCGCAAGCAACACAACTCCAGATGAACAGAAAACGGCTGGAAGCGCTCCAGAGAGGCTTTGCCCAGAAAATATGCAAGGCCTACAGAACCACGTCACTGACATCAGCACTGGTTCTATCTGGGACGCTTCCGCTGGACCTGAGAATTCAAGAAAATGCCGCACTGTACGAAGCCAAAAGAGGCATCTCATCCGCATTCCTGCCACCCGGAAGGAAGCTCGAACAAAGGGTGAAATTCCAAGACCTCCCGCACCCTGCAACTCAAATAACAACTGAGTACGAGCTCCTCGAGGACATGGAGCCCCCGACCCAAGAAACCCACCAGATTTTAGGCCCTCAGATTTACACTGACGGCAGCAAAATGGAGGGAAGAGTCGGAGCGGCGCTAACGTGGTGGGAAGATGGAAGAGAAACAGCCTATGAGACCTTCAGCCTTGACCCAACATGCACTGTATTTCAGTCCGAAATGTATGCACTCCACAGGGCCATAATCAGGGCAAAAGACAGCGAAAGGGAAACAGTAAATATCTTGAGTGACTCAAGATCGTCACTCGAGTTACTGAATAATCCCAAGCTGCTCCACCCCCTGGCTAAGGCCATGAAGGAGAACATCGCGCAGATGGGAAGGCAGGGCAAAAAAGTGCGGTTTTTCTGGCTTAGAGCACATGTAGGTACAGCGGGAAACGAAAGGGCAGACGAACTTGCGAAAACAGCTGCAAGCAAGATAGCAAACCCCGACTACGTAGAGGTTCCACTCTCATATGTCAGGAAAAAGATCCGAGAGGAGTCGGTCCAGAAATGGCAAGCACGATACGACTCCTCCGAGACGGGTTCAGTCACGAAAACGTTCCTCCCAGATGTGAGCACAGCTTATCGCATTGTGAGAGGAACGAGACTAACCCACTTCCAGACGCAAATCCTGACAGGGCACGGCGGCTTCGGAGAGTACCTTTACAGGTTCAATCTGAGGCACAGCCCGGAATGCGAGTGCGACCCCCACATTAGCGAGTCGGTATGGCACCTAATACTCGAATGCCCCCGTTTTCAGCTAGAAAGATTCAACCTGCAGTGCTCTGTTCATCTGGAGCTCACAAAACAAAACCTGCAAAGGCTGATGGAGTGTAGTAAATCTCGTCCAAAGCTCCTGGCCTACATGGAGAAGGTAGCATCAGTCGCAACGCGGCGGCGAACAGCACCCATCCCACTTCTCCCCTCCCACCCTCTGACATGACACCTCAAATTGACTCTACACCCGGACATGACACGACACCTGACAAAAAATCCTTTGACATCCTAACTTGCGGAGAAAACGGACGACCAGGACTGCGCCTGAGAGGAGTAGCCTTATATATGGACGACAGCGAGGAGAGAGCAGGGATTGCCTTCTGCAATGCCTTGGCAGGGAAAACGGTCACGATCTCGCCGGGGCTCGGAGCCCTACTGAACGGAAGCACACGCAAGACCACCATGCGGCGCAAGATGTTCAATGAACTTTCAAGAGTGACAATCGGAAACCAGACGTGCAGAATAGTGCGAAAGAACAACAAAACTATCGCACTGTTCTGCGCGGAGGACGAAGTCACCGAGTTCGAACAGATGTGCGCAATGCTGAAGTTCATAGGGCAAGGAGCCGAACCTGCTAAGATCATTAGTGTCGACGCCATGGTCGTGGGATACCTCAGTGGGAGAACTAAGGACTACGAAGGAGCTCTCCTGGCCTCGCAGAATCACGAGATCGTGATATACGAGGACAGGGGACAAAACTTAAGTTTCCTTAAGGCCCAATCCCGGGACCCAGGTGCCAAACTGATTCCCAGGGACTGCTGGGACCACCCGATTGTTAACCCCCACGTCAGTGGGTCGGAACGTCTACAACAACGGGTGATGCAGGAAAGGTGCCTGGCAGAACAGAAGAGCAAGGAACCCAGCCACATACTCTCCACCATATTGGCGACCCTCAACAGGAGTGTCCAATCGGTGGCCCAACCTTCCGCAAGAAAAAAAAGAGAAGTGGAAAGAGCTCTGTCTATGGAAGCGGCGGTCGAAAAGTTCATACAGATGCCTCCTCGCCACGGATCGGAGCCTCCCGCTGACCCCCGCACCAGAGCAGACATGGGACAAGTGATCTCCCCCAAACTCAGACCGGCTCGGGAGCCGCAAGACCACATGGTAAACGCCTTCATCGAGTTCGTGGCAGTCACCAGAGCAACGCGGAAAGTCAACATGGATACCTGCAACTCCATCTTACAGACTTATCACCGCGGCTCACAGGAACTGCTACGGATAAAATTAGGCGAAGCTGAGGCAGCGATCTACGACAGCGACAGGAACCTAGTAATACTGGGTAACATGTCGGGGTCGTACATGGCAGCATACAGCGCAACCAGTGGTTTTGTTCCCCTGGACGAGAAGAGCGAGGAAGGGAGAATCACATTCGAAACACCGACCGAGGATCCGGTGGTGGTGGTAGCCAAGTGCACAAGGGTAAAGCTGGACGACAGGATCCTCGATATGGCAGAAGCCATAGCGGGGGACCTGTTCAAAGGCGTAAGCCCGGAGCACTGGGTGAGACCCACTATCACGTGGGTTAACGGAGTCCCCGGCTGCGGGAAATCCACGTGGGTGGTGTCACAAGCCGACCTGGCTGGAGACATCATAGTGACAACGACAACTGAGGCCGCCACTGATCTCAGGGAAAAACTGGAAACGCGTTTTGGCGACCTAGCCAAAAAGAGAGTGCGGACTATGGCATCCCTACTAGTAAATGGACTACATAAGGGCGAAACGTGTACACGCCTAATGGTGGACGAAGCCCTTATGAACCATTTCGGATCCATAGTTATGGCAATACAACTAGCCAGAGCCAGTGAAGCCCTGCTGATCGGAGACGACAACCAGCTTCCCTACATCGACAGGAACAATCTGTTCACCACCCTATACAACAGACCCAACCTTGTGACGTCAATCTCCCAAAATCTCCTTTGTACGTACAGGAATCCACAGGACGTAGCGTATGCCCTTAGAGAAATCTACAGTGGCATATACTCGGCCAAGACTCGCACTAAATCCCTATCGCTGAAGCGGTTTACAGGGGAGCGGATCCCGAAACAGGACAACACGCTTTACCTTGTCCACACCCAGGCTGAGAAGGCACTCCTTATCAGCCAGGGCTATGGAGCAAATTCGGGTTCCCGCACCCTAACCATACATGAAGCACAGGGACTAACGTGCGAGTCAGTGATTATTGTGCGCACAACCTCCAAAAAATCCCACCTCCTCCAAAGTGTCCCCCATGCCGTTGTCGCGGTCTCTAGACACACGGATAGCTGTGTATACCACACAGACTGTTTCGATAACGACGCGACAGCTCGGTTTATCCAGCGAGCCGAGACCGCGACAACGGAACATATCAGGGACTATAACCTTAAGATGGCGATGAGGGCGAGAGACGAGAAGGTCATCAAAAAGTTGACCCAAAGCTCCGAAAACCCAGAGAGCGGTCTCTCCTCCTCCTCCCAAACCAGTAGACTGAGAGAGGGGAAGAGCGTCATGGCAAGGCTCCGGGATGCCATCTCCCTTCCTTTCCGGAAGAAACAAAAGTGACTAAAGCAGGGATAGAGATGAGAGATGCCAGCAGTCGTGCTCACTAAAATGTCTAGACGGGCGGCGGCGTTGGGGGGCGGGTCATCGAGTTCCCTAAAATATGGTTGAGCACGGTGATGGCTGCCCTCTGCGTCAACTCGTGAACGGGTGCCGCTCGGAGGGACTGGTCTGCCCGCGTCTCTCGTCCCTCTTTCTGCTTAAAACAAAAACTAAAATAAAAACTAGTAATAAGGCACTTATTGTAATCGCACTTGCGGAGCGATAAATAAAAAAACTAACAATCTGACAAAAAAAAAAAATGACAAACAAACAAAGGCACGGGCCAAAGAGCCTGTGGATATGACAACTATTAATAAAAAAATAAAAAAAACACGAATAAACGCCGAATCCCTTGCGTGGTAGGCAGAGAGAAACGACCGCCACATGACACACTTCGGTCCCTACACACTTCATTCGCTTCTTTAACATTCACTACTATTCACATTCACTCTCCGGCTTCTAAGGCTGCTCACACATATGAGTGTATTAGTATATCCTCCTATTCCTCTATAAATACGTACACTACCAATATACGGAAAATGTATATCTGACTGACTTAGCCACGTTTTTATTAATTCTCAGTACTTTAAAATTCCTAATATAATTTAACTCCAATTTATCATATAACCTATTATTATAAATCTTCAATTAGGAAATGTCTAACATTTATATTTTTATACGATTATGAAAATCTTGAATTTGAATACACCGAACAATAAGAATTCTCAATAATAATTCGAAACTTTAGAATAGTATAGTCTAATTTTACACTAGCTTATGTTTTTTTAAATATTTTATTTATATCTCTTTCCTCTTAAGAAACCATGCAGCATGCAAGAAAACGTGAAGCACATAAGCAAGCATGCAGTATGCAAACAAGCAAACATGCAAGTTTTTCTTCTCTTCATTCGAGAACTCGTCCTCCCTTTTTCCACGTCTCGTCATTCTACTCAGGACCTCCTTTACGAGCGTCTGTTTCCACTTTAAGAAATAACACTCTAGGAGTAGGAGATACGAACACGTGAAGTCGGGATACATTAAGTCGCATTTATATTTTACAATCGCATAGTTATTTTTACGCAGAAACTCGGAAATGTCAAAATCGGAATGCCGTTTTTCGCACCAAGAACCAAATATATCGAATGTTTAATTACTCACACTTGGGAAAGTCGGAAAACAATAATATCACTTTTATGACATTTAGAGAATTTTTTATCGTGTTTTTAAATAATCGAAATTTTATTTCTATGCAATGATGAAATTCGGATTTTCGGAAAATCTGTAAATTCAATTACTTATTCCTGTTTTCAGGGTATTTAGATGTCCCCATAAATAAACAAATGAAATATTCATATTTTACTAAAATAGGTTTAAGTGGAAATAAATGAATAGTGATGATTATCTCTTGAATGATAGCAAGGTGTTGAAACATTATTTTCGAAAATGAAACTACTAGAACATTCTCACAGTCACTAGATCCCTCTGCAATTCTCTGTAGTAATTCATGCTGAGTTCTAAGTATTCTCATAATAATAAGTTAGAAGATAATCCCGCGGTGCTAAAAGAGCTGTGCTCTATTTATTTACAATCAACTTAGCACAATAGAACGTGACCAGACTTAGATAGGAAGTTTTATCGGAGAGTATACATTGATGTAACTTCTTTAACTGTAAATCTTTAATTGAAATCAGATGTTTGTGCTACGCCTCCGTTTTTGAGACAAAATCGGTCAATCTGCAAGTGATGAATCCCGCCTATTAATAAACGAGGAATTGGCGAATGAGATGTAGCAGATATATTACTTTAGACATACCGGGTTGCAGATCTCTCCTTTTTATATTTATCTTAGTTTCAACTTTCTATCTCCCTTTTCTATTCTATCATCACTATCATGATGTCATTATAATTGAACAAGAAAGAACATTAAAGATATTTTTTATGGAATGAGGGAAAGCTGAAAGATTTTTACATGTGATTATGGCACCATAAGTACATATACAAACATTAAAGCTTCCCCTTATAGCCTGCGCGGTACGGTAAGTAGTGAGTGTCATTGTATTGATTGGCAGATGCCAGTGCTTTCAAGTTATCTACTGGTTACTGACCAAGCTTAACGACTGCCATCTATCAACAATAGTACGGACTAATGCTTAACGTGCCCTCCGAAACATGAAGTAGTTCGAGATAAACAAATTCTTTTATAGACAGGCTGCGATAGACCTAGCTTAACCTGCGTGTTCGATTGTAACACGCACAACGACCCTATCCTATATATAAATCCAAGTCTACCTATATAAGTCCTATATAATGGTACAAAATGAGGTAATGTAGTGGTTTTGGTAGAGGTAATGTGGCGTAGTTGATAGTATAGGCGAGTTCGTTTGTTTAAAATATCGTTATATTATCCTGTGGTCATTTGTCTCGCATGCCTGATCATCTGATTTACTCTAAAGTTAAGACATTGTACTTATTCGATATTGGCCATAAATGGAGTCCTTGATGATACGAAACCCTAACTGTACGAATCTAGCCCCCTCTTGACCAGATATTTATATTTTTAAATTTCAGCAGTAATTTAATGTAACTTATGATAGTTATGATAGTTAAAAATTGTTTATACTGATTTTCATTAAATGATAAAAATATTTATGAAACTTTTTATACTCTGCATTGGCCATAACCTTCGAAACCATCCGGGAAAAGAACAATGCGGAAATGCGGGAATAAGACCATTCACGAACAAAATGATTTAAAATGCGTAATGAATTTAATTATTCCTACTTTGTTAATGATTTAGTACTAGAGAGGTCGATGGCCAACGCCGCAGCGACTTCTGTGGGTTATTCTGACCGATCATGGTTAAACAACGTCAATTTTTTTGTTAATTCTGTTACGGAAAGGCGTGTTATTGCTGACTCATATTGATAACCCTATAAACGTTCGAGGTAAATCGAGGTAAACGTTATAGAGAATTTATTGATGTAAAACTTCTTTACGCACGGTTGACTTGGGGAGTAAGCTGGTGAATGCGTAACGAGAGCGTTACGAAACGTGTGATCGGGCGAGGCGAACGGAAGTTAAGAGGGAGATATAAGTTAGTGAAGATAGAAAAAGAGAGAGTTACGTTTCGTATATTACTGTAGGGGCAAAAGAGAGAGGTACGTGCATACATTTTCTTTCTCTCTTTCTCTCATAGCGAGTTAAGTCTCGTATATCTAAGACACAGCGCAGGCCTATTGTCTGTATCACACTATGGAGCTAAAGAAGTTTTACTTCAGCCGTGTGGTCTAAAGCACACTCCTTTTCAGGAACACCGTTCCTATATGAAATCTATATGTTTGTCTGTGTGCGTTTTTTTCGAATATTCGAATTTTGACTTCAGATTCGGATTCAGCATAAAAATGTAGAATAGGAATGTTCAGGAACACCGCTCCTATCTCTTAAGGAACATGGTCAAAATGGCCAACAAATTAAAAAAAAAAATTCATTGTTATATAATTGACGAGCTAGGTGTTTCTCTGGCAAGATTGCATCTTGCGCATTCTCAACTGGTTTTTTGTACTTACTAATATGGTATTGTGACTGATGATTAACCACATTAATCTTTTTATCTTTTTACTCGTAATATAGGCAAGGCACTAAGCTTACAAGTTAGTTAAACTCAATTAGGTGAATTGTAAGTAGGCTAAGGAATAACCACACGGAACACACTTTTTTTTTTGACGCTGACCATGCATTTGGCTCCTGTGGGCCGTTAGTGCGTTATCGGATGGGACAGACGGGCGTGAAGCGTCACAGCCTGAAATAAAAGCACGCCTTGCGTAGCCTTTTACAACATTCTAGCCGCCCTGGCGGGGCGCTCGGTCAAGGACAGGCGGATGTGTCATTTTGATCGATTGCCACGTGATTTCCTTGGCGCCAACAGTTGGGCGTAAACATATTTATTTAGAACCATTCCTTGTCAGATATACATACGGCCTTCTGATAGTTTGACATAAAACTAGTCAGTGGTTCTAGCTACTCTACATTTTATTATCAACTAGCTGTGCCCGCGACTTCGTTCGCGTGGAATATTATTTATTTATATATTAATGAAATAAATAAAATTTCTAAAATAAAAGTAGCCTAAGTTACTCCTTATTATATCAGCTATCTGCTAGTGAAAGTCACGTCAAAATCGTTCCAGCCGTTTCAGAGATTAACCGGAACAAACAGACAGACAGGCAAAAATTGTAAAAATATTCATTTTGGTATATGTACCGTGTATACATCCATATGAATGCAACCTATGAACTACCTTACGGCGCATGACGGTAATCCTCACTCACGAAAACGTTTTTTTTTTATACAATGTCGGGAGGAATGCAATCATACGGTCCACCTGATGCCTCCTCTGCTACTTACACAGCAACTCCTTATGAGCTTACTGGTGACCTCACTCACACGCAGGAACACAACAACCCTCTAGGGAGTTGTTATTTGGCTGCGGTTTTCTGTGAGGTGGAGGTACTTACCCAGACGGGCTGCTTTGATGCGCCCTACCTCTCTTATACGTAGTAGTAGTAGCGCCTAACCTTCTCAGCTGTTCGAGCCTACAGTCCAATGGGAGAATATCTTGGTTGGCAAGTCAATAAATGACGCAATGTTGATCTGTGAACTCAGTCAATAGGAGCTGCGCGTTCTACTTCACCCCCCGACCTGTTGCAGCGAGTTGAGTTACAAAACAAAATCGTTTAATCGATTCTCCATTGGTTAGTTCCTTCATGATGTATACCTTACCTAAGATATATATCAAACAACGATAATATAAGAGTAGCATTTTATACCATTTATCGTTTTATACCACAGTACTTAGAAATGTACTGCCACATTGAAAAACCACGCGAGTGAAGTCGCGGGCACAGCATGTATTACACAAAATCGGATACATAATTTAGAGGTAGTGCCGCTTCGCCGCAACGCTGTCAGTGCCAGCACCATACTCATTTGTCAACAGCTTCACATAACAATCTGGATGCGAAACTACTAGAACTTGCGTCCAATCTTTTATACTTTACTGTCCTGTCTCAATGTTCGCAAATTAAATATAAAAAGGCGCCTTGGTTCATAAGTACATTTTTACATACAACGTCGGAAGCCATACAAGCATACGGCCCATACTAATGTAACGAGGTTACGGTAGCCTATGAATGTTTGCAATTTCCTTTCCTTGCTTGACCCTCCAGGAAGTTGTACTTTGACTGCGATCTGTGAGGTAGAGGTACTTCCCTTTACTTTATTTTATGCACTCTATCTATCTTAAAAACAGACAAGATAAACAGGCATGTTCATGCACTGAAATGTTTGTCCGGTGCGGGAATCGAACCCATATCGCCACCGGGCTTATAGTAGCTACTCATGAAAGTGAACAACTTTGTCACAGAAACATAAGCCGGAAAACTAATGGAAAGAGAAAAAACTGATCACGTACAAGCCGGATCATTGTGTAACATATCGCACACAACGTCATATAATATATAATAGTAATAAAAAACATATTTATACAATGTTAAGAGGCCAACAAGCATATCTACTGTCAAAGGGTATCTACAATATAACATAATAAGATATCTATTAAGATCAAATAGGTAACATAACCTATGACCGCTTACAATTTAGGAGTATTTCTCGTGCGTTACCATCCCTGTTGGTAACACTGTAATTTCTCTGGAGCTAACTGGTAACATGGTTCTCTGGTTGGAATACAACGCTCCTCCGAGATGTTATTTCGCTGTATTCTTTTGTAAGGTGGAGATGTTATCTGTCTTAGTTAGGCTGTTTTGATGTTGCCCATCTGTCTTTCGCCAGATCCTTGCTAGTTGACTGGGAGAAAGCATCATGTGCAGTTTTTGCTTTGACATTACCAGCAAATCGGGGGAATCGACACTTATTAACAGTAAGGCTTTGATAGTGTGACCGACTTGTCGAATGTCAAGGTCTTAAACGAGTTCGCAACCCGTAAAATAATATTTGCCATTAGACCCTCATGGGCACTTAGGAACTTCTTACATTCTTTAAATCAGATCCTGTTGTACCATTATTATTTCACCTAATATTTAAACATGCTTATATAACACAACTACATACAGAATGCTTACGCTAGAAGGAATGCTGAAACGTGCTGCCTAAGAATAGAAATCTTTATCGCTAGGCAGCTTGTTTTATCAAAATTCTATTGACAGGAAATATTGTTCTTATATATCTCAAGAATGCTTACCTTTTTACTCATAGCTTACAGTGAGAATTGCTATCTGTGAACGGCGATTTTAGTCCGTAGTACTTTCTATGAACCAAGGTACCTACAAACATAATTCTATTTATCTTTTTTACAACAGACTTTTCGGCGAAATGTGCGATCTAGGAGGAGAGATTAGCGGTATTTTCTGTAGACAATTGTAACGTACAAGTGTGCTGCTTCTATATTAGCTCCGAGTTAGGTTTAAATAGGTTCGTGAAGGTAAAATTCTTAAACGATTGCGTGGCGCGCCTCTCGTATGATCTGAATCCATAATTTAAGGAATAGTGCCTCTTCACCGCAGCGCTGTCAGACTCAGTACCGCACTCATTTGTCAACAGATGCGCCCGACTGAATTCGAAACCAGTGCCTTCCTCAGGCACATGTCTAAATTTGTAAATGTTCTAGTAATATTATGAAAATATAAGAGCAAGCCTAATGGTTGGCAACATCAAGCGTAGTGATTTCCATTTGCGAGAATCGAGCCCGCGACCCCTTGCATTTGAAGATTTTGTGTTTGTGATTGTGCATAGTGTGTTTTGTTTTTATATATTTTAAATGGGTAACAAAATCAACTCGACAATATTTAAGTGGGTAATTTAGTAAATAGGAATTGCTCGTTAGTACACAAAGTACGTACATACATACATAATCATTACGCCTGTCTCCCATTGGGGTAGGTAGAGACTACGGAAGGCCAGGTGCACCGATCCAAACATACCTCTCTCGCCATTTCTAAACTCAACAACCTCTTGTAGCATGCTCTTCGGTTTCGTGTGCTTTTTATATATAAGAATTTCTCGTTTAAGGTAATAAGAGTAACTGGGGAAACGAGTTTCGGGGGGAGTTTTTATTTGTTTTATTTTTGTAAAGCTGTATTTTTACAGACAATATATCTACATAGATTTTTCTTTAAACCACTAAGGTAGCAAACAAGCGTACGACTTGCCTGATGGTAAACAATCACCTACGGACAGTAGCCTACGGACATTTGCAACACCAGGGGTGTCATTCATGCGTTGCCGACCCTCTAAAAACCTCTTTACGCCTTTCTTAAAGAACCCCATGTTGTAGTCCCTTGGGAAAACCTCGAAAGTTCTCGAGAACTTGAGAGTTCTCGGAAGAAAACTTCACTGGAACCGCACGGTACGCCACCATTGTAGTTCAACTCTTCGCCGTCGGTAAGCGGTGTGGTTATAACATAATGCAGTCGGCGTCATATCGAACAATTCTTCAGAACACAACCCGTTGTACGAACAGTAGAATACACAAAGGGAGGCAAAATCGCTCCGGGTTCAATACCGTGTGTAAGCTTAGGAACGTCAACAAATCTCACAGCTCGTTTCTGATCGGAGTCACACAGTCCAAGCTGAAAACTCAAAAGCAAAATCTTACCTAAGATACCCGAAATATATTTGTACATATATAGGAATTGCTCATTTGAATTAATAATATAAACTTATCACGGAAAGTCAACGGCGGGCAACGCTTAGCCACAGCATTAGTTATGAGTTAGAGGTACCATTACACTTATTACACACTAAAAACCGGCGAGCGAGCGTTAGAAGAGCTATGACTCTTAACCCTTCGAAACCCGGGTGGTCGTATACGACCGCGAAATGTACGGGAAAACGTATATAACGGGTTCTGACTGCTCAAGATGGGTAAGGACCGAGTAGTCATGTGGCGCTCGACTTTGTCTGGCCTACCCTGCAATTTGCCACCCCCAGGCAAAAAACTCCGGATTTGGGATGAATCTATAAATAGAACGATGTTTTTTAATTACGCAATAAAATTTTTTTTTTTCATACAACGTCAGGAGACATACAAGTATATAGTCCACTTGATATAAAGCGGTTACCGTCACTCGCGCGATGCCACCTCTGTACACACAGGAACACAACAACTTTCCAGGGAGTTGTTTGGCTGTGATGACGTGAAGTTTCTCAGACGGGTTGCTTTGACAGACCCTACTTCTCTTACAAACACCAAGACCAAGACAAATAGGCATGTTCACGAACACAAATGTTCGTCTCGTGTGGGAATCGAACCCACGAGCGTTGGTGTCGAAATCGCGT
The DNA here is from genome assembly GCA_947507595.1 of Pyralis farinalis. Classification (NCBI taxonomy): domain Eukaryota; kingdom Metazoa; phylum Arthropoda; class Insecta; order Lepidoptera; family Pyralidae; genus Pyralis; species Pyralis farinalis. Next base: position 19,382,157 of record OX382274.1, read on the forward strand.
TATTAACACCTAACGGCTCCATGTCCTATCACAAATAGAGATTACATACCTCTAGTCGTACCTCTCCTCACTTCAGCAAACCCCTCATAGCTTGGCCTCGTGGGTTACTCTCAGGGTTGCACGGGTCATTCAAGGTCAGACGACCTGCATCTAGGCTCGTGTGGTCCGGTTTTCATAACATTCAAAATCACAGATAATTCGCAATAATGACTGATAAATACGTTTAAGATGATCCTTTGCACTTTTTACGTCTACCTCCCAGAGTCTGCCAAGGTGGCTCCCCCACCTTGGCAGACTCTGGGAGGTAGAGAGATATGGGGATTAAATGTGAATTTTATGCCTTCGTTAGCTGTGTACTCTTTGATTGCTCGAAGACTGATCACAATACTATACCTAATTCATTGTGATTGGCGCTTCACTGCTACGTGCTGTGAAGTCCACTTACAAGGATTGCTCAGCAAGTGGATAGATGGTAGCATGTTACATTGGTTTGATGTCAACATTGAGTTACATGCGATCTAGGCTGTTTATTCTGTATCTCGATAGTTGTGTGCAGAAAATAAGGTCATCGAATGTAGGCATGGGTGACCTACTGGTGAACTATTTGGGTATGCAGGCGATGGCGTGATATTAGCAGAAACACTATCTGAACTGCAAACACTGGTACCAATGATCAAATCAAATCAAAATATTTATATTTTCAATATACAATTTTTACATCTAAGAATGACTGTTGGAGTCTCCTTTTAAGCAAACAAAATGCCTGTGTTAGGAAACTCCGCTCTTTATTAACAATTTTTTTTTTAATCATATAAGTGCTTTAAACAACTTACAAAATTTATCATAACGATGAAAAACGATTGTATGGACAAAGGCTTATTATTAAATGCGAAGAAAACAAAGATAATGGCATTTGAAAGAGAAGAAACAAGAATCAATGTAAGGATTAAAATACCTTGAAAATGCTGTAAAGGCGAAACCGGTCGGTAAAAATAAAAATAATTATTAAATAAAATTGTGAAGGGGAATCTGTACAAGTGCAAGTATTAACATTAACGAGATGTCTTCAAAATTCCACCAAGTGCCTACAATCAAAAGTATCAACATAATAAGTAAGGATTACGTTTGATGATGAAGTGTTGCAACAAGTGGATGAGATTGTATATCTTGGATGCGCAGAAAAAACTTGAGCCAGGATGCACAACTCGCTATATACGTACAATGCAGTGCTGGTTCCAACTTATGAAAGCGAGAGCTCGGTATGGTAGAGTGAACATGACAGTAGGATAAACGTGGTCGAAATGTGAGCGTTGCGCAAAATTTATCGCGTACGTTTATAGACCGTATTCGCAATGGTGATGTGAAAAACAGAGTCGGTCTGAAAGAGAGCGTCGGTGTTAAAATAAGAAGTAGTATGCTCCGTTGGATTGGACATGTAGAAATAATGCATGATGAAAGAATGATATGATAAAAGTAGAAGGATATAGGAGCCAAGGAAAGCCAAGGCTTACCTACCATGAACAAATTAATAGTGTTCTATCAGAAGGTGATGTCAGGTTTCTCGGCGAGCGGCGATTTGGCATGAAGTTATAGATAGATAAATAGACTTTCTATCTATCTACGAGTATAACTTCATGCCAAATTCTTTCTTCTTTTTCCTTTGGGTGTTATGCCATGTATCTAATATCTATGTCCGATATATTTTGAATATGATGAAATTGAAGCATAATTCCGAAGAAGAGTACAATTACTAAAATCGATTTCAATTGCTATGGACATATAAAACAATAAGTGTTCGCTCTTTTCCACCAATGCTACCGGAATAACTTCTCACCAGCTTCTTTAGGTGACTTTACTCAATAACCTAATCACAATAAACCCAATGGCATGATTCATGTTTTGCTATACTTCTCTGTATGTTGGCGATACTTTCTTAGCAAACAGCTTCTTATTAAATATAGCTGTACCTTCCCTCTCTTTCGCCCACCCATCGTTTGCTAATTGGCAGGAGCAATCACATCCAGTGGGATTAGCTTTGGCTCTAAATAAAAATATTGGCCAGTCACTTGCACTTCGAAATCCAATAAAATATTAGTTCTCTTTCTTTTGCCAATCTCACAGAATAATATAATATGTCAAATTACTCCAACCTAGTTCAGTGGCCCTTGGGCGGCTTGAAAACACTGGCTTCCGCCAATTCGCATTTGAGCAGCGTGGTGGAGTATGCTCTAAACCTCTTCGGTTGAAGGGAGACCCTGCAGTGGGATAAGTAAGGGTTGATGTGTGATGTGTGTGACTCTAGCTTAGTTATCCAGCACTGGGTGGTTACTAACAACCCATAAATATAAACTATATTGTTCGAAATCTCACATTGCCTTCCATAATGCCATCTGTTTATTACAACAAACGTTTACGCAGAATCCAAACGGAATAACATAAATGAGTTTTGTTCGGTCAACCGCTCGCTGCTTAACAAGGCAATTATGCAAAACGCGCAATATCAATACGCAAAACTGACTGATCGGTTTGTTTGGGCTCATTCGTTCCCATTTGAATACGGCTCTCGTCTATTTGTGCATTCATTGACTGGCGCGCATTTCAATCCGATTTTTCAAGTTTCGCCGTATATAAAATTCGTAAAATGGATAATCCTTTGAATAAATACGGGTGATATTTCATTGAAACAGCATAAATTTTTCTGGTTTCTATTCAAAATTATTCAACTGCACATATGCTTTCGAGTTTTCATTGGAACCCTGTTTGTGTTGTAACATATATATTTGACATTCATAGCACGTGTGTATTTATCGTTTATAAAGATTTTCGTAATAGTACTCGTAAAGTATATACGGATTATTATTGTAGGTACGGGACTTACCGCGATTTGTTTTTAAATTTACCCGATATTTGATATTACAAAAAGAAAAACCGCCATGCGATTGTGTTACTCAATTAAATTCTAGGAAGTGATGCTATACGGAAAACAAAAGAAAAAAGTAAAATACAAGTTTTACCTCAATACTCCATACATTTTGTAACTAATATAAAAATAGCAACATGACGTAGTTGGTAATCGCTGAAGCTTCTGATCCGGATCTAAAAATACGTTCACTAATAAACATTTCGAAAAATGTTTGTCAAAGTCATTTTTCATTCCGACACACGCTAGTTAAAAACTAACATGTTACCAGAGAGCTCCATTTTTAAATTGAATTTAATTCGAGAAAATTTCGCGCCATTGCATCTTAAAGTTCTTTAAAAATATATTCTTTTTCTACACAACATCAGACCCGATTTTGAATAATTTCAGAATATTTTTTCAGTCTCTACCTGCATACTAAAAGGTTCACTTCTACGAAACTGAAAGTTGCAAGGATTAGCGACTTAGGCTATCCCATTTTATTTTTAAAGATAAAAAAAAACATTTACAAATGTGAATTAGCTAAAAATATTTTACTGTACGTCATTAATTATAAATTGCAATCCTTACATCTACAGTAAGTCAGGGTATCCCCTACATATCTTAATTCTGAATAAATTTTGATTATTCTTTTTTTTTTCATTACAAACTATCACAGGGAAACCTAATTATATTGCACAGTGTTAGTGTGAACAATAATCTCAAATGTGAACAATAGCCTGTACGTGGTGCACTAAAGTGCACCACGTACAGGCTATTAATTTATAGGTTAGGTTTACCTAACCTATAAATATTAATTTATAGGTTAGGTAAACCTAACCTATAAATTAATATGAGACATGTTACCTGTCTGATTTTATGAACGTTTAGTATTACCTATGTTTCTTTTACATTTGTTTTACGTCTGAGTTCTAATTGTTTCTGTCTTATGGCTTTGAAACATGACCACGTAAATATATTTACGGTCAGAAAACGGTTTTCGTAAGCCTTAGAGTAAAACGATTCGGTGACCTTTGAAATTGGACACTCCCTTTGAGAAGAGACAAGCTGACGGTATTGTCTGGTAACAAAAGATACGTCCGTAGGGATTTTTTCAGGGCACGAAATTATGTAACTTCACATTACCAAAAGGGTAATGTGAAGTTACAATAATTTCGTGGTATATCGTAGACTTAGGTAAATACCTGGTAATATTACCCATTATGTGTAGTACAACCTGCTTAAAAGAAATATTTGAATTGAAAATTGAATACTTATTTTTATTTGTGTTATTAGACTTACTGTGAGTGCAAGAAGCCTTGTAAACGCATATCTTAATAAGCAGTTGATAAAGCGATCTCTGATTATTAGTCTGATCTATGGTATTAGTTCAATGTAAATATAATAATCCAGCTATGATTTCAATTTTTGTGGACTGAACTTTAAGTTTAATAGGGTTCCATATCCAAAGAGTACCAACGTAGACCATAACTGTATTCTACTTGTATGTCCGTAAAACCGCCCAAAGAGTGCTACCCGTTAGCAATCCTACCTGTTATCCTACCTGTATTTACGTTACTACCCGTATGTCCATCTATCACAGTGTTATATCTTTCGTAGTAGGTAGAAACTTGAAACTTTTTACTTTAAATAGTCTCTTTGTTTTTTTTCTGCCTCTCCATAAAAAAGTGATATTGAATGCTTAAGGCGACACCTCGATCGTGAAGCTTTAAAATGGCTCCGCCCAATCACCCCGCGCCCCTCAAGTGACACTCTACGCTCGATTTGTAAAATTTGAAATTAGCGCCTAATAGGTAACCTGGGGTCAACGTATAGTCAATGCAAACGAACAGAAAAGCTACGGAGTCGCGTCACACCTAAAAAAAAATATAATATCAATATTTAATAAAAAATATTGATTTAATTATTATTTAGCTTTATACATACTGAACCAAACATATTTATTTAAGCTAGACGGAAAACAATAGTAATAATAGTAATAAAAAACTACAGAAACGTATTCACTTTTAAAAGTTTATTGAAAGAGAAATCAATGACATCGTTTTATGTTTATATCTCTACAAGTTAACATGTCTCGGTATCTATGTTGTTCTTACTTAGGTCTCGTTCAGTGGCGCCCTCATTGAATAAAAAATCATATCATAGCATAGAAGATAAACATTATGAAATCCTATGTTGCATTTATTACGAAGATAGTAAAGTATTTTTACGTCATTAAACCAACACTCAAAATATTCCACTATCGTTGTTATAAGCAAAAGTGCTAAAAGAGGCCGTTTTTGGCAATTATGCCTATAACAACGAAAGCAAAACATTTCAATTGTTGGTTTAATGACGTAAAAGTACGTTATTGTATTTGTAACACACGCAACACAGGACTTTATAATGTTTATCTTCCACGCTATGATACGATATTTTATTCCTTGAGGCGCCACTGGATGGCATGTATCCCCCTTAAGAAGAATGAAACACCAGCTACATAATACAACATTGTTCATCGAGAGGCTAAAGCGGGCCGTTTGTTGATTCGGGCACATATGTTCGAGTGTCATAATGGCTGATAGCGCCGAGTAAACACAGGATTTTTTTATTTCGAATAAATAAGAGAAATAAAATTATCAGATTGAATTAGAGAAAGTATTCCCGCTATTACTACTAGTTTTTATATAATTTTCGCAACACATTAACATAATGTGACCTCCAGGATTTTTTTTCTTTACAAAGAAATTAAGGGCTATAACTTATAACACACACTTTAGCCCCTCTACGTTATACCTTTAATGCTATTTTTTTAGAGCACGAAGAGTAAACATTTTATTACAAGCTTTAAGCAACTTTTAGTGCATAAAATGGTATACGGCATCTACACAACTTTCACGCGTCATACCTAACATCGACGAATATATCATTCAGGTATCTACTGAAAGATTGCGTACCTAAATGATAAAGAAATTGTATATTTTGATCATTAAATGTAAATTTAACCTTTACCAAAAATTTATCAAGCACTTGGAATTCAATCAGCGAAATGTGAAAAAAACACAACCAATATTTTAGGGTATCCTTCGAAAGAATAAATTATAATGATTAATTTCATCTAATGATATAGATTTATAAATTTATGGAAAATATTTAGATTTAACATTCAATAATCACTAAGATTTTAAAAATTGCTGTTTTTGACCCTAACCGTTATGTAGCTAAATAAATTGATAAAATTATAATTTATAAAATTAATTTTTATTCCTTGAGCCTCTTTAATAAGCACAAATCTTGATTTGGTGCCTTCACCACCAGACTACATTCAAGTTATTTCACGTAATATATATAACCGCTATGAATAAACAAACGTCTTGAAGTACTCGTTTATCCTTGGCGCTAATTTTGGATTGGGATTGCAACAAACATATTTTTAAAGAGTAAATAGCTCTAGCCATCCACCTTGCTTGATGCATCGCCAGGATCCAGGAGGTCTGATTTTAATTTTTTTCTCATTATCTCCTCCTAGGAATATAATGGATAGTTCAATTACTTCCCGATAATCGTCACGTACAATGTTTTTTTGTAATTCTTGATTATAAAATATCAACAATTCTTTTATTATTGTATTACCAAAATGTTGTGTGATAATATCGGTGTACGATTGAATAGCAGCAGGATTAATAGTTTTCCAGTCGTCTCTAAATTTTTTGAACATTGGGATATCAGGGCTGCTGTGACTTGGTGGATTTTTGATTCGATTTGACACAGCTTTACCTTGATCCTGGCCGGAAGAGCTCTCTAGTTTGGGTACAGCCAGAAGTTGTTAATTTTCTCTAAATGAAATTAAAATTGGCAGGCGTTCTTCTTTAGGGCTTCTCACGTCCAGACCAGGTAACAATTTCCCATTCCAGTAAACGGTCACTATTTTAGACATATTATTTTGAAAATCTGATTTTATAGATTCCGCTCTATCTTTTCTACTCTGAGTGCTAATGCGTTGATAGACGATTTGTTTATCAGTAAATCATCACAGCTAAAATCTAGTGCTTCTACTACAGCCCGGTGTATATAGACAGAATCCCTTATGCTTAATTGAGATCTATCTAAATCTGCAACTAACATAGGCGTGATAAAGTCTACCTTCCTCGTAACACATTTGGTCATGTCTTTTTTTCTCTTCTTTTAATTTTCTCTGTTTGGTCCTTTCTTCTTTTTCGGCTAACTTTTTTTTGTGCGCCTGCTAAACATCCTGAATTATTTATATAAATATTTTGTCTTCTTCTATTGTAATCCGTTCTAAAGCATCAGCGTGTGCTATATCGAATAAACTATCTAAATTATTTTGAAAGTCCTCACGGCGCTTGTAAACATCTTGTATTTTTTTGGAAATTTTTTGCAACTCCCTCCTGGTGAAGATTCACAAGTTATTTTACACAGTTAGGTATATCTCTGGTAGGGATCCTAGCTTTTTCCCTAAATATAATACACTCTCGAATGACTAGGTATGCGCTTTCACTAACAGTCAATTTAACTTCGCGAATTTTATAAAAAAGTACAGGAAGAACATGACGGTTAGACTGTAATTTTGCGCCTATTATTTGATAATTTACGTCTCCAACTAAGAAAATACTTGATTTATTGCTTCTCAATTCCAGTGCCATCTTATAAAAGTTAAAACATTACGTATTAATCACGAGAATAACTGACATTCAAAATTAATAGACGGTTAGGTAATTATGACGAAGTTAACGATGCTCTCACTAAAGTTATTCTTTGGTTTAGTGTTAATAATCTGCTTTTAAATGATAAAAAGACTAAAGTAATTAAGTTCTCAACACCTAATGTAAGACAGGTGGCTACCAATGTACATATTAATGGAACTAATTTAGCCTCTGTGGAGACAACTGTGTTCTTGGGTATAACAATTGACTCCAGACTACAAAGGGGCCCACAAATTGAAAAATTATCAGGAAAACTAAGTTCTGCAGCTTATACAGTGAAAACTATTAGACGGCTCACTGATATTGATACGGCTAGAATAGTTTATTTCAGCTACTTTCATAGTATTATGTCATATGGAATTCTTCTTTGGGGTAACTCCGCGGATATTAACACCATCTTTTTATTGCAAAAGAGAGCCATAAGAGCTATCTACAAACTTGGTCCCCGGGAGAGCCTTAGAGAAAAATTCAAAGAAATAAATATTTTAACAGTCGCATCGCAATATATCTATGAAAATCTTTTGTATGTCCATAAAAACATAGACTCATTTTGTAAAAAGAGTGATACTCATAGCATAAATACTAGATATAAGCATAATCTTGTGTTATATGCAAGCCGTCTCCACAAAACAAGTAATTATTTTATGGGGCAATGTATACGGTTCTATAACAAACTTCCCAGCAATATAAGAGATTTGTCAATAAACAAATTTAAAACTACTATTAAAGCCAAATTGTGTAGCTGGGCATATTATAAATTATCTGACTATATTAATGATAAAAATGCCTGGGAGTGAGTCGATCCAATTATAATGTAATTAACAAAATATGTAAATTTGTTTGGATACCAAAAGAGGGATGCCTGAGTTTTTTGGCAGTATTTTTATCAGTGCTCACCTAGTCATAAACTGCACGGTAGGGGAAAAAAATGTGACGATTCCAAACAAATGTAGCCATTTTTACGGAATAAAAAGATTTTGACTTTGAATTTGAACAAATGAATACCGCGAGTACGTGCGGCACTGCCGCGCAACTTGTATGAACATGTTTCGATGTAATTCGGCACGGATTATCGTAATCCAAATAAGTTAAAAATTAATTTCCGAGTGTTTTAAAAGCAAATGAACAAAACTAAGACATATGCGTTAGAAAATAAAAACTTTGAAAAATAAGGGACACCCTAATATACATATATACAAATAGATTTTATAATCTATTCATATTTAAAAAAAACATGTGACAAATGATTTTCTTGCTGTTTCATAACTTTAACTTCAGTATAATGACATTTATTGTATTTTACTTATGTATACTCTGTGTTTTGTATTGTTGTACGTTTCCTTGTTATTTATTAAACTCTCAAGAAGAAAGAACCAGGACCATCTCTGATGTTGCAAAATAAATCTAATCCGTACAATAGTTCAATACTAACCACAATGTATAGAATAGATGATTTTTTTGTGTTTTCAGTGTTGGTTCATAGTAAATATTATTTGTTTTCACGAGTACCATGGGTATAAGTATACTATCTATCTATATCTTCACGCTAAATCCCTCGTGAGCGCCACATGACTCGGTACTTACACACCTCGCTCGCTTCTTTAACATGAAACATACCGAGTTTTTTTAAAAACTATCAAAATATACTATTTTACTAGTAATTATTTTAATACAAAAAAAAAAAAACCTCCACTGGTTTTCTATCTTCTGATTGGATAAATTTCCAACGTAAACTAACCTTCACCTACGTACAATGTCTAAGTCGGAGTTCGGTGAGCTTATAATGGTTACTATGAGTTTGTCGTCCCGTATGACACTTACGTTAAAGTAGCATATAAATCGAGTAGTGATTCTTCTAGTGGAATATGTTTATTTAGTAAGTTTCTCCTAAAAAACAAAACAGCAAAAATATTCTATTTTATAAGTTTTTATTTTAATACAAAGAAATAAAGAGTCTCCACTGGTTGCTATGTGCTGAGAGCGCGAACCTTATTGGTATAAATTTCCAACGTAACCTGACCTCCACCGACGTACAACTTCTAAGTCGGAGTTCGGTCAGATTATAATGGACATAATAGGAGTTTGACGTCCTATATAGGTACGCGGTCAGCCTGTGGATAATGTATACCAATTATCAAATGTTACTGTTTATTCCTGCAAAAAATAACTCTTATTTAATTAATGCAGTTTTATATAGAGTTATTAAGTAAGCAAAATTAAAAAAAAGTGAATTAAATAGCTTGGGCCAACCATACCTAGGAACTGTTCTAAAAACTAGAAATATGTCTACACAATGTTATTATAATATGTTTAATGAATATAATAATTAAAAAAAATAAATACCTTGGCTTGTTCGCCTCCGCTATTCTACGAACATTTTCTTTGTATTTTTATTCTATATATTTTCTTTTTAGTGTTCCCCATTATTACAACAGTATAATAAATATATATAAACCTATAATATTATTTACTACTTATATCTAATAATAATACACTTACGCTAAATACTATAATATTGAATATTTACAACTATTAATTATAAAAACTTCGGTGTCGCGATGTAAATGGAGCGAGCTCGAGCAGACAGTCGACATAGGTCTCACCTCGAAGCGGGCTGCAGCCGGACTGGCTGGATGTAGTTAGTCAACGCGTTTATAATCCTCATTACCGCACAATAAGGTCGAAAACACGTAGCACCCAAGACGAATGTGATCGCTTAGAAATTGTCAGAAACTTAAAATATTTAAAAAAAATTTCATGTTTCACTTATCAAAATATGCAGCAACCATATTATAAACATAGATATTACTAATAGATTTAAGTAATTTTGAAGCGTATAAACAGAACAACTTCGTTGTAATTTCAAAAATAATGAATTTCAGGAGGTGTTTTCGAAAGTAATTATTATCGAATCAATTTTACACAATCGCGTATTTGAGCAAGCAAATTCAAGATAAAGAAATGAAGTTATTTATATTAAAATCTTAGATCCGTCAGTTTAGTCATTAGCCTATACTATTCGATGAAAGTTGGTCTAATTTTTCGATGTGTCGCCTTAACTCGGGATAGAATAAATTATAATTTATTGACGCTACTCGTAGACTGAGAAATAGCAATAGCTTAATATAATCGTTGAATGGAAAAAAATAAAGAGTGCCATCAATATACAGCGTGCACGAAGCAAACATTATATTACATCGTTTGCCTAGTGCACTCAGCGTACGGTAGAGAGAAAATTGCGCCGCCATTTTGAGGTAATTTTGCGGCATTTCGATTTAGTATAACTTTTGACTTGGATATATATCTATGACGTTCTTTTATGTTTCAATCTTCAGCTCTCGTCAATATCTATCAATTGCATATATAAAACATTAGTGTAAAATAGTTACGGTGAATATATATGGTCAAAAATATATAATGTCGGCCTATACGCGTCAAAAAGTCTAATCTAATTACTGTGATCGTACACGGTTCGAAGGGGCTTCGCAAAAACAATCGAATGATACCAATAAAACACCATATGACCGAGTGAAGCAGTATCGGGAACGTAAAAGAAAGAATGGATGATGAAATCGCTTCTATGTATATCGACGTCGAACTGTGTAGGTACCGATTGTGAAGGATCGTCGATTACGAACACACGTTAGGCAGCAATCAGAGCACATTTCACTACGACGTTTGTCAACAATCCATTAGGACTTAAGTGTGATGTGCGTGATCGTTTATGGTTTTGACGTCAATATGTCCATGTGGCACGTGGTATACCAAAATCGGGGGATACAGTTTGGTGTTATAGCTACATATCTATCGTTTACATCTAAAATTTAATTACACCACTTGATAGCTTAAGTATAGAAGAATTCGGTACTTTAAATGAGAACTGTGACGCATAGCGCGCGACAGTAGGATAGTGCTGTCATTTTGAAATAATTTCGGTGCATCATATAATTTACTTTAATTTTTTTTTTTCTATAACTCGCTTCTGTTTACCTGTTACGAAGATATATTCACGTAAAACTCACGGCCGCGTTCACGATACAGCCATAACCCGTTTTTTTTGGAAGCAAATTGTTAACATTACCAAATGCTTTGTATTAAAGAAATTGGAAGTAGAGAAAATCGTCACTCGACATTTTCATGCGTCTTTTTTACATTCTCATGATGTGGGAAATGAATGTATAACCACACAATGTTGACAACACAGCGCTTGTGCAGTATTCATGCTTTTTTTCTATTTTTTGTGTTCTACTCACGGCGGCTAGTTCAATTTTTTTTTAGTGCAGAACTTTCATGAGAATTTTGGATAGCGTTTTAAATTCGAATTATATTCCCATACTGCGTTTTATAATAACATACTTACCAATTATTTCTTCTTGTATGATACATCGTAAATTGCTGGGTGATAGTAAGAAATATTATGAAGCAAGTGTTTCGAATTCTACCATAGAGTCAATAAAGTCTTTTTTGGGCTTCTAATCTAATTTCTAGTCAAAAAAAAAATGTTTTAATATCTTCACGATGAAAAAATTGTCATATTATGATGGCCGCAACTTACCTGTTAGAAAGTAATGTCCAAAACTCTAAACACCGGCGAGAGTATACTAAAATAGCAATGAATGTTAAAGAAGCGAATGAGGCATGTGGCACATGGTAATCTCTAACTATCGCACTAAAGACTCGATACGATATATAATCATCAATAAATGTGAGATGATATAGTGATAAAAAATTATATTACCGTAGCTCCATTGTTAAATAAAATAATATGACCTTCCGGAAAATCTCTTTTAATACGAAATTAAACAATTATACGCCACATTTATTCCACACGCTTTACATGAATATCCGTTGCGAAATCACTCAGTTGTATAATATAAACGGATTTGTCACAGTTGTGTTTTCCACTGTGTTATTTTTGGCGGGCACTTTGCCTATTGAATTTACATGCGCCAAGCGCGCCTCCACGCCTGTCACTTCATGCATATGTATGACCTTATGCAAACTGCAACTTTGCCTTTCATTGAATAAAATATTCCAAATGATGTTTTGGACAAATTTGTTACTATATATTTGTTGTGAATATCTAGGCCATACATCAAAAAGAAATTGATCTGTGAATATATGTTCAAATCTTAGATATTCGGTGGCGTCGGTATATATTAATCTAAACAAATGTGGAAATCAACAATGTGGAGAACAACATGGAGAATTTGTCATTGCTTAAACCCAACTGTTTTCGATCCGGCAGATTTACGACTGGATATTGGATAGTAACTTAATATCCTGCAGATACCGGATATTCATTATGTAAGGTATTTGTCTAAACCCTAGGTTAAGTCCATGTGCAAAATATTACAAACGTCCTAGAGATGCGATGACTGCTTTGGATCAGGTACATCGAACCCCTTAGTAATGTAAAAACCTATAGCCACATCAGCTAATGTTGCATATTGCCAAATGATAGTACAGGATACTAATCTATATATATAAAAGGAGAAGCTGACTGACTGACTGACATATCAACGCAGGACCTAAACTATAAGGGTTAGAAACTTGAAATTTTGCACAGGGGTTCCTTTTATAACGTAGGGGAGCACTAAGAAAGGATTTTTGGAAATTCATCCCCTAAGGGGGTAAAATGGGGGTGCAAATTTAGTATGAAACTTTGCCGTTTTTGAAGTTATTCGAATGAAATTCAGCATGATGGTTCTTTGCTGATAGGCATGAAACATGAGTAAAATATTTTTTCAAAATTCATCCCTTAGGGGGTTAAACGGGGGCGCAAAGTTAGTATGAAACTTTGCCGTTTTTGTAGTTATTCGAATGAAATTCAGCATGAAGGTTCTTTATTGAAAGGCATGAAACACGAGTAAAATATTTTTCTCAAAAATCATCCCTTAAAGGCGGTAAAACGGGGATGCAAAGTTAGTATGAAACTTTGCCTTTTTGAAGTTATTCGAATGAAATTCAGCATGAAGGTTCTTTATTGAAAGGCATGAAAGACGAGTAAAATATTTTTCTCAAAAATCATCTATATATCTGTATATATAAAAGGAGAAGCTGACTGACTGACTGACATATCAACGCAGGACCTAAACTATAAGGGTTAGAAACTTGAAATTTTGCACAGGGGTTTCTTTTATAACGTAGGGGAGCACTAAGAAAGGATTTTTGGAAATTCATCTCCAAGGGGTAAAACGGGGGTGCAAATTTAGTAAGAAATTTTGCCGTTTTTGAAGTTATTCGAATGAAATTCAGCATGAAGGCTCTTTACTGAAAGGCGTGAAACATGAGTAAAATATTTTTTTCAAAATTCATCCCTTATGGGGTTAAACAGGGGCGCAAAGTTAGTATGAAACTTTGCCGTTTTTGAAGTTATTCGAATGAAATTCAGCATGAAGGTTCTTTATTGAAAGGTATGAAACACGAGTAAAATATTTTTCTCAAAAATCATCCCTCAAGGGCGGTAAAACGGGGATGCAAAGTTAATATGAAACTTTAAGTTTTGTAATAAAGTATTGACCACAATGACGACTGATTTGATTGTCCGCGTGTTCGATTAGTTTCCCCAACGACGTCCTAAGCCGAGGTTCGACCCCTCTCGGGGGTCCTTAGGCTGTCGTTATACTTAGTTTTGCTAGGCCGTGGCGCCTCACGCCCGCCTCTTTAGTCCGGTGATGTAGTAACAACCCACTCGGGGCTAACCACATAGTCAGGTCAAAAAAAAAATGTTCTAATTCGTACTTCGATGATCACTTTGATTATTATAACGAAAAAACTAGGCGACGGCTTACCATCAGGCAGACCGTATGCTGGTTTATAAAAATATTTATGGAAACAAGATCTCTTTCCATAATACTAAATTAAGAGATTGGTAATATTAAGAAATTGCCTACAATAGGATGTGTTATCACAATCTAAGGCGGATATCTATATATTTATATAAAACTGGAGCTCCTGACTAATTCACTGACTCATCAACTCCGAAGAAAACCTCTTGAACCTAGAAAGCTGAAATTTTGCAAAGAGGTTACTTTTATAAACCTCACGAGAGTGAAGAGGGGCTTGACAGTTTGTATGGAGTTGAAAAATTATTTCAAGTTAGTGACTTGAAACTTTATACAGATACTCTTTATTAAAATCCAAAAAAGTAGTTTCAAAAATTCCACCCCGGGTGTAATGGAGGTCAAAAGTATTTCTTGAACTAAAAGTTGAATTATTAAGAAATTATTATTTTTTAAAGTGAGCTGCTTTAGACTGTAAATATACTCTCAATCAAGACGTCAAAGAAGTAATTTCAGCGTTTTTCAAAATTCCACCTTTAGGGGCTGAAAAGGGGGTCGACAGTTTGTATGGAGCAGAAAACTTTTTGAAGTTAGTGACTTGAAACTTTGTATAGATACTTTTTATTAGAATCAAAAAAATTGGTTTCAATGTTTTCAAAAATTCCACCCTTAGCGAGGTGAGGTGCGGTGAAAAGGGGCTAAAAGGGAAAAGCTAATCTATATTAATAGAAATGGAGTTCCTGTCTAATTCACTGACTCACCAATAGGTTCCTTTTGTAATGAGAGATAAGAAAGATTTTTTTGAATTTCAACCCAGGCAGATATTTTTTTAAGTGGGCTTGAAACTTTTATGTTTTTAAAATAGGCAATGTTGAGAATAAAGAGGTGTTTTGAGTGTATACAGCCAGTATCAAATAGTTAATCAAAACCGAACAGGCCGTGACAAATCTTCATTACTACACAAATAAGGATATTTGATACTTTTACTAACTATTTAATGCCGACTGTACTACAAAATAAGAAGTAAAATGAAAATAAGTAAAACTGCTGAAATTCCAAAATCTACGCGTGTGAAGCCGCGGGCATAAGCTAGTAAAATAATAAACAAATTCGTTGTGACTAACAAGTTAGGAAATAATCCAGAAAGGTACTTTATTTATTTAGTTTACACAACCTTTTTATGGATACCAGCTCTTAAAATTTCTTCTCTGTCGTAACAAATAAACAAAATACTTTCTCATATCCCGGTGTCCGATTGCCATAACTAAATACCAACGTCTTTCTATTAGGATCTTGTCTCACTGAAGGAGTAGCGGCAACCCGAGGTACTTGCAACTGTACCTCCATAGACCACATGGCTGCCCGTTATGCGCTGCCTATTTTATCGCGTCAAATAAATTTAAACGTTTTTCATTATACAATAAGATTTAAAAATACTCGGTAATATTTTTCACTGAATAGCCGCTGCTCGCTTCTGCTTTTGCTATAAGAATTGACCCATACGGTGTCCCATATCAGTAACAAAGACGTATAAGGATCAAGCAATATCGCACTCTAATTTCTTTGCCTACTCCACAATTAACTGGCTTGAAAATAGATACTTTTAAAATTATTTCATAAAATATATCAAAACTGACTATTCCCTCCTCGTTCAGTTACAGATCTTTTAATCTCACCAGCGTTCACCTGAGAACACTATAACATTATTGTAAAGCTAATTAATTTCCTTCATATTGTTTCTGTTACTTATCTATAAGATCTTACCTTAAGATTCAAGGACGCCTTCGAAGCGCGAGTATCACTTTTAACCAAGCACCAATTACCTACTACACAAATTTTAATCCATGGATTATAACTTTTTTTTTAAATTGTGTTACAAACCTGGTTTTTTCACACCCCAATAATTTTTAAAACAAGAAGAATTTTAAATGTAGTCAGACTGATGGACAACAAAGTATAAACCGAGCTCGATGTCTACAACCAATTTAGAGAAAGTACCCTTGACAGGCAGACAAAGTTTCCTTATAACATTACATTCATTATTTTTTGTTGGTCATTGGAATTACAGGTTCTATTTTTACCTTTAGAGGTACGAAATAATATCCGTGGTGTCTGTGTAAACATTTCCACGTCATTTAGCGCAAGACGACAAATATTTTCGAGCAAGTTTCAGTAGCAGCGGGCTAGCTCTAATCTTAATTTACAGTTCGTAAGAGTAGTTTGTTGAGCTCCGCAAGTTAGTCGACTGCAGTCGCATCGACCACAGTAAAGATATGTAAGCAGTGGGTTAACTAGCCATACTAGGCATTTTTATAAACTTTTATAGAATCTGTGATCCTGTCAGTTAGCTCGGGATAAATGTGGAGATCGATTTTTAAACCAATGTCGAAATTTTGCATATATTTTTGACTGTAAAGATACTATACTACAATATATTGAATTTTATAGTAAATTATATATTACTATCTATACAAAATAGTAAATTACCATAATAACACAAGACACATGGCTATTAAATTAATGGCAAGTAAAATAACTTAAATAGTTAATAGATTCAGGGATTATAGGAACACAACAAACCTCTAGGGAGTTGTTATTTGGCTGCGGTTTTCTTCGAGGTGGAGATACTTCCCCAGACGGGCTGTTTTGATGCGCCCTACCTCTCTTAAAACATCCAGACCAAGACAAACAGACATGTTCATGCACACATATGTTTGCCTTGTGTGGGAATCGAACCCACGAGCGTTGGTGTCAAAGTTGCGTCATTCACGACTGAGTCGCCGAGCTCGACGAAATCGTCGTCGTAATATTCTACATGGCATATTCAAATATAATTAAAGAGTGAATACATTTCTTTTCATATGGACAACATATATTTTATTTATATATTCTTCTAGTTTAGGTTATCATACTTCAAGCTAGATTACATTAAATTACCTACTGCATTAGGGCTATGCATAAAGCCGCATACTCTATAAAACAGGAGTACATGTGACGCGATGACGCCATGTTTCCTGACCGAAACTCGATCCATATATTCAAACTCAAGGACACAACTTCGTGCCAACTTATTAGTTTAAAAGTCATATTGGATGAACGAGTCCACTACGACTCCAGAAAATTAACCTCACATGTTTCACATCGAAAAAGGGCTGAGAAAGAGCGTAGCCTCCGGCGAAGCCGGAATCTCTCTGTCAAACCCCCATCTATTAGTTGACGGCTACGTGCTGTCACTATGATGAATTAATCTTCTTCTTAACAGATGATGTTGACAGTACCGACATTTGCAAATAACATGAGAGTGTAGATTTACAGCGTAACAGATCCGTTTTTCAATGAGACATGATAGTTTAAATTATCTCGCAAAAAATGTGGAGGGAAATTTAGAAATTGGAACGTGTATTTTGAAAATATTATTATTTATAAGTAACAATAAGTTAAATAATAATATTTTCAAAATAGATTATAACTGCCCAGTCTCCCATACATAAAAACTTTTTTTCGCAATACTTTCTAGTAGCCTGGTATGTTAAGGTTTATTTTTACTTTATACCAATTTATATCCAACATAATGTATTTCAAAAATATTTATTGTACCGAATAGCATAATAAATGATTTTATTTAAAAACCTTTCTTATGTACGTGTAATAAATATATTTTGTACTTGTAATATTTTTGTGACACAATGAAGCACCAATACACGACTATAGACGTAGAAGGCAAATTAGTTGTATATTCCCAGTGGGTAGTGTTACTGTCACCAAAGAGTTGTAAGCTCCCGCACAAATAAAACATATAAGTGCATGTGTATACATATGTTCTTTACTACGCGGATGACAATACCGATAACAATTACACAGACCACACTGGCTTTCCTCGCTCCTTTGTAGAGAAGAGCCGTGATCAAGATGTGCTAGAAATTGTGGGTATTTTTACTTAAATATCCGGTTGAACTTGGTACAATTTCACACTATCAATGCGCAAATCAGCGCGTTCACCGCTAAGAAAAGCCCATTTGTTATAGTTCCTTAATTAAAGAACACGCTTCTTACCGTCAAAAGCATGAGGATTATAGTGGCACTATCTGTAGCGAAGTTTATTTCTAAAGTCACTTAAAGGAGAAAGCCAAGCTGGGAAGAAAATTAGAATGCTCAATAAACTGAAACAGTACTTCGTCACGGGGCAAGTATTTATGAGAAGTAAATAAATCGTAAGTCAAATCTCACATGGTATTCCATGTGAGATACTGTAGTCCCATCGAGTGAGGGCTGAATACTAGCTAAGAATTTATGATTCTATTTAGAGGGAGCTGTGAGAAATGTCGAAGATCCTGAGTTTACACAAGCTATTAAGCCATTACGTTAAGAAGATATTTTGCCTCTCTTTGTGCGTTCTATCAATTGTACAATGGTTTGTGTTCCGAGGAGTTGCTCAATATGAAACCAAGAGGTTGCTACTGCACCGGCACCACTCATCTTCGACTGAGAATTCATCCTTATACACTGGAACTGCAATAGTCACGTACGATACGATTCCATAGCGTTCGATAATCCTTAAGTTGTGAAATGAAACTCCGGTCGAGATTCTATCAATGGACTACAACATATAATTCTTCAAAAAAGGCGCTAATAGGTTTTTATGGGGTCGGCAATACACGAGTGATATTCCTTATGTTGTTGGTTATGAACATTCATTAAAATCGCCAAATTGAAAATATCATAATCACAATATCTTCTCACTCGCTATGCTCACACAAAAGAAAAATTGAACTACATAGTGCGTATTTTTTTCTATTTCCAAAAGTTCGAAACGAAATTTTCGGTGGCGTTTGCAGTTTATTTAGTTTTATTGACACTGTCAAACAATGTTTCATCAAACTTGAACAATACATCCTATTTCGAATATATCCCTAAATACCTAACCCGGCCATAAGCTCTGTTACAAATGAATATGCATTTATTCTTTTATGAAGTAATGTAATCTTAATATACTTATATGTTTATGAAATTAAAAACCGGCGAGCATGCATGAAAAGAGCTATGAATGTCACAGAAGCGAGTGAAGTATGCAAGGACCGCGTCTCATGGCGCTCGGTTCTCTCTTCCTACCCCGCAAGGGACTTGGCGTGAAGATATACATACATACAAATTATCAGAAATCAAAAAATTAAAAAAATATATTCTATCTGAAAAGGTGGCCAACCTTTGGCTTTGATACAGGCCATTAATCTATCTGGCCACGAATCTATGCATTTACCCAGATTTCCATTGGAAATTTAGCCGCTACTTGCGCCAGAGATTTCTTAAGAGACAAAATGTCGGCCGGTCGTCATATGGCCATATGGCCTACTAGAGGATATCCTCTAAAACTGATCATAATTTGTAGTGTAAGGGGTTCATATCTGGGCTAGACGAGAGCAGTATTCAGTTTTTATAAAGTCTTCGATTGGGCAGTTCGTGACCAGGTGCAGAGTCCTGCTGGATACTCCACGGTACATTTTTAAAAAGTGTTACTGAGAGGTCTCACAACACGATCCAAGACAGTCCCATGATACATTTTGGCTGAAGTCTTCACTCATTTTTCACAAAAATGACATGGCATGGCGTAGTTAAGGTAACGTTAAACGTTACCTTAACTACAATATTGACTCATTTGCATCAAATCAATAAGATAAAAAAATATGAAAAATGGGTGCCTCATGATTTGACTGATTTGCAGAAAGAAACGCGCGTTGAAACTTGTATTGTTGAATCGGTACAGAAATAAAGGAATATTGAATCGAATTATGATATGTAATGAAAAGTGGACTCTTTACGATAACCGTTAGCGAAAAATGTAATGGCTGACCTCAGATCAAACGCCGCAACAGTGCCCCAAAGCAAAGCTTACCAATAAAAAGGTAATGGTAACTGTTTGGTGGTCTCTTTATGGCGTTATTCACTATAGCTTTCTCAGGTCTAGTCAAGCAATAACAGCAGATGTTTACTGTGCCCAACTTCGAACAATGATGGCGAAACTGGCAGTGAAACAGCCCCGACTCATGAATCGATCTTCACCATTATTGCTCCATGATAACGCAAGACCTCACACTGCACGAGAAACTGTTGTAACTCTATAGGAGCTGCAGTTAGAAACCATTCGTCATCCTCCGTATGTTAGCCAGACCTTGCTCCAACTGACTACCATTTTTAACGTGGTATGTACTATTTTCTACTTGGTAAAAAAATTTCTTCCCAGGAGGCAGTACAAAATGCTTTCACACTGTTTGTCGAATCTAGATCCCCAGAATTCTATCGCAAAGGCATAAATAAACTTCCAATTAGATGGCAGCCATGCATAGATAGTAAGGGTAAATATTTTGATTAAATAGATATGTTACATCTTAGACAAAAATGAGTTTTAATATTTCAGTACAAATCGGCAATTTCATACTTTAACCCCTAATGGTATCCATTTAATGCTTTCAATTACAAATATTGTAAATATGTAGCATTACTAGAATACATCTAACAACTATGAGTGGTAAGTAAATACAGTTAATAATAATTCAAGCTTGATGTTATGATCTTTGTATCGTTCTTATTTCATATCTATTATGACTTGCAATTGAACCAAAAGTGTCAAGTCCGATAGGCACTTAGATGTATAAGCATTCTAACTTGAAGTGCTTTTCCATCACACGAATTTCTGATGGAGGGAACTTGATTTCACATGTTAACCTATATTAGTATCTAACTGGATTTACAACTCAGTCGAAGTTATGAGTGCATTATATTAGTGTCGACTATTAATTGTATTACTACAGAGTATATCAATAGTTATTTACTTACATGTTTATAAATGTTCCAGATAAATAATTTAACATAAACCGCGACTAGCAATGTGTAAAATAGTTTATTTGTATAAAATATGACTTCGTTATGGTCTAACAATGTTTTAATATATAGTTTTTATTTTGGCGAAATACAACAAAAGTGAAGCTTTTTTAAATTTTATAATATTACTAAACCACTATGACAAGTTCTAAGACAATCTTCAGACGTAAGTAAAAACAAACCAATATGAAATAACTTTAAATACTGCTGACTAAACATTCTATTATAGTATGTTATAAAAACAAATTTCTAACTCTAGTTCACCATCTGCTTTAGAAATAAAGTCAACGTAAGTGCAGGTTGGTAGGGCACAGAGATATTTGATAAGCAGCTCATATATATAAAAAATAGCCCCACCTTACCACCTCACAGGAGAATTTGATAGCAAATTACAACTCCTTGGATGGTAGTTGTGTTCCTGCCAGTAAGTAAGTTTACCTGAAAGGAGTGCCTGAAGAATTGCTGCGATAATGGCAGGGATTGCAACATACGAGCAATACTTCTTATGTTGCAAGCTGATGGCAACCACTTTACAGCAGATGGATCGTATCACTGATTAACAGTCAGTAGTAAATAATGATTTTGTCTCCCAAAGTATGTGTCACATAGTAAATTTCGTTCTAATACATTACGGATTTCAAAATACATTTGTTCCACACAAAAATTAGATCAAATTTAGTGGGACACATGCAAAGATGGTATTTAATTATTTAACTTTAGCAACTAAGCGACTTTCTAAGTAATTTGATACTCAAAAATCTAGGAAATTCATTGTATTAACAAAAACTTAAAGTAACTTGTTATTTATTCTGTTAGAAAGTCTTGAAACTAATTAAAGAATTCAGTTCCATTAATCGTAGTCTGCAAACTACACATTTCGAGTCCATATTCTCTAGACTATTTAATTAAATCGCTAAACGTATAATTTAAAACTTCTGGACATCTAGGTTCGCTGAAGTGTGATGCGGTTACTCTAATTAATTTTTCCGAATACAAAATTGCGCCGAATAAATGGAATAAACTTTATTAAAATTTATTTGTTAGAAAGAAACTTGTTAACTTGTTAAATTAACTAAAGTTTCTGCTTTAGTTTTTTGTTCTAAAATGACGATGAAATGAATTTGTTGATAAGCAAAGTTTTAAAGCACGCAAGATAGACCTTTAATGGTGATCAAAGAAGTATTTTCTTGTATGCGCTAAAACCGAGAAATTGGCTACTTCTAAATGCCCAGTAGGCCGATTCTACTAAAAAACTGCAACTGCACTACAGCGCGACGTGTGTCAAAGTGCGTACATTTTGACGTTTCGATAAACGTCGCTGCTGTCAGATCGCTTAACGAAACGTCATTGCCATTTCGAATCGCCTCGCATTTTTCAATTCCTCGCTTAATTAATATTATAAACTAACTTACATAACTGTAAACTAATAAACTGATTGACATCTTCTTCCTTCCGTTATCCTTTTCCTAATCCATTACAATTGGCGTGGTCCACTACCTAAGTCTAAGGATTTGGCGAAGATACTGGTTTAGACGTAGAGCGACTGCTATCAGGCCTTCACAACCCAGTGGGAAACCAGGCCATTCTTGGATTTGGTTACACGTCTTTCTAAAATAGAATATTTATTAGAGGAAACTAATAGGCAGTCACTTGATAATTCACTTAAATAACATTAATACGACTATTTTATAAATACATATTTTGATTGGTTTTATCTTAACTGTTGCCTAAACGAGGTAATAGTGTTCTATATAGTAACAATTAAAATCTATCGACCGACCACACTACTTCCTATAGATACTTTTAAAAATGTTTGAAAAGCTCAGTACAGTAGCAATACTGTACCTCGCCACACCTTATTCCACGAGACAAGCAGTGTGTTTTAAGAGAGGTAGGATGCATCGAAGCAGCCTATCTAGGGAATTACCTCCACATCATAGATAACGACAGTCAAATAACAACTCCTTAGAGGGTTGTTGTGTTCCTGCGTGTGAGTGATATCACTAGTAAGCTCCTAAGGAGTTGCTGTGTTAACAGCAGAGGTGCCATCGCACGAGTGATACTTAATAATTTACTATTTTAATAATAAAAATTAAACAAGCGTAATATATTAAGTATCACTCGTAATAATATATCACAGGCTACGGTAACCGGTTTAAATCAGGTGGTCCGTATTGTATGCCTCCCAACGTTACATAAAAAATCTCAATATCGAAAAAGCGCTCGATAAAATTTGGTATGACGATACAAATTAGCAACGTCCGCTGCAGCAAAACGCTTATTGTGAATAATGACTTCTTTAGTCTCATCTTGTCGTAGAGAATTAATCTTTAGTCACCATAAGAATCCGAAGAAGAAAGGAAAAATACCATAATGCCAAGTCTTACACATGCTCACGCAGCACCGGCAGCTTAGTATGCTCTATTTAGATAAGAAAATGCTGAAAGAATCTGATATAATAATCAGTCTTCCTGAGACAGATTACAGGTACTCCGCTCCACAGCTTTGCGTACGAAGAACAGTTCGTGCACCGTTAAAAACTTGTTCGAGTTCGCAGATGCATCAGATTTGCTATATATTAGCAATCTCGCGCTACTGCATTCTAGAACTGCGGATGGTTCTGAGTAAATTGTGAATTAATGCGCATCTCGGTCGTGTAAATGACCAACACCACGTCCGGTATGTATTTCCATATTACGATGCAAACCTCCGTAAAGGGGCTTAGCCCCGAAATAGATGCCCTATTCCATGCAAAGGGGTTGCGAGATAACTTAGCATAGAATTATCTTAATTTAGAAGTGCGAATCTTGAGCAGTCTGGCGTTCGATCGGATCTTGCACCAAAGTTTTCTATGGTAGTTGCAATCTTACTAACTGTCCGAGGATTTATGTAGGTTTAGTTGTAGGTAGGATATGGATTATATAGGCCGCCCTATCATACCTCGTTTCTAATTAGCGGAAAGCTGTTGTCAGCCAATTTAGTCCAACGCAGTCCATATCTACTAATGCGATTAACTTTAATACAAATTTGTGCTAAAGTTCTATCAGCAGTAGCTCCATAACTTCAAAAACAAATCTTTTGCGAAGAGTATTCGGAGTATTAAAGTCGAGATCAGGCTAACTAAAGGGTAATTATACAAGACCACAGTATTCTTCCTTGTCTTCTGACTTCATTATCTGGCTACCTAGAGAATCGGAGACGGACACCCAAGAGATCTAATGCAATGCAACTGAATGGATAAACGCCCGAGATATCACTGGCCGGTGGTGGTGTCCAAAAATGTCACTGGTCTTGAAAGACAAGTGAGACGGGGAAATGAACCGCAGTAATTAGAATAACAGAGTAACTGAAGTAAGGAACATTATACTTTGTGACACACATGTAGAAAATGCATAGAGTATTGTCATTAAATCAAATCTTGCCAAGGATGTTTGTGCTTGTGGTATTCGTCAAGTAATGTGTACCGAATATTTACATAACTGAGGCCATGGCGACTAAGCAATACTTTCAAAGCAAGAGGTTCGTAGCTTTTTAATTTTTTTTAGTTAAACACTATTCATTGTTATCTATCTCTTTAGTTTTAATCTGTTTTATATTTGTTTATGAATGAAACGTATATTTATTCAGACATATTTTTTCACATTTATGTCTCAATAATATCTACGAGTATCTGTCTGTCTATGGTACGTTGTATACGCATCATATGAAAACTCTGGAAAAGTCATCAAATTTTGACAAAAAACTACCCGATGACGCTATCCTTTATGTGCTGCTTACGTCCCGTTAACATTTGAGCTATATTTGTCTCGGGAATAATTCTTAACTTGGTGTTGTTGTTGTTTATTTCTTAGCTGCGGGCAGCGGCTAGTATTACACATCTATGTTTTGTAGTATCTTGTATCTTTTAGTATCAACTTATACTGATTGTGCACCACCTCTCTTTCGCTCGAGCCATGGTAACTAATCGGCCGGATTCAGAGAACGTCATGTGAAGGTGTGATTGGTTTTGTCTCTAAAGAGAAAAGTGAAATACTCACACAAAAATGTATAGTAATTAAGAGCTCTTTATAATAGCTTTTAATTGCAGGTAACCACAATGCGGGTGAATAACTTTTAACATGAAATTCGTTATCGAGTAGTTAGTGAGCAAATAATTTCTCAGTTGGGCGGGGTAGTTCGACAAACTCAAAGTTCGTCAAAGGGATTCGGCTAATTTGATTTCAGTGTTCGGTAGCCGCAAGGGGGCTCTGTATTGGACACACGACACGCATTTACGAAACAACTGAGGCGGCCCAGATCTGTACCACAAGTTGTACAAGGCGACCATGTCTTGTCATCTGAAGTTGCAGGTAAATATATTAACACAGGTATACTAACGCCGCGGTTGAATAATATGTTAAAGATTATATTATGGTCATAATTCCTTTCGTTTAAATAAAGTTACAGCATTGCCATATATAACACTTAATCACTAACGTATGTCCGAGGGACATAATTGAAACCATCATATTTTTAATATTATTATCACGCGAATTTGCTCCTTCCTGTACCTTTTCTTCATCCAGAGACGCGAGCACAATTGGGGGTGAGCACAGAAATTTTTTCATTATAATTTATGACCATTATTATCATTATTATGTTATTGTTTTCAGTTAATGTAGAATGAGCGTTTTGCTTTTTGATCATATTAAGATCTAATACGTTAAGTAAATATGTAAGTTAGGCTTAGCTAGTGAATTTGATTTTGTTGTTGATGGAATTAAGGTTTCAAAAATTCACCATGGAATTAGAGGCAAATAATTCACTAGCATTCCTTGATATATTAATTACCAGGAAACTTGACAACTCACTTACTCACACAGTGTATAGGAAACCCACCCATACAGACAAATATCTCAATGGTAACTCACACCACCATCCATGTCAGTTAGCTACCGTAGGCAAATCTTTGTTTCAGAGAGCACAAGGCATCTGCGACGCTGAGCATCTAGAGGAGGAACTCCAACATGTCAAACAAGTACTGCGGAGCAACAGTCACAAACTCCCTCGTATGCGTCACAGAAGCCGCCCGAAGCCACCACACAGTTGAACGTCAACCTGCCATCTTACCATACTTAAAGGGAGTCAGACAAAATTGGCAACATCTTACGGCGAGCTTCAATTAAAACTTACTTCAAGCCCCATAAGAAAATCAGTCAATTTCTAAGACCTATCAAGTCTAATATCCCCTTACAAGATGCAGGAGTATACAAATTAGACTGCGAATGTGGTTTATCATACATAGGGCAAACAAAGAGAAGCGTAGGTACTCGTGTGAAAGAACACATTGCTGACATGAAGAATAGGCGCGATAAAAACTCTGCAGTTTGTGAACATACACTGGACCAGCCTAACTATTACATCCGGTTTGATAAACCACAAATCCTCGCCAAGGAGAATCGCTACATGCCGAGAATGTTGCGCGAGGCTATTGAAATAAGAAAACACCCCAATTTCAATAGAGAAGATGGTTGGCAAGTACCACCTGCTTGGGATCCAGTCCTAAAAATAATCAAATCCCAAACCCAAAGATCTAAAAAATGTTCGGACACTGTGAGCGATTTTTGTGTGAATCGGAACATATATAATTAATCCTTCCATGTCGGTAGATGTAATAATTGAATAACTAATGTAAGACAAATACCACCTTAGTCTTCCGGCGACCACGGACGCTGCAAAGCGTTCGAAACGTCAGGTTCAACAAAATAAATAAAATACGCGATACTTCCGTTAAAAATTGTTTAATTCAAAGTGTAACAATCGCGAAAATCTAAGACAATACTATATTAGAGTATATTATAGAAAATCACACTATATATATTTTAATGGAATTTCATAATTGTAATAAAAGGTAAATCATAAAACATTAACAACTTTAAGGGCAATTAAAAAACATTGGTCTCATAGACGTATGCCAGAGTTTTATTGTAAGTAAATCAACAAGTCCGTAGCTTACTACGGACTACACAGGAGTAGCCTAATCGAGGAGTACCTCTGCCTTACGGAAGACCGCAGCTTAATAATAATTAATTCATTGCAGGATTGGAGGTAGCATTTCTAGAGTGAGCATAGTCACTATCATGGTTCTAAGAAGAAGTTGCGTTAAACTCACCAAAATCGCAATTAGTAACGTATGTGTATAAAATGCTGTGATCGTATTCAAAAGTGGTGGCTTGATCTTGCCAATCCAGCGAACGACCGGATTACAATTCTGGATCAAAACAGCACCGATGAACGATTTAGGACGTACCCTGTAGGCAACGTGCACGTGCGTTACATATTTACTTAACGTGCGGTCCTCTCACACGAATCTAGGCACATGCATCAGAGGGGGCCACCACGCAACACCAAACCCGACGGATCGAAGAGAGCTAAATGCCGTATAGGGTCATGAAATATGAGACGTTGATTGAAAAATAAAATGAATGAACTAATAGATATACTCGTAATATACGAATTTATACCTAGATGCTTTGTGCATGAGAAAGACTAAGCGGAAGGGATGCGTCGACAATATTCGTAAATGTAAGCGATCATGCATGGCCAACTGTAGTGCCATCAGTTTTAGCTTAGCAGCTAAAGTGTACGGTAAGATCATTGTAAGGAGATTGAAGATGTAATCTGATGGAAAGCTTTAGGAAGCCAGAGTGAATTTCGGAATGGCAAGGATAAGTTTTGTCACTCTGAAATGTGGAGAATATCTGGCTATGGACGAGATGGTATTGAGAAAACATTTGATAATGTTGTGTAGAAGGATGGAATATTTTGCATGGATAACGAATTGACGGTGACCTACTACGTGCTGCGCAGTCTACTTATGAGGAATGTACAGCTCATTATTATTTTGCTGCAGTCTATGGAAAGTAGTGTTACTTCTCGGCTAAAGTCTGATAAAACCTTATACTTACTTACACTACGTGCACGGAGCCGCTGGCAGCAGCTGGAAACTTGTATGATAAATTGAGATCGTCATATTATACTTTATTCGTTTCCTTTATCAATGAATCTCAGAAAATGTTTTGATTGTGATACAAGGAAATACAAATATTAAACCTTAATAAATATACGTTAATAAACTTAATAAATAAATAAAAGATTTTTAGTTACACTTAGTAACTAAAAATTTATGTTCATACTTGTAGAAATAATATATAAATGCGTTAAAAGTGTACAAGTTTCATAGCTTCATGTAGAACAATCAACAAATTAGCTGCAATGTTAAACATTACTCTCCGTCGGTGGTTAGTCAGCTCTACAAACATTATTACATTGTGTGAACTCCAATTACATACTTGAGTATAGGTCCCTTTTGAAAACGATGTTGTGAGACTTAGGTGTATTTGGAATTATTATTATAACAGATATCTATTTATACACATGAATATCCAGTACTCAGTATGGAACTTTAATTACCAATTAAAATAAATCATAAGAGCTAAATTTAAATATAATACCTGTATTATGTGTAAAAAAACTCTGTATGTAAGTATGTGTGTTACTTTATTCCAGCATAACTTCTAAACGGCTACACTGATGAGCATGTTTAGTATAGCGTGAGGATTCTTGCATAGCTGCACGTGGCACAGGTAAAATTGTGTTTTAATAAGAGTGTGGCGTGGCAATTTTTGCCCAAATAACTCAAAATATCAGCTGACATAATGACAATTATAAAAAGAAAAGTACTTTTTATGATTATCCTCATGTCAGCTAAATAAATCTCTATAGGTTACACGACAGTAAAACAAGCGCAAGTACGCGTGTCCGATCTAACACGACCTCAACAAGAGGATATAATATAATACGATGTAAGCTATTACCAAACTTAAACAATCATCTGATCAAATATCTCTCATCTCATCTATAACATATTTTTTTTACCTAGACTAAATTCAAAGTAAAAAGTTACAAGTTACTTTATTGAAAAACGTATCATAAAGCATTTGTGACATAAATAAAATACATAATAATAGTAGCATTATTATTTTATTGTGTTAAATAAAATATATTGCAAATGACGTATTTTTTATTATTTTTTTTTTAATAATTTTACTAATGATATAGTATTTAAAATTTGAATTTATGTACTTAGGTTCTCCGTTTACGAGAGATGGAAAATTGGAGAGCGGTATTGAAAGAAGAGTGAAAGCAGAAAACCGTATACCGATATGTTATCGCTTGTTACGCACCTACGGTACGTTGTACTCCGTGGTAACAAGCGATAACATATCGAACAAAGCTCGCCTTGCTATTATTCAGGGTAATACAGGGTTATAATTCGGGGTTATATAGGGATACCAACATACGGTACGGTAGTGAAATATGGGTCAGGCAGAAGAAGCCTGAAAGCACAGTGAACGCCGTAGAAATGAGAGCGCTGAGGAGTATGTGTGGAGTGAGAATGGTTGATAGAATAAAAAAATAGCACGATGCGAGAACTTTGTGGAATGAAAGTTGATGTAGTGACAAAAATTGAAAAGGGTATGCTGAGATGGTTTGGTCATTTAGAAAGAATTAATGTCAAAAGAGTTACGAAAGAAGTGTATCAAGCAAGAGTGAATTATAGTGATGTCGGGAGGGGCCGTCCTAAACGCACACATATAGATCACAATTTATGTGTTGAAAAGGGCCAATTCATAGTACTCAAAACCGAAGAGCGTGCATGAAGAGGTTGATGAATGTGGAAGAAGCGAGAGCGGTATGTTTGGATCGATGCACCTGGCATTCTATAGTCTCTGCCTACCCCAATGGGAGACAGGCGTGAAGATATGTATGTATGTATATTCTTGTTTTTCGCCGTCTACCGCCGATATTTCTTCTTCGCCAAATGAACGCCATATTAAATTATTAAATTCCCTACCAATGTGATTATATGCTAATGTAAATAGTATGACTTTAACTCATCCTAGCAGGACAACTAAGTATAAATCCTAGTAACAAATAAAGATTGTGTTTGTCTTTATGAACATAAACTGCTAGTATTTCCAGTTTTGGCCTTTACTAGTACTAGGTAATTTCTTTTTCTTGCAGGAACTTAGAGAATTCATAGGTTTTTTTTTTGTAGGTATATTGACGAAAAAACCTTAAAGAGCTTACGTGACAGAAAGCTAATCACCTACATGGTATGAATAGAATTTAATTCATGGCGATTGATAACATAGTGGACCTGAGCAGTTGGTTTAAATCAAATATACCCGAGCGGATATAAGTGATATCTCTACGTGAAGATCATCTTACTCTACCTATCTAGCACACCATTTTTCATAGAAGCCTATTTCTTTCCACTTCAATCGATCGAGAAACTGAACGTCATTTCTTAATATTAGACGAAATACTGAGGGCAGTGCCCCGTTACGTTCATATAAAATTTTTCACTCAACATTCTTAATGTTAAACGACGGTCTGACAAGAGTTCAGGCTTTCGATATTTTCGTCGGTTTTCGAAGTTGAAGGCCTCCCCTTAATGGTGTTCATATTCAACGTATTCTCTGCCTTCCAAAAATGATTTGTGCCAGCGAAAAACTTGAATTCGGGATAAAGAATGTTCCCCATAGCCCTATTTTAACTTTTCAAACGTCACACTTGCCGATTCTACATGCTTAACACAAAATTTAATATCACAATATTGCTCCAAATTCCGCAGCCCCATTTTGCGAGACGCACAACCAAAACACACCTTCACTAATAGCAGTCACAAAAATCACGTAGGTAACAGGAGTTGAAACTTGAAACATTGAAAGTTAGCCAGATCGCTTACAGTGTTGCCAGTCTCATTAGTTTTCTGCCATACGTTGTAGATACTGTTAGATGCATTACATGTGAATGCGATGCATACAGCGGCAAATCTAACTGTATTATTTCATAAGAATATCATCTTTGCTTCTATGACATAAGGTGCATAGTATTAGCCTAGCTTGATTTGTCATTACCCATTCATCTAGATACCAAATTTTAGTCATGTAATTGTCTTAAGTGTGCACCGCGTGTATCTTTTCATACTTCATACCTTACATGTACTAAATGAATCTGGGTTTATATAACTTCGCCATTCTTAGAACTCGGTATGGTTCATTCCACATTTTAAAAGTTTACAGAAGAAAACCTCTACGCAATCGCATGGTATCTAGTTATCATATTTATTATTTATCACATTTTGCAATGTTCATGTAAAGTTAATGCATATAGTGTTTTACCTTTACCAAGCTATATATTTTTTGTATATCGCTGCGAACAATCCATCGCAACTCCTGCACTTACCGGCTCGAGAGGCTCACGGCTCCATGAATAAACCATTGAGGGAATGTGAAACTCGTGTCGAGAGGGAACGTGTTGACGGACGACCCCGTATTATTGCAACTGCTAAACGACCAACTTGATGTCGATTTAGATAGGCTTGCTCATTTCGTTAACAGATTACGAGTTGCTACAGAGAATACTAGGATTGTGAATGTATTATGATATATTATACTCACGTGCCAATATTTCTTTATCTTTATCTATCTATGAAGAGAGGGTTGAGCTTGCTCTGCATTCGTTTCTTCTAAATTCTGCATTAGTTTTTATCTAAATCTCTCACAAATTAAAGAGATATTGGAATTTATATTTGAAGTAACACAGATATATTAAAAGATAAATAATATTTAGTCCAGAGGGCTAAATATTATTTATCTTTTAATATATCTGTGAGTTCCATGAACGTGAATGTCGTTCTAACAAATCTCGTGTGCTGTCAAACCCACTTTTCTTCCGGTTCAACGCTTTTACTTTTGTTATAACACAAGGTATCATTTTCTAAAATAATGTTCCAGGTCATTTGCTGAACTATTCATTAAGGCAATGGTCATCATTGATTTATATCAATTTCATAAATAAGCACGCTTTTATAAATATATGTACATGTTTACTCACATGTCCTTCATACGTTATAGAGTATGTAAACGTCTGTGTACCCGTATACCATTTGTGTAATTTTGTGGGAAAATTATATAAATTGTAATAAACATAAATCCAACGTACAAATGAAATCAAAATTAGACTTTAATAATAATTTAGAAACACTGTCGATGGATGGAGTTTTAATATATGACCAGTGGTGTAAAATCCAACGGCTGCCTGGTTAACTAACAGCTCTTCCGAATACTCTTCGTGCTATAGCTGAGTTGTAACTAATCCTCAACATACAAACGTGTGAAGAATTTTAGTTCAAAAGATCGTTACTGCGGCAAACGCTTGTGTGAAAGACATTACATAGAAAATAAATAATTCGAGGGTGAGTTAGGATGAAGTCTTTTATATAACAGACAAAGAGGCAATATATTTTCATGTAGAGAACCGGTCTTACAACCTCTAAAATCACTTGGTCACCGACGATTCGAACTCCTCTACGTTGTATGCTGTCAAACCAAATATTGGAAAGTATCAGCCAAAATATGTGAAAAGGCTGGATCTGAATTTTATAGTTGCAGGCAATGCTGGTACATAAAATACTGTCTTAATCTCCCCAACAATTCAATCTTCTTGGAAGCCACCTTGGTTTTGCAGTTCAAGTAATAGTAAAATAGAATATTGCTGTTCCATAACTATGGAATTTATTAGTATCTAGGCATATAGTACGGATACGGGCAATTGTAAATTGTCACCGTTTTAATATTTATTCACGTAACACGACGCCTCTCATGGCACTCGGTTTTCTCAGCTTGCCACGTCTGTATCCTAGCGTGAAGATATACATACATATACACGTTTCGTTACATATGTATTTATGTATGTATGTATATATTGCAAGACACATAATTCTATTAAGAATTGTGAGTGCAAGTCTTAACAATTGAAGGCAATGCTGGTACAGAGTCAGATCAGAGTTTATTTATGAAGAAATAATCCTGCATTAACTAAGTTAGTTATGCAAGCAGCATTCGTTGTCGATTTTTATAAATCTACGGTAGTTATAGACATAATTTTTGTTTTGTATGTATGGATATCTTCACGCCAAGTCCCTTGCGGGGTAGGCAGAGAGAACCAAGCTTTTCATGCATGCTCGCCGGTTCCTGGGGCTTCTGACATCACCTTTTGATAAAACACATTTTTGTTTTTTTCTATAATATTCATATTTCATTGACCGTAATTTAAACCAAATCGTTTATTTGCTAGAATACAAGCTTCTTAGGTTCTTGTGCTAAAATCAACAATCCTGTACATGTATTCTACCTGTTTTCATAGGCACAGGTGTGCAAATATTATATAAAAATATTAACAAATATAGCACCTACTACTAGTAGCTCCTGTTACTTTTTAGTTACTAGAACTACTAGTATTGCTGCTGCTGTTATTAGTAATTTACTACTAGTAGCAGCTGTACTACTAGGCAATTTGGAATGATAGAAATATTTTGAATTTAAAATCGTTCCCGTAAAGTTGAAAATACATTAGTATAGAAGATAATCATGAAAAATATTTTGAACCTAAACCTAGTTATTTTAATGTTGAAAATATTGAACTAAGTGTGTCAATGTGTGTGCGTCATTAGCAGAATGATGCTCATTGACGTTGCTATGTATACATTTTTGAAGCCAACCGTACTATTGTTAGATAATTAGAGCAGTGATAGACAGCTTAGTGGATAAAGAACCAGCCTAGGTTAACCTACTGTTCGAATCCTAGTGTGCGCAGGTAACACTAAATTCGTTTTTCAGATTTAAAAGGCTCGAATTTCTCTTTGGGTTGTGAATTCGATCACGATTTATTTGTTTGTTTTGTATTTTGCCATGTCTCTTTCAATCAGTCCTCGGTATTTAATTTACTCATACTTGCATAAACCTCTCCTTAAATGTACAATTTTCTTTTTAGAGTTTGCTAGGTATACTACTCTGTGTAAAAAGTATCGGGAATATGTCAATAAAAAGACCCGCGTAAAAGAGGTCGTTCTAATTTTTTTACTGCATGTTGGTAGCACTGTACTGATTTAGCGCGCAAAATTTGAGCGGGATCTGTCATTTAATTTGTTTTAAACTACACTTTTTGTTGGTCATAGTTTTGAGTCCTCGGCGATTTTTACAATGGAAAATATTGTTGAACAAAGAGTGTGCCTTAAATTTTGTGTTTCAAATGATATTTCATGTGGTGAATCACTAAAAATGTTGCGAAATACCTACGGCGAATCGTGTATATCGAAAACAAGGGCTTATGAATGGTATAAGGCTTTTAAAGAAGGCCGAGAAGTAGTAGTAGACTTGCCTCGTTCTGGTAGACCTTCAACCGCTACGACCAGAGAAAACATCGACAGAATCAAGAAGCTAGTGCTCGAAAATCGACGTATGAGTCTGAGAGAGTTGGCTAGTGAGGTGAACATATCTTTTAAGTCCGTCCACAACATTCTCATTGACATTTTAGGCATGAAACGCGTCGCCGCTCGACTAGTTCCAAAAGAGCTCAATTTTGTTCAAAAAGCGCAGCGAAAGCATGTCGCTGAAGACATGGTTTCCCGAGCTTCTACGGATCCGACCTTTATGAAACGTATAATAACTGGCGACGAGACATGGGTTTATGAGTACGACATGCAAACAAGCCAACAGTCTTCAGAATGGCGTCTCGAAAACGAGCCGAAACCCAAAAAACCGCGGCAAAGTCGCTCCAAAATCAAGGTGATGCTGACAGTTTTTATTGACTACCGTGGTGTGGTTCACTCCGAATTCCTTCCAGAGGGAGAAACAGTGAATAAAGAATATTATTTAGGCGTCATGAAGCGTTTGCGTGAGAGTATCCGCCGAAAACGTCCAGATTTGTGGCAACACAACTCATGGATGCTGCACCATGATAATGCACCATCACACACAGCCATTATAGTGAAAGAGTTTTTAGCGAAAAATTCAACAAAAGTTCTCGACCAAGCACCGTATTCACCTGATATGGCTCCGTCTGACTTTTTTTTATTTCCCAAGTTAAAATTACCACTTCGAGGAAAACGTTTTGAGTCGATAGAAGCCATAAAAGAAAATTCGCTGAATGAGCTAAAGGCCATACCGCAAATAGCCTATGAAAAATGTATGGAAGACTGGGTGAAGCGGTGGAGATGTTGTATTGCAAGCGATGGGGCCTACTTTGAAGGCGATAAAATAAATTTAGATGAATAATTTGTATTTTTTGTTTTATTGACAAATTCCCGATACTTAGTACACAGAATGTATATACGCGTATTACAAAAGCGATTACCTAACTTCGCGCAGATAATTAGCTACAGCGGTTTTAGTTCAGAACACGTAACAAATTATTAGACAAACATCATTAATGTAACAATAACTCTCATATTTCCTACGTCGAGTACAAATTGGAGGAAGTAGTGGCGTACGAAATTGCAATATATTTTCACGTCACACCGATGTCTGAGTATAACAACAAGGAAAAACGATGATACTTGAACAAATATATACAAGTAGGTAAGCATCAATGAACAGAAAAAAAACAATTCAGAATACGCGGAACATTGACATAATATGACAAAAGTACTCGTACAGTGAATAATAATCATAATTTTGAATGAAATAATAATGAGGGTGATAATGAATTATATAAATATGTTCATCGTTTATTTTGGAATGTAGAATCAACTTAGGCTTAGTCGGGTAAGTTTGACACTAATGTGTAGTTAAGGGGAAGGTTTTACCCAGATCAACATTTAGACAGACAGACAACAAACTCTCTTAGGTTTGATGTTTATGTTACATTAGTGCTATTCTATATTGTAGAAGTGTTTATATTTCAGAGAACAGCAAGGTTTCCTTTCCTTAATGAAACTGCCAGCCGCTCTCTGAAATATAATGGGTATTTCAAAGAGCGACAGGGAGTTTCATCCCCGCCTCGTAGACAACGTAGAGGACGGTCATCAGACGAACATAACATAACCGAATATA
The DNA here is from genome assembly GCA_947507595.1 of Pyralis farinalis. Classification (NCBI taxonomy): domain Eukaryota; kingdom Metazoa; phylum Arthropoda; class Insecta; order Lepidoptera; family Pyralidae; genus Pyralis; species Pyralis farinalis. The sequence continues at coordinate 19,418,383 of OX382274.1, forward strand.
ATTGGGATATAGTAATCGAAAAACGAGACGTATTAGAGACGTTTTATATTGTATGTTAATTTGCAGAGACACAATATTTCTGCTCCTACACTACAGTGAAAAGGTAAAAACAACCACTGTTTCATAACAATTCCTAATTTAACCATATTTTTAATGCCCGTATTTTTTCTTCCGTCATTAGCTAAGTATGCAGTTAAAATTAAGTTTAGTCAACCAAATCTCAAATTCATTGTTAATGTTATATTTCTTATTCCTACTAATGCAGTGAATTAAGTACAGATTTATTTTGGAAGGGTAAAACGGAACCCTATTACTGAGGCTCCGCTGTCCGTCCGTCCGTCCGTCCGTCCGTCTGTCACCAGGCTGTATGTCTTGAATCCTGATAGTTAGACAGTTGAAGTTTTTATCGATAATGGTACGGAACCCTTCGTGCGCGAGTCCGACTCGCACTTGGCCGATTTTTAAAAATGTACCGTGGACTTTCCAATAGGACTCTGAACCTGCTCACAAGGCACGAACTACCTAAGCCTGGCTCGAAACCAACGTTCCGGCATTTATAAGAGCTGAAGACTGGCCCTCGTTTAACCCAAATCTGAACCCCTTTGACTACAAATTATGGTCAATTTTAGAGGACATGGTCTGCTCGAAACGACACGCTGACATTGTGTCTCTTAAGAAATCTCTGGAGCAAGCAGTGGCTAAATTTCCCATAGAAATAGTGCGTAAATCCATAAATTCGTGGCCAGACAGATTAAAGGCCCTGTCAAAGCCAAAGGTGGCCATCATGAATTAAATCACATTTTATTTTTTGCTGAGACTTCCATAAATATGTAGATATGAGTTTTATGAAGATTATGTTACTTTCTAAAAAAATAAATGCATATTCATTTGTAACAGAACTCATGGAACAACAGAACAATAACAGAATAACAGAACTCCGGATAAGTATATATTTGTAATTATCACGTGCTCGGCGGTGAATGAAAACATCGTGAGGAAACCCGCACATTCAGAAAATTGTATTTTGAAAGACGTGTGACCTTACGGTACGGTGAAGAACGGTACGGCTTTTGGTGGGGAGTTGAGCTGAATGAAACGCGAAATTTGGATTGCTGCAGTGGCTGCCTGGCAGGATCGTTGGGCTGTTGATACCAAGGGTCGGGAGCTGAATCAGTTCTTCCCGGAGGTGGAGGCTCGACTCAGGGCGACTTGGGTTGAGCCTGATTATCCCAAACCTCCCAGATGCTCCTGAGTCATGGCATTTTTCGTAAGAGATTGTCTGAACTGGGAAGGTATGAATCAAGCATGTGTGCGTGCGGGGAAAGCGAGGAGGACAGAGACCATGTTTTGTGGTCCTGTCCTAGGTATGATGATCTGCGGTGTGAGATGATGGACGGGATATGGCGCTGTGGTGCGGTAATGGGTCCGGTGTTCCACACTGATCTCGTGTCGTCGGGGGCGAGCTTCGCGGTTTTCCACAGGTTCGCCCACGCGTGGCATGAGCGCAGATCTGCGGAGGAATGGGCAGAGAAGGCCGGGGAGGAGGATGAAGGGCTGTAATAGAGTACAGTGCACTTACGGACGGCGACGAAGGCGTAAGTGTGCTTGTTTCTGCCCCAGAATGGGGAGAAAGAAATCATAGCGACAAGGACAGAGAATTAAATAATTTGTAGGGAGCGAAGAATTGCCCACTGCACGAGGAGAGCCTTAGAGCAGCATGTGCCGTGCGCATCTCCCGCGATTCGGCTCAAATGACCGTGAGGTCGGTGGAGCCATGGGCGGTGGTGGGTACGGTTTTCCCTCTAGATTTTGGAGGTCTGATGTCAGTCACTCTATATATAAATCAGTATTTTCTCCAAATACTTAGGCATAGATAGCTATTGCTAACAAAAAAGGAAACGGGATAACGCTAAAAAAAGAAGATTATTTTCAGTCTCTGATAACATGAGATCGCATAAAGGACAATGGCTGTAGATGAAGTAGCATCTCTACATAATGAATATATAGAACATCGCAAGCAAAATGGAAAATGTTAGCCGATACATGTACGTGTCACCTTCCTGTACAATTTTGGAAGGCAAAGCCTATGTTTTATAAGTTTCCCGGAATTTCCTCAGCTCGAGATTCATGAAAGTACGTCAGGGTCCAAAACGCGAGTCAAAGTCTCGGTCCTTTTTCGCATCCCCATCTCCAACTAAAGACTTATTAAAGCAATGTACTTTTGTAGAAATTTCTAAAGGACTTACTCCGCCGTTTCAGTCTACTTTGTAGCCAAGGATATGGCCACCTACGTCTGCATCCCTACTAACATGAAAGGTACTGACGGTCTGTGTGGTGAAAAGCAGGAAGTGAGTTGTTTTATAAATTTTCAGACAAGGTGGGGCCTTCGAGACCCCATGTCCATAGTTAAAGATATAGTTAAACATAGGATTATATTTTTTTATCTACTTTTGAACCTCTATAGTTAGCTAAACACATAAGTTCTTGGTTACATACATATTGTTAATATTGTAAGTATACTATTTATATTTACTAAAATGACGTCGATTTCTCTGTTCTTAGCTCTCTTATATTTACTAGTCATAAATTCATACTCAATTGCTAGACATAGAATATAAATAAACAAAATTTTAATTTGAAGAACAAAGACTCCAAAACTGGAGTACGACAATTTACTAGTTTAAATATTACCTACGTTTTAAATTAACAATGCAAAGATTTGATGCTAAGTTCGTGCCAAACCAATTACCAGAAGATTACAATCAAATGACAATATTTAATTAACGGAAGCCTTTAGACGCAGTATAAACAGTCGATGTACAATAAAATCTGTTCCAATTCCAACTCAAGTTGAATCTCTCGCAAAACACAAAAGCGATTAATTAAACTAGTTTGTATAGGAAACAGAATTTTACGGTCCATGATATTTATTGCAATTTATACGTCTCTTAAAACTGGGTGACCAACATAAACAGACATATTTAAGCACATAAATGTTTCTCATGTGTGGGTATCGAACCCACGAGCGTTAGTGTCAAAGAAGTGTTACTAACCACTGCGTAGCCGAGCTCGGCATTTTTTTGTTTTTATAGAAGTCAAAAAAAAAATTATATTCTTTTTTGATAAAAGTAAATCTATTACAACCATACATGTAGTGGGTGTAATAGATTTACTTGTCTTAAAGTTATTAATTGTCTATTTAGTAATAAACTTTAATTGTATAATAATAGTGTCATCCCGGGACGCTAAATCACAATTTATTGTACGAGTAGTTTAGACTAACTTTAGTTAACAGGTATATCTATACAGATAAATAAAATAGGATTGTCTATTTGTAATATTAAAATAACCGCTTTTTACTAAATGCATATGAATATATACACGGTACATATACCAAAATGAATACGAGTATTTTTACAATTTTTGTCTGTCTGTTTGTTCCGGCTAATCTCTGAAACGGCTAGACCGATTTTGACGGGACTTTCACTGGTAGGTAGACGACTGTTCATAGCACAATATAGGGTACTTTTTATCCCGTAAATATTTAGGCTTCCTGCGTAAAATATGAAAAACTGTTAAAATTAGGGGGAAATATCTTCCCCTTCGGGGGTGCGATTCACAAAATAGAAGAATTTCATTAAAATTAGCATAGGTTAGGTATTTCTATACGCGAAATACAGAATTAATAAGTTATAGTAAACTCTGCGAACTGAACAATAACTTTTTTGTTAAATTCCACGCAGACGAAGTCGCGAGCACAGCTAGTATTTTATATTAGTCGTTGACAAATGTCTGTCATAGTCTTAGGTTTTCGCGATTGTTACACATTGAATTAAACAATTTTTAACGGAAGTATCGCGTATTTTATTTATTTTGTTGAACCTGACGTTTCGAACGCTTTGCAGCGTCCGTGGTCGCAGGAAGGCTAAGGTGGTATTTGTCTTACATCAGTTATTCAATTATTACATCTACCGACATGGATGGATTAATTATATATGTTCCGATTTACACAAAAATCGCTCACAGTGTCCGAACATTTTTTAGATCTTTGGGTTTGGGACTTGATTATTTTTAGGACTGGATCCCAAGCAGCAGCAGCAAGTTCTGCAGAACTCTGCAGTATGTGAACATACACTGGAACAGCCAAACCATTACATCCGGTTCGATAAACCACAAATCCTCGTCAAGGAGAATCGCTACATGCCGAGAATGTTGCGCGAGGCTATTGAAATAAGAAAACACCCCCATTTCAATAGAGAAGATGGTTGGCAAGTACCACCTGCTTGGGATCCAGTCCTAAAAATAATCAAGTCCCAAACCCAAAGATCTAAAAAATGTTCGGACACTGTGAGCGATTTTTGTGTAAATCGGAACATATATAATTAATCCATCCATGTCGGTAGATGTAATAATTGAATAACTAATGTAAGACAAATACCACCTTAGTCTTCCTGCGACCACGGACGCTGCAAAGCGTTCGAAACGTCAGGTTCAACAAAATAAATAAAATACGCGATACTTCCGTTAAAAATTGTTTAATTCAAATGTCTATCACTCTATCTATATAAGAATTACTACTAACTACTACTAAACCACAGTGATCTGCAGTCTTTATGTCTGATTGATTTATCAATATGTTCGCAATTAAAAAGACAATATACCAATCATGGATTTGTGTATTATGCGCATAAGCAGTACATTTTGTAAATTAAATGATTTAAGTAAATTTAAAAAGTATTTCGTGTATTCACGACGGTATGGCATCGATATGATCAAACCTTTAGCCGAGATACAAGCCTATCTTTATTAGAACGTGATGAGATTAAGAAAATATTATATATTTGTAAGACATTCAACTAGCTATACAGCATAGCACGTGGTGAAAGATGTGGAATATGCTTACTACCTTCAAGGTTTTATATATTTATAAGTTAATATTAAAACATTGTAAATTAGTATGTAAGTTAGTGTCAATATACAATCGGTACCACAACTGAACACTGGTCTTAATTATATATCCGCAACATACGTCATTACCTGGTCAAATTGCATGTAATTACCATAAGGATGTTTGGACACACAAATAATTGTTTAATTATCTAATTGAACACGTGATGTCTCGATAGTGCATTCAATAAAGAGCCAGGCAATATCGCTTCTTTTTTTTTTCAATACAATCATTGAACCTCCTCTAATTCAATGCTCTATTAAAGCATCTTGAAACGACTTGATAAATATTAATACATTTTTTACCCTCTTGTTACACTCACTACAATAACACCTTTTGTAATAATTGTGCTTGTCTAGGAAGTCTTGAATATTTTGGTGTAGAAAATTAAGATTTGTTAATACAATACAATTTCTTTGCCTTTTACAATATAAATTGTTTCATATTTGTCTCTAAAATCACGGCGTTTACCCCGGTCATTTGATAGGCGTGCGCGGGGATATGAATCCAACGCGTAGAGGCCCCTTTGAAAAGAATAATGTAATGTATTATACCCACTGTGACCTGCTCCCCTCACACGCTGGAACCACAATGGTCGCGTACTGTGCGATTCCAGAGAAATTTCCTTCCGAGAACTCTCAAGTTGTGTAATGAATTCCTAGCCAAGGTTTTCCTAAGGGACTACAGCATGGGGTTCTTCAAGAAAGCCGTGAAGGGGGAAGGTGGTCGGCAACGTATGAGTGACACCCCTGGTGTTATAAACTCCCGTAGACTACTTTGACTGTTTACCATCGGGCAGGCCGTATGCTTGTTTGACACCTAAGGTATAAAAAATGAAAAATTATTAACTTTTAACAAAAAGAAATATTCACTTCAAAAAACACAAACGTACTATAAATTAACTGAAAAGCAAAAAATATATGTTTTATACACAAATTTAATATTTATTTGTTGTTCCGTTTAATGTAATTAATAAATTATTGTTTATTATTTAATTATTTTATAATTTAGAAACTGATGCTAAGTAAAAAAAACGATTTGAATATTCCTATAATTATGCATGTGATTCTTGTTTTATTTTTACAATAACTTCTTAATATATTTATAATATAGTTACTGACGAATTATTTATTAATTCGTAAAAGTGGGAAAGAACGAAATTATTGCGATATTTTTTTCTCATATTATTATTATTTTTTTTATTTTTTTATTTATTTAGTTTTTCTCTCTTAATCTAGACAATTATTATATAATATAGTTAATGTTCACATGCACAGAATAAGATCGAGAGAGACTGGTGACAAAGATAGGCCGAAGCCGGTCGCTCAGTACACCAGTCCTCTTCCCGCAACATCTTAACATTGCGATACACTGATTGCCTATTATCATGATTTGATTTTAAAAATATGTAAGAATACAAAAAATATATATATATATTACTACAAGCTAATTAAGGTGAAGGATTATTTTAAAGTTTTGGCCAGATTAGGTAATTTATTTAAGAATATAGAACTATCGAGTTTACAAATAGGTAGGTGTTGTGCATGAATGAGTGAGTGTGGTGTGTGTTGTAAGTGTAGAGTGTGAATGGTATGTATATTACAGTGGGTAGTGGTGGTGTGGGGTAAAGTGAGCATGATGAAGGTAAGAGGAGACTCAGTAGACACATGTATTCTCAAATGTAAGTAGGTTGTGGATAAGTAATCCAAATAAATATTCATTATTAACTGTAACAGTATTAGGTTACGAGATAATTGAGGTATTCGGTATCGTCATAATTTAAGCTTTGAAGATGGTTGATGACTTTTTTCTTGCACACGTATTTTGTAAATGGGAATAAATCCAGTTCTTTATGCAGCTTTTTATAAAGAAACGGGCCTAGAAAACGAAAGAAACGTTGGGAAAAATGTTTAACACACCACCAACTTATCATAATAATATTTTTTACCACCCCGTATTCATCCATTGCCGAACATAAGCCTCTACTCTAGAATGCCATTTGCCTTGATCCTGTGCCTAAACCTCTTGAGGTCGTCGCTCCATCTAGTGGGGGGTCGTCCCACACTGCGTGTACGGGAACGCCAATCGAGAACTTTCTTCCTCAGCGGTTCTCGCTTCTATGAACTAGGATGTTGTGCTCTTCGTCAATAAAAAAAAACCATGTAGGCAGATTTTCGTCTTCTTAAATTTCCAGTTGTCTCAGTGCCTTTCCATGTGTAATAATTTCTTTCTAAATACACTGGAACAATTTCGTAATAACATCAGTTATTAAGTATACAGAAAAATAAATAAACAATTGTATAGTAAATGAAATTATTACAAAAACGATAGTAAATAAATACCGTGGTATTTCGTTAGGTACTTACGTTGCGCGAATTCACTAGATGTATATTCAGAGCATTTTGAGCTGTATATTTTCTTCTTTCCATTTGCTTTGGAATCTCTACATATTTATGGAATTTAAAGCAAGATATTCACAAATGTACATAATGAATGGTGTGAAAGATGCGTTGGGAAAACTTCTTCGTAGTAAAAGCTTGAGCCAGAAGGCAGAGCTCGCTGTGCACAACGCACAACGCTAACTTGTGGGAGTGAGCGCTATGTATGGCAGAGAGAGCATAAAAGTGAGATAAACGCAGTCGAATTGCAAGTGTTGTGCAAAATTTGTGGCGTAATGCTTATAGATCGCGTTCGCAATGACAATGTTAGAAATACAGTTGATCTGAAAAAAAGTGTCGGTGTTATAAATAAGAAGAGGCGTGTTCCTGATGGTTCAGACTTGCAGGAAGAAAGAATCGCGGAACAGATTATACAACGCGAAAATAGAATGACGTAGGAGTCGAGGAAAGCCGATACTTATTTGTCTTGACCAAATTGATCGCGTTTCATCAGAAGATGATATCAGAGCCCTAAAAACCGGTAAGTGTGCGTGAGAATAGCCGTGAATGTAAAAGAAGCGAGTAAGGTGTAAGGACCAGATTATATGGTGCTCGATAGCCTCTGCCTACCCCGTAAGGGATTTGACGTGAAGTTATAAATAGTACATAATAGTCTACATAGTACCAATATTTATCATACAATGTCAGGAGGCATACAAGCATACAGCCCACCTGACATTTTTCAGGAATCCCATCTACAAGAATATCAATTACAATATTACGCAAAACATTTGTGTTAGTTAATAGAACCCAATTATACTAATTAAGCGTAGTTGACGTATAATGGTGTATTGTGTTTCATACTTCACAGTAGGTATATTAATTGCGACATAATTATCATAATAACCTTCATTTACGATATGTGTCGGGGTAATTTATGAGTAAAATGTCGACGCGATCTGTCTTTAATGTTAATAAATATTCATCTAGATAAAGTAGTTTCGTTATAGAGAATTGCATTAAACATTAAAATTGTTTATTTTCTTTCTGGTAAATGTACAGACAGTAAGAAATATAAATAATCAAGTGAAATGGTCTTCCTTGAAGTGAATGAAGTCGATTTCTATTTTTAGTTTGTCATCAAAGCTTTAACAAATTATCACCTATTGCGACCATTATAATTTTAGTATGTATCTATGTATAGATTCACGCCAGATCCCTTGCGAGGTAGGCAGAGAGAACGCCATAAGACGCGGTCCATACATACTTCACTAGCTTCTCTAACTTTCATAGCTCTATGCACGCTCGCCGGTTCCTGGGGCTCGTGACATCACCTTCTGATAGAACACGACCAATTTAGTCATTGTAGATTAGTCTCGATCTTCCTCGGCTCCTACATCCTTCCACTTTTCCATTGTATATCTGCTTCGTCAATCTTTCGTCCCCCTGCATTCTTTCTACATGTCCGAACCAACGGAGCCTTTTCTTATCTTAACACGGATACTTTTTCAGACCAAACCAATTTTAGAAAGTTATTATTTAGGCATTTCATGAAGTCGGTGGGCAGCGAGGCGATGCGAGCGCGGTGCGACCACATGCTTAGAGTTTTTAAACTTTCAACGACCGCAGCGGGTCGAGTACTCGTTGCAATCGCTCCGCTGCGCACCTTCGTTCTCCGCGCTCGCTCCACTTTATAGAAGAGTCCTTTAGATTTTAGTGCTTGAATGATTGGTTTTACGTACTTTATTCATGATTTTATCTTATAAATTTAGTAATAAAAAATTAAAACGAACTATTTTTTCAATTACCTTTAGATAACTAATTCTCAAATCTTTATTAAATTTATGCGAAACCAACTTCAGATTTACCATAGCAGAATCGTATGTTTGGATAACTACGACATCAGTCTTAATTGTCCAAACATAAAATAAAAAATAATCGTCTAAAATTCTTTGTTAGTTTCTTAGACTGTTAGAATACGCAACTAATAAACAATGTTAGTCGATTTACAAATAAGTAAGCGCACACAAATGCTGCTCTTTTACACTGTGCTTTATTTTATAATGTTAAGTTAAAATATTTGAGAAAAGCGAGGTAGGTGAAATCTCCGAGGAGGTCTGGAAGTCTATTCAAATATTCAGTTTGATTGATATGCAGGATATTAAGAAAATCGGTTTACTGTCAGGATCGACCACGTGACGGCGTCTAACTTGTAGAATATTTTTATTTACTGAAATGGGCTTATACATTAAACTAAAAGTATGTACTTAAAATTTATAGGCGTCCAATGAGTATAACGTACTTACAATAGATAGATGATAGGTAGTTAGAAGATGGACTTCCACTACTTGGCCGTTCAAATTAGAAACTAGGAACCAAAACGCTTAGTGCAGATAGGTACAATCAATATTCTGTGACATTTGTACGTTTTATAAAAGAAAGTACATTTCATAAGTTCGTCGACTATTGCTCGTTAACCCGTAAAGCCTGCTTAGCTGTGATAGTTTTCCTTTTAAATTCACTATATGGACTACTACCATGATGGGGCACTTGGGCCGACAACCCACGTGCCATGGGGTGTGCACGAATAAAAAAATCATCCCCTCTTTACGAGTAGGGGAGGTACCACCGAAAAATTTTTTTTTTTCAAGTTTTTATTCTACTACTTTCTCAGCACAGTTAATATGTATATACATGCCAAACTACAGCTTTCTAGTATCAAGCGTCTTTGAACTAGGCCGCGGATGGACAGACAGACGGACATGGCGAAACTACGAGTATAAGGGTTTCTTGTTTACTACGGAACTCCATCAACAATGTCATTGTTTAACATAGGTATTCCCTAATAGTTTGCACCGTATGAGATTCTCCGCTTTCGGTATCCAGCTGTCGTGGATAGATAATTAAATTGGCTATTTCATAAAATGACTGGGGTAGACGTGAAGAGTATTTTTAACTGCCACTTACACAATACTTCAGTATGTTCGGCTGGTCTCTTAAGACCTCCGTCAGGTTAGTCGTAATATCGTTGTTCGTGATTGAGTACACATCTATGTTGTGTAATTGTTAACATATTCACGTTGTTTGTCCGATCATTTCGTGCAATTCGTACGATTTAGCGATGAGTGTCGTTTCGAAATTGTGCTATGTCTAAAGACAAATTTTTTTTTTTTTGACCATTTAAAATATAATACACTTATTTATGTGTATGTATATCAATTCAACCACATTTCTACACATTTTACACAAAAATACAACCATAACATTAAAGTCATCGATATCATTGTAGCGTATCTAGCGTCATTCATAGTAACTAGTAACACGCACTGTAAAAATCTATCCACGCACTATGTACTATAGTTATTAAAATACTCCATATATCAAACTTGTTGAAGCTTAGCCTTTGCGTTTTGTTTGAATAACATAATAATAAATAAATAAATAAATGATAAATATTCACGGACAAATCACAAAACGCTATCTAGTCCCAAACTAAGCAAAGTTTATAACTGGCAAGCATACATAAATACATTTTTAGTTATACTACAATATGTATGTATGTATATCTTCACGCCAAGTCCCTTGTGAGGTAAGCAGAGAGAACCGAGCGCCGCATCCTTTCTACATGTCCGAACCAACGGAGTATGCCCTTTCTTATCTTAACACCGACGCTCTCTTTCAGACCAACTCTTTCTTTCACGTCTTCATTACGAACGCGGTCAGCAAGCGTTATGCGCAATGCTCTCAATCTCATATTTACAATATGTACATTTAAAAAAACACTCAGACCAAGATAAACAAATTAAAACATAAATAACATTTTATAATATATAAATAATTTCAAGTTTCAAGGAGTTTCGAAAAATGTTTCCTCGTCTATCATAAAATAGTTGTCATGTTATGGCGGGTGCAGCGTTGCCATTCTTACATTTATCGGAACTTTTGAATTTCGTCGTTGATAAAAAAAAATAAACGATATTTTCTAGCTAACGAATAAACTCAAATTAGTTACGTACAAAATTACTTCAGAGATAAGCTGAAAGAAATGGGTCAGGACATGATTATGACAAAATAAACTACTTCTTACGAAGTCAAGATTAACTTTGCTCGAGCATTGACTACTTCGTTGCCAGAAAAACATTTTTTGTACTTATTTTTGTTTATTTCCAATAAGTAGGTACGCAAATGTTGAAATGAAAACAGGGGATTATTGTGATTAGATCACTTTATTTGTCACTATTCGCAATACTTTCACAACATTTTTTATCGCGAATTTTAAAAACAATGCACTTATGCACGGAAACTTAACAGCTGAATTCCGAGTATTATATATATATATATTCCGCTTAAACATTTTTTTCTTTAAATGTAATTTTTACAACTAATAGTGGTTAAAGTATGAAATTGCCGTTTTATATTAATAGATACTTTGAATTGAAATTAAACCTTCATGGTATGAGGTTTTCGAGTGAAACGTTTTTCACATGATACTTATGAAGTTTTTCTTTTAAAAAATGTACATTTGATTTTTAAATTTCAATTCATTTTAGGGTTCCATACCCAAAGGGTAAAACGGAACCCTATTACTGAGCTCCGCTGTCCGTCCGTCCGTCCGTCTGTCACCAGGCTGTATCTCTTGAACCGTGATAGTTAGACAGTTGAAATTTTCACAGATGATGTATTTCTGTTGCCGCTATAACAACAAATACTAAAAAATAGAATAAAATAAATATTTAAGGGGGCTCCCATACAACAAACGTGTTTTTTTTTGCTGTTTTTATAGATAATGGTACGGAACCCTTCGTGCGCGAGTCCGACTCGCACTTGGCCGATTTTTTTATCTGCTTGCCAATCGGGATTGTCAGAGAGAACCGAGACTATTTTTATGGCTGAGTATATAAAAATCACTTGTAAGCACTAAGCACATACTATTAGCAAAGATAATACAATACTATACAGTACAGATACCCAATCTCATACAAATGTCACTTTAACTCTGACGAGCTCGGTGGCTCAGTGGTGGAACGCGCTGTTACGCTACTTGGACACCAACGCTCGTGGGTTCGATTCCCACACAGTACAAACATTTGTGTGCATGAACATGTCTGTATGTATTGGTCTGGGTATTTTCTATGTATAATAAGTATGTATTTACAAAAAAAAAATGTATTTACGTATGTTTATCAGTTGTCTAGTACCCATAACACAAGCTTCGCTTACTTTGGGGCTAGGTGGCGCTGTGTAATTTGTCCGACAATATTTATTTATTTATTATTTAACTATTCTACTAATACGTAAAACACTCCGATAGTAAAAAAATAAACTACATCGTGAACTTGTCTTTTAAATATAGTATGTGGAGTATGGTATACATACATAAATTGCAAATTCCTAACTAGTTTAGTTTCCTAACTAGTTTAGTTTTAGTTAAACGGTTTTATTTAGCTTAACCTTGTATATTTACTACTTTTTCGTCTCAAATCTTGCAATAGCTTTTTCTAATACTTCTAGTCATTAAATTATCAAGAATCTTAGCGATGATTTGGTAACGAGGGTCTGATGATGGAGTCAGGATGTGCAGAATGAAACGTTCAACGGTTAAGTACTAGTAACCTCTTTTAGTTTAGGCTCATTTGGTTGGTTTTGACGTCCTTACATTACGTGGTGACGAGGTTCTGATAATAAAGACAGTTGGGTAACGCTACTCATAAACGGTTATTAGCAACCCCTTCGAGTTCGCGCTTAGTTGGTTGGTTGTAACGAATGTCTAATAAAATACACTTCGTGGCGAACGTCTGATGATGAAGTCAAGAGGTAGACAATGGAAATCTTCGACGGTTGCTTGTAACTCCTTCGAGTTTGGGGTTTTGATGAGAAAAGAGGCGTTGACAAGTAAATAAGTGCTTTGTATAGACTCCATATAAAATTGAATTAAACAATTTTTAACGGAAGTATCGCGTATTTTATTTATTTTGTTGAACCTGACGTTTCGCTTTGCAGCGTCCGTGGTCGCAGGAAGACTAAGGTGGTATTTGTCTTACAGTAGTTATTCAATTATTACATCTACCGACATGGATGGATTAATTATATATGTTCCGATTCACACAAAAATTGCTCTTTGGGTTTTAGATCTTTGGGTTTGGGATTTGATTATTTTTAGGACTGGATCCCAAGCAGGTGGTACTTGCCAACCATCTTCTCTATTGAAATTGGGGTGTTTTCTTATTTCAATAGCCTCGCGCAACATTCTCGGCATGTAGTGATTCTCCTTGGCGAGGATTTGTGGTTTATCAAACCGGATGTAATGGTTTGGTTGGTCCAGTGTATGTTCACAAACTGCAGTTTTACCGTTAAAAATTGTTTAATTCAATGTGTAACAATCGCGAAACCTAAGACAATTCCATATAAAATATTCATGAAAAATATTAATTAGTATGTATGTATGTATATCTTCACGCCAGGTCCCTTGCGGGGTAGGCAGAGAGAACCGAGCGCCATAAGACGCGGTCCTTACAAACTTATACTAATTAGTAAATTAATTATAATTCAGTGAGTGTTACTTATAAGAACTATACGTAAATAACTAAGAAAAAAGAAACAGTGATTACAAAAACTATTCTCATTATAAATAGCATAAACTGAAATGTGAACATTGACTAACTACGAAAGTATTGTGGATTGACAAACTGTAAGTGAAATACAAACACTTACATTAATAATTATGCGAAAACAATTTCAAATCACATCGTTATTATTTGAAATCATGAACAAAACAATTCATCTATCGAATAAAAGCATATACAGTACAGCATTCGAAAATTAGCATAGGTGTCTGCGCGTGTCAGCATAGTTAAACATTTCATCATCTATTACCACTAACGCCATCTATTCGATGCAATTAAGAAACTGTCCAGAAAGGAATGATTTATATAGGTATTTTCAACCGCTGATGTCATATAAGCGTTTGCATACTGATCGTACATCCAATTTATGCCGTGAGGGCTCCGGGTTCGAGTCTTGGTAATTGCACGCATTTTTGCAGTACTGAATGTATTTGCGTTAAACAGAGTAACATCAATGTTACGAAAGTGTAAAATATTGAGAAAGATATTTAAACAAATTCATCTATATTTTCAAACCATCAATATCAAAGAAATGCGAGATATGCAATAAAACTATCACCGACATACAGTGCCTTATATATACAAAGTGCAAAATCATATCACCTTGAATGTACAAATGTTACATAAAAACTTTTCTATTTAATTAAAGCAAAAAGGGGCACCAATTGAAAGTGTGCAAAATGCATAAAAAAGCAACAGCAACATGGTAGTACACCTCGCCCATAGCGAGCAGCACAAATAAAATGCATAATACAAATAACGATTGTTCAACCCCATATGCAGTTCTAACAAATAAACGCAGCCGCAATGCAGCAGCTGCAGACAACCCAAAGATAATTCAAAATATGTCAACGTTATCACATTGTGCAACTAACCTGAAATCACCTCCATCCAAATGACTCAAAACACATCTGCAAGGACAGCGAATAGAGAAACACCGTCAACCTCAGATAACTTTGTTACCAAACGCTGTATACATAAAGATTAACATAACCACATGAAACTCATTTGAATCTCTGCAGTTGGAGGATAGTGAAAGCGATGAATATGACAGACAAATAGGTATATTGAGCAGAAGCTGCCCGGAGATAGGCCAGAGTACAACGGAAGAGATCATAGAATTAAACTTATACAAAGGTCTGATGATGGACTCAGATGGACAGTGGAACCAATTGATGATTACCGGTGACCCTTCTGAATAGGGTCATTTAATTGGTACTGACATGTGTCCCGTAAGCTTCATTTGGTGGCAATGGTATGATCATGGAGTCAAGAAGTAAACAATGGAAATTGTCAACGATTACTAGTAAATAGTAGTAGTAGTAGTTTGGACATATTTCGTGATTAGTATATATCGGTATCTGACGAAAGAGTCAGCAGGTGACCAATGGGAACATTACCAGTAACCTCGAGTTCAGGCATATTTGGTTGGTTTTATGAGGCCCAGTAATACTATTATAATATTACCACAATAATAACATAGTGTCGAGAGTCAAATGATGGCGGTAAGAGTATAATGGAACCTATGTCATACACACAAATGTTTATCCTGTCTAGAATCGAGCTCACAATCTTCCGTGTTAGAGAAGCTATAATATTGAGAAGCTATATTATTAACCATTTGACTACCGGACTGTACAAAACATTGCGTAACAGTAATAAAAATCCAACTAGATATTAGAGTGAGTTATTTTCAATTTTTTATACTCTACACTCCCTCACCAGTTCCTTCACTTTCCCCTCAACCTTCCCTCTTTCTAATATAGAATACGCTTTAGAGAGGTGGAAGGCGGCTCTCTGTGTCTCTCACACACACCGTTTGTGTGTTTAAGTGTTCACTTCTTATGGGAGGGTAAACCGCTTCATTACGTAACGCGTTACGGTGCCAGTCTGTCTGGCTTCCCTTTCTCTCACGCATACGGTAAGTTATCACTTCTGGCGGGCGTCCCGAGACGCACACTTTTTTTGTATTTAAGTACCAATACGAATACACACTACACTAACATACAAAGCGCACGAGTTGGTTTGTTTATTTGTTTGAACTAATTTCTACTATTATTTAAATTTCGAATTTTTCAAATCGAACCACCAGTTGCATTTAAAAAAATCTTTTTACACAGCACGATTCTTGTGGAAGGTTATATATAGGCTCAACATTATGATACGATACCTAAAAGCCGAGAAAAAGGAAAGTCAGAAAATGCGGTCCTCATAGGATACCGGGATACGAACGAAGTCGAGGGTTCAGCTACTACATTTGAATCTTGTATATCAATATCTATGCACCAATACAAGAATACCAATACTGAAATCGAATATCACGAAAATCAACACTCAAGTGAAGTGTAAACAGTATTGAGTGCTTTGACGTGGGGAATTGATTAGGGCATATAGACGGAAGTACCAAGATAAACAATTTGAAACATATTATCAGGACTGCGGTTATATGTTCCTTATGTCCATACATATTCAGTAGTTTATTAAATTTAAAAATAATTTTCAAAATCGGTGAAATCATATTTGAACTCGCCCATCGAGACTTCCTTACCTCCGCGCTATTTAATTACATGTTTGCATTTTTTTATACAAAGTCGGGAGACGGGCAAGCAACAGCCTACCTGTCGTAAAGTGGTTACCGTAGCGTATTAACACTTTTAATACGTAAAGTATCACTCGCATTTGGCCACCCCTGCTTCTAACATATTATCTGCTGAAGAACTTACTACCCGTAACCGTAAGTATCCAAAGAATTGGTTCAGCTGCAGTTTTCTGTAAGATGGAGATCCTTCCCCAGTCGGACTGATTTGATGCACCCTACCTTTCTTATCAATGTAAGGCATCTACAGTTTACAAAAAAGTTTGGAACACATACCACAGAAGTTCAATAGTAGTCTATTAAAAATATACTTATGGCGGATTTTTAAAATAAAAATTTCTTCAGGCACGATGTGCAGTTTTGGGATGAGGAAATAAATAAGTAGCACTGCAGCGTAACCATGACGCTCAGATATATATATATATATATATGTATAACTAGTCTGGCCGTAAATACTGTTACATATTAACTTTTCTTTTTTTAGGGTTCCGTTTTACCCTTTGGGTACGGTACTATTACTGAGGCTCCGCTGTCCGTCCGTCCGTCCGTCTGTCACCAGGCTGTATCTCATGAACCGTCATAGTTAGACAGTCGAAATTTTCACAGATGATGTATTTCTATTGCCGCTATAACAACAAATATTAAAAAATAGAATAAAATAAATATTTAAGGGGGCTCCCATACAACAAACGTGATTTTTTTTTGCCGTTTTTATAGATAATGGTACGGAACCCTTCGTGCGCGAGTCCGACTCGCACTTGGCCGATTTTTTATTTCTTGCTGAGACTTCCATAAATATGTACATATAAGTTTTATTAAGATTATTACTGCATAAAAAGATAAATCCATATTAATTTCTAACAGAACTTACGGCCGGACTAGTTGTATAAATTTATATACATAGATGTGTACGAAAATTGGATTGAAAATTTACGGATGACAGGCTTTTTTTATTATTTGCTGTTTAACTTTAAACTGTGAGGGCAATGCACGTGTGATATCCCAGTGTTGTCTCTATAGTATTAATAACAAAAGAGTTACGAAACGAACTCGAAATGTCAATCACTGCTTTATTATTTTTCTACGCAAATACAGTATTATAAGTGACGGTGTACTATTTACATTAATCTATTTATATATTTATCAATGTACTATTTTATATAGACAGGGCACTAAGCTTACAAGTTACTTAAACTCAATAGTTATTTAATGAATTGAATGCGGGCTAAGGAATAACAACCCCGGAGCACTTTTTTTACGCCTGACGTAAACGTTGACCCATAAAAGAAGGATTAACCCACTAAAATCGTGCATTAGTCATTCTTCGGAGCTCTCATAGTAGCGTACCCTTACTGACGGTCATACGAGTTATGTCAGTCTGTTACTGACTAAGCACCACCTAGGTTGCCTTTAGGCGGGAAGGCTTTCAAGGCTCATCGGAAGTGATCGCCTCAAGGGATGCGAACCGACACAAACCCGTATCACGCCATGCGCAGCCTTTTATAATATACCACTGTGGCGGGGCACGCGCAGAAGTGCGGAAGTTTAATATTGCGACTTGGTTGGCACCATACTGTAACTGCTTATTACTAGGTTGTTTACCACGTTAGTGGTATAAAAAAATAGTTTACACTATAGATTTTCCTCAAGTTTGATAGTATTAGCCTTTTTAACACCACCAACACACTAACTCTTAGGTACTCATCTCACTGGAGGGATATCAGTCTGTCTTCAACCGCAAGGACACAGAGCATACTCCACCATGCTGCTCAACTACGGATTGGCGGTTTTCAAGCCGCTAAAAGGCTAATGACTAAGCCTCAGGACATTATAGACAGATGACAGTGACTGCCCTCCGAAGTACAAAGAAGCCTAAGATAAATAAATCCATCTATAGACATACTGCGGTTAACATTGCTCAACCCGCGTATTCGATTAGAGTAACACGCCCAACGACGTCATGAGCTCCTCGTCGTTTTTACATTAAACTAAAAAATATCTATAGAGAAATACGTTATCTGTAAAGTTGTACAATATCTTATTATTTTCTAATGTTTGATAATTTATCATAAAATATGAAAGACGCCTTAGTCTTCGTTACAATGTCGTCGGGATCCTGGGTACGAAACCTTAAAATGAAAAAATATAGTAGTATAAATATAGCGAAGGTAAACATAATAAGTTTCAAATTAAATTCAGTGTACACTTCGCTTTTCTTACGGAAAGTAAAAAGGGATGCGAATCCTGTGTAATTGGTTTTCGACACAACTACGCAATAAGTTACCCATGAAACTTTATGTGCACTCCGTGGTCCGAATAAAGGGCCTTATGAGCTAAAGCGCACCCAGAGTGTCGTGAAACCTCACAAATAAATAAGTTAGGTTAAGGATTATTGTTTCCTTTTGACTTTTAACTTTAACAGTGAAATAGTGGAGAAAATTATTTTTATTTTTATTATTGACACCTAAAAACTGTCGATTTATAACATACCAATAGAGCAAAATCAAATAATAATTGTTCTTTTATATATATATACTAGTGGTCGCGCAGGGATCGAAATTCGACCATAATTCATTTAGTTTTAAGTTTGAACGTTATTAAAGTTTTATTATCAAGAACTATAACCACTATAATCACAGATTCCGCCAAGGCTACACAGTTAATTTGCCTATCTTTTTCTAACAATTATAAAGCATTTAAATTTAAAAAAAAACAAATTCAAAAAATGAAGACTGAAATAAGACTGAATACCTTTTTCTTTTTTACACATATTTTTATTGAAACAAATAACCAAGCGTTAAAAATGTTGAGTTTTGAACTTGACATCCATTTTAATACGATAATTTAATTAATTATTCAAAACTTCCCTGTAAACCATTTTTTTTATGTAAAAACTCTTTCAAAATGTTTATTTTGCTAAATGTCCTTGACCATTATATTCGGAAATATATAGTAAAATCTCAAACCGTCGAATGATCCAACTCTACTTGCTGCAACATTTAACTAATGTATATATAACATATAACGAATATATAACACAAATATATATTAGACAAACTACAGCATTATCATAATTATTATTATTTTTGACATTCAGTAAGACTATAGACAAATAATACTAAAGACCAATATTATTAATCTCTGTTCAGTTTGACCACTGACTTCTACCATAAACAAAAGTATTTTTGACATTCAGTAAGAATATAGACAAATAATATTATAGACCAATAATATTAATCTCTCTCAGTTTGACCACAGACTTTAACAATAAACAAACGTATGGATCTTCTACCCGCGCTTTTGACGAGTGACATTGTTGTTTTAATTGAAATTTTTACAATTCAGTATAAAATTACTTTTGCGTGACAATTTTGATAGTATTTTGTAACATAAGTGCTAGTGAAATTATATAGTATTGAAAAAAACTCAAATATAACACATTTATGCACTTTTTGAGAGACATGAATAAGTTCATTAAGAAAACCTTGTAAAAATCACTATCGTTTTACGGGTGGTATTTAAATTGGGTTGATTGTATCCTTCCCAAGTATTTTTTCAGCACAATTCCTGAAGCTGGAACATAGAGTTAAGATTTTCAAATGGTCAAAGACTTGGCTGTTTCCCTAACTTTTACACTGGCATAAAGTAGCAACGCTATTGCCATATATATTAAAAATAAAAAATAAAACAACCGCATGGTAGTGCGTGGTAGTAAATAGTGTGTGTAATGTTTTTTATGTATTTTCTAAGCTTTATTATTTAAAAAAAATTGCTTTCTGCACTTTTTCTAAAATGGGAACAAAGTTTTCGCTTCACGTGTTGATATATAGATACTTGTATTTATACGTTTAGAATTTTCAACCACATAACAGACACAAGGAGTGAGATGAAGTTCTTATGAAAAAGCAGTACAGAGAGATAAAATTTATGTGTAATATGTGAAAATCTCGACATTTTTAAAAAAACACTGCAGTTTTTATATGGAATTACTGAATTTAAGTTGTATTCCATTGGAACTACTTATTACAGCAAACTGGTACTCACTGGTACTGGTCATATATTTTGTACTGATGTATTTAAAAATATAATGTATAAGGATTATCTATATTTATTGCTCAAACATACATACAAGCATACGGCTCAACTGATGTAATATGGTAACCATAGCCTATGAATGCTTGCCATCAATCAATAACAATCAATCCTACTAATATTATAAATGCGAAAGTTTGTATGTATGGATGGATGTTTGTTTCTCTTTCACGCTTAAACGGCTGAACGGATTTGAATGAAATTTGGCACGTAGATAGATTATGATCTGGATTAACACATAGGCTAAGTTATTTGACTCCACGCGGAGCCGCGGGCAGCAGCTAGTCAATCAATATATTTATTTGCGTAAAATGTAGGTATTGACAATTATGTTGATAATGTGGAACTTATTGTCGGCTCGTTGCCATTCCTGCTGTTAAGATAGAAACACCTTACATAGTACATTGGTACTTAAATTTCCCTTACACAACAGCCCTCCAGGGACTTGTTATTTAGTTGCGGTTTTCTGTGAGGTGATGATACTTTCCCAGCGTGACTGCTTTAATGCCCCTTACTCTCTTAAATCCTAGATAGATCGCTAAAATCATAATAATAAACATCATTTTACTATTAATATATATAAGGTATATATAGTTTTATGATTGTAGTGCTGTTATATTTTCCTTCCAGTTTCTCGAGTTTAGTGATACGTTATTGCTGCCATGTCTTCCAATAAGCACGACCGAGTGATAAAATTCCATATCAAATTGCCGTAAGCACAAGCATGTTCACATTCCCTTCTTATTTACGAGACAGATGGTAACAGGGCTAATAATAAAATAGTCAAAGGGATACATTTTTATTCAAATAGGACTCATTTACACACATATTGCATGCTGTACAACGTGACAATTTTCTGTGAACTGGCGAAGCATTTGCTTGAACTCATCCGGGAATTGATAACAATTAATGATAAATAAACTTATTCATTGTTGTTATAAGATACCAAAGGGTACGTTGTTTGTTATAGGACACTCGTTAAATTTTTTATAAACTTCTTGTTATTCATTTGTAATAGTTCTCAGCCGTTTTTAGGGTTCCGTACCCAAAGGGTAAAACGGAACCCTATTACTGAGGCTCCGCTGTCCGTCCGTCCGTCCGTCTGTCACCACGCTGCATCTCTTGTACCGTGATAGTTAGACAGTTGAAATTTTCACAGATGATGTATTTCTGTTGCCGCTATAACAACAAATACTAAAAAAAATCGGCCAAGTGCGAGTCGGACTCGCGCACGAAGGGTTCCGTACCATTATCTATAAAAACGGCAAAAAAACACGTTTGTTGTATGGGAGCCCCCCTTAAATATTTGTTTTATTTTAATTATTTATTCTTAAAGTAAATATATAACTAAATATTCTGTGAATATTTCAAGCGTCTACCTGTTGCCGTTATCAATATCCAGCAAAAATGAGCAAAAAAATCACGTTTGTTGTATGGGAGCCCCCTTAAATATTTATTTTATTCTATTTTTTAGTATTTGTTGTTATAGCGGCAACAGAAATACATAATCTGTGAAAATTTCAACTGTCTAACTATCACGGTTTATGAGATACAGCCTGGTGACAGACGGACGGACGGACAGCGGAGCCTCAGTAATAGGGTTCCGTTTTACCCTTTGGGTACGGAACCCTAAAAACGGCAAAAAAATCACGTTTGTTGTATGGGAGCCCACCTTAAGTATTTGTTTTATTTTAATTTAATTATTTATTCTTAAAGTGAATATATAAATAAATATTCTGTGAATATTTCAAGCGTCTACCTGTTGCCGTTATCAATATCGAGCAAAAATGAGCAAAAAAATCACGTTTGTTGTATGGGAGCCCCCTTAAATATTTATTTTATTCTATTTTTTAGTATTTGTGGTTATAGCGGCAACAGAAATACATCATCTGTGAAAATTTCAACTGTCTAACTATCACGGTTCATGAGATACAGCCTGGTGACAGACGGACGGACGGACAGCGGAGCCTCAGTAATAGGGTTCCGTTTTACCCTTTGGGTACGGAACCCTAAAAATGAGTTTTTTTGTACTACGTCGGGAGGCATACTGCCCACCTGATGTAAAGCAGTTATCGTTAACGCCTATTAACGCTTGTAATATATTAAGTATCTCTCGCGCGATGCCTCCTCTACTGCTTACACAGAAGTTTACTGGTAGGTCATCAGTAAACTTCTCTCACATGCAGGAACACAACCAGAGATACTAACGATATTTTATTTACATGCAATTTGATCTAACCTGCTTTGTGTGCTTCCGCCACCAATGCCGGCCGGCACTCACCCACTACTGTTACTAAGTGCAACATGCCGACACTGCCATGGCTGCTCCGGTAGTCTCTGCCTCGGCTGCTGCGGTCGTCCGCCATCTGGAACAGAATCCGCATGCCCCCACCACCACCGTCGCTGCCACGACTGGCCTGGTCGTCGCTGCGACACGTGTTTCACCTCTCCACGAGGCATCATCAGGCGTTGTAGACGTTAATCGTAAGAATAACATGCTACAAGTGACAAAACCATCGCAGTGCCGTCCCTTATATTGAATTGAGGGTGGGGGTGGATGGTGTCCACCATGAACTAATTGGTGGCGGAAGCACACAAAGCAGGTTAGATCCAATTGCATGTAAATTTGACTTTCGCAAAATACCGCCTGAACCTATTAAGATATTTCATTTGTTAAACTACGATGAAAGTATACCGTGACAAATATATACTTATGGCGCTCGGTTCTCTCTGCCTACCCCACAAGGGACTTGGCGTGAAGATATAGGTACATACATATACGTACATACAAATATATACTTACGTATATACCCAGTTAAAGTCACAAACCTTCTTTTGACTTCGCCGTAGTCGCCTAATAAAGGTTTTAGTTGTCTGTATTGTATAATTTCCAGGCAAAATGTAATTTATTAGCGCAGTTTATTAGAGAATCAAACACAATTAACAACAAAACACCTTTACTCTATGGCTATGACTTGACATTCGCTACATATTCCTATTTCTAAGCTTAATATTGAATTTTGAAATCGACTTTCTAATTGTAGTATTCAAGTATTTATTGCTTTTAGGTTGTCTACTGTTTATACGTTTTGTTCCAAACATGACAATACTAAAATATACAACTTTAACACCTTGTATGAATTTAAATCATTACCAATATTACGAACAAAATACACAAATTACATTACCTCTTTTACGAACATACATCCTACTAATATTATAAATGTGAATGTCCGTTTGTTGTTTCGCTTTCACGCGAAAACTACTGAACTGATAATCATGAAACTTTGTACACATAGTCTTGGAGGTATCAGAAGTAACATAGGATACTTTTTATTAAAAAAAATATTTTTTTATCAATGCGAGCGAAGCCGCGGGTAAAAGCTAGTAATTTATAAACATACTGAGAAGAAAAAGTGGGGATTTCTTTGGAAAATAGAGGAACAAGCATACCTGACGTTGAACGGTAACTATAATCAAAGAACATTTACAACACACAGTATGACTCGCACGTTGCCATTCCTACTGTTGACTTAACATTGGGAGTTTTCTGGTAACCTCACTCACTCGCATTTGAATTTGCCTTTAAATTTCTGCCACTTACAATCGCTTCTAAAATGTATCTTGTTTTGCTGTATATCTAGTAGGCCGTCATAATTCACTGGCTTTTTAATCCTGTAATTTTCCCTCTTAATCTCAGGAGGCTTTTAGTAATAATGAGGAGATTAAAAATTCTGGCTGTCGTAATTACAGTGAACTACTTAAACCAGATTCTCTTTATTGAAGCGTACAGAGTTTGAGACATTTAAAAATATTTTTCTGTCTCTTTGAGAAGGATTTTCTATGAAATGCAAACCCTTGCAATGTGGCATTTTTGTGACTTTAGTTATAAAAAAAATCAACGCTTTCCTTATTTAAGAGAGGTAGGGCGCATCAAAGCAGTCCGTCTGAGACCTCCACCTCACAGAGAACCGCAGCCAAATGACAACTCCCTAGAGGGTTATTGTGTTCCTGCGTGTGAGTTGCTGTGTTAGCAGCATAGGTTGCACCACGCGAGTGATACGTAATGTATTGTAAACGTTTATAGGCTACGGTAACCACTTTGCATCAGGTGAGCCATATGCTGGTATGCCTCCCGATGTCGTATATAAAAAATGCTTTCGTTCGAAAAATTAATCAAATAATAATAATTTGTAATAACCTTTTTTTACAGCCGCTTTTATTACGAAAAAATGATATTACAAAATAGGATTTCACTTTTGTAATAAATATAGGGCTCATGATAGACGTAATATCTACTTCGGCTATTCGCAATATTGGATGCTGCAAGAATTTTTATATTATCCACTATCGAGTTCAATAACGGAATATGGCGCCGTATCTATTACTCGATACTTATTTTAGTGCGTTTAATATTTACTTATTTTAAAGATAAAGATGACAATGACAATGACAGATAAAGATAAAAAATCTTTATTTGTCATTGGGCCCTCGCTGACACTTAGACACGTCTTCCATTTTTTGGAATATAATCTTATTGTATTTTATTCAATTCTCTTGATACTATTTGTTCTTTTTTTATCTGCTAGTATTTCGGATATGCTCATTGATGAAGAAGAAATGCCGAAAGAAACTTGCCAATATAGGTCTCTTTTAAAATTTTAAATTACAATAAATTCATATCAAATAGTAATAATGATATCAAATAGTAGAATTAAAGATTATTAAGGAAAGATTGTATGTGCTGAATTATTTATACATTTAGAATTATAGTTACATATTCATCAATAATATACGAGTAATAAGCCCTTATACAGAGAGTATGTTTAATATGCTTTTTGAAAACATTGTCAAAACAGAACTGTTTCAGCCTTTAAATTTTTACGGACATACATCTTTTTCTTTCATAAATATATTGAGAAGTAACAGTGAGGAAATTTATTTATTTGAACAATTTCCTGAGTGATTCCCTAGAGTCCAAGTTATAAATAAAGCGAAAGGGTCTTTTTTGGAAGATAAAAATGTCTCAATGCCAGCCGCCGTTCCCCACAACAGTATGCGACATAATGCTGTGAAAGTAGCTGAAATAGACTAAGCGCAATCCCCACAACCGTTATTTGTCTGATTCTCCTAACTACGTATGCAACGGAGCAGAGCTTACCGTCAAGTTTATTTATGTGGGCCCCACAGTAATTTGGAATCTACTGTAATTCCAAGAAATACAGTATTCTTACCAAATCATTGTATTCACAGTCATTGTATTTGACGAGCTCGGTAGCCTAGTTGTGACGCGACTTTGAAGTCCGACGCTCGTGGTTTCGATTACCATACAAGATAAACATTTACGTGCGTGAACATGTCTGTTTGTCTTGACCTGGATGTTTTAAGAGACGTAGGGCACATCAAAGCAGCCCGTCTGGGTAAGTACCTCCACCTCACACTATGATTCCCAAACTGGTGCTGTCATTAAAATAATGTAGCCCTTAATAATCCGCAATCTAGCAAAGTCAAAGCTCAGAAAAATAAATTTATATCTATAGTATCTATAAGAAATTATATCGTTGCAGACGAAACAAGTTCCTGTTTTTCATCTACGAGGACGAACATTAATGCTTATGATAAATGACAGTTTCAAGTTTGTCGATTTTAAATCGACAAGAATAAAATGATGGCTTTAAAATACAGTTACGAAAATACTTTAACGCGTATTCAGGGTTTCCACAAATGGTTTTGCCCGATTTTTATTTTATTGACACCATAAAATACTTAAAGAGAAGTAGGGCGCATCAAGGCAGCTAATTGAAAGATTCCCTATTAGCAGCAGAAGTGGCAACATGTGAACGATACTTTCTGTATTGCAAGCGTTCATGAGCCAAACCACTGAGTAACCACTTTATATCAGGTAGGCCGTATGTTTGTATGATTACCAACGTTGTAAAACAATGCTAAGTACGTGCTTGTACCAAGTAGACACTAAGGCTTACTGACCACTGTAATTATCACATGATTGGTTTAATCCTATGAAATTGCAGCTATGTCAATATAAAGCGCCGCCGTCAACAGACTTCAGATATTATTTTAACGTCGTGACCTCTGTCGGTGTATCACTAACTTTTACTTGGACAGACACAACGTTTACTAAAGCTATGATAATGAATGACCACTCTTCTTCTTCTTAGCGCTATGCCGTTTTCTAACCGATTAGGATTGGCAAATTGGCAAAGATACTGACTTTTATATAGAGCGACCTCCACATCCCCGAGGGAAAGCCAGATCTTTAGTAATTAAGGTCACACGTCTTTTGAAATATAATTTCGAATAATGGCACCGTACGACCACAATGCGATATTGAAATGCTCGTAAAATATTTTGACAACCCTCATTGGTATAAGTAACATAGAGGTCAATAACTTTCAACAAATTAATGTTCATTATTCCGCGGGGGTTATGCAATGAGAACCAAAAACTTGCCAAACAAATTGTTGAACTTTGCCGAGTACTTCAATAATCGAAGTTCATTTGACTCCATTTCATCTCGAACTCGACCCCGCCGGTTTCCTTTAATGAATAATTAGATCATTTAGATTCCGATACTTTGCTCTTTTCGAAGTTAAAGAGCTGACTAGATTTGATGAAAGGTGAATTAGCGATTGCGATGTGATTGGTGATCAAAGGATTTACCCGAGTAATTCCGTTGGCAGTGATACAATTTGAATAAGTAATTAGATATTCGAACGTCTCTAATAGCAGTTTCCTTTCGAACCTTTGAACTTACATCATACTATTTTAATACATTCATATTGATATACTCAGTGGCGGTGTGGTTAGTAATGTTACTTCAACACCAATGGTCCTGGGTTGAATTCTCACAAAGGACAAATATTTGTGTGCATAAACAGGTCTGAATGTTTTAAAAAAGATAGCGCATCAAAATCCGTCTGGGAAAGTACCTCACAGAAAACAGCAGCTTAGTATAGCAACTGCCTAGAGCAGGGGTTCCTAAAATGTGCGCCGTAGAGAGTACAGAGGGGCGCCTTGAGACGCTCTTCTTTACTATTATTACCTGGAAACGAAATTTAGCTGTTCATGCCTACAAAATAAACAAATCAAATCAAACAAGAATAATATGCGTGGATCCAAGGTCCTTTCCATGCACATACTCCACCAGTATTCCCTTCGCAAGAAGAAGAGAGATATATTAAACTCTTTTGCGTCAGCAGCTTAAAAATAAGATTCACGTGTTCAATTGGTGGAGTTCTGGATATCGGTCCAAAGATTATATCTCACTTTAAGTTCAAAAGCATCAAGAATTCGCATTCCCTTTGCAACATTTTTTTTATGTGAGCATGAATTTTTAGCTGTAGCTCTAATAAAATGCAAATATCGGTCAAAGAATAATGTGATCATTTCTTATGAGAGTAGCGATATTAAACCTTATGCCGCGATTTGAAAAATGTTTGAGAATCACCAAGCACACACGTCATATTGATTAAGTTGTCATTGTATTTTATATCTTATTTATCTTAAATTATAAATGTTTCTTGCTTGTCAATGAAAATGTAAAAATAGAGCTTCATATTGCGGATGTTTTTATTTTCGTGCCTATCTACCTAGTATCCTTGTACCATCTTTCGAGTACTAACGACTACGGGGCGCCGAGACAAAATATTAAATCTGTAAGTGCGCTGCAAACTGAAAAAGGTTGGGAACCCCCGGCCTAGAGGGTTGTCGTGTTCCTGTGAATGGGTGACGTTACCAATAAGCTCCTAGGGAGTTCATGTGTTAGCAGCAGAGATGTCAGCGCGAGAGCGATACTTAATGTATTGAAAGTGTTCATAAGCTACGATAACCAGGCCATATGCTTGTTATGTTTCCCGTTGTACTAAAAAATGTGATCTGACTGTAATAACAAAGCGATGGGTTTGACTCATGTTGACGACTTTAAAAAATAATTCAAATAAGTGTGTATTTATGGAGCCTGGGAAGTATATACCTACGGAAAGACATGTATACGCCTTTTATGAACATTTTTCTGCACGATGAGCCACATATGGGTTTGTGTCTAAAATAATGTCCATTGAAACATATATTTTATTAGAAGACATTTAAGCACGTTAGACGTAAATGACATGAACGCACTGTAGTTAGGTTTGCTGTTTAATACACTAATGTTTATATATATCTAACTATCTATAACTTCACGCCAAATCCCTTACGGGGTAGGCAGAGAGAACCGAGCGCCACGTGACTCGATCCTTACATACCTCACTCGCTTATTATAAATATAACATTCATTGCTCTTTTCATGCACGCTCGCCGATTTCTTGGATTCCTGACATCGCCTTCTGATAGAACACGACCAATTTGATCATGGTAGGTAAGTCTTGGCCTACCTCGGCTCCTACATCCTTCCACTTTTGCATTGTACATGTTTATTATAAACATTGGTGTAGTAAACACCAACTCTGATATGCTCTGCTACTTAGTGATGGTGCACAACCAACTGCATCTACTTATTTCCAAATTCTCACCTAATTACAAAAAGCACTACCTTCTTATTCGCATTATTCCGTATCCCAATGTACTAGAATTAGCGGGGTCCGCATCTAAGCCTAACTTTTTGGCGAAGACATTCATTTATATATCTAAGGTGGAAAGGCTTGTATTCGCAAGACTTTCGCTTACTAGATGTACATACGTTCTCCTTACACTGTCATGTTGCAATTTTTTTCTCCTTATACTTTCATGATCTCCGAAAGGGATACGCGCGCGCCAATGCCTCCACTTTTTGAAAAGTCCCACAAAACGGCTTACCACCGGGTAGTAGTCCGTTTCAAGAGTGAGATCTCTAAACGTCTCTCATTCATTATGTCCATCACCTCGTTCACCTTATCTTTCAATCCACCTCTCACAGACCCGCCGGAATTGGCGCTGCGTGGTGGGTGCCATACTCATAGGCAGCTATCTCAGCGTAGACCGGTAGAAAGAAATGGGCTTAAATTTCTGAAGACAAAAGATAACTGGTCCAGCTTATTGAGCAGATCTGCATCAGTGGGGAAATTCACATTGTCTCGGAAAGCCATATTCGAAACGGAATCGAAAAATTTTCATTCAAATTCCATACATTTTCCTAGACAACATTTCGAATCCGATTCTAATATAGCGTTCCAAGTCAATGCAAATACCCCCCACAGGATAACATAAATCACCATAATCAATTACGGACAGGGTGAAGAATTGCACAAGAGTAATGACGGGAAGAAAATATCTGTTTGGGTGTGTGAGACATAGTGCTCATATGATTTTACGACTAATTAAATAGTATACCTAAATGAATTCGAGGAAGACTATTGGGGTCAAGGTAAAACATTGTAGATGGAATCATTTTAGAAGACGGACAGACAGAACGAAAACTCGACCTAACAAGTTAGATGTTCGTTGAACGTTTCCCAGCGGGTTTAAACAGGCATTCCTTTCAGTAAACGAATTTATATCTGTGGGATGTTACCCGGCGTGATACAAAGGACATATGTTTATTTTCGCCCCAAATGTACGTATAGGTAGATAGGTTCAATTGATCTCGCAGTGTAAAAATACATCTGTGAGACCAATCGAACTTTTCGATAGGTTTACTATTGAAGTAGATTTTCTTATCAGATGCTACAAAACTGCGTTTTACGCGTCATTAATTGAATCGTGTGGTTTAAAACGGCGATGGCCGATTAGCGTTGTTCGGCTGATCGGCGCGATAAAACATTTTACGCGCAGTAACCGCTATCAATCCATGTATCGACTACATGGGCATTTCTCACGAGTTTTTTTTATACAATGTCGGGAGACATACAAGCACACGGCCCACCTGATATAAAGCGGTTACCATGCCTATAAACGCTTGTAATACGCAAGTATCATTCGCGCTATGCCATCTCTGCTGCTAGCACAGCAACTCCTTAGGAGCTTACTGGTAACCTCACTCACATGCAGGAATACAACAATCCTCCAAGCGGTTGTTAATTGGCTACAGTTTTCTGGGAGGTGGAGGTACTTCCTGAGACCGACTGTAAAACAATAGGTTAAAAGCTGGTTGGCAATGTCCGAGCAATGCTTTTTGTATTACAGGTATTCATTAACTACTGTGATAGGTTTTTTTTATATTAGATTGGGGCAAACGAGCATGTGGGTCATCTGATGGTAAGTGGGTAACCACTTACCATCAGATGACCCACATGCTATCATGATGACCGCCCATAGATATCAGCAACATCAAAGGTCACTGATCCATTGCCAGCCTTTTTAGGGAAACATAGGCTCTTTTCTTGAAGGCACCCATAACGTAGTATTGTCTTAGGTTTTCGCGATTGTTACACATTGAAATTAAACTATTTTTAACGGAAGTATCGCGTGTTTTATTTATTTTGTTGAAACCTGACGTTTCGAACGCTTTGCAGCGTCCGTGGTCGCAGGAAAGACTAAGGTGGTATTTGTCTTACATTTGTTATTCAATTATTACATCTACCGACATGGATGGATTAATTATATATGTTCCGATTCACACAAAAATCGCTCACAGTGTCCGAACACTAAATGATCTACTAAAAAATGTTCGGACACTGTGAGCGATTTTTGTCTGAATCGGAACATATATAATTAATCCATCCATGTCGGTAGATGTAATAATTGAATAACAAATGTAAGACAAATACCACCTTAGTCTTTCCTGCGACCACGGACGCTGCAAAGCGTTCGAAACGTCAGGTTTCAACAAAATAAATAAAACACGCGATACTTCCGTTAAAAATAGTTTAATTTCAATGCACCCATAACGTATTTGTTCGGGAACACCGCTGAGGGGAATTTATTCCATAATTTCAACGTCCGTGATAGAAAATGCCTCAAAAAGCATAATGTAGTGGATTGCCTCTGATCAAGATAATGAGGATGAAATTTAAGAATGACGAGTGGTACGATAGTGGATCTCTGGGGCTGGTATTAAGTTGAACAGCTGCTCCGAACACTCCCCATGATACAATTTGTACAGTACACTAAGAAAAACAACGACTCTTCGTGTACAAAACAAGTCTAGCTGTGCGGAAATCACTGGGTCGCCGACGATTTGAACTGCTCTACGTTGTATGCGATCAAATGGTGTAAATATTGTGGTGCGCGTCGCAAACATGTGAACAGTATTCCATGTGAGGCCGGCCCGGGGCCTTATAAAGTTGAAGGCGATGTTGAGGCGTACAGTATTGTTTAGCTCTCTTATTGATCACACCAATCTTCTTGGACCAACTTAGGCTTGTTCTCCAGCGCCGCGTAACTGTACATCGCTCGATATGTCGACACCCAAGATACCGATGCTAGGCGTAACGCTGCGATTAATGGGGACTTTTTCGCGGTAAATGCGCACCCTTGTGTCTTTAGGGGATTAAGTTGAACTAAATTCAGTCTACCCCAATCAGAGACATTAGAGGTTAACATCAGACAGACCACGTTATGAAGGAAATAACCTATAATATATATAGGAGACCCGATGAGACGATTTTGCGTACTAAATAAATTCACCGGTACGGGTCAGTGGAGTAAAGTAGAACGCACAGCTCTGATTGGTTATTTCGCGGATCAACATCGCGTCGCTTATTGGCTTATTGGTTAAAATATCCTCCCATTGGTCAGTAGGCTCTATATTTATTCGCTAAAACACTACGTTTTGATGAGTAAAAGGAACTTTAATGCGCAGTCAGGCGGTTAACTTTTTTATGGGCCGTACGCTTATTTGCCTTCCAACATTTAAAAAAAAAGTAGTACGGCATAATCTATGAATGATTGCGTCATTTATATATTTTGTATACATATTTATTAGCACTCATTATGTTCACAGCCTGTATATTCGTAGTCCTTGTACCACTTCTTCAGTTCAAGGAAAAACGACGCTCATGACATGTAATTAGTTTCGAAAGTATGCTACTGGAATGAAACAAAAGCGAGTAAACATAAGTATGTACTTACAGGAACCGCAATTTGAGGCGCCTAAAATGTAAAGTGGTGTTAAATTTCATCCATTTTCCGCCCTGAGAGACGTCGGAATTAAATCTGTTGGATGCCTAGTTGGGAACACATCGAGTGTTTGAAAAGTTTCAAACTAATTTTGCTTGTCCATTTTCATTATAAATTCATTTGTCGAGAAATTTGACCTCATTTGCGATAACATTTTATGTCACAAAATTATTGGTTAAAAAGTCTTGCTTGACTATTGCAATGTTTGTACGCCGTTTATAGGAACCTGTTTAATTTAATTTATTTTATTAGTTGACTTATTTTGTTAACTTAGAAAAACGATTTATATTGCGATTTTTAAAAAAATCTATTACTAGAGCGACAAAGTTTACAGTAAATGGCAATATACCGAAATATAACTCAGTGCTTTGTATCGTATTAGACTCGAGAACAAAGAATTCTACGTGCAGTACTAGACACGCTGTTTAAAATAAAAGGTCGATGGCGTGAGGAGCTTGATGGCGTCGTCGCAAGTCTCAATCGTATAGGACCTGCAGGTTAAGCGGCATCAACTGCACCCTGTCCATAGATGTTAGTTTATCTATTCTATGAAATCTTGAAGTCATATCGCCACCCAGTTACGCCAGAAACTTTTAAATAAGAAAGGGAATTTCAAAATCGATTGACAAGAATAGGCAAAGATATGGTAGGTATTTTGGAAAGTTATTTTACATAATAGGGGTTAAAGTATAATATTGTTGTTTAACTGTAATAGATACTTTAAATTGACATTAAATGTTCATGGTGTGAAATTTTCGACTAAAACATTTTTAACATGATACCTATGAGGTTTTCTTTCAAAAAAATGTGTTACATTTGATATTCGAATTTCAATTCTTTTTTTTTTTTATTGGATAAGATGGATACCTCGAAAATCCGAGTAATATTTGAATACAAGTTCCGACGCGGAACTAACATGGCAGAAATGGTTCCCATTATCAATGCTGCGTTTGGAGAGGAGACTACGAATGAACGCGCCGTGCTTTTTTGGTTTAAACGCTTTCGTAATGGAAATTCGACTTGAAGAACGAACCACGTGGACGACACATGTCAATAACGCTAAATTGAAGGAGATCGTGGAAGCCGATCCGAGTGAAACTGCCTAAGAATTAGCGGCATGGTTACCTTACCTACAATATTAACTCATTTACATCAAATCAGTAATATAAAAATATGAAAAATGGGTGCCTCATGATTTGACTGATCTACAGAAAGAAACTCGTGTTGAAACTTGTGTTGCCTTCGAATCGGTACAGAAATGAAGGAATATTGGATCAAATTGTGACATGTGACGAAAAGTGGATTCTTTACGATAACCGTAAGCGAAAAATGCAATGGCTGACCCTAGGTCAAACGCCCCAACAGCACCCTAAAGCAAAGCTTACCAATAAAAAGGTAAGGGTAACTGTTTTGTGGTTTATTCATGCCGTTATTCCAGTATAGCTTTCTCAGGTCTGGTCAAGTAATAACAGCAGACGTTAACTGTGCCGAACTTCGAACAATGATGGCGAAACTGGCAGTGAAACTGCACCGACTCGTGAATTGATCTTCGCTATTATTGCTCCATGATAACGCAAGACCTCACACTGTACGAGAAATCATTGTATATCTTGGGAGCTGCAGTTAGAAACCATACGTCATCCATTGTACTCGCCAGACCTTGCTCTAACTGGCTACCATTTATTTCGTGAATTGAACATTTTTTTGGTTAAAAATTCTTCCCAGGAGGCAGTACAAAAGGCTTTCACACAGTTTGTCAAAACTAGATCCCCAGAGTTATATCGCAAAGGCATAAATAAGCTTCCGATTAGATGGCAGCAATGCATAGATAAGGGTAAATATTTTGACTAAATAAATGTGTTACATCAAAGAAAAAAAATTGATTTCTGTACAATTCGGCAATTTCATACTTGACACCTAATATTATGTTATACTATCCAGGACACTGTGTAAAACTGTGAGAACTGTCGATGATCTTAAACTCACACGTGGCATTGAGACCTCGAGTTTAAGAAGAAATTTTTGTGTGTTTTACTGATTATAAAATGGATTGTGTGTGAAGTTGTCCGATATGATGGTACAGCCTTGTTTCACAATCATATCGCAAAGCTCGATCGGTATTCAACCTCACATACAGGAGCCGAAATGGGCTGAACTTTTAAGTTGTGAAATGAACTTCCTGCCTTTTCCCTAGGGATTACATTATATGCCGGATGCTTGTACATTTCCATATGCCGTAGCCTATGGGCATTTACTTCATTAATGCATTGCTAACCCTAGTAGAACCTCTTCACGTCTTTGTTGCAAAATCTAATGCTGAAAAGCATACCACTTACCTCGTAACTGTTGCCGTAGCCAATAAACGCTTGCAACACATTATGTGTTACTCGCACGATGCCACTTCTGCTGTTAACACAACAACTGGTGTAATGGTGACCTCATTCACATACAACTCTCCAGGGAGTTGTTATTTGACTGCGGTTTTCTGTGTGGTAACGGTACTTGGCCAGATAGGCTGCTTTGATGCACCTAACCTTTCTTATAACTTTTGAACGGTTACAGATATAGATCCTCGAAATTTTTGAGTATATATTAT
Source organism: Pyralis farinalis (assembly GCA_947507595.1). NCBI lineage: Eukaryota > Metazoa > Arthropoda > Insecta > Lepidoptera > Pyralidae > Pyralis > Pyralis farinalis. Next base: position 19,453,670 of record OX382274.1, read on the forward strand.
GGCATCTGTAACAACAAATAATAAAAATCAATTAAAAATAAAATGGGTACCCATACAAAAAACGTGTTTTTCGAAACTACACCCCATGGTCAGCTAATATACCTTCGTTTCGGTTTCGGAATTCTTTCTAATTGCATTATATCTACATAATAAATATATACAACGGAGCATGCCTCTTCTTATTTTAACACCGACACTCTCTTTAAGACCAGCTCTGTTTCTATCATCATCATTGCGAATACAGTCTACAAGCGTTACACCAGAAATTTTGCGCAACGCTCGCATCTCGACCGCGTTTATTCTACTTTTATGTTCTCTCTATCATACCCAGCTCTCGTTTCCGTAAGCGTTGGGACCAGCACTGCATTGTGTATACCGAGCTGTGCCTTCTGGTTCAAGCTTTTACTGTCAAGACGTTTTCCCAACGCTCCATTCACTGTATTACCAGCACTCAATCATCTTCAAGGTCTCTCAATCATTTTTCCACATCAACCTTTCATCCCTGCTAAAAGCGCATCCAAGATATTTAATGTCATTAATTTGTTCCAACACTTCAACCGTAATCCTTATATCGAATCTGGTTTCTTCGCTTCGCTTTCGTTTTGCTTTTTATATCATTTCATTTTAATGCAATGATATAAAAAAATATTAAAATAAAATATGTACGTATTTGTTTGTTTGATTGTACAACTTTATTGCATAAATGTTTACAAGATACATGTATGTACTCGTATGTATATTTTCACGCCAGGTCCCTTGCGTGAGGAGAACCGAGCGCTATAAGATGCGATCCTTACACACCTCACTCGCTTCTGGAACATAGCTGGTTCCTAGGGCTACCCCATAATTTTGAATCAAATTTATCTCTCACGCCCGGTCTCTTACGGGTTTGGTAGAGAGAAACGATCGAGATAAAACGCGATCATTACACCTATCACTCGCTTCTTTAACATTCGTAGCTCTTTTCATGCATAATTGCTAATTCCTAGGGCTCTTGACGTCACCTTCTGATAAAAAATATTTGTCGAGATCTCCAGTGACGTTCAATATAGAAGTCACCTAGAGGAAAAGATCAAGCTGGCGTCCAAAAAACTTGGTTAGGTTGTGTTCTGAAGAATTGTTTGATATGAAGACGACAGCTACTTTTTATTACCGCACCGCTCGCCGACGGCGGGAGTTCACCCTCACACCTGGAACCGCAATGGTCGTGTAGTGTTCGGTTCCAGAGAAGTTTTCTTCCGAGAACTCTCAAGTTGTGGAATGAACTTACAGCCGAGGCTTTCCCAAGGGTGTTATATTACTTGTTGAGGAAAAGAGTGTACAAAAAGGGTTACAAATTTATTAGAGCTATTTATACAGTAAACTATATAAAAAAATAAAAGTGACTTAAAGTTCAGCTAATAAGGGTCTTTAAGAACTCGCGTTATCTTCGTCTAACCGGAATATCACTGTTTGGTTCACTGGAGTGTGCACTGAGTGGCCGCCGGCTATAATGGCCGACGACTGTAGACAGCTGGTTAGCGTGCTAGCCAGCACGTAGATCCAGACGTAGAAGTTATTCATGGGACCACCTTACGGACCAACACCGCAGCGATAACTCCGTCAGCCGCCGTGGTCCACAACAGAGGCTGTAGGTTTTTGTAATTGGGATTAGTTAGACGTCCGGTGTTCAACGGGTTTGGAAAAGTGAGTAAATTTCCGACGGTTCACCACGTAGCCCACAGCAGGAGGCTGGAGGTCTCCGACGCGGTGCCCTCAATCTTTACTTCTTCAAAACTAGTTGCAGACTGACTTGTTTTTCGTTTTTCGTCCTAAATCTCTGAGATTTCAAATTTGAATTTTATAAAATGAAAATAATTTGACAATTGTCATAGATATAACATAGACAATTATCTAATAAGTTTTACAATGTATATTATTCAAAAAGGATATTACAAGGGACTACGGCATGAAGCTCTTCAAGAAAGGCGCGAAGAGGCTTTTAGAGGGTCGGCAACGCATGAGTGAACCCCCTGGTGTTGCAAATGTCCATAGACTACGGTGACTGTTTACCATCAGGCAAGTCATATGCTTGTTTGGCACCTTGGTGGTATAAAAAACAACTAATTTGGTAATGGTAATTGAATCAATTCATAATCCACAAAATGATAGTAGACATTTTCATGAATATTATGAACAATTAGTTGGTAGTGTAACCTTGCAATAACAAGACTGCTGAGTGCACAATCTTACCATTAGGGGAGCATGTTAATTTTGTTAATGACCTGCATCCGAGCGTGGCGCGTCTCCTTTGTGAGCAGGAAACATGAGGCATTACTGTCACTTACTTCCGAGCCATTGTAGTTCATATTTCAGTAGGTATGTCTCTAAAATACGAATATATTTAGTCAACAACAAAACCACCAACGTAAGCCTTAATCTAATAGGAAATCGAATACGAGCATAAATAGAAATAATGTCCTCAAATGGGATTCTACTGAGCGTTAGGTTTGTTTTTTTAATTAATGCTATATTAACATTGACAAATGCGTAATGATGTTAACGTGAAAGTTACTTCGGCCTCAAATCTGTGCGCCTTATTAAAAGATAGAACAATGTACGTTTAAAGATTTAAAATAATGATAAATACTATTGAACTAACATGCATAAAATTAATTCTAGGCATAGTCAAATGAAATTGGAATATAATTATTTGAAAATATCATAAGTAAATTAATATCGAACATAATTGAATTAATATCGAAGTACCTACAACTAATATAGTTTCAGCTTTGTAACTTATGTCGTATGTAATAAGAATTGCAATAGCACTTCAAATGTCAAGAGTGATCTCCTCCAAGCTGTTTTATAACGACAGTGCCTGCGTACATAGTTCATAATAATATTTGTTTTTGTGAACACGATAACATTGGTACCAGCACCAGTACTCGCAAGTATTTAGAGTAGTTACTCGGAACTATTATGAAACATATCTGTAACGTATTTTAGTAGTTATTTTATCGTAATACTCGTGAAATTGCAAAATGTATCACATTACTAAGGACATATCAACAAACTCCCGCAAGATTTTCGAACATTTATACCGTGTGCATACTCATAAAACACAATACACAGATTTATATCTTATATTGTAGTTAAAATACACAGTGCACTGCGGTGCGACCAAAGGAATATGTTAATTTTATTAATGACCTGCATCCAAGCGTGACGTTTCCTTTGTGAACAAGGAAACATGGCCCATTACTGTTGCTTATTTCATAGTTATTTCGTTAGGTATGAGTAGTGTTAAATCCTTAGATAGTTTATTATATAAATGAATTTTATGCACAAATTGTATTAAGATAATAAAATATACAAACACTGCTAAGTACAAAATGGTGCCATGAAACCATTAATACCTAATACGAACGTTATGAGTCTCATTCGTAAACAAGTAAACACAGGCTTTCTTTTAATTCGCACAAAATCCACGCTAATGTTATAAATCAGAAAGATTGTCAGTTTATCTATTTTGTATCTTTTCACAACTAAACTGACGAACGCGTCCTAATGAAATCGAGTACAGAGTACAGACTGATGTAGACTGGAACTATTTGTTATCACGGTGACGGGATCATCACGCAGTAAAACCACATACAAGCGCTAGGAAATATTGTTAAAACCCATGTAATCGCTATTATTGCATATCTATAACCTTATATTTGAGATTCTTTGTTCTCTTATAAAGTCTAACCGGCAAATGAATATAGTATGAAGATTGTTGTGTAAGGACGAAAGGACGAGGGTCGTTGAAAAGTAATATTTAGACCGAGGGTACAGATGATCAGTTTTTCGCGCGTTATGGACTCTGTTTTCCATATTAATAACTGCATACTAAATTTTTTGCCGGTGTCGTCATATATTTGGTGTTTTTTTTCTAGTTTGATGATCCGGGGTACTAAGTAAGTAAGTCGCTTCAAGGGCAATGTCGAAAGTTATGGAGAAAACAACTCCACAGCATGTTTTTAAGTAATTCAAGAAGAAAAATCAATGTCCGATTTCATTGCTTCTGGTACAATAGAAAATCACTATTAAAAAATAAAAACACCAAAAACCAATAAATTAAAAAAACTTTATAAGAATTTTATATGTAAACTAAAAGTTAGCACATTATGACGTAAACAGTCTGATTATAAATTACAGCCTAATATGTTTTGTACATTTTGTAGAAAATATTATGACAAATTATGATCTTAAACCATTTTGTATTATTATATTTATATTATTAAAAATAAATTAAATGCCTTACTATAAGTAAATTTATTAGTTCCACATTCTGCCACTAGGTGCATAATAAAGATTGCCCTATCGGAAATCGCATTTGTTATCTGTCGGAAGATTCTTTATTGGGGATCGGCAAGGTATTGTTTTTTTCTTCTAAATGTAACAATTAAAAAATATTCTTCCCTAGTCAAGAAAAATCTATTTTCCATCCGCTACATAGATTGTAATATGCTTGCTATCCGAGTAGTAGAGGCGAAAAACATATTTTATTCAATAAGAATGTAGGAAACTTTGCTACAACTTTCAATTACAAACATCAAAATCGGTTCAGTGATGAGGTTTTAGTATTAACGTAAAAATATTGTTATTATTATTTTCCCGTTTTTTAATACATATACGTAAATACTTACACTAGGATTGTTTTTTTCAAAATCTGGAATATCCGATAAAGTAATCGGAAAAAATAAATTATTTATAATTAACACATCTTTAAAATGTGGGTAAGATGATACTCTTTCGGTTTCGTGTTGCAGGATATAAGCCAGAAGTCACAGCCCACAGAAAGCAAAAGCAGACTTTGTTCTGGATATTTACGACCACTTTTGTATTTTTTATGATTTTAAGTAAATCCATGAAACTAAAACCTCCTAAGGGTTGATGTTTATTAACATTGATTTCTTGATTGACTGATATATTATTTAAAAATGACCACCCGCTGTCTCTATGTTCAAAATCTTCAATTTTTTAGTGTTCAGGAGTAAACAAGGAGCCCTTATAGTTTCGCTGTGTCCGTCTGTCCGCGGCCTAGCTCAGGTGGCTCCATGGTGTAAGGTCGTTAGATAGGTTTTTAAAAAACATTGAGGGTGCGGGAAGATCAATTTCGATAGAGATCCGTTTGCGAAATAAATTAAAGTGTAAATTTTTGGTAGAATTAAGTGCTCTCTCATGTTTCGTACAAAGAGACAAAGTCAAATTTTACATGAAAAATTTTAGTGGAAAACGACTTAATGTTATGATTATTGTTTTTAAACATTAACAAGGAAACGTAAAATTCGAAATTATTTTTTATACATTCAGTCATTGACGAGAAGTTTTACTTGTTCGCGTATACTATTTTGGAACGTATTCTACGTATTTATTCGCTGCTGTGATTCGATAACTTGCGATGCGTTTCTGAAAAGCGGACTTAATCATTTATATATTACGCGAGATTGTAATTTTACTTTTATTTTTATGTTTATTACTACGCAAATGACCTATCCATCGCGTTCTATCTACCATAATATTGTTTGAGCAGAGACCCATTACAATAACTTAAATTGTAAATGACTTGTTACTAGATATAGGTAGGTACGAGACCGTCCTCGAATAAGAAATCTATAGGTAGCAGTAAATCCATTCGAGTAAATGAATTCTCACCGCAGTGATCTACAAATATTTTTTTCGTCAACAAATAATCTGATCTGCTAACCTCGCGAATACGACGCGTAGGCGTTCACCGCAAAGTGCAAAAAATACTGTAATATCTCTTTTTAGTGACTTTGACAAGAGTGGAAGGTAAGTTTGCAATCTGTGCTTTAGAAACGCACACACCGACACGTGTAACAGTGTGTTTAAATCTCAAATCGTCAAACATCGAACGACAAAGAAGACAGAGCGCTGGTGCTATGCGAGCGCCGCGGAGCGAGCGATGTCTATTTGATAGTTTCCTCCATATTTTAAGATGAGGTAGATTCCCCAGCTATGACTCTTCTGGCTAACCCCTCATTAGTCTCGTTTGGTAGTAAACATAATGTACCATATGATATGACCTTATGGAATATGATCATAGAGATCATTATAACGAAAAGTTGAAGTTTATGATGCAAAAACCATGACCTTCAAATATCAATTCCTTATCTCGCTGATTGAGAATTAAAATACCTACGGCATTGAGTCACAAACTCACTACACGATTTAAACTTTTTCCTGAGGACCTTCTTGATAGCAGAACCTGAACATATCCCGTTAACTTTAGGTACCAACGTGACACGTCGTACAACGCGAATTCGTTCCGTTTCTTAGCAGTAGTTACTACTTACTGCATATACCAGGAGTGTAATTTAAAAGTCCTTTACGACGGTGCTGTGGAAGCAGAAAACAGTTTTATCGTTGTTACATCGTGTTGCTTTCCCCTCGCGCATACGTGATTTCTTTGTGGTTAAAAAGAGATGGAAACTTTTTCAAATTTTCGTAGGTACAATACGAGTGAAAAGTAGTAAGGTTAGTCCCAAGGCGACGCAAGTTGTCGGCAAGTTTATGCACTCTCATCTCCTCTGGGCGGTGTGATTGAAACTTGTCACGGATACGAGAGACTCTGTTTTTGTATAGTTTTAAAACAACTGCACGTCTCAATCTCGAGTGAGATAATAAAACACGATTTTATTTTCTTTAATAAAGTTTTCACTTTATTCTCTCGAAAGAGTACGGTCTTAAATAACAATTGGTTTGTTTCAAAATAGCTACACGATATTACTTTGTATAAAATATAAAAACCATCTAAATCGCATGAATTAAGGGAACGATCTACAAGAAGTAGCTATACTTTGTATGCATTTTAGCTCTTTCATGAGATATAAGTGGCTCGTTATCATCTTTAGACTTAAAGCTAAATTGACCTGTACGTATACCCTGGTAATTATCAAACGAGGCCCTGCTGTAAGAGCGGAAGATCGCATTTAAACAGACAGACTGGGCAAGTTCCTCCATCTCTCAGATGACCAACAATCAAATAATATTACCGAGAAAGGATATTATATTGCTGCGAGTGAGTAAAGTAATGACTTACTTGACTGATAGAGAATGCAATAAGCATTATGTCCGTCTTGTGAACCAACTGTTTTGTGGTCAATAAAGTATTAAATAAATAAGATTACCAGTAAACTCCAGTAAACTATAAGGATCTGGCAAAAGAGAAGTAGGACGTATCAAAACTGCTTGCTGGCCAAGTACCTATATAGAAGTGTATAATATAATCTATTGGTCCTTCGACAGCAAGGTAAACAACAAAAATTCGACGCCATCAACGGTCAACGGTCGACGAATTCATTGTCACCAGCACAATCATCAGATTCGTCTATCAAACTGAAGTGTTCCGGATAATATCATCGGGTCTAAAACGGTGATATCGCATCAACAACAGTGCATCAATGATAGTGACGAGCAAGATAGAAAATCGAGCATTACAAGACAACACGGATAGTGCCAAAAATCCGTGATATCGATCCAATTTCTGTCAATTCATCTTTCACAACTCATTATCATTTCATTTCACTATTCCATCTTAATCGTTAGTGGTTTCCATCATCTTCATAACAATTTATATTAAACAAAATATCTGTTAAATTTTCAAAATCACTACGTTAGTATCAGTCATAGTAATCCATTGTAGTTAGTTACATAGGAACAATTTAGAATCAAACGAACTACGATGAAATAACTATTATTATACATTGGTATAATAATAGTTATTTCATCGTAGTTCCTTTCATTCATTCACTTGTCATTTTATATCGAATTTACTGCATAATCATAATTAATCATAATAAAATCATTTCTTATTTTTAATATATATAAAAACGCTTAGTAAATGTTAAAAACATATTTACAACGTATAGTTTTCTTCGTGTTAACATTTTTTTATTGTTGTTATAGGTCGGTAGTGCGGCACTACTCGACGTAACGGTAAACAGTTTCCTGCGCACAACTTATCGCTTCTGTTATACATAACGGATACGTATTATTTATTGCGTTTCATTTTGCATATTATACATATATATTAATTCGTTTTATTATTTATTTGTATCTTTCTGGAACACAGTAAGCATTTTTTTTTAATTTAGCAATCAATTTATCTTTGAGGCTTAGCAATGGCTGAATCAAAAATCACGCAATTAGTTAAAAAACGAGGCACCTTCAAAAGTAAATTAACTGCATTTTGCAATTATTTGAATATTATTGAAGATAGTACTGCAATTAGCGAACACAATGTCCTTAACGAGCTTAAAACGCGGCTTGACAGAATAGAGTTGCTTTCTTTCATGTGCTTCAAGGTGAAATTGAGGAGCTTTTTGACGATCCAGAAGTCAGGTACCAGGAACGAGATGCATTCGAAGGCCAATACTACACGACGATTGGTCTTGCTAAGGGCTTGCGCGACTCAGCTACTGCGGCTGAGTCAGCAAACCTCTCGATGCACAGTACCGTGGTAAGCTCTTTAGATGCACATACACATAAACACAATAACTTTGTACGCCTCCCAAAGATCAATTTACCATCCTATGAAGGAAATTTACAGACATGGCTGGAATTCAGGGACAAGTTTACATCAATAATACATTCTAACAAAAATATCGATAACATAAACAAGTTTCATTATCTTCGCGCTTGTCTTCAGGGTAGTGCAGCTTTAGTAATTGAAAGATTAGACTTCAAAGCCAGTAATTATACGGCTGCTTGGGAATTGTTGTGCAAGAAATATGATAACAAACGCTTGTTAGTCAATAATCATGTCCGAGCACTTTTTAATGTAAATTCCATACAGAGGGAGTCTAGTAGCTCTTTGCGCTACATAATAGATATTATAAATAAAAATCTACGCGCGTTAGCGACCCTTGATCAACCTACAGAACATTGGGACACTTTAATTATTTATTTAATATCTACTAAGCTAGATATGACCACCAACAGAGAATGGGAGGAATAATCGTAGTGAACCACCTAATTTAGATATATTTAAATATTTTTTTTGGTGAACAGGGCTGATCTTTTGGAGACTCGAAGAAGCTAGGAGCTCTAAAGGTAAACCAGAAAATTCATTCACTCAAAAGTTTTGTGGTATCAACGGATAAAAAAGGCAACAAAGGCACTAAAAATTCAGTAGCATGTCTATTATGTGAAAGGTCAAGTCATCCCTTATACAATTGTAACACTTTTCGGCAGATGCCTGTACAAACATGCATACAAAAGGTCATCGAACTTAGGTATGTAAAAATTGTCTCAGGTCTGGCCACTATGAGTCTAAATGTCATTGCAAATATTGCAAGCTTAAACACAACACTCTACTTCATATTGACTCACCTCGGCAAAAACCCATCTCTCACGATAGTATTGTTTTATCAGCTGATCATACACAATATGAGTCTATTTCCAATAAAAACAATATTTTGCTATCCACAGCGCTGGTCAAGGTGTTCGACATCCACGGGCGGCCGCACCGTGCTAGAGTCTTGCTAGACAACGGCAGCACCGGGAACTTTATTACACAAAACCTCTGTAGTAAGCTGAATCTATCTACCCATGCTACGTGTTCAAAGGTAACAGGTATCAATAATCAAATCTCTAGTAGTTCACAATCTTGCTCGATAACATTTGAGTCTTATAGTAGTGGCTATAGGACAAACATTGACAGTTACGTACTTCCAAACATAACTTCGTTGCTGCCACACACATACATAGACACACACAACATACAAGTACCGTCTGGGGTTTGCTTAGCTGATCCATCTTTCAATATACCGTCAGCCATTAACATTATTGTAGGCGCAGACAGCTTTTGGAACGTGATCGACACAAATCGCATTCAATTAGGTAAAAATAAGCCAGTTTTATTTGAAACTCGACTCGGATGGGTAGTTTCAGGCGCCGTAGCTCAACCCGGTATTAAGCAACATGTGTGTATGTTTAGTAACGAAATACAAAACAACGTCGACCTAACTCGATTTTGGGAAATAGACACAATCCCATCACGACACGAATACACAGCAGATGAGCACGCGTGTGAAGAAGAGTTCATTAATTCTGTTAAACGTGATACGGCTGGTCGCTTCATAGTGTCTACGCCTCTAAAAGAGTCGACGGATGCTCTAGTCTAGGTGATTCGTACACATTAGCTAGGAGTAGGTTTCTTTCTCTAGAATGTCGGTTAGATAGGAGCCCGCGTATGAAAGAACGGTATTCAGAATGTATGTCAGAGTACATAGATTTAGGTCACATGAGTTTAACTACATCAAAACAACCTAACACTAAATATTGTTATCTTCCACATCATGGGGTTGAAAAAGCACCACAACCAAACTACTTGTTGTGTTCGATGCCTCTGCCAACACGTCCTCTGGTAAGTCACTCAATGACATCCAACGTGTTGGTCCCACTATTCAGGATGACATAATTTCTATTTTGTTACGTTTTCGACAGCATCAATACGTTGTATCAGCAGACGTAGAAAAAATGTACCGGCAGATATATATCGCTGAGCTACATCGACCGTTACAGCAAATATTGTGGAGGTTCGACCCCTCCCAATCTCTTCAGACATATACACTGAACACAGTGACATATGGTACAGCATCAGCCCCCTTTTTAGCTACTAGATGCCTTATGCAGCTAGGTCTTGACTCGTCCAATAGCAATACCAAACGAGCTATTTGTCGCGATTTTTATGTCGACGATTTTTTATCAGGTGATGAGACAATAAACGACATCAACGACCTATGTGAGAACGTAACCACGACACTCAAGTCCGCACAGTTTAATTTCCGAAAATGGCACTCAAATAATAAGCAAATTTTGAATGCAATCTGTGAAGAAGATGACATGTCTAGCTGTGTCAATCTTAGTGATAAGGAAGCGTCAAAAACTTAAGGGCTTAATTGGGTTTGTCATTCTGATACGCTCACTTTTCATCATGATAGTGTGGCTGCACCAGACAAAATTAGTAAGCGTGTTATTTTGTCCACAATTTCCCAGGTGTTCGACCTACTGGGTCTCATTTCACCACGTGTTCTGGAAGCCAAAATATTGATGCAACAACTATGAGTGATCAAATGCTCATGGGACGAGGACGTACCATACGTCCTCGTCACATTAAAAAACTTTGCCTTGAATTTGCTCACTCTCTATCATATTTAAATAATTTTAAGATACCCAGATATATTAAAGTTAATTTTTCAATTGACACTCAAATTCATGTTGTCGCGAGTTCATCAGAAAAAATATACGGTGCAAACGTGTATGTGAGAATTGTAGCCAGTGATGGCACAGTCAATGTTCGGATTTTAGCCTCCAAAGGTAAGGTAGCTCCCATAAAACCTACTACTATTCCCCGCTTAGAATTGTGTGGGACTCTATTGGGCGCAAGATTGTGTGAGAAAGTGATTTCATCTGTCACTTTTAATTTAGTGCACGTATATGCTGGTCAGACTCTACTATAGTTATGGGCTGGCTTTCTTCCTCTCACAGTCAACTTCAGACCTTTGTTCGGCATTGAGTTGCCGAGATACAGGAGGGTAATCATGAGAGAGCGATATGTGCCTACTAAATTAAACTCAGCAGATACAGTATCGAGGGGACTTAGAACCGACCTACTACACAAATGCTCACTGTGGTGGAGTGGGCCTTCATTCTTAAAATTGGACCCATCTCAGTGGCCTTCTATGCCTAGTAAAAACACATTTCTCAATTTGCTAGATATAATACACGCACATCACATATCAACAACACGAAATAAAGAACAAAATATTTTATTGATGTTACTTGAAAATTATTAAAGTTTTATAAAATTACAACGCGTACTTGCATTTATTTTAAGATTTAGTTACAATTGTAAAAATGCACCCAAGCTTTGTGGACATTTATCAACATCCGAGCTTAATGCTGCTTAGACTGTTCTTTTACTTTCAGCTCAGCAAGAGTCATTTCCTGTTGAGCGTCAATTGCTCAGGCAAAGTATTGCCTGCTAAAAATCGCCTATTACCCCTATCTCCATTCATAGATTCCGATAATCTCATTCGCGTGGGTGGCAGGCTTAGTGATTTTCACTACGATTACAACGTTAAACATCCCATTCTGTTATGTAGTAAAAATCGTTTATGTCATTTAATATTTGACACATTGCACTAAACATACCTCCACTCAGGTCCTCAACTTTTATTAGCTACAGTTCGTCATAATTACTGGCCTCTAGGAGGAACTAAGTTAGCGAAGCGCATTGTTCGCTCTTGTATAAAGTGCTGTAGATTTCGGGATCAAACAGTACAACCAATTGAGGGAAATTTACCTGATAAACGTGTACAGTTAGAATATCCGTTCTTGGACTGTGGTACAGATTACGCAGGGCCAGTGATGATAGCTGATAAAAAAGGTAGAGGTTGTAGATTAGTCAAATCTTATATTTGTGTTTCGGGCTTAACTAAGAAGTTTTCATTGCAGCACTGAATCGTTTTGCAGCACGCCGGGGAAAGCCACAAAATGTATTCTCCAACAATGGTCGTGCCATTGTCGTTGCCGATAAAGGTATCAACTTATCATTTATACCAGCGTACACACCATACTTCGGCGGTTTATGAGAATCGGCAGTAAAATCAGTCAAACATCATCTAAGACGAATTTTAGGGTTGACACATTTAAGCTTTGAAGAGATGGCTACGCTCTTGATTCAGATAAAGGCGTTCCTAAACTCACGTCCCATTACTCCCATTTCACAAGACCCATCAAACCTATCTCCTTTAACACCCGCAAACTTCCTTATTGGTGGATCTCTGGAATGTTTGCCACACCCGTAAGTCGTCGATAGAAATGTCACTAGTCTTCAGCAGTTCCAACGCATAGAACTACTGAAGCAACATTTTTGGAATCGTTTCCACAATGAATATATATTCTGGCTTCAGAGGAAGACAAAATGGCACAGATCCCGAGGTGAGCTCAAGGAGGGTTCATTTGTCCTGATCAAGGACAGCACTGCACCACCGTTGATGTGGCTACTCGGCCGCGTCCTCCGGGTCCTGCCGGTGCGAGACGGCGTCGCCAGAGTCGCCGACATTCGTACCCAAAAGGGGACGATTCACCGCGCCTACAACACCATATGTCCCCTGTCGATCACCAGTCTTGAAGATGCTTCAAGGCGGGGAGTATATGGTGGCAACACCACACCATAGTCGCGCTCCGCTGCTGAGCGCACTACGGAGGTGCGCGGGGAGCGGGGACGTCGCGGCGCCCGCGGCGGCCACTGCCCGCGCAACCTCAATCGCCTACACCGACGCTGTGCGACACCCGCGCCGTTTGATACTTAGAACATTACTTTGTACAATTTCATAGAATAATTATTTATACAGTTCACTCTTCTATCATTTATCTCCAACCGGGACGGATCTCCCAGCAACCCAGTTTGTAAGGCTCCAGCCCAATCGAACACTTAAATAACAGCTCCTTGGAGGGTTGTTGTGTTCCTGTGAGCAGCTGAGGTTATCAGTAAGATTCTGAGGAGCTGCTTTGTCAACAGCATTAGTAGCTACACACGAACGATACTCCTTGTATTGCAAGTGTAACCTAGGTAATTTTTTTTCACATGTTCAACTTTATTTAGTGTGCATGTTACGCAATATCCGTAGTACTCGTAAATGTCAACTGCTTTTACAAATTATTTTATTTATCGAGTAGCACGTAATGGCCGATTGCAATTTGGATTATAATTTGGTTGAATTAAAATTTCATTGAAGGTATGGTTACTTTTTTCATGAGCGGTTACTATCAGTAGTGACAAATTACGAGCGCCACCGCTTGCAACAAGAAACGTTTAAGGGTAATGCAAATGGTAAGTAAGGAAAATGTAAATGGTATTAAGTACAAACTAAGAAAAGATTATACATTACCATTCTGTTTCCACATTTCCAATCACATAACCTATAACAGGAAAAGGATGAAGTTATAATCTGAATTTCTTTCCAATATAAGCAAAGATGATACGTTTCAAAGTAAAAAGATATGCAATTTACCTTTATTACCTTTAGTCTTATCATTGGCTTTAACGTAACAGTGTTTGAACTTAGTTGGAACTTGTTTAGAAAATTCATTTCAAATTGGCATTACTCACAGTAACGTAGTAGTAATATTATCAATAAAATAGCATTTACTTTGCTACGAAACCCATTAGATTGTTGCATCCATGCGAAGTCCATACAATACCTAATGCTCCCCGGGGCTTCTAGCGCTATTGTGAGAACTGACGACTTGTTCCACAGAAAATGTTTCCACGCGGGAATTGCCTTTTATGTGTTTATAGAATTATACAGTAGATGTAGATAAAAGATTCTACGATTATTACAAATATTTTATTAAAAGCTTACATGAGTTTCAGAATCTGCTTCTTCTTAGCGTTATCCCGTTTCCTAATCCATTAGGATCGGCAGGGTCCGCTACCTAAGCGTCAGGATTTGATGAAAATACTGATTTACGTAGAGCGGCTGCCGTCAGACCTCCGCAACCCAAAGGGAAAATCAGATCATTATTAGGTAAGGTCGTCTTTCGAAATGTCATTTGTCGAACTTGTGGGTTTTCTCACGATATTTTCGCCTACCGTATGTGTATATATTCAGGGAAGGTCCCTTCGGGGTAGGCAGAGAGAACTGATCGCCATAAAACGCAGTCTTTGTACCTCTCGCTTCTCTAACATTTATAACTCTCTTCATAGACGCTCTCTCTTCTAGAGATCCCTAGGATTCCTGACATCACTTTCTGATTAAACACAACCAATTTAGTATAACCAATAGCCAAACCAAACCAAAGAATAAGTAAGCGTTAGGATTAGTATCGCATTGTGTACAGCGAGCTGTGCCTTCTGGCCTAGGTTTCGGCTGCATAGAACTTTGCCCAACGCTCCATTCACGCCGTTCCCCGTACTCACTAATCTCTACATGTCAGCAGTGTATATTCCATCCCTTCTATCCCTCTAAAAGCACTTTCAAGATATACAATCTCATTCACTTAACTTAATACAATCATCTTTTATAATTGTGACTAGTATTACATGTAGTTCGTTTTTATCTGAAATGAATACGGCATCGTTCGCATAAAGCACACGATCCACCCTGTGCTTCCCTAAGCATTTCATCGTATTTCATATTCGTACGTCTCTCAATATTTTTTTTCGTAAACTTTATCTACCAAGTTGATCAAGCTGATAGTACTATAGTAGACGCAGTCGATGCGTGATCCCTTGCCTTTATATAAGGACACTATGACTGTACATCTATAATCTGTTTTACCAATCTGTTTTCTGGGACCCTTCTGGTTTTCCAACATAAATTGCTCATCATGCCACCGTGGCAGAGTCGCGACGTTCTGTTACTGAGCCCCTTCCGATATAATATATATTTATAAGTAAAATTATAAAGGGATATACTACATTCTTTTCACTTTTACCAAAGTGAAAGAGAACTTCATCAATGAAGTACACTTTATTGTGAGACATTAAATTGTCCCAGCTAGTCTAGTCCTATAAACAGAAAAATCTGCTTGACATATTTTCACCAGGTGAAAGTTGAGCTGTTTTCCATTTTGAGTTAATATACTAATAATAGCTCGTTTCTATATCGCCCGAATGTTTGGAATAAACATTACCTAGAGTACGAGCGCCAGCTACAACTCCTTTATTTGCTACGGCAGTGCCACGAGGTTTAAATAGAGCATATCCGGTTGAAATGTCCTCTTTAAACCTATATTGGAATGGATGGAATTGGAACTATACTGTATACAGTATTTGAGATATCTCACTTACGGCTTACCCGTTTCGGCGGATAGAGTTATTAAAGTAGCCACCTATGTCACGCTTAATGATTTTATTTAAGGTCACAACACAGAACAGGATAAATCTGGGGTGTAAGCGACTCACGATATCATCTTCATAGTATCATAAAACTGACTTCACCTGTACGCGGTACACCTTACAATCGAATCGGTGGTGTAAAACAGAAAGATCGCATCAAAGGAGACAGACTAGGTAAGTAACTCCACCTCACAAGTGACCACAGTCAAGTAATATCTACCAGAAGCGTTGTTGTGTTCCTGCGGGTAAGTGAAATTACCTGGAGAAGCAGGGATGACAATGCGCAACCAATACTTCCTGTAATGCAAGATGCAAATGCAAAATAAGCTACAATAACCACTTTACATCTGGTAGATCGTGTTACATCCTACGTGCCATGTTGCAACTAGGACGTATTGTCGAGCGTTTAGATGGTTCTGCAATATACATATATTACTCAAATCAATGTGTTTATATTTTAACAACGCTGTTAATTTTGTGGTTATACTTTTGAAAACGTAGTACCTACACGAGAAACGTAACAATCGATAGTATGTTCCTTTCCATATAATTGGATCTATATCCTTTCAAAAGTTGAATACCAAAATGAATTCATTCTAATTTTAGGTTGTTGATGCCTCTATCACATTGCGCTTTCTCTTGCATTACCAAGGAGATAAGTCAAATATCTAACTTCCTAATCCCACTAATTATTTCTTACTATTCGTTATGAATCCAAGATAGTTTTTCCCCGGTACTACGATAGTCTATATTAACTATTCATTGCCATTGTGGCAGTTGCCGTCGTTAATACATAATATGTATTGTAATAATTCATATAAAACTTCTTTGTCCACTTAGTCAGTAGAAAGTCGGCTAAGTACATAATAATGTATGATGCGAGTCCTGAATAAAAGAAGACATTTTATTTCTTCTTTTATTTTAAAGAATATCTACTGAGATTCCGGGCGTAGTTTACTTTTTCTGCCTCGCTTGCAGCCTGCACGTCACTGCACCGAGCCTTATGAATAAATACTATCCGGACTGAGCTCACAGCACTATCCAGCTTACGTATTGCCTATATCCTCGATTCTAGGTTTTATTTTAGTATTTTAATTTTCCAGTGAACATTGCATAACATTGCTTTCACTTGTCGCCACTACGATTGCTACTACGGATTTCAAGGAATCTTGGGTACTTGACTGGCACAAACAACCGAATGATACAAATGGTAGTTTATTGCTAAACTTCAATCACATCTCACCGGCACGACTAGTTTAAAAAAAAGTAATATAAACCGTAGTGTAGGATCGCAGAGGGGCTTCGCAATCGACAACGAGAACTTGTGAAAAAAGTCCTAGTAAGTGTGAATATGTGATTTATTATAACAATAGTGGTACAAAAAGGAAACTGATAGGGTACGCGCCACCCTGGCTGTAAGGTATAGTAAAGCTATGGATTCATAGCATTTGTTTATCATTATTACAGTGTACTCTTAAAGCTTGATATATAGGTCTGTTACAAGAGCAGTGATAGCCTAGTGTATAAGAACCTACCTTGTGACCAACAGGTCCCTAGTTCGAATCCTGTACCACTAATTCGTGTTTTCGGATATATGTACATATTTGTAATTATCACTTGCTCGGCGGTGAAAACATCGTGAGGAAACCAGCACGTCCAAGAAATTGTATTTCGAATGACGAGTGACCTTACTTAAGAATGATCTGGGATTCACTTTGAGTTACGGAGATCAGACGGCCGTCGCTCCATGTAAAAATTAGTATCTTCGCCAAATCTTTGGCTTAGGTAGCAGACCCCGCCAAAACAGGACACACACTACATACACTATTAATGTAAGACAGATACTAAGAGACTTGAGACTTACCGCGATTTGTTTTTATATTTCCCCAATACAGTCAATCTGTGACCATGATGTCTGCAATGTCGCCGCAATATCGAGGAAATATAAAAACAAATCGCGGTAAGTCCCGTACCTACATTAATAGTTTGTTTTAATATTTTTGAGAGTATAAATTCACCGTTAACCAAGACGATGTAAAAGATAATATTTAATTCACTTTGCTTTTATTGAATTACTTTGTATTTATATGTACCTATGAAACTACATCCAATATGATATAATTAAGAAGTTTAAAAGCAAACAAAACCCAATACATGTAAAACAATACTGATTACCAGAGTCATAGAAACAAAAATATATAAACAAATAAAACAAATGTTAAATAATAATATTAGCCAGCTAATAGTAAATGAAAATACCGAAAAAATTTAAAAATCTATAATATAAAAATGGAGTTCCTCCTGACTAATTCACTGACTCATCATCGCCGAGGCTAAACCCCTGAACCCAGAAAGCTGAAATTTTGCAAAGACCTTACTTTTGTAATTCTCACGAGAGATAACGATTTTTTGAAATTCAACCCCTAAGAGGGTGAAAAGGGGGTTGACAGTTTGTATGGAGCATAAATATTTTTTGAAGTTAGTGACTTGAAACTTTGTATAGATACTCTCAATTAGAATAAAAAAAAAGTAATTTCAGCATTTTCGATAATTCTACCCCTTAAAGGGTGTAATGGGGGTCAAAATATTTCTTGAACTAAAAGTTGAATTGTTAAGAAATTGTCTTTTTTTTAAAGTGAGCTACTTTATACTTTGTAAATATACTCTCAATCAAGACGTCAAAAAAGTAATTTCAGCATTTTTCAAACCCTTAGGTGGTTGAAAAGGGGATTGACACTTTATATGGAGTAGAAATATCTTTTGACGTTAGTGACTTTGTACAGTTATGCTTTTAAAATAGGCAATGTTGTGTCTTTAATAAAGAGGTGATTTGAGTGCATTCAGTCAATATCAAATATTTAATGAAAACCGAACAGATCGTGACATATCTTCATTACTACATAAATAAGGATAATTGTTACTTTTACTAACTATATAATACTGACTGTACCAAAAAAAAAGTAAAATAAAAATTAGTAAAACTGTTGAAATTCCAAAATCTACGCGTGCGAACCCGCGGGCATAAGCTAGTATAATGATAAAAAGGGTGACTGGTATTATATCATAGAAAAGTAAATCATGTCATTCAAGACGATAAATTTCCATTGCCATTATGGAAATTCAAACTCAGATCAGACTTTGATAGTTGGATTATTGTAAATCTCAATGTCAGGTGCCATTTATTTCACTCATTCAGATTTACAATAATCCAACTAACAAACTAAATTAGACTCAAATAAATGTAGTTGAAAATTTACTGTGGCTGTGACAAATGGATCATAATTTAAAATAAATTCAATCATGTCGATGGGCTTGAAAATGTCACTCAAGGGCCTTTTCACTGGATGTGTGTATGATGGCAATAGATTTATCAGGATTTACACATATTAAAAAGATTATATATGTATATTCGACATTATTAAGAAATCTTAAACTTCATAATATCTTAAACTTAACCCTTCGAAACCCGGGTGGTCGTATACGACCGCGAAATGTATGGGAAAACGTATATAACGGGTTCTGACTTCTCAATAGATTTTTCAGACAGGATTCGACAACATAACTCAAAAATATAAGTTAAAACTTTTAAAACCCACGATGGAAAATTGTGACATGAAAAATCCTTCAAATAAAACATATCAAAAACCCACAACACTAAAGCGTAATATGATTAATAAAAACCTAAATATCCAACGAAACAGCCACAAAAAAAAACATACTTAGTATAAAATATATTTTCCCAAAAATGGTGAAATATATTTTTTATTAATGAAGTTATTAAAAAAAATTAATTATTACGCAAACTTAATAACTATTCTACGTAAAATTATTAATAGCTGTAGTGCGTAATCTATGTAAAATAAAACTACTGGCACATATTATATATATAGTCTACAATATAGGCTTCACATCAAAAAAAAAAATATTTCGATGCATATGTGACCTAACTAACCTAAGTAAAATCTGGTACTCCCACTGAGTTTCCAGAGATACACTAACAACACACAAACACACTAATTAACAATCGAGGCTCTGGCGCAGAAGACGGAGGGTACCGCCGGAATGGGAGAGTACTTTCACCTAAAAATAAAAAAATAGCAGCCACGTGTAAAAACTCCTTGTAGAGGGTTATTGGATCTTACGGGAATGAAGTTATCAGTAAGCTCCTAAGGAGTCGCTGTATTAACAGCGGAGGCGGTAATGCGCGCTTTGCAAATAAGTATAGGCTACGATAATCACTTTACTTTAAATGAGCCTTATGCTAGTATGACTACTAACGTTATATAAAAAAATGCTATACTCTAACCTTTTCTACAAAAATTTTCCCTGCTTTCCATATCGCACTGAAGTTGAATTTTAGATATCTAATTAACATCAATTTAATTCGAGAGCTGGAATGAAAAGCAGTCCCAGGCATCATTCCACAGCAGTAGATAAGATAAGCGTTATCGAATCCAAACTCATTTTGCCGAAGGGCTTTCGCAAAGAATCTTTGGAGTATTAATTACATGCATAGAGCAGAATGAAATCAGTTTAAAAAATCTCTATTGATAAGCTTTGTAGTAGTACTTATCATCTGAAATGATTCTTCTAGTTGGTTTCATGTATATGTATACTTATTCAACACCGCTCGGGTATTTGAGCGGTGTTGAAAAGTATACATACGAGTATATAGGGCATCACTCTATAATCCTGAGATGCTTTTACAGACACTACGACTAAAAATTTAATGCCTTCATCTCTAGGCCCAGGTTTAACTAATTTTAAGGACAAGCTCAGTGGCGGAGTGGTTAACAATACTACTTTGACACCAAGACCCGTGGGTTCGATTCGCACAGAACACAAACATTTGTGTGCATGAACATGTCTATTTATCTTGGTCTGGATGTTTTGAAAGAGGTAGCGCGCATCAAAGCAGCCCGTCTGGGGACGTACCTCCATCTCACAGAAAACCGCAGCCAAATAACAACTCCCTAGAGGCTAACGTAAAATAAAATAATAGTAAAATAAAAATACCACGGACGCTGCAAAGCGTTCGAAACGTCAGGTTTCAACAAAATAAATAAAACACGCGATACTTCCGTTAAAAATAGTTTAATTTCAATGTGTAACAATCGCGAAAACCTAAGACAATACTAAACTCCCTAGAGGGTTTTATGTTCCTGCGTGTGAGTGAGGTCAGTAAGCCAGTACCAGTAAGTTCCCAAGGAGTTGCTGTGTAAGCAGTAGAGGAGGCATCGCGCGAATGTTACTAAATATATCGCAAGCGTTAATAGGCGTTAATAGGCTAGGTGGTACCCGCTTTACATCGGTGGGCCGTATGCTTGTATGCCTCCCGACGTAGTATAAAAATAAATAAATATATAGATGCGTGTGTCCTCATTAAGTCGCATGTGTTTTTGCGACGTGAATACCCACAGACTATTTATTTCTTGTTATTTCCTGACCTGCACTACACAACTACCAGGCACTAACTCCTGTTTTTCGCAGAACTTGTATCGACTATTTAAGTCATGCAAATACCATTAGTGTGGATTTGTTGTCGTTATATTAATGCAGATATAGCTTTAGTACTCCGGATAGTAACTGAGGAAAGAATTTCATATTTTAGGTCCGTGGCGCCATCTTGTTGCTAATGCTACTTTGTTGCTACATGGTTGTATAGGGGACGTGATTGCCGGTAGTACCGGTCACTTATTTTTGTAGGGTGATCACCGGTTTGGACATTGTTTGTGAGTTAGATCATTGCTAAGTTCATATTTGTTTACACCTTGTATTCCTGGTAAATACAGAATATAACATTATATATCTTACTATGCTATATCTTCCAGACCCTTGCAAGGTAGGTAGAGAGGAGTGAGCATTATAATTCGTAAGAATTTACCCTTATTCTGTTCCAATTACAGGTAATTTTAACAAGACTACTTTGTATGCTTCCGCCATTAGTACATGCAAACTAGCACTGGCTGGTACCCACCCACTACCTTTAGCAGGTGCTTACCGTCGCTACCGCGGCTGCGCCAGTTGTTTATGTCTCGCCTGCAGCGGTCGCTTCTGCGATTGCCCGTCATCTGGAACTTAGAAGTTTAACGTTTAATGTTCTAATGTTAAATAATCTCCATGATTATACACATGTTTGCCTCGATCCTCTTTAGTTCCGCAAATCGGTTATTCCAGGCTGCCACCGCTGCCAACAGCTGTGTCGCCGCAGTTGAGTATGACCTCTCGCGGGGTGCCACCTTCAAAAGTACATAGTCTGAATTATTGTTGCTTACAATAATAACTATCAAAGTTTTGTTAATTTCTGATACAACTCTGAGGTACGCAGTTGTCGAATTCTACTGTAAATAGAGCTACATTGTTAACAAATACGCTTATAATAGAAACGTCTACTTTGCTTATAGAAGCAACTGCATACAAACATAAATAATAGATGTATTGAACTGTAATAATTGCGGTGAACCAATAGCAGTTGGATAGCACTGAATGGCATTCCCAATCGCCATTTACACAGGACGAAAAGCGAGAAGATTCAATTGGCTTGCGGCCAAGATAAACTGGACGCCAGCCAAGGCACGCCAGCATAGCCTTGTTTGGAGTACCCTATTAGCGAATTTTTACACTTATCCTTGTATTTAATCTCTTAAATGAAAATATGAGCAATGTGCTACAGCTCGTTGCCATCGTAATTGTGACGTACGAAAAGTTTATTGCATTACTTTTAGTGTAGTAACATATTCATGAATTTAGTTGTAGTGTAGGATTTTCTTTTTATTTTACGTCAAACGGTAAACAAGCTGCCCGCCCGATACACATTTGATATACCCTTGGACATTTAAGCACAACGAATACTGATCACTTTTTGCTACTCCCGATGTTGATAGTGCTATTATTGACCTCTCGCAATCGCAAAGATACAACTACTCTCCAGGGAATGCAACCAATTTGAGTTATATATAAATTATTATTTACAACTTACAGAACTAATACCCGACTACGGAAACACCCGTAACAGGCTAGTGATTGATTCTGAGTATGTTTACTAAGTATAGTTTATATTAGGGGTAAAAGTATGAAATTGCCGATTTGTACTGAAAAATTGAAACTCGTTTTTTTTTTCAAAGATGTAGCATAACTTATTTCATCAAAATATTTGCCCTCATCCTATTAATATTATAAATGCGAAAGTTTGTATGTATTGATGGATGTTTGTTTCTCTTTCACGCTTAAACGGCTGAACATATTTGAATGGAATTTGGCACGTAGATAGATTATGATCTGGATTAACACATAGGCTACGTTATTTGACTCCACGCGGGCGGAGCCGCGGGCAGCAGCTAGTTATCTATACATTGCTGTCGTCTAATCGGAATTTTATGTATGCCCTCGCGATAGAACTCCTGGGATGTAGATTTGACAAACTGAGTGAAAGCATTTTGTACTGCCTCCTGGGAAGAAAATTTTTTACCATGTAGAAAATTGTCCAAATCATGAAAAAAATGATAATCAATTGGAGCGAGTACGGAGGATGTCGATATGGTTTCCAACTGCAACTCTTGTAGAGTTACAACTGTTTCTCGTGCAGTGTGAGGTCTTGCGTTATCATGGAGCAATAATGGTGAAGATCGATTCACAAGTCGGGGCTCGCCATTATTGTTCGAAGTTCAGCACAGTAAATCGCATCTGCTGTTATTGTTTGCTATAGTGAGTAACACCATGAAGAGACCACCAAACAGTTACCATTAACTTTTTATTGGAAAGCTTTCTTAAACCGGCGGCGTTTGACCTGGGATCAGACATTGCATTTTTCGCTTACGGTTATCGTAAAGAATCCACTTTTGGTCACATGTCACAATTCGACCCAATATTTTTTAGTTTCTTTTTTTTTCTTTTCAACAAGGCAACACACTTGTGTTACATATTTCGTCATATGAGCCATTCGTAACAGATTCCAAATAATTTCACTCAGATTCCATACATTTTGATGGATACCTTTTGGATTCCTATTCGAATATAGCTTTCTTAAGCAAGATGAATACACCCACTGATGTAAAACTGGTAACCTCACTTATACGCGAGAGCACCTAGGTCAAAATACACAGACATGTAACCGGCTGTAGTTTATAAAATATACCATGTGTTAGTTGTTAGAGTTCTGTTTATAAAGTTTCATTGGCTGTCTGTCTATATATGCGGTTATCGCAAGGCTGTATCTTTTATAGTACCATTAAAAGTTTAATTACTTAAAAGTAAAATGTATGCGATTACGGTTCACCTGAACCATACCAGAACTCTCTTAACTTTCTTACTTAAGGTTTCTCACGTCGTTCAAAATATAATTTCTTGAACATGCGGGTTTCCCCATACATTTTTCTCACCACCGAGTAGGTGATAATTACAGATATATACATAAATCCGAAAATACGAATTTGGTGGTACTTGCCAGGATTGGAACCGGGTACCAATTGACAATAAGCCGGTTCTTTATCCATCACTGCTCTTTAAACTCTAAATTCTATCTAAAACCAAAACACCACTAAAATGAACACTCAATTATATTTCTGTATTTACATTTGAGATCTTACAAAAATTTATTCAGAACTAAAAATCATCGCACATTGGCTATGCAGATAGAAGTGTGTGGTTGGCTAACTTTAAATAAAACGCCGTTTCTATTCTCATCGTATAAATATGTAGGTACTTGAAAATCGCTGATATTTGATTATTGCATTCAGCACACGGTTAAAGATCGCGGGATAAGGCAAATACAAATAGATTTGCGATATTGAGTAGAGCAAGATACAAGAGAATGTATTCAAAATATTATCGATCTCAAGTGACGAAACAGCTCAAAGAAGATTAATCATCATCTTCTCAGCAGGTATTCGTCTACTGCTGAACATAGACCTCCCCTCTAGAGTGTCATTCCTGTCGATCCTGTGTCACCTGCATCCATCGACTCCCTGCAAACATTTTGATGTCGTCGCTCCATCTAGTAGGGGGGTCATCCCATAGTGCATGTACCTAGTAGACCTAGTGGAAAAATGGACCTATGCCGAGACCTGCACAAGACCTGGGGGCCGAGATGACGATTACCGAAGTCGATGATGAAATTGATCGACTTGTGGATCTGGTTTCTGGCGGCCCACTGACGTGCGGGTTCGACGAACGCCGTTCAGTTACCCAGACCGCGGAGGAGGGAGAAGCGGGATGGACCGTAATCAGAGGCAGGAAGGATCCGCGAAAAGAAACATCAAAAGAAAGCATAAACATCGGAGCACTAAATAAAGCATCGTATCCAGTGATGGTGGAGTCGGTCGACGCTGCCCACACCAGTGATGATGTGCTAAAGAGGGTTAAGACTGGTGTGGACGTCGAGGGATTGGGCATCGGTATCGCTAGAATAAAGAAAGTGCGGCATCAAAAGGTGGTGGTAAGATGTGTGAGCATTGGACATACCGGAAATGCATCTCGCGGTAACGCTGTTGAATCAGGCGAACCCACAATTACGATTGCCTGGAGTGGCCCACGATCTTACGGGCCTTCTGATAGCCGACGCCATTCTTAAAGAAAATGCTAAGATTGTGGCCGAGATACCCGAACAGGAAAGACGAAACAGGGTCCTCTGGAGGATGAGAGGGAGAAACACCGCGACAACTATTATTGCGTCAGTCCTGAATTGCGGCCCTAAGATGTGGCGTTGCCTCATGGGGCAGGAAGTTAGGCTGGGTTTCCAGATCGTTAGACCGGTGGATCAGTCGCCTGTCCTGCAATGCTTCAATTGCATGGTATTCGGCCACAGAGCTAGAGATTGTTAGGAAGGAAAAACTGTGTGTGGGTACTGTGCTGGATCGCACGATTCAAGAAAATGCGAGGCTCGCAACGGTATGCCTCAGTGTACAAACTGCGTTGGATCTAAGCCCAAAGATGTTTCCCATAGGGCATACACCCGAGTTTGTCCCATATGGCAGAAGTGTGACCGTATGGCGCGGCTTCGGGTGGCGTACTGTTAAACAGAGGGCCAACCTCAATCTAAACAACTGACGTTCGCTCAAGCGAATCTAGGCAGAAGATATGCTGCTACTGTGAACCTCATCAACACCGCAAAAAGAACAGGCATCAGTGTGCTTCTTTTGCAGGAGCCCTAGGTTAGAAACAAGGGCTATCTTACAGTACCGGGTACTCGCGTATTCTAATACAGAGCGGGACCTGAACGGATCAATTCTGAGATCGTAGTCACTCACCCTGTTGGCCTGGCTATAAGGCGATCCGACCTTCATGACTCCATATATCACGGCTCTAAACATAATACACGGAAATCTTGACCTCGGTGTCGTAGGAGCGTACCTGGAGGGAACGGGTGACATTAGAGCACAGCTGACTGATATAGTCTCTATCATCGAGAGAACGAGGACGACTCAACTCGTTCTTGGTGAGACTTTATCGCCAAGAGTCCCTGTTGGGGATGCGCTGTGGAGGACAGCGGGGGGTCGGCGGTCGTGGATTGGGTGGTGTAATGGAATTTCCATATTTTAAATCGGGGACAGAAGCATCGTCGATGTGCCCATGACATCAGGACACTTAGTGTCTAGAGTCCAGTACTGGAGGGTGGATCCAGATCTGACAGACTTATCGGACCACAGACCTATATATAACCTTCACGATAAATAGTGGAAAGTCAACCACGATTCCTCCTAAACCAACTACTAGAATATATCATTCTAAAAAGGCGGAACAGACAGCTGACAAAGTCAGTAGTAAATAGTGGATTAACAGTGGGAGCTATCGAGGCAATAATGGATAAAGGCGACCTCGATATGTGTGTCGAGAGGTTCACGGAACTTGTCTCCAAAACAGCAAAGAAGACAATCCTCCTAAAACAAGCTAGATCGAGGCCGCAGACCTCTCCTTCCTGTACACAGGAACTCGCTGATATCCGAGCGAACGTAAGAAGATTGCAGCAGAAAATTCGTTATGCAAACCAACTTAGAAAACCGATCGTCTTGGGTGAATAAAGAGAAGCCAAAAAGAGTCATAAGGAGGCGATACAGACTGCTATAAACTCCAGTTGGAAACAGTTCTGTACTACCCAGGAATTGGAAAGCATCTGGTAATCATATATCGTATCCTGAAGGTGTGCGGAGATAGCCGAGGTAACACGTTACTACGAGATTAGAGAAGCGGCGATACTCTATCGGCTGAGGATTCTGCTCAAGAGTTGATGAACATCTTCTATCGACTGATACTCGAGACTCGGACACAGAGCAACAAAGTAGAATTAGAATGGAAGCATTATCTATAGCCGAGAACGTGGCGTAGAACAGCAAAATAGAGGTGAAACAATTCACATTCGAGGAAGCGAAAACGGCGCTATTCGGTATGCATTCCTAAAAAGGCACCAGGGGCAGATGGGTTTACAGCAGACATATGCCAAAGGATTTTTATTGCCTGCAGGGAAGAACTACTGGCGATTTATAAAACGTGTCTGAGGATAGGGCACTTCCCAAAGCAATGAATGCCGGCTGTGCTTAAAATTCTGCCAAAGCCGAGAAAGGAAGGCTATAGCAGCCCCAAGTCATATAGACAAATCAGACTCCTGCCGGTTCTAGGGAAGGCTCTAGAAAAGATGTTTATTTCTAGGCTCACATGGCTCCTAGGGCGGGAAAATAAGATGAGTCAACGCCAGTATGAATTCACGCAACAAAAGGTCACTGAAGATGCGCTCTATGATGCCATAACCGTCATGGCCGAACGCGAGATGGCGGTTATGGTGTCATTATACATAGAAGGTGCGTTCGATAATGCTTGGTATAAATATGTACGTAAATCCGAGTTCTTTAAACTTTAATCTATCCCTCCTCTACTGTTACTTTTATTGTTACTATATCACACTAATTTCTGATAAAAATGCATACTCATCTCACTTTTTTTATACTCCGGAGGTATATAAACAGATGGCCCACCTGATATAAAGTGGTTACCGTAGCCTTTGAACGCTTGCAATACAGGAAGCTACGTTCGAGCGTTGTCACGAACTTACTAATGATCTTATTTATTCACAGAAAAACAACAATCCTTCAGGGAGTATTTGGCTGCAATTTTATGGAAGGTGAAGCTATTTCGTCAGCCAGGCTACTTTATTGCGTTTCTTAAAAACCACTGATGCCAATTTAGCCCATTCGGGGTTAGATTTAGCGCTTTTTTGCTTACTTAGGCCTGTATATAATCAATTAACTCCTAGCCCAAATTTGGCCCTAAATTATCATAACCATAGACGTATACAGGGCTGGAAAAAAATTTTCATAAACGTTGCAAAAAATTAAACGCACCACCCACTTGTGTCTCAAACTATATCGGGGGATTCCCCGATTTTACGTCAATAATATTGTAACTTGTATTATATATATATATATATATGTATATATATATATATATAATTAATATATTGTGTCTATTCCATTATATTCGAAAATGAATCGTTGTTAAAATAAGAAGAGGCATGCTCCGTTGGTTCGGACATGTAGAAAGAATGCAGGATGAAAGAATGACGAAGCAGATATACAACGCAAAAGTGGAAGGATGTAGGAGCCGAGGAAGGCCAATACTTACCTACCATGACCTCAGGAGTCTTAGAAACCGGCGAGCGTGCATGAGAAGAGTAATGAATGTTAAAGATGCGAGCCCATGACAGCAAGCTAGGTGTGTAAGGATCGATTCACGTGACGCTCCGTCCTCCCAGCCTACGATTTGGCAACGTTATGATTATGATGCATAAGTTTCTTTGAGGTTGTTGTGTTGTTATGTGCAATAAGTGATATTACGTGCTATTAAGTGTGTAAATGGACCATCCAGCGAAAGATTAATCTAATTAAACATAACATTATTAAAAATAATGAGAGAAATATCATTAATGTGTATATTTACTGTAAAACAAAATTTATAATAAAATTATATTCATTCAGAATCGAAAAACATGTAGTAAAATTGAAACTGTTTTCGACAGCCCAGAGCACAATTTCAGAAGAAAAAATTGAAACAAAAACGATGTACATAACGTAAAAGCACTACTGTCGCTCTTCATTGCAGAGAACACAGCAGTTTTGCAAGTTAATCGTCTTAGCCAAATGTGAGCAAAAGCTTTTCCAGATTCAAAGGCTGCGAATGGCTTGCACCTGCATCACACTAATTGTGGGGAGATAATAAGGAATGTATTAGGGGCCCATTTTAAAACATCTAGAGATATTGGTGCGAATTACCAACTACAGTCACCTAGAAAACGACGAATTGATAGATATGTCTGTGCAAAAATATTTGGATATTGAGGTTAAATACGAGTATTTTAGCCATTTCATGAATAAAATAATGACGACATTTCTTTCCATTTCGGAATTAGAGAAAGTGGATGCAAAAGAAATTGTCAATAGCATTGTAAAAACAGTTCATGATATTGGTTTAAATCATCAGGATATGGAAGAGCTGGGAACTGACAACACTATTGGCATGGTCGATATTAATAATAGCGTTCATTTAGAAAGAAGAATTAAAGAGAACCATTTATTACAGAATCGAATACAATTTACAACAAAAGATTTACTAGTCTTAGTAAGCAGATGTACCGGCATACGCAATCTCTAAGATTCCCACTACATTTTGTAAATCACTTCATATTTCTACGAGCATACACTATGTTCTACTCGTATATATGTACATGATTAGCCCTACATGGTGCAGAATGGCGGATATACTTAATTGATTAAAAATAAGTACCAATTGTGGAGGTATTGACTCAAGAATACAATAAAATACTTTTATGGACATTCCCCAATGATCTTCAGAGATTTCATGTTTAGTTGTTTAAAGGTTTCAATTATTTCACTTGATTGAACATGTGTAAATTGGAAATACTCCACTCTTGGTTGTACTTGGTGTCCCTTTAATAACTCAGTAGCAACATGTGGCGATAAATTGACCACTGACTCCCAGTGGTAATGTAAGGGATATTAGTGAAGTAGTCATCAAATAGATTTGCTACTTGTTTAACAGCTGTTACAGTTTGATTATTATATTTAATAGAATACCCATTATCCCGTTGTTCGTCTTTACCTGTTTTTTTTTTAAATATCCCATACAGCCTTTATTTTATTAGTGGACTGCTTTTGTTTTTAATATACATCGACTTTGCAACTTTTGCAACATTTTTAAATATTTTGGAATAACTTTTAACATATTTAACAAACTCTGCGTCAAATCTATATGTATTTTCTCCATATAATTCAAATGTTTTGTTTCTACCTGTAGTTGCCCAATCATTAAAGTTAATTTTTTATAGTTTCTTTTGAATATTTTTTGTTACTCACTAGATAACTGGAAATATATTTGTGTAGAGCAAATCAGGTATGTCTACAGAGTAATTCAATAACTTTTTCCCCGATACATTATTGTATTTAATAAGAACCCGCCGTTCAGCGAATTTTGATGGTACAAGCTGAGCCTGTTTTTATACATTTAGCAATTTCAAAAAAACCTCGTTTTGACGAGCTCGGTGGCGCTTTGGTAAAACGCGCTATTACGTTACTTTGACACCAACGCTCGTGGGTTCGATTCCCACACAGATCAAAAATTTGTATTTTGGAATTAAATTAAAAAAAAATAAAGAGAATAAATTTTGAAGAAGGCAGAGATAATAACCCGAGTACATGGAAATAAGGTACTGATGCAACTAGAAATTGAAGAAGATAAAGATATATAATAAAAATTAGCCCACATGGTATTCTTATTAACAAAGAGCACAACTTCCTTGGAGCTATGCCTAATAGCATGATTGGTGATGAAACCACCATGAAAATAAATTGTCTCATTACTACTTTTTAAAAATAGTTTAATGAATTGGTCAGGAAGCACTACATGTACTACATAAAATTTTATCAAATACAGGGACGAACTATGACTATTGCAAATATACGAAAATGTTTATTTGCGATATGGTGTGAACAAGTTGAACTAAAACTGGTATTACAGTATTGTTTGTGTAAACTGTTGACAGTTTACACAAACAAATTAGTGTCGGAGTATACTTACGGAATACCGTTAGTAAATACCTGGGAACATTATCGCTACTGTGACAGAGACGACCGCAGTATCCCGGGCAAAGATAACCAATACAGTCATGTCAATTACAGCATTGACATATATAGGTCGCGCGCGGTTGCACTTGCACACAGCCTAGTAGAAATCATGTAGCTAGTAAGAAAACAGCCTGAATGTGAAAGCATCTGCATCATGCAGAGTACTATTGGCAAATAACAACTAGAAAGTTGTTGTTTTCATGTGAATATGAAAAGTTACCGGTAACCTCCGTATAGGTTTTAACAGGGGATTTCAACGTGCGAGTTTAATACATGATCACGTGCAATACTCATTTCATTACAAGCGTTCAATGTATATATATGTTAATCGCTTCACGTCAGGCGGACTGGAGGTTGATTACTATTCTACTACCTAATTTCGTCTGACAAAATTTACTATCCGACTTAGTACTAAATAGTTCTGAGAATTTTATGAGTTGAATACATTTAAATAAATCAGATGATGCGATAACTCATTCAAATTAAATTTTAGTAAAATACATACATTTCCTTTCCGAAGTCGTAGGCAAAAATGGCGAGTAAGGCATCCTTGCGCCTCTGTATATTATTTGGCTGCCTTATCGATGTCGTGCGCGCAATTTATACGATAATAACGAACGGGGGTGGTCCTCCGCCCGGACGCGTAAGGTCATTCATTAGAGACTATATACGCCTTAAAATCATTGTTCACAAAGATATAATGCTCATGCGATGGCATGCTCACTCGCTCTGAAAGGAAACAGTTGCAATAATACAAGTTTCAGAAACTACAGAAGTAAATAAATTCTATTTCATATTGTGTAAATACCTACAGAATAAATTAACCTTCTATTTTTTTAATCTTTATGCTCAAGAAAACTTGCTCCTCTAAGTAAGTTGTTGCGTAAGTAGCGATGCCCGGGCGATGTTTTCTGTATAGCAACAATTCTTAGGTTCGTGTAAGCGTTTCACATCAGGTAGGCAGTATGCTTGTTTGTATCCCGACTTAGTAAAAAAAAATACTATTAGTAAAACTTCTATTACTCTTTATTTAGGCCGAAATAGTAATAGAAATATTTAAAAATTTTCTACTAATCATCATCAAAACAAAACAATCATCAAAAATAATATCTAAGATACAAGAAAGCGCTATCGAGGTACAAAAAATTTAAAAATAGTGATACCAATAGCTATTATGATTATGTTGAGTCAGCACTCGGTATGGACTAATAATCTGAAGGCATGAATATTAATCAAGCTTTCATTGCACAAAGATTTTTATTTCATTTTCAGCTCAGAGATGAGCTGTGAGAATTGTTGATGATTCTAACCTTACACACGGTATTAAGCTCTTAAGCTTAAAGAAAGATTTTGTCTCCTCTGTGTGTTCTACAGATTTTACAATGGGTTCTGTTCCGAGGATTTGTTAACTGTGCTGCCAACTTCTTCCATCTGCAACATCACCGTTCGCCGTTGACACTTCCGTACTGAGTGGCCCCAGATAAATTTTCTATCGAGAACTCTTAAGTTGTGAAATTAATATTGTCTTAGGCTTTCGTGATTGTTACACATTCATTGTGAAATTAACTCTCCATAAAAGTTTTCTCAAAGGACTATAGCATGAGGTTTCTGAAATAAAACGTGAAAGTGTTATACATGACAGCCAGTGCACGAGTAATGCCCGTAGTGGTGCAAGTGTCCGTAGGGTACAGTATATACCATATACCATACGATTTCTTCTATCTTAGTAGTATGAAAATATGTAAGCCATTATTTCTAATGCTGTGGACATTTTCTCTTTCTTGTACGATATATTTGAAATAGCGACGTTCGTAAAACAAAATTACTCTCAAGTGCCGCAGAACAATATCCCCGAAATACAAGGAATGGTAATAGGCTCGTACTACCAAACGGTACGGCACATATTACGGCTTAAGGAACACGTATGGTATGTGTGTAAAAATACATAGTAAAATACCACGACACATAAAATATTTGCTATGTAAACATATAGAAAACAACCGTACAGTCTTTTACTAGCTGAAAAATTATAGTCTGTCAAAGAGTTCTGTCATGTTAACTGAAATAATCATAAATTCATAATCATGAATATTTAACATTATAATTAAACACATCCATTAACGGCAAAAATTCAATAATTTTAATTAAAATACTATTTGAAAATAATTTCCATGAATGAATATTTAAATAAATTAATTTCTGTCAGATTTATTAACCAACGTATAAAATTTAAACGTACATTATTTTTTTTCAATTACGTTAGTCAATACAGGATTTAAATTAAATTATTGAAATAACATTTTCATCTTGTATAATCCTTTGTATAGCGGCCAGTATTGTAAGATATGTGCAATTATTCATATAAAATTATACCATATATTACACAGGTAAAATAACATTGTCATAAAGAAAAGTATTTGATCATCTGAGCATCTTAGGTCCCAATACTATACAACCAAAACTTATACCGCAATAGTTATGGCAAATTAATAGTGACAGCGATTAACCAGTACCTTACGAAAATTATCTGCTTAGAATAAATGTTTCGAGACACATCCCTTTAAACTTCCCTTTAAACTTAAAACTATCAAAAAATAAGATAAAATATCTTTATTTCACATGGGTCCTACGCGGGTTCCTAGGTCTAATATTAGAAGGTGAAAAATGTCTATCTATATTCATGCCAAGTCCCTTGCGTGGTAGACAGATAATACCGAGAGCCACCATAAACACCTTACTGGTTTCTTCAATATTCATAGTTTTTTTCATACACTTTCGCCGGTTCGTAAGGCTTTGACATCTCCTACTAAAACACGACTGATTTGGTCTTGGCCTTCATCATCTCCTAAAAACTTGCACTATCACGTTTGTATATCTATTTCACCATTCTTTCCTCCTGCATACTTTCTACATGAGCGAAATAACGCAGCATGTCTCTTCTTATCTTATCACCGATACGCTCTCTCAATCCAACCCTGTTTTTCACATCATCATTGCAACTGAGGTATACGAATGTTACGCCATAAATATGCACGTTCGAATTTCAGCCGCGTATATTGTATACGGCCCCCGGTGAAGGGCCACGTCTCATTTCCGTATGTCATTACTGGCATAGCAACACATACTGTTCGAAGACCTTGCTCATCAGGCGTTGAGATATTTTGAAAGGGGATAGGTGGCGAAGTTTACCGAACACTGCTCAGCCCAGTTGGATCCGTCTATTGACCTCAAGGTCGAATTCGGACTTGCCTAATTAAATAACCTGGGGTTAGGTTAATTCAACAACTTCGAGCTTAGTTCTTCCAATTGTGACATGAAATTCGACATGATCTTGCCCGGTGTTATGCAATCATCTAGGCACTGAATACGATTATGAAGTTCCAGTTAAAAGCTTTCGGGGTTTTGGACCTGGGCACGAGTTGGACGGAGCATAGATTTTCCTGCTATATGTTAAGGTTCAAGATGCTTTTTACCAACTGGTGATCGCTTCTGGTTTTCACCCAGTTCACTTGCGCTTCGGCTGCTTCTTGAAGATTTTTTTCGTTTGCGTTCATCATAAAGAGTTCCTCCTTCTTCATGAAGTCGACAGCAGTTAGCAGTCACCTTTGGTTTTGATGCTCGATTCCAAATTGCCCCACCCTCAGCTCATCGTTCTGTTACCAGCTTTGCATTCAAATCACCCTCAGCAATGTGTGGTCAGTTTTAGAGGTATGCTTGACTTTAGAGATGTCCTCATACATAGCCGGAGTGTGTCGAATTTGGTGCATTGTATGACCTTCAGCGTATTAATTCTGTGCATTCCAATGCAACCAGTGTAATTCCTCTTCCAGCTACACTATATTCTCATCGGTCCCTTAAACAAAAAAAAATACTTTAATATCAGTCGCAGTTTCCCACAACAATGTACGTATAAAGCTGTGACGTTAGCTGAAATTTTCATATGCGCACACAAACTACATCCGTCAATTGTCTAATTTATGTGAAGGCCGCACTGCAATTCGAAATTTACAATAATGCCTACAAATACAGTAGTGTCATTAGCACATTCTAGTCTATAATACACGTAACACGTAAACAAGAGCCACGTGATTAATTTAGGTTATTTTTAGGGTTCCGTACCCAAAGGGTAAAACGGAACCCTATTACTGAGGCTCCGCTGTCCGTCCGTCCGTCCGTCCGTCCGTATGTCCGTCCGTCTGTCACCAGGCTATATCTCTTGAACCGTATTTCTGTTGCCGCTATAACAACAAATACTAAAAAATAGAATAAAATAAATATTTAAGGGGGCTCCCATACAACAAACGTGATTTTTTTGCTCATTTTTGCTTGATATTGATAACGGCAACAGGTAGACGCTTGAAATATTCACAGAATATTTAGTTATATATTCACTTTAAGAATAAATAATTAAATTAAAATAAAACAAATATTTAAGGGGGGCTCCCATACAACAAACGTGATTTTTTTGCTGTTTTTATAGATAATGGTACGGAACCCTTCGTGCGCGAGTCCGACTCGCACTTGGCCGATTTTTTATTTATTTTACTCTATTATATATAGCCGTTAAACTATGTTGTCGGGCTTCTAAGGATGTTAATCACTATTAATATAGTAGTACATAATATTCAATCTATTTCTGCATCCGAGATTTTCATTTTTTACGAGATTTATATTTTTACGAGCATACATTAACTATGTTCAAAGGGCCCATCAAAAATACCCTCTGTAAGAAGGTTTATTACCGAATTTATGAATATCAGACAGAGATGTTTCGAAATGAGTCAGGATATGTATTAATTTCACAATTTGACATCATTATGTACATATATACCGACATAAATTTATTGTAATAGAAATTAACGATTTAAGAAGACTAATTGGTAAGTTTCTTTTTGCATTGCTTCTTCACCAATGGTCATTTTCGAAATGCTGGTAGGTTAACACTATGAAAAATTGACAAAATTCAATAAGATTTTATTAAATATAAGGTTTCCTCACGATGTTTTTCTCACCGCCGAGTTAGTGATAATTGCAAATATGTACGGCAACAAGAATTTTGTAGTATATGCCAGGATCCGAACCGGAGACCAGTTAGTCAATAGGCTGGTTCTTTATCCACTGAGCTATTACGAGTACTATACTCTATTCCCATTAGATTGGATTATATTGGGACTAAATAATAGAGTTTGAGTACAAATCGACAATTTCATACTTTAACCCCTATTATTTGTACCTGTAATCGCTTCATATAAATCAGGTTATATGATTGTGTGTTGTGTTTGGTTTGGTTGGTGGAAAGAAAATCTGAGTGAAATATATACTCGTTATACATTTTTAGAAATACCCATTTAGATCCCTCCCAAAATGTTTTTCTTGTTGCGCATATGACTTTAATTATTTATAACGTATTACGGAATGGTTCGTGGCTTGCGAAGCTTCATAAAAATGGAGCGCCACTAAATCTCTGATTTATATAAAGCCTAACAAATAAGAAAAAAACATCTGGCAACAGGCGCAGTTTAGCCACGTTGGCTCCGAAAAGGTTCATATTTTTTGTGTTATTGTTTTGTCACATAGCCAATATATATTTTTTTCTTTTATGTTTTTTTGCTTGTGAAACGTAAAGTAACTCCTTATATCTTCTTGACTGATTCATGCGCAACAAAAGTTAATATAGTTATCGCCGTATGGCTCGGTCCTTAGACGCCTCATTCGCTCGTTTAACATTCATAGCTCTTTTCATGCATGCTCGCCGATTCTTAGATCTGACACCACATTCTGTTTTGGTTTGATTTCGTGGCACAAACTTTCGCTTTGTATATCTGTTTCGTCATTTTTTCTGCATGTCCGAACCAACGGAGCATGCCGTAGTAAAATGTTATATGTTAACACAGATAAGTACCATATTTTTCGTCTTTTTTAAATCTGCTTTCGTTTTGCATCTTCATTGCTAAAGCGGTCTACAAGCATTACGCCGGAGAATGTGCGCAATGCTCCCATCTATCATACTCTGACCGCTAAACTTATGAAATCGAGAGCTGGCTTTAACAAACAGAGCATGATAGTAGAATAAAGTTCGTTAAGGTGTGAGCATTACGCATAGTGTGCCCAACATATACCCAGTCCGGCCATAAGTTCAGTTACAAATGAATATGCGTTCATTTTTATATGAAATAATAATGTAGGTAATCTTAATAAAACATATTTATGGAAGGAATATTAATGGATAGAATATTATTATATATTATCATTAAACTTATAATTAGACATAATTAGACAAAAATTATTCTATTCGAAATAGCCACCTTTGATACAGGCCTTTATACTGTCTGGCCACGAATCTGTTTTCATGGCAAATTGAGCCACTGCTTGCTCCAGAGATTTCTTAAGAGACACAATTTCGGCAGCAGTTCCAGCAGGCCATGTCCTCTAAAACTGACCATAATAAGTAATCTAAGGGTTCAGATCTGGGCTAGTTTTTAGGATTCCATACCCAAAGGGTAAAACGGAACCCTATTACTGAGACTCCGCTGTCCGTCCGTCCGTCTGTCACCAGGCTGTATCTCATGAACTGTGACAGTTAGGCAGTTTAAATTTGCATAGATAATGTATTTTTGTTGCCGCTTTAACAACAAATACTAAAAAATAGAATAAAGTAAATATTTAAGGGGGCTCCCATACAACAAACGTGATTATTTTGCTCGTTTTTGCTCGATATTGATAACGGCAACAGGTAGACGCCTGAAATATTCACAGAATATTTAGTTATATATTCACTTTAAGAATAAATAATAAAATTAAAATAAAACAATTGTTTTAGGGGGGCCCCCATACAACAAACGTGATTTTTTTTGGCGTTTTTATAGATAATAGTACGAAACCCTTCGTGCGCGAGTCCGACTCGCACTTGGCCGATTTTTATAAATACTTGCTTATAAATATAGAAAATTTTCGAACCACTACATTATGTTCTTGCAGACAAATCTCTCTAAAGTAGGCATTCCTAGCCATTCAACCACTATGTCAAGTACGTTAACTATAATGAACTCACTTGAGGTTTGTTTCACAGTGTTTCTATCATTAAACTTATAATTAGTTACACTGTAAGTAAATTACTTAGAGCTAAATTCTTTCGTAGCTCCATTTACGTTTCACAATCATTAGCTCAGTAACATATAGTTAAGTTTTAACGAGCTTGGTGGCGCAGTGGTGACGCTACTTTGACACCAACGCTCGTGAGTTCGATT
Organism: Pyralis farinalis; assembly: GCA_947507595.1. Classification (NCBI taxonomy): domain Eukaryota; kingdom Metazoa; phylum Arthropoda; class Insecta; order Lepidoptera; family Pyralidae; genus Pyralis; species Pyralis farinalis. The sequence goes on from OX382274.1 coordinate 19,491,943, forward strand.
CCCACACAGTACAAACATTTGTGTGCATGAACATGTCTGTTTGTATTGGTCTGGGTATTTTCTATGTATAGTAAGTATGTATTTACAAAAAAAAAATGTATTTACGTATGTTTATCAGTTGTCTAGTACCCATAACACAAGCTTCGCCTACTTTGGGGCTAGGTGGCGCTGTGTAATTTGTCCGGCAATATTTATTTATTATTATTTATTTATAGTAAAAATTTAGTAATTACCAGTTACTCTCTCAGTATTGCCAACATTAAAGTTTTATCTTCGTTTTAAGATGACAGTGATTGAATCTTTATTTTATAGTGAAACAATAACCATACATATTTACTGTTTTACGATGATCTCGTATGTAACTAAAAATTATGTAGGTATATATAAATAGGAGAAATAGCCTAGTGCATAAAAAACCGCCTAGTGACCTTATAGGTCCCCGGTTCGATTTCTGGCATGTGTACCACTAAATTCGTATTTTCGGATTTATGTACATATTTGTAATTTGTGATTATCACTAGCTCATCGGTGAAGGAAAACATCACGATGAGGAAACTGACACGTCTAACAAAATCATATTTCAAAATACGTGTGATCTTACCTAAGAAAGATCTGATTTTTCTTCTGGGATGCGGAGGTCTAACGGCAGTCGCTTTATGTAAAATATAAATATTTTTACGCTACTTCGACACCAACGCTCGTGTCAGACAATCAGACAAACATGTCTGTTTGTCTTGGTCTGAGTGTTTTTAAAAGAGGTAGAGCGCATCATGTGCTTTGATGCTTGTCTGGGGAAGTATCTCCACCTCACAGAAAACCGCAGTGACAACTCCTGTTGTGCTCCTGCGTGTGTGTGAGGTCTCCAATGAGCTCCTAAGGACCTGCTTTTTTATTAGCAAAGGTGGCATCGCGCGAGTAATACTTAATATAAAGCAAGCGTTTATAGACTATGGTAACCGTTTTACACCGTATGATTGTATGCCTACCTACGTTGTGAAAAAAAATACACAAAGTTGTGTATTTTAGTTTAGGTATATATTTTAGTTGTGTATTTAAAAAAAAAACGTAAGTACGTTGTACTTTTTAAATGTGTTAAATACTACACTAGTTTTATAAAAAAATAACCTTTTCTTCATTCGTCGCACAACAGTACTAAAGTTAACAGTGCCAAAGTTAACCACTGTACGAGATAGATAAACATAGAGCCGGTAAGTTCCTTCAACTTAAAATTAGTTTCGACTCAAGTTGAAGTTAGATGAAGTTAAGTTAGTTACAACTCATGTAATAAAAACTGCGAAGGCAAGACCGTGTCAAACTTCTCTTTATTAGCATTCCTTAAAATATTTCCTTACCTCGCAACCGGCATGACAAACTGTCTTTCACACCAAGTCCCTTCCGGTATTTGAGATGACCGAGCACCACCTGATATTTATTTATCCTTAGATATTTCGCTCGCTTATTTAACATTCATAGTCCCATTCAAACCCTAGCCGGATCACTGAAAAAAATGTTTAGTTGGATTTCCCAGATTCCTAATAGAATTCACCAAAGTCGACGATTGAACTGGGTCCTACCTTTGATTTAAGTTGATTTTACCAATCAAAAAAGGCTAATGAAGTACCAGTAAAAATAATAAAATTTATTATTTAGTATGATAAACTGTACCATATTATATGTACAATCCATTTATTAGCGGTAAATTATACATTTAAAATAGTGATAGCTACAAAATACTTTTGTATGAAGACCAACCGTAATATATTTGTAAATTTAACTACAAATTTTTGCGTTAATTAACAAAGTTTCCTAGTAAAATAGCCTACCTTTGCTTCTTTGGTAAATTCAACAAATCTTTTTTTTCAGTGATCCTATTTCTCCTAACTTCACCACCTGATATGGGAAGTTTAGAAAGTTTTTTTTTGTACAACGTCGGGATGCAAACAAGCATACGACCCACCTATTGTAAAGCGATTACCGTAGCCTATGAACGCATGTAATACATTAAGAATCACTTGCGCGATGCCACCTCTGCTGCTAGTACAACAACTCCTTAGGAGCATACTGATAACCTCAGTTACACGCTGGATCAAATGTCCGTAGGCTACGGTGACTGTTTACAATCAGGCTTATTTGCCACCTTAGTGGTATAAATAACTGGAATGGTCGGACTCACACATGAAGGATTACGTAATGCCGCACAATATTTAACACTAGATACATTTCTATATTTATTGAATAAAAGATATGCACCCGACTTATGTTTTTTTTATAAAACGTTGGGGAGGCATACAATCATAATGCCCACCTGACATGGTGTTTACCGTAACCTACGCTCAATACATTAAGTATCGCTTATGCGATGCCACCTCTACTACTAACAGAGCTTACTGGTAACCTCACTCACTCGGAGGAACACAACAACCCTAGGGAGTTGCTATCCGGCTCCGGTTTTCTGTGAGGTGAAAGTATTACTACAGATGGATTACTTTACGCACCCTACCTCTCTTAAAAATAACCAGACCAAGGTAAATATAAATAAATAAATATTGTCGGACAAATTACACAGCGCCATCTAGCCCAAAGTAAGCGAAGCTTGTGTTATGGGTACTAGACAACTGATAAACATACGTAAATACATTTTTTTTTGTAAATACATACTTATTATACATAGAAAATACCCAGACCAAGACAAACAGACATGTTTATGCACACAAATGTTTGCCTTGTGTGGGAATCGAGCCCACGAGCGTTGGTGTCAAAGTCACGTCATTCACGACTGAGCCACCGAGCTCATATAGGATATAGGAATATACAAAATCATACAAACAAATGTTTGTCCTGAAATCACTCCGCCACCGCGCTTTTAAAAATTTATTAACATTACATTACATTTTCGTGTTTTCATGATTTCATAGCAAAAAGATAAATAAGGAACCCTAAGGCTGCGTAGTCTATCCTTCCATACATCTGTCACATATAACACTCCTCCTTACCCATATCTCCGAAGTGTATAAAAAACATATACAATCAATGCTCGTTGCCACCTTTCGGAACCCCAGAAACAAATAAATCACTTCAGTGAATTACAAATGGCCGATAAATATTTTTTCTGGCTCTTTTCATGTATGTCCCCATGAAGGAAAACCTATGGAGTCACAATGTCACGATATTATGTAGTAAATAAATTCACCGATACGGGTCGGGGGGTAAAGTAGAACGCGCAACGCTTATTTGTTAGTTCACAGATCAGCTGTTGCGTCACTTGTTGGCTTTTTGGTCGAAATATTATACTATTGGTCAGTTGCATGAATCGCTGAGATGCACAAAGCACTAAAACACTACGTTTTAGTAAATGAGCTGGCTCTTCATGCGTAGTAGATGTTTCGATGAGCTTGGTGACGCAATGGCGAAACGTGCTGTTACGTTACTTTGACACCGACGCTCGTGGGTTCGATTCCCACACAGGACAAATATTTGTGTACATGAACATGTCTGTTTGTCTTGCACAGGGTATTTTTAACAGAGGTAGGGCGCATCAAAGCAGCCTGTCTGTGGAAGTACCTCCACTTCGCAGAAAACCGCGGCTAAATAACAAGTCCGTGGACGGTTGTTGTGTTCCTGAGTGCGAGTGAGGTCACCAGTAAACTCCTAAGAAGTTGATGTGATAGCAGTGTACGAGCTATAGCTCTACATTGTGCAATATGTTAACGTAAGCATTATGCGCGCGACTCGTTGTCGTAAAATATAGATATAATTAATTTAGTATCAATAAAGCCGCCGTGGAATCAAAAGTGGCCACTTTACCGTAGTCTATTAACGCTCGCAGCATATTAAGTATCACTACTTAATATACTGCGAGCGTTAATAGACTACGGTAACCATTTTTCATCAGGTGGACCGTATGCTTGTATGCCTCCCGACGTAATATTAAAAAATGGGTGCGTGTACTTTTGTACGCGCGTGAGAAGTTATACTTCTTTGGCATCATTAAATTAATATTTAATAATATTTAGTTTTAATTATATTAAATAATAATATTTAATTTTGTAAGAAGGGTTATTGCAGTAAAATTAAAAAACGTCTTTCAAGTAGTAGCGGCGATGTTTATGGAATGTATTACATACAAGTCAAATGTCAAGTACAAATGTTATGCATTTTTAACTATAGCGCCATCTACCGGTAATACCGTGAAACATTTAGCAGCTTCATTCTGTTACTTTTATGTTACAGTGATGCGCGCGCCTCTTAAAATTTCACTCTCGTCATTTTTTCATAACGCGCCTAAAGAAGTATAACTTCAAAAAATAAAAAATGAAGTCAAGTGGTTAATTATTTTGTGTATGCCGCTCATAAAATTTTAGTTCGACTGTAGGCAACTTCTTTTTCATTCTAACGTAATCTCGTTTCCTAATCCGTTCGGATTGGCGGGGTCGGCTGCCTAAGCCTAAGGATTTTGCGAATATACCGATTTTGACATCGAGCGACTGCCGTCAGACCTTCAAAAACTACAGGAAAAATCAGACCCTTCTTAGTTTTTGGTTATTGGATTTAGACCCAAATACAAAAAAAAAACACCGGTGACAACCTTCTGTTTATATGTTTTTGTATACAAAAAGAACAAAACATTTAAACTAATTACACCACAAACTCCCAAAATGGCAGCGTGGCCGTTTTTTTTTTGACAATATATGGTATATGAGAAAAGTCCCGCGTAAAAAATATTTTTACTCGTGACTTTGTTGAATGTTTAATTGAATGATCGACTACAGTCAGTTTTCTGCGCAAAATATCAAAACTTTAGGTAGTTCTATTCGTTTATGAGCTAGAGACTCCAAACATGCGGACGAACAGTCAACATAATGGCAGCAATAGTGGTTTTTAGCAAACCGTTTTTCTAGTTGGGTACGAAATCCTAAAAACATTCACTATCTCTTGGCAAGGTTTTTACGCCAATCTGGTAGAGTGCACTTTAATAGTTCACCAAATTCGAAATAGAGTCGCGTTATTCAGAGTGATTTACGCTTCTCAGCAAGTGAGATCTATACCCCTTGCATATTTACACCCTTCTACAACCAGGACTTAGGTGCTAAAATCCGGTATGTAAAATTTTGAATCGATTTTTTCGTCCATTTCTTTTATTTTGTACAACGTCGGGAAGTATAACAAACATACGAGCCACCCAAACTAAATTGCTTCCCGTAGTCTATGAACGCTTGTAATATCGGAAATATCGCTCGTGTATTGCCTCCGCTGCTGCTAACACAGTAACTCCTTAAGAGTTTTCTGGTATTCTTACTCAATGCAGGAACATAACAAACCTACATGTTGTTGATATTTGTATGGAGTTTTCTATTAGGTGGCGCAACTTCCCGAGTCGCGTTGCTTTGGTGTCACATACCTCTCTTAAAAACCATAAACTCACGATACTCTTTTTATATCACTATAGTGGGAAACGAGCGCATAACTTGCATGATAGTAAGTATTTACCGTAGCTTATGGACACTTTCAATACCAGTCGCAAGTCATACTTTCGTAATAATAAATTTATGTGTAATTTGATCTAACCAGCTTTGTCGTCTCTGCCTCGACTGCAGCGGTCGTACTCTTGTAGCATGTTATTCTAATGACTAACATTTGCAACGCCTAAGGATCCCTCGTGGAGAGGCGAAACACGTGTCTCAGAGACGACCAGGGCAGCCATAGGCGCAACGGTGGCGGGTGCATGCGGTTATGTTCCAGATGGCGTTACAAGCTACATAAAAATCCCAGTTCTTAAAATAAAAATATTCTAATCTACATATTGGTATGCGAACGTTAATAAATCTGAACTCATTCAAATTTAGTATTAAAACGTTAACGCCATCTAGTCGGTGTAATGCATACCTTGTATTGTAAGTCGGTGCTATCTACCGCAAAGTATCGCTGCGGCGAGTTAAATCTATTACATTTTGGTAATTAAAATTCCTCAAAACGTATAAGTCTAATATTCAATTGTAAAATAATTCTTAATTTAGATTCTATATTTTAGGACCTTCTGGAATTACTTTTGTAACTTCAGAAGGTCATTGTTCATTTATTCCCTCACCCAGTTCCGGTTGATTCCGTTCGAATCGTTCGTTCAAAATGACGATAGAATGTCCATATCTTCCTCGATTTTAGCCATATTTATGGTGACTATATAAATAGTTTAATATATTTTATAAAAAGTTTTATATATTCAAATACAACAATCACTAATAATACTACCCGTGCCATCTCAGTGCAGTGACTGAAATATAAACCTCAGTATCTTCATATTGGGTATGTATCTACTTCTGAGCTTACCTGCATAAAACTAATATTTACTTTTTTAACAGCTTCGTTGCTGCATTTTTGTATTTAATTAGTTGCCTCCTACGGTAGGTACTCATAGTGAAGGTGCTTTATGATGTCGTATAGGTTTAATTATTACAGCATTATTTGTACCTGTCGAGTATCTACCTACATAATTAATGTAACTTGGATAACGGTTCTTCAAACCGATTTTTATTTCATACTAGCTGCTGCCCGCGGCTCCACCCGCGTGGAGTCAAATAACGTAGCCTATGTGTTAATCCAGATCATAATCTATCTACGTGCCAATTTCATTCAAATCCATTCAGCCGTTTAAGCGTGAAAGAGCAACAAACATCCATCCATACCTACAAACTTTCGCATTTATAATATTATAGTAGGATGCTGTAATAGGATAGGAGGTATAGGATCAACCATAGGTTAACCGACTTCGACTAGCGAAGTGGTCTTTAGTTTTTTATAATGTTGTAAGTGGTAATGTTAATTCCGTAAAGACATTTTTTTACCGCTTAACTGACTTGGCCTCACTAAAGAGAATTATGTGTTTCCATTGTCTTAAAACATAATAATGTAATTAAGCTGTCCAAGCGACAACCAGAACTAATTTAACGTTGCTAATGTATACTAAATTTCAATATTAATAATAAATTCTTGTCTATCTGCCTACCTGCCTTTCTGTCTCTTACTTTTTCTCGGTTGGCCGCTTCGATTGCTAGCTGGCCTCTTAGACGCTTAGCTTTTACTCTCCGCGGCTAGCATCGAAGACGAGAAGGTAACCGGGAAGCAAGGCGGTACCCGTTGTTAATTCTAGTCTAAAGTGTCTACTAGACAACCATAGACTTCGACCTTACCCACGACCCTTAACTCTGTACTTTAAAACAAATCTTTGTGGGTATTTCTTTTTTAAAGTATTGTATGTTCGATAAGAATTAATATTTTCTATTAAGATTGGATAAACGGTGAATAAAGTATTGAATTATTGTACCTACACAAATTCAATAAATAACATTTATACACCGTTTATCGAATATTAATTAAAAAAAACATAGAATGTTTTTTTTAAATTAATTAGTCTTAAAATATATTACTGATAGATTTTTATGTACTTCAGGAGATGGGAAGTTATTGTAATGTACTTACTCGTAAAAATATTACTATGTACCACTTATAACATATGCATGATAAACAGTTTACGGCTCATAAATACATGTAACGGGCAAAAGTACACAATTAAATCTACATGTTATTATAATATGAAATAACAACGGACAAATAACACGGATTATATTAAAACTTTAGAGAGTACTAACTCAAGACGTCAGAAGCAGCTCCCAAATGCCTCGTCAAGTTTAAATGATGTTAGACTTTGGAACGTATTCACTTCCATTGCGAGAGAGTTTCAAAGACGTGCTGCATGTACAGAGAACGATTTGATATAGGAATGGAAACAGGAATCCGTAGTGTCGGATTTTACATTTAAGGCCAGACAGGCTAGAAGTAACATTAATGAGCAGTGATGGCTCAGTGGATGAAAACCAGTCCTATTAACCAACTGTCGTGTGGTATACTATTATGGGGAAAAGCGGTTGACATTGAAACTACCTTTATGTTACAAAAGAAGGTCATCTGCTCTATTTATAACATGGGCTTCAGGAAATCACTTAGAACTATTCAAAGAAATAAATATCCTCACGGTTAAAATTATATTTCGAAAAACGTATTACCTTACCTGAGCAAGGTCTGGTTTTCCTTCTGGGAAAGCGGAAACACTAAGAAGAAGAAGAAAAGGCTAGAAGTTACATAAGCGTAAAGTAGATGAAATGTCGACGGCCGTATATACAAAGGGTCAATTTATGATTATAGTCACACTAAATAACTTATTATTTTATACAAAAATATGGCTCATCTAGTGTAATGCAGTTACCGTAATTTATAAACGCTTGCAATACATTAAGTATCACTCGAGCGATGCCACATCTACTGCTTACACACACAACACAGCAACTCCTTAGGAGTGTACTGGTGACCTCACTCACACGCAGGAACAAAACAAGCCTCCAGGGAGTTGTTATTTGGCTGTGGTTTCCTGTGAGATACATACTATGAGTTACTTCTCCAGACAGGCTACTTTGATGCGCCCTACCTCTCTTAAAGTCACCTAAGAAAAACAGACCTGTGCCATGCACACAATTGTTTATCCTGTATGGGAATTGAATTCACGAGCGTTGGCATCTAAGTAGCGTTATTAACTACTGCGCCACCGAGCTCGTCAAATCTACAAGAACAAAAACGTCTAACTTATACTACCGTTATACACGAACTAGCGAAATATTATTTTTTTCAGAAGAAAGTATTTTTTGAGACGTACACACAGCGACACCACTGCTAGACCGTTTGACTATTGCACCGTTCTTATGATGCACGAAATAAGAGTAAAAATGGGGCTACAACTGGACATGTCGCTGAGTGTATATAGTAACAAGTCCATACCTGTTTACTAAAGTGTTATCGTAGATGCTGTTATGCACCTATGTTAATCACTTCCGTCAGGTACCGACCTCACTTACAAATACTTTCTGACATTCATACACTATACAAGCACGCCTGTGGAATGCGCTTCCTGTGGAAATAAGGGTTTCGCAGACTATAGGCTCCTTTAAAAAGCGACTAAATCTGTTGTATGGTACTCCTGCGTCGAATTGAGCTTACGTATGTGATTATTATCTGTTTTATATGTACGTACTAGCATATATAATGTACATATTTATCAGCAGTTTTGATATTGATTACATGTTGTTATGTTTATTCTCTAACCTCTTGCCACAGTTCTCTTTTTCCCACCGCCATTCATTGCTCCTTTAGGTACTCAAAAAGCAGTGGTCGGCAGGAAGAGATTCCTTGAAGGAATAAGCCCGCCTTTGCAAATTATGTAACTTTTATACTTTGTTATCAATTCTGTATAAGCAATGAAGTTAAACAAACAAACACTCGGTCTCGTTGTAGGTAATGTCAATTATCTTAAGCTCTCTCTATTTTCTCAAGAATGATTATAATTGTGCCAATATCTAATGTTTGTTTACAATAAATGTGTAACTAAACTATTCGAGTAAAGTAGGACTTCTTCTTAGTATTCCGCATCCTAATCCATTAGGATTTGTAAGGTCCGCTACCTAAGCCTAAGGATTTGACCAAAGTACTGATTTTTATATGAAGCGACTGCCGTCAGACTTCCATACAGGGGGAAAACCATACCTTTTTTAGTTAAGGCGAAATATAATTTATTGGACCTGCGGGTTTTGAGACAATGTTTTCCTTCAACGTCGAGTAAGTGATAATTACAAGTATAAATATATATAAAGTAGGTAATGATATAGAATATTATGTAAAAATATATATAAAAAAACTGTCCACTGAAATATTTAAATTTTTCTCAGGTATCAGATTTGTTTTTTTAAAGATGGCGTACAAACAGTTAACTGTCATTTTCATCGAAAATGTAATAAAATAAATTCCTTACGCTATTAAAATATAGTTTTGCATACCAATGAAACAAAGTTACTTAAATATATAAGTTCTTAACTTACTTAACTAAATTTCAAGACGCACAGCTAAAATCCCCTAGTTGTACACATGTCACTCTGTACGTAGGAGCCGTTAGTAACATGCAGACAAACCTATATAGACAGACAAACAAAAATTGTAAAGTTAATTGGTTTGACGTTTATTGCTCTTATGAACACTTTACATATTTTTTTTCTTAAATATTACCTATGTACAGACATAGTTACAATTGTATTACACGTATAGATAATGTTTTAATTACATGCAAATACATACATTACTTTGTTTACGACATGAATGCTATACAATTGAATTCCGAGACAATAGTATTTCCTGTGATTTACCAAAACCAGCTACCATTATCTTACATATAAATTTGACATATTAACAAAACGAAAGGTAAAAAATATTTGAATAATAAGACAATAGGATGACTGAGAAAAATACTGTAATAAATAATTAGTTTTTACGATATGGCTTGCATTCGCAAGTCTTTCGCTTACCGGATGTACATACGTTCTTCTTACACTACGATCTTGCAATTTTTCGCTCCTTATCCTTTCATGATCTCCGAAAGGGATACACACCCGCCAGTGCCTCCACTTCTTGAAAAGTCTCACAAAACGGCTTACCACCAGGTGGTCCATTACAAGAGTGGGACCTCTAAAGACTCTTGTATCCATTACTGTATTTAGAAGACGTCTATCTATTAAAATCAAATCAATCACACTTTTTTGGCATTCCGTCTCCATGTATACATGTCAATATCCTTATGATGATACATAAATCTAGAATTGATTTACCTGCTCTGTTCATTCTCTTATCTCCATACCACCAAGAACAGCTTCATAGCTGTCTCGTTTGGTCCGAAACCAAAGTCTGACTATAAATACTGTTACATATAAACTTTTATATTTTTTCAATATTTAAGTATTTTCAATTTAGAACGCGTTTATTATGTTAAAAACGTCTTTCGATATCCCGGCGTTTTACATATTTTTTTCGTGTTTATTATCAAATTACAATATAGAATGGGGTGTTAAAGAAAATAGGATTGCAGTGATTGCGTTGCACAAAGTGGGTATGGAGCCGTCGGTTATATTCGAGACACTTCAAAAGCTTGGTATCAGCCGTATGTTTGTATATCGTACTATCCACAGATATACCAACACTTCCTCTGTTGAAGACCATAAGATCTTTTAGATCGGAGCGACCACGTGCTGTTCGTCGATACCCCATTAGAAAAGAAAAAAATCTTATCGCGAGAAATGAAGATTACCGCTAGGATTCAGTCGCGTATAATAAAACAAGACCTGAAGCTCAGTGCTTATCGTGGATATACAGGACATGCCCTAAATAAATCCCTGCAGTTGAAGAAAGTGGATCGATCAAAACATCTCATGTCGCGATACGCAGGTGAAAGGCTCAGAAATATCCTCTTTAGTGGTGAAAAAAAGGCTCTCAGGCTGAAAACTGGCTCATGTCATCCCCCTCCCTAAAATTCCGAACCCAAAGTCTTTCTCCCAGTATCAACCCATTTCTATTCTCCCCCTGCTGTCTAAAGTTCTTGAAAGTGCCGTATATAGTCAACTTCATGCCTCCTGTCCCGTAACAACCTTCTTTGTCCTTTTCAATCTGGCTTTCGCCCCAATCATAGCACAGTGAGCGCGCTACTAAATGTCACCGACGACATACGCCATGCTATGGACTATAAAAAATTGACCTTGCTCATTTTATTAGATTTTAGTAACGCTTTTAACTCTGTCGATTTCGATATTCTTTTAGGGATACTTCGCTCGATTAATATCTCTCCCTCTGCGATTGCATGGTTCAACTCCTATCTTCGTGGCCGCCAGCAACGTATTAAAATCGACGAGTCACTGTCAGACTGGACCGATCTATTGGCGGGTGTGCCACAGGGCGGCGTGTTATCTCCACTACTCTTCTCAGTTTTTATTAATGAACTATCTAAAGTTATAAATTCTCCTTACCACCTATATGCAGATGACTTGCAGATCTACAGTCATTTCTCTCCTTTAAAAATTACTGAAGCATTCAACGACGTTAACAGGGATCTTACTGCTATCAAAGAATGGGCTGACAGATATGGACTACTGGTAAACCCAACGAAGTCTCAAGCTATAGTGGTTGGTAGCAGACAGTTACGAAATAGCTAAATTATGACGATTTTCCGATTGTTCGTTTTGATTGTTCGTTTTGATGATCACAAAATCTCTTTTACTACTAAAACCAAGAATCTCGGCCTAATTATTGACGAAACTTTGTCCTGGACCCCCCATGTTAACGATGTCAGTAAACGCATGTATTATACGTTTCACTATCTTAGGCGACTCCAAAACTTTTTACCTTTCAAAACTAAAGTTACGTTAGCACAAAGCCACTTACTCCCAATTCTCGACTACGCCGATATCTGTTATTTAGATGCGTCAGAGGAGCTGTTGAACAAGTTGGAGCGCCTGCAAAACTTGGCGATCCGGTTCGTGTTTGGTCTCAAAAAGTTTGATCATGTTTTCGAATTTCGTTCTCAATTGAAGTGGCTCCCTATTCGCCTTCGCAAAAATGTGCACCTGTTAACTTTTCTTTATAAACTCTTCAATAACCCCAGCTCTCCCCAATACCTCAGTTCTCGCTTCCCATTATTACCACCCCCCACACGATGCCAACGTCCCTGTCATATCCAAACCTTGAATTATCCCATGTCACACACTAATTATTTCTTCAACTCTTTCACTGTTCGTGCCGCGCTGCTCTCGAACAAACTACCACCACAAATAAGGGACTGTCCATCAGCCACGATTTTTATTTTTTTATTTATTTTATTTATTTATTTATTCCATTAAACAATAAACATTGTGTTGGAAATTACATACAACTTATATTTTCGGCAATAAAGAAACCGAAAAAAAACCAAAATTATAATTAATACTTTATTAACTAAACTTTATATTACATTGATTTTAATGCTAGCCTAATATATAGATGTGACCCGCCCGATGTGTAGAAGCAAAGTGCGGTCGCGTCGTCATCACGTAGACCCGCTGGCCGCGCGAGGAGCTGCATCAGCAGTTTACTTGGGTTGCGCAAATCGGCCATGTTGTTACTAAGCAATAGTGCCGTGTGCAATGGTGCCGTGTGCAATGAGGTGCTGGATCAGCGATATGCATGTGAACTGATCGCATAACTCCTCCCTCCCGAAGAACAGCAACTATTTTTTTTTTAGATTTTCTTAAAAAATGTTGCTGGATGGCCGCTTACTTTAGCCTCATCTATTTCTTCGTATCTCTGTTTCGTATCGTCGGTTATAGGCTGCTCTTTTCTTGAGTTATTGCGGAATTTTCTTAAGATTAGTATGAACCCGATGAGTACAACCATACCCAGTAATATGATGTAAAGCGGTATAGTTGTATGATACAGCGAGTAAGGGATGGCGCTCGCTTTGATCGGAGGCTGCAAAAGTACTTTCTCGTGAATATCGTGCAAGGCTCTTAAGCTTATCGAGTTCGTTTGTAGCCGATGAATCGCAGTGGTTGGCGATTTTCTTTCGTAGCTTATCTTTTTAAGTTTAAGCGGCTGTCCGTCAACGTGGTTATAGTCGTTGATGATTGTGAATTCTTCAGCTTGTATGCTGCAGTGCTCTGGTAATGTAACGAGGTAAGTTCCTTGTAATTCGTCGTAATCTTTACTGTCGCAGTTTAATAATACTTTGGTCGGTTGTGGGAAGAATATTACGTAACTTCTGTCATCCAGTTGCTCCATGGCTCCTCTTGTGAACAAGATAGTCGTTAAGTTACAATTACTATTAAGGGACTGATTTACTATGAGAGTGTTAATGCAGTCCTTTCGTTCTTGAATCCGGTTAGTATTTTCAGTACAAATATAGGTTGCTCCGGCCTTCGGGCATTCTGCCTCTATGTACATGAATGATTTCCCTTCGGTTGCTATAAAAGGGAGAGGAGGCAAGAGGATTTCATGGTTTCTATTAGGGGCTAAGGCTAATCTATATAAATTATACGAAAGCGTAGATACTATAGGAAATTTAAAAACTATTACTAAGTGTTTTCCCGTAAAGTAACAACCTGGTTTTATTATATTATAATATTCCCTTAATTCTAAATCTAATACCCTTTGTTCCCCATAAAGTAATCTAATCTTATCTAACATGCTCCTTAAAACTCCTATATTTAGTAAAGAATGGTGCATAACAGAATTACTTGTGAACGCCAAGGCGTTTTCTATCCTATATAGTTCTTTAGACAAATCATCCGTGTTTTCACTTATGATTGCGAGTAATTGAGCAAATTTAGCATATTTTATGAGATTACTGTCTGCGTAAGATTCTTTATCTAACAGTAATTCGAGTGTGGAGTTAATTTTCTCCTGGTTATGCACTAACTGAGATATTATATTATAATGTTCAGTCATCCATTCCTTAGACATGCTAACGTGGTTATTTACCTCCGTTATAATTTTATGTTGGTTATCCTGTAAAATTTTAATTAAGTCATTGTATCGGATTGCATCTGAATAATCCAAGTTTCCCGTGATGCTCTTTATGATAGAGCCTATGCCGTTAACCAAACCTCGCTTAGCACGGTTAGGCTCGAGACTCTGTAACTGTTCTGTCACGTCAGTCAATTTCTCCTGAAGGTACTTTATCTGTAGTTCGTAAAGGATATAGGTGTCGTCAGGAAGTCTCGTCTTAAATTCACTTATCTGTAAGTTAATTAAGTCGATGTTGTCCTGTATGTCATCTAGTCGAATAGTTTGTATAAATGTGTGATAGTGGTCAATGATTCGCGTCGGTCCTAGTTTGAAAGGTAGTAGTCCTGGTCCTTCATTAAGACTGTCAAGTCTTATCTCCTTCGCTGCTCGAACTAGCTGGCCCGCCAATAGAATCAGAATCCTGTAACAATTTACTAGCCTTAGGAACCCGTTTTATACGAGATTTTCCTACTGGTCCCCGTTTCTTTGAAGTATATATGTGAATAGGAAGATCTGCTAATACTTTGTCCTGCGTATAGCGAGGCGCTAGTTTTTGGCGACTCGCAAGGGGGTTTTTCACGAAAACTTGTTGCTGGGGTTGATACTCTACCTCTTTCTCACGGTCTTTATTTCTATTTTCAATAAGGGTAGTGCGATCATGTAAGGAGGACTGATTTATTATGTCATATACTTCTTTCATCTGATCTCTGTGTGACTCTATGTATTGCTGAAGTAAGTGTTTAGTTAGGTCTATGCTAACGGGGTCCCTAGGATCGAAATGGCCTCTTATGAGGTCGCAGGGTCTACACTTCGTAAAGCTGTGAATGGAGTTGTTATAGGCAATTACTGCGTAAGGTATAAGATTTATTACCGGTTCTTTTTTGCGCTGAAGGCGAAGTAGTCTGAGATGTTCTAGTAATGTCGAATGAAAGCGTTCTATGTTTCCATTATCATTCGGACAATGAGGTAAGGTCTTATGATGGTTAATGTTGTGAAGTTGAAGAAACTCTGCAAATAATTGGTTAGTGAATTCAGGACCGTTGTCACTAACAATATTTAAGGGTAACCCATGATGGGTGCCGTAATGGAGTATCCCCTGTATGACACTAAGAGCTGTACCATCGCGTAAATAGTATGCTTGTCCGTATTTGGAGAAGACGTCAATTATAGTGAGATATTTTTCGCTTTCAATTGTCAGTAAGTCCATATGTACGATTTCAAACGGTTTTGTAGCTGGCGGTACAATATTATACCGTTGCTTGATCGGGTTACGGTCGTATTTGCCCTGCCCGCAGATAGTACAGTCACTGATAAATTTTGTAATATGCTCTTTCATCTTTGGCCAATAATAGCGTTTAGATAAAGAAAGGTAAGTCTCATTAATACCTCGATGGTTCGTTTTGCCATCGTGATATTTTTGGAGTATTTCTTGTTGGCGTAAGTACTCCTTAACATTCTCAACCTCCGATTTTGTAAGAACTAAATTCATAGCGGAACTACGGAATTTATCTTGAATTATGGGGACAATAGTGTACATTGCTAATGGCGGGTTTATGAGAAGCCCGGTTCTCACCTTTGGGTTAACATACTCTTTTATGGCACTTATTACGTCATCCTCCATATTTGTGTGAGATATTTGTACTACAGTGCGAGTATGGATCTCAAAGGGTTTTGATACCGCGGGGCGTCGTTTTACATCGTCTACCATGGTTAGGATCAACTGGCGATTAAATTTATTTAATGGTTCGTCGCTAATTGGAATTTCTAATATTGGATTTTCCTGACTAGTATGTGCAGTAAGAGTGTCAGAATTTTCGTGAGAGGAGGGCTTTTCTGAGGGGTTTACAATTAGGGAGCTAGTCTCCTCATTGTGGATTTCTATGCGCGATAGGGCGTCCGCATTGAGGTTACTACTGCCTTTTTTGTATTCGATTGAAAAGTCATACTCGCTCAATTTAAGACGCCACCTGGTTAAACGTGAATTGGGCTCTTTGATATTAACAAGCCACTGCAAAGGTTTATGGTCAGTAATTATCTTGAATTTACGTCCGAACAAGTAGGGCCTGAAATATTTAGTAGCCCAGACGATGGCCAAGAGCTCCTTTTCAATAGTGGAATAGTTTATTTCACTATCGTTAAGTGTCCTCGACGCATACGCTATGGGTTTGTCTGCGCCGACTGTACCTTGTGACAAGATCGCGCCGATCGCGTAGTTTGACGCGTCGGTAGTGACCACGAAGTCCTTGGAGAAGTCGGGATATCTCAGGATGGGGTCGTTTGTCAAAAGTGTCTTACAGTGTTCGAAACATTGGATATACTCGGGAGTTAAAGTAATCTTAGCACCTTTCTTTAGTCTGGCTGTCATGGGCTTTGTGATCTTCGCGAAGTCAGGAATAAATCGACGATAATAACCTAACAGTCCTAAAAAGCTTTTAATGTCTTTGGCCGTTTTTGGAATGGGGTAGTTCTTGATAGCAGAAATTTTATCTGGATTGGGCTTAATCCCATCTTTGCTAATAATGTGGCCTAAATAAGGTGTCTCTAGTTTTAAGAATTCGGACTTATCCATTTGGATTTTAAAATTAGACTCACGTAGTCTCTTAAAGACTTTTTCAATGTTAAGTATATGCTCCTGAAGGGAAGTGCTAAATACAATTATATCGTCGAGATAAACTAAACACACGGTGTTTTGAAGATCCTTCAGAACATTATCCATTACGCGCTGGAAGCTAGAGGGCCCGTTCTTTAACCCCATAGGCATGCGCAAAAATTCATAATGGCCGTTTTCGGCATTAAACGCAGTTTTTGGAATAGATCCATCAGAGGGATCCAATTCCAATTGGTAAAATCCGGTGGCCAAATCGAGGGTACTGAAATACTGGCACTTACCCAGTTTGTCCAGGACGTCGGTAATATTAGGAATAGGATACCTGTCATCGATGGTTTTATCATTGACCTTTCGAAAGTCGATGACAAGTCGCCACTTGGTTTTTCCTGAGGCATCTGCCTTTTTAGGAACTATCCAGATGGGAGAGCTCCATGCTGATCGGGACGGCCTAATAATACCCTGCTCTAACATTTTATTGATTTGATCTTTAATTTCCTGCCGGAATACATAGGGGTACCTATAATTTTTTGTATAAATGGGGACTTCGTCTGTGGTTTTTATGCTATGTTTAATTTGATTGGTGAAAGTAAGAGGTTCGCCATCCAAATAAAATACGTCTGCATATTGCGAACATAAAGATATTAAATTCGCCTTTTCTTCCGCGTTTAAGTGGTCGGTCCGCAAACGCTCTAGTACATACTTAGCGCGATCGCTTTTGTCGCCGCGGTCAGTACGCATGCACTCGTTATTGTATAGTTCGGCTCGCGCCGGCCGGTCGAGTGAAAATATGATATCATTCGCGGTCGTGTTTTCGACTTCTACTATACCTCGGTTATTACTAACTCGCGTCAAACACTCGTGTATAATACAATTAGATAAAATTTGTCTAGGAATGTATGCATCTCCTTCTGACGTATATATTGGGACTTTTACTAACTTAGAACTTTGTGCTGGTATTATATCCTCGTATAAATTTACATTTTGCGAGTTGTAAAATAAAATGGTATTATTTGCGTATTTAGTAGAAAGGGTCTGGGATTTTAAATCGATTTTCGCCTCCCATTTCTGGAGTAAATCAAGACCTATAAGACCATCGAAATAACTATGAAAATTGTAAATATATAATTTTATATTACTACTGTCGCTGAGTTCCGGGAAACACGGTAATGTAATAGAATAGTCAGCGCGCGTGGATGTATGCACATTCGTGACCTCGAATGGATCGTAATTTAATTTAATGTCTGAGTAATATCTTTTTACTGCACTTGGGCTTATAAATGATTGGTTAGCTCCAGTATCAATTAGAAATTTAAGCGGGGGATTTGATATTTGAATGTAGGGCAATTGCCTTTGCGTATGCAAATTAACCTCTATTTTGACCTTTTTGATCTGCTGCCCTTGGGAAAATTTTGGCTTGTAGAGGGCTGCGGTTCCTCGGTCTCAAGCTCAGGCATACAATATTCTATGGTAGGTTGATTTGCTTCACAATCGACCTGGGGTTCATATTCACTATGACTAAAATAACCTAGCCCGTCATACTCGTCGGAGTAAGCTGTTTGGTAAGTCTGGTATGTATAGTCATCGGGGGAGTAATAGTCAGGGTGGTAATAATTGTAGTAATCACCATTGTCGTTTACGCACTCATTAAGATTTATTTCACGAGTTCTAAAATAGTTCGAAGGAGGTGGATTACCATGCTTCCTCCAATCGTGCCCAGGAATTCCCGTAGGAGGCAATGGCTTAGGCGTGAAAGATTGTACGCCACTCATAGGTGTAGCAGGTGGCTGTTGGTTCCTAGGCGGCAAGCGGAATACATTGCTACTAGGACGGTAATTAGGCGGTTGCGCCCTGAACATTTGTTGCGTGCGTGAAGGACCTTGGTATGACTGATTGAATTTGAATGGTTGCTGCATAGGTTGATTAAACTTAAAGCCTTGAAGTTGCATAGGTGCAGGTGTACTGGACCTCAGCGCGGCCCACCCTACCTACGTACTGCTTTTGCCTCGGGATGTAAACGGAATGAAACCTATGTGGATGTAGTGGGCATGCATGCAGCACGCCTAAGCCTACTTACCGATATGCCTATTGGGCCCTACCTAACTTAATGGACTGGAGCGTGTCCAGCTTATCTGCCTACTATTATTGTCACTACCTACTATTTAACTACACCTACTGCTACTGATGAATCCTACCTAAATCTATTGCTATTTTGTTATTATTATCTTACCTAACGAACTAAACGTTTCTGCCTTGCTAAGCTCTACAAATCTTCCCTACCTAATGTCCTAACTTCCCTACTTATGTGCCTAACCTATACTTCTTTAATGTACCTGTCCTAAGATCTACATATGTGTTTAATATTACGTCCTACCTAGATAACATACTTATTTGTCTTATGCCCTACGTATGTCTAATATAAGACCTACCTAGATAACCTAATCTCAGTTTTAAGCTCTACCTATGCGTTTCGTGATCAAGCCCTACCTATGCTACCTAGTATCGTCTTATGTATTCTGTGTTTACCTAAAGCCCTATCTTCCCAGCCTATGTACAGCTGAAATAACAGCTCTACTTCGATTTGTTGATATATATATATATTGATGTAAGATATTTCGATGTTTTAGTGCCTAGTGTCGTATATACGAGTTAATAATGGAAATCCGCCCATAAGCTCGAGATTAGTCGAACTTTTATTTGCATGTGTGTGGGTTGTATTATAATATTTATATCGTGGCTTGTTTACCCTGGCCGGGATTTCCGACACACAGCTAAGGTCTTTGGAGCTGGTTTCTTCGCAAAGAAACAATGTATTTATATAAACATGTATTTGTGTGCGTACGACTTTATTTAATATTTGTTGTTGCAACTAATAGCCACTGCTCCAAGCCTTAAATATTCCAAGTCCATTGGTATAATTTATATATTATAAGTTATATGTGCGCATTATTGATTGTGTAAGAGCTCTTAAACCCTGATCGGGTTTTACCAATTAATGGGACTGGATGGGAGTGAATTGAATACACTCGGCGGATTGCCTTAACATTTTAAAGACATGTTAATTACTTTCTCGCTATACGAGCGAATTACAAGCTTATCGGAAATCAAAGTTTATTGACGCTTATAGCGTTCTTTTGCTTATTCACGCGGGACGTTAACGCGCAAGCTATGCTCTCGTGTTTATGGTATTCCAACCTTACTTTAAAGAACCTTCATCATTTATTGTAAAGTGTACGGTACCCAACCATATCAGTCGAGTGAATAACCGTCTGATATACGTGCTTTCAAACTGGTTACAGGCCCGACATGATCCGCCACGGACGCCCGACCAAAATTAATCGATGTTCAAAGCCACGGGGCTAAACACTGATTAATCTCTACCGCACACTATGATGTTACATTTACTGATATAAATATATCCTCTTTTTTTTCCAAAAAAATAAAATGAGAGCGTTATATAGTCAAAATCGCGAGGTCCTTATACTACCAACCACCTTATTCAATAAACATTCAAACTCATGCGAACAAGCACTTATTTATAACCTAGTCGACAATGGATTCTATATGGAACCTTACAACTTAAATTCTCTAATCCTAAACCTAATTATCTAACAGAAACTATCGCGGATTCAAAGAAACAAGACCCGGGATGTGACCTAACGCCCTAACGCGAGTGTTTCTAAGGACGTTGTGTATAGATAGTTGTGTTATAAAATATATATATGTGTATATAACTTTGTGTAGACAGCCAACGGGCGTGTGTGTATCTGATCTCCTAGTTCTATGGCCCGTTAACTTCGAATGTGGCTCACGCAGACTCACGTGAGCCTAGATCTTCCGCAATTAATAAATTGCTCAAATCTAGGGATTCATAGTCGCCCCGACATTCGATAAATGTATGTGTACACTTCACCAGCGCTTTATTTTCGAGCTAGCAAAGCGTTTCCCTAGTGTAATGTGGGAAGATCTAGACACGGCTTACCTGTCCGTACTAAATCGTGTATTTGATTCTATACACTTCAAACTCCGCTCAGTTGTCACAGTCAGTTTACCACGGTGCTTGAAATGTGTCGATACTGCTTAATAACAAGCCACTTTAAAACAAACTATCGCGAATTTAAAGAAAACTATAAGAATTGGTTAACAAATCTTATAGCCTAATAGCCCAACGAATACTGATTGCTTAAGTTACAAAAGTACCAAGTTTTAAGAATTCCCGAAATACGTTTCGCCTCACCGTCAGTATTGGCTATTGTGTCGAGTCTCAACGATTCACATTCCTATATAGTCCACGACAAAACCCCGCGTACTTCACCCCCGTAAAACCGCCACGCCGATCTGTGTTTAAACGCAAGGTTCCGTACACATTCTCCACTCCAGACTAGGCCTTACAACTAACTTAATTTACCGAATAATGCATAATTTACACATGCTAATTAACTGTGATTAGTACCAAATTTTAGATCTTATTCTAAATACCCGAATAAACTCCAGACTGAGTCTGTCTGTCACACCCAAGGACTGTTCCTTGGGGCAGAAATTGCGTCGAACCACTTGTAATCCAATTATTCTCAAACATCTATTACTCGTTATAATTATTTCCAACAGATCGTTTAGATCTTGTATTCATTGTCAATTTTCGAATTTCACCAAAACATCAACATATCTTACGTGGTTTTGTTCTATAGCCTTGGGTAACCCTAATTTGATTGCATAGCTCGACGGGCTCGGTGCCAGCTAACAAAAAATAATGGTTTGCACATGTGCGCACAGCCACGTTGCTTTCGACCATACAACAATCTTAAGGAATTTTAAACCATTCCAATTTTGAATAATATTACGCAATCTTATTATCGATAAGATGTGCTGGTACCATTACAACCTCCCCCTTGAGATGTTGAATAACGTGTAAATGTTAGACTGCATCCTCACAAGATATAACCTTCTCCATCAGTAAGGAGCAAAAGAATTAACCCATAACTCCCGTCTTGATAAATTCTACATAGCTTTAATGGTTTCCCGTCTCTAACTTGAATACCTCCTAAACTCCAATGACACTAAACCTTAACCACAGTAATCCTTTCTTTCCTGCCACCATAGTACCGCGCTATATTAATCGTATTATAATTACCTTTAATTTCTCGCGTATTTGGATTTATCAATGTGTAACAGTTGGCATATGGTATCGCTCCAATCTCGTACGGCCCACTATATAGTAATGCGAACTTTTTAGTCAATTTGTGCGCCTTATCAGACTTAGGTACTGTCCGCAACTTAACTAAATCACCGACTTGGTAAGTTACCAACCTATTTACTTTATCAAAACGTTTGGCTCGCTGTCCTGCCATCTTACGTGCATATTCGCTTACTTGTGCGCAGATCGACTCTACATTGACTGTCTTCGTTTCTATATTCAAATACCTATCAGTACTCAACTCTGCCCTTTCTCCATATACAACCTCATTATATGATCCACTAAACTGCCTTTAGTCAAAATAGCCAAATCATCTAAGAAGCTCAAACAATAACTTCTAGCTTCGCTTCCTAGTATAATATCCATCGCACGTGAAAGGGATCTAACAGATGTTTTCAATCCTTGTGGTAAACGGTTGTACACATAACTTTTCCCTGACACTACAAACCCTGTGTACTGTTTAGATTCCTCGGTCAAAGGTACACTAAAATATGCATCCTTTATATCTAATACTGCTAAATAATCTATTTTGTAACCTGACTGTAAAATTTCACTAGCCAAAGGAGCACACTCTGTTCCTCCCACCATTCGAGAGTTCAATTCCCGGGCATCAAGCAAAACTCTAATGGAACCGTCCTTCTTAATTGTGTACGTCAATGGGCTACTGTAAGCCGTTTGCGCTCTACTAATGACGCCTAACGCTTCCAATTCCGAAATCTTATTCTGTACTTCCTGGCGATACGCATGTGGAATTGGATAGGATCGTTTTATGAATGGTGTTTCGTCTTTCATTTTAATTTCATGAATGTATTTATGAATTACCCCTGGCCTATCAGAAACCACCTCCTTATTCTTAACCAAAACTTCTTGCAATTTATTCCTATGCTCTACCGGTAATTCCAACTTAGATACATACTCTCATATTTGCTCTATGGTATAACCATTCTTACTTGTGGTAAGTACAAAGTTACATCGTTCATTCATACCCTCGTTATCAATCATATGTACCTCACTAGTACGCTCTCCATACGTCACTGATAATGTTCCTGAACTGCTACAAGAGATACACGCCTTTACTGTCGTCAACCAGTCATAGCCTAAAATCATTTCTTTCGGCAACTTATTTAAAACTAACATAGGAGTATCTACAACACGCTCATTGATTCCTAATGGTAAAATTATTAACCTGTTGACCTTTCCTTTACTAACACCAAAAGCTCCAACAACGTTAACCGCTGGTATGGGGATGTCTGGCCACTGCCTACCCCCTGCCGAAATCTGCTCGAATATATCACCTCTTATACACGTCACCTCACTTCCCATATCAATTAAAGCAGTCACTTCTAAACCTTGTATTGTCACTTTTATCTCAGGCAAAGAAACCTGTTATCTTTAAATAACGGTTGAGATTCTTAGAAAAACCATCGGATTGCCCGCGTCTCGACCATTAAATTTAGGTAGTGTCTGTGTAAATTTATAGACACACACTGGTCCCGTCTCAACTGAACTACTTCCAAAATCACGCCTACTGGTTCCTGGAAGGGAAATAGTCTCCCCCTGGTCTGATAAAGAGTTCAAATTATTTGACTCTAGCCCACTATCTGGCGTTGTGATGTTAACTGAGGTCTGTCTTTCTTCTAATGCTATCAATCTCTGTAGTATACTTTGTAATAGATCATTGCTCAACTCGTTTTGGACCCCCAATCTAGTCTTGCGAGATCGTCGCCCGGCCATAATAACTAACGTACACACAACCGTCTAAACTAACCGTACTAAAACTAACTTCCAATCTACCACACTCTTATGCAAACGTTCACACCCCAGTCGTTTCAATAGTCCAGAATCCCTTTTTTTGTAATACGAGTATAACAAAATACCAACCCTAACTCACTTGAAACCGAAACAAGTGGTAACTATAAAATTGACACTTAAACCGAACCCAATACTCTTGTTTCCACAAAAAAAATTCTGACCTGTTCACAAAACATGTTGCTTATGAGAGTCTCAAAATGTTTTATTACCGCCATATGTCGGTTTCACGGAAACCGAGAGAGACCTTTTGCTCACACTTGATTACAAAAAAAAATTCTGACCTGCTACCTTAACTAATTATTTGTATGCTTGTTTCAAAGATAAATCTATCTAACTTATGCTAAGCAGTTAACGCAACCTTCGCTAACTTTAACTAATTATTTGTATGCTTGTTTCAAAGATAAATCTATCTAACTTATGCTAAGCAGTTAACGCAACCTTCGCTAACTTTAACTAATTATTTGTATGCTTGTTTCAAAGATAAATCTATCTAACTTATGCTAAGCAGTTAACGCAACCTTCGCTAACTTTAACTAATTATTTGTATGCTTGTTTCAAAGATAAATCTATCCACTTTATGTTAAGCGGCAACCAATTTAATGTTTGCTAAATTAATTTACAGAACCGATAACTAACAACCAATTTGTATATTCGATTGCTAACTTTTATTTTCCTCTTGCCTGATGGCAAATGCACACCGCTGTCTATGAATATATCAGTTACTATTCTAAAAAGCAACCACTTATTGAACCCTAGGTATATAGCTTGAAAGCTAGTTTTCTTTTTACTCTTATGTTGTGTTTATGCTTAAGCTCGCCTGATGCTAAGCAGTTAACGCAAACTTATCTACATAGCCAATATGCTTGTCATATGAAACCAACCTCGCCTGATGTAACACAGTTACCGCAAACTATCTACATAGCCAATATGCTTGTCATATGAAACCAAACCTCGCCTGATGTAACACAGTTACCGCAAACTATCTACATAGCCAATATGCTTGTCATATGAAACCAACCTCGCCTGATGTAACACAGTTACCGCAAACTATCTAAATAGCCGATATGCTTGTCATATGAAACCAAACCTCGCCTGATGTAACACAGTTACCGCAAACTATCTAAATAGCCGATATGCTTGTCATATGAAACCAAACCTCGCCTGATGTAACACAGTTACCGCAAACTATCTAAATAGCCGATATGCTTGTTATTATTATATAAATTACGTTGTGTTTAGCCGTAGTAACTACTTGTCTTCGATCCTTGCTCACGAGCACCAGATGTACTGGACCTCAGCGCGGCCCACCCTACCTACGTACTGCTTTTGCCTCGGGATGTAAACGGAATGAAACCTATGTGGATGTAGTGGGCATGCATGCAGCACGCCTAAGCCTACTTACCGATATGCCTATTGGGCCCTACCTAACTTAATGGACTGGAGCGTGTCCAGCTTATCTGCCTACTATTATTGTCACTACCTACTATTTAACTACACCTACTGCTACTGATGAATCCTACCTAAATCTATTGCTATTTTGTTATTATTATCTTACCTAACGAACTAAACGTTTCTGCCTTGCTAAGCTCTACAAATCTTCCCTACCTAATGTCCTAACTTCCCTACTTATGTGCCTAACCTATACTTCTTTAATGTACCTGTCCTAAGATCTACATATGTGTTTAATATTACGTCCTACCTAGATAACATACTTATTTGTCTTATGCCCTACGTATGTCTAATATAAGACCTACCTAGATAACCTAATCTCAGTTTTAAGCTCTACCTATGCGTTTCGTGATCAAGCCCTACCTATGCTACCTAGTATCGTCTTATGTATTCTGTGTTTACCTAAAGCCCTATCTTCCCAGCCTATGTACAGCTGAAATAACAGCTCTACTTCGATTTGTTGATATATATATATATTGATGTAAGATATTTCGATGTTTTAGTGCCTAGTGTCGTATATACGAGTTAATAATGGAAATCCGCCCATAAGCTCGAGATTAGTCGAACTTTTATTTGCATGTGTGTGGGTTGTATTATAATATTTATATCGTGGCTTGTTTACCCTGGCCGGGATTTCCGACACACAGCTAAGGTCTTTGGAGCTGGTTTCTTCGCAAAGAAACAATGTATTTATATAAACATGTATTTGTGTGCGTACGACTTTATTTAATATTTGTTGTTGCAACTAATAGCCACTGCTCCAAGCCTTAAATATTCCAAGTCCATTGGTATAATTTATATATTATAAGTTATATGTGCGCATTATTGATTGTGTAAGAGCTCTTAAACCCTGATCGGGTTTTACCAATTAATGGGACTGGATGGGAGTGAATTGAATACACTCGGCGGATTGCCTTAACATTTTAAAGACATGTTAATTACTTTCTCGCTATACGAGCGAATTACAAGCTTATCGGAAATCAAAGTTTATTGACGCTTATAGCGTTCTTTTGCTTATTCACGCGGGACGTTAACGCGCAAGCTATGCTCTCGTGTTTATGGTATTCCAACCTTACTTTAACCCTTAGAGACCCACAGGTCATATATGACCAGTAAAATTAGTACCGTAAAACCCCACTGGTCATATATGACCACCTGTCAAAACGTCATAAATCAATGGTTTTTAGGTAGTTTTAAACTTTATTTGTGACGATTGTGTGACTAGAATGGCTTGTTACTTGATTTTATAATGTAGCGTGTCATTCCAGTAATGCCAACAAAAATCCACGATACTCTAGTGGCTAAAACAAAAAATTGTAAATTCAAAGCGTCAGTACTAACGGCGGCGTCGCCGGGCCTTGACGGAAAAGTTTTTTGTGGAGTGTTTTTCGTGTTTTTATGTTTTTCGGTGTATAAACAGGTATGTTTGTGTATTTTTTTATGTTAGTTTATATTGTTTTATGATAGGAAATGCCAACAATAATGTGGTTTAGTGAGTTTATATATGAGAAAAAAAATATATTACGTAACGGGTAGGTACTTTCAAATTGCATATTTCCTTCGTGAATATTTCGTCTAATTGTCTAAAATTTTATTATTGTCGAAAAATAAATAAATATCGTATTGTAGCTGAATAGATTATCTATAAAATGAGGTAAAAATCAAATATATAGCTCCTATGTACTATTTTATAGGAAAAGTTTGAAAAATTAGTACGGCGCGTCATTCGTAATCCGATTTTCAAACTCAATTTTCAAATGCGAATGTTTATTTTCTATATATAATATGTACTATTATTTTTCGATTTATGTAAACTATGTACATTGTCGTATAAATATACAAAGACGCTAATCAAAAATTATAACACGATCTGAACTTATATTCATTTATCTGAAATAAGTAGGAGTATTTCATCGGCTCTGTTTGAAATGCCTATAACAAATTATACAAACATTCAAATTAGTAATTTGAAGTTTTATTATCAAACATACACTATTCAACAATCGAAATAAGTGCCGCAAATGCTTCTAAGTGTAAACAACTGTCTGTCGTTATTTAAACAATGCTTTATGACGGGCCGCCGGCTCATATTTCAAGTGGCCTTGAGACCACCCGGGGTTTCGTGATTTATGGCCGTAACGCCTATCGGGTCTGAAGGGTTAAAGAACCTTCATCATTTATTGTAAAGTGTACGGTACCCAACCATATCAGTCGAGTGAATAACCGTCTGATATACGTGCTTTCAAACTGGTTACAGGCCCGACATGATCCGCCACGGACGCCCGACCAAAATTAATCGATGTTCAAAGCCACGGGGCTAAACACTGATTAATCTCTACCGCACACTATGATGTTACATTTACTGATATAAATATATCCTCTTTTTTTTCCAAAAAAATAAAATGAGAGCGTTATATAGTCAAAATCGCGAGGTCCTTATACTACCAACCACCTTATTCAATAAACATTCAAACTCATGCGAACAAGCACTTATTTATAACCTAGTCGACAATGGATTCTATATGGAACCTTACAACTTAAATTCTCTAATCCTAAACCTAATTATCTAACAGAAACTATCGCGGATTCAAAGAAACAAGACCCGGGATGTGACCTAACGCCCTAACGCGAGTGTTTCTAAGGACGTTGTGTATAGATAGTTGTGTTATAAAATATATATATGTGTATATAACTTTGTGTAGACAGCCAACGGGCGTGTGTGTATCTGATCTCCTAGTTCTATGGCCCGTTAACTTCGAATGTGGCTCACGCAGACTCACGTGAGCCTAGATCTTCCGCAATTAATAAATTGCTCAAATCTAGGGATTCATAGTCGCCCCGACATTCGATAAATGTATGTGTACACTTCACCAGCGCTTTATTTTCGAGCTAGCAAAGCGTTTCCCTAGTGTAATGTGGGAAGATCTAGACACGGCTTACCTGTCCGTACTAAATCGTGTATTTGATTCTATACACTTCAAACTCCGCTCAGTTGTCACAGTCAGTTTACCACGGTGCTTGAAATGTGTCGATACTGCTTAATAACAAGCCACTTTAAAACAAACTATCGCGAATTTAAAGAAAACTATAAGAATTGGTTAACAAATCTTATAGCCTAATAGCCCAACGAATACTGATTGCTTAAGTTACAAAAGTACCAAGTTTTAAGAATTCCCGAAATACGTTTCGCCTCACCGTCAGTATTGGCTATTGTGTCGAGTCTCAACGATTCACATTCCTATATAGTCCACGACAAAACCCCGCGTACTTCACCCCCGTAAAACCGCCACGCCGATCTGTGTTTAAACGCAAGGTTCCGTACACATTCTCCACTCCAGACTAGGCCTTACAACTAACTTAATTTACCGAATAATGCATAATTTACACATGCTAATTAACTGTGATTAGTACCAAATTTTAGATCTTATTCTAAATACCCGAATAAACTCCAGACTGAGTCTGTCTGTCACACCCAAGGACTGTTCCTTGGGGCAGAAATTGCGTCGAACCACTTGTAATCCAATTATTCTCAAACATCTATTACTCGTTATAATTATTTCCAACAGATCGTTTAGATCTTGTATTCATTGTCAATTTTCGAATTTCACCAAAACATCAACATATCTTACGTGGTTTTGTTCTATAGCCTTGGGTAACCCTAATTTGATTGCATAGCTCGACGGGCTCGGTGCCAGCTAACAAAAAATAATGGTTTGCACATGTGCGCACAGCCACGTTGCTTTCGACCATACAACAATCTTAAGGAATTTTAAACCATTCCAATTTTGAATAATATTACGCAATCTTATTATCGATAAGATGTGCTGGTACCATTACAACCTCCCCCTTGAGATGTTGAATAACGTGTAAATGTTAGACTGCATCCTCACAAGATATAACCTTCTCCATCAGTAAGGAGCAAAAGAATTAACCCATAACTCCCGTCTTGATAAATTCTACATAGCTTTAATGGTTTCCCGTCTCTAACTTGAATACCTCCTAAACTCCAATGACACTAAACCTTAACCACAGTAATCCTTTCTTTCCTGCCACCATAGTACCGCGCTATATTAATCGTATTATAATTACCTTTAATTTCTCGCGTATTTGGATTTATCAATGTGTAACAGTTGGCATATGGTATCGCTCCAATCTCGTACGGCCCACTATATAGTAATGCGAACTTTTTAGTCAATTTGTGCGCCTTATCAGACTTAGGTACTGTCCGCAACTTAACTAAATCACCGACTTGGTAAGTTACCAACCTATTTACTTTATCAAAACGTTTGGCTCGCTGTCCTGCCATCTTACGTGCATATTCGCTTACTTGTGCGCAGATCGACTCTACATTGACTGTCTTCGTTTCTATATTCAAATACCTATCAGTACTCAACTCTGCCCTTTCTCCATATACAACCTCATTATATGATCCACTAAACTGCCTTTAGTCAAAATAGCCAAATCATCTAAGAAGCTCAAACAATAACTTCTAGCTTCGCTTCCTAGTATAATATCCATCGCACGTGAAAGGGATCTAACAGATGTTTTCAATCCTTGTGGTAAACGGTTGTACACATAACTTTTCCCTGACACTACAAACCCTGTGTACTGTTTAGATTCCTCGGTCAAAGGTACACTAAAATATGCATCCTTTATATCTAATACTGCTAAATAATCTATTTTGTAACCTGACTGTAAAATTTCACTAGCCAAAGGAGCACACTCTGTTCCTCCCACCATTCGAGAGTTCAATTCCCGGGCATCAAGCAAAACTCTAATGGAACCGTCCTTCTTAATTGTGTACGTCAATGGGCTACTGTAAGCCGTTTGCGCTCTACTAATGACGCCTAACGCTTCCAATTCCGAAATCTTATTCTGTACTTCCTGGCGATACGCATGTGGAATTGGATAGGATCGTTTTATGAATGGTGTTTCGTCTTTCATTTTAATTTCATGAATGTATTTATGAATTACCCCTGGCCTATCAGAAACCACCTCCTTATTCTTAACCAAAACTTCTTGCAATTTATTCCTATGCTCTACCGGTAATTCCAACTTAGATACATACTCTCATATTTGCTCTATGGTATAACCATTCTTACTTGTGGTAAGTACAAAGTTACATCGTTCATTCATACCCTCGTTATCAATCATATGTACCTCACTAGTACGCTCTCCATACGTCACTGATAATGTTCCTGAACTGCTACAAGAGATACACGCCTTTACTGTCGTCAACCAGTCATAGCCTAAAATCATTTCTTTCGGCAACTTATTTAAAACTAACATAGGAGTATCTACAACACGCTCATTGATTCCTAATGGTAAAATTATTAACCTGTTGACCTTTCCTTTACTAACACCAAAAGCTCCAACAACGTTAACCGCTGGTATGGGGATGTCTGGCCACTGCCTACCCCCTGCCGAAATCTGCTCGAATATATCACCTCTTATACACGTCACCTCACTTCCCATATCAATTAAAGCAGTCACTTCTAAACCTTGTATTGTCACTTTTATCTCAGGCAAAGAAACCTGTTATCTTTAAATAACGGTTGAGATTCTTAGAAAAACCATCGGATTGCCCGCGTCTCGACCATTAAATTTAGGTAGTGTCTGTGTAAATTTATAGACACACACTGGTCCCGTCTCAACTGAACTACTTCCAAAATCACGCCTACTGGTTCCTGGAAGGGAAATAGTCTCCCCCTGGTCTGATAAAGAGTTCAAATTATTTGACTCTAGCCCACTATCTGGCGTTGTGATGTTAACTGAGGTCTGTCTTTCTTCTAATGCTATCAATCTCTGTAGTATACTTTGTAATAGATCATTGCTCAACTCGTTTTGGACCCCCAATCTAGTCTTGCGAGATCGTCGCCCGGCCATAATAACTAACGTACACACAACCGTCTAAACTAACCGTACTAAAACTAACTTCCAATCTACCACACTCTTATGCAAACGTTCACACCCCAGTCGTTTCAATAGTCCAGAATCCCTTTTTTTGTAATACGAGTATAACAAAATACCAACCCTAACTCACTTGAAACCGAAACAAGTGGTAACTATAAAATTGACACTTAAACCGAACCCAATACTCTTGTTTCCACAAAAAAAATTCTGACCTGTTCACAAAACATGTTGCTTATGAGAGTCTCAAAATGTTTTATTACCGCCATATGTCGGTTTCACGGAAACCGAGAGAGACCTTTTGCTCACACTTGATTACAAAAAAAAATTCTGATCTGCTACCTTAACTAATTATTTGTATGCTTGTTTCAAAGATAAATCTATCTAACTTATGCTAAGCAGTTAACGCAACCTTCGCTAACTTTAACTAATTATTTGTATGCTTGTTTCAAAGATAAATCTATCTAACTTATGCTAAGCAGTTAACGCAACCTTCGCTAACTTTAACTAATTATTTGTATGCTTGTTTCAAAGATAAATCTATCTAACTTATGCTAAGCAGTTAACGCAACCTTCGCTAACTTTAACTAATTATTTGTATGCTTGTTTCAAAGATAAATCTATCCACTTTATGTTAAGCGGCAACCAATTTAATGTTTGCTAAATTAATTTACAGAACCGATAACTAACAACCAATTTGTATATTCGATTGCTAACTTTTATTTTCCTCTTGCCTGATGGCAAATGCACACCGCTGTCTATGAATATATCAGTTACTATTCTAAAAAGCAACCACTTATTGAACCCTAGGTATATAGCTTGAAAGCTAGTTTTCTTTTTAC
Organism: Pyralis farinalis; assembly: GCA_947507595.1. Classification (NCBI taxonomy): domain Eukaryota; kingdom Metazoa; phylum Arthropoda; class Insecta; order Lepidoptera; family Pyralidae; genus Pyralis; species Pyralis farinalis. Next base: position 19,524,152 of record OX382274.1, read on the forward strand.
TCTTATGTTGTGTTTATGCTTAAGCTCGCCTGATGCTAAGCAGTTAACGCAAACTTATCTACATAGCCAATATGCTTGTCATATGAAACCAACCTCGCCTGATGTAACACAGTTACCGCAAACTATCTACATAGCCAATATGCTTGTCATATGAAACCAAACCTCGCCTGATGTAACACAGTTACCGCAAACTATCTACATAGCCAATATGCTTGTCATATGAAACCAACCTCGCCTGATGTAACACAGTTACCGCAAACTATCTAAATAGCCGATATGCTTGTCATATGAAACCAAACCTCGCCTGATGTAACACAGTTACCGCAAACTATCTAAATAGCCGATATGCTTGTCATATGAAACCAAACCTCGCCTGATGTAACACAGTTACCGCAAACTATCTAAATAGCCGATATGCTTGTTATTATTATATAAATTACGTTGTGTTTAGCCGTAGTAACTACTTGTCTTCGATCCTTGCTCACGAGCACCAGATGTACTGGACCTCAGCGCGGCCCACCCTACCTACGTACTGCTTTTGCCTCGGGATGTAAACGGAATGAAACCTATGTGGATGTAGTGGGCATGCATGCAGCACGCCTAAGCCTACTTACCGATATGCCTATTGGGCCCTACCTAACTTAATGGACTGGAGCGTGTCCAGCTTATCTGCCTACTATTATTGTCACTACCTACTATTTAACTACACCTACTGCTACTGATGAATCCTACCTAAATCTATTGCTATTTTGTTATTATTATCTTACCTAACGAACTAAACGTTTCTGCCTTGCTAAGCTCTACAAATCTTCCCTACCTAATGTCCTAACTTCCCTACTTATGTGCCTAACCTATACTTCTTTAATGTACCTGTCCTAAGATCTACATATGTGTTTAATATTACGTCCTACCTAGATAACATACTTATTTGTCTTATGCCCTACGTATGTCTAATATAAGACCTACCTAGATAACCTAATCTCAGTTTTAAGCTCTACCTATGCGTTTCGTGATCAAGCCCTACCTATGCTACCTAGTATCGTCTTATGTATTCTGTGTTTACCTAAAGCCCTATCTTCCCAGCCTATGTACAGCTGAAATAACAGCTCTACTTCGATTTGTTGATATATATATATATTGATGTAAGATATTTCGATGTTTTAGTGCCTAGTGTCGTATATACGAGTTAATAATGGAAATCCGCCCATAAGCTCGAGATTAGTCGAACTTTTATTTGCATGTGTGTGGGTTGTATTATAATATTTATATCGTGGCTTGTTTACCCTGGCCGGGATTTCCGACACACAGCTAAGGTCTTTGGAGCTGGTTTCTTCGCAAAGAAACAATGTATTTATATAAACATGTATTTGTGTGCGTACGACTTTATTTAATATTTGTTGTTGCAACTAATAGCCACTGCTCCAAGCCTTAAATATTCCAAGTCCATTGGTATAATTTATATATTATAAGTTATATGTGCGCATTATTGATTGTGTAAGAGCTCTTAAACCCTGATCGGGTTTTACCAATTAATGGGACTGGATGGGAGTGAATTGAATACACTCGGCGGATTGCCTTAACATTTTAAAGACATGTTAATTACTTTCTCGCTATACGAGCGAATTACAAGCTTATCGGAAATCAAAGTTTATTGACGCTTATAGCGTTCTTTTGCTTATTCACGCGGGACGTTAACGCGCAAGCTATGCTCTCGTGTTTATGGTATTCCAACCTTACTTTAAAGAACCTTCATCATTTATTGTAAAGTGTACGGTACCCAACCATATCAGTCGAGTGAATAACCGTCTGATATACGTGCTTTCAAACTGGTTACAGGCCCGACATGATCCGCCACGGACGCCCGACCAAAATTAATCGATGTTCAAAGCCACGGGGCTAAACACTGATTAATCTCTACCGCACACTATGATGTTACATTTACTGATATAAATATATCCTCTTTTTTTTCCAAAAAAATAAAATGAGAGCGTTATATAGTCAAAATCGCGAGGTCCTTATACTACCAACCACCTTATTCAATAAACATTCAAACTCATGCGAACAAGCACTTATTTATAACCTAGTCGACAATGGATTCTATATGGAACCTTACAACTTAAATTCTCTAATCCTAAACCTAATTATCTAACAGAAACTATCGCGGATTCAAAGAAACAAGACCCGGGATGTGACCTAACGCCCTAACGCGAGTGTTTCTAAGGACGTTGTGTATAGATAGTTGTGTTATAAAATATATATATGTGTATATAACTTTGTGTAGACAGCCAACGGGCGTGTGTGTATCTGATCTCCTAGTTCTATGGCCCGTTAACTTCGAATGTGGCTCACGCAGACTCACGTGAGCCTAGATCTTCCGCAATTAATAAATTGCTCAAATCTAGGGATTCATAGTCGCCCCGACATTCGATAAATGTATGTGTACACTTCACCAGCGCTTTATTTTCGAGCTAGCAAAGCGTTTCCCTAGTGTAATGTGGGAAGATCTAGACACGGCTTACCTGTCCGTACTAAATCGTGTATTTGATTCTATACACTTCAAACTCCGCTCAGTTGTCACAGTCAGTTTACCACGGTGCTTGAAATGTGTCGATACTGCTTAATAACAAGCCACTTTAAAACAAACTATCGCGAATTTAAAGAAAACTATAAGAATTGGTTAACAAATCTTATAGCCTAATAGCCCAACGAATACTGATTGCTTAAGTTACAAAAGTACCAAGTTTTAAGAATTCCCGAAATACGTTTCGCCTCACCGTCAGTATTGGCTATTGTGTCGAGTCTCAACGATTCACATTCCTATATAGTCCACGACAAAACCCCGCGTACTTCACCCCCGTAAAACCGCCACGCCGATCTGTGTTTAAACGCAAGGTTCCGTACACATTCTCCACTCCAGACTAGGCCTTACAACTAACTTAATTTACCGAATAATGCATAATTTACACATGCTAATTAACTGTGATTAGTACCAAATTTTAGATCTTATTCTAAATACCCGAATAAACTCCAGACTGAGTCTGTCTGTCACACCCAAGGACTGTTCCTTGGGGCAGAAATTGCGTCGAACCACTTGTAATCCAATTATTCTCAAACATCTATTACTCGTTATAATTATTTCCAACAGATCGTTTAGATCTTGTATTCATTGTCAATTTTCGAATTTCACCAAAACATCAACATATCTTACGTGGTTTTGTTCTATAGCCTTGGGTAACCCTAATTTGATTGCATAGCTCGACGGGCTCGGTGCCAGCTAACAAAAAATAATGGTTTGCACATGTGCGCACAGCCACGTTGCTTTCGACCATACAACAATCTTAAGGAATTTTAAACCATTCCAATTTTGAATAATATTACGCAATCTTATTATCGATAAGATGTGCTGGTACCATTACACAGGCTTCTGCACTGGTGGCATAAATGGCTGTGACATAGGCATAGAGAATCCCTTAGATATTGGTATAGTATTAGCATTGGCCATGGGAATTAATTTCGAATGCGGCGCTTTAGGTAGTGTATCGTTGCGCTGTTGGAGGTACATTATATTTAACTCCTCCTGCACAAATTCAAGCGCTTTTTCTATTGTAGGTGGCCGCATGCAACGAATTCGTGATCCTAGTGGTTCTTTAAGGCCCCTAACGTATGCTTGCATAGTAAGTTTTTTATAAAGTTGCCGCTTAGCCTCGATAGTAGTACCCACGGTCTCGTGTAAAGTCACATAGGTCATTATAGTGCTAAACAAGGTTTGGCAGTGGTCATAAAACTCTTGGGGTGATTTCTGACCTTGAGTAGCAATTGACAGATCATGGTATAGGGCTGTTTCATCCCGCTGGTCAGAGAAGTTATTGACTAATGCTTCACGGATACCCTGCCAGTTATCCGGAATACCACTAGAGTTAATTATGGTTGCCGCTGGTCCGGTAATTTTATTGAGAATCCCGTTAATTAAACAAAGGTTTCCTAATGCCCCGGCTGCTTCTAATGACATATAGTCAGCCACTATCCTGTCGCATATATTAATGAACCTAGTTAATATATTTGGGTTCCCATCGAACTCGGGGACCGGGCGAAGCGCCTTGAAAATTGTGTCTGGGTCGTGAACCATTTTTAAATCCGATTCGAACGGATCGCTAAATAAACTACCTAGATTTAACTCACTATTAATAATTCTATTAGAGTCTAAAACTGACTGCCTACGAGTCTGCCTGATTGCAGCCTCGCTAGGACCCTTTTTATCCTTTTGAAAAATTTTGAAAGGATATATAGGACTTAGGAATAGATATAGCAACACGAATAAGAAATATTCAGTGCACTTACAGTTTCATTCTGGTCTTTCTTCTTAGTTTCGATGACTGGAAACGCCTCTTCTGCCGACTTTTGGTTCTTGTACTTGCTGACGGAGTGACGGGTACGCGTCGTCCTGGTGGGATAGCGGATACGCCGCGTTCGTCGCTCACGCGCGGTAGCGAAATCCCAGAATATCCCGGTGTTCCTAGCTACCCTATCAGTCAAGTATCCTACCGACTGCGCCACTTATATTTTCGGCAATAAAGAAACCGAAAAAAAAACCAAAATTATAATTAATACTTTATTAACTAAACTTTATATTACATTGATTTTAATGCTAGCCTAATATATAGATGTGACCCGCCCGATGTGTAGAAGCAAAGTGCGGTCGCGTCGTCATCACGTAGACCCGCTGGCCGCGCGAGGAGCTGCATCAGCAGTTTACTTGGGTTGCGCAAATCGGCCATGTTGTTACTAAGCAATAGTGCCGTGTGCAATGGTGCCGTGTGCAATGAGGTGCTGGATCAGCGATATGCATGTGAACTGATCGCATAACTTACAGATAAACACCAAAAGCATGCTAAAGACAGTTCAATTAATATCACTACTACCGTTATTCAAATATGATTATCATTAACATAAACAAATAAGAACATCAAGCATGTCAGTATAAAATTATAGTTATCTACTTTGAATTTAGCTAAAATGTTCAGTTCTAGATTCAGAATGTCATATTTTATTATAATAAACGATTCAAGTGATATCCAGCTAATTGTATATGTAAAAATTGCAAGACTATTGTAGCCGATATAAATTCAAGTCATCTTATAATTGTCATATATTATATTATTGATATGTCAGTATGTACCACCAATAATTAACAGTTACCAATTTGAAATTTGAAGTTGAATTATACCTATGAAAGAAAATCATATTTGAGATAACTCGTCAACGTCATAAAAACACTTTGCCAATAAATAAGTTTTCAAACGCTTTTTAAACACCTTTACATTGTCTATTACTTTTAGATTTCGAGGTAGTTTGTTAAATAATTTTACCGCTTGGAATCTCGCACTATGCTGAGTTATTCGCAATTTTGGTTCTAGTGGATTCAATATATCCTTCCGTCTTGTGGTATAGCGTTTTGCTCTTTGATCCTCAGTTTCATACTTGTTCAGATGCTTGACAAGATCAGTGAGCAAAATCAAAATATACAAACATGGGACTGTTAGGATTTCTAAATTTACAAAATGTCTCCTACACGACTCCATTTGGTGTATTCGGAGCATTATTCTCATTGCTCTTTTTTGTAAGATAAATGCTTTTTTTAAGTTATAATCATAGCTTTTCCCCCACAATTTTATGCTATGTCTTAAGCGAGATTCAACTAATGCATAATATGTAATTTTCAGTTGTTCCATGGTCAATTCCTCCCTCAAGCTTCTTAAAGCATAACATGCAGAACTTATTTTGTTTCCAACATAGTTTAGTTCTTCTTTCCAATTTAGGTTAGAGTCGATATAAATGCCTAGGAATTTTACAGATTCTGTAAGAGCTATACATTCATCATTGAATCTCACATCCAAAATGTCCTTTTTTCTTGCAGTCGTTCGAAATAGTATAGCTTTGGTTTTCTGAGTATTAAGTTTCAGATTATTGGCATCAAACCACTGAGAGAAGGCTGTAACTGCGCCATTTACCCTATTATTAAGCTCAACAGTGTTTTGTGCTGATATAATAGCATTTGTATCGTCAGCGAAAATCACCAGTCTGATATCAGGTATGAGGTTATACATAAAAGGTATCAAGTCATTTGTAAAAATGATGAAGAATATCGGTCCCAGGATGGAGCCTTGTGGCACTCCTCTAGTAATTTTAATCAATTTTGATTTATATGTTTTTTCGCAATTATCCTTAGCACACTTTAATTCAACAAACTGATATCTATTTGTTAAGTACGACTGAAGAAGTTGTAGGATGTTTTGTTTAATTCCGTAATGCTGTAGCTTTATGGTCAAGATTTCATGATCTACTGTGTCGAAAGCCGAGCTTAAGTCCAAAAACAGCCCAGCGACTTTCATTTTTCTGTTCAGATTTACAATTACATCATCAATTAAAGTGTCCACCGCCTCTCTAGTTCCAATATTTGCCTGATATCCAAATTGCCGTGCATTCAAAATACCATTATCAGTGAGATGTCTTGTAAGACGTGCTTTAATTATTTTCTCAAAGATTTTAGAAAGTATTGGCAGTAAAGAAATCGGCCTATAGTTTTCAGACTGCATCTTTGATCCTTTTTTATATACAGGTAACACTTTAGCAATCTTCAATTGTTCCGGAAAAATCCCCTGTTCATAACAATTTTTAAAAAAGATGGCAAGCGGTTCCGCTAGTATATCCACATTTCGTTTAATGACTGAAATCGGTATTTCGTCCCACCCGCACGATTTTTTATCTTCCATTTTAGATATAATCTTGATAACTTCTGCTGTTGTAACATTCTCCCAAGTCATACTACTTTTACATTCTTCACTGTTTTGTTGAAGGAATCTCGTTGCTGATTCTACGTTACCCCTGGTTGAGGACTGGCTATAGTTAAACTTTTCTGCAAAGACATCTACTATGATGTCTGTTTCAACTATGTATTTATTACTTTCTTTTAATGATATTTTGTCCTTATTTATGTCTGATACTTTTTTCCTGTGTTTGTTTATTACACTCCATAACGCTTTAGCTGAGCTTTTAGAATGCGTTATTTCTGACTGAACAGCTAATTTTTTGGCGCATCTTACAACTCTTCTAAAAATTCTGATGTATGTTTTCCTATACATTATTATTGATTCATCATTAATTGATCCATGTGCATGCGCCAGGATGCGTTTCATTTTGCTAGATACCTTAATTCCCGCGGTAATCCAGTTTAAAGTCTGTGTCATTCCTGATCCTAATCTAAATCGTCTTCTTTTTTTCCTGAAACTATTATCAAAGATGTTGTTAAGGTGCCTTAAAAAAGTGTTTATTCCATATTCTTTCCAATCATGTTCAAGAATGTGTTTCCTGAATTTTTCATTATTCTCCTCATTATATATTCTTTGCTCTTTGATTATTGTTTTATGTCTCTTCTTCATCTCACCCTGAATTGGAAGAGCCACATTACAGAATAGTGCCGCATGTCCATCTGATACACCATTGTGGTCGACAGCGGTGTTAACTATGTATTCTTCCGGAAGATTAGTTAAGAAGTTATCCAGACAGGATCGACTATTGCCTTTGATGAAGGTAACTGATGAGATGAGGGGTCTAAAATTATAGCATTGTAATAAGGATAAATATTCCGACCTTTGATCGTTATCGTCTAGAAGATCTACATTGAAATCCCCACAGATTACACATTTTCTATTAAAAAAGTGTTCAAGCAATAATTCTAACTTATCCAAAAAAGCTTTGAAATACTTATTTCTTGGATTTCTATATATACAAATCACATTTATTTCAGTTTCTATGTCTTTTATACCACAAACTTCAAAGTACTCTACTTTATACCATCTCTTACAAATTTCTAATTCTACAATATTACAATCTTTTGGTCCCAATATGAGGCTACCACCTCTTATTTTATTTGTTCTAGTATTATAAGAAATTATAGTATAATTAGTTAAATTAAACAGTTCAATATTTTCATTATTTAAGAAATGTTCCGTAATACAAACAAATTTTGGCCTAGTGTTTTGTAATGATTCAAGATACATGTCCAATTCATTCTTTTTAGTCGTCAAACCACATGCATTTTGATGATATATGTAAAAATTATGCAAATAATTCCTATTATCAGATTTCGTCAAATTACAAGTAAAACTATTTTTTTCATCCACCAAATGTATAGGTACACAACCATCGTCAATGTTCACACTGTTATTATCTATATTGTACTCATATTCATATAAATTAGAAGAAACGAAAAAAATTTTTTGATAAGTGTTCAAAAATATTTTTAATTCCTGAATTACTTACTTTGCCAGATCTCATAGAAAACATATCAAAGGTTAGATTGTTATTGGAATCAAAAGTGTGTATATTCCCGAATGATTGTATACTTCCATGTAGGTAAGCATTGAAAATTTCTACTCTGTAGTTATAAAGTGGTGCTCCGCATATATACGTAGGTAAAGCTATAATTATATTTGTATGTGTTATTTTTTCTAACGTCTTCTTCACATCACTTACAATTTTAGTATAATTTCCCGATTTTTTAAAATCTTCTTCCCCAACCAAGAGTACACAGTAGTCTTCTAAGGTGTAATCCTTTATTTTGGCATCCAATCCGATTAGGAGTTCATTTATAGTTGCATAAGGTTTTATGTAATGACAAAACTCCAAACCTACAAAGTTTAGTTTCTCTATCGCCTGTACAACTTTGTTTCTGTTATTGCTGCTTACTAGACATAGTTTAAAGTTTTTATTTATGTCTGACCCAGTAGATTTTGTTGATTTTATGCATTCATTTACTGCCTGCTTTAGTTTATTCTGCTCATTCGGATTTTCCAAGGTTGTTCCTGCTATTGATGTCATTTCATTATCATTCTGACTTCCCCCAGTTAAATTTAAATTCGTTTCATGTCTACTCTTCCGTCTCTTTCTATTATTGTTCGCTTTTGTGGTTGAGCCACATATATGAGCTAGTTTATCATATTTCTTCTCGTAGTCAATTATTTTCTCTTTTAAGGAATGATTTTCTATTAAAAGATTATCAATCTCTTTGTCAGCGCTTTGTAATTTTTTTTCCATAGTTTTAATTTTGATTTTCAATTCCTCCAGTTTTTCTAGACTACAACTTGCATTTAGCTTATCAGGACAACTTCTATTTAACTTGCTCGTATGTGTGTCATAACAATACTCATCATCCGAGTTCTCCGACAGCAAGGATTCGAAGGAATTTTTTGTTGAAATGTTTACTGTATGTTTAGTACGTTGAGTGACAAAATTCTGGTGTATATCTGATGTGTTTGCGGAGACATCCGATACTGCCGATACTGCCAACCCGCCAAGAAGCATTTTGTTTTGCGAATTGTTTACTTTTTTTTTTTTTTTAATTTATTTATAAAATTCTCACACCTCTATTTTTCACATATTAATGCCGTACCACGAAAACCTCACAGGGTTTATCTGGGTAGGCGAGTCGCTGAGTTAAATCGTATTTGTACACAATTTCATTTATATAACCAAGTAGATAGATGTATTTTCTTTCTTTCTAGATTCCGATGTAAGTCAAGGGACATTTTGGATGTAATGTTTCCTTAACCGACATCTGAACCTTTTGGGATTTTGTAGGTACATGCTTTGCAACTCTTCTGGCAATTTATTTAAACAAGTCGGAATCAAGCAACTAGAAACTCTGGCGCCATACAAGTTGGTTGCTTTAGGTATTATATACTTGTTTTTATTTGTCAGTGTCCTCATGTAACTAGGTCTTGATTTTTCTTTTAAATAATCGGCATTACTTGACTCTGTTAAAATTTGAAAATCAATTTTATCATAAACTCTCATAATGTTACAGTATTTAAATAGTTCCTTTTCGTTATTATTACACTTCTGTTTTATGTTTTCAGGACAAATAATTTTTAGTATTCTTAATTGTAATTTGTATATACATTCAATATATGTTGTATAGGTTCTGCCGTAACTACTTAGTCCGTAATTTATAACGGAGTCTGCCAGGGCCATATACATCAAACGGAGTATTTTGTATGGTAGTTTATATTTTAATATAGAAAATTTGCTAATAATTGATCTTAGTTTATTACATACGTGATCTTTGTGTGGACCCCAACAGAATCGACTATCAATCACTAGACCGATATACATATATTTGTCTACTACATCTAACGAGGTACACCGACAATCGCTACTAGAGTTGTGCAAGCAGTCATGTGCATGGGCCTTTATCACCGGTGTGGTTGAGGCTTTATTGTGCGACGAGTGTATATGAACAATTTTTGTTTTTTGTGCATTTATTACAAGTTTGGCGTCATGTGCCCATTTACACAATTGATCGAAGTTGTGTTGTAGCGATTGTTGAGCTTCTATAATATTTTTATGGGCAAATATAATGCACGTGTCGTCCGCAAATTGGTACACGGACCCTGTTTTGATAATATTACTCATATCGTTTACGTATATCAAATATTCGGTTGGTCCGATTATGGAGCCTTGGGCCGTACCTTTGGTGGTCATTATTTGCGTACTGTATTGGTTGTCTATTTTTACAGTGGTGTGCCGATTGTTATGATAATTTTTTATAAGTTCCAAGAGAGGTCCCTGTATTCCGCTTCGTGACAACTTGTCGTATAGTATAGTAAAATCAAGCATTTCGAACGCTTTGCTAAAGTCAATAAATAATGCTAACACATGCATTTTCTTATTAAGATATTCATTGACTTCGTCTGTAAATATTCGTAATAGTTGAGTTGTGCTTTTTTGTTTTTGAAATCCGTATTGGTTTTTACTAATGATATTATGTGTTAGTAGATAACTATTTAACTGATCACATAAAAATCTTTCAATAACTTTATCTACACATGACAAGATTGTGATCGGTCTGTAGTTATTATATTCATTATGCTTGCCTTTTTTATATATTGGTCGTATTACTCCTACTTTAAGTAGGTCTGGATATATCGATGTATCGAGGCACCGGTTAATTAAATGTGTGATCACTGGGATCATTTTATCTGAAATATACTTTATATCTTTCACTCTAATGCCGTCGTATCCAGGACTCTTACGGTCGTTTAATTGTTTAATAATTAGGGCGACCATTTCTTCCCGCGCTCGATGGACTCTAAAGGATTTGTCAGGTGTTATCTCATACGACGATCGGTCTAACAGGGGCTGATCACAAAAATTACATATATTTTTTGTATTGTTTTCAAATTCTGTGGCAAAATTATTGGCTAGGTTTAATGTATTGATATTGAATGATTTTCGTAGAATGTCATCTATCCGATGTATGATTTTACCCGTAATGCTATTAATTATTTCCCAGATTTTTTTCGTATTATTAAAATTTTTGCATACTTCTGATTTTATTTGTTTATTTTTTAAATAATTTGTGTATCTATTTGTTTTATTCCTATACGTATTATATAATTGTCTATTTTTAAAGTTAAGCTTATCATGTTGCCAAATTGCATATAACTCATCACGTTTCTTACACATGTTCTTTAACCGTTGACTGGCCCATGCACAAGTTTTTCGCTTACTATTTTTGTTGACAACAATTGAATATTCACATTTATTATAAACGTTGGTAAATTGTTCATACATGTAATTTACAATGTCATTAGGGTTGGTACATTGTAAAGGTACTGTCCAGTCAATATTTCCTAGCTCACTGCGCAGCATGGACTCGTCTATTTTTGTTATTTTTTGTTTATTACTGCACAAGTCATTGCCACTGAGCGCTCCTGAGATTGCACAAGCCGTGATACAGTGATCCGCAGGCGCGATATCTATCACTGAAGTATAAATATCACGCGCATCTACGTTACGAATAAACACATGATCTATGCATGACCTAGTTATGCGGTCGCCATATTTTTCAATTCTAGTGTACGAATTAACTCCACTAGTGAATCCCCGCGTGCACATCGAATTTAGGTATTGATTTGTCAATGTATTAGATTCCAGTATGTTTAAATTCATGTCTCCCATTATAACATAACTATGTTTATTTACATAATTTGTCAACAAAGAACCTAACTCTTTAATGAAACGATATTTTTTTGTATCCGGAGGCCTATACAATGTACATAGTCCAATTTTAAATTTTTTCAAGGTTATCTCGCCAGTTATATGTTCAAAATCTCGTGAAGTAAAATTATTTAGCCTAGTGAATGGTACCGACTTATGTACATACAACAACACTCCGCCACCTTTTCTGTTACACCTTAACTCATGATATAAAACATAATCGGGTAACTCGAATAAATGTACTTGATCGTTATTTATGTTTGCCTCAGTTATTGATATAACATGAATCGTGCATTTCGAGTTTAGTACTGTATGTTCTAGTTGTGCAAAGTTTTTTTTCATGGAGCGTATGTTGACATGGAAAAATATTAATGAGTTTGCCGAATCCGGCAGTCTATCCGCAAAGTCATTCCATGCATTACAGTTAGTTTCTATTAGGTTTGTATCATCCATTGTGAATTATGTAATTTACATACTCAATATGATAAAAACTTTGGGGATGGATTAACCACGCAAAGAGAAAAAATAAAAATAAAAAATAATCTACTTACTGCTATGCTGCAATGACCTTACGTTCTCCAAATCCTGAATAGATCGTATCCCTATAATTTTCGCTTTGTCACTTTTGCGTATCAGAATATTACCATGTTTGCACCATATATAACTAAACACTCCCTTAAGTTCCTCCTTTGTTTTCCACAGCAGGTACGCGGTGGCTGGTGTCAGACATTCGCGTAGGTATATTTTCGTGTTTTCCTCGCAGCCCACGGTTGCAGAGGAGATCCTGGAGGATTTAGCAGCTACCAGCCACTGATCACGAATCCCTTCTCGGAGTACCACTGTGACTGGCGACTGTTCCTTCTTTGTGGGGGCCTTTGGATTACTTCTCTTTTTTCTGTATACTTTTACTACGTCCTCAGGATTCTGTTGAATGGATACTGCAATCTTGTTTACAATTTCATCCAGGTTTTCCCTCTCCTGTTCCTGGATGCCGCATACTTCGAGCTGGTTGGCAAGTTGTGCCTGCTCCATTTGGTTAATTTTATTTTCTAATACTTCATATCTTATGTTCACATTTCGCAGGTTATTCTTTAAGTCGGTACATTGATTTTCTATGTTTTTAACTGTTTTATCGTATGCTTTAATTTTGTTTTCGAAGTCGTCGATTTTATCTGAATAAAATTGTAAGGTGCTTTGTAATTCCTCTCTGATTATGCTTCTCACTTCTATTCGTATTTCTCTCAGAATCTGCTGTGTAGCATTGTTTGCCAATTTGGAGTCTGTATCCATGGGGTTCGCCTCGGTATCCGTATAGTCCTCTCCATCGTCGTCTGGTAATATGCACGACACTCTTTTTGGTTTGCTAGCCCCGGTGCACGATTTGCATTTCCAATCCACTGAGTCAGTGGAGTATATTGTGGTTAGCTGTTCCGTAGAAATCTGTGCACAGGTCGCATGTAGCCACTTACTGCATTTGTTACATTGCAGCCCAGGAGCTTTTTTATTTACTAATTTCGTACATTTTGCGCACTTCACCATGTTTTTTTTTTTTTTACTTTAGGGTAGGACGGTGGTTTATTTTAGCAACGACGTAACGATCAGTTGTGTACAACTGCACGGGTTCACTGACCGCGAGCGACTGAAACTATGTGAGACGGTGTTTCATTCAGTGGTGATTGTGACTCGTTGGCAGATACTGCCGGCATCATCGGTGACTGAGTTATGTCTTTGTTTGAGACTATGACTGATGCTGGTGCATTATTTACCGTCTTTGAACTAGTTCCAGACACAACTGCAGCTGTTAATGGTGTACTTGTATTTGGGCGTTCACGTCGCTTTCGAGTGCACAGGGCACAATTCCATTTATTGCTAGCCTTTTCTTTCATTAGATAAAATAGTTTTTCCGACACATTTGTACAAGACAGATGAAATATATTGCTACAAGTAGAACATGAAAGAAATTGTCTGTCGCTGATGATCTTACTGCACTTTGTACATTTTTTCGCCATAGTAACCCACGTATACGCGTCGTCAGCGTAGATAGCAATCGCAAAGCGCACTTCATTTACAGAGCAATATTCAATACAGTGACGGTAGCGCTGGAAACGATGAATCCGCGGGCTGGGGCAGGTCACGGTTTAGGTGTTTATTGCAGCCGTATTTAATATATTCAGGTAATAATATTAAATTATATGTTCCTAAAATTATGCACAAAAAGTAGAAGGTACGCTGGGTTTCGAACCTCGAACTCTGAGACTCGGGGCGTGTATTAGCCGCCTTAGCCAAATTATAATAAATTTCTCAGTCGAAATTAACGATCTGGTTTCAGAGATTGATTGCAATTATTATTTTTGTAGGGCAGTGTTGAGTTGCCGGGTTCAAAGTCCACATAAAAGTATTTCGTTAATATTGTAAGCTTTACATTTATGTTATTTTATATCACTTAATGGCACTCATAGTCAGTCTGTGTACTTTATATAATGCACTATGATAGGTTTCCTTTGTTTATATTTGTTTTAGTTTCTATTGTTCAGTCGATCCAAAATTACACGATTTTCATTCACTTCACTGACTATAACTTGTCACAAACAATATTACAGTTAAATGAACTCCTAAGAAGTTTATAAAATATAATTTTAATTAGATTGAGTAAATATTTGATTTTTTAAAAATAAGTTCGTACTGTGCTCGATGTTTACGTGACGAGTGGCGCCACCTTTTTTTGTTGTCGCCTTGTTTAAAAAAAGGTTAAAAGATTACTATAGTTCTCAAACTCTGTAATTAAATATGTATATACCTATGTATTGCATGTATTTATTTATTTGTATATAAGTATATATTAAAGTCAAAGTCAAAATCTTTTTATTCCGTAAAAATGGCTACATTTGTTTGGAATCGTCACAATTTTTTTCCCTACCGTGCAGTTCATGACTAGGTGAGCACTGATAAAAATACTGCCAAAAAACTCAAGCATCCCTCTTTTGGTATCCAAACAAATTTACATAATTAATTATTTACATTATAATTGGATCGACTCAATCCCAGGCATTTTTATCATTAATATAGTCAGATACTTTATAATATGCCCTGCTACACAATTTGGCTTTAATAGTAGTTTTAAATTTGTTTATTGACAATTCTCTTATATTGCTGGGAAGTTTGTTATAGAACCGTATACATTGCCCCATAAAAGAATTACTTATTTTGAGGAGACGGCTTGGATGTAACACAAGATTATGCTTATATCTAGTATTTATGTTATGAGTATCACTCTTTTTACAAAATGAGTCTATGTTTTATGGACATACAAAAGATTTTCATAGAAATATTTCGATGCGACTGTTAGAATATTTATTTCTTTGAATTTTTCTCTAAGGCTCTCCCGGGGACCAAGTTTGTAGATAGCTCTTATGGCTCTCTTCTGCAATAAAAAGATGGTGTTAATGTCCGCGGGGTTACCCCAAAGAAGAATTCCGTATGACATAATACTATGAAAGTAGCTGAAATAAACTATTCTAGCCGTATCAACATCAGTGAGCCGTCTAATAGTTTTCACTGCATATATATTATATATATTGAAATATCTATCTATTGTATTTGTAGGCTATGAATGAAATTTGTAAATATTACGTATAATAAGTATAGTTTGTTTTTTATTCATTTTTACCTACCATTTTTTTTTTGTTTTTTGTATCCAGCCAACAATGATTGCTTTTACCGCCTGTGAGGTTGGCTGGAATCTGTCTTTTAATGGAATATCTCTTTTAGAGATAAGCTCACCTTTGTACACCTTTAATGTAACAATTGTATGTGTAATAATATGCAATAAAGAATATATAAAAAAAATTCACGACTGAAGAGCACTACAACAAGCAAAATTGTAAAACGTGTACGCATACTGTAACCTCCCTACCTTAAGCTTTTATAAAACTATTGTAGCTTAAATTTCGATGCATATAATATACAAATTTTGGCCGATATCCATGATGTAGGACCACACGTTATGAAAATAATAACAAATGATCATAGTGAAAATGTATAAGCTGTAAAACACAAATGATTTTAAGAAATGAGATACATAAACATGCTACTTTGTTCAGCTGGGTTAAGAATCCAGCTCTCGCATTATGTGATGCAGGTACTACCCTCGACACGACTCAACAGACGCATTATTGTTGATACTGGCACGTAGTTGACGCTCAATGAAGAAATATGGAAAGCAGAGAGAAGAATAAATTTAAGAGTGTTGTAATCGTCTGTAACTATTATATGTATAGATATTTTATTCTTAGCGTTATTCCATTTCCTAATCCATTAAGATTGGCGGGGTCCACTACCTAAGCCTAAGCATTTAGCTAACATACTGATTTTTACATGGTGTGCCTGCTGTCAGACCTCCGCACCCCAGTGAGAAAAGCAGATCATTCTTAGGTAAGGTCACACGTCTTTAGAAACACTCGGACTTATCACCACACCAAAGTATCTCCCATAGAAGACCTCTCCTCTTAGCGACATACCCTATTCTAATTCCGTATACCACGCGAACGAAGTGGCGGGTACAACTAGTACTTACTCCGTCGGGTGCAACCAAGCATAGTGTCGCCTGATAGGGAACCATAACCTAACCTATACGTATGTAAGACAACTATTGTCGCTCACACGTTGCCATCGTCGCCTCTCACTCTCACTCGCAGGAATGCAACAACCCTCTATAGAATTGTTATTTGGTGGCGACCTTTCAACTTTTCAAACACCTATCATCAGAATAAAAACGCTACTTTTTATTCCAGTGATTTGAAGTTGTTAACTGCAAATTGTCAATATATGGCGTTATTAGGTATGTTTAGGTGCGTTATCCTTCATATGTAGGAATTATAATAATTTCTCATCAATGTTCTATTATTTACTACTATTTGGTACGGTCCGATAACGCAGGTGAGCAGCCGTATTTTGATCATGACGAAAAAACGAAAATCACATCTTTCACAATGCATGCAAAACCATGCAAGTGGGCGTCTCAGAATTGCTGATGCGTAATCTCCGTCCTCCCAAATTATGCAATGGCACTAGTCTACGTGTTGAGAGAGAAGAAAAAATGTCATTAAAGCCAGTATACTGACCGGTACAGCCAAAGCGGAGGAAGTTTTGATTCCTCGAATACCTATAATCCCCAACAATATGCCATTCCAATGTAATAAACGGCTTCAATTTCCTTTAAAAATAGCTTTCTGTATGACGATAAATAAATTAAAAGGACAAAACATAATCGTAAATGTGACTGGGATGCATTAAGGCACCTCATGCTTCGTACATGGTCAACAACAAGTTTTGAGTGCCCAAAATTTGCATGTGCTCGCCGAAAGTAATCGGTCTTATCTTCAACAGAAGCATATTGTAATTAAAATGTGAAGTTGCTTAGGATTATGTTATCAACGATTATCGTACGACTGAACGGATTTGATTTCTTATTCCGGAGACATTTATAACTTCGGTAGGATAGCTATTTTTGTATAGAGATTGTTCATGTGATGCATAAATTGATAAGTTAAAACATGTGTCACTTTTATTCCGGGAAAATCCACGGCTCCTGTGGAATAGACGTAGAGAATCATAGGACTCATAGAGTCCAAATGTCTTAGAGAGGTCCGAACTATTATGAATATAAAAGAGTATATATTTGTCGGTTTGTCCTTTTTTCAAATCACAACGGGGCAACGGATTGATGTGTTTTTTTTGTATGGGGTTTTATTTTGTATAAAGGGCGCGACAGTGACATAGGCTACTTTTTACCATCCCAAAAATCTTACTCCCACAGGAAAATACGCTTTGTTTCCGTTTGACCACGCGGGCAAAGCCGCAGGTAGCAACTACACAATAAAACAGTAACAGTTATTGTAGTTACATGTATATCACTGATGATCGAGAAGAGAGGGAAAGAGAACGATCAAATAGAGTTATAGGATTTGAATGAAATTTGGCACGTAGATAGATTATGATCTGGATTAACACATAGACTACGTTATTTGACTCCACGCAGGCCGAGCCGTGGGCAGCAGCTAGTCCTACTTAATATTATAAATGTGAAAGTTTGTATGTATTGATGGATGTTTGTTGCTCTTTCACACTTAAATGGCTGAAAGGATTTGAATGAAATTTGGCACGTTGATAGATTATGATCTGGATTAACACACAGGCTACGTTATTGGACTCCACGCGGGCGGAGCCGCGGGCAGCAGCTAGTAATTTATAATACAGAAGTGTTTCATATATTTATAATAATAGGGGAATATATTTTTGCTTTTGGGCTTTGATATGCTGGAGGCCGACCGGGCTACTTAAACATCCCTTTACTCTACCACTAGGCTCTGACTCACTGACTATTGGTAGACGAAGACTCGTTTACTAATAGTCAGGGTGCACCACTTACAGGTGAACGGCTTTTTAAATACGACTAAGGGGGCAACAAGCGTACTTCCAGCCTGTTAATGTACCAGCTATACCACATTAATCGTGTTTTAACAAAAAGTGATGTCCGAAGCCCTAAAAACCATGTATGTTAAAGAAGCTAGTGAGGCCTGGGTCTTAAACACCTCAATTTCCTTTGTCTACTCCGCCAGTGGCATGGCGTGATGATAAGTAAAAGTAAATGTTATTTTGTGAATCCGTAATTATTCTACGTAAACTTAGCAGCGTGGCACACTGCTAAGTTTACGTAGAATAATTACGGATTCACCATATCCTAAAAACACATAGCAATAACGTATTAATCATTACCCGAAACCGCAATGGCATTTTATCGCAAGAAACTAGAGCGCAGATTAAAAGTGACTTGGGTTGGCAGAAAAACGGTACCGCCGCCATCCACGTTGTTACGCATGGAGGCCCCAGGGAGACCCGTCAGCTATAGCCATAACGTTTTCTTATCAAGACAACACAGACGCTACCACGAAACTCATTTACTGACACTTAAACCGCCTAACGCTAAAATACTCGATACAATTCTGCCCTCCGAAATAATCTCCACACTGTTTACCAAGTGCAAGCATCGATGGACGCGTACTATACAATCCTACAGCTGCCCAGCTAAATCTTTCAAGAAAAATTGTAAAAGACTAGAGACGTTGACTTGATAAGCATCGTAAAAACTAACATACGAGGACCAAAAACTCAGCATTAGTGCGTGGATAGCGCATTCCTCTATTCAACTTTCATATTTTACGGTAAATAGCAAAGCGGGTGCTATATACGATAGTACCCGAATTATATTCTGTATTTATCTGTACAAAATCTGGACATTTTTCTCGTCGGGAAAATATACGATGTAGTTGTGGACAGTAAAATAACCATACTTTAGTTATTCTGAGAAATAAAAAACAGCTGTCGCATTTCCATTTTTGTCCGCCATCTTAAACACAGAACTCAGGTCCTTAACCTCACTTAATCCAAAAGCAAATCGGCGAGGGTCGATTTTACACGCGATAAACCTGCAAAAGGATTTTGTCCGACTGGTTCTACCAGAATTTTCTCTGCGAAGGCTCACTCCACGGGAATATAAATCTGTCGGCGATCGGTCGCATTTGATCCGTTTTATGGTCGTACTTTTTAACGAATCCACTTCTCTTGGAGAGGTTTTTTATCACTGTCTCATCGGCGAATTAAATGAATTATGCAAATTGGAAACTGCAGCTTCTTAATGAAGTGGCGTTCATAAGTTTTGTATATTACTGAAACATACACTGTACAATAGTTATATCCATATACATGTACTTTTAAATTTATTGAACTCATCATACATTTTCGATTTTTTTCAGGTCACCTGCATACACTCCTGGTAATAGCATTCAAAATATAAACACATTAATGAACATATGTTAACATGCACAATTGTATCCAGGTCCTAGTCATGTTTCAGCCACGACTGATATCTCAATAGATAACAGCGGCATCAAAAAATTGATTGATCTTTAGCGCCTCGCCACCAAGGATCACTCAACATGTAAAATTTAATGAAACTAAGCTCGTGGGATGCTATTTTAGTATTGACAGCGTCTTCTAAAGTAATAGAGACGTTTAAATGGTATATATATCCATACTTAATAATGTCAAATTTAATAATGAAAATTAATCCTACCTGACTGCATTAATCTGTACGCCCATACCGAGTAACATCCTCCATCTTCACTTAAAATATACTGATTCATTATCTTGAAACTGGAATTGAAGTTGTTCGAAAAGTTTGAACCTACTGTTACTGTTGTTGAAAAGTTTAGTTTGAACTCACAAACAACAATAACAAAATATCATCGTAGTTTGTTTGATTTGTTGGCTGTATACACATAAGAAGAAAATCTGCATCGAATGGTCACTTGTAATAAAATGTGGATACTGTATGATAATCGAAAATCAACCTTAAAAAGCATAATTTTTATACATAATTTATTACAACTTATATATAAAAATTGCTCGTTTGAAGTACATTTATTTGAAATAAAACCCAACAACAACAGTGTCATTTTTTTTATATATGGTGTTCTTAAAGTATATGCCCAAATTAAAATGGGAAATAGTATTATGTATGCTGATTATGATAGTAAATATATTTTATGCCCCACGTGTTACAAATTCTTCCATAGAAAAAAAAAATCCGTCATAAAAAATAGCTTTATATTGTAGAAACCAACCAGCTAGGAAAGTACTACAAAAGCATGCCATAGGTACGATACTAGTGTGTTTAGCGGCTCTTTGTTCGCTGCCGCCAAACGCCGCCGTCGTCGCCGTCAGCGCCGCGCGCATGCGCGTTCAAGCTAATTGCGCGGTAGAGTACCGCAGTCTTTTAACAAGTGTCGCGCATTACATTACTACGCGTGACCGTAATCATTCCTGGACATCGTTACTCTAATCAGGAGTATCTCCAAATGGTACTTTGTTATCGCGAGTGTGTGAGTAAAATTCGGAATACGAGTCATCACACCATCCTCGGCGCAGTATACAGTTTTCGTGAATATGGCCACGGAGCTGCCGTTTTCAATGTGAGCAATAGTTACGTGTAGTAGTTACTCAGCGATGAAGGGCTACATCCATACCACTTCATAATCCTCGGGTAGTGCGGCCCGATCTGGGCAGGTATACCTACTCGGTGAAAGTGTTAGGACCCAGTTCTTTTAGAGAGGTGTCGTGTCGTGTGAGTGAGTGTCGTGATTGTGATGTGTAAATAACTAGTAAATAAACTGATGACCTTTTAAACACGCTACTTAATGTAACAAACGTTATCCGATAGCTTTTTATTTTTTAAGAAAAGTGGATCAGCTGTTAAATCCCGTAAGTGTTTTAAATTTACATTTTTATTTATCTAGATAGGTAGCTATCAGCGCTACTGTACCGGCGTTAACTAAGTAGGTACTCACCGAATATCACATAAGCGAGACCCCTGGTGTTAAAAATGTCCAAATGCTACGATAACTGTTTACAATCAGGAAGGACCTAAGCTTGTTTGCCACCTTAGTGGTGTAAGTGTACCTTTTCCTATATCGAACCTCGTATACAATTACCAACAATATCATTTTTTTTATCGTTCCCATAAACAAACTTAGAATAATATTCTAAGTAAACAAACCACTCAAAGTGAAATACGAGTAACTACCTAATTCGTTGAAAATGTATCTAAGTGTAAACTAATCAGACTTAGTGATGAATGTTTGTTACATCGTATGAAGCAAATCAGCTGTTTCATCCGTTTCATACTTTGGATCAGGCGCATCTTTTTTTTTACTACGTCGGGAGACAAATAAACATACGGACCACTTGATGTAAAGTGGTTACCGTAGCCTATGAACGCTCGCACTAAGTTTATCGCACGCGGGTTGCCACCCCCGTTGCTCACACAACAACTCCTCTCACTGCTTTCTGGTAACATCACTCACTCACATCACATCAACAACCCTCCACCCAGTAAGTTGTTATTTTGCTGCTGTTTTCTGTGAGATAGAGGTACTTCCCCTATCGGACTGCTTTGATGCGCCCTACCTACCTATGTAAAAAACATTGTTAGGTGATGTATCAGCTGGTATAGTCACAGCCGTCATAGGTATTTCTTTTTTGTATACAACGTTGGGAGGCGTACGGTCGACCTGATGTAAAGTGGTTACCGTAGCCTATAAACGCTTGCAACACAGAAAGTATCGCTTGCGCGTTGCCACCCCCGCTACTGATACAGAAACTCTTCAGGAGCTCACTCGTAACCTTACTCACTCGCAGAAATAGTTGTTCTTTGGCTGCAGTTTTCTGTGAGGTGAAGGTACTTCTCCAGACGGGCTGCTTTGACGCGTCCTACCTCTCTTAACTGAGCTTTACGACTGGCAACTGTCAGGCTGGCAACTCGACACAGGCTGTGGTCGTCGCTGTGTAAATGGCGAATTCGATTAGACCCGCGACTCGTGCATCGACCCCGTCAAACTGAATTATTAACAACTGATGATTCATCATCATCATCGGGGCAATCATTATGCACCATGAACCAAGTAGGCACTTTATTTATTTGATTTCTCAAACTTTTTTAACGATGCCGGGACACAAAGTTTCTTGTCTATCGTAACAAATAAACGATACTCTTTCTCCCATTGAAGTTCGGGCATATATAAAAAAAACACCTTATATACTACGTCGGGTGTAAAGCAAGTATTATGTGAAACGGTTACCGCAGCTTATGATGTCTTGCAATATAAAAAGAAACCGTAGCACGCTACATCCGCACTGCTACCGCAACTACTCCTCAGGAGTTTACTGTTAACCTGATTCACTGACAGAAGCACAACAACATAAAAAAATTCTTTTACATTATTATTATCCTGAAATTTCCAAGTGAATTTTACGTTTAGAATACTTTTATAACACATAATATTAAGGAAGGACTTTGTATCGCAAGATAAAACACGTTCAGCGCCCAAGGAAAAACCACGATAAATTATCTGACTACAGAAAATTACTTAAGAAGGCAAACTCTCCGGGTATCATGCACCAGAGCCTCATTGAAATAAATAAAGGCTAAATGTTACAACCAGAGTGGTTTATACATATAATATATAGATATACTAAGCAATGTCTAAGATTATGACCATTATTAATTAGTAATAAAAATCTAAGTCTCTTAAAAGGTATCGGCAGAAGAAGGGTGGAAAAAATGCGTTAATATTCTGATGAACTTCTATACCTATCGTTATTATGTATATATATCGTCACGCCAGGTCCCTTGCGGGGTAGACAGAAGGATCCGAGCGCCACAAGACGCGGTCCTTACACCTTACTCGCTTCTTTAACATTAATTGCTCTTTTCATGCACGCTCATCGTTTCCTAGGGCTCCTGACATTACCTTCCGATAAAACACGACCAATTTGGTTGACTTCTACATCCTTTCACATTCATATTGCATATCTGTTTCATCATTTTCAGGAACACCGTTCCTATATGAAATCTATATGTTTGTCTGTGTGTTTACCTGTCGCTTTTTTTTCGAATTTTCGAATTTTGACTTCAGATTCGGATTCAGCATAAAAAAGTAGAATAGGAATGTTCAGGAACACCGTTCCTATCTCAAACATGGCCAAAATGGCCGACAAATATAAAAAAAAAATTAATTGTTATTATAATTGCCAGTCAGGTGTTCCTCTGGCAATGCAAGCTTGCGCATTCTCAACTGGTTTCATTCTGCATTTATACATGTCCGAACCAACGAAACATGCCTTTTCTTGTCTTAACACCGACACTCACTTTCAGGCTAACTTTCTTTCTCACATCATCGTTGCGAATATTATAATATCATCATCATCATATTATAATATCAGCAGATAGTCGACGAAATAGATGTTTTTTAAATAAACTTGGGACATAAACAAATATGTGTTCTTGTAAGTTTGTTTTTCAATAGTAATTACATACCTATATAAAGTTTAATAGTAAAAAAACTCTAAATGTTTTTAATGTTTTGTGTATTCTACTATTATGTCGAATATCTAGTAGCAAATACGAGTATGTATAATAGTAATAGCAAATAATAGTTAGCAAAGCGCATCCTGGTCTGAATTAATATTTGCTTAATTGTACAGATTGCGTACAAGATAATGTAGGATTATATATAGACCAGGATAAACAACGTACATATAAACACGTCATGTAGATTCAAATTTCAGATTAGAGGAACTATAATATTTGCTGATTAAACAGATATTATTTTCGAATTTGATATCCAATACTACATCAAACCTATTTTTATACCATTAAGGCGACATACAAGCATACAGCCCGCCTGATAGTAAGCCTTCCAGTAGGCAGTAGTCATATGCTACACCACGAGTGTTAGTCAAGAGTTATAAAAACCTGTTCACGCCTTTTACAAAGAAGCTAATGCTGCAGTAGTAGGAAGCAGGTAACATTATGACGGCGAGCTCGGTGGCTCAGTCGGGAATGACGCGATTTTGACACCAACACTCGTGGGTTCGATTCCCACACAAGACAAACATTTGTGTGCATGAACATGTCTGTTTGTCTTGGTCTGGGTGTTTTCTATGTATAATAAGTAGGTATTTACAATAAAAAATGCATTTACGTATGTTTATCAGTTGTCTAGTACCCATAACACAAGCTTCGCTTACATTGGGGCTGGATGGCGCTGTGTAATTTGTCCGACAATATTTATTTATTATATCAAACAACTTCTCGGAACACAACACGATGTACAATCGGTAGAACACACGAAGGGAGGTAAAGTTATTCCTTTCAAGGGCTCAATACTATGTATAAGCTTAGGATCGTCAACAATTCTCACAGCTCATCTCTGAACCGAGTCACAAGAATAGGTACCAGCTTGTACCAAGCTAGACCATAGGTAACTACAGAACGCCACGTGCAGTCTGATTTAAGACTTGTGTAGCATAAGTTTTTTGATGATTATTTTTGACACAGATGTGCGGATTAGAGCGTCCCCGGAAACGACGCGCACCGATCCACCCTCGTCGGTGCGGTGTCATATAGGCACAGGGAATGTGAGACGTTAATTACAAAATAAGATGAATGAGTTAATAGATACAATGAACGAGAGATGCCTAGATGCCTTTTGTGTATCGGAGATCAACCGAAAGGGAAGCGACACCGAAGATCTGCCTGGTGGCATGATGACCCTGTGGTTCGAGGTAAACCAGGACGATCATAACAGCGCGGGCGTAGGTGTCGTGCTTTCATCTCGCTTGGCTGCTGGTGTGAATAATTACGATATAGTTGGACCAAGACTTCTCATGGTTACGATAAAACTGGAGGTAATCCCCAGTCTTTTTGGTTGCAGCATATGCTCCTGTGAGCTCTACTAATCCCCAGGAGCTCGAGAAGTTTTGGGAGACTTTTGTAAGAAGTTTTCTAGATTTGGCTGAAGCGATTTAACGGATAATTATGTGTGGTGATCTAAATGGATGGGTTGGGACCAAGCGAAGCATTTATGAGGATGTGCTGGGTTCATACGGAAATAAGATAATGAACGATGTAGGTATGTTACTTTTAGACGTATATATGGAAGGAAAGCTCTTATCTTCGACAATGTCCTGATAAATTTAGGTAATTACCATACCTTCTTGGGAAAAGCACATCTTGAATGGGGTAACTCCCTTAGAGAGATCGATAGACTCTTTCGTCCAGATCCATAGACTCTTTCGTCTAGATCGATAGGTCTCGGCAGAGCAACATTTAGAAACCTTCAGCACATATTTACCACGCAAATATCTTAATAAATGTTACATCTTTGAAAAAAACGAAATTTAATTTTTCAGTACAAATTGGCAATTTCATACTTTTACTCCTAATAATTTAGGTATATTTGGCAAGTGCGTCCTTATCGCTTTAGTTTACAGTATCATGGATTTTCACTGTCAGCTTATTTGGAAACTACATAATGAACGATGGAGAGAGCTGTGCGATTCGAATAGGTTTATTTTATTGATATAACCCTCAAAACTAGCAAACAGAAGTGGCAATGGGTCGATCATTGATGCAGATGAGAAAGGAAAATCTTTGTGTAAACTAGAAGTCGTAGAGTAGAAAGTCCTATAACGAAGGTCGCATATAGGAAGATGGAGTGTTGACTCGTGTCCCCTAGATATGCTGATGATCTTATACGTGCCATCATAATTATGATTTATTAATGCAATTTGATTTAACCTGCTTTGTGTGCTTCCGCCACCAATTAGTTCATGCGGCCTAGCGCCGGCCGGCACCCACCCACTACTGTTAGTACGCGCAACATGCCGACGCTGCCATGGCTGCTCCGGTAGTCTCTGCCTCGGCTGCTGCAGTCGTCCGCCATCTGGAACAGAATCCGCATGCCCCCACCACCACCATCGCTGCCACGACTGGCCTGGTTGTCGCTGCGACACGTGTTTCGCCTCTCCACGAGGCATCATCAGGCGTTGTAGACGTTAATCATAAAAATAACATGCTACAAGTGACAAATTCATCGCAGTGCCATCCCTTATATTGAATTGAGGGTGGGGGTGGATGATATGAGCGAAAAGATATTTAATAGTGGGGAATGGTTTACGTCAGTCTGTTTGTTCATGAGAGTAATTTTAGAATTTTTATGTTTATTAATTTCTAATTGTTCCCTAATATTTCGTTTTAAACCTTTGTCTATGGTGTGTAAAATTTGATATGTATTAGTGGGAGATAAGTTATGTCCTTTGTCTATGAGATGCTCGGCGAAGTGTGACCTTTCTGGGCGATTGTTTTTATACGCCGATACGTGTTCGTGAAATCGTGTTATAAAGTTACGACCCGTTTGACCGATATAAACGTGTTCACATTCATCGCAGAACAGCTTATAGACGCCGGATTTTTTATTGGGCGGGATTTTATCTTTAGTGTTACAAAGTGATTTGAGTGAATTATGAGATTTGAGAGCAACATGTATGATATTTCTTCTAAATATATGAACTATTTTGTCAGTGATTTTTCCCAGGTATGACAAACTCGCAGTGTATTTATTTGTCGAAATATATACCGCGTACAATAGTCTGTTAACGATACTACTCGTCTTTTTACGCAATAATTTATCGATGGTAGATTTGGAATAACCGTTTAACTTCGCGATCTGATATATTACATCAAGTTCTTTGTTGTAATTATCCTTACTTGATGGAGCGCTCATCAAACGGTGTATCATAGTTTTATACGCTGCGAGCTTGTGTTGCCAAGGATGGCTGGATGACGCGGGAATCGTGGTATCGGTATGAGTGGGTTTACGATATATCGAAAATTGATGGAGGGATTGATTTTTAGTTATGGTTAAATCTAACAAGTGAAGTGAACTATTTTGTTCTATTTCTAAAGTGAATTTAATTTTAGGGTGGATTTTATTTAATTTGGAAACAAAGAGATCCAACGGTCCTTATACACTTCACTCGCTTCTCTACCATTCATAGCTCTTTTGATCTACGCTCGCCGCTTCCTAGGGCTCCTGACATCACCTTTTGATAAAACACGACCAATTTGGTCATGGTAGGTTAGTCTTGGTCTTCCTCGATGCCTACATCTCTCGACTTTCACATTGTATATCTGTTTCATCATTCTTTCATCCTGCACTCTGTCTACATGTGCGAACCATGGGAACATACCTTTTCTTATCTTAACACCGACACTCTCTTTCAGATCAACTCTCTTTCTTACGTTATCATTACGAACGCGGTGAATACCACAAATTTTGCGCAATGCTCGCATCTCGACCGCATTTATTCTACTTGTATGCTCCCGCTGCCATACCCAGCTTACACTTCCATAAGGTAGCGTTGGGTTCAGTTCGTTCTTGCTTGCTGTACACAACGCGTTCCATTAGAAACGCGTTGTGTACAGCAAGCTGTGCCTTCTGTTTTAAATTTCGGCTGCCTAGAAGTTTACCTAACGCTCCATTCACGTTAGTCCCTGCACTAACTCGTCTCTCCACATCAGAGCGGTGTACCTTCCATCATTGCTAAAAGCGCTTCCATGATGTACAAACTCATCCACTTGCTCCAACACTACATCATCAACTGTAATCCTAGTCATCGTTCAGGTTGTCTCTCTTTCAAATACATTCATTTCATTATCTTGGTTTTCTTCGCATTCAAATTGTAAGCCTTTCTTCATACAATCCTCTTTCATTGTTGTAACTAATACATATTTATTTAATATTTTGCAGACGTATGTAGAAGATCTAAGAGCATGTAAAGTGTTAGACTTTTATGTTTTTAGTGGTCTTATGCCGACTTACTATGACAGTAAATTATTCAGTCTTATGACACTATATTCTGACGGGCAACCACCGAATCTCATCAAACTGAACTCGACCTTTTTTTTATTTTCTTAGGTATATTCATTTCATTTTCTTAGTTTCTTAGGTATGTAGACAAGATAGTACATACTACTATAATATTATAAAATAAATAAAACAAATTACATCAGATTCTTTCATAAGACACTACAATAATCACTCGTCACTAAAGTCGGATAATCAATGAAATTAAAGTTTTTCAGAGAAACAGTAATATGATAATTATTTTTATATTTCCCTTATAAACAATAAGTGGAGACTATAAAATAATAGTTAAAATCGTTTTGAACTTTTTCTGTGACTATACATTTTTTTAAATCTTTTTTTTAACTCCATTGACAAACCTATGTCACCAAGTATTTTGTGGGACACTCGTCAAAAGCCAACAAATGAGCTCTAAGAGAAGGTTATTAATTTATTTATTTTATTTTATTTATTTATTTATTTAATTCACCATAATGCTAAATGAGCTTGACAGTTGCCCAATTTGCTCACTTGGCATATAATACGCATTGAATCATTATCAACACATACATTACACAATAAAAACGAACACAACCAATATAACATTACAATCAATACACAATTAAATTCAATACAATTAAAATAAGATTAATGACTTAATTCTAATCATTTTGTTGCCGTTCTGCTAAACTGATGCAATGTGCAATGAAAAGTGTCCATCTCCGGATACTGGCGAGTGATAGCGTTTAGAAAATTTAACGCCAGTGACAACGGGGCTTGCTTAAAAAGCTCTGTTCTTGCCCTAGGAATATGGAATATGTCACGATGACGTATTCTAAGGTAATTGTCAGGTGCTCGCATAGATATCGATGCTAAAACAGTCTGGTTACATTGTTGTCCTCGAAACAGCTGTACAACGTATTTCATCATAAATAATTTCCGTCTAATTTCAAGAGTCTTATATCCCAGCATACCCAAAATAAACATGCTGGGATATATATATGCGGGTATCCAACAAAGTATCCATACTGCTTATGATATAACCACCTAAAAAACTTTTTTTGAATATTTTCCACCATGGCAGTATATTTATTTTCATGGGGATTCCAAATAATAGAATTAGATTCTAATTTGCTTCGAACAAATGCATATAACGAAATCAAACCATGTGATATGGCAATGAGTTCTTAGGATTAATTTAGGTTGGGATTGAGGTTTAAGCTAGGTTAATTGCTTTTGCCGCGCGTTATCTATATAACGGATCTCGCAGCAACTTTGGTGCCGATTTGTTTTGCCTTCTCATCTTCAATAGCCATTCCTCTCTAGTACATATAATCTCATCTCGTTTCAGGTTACTACACATAGTAGATCCAATCATTGGACCAGTTCAACAATAGAGATAAAGTATTCGAATGCTACAGATTAGGTATGATAGCAATCAAATTCAAGTCATGAATTATATATTATAATTACACTTTTAAACATATTGAGGTAGTAAAGAAAGCATATACTTGCAACGTCATACAACGCTGGCACTGTGAATGAGTCTGTGACTGATTCAGCAGTGCCAGCGTACCATGAAGACATTAGCATGGATGAGATTGAATGGTCGATACGAAGTTTGAAAAATGGAAAGTCAGCGGGAATCGATATGGTAACAGCTGAGATGATCAAACTGGGTGGCACCTACGTTAGGGACGCCTTCTGGTTTTTGAGCAAATTATGCTGGAGAACCGGAAGAGTCCCGAACGATTGGAGACGCGCAGTCATCGTGCCCTTGCAAGCAAGGGCTCACGTATGGACTGCGCCAACTATAGGGCCATCAGTTTGATCAAACTAGCAGCTAAAGTGTATGAAAAAATTATTTAAAGAAGAATGAGGGTGAAATCCGATGGAATGCTTTAGGAAGCACAGGGGGGATTTCGAAGCGGCAGAGGATGTACGGATCAAGTTTTTTCGCTCCGCAATATCGTGGAAAAGCATCTGGCTATGGATCAGAAGGTTTTCTGCGGTTTTGTGGACCTTGAGAAAGCATTTGATAGTAGGAAAGAATCTCTGGAACATCTTGCCCAGATATGGGATTGACGGTGACCTTCTACGTGCTGTGCAATCCACCTATGAGGATTGCACAGCATGTGTGAGGGTGGACGGCAGCTTATCACCCTGGTTTGATACCAATATTGGTTTCAGACAGGGATACGTGCTGTCGGCTCGGCTATTCATCCTGTATCTGGACAGTTGTCTTCAGAGAATGAGAAATATGAATGTGGGAATGCGAATGGGTGGCTCAGTGGTTAACTGCCTGCCTTATGCAGATGACGTGGTATTAATAGCAGAATCATCATCCGAACTGCAAACACTAGTCACAACAATGAAAGACGATTGTATGAAGAAAGGCTTACTACTGAATGCGAAGAAAACCAAAATAATGGTATTTGAAAGAGAGACAACCAGAACGAACACTAGGATTACGGTTGATGATGTAGTGTTGGGGCAAGTAGATGAGTAGAATAAATGCGGTCGAGATGCGAGCACTGCGAAAAATTTGTGGCATAACGCTTGCTGACCGCGTTCGAAATGATGACGTACGAAAGAGAATTGGACTGAAAGAGAGTGTCGGTGTTAAGATAAGAAAGGGCATGCTCCGTTGGTTCGGACATGTAGAAAGAATGCAAGATGAAAGAATGACGAAACAGATATACTAGTACAATGCGAAAGTGGAAGGATGTAGGAGCCGAGAAAGACCAAGACTAACCTACTATGACCAAATTGGTCGTGTTTTATCAGAAGGTGATGTCAGGAGCCTTAGGAACCGGCGAGCGTGCATGAAAAGAGCTATGAATGTGAAAGAAGCGAGTGAAGTGTATAAGGACCGTCTTATGGCGCTCGGTTCTCTCTGCCTACCCCGCAAGGGACCTGGCGTGAAGATATACTCATACAAGTGACTAACTTGGGGAACTGTATGACTACGCCTTAGACACTTACTTAGTCTGTAGGTGACAGTAGGCGACAGCTTTGTGGACAAGGCGTTTTCAACTGTTTTTTAATGATTATTTTTCATTTTCTACTAGTATACTCTAAACCTCTATTAACTTTATATTTTATTTGGTTGTCTTTCTATTCTTGTCAAAATATTTCTCTCAACCTACCTTTGTCTTTCCCAACATTTGATCGTCGTTTGTGTCGACTACTTGACTGACTAGGAGTACTAGCTGCAGATGCAATATCTTTTGCAGTATAAAAAGTGGGAGGTGTAGTTGCGTCGATGTCTATCGGACTAGTTGTACAGGAGAAAGAAATAGCTAGTGAAGGAATAGTATCTCTGTGTGTAGCATGGAGTCCCACTACTGAAATAGGCGAGTTTTTTCTTGAGTTTTTAATTACAGATGACCAATAGTTTGGTTGATTGTTTGTGCACGTTAATGTAAATAGCGAATATATGGACAGGAAATATTGAAGCGTTGGATGGCAAATTTCCTGGATTGTTTCGTTTTCTTCGAAGTAAATATGATCAGGTAGGTATAGATAATTCGTCTTTAGTAAAATTAGCAACAGGAAGTAATGGCTACTCCGAAAATAAATTTGTTAATTACAATATTAATTAGTAGTCTTAGGTAAGTATATTCTGTATTATAAGTACAAATTTCAGTTGATAATAACGTACATACTGAGTCATATCGTTAATTTTTATCAGAATAAAATATACATTTTACAGATTGGATGTGGCTTTTAAAACAGAAACAACTCAAGTATTTTTTTAAAACTTACCACTTCCATCACAAGATCCTTCTGACTGATTATTTCTAAATTTTTTCATTGAAGTTTCATCTGGTGTACTTCGTATATCTATTAAGTTAAACATTCGTTCTACCCTAATATTTTGTAGCGACCTCTTCATACTGAACACTGATCTAATATAGATATTAAAATGTTATCCGTCGTAAAATAGTCCTAAAAATAGATAACGGAATTATCGTACACTCAAAGTGCGTAAACGCTGTACACGCGTAACGTGACTGTACCCTTCCGCCCGCACCATCCCCGCAAACACGTCCAACGTATAATCTTTTGTTGGCTCAATATACAATGTAAAGAATTCATAAACGGCATATACTCCCACCAGTACAATAGATTATCTTTCAATCTATTTGTGTTTTTAAAGCTTTGTAACCTAGACTAAAAAATAAGATCTTTAAATGTTCAAATTCATGAAAAAGTCAAGATAACCTAAATGTTAGTTGACTCACTATACTTAGGGGCCATCAAATTGTTAAGAAGCAAGTGACTTTTTAAGGAGATGTGGAAAGACCGATTTATGCGGTGCTCGGTTTTCTCTTCATACACCTCAAGGGACTATGTACGAAGATATAAACAGATTATAGATAGATGAGATTATTATATTATATTATGCCACCTAGTAGTACTATATGTAAAGTAACGTAATTATAATTATATTTATTGTTACTTTTAAACTACTTGTTCCTAAGAATTTTATTTTAGTACCGACATTAATTCTTTGAGAGGCGTACATGTACAAGTTCAGTTTTTGGTGATTTATGAAGAAATACATTTAATCTTATCAGAAACACCGTTCCTATATGAAATCTATATGTTTGTCTGTGCGTTTTTAATATACGAATTTTGACTTCAGATTCGGATTCAGCATAAAAAAGTAGAATAGGAATATGTTCAGGAACACCGTTCCTATCTCTTAAGGAACATGGTCAAAATGGCCGACAAATAAAAAAAAAAATTAATTGTTATATAATTGACGAGCCAGGTTTTTTTTTTTTTTGTTTTTTCATTTCATTCACATTCCTCTGGCAATGGAAGCTTGCGCATTCTCAACTGGTTACAAATTAAATCTACAATCAAGTATACCTACTACCTACCACCTGTTTATTATTTCAATGTTTTCTGTTTATAAAACTTTAGTCATCGAGAGTTTTAGCCTTTTATTTGTAATACCTTTTCTTTCGCCCGTGATACACAGTATACCATCATTGCGTTCGCCCAAAATGTGTGTACTCGATAAAAATACTTTTTGGACCACATTTTGGTACGTTTTTTTGGCACGTGTAATTAGGAGTTAGCTCGTGTTTGTCAAATAAAGGACAATAGACGGCTAATGTAATACGGGTCTGTGCTGCGGTGTTCAACAAAATGACAGGGTCTTTATCGCTAGGCTCAAATACTTAGGAAAAGAAAATATTTTCTTTTAGAAAGAAAAACCAAGACCTTTGATAAATCTATAGTATCCGTCTGGTATTTGTCATAAAAGTGCTGACCCCAGCATTAACTATTGTTATTATTATTATAATACATCCGGTTACAAAAAGCAAACACGCACGCTTTACGATAAAGTATTCGCAGCCTATGATCGCTTGCAGTAAAAGGAGTGTTATTAGGCTACGGTCTTCTATGAGACGGAAGTAATACCTCAGTGGAGCTGCTTTGATATGCCCTGTCTGTATTTCGACAGAACACCGTTTGTTAACGTGCAGCAGAGTGTATCACGTGTGTGCAGGTAAGCTTGACTGTAATTGTAAAGACTGTGTCACTATCAACATTTAGACGAACTTTAAATAACTATTAAGAAAATGTAGGACATATTTATGCATTTTCTCAATAAGCAAAGTTTGTAACGGAAAAATAACATTTAATTTTCTTAGCCTTTAAACCTTTGCATCAAATTTAACGCATGGTGAAGTAATTTATTTAAAATATAATCATACTCATTATGAAAACCATGTGGATCTACTTTGCATGCTTATTGTGCTGTTTACAGCTTTCATTTTCTGAATATATCTAATATTTAAAATATGAAAGTATGTTTTTACTCTGAATTTGTTGTATGCTGATGAGGATATGTTAATAAAACATACCAGTAAGAGCTGCAGCGAAACATCGATTTATGTATACACGGGGTTCTTAATATCTTACATAATATTGGAACTTCCTTTATAAAAAAAAGAAGCAGGAAGACTATTTTATTTATTTAAAAAAAATAAAAACAGTGCAGTCAATACTGTAATTTTTAAATAAAATTTTAAATAACAACCGATGGGATGAAACAAAATACATTCGACGGAAAAAAATATGTAGACAAAAAGACCCCAAATTATTTTTGTCCACAACTTATTCTCTCTCTCTCCTCGACCCGCCGGAATGGGCGTTGCGTGGTGAGTGGCGGCCCCTACCGCCGCGTGCATTAGCTTCCGCACTGACGAGGGCGGATCGATACGCGTCGCCTCCGGGGGACGCGCGTCTGTGTGGTTTGAGTCCAGAATTGCAGTTAATAGTATTGGACTGGCAGTGCACGCTTCTGGTACCGACATTTATATCCGCATTAATAATTTTGTTTTAATAATATGTTAACACATGAGTAACACCTCCGTTGTTGTCAAATATCTATAAGCTCTTACCTGTTTACGAAAAGGCAGGTCGTATGTTAGTTTGTCACGGTAGTGGTATAAATACTACTAGTATTCAAACAATATAAACTTTATCGTACCCCTTAAAATGCTTATTTATGTTTTATTTGTTTAATACAAGCCAAAATTATAAAACAGTGTGTATCTACGTAGATAGATATACTCTGTGTAAATTAATTAAATCCCGCACAGCTGTGGTTACATTAGCACGAATGCTCAGAAACCACAGGATTAGGGTTAACAGTTGAAAAGTAAATGCCTTGACCTATTTGCCAAGGAGATCCGAGGATGCACTAGCTCCACGGGTTTAAAAGTTTCTGACTGTAAATAATGCAGAGGATTTCTCGAAGCGTCAACTATATGGAGTTTTCCAGAAAAGCTAGTCATACGATTTAATCTTTTAAAAAAATCTCCCATCCTTAATACCCGTACTTGGTAGTCTTTAACCTCTTCAGAGGTATCTTAAACGCTCATTATTTAAAAATTTTAAGTAGTACCTACTTATTATTATGATATCATATCGATCCACTGAATAAAGGATACAGGAAATCTCCTCTTGTACTTGTCACTTCGGTCATCTGCATTCCGCATCTTCATCCTACAGTCCATTTGATGTCATCGGTCGATATAGAGAAGGAACTGCTAAAAACTTCATGATCCCATACGCTGCTTGTACTCTACTTCCCTCATAGTTAAGGCAGTAATGGCCGCCAACTGTCACAGAATTAATGAATAGTAAATAAGTACTTTCCAGATGAATTAACAGATATAAACATTCGTAAATAGTATTTTTTTTTTTGTAATTAGAATACACGACCCAACAGCCCAAACAACCGGCATATCATCTTGCTTATATACATATAAGTTGGTGACTCGAAATTATCATGGCTGAATCACTGCCTTTTTTTAATAAAAATGTTGTAAACAAACACCGTTGTAACAATCCAATATCCGTAGTCCCGCTCGCATGAAATTTAATTTTATTTCTGAGAAAAATAGGTAATAAAATTTTCCGCACAATTTGCATGATTTATACGAGTATGTTATAGTTTAATTCCCTAGTCTTAAAATAATTTGAAGGTGGTGGATTTCCGAATTTAGTCCAATCGTGGGGTGTGCCTACCGGGAGAGTCTTGGCTACGTAATGACTAACACCACTCATTGGTTACGGTCTAGACGTCGCGTTATTAGATTGAAAATGTAAGTTCGTTAGTGGCATCCTGAAGATGCAAATATCTGTTGATTACGACTAGGACCAATGTTAGGAGATATATGGGGTTCCTTAAGCGGCATCAGTCTCTGTGGCTGTGTAAATAATGGTCAGTATGGGCTTGGCATGTTATGTGGTGTTGAGGTTTAGGGGCTAGTACAGAACTGTAAGAGAATTTAGGTTGATTAAATGAAGACAATAGCGACTTCCTATCAGGAAGGCGATCATTCCGCTGCTGCAGGTAAAGAGTGTTCATCTCCTCGTGCGCAAATCCTAAAGCCTGTTCAATAGTATCAGCCCGCATGCACGGAATACGAGAACTTTGCGTTTTGGTAACCTACCAACCGCGGTCAGGTTTTTTTGGTTATTTTAGGGGCTTCGCCCCCGAGCCGAGCGGAGAGCGTATTTTCTAGAAACTCAAACACATGTAAATTAAGTTTCTAGAAACACTAAATATGTAAAAGAAGCTATATGGAGTAAGATAGGTTGCCGTTATATAGCTGAGGTATTCTGTAAGGTGGAGGTACTCCACCAGAGGAACTGCCTTGGTGCGCCCTATCTCTCTTTAAAACACCAACCCAAATGCACACGAACGTTTGTTCTGGGTAGGAATCGAAACATCGGTGTCAATGTAGCGTTAATAAACACTGCGCCAACGAGTTCGTCAAAACTATATATACAAGATAATTTAGAATCGAGGGTTATACTAAAAAGTATTTAATTAATATTGCTCCCAGCCAAGTGTACCATGTAAATTAACGAGTCGAAATTGAAAAAAATGGCTGAGTATTTTCTTCAAATAACACGCAATTTAAAAGTCAGGACTCGCAATTTGAAATTTGTAAGGAAAGTCCTTTAGGTTGCGCCAACATTTTACTTGTCATCTGATATTTCAATTTAAATGCTTTTGTTTTCCAACGGCTTCTTCCATTGTTTCTTCAAATATTAGTTTCATTGAAACTCAGAAATATTTTAAAATAATGTTTCGTAATAAACGAATTCTATTGAACGTGTCCAAATGTTAGCGTATAGTGAAGCATGTTGTAAATATAATGATACCGAGTAGTACCATTAAATATAAATACATGAACTGAATCATTGCCAGACATTTCTGTCAGTCACATATTCATCGATTCTGTATTAACCCTTCTTATATAGAGTATTTCTGATGTGTCTTTTGAACATACTGTCAGGTAAGGTAACGGTTTCAGGTAATTTATTATAGAATCAAATACAATTTACAGCATAACCTACCTACCTTAGCATAGTAATTTACAACAAAATCTACCAATCTTGGCAAGCCTAAGATTTCTATTCTAAGATTATCACAAAATTTTGAAAACGACTCTGTATTCCAAAGATTTCTATTCTAAGATTATCACAAAATTTTGAAAACGACTCTATATTTCTACATTATATTACATGATTATACTAAAAGGTAACGGTGATGATATTTGTTTCTTTAAATAGTTCTCTAAGTGAATGTGAATATAGGGAGTAACGTCAATACAAAACACGGGCGCTGGCGTTACGCCGGCAGTCAGTCAACGGCTTACTGTCAGCTATATCTGAACATCTGGCTGAAACTCTAGCAGAAAAAAATCAAAACAATGATAAATTTGTTGTTTTGGTAAAAGTTTATTTTATTTACTGAAAAAAACACAAGATACAGACATGAATATAAAAAAAAACTTTGCTGTCAATTAGGTGCGGGTATTTTGATATATGTACCGTGTATACATCCATATGCATTTAATAAAAAGCGGCTATTTTAATGTTACAACTGTTTGTAATATTAAACATATATGTATAGATTAACAAATCTTTGTATAAAAATATATACTTAACTGTATTGAGGGTACATTCGTTCAAACTACCACAGAAGCACGTAAAAAAGAAAGTAGCAAAATGCTAAGGAAATATTTATTTAGCTGGGAGTGAGCTATGAGCAACGTAACGAAAAAGAAACAAACCGAGTCGGTGTGAATTCCGGCAGTAAGTTTTTGCGTTATTCGTCTGAAACATGTGCTGAGTAAGTAATTCAAGTACATTTTAAAACAGATTTTATTTGAGCTCACTATATTTTATTCTAAGTGAACGAATTATTACAAAGTATCACGTATCGGCAAGTACTTTAGTACGTTACGTGAGGTGGAAAACAAGCAGATGGCCCATGTGATGTGAAGCACTAACTATAAGTAAGCTATGGACGCGTACAATACAATGAATAAGACTCGTCGGTTGCTACTTCCGCTCTTCTAGTGTGAACTAAGAAGCTTCCAAGCAGTCTCACTCGCTTGCAGGAACACAATAAACCTCCAGGAAAGTTGTCTTTTTCTGTAACGTGGACGTACTTACTTTCTCAACCAGGCTGTACTCAATCAAAGTTACTGTGTCCTTCATCTCTATACCAGAGGTTCGTTTGCTAGTCAGCGTCCAAGTGAAGTTACACTTTGTTCTGAAGATACTTAGGTACATAATTGTGGAGAAACTCGTGCATGTGCATTTTTCTTATACAACGTCGAGAGGCATACAAGTATACGGCCCACTTGATGTAAAGCGATTCCTAAGCCTATAAACTCCTGCAATACATTGAGTATCTCTCGCACGATGCCAACTCTGCTGCTAACACAGCAACCCTGGGAGTTGTTATTTGGCTGCGGTTTTTCTGTGAGGTGGTGGTACTTCCCCCTCTTAACACGAGGCGCGTCCCATACATTTGAAAATTTCCCGTTGTGGTTAGAAACATAAATTTTCGAGTTGTTTTGTTGTTTGTCGATAATTAGCTTAAACACAAAGGGTAGTTTTGGTTGTTGTTTATCTAGTTCAAACAAGCCAGTCAAAATGTAGGACGCTGTGAGCACATTTTCCTATATCAAGCCTCAGTGTACAGAACGCGTGATGGGTTAAAATACCCAGACCAAAGTGTCAAAGCAACATAACAGCGCGTTTCGCCACTGCCTGAGCCACCGAGCTCGTTATAAGCATTTGGATAAGTATTATAATATTAACACGTAAAAGATTGTATCGGTCTCTTTCTTCCTATAAATATTCCTTATTGAATCTAAGTTTTATGCCACAGCCCCAAAAAAGTGATTTTTGGGATTCTGTAGCTATATTTGTAACTTTTTCATTAATATCAGTACGTCAACGTTGGCGTTACTTGACCCTGAATAAACAGCAGAGTGAGCTTTGCTCAATATATTTTCGCTCGTCAAAACCGAGTATAACGCACCATTGATACGGTTTCCTGCTTTCACTCTTCTAAATATCTCCCTCACATTTCCCATTTCTCGTAAAATTCCTATCATTTGGTCCATTTTTTCATCTCAGGTTATTATCTGGTACTGTGTAATAGTTTCATTTGTTCCAATCTCCAACGCTTTCGTATTCATTACATTCACAATAAAATAAAAATAGCATCATGATTAAAAATATAACAAAGTAAAACTACCTAAACAAAAACTATAAAAATATTAGAATAATTTGGTCCTTTCGGTAAGGCACTCATAATGCAGGCAGAGTTTCTGCTCTGGATTGCTAAGAAACCCCTTTGAGGGAAAAAACTAATTGCGCGAGAATTACCCGTTGCCTCTCTCAACCGTATACTGAACTCCTTGAAGAGCTCGTGCGCATGTCGACCACACCGACCGAGGTTTTCGAAGTCATATGTGACAAATTCGAATTAGGCATCGAGACAACTATAAAAACGATATGGTAGCAATGTTACCCAAATAACGTTAAAAAAGTATATTATTGAGTCTTTTCATAGTTATGAAGTTATGAATTAAAGAGAACTGAATATTCAATAAATACGACAAGCTCGGTGGCGCAGTGGTGGAACGCGCTGTTACGCTACTTTGACACCAACGCTCGTGGATTCGATTCCCACACAGTACAAACATTTGTGTGCATGAACATGTCTGTTTGTCTTGGTCTGGGTATTTTCTCTGTATAATAAGTATGTATTTACAAAAAAAAATGTATTTACGTATGTTTATCAGTTGTCTAGTACCCATAACACAAGCTTCGCTTACTTTGGGGCTAGATGGCGCTGTGTAATTTGTCCGACAATATTTATTTATTTATATACCATACCATAAGGTGATTGAAAGGCATTTACGAGATTTTTCGTTTTGGACATAATGATATATATTTTTTATTACCCAAAACGTCGAACATTAAAATTGAAATTTATAATTATACCCTAAAAATTGAGATTGGTAAATCAATTTGTTTTTAAAACGGTTTTATTGGTGGTAGTCGCTTTTAATTTGTTAATTGTTTCACTCTCTCCCGCCTCGCGCGTTTTGTTATTGCACATGGTATTCTTACATATAGTAAAATTTGTTTATTTTCACGTAGGTAACAGCAGTTTTAAGGTATTTATAAAAAATAATTGGTTACAGCCGGTAACACAGCAAAACCTTTCCGTGCATCATACAATTTCAATCGTAAATGAAGCTGTAAAGCATTTTTCCGACCAAGCCAAAACTGGGGCAAACGATATTATATTAAGCGAGCTACCGTATAGAAAGGTCATTTAACATGGCACGCCAAATGCATTCGGTCAGTTGTCAAGCCCCGCTATGGCACATGTTACCGAGATTTATCCGTTTGGGCGTGAGTATGACGTCACAAACCATAATCTATCAAATGGCTTTTTAACTCGATTTTGATCGCGCAGTTTCAAACTTTGTTTTTGAAATGAGATATTTATTGAAGCTGCAATAGTCTAGTGTCAATAGCAAAGTTTAAATATAACTTTGTGCGATATTTTGTTAACTAGAATCACATTGAGTGCGGCGAGGCGGTACGATGCTTTTTCCTTGACTTCGTTAGTAAGGCTTTACATATTAAAGCCAAGATTCGTCAAAATCAATCAATCTTTTCAGAATTTCAGAGTATTATTACTACTACTACTACACCAACCCTTGGTCATCCCACTGCAAGGATATCGGTCTCCGAAGGGGTTTAGAGCATACTTCTCCACGCTGCTCAACTGCGGATAGGCGGAGGACAGTGTTATAAAGCCGCCCGAAGGCTACTGACTTAGCTTAGCGACTGTCATCTATCGACAACAGCTGGGACCGACGGCTTAACTTACCCTCACTGAAAACTATTTTCATACTTAAAGTTACTGAACTAAAAATTTAAATATATTCAATATATTTAAATTTTTAGCGATATCTGATACTATTACAATTGGCACTAGAAATACTCCATTTTAGTACCAAGGAGAAATATTTTTTATTCTAAGCAGAAAACGACAACAAAATTTTAACGAACTCGATGGCTGAGTGGTTACCAATGCCAATTTAACACCGATGCTCGTAGGCTCAATTCCCGCACGGGGCAAACATTTGTGTGCATGAATATGTTTGTCTTAGTCCAGATGTTTTCAAATGACAGCGCAGGCAGCGCGATTGGAGAAGTGCCTCCACCGCACAGAAAGCCGCCGCCAAATAATTACTCCTAGAAAGAGTGTTGTGTTCCTGGGAGAGAGTGAGGTTACCAGTAAGCTTATAAGGACTTGCCATGTGTAACAACGAGTATGACAACTCGCGAGCGATACTTTATGTGCTGCAAGCATTCATAGACTACGGTACTACTGTACATTAGGTGGGCCGTATACATAAATAAATTATAAATATTGTCGGACAAATTACACAGCGCCATCTAGCCCCAAAGTAAGCGAAGCTTGTGTTATGGGTACTAGATAACTGATAAACATACGTAAATACATTTTTTTTTGTAACTACATACTTATTATACATAGAAAATACCCAGACAAAGACAAACAGACATGTTCATGCACACAAATGTTTGTACTGTGTGGGAATCGAACCCACGAGCGTTGGTGTCAAAGTCGCGTCTTTCACGTCTGAGCCACCGAGCTCGTAAAGTACTCTAGCAATTTTTATGCGTGTGTAATTTTATCTCAATGTGGGTAGTGATGAGTAGAGAGTTTCATTGTTGATTTTTATCGTAAAAAAACTCGAAACTCATTTTATTTTCACCATAACTCCGTTTATTCATGCTAGAGCACGCATGCACGCATTTTGAAAGTTTCTTTGTGTTCTTCAAAAATGATCTAAAGCATTTTCATCGTAAAATGTACCGTTTTTTCGCAATTTAATGTTGAATCTTAAATTTATGCGTTGAAAAAATAAGACCTATCTTCAATGAGCCATATTTTTGTTTGTATTGGGACTAGATCAAAAAAAAAAGGAAACGAAATTCTATGTTTATTTATTAACTATAATTTTGATTCCTATAGTTTTTTTGACAAAATCAATAATTTTTGAGTTATTTGTCAAAAACATTTCCTAAACAAATCCTTCGTAAGGATTCGTAAGGATTTATCCAACTACTCTAAATAAAGTCAACTTAGCAAAATTTCATTTTGACGATCCCATTCGAGCCGATTTCAAGTTATTATGAAATAGCTTTACAATATAAAAAAAAGGTGTAAAAATCTGCCCAGCCAATTTTTATGTTACTGTTTCGCATGAGGTTGTTTCTTTAAAAAAAAATATAGATAACACAGAATCAATATATATATAGGTTATAATAGGCTATGTCTAATGTATCACTTAGCTTGAAGGCTTTATCCTTTATCGTTATTATTTCTGTGGCTCTCTATACCGGAATAAG
The DNA here is from genome assembly GCA_947507595.1 of Pyralis farinalis. Lineage (NCBI taxonomy): Eukaryota > Metazoa > Arthropoda > Insecta > Lepidoptera > Pyralidae > Pyralis > Pyralis farinalis. The sequence goes on from OX382274.1 coordinate 19,566,814, forward strand.
TATGTAAGCATATTCTTGTTGATCATAAAAGTATTTTTGTATTAGTCACAGATTGGGCACAACGAAGAACAAGATGCGACAAAATCGTTTCAAATATTCCCAAAACTGGAGTGTAGTGCTTGTAAAGGAGACAATGAGTTGAGGCGCTCATACATTGTTCGCCTAGAACGAACAGTAACGGAAAATTACTTAACGTGTACATTAGTTTACATATATATTACAATGTAATTACATGTTACCGTAACAAACAATTTGTACCACGGACATTTCTGAGAATCAATACATGGCAAATCTTAAAGATTTTGAGGTTATGTTTGGTTACGAAAACAGTACTAGTTATATATGGAGAGTTCAAATACTTACTTACTTAAATATGCTTTGATTAAAACAAAATAGCAGAAGATAAGTGACTAGCCTCTAGCGCATGGATCTCTTAAATTAGGCCAACGTCGCCTAATTTACTTGCAATCCGAGTAGCATTCGTTTCGCACGTCACGCGCGTGTTTGAGATACCTACTTGTACTTTTAGGATTTTCAGCGTAATAAAGGTGCTACAATGCCTTCGTGTGCTTTTAAAGATTGTACAAATTATTCAAAAAGAAAAAAACGTTTTTTTATTTTTATTGCCGGACATATTACATGGCGTCACCTAGCCCCAAAGTAAGCGAAGCTTGTGTTATGGGTACTAGACAACTGATAAACATACGTAAATACATACTTATTACACATAGAAAATACCCAGACCAATACAAACAGACATGTTCATGCACACAAATGTTTGTACTATGTGGGAATCGAACCCACGAGCGTTGGTGTCAAAGTAGCGTAACAGCGCGTTTCACCACTGCGCCACCGAGCTCGTCAAATCACACGGCATTACGTTGCACTCGTAAGTAGGTACATTTATCTAATAAAATATTTTTGAATTAGTATTATTTTGTTGTTCACTTTGCGGAATGTAAGTGTGCGACAAGCTAAGTTGCACGGGGCCACGCGTACATAGTCGGCGAATACTAACAAAATTATACGAGTGGTGATACTTCGTTTTGCTCACGCGCCACCTGTTTGTGTCATTCTGTCTCTTTCTCATTTAGCGTGTAATATTAACATTCGTTTGTGTGAGTAATGTATATGGTAATATTGGTAGTATCCGATCCATTGTTTGAGTACCTAATGTAAGAACGCTACTTATCTTCCGCTATTTTGTTTTAATCAAAGCCCACTCACTGATCAGTATGGTGCGCCTTCATTTGTATTCTGAAGACTTGAAAGTGCGCCTTGATGTATTGTGATAAGGTTTCTTTTGTCAAATGTTCAGACGTCTTGGTATACCAAGACGTCTACCTGATAATATTAGCCTGTATGTATAGTCGACCGCATATCAAACATCCTAATATGACTCTGGCACCCTCGTGCTTTTAGAGATGGTTTTCTGACATTTGTACATAGGTAATTATTATATATGATGTGCGATTGAACCTGAGCCTCGTTTTATTATAACATGCACAGTCGTTCCAGTAAAACAATCAAACGGCACAGCGAAATCAATCCGAAATTCAAAATGACTTTTAGCACAGAGGCGACGGTATTGCCAGACACTACCGCTTAATTATTACACACGAGTTCCTGAAAGTACACAAGGCAAGGGTGGTTCTTATTTTTGACTCATTTTTAGGTCTATTTTAAAGAAATACAATCATTTATTTATTTTTCCAAAATATATATGTTAATCTAGACAATAAATCAAAAGTTAAAAATTATAGATAAAAAGATAAAGATAAAAAGTCCCTCGAGGGCACTTAGACACGTCTAAGTCGTCGTCACGTTAGAAATTTTTTGAAATATCTTACTGTATCTCATTTAATTCTCTTATTTTATATTTTTCCTTTTTTTAATCTACTAGCATTTCGGAAATGACCATTGGCGAAGAAGAAATGCCGAAAGAAACTTGCCAATATATATTTTTTTTTATACTACGTCTGGAGGTATACAAGCATACAGCCCACCTGATGTAAAGCAGTTACCGTAGCCTTTTAACGCTTGCGATATATTAAGTATCATTCGCGCGATGCCTCCTCTGCTGCTTACACAGCAACACCTTGGGAACTTACTGGTGACCTCACTAACACGCAGAAACACAACAACCCTCTAGGGAGTTGTTATTTGGCTGCGGTTTTCTGGTGGTGATGTGGAGGTACTTCCCCAGACGAGCTGCTTTGATGCGCCCTACGAGAGGTAGGGCGCATCATAGCATCCAGAGCAAGACAAACAGATATGTTCATGAACACAAATGTTTGTCTTGTGTGGGAATCCAACCCACGAGCGTTGGTGTCAAAGTCGCTTCATTTACAACTGAGCCACCGAGCTCGTCGTGTCTCTTTTAAAAAATACATAAGCATATTGGTATAATAATGATATCAAATGGTCAAATTAAAGATTATTATTTACAGGCTACGTTATTTGCTTCATATGATGTGCGACGAATGCTTGTTTACAGCCGCCATTACAGTGGTAGCTACCTAAACAAATGTCTTTATACAACACTGTTAACATCAACATTATTACCAATTGGTGCACGGAATATGTGAGTATAAAATATGCCTTAATATTACACAATAATGTCTCTTGACAACACTGCGTACAAATAGTGTCTTAAATCAAAAATGGTTCCAAAGCTTTTTACTCGTGTCCGTTACATTGTAATAATTGATAAATACGTTTTAAAATATGCTATTTTTTTTATAAATGCCAAGTGTGTGTTGTTTCGTAGACTATATTGAGCAATCGCCTTTTACTAATAATACCAAAATATAAATAAATAAATACATAATAATAAACCTGACACTTGATAAATATAAAACTATATTTACATAACTACTGCCATTGTATTCAGTGGAAACATTTTTGAATTTTAAATGTTGATGTATATTAACGAGTAAATTGCCAAATAGGACTCTTAACATTGTATAACATGTAACCTTCATTGGGTGTACGGGCAAAGCACTGTTCATTAGTGTAATTACCATTTAGCACCTATTCACCTCATTCTAATAAATGTAATTCAAAACTCAAACAGCTCTCGACGCGATCATGCGCACTAATCATTCAAATATCAATAATTACTAGGGAAAACAATAAATTATTACTTTATCATCGTTAAAATCTTATGATTTATTGATATTACAACAAACATTTGTACGCTATCTTATTTTCGTGAAATGAATTATTTCAATTTTAAATGATACTGCAGATCTTCGTCTTAGAGTTATCCCGTTTCCATTAGGATTGGCGGGGTCCGCTACCTAAGCCTTAGGATTTGATGATGATACTGATTTTTACTTGGAGCGACTGCCTGCAGACCTCCGCAAACCAGAAAGATAACCAGGCCTTTCTCAGGTTAGGTGACACGTCTTTCGAAATATAACTACTTTTGACTTGCGGGTTTCCTCGCGAAGTTTTCCTCCGCCGGTGACACTAACGATAATTACAAATACGTACATAAACCTGAAAACACAAATTTAGTGGCAATTACCAAGATTCGAACCGGGGACCAGTTGATCAATAGGGGGGTTCTTTATCCACTGGGCTAGTAAACAATACGACATACAGCAGATATTTTAAAGAAACAAATCTGATACCTACCTTTTCATTGGATTCGAGACATAGTTGCCTATTGTCTTCCATACGCAACGAACCTGACCTACTAAGCATCTGTATTATGAAGTCAAAATGAAAATTGAATATGTAAAGCGCACTGCAGTCAGCTTAGGGGCATAACCAGTTGACTGGTCTCTAGATCACTGCATTGCAGCACATTGTGCGATGCGAATACACAAGTAACAATGAATGAAAATGATGGTACCGCTTTAAAAAATGAGGTAATCCACACTAGCTAAAAATTTTCAGTTTTATGAACGAGAGCTACCATACAATATTAACCATAACAAAAAAAATTAAAAGTACTTCAGTTTACTGAAATTAAATAAACATTAGTTGTAAAATAGGGATTTTGAAGTTTTTTAATATATCACATTTAAGAAACCGATATGTATACCAGGCGAGTGCATGTTTCTGTCTGGGCTAGTGTGTGTGGAAATCATATTATTTTACATGCAATTTGATCTAACCTGCTTTGTGTGCTTCCGCCATCAATTAGTTCATGCGGCCTAGCGCCGGCCGGTACCCACCCACTACTGTTAGTGCGTGCAACATGCCGACGCTGCCATGGCTGCTCCGGTAGTCTCTGCCTCGGCTGCTGCGGTCGTCCGCCGTCTGGAACAGAATCCGCATGCCCCCACCACCACCGTCGCTGCCACGACTGGCCTGGTCGTCGCTGCGACACGTGTTTCGCCTCTCCACGAGGCATCATCAGGCGTTGTAGACGTTAATCGTAAGAATAACATGCTACAAGTGACAAATCCATCGCAGTGCCGTCCCTTATATTGAATTGAGGGTGGGGGTGGATGGTGTGAGCGAAAAGATATTTAATAGTGGGGAATGGTTTACGTCAGTCTGTTTGTTCAAGAGAGTAATTTTAGAATTTTTATGTTTATTAATTTCTAATTGTTCCCTAATATTTAGTTTTAAACCTTTGTCTATGGTGTGTAAAATTTGATATGTATTAGTGGGGGATAAGTTATGTCCTTTGTCTATGAGATGCTCAGCGAAGTGTGACAATCGCCCAGAAAGATCACACTTCGCTGAGCTAACCATTCCCCACTATTAAATATCTTTTCGCTCACACCATCCACCCCCACCCTCAATTCAATATAAGGGACGGCACTGCGATGGATTTGTCACTTGTAGCATGTTATTCTTACGATTAACGTCTACAACGCCTGATGATGCCTCGTGGAGAGGCGAAACACGTGTCGCAGCGACGACCAGGCCAGTCGTGGCAGCGACGGTGGTGGTGGGGGCATGCGGATTCTGTTCCAGACGGCGGACGACCGCAGCAGCCGAGGCAGAGACTACCGGAGCAGCCATGGCAGCGTCGGCATGTTGCACGCACTAACAGTAGTGGGTGGGTGCCGGCCGGCGCTAGGCCGCATGAACTAATTGGTGGCGGAAGCACACAAAGCAGGTTAGATCAAATTGCATGTAAATTTGACTTTCGCAAAATAACGCCTGAATCTATTATCATATTATTTTGTTTTTAGTATTATATCCTGTGTTAGAGTACTTTTAAAGTAGTCATTTTCTATAACTACCTCAGTTTCTTCATAGATTTTCGACGTAAGTCAGTTAGTGAATAATTTTTTGAAATTATTGTGGATCTTTCAAACATCTTCTCAAACTTCACTATCTTTCCCTTAACATTACGTAATCAGTATAATTTTTCTTGTTTCTCCCCTCAGTCTCATTTAATGTGCATATTCATTGTATGTATCATTTTGATAAATTTGTGCGTATGTGTATATTTATGTATATTATATATATTTATGTATTTATTTATGTCTAATTATATAATATTTTATTTCCTTTGAGTTATGCTCTGCACCACCCTACTTGTTTCTACACTTCTCCTCTACCCTAAAGTTGTCTGGAAGAAGTCGCATCGCGATAAGAAGCCGTTGTACTGATACTTTTTAGGGTTCCGTACCTAAAGGGTAAAACGGAACCCTATTACTGAGGCTCCGCTGTCCGTCCGTCCGTCCGTCCGTCTGTCACCAGGCTGTATCTCATGAACCGTGATAGTTAGACAGTTGAAATTTTCACAGATGATGTATTTCTATTGCCGCTATAACAACAAATATATATATTATATAATATATATATATATATATTATAGATAATGGTACGGAACCCTTCGTGCGCGAGTCCCACTCGCACTTGGCCGTTTTTTTTATTGCTGTTTTTATTTTTATGAATTTTGCTTTTGGTACAATAAATGTGTGTATTGTATTGTATAGGTCGCGTCAAACATCTAACTCGCTCTGAAGTTGCTCTGCGCAGGTGTACTCCATACATCTTACAGTACGAACGAAACATGTTGTATTCAGAGCTAACGAGAAGTTCGACGCAACCTATACGGACAAACCGTTTAGTTGTAAGGAATTAAGTAATGTGAGACTAACAGTACATTGTTTGAGACGTTATGACTGATCGGATAGGAGTTCTCGTGAACTAAGCTGCAGTGAGGCAGCGGCGGTAAAGATTTTCAGCCCTGCCTCCTATCCCATTATCGCGCTGCAGCTCATTCCTTGTGAACCGCTGAGTTTTCAGGGGGGGTTTTACACAGCTCCGTGTCACGCGATGGTGCACATAACTGCCTTTTCTCACTGAAATATGTTAGTTCGTATTGAAAACCCACGCGGTACAACACACTAACAACACCTCTCCGTACGGGAGATTTACGAACAAATAAACCACATGACAGCCAATAAAGGCAACCTTTCTGGTCAAAACTTAGTGTTCTAACGCCTAAATATGTCACCTATGGCCCAATGCTAGAAATTGTAAGCAATAAGCCGATAGGTGACCCACCTCTGATCTTATAGAAGACATCATCCAAATAACAAGTCCCCTGTGATATTATCGTGTTCCTGCGAATGAGTATTAAAGCGAGAATGGAATTTCATTCATTCTTAGGCTACGGTGGTTATGTTTACATCGGGCGGGCCGTATGCTTGTATGCCTCTCGAAATTGTACAAAAAATATAGTAGAGATGCGACGCGATTGTTTAGGAGTCTACAGGAGAAAGAACCGCACTGACCTAGAACCGAATGGCGGCTTGAATTATGCGACCACTACCTTGTCGTGCAGGCCTCGATAGTATACGCTCGCCCGCAGGATATCATGATAATGGCCGCAAATGCCGCACTGTGATGGAATTACCTTCCATCTAGTTACGGGTGCAGGTTTGGATGATTGTTAAATAGCCTTCTAGTTTCCTCCAAACAGAATCCCTTCAGAGTTGGAAGAAATATCTTCAAGATGTTGAGATAAAACGCATGTATTTAGCCGTCACCAGTTCCTCCATGCTCGGAGGACACGTTAAGCCGTTGGTCGCGGCTATTTTCGATACATGACGAGTAGGGCACACCCGGACAGAGGAAGTACATTTCACAGATAATCACGGCCAAATAAATCCCAGGAGGGATGTTGTGTTGCTATGATTTAGTGAGAATATCACTAAGCCCCTGAGAAGTCGATGTGTTAGCATCAGAGATAGCCAACATGAGAGCGATACATTTTGAATTGCAAACGTCCATAAGCTACGCCAAATACTTAACGTCAAATGGGCTATCAGTTTTTATGTATTTTGAGCTACGAATAAATAATATTTATTCGTAGATCTTAAGGTATAAAAAAGGACGTACTGTCGGCGAGTAACAATTTTAGAAACGAAAAAAAAAACACAATAAAACGTGCACTTATTTCCCTCGTGTATTTATGCAGTAATTGAGAAATATTTTTGCATAATCCACTAAGGTGGGAAACAAATGCATAAACAGTTACCATAGCCAATGAACCTTGCAACACTTTTTGAAGAACCTCATGTTGAACGTTGTATGATAGAAGCCACATCGAAAATTTATTGCAGACAGAAAAAGATGCGGGCGGGCGACGCTGGATCTACGTGCTTCGATGCAGCAAAAGGCACATTTGCCTGAAAGGACGCCTATAAGCTTTTTTAAGACGTAAATTTATGAATCCCTAAACACACAAAAATGACGTCGTTTTATCATTATCATTTCAACATCGTTACCATTATGCTATTGTCCCTAACTAGAGATGCACAGTAATACTTTGTTAAACGTACCATTAGTTTCCATCTCGTTTTGTGCATGTTTCTTTTTTATTAAGTTTTTTATTAATCTAATTAAGGTATATTCTCACACTAGTGAGAATACAGAGTTTGTAATTCACTAATAGAGAATTATTATTACGAGTTATACTGTACTCCGTCGTATAAACCGGCGTTGCATAAAAAATAATTGTAAGTTGTGGAAAATATTAAGGAAGGCCTTTCAACCAGCAGTGGTAAAATTTCTTGCGGGGTACTATTAATAATAATAATATATTTAATATCTAATAATAATAATGCCCGCAGGGCAGCTTGTGGCGAGCTGTTGGTGCGTAACGACACCATGGGTACCCGAGTGCTCCAGAGAGTCGATCAGGGCCTTCGTCTCCGGCGTGTCTTCATCGGTCGGAGTGGAAAATCAAGAAGGCCCGCAGGACTCTCAACTCTGGCTTGCCTTCATTGGCCGTCCAGAGAGGAATCGATAGAGTATATTGCTGTAGCAGGTGATATTCTCCAGGGGTGGAAGTGTTAAAGGGCGTAACGCCGCGAGTAACTTCGGAAAAAGTGCAGAACACCTCTCGACACCACTGAGTCAGTCACCCACATCGGTTTTGCCCCCGGCCGACTTCCTCCGGCATTTCGGGGGTCAGATAGGATAGTTATGGCAGGTGTCCGTCTCTCTTCTGTAATAGCCCAGTACTAATAATCACTCCAGATCTCATTTCAATAGCTCAATTATTTCCGACGCATTTGCAATAGTCCCAATACCTGCTGTGACCTGTTCCTTGGTATATCCTCCCATTGATATCCCTCAGAGCAAGTCACAGCTGGTATAATATATTACATCATTCTTTTAGAAGGGGCCTCTACTCGTTGGATTTATATCCCCGCGCACGCCTATCAAATGACCGGGATTAAAACCCGTGAAATAAGACAGATAATAATAATAATATTGTGTGTGTAAAAATAATAATAATATTAGGTGTCGGTCCCTCTTCTGTAATAGCCCAGTACTAATAATCCCTCCAGACCTCATTTTAATAGCCCAATAATTTCCAACACATTTGCAATGGTCCCAATGACTGCCGTGACCTGGTTCATGGGTATATTCTGTACCGTTTCAACAAGACAACACAAGTTTCAACATGCGTTTCTTTCTGCAGATCAGTGCAATCATGAGGCACCCATTTTTCATATTATTTTATTTTATTGATTTGATGCAAATGAGTCAATATTTTAGGTAAAGTAACGTTAAACCATGCCGCTAATTCCTGGGTAGTTTGATTCGGATTGACTTCCACCATCTCCTTCAATTCAGCGTTATTCACCTGTGTGAGCGGTCCTCCGTGGTTCGTTCTTCAAGTCGGAGTTTCCACTATGAAAGCGTTTAAACCTTAAAACGCACAGTGCGTTCATTAGCAGTCTCCTCTGCAAACATAGCATTGATATTGCGAGCCGTTTCAGCCGTGTAGTTTCGCGTCGGAAATCGTATTCAAAAATTACTCGGATTTTCGAATCCATCTTTCCCTCTAAGCTGAAGCCAAAAAAAAAAAAACAATTGAAATTCGAATTCGAATGTTGCCCATTTTTTAGAAGAAAAAATTCATAGGTTGGTATCATGTGAAAATAATTTCACGCGAAAATCTCACACCATGAAAGTTTAAATGTCAATTCAAAGTATCTATTACTATAAAATGGCAATTTCATATTTTAACCCCTATTACTCGTATCACCAATCATCAATTGAAATTGTTTTAATGAATACATGGCAATAAGCATTTAAATGAACAGATAAAGTCATCACTCCTTCAGGTTGCAGTTTTCGAACATTTTGTTATACATCGCGATACCAAATTCTGCCAAGCTAAACAAAATTGTAATTTCTATGTTCATTCCGCTTAATAAATCATTATTTCCTCCTTCAATAACAGACGCCAATTGAATGAAATTTTATAAATTGCTAAGATTATTTTCCATTAGTTATAATTCATCGAAGTTGAGCCTAATAGAAAGGAAATTGAATACAAACTCGATTATCATAAATAATGCCCTAGAGGCCGTATCTCATGAAGTCAAATAGCTTTGAACTGATTCACTCAAGCAGTAATTTGTAAACATCTTACAAATGTTTCTGAAAGTGTTAACATAGCTTGAAGATAGTTACTAACACATTCCAAATAATTATAATGTCGTTGATGTAATTACGTTGTCACGTTGTTACTGTTACAGTATACAAACTGTTTGAATTTTTGGAAGCTTATTATTATTTTTTAATTATCTTGGTTGCCTAGCTACGGTTGTTGGTTGGTTGTCCTTTCTTAGTTTTTCCGATCTAATGGTAATGAAATGTTAATAAAAAACCCAACATTTGATGTATTTAGTACTCTAGTAGCGAATTTCATATAGAAGCTTCAAAGTTCGCTGAGAATTATTAATTATTGATATGTAATTATTTTTTCTTTTCGTTTCTTTATTTGAAGACTGTTTAGAAAACTGTGAAGAAAACGCATTGGATTTTTTAAATTTATAATGTTTAATATTGTGTATGTACGAATAAATAAATATACCTATATTTATATATATATATAACTTCACGCCAAATCCCTTGCGGGGTAGACAGAGAGAAACGAGCTCCACGTGACTCGACCCTTACATATTTCACTCGCTTCTTTAATATTCATTGCTCTTCTCATGCACGTTCACCGGTGTCTAGGGCTCCTGACGTCAACTTCTGATAGAACACGATCAATTTGGTCATGATAGGTAAGTCTTGGCCTTCCCCGGCTCCTACATCCTTCCACTTTTGCATTGTATATCTGCTTCGTCATTCTTTCATCCTGCATTCTTTCTACATGTCCGAACCAACGGAGCATGCCTCTTCTTATTTTAACACCGACGCTCTTTTTCAGACCAACTCTGTTTCTAACATCATCACTGCGAATACGGTCTACAATCCTTACACCATAAATTTTGCGCAGCGCTCGCATTTCGTTTATTCTACCTTCATGCTCTTTCTGCCATACCCAGCTCTCGCTTCCAGAAGTTAGCGTTGGGACCAACACTGAATTGTGTATAGCGAGTAGTGCCTTCTGGCTCAGGTTTTTACTGCCAAGAAGTTTTCCCAGTGCTCCATTCACACTATTCCCAGCACTCACTCGTCTTTCCACATCTGCGGTGTACCTTCCATCCCTGCTGAAAGCGCATGCAAGATATACAAACTCATCCAGAGTCTTTCCGACTCAGATGTAGACGAATGTTGGACAGTTCTGAACGAAAGTGCGGTGGACAGTGCGAAAGAAGCATGAGGATGCGCAACGAGACGTAGAACACTAAGAGGAAATGCCTGGTGGTATGCGGAGGTTGAATCCTCCGTGGAAAAAAAAAGGAAATCGTGGCTGGATTACATATCATCTTTGCACCAGAGTGATGGTATGAAAGAAACAAAGAAAGAAATATACCGTAGAAGCAAGAATGAAACCAAAGCTTTAGTGAAAGAGAAGCGTGAAAGACTACTTTTTTTATACTACGTCAGGAGGTATACAGCAGTTACCGTAGCCTATTAACGCTTGCGATATATTAACTATCTGAATATTAACTATGTGAAATCCGATGGAATTCTTTGGGAATCACATGGTGAATTTCGAAGCGGCAATGAATGTATCGATCAAGTTTTTTCACTCCACAACATCGTAGAAAAGCATCAAGCTTTGGACCGGAAGGTTTTCTGCGGGTTTCTGGACCTTGAGCAAGCATTTGATAGGATCGTGCGAAAGAATCTCTGGAACATTTTGCCCAGATATGGGGTTAATGGTGACCTGTTCCGTGCTGTGCAATCTACTTATGAGGATTGTGCAGCATATGTGCGGGTGGACGGCAGCTTGTCGCCCTGGTTTGATGTCAACATTGGTGTTAGATAGGGATGCGCACTGTCCGCTCGGCTATTCATCATGTATCTGGACAGTTGTCTTCAGAAAGTAAGAAATATGAATGTGGGAATACGAATGGGTCACTCAGTGGTTAACTATCTGCTTTATGTAGACGACGCTAAATTATTAGCAGAATCACTATCTGAACTGCAAACACTAGTTACTACAATGAAAGATGATTGCATGAAGAAAAGCTTACACTTGAATACGAAGAAAACCAAGATAATGGTATTTGAAAGAGAAACAACGAGAACGAACACTAGGATTACGATTGAAGACGTAACGTAGGAGCAAATGTATGAGATTTGTAGATCTTGGAAGCGCTTTTAGCAGCAATGGAAGGTACCTCAACGCTAACTCATGGAAGTGAGAGCTGGGTATGGCAGAGAGAGCATGAAAGTAGCATAATTGCGGTCGAGATGAAAGCATTGTGCAAAATTTGTGGCATAACGCTTGCTGACCGCGTTCGTAATGACGACGTAAGAGAAAGAGTTGGTCTGAAAGAGAGTGTCGGTATTAACATTAAAAAAGGCATGCTCCGTTAGTTCGGACATGTAGAAAGAATGCAGGACGAAAGAATGACGATACAGGTATACAATGTAAAAGTGGAATGATGTAGGAGCCGAGGAAGACCGAGACTAACGTGCCATGACCAAATTGGTCGTGCGAGCGTGCATGAAAATAGCTATGAATGTTAGAGAAGCGAGCGAAGTATGTAAGGACCTCGTCTTATGACGCTTAGTTCTCTTTGCCTACCCTGCAAGGGACCTGGCGTGAAGATATACATACATAGTGGTACATGCCCCGTCAGGATTTGAACCGGGGACCAGGTGATCACTAGACCGGTTCCTAATCCACTGGGCTATCACTGCTCTATGTCTTCATCTGCGCTAACTCACGATAAATATAAGAAGTACCGTAATACTTCAGGTTTGATTCAAAGCAGACATACTAGCAATAAAGGGTCTATGTGAGCTTATCTTTAAAACAGATCTTATCCAACTGACCCTGAAAAACTATAACACAAACGTTAAAAATACCAGTCAAGTGCGAATCGTTGTGGTACGCCGAGGTTTGGTTTCATATACCATTTGAAAATTACGTTTGATACACCTACCAAATTTCATTAAATACAAGGCATTTGACATTAATTATACTTAAATAATCTCCACTAAAACAGTTATATTATAAATATTTTTAATCGAACATCGTTACTAAATTATTCACATTATTAGTAATTATTTTAGCAGTGGTTAGTAACGCTAGTGTAATACTAACGCTCATGGGTTCAATCGCCACATAGGACAAACATTTGTGTGCATGTACATGCTTGTTAGTATTGGTATGGGTGTTTTTAAAAGAAGTAGGCCGCATAAATGCAATTCGTCTGGGGAAGTACCTCCACCACACAGAGATCCGTGCACGGGAGTGAGGTCAACCATAAACTCCTTGTTATGTTAGCAGCAGAGGTGGCATCGCATGGGTGATACCTAATATATTGGAAGCATTGATACGTTACAGTAACCGGTTTACATAAGATGAGCCGTATGCTTGTGTGCCTCCCGACATAGGACAAAGAAATCACTGTAATTGTACAACCAGACCAGAAAAATCGGGTAACTGTTTGAACTTCCGGCCTTATATTCATATTCGTCAGAGCATATTCATGGCGTTTTTAGAAAATATTCGAAATCAGGACATCGATAAGTTTCATTGTGTATAATTTTAAGACACTGTATGTTTGAATCCACTTAAATATCTCACACGAAGATATAGAAAGGCAATGATGCGCGGAAAGAAAGATGCAATTTTTCACTAAATATGCTATCAACTTTTTTCTAGACATACAGACCCGACAAACGTTATCCTGTCTGACCATAAAAATAAAGTTACCTGGAACCCGATTAAATCGCCATCTACCATGTCCAATTCTGAAATGTGAGATCGCGCGGTCTTTGATATCCCTTACTGTGACACCACCTAACGAGATCTAACGGAGGTGGTATGACTAAAATGAACATTTGTTCCCCACGTAACTTGCCGATTTTTGCCGTAAGACGTGGCCATACCAACGTAGAAGATACTCTTGCAGTTTGTCTGCTATGTCACGAACAAGTATATTTTTTGTGAAAAAGGAGTCACTTCAGCCAAAGTGTATCAAGAGACTGTCTTGGAACGTGTTCTGAGACATCTCAACAATACACTTTTTAAAAATGTACCGTGGACTTTCCAGCAGGACTCTGCACGTGGTCACAAGGCACGAATTACCCAATCCTTCCTCGAAACCAACGTTTCGCACTTTATAAGAGCTGTAAACGGGCCCTCATCTAGCCCAGATCTGAACCCCTTATACAAATTGTGCTCAGTTTTAGAGGGCATGGCGTGCTCGAAAGAGACATCTCAACAATACACTTTTTAAAAATGTACCGTGGACTTTCCAGCAGGACTCTGCACGTGGTCACAAGGCACGAATTACCCAATCCTTCCTCGAAACCAACGTTTCGCACTTTATAAGAGCTGTAAACGGGCCCTCATCTAGCCCAGATCTGAACCCCTTATACAAATTGTGCTCAGTTTTAGAGGGCATGGCGTGCTCGAAACGACACGCCGACATTGTGTCTCTTAAGAAATCTCTGAAAAAAAGGTGGCTAAATTTCACATGGAAACAGTGCGTAAATCCATATATTCGTGGCCATACAGATTATATGCCTGTATCAAAGTCAAAGGTGGCCATTTCGAGTAGAATCGGTATTTTTATATTTTTTGCTGATTACATTACTTCATAAAAAAAGACACACATTCATTTGTAACAGAGCTTAGTTATATCCTGTGGCCCTTTTTCCTGGAATGTACTATCTTGTAGATGAACCTCTAACAAGCTACTTTAACATTAATGGCAGAAGATAATTAGTGTGGGCGTGTTGGGTTGGGGTTTGGATTTACCCTAACGCTCTGTCCTTAAACTTATTATGAAAATAACAAATGTTAGTAATGTATTGAATTAAACAATTTTTAATGGAAGTATCACGTGTTTTATTTATTTTGTTGAACCTGACGTTTCGGATGCTTTGCAGCGTCCGTGGTCGCAGGAAGACCGTCCGCGTCCGTCCTGCGACCACGGACGCTGCAAAGCATGTGTGTGAAATATGTAACAATCGCAAAAACCTAAAACAATACTATGTTAGTAATGTAGTTAAATAACAAAATGTCTTGGTCGGCTTCCTGAACTTGACCTTAACTGAGACTGCGCGCGAGTAGTGTTGTTTGTATCACAACCTTATTAATTTCGCTTGTCTTCTTGTTGCTGTTTTGGGAGGTATAAATTATTCTGTCGGCTATCTGCTTAAATTTCGGAACTTTGGTCTTGATGGCGATTTAACTCTTGTGGTTTCGGAGTCCAACATGTAATAAAAAAAATATTACCATTTTTCTGGCTATGACCAATCGTGATGCACAATTAATTCGATGTCACCACTGGAGTTGCAATTTTAGGTCCCGTTTCTTATTTAGGGACCGCCACTTTTCTTCTTCGTGTAATCCCGTTTCGCTAATTAGTCTCTATCATAACACATTAACGATGTAAAGATAAATGTCAAACAAACATACACTTAAATATCCGACATTTGCGAACTATTTAATTGACAATGACAAGAGGCAAACAAATTTTAACACAAATGATTTATATTATTATATTAGCATATTTGTAATTGCAATACATGTTGGGGGTGGAAAGGCTAATATGTATGTATTCGGATTCAGCTAATTTTTCTACGTCGTTTGAACCAGGTTTCATGCAAACCGGAACTACAATTTGTCGCTTGATACATTTAGATTTGAACACTGTTTTCCACACCGCCATTGTTTCAACCAATACAAATATTTGATGTTTTTCTTAGTACGGTTGACTTAAGCTACATCAAAATTTCATGTCTATTACTTGAACTGATTTACCTTTCTCAATTTTAAACATCGGTAGATTTTAAAGCCTTTGTCCGTTTTCTAAGACTACAGCAGATTATCGGTTGCATCAAATAGCTTGCGCCAAAATATAAACCCAATGTCGCTTAAAGAAAATAGCCTGCATCATAAATATGTAAAGCCGGTCGTTTAAAGCAATAAGCCTCCAACATAAATATCAAACGTGTGTCGCTTGAATTAATTAGCCTTCTACAAAAATAATGTAAAATGCCTTGGTTCAGTTAGTTTGGTCCGATCCGCTTTATTTTTACCAATGAACATAAACCAATTATTGTTTTACAAATTTATGGCACTTTGGTACATTGAGCATTATTGCCCACATTATAATCAAGAATATTGTCACATAAGTTATACGCTATTTATTATTTTTGCACATGAATCATTTTACCTTAAGTACAATAACTTAGTAATGTGAGTTAAGCAAATATTTTTTTATATGCCAAAGGATGATCAATTTATTTTGAAACCTACCTATTTTATTGTCGTTGATATAAAACCTTAAAAATTAAAAATTCATAGGAGATTGTCAAGGAGGCAGTACGCGTTCATCGTGCTTCGAGTGTGTGTGCGAAGTTTATCGGTAAGAAAGTTTTTAAATTAAGTTTTAATGGAGTTGATCAAAATCTGCACTTCAGCGCTTTCTGTCTTAATAATTTGCAATGTTTTAATGTTGGTTAAAACGTTACTTTCTTCTTTGATGTTAAATGTCTCATGGTATTGCCAAAATAAAATGTATAATAATAGTAGTGACATCTATCAAGACGTCTATAGTATTTGTATTTGATAGTTGTCTTTGTCTGTTTTATATTCCATTGAACATCATGGCACCTCTACGATTTTAATGCCGCTTTTAATTTTAATCCAACAAAGCTTCATCCATCCCTCCGAGCATTACAATCTTCATCCATTTTAGTCCTTCGAGCCCGATTTATGAGAATTCTGCTAGTGGAAGTTTGCAAATACTATTTTCGAGGTTGTGCCATGCCGTGTCTACAGCGTGAACTTGCTTGATTGCAAATTGGTAATATTTGCCTGGTTAGACTTTTATCGTTTTAAGTTTTACTTTCCACTGTTATTTGCAATGCCGAAGAATGTCAGAAGACGAGAAACAAAGCCTAAGCAATTCACAGCGATATTTAAGGTGACGTCTCTGCCATCACGTCGGTTACGGAACTTCAGGTGGTCAGCGACAGATTGATTGATGGCTTGTGGCTGCGCACACAACGCATACACTCGCCTCTGTGATAAAAATAATTATACAGTAATTACTTCACTGGCTGTCGGTAAGGCTTTTTAAAAACTATACTTCTATCACTTACTTTATTTAAAATATCCTACTACAAATATAGCTAGGTATTACTTATGAAATAATGTTGAGCGATTTCAACGTCTTGTTGCTACCTTTGAATTGTTATTGTAGAGATAAGAACAGAGGCTTTAGGCTTTTCATTAATTATTATCTAAAGAGGTGGCTTTTATTAAAAATGTTGTTTCTAATTTAGATAGTCATCTATGAAAATTTTAATAAGAAAACTCAAACTCTTGACACTGACTAAGTAATTGATTACGTATGTGATTCTTTGTGAGTACCTACCTACCAATGATCCTAGCTTTATTTATCCTACGTCAAAATGTGACTGGTTATAATACAACTAATAGTTCCCGAAATAAATACTTTTTTAAGTTAAGTTTAAATTTCTTAAAATATTTGGGAATGTTAAATTTATAGCGAGAAATTTATAAAAAACTAAGTTAATTTGTCTAAAATAAGAATTCAACGTTAGGTTTTGCATAAAAACTGTTGGATCTTTTTTTGTTTATTACTACTTAAAAGCAGTTTTCTAAGACTTATTAGCTATACTACGGTCATCACGTACATACACATTCATTTATTATACTGACTGCATAATTATTACACATACCTATATAATGCACACGTACCAAATAGGTACATCTTAATCACTACCTACCGCATCCAGCACACACAACACATTCTCTATCACATACGATACTGAAAATAAGGGACTTGTAATACGTATTAGTTCATTTGATTTTAAAATAATTTGATGAAGAATACAATTTCATTTTTACCTATGAAATTAGCAATAATTCAATAAAAAAAAATTTTTTCATTTTTGTATTGATAAGTTTTTAGCAATAGTTTCAACTATCAACCTCAAATAATTTTCTAAAATAGCTAGATTTAAATTAACAACATAGGTTGTTGTTTAAACTATTTGTCCTAAACCTATATGTATTTGACTTTCAGCACATTAGCCTTAATCTATTATACTCACAACCAGGTAGTTGAATCTCTTAGCCTTACACAAAAAATGTAAAAAAAAATTGGCTTTTGCTAATATATGCACTGTGTTAATGCATTTAGTCTTACTCGAAAAACAATGGAGATCAGCGCTTAAGACGCTTTTGCTCGACCAAAAAAAAATGCTACAAACCATTTTTGCTTCAAGCGACATTTATTTCTGCAGCTTTTTATTTTATTGGACTTCAAATAAAACCATCTGATGGAAAATCAAATAAAAAAAAAAACTGCACATTTGAAATCTAAATTAATCAATAAACTGAATTTCTTTTTTTTTTCTGAATTTGAAATCTTTGGAATGCTCTATTGTGAAGTTCCAAAAATGTCGCTTAAAGCCATTAGCCTTTCCACCCCCGATATTTATGACAGTATTGAGCAATCAGAACCCGTTATATACGTTTTCCCATACATTTCGCGGTCGTATACGACCACCCGGGTTTCGGAGGGTTAACCCGTTGAGGCCCGCGTGGTTGAATTCGGCCATGCGCGTTACGGCGCCTAGTATATAACAGGCCTCAAGGCGTCAAGAGTTGCTATTGATAGCAGCCAGGAGCGCAAAACTTTTAGTATGTCCCATGTTTTCTTTACGTAAAACAATTCCAGTGTTACCATAACATATCTAGCCAAGTTACAGCGAGTGTGTAACCGAAAGGCATTTCGCTAAAAACTGCTTATACGTGCACGGAGACGGGTAACTTTGCTGTCTGGCTCTGTGCCAATGTTTATAAGAAGTTCTCTGCTCGAACAAAGGGATCTATGAACTTATACAAAACTGCAACAGACTGCGCTGCCTTTGTGGTATCGGCTATAAGTTGTCATTTGTGCGATTTCACCGTTAGATAATGTTACATCGTATCGTCAAATTCCAATATTATGTCCATTTTTAAGATTCCATTTCGTAATCAGTACCAAAAATTGATATCTTGTTGGATCACTACATTGTCCGTCTGTCTGTTCTTCTATTTTCTTGATGTATGCGACCCTTTGAGCTTTTAAAAAAGCAACTCTCTAATTAAACGCAATCATAAAATATGCAGTCAAAAAATCAAAAATGTATCTAATTTAACCCGTTTTTATTTACTTTGCAAGTAAATCAAAGCCTTGCATTATAATATAGGGCCTTCCCATTAACCTAGAATTATGAAATTTGGCAAAAAAACAAAGTCAACTTACAGCACAGCTAAAGAAAAGGTCCGAGATTCGGACAACTTCGTACCGCCTCAGGACCAATAAATGTTGTGTTAACTTATTAGCTGAATTAAATTCAGTTTTTATTAAGGCAAAATGAATAGTCAAAATCAATTAAGTATAATAAGTGTTCAAGCATATAAATGAGAAGTATTTTAATTGTAACCTAACCTAACCGTTTTCCTTCTGAAACCAGGCAGAGACTCGTATACCTTGCCCAAATCTTACAGGCCAATTGGACTTTTACCTATTTGGGGTAAGGTATATGAGAAAATGCTGATCGCTCGCCTCAAGCGCCATATTCTGCCGAGGATTAGTACTCGCCACTACGGGCTTATGCCACAAAGGGGCACCGAAGACTCCTTCTATAACCTGTTGCGCTACATCCGCATCAAGCTTGACGAGAGGAGAATGCTCACTCTCGTCTCGCTGGATATCAAGGGAGCCTTTGACAACGCCTGGTGGCCGGCCATCAAACTACGACTGGCTGAGGAAAATTGTCCTCAGGGCTTGAGGAGAGTGATGGTCAGCTACCTCAGCGATAGGATGGTCTGAATGAGGTACGCCGGGGATAAACCTTGCGGTCGACCACCAAAGGGTGCGTCCAAGGGTCCATAGGAGGATCGATTCTGTGAAATCTCCTATTGGACCCTCTCCTGAAGCAACTCGACCTTGCGTGGGTGCACTGCCAGGCCTTCGCCGATGACGTCGTGCTGATGTTCGACGGCAATACTGCGCTGGATATAGAGAGACAGGCCAATGCCGCTCTCGAGCATGTGTGGACATGGAGTGTCAAAAACCGGTTGAAGTTTGCGCCGCATAAGACCGCATTTTAAGAGAGGTAGGATCCAGCGAGAAGTCGTGCTGTGCACCTCCCCCTTAATTCAGCCAAATAACAACTCCAGAAGGGTTGTTGTGTTCCTGTGCGTGAGTAAGGTCGCCAGTTAACTGAGAGGTCATTGTGCGGACAGCGGGAAGACCGGTGGATGTCGAATCGCCACTAGCCGTGTGGTGCTGGGTGACACTTCCCAGAGGCACATGCCCGGTGCCGCCACACGCGTCGCAGGTTGCGGATAGCGATACGGCTTTCAGATATGGAGGCTAGCTGCCTTGGCAGCCGCGGGCAAATGGTCGGTCTAAATTGAGGGGTGCTGGGGTCTCCTATGGCAGGGAATCTTCTAAAAAATGGCACAAAACCCAATGATATGAGGACGACAGTGGCGAGTAGGAGCCGCCACTCTAATCAAGGCTCGGACCCGGGAAGACCAATCTCGTAAGCCTTGGCTGGCCGTTGGTCTAGGAGAAAGTACTCCGAATAATAAACTAAACGTGCTGCCTTGTACGTAGGTGTTGACTCATCAAAGGCTAGGCTGCATGTACCCGATAAGTAAGCCAAAAAAAAAATGGAAGCAAGATTAGAAAACATATTACGCCAGGAAGGTACCAGTGGCACTGGAGAATCCTTCTCTGAGAAGAACCCACAGGGAAACTCAGACAGCCTCATCGTATCTGGGGGAGGCACAATTTTGCAATATGTTATTAAAAACAAAAACCCAAACCAACCAAAGCCTGTAACAAACAACATGATTCAGCAAACATTCCATAAAAGCATGTTTATTAGACACAGGAGCATTTCTACACCCTCCCTTAAGACAACCTTAGACCCTGGCAACACGGCTATTCCACAGGACACAGAGAACCCTCCAACGGAAATGGAATCAGACACACATATAATGGGTGATACCAGCATCCTAGAAAATAAAGCTCATACAGAAAACCCTGGCCAGAGAGAATGGCAAAGAGATAGAGCACCAAAGGAAAGACAAAAAAGAAAAGAAACCAGTCCAATGTTAAATGATACCCACAAAAAGATAAAGAATGCTACGTCTTACTCAATACCAACTCTAAACAGATTTGAATTGTTGGAAAATGAAGTTCCGAATGTAAAGGAAGATACAAAAAAAGAATATGTACCAAAACCAGAACCAATTTTTGTAACAGGTGTCCTAAACATAATGTCACTACGAGAAGCCTTGAACAAGTTCATTGAAACAGATCAATATTCAATGACCACCCTCAGATCAGGCCACATTATCAAAATAATGCCAAAAGACATTCAAGGCTACAAAGCCATAAGAGAAAATTTCATTTCCAATAACATTGCGCATTACACCTACCAACTTAAAAGTGAAAGAGCCTATATAGTTATGTTGCGGGGACTCCACCCATCGGAAGACACCTCACTGATTGCAAAGGAGTTGACAGAAATGGGACATGAAGTCAGACAGATAGTCAATGTCCCCCACAGAGCCACCAAGGCACCCCTACCTCTATTTCGTGTTGACCTGGAACCTAGTAAGAACAACAAAGAAATCTACAACGTAAAATACATCAACAATATGAAGATCAACTTCGAAGCTCCATATCACAAAAAAGAAATCATCCAATGTAAAAGATGCCAAAGGTATGGGCACTCAAAGAATCTCTGCCACAGACCATTTAGATGTGTCAAATGCGGTGAAGAGCACCCAACATCAACCTGCAAGAAGCGACCCGACACCGAGGCAACATGCGTAAACTGCCAAGGGAAACATCCGGCTAGCTATAAAGGGTGTAAAATCTATAAGGAGCACAGAGAAAGAATACTCAAGATCGCAGCTAATACGAAAGGAAAACAGCTCAAAACTAAGAACGAAGTTGATACGCCCCTGTCCCAAGAGACGACTAAAACTTATGCAGAACCAGCTGTGCATCAGATATCTGATATCCGTCAAGAATTGAAAAACAATAAACAAACCCTACTCCGAGACCAAATGCCAGCCAAAACGTACGCCGAAGCAGCCACGCAACAGAAACCGGCACCGCAAATTGAAGATAGAACCAACTATAAAGAAATGACTGTAATAATGGAAGCCATGTTACACAAACTGCAACAGACAATGATAGAAATGATGGACAAAATGCTAGACCGCATGGTTCAAATTTTCAACAGCCTAACTAAAAAATGAACTGTAAATTCCGAGTAGTAACTTGGAACGCCAACGGCTTGACGGAGAAACGTCAAGAATTTGAAACTTTCTTGCGCATGGAATCAATCGATGTAGCACTAATATCGGAAACGAGGTTCACCCCCAGAACACATGTTGAATTTAAAGATTATTTGCTGTATACAACTAATCATCCATCTGGTAATAGCCATGGTGGGACGGCAGTGGTCATAAAAAACAACATTAAACACTATCCAAAGGAACAATTCTGCACTGACAAGATTCAAGCCACAACTGTAGTCATCATAGATAATAAAGTTGAAACTGCATTGTCGGCCGTGTACTGCCCTCCGAAACACACAATAACTGCGGATGAATTTACAAAATATTTTCATGAAATGGGCTCAAGATTCATCAGTGGCGGAGACTGGAATTCGAAACATGTTCATTGGGGTTCCAGGCTGATTAACCCAAGAGGAAGACAATCACTCAAATCCGTCGAGAAGAACAAGCTTCTATGTTTCACTACCAGAGAACCCACCTACTGGCCTACAGACAAAAGTAAAACCCCAGATTTATTGGACTTTTTCATAGCGAAAAACATCGATAATAACTTTATAAGTACCGAATCGTGCACAGACCTATCATCAGATCACTCACCAGCTTTTCTCAATATAAACTCAACAATCACTTTTGTAGAACCTCATAACAGAATTTATCACCCTAAAAAGACAATCTGGGAGCTGTATCAAAAAATAATATCTCAAGAAATAGACCTGAAAACTAAAATCGATACCATTGATGAACTAGAGAATGCAGTCGAGATGCTTAATGTGATCATCCATAAGGCAGCCAACAATGCAACAACTCACAACAAAGGCCTACCCTTTAAACACAACATCTACCCAAAAGACATTAAGGATAAAATACGAGAACGTCGCAGATTGAGAAAAATTTGGCAGTCAAGAAGATATCCCAGTGACAAAAAACTATTTAATGAGTGTTCGGCTGAGCTCTCAACACTCATTAAAACATATGTCAACAGTAACCTGCAGGCTTACTTGCAAAATCTAAGCCCGACAGTGGACACAAACTACTCGCTCTGGAAAGCGACCAAGAAACTAAAGCGCCCCAAATCACACATTCCACCAATAAGAAATTCCTCTGGAGGCTGGAGTCGATCAGACGAAGACAAAGCATTAGCTTTCGCAGAACATCTAAGCAACGTCTTCCAACCACTCCCCGAGAGCAGTAGTGAACATACTGCTGAAGTAACGGAGTTCTTGGCATCACCAAACCAGATGTGTCTACCCCTCAAACGTGCAAGTCCAAGTGAGGTCCGAAGAGAAATTAAAAATCTCAAAGAGGGCAAATCTCCAGGATACGACCAAATAGATGCAACCGTACTAAAACATCTACCGCACAAGGGAATAATGAGTCTGGTCAAGATTTTTAACGCTTGTTTAAGACTTGAACACTTCCCTAGCCAATGGAAGATAGCTCAAGTGGTGATGGTGCCTAAACCCGGCAAACCACCTCAAGATACGACGTCCTATAGGCCAATAAGCTTGCTACCCATCATTGGTAAGCTATTTGAAAAAATACTGCTCAACAGGATAAAAGAACATCTAGGAGATATCCTACCTAACCACCAGTTTGGGTTCAGGGAAAGGCATGGGACTATTGAACAAGTTCATCGTATTGTCGACGTTATTAGCAGATGTCTTGAGAGTCAGAAGTACTGCTCTGCAGCATTCTTAGATGTAACCCAGGCATTTGACAAAGTATGGCACCAAGGCCTCATCTATAAGCTAAAGAAGCAACTACCACACTCATTCATCAATATCTTAAAATCCTACCTTGACAAAAGAAGCTTTCAAGTCAAACAAAATAATGAATGTTCAATTCTCCGGGAGATAAAATCAGGTGTCCCTCAAGGCAGCATACTGGGTCCGACATTGTACCTTATTTACACCTTCGACCTGCCTACAACTGAGAACACAACAACAGCAACCTTTGCAGATGACACAGCAGTTCTATCGTCTGATATCAGCCCGAAAACTGCCTCATTGAATCTGCAGAAACACCTAGACAAAGTCTCTACTTGGCTGAACTTGTGGAGAATAAAGGCAAATCAAAACAAGTCGACACAAGTAACCTTTACACTCCGAAAAGAGACATGTCCTCCAGTTAAACTTAATGGCGAAGAAATACCCCAAGAAGACCATGCGAAGTACCTTGGTATGCACCTTGACAGACGGCTTACTTGGCAGAAGCATATCTGGACCAAGCGTAAGCAACTCAATTCGAAATTACGTGAACTCCACTGGCTCATAGGACGTCACTCCCAACTAAATGACAGCAGTAAAATGACCGTTTACAAAGCAATATTGAAACCAGTCTGGACTTACGGCATCCAACTATGGGGAACAGCCAGTGTGAGCAACATTGAAATCATTGAAAGGTTTCAGACAAAGGCTATGAGAACAATATTCAACATCCCTCAATGTATCAGTAACAGATATATTTACCTGGATCTTAACATTAAAACAGTTAAACAGGAAATCGCAAGCATCAGCAAGAAATATCAGAACAAACTCACGAACCACTCTTCAACTTTTTCACTCACTAATGAGCTTGCACGGGCCTTGAACGATCAAGGAGGACTTCGCCACATTCGATTGAAGCGAAAAGACATCTCAAGCTTGATCACCAGATTTTCAACAAGATAAAGAGCTACCGGAAGGAAAAATCCATTAAATGGAAGAGCTCTAACTGAAACTTAAATAACGGACCAAACTATAAAAATGGCTTATTGTCCCTAGACAGATTGCCATGACGCAGGAAGACAAAAAAAAAAAAAAAAAAAACTAGCCGTGTGGGCGCGGCAGGCTGGCGCGGCGGTCAGGGAGACCCGGTTAAACGGTTGACCGCTGGCCGCCCGCAGGTTAGTAGGGTTCCCGAACCCGGGGATCACTTAATCTCCGCCCCGGGAGGCTGAACCGCCAGCCTGTGAAAAGTCCCTGTTGCAGTGGTCGTGCCGGAGAAGGAGACCGGGGTGGACCCGGCTGCTGCAGCAGGGGGGGACCGGGGGCCCTTTCTCCCGCCAAACCAGCAAACCGCATCACCCGCACGGTACTGTGGTAAAAGACACCGCGCTTTTTTTCTGTGAAGGACACTCTGTCTGTTCATCGACCTCTCATTTTATTTTATTCACCTCATTACAGTCATCAGACATGAAAAACAAAAAAAAACGGAAAAATGGTTCCACAGCAGCCACCCCTTCCACAATGTATATGGACTTTTGCAACATCAGGGGTTTGCAGTCGAACATCAACGCGGTCTATCATCACCTGGAAACCGCGCGGCCGACCATTATTTTCCTCACGGAGACACAAATACCCTCATCGGCCAATACTTCTTACTTGCATTACCCCGGGTACCAACTGGAGCACTTGTTTGTGCGTCATACCGGGGTCTACTTGTTCGTCCGGGAGGATATTTGTTGTCGCCGATTGCATAACCTTGAAGACAGGGACCTGTCGATATTATGGATGCGAGTTGATCAGGGCGGCCACACCCGGATCTACACGTGCCTTTACAGGTCTCATAGCGGTGATACAGGCACATCTCGGTTATTTGAGCGCCTGCAAAGGGCGACTGACAGCGTCATCGAACAGTATCCCTCCGCGGAGTTAGTGATTTTGGGAGACTTCAATGCCCACCATGCCGAGTGGCTTGGCTCTCGGTGCACTGACTATGCGGGGAAATCTGCTCATGAATTTGCTCTGGCCTACGGTTTCTCTCAGCTGGTTCATTCTCCCACGAGAATACCAGATGTAGAGGACCATGCAAGCTTTCTACTGGACCTTCTGCTGACCACACGTCCGGATGAGTATAACATCTCAGTGAATGCGCCGCTTGGCTCGTCGGATCACTGCCTCATCCGGACCCAAGTGCCTCGTGCCAGATGCGACCCACCTCGGCCCGCCGGATATCGTCGCGTATGACACTATAAGTCAGCAGACTGGGATAGATTGCGTGAATTCTACGCATCGTACTCGTGGAGGCAGCTGTGCTTCGAATCAAATGACATTAAATAAATAAATATTGCCGGACAAATTACACAGCGCCAACTAGCCCCAAAGTAAGCGAAGCTTGTGTTATGGGTACTAGACAACTGATAAACATACGTAAATACATTTTTTTTTTTTGTAAATACATACTTATTATACAAAGAAAATACCCAAACCAATACAAACAGACATGTTCATGCACACAAATGTTTGTACTGTGTGGGAATCGAACCCACGAGCGTTGATGTCAAAGTAGCGTAACAGCGCGTTTCACCACTGCGCCACCGAGCCCGTCAATTTTTCAACGTCGTCGTCAAATCATCAACATTGATTCCTGCGCAACCGCAGTGGCTGCGGCGATATTGGATGGCATGGAATGCTTCATTCCCAATCGCCTTGTAGCTACTGCGGGAGCTCAAAAGCGGCCGTGGTTTAATCGGCATTGTAAGGAAGTCATTCTTGTTAAACAGGCTGCTTACAATGCTTGGACCACGGCGCATGCTAATGGGGTTCCTAGAGTCTCTGTTTTGAAGCGCAAACTGAATGCTGCCTCGAGGTCCAGTAAAAGGGTGGTTGCTAGAGCAAAATTCGATTTCGTCGGCAGAGTTGGCGAGTGACTTGCGAGCTTTCCCTCTGGGAGCCGGGCTTTCTGGTCGCTTGCTAAAGCTGCTGAAAGAAATTTCTGTCAACCGTCCATGCCACCACTGCAAAAACCGGATGGCAGTTTGGCCCATAGCGCTAAGGAGGAAGCCGATTTACTCGGTAATCTCTTTGCGTCTAACTCAAATATGAATGACGGGGGAGCAGTGCCACCTACCATCCCGTGGTGCGGTAGCTCAATGCCGGAAATCTGCATTACCCAGCGAGATGTCCGGCGGGCCTTACTCTCTCTCTCGGCATTCATAAATCGAGTGGGCCGGATGGTATACCGGCAGTGGTGCTGAAGCTGTGTGCTCCTGAGTTGTGTTCTGTACTAACGCGCCTTTTCGTGCTTTCCTACTCCACTGGGCAAGTCCCGTCTTCATGTGCACCCGGTGCCCAGACCAACCAAGACCGCCAATGTGCACCCGGTGCCCAAAAAGAGCGATAGATCAGAGCCATCGAATTACAGGCCTATCGCCATAACCTTCCTTCTCTCCAAAGTGATGGAGCGTGTGGTAAACACACTACTCCTAGGATACCTAGAGGATCACGACTTGATTAGCGACCGTCAATACGGTTTTTACCATTGTCGCTCAACTGGTGATCTTCTAGTGTTATCTTACACACCGTTGGGCTTTGGCGATAAAGAGTCAAGGTGAGGCATTGGCTGTCAGCCTAGATATGGCGAAGGCGTTCGATCGGGTCTGGCACCGGAGTCTTCTATCGAAGTTACTATCATACGGGCTGCCTGAGGGTTTGTGCTAATGGGTCGCCAGCTTTTTATCCAACAGATGCATAAAAGCCGTGGTTGACGGTGGATGCTCCGATAGTATGGATATCAATGCTGGTGTCCCTCAGGGTTCTGTACTGTCTCCGACGCTGTTTCTGCTGCATATTAATAATATGTTGTCAATTGATGGCATTCATTGTTATGCGGATGACAGCACCGGGGACACTTATTATACAGGCCGTGCAAACATCCCTCGTTCCCTCGTGGCGGAAAGCCGTGACAAACTTGTGTCTGAAATGGATGGTACTCTGGCTAAAGTATCTGACTGGGGGCGGCTTAACTTGGTCGAATTCAACCCCAAGAAGACACAAGTTTTCGCGTTCACCGCCAAGAAAACTCCATTAGCTGTGGTTCCTAAATTCCAGAACACACCTCTTACCGTCACCAAAAGTATTAGGATGCTTGGCGTCGAGATCTCCAGTGATGTGCAATATCGAAATCACCTGGAGGAGAAGGTCAAGCTGGCGTCGAAAAAACTTGATGTGCTCAACAGGGCTAAGCAGTACTTCAGTGCGGGACAAAGACTTATATTACTCGTATATAAGTCTCAAGTCAGACGCACTTGGAGTACTGCAGTCACCTTTGGGCGGGAGCACCTGGATACCAGCTTGGACCGTGTGATTCAATTCAGAGACGAGCTGTGAGAATTGTCGCACAATCCTAAGCTTACACACGGTATTGAACCCTTAAGTTTAAGGAGAGACTTTGCCTCCCTTTGTGTGTTCTACCGATTGTACAACGGGTTGTGTTCTGAAGAGTTATTCGAAATAATGCCGACAGCCACTTTTTATAACCGCACCGCTCGCCGACGGCGGGGAGTTCACCGTCACACGCTTGAATGGTCGCGTACTGTGCGGTTCCAGAGAAGTTTTCTTCCGAGAACTCTCAAGCTGTGGAATGATCTCCCAGCCGAGGTTTGTCCAAGGGACTACAGCATGGAGTTCTTCAAGAAATGCGTGAAGAGGTTATTAGAGGATCGGCAACACATGAGTGACGTCCCTGGTGTTGCAAATGTCCATAGGCTACAGTGACTGTTTAACATCAGGCAGGCCGTATGCTTGTTTACCACCTTAGTGGTATAAAAAAGACCACTGCTATGCTGATCATGCGCAAACTTCGGTATGACACGCCGCGGCTGAGCATGGGCGGGATAGACATTGGCATGTCGGCAAATCAATCAACACGTATGTGGCTATTGTCTGTTAAAGGGCAATGGCCGTAAAGGCGCCTTACGCGTAGGGCCCGCGTCAGATGGGGACTCAACCCTGAAGTAGTGAAGATCATATATTCAGCTGTAGTGGAGCCTACGATATTGTACGCTGCTGCCGCATGGGCTCCAGCGGTCAATAAGCTGGGTATCCAGAAGCAGCTCAACAGCATACAGCAGGGCTTCGCGCAGTAGATCTGCAGAGCCTACCGCACGGTCTCCCTGAACTCCGCACTGCTGCTGGCTGGGGTACTGCCTCTTGACCTCCGAGTGCGCGAGGTCGCCTCTTTATACGAGGCCAAGAGGGGGCTACCCCATCCGCTGCTCGGGGACAGGGAGA
The DNA here is from genome assembly GCA_947507595.1 of Pyralis farinalis. Lineage (NCBI taxonomy): Eukaryota > Metazoa > Arthropoda > Insecta > Lepidoptera > Pyralidae > Pyralis > Pyralis farinalis. The sequence goes on from OX382274.1 coordinate 19,596,022, forward strand.
TCGAGCGGATGGCCTCGAAGATCGAGGCCCCATTTTGCCCACGATGCCGTACGCCTCCGCCGCTCTCGGCAAGAACAGCTTCGTTGTCGAAGCTGTTGTTTCCGATTTGTATCTCCTGTCCCAATTCGTCAATGATCCCCTTGCGGATCATACCCTTGACGAATGAGACAGGACAGCGGTCGTAATCTGGCCTCCTCCCCAACCCCAGTGCAGCTCTCCTGGCAAGTTCATCGGCACGTTCGTTCCCCTCTAGCCCCGCGTGTGCCTTAATCCAAAACAACGAAACGCTCGTACCCTGGCTTTTGCACAGTTTAAGAGCGCCCCATGTTTGCACTGCCAGGGGGTAGGTGGACTCGACATTCGCCACCGCCTAGAGCGCCGCCATGGAGTCGCTGAAGATGCCAATGCTTGGTCCATCGCAACTCAAAGCGCACTTGGCCGACGTGCAGATAGCCAGGAGTTCCGCCTGGTAAACGGTACACTAGGACTACAAAGGAAGCTTGACAGCCTTGGTTTCTGCGTCGCTGTTCCATATGGATACAGCGGCGCCAACCCGGCCCCCAATCTTGCTGCCGTCCGTGAACATTCGCAGAGCAAAGTTGGAATGTGCCCTGCATTGTACCTCGTCCACCAGGATGCCGAACTCCAAGCTATCTAGCTCAGCGGCAAAATCAGAATTTTATTAGAAAATAAATCTGAAAGATGATGAATTTTAAAGAAGTTTTTTGTAGGGTAGCAGTGGTTTAGTTAACAGTGCATTTTTAATACTCTTAATTTTAATTTTATAGTATTTGTTCAATTCACTTATTTTATGTGTTATTAATATACATACACTTGTCTACCTGTAAGCAAAGTTAATCTCCTCTCACAATCTCCATATCACAATGCAAAACATCCAAAAAAATATTACACACATGATGGACCTGTTTAACAATAAAATCGCGGATTTCCAGGCTGAGTTACAAAGTGCCAATGCTACACCTACAGTGGCTTCACTTTCAAAACAATTTCACAGTTTCAAGATCTTCATCACCACTGCACTCACTAACTTACAGCAGCAAGTTGAGCTTATTTCCCGGCAGCAGGACCAACTTCCGAACCGTCGAGAAGTACTACTGCTGCATGATGTTGTCGAGGACAAGTAGGAGGATGCTGCAGCTGTGATTGTGAAGATTGTCAGTGAGAAGTTACAAATTACAAACTTTTCTACATTTGATATCAGTCGCTGTCATCGTATGGGGGCACGTGTATCTGGTGACAAGCCTAGATCCATATTATTTGAGTTGCGGGATGGTGCTATGAAGAGAACAATCTGGTTTACGAAAACCTGTCTCAAGGAATCGGGCATTACCATGTCGGAATTCTTGACGAAGGTACGACATGACGCTTTTATGGCGGCCAGTCATCGTTTCGGAATGTTGCGTCATAATATGTAAGCCTGATGGGTCACGGCACCGAGTCTACAGTATCACGGAGGTCAATGGACTAGTTATTTCGCCTGAGGATTCTGTTGCTGAACCATCGTCGGCGCTGCACGGCGGCATATCTACCGCAATCGCTAATCATCAAGCCACTACAACCCGAATTAAACGACTAGCCAGCAAAAATAAGTAATCCTCAATCAATATTTTTACTGTGATTCGTGTTTATATTGCCGCCAAACAAACTAACATGATAACAATAGTATGGTAAACTTCCAGTCAAATTCATCTTTACTTTACCCATATGTTTCTTTAACGTTATCATCAATATTTCCATATTTGTTACTGTATACAAATTTATATTCAACAATGGATAACTTTCAAAATAATATTTTCCATATACCCTTATTTCATGTATTTGTAAGTAAACTGCCTCTAAATTTTTTACGTCAAAACTCGCGTTTGTTGACATTCATGGCAGAGTAGCAATTTGCCGGGAACCTCTTCTTCTTTTTGGGTTACTGGCAATCAGTCATTACACGTATCGCTCTTAATAATAGTTTTCGCCATATTTCGCATAGTTATAGTTTTTGTTTGACAGTAAGATGCAGAATCAAGCTGCCATCATGGTCCATTTTATTTTATTTTCACAGTTTCTTTTTTCTTTGATTATTATTTTCTATTGTGTTGAGTTGTTGAGTTACTTAAAATTTTAAACATTCTGCTAACAGGTGGATACGTGCTGGGTTGTAGATTTATTTTTTTAGGTATTTATTTAGGTACACTTTTTATTATTATTAAGTATTTAATAAATATATATATAATTTTGTATTTTTATATATATATATATATATATATAATTGTGTATATTTATTTTATTATTTTGCCGCATAATTATAGTGATTTCTAGTGATCAGCAGGATGGACTTTATATCTCTATGTCTTCTTCTTCTTTGTGTAGTACTGATGATAGTTTCCACAGTATTCCAATATCTCTCGGTGAATCTCTGCAGCATACACCGAAAAATTTCAACGTACTTCATATTAATACTCAGAGCGTTCCAGCGCACTTTACCGACGTGCTTGACACTTTTGATAACAAAAACCTCCACGCTATTCTCGTGTCTGAAACTTGGCTCAACTCCTGTCTATCCTCTACTTCTTATTCTTTGCCTGGATTTCAACTAATTCGTAATGACCGCAATGGGAGGAGGGGTGGTGGTGTTGCTATTTATCTTCGCCCACATATTACATACAGCATTATCTCATCTTCCCACGTGTCTGATCCTTCGAATGAGGCAGAGTACTTATTTCTTGACATCACTTTGTCTCATACTCACATTCTAGGAGTTGTATATAGTCCTTCACCCACTGGTAACTATTTCTCGTCTCTTGAGAGTGTTCTTGAAAACCTTATCCCTTCTTTCTGCCACACGATAATTATGGGCGATTCCAATACATGTTTACTCAAAAACGATCATCGATCTAATTCCCTTATGTCTCTTACGAACGCTTGCAACCTTTCTATACTGCTTCTACTCATTCTATCCCAAGTTGCAAACCTTCTCTCTTAACCTTATTCTTATTTCCTCTACCGATCATGTTGCTAAGCACGGGCAATGCTCTGCCGGCGCTTTCTCCTTCCACGATTTAATATATCTTTCATACAAAGACCGTCCTCCTAAAGCCAGGCCCAAAGTTCTTCTGGAGCGCAATTTTGCTAGTATGAATGTTGATCGGTTACGCGAGGATGCTCTTAACACGAATTGGGTATCAATTGAGCTAGCTTCGACAGTTGATAAACAAGTTGAGTTATTTAACGCTAAATTGATAACACTTTACAATATTCATGCTCCTGTTCGTCCTGTGAGGGTAAAACATCCGACACAAACATCATTCCGCCGCATTTGATAGCGGTACTAAAGCAACTACTCTTGACTATCTTTCATCGCTCCCAACTCCAGACTATCCACACTTTTTCTTTAATCAATTTACCGATTGTGATTGGTTTCATTTCTACCTGTATGGTCGTCGCCAGCGTGTACGTATTGAGAACACATTTTCTTCATGGTGCTCAATATCTGCTGGCCTGATACTCCTCCTCCTCTTCTATTTTCCTTATTTATTAATTCTATCTCTTCTAAACTTCTCTCCTCCTACCATCTTTATGCAGATGATCTCAAAATTTGTACGCATTCACAATTAGAACACCTTTCTGACGCTATATCAGTTATTAACGATGACCTAACGCACATAGCTCGCTGGAGTAAATCTCACGGCCTTATATTAAATCCATCCAAAACACAAACTATTATAATAGGCAGTCCTCGCCTTATATCTACAGATAACTGGAGTAGCTTGAGTCCTGTAGTTTTTGATGGAACGGCAATCAAATATAGCGATAAAGTAAAAAATCTCGGTGTATATTTGGATAGGACCTTGTCCTGGTCTGTACATATTGCCGATCTTGGTAAAAGGTTGTTTGCCGCCAATTCTTCTTTGAGAAGATTGCGTAGAAAATTACGCCAATAAATACCAAAATTGCGCTTGCACAATCTCTACTCCTTCCTATTCTTGATTATGCTGATTCCTGTTACCTTGACCTCATAAGCGCCTTCAAAATCCCTGCATTCGGTTTATATTTGGGCTTCGCAAATATGACCATGTCTCCGAAATTCGCACTCAGCTCAAGTGGCTCCCTATTACTTTTCGACGTAACTTGCACTTTACTATCTTTGCTCTATACTATTTTTTCCCCTCCCTGTTACCTCAAAGACCGTTTCACATTTTACAGTGGCAGTCAAGGTCGAGAGTTACGTCAATCCCTTCTTCTCCGTCTCAGAACACCACTACACTCCTCTCAATTCTACGCGAAATCATTTTCAGTTCAAGCAGTACGTCTCTGGAATGCTCTGCCATTTAATATTCCAAATGCTCAAACTCTTTCCTCCTTCAAATCTCTAGTCAAAACGTACTACCTTTCCCTAAACGCAAACTAATCGTCACCTTTCTCTAACCTCTGTTTCTTTATTTATTTTTTTTATTCTCTTTTTCTATCATTACTGCTTATGCATACAGCTACAGTATTTATATTATGTAAATGATATATATATATATATTATTATATATTTATGTTGTAAATTTGATAAAAACCGGTAGGTGGCGCTGAGATTGTTTTTTTTTAATTTATATTGTTCTTTCTCAGCTAAAGGTTGTCTGGAAGAGATCGCTTAGCGATAAGACCGCCTGTTGTGTTTTAGTTCATAAGTTTAGTATACATTGTAATTTTATGTTGGTGCAATAAAGTATATTTATTATTATTATGAATGGAAGAATGAATTGTAGAATGAAAGAGAGTGTGATGTATGAATGTGTCTATTTATATTTGAAATATTTATTTATAAAATTGTATAAAAATAATATATAATGTAATAAAAGAGCCTTTCCCACGGCAGAGGTGCAAGTATAAAAAATAAATAACCTAACCGTTTGCCTTCCGCCACGACCGAACACGCCACCCACGTAACCACGTTGTTTCTACAAAAAATATTGAAGAAAAAATAGTTCCTGTTTGTGTACAGTGCTGTGACTAGTATCAAAAGTTTCATCTCAGTGAGACGCATGCAGTGATTGAAAATGATTGAATCTGACTACAGTGGTTGCCGAGTTATAGACGAAAACCTTTCTAACCTTAAAATTAGGTGATTTTTTTTTTTCTCGCATGCGGTGCTGCAGAACGATCGATAACATAATCCTACTTTTTTATTCTATTACATTATACAGGATTTTAACACTGTGCATTCCCTTGCAATAAGCAGGAAACCAATTTTAGCACGTAGCCGGAAAAACTTAAATCAACCAGAGTACATTGAGAATAGCGGTTATTTAGCGCCCTATTTGCCAAGTCCAAAACTGCTTTCAGCAGAATTTTCCCGTTTTCAATAATAAAAAGTAATATCAATAATAAAAACAAATAATAGAAACAATAGCTGTGGCGCGCAGGTTTTGACAGTGTCAACTTGAACGAATGAACAAAACACAACGAAATCAATAAGAATTTTAAAAATATATCAATCCTAAAGGAAGCTATCCACAAATAAGTGCTGCATGAGCGTAGAATCCGCGTACTTGCAGATGGATGCGCTTCGCAGTTCATGTCGGTGAAATCCGGTGTCCCACAAGGTTCTGTTCTATCCTATCGCCCACCCTCTTTCTTGTGCATATCAATGACATCCTGCCACTTGGTAACATTCCTTGCTATGCAGATGACAGTACGGTCCATGGGTGATATTTCGGTTGGCCTGGTGCTGGTCGGGCAGAAATACAAGAGATGCGTGAGAGTGTTGTCGTTGAGCTGAATCGGATTTTGGGTCTCATTAGTAAATGGGGTTTCAATAGCCTGGTTGAGTTTAATGCCGAGAAAACTCAGGTGTGCGATATCCCCATTCCTTCTCACTCCAGTCTTCAGGGCGCTTCCCTCGGAATACGAGATGGCCTGAATATGCTAGGCATAGATATCGCTGTAAACCTTACCAACGAAGCTACAACGAGAGCCGAGGGAGAGAGAAGAAGTTACCAAAAACCTGGAACCTCTTCAACTACAGGGGGGCTCGCTAAGCGTATTTTATAACCTTTACCGCCATGCTGACTGCTCTAAAGAACTGTTTTCCCATATCGCATTTGGTATATTAATATCCCATTCTCTCCCTTCCGTCATAGAACCACACGTGCAGGCTTGCATTGTCATTGTTCCACTGTTGAAAACATTTCTTGCGCACCAAAAAGTTCGGCAACTCCTGTCTCTGTCGTACCATCAAAAATAGAACGCCTTGCCTGCACATGTGTTTCCGCCTTCCTACAATATGGGATCTATCAAACTTAGCGTGAAGTTGCACCTTGCGTGCAAGAGCAAGTGTACCTAATCTTTTGTGAGTTGCCGTTTCGATTTGGGCTCTTCTATCGCTTACCATCAGGCGAAGCAGAGCCAATATCTTAGCATCCCACTACAAGGCGGGGGAAGCCGTGGGCAACAGCTAGCTATTTGTATGGTTTTAAGTATTAAAAGTGTATAATTGGACTGACGTGGAAAATACCCTATTCAATAATCCGACCGCACTGTTTACTACTCTCGCCTACATCTTGAGTTTACACACCCCGCGGGAACAATAAACACCGCACGGAAACGTAGTAAAAGTGACGTAAAACATATCGAATCCAATACCGGCGCATGACACGCATCTCCATAGAGTATTACAAACTTTAGAGAGAATATGAAAGATGATCGACTTTTTATTGTCTCCACAGAGACTACGATAGAAAAATATGTAGCGTAGCCCTTGTGGAACAAAATAGATTTATGAAAAACACTATAGAATATTAATGCATGTTTATTTTGATTCGTATGCAAATACAGATTAACTATTTATACATATATTGTCACGTCAGGTCTCCTGCGGGTAGGCAAAGAAAATAAAGCGCCACAAGACGCTGTCTTTACACACCACGCTCGCTTCGCTAACGTGCTTTTCATTCACGTTCGCCGGTTCCTAAGGCTCCTGATATCACTTAATAAAACACGAGCACTTTGGTTGTGGTAGGGAAATATTAGCATATAATTTAGCTACACTAATATTTTAAAGAAAGATTTATATTTTTGTATGTTTGTAATGAATAACCTCAAAAACTACTTACCTAACCGATTTCAAAAAATCTTTCTCCATTAAAAATACTACATTATCCCTGAGTAACATAGGATAATTTTTATCTCAGAAATCATCCTTTAAGTTTGAAAAGTAGGGATGGAAGTTTTTATGGGGAATCAAAACCGATGAACCGATTTCGATGAAATTTGGTATGGAGATAGTTTGAGTTGTTTTTCCTTAAAGGGAGTGGAAATTATCTACCTAAATTACAAAAAAGCTCAGAAAAAATCAAAGTCGCGGGCAAAAGCTAGTATTTAATGTATTCATTGTGTGCATCTGTTCAAAACATGGCTGTTGGGATAATATCGAGCAGCTCCTCAGAACACAATCCGGTATACAATCGGTAGAACACACAGAGGGAGGCAAAACCTCTTCTCAAACTTAAAAGTTCAATACCGTGTGTGAATTCAGGATCACCGACGATCCTCACAGCTCGTCTCTGCACCATGTCACAAGGTCCTAGCTGGTATCCAGGTGCCCAAAAGTGGCTACAGTACTCCATATGCGGTCTGACTTGGGACTTATATAACATAAGTATTTGCGTCGAGCTGAAGTACTTTTTGGCTCTGTTAAACACACTGAGTTTTCTGGACGCCAGCTTGAACTTCTCCTTCTTATAACGCCTGATAAAACATGACCAATTTGATTATGGTAAGTGAAAGTGATCTTTCTCAGTTCCTACATCCCTCCACTTTCTCGTTGTGATCTGTTTTTACGTAGGTAATTTAACAAAGTACAAACAATTCTACCAAAATTATTTTTACATATTTATCCAAGGCAATGCGTATATATAAAATTATAGTTACTGACAACCCCCATGGAAGAGTGGTTACGACCAAGGTTCGACCCCTGCATAAGGCATGCATTTAGGTGCATGTGTGTTGTGTGTGTTTTAAAGTGAGGTAGAGCGCATCAATGCAGCCTGTCTGGGAAAGTACCTCCGGCTCACAGAAAACTGCAGCCAAATAACAACTCCCTAGAGGGTTCTAGTGTTCCTGCGTGTGAGTGAGGTCATCAGTAAGCTCCCAAGGAGTTGCTGTGTAAGCAGCAGAGAAGGCATCGCGCGAGTGATACTTAATATATCGCATGCGTTAATAGGCTATATGCTAGTATGTTTCCCGACGTAGTATAAAAAAATATTTTCTGTTTCATTTTTAATGATTTCCATTTTTATTTTTGTTGTCCGTTTGATTCTTGTGAAAAATATATTATTATTAAGAAAGTACGAGTACAAAGATAATTTATAGTTGTAGTAGAAAATTTAATTTTATAACTTATTTATTTGTCAATTCATACTAAATCAAGATCATTCCTTTATTTATGTTTGCTGCTTTGATGCGCCCTACCTCTCTTGCATAGGAAATATAACGATAACAAGTACAATAAAGTCACCAGTGTAAGAATGATCAAATGATTTCCGCTACTGATCGAAACATATTCTCCGAATTTTCACATTTCTGTTGCATGTAGTAAATATATTTCTTTATTAGAGAATTTTACTTAGAAAACAGATCCTATTGGTTATCGCTCTAAAATTTCCATTTGGGGCTAAACAGCAGTAATCCCAACCCGAAAGTCACCTTTGGGACCGGGAATTCATTCATTAGATTACAAAGTAGGGTAAAAGGTTAGTAACAAGGTAGCGGTCTAATTTGCTTACAATTAAAACTCTGACGAATGCGGCGTGAATGTAAACATTACTCAGACAATGCTGAGACCTCAAACACATAGGCAGGTACCAAAATTGTAAAGATACTTTGTATCCACGAATTCCACTTCCCTAGTTACTTACGAGGACCTTCGACTGTGGCGGAATACCAGTATTACGCTTAAGCATTACCGTTTTGTTATAATGAGTTTGTTGAAATTAGTTGTGCTGTAATGCACATGTAATGATATAACTAAACATTTTAATGCTTATAACAAAAGGCTCGTCTTCATATTATGGTACTAGACTATATTTTATGATAACATACGAGTTCTTTACGACGGTCAGTCATCACAGTTTCTACGTGTGAACGCCGGGGTCCCGCATGGATCAGTCATGTCGCCGACTCTGTTTTTACTGTATTTCAATGACATGTTGTCACTTGGTAACATTCATTGCTATGCAGATGATAGTACTGTTCATGCGCGATATGTTGGACGATCCGCGGTAAGACAGGCCGAAGTAGGTGATAAAAGACGAGAACTTGTCGTTGAGCTCGACCAGGTGTTGAATTGTATTTCGTGATGGGCTTCTGACAACTTGGTTGAGTGCAATTTGATCCAACCTGCTTTGTGTGCTTCCGCCACCAATTAGTTCATGCGGCCTAGCGCCGGCCGGCACCCACCCACTACTGTTAGTGCGTGCATCATGCCGACGCTGCCATGGCTGCTCCGGTAGTCTCTGCCTCGGCTGCTGCGGTCGTCCGCCATCTGGAACAGAATCCGCATGCCCCCTCCACCACCGTCGCTGCCACGACTGGCCTTGTCGTCGCTGCGACACGTGTTTCGCCTCTCCACGAGGCATCATCAGGCGTTGTAGACGTTAATCGTAAGAGTAACATGCTACAAGTGACAAATCCATCGCAGTGCCGTCCCTTATATTGAATTGAGAGTGGGGGTGGATGGTGTGAGCGAAAATATATTTAATAGTGGGGAATGGTTTACGTCAGTCTGTTTGTTCATGAGAGTAATTTTAGAATTTTTATGTTTATTAATTTCTAATTGTTCCCTAATATTTAGTTTTAAACCTTTGTCTATGGTGTGTAAAATTTGATATGTATTAGTGGGGGATAAGTTATGTCCTTTGTCTATGAGATGCTCAGCGAAGTGTGACCTTTCTGGGCGATTGTTTTTATACGCCGATACGTGTTCGTGAAATCGTGTTATAAAGTTACGTCCCGTTTGACCGATATAAACGTGTTCACATTCATCGCACCAAATTACACTAATTCTGCATGTCACACCTTCTATCCCCGCGTAAAAAAATTATCAAATACACAGTTTACTAACCAGGAAATCACACTTTTGGAAAAGGGTTTAAAGTACAGTATCCCCCCCAAAATAACACAAACATCCCTTGAAAACCTGGCGGTTGACGCGGAGATCGCGGTTATTAGAAATAAAAAAGATAATTTCTTAAAGCACTCCATAGCCCAACAACTTAAATGTTTTCGAAATCAAAATACCGTTAATAGTGAGGCCAAGGCGTTGGTATCTGTCAGGCAGAGAATTTTAACCGATAATATTGTTTTATCTAAAGCGGATAAAGGAAATACGTTAGTCATCATGGACCGTAATGAGTATAACTCCAAAGTCAGTGACGTTTTACAGACAGACAGCTTTTTGCCGGTAAGTCAAGATCCCACCAACAAATATTTGGCCCAATTAAAGTTAACTGTTAACGGCTCGAAATATATCTTTCCGGATAATTCATATTCAAAATTCAAAATTATTCCCATGAATCCCCATTCTCCTATGCTTTATGGTTTACCAAAATTACATAAAATCAATATTCCAATAAGGCCAGTTGTGTCGTACATTGGAGCTCCCACCTATAAGTTGGCAAAATTTCTTAATATACATATCCGTGAAAGGATATCTTTTGAGCCAAAACACAGTCTTAAAAATAGTTTACATTTAATAGATAGTATAAAAAACTTAACACTACCCCCTTCTTCCAAATTAATTTCACTCGACATTGAAAGTTTATTTACTAACGTACCTTACGAGGATTGTCTAAAAATCCTCAAGTCCTCTTTAGAAAATAAATTCATTCATCCTGGCGAGACAGATGACATATTACGACTGACAAGACTTTGCATGTCTCAAAATTATTTTCAGTTTGATAATAAATACTATTTTCAAAAAGAAGGGTTAGCAATGGGGTCCCCTCTTAGTCCATTGATGGCTGACTTATTTATGGATAATTACGAACGCGAACACATAATCGGTAAACCACACATATTCTATTACTATAGATATGTCGACGATATTCTCATATGCTGGACAGGTACCAATCGTCAATTGGATCTCTTTGTTTCCAAATTAAATAAAATCCACCCTAAAATTAAATTCACTTTAGAAATAGAACAAAATAGTTCACTTCACTTTTTAGATTTAACCATAACTAAAAATCAATCCCTCCATCAATTTTCGATATATCGTAAATCCGCTCATACCGATACCACGATTCCCGCGTCATCCAGCCATCCTTGGCAACACAAGCTCGCAGCGTATAAAACTATGATACACCGTTTGATGAGCGTTCCATTAAGTAAGGATAATTACAACAAAGAACTTGATGTAATATATCAGATCGCGAAGTCAAACGGTTATTCCAAATCTACCATCGATAAATTATTGCGTAAAAAGACGAGTAGTATCGTTAACAGACTATTGTACGCGGTTCCATATATTTCGACAAATAAATACACTGCGAGTTTGTCATACCTGGGAAAAATCACTGACAAAATAGTTCACATATTTAGAAAAAATAACATACATGTTGCTCTCAAATCACATAATTCACTCAAGTCACTTTGTAACACTAAAGATAAAATCCCGCCCAATAAAAAGTCCGGCGTCTATAAGCTGTTCTGCGATGAATGTGAACACGTTTATATCGGTCAAACGGGACGTAACTTTATAACACGATTTCACGAACACGTATCGGCGTATAAAAACAATCGCCCAGAAAGGTCACACTTCGCTGAGCATCTCATAGACAAAGGACATAACTTATCCCCCACTAATACATATCAAATTTTACACACCATAGACAAAGGTTTAAAACTAAATATTAGGGAACAATTAGAAATTAATAAACATAAAAATTCTAAAATTACTCTCATGAACAAACAGACTGACGTAAACCATTCCCCACTATTAAATATCTTTTCGCTCACACCATCCACCCCCACTCTCAATTCAATATAAGGGACGGCACTGCGATGGATTTGTCACTTGTAGCATGTTACTCTTACGATTAACGTCTACAACGCCTGATGATGCCTCGTGGAGAGGCGAAACACGTGTCGCAGCGACGACCAGGCCAGTCGTGGCAGCGACGGTGGTGGAGGGGGCATGCGGATTCTGTTCCAGATGGCGGACGACCGCAGCAGCCGAGGCAGAGACTACCGGAGCAGCCATGGCAGCGTCGGCATGATGCACGCACTAACAGTAGTGGGTGGGTGCCGGCCGGCGCTAGGCCGCATGAACTAATTGGTGGCGGAAGCACACAAAGCAGGTTGGATCAAATTGCATGTAAATTTGACTTTCGCAAAATAACGCCTGAATCTATTAACTATTTAACTTGGTTGAGCTCAATGCCAAGAAAACCTAGGCGTGCGCAATTACAAGGTCTCTCCATTCTATCCTGTTCCCTCTCTTCTACCATCCTCGGCATCAACATCAGGGACGACCTCAACCCCAAAGACTATATCGAGAGCGTTAATTCCGTAGCCTCTAAAAAACTCGGAATCCGGAACAGGATGAGACCGTTTCTTCACGTCAAAGCACCGCTGCATTTTATACAAGGTGGAGTATTGTTCTCCCCTCTCGAACGGGTCCACCAAATATTTACTTGACGCTCTCGATAGAATGCAGCGCCGCGCTATACGCATCACAGATAGCGCTGTGGTCACTAACTCTCTTGAACCTCTTCAGCAGCGTAGGGATATTGGTAGCTTGAGTGTTCTCTACCGTATTTACCATGGGGAATGTTTTCGACCTCGTCCCTCCTTCTCCCTTCCTTCTCCGGAACACTCGTGCTGGACTGAAATCGTTCCTTACCTTCCGTACTAAGAGATTCAGCGACTCATTTCTCTGTCGGACTGTCAAAATGTGGAATTCGCTTCCGACGCATGTGTTCCTCCTATAATCGTGGGTCGTTCAGATGAGGTTTGGAGAGGCACCTTATCGGGCCGTCAAGGGCAACAGCCAGCACAGCGGCAATCACTATGATGGCTGTGATGAGAGATCGCCTGGTTTTCATTGACGCTTTCCATCAGGCGTACTGAAGACATTTAGCAGGCCACATTAAATATATATATAGGAAGGTTGGTTTTATATTTAATGTATGAACCCAACGCCGCTCTTCCGCGTATCGAGACAAATATCAATCTGGCTTTATCCACATGGATACAACGGACGTACATAATTGTATAACTATTGGTGCCTACTTATGAAAGTAAGTAAATACAGATGAAATGAGTTTGAAGTCGTGGTCAAAAATTTACAGTAATATTGTTTCAATCAGACATAAGCAGCTGTCATTTATGACACGACAAAAAAATAAAGCGACGGATCATCCTACACCATGACAACGTAAGCTCACACAGCGCTTCTCAAACGATTCAGTATTTGAAACAGGAATTCTTTACCATCCTTTATACAGACCTCACCTCAACTAATATTTCTCTACATTTCCTAAAATTAAGAAATATCCTCGTGATCAAAGGCTCCAGTCCGGTGATGAAGTAGTCGACGTTTTCAAGTTGACCATATTGAACACCCCCATTTTGGAGTGGAATAAATGTTTTAATAACTGGTCCGAGTGATCAAAAAGTCCTTTTATATAATTTCGGGAATATACAAGCATACGACCAACATTAAGTAAAGGGGTTACCGTAGCCTATAAACTCTTTTGTTACAGGAAGTATCGCCCGCACATTGCCAACCACGCTGCTAATACAACAACTACTTAGGAGCTTACTGGTAACTTCACCCACTCGCACGAACACAACAACCGTCCAGTGAGGTGTTGCTTGACTACGATTTTGATTTGATTAAGGGTAATTCCACGTACGCCCTATCTCCGTTAAAAACACTCATAATAAGACAAATAGGCATGTTCATGCACTCAAATGTTTGTCCTGTGTAGGAATCGAACCCACGTGCCTTAGTGTTAAACTAGCATGCCTAAGTGCACGCGTGTACTTTGTCCTATATATTTCAAATGGAATCATGCTTATTGTAATTGTTAGCTTCCTTTAAAAACCCCTTCAATCTCGATAGTAAATATTCGATCAGATGCAACACATCGTCTCCATTAAGCTCTTCATAAATCTGTATACTTAAATTGTAATCCTGTAAATTGCAGCTATTAAATTATCGTCTAAGCAAGAATTAATCAAATTTATTCCGGACATATCTTTAATAAGACAGGAGAAAATTTCGTCTCGAGATTTTAATAGCCCCGTCAAGGAAATAATGGAAGGAATGAATATTAATATCGAGAAGTTGAATGGCACCTCATCTTTGCATTGCAAAGAGATTTACTGCCTTCGAACGGGGCCCAGAAGCTGTGATTACAGATACTCTATGATTTAATCAAATGTTTATTGATTAATATAAACATTTATTACAATATTTAATCAATGTAGAGATGTGCTAGCCCTATGGAATAACCAACTTAATAACCGACGGTCCCTGACTCAAATCCTGGCATGGGTATGTAACCTAAATTCGTGTTTTGGAATCTACGTAAATCTATACCAAATAGGTACCCAGTCAAACACACACAAAAGATTTCATCAATATTAATCCGCCGTTTAGGAGAACCTCAGAAACGTGCATACGAGTACGTACAGAAGAATTACCTATATAAATATTATACTTTTTTTTTCACTTAATTACATAAAAAGATAAAAATTCTTTATTTGCCTTTAGACCCTCACGGGCACTTAGACACGTCTTACATTTTCAATATTATATCTTATCATTTTATTTAAGTTTTCTTTTTTTTAATCTACCAGCATTTCAAATGACCATTGGCGAAGAAGAAATGCCAAAAGAAACTTGCCAATATAGGTCTTTTTTTTCCAAATCATCTTATACATATTACAATAAATATAATGATATGAGTGTACATATAGTGATATCAAGTGGTACAATTAAAGGTATATTAATTCATGTGCTAAATCATTTCCATATGTCTCTGTCAGTTAGATATTCATCGATTCTATAATAACCCTTCTTACATAGAGTATTTTTGATGTGTCTTTTGAACATATTGTTAGGCAAGGACAGAACTGTTTCAAGTGATTTATTATAGAAACGAATACAATTTACAACAAAAGATCTATTAGTCTGAGCAAGCCGATGTACGCAATCTATTCCTGCTTCAAAGATTTTCAGTACATTTTGAAAACGAATTTATATTTTTACGAGCATACATTATATTCTCATATATATACTGAGAGGTAACCGTGAGGATATTTTGTTTCTTTGAAAGTTCTCTAAGTGATTCCCTGGAGCCGATGTTATAAATAGAGCGGACGACTCTCTTTTGTAATATGAAAATAGTTTCAATATCAGCCGCTCTTCCCCATAACAGTATACTATATGACATAGTGCTGTGAAAGTAGCTGAAATAGACTAAGCGAGCGGTAGCTACATCCGTCAATTGTCTAATTCTTCTAACGGCATATGCGGCATATAGAGCCCTGATTAATTTTTCATTACTTTATTTTTATTTAATGAACTTTGTCCATATTACCAGTATGTATACACTCGTGTTGCACCCTTAAGTTGCCGTAGCCTACGAACGCTTGCAATCCAAGTCGTATTGAAGAACGTAGCAACCCTTGCTGGTAATACAGCCTCCTCGGGAAGTCACTGGTAACCTCACTTGCATGAACCGCTTTGGCTGCGGTTTTCCGTGAAGTGGAGATACTTCTCCAGTCGGGTAGTTTTGATACATCTGACCTCTTTTAGACGAAATTTATAATTAAAACATGGACGCTGCGGCTACTTACAAGTCTCTAGGATGGCTACGAGTAGTTCTAAATTTAAGTTTAAATGATTTTGCAGCTCCAATTTGCATCAATATACTTATAGCTATTACTACCAAACGATTCATCGCATTAGCATCTCAATCCGTAAGATTGATGTGCCTGTGTGCGACATCGTGAGATTGAAATGGCAAAGCAACGATTATTTCACGTGAAAAGCCGTTTTCAGTAAGCAGATATATTGGAACGTGTGGCTATGCACCGCGGTCCTGCCAAACTTCATTACGTACGCCTCAGTATCTTATATAAAAAAAAAACAAAAGTGGTTGGAACGGTCGGTCGGAATGAACGCTTGAAATCCAAGATCAATCGCTTACGCGTTGCCACATCCGCTGCTAACACGGCAGCTTCTGATAACCTCAGTCAGTTGCAGTAACACAACAATTTATAGTACTTCCGTATGATAGGAAATATCCCTAGTTAAGCTTCTGCGCCATGTCTATCTTTAATATCGTTCAATTAAATTGATCGACTATGGCTCCCATAAAAGAACACACTTGTTCTTTTGTGTAATACGCGGTTATTTATTCATTATACCTTTTAAGATACATGTGTAAATTCTATCTCTAAACTGAAAAACTATAAATAACTCGACGTTAACCCAGTCAAATGACAAGCTGATTGTTTATTTCAATTTCGTGCAAGCTCATAAGATTGTCTTGTCATTTAGCTACTTGAATAGCATGCAAATTTATGTGCGATATAATATACAATTATTACAATTAGAAGCAAAATATTATTGTATTACTGTAATAATTGTTACGTAATATGTTATGTATTATTTCATTTAAACTATATCTCTAGAAATTCATATTTTTATACTACGTCGGGAGACATACAAGCATACGGCCCACCGCGCACCGTAGCCTATTAACGCTAACGATATATTATGTATCACTCGCGCGATGTCTCCTCTGCTACTTACCTTGGGAGCTTACTTGTGACCGCGCTCACACGCAGGAACACAACGACCCTCTAGGGAGTTGTTATTTGGCTGCGGTTTTCTGTGAGATGGAGGTACTTCCCCAGACGGGCTGTTTTGATGCCCCTCTCTCTCTTTAAAATTATATATTAATTATATAAAAAAATATTTACGGAATAATAATATCTTTTAACTAGTAAGAGATCACAAAAATATTCTTAAATTAAATTAATTGAGCAGTCAGAACCCGTTATATACGTTTTCCCATACATTTCGCGGTCGTATACGACCACCCGGGTTTCGAAGGGTTAAATGGTTCCGATGGGGTGCTAAACCTTAGAGGGTGTTGTGCAAACACGGTCTAGCAGAGCGAGGGGTTCGACTTGTTCAGGCATATACAGCAATCACCACTTACTCTTCTATAGGGGCGCCACGAGTTTTTATATACCTACCCCAAAAACTCGAAAATGGTAATAATGAAAACAAAAAGAATTTAAAAGAAAATGTAATATTAATTGAATTAAACAATTTTTAACGGAAGTATCGCGTATTTTATTTATTTTGTTGAACCTGACGTTTCGAACGCTTTGCAGCGTCCGTCCGATACTTCCGTTAAAAATTGTTTAATTCAATGTGTAACAATCGCGAAAACCTAAGACAATACTATGTAATATTAATGTTTAATCACGAATTCCTCTTGGAAGGTTTGAATAATAATATGAAGCGATACAAAAAAAATATGTGTAGCGAATTCCGACCTGCAAGGTTCACTGCGTAAAAAATTACGGTCTTGTCAATACAATAGAACGATTATTAAAACAAATTAGGTTTTCATTAACTCATTTAATTATCCAGCGTATGGATAATTAAATGAGTTAATAAAAAAGACTGTTACTTTGTGTGTTGGTATGCTAAAAGAGTTTGATACACCTTTGTGTCATGTAGACCCGGGGATTATGATTGGTTTTATGGGGTTTCGTGATGCTGACGTGTTAGAATCTATGAATAAACTGCATTTACTTATGACCTATGACCACGCCCAGGGTCTGAACATATAGTCTACAAGTAACAAAAAGGAGTTTCGTGAGATTCTACCAGCACTTAGATCGAAACGCGGTATAACCAGAGCTATATCCTAATCAATATAGGATTAATGCTCACTCGGTAGAAAACTCGATTACACTTATGGAAACCTCTCCAGATCACACGAGTAAACTTCACTCATCGGCAGGAAAAGAAATTCCAACATTTTGCAAAGAATACGACGAATACTTTACGAATATAACCTTCAACTAATTAAGTGAATAAGCCGAATACCGATGTTCGAAAACACTCACCAACAACTAATCAGAACGTGACTCGTTTAAATAAAGAAAAATAGTAACCTAATCCATCTCCCGTTCGATCCTAAAAGCCTCCTCACAACCATTGAAATTCGGATATCGTCTGTCAGTGACGTATGAAGATAGCCCATAGACATTCCGATTGTTCGCGAAGAAAGAAAGATTCAAAATAGAGCATATATATGGCAGCACTTCCTTTATGTAAAGTGAATTTTTATGAACATAAAAATGACAATATTAAGTCATGTACCGTGATTCAAATCCCAATAATTTGTATGAGAGGGCAACTCCGCTTCCTTCTCTTTCTAACTCATTCATCTATGCCATATTGCTGTCTCGCTCGCACATCTCCCCACTCTCCCCACCACCGGCAGTGTCGAACTTTGGCTTAGTTTGTTCGACTTTCAGCATTGGCATCCAATTCCTTGTCAGGAAAGGTCGTTCTCAACTACAGTGCCAAATACTGTGGAAATTTTTAATAAATTTATCAGTTCGAACGACTAAAGTTTAAATCATTCGTCTAAATTAGTGAAATCCAAGTAAGTGGTAAATAATTTTTACAGTGTGTAACATCAAAAAATTTCAAATAATAAATCATCTCAAACTACCCACATTTACTTTGGAAATTGAGATAACGATTTCGTTTGATGGGCCGACATAATTATATACGTATAACGGTTGTCCGTTCGAAAGTTTTATGCTCATTATTTATCGGTTTAAACAAATTACTGCTTCTAGTTATTATGGATAACGAAGTAGCAGAAAATAATGACACGGCTAATAAAAAGAGGGCGCGGTCGTCTTCATCATCGTCGAGCACGTCATCCAGCTCAAGTTCTTCTTCTGCACGGAAAAGGAAACGTAGCAGCAAGCATAAAAGAAATAAAAGACGTACACGCACCGATAATATCCTCGAGAAGTTGGCAAGGCAGGTAAGTGATTTGCAAAATCATGTGTACCGTTATAACCAAACGGCCAGCCACAATTGGGAACAGGATTTCCACAACGTTGTCGAGCTTGATACTAGTAGACAATTGTATAGCGATGAGGAAAGTGAACGGAGGGCTTCAACACCTGTTGAAACTGATTTCAATATAACTCTTAACACCTGTGTTAAAGAACCATCTGTGCCAAAAACAGCACCTGAATATTTAGCCTCCTTACAAGATGTTCAGCGTTTTAATAATTCTGAATGGTGCGGTATTCGCTATTCTGAAGCTCAAAAGTCATTTTCATTTTCACCGGGCTTTGTAGAACTTGAATGTAATGATGAAGTTAAAGCTCTTGAAAGATCCCGCCAATTTCAATTGTCCGAGAGGACTTATGCAGCCCTGACTTTTGCACTTCTTAAGCAACGGGAAACACTTCAAGCCGGTATCAGAAACTTTTTAGCCTGGCTTCGAGATTCAGATAACTTGAGTTACGAATTAATAAAAGATAAATTAAATGAAACATTGTCGAGTGGTGATTTCCACAAGGTGTCTGCAGATGCATTGCAGCTAGTCTGTGGACGAAGAGCCGATGCTGTGGAGCAACGCCGGGACAGCATTCTCTCTTTGACAAAAGATCCGCTCATTAAAAGTTCGCTCCGAAAAATACCCCCGTCATGTTCATATTTGTTCGAACCGGTCGCATTTTGTAATGCTATGGAAAAAGCTGGCGGTGTAAAGAAAGCTTTCTGGTCCCAACCAAAAGCTAATTCCAACAAGGCTGGTGCGCAACCAGGCCCAAGTGGAATAACAAGGTATCCCGCGCAGGGAACCAGCAACGGCGCACCTGCGCAAGGTGGCAATAGAAATAGGCAGTACGCGCCTGCGCAAGGCGGAACCGGTTATACCATCCTAATCTCTTCTAACCGAGCTCACCACCACGGTGAATATCATTGCAATAACCGCGATACTGCATGGAATCTACAAGCCTATAACAGAGATTCCTTTCGTGGTCGTGGTTCCAGACATGCAAAAAGGGGACAAAGATTACCAACAAGTGGAGATGGGGGCAAGCGTCTGCCCTCCTCATACCACAGAGACAAGACCAATAATAAACAACGTAAATATTGACTACGTGCCCTTCCGGGCCGGTCAACTTGCCCAATTTCATTTTCAATGGAAAAAAATGGGTGCCCCAAAGATGATTCTAAAAATATTACATGGTTATCGCATACCTTTTGCTCGGAAACCACCATTACTGAAACCAAATCTAAAAAAATGCTTATTCCAAACGCAAAATTCCAACGAGATGACAAAAATCGTTCAAAAGTTAATAATCGACGGGGTCATCGAGAAAGTCGAACCAAGTCCGAGTTTCCTATCGACACTCTTTTTGCGCCCAAAAAGCGATGGAACCTCTCGAGCAATTTTCAACCTCAGGGCATTGAACGAGTACATAAATACAAGCCCATTCAAGCTGATAAACATGTATCAAGTCCCAAGCTTTCTCCAGGCAAACGACTGGTTGTGCAAAATAGATCTGTCTCAGGCGTACTATCATCTTCCGATAGCAAAGTCCCACAGATGTTTCCTAAGACTCGTTTACAAGAACGAACTCTTCGAAATGAGATGCCTACCTTTTGGTCTCAGCACAGCACCAAAAACATTCGCTACCCTCACCAACTGGATCGCGCAGATCCTACGACAACAAGGCATCAGAATTATCGTTTACCTGGACGACTTTTTAATCGCCAGTCAAGATTTGATGGTTTTAAACAGTCACATAAACATAGTGACAGAAAACCTTTTTTTTTTTTTTTTTTGTGACGCGGGGAAAAATGCGTTACGCACACCACCGGTGCCTGGGTGGCCTCCGGTGGTAGTGTGGGACTCCCCGTCGGCTGTCCGACGGTATACCCACTAAACAACCCCGCGAAATGCCATCGGCCGCGTTGGTGTGGTGCCCCGGATCTGTCAGCAACAGGGCACCACTGCGACTGGCCAGCCCCTCAGAAGGGGCCGGACTTCCTCTCTCTAGGGGCCATCCCGGCAAATTGGGACAGCCCCTCCGGCGGCGGGACCGTTATGGGGCCAGGTTCCCAGCCTGACCCCTAGTCCCACAGGTTAGGGAGGCGGCAGTAGGTGCGCGTAGCGCCTACGCCGCACTCCCGTCCGCCGTCTCCGGAGCGGGACAGCCAACGGATCGGCCTCCCTGTCCCGCTCCGCGGCCTCCTTCTGGGACATGACCGTCTCACAGAAGGAGGCCATCGCCTGCCAGGCACTGTCGCTCCCGAGCATGTAGCGGACCACGCTCGGGAGCGAGAGGTCCGCGCTTCCCAGCGCGGACACCAGATCATGGCGCTGCCGAGACCACATGGGACACCGCTCCAAGGTGTGCTGAGCAGTGTCCTCGGCCGCGCCACAATCGTGGCAGCCTGGCCGCTCCTCCCGCCTCGCGACCCGGTGCAGGTACTCACCGAAACATCCATGTCCGGTGAGCACCTGCACCATGCGGAAGGTGAGGGGTTTGCGTCTTCGACGCATCCACGCCTCCAGGACCGGGCGCAGCGCATCCGCAACGCGGACTCCGTACCGCGGCTGCGCCAGGTCCTCCCCCCACCTCCGCATCATCTCCTCATGCCCTCGCTGACGATACCGCCCCACCTCCACAGACGTGGGGCGCTCGCCGAGGCTCCTCCTCTCGACGACAAACGCGTACACCTCGGCGAGCACCTCCGCCACCAACTCCCAGGGCGGGTCGCCAGCGAGGGCGGTCGCGGCCGTCCAGGCTACCGTACGGTACCCCCTAATCGCCCTCTGCGCTATGACCCGCTGCGCTCTGCGCAGCTGAGCCTTGTTGCGAGCGCAGAGGGCGTCCGCCCATATGGGGGCACCGTACGTCGCCATACTCCGGCAGATGCCGGAGTACAGCCGTCTGCACGCGGCGCTGGGCCCGCCCAAATTGGGCAGGAGACGGCCCAGCGCCGCCGCAGCTCTGATGACCTTCGGCCCCAACCGCTCGAAGTGGGGGCCGAAGGTCCATCTCCCGTCCAGGGTGAGGCCCAGGTAGCTCATCTGGGCACTCACCCTTACTCGCTGTCCACCTATTTGGAGGTGCGCTCCCGAGGGGGGGCCCCGCCTGCCGGTCCCGCGGAAGAGGAGGGCCTCGGTTTTATCCAAACGGACCCGAAGCCCAAGCCTCTCTATGCGGCTGACCACCAGTCCTACACCGACTTCGGCCAGCCGCGCCGCCTCCACGAAGGTCTTGCCCCGGGATGTGACGAGGGTGTCATCTGCATAGCAGATGACGCCCATCCCGGGGAGGAGACGGCCCCGCAGGACCCAGTCGTATGCGAGGTCCCACAAGATGGGACCCAGAACGGACCCCTGTGGGACACCGCACACGACACGCCTTCTGACCATCTGGCCCCTCGCGTCCTCGTAGCGCACCTCCCTGTCCTCCAGATACGCCTTCAACAGCCTCCCCAAGTACGGAGGCACCCCAAAGTACATGAGGGCCTCCAGTATGGTACTGTGGGGGAGGCTGTTGAAGGCGTTGGCGATGTCTAACGA
The DNA here is from genome assembly GCA_947507595.1 of Pyralis farinalis. Classification (NCBI taxonomy): domain Eukaryota; kingdom Metazoa; phylum Arthropoda; class Insecta; order Lepidoptera; family Pyralidae; genus Pyralis; species Pyralis farinalis. The sequence goes on from OX382274.1 coordinate 19,618,692, forward strand.
CACCGCCACCACCACGTCTCCCTCGCGCTCCGCCTCTTCCGTAACCGACCTTAGGCGCCTAATGGCGTCGACGGTCGACCGTCTGGCCCGGAACCCGAACTGGGCATCCGAGAGGCCCGGTCCCGGGCCATCCTCCAAATGCTGAGCGAGGCGGGAGGCGACAACCCTCTCCAGGGCCTTGCCCGCCTCGTTCAGCAGAACGACCGGTCGAACCGCCGACCCCGAGTCCGGGGGCCGGTCTCCCTTCAACAGAAGGCAGAGCCGGCCCACCCTGAAGGGTCCCGGGCAGCACCCCGACCGCAAGCAGCAGTCGAGGAGCTCCCGGAACCTGTCCCCGAGGTGCACGAGGGCCAATGCCAGCACCCTCCCGTGCACCCCGTCCGGACCCGGCGCCCTTTTCTTGCCTCGGAGGCGGTCAACGACCGCCTCCATCTCCTGGTCGGTGACGGGCGGCGGAGCGCCCTCCTCCTCTCCTCTGGAGTCCGACGTTCGGGCCATCCTCGGGGGAGCGTAGCCCCGTGGGTTGTCGGGGAAGAGTTCCCCGACAACCCTCTCCAACACGGCCGGCTGGAGGGTCTCCGTCAGTGGGGCCGACTGAGCGCGGATTTTGTTCCGCGCTCCCCTGTACGGTCGGCCCCACGGGTCCCTGTCTAGGCCCTCCAGCAGCTCCTGCCACGCTCCCTCCTTGGCCCTACTTATGGCCATCTGCAAGGCTCCCTTCTTCTCCACGTAGATGCCGTGCAGATGGCCATCTCTTCCTTCGTCCCGGGGGCGGCGACGCCTGCTCCGAGTGTACGCCCTACGCGCCCCGTTGCAGGCGTCCCGGAGGTCGGATATCTCCGCCGACCACCAGTAGACCGCCCGCCTTGGGGGCGGACGCCCAACACTGGGCATGGCCGCCCTGCACACCGCCGTGAAGGCGTCGCAGAGACGGCCAGCCCCCTCCTCGGCGCCCAGCTCCTCCATTGGCGGGAGGCCCCAGCGGCCGACAATGGCCGCCTCCTCGGCCAGTTCCCGGTCGAGCCTGGTGAGCGCCCAACGCGGGAACCGGCTCCGCCACCGGGACGAAGTCGTCGGACTCCCGGGGGCTGGAGACACCTCGAACCTGATGTAGCGATGGTCCGAGAGTGTCTCCACCCCCGTCTCCACCCTCCAACCCTCCACTCGGCGTGCGGTGGACGCGGTGGCGAAGGACAGATCCACCACCGATCCTCCGTTCCACCGCATGCACGTGTGGACTGTCCCCCTATTCAAGAGGGACAGTCCCGCGGCCAGCGCCCACTCCTCCACTTTCCGCCCTTTGGCTTCCGTGGCCGGGTTGCCCCACGCCGTGGATTTGGCGTTGAAGTCCCCGGCCACGATAACCTGGGCGGGCGCTAGCCGCCTCACTGCCGACCCCAGAGCATCGAGCAGCTGCTCCAGGGCCGGCAGGTCGCGGTTCGGGGAGAAGTACACACCGATGATTGCGTACTCTCCCCGAACCGCCGCCACGTATCCGCCACCCCTCCCCCACACCACGAGTGGGGGGCTGGCGCCAGGCCTCGTGACGATGGCCACGGAACCGTCCAGATCCCCGGCCCAGTTAGACCGGGGGGGCACGGAATATGGTTCCGCAACCACCGCCACGTCCACGTCCCACTCCGCCATGGTCTGCAGGAAAAGGTCCTGAGCCCCGGCGGAGTGGTTGACGTTGGCCTGCAGGAAGCGAGGATGTCCGGCCATTACTCGGACATCCTAGCCTCCGGCGCCTTCTGCCGCCCACTCCCGCGGGAGATGGGGGACGTTCTCCCGCGGATGGATGGGGGGTTGCACAAACGGCCCCCCATCACATGGGTCGCCCTACGCCCGGCGTCGGCGCAAACGGCACAGCGGGCCTGGGCCGAACAGCCGGAGGCGATGTGCCCCGGCTGCCCGCACCGGTAACACAACCGGCTGCGGTCCTCCTTCGAGGGGCACAGCTCGGCTGTGTGCCCCTTCCCCATGCACTTAAAACAGTGCATGGGGCGCGCCTCCAGCAAGTGGAGCTGCACCCGGCTCCAGCCCACCCCGATACTGCCCAGCTCGAGCAGCTTTTTCGCTGCCGTGAGCGGGCAGCGCATCAGGGCGGAACTGGAATTCCGCCAGTCCGGGCGGATTTCGCCCACCCGGACCTGCTCCGGGGTGCAGCCCCCTTCGCGCGCGACCGCAACCTGAACTCGCTGTACCGTAGCGGCGTCGTCCAGGCCCGTGAGGCGGAACTCCGCACACTTCATGGGCCTGGACACTTCAACAACGCCGGACAGGGCGGCCGTTAACTTGGCCGCCAAGGCGTCAGCCTTCTCATGACTGGTGGAGCCTGGGACTTCAATCAGCCTCGCTCCGGTAGCCGACTTTCGTATCCGGAGCGAGCCGATTCCCAGCTCCCCCAGATCCACCTCCCGCTCGGCCTTAAGCAGGGCCGAGGCATACGACGCGCCCCCTTGGGCTGCCTCCGGCCGTAATTTCAGGATTACGGCCGTGGAGCCCGGGAGCACCACTTTGGGCCTTCGGCCCTCCTCCTTGCCCGCGGGAGTGGCTGACGCCTTGGAAGGCGCTGGCGCCGCAGGAGTCGCGGCGGCCGCGGTCTTTCGCGGCTTGCGGCGGACCACGTCGGTCCACGCCTCCTTAGGGACCTCGGTGGCCCCCGCTGCCGGCGATGGCGTCACCGCGGCCGGCTTCGCCCTTGATGTGGACGGGCCGAAGCTCGTCCACGTCTCCTGCGGGGCCCCACTGCGGGCGGGACCCGCTCCGGTGGCCGGTCTTGCCCGAGGGCGCACCTCGAGCTCGGCCGGCGCGTTCGCCTTTTTCGGCTTAGTCGCCGGCCGACTCGCGCCCTCGATGGCCGCTCGCGCGGCCTTGGCCACCGCGGAGCCGTCGCCCGCCAATGGCGGACGGGCGACAGTCGGAGGGGGCAAGCGCGACTCTAGCTCTGCGAGCCGTCCGTCGACGAGGTTGCCGACGAGCCGGGCGATATTGGACTCCAGAGCCTGGATATCCACCGGGCCCGCCGGCCCCTGCGCCCTCCTATCCTTCCGGAGCTCCTCGAACTCCCGGCGGTGCGCACGCACCTCCTCCCTGAGGGAGGCGACCTCCCTCTGCAGCCGTGCGTTATCGGCGCGTAGGCGGTGGGTCTCCTCCGCCTCCGTGCGCACCACCAGGGCCTCCAGGATCTCCCGGATCCCGCAGGCAGCCCTCGCAATTTTTGCGGCGTAGCCCCCCTTCAGGCTCGCCGATTTCCCCGTGAGGTCGAGGATGATGTCCAGCATCCCCTCGCCCCTCACCCTCAGGTCCTCGGCTCCACCCTCAGTTGGGGACGCCGCTTTCCCCTCAGGGCTTATCCCTTCGGGGCTTCGCTGTTCGGCCTCGGGGCTCACCCCCTCGGCGCTTCCGGCCACTGCCTTCCCGCTCGTTTGGGCCCGCTTCTTTAGAAACGCCTGGAAGGCCGCCTCCTTGGCATCCTCCTCCCGCTCCTTCAGCAGCCGGCGGGCCCTGGCAAGACTGGGGGCAACGCCGCCCCTCTTGCCGCGCCTGGCAGTAGCCACCTTTGCCCGCTCATCGGGCGTCTCCGTCTCAGAGCCGGAGAAGAGGCGCTTCCCGCGCCCCAGCTCCGACTCCGAGAGGGTGGGGACCGACATACTGTCGGTCTCCTCTCCTCCGCCACACATTATCTCTACCTCCACCAGTGGCACTTCCGGGAGGCCACTCTCCCCGGGATCATCAGACCCCAACATCGTCCCGCTTCCCGGGAGCACCGGGACTCGGCTGCCCAGGTTCGTCACCGAAACCTAGACAGCTCACAACCAACAAAAAAAAAACACAAAATACACCACAGAAAACACAACAAAAACAAAAACAACCAACAAACAAAAATGGTTCCCGTGGGAAATTCAAAAATTTTCCACAGGACACGCACCACCAAAAACAACCAACGCCAAATCAACCTCCTCGCCCACAAGTATCGTTTTCTAGTTTTAGTCACCACTCACCGGCCACTGCGTTACCGCGCACCAGGTGAGTGGGTCCAGGGCAGACTACGTGGAAGCACTAGAAAACACTTGGGGCCTGCCCCTAGTGACAGAAAACCTGCTCAAGCTAGGGTGGCACCTAAACGTCGAGAAATCGATAATGAAACCACGAAAATCGTTAGAATATCTCGGAGCCATGTGGTACCCTTGGCTAAATCAAATTGCTCTACCAGAAAAGAAGTGCCAAAAGATAACTTCGATCATATCGGATTTACTACAGAAAAACCACATCTGCCGGGAAGAAATAGAAAGCATACTGGGCTTACTGAACTTCGCAAGTTTTGCCGTACAGAGGGGCCGAATGAACTATCGAGCGCTACAAAAACAGCTCAAATCTTTGCCCGAAAACCGGCCAAGGGAACTCTTTCCTTTGACGCACGCTGCAATATCGGACCTAAAATGGTGGCTCGAGAACTGTCGCAGCCGAAACCGGCTCCATGCGCCATGTCCAGATCATTATTTGACGGCGGATGCGTCGGAGATAGCTTGGGGTGCTACTCTAAACGATTTATACCTCTCAGGTACTTGGAGCGCAGCGGAACAACATGTTCACTGCAACCAAAAAGAAATGTTAGCCATCTTAAAATGTTTACAAGATCACTGTCATGCCCTGGAACAAAGCTCAATTTTAATACAGAGCGACAACAGAACGGTTGTGGCATATTTACGCAACGAAGGGGGAACGAGGTCTTCGGCTCTAATGGAATTAGCCTACAAAGTATTCGAGATCGTAGATACACACAAGATTTCCCTTACTGTCCACCACATACCGGGCATTTACAATACCGAAGCCGACGGCCTGTCGAGACAACGGGCACCATCGGAGTGGCATCTCCTTCCCCAAGCAACAGAGGAGGTCTTCCTCAAATGGGGCACGCTCGAAATAGACTTGTTCGCATCAAAAAATGCTCACGTGGTTCCAACATACGGAACTTTAGACAGAAAAGACAAGGCTGCGGCAATTCACAATGCACTAGCGAAGCCGTGGAATTATCAGTTGGCGTGGGTCTTCCCTCCACCATCATTAATTCCAAGAGTGCTGGCGCATATGAATCAGGCGACAGGAATATACCTAGTAGTTGTTCCTCAATGGGACCGAGTGTTCTGGAGGGCAGATCTACGAAACCGTGCCATAACAGCCCAATACACGGTGCAAAATCTCAACAGAGTTCTCCTAGATGTCACAACCAATCGGCCACCTCCGAACGTCAACGAGATGACGATAGAAATATGGAAATGTGGGGGTGGGCTGAGACCTTGAGCACTTGGACAAAGGAACAAAAAGACCTACTCAAGTCATCCTGGCGACCTTCCACACTTAATACATACAGACCTGCATGGGCTCGCTGGGCTCGCTGGGCCCAAACAAATGGGGTTAAAATAACTGATCCGTCTGGAGGTGATGTGGCAAGATATTTGGCTGATCTGCATAATATTGAGGGTTTATCATATAATACCATCCTGGTGCATAAATCTGTAATATCCACCTTTTGTAATTTAGAGTCATCCAACTGTTTAAGTTCTCATATTTTGGTAAGACAGGTGCTCAAATCTATTGCACTGAAAAACCCTAAAGAATCAAAACCTCCAATATGGGATATCAGTCAAGTTACAAATTACCTAGCTAACAAAAAACTAGATAATAACCTTTATGACACCTCTAGACATACAGCAATTCTATTGTTATTATGTTCGGGGGAGAAGAGTCCATGAATTAACTCTTCTACAATGCGACCAAGATCATTTCGTCAATGTTTCGGAAGATTCTGTAGTGTTATGGCCAGTTTTTGGTTCAAAAACTGATAAACCAAACCACAGACAATCAGGATGGAAATTAAGTCGCAATAAAACGAACAAATCCTTAGATCCAATATACTGGGTTAAGAGACTTGTAAAGTTATCTGAAGAACGCAGATCTAAAGCTAAATGCAACAATTTGTTCCTGCGTATAAAGGGACCACCTCAAGCTGCGACTCGTACAGTCATCGGAGGATGGGTACGATCACTATTGAAAGAAGCCGGCATTAATGCCACACCAGGTAGCGTCAGAGCGGCAGTAGCATCTAAAAACTGGACGGAAAACTTTCCCATCGATGACATTCTGGCTAGGGGAAATTGGCGTTCCAGTGATACCTTCAGGAAATTTTACCGGCGAGAGATCTTACCAACGCCCTTAATCACCAGAAATCAAAATATCACAGAATTATTTACACCAATTGATTGATCAATTTACTAGCCCGGAACGGCTCTTAATGCGCCAGGCAAGATATAATACTAGAAGATACTGATTATTAGACATGATTACATAATATATATTGTTGATCTTAATAATTAATTACATATGGAAAATACATTTTCGTTGTCATGGCATAACTCGTTGAATTTATTATATATCCTTGTACATAATTCGCACATCTTCAGCTTCACTAGCTCTACACAAAGAGTTCCATCCGATCACATTGGCATCCGTCACCACCAGCGGCGATAACAAACACATCTCATATAAATTATTGGGATTTGAATCACGGTACATGACTTAATAGCAGCGTTTTACCTACCATTAAAACGCTTATTAAGTTCTTACCTGATTCAAATCCCAATAATATAAGTGCTGCCTGCTGGATCAAGAGATACAATGCTGAAAGTCGAACAAACTAAGCCAAAGTTCGACACTGCCGGTGGTGGGGAGAGTGGGGAGATGTGCGAGCGAGACAGCAATATGGCATAGACGAATGAATTAGAAAGAGAAGGAAGCGGAGTTGCCCTCTCATATAAATTATTGGGATTTGAATCAGGTAAGAACTTAATAAGCGTTTTAATGGTAGGTAAAACGCTGCTAATAAAATACAAATATTAATTCAATAATTCCCAGAATTGATTTCGAATTTGAATAATCATACACATACAAATATAGAAATTTTATTCCACCATTTCTCACCAGGGGTAGACGTGTCCTAAGGCAGTATCCAATCTCCAAGTAATTGTTACATAAACAGATGGCGCTAGAAGCACGGCAAGGTTTCTTCGTTTCATTACCTCGAGCTATGGATTTCAACATGTTACATAGTGAAAATATATTTTCTGTACATGAAAGTCCTTGAAATGTGAGTATAAACTAATCGATTAGCATACCATAGCTCGTATTTCTATAAACCCTGGACTTATGTCATTTTCGTGTTTGACAGCAATTGCTATCTTTTCACTTGTCTTTTCTAATGGATATGTTGTCTGCATACAGAATACTTTTATGTTGGGTAATAATAGATAAATCATTTATATGAAATATAATTTAAAAAAAGGGTTGAGGACACTACCCTGAGGAACTCCAAATTGTATAAGTTGATTTACAGGTTTCTAATTCCCTGCATTTATTCATCTTGGCTCTGCAATCGATTTGCTGCAAAATGTGATTCAACATCCTAATTTAAAAAATATGTCTTATATTTTTCTAAAATCTTTGACAGAACTGAAATTAAAGTAACAAGGCGGAAATTACTCCCTTCTTGTTATCATCATCATCTCAGCCCGTATTCATCTACTGCTGACATAGGACTCCCCTCTAGACTGCCATTAATTTCGATCCTGTGCCATCTGCATCCATCAACTCTCTACGAAACTCTTAAGTTGTCACTCCTTCTAGAGGGGAGGTCGTCCCATACTGTGTGTACCAGTACAGGGATGTCATTCGAGAACCTTTCGTCCCCAGCTATGACTATGTGGCCGGCCCACTGCCACTTTAGCTGTCTTATCCTCTCTTCTATGTCAGTTACCTTAGTTATACTGCTGCTGATTCGATTCCTACAAAGGACATACATTTGTGTCCATAAACATATCTGTTTGTGTTGATCTGGGTGTTTTTAAGAGAGGTGGGGTGCATCAAAACAGCCCGTTGGGAGAAATACCTCCACCTCACAGAAAACCGTATCTAAATAATAACTCCCTGGAGGGTTGTGTTCCGTGTGTTCCGTGTTCCAGTGAAATCACCAGTAATCTACTAAGGAGTAGCTGTATTAGCAGCAGAGGTGGAGGGCGATACTTAATCTGTTGCAAGCGTTCATTCGTTAGCAATGTATTGGTCCTGTGTAGATTTATTTTATTATTATTATTTCTCTGTGCACATATTACACATTTTTTGGTAGTTTTAAGTATTTTTGTTCATTCGTCATAGTTTTATTTAATCTAAACCTTACAAGTTATTTTTTGTTTTGTAACTGATTATTAAACTATTCGAAAAACATTTATGTAAATTTCCATGAGTACTACTAATCTTCAATATACAATTTGGTATGCACATAAGATCATAAAATTTATTAAAAGCAACATCTAGATCAGTTTCATTACTTCTAATAATCTATTAATTCCGTGCAGCTTAGATTTCGTATGTAATGACGAATTTCCTTAATATTTTCATAACATTTACTTGGTTGATATTTATCATTCTATTGTTTATTCTAAAAAATGCTCATGGTCATAGATGAAAAGAAGAACATGAAAATTTTAATTTATTTCCTCCAAGATAAGCGTAGCTTGCTTAATACCCAAAAATTAATTTCATAAAAACACCATCCGGCTTCTTGACTATTACCAATACCCTACTGATCTCTAATGTTTCTGAACATTTTTTTTTTTTGTGAGTGTGAATCCAGTTTTTTGCTTACATTTTACGTTTTATTCGTTTCGGAGACTTTGATGTACATCCACAAAAATGTCATTGAGTCATTTTGTTCTCTTTTGTGTTAATATATTCTCAAAAGATATATTTACCTAGAGTATAATCATCCATCCAACTACCGTAACTCCATTATTAACTCTAACGCTAATCGGCGAAGTTCACCACGCACAAGTGAGATTATCTTGGCTGGCTGATAATGGTGACAATGGTGAGCCACTTAGGTACTTATCGCAAATATATATTTTATATGGTAGTTATATAGTTATATAATAATCGGTTCTTAATCATAAGGGGACGCCTGTTGCAACGAGTTGGAGAGAGTCACTTGAGAACGGCGTTCCGAAACTAAATTTGGCGAAGACCGAGTACTTGATCTGCAATATCTCAGATCCAATACCCAATCGCATTCGCGGTGACACGGTCGAACACACAAACCGTTACAGGTATTTGGAATCTGTCCTCGGCGCATCCGGGGACTTTGACAACATCAAAGCACGCATATCAGCGGCTTGGGCCAAGTGACTCTCACGCCACTTGGCCGGTGTCATATGTGACCCTAAAATGCAGCTTAAGCTAAAAGGACAGGTTAATAAATCCATCACTAGACCTGTCATTTTATATGGCAGCGAAATGTGGCCGGTACTTGAGCAGAACAAGCAGTAACGAAGATGAATATGCTGCGTTGTATCTGCGGAGTGACGCGAAAGGATCGCCTGAGGAACCTTCTTGCCCGTGACATAGCAGACGTGTGTATTGGTGGCATATAAGGATGCGCACTGTCGGTTTGACTATTCATCCTATATCTTTAATTTATTATATCATCAAAGTAGCAGCCTGGGAAAGTGCCTCCACCTCACAGAAAACTGCAGCTAAATAACAAATTCTCTGGAGGTTTGTTGTGTTCCTGCGTGTGAGTGAGGTCATCAGTAAGCTCCTAAGGAGTTGCTGTGTTAGCAGCAGAGTTCATAGGCTACGGTAACTACTTTACATCAGGTGAACCTTATGCTTGTATGCCTCTCGACGCCGTATAAAAAATATGGGCAGTCGTCTTTAGAGAATAAGAAATATGAATGTGGGAATGCGAATGGGTGACTCAACGGTGAACTGTCTGATTTTGGAGATGATGCGCTATTAGCTCAGATACACTTAGACTCAAACTTGTCACGGAAGCCGCACGTGCCCGAAGTAATGAGTAATCTTGGTACATTTACGTTGCGTGGCTAGTTACCATAACCATACCGCGACCTGAACCAGATACGACATTGCACTCTAGGGCAAGTCACTGAATATACAAGCCTTATTCATCCTTCAAAATGCTGCATGAGAATAACATACCTACATATTATCAAAAGATAAATGTCAATTGTGGTTTATTAAAATGAGAATATTGACGGTCACCTGTGTGTATGTTAGAAATTATGTAGACCATACGAAAACCATCCAAATTGTAAAGCAATGGTTAATAGATTCAGACGTTATTTTGCGAAAGTATTGAAAGGAAATTTACATGCAATTTGATCTAACCTGCTTTGTGTGCTTCCACCACCAATTGTGTGTAATTGGTGGCGGAAGCACACAAAGCAAAAAAATCAAATTGCATATAAAGCAATGTACAACTTAAACATATGCAACGTAACAACAACACAAAACTTCACAATTCACACATTAACTCTCATTTCACCAAACACATACTGAACTCTAGTTAGAGGTACAAATACTCTTTTACTTTTCAGTAACACAGTTCCTATATGAAATCTATATGTTATACTGTGTGTGTGTTTGTGTGTGCGTGTGTCTGTCGCTTTTTTCGAATATTCGAATTTTGACTTCAGATTCGGATTCAGCATAAAAAAGTAGAATAGATATGTTCAGGAACACCGTTCCTATCTCTTAAGGAACATGATCAAAATAGCCGACAATTAAAAAAAAAATATTATATATTTGACGAGCCTCTCTCAATGCAAGCTTGCGCATTCCCAACTGGTTTTTTTCTGTGTTCATTTAATTAATGTTACTGAAATTGGAATATTGTTTCACTAAGCCAATAACCTGCGGGTGGAGGGCAGGTGTCCTGAAATACAGGCTTGCCTAGCTTAGGCACCAGTCTCCCATACCTGTGAACCAAGCAATCTGTAATATTCTGTTTCTTGTACAATTTATGGGAGAAATAAATATTTATTATTATTATACTTTTTTTTAACGGGGGTTAACCCTGGTCTTTTGATAGGCGTGTGCGGGTATATGAATCCAACGCGTAGAGGCCCCTTATAAAAGATTGATGTAATGTATTATATCCGCTGTGACCTGCTCTAAGGGATATCAATGGGAGGATATACCAAGAACAGGTCACGGCAGGTATTGGGACTATTGCAAATGTGTCGGAAATAATTGAGCTATTGAAATGAGATCTGGAGGGATTATTATACTGGGCTATTACAGAAGAGAGACGGACATAACTATCATAGCTGAAGTTACTTTCGGCAGGCGGTGGCTCGCCACTCACTAGATGGACCGAAATGCCAGAGAAAGTCGGCCGAGGGCAACACCAATGTCAGTGACTCAGGGGTGTCGAGAGGTATGCTGCGCTTTCTCCGAAGTTACTCGTGGCGTTATGCCCTTTAACACTTCCACCCCTGGAGCATATCACCTGCTAGAGCAATATACTCTATCAACTTCTCTCTGAACGGCCAATGAAGGCAAGAACTGAGAGTCCTGTGGGCCTTCTTGACTCCTTTGCACTCCGAGCGATGAAGACACGCCGGAGACGAAGGCCCTGATCGACTCTCTGGAGCACTCGGGTACCCGTGGTGTCGTTACGCACCAACAGCTCGCCACAAGCTGCCCTGCGGGGTTTATTATTAAATAATTTCCAACGTACAGCGGATGTACCAAGCCGCTATGTATTACACCATAAGAACAACCTATGCTTGCGCACATCGCATGTCGATCTATTGAAAAATAGGCTGTTAAAATATACAATCACTTACCTGATATTGTGTAAACCCTCCAAGGCGGTATATTTAAGACTACTTTCAAAATATTTTTTTTTAACTTTTAGACAAAATATACCTTTTACAATAATCAATTATTTTATAATTGATATCTTATTTATTTTATTTTATGTAATAAATAATTTTGTAAATGATTATAATTAATAACTGACACAGTAATCTAATAAAAGTTGACATAAAATGCGGTCGAGATGCGAGCATTGCGCAAAATTTGTGGCGTAAAACTTGCTGACCGGCTTCACAGTGATAATGTAAGAAAGAGAATTGGTCTAAAAGTGAGTATCGGTATTAAAAGGCTCACTCCATTGGTTCTGACTTGTACAAATAATACAGGATGAAATAATGACAAAACAGATATATAATGCGAAAGTGGATAGATAGATAGAATAAGAGCCAAGAAAGACCAAAATTCACCTACAATGACCAAATTTGTCGTGTTTCATCAGAAGGTAATATCAGAAAAATACATATGAAAAAAATACATTAGGAACTGGCGAGCGTGCATGATAAAAGCTAAAAATTGTTAATGATACGACGGAGGTGTGCAAGAACCACGTTTTATGGCGCACGGGTTACTCTGGCTACCCCGCAAGGGAACTGGCGTGAAGTTATACATACATACACACACAGAAAAATACTCTGAAAGAATTGGCTGGGATTCGTACCTGGTTTCTATTCCGCATGCGAGATCCAAACGCTTGATTCTACCAATCGACACAATCCTTTTCTCGATTCGTTCATTGAAAAATAAAAATACACAATACTTTGTTTATTGCACTACTACCACTGGTTAACAATCTTTTTAATACGCTTTTATTAGCTTCACCTGTAACTATACAAAAAATCTTGGAAGTTAAATTTGACCCCACTTCATCCACGTCCCTATTTCCGATTGAGCAGAAATTTTGCAGACACGTTTAGTTTGGATGAAAATGCATGTTTAGCTAAGTGACGTCATTCTAAATACAATATGGCAGACTCCCAAAGATCACCATCTTCCAGCTCCGTTGATATGGATATCAAATGAAAGGGTTTACTAAGAAGAATATAAGAATGAAATGACGTCACTTTAAATTCAATGTAGCAAACGCTCCCAAAAAGTATTATAGTAATATATTTCAATTTTTTAAAGTATAATATTTTTTATTTAATTTTGACAGAGATTTTGCTAAATTGTTCGCATTTGACCATCCAATGCTAAGCTTGATTGATTTATTTTATTTCGGTAACTTTAACGCGTATTCCGTACATGAAGTATTACGAACAATGTCACTGAATATTTATATACGTATTATATTCCGTAACAAAAGCAGAGAATTAATTAGCTTTTAAATTTTTACATATAAATATCACTCAAGACAATCGTAACATGTCCTATGTTGCCACACCCAGCACGTATATTATATATTATTTCTGAATTTATATTCTAATATATGTATAATATGTTCATTTAAATGGAAATATTTACTTGTATTATTATTTTCGGCCCCAGGATTCGAATCGGGGGCCTATTGACCAACTAGCTCGCAACACCACGGGGATGTCACTCGCGCGCTGCCAATCTTGTGACCTAAGCCTGTTTCGTCACAGTACCCAGTAACTTCTCTGCCATATCTCACGCTTCAAACTGGAACACAGCTATATAAGTTATATACAGAAATAGATGAGACAGAGATACCCACGCAGACAACTTTTGTACAAAGTCTCCCTCTGTATAAATATATATTTTTCTTCTAATACTAAGTGTCCAGTTTTCTTGTTGGGGATCGTACATAATAAAGCAGAGGCGGCCAGTCGGCAATGAGTAATGGGCCAAATAAATCCTAATTCAGTGCATTACATTACAACATAAGGCTGACCGTAGCCGTCCACGATAATCCAAATTTATGAACAATGAAATACAAACAATTTACGCCAATTCACGCGGTCTTATCTTTATAATATATGCGCCGTTATTCGAGGAAAAATTTGTTCGCCTTTATTCGTAACGTTGGTAATGCTTCAAAAATTGTATTTAAACTTTTGCTTTAATCGTTTAACCTTTTTGTGTGAAATTACGTAATGTCAGAGGCTAAATGAATTCCCAGCCATATTGGAATCATTCATTCAATTGCCATCTCTCTATCGGAACCACTAGTTGAACCACTACACGGGAGGCTTACACGCCATCTGATTTAAAGTAGTTACCTTAGCCTATGAACACTTGCAATACATGAAGTATCACTCGCGCGTTGATATACATAAAAAAGCAACTCCTTAAAAGGTAATTGGTAATCTCACTCACTAGCAAGAACGCTACAAACCACCAGGGAGTTGTTATCTGGCTACGGTTTTCTATGAGGTGGGCATAACCTCTGTTGAAAACATGCCGACTAAGACAAACAGACATATTCATGCACGCAAGTGTTTGTCCTATGTGGGAATCGAACCTACGAGCGTTGGTGTTAAAGTAGCATTACTAACCACTCCGAGAACATAAGCCTGGACATAAGTTTTTGATTTTTTTTTTTTACAAATTTAAATGTGTAATCAATTAATTAATTAATAACCTCAACTAATAAAAATAAATATAATAATAATAGTATCCTAATTAAAAATACACTACAAACTAAAATTACCTCAACTAAAACTATTAAAAAATATTTAAAAAATTGTGTCCTTTGGGTATGGTACCCATAACGCAGGCAGCGTTCCCACGTTGGATTGCTAAGGAAAGTCTTTGCGCGAGAAAGCTGCCTGCGCGGGGATCTCCAGTAGCCTCCCTCAGCCGTTTACGTTTACTGGTTGACTAGTTTTTGATGAGTTCCGAAACTCGTCAAAAACCTATGTCCAGACAACATAATTAAAAAAGTTTTTTTTTATGGACATCTGCAACAGCCAGGTTTGTCACTCTTGCGTTGCCGACCCTGTAAAAACTTCTTCTTCGTATCCACGCCTTTCTTGAAGAATCCCATGCTGTAGTTCCTTGCGAAAACCTCGGCAGGGAGCCCATTCCACAATTCAATAGTTAGCGGTAGAAAACTTCTCTAGCACAGTACGCGACCATTGGGGCTCCAGTGTGTGAGGATGAACTCCTAATCGTTTGCGAGCGATGCGATTGTAAAATGAAGGTGTTGGCATCATATCGAATATCTCCTCAGAATACAACCCATTGTACAATCAGTAGAACACGCAAAGAGAGGCGAAATATCTCCTTCAACTCAAGGGTTCAATACCGTGTGTGAGCTTAGAATCATCGACGAATAATATTTTAATAACATAATTTTATAATGTAATTAAATTACCCAAATACAAATGAAGTACCTTTATAGGTATATTATAAAATTATGTGCAAAATTGTAATATTACTTATTGGAAAAAAAGGGGGCTACTAAAAAGGAATTACAAATTTATTAGACTAATATTTACAGTATAAGATATATAAAAAAGACGGATTCTTAGAGTTCGGCTAGTTTAATCTTTGAGAACTCGCGTTGGATCGATCTAACCAAAGTTCACTGTCAGCAGCACCCAGCAAATGTAGAAAGCGGCCGCCGGCTGTAGTAGGCCGCCGACTGTAGAGGAGCTCGTCAGCGAACCTCAGCCAGCGCACAGATCCGTGAGGGGCTCACGGACGTCGAAGACCAAGACGCAGTAGATAGCAGGTATCGGTGGGGACCGCCTTACGGTCCAACACCGCAGCGGTCAAAAGATGCCGGCCGCCGAAGTACACCGCGTAGCCAACACCGCAGCGGCTGGAGGTCACAGACGCGGTAGTCGGTACACTGTGCGTTCCTGATCAGATCTTAGCGTAGAATCCCCTTGTTTCTTCGTCGGTCGTCTATCGAACATTTTAATGTTAAATATTTAAATTTTCCAAATTAATTTTTATTACCAATTTTAACAATGACTTTTATAGACATGTACAAAAACAAAAAATAAAGGTTATATATATATATTAATATGTCAAGTCAAAGTCAAAGTCAAAAAAAGTTTGCTTTGCTTCTTTGCTTCTTCTTATGCGTCTTAAGGACGACATGAGGTGGCGCTGTTTGTTGTACACAGTTTTTCTTTGTGTATCTAATAAAACCATCTAAACATAGGCCATGTCTAACGTTGATTGACTTGGTGTTCAATTAGAGTAACACACGACATCACGTTAGTCCATTAAGTTGCAATCTAATAAATAAAATTCGACGTGTGTGTATGTATGTTTTCTATGAACTCCAAAGACGTTTTGGAGTTCATAAAACTCCATAATGTCTGATCCGAGTGTGTTGAAATTGTCAGGTAATACAGACATACAGACAGACTAGCTATACTATAATAGCTATACTACTACTAATGTGAAGTTCGATAGCGATCGGATGACCCGTGCGAAGGGATGGGTCGCTGGTAAATATAAAAAGAAAATGTCACATAATAATAATAATAAGCCCGCAGGGCAGCTTGTGGCGAGTTGTTGGTGCGTAACGACACCACGGGTACCCGAGTGCTCCAGAGAGTCGATCAGGGCCTTCGTCTCCGGCGTGTCTTCGTCGGTCGGAGTGAAAAGTCAAGAAGGCCCGCAGGACTCTCAGCTCTGGCTTGCCTTCATTGGCCGTCCAGAGAGGAGTCGATAGAGTATATTGCTTTAGCAGGTGATATGCTCCAGGGGTGGAAGTGTTAAAGGGCATAACGCCGCGAGTAACTTCGGAGAAAGCGCAGCACACCTCTCGACACCCCTGAGTCACTCACACCGGTGTTGCCCCCGGCCGACTATCTCTGGCATTTCGGGGTCCATCTAGTGAGTGGCGAGCCACCGCCTGCCAAAAGTAACAGTCAGATATGATAGTTATGGCAGGTGTCCGTCCCTCTTCTGCAATAGCCCGGTTCTAATAATACCTCCAAATCTCACTTTAATAGCCCACTTTTTCCCGACATATTTCCAATAGTCCCAATACCTGCCGTGGCCTGTTCATTGGTATATTGACCCATTGATATCCCCTGGAGCGGATCACGGCAGGTGTACAACATTACATACAATCTTTTCTAAGGGGCCTCTACGCGTTGGATTTTTATCCCCGCGCAAGCCTATCAAATGACCGGGATTAATACCCGTGAGTAGAAAGAATAATAATAACATATTTATTCGTTGTACGTAAAATGCCAATCATGCATGCAGCCCGCCTAATATGAAGCACTTACCGTATCGTATGTATGTTTGTAATACTAGTAACCGGAAACGGGCACGCTTGGCACGCTCCGGCACTAATTCTGGTTCTTATCCGATCATTCATGCCTCGCTAAGCGTATTTTACAGCATTTACCATGGTGAGTGCTCTGAAGAACTGTTTTCACTTATCCCACCCTCTCCGTTTCGTCATAGAACCACACCTACAGGATTACGATATCATTGTTCCACTGTTGAGAACATTTCTTCGCGTACCGAAACGTTCGGAAACACCTATATCTGTCGTACCATTAAACGACTTGCCTGCACATGTTTGTGCACATCCTTCCTATAATGTGGGATCCTTCAAACGAAGCGTGAAAAAGCATCTTGCGGGCCAGCGTGGCAACGTCAACCGACAGGACTATGTGGAGTGTTTTGTCAGTTGCCGTTGCGATGTAGGCTCCTCTTTCGCTTACCATCAGGCGAAGCGGAACCACTATGCTGAGCTTTAATTTAAAAAAAATCATTAATTCAGCAATCTCTGGAACTACCAGTCGCATTTGAAATAATCTTTTTGTTTTTGATGGCAGGTGTAGACTATTATGCATCACAATACGATTATTGGAAGCCAAGCAAAAAGAAAGAAAGTAATACAAAGCGGTTTCCGCAGGATTCCGAAATCTTCACCAGATCGTCAGAGAGTTGGCTTACATTCTTCTTCTTCCTAGCGTAATTACATTTTCTATTCCATTAGGATTTACGCGTCCGCTACCTAAGCGTAAGGATTTGGCGAACATACTGGCTTTGAGACGACGCAACGGCCGTGAGACCACCACAATCCAAGCTTGGTGGTGCAGTGGTGAAACGTGCTGTTACATTACTTTGTAACCAACGCTCGTGGGTTCGATTTCCACACAGAACACATTTTTGTGCATGAACATGTCTGTTTGTCTTGGGCTGGGTGTTTTAAAGAGATGTAGGGCGCATCAAAGCAGCCCGTCTAGTGCAGTACATCTACCTAACAGAAAACCGTAGCCAAATAACAACTCCCTAGAGAGTTGTTGTATTCCTGCGTGTGAGTGAAGTCACCAGTAAGCAGCAGAAGTGGCATCGCGTGAGTGACACTTAATGTAGTCGTCATCATCATCATTTCAGCCCGTCATCATTAGTTCACTGCTGAACATAGGCCTATCCTCTAGAGAGCCACTCGCCTCGATCCTGAGCCATCTACATCCTTCGACTCCCTACAGATCTTTTGTGGTCGTCGCTCCATCTAGTTGGGGGTCGCCCCACACTGAGTGTACCGGTACGAAGACGCCATTTGGGATCCTTTTTTCCCCAGCGATTATCGGTTCTACGAGCAAGTGATTGACCCACTGCGGCTTGCTTATCCTTTGGGCTAAGTCAGCTACTTTAGTTCTACTTCGGATATCCTCATTTCTGATTCTATCATACAGTGAACAATGCAGTTTAATCTATCAACGTCGTACAAAAAAATCACTGCTCTTAGAGAAAGTCTTCTTAGCGTTAGCTCACATATTTAAAGTATAAACCCTAAACGTGAAATGTTCAGCTACTCTTCTGTCAAAGTCTAGGGATATGGAATTCGTTCCCGGCACATGTGCTATTTATATAACTTTTTCATTTAATGCTGACAATAAAACTTACAACAATAAAAGATGATTGTGTGAAGAAAGGCTTACAATTGATTGCGAAGAAAACCAAGATAATGGTATTTGAAAGAGAGACAACCAGAACAAACAATAAGATTACGGTTAATGATGTAGTGTTGGAGCAAGTGAATGAGGTTGTATATCTTGAAAGCGCTTTAAGCAGCAATGGAATATACACCGCTGATGTGATATATGATGAGAGACGAGTGAGTGCAGGGAATAGGGTGAATGGAGTGTTGGGTATACTTCTAGGCAGCCGAAATCTGAGCGAGAAGGCACAGCTCGCTGAACACAACGCGGTGCTAGCCCCAACGCTAACTTATGGAAGTACGATCTGGGTATGGCAGAGAGAATATGAAAGTAGAGTAAATGCGGTCGAGATGAGAGCATTGCGCAAAATTTGTGGCATAACGCTTGCTGACCGCGTTCGTAATGACGAAGTGAGAGAAAGACTTGGTCTGTAAGAGAGTGTCGTTGTTAAGATAAGAAAAGGCATGCTCCGTTAGTTCGGACATGTAGAAAGAATGCAAGACCAAAGAATGACGAACCAGATATACAATGCCAAAGTGGAATGATGTATGAACCGAGGAAGATCGAGACTAATGTACCATGACCAAATTGGTCGTGTTTTATCAGAAGGTGATGTCAGGTGCCCCAGGAACCAGTGAACATGAAAAGAGCTATGAATGTTAGAGCGAGTGAAGTATGTAAGGACCGCGTCTTATAGCGGTCGGTTCTCTCTGATTACTCCGCAAGGGACCTGACGTGAAGATATGCAATACAATTTAATCCTGAGCCTTTTAGGCGAGGCGTGAAAAGGCACTCACTCAAGCCGTAGGGATTGTAATTCTGTGATTACGTTCACCACATTAATTCTTCATCTGCGTTCTCAAAAATTCAAAATGAGAATACTGGTAGGTCACATTAAAAAAAGTGTGTGTGTGTGTGTGTCAGCTCCGACGCACGCTGGAGTTTACTCCTTACAAACGATAATCATGATAATTATCAAACTATATATACTATAATCTTCTAAACTAATAGGAATCAAATGTATATTCATAAATGTGAACTATAGGCTTGCCAATTGTTTCCACGCATCCACGTGTTTTATCATATAGAGTATAGATACTTCTATCGCATTCTCTCGCACGTTAAATTCTATAGATGACATGTGGTTGTCTCTTTTTAAGCGGATGAGCGTAACACCATCACTTTTGGTGAACACTTGATTTTACTCCTAATAAAATTTCCGTACCGAGCCTAATAACTCAAAATCGTTTCTAAAGGGTAAACTCCAACAAAAATGCAGGCACATTAATTTCAAACGTGAATTTCCAGCTGCATTTGAAACTCTCGGAGTTCATGCTATATATACGATAGTATCGTAGAATTTGTTGTTTGTTTGCATTAGTGTAACTTCGCGGGCGATTGATAAAGTTTTGATCGACAAAGTTTATAGGCACTAGTTTAGTGTGTTCTTATAAAGTGTGGTCGGCGGTGCACACCGGAGCGTCGTCGGGAGTCGAGAGCATACCTTCTTACGGGTCCTTACTCAAGGAGAGATAGCATAGATGGCGATGGCGACACCGCATTATAATATTAACAAAACAACTTATACTCCATTCCAGTTCCTAATGTCTCCTGTAATAAACTGGCAACTTCGCCCGTAGCGGTATGTTAGATAGTCCAATAACTTTCTCAACAAATGGGCTATCAAATACAAACAGACTTTTCCAAATCCGATTGGTAGTTCCAGAGATCAGCGTATTGATCTATGCTATTAATAAAGTTAAAGTTTTGTTTAACTTTATTGTTAACATAGATTAACAGACTTTGTTTCCGGTAGTAAATCACAAATTGAATAGTGTAAATTTTTTATTGAGAAATTAATTTGAGTTTAAGTAGTAAATCAACATACACATTGTTAATTTTAATGGGACTTAGTAATTGGAAAGTAGTGTAATTAGTTTCTTGTAGTTTATACAATTTTTTTGTTAAAATAAGAAGACGCATGCTCCGTTGGTTCGGGTATGTAGAAAGAATGCCGGAAGAAAGAATTATGGAACAGATATACAACGCGAAAGTAGAAAAATGTAGGCGCCGAGTAAGGACAAGACTTACCCCTCATGACCAAATTGATCGTATTTATCAGAAGGTGATGTCAGGGGCCTTAGAAACCAGCGAGCGTGCATGAGAAGAGCTATGAATGTTAAAGAAGCAAGTGAGGATCGAATCATGTGGCGGTTCTCTCTGCCTACCCCACAAGGCATTTGACGTGAAGTTATAGTTAGATAAGTATATTTTTAGCACTATTAAGGTGATAAGCTGCGGTTCACTATATATCCACCTCACAGAAGATCGCAACCATATAGTAACTTTCTGGAGGGTTGATGTATTCCTACGATTAAGTGAGATTGCCAGTAAACTCTTACCCTTCTATTAATAAACATAGACATAAACCAGATTATTTTTTTTAGTATTAACTTATTACTAACAAATTTCAGTATTAATAAACACTGAGTAAGAAATGAGGAAGCTAATCCAATGTTACTCTCGAAGTAAAAGTTAAACACTGCTACGTAGTTTAGCATCCGCCGTAGTATCGAACACCGTTCCAATACAAAGTCTAGCGCTTGGAGCGCGTATGGCGAGCTGATTTCAAGTTTTGCAAATTTATATTCCGGGTCAAATTAATTGTCAAAATATTTATTGACACAAGGGTTAGGGTTAGCAGCTCTGCTTACGCAGCTCGCTGTTATTTACTTATTGTGCAAAAGCAGCTCTGCCAATGCGCCGCAGGCCCAGCTCCCCTAGTTAAATACAGTGTGTGGCGAACGATAAGCATATGTCTATATCTTCACGTATCTCTTACGGAATAGACAGAGAGTAGACTTAATATATATTATTCAATCAATTAATTATTCGTCAATTTCTGTTACATAATTTTTTGATATATATGTTGATGATGAAATTAAATATATTAATACATGTGCTGATATATATTTCCAGATATCGATGTCAGTCAAATATTTATCAATTTTATAATAAGTCTTCTCACAAAGATTATTTTTGATGTACCTTGTGAACATATTATCAGGAAAATACAAAACCGTTTCAGACTATTTGTTATAGAATCGAATACAATTTACAACAAAATAACTATCGATCTTACCATGCCTATGTACCGGTATACTCAATATATTCCTGCTTCTAAGTAATCTTAACTGAACATCAGTGAGACTGGCTTTCAGGCTTTTGACGTCCTTCAGCAGCGTATTAACGTCAATATGTTCCAGGGTGACTGATGGAAGTCTTTCGCCACGAAGGAAGACACGTCGTCTGGATCGGTCACCTTCAAAAGACTGATGACGCCTTGAATTCTTTTCTATCCCTCCTGCATAGAAGCATCTCCGCGATCTTACCGAGCATCTTCAACTGTAGTGTCTTTCCACTGCAAATCTCATCCTCACTGAAGACTTGAATACTTGCAGATGCGCAACATGCTGACCTCGTCCATAATATCGACGGCGTTTTGTATAATCGTCAACGTCTCATCCGCTATGAATTATTCCGAACCCATAGCAACAATAGCTTGCAGCGGCTAGGCCGCGGCCGCTCATTTCGCTAATTAATATTCGTGACTGCATTGTGCGGAAGGACGTAACCGTATTTGCTCACTCGTCGTATTGAAATTGAGAAAATATAGTGATTTTCTCTCTATCTCCATAATGGCACAGCTTGAGCAATAATGTCCGATGGTCGACACAATAAAATGCTTTAGAGAGCTCACAGAAAACCGCAATAGCATCCTGGGATCCCACCCAAGCGCCAAAAACATGCTTGACCAATCCTACCGCTACATTTGTAATAGAAGTTCTTTACTATAAAAGATCATTAATCGTCCTTTCGAATATTTTACTCAATTTTGGCGAAATAGATATACGTCTGTAATTACCGTGAACGAGTAATTACGCACATTTCGCTAGACTTGAAGAACGGACTCAGTTTACTAAATTTCGTTAAGTCTGGGAACACATCCATATCTATACATCGATTAAAGCCAAGTGCCCAGTGCTATTTAACAAGCTATTATCTTTATACAAACGTCGGGAGGCATACAAGCTTACCGCCTGGGAAAATAAGTCTTAACAGTTTAGCAAAGCGCTTAAATTGTTTTGTCTTTTATTTTATTTGTTATAATTTAAAATTTAATTTGTTATATTATGTTTTTGGATGTTTAAAAAATAAATATTAATATGGTCATCAGCAAATCGGTCCCTTATTTCAGTTAATGCATGATAATGCACGACCGCACACCGCAAGAGTTGTAAGACAGACTCTCGCCGCAGCTAACATCAATGTCATGCCCTGGCCTGCTCAGTCGCCAGACTTGAACCCGATTGAGCATGCATGGGATATGCTACAGAGAAGAGCTCTGCCGAATATGGAGGGTATCCAGTCGCAAGAAGACCTTTTTTTGTTGTTGCAACGAACATGGGCGGCCATTCCACAGCGTGATTTGGATGAACTCATTTTGAGTATGCCAAACCGATGTTCTTGTGTTGTTAGTGTTCGCGGTAGAAACACGGATTATTAATTGTTTAAGTTACCCAATAAAATTTTAAAGAAAACTGTTATTTCAGTCTTTTTTTCGAACTTTAATGTTAGTGGTTCAAATGTCAAAAATCCCTTTATTATGAAAATGGCAAATTTCTTTATTAATGCAAAGGTGACTTGGTTTATCGTTACTGTAGACAAACGAAAACACTTTATTTGATGAATCCTTAAAGAAAATTTGAATTAATATCAATCAGGAGAAAAGTTATTGCAAAAATATATGTTGATCCCTAGACACTTTTGAGGTGTGTATATAATACATACATTCTTAAACCTGCTGTTAAAACCGAGATACACGGAATATATTTATGTATTTACAAGAATTGCTTATTTAAAGTGAAAGAAAAAAAATATGCAAAAGAGAGTGTCGTTAATGGGCGTGGATCCGAGGGCCTTTGTGGCTGCAAAAGATAGACCGTACATACTAGCGATGGGCGATTGTTGCAAAAAAAACAATCGACTGAATCGAAAATTGCGCGCATTCAATTGTCAATTTAGTAGTTCCTCACATGATTACTCGAATAACAATCGACAAACTACTGACTGAACTACTAAAAACTACTACTTTGCGTGCGTGCGGTGAACTGCGGTGTGCTTGTATTATATTGGATTAGACAATACCTTCTTAGTTAAGTTCCTACTACATCGGTAAGATAGAATAGAATTAGATCTCTTTTAAACCTATGACTAATCTAAATATTTACATTGTGAAAAAAATAATTCAGATAATTATAACTTTTTTATTTAATTATTTTTCTAGTCATACTTAGTAAGAAACTCCTTATTTCCCCATTTATTCATAATAATGGTGGTACCAACATACACTGGACGGCCCCTCAATCGTATAATTTATTAGCGCCAATCGTGTAATAACTGCGCAGTCGTAAGTAGTGACGCACGGACTCTTTTAACTCTTGATTTGTGACGTAGCGCACGCACGCACCATCTTTTGTAATTACTTTTTTAGTAGTACGAATGGGCTGCGCTACAAATTAGTACCAACTTAAAGTTGAGACGCATGCGGTCAACAATGACTGCGTGCCGCGCGCCATGAGCCGATAACGATCGATTGACATCATTTGTTGTCGGCTTTTATCGACTAATCTGAACAATCGATTAATTAGATTACATTTACTAATAATCGCCCATCGTTGGAACCAAATACATAATAATAATTAAGTTAATAGCTATTAGTAATGTTGAACACCTTTCAGTTTTTTAAGTTTTTTTGTGTGTAAAATCATGTTTATTCGACAAAAAGCCACACGGATAAAATTCGAAAGCAAAATACCTTAATAAATAAATAGAAAATTTCATCTAAATTGTTAGAGCCGGTTTCGAGATACGTAATGTATTATAATATATATAGATACAAGTATAATATATTTATATATATATATATTTATATACGCCCGCTGGTTGCCGGTAGCACTTTCTGACAAAACACGAATATTTTGGTGAGTTTTAGCCACAAACTAATGGACCTATTGATTGCGCATTATACTTTGGGACACGTCCTCAATATTAGTATATACTACTTGTAGTTTCGCTTGTATGAACCACCACTCAGCACAATATTTTAGAGAAAATAATAAAACAAATCTCTAGTGACGCACTTCCGGCCGCCACACTCGCCCCCACGCCGCGCCGCCGCGGCCGCCCCGCCACTTTGCTCAAACCTTCATTCGCTTTTTGTGCTTTGCCACGAACGAACGCGCTCTTAAGTATTTTCGTTTTTAAAGTTTAAATTGTGAGGCTGAATAATCGTTGGATTATATCGTTACAAAATTGAAATATTTAGAAAAAGAAGTGAAACGCCGATGTAGTCGACGTGTTTCATCCTCATCAAGCAGTACATCATCAAGAAGTGCTACACAGGGAAAATTCACCTGATAATGAAAGTAAATACTAATGTTACCGGCTGCTTATTTGTTAAGTTTATTGCATTCAGGGTAGTCAGAAGGACTACCGCCGCAAAAAACTACTATTATTTTTTGCATTCAGGGTAGTTCCTTTTGTACTGTATAGGATACAGTGGGATGGAACCGTCACATTGTATTTTTTTATATACAATCAGCAGGATACAAGTATACGGTCCACTTGATTAAAAGTTGTTATCGTAGCCTATAAAAGCTTGCAACATATGAAGTATTTATTACACGCGCGTAGCCACCTTTGTTGATAACACAGCAACTTCTTAGGAGCCTACTGATAATCTCATTCACTCATAAGAACACAAAATCCTCGAAAGAGTTGTTATTTGGGTGCTGTTTTGAGGTGCACCCAAAGTGGATGTAGTTCCCGAGTCAGCTGCATATATACCCACTAATTAATCTTAACGACTGTCATCTATTGAAAATTGTTGCCAGCTTAACAAGCCTTTTGAGCTCTTAGAGGTCTTCCACAGCAATTTTTGATTGAATCTTTGCATAAATATTCGGCTAATCAACCACAATTCAAAATATCGAAATTCAATATCTCCAACTCATTTTGTTTACGAGCTAGTAACTGATTGATGTACTGACAGATAGTAATATAGTCAATATTATTCCAGTTCTGCTGCTAAGATACCAAACCCTACACAAAAAGAGAAAGTTCGAAACAGAATTATAAACAACCAGCTTACTCGACAGTCATCCTATCTGAAAATATAAAAAAAAAACTTAAACCCGATTGCTGCGTCATTTACCGGTCCAATTGTAAATCTCAACCATCCAGGGACACACTTCAACACACACACATAAAAAAATAAAAATCGTACATACACATGTGCAGAACTATTTTATATATACAAAGAAGCGGCCATGTAGGTACTGGCGATTATAAACATTTAATTAGAAGTAATGTGTTCACTCGGGGGGCATCTCATTTATCAACTCGGAACCGTAATTGCACAAATGAAATATGGGTATGTTTATATTACGCCAGCCACTGGCCTGCTTCACAGAGAAATATAATTCATGAGTTATTCTACAGAGTATATTTTACACTGTAACAACTTTCCAGTTTTTGGCTATTGAACGGATATCCAAATAGTCAATTCCAAAATTTCCTACTCCTACAAATTTCTTCAGATTAAATTCGTCGTGAGTTCTAAAACAGCTGTAGTTTAACCCCCGGGACAGCAATGAACTTGACTATTCATTGCCTTTTTGGTGGTCGTCGCTGTTAATTCTGCTTGACCCATATTGAACGAATACTGAGTGAGGTATTTAAAACAAAAATATCCATTAAATAAAAACAAATGCTTAGAAGAGACCAAATTACCACGAATTGACATCAATTAAATCTTTACACACCCCAGATTGATGGATTTTACGGTTTTGAATGCACCAAAGATAATAGACACCGAAAACACACATGAATATTAAAGAAGCGAATGAGGTATGAAGGGCCGAGTTATGTGGCGCTCGATTCTGGCCCACGTAGGACTTGGCGGCAAGATATAGATAGATGGACAGAAACATAAACGATTTGTGTTAGTAAATGTACACAAAAAATCATTAAAAAATTAAGTTCTACAGAATTAACGTCAAAATTCCATTCTTGCGATACCAGACACAAAGCCATCAAACCATATTGTTATTATGCGCTACATAGTGTTTGACTACGTGATTGCTGTCGGTAACCTATAACAAAAAACTCTATATACAACTTCTCGCCAAGTTGTTGCTGGAAAAGCAGAGAGAACCAAGCGCCACATGACTCGGTCCTTACACACCGTACTCTCTTCTTTAAGATTCATAGCTCTTTTCATACATGCTCGCCGGTTCCTAGGACTGCTGATACCATTTTCGGATAACACATGATCTATTTGGTTTATCTATTGGGAGGTAAAAATAGGTCTTCCCCGGCACCTACATCCTACTACATTCCCGTTGTATATCTGATTCGCTATTAATGCGAATGCAAGTAGTTTTTTTTTATACTACGTCAGGAGGCATACAAGCATACGGCCCACCTGATGTGAAGCGGCACCGTAGCCTATTAACGGTTGCGATATATTAAGTATCACTCGCGCGATGCCTCCTCTGCTGCTTACGCAACAACTCCTTGGGAGCTTACTGGTGACCTCACTCACACGCAAGAACACAACAACCCTCTAGGGAGTTGTTATTTGGTTGCAGGGGTATTCCCCAGACGGGCTGCATTGATGCGCCCTACCTCTCTTAAAATTTATATATGTCCAAACAGTGGAGAATGCCTCTTCTTACCTTAACACCGATAGTCTGTCAGACCAACTACCTTTCTCACATCGACATTTCGAACTCGGACTACAAGCGTGACACTGCATATTTTGCGTCAAGCTCGTCTCGATTATTCTACTTTCATGTTCTCTGTGTTAAGTCTAGCTGTTATTTCCTTAAATTAACGTTCGAATCAGCATCGCATTGTATACTTAGTCTGGCCATAAATACTGTTACAATTAAAAATAAACAAAATATTACATTTGAATTTGGAATCTGTCATTTTTATATGATTGTTCATTGAATATTCTCATTTTGGCGCCAATAGATTGTACATTATTTTGCGATATTAAAATGGAGTGGGGTGATAAAGAGAACCGAATCGCTGTGATTACGTTACACAAAGTAGGTATGGAGCCAAATGCAATTTTTAAAACTCTCCATACGCTTAGTATTAGTAAAATGTTTGTGTACCGGGCTACTAATAGGTACAATGAGACCTCCTCTGTTTGTGACAGAAAAAGATCTGGCCGTCCACGTAGTGTTCGTACGAAAAAGGTGGTCAAGGCAGTAAGGGAAAGAATTCGAAGAAATCCTGCCCGAAAGCAAAATATTTTATCTCGGGAGATGAAGATACTCGTAGCACTTAGAACCATGTCGCGTATTTTAAAAGATGACTTAGGACTAGCAGCCTATAAGAGACGTAAAGGTCATTTCTTAACTGATAATTCAAAAAAGAATAGGGTGGTAAAATCAAAACAACTACTGAAGCGGTACGCAAAGGGAGGTCACAGAAAATTTTTGTTTACGGATGAGAAAATTTTTACAATTGAGCAACATTTTAACAAACAAAATGACCGTTTTTATGCTCAAAGCTCTAAGGAAGCTTCCCAATTAGTCGACAGAGTGCAATGTGGGCGCTATCCGACTTCAGTGATGGTTTGGTGGGGTATTAGCAATGAAGGAGTAACTGAGCCATACTTTTGTGAAAAAGGTATCAAAACATCGGCACAAGTGTATCAAGATACCATTCTTGAAAAGGTAGCGAAGCTCCTTAACAACACCATGTTCAGTCTTGGTTGGAAACGAACGTTTCGGACTTCATCAGAGCTAAAGACTGGCCGTCGTCTAGTCCCGATTTTAATCCCCTGGATTATGATTTATGGTCAGTTTTAGAGAGTACGGCTTGCTCTAAACGCCATGATAATTTGGAGTCCCTAAAACAATCCGTACGATTGGCAGTGAAGAATTTTCCCATGGAAAGAGTGCGTGCTTCTATTGATAACTGGCCTCAACGTTTGAATGACTGTATGGCAGCCAATGGAGACCACTTCGAATAAGCTTTTTATATTTTAAATTGTGTTCTATTTATGTTTTAAGCTGACACACAACACACTGTAAAAGTAATAAATGTTATTAGCAATAGAAATTTTTTTTCTTGTCAATTCACTATCTCACACCAAACTGCGGTATAAAAAACCTCATTAACAAATTAGACGGCAATCTTGTACACTACAACAATCGGGACTATTGTGTTATATGCATAGGCCCCGAAGATTTTAAAGAATCGACTGTTAGGCGGTACGAAGTTCGCCGGGTCAGCTAGTTATGTATAAATATAATATTATGTACAAAATGTTTAACAAAAATTGTGATAATCATTATGTTAATGTTCAATTGTAGTATAGCTTTTGACATTCCACAACAATAACTAGGTTCCTATATAATTTAATGTAATTAATGTTCGCTTATCTGCAACACATTTGTATGCCTTTAAGGCTGATCACAGCCTGTTCTGATGTATTTTATTGTAACATCTGTATCCTATTTCTACCTGTGTATCACAAATAAATGATTTGATTTGATTTGTTACAGTATTTATGGCAAGACTAGGTATAGAAAGCTGTCTCTACTGGCTCAGGTTCTCACTGTCAATAAGTATTTCCAACGCTACATTCACTCTATTACTTGCACTCAGACGACTTTCCATATTAGCGATGTACATATCATCCCTGCTAAAAGTGAATCTGAGATATACAATCTCACTCACTTGTTCTAACATACCCTTATCTTTATTTTCTTCGTGTTCAATTGTAAGCATTTCTTCAAACAATCCTCTTTCATTATTATGACCAGTGTCTTCAGTTCAGCTGATAGACAATTATCAAGATACAGAATAAACTTACCGCACGCAATCCTACTTGATACTGATATTGCTATGTTGATGTCAAAACAGAGAGATATCACCCACCGCACTCGCACACATGTTGTCCCCGTATGTGAACTGTACAGCACTCAGTAGGGTACCGTCAATTTCATATCCCGGCAAGTACCAGAGATCTATTTGTCAAAGATATCCTCAAGATTCACAAAACGTCAAATGGTCACGCTCTCCTCTTTTACGACATTGCAGAGTGAAAAAGCTAGATCTGTACATCCTCTTCTATTCTGGTATCTCCCCTGTGCTTCCCACGGCATATTATGGAATTTTACCGTCATTCTTCTATCAATTATTCCCTCATACAATTTTTCCGCTAAGCTGATCAAACAGTATACCTTAGACTGTACGGGTAGGATGGAAATCGAACGAAAATTGGAAAATTAATCAGGGTTAGGTTTTTTAGGGGAATAACACGATCAAGTTTCCAGAGCTAGGGAGACCCCGAGTTGATCAGTTAAGGATATCAGCAATGAGAGGAACAACTAATTTTAAAACAGGAATAATCATGGCGCTGCAAATATTATCCTCGCCGATAGTCCTAGCCTTAATTCTACTAATAATAATAATAATCTAATTCGACACACTTCTCTATAGGGAATGAGACGCTCATAGATGTTGTATGTACCAACGCTCAGGTGAGGGATGTGTCCGTAACTAACATCACTGGCTCATTGGGGCATGCTATGGTGAACGTCTCATTTCAGATAAAAAAATCTGCCCCCGTAGCTAGGTGGGTTACTTACCGCCCCATTAATAATATTAATATTTCCGCATTTAATAATGATTTACACTCTATGGATTGGGAAGCGGTATTACAGAAATCTTGTGTTGACGGCATGGTGAATGAATTTAATTCTCTAATTTTATCTCTCTTCAATAAGCATGCACCGATCAAACGAACTAAAATCAAAAAGAAGCCTTTGCCCTGGATTACTGATGTGATTAAAATTATGATTGATTTACGCAATTCGGCTTACCGTAGGTATCGTAATTCCAAGCAAAACGGTCATAAAATGTATTACAAAGAATTAAAAGAATTAGTTAAAAAAAGTATTTACAATGAGAAACGTGCCTACTACAATCATTTAATTAACTCTAAAATTGATGACGCCAAAACATTTTGGAAAAATCTCAAAGAAAAAATATTACCGGACACAAAAAATCATAACTCTTTACCGTTTCGTTTTAATGATCCTAATATCATTAATGCGCATTTCTTGAATGTACCTGGCCCATCTTCTGTGCCTCTATCTGAGATGACTTATTTTGAACATCACAAATTTGGTGACTCTAATTTAACTTTAATGACAGTAGACGAAAGTGTGGTAGCGAGGCACTTACTAGCTTTAAAATCAAATGCTCTTGGTTCTGATGGAATAAGCAGAGATATGATCTTACTTACTCTTCCGCGTACGCTTCCGGTCATCACTGCCATTATAAATGAGTCTATAATTAAGGGCTCCGTCGCAATGGTATGGAAATCGGCACTTGTCACTCCGTTACCAAAACAAGATAGTCCTACAGAACTTAAAGATTTACGTCCCATCAGTGTTATGCCATTCTTGTCTAAAATTCTTGAAAAGGTTGTATACGACCAACTTTATAAATTTGTTGAAGAAAGTGGTATACTGCCTGAACTTCAATCAGGGTTTCGCAAGGGCAGAGGTACGGTTTCGGCTCTGTTAGATGTTGTTGATAACATACTTATTAACCAGGATAATGGTGCTGCTACGATTCTGACACTTTTAAATTACTCGCGTGCATTTGACAGCCTAAATGTTCCGCTGCTGCTTTCGAAGTTATCATATTACGGTTTGGATCACCAATCTGTTGCTTGGTTTAATAGTTATTTTAGTGATAGGCAACAGACCGTAAAATTAGCAAATGAAATTAATTCAAATATTGTATATTCTACCCCCACTGTTGTTAAAAGAGGTGTTCCTCAAGGAACAATACTTGGTCCGTTGTTGTTCCTAATATATTGTGCCGATCTACCAAAGCAAATCCGTCAATGTAATTATCATTTGTATGCTGATGATGTCCAAATTTACATACCAATATCACGCGAAGGATTTTCAGACGCAGTGAATGGGATGAATTTAGATTTAGACCTCATTGCGAACTGGTCTGCGAAAAATTCGTTAGTACTTAACCCATCAAAATCCAAATACTTAATTTTAGGGTCTAAACAGCAAATATCTAATGTAGCATCTCAAAATCCCGTGATTAGCATTTCAGGCCAGTCTATTGACCGAGTTGATGAGGCTAGAAATCTTGGAATTGTTATGGATAGTGAACTTCGGTTTGAAACTCATATATTAAATTTAATGCGTGATTGTTTCTATAGGTTGAAAACTATTTATAAAATACGTAATCTGCTGAAGGAAGACGTACGTGTAAGGATATGTGAATCCCTAATTCTATCCAAATTGAATTATGGCGACCTCGTGTATGGGCCTCGGTTGTACTCAAGAACACAACGCATGGTGCAACGTGTACAGAATGCTTGTGCTCGCTTTTGTTACAATATTCCACCGCGTACACATATAACACCATATTTAAATAATGCTTCCACCTTAAAAATGTCATCGCGCAGAAAATTACATCTCGCTTGCTTCCTGTTCGACCTTATAAAATTTAAACAACCAGAATATCTGTACAACAAGCTGAACTTTCCTCGGTCAAATAAGCTTTACAGCGCCAGACCTAGACGTTTTATGCTGCTCGGATATTCCCATAAAACTGTTGCTTTTAACGGCAGTTTTCGGTATCAAGCCACCAAATGTTGGAACAACATACCTCCGCCACTGCGACTTCTCAATAGTAAAAAAAGCTTCAAACATAAATATAGATTGTTTATATTAGATGAACAACGCCTCGATTTACCATCATGGTATATTCAGGACATGTAATTCTGGTAGCTGCCGTTATTTGTGTGATTTGTTGCTTTATCTTGTCATGAAAAAAAAAAACTAGAAATTCAGGTGCAAATTTAGTATGTGGAAATGTAGCATTAATAATAGTAAAACTGTTGCGTGTATATCTTGTAGCTGACCCTAGGTTACAGCTGAAAACCAGTGTTTTGCTCTTGAGCAATATTGACACTGAGCTGCAGCCTTTTTGTCATACTTTGGCACATACATGATGTGCTTGTACACACACACACACATTGTAATAAAAATAATTTTAATGTAAGCATTTTATGTATGTGAATGAAGATGCAAATAAAAATTATATCTATCTATCTATCTAATTTGGGAAATAATTTTCTTCACTTCTACAACGACAATCAATTTCAGTTCTAGCGGTGGTTTGCCTGAAGTCAAAGTCAAAATCTTTTTATTCGTAAAAATGGCTACATTTGTTTGGAATGGTCACAATTTTTTTACCTACCGTGCAGTTTATGACTAGGTGAGCACTGATAAAAATACTGCCAAAAAACTCAGGCATCCCTCTTTTGGTATCCAAACAAATTTACATATTTTAATAATTACATTATAATTGGATCGACTCACTCCCAGGCATTTTTATCATTAATATAGTCAGATACTTTATAATATGCCCTGCTACACAATTTGGCTTTAATAGTAGTTTGAAATTTGTTTATTGACAATTCTCTTATATTGCTGGGAAGTTTGTTATAGAACCGTATACATTGCCCCATAAAAGAATTACTTATTTTGTGGAGACGGCTTGCATGTAACACAAGATTATGCTTATATCTAGTACCTATTTATACTATGAGTATCACTCTTTTTACAAAATGAGTCTATGTTTTTATGGACATACAAAAGATTTTCATAGATATATTGCGATGCGACTGTTAGAATATTTATTTCTTTGAATTTTTCTCTAAGGCTCTCCCGGGGACCAAGTTTGTAGATAGCTCTGACATAGGTCGATTGTTGAGACTGGAAAACCTTGACTGTTTAATAAGCTGATTCATTAGAATTAGCGAAGAACTAAAGAGATCATTCAGTGCGTTCAAATCTACATCACCATTTGCATTAGTGTTAGTTATAACAGCACCAACACTAATAAGGTACTTCCGTAACTTGTTTGCAGGACAACCATCAATGCACGCGTAACGTGCAGAGAGGGACCATAGTATACTTCAAGTAGTAGTAGACATCGGAATCCAAACATGCATACATGATGTAAAGTGGTTATTGTATCCTACGAATGCTTATAATACTTGAAGTCGCTATCCCCGTTGCTAGCATAATAGCTCCTCAGCAGCTCATTGGTAACCTCGCTCAGTCCCAGGAACAGAATAACTCTCTAAGCTGTAGTTATACGCTACGGTCTTTTAATTAATTCTCAAATGTTAATATTTTTAATTATCACTATGTGGCATAAGAAGACATTTCATTAGAAGTTTATTTATAATTATATAGTTAATAGATTCAGGCGTTATTTTGCGAAAGTCAAATCCACACGCAATTCGATCCAACTCGCCTTGTGTGCTTCCGCCACCAATTAGTTCATGCGGCCTAGCGCCGGCCGGTACCCACCCACTACTGTTAGTACGTGCTACATGCCGACGCTGCCATGGCTGCTCCGGTAGTCTCTGCCTCGGCTGCTGCGGTAGTCCGCCATCTGGAACAGAATCCGCATGCCCCCACCACCACCGTCGCTGCCACGACTTGCCTGGTCGTCGCTGCGACACGTGTTTCGCCTCTCCACGAGGCATCATCAGGCGTTGTAGACGTTAATCGTAAGAATAAAATGCTACAAGTGACAAATCCATCGCAGTGCCGTCCCTTATATTGAATTGAGGGTGGGGGTGGATGGTGTGAGCGAAAAGATATTTAATAGTGGGGAATGGTTTACGTCAGTCTGTTTGTTCATGAGAATAATTTTAGAATTTTTATGTTTATTAATTTCTAATTGTTCCCTAATATTTAGTTTTAAACCTTTGTCTATGGTGTGTTAAATTTGATATGTATTAGTGGGTGATAAGTTATGTCCTTTGTCTATGAGATGCTCGGCGAAGTGTGACCTTTCTGGGCGCTAGGCCGCATGAACTAATTGGTGGCGGAAGCACACAAGGAGGGTTGCATCGAATTGCGTGTGTTATAATTATATGTCTGGCGTTGTATTTATAATTCTGTTTTTATTTCTTAAAGTGCTTCATTCCAGTTCCCCAGATCAAGCACGCTGATCTTAAATAGTGCCCGCCAGAGTATAAATATTGAATTCAGAGTAGAAACTGGTGCAAGTTATGCCTAGTAAACATAATGGCTATGGCTACACTGGTTAAGTACTAAGTTATAGATGAAATGTGCCTGTGCACGGAAAACTCAGATATGAATCACTCCTGTTCGACATAATTCGTAAACATCTGTTGGGATCATAAACCTTTTACGATGCCAGATCTTTCCTTCCTTTATTCTTTACCATTGTTTCCCTAAATATATAAAACATTATACTTTTACTATTATTTAAGTTCACTTCTAAATCCTTCCTTTTTATGACCGTTTGAGCCATCATGACCTGTTCTCGTCTATTGTTTCGAATTCTAAAGACGACGCTTAAATGACTCGTAATATGTGAATTTCTGAATTTCGACAGAATGACTCAATTGACAAAAAAATATTTCCGGATTATAAAAACGTAATTTTTATTGAAATTCTAGACATAAATATAGTGAATCAGTGTATTAAAGCTCCTCGTATGTAGACGGGCATGCGATAGAGAGCATGATGTATATAACTTTACCGTAAACCGTGAATAAAACTGATCAGATAGGGTTACGATGTACAGGGGCATACAACTTAACCTTACGTATAGTGCTGTCTTACCCAATTCTGGATATGGTATAGACAGCGGTGGCGTAGACTGGCAATAAAGGTGATGATATTACGAGTCAATCTGTTTGGATATCATTATGAATAAGACGCCTAACGTTTGAAAGGACTCTTTAATCTTCCAAAAATAAAATGTAGATGGCTTCGGTTTTTACTTATTTATTAGAGCACGTAGGTACACTTCGACAGTCAATTCGCAAGTGTCTTCCTACGCCTTATACTATAACGGTTGACGTCTATCACCGACATGACAGGTGATGTTTGTCAGTAACAAACGTCAATCACTATATATTCTTCCTTATGATAAAAATAAATAAAAGGAACTTGCCACCATAAAATTAAGAAATAAAAATTAACCAATTGTTGTAAGGAGCAGGTCAAATAATCCATACATTATCTTTATCTACTACTAGCTGACCCGGCGAACTTCGTACCGCCTAACAGTCGATTCTTTAATTATTTTTTTTTTTATACTTATTCTTCTATTCGGGACACCGGGTCAGCTAGTAAGATAAAAAAAGAAAAATGAAAGTTAATAAGTCAACAATTACATTATGTAAAAAATTATAAAACACTTAAAATTCTTTGAATAGTCATTAAAAATCTCAGTGAAAATTACAATTTCGGATTTTTTATTATATTTCATTTTATTTTTACTTATTCTAAATTAAGTTTCGTTTTTATTGTAGTATTTTATGGTACACGATATTTTTTGTTTGATTACCTGGCGCATAAACAAACAGAGCTGATGGTTTTCCAACACGGGAACAGGCAAGATACGAGTACAATTGACCATGCGATACCTCCTCACGCCTTTCTTGAAGAACCCCATGCTGTAGTCCCTAGGGAAAACCTCGGCAGGGCTTATTCCACAACATTAGAGTTCTCGGTAGAAAACTTATCTGGAACTACGCAATACGTGACCATTACGGCTCCAGTGTATGAGGATGAATGAAAAAATGTGGCTGTTGGCATTATGTTGAACAGCTCCTCGGAACACAACCTATTGTACAATGGGTAGAACACGCAAAGAGAAGCAAACTCTCCCCTTAAACTTAAGGGCTCAATGCCGTGTGCGAGTTTAGAATCATCAACGATCCTCACAGCTTGTTTTTGCACCTAACACAAGGTCCTATCTGGTAACCAGGTGTCTCCACCCAAAGGTACTCCAGGGGCGCCAGCTTGACCTTCTCTTCCATCACTGAAGTTCTCGATACCGAGAATCCCAAAGCTCCTGGAAATGGTAAGAGGAGTGTTCTGAAAACAAGAAGCTACAGCAAATGCGGTTTCCTTAGCGGTGAATGCGCAAACTTGTGTCTTTATACGATTGAATTGTCAAACGTCCCCAGTCAGGATTTCACTTAAAGTTAATAACGCTGCTTTGATATCATGTCTCGTTGGTTCGATCTCCAAGCAAGAAAAATATTTGTGTGCATTAATAAGTCTATTAGTCGACGGGCTCGGTGGCGCAGTGGTGAAACGCGCTGTTACGCTACTTTGACACCAACGCTCGTGGGTTCGATTCCCACACAGGACAATCATTTGTGTGCATGAACATGTCTGTTTGTCTTGGTCTGGGTATTTTCTCTGTATAATAAGTATGTATTTACAAAAAAAAATGTATTTACGTATGTTTATCAGTTGTCTAGTACCCATAACACAAGCTTCGCTTACTTTGGGGCTAGATGGCGCTGTGTACTTTGTCCGACAATATTATTTATTTATTTATTAATCTCGGTCTGTGTATTTTTATGAGAGGTAGAGCGCATCAAAGCAGCCCACCTGGGGAAATACCTCCACCTTACAGAAAAGTACCCGAGTAAAAATTAAATTAAACTGCATAACGCAAAGTAACGCAAAACGGGCAGCAGTCAGTTCAGTCATAATTGACCCCAAAAAGATATCTTTGATCTCTCAAGAAAAAGTAACACTTATGTGAGATCTTAAAAATTAATGTTATCCTTATATAACAAATGTTCGTGTTCGTACGAAATGAACGTAAATACATACATGTAAGAATAACATTTTTACATGTATTTATAATTCAGCCGAGCGCTTCTAGTACAACGTTTTATTAACAACTTATCATTCATTAAGAAAAGGTCTGACCAAAAAGCCATCTTTATTTTCTAAGAACGCAATTCTCTTTAACCACAGAAGTCCGCATTGAAATAAACTTTGACCAAGCTCGACCTTTGAATTTAATTACAAAGAATTCTGCCAGTCGCGAAATGAGACCCCAAGTTTGCAGTTAAAAATTTATTGAGTGGAGAGCATTAATCCCTCTAAATTCTGAAATGACTTGGTTCCGTAGCATTTCGAGGCCTTTAGTATCGTAACTAGGAGTCCACACTGAGAGCCGGGTGTTGCGAGGACAGAAGCCACGTGTGTTTTATTACGAAATATAAAAACACCCTAGGGCTAAAACGGTGTGACATATTTAATGATTTCTGCCTACATTTTATTGTGAACCTCCCTTATCGTAAATTATTATATCTAATGTATAGGGAAGTACTGTAAATACTGGTATAAGACATTTTTTTTTATACAACGCCTAAGCATACGGTCCACACTGCATTACTAGCGCTTGTAGCCATTTTACATCAGGTCGTATGTTTGTATGCCTCCTGACGTTATATAAGCAAAAACCGGCCAAGTGCATGTCGACCCACGCACAGTGTAGGCTTCCGTATTTGCTTCGCTTTTCTTGCATACGAAAAAAATAGATAGTTACTAATTAGATAGTTAATAATAGGAAATCGATCCTATTGGATTTCCTTTACATTCGGAGAGTTACGATAGTCGCTATTATATATGTTCTGATAAAACATGACCAAACTGGTCGTGTTTTATCAGAAGGTGATGTCAGGAGCCACAGGAACCGGCGAGCATGCATGAAAAGAGTATGTATGTCACAGAAGCGAGTGAAGTAAATAAGGACCGCGTCTTATGCTCGCTCGCTCGGTTCTCTCTGCCTACCCCGCAAGGGACCAGGCGTAAAGATATTCATACATACATATGATAGTCGCTGCAAAAGATTAAAGTTACTACTGTTGGAACTTCGTCGTGAAGTTTCGATGTTAACTCTTTAAATAAGATTGTCAA
Source organism: Pyralis farinalis (assembly GCA_947507595.1). Classification (NCBI taxonomy): domain Eukaryota; kingdom Metazoa; phylum Arthropoda; class Insecta; order Lepidoptera; family Pyralidae; genus Pyralis; species Pyralis farinalis. The sequence continues at coordinate 19,657,165 of OX382274.1, forward strand.
TAGGTCTGTGGATTCTCCTAAACTGTTAAACAAACTTTCATTTCGTACTGATCTTCTAGTTTTGCGTAATCATCCAATCGTATACTTGCCCTTTTGTGCAACTATCGGCAAAATACCTTTTTAAATCGCGCATGTCACACGTACAATAAATATGTACATATGTACAACTTTGTCGTACAAGTACTCACCATATAAAACATACCGTAGCCACATCGTTGTTTAGTCAACCCAATGAAAGATGATCACGCAGTACCTGCTCATACTAATGTAGTTCATTTACATAAGTTTGAAACTTTAGTTATTTGTAATATAGTCTGTTTGTCTTGGTCGAGCCTCAAAGCAGCCCGTCCGGGGTAGTACCTCCACCTCACAGAAAACCCCAGCCAAATAAAAACTTCCTTGAGTGTTGTTGTATTCACGCGTGTGAGTGAATTCACCAGTAAGCGCCTAAGGAGTTGCTGTGATAGCATTAATGTATTACAAGCGTTCATAGTCTACGTAGCTATATTCCTTTAATTATTATTATTTCTTTATATATTAATATTATTATTATTTCTTAATACTGCGAGAATAATTTAGTTAATATTTATGAATATTTTCTTAGTGTGTATAATATTAATATTTTGCAAATACACTTTTGATATTGTACAGTAATATATATCATATAAAAACTTTAACTTGCTCGTGTGCAATGACTTTTACAACGTACAGACTTTATAGACGCGGATTTCGCTGGCGAAGCCGAGAATATCCCGCCGATAAATACGCTCGTGCAGATGGTCCCCTGGGACCTTCGGATTGGGAATGTTGTTAGCAACTTGAATGCTTTTTTCGTTGACAGCTCAACGACGTTTGTTATAGGTTGAATAAAGTTGAAAAAATGGACACCGTGGCTTATCATCGCCTGATCGTTGAGGCGTATTTTAAGATATTACCCATTGAATGGTTTGTTTCAAATGTTGTAGGTAAATTTTGAGGCACTTTAGATAGGTATCCAATTGAGCAATAGGTTGAAGCATTTGTGTAATAATGCCTACATAATATTACGGATCAGATCGTTGGTAACATGAATTATTGTCATGACTGGGCGGCGCTGACAGGCGTAAATTTTATACTTGAAAAGTACTAATTTCGCCGTCCCCAACGAACACTATGGTAATAGTCATTACGACAGATTCGGTTTTATCGCGGATTCGTCATGCTGAGACCCTAATACATTAATGTTATTTTTATCAAGATGATGCTCTGATTAGTTTTTGATTTAGACATTCTGCAAAGACTTTTACGTTTATATTCAACAAAGGGCATCATAGAAAATTTCACACGATTAATGACGCTTTCGACTATTACCAACCCATTAAAGTGAATTTTTTAGGGTTAGCTGCTATTACCATATTGCTCGAGTGAAAAATGTTTGAACCGATTCCTGTAATCGTCTCTACAATAGACACACTAGTGCAAAACCTATTAAGAAAATGGCATTAGACAGGAAACAAAATAGGACTCAGACAATTAATTACAGCTTTCCTTTAGTTAAATCAGAAATTTCCGTTTGTAAAGTCTCTTTTTTAAATACTTTGAAAATATCCGAACAATTTGTGTACACGGCATTGGAAAAAATAAAAAACGATGAAGGTTTGATAGACAACAGAGGGAATCACTCCAAAAAGCCTCAAAAGATGAGTACTTTAACAAAAAATAACATTATTGACACATAAAATTGTTTCCAACAAAAGAGTCTCACTATGTGAGAAAAGATTCTATTCGTCAATATCTGTCAGAGAACCTAAACATTTCCAAAATGTACCGATTATATGAACTTTGGTTTCCAAATCAAAATTTACCAGAAAATCAAAAAAGGCTACAAAGAGACAATACGAAACTGCCTTTAATACAGAGTTCAATTATTCTTTCTTTCGACCTAAGAAAGATCAGTATGCAACCTGCTCTCTTGGTAAAAAAGCAGACGAAGTAAAAATCTTTCATTAGAAGATAGATAGCATTTGAAAGATAGGAAGCATTTGAATAGAAAAGAAAAGTTGCCTCAAATAAAAAATGAAGAAAAGTCGAGAGTTGACGTCGAAAGTACGACAATTGCTGTGTTCGATGTAGAAAAAGTCCTTAGTGAGTACCACAATCCACAAAAAAAGAAGTATGAAAAAATGTTAGTATTTTTCATTATAAAAGAAAATACTAAGTGTATAACTTTACTGTGTTTGATTTATTGCGTAAAGCTGGACATTGTTTTGTATGGCATTTGTCTATTGCTAAAAGCGGTTGCATCAAAATAGGTAGTTGCTTATTAAAATTAATCCAACAAGAATAGCTTAGAGGAATCGAAAAATTTACATTTTATTCGGACGGCTGTGCTGGTCAATATAAAAACCGCTATATTTTTGCTCTATACCTTTATGTTGTACAAGTTTGCGGCGTAAAAAATATAACACACAGATTTTTTGAGACCGCCCACAGCCAAAATGAAGGCGATAATATGCATTCATGTGTAGAACGAGCCATGAAAAATAAGCTACTTTATACTTCAGACCAAGTTTATATAATATCAAATGCCAAAGTAACAGGTAAAAAGTATAAAATAAACGAAATGGAGCAGACCGATTTCTACAACATAAAAAAGACTAATAGACGGAAGGAATAGGGTAAAAGACACCCAAGGTAAAAAAATACAATGGTCAAAATTAATGGAATTGAGGGTATCTCACTTGAAACCAAATATTTTAGAATTTAAGTACGACTTCAAAAGTAATCCGTTTGAATTAGATAGTAAAATTCAATCAACCAAAACCACACGTGAAAGAAAAGCAACCGCTGCTGAATCAGTACTAATGCTCAATGGTATATACAACCAGCCGTTACCTATCACAAAGACTCTGTTTGAAGACTTGAAGTCTTTGTGTGATAGTGAAACAATACCCAAACATTATCACGCTTTTTATAACACATTAAACTTTGGCGATATCGAGAGTGAATCTGTTGACGTAGATGAAAATAATGACGATATTTAGAGTTTAAGTACGTTAGGATTTGAAGTTATCTTTGAAGTTTGAAGAAGTTCTGTTTTGGTGATTTAATTCAATAAATTGTTACGAAATTAAACATTTTATTCACTTACAACAAAATCTGTCAAATTAACAGTTAACTAAACAATGGACAATCCTAATATTATTATACTAATATTATTATTGTTACTAATTTTAACTGATTCTATGTTTGTCTGTTAGATTTTCACGTTGAAATCACAAAAATAAATAGCAATATTTGAGTTTTTAAGCAAGTTAGCATTTATTTTACACACACAAAAATTAATATGTTGAGTTTGTATTCAACACTTACCTATTTTATGTCTTTTTAAAATTACACTGAACAAACAAGCAGTTTCTCTTTACTGTTATGTTAAGGTCGGATACACTAGCGAACAAAATCTCAATATCATTTTACGATTAGAAATTAAACGCATTCTCCCCATCGAATCCTATCTTAATGCACTATTACAATAGTAACATTGAGTTACGATTTCCGTCGAGCACTATGATTATAGTGATTATGAGTGATTTTTTTGCCGTTTTATATAGATAGTGGTACGAAACCCTTCGTGCGCGAGTCCGACTCGCACTTGGCCGATTTTTTATACAACATTGGGAGGTATACAAGCATCCGGTCCACCTGATGTAAAGCAGTGACTGTAACCTTAGCATTGGAGCTTACTGGTGACCTCAGTCACACGCAGGAACACAACAATCCTCTAACGAGTTGTTATTTGAATGCGGTTTTCTGTGAGTGACTTCCCCCGATGGGCTGCTTTGATGCGCCCTACCTCTCTTATCTGTTCATATCGCTGCTTCGTAATTAATACCATTGACTACAATTAACACCGTCTCATTTAAAAGTTCATGTTTCAGTATATTTAGATTATCCCCGGGATAAACGAAATCAAAATTGCATTAAAAAAGGAAAATCTTCGATGTCTGAAGTTATTAAGGCAACTGAACATCGAAGGTTAACCCAGAAATATTATTAGAATAGATACGATACAAAGTTCAGACTAATATAGTATATAATAATGTATCATATTATTTTAATCATTTGGCTAATATTTAAACTTGTCATATTATTTTCGCCTTTGAGATTTCATCAAATTTATGTCTTTTTATATTACATCTATGAGGACAGTCTGTTTGTTTAAACATCATGATTTAGGGGGTTATGTGCCAGAAGCGTGCTTGTTCGCCACCTCTGCCAATTAATCAGATTGCAATTCTGGACCAAGAGCGCACCGACGTGCGGATTAGGGTGTCCCATGGAGGCGACGCGTACCGATCTGCCCCCGTCGGTGTAAATATAGCTGCATGCGGCGGTGGAGGGCGCCACCAACCACGCAGCGCCAATTCCGGCGGGACGAGGAGAGCAGAGTGCTGAATAGGCACGTGGAATGTGAGAGGTGGATTGAATGTTAAGATGAACGAACTGATAGACGTAATGAATGAGAGACGTTAATAAATGCAGGCGTTATTTTGCGAAAGTCAAATTTACATGTAATTTGATCTAACCTGCTTTGTGTGCTTCCGCCACCAATTAGTTACTATGCGGCCTAGCGCCGGCCAGCACCCACCCGTTAGTAGATGCAACATGCCGACGCTGCCATGGCTGCTCCCGTAGTCTCTGCCCCGGTTGCGGTCGTCCGCCATCTGGAACAGAAACAGCATGCCCCCCACCACCGTCGCTGGGGGACCATCTGCACGAGCGTATTTATCGGCGGGATATTCTCGGCTTCGCCAGCGAAATCCGAGTCTATAAAGTCTGTACGTTGTAAAAGTCATTGCACACGAGCAAGTTAAAGTTTTTATGTGATATATATTACTGTACAATATCAAAAGTGTATTTGCAAAATATTAATATTATAGATACTAAATGCCAATAATAAATATTCAGAAATAATAACTACTAATAATAATAATAAGTCGCGTTGTTAACCGCTGCGCCACCGAGCTTCCCAAAAATTATGTTGAATGATACCATCGACATCGTCTGTGGTCTTGCTACAATCTTCACTACATGTTCCTGTTCCCAACTCCTACAGTTATACCATTTTTTTGTATGTATACAGCACGTTTAAGAAACTCGCTTTCAATTGTTGTAAAAATGGCAGAAACGATTAATTCGTTCAGATCTAGCGTGATGAAGCACGTAGTCAGTGCTCTCGATATATTGACCTAGTAATGTTTTTTTTTTTTTTTTTTTAATAGTAGTCATATCCACAGGCTCTTTGGCCCGTGCCTTTGTTTGTTTGTCATTTTTTTTTTGTCAGATTGTTAGTTTTTTTATTTATCGCTCCGCAAGTGCGATTACAATAAGTGCCTTATTACTAGTTTTTATTTTAGTTTTTGTTTTAAGCAGAAAGAGGGACGAGAGACGCGGGCAAACCAGTCCCTCCGAGCGGCACCCGTTCACGAGTTGACGCAGAGGGCAGCCATCACCGTGTTCAACCATATTTTAGGGAACTCGATGACCCGCCCCCCAAAACCGCCGCCCGTCTAGACATTTTAGTGAGCACGACTGCTGGCATCTCTCATCTCTATCTTTGCTTTAGTCACTTTTGTTTCTTCCGGAAAGGAAGGGAGATGGCATCCCGGAGCCTTGCCATGACGCTCTTCCCCTCTCTCAGTCTACTGGTTTGGGAGGAGGAGGAGAGACCGCTCTCTGGGTTTTCGGAGCTTTGGGTCAACTTTTTGATGACCTTCTCGTCTCTCGCCCTCATCGCCATCTTAAGGTTATAGTCCCTGATATGTTCCGTTGTCGCGGTCTCGGCTCGCTGGATAAACCGAGCTGTCGCGTCGTTATCGAAACAGTCTGTGTGGTATACACAGCTGTCCGTGTGTCTAGAGACCGCGACAACGGCATGGGGGACACTTTGGAGGAGGTGGGATTTTTTGGAGGTTGTGCGCACAATGACCTAGTAATGTTATGTATTACTAGGTCAATATATCGATTATCTTCGTAAGTAATTGCGTGTATATATACAGTTTGAACAAGTAGTGAGGTAATGGATTTAATAATTTGCAATGATTTCAATGTTAATACGTCAGTAGAAATGCAAACAAAGGGGAATGGCCAATAGCCAATACAATACAAAAAAATGCCTGAGGTGAACAGAATTAATATATGCGCCGAATTGTGCGTGTAATCGATAGATAATTACTGTAACTTTAATGAGTTTCGTTCAATTAGAACTACAATTCGGAGGATAATTTATTTTTGTTCATTTCAGGCATTTTTTATTCTCCTTCATAATTTTAAATTTATTTAATTCAACTGTTCTATAAAACGTATTTCTGAAGCCTACGCATATAACGACACAACTGGATTAGGTAGTTTGTTTTTGTTTTTATGAACATATCAATAATTCAATAATTGGCAACTTGCCTTCAGATCACTGCGGTCAGTTAGTAGTATATCAAAGTTCATATAATAGGGTTTACGAAATAATCTCTTGTACAGATTACTAACAAACAAATAAACTTATTAAACACTGTATTAGGGAACAGTATTCAATTGCTGAATTATTCTGATTTACTTTATACTAAACTGTAGTATCATGTTGTATAGAATGAGAACCAACTAATATTCAATAATGAAAGATTAAATTAGAAAACAATTTAAGCATAACGATTGGGCAATCGCATGTGTTTTGTTTGTATATAAAATGTTTGATTTATATGAAGAAAAGACTTAGACATCGGTTTTTATTGTGTTAAAACTTTTACAAAATATTGCAAGGAATTAAAATGTACGTGTACAAAAACCTTATAAATATATCTGCAATCATCAAAAAAAAAATACTACTGTATGGAATATCGTTAACAAAGGAACGGGTCAATATGAGCAACGGAACCAAGTCAAGTGGCGTTCGGTTCTATTTGCCTACCCGTCAGGGACATAACTTAAACATGTAGTAAACATCGAGGTAATAGCTCTACATTTGACAATTATAGTTAAACGATATATAGATGCGAGTGTATTCAGAAATTTAATGAAATTTTTCAATCTGGTACTTTTATTCAAATCAGGAATAATCTATTTTATCAGCTTTGAGTAATCAATCTCTATCTATAACTTCACGCTAAATCCCTTGCGGGGTAGGCAGAGAGAACCGAGCGCCACGTGACTCGATCCTTACATACCTCACTCGCTTCTTTAACATTAATTGCTCTTTTCATGCACGCTCGCCGGTTTCTAGGGCTCCTGACATCACCTTCCGATGGAATACGACCAATTTGATCATGGTAGGTAAGTTTTGGCCTTCCTCGGCTCCTACATCCTTCCACTTTTGCATTGTATATCTGCTTCGTCATTCTTTCATCCTGCATTCTTTCTACACGTCTGAACCAACGGAGCATGCTTCTTCTTATTTTAACACCGACGCTCTCTTTTAGACCAACTCTGCTTCTAACCTTATCATTGCGAATACGGTCTACAAGCGTCACGCCACAAATTTTGCGCTGATAACAGAAGAATTAAAAGTAAATTTCAGAAATTAATACCAAGAGTTTTGGCTCCAAAAATGGATCGTGGGAAATAGTACAGAAATTTTAATTGCATTTCCTTCATCATGTTTGGATGAGCGTGAGTTCAGTGCAGTAGCTAATTTACTGTCTAAGAAAAGGAATAGACTACAGGTTACTGAGCGTAGCGATTTGAGACTGATTTTAACTAAATTGCAACCCGACATGAACATATTGTTAAAACTTCATCAGCCTCAACCATCTCATTGATATTTATGTTTATTATTGTATTTTTTTTAATTCTTTTTAATAAATCGTCTTGTCTTTACCTTTGTGCTCTGCTCTAGACTTGTGTGTTGTCTTGCATTTGTTGGCTAAGTTATAATTTTGTTCTAATACTTTGTATGGTCTTTCTCTGAAATAAATGTTTTTATTATAACATGTTTTTGTATTTTTAATTAATTAATAATGACGACCCTCTGCTACGACCACAATGAGTCCGATTAGAGGGAGAAGGAGAATTAATTTTTAATTTGTTATTATAATAGATAATAATACAGACATATAAATATACTATAATTAACTATTATGTAAACGGGATTTTTTTTCTTGTAGTAAAAAAAATCCCTTTTACGTAATGGGCGGTAGTCCATAAAAGATTAAGAACCTATGCTCTAGAGGAAAGCCAACGCCAGAGCCTCGTCTGTTAAACAGCAGGTGCATCAACTTGCAGGTGCGGTTGACTTTGGCTCCATACCTACTTTGTGTAACGCAATCACAGCGATCCGGTTCTGTTTATCACCCCCACTCCATTTTAATATCGCAAAATATTGTACAATATATTGGCGCCAAAATGAGAAAACTCAATGAAGAATCATATAAAAATGACAGATTTCAAATTCAAATGTAATATTTTGTTTATTTTTAATTGTAACAGTATTTATGGCCAGACTAAGTATATTTGTTTGTATTATTATGTACCTAATACTTAAAAAATTGCAGGAGGTTACAGTTTAAGAGCTAAAATAAACTAAAATGTAATTTGATAAACTATTAGGATGTATATTGTTATGCCGCTGCTAATGAGATATAAACACCATGGTACATTTGCTGATTGAAATTTACGATGACTCTAGCATGGCGGGCGGTATCTAAAGACATTTGCTATATGTCCTTGGTGGGCGGTATGTTCAGTCATATATGTCTGAATAATTTGTTTACCAACGTAATGTCAGGTGCTGCCCAGAGGTTGGTGGGCGGTATGTTCAGTCATATATGTCTGAATAATTTGTTTACTAACGTCAGTTTACTAATGTCAGTCGGCGCCCAGAGATGGCGTGCGCGTCGAAATGCATCTCGCAAAATTTGTATCTTAACGATTATATATAGGATTTTATTTATTTATTTATTATTATTATGAAAGTGTTACAGATTGTCAGATAATGATGAAAAAGTGGAACAAGTGAATGAATTTGTGTACTTAGGTTCTATGTTTACGAGAGATGGAAATGAGAGAGAGATGATGAACTGAGTGAAGAGTGAAGATAGGAAGCCATATCGACTCCGTGCTATATACACAATTTTGACGAACTAAATTTTATTGAGCAAAGCTTGACTTGCTAATATTCAGTCTGTTAACACCTACATTGACATACAGTAGTGAATCGCGGGTATGGCAGAAGTAACCTGATATTCGGCGCCGTTGAAATGATAGCTCCAAGACGTACGTGTGGAGTTAGAATGATTGATAGAGTAAGACAGCCAACTTCTAAATTCAAATTGCTTATAAGATTTTTCGTTGCGTTGATTTCGTTAAGGGATTTGTTTTTTTTTTTTTTTAGAAAGTGTGAAAAATTTAATTATAATTTTGTACTATGTAGTTCATTGCAAATCTCGTGAAAGAAATAAAAATATATTGTGGGATTCGTGCATAACTTACTTTATACTATATACTGTTTAAATATGTTTTAGCTACAGTTTTGTACATAAATTCCAAACTTCTGATCTTAGTTACATTGACCGAAAAGATTTCGGAACAGAAATAGTCTGAAATCTTTATTCTGGCGGGCTTATAATGAAGGAATTTTTAAAGGAGACTTTTTTATGCAGGTAGCATGGCTGCCAGATTTAGATGGTACTTACGTAAACGCCATATACTCACATAACATTGGATATTACTGGCAATATACATAATAATATCAAAATAATAGCCAATATTATCAGCAGGGGTTTTCATAATGCCGTTTTATGTCTTCGTCGACGGGCGAGAGGATAATCGACATCAACATTGTCGTTATTTCTAAGATAGACCTACGTACAGATACCTCCGTTATAGAGAATTATTTTCATTCAACATAAGCAGAGATAATGACGATGAAACCACCTCTCTTTTATCCGTAACTTTTGAAACAAATAATATTACAAAATTATATTTTATTATCAGTTTACCAAACACAATTTTTAAGCGGTTTTTCTTAATTTAATATTTGAACCTCAAAAACGGAATTCTTTGAAGATTTTTTTCAAGGCAGCTGTATTGATGTATTAAATGTAAGATATCCAGTTGAAATTTATGAAGTAGGTCTACAATATTATGGTTCTAAAATAAAATAAAAAGAGGTAGGGTAGGGGTGGTACATCTTAAATTAAATTAGGTAAGTTCATTGTTAGTTCATCATTAAGGCTCTAACCTACTTAAAAGCCAAGAACAGCCTCATGAGCATCTCATAAAAACTACTATTGATCAGGCCAACAAATTGAACCTGGCTTGTTTTCTTCTTCTTAGCGTTGCCCCCTTTCCTAATCCATTTTAACATGGAGCGACTGCCATCAGACCTACTCAACACAGAGGAAAAATCAGACTAATTCTTAGGTTAGATTACAGGTCTTTTCAAATATATTTTTTTGAATGGGTTTCCATCACGATGTTTCTTCAAAAATGTGCAACATTTGATTTTATTTATTTAATGAACACCAACATAATAAACATTAATATAAGGCTCCATGACATGTACGTTCAGCTTAATGCTATTATAATTATAGAGGAAGACTGCATGCGTTTTTAAAACAACAAAAAATAATATAGGATTGAAATTAAAATTAAAAAAGGATAGTCTTGGATATGCTGTTAAACTCTAACGAAGCGGTTTAAAGGCGCGTTTTTGTTCTGCCATATTCGACCACGAGAATGTTAAATTTTGAGATGGCCGTGGAAGTGAGCGTTTGTAACAATTCCGGGACATCGATTCGCTAGCTTGTACAAGAACATCAAATCGTGCGTACGTCTTCGATCTGAGAGAGAACTAATTTTGAAAAAATTCAATCTATCTTCGTACTTAACAATATTCTTGCTCAGATTACATGAATATGCAAGATGCCACAGAAATCGTTTTTGAATACTTTCGAGCCTCTATTTGTATACATCGTATAATGAATTCCAGACCACACTGCATTACTCTAAATCACTACGGACGATCGCGTTGAATAAAAGGATTTTAGTTTTAGGAGATCTAAAATCCTTAGAATTTCGGAGAACAAATCTAAGATTTTTAATAGAGCTCGAACAAATCGACTCAATATGAGTATTAAATCTTAGTTTGCTATCCATCCATATACCGAGGTCTTTCACAGTGCCGATAGTTTTTAAGATTTCATTCTTGATTTTGTAGTATTTTTTTTCTTGAGAAGTTCATGTGGAAGCACTTGGAAACATTCAGATCAATCTTGTTTTCCTCACACCATTCCATTGAACTACAAAGATCTTTTTGTAGTAGGTTTGCATCTGTAGGGGTATGTACGACTCAATAAAATTTTAAGCCATCTGCAAAAAGTAAGAATACCGAATTTAGGAAGCACTTATCAATGTCGTTTATGAAAACGTTAAATAACAAGGGAGCTAAATGTGACCCCTGAGGGACCCCAGAGCCAGCCGAAGAAGTACTTGAAGAATAACCGTTAACCACAACTTTAAAGATTCTATCTGACAGATTCGAGCGACACTAACCTAGGAATGGTTCGCCGATACCATGCCTATGAAGCTTATGGAGTAATATACCATGATCGACCCGGTCGAAGGCCTTGCTGAAGTCGGTGTAGATCGCATCTACCGAAGAGCGGTCGTCGAGTTTACGACAGACGCAGTTTATAAACAAGGTGAGGTTGATAAGTTGGCGTAGATCTGTCCATCATGAAACCATGCTGTAGAGTAATTAATTGTTTAAAGTGCGAGGACAAAATAGGGTTAAGTAACTGTTCGAATATCTTAGCAAAAACTCGTAGAATTGAAATTGGTCTATAATTCTTGATTAGATCTTTGGCTCCATCTTTGAATAGTGGAACAACTAAAGCAATTTTCCACTCAGATGGAAATGTGCCAGTAATGAGCGATTTATTATAAATAAGTGTCAAAAGTTTCGCCAACGCAGAAGCACATCTAGCAACAAAGATTGACGCCAAACCATCAGGATCAGCACCCTTGTGAATATCCAGTCTTTTTAAAACCTGATCGTATTTGAATTTGATAGAGGTAAGAAAGTTATTCGTCAGCTGGGCTGCACCTTCAGGGTTTGGAATAAGTGAAGTGTTGCTATTATTGTATGTTGAAGAGAAGTTGGTTGCAAATAAATTGCAAATATCAACGGCACTTGTTGTAGTTTGGTTGTTAAGAGACATTTGGGCAGGGTAATGGCTGACACATTTTTTTCCTCTTAATGAAAGACCAGAAAAGCTTCGGATTAATCCGCAAGTTCTGTTCAAATCTAGTGACGTAATTATTGTAGCTATTGGCCATAAGGCGCTCTGAATGCTTTTTTATTAAATCGAAAGAGAGTTGATCAAGAGGATTATTATCGAATTTACGTAATTTGTTGCGGTATTTGAGTTTTTCTCTTAAAAGGCATATTATGTCTAGAGAAAACCAAATTGGGTATTTTTTAGACTTGGGTTTTGACTTAGGAACATATTTTCGGATAGCAATTCGGATATAACAATAAAGTACAGAGATCAGATCGTCAACCCCGGGACAGTTTTTGAAGTCTTCATCCCAGCACACCTCATCAAGATCATTATTTATATTTACATAATCAGCTTTGTAAAACCAGAAATATTTATTATCATTGTACGGTAGGAATCCACAGTGCTCGAAGGTAGTGTGAACTGTAACGGAGGGTGTGATGGATCAATCGAAGTAAGTGGATCGCTGTTAATGATAAGGTTGGAGATGTATGTATTACTAAGAACCAGGTCAAAAATTCTTCCTTTGCCGTTTATACTTAATATAACTTATACTTAATATAATACTGCTATATTGTTTTAAATCATGAAGCGAGACGAAATCCTTAAGCATTGTAGAAAATAAGCTAAAGTTATTCGTATTAGTCGATGAGTCGGATTGTACCGAGAAGTCCCATTTAATAGCGCCCAATTTAAAGTCTCCCACAAACATAACCTTATCTAAATTGTGCCGCTCCATAACCTGATCGAAGTTTGTGATAAACTCGTTAAGAATGTGCCTCTGGATGGGCGGTGGCAAATAGACTGCACATAGGTTTATGTTCCGTTTCACCTGAATCACTGTAACAGTCTGACCCATATATCCTCGCAGTCTGATTCGAAGGTCTGCAGGCGTCTGGAAGGAATACGCTTAGAAACGGCGATAAGAACCCACCATTTTATCTGTTAAGAATCGAATTTTCGGATTTCATTTTTTTTTTTTATTCAGCTTACGTTTCGAAAAGCCGAGTAATTTTTGAATACGAGATCCGACGCGGAACTTACGCGGCAGAAACGGCTCGCAATATCAATGCTGCGTTTGTGATCGAATTGTGACATGTGACGAAAAGTGTATTCTTTACGATAACCGTAAGCGACAAATGCAATGGCTGACCCCAGGTCAAACACCGCATCAGTGCCCTACAGCAAAGCTTAACAATAAAAAGGAAATGGTAACTGTTTGGTGGTCTCTTCATGGTATTATTCACTATAGCTTTCTCGCGTCTGGTAAAGCAATAACAGCAGATGTTTACTGTTTCGAACTTCGAACAATGATGGCGAAACTGGCAGTGAAACAGCCCCGACTCGTGAATCGATCTTCACCATTATTGCTCCATGATAACGCAAGACCTCACACTGCACGAGAAACCACTGCAACTCTACAGGAGCTGCAATTAGAAACGATACGACGTCCTCCGTACTCGCCAGATCTTGCTACCATTTTTTCGTGATTTGGACAATTTTCTACGTGGTAACATATTTTCTTCCCAGGCGGCAGTACAAAATGCTTTGACATAGTTTGTCAAATCTAGTTCTCCAGCATAAATAAACCGATTAGATGGCAGCAATGTATAAATAATAACTGATTTATTAACAAGCGACCAATTGCAGAATAAACACTTTCTATACTACTTCCACATCAACCCTTACTCATCCCACTGCATATACGGGTCTCCCTTCAACCAAAGGGGCTTAGAGCATACTCCACCACGCTGCTCAAATGGTGGATTGACGAAGGCCAGTGTTTTCAAGCCGCCCGAGGGCCACTGACTTAGCATAACGACTGTCATATCGACAACAGCCGGGACCGACGGCCTTACGTTCTCTCCAAAGCTCGGAGAAACTCGAGATAGACAAACCCATCCATAGTCAGACTGCGGTCGACATTGCTTAACCTGCGCGTTTGGTTAGAATGACAACGAAGCCATCGAGCTCTCACTACCTACTTAATCATAACAAATATACATCTTCCCCGTACGAAAGTAAATAAATCCGTCACCTTTTTAGAAGTGTACGAAAACGTTACACGAAAGCCACAGTACGTATGATATATTTATATATTTATATTATACTTAGTACGGTACAGTATAGTACTATGTTTTGTGAACATACATTATTTTTATATATGTATGTATGTATGTGTATCTTCACGCCAGGTCCCTTGCGGGGTAGGCAGAGAGAACCGAGCGCCATAAGACGCGGTCCTTACACACCTCACTCGCTTCTTTCACATTCATAGCTCTTTTCATGCACACTCGCCGGTTCTAAGGCTATAGGTATATATTATATGAATTAGTAATTATAATTAGTTAATGAACTGTAAGGGATACGATGGACATTATAAGTAAATTATTTACTTTTAAACAAAACTGCCAATTTCTCACGTGCCCTTTTAGAAGCTTCTCTATTTACATTTGAACTTTCTGAATCTACAGGTAAAGTTGCAGCTAGTTGCTTCACTATTACTGCTCGGCTCTTGGTCACCACATTCCTTTCATTCTAAATGAAAAGGAGGTCGTAGCGTACTCTCCTCCGACCTAGTACGGATTATGTGTCGCCTATTACGTCTGTACACCCAGCCCGATTCGTCAGCCAAAAAATATGAACGTGGTTGTAATGCAGGCGATTGTACCCACATGCGTCGCCTTCGTTTGCCGTCTCACAACTACATTATCGCATCTAGTCAATTCCAACATATTTTGTGAACGCATGTGAAATTAAATATTGTTTACTTATCGTCCGATTTTGAATAATATTATCATAATCTGTGCTATTATCTCGAGCATGTCATAGTTTTTCTACATGCACTGGTAGTCTAGATAGAAGTCGGGACTTGCCTAGTGGAGTAGAAATGCACGAAAAGGCGTGTTAGGACGGAACACAACTCAGAAGCACACAGCTTCAGCACCACTGCCGGTATACCATTCGGCCCACTCGATTTATGAAGAGAGAGAGAATAAGGCCCGCCAGATATCTCGCTGGGTAATGGAGATTTCCGGCATTGAGCTACCGCACCACGGGATGGTAGGTGGCACTGCTCCCCGTCATTCATATTCGAGTTAGACGCAAAGAGATTACCGAGTAAATCGGCTTTCTCCTTAGCACTATGGACCAAACTGCCATCCGGATTTTACAGTGGTGGCATGGACGGTTGACAGAAATTTCCCTCGGCAGCTAAAGCTGCTAAAGCGAGCGACCAGAAAGCATGGCTCCCAGAGAAGTTCGCAAGCCGCTCGCCAACTCTACCGACGAAATCGAATTTTGCTCTAGCAATCACCCTTTTACTGGACCTCGAGGCAGCATTTAATTTGCGCTTCAAAAAAGAGACACTAGAATCCCCATTAGCGCCGTGGTCCAAGCATTGTAAACAGCATGCTTAAGAAGATTTTCTTCCTTACAATGCCGATTAAACCACGGCCGCTTTTTAGCTCCCGCAGTAGGTACAAGGCGATTGGGAATTAATCATTCCATGCCATCCAATGTCGCGGCAGTCACTGCAGTTGCGCAGGAGTCAATGTCGTCTGATTCGAAGCATAGCTGCTCCACGGGTACGATGCGTAGAATTCACGCAATCGGCAAGCGGCGCATCCACTGAGATATTACACTCATCCGGACGTATACTACCTTCACTTTCATTGTCATCCTTTGTTTTTGATTCCATATGCCGTTTCAGAAAAAAAGAATGAACTACCGGGTAGTCCACACCCATTTACACATATTGAGTAGAGAAAAATCAATTAAAACTCTAAAATAGTTGAACATTAAAAACGCAGAGGATCATTCGAGAATGTCAACTAAAGTATTTTCTTGTATTATTGAGGCAAATAACTCGGCAGTTGGTTCTTATCGTTAATCAATATAATATATGAGTGTGTTCCTACGAATAAATATTGTGTGTTCCCAGACTTAGTGAAATTTGTAAATGGATGCTATTTTCGAAATCAGGAAATATTTGCTTGTCAGTAAAACATTCAAAAGGATAATGCGTGATCGAGGCAACACGGCCATGCTATATATGACTGTGGTAATTGATCCATTATTTGATATTTTGTCCGTTTTATATCTAATGTACATGACATGACATGACATGTAAATGTGTTAAATGCATATTTGAAATTTTACATGCACTTTAGTACTAGAAATTCTATTGTATTTTAATATTATTGAATATATTCTAATTCATGTATATGTTTGCTAACATTATTAGCAGCATTCCTTGTAATGAGTTGTACTGAACACCACTAATAAGAGATGAGCTAAATTTGGTTCATGAGGTATTTTGATTTGATGTTTTCGATGCTCGTGAAAGTCTCGTTCTGCAATGGCTAACACGGAATGATCCTAGACCATCGAGATTTCTTTAGTAAAATGTTCAGCGGATTTTCTTCTTCCAGAAGGTAAAAAGATTTCTGTATTACTATTTACTTTATTAGTGGTTCCGTATTACATAATAATTATACTTTGGGATAGTCAAATATGAATTAAAGATAATAGATTGGTTTTTGATTGTACTACTGTTTTATCCGCAGATGACATTGACAAAGATTTGAAAAAAAAAACGTGATACTGTCAACAACATTATCAATTAATACACACCCGTGTTTAAGTATAAAAACGATATATATGCTGCTTTTATAAAATGCATAGAAATCAAATTAAAATGTTATAAGCGGATTAATAAATTTGGTACTCCATGTGATTAAACGATTTTGCTTACTATGAAACTAAAAGCAACGCATAATTGACAATTGCTATGAAAATTGCGTGACGTCTCTTGAAGATATCCTCAAAAGTAGCGTCAAGGCTCTTTAGATATTCATTAATAGCAAATAGATGCTATTGCGATTTCTCTAAACATAGAACATGAAGATACATCATCTAAATCCCATAGATAATACTGATCATACAAATTATGCTACTATCCAAAACGCATTTTGTTAAGAAATCACGTTAATTAACATAGCATTAAATGTTATATTTTATTCTAAATCATTGGTGATGGTGATAAACCTGGGGCAGCAGGGTCGAATATGGAGGACTCATAATTATTAGAACTAATTTGCTCTTTGTTTCATGTATACAGGCTGTTCATCTCGATGTGGTTAACTGATTTTAGTACGCAAGGGCTTCTAGCCTTATTGTAATGATTTTTCGCCCAACGAATTTTTATTCGTATATATGGAACGACAATGAAGCAACTTTTGTTGGTATATCTCTAACTTATATTCTGGCTTTACCTGCTGCATAAAACGCAATTATTTCAAACGAATTTGCGGAATATTTAGCAACGATCAGAGCAACTTGGCATTGACATGCATGCAATGTCAAGTCAAGGCCATTGACTCTCAATTTTGAAAGTTTATGAAAAGCATAAAATAAATGAAACTCCGCTTAAAGCGAGTGATCAGAGATCAAAATTTGTTTTCTTGTTGTCTTGTATTCTCGTGGACTATTTTGTATCGTAGTAACGCTTCTAGCCTTAACTATTGACTCAGAGAATAGTTTCTGGTAACATTCCGAACAAGTGTATTTAAGGAGATTTTACATAGGTATTGGTGGTGTTATCAACAAGCGGAACTTAAAATTCCTGAATATAGAGATGTTAGTTTAATTTAAGAAGTCGGCTTACCTCAATGTTTTCGGCTTCTTGGGAAAGTAATTGGCAATCATCCTAGAAAATATAATGTCAGTAATCACTTGAAAACTGAGCATTATATTATGTGTATAATTTTCCTTTGTGTATGAAGTTCGACACTATTTCAATACCTTAAATTTTGTTTTGTACTTTAAGTTGAAACATGGGTGGGCGGATCTCGGTGCTAAAGGCTAAACTATGTCCTTGGTAGGCGGTATGTAAATGTATGAGAATATTTTATTGTAACATTATGAGTATGCAATTTGATCCAACCTGCTTTGTGTGCTTCCGCCACCAATTAGTTCATGCGGCCTAGCACCGGCCGGCACCCACCCACTACTGTTAGTGCGTGCATTATGCCGACGCTGCCATGGCTGCTCCGGTAGTCTCTGCCTCGGCTGCTGCGGTCGTCCGCCATCTGGAACAGAATCCGCATGCCCCCTCCACCACCGTCGCTGCCACGACTGGCCTGGTCGTCGCTGCGACACGTGTTTCGCCTCTCCACGAGGCATCATCAGGCGTTGTAGACGTTAATCGTAAGAATAACATGCTACAAGTGACAAATCCATCGCAGTGCCGTCTCTTATATTGAATTGAGGGTGGGGGTGGATGGTGTGAGCGAAAAGATATTTAATAGTGGGGAATGGTTTACGTCAGTCTGTTTGTTCATGAGAGTAATTTTAGAATTTTTATGTTTATTAATTTCTAATTGTTCCCTAATATTTAGTTTTAAACCTTTGTCTATGGTGTGTAAAATTTGATATGTATTAGTGGGGGATAAGTGTCCTTTGTCTATGAGATGCTCAGCGAAGTGTGACCTTTCTGGGCGATTGTTTTTATACGCCGATACGTGTTCGTGAAATCGTGTTATAAAGTTACGTCCCGTTTGACCGATATAAACGTGTTCACATTCATCGCAGAACAGCTTATAGACGCCGGATTTTTTATTGGGCGGGATTTTATCTTTAGTGTTACAAAGTGACTTGAGTGAATTATGGGATTTGAGAGCAACATGTATGTAATTTTTTCTAAATATGTGAACTATTTTGTCAGTGATTTTTCCCAGGTATGACAAACTCGCAGTGTATTTATTTGTCGAAATATATGGAACCGCGTACAATAGTCTGTTAACGATACTACTCGTCTTTTTACGCAATAATTTATCGATGGTAGATTTGGAATAACCGTTTGGCTTCGCGATCTGATATATTACATCAAGTTCTTTGTTGTAATTATCCTTACTTAATGGAACGCTCATCAAACGGTGTATCATAGTTTTATACGCTGCGAACTTGTGTTGCCAAGGATGGCTGGATGACGCGGGAATCGTGGTATCGGTATGAGTGGGTTTACGATATATCGAAAATTGATGGAGGGATTGATTTTTAGTTATGGTTAAATCTAAAAAGTGAAGTGAACTATTTTGTTCTATTTCTAAAGTGAATATGAGATATGAGAATGCTGGACAGGTACAAATCGTCAATTGGATCTCTTTGTTTCCAAATTAAATAAAATCCACCCTAAAATTAAATTCACTTTAGAAATAGAACAAAATAGTTCACTTCACTTTTTAGATTTAACCATAACTAAAAATCAATCCCTCCATCAATTTTCGATATATCGTAAACCCACTCATACCGATACCACGATTCCCGCGTCATCCAGCCATCCTTGGCAACACAAGCTCGCAGCGTATAAAACTATGATACACCGTTTGATGAGCGTTCCATTAAGTAAGGATAATTACAACAAAGAACTTGATGTAATATATCAGATCGCGAAGTCAAACGGTTATTCCAAATCTACCATCGATAAATTATTGCGTAAAAAGACGAGTAGTATCGTTAACAGACTATTGTACGCGGTTCCATATATTTCGACAAATAAATACACTGCGAGTTTGTCATACCTGGGAAAAATCACTGACAAAATAGTTCACATATTTAGAAAAAATAACATACATGTTGCTCTCAAATCCCATAATTCACTCAAGTCACTTTGTAACACTAAAGATAAAATCCCGCCCAATAAAAAATCCGGCGTCTATAAGCTGTTCTGCGATGAATGTGAACACGTTTATATCGGTCAAACGGGACGTAACTTTATAACACGATTTCACGAACACGTATCGGCGTATAAAAACAATCGCCCAGAAAGGTCACACTTCGCTGAGCATCTCATAGATAAAGGACATAACTTATCCCCCACTAATTCATATCAAATTTTACACACCATAGACAAAGGTTTAAAACTAAATATTAGGGAACAATTAGAAATTAATAAACATAAAAATTCTAAAATTACTCTCATGAACAAACAGACTGACGTAAACCATTCCCCACTATTAAATATCTTTTCGCTCACACCATCCACCCCCACCCTCAATTCAATATAAGGGACGGCACTGCGATGGATTTGTCACTTGTAGCATGTTATTCTTACGATTAACGTCTACAACGCCTGATGATGCCTCGTGGAGAGGCGAAACACGTGTCGCAGCGACGACCAGGCCAGTCGTGGCAGCGACGGTGGTGGAGGGGGCATGCGGATTCTGTTCCAGATGGCGGACGACCGCAGCAGCCGAGGCAGAGACTACCGGAGCAGCCATGGCAGCGTCGGCATGATGCACGCACTAACAGTAGTGGGTGGGTGCCGGCCGGCGCTAGGCCGCATGAACTAATTGGTGGCGGAAGCACACAAAGCAGGTTGGATCAAATTGCATGTAAGTTTGACTTTCGCAAAATAACGCCTGAATCTATTAACATTATGAGTAGGTTCGTATATTCGTAATTTTATATGTAGGTAGCAATCTCCGAAACCATTATGCTCAATCACAGTAGATATTACTTGAACCCAGTGTAAGTCGACTGTCCTGTATGAAACAACACTTTCTTTTATATCGTAGAATAGATGAATATTTACCATTACACGTTGAACAGATGGACGAATAAACGACGTAGCCTTTACGTACGGAATCCTGAATAAAATGAGCTAATATCTATTTCAACTTTGTACAGATATAATAATTGCTACTTACTTTATACATGATTCTTTAAGCCCCTCCAGAGGTGCCGCTCATGAAACGGACCACTTTCTGGTGGTAAACCAATTTGGAAGCCTTTTCGTGGAGGCACTGACGAGTTCATATTCTTTTCGAAGAACATGAAAGTGAAAAATTGGAACATGAAAATGTACGCAGTATTATACACATCTAGTCAGTGAAAGATTTACAAACGCATGCCTTTCTGACTCAGATGTAGAAGAAGTTCTAAAAGAAAATATGATGGATATTGTGAAAGAAGATGCAACCACCGTGTGCCACCAGGCATTCTGCTGAATCTTCTTCTTCCGTAACAAAAAAGAGAGAAGCATGACTGGAATATGTATCATCTTTACACCAGAGTGATAGTATGAAAGAAATGAACAAAGAAAGATTCAGCCGATGCAATAATGAAACCGAGAACCGAGCGCCATAAGACCAAGATAATGGTATTTAAAATAGGGAAAACTAGGATTACGGTTGATGATGAAGTGTTGGAACAAGTGAATGAGATTATAGAACTTGCAAGCGTTTTTAGCAGGAATGGGAGATCATCGCTGATGTGGAGAGACGTGTGAGTGCCGAGAACAGTGTGAATTGACGAAAGTTTGCCCAACTGGGTAACAGTTGGGTAAACTTTTGTCTGAATTAACTTGTCTTGTCTGAAAATGGGGCATGGTCGGGCAAACTTTCGTCAATTCACACTGTGTAAAAGATTACTGTTTGGTAGGGCCTAAACTTCTCTGGGTTTATATAAAACTGGGCATCACGCGAGTATTTTTGGTTGTAGCATACGCTCGCTTACAGGAGCGTATGCTGCAACCAAAAATACTCATCAGCGTGTGTCCAGTCTGTGCGGGATGATCTGGATTTAGCTGAAGGGAATGAAAGAGTGATTATGTGTGGAGATTTGAATGAATGGGATGGGACCAAACGAGACGGCTATGAAGCTGTACTTGGTCCTCCTATGGAGAAAAGGGAGTGAACGAAGCAGGTAAGTCGATTCTAGATTTATGTATGGAATGAAACCTCCTCGTGACAAATACTTTATTTCATCACGAGGATATTCACACGTATACATGGAGACGGAATGATCAAAAAAGTGTGATTGATTTGAATATAGTTGATAGACGACTCCGAAATATTATAATGGATACTAGAGCCTTTAGGGGTCCCACTCTTAAAACGGACCACTATCTGGTGGTAAGTCGGTTTATGGGACTTTTCAAGAAGTTGAGGCATAGGCGAGTACGTATCCCTTTCAGAGATCATGAAAGGATAAGGAGTGAAAAATTGCAAGAAGACAGTATAAGGAGAACGTATATACATCTGGTAAGCGAAAGACTTACAAATGCAAGTCTTTACGGCTCAGATGTGGATACTTGCTGGAAAGTTCTGAAAGAAAGTATGGTGGATATTGCAAAAGAAGCATGTGGATGCGCAAAGAGGCAAGCCAGGCATTGAAAGGAGATGCCTGGTGGGATGCGGTGGTTAAATCCTCCGTAGCAAGAAAGAGGAAAGCGTGGCTGGGTTATGTATCATCTTTGCCCTTAAATGAAAGTATGAGAGAGAAGAAAGAAATGTGCTGTCTATGCAAGAATAAAACCAAGGCTTTAGTGAAAGAGAAGCGTGAAAGACATATTATAAATGAGGAAGAGAGGCTAACGAAAAACTTCGAGGCAAATACCAAACTCCTTTGGAGAGAGGTAAAGAAGTCTCGGGGTAGTTCATCTGCATCCAGTATGGACAAGATAAAGTCTAAAGCTACAAAGCTCCAAGCTGGTCGATACAAAATTTGAAAAATGGAAAGACGACGGGAATTTATATGATCACAGCTGAGATGATCAAACTAGGTGGCACTTACATCCGGGACGCCTTCTGGTACTTATGCAATCTATGCTGGAGAACTGGAAGGATCTCAATGGACTGGGGACGCGCTTTCTTCGTACCCTTGTATAAAGGCAAGGGATCACCCATGAACTGCGCCAGATATAGGGCCATCAGTTTGATCAGCTTAGCAGCAAAAGTATATGGAAAGGTAATTGAAAGGAGAATGAGGGTGAAATCTGATGAAATGCTGTGGGAGGCACAGGAAGGATTCCGAAATGGAAGGGGATGTACGGATTAAGTTTTCTCGCTCCACAATATCGTGGAGAAGTATCTGGCCACAGACCAGAAGGTTTTCTGCTGTTTTATGGATCTTGTGAAGGCATTTGATAGGGTTGTGCGAAAAAAACTGTGGTGCATATTGCCGAGATATGCGATTGACGGTTCACTGCTCCGTGCTATGCAGTCTACCTACAAGGATTGCTCAGCACCTGTGCGAATAGATGGCAACATGTCACCCTGGTTTGATGTCAAAATTGGTATCAAACAGAATCGTATGTTGTCTGCTAGGCTGAATATAAAGATTCATGATATTCTGTATCTCGATAGTTGTCTACAAAGAATAAAATCGACGAATGTAGGATTACGCATGGGTGACCTAGTGGTGAACTGTCTGCTGTATGCAGACGATGCCGTCCTATTGGCAGAAACACCATCTGAACTGCAAATACTAGTCACAATGATGAAAGATGAATGTATGAAGGAAGGCTTACTACCGAATGCGAAGAAAACAAAGATAATGGTATTTCAAAGAGAAGAAACCAGAACCAATGTAAGGATTACGGTAGATGATGAAGTGTTGGAACAAGTGGATTAGATTGTATATCTTGGATACGCTTTCAGCAGCAATGGAAGGTACACTGCAGATGTAGAAAGGCGAGTGAGTACTGGGAGTAATGTGAATGGAACGTTGGAAAAACTTATTGACAGTAAAAACCTAACCCAGAAGGCACAGCTGGCTATACAGAATGCAATGCTGGTCCCAACGCTTACTTATGGAAGCGAGAGCTGGGTATGGCAGAGAGAGCATGAAAGTAGAATAAACGCGGTCGAAATGCGAGCATTGCGAAAAATTTGTTGCGTAACGCTTGTAGACCGTATTCGCAATGATAATGTTAGAAGCATGGTTAGTCTGAAAGAGAGCGTTGGTGTTAAAATAATAAGAAACATGCTCCGTTGGTTAGGTCGCGTAGAAAGAATGCGGGATGAAAGAATGACGAAGCATATATACAATGCAAAAGTGGAAGGATGTAGGAGCCTAGGAAGGCCAAGACTTACCTACCATGATTAAATTGGTCGTGTTCTATCAGATGGTGATATCAGGAGCCCTAGAAACCGGCGAGCGTGCATGAGAAGAGCAATGAATGTTAAAGAAGCGAGTGAGATATGTAAGGATCGAATCACGTGGCGCTCGTTTCTCTCTGCCTACCTCGCAAGGGATTTGGCGTGAAGTTATAGAAGAACATTTATTCTCTTTACAATAAATAACAAAATGAATGTTCTTAATTTGTGTTATTTCAGCTTACTGAAAAATGTGTCGTGCGTACCAAATTCACCATTACCTCTATTTGCTTAAATAACTTGTTATTAAATATATATCTACCTATAATATAAAAATGAACCGCTAAATGTGTTGCTAAGTGTAAATCTCGAGAGCAGCTGAATCGATTTCGCTAATTCTTTTTTTAGAATATTCCTTGAAGTACGAGGATAGTTCTTACGACGACAAAAATTTAAAAAATTGCCTATAAAAGTCTGAAAAGAACATTTTTCTATACTCCCAAACAAAAGATTCGTAATAATACTTAAAAGTCAATTTGAACTTTAATACCATACCATAAAGTTTAAGTGTTAGTGGAGAGGTTCTGGGAAGGAAAAACAATTGAAACATTGTTTTCCATTATCATATGTACATGCTTCCCATCAAAACCAATTGATTTGTGGACAAAATACAAAGATAGTCCGGCCATAAGTTCTCTTACAAATGAATATGCATTTATTTTTTTATGGAGTAATGTAATCTTAATAAAACTTATATGTAGGTACATATTTATGGAAATCTCAACAAAAAATAAAAAAATGATTATTCGATATCGGCCAGATTTGATACCGGCCTTTAATCTGTCTCACCAGGAATCTATAGATTTACGCATTGTTTCCATGGGAAATTTAGCCACTGATTGCTCCAGAGATTTCTTAAGAGACACAATGTCGGCGTGTCGTTTCGAACAGGCCATGTCCTATACAACTGACTATAATTTGTAGTCTAAGGGTTTCAGATCTGGGCTAGACGAGGGCCAGTCTTCAGCTCTTATAAAGTCCAGAACATTGGTTTCGAGCCAGGCTTGGATAGTTCGTGTCTTCTGACCAGGTGCAGAGTGCTACTGGAAAGTCCACGGTACATTTTTAAAAAGTGTATTGTTTTTTTGAGAGGTTTTACAACACGACCCGAGACAGTCTCTTGACGCACTTTAGCTGAAGTCTTCACTCCTTTTTCACAAAAATTAAGCTTTGCGACTCCTTGATAAGACACCCCTCACCAAACCATTACAGATCAATGACCACGTTGCACCTTTCCAATCATATGGGTGGCTTCTTTAGAACTGTATATGTACACTTTGTCATTTTGCTTGTTGTAGTGCTCTTCAATCGTAAATTTTTTTTCATCAATAAAGAGGATATATCTGTGTTTTTCACTTGCGTATTGGGACAGGGGCGTTTTGATCGATCCACTCTTCATCTTTAGGGATTGATTTAGGGTATGTCCTGCATATCGACGATATGCACCAAGCTTTATGTATTGTTTAAATTTACGCGAGAGAGTCCTAGCGAGAATCTTCATTTCTCATTAAATAATTCAGTTTACGCGCCAGGTAATCAAACAAAAAATATCGTGTACCATTAAGTACTACAATAAAAATGAAACTTAATTTAGAATAAGTAACAATAAAATGAAATATAATAAGTAGGTATAATAAGAAATCTGAAATTGTAATTTTCATTGTGATTTTTAGTGACTATTAAAATACTACTTATTAACTTTCTTTTTTTATCTTACTAGCTGACCCGGTGTCCCAAATAGCAGAATAAGTATTAAAAAAAAAAAAATTGAAGAATCGACTGTTAGGCGGTACCAAGTTCGCCGGGTCAGCTAGTAACTAAATAATTCAGTGATGTATATTATTAATGTATATATATCTTCACACCGGGTCCCTTGTGGGGTAGGCAGAGAAACCTGGGCGCCATAAGACGCGGTCCTTACACGCCTCATTGCCTCTTTAACATTCATAGAACTTTTCATGCACTCTCGCCGGTTCCTAGCGCTCCTGATATCACCTTCTGATAAAACACGGACCATTTGGTAATGGTAGATTAGTTTGGTCTTCCTCGGCTCCTACATCCTTCCACTTTCGTATTGTATACTTGTATCGTCATTCTTTCTACATGTCCAAACCAACGGAACATGCCTTTTCTTATCATAACACCGACTCTCTTTCTTATCATAACTCTCTCTTTCTTATGTTATCATTACGAACGCGGTCAAGGAGCGTTATGACACAAATTTTGCGCAATGCATCTCTGTATTTTATGTATTTTCAAAAATACCGAGACGTCAAATCAAATTTACCTATACTAAATAATACTCCCCTTTTTAGTTAAGCTTAGCTTGCCGTCAGCTTTTACCGTCAAAATCTACAAAAAAGTAGTTTTACTTTTACCAATATTTGGGCGTACTTCGACGACATTCAAATTTATGTCTCTGACATAAAACAGGAGCAAAAAATATAGTCTTGTTGACGAAAAATGTAAATAAATTTAAGTTGTTTGTTATTAGTCATATTCACATATATAAAGCCTTATTCATAATTATACAACCGTAGAGTACGTACAACCATGGAGGTATACAAACCACATCAATTTGTAAATATCCGCGAATCATTTAGGTCCTTGGAAAAAAGTTTTGGTTTCAAAAGCAATATAAAATGGATCAACTTTATAGCGATTGTTACGTATCATATATTGGCTGTTTATTGGTGTTATTATTACGCTTTTCCCGTTAAATGGCAGTCAGTTATATTTTGTAAGTGAAAATTCCATTTACCTATTCCCGCATGTGACTTTTACAATAAAGATATTTGGAGAAATAGCTCATGTTCTTTAGAGCCAACCTTTTCTATACGTGGTGCACGCTGTTGGTTAGCAATTGATGCTCTAACGAAGACGAAGAAGAGCACAGCTATATTAATAAAGCAGCCGGGTTGGAGAAGTACTTTCGATTTATAGGAGATCAAATAATGTCAAAGCCAAGTAGCAATTCCCTAGAAGGTTATTATGATGTTTTTCTGCGAATGAGTAATGTTACAAGGAAACTGGCGACTTGTTGCTGCATTAGAAAGTGGCAGCGTGGTAGCGCTACTCTTGCGTAGCAAGTATGCATTGGCTACGGTAATCAATTATCCATGTAGTTTAAAAAGATATTTTAAAATATTGTGATGCGAAAACCATGTGCAAAGGAAATATTCATTTCTATGCCAATTAAATTTTTCCTTACCGACTTACTAAACCTTGTTTACCAAGAATATTCAGCACACGAATCTACAAGAAGGTATGTGTTGCGTTTAACCCTTAACCCCTATTTAAATGTGTATCTTAAACGTTTAAATATTCTTCTGTCTTTGCCCTAAAGCAAGTCAAAAAGTAGTTGATCAAACAAGGTATAATGTACCCAAATTTATTTAACAAGGTTATGTATTGTTATTCGAATTGTTAACTTAATCAAAGACTTGTGAGCGCTATTCATAAATATACAATCGTAGAGTAAAGACAGGTATGGACACTAACAAAAAATCACATCAATTTACAAAAATTAGTGAATTATTGAGATCTTTGGAAAAAAAGTTAGGTTACAAAAATGATATAAAATGGGTCACAAGTGCAATCATCTTCTTGTACCATATATTTGCTGTTTATTGGTGCTATTATTACGCTTTTCCGGCTAAATGGCAGACAGTAATTTTTGGTAAGTTATTATTTAACATAGTTATTTAGTTTTCGGAACGCATCTCATTGGAGAACTAAATATCCAACATTAGTAATTGTTTTTTTTTCAATAGTAATTGTTTTTGACATTGTAATTTGTATTTGAATTTTATTTGTTAATTTTATTTTATTTATTGATATAAATGATATGATGCTAACTTAGGATGTTGATAATTGAATTGGCGACCTAATATTCTTATTCTATTGTAATCTGTGATACTATCGTAATTTAACATAATTATCTATCATAATTGTTTCGACTAACGTTCTAATATATGGTCGGTTGTAATCAACTTAATTTAATCTACAACTATTGTACTAGTATGTCTTGCTGGTGCGTTGGAGTTAGTATACCCTGTAAACTTGCATGTAATGTAATAAATAAATTAGAATCTACTAGTCATAAAAAAATCTCACGTTACATCTTTCAATGCAGACTTTAATTTATAATAATTGTGTTATACTAAATGTTAAAGAAAAACCTAAATACCTAAAGTATTTACAAAACATGCAACAATAATATACCAAATTTGTGAAGCTAATACATTGGTTTTACTGGAATCGTTATCAGCAGAAGACACACTGACATCCAGACAGGCAGTTTTTTTAATCGAGTTTGGACGCTATTGACACTTCAAGGCATATTTCCATGTCAAAATCTCGATGTGGAACGAAAAAAATTACTATACAGTAACAAAAGTAAAAATTACAACTTCTATTTATAACCCCTCAGCCACAGCGCCGCTCAGGATATTACTTAAGCATAATATTTTCCGCGAGCCTACGTTTTATGCTTAAAAACTTTTTGGCGTTTAATCAAGACTAATACATAAAGAGTTTGTTCGTTTTTTTTTGTTTGTTTGAACGTGCTAATCTCTTAAACTCCAGTCGGATTTGAAAATCGTTGTAAATATGTTTGGGCTTCCCCAAAAATCCCGAGCAATATGTTCAATGAAGTTAAAAGTGCGTCGGTGAGCTTGTAGAGATTTCGCTGGTGATAAATTTGAAATTTATCAATACTATGCTGAAACGAAGCGCGAATCGGTCATTTGATCTTTCTTTTGGTCTTTTGATTTGATTTGGTCAAAGTCGAGCATGTTCACAAAGTTTAAACCTGCAACAATTCATTTTTTTAAGAAATTAAAAAACACACCTGCAAGTATTTCTATTTTTTTTATACTATGTCGAGATACATATAAGCATACGGTTCATCTCATATAAAGCGGTTACCATAGCCTATGAACGCTGATAATACATTAAGTATCATTTGCGCGATGCCACCTCTGCTGATAACACAGTCCTTAGGAGCTTACTGGCAACTTTACTCACACGTAGGAACACAACAACCCTCCAGGGAGCTGTTATTTAGCCACTTTTCATCAGATGGACCGTACGCTTGACGTTGTATAAAAATAAAAACGAGAACTCAACAACAGCTATGTATATTTAATAAAGTGCAGGTACGTAGTATGGTTTTTCCTAAAACTAAAAGTTTGTGAAGTTCATTAGTTCAATTAAAGAAAACGATCCCTGACCGCTGCCAAACGTGATGGTCGTCAACTAGTGTTAAAGGTTTTAAACAACCTCGCTCACCTCATAGAAAACCGCACCCAAGTAACAACTCACTGCAGGGCCCTTGTATTCTTGGAAGTAAGTGGGTGGGCAGAAATGGCAACGCGCGAGCAATACTTTCTGTATTGCAAGCGTTCATAGGCTACGGTTACCACATAACATCAAGTTGTATTGTATCAGGCTGTATGCTTGCATGCCTCCCAACGTTGTATTAAAAAACCTTAATAAACCTTCCGCAATCTCGTGTTATAACTCATATCTTCGAGGTAGGCAGCAGTGTGTTAAGGTTGATGACAACTTTTCGAAGTGGACTTAACCGCTGGTGTTCCTCAAGGAGCTGTGCTGTCCCCACTACTCTTTTCGGTATTTATTAATCTAATTACTAAAGTAATTTCTTCTTCCTACCATCTATACGCCGGCGATTTACATTTATATCGACATTTTGCACCATCTGGGGTCTTTTTTGGCTATCTAATCAATTAATTTCGACCTGGAAGCAATCGCGAACTGGGCTAAATCTAATGGGCTGCGAGTTAATCTCGCTAAATCACAATCTTTGATTATTGGTAATAGCAAATTTACTAATCTATTTCGTATCCAAATATTGTATACAATGGTACCAGTACACCATATTCACATAAATCAAAAACTTGGGTCTGATCTTAGTTACCAATTTAACCTGGTCTCCTCAAATCAATGAGGTGAATAAATGCGTGCACTATACATTTCGTTCTCTCAGACGTCTCCAGATTTTTCTTCCTCTTACCACTAAAGTCATGCTTAATCATACTTTGCTTCTCCCTCTTCTCGATTACGCCGACATATGCTATTGGTGCTAATGAGGAGATGTTAAATAAAATGGAACGTTTACAAAACCTTTCGATTCGGTTTACTTACGGCTTGAAAACATCTGACCACATTAGTAAATACCGGAAACAACTTAAATGGCTCCCAATTCGCTTTCGGCGTAATCTCCATGTCCTTTCTTTCTTCTATAATATTCTCAAAGACTCACTGGCCCCCTCTTACCTGCGTTCCCGTTTCCAGTTATTTCCACCTAAATCCTACCCTTTACGTCCTTGCGTCACCAAAACGCTAATCGTTCCAACTGCGCATTCCAATTTCTTTTATAACTCGTACACTTGCCGTGTTGCACAGTTGTGGAATCAAATATCCTCATATATTCGTGACAGTTCATCTGTCACCACTTTCAAACAGAGACTAAAATACTATTACTTATCAATTATCGCATCGATGTTTATATTTATGTATGTATACATATATTTGTTTCATAATTATAGTGTTATGTAAGATAGATAGATAGAATAAGCTTTATTTACATAATAATTTTACAGGAAATTTCTTAAAAAATAGTAAAATATGAATACCTATTATGCAACAAGGCGGCCTTATTGCTAAAAGCAATCTTTTCAAGGCAACCTTAAGGTAACGAATCGGCGTACAGAGAAGGTAGGGTTAACAAGGAAGGAAAATTTATTCTTATTAATATTATTACTTATATATGTGTAAATATATACATAGGTATACATTTGTGTACAAATACTAAATA
Organism: Pyralis farinalis; assembly: GCA_947507595.1. Lineage (NCBI taxonomy): Eukaryota > Metazoa > Arthropoda > Insecta > Lepidoptera > Pyralidae > Pyralis > Pyralis farinalis. The sequence continues at coordinate 19,688,196 of OX382274.1, forward strand.
ACAATACATATATAATAATAAATAAACAAATAAAAATACATAATATATAAAATACATAAATAAAATATACAAACATAAGTATATTTATACATACTTAACGTCAGTGTACAGCTTTTGAAGTCAAATAAAGGAGATGATTTTTTACAAGTTTTTTGAACACGGCGATAGATTTTGCTGTTCTTATGACTATAGGTAAAGTATTCCATAGCCTAATAGCCTGAACTGTAAACGATTGATCGAAGAATTTAGAGGAATGAGACGGGACTGAAAGAATAAGATTTTCACAGGAGCGAAGTTGTAAGTTGTGAGAGGAAGAACAAAATTTGAACCAAATTTTGAGGTAGGAAGGAGCTTTAGGATTAAAGAGTATGAAGTAGAGAAAGGAAAGAATATGCATATTTCTGCGCTGACGGATAGAAAGCCACTTCAGTTGTTGACGGTATTCAGATACATGATCATATTTTCGGAGCCCGAAAATAAATCTAATGCAGAGATTTTGTAGTCTTTCTAATTTATTAATTAAATCTACATTAAGGTCTGGATAGGAAATATCAGCGTAATCAAGGATAGGAAGCAAAAGGGATTGTGCAAGAACAACTTTAGTGGCAGTGGGTAGAAAATTTCTAATACGACGGAGAGACGCCGACGCGGCAAACATCTTCCTGCTGAGCTCTGCCACCTGCGACCTCCAGGATAACGTAGAATCAAAAGTAACTCCAAGATTCTTCACCGTTCCACTGAATGGAATACAGACACCATCAAACACAACCGAACGGATTTTAGAAACATCAACCCTGGAAATAAACGCTGGACTGCCTATTATAATGCATTGAAATTTGTGTGGATTCACCTTCAGTCCGAAGCGTTTACTCCATGCCGATATCAAATTTAAGTCTACATTTATCTCGTTAATGCACTGTGAAATGTTAATGAGAGAGGCCTGAGAATATATCTGCAAATCATCTGCATAAAAATGGTAGGATGAAGAGATTCTGTGAGTTATTGAACTAATGAAAAGAGAAAAAAGCAAAGGAGACAGCACACCACCCTGCGGCACGCCAGCATTTGTATCACACCACGTAGAATTGGTATCATCAATTTTGACACGTTGCCGTCGCCCGTACAGGTAATTACGAAACCAGTCAATCACTGTTGGAGATATGTTAAGAGAAGATAGTACTCCCAGAAGGACATCGAAATCAACTGTATTGAAGGCATTGCTGAAATCCAGTAATGTCAATACTGTGAGCTGATGATTTTCCATGCCACGTCTTATGTCATCAGAAATTTGGATTAACGCAGTAGCCGTACTATGACCAGGACGGAATCCAGATTGGAAAGGATTATGAATATTATTGGAGGAGAGGAAATAACTTAACTGCCAATGTACTAACCGTTCTAGCACTTTGGAAAGAAAAGGGAGTATCGAAATGGGACGGTAGTCACTGACAGAAGAAGGAAAAGGCTTTTTAGGTAAAGGAATTATGTGAGCATCCTTCCAGCATTTTGGGAATGAACCAGTCGAAATAGAAAAATTTAGGATTTTTGTCAGGATAGGAACAAGGATATCGATTAGAGGAGTGATCATTTTACGGCTAATGCAATCAACTCCAACAGCATTCGATGCAATGGACTGTATGCTTCTCTTAACATCACAATCAGTAAATGGAACGAAAACAAATGGAGAATAGTCTGGAGGGGATATCGTAGAAAGCTGATTTAACGTGTCGGTTTTGACGTTTATGTCAAGAGAAGAGCAAGAAGAGAAATGACAGTTAATTAGATCCAGATCAAGATCGGAAGTATTTGCATTCTGAGATTTACCCACTCCCATGCTTTTGAGAAATTTCCAAACTTTTGCTTGGTCCTCATTTTCAACTGACTGATGAATGTGGCGTCGCTGAGCATCCCTACACACCTTATTGCAATGATTTCTTATGCGGTGATAATTATCTCGCTTGATTGTGTTTGTGGAATCTGCTTTGTAACGTGCTTTTGCACGGTTCTTCCTTTCACGGAGTTATGTAAGTACATTAATAAGCATTTAATTGTATTTTGTTATTTAGTGTATTACTATATCTCTTGTGCATTGTTCTTTTTCTATCCGTTATACTTTAGAAAATGTCCCACAGCACAGGTTGGCTGGAAGACATCTCTTTATTATAGAGATAATCTCTCGTTTACAAAACTACTATTTTTGTTACTATGTTTCATCATATCAGCCGAAAGACGTCCACTGCTGAACATAGGCCTCCCCCTTAGACTTCCACAGCGATCGGTCCCATGCTGCTTGCATCCAACGGCTCCCTGCGATCTCCACAAGACCGTCGGTCCATCGAGTGGATGGCCATCCTACGCTGCGTTGTCCGGTTCCTGTTTGTCATTCGAAAACCTTTCTGCCCCAACGGCCATCGGTTCTCCAAGCTATGTGGCATGACCACCGCCACTTCAGCTTGCCGATCCTTAGAGCCACGACGGTAACTCTAGTTCTGCTACGGATGTGCTTATTTCTGAGCGTATCCCCGAGTCCCCGAGAGATACTCCGAGCATGGCTCTCTCCATCGCACGCTATGCATCCTTGAGTTTTCGTATGAGGCCCATAGTAAGGGATCACGTTTCTGTACTGTAAGTCATCACTGGCAACACACACTGGTCGAAGACTTTCGTCATGAGACATTGAGGTATTTTGAACGAGAAAATCTTTCGCAATTTCCCAAACGCTGCTCATCCGAGTTGTATTTGACGAGAGACTTCTTTCTCGAAGTTGGATATACCTAGCTGGACTGTTTGGTCTAGATAAACATACTTATCAACAACTTCCAGAACCGAGCTCTCAACTGAAACTGGAGTGAGTACAACATGTACATTCGACATAATGTTCGTTTTGTCCATGTTCATTTTAAGACCCACTTATTAGGATGGTATGTCGAGATGTTCAAGCGTTGTTGTTCAAGTCCTCCAGCGATCCCGCCATGATTACTATATCGTCTATGTCGATAGTACTGTACTGTAATGTAGTATGTCGAAGGTGAGTGATATACTCGCCGTTGATATTGATGCCGTATCCTTTCCAGTCCAGTAGCTTGAAAACTTCTTCCAATGCAGCAGTGAACAGTTTCAGAAAAACAACGTTTCCCTGTCTCACTCCTCTCTGCAATTGGATAGGTTTCGTACCCTGGTCCTGTAGTCGGATCAACATGGTCGCGTTTTCATATATCAACTCAACACTTCGATATACCTACAATCAATGCGGCACCGCTGGAGAGACTGGAGCACAGCCCAAGTCTCAATCGAATCAAAGGTCTTCTCATAGTCCACAAATGGTAAGCGTAGTGGCCGGCTATACTCTTCGATCTTCTGTATATCCAGCCACAGCATATGTATGTGGTCTATGGTTTTGAAGCCCTTCCGGAAGCCGGCTTGTTCGGGAGGCTGGAAGAATCGTCCTGCACGCAGGTATCAAACCTACATGCAGGACGATTCGGGATGACCTTTGAAAACAGCTTATAGACATGGCTCAGAAGAGAGATGGGTCTATAGTTCTTCAATAAGGATTTATCACCCTTCTTCAAAAAAAACACCACCACGCTTCTGCCCCATACCTGCGGTGCTTTGCCCTCGAGGATGATGGAATTGAAAGCTTCTGAAGGACTGGTTTTCCACCCGCTTTCAGAAGTTCCGATGTGATTTCTGAAGCTTTGCTGTTCTTAAGCTGTTTGAGACACACCCTAATCTCGTAATGGCTGATGCCCGGGATATCCCCAGTGTAGTGTCGGGTAAATTTGGCTCTTGGGTCTGAAGTGGATTCTGGTGGCTTGGTATATAACTGTCCATAAAAACTCTCAATCTCCCTCAAGATCTCTGGTTTGGACGAAACAATGTCGCCACGAGACCAAGTCTTCAGCTGCTTTAACTGGCTTCGGCCACCAGACAGATTCCTTGCGACTTTTTGTATTGAAGAGACTAGTGTTGCGTCGCAAAGAGACCGAAATCTGCCTGTTTAGCTGCCTATAAGAGAACACTTCCACTGAAGACTCCAACCTCATTTCTAGTCGAATTTGCATTAGCCTGAGGGTTTGAATTGAAAGGATCTGAGGTTGTATGGCGGGGCTTAAAGAGAGTTACTACCGCATGTGCAGTTTCTATCAGAACGCTATTTAGCTCGTCAACGGAGAAGCATTTCTAGGCCTTCGAAGCGATTTTGGAGTTCAAGCTCAAAGCTTTCAGGGTTTTGGATATGGGTTCTTGAAGGTCTTAGAGTAGACTTTATCATGCGGGGCCTTTCCAGACTGACATTGATATTCAAGACGACTCTTACCATACGGTGATCGCTACCGGTTTCCACTCTAGCGATCACGGAGTTACGTCATTGAATATTTGTCTTCTGGTGGTCAAGATAAAGTCTATCCCATTCCTTGTGGAACCGTCAGGGTCATATAGAGTTCCTCCTTGTCCATGAAGTCGGCCAACATCTGTCGCCTTTGGTTACGCTACCCTATTCCAAATTGTCCCACTCTCTGCTCTGTTCCGCTCCTCTGGCCGAGCCTTGCCTTGAAATCACCCATAACAACCGTGTAGTAGGTCCTGCAGGCATGTATGACTTATGAGATATCCTCATACACGCCTCCACTTCCGCATCAGGTGTGTCGAGGTCGGCGGAGCCGTGTATTTATAGTGTCTGCCAAATTATAGGGGGTTTTGCCATAATCACCACGCTTAGCAGGCGGGTTGGTGATCGCAGTTTGAGGCAGTACATGAGATGACGCTGCTGCCCATCATCCGGTTATGTGTTTTCCCCAGCTGACTCCTACGGCACCCATGGGTGGCGCAATTCTATACCGGCACCACACGGCAGACTTAGTAAAGTTTAACATGTTTAACACTGTTATATGCAATAAAGAATATATATAATAAAACAAAAATTAATTTTATATTTAACATGTGGAATTGTTTGAAGAGAAGTCATTTCTGTAAAATGGCTTATTACAAAAACTAAACAATAGGCTAAACTGAACTTTAGGTACTTAGTTTGGCACCAGTAGGCGCTGTGTAATTTGTTTTGCTTATTTGGCTCGCTTAGTATAGGCGTCGAAGTTTTTTTATATATATATATATACCACTAAGGTGGAAAACAAGCATACGACCTGTCTGATGGTAAGCAGTTACTGCAACCTATGGACATTTGCAACACCAGGGGTGTCACTCTTGCGTTGCCGACCCTGTAAGAACCTCTTTCTTGAAGAACCCCATACTGTAGTTAATTGGGAAAACCTCAGCAGGGAGATCATTCCACAACTTAATAGTTCTATGTAGAAAACTTCTCTGGAACTGCACAGCACGCGGCCATTTCGGTTCCAGTGTATGAGGATAAACTCTCAGCCGTCGGCGAGCTGTGCGATTATAAAACGAGGCTGTTGGCATAATGTCGTACAGCTCCTCAGAATACAACCCATTATACAATCGGTAGAACACGCAGAGGGAGGCAAAATCTCTTCTCAAACTCAAGGGCTCAATACCGAGTTCAGGATCATCGGCGATCCTCACAGCTCGTCTCTGCACCGATACACAAGGTCCTACTAGCTGGTATCCAGGTGCTCCCGCCCAAAGGTGGCTACAGTACTCCATATGCGTGAAGTGGAAAATGATACATAGATATTGAATATTTTAATAATGAAACCGGTTAATCTAATTAAAGATAATGTATCTTACACCATTCCGTTTAAATAATTAAACAACTAATCGAATTGCAACCATATACATAATTTACGACGAGCACATGTACGTAAGTATATTTCTTCAAAGGCAAAAGCATATTTATCTAAACTACTTTGTGTAGGGTCGTGCGAAAAGATCTCTGGAACGATTGCCCGGATATGAGGCTGACGATGGCCAGCTCCATGCACGCATGGTGTGCAATTCACTTATGAGGATTGTACAGAATGCGTACGGGTGGACGGCAATTTGTCGTCCTGGTTCGACATCAACGTTGGTGTCAGGGATGCGTGCTGTCGGCTCGCATCTATCAGCTTGGCTCTCCATCCTGTATCTGGACACTTGTCTTCAGAGAATAAGAAATATGGAGGTGGGAATGCGAATGGGTGACTCAATTCAACAGTCAACTGCCTGCTTCATGCAGATGACGCGATGTTAATAGCAGAACCACCATCCCAACTGCAAACACTAGTTAATAAGCAATGAAAGATAATTGTATGAAGAAAGGCTTACAATTTGATGCGAAGAAAACCAAGGTATTTGAATGAGAGACAACCAGAACGTTCAGGATAATTATGGTTGATGATGTAGTGTTGGAGCAAGTTGATGAGATTATATATCTTGTAAACGCTTTAGCAGAGATGGAAAGTAGACTGCTGATGTAGAGAGACGAGTGAGTGCAGGGAACAATTTGAATGGAGCGTTGGGCAAAATTCTAGGCAGCCGAAAACTAAGCCAGGAGGCACAGCTCCTATGCCATGGTAAGGCTAACTGGAAGTGAAAGCTGGATATGGCAAAGAGAAAATGAAAATAAAATAAATGCGGTCGAGATGTGAGCATTGCCCAAAATTTGTGGCATAACGCTTCCTGACCGCGTTCGTAATGGTAATGTAATAAAGAGAGTTGATGTGAAAGAGAGTGTCGGTGTTAAGATAAGAAAAGGCATGCTCCATTAGTTTGGACATGTAGAAAGAATGCAGGATGAAAGAATGACTAAACAGATATACAATACGAACGTGGAAGTATGTAGGAGCCGAGGAAGATCAAGATTAACCTACCGTGACCAAATTGGTCGTGTTTTATCAGAAGATCAAATCAGGAGCCCTAGGAACCGGCGAGCGTGCATGAAAAAAGCTATGAACATTAAAGAAGCGAGTGAGGCGTGTAAGGACCGCGTCTTATGGCACTCGATTCTCTCTGCCAACCTCGCAATGGACCTGGCGTGAAGATATACATAGAGTATTTTATTTACATAAATGATAGGTATCAGCGATATTACTGCGAGTTGCAAGAGGAAAAACGTGTTTACATTAATTTGAATTGTATGTACGAGTATCTTAAAATATTTTTGTTCGTATTCAAGTCAATTACTATTAGCCACACATTCTCCTTTACCGACGCCGATTTCATTGTTTTGAAGCTCGTTAGTTCTTAGGTATTTAATCGAACTCGGTTTTAATAAGAAAGTCCACAAAAAATATCAGGTGTATTTTACCAATTGTTCCTGTATGCATATTTTGTATTTAACGGCCATTACACAGACCTTTGCTGTAAGTACAAGGTGTACACTGACTTGCTATTGTTACTATGCTAGACACTATGCTAGAACGTCTCATTGTATGTAAGTATTAAAATTATATTTCTTGTTTTAGCTATGATAATGTATGTATTCAGCGGTTTCGGCATCACTGGTGGGGCTCATCGCCTGTTTACACACAAAGCATACAAAGCAAAGCTACCATTGAAATTATTCCTTCTTACATGCTTCGCTGGCGCTGGACAGGTGAGACTATTGATATTGTATTGACTCTCGTAGACACATCACATCATCAACCCTTGCTCATCCCACTGCAGGGATACGGGTCTCCCTTCAACCGAAGGGGTTTAGAGCATACTCCACCATGCTGCTCAAATGCAGATTGGCGGAGGCCAGTGTTTTCAATCCGTCCGAGGGCCACTGACTTAGCTTAACGACTGTCATCTATCGACAACAGCCGGGACCGACGGCTTAACGTGCCCTCCGAAGCACGGAGAAACTCGAGATATATAAACCCATCCGTAGACATGCTGCGGTCGAAGTTGCATAACTCTCGTAGGGCTTGACATAATTCATTGCATAAAGTAAGGCTATTTTTAATAGGTTTAATATTGGTGCTGATGGATAAAAAAAAGAAAAAATAAAGTAATAATATATATGTCGATAGGATTTACTGTATTAGGTTTGCGAAACTTTCAAAGTGGATTTTTTTAAGTACGACGAACTAATACGTGCTTGAATTTAAAAAAATCAATATCATTTAATTTCTTGTTTCTATTATAAGATTAGAAAATATCACGAATTTAGAGAAACTAAATTTTGCCTTACAATTACCCAAAACTTTATAATTGCAATGAATTAATAATTATAATAGCAGCATCTTATTAACCTTTGATTTCAATTATTTAGAATTCCGTAGTACAATGGGTGCGTGATCACAGAGTTCATCACAAATACAGCGACACAGACGCAGACCCCCATGACGCTAACCGCGGTCTGTTTTTCTCGCATATCGGATGGCTTATGATGAAGAAGAATGAAGAAGTTATTAAACGAGGGAAGCAAATGGACATGAGTGATTTGGAAAATGATCCCATTGTACAATTTTATGAAAAGTAAGTCCAGTTAGATGTACTCACTTGTACAGTCTGCTCCTACTTTATCTGACCCGGCCTAGTAATTTCTCATTATAGTTTTAAGTACAAATAAAATGTTATCTTATCAGAAAGCTTCGTCTATCTATTAGTATTATTAGTTAGTATTAATAGTATATATATACTCGTAGACAAGGTTGTTAGATAGCAATACTAATCTGGCAAGACAACATTTCATCTATAAATTATACCAAAATAAAATATTATAAAGTACTAACGACCCACCTCGGCTTCGCACGGATAGTAGAGCATATTACGCCTACATGGTTTTGATTCACAGTTGGTAGGTGATGGTGCAATCGAGTTCCTTCTAAGGCTAAAATCGGTCTATTTTGATGAAATTTTGTGTGTGTATGTGAGTAGATCCCTGGATGGCTTAGAAATACAATTAGACCCGGCGCTGCAATCGGGTTATTGGAAAAAAAAATGGCAGGCAAGCCAACGGCAACGTTCAGGCAGGACAACGTCTGTCGGGTCCATCATTTAAATTATATGGTGTAAAGGATTATCATATTGTGCATGAAGTGCTTAATTTATCTGACGTATTTAAGTTGATAAGGATTAATACTGTATATCCGATAAAAGGTCCCAGGCGGCTTGACTTTTTTCGACATTTTCAACAATAACCGTCATATTTCAACCGATTTACACAATACCTTAACAAATTGTACACCTAAAGCTTCCTTGAGAATCACTCTGTCTACTGATGAAAACCGTATGAAAATCCGTCCCAGTTGTTTTTGAGTTTATCGCGAACACACAGACAGACAGACGCAGCTTGGGACTTTGTTTTATAATATGTAGTGAGTCAGAAAAATATGAGACGACAGAAAAGTAATACTAAATAGCAGATTGAGTTGCTCTTCTTACATTTTTTAGTTTTGCTTAGCTCTCAAAAGATGATTGTACTCGTATACGTTGTATTTTTATTGGCATAAAACATGGCGACAATGCAACTGTTATATTGTTAAAAGTACACATATGTTGCTATAGTTTTTAGGACTAATTGAATATGAAAAGAAATCAAATACAATTAATTTAAGTTGGTACCATAAACATAATTACAAATCTTATATAAAGAAATTGCTATATTCAAAACATCCAACCACGTGAGCGCTAATTAATGTCACAATATTGAAAGCAAAATGATAAATACCAGCGACATTCGGGGTCAGATGGCACCTTATTTTGATATTGGGAAATATCCCTTTTTTTATTACTTTATCATTTAAGCAAATTACAACTTACGCTGAATACACAAAAGTGGGTTCGGTCATTCAGATCGCAGGACTGGATTACTTAATGGATAAGAAAATAAATAATGTATGAGGAAGTCAACCTGAAGTCAACATGCTAACATGCCTGAATTTCGAAATCTATAATCAGATTCCACCTCTTACTTAAACGTCAAGCTGAAAATCGTTTTAAGCACTTGTTATTTTATTTACACTTGTTGGTGAGCTTATATAAATGAATATTATGTTTATTAAACTCTTTTTTAGACATTTCATCACAATTAAGCTGCTATGTTGTTTTATTCTGCCTACTATGACCGGCATATGGATGTGGGGTGAAAAATGGCAGTGCGCTGTCGCTTGGCAGTGCTTCATACGATATCTCAGCATGTTCCACAGCGAGCTTACGGTCAATAGCCTCGCCCACACATATGGATATAAACCATACAATAAGTGAGTATTAAAAAATAGTTCCTGTATGCATGAGTATTATAGATTAATCTTGACGAAGTCTGTCAAAAGATGACAGTCGTCGTATTTGCGATAGTTTCGAAAACACTGTCTAGAATGACAGGAAATCAGATACAGAACAACGCAAAAAATATATTTTTATCATTATATTTTGTGAAAAATTAATAATGAATCTGGCAAATTTGTGGATTATTCTGTATTCCTCAATGATGCTTAAGACTTATGTATCATATTGAAAGCATCTCCAGTATTGATAATTTTGCAGATACTAAATTTCAGGAAGATAATTGATTCGATTGTTCAGTGTGTCAATCAAACATAACATCAACAAATGTCGATCGATTTTGGATAAGTTTCTTTACTTCAAAGAATACATAAACTCATCGTAATGGTTGTTGGCAGTAGATGACACTTGTGAAACCAAGTTAACGGCTTCCTGGCAGCTTGATAACACTGGCCTCCTCCCATCGTCTGTGGAGTAGCGTGGTAAAATGTATTATAATGTCGTCTGATTTATAGGGAGACCTACGCTAACAGTAGAATGAGTATGGGTTGAAATGATGGTGATAAGATATGGTGAAAGACTTATGTCTTTCACCATATCTTATACGTGTTTATACACAGGTGACCTCGGATTTACAAAATCGTCTATAATAATTAGGGTGGGCTTTTCTATAGCCATGTGGTTTTGAAGCATATTTTACTACAAACAAAACTTTGATATGTCATGATTTCCTTTTTACTACATATTACACCAGATTTTGAGATTGTGGCAAACCATTATCTTTAATTCTTAAACCTTTACTTGTACAATCTGTACTTATGCAGTATCTTTTGAGAAATCTCTGAATTTTCACTAAAACGCCAAAAACGTATATCTGTTTTTGATCTCCTAAACTAATTAACGTGAATCAAATGAGTTGAACCATGTTGCTAACCCAATAAATGATGCTTAATTTTTCAGAAACATTGTACCTGCAGAGAATCATTTCGTCGCATTATGTACTTTAGGAGAGGGTTGGCATAACTACCATCATGCTTTCCCGTTCGATTATAAAGCAGCTGAACACTTTGACACATTCAACGTAGGGACTAAATTAATTCGATTTTTTGAGAGAATTGGTTGGGCCTATGATTTGAAGGAAGCCACTCCCGAAATGATAGACTCTTTGGCGAAGAGATTAGGAGATGGAACGCCAATCCACTATCCACTAAAAAATATGTCGGAAGTCAACAAAAGAGTAGTTGGATGACTATGGAATTAATTATTAGAATATTGCCTTACTGGCATTTTTTTCGCTTAAGTAATAAGTTGTCATATGTTATTATCATTATTTAGTTAAGTTCATAGGAGAACGAATTGTAATTAATTTTGATCTTTTGTTTATATTCGATAACAAGATCAGTTTAAAGGAGATATTTGTGAAAGTATAATAATAAATTTTGAGATTGCATTGCGTTACTAATATTTCAAGAAGTTTTGGACGAATCTCACACTAATAAAGCTTTTGATAATTTTCATGACATTGATGTTATATTATTTTATAAATTATGTTTCCCAATATTTATACGAGTAGTAAAAATAGTAAACAACTCAATAAAAAATAACTGGATAAGGCGCATCCCACACTGCTACGCGCTACGCGACACGGTGCGCGTGAAAACGGCGCCACGCGCGTGACTGCGTTTTTTTACATTGTATCGAAATATCTCAGTTTGTATAGGAAACACACACGGCGCAACACACTGACGACGCACCACTGCGCGGGACTGCGGCACGCGCGACGTTGACGCGCCCGCACCGTCGCGTAGCGCGTAGCAGTTTGGGATGCACCTAAACGAGAGTTTGATTGCACTGTAAAGAAAGAATACTTTTACATAAAATACAGATTATTTAAATCAAGTAAGTTACAATTAGTAATAGAATGTATTAATTCCGGGTTGCCTATAAAAAATTAGCCGCAGTGATTTTTAATTAAATATTTTATAACTAATGAAATTCTATGATCTTGAGCTACATGATTTTTAAGTAAACGAAACGTCATTTTAAAGGAAATGATGTAAAGAATGTAAAAATGTGGTTGCCACCTTCCAGTCAGCCGCAACCTTTAGGCTACCTGCTGTAAAGAGGTACATTAATATTGATATTTTCATTCATCGAATTAAAAAAATATATATTACATAAAATTGAGGTTAAATTCGTGCTGATCTATATTTGCTATGATTTGAATTAATTGCTCCCAGCTTGAAAAAGTGCAAGCGAGAGCCAAGGAATGCGCGCGTTGCTTCGTGCTAAACGATACATAATGTAGGGTAGTCAATGTAATGTTGTGTTTCAATTTTATATATGTGAAGCACGCGTGTTATATGTTGCCAGGTCGTCGTCGTCGTTTTTGATATCCAAATCTCTGCCGAGGCTTCTTCGCATCCCCTGCCCCGCCGTTACAGCGACCGCTACCGTAGAGCGGAATGCGCCGGGGACTAGGGGCCGTGTACTTATAGTGTCTGGCATATTTATGAGGGGGGCTAGGCAGGCGGGTTGGTGATCGCAGTTTGAGGCAGTGCAAGAGATGACGCTGCTGCCCATCATCCGGTTGTATGTTTCCCTCAGCCGACTTCTACGGCACCCACGGGATGAGAGAGGGTGGGCGCAATTTTATGCCTCTATGCCGGCACCACACTGCCAATAGGCAATGCGGCCTGCGAACTAGCATGCGGCCCGCGAATTGCGACCGAACCTTAGTCTGCATTAAAAAAAAAAAATTTGATCCCTGATATCAAATTACCAGGAATGAAAACATCCGCCGTTTTACAAAATGCAAATTATAAAACATACTTACTCGGTATAGAGAGTTTAAAGGTCAAATCCAATTTTGTAAGTGATGCGATGACGCCATGTTTCTTGATTGAAACTTGATTTACTGTATTTAATCTTAAGGGTTAGAACCCCGTGTTAAATTATTCGTTTAAAATCCTTATTGGATGGCCGAGCCCAATACGACTCAAAGAAATTAACTTCACATGTTTCACATATCGAATCCTTCGGCCAAAAGGCTAAGAAACTCAGAGAAAGTATATACCTACTTTCTCTGAGCTAAGAAATGACGTGGCCCCTCCTTCAAGCCGGAATCTATCTGTCAAGTAAAATGTTATCTGTTGTCAGCTACGTGCTGGTCATTATGATGAAATAATCTTCTTCTTAAATTCCGTCCCACTTTTTTCTATAATAAAGGAGTCTGCACCGAGCTTCACGGCGGGCGAGAACGTCGCCAGAATAAGGAAGAGCTTACACGGAGTCGCCTTGGAATCAGTCGGCGCCCTCCTCATGAGTAAGCCTCAACCAGAAGACGTCGTGAACTCGTTGGAAAGAAGATTTGGAAGACCCGACGCCCTGCTTATAAATGAAATGGAAAAAATGAAAACGCTGCCTCGACTCACCGAGAACCCACGCGACTTGTGTATCTTCGCGAACCGCGTCGCCAACACCGTGGCCATGATCGAGATGTTGGAGCGGCCGCAGTATCTACACAACCCTGTGGTACTACGGCTCATCGTCGGCAAGCTCACTCCGATCCTACGCAACAAGTGGTACGACTACGCGGCCCAACGAAGAGACACACCCGAACTGAAGAACGTCGCACAGTTTCTCAACAGTGAAGCCGACAACAGCGCTCCGTACGCACTGCCCGAGCCTACAACGGAGAACAGGGACAACAAGAGCGTCAGGAAGAAAATCGAACGCACCTACGCCACGACGGAACCTAAGAAAAAACCCGCTGAAGAAAAACCGCCATCATGCCCGTGTTGCCAAGAAAACCACCAACTACCGGCGTGCCCGCGATTCGCTAACGCGAGCACTGACGAACGCTGGGAAGTTGCAAAGAAGAGCCACATCTGCTTCTGTTGTCTTACGCCGCTCCGTATGTAAGGCCAAGCCCTGCGGTGTCAACGGCTGCTCCTTGCGACATCATCGCCTTTTACACCACGAGAGGGCGCCGCAAGCAGACGTAGCCGCGCCGACGCAGCCGACGACTGAGAAGAACGAACAAGTCATCGCGTCGGCAATAAGGCAGGCAGCGAGCGACGCGACAGTATCGAGTCGCGCTTACCTCAAGATAGCCCCGGTAACACTGAGGGGGCCGCAAGCCACGGTGCAAACATACGCGCTGCTCGACGAAGGAAGCACGGTCACGATAATCGACTCTTCACTCGCCAACACACTCGGACTCGACGGACCGAACGAACCGATGTGGGTGCAAGGCGTGAGCGGGGCGGAGATAGCGCACGACAAGAGCAAGAGGGTGAACGTTCTCATCAGAGGCCAACACAGTGAGGAAGAACTGCAAATTAACAACGCACATACAGTCTCGAGCCTAGACATCACGACGCAGTCTATCACCGAGCGAGAGGTGAGAAACTGCCCGCACCTGAGGGACATCAAGCACGACCTGCTGTACACCAAGGCCACGCCGAAGATACTCATCGGTCAAGACAATTGGGAGCTGATCGTGTCACGTGTCATTAGAGAAGGTCGGCGAGATCAACCCGTGGCTTCGAAAACTCTCCTGGGCTGGGTGTTACACGGCTACACCTCACAAACAGCGCCTGCAACGTTCTGCTGCGCTCATCTTAGCAAGATAGAGCCGGCCGACCCCATGGAAGACATGATGAAGAAGTACTTCGCGCTAGAGTCGCTGTCAATCGAGCCTAGGAAGCAAGACAGCGACCCCGAACAACAAGCTCTCCGGATATTAGAAGATAAGAGCCGACGTCTGCCCGACGGCAGATTCGAAACAGGGCTACTATGGCGAGAGCAGAATACGCAAATACCCAACAATCGTCCGGACGCGCTCAAGCGACTGCGCAGCCTCGAGAAAAAACTTGATCGCGATGAAAAATTGAAAGTGAAATACAACGAAAGAATGAACAATCTGCTGACGTCGAACTACGCTGAAAAGGCAACAGCGCCACCTAGTGTGAGAACGTGGTACCTACCTCACTTCGCCGTCTGCAATCCGGAGAAGCCGAAAATTTATGTATGGAACGAAACCTCCTCGTGTCGAATTTTTTAGTTCATCATAAGGATATTCACACGTGTACATGGAGACGGATTGACCAAAAAAATGAGATTGATTTGATTTTAATAGATAGACGTCTCCGAAATGTTATTATGGATACAAGAGCCTTTAGAGGCCCCACTGTTGAGACGGACCACTACCTGGTGTAAGCCGGTTTGTGGGCCTTTTTAGAAAGTGGAGGCACTGGCGAGTGCGTATCCCTTTCGGAGATCATAAAAGGATAAGGAGCGAAAAATTGCAAGATGAAAGTGTAAGGAGAACGTATGTGCATCTGGTAAGTGATGACGCGCAGTCATCGTGCCCTTGTATAAAGGCAAGGCGTCACGCATGGACTGCGCCAACTATAGGGCCATCAGTTTGATCAGCTTAGCAGCAAAAGTATATAGAAAGGTGATTGAAAGAAAAATGAGGGAGAAATCCGATGAAATGCTGTGGGACGCACAAGGAGGGTTCCGAAATGGAAGGGGATGTACGGATCAAGTTTTCTCGCTCCGCAATATCGTGGAGAAGCATCTGGCCATAGACCGGAAGGTCTGCGGTTTTGTGGATCTTGAGAAAGCATTTGATAGGGTTGTGCGAAAGGAACTGTGGAACATATTGCCGAGATATGGGACTGACGGTTCACTGCTACGTGCTGTGCAGTCCACTTACAAGGATTGCTCAGCATGTGTGAGGATAGATTGTGGCATTTCACCCTGGTTTGATGTCAAAATTGGTGTCAAACAGGGTTGGATGCTATCTGATAGGCTGTTTATCCTGTATCTCGATAGTTGTCCGCAGAGAATAAGGTCAACGAATGTGGGACTGCGCATGGGTGAGCTAGCGGTGAACTGGCTGCTGTATGCAGACTGTTCAAAACGAACATACAACCGACCTGCCTTGCGTATAGAGGCCGGGCGAAAACGTCGCGTCAGCGCAACCAAAAATGAACTTCGACCACGAGCAATGACTTGACTGCAAAATCACTGTGTCGACAAATCACACGCACGACACACTAATTAATAGTTACATTAGTGTATAGTAATTAACATTAGTATTTAAGAACGTGTTTTTGTAAATAAATTCAGTCATTATCCAGAAGCCGCGTTTGACTCAAGCAACACCAGAAGTACCCAACAAGCCGTTGGAAGAGCCGGAGGAGGCAATACCTGTCCAGTACCACTCTGGACGGAAGACTCTCATGAGTTTCAACATCCTCTCACTGTGGCCAAGACACCCTTAGCCGTCAATACGATCGGTCTTGTGAGTCTGCTCGACCGGCAGTGTGAAAACCATTTCGTGTGTACATTGCACGACGTACACACACCCGATCCCTACCCAAGTTCCGTCTGTTACTATAGGTCTCTAGTAACAGATATCCTGTGCATATTTATATACGTACTGATATACAACGTTACACTCTAACGTTGCACACTACCGGGTTAGCCGTCACATGTATGGTTAAGACAAGGTGGTAGGGACGTTAGGGCCTAGTAGGAGAGAGATAGAGGTGTGGATAGAGAGGTAGGGGGTGCAGCTAGGTAGACTAGCTGTTCTATTCTGTACAGTTGATGGTTGCATCCATGTATGTTGGCCGCCGACTGTACATTTGGTCCTTCGAGCTATTGTGTTGTGTTTACCACGCGGTCCTCTTACCCCATAAGGCATTGACAAGAACAGACTGACAGTTTATATAGTTAAGCACTGAGGCTTGCTACACAGCGTCAGTGTGTCAGCTATTTGAAAGACATTGTACGGTGTACCCTGTTAGAGGTCTCGTTGCGGATCGGCCGCTGGCCTCCCAGAAGCGGGTCTCACCAGCCGGTTGAGAAGTCGCACAATAAAAGCGAGGTTACAGGTGTACTCTATACAGACGTATTAGGGTTAGAATAGGTTAGGGGTGAAGAGCGAAAACAGTGACAAGATGGAGATACAAGAAATTAACGAGTTAATCAAAAGACAGGAAGCCAATTACAATGAAATTTGTCAATTATTGACTAATATTAAAAAAGATTCAGCCACACGGAAAACATTGAAGTACATTGCGGAAAGGAGATCCCGGTTAACAGATGTATTTACAAGAACAAGTAACAATCTAGAAGACGAGGAGGTGTTGTTTGAAACGTAGTAGTTACCGGTTATGTTCATACATTCAAGTGATTCACACTCCTTTCAAGTGATCCTGATCACAAAGATCATACGCTGAGTGGGGATGTCGAGAATGATGATGAGAAGTGGCATGTACTTAGGTTTTCCGATTACCTTAACGTACCATCCGAGCGAACTGACACCTTAACATCCAGGAATGGCAGGTTTCTGTCACTATCCAACTACAGAGTAAAATTTAACCTCTCGTATATGAAATTAAGATATTCGAAGCAACACTAAACTCCCTCCCGATCACTTACCAAATACCAAAGATGTCATCGACATCTTCGACAAAAATAGAGAAATTGAGAAGTCCACCATAGCCGAACACCTTTTGCAAACGGATGTCAATCACTGGATTGAGCTGTATAATCCCAAGATACTCTCAACTGAACCACGAAGTGATTGAAATAAAGAAGCATCCTAATTTCAATCGCGAAGACGGTTTCAAGTTGTTGTAAATGTGGAACCCAGTTGTCTAGTCATATAAATGTTATGTGCGGGCTTCGAATAACAATCTCCAACAGGACACCGTGACTGCAGTGTGTAAGGCGACGAGTATTAAGAGACGCAGAAAGAGGGTAGACAGATGTGTCTGCCCTTAACAGCTTTATCTACTTGCTGGCTCCAGTCATCCCGTGACCATGGCGTCTGCAACGTCGCCGAAATATCGGGAAAATATAAAAACAAATCGCGGTAAGTCCTATACCTACATTCATAAGATTATTATGTTTGTAGATGACATAAAAAATATGACGGTCATCCGTAGCAATGCTGATATTGAATATCTTCAATCGAATCTGTAGTAATTCGAGATATATTGTTCTGCTGCTAACAAGCTTGATTTCAATATTACTTGTACATGTCATACACGCGGAGACGTACGTTTATTGGCAAAGCCTATTCTTTAAATAATGTTTTCATTGCGAAACATAGAAATTAAAGACCTTGGAGTAGTCCATGACAGTAAACTTCTTTTCGACAAGCACGTAGATCATCATTGTAAAAAAGGCATCTAAAGCTTTAAATTTAGCATCATGCCACCGGGCAGATCTTCGCTGTCGCTTCTCTTTCGCTTGGTCTCTGACACACACAAAGCATCTAGGCATCTTTCGTTCATTATATCTATCAACTCGTTCATCTTATCTTGTACTCCATCTCACATTCCATGTGCCTATACGTGCTCTCTTCGTCCCGCCGGTTTGAGCGTTGCGTGGTAGCTGGCAGCCCCCACCGCCGTATGCATCTAATCTCGCACCGACGAGTCTAGATTAGAGATAATGACACCAAAAAATAGACAATCCTGGAAATGCAGACCATGTTGGGAGATGTATAAAATTTGGGAAAAGAAAACACAGTGAGTAAAATACACCTAGCACCCATCGCAATGGTATTAATTAGAAAAATCACAACTAATCACAGAAAACAAGAGTTCGAAAGTAGCACATAGACACAAAACAAATATACCAATACATAACTCATATAGCCCTTTGAGCACTGATGACAGTGACTACGTCAACACATACAAAGACGCCAAAGATACTGAACAGAAGTTTCCCTAACCGCTAATATATATGTGTATGTATATCTTCACGCCAGGTCTCTTGCGGGATAGGCAGAGAGAACTGAGCACCATACGACGCGGGTCTTACGCACCTTACTCGCTTCTTTAACATTTATAGCCATTTTCATGCACGCTCGCCAGTTATTAGGGCTCCGGGTAAAGTCCGGGTGAGTCCTGGTCTTCCTCGACTCCTGCATTCTTCCACTTTCGCATTGTTTCGTTATTCCTTCATCCTGCAATATATGTGAACAACGGAGCATGCCTTTTCACTTATTAACACACACTCTCTTTTAGAGTGTGTGTGTGTGTTAACAATAGAAAAGATCAACTCTCTTGCTTACATCATCATTGCAAACGCGGTCAGCAAGCGTTATACCACAAATTAAATAAGGTCGTGTGAAAGAAAATCTGAAACATTTTACCCGGAAATGGGATTGACGGTGACCTGCTCCATGCTGTACAATCCACTTATGAGGATTGTACAGCACGCGTGCGGGTGGACGGCAGCTTGTCGCCCTGGTTTGTCTTGGTCTGAATGTTAGTGTGAAAGGTAAGGCGCATCAAAGCTGCCCATTTGGGTAAGTACCTCCACACAAATAACAACTCCCTAGAGGGTTGTTGTGTTCCAGCGAGTGAGTGAGGTTAAAAGTAAACTCCTAAGGTGTTGCTGTGATAACAGCAGACGTGGCATGGCGTGACTGATACGCTCAGGTGAAACTATTTGGTTACTTTGATACCAACGCTCGATTCCCACACAAGAGAAACATTTGTGTGTATGAACATGTCTGTTTGTCTTGGTCCAAACCAAGACAGTGTTTTTAAGACAGGTAGGGCGCATCAAAGCTGTCCATCGGGGGAAGTACCTCACCTCACAGAAACTCGCAGCCAAGTAACAACTCCCTGGAGGGTTGTTGTCTTCCAGCGAGTGAGGGAGGTGGAAGCAAACATTAAGATTATACACAACACAGGATAACACGACGTACACAGAAGGAACGACTTTAGGCTATATTCCAGGCGGATGAAAGCGAAGATTACGATTAATCTTCGTCTGGATGCAGGCTACGTACATAGTAAGTACGCCTACGTATATAGTAAGTATCATTCACAAAAGGGAACACATCAATCACAAAATTTAACAGCTATCTGCAGGCAATAATTCAATGATACTATCTATGAGGTACTTTGTCTTAAAGATGCAACAGACATTACATCTTATCCATCTTCGCTTCACATCGAAATGAAATCAAGACGGATATACGAGCTAAACTTCGCTCCTATATTCCGATCTCATATAATCTTGCATAACACTCGAATTGTGTTTTTTATTGGACTATAATTATTATAAATTAAAGTACAATGGTTAGTTCTCATATAACATTTTACGTGATATCAATTTGTGGCGTCTCGGCTATAAAAATTATAAAAACTATAAGGCTACTTAACTGTACTTAATTACAAACTTTCATTGTACGAAGAGACTACGATTAAAAGATAATTATATTTTTATAATGTTAGTATTTTGAAGTTACATAAAAAAAAAATCAATCTATCTATAACTTCACGCCAAATCCCTTGCGGGGTAGGCAGAGAGAACCGAGCACCACGTGAAAAATAAATAAAACAAAAAATTTTGGATACCTTATTATCCAACTTTTTTTGTTTTTACGCCTGACATAGTAGAACCCTCAAAAGAAGGACTAATATACTGAAATAGTGCATTAGTCATTCTTCTGAGGGGGTATGCTCTGGGACCCGTTGAGAGGGAGTTGGTGAACTCTCATAAGTTACTACCATACTAGTTAGGTATGTTAAACTCTTGCAAACACCACCTAGGGACTGACATTAATGACATAGGTCAATCACAGACTCATTCACAATGCCAGCGTCATGGACATAATCATACATTTCTCTAAAATATTCACTCCACCGTTCTAACACTTCCTGAGTGTTAGCAAGAATGCCACCAGCTTTACATCTTATCTTATCCATTCTGGATGCTGACGAACCACTTCGAGACTTCTTTACCTCTCTCCAGAAGAGTTTGGTATTTGCCTCGAAGTTCTTCGTCAGCTTCTCTTCCTCACTCATATGTAGTCTTTCACGCTTCTCTTTCACTAAAGCTTTGGAGTCATTCTTTCATCGACGGTATATTTCTTTCTTCATTTCTTTCATACCATCACTCTGGTGCAAAGATGATACGTAATCCAGCCACGCTTTCCTCTTTTTTTCCACAGAGGATTGAACCTCCGCATCCCACCAGGCATCTCCTCTTAGTGTTCTACGTCTCTTTGCGCATCCACATGCTTCTTTCGCACTGTCCACCATACTTTCTTTCAGAACTTTCCAACATTCGTCTACATCTGAGTCGGAAAGACTCGCGTTCGCAAGTCCTTTACTGACTAGACGTACATACGTACTCCTCACACTTTCATCTTCCAATTTTTCACTTCTTATTCTTTCATGATCTCCGAAAGGAATACGCACTCGCCAGTGCCTCCACTTCTTGAAAAGGCCCACAAATCAGCTTATCACCAGATAGTGGTCCGTTTCAAGAGTGGGACCTCTGAAGGCTCTTGTATCCATTAACAACTTTCGGAGACGTCCATCTATCAAAATGAAATCAATCACACTTTTCTGTTCATTCCGTCTCCATTTGTAAGTGTGAATATCCTTGTGATAGAAGAGCGTGTTCGACACAAAGAGGTTTCGTTCCATATATACGTCTAAAAGTAACTTACCAGCATCGTTCACTCTCTTATCTCCGTATGGACCAAGTACAGCCTCATAACTGCTTCGCTTTGTCCCAACCCATCCATTCAGATCACCACACATAATTATACGTTCATTCGCTTCGGTCAAATCCAGAATACCCCTTAAAGTCTCCCAAAACTTCTCGAGCTCACAGGAGCATATGCTGCAACTAAAAACACTCGCGTAATCCCCAGTTTTATCTTAACCCAGAAAAGTCTTGGACCTACTAAATCGTAATCTTTCACACCAGCGGCCAAGCGAGATGAAAGCACGACATCTACGCCAGCGCTGGCATGAACGTCCTGGTCCACCCGGACCACAGGGCCATCATGCCACCGGGCAGATCTTCGGTGTCGCTTCCCTTTTGCTTGGTCTCTGACACACACAAAGCATCTAGGCATCTCACGTTCATTATATCTATCAACTCATTCATCTTATCTTTTAGACCACCTCTCACATTCCATGTGCCTATACGACACTCAGCTCTCCTCGACCCGCCGGGATGGGCGTTGCGTGGTGGGTGGCGGCCCCCACCGCCGCATGCCCTAGATTTCGCACCGACGGGGGCGGATCGGTGCGCGTCGCCTCCGGGGGACGCCCTAATCCGCGCGTCCGTGCGTCCGTGCGGTTTGGGTCCAGAATTGCAGTCCACAGTGTTGGACTGGCAGGGTCGCGGCGTGCACGCTTCTGGTGCACCCCATTCATATTTGCTCCTATTATTGTTCCTTTGTGGTACTATAGATAGGTACTAACGCGTGGATCGTATTTGATCATTCTTCCGACAATCTATTTATCTTATTCTTACGAGTGTCACCAAAGACACCTAATTAAATATGACATCGAACAAAGGGATGTGAAAAAAAAAAATTGAACTATGTCAAGTAAGGTACGAGTATCATAAAATAGGTACCATTCAAAAATGATCATCAGATTTCTAAAACCATTTTTCCTTTTAAATTACCTTTTTTGGACCTTTAAACAATATTGTAAGCTGTGAAATTTAACGTGCTTGCATTTCACCAATGTCGATGTATATTTTTTATTAACATACTCGTACAACATTAGAAAATATAAACCATCTACATTAAAAAAAAGCAATGTAGTGGGATAGAGTACCTACTGAAATGGTTAATCGAGTACTAAATCATGTCGGGATAAATGGCATAATTATTTCAGTAAGGTACACAATTAAGATACAAGTAGCCACAACAGATGAATTGGCAGGTGGTCGACATTGAACGATCCTAACAAGCGTATTTGTAATTTAACCAAAGTGATCAAAGTGGTAATAGAGAGCGAGAAAAAACTTAAAGAAAGTCACATGCGTAAAATTTACATATTATTATGATATTCTTTGTTTTGGTTTAGATACCCGTAAAGTACTCGTACCTATGAACGCACATTCGGCAGAGTGTCAAAAGGAGTTAGAAATATTATTATCTATACACCGTGTTTACATTACTCTAAATATAAAGATAAGTTTTTATATCACTAAGATGAAAAACAAGCATACGGCCTACCCGATGATAAGCAGTTACCGCAGCCTATTTACTTTTGCCATAACAGGGATATCTCATGTCTTACCCCCTGTAATCTCTTCACTCCTTTCTTGAAGAACCCCATGCTAACTCTATAATCGAAAATCTCGGCAAAATTTTCAAATTAGCGCATATTAGTTCCGAATTAATCCAAGTAAAGAACCTTTTTTCTTTTTTGACGATGCACAAGCAAAGGTTTTAATGGGTTTTTTTTCGTCACATTTTGACATGACATTCATTGTCATTGGTTTTCACTTCTTTGTCTATGAATTGTATATTTTGTTAATTTATTTTATCCACGATTGCTTTTGTATTCCTGATATTATTTTATTACGCAATATGCCTTTAGTAGACATTACTAATCCTGCTATTATAAAATTTCTTGTAGAAAGCTATGACAAAACTGCTCGCTTACGAATGAAATGGAACAATCTTCACGGTGACAAACTAAAGCTGGCAGCTACACTCACACGGGAAGAGAAAGGTTACTACGAAACCGACGTCCTTAAAAAATGCATGGCGGGAGGCATGGCAGCTGTCAAACGAGATCATATTGTTGCTGGATATAATAGACGCCGTACGCCAATTCGAGATGGTACTAAGGTAGCTGTCACTGCAGATATTAAAAAAGGGTATTCAATAGTAGATGTAGGACTGGGCGACCCTGAACATGATCCTAGACTCTCACGGCCCGACTCTGACCTTTCCATTGATCCTATAATGCGTTTAGTCGATCCAAAGCAAAAAAAAATACTTTACAAAAATATTCCCGACTATGGAAAGAACGTGTACTTAAAACATAGATCACGATTGCCACCAGAAAATAAATATTACTTTAGAGAATGTTCCGGGTGGGAGTACGGATGGAGATTGAAGGACAGTTACTTTGGTCATCACGCATCGAGCTATGGCCGCGTCTGGCGCCTCACCCGAGACGTTAAGAGCCGTTCTGGACCGCACCCAGACCCAGATTACTACAAAAACCCTGATATAGTCGGCGTTACAAAGTGCTCTTAAACATGAACACCATTCATTTAGTGTTCACTACTAAATTAACCCGAAAAATGCTTAAGCATCTTTAAAAAACCTTCAAAGTAACTTGACTTATTATTCGCGTATTTTTAAAAATGACAGTTTTATTTAAATATCTATACATGGAGCAAAATTTGAAGTGGCGCATAAGCAAGGAAACGCAAATCGCCTCTTAAGATAGCCACCACGATACGAGCACACTGCGCAGTATCTTAAGATGCCATAAACGAACACAGGAAGGAGTCGTTTAACGCTACAGGGCAAAAATAAGAAATTACATTGCGAGCCATATTTGAGGAAACTGGTGGAACACTAGTTTACAAAGTGTAATTACAAAACATCTCATCTATTATACAAAATGACGTAGAAGGTTTCTGCACAAACCATAAAGATCATGATGAAATATGTAACACGACGTGATTCTAGCGAACAAAAGCAAAAATAACGGCGTACTTTTTATTTTATACCGGAGTCCGCACCATCAAGTTCCTAACATAATATTGGTTTACATACTT
This sequence comes from Pyralis farinalis, assembly GCA_947507595.1. Classification (NCBI taxonomy): domain Eukaryota; kingdom Metazoa; phylum Arthropoda; class Insecta; order Lepidoptera; family Pyralidae; genus Pyralis; species Pyralis farinalis. Next base: position 19,712,910 of record OX382274.1, read on the forward strand.
TATAAACATATTAGCCGGATATATTAATAAAAGTCTGTCAGTGCGACTTTCAAGCGAATAATGTTTTTGGACAAAAAGAGAATATTTCCTCAACGACTCAGCCTCAGCTTTTTATTTTTAACTTTATTTTCACTTGAATAAGCATCCCAATAACAAAGACCATTTCAATATTAGTTACACATATAATACTACTGGTAGTGCCACGCAGTAGTACCTAGGGAAAAAGAGGTAGGTAAGTGACGCATAGTTTTGTTTATTTCAATCCATCATAGAAATAGTTATAATCCTGTACCTGTACTTTCATGATACGACTTTTATTAAAGCCGCAGCTATGTATATATTATACCACTAAGGTGGAAATCAAGCATACGGCCTATATATATATATATATATATACATAACTAATCCCTATGTTCATGCAATTAGGCCACAAACTGTTGGTATTTATACTACGTAAAAGAATATTTCGTCTTCAGAGCATATGCACGTCACAAAATAATTAAGAATACCTTCATTAGATTCTTCAAAACCAAGTAACTGTGAACTCAGTGTGTAGTCCTTTTTTTTTAATATTGATGTAATTGCATGTATGTACGTATATCTTCACGCCAGGTCCCTTGCGGGGTAGGTAGAGAGCACTGAGCGCCATGAGACACGGCCCTTACACACCTTGCTTGGTTTATTGACATTAGTAGTTCTTTGTAGGTGAATCGTGGCTTTCTCGGCTGCTACATCCTTTCCCTTTCGCATTATATGTCTGTTCGTCATTCTTTGACCCTGCTTTCTTTTCTACATACATGCCCGAACCAACACAGCATGCCTTGTCTTAACATCGACTCCATCGCTCACTGATACAATTAGTTCAAAGAAATTTTAATATTGAGATAAAAAGTGAAATATTAATATTTACAATTATGTCTATTTGGAACTGATCGCGCTAAAACTGCATAACGAATTTTAAAGAAAATTTACACATTGATAGCTGATGTTTCGTGTCAACATTAAGGCTACAAGTACTTTTTAATCCGAATAAAACGATATCTCTCAAATAACTTGGTGGATTCAAGTGAAACGGAATTGTTAGGATATAAAACTTAATATTTGAAATTGAAATTGAATTTCCTATAGCAACATACAAGCAATAATACAAATCAATTTCTTTATGTCGTGTATACCTACGCTACTGCCACTTTCATCGCTTCAACAAACCACACGAACAAAGTCGCAAACACAAGTAATAATAAATATTAGTAACGTTAACACCGCCACGGTCACTAGAGACAGAAAGTTTTATCAAACTCGAAGAAACTTTTATTTTTCTCTGTAAGTATTTGCAATCTGTTTGGATCTGTAAGTGCAAAGCTAGTGTGTTGTTTATTTTGCTAGTGAATGCCTCGCGTGCTTGGTTTGCAACAGACGATCAAGAAGTCCATTCTACATAGATTGGATAGAACCCAAGGGAGATGAAGCTGTCAATGTGTCACGGATTCAACGCCTAGAAAGGGTATTTCTTCATTATCTAACGTGTTAGTTCTAATCTGAAAAATTCAAATATTTTGTTGACTAGGTAGCCTTTAAACAGACGAGTAAGTTTTGACAATTATATATTTTCCTCCTCACCCTGACTAATATTCAACTTACAGTGCACTTTCATCTAGAAATTTAAGGTCTAGCGCAAACAAGACATCAAATAATCTGTTGTAAAGATATTCATGGAGACTGTATTGAGGACCATGGGTACTTGACTGTATATGTATGCTGAACCACTTCTAACAGTATTTACCTACTCTTGGATACAAATTCGAATTCTTTATTTTTGTGACTAGACCTTCGCAAGCGCTTAAGTCAATAGTACCTACCTAGGTACAATAAAAGAATATGAAACACACGTGCATAAAACTTCATTTACATGATTATACATATAAATATTTATCTTCATGGCATATGTGGGTAGGTAGGTACATAATGCACAATGGGTACATTTTTTGTGTTCAATACTAATTCTGTCAATTTTTGTTCACACGAGGTCCATGCGAATTTTTCGTTTAAATATTCGCTGACAGTGTAATAATAAGCTTTGCTTACTAAAACATTTTGCGATAATTTTTAAATTTGTTAGTTGAAAAATGTAAGATATAATCAAGGATTTTATTGTATATCTGCAAGCTCTGACACCTGAAAGGCTTGTCAACTTCCTCAGCCTGTATTTAGGGATACCGAATTTATTTTTATTCGTGTATTATATAATTGTGGATATCAAACTATTTTTAAATAATAAATGAAGATTCTTGTATACAAATATAATGTTTTCATAGATGTATTGCTAAGCTACGGTGAAATAGTGAGATATTCACGAGTTTAAAAGTATCCCGAAGAGAGTCTCGATGACCTAACTTATAAATAAAACGTACTGCACGTTTAAAACGAGAATTGATCCGATATCTGCTGCATTGACCCATAAAAGAATTCAATATAAGAGTAGGAAAATAGATAATAAACCAATCTTAACACTTTTGTATTACTGAACTGCCTAATTCTCTTAACAATATATGCGGCAATTAAAGAATATAATATCTACATAATACATTTTTACATGACAACTATATAAAATCTCCCGGCGCTGGTAGTCCGAATTCATTGGCATATGTAAGCAGCCTAAGCTTCTAAGTTTTTCGCTAAATTTAAAAACGTTAAATTATTACGAATATAGGTAAATAACGCACCATAATTGTATTGAGAAGTGCCTCAAGATGAGCCCATTATTATTATTTTACATAATATTATGAATGAGAACCCGGATTCCACGTTATAGAAAGAGGGAATGCCTATCTTTTGTAAAAATGATAGTGATTTTAAGTCAGAGGCCGTTCTCCGCAACAGTTCATCGTAATATATACGAGTAGGTACATAATGCTAATCTGTAGATGAGTATCGACTTATAGCTTAAGCATCGTACTTTATATTTCTAAACTGTAGCTCTAAAATCAGGTCATGTTCATCGCATTAGAATTCATATTTAAACTGATCCAGGCGTAAATCAAGTTGAGATAGCCTAACTATACGCGTCTCCGCGGCGCTTGGCTCGTAAAGAAAGTTCGTAACGATAGAACTTTTTAAATCCGCTGCAAGTTGCTCCTGTGGAGTCATTGATAAATCTAGAACAGCTTCTTAACAAATAATATTGGGTGAAAGAAAATAGGCTATGTACGAGTATGTTCATTTGTCACGACATACTTCTTAAACTATTCGGCGTATATCTATATAAATAAAACAAAGTCGAGTTAGTTACATTATTTATAACTCGAGAATAGTGACACTTGATCGTATTCGTAGTTTATTCAAAGAGTGACGAATGCTTCTACGAGTACTTGCGGTTGTTGCTAGTGAATGTTCGTCGGCCGACATCAAACGAATCACTTGTAACTATCAGTGGTGTAATGTGCTCAATATTTCGTAGTTCATGTCAACAGCTCAATTTGAAGCTCAAATCTGAAGCAGTTGCTATATTTTCAAGTGCTTCCCACAAAATCACTAACATATTGTTGACCCTGTAAAAACTTCTTCACGCCGTTTTTGAAGAACCCCATGCCTAGGAGTTCCTATGATCACCTTCCGACTTCACCATCAGACCCTGGGCACTAAGTTATAGTTATAGTATATATATAATTATGTCAAGACCAATCAAACGAACCCGAGCACGAGTTTACCATGTGTACTTTAGGAGTTTCTATCACCACCTTCCGACTTCACCATCAGACCCTGGGCACCATACAATTTTACAGTTTTTGTCAAGTCAATCAAACAACCACAAAAACGACGGATTTATCATGTGTAGTTCAGGAGTTCCTGAGGCCACCTGCCGTTTATGGAGACGACACCTGGTGATGGCACCAGAGCAACTCGTGGTACCATAATATTGCATTGTCATCGAATTTACATAAGTACCGCAAATTTCAGCTCAACCGGACGACAGCAAGTGGTTGAAAAATAAAACGAAAATTTCGAAAGACTTCATATAAACATTATAAGTTAAATAAAAGCATGTAATAAAAATCTTTTTTGTACTTTAAAATCATTTTGTGGTATAATATCACCGTGGTACCTCTGGTACACAGCAACTCCTTAGGAGCTTATAGGTGACCTCACTCACACGTAGGAACACAACAATCCTCCAGGGAGTTGTTATTTGGCTGGGGTTTTCTGTGAGGTGGAGGTACTTTCCCAGACGGGCTGCATTGACGCCCTACCTCTCTTAAAAACACCCAGTAAACGGACATGTTCATGCACAGAAATGTTTGTCCTGTGTGGAAATCGAACCCACGAGCGTCGGTGACAAAGTCGCGTAACTGTTACGCTACAGAATTCATAAAAATTTGTTATGTAAAACTAAAGTTAAATATTGTCGATATTATTGATTTAACATCAGCGCAGTCGGTGGCTTTCAAACTTCGATCACAGAAGAAAAAATACTGTATTTCGTACTTCAAATGGCCAAAGATGACACCGGGATTGTGATAGAATCAAAGCTCATCAAGCGATACACGACCATTCATTGTCAAGAAATATAAGCATCTTTATCAGCGCGCGCGAACTCACTTGCCTGTACTCCAAGACACATCCTTAAGTATTACCTAATAAAATAATGCCGGTCTAAGCGCGCATGTGTGCATTACATACTAGCGAGTTTGAGTCTAAAGATATATTAAAGATTCTACTCGATTTTTCTTATAAACTGCTGTCTTTGAAACAGCAATATGTATGTTAAATACTTTATTTTCTGCGTTATTTTTACGTTTGCAGACATGTATCTCCGTAAGATAACTGAATCATCCGTGTGCGTGGTGAAAATTGAATAAAAAGTTACTTGCGGACAGTCAAAAGCGGGGAAAGTAATTTATTTATTACTATTTTTGTGAAAAAAACGAAACATTTTAAACATATAACCATAAAAATGATAATACTTTGAAATAAAAATGCAAGGGTTATATTCATTGACACTATTTATTTCAAACTTACAAAAAAATACTTACAAATGTTTATTTACAGTTCATATGTACGATATGGGAGTCTTAAGAGTCAATGTTTCCCTTAAACGGTTGGCAGTGTAGTTGCGACGAGTTTGTGGTGATTACTATCAAGCGATCTACGGGCATTTTTGCTCCCCACTTAAATTAAAAAAATATAACTTCTTGCTAGGTTTAATCGTAAGCCGTGTTGCTGGTATCGATGAATAAACTGGCGTAAACAAGATCCTTGTCTAATCGAAAGCTTCTAGCGAATAAGTCAATTCTACGTGCTTTTTTTACGTCAGTCAGTATCAGGGGCGCCGGCTTCTGGAAAACCTCGTGGGTGCTCATGCTCTTTTGATGACTAGGTACATCATCATGATTTCAGCCGAAAGACGTACACAGTTGGACATAGGCGTCCCCCAAAGACTGCCCTGCCCAAAACATAAAAACGGCTCTACATCAAAAGTAGGTGGGTGGGAACTAAGATCACATTAGGACGCGTCGCACACATTCTAGTAAGCAAGCAAGCGCTTACTAGAATAACCAGATACGGAGAACCTGAACCTGAACAACAGATAATGAGATGATGGATTATTTTAGTTACATAATGATGTCTAGCGTCATGGGTGCTCCGCACCCACTATTTCCCTCCCGTGGGTGCTGGAGCCCCCGAGCACCCACGGAGTCGGCGCCCCTGGTCAGTGTAATGTACAGCAACACAGCATTCACATGTTCACACACACGTACGATGTGTATTCAGCAGGGAACAAGTTAATGTGGATGATGAAATTTGTATTATAGAAACGTCCAGTAGCATTATATTCTTATTCTTTATTATTCTACATTATTCTTCTAGGCCCTAAAAGACTTTGAGCTGATTGGCTTACATTGTGGAAACCCTAGTTGAATGGAATATTAATTGTATGGAATTGGCATAACTAATCCTCATGCGTAACATAATTGACCAAACCAAAGTGTAAAGATAGAGCACACGCATGGCCTTAGTAAGTAGCTAATTATTTCCTAATCGAACCACAACGTTTCGTCGCGAGATACGTCTAGCGTTGTCGACTTCGCACAGATATTAAATCTAAATAAAATGTAGGTAAGCAAATGAACATGGAAATATATATTTATGAATAATCATCAAGCTTGTGGGATTTTTGAAACCAATATTTTTAATATATTTGAGGGAAACTTTGTACAAAAGTCTGGATGGGTACCTCTGTATCACCTATTTCTACCGCCAAGCAGTTATATTTATATAGCTGTGTTGCGGTTTGAGGGGTGAGCTATGGCAGAGAAATTACTGGTTTCTGTGACGAAACATCCTTAGGTCACAAGATTGGCAGCGCGCGGATAACATCCCCGTGGTGTTCCGAGCGTCAATAAGCTGCGGTGACCGCTTACCATCTGATGCAGGCCGCATGCCTGTTTACCAATCTAGCTGTATAAAAAAAAAACAATAGACAAGTTGGTCCCAGCGGAAACGATGCGTTAACTAGTATGAGCTACAGGTTTTGAAGGTAAACCGTGATTTATGCACTTACAAATCTATGCTTTGACGCCAGAGATTGCTATTTCGATATTTTCACCGCAAGCTACATAGCATTACTCTATGGTTATCTATTCGATCGATTCAACACTTCATTCATGTAATGATTGAAGTTGTTTTCTTATTCCGGTGTTAAGGAGTGATTATTTGTTCGTTATTGAATTTCTTTTTTTTTTTTTTTTTGTTATTGTTTATTTTGTTGCAACTCACACCACCAAAATTATAAAACATAGTTGTCTCGACGGATTCCTGCATTAATTACAACCTCCGTGGTTTCATAATGCATGTACATGATTAATGTTTGTATTTGATGTTTAGATGTTAAATAAATAAATAAAAATAAAAACAACTACTGAACAACTAAGTTGTGAACAAGTAATTGTATCCAACGAAGCAAACTATGTAGTAATCATTATTGTGACCTCTTTATTTGTTGTGTGCAATAAAGTGTAATAATAAAATAACAATCAGATGTGATAGTTATGGCAGGCGTCCCATCCCTCTTCTGAATTTGCACGGAGCCAATAAACTCCAGATCTCATTTCAATAGATCGTTAATTCCCGACATACCCGTTAACAGTCCTGATACCTGCCGAGACCTGTTAATGGGTACATTGTCCCACTGATATCCCCTGGAACAGGTCACGATGGATTTACAATATCACATCAATCTTCTCGAAGGGGCTTCTACTCTTTGGATCCATATCCCCGCGCACGCCTATCAAATAACCGGGATTTTTAGAGAATAAAGTATAAAAAGAAACCCGTAAGCTTATACGAGTTATAGTGTGTAGCGAAACCACGGGCAACTAGTGCTCCAGAGTCAGGTCAGAGGCTTCATCTTCGACACGTCTTCGTCGATAGGAGTGTAAAACTCAAGAAAACTGGGCTTGCCTTCATTGACTGTCCAGAAAGTAATCGTTAGAGCTATGTGCATATATGCTCTAACGACAGGGGCGAAATTGTTAAAGGGCATAACCCCTCGAGCAAGTTCGGGGAAAACGCAGCACACCTTTCGACACCGCTGAGTCACTCACACCGGTGTTGTTCCCACCGATTTTTTCCAGCATTTCGGGGGTCCATGCAGGGGCGAGCTACCGCCTGCCGAAAGTAACGATCAGAAATGGTAGTTATGGCTTTGTCAGGCGTTCGCCCCTATTCTGTAAACAGCTCAGTGCCAATAACAGCTCTCATATTAATAACCCATTATTTTTTTTACGCATTTGCAATAGTTCCAATACCTGCAGATGCTGTGGCGGGTCATCAATCTTAAGTGGCCCTTTTATGTTGGATCCGCGCCCACGCAAATGACAAGGAGAGTAAAAAAATAACCTCGGAGCAAAATGTTTCTATTTGTTCCGATGGAAAAACAACAGTATACATTATATCTATCAAACTCGAAATTATTATGATAATTCTAGTGATTTTACCTATACGTTTAAGAGTCTACTCTAATAGAACTTCGATGAAGCTATTTGTCTACGATGGCATAAAGGCATTTGTTTGTAGTAGCATAATCTACTAAAAATTGACAGTAATTCATAGAACGCAGTCATTAAGTTATGTTCGGATATATGGCATGGAATGTTTCATGTTAGCCACTGGCCAGAAGTGGCAGCCTTATTGAATATTTCTTAGTTTGAATTCGAAACGCAAGGTTTATTACCTATTTTTAAGATGTTTTCCCTAGTAATAGCAAAGATCTTGAAGAAAAAGAAACTATCTTCAAAATGGTCCATAGTGAGCAGAAGACAAGAAATTTTAATTATTGAATAACTTATATAAACGCAAAAGCATATAAATATATTTATTGGAAGTGAAAAAACATTGAAAGTTAATTTACCACTAGAATAGCAATTTCATACGACAGTAATGTTCCACGTAGAAAATGACGATTACAGCAACAAGTGCCAATGTCTGTACACTTTACACAATGTAAAACGCTTGCCGCCAGTAAAAGTGTGAGAGATACTATCAACAAATCGAATACTCGCGATTCTGTAATATCTGTCTCTTTTTAACACATTACAATTCCCCAAGTAAAAGTGAGACATAGCTATTGTGGGCAGATCAATTGAAAATGAACATTGGAATAAATATAATATAAGCGACAAAAACAAAATTCTTTGCGTTTTTACCTATCTCAAATTCTGTCTGGAATTCATTTTTCTTATACTATATGAAATATTAGTAATATACATAGTCGTATTACGCAACTTTAATAGTTATACCTACACGTACTGGATTCAAATATGCTCCTGATTATCATTACAAACGTAAGAATGACTGTAAGTGAACTGTCCGCTAAATTGGTCCAATAAAACTGATACGGTTATTATTACGAGTTTTGTCTCCTGATTAATGATGTCCCCTTTATCTATATATCTATCATCTATATCCCATGCCTCACTTGCTTCTTTAACTCTATATCTAATAGCTCTTTTTGTGCACGCTCGCCGGTTTCTAGGACTCCTGACATCACCTTCTGATAAAACACAACCAATTTGGCAATAAAACACCTCGTTGCTCTACGCAGGATCAAATGTATGTATACTACTTTAATCGTACGACATTAACAGTATTCGTTTAGATGCGAAAATATCCAATAACCCCTGAGAGGATACGGACGAGGAGGATAGCGTCGTTGCTCGTCTAATCGAACACACAATTCAAGCTATGCCAGACCGCAGCATGTCTATGTATGTACATTTCTGAGCAAATTGACATCGTTAAGTTCCGTCTAGTCCTATGAGACGCTATGATTCCTCTTCGCCGTGGGCCGCTCGAAGACTTGCTTCATCCCTCCTCTGAAGTTGGCGAGCCTAGCGGCGGCGCCCTCGTTGCTCCACGCTGAATCAAACTCGGTCGTATCCTGGTCTACCAGATGTGTGTACTTCGTGCGACCTGAACGACCGAACTTCTTAACTTGCATCACCTGGGGAGACAATTTCATATTTATTTGTTAATTTATAAAAACTTTATTACCAAGAATATAACGGAAGAATGGGTGGATCTAATGGTAGCCTGGCGTCGTTTCCGTGTCATTCCAAACGAACAATAAGGTTATGTATGTATGTTTAGTTCCTTGTCGTATCGTCGATTCCGGCTGTCGTCGATAGACCGTAGTCGGTCGTCAGTGGCGGCTTAAAATACCGGTCTCCGCTAATTCGCAATTAAGTACAATGGTCAGAGTATACTATAAATGTTGTCGGTTGAAGGGAGACCCGTATCTCAGCAGTGGGACGAGTACAGGCAGCGGTGGAAATAAATACAGGCGCAGTTTTAACCCTGCGGCGGCGGCAACGAACATCACTGTTTATTATCACTTCGATGGTTGCCGCAGATAATCCTTGGCTCTAGTTATACACGACAAATCAGTGGCAATCTGTAGTGTCAATCTCAAGTACGAGCGACTAACAGGTTAGAAAACATAAAGGCAAAAGCGCTCATTACAGTTTGATACTGCATTCAAAATAGATCCTGTAGGAAATAATTTTGGAAACATTTTCGATTACCATTGTTAAGATGGTCTCGTAATGTCATTTATATATATTACTAGCGGTGCCCGCGACTTCGTCCACGCAGAATTTAACAAAAAAGTTATTGTTCAGTTATAATTTTATTTATTTGATTTGATTATAAGTACCTAAATAAGCAGAGTAAAATAGCGAACAGCAAAATAATAATAGATATGTATTATGAACTTTGTCCGCGCAGAATAGTTATTTTTTTATTATTTATTTATATTTAAAAAAATCTAAAATAAAAGTAGCCTAAGTTACTCCATATTACATCAGTTATCTGCCAGTGAAAGTCCCGTCAAAATCGGTCGAGCCATTTCAGAGATTAGCCGGTACAAACAGACCGGTGTATACATCCATATGGATTTAGTAAAAAGCGGTTATTTTAGTATTACAAACAGACACTCCAATTTTATTTATCTGTATAGATAAATTCTCACATAATTATAAATTAGATCATGATTTAATTCAATATATTCACGTATATTAAATGTTATTAATCGCGAAATATGCCGGGAACAAAAATGACCGACTGCTCAATCAACATAACACCATTTTTAACCCACTTTTATTCCGACGTCTAGTATGTAACTTTGTAATGGAATCTTAATAGCCCACTTTTAGAGGTTGTATTATAATAAAATTTATCAATTGAGTATAATTTAGATGATAATGCAATAATATGGCACCATCTAGTTGATATGGTGAAAGTGGATTCGATAGTTGTACTTGTCAGCTTTTAAAAACCGTCCTGTGTTAATTATTATATACAACATTTACCATGGGTCTAAATTTCGTAATCGTAAAAATAATCCAATATTATTTAAACAATATGTTCGATCGTCCTTAAGGGAAGTCAATTATTTTACTTATTCTAACTTTTTATTAATGCTTCTTTCATTATTTTTATTACGCTAATTGCTTCCAAATCCCAGAAGTCTTTTAGGCCACTGTACGCACAAAAGCCCATCGTATCGGAAGGACATTTAAGTAAAACGCCCTATGAGCACAACATCCTAAAAGCAAAAATTATATCTAAATATAATTATAAGCAGCTCATCCTATTAGCAATGTAGGTCATATTTGTAAAACAGGTCATACTGGTAGCAAATGATCCCAATATCAAAGGGACTAACCATTCTGAAATAGACAAAAATTAAACATTTATTGGAAATAACCCGCCTTCCTTTTTATTTTGGCTTATGCTCTGGGCCACCACCAAGTATTAATTAATATTACCTTAGGCAACACAGTTTTATCGAAATGATCATCCAGCGTTGCTCCCGAGAAGTCTTGTTTGAATACATCCTCTTCCTTGTCCAAGTAAAAGGCACCTCTGGAAGAAAACAGAACTTTCATTAATATATTAATTATTGGCATTGGATCCTTACATTTGTTTATAGATAAATAATAAGATTCCAATACTTTGGATAGATTGTGCCAATAATTGGGTTTGAGCATGTAAATGCAGAGTTTCTCAAACTCACGACGCCACGCATTCCTATTACAGTTTCCAGATGACAGAGAACTTCTATCCCGAAAACATTAATAATATTGGGTAAGGTTTTTTTTTACTGTAACTAACACATTAGCAAAAAGAAATTGCGTTTCAATGTTAATGTGATTAACATTGAAACGCAATTTTTCTGTATTTCGTTTTTATCACGACTAGGTGTGAAAACCCACTCGCGAGGTACGAGTGAGTTTAGTCGCGCGCCAACATACGTTCCTCACATGTCTGCCAGTCCTCCAAACACCATTATGTAAATCTTGTCGCGAACCCGCTAATCGTCGTTAAAACGTCGAATGACGAACTCCTAGGGTTCGCTTACCCCAGACGCTTTGAGAAACCCTGCCTTAAAGTATTGAAACTGAAAATAATGTATTGATAAAGAATTAGAGAGACTTATTCACATTCATTATAAGTAATTTTAGTCATAGTAGATTCCATTTGACATTAAATATTTCTATATCAAGATTGCTTCGTAGATTACTGTCTACCTGTCTTCAGAGGGATTGTTTAAGAGAGAAATGGCACATCAAGGCATTCCGGCTGTGGAAGTACCTCGTACGTCGCAACAAAATAACGACTCAAAATAATGGTGGGTTATGATGTTCTTGCGAGTGAGTGAAGCTCTTGAGGACTTGCTGCCTTAGCAGCACTTTTGCTGTTAATAAAAGGGTGGCTAATACCGCATGTAGTATTGTAAGCGTTCTTATACTACAGCTAACCACTTTATATAAGGTGGACTGTTTACATCTACCGGCGTTGTATAAAAAAAAATATGATAACGGATATCTGACTTCGAAAATACATACTAAATCCTTTTTATATTCTTGTTTGTTTTTTGTCACCTGTGTCTGAAACACGGATATTATAGTAAAAGGGATGGGCAGATTTCAATGGCGCATTTATAACTTTTATTTTGAACAATTCAGTAGATCCCCTATCTACTGAATTGTGTAATAGAGTGAAGTTGATGATATTTGGGATTTTTGGACGTTTCGAAGAACCTACGCTAACGAAGTATTATCTCAATACATTCGATGTGAAGCTGTATTTGCAATATATTACATTCTTCAAAATTAAGTTTAGCATGATGATACGAAAAAATATTGCGATAAGGCCGCCTTTGCACTAATACCTTTCGGTTTTTATTTTATGTAACTTCCTTTTGATGCATTAAAGTGTATTGTATAAGCTAATTGCCTTATTCCACACAAGTGAACTCAAGAGCGGAAGCTATTACAGAGTAACTTAAGCCCATCTGGGGAAGTACCTCCACACCACCGAAAACCGCAGCCAAAGACCAACTCCTTGGAGTGTTGTGTTCCTGTAAGTGAGTGAGGTGTCACTAGTAAGCTCCTAAAGAATTGCTGTGTTAGCAGCAGAGATGGCATCGCGCAAGTGATACTTAATGTATTGCAAGCATTTTTAGGCTGCGGGTACAACAGGTGGGCCGTACACTTGCATGCCTCCTGACGTTGTATAAAAAACTGACCTGTGGTAGTACTTCTGCAAGAATTTATATTTGCCCTTGACTGCCTTGTTTGTGACAAGTTTCGGATTAAGCCGTTGCTCTACGCGGCGCTCTTCCTCACTCATGTTGCGCATGCGCTCAATGGCAAGCAGCTCTTTCTCCACTCTGAAAAAAAAAGATATTATTAAAAGCTGATAATTATAAAATCTAAAAAGCATTTAAGAGACGCACGGCGCAGCAAAGTAGCCCATGGGGAACACACCTCCACCTCACAGAAAACAGTTCGTTATTCAGAAAAACCGACTAGTTTCGATCTCACACAGGGAACATCAGTAGGGCGAATGTCTTTGGCCTATTTATGCATGTAATACAAGCAGCATACATATTATTTTGAAATAGGGACCTACTTAATATTATTATCGGTTCTTGAAGAAACAGGAAATCGCAGTTCAAGGAAATATTTTTATATTAGCTTTTTTTGAAAATGGCTCTTAATTTTAATAGCATCACAAGGAGCACTGCTTTTATTAATTTGGAAATACATCGTTTTTCTTATAAGCTAGGAACAGAAACATATTTTTTTTAATAGAGGTAGGATGCATCAAAGCAATGCCGTCCGGAACGACTGATGAAGTATCTCCTCCACACAAAAACTGCAGCCAAATAACAACTGTCTGGAGGGTTGCTGTGTTCCTGCGAGTGAGTGAGTAACCAGTAAATCACACTCTGTGAAAATTTCATGTCCCTTCTATTACGGTTCATAAGATACAGCCTACTGTGATACACAGACAAATAGACAAGATGCATAGACATAGGGAAAGACAGACGGACAACGGAGATGTTGTATTAACATCTCCGCTGTCCTTGCGTACGGAGCCTGAAAAAACGCAACAGAGTTTGGTGCTCAATAGAGCGAATAACTTTAGTTCGAGGCAGAGATTCCTCTACAAGGCACAAATGCGTGAGAAAGCACCCGGACACCTAAGCTTGTACCTAACGACAACAGAGACAAGGAGAGAGCCGTATATAAAAGCGCCATCCCATTGGTAGTAAAAAAGACTTACGCCTCCCTCTCTTCTTTGTCCCGTTTTATCCTCTTCATTTCGCGCAGTTTCCACGCCTCGTACTCCAGCTCGTCGTTTTCGTCATCAGTGCACACGTCGTTAATGTTGCCCTCTTTTTGTTCACCCTGCAATTAAAAACAGCCACTAAATATTGTAAAAGGCAGTGATAAACCTTGTGGATAAAGAACAGGCCTATTAGCCGATTGGTTTCTGGTTCGAATCCCGAAGAGAGCATGTACCACTAAATTCGTGTTGCTGGATTTTTGTACATATTTGCAATTATCGCTTGCTTAGTATTTAAAGGAAAAACATCGTGAGGAAACCCGCACGTCCAAGAAATTATATTAAAAAAGACGTATAACCTAACCTAAGAGAGGTCTGGTTTTCCCTGTGGGTTGCGGAACTCTGATAGTAGTGTTCCATGTCAAAATCAGTATCTTTGCAGAATCTTTAGGGTTATGTAGTGGACCCCGCCTATCCTAATGGAATGGGATTGGAAGCTATAAAGAAGATTATATAGTGTAAATAAATACTTTACGATGCTTTTTTGTGCGTCTGTATTCTTTTAACTCCAAATTCACTATATAGAACACACCAGAGGGAGACTTTGTACAAAAGTCGTCTGCATGGATACATCTATCTCACCTATTTCTACCGCCAAGCAACTATATTTTTATAGCTGCTGTCCGGTTTGAAGGGTTGAGATATGGCAGAGTAATTACTGGGTACTGTGACGAAACAGCCTTAGGTCACAAGATTGGCAGCGCGCGAGTGACTACCCCGTGGTGTTGCAACGTCAATAGACTTAGTGGTATAATTTGTTTTTTTTTTAAATGCCGAATGCATACGCAAATTACTCATACAATATTTTTGTTAGTGATTTCTCTCCCTCAACAGGCAATAGTACGTAAACCAACGGTACCAGTGTATTCCTCTGTTCTGATCTGATTGTTTCTTCAACCAACTTCAGGGCCTCTCTCCTGCGTTCTTCTTTCTCTTTTCTTGCTTCACTCTCCTCCTTTTTCTGTTGTTTCACTTTACGCTCTCTCTCAGCGACTGTCATACGTTCTGATGCTCTTACAAACACAGGCTTCACCCTGGGCCCTGTATTAATAATAAATAATTAAAACGTGATATAAAAATAAGCACAAGAGACGCATGTATGTCTGATCTCCGTTTTTTATACAACGTCGGGAGGCATACAAGCATACGCCTCACCTGCTGCAAAGTGGCTACCGTAGCGCTTGTGATATTAAGTATCACTTGCTGTGTGTGTGTTGCTTACACAGCTACTCCTTAGGAGCTTACTCACTCACACGCAGGAACACAACAACTCTAGGGAGTTGTTATTTGACTACGGTTTTCTGTGAGGTGGTGGTACTTCCCCAGACGCGCTGCTTTGATGCGCCCTACCTCTTTACATCTCATTAACAATAATGTACTAGAATTTATTAATGATACTGTATTTCTTAGAATTATAATACACTCCCAATTGCAATAGGGCCCCCATATAAAAAAAACTGGCCAGTAAGCTCAGCTCCGCCACATATGCAGTTAGGAGAATTAGATAATTGACAGGTGTTGTGTGAAAATTTGCATTTTTTATTACAAGTTTTAATTTGTCAAAATTTTCATCAAAATCATAATTATGGGATCAATGGTCATTACTTATGAAAAACTTTTAAAGTAACATCATAAACCAAAAAAAGTTAATAATTACAAAATAAAGGCCGCGCCATTTGAAAATAGAAATTTTGTAAACAAACATCAGAAGTCCTAATATTTTTCGCCAAGTTCAAAATAAAAAGCACTGGACTATACCTAAGGGGCTATTATTACTAAATGTAAGAATACCAAAAATATTTAGCAGTGTAAAATTCTCCAAAACTACAGCTGTTCTCAAAATGTTCTGAGGAAACTTCTATTACATTAATATTGAAATATATTTAAATTATAATTATTACACTAATAATTCGCGTCTTTTTTGAGGCGAACTAATTTCCTTTAAAGCTCCAAAATTAATTGCCGAACTTTTGTATTACAACAACAGGCTACTTAAGGGATACTTATAAAAAATTCTTCAAAACAATATAACTATCAAATATTTAATAATAAAGACACACAAAACTTAACCAAATAGTACTAATGAAAAAACAACTGCAACTGAAAAAAAACTCAATAAACGCAATCCAATCCCAACAAGAGTCAAATAGAAATGTATAATTCAAATGGCGGGCGAACCATCTTACCTAATTCAAAATATTCGGAACTGTTAAAATACTAAATTGGTTGCATTGTTTGTTCTTCATATAACTTAGTGCAAGACGGTTTGTTATAAAATTTCTAGTTTCTCGTGGCGCGAATTTTACAAACTACAACTTTCTACTATGATTATGGGCGTTGATGGCCTACCGCACTTACCCATGGTCCACTCTATCGATATTCAAACGAGGCTCCAGTGAGAAGTAGCGCGCAGTGATATTTATAACTTAGAGCAGCTTTATCACAAAAATACGATCCACGCCTTTTTTGTTGTCACCTTCCATGCAATTCTCTAAGCGACTCGTAATGGCTGTGTGCGTCGCTGTAATCACAGATGTCACAGCTTTGACATCGTCTACTGCGATCACGGCTTTTTATTTGGTATTCTATAAGGCTGTAAGCGTACGCGAGGCTGTTTGCCTTGTAGAATTCCAATTCCAAACGCAGCCTTGCGGCGCTAGTGTCGCACAACCATGAAAAGCGACACTAAGGAATTGCAATTTTGTGTTCAAGGCTATAACAGCCGATGTTTCCAAGGATGTAAGGATGTTTGCTCTTACAGAATTGAATGGCTTATCGTGAGCGCTTACACTCCAAATACTAAAATAGTACGTTATGTTATTATTACCTGTATCCTCTTCACTATCAGTATATTCCATGTCTGAGGAGCCGCTCTCCTCTTTTTCACCATCCAACATTTCTTCATCGTCATCTCTTCCAAGAACTTCTTTTTCAGCTTCCCTAATAGATAAACATTCGTCTTAATCAACGATATATAATAAGGAAATGATCCAATCCACTGATGTGTGGTAAAGCACAACCGACTCACATTCACTTTTACATTTGTAAATATGACGACTGATCGGTATTATTTAACCGAACAGTCATACAGTAATCAATACTATGTTTTGTGAGTTGGATGTAACTTCCCTAGCCGGGCTGCTTTCTGGCCCTGCCTTTCTTAATAACACTCAGACCAATACAAACAAACATGTTCATGCACATAAACATTTGTCCTGTGTGGGAATCGAACCTACGTGTCTTGGTGTTAAAGTAGCATTGCTAATCACTCCGCCACCAGGCTCGTCAAAATGGTTTTGAAACACCGGTTATACAGAATGATGCGCAAAATTTATATTTATATAGGGATAATTCTTCTCATTAAGTTGGTCGTAAAGTTGTTAAAGAAAATGAGTTCAGTGCAACAGTTTTGAAAGTCTTAAAATTACTCTTTTACTTTTAAATTTCGTATTATATATAAGTATATATACACACATCAAAAGTGTCTAGGGATCAACATATATTTTTGCAATAACTTTTCTCCTGATTGATATTAATTAAAATTTTCTTTAAGGATTCATCAAATAAAGTGTTTTCGTTTGTCTACAGTAACGATAAACCAAGTCACCTTTGCATTAATAAAGAAATTTGCCATTTTCATAATAAAGGGATTTTTGACATTTGAACCACTAACATTAAAGTTCGAAAAAAAGACTGAAATAACAGTTTTCTTCAAAATTTTATTGGGTAACTTAAACAATTAATAATCCGTGTTTCTACCGCGAACACTAACAACACAAGAACATCGCTTTGGCATACTCAAAATGAGTTCATCCAAATCACGCTGTGGAATGGCCGCCCATGTTCGTTGCAACAACAAAAAAAGGTCTTCTTGCGACTGGATACCCTCCATATTCGGCAGAGCTCTTCTCTGTAGCATATCCCATGCATGCTCAATCGGGTTCAAGTCTGGCGACTGAGCAGGCCAGGGCATGACATTGATGTTAGCTGCGGCGAGAGTCTGTCTTACAACTCTTGCGGTGTGCGGTCGTGCATTATCATGCATTATGCATGCATGTTATATGCGGAAATTTGTTATCAGTATCTTCCCATGTTAATAATATTATACTACGTGATTTGTGAATCTGTTAATTTCCCGAAAATAAATAAATAAATAAATTAACTGAAATAAGGGACCGATTTGCACTTGTAGAGGAACGATGACGTCTGATACAATCGTCTCAGCATAAATTTGAGCGTTGAGGTTGCCTCTGATCCAAATCAACTCAGTTCTTCCGCCGATCCAAATACCCGCCCATACCATGATGGTTCCACCACTATAAGGATGGACTTCCTGGCAGGATTTTAATCGCTGTTGGCGTCCAGGGGTTCTCCAGTGTCGTATACGTCTTGTATCCGGTCTCATACCAAAACGAGACTCATCAGAAAAGCACACGAAACGCCATTGTTCTTCTGCCCAATTTCTGTGTTCAAGAGCCCATTGATATCGAATCCTACGATTGTGCATTGCTATAGGTGGTACCCTTAGCGGTCTTCGGGAATGAAGGTTCACTTCATGCAAGCGGTTTCTGACTGTTTGGTCGCTAATTAAGTTCCCTGAAGAGTGATGAAGCGTCACGGCTAACATCATGGCGGTTATTGTTGGAGCTCTTCGAGTTGTGATTTGAATGTATCGGTCTTGTCTCCGTGTGGTGCAGCGATACCGTCCTCCATGGCGCTCAGCCACGGTACCACTGCTTCGGTAACGTGTCCAAAGTCGACTGATACTGACATGGGCGGCCATTCCACAGCGTGATTTGGATAAACTCATTTTGAGTATGCCAAACCGATGTTCTTGTGTTGTTAGTGTTCGCGGTAGAAACACGGATTATTAATTGTTTAAGTTACCCAATAAAATTTTAAAGAAAACTGTTATTTCAGTCTTTTTTTCGAACTTTAATATTAGTGGTTCAAATGTCAAAAATCCCTTTTTTATGAAAATGGCAAATTTCTTTATTAATGCAAAGGTGACTTGGTATATCGTTACTGTAGACAAACGAAAACACTTTATTTGATGAATCCTTAAAGAAAATTTTAATTAATATCAATCAGGAGAAAAGTTATTGCAAAAATATATGTTGATCCCTAGACACTTTTGATGTGTGTATATAGAAAAACAACATAATTATGGCTAACTTTGTTGGATTTTGCAGAAGCACCAACATTATGGGACTAACCTGGCAGCCAATTTTGTTTTAAGAGCTTGTCGACGCCTTTCAATTTCCTCGTCATCGAGCTCATCTTCGCTGTCCGAGCTATCTTTAGCTTCATCGTCATCAGATTCAGATTCCGGCTCAGGTTCCGCATCAATGATTTCCGGCCTGTGCTCCGTGCGGCGAGGCGGCGATCTCGCTGCGATTCGCAGACGTTTCAATCGTGGATCATCCACCTAAAGACATAAATAAATAATCTTTTTTTCTCATATTACTAAGGTGTCAAACAATGATTATCAACAGGCGCTTTACCGTTCGTAGTTTTGCCGACGTCTTTACAAAGTACTAACCTCTTTATCCGAATCACTGTGTGGCTCATCTACATGAGTGACAATTTGCGGATACACCTGCTTACGTTCTGGCCTTTGCTGCTCTATAAAATCTTCAGCATCTGATTCCTCTGACGATGAGGCTCCTTGGGCATAGTCAGGCTTTTTCCCTGATATATACCTCTGGACTTTCACTTTTTGCATAGATATTTCACCTGAAAAAGAAAAGCAAGAAAGATGACAGCCTGACTATTTAAATGGCATTGCAAAACTCACTCACAGTAGAGCGGTAAATATATGATTGGCTGAATAGGTACAATATAGGTTCAGTATCCTCTCCAGCTCCTAAGGAGTTATTGTGTAAGCAGCAGAGGAAGCATCGCGCGAGTGATATATGTTACAAGTGTTAATATGCTACGGTAACTGCTTTACATCAGGTGGAGCGTACGCTTGTATGGCTCCCGATGTTGTATTAAAAAAAAGTATTTCCTTTTTTTTGAGGCTAGACCTACTGCTACAACTAGTAGTTCGTCTAGATAAAATAGTACCACACCAACCCTGTGTCATCCTACTGCAGGATACAGTCTCCCTTCAACAAATGGGGTTTAGAGCGTACTCTACCACGCTGCTCAGCTGCAGATTGGCGGAGGTCAGTGTTTTGAATCCACCCAAAGGTCACTGACTTAGCTTAACGACTGTCATCTTTTGACAACAGCCGGGATTAACGGTTGAACGTCTCCTGCTGAACACGAAAACCTCAAGATAGATAAACCCATCCACAGACAGGGTGCGGTCGACATTACTTAACCTACGTGTTCGGTTAGAATGACACTCGCAACGACGCCATCGAGCTATTTTAGCTAGAGCAATGATTTTTAATTAATAAATATATAAGTAACAGATTGCTATTAGCCGGTGTTAAAGTCATTGGAACTTCCTAGCAATGTTTAAAAGATTACACATAAGTATTATAACTTAATTATAAAGATAAAAAATATTTATTTCTAATAGGGTCTTGCTCATTAACAGACTCATTTTTCATTTTTTAAATAAAACTTTTTTGTTATTGGATATTTCATCATCTTGTACTCGGGATCTTAATCCCACTCGCCCACATCATACACCAAGCTGATGGAATAGGGTAGGGCTCTGAAAGGCGAAAACTATAATTCAATTCAGAAGTGCTATACCAACTAACTATGCTATTATAAATATCGCGATCAAGTAAACAAGCAGCATAAGTCAACTAACATCTACAAAAAAAGGACACGTGTTCCTAGTGAAAATCTGGATGAGAGACAGCTAGTTCTGTGAGTGCGACAGGAATAAATAACTCCAGGGCCTATCACTTTTAATAAAGACGAACCCCCCTCTATCCCCCTATCTACAATAGTTTATAAATCCTTCTTGTCATTTGTAACTCCTCCCCTTTCATGCATATTTTGTGATTTTATTTACATTGTACTTTAATAGTGGTAGTCAAATACAACCGAGCGTTAGGAGACGCAGCCACGTGGATCCGCCATTTAACTTTAATGTTTATCTAAAAACATTTCCTTCTTTTCTGTACCATCAAACGTGGCAACAATATCTTCCCATTTCCCAGGGTTATCTTTACCATTTCTTTTCTCCATTTTTAAGGCGCATTCGCTTTTATTTAAAAAAATAGGTACATTATGTAGAAACATAATAAAAGAATGGTTGTATGTCGATTATTGGTGGTAACACTAAATTTTTCTCACGTTGGCGGCATTGTTTATAAAACAATTATGGCGGATTGCATACAGACGATTGAAAGTGATATACTACAATTTTATGATAAATTGTGCCTGAAAAACTACTGAAGGAAAGCAAGTAGATTTTAAATATACGATGTAAAAACTAATTGAGGTTGTTTTACGATTGAAACGAGTCGCTTTATTAATGTATTTTCTAAAATATCGAGTTGGTTAACGAAAGTAAAAGTAGAGGTTAGGTTAAGTTGTCAACTTATTCGGTATGGCATTTTTACCTACAGCTAGGGTGTAACGTTGTACGTACATTGCTTACTTATATACATTACAATACAGTAAAATATAAAATAAATAAAAACTTAAAATAAAAGTAAATAATAAAATAAATAAAAACTTAAAGTAACTATTTACAAAACTAAAATCTACATAAATATATACAAACCTACATTAAAGTAAATAAAATATAATACAAATTCATCAAACGGTAGCTAGCACATTTTAGCGCACACGAAATGCATCGTCTTAGCGCTCACGGAACTGGTTTATTTGTTCTATGTTGAAGTAAACAGCGCACCCGATGCGACACGGCGATTGGCAATACGGAACGTTTGAGAGAATGCACGTCACATTATTTATTTTTTGACATCGGTCTACGTGAAATTGATTTAATACAATTAACGTCACCGATAAACAATTTTATGTTCTCATAATTCAATAGTTATATTTTTTAACCAGTATCTAAAGTGTTGCAGTGCATTTCAACCCCGATCGGGGTTCCAAGATACGGGTTATAGAACCATACCCACGAGTCCAACGACACACCGAGGCTACTTCCCCATTGAGTCAGGACGCGGTTCCTGCTTTCGCTGCCCGACAAGACGACCGGTCCCGACCACCGCGTACTCCACCTACGCACGTACCAGGAGAGTACCTGACCGAACGGACATAATAGGAACTGTGTGATTGGTCGATCCCAGCCATATTTATTTATTTTGGGGTCATTATTAATTTTATTTAATTTTTTTTTTAATATATATATATTTGCTGCACGGATCCCTCTCATTTGTCTTCCCAAACCCCAATGGGACTTTTAACAATGACAGGGTAAGTAAATTTTGAAAATGTGACTACCCACATTTTCAAAATTTACTTATTTTATCTAACTATGCCAAAGTCAAAAAGAAGTTGATGGATTTGGCAGGCTAGACTCATAGAGTTCATTGAGTTACTTCAGGGTTATTTATTAGTATATGTTTTGTAATTTAGGTATTTTTGGTAGGTATGACTTTCTTATGCAGTTACAACCAAACTTGGAAATATACTTACATTGTGTTTAATCATTCATTTTAATTTGGGTTTTTTGTCTGCTTCGGAATTATGAAACCGGCCGCAACTTTTTTTGTCAGGTAAATATATGTCACTCTCAGTCGGTGTCGTATTAATCAATTATTAAACTTTAATTTAAAAGAGCGTTGATATTTATAAGTAAAGAAATTTAATAGGATTTTGTGAAGAACAAGTACTTCCTTATTAAAAATATTTATTAGTTTTTTTTCGTTGGACTTTTGACAACCCTACATCACTTACGACTTTTCTATAAAGAAACTAGAAACCCGCGGTAACCGCGGTTACGTATTGCCATTTTAAAGTAATATTTATTACTAACTGAATGTGCATGATGATGACGATGCATGTGTTATATAATTAAAGTTGAGATAAATTATATATTTTAGTAGTTGTATAGTGTCGTTGGTGGAAACAATATTGCAATAAAACTTTAACAATTTTATGTTTGGATCTCTACAAAGCGTTTAAGTTAGTTGGTGCGGCCCCATATTTCATTTAAATACTGAAGATGCGATTTGACCAAACAATGATATACGATTTGTCTAACCTTTTTTGGTATGCAGTGCACTATTTTTCTAAGTGCTCCTAATGCGGATGTTAATTTCGTTTTGACCTGTTTAACGTGCGGCTTCCATGTCAGTTTGTCATCGATCAGTAGTCCCAGATAATTTACTTGATGTGATCTTCGAATGATTATATGATTTATTTTGAGCGATTCAAATTCAAGATATTTTTTTTTAATTTTAGCTGATGAAATGTGTTTAATTGGTAAAAGATTGTGCAGCAACCACTCATTTAAGATGTCCAGGAACTTAAGAGCGTCAGTAACTATGTCATGGATAGATTTGTCAAAGTAGAATAAGCATGTATCGTCAGTGTACAGTGTGAGGTATTCAGTTAATACTATTTGACTTATATTATAAATAATAACGGACCGACTATGGACCCTTTTATGGCAATAGTGTTGCTTCTTTATGCCAGTGTCAAAGTCTTCAGTTTAGAACCATTTGAAAATCTTAATTCTATGTTCCAGCTTCAGGAACTGTGCTGAATACTTGGGAAGAATACCTAGACCCGATCAACCGAGATTAAATACCACCCGTAAAACGATAATGATTTTACAAGGTTGAACTTATTCACGTCTTCCAAAAAGTGCATAAACGTGTTACTCTTATATTTGAGTTTTTTCATTCCTGTATAATTTCACTAGCACTTATGTTCCAAATACTTTCGAAATCGTCACAAAAAACTAATTTTATACTGAATTGTAAAAATTTTAAGTATAACAACAAAAGCGTGGGAAGGAGCATCGACTAAATATTTGATTGCTTTGGTAGAGATACCATCTATTCCCGTACTGGTGTCAGTGTCCAAGTCTATTACATTATTTACTTCGTCTATAATATTAATAATTAATGTTCACTTAATGTTATGTCATGTGAGAAATTGTTTCCGTACATTAAAATTTTGCTAGTATCTGTATGCTATTTGCGAGGTATTTTGCTAACTAGATCTGCACCGATTGATGAGAAGAATGCATTGAAAAGATTTCAGTGCCGTCCGTAACCAGTACAAAGTACGAGATCAGTTTTGGGGGAAGCAATGCTGTTTTTAGTTTCGTTTGCTGATAAGGTATTGATGAGTTCCCACATTTTCTTAAGAAGCTGATTAAATGTATCATGGAATAATTTGTAATAGTATTTTTCTTTATATTCCTTAATCATCATTTGAACTTTGTCTCGTTCTTCCGCAAAAGCTTTCTTCTTGTCGTCGTCATTCGGATTTGTTTTAGTTTCTTGCCATAAGATATTTCTAGTATTTATCGCGTCAATGATCTCTTTATTTATCCAGTCATTCTGTAGTGGGTTAAGTATTTTAATTTTCTGTATTTTATTGCAATCTAAATACTCGTTCGTAATGAAGACGTGAGAGAAAGAGTTGGTCTAAAAGAGAGTGTCGGTGTTAAGATAGGAAAGGGCATGCTCCGTTGGTTCGGACATGAAGAAAGAATGCGGGACGAAAGAATGACGAAATATGATAATAAATATGAATAAAGATGTAGGAGCCGAGGAAGGCCGAGACTAACGTACCATGACCAAATTGGTCGTGTTTTATCAGAAGGTGATGTCAGAAGCCCCAGGAACCGGCGAGCGTGCATGTAAAGAGCTATGAATGTCACAGAAGCGAGTGAAGTATGCAAGTACCGCGTCTTATACCGCTTGGTTCTTTCTGCCTACCCCGTAAGGGACTTGGCGTGAAGATATATATACATACATATATACATACATTATTGCAATCTATATTCTGTATTATGATTTTTTCTAAGTTAGTAGCACAGTAATATCATCTTCATCGCATATTGATGCTGAGATGCTTTTGTAAAAGTACTCGGAATTGAGCACTATATATTTTTTTTCAGGTGTTAGTTTTCCAATTTTAAGATATAGTTGTTTATAATCTGAGAGGGCTGATTCAATAATAGAAAGACGGAAAGAGTGGTTGTTTATATCTGTAATAACATGATGTATTATAGTCTTGTTTTGAGTTGTCAATCTTACCTACAGCTTCGAAATTGTTCAAATAATTCCAGGGTATTTATGTTCAAAGCCAGAAAAATTGATTGATTAATGCGTTACCATTATGTTGTATCTTTTATCTTGTAAAAAAGTCAATTAGTTGCGAGTTAATTTGAGTACAAAAATAGGGCAATATTGCAGTGTTTGACGATATATTACTTTGTAAAAACGCGATTTGACATAAAAAAATATTAAAAAGCTACTTACCTTTTTCATTGCGAATGGGTACAGCACCAGCCGTACTTTGAATTCCAGTCGGTTGAGCAGGTAGGGCATTCATCTTGGACACACAATTTTATTTGTTGATTTCTATATGATATATTATGTTACTTTACTAAAAAAGAAACATATGAATTGTGAATTTTCCAGAATGCGCATAACTTCAGGGTCTGAAATCAAAACAATATATATGTGCATATCTTTCACATGTATCTATGTATCATACATAAATCTTTAAATACTAAAAGGGCACTTGTACAATTTTTATTACGAATGTTTTATTTTTATTTATTGTGTTGACAGTACTAAATTAAGTCATCTGTGATAAAACAGCACTTGCCACTGTTCATTTAGTACCACAAAACTCAACTAAATTATTTCGTTTAGTACTAAAACGGCTCTTGTACAGCAATATGTGCCGTTCTTACAATTATTCCTGAACGAACCCATAGAAATTTCGATGTCATTTTCTGTCTCGGCGGCGATAGCGTTATAGTTTCTCGCGTGGTTTTGTGGCAACTATAAGCATTTTATCAAAGAATATTTGCGTAATGAGTGAAGAATCAAGCCGAAAGAGAAAGAAAGGTGTGAGGCATGAAGTAAACTATCTTAGAAACCAAATTAAGAAGGCTAAAGTGCATGGTGAAAGTCACTTTAACTATCGTGGTCGATATGTTTCAGCGAAGAATTCTCCAGAAAGCATTAATCGACAGTGGTGTGTAAGCTATTAGGTATCTAATATTTACATAGAAAACTCGTTGTATTACATTTTTGCTTATTACGTTTCTTATTTTCAGCTGTCACAAAAAAGGTCTATGTATGTATGTATGTATATGTATGTATGTATGTATGGGTGGTATGGGTGCTGAAGGCCTAGAGGGGGGGTAGTAAGGGACCCAGAAAAAAGGGGCATTGGCTGCTTTAGGGGGCGATGGTTGATTTGTAATATCATTTACTTTTATCATTTACTACACAATATTGATTATTTAGTTTATATTTCTGGCCTTCTAAATTTATTCTAAACATAACATAGCTTTCATAGGATAGCCCATACACAATCAAGTTGTAACAAGTTTTTGTTAAATAATGCGATTTGTGCAATCCTTTAGCAATCGGCTGGTTAACAACGACTTGCTTGCCTACTGCCAACATTTGGAAAACCTCCACAGTGCTATCATAGAAAGATTCCAGGACATTTAAAATTGGAAATACCATACTGGGTGTTGGATCCATTTTCAAAATGTCTACATAGCAATTTCATCCCAACTGGAAGAACTTACTAGAACTGACAATGAACGAGGAAATAAAAATCAAACTCAAAAATGGCTACAAAAGCCAATCCCGCAATGATACCCTGGATTGTGGTAGATCGTACGACGATTTTTGATAGCATTCCCATCGTCAGATTTGTGTGAATGTGGATGTAACGCTGTGGCAACACTGCTTACTCAAAAGTGAAATTGTTTGCATGCTACCAAATGAGGCGACTTACACCTGTTTTTGAGTAAAATCAAACCTGATATCGACAAACTTGTTTAAAATCTTCAGATTCATCCTTCTCATTAGATTTGTTTTAAAATTAAAACCTATCTATATTGTTTCTTTTAATTTGAATAAAAGATATTCTTAATATTGTAAAGTTGTGTTTTAAGTGCTCTCACTGGTTAAAATATCTCCTTTCGAATGTAAGTTTAAACTCCAGACCAGACTAATATAGCACATTATAATTAATTTAATTAAAGTAATGAATGTCATTGCGGTTTTAAAGTTTTAGGTATGTAAAAAAAATTGGGGTCCCTGTAATATAATTGATTTGCAAAGATGAAATAAGTTTGAGAATCTCTGCTTTAGACTAATAAGTGACTATTGCTTTTCTTAAATCTATATTGCTTAAATCCTCGTAGCTTAAAGATATTTTCTTTTATCACTATTGTAATATAATATATGTAAATTGAATCTGATTGATGATTTATTTAGGTTTATATGTGAGGAACATCTCAGACAACCTCATATGATAAGGTGTGACATTAACAAGTAAAGAGACCAAAATAAATAATAGTTTGGGCGCCATCCATATCCTTATCCTAAAATTGCTCCAGATAGCACAGGGAGGATTGAAACCATTGAATTCCCAATTGATGCTTTATTGCTTTAAGGGATCTATTTAAGCTTATACAGTATATTTCACCTAGATTATGGCTAAATCTATAGTTAGTATTACACTATTTTAACAGCATTAATTTACCGGGTATATGCTAACTTGACGTGGACTAACACCGGAGCCTCATGTAGAAATCTAATTAGGACAGGGTGAATGGGACCCTAATATACCCTAATTGGCATCTCTAGATAAAAATGAAGGTGCACAATACCGGGTAGTTGGATCGCGTCGTATAACACTACGGCTCCGTGCTCCACCTCTTCATAAGAGTGGGTGTGAATAGACGGGACAAATAAAACAGAAGAAAAAGGCGCTGCTGCTGCTGTTTCGTCTCCATCCACCAGCGCCTCGAGAAACTGGCCGATTGCTAAAGAATTGCACAAATCGCATTATTTAACAAAAACTTGTTACAACTTGATTGTGTATGGGCTATCCTATGAAAGCTATGTTATTTTTAGAATAAATTTAGAAGGGCAGAAATATAAACTAAATAATCAATATTGTGTAGTAAACGATAAAAGTAAATGATATTACAAATCAACCATCGCCCCCTAAAGCACGCCAATGCCCCTTTTTTCTGGGCCCCTTACCACCCCTCTAGGCCTTCAGCACCCACTAGGACATGTTATAGCCCACTTTGAGAAAGACTGCTGTAGACTTTGAACCTATGCAAAGAAGAGAGTCACTTACATTGCCAATGCTGCTGTTAACACAGTAACAGCTTAGTACCTGACTGGTAAGCCTGCTTACTCACAATATTGCAACAACCCTCCAGGGAGTTGTTATTTAGCTGTAGTTCAGTAAGTTTGAGGTACTTTCCCAGTATAGTTACTTTGGTGTGGTATACCTCTATTAAATAACTCAGGACCAAGATAAACAGACTCGCCTTGTGTGGGCATCGAATCCATGAGCCAAAAGTAAGTTAATGCATTTCAATATACTTAAAGTCCATAGTCACTATTTTACTGCCTATTCTTGGAATACTATGATTTTCTATTACTTGTATGTCTAGATTTTTCATGAGATAACCACAATTTATTATGTGAGTAGTTATAAAACAGTCAGCTTTTAGGGATACACTTAGTCAGTCAGTGGGATTATGGACTAGGGTAGAAAGGAATCAATTGTAGAATGAATAATGTGCCAAAAGTAGACAGCAAAGGTGTGTCAAATTATATTACTTTAATTCCATTTTCACTGCTTTCCCGCTAGAAAAGCGTCGAGTCCACAGACATCTGCATTCGGCTTGCAATTCTTATCCTTGTAAAACTTTCAAAGCTTACGCTTTTGCCCCTCTATGGGAAAAGCCGACTCCACGTAACTAGGATTAATTTGAAGTCACACATTTAATTTTTTGAATAATTATTTTAATCTCTGTATGTGGTATTGTTTACAAGGTTTAATCCCAGGCGGACGACACCGCCATGTTACCAAAATATGATCCCAAAATAATATGCTCCGACAATATACAAATAGAAATGTTATACTTACAATTACAAACAGCTCAGTGATAAAGCTACGGTTATACACACCAAAGGGAATTTTGTGATATGCACAAAAAAGTACTAAACAAACAAAAGCAATGCACTAAAAGTACTACTAAAACAGAAACAGTGACGTTGGTTCACGTTAATGACGTTGACAATTATTAATCAGGGTTACTGACATTTAAAAATATTTGTCCCTAAATGACAGACAAAAATGTTTAAAGTAATTTCTAAACACCCTGAAAACATTAAAATTTGATACTATGTGTTTACATGTTACATCATCATCATCCGAGCGGTAATTTCGGTCGATTCCTAAGCTTTCGCTTCGGAATTTACTTCGATTTAACTTTAACTTCTTCCCTATAGTGATGCCGCCGCTCGATAGGCCAATATCGATTGTATATAGTGCGAATATTGATAGTACTATCGATCGCACAAAACGTGTTAATACTATTGAAAAATGGCAATACTATTGATAGAACAAAATGTGGTAAACTATTGACTATCGATAGTGCAATACTATCGATAGTAATCCGTTGTTGATGGCAATGCTATCGATAGTATCAATAGTATAGCGACTATTAGGGCTCAATTCTATCTATAGTATTGCATATACAATATCGATAGTACTATAGAAATCCTAACTGATTTTCAAGGTCAACTATCGATAGGCATACTAAGCTAGACTCATGCTGTGTGCCTATACTTAAGAAATCGTAAATTAATCATAATATTACAGTTCCCGACAGTAAATATTGCACTTCGGCAATCTTCGCATTTCCGAATACAAGAAAGCTAATTTCCGTGTCCAATTGTAGTCCTTCTTTTGTTGGTCATCGTTTTACGTGCGTCGGGCGTAAAAACAAAAATCGGCCAAGTGCGAGTCGGACTCGCGGACGAAGGGTTCCGTACCATTATCTATAAAAACGGCAAAAAAAAATCACGTTTGTTGTATGGGGCCCCCCTTAAATATTTCTTTAATTTTAATTTAATTATTTATTTTTAAAGTGAAAAAAAGAAAGTGAACTAAATATTTTGTGATTATTTCAAGTGTCTACCTGGTGCCGTTATCAATATCGAGCAAAAACGAGCAAAAAAATCACGTTTGTTGTATGGGAGCCCCCTTAAATATTAAATTTATTCTATTTTTTAGTATTTGTTGTTATAGCGGCAACAGAAATACATCATCTGTGAAAATTTCAACTCTCTAACTATCACGGTTCATGAGATACAGCCTGGTGACAGACGGACGGACGGACGGACGGACAGCGGAGCCTCAGTAATAGGGTTCCGTTTTACCCTTTGGGTACGGAACCCTAAAAAACCACTTAATTGTTTATCGTTAGTACCTGAGTGAGTTAATACCCTACTATAGGGGTGGGCAAATGGAATATATATCGATGTAATCGCTTTCAAAAAATTTAAATATGTAATTAAAAAATATCGATATTTTACTAGGATGACATTGTAATACTTATAACATACACTGTCCATCATATAATTGTTTTTTTAATAGGTAGGCATTTTAACGAGTCAGAAAGAGACGGGTAACTATCAAGTGTTGCGTACCTCTCCAAAGTCATGCTGATCTGATCTGTTAAAAGATCTGTAAAAGGGACGTTGTATAAGCGGTTGCATACATGCGTCGTATATACAGAAGTCTTAAACAATATCGAATTTGATACTCTGAAATAAATTTCGATAGTTCGAGATTGAATGTATCGACGAAACGTATATTTTTTTTTAATATCGATGTTTTAATATATTGATACTTTTTACCCAAGCCACACATCCTACCCTATGGAATGTTGTGCAATGAGAATGAAATGCTTATTTCTTTATTTTATTCATTCTTATAAATGCGTCACATCACATGCAATTTCTTCATAAATGATGATACTGCTAAATAAAAACATACCTACCTACACATATGTAGCGCCTCCCTCTTAGTTACATAATAGATAACCTCAGAGGAAGTATTAGATAACCTTTTAACAATATAGATAAATTCATATTTTTGTTGTTTTAGATAGGTACTGGTACTGGTGGCTGCCTAAACTGTTAATATAAAATACTAGGTATAATAATGGCTTCTACTTCTCAACTCACAAGTGTGGACAAATTAATTGTAAATACGTTATCGGGAAATGATCTAGAAGAATTCAACCGGATCCATTACGGCAGAACTAAACATCAGGAACTTCCAATCAAGTCAGACAATTTTGATATGTCTGCACAGAACAAGTTCGAATTGGCTGCATACGATTTTCCTGCGAAGACAGAAGATACGAGAAGCCCTCGTAAAGTGAAAGTAGGTGTAATCCAACATTCAATTGTGATTTCCACCGACAAGCCTATAACTGCACAACGACAAGCAATATTTGATAAAGTTCGTAAAATCATTGAAATAGCTGGAAACGAAAATATAAATATTTTATGCTTGCAAGAAGCCTGGAGTATGCCATTTGCATTCTGTACCCGAGAAAAGGAACCCTGGTGTGAATTTGCAGAACCTGCTGAAGATGGACCAAGCTCGATATTTCTAAAGGAATTAGCTGCTAAATATGGCATGGTCATTATTTCCCCCATATTGGAGAGGGATGAGGTACATGGAGATACAATCTGGAACACTTGTGTCATAATAAATGAGCAAGGAAAAGTAATTGGTAAACATAGGAAGAATCATATTCCACGTGTAGGTGATTTCAATGAATCAACTTATTACTTTGAAGGCAACACAGGTCACCCTGTTTTTGAAACTACTTATGGCAAGATAGCTGTCAACATTTGTTATGGTCGACATCACCCTTTGAATTGGCTTATGTTTGGCATAAATGGTGCAGAAATTGTATTCAATCCTTCAGCTACTGTTGCAGGATTAAGTGAGCATTTATGGGCTATAGAAGCTCGCAATGCAGCTATTGCTAACAGCTACTTCACCTGTGCTATCAATAGAGTAGGAACAGAAACATTTCCTAATGAATTTTCTTCAGGTGATGGAAAACCAGCTCACAAAGATTTCGGTCACTTCTATGGTTCTAGCTATGTCACAGCTCCAGATGGTACTAGAACTCCAGGGTTATCCAGAGATAAAGATGGACTATTGATAGTGCAAATGGACTTAAACATGTGTCGTCAAGTCAAGGATAAATGGGGATTTACAATGACCCAACGACTTGACCTTTATGCCAAAAGTCTCAATGAAGCTATTAAACCTGACTATGAACCACAAGTTGTCAGAAAAAACTAATTATGTCTGAACTTCCCTGAGCTTTGAAAAATTTATATTTTTTTTATACATTTTTGTAGTTTATAATCACTCACTGCTTTATGGATTGCGGTCCCAAAAATTACTTTTCTGAAAGCTGAAGAATACATTAGTTCTCTATACAATAGATCTGTCATCAAATTACTATTAGCTGACTTGGTGGTCACAGATTGTTGCCAATGTTTTCATACACAGCTTACTTTTAAAACTTTTTATTTATATGGTAATACAATTTTTGAGATGTATTGACCAAACAGTCTTCCAATGTCATATTTGTCTGTTAAGATTGTTATGGATTTTGAGAATGAGCAATTCTATAATCAGTCATTTCAAATATATAGTGATGGTATGATGGATGCATTTAAAATCCTTGGTGGTTGCATTAGTAGTAAGCCAACTGTCCATCTGAGTGAAAGTTTAATTTTGTACTTAGTTTTTCTGGGTGGTTATAAAAAGCCTAACATCGAAGGTTATTCTCCTAACCTAATAGGGGTTTTAATTAAGAAAAAACCAAATTTTTCGCAGGGAAAGAGAAATACCATCATAAAGAGAAAATCGTTTTCTACCTAATCCAACCTTCAGAACTTCAAATACCTGAAGCTGACTTCTAATGCCATCTCCTTATTCTGTGCCATCAGATAAGACTGGTTGTGAGGTACCTTTTCTAGGTACCTCTTCTAAAACACAGAATAATTTATTATTATTACACTGAAAGAACTTATTGAAATGATATTATTATAACGAGCTATTTTGTTTCACCTCCAAGGTCAATTTAGCAAAACATATTTGAAGGATTAAAAATGTGTAAACAAAAGAACTGATACAAATCAGCAGGAAAATGTGGTAAAATGTAGTTGTAAATTGAAAGGTAAAACAATTAAGGTAGCTAATGAAGGCATTGAAGTCGGGCCTAACATCACAATACAAAAATAAATGTATAGTGATGTTAGGCCTACGAAGTCATTTTGCTAAATTGTCCTTATATGGAGGGGTTTTATTATAATATATAATAATAATATAATTCCAAATATTTTTTTAATCTAATATTTTTATAAAATATATTTTGTTATTTTTTGTTGATTTTGAAATAAAACAATTTTAATATAAAACATTGTGTATCAATGGGAATAATACAGATGTGAGCTATACATAAATATAGGTGTTAGATTAGCATGGGGTACATCCAGGTAACTATGCCTTTTTTTCAAACCAATTCTTTTTGAGCACATATTGTGGTTTGTAAATTGTGTCAGGTCATACATAATTTACAACAAATACATCAGGTGGTATACTTTCCAATATTTCATGGCAATTAATGGTACCTGTTACCACCGTAATTTTATATTGGAGTAGGGCCACTTCTATACAATTAAACCACAATGTAACAAGGTATCACAAAAATCCAGATATCATTTGTTAACAGATGCCTATATCCTCGAGAAACTCACTACACATACCTACCACCTTTAGGCTGGCAAAAATTGTGTTGACATGTCAGTCAGTTTCTTATTATTTACATGTACAATATATAGCTTAATAGAGAATTAACTTCCATTTCTTGTGTTATTGTTATTTAAAATATTAACTACCATCATTTCCCTAAAAATGTAATATACTAATATATTGTGTAACTTAAATCCAATGATTTATTATACATGAATACAAGTACAGATTACTACAAAGAATTTTAAATTTACGCATATTTTATTGTCAGTGTCCAAAATTCTCGAGTAATGTAATATGGAATAAGTAGTCAATTGCTACATATTGTCCATTAACATAAATGTTTAGATAATAGCATAGATTACATAAAACCATTAACAGAATGGTTAGGTAATTGTTGTATTAACCATATGTTACAATTGCAGGGGATATTCATAGATAAATTATACCTGTGAGTCATGCTACATTGCATCAGTAGTAATATTCCTCCAAATGCACAATGCATGTCTACTACCAGAGTTGTGATCTCCTCCCACCGTTTTTTATTCACTTAGGGAGAGGTCCACTTCCATTCCCATCACAATCTCACTTTGTGATGTTATTAAACTAATTGTAACCTTTAGCTATGATGTTGATAGGTGTACATATTTGTTGTTGTTTATTAATATTAATGGCATTCAAGGATGCATATTTTTGTTGCAATTTCATTTAATATATAATTGAATTCATTTAGAAAATTGAACCACCTTATTTGCACTATATTAAAATGAAACTCTGATTTGTGTTGGGTTCAATTACTAAATGCAATAATTGCACAATAAATATATAGTTTGACAAAAGAGTAAATGGTAACAATATTAAACATAATTTGGATAGGCACCATTATTAACTGTACATACCCCAGATCTCGGACTGTAAAATTAGTATAATCACTATGCACTAATACATTATGCAGTCTTTGCACGTATGGCAGCACGTTTGCCAGTGACAGCCTGGAAACCTGATTTGATGCTGGCTACAGAGCAACGTGACCCACACGTCTCACACTGCAGGAAGAACAACCGGGTGTCTTTCTGTAGAATTGTGTCAGGTGAGCGACATGTGTGACATGTCACATATTCCTTAATATAACGACGAAGGACATTTTCTATTTGTTTCTGTTGGAATCGACCCTTTATAATGAGCTGACTATTACCATCTACCGAACCGCTCGTACCTAATTCAGCCAGTAAAAAGTCTAATAAATGTTTTGGCTGTCGATGAAGAGTTTTACAAATTTCTGTGAAATTGGCAAAAGATGTTTTCTTAGTACCAATTCTTACAACCTGGGGAGGTCTCATGATGAACTTCTGCTTCTTGCCTGATACCATGCTAGGATTCTTCTCACGCATGATATCGAACACACGCTCGAGAAGTTCATCGTATGTGTAGTCACGATCACTGCCTACCCAGTCTACATTTAAGTCATCCACGTTCTCCTGATCCTCGCCTTTCGTGTCGTCTTCAATAACATGGTCGTCGATATTCTTCTTCTTCTTTTTCTTTTTAGTCTTTGAGAAATCTATATCTAAGTCGAGATCGTCAATGACCTCTTCCTCCTGTGGCTCAGGTTCTTCCGCGGGTGGCGTTTCTGGTAAAGCATTTTCTATATCTTCCAAATTAAAGAAAGTCTTCTTTTTCTTTTTCTTCTTTTTTCCAAAATTGTCTAGATCAAGGTTATCATCATCGGGCACGTCGACGTCACCCGTCTCCGCAGGGATCTCCGTGCTCCTGGTTTCGCCTTGTTCCGCAAGTGCTGCGTCCATATCAAATCCAGTCTTCTTTTTCTTCTTTTTCTTCAACGATGGGTCAAATACCATATCGTCGTCCATGATTTATTGAGAAATAAATTCAACAACTTGCGCTAAACTTGTAACAATTTGGTTAGAATTCAGAATAATTGCCTATTGGCAGGTGGAACCGTGGAAATACAGACAGACATGTCATGTCAAAATGTTGCATCAGCTTTATTTTTTTAATAAGTACCAGCGTAGTAATCAAATAGTATAAATCCTTCTTCTTCTTCTTTACGTTATCGCGTTTTTCCATTAGGATTGGTGATGTCCGCTACCTAAGAAAAAAGATTTGGTGAAGATACTGATTTTGAGATGTATTGTAAGTTATTTATTGGCTTCTCAATTGATCGTAGAATTCAACTTTATTGGTATTTCATTAATAATACACAAACTCAACTTTTCCACGATTTCGTCACGGTAAAGAGATATGCAGACTTTTTATACAATGTTGAATGGCAAACAAGCATACTACCATTACTACCCATTTGATGGGAAGTGGTTATCGTAGTCTATAAAAGCTTGTAATACAACTAGTGTAGCTCGCTCGTTACCACCGCTGCTGCTAATACTACCTATGTTAGCAGCAGCGGCTCCTCGGGAACTTAGTGGTAATTAGTGGTAATATAGCACGTGTAGGATAGAAAGTTGTTACTTATTCTGTGAATACTTACCCATTCAAGTAGTTTTGGTTTCACTATGAAGTTAAGTACCAGGAATTTGTCTCAGCTACTTGTGACAAGGGTTGGCGCTTTCGCATAGGTCAGCGAACCAATTCAGCTTAACTGGAATATGATTCAGACAGCTATCACTGATAACGTCTGAAGAAATCCAATGGTGTCTGCGTCGCATAAAGAGGCGATAAGAGCAGAGCCGTTAGAGTCCCCGTCGAAGCCTAGAAAGCGATGCCCCACCACATACTTTTGAAATAGTTAATAGATTCAGGCGTTATTTTGCGAAAGTTATATTTATACATCGATGTATTTACAGCACAGCAAGGCGGCGAAGCAGCCGAGGCGAAGACTATCGTAGCAACCATGGCAGCAGAAACAGACCGAGAAGTCAACTACTTACCACTAGCAACCGAGACGCAAGAGAGCTTGCCATATGCGAGACTAATTACAATTTTTCTAGCGGCTGTGGCATTGAGATAGATAAGCAAGTACTACGAACGATTTATTTCTAAATGTTTTACTAGTGGTATTTTTTATTGTAATCTACAATAAAAAATAGCACATATAGGAAAGACAAAAGGTACTACTGCTTTGCGGTATATAAATAATGTGTGCACAAGTTACCCAGTAAGGGAAAATCATGTAAATGTGTAGATATTTTTCAGTATTACTTGTAAGTACTTAGATTTAACATAGTTATAGGTATTAGTTATTTGCAATTGAATTATCGAAATGTTTAATACAGTAATTATAATGTTATTCATTTAAACATTTATTTAATAGATTTAAATTTTAAAGATGTTAGGTACAATAACCTATGTTACATTGAATTATGTTTACAATTCTTGTAAACTATAAATTTAGATTACTATATATAAAAGATTGTTGATGGTTTCGACAAATTTTAAGTAGCTAATAAAATATTTTTTATTTTTCTCTATTGCTGCGGCATCAATCGCAGATTTTTCGTTGTCACACGGCAATTTCTCAGATTAAACGACAGTCCAAAATATTCAACCGGCAACCCTGCAGTGAAGTCTGTCATCTCATTTTACTCTGTCTGTCAGGACTTCTTCCCGCGCATTTGATGAGTTGTTGAGTTGAGAAAATGCTTTACCAGAAACGCCACCCGCGGAACAACCTGAGCCATAGGAGGAAGAGGTCATTGACGAGTTATATTGTTGTTATACTTAAAATTTTTACAATTCAGTATAAAATTAGTTTTATGTGACAATTTTGATTGTATTTTGTAACATAAGTGCTAGTGAAACTATACAGTATGTAATGAAAAGACTCAAATATAACACGTTTATGCACTTTTTGGAAGACGTGAATAAGTTCATCAAGAATACCTTGTAAAAATCACTATTGTTTTACGGGTGGTATTTAAACTGGGTTGATTGGGTCTAGGGTCTAGGTCTTCCCAAGTATTTTTTCAGCACAGTTCCTGAAGCTGGAACATAGAATTAAGATTTTCAAATCGTTCTGAAGACTTGGCTGTATGGGCTAGATCTCTTTGCCTTTCCCCTCGGGGATAAAAAGAACTAAAAAAAAATCTGTCAGTCAGTCAGGTGCCAGTCGCTGTTGTTTTCTGACTTCATAACCTCAAAACTAATTTATTAACTTTAGTACAAAATGTTTCGTATAAGGATTTTCAGGCCAGTTTCAAAACTAAAAAAGGTAGTAATAAGAAGATACTCACAACCTGCATTACTTGATCAAAACGAGTATACTGAAACACCGGAATACCCTCCTATTTTAGACATGTCTAATAGAGGTAAAAAACTAAGACGAAGACAACATATTTACGAAAGTATTAAGAATCTAAAAACTGTAGAAGAGAAACAGATAGCGATAAATATGCCACGTTATTATGGATGGCAGTGCGTTATGCTTCATGAAGACAGAATACCCTATAACGTTATGCCAATGATCCAAGCTTATACTAGAAGTCATTTTATACCAGTCGAGAAATTGCCGGAATTTTATAACGAAACTGCTAGTATAGCGGAGGGCACTGTAAAAGAAATAAAATCGTTAATTGAAGATGCTATTAGTATAGAGCATGAAGGTGTAGAGTAAGTTTATTTTTATTTCGTTAGTGCTATATCCACACTATACTAATAAGCAATGATAGCTCAATGAATAAAGCATCTACATTAATATTAGAGATGTTACGATCTTGAATTTTGTCAAACCGATTTGAATCGGTTAAAAAATCGCAAAAGTCGATTCCAAACCGAACCGTCAAAATGGCGGTTTGAATCGGTTTGAACCATTTAACGAGTTGACGAACAAATGAAACTTGCGAAATCGATGCAATGTGAATCGGCGGGTTCGACTTCGAGCAACGCGGGCTTCCGACGTTGCTTGAAGAACCAAGGTTTACGGTTAAGTACCTAACCTACCTACTCGGTCCAGCAAGAAAAACATTTAGGCATAATAATAGATTAATTTATATATCCTTACTTTTCTTTTCTATGGTGAATATAAGGAAAACAATATCAAGATTCAAAATCATTTATTTCTAAGTACTTTCAAAAATAAAGAAAAACAATTTAACATTACAAAAGTACCACGTAAACACGGTAAACACGAACAAACAGGCGCGCAGAGCGGCCTGACGGATGGACGGACGACGCACGCAGTCGAATCGGTTTAGTAGACGCGTTAACCGATCCAACTCGGTTTATGGTCAAACCGGTTTGAATCGGTTTGAAAAGTCGAGTCGTTACATCTCTAATTAATATCTGACGATCCTGGTGTAAGCGTTAACAATTTCCTGTTTTCGCATTTTAGTACATATTTGCACTTTACACTTGGTTAGCAGTGCAGGAAAACATTTTGAGAAAATCCACATGTCCAAGAAATTATATTTCGTAAGATGTGTGGGTTTACTAACCTAACATGGTTTTCCCTCTGGGTTGTGGAGGACTTACTGAAGTCACCCTATGTAAAAATTTATATCTTCTCCAAATTATTATGCTTTGTTAGCGAATCTCGCCAATTCTAATGAATAGTAATGGGATGACAGTAGGAAAAAGATACTGAAATATACAAACCTACTGGAACATAATATATGCCAAAAACTCTTCATTACCTCTACAGTAATACCCTGCTATATATAATGGCTATGTTCTAGACAATATTTTGTTAAGCAAAATTAGCATATGTTAGCAGGCTATCATTAACAAACATAATAAAAAATGTACTTTAAGTGTAATAAACTAACACACAACATACTTATGCAATCTTATGACCAAATTACAACATATATCAAGAAAATCTATTAGTTCTATGAACCCTCAAGTGAACTGACAAAATATTTGAGAAACTATGTGTAGCTATTGCAATTATAGAACATATGAATACCCAGATATAAAAATTACATAAAGCATGGTTTTAATGTATTTTAATTCCAAAATAGTACAATACCCATACAATATGTCCATGTAACAGAATTACAAGCTTACAATTTTGAATTCATGTGTCTGGTGCTAGTTACTATACTGTGCTATACAGCTGCTTCATGAAACTGCAGTACTTACTGTGGAACTGTATATGCTGATATATAAAGCAAAATATTATTATTTGTCATTTTTTTAGTTTTTCTTATAAACAAACCATTAATGAGTGTGGAACTGGGTAATGCTAGAATAATAATTCCTTTAGCACAATAGTTGTGAAGGTAATATTGACAAAGTTCCTCATTTTTGTTTAATAGCGTCCACCAATTACATTTAAGTGTTATAAAAAAAAAGATTTTATGGACAAAACCAAGTATGTCTTTAA
This sequence comes from Pyralis farinalis, assembly GCA_947507595.1. Taxonomy (NCBI): domain Eukaryota; kingdom Metazoa; phylum Arthropoda; class Insecta; order Lepidoptera; family Pyralidae; genus Pyralis; species Pyralis farinalis. Next base: position 19,753,159 of record OX382274.1, read on the forward strand.
TTTTTTATTGTGCCAAGTGTGGGTTGGAACTTGTGCACATTGGGTCCTGTACCACACTAATAAAAAAAAAGTAGAAAACATGTTTGATTTTTGTTGATTCCTCTAATTTTTAATTTCATTAAAAAGAAGTGACAAGAATTTATATCATATTATTGTAGAGTTATGATTTTTTTATAAATATAAATCATATATATGAAGTGTTTAATTATTTTTTTATTATTATTTCACTTTAAAAATTTAAGTGTCTACCCATTGCATTTCAAAGATCAGTCATGTCATGATACATTTGGACGGACAGATGGGTAAACAGTCAAACAGCTAAAAATGCTAAATAAAAAGAAATGTGGATGCAAAATCTGGCATCTGACGACTAAAAAAACCCAAAAACAAAGAAATGGATTCAACTTATTGTTATATTATTGTTTGACTATTACCATTTATTGATACTTTACTCATATGTCGGAAAGTTTGAAGCTATAAAGTTTAATGACCATAACAAGTGTTATTGGCTAAAAAATAAAGGGATGGACTAGCTATGAAACCACGTACAAGGGGGGGTTTGTTGTTCAAGGGTCAACTGTGAACATTATCAATAGTACCTGTATTCTTTGTACAATGAAATAGCTGGAAACATGCAAATTAGTATGTTTCCTTAAATTTATAAAAGTGATTATCGTTGAATTGCAATCAATTAATGGTATGAACACTAATTGTATTAAAACAGCTATTTAATTTTATTAACCACTTTTTAGATAGATAAATAACTTCTTGCCAGGTCCCTTGTGGGGTAGGCAGAGAGTACCAAGCTCTGTAAGACATGCTCCTTAAACAGCTCGATTGTTTCTTAACATTCCCATCCCTTTTCATGCATATTCACTCATTTTTCAGGCCCCTGAGATCACCTTTTGATAAAACACAACCAATTTGGTTGTGGTAAGTGAGTTTTGATCTTCCTGGGCTCCTATGTCCTTCCACTTTTGCATTGTAAATCTGGTTCATCATTCTTTTTAACCAACTCTGCCCTTACCAATGGAGCATGCCTGTTCATATGTATTCAATAATGTATGTTTAAGTTTATCTATGGAAATCAAGTTATATATCTGTATAACAACTATGTGAGCACCACATAGAAAAATATTGCTATTCAATTAACATATATTTTTACATTTCAGTCATAAATATAGTCATTTTTTCGACGAATCGGAGAAGGAAAATGCATTTGCAAAAGTTATTGTGAGGCAAGTTAATAGAATTATAACTAACAATCTCACTGATAAAGTTCCACATGTGTTATCTGCTCAGGTATGTATGCCTTTTCTGTTTATGAAATTGTTCAGATTATTATGTACTAGCTGCTGCCCGCGGCTCCATTCGCGTGGAGTGAAATAATGTAGCCTATGTGTTAATCCAGAACATAATCTATCTACGTGCCAAATTTCATTCAAATCCATTTAGCCGTTTAAGCGTGAAAGAGCAACAGACATCCATCCATACATACAAACTTTCGCATTTATAATATTAGTAGGATTTTTTTATACTTTGCTAGGCATACAAGCATATTCCCTTGCCTGATGTAAAGTATTTAGAATATCAGAAATAACACTTGTTCATTGGCATTCCTGCTGCTATCACAGGAACTCCTGAGGAGCTTACTGGTGACCTCACTCTGGCAGGAATAAAAGAAATTAATATTATTGAAGTGGTACTAAACAAGATATAAAAATAAAATTGTCATCAGAGCTATCCGACACAAATTTTTATGAGGATAGCTCTGGAGTGAAGGAAAGTCTGGTTTTTCAAGTGACTTTCTAACAGTTTTATAAATACTATTAAATACTATATATATATATATATGTATATTGAACTGGACGCGACCGCACTTTATGGTATTTGAACCACGAATAGCAAACGCCATATAGGTAGTGTACGACAGAGATAACGCTCTACGAAGCCTAAATTAGTCGATTGTCTCTTTCCAAAGGTCGAATATTGCAATATTTACCGCCGGGCACTTTAATACATTTGGCTTAACCTTAATATATCTGTTTTAATACTGTCTACTTCATTCATAATTTGTTAATGGTATAGAAGTAACGGTCCCCTTTATTTTATTTTTTCCATCCACTACTAAATTATAAATCTGACTTCAAATTATTTCAATAATAATTATATATTTCAGGTTGACTATGACCCACGACATGAGGCGTTTTGGTTTGTTGGTGGTGTCGACATACCAACACATATTCTGAAATGGAGGGGAAAATACAAATGGTTGAAAGATTACATGCATGACCCTGTTAACAGACCCGTCCAATATTTAGGTAATGTACTACTATATCAACATATTTTTATATTCTCACAGTTAAAGTGCATATTCAGTATATTTACGGGTTCTGACGCACTATTCGAGTTGCCGTCATTTCGGTACAGTTTGCCCCACCGTGGGGCTTTAAGGTAACAAAGGGCAAGGGTACTTATTAAGAACTTGTAGACATCATACTTGAACACAGATATTTAGAAGATCATCATTGATTCATTTTTATATTAACAAGATGAACGATAAGTGTTTTTTTACGTACGTCGGGAGGCATACAAGCATAAGGCCAACATGATGTAAAGCAGCTACCGTAGCCTATTAACGCTTGTAATGTATTAAGTATCACTCGCACGATGCCTCCTCTGTTGCTAACACAGCAACTCCTTAGGAACTTACTGGTGACCTAATACTAGTGTTACTTACCTCACTCACACGCAGGAACACAACAACCCTCTAGGGAGTTGTTATTTGGCTGCGGTTTTCTGTGAGGTGGAGGTACTTCCCCAGACGAGTATTAATTGTGAGTATCACTCTATTTATTCTGCTCACCATCAGGTGTTGCTGTATTAATATGCTTGCCTCCCGACGGTGTATGAAGAAAAAAAAAATGATCTATTTTAATTACCAGTATTGATATTCAAATAAAACAATATAAACCTGCTTTGAAGATATAAGGGAACATATTCTGAGGGTTCATACCTTGATTTGTATTCCTTGTATCAACTAATTTCATTTCTTAAATTTTTAACTGACTCCAAAAAAAAGGAGGAGGTTTATTTGTATTTTTTTGTATTTATTCAGTTGTATTTTTTTTTATGTTTGTTACCTCAGAACTCCGTTGTTTATAAACTCCGTTGTTTTTAATTAAAAGGATACCTTCAGATAGGTCCCATAGAAATTTTATCAAAATCGGTTTAGTAATTTGGGTTTTAAATCAAAGTAACTGGAAAAAATATGTCACGGTTACTTTTTTCTTATACCACTAAGGTGGCAAGGAAGCGTACGGCCTGCCTGGTGGTAAGAAGTTGCTGTAGCACATGGACATTTGCAACACAAGGGGTATCACTCATGCGAGGCCGACCCTGCAAAAACATCTTCATGTCTGTTTTGAAGAGCCCTATGCTGTAGTCTCTTGGGAAACCCTCGGCTGGGAGTTTATTTCATAACTTGAGAGTTCTCAGAAGAAATCCTCTCTGGAACTGCACAGTACCAGGTCTTCGTCACTCCATGTACTTGCGCGCGATATTTACCTACCGAGCGGTGTGTCGCCGGCGTCACAAAAGTCAGTAGACTGTCGCAAGCGCTGGCTATTGTATTGCACGCGCGTTCTCTCGTTGACTTCGCTCGCTGTGCACTCGTAATTCATACAATTAAAATACATCGAACTACTATAATTCTAATACAAATACTATAACTATAATTCTGTGATAATACTGTAAATATAGTGAATAATGACTGTAAATATTACGTTATTAATTATTATAAGTTGATTGACATTTGTGTGGTTTAAATTATTGTTAATAGTACCTAATTTGTGTGATTTTAAATTTAAATAATATAAAAACAATGTCGGGCCGACATTATTGAGAAGTTGGTGGTTGTTTATCAAATAAAAGGAATAAAAACCTGTCATTTTGTAGATACTTTGCCTGTTGATGAAGAAAGGCAAGTACTTACTTAAATAATGAAACTCTTTTAATATAGGTACATATAGATACGTATTTATGTGGATGAATTTATAGAATAAAGTAGGTAGGTTAGTTTTAATTACTTTCAACATTAAAGGCGGATTTTGAGTCACAACATAAAAATATGAATCTAAAAATGTATGAAACAATGTATGTATGAAAACGATTCCGTTCTGACGTTTCACAACACGACACGTCAGATAAATAAATGAGCTGTGGCTGTGACTATGTTTGCATTATAGTTGTGAGAACACGTAAACCATTTTAAAGTTAATGCCATTCCTTAATTAGACAAGGGCAGCACGAGATTTAATGTCTCATTAACTTAAAATGTTTTTTGTGCAACTAGCCGTTAGTGTGGTGGCTAGTGACCCTGCCTGCCACGTCAGCGGTCGTGGGCTCGAATCCCGCTAGGGGCAAATAAATAAATATAATATAAATATAGATATGTAAGGATCGAGTCACGTGGCACTCGGCTATAACAACAAATACTAAAAAACAGAATAAAATGAATAATTAAAGGGGCTTCCGTACAACAAATATGATTTTTGTTGCTCGTTTTTGCTCGATATTGATAACGGCAACAGGTAGACGCTTGAAATATTCGCAGAATATTTAGTCACTTTAAAAAAATATATATTAAATTTAAAATAAAACAATTATTTAATATCTCATTTAAATTGCGCCGTCTCATATGGGCAGCACGTTTAATAGGTCTACCCATGTTCGCTTTCGATAAATGAATTATGGAACGCAAGATTCAATAAAAAGTACAAAATAACAAAATGAGAATCACCGAGTCCAAAAACATCTGCTAAGAAAAAATGCACTAAAAGGTACAAACGAATTTATTAGGAGAACTAGCTACTCGATCCAGCTTCGCACGGGTGATCCAATCGTTACCAAACTTCACAGGATCGCCTGCTGGGCTAACCTGAAGATTCACTGAAAATTTCATCAAAATCTGCCCAGCCGTTTTTGAGTCCATAGGGACATACAGACAAACATTCATTTTTATATATATAGATAACATACAATTATTGTTATTTTTGGAGTCGATGCCAGAGAATTTGTTGTGTTCATTTGGAAATAGGTTTAGTTAGGTATTGCTACATTATCGCATTAACGTAACTTTAAACATGTTTTGTCAATTTGATCTACTCACAAATTAACAATAACTATATATTATTCTTCTAATAAATTGATTTTATTCCAAGTAGGCTAAAAATAAATTTCTAATTTCTGTTTAAGTACTAATAAATACTTACTATAATATTTGTTACAAGCTTATTATCGCCAGCCCGCGAGATTTATACGGCCTTTTTGCTTCATACCATGTTTTCTTTCACGGGCTGTTGGACAGTAAAACGTAAAGCGAGATAAAGCATCAGGAAACCCAAAAAGGCAAGGCTTTAATACCACTAAGGTAAACAAAAATGCATACTCAAAGATGGGAAATATATACCATAGCCTGTGGGGCACTTGCAAGACCACGAAAATCACATCACTCGTGATTGCTGACTGATTGTAATAAATTCACAAACATTATTTATGTTATGTTTCATTTTGTTGTTGCAGGCACCCCTTTTGTAGCCGTACGCAGTCCCTCCCCACTGAGACCTCTTATACCCTACAATGAAGCTGAAAACCCAGAATTTAAAGTGCCTAATTATACCTATGTACCGCAAAGCGCCGGTTACCATTCAGATTACAGGCATGGAACAAATATTCCAGGTACCATTTTATTTTGCTTTAAAAATAGTCTATGATGTCATTGTAAACGTAGAACATTTTGCTTTTTCTAAATTTTCTGTCGTGTTATAGGTTTTTGGCCTGGTGATCGGGACGAATTTGGTCTTCTATCTTTTCACGGGCGCGGGCACATTCTGAACAGAGATAAATCATGTGGTCCAGAAGATAATTTAGAAGCATTACACTGCCAAGGCATCCTAAACAGTTTTGGCTGGCTATTGGCTCAAGCAAATTATCAAGGATTTACAACATTCAACGATTTGACATATCCTCTAGTGACACAGACAGTCATCACCAATGGCCAACTGTGGTCTCTATATGCTTATCAACTCAATACAATAACTATGCATATTGATGAAATAGATAATAATCCAAAACATAATATTTGTTTTGGCACAAAACCGTTAAAATTATATGATACTATCGAAAACGGTAAAGTACAAGGTTTAAATGAAGATGTTCTTAAAATGCTTGTACAATTTTATTTAAATTCGCCAGACGAAAGGGAACACGAGATGAAACCATTTCTGGGTGACGAGGAGCGGGTCGTTGCTGATATAGAAGATGACAATAAAAGATGTTGGTTAGAAGCTCGTTATAAGCATTTGGTATCAAACAGACCTAAACATTTATTGTTACCAGAAACATACTTATGGGAGAAAATTTACAAAATACAACACAATACCAGATTTTTCGAAAGGAAAGTTAGACCATTTGAAACTGGTGGTAGCCCATTCAAAAGGCGGTTGGATGACCATCTTCCTCCTTATATTCCTAAAGCTCTCAGACCATATCCCAGACATAAGAAGAAGTTCGAATCAACTTATTATCCTGATGTGTAATGATTTATTTATATTTTTATTGTAATTTTAGTATGTAATTAAATATTGTAGCATTAGTAAGTAGTGTTACTTATCCGCCTGGTATATTTTTTAAGCCTATTTTTCCTTATACTAGGGCCGCACCTGCGTGTATCGTCACCAAACTTCGTGCTATGACACGATACACGCAGACGTGACCGGCCATTAACGTCTATCATCGCGACCATTCCGCTGCGTGTGCGTTATCGCGCGGGTGGCAATACATCAAAGGATTCTAGCGCGCTATACAACGTCGTCACTAGCGTTGTTCATTGCGATGGTTGATTTCGATTAGCTCACACGCAGGAGGGTGACTCTAGTTAATTAGTAAAAATGGAGTGGAGCGTAGAAATGGCTTTAGAAATTTTACATAATTTTGAAGCCAATCCCATTCCAAAAATGTGAATCGCAAAAACGACATTTGGTGGCCGACACCGGCCTTGTTTAAAAAGCAATTTCAGTTACAGCCATCTTGGATTATTGCACGATAGTTCATGCAAAATAACGAAGCCGCAATGTCGGGAGTTATGCAAGTATATGGTCCACTTGGTGTACAGCGTTTACCGTAGCCTATGATCGCTTGCAATACATGAAGTATCACCCGCGCGGTACCACCTCGGCTGCTAATACAGCAAATTACACACACTCACAATACTTACTGGTGTACTCACTCTGTAATTTAAATAAAACAAAATATACGACATTTGAATATCGGATAAACAATGATAAACTATTAAATGTAACGTACAAAAATGACTGTTAAAGAGGGTATACCCACAAAAATTTTAGGAGTTCATATTGACGGAAATATGTCATGGAAAACTCGTGAAATGAAAGTTCGCAAAAACTTAATCAATTTTCTTACACGTAAATGCTTAATAATGTTGATTGTTGATCGGGGTGCTGTAAAGGCAGCTTACTACGGATACGTCGAAACAACTTTAAGACATGGTATTATTTTGTTGGGGGAACTCTTCACAAAAGAAAAACAGAATTAAAACATAAAAGAAATGTATACGTACTATACGTAAAATCACATCGATAGAATCATGCAAACTTTATTTTACAAAGTGAAATTTTTTAAACTTTCACAGTTGTTTACATTGATGTACGTACATTTGTTTTTATATTTCGGCGACGTTGTAGACGCCGTGATCACGGGATGACTGGAGCCCGGCGAGGAGATAAAGGCAGACATATCTAAATAAATAAATAAATGAATAAATATTGTCGGACAAATTACACAGCGCCATCTAGCCCCAAAGTAAGCGAAGCTTGTGTTATGGGTACTAGACAACTGATAAACATACGTAAATACATTTTTTTTTTTTTTTTGTTAATACATACTTATTATACATAGAAAATACCCAGACCAAGACAAACAGACATGTTCATGCACACAAATGTTTGTATTGTGTGGGAATCGAACCCACGAGCGTTGGTGTCAAAGTAGCGTAACAACGCGTTTCACCACTGCGCCACCGAGCTCGTCTGTCTGTCTACCCTCTTTCTACGTCGCTTATTACTCGGCACCTTACACACTACACTCACTTTGTCTCCATAACTCGACAACTGGGTTCCACGTTCCCGACAACTTGAAACCGTCTTCACGATTGAAATTACGAAGCTTCTTTATTTCAATCGCTTCCCTGACTAGTCGCGGTATGATCCGTCGTTCAGTTGAAAGTTTCATAAGATTATGCAGCTCAATCCAGTGATTGACATCCGTTTGCAGAAGGTGTTCGGCTATGGCGGACTTCTCAATTTCTCTATTATTGACTGCAGCTATGTGCACCTTGACCCTTTGTGTCCCAGACCTTTTAGTTTGCCCAATGTATGAACTTCCACAACTGCAGTCAATTTTATAGACTTCAGATATTTCAAGTGCGTGTAGCGTATAAATGCTTGCGATACAATTAAGTATCATTCTGCTGCCAGCTCGGCTACAACTCCATAGATGACCTCACTCACACGCAGGAAAATAACAACCCTCCAGGGTTATTTGGCTACAGTTTTCTATGAGGTGGAGGCACTTCCCCAGAGAGACGTCATGGCCGAAATTCACTAGTTTTCGAGATACCTACATGAATGATGATGAATTCGGAATGTAAAAAAACTACTAATAAACGAGCTCCATTCAAACTTAATTCCGTACCTAGTAACTAAAGTAATACAAATATGAAAAGTGCAAAATTATCATAAATATTAAAATTATGAGCGATTACATGAATAATTCTTGTCAAAAGTTTCAGTTTAATGTCCAAAAGTGACGTTTTGCTAAAAAAAATGCATGACCACACAAATAGCTATAAAAAAACCGGCCAAGTGCGAGTCGGACTCGCGGACGAAGGGTTCCGTACCGTTATCTATAAAAACGGCAAAAAAATTACGTTTGTTGTACGGGAGCCCCCCTTAAATATTTGTGTTATTTTAATTTAATTATTTATTTTTAAAGTGAATATATAACTTAATATTCTGTGAATATTTCAAGCGTCTACCTGTTCCCGTTATCAATATCGAGCAAAAACGAGCAAAAAAAATCACGTTTGTTGTATGGAAGCCCCTTACATATTTATTTTATTCTATTTTTTAGTATTTGTTGTTATAGCGGCAACAGAAATACATCATCTGTGAAAATTTTAACTGTCTAACTATCACGGTTCACGAGATACAGCCTGGTGACAGACGGACGGACGGACGGACAGCGAAGTCTCAGTAATAGGGTTCCGTTTTACCCTTTGGGTACGGAACCCTAAAAATTTGCTTCCAGATACTGACAGGCACGCTCATATTTAAGCATGCTTGTATGTATACTTAAACTAGCATGCTTTGCATCTGTTCACACTTTCTAGCAATATGCATACCTACTAGTTTTGAGCCTACCTACTCCTAAATAAGCAACGATCAAAGCAAACAATTCGTGAGACGTGCTATTTAAACGCAGGCTCTCGGGAAAAATGGAAGTTTTGCCAGAAAACACAAATCAAAACTGGTTCTCTACAGTTGCAAAGGCATTATAGTGTCAGTTCTCGTATCCATAGTTATGTCGCTTACTGACTAAACACCACCTAGGGACTGCCTTTAGCCGGGAAGGCTTTAAACTTTTAAAGGCTTCATCGAAGGCGATCGCCCCAGGGGAAGCGGGGCGACGCAAAAAACAGATAAGATATCTAGCTCTCGGGGATTCTTTATATACATTACCAGCCAGCATTTCATGTGGTTGGAAAATCTACAATATTTGAATTTATACCTGAAGTTTGTGCTGCAATATCCGTGGCTTTAACGAACTATGTGCGGGTAAGTAAAACAGTGATTTGAATATTTAAAACGTTTATTTAGTTTTATCATGTACAAGCATATTTTAAATCTAAATTTTAGCGAATATTATACAAGGATCCAGGATTAACTCAACAAATCAATTTGAACATAAATAAATATTGTCGGACAAATTACACAGCGCCACCTAGCCCCAAAATAAGCGAAGCTTGTGTTATGGGTACTAGACAACTGATAAACATACGTACTTAAATACAGTTTTTTTTTTGTAAATACATACTTATTATACATAGAAAATACCCAGACCAAGACAAACATACATGTTCATGCACACAAATGTTTGTCCTGTGCGGGGATCGAACCCACACAAGCTCCGGTGTCAAAGTAGCGTAACAGCACGTTTCAACACTGCGCCACCGAGCTCGTCAAACAACATGATTTTCTTGTGTTTTGACATTGTATGTATGTGCGTCGTTTTGTGTGTTCTAAACGGGAATTGTTGAAGGTTTAATGTATGGAGCTGGAAGGATATTAGTTTGTGTGTTTGAAACAGGAATTTTGGAAGAAGTGATAGGTTGAATGTATTGAGCTGAAAGGGTGTTAGTTGTGTGTTTGAAGTGGGAAGTGTGAAATAGTCCGATAAATTTAGGTTTACCTATGTTTCAACGTCTATCCGAAGTCAAAATTTCTTGTATTTGATTCTGTACGCCTAATGCTTCGTATAATGGAAATTGTCACACTTGAGATGTTACGTTTAATACAAAAAAAGGGGTGTGGCTGTGTTATAGACCCGGCCGTTTGTTGTACGTGAATACGTCTCGTAATGAGTAATAGTTTCTATAAAATCAAATACTTCTATGTATACTACTAGACAGGCTGGGTAACATAAATATTGTGTCGTAGCTCTGAGCGCGCCGGCTGAGGTGCGGGGTAGCGGGAGAGGTTTGCCGATGAGTGAACAGGCTGCTCACGCAGACGCGACAATCGATTGAACTTTACCTATTACCAATTTGACTTCGACTGTTACTAATACCATTTCAATATAATGGTAAATTAAAGTATATTGTACATAATACTATATGTATACTAGCGATGGGCGATTGCGAGAGGTTTTTTTCGATTGTCTCGATTGTTCGAACATCACGATTGTTTTCGATTGTTTCGTCGAACATCTCGATTGTTGTTGTGTTCGTCTTTGGCGCGATTTCAACTCGAATTTGTGGTTGCGAATTGCGAGTATGCACGATGGCGAGAGGTTTCAGTCGATTGTTTTGAGTTATATCAGAACATCTCGATGGCCGGACTTGGCCTTGTCTTGTGATTGCGTTTTGCGAGTTCAAACTAAGCATGCAAAGTAGCAAACTTACCCAACTTACGTACGTATTATAGGAGAAAGGAATCACGAAAATAAATAAAATAATCGAAGTTTATAACGAATCATCTATCTTTAATGACTTAAATAAACGTTTTTAGTTTTCAAAGAATCACAGCGGCTCGACAAACAATCTCGACACATACACCTCGGCTCTATGCTTGTAAACAACTAGCAGCGAGTCGAGTACGTAAGGTTAAACTGACCGGTGACCGATGAATGCTTGACTGATGCAACAATCGAAAAACCTCTCGTTTGTTTTGTAAAACGGCGAGTCGATTGTTGACTCGATTGTATATTTAGACGACTGCAATTCTTTCGATTGTTAAAACAACTCGGAATCGCCCATCGCTAACGTCGTAATCGAATCGTCGTCGTCGTAATCGTCGTAATTACACAATTGTTACGTAATCGTAACAATTGTGTAATTATATAGTACATACAGTAAAATATTAAAACTTACTTATGAAAAGTTATTCCTTCAGAAAACTTTTTTGTTCTTTGAGAATAATTTTTGCAGTATCTAAGTATGCAATTCAGCATTATTGTGAATATATTGCGATTCAATGGGTACCTAAAATACAAAATCACAGAATTATCTATTTGCAAATAAAATTAAGTTTCTACCTATTTCCATATCTGTTTGAGCACCTGTTACATAGTAAACGAGATGGCAATAGTGTCATGGCTATTAGTCATGTTAGGTACAGTTTCATAGTAAAATACAAAAAAAGTAGTTACTTACCAAAAATAACAGTTGAATCACTTGAACAAAGTATTCACGTAAATATAATAATGATTAATTGTTATTTCGTGGCATTTAAAACAAAAAAAGAAACTTATTTGTCGACCGCAATGTTCTCGGTTAATTACGAAACAAAGGAGTGCTTGTCTCGCTTGCTCGCAACCGACTAAAGGAGTTGCGGAGAATTGACCGTAACTTGATGCGCAAAATCCGAGTTCCGCTCAGCCTGTCTAGTAGTATACATAGAAGTCTTTGTATATAATATTATTCTGCAAATGTACTGACTAACCATGATTGAGTGAGACAGAGATAGTTTACCCTCAGAGGAAGATATACTTCCTCTGAGTGAGTAGTTTACCTATGTTATTGGTTCTTTTTATCCCCGAGGGGAAAGGCAAAGGGATCTAGCCCATACAGCTAAGTCTTCAGTTTAGAACCTTTTGAAAATATTGATTCTATGTTCCAGCTTCAGGAACTGTGCTGAAAAAATATTTGGAAAGGGTACGTAGACCCAATCAACCCAATGTAAATACCACCCGTAAAACGGTAGTTATTTTTAAAAGGTTTTCTAGATGAACTTATTCACGTCTCCCAAAAAGTGCATAAATGTGTTATATTTGAGTTTTTTCATTACTGTATAATTTCACTAGCACTTATGTTACAAAATACTATCAAAATTGTCCCACAAAACTAATTTTATAATGAATTGTAAAAATTTCAAGTAAAACAACACTGTCACTCGTCAAAAGCGCGGGAAGAAGTCCGTTTACCTATTTGTGCGTTTAATATTGTCTTTTGACAGGTGTTGTACTAGAGTGGTTAAGGATGGCTAGTAACATGTAACCGGTTTATGGGTACGGTTCTAGTAGACGATAATAATATGTATTTCCGGGAAGGCTTTCATCGAAGGCGATCGTCCCAGGGGAAGAGGGACGCTACAACAATTTAAATCTAATTGAGGTAAATATCTAAATAACCGTTGCTTAACAAAATTCAAAATAATAAAAATAATTTAAGTTTTAATATCATTACCTACTCAGTACCCACTAAGCAGTTACTTGGTGTAATCTATATTTTGTTTTCTTGTTGATTAGTAGCAATAGGGTAATTGAATAGCAAAACTGGCAATACATTTATAACCACTAAATTTAGTTTACGAATCTAAAATTTGATGAATATTGAGTTACAATATGATTTTATCAAGTCTAAGTGCAAATAATATGGGGGAATACGAGGTAAAAGGTATCTTTTCAAGGGTTTGTAATATCATTTTATAGCTTATATATAGACTACAAGCTATAAAATGATATTAAAAACCCATGAAAGGATACACTTTAGATTTTTCTTTCCCTGTCGCGTTTGTTTAAAATAACACTACACCGCAACGTAGCTTATCTAACCCTTAAAGTTTATTCAAACACCAAAACAGTAGTTTTATTCATAAAAATAAAATAAAACGTATTCCAAACTACACTGTTTTGCACAACAGAGAAAAATGTCAAGTTTGTTTCGCAATTCGAGTTGCTGTCCTTGAAAAAACTGAAACTAGATGAGGGACAGAAAATAATCTATCAATGTCTCGTTCTGTTACGTTTGAAACGTATATTGCTGTGTCTTTACTGTGTGAATGAGATGTAAAACGTCACTGGGTCTATTCTTTTCTCCGTCTACGCTTTGTCTATTTTGGATTTGGCAGCCCCCGTTTTTTATCGACTACAATGTGAAAAAAAATAGGGTATGGTAATTATCTTTCGACTGCTAAAAACTCAGGTGCTACCAAAACTACCAGATCAAATAGCATAGGTACTACGGTAGGCAACATAATCATTTACAATTTTGCAATTGTCAATTCTCAGCCGTATAAAAACTTAAACAGAGATACTGTTTCATTGATCTATTAGACCGAAGACGAATTTTGCAAACGAACAAACTGCTATGTTCTGCTGTCCACTATAGACTGAATTGTAGACTTGAGTAGAATATCTACTATACGACTCGTAGGAGACTGGTGCGGAGCATCCATTATGATGGGGATGTGCTCAACATGGCTGTTCAACGCTCCAATACACATAAAATCCATCGAATTAGTTTTTCCAGTGCCGAGCATTCATTTCGTCCCATCGACAGAGATTTTCATAAAATTGAAAAGGTGCTCAAGAAAAAAGAAGTTATTACTATCTCATCGGAATATGTGCAGTTATTTAATCATTTTGGCACTGTAATTCATTTTGATATGGATCTGAACTGGAAGACTGCTTTGTAATCAAGCCCCCTGGAAGCTGGCATCATTTCCCTTTTGTTATAAGTAAATGATTCTTTATCAAAGGAAGTTCTAACGATATACCCCTCATGTAAAGGGTTTTTCAATAAGGGCGGGTAGATGTTGAAATTAAATAAAACATGCTGTGTGTGAGATATTATCAAAAATATTTTTTTATTTGAAAGGCCTGTATGTGCCATTAAGTGTGGAATATGACATCGTTCAAATGCCCGCCTCGGCTTCTTACAGTGGCACGGATCCTAGAGGTCCAATTTTCAATAACTCTTCCGCATAGATCCGGCTGAATTTGAGCGATAGCCTGTGTTATGTTCACCTTTAGGCCAACGATCGATTGTGGATTATTTGCATACACCTGCGACTTCAAGAAACCCCAAATGCAAAAGTCTAGCGGAGTCAAATCGCATGACCTTGGTGGCCAATTCACATCACCCCTGCGAGAGATAACCTTACCCTCAAATCACTCATGCAGAATGTCAATCGTGGCGTCCGCTGTGTGGCACATAGCGTCGTTCTGCTGGAACCACACGTCGTCTAGGTCCAAATGGTTCAATTTGGGCCATAAGAAGTTGGTTTATATCGTTCTGTAGCGTTCGCCGTTGACGGTGACCGCCTCACCAGCGTCGTTTTCGAAAAAGTACGGACCAATGACGCCGCCGGCCCAAAATCCACACCAAACGGTAACTTTTTGAGGATGCATTATCACCTGGTAAACCTCGCGTGGGTTGGTGTCGTCCCAAATTAGCCAGTTTTGCTTGTTAACACAGCCATTCATCCCAAAATGCGTATCATCGCTAAAGATAAGATACTTTTCGGGCGAAATTGGGGTCCTTCTCCAAACAATTCGAAGCCCAGTCAGCGAACAAATGGCGTTGTCTATGGTCATGAACTTTGAGCTCCTAGGTCAGCTTGATCTTGTACGGGTATAGGCCTAAGTCCTGACGCAAAATTCGCCAAGATGAAGTCTGCGAAAAACAGTTCTTGTGCACGGCGAGGAATCGACTGCCTCGGGTTCTGCTGTACACTTTCACGGACCGCGGCGATGTTCTTGGCCGATCTTACGTTTCTTGAACGTACGGGTGCTGACTGATTGTTTACCGAACTGGTCATCTCAAATTTAGCCACCAAACGTTGAAGAGTCGATTGTGAAGGGCCACCACGTCTACCGTAAAATGGGCGTAATGCGCGCAACGTTTGCACTAACGAACACTCATTTTGATAATAAAGTTTTATCACTTGAACGTGCAGTTCAATCGTGTAACTTGTCATGTTGATTTGGCATAAGTAACTGAATCTCAGATTAAGGACAACTGAATAATAAACCAAAGATTTGACAGATGTCACCTAAACAAAATGGCCGCCACGAGCCGCCAAAAACTACCCGCGCCAATTGAAAAACCCTTTATAAAGTCGTTTTTAATGATTGCTGAAATAAGTTACAGCTTGGCAAAAAAGAGTTTGCCAAAAATTAGGGCGCTACTGTCATACATATGGTCAGCCTTTAGACGACGACCAAAACGACAGTGATACTTTTATTACTTTTACAATTTTTGATAAAGATCATAATATTTATGACATTGGGTAGGTGTGTATAATAATAAAGAATAAAAACAACAAGTAGAAAAAACAAAAGTTTCTATAGCGAAACGATCATAAATCCGACAGGAGAGTAGTGTTGCCATAAAAAATATTAGTTCCAGCTGTCACCATGGCAAACTCTTTTTTGCCAAGCTGTACGTTACCTTAAGAAAATCTTTTGTTGTAAATTGTATTCGATTCTCAATAAATTACCTGAAATCATTTGAATAAATTTTATGTTACGCCGTCCATGTACAACAGTTCTTTCCTGACGAATTTTTTTAACGAAAAAAGTACGTAATCTTGACAATGACTTTTGGCGAAAAATGCTTGGTCGAATTTCAACTTTATTGTTGGCAATACATCTCTCCACAGATTCTCTTTGTTTGTTTCCTTTGCCATGTGCACATTTGACACATACATACATAATTATTTACTATCGTTCTTACTACTTACATATTTTTAATATTTATAAACTATTAAGGAAATATGAAGAATTTAGATCTTTGGGAGGTTTCCCTTAGTCGCGTACAGGCTAAAGCGGATGAAATAGGTATCATAGCTTATGGACACGAAGAGAATAGTTCTTTCGGTGAATTGTATATGTGTTCACCTAACCTAGTTGCCAGCAGTTTTGATGAAAATGGGAAGGTTAAATGGTTTAAGGATCTATCTGACACTGCCTCTTCAAATAATAAACCTGTGAATGTAACCTTTTTGACTCTGTCAAATGCTCTGTGCGTCGGTCTAGAAAATGGAGAGTTATTTACGATATCTGATTTTGGAAACGTATGCGACTTGGCTGGCGTATGTGACAATGGTCTGCTGGTAAGTAAGGAATACTTATTGTAACTGGTAATCCCTCCAGAATTTAGATTTATTCATGGCGACTCACTGACTGAAAGAACTATGGCTAAATATGACCTGTCAATCTTTTTACTTATAATTCGTGCATAAATATGAGTTATACTGAATAAAAATCACTATTTTTCATAGATCATGTAACAATTATTAAACATATCTTAAAAGCCAGGTTTTTTAGAAAAACGTAAATTAAGATGAACACATTTTGCTTTCTGTGACATTCCATTATACATAGAAAAGATGAACTTCCTTATGTTAAATATATTACTTGATACTTAATTATCTCGAATTGAAAGGTGTGTTAGCACTCAAAGGGTGAAGGTAGCTTCTTAATGGATTTCTTTGCTCCATCTCGGATACAACTTGTACTCTGTGTCATTGCAATATATGTGTTAATACATTACCTCCTCATCTTGTTCTCAAACTTAATACAAGAGTAGTCTCTTTGGTTAGCGAATGGATAATACCATTCATAGTAAGTACAAAAACCGTTTATTATCCATTGTTAAACAGTATCGAAAACTTCCTTTCTCGAAAAATATATCATGAGTACGAAATTGCCCTACTGTCATAGGTTGTCTTTCATACAGGTTGGCAGAATAAATTATTATTACAAATAAATAAGTGATTTGTATTAAAATGGATATTTTTTTCAAATAATCAAATAACTATATGTGACCGATGTTTTGGTGGAAACTGGTAAGCAGTCAGAACCCGTTATATACGTTTTCCCATACAACACGGGTGGTCATATATGACCACCCGTGTTACGAAGGGTTAAAGGGTTTTACATCATGTCAGTGATACGAGCGATGGGCCGTTAAGTCTTGGTAGTGATACAGATACTGGACTGTCAAGACTGGGTCATACACGCGTATGTCATGTATGTGGCCGCTCACTACGCCATCTGATTATGCAACAGAATCCTTCTAGTCTGTTCCAAGCAATGATGAACATTTTTGCTTCTAGAATTGCACCTCGGCAGGTAAGTTCAATGTTTTTTCATGTTGAGTAAATCATTGTTTGTGTTCATATTTATGTATGATATAATATAACTTATCAATGAATGTAGACAAGTATGCAGCCAATCCATATTTTTCAGGAATGACAAATCTCAAAGATTATAATAATTATGTTTCTCTACAATTTATGGTGTCTTTCCAGATACCAGCTACTGATAGAGTATGTCATCCATGTTGGATGAGTATTGAACAAGGAGCTAATCGATGACAGAATATCAGCTGCTAATATACAGCCAGCAGTTTTGATTGTTGAACCTGAGAACCCATTGGAACAATGTCTGGAAATTGCAGATAATGCTCAATGCAATATTGAACATGAAGAACCCCCATTCATTGAGAGATCTGTATACTGTTTCAGATACACTGCAGGCAACAATATTATCAGTTTACAAATATTACATCCCTAAACTGGCCAGAGTGTGTTCAGGACACTTGCACGGAAACAATTGGGATGTGCTTTATGATTATCCAAACAGCATGAATACTTTCACAGATCTTACAAATTATACATGAAAGGATGGCTTAGAAAATAATTTGGACATGCAGTGACACCTTTAAATCTGAATAGAAGGGCACCTAATTTCATGAGCATCACAGCAGATCATAACAATTTAATTTTATTCCCCTGTCTAGAATACAATGAACTCATTTTATTCACCTTGGGAACATATAAAATAAATAAACATATAATATGGAGAATATATTATGTGTTTTCATGGATCGAAGTTGGTTGTGAAGCTGCAGTTGATTTCACACAGTACAATATGAGAGGGAGTGGAGACAATGCTCTAATTAGAGGGAAAATAAAATCCAGGCATTTTAGTAGAAAATACTTTATATATTTGTCAAAAATAATGTAGCTTGCAGGGAAGGCATTGTCAAATATTACTGCTATTGATTGGTTGGTCGTCGGACAGTTGGATGTTGCGTTCATGTGATGATATTCGTGTGGAATTGAGTGGGCAAGGTTTTAACATTATATTTCTGCTCCAGCTGCATTTCTGGATGAAGTCGTCATAAGAGAGGATGAATACATTGTGTAAAATAAGGCCAAGTTTTGTTTTATTTTTTAATAACCTTGCTTGTTGACATCCTTTAATAAGTTGGCTAGAGATACATAGTTTAAAGGCTGCTAATGCATAAAAAGATATATGTGCAAGGCACCATGAATTTGGCGAGTTAACTGTAGCTCTGTGGTTTTGATTGACTGATTTAACCTAATCCTCTTTTAAGGATATGACAGGACAATTCACTGTATACACAGTATAACAAGACTGGCAAGTATTTATACAATCCCAATAAGAGCGAGGTTGTATGACACCACAATTTTTATCTGGTATAAGCAGTTGCTCAGTTGTATGGTATCGCGCCACAGCATAATGACAATGAGGGCCACACATAAAACAACACATTGAATGAAGGTCCAATCGCTATTGCGATATATTTATTTGGCATCTTTCAGTCTACCACAGATTCACGTTGACATTCGCATATCCTCAAAAACGCCATCCTGTTTTTATTCATAAAAAAGATCCTGGCTTTCTTATGGTATAATTTTTTTGTAGTTTGTTAATGTTTAAAAAAGTGAACATGAAGCAGCAGTTGCAAATTATTCATCACTTAGTTTAAAAAACGAATGTCAGGTCAACACAAGTATGGGAAGTTGCTGTTGTTCTTTTACATTATCTTTATTAATTTATTTTAAGAGAATAAGTAAAGTATATGCCCGTTATTGTTAAATTCTTTTTGATGTTAATAGGCTATGGAATGGAGCCCTGATCAAGAGTTACTAGTTCTAGTAACCAAGGATTTAAGTACTATACTCATGTCTTGTACATTTGACCCCATAAATGAAGGCAATTTACTAAATCAAGATTTTGGTGAACAACAGTTCATTACTGTTGGTTGGGGCAAAAAAGAGACACAGTTCCACGGTTCTGAGGGAAAACAGGCTGCGAAAATAAAGACCGATGTTAAAGCTGGTAAGTTTTTACTGGCATTGTTAATATAATAATAATCCTTTATTATTATCATATATGTTATACTTAGTCTGGCCATAAATACTGTTACAATTGAAAATAAACAAAATATTACATTTGAATTGGAATCTGCCATTTTTATATGATTGTTCATTGAGTTTTCTCATTTTGACGCCAATACATTGTACAATATTTTGCGATATTAAAATGGAGTGGGTTGATAAAGAGAACCGAATCGCTGTGATTGCATTATACAAAGTAGGTATGGAGCCAAATGCAATTTTTAAAATTCTCCATACGCTTGGTATTAGTAAAATGTTTGTGTACTGGGCTATTAATAGGTACAATGAGACCTCCTCTGTTTGTGACAGAAAAAGATCTGGCCGTCCACGTAGTGTTCGTACGAAAAAGTTGGTCAAAGCAGTAAGGGAAAGAATTCGAAGAACTCCTGTCCGAAAGCAAAAGATTTTATCTCTGGAGATGAAGATAGCACCTAGAGTCGCGTATTTTACTTAGGACTTGCAGCCTATAAGAGACGTACATGTTATTTCGTAACTGATAATTTAAAAAAGAATAGGGTGGTAAAATCGTTACAACTACTGAAGCGGTACGCAAAGGGAGGTCATAGAAAAAAATTGTTTACGGATGAGAATTTTTTTACAATTGAGCAACATTTTAACAAACAAAATGACCATATTTATGCACAAAGCTCTAAGGAAGCTTCCTAATTAGTCGACAGAGTGCAACGTGGGCAGTATCCGACTTCAGTGATGGTTTGGTGGGGTATATTAGGGATATATTAGCTATGAAGGAGTGACTGAGCCATACTTTTGTGAAAAAAGTATCAAAACATCAGCATAAGTGTATCAAGATACCATTCTTGAGAAGGTAGTGAAGCCCCTTAACAACACCATGCTCAATAATCAAGAATGGTCCTTCCAGCAAGACTCGGCGCCGGGTCATAAAGCTCGGTCTACACAGTCCTGGTTGGAAACAAATGTTTCGGACTTCATCAGAGCTGAAGACTGGCCGTCGTCTAGTCCCGATCTTAATCCACTGGATCATGATTTGTGGTCAGTTTTAGAGAGTACGGCTTAGTCTAAACGCCATGATAATTTGGAGTCCCTAAAACAAACCGTACGATTGGCAGTGAAGAATTTTCCCATGGAAAGAGTGCATGCTTCTATTGATAACTGGCCTCAACATTTAAAGGACTGTATCGCAGCCAATGGAGACCACTTCGAATAAGCTTTTTATATTTTAAATTGTATTATATTTATGTATTAAAGTAACACATTATAAAAGTAATGAATGTTTATTTACAATAGAAATTTTTTTTTCTTTGTATCAGTATTTATGGCAGGACTAGGTATATTGGGTATTTGGCTGTTGTTTATATATATAAACATGTCTGTGTATCATAAGTATATCTCTGTGGTTAAATCAATACCCACATTTTGTTTTATGTTTACATGATCAACTTGATTAAATATGCTTACAGATCCAGAAGCAGTTATAGCCGATACGATAAAAATAACATGGAGAGGGGATGGTAATCTTTATGCAGTAGGGTTCACAATGGATGGAATCAGAAGGTTTAAAGTTTTTGACAGAGAAGGCCACCTCCAGTACTCAAGTGAAAAACAACAGGGTCTTGAAGCCAACTTATCTTGGCGTCCCAGTGGCAATGTTATAGCAACAACACAGAAATTACCTGACAAATATGTTGTAGCATTCTTTGAAAAAAATGGCCTGAAACATGGTGGTTTTACTATACCAGTAAATACTCAGACTCAAGTAGAAGACTTGGCATGGAGTTATGATTCTGAAATATTGACATTACTCTGCAGAGATAAGGAGACAAACTGTCAAAAACTCCTACTTTTTACAACTGGTAACTATCATTGGTACTTGAAGCAAACTTTAATATTTAATGGTGAGCACAAGATTTGTAAAATTCTTTGGGACAATGATTTTGATGTGTCTAATAATAAAAAATTACACATTATTTTGACCAACGGACAACATATTTCATATTCGTGGATTTGGAGTATTGACCACAGCAAAGGAAAATGTAATAATGATGATGCTGTGGTCACTGTCATAGATGGTAAAAAAATACTGACTACAGCATTTAGACAGACTGTGGTTCCACCACCTATGTCGGCCATAGAACTGGAATGTGATTCTTATGTAAATTGTACATGTTTTGGTCCACAATTAAATGCTCATGATGATCCCAATACATTCTTTGCGTGCACTACAGACAATAAATTACATATCTATAAACAAACACAGAAGTTCCCTTTACAATATGAGCAAGTTGAAACTTTGCAAATAAAGGAATATGAATTCCCATTTCAAAGATTTAATTGGTTCTGGGCAAAATCTGACACTATAGTGTGCATCATGATAGATAATGAAGGAAATTATAATTTGGTTGAATATACTATTGATCATAATTTACTTTCTGAACGGCATAAAACTGATTTACCGGCAGCAGTGACAAGAATTCAGTGTCATCCGTCAGACTCCTCAATATTATTTTTGCAGTTAAATAATGGTGATATTTTGCAATACAATTTGGGTGGCACTATAGAAATGCTAGAAGTTTCATTTACTGTTCCATGCCCAAAATTCTGTGTCCTTACCATTGAAGGTGCTTTGTATTATTTGGGTCTTTCACATAAAGGACAGCTGTATATTAATGATATGATGATTTTAAATAATGTCAGTTCTTTTTTTGTACATACACACTTTCTTCTTATCACCACATTGCAACATTTCCTTTTATGTACAGAATTGTCAAAAGCTGGCATGAGTGCCATTTGTGACTATCAAAAGAATGAATCTGAGCATGTATATAGAAGGAATATCGAAAGAGGGGCAAAGCTCGTCATTGCTGTTCCCAACGATACAAGAACAATATTCCAAATGCCAAGAGGAAACTTGGAAAATATTCAACCAAGGCCATTATCATTGAAAATAATCGGAGAGCAACTTGATAATCTGAAGTATCGCGAGGCATTTGATTTAATGAGAAAGCAGAGGATAAACTTAAATTTGATATATGACCACGATCCTGTTAAATTTTTGAAATCATTAGATACATTTTTGGACTCAATTGAAAATAATTCATGGCTCAGCCTCTTCTTATCTGACTTAGAAAATGTTGATGTAACAAAAACAATGTATGCCAGTAGCTATGCAACTAAAAACGATTTGATACATGATGAGAGCGGCACGAAAACTCAAAGAATATGTGATATCATTATAATGAATTTGATGAAGAGATCTGATGTTGGCAGTAAAGTATTACCACTGCTTACAGCTTATGTAAAGAAAAACACAGTAGAAGATTTAGAATGTGCTTTATCAATGATAAAACAGTTAAAGCAACAAGAGTCTGGTGGGTTAAAGCTTCCCGTGGGCTCTGATGAAGCTTTGAAATATTTGTTGTATATGGTAGAAGTGAACCGCCTTTTTGATGTCTCACTTGGGATGTATGATTTTGATTTAGTTTTATTAGTAGCTAATAAATCGCAGAAGGATCCTAAAGAGTATATACCAATGCTTAATGAACTAAATGAAATGGATGAAAATTATAAAAGATTTACTATAAATAAGCACTTGAAACGATTCAATAGAGCCGTTCAAAGTTTAGTTAAGTGTGGTCCACAAAAATATGGAGAATTACACACATTTGTAAAGTTCCATAGTCTTTATAGAGAGGCATTGGCTCTCTTTTCTTTAAATGAAGACATTTACAAAGAGATATCAGATGACTTTGGGTTGTATCTAAAGTTAAAGAAACAGCATACCCAAGCTGGTATAATTTATGAAAGAGCCCAAAGTTATGACAAAGCTATAGAATGTTATAAAGATGCTTTGGAGTGGGAGTTGGCTATAAAATTGGCGCACACATGGTCCAGAGACCAACTTCAAAATTTATGCCAGTAAGTGTCCACTTATTTTACTAGCAGCTGCCTGTAGCTCCTATGTGGTGTTTAGATTTAAGTTTTTATAAGTATCCTAAACAACTAGCCTAAATATTGAAAATATATATAGGATATAGGCTTTCACTGTGTAAAATTCATTCAATAGTTTTTGTGTGCATAAGGGGCAGACTGACAAGAAGTTTGAAATAACTGAATTGGCTCTATCAATAGTATAGTTTTTCTGCTATTAATACAGAAGCATTTCATGTAGAGATATTACATGAAATATTTTTTTAATAATGTTCAAAAATATTCCATGATCAAAGTAAATGCTACTATGATTTTAGTATTATGTATGTCTTTGTAGATTTTTTTTATCATGGGCCAACACATCACTTCATCATAGTTAAAGAGATATTTGTAAAATTGGTGCATAATTTATACATGGAATTGTATATCGCCATTTTTTTTAGTGACTTAGTGACTGGATTGAAGGAAGAAAAGAGATTCCATGAAGCCTTAACAATCTTGGAGCAATACTGCAATAATAATGATGAAGCAATTTTATTTGCTGTACAGTGTGGTCAATATAAAACTGCTATGCGTCTTTGTTCAAAATGTAATAAAGACGATTTAAAAGGTAGGTACGAGTCCTGTATTAGTGGCTACTACTGGGTATTTATAAATATATTGTTGCCAATATATGCTAAAAGAGCTTGCATTAACAATTTAAAATCAATAAAATTAACAGATAAAACATTGTAATATGTAATTATAGTGATTTTTTTAAGTGAAAACTTCTTTAGCGGCGTTGTGCATTTTTTGGGATGAGTAAAAAATGTTAAACTCGTGTCAGGACAGGACACGTCACGGAATAGAAAAAACAAGTTGAAGTGCTAAGTAGGCGTGGCGCGCCTGCCACAATTAAGCGTTGTTACGCATAACTACGCATATTTGATTCCAGTCGCGTTCTAACATTGTGTTCAGTAGCATTCTCGTGACATTCTATAATTATGCCGTATTGTTCCATTTTGGAATGCAAGAACGATAGTAGGAGAATAAATCTTAATAATGGAGGTGTTTCGTACCATCGATAAGTACGATTTTTTATGTTTTGTATACAAATCTTATTTATTTAATTTTACTAATAATCTAATAAAACGTCTAATTAATATCAATCTTATTACACTAAAATAAAGTCTATTTTGGATTGAGTGTATTGGTTTTTCTTCTCGAAAGTTCTTCGCTACTCTGCCTGAGTAGCGAAGCTAGTGTTGCGTCGATTCGAATAGAAATGTATCGATAAATAATATATCGAAAAAGAATAATTTGTTTTATAAATGATTTTACAATAACTTTTAAAGGAACCGCGAATGTTTAATTCAATTAAAATTATATTCAAGTAATACATACTTGAATATAATTTTAATTGAATTAAACAATTTTTAACGGAAGTATCGCGTGTTTTATTTATTTTGTTAAACCTCACGTTTTGAACGCTTTGCAGCGTCCGTGGTCTCAGGAAGACTAAGGTGATATTTGTCTTACATTAGTTATTCAATTATTACATCTACCGACATGGATGGATTAATTATATATGTTCTGATTCACACAAAAATCGCTCACAGTGTCCGAACATTTTTTAGTATATCCTTGGGTTTGTGACTTGATTATTTTTAGGACTGGATCCCAAGCAGGTGGTACTTGCCAACCATCTTCTCTATTGAAATTGGGGTGTTTTCTTATTTCAATAGCCTCGCGCAACATTCTCGGCATGTAGCGATTCTCCTTGGCGAGGATTTGTGGTTTATCGAACCGGATGTAATGGTTTGGCTGGTCCAGTGTACGTTCACATACTGCAGAGTTTTTATCGCGCCTATTCTTCATGTCAGCAATGTGTTCTTTTACACGAGTACCTACGCTTCTCTTTGTTTGCCCTATGTATGATAAACCACATTCGCAGTCTCTTTAAAAATTGTTTAATTCAATGTGTAACAATCGCGAAAACCTAAGACAATACTGTAATTTTTAATTTTTTACCGTTGTTTACATCACTATTGTAAATACGGGTCTTAACGCGATTTATTTTTATAT
Source organism: Pyralis farinalis (assembly GCA_947507595.1). Classification (NCBI taxonomy): domain Eukaryota; kingdom Metazoa; phylum Arthropoda; class Insecta; order Lepidoptera; family Pyralidae; genus Pyralis; species Pyralis farinalis. Next base: position 19,778,922 of record OX382274.1, read on the forward strand.
TTTCCCGATATTTTGGTGACGTATTTATAATAGTGATACAATTTATTAATTCAATAATACGAACATCTGTTTTACTCTAAGATAACGTTACTCTTTATACCGATTTGCTTTTACTGAATTCCCAACGTTTTTTTTTTTTGTTTTTCGCCCAAAAAACTGTAGACTCACAAAAGAAGGACTAACCGACACACACGGGTGTGCATTAGTCATTCTTCCGTGAGGGGCACCCTCCGGAAAATAGGAGGGAGGAGGTGAGATCTTGCATAAGATACCCTTTCGTGCGAACGAACTGGTGATGTCAGATTCCTACTGACTAAAACACCCCCTGGGACTGCCTTTAGCCAGGAATGCGTCAAAGGCTTCATCTGAAGCGATCACCCCAGGGAACGGGGTGACGCAATATTCCCAACGTCTTAATTTGTCGAATAAGTATAAGGTATCTATCGATAATGTAATTCGATGTACCCTACTGAATACTGCACTGGTCGAGTAGCAGTAGAAATGGGGCATAAGACGCAAATGTTAAACTTATGAGTAATATGAATTAAGTTTATAATTGATTCCATGGATAACACCGCCATCTATCGTCGAGTAACAGTATTTGCTCGATAACCAAACCCAGTCTGACTTGAGATTGCAAAACATCGTAAATACATTCTGCACTCTAGCAAAATATACTTTATTCGAGAACGTGAAGGTATATTTTCAAATGTAGCATTTGTTGATTTCAGCTACTTTTGACTAAAACAAAAACGACCAATCATAGCTATTGTTTATTTGTAGTGCAATATAGGATAATCGGTTTATTAGTGTGAGTTTGGCGACAACGGTTTCTGTACAAACTTTGTCACTTAGCACTTCCACTTGTTTTTTCTATTCCGTGGGACACGTGACCCGTACCGTAAGATTTTGGTGAGAATTAGAACTTAAGTTCGCTGCAGCGCTAAAACATTAGTTACCTCTAATTAAACAATTAAAACATGAAGCGCTAGATGGTTTATAGGGCATTATTTTCTCGCGACCAAAACGTTGTAAGCGCCATGAAATTTTTGGCGCTTACGCGTTTCATTCAACGTAGTTTATCAACATCGCTGTTTGGTTTAAGCGGTGCAGGGCGCTTGCGCGAGTATGCGTGAGTGTTTGAGTTTTAGAGATTGGCGATGATGATGATGGTGAAAGAGTCGTTGAAATTATGGATGAAAGTAGATTTTTCTGAGAGATAAACTTTTTAATGTAAAATAATTGTAATATTTCTGAACTGTTAAATTTTTAATGTAATATAAATTGTCATGTTTGTGTACGATAGCGTAATAAATGAATATTGTATTTTACCACATATAGTACTTTTATACTGATAAATAAAGCAATTCCTTTGAAATTATTCCCTAACCATTCCAAAATATTCAAAAATACATACATATAATCACGCCTCTACCCGTAGGGGTAGGCAGAGACCACTTCTTTCCACTTGCTACGATCCTTACATACTTGTTTCGCTGCGTCCACTTTCATTATTCCCTTCATACATGCTCTTCGGTTTAGGGTACTCCTGACCTGGCCTTTTTTCAAGACGTGCCTGATTTGGTCTCGAAATATAAAAAATAGTCAAAAATGCACAATGTTAATGTTCAAGTTCAAGTTTTCACTTCTGCCGGCACTTCCGGAGTGCAACCCGATAAAATAATTACCATTGCCTAAATAAGCCTGCAACATAATGAGTATGGTTTGCAGGTAGTTACACAAAGTGTATTTTGATTTTTAGTTCAAGTTTTGCTACCTGCTCTGTTAGAGGACTATAAAAACTTGCAGGGGTTAGTAGAGATGAACTGGAACACATTTGTAAAATATAAGGAACGTCTATTAGCTGTTAGAGAATATAAACGGACAAATCCAGTTGAAACCTATGATCTGTCATATACAAACAAAGACAGTGATCTGTATTCAGATGCTGGCAGTACTGTGGCTTCGTCAAGAGGATCAAGGTATAGTTTAAAAATATTTAATTTACCTATTATGCATATCAGTTCGCTATCATTAAGATTAAAACTTACCACATTATGACATGGCCTTAGGTATTGACATTACATTGGATAGTAAATATAAAGGCCCTCTTAATCTGGTGTAGTTACCATAGCCTATGAACACTTGCAACTACAGCTATTGTCAGTCTCAATGTTATCTATCACCTATGCTGTTAGCCTAATATCTCAGGAGCCTTCTAGTATCTTGCATGCACGAATATATTAAACCCTCCAGGAAATTGTACTGGGGTGCGATTTTTAGTCAGGTTCTTCTGAAGACTGTTTCTAGTTACCACTACTATTAGGTGTGATTGACTGGTGTTCAGTTTTTAACAGTCTGACTAAATTACAGACAATAGCAATCCGATGTTCTTAAAATATGGATGGGACTTAGATACTTGTAAATGCCATTCTATATTAGATCATAAGTCTGAATTAGATATGCACTCAATGCCACATTGAGTGCATATCTAATACATCTATGTGTACCCATTGTGGCTTCCTATTCCTACATTTCCACGGTATTAAACAATATGCAGGTCTGAAGTCTTACGAGAAGTAGTTCTAGTTAGGATGGGAAGGAGGAGCTTTAATTAATATACTTTCTCTTAAATATGTTGTAATTTTAAAATAACGTGTTTTATTGCAGTCGAACATATCGTTCAAGCAAAAACAGGAGAAAACACGAACGTAAAGTAGCCTCATTGAAGGAGGGTTCAAAATATGAGGATGTAGCTTTAGTGATGGCTCTTCACAATCTGGTCACATCGTCGTTTGAACTGAGACTGCAGGTGAAAGAGGTTAATGTAGCATTAAGTTGCTTTGACAAAGATAAAGAAGCTTTTGTATTACAGGTAAGATGTAAATTATTATTTCATGTTATCATAGATAATATTATATTATATTACACTGTCCATATCACGTGCCGCACTTGCGACAAGGCTACATCCGCCGGACTTAGCACATGCGAAACCTTTCGCACTGACGGGTTCGGATCAGCAGACATCCTAATAGTACTAATTTAAAAAAGTTGATACGTTTTTAAATCAGAATTGCAATGAACTATTTGGTAGGGCCACCTTTCCTGTAGGCAGATATGATCGGAATAGCCATTGCAACGACAGCTCGCATCTATTAGTTAAACGTTTGGATGCCGTCTGATGATAGTTTGCTTGAACTAATGGGTGGCAGAAGCACGCAAAGTAGTTTAGATCAAATTCCCTTAATGTGTTATGTTATACGAATTGATAATATAGTCTACTGGGATTCTGAATCTTTTATCTTTTTAGCTATCACTACCACGATTCAACATCAGTATATTTTGGTACGATATTTATTCAATCATTAGTCGCTCATTTGTGTATTTTGTTTGTAGACGTTCTTGGAAAAATTACTAAAAGAAATGAAAGACAGCTTCAAAGATATTTGGACTAATGAATTTGTACTGGAAGCAACAAATGCATCCATAGAGGCACAAAATGTTCCCGAAGGAGGCAACGTGGTACTGCAAGGCATCGCTACATTAGGTATGTTTATATAATAATAGATACTCTACTATGTACAACCTCTAATTTTCCTTTAATACTCCCGAGCCATTTTTATTTTTTTACGACGTCGGAATACTTTCAAGTATATAACTCACCTGATGTAAAGTGTTTACCGTAGCCTATAAACTGATATTGCTAACACCAGTACCAGTAAGCTCCTAAGAGCCAGACCCATTAAGTTGCGCAGTCTGTCTTAATCTGAGTATTTTTAAGAGAGGTAGGGTGTGAATCAACGCAGCCTAACTGGTACTATTACCTTATCTAATAGAAAACTGCAGCCAAATGTCAGTCGAAAATGTGGCTCCCCTAAAATCGGAGTCCTGGTATATTATGTGTCAAAGAAGCTCGGTGGCACAGTGTTTAGTAACGCTACTTTAACAATTTTGTGTTGGCTTGCCACACAGTACAAAAATTTGTTCGTCTTGATCTTGGTGTTTTTAATAAAGGGAGGGTGCATCGGAGCAGTCCAGCTGGGGAATATATCCACCTCACAGAAAATTGTAGTCCAATAACAACTCCCTGGAGTGTGTTGTGCGAGTGACTGAGGTCACCAGTTAGCTCCTAAGGAGATGCTGTGTTAGCAGCAGAGATGGCGTCGCGCCCGAGTGATACTTAATGTGTTGCAAGCGTTCACAGACTACAGTAACCGCTTTAGATCAGGTAGGCCGTATATTTGTAAGGCTCTCGATGTTGTATAAAAAAAAAGGAATTCATTTGCACGAAGCTATGTAAACCTACTGAAATCACCTTTAATCTTTTACAGAACCACATCTGAGGATAGCACCAGTACTCGCAGACATTAGTTGGAAACTTGACGGCCTCAATTAAATTCAGTGGACAGAGTAATAATTTATTATATAATTGATAATTAAAAGTATTTATAATCGAATTGCAAATTCATTTATTTCAAGATTCAACTGCAATTACAAGGAATAAAATTAAACTAGTCATTAATTATCTATTCAAACACTTAGGTGAACAAAAGTAACATTCAAAATTGACTGCACTATTCCTGTTATTGTCGAATACCACAACTCTATAGAAATCTTTAAGATCGAATTCCTTATTAACATAAAACATATCGTTTACAACTGGAGTACCACACACGCACATATTTGCATCATCTAAGAATTGAACTAGTGTTAACGGTATAATATTAGGGGCATAAAAGATTTTATTCTTCAACACAACTTTAGATGACAAATGTACTAAATTGCCAATGTAGTATTGCCAAGGTGTGTGCTCCTTCCAGTGTGGTGCGACATCATTGTGGTGAAACTTGTTCGAAGATAAATCTATGTGTTCCAAGCGACATTGCATCAAACTGCATGGCAGTGATCCCAGCTCATTTTTAGAGATTGTAAGGTACCTGAAAAACAAAGAATTCTCTGATGAATGTAGCAATATTTAAAATCTGCTAGTATTAATTCACCTTATCACCCAATACAAGGGCACCCTAAGAAAATGCGATGTGTGTGTAATATATTTTCACTCGCTTTTCTGCAATCTGTGTGAGTGATTTCGTGAAAGGGGAAACCTGCAGTGTGTAAACAGGAATTCGGGGTAGCGCACGCTATTTGGTCTGACCAATGAGCGCGCGCGGTGATAGAGTTGGCAGTCAGATGGTACCTACCAAACCATTTTCCAAGAGGTTGTTACTATTGATAATATAATTTAGAGAATGAGATATATGAAACCACATTTACGTAACTTATTACAAAGTCAATTCAATTAGTATCATAATCCGACTGATTGATTAACAAAATATGTCAAAATATATTGATAATCACTCAAAACAAGACAGCCACATACAGTGGCTGTCTTGATTAAACTAATATCAATGGTTCTCTCTCGTCTCAGATACGTCAAAACACATCGTCAGATCTAAGTATAATAAAAAAGATCTAAGTATAATAAAAAACTGTCTCACGTGTACTGACCGTCAGTAGCAATCACCAAGTAACTATTGCATTGTACATCTTCAGGTCAGGTCCCTTGCGGGATAGGCAGAGTAAACCAAGAGCCATAAGACAGGGATACTTTACATACCTCTCTTGCTTCTGTAACATTCATTGCTCTTTTCATGCACTCTCTGGTTCCTTGGGCTCAATTTCGTCTATATTGTAAAATTCTTAAAATATCATTTAACCTATTTATGTCATAAAATGGAAAGGTTATATTTTTTTATATATCTTTCCACTTTATAACATTAATGTTTGTTTGTAAACACTAATGTTATAAAGTGGAACTTAACCGATTTTAAAAATTCTTTCACAAATACACATTCATCATTCATTCATCCATTATCAGCGGGTAACATAGGCTATATATTATTTTCAAAAAAATTGAGATACATAGAAAAATTACAATAATGTAACCTAATTTATCAAATATTTGATTTCTTTACTCATCTTTACCCACACAAAGGTATGTGATGCTATACCACACAAAACCACAACTAATATAGTTCAGTGACAAAAAAAAGTATTTTGTTCAAATTGTAGGTAGAGTGAAAATTTGAAGATATATCATGACATTTATCCCTATCCTACTAAATAGTTCCATAATTAAAAAAACGAGTATGTTCCTACATGTAAATTTCCCTTTAAATTATTTTAATCAGACCTTTTGTTCAGAAGTTATGGCTGGTATAAAATGTTAGTTAGAAAAATTCCACGGTGTGAGTGAACAACCCTACCCTACCTCTAAACGCACTAGCGGCTGGCCGTGATGCGGCGTGCCGTTGCGGCAGGCCGCAGTATATACGGTCTACCGCAACGGCACGCCGTATTCCGGCTACCCGCATCGTCTCGGTTCTAGTGCGGTCCGCCGCAATCGTCAGTGCTTCTAGAAATATTGCACGTGATGGACGTCGAAGAGCTTGCTGCAGTTATTTATTTATATTATCATTATCATACTCCTTAGCATGTATATTATTTATTTCCTCCCAACATTTTAACTTTTTATTTCTGTCTGCATAATCAGCGCATTTGCTATCCCATATAGGGGGGCGTTCTTTGATTTCTAAAGAGAACTTTTCTGCATCAAAATCCATGACGCAAGCTCTGCGTACAGTGTCTAGCAACTGACTGGTGCGGGAAGCGGCGTTTGCGGCTGAACGCGCCGAGTGCGTGGAGGGGATGCGGCGCGCCGCATCATTCAACCGGTCCGGTTCGCCGCAGTGGCAGAACAACCGGAGCGGTTGACGGCTAGCCGCAAATCAGTGCGTCGATATCTTGCGGTTTCATGTAAAATTCGATGTGCGGCGTGCCGTTGCGGCAGGCCGCAGTATATACGGTCTACCGCAACGGCACGCCGTAGGCTTTAAACGCACTAGCGGCTGGCCGCGATGCGGCGTGCCGTTGCGGCAGGCCGCAGTATATACGGTCTACCGCAACGGCACGCCGTATTCCGGCTACCCGCATCGTCTCGGTTCTAGTGCGGTCCGCCGCAATCGTCAGTGCTTCTAGAAATATTGCACGTGATGGACGTCGAAGAGCTTGCTGCAGTTATTTATTTATATTATCATTATCATATTCCTTAGCATGTATATTAATTATTTCCTCCCAACATTTTAACTTTTTATTTCTGTCTGCATAATCAGCGCATTTGCTATCCCATATAGGGGGGCGTTCTTTGATTTCTAAAGAGAACTTTTCTGTATCAAAATCCATGACGCAAGCTCTGCGCGTACAGTGTCTAGCAACTGACTGGTGCGGGAAGCGGCGTTTGCGGCTGAACGCGCCGAGTGCGTGGAGGGGATGCGGCGCTCCGCATCATTCAACCGGTCCGGCTCGCCGCAGTGGCAGAACAACCGGAGCGGTTGACAGCTAGCCGCAAATCAGTGCGTCGACATCTTGCGGTTTCATGTAAAATTCGATGTGCGGCTGTGCTTCATAAGTCTTTACTGACATTCTAGTGTAGACTATAAATAAGAGATTGTAGGGAGCCGATAGATGCGGCATAGGACCGATTGCTGCTACAAGTCTAAGGGGGAGGTCTATCTTCAGCAGTGGACTTCCTTCGGGTGAAATGACGATGAGTGATGATGTAATATTAATTATATATTATATTTGTCATATATTGTACTTGGAATATTAATCTGGTTTCATGTAAGGTGAGTGAACACGCGTATTATTTCGAACTTATTCCTTTCTGGCTAGTATATACATACATACTATTATTTAAAATTTTAAACACTTTAAAAATGTACGAAATTCTTGTCATGTTCTATTTGTTCAGATAGTTCTAATAGCATTCGATCTATGGCAAACCATGAAACCACTTGACGACGCATAAAGGCCATATTCACCAAAACGTAGTGTATTACCATCTAAATATCGTGTCTACTGACCAATGGGATGATATTGTACCCTATGATAAGTGACGCGATATTGATCCGTGAATTATCTAATAACAGCTGCGTATTCTACTTTATCTCCGACCCATAACCGGGAGTTTATTTACCATGCAAAATCGTGTCATTGGTTCTGCATAGGTTATTCATGCTATCTATCTACCCAGGTCGGGTCGCTAGTTAATTACACAATAAATTACAACGTTATCTTGTTTTTACATAGAACAAGAAAGAGTTTAGGGTCGGCTGTGTTTGTGTATTTATGGTGTTGCAAGCATTCATAGGCTACAGTAACTGCACATTATCCTTGGTTTTGTTTATCACTAGAATGATATAAAAAGTTAGTAAAGTGATTAGAATAGTTAGATGTTCTTATATACCCACAAATTATTCGTACCTTTTACTGATATGTAGAAAGAATGCAAGATGAAAGAATGATGAAATAGATATACAATGCGAAAGTGGAAGGATGTAGGAGCCGAGGAAGACCAAGACTAACCTATCATGACCAAATTCGTCGTGTTTTTTCAGAAGGTGATGACAGGAGACTTAGGAACCGGCAGCGTGCATGAAAAGAGCTATGAATGTGAAAGAAGCGAGTGAAGTTTGTAAGGAGCGCGTCTTGTGACGCTCAGTTCTCTTTGCCTACCCCGCAAGGGACCTAGCGTGAAGATATACATACATACTTTTTACTGACGCGTCTCCATCACACAATAATAAAATGAGTGACACTGTGGGCAATGGTACCTACATATTATAGTTAATAGATTCAGGCGTTACTTTACGAAAGTCAAATCTATATGCAATTTGATCTAACTTGCTTTGCGTGCTTCCGCCACCAATTAGTTCATGCGGCCTAGCGCCGGCCGGCACCCACCCACTACTGTTAGTACTTGGTACATGCCGACGCTGCCATGGCTGCTCCGGTAGTCTCTGCTTCGGCTGCTGCGGTCGTCCGTCATCTGGAACAGAATCCGCATGCCCCCACCACCACCGTCGCTGCCACGACTGGCCTGGTCGTCGCTGCGACACGTGTTTCGCCTCTCCACGAGGCATCATCAGGCGTTGTAGACGATAATCGTAAGAATAACATGCTACAAGTGACAAATCTATCGCAGTGCCGTCCCTTATATTGAATTGAGGGTGGGGGTGGATGGTGTGAGCGAAAAGATATTTAATAGTGGGGAATGGTTTACGTCAGTCTGTTTGTTCATGAGAGTAATTTTAGAATTTTTATGTTTACAATCGCCCAGAAAGGTCACACTTCGCCGAGCATCTTATAGACAAAGGACATAACTTATCCCCCACTAATACATATCAAATTTTACACACCATAGACAAAGGTTTAAAACTAAATATTAGGGAACAATTAGAAATTAATAAACATAAAAATTCTAAAATTACTCTCATGAACAAACAGACTGACGTAAACCATTCCCCACTATTAAAAATATTTTAGCTCACACCATCCACCCCCACCCTCAATTCAATATAAGGGACGGCACTGCGATGGATTTGTCACTTGTAGCATGTTATTCTTACGATTAACGTCTACAACGCCTGATGATGCCTCGTGGAGAGGCGAAACACGTGTCGCAGCGACGACCAGGCCAGTCGTGGCAGCGACGGTGGTGGTGGGGGCATGCGGATTCTGTTCCAGATGACGGACGACCGCAGCAGCCGAAGCAGAGACTACCGGAGCAGCCATGGCAGCGTCGGCATGTACCAAGTACTAACAGTAGTGGGTGGGTGCCGGCCGGCGCTAGGCCGCATGAACTAATTGGTGGCGGAAGCACGCAAAGCAGGTTAGATCAAATTGCACCTACATATTATTCAAACTCGTAAATTCATCAATGTTAATGACTGCAAGGGGCACTACCTTGCGCTGTCGCTGATTCTGCATCATTATTATCATTTACAAACACTGCTTACTTGATATTGGCAATGAAAATCCACGAAGTAGTGATGTCGAGGAAAAAAGTTTCATATATTCTATATCAGTTTGCGCCCTCGGATGCCTCCCTTGCCCAAAGTTTCTCAAACTTCGAAACCTAGCCTTAATGAATGCTTAACTATATTTTTCCAGGGCGTTGTTACCTAGCTGCGATGTTCTGTTAAGGTATTATTCACCCAGTTGGTCTCTATATTCATTTACTTGCTGTGCCCAAACTCTCCTTTGCCAGACTCAGTTGGCAGAGTAGATCACCCTGAGGATGAAGTTGACGTTACAAATGATGTCCCAAACATAGAAGCTGATCTTCTTGTTGACTTACTAGGGTGCTCAACAGACCGCGGGTCGGTCAATTTTGCTACGAACGATAGAGTTTATACAATTGTTTCCAACAACGCAGACAACGGATAAAACGACCGCGCCGTCACTGCCCGCCGGGCATGGGTGCGGCGGAAGGCCGTGAGAGCTCGCCGCGATGAAACGAGACTTACATGTTAACATGTTTTAGGAGATACCTCTCTTAAAAAATGTTAAGATGTAAATACCGTTTGATTCGGGCGCATCGTCTGAGGAAGTACCTCCACCTCACAGAAAACCAAAGCAAAATAACAACTCCATAGTGATGTTGTGTTCCTGCATGTGAGTGAGGTCACTAGTAAGCTCCTAATGAGTTGCTGTGTTAGCAGCAGAGGTGGCGTCATACTGGCGAGTGATACTTAATGTATTGCAAGCGTTTATACGCTACGGTAACCGCTTTATATCAGGTGGGCCGTATGCTTATATGCGGCCCACCTGATAAAAAGCGACGCGGCTAGGACAGTCCGCACCGTACGCACTCTACCTGTATCCGTGTGCTTTATTTCTACATTTACATAATGATGTAAAATAAAGCTCGGATAGAGGTATTGTCGAATTCCCTACAAGTCATTGAGTATCATAATCAATACTCAACAATGCAATTTCTGTTTCTATTTTTCTGATTCATTCTTTACTGGAACGAATGTGGCGGTCAACCACCGAATACCGAGCGCCTAAATGTTCCAAAATATTATGGCAAGCTATTTTTGTAATGTACGTTTTCATAAATGTCCACTTTAATAAACATACTTTATAAATATTCAGTTCCAAAAATGTATAACCTTGCACATTAGTAAAAAAAAGTTATAAAACAAATTAAACGTAATTTTTTTCAACAGTAGTTTAAAACATTACCTCAAACTGCTGATGCGACCCAGAGTAGACGGCAATCTTTTCAGTCTGTTGTCATCAAGTTTTAATGTAACCAGTTTTTGCAATTTCCAAATAGCCTTTGGCAACTTCTGTAATTTATTTCCAGATATGTCTAATAGTTTCAATTTCTTTGTAATCTGTAAAAGATACAATTCACATCAAACTATGAAAAATTCCTCGAATAGTGGCATTGTTATCCCTGCATTGAAATTAGTTATATACTACTCTGTGTAAAAAGTATCGGGAATATGTCAATAAAAAGACCCGCGTAAAAGAGGTCGTTCTAATTTTTTTACTGCATGTTGGTAGCACTGTACTGATTTAGCGCGCAAAATTTGAGCGGGATCTGTCATTTAATTTGTTTTAAACTACACTTTTTGTTGGTCATAGTTTTGAGTCCTCGGCGATTTTTACAATGGAAAATATTGTTGAACAAAGAGTGTGCCTTAAATTTTGTGTTTCAAATGATATTTCATGTGGTGAATCACTAAAAATGTTGCGAAATACCTACGGCGAATCGTGTATATCGAAAACAAGGGCTTATGAATGGTATAAGGCTTTTAAAGAAGGCCGAGAAGTAGTAGTAGACTTGCCTCGTTCTGGTAGACCTTCAACCGCTACGACCAGAGAAAACATCGACAGAATCAAGAAGCTAGTGCTCGAAAATCGACGTATGAGTCTGAGAGAGTTGGCTAGTGAGGTGAACATATCTTTTAAGTCCGTCCACAACATTCTCATTGACATTTTAGGCATGAAACGCGTCGCCGCTCGACTAGTTCCAAAAGAGCTCAATTTTGTTCAAAAAGCGCAGCGAAAGCATGTCGCTGAAGACATGGTTTCCCGAGCTTCTACGGATCCGACCTTTATGAAACGTATAATAACGACTAGACATGGGTTTATGAGTACGACATGCAAACAAGCCAACAGTCTTCAGAATGGCGTCTCGAAAACGAGCCGAAACCCAAAAAACCGCGGCAAAGTCGCTCCAAAATCAAGGTGATGCTGACAGTTTTTTTTGACTACCGTGGTGTGGTTCACTCCGAATTCCTTCCAGAGGGAGAAACAGTGAATAAAGAATATTATTTAGGCGTCATGAAGCGTTTGCGTGAGAGTATCCGCCGAAAACGTCCAGATTTGTGGCAACACAACTCATGGATGCTGCACCATGATAATGCACCATCACACACAGCCATTATAGTGAAAGAGTTTTTAGCGAAAAATTCAACAAAAGTTCTCGACCAAGCACCGTATTCACCTGATATGGCTCCGTCTGACTTTTTTTTATTTCCCAAGTTAAAATTACCACTTCGAGGAAAACGTTTTGAGTCGATAGAAGCCATAAAAGAAAATTCGCTGAATGAGCTAAAGGCCATACCGCAAATAGCCTATGAAAAATGTATGGAAGACTGGGTGAAGCGGTGGAGATGTTGTATTGCAAGCGATGGGGCCTACTTTGAAGGCGATAAAATAAATTTAGATGAATAATTTGTATTTTTTGTTTTATTGACAAATTCCCGATACTTAGTACACAGAATGTATATATACAATATTTATTATGCAATTTTCTTTATAAAATATCCTGTATTTTATTTATATGACATCGAGAGGCATACAGGCCACTTGAAGCTAGTAGATTACATAGAAAACTAAGAGAATTGAATAAGCTACAATAGGATTATATTTAAAAAACGTAAAATGTGTCAAGTGCCCACGAGGACCCAATGGCAAATAAAGAAGTTTTATCTTTATCTGATATGAAACTGATATTGCAGCTTATGGAACGCTTGCAATACCGGAAGTAGCGTACGCGCGGTGTCACGCGCGTGACTCACGCGCGTGCACCGCGCGGCTTACTGATAACCTCTTTCAGTCGTAGGAACACAACAGGCCTCCAGGGACTTAGCTCTTTGGCTGTGGTTTTCTGTCCTGCCCAAGACGGGCCGATGCCGGGCTGATGCGCCTTACCTGTCATGTGATACATATAGAATAGACTTATATTAAAAAAACACTATACCTGAGGTCCAAGCAACCACCTCCAATCTATTTCCTCTTTCAATCCAAGTTGGTTATTTGCTAAATATAGCTCACATATGTTAGGCATTCTACCTGTAAAGGAAGGAAATTAAGCTCAAGCCTATTTGGTGAAAACAGATTACAAATCATTGATAAAATTAAAAGTGCACACTGTTATAAATTACATATGTATGTATATGTATCGCTGTGGTGTACCATGTGGTACTCATTTAATCTTGAATGTTCTCCTGTGCATTCATCTTTCATTGAAATTCGAGATGCCGAGAACAGAGCTGAACAAGAGGAACTAAGTAAATTAGGTTATACAGATGTTAATAACAAAGTATACAGGAAAGTGGAGTGCACCCACACCTATGCATTTATTTACCGACCAAGATGCATTTAGGGTTTCCAAAAGCAAATTAAGACTACCACTATAATGGTTGACTGTTAAACATTATTTATTTAGTCCACTCACACTCAGCCAGGAATGTGCAGTTACATAAGAAGCAAATCCCACTGTGCCCATGAGAAATTGCAATGATTTTTATACCACTAATGGTACAAACAGCCCTGTTTATACCATTAGTGGTATAAAAAAAGTAAAAATGCCTGACAGAAATCACATATCATAGCCTATATTCACACATACTGAGTTGAGACTAATTTATTGCACCATCACACATCACTGTTTGTTATGTTTATGCTAAGATTGTATTTATCTTCTTGCTTTAAGCATGTTGTTTTTGTCTGTTGTAATAGCAAAGAGCTGTGTATAAATTGTTGTGCAGTGTTGTGTACGCATAAATCCTTTCTTCTTTCTATCTTTAGACACCAGAGGCATCACTTGTACAGTAACATTTTGTAAAAACCTCTACAGCTACTTTTTGAAGAACCTCACATTGTAGTCTCTTTGTCAGACCCCGTTATATATGTTTTCCCATACATTTCTTGGCGGAAAAGCGGCCCGCGGGTAGTGAGAGATTAAGAAAAGCTTTAGTTTTTTTATACAACTTCTGGAGGCATACAAACATATGCTCCATCTGATGTAAAGGGTTGCTGTGGCACATTCTTGCAATGTAGGAAGCGTTGCTTACCACTGCTGATGTAAACACAGTAACACCTTAAGAGCATACTGATACTCTACGAGTTTAATCCTTAATGAGTAGTTATAAAATTTTCAACTAGTTAACCGTAAAATTATGAACAAGCCATGGGGTAAATAGTACAAGAATTTGCATCAATGGTAGTTGCCAGGGGTAATGGGTTTGGGATTTGCTGATAATAAATATAAAAATATTACCAAACTCCTGAGGTATTTTCTCAATTTCATTATTGCTTAAATCTAGCACAGCAAGATGTCTGAGTAGTAATATATCTCTCCGAAAGTTGCACAACTTGAGACCAACTATGTGTAAAGATTCTAATGTTCGTGGAAAGCCTGCAGTAGGAAATTCGCCCCTGTCACGAATAACTAATTTAACTGGAGCATTCTCCTTAGCAGTCACGCTAATATTTGCCAAAGAAGATAGCTGTACTTCTTTAGTGTTACCGGTTACACATGATTTTAACAACCGCATAAAACATTTCAGCTGTATTGATTCACACTTAATACATAAGTCATGTGGCGGTTCGTTGAATCTTATTGTCGACTTGCCCTCGTTTATATACTTTACAAATACTTGTTTTATACTTTTTACTCTATATTTAATCCCTGTTTTATTCGTAGAAGAAAAATGAAGCATGAAATACTCATTATCATATTTTGGTTCTCTTCCTAAAGCTAAAGTAGATTTCAAATATTTTCCATTTGATTTAATATTTAAACTACTGTGTAATCTATTGACAACTTCAACTTGACACTGTATTTTCATTTTAAATCAAACGATAATAACATTTCCCTAGACGAAAATAAATACATTCGTCGTTCCCGCTTTAAAGTTAAAGTAAACTTGAGACAAATGAAAGATGACGACGATGTTCCTCTGAGGTGCTAGCTGTGGTGCTAGCTGAACTGAAATTGTCATTGTCATAAGTTGTCATGCATTTTTTTTTCTCTATATCCTCGAGGGGGGAGGCAAAGGGATCTATCCTATACAGCCAAGTCTTCAGAACCATTTCAAAATCTTAATTGTAGATGTTCCAGCTTCAGGAACTGTGCTGAAAAAATATTTGGAAAGGGTACCCAGATCTGATCCAATTAAATACCACCCGTAAAACGATAGTGATTTTTACAAAGTTTTCTTTATGAACTTAATCACGTCTTCCAAAAACTGCATAAAGGTTTTGTATTTGAGTTTTTTCATTACAGTATAATTTCACTAGCATTTATCTTACTAAATACTATCAAAATTGTCACATAAAACTAATTTTATACTGAATTGTAAAAAGATCAAGAATAAAAACAATGTCATTCCTCAAAACCGCGGAAATAAACCATTGCATTGTCAAGCAATAAAACAGTATAACGACAAAATCTCTCGTCATCATGGGAAGAAAAGCGCAATAAAAATATTACCTACTCACTACTTTCATTGTGGTAATAAAATAAAAGCAAATATGTCTGTGTCCTCTTTGTATATTATGGACAGGCGAAAGGACCTAAGAACCATAAGCCGTCTCCTGTATTGTACAGATACACATTTTACCGACCCACCCATTCACAAAGTGTTGATTTTTTAACATCAGGGGTAGGGGTCCACACTCGAAAACTAGAAACCTTTCGGCCGACTAGGGAGTTGAGCTTTCCGGTTGCTCGCCGAAGCTGCCGAGGAAAACTTCTGTAGGCCGTTACGTGAACATGGACTGCCAGCTTCTTGTCCAGCATTTGCATCCATAACCAAACGTCAACGCTCTACATTGTTCAGGTCAGGACACTATTTCTGCTATATATCTTATGGAGTAGCAGAGTAGTGGTGTAAGTTTAACTGTAGTCAACACACTTTTGAAATATGGAATAGATTTATTTTATATTATTAAAATGTTGAGATGACACAACAATAAAAAAATATTTTTCTCAATAACAAAAGAACAAAAAACTTGACACCACTGTCACATTCAAATATTGTTACCGGCCAGTCGACATTACAACTCTTTCAATTTCAACCTACCTCTTTTACAACAATATCAATGACATTTTTGTTAATATAATAACATTTATTGCCATGCGGACGATAAAACCGGGGAACTGTTATTACTTATTAGTGATTAATACGATCACAATTTTGTAAGTTTTTTTTTAAGTATAATCGCGTTTTTCCTGGAAATATGTTTACATTTACACAGAATACCTTATCTAAATACAAAATTTGATCGAAATTGTTGTAGTTGTAGCCGTTCCCGAAATACTCGAAAGATGTTTACAATAATTGCTCGTATAAGTAACTAGATCAATTATGGAAGTGATACTTCTTTAGGCGCTTTATGAAAAAATGATGAGAGTGAAATTTTAAGACGCGCGCGCATTACTGTAACACAAAAGTAACAGGTTGAAGCTGTTAAATGTTTCACGGTATTACCGGTAGATGGCGCTATAGTTAAAAATGTATAACATTTGCACTTGACACTTGTTTTGTATGTAATACTTTCGCTACTACTTGATAGACGTTTTTTAATTTTACTCCTATAACCCTTCTTATAAATTAAAATATTATTATTTAATATAATTAATACTAAATATTACTAAATTATTGATGTTAAATATTTATTTAATGATGCCAAAGAAGTATAACTTCTCACGCGCACATAAGTACACGCACCCATTTTTTTATGTTAATTACAAATTTGAATTTAGACTAATATGTCGGCATGTCATCGAAAGTTGTATACGTTTTAATTATACGATGCTTCGTTAGGAATGAGCGAGAATGGCCATAAGCTATGGAAGAGAGCATAGTCATCTGTCGGAATTTACGGATACATTTCTCTCATCAGTCTAACAAAACAAACTATGTCGAGATCTTCCCGCGCTTTTGACTAGTGACATTGTTGTTTTACTTGAAATTTTTACAATTCAGTATAAAATTAGTGTTGTGTGAAAATTTCGATAGTATTTTGTAACGTAAGTGCTAGTGAAATTATACAGTAATGAAAAATTCAAATATAACACTTTTATGTACTTTTTGGAAGACATGAATAAGTTCATCACGAAAACCTTGTAAAATCACTATCGTTTTACGGGTGGTATTTAAATTGAGTTGATTGGGTCTGGGTACTCTTCCCAAGTATTTTTTTAGCACAGGTCCTCAAGGTCCTCAAGCTTGAACATAGAATTAAGATTTTCAAATGGCTCTAAATTGAATACTTGGCTGTATGGGCTAGATCCGTTTGCCTTTCCCCTCGGGGATAAAAAGAACCAAAAATAAAAACACAATGTAATGTCATTTGGAGCTTCTTCCCGCGCTTTTGACGAGTGACGTTGTTGTTATACTTGAATTTTTTACAATTCAGTGTAAAATTAGTTTTATGTGACAATTTCGATAGTATTTTGTAACATGAGTGCCAGTGCAATTATACAGTAATGAAAAAACTCAAATATAACATGTTTATGCACTTTTTGGAAGACGTGAATAAGTTCATCAAGAAAACCTTGTAAAAATCACTATCGTTTTACGGGTGGTATTTAAATTGGGTTCATTGGGTCTAGGAACCCTTCCCAAGTATTTTTTCAGCACAGTTCCTGAAGCTGGAACATAGAATTAAGATTTTCAAATGGTTCTAAACTGATGACTTGGCTGTATGGGCTACATCCCTTTGCCTTTCCCCTCGGGGATAAAAAAGAACCCAAAAAAAAAGTAATGTCATTTGGTGATTGCTGATGTCTAACTTACCCTGTCAGACTTCTTCCCGCGCTTTTGACGAGTGACATTGTTCTTATAAATATTTGAAATTTTTACAATTCAGTGTAAAATTAGTTTTATGTGACAATTTCTATAGTGTTTTGTAACATAAGTGCTAGTGCAATTATACAATAATGAAAAAACTCAAATATAATACGTTAATGCACTTTTTGGAAGACGTGAATAAGTTCATCAAGAAAACCTTTAAAGTTCATATCGTTTTACGGGTGGTATTTAAACTAGGTGGAATGGGTCGAAGTACCCTTCCCAAGTATTTTTTGAGCACAGTTCCTGAAGCTGGAACATAGAATTAAGATTTTTAAATGGTTCTAAACTTATGACGTGGCTGTATGGGCTAGATCCCTTTGCCTTTCCCCTCGGGGATAAAAAGAACAAAAAAAAAAAACTTACCCTGTCAAACAGTCAGCAAGTCAGTCAGCACTACTATTTTTGCCCATCGCAATTGTACACTACTTGAGATTATTCAATTTTGTACCGAAATTGCTATTTTTCCAATAAGTAATAAATTTAACACGGTAAGTTTATTTTTGCCACATTGTTATTACTTTTATTAGTTGTACTATAGATATGTAGTATTATTTGGATTCCATTAAAGCAAAGAAAATGTCGGTTAGAACCACTTTGTTTGTTTACATAAATTATTTTTGTGTAATGAAGTCACTTCAATTCACTTATATGACACACTATGAAACTAATGGCATCAATTAAAATATTATAAGTTTGTATGTTTAGTATCGATACCGATCCGAAAATGGCTGCTTTAGTAGTTCAGTCGCGTTTCGCTGGCTTGAAGATTGAGGACGATGATCACCCCTCAACAAGTGATTCCCAGAAATCGAAGAAAACTTCAGTGAAAGCGAACGCAAACATTGCCAAAAAGCCCGAGCCAGCAAAAAAACAGCAAAAGAACAATAATAAGACCCAGGTACTTGGTGTCCCATATTCCCTAACATGCTGTACCTACGTGGTGGAGGTATATTATTATTATATTTGACACGAATTATAATATACTTACCAATAAAATATACTGTTTAAATAATTACAGATATCTTTTAGAATTTGAATTGTGTGAGATGGTTTTTAAATACATCACATTGTAACATTTTTAAACATATAAGATATATTTTTTAAACTTATTGTTTTCTTAAACATATGTTATAATTTTGTGCACAGTCCATTAAACAAATAAATAAATGTAGGTATACCCACAGAGAATCAAAATATTGATGTATACCTGTGTACATATGTGACTCAATCTTCATACAAATAAAGTTACAGATGTAAATTTCATTCTAATATATTTCACAGCCTGTACCCAAGAAGAAGAAGTCTAAGCAGAATACATCATCCACTGAACAATGGGAAACATGGAAGCAGAAGGATGAAGAACTTGTTGATGGCAATTATGAATCAGAACTTCAACAGGTACAATTACTTTTAAACTGATTTGGCTCTTATTTAAACGGTTAGTACATTCTAAAGGTTTATAGTATTTGACATCTCATCTCATTATGCAGTGTAGTTGATATTCTATTTATTGTACATGTGAATAAATTAGTTAGTAAATAATGCAATGACTTGTATTGCCCCAATTAACCTACTATCATTACTACACCAACCCTAACTCATTCTCAACTGAAGGGGTTTAGAGCATACTTCACTATGCTGCTCAACTGTGAATTGGTGATGGCCAATGTTTACAAACCACTTGAAGTCCACTGATTTAGCTTAACAACTGTCATCTATTCACAATAGCCAGAACTGGTGGCTTAACATGCCTTCCGAAGCATGGAGTAGCTTGAGATAGATAAACCCATCCATAGACAGGCTGTGGTTGATGTTGCTTAACCTGCAAGTGCTATCAAGCTCTCAATAATTAAGAGCTTAACCACCATTATTAAAATAGTATTCAGATTGTGTCTTTAATAATCAAATAATATATGAATAGTGTTGTAATTTACATAAGAGTAAATAATAGTTTCTTTCAGAATCATAATATATAATTTTCCAATGAAATAACACAAGTAAGTAATGTAGAAGAATCTGTGGTATCATACATATGGGGTCATAAATACTCATATAGTGGTATGGATGGAGTATCTTTACGCAGGCCTTGATTTAGTAAAGGTATAACTTCACATTGACCTATGCATTCTATAGGACCAGTTACAGCCTGCAGTATGAAACTGTAGACTAGTTAAGTTATATTTAAGTACTAAAATGCAATGTTTTGGTGAGGGAGGCCTTCATGAGCCGTTAAGTGATTTATTGGTTTCTGGCCTGCCTTGTCATGTATAGATAAATATATTTATGACTAATTTTATCATTTTTATAATATATTTTTGGTGGTTTGTGTGACAGATTCTGTACTATAAAATTCATATAAAAATATATACATAACTGTAATAAATTTAAACAGAAACATTTAAACATTTTGTTCCTTAACTTAAACCCCATAAATATTTTACTGTAGCCGGGTGTCAATTGATTACAATACAAGATTATTGTTTGAACTGTACAGATTCTTTAACATAGTATGTGTATGCTCCGAGCCTAATAAAAGTAACACAGATATATGCATAATTTTACAATATATTTTGTTATTGTCAATCTTGTAGTCTTAATTGGTTGTTCCATTTTTCCACCCCTGAAACTAATCACGCTATGGTGAATAAACAGAATTAATTTCTGATTGTTCTTTTGATTTTTTACCCCAAGTACAGTAAATAGTACACAATAATATATGCTGTCATAACAAAACAAAGGCAAAATTACTTTATTTTTAATATTATTATTAATAAATGACATTTCGTAAATTTAAATCGAACCAATCCCAATACTGTCATTTATAAATACTAAAAAACCTACTCCAGTAAAACTAAATGATAAAACAATTTCATCTTTGGCCTTTCAAACACAAAGTAGTATGTATGTATTTTTATATGAATACGTATCCACCCTAGGGTTATAAGACAGATAAAAGGAACAACCAGTCTAATTTATGCCATGTTCATTCAATTTTTCTTCAACAGATGGTGTCAAGTGTGTACCATTTTATTTTTTATAGTATTTGATTATGCTCCAATCTGTGTTAATTGCAATGTTTTTAACAATTTCAGGCTATTCTTTTGTCCAAACTTGATTATGAGGAGAAAAAGGATGTTTACAAACAGATGAAAAAGGAAGCGGAACAGGAGAAGAAGTTGATTGAGCAGAATTTACGAGCAGGCAACAAGAAACAGAAGAAAAAAAATGTCATGAGTCTAGATCAGTTTAATGATATGATGAACTCTGGTGACGAGCCCAAATGTAAGTTGGTAATTTTGGTACTTCAGTAGTTTTTAATTAATTTTATTGTTTTTGCTGTTAACAAATAAATTGAATAAAAATACAAAAAAGAACATATTTCTTCTGTAATTTATACTATAGTTACTAGTGTAATTGAATAAGCAAAAAATAAATCATTGTTTTTCATGAATTATGGTACTACTAATTTCTAGCCATTGGCAGTATTTTGTGAGGATTTTAAATTCAGAACTGATTTGTAAATATGGACAATGGTGATAACTAAAAATATCTTTAATTATTTAATAACTTTGAAACAAAAATTGGTACAAGAATTGCAATAACACAATCATCAGCTTTACCAGATAGCACTTGCTAGGTCATTGGAATGTATACTATTGTCTATTAAGCTTTGTTTTAAGTTTTCCACTAATTGCGAACAGGATTTTTTTATTATATTTGTTCTACTTTTAGCAAAATTAGTGTATACATAAAGGTAGAACTACACCTTCACTCTGTGATTGTAACATAAGACAACATTCAACTGAAATAGTTTGCTCGACCTACAATCTATAACTTTGTAGTAATAATCCTTCTAAATAGTTTTGCTCCACATTGCTGTGTTACATCAGGGTGTGTGCCGATAGATTGTATGCCTCCATCGGGAGGCATGTGATCTGTAAGCCGATTCCCATACAGGAGAAAAATTTGCATGCCATGAACTTACCTGTGTTTTTTTTATATAAGTTCAGCATAGTGGCTCCTCTTTGCCTGATGGTAAGTGAAAGAGAAGCCCAAATCGCAACTGCCACTGACAAAAGACTACACAGCGTCCTATCAGTTGTCCTGTTTGTTTTGGTATGGGTGTTTTTAAGAGAGGTAGGGCGCATCAAAGCTTATCCACGTATCACGTCGCTAGTACCGCTACTACAAAAGCAACTACTCAAAAGTCTACTGGTAACCTATAATCAGTAGTACCTAAAACTTTTTTAAGAAAGGTACGGCGCATCAAAGTCAGTAGGCCGACTTTGATGCACCCTACTTTTAAAAAAAGTTATCAATACTACTGATTGTAGGTAACCAGTAGATTTTTGAAGAGTTGCTTTTGTAGTAGCGGGGGTGGTAATGTAACGATACTCTGCATTGCAAATGTTACGGTGCAAATGTCACCTTTTTGAATTTATCTTTATAAAGCGTGTAATACACGGAGTATCGCTCGCGTATATATGTATATATATATATATATATATATATATATATATATATATATATATATATATATATTTAGATTATTTATATATATAGATAAAATACAAAAAAGTGGATGCATCACCATTGTACTGGTACTTCAAGTAGTTGTCCATTAGTCGAAATTCGACTGTAATTCATTATATTGTTAAACTTAAATGTTATTGATAATTTCATATATTCTCTTTATTTTCTTTTTTTTTTTATACAACGTCGGGAGTCGTGCAAGCATACGGTCCACCTGATGTAAAACAGTTACCGTAGCCTATTAACGAGTGTAATATATTGAGTATCACTCGCGCGATGCCTCCCCTGCTGCTTACACAGCAACTCCTTGGGAGCTTACAAATCAGCCAAATAGCCAAATAACAACTCCCTAGAGAATTGAGGCATTGCGCGAGTGATACTTAATGCATCGCTAGTGTTAATAGGCTAAGGTACCCGCTTTACATCAGGTGAGCCGTATGCTTGTATGCCCCCGAAGTAGTATAAAAAAAATATATTTACAGAAAATCTCACTCCTCCTTGCTCATTTTCATTACTTTAATTTTGGTTATTGCTTTAAAACTTTCCTACAACACTTACATGTGTACATATTTATTTTTAAATTTACAGGTAACCAAGAGGATGATTCTAATGAAGTACCTAAATCTCCTGATAAAGATGCCGAATTTTTTGAAAGAGTAAAAGATGATGCGAAGTGTGAGTTGCTGAAGGATAAGATTAATGATAAGATTCGACATCGGCAGACACTTCCAGATGAAGCTATAACACGGGTCCAGTTTGCTGACTCGCTGGAGAGGAAGGACAAAGAAATAGCTATACTGAGACAAGAAATAACGGGATTGAAACAGGAGCTGTTGACTGTCAAATCTAGGAATAAGAAACTCTGTAATATCCTTGGCCAGGGTGAAAGTAAGTACCTACATATTTATAGATTACGCTTATGCTAACAAATTATGATTTAATTCATAATTTTCTGAATGTATCAACCTGCGCATCAGCGGCGACCATAAAAAAGGCAATGAACAGTGAAGTCCATTGCTGTCCCGGGGGTTAAACTACAGCTCCCTTGGAACACAACGAATTTAATCAGAAGAACTTTGTAGGAGTAGGAAGTTTTGGAATTGACTTGAATAAGATTAAATTATCAAACAAAAACAAATAAATGTTATAGGAGCCACGTGCCGGTCAGTAGCTACCAAATAAAAGCAAAATAAAAACTGCTCTAGGAGCCGCTTGCCATATATTGCTTCAAAGATCTGTTAAATACCTAGGCGTTTCCTTGTGCTGGCAGGTTTGCAGCTGTTACCGGTTGAAATAGAAATAAAGTGTGTACTTCAATTCAATACGTCGAAAACGGCGCCTTTGATTTCCTAAAAAATTGTGATCGTGCCAACATTCAAAATCTCATTAACAACTTCGAAAAGAACACATTGACGTAGTCGTACTTAAAACACTGTTATCTGAATGCACAAAAGCTTTTACAGGTCAGCATTTCTATCTATTCTTACGTAATCTTAGCGTGAGTGAATTCAAGTTGTTAAAGATTGATGTATCTATGAATTATTGGGATAGACATTATTTCAGCGCTGCAGCAGAATTCAGTTTTAGTTATTACCAACATGGAGTAAGACTTTTACTTTGGATGGCTCCTCTGGTACAAAGTACATAAAATATGAGTATAAGGGATTTTTTCTGGACGTGCATGTTCATTTTTATTACGTGCCGTAATTGTAATAGATACATATATTGATTATATAAGATAGTAAAGCAGTAAAATCACAGATTAATTCCAATATGAGCTGCAGTTGATTGTTTACTCAAGAACTATGAAATTAAATATATAAGCTAATTTTAACCATAAATATTTTCTTTACTTTCTTCTTTCTTTACTTTGTATCTTTACTTAACAAATTGATAAGACGTATGGATAAACGGACGGAAAGAGACAAAAAATATATAAAGGTGCACATGTTTGTTTACCAAACAACAGTAAAAAATGGTAATGTTACAGTGAAGGATAAAGCGGAAGTGTTAATTGAGGTGGAGCGGCTGCGAGCTGTGCAGACCGAGCTGACGGCCGAAATAGCCTCCCTGCACACTGACCTCGAGAAGGAACGCTCCAGGAACACAGATCCCCGAACTAAAGACAAGGTACATTTCATCATATATTTTGCAGTCAAAAGCAAATAACTAATCTTTTTCACCCGGCGCCTGCTTTTCGATTTTTCATGTCACTTTATGCCGAAGTTGGGTCGTTCGCGTTCACTAATTTATATGTAATTTGATAGAATCTGCCGGCAGATACCCACCTCCTGACGTTAGTAGATGTATGCCGTCTCTGCTTCTGCTGATGTCGTCGCTCAGTACAATAGTCTCAATAAATAAATATTGTCGGACAAATTACACAGCGCCACCTAGCCCCAAAGTAAGCGAAGCTTGTGTTATGGGTACTAGACAACTGATAAATATACGTAAATACATTTTTTTTGTAAATACATACATATTATACATAGAAAATACCCAGACCAATACAAACAGACATGTTCATGCACACAAATGTTTGTACTGTGTGGGAATCGAACCCACGAGCGTTGGTGTCAAAGTAGCGTAACAGCGCGTTCCGCCACTGCGCCACCGAGCTCGTCCAATAATAACATAATGTGCTTTTAATAATAATATTGTATTTAGTAATAGGGTATGTGTAACACATAGTTTAATGTAAAGTTTAACTAATATGAGGGACGAATGTGATGATTTTAATATGTTTGTAATTAACCAGGCTTTTTTTTTATATTAGTTCAGCATAGTGGCTCCTCTTTGCCTGCTGGTAAGCGAAAGAGGAGCCCAAATAGCAACTGACAACATACTACATACCGTATCCTGTCAGTTGACGCTGCCATGCTGACCCGCAAAATGCTTCTTCACGCTTCGTTTGAAGGATCCCATATTGTTGGAAGAAGGGAACACATGTGCAGGCAAAGCATTCCACTTTTTAATGGTACGACAAAGATAGGAGTTGCCGAACTTTTTGGTACGCGAAGAGATATTCTCAACCGTGGAACTATGACATCGCAAGCCCGCACGTGTGGTTATGAGGGAAGGGAGAGGGTGGGATAAGGGAAAACAGTTCTTCAGACCACTCGCCATGGTAAAGGCGGTAAAATACGCTTAGATAGCCTATGTCCCTACAGAAATGAAGAGGTTCTAGGCTTGAATTAATGTAGTTGTGAATCACCGGCTTCAGCAACATACAAATAATTTATCTTTATAGTTGCCTTACGTTACTACTATTACTACGTTACTACTACTATGGGAATGCTATCAACAAATTGAATATTCTACTTAAACCGAAATTCTTGGTAGTAATTTTTTAATTTAAGAGGTTAATACAGGGTCAGCAACGCAAGAGTGGCACCCCTGGTGTTGCAAATGCCCATAGGCTACGGTAACTGCTTACCATCAGGCAGGCCGTACGCTTGTTTTCCACCTAAGGAGTATAAAAAAAAATTGAATTTATTCCATCGTTCTTTCTACAGCTGAGACAATCCTGTATTGCCATTTGAAAAAAGATTGAACACCCAGTTCAATATTTTTAATTTAGAAGTTCGCGATACGTGAAAGTCTCAAATGTTGGTAGTAAACAAGCAATTCGTAGCTATTGAAGGATGTTACTGATAAATTACGAAAATTATGAAAGTCACGATTACGTCATTATTCTTGTGTAAATGTATTCAGGCTACGAAAGCAATAACGACACTTTTGCATTGCAGTCTGTAATCTTGAACTTTGAGATTGATATAATTATTATTAGAATTAATATAGGTCTGTCGATACTCAATATCATTCTTTGTCGCGCGTTTCTTTTTCTTCTGTCTCTGTTTAACAAGATCTCTTTTACAAAATCGAGTCAAATAGTAATTCTCGATAATCCCTAGACTTTTCACTGTGTAGGGGGCTATCTTTTTAACTAAAATCGATTGAATTCTTCATATTTTGCAACAGAAATCAGATTAAATAATCTGCAGTTGGAGTGAAATATTCTTTCGGTACGTTGAGCTACTTTTGGTAGAGGAAAATTTGTGGATTTGCGACATGCTCGCGTCACCGACATGCTAATACATTGTATAATTTGAAACTTTCACGGGCTTACACTTTACACTATTACCGGGAAATCGCGGTAAGTCCCGTATCTACAATAATAATGCTAACACGTTAGTTATGTGTGTTCATTTTCAGTTCCTTTGACGAGCTCGGTGGCGCAGTTGCGAAACGCGCTGTTCGCTACTTTGACACCAACGCTCGTGGGTTTGAATCTCACACAGGACAAACATTTATGTGCATGAACATGTCTGTTTGTTCTGATCTGGGTGTTTTTAAGAGAGGTAGGGCGTATCAAAGCAGCCCATCTGGGGCAGAACCTACACTTCACAAAAAACCGCTGCCAAATAACAATTCCCTAGAGGATTGTCGTTTTCCTGCGCGTGAGTGAGGTTCCTGAATAGTTGATGTATTAGCAGCAGAGGTGGCATCGCGCGAGTGATATTTAACGTATTGCAAGTGTTCATAGGCTACTGTAACCGCATTACATCAAGTGGTCGTATGCTTGTATGCCTCCCGAGGTTGTATAAAAAAAACCTATTTTTGAAATAATAATATTCCTATGTCTATCCTTGTTGATGAATGACGTAATAGACACTGAGCACGTCTCTGTATAAATTTTTTATTTTTTACGTCTAATTATTGGCACTTTAGGAGGCAATTTTATAATACTCGTAATTCGAAATATTTAGTAATATATATTGTCAAAAAAATCTAATACGATTAAATTAGCTTATAATGGATGTCAATAAATCTCACAAACTTTTTATCAATACTTTTATTTTCTGTCTTAATTCATATAAAAAATACTTAGCATAAAAATATATACTATTACTATTATTACTAAAACTTCACGCCAAATCCCTTACGGGGTAGGCAGAGAGAACCGAGCGCCACGCGACTCGATCCTTACATACCTCACTCGCTTCTTTAACATTCATTGCTCTTTTCATGCACGCTCGCCGGTTTCTAGGGCTCCTGACATCACCTTCTGATAGAACACGACCAATTTGGTCATGGTAGGTAAGTCTTGGCCTTCCTCGGCTCCTACATCCTTCCACTTTTGCATTGTATATCTGCTTCGTCATTCTTTCATCTTGCATTCTTTCTACATGTCCGAACCAACGGAGCATGCCTCTTCTTACTTTAACACCGACGCTCTCTTTCAGACCAACTTTCTTTCTAACAGCATCATTGCGAATACGGTCCGCAAGCCTTACGCAACAAATTTTGTGCAGCGCTCGCATTTCGACCGCGTTTATTCTACTTTCCTGCTCTTTCTGCCATACCCAGCTCTCGCTTCCATAAGTTACCGTTGGGACCAGCACTGCATTGTGTATAGCCAGCTGCGCCTTCTGGCTCAAGTTTTTACTGCCAAGAAGTTTTCCCAACGCTCCATTCACACTATTCCCAGCACTCACTCGCCTTTCCACATCTGCGGTGTACCATCCCTGCTGAAAGCGCATCCAAGATATACAAACTCATCCACTTGTTCCAACACTTCATCATCTACCGTAATCCTAACATTGGTTCTGCTTTCTTCTCTTTCAAATACCATTCCATCCACCACAACAACCATCTTTGTTTATAAATATAAAAATATATATTTAATTTGAATGTTGACATTTACATCCAACTATTGGCACATTCTATCGAAAGTATTGTAATCTTATTATTTGTCTATAAATGTAAGGATGCCAATAATTGAAATCCGTATTTTATAAATTTCGCTGTGTATTGCCGTGTCCTTTTTTTTGTTTCCGACATGGTTTTGTTCACAAGTACGCGAGTTTTATATCGAGTTTTATAGACTTGCTAAGGTATGCGCGTAATGGTAGTAAGTTAATAAAGTATAAGACGCTATACGCATTTTTATAGTAGTAAAATAATGTAAGCACCGACAGGAATAAGACAAACTTATAAACACACTTATCTACGACCGAGATAAGTTGTTTATTTAATTATATTAAAAAGAAAAACTGGGCGGGAATAAGAAACGTAATCAATAAAAGTTTAGTTTTATTAATTTTACTTAAGATATTAGAAGCAGTGATAGCCCAGTGGATAAGGAACCAGCTGATTGATCAACTGGAACAAACAAAATCCTGGGATGTACCATCATATTATCACTTGCTCTGCGGTGATGGGGGAAAAAAAGAAAAAGAAGTGCGTATTAGCGAAATACAAATCAGTTGTCAAATCAGTCTCTTTAACCCGCTTCAACATTCCCCAATTGTCTCTGCAGCTTGTACCGCCTTCAACGCTCACAGACGGCTTCTTCGATACTGGATCTGGTCGTATCGACGAGGATCTGGTAGATAGAAATGCCGGATGGCTGTGTCTAATTGACGCTGAAGTTGTTGTTGAGGAATCTTGCTTACTTCTTCAAAACTGGCCATACAGTTGCGCGTGAGGTTTACTATATATATAGGATGCAGTTACGTGAATTAAAAGTTTGACTGTTACCCTTTTTATAACATTGTAGGTCGTTTCACTTGAACCACCAGCCACCACTAACCCCCACAACTGGGAGAATTACAGACAGACGAACGTGTTTTGGAAGTCAAATAATGACTGAGCTCTCCGTGCATATAGCGCACTTCATACATTGCTCAAAACAAAGAGTCATGTCCATAATCTTTACGCCAAGTTCCTTGATCTTATAAACCACTTGATGGCGCATAAAAGGGCGCTCATCTAGTGACCAATGTGAGAATATTCTAAGTCGATAAGTAACGCGACGTTTATTCGTATCAGCCAACGAAACTGCGCGTTCTACTTAACCCCCCACCTCGTAGCGGTGCGTTGAGTTACAAGGCAAAATCGTATCATCGGTTCTCCATAGGTTATTTCCTTCGTGTTTGCAGGATTGCGAAAGGGTACCGAGGCACAAGAAGTAGGGGCTCTGCTAATAAGGTTATTCACTCTTGAGCGCACTGACATCGGAAAACCTGAGTGGCTTTTACTTTCTTTTATAAGAATAGCCGCAATTCTTCATTTCTGTAAAAACCTATCATGGCTTACCTTTTTCCATATTTATTTTTTCCAGATATATCGCACAAAAAAGAAAAATGTACGTTTTGATGTTTCATCTGAAGCTATTTTAACTAAAGAGTCGGGATCTGGTTAGAGAAGAATCCATGTTTTGTTTAGAAATTATCCTGAAAATAGTATTAAATATTTATGATTCTTTAGTTGATTTTTATTTAATTATAATAATGTGTTTCTTAATTGGGCTGCTAGTCTGAAGTAACTTAAACAAGGGGATCTTCCGTGTTAACGTAATAACGTTACGTGTAAAAGCATCTTCAACTCTTGGAGTATAGTGGGCTAGCTATTTTTTTTAACGTATTATGGAATTAATTAATGATATCTTAGCTATACTATAGTAACATTAAAACACTACCCACATAAATGTACAATATACCAGTAAATGTGAAAGCTGTACAAACGTGATTTGTGTTAAAAGCTTTTATGTCTAAAGGATATTTATTATACAAAGTAACTCGTTCAGCTGACATACGCGGTGACAATCAGTGGCGTGAAATGTTGTGTTCCTGCTAGCGAGCCTAGTAATTTATTAAGCTGACGGGGTGTTGCTGCGTTAGCAGCGAGAGTCGGAATGCGCGAACCGATACTTCTAGTGTATGTTTTCAGCTACGTTGTTGATATTTTTTTATATACGAATGAGATATTTAATTTAGGATTTATCGCAAAACGAAATCAAGTTCATATATTCGACATCGACTGTCGATGTCGACGCTATTTGAACTAAACACTGTGTGATCGCGACACGTTCAGCCGCAGGACGCGTTTTGTTTATTTACACACCTGTACGCAACTAATCGTCACCGTGCACGCCATTGCGGATGCAAGTCGAACGCCTTGGGTTGATAGTTTCAAAGCTGCACCTGATGATAATTGCCGTAGCCTAATAATAAGTGGCTTTTTTTATGCTTAAAAACAATATACTGTTACTTTAAACGAGCATTTTAATTTAAATTGCTCGTTTATGGATTCAAGAGTTTGCAGAGATCTCACTCTTGAAACGGATCTTAATCTAGTGATAAGCCGATTTGTGGGTCGGGTGGGTAGTTATCGTGCCCTTATATAAATGCAAGAAATCGCACATTAACTGCGCCAATTATAGCGTCATCTGTTTAATCAGCTTACCAGGTAAAGTGTACGGAAAAATGATTGAAAGGAGAATGAGGGTGAATGGAAAGCTTTGGTTAGCACTGGGTGGATTTCGAAACGGCAGGCGATATACAGGTCAAGTTTTTTTTACTCGAATATAGTGGAGAAGCATCAGGGTATGGCTGAGAAGGTTTTCTGCGCTTTTGTGGATCTATACCACGACCAAATTGGTCGAGTTTTATCAGAAAATAATGTCAGAAGCCCAAGGAACCGGTGAGTGTATGAAAAGAGGTATGAATGTAAAAGAAGCGAGCGAGTGAGGTGTGTTAGGACCGCGTCTTATGGCGCTCGGTTTTCTTCGCCTACCCTGCAGTGGACCTGTCGTGAAGATATACATTCACACGTTGTAAACATTTTTTTCATACATAATTATTTTACAAGGATGTTTCTGTAGCGGATTTTTGTATTTCCCTCTTTTCCTACGAGATTTATATCAACACTACTTACCAAGATGTTGGTGAACAAATAAATAGACGTTTCTGATGTACGTTTCTAATGTATAAACAAGGGAACGGTAATACTTCTAATTGCCATGCGTTAATGTACCATGCGTTACTTATCGTACGAATGCATGTCTTTTCACTCTGAGAGTCCTATTAACGTATTACTATGTATTTGCGTATGTTTATCAGTTTTAACCGTAATACTTCGCTCACTTTGGGGCACATGGGGCTGTGTAGTTTGTCCGACAATATTTATTATATTTACTTCTACTGGCAAAGAGTGGTGCAGGCAAAGGGTCTATGACCACGAGTCTTAAGTTAAGAATCGTTTTAAAATTTCTTAATTATAGATTCTAGCTACCAGAAATTCTGCTAAGTAACAATCCGGAAGGGGTCTGAAAGAAAATCCTGAAGTTTCATCACAACCCGTAAAATGACAGTAAATTCATGTTTTTCGTTATTTAAAGTAAATACACGCACTTTAAACCCCAAATCAATAATTTTTTTTTTTTTTATTTTATTATTTTCTTCATAAAACTTACAATATTACATCAATGATTAGTACGCACCACAAAAGCCTCGTAGGGCTTATCTGAATGACGGTTGGTCGTTCACATACAGTTTTTTTAATTTATGTATAAATATACGTTTTTTCCATTTATGTATTCAAAATTCAAATTCAAAAATTCAAAAGCCTTTATTACATTTCTTACAATATAAACTAATACAGTGTCTGGGATCTCCTTTTAAGTAAACAATACCTGTATTAGGAGACCCCGCTCTTCTATGATAACAAAAATACAATGTATAGAAATTAATAGGTACTCAGTAACATAGACGTATTGCCAATTTGTGCTCAGTATGTGTGTTTACTATTTTGTGTAGATGTGAGATTATTAGAATGTATAGAATATATCTATACCTAAATAGATTTCAATATATATAGTGTTTTATAATATACTACCCAGTGATTATGTTACTTATATACATATATCTAATTACAATTACAGCACAATTACATATTATTTATTTATATTTTTAAATTTTATTATTATTACACAGGTCTATTTAAGGAGCTCTTCCGTCTTTAGATAATCAAGAGTCTTTAGCCATTCTGTTAGCGTTTTTTTGCAAGTGTATGAAGTCATGGGATATACATTCTGTGTACTAAGTATCGGGAATTTGTCAATAAAACAAAAAATACAAATTATTCATCTAAATTTATTTTATCGCCTTCAAAGTAGGCCCCATCGCTTGCAATACAACATCTCCACCGCTTCACCCAGTCTTCCATACATTTTTCATAGGCTATTTGCGGTATGGCCTTTAGCTCATTCAGCGAATTTTCTTTTATGGCTTCTATCGACTCAAAACGTTTTCCTCGAAGTGGTAATTTTAACTTGGGAAATAAAAAAAAGTCAGACGGAGCCATATCAGGTGAATACGGTGCTTGGTCGAGAACTTTTGTTGAATTTTTCGCTAAAAACTCTTTCACTATAATGGCTGTGTGTGATGGTGCATTATCATGGTGCAGCATCCATGAGTTGTGTTGCCACAAATCTGGACGTTTTCGGCGGATACTCTCACGCAAACGCTTCATGACGCCTAAATAATATTCTTTATTCACTGTTTCTCCCTCTGGAAGGAATTCGGAGTGAACCACACCACGGTAGTCAAAAAAAACTGTCAGCATCACCTTGATTTTGGAGCGACTTTGCCGCGGTTTTTTGGGTTTCGGCTCGTTTTCGAGACGCCATTCTGAAGACTGTTGGCTTGTTTGCATGTCGTACTCATAAACCCATGTCTCGTCGCCAGTTATTATACGTTTCATAAAGGTCGGATCCGTAGAAGCTCGGGAAACCATGTCTTCAGCGACATGCTTTCGCTGCGCTTTTTGAACAAAATTGAGCTCTTTTGGAACTAGTCGAGCGGCGACGCGTTTCATGCCTAAAATGTCAATGAGAATGTTGTGGACGGACTTAAAAGATATGTTCACCTCACTAGCCAACTCTCTCAGACTCATACGTCGATTTTCGAGCACTAGCTTCTTGATTCTGTCGATGTTTTCTCTGGTCGTAGCGGTTGAAGGTCTACCAGAACGAGGCAAGTCTACTACTACTTCTCGGCCTTCTTTAAAAGCCTTATACCATTCATAAGCCCTTGTTTTCGATATACACGATTCGCCGTAGGTATTTCGCAACATTTTTAGTGATTCACCACATGAAATATCATTTGAAACACAAAATTTAAGGCACACTCTTTGTTCAACAATATTTTCCATTGTAAAAATCGCCGAGGACTCAAACTATGACCAACAAAAAGTGTAGTTTAAAACAAATTAAATGACAGATCCCGCTCAAATTTTGCGCGCTAAATCAGTACAGTGCTACCAACATGCAGTAAAAAAATTAGAACGACCTCTTTTACGCGGGTCTTTTTATTGACATATTCCCGATACTTTTTACACAGAGTAGTATATCAATCTTTGAGTTGATCATATTATAAAGTCGTGCTGATTGACTAATGAACTGCCTACGAGCATATTCAGTTCTGGTTGCGGTTTTGGGAGCGACTGCATGTGTTCTTCTTCCTGCAGGCAAGGCAGGGTCATACCTCAATGTCCTGTGGAGTCTCAAGACCGAGTTTAGTATATATAGCTGTCTAACCGTAAGAAGATCGCACAGCTCGTATAACCGACTCGTTGAATACCTCCGGCGTTTGAAGCTCATAACCTTAAGCAATGCTCTTTGTGCTCTCTCTAAATCCAAAAACTTAGTCTTTGATGCCCCGCCCCAGGCGGGTATACAATACATTATGACCGATTGAGCGAGTGCGATATATATTTGTTTGAGGAGGATCTTCTCTGCGACATGTCTCAACGTCTTAAACACCCACATAAGCTTCCGAACTCTAGTCATAGTCATTTCGAGGTGCGCATGCCAGGACAGGCGCTGGTCTAGGATCACGCCTAAATATTTTGTGCTGCTGACTTTAGCAATTTTGTTGCATGTACAGAAAGTCGGTGTGTTATTGCACGTGTGAATTCTCAAATGAAAGTTGGAGTCTGGTTGTGCGCTATTGTAATTAGTAAATGCCATGAAATTTGTTTTAGCAGCATTTAGTGTTAGAAGGTTCGATCCCAACCAACTGGCTATCCTAGCCATGCCTTTTTCAGCCGTCAGGCGCACTCCGTCCCAGGACTTTCCGGTAAATACAACCGCAGTATCGTCAGCATACGAGAAAACGTGTCCGTCATGCATTTCCATACTACAGAGGCTATTAATATATATAAGGAACAAAGTAGGTCCTAACACACTCCCTTGAGGTACTCCAAATGTGATGTTGGACAGTTCACTGACGTATTCACCAATTCTAACATATTGGTTGCGATCCTGGAGGTAATCTTTAAATAAAGCTAGAGGAGTACCTCTTATACCTATATCCTCAAGTCTACGTAGTAGAGTGGGGGCAGAAACGGTGTCAAAAGCTTTTTTAATGTCGAGAAAGACCGTTATACATTTCTTGCCCCGATCTGTTTCCCTTACCAGCAAAGACGTTAAAGAAGTTACAGCATCCTCAGTTGAGAGCCCTAGTCTAAATCCAAATTGTGAGTCTGAAAGAATTTTGAATTTTTGTAAATACTTTGTCAATCTATTGTTGATTAATTTCTCTAGAATTTTTGATATAGCCGGTAATATTGAAATTGGTCTATAATTTTCTACGACATCCCTGTCCCCACTTTTATGTACAGGGGTAACCATAGCTATCTTGAGGGCGGGAGGGAAGGTACCATATCTGAAGCATAAATTAGATAAGTGAGTTATAACAGGAACAACCGTCTCGTGCGAAAGTTTCAAAAATTTCGTTGATATTCCATCCCATCCAGGTGCACTTTCGGTCTTAAGGCCCATTAAAATGTCAAAGACTTCATTTGGATCGGTCTCCAAAAGTACAAAAGATGAAGTATGTCTGTTTGGAAGGCTATTGTTATAGGATTCAGATTGTGTAGACGTGTTTATTAACATATCTTCTGCTAATGTTTTACCTATATTTACGAAATAGTTATTCACGGAGTTTACAGCCGTTTGTGGAGATGGATGAGTTTTTAACAATTCCAAATTTTGATTTTTAGTCTTGTTTCGATATGTGATAGCTTTGATAGAGTCCCAAAGTGCTTTTGGATTTTTCTTATTTTTGTTGAGAAGTTCTGTATCATATTTTCGCTTTAGTTTTTTAATAAGGTTGTTGCAGAAGTTGCGATATCTTCTATATGTTATTTTTAAAGTTTCATTGAATGGATCCGATCGAAGGCATTTTTGCATGTCATTCCTGTTTTTAATGCAGCGTAAGATGCCCGGAGTAATCCATGGCTTAATAATGCGGTTGTTGCATGGTACTTTTTTTGTGATGGTATTGTCTGCTATACACTTTTTAATCTTGTCTATCATTGAATTTGTTAATTTTGTAGGATTATCATAGGTCATTAAATTTAAAAAGTCACTGTTTTTAATACTAGTTACCGCATTTTCTAGATCGATTATGATTTTAGTATTAGGCTTTGGATTATGTTTGGCTATATTTGCAATTTTAAGAAAAATAAGCTTATGGTCAGTTATGGTTGTGTCTGGTATAAATATAGATGCTGAGTTTTTATTATTATCTAGCTTCAACATAAAGTGATCCAAGCACGCCGAGAGTCTTGTGGGAAATACATGACCAGGAAGTATACCGTACGTTGCTAATGTATCGAGATAATATAGTCGATTTGTACGTTCCTGCGACCGTTCGTTAATGTGTGCTATAATATCAATGTTTATGTCGCCCGTTATTATAATATTTTTAGTAGATCCAATAGTGTCTAGATGCGAGCTCAGTGAGTTTATAAAGTATTCAGCGCTTTTATTGGAAGGGGAGCGATATATGCCTAGGATTATTAAATTTTCTAAAATGATCTGCAAGCACGATGCATGCGTCAGCTTAATTTCGTTAACGGACACTTTGTGATTTTTCCTGATATAAGCAACTACTCCGTCACACTTATTAATGTGATTAGTTGTGTAGAAGCAGCAGTAGTTATCCAACTGGGGTACCGGTTTCTGTGGATCGAGTCTAGCTTCAGTTAGTACCACTATATCTGCTTCGAAGCTCAGTTGCGATAGGTTCAATTGCAGATCTTGTAAGTTACAATAGACGCTCCTAATATTTTGTGAGATTATGCTAAGATCTATGCAAGGTCTATGATCAGCTAGTCTCGATAAGTCTCCAAGTGAACATTGTAACGAAGAAGCTACCTGTATATTGTCTATTTCTTTCATATTTGTATTAAACCTATCCATGACTAATGTGCGATTTCTTTAGGGTTTTAACCAGAGTACTGTGATATTTGAAAGCTCCCTTTGGTGTTTGTGGTAAATACCTAAATATTTGCGAGTGTCGTCTTAAATGTATACAATATCGTATAGATAAATATGCACGCCAATATAACATAACAAAACAGTAAGCACTAAATTTTTTTGTGGTTGTCTGAGGAAATAAGTTTGTGATATTAGTATTCAAAAATATGATATAACCATTGATTATGCAGTCTTTAAGATTTAGATAATAATTTATAACAGAATCAAATAAACTGAGCACTAGAATTAGACTCATATTTACCAAGAACAGACCAGGTTGGACTACAGTAGCCGTGTGAGACACTAGTCAAGAGGCATTCATAAGATTATGAACCTGAGCTTCGCTTTTTAAAACGATAATCGGCGAATCTTCATTTTTTCTTACGTACACTCGGCCGTAAGAAGTCCAGCAGTATTTATAATTTTTCGATTTAGCTAAATCTCGAGCTAGGAAATACAATCGTGCGCCGATTACCGTTAGCTGCTCTGAGACGTATATTGGTGTGTCTCCTTCCTTCTTGATGCCCAAATGCTTGGCACAAAGCTTTTGTTTATTCCTGATGTTGTAGGCCTTGCTTAGCCTTAGAAACTGTGTCTTCAGAATAGTGGAAGAAGTTTGTACAATGATGGGCATGCTGCTCTTTCTGTCCTTTTTGCCACTGGCTCTGAAGATGTCAGTGATATCCGTTTTTGCCAGAGGGCAGCCTATACTCTTGGATAACTGAAGTACCATGCCCATCAAGTCCTCTTTGGTTTCACCAGATTCTTTTGGCACATTCTTGATTTCCAGGTTTATCTTTCTGCTTTCTCTCTGCATGTCTTCCACCCGCCCTTCTAACACCGCTATATATTCTTTGTCTTTTTTATTCTTTCTCCAGCTCTTCTAATTTTTTCTTAAATTCCTCATTTTGTGACACAAGGAAGGACATAGTTTTTTCAATATTACAGTTGGTATTTTGAATTTCCATAAGTGTTGGGCGGATCTTTTTTATTTCGTTTTCTTGCGGCTGGAGCATGGATGTAATCAATGACTTGATTTCCGCTTTAAATAATTCAAAATTATCCAGTTCAGTGGCGTCGTGACCCTTTCTTTTTTTGTTGCGTTTTTGTGACACAAAATTGGCTGTAGCAGCGAGATCGGATCCAAACAGATTGATGTTAGTGTCAGAGGCTGATTTATTCAAGGCACTATCCTTATTTGTAGGCGATCTCTCCATCATGGTGAAATAAACTAGGCTCGAGTGCGCTTTTAATTTGATAAAAATATTGTAAAGTATGATACCAACAGCTGGCAGCGAGGCGGATTGGGCGCAGCGGCGGGTGTGCGGCGCGGAGTTCTTGTAGTGTTTCGTATACGTAGCGTAGCACAGAGCCCAGTTCGTAGGCCCTCTCACGTAGCACTATTCAATGACGTAGCATCATTCAACGGCGTAGCACGCAGCAAGTAGTCGTTAATTTCGTATACGGTGGCCACTCAATCGTTGGCTCCTCGGTTAATACCGGTCCACGATACTTCGAGTCCCAGTCTCAAGGTTCAAACCCCAGCAATCACCAACACACAAAAATTAATACTTTCAAATTATTTTAGACTTGATTTAATTTAATATGCAATTTTTCAAGCATTAACACTCCGTGAGCACGTCCGCGCTAGACAGCGGTCCGGGGGGAAGAGGATATATGATATATACATATATATATATATATCAATTAATTCAGTTGGTAATTCATTTACATAGTACGGTTTGGCGTAATCCGTTTTTCTAGTTCCATATACATTAACATATTTGGGTAAATTGTATGTTTCCGTATGATCTTAAGACCTCAAGTAACTTGGCCTTGTTTTTAGATTAAATAATTCTTTTTCATTATATTCTTTTAACAATAGAAACTTGATTTTATCAAAAATATTAATAACATTGCAGAATTTAAAAATTTCGGCATCTTTATTTTTTAATTTATTTTTAATATTATTTGGAATAATTGTTTTTAAAATCTTCAACTGTAGGTTATATACAACCTCTATATAAGTTTTATACGTTCTGCCATAACTGCTCAAGCTTAATGTTTGTAATTTATATATAAGTAATAAATATAAAAATCGTCGGAAAAATTTTACAAGCCTACAAGATTTCGATAATATTTCGAGTAAAAACGGCGTAATTTTAGGAATATAATAAGGTTAAGAGAGGTAGGGCGCATCGAAGCAGCCTGTCTGGGGAAGTACCTCCACTTCACTGAAAACTGTAGCCAAATAACATCTCCCTATAGAGGGTTGTTGTGTTCCTGCGTGTGAGTGAGGTCACCAGTAAGCTCCTATGTAGTTGCTGTGCAGCAGTGGTGGCATCGCGCGAGTGATACTCAATGTATTGCAAGCGTTTATAGGCTACGGTAACCGCTTTATATCAGGTGGGCCGTATGCTTGCATTCCTCCCGACGTTGTATAAAGAAATATGTAGAAGAAGCAATCGTTTTGACCCAAATTCGAATTTGCACGGATTCAAATTGTATTGAAAAGATTTCGATTTCGTCACGAATATTGCTTATCGTGTCAATATGAATAAAATTGAAATACATTTCACTAAAACAATTCAGTGTATTTTCGATTCGAATGAGAATTTTCCGTGTCAATGTGAATACACCCTGCAGTTTCGAGTTTTGTCTATCAATCCTAGAAATTGTACGACCTGCTGTGTAGTCGACATAGGTTGCATTAGTGATGTATTCCTTGATGTTAATTTGTAGACCAATAAAATTGTGCCTTGTTGATCTTTAATACTACGGCATATTTATTATCATACTTCAGTTGAATTCCATGTACGAGGCCATGTACGAGTATTATGAACAGCAATTGACCATGTATTGTGGAACACCAGTATTCGTGATTTCATAGGTATATTTGTACAATTATTTAAGTAGAATCTTGGATTTGGTTATTTTAGTTATTTTAATACATTGCTTTTTGTCACTCAAAAAACTACTTAACCAATCAACATCTGTCCTCTGTTCTCATATTTTTCCATTTTACGTAAAATTTAGAATGGTCTATGAAATCTAAACGCTTTTGTCATATCAAGAAAAAGCGATACGATTGGAGTTCTGTTGTTGATTTATTCTGTCATTGTCTGTCTGTCATTTTATTAAATTAAAACATCCTACCGTCATGTAGATATACTTACGAAAGCCATACTGTTCTGAGTGTAAAATATGGTGTAAATGTCATTAAAACATTAAGTCTTACGTGCATCGCGTTTTTCCTTGTTTATGACACGATTGATAGGTACTAAGATAATTGGTCTGTAGTTGTTAGAATAATTTTGATCTTTCGGAAAATAAACCACTTCAATTCACCACTTCGTTATCCAGTGATGATTTTTTTATGTATTACGGAGTCTTTTCAAAAATTAATACATCTTTGAAATTAATTCATATATATACTATCTATTCTTTTCAGAAGAAAAAGGGTGCAAATGGTGACAAAGACAAATAGCTGGCAGTGAGTAATTATTTTCGCAATCTTATAACAGTGTGATGTCTATGTTTTTAAGGTGTCAATTTTTATAATATAGAATTTATGTATGTTTTTGAATTATACACGTGGTGCTCAAAAACATCAGTAAAATGATACATTGTATTAGAAGAACCGGGGTGATTTTAAATTTAATGAACTAAAGCCTCGAACAGACGACTTTTTTTATCGTAACAAAATATAGCATAGTCGACCTCTGTCTTCAACGTAGCAATATTTCTGAATATTTTATTTCTAGTTTTGTTATTTTCAGTATATGTAACTTATTAAAAACACATTATAATATTGTTCCTCGACAATTTTTTCGGAGCCGGAGGGTCGGCGCTCTTATAGTATATTCGAACGCATTCGTTTCGCGTACCGGTAATGACGTGCATGTTTAGTTGTTATCGAAGTCCAACAGAGCTACTAATGTCAAAATAGACAATTAGCTTCTGACCATTGCACAGAACGAAGCACGGCATGAAGTACATTCCTGGCTTGATAAGAAGTAGCAAATGATGGAAAATCGTTTGATAACCGCAAAGCCAACATACGTTAGCCATTAGAAAATTGTTTATGTATTTTCCCATGTCGTTTAAAAAGAACGTCGTCTTTCGAGGACTAAATAACCAAATTTGCATTTAATTTGACAACTTGTAACTTTTGTTTTACAAAAGTAGCTATAAGTGATGTCAGTTGAAATAGTAATTGTATGTTATTTGCTATTAATATCACTGCTTGCCAGAATCAGTTTTCTGACCAAGTTACCTTGATTCACATCAGTTCATCTGTACTTTAGAATACCACAAATAAAATATTGAATTTAAAAAAAATTAACAATATTACAAATACGTTTGGCATCTGAGAAAGCGAAGCAATATACACATCTTTTACCTTTATATCTTTCTGTTTAATACTTATATCTCTCTTTTTTCCTAACTGACGGGTTTTGTTTTTCGCATATATCTAGTATACATAATTGTGAGATTCGGCTGTGCAACCTAAATGTCGTAGACTCTGTGATTTAAAAAAATAATGTAACGGATTTTGAGCTCCGTATTGTGGAATTAAAATAAAAGAAAATATTCTAATTTATCGAGTGAGTTGTCAATTTGAAGGAATTTTAAGATGACTTTGTGGTCACCTTAAGAACCCTTCAAATTGTTACTCACAAAATATATGGCAAAAATATACATTTAAAATTAATTTTGAATGATTTATTGCCAATCAACGCCTTCACGCAGCAATTTACGCAGTCGCGTTTTGATTTATTAAATTGTTAGATCTTTCGGTTAGTTATTTGTATTGTGTGGTAATCAAATAGGGCTAAACTGCTTGTGAACGAGGTGTTTCGACTATTGGAATGTCAATTTGCCTAATATCACTCAAGCCAAGAGTGAATTAATTCGACTTTGCGTCATCTTATTTACATTAAGATCCCCTATGTTTAATAATACATTAATATGATTATTAATTAAGCTTTATGTTTCCGTGATACTCAAAATGAATGATAGTAAATAAGTATCTAGATTGATATTTTTTTTGTACAAATTATAAAAGCTAAAAATAAACAGGCGATGATTATTTTTATGATATTTTATTTATTTCTTTAGCCCTTGTTCTAGGTCCTGCCTATGCCTGAAATATGAGTACATTTCGAATTTTCAACGCATACTCACCAATCTGTAGGTAAATACTTAATCGATATCGCCTAGGCACACCTGGATATGTCATTTAAGCGTGTATTATTATGATTTATCAGCTTCACTGCCATCTAGGTTGGGTAGGTAACTGAATTAGTTTAATTATTTAGTTACCTAACGCCTAAGGTAGATGTCACTAGTGAGTTTAGTTTCCGATTATTACAGATGTGCTGCCATCTAGTTGAATTATAATGGCAAGAAAATAGTACAATATTTTAGAATTAGAAAGGTCTAGACAATTGAGCTGCTTTAAAGCGCTCTTGAAGTACTGTGGTGGAGTAAAGGGGTATTTATACGGATCGATTTTCGCCGTGCGACTACTACTCCATTTACACAACTGACTATAGTCGCAAGTGACTAGGTAATTTTCTTCGAAAATGTTGAGTGATGGCAACAATTACAGTCGATGACGTCTATGGAAATGTTTTTGGCAAAATATGCTTCCATACTAGGACAATACCTTTAGAAAATAATATACCAATCCCCTACTACCTTCTATCTCAGAAATTTGCAAAGCGAATAATCAAATAATTACGCTTGATTTATGTTAATATTACGGGTAAAATAGAGCGGTGCTATCTAGCGATGAGTCGCGCGATGCCACCGTTCCTGTTAACACAGGTTTGTTTTTCGTACAACATTTGTGTATTTTTCGTAATGGGTTCAATTTATATATTACTCGTGCTGAGTCAAATAACAATTCCATAATGGTTTGTTCGTGGTCTTACAAGTTATGAGGTTACCAGTATGCTCCTAAGGAGTTGCTGTCTTATTAGCGAGGGTGGCTACCCACCGACATTATATATAAAAAAAATATGGCGCCTTTAATAAAGAAAGTAAAATATTATATATAATAATAAGCAATCAGTGTAGAATTAAACAAAACAAATAAGTTTATTTATTCGATTTGAACAAATTAACACATTTTTTAACACAAATTTATAAATTGATTATATGATACAGGGATTGCCTATTTTCCTTATTTCGTTTACGATAAGGTCGTTGGAATGGAATCCTTGAAGTTATTAGATCGCTAATAACTTCAAGGGTCAGGAATTAAAATACTCAGAAACAATGTACATTTTTATTTTTTAATTCAATACAGAATTATAATTAAAACATCGATACATAGATATTAATTACATTCTCATTCAACATTACATTTAGTCATTTAATATATATATATAGGTTTCGACCTACTTAGTGCAACAAATATCGTTTACAAAAAAATGTTGCAATAAGCCACGGTGCTTTCAAACTGTCAAAATATTATCTACTTGCGTCATATTCTTAATTTCCAATTGTATGTGGGTAGTTAATTTTTCAAATTAAAATTGTGTATCAATTATTGAATAAGGCAGATCTTAGAATATAATTGAGGACAAAGGGAGAAATTTGTAAATATACAAAAATTATAGGCTGATTGTTCTACCTGAATTTTACAAAAACATTCGTTCAGATCATGATGCATCAGTTTCTGATAATAATGCTTGAAATACAGTAGCAACAATGACATTACAATGATGATTTTGCCTCTCCCTTTTGTCCCCTTTCCTATATTCATAGCCGATTCTTTGCCGGCCTCCCAGTTGATAATGGGTTAAGTTACCTAAAATTTAAACTAAAATAATATTAATATAAAATATTTAAATTATGCTTTTTCAATAATCCTATCTCTTCTGAAATTAATTGTCAGTTTATCATTCTACTAATAATGAATATAGAGTCAAAAGAAAATCCTATCTGAGTCTGATAGGTATTCGTTCAT
Source organism: Pyralis farinalis (assembly GCA_947507595.1). Classification (NCBI taxonomy): domain Eukaryota; kingdom Metazoa; phylum Arthropoda; class Insecta; order Lepidoptera; family Pyralidae; genus Pyralis; species Pyralis farinalis. The sequence goes on from OX382274.1 coordinate 19,822,549, forward strand.
CGGGAGTCATTATAGGATTGCATCGTATTATTGTAATAAATGTGATTAAAGGTAACTAAATTTTACATACCTAATATTCCATATCAAAGTAAATAAACTTGATTCTTTTTGGCCCTGATGGGACGTTTTAAAAACCGAATTTTAGAATCGAATTGTGGTCATCAACTCCCTTTTGACTCTCCTGGAAGATGTTGCTCGTAATAGCATTAGATTCTGTACTAAAACAATAGCTATTAAATGTGGGACAAGCCGCGAGTTCATGACTACATATAGTGCGACTAGTTGCAGCTATACACATAGCTTGCAATTTTAAAGTTAATTTCCTTAAAGAGACAAATTCATTCATAAAGATTTTGACTAGTTGACATCTATGCGGTTTATGAACATTGTGTGGCTACTTAAATCTATGTATTTGAAATGATAATTTTTATTTTATAAAAATATGAATTCCATTTCAATAATATTCAAAATATAAGATTACCTATAAACTTAACATTATACATAGCGTACAAATGTCGTATTGGCAGTAAGTAGGTATCCATAAATATGGCATCATAAAATTGATTTCTAAGATATTTTTGGTCCAAAAATTTTATTATCTACATTAAACACTTGCATATTAATATGTAAATAAAAATACATACATCACTTTAATACTGACGTTATAGAATATAATAAGGACAATACGTAATAAGTAGTAGCAGTTATTGCTAAGCGAAGACTAACTTAATTTTAATATGGCAGTATGTGGTAAGCAAAGAGTTGCGTCTGTCGCAAGAGTTCTATTCGAGTAGACAGTACACACTGGCTCCAGCGAATATTCACTTAGACATACTAAATTATGTCTATTCGTTGGGATATGCATTTATCATAAAAACGTAACAAACACAAATCACTGGGGCTAAAAGTCTCACGTTGAACGTTCAATACCATTGTCTTGTCTTTACACTTTACACAGGCACACATTTCATATTATCCACAAAGTCTATCTTAAAGTACGAGACATTGAAAAATTTACGGTTTGCACACATTCGCTGTAGTTTTCGTAATAATTTCCGTGCTCCAAACTCTCTCATGTTAACCACATCACAATGTCACTCTTAGCATTCGATACGCGTTAAACGTCTGTTCATTCTTGTAATGGGATTTGAATATTTCCCGCGGTTGCTCATTAGCACGGCGGTACGTTGCATTTCATTGTGCCGCTGGGTTTAGTTCCAGAGTCGCAGTGCGAGTCGTTGACGACTGTGTTCGTCAGCCTGTCCACGCAGTACACGGCGCGGTGTTTCTTTACCTCCTCGCCCTGCAACCGATACAAAGATTGCCTTAATGAAATAAATCAATACGTGTGCAGTCAAAGCACAAGATAAGTGTGCACCCATGCCAAAGGTCTTAATGCTGTGGGAGCTACCGATCAAGGGTGTATAATTTATATTGTACTTAGAGTACACGTATCTGAGTAACAAACAGTACATAATCAAAGTACAATATAAATTATATAGGATTTTTTTTATTAAGTAGTCCTGGTTTGTAAACAAAAGCAAAGATAGCACTACTATCATGCACTCTCACAAACTCGAAATTAGAATTACAAGTTATGTTAGTGTAGAGACCTATTTTAAGAGCTGATGTCAAGAACATATTTTATTTAGAAGAGTTTTATCCGCACCCACATCGTCATTTTGAAATTACGAATTCAAGACTAGTTTTTCTTTAGTCATATTCATCTCTGAAGAAAGTAAATGTTTAGAAGACGTTCAGTAAAGTTACGTTAATACGAGTAATGTAGCTCGATGGAAAAATATCCTTCCCGTGAGAAGTATTTTTAATTTTTTTTTCTAATCACAAGAATAACGCAAAATAAAAATACTTCTCATAAAAATAGTCATAAAAGCTCGTCTTCGTCAAGAAAATCTTTATGTGCGTCACATTTTACCAAAAAGTATTATATGTGTGTATTTTTTGAACGAGTGACTAACAAGAATTTCAAAGGTAGGTAGAATGTACAGATTAATGAACCACTACTTGTGGAACGTTACACCATATGTATTAATTACTTAATTAAAATACTTTTTATGTGTGTAGATATGATTCAGCATATTATCAGATGAATCGTTGGAAATTTTGAACACCTCGGCAAGCTTCGGTTTTTAAACGGATGCTCGCATATATTATAACCTCTTTTATTAGTATCATAAACTACTACCACATCAACCTTCACCCATCCAACCAAAATCATTCAACCGAAGGGGGGGGGGGGGTTAAATCAATCCATAGACAGGCTGCTATCGATGTCGCTTAACCTACGTGTTCGGTTAGAATGACACGCACAACGACCCCATCGATGTCTCAAACTACTAATTAAATTATTTTGTGATATATGTAGTAAAGTTGTAAATAAAGGTTTACGTACAGGCATATAGCAAGCTTTCGGACAAGCCTTCCATGAGGCGATCAGCCAGAATACCCTCGGTCGCTGCGGATGCGATGTGGAGTGGAGAACATGCGGTGGTTGTGTGGGATGGGGAGCGTACAGTTGTTGAGTGAGATGTGAAGCGTACGGAGGTTGTGTGTGGTGGAGAGCGTTCAGGGGCTGCATGGGGTAGGAAGCGTACGCGGGAGGGGGAAGGGGTGGGGCTGACGTAGCGGAGGGCGAGGGGCACGCCGGCCGTCGACACTGCTGCATCACCGCGTGTTTGTGGGGCTGCTCGATGTGGAAGCACTCTGATTGGTCCACAGGGCCTAAAAATACTCAGATATATTAGTATGCCTGCTAGCTTTTGTAATTTAAATCAAAATACAATCTTGTTGTAACCAATGAAATGATTATGAGGTGTTTTGACAATCTGACCCAATCCTTGAATTTCAATAAATATGATCCAGTGTAGCCAGAGCAACAACAAGCTTAGTATAACATATCCGAGATGCAGAAATTAGTTTATAAGAAATTATCAGAACTTGAAATTAAACTATTTTTAAGTTCCACAATCCACAAATCCTCGCCAAGGAGAATCGCTACATGCCGAGAATGTTGCGCGAGGCTATTGAAATAAGAAAACACCCCAATTTCAATAGAGAAGATGGTTGGCAAGTAACACCTGCTTGGGATACAGTCCTAAAAATAATCAAGTCACAAATCCAAAGATCTACTAAAAAATGTTCGGACACTGTGAGCGATTTTTGTGTGAATCGGAACATATATAATTAATCCATCCATGTCGGTAGATGTAATAATTGAATAACTAATGTAAGACAAATACCACCTTAGTCTTTCTTGCGACCACGGACGCTGCACAGCGTTCGAGGTTTCAACAAAATAAATAAAACACGCGATACTTCCGTTAAAAATAGTTTAATTTCAATGTGTAACAATCGCGAAAACCTAAGACAATACCAGAACTTATTTGTTTATATTCGAAATATGATCATAATTAATTTATATGGAATGCTCAGGAGAAAGATTGACTGCATTCACTTCGACATGGAACGCGGCTTTGAGACCAAAATATTTTTTTGAAAAGCTTTTGGTTTTTTATCACAAACCAATAAACCACTTGACTGAGCATGAAGACACCCCGCGTTCATAAAAACGTGTGTGTGTTTTTATCTCAGCGCATTAATATCTCAGCGATTCGAGCCTATTGGCGAACGGGAGAATATTTTTACCAATAAGCCGATAAGTGCCGAGAAATTGCACAGCGAACTAGCCTTTACTTACTTAGCCTAACTAGACTTTATCACCCGACCCGTAGCGGTGAATTGAGTTGTTATCGTTCTCATTGGTTCTCCATATGTTATTTTTTTCATGGTTAATAGATTCAGGCGTTATTTGCGAAAGTCAAATTTACATGCAATTTGATCTAACCTGCTTTGTGTGCTTCCGCCACCAATTAGTTTATGCGGGTTCATGTGGGTGGGTGCCGGCCGGCGCTAGGCCGAATGAACTAATTGGTGGCGGAAGCACACAAAGCATGTTAGTTCAAATTGCATTTTTTTCATGGTTTTTATGGTGTGAAATCTTATTCATATAGTGTTGATCGGCTTTAAGATAGTAGGATATAATATAATCATGTACTCTATATTTTTGCAGGTTGTAAATATCAGTTTTGAACTTGCGAAAACTATGAAAAGATATGTATAGAAAATTTTGAAATACCAGTGTATGTGTTAAGAAACGATCTGTAAATATTCTGTTATAATAAAACGAAATCTAATAAAAAGAGAAACTAATAAACTCTTAACGCCTTTTGATCATGTGTTGTGATTGTGATTACTATGGATCCAAAGTATATATATATTCTTTATTGCACACAAATAAAACAAAATAATAAGTGTCACATATAGTGTACAAAGGCGAGCTTATCTCTCCAAGAGATTTCTTCCAGCCAACCGTAATCAACGTGGAAACATATTGTAAAAGGGTTACGACAATTATATGTGCAAATTAAAACCTGATACTTACAGTAAAAAAACAAAATTCTAAAATACATCAAATGTAAGAAAAACACGACATACATACAATATAAACCATACATATATATATATATATATATATATATATATATATATATATATATATATATATACATATATAAGTATGTACGAGTGTGCTAAGAAGGAGCACTAGGAACCCGCAAGCAGGCATAAAAAGATGTGAATATTAGTGAAACGAGTGAGGTATGTATGGACCGAGTCTTGTTCTCCCTGCTTCTCTACGAACTTGGTTTAAAGGTATGGATAGACGAATACTATTTCGCGGATTTTTTTTATTGTCACAGAAGTTTCCCGTTAGAACATCGTCGATTTTTGTTACAGGCAATTAAGCATAAGTAAGCGACACATATAAATCTTTTGCCCTTCTTCTCCTATGGAAATTGGTCCTCGGGTAAGTATATACGAAATTATCTTCCGCCAATCGAATAAATAGTTCAGTATTTTCAGCTTACGATTTTCTTTGTCAACGCATTCGTAGTCCCTCCTCATGGTGCCAACGCCGCAGGTGACTGAGCACGGCGACCAGTCTGACAAACGATAGTTGAAGTGCTTCTGCCGGTCCACTGTGTACTGGTATGTGACGCCCGGGTTGCGGTGTTTGCCGCGACAGATTCGTTGCTGTGGACAACGGTGAATTCGATAAATATAGTTCACTTGTTCATCTCAAAACTAGGGACTAGTCTACATTCTTAGTTCGCTGACATAAGAACAGAAAATATGTTGCTTACAAAATAAATTAATATATTAATAAAAAAACTAATTCCAACGCTAACTTATGGAAGTGAGAGCTGGGTATGGCAGAGAGAGCATGCAAGTAGAATAAATGCGGTCGAGATGCGAGCATTGCGCAAAATTTGTGGCATAACGCTTGCTGACCGCGTTCGTAATGAAGACGTGGGAGAAAGAGTTGGTCTAAAAGAGAGTTTCGGTGTTAAGATAAGAAAGGGCATGCTCCGTTGGTTCGGACATGTAGAAAGAATGCAAGATTAAAGAATGACGAAACAGATATACAATGCAAAAGTGGAAGGATGTAGGAACCGAGGAAGGCCGAGACTAACCTACCATGACCAAATTGGTCGTGTTTTATCAGAAGGTGATGTCAGAAGCCCCAGGAACCGGCGAGCGTGCATGAAAAGAGCTATGAATGACACAGAAGCGAGTGAAGTATGCAAGGACCGCGTCTTATGGCGCTCGGTTCTCTCTGCCTACCCCGCAAGGGACTTGGCGTGAAGATATACATACATACATACATACAAAATAAAAACCAAACCTTTTACTTCATGTTAGCTTAAATCAATGGACCGACCTAGTGACCAACAGGTCCCCGATTCTATTCCTGGCATGTACCACTAAATTCGAATTTTAGGATTTATACAATTATCACGTGCTGGGCAGTCAGCAAATTTAAAAACTTATTTACGTTAAAAACATCACGTGATAATTTCATGGGTACTAGAGTTACATCCGTAGGTTCTGTTCTAGGATATTATAATTTGCAAGAGTTGATTTTGACGAACGTGGTCATTACTTACATATACTTTAATGTCTTCTTTGATGGGTCCTTGTATTCTAACTTTCTCCCAATCGCGATCGCGTTCGTAAATTGCTTGTGATCCTGCCACAAGGTATTCTGTCAACGTTGCGTTTCTAGAAACAAAATATTTAACGATCACTTTTTGATAATTTTATATCTACAAACATTTAGTCAGTGTTATGTGTGTGTTATTCTTAGGACCAGTGATAGCCCAGTAGGTATAGAGCCAGCCTATTGACCGAGGGTCCCGGGCTTGAATTCTGGCATGGGCTATATAGCTAAATTCGCGTTCGTTCGTAATTGTTTTGAAAATTGAAAACAGTGAGTAAACCCGTGCGTCTGAGGAATTATATATTACAAAAGACGCGTTACCTAACGTAAGAAAAGTCTGGTTTTCCTTCTGGGTTATGGAGGTCTGATGCCAGTGTTAAAATGAGTATCTTTGGCAAATCCTTAGTTAATAGTAGTAGACCCCACCAATCCTAAGGTATTAAGAAACAGCATAACGGTGGGAAGAAGATATTTTAGTAAGTGTTACATTGAAGTAATAGTACCGTGCTCCGGTTAGATATATTCTTCTCGACTTCGCACTTGCAATCGAAATATAATTGCCAGGACTGACTTTTTCTTCGATCTTCACGTTTCTTGACCCCGCCGGTATCACTGCCACCTGTTGAAAATCAAATCCCTGTTGCAATATGCACACTGCTACATGTGTAAATATTCTTTTAGATGTTTATTAGTTTTACTCGTCCTAATATGTACTCAAGAGAACATCCCACGCTTTTTTTTGTTTTGTTTTGTATATGCATTAGTCGCATTATGAAGTTTGTGCAAAAATATACATATACATCGAGGTATTTAGTACATACACATAATGTAGAAAAATACGTCAGTTTACTTTACTAATGGGATAAATGAGACAAAACAGACTGCATCATAATTATGCCATAAGCATTAAGCTAATCTATACATATAAATAAAATTGAAGTGTCTGTCTGTGATTTCAAAATAAAGCCTTTATATTATGCTCATATTATTATTTTCACGTTACCAAAGCCTAAATACGCATTTTTAACTTTTTGTCTGTTTGTTTGTCCGGGCTAATTTTCGAAATGGCTGAACCGATTTTGACGGGACTTTCACTGGTAGGTAGAGGACTGTTTAGAGTAGAATATAGGGTACTTTTTATTCCGTAAATATTTAGGGTTCCTGCGTAAAAAAAATAAAAACTTAAAATTAGGGGGAAATATCTTCCTATGGACTATGGACTTTGTAATTTTATTTTTATTATATTTATATAAGTACAGAATACGTATTTTTTGTGACATAAAATAACTACGCATTTTTTATGTAATAAAAATTAAATAAATGTATGTTGCCTCCCGTAAAGGTCAATATATGGCGCTGTATAAATATTGAATCGCGCTATGTTTGCATCTACGGCCCTGAACTTTGTTTTTTTTTGCAAAGAATTTCAGGTCTACAGAAAAATAAAGGCTACTAAAAGTCTAAATCTAATGCGTGCGAAGCCGCGGGGGGCCAGCTAGTGTAATATATAGACGTATAAAAATATATAGATATTATAGATTACACTAGTAACATTTACCTCGCTGAGTCCGGTCTGTCTGGTGGTACCCTTATTGTATATTCCTTGCACAGTCTTGCACGCCGACCCGTCGCCACCACACACTCCACACACGTCGTCCTCGACGTCGGAGTTCACGATCCAGTCGCAGCCCACTTTATAGCAAACGCCTGCGCAAAGATCAAATAAGTATAAACCCGAGGCGGCGTCGATGATACTATTATGGTGCTATTTCTACTCTTCAAACACTAACAGGCTAGTGGATAAACCAGCCTATTAACTGGTTCGAATTCTGATTTTGGCCACTAAATTCGTGTTTTGGGATTTATGTACTTATTTGTAATTATCACTTGCTCAGAAGGAAAACATCGTGAGGAAACCCGCACGGCAAAGAAATTATATTACGAAAGACTTAACCCTTCGAAACCCGGGTGGTCGTATATGACCGCGAAATGTATGGGAAAACGTATATAACGGGTTCTGACTGGTCACGCTAAGAAAGGTATAATTTTCCCTCTGGGTTGTGGATGACTGACAGCAGTATCTCCACTAAATCTTTAGGTTATGTAGAACAAGGGAACAGAAACGTTATTATATAACGTTGGAAGAAGTGTTGTTTCTACACAGCTTCTGAGAGCAGTATTGTAGATTAGACTTAAACAGTTATAGTGAGCACGTTAGATATTATGCCATTATCACATCTTTCACACAATCGGTGTAATGTATATAAAACTTTTTTACAACTACGAGTACCTTATATGGTTGACATGTGAGTTTCCAAGATCTTGATCCAAGATTACATAATGATAAAAATTTACCAGTGTTGATTTAGGTTATTACGAGTACCTAAATCAAAACTGGTAAATTATTACGAGTACCTAAATCAAAACTGGTAAATTACATAGTTTGCCATTTTTATATAAAAAATGTGTTAATTTTGTTTGAACCTTCATTTTGTTCATTTGCATTCGATGAAATTAACAACAAGCTTTTATATGTCTTACCAGAAATACACATGTCCCTAGCTCCAGGGTTCTGTCTGCAGGGCGTGCCGTCGATGGCGAACCCTGCGGACATCAGTTCCATGTCGTTTTCATCTCGCGGCACACATTTTAGTTCGCATGGTCTGTCTGAGAAGCAAATAGGAAAACATTATAAATATAGCTTTATAAACTATGATTTCAAAAGTAGGCCACCGGTTTTATAAAATTACAAGGTGTACCTACGGCCCATAAATCTGTGCACTTTGCCAAAAAGACGTCGGTTAAAACAGAAAAATTTACCAAATCTCATCGTTTGGACCAGTTTACATGGCAGTTGAAATATTCTTTTTTCTCTATTTACGGCCAAGAAACGAGCTACATACAGGTTTGGTACTATGAACCTGTAATTTCTACAATCTTTTTTATAAAATCACGCATTGATATCCGGTTAATCGATAGGCATAGTAATGGATCCAAGACGTAGCTGTCCTTTCAATGGAATAAATGATGTAATGTACTTAGGTACACCCGCCGCCAGGGAGTATCCATGGAAAAATAAAGCCAGGAGCAGGTTCCGGTATTAGGACTTTTACGAAATAGTCGGAAATTAACTATTGATATGATATCAGGAGGGATTATTAGCATTCACCTATTTTAGAAGAGGTAGGTACGGATGTTCGGCATAACTTCTGAACTCTATTTCCAGTAAGTACCACTTAAACCACTGCAGGGATATGAGTGGGAGATCCATATCCCCGTAGTTCAACCGGGGTTTAGAGCATACTCCGCCACGCTGTTCAACTGCGGATTGGCGAAGGCCAGTGTTTTCGAGATAAGACCACTGATTTTCTTTAATAACTGACATCTATAACCATCGCCCGGGACCACGGACTGAACGTGCCTTCCGAAGCGAGGACGATTAATAAATTCATCCATACACATGCTGGAGTCGACGTTGTTTAACGTGCGTGTCCGATTAAAGTCGCACGCGCAACGACGCCATCAATCTCCTCCATTAATAATAATATGTTATAGTACAACTATTAATGTTAAGACACTGCATATTTATTGATAAATTAAATTTACCTTGGTCGAAGTATGGTATCCATTCAGATATAGTGATGTTTTTGTAAGATCTATTGTTGTATTTTGAGCATTGGACTTCTCTGAAGGACGGCTCGTGAAGGGGGCACGGATTACTGTTGCAAATTCGGTATCTGAAATGTATTTGAAAATATTGTAACATTAATCTAACCCCTAAATAAAATGGTTGGTTTCGTGTTGAATTATGTATTTAATTGTAATCTAACATCCTGAGAGTTAGGTCAGTAAATTACTTTATTCTACACTTGCATTGTAACCTTCAGTTACACATAGATATAGAGAGTCATCATAAGTATTTTGTTTCGATGATAATTTTACGTACTTGATAATCAGGAAAGTTAAAATGCGTTAAAATGTAACTACAGCGTAGCTAAAATTCATAAAATAAAAACTGCGTAAAATGTAATAATACATTTTTAGTAATACTTTTTTTCCGGGTAAGCACATATTACATAACATCGTGTGTTGATTCCAAAGCACTATACTTTCCTTGGGTGCCAAATATGCATGAATTCTCGTATTAAAATTCGTGCTTTACTCTCCTTCGTGAATAAACTACTGTAACACTTTGCGCGCCATTCATATACAGCCTGTGTATAAAGATTTGAGTACTTATAACGTACCTGCACACATTATTGAAAAACCAAACAATTTACAACACTGATGCAGGTACGTTTTATTAGATGTATAATTAACGCGATGTATTTAATTCAATAGTACTGAAACTTAAAAACTAGTTCTTTTTTCTGCGAAATATCCGCATAAAAATATTTGTGGTGCTCTCGCCTCCGGATGTCGCCGCAATGCGGGTTTTTCCATTAAGATAAATTATTATTTCGACATGAGTCTTGTCGAAATTATAATGTATCTTGCCTGTAAGCATCTCAAGTAGGTAATATTATTCAAAAATAAAAAAGGTAATAGTGTGTTTACCGGCTTCTGTCCCCGATACAGTAGTTGCCACTATTGAATGGCTCTGGGTTGTTGCACTCTCGCGACTGTGTGGACACTCCGGCGCCGCACGTTCGCGAGCATTCGCTCCACTCGCTCCATGGACCCCAACCTCCATCGCGAGGAGAGGGCGATGGCGTTCGGGGCACACAGGTTTGGTTTTGGCACCACTGTGAAATTGCATACACATTTGTAGGTAAGTACTTTTTTTTTCGAAAATGTCTCTGAAATGTTATGATTATTTATTTGTATAGCTTACAGAAGGCCGCTGTTAAATCCCAATTCCCTGGAGGGTTCTTATAACTGCCAGTGAAAAGTTGCTCTTAGTAGTGGCAACGCATGAGTGACTCTCTGGTGTTGCCAATGCCCATAGGCTACGGTGACTGTTTACCATCAGGCAGGTCGTATGCTTGATTGCCACCTTAGTGGAAACAAAAAAGTAGCATGGACTATAATGCGTGAACGATACTCGTAGGCAATCGTGGGCAGGGTACAGTGGCCGCTTCATATCAGGTGAATCGTGTTTTCATTTCTCACTTGTAGTATAAATATTTTGTATAAGGTACTATATCTTGAATTAGCACCTTGTTTATAGTCAGCAAGCAATTCATCCTGGGCCAATATATGGGCCGTGACTAGGCCAAATTTTATTATTACTATGAAATTGTTATATATCTGGCAATCAAGGATGCTCTACTTTGTATGTAGGAAATCAACGTAAACTACAACCGATGGCATTATTTAGTTACCTTAATTTCGACCTAATTAACAGTACAATATTGAGCAGTAAAATAACTAAAATTGTCTCACCATATCCTGGCCACAAGTGGTTCCGGGAGCCGCTGGCCGCAGCATAGTTTTACATGTGTCGTTGACCAAACACCACAGATGTTCGCACAGTTCTGTTGGCTTTGCACACACCACTGCTTCAGCGCCGAACTGCAAGTGACACTGTGTTGCTGCATCGAACATTACTCCTGGAAATAAATATAATATTTTACCTCGTATAGTTGATGATTAATGTCCTCCATGACTATATAAAAACCAGCTCGTTAAAATAGATGTATTGTGTAACACGTGTTAAAAGAAATTCTCTGATAAGAATAGGTCACGAATTCGAACTGTAAAGGGGTTAGATTTTGTAGGTTACGGTAGGTACTAATATTCTAACCAGAATCACACATTTATACCTTAAAAACACGTGTTTTATGCAAATAAAACTATTTGAATAATAAAACGTGTTTTCCATGTATAAATAAATTAAAAGTAATAAATATAAATAAATTTATATATATATCAATAATTTAAACAATTCATTTTCGTTTAGACAATTTAGTAATAGAAGTAAAAATATTACTCTAATTATATTTTCCCTTACCTGCTGGATCTTCTGGATAATGATAGAATTCCTCTTGCGAAGGTTTGTCACTCAAGCATTCTCCTAAACCGGCACTGTAAATAAAAGGGTAAATATGTTACCAGTCGAAAATCATAAATGATATCAAGGCGCTTTACTGTAAAGATGTCAATTATCATTAAAATGCCGCTTAGTATCTTAAAATTGCCATAAGTGTATAACATTGGAATCGAATAGATACATAAATTAATATAAATAGTTAATTTTGAAGTTCGTTATTTTTTATCTATCAAAGCTGACGACTATTTACATAATTAGCATTCCAATGTGTATAATTCAATGGTTTATTATTATTGGGAGTATTCGACAAATAAGCTAATAGTGTATTTTTAATTTGAACATAACGTAATATTGACAACAGAGTTGTATTAATATTTATTTTTTTGGGCCATGGTATCATATGTTCAAATATTATCCGAGGTTGAAATGACACTCTACTTATGGACCGGTTTTACTCAGAACAAAGGAAATCACAAGACTATTAAATTATTGATTTCTGCCAAATTCTTATATTCTCTCATTCTCATCATGACTGACTCCATGTTTTTACACAAAGATCTGACGTTAATTAGACGACAATCTGACCGTTTACTGCAGTGCCTTCGGAACTGAACTTCGATTGAGATTCCGTTCGTCACAAATTCTACTATTCTTACTGATGATAAGAGGCGAGTTTCAGAATTGCAAAACTACAGCAAATCTATCAGCAGTAAGAGCTGTTGTTATGCATCTACTGAGTAAGAAGCTCATGGAACAAAGAAGAAGCTCCTACACAAACCCTTGAGCAAGACGTACGATGGCACTTCGATAGAATATTCCGATGCCAGACCCCAAACAATGTCTTTTGCCTCTTCTAGCCAAATCTTGACTCATAATTGCCATAGCCCTTCGGTATTTAAGATACACTAAAAGATCCAGTTTAACAGCCGTGGCCAAAGAAGTTTTGATATTTGCTGTCAAATCGTAATCTTCCAGGTATGACAAGAGTCGCGTGTTTATCATATGTTACTTAGAAATATTGAGTTGTGGATCACGAATTCCACCAATACGATCTATCCTTCTACCTATCTACCTTTTTTCGATACCTGGTGCACATTAGCAGTCTTCCGCGAAGAACATATACCACGTACTCGTTTATAGGGATTTGCACAATACTGAGAACAAGGGCTCGAAAAAGACGCGTCAATGCAGTGAGTACCACCGCACAGTTTTAGCATACAAAGTAAATTAACGTTTTAATGTATACCTTAACAAGTGGACAAACGAGCGAGTTTCATTACCTTGCCGTAACACAGTCTCGACTAGTATGGAAGGTAAAGAAATGTTCATATTTGTATACCCACATGATAGTTGCTGTTATGTTATGTTAACCACCTTCAAGCAAATATCACTTTCTCTGAATATACGTATATGTATTCATACAAGGACACTGTACTGTATACTGAGAAGTAACAGCAAGGATATCTCCTGAATATTTCCTGGAGACCATGTTATAAACGTACAGGACGGTTCTCTTCTGTAGAATAAAAATTGATTAAGTATCAGCATCTTTTCCCCGCTACAGTATACTATATGTCAATTATTTTATTTCCCGTATGTACATTAAATACTTCTAGTTAATAGATGCTAAACCTGGAAGATTACTTTATACACATTTGTTTTTGTCTGAATTAAATAAATTAATGTATGCAAACTTACTTAGAATGGACAGAACATTATATAGGTACACTGTTTTTGTTCACATTGTGTACAATTTTTATGTACGAATTACATTAATAATTAGGTATCGTCAGCAAATAGCGTTATATCTTTAAATAATATAAATATGTTCTGTTATTTTAACAAGATACAATGATATTCTGGGCTTATTATTTAATAAATAATGTTCGATGGTCGACACAAATAAAAGCAAGAATGGTAGGTATCTCGGTAACATCTGTTTTTTTCACCATGTATATAGGTGTGATTAACTAACGTAATCTGTGCTTCTGTAAGTCAAAAGTACGCCCGTGTGATGTGACTCTACTATTTTTGATTATATAAACATTTTTACTATTCAGTAGATATTTATTGCTATCGTATAACGACTTCGAGTTAGTACTAATTCGTTAGGTACCTACTAACAATTGGTATTCGTGTAGTATTTCAACTTTCAGTTTTATTGTGATCGTAAATCGTTTAGACTGTTAGGTTGTAATGAGATGACCCATATTGTGTACAATCAAATAGCTTTCTATGCAGTACAGCTGTTCTGTAGAACTAAGTGGTTGTTGTTACAAGCAATATAAACGTCATAGGCGGATAGCCGCAAGGCATCTACACTCGATCGAGGTGATAAAGTCGTATTATTGTAATTGCATTTATATTCAATTCTCATTAGGCAACAAGTAAGAGTTAAAAGCATTTTGCAATTTGCTATTGGGACGATGTCGAATGTCTCACATAAAAGAAATTGCAAATTTTTCAGGTGGTATTTTGATCATGCTTGTTATAGGTAGTAGGTAGAATATATACTATATATTTGTAATAGGAAGCATGCACTTTCATTTTTTACAAAGACGATTATAATGTTGCTAGTTTGTTATTTGCCACCAGTCAAAATTGACTTCATCTGCCATTCGAGTAGGTAGTACAAGAAAAAATCCGTTCGATAAAAATCTACGAAAAATCTACGATCTTTCCTACTACTTTTATACCATCAAAAACATACAACCCGCTTTATGTGATTGTATCTATGAAATTACTTGCTTGCAATTCAAGAAGTATTGTTCGCGGGTTCCTATCCTAGCTACTATTGGATTGAAACTACGTGAACTTACTTTTAACCTCATTTACTCGCAAAACACAATCCTTCTGGTAAAGTCGTTATTTGGCTGCGGTTGTTTGTAGTGCGGAGATACTTGCTCGACACCCATCACACCCGCACCCTACCGTTCCTTTGTCAGAGACTCGTTTGTTAATCGAGAGCGTGTAGCTCGTGTACACGAGGTTACACCCTTTAGGTACTTACACCCCTAAGTTTAGAAGAACCCCTTGCAGTCTGCCCGGGAAAACTAAACCTCTTCGATGAAGAATCTTTCTGGAACCGCCACCAGCAGTTTTAATTTGTAAGTATTCTCAACCAATGGCAAATATACATTAACAGAAGTAGGATGTGGAAATATCATATCTGCTTATTTTAAATCTGATAAGTGTATTTGAAAAACAATATTTTGGAAGTATTATTGGTCTCACTAACTCTAGGAAGTTGGTGACATCCCGTTTGCTGCACCGCGACCAGGCTACTAGGAGGGTGTCTGCTTCAAAAATGGGCGTCATGATATGCAGCGTCGATCCTGCGCGCCGATGGCAGCCAATTTTCTCCGTGTCGTGGTACAAGCCGAAGCTGAAACAATTTTCTATGTTAATAGTCTTCCACATAAATTGAGATATCACGATGTATCGATTTTCTAGAAATCTGTATTATGTCGATGTACCTCCATCAGTATGTACATTAAGTAACCATAGGGTTACTTAATGTACATTAAGTAACCATAGGGTTACTTAATGTACATACTCTTATCATGGTCATACCGCAACAGAGAGCACTAAGTAAACTAGTGCACTTAGGCTTTTTTGCCATTATGGCTAACGCTCGTGTTAAAACACTAGGTTCGTCACTCTTCAAGAATGTGAATAGTGATCAACGTGCCAGGTAGAATTATGACAAATAATTACGAAAACCAGTTGTATTTTGACTGTTAAACAAGCTTATAATACTCGGGTTCGCATTCGCGCGCGGTCGTATCCGTGAGTGCAACGATTTGAAACTCTACTTTGAAGTTATTCTTCGGCTATATCTCTACTGTCGCACAAAGGTACCTAAGTTCGACAACTTGGATATAGATATCTAGAGATAGATTGAAACTTCAGTCATAGTATAATCAAACAAGTAGGCCGACTCGACCCCTGAGTGAAGGATAGCCTTAACACGTAGGGCTGTCGCTTATAGTTTATACAATCGTCAAAAATGGCATAGTCTATATGCAAAACAATTTTCCCCTGTAGATGAATCTTCAGGGATCTATAATACAAAGTTTTTCTTAATTATTTTTTGTACATAGACCAGGAGCTGACTATTGTATTGAAGTTATATACTCCTTTAGGCGCGTTATGAAAAAATGATGAGTGAAATTTTAAAATACTGTAACACAAAAGTAACAGGTTGAAGCTGCCCTCTAAACCGCTCATTAAGTCATGAAAAATACGCTCAAAACTGTAGCCAAATAACAATTCCCTGGAGGATTATTGTGTTCATGCAAGTGAGCGACATTATTACCTCACGGAAAACTGCGGCCATATAACTTCATGTAACGTCACTCACTCGCCTGAACACAACAACCGTCCAGGGAATTGTTACTTGGCTGCAGATTTCTGTGAGGTGTTAACGTCACTTACTCGCATGAATACAACAATCCTCCAGGGAATTTTATTCGGCTGCAGTTTTGAGCATATTTTTCGTGAAGTAGTAACGTCACTCAATCGCATGAACGCAACATCTGTCCATCGAATTGTTATTTGGCTGCAGTTTTCCGTGAGGTAGTAACGTCACTCACTCGTCTGAACACAACAACCGTCCAGGGAATTATTATTTGGCTACAGATTTCTGTGAGGTGTTAACGTCACTTACTCGCATGAGCACAACAATCCTCCAGGGAATTGTTATTCGGCTGCAGTTTTGAGCATATTTTTCGTGAGGTAGTAACGTCAGTCACACGCATGAACGCAAACTCTGTCCAGCGAATTGGTATTTGGCTGCAGTTTTCCGTGAGGTAGTAACGTCACTTACTCGCCTGAACACAACAATCCTCCAGGGAATTGTTATTCGGCTGCAGTTTTGAGCATATTTTTCGTGAGGTAGTAACGTCACTCGCTCGCATGAACGCAACATCTGTCCAGCGAATTGTTATTTGGCTGCAGTTTTCCGTGAGGTAGCAACGTTACTCACTCGCCTGAACACAACAACCGTCCAGGGAATTGTTATTTGGCTGCAGTTGCCTGTGAGGTGGTAACATCACTCACTCGCATGAACACAACATCCCTCCAGGGATTTGTTATTTAATGATGCCAGAGAAGTATAACTTCTCATGCGCGTACATAAGTACATGCACCCATGTTTTTTTTTACACTAAACTATTTTATACTTTTTCATTTACTACACTTATCAAAATTATAATCTTTATATTCGGAAATTTAATATTTTTACGCTAGCCTAAAATGATAGTCATTAAATAGTATATTTCATTACGAGTGCGGAAAGTCTGTCATTGCAAAGAGTTCCGATAAATGTCTACCCGAGCCGAGGCGCAGCTATTACAGTTGCAAAAAAATGAAGCAATTTAATAAAATAATAAAAACACAATAAACTCAACTAACTAGGAAAATGGCGCGAACCGTAAAAGAATATAAGCGAGATTTTCTTTTGTTTTCTTCACCGATTCTGGGTAGGCAAAGGGAACTATGCCCATGCAGCCAAATCTTCAATAGAATTTTTTTATTGATATGAAATGAAAATAAATTTGCGTGCGTGGGAGCGTGCGGTATTAAGCACGGCGTAGCCACGACTGGCGTACCTTGAGCAACGATAAATTTTGCCAATGTGTGCGTGCGACGACGCATACGTACGGGATGGTACGGGCGCGCACACATACAAACCGAACGCGGTTTGTATCTATGAAGATAACCTACTTATTTGATTTTACTATGCTTCAGTTTTTACTTGTACCAATGTTTTCGACCGAATCATTCAGTAAATATAGTTAAAGTCTCTATACTAAAATACTTTTGTGTATATTATAAAAAATATAACTCATGTTGTCTCTTTTAATGTAAACTTCACATGAAGAGATATTTTTATTTTTGCACAATTCCACAACAAACACAAATACCTTACGATTTTCATTTTCGAAAACTACAAATTAAATGTGCCTACTCGACAGTTCGTATTCGAAATTCGAGTACGTAGTTCATATTCAGAACTGCAAATTAAATGTGGCGACTTATGGAACCTACCCACCAAATTTCATTGCCGCTTATTCTTAGAAATGCAAATTACCAGATACGCAGGTGAACATTTACGATGATTCAGGTGATATAGAAAATAAAAATTTAATTGACATTTACAAAGTTCATTAGCAACTTTGTAAATGTGAACCAGATGTACTTATAAAATTATAATATATACTATGAAAGTACCTCAATTTATATTTATATTATATTTAATCTCACAGAAAATCACAGCCACATGTCCTGTGTGAGTGAGGTCACCAGGAGGCTCCTAAGGAATTGCAGTGCTAGCAGCAGAGGTGGCATCATGCGAGCATCTGTGCATTAATGCATTGCGAGCGTTCATAGGCTACGGTAACTGCTTTCCACCAGGTGGGCCGTATGCTTGTATGACTCCCGACGTTGTATAAAAAAAATGTAATGCTTATTATATATTGTTAGAACACTGCACTGTCACTGTTATTGGAGTGCGCACACAGCATGAGTTCATATATTAATTTGTGTTTTTTTTGGGAGTAGCTATTGTGTCCTTCTTAATCTTTAACAACAATCCTATTCTTTGATAGTCTCAGGTAGGTACCTAATGGTGTAATTTGATTAGAGCAATGATGTAGTGTTTATCGGTAGTAGAACATTTTCCGTTATGTATCTCTGTGCTCTCTATCAGTGTTGTATTATAAATCGATACATTATTGCGTGTTGTGATTGACCGTAGCAATACAGAAGTTTATTTATAACAGAAATTATATTCTTTAGTCCAGAGGTCAGACATTTTATAAACCTTTAAAATAAAATAAACAATACTCATCTAATCTATGTTACTAGGCTGATATTACTATTTTTTACTATTCTTATCTTCATACTTTTGTTTAAAATTAATTAATTTTCCATCTGAAGCTATTAAAAACTTAATTTAAAAAAATCATTTAAGTTATTTTAATCAATTGTTTAATCAGGTGTCAACGAGCAGAGTAAATATTTTAATGCCAATTATAAGTTTGTCGCAGTAGGTGGCAGCTAGATGATTCTTGTGGAAATCGAGGTGTTTTAAAGAAAAGCTTGTGTTATCTTTCTGCTTCCGGACCATTGTATTAAAATTACCCTAATCCAAAAAGTACAGCCTGTATATATATCTAATCTACGTGCCTATCAGAATATTGATCTCGTTTCACTTCTATCGTAATTGCAAATATTATGCAACTTTAATGCAGTAGTATCCTGTGATTGCCATAATTTGTTAGTGACTCAGTCACAACTTGGTTTCCCGTTCGCTGACTGGAGATCTATCGGGGTCACAAGTCACACATTCGTTGGATCGCAGTGATTAACGACGTATTTTATTACTTTACTTTATGTATTGTGTAATAAATAAACTGTAAGTGTATCCACAGTAATTACGAGCAAATAAACTTTGTTTGCGGTTATTTATTTATAGGCAAAATCAATATTGACCGGCTTACGGTGGGCTGTGGTACAATACTGCCATAAAAAGCGATTGTAGAAACAGGCGAGTAATAATACAGTAATAGCTAGATAATAAAAAAAAGCTAAAAGCTTTAATAAAGATCATCTGTAACATCTTTCATAGATGATATACAGGTATTCGTTTAAACGAAACGATTAAGAGCAAATCCGCCATGTTTCTTTGATACGGATTGGCGGAGACTAATATTTTCAAGTTGCCCGAAACATAGACTTAGTGGTAAACTATCGGGGTTTAACAAAAACCTCAGGTAAGAAGGAGCTCAAGCACAACAAATCCATCGAAAGAGAAGCTATAATTGATATATTTAACGTGTGTGTACGATTACATTAAAACGCTCGATGTCATTGATCTCCCTTACAGAGATGATGTACCTACGATTTATGACAGAATGTACATTACAAGAATAAACTTCTTAGTTATTTTAGCTAAATACATGGCTTTGTCATACAGCGTCTTAATGAACCTATTTAAATTCATTAAATAATCGTATATATGTAAAACATAAATAACGCGTATAATTGAAACGGCAGCAATAAAGGCGAAACAACAGCATCACTGATATACGACACATATACGTGGAATAAGTAATCAAAACTTTAATAACAGCATAACCGATGTACTACACTTTCGAGGCGAAAACACATTCAGATCCCTAAGTCTTCTTCTTCGCGTTAATCTGTTTCCTAATTAATTAGGATTAGCCGGGTCCGCAACCTTAGCCTACGGATTTGGCGAAGACACTGATTTTTACATAGAGCGACTGCCCTCAGACCTCTACGACCCAGAGGGAAAACTAGATATTTCTTAGGTTAGGTCACACGTTCGAAATATAATTTCTAGGACGTGTGGGTTTCCTCACGATGTTTTTCTAAACTGTCAAACAAATAATAAATATGTACATAAATCCGAAAACACAAATTTAGTACATGCCTCCGCCAGTATTCGAACCAGGTGGTCATAGGCCGGTTCAATAGGCGATCATTTGTTTTTCACATTCATGTCCCAAAATATCAGGTATTATTTTTTCAATATGAGTCATATCTCGCTACCGTCAGAGTCTCGTTTGATATTTCGTAGGGTGCATCACGTGCAGAAGACACTTTTTTTTACAGTGGATCTTCAAGAGAAGAGGGAAGCGAGGGTACAGGTTAGATTGTTAGATAGATTGATAGTTCCATTTAGTTAAAGTTGTTTAATTGAGTTCATTGAAGTAAATTTGGTTTTCTACTCCTCCAAAAATCTTAACTACACAATGTTACAAATAATTTTCCTTCGCAGTCGATATGGCGACGTGTGTCAAATAGATGAGGCATTATAAGCATTCCCATATGTCCATTTTACCATAAAATACCTTTATATGAATGAACTTAAGTAATATTAAAGGGGATTGAATAAAACCGCTAATAGAATCATAAACGCTACATTATATTACACACAATTCATTTCTAGTACATGCGCCATCTACGAGATAATGGTAGTTTATTTACATATGAGTACAATGCGCAACTTGCTAAGGTTTCGACGTTCGTCAGCCTCTTAACCCATTCATTATTGTTTGTTGAACAACGTGAAAAAATAATGAACTTGTGTGGGCTATTAGTGCGGCGTCATTGCACCGAGTGCATTGTACGCCGCGAATGATGCATTCATGTCTACGTAGGGGCGGAAGGTCAATGGCTGAGTGTTGTTCGCACTTACATAACCTGTGTTTGTATTACGATTGTGTCTGTTGTCTAATGTATTAACGGTGACGAGTGTTCTCCATTCTGCAATAGGCACTCTACGCGACATACTAACCGTTTGTTTCTTCGCTATGGTTCGATAACTACCTTCATAATTAATCCTCAATGCGTTTACACGCATCTTCTAGTTTAATCGTTCATTTTTTATCTGTTCTTGACCGTTGTCAGTAGTTCACTGTCTTGGCAAATAAATTATTACATGTGATGTGTGTTCTATATAAGATAGAGGTAAATATAACATGTAAATTATAAACAGTCTTCTTCGATAAGTGGCAGTGCGTTTCATTCTATTCTCTTCGCACACTTCCTACTGCGCATGTATTAATATGACAATCTGGAATTGTACGATTTAGGTTTTGAATACAACGACAATTGGACACCACAAACTTGAAAGCTTTCATTGTTTATGTTTATTGAGTCCAAATCTTTCACCATGCACTATATTCGGTGACCTAGCAGCTTCAGCTGTGTTGATCAGTCAGTCAGTCAATTACAGACAATTTCTGTAGTAATTTATTATAATTAATTATCGGTATAAAACAAATCTATGAATATAAATGTTAGTACATATATCGATTAACATGTTCATATTATCAAGGATGTAATAGTTATTTGTCACATCGATAAAGCATGCTATAATAGACCGTATCGTGTTAAATTATACAACATAAAATTCATATTACTATGGTAAAGGAATGATAAACTTATACTTATGTACGAATTATAAAATTTCGGCAATTTCCGCTATTCAATAATTTTCGGTGTTATATTGTACAGAGCGGAGCGTCCTTGCGGTAATCTCGGCTTAGAAACACTCTGAGTCAGAGCTCAGTGCTCTAGGCAACCGACTAGTGTTATATAAAACTAACATTTATTTCCAAATTCAAACAAATAGTACAACGTCATCCCACACACGCGATTGTTGAGTGTTCTGAAATTATTGCATGCAAAATAACATAATGTCTAGTCGTCATAAAATATCCAGTGTAAAGCACATAATTGAAAATCAAAGCGCAGTAAAACGAAATTACTGAATTTATTACATTTTAATATTGATATTTAAGACGATGGAACTATTTATATCGACAAGAACAGAGTTAAAGTTTATCGCTTACGATTCTAAAACAATGAAGACCATTTTAATATCTAAATATAATGTTTGACCGATCTAGCAGCACACACTCAAAAACCATATTGGTCAAATAATGTTTTATGTCTGTGCGTTGCTAGGAATGTTCGCTCATTGTAAACCATTTCGAAAATATTTTAAAAACTAGGATGGTTGTAGCGTAGAGTCCAAGTGATTCCATATAAAGTAGGTGAAGTTACATCAGATATCACTTTATATTATAAGGGTTCAAACCTTTGCAATTAGGAAATTTTGTTTATGTTGTGAAGTCGTGAAACGTTCAATTGTGAGTGACTTTAAGGCTTCTTTAAAATCTTTTTTATGGTTTTTTAATCTTTGTAAGGATTAGAAGCATTTAGCCATTATATAAGGTATAATAATAAAATTAAATCACAATAGTTCCAATACCAGCCGAGGCCTGTTTATGAGTATATTATTCTATTGATATCCCCTGGAGCAGGACACAGCGGGTATGCAATTCTCGAAGGGGCCTCTGCGCGTTTGATCCAAATCCCCGCGAACGCCTATCCGATGATCGAGATTACTACCCGTGTTTTTAGAAATATAAATTCTATAATATTCACTACGATTATTGTATGTTACTAGTAACGAAAATAGATCACAGTTTAATGTAAACAGTGTACCAAGCAAACCGGACCGTATAAACTTTGACCAGCGCGATCATGACGGACTAATGATTCTGTTGCAATATTTTAATAACCTATTTGTGAGAGACCAATCCCACACGCTCAGTTGATGGTTGCGAAAATTTTGTTTACATTACGCAAAGAGCCCGCACATCTATGTAGCTGTATTCTAGTAGCTGATGTCTAATGCGCGATGAATAGTAAAACTTATTGATTGCACACACCATAGCTCTAGGTCTTACATTTATCATAAAAAATTAACTGTCCAGTGTAAACATAAGATAGGTACGTATTAAGGCTCCTTGAACGAAATAACGCTGACTCCGTCAAATGCCTTAACTTTTATACTATCTTCAAAAAAGGAGGTATTAATGTTTGCCTGTGTGTTTATGAATGTGCGATATCTCAGGAACAGCTCAACGGATTTGAATAATTCATACGGCGTTCTACTAAGGCATATTCGAATTTTATTCCATTATAATTTAGTAAATGTCTGACAATTAATTATAAAACTATTCTTATTTGGCTGCGGTCTTCGGATTATGCCATATCTCTCTTTCACGGAACATCATTTTTTAATTAACAGGATGTACCACGCGTATTTGAGTATATGACTATAGTGACCTACTTACACCTCAGACCAAGAACGCAAACCGATTTTTATCGCAGTTTCGTTATTGGTCTCGTACCTCGTACTCGTACCTAAATATATCTACCAGATTCACGCTAAATTTCAAGACTCAACGAGAAGTTATACCGAGATAGTATTGTCTTAGGTTTTCGCGATTGTTACACATTGAAATTAAACTATTTTTAACGGAAGTATCGCGTGTTTTATTTATTTTGTTGAAACCTGACGTTTCGAACGCTTTGCAGCGTCCGTGGTCGCAGGAAAGACTGTCTTTCCTGCGACCACGGACGCTGCAAAGCGATACTTCCGTTAAAAATAGATTAATTATACCGAGATTTTTCCAGAACACAAATCTCCCTACATACGAATGAAGTTGTCAGTGCAGCAGCGGCCCACGGTATATAAAAATAAACATAACCCAGCTATTATTAAGTATTCTGCGACAGACAAAAGATATACAATACATTACAATTAAAATTATACACATGTCTATTTGACAAAGATACTTCTGTCACACTAAAAGCGAACGAGGACCGGATAATATTGTCTTCGCTCGTACTACTCTTTACCCTTTGACAAAACGAAAAACCGAGCCATTAGCACATTGTGTCTTAAGGAAAATGAGAATTAAAGCTATTTATATTCGTGTATCGATTTTTTGAGACTTATCTGCGAAAGTCTGGATGCGCCTTTAGAGTTCATGCTTCTAAATTTAAGCGCCGATTTTTATGTTAGTGCTTCTGCATTAACATACATACACCATCATATCTGTAAAGATATGAGATGTTGTATATTCCATGCTCATAAATCTTGGCTTACGGTCTAAATTATTTCTCTTATCTAATCGAATATTAAATTTATTTATGGCGTAGTAAACCGTTCGTTGATGTTATCTATTGCGAATTTATGAAGGACATTGGTCTATTTCGGAAACGTCTCCACTTATGAAATCTAGAGTTTCCTAATCCAATCTAAAATTACCGTAGCGTACAAAATGTGCTTCGGTAATTTTAGAAGCGTTTGTTTAACAAACTGTAGAAACACGGCTTACTAAAAATTTAAATGTTTTAAAATGTATCGAGGGCGCGCTAGCAATTTATGATTTATATAGCGTTAGCTAAAACAATATCGTTATTCTAAATATTTATGCGAATATTGTAATATTTTTTTGCTTCTACGAAAAGATTTTAACTCCGCTTATGTAATAAAAGTCCATATAATTTACATGTCAATATTTTTTTTATATCAAATTTATAGCACCACCTTATTTTTACATTAAATATAGATTATGTGCGAATTAAACATTTGTCGACTTTCGAGAAACATGGCAGAGTAGCTAAGAGCCATCCCCATTAAATAAACTTTAAAAATATATAACTCTCCTTTGTAATTACACTATCGGTTTGGAGACAATCATAACTTAGACAGACACGTGATACATGATCACAGAAACAAGAACATCGAATGTTTCTTTTTTGGGGAGTCTACAGCCTCCCCACACGTTAATTTGTCACTTTTAGATAATTCTTCATTAATCTAATTATTATAAGAATTCATCGTTTATTTTTGATAAATTTTGGTACTCACTTGTGGCCTAGCTCATGCGTGATGGTGTGCGCCAGCATGATGCCGTTGTCCTCGTTCACGGAGCAACTGCGGTCCGGCTTGCACATGCCAGCCACGTGCGCCACGCCCAGCGTGCTGCCGACAAAATTAACAGCTTATTTAATCTGCTAGTTGCTAATTACTCGCATGCGATTAACCTTATTATACACTGCTTTACACGTTCATATTGTATGACATAAATGATTTATTCTGAGAATCTAATATGGAGACCATCAGCATTGAGTTTGTGATTTCAATAGTGGCTCTTAGGGTTCTGTAATAAACAAGGAAATATAATGATTTCGTAAAATCTGTCTCTGATCTGTATAGCTGAAAGAAATAGCTTGATGTACATCCGCCCCGGCTATTTGTTTCAACTATTTTACTTACGTATATTTGAGTTAGAAAGCTACAATTTGGTATGACTTAGTGCAGTTCGTAATATGAAGTAACGTTGAAAAGGTTTTTCAAAAATATTGAGCATTATTATCTTAATATCGTTTTTAAGTAACGAAGCCTTTACTTAGTGTTGAAGATTTAAATGTTCTTTTTGTTAGAATTTCGTGTTACGTGACTTTTTCTTTTAATATTAGTAAATATAACTAACTTATAGTTCGGTGTAAATAGTGTCAACAGATTTCCTTCTTTAAATAATATGGTAGATTAATTTGATTGATTGATTGAACAAATAGATGTTAAAAGAACTTCATTCATTAATGTGTAATTTTCATTGATAATGGATTCGAGGACGCGTGACCTCACCGTGTATGTGCGGAAATTGTTACACCGCAGCGAAACATTAGTAAAATAAAAAAAAAAATACAATTTTCTTACTTTGTGGTGTTAATTGTAAAACGTAAATCTCAGATATTTCATAATCACGACTAGTGAAAAAATAATCAATCGAATGTATATCCCCCAAGTGTAACTCTATCTGTATACTTTGATTTTTGGGCATTCTCATTTTCCTTCTATTAATATGGACAATCTGTAACGAATAACTAACTTACTAAAATCAAAGACAATATAATACTACAGTACTAAAATTAAAACATTAATTTAATAAAATACTTTGTAATAAGGCCGCCTTATTTAATAAATTTGTAAACGTATAGTTATTTGTGAATGATATCAGTAAATGTGTATTATTGAGTGTTAAACGATTTATTCAACACCAAAATCTTCAAAACAATCTAACATGAAAATGCTTTAACACGATAACCTTTCATTAATTCGTAACATTACGATTTAAGCTGTATTAACGAGTTATAAGACGCTATAAACATTACGTGTTACTACGTTCTTTATAAACGCTGTCATAGAACTATTGATTGCGCTCATAATCAATATACAACGTAAATATTATAAGACTCTTAAATATAATAGGTCAATGTCAATAAGCTTTAAAGTGAGTCAATGAACACCGTTATATAGCTGTGAGTTCTAAAGACTGCCTAAAGTTTTAACGTTTTAAGTATATTGACTTGCTACTACCACTATTCAAACACATTATACTATTATACCGTTCATTACAGTTAAGAACTACCTTTAGTGAACTACCTTTATTTTTAACACTTTTATTTTTATGACGTTTTTGGTTTTTAGTTGGGACGTCTATCACATGATCAGGTAGATATCCGATTGTGAGGAGGATCGAAACCAAAAAAGCAATACATCTCCCAATGTGTATACCAAACACATATATTTTAGTTGTCAATGTAAAAATTTTGAATTTCGCAGAAAGTTTTTCGAAATTTTTTACACCACGTTAACAAAAAATCTGGACATTCTCATAGCGCTGGTAGTATATTTCGCGTATTGTCTACCTCGCTTTTAATGTAACTAGTTTGGTCATAAATACTGTTACATAGGAATTTTTCTTTTTTCAACTCTTTAATTATTTCGAATTAGGAATGCGTTTATTACGTTAAAAAAATCTTTCGATTTCCTGCCGTTTTACATATTTTTTTCGCGTTTATTATCAAATTACAATATGGAATAGGGTGATAAAGAATGAGTATGGAGCCGTCGGTCATATTCAAGACTCTTCAAAAGCTTTGTATCAGCCGTATGTTCGTATATCGTACTATCGACAGATATACCAACACTTTCTCTGTTGAAGATCATAAAAGATGGGGGCGATCGCGTGCTGTTAGAACCACAGATACAGTTAATGCTATTAAAGCTAAGATTCGCCGGAACCCCATTAGGAAACAAAAAAATCTGATCGCGAGAAATGAAGATTCCTGCTAGGCCTCTGTCGCGTATAACAAGACCTAAAGCTCAACGCTTATCGTCGATATACAGGACATTACCTAAATCAATCCATACAGTTGAAGAGGGTGAATCATTCAAAACGCTTTCTGTGCCGATACGCAGGTGAAAGGCACGGAAAAAAATTTCACGATTGAAGAGCACTACAACAAGCAAAATAACAAAATGTATGCACACAGTTCTAAAGAAGCCGCCCAAGTGATCGGAAGGGTACAACGTGGTTAAAACTATGTGACTACAGTTTCGTTTGGTAATCGGAAGGAGCAAGTCATGTAGTACTAAAGATGGTAGAGAGATTTCAGTTTTTTAGAGAGATACATTCATTCAATTTATTTTGATCGTATAGCGCACTTTTTATGTTTTACCAAGCTAAATTTTAATATTTTCCACACTATAGTAGTTACTTCAATCTTTCCATTCCCATTAATTTCAGAAATTTCGACCGGACCGGATCAGACCGGTGAGTAAAAGCTTAGATCGAAATATCGCATCAAAACCATACACAATTTTCATAATTTCATAAGTTGTCCAAGTCGTCATGATCGTTATATGTCCAATTAATGTTTATGAGTGGTATCGTTACATCAAGTTGATAATTGGCTCGCTTAAAGCAACAGTCCATTACACAGTTTATAGAAAGTAAATCTCAAATGTTAGTGGATAGCGTAAGAACTTTAATTAGTGTGCAATTGCAACTATTATAACAAGTAGGTGTGGTGTGGCGGAATTATTGCACTAGTAACCACGTAGACAAATTACATCAAAGAAATATGACCCTAATGTATTGTCATATTCGTTTTAATCCAAGAAGATTTTTGAAGTGAAAATTTCTTTAGCGGCGTTGTGAACGTTTTGGGATGAGTGAAAAATGTTAAACTCGCGTCAGGACACGTGACCCTGACCGTAAGATTTTGATGAGAATTAGAACTTAAGTTCGCTGCAGCTTTAAAACATTAGTCACCTCTAATTAAACAATTAAAACATGAAGCGCTAGATCGTTCATATGGCATTATTTTCTCGCGACTAAAACGTGTTAAATTTTTAATATAATATAAATTTTATTAAAAATTTAACACGTTTTAGTCAAAATTAACACGTTGTGTCTACTCAAATAGTATAGGTAAAGTTTGGCTATGAGAGTGTGTGTTAGAATATAGGGTATGACTGATTCGATTATGAGATATCTTTTTTTAATAGAAAGCTGCATTTTACCCAAATGCCATGGGCTATTTCTTACATAAGATTTTTAGTAAGGCTTAAAAAGCTGAAATACCGAAAATACGCGGGCGGTGCAACTAGTTTAATTTAAAATAAAAGTGTGTTATGTTTTATATGTTTATTTCTAAAAAATTAACACCAGAAGTAAATCTAAATTACTCCCCTTCTAATGACAGCATTCACTTAACTATAATTAAATTGAATTTTTATTACAAAAGTGGCTACCGCCCGGAGCGTTAATCGTTTGGAGTTTCGTTTTTCGAAGTAGGTGACGGATTATTATCTTTAACTCATTAATAAATAAATAATAATAAATAAATGTTTGTAGACAAATTACACGGCACCTACTTAGTCGCAAATTAAGCGTAGTTTGTGCTGTGGATACTATACGTGTACAACCGATAAACATATGTAAATACTTTTTATCGTAAATACATACTTATATTAAGAAAATACCAAAACTAAGAGAAATAGAAACGTGCATGTACACAAATGTCTGTGTGGTGTACTTAACTTGTGTGTTCTCTTAGGTACAAGAATGGCGTCCATTGTAGCTCAAGCACCGTCAATACTAGTATTTAAAAATACGACATGACTAAGATACGTATAAAAAGCCAGACCTAAAACATTAAAAATAAAAGACGTTATGAGTTATCGTGTTCAAGTGGGATACTAGAACAGAGGCGCGGCGCGTCTGCGCTGCACTGTAAACGTATTGCCAGCGACGGGAATAGTTGGCTAATAATAAGTGCGCGCGCTGACTCACGCCACGCGGAAGCCGATGAAAAGCTCTATAAATTCCGAGTAATAAATTCAATATACTCGTACGAAACATACACGCTCCGTACATGTATTTAAACCGTACATTTATAGCGGACCACAAAGAACTTTCAGTGAACAAATTGATTAATCTTAATATTGATATTTATTTGAATATCGATTGGTGTGATGACCTCCGCGTAATTGTTATTGTGTTCGAGATTTATAACTACGAGCGTAATAAACTGTTGTATTCGTGATTTATGTGTCGATATTCTTCAATAATATATTACACGACCTCTGTCCGTACATTTTCATAAATATTATTATACAAAATAAACAACATGACGCGTTGATGTCTTTTCTATGCGGTAGTCGAGAAAAAGGTCTAAAGTTCTTTCCTGGATCTTATTATTACTTGCTTTCTAATTGTTACAAATTATGTTACTACTATTATTGTAAGATATAATATTTTTAAAAAGATTTAGGGCGAATCATGGCAGCCAGACTGGGGATACCTCTACCAGAAAATCGCGAAAATAAGAACTCGCTGGAGGATTATTATGTTCCTGCGAATATGAGGTTACCGGTAAGCTGCTGGGGAGTTCTGTGATAGCAGCAGGGATGGCAACTACAAGCGAGTGACCTGAATTGCAACTTTTCATAGGCGTTCATAGGCTGAGGTACCCTTCGACGTTGTATTAACTAGCATCCGGCCGCTGTTTCATGGATGTTACATGGAGTATAGGCATTTCATGTTTTTAGTAGCAACCCTAAATATTTGAGTTTAAAAATAACATATTAACCCGAGCTATCACCGTGTAGGATATAATCACATTCCGTTTAACGTTTTTCACATAAAAGGAAGACGGACACATAAAAAATATCTTTTGTTTTGGCTTATATATCTATATTTATTTAACTTCTATTTTACTTATATTTACTATGTATAAAAATATCATTACATAAATCCTTACTCATCCCACTGCAGGGAGACGGGTCTCACTTCAACCGAAGGGGTTTAGAGCATACTGCACCACGCTGCTCAAATGCGGATTGACGGAGGCCAGTGTTTCAAGTCGCCCGAGGGCCACTGACTTAGCTTAACGACTGTCATCTATAGACAACAGCCGTATAAAATTATAGCGTCAATATTTATTTTTACCTAGAAACCATTGCGGTTTGCCATAGTTTTACATTTTTTTAATTAAAACTACGTTTATATGTAACAAATATAAACGAATACTTCAATAAAAAGATTACAATTTATATCATTATTATTGCCTACTCCGCAAGGGACCTGGCTTGAAGATATACATACATATTTATTACATATAATATAGTATAGGTAGTAGGTAATAATAATGTATGTATTACTATAATCATATCAGAGTGTAGCTGCACATTATTTAAAACATATGTAGCACCTCACTCCTGCTACGGTTTTATTATAAGTATTGATAATAATGATAAGAAACGAAGAAAGTACATGTGTCTACAGGCACGAGAAAACTAGTTGTTAATAAATATTCTTAATATATGTATTAAATGGACACGGTCAATGTCCAAATTTGCATATATTTAGAGGTCATTCTCCAGTTACAGATGGAACGTAATTCTTTAATTTGTAACGCGTAATTATAGTTTAATGATATAAAATTTTCGATTAATATTTTCCTTTTATAGGATTCATAAATCACATATTTCATATACTGCGAACGCTGTTTACATAATAATGACCCTCTTTGGTGGCCTGCTGATAATCGAATTAGTTACATTAAAGGAAAGTTGCAAATTATGCTCATAATAATTATTTTGTAATAATGATTTTTTTGGTAGCTGCTGATTATTGTATGTTAGTTCCACTAGAAGATAGTTTCAAAATATGCTGATATGATACGCACTAATCTATATTTGAAGCAAAGAAACAACTTTCTTCAGGGCTATACAATTATTTTATGCCTGTGGTTTCATGACCCACAATAAAATTATTAAATTTATATATATAATTCGAAAGTAGCTCAGTCATTTTTATACTACTGAGGCAGCAATAAACATATAGCCCGCCCGATGTTTAACATGAAAGCAGTTCAAGAGCCAGGCAAAAGGCTTTTCTTAAAAAACATCGTGATGTCCATATTTGAAGAAACAGATGTAGTCATGCAGTAGTGTCTCAGGAAAACATCGGCAGGGAGTTCACGTCATAAGGTTCCTGTCAGTTATTTGCCCTTTCATGACGAAATTCCTGAAGGAATCTTAATGAGGATATGTTACATAGAAGAAGTAACCTATGACCTGGAGAATGACATTGTCGCAATAACGGGTCTCCACATGGCCAAAACTGCGGCCAGAAGCTAGTTTATAGTAAATATAAGTTATGGTCACTACCTTATCAACTAGATGGCAAATTAAACTGGTGCCAGGTGTCGTTACAGACATAACAGAATTTCAAGTAGAATGTTAATTGAGCGAGAACGTCGCTTGAAAGCTTTTGGATTCTCTCGAACAGGGTCGCTCAAAGAAACAGAGAAAGTCACTTTGTGAATAAAATTAAACATTTTATAAAGACTTTGCAACGCCATTTTTGGTTAATAATTGAGGATAATAGGGTCAAGCTTATTTCGAAAGAAAATTTAATTC
Organism: Pyralis farinalis; assembly: GCA_947507595.1. NCBI lineage: Eukaryota > Metazoa > Arthropoda > Insecta > Lepidoptera > Pyralidae > Pyralis > Pyralis farinalis. The sequence goes on from OX382274.1 coordinate 19,854,796, forward strand.
TTAAAACAAGTACGAAGATTATTATTTTATTCACTGGAATGTCAATGTGTGTGAATATAATTATCATCAATGAAATATTTAGTATCGATTTTTTTCTTGTTAATTATGTTTATTACAAGTTAATTTACTTTAGTTAAATGTCTTTAGTTATAACTAAGAGCCGGAAGTCACAATGGCGATGATAATATGACTACAATTCGTTATGATTTTTTTTCATACTTCATTAATCGTGGAAAACAGGCATGCTTAATATGATGACGCGTCAGAACATTAGCCTATAAACAGTCCCAATTTAAGGAGTATTGCCCGCCCATTGCCACTTCTGCTGAAACCTAGCTCACTCTTGACCTTAACCAGCGTTATTACATCGAGAGCCTCATCTCAACAGCTTCAAGAAAGCTCGGAGTCCTGAACAGGATGCGCCGGTTCTTTACGCCGGAAAAAATTTGTCTGCTTTATAAGACACAAGTTCGGGCCTGCGTGGAGTATTGCTTGCATCTCTGGGACGGTTCCGCACAGTATCTTCTTGAGGCTCTCGATAGGTTGCAGCGACAGGCTAAGCGCATAATTGACGACGAAGAGATCACCAAAAACCTAGATCCTCTTCAACTCCGTAGGGACATAGGCTCTCTAAGCGTATTTTACCGCCTTTACCATGGCGAGTGCTCTGAAGAACTGTTTCCCTTATCCCACCCTGACCCTTCCGTCATAGAACCACACGTGCGGGCTTGCGATGTCATAGTTTCACGGTTGAGAATATCTCTTCGCGTACCAAAAAGTTCGGCAACTCCTATCTTTGTCGTACCATTAAAAAGTGGAACGCCTTGCCTGCACATGTGTTCCCTCCTTCCAACAATATGGGATCCTTCAAACGAAGCGTGAAGAATCATTTTGCGGGTCAGCATGGCAGCGTCAACTGACAGGATACGGTATGTAGTATGTTGTCAGTTGCAGTTGCGATTTGGGCTCCTCTTTCGCTTACCATCAGGCAAAGAGGAACCACTATGCTGAACTAATATAAAAAAAAACTTACAGGGACACTACTGTCTCTATAAAATTACTATTTGCCTGCGGTTTCGTGAAGAAACATCTTCCCGCTTGGGTTGTTTCTTTTTAAATATCGGAATGTCACTTTTCTTTCACTAGAATTTTCTTTTCTAATCGGCAGGGTGTCTATAAGATTTGCTTTGACTTTAATGATATGAGATTTCCTGAAGGTCAGATATTGTGTCGCGTTTTTAAAGTTAGGTTAGTAAAGATCTAACAATACCAAGGTCACACTTTTTTGTGCGTAGAGTTCCCTGTCGGCATTGCATCAATTAATTAGAAGCAGCGAGACCGGGAAAGTTCGTCTAGCTCACAGGAAACTGCAGCCAAATAATACCTAACTTGAGGGCTGTTGTAATTCTACGCGTGAACGAAGTCATCAGGAGGCTCCCGAGTATGTGCTACGCAAGTGGAGGGTAAGCAAGTACGCGTGAAGTTATCTATATGTACACATTATCTATCAGATGAGCGGTGTAATAAATGCTTAAGAAGCGACTGAAGCATTTAAGTATATAGTCAAGAAGCGCTCGATTGACGTTGCTTATTCCATAAGGAACAAGGCAAGGGTAAGGTAAGAATTCAGAAAAATAAATATACAATCATCGTTCAAATCCCGGGCGTGATAACATGGAAGAATCTGTTGAAAGACGTAATTTTGTCAAGTGCCTACCAGAAATACTTAGCGTGGTATATCGACATAGACATTTGCACATAAGACATCCGTACGGCGCGATAAGCGTGGCATTGCAACGACACACGAGACGGCGTGGCGGCGACACACTCACGAATTAAAATTAACACTCTTCATTATCTTTAACGACCTTCCTTTGTGCAGCAACCGCTACTGGGAACCGGCAATTTTCGATCATACGATTAAATGCGAAGGGGATTAGTTGGCGGCTTATCTCTCATCTGGCCTCTAGAAAACCGACGCTCCGTCTGCTTACTGCCCTCATTTCTCCGTGGTTTAAAAGAGGTATATTAATTTACAAATTAATATCATTTAAGATTATGAGATGACCTAAATAGCCATATGAATGAGGAACTGATGCCGCAAACATCATAAATGAGTCAGGCGTTAAAATACAGCAAAAAATATATTTATACGGGTTCTCTACTGATATAATAAAAGCAATGCTATTAACAACTTGGGCATTACTTATTATATTATACGCATAATTACTCTCATTGTAATCAAAATATGTTTTTATTGCTTCGAGTCAATCTGAGCCAGATCAGAAGTTTTGAAGGGGGTTGTTGATCTCTAATATTTTCTACACCAACTAGGAATTCGTACTTGGGTAGTTTACCTTTTCACTGGTAGTTCTTTTTTGTTTTTTGATGTATAATGCATGGATGCAAGCCCCGACCGCCCGCGGTTGGGACACCGTTACCAACACGCTCATTGTCTTTTGATTGCCGCTTTCTGAGAACATTCGACTACTCGTTTGTACCGTTTACCGAACGCATGCTTCCTCGTTGCATTCATTACACACTGGTTTTTCGTCATACGTGTTCTGTATCGGAAATTTATTTGTATTGAATAACTCGAATTCTGCAATATTCATGTCGTTCTTACAAACCCACCTACGCCTACTACTTGTGAGCACCCACATTCATCGTAATATGGCAGGTGGCAGAATTGCCTCACTTAGATTCTAAACAGGTGTATTTATAAATAACGCATTTGTCATTTCTTAGCATTATTTTAGGATTCCAAAATTTGTATAATTTTCTACAGTTCATACATATAGGCTTCGAACATAGGACAGATTGAGATCGAAAGTTAAGCATGTTTCAGGATCTTCTAATAAATTAAAAGAGAGAAATCGGTGTTTCTGGATTGTAGACGATCATTATATATACAGTGAATAATATGTAAAATCAATTTAAAGAAATGTTAATATCATAATAAATTATTAATTAACTCAAAATTAAAGTTAAATCGGGTAGATGACTTTTATTGCATTATGCGTAAAAGGGTCGCCTCACTGATAAGGCGGGTGCGTGGCAGTTCCAACAGCCTCCTGAAAACGGTAGCTGACAGATTGCACGGACCGATGTTTCAATGTTACAGTGACATGCATGCGCCTCCATTACCCCTAGTGGAATAGGTAGATGTCAAAAATGATGATATATAACTTCATTTGTATTATTTTGTTATTTTTGGACTTAAAATGTATTAATTAATGACTATCTGTTATCATAATTTTTGACATCTGAAATATTAATCAATTTATAATAATAATGTTAATTACATGGATAATTTGTTTTGAAATAAATGACATTTAATAAATTAATTAAAAGTAGCTGTCTGCATCGATGCACTTGACCCTATCTAGGTAAATGGGAAAGGGAAAAGAGAAAATGTAGGTTAGCTACTGATGGAAAGAAGTTAGATTATTTTCACTTTATCGATCAAAATCTGGTTTGAGACTAGTATCGTCGGATTAGCAACAGTGAATAACGTTGAAAAATAAATAATTTAGATTAAATAAACGAATCGTGCTAATAGAGTTACATAACTAAGGCGTCTGGCCGCCATCACACGCAGCTGTTCGGGCCTGCGAATTACAGAGAGCTGCTCTAATGTTTTGTTGAAACTAACATATAACGTTAACTGCAATCGGTCCGACATTTTAACGAAAGATTTACCAAAGTATATTGATGTACGCAAATCTCTAAACCTGTTTCAGATGGAATGCATTGAAAAAAATATTTTTGGGAATAAATACATGATAGAGATACTTTCTGGGGATTTCCTATCTCGTTCTCAGTATGTAATCCTAACAACTCTTTCTCATTACACATCTAGCGTAAACAGGAAATATTATTTCCAAATTTCAAGTCTTTATATAATGCACTTGAGTGCTGGCAGTCAGACTAATTCACTTTCTAAATCACGTTACTTTTCCATACAATAAGAAAGTTCACGTGAATTGTATATATATTACGGTTGTAAATACCAGGCCTGTTTATTTATATGACCTGAACCGATGTGTTGCAAATAAATAAGTCAAGTTGTTCCTGAGTTTGCACGTAGCTAAGTAATTTTAAAAAGCCTGATCCCCACTTCGTTTGTGCAAACTAATTAATTATAGGTATATATGAAAGAAGAACGGGCTGACTCCTATTTTTCAGTCAGGCTACGATTTTTTAATCTTAAAAGACGAAAACTTGTACGAAGACTAATAATTATAATTAAAGTAATTCATTGACTTTCAGCGTTTTTGCAGTCAATGTGAGCCGAATATGAAGATGCATACGGCAATCTACAAACAAAATATACAGATTTCAGCATTTAAAAAAAATACCTTTTAAGTTGTAAAGCAGGTTTTGATTTGAATCATTATTATATTAAAATAATAAATGATGACTAATAGTGTATAAAACTAAGATAGTGATATAGTCCGGTCGTTGGCGGCTCAAAACATAAAAGGTAATAAATGTAGAGTTAACTAAAAACGTCCTTAAATACTTAGTCCCCAAGGAGTTGAAATAAGTTTGAAAGAGATAATCTCTATGATAATATGATAAACTATTTCGAATATTATTTCATTAATAGATAACTACATTATCTGTTGGCTGTTATGTTCTTGCGTGTTTGTTAGGTCACCAGTAAGACTCCTAAGGAGTTGCTGTGCTAGCAGCAGGGGTGGCATCGCGCGAGTGATACTTAATGTATTACAAGCGTTCATAGGCTACGATAACCGCTTTCCATCTTCCATCAAGTAGACCGTATGCTTGTATGCTCCCTATGTTGTATAAAAAAACGCTCATCATAGAGGTTGAATCCAGGAGAACCGGCTAAATCCTGTCTCAAGCTAATGTTGACTCAGAAAAAGGTACTGGTGAGTGTTTGGTGGACCAGTGCTGGTATCATACACTACAGCTTCTTAAGATCTGGCCAGACGCTTACGGCAGATCTGTATTGTCAACAATTGCAAACCATGCTGGAAAAGCTCGCTATTTAACAACCGAGACTGGTCAATTACTCAATCCCACTGCTGCTTCAGGACAACGGTAGACCTCACACTTTACTACAGACGGTCGCTAAATTAGAGGAGCTGCGATTGGAATATCTCTGACACCTACTATACTTCCCAGACCTTGGTCCAACAGATTACCATTTTTTTCGCAATTTGGACAACTACTTGCAAGGAAAAAAAAAGCAATCCGTGGGGCAGTCCAAATGGCCTTCAAGGATTTTATTGATCAATGAATGGAATGAACTACCTATAAATGCCGAAAGTGCATAGATAATAATGGTACATACTTCGATCGATTAAATATTTAATTTCATATATTTATCTTTTTACTTTTTCCATATATAACGCTAATTTCATATGTAAGGAACTAATATTAACTAGTTATTTTTTACATAAAAATTGTACGCGAATGGAGGCGTGTATCGCCAACTTAAAGTGCCATGTGAGCAGACACTCGAGAAACAGCTGATAAATAATAATTTGATGGGTTTTATAAAAATCATTCGTATTCTTGTATAGTGTTCGAACATGAATGGATCGTTTCTTATGCAACGGACAGAACTCTTTATGGCATAAATCTCGTGCTTGTAATAACTTGTGTAACGTTATAGGCTTTTGTTAAAATAATGAACGCCCAATTTGTACACACTGAACATCCTTGGCCTTAATGCCAACACTTTTGATGTGGCCGCCGAGTTCGCATTGCCGTTAGCGATTCGCAAATAAACGCAAAAAGCGATAATGACGTAAACGGCAATTTGTCGGCAGATCCTCCGTTTTGGTAATGAAGTTTATATTATAGACTTGTGAATTATTACGACTCCGTTCGTATCAAGCATCGGGTCACACAGATAACGAATCGAAATAAATCGTAGCTTAAAAGATAAATTGTTCCACAGATATCCGCCCTTATTTTGCCCGTGATGCATGTTTAAATAGGCGGATAGTCAGAAAACTAATAAGAAATCTAAATAAATGGTGTAGTTTAAGACCACCTACATAACTTTCTCACATCACACCTTTCACAGCCGACTAAATTTTACACTGCTTATAACTACGAATTCAAGAAAGTAAGAATACTAGCTATTACAAATAAATTAAATCTTTTAAAAGTATATCTGAAGCGCAAGGAAGTTAAAACGTTGGTAAACTTACTTATATATTATATGAGAAAAATAAATATTTTACTTGTATTGAATGAATATTAAGATTCAAATAGAAATATGAAAATACCGTTTTAGATATGAACATAACAAATTTGTTGAAAATTCGATCGTTAGCCCGAATCCTTGACGCGAATCGTCGGCCTAACACAGATATATACATATAATGCTGATTTTTAAACTCTAACGCTTTTCATAAATTTCTTTGACGACTCGAAAATAAAAAAAATAAATACGACTTTTGTTTGTCAGACATTCGCCCAACAGAGGTGTTTCCTTTTATTCTAAGCAAGTAAATGTAACGAATATCCATATAAAATTTATAAAGCCAATTTTGGCTATCGTTTAAACAGACCTAAATAATGTAATCTACAAAAGTAAGAGTAACTAAAGTACTTATTTTATTGAATTGAGCCAATCTATTCTTTCAATAGCGATACCTCGAATTATAGTAATACTAATAGAACAAGTCGGTAGTTCATGCATATCTTTGTTCGATTGCTCATTACATATCAATAGATTATTGTTATCACTGCAGGTAAATAAATCTACATATAAACCTGCAACATACGTTGTATTATGATTCATTGTACGATTTGGGGATATGTGTGAATGCGTGTTATCTCACATAACCCACACAATCTCATCCACCTCGGCCGTATGAGAATGTAGCATATTTATTTACATTTATATTTCGTGGTCAGACGCCGTGCCGCCTGTTGAGTGTTAAGTGTCTACAGATCATCGATGAAATAATTCAGCTGTACAGTTGAGACTAAACATAACCAAGATTATGCAAATGCAATCTTAACTTGTTGCTGAGTTCTCCGGTTTTATATCCCCCTATTTCTTTTATATAAGAATTTGTATTTCTAAATTTGATGTTAAAGTTAGTATTTCATTAACGTAGACTAAATAAATATTATTTCTAGCCAGAAATATGAAAATTCGTTTGATATAGGACGCTTTTGGCCTAGTCGCTTTTAACAAAATCGGTGGTGGGGTGACTAGCAATGCTACTTTAACACAAACGCTCGTGAGTTCGATTCCCACCAGTTCAAATATCAGTGTGCATGAACATGTCTGTTTGTCTTGGTCTAAATGTTTTCAACAGAGGTAGGCCGCATCAAAGCCGCCCGACTAGGGAAGCACCTCCAACTCACCGCCGCCGCCAAATAGCAACTTCGTCGGGAATCGCCGTGTTCCTGTGAGTGAGTGAGCATACCAGTAAGCTGCCAAGAAGTTGCTGTGTGGCAACGCGCAAGTGGTAATTCTAGTATCGCAGGCGTTTATAGGCTGAGGTAATCACTTAACTTCCTGCCTACGGGAGTTTGATTATTCTTTTGTACAACGTCGAGAGACATGCAAGCATACGACCTATCGTATGCTTGCATGTATCTCGACGTTGTACAAAAGAATAATCAAACTTCTATCTATACACGTACACAATTGTTTTGTTTATTAAGCCCAGTTTCCTACGCAGTTCTCAGAGGCATGAAATAAAGTACAACGTTGTCCAGACAGATAGGTGTAAAATGCTGCCATCAGAAGCGTGGCAGAAACGCATGTGACAATCTTAACCTATAAATATTGAGCGCGTGTTACTCAGATCTATGTATAATTTTGAGAGAGCACACGCGGAATTAAAATAAGCATCGTATTGTCTGTCGGTAGAGTTCCAAAGCACTATTTTCGGGATCGAAAAATCCAATCTGAATCATCTTAAGTTTCTGCAGCGGCGACCCTGCTTTTTTTTCAAAAAGCTAATTATCTGATGATAAGAGTTTAGAAAAGTAGCTTTCCGTTGAAATGATAGTACGTTACACTCATTATTATATTCAGTTAGCGCTTTATTAATGGAAAGTCACTTAGCTATAGGGGGTCCTATAGCTAAGTGGTTTTCTGTTACGCAACGCAAGTAGTCTAGTAAGTACACGAGTGAATATGTATAGGATTGACATCCGCTAACGTATCGAGCGATCTAGGTTATGCCACCTGATATAATTATGAATTTATTCTACTAGCATATTCAATCTTCTTTTTAGCGTTATCTCGTTTCCTAGTCCAATAGGATCAGCAGAGTCCGCTAAGCCTAAGGATTTGGCGAAGATACTGATTTTTACATGGACTTCCACAACTCAGCGGGAAAAGCAGACCTTTCTTAGAATAGGTCACACGTACTTCGAAATATATTTTTTTGGACATGTGGGTTTTCTCACGATGCTTTCCTTCACCGCCGAGCAAGTAATAATTACAAATATGTACATAAATAAGAAAACATGAACTTAGTGGTAATGTCAGAATTCGAACTGGGGACCAGTTGGTCAATAGGTCCGTTCTTTATCCACTTATAGGCTGTCTACTAGCATGTTCAGTATACTTAATAATCTATTCTTCCCGCAACAGTACAAAGCTACAGTAAATTTTGAATGGTGGTCCCGTAATTCGGCAGATAGTGTTCCACCTGACTCACTAATGCTAAATTTGAATGCACCTATAACATAATTATAGATTGTGTCTAAATAGCGTAGACTGTGAGTAATTACCACGGGATAGACGAGCGGCGCCGACGCACCTGTTCCCAGGTGGAAGCGATTACTAAGTCCGAGAGTGTTCTATTTTAACTCATCTCAACTCTGTTTACTTTGTTAATAGATACTTACTCATGCTATTGACCTTGTCTAGGTTCGGTCTCGTTCAGAAAAAAATGTAGGTATTTAATAGAGTTAGGTATATTATTATTTATATTGTTAGTTAGTTGGATATAATAAGAACAATTTCCAACTTTTGGTCTATTGTCTAACTTTTTTGTATTATATCTTGTAGTGATAATTGAGTGTTCCTATACATATATATATATACGTTTTCTGTACATGTATGTCACTGAACTCCTCCTAAACGATTGGACTAATTGTGATGGATTTTTGTGAGTGCGTGTGTTTGTTTGGATCCCTGGTTGGATTAGACTTATAATTGGACTCAGTAGATGGTGCTACAATTTTCTAAATTTAATAAATTTTCTAATAAAAGCAAAAATCTATAAAACGAAGAGAAAAGTTCGTACCTACAAGGAGCGTCATGCTGACTGCAGATGTCTTGCCTCGTGATTAGGATGGCAACATCGTGGTGGTGTGGGTTTTCATCGTTGTCAGGGTTAAGTTGCTGTTGCCAACGGCAGAAAGACGCAAGCGTCGTGTCCGCGTTAGAGGATACCTCCAGTTCTGGTTTCGTTTTCTCTTCTTCTATTAGAATAATTTTCACTACGACAACTTTGATATAGTTGCCGATAGATGGATCCATGTAAAGCGACGATACCTGTTTAGTGAAAAATATATATAATATTATTTTTATATTGTCCCACAAACTTAGGGGATTAAAGATTACCGACTCACCATGTTCATAATAGTTAAAAGATATTCTTGTAAATTTTCCTTTTCGTGGAATTCTGTCATTGATTTGTCAGCGACTAATAAAACCTCAACATGGCGAGGTTTGCTCACTGATCTAGTAGAACGCCGCGTCTCTACATTTGTGCGGTGGATTGGGTGCTGATGAGGTCGCCCGTAGTTCTAAAATAATAATTTCAGTATTAATAATTATAATTTAATTTAGTGCTCAAGCATAGAAAAGGTTATGAAAATTACCTTCTGTGATCTTGCTCTGTGTTCTTCAATTTCATGTCTTTGTAAATTTTTCGTTTTCCATTGGTAAGGAGGCTGTTTCGTTGCACAGTTCTTTGATCGCCTGTTTCGCCTTCGTTTGTTTTTACGCCGCCTTTTTTCGTTAGTTGGTTTACTTCGATTTCTATTTCTTAAGGCTACTGATTGTTCCTGAGACTTGCTTGCCTCTAGACTACTTCTTGAAAACGATTGCATTCTTTTGTGTTCTAGCCGCAACCTAGCCTGCTGTCTTCTATATTCAGTTGGATTTTGCCTTAATGCTTCTAATCGCCTTCGTCTATCTTCTATGCTCTTTATATAATTTCGTCTTCGTCGCTCCATTGTTTCTCGACTTTCATTTCTTCTTATGTTTTCGTTTCGTCTCATATGTTTTGAGTTTCTTTCATTATATTCTCTGCTATATGGAGGGTTAGAATTTGTTCTACTATCTATCGCTCTTTTTGTTCTGTGATTGGTCTGTACCAGTTTATCTACTGCCGATCTTTTAAAAATTACATGTGGTCTTCCTGCAATTCCTGCGTGTGAAGGTTGGTTTGAGGGTTCGATCCAATATTCTCCATTTTCTGTTCGTAAGTGACCTGCCTGAGAACAAAAGTATATTTTGTAAATGATAATTTAAAAAAATATATAATTTTAAAGCAGTTGTAAATCTAATACTTATAATGTAACTTTGAATGACTATTCGTTCATTGAATGTTAAACCGGTTTGGCGAGCAGTGGGTCAACAATTCTACTGTCCTGTTGTTTGTAACGCTAGATAAATTGATTGATAAAGAACTAGAGGCAGCTCTATGCGAAATTTAAGAGAAACTATTCGGTCTCAACAGATATCTTGATCAGATTATTGGACGCATGACAGTGGACGTGAAAATGATTTATGCTTACGCTTATTAGTTATATTTAAAAAAAATTTAATGATCCTGTAAATTTTTAGGTTAGATTTATATATTTGGTAACCTGGAATTCTCAATATATACTCATATGTCTTATGTATAACTGTCAATATGTGCGTGCAAATAAGAGTTCAAATGTTAAATCGGCGGTAACAAATTACACTAATATGTAAGCTACTATAATGTAAGCGAATTGATTATCCGGTCTGATGTTAACAGGTATTTAAACAGTCACCTGGGGCGTTACAACATCAATGGCATACATCATAGTCGTACGAACGTTCGCAATTTACGATACAGGCTAGCCGAAGTGTCGCCGGCCTTGCGGGGCCGGCTGCGAAAGTCACTACGCAGTATAGGCCTGCCTCATTAATTAATTAATATTTAATAGTTAATTCCTTGTTACCAATTCGGACAAAAGTACGCCTACCCGTAAATAATTAACATGAAATATTTATGTTTTAAATAATAATTTGCTTAATTGACTGACAATATCTTTCAATTTCAAATGAAGTCTGATGCCAATCGCTATTTTATAGTTAGTAGTATAGTAAGATTAAGGTGAGATATTATGATTAATTTCTTTGCATTGTATAGATAAAATTTCTAAATGTCCGATAGAAAGTGAAGGTAAGTATCACGTATATATCCACTCGAGATGTCCAGCAGGTGCCGAGCTTAGTCAAGTGTTGTAAGTGCTTTCGATGGTTATTGATGTTTTCATTCATTCCAGGAAGCCGCAGCCTCTTTAGGTTAGTGATGTAGTATTTATACGGTCGATTTTTATATTACTATAGTGGCAAAGAAGCATATGGGCTGCCCGGTGGTCAGTAGATATGTAACATATAGACACTTGCAACACTAGGAGTGTCATTCGTGCGTTGCCGACTCTGTATAAAACGTATCACGTGTTTTTTAAAGAGACTCGTGATGAACTCCCGGCGGGAAACCTCAGCAGTCAGTTAATTCCACAACTTAAGAGGTAGAAAATTTCTCTAGAACCGCATAGTACGTGACAATTACGGTTCCTGTGTGATAGGATGAATTCTTAGTCGCCGGCGAGCTTTACGCCTATTGTACTATCGACAGAACACACATAGGGAGGCAAAATCTCTCCTTAAACTTAAGGGCTCAATACCATGTAGGATCATCGATAATGTCGACATAACCATATGTTATTTACTCCATATTTATAATTATCTTTTTTAATTGACGAAACCATATATATGGCTAGAAAACTTAAATATAAGTTTCATTCATAACGTGTCTTTCAAATAGACAGAAACGTGAACACGAGGCAATTAAATTAAAATAAAAAATACAATGTCGATATTTTTAAGACCCAATAGTCTTTTATTAGAATGTTGGTGTATAAGTATTTCTATAGAGATTCTTACTTTTATTTTAATGGATAATTAATTACATTAGGTCTTATGATTCACAAATCCTTGATGCATTCATCATTTGATTTTTTGTTTAATCGCCATTAACGCGCTGAAAATAATAAGAGGAATAATTATAGTGACCCTAAATAATTAATTTTTTGTTTGAAACGATACGGCCGGTTAGCGTTCTTTTAATCTACTGAAGGTAATCGAATATCACAGTTATGACGAATTTCCTCAACATTGAACTCACCGCGAATTATAATTAATTATCATGCAATAGCGCAGTATTTTTAATTTAATTGTTTATGCAAATTTATTTTTAATTAAAGAAATTAAACGAATGCTTGCACTTGAAGCAAATATTTGAAGTAAGAGGATAGCACTAATATATATTGCTTAGATAAATATGTAAATTAAAAGCTTCGAAAAGAATTCGATATTCGTCACTACTTTCTATTGCGATTTTTATTTGCAATATTTCGTTTATTCAAACACATGTGTAAGTGAGAATTAGCGTGTAAATACGCGTATTATGAACTTCATTTAAGTATTACGCAAAAATACGTGCGTCCGACCTCACTTTTATGTTATTTTATTTTCTGGTGAGTGAAGCTTCACCCACGTAAAATTTGGTACGTCAAGTTGCTTCTAAATAATCCTAAATAAATCCGAAATAAAAAAATAGCCTAAATGTTAACACTGAAGTTTAAGGTATAAACGTGTTGCCAGAGTAAACAAATAAATGCGATTCGATGTACGTTTTATATTGTGAGCTTGTGACTTGTAATACTTAGCCCAAAATATAAGACTTCACAATAGCCGCGCTACTAATTAAAAATATATTTTAAATAAAAACACAACCATATAATTACTGCGATCCGACCCTGACACGATTTTTAATATTGGCGATATTCTTACAATAATGTCTGTATCGGTATACAACATACCGTTGCTCTCTTCTCATTGAAAGAATCAATAGTAGAATGAGAAATGTTGTGCTATAGCTAAAGAGCATTAATTTAGTTTAAAATTAAGTACTTAAAATAAAGTAGTAAATCATGAGTGTTAGGAAAAACCAAGAGCTAATGTTAATATAATGTTAATTGCGACTCTGCGAATTAACGTTACTTTGCATAATTATTTAGATAAAGATGTTATTTATAAATACTGGTATTTGCCAAGTGTCGGTTACATGAACGAATAAGTACATTAAGGCGGTGAACGTGGGCCTGTCATAAAATAAATTTACAAAAATTTACGCCTTATTAAAACTTATTTTAACGTTAACGCTAAAAATTGCATTTTTTTTAACGTGCTTATTTATTTATAAACTTTATTGACCAACATCTTAGGTATAATAGGCGAACTTAATGCTAATTGCATTCTCTACCCGTCGACCTTTGAAAGTGCAGAGAATCACGACACGGCTTTATTATTACCTAAAATAATAAATATTAAGAGACATATACATACTTACAATATATGTATATATATATACTTATACAATATATATATATATATATATATATATATATATATATATATATATATATATATATATATATATAATAACACAATATTATACATACCTACACATAATACGATAGATATGTACTTTCTTAATATTGCTTCTTAGCGCGGTGTATGTAGAATGAAGCTGGAGTATTTGCGGATTCTCCAATTTTTTTCTAAATTTAATAATAAATATTACAAATTGTGTCTGAATAAAGAACCGACCTATTGACGAACTGGTCCCCGATTCGCATGTCCACCACTACTAAATTCGTTGTTTCGGATTTATGTACGTACATATTTGTATTTATCACTTGTGGGGCGTTGAAGGTAAACATCGTGAGGAAACCCACACTTCCAAGAAATTATATTTCGAAAGTGTGACCTAAGAAGGTCTGGTTACCCCTCTGGGTTGTGGAGATCTGGTGGCAGTTGTTCCATGTAAAAATCAGTATCTTAGCCAAATCCTTAGGCTTAGGTAGCGGATCCCACCAATCCAAATAGATTAGGAAACAGGACAACGCTAAAAAGAATATATAAGTCTTAAAAACAATATTTAGAAGTAGGAGGATAATTATTAATTTTTTAATAATGCAATTCAATGAGTAGTCCAGTCTATTTAAAAAAATGTCTATTTACAAAATAAAATCTTTAACTTTTAAAACTTGTATAACCAAGAATGACGATCCCACACACACGTTTTTATATGTTATAAAAATGTAAAAAAATATATACGTATTTAGTAACGACATAATTATATAACTGTGATTGATCACCGACATCTTCATAAATGTGCCACTGTTAATTAATACTTTATGTCAAAACAAGAAACAAGAAAGCGTAGGTATTATCGTTACGTTACACCCACTTTTGTTTAATATATTACTAATACATATATATCTAAATTATTTATGCAAATATTTTGCAGTAGTATCACACCTATCAGTCAGTTCAAGGCAACTTTTATTTATGATTGTAAGATTTAGTTATGTTATGAGGATATACGGTCTATGACATACGTGTTATGAAACAATTGGCAGGCACCATAGTCTAGTGGTTACCGATCTCTGCTTTATATCAAAGCTTTTATATTGGACATACACGTGAGTGAGTGAGTGAGCATGGACATGATTGTATGTAATATTTGTAATAATAACTTCAAAAATCAATCAAATAAGCATGACGGGGTCGCAGTCCTAGGGTTCGATAGGTGTTTTAAGATTCCTACGAAGGTTGTCTGTATGAGTATGTCTGTTATTCAACAAATCAGAAATGAAATCGTATATTTAGTTTTGTTATCGTTATATTATTGTCGCTAAGGTGGAAAACAAACGTACGGACCGCATAATGGTAGCCACTCATGAAACTTACAGAAAAATATTGGTAGGGAGTCTGATTGGCTTTTTTAATTGTTTTATTTTTAGCTTTCTATGAGTAATCTCCATCACGTGAACTAAATTATTATATAACTAATAACTATATATAAACAGGCATTCAACTTTCGATACAAAAAACAAAATAGGCAGTGCAAAATTCGAAAATCAATTAAACCGTCTACTGTGTACTAAGCAAATCTGTTCACTCTCTACAAAACAAACGGTGTTAAATAAATGAGGCATCGTATTTGTTTCCCAATGTAAACTTTAAACTCTTGGCGACCAAAGAATTAATATTTCGTACTAACGCTAGCCGCCACCTATTTCTTTCTAATAAGTGTAACCCAAAAAGTTCCTATTTAAGTGTATTTTGTGTAAGCCGTGCCGTCCGGCGGTGGTTCTTTTGAAGTTTATTGAATGTGATTTTTGCAGGATTGCCCATAAAAAGCAGCGTAATACTAAGTAGTAGGGTTCATTTATGTATGCATATTTTGCTTGCACTATAACTGCTAAATAGGTACCTAAATCAAAAAATAAAAATATTTGCATCGTGTTGGGTTACCTATATACATTAGTTCACGTCTCTAAAAAGTTCATGGCTCAGCAATACTTGCCACATAACCATGAAAAAGTAGAATCAAAAAAGATAGTCTACTTTTATTGTTGTTTATTTGTAATTCACTCTTAGAATTGAAATGTTTTTATTTAAGTTATAAAATGTAAATATTTGACGACCACTACAGGAATGAAGTTCAAAGAAGAATGAAGAAGAAAATTTTATTTGGATTATAGACTTCTAAGATTGTGGAAGAGGACAATAGGCAATTATACAATATCTAACCATAGAAATAGAATTTCATCAATTTCCGTTGATCATTATCGTAAAGCCGTCTTTAAACGTATTAAAATGACATATGTTGTGTCGTAAAAAGTTCCATGTTTGTTGGGCACCATAGGGTAGCGATTGTTTTTTAAAAGTAATCGAATTAGTCGACTGGTTGTTCAATTTAGTCGATAAAAGTCGATTACAATCGATGACGAGACTCACGGCGCACGACACACACTCATTGTTGACTGCGTGCGTCTCAACTTTAAGTAGGCACTAATTTGTAGCGTAGCACATTTGTGCTACTAAATAAGTAATTAAAAATCTTTTGTAATGTTAACAAAATCCGTGCGCCACTACATACTTACGACTGCAGTTATAATACGATTGGCGCTAATAGATTATAAGATTGCATTCATTACGAATACGTGGCGAAGTATGGGGTTTCTAACTAAGTAAGACTAGAAAAATAATTAAGTAAAAAAGTTATAATTATCTGAATTATGTTTTTCACAATATATTTAATAAATTAGTCATAGGTTTTAAAGAGACCAAAAATATATCTAATTCTAATCTAACGAGTATCTTACCGAAGTAGTAGGAACATAACTAAGAAGGTATTGTCCTATCCAATACAATACAAGCACACCGCAGTTCACCGCACACTCACACGCACAGCGGATTGCGTGCGTAAAGTAGTACCTACGTACAAATTAGTAGTTCAGTTAGTAGTTGATCGATTGTTATTCGAATAATCTTGGCGAGGAACTACTAAATCGACAATCGAATGCGCAATTGCACAATTTTCGATTCAGTCGATTGTTTTTTTGAAACAATCGCCCGTCACCATAGAGTAGAACAAATATTAAAATCAACTTATACTCAAGTTTCTACTCGGAGACGGCTTCTGTTTAACTTAACGAGGATTTACAGCATTTACGGATTAACTGCCCTACAGTGTTTTCAAATCGCCGACTGCTATTTATTTAGCTCAAAGATAGTAATTCATTAGCAACGTCAGAAACGACATGTTTAAAACTACGAAGTATGGAACAGTCGATATAAAAAAATCAAGCTAGATAATAGACTGACTACGGTCGATGTTATTAAGTTGCGCGTGGGCTATAACGTGCAACAAAGAGCTCCTCAAAGTAAAAAAAAATATTTTTCCAATAATGATATCACGCTGATTTTTGAGATGCAATTATTCCTACATACCTAGACTATTCGTGACCCCATTTTTTGAGCTATTTAATTTTAATTACGTACATAGCCTAGATATACAACAAAGTAAAGCCCGATGTCTATTAAAATCGCTATAAAAGGTACTCTTAGTTTATAACTGAAATAGTATAGAGAAGTTTAAAAATGTAATTAAAAATGACCACATGCTAAATTAAAATAGCCTAGCATCGTAGTCGTAAATAGTTGTAACTTAAGTACAATATTTATATTTACCTACTGAATCCACTGTAATATTTTTTGTAGGGCATAATTATATAATATTCATGGGATGGGACCCGCGAGTACTTAATTCTAGCGAAAGGTAAAATGTTAGTTTTATATACCTATATACGAGTATGTAGCTAAGTACGTACGGTTATCTAGAAAACACAACTTATTCGCAGGAAGCGCGTATATAAAAAAATACTAAATGATTATATATACAATTATATAAATTATGACATTTGGATTTTATTATTTATTTATTTATTTAAGGTTTGCCAACATCATATGACTAAGATAAGGAACAAGATAATAACAAAAATTTGGATGTAGATCCAGTTACAGGCAAACACAGCATATGTGTAATTTAACTATTTAAGTTGAAAATTATTAAGATCTGAGTACAATTAAGTAATAATAATAGGTGGTAAAGACGCATGTATCAGTCGTTAAGTTGAGCGACCAGTCTTTTGAGACCAGTTAAGGAAACCGAAAAAATATCCACTTGCAATTTTGTAAATAGATTATTATGATCGCGACATATCCTCGGAATCGTACTGTACATGCCTGTATTGGTTCTATATTTTTTAACAAAAAAGGGCTTAAAATTAATTATCCTGACACTACGTCGGGGAATCACAAATTTAAACTGTTCCAGTAAGCGTGGGCAATCGACGTTCAATATAAGCCGAATATTCATCATATAAGCCGAAAGACCTCCACTGCTGAACATAGACCTCACCGTTAGACTTCCACAGCAATCGGTCTTGTGCTGCTTGCATCCAACGACTTCCGGCGATCTTTACAAGATCGTCTGTCCATCGTGTGGGAGGGGCGTCCTACGTTGTGTTTTCCGGTTCGTGGTCGCCATTCGAGAACCTTTCTGCCCCAACGACCATCGGTTCTCCGAGCTATGTGGCTTGCCCACTGCCATTTCAGCTTACTGATCCTTAGAACCACGTCGGTGACTCCAGTTCTGCTACGGATGTGCTGATAGAGAAACTCCGAGCATGGTTCTCTCCATCGCACGCTGTACAACCTTGAGCTTTCGTATGAGGCCCATAGTGAGGGACAACGTTTCTGTGCTATAAGTCATCACGGGCAACACACACTGGTCGAAGACGTTCATCTTGAGACATTGAGGTATTTTGGACGCAATCTTTCGCAATTTCCGAGTTGGATTCGACTAGAGATCTCTTTCTCGAATCTACCTAGCTGAACTGTTTGTCCTAGGTAGGTAGACATACTCCTCAACAACTTCGAGAACCGAGCTCCCAACTAAAACTGGAGTGGGTACAACATGTACATTCGACATAATCTTCGTTTCGTCTATGTTCATTTTAAGACCCACTCATTGGGACGCTCTGTCGAGATCTTCAAGCATTGTGTCCAAATCCTCTAGCGATCCTGCCATGATTACTATATCATCGGCAAATCGAAGGTGATGTGATATACTCGCGGTTGATATTGATGCCGTATCGATCCTTTCCAGTCCAGTAGCTTGAAAACATCTTCCAATGCAGCAGTGAACAGTTTCGGAGAAACAACGTTTCCCTGTTTCACATCTCTCTGCATCTCTGCAATAGGTTTCATACTCTGGTCCTGCAGTCGAATTGACATGGTCGCGTTTTCATACATACTCCTCAATACTTCGATTTTCGATATTATATGTTACAGAATTATATTG
This sequence comes from Pyralis farinalis, assembly GCA_947507595.1. Lineage (NCBI taxonomy): Eukaryota > Metazoa > Arthropoda > Insecta > Lepidoptera > Pyralidae > Pyralis > Pyralis farinalis. The sequence continues at coordinate 19,873,803 of OX382274.1, forward strand.
AAAACGAATATTCATAATAACCACACACAAGTTGTGTATAGACGCTACAAAGCTTCCAAAAATAATTGTTGTTGAACTTGGCTAATTCGGAAGTGTAGAGTGCCGTATCCTCGGCGACAAATACATTGTACCGCCATCTCTTATATTTTCGTATATTGGATTGGAGGAGGAATTAAATATAGGAATAGTTTGTTTGTTAATAAAGAGTAATTTTGGAATGTTTCATCATATCATTCATATATTTAGATTTAGACCTTTATGTACTGTAGTTAAAATACCATACATTCTTAGCTATCTGTTATTTATCTATCTGTATTTTCATGTTTGGGCTTTTGATATCCCCTTTCGATAAAACAGACAGAACACGACCAATTTGATCGCGGTAGGTAAGTCTTGGTCTTCCTCGGCTCCTACACACATCCACTTTCTCATCGTACACATAATGCTATTTGTGTGGATTATATTATTATATTATTCGTATTTATTATTCATAATTATGGTTATGTTAAAATAACGTTGATCTGGCAGCTCTCAGTTCTTACTTTATAAATAATCTTTATTATCTATGGATTAGGACATCATGCATCACTATGGGCTAATATCAAAGCCGACGTGACCTTGTTTTTACACGACCGCATGTGATTTATCTTCAACTTCTCTTTTATTTATAACCACAATAAAATTAACGAGATACAAAAAAAAAACTGTATGATTTTAATGATTATTACGTGGGTGACTAGGAACATTATAACATACGTAAACATATATACACATATATTGTCTGTCTGTTGGTACTATAATAACTATAATATTACGGAATGGATTTTGATATATTATATAGCTTATATCCTAATCCAACACTCGCTCTACTTCTATTCCCAGAAATATTTAGGGTGATGCTGCAGGTATCACTTAATATTTATCATTATTATTGAAGATAAGAGTTGAGCTTCTCAATATAAATTCTTGGCTATGCTGATAGACTGTGTTGTTTTAGATGGAGCTTTCAAGCTCAAAATAAAACGCTGACAGAATTTTTATCTACAAAAGGCTATTTAGTAATGCACAACCTGTTGTCCTCGACTGGACGGTTGTTGTGACTGTTGTCTTAGAATAAGGTTTGAGGATTTTTCTTGCATAGTTACAATCCATCTTTGTAGCACTTATTGACTGGCTTTTACACTTTTTTCTACCTTAATTATTAGTTCGAGATATAGATATTAATAGAAAAATTGACATAGATTTTCCTGTCGTTTCCTATTGCAAGGATAGTTTTTTTTTGTCATAAGCTCTGGAGCTAATTATGGCAAAGGCGACTACATTACATTAATTGATCATCTCGTAAATGCCTCATCCTGATGGATACTTATTCCGCACAATACCCTCAAATGTTATAAGGTACAAGACCGATGTTAAAAAAACATACATACTAATTATACATCATCGGGGTGAATTAGATTAGTTATCGTACCACAACCCCACTGCTCTCCATCGGTAGGGAATACATCCCAGAATAAGTTTTTAATCCGAAAGTTTAGGTTTTGGAATTATTTATTGGGTTTTCTCGGTTACCACGTGGCTCTTCCTCGGAAAAGCTTGATGAGGGTCGTGAGAGTAACTAACTCTTAAATTATGTTTCTGATGGCTTACAACATAGGTATTGGACACAACCGATTATGAAGGGAGCTGTATGCTCATATGTCAATGTAGAGATATAACGAGAGGCTGGTACATAACATAATCCACTGGGCCAAAATTACTCGTTCGAATAGAAATGACAAAGCACTTCATCACAACACATTTATCTAGACAGAACGCGGTATATCAACCTATTCAATCAAAGGGTCTAGGGATCAATGGCGGAGTCCACTATTTTCAAGCCATCCAAAGGCAGACTATGCATAACGGTTGTCATCTACCGACTACATATGCATGAATAGAACCTTATATGTGCTGTGAAATTTTATTTATAGCTCGTTAAGCATAGTACGAACATTTTTGTTTTAGTTTATATTCAAAAACAATTAAAGGGGAAAGGGGCAGAGCGGGTGGGCTTCAAATTTATCCCTTTAACTTAAGATCATATATTTTATATTCATAAATTACTTACGATCCCATCGCAGGCTGACAGTGCAATGTTCGAAGCAGGCTGCCCTCTGATGGAGCCCGTGTAGTGGCACGACGTGGCTCCAGTCTTCGGCATTTCTCGAGTGCGACTACCGCCACTGTGCCGCTCGACCACCAAAGCCGGCGTTATGAAAGTCACCGACGGCCTGTGGAATACAAACACATTACTAATAAATCATACACATTCAAAGAATAAGGAAATCGTGCCTGGGATGAGCTCGGCGGAGTCTAGATTAACTGTAATATATAAGGCTTGGGTTACTATCCAGCTCTTTCAAATTTTGAATGGCACGCCCTGTCCTGGCTGTTGTCGATAGATGACGGTCATCAAAACGAATATTATTATATTTAATATATATAAATCGGACGTAAACCGGATCTACATTAGACCTAAACCGGTCCAAGAAACTTAAACCGTACCGAAACGTACTTGAAAAGATGAATATAGGATCTACATTGTGCTTAAACTGGTCCAAGAAACTTAAACCGTCCCGAAATGGACTTGAAATGATTTATATAGGATCTACACTGTGCTTAAACCGGACCAAGAAACTTAAACCGTCTCGAAATGGACTTGAAAAGGTTTAAATAGGATCTACATTGTACTTAAACTGGTCCAAGAAAAACCTTAACCTTACAGTAACCGTGAATAAAACAATTTTTAACGGAAGTATCGCGTGTTTTATTTATTTTGTTGAGCCTGACGTTTCAAATGCTTTGCAGCATCCGTGGTCGCAGGAAGACTAAGGTGACATTTGTCTTACATTGATTATTCAATTATTACATCTACCGACATGGATGGATTAATTATATATGTTCCGATTCACACAAAAATCGCTCACGGTGTCCGAACGTTTTTGAGTAGATCTCTAGGTTTTGTTTTATTCAATGTATAACAATCGCGAAAACCTAAGACAATACTATGTGAATAAGTTTATTCACGGGTTTGTCTTAGGTCAACATGCGAGTGATGTAGATCCTCCTCATATTTTGAAGTACATTCTGTGTACTAAGTATCGGGAATTTGTCAATAAAACAAAAAATACAAATTATTCATCTAAATTTATTTTATCGCCTTCAAAGTAGGCCCCATCGCTTGCAATACAACATCTCCACCGCTTCACCCAGTCTTCCATACATTTTTCATAGGCTATTTGCGGTATGGCCTTTAGCTCATTCAGCGAATTTTCTTTTATGGCTTCTATCGACTCAAAACGTTTTCCTCGAAGTGGTAATTTTAACTTGGGAAATAAAAAAAAGTCAGACGGAGCCATATCAGGTGAATACGGTGCTTGGTCGAGAACTTTTGTTGAATTTTTCGCTAAAAACTCTTTCACTATAATGGCTGTGTGTGATGGTGCATTATCATGGTGCAGCATCCATGAGTTGTGTTGCCACAAATCTGGACGTTTTCGGCGGATACTCTCACGCAAACGCTTCATGACGCCTAAATAATATTCTTTATTCACTGTTTCTCCCTCTGGAAGGAATTCGGAGTGAACCACACCACGGTAGTCAAAAAAAACTGTCAGCATCACCTTGATTTTGGAGCGACTTTGCCGCGGTTTTTTGGGCTTCGGCTCGTTTTCGAGACGCCATTCTGAAGACTGTTGGCTTGTTTGCATGTCGTACTCATAAACCCATGTCTCGTCGCCAGTTATTATACGTTTCATAAAGGTCGGATCCGTAGAAGCTCGGGAAACCATGTCTTCAGCGACATGCTTTCGCTGCGCTTTTTGAACAAAATTGAGCTCTTTTGGAACTAGTCGAGCGGCGACGCGTTTCATGCCTAAAATGTCAATGAGAATGTTGTGGACGGACTTAAAAGATATGTTCACCTCACTAGCCAACTCTCTCAGACTCATACGTCGATTTTCGAGCACTAGCTTCTTGATTCTGTCGATGTGTTCTCTGGTCGTAGCGGTTGAAGGTCTACCAGAACGAGGCAAGTCTACTACTACTTCTCGGCCTTCTTTAAAAGCCTTATACCATTCATAAGCCCTTGTTTTCGATATACACGATTCGCCGTAGGTATTTCGCAACATTTTTAGTGATTCACCACATGAAATATCATTTGAAACACAAAATTTAAGGCACACTCTTTGTTCAACAATATTTTCCATTGTAAAAATCGCCGAGGACTCAAAACTATGACCAACAAAAAGTGTAGTTTAAAACAAATTAAATGACAGATCCCGCTCAAATTTTGCGCGCTAAATCAGTACAGTGCTACCAACATGCAGTAAAAAAATTAGAACGACCTCTTTTACGCGGGTCTTTTTATTGACATATTCCCGATACTTTTTACACAGAGTAGTATGTTAAAACTCCTTGATAATGTTTTGCCTCCTATCAAAGATTTCGTTTAAGAATATCAGCTTCATATTGTCGTATTTATGATTATTGACCAACTGTTCTAAAGTTCGAATCCAGGCATGTAGTACCTACCACTAAATTCGTGTCTTCGGATTTATGTACATATTTGTAATTATCACTTGTTTATAGGTGAAAGAAAACATGATGAAGAAACTCATTCGTAAGAAATTATATTTCGTACCTAAGAAAGGTCTGGTTGTCCCCCTAAGTTTCCACAGTGAAGGTCGTGCGGTATTGATGTAAAAATATGTATCTTTGCCAAATACGTAGGCTAAGATAGCGGACGTCGCTAATCACAGTTGATTAGGAAAGGTTAAGAAGAATATTTTATAAGTGTCATATTCGTCGTTATTTTTTTGCAATAAATAATTGAGAGATATCCTTACAGAATAAAACGAATCAAGCAAATCAGTCAATACTCTAATACTCCGAATGAAACCGACTAGTTATTCTATGAGAATAATCTGTCTTCTATTCTCTAGGAAAGTAACGAGAAGGTGTCTTTTTGCCGAAGGCTATCTAATATAGAAAAGTATTTTAGTTAATCATTGTAGTTATTCCTGACATACAGTGTTTTACTAACAAACATTTGTGTGCTTTTATGTATTCAGAGTATGAATTACAAAAGAAAGAATTTCAGGGAAATCACAATTATCAAGGAAATATCAGTTCCTAGAAGATTGGTTGCCTTATGTGCAATCAGCGTGTCCGTTGTCTCATTTTAGTTCAAAACATCGCCGATTTAAAAATGCACGTCTATCGCAATAAATTCAAGTATCGATTTAAGCGCATATCGGCCAAGGAATCTGTCTGCTACGGCGTCGACCATAAAAAGTAGATTTCGCGCTGGCACACGGTCAAGATTTATCGGCAGTCCGCGGCCGTCCTTAGATACGTAACTATTTACAAAGAATCACAAAAGGAAATAACGAGTTGCAGCTCCTTAGTGTCAGTTTTCAATGGCCTCTCAATCTTACTACTAGCTAAGCTAAAATAATCTAAATATTTGATACTATGAAAATTAATCATACGTACATAGATACTTTATTGAGGTATCGAAATTACTTTTATCCTGTCAAATGGATTTATAGCCACTACACGCGTGTAATACATCAAAACGTCGTTTATTGAAACAAACACCCACCTACTTTTAGAAGAAACGTGTTACTACTTTTTAAGATTCAGATACGTATCGACAGGCCTTCGATTAAGGTCTAAATCATTCTATAGAGATGCCACTCGGACTGATAAGGTCAAAAAACTTTTATCGATATGAATACATGACAAATAACAAATGAGTTGTATAGGCAAACTAAAGGTATTGTATATTGTCTAACTAATCAGCATCAGCCTCAGACAGCTGCAGGCTGTGCGGAAAAACAGCGCGCGTGGCGGACTGCGGCTAAAGGCTGCTATACACGTACAATCTACTTTGACAAGTATACATGAACAATCTTTTATGCACGATTGAGCAACTACAAAACACGTAAATAGTATTTGGAAGAACTTTGGTGCAAAATTCGTAAAGAACGAATGTCCCATGTGCAATATAATACAGACGGAATACTTAATATATAATGAGTCATAGTTGTGATTTCCGCATTCACCCTATATTCATTCCACTGCTGGGATACGCCACTCTACAAACGTAGTCAGGCAACAGAGGGAGTTAGAGAATACCCCGGATCGTTCCTCAATTGCAGATTTACGTAGGCAATGTTTTGAGAGCCACCTGATGGCGCCTGTAGTAAGTATTAGCTTTGATGATTGTTATCTGTCGCATAGAGGGTATTTGTAGATCTGCAACCGGTAGTGAAATAAGCTGACGATAGCTCATAATTCACACTAAAGGGAGGGACTACGATTTTGGCGGGCAGATTGAGGATAAGCTTTGTTGAGACGGATTATTAAGTAGTAGAAGGAAATTATTAAGTATACGACTTTGACACCAACGCTCGTGAGTTCGATTCCCACGCAAGACAAACAATTGTGTGCAGTAACATGTCTGTTTGTCTTGGTCTGGATGTGTTAAATGAGGTAGGGTGCATGAAAGCAGCCCGTCTGGGGTAGTACCTCCACCTCACAGAAAACCGCGGTAACTGCTTTACATCAGGTAGGCCGTATCCTTGTACGCCTCCCGACGTTTTCCTTGGCTTCTAAGAGTCGTATCGTGATGTTGATAGTCTATAACCTTCTTCAAGAATTGAGCTATCAAATGCAAAAAGAGTTTTACATATCCGACGGATAGTTCTAGAGATAAGCGATTAAAACAAGCAAATACACAATCAGCCAAATAAACTCTTCCACTTTATAAATTAGTATACATTATTAACTTTATTCATTGATAAATTAATTAAATTAGTAAGATTTCTTTCTTGTCTGAAACAACTGATGTCATTATGATTTTCTTTATTCTTTCTTTATTTTCCTTCACTTTTATGAAGTAACATTATCTATGAGTGCTTAAATGCTGTTGTTAATATGATATCAAAGAATATAATACTCCCTTATGATATATTGTACCAAAACTTTTTTTGTGTAACTAATACACAAAAAGGTTTCCATGCATGATTGCCAATATTTTTTGAACATGTGTTGTCACCTTTACGACAGTCGTTACAAACAAACAGACAAACCTCATTACGGCAATTAGTAGAGGTAAATATGGTCGTCCTAGATAGTAGTAGACTAGTAGTGCTGGGTTTATTGCCACAAATGTCTTGTGCCCGGCTACCGACGCGCGACGGCGCCCCATTGGCGTTGTCATACGACCGCAGATGCATGGTGCCACTTACGATGTTTATAATTACCAATGATGAGCCATTAATGACTGCGAGCGATTGTTATCGTTCGCATGATTTGTTTGTTTGTTGAGAAATAATATTATAATAATTCGTAATATAATATATAAGAAAATAACGTGCTTGAATTGGTTATTATGGCAATAATCATAGTAAGCCCTCAGGGCCACTTGTAGCGCCTGTTTTTGAACTGCGGCACCACGGATTCTGAATGCTCCAAAGTTGATCAGATGATACGCTCTAGAAGTGGAAGTGTCAAAGAGCATGACACCGGGATTTTCTTCGAAAATATTTTTCTGGCATTTTGACAGACCATATACATTTCGTGATCATCCCAATACCTGCTGAGACCCTGTTCATCGTGTATATTATTCTCTGATATGGCGACATTCGTTAATATCCCACTAAACATATTTTTTGACGACCTGAGTGGCGCAGTGGTGAAACGCACTGTTACGCTACTTTGATACCAACGCTCGTGGGTTCCATTCCCACATAAGATTATGCATGAACATGTCTCTTTGTCTTGGTCTGTATATTTTTAAGAGAGGTAGAGTGTATCAAGCATCCCGTCTCGGGAAGTACCCCCCACCTCACAGAAAACCGCAGCGAAATAACAACTCCCTAGAGGGTTATTGTGTTCCTGTGTGTAAGTGAGGTTTCCAGTAAGCTCCTAAGGAGTTGCTGTGTTAGCAACAGAGGTATATAAAAAAAAGCAGATCGCGGTGGGTATAGAACATTACATCCCTCTTGTGAAAGGGGCCTCTAGTAGGTGGTGGACCTCTAACCTTACGCACGCCTAGCGAACGATCGGGTCTGCTTTGGTCGTGATTTTAGATGGATGTACTACTTTACATCGATCGTCTTTGATTTGCCTTTAATTATTGGATACATCCATATCGTGGCGTACTTCTATCATTTGTTCGGTTATCCGGTGTTTTAGAGAGCCGTAATCGTAATTTGTAATATATTTTTTAATACAAGGATTATCGCCGGTACATTTCAACTCATGCGGGTACCAAAGTTAGATCTACTCTAAGAGAACACAGTATATATTATGCAAAACTGTAGAGGCGATGAGATATCATTGAACAAACTTAAAATAAACAAATAAATACGCGACGAACATAGATCTACCTCCTTTTTGAACTCGGTTGAAAATACGTACACAATACTGTTAGGATTTATATGCAGCTATTACAAAACCTATACAACCTTAGACACACTACCAATTAGGGTGGGTGTAACTTTTATAGTCACTAATATCCTTATACGCTGAACATCAATGTGCGACCTTTTACAAGACAACAGCTATTACGAGCTAATAGTTGTGATTAAAATGCAAATACCTCTGAAACACGGCAATAAGCAATCTACACGTTCATAACACTGGAAATACTAATAGATATTTTGAACGCACTTTCACTGTGACCCCTTTCAAATACGAGCGATTTTAAGACATGGGTTTTTATCGTCTTATTAACACTGCACATTTCTAATAATGGAATAATAGTTAGTAACGGCTGAGTAAATTTATGCAACCTACGTGCGTATACTCCATTCGGTTTTATATTTATTTAATAGCTAATGCATAGTAAGAGATAGAATAACCAATATAAAGTACGCATCACGATAGACGCAGTATATGTAACGGACGTATAGAAAATAGCTTCTAGGAATTGAATGCAATGCCATTCTCGAATGTAGACAGAATTATAGACTGAGATATGCGTACCGGGAGTTGGTCGTTTAAGCTCGATATCCTTTCTGGCAATAGGTATAGCGAGACGAACCTTATCACAAATAAGCAAAAACACTCGCAGGCTTGTATAGAATTTCGTTTCACTGAGTTGCCCTAACAAGAAACAGGTATGGCACGAGAATATTCGTATGCAGCGCTATACACGAAACATAAGTACAGTGCGGTTTGGGCGTCAGACTGTGTACCTTTTATTTTATTACAATGGCTTTTACGAGGTCCTTGCCTTAAGCTGCATTCGCGATATTATGCACATGTATGGACAATACATAGGAATAGAGTAAAGAGATGTGTAATAATATTGTTTTTGGTTCGTCACAGTATATGTACGACCAGCATGGTGGTATTACATATGATTTCAAATAGAGTTCCGGTGCAAACCAATTAAAATAATTTTATTATAATAATGTGATAACAATATGTCTTATACTGTGATTTAATTGACAAGCTTTGGACATCTTATGGGAATAATAAATACTACTTTTATATAGATATTGGTAGTTTAAGGTCGTTTAAGGTCCGTTCTAAACATCAATGGAATTCAGAGAAAATATGATGAGGTATAGGCAAAAATACGTAACTTAATTTTGTCATGAAAATAGTTCAAAAATATTTAATCTATCTATAACATATAACTATAATCTATTTATCTCTCTATAACTTCACGGCAAGTCCCTTGCTGGGTAAGTAGTGAGAATCGAGCGCCACATGAACCGTCTCCGTCCTTAAACACCTCACTTACTTCTACAACACTCATAGCTCTTTTAATATAAATAAGTCATTTATATTGTATAACGATATAAGTATATAGCAGTTAACTCCTGTGTTTAATTATTTATGCTGTGGTTTCAACGGAACGTTATACGAGCACCTTACAAATAAATATTTGAGTTCGCACTTTCGTACACCATTAAACAATCGCGAAAAGAAAAAAAAATCCCTTTAAGAATCCTTAGTAATTGGCTGATACGAATTGCTATGTAAATTATTTTGAACCTAACGACTTGGCACAAATAACCTGCTTGAACACGCCGCGTGCCGATGGACCGTACACCACTGCGAAAATTTATTATCGACGGCGCCGCTTTACCAGCTCGCGTTCGCGGTGCCATTTCGGTGCAACTACGTCGGCTCCAATAACCTATCTACCCATTTGATGTAAGAAATGGTAAATTATAGTAGTATTTCTGGCTACTAATCCTGACTAAAATACGTACAAAATATTGGAATTAAAATTTTAACGACTGACATTACAACGAAAAATACAGTAGCAGATTTTAAACAATTTAGTGCCTAGGCGACCGAGCTTCGCCCAATATTCAGGAACACCGTTCCTATATGAATTCTATATGTTTGTCTGTGCGTTTGTCCGTGCGTTTGTCTGTGCGTTTGGTTGTGCGTTTGTCTGTCGCTTTTTTTCGAATATTCGAATTTTGACTTCAGATTCGGATTCAGCATAAAAAAGTAAAATAGGAATTTTCAGGAACACCGTTCCCATCTCTTAAGGAAGATGGTCAAAATGGCCGACAAATAAAAAAAAAAAAAATTTAATTGTTATATAATTGACGAGCCAGGTGTTCCTCTGGCAATGGAAGCTTGAGTATTCTCAACTGGTTTTTTTTTGTATAAAATTGCGTTCTTTTAGAAAGGAAACTTATATGAAAGATAAATAAAAAATAAAAACATATCTAAATGCAAAATTTGATCAGACTCGTTAGAGCCGTTTCGGAGATACACGAAATATATCCTACTACTTTATACGAGCCACCTTGTATAAACATTAAATACATGTCATGTATCTCCGAAACGGCTATAACGATTTAGATTTAGTATTAAGATAAGATTTTGCTTTTTATTTTTCTAATTTTTTTTGTGTAAATTCGCATTTTTGGGAAGACACCTATGATTAAATAAGATATAGGTGTCTTTACCTAAAATGCGATTTTGCAAAAAGTATAAAACTAGTTAGTATAAACTATTTTTAAATAAAAAGAAAACCGTAATATTATGCGGCTGGCATCGACTCCAAAAATCGTAAGTAATTGTGACCAACTATTTCTCTCTTTTTAGTTCCTGGGTGTTTTTTTATACTTAAAAATAATTTATTATTACTTTGTAGTGGTGTAAATAAAAAATAACAGCGATTGAAAACCTCATCAACAACTTTTGCTGAAGGGAACCACAAACCAAAACATTATCTGTGTACATATTATTATTTTTGTTAATTTTCTCAAAAACCGCTAAATCGATTTCGATAAAATGGAATATATGGGCCCAGCTCTGAAGTATGACATACCAAACAAAAAAAGAACCATCAAAATCAATTCATAATTGGCGGAATGATCGCGTAACAAACATACAAAAAATACAGTCGAATTGAGAACCTCCTCCTTTTTTGAAGTCGGTTAAAACTATAATAATAAAAAAAATATTAACAAAAAAAATAACCGACTCCATCAGAACTAAATTTTATGATATGAAAAAAAATGGGACCAGTCTTAAAGTACATTATTTCAAATAAAAAAGTTTTTTTTCAAATCGGTTATTAAATGGCGGAGTTATGAAGTAACAAACATAAAAAAGAAATACAGCCGAATTGAGAACCTCCTCTTCCTTTTTTGGAGTCGGTTAAAAAGTATCAGGCACCGAAAATAGCCATGCGGAAAATAATATAATTAGGAACAAAAAACAATGTGTATTGGCAAATCCCTATTAAACGAACAATCGATAGCTTGTAAGTAGAAGTATATTATGTAGTACCTTGGTGTACAATATCAAAACAATACACACCTATTATAATGTCTATGGCCAGGTCCCTTGTGGGATAGGCAGAGAGGACCGACCGCCATAAGACGCGGTCCTTACACACTTCACTCGTTTCTTTCACATTCATAGCTCTTTTCATGCACGCTCGCCGGTCCCTAAGGCTCCTGACATCACCTTCTGATAAAACACGACTAATTTGGTCATGGTAGGTTAGACTTCCACTTTTGCATGGTATATCTGTATCGTCCTTCTTTCATCTTTCATTCATACATATCTCTCACATCAGCGGTGTATCTTCCATCGCTGCTAAGAGCGCTTCCAAGATATACAAACTCATCCACTTGCTCCAACACTACATCATCAACCTTAATCCTAGTGTTCGTTCTGGTTGTGTCTCTTTCAAATACCATTATCTTGGTTTTCTTCGCATTCAATTGTAAGCCGTTCTTCATACAAATGTAATATCTACATCTAGTATAAATGTATGAGAAAATCCAAGACGGATCCGCTTGTTCGAGATTAAAAGAAAATAAATGAGTACCTAATATCAACAAAATGCCGATGACTTCGACCAAATTTTTGGAAGAATGAAATAAGCATTACCAGTCTATGTAAGCACTTCCAATTGGGTCACAAACAGCGACTGTGGGTGTATGCGCAATGTAGTTCCAGGTAATATTTGGACTACAAGCATTTTCAAAAATTATATTTTATCTTAATACAATTTAAACGTGGGCCGATAAAAGACATTTTGGGGGCGATAATAGTCGATTATTACTCTAGAAGTAATATTTGGTTGTAAAAGTAACCTCTCTTGGGGATAATGATGCAACAAAACTCGGTATTATGAGAAGTACCTACTTTTAACTTGCGTTTCCAATGCCAAATTACTTGAATGTCATATATTACAATGCAGGTTAAATTGGATTTCGCCACCTATTCGTGTCGGTCAAATTTTAGTGTTCTGTACTAAAAATTAAAACAACGAAACACATATGGCCTCACCTCGGTATTCGACCGTCTATCTGTCAGCTACAAGCTCTCAAACAAATCGTTCACAGAAGGATCTTGAAATTAGGCATACGTATAACTTGTCTTAGGTTTTCGCGATTGTTATACATTGAATTAAACAATTTTTAACGGAAGTATCGCGTGTTTTATTTATTTTGTTGAACCTGATGTTGCGAATGCTTTGCAGCGTCCGTGATCGCAGGAACTTCATGTTAAAAACTGTTTAATTCAATATACGTATAACTGTGAATATGGAAAACGGATTCGTATATTCGGAAGTGGTTCAACGGGTACAGGAATTTAATATTTCTCTCTACATTATGAAGTCAAAGTTATTAGATTGTAATTTTGATTAACGAAAATTAATAAAAATCGAGAATTTTTTTTCATTTTCTATAATGACAATTAGAAAAAAATATATATAATAGTGGTGTCTGTTTGGCTTGATCTTGATATTTTTAAGAAAGGTAGGACGTATGAAAGCTGGCCGACTGGGAAAGTATCTCCAAATCATTGAAAACCACAGCCAAATAATACGTCCTTGGAAGGTTGTTGCGATTCTGTGAGTGAAATAACCAGCACGTTCCTAATGAGTTGCTGTGTAAATATTTTACATCAGGTCACATGTTCATATGCCTACAGACGTTGTATAAAAAATATTTAGATGTTGAAATTCTGAGTCCATATATACTCGTATGACTTAAATATTTTGTTACAAGTTCAAGTAATTGGAAGTTTCACATACAAATAAACAAATAAAATATCAAAGAAATATATTCAAAAAACATACATATAATGCGGCACAGAACACTTAATGCGCTGGCTCCCACATGCACTCGACGCCGTTTTTCAAACTTTGACCAATGCATAAATAAATTAAACCTTGGCCTTATGTTACACATACGTATATTTCTATTGAATCATTCATTACGTTTGAAAATATATTTGCACGTATATTAAAAAAAACAAAGTATCGCTCTCAGCATAAGCTGTTATAAAATTATGCATTGAATCTCATTTTATTGACGTCACTAATTCCTATATCTTTCTAGATTATTGTGATCATTATGATTTCTACGAAAACTGTCCGCATTGGATCTTTATTTATATAGTAAAGTTGTAAGTGTATGCCGTACGCTCCATGTATCCCGACATGGAGTGTCCGTTGCGCAATGCTTGCAATATTCATCGTACATTGTATTACAATAATTGCTACATAAATATGTATGAATTGAACTCCATGGAGACGACCATATGAGACTTTCAAACTGTCGAGTTTTTGTTTCTTTTCCATTAAAAATGCATGAGCACAGCGTCCCAGTTGTCTCGGTTTATGGTGAAATTCGACAAGGTCATAAATTACTGCGCTTAAGTTCAGGGACTTAAACCATTCTTATGAAACTGATACACCGATAAAGAAAACCTATAATTAAAATAATTGTTGAATTTAGCAAATTTCGAATAAATGTGTTGTCTACATTGAAAACTCTTTTGTTTGTAACTAAGAGTAATCTAATAATAATAATTAAATAATTTATTTACACTGATCAACAAAGAAAATAATAATAATAATTAAGCCTCGAAACATCTTTTCAATATATCAGAAATGTAAACGGTAACAGCATATTTAATATTATGTAAATTGAATATTTACATAATATTAAATATGCTGTTACCGTTTGTTTTTTTTCCATTTACACACTACAGTATTCAACGAAACCGGTCAAATGTGAGCCGGACTCCCATACTGAGGGTTCCCTTCGTTCCTTGGACCGCATTATTAAGTTTGATTCTGTAGTATTTCTGACGATTTCTATAAACTTTTCCCAAACCCGACCCGAACTTGATCCAAATCTAACGCAACTCCGATTGAAATTTGTACTACACCTTAAGGTCAGGTGCGCACCGACTTGTTCATTTCTTCTGTAAATGATTATCATTTGTCTATAAATCTTCATGAAATCTAATTATTTCAATTTCTTTCAGTACAAACTTCGACTATAGGACCTATCGTGTTTTTAATGATTTTTGATTTTTTTTTATATTGGAGGGGGGCAACGAGCTTGTGGACCACCTGATGGTAAGTGGTCACCACCGCCCATAGACGTCAGCAACTCCAAAAGGTCACTGATACGTTGCCATCCTTTTTAGGGAAACAAGTCTCTTTTCTTGAAGGCATCCATATCGTATTTGTTCACACTTTTGGGAACACCGCTGAGGGTAATATATTCCAGTAGAAAATGCCTCAAAAAGCGTACTGTAGTAGATTGCCTCTCATCAAGATGGTGAGGGTGAAATTTAAGTTTGTAGCGAGTGGTACGATAGTTGAACTCAGCGGCTGGTATTAAGTTGAACAGCTCCTCCAAAGACTCCCCATGATACAATTTGTACAGTACACATGAAGAAGCAACGTCTCTTCGTGTACAAAGCGAGTCCAGCCGAGCGGAAATCACCGGGTCGCCGACGATTGGAACTGCTTTACGTTGTATGCGATCAAATGGAGTAAGCAAATATTGTGGCGCGCCGGCCCAAAGATATGAGCAGTATTTCATGTGCGGCCGGACCTGGGCCTTGAAGGCGATGTTGAGGTGTAATATAAATAAACGAATCAACGCCTACCAAAGAGAAGCGATCTAGAAGCGTGGAGAAGATTTTGATCGCGAGCTTTTCCAATTTGACTGGCTACTTGGTGTCAATTCCTTTACAGAACCAAAGTAGCATCAACGCCGGTATACTACCAAATGCTTGGCAGAAGTTGTCTCTGTTGTGAGCAACAAGCGACCAAACACAGGGCTCCGCGGGCTACTGCTCCACCGCGACATCACGCCCGCATACCCAGCGCTCAAAACGAACGACTTCCTGGACAGCACGCCGGTCAAAGTACCTCCTACTCCTTACAGCCCTGATCTAGCACCGTGTGACTTCTTTTTATTCCCGAAAATACAAAATCGGCTCGAAGGGATACAATTTTCGTCGCCGGATTATGCGTTGTCAGCGTTCGAGCAGGCTGTAATTGAGGTATCTGCGGCGGACTGGAAAAAGTGTTTCGAAAACTGGTTCAGACGCATGAAACTTTATAGAGGCTGGTGGAGAGTACTTTGAAAAGATTTAATAAAAAAATATTTACCTATAGAACATTTTTTTATTTTCGCAAAACTTTCTGAGTGCATTTGGACGTACGGAACCCAAAATCCATGTACAAACAAGTCCCTGTTACGATTTTATTGTATACTTAATTGTAGATTTGATGTTTGCAGTAATAATACGTAGTAAAGAATTGCATGGTTCACACGCGAGAGGCGGAGATAGCGGGTTCCGCGAAACGATTGCAGACGTGCGGAACATCGCTCTTCCGGGCCGCACCCGCTTTGATCCGATGCATGCACCCATGCACAAATATCACAGCAAAATTTTACATGCGAAATATAAGCTTCCGTCATTTAACGTTAACTTTACAATAATTAAGCTTGCGAGCGTGTGATGTTAATTTTAGAACTTTGAAATATTAATACAGTACAGAACGATATTCCTTTAGGTAGTTTTCCACCAAGCGTTATAATGATTTCCTATTCGTTAGCGCCAGTCAAAATAATCTTTCTATTCCCTATAATATCTATCTTTCTATTTCCACTCTATTCCCTATTATCCTCTCTCTCCTGATTCCTTGAAGTGAAAATTTCAGTATCTCTGCGACTCTCATGTCCGTCAACTACGATGTGAGAATTGTCTAAAGCTCTCTACGCCCGCCTCTTTTCCATAATAAGCTACACGCCTTTGAAGTACGCTATCGGCACTCTAAGAAATATTTTAAACAAATTTCGTTTTGAAAGTGAAATTCATGCCTACTTGTAGGATAATTTACCCAAAGTATATATCATTGATCATCGTTAGATTTAATACGTTTTTGCATATGTAAGTATGTCTGTGTAGACTACTCTATATATCGTATAGTTGTTATTTAACCCTTCGAAACCCGGGTGGTCGTATACGATCGCGAAATGTATGGGAAAACGTACATAACGGGTTCTGACTGCTCAATGTTTGTGTATGTTGGTTGACTGCTTTGTCTTCTTACTTTGTATACCGAACTCCTGTACATTTACTCTCCCAAAAGGTTGTTTCAAAAGCAAGAGAATTCTATTAGCATTAGGTCCGCCTTTGTACTGTTAGTATGTGGTAAATAAATAACTCCTGCGATCAACCTCCCTCAACTGTCCAGCTACGATCACTTACCATCAGGTGACCCACACCCGTTATATGTACATTAATACCAAGCCCTCGCTTGCATATAGCATTTTGTAACCGCCTACTATAAAAATCAAACGACAATACAAATTCTAAAAGCAAACTATTGTTTTTGTAGCAATAGGAGAATGAGACATTGAAAATAACTCGTGGATAGACCAAAATAAATGAATATCGAGTTTTCAAGAGCTTTTGGAATGCGTTAATGGATCATTTATTTTTGATTGGATTGTGTTGATGCCTTAAAGTTTGGCTTAACATTGGTATAGATAACTCCAACAAATACAAATATGAAATATTGGAGTAAATGTCCGCAATAAGAAAAGGTAGATAGCGCCATAGGCTTTTTACATAACGTAGTTGCCGTAGACTATGAACGCTTGCAATACAGAAAGCATCACTCTTGCGCGACCATCCCAGTTCTTAATACGACAATCCTCCAGAGAGTTATCATCCGGATGCGGTTTTTTGTGAGGTGCTTCTCTTGTTCTTATCGGGCTGCTTTGATGCGCCTTATCTTTATACCTATTCTACTTATACTATATATATTTATTAATTCATTACATATTATATTTGGTAACTACTTACTATCAGATGGCTCGTATGCCAACTTAGACTGGGTATAGTTAAAAAAATCTACATCGAATAGATAACAGATAATAGATACTAATAGATAACACTACAGCTAAAGAATTTCAATTGTAGGTTACTAACACACAACCAAATCAATCTGTTCTCATAAGACTGTCTGAACTGGTCTAGATGGCTCTATTTTTAACTAAAAGGGTTTCTAACAAATCGACCCTCTAATCTAATCAAACACGAATTGACGGAGGTCAGTAATTTCAAGCAAGAAAGGTTGTGATATAGCTCAAAAACGGTCTTTCAACAACAGCTTGACGTTCCTCTTTGTGTTCGATTCCACTGAGACTACGTCGTCAAATTCTGATGCTCTATTATCTACCTAGGCATAGGCTTGTTTATCTGAGGTTCATCGGTATCGGGTAGTAAGTCATGCCATTTTAGTCCTAGCTATTGTCAGTACATGACAGAGGTAAAGATTAGCTTTTGGACGGCTTGAAAATACTGGTTTTCACCTATCCGGCGTATCCTGCATGGGATGAGCATAGATTAATGTACTTATTTAACTTGTATTCGGAATGTGAGATATATATATGTATTGGATAATGAATGGATAATTATAATTAATGGAAATTGATCATCACCGTTCATCGAACAGCAAGCCAATTTAACAAAACAAATTCTTGGCTCGCTGATATTGCAGCAGTGTTTCATTAATAACTATTTTAGCATCTACTCGCGTCTTGACTTCCGTTGTCATAGGAAACATAGAAATTTGATAAGAAATGTGATATTATTCCGGGGCGATAGCCTAGCTATGTCGTCCTCATTTATGTTTCGTATCTCATTTATGTACAAAAGAGTATGTCGCTCGGTTAAAGGTGGAGAAACGCGCTTTTATATTTATAAACCGCAGGAGTTAAATATTAAAAGACCGAGTCGAAAAGTACATATCGTATTGTGTTGATGTGTAAGTGATTTTTCAACATTTTCAGGGTTAAAGCTAAACATGGAGCCTCCACTGTACTTGAGTGACGTTGTAGCTAAAGGTAGATAATCTATCGATTCTTGGCTACGGTAATTTCATGAATGCTATGAAATTAAAACAATTTCATGATGTTTGTATAACAAAATGAGGTCTTGAATGTAGTTTTAACAGGGATGGTTGATGTGAAGGTATAGATAGATACATAGATGATTTCATCAACATCGGTACCGCATTTAACAAGATTGTCATAGCTGTAAAATACAATATGGAGCTATGTATCGAGTTTTACAAGATACAACCAATTGTAATGACGCAATTACTCATCAGCACTTCGTGCACCATGCCGTCTGACAAACAAAACTGTGTCATATAATATTTATTGACATCCAGTCAGTATGTTCAACTGGAAGCTGATGAGACGTTGTTGTGCTGGCAGTGGAGATGGCTACTGAAAAATAATATTCTACGTGTAGCGAGCACTCTTCGGCGCTTCATGTCTAGCGCACCGTATGTTTACTTGTATTTGATATACATGATATAAAATCTTACACACTTTTCTATAAAAAAATATTTTGTATGTGGGCATTTCTCACCAGGTCCCTTGCAGGGTAGGGAGAGCACCGAACGCCATAAGGCGCGGTCCTTACATGCCTCACTCGCTTCTTTAACATTTATGGCTCATACACACTCACTGGTTCCTAAATGTTTTTGTAATAATATGTATCCAATAGGATACATATTATTGGAAAAAAGGCGTGCAAGATGGCAAAGTTTGCACTTATGATCTATACCCCCTTTATAAGTAAACAACCTCTGTTCAACTTCTATACTCCATATTAGTCACTATGCTATACTAAAGTGTTTCATAAGTTGCAAGCTTGGAAATAACGATAGCCTTTTATCACTTAAAATAGTTGTAGAACAAACGTTACCAAGGAGTCTGTTACCAACTACGAGCTTAGTTTATCTTTGTTAGATATAATGAATTCCTAATCTGGAGATTTAACTGCATTCTTGTCCCAAGCGGTGTTGTAATTTACAAAGTTAGTGCGGCCACAATGCGGTGGAGCTTAATATTCTTGTTAATTACGAAATCTAAGCTAATATTATAAAGGTTTCGTTATCTATTCAAACAATGTGAATTCGATGGTGTCGATCCGCGTGTCTGTCTAACTTAAGACATTCTAACCCATCCATAGATAGGCAGTGCCTAACATTGTCTGTCTATGGATGGGTTAGAAAGGACTATGAACCCTCCGGTCGCGGCGAAATTTAAGAAAGTTCCTTCGTGATCGGAGCGCAGATCTCGACTGTTTTCGACAGATGACAGTCGTTAAGCTAAGTTAAGACAGGTAGGTCACATCAAAGCAGCTCGAATAAGCTCCACATTGCAGATAAACGCAGCCAAATAACAAGTCTCTGGAGAGTTGCTGTCTTCCTGCGAGTAAGGTTACCCGTAAGGTTCTGTACAGTTACAAGGCAAATGATTTTTTAAATAGACGGAAATGTTTCAAGTTCGAGAAATATCAACATCAGTCAGACTGAGTGATGGATTGGATAAGTTTTAGTAAAAAATCCTGTACGGAAATAGCATTTGAAATTTATTAGCTCCAGTAAGTAGTGCGTGCGGTGAATTAGGCGGACGGCCAACAGCGTGTCCGAAATTAATATCTTGTTGTATCCAACACTAATAATCGATGGTGTAATTAGGCCCCGATTGTCAATTCCAAACTATAATATTGAATATATTATGCTTTAGTTTGTACATAATACGGGTTGATGTATTCAAAAGTAATATTTTTAATATTACTTTATTATTTGCTTATTATAGACATATAGTTACTAATATAAAAATGTCGTAAAAGGAACTAAGATATAATATTTGCAGTTCATCAGTTAAAGAACGTTGCCAGATTCAGGTGTTTGGGTTGTACAATTTTGAACAATGGAATTATCGTCGTTGATGTTACCTACCGCATCAATACCGGCTGGATGAAGTGGCGGCAGATTTTGGGCTTCCTACGCGAGCAGCGAAAGCCTGTGCGCGTGATAGCCAAGATTTACAAAACGCAGACAACACCGCCCTTAAATACGGAGCTGAATGCTGGTTACTGAAAAGGTTCATGTTAACAAAATGAACATGACCGAGACGAGGATGTTGAAATGGATTGGGTCATCCTACTGGACATAGTAAGGAAGAACCATTTTTTTGGCAATTTCGTACCGTCAATGCATGAACATAAGCTCACTGAGACACGGCTGAAACTGAAGCGGTCATATGATTCTCCGATAACCATATAACGTGTCCACGCACACTTTATGAGGCAACCAGGGATCATATAACCAAAAAAGTCCTAAACTTTGAAACCGGTCACGCAAAGAGGTGTGGAAGATCCAAAGAGATGACATGTAAACAATAAATTTAAAGTTAAATTGAAATATTGTTTCAAATAAAATTCAACTTTTAAAATATTTATTCGCCTTTGAATTAAGGTGGTGATTAAGATACCTACTATCTTTGCAGTGCAGCATCTACGGTGGCCTGCAGAAGTCAAGCAGGGCATTTGAAAAATCAAGACAGAAGTGTTTGGCGAAGATGATGAGGAGAACCGCCCCGAACCGAAAATGAAATGGTAATAAGGCTAGATAGAGATAGAGAAGTAACTCAAAATTTTTGATTTCTATGACTATGCTTAATTATTTCGTCAAGGTGTTTTAAATGAACAAATCAGATACCATTATGAATTAAAATAAGGTTTAAATATCGTTCATTAATTTCATTGGGTAAACAACAATTTATTTTAGAATTATACTTTAATAGGTTTAACATATTGCTGGTCGTCGCTTTATGGCAATATTTTTTTCTTAGTTTTCGTTAGGTTTTACTACGAGTATACTGGTGGTTGTTTAAACGTAAACCTTAATCGTAAATAAACAATTTAAATTCGGTATTGTCAAAGTAACATTCTAATTTCTGATACAAACCATTTTCTGATACAATCTAAGACAGACAACAGAGACGATTTTGTGAAAGTACAAAGATAAAATAGTGAAGATTTATATTACTTATGTAATTTGTTCGCTTTCAGATGTTTCTGATAAATAATCTAAGTCGGAATCAATCACATTTATAAGAAATCGATCGGCAACCGTATCGTAACGCGATAGTTGGTTTGTCACATTTTGTCGTCTTCTGTTGTTATGTTACTATGAATTTATTACATCATATATTTTTTGTGGAAAAGTTATCGGTTACCATAAATTTTGATTTAGTAAAATATGATGGTTCTTGTACAAGTTTTTAATTATTAATAAAAAAGCTAGTGTCGGATTTCATTAGCTCTTTAGTTTTTGCTTGTCCTGCAAAATTATTTTGTACAATTTTACACTGACATGTTTTGACATGACATTTAATTACATTTGAGAAGTTGCACTCGCTAATTTCTTTTTGTGTAGTAATAGCCTTGTTTCAATTTAAGACACCGACACGAAACTAACTTTGACCTCAAATTTAAATTTGATTAAAGGGATTGCGGGGAGGAAACAGGAAGGAAGCAAATTTCAGGCTTAATTAATGTTGAATCTAAAAGATGGTTACAGCTTAGAGCAAAGCTTTATTTAATAAGAAGCCCGAATGAGGAAGTACCTTTATACAATGCCAATTTTGCGCGAAATTGGGCAACAACCTATAAAAAAGCCACACTTAATTTTGACGAGCTCGGTGGCGTAGTGCATAGTAACACTACTTTGACGCCAACGTTCGTGCGTTCAAATCCCACACAGGACAAACATTTGTGTGCATGGGCATGTTTGTTTGCCATCTACTAGGTGATTTTAAAAGACGTAGGGCATCAGAGTAACCCGTCTGGGGAAGTACCTCCACCTCACAGAAAATCGCAGCCAAGTTAAAAAGTTGCTGTATTGGCATCAGAGTGATAATTAATGTACAGCAACCGTTCATAACAGCTTTACATCAAGTGGGCGGTATGCTTGTATACCTTCCGACGTAGTATAAAAAATAATTGTCGTAATATGTTAAGTACTTATATGTGTTACAAAATTAAAATATATTTTTAGCGACAAGAACGATTAAATTGGTCGCCAGCAGTGACAAAGAAGACTGACAGACAGATTTACGAAGATTTATATTTATATTCCATGAATCGGCCCTGTCCGCAGACGACCGTCTCAAGGTCGGCACGCATCATTTGCACCGTTGCATTATCAACTCTCTTCAAGATAAAAACCATCTGTCATCGTAACTTGTTTGAAACATGGCCTCGTGGATCGGTATCGAAGAAATAATAATAACTGCTACATGCACAGTATCTTGGTTTTCGGACATTATGATTTTTTCAAATAGTAATTGGATTTGAAAACATTTACCAAGTATGTTAAATTCGATTGACTAACTCTAGACGACACATGATAAAAATGAAATAACCCCAACGCGATGCAACGGGTTTTTACCCGACTGTCCACAAGGAGTGTAATGTTTTTCGCGCGCTTGTACTAGTATAGGTACGTACAGGCCCAGCACTCATTCCCACCACTGTATCTCCTGTGTGGCCAGAATTAACAGCGACCACAAAAAGGCAATGAACAGTGGAGTCCATTGCTGTCCCGAGGGTTAAACTACAGCTACCTTGGAACTCACAACGAATTTAATCCGAAGAAATTTGTAAGAGTAGGAAGTTTTCGAATTGACTGAGTATGTACGTACGTGGATATGTATGTAAGTCCGTTTCATTGTAACCTCCTGTAGCCTATTTTTTATATGATGTCGGGAGGAATTCAAGCATACGGCCCACCTGATGTAAAGCGGCTACCGTAGCCTATAAACGCTTGTAATACATTAAGTACCACACGCGCGATTTAACCTTTGTTGCTATCACAGGAACTCCCTTGGAGCTTATTGGTGACCTCACTCACACGCAGGAACACAGCAACCCTCTAGGGAGTTGTTATTTGGCTATGGTATTCTCTGAGGTGGAGGTACTTTCCCAGACAGGTTGCTTTGATGTACCCTACTATTAACCACTGCGCCACCGAGCTCGTCAAAAAGTAACTACTTGATCGATTTTGAAGAGTGAGGTGTTATTAGATTCGTATTCTTTCCCCGAGTGTCATTGACTATGTCGCGTCAGTAAAAATTGAATATAGTGGACGTACATTCTGGGGATAAAGGTGTACACATTTGTCCCCAGAATGTGTATAGCTAATATCACGTCAGCACAGAACCCATATAGTGGTCGGAAACCATTAAACTGTTAATAACTGAAGATCTATATCTTCTTAGTTCTTTTTTTACAGTCAATCGGGTTTTTGGTTTCTTATATTAATTTATACTTATTGAATCTTTCTAACGAGTAAAACTCGTGTCAACAATGTCGCAGTTAATGCGGCGAAATAAATGGATATTTAGGCGTATGTAAATTATTTATGGCTGACACAATTCACGGCCAATTTGTGGAGGCAATTGTAAGACGTCACTTCCTAATCAAAAATTCCGTGGTGCGTTGGTTATGATTTTATTTGATTGATTATTTCATACGATGCTTTTTATGCTAGCTCGTTACTGTACGTGGGCGATGGTATGCACATAAAAATAAAACAAATGTATAAGAGAGGTAGGGCGCATCAAACCCGTCTGAGGAAGTATCTCCACTTCGCAGACAATTTACAAGTGGAGGGTTGTTGTGTTCCTGTACCAGTGAGGTCACCTGTAAGCCCTTAAGGAGTTGCTATGTTAGCTGTAGAGGTGGCATCGCACATATGTAATGTATTGCAAACGTTTTAACTTAAGTTCTTATTCTCACCAAAATCTTACGGTCAGGGTCACGTGTCCTGACGCAAGTTTAAAATTTTTTTACTCATCCCAAAAAGTGCACAACGCCGCTAAAGAAGTTTACACTTCAAAAAAAAACTAAAGTATACTAAAAGTAAATCTGCACCATAACAGTTATCTCCGCGAAATAAAGAGTTATAAAATGAAGCGTATATCAACTGAGATAACGTCAGCGTTAGTGAGAGTACTGATCCATACTTCGACATCCAAATATTGGAGAAGGTCAATTCGAGATAACACAAAAATAAATTATGTCAGTCGGTAACAGTGAACGGTACAATGTACACGTCTGTTACGAGTAACAATACGCTTATTCATTGTTCAAATGAACGCTGATTAATAGCATGCAGACGTATGCTGCGTTTGCATGCTATTAAAGCACCGCAGGCCATATGGGGAAGCTCAAGGTCGCTCAGCGTGCTACGGAAAGAACTACGCTCGGAGGTTCTCAGCGTGATAGACTCAGAAATGATGATATCCGCAGTAGAACTAAGATATCCGACATAGCCCAAAGGATAAGCAAGTTGAAGTGACAGTGGGCCGGCCACATTTCTTTATTTAGTACAATTGCTCACTACACTTACAGTATAAAAAAAAGCGTGTAGTAAGCTGATATAGTTCCTAGAACCGACAACCGCTGGTGAAGAAAGGTTCTGAATGGCGGCCCAGTACACGCAATGTGGAATAACTACGTGGAGTCAACTACAAAAATTCTTTATTTGTTGACAATTTTGTTCTGCTACTGTTTGAAAGGCTCTCCTGTTAGGTTAATAAAAACCTGTGTTAGGAGAACCCCGCTCTTAAGTCTTATTTAATTACATATGTATATAGTTTTTTATTATTATTCTTATATTTGCGAATACATATAAAAACATGTATATCTAGAGTGTTACGTATAATGTGTATGTACGTATATTTAATTATTTGAGTATGGGCGTGTGTGAGATTGTGTGTGTATGTGCGAGGATGGAGCGACGACCTCAAGAGATTTGTAGTTATAGTTAATGGATTCAGGTGTCGCAGGATCGAAGCAAATTCAGCATTGGACGAATGCGGGCTGAAATAATGATGATGAAACGTATGCTATATGTAAGTGACTATCATCATCATCAAGGGTCATGCAGAAAACTGCGAATACGAGCTTCGAGTTATATACTCCTCACTCAAGTGAGGCTCCAAGGAAGTACCCTCCCCTGTGAATTGATTGTTTTTAAGCTATACGCGTCATTTGAGTTGCGTGATTGATTGAAGCACCATCATAGGTGTAATGATTGGGCCGCCACAGTACAGATACGCTTCGCAAGTAGTGATTTTAGAAGGAAAAATGGAGAACCACGTCTCAAAAGACAAAACGACCCCGTCGCAGGAACAACAGGGCAACGCAGTGACCTGGGCTGCACAAGAGACCATATTGTCTACCATTACTGACATATCATACGGCGATGCTTGCACGTATATGTCAATAGAGAGACAGGTAATTCGTTCAGAAGATAATGTTGTTGATAGTGATGAATGCGATCAATGCCCTCAAGACCAAGCAGCCGGCCGTGTCTATTAATTTGTACGCTGTTGTGTACTCTAACATTATGAATGCTTGTAAAACGTTTGAGTCAATGTTTTTGCGTAATCTAGAAAATCTTAAATAATCATGTAATAGATGAAAATTTTAGGTTTTCTTTTTATAATTTGAACGATGATATCAATCAGTCTCTCTTCTTTTTCTTTAGCGTTATCCCGTTTCCTAATCCATTAGGATTGGTGACCTCGGCTACTTCTGCTTAAGGATTTGGCGAAGATATAGATTTTTATATGCAGCGACTGCCGTCAGGCCTTCACAACCCAGAAGGCAAACTAGACCGCTCTTAGGTTAGGTCACACATCTTGGACGTGCGGGTTTTCTCACGTTTCCTTCCTTCACCACCGAGCAAGTGATAATCGCAATATCTACATAAATCCGAAACCATGAATTTAGTGGTACATGCCAGGATTCTAACCGGGGATTTCTGTTAGTAACTAGGCCATTTTTCTTTATCCAATGATAACATTTTAAGAGAGGTAGAACGCATCAAAACAGCCCGTCTGGGGAAGGACATCCACCTCACAGAAAATTGCAGCCAAATAACAACTCGCTAGAGGGTTGTTGTGCTCCTGCGTGCGAGTGAGGTCACCAGTAAGTTCCCAAGGAGTTGCTGTGTAAGCAGCAGAGGAGGCATCCCGTGAGTGATACTTAATATATCGCAAGCGTTAATAGGCTACGGTACCCGTTTTCCATCAGATGAGCCGTATGCTTGTATGACTCCCGACGTAGTATAAAAATAACATCAATATTTTTATGAACGTAAACTATACTTAAATTCGGATACGATGTTCAAAACCGTAGGACACGATAACTAGCACTGTTGTGACATTCTAATATGAAAGAATACATTTTTAAGAATAACATAAATTTCTTTCTTGTTGTAATATTTAGATGAGAGATTTCATTTTATTACTAATAAATACCAGTTACTAGATAATTCCGCGGGGTTTTCGTAGAACGAATCGTTAGTTTTAAGCGTTGTCAGATTATTTATTATCGACGATGAACTTGGGCGACAAATAATTTTCTGACTATGAATGCCATTAAACGAGACGTAATCTTTGCTGGCACTAGGCAGCTGTATTCAGTTGTCTGGTATGTACCCGTTATTGACTTGACAAAGCTACCGAGTAAGGTCTATGAATGCTAAGCATGGAAATACAACATTTTATACAAGTATTCAGATACGGTTATGGTGCACTTTCTTTTAATACATATATATACTGCTTATGCATTTATTTCTTATAAATGTACTCTGCTTTTGATACTTTCTTTGCATTGATACATACATACATATAATCACGCCTCTATCCCGTAGGGGTAGGCAGAGACCACTTCTTTCCACTTGCTACGATCCTTACATACTTGTTTTACTTTTACTTGCATTGATCCTAAGTAATTAAATATAAGGAATCACATTTCAACGACTTTGAACTGACAACGTCATAGATCTTCGCATTTTAAAGGCTTCCAACACATTAAGTATCACTCACACGACGCTACCTCAGCTGTTAATACAGCTACTATTTAGGAGTTTGCTGGTGACTTCACTCACTAGCAGGAACACAACAACACTCCAGCGAGTTGTTATTTGACTGCGGTTTTCTGTGAGTTGAAGGCACTTCCCCAGACGGGCTGCTTTGATGCGCCCTACTTCTCTTAAAAAAACACAGACACAGACCAAGACAAACAGACATGTTCATGCAAAGAAATGTTTGTCCTGTGTGGGAATCGAATCCACGAGTGTTGGTGTCAAAGTATCGTTACCTAACCTCTGCGCTACCGAGCTCATCGATGAGTGTAAACGCCGCAAGTAAACTTTTGTTATAGTTAACCTCGAACTCAACAGGTACTCGTATGTTTTGTTTTAAGCTTTACTGGCTCCCAAACTTTTAAGGACTGAGTTTATTGCAGTTGATTTTATTTCAAAGCTGGTTGGTTGATTGAGGGTTGTTTACGTTACGGGCCCTAGAGCCAAGTGGTTTTCTAAGTCAACGAATATGACGGTACGTCGTTTAAAATATTTCTTGACATAAATACTAATGTTAGAGAGCTAGACCGAATGAGCTTTGCTTAGAAATTTAGATCTGCATGTGACATGTGGATATGAGAGTGTGTCAATATCTGATGATTCCTTAAAGTTACCCTACTGTTCACGTCTCTCTACTATGCTATTATTAAGGTTAGCAAACCTCGTATGGTAATGGATAACGATGATTTAAGAGCAGAAGCTAATTAAGAAGTATTCTCACCTCAGATCCAGCCTGAGTTCTCGTCCGTCGATGGTGAGATTATAATGCAGCGTATGCTGTAGCTCGTGTTCCACTCCGTGCAGATCTCTACGCGCACGCGCATGGCCGTGCTCGTGCGCGTGCTCCACTGCATGCGAGACCAGCGCGCCATCTCGGGTTACCTTTACCGGGCTCACCACTTGCACTTGCGACGTGTCCAGGTGCCGGTGGGAGTAGATACCTGAACAAGAAATGTGTATTAGAATTCTTTAAAGCCAATGGGGGAAGGGCTTGAGTAGTTCAATTTGAGGGTTATAGTGGCTCGTATGAACATAGTGGACTACCGCTACTCTTATCCATAGGCTTAATAATTTTAATTCAAACACTCTTTGTATGTTTACTATCAGGTATTTTGTATTTAAGACTTATTGATTTTCGTATATATCTTATTTAACGCTTTTAGGGAGACAATTATTTATATGACTAGAATTGTCATTTTGAGGAAATTCGAAGGAGAATAAAAGCTCTTTCAGAATTCTAACCTATTCAGCTAGTTCAAGCGGCAATGGACTAGTCACAGCTGTCGATTTAGTGATTATAGATGGGAGAAGAAAATTTTAGAGTGGCGACTACGTATCGGTGTACGAAGTATTGAGACTTATAACTAGCAATGTATAGATACAGGCTGACGATAAGGATGATCATTTAGGATAAAATTAGTATGTGTGTGCGTGAGCGTGAACAAATAAGAAGAAAGAGAGGTAGGGCGCATGAAAGCAGCCCGTCTGGGAAGTACCTCCACCTCACAGAAAACTGCAGCCAATTAACAGCTCCCAAGAGGGTTGTTGTGTTTCTGCGTGTGAGTGAGGTCACCAGTAAGCTCCCAAGGAGTAGCTGTGTAAGCAGCAGAGGAGGCATCTCGCGAGTGATACTTCATATATCGCAAGCATTAATAGGCTACGGTACCCGCTTTACATCAGGTGGGCCGTATGCTTGTATACCTCCCTACGTAGTATAAAAAAAAATTACGGTGTTGTTTATATTTGGGTTTTTGTGATCACACTTTTCATACGAATGCACTAAGGTCCTTCAAACTTTCTGGAATCTTAACATCAAAGCAATAGTAGTTAACCACGTTGCAAATTGCTCGTTTACAGATCGCCCAAGGAAGATTTTTCACTTTACATAATAATGTAGTATCCTAAGAACTACTCATACCTAAAACTGCTTGGCGTACGTGACCAAAAATATTTACAATGGCGCCACTGATCTTATGTTACACGATCACCTGATTTGTAAATTAATATTTCACTATTTCTCTGGCTTATTAACATATTAAAAAACCAACAAAATTATTTTTTGATTTAAGAAAATGTTAATGTGTCAGCGGGTAAGATAACCATGACAGAAAAATATAGCTTCTAGTTTTACGGCTAATAAATGGGCTGTTAAAGCAATGTGAATGATTAGACAACTAAAGTTCCGAAGAGCTTTGTAAAATTATTTATAAAAGGTACCTTTATGTTTTTAGTTGGTATTTTTATTATATGTTTGATTCAACATCCTTGTCATGTCTTGTCATTAAAATTGGCATTTTAATTTAAATATCTTCGGCATGAATCTAACTTCATTCGAACTCGATCGGGATTCCCTTGGTAATACACGGTGCCGTTTCGTTTATTTTTTAATTAAATATTGGTTTGACATGTTTAATATTGATTGGATTGGTTTTGGTTATATTAGCTGACTGATGAAAGCGAGAGCTTGGTATAGAGCAGAGAGAACATGAAAGTAGAATAAACGCGGTCGAAATACGAGCGTTGTGCAAAATTGTGGCATAACGATTGTAGACCGCATTCGCAATGATCATGTGAGAAATAGAGTTGCTGTAGCTGTAAATAGAGTATCGGTGTTAAAATAAGGCTCTGATGATATGAACATCTAGAAAGAATTCAGAAGAAAGTGGAAGGATGTAGGAGCCGAGGAAGGCCAAGACTCCGTAGCATGATCAAATTGTTTCTGTTTTTGCAGCATGTGATGTCAGGAGCTATAGAAACCATGTATCGTGCGTGTATGAGAAGAACTATGAATGTTAATGAAGCGAATGAGGTGTGTCATGTCATGTGGTGCTCGGTCCTCTTAGCCTAGCAAGGGACTTGGCGTAAAAATAGTAGTTACCATAGCCTATGAACACGTGTAACACCAGGAGCATCAATCGTAGGTTGGCGATCCTGTTAAAGCTCTACTTTTTATTTGAAGAACCTAATGCTGAAGTTTTTTGGGAAAACCTCGTCAAGGAGTTCATTCCATGACAATATGCCAAAGCGATGGAAATAATTGTTTTCGTACGGACAGTATTGACCTTGAATGATTTCAGTAATATAAGGTTTTTCGCTGTACATTGGCAGAATAGTGGGTACTCGTGTTTTAATACAGTTTGTCTATGTTTTAACAGCTAAGAATTTACTACGGCAATAGCTCTGATTCTATTGTTGTTTACGGATGTAAGAACAACGTGTAATAAGTAAGTTAGAAGAAAAACTACACAAAGTAAGGTAGTAAAATAGTTAATTTTGTAGTCGATAAGTTTCAACATCATCCATTTATTCGTATTCGTCAATAACATGCGATTATGTTTATGACGCAACAAACAGGTGATTTGTAAATTGCTTACAAAGCAATATTTGGAAAACACGATTTTGTATTCCAAGTATAACGGAAAGGAAACAAGCGTTGACCTGATAAAAGAAAACGCTGACTCCATTGTGCGCGGCTCACTGTCAAACTGGGCGTGATTATTGATGATGCAAGATTAGGATCGTACCACTTCTGTAATATAATACTGCATGCGTATTACTCCGCAATTTGCCAGCACTACTGCATGACACGGTCAAATTTATTTTGCATACAAAGACTTTAAAAGGAGCAGCGCTCAGATTTAATCCATGAAAATCATTGTTCTCCGAAATAAGATTATATGCTCTCCATTTAACGTTTTTGGAATATTTATATTAGTAATGTAGGTTATAAGATTTGGACAGTAAGTGGGACACCATTATCCTTTGTCATAACTTTAATTGCACGTTGTGTTGTACCCCGCCTATTGGCAAACGAGGTAACCGGAGAAAGTGAGTTGAAGGGGTGATAGCGCAAAGCCATATTTTTAACTCAGTTTCGAACATAAGAGGAAAGTGCAATAATTTATTATACAGGTCATTCTAACACATCTTGTTCCCTTTTTGTTTAGTTTGGAGGAAACATGCGATCAACTTATGTAATAGTGTCTGTTAAATTTGGTATTGGTAAATATGTTATTGAGCCCTTGAGCTTAAGGGGACACATACAGAAGCAAAATCTGCTTTCATTTGTGTGTTCTACCAATTGTACAAGGTTGTGTTCCGGGGATATGATGCTTTTTTTTGACACTGACTATGTAGTTGAACCCTGTAGGCCATTACTACGTCACCGGAAGGGCGAGGCGGGTGTGAGGCGCCGCAGACTGAAAAAGCAAAAACGAACCTCGGCTTAGAGCGTCGTGGAGCTAAATAATCGAACACGCGGGTTCATGCCTGAGGGGCCTATGAGGAGAGGCTCCCAGGTACCTGGGCTACTCGGTACCTGGTGTATTGCGTAAAAGTTCTCTTCGCACTCGGATCCGCTGAGTGCGGTGTATATGTAGAGTGTTGGGGTCGGGATCGGAGAGGTAGGGAATTTCACGGTCTACGCCGGAACCCCTGGGCGTCGATCCGCGTGATGTAATTAATGTAATTGGTAGTCCGGGCTACCAAGTGGTTGGGGTGTTGAGAGGCAGTTTCGATGTAGCGCCTAGACGCTTCCTTCATAAAACTAATGATGGAAGGTAGTTCTAGGTCGAGATGGAGACCTGCGGCCCTGAAATAATGAGGAGCGCCGGTTGCATTGCGAGCAAACAGGTTTTGGATGATTTGGAGCTTAGCCAGATGAGAGCGGGCAGCGTGTGCGTACAAGACGCTGGGGTATGTGAGGACGGGGCGGATACAGGCTTTGTAGTGTATACACTTATTTATAAGTGACAATGTACGATTTCTGAATATCGGAGCGAGCCTGCCTAAGTGGAACGCGGTTTTCTTCCTAATGTGAGGTACAAACGTCATTCTGGAGTATAGGGTGACACCAAGCTTTTGGTCTTCTCGACTCATGGTATGGGTCGACCGAACGGTGATATTGGGCTCACGGTCCTATGCTGTGAATCGGGTCTCGTAAGACCTTGTGGATCCCCAGAAAAGAACACTGCGGGACCTTTCTCCGGATTCACCTCGCGTCGCCAACGTCGGAACCATTCGCCTAGAGCGTTAGTCGCTCTCTGGAGCCTATCCGATATGTTGGATTTGGCTCGTTCGGAAGTGTAAAGCGCCATATCGTCGGCTGAGAGAGCTAACTCCACGTGGGGAGTCTTATGAAAATCATTGATGTACAACGTGTAAGCGATATGATGCCAACAACCTTGTTTAATAACCGCGTTACACACTGTGGGCTGGGAATTAATATCGCTGTACGGTTCCAGAGAAGTTTCCTAACGAGAACGGCGAAGATGCGGAATTCCTGTGGAACTATAAATATAGAACGAGGTTGGTCCCGTAGTACTTTATCGTAGTTTTTTTCTTCTCATCTATAGGTAAATGTCATCTTATAGATATAACTAAATAAGATATGTAATGTGAGTCAGATAACAATGAAACCAAGTGTATTACTTGTAGATAAGTCGTAACATACAAGCATTTTTTAAAAGCGTTTTTCTTTTTTACAAAACCTACAGGTATACAACCCACCTGAAGTAAAATGGTTACCGTTTTAAACTCTAGCAATACAGGAAGTATCGCTAGCGCATTACCCCCCATACCTGCTGTAGCACAACAACCTAAGGAGCTTATTATTGCACTCCAGGGAGTTGTTACTTGGCTGCGATTTTCTATGACATGGAGGATATGAATTTATACTCACACGCACAGGTACTAGGCGATGAATACCTACCTCTCTTGGGAAAGCTTAACACCTGACATCTATCGAAAACAGTCTGAACTGATCGCTTATCGTGATCTCAAGTACAGAACGCAAGGCACTTCGAAAATTTACTTATAATATATACAGCGAATTATAATTATATGTAAAAATAATAACTTTTCATAATGCCAAGACGAGCGGGGTCGAGTCAATGGCGCGCCACACGTCTCCCAATCCTGCGCCTGCGCCGGTATCCGGTGGCGGGCGCCAACCGCCTGCAGCGGGCCACTGGCGCCGACCTCCCTAATGCTTGTTAGTTATAATCAGTCAATTTAAACAATAAACAGTATTATTATGCTCTTATATCTTAAAATAATCTCTTGCTGCCCTTGCCATGAACTATAACTATAACTATAACATATAATAACTATACTATAACTACGCAGAAATGCAACCTTTTATGTTCATTGACACCGAATATGATTATTTTTATCACAAACATTTTTAATTGGTCAGATATATATGTATGCTGTAAAAACACACTAAGAACAAATAACGGATTGTTTCTTGTACATGTGAGACTACCGCCAGTGCGAATTTATCATCGTCATATTTCTAGGTAACTGGTTTTATTATTGTACTAGATAATCATTATTAGTTTATCAGTGGCGCTCATCACATGGTTCCTATGAAATCTATTCGCAGAGTCAGCGGCGCTAGACACACGATACACCTGACTAGAAAGGCCAGGCTCCACTTGCAACTCGTATTTTCCTGACATCTTATTCATCATCGAATAAAACTAATTGCAAACCCTGTTGCAAAAAAGCATGCAAATATTAACCGATATCTACTGATATTTAACCGCTAAATTTAAAGATTCAGCGAAAATACTACTAGAATATTACTAGAGGCCTTCCTTAGGACAGGTCATATGTTTTTCGAAATATAATTTCTTGGACATGCTGATTTCGTCACGATGTTTCCTTCACCGCCGAGCAATTGATAATTACAAATATGAGTACATGAATCCGAAAACACGAATTTAGTGATGGCCATGCCAGGATTCGAACCGGGGACCAGTCAACAGGATTTTATCCACTGTGTTATCACTACTCTTACAATCTACATATATAAAAAAAACGGGTTGCACTCCGGGAGTGCCAGCAGAAGTGAAACTTGAACATGCGGACCAAACAGCGATGTTGATAAACTACGTTGAACGAAACGCGTAAGCGCCAAGAATTTCATGGCGCTTACAACGTTTTGGTCGCGAGAAAATAATGCCCTATGAACGATCTAGCGCTTCATGTTTTAATTGTTTAATTAGAGGTAACTAATGTTTTAGCGCTGCAGCGAACTTAAGTTCTAATTCTCACCAAAATCTTACGGCCAGGGTCACGTGTCCTCTCGCGAGTTTAACATTTTTTACTCATCTCAAAAAGTGCACAACGCCGCTAAAGAAGTTTTCATTTCAAAAATGAATCCCTTGGTCACGCCATAACTTGAGAACGGCTTAACCGATTTCATTCATCTTTTTTGTTTGTTTTCTAATACTATATAGAAGGAAAAATTAAGAAAATTGCGCAGAAAAATGTATATTAGAAAACGTAACGACTATTTTAATTTCGCGCGTTTAACAGCCAATTGTATGTCGCATGTTCCCGTGTTGGAAAACCAGCAGCATTATTTATTTAAATATATTATTTTAAATATTTATTCCAGTTTGAGGTTCCACAACAACGTCTGACGGATCAGCTAGTATACAATCAATGAGACTTTGATGTTTTGGCCAAAACTTATAACATGTATTAACTACCTACGTCTAAAAGAGTTTATTGTGTGTTTTTGTGGACTGCGTGGGTCTCATAGACGAATGGTTGCAATGCATATCCCACTGGGCTTGGCAGCAATTACGGTTGCCGATTACCCTCAGGTGCCGCCCCCTGACGCGACAGAGCGGCGACCTGACGTGAGTGGGTGGACACGCCATCACAACTTACATAACAACAGCCTCTTTAAATTATAGGATGACCATATAGGGAGAACATTTTGGTCTTCTTAATGTCTAGCAATTAGTTTCAAAAATTTTTACTTATTATATAGTTACTATTTATTTAATTTTAAGTACAGCATTTGTACGGAAAGCACACATTTTGCACAAAGTCTGACTTACTCATACAAAAGTGATCAGCTGATCGAATTTTTTATATGTTGATCTTTATTTTTTTATGTAATTCGAAATCGTAAAATACGATATAGGTAGTATACCTATAACGTAATTAAAAGTAAAAAAAAATACTTTACAATCTCACATATATAACAAAATTATACATTGTTATTTCGTTGCACCCCGTTATGAACTCGTGTTATTTAAAATACTATTTAAACAATAACTATAGTATATATAACTATAACTACTTGTTAACAAATAAATTACTGTAATTTTATTTCTTTACAAGCATAAATGCACAATCAAACATTTCAAATTATTGCCAAATAAATAAAATATAAAAACCACGCAATATGAAAAAGAGTCTCTGTAGTCTAAGTAAACATAAGGAACTTGTCTGATACATCATGAGATAAAAGATACAAGCATAAGTATTTGTATTTACAATTGTTTCTAAACTAAACAGGCAGAGAATAAGTAACTATTTATACTAAAATAACATAAATATCAATTAGCTAAGTATTCGGCCTCTACTACTTCCGATAGTACTCGTATATCAACCTTATTCCTCGTCTGCTTATTTGGTTTTTATCACCATACTCGAACTTCACCATGAAGTTCTACCGCATTCTTTATACGGTACCCTGACTTTGGATATGGTATTCGCGTATATAGCATTGCCATTTCTCAGCAAGTCTATAAATAGTCACATTCAATGAATGCATAAAGTATGCCTACCTAAAGGTAAACTAAATTTCGCTTTGTTGTCCGTTATTAAATGGTAAGAGGAAAAGCTGATTTTTTTTTAAGAAATTACCTATACTATGATTATTTTTATCATTGCAGTCTAAGGTTATCGCATTGAGTGTTTGCAGAGACACACGTGCTCTTTTTAGAAGAAGTTTGCCACCACAGTAAACCATCTGGTAGCTCAGTTGGTAGAGATTTCGGCAGATAATCGAGGGATCGTGTGTTCGTGAATCTCATACAGGAAGGAAAGAATAATTATTTTCCATTTAAGGTCGTGTTAAGACTGTGATGAGAGATCGAATACATAGAGTTTAGTCGAACAAGCAACTACGTAGATCGTTGCCTCTTTATAAATTCGTGTTCATGCATCTTAGAGGACAAATTATTTAGTCGGTCGCGACTCTTCTCTTTAAATGAGGAGCGTAGAGCCAAGTCTGTACTTTTAGGACAGCTTAAGAAAACACTGGCCTCCGCGGAATATAGCGTAGCGAAGTATACTCTGCAATCCCTTCAATTGAAGTCTTAAATTTCAGTGAAATAAGTATGGGGAATATGGCTTAAAGTAGCTGCAAAATTAATGATACAGAAAACAAAATCATATACTTTATGTTCTCGAGTGTACTTCTACATCGGTAATATTATTAAACTCCTTATATTGTGGACCCCTGCGGTTATAATAACTAGATAACTAATGCAATAGAATTAATTATTCATCTCATTTGGATGCCGGATAGGAACCAGTCGGTAATCTTCGTGTCAGAATTATCGCTTCCATATTGTAATAACAGCGGTCATTATTACGATACGAGCCTATCGCCAAGGCCGATCATTATGATTAAATTTTAGATATTATATATATTATTATTCTCAATATGGAATCATTGCAATAATGGACACGTACACATATATGATGCACGTAAGAAGTGCAAAGAATAAAGAAATAGCCTTCCCTTCTACATTTGATCGCCTATAATGTAGAGTTCGAAATGGCGCCTAGACGGTGGTTTTCGATCTCTGCTCTTTGAAAGCTTGTTCTGTGATTTTCAAGCTATATTACGGTAAGTGTTCGTAAAACTCGATTTGATACCAGCTGCTGAATTTAATAACCATCACCTTGATAATTCGCGTCCTACTATGTCAAGACAATTCAACGGTGTTCCCGAGCAAATACGTTATGGAACATGGAAGAAAATATTGTTTTCCTTAAAATACCGGCAACAGATCGGGGACATTTGATATTACTGATGACTATGGGCGACGACGATTACTTACTTACCATCATGTAATCCATGTTCGTTACTCTCTTAATAACAAAGGAAAGTTATGTTTCATGATCAGTGAAATAATTTGATTCATTTATATCCGTACAGATAATAAAACTTATCTAAGGGTTGAAAGTATTTTTGCAAAGGCGAGCTTATAGAGATAAGAGATCTCTTCCAGCTAATGTGTGCTGTGGGACGTGTTGTAAAATATCCGACAAGGAAAAATTCACTAAATATCAAAATACATATGTTCATGTATGCACTACTACTATTCGACAGAATTTTGTGAGTATAACATACGAGGAACATCGCCGTATTTTACGAGGCTGTTAAAATATTTATTTGTCATGCGTGTAATTTTATTATTTGTCTTTATTCCATATAGGCAGTGTTTGATGTGGACAATAATTTTATCAGTCATTTTTCTTCATACTAAGTGTGGTCTGTAACATGACTCTTCCACTGTGAATGAAATCTATGATACTAACTATTTTAATGTACTGCACATAATAATACCTTGTATGTATATAAATATTTTAAGATAATAAAGACTCTTGTACATCTTAATTCAGCTAATTTTCACTTCAAGTCATGCTTAACACTTAGACCTTTATACCATTCTTATGCCGTACATATTATACTCGTAAGTTACAATCACACTCGATGTCAAGCGTGATCTGCTGTTAGCTGTACTAGTGAATTAAATTAAAATTTGCTTGTCTCGAAAACTCTAAAGTGTTACCAACTAAGAAAATTATTAGGAACGAAATCTAATCTTGTGTGTACAGAACATATACAACGAGGCTGTAAAATCAGAGTAATCAGACCGTGATGTAATGTTTTTTTACTTCGATTTCCTATGAAATGATAAGAAACATAAGTAAATATTAATTATGTATCTCGAAGACAATATCTCTTGCATGCTAAATGTATTTTAGTTTAATTTTGCTCTACAATAAATATAGAAATAACCATCAAAAATTGTCGAAAATCGGATTAGTGAAAGTAGAGTAAATCTAATGCCTGATGCTCTTGCATTTGCAGCAATGAGGGCCGTTGCATTAGTTAAAAAGCTGTTCTATTTTCTGTTAATTGTCTAGTATAATTTCTTATCTCAAACATTGTCGGTTCATTTGACGTGGTAAACTTCACTGCATAATAGTAAATAATAATATACGTATGCCATTCATTCATATGTAATGACATTGAAACAATGAGCTGCATATCAATCAGCTCCCGGCACAAACGTTTCAATTGTTACACAGATTTCTGTATCTAGTGC
The DNA here is from genome assembly GCA_947507595.1 of Pyralis farinalis. NCBI lineage: Eukaryota > Metazoa > Arthropoda > Insecta > Lepidoptera > Pyralidae > Pyralis > Pyralis farinalis. The sequence goes on from OX382274.1 coordinate 19,912,566, forward strand.
CGCAGGGAATAATATAATAATAATAAAATAAAAGTTTTTTTAAGAGAGGTAGGACGCATCAGAGCAGGCCGTCTGGGGAAGTACCTCCGCCACACAGAAAACCGCGGCCAAATAACAACTCCCAAGAGAGTTACTTCATTAATTATAAGCGTTTCTAGACTACGGTAACCGCTTTACATTCGGTGAGCCATAGGCATGTATATCTCCTGACGTTGTATAAAAAAAAAAAAAAAAAGGTAGTAAGAGGTAAGCTAGTCTTGAATTTTAGATTTTAGTCTAATCGGGGCAAGGGCTCGCAAATTTGATCGATTTCGAAAGAATGAGAAAGGCCTGGTTTTCTTTTAGGGTTGAGGTCTGACGGCAGTCGCTCGGTATAAAAATCTGTATCTTCGCTAAATCTTTAGGATTAGGTAGCGGACCCCGTCAATCCTATTGGATTACGGACAAACGCTAGGTAGAAGACTTTTTTTTAATTAAAAGGGTGTTAAAAGGGTTTTTTTAATTAAAAGCTTTTTTTATACTACGTCGGGAGGCATACAAGCATACGGCTCACCTGATATAAAGCGGTTACCGTAGCCTATGAACGTTTGCAATACATTAAATGTAATATCACTCGCGCAATGTCACCACTGCTCCTTACATATCAACTCCTTAGTAGCTTACTGGTGACATCATTCACTTTAAACCTTTCAGAGAGTTGCTATTTGGCTGTGGTTTTCTGTGAGGCGGAGGTACAACCCCAGACGGGCTGCTTTGATACGCCCTACCTCTCTTAAAAACACCCAGATGAAGACAAACAGACATGTTCATGCACAAAAATGTCCGTGTGGGAATCGAATCCATGAGAGTTGGTGTCAAAGTGGGTTAGTAACCACTGCATCGCCGAGCTCGTCAATCACCGAACTGTACAAATACTTACAGTTTATACAAGGCCACACTTACAGTGCAGTTTTTGAAACAAAATGTAAATGTACCTAAATTAGGTCCAAAATTACAGCCATCTATGGACACGTGCATCTTGCATCAAAAAATTTGTACGTGTATTATACACATAAATAAAATTGGAGTGTCTGTTTGTAATATTAAAATAACCGCTTTTTACTAAATGCATATGGATGTATACACGGTACATATACCAAAATGCATATTTTTACAATTTTTGTCGGTCTGTTTGTTTCGGCTAATCTCTGAAACGGCTGGACCGATTTTGACGGGACTTTCACTGGCAGATAGCTGATGTAGTGAGGAGTAACTTACACTACTCACATTTTAGAAAATTTATTTATTTTTATTAATATAAATAAATAATATTCCACGCGGACGAAGGCGCGGGCACAGCTAGCTTAGGATAAAATTAAACAGTCTTTTGAAGTATCCCGTTACAACTTTACTTTAATCTAGGCGTAAAATCACACGGTAAACGAAAACATTTATAAATTCAAAGAGTTATGTAACCATCTAACACACTTCAATACGTTAGTTCTGTCAACGTGAAGCGTAGAGGCGACGACGATCGATATCACGTTACGACGATATCATCTGACAGCACCAAATCTGTGTCACAGCATGTGTCTATCTGCCTGCGTCATCCGACGTCACCGCGTCAAACTAAATCAGGGAGATAACGCTGCGAAACCAGTACGGTATTCGATCGTTTCCTCGTTCTGGTTTATATTCACATTATTTCACATGCTGCATGGACTTCTTACCTAATTTTAATCCTATAAGACATATAAAGTTAATATTAATAGAGACAAGCTCGGTGGCGCAGTGGTGAAACGCGTGTTACGCTACTTTGACACCAATGCTCGTGGGTTCGATTCCCACACAGGACAAACATTTGTGTGCATGAATATGTCTGTTTGTCTTGGTCTAGGTGTTTTCTATGTATAATGAGTATGTATTTACAAAAAAAAATGTATTTACGTATGTTTATCAGTTGTCTAGTACCCATAACACAAGCTTCGCTTACTTTGGGGCTAGATGGCGCTGTGTAATTTGTCCGACAATATTTATTACATTATTATTATAGTTGTGCGTATCTACGTTGAGATAACTATGTGGGTAAATATCTTCTTCTTCGTATGGGCGTTATTACGTTTCCTAATCCATTAGGATCAACGGGATCCGCTACCTAAGCCTAAATTTAAACGAAGATAGTGATTCTGATATGGAGCGACTGCCATCAGAGCTCTACAACCCAGAGGGGAGAACCATACGTTACCTAGGTTATAGGTTACACGACTTTCGAAATTTAATTTCATGGAAGTGCTCGGTTCCTCTCAATATTTTCCTGAGCTAAGTAAGCGATAATTACAAATAAATAATAAATAAATAAATAAATACTTTATTGCAAAAATTGTTACAGGTATTAAATTTAACCTTATTACCCACACTAGGCTAAGCCTGTCCTGTGGGAACTAGACTAATTACTTTTGCTATAACAATACTTGCGGTGAATTATATTACAATTAAATTCAAATCATGCAAATTAAAATCTTAATAACAATAATACAAATAAAGAAAAAGATTTGCAAGATTCAATAAATCGAATTATACATATAGCCAAAACAATAACAATAATAATTAAATCAAATTAACTAGTTCAAATGCATTTAAATTCATTTTAAATGCACTTGAACCGATCAACCCCATTTAATTCTTTATAATTTTTTCTTTCTTAATTTTAATCTATAAATTCTTGAACATTATCATTCATTAATAATTTATTCTAATTCAATATTATTGTAATGTACATAAAAAATCCTCCGAATACCGGTAGGTCCAGTTAAGTAATTCAGCTTGAATCTTTGATTTTGCTTCGCAATAGGTAGACTTGCAAAGGGGAAACAGATTATTTATCTTATTATAAATAAAGGGCTTTCTAAAAATTGAGAAACGTTGCGCAAAGGTGGTATTTAGTTTACATAAATCCGAAAAGATGGATTTACAGACGGGCGGAAAGATTTAGTGGTACATGCCCACATCAAGATCCGAACCAGGATCAGACGGTTAATACATGATACTTTACCCACTGAGTTATCACTGCTCAATATTTCATCGGTATCTATAAATTTCATTAATACGAAACTGGGTCGAAATTGTATAAGAAATGTTTTGAATATATTAATCAACCCAGGGGCGCCGGCTTCTAGAAAACATCGTGGGTGCTCATGCTCTTTTCAGGCGAAAGACGTACACTGCTGGACATATGCGTCCCCAAAAGACTGCCCTGCCCAAAACAAAAAAAAAAAACGGTTCTACATGAAAGTATCTGGTGGGAACTGAGATCACATTAGGACGCGTCGCACCATCTAATAAGCAAGCGCTTACTAGAATAACCAGATAAAGAGAACCTGAACCTGAACAACAGATAATGAGATGAGGATTATTTTAGTTATATAATGATGTCTAGTGTCATGGGTGTTCCGCACCCACTATTTCCCTCACGTGGGTGCTGGTGCCCCCGAGCACCCAGGGAGTCGGTGCCCCTGAATCAACCAAGAGGTTATTGATTTTTTTCTGTCTATTAGTTACATAACAGGCAAAATTACTGAGTTTATGTACCGCATCAACCTTTAGGCCACATTCATGTCGGAAATATTTAGAATTCCTTCAAATACCGCAGTAATCAACAGGTGTGTGCTGGTAACGATTAATAAACTATTTTTATCTTACGAGTACATACTCGTATAAAATTCGATGTGTGTGTGACGTATGCTCCCTACGGATTCCTAAACCGCTGGACCGATTTTGATGAAATTACATATTTAGCCCAGCGAAATTACCCGCTGTGATTTGTTAGCTATCGGATCACCCCTGCGAAGAATAGTTCGGTCGCTAGTTTGAAATAAAATTACAGTTAATTCATCATTATACGAGTATTACAAAGTCCGCCCCTCTACGGTGATTGTCCAATGATACCTGCTGAGATCTGTTCATGGATATATTGTTACATCGATATCGAGTTCCCGTGAGTTTAGACAGACATATTCATATTAAATATTATATATATTTAATAAGGATTGACAAAATTACTGTACCTAACAAGGATATAATGCAGCTATTACGTACCTTATTAAAACATGAACCTGTGGTGCCCTGTTTATAATATTAGTAGGATAACAACGTTAATATTTCTCGGGTAAAACCAAAATTGAAGAAGGTGACAAATATATGGGTAATTGGTGAACACTGATCAGTCAATTAATGTTAGGCACTGCATTGGCGTTACTCATTACTCAAATACCTTACCTAACTACTGACAGAATCTTCCTCTACTGCTCAACAACGAATGTAAAAGATGGCATTAATTTTAGCAGCCAGACATGCCAATTTTAGAATGAAAGTTGAACGACCGTGCGGACCTACATAAGTCTATTGTTTTATAAATCTTGCCAAACGCCGCCGTTTTACGGTTATTGGATTCAGTGCGATAATACCTAATTTTGCGTACGCTTTTTGTTACCAACGTTCCCATGACATGACATAAAGGATCCTTTGACTGCGTACACTTTTTTAAACTATGGCTATTGGATTACTGAACGTTGTTGCGTATTTTAAAATATTTTCTCATAGAAAAAATCATACTGGATTCAAGTGTCAAAAAAGTAATAATTTTACAGTTATACAAATACGTACAATCAGAAGTCAGTTATAAGTAATCAACAATATGAAAGTAATCTAAATACAATTTAATAAAATAAGGATTGACAAAATTTTACACGATAATAGCTTATATTTTTGGACATCTTTTAGGTATTTTTTTAATCTCCAAAATCTTCAGGGTTGCTAGGTAGGACCACGCCCAACTTCTTTAAAAGAGAGTGAAGAGGTTTGTACAGGGTCGGTAACGCACAAGTGACACCCCTGTGTTGTAAATATCCATTGGCTACGGTAACTGCATCAGGTAGGCTGTATGCTTGTTTACCAGTTTAATGGTAAAAAAATATTATATTTTTCATAGTTGGATTTCTATTAAGATACTTGTTGCGTCGATGCCTGTAGTGTATTTATAAGTCACGAAAATTTCGCATCGGATGCCGCGCCGGCTACTGAAGTTAGCAGTAGCCGGCTGCATCCGTTGGGAGTTTTTGATTGGTGACTCCTACTTTTTCTTTGCTAGAGGGAGAGCCGTGATCTGATCATCTTCCACTGGGTCAACCCAGCTCCGTTAAGTCAAGAAAACATCAACCCCGCGCATGTAGCATTTTTTTATTATTTTAATCTTGAATTGTAAGTTTCAGTCAAATAACCATTGTTACTATTTACAAGTATCTTCTTTTATAAGCCATAAGACGCGGTCCTTACATACTTCACTCGCCTCTCCAACATTCATAGCTCTTTTCATGCACGCTCACCGGGTCCTGGGGCTCCTGACATCCTTCTGATAAAACGCGACCAATTTGGTCATGGTAGGTTAGTCTCGGTCTTCCTCGGCTCCTACATTTTTTATATTTTCGTGATTTTCATAATTTTAGTTTTCCCTAAACTTCTAGTTCTTATACGAGCTCGCTATAACCAGGTTCGTTTATTGGTATAACTCGTAACATTTAGTAGCTAAAATTTCAAACAAATAAATTGCACGGAGGTTGTCAATTTGAAATTCAAGGCTATATGAGAGGATTATAATTTTCAATACTTTCCTGTCTTTTATATTATATTTGCTGGTATGAGTGTAAAATTATTTATAGCGATGTTTATTGCCGATACTACTCGTATAAATTCAAAACGAGGAAATTATACAAAATAATATGCGTAAACTAACAGTCTCTGATGTGCTTAATTCCCTCTTCAATAAAAGCGACTACCGCGTTAGCACTGAATAATAAAAAAAAACCTTATTCATTACTGCACTCATATTTTGCTACTAAATTCAGTAAAAAGTTACACCAAGTAAAAAAAAACATCAATTGCGTGTTGAGCTTCGCCTATCTTTCATGAAAGATTTAGGTAACTTTCTAATGAAGTTTATGGTGCATGCTATTTGAAATTTTGTAATATTAGGTAAATGTTCATAATATATCAACTTCGATGCACAATAAACATCACTCAAGAATATTTTTGGGAAATATGCAAAGCCAACATAATACTTTTATTCTATTTGTTTTACAATAGAATAACACTTGGAAAAGGATATTCTAAGATATATATATTTTTATACAACGTCGGGAGGCATACAAGCATACGACTCAACTAGTATAAAGCGGTTACCGTAGTCTATGAACGCTTGTAATACATTAAGTATCACTCGCGCGATGCCTCCTTTGCTGCTAACATAGCAACTCCTTAGGAGCGTACTGGTGAGCTCATTCACACGCATGAATACGACAACCCTCCAGAGAGTTGTTATTTGGTTGCGGTTTCTGTGAGGTGGAGGTACTTCCTCAGACGGACTACGGTGATGCGCCCTACTTATCTTAAAACAATAATAATAATAGAGTGTTTTGATTCATGCATGTAAGTATTTTCATCTGGTATATTCTTAATGATGTTTGATGCATGAAGTTCTACGATTTTAGGTTTAGTAATAAGTTCCTATTGACACTTGGGTAAGGAATCCTAAAGAAGAATGACTATATGTCTGGTGATCACAGTAACTCTACTCTGAAAGGTAATTTTATAATTTAGGGCAAATAATTTTGCTATCAGATCAGTAAACGTTAACAAAAACAATAGATTATAAAAATCAATGCGCGTGGGTGACCATTTTGTGGCTGTAAAATTATAATGATTATACGTCTTCAATTTTAATAATTACATACTATCATCACAGAAATTACGCAAGGTTCAATTTACCTATGACTGGATAATTTTTATGACAGTTATCAAAGGTGTGTGAGTATAAGTATAGGAATATATCTGTATATATGTAATTATGTATCCATACCTATAGCATAAAAACATATGACTGGAATGTATATTTTTTTTTCACGGTTGTTATATCGCTGTTGTAGGTACGGGACTTACTGCGATTGGTTTTTTATCATCCCGTGACCATGGCCTCTGCAACGTCGCCGAAATATCCGAAAAATATGAAAACAAATCGCGGTAAGACCCGTACATACAATAATGTGACTAGAAATATCTATAAACGGCAGATGAACGAACGTAATTAAATATTGGCGTTGAGCACATAAGCGTACGACCTGCCAGATGATTAGCGGTTACAGTAGCTTATGAAGAATCTAGTCAACCCTTTTTTTAAAAACCATATGCTGGAATGCTATCGGAAAATCATTGGCAGGAAGATTTTTCCCCAAATTAAGAATTCGCGGATGTAAATGTAACTCGATACTGAACCCACATTAGATCAATTGTGTAAATCTACATATTATGATACGTCAAGCTATTGGTGTTCGAGTGACTTCATACTCGTACAAAAATATAACAACAAAATGAATTCGTTTCAGATCTGACAAGGAACAAGAATTAAATTAGATCTCGTAAGGGCGAAGAAACATGTAATCCTTCAAAGGGAGTAGGTATCAACCGTCAAGTTTCAAACTGTGCGTAGGGATGTCCTGTCCATTATATCGATAATTCAAAATGTAGTCCTAATTCAGCAAATATTATTAAGAGTAGCATAGAGTTGGAAAATAGTATCCTAGTATTGCATATTTCCCTTAACTATAGTAACCACTTCAAATCAAGTGTGCCGTTTATTGTAACGTATTATATGTAAACACTATTCACCTATATTCATTTCACTGTTGCCTGTCTTCAAGATATTTTTACGCTACGACACAATACGATAAAATATAAAATATGCAAATTTAAGCCAGAAGAAAAGCCTAATTTGGATGACTGCTATCTTATTATGGTAACTGACTAGTAAACGATTTGCGATATTTTATGAATCAATGTAATACTTAATTGATTGTTGTGTTTTACAAGTTTGTTAGGTCGATCTGTGAATCTGTCTGGAATCTAAGGAATCGACATTCAATTACTTTTTGTATAATCATAAAATCGTGTTGTTATCATCAAACCAACTTGATAATAATGTGTATAGTATTCTGCTGATTACTCTACTTACTCTGTTATGGGTATCGGAGGTAGTTATAGAGACTCCTCAATATTGCCTAATCTTAATCAAGTAATCAATCTAAGCAAGTAGGTTCGTCTGACTTGCCTTAGTTAGCCCTTTCATAATACATCGTATTATTTAAAAATTATGAAATATGTTTTTACATTGAATTGAATAAAATTAGCTCAGATGTTCCCTAGATAGTGACAGTGCAGTGATTAAATCATCTATTTAAATCCTAGGGTTCGTGATTATTAAGCCTACCTACTTTTTATATAATTTTATTATTAAAGAAGCAATTGAAGTGCGTAAAGACCGTGTCGTGTGGCGCTCGAATCCCTCTGCAGAGTTTGCAGACTCGGGTTATGCTCGGGTGTCGTAAATATATAGACCGATAACTACAATCTTCAGTGCGCAAACCGCGTTATATATCGATAGTTTTATAGTACATCTCTCCACTTGTTTCCAATTAGACGGCACTTCAAAACTGTGACAACTACAAAACGAGACCAAGTTAGTATTACGTGGCATGTTCTTAATTTCAACAAATGATACGACTGGCAGTTTAGTACCCTTTTCAGCTGTCAACTTTAGTTGTATACGGCACTTTGATTTCGGATTTATTCCCACATCTCATATTTTATTTTTGCTTACAAATATTAATTCTGAAGTGATATGATAAGCATTAAACGAATTATATCCAGAAATAAAAACTGTATTCTATGAATAAGTAATTTGAGATTTCTGCAGGTACACGCGTTACGCGTGGTGTTTCAACAACATACCTATTATTTTATTATGATTTTGTGTCATTTGTTATTGAAGACTCCCAAGGAGTGATATTGCGCGATAAATGTCGTCAGGTTGCCTTCATACTACACTGATGCCACACTGACGGAATGACGGTCGTATATAAAGTCTAAATTTGAACTGATGATAATACTGATCGTGTAATACTTGTTGTGGAGATCCTAATGCTTAATAGATAAGCAAGTAAATAATCTAAATGAGCCTAGTTCCGAGTATGACGTTTGTCAGTATGATAAGTACGAGTGTTAAAATTATAATCGTGCAGGACGTATTCATACTCGTAAGTGCATAAAGGTAAAAACCTATTGTTGTTACTTACGTAACGTGTTATCATTTTAGGCTGTATAATGTTATTCATATATTTTATCTAATCTTTATTTAACTACTTCTCAGTTCATGATTGTAATTGACGCGTACTCATATGGTTTGAAAAGTGACGTACTTACTTATTAGATAATAAATTATAGGTACATAAAGACGATATCCTCAACATCCTGCTACGTACAAAACTTGGAAATTTTGCGATGTTACAAATGTATTATTATGCAACTAATGTATGGTGAGAGCCAGGTTTAGCAGGCAGAGCAAAGTAGAATAAATGCCGTAGAAATGTGAGTGTTGCGCAAAGTCTACGCCATAACACTAGTAGACCTAGTTCGCAATGAAGGTGTAAGAAACAGAGTTGATCTGAAAGAGAGTGTCGGTGTTAACATAAGAAGATGCATGCTCCGTAGTTTCAATGCAAGATTAGAAGGATGTTCGAGCCGAGGCAGACCAAATTAGCCGCGTATAATCAGAAGGTGGTATCAGGAGTCCTAGGAACTGGTGATCATAAATGAAGTTATGATTGTTGAAAAAACGAGTGACGTGTATAAGAATCGAGTCAGGTAGCACTCGCTTCTATCTGCCTACCCCGCAAAAGCTTGGCGTCAAGATCTAGATAGATAAACAATATAGGAATAAATAGATAAATAGCTTCGATTTCTTAACCAGCAGTAGCCTTACGTCCCATAGAGAACTGAGACCAATAACCTCGATCATCATACCCACTTGATGTTAGGTGCTATACCGATATATAGTCATCGGAACTGTACTCAATTGCTAAGTTTCATGATCATTTATTTACTTAGCATACATAACAACCTGATATATCAACAATTACAAGTGATTTATCATATTTGTTATTTCTTTTTATTTATAACCGAGAAGTAACTGAGCATACGGTCTAACTATTCTAAAGAAGTTACCGTAGTCAAAGAATTGGTAAAGGCACTCCTGTCAGTGAGTGCGTTTACCAACAACAACAATGCAACAACAGTTCAGAGAGATGTTATTCGACTGCGGTTCTCATGAATCTCATATGAACTACATTCAGTTGCCAAGTTTCAAGATGACAGATGAAGATGACATACAATGATTAGAACAACTTCTACAAATAAACGATTTAATTTGATTAGAAATAGCTATCTTGTATATATATCAATGTACGTCACTTTTACTTGTCTCATAAATGATTCTAACTATTTGGATACAATTTTGTATTTAGATAAAGTTTTGCTGTTTAAATTTATCTACAAAAAATAGGTAAAAAATAGGATCATGCAAAAAAAAACTATTAGTTGTTAACAAATCAAGCTAATAAAACTGTGTTCAGAATTTGTTCTGTTATTTCAAATTTAAAACTCATGCTATTAGCGGCTCTCCACCGGCAATTTATACTATTTAGGTACGAAACTGAAAAAAAATCAGTTCTGTGTTATGTTTGCTAATCAATTTTCTTTTATTTTCTTAAGCAATTTTGACAAGTTGTATTATGTGTTACGATTAAAAAGAATCTGGAAGAAGTGGAAGTTAGAAAAATGCGAGTTCATATATATTTTCCTATTTTTTAATAATGATTAATTTCGAAATTGACCATTGGAGTAAAGACTAGTAGAAATAAATTTGAAAGCGATGAATTTCCTAGCGTACAAGTCCATTTTTATTATGAAGTTAAACGTTTCCACTTACCAGTATGTATAAGGTTTCTTATGCTATCCTGGACTTCCTTGTCTAGGTCGCCGCCTGGGTACTCCACTTTCAGCATCTCGTCTATCGAGATGTGTTTCGCGCTAGACCACGCTACCAACATTTGAAACAGTAAAAGTTTGAATATGAAACACCGTTTATCCATCGTCCTGAGCACTCGATGCTCACTGGAGCACATTGTCAGTCCGCGAATGCTCGTTTAGAATAGTCTAAGACTAAGAACACTTGCACTTAGACAATATACGATTGTAGTGGCGGAGTTGACACGTTTACATCTTGTGTTTGTAGTTAGACGTGTTTATTCTTCGTCGTCTGCTCTGATGGACTGTCATCATAACCTGAAACGAAGAAAGATATTATTAAAATCTGCAGAAATTACGTAAAAAGTGTTATTTTGCACGAAGGCAATTACACGCAACGCAATGTGCTCATTTCATCGAAAAATAATTGATGCACACGACTTATATCTCTCGCGTATGGGCGTTTTATACTTTCTGAAATCATCAATCAGCAACGTAGAGAGTTCGATGTTGTAATTACATGTAGGTAGGTACAATAACAGATGCGTGTGGATTATCACATGTAATGTACATAAGGCTCTAAATATATTCGAATGAAATTTTGTCATCATTCGAATTATTAAAGCAAGATGTGATGACAAGATTAATTTTAAGAATAAAAGTAGGACAAAGTCAGTCAAGTGTGAGGGTTCCATATGTCACTTGAACCTCGTAACGTAACACTGCTAATTAGTAACATTCTATTTTTCCCGACGTTTACCCAAAACTGGCGTAATTGTGAACCAAATCTGACTCACGTTTGATCGAACCTTATTCGCAACATACATTTCATCAACAAACTTAAACACAGTGAGGTGGTCAAGGTTTTGATGAATTCCGAAAATTTGTCCTAACGAGAAACAGTATTTTATTTTTCCTGTAATACACCTAATGATTCATGAACAGTAATTATTTCAGATTTTTAGGCGTTTGGGGATAAGGGTGGCAAAAGTTAATGATTCCTAAGTAACCTATGTTATTTAAAAATATATTTTTATTATCTTGTAGTATTTCCATAAACCTTCATCAAATTTAATTAATAAAAAAAGAAATAATTGTAATTATAAATACTAACCGAAGTCTAAATCCTTTTTTATACAATTCGTACCAATTTTACAATAAAAAAACCCTTGCGATCAGTACTCTTGAAATCGAGCAAGATCATATTTATACTACCTTTCAATTTATGTCATAGACCGGCCATTAGATAGCAACAAACACAGTTAACTAAATTAAAAATAAAACCTCTCAAACGTATTACTAGAGTATGTGTGACTAACACTCACCGCAATCAACAGCATTAATAAAGAACACATTAATAAAACAAATAATCTAAATTTAATTAAAACAATTATACGCACTAAAATCTTATTATTTATATTAAACGTTACTTTATATTTACGTTGAAATTATCTTTAAATTTCTTCATATGAAATGTTAATATTAACACGACTGTTCTGACTGGTTGTTATCTTTTTCCTAAATGCTGAGAGTACAGCACCTAATACATAAGACAAGTATCCTCATAACGAGATACTAGTACGACTTATCTATGTAACGTATACACATTACGTATACATATCCAACGTCAAAATTAGGGGAAGAAAGATAAAGTGTTAAAACGACTTTTACACAAAAGCGACAAGAATTAAATATACGTAGTTTTTGTGGGAAAATTGTTAAATTTCAACAAATTGCACACTTGTCATTCGGGATTGAAATTTAAGGAAAATTGACGAAACTCGTGTTTATGAACCGAACTTACCCGCGTAAACAATTAAATTCTACGTAATGCCGGTGAAAGAAATAATGAGTTAAGATGGGATACAAGCGATATCACTACATGGCATATACTCGTTTAAGCCAAGCGGCAAGATGATAACGTGCCGAGTCCATGCACCGTAAATAAACGAACAGGGGAAAAGAAATAAATATTCATTTATTTATACAAATAAATGATATTCATGTTCTTTTTTGATATCGAGATATCTTTACTAAATTCCAATTAAAGTGAGGATGAGGAAGCAATTGAAAAATACATCCACACCGTTGTACAGAACTCAATACCACACATCTTAATTGAAGCAAACATGTCATAAAAAATAAATAAACATAATTTGAATTCCCGGACAATAGCTAGTTCCGTGGGTAGACAACCTGAAGCCGACATAATTTTATAAAAGTAAAACCTTAAATCGACTTATATATGCTAGAATTCAATTTAAGTTTTATTCCGGTCCTCCATGATTTTGACTTTAACTATGCGCATAATTATCATAAGTATTTATATCAATAATTCTACAAATACTTTGTCCTCATTGACATTGGTAGTTTAATTCACTATTCGCAAGGGAAACTTAAATACCGACGGCATAGTAATTAATAAATTACAGTGGCACCAAAAAGTGGACGCACGGTCGGATGACCGAGTCTAGTTTCTGTATATGGGAATGCTTTCTTCAAGGAATTGCGACAAAACATGAATGATTGACAGATGGTTGGATGCAGCATTTATGCCATGAACTGAACAATCGTCCTTATAGAAATGCACATAATTTATATCGCCAAGGATTTCCACTCTGTTTATGGCAGAATAAAACTGAGAAAGTCGCTGATTCTCATTAAATGATAGTAGTCGAAGAGCCTTCACACTAAAATAACAAAAGATACAAATCCTTTCTCTGTGAGTGGAATGCGTTCTAGGAAGAGTCGAGAAAGGGCGAAGGTAGCAACCACGTGTAGCGAGATAAGCCCGGCGCCAGCCGCCGCGCCTCTTTATAGCATAGCACTCAGCTTGTTTGCTCGTCTACGGGACAGGACAGCGGCTGCGGCGCCGCCACCGCGACCATTCCTTTACAACATTATTTATTTACTTTATACATTTGTTTTGAACCCAAGAGCTCGTTTACTAAGACGAGATTACTATGCAATTGAAAGTTGATAACTGGCGTACACGTTCGTGAGTCTTATCACTTGTGTCTGTAGTTCATTACCTGTTTGTACAACTGAACAAATTTTATTTATGTCATTTAGATCGTAGTAATTCATTATTTTTCATTTTTTCGTGTTTATCGAGAACGCAGACGAAACACGGATAAGTAAAGTAAATTAACAAGAAAATTAAAAAATCGCTTATCCTATTACTATAATCGAGCAACTCTTGTAAACAAATAAGTCTTAGCTTTATGAAAACAAATAGGCAAGTCAACATGAAATGTTACATCTTTATTAGAAAAATCTACATGTATGTTTATTTTTATTAGAATTTACTAACCTGAAAAATGTTTGTAGGTAGTAAGTAGTAGTAGTAAGTAGTAGGTAAGTAGGATTTTGGTTGTTCAGTAATACCTGTGTCATATATTTGCATAGCATTTTCTTAATAAATAAAAATAAATTGTATTTTCTTTATTCATAGCTTAATTAAAAGTATATTTTTAAATAAGTTATTATATTGTGTTATTTTTCTGCTCTAGTGTGCATTGCCATATTGCTACTTCTTGCGATTTATAGCCATCCACATCCAGTTCTTGTCAAATGATCCTGTTGTACCCGGTTTTTGTATTAGCATGGAATGCAGGCAATTGGCCCCTGCCCGGATGTCGCTTCATACAATAGTGATAGTCTAGCCAGGCGCTTGCCGACATCTGTGATTTTTTTAGTTTAGAATGTACTATTAGTCACAGTCTTGTGACAATTTGGACAATACGCGAAACAAACTCAAGCAATTTCTTTGCTAATACAAGTATTTAGATAATATATTTGTTTTTCTTATACAGTTTTAACAGCCTGCATTTTGTTTAACATTGTGTTATCCGTGCAAGTTATCTCTGTTTACAAAGCCTAATTTTAGTGATTACACTATCATGACTAGACCAATGAGGTTTGGTCTAGGTTCAGTCTTCTATCACACCTCAGCTGATAAAAGATAACGAAGATTTAAACTGTAGTACTACCGATTAAGGACAAGTTTGCAATTTTTGTATAAATAGGTCAACTTTTATAGAAAATTGTCTTAGTTACAAGATATGATAAATTTGGCATGATTTTAACGAATGAATAAATAAAAATAACTGATTACCGCTATTTTCAGTGTCTTTTTAGAATGAACTTTTTAGTTAGAAGTATATTTAGAATTGATGAGCTTGGTGGCGCAGTGGTAAAACGCGTTGTTACGTTACTTTGACACCAACACTCGTGGGTTCGATTCCCACACAGTACAAACATTTGTGTGCATGAACATGTCTGTTTGTCTTGGTCTAGGTATTTTCTATGTATAATAAGTATGTATTTACAAAAAAAAATGACGTATGTTTATCAGTTGTCTAGTACCCATAACACAAGCTTCGCTTACTTTGGAGCTAGGTGGCGCTGTGTAATTTGTCCGACAATATTTATTTAATTTAATGAAGTTTGACGGAAATGGAAATAATAACGTATAAATTTTTAGAAATTATTTGTGTAGCAGAGTATTTTCAACCAGGTCAAATTATTAAAAAGAAAAAAAGAATATTATTACTGAGTAAATGTCAAGTTTTTCAGTGCTGACGAGTTCTTGTACGTGTGTAGTCAAAGTACGGTAGCGAGACGAGAGACGGGCTGGCCATCCGTGATCGTGTGCACTCTGCGCTCCGCGGTCCGCGGCCCGTGACTTTGTCTCGGCGGCTATTGTCGGGGACCGGTAGCGCCGGTTGCGCTCGGCTACAATTTGCCCTTTATTACTGCCTTTAAACGAAAAGCAATTTGTATAAGAATCAATTCATAGGTACATAAGACAATCAGTTCATAAATCAAGGCGCGGTCGTATTTTGCCTATTGTAAATTAGCAAATACTTTCCATTTCAAAGACTTCCATATTTATTCTTTCTTAACAGAAAATCTAATTAAACCTTAGTTATATAAAGATAGTAAGGTTGTTCATTTTTAATTTGCATGGTATATATAAACGAGTCCGATAGCCTTGAAGCGAATATCAACAGAACTTTAAAAAAGATTGTAACAAAAAATATATTCGAAAAATGATGACTATGGTAGGAACAATCAACGCATGTGAAAATAATAACATACCATTTTATCATGATAGTAAGTTTCCATTAACAGTATGGACATTATGAATATTGATCCCTATCATTAGTGTTAAAAGATCGAATCGATTTCATCTAAATAACAATACATCGAAAATTGTAGCCCGTGTTTAACCGTGTTCACAAATTTTGTTCTACGTGATGCTAAGTATGTATATTGATTTTAATTTGCAGTGGATTTCTAAATTTATTTTTATTAATATTAGGACAATCCTAATAAATGTATGTAAACCTCATAAATTTACCCGAACTAATTTAACTTACTAGATCCGTATATCTGTTATAATCTTTATTTATTTAGTTCCAAATATTGTATCGCAGCGTTTAAAATGTTTGTGACTACAAAGCTACATAATGGCTTATACGCAGCCAATAGTTCGACTTAATTTAAGATGCATACATGCAGAATGCTACATTGTAGTTAATTTACGTGTCATAACGCGTAATCAAAATTCTCACTGCAAATGAAATATTTTTTTATTCTTTTAATTGTCTTAGGGCTGGTAAGGTACAATTCTTGTATGTCTTCTGGGAGGCTACCATATTTATTGTTATGTGAAGGTACGACAAAAGTATCCATGTTTGGTAGTGGTCTTAGCTTATTGCTACGATGTTTCTTCTGTAGATGGCCCGTATTCGCAAATTCTTCTTTCAGTACTGATAACTTGTTCATCCTTTGCACGGGAAGTACACCACAAAACCTAAATAGTTTGGAATATTCGTCACGATATTTTTCTGTAATGTTTTTAGGTACGATGTTTTTGAGTATCCTATTTTGTAGGTTGTTTATATCGTTTAATTAGTTTTATTCGACTTCCCATAACTACTGAGACCATATCTTATTATCGACTCTACGTGTGCTAAGTACAGCATCCTAAGTGTATATATTATTTATAGGGTAACTTGTATTTTAAAATCACTAGTCGACTTAAGATTGATCTCAACTTGTTGCACACATACTCCACATGCTGTCTCCAACTGAATTTGTCATCTATTAGTAATCCTACATACATATGCTTTTTTACAAATTCTATTTTTTCGCAGCTACATGCGTCGATTCCGTAGTGAAGGCAATTATGATTATGGGCTTTTATAACAGGTGCACATCGCAATCTATGTTAACTAACTAAATAATCATTTTTTTTTATCGTTAAATCAGTCATTATCCGTTCAAATGTCTGTTCACACAAGTGCGTGAACGATTCTTAGCTACAGCCAACAGAAAAAAATCTTTGACAGATTTACATATTTATCAAAAGAATATTTTGCATTTAGCAAACTTTGCCATTTATGTAACGTACTTTTCCCTCACACACATTTTCATACCCTGTAAGTCAATACCATATTTACTGAATTTCAAAATAAAATTAAACAAACCGCCCAATTGCGAGCCGCATTCGCTCACGTAGGGTTCTTTCTGTACCAATATGTAAAAAAAAAACATACAAACGAGTTAAACAAGTTTATTGTATGAAAAGAAAATAAAATAAAGATAAAAATTAAAGCCCTTTAATTTTATCTTAATTTTATTTTTATAAATACTTGTCACAGCCACTGTACCATAATACAGTACCTTTAAAATTTCACAATATACTGTGAAACTTTCAAGATACGGTCTAAAAGATACACCCCTGTGACGGAAATGGGAACGATAGACGGAGCGGTTGTGGACTCCCGTTGGTATACTTTGAATACTGAACTCTAAGTATTGAGTACATAATTACAATTATGTATATAATATATATCTATGTATAGAAAAAATCTTTTAAACTAATTTAATTCGAAACATTAGATACGGGAACCACGAAAAACATATATGACATTATAGACCGTCTTATCACTAAGCAATCTTTCGCAGGCAATCTTAGGGGTCGACGAGAAAATACAGTTACATTATACCTACCAAAGATAACTATATAATTCAGGATGTAATAAGTGAGTGCTCATGTAGGTTTTTCAAAGGCCATTGAACGAATTCTTAATATAGATTCTCCTTATCATACGCAAAATTATCTCATGTAAACTGATGAAATGTATAGATTTAGGCACTTTACACAATTTTGTGGCTGTGTCAATAAATCTGCTTTATTGCTCAGAATAATGAACTCACTATCTTCCCATGGCTCCACCGACACGTCATATGAGCCGAATCGTGGGAGTTGATGACGTCACTTGCTGCTCATCGGCTCTAATCACGCCGTGAACAACGCTCGACATCCTAATAGTTCATTCTCTATCCTCAGTGTATCTGATTGACATTTATCCCCTAGGTCACGAAGACACCATCGCTATCATCTGAAGGTACTTCTAATTAATGTTCCCTCGTTGCGCTCTGCCTCCACCCGTTCTTGAAGCCGCTTCAACTTCTCCTGGCCTTCTTCCTTCGAGCGAACCATGCGTGAGCGAGCCCGCGCAAGGCCGCAATGTTAACCGTCAACGACACTAGATTCATGAAGTATACCAGCCTGTTACCTCTTTAAGGCGCTCTATTCATTTCATTATTCTCGAGAATTCTTCTTTAACATTGACATTCATTAATAAAATAAGGCAGAAATTAGAATACTTTCTGTTTTTTTTTTTGTAATGCCACTCAACAAAAGACAAAATGCAAATTTGCTATCTACTAATAAACAAAAACACTTCAACCGACTTCAAATTATTAGCAGAATAATTTTTCTTTATGTACATTCTTTAGATGTTGAAGAAATTCTTAGAAATCAGGAAGTATCCCAAGGAAATCCCCAGCAAGGAATCTAACGCTGCCAAGAAACGCAACCGGTCGCATGTTTTTTTTTCTACACGCCATTGTTAGGCACGGCAGCACCTCCTTGACAGGTGTCAATGACAATAACGGGGGATAAATAGAGGTTGTCAGCCTGCCGATCATGTGGAGAGGCGGTTAGTAAAATTTATCTAGTGGCACACATTCAATACTTTCTTTTACTTGTATAGATGACAAGAACAACCTTGTATTGGTGAACTATTTACACAGATCTCATTATAACGGTTTGTGAACAAAATACGCATTGATTAGTTTGCAAATATTGTATTATTTATTACATTTCATGTACTGTTGAACAGATCAACAGAGTAAGTGTAACATTTAATAATATTATATGCTGTGTAAAGGTTATTCTTCTTCGAGCTGCATACCAGTATTGCCTGCGCATTGAGCAAATTAATGCAGAACCATAAAAAAATCTGTTAATGATTTTTTTCAAATAACTTCAAGTCATTGTCAAATTAAATGTCTCCGTCATATCGGTAAACTAAAAAAAATATATATACGCAAGGAACATAGAACCTCCTTCTTTATTGAGGTCAGTTAAAAATAATACAAAACGGCACAAGCACGGCGAGGCGGCGCGGCGTCCCCAGGGCGTTATTGCACGCATACGTTGCGCCCGCACACTGGTTTTGCGGGTGTGGGCCCATTGTAGCGTTGGATTGTACCTTACATTCAGACTGAATCGAGTTTCACCTATTATACTTGCCCAGATTGGTACGTTACTGCTTCCTAAGAATAAACATATTGCCCCCATTATACTAGTACTTGAATGTTCATGCCAAACACCCTCGATTCTGGATTTTTTTTCATATGACGTCGGGTGACATACAAGCATACGGACCATCTAATGTACACTGGCTATCGTAGCTTATGAACGATTGTTACCTTTACTGCTAACAAAATAACTCCTTAAGAGCTTACTAGTAACCTCACTCATTCGCAAGAACACAATTCCCTTGAAGTTGATATTTGGTTGCGATTTTCTTTTAAATACACGAATTATATATTTAATAATAATAAAATAGCAGTCCCTCTGGGGAAGTACCTGCATCTCACAGAAAACTGCAGCCAAACAACAACTCCCTGGAGCGTCGTTGTGTCCCTACGTATGAGTGAGGTCATCAGGAAGCTCCTAAGGAGTTGTTGTGTTAGTAGCAGAGGCGGCATCACGCGGCAGATACTTAATGTATGACAAGCGTTCATAGGCTACGGAAACCGCTTTACGTCAGGTGGGCCGTATGCTCGTATGCCTCCCGACGTTGTTTAAAAAAGGCTGACAGTGAGCGTAACAGCGTATGTAAAATACAAGTCTTCGTTGTTGGCTTCGAACTGTGTCGTGATGGGTGGATAACATCTGTGTGCGTGCATCGAACGTTTATATGAAGTTATCCTACCGCCATATCTCTTTCTGCACTAGACTAGGTCGACCTGAGTGTGACGATGACACTGGCGGCGACACTACGTCATTTGAGGTTAATATATTATGCGATGACGAGATGATAAGTCCTGTTCAAATTTTCATTATCCGTTCTCGCTGCCGTAACATTTTAAATCCTTATTAACTCATGTTCTACAAAGACTATTGCGTACCGGTTACTATGGTAGAGACAGAGAAACTGTTCTCTAATTTCTTTTTCATACAACGTTGGGAGGCATGCAAGTATACCACATATTTGATGTAAGTATCACTCACGCGATGCTATCTCTGTTGTTAACACTACAACTCCTTAGGAGCTTACCGGTGACCTCACTCACACGCAGGAACACAACAACCCTCCAGGGAGTTGTTATTTGGCTGCAGTTTTCTGTTAAGTAAAGGTACTTCCCCGGGCGGGCTATTTTAATGCGCCCTACCTCTACCTACCTCTTTTAAAATTAATACAAGTCGAGACATACAATTTATAAATCTACTAACTGCTTACGATATCTTCATGAATAGTATAATTATTAAATAGTTTTTTTGTACATTTAATCATTAACAGTACTATTGTAGCGAGGTTTACCGCGGTTTAGACCATATTTAACCTCCGTCAGAGGTCGAATGTTGTAGCAAAAGACGTCTACATCGAACCCCTGATGAAGGTTGAATATGGAAAGCGGTCTAGTTCCATCTATGTTTGTATGTTTTACTTATTTCGGCTACGTTGCAGGTATCATGGTAACAAGATGTCGTATCATTGTGAACTTTTAGACTTAGCCGTTTCTTCTGTTGATCATTGGCGCCTGAAACGGCGCTGAAATGTCGGGTAAATACTATATAATTTGCGGTACATCCCATTGCTGTAACAATGATAAGAATAACCTATTTATCTATCTATATCTTCACGCTAAATCCCTTACGGGGTAGGCAATGAGAACTGAGCGCCGCATGACTCGGTCTTTCACACTTCATTCTTGCATACCAGGGATAATGTGAATAATTATGTGAATTTTAAATTATATTTTAGTAAGTTTCAACTTTTAGAGTTCTTCTCATTGAAATATAAGATTTTTTTACCCGAATGCAGAGAAGTAAAGGAAGGGTAATTCATTTAGAATTATGTAATTTGGCTGTATTTCATTGTTCGATCAACTCAAAAGATACTAAACCGAAACAAATGAGGTGTTGTATTTGTTGTATGAGTACAACAGGTAACATTTTATGTATATACTAGACGTAACGTGTGTAGCGGTGTATGTTCAGCGCAAAAGGATAGCAAAGTAAAAATAATAATAGGTATTAAATAGGACTTGTGTTTATTGTAATTACTTGACATTTCTCCTTATGGATCGAGACACCAAAACTAGACCACTAAAAAAATACGTTGCCGTAGCAACCCTCACAATTTCAAATATAGTATTACTTTCTTTTTAACGTTACATTAGGGGCCAGATATCACTAGTACATAGATATAAATTATATCAAAAAGTCTTAAAATTATATCAAAAAATCTTAATATCTCACAACATCTTCACAGGAAAGGACGCAAATAAAACTTTATCTTCTGTTGTCTTTCTATCCTGTTAAGTTTAAAAATTTAAAAGAGTCGTCGATAACAATATGTTCTTTGAGATTTTGCAAATAAATCAATAATAATCTAAATCTGATAGTCAATGCCTTTTCGATTACGATTTAACAAAATGTTAACCCACATCAGAAATCACAATATCATATAAAACAGCTTTCAAATTTCTTTTGAGTTATTAACACGTTTCTATTGATTTCACTTAATGACCATTAATTAACACACTTTTATTGGCTTCACCTGTAACTACGTACATAAACAAATCTCGTTAGTCTAATTTAACCAACTTTTAAACGACGTATCGATTTGTATGCAATACCGATGATATTACAATAATTTGATTTCGTTGAGCTGATCTGATATGGAACCTGGAGATGGATAGTTGAACTCTACAGTGGCTTATTTGGCTTACGATACAGAGTAGTGAAGATTTTAGTTTTAATATTCATTTTACTTAAATACCACGTTGGATGTCAAAGCATGGGGTATGGTTGATGCAAAGCCTATACTTATTTGGCTTACGATACCGAGTAGTGAAGATTTTAGTTTTAATATTCATTTTACTTAAATACCACGTTGGATGTCAAAGCATGGGGTCTGGTTGATGCAAAGCCTATACTTATTTGGCTTACGATACCGAGTAGTGAAGATTTTAGTTTTAATATTCATTTTACTTAAATACCACGTTGGATGTCAAAGCATGGGGTCTGGTTGATGCAAAGCCTATACTATAACCTAGACGTTATGGCATAGTAACACAACTGCTATCAACGCACCACTAACTCAAGGAGCTTTCTCAAGTCACTATCTTACTCACTGGAAGGAAACGACATCTCTCCAGGGAATTATTACTGTTGGAGATTAGTCAAGGTACACCTATAGTACTTATTCTTCTCCTTCCTAATGCTATCCCGTTTACTAATTTATTAGGAGCGGCGGGGTCCGCTACCTAACCGATTTGGCGAAAATAGGGATTTTTTTGCTTGAGTGACTGTCGTCAGATCTCCAACAACCAGACATATCATAGGTTTGGTGACACGACTTTCGAAATATAATTTCTTAAATAGATGTTCTAATAAATTATGTACTCCATGCTTCTTTTGCCAGAGACTCATTTACTAATTGGCAAGTGTCATCACGTGTAAGTAATATTGACTATAACTTACTACTATAACTTCACGCCAAATCCCTTACGGGGTAGGCAGAGAGAACCGAGCGCCACGCGAATCGATCCTTACATACCTCACTCGCTTCTTTCACATTCATTGCTCTTTTCATGCACGCTCGTAATATTGACATTTACTCTAAAGATGATCGTAAGCTATTTACACCCCAAATTCAACAAATTATTTTATCATCGTACATAGCATATAACATAAAATTGAAAGAAGTACTCTGCAGTTGTTTACAAATCGGTTTATGAATTAGGCAGCGACGACAACCTACTGGATGAAATATGACTCGCGATTTCGCCTCTGATGACAGTATCACTTCTCTGCTCGTTTCCACCGAAACGACATACGAAGATTTCGTAGAACTTATAGAATAGATCAATCACAGCAGCAATATATACACGGTAAGTCAATAGCATCCATAGGCCTGTTTCGCCATAATTACCAACGCTGGCTCTAGAACATTAAGGACTCCGCGCACTAGGAACACGAATGGTAAGCGTCATACACAGAACACAGAACGTGATGGGTCATTTAGACTAACTTGACTGCGAGCTACCTTAGAATCGTATAGCGGATCGCAGTGTGAATATGAAAATTTTGAATGTTTCTTAAAAGTTACCCACTATTATTATGTGGGTATACTCGCATAGTTAGTAACAGTACTGTCCTTAACTTTTTCTTGTCTAATATAGTATGAAAGGATTAAGGAACTAATCCTTTCATACTATATTAGACTAATAATAGCCGTTCTAATCGAAAATTTAATAACTTATCGATAAGCTATTAAATTCTCGGTTAGAAAAGCTATTGACAGTACCACATTGAGAGTGTGTAGGCTGTGCTTGATCGGTATAAATCGTGTAATGTCCTATTGTGTTCGAGATGTACCGATAGAGATCTACTTTATTCGGGTAACAAAGAATAATAATTTCTTCTGAGAACATAAAATGTAGAATGCGGGATACTACAATTTCTGAAGTGCTTCAAACAGTCAAAGTCAAAGTCAAAGTCAAGTCAAAATCTTTTTATTCCGTAAAAATGGCTACATTTGTTTGGAATCGTCACAATTTTTTTCCCTACCGTGCAGTTTATGACTAGGTGAGCACTGATAAAAATACTGCCAAAAAACTCAGGCATCCCTCTTTTGGTATCCAAACAAATTTACATATTTTATTAATTACATTATAATTGGATCGACTCACTCCCAGGCATTTTTATCATTAATATAGTCAGATACTTTATAATATGCCCTGCTACACAATTTGGCTTTAATAGTAGTTTTAAATTTGTTAATTGACAATTCTCTTATATTGCTGGGAAGTTTGTTATAGAACCGTATACATTGCCCCATAAAAGAATTACTTATTTTGTGGAGACGGCTTGCATGTAAGACAAGATTATGCTTATATCTAGTATTTATGCTATGAGTATCACTCTTTTTACAAAATGAGTCTATGTTTTTGTGGACATACAAAAGATTTTCATAGATATATTGCGATGCGACTGTTAAAATATTTATTTCTTTGAATTTTTCTCTAAGGCTCTCACGGGGACCAAGTTTGTAGATAGCTCTTATGGCTCTCTTTTGCAATAAAAAGATGGTGTTAATGTCCGCGGAGTTACCCCAGAGAAGAATTCCATATGACATAATACTATGAAAGTAGCTGAAATAAACTATTCTAGCCGTATCAATATCAGTGAGCCGTCTAATAGTTTTCACTGCATAGGCTGCAGAACTTAGTTTTCCTGATAATTTTTCAATTTGTGGGCCCCATTGTAGTCTGGAGTCAATTGTTATACCCAAGAACACAGTTGTCTCCACAGGGGCCAAATTAGCTCCATTAACATGTACATTGGTAGCCAACTGTCTTACATTAGGTGTTGAGAACTTAATTACTTTAGTCTTTTTATCATTTAAAAGCAGATTATTAACACTAAACCAATGAATAACTTTAGAGAGAGCATCGTTAACTTCGTCATAATTACCTAACCGTCTATTAATTTTGAATGTCAAAGAGGTATCATCCGCAAACAACACAATCTCATGTTTATCCCTTACATAATAAGGTAAGTCATTTATATACACCAAAAACAAGAATGGACCCAGAATTGACCCCTGTGGGACTCCCATAACTACAGGGGACCCCGAAGATCTTTTACCATTAACATCGACCTTCTGTATCCTATTGCCCAGATAAGAAGACAGAAGTTCGAGAGCCTTGTTCCTGATACCGTAGTGGTGTAATTTTCTGACAAGAGTGTCATGGTGCACGCAGTCAAACGCTTTAGACAGATCACAAAAAATTCCCAAGGCATCTTGCGAATCCTCCCATGCCGCGAATATACTTTTAAGCAAATGAATCCCTGCGTCTATAGTTGAACAACCTCTCGTAAATCCGAACTGTTTCCTATGAAGCAAATTATGTGTATTGAAATGTCTGAGCAACTGGCTAAGCATTAGTCGGTTTAGTACTCTAATTAAAAAAAATAAGTTTTCTGTTTCTTAGTTAAACTATGATTGCACTTTCTTTTTTAGGGTTCCGTACCCAAAGGGTAAAACGGAACCCTATTACTGAGGCTCCGCTGTCCGTCCGTCCGTCCGTCCGTCTGTCACCAGGCTGTATCTCTTGAACCGTGATAGTTAGACAGTTGAAATTTTCACAGAGGATGTATTTCTGTTGCCGCTATAACAACAAATACTAAAAAATAGAATAAAATAAATATTTAACGGGGCTCCCATACAACAAACGTGATTTTTTTTGCTGTTTTTATAGATAATGGTACGGAACCCTTCGTGCGCGAGTCCGACTCGCACTTGGCCGATTTTTTTTTCCAGAAATGCTGTTTCAAGTTTTGTTATTATGCTCTTGGAATAATGGGCTTCTCGTTTGAGGATAAATCGAGATAAGTCCACCAGTGTCAAGCCGTAAAAAGTTTCATAGGTAAACGTGGTCAAAAAGGCTTAATTAGAAGCATGCAACCGAATGTACCTAACCTAAAAGTATTTATATCAACGCAACTTATTTTATAGCGCAAAAGGACGACAAATTCTTAAACGGAATGTGAACGGTTTTTCTTTTTATTTTAACGATACATTTTGCTATTAAGTATAAGTAGTTGTAGTAATTTGACTACAATTTGAAATTAAGAACATTATTTACATTGTTTTTCATAAACTTATTATTTCAAAAGATAATCTTAGCATATATATAATGTATAATTATGATAATGCTATATATATATTTAGAACGTAATGAAAATCCGTGACCGAGGTTTGAATTGGCTCTTGTGAAGTATTGTACGTATATACACTAGATTTAATTAAAGTGTGCTGTTAGTTGAGTTTTTCTATTAATTAGTGTGTAATTTCTTTCAGTGGAGCTGCCAACATATTAATAGAGAGAATATGGCTATCGTCGAGCTGGTTGTAGGGAATTGTCTGCGTGGCTTTGCGAATATTCATTGATGTTTCATTTGTGTGCAGCAATATGAGCTCAAGTATTTCGGGCTTACTTGTAAGTTTAGTTGTTGCATTGAATTGTTTTAGAAGACGTAGGCAAGTAACAATAACGTTGAAAACTTTGTGAAGAAGTAACTTAGTGTTGCGTTCTAATAATGCGTGTGTTAGTTAAACCTAAGTAAATATTTCATAAATTCCTCTCCAAATAATATAATAACAGGGGCTCAAACGAACTTCCGAGTAATAAATAGTTTTATACGTAAGCGTGGACTTGGCATACATGTTTCTTTGCCCTATTGTTTTATAAATAGTAGGGATTCTATCGGCAGACTTTTATTAATTCGTCTGTCTACCCTATTATTGGTACCGGTTTATTAGAAAGAATGTTAATAGGCCAGCAAAATTATGTGGGTCGTCGCGCCGTTGTCGGACGAGCGCCTGGTGTGAATTTGTGATCCGACGTGATTTACATTATACATAACTTTTACCCGATTACGTGGCTCGGTTAAGTTCTGATCACGTCTGTACACTTGTAGACAGCGGCATGAAATATATGTACAGTGCAATTGCCTATAGAAGAAGTTGCTTTGACTATCTGATTAATTCCTTACTGTCTGTTTTGGCAAGAAGGTACTGCCGACTTTCCCCTTTTTCTGACCAAACTAAATATTATTAAATTAACGTAAAATAATTTTATTGCCATGAAACAAATTCAAATATTTGCGAACGTGTGTTTTTATATCACCAAACCATAAGCTGTAAACAGAAAAATGTATCTGAATAACGCACGGTAAAGGATTTGAATGTGTAAGTAGTTATCATCCTCTTTAGAAACGAAGCTCACCTTACCTACGCGTTGTGTACCCAGCTAACTAAATCTATCGAACGAGAGTTTGGCGAAATACTATAGCACTGTTATACTGGTAAAAAGTAACAAATAATAGGCAATTACGTAATTCACAATCGCAATGCTAGAAAAGTACCTTCACCTTACAGAATTCCGCAGCCAAATAATAAATCCCTGGAGTGCTGGCACCGAACATAGTAATAAAGAAAAGAAATCGCAATTCTGGATATGCGATCGAAAGCGCTTCGTATTCAGGCTCTATAATTCAATGACAACCGATTAAATTCTAAGCGACACAGTCCACAAGCAAAAAATAAATGTCGCATCTATCTACAAACTAATTCTGATTTGACAGCAGTTTATAAAAACGCAACAATTGTATCAAAGAATTTAATGGCACGCGTGTACGACTCGCGACTATTTTTAAGAACGCTCACCCACGCTAAATTATCGCTTACCAACACGATGCTGAATTGTGTTTCACAGTGTAGCAACACCGGCGCGATAAACGTGTTAATTAGTTTGTCGCATACGATTTGCATATTTCGTGCAAGAGTTTGTCGCTACAACTCCTCCCGCATTTTATCAGCACACTTTAGTTTACTTTTGATTATGTCTTTATGTAAATGCTTTACATAAAGATTTAAATCCTTGCGAATTAATTTTGCATAGAGTGTAAACAGAAAGTTAACTTGTTGCAAACGATGGGTTACGTCCCTGAACTCTGGTGCCATTGCGAAGGTCGTCGACTAGAACTGTAATTTAAAGTCGATAGATAATTTATAACATGTATTAGAATACAGCGCAACAAAATGAGTTCGCGAGTATTTGATCATGTAACATGAATTATTTAGATACAATATCTGGTTATATTATTCGAATATCTGTGAATGAATGTAAGAGTTTTCATACTCGCTCGCACTTACGAGTATCTACAATTAACATATTTACGCCACAATTTAAATAGGTATACTATTTTGAATTGTACTGAAAATAGTCTGACCTACTCTTATTCACCTAAATTACTTAATTGCCATACTAACACCAACGGCGAAGATACGACTTATATATTCCAATAGAGAAAGCAAACATGAAAACGTCATTCGCGACGTATACGCAGTATTATCTTGTCATGAATGTGACACTTAATTAAACAATCGATAAATAGGACAGGAACACGCTATTTGTATTTCATACATAATCGATGTTATGGAAACAGGTGTTCTCGTTACTAGGTAGCAAAAAGCTGTAGGTATTCAAATTTATATACGTAAAGTCATAGATAAATCTAATTAATATTAGATTATGATCTGCTTCAAATGGAAATTTTATAATATGGACATTAATATTAGTAATTATAAAACAGGAAAACAATCTTATAAGACAAAAGTTGTCAGTAAATTTACCTATATTGCCTTAATTTACTACAGGCCGTTGTATTTCAATACCTTAATGTAAACGAACATTTTACTTAGATGTCTTCTTGTTGGCTGTTATGCGTATAGTAATTGAAGTAAGTAATACGAGTGTTCATAAAATTGTTGTACAGCAATAATATATTAAGAGCTATAAGTCAATATAAACAAGCGTTGATATGTGTAAATTGGTTGCAAGTTTCTATAACATCTACACGTATAAATCCGGTATCAATAACAGCTACTATTACAGCAGAGATACCAATGACGGCATCTCACTCTGGTCTCACTATGTGTCAATTATATGTGGTTTACTAATGGATTAAATTTAGAATGGATAATCCGAACGACAACTCTGGAAGAATTTACAAGAAACATGATGGCTTCAGTCGCATAAAGCCGCAAACTAATTGTATCTGACTTCGAGAATACGCGTATCAGAATAATCGATAGGGGGATATTTTACCTTATTCAATTCAATTCTTCATAACACGCATTTGTAGTAGGTTCTTTGGCCATCGCTGAAAATATTGATTTCTTTATGATGAATGATTGATGATGATAATTAGGATAAGACGGAGATTTCGAAATCAATGTCGAAATCTCCAGTGAAGTTCGGTTCCGAAGTCACTCAAAGGAGAAGATCACAAGTGTACAAGACACGAACCAGATTTCACGTGGAATATTATACTTGGCGTAGATTTAATCTAACAGTATTTCGAAAGTAAGTATTGGCGAAGAAGAAACCCCGAAAGAAACTAGCCAATAAAGCTAATTTTAAAACGGTAAACCCCTGGTGTTGCAAATGCAATAGGCTACGGTAACTGCTTTACCACCAGAAAAGTCGTACGCTTGTTTACCACCTTAGTGGTATAAAAAAGGGCCAAATATAGATTTATTTTTACATGTATACAATTACAAAAGTAAATCGTCTGAGCAGTAGTTTTTATGTGCGATGGATAATTTAAAATTCAAATGATTTAAATAAAGTCAAAAGTCTAACAGATATTCGCTAAGTTTTAGAACTTCTTTTTTCGCGTACTCTATACAGTGTATATAGTGCGTTGTATTCAGAGGTTCTTCGTTATAATTACCTAGACTTTCTTCTACATACGCACTGGAATTCAATCTTATAAGACAAAAGTTGTCAGTAAGAAAATGAAACATAAAGGTTTTATAGGATCGGTAACACACCGTCATTAACGCCCCTGACGTTGCAAGCGTCTGCAGGCTACATCGACGGCTAGCCTTAGGTTTAGTTTTATCCTAAATTTATAAAATAATATGTTCTTACATTCTTATATAATTTAGCTGCTTAAACCCAGTGGCGAAAAATAAGAAATTCGCAAGATTTATGGGCTGTTCAAAATAACTATATCATGCAATTTATAGTCAACGTAATGGATGCACTTTATATCCATTAGCACTAAATTGCAGCATCCGCCGCAGCTATAAAATTAAAAAGCGAATAGAATACTTCTTTTTGTGTGAAGCGAGAAATGGAGCGCGTAGGTCGTGCAAAGGACCCATAAATCTGCCCTGATTGTCTGGAGAAAATCGTGAAATGCACGCCGCTCTATGGTGGGCAGATACACATTGAAAGATCGTAGGCGGTGGACTTATTTACAATCTTTCGCCTAGAACTTGTTGGGACTCGGCAGGAAAATTATCATATTGATAAAATACTCTGGCCTTAAGAAAGGATTTATGAAAATATATCAACCAACACTACGGATATTCACGAGAAGATCGACCTTTATGCCGCATGTCATATAAATAATGGCTTTTACAAAACATACAATTTTGAATATTCAAATGGATATATATATGTATTATCATTTTAGTAAGATACTAGAAAAGATAGCTTATAGCAGTGATAGCCTGGCGGAAAGCAACCTATTACCCGCCTGTCCATGGTTAAAATCCTGGCGTGACCACGTAATTCAAATTAGTGTTTTCTGAGTTATGTAAAGTAATAAATAATAAGTAATAATGTGTACTTGTAATTATCACTTGCTCGGTGGTGAAAAAAATCGTGAGGAAATCCGTACGTCCAAGTAATTATATTTCAAAAAACTAGACCTAGTCTAAGAAAGGTTTTATTTCCGTCTGGATGGTGGAGGTCTGACAGCCTCAAAATCTCTGTCAAAATCAGCACCTTCGCCTAATCCTTAGGGTTAAGGTAGTGAACTACGCCAATCCTAATAGGAAACGAGATAACGCTAGGTTAGAAAAACTAAAATAATATAATAAAATTTCCTCATTTATACATAGATAATAGGCGTAGAAAAATAAATGGTAATTCGAACACACTTATATACTTATAAAAACGTTAATAAAATAGTCAAAATTGCAGTTAAACATAATTTATTGAAGCCAGTTTAAAAAACAAGTTTGATGAAATTGAAAAAAAAAACTGGAAGTCAGACAAATATTTAGAAAAAATTCTATGTGTTTAAATAAACATAATATACAATATCTTGATTCTATTCATCTTAGTCCACCCGAATCACTATGCATAGAAATTTGAGATTTGGAGAACTTGTTGGTTTTGGGCTTATGCTTCTTATTAAACTTTGCCCAAAGGTAAAAATAAAGTCACAACCCTTGAACTTCGTTCATCAAAATTAATGGAATGATCATGTATTTCTACAATATTGAAAATTCAGGAAAGATGAAGAAGTCTAATCTAGGAAGCAATGTGGTCTGGAAATTAATTTGTAGGAGCGAACAAAACTGAATCTAAAACAATTGACTTCAAAAATATGAATTTTGGGCGTAAGGTAGGAAAAAATAAATCTGGCAAAAGTGATTGCTGAACGGCAGCAGATAAGAATCATGAAGAGAGAAAAACGAAATGTAAACAGCTCGGTTAGCGTGGAGTAAAGACTGGAATAGAGACGAAAATCGAAAAAATAATAGTAAAGATAACTGTTACTACAAAGTTGCGGTAAAGTCGCTAGAAATGCCCTGCTACATCTACCTTGATACGGCTAATATGAAAAAGATACCTATGCAAACCCATGTACGGAAAATGTTGTCGTTGACGTATGGTTGCTTGGTGCGTAACACAAAAACAACCACGTACTTATATTATTTACGGTTTATACGCATCTACGTAATCACTACTTCCGTATAAGAATTGGCTAATAGCGACGGCAAAAATGATAAAGTTTACGACTTGCAAACACAGGTACTAGCAATAAACTTTATATATTCTCAGAAAACCATTAACTCATCTCTAGTCAGTGTCGACGAACGCCTTAGTCTTGACCCTGATTTAAATTTACTTAATTAATATAGTGTGCTAATATAATCGCCAAAATATTATCAGTTAGTTATGGTTATAAGCACATTCGTGTCTCCATTTAAATGAAGGTGTTTTATAGCATACTTTGCCATGTTGCTGCTTCGTAATACTGGATTGACGATCGTCAATTTTCAAGCCGCTCAAGGGGCATTGACTTTACTTAAAGAATACCAATGCTGAAGAACGTAACGATAACAAGGTCCTACAATGTAATATGCCCTCCAAAGCTAGGAGGAGTACATCAAATTATAAACTCATCCGTAGATAGCCTTCGGTCAAAGTTGGTTATCTTGAGTATTTTTAGCACAAAGACTAATTTTGGAAAGATGGAAACAGTTCTGGGTTTTGAAGGTCCCTAAGAAAGTGAAAGAAATCGCGTTATTGATATCAGCAGAACGAAATAAGTTACGGTCCAAGATAACTCCAAAGTTTTGGGAATTTAGGAGCATATGGTATCCCCGAGTAATATATTTAGACTAATATTTATGTAACCATTGAACAACTGTAATTTTTTCACATTTTAATTTTGGATAGCGTTAGCGTTTTGGTTTTGAAATTTCTGAATCAAGCAGCTTACTGCTAATTACGAGTTCATCTCAGTTGTTTAATACACTCGTTCTGTTATTCAGATTATCTATTAAAATATCATTAACTATAATGATGTCATAATGGTAATTAAATAAATCAGTGAATTATTTACATGATTACAGTGATAAATTCTATAAGTAGTAGTAATAATTCTACGATGAGCAGGCTTGCATGACTCATGCATAGAGATACTGTCTATTGTGATGCTAAGATGGGAAATGGTTTTTCCTGTCATTTCTAGGATGTGATGACAACAGGTTTATCATATAACATTGGTTTATTACATTACATGACTGGTTTATTACGTTGCATCTACATAAATTGACTTGCGTAGTAGATTACGACTATAGAAATAATTCAATGTTTGTTACAAGTTGAATAATCTACATCTTGTACACACACTAATCAGTGTACAAATTTTTAAAAGTACTATGTTAATGTAGATTTTTGAAAAATTGAGTATGAATAAATATATCCAGGCAAATTACAACACAGCGCCATCTAGCCTCAAATTAAACGAAGCTTATCCTGTGGCTACAAGACAACTGATAAACATACGTAAATATTTATTTTTTGTAAATACGTACTTATGATATATAAATAACACCCAGTCAAACAGACATGGTCATGTACTCTCGACCTCGAACGAAAAATGATTGTCTCGAACGGGAATCGAACCTTTGGTATTTATATAGCTATTGATAACAATTCTTGTGTGTCAATGGCAGTTTGGAACTGAACAAAATTTTATAAACAGGATTCTTCTACTAGATATTTTGCCTGTTCATTTGCCTATATATTTGAATATACTATGCTCATCATATCATATGGACCAATATAAATGTATTTGTTATTTTATTGGTATTTGCTTCATTTCGTTCCGTTGATTTCATTGTTAAACTTTTATTTTATGTATACTGTGGTATACGACCCGCCTGATGTAAAGTGGTTACTGTAGCCTATGTACGCTGGCAATACATTAAATATGGCTCACGCGATGCCACCTCTGCTGCTACCACAGCAACTCCTTAGGAGTTTACTGGTAACTTCACTTCCTCGCAGCAATACAATGACCATCCAGGGAGTTGTATTTGGCTGCGAGGTATGTCCTACGGGCTGCTTTGATGTACGTACCTATTTTGAAAAGACCCAGACCTAGACAAACAGCCATGTTCACGAATACAAATGTTTGTCTTGTGTGGGAATCGAACTCACTAGTCTTGGTGTAAAAGTAGTTTATTAGTAATAGTGTATTACTAATTTCTCCGCCAACGAGCTCATCAAAAGCTCTCAGTGATATTGGTTCTCATCACTGCCGAGATATAAAGCAGAAGGTACACTTCAAATGAAAATCTGACATTTCCTCAATGATATAAACGAAAACTGCTCAACGAAATTATAAGTGAATCTGTTAAATTAGTCGTATCTGTACAATATCGCATCGAAATAAATAGTCACTTTTCTCAGTTTTCTCTGCCTACTCCGAAAGGGACCTGGCGCGAAGATATACATGCATTTTGGCGAGCTCAGTGGCGCAGTGGTTAGCGACACTCCTTTGATACCAACGCCACGAGCGTTGGTTCGATTACCACACGGGACAATCATTTGTGTGCATGAACTTATCTGTTTGTCTTGGTCTGGGTGTTTTCTATGTATCTTAAGCATGTATTTACAAAAAATAAATATGTTTAAATGTATTTATCAGTTGTCTAGTAAGCATGCATGATTGCCACCTCAGTGGTATAAAAAAAAGTACCCGTAACACAAGCTTTGCTTACTTTGGGACTGGATGGCGCTGTGTTACGTTATGTGTAAAGTGGCGCTCACTGTTCATGGTCTTGTAGAATATTGCTTTTTATGTTCACTGTACCCATATGGTTAGAGGTGATATTGCTCTATAAAGTTATGAATGGTAATATACCATGACCAAATAAATCAGGTATTATCAGAAGGTGGTATCAGTATCCCTCTGAACCGGCGAACATGCATGAAATGAGCTGTGAATGATAAAGAAGCGAACGAGGTGTATAAGGACCACATGTTATGGCGATAGGGTTTCTCTTCCGCACCCGACATGACGTGAAGGTAAACATACTTTACATATATAATATTATTTCCTATCTATAGTTGGACGTCCCATTCTCGACTAGGGGTGTTCTGTTCGCTATTAGTGCA
Source organism: Pyralis farinalis (assembly GCA_947507595.1). Lineage (NCBI taxonomy): Eukaryota > Metazoa > Arthropoda > Insecta > Lepidoptera > Pyralidae > Pyralis > Pyralis farinalis. Next base: position 19,947,336 of record OX382274.1, read on the forward strand.
TCCAGAGGTGAATATTTTGCATGAAGATTCTTGGGAGCATTATAACCATAAAAGACATATTTATTTATCCGTTGCTAGTGGCACAGAGTCAGTAATCTGGCCTCCCATCATCTTTCGAGCTAAAACCAACCTCTAGGTACTGCAAGTATAGCGCTTTCACAATAAGCAAACGAGGTTTTGTCAATACAGAGGCTAATAGTATACCTATGGCTATATTAAACGTGAACTTTTGAAGTATATTGAACATTTCGGAAGACCACAGCCAAATAAAAATTTACTATAGGGTTTTCACGTTATCGTGAGTGAGTGAATTAAAATCACCAGAAAGTAAATAAGAAATTACTGCCTTGTATCGGGTTCAGTAATATATTTTACACATATTGATAATACTCGTATATAGAAAGGTAATGACATGTTTAAAATGTGTATAAATCGAATCTTTACCCTTGCTTTCAAAGTATCGCTAGCCACTCAACGATCTGGTTCCTCAAATAATTAGTGTGGACGATTCGGAGAAACCAAATGCAAGCAAACAGAGGCGGCCAAAGGTAAACGTTAGCTCTCATGGCCCTTGACTGAGCATACACAACAGAAAAAATAAATATTGCATTTATTATTTATGTGCATCTGCGCATACATCGAAAATCAGTTTGTCATCACAGATTTTAATGTACCATTAATACCTTAAAGTTAAGAATCCTAGAGCATCTAGAGCATCTATTGTAATAATTTGTTCAGCCGTAGGAGCAGAACTGGGAGAGACTTCTGCTGAATATACCTTACCCACTTCCATAACGATTGGTTTAAGATGGCTGCAATCTACAATGACATTGCACTATTCCTATAGTTTTTAGAGTTCCTCTCTTGAGGAGAGTTAACGGGGCCTCGTTACTATGAAATACTATTATATATTATTATTTTTTACTATTATTTACTATTTTATTTTATTTTACTATTTTATACGTATTCTGCGCTAAACATATACAAATATACCAAACTGGCATTGTCTGTCAAAGAGCAGTATCGTAATAACTATGAGAGATTGTGAATGGAATTTTCACAGAAAAGCCAAATATATAAAAAACATAAAAGTCCAAATGGTACGCATCAGAACCCTCTAATACAAATATGAATATGCACTTGCGCAACCCGCAATATTCGAGAATTATTTTATGTCGGCCACTATTTATGCAGTAGGTACACTAGCTCACATAAGCCTTTTTTAATATTACCAGCGTTAGTACGCTAGACTCGTCGCTCCTAGAGATAGTGCAAAACTTGACCAACATTTTCTAGGGACTAAGCGTGGCTGACAAAATACTATTTGCCAACTGATTTGACTGCAAACATCGTTTAGTTGCACGCATTTAATAATAATATAATATTTCCAAAAAATAAATATTTCCGGACGAATAAAATTCACAACCCTAGAGGTAATGTTAAAGTAGTCATTGGTAATTACTCTTCCACCCGACTCGTCATTAATATCATATACGCCATGTGTCCGTAGTGCAGTGATTTCGAATGATTCTTTGAAATTTACCTGCTCCTGTCTAGCGTGCCGGTCTCGTGACACAATTTCTGATATTCAGGATGGAACCGTCAAGGTAAAATTAAAAAAAAAATACTTTAGGTACTTCTGGAAGTCAGTTGTAAAGATATATTTATCTTGTTATACTGAATAGTTACCATTGGTCGGTTGTTTGCATAAGCGATTAGAAGTCTAATGTCGAATTTTAAATCGTACATACATGCTAAAACCTTTACTCAAGTGTAACTTTCATTCGATTGAAAAATCACTTTCTCTATAGTAACATATCAAGAACATGATAGGTATTTGATAAAAATAAAACGACTTAAAACAATCTTACAATTTTATATTGTAGAATCGAGTCGATTCGAGTCGAGTGCCTACTTTAATTTCACCAATCATGGATTAGATTCCCGCTCCGACAAATATTTTTAAGAACTATTTTTTTTATATATTGCCTTTTAATGAGAAACTTATATTAACTTATATCTTCCAGTAGAATTTAAAAAAATACTTACGTTTAACTAGTTCCCATACACATACACAGTATAAATAATAGTAGTTACGTGTTTAGAGGCCATATGATGCTGTGAAATTCGTCTGAAATAATCTGATTAACAACTAATGTACCTAAGTGTTATAACTATTTACGTATAGTAGAGTCCGTTATATCGAACGAGCTAAAGATAGGCTACGTATTCAAACAAGAATATAATTATCAACAGGGGTATTGTAAACAAGCAACAGTTTATGTAAGAAGAGGATAAAATGCAAACGGCACTGTGATTACGGGTAAATTACAATTACGGGTCGGAGATCACAGTGGGGACGTTGAAATTTTATGAATTAAATGACAGTAGTCCACTAAACACTATCAACTTACATTATAATTACAAATCATATCTACTTAACAGTCATAACATTAACGAAACGCTTTAAACTTAACATGAATAACGATAAACTTTGGCCGCAAAATATTTTTACACTTCTCGTGAAATGTAAATATGTACCTACTAAATTAATGACCTTGGAAAGTTCTTCACTAAGATACAGGCATGATGAAATCCAAAGTGCACCCGGTATCCGGGACCGTGAAGTGCATTAAATTGATCTCTGATAAGACTCTAGATAAGGAAGATATGTGATTAAAGTAGTTGCTACGTCTTCAACTTCTCTAGAGAGACACGAATAATCACGAACTACGTACAAATCTATGTACAGCTTCGGAAACTATCTCTTCCGTAAAATGAAACAGTATATAGCACACAATTTTCCTTCTATGTTGATATTATTATATAAACAGATTTTTCCCAGTTTTTTAAATAAATTGTCTAAATAATTTTTCGTATAACTAAATCAAAGGATTAGGATATAATACGTTAAGAATCTTTAGTTTGATCGTTTGCCGTACAGAGGTTAGTGGCAACCAAGCTAGCTCATCCTATCTAGGTCATAAAATGTTCCGTTTTATGTTCATACAGAACACTAATCATAACGACTACACGCCTTGCGTATCGTAAATCCTTCTACGTAATCTTAAACTTTTTGCACTACGAGTAGAGGGATAGACATTTTATTGAATGTGGTATTAAAATGCACTTAGCGAGTCACGCACAGTTTTTTACACAGAACAGTGCAATCATTATACGTTTAACTCGACATAAATAAGTAGAAACGAACACGCGAGAATAAACATGTAATGTAAGCGAAGATCACAAATTTATATGCATACGTTTAAAAGTACATTGTACGCAGTCGTTAAAATAACAAAAGTTTATTCATCCAGGCAGGTCAGACGACATAAAAATAAAATTTGTGACTCGGTGTAAGCATGGACTATTTTTGTGCGGAATTCTTTTTAGTATCGTATCCGTGCAAGTTCAGGGAAACCAGACGAGGAACAGTTTTATTGAACTGCGCGAAATTAGGCCAACGTGTCAAACCGCGATCTATATGTCTGCAAGTTTAGGTCAGTCGATATTTGCTCAACTGTACCTAACTAACATGTCATAGAAAGAAACATTGGTGTCACTGCACTAGTATGAAATACTATTATCTATTCGGTGCTAGTCCCACTAAGTCCAGCAAATTTCGACGTAATCACGTACGACCTAAATGCGTGCTAACATAGTTGCCAACCATATAACACATATGGTGCGGTATTGCAAGGAGCACGAGAAACATTTAAGACAAGTGCAAGTAACATATAGTTCTTAGAACACATATGTAGTAAGAGCTACAAAGGAGTAACAAATGGAGAAACCAGTAGAACATAATAAAGGTAAATACACTATGTGTAATGTATATGTACGACTAATATAAGAATATTAATATCTAACTTCCTTTTCTTTTTTATTTGCATATCGATTGATATGCACCTTCTGTGTGGCATGTAATATGCTTATCTGCATTGTGATCCAGTTACGAACACGATGCATGAGAAGTTGGCTATCTAACATGGTACTTCCTTAATTACGGAGCCTTCTTTAATGGTACCGGTTTTCAATTCAGTTTACTTTCTGATACATCGAAAATGCACAACACACATAATCTATCTATCTATCTAATCTATCTATTTCAATGCTAATGCGAATTGTACTTGTAATTTACGAATTCCGCGCGTGGACTGAGACTTATTTGAGAGTGCTCGGTGTGCGGTGGGTTATTTTCGGTCAAAGTAGTTTTCCCGCGCGGTTCAGCCCGTCTGAATGTCAGATGTTATCCTATACTTTTATTTACAGAAAGCGCAAGAAACTTCAGTTTATAAGGTTTCATATGTTTCTAGGTTCTTACCTCCTTTTGATTTCCATTACTGTTACTTTTATTAAACTTTCTGTACAAATTCCCTTTTTGTCTATTTTACTGCCTACCTGCATTTCCTGCTATCCCTTCTCATTCAACTCAATATCTTTCCTTTGCTGCCAATATACTGAATATGTTCCCTCTGTATACTTTACAGTGACTTCTACACAAATTTCATACTCGTGGTGTAAATTACCCCATACTCTTCTCGAATGCTCGAACTCTTATATCTCCTCCCCTCGCACCCATATTTTACTATTCATTTTCATCATTCTTTCCTTTCGAGCGCAACAATGTATGTGTTTATATCTGTCAGTCAAGACTGTTCCCTTTAAAGATATAAGTAGATATTTTATAAAAAAAATAAGATATTTTGAAGATAGCCTTTAACAAACGATATGAATGCATTAAAATCTTATTAAGTGAGACGACACAGATGCAGCTACAGTAGATAAAATTACGGCTTTGCAATTAGTTAACACTAATCGGTAAGTTTTATCTATAAAGTCAGTTGCTAGTATGACGTCAAATAATGACATTAAGATTTTTCCATTTACCTCATCATATATTTTCAACTATAATTGTAGAAGTACCTATACACACACTTCCTCACGTTACAGGTAAGTAAATTACGATCAATTAACTTGTCGTGAAGTCAACGAACCCTTGTTTGATATTCTTTATCAGTCAATTGACTAACAAAGTTAACTAAACTCTCATAGATATTAATGAAATATGATCAAGTAACTATAAATATGATCAAGTAACTTGAGTGGTACGTGCCCGGCCATGATCCAGGCGAGGGCATGTACCACTAAACTCGTGTTTTTGGATTTATCTACATATTTATCACTTGCTCGTCGGTGAAGGAAATCATCGTGATGAACCCCACACGTCCAAGAAAATATATTTCGAAAGACGCGTGACCTAAACTAAGAAAGATCTGGTATTTCCTCGAGGACGTGACGATCTGACGGCAGTCGCTTCATATAAAAATCAATGTCTTCGCCAAGTCCTTAGGCTTAAGTAGCGGACTCCGCCAATCTTAATGGATTAGGAAACGGGATAACGCGAAGAAGAAGATCAAGTAAGTATAGTACGATGTATATATAGAGCATTTACATTGAAACCAAAAGCGCAGCAGTAGTTATTACTTATTACTAAAGATTTGGTGGAGCGTGGCAAACGCTGCAAGTTCAAGGGCGTCGATCAACGACCGCGCTTATCATTGGCATTCAACGCGAGCCTTGGATCATTACCGTTGCTGTTTCTATTCAAATACCGAACACCTTTTGTTTTATCATCGAACATACTGTCTCAGTCATAAATTTATATTGTATCTATGCTCTCTGAGCTATAACTAGCTAATCGATAACATACAGTCTAAATCGCTGGCACTAGAGATTTGAAATTTAGAGAAAATAATTCTTGTGCAACCTTGGGATATATTACTGACGAGCTCGGTGGCGCAGTGGTGAAACGCGCTGTTACGCTACTTTGACACCAACGCTCGTGGGTTCGATTTCCACACAGGACAAACATTTGTGTGCATGAACATGTCTGTTTGTATTGGTCTGGGTATTTTCAATGTATAATAAGTATGTATTTACAAAAAAAAAATGTATTTACATATGTTTATCAGTTGTATCCATAATACAAGCTTCGCTTACTTTGGGACTAGATGGCGCTGTGTAATTTGTCTGGCAATATTTATTTATTATTATTTATTAAGAAAGGATATTTGAAACATTCAAGAAAATGCATATGGGAATTATTTACTCAATTAAATAATTGTTTCTAGTGGCCATAATGAAAACTACTAAGAATACAGTCAAAGTGTCGACGATACCTAAATTAAAATTGGCTAAAAAATTAAAGAAGTTTATTTTAAATTATTTTCAGTCGAAGTCAATCTTTAGAGACAAATTGCTCCTAAATTGCATGTGGTGCTCCCTGTCTGTTGTAAAACGAGGTTGGTAAAATCTGGCGAAAGTAGGGCAACGCCAAGTTTATTAGGAAGTCACCTTACAGAAGTCTGCTATTATCAAACATCTCTCTGGAGGGTTGTTGCGTATATTTATTTTGATTATGTTCTAATTTACGTGGTCAGTAGCAATCTCCGGAGGAGTTACTAATGCTCCTTCTATTAGGTTTACAGATTAAGGTAGTTGCTTCACATCATACGGGTCTTACGCTCTATTGAGATTCCACGTAGCCGGTATACCTATTTTTTTTATCATTCTTTAGTTTGAAAAGAGCGTACACTAAGCAAAGTGTGTATAATATTTTATACACACGTAGGGCCGGACATGTTCACGGCCGTGTATCATCGAAACACGCCGAGTTCATGGCGAGGGCTCCTTTCATTGCTTCAGTCCATTTAACCCATTTCATTGACGTAATCCCGACACTTTTATCGCTCGAGTTGCCGACTGCACGTTGCTGGCAGGCGAATTTAAAAGCAAACCGATCAAAATGTATCTTTATGATTTACTAATTTCATAAGGTACTAGGTATTTACATTTTGTTTACGCATGCCTTCAAACGTCACTTTATCCTAGCCACAAATGCATGCAGTAGGTAAGAACAAGTATATAATTAGAAAAAAACTTCTCGAAAGGAAAATGTAAGTAACTAATCAAAATAGACACAAGGTGCATCTAAAGAATAACAATAATAATGGAATAGTAAAAAATTGTAACAAGAAATTGAGGAAAATATCACATATGATGTATATTATAAGGTTCTGTAAAATAATATTAACAGAGTCGACCTCAATAAACCAATGAATCAGGCAGTTCTCACGAGTCTACAGAGAATATTAACGACTACAATTTAATTGATAGAAACTAGCCCAGGAGATGTTTCGAGACCGATGAATATGACACTGTAAGAGCTAATAGGTGGGGCAGTAACAGAATTCGGGATACAGTAATGAAAACTGTTTTTAAATTTCAGCCCAAATTGATCACTGATTGGTGCAATCAAAATTTCCTTCCTTGTATTCCGTTATGTATGGCATTGGAAGTTCTGAAGTGCCGACCCGGTCCAACCACTTTTAAAAAGACTATCGCTTAAACCACAGTAATGCGATAGGTGCTCGAATAAATGGAATTCGCTTAAATACTTTAGTCAAACTTGTAATACATATTTGCATAATTTAAGTTAATGAACGAGATACTCTTGATTAAAGATAGCGAAATGCATAAAAAAGGCTGAAACAATTTACAAGTAGCGTTCACAAGGCCAGTCGTACCTAAATAGTAAAAAATGGTTTCTGCTAACAAGTGACAATGGCAAAAATTAACACATCTGAAATACGGTCATTCACCCACCTGATCTTAAGACAAAAAAATCTTTGTGAACTAGACTTTCGCCTGATGGACTCCTAATAGTAGAAGTGTCAATAAAGGATCCATAAGTGGATTTCAATTGCTTGAAATAGTTACCGACATTAGATATTTTTTACTAAAACTTTTTTTATATGCATTTATTTTATATTCTATAATTTTAGATGGAACGAAATCGAATTGATATTAATATACTTATCATGGTTAGGAAGTATACTTTAACAGTTTCTATCCATAAACGCTGGTTGTGTTATGACTTATTTTCATAGCCATGCAGATAAATTATTATATTATAAAGAGACGAAATTCAATGATTAGCATCAAATCATCGACATGAAATGTCAAAGATCGCCGGTGGTACCACCTGAGTTATGTAACAAAATGTGTATTTTAATTACTGAATGTGTTACAAAAAAATGTCTACTAAAAAATATTGTATAGTAACTAAAATATCTTGTCATTCATTTATTGACTCTGATTGACTTAACTCAATTGAATGGATAAAGTAACATAATTACAGTATTACCTATATATAAATTTATGTTCTCTCTCTAACTCTAATAACTCACTAGAGAAACAAATTGTTGGAGAAATTAATAACGTTAAATACAAAATAACTTTGGCATTCGTATTCAAGATAAATGTTTCACGTTATAATTTCCGAATTAATAGATAAATATTCACCATTCTATTATTTCACATAATAGAATGGCGAATATTTATCTATTAAATTTCTCGTTTATCACAAATTATAAACACCTGTACGCAGTAAAATACTTTTATGAAGATAACGGATTAACATATATTAATTTAGGAGTCCAATAGAAAACGATCGATAACTAATAGACTATCCTTAATTACTTTACTCATAAAACACTTACAGATTAATATAATAACCTAAATAGCATAAGATTTATTTAAAATATAACACAGTTTTTAACATTCTATTGTACTCGTATCAAATACGTTATTTTGTGAAATAATGATAACGCATTACATTCGAAATTTAAAATATCATTTAATAGCAACGGAATCTGTTATTTTTTTATAAATAATTTAATGAACAGAAAAGGTTAGTACTCACTCTTATTAAAATTCCATGTTTGTGCGCGAGTGCAGCACCTGCAGATTAGACGACCGCGCAGCGGGCAGCGGGCAGTGTTTGCCGGTAAAAAGTGAAATTTCTCGCGACGCCGGCCGCTGATTATTTATTCACTCGTAGTGAAAAACGTGGATCATCCGACACCGAGTTCAATTCGCGCCAAGTATATATAAACACGTGTTTTATAAGTTAATATTTAATGTTCGAATTTAAATTGAAATTATTTCCAGAAGTGTTTGTGAAGCTTATTGGTTAAATTTGTGTTTTTTTTTTATTATTATTTAATTGTTCGAGTAGTGTTATATCGGATCGGTAGCAGCGTGGTGGAGCAGAGTCGATCGGAGATCGAAGCGCGCGACTCTGAGCGCGGCTTGTGAACTACTGAACCGTCCGTCTGTCTGCTCTACGTATCTGCGTTAGCGCACAGAGACTCTCATAATTTAAAATACAAAAAAATAAGAAGCTTTTCTTCTTCTTAAACCCACACCCATTACTAAGTAAAATTTCTTGAGACGGATAAGTAAGTGTTATCAAATAACTCAGTGGTATCTTCTTGATGTTCATGTATTATTTAAATTATTAAAATATGATCTGTTATCACAAATAAAATGAGTGTCAGATAATGATTACAATAACAATGACTTTTGACTTATTTACTATCTTAAATCCTAAATTGCTTACTTCCTTTGGTATCTGAGTGTTTTTGTCGTATTTGTCCGTTTATTTAAAAGTAGTTAACAAATAGCAAATAAAAATTAAGTACTAAACTTCAATATACCGCCCATAGATATTAATCGTTGATAGACCAATCTAACATTAAAAATTAACATACATATGAAACCAATCCGACCAAAAAAAAAAACCAGGAAATCATAAAAAGAAGTCGTAACTTCAGCAAATTCATATGAAATTATTCTGATGCTGGATTTTTTTGTATGACGTCGAGAAGCATACAAGCATACGGCTCACCTGATATAAAGTAGTCACCGTAGGCTATGAACGCTTACAATATATTAAGTATCGCTCGCGCGATGCCATCTCTACTGCCAACATAGCAGCTCCTTAGGAGCTTACCGGTGACCCCACTCACATGCAGAAACACAACAAAACAGTGCGTTATTATTTGACTGTGGTTTTCTGAGAGGTAGAGCTACTTCCCCAGATGGGCTGTTTTGATGCGCTCTACTTATCTTAAAACACACATGCAAACAGACATGTTCAATGTTCATGCACACAAATATTTCTCATGTGTGAAACTATGTGTCCAAATAAAAAAAAATATATTCCTAATCGAATAATAATTGGCTTAAATATGGTAACTTACACCTAAAGTATGTATGTATATATATACTTTAGGTGTAAGGTGTAATAGGTAGATTGCAGATAATGTGACTATCGTGTAATGAGCGCTTTACATGTAGCCAGTGAAGGCTCCGTGGGAATTTTATGTCTGCGATGTATGGGTATGTAAGGTAATATTGTAAACTTAAAAAGGTTGCTTGTAAGTTAAATACTTTCAAAGGTTAGCACATTATGCATATTTCTACTTAACTACTCATGTCGTATATGGTATGAGGGGCTACTCACTTTGTAAACTCTATGGAGAGGTGAACTAGTCATACCATACGTGTATTGTGGGTGTCATTATAACAGAGCAGTGGTTTGTCCGCATATGTCGTTATTAATCAAGTACCTAATAATAAACATTACTGAGTAGTTATATGGTTACTTATGTTAATTTAGTTTGAAGCATACTGAGATATTCGAAAATATTTTTACAATAGAAAAATCACCTCTTCCGTTTAAGTGGAGTTTGAAACCCGCCGCGTCTCGGTTAATGTTCAAGTGCTCTTCCCACTGAGCTGCCGGGATGTGCTTATAATGGTGGCAAATTTACAAGGAGATCGTTGGTTTGAACCCAACCTAGGCGGGGAAGATGAAATTTTCCGTTATAAAAATATTTATAATACAATAGTCTGGTGTCATGCAAAAGTTGCTGAATGACATTTACAATATTTGGTATTTGACCTTTTACATTTCTTAAATTATACGCCTTTATCACCCACAAAGAAAAGGTAAGAAGATTAAGGAAATAAATTTAAGGGATTTTTTATTGATTCCTTAAAATACCCGTGACTGTAATAGTTTTCCTGTAAATACAGGTAAAACTATAACTTTTCGATTTTAACAGATTTTTAAGATTGAAAACTGAGAATATAGAAATTTTAAACATTTATCATGTTCATTATTTCACACTAAGAAATAATGAACATGATAGGGGTTCAAGTATGACATTTCCGTTTTATAGTAATAGATACTTTGAATTGACATTAAACCTTCATGGTGTGAAATTTTCGAGTGATACTTTTTTCACATGATACCTACGACATTTTTCTGTTAAAAAATGTGTAACATTTGATTTTCGAATTTTAATTGTTTTTTTTTATTCAGCTTAGACGGGAAAGATGGATACTTCGAAGATCCGAGTAATTTTTGAACACGAGTTCCGACGCGGAACTAAAGCGGCAGAAACGGCTCGCAATATCAATGCTGCGTTTGGAGAGGAGACTGCTAATGAACACACCGTGCGATTTTGGTTTAAATGCTTTCATAACGGAAACTTCGACTTGAAGAACGAACCACGTGGAAGACCGCCCACACAAGTGAATAACGCTGAATTGAAGGAGATGGTGGAAACCGATCCGAGTCTACTACTCAGAAATTTGTGGCATGGTTTAACGTTACCTTACCAACAATATTGATTCATTTGCATCAAATCAATAAGATAAAAAGTATGAAAAATGAGTGCCTCATGATTTGGCTGATCTGCAGAAAGAAACGCGTGTTAAAACTTGTGTTGCCTAGTTGAATCGGTACAGAAATGAAGGGATATTTCATCGAATTGTAACACGTGACGAAAAGCGGATTCTTTACCATATATAGCCATAAGCGAAAAATGCAACGGCTGACCCCAGGTCAAACGCCGCAACAGTGCCCTAAAGCAAAGCTTACCATTAAAAAGGTAATGGTAACTGTTTGGTGGTCTCTTCATGGCATTATTCACTATAGCTTTCTCAGGTCTGGTCAAGCAATAACAGCAGATGTTGACAGTGTCGAACATTAAACAATGATGGCGATACTGGCAGTGAAACAGCTCCGACTCGTGAATTGATATTATAAAATAATATAAAAATATGTGGGTCCAGCTTAGGGGTTCGGCATATCACGTAACTATGTCAATTTTGAACTTATGACTTAAATGACTGTGACTGGGACATAAAAATAGCCAGAATACCATAGTAAATAACAACTCATTTGTAAACAGATTATAAAGATGTACTTGAGCGTCACGGCTTCCGAGGGGCTTGACAATAACGGCCTCTGCCAATCGGCCACGCCCCAAGTCTCTTCGATTGAAAAGGGACTCCAGCAGTGGGGTAAATGCTCATTATAAAATAAATAAAAAAAAAATTGTTAGCATTTTAGAATGTGAAGTCATATGTATTGAGAATTGTTGGTTTTTCATATGTATGTGGTGATGATCACCATGATCATAAAGAGCTGACGTCATCTGTTTGAAATAAAGAAATAAAGCATTTACTAACCACATGATACAGTAAATAAACAGCATAACTACAAAATACAAATGCAATTAATTAGTAGGTAGTAGTTTGTATCGATACATGATGTTACTGAATCAACTATAAAATGTGTCGGTAAAAGGCCTCAGTTTGACATGATTGTGTGACAAATATTATGCTGCGCCGATTTTCAGCTGTTTTTGCATGCGACGGGCTCTGCCAACTACCAAACGGCTCTGATGAAAGAGAGATAAGGCTAATCGATATTTAAAAGGTGTCCCGATTGGTGAAGTACCATATCAATATTATATTTCTAACTTATGGAATACCATAGCCAAATTCCCGTGAGCGTTGTTGTGTTCCTGCGAGTAAGTGAGGTCAACAGTAAGCTCTTGAGGCATTGCTGTGTTAACAGCGGGTATGAGAATATACAGTACGATACGGCAATTGTTACAATTTGCTTGTGTTTAAATAATATAGCAATATATAATTATAAAAATGGTACCATCTTTGCAGTAATTTAGAAGCAAGGACACAAGCGAGCATAGTACGTGGCATGCATATACTTCACAGGCCTATATAACAAATTAGTCCCATAAACCAATTATGAGTGTTGAACATCTAGCACAGAGTACCAGCTATGAATTCGTATGATGCCATTAGTTGGAAGGTCACCCAGCAAACGGTGATGTCAGCAATCACCATCGCGACTGATTTATCGACACCACTTGGTCGGATTAGGGCCCCTTGAGCAACGCCGGGATATATGGCATGGCTACAACGGATGCTCTGACAGCTTACAATATTATACGAGATTATATTAATGATCTTACATCCAAAATAATCACACACATTCTGGTAAGTAGAGCAGTTACTGTTGGATTGATGTATACATATTGTTTTCTTACATTCGATGGGTAATATGATGTCCGTCCTTCTTGGTCATAAGAATCTAAACTTCTTTTGCATTTATTTTTAAAATATCTATAATAAAAAGTTTTCTTATTAGCTAGAGATTTAGTATAATTTATTCAATCCTCATTGTATCTATCGCAGCCGCCATACGGCAGTAAAGAAAAATAGACAAAAAGTTCTTTTCATGACAGATAATAAATTCAACCTCGTAAATATTAATTCTGTTATCAATCTTCGGCATCTATTTTTTATGGAGTAGCAACAGTAATTAATTACAAATTAATAATAAGACCTAATAATGTTGTATTATTATTGTTTATTTATAATAAATATAATAGTGTAATTTATACACATAAATTTACAATTTTTTTTCGTATACTGCACATCGCCACCCATCGTCGATAGTTCGCAAAAATAGAAATAGATTAACATAATTTGGAATATTTAATTTGTAGTTCAATGCACTACGCATTACTGTTGATTCATAAGTGTGTTGGATTTCTTTATTAAAAAAACTGTTCTACTAATAGTTTATATTGAATTATTTCGTATTCAGCAAGTATCTTACAGTAGTGAAATAATCCGTCAGGGTCATCTTTAAAAGTTTAATTTTATTCTCTATGGAAGTATGTATTTCTGAATACGTAGTTGTAGCGGAAATATTTTGTTTAAATGTGTACGGTATGTAAGACATCCATAAGAGCTTAAAATATATTCCATAACAGATTTACCTAAAATATTGTATAACATTAAAAGGATTTTATATGGATCTCTGTATTTAATAATAGAAATATGCTCTGAGGATGTTACGTACAGTATCTATCTGGTAAATCAAATTCACACGATTGTAATGACCATTCCTAGATAAGTTTTGCTAATTCCATATGTATCGATTAGTACTAATGTCTCTTGAGTAAATGACTATGGCAGTGTGCAATAAGTTTAAGTTGTACATATTGTCTTCTGTGAGTCTATTTATGTGTAAGAGCTTAGTTTTATTAATATTAAATACCAGACGAGTGTCATGTGACCATTTCCATAGACTATCGAAATCACTCTGAATTTGATTTGAACCAATTTTAATATTTAATGAGACAAGGTATTGTCCACATATTGAAAAATTTCACCAAACTTTATTATTTTAGCCATATTTATTACTTAGGTTATGTAGTGTAAAGGACCACCGAACGCACCGAACCCTGCGTTGTACCTTTTCTAACCAAAATCTTTTCACTTAAAGGATTTTTTATGTTAACGTAATAGAAATGATCTCGAAAATAATCCTGATACCACTGTAATACTTAACCCTTCACTCATCAAGCCTCAATTAGTGTGTTAGTTAGTTTAGTAATATAGCTATCGCAACTTAAAAAATATTAAATTTTACAAAATTTATTCACAACAAAATTCTAAATATTATTCTTCTATCTACGTATTTACTGTTTATGATGATGGAAAAAGTGACACGTGCATTTTTTGATACTTTACTTTACTTTACATAGAAATTATATAATATTAACGTTTAAAAAAATGTTAAGTAGTCCAATACTTTGAGCTAGTTGAAAAAAATGAACACTAACGAAACGCGGGCGATGTTAACCTAAATCGATCTCACTGTGACAATAATAGTTTTCCAAAAGGACGTTGTCAGGTTAAATGATACTGGTTTCACTGACTTCGGGCGGAAAACTCATCAGTGTAATGTATTTCGAATGTGAGTTCTAATTTTCTAGTCTCGTTTTTATTTACTCGTAACTGGGTCATGATGTGTAGCATAAATAACGTTCAGTTCTGCTGATATAATTTTATACCTGAATCAATTTTATAGCTCTGCCGCTATAGCACTGCTTTGTCTATACCTGATTTGAATGAAAAAAATGAAATTTGAGGTAAAAGTTGAAACTCATGTTTAGAACCAAGACCAACCTCACCTGTTTTCTAAGTGGTGAAGGTTAAACAGAATTATTATAAACTTTAATTTAAATTACTTTAGAAGTATCTAAGAATAAATCCATTTACCCTTTGTCAGGACTAACCGTGTATAATATTTAAAGTTTAATAAAATTAAAATAACACAACTCAAGCCAAAAATGTTAAACGTAGAGGTAGACCAACATGGCGCCTGCTCTGGTTTAGTTGCCTGCCAAAGTTAAATTGCAGCGACTGCAAACTACTTGTATTACAAAAATATGGTTGACTAAACTTAAATATACTTTTACTGTCAATGATCGAAAATTATGATAGTGACCATGAAGATTTTCTTCGAGTTGTGAAATTTTGAAGCAATCATGTTTAGAAGCGTCTGTCCGTTGTCAACAATTCCTGCCAAATTAATGGCAGTATCTAATAAAATCTGATGTAAGGTATATCAAAATTATATTAGATTCAAATTATGCATGGTAAATATTAAGAAAGGTTTTTCTATAATTTGTAAAATAATAAAATAAAAATTAATTAAGCAAGAAGAAGGAATTTACTCATTAGTAAGTTCATCACTATAAAAATGCAGTCCATTAAGGTGAAAATCTAATCAGAGCTACGTTACACAGTTACAGCTTCAGCGTTTCGGGATAAAGTTGATGGCAAACTATTATTTACAAATCTACGGGCATACATACATACACACACACACTGATTAGAGAGGGAGATATCCTACTAAAATGGTACAGCACAACCGAGAAGGCTTGTAATTACGTTTACAAGCCTTCTCAGTTGTGCTGTACATATAAACAAAACTTTAATTTCGACTTTTAAAGCAATTAGGTACCAAAAATTCTTATAGAATGATCAGCTAAAAATATTTTTTTCTCACAACTATTCACGAGGAATATATTAGAAATTACAATTTAGGTACACGCAATAATAAATGATATTTTAATAAAGTTTTCTGGTGTTGGGCTTTTTCATGTTACATATATTTGTAGAGTTCTGCTTCAAGGTTTGAATGAAAATACCAGTTGGCCTATTAATTTAATACAAATAACTCTATTAACTACAAATATAACCAGTTGAGAATGCGCAAGCTTGCATTGCCAGAAGAACACCTGGCTCGTTAATTATATTACAATTCAATTTTTTTTTTTAATTTGTCGGCCATTTTGACCACATTCCTTAAGAGATAGGAACGGTATTCCTGATCATTCCTATTCTACTTTTTTATGCTGAATCCGAATCTGAAGTCAAAATTCGAATATCCTAAAAAAGCGACAGATATACACACAGACAGACGCAATGTAGGTAGCGAGAAGCAATGTAGGTAGCGATATTATTATTGTGCATTGTTCTTTTACAAGGTACTTGTTTATTATAAAAATAAATAAAAAACATTGCAATGTACATTATGCCTAAAATAAAACGGTAATGAAATGAGCATAAGGATGCTCCTTTTTATTGTATTCGATAGATAAGGAGAGGGACAAATTACCTAATGGTACGTAATCACCATTGCCCTGAGGCATTCGCCATTACTTATACGTACTCCTTTTTTACTACATATAATATGGAGTACTGATAACCCAGTGGGTAAAGAACCGGCCTATTGATCAACTGGACCCCAGTTCGACTTCTGGCGTGTATCACTAAATTCGTGTTTTGCGATTTATGAACATTGTACGGGTGTGTAGGAAAGCATCGTGACTCAAAGAAATTATATTTGGAAAGACGTGTGACCTTACCTAAGAAAGGTCTGGTTTACCCTTTGAGTTGTGGAGATCTGCCGGCAGTCGCTCCATGCAAAAACCAGTATCTTCGCCTAATCTTTTGGTTTTAACGCTAAGAAGAAGAAGACCTACACTACATATAATATAGAAACAAATACAAAATAATTGTAACAATGTTGTAAATAGAATATTTTTTGTATAAATAAAGATCGCGTTAGGCAAGTCTCGCGATGTACTTCTCAGTGCCTGTGTCACTGCTATATCAGTTAACTTTATTTTCACATGTCGTCTCAGCCACAAACGCTATGTAGCATGTCATGTTGAAACAATAAAAGTGTTTAGAGTATCCTCGCCAGCAGCGCCGGCAATATTCCAAAATAATCATCTTGCACCGCGACACAGAGAAAATACAAATGGAAAATTACGCGGATTTTATTACAATTCGTGGTAGATTTTCTTATTTTCTTTGGGACAGTCTTTATTATATCTTATTAAATATATTTAACTAAACTTCTTAATTTACATCTTATTAAGTTCAATTTTTTTACACTGCTTTCACTAAATTGAGAAAGATCCTAAAATAATCAAAATTTTATTTAAATAAAATTGATATTATATATATATGATATTCATATATGATATTTTTTCCCCCTTCTGGTTTGCTGAATGGCCAACTTTTCCAAATGCGGATGTTTCAAAATTTGGCGTTCAAATTTTCAAAAAAAATCATTAGTTCTAATAATGATAAAAAAATTGTCAGCTAATTGAAACTAAACCGAAATATAACAAAAATTAGAATATATTTTGACACATTATTTAAAGTTTATCAAAGTAGGTAGCAAACTTAATTTTTTCATACAACGCAAGATCCTGGAGTAAGACACCATAACAGCGCTAACTTTTTCTTGCGAATATTTACAATGTCCGACACTTCTGTCACAATATTTCATTAATTCCAAGGAAGTTATTTTGTGTTCGTCGCGTTTTTCATATTGTGCCTATGTTTAACGATGTCTTGGAAAGGCAGTACCATATATGCTTATATGGTACTAGCTATTGAAAAGTTGTTTAGAAATACGCCGATTTTGTGTCTTTATTTCGTTTATAATTCTTTTTTGTTTTAAAATACTATATTTTTTCTATTATACTGCAGCAATAATCTCATTTAATTAATAAATGTAGATTTTATGAAGCATTGATGATTATCTGAATAATGAAATAAAAACTATATCACAAATACAAACCAACTTTATTGAAGTCGACGGCAATATAGGTTTTAAGAAAATACGGTGCCATTATTTTATATTTATTTTATTTCTATTATTACAAAATCAGCCATTAGATACAAAATGTCAATTTTTATTTTCTTACTGAACATATGGCTAATTATGGATTTACATTACACAGATAAATATACTCCAACGTTTTTGCTCATGCTACTCGAGTAGTGTTCATAATTTGTTTTTAATACTATTTTTTAATACTACATCGGGAGGCATACAAGCATACGGCCCACCTCATGTAAAGCGTGTACCATAGTCCATTAACGCTTGCGATATATTAAGTATCACTCGCGCGATGCCTCCTCTGCTGCTTATACAGCAACTCCTTGAGAGCTTACTGGTGACCTCACTCACACGAACACAACAACTCTCTAGAGAGTTGTTATTTGGTTGCGGTTTTCTGTGAGGTGGAGGTACTTACCCAGACGGGTTGCTTTGATGCGCCCTACCTCTCTTCAAATAATAATACAGTGCGATATGATATATATACGTGTAACAAGTGAGTAGTTCAAACATAGAGATGCGTTTGAGTATTAAAGAAGGAAGTGAGGTGTGTAAGGACCGCGTTTCTTAGCGCGAGGGTTTTTTTATACAACTAGCAAACAAGCATGCGGTCCGCATTAGATGGTAAGCGGTCACCGCAGCTTAATGACGCTCGCAACACCACGGGGATGTTACTCGCGTGCTGCGAATCTTGTGACCTAAGGCTGTGTCGTCACAGTACCCAGTAATTTCTCTGCCATATCTCACCCTTCAAATCGAAACACAGCTATATAAATATAGCTGCTTGGCGGTAGAAATAGGTACGGCTTTTGTACAAAGTCTCCCTCTGGTTCTCTCTACCTACCTTTCGAGGGAGGATCATCGTTCTATTTTTTCGAAAATATAGACATTTATCGCATGTAATTATTTTTGATATTTTTAGCTTTACACACTTTAGAGATAGGTAATAGTATTTTATTTTTCATTTTTCATAATCAGTTAAAAATACACGGTATAAAAAAATTTAAACCTGTTTTGAAATGTACAAGTAGAGCCCATTCGTATGATACCCACTTGAACTAGTAGATGCACTTGATATTTCGACCTCATATTGCAATACTATTTAGAAAAAGGCAATATTTAAAAGTATTCCTAATTGCAAATCCATACCATCCATTTGTAGTTGGTGATATATGCCGCTGTGACGGACGGACAAAGCCGCACAATAAAAATTCCTTTTCTACCATGGAACTCTAAACACGGTTAATCACATTCTGTAAGAAGTATAAACGCACTGGTCACCAATATGTACCCATTTTACATGAAATGGACCGTATGTTATAAATTATAAATATACATGTTTCTCGACATTGTATAAAAAAAAATGAAGAATCTTAATCTATTTAGTAATGATCGTTAAGTTGGCTTGATATGTGTACTTAATCTACATCAGTGTGTGATCTAACGTGTGGTCTAAAGAGGCCGTCGTCAGGATGTCGAGCCTTATCATCTGTCGCCTCGATAGCCCGCTCTACATGTCACAGGATCTAAACAAACTCGAGCTCAACGGGTTACTATAATTTAGTCGCTCTTATATACTTATGTCTAATCAGTAGTTTCTTAAACTTGGGCTCGTCCATGCAGGGAGACGCGGGCGTCAAGCGGCGTGTATTAAGCGGGCCATGGAAAACTCTAACATATGGCTATGTATAGAGTGTTTACGGAGAGGCATTATTGCGTGTGTACCAGCGACAATCGCCGCATGTTAATCCCTGAAAAAAGACTGGCAGGACGCAAGCAAGTTGTGACTCGCCGAGACGCCGAAGCGCGTGACGCAGCGGGCGACGCGGCGTGCGACGGACGCGGCGAGAGCAGCGCTGGGTATCGCTATTAGCCGTCCCACACCATGCACCAAAGCTACTGGTTACATATATTCGTTCTGTACGTGTAATGCGGCGGGTAACGACACGTGTCGCCTCCCAATAAACGGAGAAAACGCTTGACGCTCCGCAACACGCTTCGCGCGCTGCGCCGCCTGACTCTCCGCATGTCACTGGAAGGGCTCAGGGATATATTCACGGGTATAAAGATTTTTAGCAATACAAATATTTTGTATATTTTTTAACACTTAGAAAGAATGCGAGAGGAAAGAATAACAAAACAAATATACAATGCGAAAGTTCTTCTTTCGGATGTCGGTGGCTACCAGCACCAAATAGATCGGGTGTTATCTGAATGCGGTATCAGGAGTCTTAAAAAATGGCGAGCGTGCATGAAAAGAGCTCTGAATGTTAAAGAAGCGGGCAGTCACAAAGAAGGGACACTTGGCATCTTCACTGGGCGTTGTTTCACGCTTTTCGCGGTGTGGAAGGTGGTAGTGAGGTTTGCACTAAGTGCGTGGTGGTGATGAATATATTCGCCATAATGATGTTAGTTCTCTTTGCAGACAGATTTTGTACTTGAAGTACAGAGGACAGTTTTGTGCTTTCTCCATCCATGACTCCAACAATGCAGAACGAAGGCTACATCGCCCGAGTCCACACAGCTCTACTACCAGCGCGCATTCACCCGTGAAGTCCAAAGGGGCTTAGCACGTAGTTATCGATAAATAGATAGATTTTTAACAATACTGAGACGACGAGCCGGTGGTCATGTGGCTGAAGCGATATTTGACGCCCAGAGTCGCAGCTTCAATTCCCGCTAAAAACGAAGCATTTTTTTTTACGGTGCTGGGCAGCAAACAAACATACCTATGTCAATCAGTTGCCGTACTCATAGTCTATGAGAGCTTGCAATACTTAAGCTTTCCTCGATGATACAAACCTCCATATCAAAGAATGACTCCATATCAAAGAGAGCGGGTAATACTCCGTATATTGCAAGCATTCATAGTCTACTGTTACGGTTTGACAATAACAGACGTACACAGTTCCGAAAGAGCTGCTGCATCAGGAACGGATAACATCGCGCGAAAATTAATTCTTGCACTGCAAGGATTCATAGGCTATAGTGAACGCTTCACATCAGCCGAGCTTTATACCAGTTTGATACCAGACATCCGCACGTGTCCGATATTACTTTGGCCTATTTATGATTTTAATGAACTCGAATCTAGAACTCGCTAATACTACTCGTTTCGTTTTCATGATAGTTACTCAACAACTCGAAACGAGTATGAACATAAAAGTAATTCGATACTTATAACGTTGCATGCATCCAATCCGCTTAGAATAATCGCGTCCTAACAAGACAGCTGGTATGTAGTGAATATTCGCATGTGAAACAATAGCGGTTGTCAGCTCTGAAACTGGGCAACTTGTTTGTGGTGTGGAGTGTCGGCCTGTCATAACATTTCGTCGGGCGGCAGGACGGGGGGCGGCCAGGCCAGTCACTTCAAACAAACTGTAATAACTTTAGCGCTGTACGCTACTGCTCCATGAATATCTTACAAAGTCCTCGCTTCAGTTGGTTTCCATACTTCTTCTACCTAGCGTTATCCCGTTTCCTAATCCATTAGGATTGGTGGGATCCCTTACCTAATCCTGAAGATTTGGCGAAGATACTGATTTTGACATGGAGCGACTGCCGTCAGACTCCCACGACCCAGAGGGAAAACCAAACATATCTTAGGTTAGATCATACGTCTATCGAAATATAATTACTTGGCCGCGCGGGTTTCCTCTCTATGTGTTCCGTGACAGCCGAGCAAGTTTTATACACCTAAGTGATAATTACAAATATGTACTTACCTACATAAATCCGAAAACATGAATTTAGTGGTACATGCTAGGATTCGAACCGGGTACGTGTTACTCAATAGGCCTATTCCTTATCCGCTGGGCTATCACTGCTCCAGTTGGTTTAAAAACCACTACGGCACTAACTGTACTGAACAGGTAACATAGGGGACTATAAAGACTGCAGACTGCCCATGTCAAACACATTATATTAGTATATAATATATTAGAAAGTATTATACATTTCTTTAAACTATCTCAATACTACATTTTTTAGTAAGCACGTCAGGAGGTATTCAAACATAATAATGTAAAGTAATTATCGTAGCCTATAAGCGTTAGCAATACAAGAATTATAATTTTAGCGCGATGTTATCCATTCGTAATAAAATTTCGTTCCGATGTAGACTGGGGTCTGGAGAAGGATATAGACTACATATTTTATCACTATAATGAAATTCCACGTAAGTAAAGTGAGACGCAGAAACTAATCTCTGAAACTGTTAGGTACACACAGCGATATCTTGAGCTAGACGATTTGACCCTTATACCTTTATCATAGCGCACGCAATAAGAGTAAAAAATGATACTACAAGTGTCTAACATGTTTGTAACATATAAATAACAAAGTGCTCCACTTCACGGAATGTACAATCTTCGATCTGTAATCTCGACTCACACTTCAGTTAACTTTGGATTGAATTTCATCAAAAAATGTTAAACTAGACAATCGACCACCAAGATCAAACCAATTTAGCCCTACTGCCGTCTTTCCAAGAGTTTAATTTCAATTCCGATGTATTATTGGATTTGTTTTCCCGGGTAACCCTACATATTACTCGATTTCAATGATACCTCTTGTATCTCTGTCTCTGATCTTCACCTACTTTTACATAATTTTAAGATATGGGCAGCAAAAAAATGTCTCTTATTATATTAAACTTATTACATTAAAATGTTAGAGAAGCGAGTGAAGTGTGTAAGGACCGCCTTATGGCGCTCGGTTCCTCTGCTTACCCCGCAAGGGACCTGGCGTGAAGATATACATACATACATTATAATAAACTCATTAATTGCGTAATTTGAAAAATATTGTCTTATGTTTAGTCTCTAATAAATATATTGTAATCTTATTAAAACTTCCGCTATATATTAGCTATTTATTTAGAGTTTTATGACCTTGTGTTAATTTACGTATTGTGAGTGTAGCATCAAAAATAAAACATTTTGACATTATAAAATATTCTATTATGTCTTGGCCGGGATGTCCAAAGTTTATTTTAGCTAACGATCTACGTTAACTGTATTACAGTTGTTGTCTTTCCGCATGAACATGGGTAGATTGTTTGGGCAATATGTATTACTATAAAAAATATATTACTGCACATTTTTTAATTATTATATTGATGAGATGGTCAAACCTTCGTGTCCTTCTGTAGAATTAAACTTAGTATCCCCGTAGACATATAAAATTATTACGTTACAGAAAACTAAATAATAAGTTAATAATGTTAGACAATTTTAATGACATTACAGAACGATCATCTGATTGTAGATTGACCAACCGTGAGCTCTGTAAAAATTAGACATAGTGGCAATAACATTTTAATTGAAGCGAGTACGCACTTGAGTGCATAAAACGTTTGCACAAATCTCACGCTACACATTCAGAGTTCATTAACAACGCTATTCCTCAAATGATTTAATTTGTGCAAGACGCGTCAGTTACGTCAGTTTTAATCTACAGGGGATTGAGTCAGCCGTGCAACCCATTTTAGTTTGTTAATAAATAATAACGCTTACTACTTCCGTGTTCTAAGTGATCCTAATATAGGCAATGATCTAGATAATTAAAGAGTTATTATTTTAATTAAATTAACTCTTTTAAATTAACACTTCATTTCAGCAACCATCTTGAAACGTCTTTTATTTATAGGGGACTATAAAGACAACATGTGTATGTTAACTTTTATACATATTTCAAAGAAATTGTTACTGACGACAGCGAGCATTTAAATACTTTTAAATAAAAGTCCAAGGACCGAAAACAGTATTGGGGAAGTTCCATTTTAGTTTAAATTGTATATTTTAATTTTAGTTTAAAGACTTGGCAGTAGTTTTTGTTAAACGCTATACTTTCGCGTTGTATATATATTTCGTATTTCTTGCTCCTGCATTCTTTCCACGCGAACGAACGAACGAAGCATGCCTCTTCGTATTTTAACACTGGCACTCTCTTTCAGACCAACTCTGTTTCTAACATCATCATTGCGAATACAGTCTACAAGCGTTACGCTACAAAATTTGCAAATTTCGATAGCGTGTATTACTTTCAAGGTATCTCTACCATACCCAGCTCACGCTTCCATAAGTAAACATTGCGTTGGGAACATCACTATTATACCAGTATTTAATCATTTCCCCACACAAGAATAGAGCCCGCCACGGTATTAAACTAATGCCAATTAGTCTTGAGAAAATGTATTATTGAGAAACGATATAGATGTAGAAATTGAAGGGTGGTTTAGTTCCTGCCCGACCGATAACAGTCTAATAACGTTAACCTATTACTTTGAACTGATTCAGCTCAGTGTAAGAAAGACAAAACAATATTATACAAAAAGAACTAACGAATATATTATGAGTAATAAGGTTTTACAGTACATCTACTTTGAAACACTGGCTTATCATAAAATACTTCTTTATTTCGTATTTTAACTATTTTTAGGTTAGAATGGTCTTTATTTATTTTCCTTAAAACGGTGAAATGACATCTTAATCTCTGCCAACTGCAATAATTTTATATATAACTTAAAATTCGTGCTAAACGATTATAATGCCAATCCAGAAACATTGCTCGCCATTGATCACGTCTTCTGCCCATGTCCGAGAAAGGTGATTATGTGAGTATAGAAATGATAGTCAGTACTTGTTATGTACCTATTCAATTTATCTTCTTTTTAATTTTAATTCATCCAAAAAAAGAAATGCATCAAATTATAAATAATAATATAAATTAAATTATAAAAATTTTATGTTAATTAATTAATTTTTACTAAAATTCCATTAAAATTTACATGATTCTTTTTGTACATTTGAAAACATGAATACGTACGACATTTGGTTTTTAATTACATTTTGATTTCATTTTTCGAACACTTCGCTTGCTTCTAGTCACCTAGGCCTGCACTGGGAGAACAGAACTGTAGTAAATGGTATAAAACATATCTGACTCTCTATTCCGTAAAGCCATCCCCATCGGACTAATCCTAACATTGATGATTCGGTAGTACAGGGGGTTGTCTAAATATTACAAGTTTGTCGTGACATACATTCAAAACATTATTAAAATAATGAACAAAAACAAGGAATTACAAGACCTGGCAAAGCTGCCAGAAACATTTATAATACTGAAATAAAATAACTGGAGAAGATATGAGTCACGGGCGATTATCAGTATAAATTCAATTGAGTTGTCAAAGAAATTCCTGTCAATAATAATAAAAATACAAGTCAAGAATAAAAAAATCAGGACAGTCAATGATAATTATCTGTAAAAAATAAATTTGAAAATAATGTTACCACACATTAGTTGGAGATGTCACTCGCGTTCTCTATTTGTTTAGTCCCCGCCTAATCTTTGTCCGGCGCTTTGCCAAATTGTATGATTTACCGATTCAGACGGGTGGCGGCGCGACGGCGGCAGGCGCCACTTTCATGAGTCGAGTGAGCCAACGTTTTTCAAACTGTGTCAAATGTTTTTAATTTAATCTGCACAGCGTGTTGTTTAATTGTTATAAACTACGAGAGTAGATTATGACAGTCGCCTTTGGAATGATTTTGGCAAGTAGATAGGTACAACGTAGCAATGGCAAAGGAAGGGTACAACTTACACCGCTTTGTAGCTTCGTGTTCGTGATACTGATGTCCTTGAACGATTGTCACTTACCGTCTCACATGCTCTATTGCGGTTCTCAAACATAGAAAAAAATTAAGTGGTGTGATGAGGTGTTCCTCATCCAATGGTAGAGCTAAGAGCATTTTCATATCATATAACGAAGTAATTCCAGTTTCCATTAACATTTCATAAGTACGAGTAGTATGTAATGTTAATAAAAACTGGAATTACTTGCATATCTCACATTATACATGAGTTGTAGAAAGTAACGGATAATCAGAAGTAGATTCAGTCTGTAATGTTTTAATCTATCTATCTATATCTTCACCTCATGTCCATTACGGGGCAGGCAGACAGGTGCCACATGACATGTGCACACGTCACTCGCTTCTTTAGCACTGCTGTAATTTTTAAAACAATGTTTCAATTCACCATATTACGAGTACAATGTGCTACTCGTATATCTAGAGAACATGAAATCAATTTATTTAGTGATTAAAATTCATCAGCGTTCCTTTCTTTTTTTTAGTTGCGATACTTCAACAAGTAACTTCACACTGTGCTATTTAGATTTTTCCGACATTTGCAATTTTGAGAATTCATATATATCGCTCATCTTTATGCAAACTAGGTCAAGATAATAAATATGTAATGGTGATGACATTAACCATACTGCGCAGAAAACATATACAATCATAGGAACTTAAGAGCTAAAATAGAATAATATCAGTAATGATATTCTTTGGCTTGCCCAGTTAAGAGATAACAGTTTTTCGATTACTTCAAAATAATATTTTGAAAGAGATTGCGCGCATGTAAATGTAAAATGTGTATTGCGCATGTAAAATAGTTATCCCATTTATAGGTATCATAAATCATAAGAAATAATCATAATTTAATTTGCTATAAAGGGAAAAACATAATTCCAATGGAACTAGGTCAAACGACACTTCATGCCAATGCCCAGTTAAGGCGAAAATCTGAAGAAAACGCGTGATGATCGAAATTGTCTTTTTAACGATTTCTTTCTAGATAAAGGTCCTCACTTTTTATATAGGTGGAGGACTTTTTTTCAATTTGGAGAAGTTATTAGAAGTTAGACGATGATCGAGTAGTTAGAAATTACCACTTTAATACCAAAACTCGTGGGTTCGATTTCTACACAGTAGATGTCTTTAAGAAGGAAAGTACTTAAAAGCAGCTCCACAGGGGAAATACCTCCACCTCACAGAAAGTCGCAGTCGAGTAACAACTCGCTGGATGGTTATTGTGTTCCTGCAAATGAGGTTACCAGTAGACTCTTATGGATATAGATCTTAAGGCATTAGATATTGGTTAAACAGATTTAAATTTAGTTTAAGTACGGAAACCTCGGTGCGCGAGCCTAAAGATCCACTTGACGGTTATTTGAGTTAGTTCCTTAGTACTTACACGGTCAAGGTTCATTTTACCCAACGAACTGAAGCGCATCTAGTTAATGGATGCGCAGACGGCGCCTATCAATTTCACCAATGAGTCAGATTGATAGCTAACGATCCATCAGTGGCATTGTCATCACCCGTCGAGCATTAGATCTGAATAACAGATATATGAACCTACAAAAAAATGCACATACATTACGCGTGTGATCTATTAACGAATAACGTGAGATATTAACCATAATATATAGTAACAGGGCGACCGTGCTTTATTCTGTTTTCTTTATAGATATATAGATTAAAAAGCAAAATCTTATCCTAATAATCCAAATCGTAAGAACCGTTTCCGAGATATACGAAATTTAACTTTACATACATATTTCTTATGAAAGTGTGTTTTATGAAGTTTTCGATTCGACAAATTATATACGTAAAAAACAGCTCCGACGTACGACTGGAGTTTACTCCATACGAATGGTAATTATGATATATATCTAATAGGGTAAATTAATATAAATCTTCTGAAATAATATGAATAAAATTTATATTTTTCATAAATGTGAACTATAATTCCTACACAGTCTTACGAATTAACCGCGCTTACGTGTTTTTCGGATTCTTCTTCGTTACGACTCGAATAAATTTCTTCCATGTTTTCCAATATTTTTTTACTTTTAATTAATTACTTGATGATTTGTTTAATAGTACATAAAAATAAACGTAAAATGTACCAAGCTTCGTAATACGCAGGCGCGCAACACACGTACTAACACACGTACAACGCGCGGTCGGTATCTTTGTCCTCGCGTTCGCCTTCGCGTTCCCCTACGGGTTCTTCGCCTTCGACTTCACCTTCATCTTTATCTTTGATTTTTCATTCAAGTGATACTTAATGTATTACAAGCGTTCATAGGCTTCGGTAACCGCTTTCCATTGGATGGGCCGTGTGCCTTCCGACGTTGTATAAAAAAACTCGTCGTCTCTTTTCAAGCGGACGAGCGTAACGTTTTTTTGTTAGCACGTTCACTTGATTTTACTCCTCATATTATTATTTTTTTGACACTGGCTGTGTAGTTGGTCCCTGTGAGCCGTTACTACGTCACCGGAAGGGAGAGGCGCCACAGCCTGAAAAAGGAAAAAAAAGCGACTGCCTACGGGCCCCGAGAGGGGTCGAACATCGGCTTAGGGCGTCGTGGAGCAAAACAATCGAACACGCGGGTTAAAGCCTGAAGGGCCTATGAGGAGAGACGCCCAGGTACCTGGGCTACTCGGTCCTCATAAAATTACCGTACCGGGCCTTATAACACAAAATCGTTTCTTAAGGAGTAAACTCCAAAAATATTTTAAAGTATAATATATGTCTGCACTTTTACTTGCATACAATCTCTGTCAAACTTGTTAATAGAAAACTACGTCAGTCCAACTAATCTAGTAAGTAATCCATCCTACAAAAGTCCTCTGTGATTACTTTGACTATCAGTAAACGATGAATAATACCTAGATATTTTTTTTATGGCCAACGTAAACGATAAAAGAAGGATCCACTAAAATATCCTTTATCCCTTTTCCTAATCCATTAGGATTAGCGGAGTCCGCTGCCTAAGCCTAAGGGTATGGTGGAGATACTGATTTTTACATAAAGCGACCGCAGACAGACCTTCACAACCCAGTGGGAAAATCCGATCTTTCTTAGGTTAAGTCGAACATCTTTCAAAATATATCTTCTTGGACGTGTGGGTTTCCTCGCGATATTTTCCTTTACCGCTGAGCAAGAGATAAATATCCGTACATAAATACGAAAACACGAATTTGTGGTACATGGCGGGAGCCAGAATTTAAACCGGGGACCGGCTGGTCTATGGTCTATGTTAGTCACTCGGAGGGTGCCCTCCTAAAAAGTGATATCTACTGGGCTATGACTGCTCTTAAGACCCACTAAAATCGTGCGTTAGTAATTCATCTTAGGGGGGGCACCCTCCAGGCTAATCAAGGGTAGGTGGTGAACTCTCATGAGTATCGTTTCAGCCAGCCGAACAAGGTTTGTCAGACTCATACCACAGTAGACTAATACTAAACAGCAGAGTAACTCAGCCGTGTCCTTGAAACTTATACCTACGGCTTGGTGGAGCACTAGGGTTGATACCTACAAAAAGTAATGCAGACGTGTGTAGATTTTTATTGTATTTGTTTAATTTTACGTTTGGGAATAAATTATTTCAAGATTATTTATTTATTACCCGACTATGAAAGGGTACATGTTTTTGACCGTTATGTGTATATGTTCATCTGTTCTGGAATCGTTTCGGTCGTCCGCGGATTATAGGTTGTATTAGTCTACTGTGCTCATACAGACTATACACCACTTATGGGACGGCCTTTAACCGGGAAGGCTTTAAAGGATTCATCGGGAATTCGGACGCGATCGCCCCAAGGGAAGCCGGGCGACGTAACATAGATAAGTACGAGTACGATGTATTACTATAACGATGATTTTACAAATCCGATCACACAACCGCAGTGGTTGTGGTTAGTAATGCTACTTTGACACCAATGCTCGTGGATTCGATTCCTATACGGGATAAACATTCGTGTGCATGAACATGTCTGTTTGTCTTGGCCTGGAGTCTTAAGAGAGGTACGGCGCATCAAAACAGCCCGACTGGGGAAGTGCAATCACCTCATAGAAAACCGCAGCGAAATAACAACGCCCTTAAGGGTTACTGTGTTCCTGCCAGTGAGTAAGGTTACCAGTAGATTCCTATTAGTATTATTAGCTATCTATTTAAATTTATTATATTTACTAATATTAATATAACAATACATTAGGACTGACGGGCTCCGCTACCTAAGCCTTAGAATATGGTGGAGATACTGATTTTTACATAGAGCGACTCACGTGACGGAACCTTTTTCTCAAGGGCAGGTACTTCCCGATAACCTAGAATCATGAAATTTGGTAAGAAGCAGTGTCATGTAGCACAAATAAAAGAAAAATCCGAAAACCGTAAATTTGTAATCAAATAATAAAAAAAAAATTGAGAAAATTATTGGCAAAACTAATTTTTTACGGAACCCTTGGTGCACGAGACGGTTTTTATTTATTAAGTAAATCAAACCAAAGTTTTATGCAATTTCTCTTGAGGGGTAGGCAGAGAGAACACTATTAAGAGAGGTAAGAAATATCAAAGCAGCCCGTCTGCAGAAGTACCTCACAATTAACCGCAGTCAAATAACAACTCCCTAGAGGATTATTGTATTCCTGCCAGTGAGTGAGGTTACCAGTAAACTCCTAAAAGTTGTGTTATCAGCAAAGGTGACATTGCGCAAGCGGTACTTAATGTTTTGCAAGCATTCATAGGGTACGGTAACCATTTTGCATCAGGTTGGCCGTATGCATACACGCATACGGCCAACCTGATGCAAAATGGTCCTGACATTGTATAAAAAAATGAAATATGTACAGGCTGTGTCGTCAGTCTAATTATACACATATTTTAAGCGTCATCGATTACAACATGTCTATACACAGTTTTATTTATCTCGAGTTCCTCTTTGCTCAGAGGGCACGGTAAGCAGTCAGTCCTGACTAATTTTGATAGATGATAATTGTAAAATTTTCGCTCCATGAAAACTAGTATACTAAACTAACCCCTTAAGTTGAACGGAAACCTGTAACGTAGAAGTGGCACGGATGAAACTCATGCCTCCATGTCAGGTACTAGTATGGCCGTATGGATTCATATTCTTGTGTCATTCATCTTTTTAATCTGCTGAACGTTGCATAGCCCTTACTACGTAAACTGAAACAAGAATACTATTTCTGTGCGGATCATAATAGAACTATGACCTAATTACTGATGTGCCAACCTCCGCCACATAACACCAATCAATAACACCAGACGTTAAAAGGCGAAGTTATAAAGACTCGATTCCTGAATCGTGATATAACAGTTCACAATGAAGAGAAATGTCAGAATCCCAGACATTAACTTCTAGACATTATGGTTTATTATGAAAACAGTCGATCAACTCCGAAACCAAGACCGGAACTATCTAACTTCACGCCAAATCTCTTTCGGGACAGGCAGAGGAAACCGAGCGCCACATGACTCGGTCCGTACACACTTGCTTCTTTAACATTCGTACCTCTTTCAATGTACGCTCGCCGGTTTCTAAGGCTCCTGACATCAGCTACTGATAAAATACGATCAATTTAGTGATGGTAGGTAGTCTTCCACGGCCCTAACAAATGTTTGACGAAGACTGAAAGGATAATTTACTATGCCCAGTTATAACTTGTCTGTAAATTTAATTAGAGACTCAGTTTCGAGGCAGTGTAAGTCTATTGTGAAGGACTTCAGTTATGTATTTCTAGCATACCGTACAAAAATGGTAAGAAAGCTGTTAAGTAGGTACACAAATATAAACAGATTTTTTTGTATTTTTTTTTCTTAGACCACTAAGGTGGCAATCCTGGTGGCCTGCCTGATGGTATATGGGCATTTGCAACACCAGGGGTGTCACTAATACGTTGCCGACCCTCTAAAAACCTCTTTACGCATTTGTTAAAGAACTCCATGCTGTAGTCCCTTGGAAATACCTCGGCTGGGAGCTCCTTCCACAGCTTGAGAGTTCTCGGAAGAAAACTTCTCTGGAACCGCACAGTACGCGACCATTGCCGTTCCAGTGTGTCAGGGTGAATCCCCGTCGTCGGCGAGCGGTGGCGTTATAAAAAGAAGCTGTCGGCATCATTTCGAACAACTCTAAATATTTAATCAAATTTTTCTCAACTCCATATCTAAGTCCTTTTGTAATTTTTTGGCCCTATATAAGTGTAGCACTTTCATATAAGAACTTACTTGAACTAGTAGCCGCATTTCGAAATTACGACCCACCCCAATCGACCCTTATTTAAAAAGATAGACGTACAAAGTCGCAACATAAGGGCCCATATTCTAGTACTTTTAATGTCCAAGGAAGGTAGGATCGTCTATGTGCTCTGGAATTTCTGATGGGTATTAACTTTTAGGAGAAGTTCAGAAAACCATTAAAAGTTCCAGTGCAGTTTCACATTAACCCTTACTCATCCCACTGCAGGGTCTCCCTTCAACCGAAGAGGTTTAGAGCATACTCAATCACGCTGCTCAAATGCGAATTGGCAGAGGCCAGTGTTTTCAAGCCGCCCGAGGGCCACTGACGCTTTAGCTTTAGTTAGCTTAAAGCACCCTCCGAAGCACGGAGATAGGTAAACCCATCCACCGACAGGCTGCGGCCGACGTTGCTTAACCTGCGTGTTCTGTTAGGATGCGCAACGATGCCATCGAATTCTCTAGTGCAGTGCAGTTTATCACCCCAAAATTCAAAATTTATTGATATGTCCACGTTTCTTAGCCTTACTCCTTAGTCATTCTAACCAGTCTGGCCATAAATACTGATAAATAAATAAATATTGTCAGACAAATTACACAGCGCCGTCTAGTCCAAAGTAAGCGAAGCTTGTGTTATGGGTACTAGACAACTGATAAACATACGTAAATACATTTTTTTTTTGTAAATACATTATACATAGAATATACCCAGACCAAGACAAACAGACATGTTCATGCACACAAATGTTTGCCTTGTGTGGGAATCGAACCCACGAGCGTTGGTGTCAAAGTCGCGTCATTCACGACTGAGCCACCGAGCTCGTCATACTGATACACAGAAACGTTCCTTTTTTTTTACTTTTTAATTATTTTGAATTTGGGACGCGTTTATTATGTTAAAAACTTCTTCCGATTTACCGACGTTTTACATGTTTTTTTCGTGTCATATTCGAGACACGTCAAAAACTTGGTATCAGCCGTATGTTCGTATATCGTACTATCGACAGATATATCAACATTTCCTCTGTTGATGACTATAAAAGACTTCTAAAGAATTAAAGAATTCTAACAGCACGCAGTAGCCCGGGCTACTGCGTGCTGTTAGAATTCTTTAATTCTTCAGTTATTTATTACAAAGGCTGTTAAAGCCAGAATTCGCCGAAACCCCATTAGGAAACAAAAAGTCTTATCGCAAGAAATGAAGATTGCCGCTAGGACTCTGTCGCGTATAATAAAACAATACCTAGCTCGGCGTTTATCGTCAATGTACAGGACATGCCCTAAATCAATCCCTACAGTTGAAGAAAGTTGATCGATCAAAACGCCTTCTGTCCGGATACGCAGGTGAAAGGCACAGAACTATCCTCTTTACTGATGTAAAAAATTTCACGATTGAAGAGCACTACAACAAGCAAAATGACAAAGTGTACGCAAACAGTTCTAATGAAGCCGCCCAAGTGGTCAGAAAGGTACAACGTGGTCATCATCCTGCGTCTGTAATGGTTTGGTGGGGAGTGTCTTATTAAGAAGTCACAAAACTTCATTTTTTGGAAAAGGAAGTGAAAACTTCAGCCAAAGTGTATCAAGAGACTGTCTTGGATCGTGTTGTGAAACCTCTCATCAATACACTTTTGTACCGTGGACTTTCCAGCAGGACTCTGCACCTGGTCACTAGGCCTAAACTACCCAAACCTGGCGCGAAACTAATGTTCCGGACTTTATAAGAGCTGAAGACTAACCCAGATCTGAACCCATTAAACTACAAATTATAGTCAGTTTTAAAGAACATGGCCTGTTCGAAAGGACACGCTGACATTGTGTCTCTTAAAAAAATCTCTGGATCAAGCAGTGGCTAAATTTTCCATGGAAACAATGCGTAAACCTATAGATTCGTGGTCAGGCAGATTAAGGCCTGTATCAAAACCAAAGTTGGTAATTTCGAATAGAATCATTTTCTGCTGAGATTTCCATAAATATGTACATATAAGTTTTATTATTATTATTTTACTTCATAAAAAAATAAATACATATTCATTTGTAACAGAACTTATGGCCGGACTAGATATTATCTTTCAGGGGATCATCTGTTGTTATATCCTATCCTTATTTCACCAGAACCTCGTTTGCTATTCGGCAGGGTGAACTGTGTTCGTGTGTGAACTGTGTTCGTGTGACGTTTTAATTTTCAATCGAATTAAAAAGGGAAAGGGTATTAATTATGTTTTCCGCTATGGTTTTCAGTTAACTATCCAACAGACGAAAATTAAGAAATCGTGTGACTGCCTTCTATTTTGTCCATTGATCGTTTCATCCATTAAGATTTGTTTAATCTGAATGCCTAAAACTTCTCGGGTCAACCTCTACAATATAAAAATTATTTCTAGAAATTATTTGTAATAGTTTGTCTCTGGCTCACCCAACCTTGTCTTGCTCTTGCGTTTACTCTTGAACCTGATCTTGGTAATGCGTATTTACTTTTCTCTTAGTATTGATGCAAGAGTATGCAGAGTGTTGCGTCAAGAAATCTAACAAATAAACAAACAAAAATACGCATATTAGAAAATAGATAAATTAAAGTGTATTACGCAGGCTGGAAGTATTCTATAAGTGCTCGTTTCCTCTGGCTACCTAAATACATTGAACTATTTTGTGAGCGTATCTATTATCTATTCTTACAAAATATGAAACATTAACAGCGTAAACCGATACACACTCGACATGTAGTTACTTTAGTCTAAATATATACATAATTTATATAATAATTTAATTTGCTTTTGTAAAATTTTTGGTGATCACTAAAAAAATGCGCTTTCTTTTTCAGTGACAAACATCAATATTTTTCCCGGTAGTATTTTATCACATTATTCACTTTCACTCACATTTCTAAGAAGATCTGAGAATGGTGTCTGTGACAGACAAATTAAACATTTGAGGCGTACCACAAGGTCGTGTTTCGGGCCCTAAATATTTTTAGGGCCCGAAACACGACCTTGTGGTACCCACGATTTTTTATGGTATTTTTAGCAAAAAAGAAAACTACTCGCCAAATAGTATGTGGCTATCGCTGCCCATAGACACCGACAGTATCAAAGGATCTGCCAATACGTTGTCGGTCCTCCAGAAAATTATTAGCTCGCGCCTTGAAGGTTCGCATGTCATAGTTCAGAGGGATATGGGTTCGATTCCTGCAGATGACGTTTGCAAATATTGTGTTAAAAGAAATAACAAAATATTCTGTCCAAGCAATAGCAGTATGGCAGACGTTTTGTTGAAATTCAGCAGATAATATTTAATAATAATTATGTCTAAATAATGGTAACAAATTAAAATAATCCTTAATTGTTTGACGTTTACTTGGGTAAACAAAACAATTTTGCCTAGCCCCTAACTCCAATAGTTTTAAACCAATTCTTGTTTTAAATAAAAACTAGTTTGATTAGTTTTCTAATTTCCTCCAAGTTCAGTCTCCATCAATGTCATCAGTGGTGTGGTGTCCCGCCGACCCCTTTCCACCAGGCGGCTGCCATCGGCCATTCACCTAATGATCTCATCGTCCCAGAATAAAAATCACTCGTTTAGACCAATTGACTATGTTTATAGAACGCTTTCTAGGCGAAACTGAATGCCCTACTTTGTCTAGGTAACATGACTGGAATCATTCCGACTTTTTATATTTTATTTTATGTCTAGATAGGTCAGGCGTCCATCTGTGCCTTATACCGTCATTGCAATGTGTAAATGTTTTCCCTATCGATATTTTCTTCTTTATATAATTACTGACACTTTCCATATTAGAATAATCGGTATAAGCTCAAGCTCGCGCATAAAATATTGAAATGAGAATATATTAGAGAAAATAATTTAAAAAAATATTGTTTTATAGTGGTACAGGTTTGAGATGAAATGAAATTGATTTAAGTATAAACCAAAGTGGTTTATATTATTAAAATAAGTTACTACGATTCGTACAAACACAGAATAATAGAATATCGAGATAAAGTATCCCAAAGCGTAATTTTGACAAACTATACTCTGGTAAACGATTCTACTCCAGTATTAGCTAATTTTACTTATCTGATAAGTCATCAACATGTGCTCCGCCATAGCGCCTCCCAGTCTAGCTGAAACATTTTTCCACGAATAACCTGTGGCAAGTCAATATACTAGACTAGACAATAGGTTTCATTTTAGTGAACACAGCATCCAAATAGTGGTTGTAAAATTTAGTTCCTATTTCGCAGTTTGCAAAAAGTTTCCTATTGAATTTCAACATTCTGTGTGCCGTCTCATTTTTACCATTTGCAGTCTTCTCCATTGTGACTTGCTAATTATGTTAATCTCGATAATTGGTGGAATTAGTACAACGGCAGTGATATCATAAGGCTCACACTTTGTAAAATCAACCGATTGTACTATCGACTCCAGTACAAAGAAAGACCATCAAATTTGAAATATCTAATTAATGGAATTTTCGTTAACGAAGACTTGATAATTATTGTAATGGAAACTAAGTAATTTCATTTGATGCATTCAATTTAAAACCAATTTGATAGATGGTGTTAGATGGGGTTAAATTATTTGAAAACTTTGTCACACTCGACATCACGTTCTAAATAATCATTATATAATGCTCCCGAAATACTTCTGATCGATTAGTCATGGTAATAAGCAATAATACATTAAGATTGGCACACATGAAGATTGGCATGGAATAATGATTAATCAAAAATTTGAGACCAAATATTCATCTCATCAAGCATCATATTGAGGACATCGAAACATATATTTTTCCGAATGAGGAAATAGGAGGAAATTCAATGAAGAATGTAAGTATCAAAGTTATCGCCATAACAGAGTCAGCAAGATTCCCAAAGCCAACAAGATGAAGTTAATTTAAATAAATAAATAAATAAATATTGTCGAACAAATTACACAGCGCCATCCAGCCCCAAAGTAAGCGAAGCTTGTGTTATGGGTACTAGACAACTGATAAACATACGTAAATACATTTTTTTTTTGTAAATACATAATTATTATACATAGAAAATACCCAGACCAAGACAGACAGACATGTTCATGCACACAAATGTTTGTATTGTGTGGGAATCGAACCCACGAGCGTCGGTGTCAAAGTAGCGCAACAGCGTGTTCCACCACTGCGCCACCGAGCTCGTCATTTTAGTATTTGTTAGAGGGAGGAAGCCTGTGGTAATGGGCGCATATGGTATGATAAAGTATTGGGTATCTTCGATTTAGACAGACTGATGACTTTAAACAAACCGTCGAAGGTCGCCAGTAGAATACTAAAGACTGAAATGTTTTCCACCATTAATGAAAGCACGTATTCAGCAATGGGTACAAAAATCCGATCATGTCAACAAAAGTAGTTGAATACAAAATATTCATAAAGTACTTTTCATTGTGTTACTAAGGAACAAGACGCGTACGATGCGTACTCGTATAAAAATAAATCATTTCATTAAACCCGGACTCATCGTTTATTTTCGGGACAATAACAATAAAGATTGACCTTCGCCTTGTGAATACTGCGTGTACTACGATCCTAAACCGTAGCAATACACGTCATACTAAGTACTTGGGCTAATGGTGTTTAAGAACTGTTAAAATAATTGTTTACTCTGGAAGCACGCAGCACACGCACCATCGCAACTTAGTCCCTGGCGATATATTTTAGAATACTAATGCGTTTACGCTATCTCAATATTTGTAAACACAAATGAAGTGTACGCAAACGGTACTTGAATTCAATATTTTTGAGATGGTTGTCATTCCAGAACGTTTGTGTCTCAACGCCCATCGGTTCTTCGAGATATGTAGCCTACCCACTGCCATATCGGCTTACTGATCCTTAGAGTCACGTCTGAAGATCTTCTTCTACAACTGACGTTGACGGATTAGATCAGTAATTTCTGATTCTATCTCGAAGACAAACTCCGAGTATGGCTCTCTCCATCGTATTAGTATACTTTACCATGAACAGTGTAGCATTTTGAGCAATTTTAAGTTTTAATGACATTTTAGTATTTTTTTCATACAATTATTACCCATACATGTATAATCAAAAGTAACGTGTAAGGCGCAAGACACTTTTTGATTATATGTAGCCATAAGTGTATAACTACGTCTTAATTTAAATGTATGAAAATGTTATATTTACTGAAGTGATGAGATATTAACGCATAGCGTTATGTTCTAACAAATTGTTTATACACATACATAACATTAACCGATGCATATTTTACCTCCGTCTGAAGTTTATCAATATCATAAACGT
The DNA here is from genome assembly GCA_947507595.1 of Pyralis farinalis. Lineage (NCBI taxonomy): Eukaryota > Metazoa > Arthropoda > Insecta > Lepidoptera > Pyralidae > Pyralis > Pyralis farinalis. Next base: position 19,985,757 of record OX382274.1, read on the forward strand.
TAACGACAAAGCAGATAATCTGTATATGAAATAAGGACAAAGAGTGATTAAATTTTTTTAGAAATTATTTAAAAATTACGTGATTAATCTTTTGAAGCTATGAGCTTCAAAAGATTAATCATTTATATCATTTACGTCGTTACCAATTACGACCAAATATGTGGTAATGAAGAAATATAGGTAGGTAATAGAGAAAGGGAAAAAGCTAGAATTATGAAGTATTTATAGAACAGTGGGGAAAACTTAGGAAAGATTTTAAATAGAAGTTAAAGAAGCAGGTAATTTGGTTAAAGATGGTAGAAATCGGGAAAGTAGGATGTTGAGTCAAAGAGAGAAATTAGTTAAAAACATATAATTATTAATAAATAAATATTGTCGGACAAATTACACAGCGCCATCTAGCCCCAATGTAAGCGAAGCTTGTGTTATGGGTACTAGACAACTGATAAACATACGTAAATACATTTTTTTTTTGTAAATACATAGACCAAGACAAACAGACATGTTCATGCACACAAATGTTTGCTTTGTGTGAGAATCGAACCCACGAGCGTTGGTGTCAAAGTCGCGTCATTCACGACTGAGCCACCGAGCTCGTCGTAATATTTAGCTAATCGGATGCAAGCTGGAAATGAATGCCATTATTTTCTTTTTTTTTTCACTTGCCTACTGCTACGAAGAAATTAAAAAATGGTAATGATATTTATACGTAAACATTAAATTTAACAGGGCCGAAGGGGTTTTCAATACATTTTGGTATTAGCTTTTAGAGTAAAAACACCATTTGTTTCGAAGGATTGAAGCATACTTGGTAACATGAAGAAATGGAAGAGGAAGAATCAATGATATGGTCTCAATCTCTCAAGCATATTGCTTCCGTCTTTCTCATCTTGATAACGGCGGATACTTAAATATCTTGACCAAGTAGCCAGATTTATTTATCTTGTGGTCAATGAAGTGCCAAGGTACAGGTATATATACAGCGCTATTGCAGTCAATAATCCTGACTTTATATTAATAGATTGGTAAACGTACCAAACGATCATTGTTGATATCGCTCTTCCACATGACGTTAATCTTGTGAAAGCTGAAAAAGATAAATAAACAAAATATCTTGATTTAGCTCACGAGATTACCGACATGTGGGCTGTCGATTCAACAATTATTGTCCCGATCGTTTTGTCAGTCAGTGAAGACCCTCGACAAACATCTTAAGAGACTCATGTTGCGTAGCTGAATCAAGGGTCACATACAGAATGCAGTCCTCCTTAGCACGACACGTATTGTGATGTGTTTTCTGTCTTTTTTGTTTTCTCCACCGATAATTTTGACCTTCTCCCGCGGGATCGAAGGGATACAGTTTTTTATGTTTTAAATGTATTTATTTTTGTAATTATACATTTAAAAATGTTAATAATGATAAAATAATGTAATAAAGAAATAATAAAATAAACTGCTCATACGTTTTTTTGTGAGTTAATGATTTTTTAGTTTATAATATAGTAAGATTTATGTTGATTAACGTTTTAAGTACATTGTATTCACAAAAATGGGTTATTTGACTTAATTTTGTTACGGTTACATTAAAAGATTAAAGATAAAAATTATTTATTTGCCATTGGGCCCTCGTGGGCACTTCCATTACATTACATTTTTTTTTAATATAATCTTATTGTAATTTGTTTAATTCTCTTATTTTACTTTTTTCCTTTTTTTTTAATCTACTAGCATTTCGGAAGTGACCATTGGCGAAGAAGAAATGCCGAAAGAAACTTGCCAATATATTAAAATTGACAATTATGTATTACAAAATAAAATTACATAATCATATTGGTACAATAATGATATCAATCGTAAAATTAAAGATTATTATGGACAGATAGTCTGTGCTGAATTATTTCCAGACATCTTTGTCAGTTAAATATTCATCAATCCTATAATAAGCCCTTCTACAGAGAGTATCTTTAATGTGTTTTTCGAATACATTGTCAGGAAAGGACAGATCTGTTTCAGGCAATTTATTATAAAATCGAATACAATTTACAAGAAAATATCTACCAGTCCTAGCAAGCCGATGTACACAACTTATTTCTACTTCTAAGTTTTTCACTGAAATTTGATTTCATTCATCATACGAGCGTTGCAAGCTGCTCAACAAGCTACATAAAGAGGTCTGCACTTCTTTATGTAGCTTGTTCAGCAGCTCGTGAAAAGATGAGCACCATCTCTCCTTCATCGTAAAGTCCTCGCGTAACCGATCTCTTATACAGCGTGTAAGAGAGTTTACCGGGCGTAAACTTTCGCGATTCGATATATTATGTGCCGTTCCTACTTATCATACAAAGGTTTAAAATAATCTCATCTGGCCCTGGCTTTAAAGCTCTTTTAGAGACACGGTTCATCAGAACATCTGACTACTTGCCACTTAGAAAGCTTTCTTCACCCTAATCTCTCTTTAGACTGTTTCGTTCTGCCACCAAGTCTCCTAATCACACCGGCGCTCACACTTGGTTTTTACAAGCACTGTGTGGGGCGCTCCGGCGATGGCCGCCTGAATCCTGTCCCAGCGGTGCTGAACTGGTTCACCGTCGTTAGCTGCGCACATCTCGCAGGTAACCGAGGCTAACTCGTGGGACGCGACTTCATCGAACAGCCTCCACCTAAGTTGGAGATTGCAGTACTCAGTGCAGTGCAGTAATATATTCGACTGAGCATGTCTAACGATGTAGATTAAAGATTGTATCTATATAATGAAATGTTAAAACCGTATACCGTACCGTATGAGACGTAATATAATTTAATATGTGAAGAATGATTATTTAGTAGCCTTGGTAATTTATTGTAACACTATAGAATTTCAGACCCTATTATTTTCCAGAATAATTAGTCGTATCGTTTAATTATTATAAACAATTCTCTAAACTAATAGTGTATTTTTTCCTACATAACTGAACTAGTCGACTCCAATTTCGACAAGAGATTTCGTTTTCAGGAGCAAAATAGATTCCATACGAAGGGTAGTTCAACCTCAGATTTTTTATCACTTTACATGACATTTGCGTACACTTTTATTTTACGAACCACTTTATTTTTTTATCAATCATTATTTTATTTCCACTTCTCGGCATCTCGACTGATCGGGATTTGCAGGGTGTGTGGCTATAATTTTACCAACGACTGGCCTTTATTTCATTAGTAATTTTGAGGTTGTGATGCGTTCATCTGACGGTAGATTTTGCTATCGGTATTGTCACAATTACGGGTTTGATTGACGGGTAACTACCGTGAAATGTAGCGACTGATGATTGCATGAAATTTGAGTGAAAAAATTGCCAATATTTTATTTATTTATCATGACCATAATAGTATTATTTAAACACCATAAACGTGTAAAGTACTTTTCGTATACTGTACACTTGTCGGTAGTTCTCAAAAATAGACACTCTTAAAATTAAATGAGTGATTATAAAAAGATGTAATGGTGAGTGTGAGCCCAGTTGATAACAATTTCCTCGAACTTCTCGCGTATATTATTTTGCATGAAAACAGGAGAATACTTGCATTATTTTTAATGCATGTGTTTACTTTCACAAAAAGTTATCTATACTAAAGCGATTTTTCGTTACACAGCATACACACAGGTAAACATACGTAGATACTCGTAGTAACCGAAATGCTTCATTGAAAAACCCACTCCGATACAATTTATCTATACAAATAAATAAAATTGGAGTGTATGTTTGTAATATTAAAATAACCGCTTTTTACTAAATGCATATGGATGTATACACGGTACATATGCCAAAATGAATATTTTTTAATTTTTGTCTGTCTGTACGTCTGTTGTTGTTGTTCTAATATCTTTATTGTACAATAAATTAAAAAATATACATATTACAATGAAATTAATTTTATGTTACAAAGGCGGACTTATCCCTAAAAGGGATCTCTTCCAACCAACCTAGAACTATTGACAGAATAACATAAATGGGCGAGAGAACAAACGTACACTAATTGACTACAACGATGTCATAAATTTCATAAAACTAACGCACATCAACTTTACCATGTTACGAAGTTATTCATAAACAATACAATAAACAAAGATGAAAAAAGAAATAGGAATAAATACAAACATTAAATACAAAAGCTAAAAACAAACAAACATGAGATATATTTTAGGGTATGCATCCAAAAATGCTCACAATTCACCAATTAAAATGTTAATGACTCGGAGTTTGAAGGAATCTATGGAGGGAGCCAGTCTAATCTCTAGAGGAAGTGCATTCCATAGACTAACAGATTTTACAGAAAAAGACTGTGTGTAGGAATTGGTATTCTGACTCAAAATATCGAGAGCAAGGGTACCACAGGAGCGCAACCGATTGTCCACATCACGAAGATGAATTATCTCTTTTAGGTAGGAAGGTGCACATGGATTGAATAAAACATTAAAAAGTAAGCTGAGAATGTGCATCTTCCTACGGTCTCTGATCGTAAACCAATTAAGACGTTTGTGGTACTCCGAGACGTGATCGTATTTGCGCAGTCTAAAGACGAAGCGAATACAAAGGTTCTGTAGTCTTTCCAACTTATCCAACAATTCTTTGGAAGGGTCCAGATAAGCGACATCACCATAATCTAACAAAGGAAGGAGAAGGGAATTAGCCAGCAAGATCTTACTTTCCAACGGTAGAAAAAATTTCAGCCGTCGGAGTGAGTGAAGAGATGCGAAAATCCTACGGCTGACTTCATTAATATACGGGGCCAACGACAGAGTTTGGTCAATAATAATTACCAAATCAGAGACAGTTGAATAAAAAGGAATTATGTCACCATTAAACTGAATGTCAGAGTATGAGTTTAGAAATAAAGTGTGGGCTGCCTATAATTATTGCTTGTGGCTTGGCTGCATTGACTTTAAGTCCGAAGTTATGGGACCAATCAGCGATAATAGCAAGATCGTCATTAATAGCGTGCACAGCTAAAGAAATATCAGGAAATGGGGCAGCTGTATAAATCTGTAAATCATCAGCATATAAATGGACATGAACAGCGAAAAGAGAACAGGTGACAATACACCGCCTTGTGGGACGCCAGCAATCGAATCACACCAGTCAGATCGGCGATCTCCGATTTTTACTAATTGCCGACGACCCACAAGGTACGAATGAAACCATGCTGATGCCGTGGACGATATATTGACAGAATGTACGACTCCTAACAAAATATCAAGATCAATAGTATTGAAGGCACTAGTGAAATCCAGTAGCACAAGGACAGTTACTTTTTTATTATCAATATTGAGCCGGATATCGTCAGTAATTTTGACATGGGCCGATGTCGTACTATGGCCGCTACGAAAACCAGACTGTTGTTGACTAAGGATATTATGTTCAGCGAGAAAGCGAGTAAGGCGTTGATGGACATGGTGTTTCAGAATTTTGGAAAGAACAGGGAGGATGGAAATCGGACGATAATGAGAGAAGGAGTCTGGATTACGTTTCTTAGGAAGAGGAATAACGTGGCCAAGTTTCCAGGCAGAAGAAAAAACACCTATAGTAAGAGAACAGTTCAAAATATGAGCAAGAAGATGAGCTAGTACCACAACTACAGGTGTAATCATAGAAAGGCAAATTTGGTCCTCTCCCACTGCTCTGGATCTAATGCAGCGAACAATCTTCACCACCCGTGATTAATTCAAGGTCAAACGGTGTTCTCTCGGCATCAGTAGGAGCAGAATTAACATGTTTGTTTAACGTGGCCTGCTTAATGTCAGGATTAAGTAAAACTGGAGAGGAACTGAAATGATTATTAAGATCGTTTAAATTTAAATTATTGCTATTACTATCGGATCTATTCCTAACTATACCAATACTATTGAGATATTTCCAGAGGCTACCAGGCGTGCACTCCTGTATAGAGTTATGGATATGTTTACGTTTCGCTTCCCTGCAAGCTCTATTGCACTGAAAACTCTATTGATCTGTCTGTTTGTTCCGGCTAATTTCTGAAACGACTGGACCGATTTTGGCGGGACTTTCACTGGCAGACAGCTGATGTAATAAGGAGTAATTTAGGCTACTTTTATTTTAGAAATAAATAATAATAAAAATAACTTTTCCGCGCGGACGAAGTACATATATATCTATTATTATTTTGCTGTTCACTATTTAACTCTGCTTATTTAGATACTTATAATCATCAAATCAAATAAATAAAATTATACAACTTTTTTGTTAAATTCCGCGCGGACTAAGTCGCGGGCACAGCTAGTCTGTAGTATACTCCTATGTGCGCTAGGAATAGAGACAAGAAATTATAAATGTCCTGACGAAGGAACGCTGCAGTGTCGTTGTGTTGATTCAACTGCAAATCCGCTACGAATTTTCCGAATACTAAATGGAGGTTCCCGAAACACTCACTTTCTCAAACATCACGTGTTATGAAACACCAACACATATATACAATCTTTAAATTCATGCTAGCATTTTAATTTCGCAAGATAGAAAGGTCCCTCTTAACTTAAAATGTTAGGAGTTTCTCTCTCTATCTATAACTTTCCAGTCAATTCCCTTGTCCCAGGTCCTAGGTCCCAGAAAGAACCTAGAGCCACATAACTTGGTCCACACCTCATGCGCTAATTTAACATTTATAGCTCGTGCAGTAGGTGCTTTAGTTCAAAAGTAGAAATTCAAACTTTGTTGATATGTAAATTAAACAATTTTTAACGGAATTATCGCGTGTTTTATTTACTTTGTTGAACCTGACGTTTCGAATGCTTTGCAGCGTCCGCAGTCGCAGGGAGACGGTTTGATTTGTTGATATGTTTACATATAGTACTATAATCAAAGCGTTTCAAAGCCCGCTGTCGTTCGATACCATTTTCCATTTTTTAGAGGATCGATGTCTGTGCACTCAATTTTCTTTCGAACTACTTATGTGACAGACCTACTTTTCGTACATTGGAGTATGTTGGCGTAACAAAGCACTGTATACATTTTCAGCTTAATCTGACCAAGTGTTATTTAAAATGTAGATTTTTGAATATTAACTTAATAAACATTTCTTTATAAGCTACATAAACAAAACCTTTGATACTGTATTATAATTTCATTTGATTTATAGTATATAAAACCTTTTGCATATACGAGTATACAACGGCTTAAGCAACGGCTTAGAATAAACGCGGTTTGACCCAATAATAACCGCAGAGGAGGTCCAAATAAATGTACAGACAATGACAGATTACCAATACAAAACCATGCAGAACTCAACTTTACTGCTACGATATAAGATGCATCGACCGATCAGTTTATTACAAACGTACTAGCACATACCGGACTACCTGCTTACATAAATTTTAAGCTGCAGTCCCTCTACAAAACGCAGATAAAATGTTAACCGAGTACATGCATACATTAGTCTGATTTAAAATATAGATTCTCGAGAAGGTCAAGTTCGTGGAACTGACGCGAAACGCCTCTGAAACTAAAACAAGAATCACTGTGTACGTTTCCCAGAAATAACATCGGCCAGTTTCACCCATGCCGATATAATTTGATTAGTAATAAATTAAATGGAAACCGAAAGGCTTTTTATATACCGCTAGGTGGCAAACAAAGCGTACGGCCTGCCGGATGGCAAGCAGTTGCCGTAGCCTACGGTATTTGCAACACCAGGGGCGTCGCTCTAGCGTTGTCAACCCTGTAAGAACCTCTTCACGCCTAGAACCCCATACTGTGATCCCTTAGGAAAACCTCGGCAGGGAGCCTATTCCACAACTTAATAATTCTCTGGAACTGCACAGTACCGTATTACCGTTCCAATGCATGATGATGTTCATCCCAGTCGTCGGTGAGCTGTGCGATTGTATAACGAGGCTCTTGGCATTATGCCACAACGAACAACTCCTCAGAACACAACCCAATATACAGTCGGTAGAATATGCAAAGAGAGGCAAAATCAGTTCTCAAACCCAAGGGCTCAATACTATGTGTGCGTTCAGGATCATCGACGATCCTCGCAGCCCGTCTCTGCATCGCGTCACAAGGTCCTATAGATACACTAGAAGATCACCAGTCGAACACCCGTGGCGAAAGCCGTATTGACGGTCACTGGTTAAGTCGTGACCCTCTAGGTACTCCAGGAGTCGTGTGTTTGTCACACGCTCCATCACCTGGGAGAGAAAGGAGGTTATGGCAATAGGCTTGTAATTCGATGGATCTGATCTAGCGCCCTTTTTGGGCACGGCGGTCTTCCACGAAGACTGGACTTGCCCAGTGGAGTAGGAAAGCCCGAAAAGGCGCGTTAGCACGGGACACAACTCAGAAACACACAGTTTTAGCGCCACTGCTGGTATGCAATCTGGCCCACTAGACTTATGAATGTCGAGGGAGAGCAACGCCCGCTGGATATCTCGCAGAGTAATTGACATTTCCGGCATTGAGCTACTGCACCTCGGGATGGTGGGTGGCACAGCTCCCCCGTCATTCAAAGTCGAAAGAGATTACCCAGTAAATCGGCTTTACCTTTAGCACTATAGGCCAGACTGCTATCCGGTTTTTGCAATGGTGGCATGGACGACTGACAAAAGTTGCCCTTAGCTGCTTTAGCGAGAGACCAGAAAGCACGATTCCCAGACGGAAGGCTTGCAATCCGCTCGCCAACTCTACCGACGAAATCAAATTTTGCTCTGGCGACTATTCAATTCCAGGCAGCATTCAGTTTGCATTTCAAAACAGAGACATGGATTTCCATTAGCACGCGCCGTGGTCCAAGCCTCGAAATCAGCCTGTTTGAGAAGTTTGGCTTCTCTAGAAGGCCGATTAAACCACGGTCGCCTTTTAGCTCCCGCAACAGCCACTAAGCTAGTATGAATGTAGCATTTAATGCCAACCAATATCGTCACAGCTACCGTAGTCGCACAGGATTCGATATGATCCGTTTTTAAACTAAGTCGCCTCCATGGGTACGACGCGTAGAATTTAAGCAATCCGTTACAGTCTTCCGATATATACTGCCATGCGTGACGTCATCCAGTAGGCCGAGGTGGGTCAGGCCTAGCACCGGGCGCTTGGGTCTGGATGAGACAGTGGTCCGATGAGTCAAGCGGCACATTCACTGAGATCATCCTCATCCGGACGTGTGGTCAGCTGAAGGTCCAGTAAGGAGCTTGTATGGTCCTCTATATCTGGTATTCTCGTGGGAGAATGTACCAGTTGGGAGATGCCATATGCCAGAGCAAAGTCATGAGCAGATCTTCCCACAGAGATAGTGCACCGAGAGCCAAGCCATTCGGTGTGGGTATTAAAGTCTCCCAAAATCACCAATTCGGCGGAGAGATACGGCTCGATAACTATATCAGTCGCTATTTGGAGGTGCTCAAATAACCGAGCTGTGGCTGTATCACTGCTGTAGAACCTGCAAAGGCACGTAGATTCGGGTGTGACCGCCTATAATAATGACAGGTCCCTTTCCAGGCTATGAAGACGGCGACTACAAATATCCTCACGAACGGACATGCATACCCCGGCACGTCGTACAAATAAGTCTGTACCCGGGGTAATGTAAGTGAGATTATGTCTGTGTGTGAGGAAAAGAAGGGTCGACGACCAAGCGATCTCGATGTGGCAGTGAATCGTGAAAATCTGCCGGCACAACGACTTCTCAAATAACTAGCGACCTTACTCACACACTGGGGAACTCAATAATCCTAACGAAATTGCTATTTAGCTGCGGTCTTCTGTAAAGTGGAAGCGCTTCCCCAGACGGACACTTATAGCAAGAGATCTTGCCATGCTGCCATGCTCCCCGCCCCCCTACAGAATTTCTGACGGAGCGGATCACAGCACGACCCCTTGCTGTGTCCTGTCTCTTAAGACATACTATTCTACCCTTTTCCTCTTTGATACAATTTTAGATAATGCACAATGTTGAAACTGAATAAAGTTAAGGAGCTAACATAATTTCAGTTAGTTACTGTTGAGAATTGCTTGAGCCAGAAGGCAAAGCTCGGTATACATAACGCGGTGCTGTTTATACCGAGCTTTGCCTTGGTCTCAACACTAACTTATGGATCGAGAGCTGTATATGGCAGAGATAACATGAAAGTAGAATAAACGAAAGTTGATCTAAAAGAGAGTATTGGTGTTAAAATAAGTATAGGCATGTCTGTTGGTTCGGATATGTAGAAAGAATGCAGGAGGAAATTATGATGAAATAGATATACTCGTACAAAAGCCAATGTGGAAGAACCACCTACCACGACCAAATTGGTCATGTCTTAGCCATGAGAATGGGTGAGTGTTGATATTCAAGTGGTGACTGAGGTGTTGAAAAGAAAGACTGAGTCACATGGCGACCGGTTTTTAGGGTTCCGTACCCAAAGGGTAAAACGGAACCCTATTACTAAGACTCCGCTGTCCGTCCGTCCGTCTGTCACCAGGCTGTATCTCATGAACCGTGATAGTTAAACAGCTGAAATTTTCACAGATGATGTATTTCTGTTGCCGCTATAACAATAAATACTAAAATATATATTAAAATAAATATTTAAGGGGGCTCCCATACAACAAAAGTAATTTTTTTGCTCATTTTTGCTCGATATTGATAACGGCAACAAGTAGACGCTTGAAATATTCACAGAATATTTATTTATATATTCACTTTAAGAATAAATAATTAAATTAAAATAAAACAAATATTTAAGGGGGGCTCCCATACAACAAACGTAATTTTTTTGCCGTGTTTATAGATAATGGTACGGAACCCTTCGTGCGCGAGTCCGACTCGCACTTGACCGATATTCTCTACCTACCTTGCAAGGAACTTGACGCGAATACAAGGATGAAACTCTTAGAGATGTGTCTTTGTTACTGCCAAGATGACTTACCTCGTGTAGAGTTACCGGTAGTCATATTTATCAAGCATTTCATTCGGACATTGACTTACTAAAGTTAAATAAAAATACACGTAATGTACATCTCATGCGTAGCGCCATCCAACAGCAAGGCGTATCGCGTGGGATTTTCAACTGATTTCAACAAAGAAATATGTGGCTTTCGACGCATACTTAGATTTTTTATCATTTCTTTTCTTCTTCTTCTTAGCGTTTTCCCGTTTCCTTCCTAACCCTAATTTGTCGAAGATACTGATTTTAACAAGGAGCGACTGCCGTCATACCTCCACAAGCCAGAGAAACTAGACCTTTTTAGGTTAGTTTCTTGAGTTGATATTTCCTATATCGCCGAGCAAGTGATAATTCGAATATGTACATAATAAATCCAACTTAAAATGACATGATTGTAATAATGACATTTTATCATCGTCACATTTGATTCATAAAAAAATTCAAAAATAATTACATAAATTTTCATATCCGACTTCCTTTACGTATTTGTCTCGACAGAACATCGCATGCGACATGTTTATATTCAAGTGTTCTCATAGTGAATTAGTTTAATTTAATAGTACATTATGGTACAAGTGTGTAATGTTGGTGATTACCGCTGAGGCGCCATTGAGACCCGAGCCATTAGGTGAGGGTCTTAAGAGAGCCGAGGACGGTAATCATCAATACACACGTGTATCATACGACGTTTTTCAACACACTTGTGAAGAAAATAAGATAGATTATTTATTGAAATACTTTCATGTTCTATTGTTATTTGAGATGGTTCATTATTCGTGTAGGTGTAGGTGAAATCCAATCATTGGATGTACTTGGTGTTTCGCCAGTAGGACGCGCCTCAGAATCAGGTCTAATTCTTTTTGTGAATTTTGCACAAAATTTCTTCTTGTTTTATATGGAATCTTCTACTTATGATTCTGCTACATTGCTAGAACGCCACCCACCATGACGCAAAGTCATTATATCAGCTCCTGAATTAGCCAGCAATGTAGCTGAAGTTCTTCTGTAACTATGTGTATGTTTAAAGTACGCCATGAACACATTTTCTGAAAAAGAATGTGTATTCTGGTTGTTGTGCCATTGTATGAAATTTTGGTACGCTAAAAATATTTTTCCTTGGAGTTTTCAGGTAGTAAACTTTCCATAACATTAAGGGCTTCACTTCTTATATCGGGCGGCGCACAACATAAATCATTTTCTTCATAACTAGTACTTGTAGACATTTTGATTAATAAATAACTATAATTTCAACAGTGAAAACGAGTTGTGAAATATTTTTCGCAATGGCGGGAAAAATTAATCAGTTTTCCTATGCGCGCGCATCTAACAAAGGGATCGGCCATAGACTAAAAGAATGAGGTTTCTTTTTTTTGGCTTTTCGCGGATAGCGTAAAACGCCAAGTATGTACAAAAAGAGAGAATTTAAACTTTTTTTTTATTAGAGAGAAAACAAAAGTTATATTTGAGTGAAAGTTTTATTTTTTAAACACGTACATACAAGTTGAAATTATCTATTTAAATACGAAGTTGCATGAAATGAGCAAGCAATAGATACATTATTTGTACTATTGAACATGATCTTTTTTGTATCGAAACTTTTTTAAGAACAAAGCAACTCAACCAATAAAAAATAAAAAAATCTATAACTCACTTGTGAATAATAGCAATGAAAAAGTTACAGTTTGATTACAGGTGTCATTATGTGCCTAATTGCGGTGAAATTAGAGCCACTTTATGAGCAAGTGTGTTGAAAAGTATATTATCTATATTTATTTTAAGTTAAGGTATTTCTTTGGGCCTGTGTTGTAAAACCAGTTGTCTAAAAATTAATTATTTCTATTAGTCATCAATAGCTGCTGCTGAAGCGGCACCTCATCAGGAACATAATGATGATTTTACTCATATTCAGAACCATAATTAATGCTTATGCGAACTGTTAGTTAGCTATTGTCTTTAGTGAGATGAGGCCATTTTCCTAATCGTGATCATATATCGCTATGCCCTATCTCCCTAAAACCTGTAATAACTTATGTTATTTACTGCATAGATATACAGTTAACAGCATATTTATATATCCGTTTATGGTCCTGTAACATAAGTGCGGTGTGGCTTACACCGCGGAAGCTACCTTAAAACATGAACAGTGCTAAACTAAGGTATTCGACCTAAAAATACTTCAAACAATAATAATGCTGCTGGCCGACACTAGTCTTTATAGTATACGAGCTAGTAGTTACTCAAGACTTTGGCTGCGTGTAATTCCAAATTTAGTGTTTCTAGTGTCATTATTTTGATGTACGCGGTAATTATATAACAAGAGTAGATTGCATATATGAAATGTTACTTACTTAAATCGTGTATTAGTTCCGTTATTCTACCGAACATAGACTGTGTTTAAGCATTTTTGCGTATAAGAGAGTGTGTATGTGTAAGCGAGGAAATGCAGTTTGTGTATATGCATATATGATTATGTGAGTACGTGCCCCGAGTGTATACGATAACTGGTTATATATTTTAACAATGCCTTAGTGAAATTAGTCATTTGGAAACCTTTCTTTTGATATATATATATATATATATATATATGATATATATATGTATATTTAATAAGTATTATATTAGATTATATAATACTTATTAAAGTAATCTTACATATAACATTATTTAAATTCATTTAAATTTTGTACAGTACCGATTGTATATAGTACATGTGTGGTCTCAGATATAAAGTCTATGAAGTAGTAGCGGCGATGTTTATGGAATGTATTACATACAAGTCAAATGTAAAATACAAATGTTATACATTTTTAACTATAGCGCCATCTACCGGTAATATCGTGAAACATTTAGCAGCTTCAACCTGTACTGTGCTTCAACCTGTGTTCGAGTGCCACGCATTCACTCTCGCTCTGTCTCTTTCTATTCCCCCTCCATGGTAGCGTTAAACGTTTAACGCAACCTTTTTGCAAGTCGCATTAGAAGTATAACTTCAAAAAAATTCTTTATGTATTCGTATAGGCTTTCCTCGAATTTTCGATAATGATAATGGTCGAATTTCCATAGATAGGCGAGCACTAGCTTACATAAATGCCTAATGGACACAATCCAATTACTTTTTTTAAGTTTCGTTCCTTTTACAGTTTAACCAGTCGAGTATATAATTTCACACATAATAATTCAAAGTAACTCAGTCCTAACGACGGTGATTAGGAACAAGCTTTGTACAACAACTTATAGTCACAAGTAATTTGCGATGCTATAACTGCTACAAATTACTAGAATCATTCCAATTTCGCACTGTAGCCTCCGAGTAATTTTATAATACGCCTGTTAGCGGGAGCGAACGGTTACTTGCGCAATGTAGTCCTATACATTCGCATGCATAATGTATGCGACACAATAATTACTAATTACTGTCAATTACTCCGTCGCTTTATATCAAATTCTCTTAGATAGCTCATCTATTAAACATAGAATTTAATTAAAGCTAATTGTCACAATTATACGCTGGATCTCTGAGATGGCGTGTTATCAAGTGATACGCGTGACCAAGTGTTTATTTATTTTGGAGTATGATCGAATGTTTGAATCAAAACGTTTATTTACTAGAGTTAGATAACAACGGTAAAAGAAAAGAGAAGGAGAGAGAGAAAGAGGGATAAAAAAATCTAAAACTATGAATTTTGGATGGTTCCTCAAATGTCTCCTTAAGATAGTGACAAAATCATATTTCCGTATTTATAAATATCAAATAATTATATCTACGTATATAGTAGTCTTGGGAAATTAAATACTGAACAGAATTATTTATAATCGTGTAATATTATTGTCATACAAGAATTTATCAACTGAATAGTAACATTTTCCCGGTAAGAGATTAAAAACAGGGTTCAAAATTAAAAAGTATTTCAAATATATATAGGTATATATCTTTGAGATGATGCAGATGTATTTTATTTTATGCTATAAATACATTAATACTTTCTAGTAAATGTACCGATAGTATTATTACGTATGTAAAGCGGAATAGACATTACATAGCTGTGGTGCGTCAAGAAAGCAGCTTCGTGCTGGTTATTGCCCTACCGGCGACAGTACAGTAAGTCTATCAAATTTAAGACATTACTTTTCGTTATGTACATATGTATGTGCGTGTGTGTATACCATTTACAATATTTGACAATACGAGAGCTTCGCAATAGGAGAAAATTGTTGGTAAAACCAAAACTGGACACCCCGCACGTTCTTTGAGTCAGGACACAGAGATGCGAGAATAACCGTACAGGACATAAGATATTTAGTTATATCTAGTAAGACCAGGGAAGACCTTCATCTCACGGAGAACCGCGGACATAAAACAACTCCCTGGAGAGTTGTTTCCATAGATAACAGAAACAGAAGTTTCTGTTATCTATGGTTGTTTCCTATCTGCGAATGAGTGGCATTAACTAAGAAGTTGCTGTTAAATTCTATATTGCGAGCATTTATAGGTTACGGTAACCTAACGTTAAAAAACGTAAAAAAACTGGCCAAGTGCTAGTCCGACGATTCGCTGACCAAAGGTTCTGCCCAAACTTGAAGCTATGTAAATAGTTCGTCCATCACGGAATCGCATAAACTATGAAAACACCCAACATCGTTCTAACGAAAAGTTAAACTAGTTTGAGGGAGAAACTTAACGTTGCCGTTGGATAAACTGTTGTTATCAACGTCAACGAACCACGAGCTACATCGACATAGGTCGTGGTTCGTAATTCCAATAAGTTTATAATCGATTTTCAGATTTTTCCCTTTACTTGTACTTATTGTTGTGGTAAGAAGCAGTCATGTACTTGTCGTACATGACTGCTTCTTACCACAATTCACGATTCTAGGTCAACGGGAAGTACCCTATAGATTTTGAGTCCCATAAACGGCCGTAACTTTTGATTGCGTTGACTCAGGAATTTGGTTTTTACTGCTTCAAGGTATTGCTGACTTGACTATTGAACATTAATTTTAACTTGATCCCTCCACGCGTTTCTGAAAAAAAAGGATCTTGACAGACGGACAACGTAGTGATCCTATAAGGGTGCCGTTCTTCCTAATGAGGTACCCTAAAAAGTAAAAATAACCTAATAAAATTATGCTACGCTCAAACGGTTGTTTGTTGTTGTATTCAATAACACATTAAATGAGCCACGACTCGATGAACTTACCCATCGAGACCTTTCGAGCTCTATCATTAATCATACAAGCGCTATGATATCATATTACTTTAGTCTCGCATGAGTGACACCCCTGGTGTTGCAAATGTCCATAGGCCACGAAGACTGTTTACCATCAGGCAGGTCGTATGCTTGATTTCCACCTTGTGGTATAAAAAAAGTCTCATCACAAGTACAAGTCCGTTAGAATGTCTCACGAATCTCACGATGATACAACAATTGGCAGGTTCTGAAAATTGATTCTATAACTCCTATTACTGTATTGTTGTCTGAACTACCCTGAATTGCCAAATTACGCGATGATAGATCAAATAAAAGTGAGCAATATTATAAAAGCACGTTAAAAATAGGCAACTTGATCTCTTCAAAAGTTGATTTCTTAGAAACCTATACTATGATTCGTTTCGTCGAAGTCTAAGGTTAACCCATTAAAACGTATTCCAGAGATCCACTGCGACATAATTCGAAATTAGTCCAGAAATTCTCAAAGATCTCGTAACATATAACATACAAATAACACACAGCAAAAGTGCTAATTTTGAAGTCGTTTTAATAGTAGATTGTTAACCAAGCCCAAGTGAGCCATTGTAGCAAAGATGTTTAGGATCAAAAAGAAGCGTATAAGAAATAGACGATATTGAATATACTCTTAATATTTTTGAAGGTAAATTTTACTAAAGCTACACCGACAAAACATTTGATTGCATGAAAGCACTTATTCCTGAGGCCCTGCCTCCCAGGGGAAGATAAGTATTTACCATTCACTATTCAGATAATAAAGTTTACTTATTAACTTATTGAACGCGAGACATGAAAAATAAATGAATACAACTCAAATACAATTGAGTCTGATCTCTAGAGAAATGTAATCGGCAAGTGACCACCAGCGCGGTGCCGCAACAGTTACTTTACATAGAATATATGGCAAAAACTACTTGATAATAATCTTCACCTTGTAACAACACTTTCGCTTATCGTCAGCTGTTCGTGATTGTATCATAGCCCATTCATTGAACAGTCGTGGCCGCGGAGCTACCGCGTCTCGTCTCGCTTTTTTTACAGTGCGCGACTCTTTGTAGCGCTTTCCATTTACCGTCATTATAAAACTCTGCTAACAAAGAGTAACGTTTTGATAAAATTCGAACACTGCTGCCTTTTCACTGAACGATTTGCGATGGATCGCCTACAGAATATTAACTACATTGAAATTTATCGCCTGGGAACTGCGTCGAGACGTGAGTGAGTCAATCGACTTCCTCTGCGCCTATTGCCATGTAACACCGAAAGCGTAGGAGATGGTTACACCCACTGAAAAATCAGACATTTGATATACTTAGATTCAAGATACCGATACGTCAATCATCTATTATATTGAGGGCTAATCATCTGATTGACATTTGAAACAATTGAAGCGACGTTACAACCTATTAATGTAATTGATCCTTTCTCTTTATCGATTTATTTTGCAAGATACAGAACTTTCAGTTCTTCGCGATGTATTTAGCCACAGCAGAGAAATATAAGCAGTAGGTAGTATAAGTTCAACGTAACGTTCGAAATTGTCGCATTTGAGTCAATCAATCGCGCCTGGGTATTTCGAAACGACAGGTCACGTTTCGCGCATTGTGTAACGTGTCACTCACTCGTGTTCTTGAAAAATACCGCACTATTATGTCAAAATGACCGAAGTGCTACTAAACCAGCATTACATCTTTTAACGTAATGTAGTCGAATCAGATTTTTTTACCCTAAAATTGATTGCCTGCATATCTTGTAACTAACGTAAGATAAGAACCAATTCATGTGGCGTTCGGTTCTCAATTCGGTTCATACCGGTCCGGTAGCGTAAAGATATATGTATATAGATATAGATGTCATATTGTCACTGACGTATTGTTTTACAGATAGGTATCTAATATCAACTTAACGTGAAATTCTGTGATTACCAGTTGTAATCAAAAGTGATAAACCAGTTTCTGGGTCGACTACAACTACTGAAAATAAATAATATTATGGACGTGGTAAAGATATTTTTAATGTTGATATTATCTGTTCCGTATGCGAGTTATACAAGCTCATTTCCATATTAATGCATGTGCGTTGATTTCAAGGATCTTCAGTGCAAAGAAAATTGGCTGAGAGTTGCATTGTGTACATGCTAATGGGCTATTCACTGCACTCTGACGCAATATGACAATGTTGTCATTTATTAAAGAATTGTGTAACGAAGCTAATCATATGACTACACATACGGAAAAGAGCGTACATTAGTATTTTTTTTTTGTAAATAAAATAAACACGTGACCACATTCACACACGATTTGTTTTTTTATTATTACACCCAAACGCAAACGAATGGGCACCCTAGCCGCGGCCTACCCCTAGCCAAGGAGGGGCGAAAGTGTGATGCCCCAAACATACCTTCGTACTCTAATTTTCGGGATAAGAAGTACAATAAATGTTGACTCGTGATATAACTATCTAGTTAAAACTGTACAAAGTTAGACTCGATCCATAGGTTTGTACGATGCACAGGAGACAGAGAGGCTGCAATTATAAAATTACCGTTTAAACGTCCGTATTTACAATAGAGTTGAACTTCACGCAATTTAAGAAATACACTCCCACACAACGCAGTACAAACGTGATCCTACTACTTTTATTGCGCTACAAACCCGGGGATTCATCCGAGTGAAATGGAATTTTTCAAGTTTTCACACTAACAAAAATAACCTATAGCATTTTGATCGCCTCCTCGGTCTGCAGCGTACTTTCTACTAAAAAACTGCAACGGCACTGCAGTGCGGCGTGTGTCAAAATGCGTATATTTTGTCGTTTCGTTAAGCGATCTGACAGCAGAGACGTTTAACAAAACGTCAAAATGTACGCATTTTGACACACGCCGCGCTGCAGTGCAGCTGCAGTTTTTTTAGTGGAATCGGCCTACAGAGCGTATTTATAATATCAGGGAATATACAATACAACACAATACCATGCAATAAAATACTGTAGAAGAAATATGTTAGATCCCACTATGGACCGAACGCAACAAGTGGCCATTCGGGCTATTAATTGCTTTCAAAATAGGGAAAGTCATTTTGAATACTTGTTTTAACGTTACAAGTGTTTAAATTAAAATCGTGTGTTTTAAGCACTGCTAATATGTATGCTCAGCTTGGCTTCAAATTGTCATCTTCAAAAAACGGTAACTCTTGAATTTTTTTTTATACTACGTCGGGCAAACAAGCATAAAAACATACGGCCCACCTGATGTAAAGCGGTAGTTTGCTTGTGATATATTGTGATATATTAAGTATCACTCGCGCAATGCCTCCTCTGCTGCTTACACAGCAACTCCTTGGGAGTTTACTGGTGACCTCGCTCACACACAGGAACACAACAACCCTCTAGTGAGTTGTTATTTGGCTGCGGTATTCCTTGAGTATGGTACTTCCCCGGACGGGCTGCTTTGATGCACTCTACCTCTCTTATAATATAACATCCAGACCAAAACAAAAAACATGTTCATGCACGCAAATATTTGTCTTCTGTGGGAAGCGATCCCACGAGCGTTGGTGTCAAAGTCGCGTCATTCACGACTGAGCCACCGAGCTCGTCATAATAGTAGAGATAGCTATGATATTTTTCTCAAAAAAAAAATTAAATATATATTGTACTCATCCTTACAGTAAGTACAATGCGTCACCAAACATTTTATGGATTATTTACGAGCATTCACAATGTATAGCCGAATAAATTTGAATAAAAAAGATGATCATGTCGTTATGTTGCTTTATATATATATATCTGATGTAATAACCACATCATATACCGATATAGTATCGATTGTATCACGTAACGTGTGTGGTCCCATGTACCAGGCAGCATACAGCATAAAATCCCATTTATATTCAGCTCACAGAAAATCTTCGCTGTAATAGCTAGGGCCTACCAGTAACTTATGTAAGGTGGTTGTACCTCAAGGGTCAACAAATATTCTTGATACTTGTATTACTGCGAAATGTAGTTAGGGTTGTATATTATACAAATAATTTGTATTGGTTTACGGCTTATTTGGTATCACGTGCCACGAAAGAAGTTTTTTAGTCCCTGTTTATTCAATTTCACAAATATTTTAACATTATCTACATTCATGGATACGGATGTAGGAGCCAACACTTACTTACCATGACCAAATTGGTAGTTAGTGTTCTATCAGAAGATGATGTCAGAAGAAGAAACGATCGAGTCACGTGGCGCTCGGTTCTCTCTGCCTACCCCGCAAGTGATTTGGCGTGAAGTTATAGATAGATAGATCTACATTCATTTTATACATAGATTCATGCAATATGGACCCTCAAAAAAGTTATTCAAGCTCTTTGTAAAAGGCTTTGCTGTGACCTTGTAGTAACCTCTCGGTTTTCTCCCAAATATGAACAAATTTGTATAATGAAACTCAGAAGCGAATAAATCACGTCAACAATAATTTCCGAATTAACTCGTTTGGTCGGAAGCTGCTTACACAGCACTTCAATGCGTATTTATGGCAAAAAATAAAATTATTTATTAAATTTAACTGTCGTATTTGAAACTTCAATGTGTTAAAACAAGCTACATAGCAAGCTTTTTTTATACCAAGATGGAAAATAAGAATACGGCCTGCCTGATGGTAAATAGTCATCGTAGCCTCGGACAT
The DNA here is from genome assembly GCA_947507595.1 of Pyralis farinalis. Classification (NCBI taxonomy): domain Eukaryota; kingdom Metazoa; phylum Arthropoda; class Insecta; order Lepidoptera; family Pyralidae; genus Pyralis; species Pyralis farinalis. The sequence goes on from OX382274.1 coordinate 20,006,572, forward strand.
TTGCAACACCAGGGGTGTCACTCGTGCATTATCGAACCTCTCAAAACCTCTTCACGCCTTTCTTGAAGAACCTCATACTGTAGTCCCTTGGAAAAACCTCGGTTGGGAATTCATTCCACAACTTGAGAGTTCTCGGAAGAAAACTTCTCTGGAACCGCATAGTATGCAACCACTGTGGTTCCAGCATGCGAAGGTGAACTCCCCGCCATCGGCGAGCTAAACAAGCATTCATAAAACACGTTCACGAAACCATGTTAAATGTAGAAAAAGTAGCATTTCGTTATTTATATTTGCCAAAATAATGGTAAGCCTACATTGAAACTAAATATTGTATTATAATAACTCTTTATCGCACTTATTGAACCGCGACATTGGAAGTCAAAAGTACTGCGCGGCTTGGTCGTCGCTGCGACACGTGTTTCGCCTCTCCACGAGGCATCATCAGGCGTTGTAGACGTTAATCATAAGAATAACATGCTACAAGTGACAAATCCATCGCAGTGCCGTCCCTTATATTGAATTGAGGGTGGGGGTGGATGATGTGAACGAATAGATATTTAATAGTGGGGAATTATTTACGTCAGTCTGTTTGTTCAGGAGAGTAAATTTAGAATTTTTTTGTTTATTAATTTCTAATTGTTCCCTAATGTTTAGTTTCAAACCTTTGTCTATGGTGTGTAGAATTTGATATGTATTAGTGGGGGATAAATTATGTCCTTTGTCTATGAGATGCTCGGCGAAGTGCGACCTTTCTGGGCGATTGTTTTTATACGCCGATACGTGTTCCTGAAATAGTGTGTGAAAATTACGACAAGTTTGGCCGATATAAACGTGTTCGCATTCATCGCAGAACAGCGTATAGACGCCGGATTTTTTATTGGGCGGGATTTTATCTTTAGTGTTACAAAGTGATTTGAGTGAATTACGGTATTTGAGACCAACATGTATGTTATTTTTTCTAAATATGTAAACTATTCTGTCTGTGATTTTTCCCAGGTATGACAAACTCGCAGTGTATTTATTTGTCGAAATATATGGAACCGTGTACAGTAGTCTGTTAACGATACGCTGCGAGCTATGTTTTGGCTCAAAAGATATCGTTTCACGGATATGTACATTATGAAATTTTGCCAACTCATGGGTGGAAGTTCCAATGTACGACACAACTGGCCTTATTTGAATACCGACTTTATGTAATTTTGGTAAACTATAAAGCACAGGAGAATGGGGATTCATGGGAATAATTTAGAATTTTGAATATGAATTGGCAGTGGCAGCGACGGTAGTGGTGGGGGCATGCGGATTCTGTTCCAGATGGCGGACGACCGCAGCAGCCGAGTCAGAGACTACCGGAGCAGCCATGGCAGCGTCGGCATGTTACATTTACTAACAGTAGTGGGTGGGTGCCGGCCGGCGCTAGGCCGCATGAACTAATTGGTGGCGGAAGCACACAAAGTAAGTTAGATCAAATAGCATGTAAATTTGACTTTCGCAAAATAACGCCTGAATCTATTAACAACTTCGGTTCTCTCTGACTACCCCGCAAAGTACTCGAAGATATGGATAGATAGCTGATTTGAAGTATTAAAGGGACACAGTGGACACCGTTAAACAATTTTAAGTGCTGCTTACAAGTAAAAGCTATAACATTTTAAGTACACTACCGCTAAAGTTACTCGAAGTTATTTGCATCGTCCATTAAAGTTTCAATATCACCGTTAATCTTAAATTTTCTTGTTAACTCTTCTATAACATTTTTAACACCTTTTCAAAATATTGTCCTTGCTAGTCTGTAAAAGCACTTAAAGCTATAAAATTACTTAAATGTAAATATTGGTTAGGCATGATCTCTTATTTGGAAATGATACATTACCTGCTACACAAATAAAACTAAAGTATATATTTATATAATATGGTAGGTTGATTGAACAGAGAAAAAGTGGTGAAAAGAAGTAAAACGCGTAGGCCATATCGACATAAATATAGTTTTTCTATCTTTATTATTCGCTGTGACATGGAACCTCAAAGTAAAGAGGTAATTTGGAAGTAATGAAGCGTGTAATGGTCGTGCGTTGTGATGGGCGTGGGCAGCCAGATCAACGACTGCGCATAAAATAAGACATACTCCATTAAACATGACTGGAGACACCGACGATGCTATGGATACAACATAATGAAGAAAACATACGGAACGATGATTATGGAAGTACTTTCGCTATATGTAGGTACTTATTTACTGCCGCGGTGCATGTAAATAATGAAGCGTATACCGTATTTCGTGCAAATGTTCGCACCCACCCAATTATTGGCATCCTTACATTTATAGACAAATGATAAGATTCCAATACCTTGGATAGAATGTGCCAATAAAAGGTAAGATTAAAGATAAAAATCATTTATTTGCTATTAGGCCCTTACGGGTACTTAGACACGTCTTACATTATTTAAATTAGATCATATTGTATCGTAATAATTATATATTTTACCTTATACCTTAAATCGTTTTTTTTATATGAACTAAGTATTAAGACTGAAAGCAATGTATCGATAATAAGTATGAGACACTTATTCACATTCATCCACATAATACGTAATATTAACGAGCTCGATCGCGCAGTAGTTTATAACGCTATTTTGACTCCAACGCTCGTGGGTTCGATTCCCACACAGGACAAACATTTGTGTGCATGAACATGTCTGTTGGTCTTGGTCTGGGTGTTTTAAAAAAGATTCTTCTTCTTCTGGGGAAGTACCTCAACCTCACAGAAAACCGCAGCCAAATAACACCTCCCTGGATATCTGTTGTGTTCCTGCATGTGAGTGAGGTCACCTGTAAGCTCTTAAGGAGCTGTTGTGTTAGCAGCAGAGGTGTAATCGCACGAGTGATACTTAATCTATTGCAAGCATTCATAGGCTACGGTAACCGCTTTACAACAGTTGGACCGTATGCATGCAGGTCTGCCGATGTTGTATAAAAAAATCCTATTAAATTCCATTGGACATTAAATATTTCTAATTATTTCAAGATTGCTTAGAAAGTGCATATTTTCCTCCAATATCAGAAGGCGCCACGTCTTGCGGTCTTCTCTCTCTTATTTTATATAACAGACATACAAGCATTCGGCCCACCTGATGTAAAGTCGTTACCGTACCATACATTATAAATATATATAACTTTCCAAGGGTTTCAGATTGTTTGCACACCACACTCAAGCATTTCCCGCGTGATGTCATCTTGACTATATGGGATTTGGGGGGCGGGCGCAATTCCACAATAAAATTATTCGTAAATCATGTTTTTATAATTTTAACTTATATTGTAGTACATGGCATATATATTGAATTAGTATATGTGTACACAAAATATTATGATCAGCAAAGATCACGTTCAGCTGTCAATTGATACGCGATGGGGTCAAGCTTCCGTTGACCCCGACACGCGCGGCTAGCGGATCATTCATTCATAGAACCATCATATCTATGCATGGAACTAAGTAAACACTTGTTTAATAAAGTAGGTACACAATAGCTTTATGTAAATATTACATACTGGTAGTTCTCCACTTTGTTACCATTTAAGTCTATAGGGTCTAGCAAAGTTAACTCTTTAATACATGCAATTTATGACGAGCTCGGAAGCGGAAAGATACTTTTACTCCAAGGCTCGGGGGTTCGATTACGATACAGAACAAACATTTGTGTCTATGCCATATCTGATTGTCTTCGTATGGGTGTTTTTAAAAGAGGTAGGGCAAACAAAAAGTCTCCACCTCACAGAAAACCGTGGCTAAATAATCACTCCCTAGATCCGGTATCTTGTGTTCCTGCGAGTGAGGTTATCAGTAAGATCTTAAGGAGTTGCTGTATTAGCAGCAGAGGTGGCATTGCGCGAGCGATACTTAATGTATTACAAGAGTTCTTGAGAACTAGCACCGTCGTTGCCATGGCTGGTCCGGTCATGTCAGCCTGGCCTGCTGCGGTTGTCTCCGTAATTACCCGTTGCTGCCCTGGCTGCTCCGGTCGTCTCTGCGACACCAGTTTCGCCTCTCCACGAGGATCTTCAGGCGCTCTACATGTTTGTCGTTAGAACAACATGTTACAAATCTATCCTAGTGTCTTATAAAATATACAAATTTTGTAAACAAACATGCCACGAAAGGTTAATAGCAAGTGCGCGTCTATCGTTGAACTGACAATTGACCGCTGAACATTTCCCTTTTGTGATAGAATTATTTAATTTTTATTTGTAACACCATGAACGTTATATTAAGGCTCCATTTCTCCCGTGCATCAAAACTAATTTAATGAACGATACTTCATGTATTGTAAGTATACATAAGCTACGATAACCACTTTCCATCGTAGTAGGTAGGTCGTACGCTTGTATCCCTCCTGACGTGGTATTACAATGAAAGATATCCCGAGTTTTTTTGACGTGATAACGTCTTATAAGACAATGAACGCCGGCTGCACGCATGAAAATGTGTCACTTTCCGCCTGAGCCGAGCGTGCAAGCGAGAGCGCGGAACAAGCGATAGAGAGGCACGATCGGCCTAAGCGCTCGGCTTGTGACACATCTATCTCTCTTCCACTCCATCGGCCGATGCGTCCGAGTAGAAGAGAGACAGTTGCAGCACACAACCTACACGTTAACTATTTTCTCAACTGTTTAATGTTTTCTTATGACGTTATCACGTAAAATTATCGTCCGTAAACCGACTTTACAGACAACCATTTTTTTTTTTGCAATATGATTTGTTACGATTTTTACACCGGTTTAATCCTTCGAAACCCGGGTGGTCATATACGACCGCGAAATGTATGGGAAAACGTATATAACGGGTTCTGACTGCTCAAGTCGGAGAGTTCACTTGAGATTTGACAGTGAGGCCTATCTCGAGTTCAGAAGAATTCAATGTACAAATAAAAACAAATTTATTTTCAAGTCTTAATCAGGGAAATATTGTTTGAATAAGTATTTTAGTGAATAATGTCAATGTAACCATATTTCAAGCAAATACATTTCTGTAGTAATATTAACATCCACGGCAAAGAGCTCATGCAACAATCTGAACGGTCTTAAAAGAACACTAAAACCACATATGTGGAAACATTATAACATTTTTAGACTGACATATTCATATGTGTAAAACCGTTTTTAATGTTCAGATATATAGCGCGAAGAAAGTCTAAGCCACAACTACAACGAAATATGGAAATAACATTAAATATATAAAACTATAATAATAAGTCATAAGTATTTAATCATAAAAAGTACGCATAACACAAACTTACAATAAGCAGTTCCATATAGTTTGACAATATTCGTACCATACGCATAACCCACCAAAGACGTCACCAGCGCGTTGTCCACTCTATACCTTTTCAAAGGGTTATATCTTATTCCCGAACTTTTGATGAGCGACATTGTTGTTGTACTTGAAATTTTTACAATTCAGTATAACATTAGTTTTATGTGTCAATTTTGACAGTTTTTTGTAACATAAGTGCCAGTGAACTTATACAGTAATTAAAGAACTCAAATATAACACGTCTATGCACTTCTTGGAAGACGCGATTAAGTCCATGGAGAAAAACTTTTAAAAATCACTGTCGTTTTACGGGTGGTATTTAAACTGCATGATAGGGTCTGGGAACCCTTATAACAGTAGGGTTCTTGAAGCTGGAACATTTAGAATAAAGAAGACTTTGAAATGGTTCCAAACTGAAGACTGCTCCAACAGAAAAAATAAATTAAGACGATGGCTGCCTTTGCCCTTCCCAACGCAAGGGAAAAACTTAAGTAAAAAAAATCAAAATCATAGACATAATCCGGCAATAATTACACAATTATAATTTAATTTTGTCTATGCTTTTTCCACTGCTATCTATATGACTAAAAAGGTCTGTAATCGCAGGTCAAAAATCGCCGGCGCCAAATGCGCTGACGGTGTAGGCCGTCCTAGTAAGCAGGCAGGCAGTCCTTGGTGAATCACTCACTGGTCCGACGTGAGTTTCCGCTTCATTCCTGCTCAGAAACAATGACGATATTTTATTTACAAAGTCAAATTACTTTTATATTATACTTCAACACAAAGGCAAGTGTGCCTTTGTGTTGAAGCATAATATAAAATTACGACGAGCTCGGTGGCACAGCAGTGAAACGCGTTGTTACGCTACTTTGACAACAACACTCGTGGGTTCGATTCCCGCACAGTACAAACATTTGTGTGCATGTACATGTCTGTTTGTCTTGGTCTGAGTATTTTCTATGTAGAATAGGTATGTATTTACAAAAAAAAAATGTATTTACGTATGTTTATCAGTTGTCTAGTACCCATAACACAAGCTTCGCTTACTTTGAGGCTAGATGGCGCTGTGTAATTTGTCCGACATTATTATTTTTTTGTTTTTAAATTTACACAATTTCACCATTTCAGAAATCTTTATGTGTATTGTAGTGCAAGTGACTCACCATCATTTCAAAAATTGCAAAGCCAATCAACACGTGGTGCTCTCTGTGATTTACTCTATAAACCTGACCGAAAAATGTAAATTTGTAGTAAAATTACAAAAAAATTGCGACTACAAACTTATTTGCAGTTTATAAAGTAACTGCGACCTATGTTGATATGTGGAGACAACAATTTCCCGACGGCAAAGGCAAGTTTCTCCCTCAATCTAGTTTATCGTATAATTTCATTATACTTATGTTAGAGACAATATTTTGCCAACTTTAATGTACAATACTATTAATTCCTTTTTGACCATCACTTACAAATATAGTTAAAATTTAATAGTAAGTATTAAAATATGAAATAACTTGGAATTTCAATTTTCAATTTCAGCTATAAATTGCCTTTAAAATGATGGATGTATACATATATGTATAAAAGTTGGATAAAAGTCCGTTTGTTAAAAATACATTGAGTTGAAACTAGAAACTTATCTAGAGTTTGATGATCGATAAATTGCTTCACAGCCCCGCCTCCTCATTGGGCCTCAGCAAGGAGCTCACTACTTTAATAAAATTAATAGCTATTAAAAATAATTAATCTAGTAATTGGATGAGAACGAACACTGATAAATCATTACTACAATTTAATAGCAGCAATAGATCTGTATCTGAGGATGCAAACAAAGCAAAATCAAAAACCTTCACAAATATCTAGGAGACTACTGTGAGACAGACTTTTTTTTTGGTTTTTTATACAACTAAGCGATCACCGCAGCCTATTGACGCTCGCTACACCACGGGGATATTACTCGTGCGCTGCCAATCTTGTGACTTAAGGATGTTTCGTCACAGTATTCAGTAATTTCTCTGCCATATCTTACCGTTCAAACCGGAACACAGCTGCTTGGCGATAGAAATATGTGAGACAGAGGTACCCATGTAGACGACTTTTGTACAAAGTCGTGCTCCTTGGATATGACTCGTTTATGAAAGTTTTTTATTGTTATCTAACAATACGTCGTTCTATTTTTCTAATACTATGGGACTTATGAAATTGCCGCTTTGTATAGAATAAAACAAACTTTTCTAAAATGAACGAATACATATAATGAATCGATGTATTATTTCATTATTGTCAATGCGCTTTTAAAATGGGCAGGCGGGCGCCGGCGTTCTAAAATGGGCATGGTACCAGCTGCTGCAGTATTTCCGCGCTGCAACGCACTGAGATAGAAAGCTACCAGCTCTTTGGTCGCCAGTGAGGTCGATCAGACGTCGCGCTAGTTCGTTAAAAAGCAACCGCATGCCTGGACCCCACGGACCAAGGGTCTCTACTCTGAAAGGAACAAAGTTGTATTCGGAGCCAAGACCCCTGTATTTCTTCATTTTTAAAAGTTCGGCCGCCCTGGCCCTATTCGTGTCTTGGTGCGATGGAGATGAGAAGAGGCCAGAGTTTCAACGCAAGTTGCGTTCCACACTGAAACCCTTCCCATCTTCCATGGAATTAACGACATCCCGTCATGTCGCTTTCCATCGTCCCTGGCTAGTCCGGTGGGTTCCAGAATAGCTGGAACGTTGGCAGAGTCGAGGACCCGGCGTGTAATGTCGTTGAGTGCGGCATGAAGGGAGAAACGACCTGCACTTTTTTGACAAGAAAGTCCGTGGTGTCCAAACTGATCGACATCACTGCCGCAGGGGCACTTGTGTAGAGCACAAATCGGGACTCCTAGCCGCAGACAGACAGCCAGCCTGAGGTATGAGGCGACGGGTAGGCTTGTAGCCAGTGGCTAGCATCCTTACACTCTGCCGCCCTCAGTCTCAGTTGCTCAAAGTCTGAAGCTCTGTCATCGTCCCAGCTCCTTTGCGAGTTGGAATCTGATGTAATTTTTTGACTCGGGCAGGTACTAAGTAAAGTAAGTTACATAATTATGTACGCGAACGCATTATTTATATGCTATTATTTCTGGTGACTCCAGTTAAGAATCCGTGTCTATGATATCGAATAGAAAACAAACATATGACCTCCCGATTGAAATCAGTTACCGTTACGCTATTATCTACTATTGTTGATGCTATGATTGTTAGATATTATATTGTTTGCGCATTGCTGAAATATGACGTCACACGACGTTCAATCGTGGCCGCCCGATTCCATGTTTTGTAATCAACAGATAAAAATCACAAATTTATTTTGCAAAATTAAATATTTAACATTACGTTAACAAAGTACAATTTAATAAAGTATCTACAACAGTATGCTCTCCAAAGAAATAATTATACAACTGATACATGTTTTCCAATTGTAAAAGAAATATGGTAAGTATAACCAACAATATGAATAAAGAGTCAACGACTCTGTTCGACATGAACAATCAAAAGCATTGCTCATGTCGAACAGAACCGCCGATACGGGCACAGATGATAAGCTTTTGACTATCATACATGTTTTTTTAGGAAAGCCTGAAGCTCGCGGCACTTCTTGACTGCCCTGCAACTGTATTGAAAGATACTTCAGTTAATGAACTCAGTGCGTAAAAATAAAAACAAATATTTTGAAAATCTACTACACAGAGAAAACAACTTTGGCGTACCCCAGTGAAGCATCTTGTAGTCATTAATATACGTATGAAACAATAACATACTCGTATCCATGCACCTGACTTTCAATTATCGTAAAAAAAATATATTGCTACAGTGTCTCCAGCGATGCGGAATTGGAGTGTTTATACAGTAAGGCGACGATATGAATCCGAGTACAGAACCAGAGTTCCAAAATCCAACTCCGATCCAAGTGCAAAAAGGTGTAAAGACCAGAATGACTAGTTCATTCTGGTCCTTACACCTTAAACCTCTTCTTACACCTTAATTTTAAAAATATGATAAAATTGCATAAATTTTATATTTCACTTATATTTCAGCTTCCTATGGCAATAATCCTATCTCTGAATTGCTTACAAAGAAATTTCTTGGCATCATTCTAGAAGTAAAACTTACAGGCAATTTAATATCCTTCGCGTTCTCGACGGACGGACCGACATGCACGCACGCACGAAGAGTGTTGACTGTGAATTTCACTTGGTTCTTCTTCTTCCTCCACCTCTTCTTCTTCTTCATAAACTTTATTGAACGTTAGCGCTTAGAAGCACTTTTTTTCGCATTCACATGATTATAGTGGTTGCCAAAAGTTACTAACTTATATCTCCCTCTCAACTTCCGTTCGCCTCCCCACCTCGTGCTCGCACCTCTCTCTCTTGCCCCTACAGTAATATACGAAACGTAACACTCTCTCTTTCTGTCTTCACTATCTCCCTCTCAACTTCCGTTCGCCTCACCCGATCACACTATTTGTAACGCTCTCCGTTCGCCTCGCCCGGTCACACTTTTCGTAACGCTCTCGTCACGCATTCACCAGCTTACTCCCCAAGTCAAGAGTGCGTAAAAAAGTTTTACTTCAAAAATTAACAAGCTTGCCTATGCCTTACGTTGCTAAAAAAATGGGTTGCACTCCGGGAGTGCCGGCAGAAGTGAAAACTTGAACATTAACGTTGTGCATTTTTGAATATTTTGGAATGATTAGGGAATAATTTCGCACGAATTGCTTTACTTTTCAGTATAAAAGTACTATCATGTATGTGGTAAAATACAATACTCATTTATTGCGCTATCGTACACAAACATAACAATTTATATTACATTAAAAATTTAACACTTTAGAACTATTACAATTATTTTACATTAAAAAGTTTATCTCTCAATAAAATCAACTTTCATCCATAATTTCAACGACTCTTTCACCATCATCGTTACCAGCATCATCATCGCCAATCTCTTAAACTCAAACACATACGCACACTCGCGCAAGCGCTCTGCGCCGCTTAAACCCAACAGCGATGTTGATAAACTACGTTGAACGAAACGCGTAAGCGCCAAAAGTTTTGGTCGCGAGAAAATAATGCCCTATGAACGATCTAGCGCTTCATGTTTTAATTGTTTAATTAGAGGTAACTAATGTTTTTAGCGCTGCAGCGTACTAAGTTCTAATTCTCACCAAAATCTTACGGTCAGGGTCACGTGTCCTGACGCGAGTTTAACATTTTTTACTCATCCCAAAAAGTGCACAGCGCCGCTAAAGAAGTTTTCACTTCAAAAATATGTGGTCAAAAGATTGCTTTAATAGCGTTCCACGGCTTTACTTCCTCAAATCTGAGGAACGGGGTTGACAGTTTGAGGAGCCTTCATGCCATTTGTGGAATCAGTCACACCCCAGAAAACGTGGCAACCGCTTTTTAAGATTCTTAAGATATTAACATTATCATGTTGTGCGAAAGGAACTGTGGTGCATATTGCCGAGGGGATGGGATTACGCATGGGTGACCTAGTGGTAAACTGTCTGTTGTATGCAAACGATGCCGTCCTATTAGCAGAAACACCATCTGAACTGCAAACACTAGTCACAATGATGAAAGACGAATATATGAAGGAAGGCTTACTATTGAATGCGAAGGAAACAAAGATAATGGTATTTGAAAGAGTATAGAAACCAGAACCAATGTAAGGGTTACGGTAGATGATGAAGTGTTGGAACAAGTGGATGAGTTTGTATATCTTGGATGTGCTTTCAGTAAGGATGGAAGGTACACCGCAGATGTGGAAAGGCGAGTGAGTGCTGGGAATTGTGTGAATGGAGGGTTGGGAAAACTTCTTGGCAGTAAAAACCTGAGCCAGAAGGCGCAGCTGGCTATACACAATGCAGTGCTGGCCCCAACGCTTACTTATGGAAGCGAGAGCTGGGTATGGCAGAGAGAGCATGAAAGGAGGATAAACGCGGTTGAAATGCGAGCACTGCGCAAAATTTGTGGCGTAACGCTTGTAGACCGTATTCGCAATGATGAGGTTAGATGCAGAGTTGAAATGAAAGAGAGCGTTGGTGTTAAAATTAGAAGAGGCATGCTCCGTTGGTTCAGAGAAATAGAAAGAATGCAGGATGAAAGAATGACGAAGCAGATATACAATGCAAAACTGGAAGGATGTAGGAGCCGAGGAAGGCCAAGACTTACCTACCATGATCAAATTGGTTGTGTTCTATCAGAAGGTGATGTCAGGAGCCCCAGAAACCGGCGAGCGTGCATGAGAAGAGTAATGAATGTTAAAGAAGCGAGTGAGGTATGCAAGGATCGAGTCATGTGGCGCTCGATTCTCTCTGCCTACCCCGTAAGGGATTTGGCGTAAAGTTATAGATCATGTTTGCCAAATTTTAGAACTTGTCGAGTTGTCAATAAAATCAACATATCAAAACAAAAATGGGAGGAGGAAAGAGGCTATCAGCATCTGTGCTAGGCATCTAGACTGTTAAAATAAATCCCTCCTAAATACCACCGCTGAGCATAATGTCCATACAGCTGTACAACCTGTTACCTAAAATGTATTGCAGACCGGCCTATAGATTTATTTTTGAAGAGATTATTTGGACTGCTTTGTGATAGTTGGGTACATGATATTGACGAATTCAAGAACATCAAATATTAATTTACGTACACTCTAATTGTATACTTAACCTTGTGATTAATTTATTTGTTGTTTTTATTGCAAACCTTTATCATTGTAATCTTATTTAAACAATGTTTTCGTCCTAACTATACGTGTTAAGAAAATGCACGCCAGCTATTGGCGCGGCACTAGATCATAAATTTTTACCAACTTAAAAATATGTACCATGTTATGATTGCATGCGAGTAAATGATTTTTATTTGATTAGGAATATATTCGTCTATCTCTAAATAAGCAAATTGACGCATGTACATAATGACGCTAAGAAGATATTAGACTCGGAAGATAACGTTGTCAATGTACTGCAGAGCATTACATTACTATATAAAGACACTTAAATTGTATATCGTGTCAACCAAATTAAATGTATGACGTAATAGGGATAAATTTGGGTGATTCCCACGTCATAGGCAGTAATGAGTTTAAGAGTAGGTACATTTTCTTTATCTAGTAAGGACAGTCGAGGCCAGTGCAACTAAAAAGGAATACAGTTTGTTCTAATAAGGCTAAGCAGGATATGAAGAGAGTAGAAAAAATGTACACTTGTTAACACTTACTAAATTATTCACGTAATATCTCTCCACCTCCACTCTTTGCTTAGAGCTAAGCATTTACTGTAGCCTTACAATATAACTGAATCAGCACGATCACGTACAGTGCGATCAAAATAAATTTTCTTCAGCGAATATTTTAGCTTTAAAAAAATACTAGTACAATGGGTTCTTCAAAGAAGACACGAGGAGGATTTTGTAGGATCGGCATTCCGCGAGCAATGTCCCTGGTGTTGCAACCGTCCAGGCTAAAGTAACTGCTTACCATCACATAGCCACATCAGTGATATAAAACAGTCTAAAAACGTTCGTCGAATAATCTCTTATCCAAAATAATGTTCTTTCGCCTTCGTGATTATGAACAGGGTAAGACGAATAACGCAGAAATTCATCTCTTAGAATCGAATACTTAGTTTCTAGAACGCCCTAAATTATCGTAACTCTTTTGCTTTGTGTATTTCTATAATGGAAGTGGCCACAAATCACAAGGTCAGTAAGTCAAAACATATCATATATGTATGCGACGACTCCACTACACTTGTCCGGTCAAAATGGTTCCGACCACATGTATACTCAGATGACATGGCGAAAAACATCCCCTGTCCCTATCAGAAATTACTAAAATAGTCTTTCGCGACAAAACGGCGACTGTTAAGTCCTGCACAGATGAGGCACTATTAGACGCGAAGGACTACAAGCCCCGAATCGTCAAAAATGTTTGCCGAAGACTTACCACGAACTCAACTCACGATATGGGATCAAATGTCCGTGGGAAATTAGTGAATCAGTCGCTATTCAATATATAAGTACAACAAAAAGATGCTTATTTTTGAAGTTTCATATTAGGTTTTTTTAACAGCTTTGGGAGGCATACAAGCATATGTCCCACCAGATGTAAAGCGGTTATCTTAGCCTATGAACGCTTGTATTACATTAAGTATCACTCGCGCGATGCCACCTCTGCTGCTAACACAGCAAGTCCTTAGGAGCTTACTGCTCACCCGATCGTCCGGGCGACTTTTTGGTCGCAGTACTTTTAGTTCTAAGTGATATATTTCGACAGACCAAAAAGTACATATCCGTCGTCTATGCAGGCCTTAATATCTACCATATTTATTACATTACATTGAATAAAAATAAAATATTCCCTTATACGTCGCTGATCGCTATAACCATAAAGAAGTACACGGTTAAATAATAAGTCTTGGAGGGTCATTGTGTTCCTGAGGGTGAAAAAGATTACCAGTAAGTTCCTGAAGACTCGCTGCGTTAGCAATGGAAATGACAACGTGCAAGCGATACTTAGTGTTCATAAGTTACGATAACTGCTTCACATCAGGCGATCAGTATGCTTGTCACCCGACGTAGTAAAAAAAATGCAATCATCACCTCCATGCCAATAAAAATGGATGTAAGCAAAGTTTAATGCGACCTTCAAACCACTGGTAACCGAACGAGACGGAAATAGTTTTTTCGTTCCTCCTCCATACACGCCTCCATAAAAAATCTACGTTATCTTATACCACTTAATAGACAGTATAGTTCAAGCATTTTATTTCCGTTGTTTAAAATAATGGGATCGTGATTAAGTATAAAACAATGCTCATAGTTCTCGAAGCCCGTGGGTTTTAAAACGTAAGTTATCAGATGCAGTTTTGCGTCACAGTATAGAAATTTGAGCAGTAATATAAAGTAAGGAAAAGGAAACATTAGCAGTTTTTTTAAAGTTGTCCGTCAAAAGTATGAATGCATTTAATAGGTAGAAGGACGTCCTTCGAGCAAATCATCAGTGAGTTTGCTCCGACCAATATTCTCCTATCAATTTCATTTCGACGCACGACAGGCAATTTTTATGTTTCCGCCAATCAGAGACTTGTTACTAAAGGACCAGCCTCGTAGCATCATTCCCCTCTGTCATGGTAAAAGATATTGTGATCCATTGCGCGCATAAATACTTCGTGCGTAATCGATTCTCTAACAGTCTTGTAATCGTTATCGCTCAGGTAACATCATAAAGTGTTACACTAAAAATGCCAAACTGTGCAGTTATGTCATGCAAAAAAGGGCGAACACTTCTAGTTTGCAAAAATATTGAGTTACCTTTCACATGCAAGTATTATTTTATTTGCTTTCATATAAAAGAAATTAAATTAAATTAATATGGATAACGATTAATACATGAGAAATCGATTCAGTAATCGAGTACTGATGCAATCGAGTCTTATTCCGCGACTACTCCATGCAATTTTTAACCATATAGCATAGTATAATAATGGCTGACAATTGCCTAATCCACAGTAAAATAAATTAATCGTTTCAATACTTACGAGACTAGTGGTCACGTGCCCACGCACACAACGAAGCTACAGCTAGACTAACTTTGCAATTATACGTTTAATTTTATGAGAATTTAAAATCTAATATTACCTGGCATAAAAATACTCCATTTACAACTATGACCTAGAATTGAACATTTTTTCATGTGTGCGTTCATGACAACACAAAATATTTTTGCGCGTGTTGTAATCGTTTCTATGTAGTAGTTACCTCGTCCCCCGTCAAAAATGGCAGAATTATTTACTAACAGAATCACGCGTATGGCGAGTCCTTTTGTTAAATTGTCTAAGCCGCCAATTCGTAAAAATAAATGACATACGAGTACAATACAGCTTCCCAAAAGTTCTTTATTCGGAGCTAGTATATATTTTTTTTCGGCAACTTTTCTAACTAGTCAATACTAAAAATTTCATTATGATTCTCATAACATTGATATCCTCATAACATATTACTAAAAAAAAAAAAACAAAATGCGGTAGTTAACTAACTGTTTATAATTCTATACTGTGGTTGGGTCGAACGATGGATGTTTGTGGAATGTATTTTAAAGCTTTTGGCGCCTTTGTTTTGTGTTGGCGGGGTTTTTATACAATGAAATACTTTACTCGTCTGTAATCGACACGAACTCCTCTAAAAATTAAATAGCTTTTAAATACAAAAGTGAAACTGATTTCATTGATGCCGACACCAATAAAAATACAAATATGTTTAATTAACTGATTTAATATAAACCTTTTTGCTTTATTTTTATAACTAATTTATATATAACTAAGTTTATAACAAAGCTTCATATAGGCATCATCAAGGTATGGAATCGAAGTCCCATGTAAATTGAGTAAATCGTTGATTTTTTTATACAACGCCACCTGATGTAAAGCAATTACTGTAGCCTATGAACGTTTGTAATAAATTAAGTATCACTCACGCGTTGTCACCCTCGCTGATGATAACACAGCAACTCCTTAGGAGCTTACTGGTAACTTCACTCACTCGCCGGAACACCATAACCCTCCAGGAAGTTGATATTTGGCTGCGGTTTTCTGTGAGCTGGAGGTACATTACCAAACGGTCTGCTTTGATGCACGCTACCTGAAAACAACCAGACCAAGACAAACAGACATATTCATGAACACACATATTTGTCCCGTATGGTAGGTAATCGAAACCACGAGCATTGCTGTAGCATTGGTAATCATCATTCCGCCACCGAGCTCGTTACAATTGATGAAGCTGGTGTGTTACTCTTATGAAAGTTATTCCTGGAGAAAAAAACTACAGAAAGTAAAAAACAAATGGAAGTTATTAAGTAACTACTAGATCTTTACCAAATTACATGTAGTTTCATATGAAAAAAAAAATTAATAAATGTTTATTCCTTAGCCATCAAAGTTTTACAAAAGCAATGGCTGACTCTTTTAAGTGTACAAAACACCTGTGCCAGAAAGAGCAGAGAGAGTCATTAGGTTAGTAAAATAAAACATTAGACAATTTATACAATTCGTAATTCACAAAATAATTAAGTGAGATTGCAAGTAATCTTCTACTGAACCATGCAATAAAATATGTGCCTATGCGTAAATGTGTATAAAGTATTCCGTCTATATATAAATATATATATTAAGTATTTATACAAGTTAGGTTAAATGATTTGTTATTATTATTATCTATTTAACCAGTAAATAAAACAGTTTCTAAATTAAATTATTTAACGAATTAATATAAATATATGTATTTAACACGGTATGTTTAAGGATGCTTTCAACTTCCTCATACTGCAGTGGTTTTAACCAAACAGTAAGTCTCTTTTTGCATTCCCAATAGTATTTGGGGTAAATTTCCAGAATCCTGTTTATACAATTATTAGCTGACCCGGCAAACGTTATTCTGCCATATAAATTATTTATTTTTATTATTATTTTATTTACCAAATATACATAAAAAATTCATAAAAATCAGTCGGGCCGTTTCGGAGGAGTGGGACCACAAACACCGTGTCATGAGATTTTTATAGATATAGATGCACATGTGATGTCATGTGCAGGTAGAGATTTTGAATAAAACAACTGTGTTTGCTGTGTGTTATTGCTACCTTATCTTTTCTACTTATCTTTTCAATGTCAGGATTGTAGACCACGGTTTTGTGTTTTTTAGAACTACTTAAATGTAATATACATATATAGTTTTCTGACTGTTAGTAATTCTGATATTTCATATAAATCTTGGGTTGAGAATCTACGTTTTTTAAATACATAACCTTTATTAACGCCCGTTGAGCCCGTTCAAGTCCTCAAAGTTTTGTTTTTAATGCACCGCCCCATAATGGAATACTGTAAATTATAATGGATAGAGCTAACGAAACATAAATACGGTTCAATAGTTATTGTGGTGCTACATATCTAAGTGTTTTAAATATCCGCATTAATTTACAAATTCTACATGCAACTAGGTCTATTTGAGACTGCCACGAGTGTCTCTGGTCTACCATTACTCCAAGATATTTAACACAGTCTACCCTAGTTATTGACGGATAACTATAACTGACATTATATGCATATTTAGACTTTTCATGTCAAAATTGCTGTCGAGTTGAGTTCTGTTATAGATAGAGACACGTGTAGTTGGTTTTAGATGTATTTAAGGTGAGTAGGTTTTTCCTTAACCATTCAGCGACCTCAGACAGCCCAGACAATAATCTTAACCTCGTTCCATGTTCTACCATAAAAAACTATAGCCGTGTCATCTGTATATGAGATTATTTTAGCATTACTTATTTTCATACTACAAAAGTCATTAACGTATATTAAGAAGAGGATCGGGCCTAATGCACTTTCCTAAGGAACTCCAAAAGTAATATTGGTATGTTCACTGTCATACTTCCGACTCTTGTCCTTTAAGTCCGTCCATAAAGATAACTTTTAAAAGTTCAAGTGGAGCTCCTCTGACACCAACAGCTCTAATTTCTGCACAAGGATATAGATAGAGACGGTATCAAAGGCCTTTTTAAGATTAAAAACACTGAGAGGTATTTACCCTTATTGTCAGTTTGATACGGAATATTAGTGGTCAAAGCATCGATAGCATCCTCAGTACTTCTACAGGACCGAAAACCATATTACGAGTCTGATATGATATTGAATGACATTGGGACCTTTACTATGGAAATACCCCACGGTGTCAACTTTGTAAACCTGACACATACCTTATTTTAAAGCTTTAGACCTCTAGTTCTGTTGACATAACGGGCGTTATTGTGGGATACGGGATTATCGAGATATAATGAATAGAATAATAAATGTATAATAATCATTAATTTAATCTCATTTTTTACTTTTATATTGTTTTGCTTTACATGACATGACAGGTTGTTATAATAACGCTCTTGTTGACATATATGCATTATTTATGAATATATACATATAAAGTAGACATGAGTCCACCTGTGTTTGTTTGATGTAAGTATTATTGAGATATGATGAGTATGAGTTGACATTGTTTTGGTTAACAATGACATTGTTGTACTTTAATTTTGTCACAATTTTAACCCTTAACATCACACGTGGGGTGCTTAGGTCACCCAGAGCAGAAAGTGAGTCTGATACCCAAGATATAGAAAATGTGATGGTCGACTACAATATTCTGTGCTATGTTGAATATATCAGGAGTAAACAGTCATATGCATTATTGCGCTTCAAACCCTGATAAGTACATAAGTCGCTACACATTTATAGAACAACTTGGATATTTGGGAACTCCTCATGTTGTTAGTCGAAGATCTACCCCAAATCTTTCTAAGGAGCCGAAAGACATGATAGGCAAATTTCTTCGTGAAGATGAATTTCCAGAAGATCCACAGGAACTGAGACCGAGCCAAAGTAGGAGAACAAAGAAATCTTGCTGTAGTTTGTATTCAAGAGTCGAAGACCACAAGACTTTAAGAAGTTGGTCAAAATGTATGAAGATTGTGTCTCGCACAGATGTTATTTAATGCACAAAATGTCATAAAGGTGACAATTAGCTTATAATTATAGTTTCTATGTTAAATATTAAGTCTGAAATGACATGCCTATATTTGACTGAAAATTTTTACTTTGCTAAGTAGTATGTGCATTTTCCTTGTGATTTTTGATGTTTTAGTATTTTCATAGATTTTTATATTTATTTCAAAGTTTATAAGATAAGAAAACTTAGAAAAACAATTTGAGTTTTTGTTTTGTTCATAAATTTATAACAAAGTTGGGGTCTAAAGTTAACTAAACAAAATTTACGCTATTTTTGTAACTTTTTTGTTTGGCGCTAGAAACCTCAATTTTTAAGTAAATTACCCTCACAAAATACTTTTGATTTTGAAATTTTTTATAAAGAAATTCCCACATATTACAAAAACTAAATCGTCATAGATATTTTCTATATGGGGTGACAGAGGTACCCCACGTGTGTAGTTGTGTGATTAGAAATAGCGTGTGTTGTTAAGGGTTAATATCGTAATTTTATTGCAAAAATCTTTTAGGGCAAGTATTGTATGTTACAATAGCGTTTGGGCGTAATTATGATGATATTATTAATAATTTTGTAAAATGAAAAGTGAAAATAAAAACTTCATTTTCTCAGCATTCCCATAAATGTAAAAAATTTCACAGTGATACAGCATGTAATATTATGTAACAATTTTAACAGGTTTCCTTTATGTACGCTACTTTTCGTTAAGCAGGCCATAAAGGTCCCAATAGCCTTTGTCTAGATAACCAAGCAATCTTTTATTTATTTACTTCTATAAAGCTCCGGCTAAACGCTCCATTTTGCCTACGCTCTTACCTGCACAAACCAGTTTGTGCAAATAGGAGCGTGCGTGTGGACGGCGTCACAGTACCTCGCACAAGCTCGAAGCGCGGCTTTTGCAATCGTTGACTTGCTGAGGATTTGACGGTTCAGTTATTGGTTTGCACGGCTTTAGTTGAGGATATGGACGGTTTGTCAAGCCGCGCTTCAGTTCGGTAAAACTATTTTCGACGACACATCGATCGATATATAATAAATAATAATAAATAAATATTGTCGGACAAATTACACAGCGCTATCCAGCCCCAAAGTAAGCGAAGCTTGTGTATGGGTACTAGACAACTGATAAACATACGTAAATACATTTTTTTTTTTGTAAATACATACTTTTTATACATAGAAAATACCCCAGACCAAGACAAACAGACATGTTCATGCACACAAATGTTTGTATTGTGTGGGAATCGAACCCACGAGCGTTGGTGTCAAAGTAGCGTAACAACGCGTTTCACCACTGTGCCACCGAGCTCGTCAAAAATATAATAAATATGTTTTATATCAAAAATATAATAAATATGTTTAAAATGAGCGATGTACGAAATTATTCGAAAGAATTCTCTCTCTCAATTCATGGAATTATACAAATCGTTGCCGGCATTATGGAAAATGAAGTTAAAAGTATATTCTGACAGAATCAGAAAAAAAACGATGGTTATTATAAAATGTTTGAAAAAATAAAAGAGGTAAGTGGGTATTTTATGTACACCATGCGAAAGTACCGTCGTTTTAATAAAAATAACGTGTCCTTTACATTTAATTACTAAAAATTATATTACCTAATTATTTCCATTTTTTAGTACCTCTAAGGCAGCAAACAAGCGTACGCTCTGATGTTAAGTAGCCACTTTGAATATGAACTACATTGGAATCATCTGTCCTTAAACCAGTTAGTGACATGCCACGATCGGTATTTTCATCATCCAAGCTTCCGATAGGATATATGTTGGAGCATATTTTTCCCCCAAAGATAATGGAGAAATGTCATAACAACGGTATCTATAGTTTTTAGGTTTAAATTAATACCCACTGGTATGGAAAATTCGAAATCTATTTGCTAAAATAACAAACGCATTTTCTACGACTCGCCTTGCCCTTGACAGACGGTAAAGGTAGTTTCCGTTCGTTTGTTTCAAAAAATGAGGCGCAAAGGCTTCATCACCAAGAAATACATAATTGAGCATTTTATCTGAATCACAGAGACGATCAATGACCGAAATAACAATGAATTATTTATTTAAAAAAAAAATAGAAATTTGTAATAAAATGTAGTCTTTTCAATTACATCTCCGTCAGAAATTCTTCCATTTACGCCAAGTACTGATATTATGAACTCATAATTAGCATTTACACTGCCATCAATACCCTACTGTGAAATCCTTTATAATTATAAAAATAGGAATCGTGTTCTTGTGGTGGTGTAATCCGCACATATTTACCGTCCACGGCGCCTAAGCAATGGGAAAAGTTCCACCTATCTTCAAATTCTTGTGCTTCTATCTGCTTCCATTCTTCTTGTGACTCTGGGATCTGAAACAATTTTTTTTTTCTCAGGATAGCACCAACATGGCTTCAAATTCCGAGGCAGGGTCAACATTAATGTGGCTCCGTCTTCTGCCGATTCTCCTTTAGAGTATCGACTGACATCACAATTATCTGCGAATAGAATTAATGAAGATGGAAGGAGATCATCTACCCCATGTTTACCAGATAACAGAGGTTTACCACCAAGACCACGGTAATGGTAAGCGAGGAAGAGAATTAGATGAAACAATATCTTTTACAGGCAAACGTTTGAGTGAAACAACGAAAGAAGACTGCCATGATGCATTTGGACGCAACGTAGCTCATAAACTTGCCAACTGAACTAAAATATTTTTTCTTGAAAAAATTATAAACGACTCCATTTTGAAGCTAATTAGGGATTCTTAACAGGTTACAGAATTCCATGCGAACTGTCTTATCACAAGCCCTAATATTTCCTCTCTCAACTCAATTGCTTTTCAAAATGAAAGTATTAAAGTTAACTTTGATTCAAACGATTGCATAGATTCTAATAAACTCCATGTATTTTTCAGTATAAACTATAGTTTATATAGTTTATGTAAACTATTTGATTTTTTATTAAATATCTTTGACTTACATTCATGTATTCTTTATGAAGAACATGATAAATAAATTGCTTTGCATGTGTCCGGAATTTAGAAATTGCTGTTGCGAATCTGAAGTCCCTGTAACTCCTCCCAGTAGCTAAAAACCTTAACGTCTTCTTGTTATGGGTGGCACAGTAACTCATTATATGCTGTTTCATCCACCTTTAGATAACTCCGCCAGTCTTCTAGATCTTCTCTCAAATCTTCGATTAAGTTAACATTTGAATGTATGTTTCTCCGTAAAAACCACTTTTTGCCCCACTTACTACAGCGTCGCTTATTTATTTGTTGTTTTTTTTAAAGTAAACAATACAATAATGCTCCTAATAAAAAAACCTCTTCTGTTGGCGACATCGTCACGGGTCTCAAAACATTATGAGGTTTGCACAGTTAAACTTGCACAATCCCTGTACTTGACCACTGTTCCGTTTTCCATCTTTTTGCACAATTTTAACTGTGCAATTTTACTTGCACAGGCAGAACGGAGCAGAATGTAGCCGGACATTTAAAATCTAAACGTTGAAAAAGAAGATCAACCGCGAAAGTATTTCTATTGCCACGTTAATTATTAAAATAGCTGTTTTAACAGTCAATAATTCAGATATGGTGAAAGTAATGATTTGGCCAGTTTAGAACCTCCTTATTTTTTAAATCTGAAAACAAAATCAACTTACCCAAAAATGTGTTAACATTGATAAATTTAGAAGATTTAATTGTGTTTCACAAATAAAGCTATGCAAAACCATACAAGTCTCACCTTTACTCTTACGACGTAAGGCACATGTATAAATTTATCTGTCATTGTCTGTACAATGGGTTTTCACACTTATGAAGTCCACAAAGAATTTATTCGATCCTTCCTTTATCTATAATCGTTCATCTTACAACCTGCAGAAGATTTCGCATTGGTAAAAGTCTCATATCTACTGCGGAGTTATATATGTATATAATTGCCACAGTTCCTTCTAGAACCGCAACGATCGTCATCAATAAGGAAGTTATCCTCTACTAAACATTATTCGCGTAGCTTAGCGGAGTAGCGTAGCGGGTTCTTTGGGAATGCCCTGAGGTTTTGTCAAAAAAGTACAGCATGGGGTTCTACAAAAACGGAGTGAAAAGGTTTCTACAAGGTCGGCAATATACGATACCCCTGGTACTGCTAGTGTTCATATGTTACGGAAACTATTTACCATCAAGCAGAACTTCCGCTTCTTCGACATCTCAATCCAATAAAAAATAATGTAAATATAAATATAAAAAAAACATTTATTCACTTCTCACAAGGGTACAGTACAAGTCACTTAAGTGATGTTAAATTAATTTATGTGAAACATACCTTGTGAGAGTCTGGAGCCTATCCTATGCTTGTAGCCTGTATTTCAGAGCTCCAGGCTCCCTCCCGGTTTATGCACTATGTTAAATAGTTTCTAAGGCAATGTAATTTAACAGCTTATGAGATTTGACATTGAATTAAATAGTGACAAAAATGATTTACTAGTACTGCGACTTAATTAAATGTAGATAATGTAGTGTAGTATGAGGTATATATAAATATATATAATGTGTGTCAGTGTTTGTGTGTATATGTGTGACACACGTGTGTACACTCATTGTGAGATTGACGTTTCGCCATTAGTTTTGGATCATACTCCATGTCACGATGTTGTTTAAGGATGGTATTTAACACGTATAATTGTCTGATTGTCAATACCTCACAATTCTGGTACAATAGCGCCGTGGGATATAGTAATGGACGGAAAGTTAATACTTTAAGTAAACCCCTCTGTGCAATCTCTACTGGTTTAAGGATAATTTTAGAAGCACCTCCCCAAACTGTGATACAATAGGTGCATATGCATTGACACAGGGCAAGGTAAGTTGTTTTTAGCAAACGAGGTGTCGCCGCATGTTACAGTTTTTTGAAGACTGTCATAAGCCTTCGTACCCTGCCGCTGAGCGCCATTATGTGGTTTTTGAACTTCAAATTTTTGTCAATTATTACACCTAAGTATTTTAAGTGGGAGGTTTGCTCCATTTTTAGGCAATTACAAGTGAACACGTGCGTACAGATGTGTGCAGTTATATTGTGATTATTTATTGATTCATGATCACGATTGGTAAAGGCTATGTATTTACTTTTTCTGACATTTAGCACTAAGCGGTTATTCGTCAGGAAAGCGGAAACCTCATTAAGGCCCTTTTGAGCTATTTCGTACACCTCTGTCCAAGTATCAGCGGTAAATACCAAGGCAGTGTTATCGGCGTAACATATCAGATGGCCAGAGGTGAGTGAAGTGCAACAAAGATCATTAATATATATAAGAAACAGCGTAGGACCCAGTATACTTCCCTGAAGAACTCCCTGTGTGACAGCAAGATCTTCACTCACATATGTACCAACAGCTACCCTCTTTGTACGTACATTGTAAGTACACTTTCCGTCACTATCTCTGGCCGGGGAGGACGTCATCTTAACCCCAACCCTTCCTAGAGAGGTATTTAACATAATAAATATAAGAATGTCACACGCATTCGTACATGCACAAACATCTACTGTTTATAGAGGTATATAGGTGATTTTGAAATAATAGCTTATTAGCGTCAACTCGATAATTAAACCACAGATTACCTTAGTAGTGTAAAGTAATCTACGTTTCAATTATCGACATTGAGAACAGAGGGCCATCTGAAGTAGCGACAGAATTATACAGACAGAATAAAGGTTGTTTAACTATCAATACAGAATCGATCATCAAAAAGTATTATACTCTTTTACAAGGATCTTATAAATTCTCTGTGTGAAACATGCCTCCCAAATTTGCAATTCTTAGCTTACCTTGCATGTTCAATTAGACTGACACTTGCAACGAAGCCTCACCGTCGAGCAACTCCGTAGCTTGATAGAGAATGCACTATCTGCATTATTTAATTGCCTTTATTTAGAGGAAAGAAGCCACTAATCGATAGAGCATATGTCACTGGTGTAAATGGCGCTGTTGTCGAACGCAGAACAACAGTGTTATGTATACAATAGTGATTTGATTACTCAACAGTACATCGATATGATTGCGTTTAACAGAGCTCACGACATTATAGTGGATGTATTATATACATATTATTGCACAACTCATAATCATGCAATTGAAATGTTATAAACTTTAAAAAAGTAGGTACTATTATAACTACTCGATTATGGCGATATCACGTGCAATATGTAGTAACGTTAAAAAATGCCGTGCAAGTGCTCGGGTAGCAAGATACAGAGATACACGAGATATTGATCTTCGATGACTCATTTTGACCTTATTGGAACGAATTCGTATTCACACGGAAGGATTACATTCTCCAGCACAAAACACATACTTCACTGCGGTTGCATCCCTGAACAATCCAGCTGACATTTTTCTTTTTATTCGCTTATTTCGTTATGGTTATAGTTAAACAACCTGACATACAAGAATTAATTGTTTCCTAAGAAAACGTCGCTAACAGAATCCTCTATAAAATATTTAATCTGTGATTAAATTGACTGCTTAACATCCTGATTACCGGCTAATTACAATACTCACGATGCCATGCACGATGTCACAGAGTAAGACATGTCACGGCCTAACAGAGGTATTTAAGTAGGCGTAATAAAAGGTTGTGATTGATTGAGAGAAGTTAGCTTATACATACAAGTTGCTGGAGGGTTCCTAATACGTGACGCACACGAATAAAAAGTTTAATTATATTATTTATAACAACTTTTAAAATTATTGCAACGGACTATAATTAGGAAAACACTTACATCTTTAGTGGCATGCTCCGTTGATTCGGACATGTACAAAGATATAAACGTGTAAAAATACCATGACCAAATTGATCGTGTTTTATCAAAAACTTAGAAACCGGCGTGCCTCCATAAGAAGAGCAATAAATGTTAAAGAAGCGAGTAAGGTGTGCATGGATCCTTGCACACCTTACTCGCGTCGTCATGACATTCGCATGCTAATGCGTGAGTGTACATTTTTTTTATACAACTAGATTGGCAAACAAGCATGCGGCCCGCATCGATGGTAAGCGGTCATCGCAGGCTATTGACGCTCGCAACACCACGCGAATGTTACTCGCGCGCTACCAATTTTGTAACCTAAGGATGTTTCGTCACAGTACCCAGTAATTTCTCACCCTACAAACCGGAACACAGCTATATACCTTAATATAGCTGCTTGGCGGTAGAAATAGGTGAGACCGAGGTGCATGCAGACGACTTTTGTACAAAGTCTTCCTCTGGTAAAAAGTTTTCAGTACTAAGATTACTGTGAGCATAATACAGAAGTTAGTCTTCGTTTGCTTTCGTAGCTCTTCAGCAAACCTCGGTCAGTTGACACAGTTTCAGATAAGTATAGTTGGTACGATAAAGGACACGTATGTAAGTTGTTCACCATCATCTTTACCATGTTCAACTTCACGTACACGTGGTGCATTTATACGAACGTACCCTACACGTTTCACTTCTTCTTCTTAGTATTATCCCGTTTCCTAATCCATTAGGATTGGCGGGGTCCGCTACTTAAACCTAAGGATTTAACAAAGATTTTACGTACCTACTCTGCACGTTTCTGAACGTCTTTATTTATAGTACCTAGTAAATCCCCACTTAAATTTACTGAGAATTTTAAATTGAGGAATTTATTTGAGTGTACAGGCAATTAATCAAAACTACATTGTGTGCTTCCCCTACCGATTAATTCATGCGATTTAGTGCGGGCCGACACGAGAAACGACGATGTTTTTCAAAAACGTTTTCATAAACACATATCAACATATAAAAAGAATGGCCCGGAACGATCATACTTCGCCGAACATCTTATAAATAAATGATATAATTTATACTCCACTTACACCTACAAAATTTTACACACAATAGATAAATGATAATAATTGAATATTTTTGAAATAAGTATATTAGAGAACAATTATAAATTATTAACAAATATTATAAATGAATAAAATAAATATCTTTTCACTCATCTCCTCCACTCCTTCCTCCAACTGTCATAAAAAATGGTGATGGATTTGTCATCCTCTATGACCATATTACGGTTGCGAATGCCCCCTATTTCTCCAACCCCGACCCCAACACTCCATATATACGCGGCACTCGGCGGTACGGTACGATTGTGGAGAATTAGGACTTCTGCGCGATACACCAGGTACCGAGCTTTTCTTCCTTCTTCTTCCTTTCTTCTGGCATGAACCCGCGTGTTCAATTGTTTAGCCCCGCGCCCTAAGCCGAGGTTCAACCCCTCCCGGGGTTTACGTAGTCGTTGTTAGGGTTCCGTACCCAAAGGGTAAAACGGAACCCTATTACTGAGACTCCGCTGTCCGTCCGTCCGTCTGTCACCAGGCTGTATCTCATGAACCGTGATAGTTAGACAGTTGAAATTTTCACAGATGATGTATTTCTGTTGCCGCTATAACAACAAATACTAAAACATGGAATAAAATAAATATTTGAGGGGCTCCCATACAACAAACGTGACTTTTATGCTCATTTTTTCTCGATATTGATAACGGCAACAGGTAGACGCTTGAATTATTCACAGAATATTTAGTTATATATTCACTTTACGAATAAATAATTTAATTAAAATAAAACACATATTTAAGGGGGGCTCCCATACAAAAAACGTGATTTTTTTGCCGTTTTTATAGATAATGTTACGGAACCCTTCGTGCGCGAGTCCGACTCGCACTTGGCCGATTTTTTCTTTGTTTTGTTACAGGCTGTGGCGCCTCACAGGGGCCAACGGCATAGTCAGTGTCAAAACAAAAGATAGATTTGTCATTCGTAGCATGAAATTTTAACGACTATCGTCAATATCGCCTGATGATGCCTCGTGGATAGGCGAAACACGACGACCGGATTAACCAGGACAGCAACGGTGGCAGGTGCATGCGGTTCATGTTTCAGATAGCGGACATTCGCAGGGACGACCGCAGCAGCCGAGGCAGAGACGACCAGAGCAATCATGGCAGCGGTGGCATGCATCTTCTAACGGTAGTGGGTTGGTGCCGCCAGCACTAATTCGTATGAACTAACCGGCAGCGGAAGTAAATTTGACTTTCGCAAAATAACGTCTGAATCTATTAACAAGTTATTGGTGTAAGTTAAAATATGTATCGTTTTTAATTCGATTCCGCAATTGAAATACAGTATAGTTTATTAAACGACAGGGTGCACCACGCGTACTTTGTAAATTGATATGATAAAGATGATGGTGAACAACTTACCTACCTTTATTATAACAAAGTGACATATCTCAAACCAATGCCAATAGACCGAGAAATGTTGCATTGCTGAAGAGAGCTACGAAATGAAACTAAGATTAACTTCTGTATTATTCTCATGATAATCTCACCGCCTTGTTGACACTAGCATATATAAAATTATAGCTCAATAGCCGGCTTTGGGTCTGTTAGTAAACTCAATTAAGAATTTATGCTGATACGATACGCAGAACGCATTTACGAAAGAGATTCCGTCGACTTTATTTTGGCTATATTCGTAGTAACTCGTAGTAACGCGTTTGTGATTGAGTAGCACATGCAAACCCAATTCATGTATTCATTTCGGTAGTTTGTAACAAAGTGATGGACACCGATGCCGTTAGTACGCGACGTAAGCCTATCTATCTATCCATAACTTCATGCCAAAACCCTTGCGGGGTAGGCAGAGAGATCCGACCGCTACATGACTCGATCCTTACACACTTTACTCGCTTTTTTAACATTCATTGCTCTTTCCATGCATGCTCGTCGATTTCTAAGGCTTTTGATGTCACCTAATAAAACACGATAAATTTGATCATGGTAAGTAAGTCCTGGCCTTCCCCGGTTCCTACATCCTTCTACTTTCGCGTTTATATCTTTGTACATGTCCGAACCAACGGGGCATGCCTCTAAAAATATAGGTAAGTATTTTTCTAATTATAGTCCGTTGAATTAATTTTAAAAATTGCTATTAATAATGTATTTGAACTTTTAATTCGCGTGCGTCACGCGTAGGGAACCCTACAGCAACTTCTATAAGCTAACTTCTCTCAATCAATCAAAACCTTTTATTATGCCTATTTAAATACCTCTGTTAGGTCGTGACATGTCTGACTTTGTGACATCGTGCATGGCATCGTGAGTATTGTAATCGGCCGGTAATCAAGATGTTAACCAGCTGTCAATTTAATCAGAGATTAAATATTTTGTAGAGGGTTTTATGTTGGCGACGTTTTTTTTATCAAACAATTAACTCTAGTATGTCAGGCTGTTTAGCTATTATGATACCGAAATAAACGAATAAAAAGGATATTCAGGGATATGTACAGGGATGCAACCGCAGTGAAGAATGTGTTTTGTGCTGGAGAATGTAATCCTTCCGTGTGAATTCTAAATTCTATTCTAATTCTTATTTTTTTTTTATTTTCTCTCCAGTAGGTTAGTGTTACAATTATAACTGTTCTAACTTAATAACTAGTAATAGATTCTATTTGAACCTAAGTGTGGAGAGAACTGGAGCCCAAGTTAGGAAGGTTTAGAACTGCATGTGTTATGGGTCTCCAGACCGGCTCATCTTTTAATAAAGAATTAAATTTGTTTATCTATGAACAAGGTAATTACGGAGGACTACAGAGGATCAGAGGTGTAGCAGAAACGTCAAGAAAGCAAAAACGTTCTTAAATATTATCAATTATTAAATATTTTATAAGTATCAATTGAGTAATGTGTATGTGAGTGTATGTGTATGAATATGGATCGACATCTCATCTCTCTGTATCTTGCTACTCCAGCACTTGCACGGCATTTTTAAACATTTTTAAACATATTGCACGCGGTATCGCCATAGTCGAGTGGTTGTCATATATATGCAAAAGACCATACTTTTTAAAACTATACAACATTTAAATGGCACAATTATGAGTTGTATGATATATATTACATCTACTATAATGTCGTGGGATCTGTCAAACACAATCACTGCTTCTCGTACTGATCAATGTAGGTACTGCTGAGTAATCAAATCACTATTATATACACTGCACGTGCCAAAAGCGGTGTTCTTCGCATAATTACAGACTATTTATGCTAGTGACATATGCTCTATAGAATAATAGCTTCTTTCCTCTAAATAATGGTAATAAAATAAAACAGGTAGCTAATGCAGTTTAAGAGAGGCAGGGCGCATCAAAGCAAGTGGAGAAAAGTGGAGAATTTCCACCTCACAGGAAACCGCAGCCAAAATAATAACTCCATAGAGGGTTTGTTGTATCCCTGTGTGTGAATGACGTCTCCAGTAAGCTCCTAAGCGGTTGCAGTATCTGCATCAGAGTCGGCATTACGCGAGTGATACTTAATGTATTTCAACTATTCATAGGCTACGGAAACCGCTTTACATCAGGTGGGCCGTATGCATCCCGACGATGTATAAAAAAATGTTATGAGCGATTCTGTCATGACATATTTCGTTTACATTTGGATTTTGGAGAGCAACCCCCTGCTGAACGTTTCACGTCAAAAGCATTCGTATTACAAAAATGCGTGGCATCTACTACGGGCTCACAGACACATTACTCATTTAGCATATTCGTTAGACAGGGGTAACGCAATTGACTGCTTAGGTATATCAATAGTATCCATTTCGAAATTCACGCTGAATACACCAGTTTAACTACAAGAAAATTGTCACTAAATAAATGGAGTTTCAAAGCCCAAAATAAATGTACGTTTTGTTTATTTATGTCAGATACAGACAGATGGCTAAATAATCTCAAATCAATCTTCCCAAATACGCAGTAAATGAAGAATTTTATGTATGCTAAATTCGAAGTAGAAGACTTGTAAAAACATTTATTGCAAATTAAAGTCTCTACAATTTTGGTTCCATAACTTTTAGTTGTAGAATCAAAAATAACAAAGTAATTCATGAAAAGAGATTAAAATTGGGAAACTAGTTTTGTTTTCATCGTTTTAACCTTTTTTTGGTTTCCTCAGGATTTTTCTGGTTCTTTTCTGGTCTCCATACCTTCTCAGGATGCGACACGACTTCAGCAGCTTACAACATCGGCAAAATGAAATTTCTGACATCCTGGAGAAACGTCCTGAGCTAGCTAGTGGAACAGCATTATTCCTCAATGAGAGAGCCAACCCTACTTTGCTTACTGCCGTTGACGAACGTTCTTTCATCTCTTTATATGGTAGCAATAAAAATGATGATTCTCTTGACAGTCTTAGATATAAACGATTCGCCATGTCAGTGACAAAGAATACATTTAATTTGTCTTCACTTCCTCCAACACAAGACGCAGCCCGCTTGCATAGCCTCCGAGTCCATTATCAGATCCAGTCATGGCTCAGGAATTACAACGATCCTCAAGACTGCGGCTGAAAAAAGTATGGACAAATATCAATGTCTGCTCAAAGTTCAAAAACTCCAGCACCCGCTGAGCTTCTAATGTTGATGAATATCAACTTTAGAAGCTCAGCGGGAAACTCAAAGGAACTGCGAAGCAATGTGTGGATGTCGGAAGGCAGATCCTGAGCAGAGACAATTTAATTTGCAACAAATAATGTTATCAACAAATAAATTTTCTGTACGACGTATAATTTGCCCAATATAGTGTAAAAACCATTCCCAACCCTTTTTTCAAATTGGCGGCCGCGGAACATCGGTTTAACTTTATACTAACCCCCTCTTGACATCCAAAAAATAAAATTGACTCTTTCTTTTTTCGATCGACTTTTGCAATCCCAAATGTAATTTTTCAATGGACTAACTACCACCGGAGGAATTTGTTATTTACTAATAGTAACTAATGCTATATTTCGTCAATTTGTTATTAATTAAATGAACACAGCTATATTTAATAAACAGCCCGACTGTGAAAGCACATCCTGAAGGGGAGCTTACCAGTAAGTTCCATAATTTGTTGCAACTTGATTGGTATTGGAAACGTGCGAGTGATGGCTCCTTGAATTGTACATATTCACATATAAGAATGAAACCGGGTCCAATTGTATTTTTAAACCTTCAATGAACTCATTGAAATATACACATAAAATTTCATCAAAATCAGTCCAGCCATTTAGGAGTTAGGTGTCAAACACACGTACAGAGATGTATATATACATATATATATTAGCGATCCGCCCTAGCTTCACACGAGTGGATAGATAGATGTGAAGATAAATTAGAACTTTATTGTGACAAATAATCTAGTCAAATATATAATAAGAATAAATGCGGTCGAGATGAGAGCATTGCGCAAAAATTGTGGTATAACGCTTACTGACCGCGTTCGTAATGACGACGTGAGAGAAAGAGTTGGTCTGAAAGAGAGCGTTGGTGTTAAGATAAGAAAAGGCATGCTCCATTGGTTCGGACTTGTAGAAAGAATGCATGATGAAAGAAGGGCGAAACAGATATACAATGCAAAAGTGGAAGGAGCCAAGGAAGACCGAGACTAACCTACCATGACCAAATTGGTCGTGTTTTATCAGAAGGTGATATCAGGAGGCCCAGGAACCGGCGAGCGTGCATGAAAAGAGCTATGAATGTTACAGAAGCGAGTGAAGTATGTAAGGACCGTGTCTTATGGCGCTCGGTTCTCTCTGCGTACCACGCAAGGGACCTGACGTGAAGATATACATACATAATATATAATGAATATTACAAAAATACTATTCAATTAAGTATTTTAAGTATACAAAAAGTAAAATGTGTTGGTAACTAAGTATCGGTAGGTACGTTCATGTATATAAACTTGCATTTGTAATTTTAATAAATATTAAAAACAACATTAATTTAAATGTATACACATTATGATATTTGAATGTGCAATAATATTCACAAAACTATCTATCTATAACTTCACGCCAAATCCCGTACGGGGTAGGCAGAGAGAACCGAGTGCCACGTGACTCGATCCTTACATACCTCACTCTCTTCTTTAACATTCATTCCTTTTTTCATGCACGCTCGCCGGTTTCTAGGGCTCCTGACATCACCTTCTGATAGTACACGACCAATTTGGTCATGGTAGGTATGTCTTGGCCTTCCTCGGCTCCTACATCCTTCCACTTTTACATTCAAAAACTAAATGAAGAGATTTTTTCTGTTTGCAACACAGATATGTCAGTATTCTATAATAGCATACTTCCCCCCATATGGTTGTAGTTCAGAAAATACGCGACTGATTACTATTACTCTTTCACTGCAATACTTAAGGAATAATTATTGTATAAACAATACTAACGGACCCTATAGACGTTGTCCTGCCCGAAAAAATATACTAAAATCCGATTGCAGTCCAATTATGAAAATAAACCAACAAGGAACCCACCCAAATACATACAAAATAAAACGAGTTTGCTTTAGACCACACGACCGAAGTAAAACTTCTTTAGCTCCATAGTATGATACAGACAATAGGCCTGCACTGTGTCTTAGATATACGAAACATAACTCGCTATGAAAGAAAGAGAGAAAGAAAATGTGTGCTCGTACTCTCTTGCCTCTACAGTAATATACGAAACGTAACCTCTCTCTCTTTCTATCTTCACTAACTTATGTCTCCCTCTCAACTTCCGTTCGCCTCACCCGATCACACTTTTCGTAACGCTCTCGTCACGCATTCACCAGCTTACTTCCCATGTCAAGCGTGCGTAAAGAAGTTTTACTTCAAAAATTTCAACACACAGGTGTGTCCTCGGTGCCGCTAAAATAGGGATTTTAAGTTCAATCCAGCTGTTGTCTATCATTCACTCAGATCAACGACTATATTAATAGTTCAATATTTATCTCGTGTTAGTGGTTGCAGAACCTCATAGTTGCCAATGAGCCGTGAACTAAATTGTCTGCAAACATAAAACAAGCATCTCGTAAATTGTTCTTAATTTAGTCTAGGTAAATACGAGTGCTCTGTCTAGTCTGAGCTCTAGATACCAGTCTACTCATTAACGTCTATTCACTACAACTTACACAGCAACCGGACTAAAGGAATTATGACTGAACCGCATATATCAACACAAAATATCTAGACCATAAACTTGTTATAGTTTATGATCCTAGTACATTTCGATACATATTTTTTAATTATTGATAAATATAAACCGAGACAGAGGGTATAGATATTATTACGTGCGAGTGTGCAATTGCCATATAGTAAAGAATTTGGGCTGAAACCTTAAAATTATTGATCAATCAGATTTTCTGTTAAAATTAAAAATTTATTTAGGAAATTCATCGGTGTCGGACTTCAATTTCAGTATAAATTTTGTTCGGAAAAATAGGCATGATTTGTTTAATATTATTGGTCCTAATTTTTTTTGCCCAAACCTCGCAAGCCTATAGCATAATTATCATCTACCCTAATATTTTTTAGTAATAATCATATTTATTAGGGTAAAATTTGTGTTAGATTAACAATCCTACAAAAATACTATCTAAAAATAGGTATAACGTGTACCTGAATCCGGAAAAAAACAAATTTGTAGGTATAAAATTAGATTTTTTTATGTGTTTGTTTGCAATGAATATTTTACCGATTTTATTAATCTTTCACATATCGAAAGCTAAATTATTAGCGATGTTGAGTAATACAGGCTATATTTTATTTTCAAAAAAATAGAGATACCCAAAATTGCAATAATTTAACACAAGATATCAAAAGCTTGACTACAAACGTCATTATTTGACTTGCGCTGCAAAACTATTGATTGTACATACAATAATGTACTGTTTTACATGTTTAATAGTACTCACCACTACCCACAAAAAATCGCCGAGGTTATTCCTACTATTATTATGTTAAGTAACACAAAACATCTTTTGTTCAAATTAGTCAATCAAAATACAGGTAGAATCAAAAGATACTGACATTCAATACCATTATATTAATCTTTATCCATATAAATAGTTTTATAATCAAGGATAAGTATATACATGTGAATGCAACTTTAAATTATTCGAATCGGGCTTTTCGTAGTAATTGTCGTTATAGTGTTTGTCCAAATAAACTTGTCATAATAAAAATAAACAACACACAACGTTAAAATTTATTTTTTATATACATCTTCTCGTGCGAAGTCGTGGCGCCGCTAAGAAAATTGCATTTACTGTGGTTCCTCAATTCCAGAACATAGCGCAAAAACATTTAGATTCTCGGTATCAAGATCTCCGGCGATGTTCATCATTGTTCATTACCAAATTCACCTGTAGAAGGTCAAGCTAGCGTCCATGAAACTTGATGTGCTCAATAGAGTATTCAGTTACATTATAGCCACGATGTGTTTTTACGGACGCTGAAGTTTTATTGAAAACAATTTTCTAATATGACCTGGACAATGACGGTTGTTTGCTAATGTTAGGTAAAAGTGCTAGGGATACGGCTGAACGGGAAATGTTATGAGACAGAGCTAAAGTATTCCTTAAGATGTCAGTGTATAATTTAATCACTGGTTCAAATGATTTACTTGCTCTGCATAAGAAACACAATTCTGAGCCATATAGAGTTTAATAATTTTTCCACAAAAAAATTTGCAACAATAAAAGTCATTTCAATTAGCTTTTTATATAACACATAGGTATTTCAATGTTCACTATAAATTATTCGTAAGAAAACTAATAGAAACGACTTACATGGTTGTATCTAAAAATGCCTACTAGTTAGTTTTTTAGAAGCGGCATTTTTAGAAGTAGTTAGTAGAAGGAAGTGTTGATATACGAACATACGGCTGATACCAAGTTTTTGTTGTGTCTTGAATATGACCCACTGCTCCATCCGGCACTTCGTGCAATCACTGCAATCCACTGCAATTCTATATTCTTTAACACCCCATTCCATATTGTAATTTGATAATAAACACAAAAAAAATATGTAAAACGGCGTGAAATCGAAACGCAACGCAATCGTTTTTAACATAATAAACGCGTGTAAATTCAAAATAATGAAAGACTTGAAAAAAAGAAAAGTTTCTATTTAACAGTATTTATGGCTAGGCTAGTTATAGATAGCACTTACAGGCACAGAATCGAAACTACTCGGAAAATGAAAAGAAAGCTAGAATTATGAAATGATAAATTGTGGAAGGAAAGAAAGGAAGAAGGTAGCAAAGGAAAAGGAATTAGAACTTCCAATTTATTGAGAGGAAGAACTTATGGCAGATATTAATTACAACAATCTTTCTGTTGTTACAGTCACCTTTTTTAACACTAACCTAAAACAGGCACGTTCTCAAATTAAAATCTAAAATAATAGTACGTTACTCTAACGTTGCTGTCATCAGTAAATCCATTTTACAGTAATGAGGTCGAGCAACAATTCCATGTAGCCATCAATAATTGTCCAATTCGTAGATATACTGGACAATAGACATTAAATCAATTTAAACGTGAACCCATAAAACTCGACACAAATAAATGAAGTACTAAAATGTGTTAATGTCATAGTTAGTCAGATAGTATCTCGAAGTCCCATAGTCATCACTAAATTGACTGTAAGCGGTGATAACAACCACTGTAGACAAACCACACTTCCCTAATCACCGATGACACCGATCAACTTGTTGTATCAAAAATAACATTTAAAATAATTATTGTACTACGAGTAAAGCAATATTCAAATTACCTTCTGATCTTGCATAAAAGGTTCTAACGAGTTTACTCTTCTTTCTAGCTTTATCCCGTTTCCATTAGAAACTAGGTTAGAAACATTAGGTAGGGTCCGTCACCTAAGTCTAAATAATTGGCATAATACTGATTTTGACATAAGCGATAACCGTCATACCTCCACAGTCCAGAAGGAAATTTAGACCATTCTTAGGTCACACGTCTTTCCAAATACAACGTGCAGTTGACGTCCCGATGTTTACTACCGGTCAAGTAATAAATACGTATGCATCTACATAAATTTTGACGAGCTCGGTGGCTCAGTCGTAAAAGACGCGACTTTGACACCAACGCTCGTGGGTTCGATTCCCACACAAGACAAACATTTGTGTGCATGAACATGTCTGTTTGTCTTGGTCTGGTTGTTTTAAGAGAGGTAGGGCGCATCAAAGCAAGTCTAGGGAAGTACCTCCACCTCACAGAAAACCGCAGCCAAATAACAACTCCCTACATGGTTGTTGTGTTCCTGTGTGTGAGTGAGGTCACCAGTAAGTTCCCAAGGAGTTGCTGTGTAAGCAGCAGAAGAGGCATCGCGTGGGTGATACTCAATATATTACACACGTTAATAGGCTACGGTATCTGCTTTACATCAGGTGGACTAGCATGACTCCCGACGTTGTATAAAAAAAAACAATCCAAAGACACGAATTTAGTGGTTTATGACCACATCAGAATTCAACCAGCACCACTCGATTAATGGGCTGGTTGGTTATCTAGGCTATCACTGCTCTTCATTCTAATTACATACTACAATAAGTAAACGATAAAAAGGAATGCCTTGGTATATAACTAGTTCTCAATTGGTCACTGTTGTTTTTTATCATTAAGCTGATACTAAGGCATTCGATAAACACTTCTCATCAAGTAAAGTGGTCATGAAAGCCTACCTACTCTTACACCGCAATCACTCGTACGTCACCGCCCCTGTTATTGATGCGATGCAGCGCCTCTTCAAGCGTGTCCTGACGACACGACTCATTTGCAGCACTATTCTTTAAAAAAAAACATGGTCGAAAGATCTACAAACATACAGCCTACCTAATGGAAAGTGTTTACAAGACTTTTTAATTATTGTAGTGTTGTATTGTGTAAAATGTTTGCAATTGCTGGTAAAGTCGTTCACTCACCGGAACACAACAACCCTCCAGGGAGTTTTATGAGTCATATGTCATATCATATGAGTAAAAAATAGGTGATGATGACAGAAGCCGCCGAGGCCTTTGCGATATCCTTCCGAGTTACTCTTAGCTGCACATGCAATGAATTCCAATGAGTTAATGGCGCCGGTCTATACTTATCAGTATGAAACGTGCGTAACTAATTATAAGTACGTGCCGAGTCTTGAGGGAACTTATTCAGTAATGATGACACTTGGAAAAAAACATCAATGTGTGTTTTTGCTTAAGAAGTTAGTAAAGTGTACAGTCAAGCACACAAAATTATGTTAAAAGTACGGCAAAAATCTTGTTTTTTGTTATTTAGATCTATGCTCAAAGCAATATAAAATTATCTTTTTCTTAAAAATATCTAGACCAAGACAAACACACATATTCATGCACACAAATGTGTGCCCTGTGTCCCACACATCAAACCCACGTGACAAAGTCGCGTTATTAACCGGTCGTCATGTTTCAGATAGTGAGCATAGTGGGCAAATTCAAGATGACCACAGCAGGCGAGGCAGCAACGGGGGAGTTGCAAGTATTTTTTGTAACAGGTAATGGGCATGCGTAGTCACACAGATGTACAACCATGTCAATGACGGCGGTAGGTACGGTACTGTACGGTACATGTGTAAACGTAGTAGGAGGGTGCCGGCCGGCGCTACTTTGCATGAACAAACTAAGTAATGGAGGAAGCACCTATTAATAGAAATCAAATAGGCGATTGAATTTTTGATGATGGTGATGAAATCACTAAGTCATACAGAAAGTCGAGTTTTCCTTGCCAAAAAGTAGTATGTATGTACCTATGTACATCTTCACGCCAGGTCCCTTGCGGGGAAGACAGAGAGAGCCAAGCGCCATAAGACACGGTCTTTACACACTTCGCTCGCTTCTCTAAAATTCATAGCTCTTTTCATGCACGCTCGCCGGTTCCTGGATCTCCTGATATCACCTTCTGATAAAACACGACCAATTTGGTCACGGTAGGTTAGTCTTAGTCTTCCTCGGCTCCTGCGTCCTTTCACTTTCGCATTGTATATCTGTTTCGTCATTCTTTCATCCTGCATTCTTTCTACATGTCCGAACCAACGGAGCATGCCTTTTCTTATCTTAACACCGACACTCTATTTCAGACCAACTCTCCGCTCTCTCTCATACGTCATTACGAACGCGGTCAGCAAGCGTTATGCTACAAATTTTGCGCGATGCTCTCATCTCGATCCCATTTATCCTACTTTCATGCTCTCTCTGCCATACCCAGCTTTCACTTCCATAAGTTAACATTAGCACTGCGTTGTGTACAGCGAGCTATGCCTTCTAGCTTAGATTTCAGCTGCCTAGAAGTTTACTTAATTTTAATAGTCGGTCGGTCGGAGAGTCGGTGTTAAATCTTGAACAGGCATGCATGCCCATTCGGTCATGTTCTGTCCGGTGATGCCTTATGAAAATACAAGTGGCTTTACTGTCATTAATGCTATATTTGTACATTGGATTTTAGATTTCCATTTTGCTAATCGAGTTACAGATTTTTTTTTTATATATTTTTTTATAGTCTCTCCATAGTATATTTTTTTAATTGCTTGACGTATAACTCGAGATTGCTGGTTTGTTTTCTTTTTATGTATAAATATTATATTTCCAATGGAATACACAGATCATTATAGCAACATAAATAAATCTATGAAATCACCATAAACCGTTAATCAGAGCCTTGGTAAACTTCTGAGAAACTCAATTTAAAGCATGGTACTGATATATAGAAATAAGTGCCGAGAAAGACCAAGATTCACCTACCACATCCAAATTAAACGCCTTTTTATAGAATATAGAAATTTAGAATATAAAAAGTTATACAATATAAGAATTTTAATTGAGTATTAATACGCATGGCAATGGAAAATCACTAAGTCGTAAAGTAAGTCTTATCTTATTTGACGGATCTTTGGTTGCCAGAAATTGTACGAAGCAGTAACGATATTATTTTATGAGACAAATTCAAATTGTAACAGAATAGATTTACGATTGAACGTACACATTGAAAATACTGGGTTGTTGTCGCTACTCGATGATGTCATTTATATATTTTATTGCCTCCACATAACACAATGTGAAGCGATTTCGCTCCAGATTTGAATACGAATGCAGTCTTATGTGAATCGCCCTTGCATTGTATCGAACAAACATAGCCAGAGCCCAACCAGTAACGTTCGGATACCGGGTAACATAATGTGAACAACACCGACTTTAAATTACACCTTTGTACCCATTTATAAATATTCCTTAATACGGACCTTAATTACAAAGGTTTAAAATACCGTGAAAATCGACTTTAATAAAGTCGTAACTTCATCAAATACACATGGGACATTGCCAATGAAATAACAGTTAACAAAAAAATGTCGTGTAACATACAAAAAACTTCTAAAAATATGATCGAACAGAGGATCGTCTCTTTTTTGGCTTCGGTCAAAAAGGAAACAGTTTTATAAGATAATCAGGGAAATGTAGTGGTAGTTATATCACTGATTTATTTGTAACTCGTACCTAAGTGTATGTTACTTACACATTTTTTATTTAACAATAAACGTTTGCAATTCATGGAACGTCGCTCGCGCTTTGCCACATTTACTGCGAAGACAGCAACTCCTCAGTCTTATCGGTATCCTCGTTCACTAGCCAGAATACTA
Organism: Pyralis farinalis; assembly: GCA_947507595.1. NCBI lineage: Eukaryota > Metazoa > Arthropoda > Insecta > Lepidoptera > Pyralidae > Pyralis > Pyralis farinalis. The sequence goes on from OX382274.1 coordinate 20,047,007, forward strand.
CTGGTAGTTGTTATTTGACTACGGCTTTATGTTAGGAGAAATTACTTCCCCAACCGGACTCACCATATGTCCTATCTCTATTTGAATATATATATATATAGATAGATAACACGTTATAAATTAAGTAATTTAACTAATATATATGTAGTATGTTACAAGGCTCGGCTTAAAAACATTTATATCGGTATTTGTTCTTAATTCATACCAATGATCATATAGGTACATAACAAATATTATCGAACCCATAAGAAACTAGATGTCCCCATCATACTCTAACCAGGTGTTCGACGCTTATGTGAGCCCTAAAATTACAGGAGAGCCATCACGTCACTTAGTATGGCTGGATTGAAAGTTCTGCGCTGATACCAAGACCCTGAATAGAAATCCTTAAATAATAAACATTATTATCTCATTGCTGGCTTTGTATTCATAATATACAATGATCATTTTCGTACAAGTTCAATGAAATATGACTCGTTCGGTATAGTCGCCTGAACAATAGAAATACACAGATATAAGGTTGGTGACATCACGACACGACTGGCGCCGTTTCGCACCAATTGTCGGCAATTGTCTCGTGCTAGTCTCGCAGTACGGTCCACGTATAATTTATGGTCTAAGTACTTAATAAAATCATTGCATCCTAATAATCATATTCGCTCATTGAATGAACGACATCGTAAAATTAATGTAAGTTTTATTACCGAAGTAATAAAACCGGCCTCTTTGAAATTTCTTTAAGTGAAACGGTTGCAAAAGATATTTAAAAAATACATATAGTCGTATGTAAGCTAAGGGCATCGTTCTCATCAATCAAGATGTTTGCATCAATTAGCTTAAATTCAGTGGAGTGCAAGACTGCAGCGTAATCTGATACCTACCATATTGTATGTAACGAACGATGTCCCTTAATATAATTGGAGGATGCACATGTAACACAACATGTCAACTTTTAGCGTTATAATTATGATGGAGCCTTAGATAAACTAGGAAGTTCGACGTTACAGATGAAATAATAAAAGTGTAGAAACTAAAATCGGAGTACAAAATTGTGTTAAATAAAGTAGTAACCAATTCAGATGCTTCTATGGGAGTTATAAGACGTAGCAGATTTTCGGTAGATCTTCGATATTTTGCAATTGAACATCATGTACGGCATTATAATGCAGTTACAGAAACCTCTGAATAAATCACTAGCTTATTTTCAACTTTCTATCGTCGTAATTTAGTTATTTACTCTTTTCTGCTTTAAGGTTTTTTTACGATTAATCAATCGTTTTGTTTGTTACTTATGTATATAGTATGTCAGGGATATTTTATGAACATAAAATACCCCTGACATACATAAAATATAAAAAAATGAAAATGTAGTTGAACGGATGTATACGAGATACATCCGTCAATTACATTTTTCGTTTTTTCGTTTTTTTCCTAAGGTCTCTTTTCCAGTCAGCGTTTATAGTATGTATGTATAGATACGATTGCATTATACTTAATAATAAATAAATGTCAAATGAATCAAGATGTTGCAATGGAAAAAAATAAACACATTCAGTTCCAGAGTGAAAGAGAAGACAATTATCTTCAAAACATCATCGTGGAAGTTCTTAAGAGCCAAATTAAACGATGCAATGGCGGGAGTTCATGGTTTTGGATTGGTTCATGGATGAGGATTAAAGGGGAGTTCCTTCCACATTTTTGCAGCGTATACCATAAAAAATTTGATGCAGATATAACTGGTAGACATAGGAATGCCCATGGGAGAAAGGGTCCATGGAGGAACGCTAACGACTTATCAATATCACGAAATTGAAACCTTTCATGTTAGTAATCAGGAGAAGAAAGGTTAAACAGTAGGTTCGTTAAAAAGAACGGACAGTATAGATTATTTTTGCGGCCTAGCTATGTTCGTAATCGTATGATCGTTAGGATTATGTACCTAATAGTCTTTTAGTATTTCAATTATCGTAAACAATTAATCTTGTAACAGTTTGTATTTTTCTTAAATGAGAAGAGCCTCGGAAAGCCATATTCGAAACGCATTCATAAGTTTTCACTTAGACTTCATACATTTAGAGCGAAAACTTTTCGATTGCAATTCCAATGTGGTGTCATAGTGAATACGCCTTGTAGCGTACCGTACAAAGAATATAAGAGTGTAGTCAAGTAGAGTGACGAGCTCGGTGGCTCAGTCGTGAATTACGTGACTTAGACACCAACGTTCGTGGGTTCGATTCCCACACAAGACAAACATTTGTGTGCATGAACATGTATGTTTGTCTTGATCTGGATGTTGAGAGGTAGGCGCATCAAAGCACAAAGCGCGTCTGGGGAAGTACCTCCACCTCACAGACAACCGCGGCCAAATAACAACTCCCCAGAGGGTTGTTGTGTTCCTGCGTGTGAGTGAGGTCACCAGAAAGCTCCTAAGGAGTAGCTGTGTAAGCAGCAGAGGAGGCAGGCATCGCGCGCGTGATTCTTAATATATTACAAGTGTTAATAGGCTACGGTAACTGCTTTACATCAGGTGGGCCGTATGCTTAAATGCCTCCCGACGTCGTATAAAAAAAAAGTCTAAATACAAACTGATATGTACTATTCAAAGCGACACTCGCACAAAGTAGGTGGTAGGTATACATATACATTTTAACAAAATCAATTGGCTAATTATTTTGGAGGCGACAAAGAACTTATTAGGCGACTAACTACTTGGTTACAAAAAAAAGTTTTTGGTAGCGATTAAATATTTTAGCAACAATTATATTATAATTAGCTACAAAACGTAAGATCTATAAAAAATAAATAACGGCTGCTACTTTAAGATAGCAAATATATTAAACAGGGAAAATGAAATAATAGGTGAGGTATTAAAAATAACGACTTGGCAGCTAATATTAACAGTGGGATATCAAACATTGTATTATTAGCAACTATTGACTTCCATATAAAAATACACTTTTGGGCAGTGATTTGCAAGCAGCTAAAAAACTTAGAACGGGTCCAATAATTAGGTATTAGGATATCAGAATTTTTGCAGGATATATATGCTTTACATGATGCATCGTCACCGGAAATTTTCAATGCTGCTTCGCAAGCTTTTATTGTCAAACATGCTTCGAAGACTTCATTTATAAAATATTTTGAACAAGAATGGCTGATTAAAAATCCTAACTGGTTCTTAGGAGCAGCAGCAATTCCTTCACCGACTACTAACAATGCTTTGGAAGCATTCAACAAGTCAATCAAAGATCATAATACGATGCGGGAACGCTTTCCCCTATCACGATTCCTTACTGTGGCAAGCGAGATGGTTACGCAGTGGTCAAACGATATCAATGAAAATTCATTCCCAGAAACTCATGATATTGAACTAAAAGAATGGACAGAAGGATATTGTTGGGCGAAACAGAACGTTAAAGTAAAGACTTTAATATCTGATTGCAATAAAAAAGTATATTTAGTACCTAATGACGAAGTTAAGGCTACGGACATGACATATGATAGATCATGGCATACATTTGATGAGTTCAAAGAAAAAAACTTTGCATTTTGGGAAATCACATTACCTACCGCTGGATGGAAGCAAGGCACATGCACTTGTCCTCAATTCTTTAAAATATACACATGTAAACATATATTGGGTCTAGCTATTCGGCTGAAACTAACCACTCCACCTTTAGAGGCAAAATTGATTCCAATTGGACTCAAAAGAAAGCGTGGGCGCCCTACAAAATCAAAGCCTGCACTAATAATGCAATAGCATTTTTATTTTTTAATAGTTATTTTTTATTTTAGTTTTATTTTTTAAAGTACCTATTCATTATCTACCTCGATATAACTACTTTCGTTTATAATGTTACATAAATAAATAAAGATAATTGTTCATCTTTTATGCCTTTTACTGTTTCGCCATTAAAAAAAGTATTTAAGTCAAGAAATAATATTATAAACCATTAATATTTTTTTGCATGCCACAATTTGCTTTATTTAGACCTCATAAAATGTCGCACACAGTATGTTTTATATGACCATGTGCATATTTTCTTCTCATCTCATTTAATTTTATAAACGATCTCATTGTATAATTTATAAAAGCCTATTTTCTACATTTTATCCGCCGTCAAGTTGTCGCTTAAGAATAAATTCAGTTGCTACACCAAAAAATGACTACCAATTTAAATTTAAACAAAGCTTAGAACTCAATATACAGCTGCTACTTTATGCTTAAAATGCTACTTCACTGTTGCTGCCAACGTATTATTTTTCCTACCCATTTTAATTATTTTTGAAACCCTAAATCAGATTAGTTTGTCGCCGCGTTAAATACATGCCAAATCAATTTGGTCTTGATGTTACCATGTCCATTTGAAAATTACGCATACCCTTCTCTAATGTTATTCTATTATTTTATGCGAGTCTGTTAATTTATATAGGATAAACTAAATTTGGATCAAACTTCGTAGTTGGTTTGGTTTTGGTTTTGCTTTCCAAGTTCATCAATATAGGTATCATTCCTGACAAAAAATTACACAATGAACTTACTTACTTTATCTAAGCTTTATTACACATTTAATATAGTTATTAATGTACACAATATTGTAATTAATATTCATTGTAACGAACGTTACATACCGTAATGAAGTAATACAGCTACGAGATAAAGTTTCATTCCTGCCTCAGAGATACATGCCGTTCAGAAAACATGTCTTAAACGTATAGAAGATTTAATTATTATTCCTCTTATTACTATTTCTTAGCCTACCAATATTACATACTACGTACGTGCGTATTGTATTAGGCAGACGTAATACCCATAGACTATCTTAAAGGCTTACAGTTATATTGCATACAGAAAATTGATAATTTTATAGATTTTGATACGCTTTAGAAATCTTTCCAAGTAAACTCTTTTTTGGCAACAAATGACTGAACTACGAGTATATATTTCTTAACTTTCATAAAAATTTCACCGCAACAAACTGACTTCGAGCAACTGTCGTCGCATATCCAAACCTATAGTAGCCTTATTCGCTCAAATTGGCGAGTCTTACCAGATGCATATAAAATACCTACCATGCGCTGATTAAAAACCGTATTATTATATAAAAGTTCTTTTTAGTTTTTTTTGGTGGAGTTTAAAGCCTTGAGTTCTGTCCTGAACGTACGGGTATTGCTGAGAGGTTTCACAACACGATACACTTTGACTGAAGTCTTCACTCCTTTTCCACAAAAATGATGCTTGTGACTCCTTGATAAGAAGATTGTTATTTGTTAATAAACACAAAAATATACGTAAAACGGCGGAAAATCGAAAGAAGTTTATAACATAATAAACGCGTTCCAAATTCAAAATAATTAAAAAGTTTAAAAAAGAAAGGTGTCTGTGTAACTATTTACGGCCAGACTAGTTAGATGTGTGACTGCCCGCGCTCCTCTGCCTTCCGCTCGCCTACCGGCACACATTCTTACCTACCTTCAATATTTTTTTATTCAGTATTAGTAGAAAAACTCTGGATCATCTTTCAGTTTAAAAATAATAAATATCTAGAATGTTTCTTCTAGATATGTCATTTTCAGCAGCGGATGCTGCCAAAATCGTTATGTTTATCGGTGTTAAATACAGTAAATACAGGAAGCGTGATAGAAGACACTGGCGTCCAAACACCACAATAGAAGCATTGAATGTCCACGGCCACGATAACGTGCTGAATTCAATTATAGAAGTGTAACATGGTTGCCGCTCAAAGGAGAATGGAACCGACGTCTTAAGAATCATGAAATGATGTAAGAGTTAGAGTATTGACTAGGCAACAACTTAGTTAAAATAAGAGAACCTATCTATTTGGTAATATGATGATTCTATTCCTGCAGATAACATTTAAAATAATGACACGTTCTAATTGATATTGTGTCTAATTTCATCACCAATAAGTGTACAGTTAGCCTTCCCATAAACATTATAGCAGGCATCAATGCATCAACGTTCCATAAAGTATGATGAAGATCCTTTTTATGGGATAACAGGCGCCACTGTCGTGATTAATGTATTCTTAGGAATAAATATCAGTTACAGGGTTCGTCATCGACATGAAACTGTTAACTGAATTGCCAGAAACAAAGGGCTCATCGTTTGTTTACAAATTTATGGTATACTTCAGTATGTTTATTCTGTACTATTGTTTCTACTCTAGTCTATTCTTACTAATATAGATAATAGAAAGAGGGGACTTCTTCCCGCGCTTTTGACGAGTGACATTGTTCTTATACTTGAAATTTTTACAATTCAGTGTAAAGTTAGTTTTATGTGACAATTTCGATAGTGTTTTGTAACATAAGTGCTAGTGCAATTATACAATAATGAAAAAACTCAAATATAACACGTTTATGCACTTTTTGGAAGACGTGAATAAGTTCATCAAGAAAACCTTGTAAAATTCCTATCGTTTTACGGATGGTATTTAAACTGGGTTGATTGGGTCGAAGTACCCTTCCCAAGTATTTTTTGAGCACAGTTCCTGAAGCTGGAACATAGAATTAAGATTATCAAATGGTTCTAAACTGGATAAAAAAGAACCAAAAAAAAAAAAGAGGATTTAAATATTACTATTTATTTAACGTTATTGTATTAAATTGTTTACAAAGTGTAGTGAAGCGGCTCACGCAGCCACTTGCTGCTGCACACTATAGGAGAACAATTACTAGCTGTTGTTATTTAAATCGGTGCGGGCTGTATGTTTGCCAGTATGACTTCAAGCAATCCACAAATGTTAAGTACGTTAGTGGATTGCATTTTTTAAGCTTGTTTATATTATACTGCCTACCTGTCCATTGAAATCATTTATTTATTAAGTAACTAGCTCTTGACTTCGCCCTAGTGAGACACTAAAAAGCCTTGTGATGTGACAGCACAGACATGATCATTGTTTACAAGTATCTATATAATATATATATATATATATTATATTATTCATAAAAGTATTTCCTAAAATTAGATTTTTTACATTTTCCCACGCCATTTCTCACTCATCCGCAATGTAAAGTACGCGGGATTCGAGTTAGACGAGGTTGAATGGAGGTGTTATAGATGAATGAACCATAATGAAACTCAGTGCCTGACGACAAATAATTTTTAACTGCACACCAAACAATTCTCCCTAAATATTTGATGTATCTAGATTCTAGACCATAATCACTATGTTCTTTTGTAATATTGATATACTTACTTAAACTAAATAAAGTTTAACTGACTATTCATTTCAAAAACTTTAGAGTAAAAGGGAGAAGGGGAAGAGAGAACCTATGAGATCCTAAGAAACCTCTGAACAGATAATAATCAGATTTAATAGGAACTGTCTGAAACACCGAAGAAGGACATAATTATTATATCTTCAAGCAAACATCGAAAGAAACAAGAAATGCTCAACATAAGGAGGACTGCTTGCTTATTTTTCTTCAATGTAAAAAAACTATAAAAAACTACGAATAATTCAAAAATGCTTACTTCGCCTGAATAAAAAAATATAGCAACAAAGTTCCTATGTGTACCTAATTTTTATTAGAAGGCTTCTGGCTTAGACATATGTGGTATCATACAAAGTTGTTTCTAGGTGATGATAATAATTATGATGGTTGGTTGGTTGCAAACAACTGTGTATTTAGAAGAAACTATTTCATGTTTCTTGTCTCATCAATGAAAATTGACGAAGATATCGACGCACAGGCGCACAGGCAGAATACTGTATTTATGAACAACTAACTGAAGCCCGCGGCTTCGCACGCATGAGATTTGGGCTTTTAGTAGCCTTTATTTCTCTATAGACCTTTTTCATACAGCGCCATCTATTGACCTTTGCAGGAGTCAACTTATATTTATTTTATTTTTATTACATATACATATAAAATACGTAGTTATTTAAAAAATAGGTATTCTATGAAAATATAATAATAATAATATATAATAATAAAAATAAAATTGCAAAGTCCCCCGAAGAAGAAGATTTCTCCCTAATTTTAATAGATTTTCATTTTTTACGCAGGAACCCTAAATATTTACGGGATAAAAAGTACCCTATATGGTGCTCTGAACAGTCGTCTACCTACCAGTGAAAGTCCCGTCAAAATCGGTCCAGCCGTTTCAGAGATTAGCCGGAACAAACAGACAGACAAAAATTGTAAAAATATTCATTTTGGTATATGTAGCGTACCGTGTATATATCCACATGCATTTAGTAAAAAGCGGTTATTTTAATATTACAAACAGACACTCCAATTTTATTTATCTGTATAGATATAGATACTGGGATACGCGAGGATGAAGTCGCGGGTCAAACTGCTCTATACACCAGTTGTATAATCTAATAAGAACAGTTTTAGAGGCTGGCAACGCGCTAGTAACAAGATATTACTAGCACGTTGCCGGCCCTCGAGAAACTGTATTCACGTCATTATTTGAAGAGGTCCATGCTACAACTAATGGCGAAAATCTTGATAGAGAGGTTTATTTCACAATATAAGTGTACGCGAAAGAAGCCTTCTCTGGTAGGTACCGCACCGTATGTGACAAAAACCTTGTGATTCTAGTGGGAGGTTGACAACACCTTAGTAAACCGATCTTCTGAATACACCTATTGCTATCGATAGAATCATTGTAGAACACACAAAATGAGGCAATTTCTTGGCAACGAGCGACATTATGGGAATTTTGGTGGAACTATTACTACAGCAAATTAAGTTTCTTTGCGGAGTACGTATAGACTACTTTGGTCTTTGACGGTTGAATTGTCACCAGTTCATACGCCTCTAGCCGGTTACTCTCGCGGAGTGGTGTTTGTCACACTCGTGGTGCGTGGAACGCATTTGACTTTTTTTTATTGTGTGTACAGACACAGGCTTTTTAGTACTACATCGATGAAAGACGAGCATATAATCCACCTGATGTGAAGCAATTTCCTAATATTAAAACCTTTATAACACAAGGAGGATGAATTAACCCCCTTGTAACATGGCCCTTCACTGCGAGCCGTATGGGGAAGCTCAAGATCGCTCAGCGTGCTATGGAAAGAGCTATGCTCGGGGTTTCTCTGCGTGATAGAATCAGATATGAGGATATCCGCAGTAGCACTATGAAAACATAGCACACAGCATAAGCAAGCTGAAGTGGCAGGGGGGCCGGCCACATTGTTCGCAGAACCGACAACCGCTGGGGAAGAAAGGTTCTCGAATGGCGTCCCTGTACTAGTACACGCACAGTGTGGGACGACCCCCCACTAGATGGAGCGACGACCTCAAGAGGTTTGTAGGGAGTCGATGGATGCAGGTGGCACAGGATCCAGTAGCTTTCTAGAGGGGAGGCCTATGTTCAGCAGAGGATGAATATATACTAAAATGATGATGATGATGATGATGAACACAAGGATTATAACTTCCCGACCCGCCACTTCAGCAACTTTATCGGATTCCCCTTATCTCGCTTGCGGGAAAATAACTACACGTTACGGAATAATTATTTGGATGTTCTCTATATGGAAGTTGTATTAATCTCTATTATTTGCTTCTAATAATATCTATCTATCGGTATACTCTATCCTCTTTTACCAGAGCCTGTGAGGTCGTACATCTTATATGTGAGGCTGTCTTTGGCTTTAAAAGGCTCTGCTTGCACCCATACGTAATTACATATATAAATATAAATAATTAGGTGATTTTTGATGTCTGCGCGCCGCGCCGGAGCGATATCAAATTTTCCTGGTTACTTACTGATCTTTTTATTATGTCTATAAAATCTATAAACGCGCAATTAACACAAAACCGCAACCGTTAGGTAAAGTAAAAGATTTAATGGCCATCACCCAATGTCTATCACCCCAATGACACAACTCCCGAATGACTCCAGCCGTATGCTGACCGCAAAGTTTCCCGGTAATGCAATTAAGAATTTGGCGGCTCGTCAAACCCGCGGTCGATCCTGTGCCGTTCCTCGGCCGATACGATAAGTGACCTATTTTTCTAAAATCAGCGGACCGACGCTTTTAGGTTCACACAAAAATAACGAAGTCGTCAAGAGTCCGCGTGCTCCAGTAGCCGCGATTGGTAAGCGGAAGATATTGCGAATTTTATTACAGAACACGCGACCTGCGCACCTACCTATTCACGCGGTTATTTTATAGACACAGAAGAAAATTTCATTCAGCGTCTGTTTCCTGAAATGTATGGCATATGGCACCGACATATACGTATTATATTATATATTAATTACTAATGGGAAAGTATATTAACTTTGTGATTCCAGACTAAAATTAGTCAAAGAGCAGACATAGTACCTAAACGTAACCTACGAGTGGCCGTGGGGTTTGATAAAATACTTTTTGATTTCCGAAGAGAGCGACACTTTAAGAAATTTAAATAACCTAGTAATAATTTAAATAACCTAGACTACACCAAACTTTGCATAACTTGCGAAATTCGTTAACTAACCATATGTCACTCACATATTGTTAGTTAACGAATTATACATACTGACGAAATTCAATGTATAATAAATGTTTTTGCGGCATAGTTGTTTGAGAACTATTCAATAATACACAATCGGCAGCGGTTGTCAACGTTATTTTCAGAACGTTCACTGCTTATTTAGGGTTCCGTACCTTAAAAAAACGGAACCCTTATAGGATCACTTTGTTGTCCGCCTGTCTGTCTGTCTGTAAAGACCCTAGGAACTCAGGAATGGGTGGAGCTATCAAGCTGAAATTAATATCATTTACTCAGGTCTGTAATCCCTTCGGGCAGTATAAAAATCAAACTTCTAAGTTAACGCAATCAAAAGATACGGCTGTTTATACCTCGTTTACGCGCATATTTTGACACTCCCAAGCATCGACTTATATTACCTACGGTAATAAGTCGATGCTTCCAAGGGAAACAAAACCTATAGGGTACTTTCTGTTGACCTAGTATCATGAAATTTGGTAAGAAGCAATGTCATGTAGCACACGCAAAGGAAAAAATCCGAAAACCGTAAATTTGTAGTTCCATCATAAAAAAAAAGTTTTTTGCGACAATAATTTGTGAAAATATTTTTTTACGGCACCCTCAGAGCGCGAGTGGTACTCGTACATACGCACACTTGGCGGCTTTTTACGTTTTAAAAAGTAGTCTGTGTGCACAATAATGGCGTTGGTACGAGTAGTATGTGAATAAGGACTAAGAAATAAACTTATAGTAATAGTTTTCAGTTGTTTGGACTTTTACGGATGCACATCGGCGATTGTCGTCTGTTAGCATGGCGGAGTTGTCCGCCGATCCTCCTGACCTTGTTACACACGCAGCATTGGAAGTGATTGTTGCAAGTAATTACTCCGCAGAAACTATTTGACACAGCGATGATTCTTTGGACTTGATCGTGGAATTATTTTTTAAATTAGAGGGGGGTAAACGAGCTTGTGGGTCACCTGATGGTAAGTGGTCACCCCCGTCCATAGACATCAGCTACGCCACAGGGTCACTGATCCGTTTCCAGCCTTTTTAGGGAAGCATAGCCTCTTTTCTTCAAGGCACCCATAACGTATTTGTTCGGGAACACCGCTGAGGGTTGTGTGTTTTAAATGTAATTACATAAATTTAGTTTAATTTAAAAAATAAACTTTGCTATTTTATCATGACTTGTGTCTCAAAACTTGTGTTTTTATCTGCCGTAATTAAAAAACCGACTCTCACCCCTTGGTTAATGAATTGTGTTCAAATTTGGTCAAACAAAGAAACTTTATTTGACGAGCTCGGTGGCTCAGTGGTGAAACGCGCTGTTACGCTACTTTGACACCAACGCTCGTGGGTTCGATTCCCACACAGTATAAACATTTGTGTGCATGAACATGTCTGTTTGTATTGGTCTGGGTATTTTCTATGTATAATAAATATGTATTTACAAAAAAAAAAATGTATTTACGTATGTTTATCAGTTGTCTAGTACCCATAACACAAGCTTCGCTTACTTTGGGGCTAGGTGGCGCTGTGTAATTTGTCCGACAATATTTATTATTTATTTATTATTTATTACCTCCCACCACTACAGCAATCCTAATTAATCCCACTGCTGGAATCACCCTTCAACCGAAGGGGCATACTCCGTCACGCTGCTCAATTGTGGATTTTTTTTATACAACGGCGGGAGACATACATGCATATGGCCTAATGTAAAACGGTAACCGTAGCCTATGAACGCTTGCAATATATTATGTATCGCTTGCGCGATGCCACCTCTCTTGCTAACACAGTAACTTCTTAGAAGCTTACTGGCAACCTCACTCACTCACAGGAACACAACAACCCTCTAGCGAGTTGTTATTTGGCTGCGATTTGCTGTGAGGTGGTACTTCCCCAGACGGGCAGCTTTGATGCGCCCCACCTCTCTTAAAACACCCAGACAAAGACAAACAAACATGAACACAAATTAATGTTTTTCCTGCATGGGAATCGAACCCACGATCGTTGGTGTGAAAGCAACGTTATTAACCACACGGCCACCGTGTTCGTCAAGACGTTGGAGTTGAGGATTAGCGGTGGCCAGTATTTTCAAGCCATCTAAAGACCGTTAACTAACTGTAACACCTGTCAGCTACAGCTGGGACCGGCGACTTACGTTTCCATAACCGAACATGGAGAAACTGAAGATAAATAAACCCTTCTGTAAACAGGATGCGGTCGACAATCTGCGTGTTCTATTACAGTGCATAACGATGCTATTGAGCTCCTCATACCTAACTTTGATGTCATGTCTACAATTTCTAAAATTTACCTATATAAGGAATAAAACTTTTCTCGACCCTCAAATTGTAATTGGTGAATTCATGGAGACACTAGCTCGGCCTTCTGCTCCTAATAGGAAAATTTGGCTCTCTTTCCAAATTATTCTGATGAGGAGAGAGTAGGTATGTACGGTAGACATCAATTCACGCTTCAGGAACTAAAGTGGATTGTGGATTCCCCTTCCTCAGAGTTAAATAGTATTTCTAATTCTTTATTTAAACATTGTCTGTCTTGTCTGCAGAGAATAAGGTCAACGAATGTGGGATTGCGCATGGGTGACCAAGTGGTGAACTGTCTGCTGTATGCAGACGATGCCGTGCTATTAGCAGATACACCATCTAAACTGCAAACACTGGTCACAGCGATGAAAGACGACTGTATGGAGAAAGGCTTACTACTGAATGCGAAGAAAACAAAGATAATGGTATTTGAAAGAGAAGAATCCAGAACTAATGTAAGGATTACGATTGATGATGAAGTGTTTGGAACAAGTGGATGAGTTTGTATATCTTGGATGCGCTTTCAGCAGGGATGGAAGGTACACCGCAGATGTGGAAAGACGAGTGAGTGCTGGGAATAGTGTGAATGGAGCGTTGGGAAAACTTCTTGGCAGTAAAATCCTGAGCCAGAAGGCACAACTCGCTATACACAATGCAGTGTTGGTCCCAACGCTAACTTATGGAAGCGAGAGTTGGGTATGGCAGAAAGAGCATGAAAGTAGAATAAACGCGGTTGAAATGCGAGCGCTGCGCAAAATTTGTGGCGTAAGGCTCGTAGACCGTATTCGCAATGATGATGTTAGAAATAGAGTTGGTCTGAAAGAGAGCGTCGGTGTTAAAATAAGAAGAGGCATGCTCCGATGGTTCGGGCATGTAGAAAGAATGCAAGATGAAAGAATGACGAAGCAGATATACAATGCAAAAGTGGAAGGATGTAGGAGCCGGGGAAGGCCAAGACTTACCTACCATGACCAAATTGGTCATGTTCTATCAGAAGGTGATGTCAGGAGCCCTAGAAACCGGCGTGCGTGCATGAGAAGAGCAATGAATGTTAAAGAAGCGAGTGAGATATGTAAGGATCGAGTCACGTGGCGCTCGGTTCTCTCTGCCTACCCCGCAAGGGATTTGGCGTGAAGTTATAGATAGATAGATTATTTAAACATGCTCTAAAGCAGTTAGTAGAATAGTTCCTGTCTTTAATTAATGCTATAGTAGAGTTCTTGTTCACTTGAGATTGAGTTTAACTCAAAAACACAGCATTTTGGTAGCGTGTTTGGTCGTACAATAATGTTGCGGCTTGAAGGTTTTATAAAGTATTCTAGAACTGTTGTGTGTAAAGGACTTCTACCAGGACTCTGTTCTCAATCTTTTACTATTTAACTGTACTATAGATCTAGACAAATCTTTTCCACCTGATTGTGAACTTCTGATGACATTGTATATGACTGTGTCACTTAACTATTCTTAAGGAAATGCTTAATATAATTTATTTGTAAGGTATGATGCTTAATATTATTTATTTGTAAGTCATTATTGACCATAACATTTTCAGTACAGTAGGCGGACTTAATGCTAAATTGCATTCTCTACCAGTCGACCTTTGGGAGTGCAGAGAATCACTCAACCGTCTCTGTTGCTCATGTTTCTCTACAAAACTAGCTACGTAATAACCATCTAAGGCTATCTCCATACAACGTTACGACATATAGTTTTAAATTCTTTAAATTGAAAGATTACAATTTTATATTTGAAATTAAAAACTGACTATTGTATTGTATACGATAGACGATTTGACGAGCTCGGTGGCGCAGTGGTGAAACGCGCTGTTACGCTACTATGACACCAACGCTCGTGGGTTCGATTCCCACACAATACAAACATTTGTGTGCATGAACATGTCTGTTTGTCTTGGTCTGGGTATTTTCTATGTATAATAAGTATGTATTTACAAAAAAAAATGTATTTACGTATGTTTATCAGTTGTCTAGTACCCATAACACAAGCTTCGCTTACTTTGGGACTAGATGGCGCTGTGTAATTTGTCCGACAATATTTATATTTATTTATTTATATTTATACGCTTTTTGAAAGTAACTACTACTAGGTGCCACTACTGCGCCAACCTAACTCATCCCGCTACAAAGATACGGGTCTCCCTTTAACCGAAGGAGATTAGAGCGTACTACGACATGCTGCTCAATTGCGGATTGGCCGAGGCCAGAACTTTCAACCACGTTGCTTATCGTGCGTATTCGATTAGAATGACATACATTGCGCGTGTCATTGGGTTTATTTATCTCGAGCTCTCAAGTATCTCTTGGAAGTAAGCTTATTGTTGAATCAAAGTTATTTTAATTATCTATTGATTACAAAGATCAAGATGTATAACTTCGCAGTTACTGATATTTACAAACGTAAAAAAATGTAAGTGTTCTAGTATTGTCTTAGGTTTTCGCGATTGTTACACATTGAATTAAACAATTTTTAACGGAAGGATTAGTCTTCCTGCGACCACGGACGCTGCAAAGCGTTCGAAACGTCAGGTTCAACAAAATAAATAAAACACGCGATACTTCCGTTAAAAATTGTTTAATTCAATGTAAGTATTCTGTTTTGTCAACTCAAGTCTTGAAATGCTGTGGGAGGCACAGGGAGGATTCCGAAATGGAAGGGGATGTACGGATCAAGTTTTCTCGCTCCGCAATATCGTAGAGAAGCATCTGGCCACAGACCAGAAGGTTTTCTGCGGTTTTGTGGATCTTGAGAAGGCATTTGATAGGGTTGTGCGAAAGGAACTGTGGTGCATATTGCCGAGATATGGGATTGACGGCTCACTGCTGCGTGCTGTGCAGTCCACCTACAAGGATTGCTCAGCATGTGTGCGAATAGATGGCAACATGTCACCCTGGTTTGATGTCAAAATTGGTGTCAAACAGGGTTGCATGTTGTCTGCTAGGCTGTTTATTCTGTATCTCGATAGTTGTCTACAGAGAATAAGATCGACGAATGTAGGATTACGCATGGGTGACCTAGTGGTGAACTGTCTGCTGTATGCAGATGATGCTGTCCTGTTAGCAGAAACACCATCTGAGTTGCAAACACTAGTCACAATGATGAAAGACGAATGTATGAAGGAAGGCTTACTATTGAATGCGAAGAAAACAAAGATTATGGTATTTGAAAGAGAAGAAACCAGAACCAATGTAAGAATTACGGTAGATGATGAAGTGTTGGAACAAGTGAATGAGTTTGTATATCTTGGATGCGCTTTCAGCAGGGATGGAAGGTACACCGCAGATGTGGAAAGGCGAGTGAGTGCTGGGAATAGTGTGAATGGAGCGTTGGGAAAACTTCTTGGCAGTAAAAACCTGAGCCAGAAGGCGCAGCTGGCTATACACAATGCAGTGCTGGTCCCAACGCTTACTTATGGAAGCGAGAGCTGGGTATGGCAGAGAGAGCATGAAAGTAGGATAAACGCGGTTGAAATGCGAGCGTTGCGCAAAATCTGTGGTGTAACGCTTGCAGACCGTATCCGCAATGATGAGGTTAGAAGCAGAGTTGGTCTGAAAGAGAGCGTCGGTGTTAAAATAAGAAGAGGCATGCTCCGTTGGTTCGGACATGTAGAAAGAATGCAGGATGAAAGAATGACGAAGCAGATATACAATGCAAAAGTGGAAGGATGTAGGAGCCGAGGAAGGCCAAGACTTACCTATCATGATCAGATTGATCGTGTTCTATCAGAAGGTGAGGTCAGGAGCCCTAGAAACCGGCGAGCGTGCATGAAAAGAGCAATGAATGTGAAAGAAGCGAGTGAGGTATGTAAGGATCGAGTCGCGTGGCGCTCGGTTCTCTCTGCCTACCCCGTAAGGGATTTGGCGTGAAGTTATAGAAGTCTTGAATAATAACAGCTTCTTTGAGTCTTTTAGTTAATTGACATTTTTAGAGTGGTAATTGATATGATTTTTACTGAATGGTAGGGAAAGGTATGCCTACATACCTTTCCCCCCCCCCCCTCCATTAGGGCGGGCAGAGACTCGGACCGGACGAGCTCGGTGGCTCAGTCGTGATCGTGAATGACGCGACTTTGCGAGTGATACTTAATATATAACAAGCGTTAATAGTCTGCGGTACTCTTTACATCACTTTACATCAGGAGGACCGTATGCTTCTATGCCTCCCGAGACGTGGTAAAAAAAAAGACTAGTATGTCAGGTACCGTTCCAAATATATCTCTTTGGCTTCCTTTTCCTTCATCGCTGAACCTCTTCATTGGTTTCGGCTGCTTTTGACTTTCGCAAAATAACGCCTGAATCTATTAGCTTTTGATTTAGTCTTGTCTTAGCATCACCTACTTGATCAATATGTGTGCGTCTAAGGCGGATACTGCCAACATCTCTACTCAATCTTGCTGGATACACTTCTTTTGTAACTTCTTCCGTTCTTTCCAAATGTCCAGAGCAGCTCAGCGTACCATATTTTAAATTTTTGTAACGTTATATTCTTTTATTCTACATTGTTCTCGTATCTTACTCTATTAATCATTCTACCTTCACACACATTCATCAGCGCTCTGTTTTCTACAGCATTCACCCTACTTTATTACTTATTCTGTCATACCCATGTTTCGCTATAATATAACAATATTGGTGTTAATATTCCCTGAGTTATAACCAGGGAGTTTTGCTCGATGTGTTTTTGCTTGTCAACACTAAGTTGTCCTCTTACTAACATCATTGATACCGTTTCCTACTTTCACTCTTCTTTGAATGTCTCCCTCAAGTCTCCCATCTCTCATAAATATCTATGGAACCTAGATGAGGCCTGAGATAGAGAGATGAGAACCTAGATTATCAGCCACATTGTCACAGTTTCGTTTCATTCAATCACCAGAGCGCTTTTAATTTCATTACATTCACTTTTATACCTTGCCTTTTAAAGGTCTCATTCATTACAGTAACCATTTTTTGTAGTTATTCCGCCAAAGATGCAATGAGAAACAGATCATCGAAGGACAACAACGTTTTAAATGTTGACTTGACTCAATTATTCTTATTCCACAGTCATACTGTATCAAATCTGCCAAACAACTCTCCATGAATAAGCTGAATAGTCAAGGGGATGCCACACAGCCCTGTCCAACTCCACGTTAGATGGTCAACCCGTCTGTACAGACCTCATTTTACTCTGGCACTCCAATCCTTATACAAGAATTGAGAACTCATATCATTCAAATATTATCAACCCCATATATGAAGAGCGCGGACAAAAGTTCATCTCTCGATCCTCTATAAGCCTTTTCCAAATCAATGAACATGCAGAAAACCTTTTTATGTTATGCTAAAATTTTCTTCGCTATATATATTAAGCTATACATATTAATATAAAACACTTGATCCACACATTTCATCCCCTATTAGAACATCCCAAATTGGTTCTATTATAATTTTACTCTTTCAATATTTTTATATACCTACAATTTGCCTACTACACTCAGGAGGCTTGTACCTGAACCTTTACTTTTGTACTGTGCCACAATCACGACGTTTATCTAGTCTCCTAGCACATGAATGCCAGTTTAGGTTGAAGGCCTGTTATGAGTCGTCCACCCACTATGAACATTACGACAAATGTACTCATATTCTGCAAATTCACGCATTTTTAATCTCGTTATTGCGTTTATTATCTCTGTCCTGCAAATGTCCTTTTCACAATTAGGTTTCTCTATTTCCTTCATTTCAAACTCGTTCAAATAGATTTTCAAAATATCCCTTCCACTCGATTAGATTTCTATATTACCCTCAATTACATCTCCATTCAAATTACACGCATATTTTCGAATCTTCAGATTTTCTATGATCAAATGCCAAAACCCCCTTTAAATTGGTCCGAAGATTCCTGGAGAATTTTCTGTTATGCCTGTCCGGAATTGGATTCCTTTTTCTTTTCATTCATTACCTCCTTAACGCTTTTTCTTAACTTATCATACCTTTAATTTTCTGCTCTTTCAGTGCTGTCTCTTACATCACCTTTAACTCTTGCACCCAACCCAACAGATCAGCTCATACTTTTTCTTTTGGCCTATCATATCTCTTACCACCTTTCGTTCCTGAACTTCGAGCACATCACCTTTAAACTTCATTCAAAGTTCCTCTCCATCAGTCAGAGACATGTTACTAAAGGACTCGCCATACGCGTGATTCTGTTAGTAAATAATTCTGCCATTTTTGACGGGGGACGAGGTAACTACTACATAGAAACGAAAATAATGTTTTAAAGAAATATCAACTTTATTTCAAGGCATCTACAGTTCAAAGTTATTTTCTTACATGCCATCTGTTGTGGAATATCTGAACTTCTTCGTCAATCGAAGCTGGTAGATTCAAAATTACGAAACGTCTTATATACTTTTTTTTTGTCTTTAGCTAAATGAACTCTATAACACAGCATGAAGGACTGTTATGTTTTGCAGTTTGTATAATTTACGTTAATTTGGGATAGGAGATATGCGACCAAAGTCGCGGAATATGATTCGATTGCATCAGTACTCGATTACTGAATCGATTTCCCATGTATTAATCGTTATCACACCATTTTAATTTCTTTTATATGAAAGCAAATAAAATAATACTTGCATGTGAAAGGTAACTCAATATTTTAGCAAACTAGAAGTGTTCGACCTTTTATTGCATGACATAACTGCACAGTTTGGCATTTTAGTGTAACACTTTATGATGTTACCCGAGCGATAACGATTACAAGACTGTTAGAGAATCGTTTTTACCTTACTATGTAGTTAGCCCCGAGTGGGCTGTCACTACGTCACCGGACTAGACTTAGAGAATCGATTACGCACGAAGTATTTATGCGCGCAATGGGTCACAATATCTTGTACCATGGCAGAGGGGAATGATCCTACGAGGCTGGTCCTTTAGTAACATGTCTCTGTCATCAGTAGATTCTTGATTAAAATTAAATTTGGGCAACGAACTACGACGAGACCATAGGAACTGCAGATTAGGCAGAATAAACGTAGAACTTTTGCCTGCCTTTGGTTAGCGAATAAATATAGTAGAGACGTAGAGAAATGTACTATGGCCTTGTTTTTTTTACAAATACTAAAATATCATTGGCTGATTAGTTATTGCACCATTTTTCGTTGCTCTCTGATTGGTTTAATCTGATTTGAAATTAAATTCTACCCAATACACAATCAGTTTGTAAACGGAAACAAACCATGTGCTAACATGGCGATTTTCTATCGTCCTTCGCAAGTCTTTTGATATTGCGTGGCTGTTATGGGAATTTCCTTTAATTCGCCAGTGTTTATTTTTTACAAATTTTCTTTGTTTATGAAGTTCAATTAGATCTGGTGAAGATGAGTGTCGACGCGTATGGACCGAGCTCTCAAACGCTTACGTTTTTAGACACTGAAGAGACAGATCTTATCGGAGCAGACACTCAGGGCTCCGAATTTGAGTTCACCGACTTCACCCTACCTTCTCAGAGTCAAACACAGGCCTCTCAGCATGACCATGGCCTGACAACATCCAACCAGGTGAGTAAAAAAACAGAAATCTCATATACCCGCTCTGAAACTTTGTTTGTTTTTGGTTACGTTTAATATTTCTATAACCTATCCTTTTACAGGTGAATGGCTTGAGCCGTAACGATTTGACTTCTAAAGTGTCCAGTGTAAATAATGCAATAGCTGAGTTACAATTCGAAGAGGAAGATGAAGCATTGTACAGCAGTAAAGAACTGCCCGAACATGCATGCAAATACTGCGGTATTCACGATCCGGCCACCGTAGTCATGTGCAATATTTGTAATAAGTGGTGAGTCATGATTAGTTTTATTACTTTTGAAATAATATATCCTAGAAAGTTAAAGTTAATATTGGAAAGAAGTGGCTAGGCCTAAATAGACACGTCTTCATATTATCAAGGTCAAATATAGATTTAGATTTTAAATATTTTGCTTACAATACCCCTCAATAAGTAATTAGTCAATGGTGGATGCTGTAGCTAGTAAGTGACCTGTGAGGTAGATTTTTTGTTGGTTACTAGTGTTAGAGACTATCAATAAGTAACAATTATGAAAACTTTCTAAGGTGATAGATAGGTATCTCATGCAACAGTCTCTTTAATTTTATATAGCCGTATAGTATAATTGGAGAAGGTTTATTAGGCTTTTTTTCTTTAGGTTGGTTAGCGTCTTGACTCTTGTTGTTGTAGGCAGTTCAGCAAACATGTTAGAGGTTGGCATTTTTTCAGGAGATTGTATGCTTGAGATCTTCCTTTTTTATTTTTATTATTAGCTCAAACTCTTTGCCAGCTAGGCAATTTAGAATTGATCTTGTCTTCTGTTTGAGAAACTTGAGTGTTATCCTCCATGTTGATTGGTGGGGTGCTTCCAACTGATGCACTTCTTGGTCTTATGAAGAGACTAGGGTGGAAGGATTGCTTCACATATTTTTTTATTTTGAAGTAGCATTTACTGTCACGAGGGCCTGGGTACCCACCCTCATGGAGTCTTCGGTAGCTAATCTCACACTGTTAAACCCAGATACCTGATAGCGCCTGGGGCTAGCCGGGTTGCAAGGCAGATCACTCTCATTATTTTGGTTCATTTCATTTCAAAGGGGTTTTGTCAGAATTTCGGGATGATACCCTAGCCTTTGATAATCCAATATCTCCCTACAAGTTGCAATATGAATTAAGAGTTTGCTTCTCCTAGACTAACTGCCACTCCGAGACTGATGAGGTTGAGTCTCCCCAGGTCAGAGCTTTGATGGCGGCTCCTACTTGTCACTGTCATCTATCATCTAGTTTTGCGCTATTTGTTTAGGTAAACCCACCATAGGCTCCCCAGCAACTCTCAGGTGAACCGCCCCATTGTCTACAACTGCTTATTTGATATTTTGCAGTTAACCTATGTACATATCTTAGGCCATGTAACTATCCGCAACCTGCTACGCGAGAAGTGGCAGTAGGCTTTGCCCCTGGGAATTGTCCCCCAAGACCCCAGGTCCCACATTTTATAAAAATATAATAATCTTCTCTTATATCAGCTACCTTTGTTACACATTATAGTGCACCTATAATTATACAGAGGAATGTTGCAATTAATTCAGGTTTTGTACAAGTTTATAAGGGAGGTTTATAACTTCCTTATTAACTTGTACAAAAACCTGAATATTATAATTGTTAACTGTCTTTGTTTATCGACCAATCTTCTTTTAGTTTGTTCTGTTATTTTTACTTAATACTTTATAATTAAACTTTATAATTTTTAAACAGGAAAAAAAAAGTTTATTTGTACATGTTTCTTGAACTTCTCAATAATATTTATGTTTGAATCTTGACCTTTGGTTTGGTTTGCATTAGGATTAATTGTGCCAAAAATGATGATGGTGAAGATTTTTGTATATTAACTACTATCAGATCTCCACAACCCAGAAAAATACCAGACCTTTCTTAGGATAGGTCACATGCTTTCGAAATATAATATGTGGTAGATGTGGGTTTCCTCACAATGTTTTCCTACACAGCCAAGCAAGTGATAATTACAAATATGTACATAAATCGATAACCACAAATTTAGAGGTACATTCCCCACACCATGATTTGAACCAGGGACCAAATGGAGAAAAAATACTATTTACTATAATGTACAACCTGTTGCAAGTTTAATGTTTAAGATCAATGGAAAACTAAATTGTGATAACCAGGTGTAATATGACGTACAACCAGCAGGGTGACCCTGAAAACAACTCACTTATATTTCTTATCCTACACCTTTATTCAATGGATTATATTTTACAGGTTTTGCAATGGCCGTGGCAATACCTCTGGGTCCCATATTATCAACCACTTGGTACGAGCTAAGCACAAGGAAGCAGCATTGCACCGTGATGGACCCCTGGGAGAGACACTACTTGAGTGCTACTCCTGTGGTGCTCGTAATGTCTTTGTACTTGGTTTCATTCCCGCCAAGGCTGACTCTGTAGTTGTGTTACTCTGCCGGTGAGTCTCGTTCTTGCAATACAATGTATGAAGAAAATAGTAAAAGTTATAATCCCTGCTATGATCCATCCAATTTTGAACTCATTAATAACAACTGTGATGTCATTGTGCCATGGCAACAAAATTATCAGTAAACAACTTTGCTCCAGTTCTAAATGTGCCGTCACATATAGGCCCTCACCAAGTTACCCTCCCAAAAATAAAAATAAAACAGTGTCTGTAAAATATGTATAAGCTGACTACTTCCTAATTATTCTCAGGATATACTTATTCCATATCCTAGCCATGCTATATACCTATGCAATTAGCATTCAAGTGTACATACTGTATTGTGGTCAATAAAGTATTAAATAAAAATATGTATGTATATATGTATATTATTTAATACTTTGTTGACCGTAATACAGTAGGTACACATAATGCTAATTGCATTCTCTACCAGTCAACCATTAGGAGTACATATATAATATACTTCCAATGGTGTATATATATGTCACTCACTGATAAACTTATCCCTCTTACCATTGCCTTGTATTGCAAACCTACCATATGGCGTTATAATGCTTTGTTGATATGCTTGTACTGTACCTTCTCCATGCTAACCTCAAACTCTAGATATCTTTGATTATTTAACCTGATGACTTTGACCCCTACTTTCTTGTCGTACATACACTCCTTTCGGTTCTAAATTTTACGGAATATCTGCTCAATGCCATCAATATATGAATATATTGTGAAATAAACATATATCTAAATCAATCAATCTCATAGGAATATTTATATAGATACATTTGAATATTCCTCATCTGTTTACAAATTTGCTGTATATGAATATGTGTATGTGAACATATTTTCAGGCAGCCATGTGCAGCCCAAAGTTCTTTGAAAGACATGAACTGGGATCAAGAACAGTGGAAGCCCTTGATATGTGAGTAAATAATATATATATACAAATATAAGATAAGAATGCACTTCAGGCTAATTATTCACACGTCGTCGTTTGTTTACAGCTGATCGCGCCTTTTTATCTTGGCTTGTGAAAGTTCCCTCTGAAACAGAACAGATGAGAGCCCGTCAAGTAAGTATTTCATTAAAGCCCTTAAAATGTTCATCTTAGATTAGAATCAATAGCTATATAGCACATAATGCTATTTTTTTCTATTTTAGTATAATGTTAAGCTACAAAAGTCCTATAAATAGTAAAAACATAAAATACGAGGCAGATATATTAGAATGAGCGTTTACAATACATAGGATAGGTGTAAACCTATTTTGCATTATTTTTAATGAAGTTTCTATCTATATCTTAAGTTCCTTGCAGGCTAGACAGAGAGAACTGAATTCGACGTAAGATGGTCCTTACACAAATAACTTACTTGTTTCTTTTCTTCTTTCGTGGTTATTTTCATTACATCATATAAAAAAGCATTCTTCATTGCCTAGGACTGCTTTCTTATAGAACACTACATATTTTGTATTGATAAGCAAGTTCACATACTTATATCGCGGGTACCTAATTGGAACAAATTATTTTTTGTTCTTAACACTTACAACAGATAGCGCAGCAAGCGTCGTTATATAATAGTACTATATCTCAAGATAAATTTTAGCTTATGTTTATGAATTAAAAACTCTTATAATTATTTATGTTTATTTATATCAATTCATGTACATTCCTACCCATTTTATACAAACATAACATTAAAGCCATGGAATTAATTATAGCGGCATCTAGCGCCATTCATGATAACTAGTAACACGCGCTGTGAAAATCTATCCACGCACTATGTAGGTACCATAGTTATAGAAGCATAGTTTTTGCGTTTTGTTTGAATAAAATAATAAAAAATAAATAAGTAATAAATAGTAAATATTCATTATAAATAATAAATATTCCCGGACAAATCAATTTTTTAAGAGGGGTAGGGCGCATCATAGCAGCCCATCTGGGGAAGTACCTTTACCTCACAGAAAATCACAGCCAACTGCCTAGACTCTAGGAACACAACAACCCTCTAGGCCCTAGAGGGTTGTTGTTTTCCTGCGTGGGACTGAGGTTACCACTAAGTTCCTAAGGAGTTGAAATTAAACTATTTTTAACGGAAGTATCGCGTGTTTTATTTATTTTGTTGAAACCTGACGTTTCGAACGCTTTGCAGCGTCCGTGTCAGTCTTTCCTGCGACCGCGGACGCTGCAAAGCGTTCGAAACGTCAGGTTTCAACAAAATAAATAAAACACGCGATACTTCCGTTAAAAATAGTTTAATTTCAATGTGTAACAATCGCGAAAACCTAAGACAATTCCTAAGGAGTTGTTGTGTTAGCAGAAGAGGTGGCATCGCGCGAGTGATACTTAATGTATTACTAGCGTTTATAGAGTATGGTAACCGCTTTACATTAGGAGGGCTATGCTTGTATTTCGCAACAACCCTCCAGATAGTTGTTATTTGGCTGAGGTTTCTCTGTGAGGTGAAGATATTTCCCTAGATGGACTGCTTTGATGCACCCTACCTCTCTTAAATCTTACCTTACTAAATCATATACTACCTTTTGTTTGCACATGATGTGAATTAAGTTAAATAATTCGTATTATGACCACAGGTTACTCCCCAACAAATAGGCCGTCTCGAGGAACTGTGGCGGGACAATGTCGATGCTACTTTCCAAGATCTAGAGAAGCCTGGAGTAGATGAGGAACCCCAGCAAGTATTGTTGAGGTAACTATTTAAATTATTTGATGCAGCCCACAACAGCGCCGCCTACGAAAAAATCTCAGATCATGAAAGAAGATTAGATTGTTAATAATTATAAGCCAGTTAACGTTATTAGGCCATTTAAACAATTTAAAAAATTCGACTGGAAAATAACGTATAGGGATCAAGTGTTTATCACACATTCAATTCCCTTGAGGGAAGGAATTCCCTATATCTAATGTTTATTATAGCTAATGTTTATTTAAATCAGATAAGTAGTTCTAAAAATAACACTTACATATATTCAAATGTGTAAATTATAATGCTAAACTACTGCATATAAGCCTAATAATATTTACAGGGCTTCTGATAGACTTATTTAAACTCTGCTGTAGTTTTGATAGGAATTATTGGAAACTAAAAACCATACTATGTGTGGCTGGTTTTACAGTGCTTAATAACTAAGATGCTATACTTACAAACCATGTATGATAATAACATATGAAAGTATTAACCAAAAGAGATGGAATTACCATGAAATGGTTTTGCTTTGTTACTGTACTCACTGCTATGGGTCAGGGGCTAAAGCAGAACGCGTAGTTCTTATTGGCTAGTTCACGGTTCCACATCGCGACATTTACCGGTTTATTGATTAAAATATCCTACCATTGGACCGTGGGCTCAAATCACTGAAATATTTGGGCGCTAAAACACTACGTTTTGGTGACTGGGGTTGTCTGTATGCGCCATCAAGAGATTTATTGGTTAGTGCCCTAACACTGACTTGAAATATAACTTTCCAGATATGAAGATGGTTATCAATATCAAAACATCTTTGGACCTCTCGTAAAGTTAGAAGCTGACTATGACAAAAGACTCAAGGAGTCACAAACTCAAGAAGGCATTGAAGTTCGCTGGGACGTAGGTCTCAATAAGAAGACCATTGCTTACTTTACACTTGCTAAAACCGACAGCGATATGAAACTTATGCATGGAGATGAATTGAGATTAAGGTAAGGCTTTATTCAAACAATGTTTCCAGCACAGTGTATTTTGTTATGTCAAGAATATTCATAAAATTAGTCATTGGATCTAAAATTCCAACAAATTTATGAAGTGAAACATACAAACAACATAGTGCGTTTCGAACCATCTATACGGCTAACAGGCGATATCACCATATAGCTAAAATAAACTAATGATTGAAGTTGATTTATTTGCATAAATTTCCTTATTTAATTTTCCCGTCTTCCATTGTTATAATCTAGTATATAACTGATGTAGGGCTAGCTATGCAGCAAGGATAATGGAATACAAAATAAAATATTTTATTTTTATACATTTGTGATGAAAAAGGTGACTCTTACCTTAATGCTTTAGGAGTTGTGAGTCGTTAGGTGTGGCCATACCTGGCATATCTGTAATGCAAACTAGTATACAGGCTTTCGTATGTACACTTCTCACATAACAATCTGTCTTAAGGGCTAAGCCCTTAAGGTATCCTAAAAAAGAAAGGTCTTCTACATTCGTTACATATGTTTCTTTTTTATGTATGTTCACTGATATCTCAAGAATGGCTTTAAACCCTTGAACAAATTGGAACAGTGTTCTTTTAAGGCAGATCCGAATTTCACTCCTATGAATAAGTGTTATTTAAACTAACACAAGAACCTAAATTCTTTGTAGAGACATAAACCAAAATTGATTAAAACAAAATATTATGTGATATCATCAATATTCAAAATATAATCTATCAGATTTTAGTTTTCCTTTTATGTCATTTTGGTGAAGATTTCACAAAGATCTTGTGAAGATTTTATGATGTAGTAAATTGTGAAGCTTTAAATTAAATAAGTGAAACTTACTTCAGTGAAAACAATGATCAGTGAAGATGAGGCATTTAGTGTTTGCCCTCGTCTTCAGTGAAGTCGGTTATTCTCTTTTAATATTTTTTTTATAACATAACATCTTAGTTTGGATATGTAGGTTGAAAGATTTATGGAACAAATTATTTTAAAAAGACAAGTCATGAGAAGTAGAATTAGTTTAATGCCCCTTAAAGAACAGAAACCCTTTCATCACTTATTGTAATCAACAATTCTCTGTTCGCCTCTGAGCTGCCAAAATATGATAATAATCTAATGTAATAATAAGAATTTGTGGTAATGGCCATTATTTAATATTGTAGATATGTCGGAGAGTTACATAAAGCCTGGGCAGGGGTGGGTCACGTAATCAAAGTACCCGACAACTACGGCGATGACGTCGGCCTCGAATTGAAGAGCGGAGCTGGAGCACCTCTCGATTGCACTTCCAACTTCGTTGTAGACTTTATATGGAAGAGCACATCCTTTGATAGGTGAGCTAATATTTTCTAACTCGACTGTATTATAGAAGTTTCATATTATTCTAGGTTATGAATTATTAGTTAAATATAGTTATAGAGCAGTGATAGCCCGGTGGATATAGAACTGGCCTAGTGACCAACTGGTCCCCCTTTCCAATCCAGGCATGTATCACTAAATTCGTGTTTTCGGATTTATATTTGTAATTATCACTTGCTCGGCGGTGAAGGAAAGCATCGTGAGCAAACCCGCACGCCCAAGAAATTATATTTAGACGTGTGACCTAACCTAAGGAAGGTCTGGTTATCCTCGGGGTTGTGAAGCGCTGACTGCAATCGCTACACGTAAAAATAAGTATCTTCGCCAAATCTTATGACTAGGAAATGGGATAATGCTAAGAAGAAGAAAAGAATTATTAGTTATCCAAGATGAGTAACGTTATTTAACAACTCCTTGAAGGTTTATGTTCCTGCGAGTGAATTGTGGTACCATTTAGCTCCTGTACAGTACGTACCATACCGAAATTCATTTTAATGTTGCATAATGTTTACCCAAAAATGTCAAAAAATACTCAGAAAGGAGACGAAACTTACGGGCTCGCATTAACGAAATCATAAGTAACTATAACCCATGTTTTTACTCATAACTATAGTAATTTGTAGAGCAATTTTCACAGTTCTTTCAATATTCACAATTACTCACATTTTTTTCATATTTCCTTCTGATTATTTCTTTTTACACTTAATTTGAACTGTACTAAAGTGTAAATTTAAGATAACTTATGGCTATTTTAACTCCCCCGATGTGACTTACATGGTACGAGTTAAGTGAAAATGGAGCGGCCATGAGTAACTCACGGAGCTTACTTAAAGTGCCACCCCTGATTATATATAGATCGTCTACAATAACATGGCCCACCCATACAAATTATTGTTTCGTTCTGTGTAAAAAAAACAAACTTGTAAGAAGAGAGGGATGTCGATAACCACAACTCAGCAGAAAAAGATATGTGTCATTAGGTTTGCTATATATATGATATATAAAATTACATCTCAGAATGCCCAGTCAAAGACTTATGCTATTGACTGGCTGAGTAGTTGTATGTAGGTATGTATGTGTGTAACTAACGACTGATTGAGTACCTACACTGTAAAAGAAAGATTAATGAAAGATGAAGCCGAAAAGAAAGAGATAAACAGGGACCCTTGAGGAAGTGGGTTTTGGAATTTAGAGAACACTTCTTTCTTTAAATTTCTCAAACATTGTTTTAACATATCAAGGGCTATTTTAATTTTTCTTTTAATAAATTCATATCTTAATTTTTTCTCTTCTCTGGCTACGTTTTTAAGAACTCTGCGGCTTGATATATTTTTTTAATCTTTTAAATAATATTTTTCTCTTTTGGTCCCAACTATTAATTTGATAGAAAACTATATACACTACTAAATCATATTACTAACTTAATAATTCTTATATTTTATTATTAATCTTATTTGATATTCTTTAATAATGGCTAAAATTTCCTACGAACCTATTAAAGCTGAACTTCAATCTGAAGTACTAGTTCATTTGAAAGAACCTACTAACTCTGTATTTAAATAAAAAAATATTATCTTAAATACGAGTATTATCTTCTGCTGAATAAAATTGCTGATTCTCCTTTTTAACTTTATATATTAATAACTTCATTTGTTTATATTCATCTTCGATTTATTTTTGGCTGTATTAAATCGAAGCATTCATTTTTTTTAAGGAGATAATCTCCTTTCATTATTACTCTTCTTACACTAAGAAGATGAGTAATATATCAACTACACTTGTGTGGTTTTATGTGCCTTCTTCGTTGACCTTCCTTTGGTCACGAGGGTAATATAAGCCTTTACTTTGACCTTTCTTTGGTCAATGGGTATTATAAACACTAAACTTAATATTCTTTCCTGGATCTTAGATCCCCTCATTACTCATATATATATATATATATTATCACTTACACTTGTACACCCTCTTATTTCATTCATCTGGGTCTTAAAATGGAGCAGATGACAACTCCAGTTAAAAAAAAAAGCCGAACTGTCATGTTACTACGAGGGTCATTTAAAAAGTTCTTAGCCTAACATACTTAATGAAACCACACGATTTTGAGTTTATTTTTATTTTTCAACATACTCTCCTCCGAGCTCAAAACACTTTTTCCATCGACCCGGTAAGGCTTCGATACCCGTTTTAAAAAAATCTTCTAACACCTCAAAATAAGCGTCCATGGCGACAATGGCCTCTTCATTTCTAAAAAAATGTTTACCACCTAAAAAATTTTTCAGCTTTGGGAACAGATAAAAGTCGGACGGTACTAAATCCGGTGAATATGGGGGATGAGGTAACAATTCGAAGCCACATTGATGGATTTCTGCCATGGATTGCACAGAGGTGTGAACGCGCGCATTGTCCTGATGAAACAAGACTTTTCTTCTCAATAAACCTGGACGTTTTTCTTTGATTTCTTCTCTCAAACGACGCAACAGGTTGCAATAGTAATCGGAGTTTATTGTTTCACCCTTTTTTAAATAATCCACGAGAATTATACCCTTTGCATCCCAAAAAACGGATGCCATGACTTTGCCCGCCGATAAAACCACCTTTGCCTTCTTTGGGGTGGGCGATCCTGCTCTTTTCCATTGTTTCGACTGTTCTTTTGTCTCGGATGTATTGTGGTGAACCCAGGTTTCATCCATGGTTATAAATCTTTCAACAAATTCTATTGGGTCACCTTCATATAACTCTAAACAGTCGCGAGAAGTTGTGAGTCGGTTGCGTTTTTGTTCCACTGAAAGCAGTCGCGGTACCCACCGCGCAGACCACGTTTAAACTCTGCCACCCAATTTTTAACAGTCGCATACGAAGGAGCGGACTCACCCAAAGTAGCAGACATGTCTTCATGTATAGCTTTTGGAGTTAAACCTTTCAAATTCAGGTATTTTATCACTGCACGATGTTCAATTTTATCCATTTTCAAAAATAGCTCTGACTTGACTTACGGTATCACGTGTAAACGAACAATGAGTTACTGTGAATAAACTAAACTGCATACTTGTTGCTAAATAATGTAACTACAAAATGAGGGTAGTTATAAAAAAAACCAATGACTTTAACCATGTTAGGCTAAGAACTTTTCATATGACCCTCGTAGTATTACCATTGGAGTAGAGATCATTGAATGTGAACCCTACCCCTACTTTTGTATACAAGATGTATGATAGAGAAACATGAAAAGTTTTGATAGGAATGGTAATTACTTTTTTTTTAAAACCTTTCAAAATTTTTGTAAAAAATTTTTCTTGTGAGAGGAATAAATAATATGTAATGTTATAACCTTATTTGTTATGATTCAACATACATTACATAGAATCTTTTCTTTGCGTAAGATTCACCTGATCAGAGAGATCACAGTTACCGTAGCCTATAAACACTTGCAACACATTAAGAATCACTCACGCTCTGCTGCTAACACAAACTTCTTAAGAGCATACTGGTGACCTCACTCACACGCAGGAACATGTTGTTTGAATGAGTTGTTATTTGGTTGTTAGTTTTCTGTGAGGTTGAGATACTTCCCAGACTGCAAAACCTCATATGTCTAATTAATTATTCAAAATATGATTTACAGGATGCAACTGGCTCTGCGTAAGTTCGCCGTGGATGATTCCTCCGTATCGGGTTACATTTACCGGCGGCTGCTTGGCCACGAGGTCGAGGAGGTGTTGTTCCGCGTTCATTTGCCCAAACACTTCAGTGCGCCCAACTTACCAGATCTCAATCGATCACAGGTACCTTTTTATATGCTTGCCTTGCGTTTTGAGCAACTTACAAAATTAGATATGTACAATGACGTCCATACAGCGTGGAATCCTTAATGAACATTATATGTACAGTGGTCCGTTTTAGATTTCAACTACTAAAGTACATATTGTAGGCTAAATCTTGATAATAATTTTTATGAGGTAACGTAATCTTAATAAAACTTGTATTTATGGAAGTCTCAACAAAAAATAAATGGTTCTATTCGAAATAGACGCCATTCTGACCACTTGGGCGGCTTCTTTGACGCCTTGAGGCCCGTTATATACTTGGCGCCGTAACGTGCATGGCGGAATTCAGCCACGCGGACCTCAACGGGTTAAAGGATATTTCTGTACCTTTCACCTGCGTATCGGGACAGAGGCGTTTTGATCGATCCACTCTCTTCAACTGTAGGGATTGATATACGATATACAAACATACGGCTGATACCAAACTTTTGAAATGTCTTGAATATTTGTGTTTGTGCAAGGCAATCACTATAATCCTATTTTCTTTAACATCCTATTCCATATTGTAATTTGATAATAAACGCGTTCCAAATTCAAAATAATTAAAGACTTGACAAAATAAAAGTTTCTATGTACTTAACAGTATTTATGGCCATACTGCTTAGTCCAAGAAAAAAACCTATTTTGTGATTTATTTTATTTAGATTATAAAATTGATCAAATTACCATAAAGGCTTCCACCCCGCTGCTCAGACACAATTTTATTTGCGATAAGACGTACATTTATTGTTGTGAATTTAGATTACAGCTACTTATACAGTATTCACATTACAGGTCTATGCAGTAAAGCATGCGCTCCAACGTCCTCTATCATTGATCCAAGGACCACCTGGGACAGGAAAAACTGTGACGTCAGCGACCATCGTATACCAACTTGTGAGACAAAGCGGTGGTCCCGTGCTCGTCTGTGCACCGTCTAATACTGCGGTCGACCAGTTAACTGAAAAAATACACAGAACGGGCCTGAAAGTTGTTAGGTTGTGTGCGAAATCCCGCGAAGCTATGGAGTCTTCGGTTTCTTTTTTAGCGCTGCATGAACAAGCACGCGTTTTAGGCTCCGCAGATAGTGAGCTGCGTAAACTGACGAGGCTGAAGGAAGAAGCTGGTGAATTATCAGCCGCTGATGAAAGAAGATACCGCGCTTTACGTCGCGCAGCTGAAAGGCGTCTCCTAGACGCAGCGGACGTTGTCTGTACTACCTGTGTAGGAGCAGGGGATCCGAGGGTGGCGCGCATGCGATTCCAGTCTATCCTCATTGACGAGGGCATGCAGTCAACTGAACCTGAATGCATGGTGCCGGTTGTTCTCGGCGCTAGGCAACTAATCCTTGTTGGCGATCATTGCCAGTTGGGCCCAGTTGTCATGTGTAAAAAGGCGGCCAAAGCTGGCCTCAGCCAAAGCCTCTTTGAACGTTTAGTTGTGCTCGGTATCCGTCCATTCCGCCTTGAAGTACAATACCGTATGCATCCCGAATTATCCCGCTTCCCGTCCGATTTCTTCTATGAAGGTTCTCTTCAAAATGGAGTTAGCGCTGAAGAGAGGCGCTTGCACAAAATCGATTTTCCCTGGCCGCGACCAGACCGTCCAATGTTCTTTTATGTGACCCAAGGCCAAGAGGAAATTGCCGGCTCGGGGACATCCTACTTGAATAGAACGGAAGCTGCCAACGTTGAAAAATTAACAACGCGTTTCTTGAAAGCCGGAGTACGTCCAGAACAAATTGGCATCATCACTCCCTATGAGGGCCAGCGGTCTTATCTTGTACAGCATATGCAATATCAAGGCAGCTTACACGCTAAACTTTACCAAGAAATTGAAGTGGCCAGCGTGGATGCCTTCCAAGGCAGAGAAAAGGATATCATCATTATGTCGTGCGTGCGTTCGAACGAACATCAAGGTATCGGATTCTTAAGTGACCCGCGCCGATTGAACGTCGCCTTGACTCGAGCAAAATACGGTCTGATCGTGGTCGGCAACCCCAAGGTGCTGAGCAAACAGCCTCTATGGAATCATCTGCTGGCGTTCTACAAGGAGCGCCGCGTGCTTACAGAGGGCCCGCTCTCCAATCTGAAGGAATCGGCGATTCAATTCGCGAAGCCTAAAAAGTTGGTAAACGCGCAGAATCCAGGTTCCCACTTTATGTCGACGTCTATGTTTGACGCTAGGGAGGCGATGGTGCCGGGCTCTGTGTACGATCGCGCTCGACCGCTGCGAGACCCGTTGGCGTATGTGGGTCCAGAACGAGCGGCGTTACTGCACGCGCCCGTGCCCGCTGCCGCGTTCGCACCGCGACATGCCCAGCGCCTGCCCCAACCTCCCGGTGCTGGCATACACCGCGGCGGCCGAAAACGCCCTCCACGGCTCTCCCAAGAACCGCTGTCGCAACAGCCGCCGCTGTCGCTCTCACAAGGCGCGTCGCAGCCCGACTTTAGCCAGGAGTCTGCGGCGGCCGACTGTCCGTCGCAGCCGGACGGGCTGTTGTCCCAGGACTCGACGTTCCAAGGCGGGTTCCGTGCGCGATGCAGCCAGTACTGAGGGCGCCGGCCGGCCCGCCGCACCAGCCGCCCCTCGCGGGGACGAGTACACAGACACGGTACTGACCAGACGCGCCGACGCGCACCGCCGATCCACATTCGGGTGTAGAAGCAGACGGAGGATCCCCGCCCCGCTCCGTGTCTCGACCGCGGGGTCTCTCGCTCGCACCGCCGGCGCCGGCGGGATCCGACCGCGACGAGTTATTAAGTCTTCGCCCAAACGACCGCCACGACGAGCACATGCGCAAAACTTCATGCGTCACCACACGCTGGTACTGAGCGCGGAGCGCCTTACGGCCGACACGGCGCGGATAATAAATTATCATTTACAGGGATAGAAAATTACGTAGAACGTTCGAAATGAAGCGCTACTTCCGTGATGTTAAATTGGAATATAAGTTTAACGTAACTACGGTATACATTTGTTTCGACACGGTATCGTACGAGAATCTTTCCACAGTTATGCACGGTAAATGACTTCAAAAAAAGTATACCTGTTACACGCCCTTCAAATATTACTCGTGACGTCACTTCATACGGCCGTAAAAATGAATGAATGCGTCTCTGGCACAACTCGAGAAGTACATACATAACCATCACAAGAAATGTGTTTTTAACGAAATTCTATTTGATTGGGACGATTTACTCACAGTACAAATTTATAAAACACGATGCCAAAACATGCACATTCATTTTTATGTCTGAAATCATATCTGCCCAATGTCAAAGTAAAGCGGATAAGGTCACCTCAGTTCGCCTGTTAGGAATATTTTCTTTAATTTTACATTAATACTCTAAACGTTTAGGCGAGTTAGTAATATTTCGTTTATTAGGCGATGCATGCGTATATATCCTCATCATTTGTTTCTCATCCTAGGGAAATTCGCAATATTTTCATTATCATTGTGGTATTGAACAGTGTCAGATCAAAACTGGTAGCAGATAGATTTTAAAATGACATCTTGATTGATTTTCCTTCTCATTAATGTCACGCTGACGATAATTTGTAATCAGCATAAAGTCCATATTAAATGTAACATCTGTTTGATGGTATATTAAAAATCATGATGAATGTTTATATGACAAAATTATGTTTTATTTAAAATTTGACAGAGATAGGTTGTATGTTTGCTACGTGCCTATTATATTGTCAGAAAAAATTTCAAGCTAGATAAAGCCGAATACTATAATACTGGTCCTTTCAATTATTATAACGTAGCTTTAATCGCTTTTCACAGTTCAAGCAGTCTTCAAATTTCAGTAAAATCGTTACATCTATTTAGCTCGAGACTAGAGGCGATCAATTACATAAACAAACACGTTTCGCAATTATTATAATTCCTGTAGCAAGCTTATGTCCAACGGGGCGCCTTTACAGAACGTCCACATTGGCTTCACAAATGCCAGCTCAATCCAAAGCTGGTGTCTGTTTTAAATTTAATCTATCTAAACAAAAGTCGAAAACAGAGTCTGGGAGAACCAAAAACATTGGTAGAAAAATGGTAAAAAAATGCATAACAAAAAACTAAGTGGCGCGCGCGCAAAGGATTGATGAGGAAATGAGAAATTTCAGCTCGAGATTATATTATGGATTTTTCAAGTTGATATTAGAGATGTAAAGCCCAATTGCTTCATGTTAAAACGGATTACCTAAAAACACGCTTGCATGTAGGTCAAATTTCCATTATTTAAAGAAAATCGCATTAAACAAACTTATTATGACTTCGGTAAAATATAAATATAGGGACATTTCAAGATAGGTCCAGCGAGTGATATTTACATAAAATTATTATTGTAGGTTTCTCATTCTTCAGTTTGTAAAGAAATTACAATGTTAACTATTGGTCAACTTTCTTGATACAATCATGATGGATGAAATCAAAACTAAACATTTCGCAATTTCTCAATCTTAGAAGTGTAACTGACCTGATCTAGGTGAACATTGTTAACTTTTGAACTGTAATGATGCGTAGCTGGCAAATGGTACATAATCTTAATAGTTTCAGAGAAAATGAAGCAACAAAAAATAATTGGTCATATATTTCATTCTTTGTTTTCATTTCATTTGTCCTTCATTTCATTCATCCCATATTTAGAAAATAACTCAAATAGTATTTATTCAAATATTGGTACTAGACTTGTTGTTGCTTAGATGCCATTACACAGTCTACTCAGTTCTATCTAGAAGCATGTTATAAAAGCGATTGTTGCCTGGGTTGGTTGGAAACCCAAGAGTTAACATTAAATTATTGATGTGATCCGTTCACAT
The DNA here is from genome assembly GCA_947507595.1 of Pyralis farinalis. Taxonomy (NCBI): domain Eukaryota; kingdom Metazoa; phylum Arthropoda; class Insecta; order Lepidoptera; family Pyralidae; genus Pyralis; species Pyralis farinalis. The sequence goes on from OX382274.1 coordinate 20,083,536, forward strand.
CACAATAACTGTACTACTTTATAAAATCGCTTCCAACCAACCGTTAGAGAACCTCATCGATATGTAATTTTAATACAAATGTCTCCATCTCTACAATATACGTACATATATTATAGTGTAACTAAAGGCGCATGTATACTGTCCGTGTGTTCCCGATAGTCCCGACATAGTTGTCCCTGGACAGAACTTCTTAATGACCTTGAGTTCAGGGTCATTACTACATACATTCTCGAAATGGATTTGTTTTGATATAGCTTATCTTATATATCTTGCTATACTAGACTATGAACTGAAATACTTTACTGTAAATGCCGTTTTTATTGTAATAAATCCAATGCTTGTTGTAAAACTTATGTACTTTTATTTTAGATGTTGGATGACTTTTTCTTAGTAATAAACATCCTAGACTATCAATATAATATAAATATTGATATACTTGTCATTTGAAATGTTTTGTCTGAACCCACAGTGGTGCTAATCAAAATTCCAGTAGTCGCTATTATGGTATATACCTCTGGGAAAAATATCGGTAGTCTACTCACGGGATAAATATAGCGCGACAAGCGGGAATACGCGATCCTGTCTGTTTTACAAGCAACCTATTGCAAGCACTACATTTGTTAATTAACTTTACTGCAATCATAAGTATGTAAGGACCGCGTCTTATGGCGCTCAGTTATCTCTGCTTACCCCGCAAGGGACCTGGCGTGAAGATATACATACAGTCCATATAAATCAAGTTCAATTTCGAAAGCTGTCCAAATTGTTATATGACATAATGTCACCTTAACATAACTATTGGAAAATTGCTCAAAATTATCCTTCCATAATTTTTAATTTAAGCGAACATCTTAAAGCTTTTAAAATGTAGTCTGAACGTACGGTCAACTGCATGTCATTGTAACATGCCTAGAACATTTTCGTTTATGATCCAAATGTCATAGTTTTAAGCTTGATGGGCTGTCGACTGCACTTTGAGAAAGATAATAAATGGAGTTTGGCTTTTTTGTTTTTAAAATATACCTATGTACGTTAATTGTGTAGTACTTCAGTTTTGGTTTTGTAACATTTTTGTGAAGGAGAATCAATAAAGAAATTGTCACAATTGATGTATATTATTTTTGTCCTAGCTATATTCCAATAATGATATTTTGTGTCATATATTGACTTACAAAAATTGATTTTTCGCAGATTGGTGAGGTTAAAATTGGATACTTCTTATCTTAGTCTCATTGCCCTAAATGGGGCATGGTATACGGTGGATGTACGATATATTACGGAGCTAAATTAAAGCCGCTCACGTGATGTCGCTAGACTGCTCACGATATGTACATCTGCGCGACCTATCGCGTTTATCCACGCTATACTAAGCTTCTGGCAACAAACGTAAGGAACAATGGTCCGCAAATTTCGTACATAGACTGCACAGCACTGAGCTGGATTTTTCAGCATGTGTGCGGCTAGATGGCAGCATGTAAACCTGGTAACAAACGGAACTAAGAGGGCGTCTACAATCACAAGCAGCATCGCGGTAGGCGTTCCAGTCGGCGATTAGAAGAGTAACGTTGGTTAAATATCAAGAGTTACTTTTCTAATTTCTTTTTATGTCATGCGTAATACTCAGATCCACAACGGCACCACTGGAGTACAAACTTGTCAGGGGCGCTATATTTTGTATCGTGTATAAGCCTACATTTTGTTCTATAGCGGATTGATGATGTTAAGATAGTTTTCCTGAACCAATGGTAGGGCCAACGTCATGATTATCGATATATTACTGAGCTAAAATTGTATGTTTGACACCACTTTGACCACCCGTGCGTTGCGTTGCTAGTACTAGACTTATTCCACTACGTCTAATTACCACACCACACTATGCTTTTGGCAGTGAAGATAAGGTGCAAAATGCATCGCAACATTTAGCACTAACACTACTTCACTATCACCTGTGAATTTACCAAAATAACTAACGGACCTTGCTAGAAAATTGTCTTGCAGCAGAGTAAAGTAAAAAATATATTATGTTATATTCATAGAAAAACAAGAGCGTAGTATAATAATAAGTATATTTTATAATAAACAAAACATACAAGTGTTCGACTTATTAAATAATGTTAGTAAATAAGCGAGTATTCATTACAGTAACTTCATAATTTAATACATGAGACTACTGCCCCCCCTAATACATTAATAAAGCTAAGCACGATTGAACTGCACTTAAAAATACATGTGCCCTATGTGATCTGAACATCTACCAAAAACATACTTTGAAAATATTGGCATTTCTTAGGTTAGGTCACACCGCGAGCAAGTGTTAAATACAAATAAGTACGAAAATACGAATATAATCTTACTTGCCCATACAAGGATTCGAAACAGAAACCCGTAGGTTAACATGCTGGTTCTTTATCCACTATATCATTGCTCAGAATCACTGTACCACTGACTCATCACATATGTCACAAAAATATTCCAGACATATTTTGTAACATTTTTGTCTTGATACAATATATTGTAAATATAAAAACATATAAAGTTACATAAAATGTTTGCAAAATTGCCAATTGCTGTATCAGGCCCTCGATTTGATGACCTGGCGAAATTGTGCCGTTTGTTGGTTAACACTTTCCTTGTATATTCATGTTATTATTACATTATAATATTTTCGTAAACTTAACTATCCTTATATAGGTTATATCAGAAAGGGTAACCCCACATAGGGTAGATTCACGGTGATTAATATTAATAACTTATATATACTATACTATGCAGCGGATATTTAATTCGCAAAAACTATTCTGCTGATCAAACACCTATGTATGGTATTTTATAACAATTTGAGAGTCACAGGTCCGACTTCCATATTTTTCAAATAATTTTAATGAGTAGAATCACCCCCGTTACGTAATATTCCCTTTTGAGACAGCTTTACATAGGTATATTTCATTAAAATAGTTTCAACTGTCGCGAATGAGCGCCGACTGCAAGAAAGAAGTTTTTAATACCTAGAAATGTTCATTAAATCTAACGATTGTATTTTGAAGATCAGAAATTTATAATTTATTTGGTAATTTGATAAACCATCTATAGACTAGAAAAGTCTGAATGTTGCGACGGAATTCGGCCAAGTATAAAGTACATATACATACATTTTCCAAGTTATAGTTTTAGGTAGTGGTCGAGATGAAACAAGTTTCATGAGAAATAAATGCACCATCCTACACGTATTCACTAAAGCCTTCATATAAAATTAAAAGCAAACATTAACATTTTAATAAAGAAATCCAATAAGGTAATACATTAAATATGGACGGCAAACATGCTCAGTCAACTAGATTTATAATAAAGCTGCAGATACATAGAACAGATTGTAGATAACAGCTGCTCTTAAAACAAGGACTGGCGTCCCGCAGGGCTCTGACTTGTGCCCGATAATAATTCATACATATATCAATGACATGTTCTCAATTGATGGCCTACATTGGTTTGAATCGCACCAAAGACGCGTATTATAAAGGCCTAATATGGAACGAATTCTTTGAAATTGAGATTACTTCAGCTAAAGCATCAAACTGAGCCGATAGGACACAAGTCTGTGCTTTCGCCTTTAAGATTTTCTTTATACCGATAAGATGATTTATTAACGAAACGAAAGTGCCTTGAAGCTTGGGGCTCTTTAAATCTGGTGTTGCAAGCGTCCATGGGCTTCTACCATCTGCTTACCATCAGACAACCCATATGTTTGATTATCACCTTAGTGGCATAAAAAATATGCCTACAACTATTGAAATTAGTGTCACAAAGGTATCATGCCTTGAAGATCATAAATTAAAACTCTGGATTCTTATTTAGAGCTGAGTTAAAAGAATAGACTCTCTATTTAAAAACCTAAGCTTTTTGTGGCTTTTACATAGTTGTGTTCTATCTGTTTACAAATTAAAAACAAAGCAATATCAATTAGTTGCCAATTTCTAATTAATGAATATATATATAGGCTTCAATGCAGAAATATATGGCGGACATCGTTGTAAATGTACATCTAGAGAAATATAAAATTTGCATTGATTTTATTGTTCGTAGTTAAACAGAACAGGCTTTGAACCCTAGCGTTATCCAGTTTCCTAATCCATTAGGACTGTCGGGATCCGCTACCTAAGTCTAGGAATTTGGCGAAGAGACTGGTTTTGACATGAGCGAGTGCCGTCAAACATTCACAAGCCGGAGGGAAGATAGACCTACTTTTAGGACACGTCTTTTGAAATATAACTTCTTGGACATGCGAGTTTCGTCAAGATGTTATCCTTCACCGCCGACAAAGTGATCATTACAAATGTGTACATAAATCCGAAAACACGAATTTAGTGGTTCATGCCCCCGCCAGGATTCAAATTAGGAACCGTCGGTTAATGGATTGGTTCTTCATCCACTGGCCTATCACTGCTACGGCTAGAGGGAGAAGGATGTAACGGTACTAAAAAAAGTTAACTAGGAATGTGTTTGTGGAAACGAGTACGATTTTTGAATGTAAACAAATAAACGATTGTTATTATTACGGTCACATAAATCATTTTATCTACAGACTTATTATTACTATATTATAAATGACATACATTTCTAGAGCTGCCCCTAGTGAGTATCTAAAGCCTTGTTAGTCTGTAATTCAAAGGACATATAAAGGCTTTTAAAGAGAGTAGTCTAACGGTTACGAATTACGAGAGCTTGCTCACGAATAGAATTAACCCCAAAGCCCAAGTTATACGAGCTTTAGCCTCTACGAGTCAAAAACTTGTCAAAGACCGACAGTGTGTAAATTTACATCTAAAATTGTATGGTATTATTAAAAAAATAATATCCCTGCACTAGAATTTGACACTATTTAGGAAGGCATATATGGCAACATCACAACCTAGCTTGTGCTTCAGATTTTAATATACAGAAATCTTTACTAAAAGAAATAACAAACAGCTAATAAATATATCTATTTCTGTAGATTCTAAAATATTCGATAATATCAAAGCTGTCTTTATTTAGTAGGTATAGCGTCTTATAGTTACTATCTATATTGTATTGAATCCACTGAAACAATTCTGAAAAAAAAATCTCTTCACCGCAAATCCAAGCAAATAAATACTCATTTGCAAACAAATTCAAATATTGATACCCTCCGCACATTTTCTTAATATTCTTGATTTATGTATAAATAATTTTCCTACTTTACTTTTACGTTATTTTTTTAGTTTAGTAATATAATAACGCCGAAGTTTTATACACTTTTACGAACTGGGACTGTTAATAATAATAATTTTAAAATAAATAGTATTCGGGCTAATGGTCGCAATTCAATCATGTTCATTATTATAATTTTTGGAGAAAATATATATAAAATTTCATGTTTCTATTGAAGCTCGTCAATAGTTACTAAACAAAAATAAAATTCTTGGCAAACAGGAGAGGCAATGCATTTTTTTTGCAAATGTGTATATATTATTCGATGATATATTGGAAAAGATTTTAGTTTCGCTACGATAATTTCCAGAATCTCATGCAACACAAAGCGTCATACTGGTTAATTGGTTCAGAGTTTATAAGATGGATTGTACGCAAGACAAAATATGCATAAAAATACTGACATTTGTTAGTGGATTCATCAATTACTCTAAATGATCGTTTATTGAGGTAGTGGCGGCGGGAGCACTCCAGCGTACGTGGGGTAGTAAGGAGCAAAGTTATTAGCCCCTGTTATCACCGTGTGGCTGCTATCTCCCCTGTCTTGAATCGTTCGCGCCGTGTACGGAGATTCTTTGTAAACTGGCTGAGCTGAAAGTAATATATTTAGTGAATTAAACAATTTTTAACGGAAGTATCGCATGTTTTATTTATTTTGTTGAACCTGACGTTTCGAACGCGAGTAATATATTTAGTGAATTACGCAATAAGCAGACCCCAATATCAGACGTAGGAACAGAACAATCCTCCAAAGAGTTGTTATTTAGCTGCGATATTATGTAAGGTGGAGGTAGTTTAATTTAAACTGACAGCATAACAAATAAGTTAAGGGGAAAAATCTTAAAGTAGCAAATTATAAAATTTCAAAAGATATATTACTTGATAAACATTGTGCAATCATAAATACTCACTGAGTGTAGGATACAGTGATTGGAAAGGCGGTTGAGCAGGCAATGTCCCTGGCACTACCCAGCCTCCCGGAGCCGCATCGCCCCCTGGAGCTGACGGTGCCTATATGATAAACAACATAACATTATATATAAATATATATATCAGCCATTGATAAATAATTTTATTAGCGTGTAGCTACTGATCATCTTCATATGATTCGTTTTGATCATCTGCATCTCACATCTTAGAGGAGGTTCTTGGTCAAGGCGAAACATCTATGCATGTATCTATATATATATATATCTTTATGCCAGGTCCCTTACGTGGTAGGCAGAGACAGCCGAACGTTATAAGACGCGATCCTTACACACCTCACTCGCTTCTTTAACATTCATAGCTCTTTTCATACACGAAATATGATTTATGATAAAACTATTGATAAGGAATTAGATTTATTTTTGCATAACTACTTAAATATAACATTAAACTTTTTGTTACATAATCAGGGCAAAAATATTTTTTATATACAACGTAGTCAGGGAAGTATACATTGGTAAGGGATAAAGTATAAACCGCCATGGAATTTGGCACATGAACAGTATTTCACTAGAAATATTTTTATTCTTTTTATACAACGTCGAGAGGCATACAAGCATACGGCCCACCTGATACCTACCAAAGCCTATGAACCTAAAGCGGCTCCCAAACCCTATGAACGCTTGCAATACATAAAGTAATCACTCGTGCAATGCCACCTCTGCTGCTAGCACAGCGACTCCTTAGAATCTTAACCTCACTCACTCGCAGGAGCACAATAACCCTCCAGGGTGTTATTTGTCTACGGTTTTCTGTGAGATGACTTTCCCAGACGGGCTGAAATAATGCGCTGTACCTCTCTAAAAACGCCCAGACCAAGACAAACAGACATACTCATGCACACGAATGTTTGTCCTGTGTGGAAAATAAACGCACGATCCTTGGTATCAAAGTAGAGTTAGCCAACCCGTCACCCGCTCGTCAAAAAATGAACTTTATGAATAAAGACAGACTTGACGATATGCCATTCCCCAACCAAAAACATATAGATTTGACTATTTTGGTAATCACACGAACAATAGTGTAGTGTCATTTTACGGTAAATATGGCATTATAGATTACTAAAAAACGGGCCAAGTGCGAGTCGGACTCGCGCACGAAGGGTTCCGTACCATTATCTATAAAAGCGGCAAAAAAAAAAATCACGTTTGTTGTATGGAAGCCCCTCTTAAATATTTGCTTTATTTTAATTTAATTATTTATTTTTAAAATGAATATATAACTAAATATTCTGTGAATATTTCAAGCGTCTACCTGTTGCCGTTATCAATATCGAGCAAAAACGAGCGAAAAAATCACGTTTGTTGTATGGGAGCCCCCTTAAATATTTATATATTCTGTTTTTTAGTATTTGTTGTTATAGCGGCAACAGAAATGCATCATCTGTGAAAATTTCAACTGTCTAACTATCACGGTTCATGAGATACAGCCTGGTGACAGACGGATGGACGGACAGACAGCAGAGTCTCAGTAACCCTATAGCTTTACGATACAAATCTATGATTATTTTCAATGGCGCCCCAAGTTTCGCTATGGAACCAAGTAATTTCACTTACCAAAGGTTGTCCAGGTGGCACGGGCAACACCGCGGGCTGACTCGGCGAGGGCTGGGCGACAGGGCTCCCCGCCGGCGCCTGCCCCGCGATGCCCATTAGGGGAACCGTTCCGATAGTGATATACTTCTTATCCTTCAGATTTATATGCATGCCAGAAACAACACATTCCACCTGAAAAATTATAATACTAATAATAAATGCAAGAAGTAAATAAAACCTGACAAAAACAATGCGAAATACAACCTTCAAAAAAAGAAATCGCGCAATAAAGGGTTCAGTAGTTCTATTAAGTAATAAATACATGTACCTTTTAACGCCAACGACGGATTTTATCCTTAGGTAGTATAAATCCGCCAAATACGGATCACCCATCATTGGAAACGAGTCAGTAAAAGCTAAATGTCATTATGATACAATGTAAAGTATTCCTTGTACACGAAATGCTACAGGAAATGTGTACTCATTCCCGTTAATAAATAGAATAACACAATTTATTTGTCTTATTATGTCGAACCGGCTTAGCCTGTGAGTGGCGACTTTTGTGATTGAAGTGGCGGTGAAGAGGTTAAATATTCGATCATTAAAATAAAACTAGATACACCATCGCTATGAAAATGTAAGCAAATTATTGCCCGCAATATGGAGAATCAACATAATAATATACGTGTTTACATGTGTGTAGTATATTTCTTGTTATTACGAGTCAATGTAATAAACACAGATCGAAGGGTTAAATATCACGATATTTTTGCAATTTTATTTACATATTATTTCAATGAAACTTGTTAATAGATAACTACTTAACTTTTAATCTTATTGCATACTATTTACGTATTCCTTTTAAATTCGTTTATTTATTAACATTAAAACAATAAAATTAGTTCTCTTTTTAATGATATACATCATTCCAAAATATTCCAGGACACTTCATCACATAAAAATAACTTTTTAAAACATAAGTTATATACACAAATTGTCATTTTTTGTTAAATGTATCAATTTATAAACAACTTTCCTAGTAATGAGTGTCTCGTGTTTATAAATACTATGACTAATTATCCGTCAGTATAGTTCGTCAGAAAAATAAAGATATGTTGATAAAAAATTACTAGGAAATGTATGGAAGAAAACAATATACCTACATAACGCCTACACGCATTTTGTTTTACAAATGAATTTCGAGATATCCTGTTCAGAAAAAATATCTAGAAATTTGCTAGTGTTATGCATATGCTAATGAATGAAAAATACTGATTGTATTGCGTTACATCATCACTCAAAATATTAATGTGATTGGCCTAAGAACGCGTGGAGTCAAGGATCTCGTCCTAGTAACAAATCTGTAAAAATGAATACTAATCATGGCATAACTACTTTATCGAAATCTGCTAAACAACATCTCAATGTAGTTCTGTAATGTATAAATATAGCGGACCTTGAGATGACTAATGCGAGTAACACTAATGGCGCATTTATACTAGGTCGTTTACCCGTGTTCGAGTGATATGGTGTTCGGGCTAGCGACTCAAGTAAACCTGCGTTATCGAGTATGTTGCTTCTGTTTAGGTACAAATTACATTGGCCTCGTCGTTTTAAGTATTCGTTAGCCAAATTATACTATGCCAGTGTAAAACGTCGAGTACCAGAAACCTTACGACCTAAAGGTGTATTCGCGCCATTACTGGTATACGCTTTTAATTTATCATCACAGACGCGTCGAAGATAATATCGTGGCATGGGTAGTTCAAATACTAAATGCCATGAATTACAATGACAATAACCTTTTTTCTTCATTGCTCTCAGTTCATAATCGTGCTTACAGCATATTATTTCATTTATTTATTGACTTCTTTCTTACAAAAAACAAAAATAGAAGCATGCATTAAAATACACACTATTGTAATACGAATTTAATGAATGAAATATACAGAATTGTAATTTATATCGCCTATTTACATTAAATATTCAAAAATATTTAATGGTAAATGGTAAAATAAAGTATGTGTAAGAGGTCTGTTAACACACCTCAATACAACAACCATTCGTAATTAGCTGTACATTATTACCTTGGCACACTATATTCGAATCGGATTCGAAAAGTTATCTAAGAAAATGTATGGAATCTGAATGGTAACTGATAGATTCCGTTTCGAATTATGGCTTTCCGAGGTAATGTCAATATCCCCACAGAAATGGTTCAATCCGACCGATTCGTGTACAATTATAGTCCTAATGTGAACGATTGAAACAAGCCAAACGTGAAATACAAATCAACAACAGCAGATATTCTGCGGGGTGGACATAACGATCATCAAGCGTATTTAACCCTTTGACCGCCATATTTTGTTACATCATCATACACCCTAACGCCAGCGGCCTGTCGGCGTAATTTCAAATAGGGTTGAGAAATAGTGTTATCGATTAGTTTAAATGAATAAAAGTTCAAAATTTAATTAATATTAAATCAGTCTTTATTAATCAAGTATCAAGTGACTACAGTACGGGGGTTATTCAAGAAAGGTGTGAAGAGGTTCTTACAGGGTCGGCAACGCAAGAGTGACACCCCTGGTGTTGCAAATGTCCATAGGCTACGGTAACTGCTTACCATCAGGCAGGCCGTAAGCTTGTTTGCTATCTTAGTGGTATAAAAAATAACATTATTTACCACGTTTCAATCAATATTCTAGCAATGAATTTAGTATTACATCTTCGTTTTCTGGTGCATCTCTTCGAGCTTGATTTATCAAATTAATAATTTTCATATATAATTCTGATCGTACCTCAGGTCGAACAGTCATTATTTCCTTCTAAAATATTTAATAATTCGAAGACTTCTAACATGGCAAGGGAACAACACTAATTTGTACAAGGAACGTGTTATTACGGTGACGGCGCCTGAGGAACAGCAAATATGGCGTCGTTTGACCTTGAGCCGCACGAAAAATCACGGTGACGGCGATTGCAGATAATCTGAACTAGTGAAATTCTCAGTTGTCGCTTCTTTATCGAAACAATAAATTATATCTAATATTTAACACATAAAATAAATATTTTTATTGTTTTAACATGCTTCTAATTAGTACGACTATTCGTGCTTCGAATTTTACGAAATTATTTGGATTTCAATAGAATATTTTTGCTTTCGCACCATGATTATTCAATAAAATTTCATGTAGATTACATTGATTTGCCCATCCCTAGTACACGTAATATCACGTTATTGGCGATTCGTGTTGGTACTAAGTAACTCCTTACAACGATTTTTTCTATAAATATCATAATGAAACGCAGCAAAATTTGTTAATTATTAAGAATACATCCTGGATTGTAATTTACAATGTTTATTGCAACTTAATCTTTAATATAAATGCACCAATAAACAATTTATAAAACATAACGTGAAATTACGTCTGTGGCGCGTGGAGCACATTTTTCATATCCCGTAATATTACGGGCACGGCGGTTAAAGGGTTAAGCAATAAATACGCTTGCGTGCGCCATGTTATTAGTTAGCATTATCAGTAAACACGGAACAAAGTTCCGATTTGTGTTCAAAATTAGAAAGTTTTTTGAGGTAGTTGATGAGATATTAGGTACCATTACAAGTATAAACTTATAGTTTGGGAATAAGCGTTCAGTGAAGTATTAAGATCCTAACACTCACTATTTAAAAAACTAATATCTAACTAGTCCGGCCATTAATACTGTTACTTATGAAAAAAAAAATTTCAATACTTAAATATTCGAATTCGGAAAGCGTTTATTATGTTAAAAACTTATTTCGAGTTTTACATATTTTTTTAGTATTTATTATCAAATTACAATATGGAATGGGCCGTTAAAGAAAATAGGATGGCAGTGATTGCCTTGCACAAAGTGGGTATGGAGCAGCCGGTCATATTCAAGACACTTCAAAAGCTTGGTATCAGCCGTATTTTGTATATCGAACTATCGACAGATATACCAACACTTCCTCTGGTGTAGACCATAAAAGATCAGGGCGACCGCGTGCTGTTAGAACTACAAAGGCTGTTAATGCTGTTAAAGCCTAAATTCTCCGAAACCCCATTAGGAAACAAAAAATCTTATCGCGAGAAATGAAGATTCTCGCGCTAAAGCTCCGTCGCGCATAATAAAACAAGACCTGAAGCTCGGCGCTTATCGTCGATATACATCGATCGATAATATCGTCGATGACATTCCGTAAATCAATAGCTACAGTTGAAGAAGAAATATCCTCTTTACTAATGAAAAAATTTTCACGATGGAAGAGCACTACAACGAGCAAAATGACAAAGTGTACGCACACAGTTCTAAAGGAGCCGCCCAACTGGTCGGAAAGGTACAACGTGTTTCATCGTCCTGCGTCTGTAATGGTTTGGTGGGGGGTGTATTTTCAAGGAGTCACAAACCGACATTTTACCCTATACTCCGTTTCAACAAAAATGAAGTTTTGTGACAAGCTTCATTTTTGTGAAAACGTTGTGATTGATGATTGAAACGATGGGATTGCGTTGTGAAACCTCTCAGCAAAACGTACACTTTTTAAAATGTACCGTGTACCTTCCAGCAGGACTCTGCACCTGGTTACAAGGCACCAACTACCCAAGCCTGGCTCAGCTAAAGACCAGCCAGCTAAAGACTGGCACTCGTCTAGCCCACATCTGGACCCCTTAAAACTACTAAATATAGTCAGTTTCATTAATAGAATATTTTTTTTTATTTTTGGCTGGGACTTCCATAAAAATGTACATATAAGTTATTAAAATTACATTACTTCATAAAAAAATAAATGCATTTGTAACAGAACTTATGGCCGGACTAGGTATAATATGGATTGTAACAAAAAATCTTACCTTGAAGTCATAATCCAAGTCAATAATATTACAGTTGACGAGATTCGAGGGGGGGATGGGAGGTATTTCCATCTGTAGACTCCAATGATTGGTGGAACCTGCGGCCGCGGGGCCCTGCTGTATCGTTATTATTATATCTTTGGTCTTCTTGGTCGCCGTTGATGGAGATGTTGCGCGGTATGTTACCACCTACAACATTTTTTAAAAATAAATAGGCAAAGGAAACAAGAATACAATGCAAAATCTATATACCCGAGTAAGTACTTCACATTTATTTCATTTACATCTAAATTCCTCCCACTTCTAAATCAAGATCAAGATATTTAGATTACAAGAGACCACGCCAGACAACAAAGATTCCCTACTTTTATGCAGTTGACACTTACACATACTCGTATTAATTTTAGTGAGATTTCCAAAGTTTATTAGATTTAGGGTATAAAGACTAATCTACCATGTTTAAAATCATTATCAACCAATAAAAAGGACATGCATACATCTTCCTAGCGTTATCCCGTTTCTTAATTCATTAGGATTGACGGGGTCCATTGACTAAGTCTAAGGATTTGGCGAAGATACTGATCTTGACATGAAACCACTACCGTCAGATGATCTCCGTTGCCCAGTGGCAAAGTCAGACCTTCCTTAGGTTCAGTCACAAGACTTGAAATATAATTTCTTGGACGTACGGGTTACACCTTCAGCGTTAAACGAGTACAAATGTGTACATAAAAATGAACACACGAATTCAGTGGTACATGCCCACACCAAGACCAGTCGGTTAATATGCTTAAGAGAGGTAGGGCGCATCAAAGCAGCCCGTCTGGGGAAGTACCTCCATCTCACAAAAAAGCGCAGCCAAATAACAATTCCCTAGAGGGTTGTTGTGTTCCTACGTATGAGTGAGGTCACCAGTAAGCTCCCAAGGAGTTGCTGTGTAAGCAGCAGAGGAGGCATCGCGCGACTGATACTTAATATATCGCAAGCGTTGATAGGCTACGGTACCCGCTTTACATCAGTGGGCCGTATGCTTGTATGCCTGCCGACGTAGAATAAAAAAATGCTAGTTCTTTATCCATTAACTTAAAATTGATATTCATACACACCCGGAAAATTACCTTATCCTACCTGTCCTATAACATGTCAGTCAGGTAAAAAAGATAATCGCTAGCTTCCGTATATACGATTAAACAATGAGGAATATTGAAAGAAACTGTTTAACAGAAGGTCTATTGTTTACTTCCAATGTGTACCAAGCGCCGACTTTATCTTTACCTGCAGTGGAGAGGTTACAGGGTAAGTATCTTTCGAGCACCAGAAACGATCTGCCCAGTAATCATAAGTTTTACTGCTACATATACTTTTGCGAGAGCCATAATGGATAGTTTGTGAAATTCGCGTAAATATGACGAGAAAGGCTTTTCCTTTAAGTTGTAGTTTTTTTTATAACGTCGGAAGGCACACAAGCATACGGCCCACGTGATGTAAAGCGGTTACCGTAGCCTATGAACGCTTGTAATACATTAAGTATCACTCGGGCGATGCCTCCTCTACCGCTAACGCAGCAACTCCTTAGGAGCCCACTGGTGACCTCTCTCACGCAGGAACACAACAACCCTCTAGGGAATTCCTATTTAGCTGCGGTTTTCTGTCGGGTAGAGCTAGTTCCCCAGACGGGCTGCTCCTCTCTTTTAATTGAAGACGTAGAATGTTAGCGCAGTGACAGCCTATAGTCAAGAAATAACCAGTCAGGTCCCTGACAATTCGATTTCTGGTATGTGAATGTACCAATAAGTTTCGGATTTATGTACATATTTGTAATTATCCCTTGCTCGGTGGTGAAGGAAAACATCACGAAGAAACCCGCATGTCCAAGAAATCATATCTCACAACACTGGCTCATGGAGGTATGACGACAGGTCTGATGGCGCTCCATGTTAAAATCAGTATCGCCGCCAAATCCTTTGCCTTAGATAACGGAACCTGCCAATGCTAATAGATTAAGAAACGAGATAACACTAGAAAAAAGAAAAGTGTAGTGTGTAAAAGGCGAGTAACCGTTAAAAATTTTCATAATGATTAGCTCAGCGATCAACAAAAATAACACAGATAATGATATCAAAGATACATTCACCTTATCTACCCAGAATTTTTCATCTGCTTAAAGTGCTTTAACTTATACCTCTCATACATACCTAGGTATTTATTTAGATCTTTTTTTGAACGGGTGACGAAGTTTCAAAACTATGTGTGTTTGTGTGTCCGACTGTGCCTTACAAACGGGTGAACAAATTTGAATACTTATTAGAAACTAGCTATCCGGACTGGCTGACATATATATGATCGCTACCAAACTTCACAGGATCACCTGCTGGGCTAACCTGAAGATTCACTGAAAAATTTCATCAAAATCTGCCCAGCCGTTTTTGAGTCCATAGATAACATACAGACAAACATTTCATTTTTATATATATAGATAGATTTGAGTTTTGTTTTTCTTAATACTTGAATAGTAGTTTTCTTTCGATCAGCTCTTAACTATATTTGATGTAGTTGGGTAAATTAGTTCAGACATTGTCTAGATATCTAGTTTATGTCTGTGGTGGAAGAGATCTATACAAGTATAAACTTCTTGTTTGGAAATTAGTGTTCAATTATGTGTTAAGATCCTAATACTCGTTATTTTGGAGGGCTGATTGTGACCAGCGTCCTCATATCTAGATCTGTAGGGATATTCACATTGCCTAAGAAAGCCATATCAGATCCGGAATCGAGAAGTTACCTGTCAAAATGTATGCAGAGTCCATACATTTTGACAGACAATTTTCGGATCTGTTTCAAATATGACTTTCAGAGTCAATGTGTGAATATGGCTACCGAACCAAAAACAAGTTGTGATTTATTTGTGTCTTGAGTTCTAAACGGTTATATATATTGACTTACTCCGCTTCATTTTTTTTTATTTGCGGACAAATTTAAGCCTAATCTAGTCACAAACTAAACAGAACTTTCACTATGGATACTAAACAAATGATAAACATACGTGAACGTTATTTTTAGTGCACACTTATGATTCACCTATACCCTTTCGGGGGTAGACAAAGAGAATCGAGCGCCGCGTGACTCGATCCTTACGCACCTCACGCGCTTCTTTAACATTCATTGCTCTTCTCTGTTTCTAAGGCTCCTGAAATCACCTAGTATGAAGTGAACTTGTAGTAGTAGTACTTATGACACATAGGCAACTCACAAACCAGGGAAAGCAGGTTCATGCATACAAAAGTACCTAAGTCTTGTGCACCAATTGAACACCTGACCTTCGGTGTTGTAGACATCGCTAGCCAAACGACAGGTGGTACATAACCTCGACAGGTGGTACATACATAACCGACTGAGATTAAAAAATGATATGTTACCTTTCTTAGGAATACTTTAATGAGTTGAACTTCGACGTTACTCTTGTTCTCCACGTCCACGGTGATGGGTATCACTTGTCCCGGACAGTAGCCGGACACCGGCGCCTGGACGTCCACCGAGAGTGGAGGCGACGCGCAGCAGAAACAACAAAACGTCTTCTCCATTTGGATATGAATCGGTTGCTAAAAAAACAGTTTTTTTTTATAGTACGTCCGGAGGCATACAAGCATACGCTACATTAAGTATCACTCGCGTGATGCCACCTGATGCTATCACAGCAACTGCGTAGGAGCTTACTGGGCTGACCTCACTCACTCGCAGAAAACAACATCCCCGGAGTTGTTATTATTATCTGCGGTTTTCTGTGAGGTGGAGATATTTCCCCAGACGGGCTGCTTCAATGCGCCCTACCTCTCTTAAAAACACCCAGACCAAGACAAACAGACATGTTCATGCACAACGAGCATTGGTGTCAAAGTAACGTAACAGCGCGTTTCGCCACTGCGCCACTGCGCCACTGAGCTCGTCAAAGTATTATACTAGCTATTCATACTTACAGAAACTGTCAAGTGCGATTCGGGTCTCGCTATTCAGGATACCGTAAAACCATGTTTCTGTCTCAGTTCTTATATTACAACAAGTCATTAATCTTTCTTAAGACAAGGCCGAAAGTTGCTACGTAGATTTTATTCAAGAATTATGTCCTTAGTAACAAAAACATTACATCAAGATTATTTTTGTGTGCGACCTCTGTTTGTATTTTTTGTAACGTCGGTCGAGAGGTAGACAAACGTATGGTCCACCTGATATGGTTACTGTAACACATGAACGCTTGCAGTATGAGGAGTATCACTCGCGCGTTACTACCGCCGCTATTGGCACAGTAACTCCGTAAGAGGTTACTTACTCTATATGACGTGTTGAGATTCAAGTCCAAGGCATTGATAACAGTAAATGCCATTTTCGTCTCCTGGTCAAATTTCCATGGTCTGTCTAATACCACTTTGACCGTATACCGCACATATCCAAACTCTCCCTCGAAGGAAGATGGTAAGACAGGGGGGAGCGTGCATGTAAAATTGTACACCTGCTTTCCAGCAGGAATCTCAATCTCATTGCCTGTAAATCAAATACAATCATTATCCATATGTACATATTTTTTTTTACCTTAAATAAATTTATATGGCACATTTTTAATTAGAAGTCGGATGTTTTAGAAGAATTATCAATATGAAAATTTCAATTTTGAGTATTAGAAAATAATTAAATAAAAGTGTTAGTTAATTGTTAAAAACTTGTCTACTATATCGCTACAAATTTATTTTTGTATGTCCTATTTAATTAAGATAATACCCGTCCTGCTCCTGCTCCCCGATTCACCGGTCACAACATGAGACCCAATGATTGTCAGTCTCAAGATGCGACAGTCAGTTTATCACTCACCGCTCTTCACCAATTAAGGAACGCGGTTAAGATTTTTATTCATAGCCCGACCAGTATATGCTCGATGTTAAGCGTTAGCCATTCCTGTGACGGTTGCCGGTAAAGAAACCGCAATGGAAAAGGAATACAAAGTGCTGGCCAAGTCATGCATGTGTTCCCAGGTCTCAACCATAACCCATAACCATAACCCACGTGGTTTGCACACGTCCGCCGTTGCCGCACGCTCCCAGTATCGTAAAACGACAAAATGTTTACTACAATATGTTTAAAGTTTTTCCTACAAGAGTCAAGTATGACAGAGTACGAAAGAATCCCACGCTGAACATGGATAGATGATGGTCATTCCGTCAATATTACGATCGTATTACCAATGTAACAAAAGTAAAAGAGATATACGAGTATATTGCATGGCGTAGCTTTCAAATTAGTACTATTTTTGGTTTATTACTTTTTATCTGATTTATTTCTAATGTTATAACTATTAGTTTAAGAGGTTGTATCAAGAAGTTGAATTATCAATGATTTGTATGGCTTTTTCATTTTGATTCTCCAGTGTTAATTATATTTTAAAAAAATTGTGTTTGATATGTATCATTTTATTGTACTGATAATATAATAAGTGAATAACAAAGTTAAATTCGTTAATACATTTTTAATACATTCGAATAACTGAAAATATTCCACTACTTGGCTGTTCAAATTAGAAACTATGAAGCAAAACGCTCAGTGCAGATAAGTGCAATGTCATATTCTATGACATTTGTACTTTTCCATGAAAGAAAATACATTTTATAAGTTCGTCGACTATTACTCGTTAATCTGTAAAACCTGCTTAGCCGTGATAATTTTCCTTTTAAATTCACTATATGGACTACCCTACGATACCTACACTTACGATAATTAGTTCTCTTGTAATCATAGGTGACAGACGATCGTAATGACTGACGCGACAATGTTGAAGAAAATCGAACACCGCCTTGTAATTAAATTCCTCACTAAACAAGGAAAAGTCAAACGAACAGTCACGAAGAGATGTTGGCGGTTTACCATGAATCTGCACTTTCATTATCTACAGAACAAAAGTGGTCAAGTGAATTCAAGAGGGGCAGGGAGAGCATTGAAGATTGAAGATGAGCCCCGCTCGGTGCCGTTACTGCCTCTACGGAAGAAAATGGGAAAAAAGTGGAGAAACTTGTACAGGGGGATGGCGGTATAAAGGTTAAAATGTTAGCAGAGACGATTAATCTATCCATTGATACCACACACACTATTCTTCATGAACATCTTAATCTCTCAAAAGTCAGTGCAAGATGGGTGCCGCGAATGCTCACGGTGCCTCAGAAACAAGTGAGAGAGAGCAGAGTGCTGTAGCGAGTTTTTGGGACTGTGTGGTGAAGATCCAACGAGTATTTTCGACCGACTCGTTACTGAAGATGAGACATGGGTCTATCACTATGATTCTGAAAGTAAGCAGGAGTCTATGTGGCATAAGAAGGGCACGGACCCTCCAAAAAAAATTAAAGACACTCTGTCTGCCGGAAAGGTGATGGCCACTGTGTTTTGGGACTCAAAAGGAATTTTGTTGATTGAGTATTTAAAAAAAGGTGAAACCATAAACGCAGCATCTTATGCAAAAACTTTGAGCAATTTGAGGGACGAACTTCAAAAAAGAACGAGGAAAACTGGCCAGCGGTGTGTTGCTTCTTCACGACAATACACCGGTTCACACGGCGCGATGAGAGAATGTGGTTTCGAAGAAATTAATCACCCACCGTATAGTCCGGACTAGGGCTTCCATTCCGTAATTACGTAAGTACGCAGTTACGGAATTAAGCCAAAAAAATAAACTTCTGACAAGTCCGTAACTGAAGGGTTGAAATCCGTAATTACGTAAGTAGTTTATTTTTTTTATTTATTTAATATCGCGTTGCGTCTCGGTGTGAGCTGACCCTTATTGTCAAGTTGGCTATAGTAAAATATAAAACAGTAATTTTTAACAGTATTACATGACAACCCAGCCATCGAAACAGTACAAGCGGGTATTCCCCCGTAGAGAATAAATTCAATTCGAAATATAATCTGTCGTTCTCGGACTCTCGGTAATTCCCCGCGATTTATTTCAGCCTTGGGTAACGTAGGACAATAATTCTCTTTGACCCGTAAATAATAGAGTATAATTTTGGTAAACAATAGTTCACAGGGAATACTCACTTGCGGACCAAACATATCACTGAAGTGCCACAAGCGAGTACTTCAACATCAACGTCAACGTCTAATTGTACTCAAATTCAAGAAAAAAGGAAGGGCGCACTGGTCTCACATGAAGCACCCCAGAAGAAAACTAAACTCACGGATTATTATGTAAGTGAGTCTTCCATGGCATTAAGAGTTACTAGAATGGCAGCATCGGATGGTATCCCCTTGAGCAAATTTTGTACTTCTGAAGACCTGAGGTGTGTTTTTAAAAAGTCCGGCTATGATCTACCGAAATCGCCATCAACTATAACCAAAATAGTTTTAGAGTTACATGATAATACAAAAAATGCACTGATACGTCTTTTAAAGGAAATTAAGTCCCAAAACAAAAGATTTTGAATGACATTCGATGAGTGGACCTCTACCCGAAATAAAAGATATATGAACATAAATATCCACAGTAAAGACCTCGAACCAGCTAACTACAAAAATCTAGGTCTGGTGAGAATAAAAGGTTCAATGCCAGCAGATGTAGGAACTCAATTAATTCAACAACATTTGAGCAACTACGGACTAAGCCTTGAAGACATAGTTGCTTTCACAACAGATGGAGCCAGCGTAATGGTTAAAATGGGCAAGAATTTTGAAGGCCACCATCAATTGTGTTTTGCCCACGGCATACAACTTGCGGTACTCGATGTGCTATATAAGTCACAGAACCAGTCATCTCTCAATCCCAACCCAGAGCAACAAGATAAAGAGCTGGATTACGACTCTGAAGATTCTGAAGAAAACTATGAAGGATTTGATATCGAAGTACCAAGAATTCCAGAATCTGAATTTCTGTACAAAGATACTATAAAGAAAGTACGAGATTTGGTTAAATCTTTTAAAAAGTCACCATTGAAAAACGACTTGTTGCAGAAATACTCTGTAGAAGAATATGGGAAGGGTCTGGATTTTATTCTCGACTGCAAAACACGGTGGAACAGTTTGTCCGATATGATTGGCCGATTTTTAAAATTAAAATCATGTGTTATGAAGGCATTACTGGTTTTAAAATCAAATATGAATTTTACAGAAAAAGAAATTCAAGAGCTGCACGACATTCATCATAGTTTAGATGTGATAAAAACAACTGTGATGTCTTTGTGTCGCCGGGATTCAAACTTATTGACGGCAGATGCTGCTCTTCAGTTTATGTTAAATAAACTTGATCATCAGCACAACGAACTCAGTGAAAGGCTTGCTATTTCCCTTAGAAAAAGAATAAAAGAGAGACGAACGAATGTATCTGGTATTTTACAGTATTTGCATAACAATGAACAATTTTACAAAACCATATCAACAGAAACCTTCACAAAACCGTCGTCAGATTATATAAGAACATATATAACAAGATTATTAGAAAGGCTGAAATTTACTGCTAACACAACGTCTGCACAGACAAGTCAAAGTCCAATACAACAAATAAGCACAGCACATACTGACTCCAGTGACCAAGAGTTAACTGTGGCCGAGGAATTAGAAAAAGAGATATGCAAAGCCACGTCACAGGTAAACAAATCTACGGTTAACACAGATCTTGAGTCCATTCTCAGAGTGGAAATGTGCATCTATGATAGTGCTGGCGGTGGCCGTGGAGTTTACCTAACAGCAGCGTACAATTATTTATTATCAATTACACCAACAAGTGTTGAAGCTGAACGTGCCTTTTCTTCAGCTGGTTATATATGTAATAAATTAAGAAGTTCATTAAGTGATAAAACACTAAATGCATTGTCATTCATGAGATCTCATTTCCAGGAAAAGTCAAATAAGTAAATAAACATTCCGCTAAGGTTCTAAGGAAAAAGCTATTCTTATTTTGTTATGAATCTAAATAATATCTTTGGGTTGTGAGTTGTGACTTGTGAGTATATGATTAGTATTTTTAAATTAACAGGAACAGGAAATTCTGTTAACGTTTGCTGTTGATTATGTAACATTATTCTGTATGTTTATATTACCCAATAAAAACTATTTTAATAAAAGTTCTTTTATACTTCTTACTTTGTCCATTTTGCTATCTGAGCTGATAAGAAACAAGGATTTCAAAAATATCTCAGAAATTACGTAATTACGTATTAACGTAATTAGACCACCAAAATTCGTAATCAGTTACGTAATTAGTATATCCGTAATTTTGGAAGCCCTAGTCCGGACCTGGCACTCAGTGATTATCATGTTTCCAAATTTAAAAAAATCGGCCAAGTGCGAGTCGGACTCGCGCATGAAGGGTTCCGTACCACTATCTATAAAAACGGCAAAAAAAAACCTGTGAATATTTCAAGCGTCTACCTGTTCCCGTTATCAATATGGAGCAAAAACGAGCAAAAAAAAAATCGGCTAAGTGCGAGTCGGACTCGCGCACGAAGGGTTCCGTACCATTATCTATAAAAACGGCAAAAAAATCACGTTTGTTATATGGGAGCCCCCTTAAATATTTATTTTAGTCTATTTTTAGGGTTCCGTACCCAAAGGGTAAAACGGAACCCTATTACTGAGGCTCCGCTGTCCGTCCGTCCGTCCGTCCGTCCGTCCGTCTGTCACCAGGCTGTATCTCTTGAACCGTTATAGTTAGACAGTTGAAAGGAGAATGACCAAATGTGGGCCCACCTTGCGTCTTCACCATTTATACTCTAAAAAACCTTTTCCAAATTGAAAATGTTCACGTATTTTTTTCAGTCCTATTGGAACAGGGGTTTAAAAGTTGAGTATTAAAAGTTATTTGCATTTCCGATTATGACTATAAATGGAAAATGACAGGTAAATCATGAATGAGTTTAGGGTTGCGATGATTATGTAATCGATCATCGATTATAAAATATACTAAATAATCGTTTCTAATTAAGAACCTTAATAATTCATTGCTTATAAAGTGAATATGAAAAGCTTCTATTCATTTTAATAGTTAGCCTTCATATAAAAATGTTTATAAACTATCATGATGCATGAATAACACCACTACTCGAAATATTTCTTTAACAAAAGTTGTTAATCATAACATAATCGATTTCACATATATTATTCGGTTAAAGAAGCGAGTGAGGTGTGTCAGGACTGTAAGGATCGAGTCATGTGGCGCTTGGTTCTCTCTGCCTACCCCGCAAAGGATTTTGTGTGAAGTTATAGATAGACAGAGGAGTCCTGTCAGTCCCATTAGTAGTAAGATACAGGCCTATGTTTAAGCCCCGTTCATACTATGTCAAAGTGTTAGATTATTCGTAATTATTTAATCGATCGTTTTTTTACTTTCAATTTATTAATAAGACGTAAGTATTACGTAGTTCTCAAAAGGTACATTATGTCATGTCATCACAAACAAATAACTTGCAACATTATTGTATTTACGTGAGATCAGAATTGAAAGGTAAAGGGATAACGGTACATTCCATTTTATTTCGTGATAGCACTGTATAGAAACAATAACACAGTAGATATTGAGATCAATGCCAGATATAATGAAAAGCTGTACTATTATTATGTTTTTTGATGCGTACAAATAATTGTATATTTCAATGCCGATTGAATCGATTTTCTTAACCCATTGAAATCGATCTCCAATCGCATCCCTATACAGCGACGTGTCCATAGACCAGAGTCAAATCTTTAATCTATTCTATTTCATTTTTCATAATAAATATTATTTTGTTTAATATCTGTACTTATGAAATCAAAGTGTGTAAATATTATAAGTATCCATCCATTGATCATACCAACAACTAGTACATTCCTTGGATGAACAACTCGTACATTCCTTGAATGGTGCTCAGTCCGGTAAGTGTAACGTTATTATTAAGTTCACATATATATGGTGTTCTTAAAGTATATGCCCAAATTGAAATGGGAAATAGTATTATGTATGCTGATTATGATAGTAAATATATTTTATGCCCCACGTGTTACAAATTCTTTCATAGAAAAATAAAATCCGTCATAAAAAATTGCTTTCTGTTGTATGTACCAACCAGCTAGGAAAATACAAGCATTACGGTACGCAGGTACAATACGCCTTCCCGCGCATGCGTCATCTACGCCACAAGGCGCACGCGCGGCGCGAGCGGCCATTGTTTCCCAGTGGCGCGCATTACATACACTAGTACGCGTGACTGTAATCATGCCTGGACGTCGTTATTCTAATCAGGAGTATCTCCAAATGGTACTTTGTTATCGCGAGTCTAACAACATCACTGCAGAAGCGTACGTGTTTATACTTCCAGCACGATGGAGCACCAGCCCATTACGCCTTGTGTTCGCGAGTATCTGGACGTTACGTACGCCATGTGAGGTGGATAGGAACATTTGTATAGAACGCCAGGATGCGTGCAACAATTTTGTATTTAGTGTTGTGATTGAGATGTGTAAATAACTTGTAAATAAACTGATGAACTTTTAAACAAGCCCAGTTAATGTAACAAACGTTATCCGATAGCTTTTTATTTTTCAATATCAAAATATCCACGTCTATCTAGTCTTTAATGTTGTCGTAACAAACACTAAATACTCAAATTTAACGTTATTACATTAATTGGACAGTCCAAAGCCTGTGTGAAAGTGTGATGGAAAGTTTGTGACCTTTTTCAATAAAATTGGATCAGCTGTTATATCCGGTAAGTATTCTAAATTTCCATTTTTATTTAAATAGATAGGTAGCTATCAGCGTTACTCTACCGGCATAGTCATAGGTATTACTTTTTTGAATACAACGTTGGGAGGCGTACGGTCGACCTGATGTAAAGTGGTTATCGTAGCCTATAAACGCTGTGGTCGTCGCTGCGTAAATGGCGTGTTCGAGTAGACCCGCGACCCGTGCATCGACCCCGTCAAACTGAATTATTAACAACTGATGATGATGATGATGACGGGGCAATCATTATGCACCATGAACCAAATAGGCACTTTATTTATTTGATTTTTCAAACTTTTTTGACGATGCCGGGACACGAAGTTTCTTGTCTATCGTAACAGATAAACGATATTCTTTCTCCCATTAAAGATCGGGCATATAAAAAAAAAACACCTTATATATTGGTAATCTCTTATTAAGTATGAATAAAATTATAGACCGCGCCTAGATAAGAATTGTGAACACATATCTACACTCGCCCATGTTAGAAGCTGCACCATTGATTGTTTATAAAATACAGCGGTATATTATGTTATAATAACTGGGATAATAAGACTGTACATACATGACTTATGTTTTTAGATTATTGTGTTTATCAATTAAACAACAATTTTTAATTGTTACAGATCACAAGACGGTAGCGTCTTCTGCCGGGAATTATATACACATTAATATGAGCTTAAATAATATTTGAAGTCAAACCTTCAAATGAATTTGGACATCAACAAGTATGCCTTGTATGTGGGATGTTGACATAATGATAATAAGATCACAATTATACAGAGTTATCACCAGAATATCAGAAATGGAATGTTATAGTTAGATTCCAGTTCATATGGTACTTAATTTCTTAAACATATTTTTTTTATGATGTTTCCCTATAATTATATATATTTTTTTATAATTTGTACATTGTTACTTTATCTTTTACTAGCTAGGATCTTTATACTTCCATTCAAATCATTTTAATCATTCTGATACTCCTACGGTATAAACATATTTAATTTTCTCCACTTAACATACATTCTATTCTATAATTCTAGGTATCAAGAATGGAAAGTGTTTGTAAGGTCTGTTGACGAGCAGCTGAGTAATACAAAGACAACAGTACCATGATGATAATTGATCACTGCTAGAGGAAATTAACCGGAAATTCATCGAGGCTGCACCTAAAGTTTCAGTGCCTTCATCATTTTTTTGTCAACCCACAAGATCTATAACTGCATGGATCTTAAATACATGTATCAACATGATGCACATGTTTTTGGCGTGACGAGAAACTGAATGGTTTAATGGTCCCAAAAATCATTAGAGTTATATTATTAATGTACAACATATTATAATGTACCTGGCTGTGCTAGAATATGCTGTCATCAGTTATGCAATGGAAATTAGCATGGATTGACATTAAACATATGTATTATGTGCCCTTGGGATAGCAGTTTTACTTTGGAGAACATATTCCTAATGAACTGTATGCTGTGGAGATTAATTAAAAAGTAGAAAATGCTCCCCTCATATTAGGTAAAATAATTATCAGAGCACATATAAAGTGGAGGCACATCAGTTCAACAACACATTTGTTTAGATGTCTAGAGAGGTATTGGTCGACTACTGCTACAATTGCTTTGTAGGAAAATGAACAATACAGTGCGCACATAATGTTGGTAATTTGGTATTTAAGTTAGGGTAGATTTAATGATATACAGGCTCC
This sequence comes from Pyralis farinalis, assembly GCA_947507595.1. Taxonomy (NCBI): domain Eukaryota; kingdom Metazoa; phylum Arthropoda; class Insecta; order Lepidoptera; family Pyralidae; genus Pyralis; species Pyralis farinalis. The sequence continues at coordinate 20,109,600 of OX382274.1, forward strand.
TACTCTATTTTTATTTAATGTATTTATTGATGATAAAAGTTGTAATAAAGAATTTAAAGAAATATTTTTTTTATATATAAGAACCTAATAAATATAAATAAAAGTGTCAATATACTAGGTGTTGTTCTTATTTATCTCCAATGAATATTCTGTCATTAAAAACAATGTAAGTAAGTAATAAGCATACAATCCGCCTGATGTTAAATAGTTACCATAGCCTGCCAATGCTTACAACCAAGTAATGTAAGTCGCACATTGCCACCTTGACTGCCAATGTAGGTGCTATATGGTTACCACACTCACCCGAGGGAACAACAATTCTCCAAATAATCTTTTGCTGCGTTCTTCCCCAGTCAAACTATTGTTCCATCAGTATCGTGGGGTGCACAACGTCCAGGTAAGGTTTGTTTCGGTCAAAAGTAATGTTAAAGGTGATGTTGAGCTACTTTGCCCCAAATGAAATTTATAATACATATATGAACATAAAAAGTTGAAAATAAATATCTACTACTTATCTGTGGTTTAATTATTTGAAGATGCATTTAACGTAGGTGTATAGTGCGCTTGATCTATGCACATAGCATCGTATTTACAAATCCATATAATTCTTACTAATTAGCTTACCAAGCCTTTTGGGTGCGCTAGTACTTGCTAGTAGATACTATTCTATGGGACTATCTTTCAGATCTAATGTCTGGTTATTCCTTCATTTGTTGTAAGTCTAGGTTAAAAGGCTAGATATTTAAAAAAAACTAGCCATAAAATATAACATGCCCTCTGTATAGATACCTTGTAGTTTATCTATGTAGTTTTACACTCGCAAAACATAACCTCAAAATGCCTAATTTGATTTATAAATACTCGATAACCCCTGTTCGTGTTCAAATAATATTTCTTTTGAGTCATCTACAATATATTTCCTTTGTTTTGCTGATGGCTTGGTCAAGACGCATGACTGACGCAAGTGGGCCGAACTCCCATACAAGTTTGGTCATTCTCCTTTTCACAGATGATGTATTTCTGTTGCCGCTATAACAACAAATACTAAAAAATAGAATAAAATAAATATTTAAGGGGGCCCCCATACAACAAACGTGATTTTTTTGCTGTTTTTATAGATAATGGTACGGAACCCTTCGTGCGCGAGTCCGACTCGCACTTGGCCGATTTTTTTGTATTTGTTGTTATAGCGGCAACAGAAATACATCATCTGTGAAAATTTCAACTGTCTAACTATGACGGTTCATGAGATACAGCCTGGTGACAGACGGACGGACGGACGGACGGACGGACGGACGGACGGACGGACGGACAGCGGAGCCTCAGTAATAGGGTTCCGTTTTACCCTTTGGGTACGGAACCCTAAAAATCACGTTTGTTGTATGGGAGCCCCCTTAAATATTTATGTTATTCTATTTTTTAGTATTTGTTGTTATAGCGGCAATAGAAATACATCATCTGTGAAAATTTCAACTGTCTAACTTTCACGGTTCATGAGATACAGCCTGGTGACAGACGGACGGACGGACGGACGGACGGACGGACGGACGGACGGACGGACGGACAGCGAAGTCTCAGTAATAGGGTTCCGTGTTACCCTTTGGGTACGGAACCCTAAAAAGACCGTGGCAAACGATTTTCCGACGATGAAGAGCTCAAGGCGGCAATAAATACATATTTTTTCGTTAAGGAGGAAAGTTATTTTTTCAGGGTATTGAAAAATTAATTTCAAGGTGTAATAAATGTATTGAGGTTATGGGAGATTACATTGAAAATTAAAAATAAAATGAATTTTTTTTTTTTCTTCATACTGATACAACGGTTTCGCTGGAATTTGAGTGAGAAATAAAAATTTACACTTAATATAAATATTTCGCAAACGAATCACTATATCGAAAAATGATCTGCCCACACCCTGAATGTTTAAAAAAAAAACCTATCAAACGACTCCCCACACCTTTTTTTGGGCGCGAATAAAAAAAAATCATCCCCAGTTTACGTGTAGGGACGGTACTACCAAAAAAATTGTTTTTTAAAAATTATATTCTACCACTTTGTCAGCCTAGTAAATGTGTATATACATGCCAAACTATAGCTTCTAGCCCTCAGGCTGAGAATGACAACTTCCTAAAACGTCTAGTGCAAAATAGACAAATTCCGAAAATGACAACTTCCTAAAACGACAACGTCCTAAAATGTCAATTTCCGAAATTGACAAATTCCGAAAATGACAACTTCCTAAAATGACAATTTCCGAAATTGACAAATCACTCAGCTAGGCTTTAGAAATTATATACACATATAATTATACACAAAAATTGAATGGGAAAAGCGCGGTTGACCGTTGGACACTGGATTTTTCGTGACACATATTATTTACAAAAAAAATATACATTTTCATAATGGTTACAACATATACCGCTGCAAAGTTTGTCCAGTTAATTTTACTACACAAAAATTTAGTTGCCCCGTTAGATAATTCCTCTTTCACCGATATTCAACCATATTTTGTAATATTATATGTTTGATGATCACTCCACAACTACATAGTCATACAGAAGACTAATGAAGTTGTAATTAATCTAATAGAAATATAAGAGTCCGGCTTAGCCAATGTACTCGTACACAAGTAGCTTTTTAAAAAGATATTGTCGATTAGAAGGAACCAAGCTGAAATGTTACTAAATGATCATATGTTTTAATTGCAGAGCAGTGATAGCCCAGTGGATAAGGAACCGGCCTATTGTACAACTTGTTCCCGGTTCGAATCCTCGCAGGGGCATGTATGGTTTTCGCTCTGGGTTGTGTCTGGTCTGACTCCATGTAAAAATCAGTATCTTCGCCAAATCCTTATCTTAGGCTTAGGTAGCAGACCCCTCCAATCCTAAGGGAATAGGAAACGGAATATTGCGATGAAAGAGCATGAAAGCGATTAAAAGGGGGCATGTGTTTTAATTTGCAATATATAGTTATGAAACAAATAACTCAAAATCACCGAGGTAGAAAATTTACTCAGACAAATGATTATTTAAATCGTAAATTCGCATGAACATGATAAAACACTATAATTAATTCCTTTTAACTGTGCATCATACAATACGCTTTAAAACTAAGAAAGTAATTTCGAGAACGCGTCCTGAAATATGGTTTTGAATAACAATTCAAATAAATGGTATAAAATTAACGATGTTTAAGTTGTTAAGTTACCACTACTTATATAAAGTATTTTTTTTTATCTAAAAGCTAATTCTTCATGGTGTTATTTCAAAAACGTTTGCTTTTAAATAAAAATATGCGTCATTTTAGTAAACGCAGCTACAATTGGCGAAAAATAATGTAAAGTGTAAAGCCATAGAATATCAGACATCAATAGTGAGTGAAAACAATAATAAAGTGGCTGTCAGCATGTATGTCGACAAATAAATTACGTAGTAAGTGCTTTTCAATTCTTTATTCAGACCGAACGTATTACAGATCGTAAATCATTAGCTCGTCAATCCAAGAACGCGTTTACTAATATAATACAGTATTTGTTTTTGTTTTTTTCTGATGTGTATCTGCGATCAGCGATAAATTGCGCTTTTAGCAGATGTGGTGAATGCTGCAGTCACATTTAGAGTGCGTCCTCCAGTGAGAACCTCTACTCATTCTTCAGGAATTATGATAATCTTCCTTTTAAGTCGCTTTCGATAAATTTGTGTTAGCAGCTTGGCAGCCAGTTCATTAGGATGGGTCTCTAGTTTCCCCCGATATCTTTCGGCAGCAATAAGGATGTCTTCCCTGACTGTGTTCATTTATACTTCCTTAAGTATTTCCGCATTAGTGATAAACCATGGAACACGACATATTGATCTGAGGATTATATTTTGCAATATTTGTAGGATTGAGATATTTGAATTACTTCAATTTCCCCACAGTTGTATACCGTTTGTCCATATCGGCTTGAGAACTGTGTTTTAGATTAGTAACTTATTTTCAAGAGACAATGTACTGTTCCGTCCAATCCGCTCCGTTTTCGACTTGACCTGTGAAAGTTTAGTTTGTCCTCATCCAGTCTAGTTAAGTGCCAGAATCTGCGCAGCCTTCTTTTTCCAAAACTGCCTGTTTGATTTCTAAAGGATAGTCTATGGACTTTACCGATTTTGCCTTAGGCGACGTCTTTTTCCAACACGACTCTTGAATAAGTCTTGTTATGTATACAGTAGCGTCATCTATGGTTTCAGCGGTTTTGAGAGCTACATTCATTTTATATTTTCTGTAATATACTCCCTAAAGGATTCCCAGTCAGTACTTTTATTGTAGAGTCATTGTGTCAGTAGTCTCTACCAAACCTGGGCTTACTAGCACTGGTGAGTGATCAGATGAGCTATCATAACAAGGTTCAGCTTTAAAATATTCCTTAGTTAGTCCTCTAACGACGAAATAATCCAGCAGATCAGGCAGTCTGTTTGCTTGACTTGGCCAGTGTGTTGGGTCATCAGTTGTTACAGGAAAGCAGTTATTACAATCCAGTGTCAACTTTAGTTGTCTGCCTCGTACTTATGATTCTGGAGCCCCAGTATGTATGCTTCGCGTTCCAGTCTCCTCCCACAATGAACCGATTACCCAGAGTACTGATGAAGTTTGAAAACATTGTCTCATTTATGTTTCGGTGGACAGTGAACAGCTGAGATGTTATAACAGCCTGTTTCATCTTCTACTGCTATAGTTGTTGCTTGTATGTGCTCTGTTCTGTATTCAAACATTCGGCGGTGTTTGATCGACTTTTTTACAATGATTGCAGTTCCAGGGTGTGCTGTTCCATCTAGATGAGAAGTAAAGTAGCATTGATAGTCCTTAAAATGTAAATAAGTTTTAGCGGTGCAATGAGCTTCTGAGACAAGGTTCTTTTTCGGGTCGGCAACGCAAAGAGTGACACCCCCGGTGTTGCAAATGTCCATAGGCTAGGGTAACTGTTTGCCACCTTAGTGGTATAAAAAAGAAAAACAAGTAGTATGTCTAGTTTATATGTAAGTATAAGTAGTTCAGCTTCTTGTTTATTTGGCTGCAAACCATTTATGTTCAGAGTCGCTAGACGTAAAGAAATCATTTTCGAGTTTTACCATGAGGCTCATCAGTGTGCTCATTTGTTGAATGATGTAGTCGAACTGTTCAGTTTGTTTTAGGAGTATTTGTTCTAATGATATATTGGTTGTGGGTTCTTCTAAATTGTTAATGTTGTTTTGTTCCTGTTTGTGGATTTTTTTGTTTTGTTGTTTCAGCATATGTCTTATGGTCATTTCATTAGGTTTGTCCTCTTTCATCGCAGGGTTGTATGGTCTTATATATATCTTATATAGTCATTTGTGGTTTATTGTAATCCATGTGATGTATATGTTAATTTTGCAAACTAGTATTTCTAGATACACTTCACACCCTTTGTAGTTTGCTGGATGTGGTACTTTACAGAGCGCACATAAGGCCGGGGTGTTACGGTCGCGTTTTTCACATTCCGAATTGGTTCAGGTAACAAGTTGACAAGGAATGTGGAAGTTGCTTTCTTTAGCAACTTCCACATTCCTTAGGCCTAAATTTAGCATTAGTAATCTCACCACTTACTATATTACTTGTGGCTTCTATTTCTTCCTTTATTTTACTGGAGTAGATGGATGCAGATTCCAGAACCATTCTGAAATTTCTTGTTTCCTTTCTGTTAAAAGTATAGCCTATGAGGCCATTTTCTCTGACAATGGTTTGCAGTTTTTTGTATACCTCTATGTCTGCACTACTAATTCTTAACTGGTTTCTGTTTACGATTTAATAGGAGAATTGGCTTCTTTCCGTTACAGTTTCTAAGAGCTCCGTTAGTTTGTTCACATCGTCTATTCCATATAAGGGTATCGGTGAAGGTTTATTAGGTTTTTAGCTGTCTCTGTACGGTTAATAGATAGTTGACATCAAGCCACTGTACAGATTTGATGTCTTAACAGTACACTGTGATGGAATCTGCAACATTTTGCTCTTTGGATTTCTGGTGGCTAGAACTTTCAGAATCAGAATCAATCAGAATCATTTATTCCTTAGAAAATGGTACAGTATAAATGTTGGTACAAACTAAAAAAAATTCGTGCAAACATTTTCTGCCAGAAATGGCGTAGGAATTAATTTTTATATTATTTGTTAATGACAGTTCACATTGTTATTACATCATACATCAATCCTTATTATACGACTTTCTGCCATGGTGGCAGGTAAGGTGTGTTGCTAAGGCCTGAAGTCGAATCCTTATTTCAGGTTCTGTCCTGTCAGTACAGAACCTGAAATAAGGAAAAGCGGTAAAGAGAAATTAATAGGTACTTGTTTGGTTCCCACAGATCTGCATCTGGGTTTTGGAAGAAACAAAATAGTGTGAAAAGCTTGTTTGTACAAGTTTTTTACTGCTGCTGTTGCTTCCAGACATTAACTAACACAGAGGCCTGGCCACCCAGTCCTGCGTAGTCTTCGTTTACAGATTTCACACCCGCGGGCCCGGGTACCCGCGGGCGCCGGGGTCTAGCCGGTTCGTATAGCAAATCGCATTCATTATCTTCAGACATTTCATTAGAGATGGAAGATAACTGTATTACTTTCCCAAGGTACGACATTCATACTTTTGGAGACGATTTTAATTTGCTTGTGATAGGTGTTGAGGGTTATTCCAGAACACCCCTGTTACTCGTTTGGCACGTGTAGGGTGGCTCTAGGAAAAGATGGTAAATCCTATGGACGTACTTCACCCCTCTATAGAGTAGTAGTAGTATTGATTTATAATATTTTAGACTTATACCACCCCAGCTGATAACACAGCAACTCCTTAGGAGCTTTGTTTTTTTTTATACTACGTCGATAGGGATACAAGCACCACCCAAGCCCACCTGATGTAAAACATAAAACATGAAAAAAGTGCAGGTCTAAATGAGATTCCTGTGGAAAGCCCAAGCTGATTGTCACAGTGGCTGATAGCATACTCTTTAAATCACATGTGGGTAACACCCGACCCGCTGTAAGGTTTGATCCAGCCTGCGAGACATTTTGAAAAAACTCAATTAAAAAAAAATTAAGTACACTACTTATATATACTCACGGAATCTACTTATATATATGCACAACTTTTAAATGCAGCCCGTGAACGTATTTGCATGCTAAAATTTGGCCCACAACATGTCAAAGGTTGCCCATACCTGCTTTAAATAATACAAGTGGCAATTGGATTGAGTCAACAGAAAAAAATTGGTAACATGAAGATACCTAAAACAAAAAAATAAGGAAAAAAAACTCAGTTTAAATTAAATGAAAAATTTAATCTTTAATCTGTTGTTCACCGGGCGGTCGTTTACGACCACAAAATGTATGGGAAAACATATATAGCAGGTTCTGACCGGTTAATGAATGAACCTTCCTTCAACCTTCGAAGGAGAGATGCAAAAAGGGAACATGTGCCTACAAAATCTAATAGCAAAATAATGGTTTAATTTAAGACATCCACATACCTCCTGCAAGTACTAAGTGCTGTATTTGCAACTGCAGGGATGGGCTGATGCTTTGCCAAGAAATTCCAAAAAGAGATAGAGAGAGGTCTACCAAAACTGTCAGAAGAACACTTCAAGCAAATATAAATTCAGACGTGTAACTAAGAAAATAATACAAAAGTTCATAAACAATAAATCAATTATAGTCTTATGCCAAATATCCCTAGACCGTTTTGAAGTCAAGTAGTCAGTAGTCAGTAAATTTGTCATCACACACAAATTACTTACAGGAATGTGTCCTGCTAAGATAGATTTTTTAAAACATCATCATCATCATCCGAGTGTTATTGCCGGTTGTGTCTTATCTAAAATTAGTACAGTACAAATGTAAGCAGTAGGTACTATCGGCAACATTCACGATTGACCCTTTAACAACAAACCTCCCTGTATGTGTTTTCATAGCTAGTTCATCCCCTAATTTTTTAACCAATCAGGTAAAACTTTCTTGTTATGGTCATTAAACTTTATAGCTTCAAACTGTCGCCACATCTTGTAAAGCATCAATAAATGTCAATGCAATACAATAGTCGAACAATAATACAACAATAATACAACAATAAGTCGAAACCATTTCTTTGTATTCAAGTGTTTTTAAGTCGCCAGATGCCAGATTATGCATTCACAATTCTTTTATCTACCATTTTTAGGGTTACATGAACAAAAGTAACAGTGAAACCGCTCCGCTGTCTGTCAGTCTATCCATATGTCCATTCATATCTGTCTGAAGACTAATCTTTTGAAACGCAATAGATAGACACTTAAATTTTAAGTTCAGCAAAAAATTAAAGACTACATATGATTTATATTTATGTTTTGAAAAATTCATGAACCGCCAACAATATTACATAAATTCTCATATCACTTCCTTTTAGTAAAGTTAAAAATTAAAGGAAGTGACAAAAAACCAATGTATTTTTTTTATATTACCATGGTACAGGACCCAATATGTACGAATTCAACCCACACTTGGCACAATAAGAACTAAAGACATACATATTTGGTTTTGTCCGTAAAAAAATCTTCTACATATTTTATAACACTTAAATGATATTGGTGGGCATTATTAAATAAAAGTGAAGAGTGCATTGACTACCGCAAGAAAATATATACCCTAACCCTTCGAAACCCGGGTGGTCATATATGACCGCGAAATGTATGGGAAAATATATTAATGGGTTCTGACTGGTGAAGGGGGTCAAAAATAAATTTTGTCGATTGTACATATGCTTGTGAATGGATATTTGAAGGATACATATCTTACAATCACAAGACACAGGTCCGGGTCAGGCTAGTATTCATTATTTTTTTGAGCGAAATTATCCTGAGATAGTATTAATAAAACTCATGACTCTTGTTATAGTAACAATTATTAATTAAATTTAAACCAAAATGCAGTCATGATGACAACCTTCAAAAACAGTGTTAGTATGCTTGGTATGACATCATTATACCTACAATTCACAATTACTCGACATTACTTACCAGTATTACTCCCAAGTAAATAATAGGATATTTGAAAGTAATCCTCGTTGCCTGAATGCATAGTATCGGTCGATTCAGTTTTGCCTTGGTCATTTTCTTGTTGTTTACTTTCATACCATTCCGTGTGAGCTTCACCTTTAAATTTAACATGTATACCTACAAAAAGAACAATTGTGTACTAGAAGCACATCATTACAATTGTAGTTCTAGTGATTCTGATTCATTAAACTATTACACTTGCCTCGCACTTTTTTAGGGCTATCAAATATATATTCAATACGTCCATTTACGGTCTGTCCAGCATAGTAAGTATTCATTTGATTGTCTAAATAAATATTGGCTTCTTTAATTCCCATGGTGAAAATGAAACGATAAAACTATGAAAGAAACAATACAATAATTATGTTCTACCAATTGGAATAAAACAACAACAAAAAAAAAACAAGGAAAAACCGGGAAAAACGAATAAAGGACAGAACGAGTAAAGTTTACTGCGGTGAAGGAATTGACTTGACTGACTGACACAACCAGTGTTGCCAAATCGATGTCAGGTTTTCGGGCTAATAATAATAATTCGCTTCCTACAGGCCAACGTCAACCACGGCGCTGGGGCTCAGGACCTTTTTTGCTATGCTTGTCACGTCCCGGGGTAAGAGCTTCGTGGAGGTGGCGTGGCTGGCCGAAGTTGGAGTGGGACTGGTGGTCAGCCGCATAGAGAGGTTTGGGCTTTGGGTCCGTTTGGAGAAGACCGAGGCCCTCCTCTTCCGCGACCGCTAGACACCCCCCCCCCCCTGACGGGAGATGGACCTGGCCCCCACTTTGAGCAGTTGGGACCGAAGGTCATCAGAGTCGCAGCGGCGCTGGATCGCCTCCTGGCCAATGTGGGCGGGCCTAGCGTTTCGTGCAGGCGGCTGTACTCCGGCATCCGGAGTATGGCCACGTACGATGCCCCCATATGGGCAGACGCCCACTGCAAGCAGAACAAGACTCAGCGCAGAGCGCAGCGGGTCATACCGCAGGGGGCAATAAGGGGGTACCGGACAGTAGCATGTACGGCCGCGACCGCCCTTGCTGGCGACCCGCCCTGGGAGCTGGTGGCGGAGGTGCTCGCCGAAGTGTACGGCTTTGTTGCAAATAGGAGGGCACTCGACGAGCGCCCCACTTTAGAGGAAATGGGGCGGTATCGCCAGCGAGGACATGCAGAGATGATGCGGAGGTGGGGGGGGAGGACCTGGTGCAGCCGCGGTATGGAACCCACGTGGCGGAGGCACTGCGCCCGGTCGCCCCGGCGCTAGATAGCTGGATGCGCAGGAAGCGTAAACCCCTCACCTTCCGCATGGTGCAGGTACTCACTGGACATGGGTGCTTCGGTGAGTATCTGCACCGGGTCACGAGGCGGGAGCAGGAGCCGGTCTGCCACGATTGTGGCGCGGCCGAGGACACTGCCCAACACACACTGGAGCAGTGTCCCAAGTGGTCTCGGCAGCGCCACAGTCTGGTGGCCGTGCTAGAAGACGCCGGCTACTAGCTCCCGAGCGTGGTCCGCTCCATGTTCGGGAGCGACAGTGCCTGGGAGGCAATGGTCTCCATCTGTGAGACAGTTATGTCCCTGAAGGAGGCTCGGAGCGGGACAGGGAAGATGATCCCGAGGCTGTCCCGCTCCGGAGACGGCGGAAGGGAGTGCGGCGTAGGTGCTACGCGCACCTTTTGCCACCTCCCTAATATGTGGGACTAGAGGTCAGGATGGGAACCTGGCCCTATAGTGGTCCCGCCGCCGGAGGGGCTGTCCCAATTTGCCGGGACGGTTCAAAGTTATTTTCTTACCGCTGCCTGCCATCTGTTGTGGAATAGCTGAACTTCTTCGTAAATCGAAGCTGGTAGATTCAAAATTACGGAACGTCTTATATACTTTTGTTTGCCTTAAGCTAAATGAACTCTATTATACAGCATGAAGGACTGTTATGTTTTGCAGTTTGTATAATTTACGCTAATTTGGGATAGGAGATATGCGACCAAAGGCGCGGAATATGATTCGATTGCATCGGTACTCGATTACTGAATCGATTTCTCGATCGATGTATTAATCGTTATCACACCATTTTAATTTCTTTTATATGAAAGCAAATAAAATAATACTTGCATGTGAAAGGTAACTCAATATTTTTGCAAACTAGAAGTGTTCGACCTTTTTTGCATGACATAACTGCACAGTTTGGTATTTTTAGTGTAACACTTTATGATGTTACCTGAGCGCTCAGAATACAGAATAAACCAGAAACCGCAAACACGTCCAAAAATGAAGCCATACAAACTACTCTCAATGAGAATAGTTTGACATTTGGACGACTAGTATATATTTGATCACCGTGTCTCTTACGCGTAAAAAATTCTCGATAGTTTTTAATAAATAATGCCGTCTTGTGCGGTTCCCACCTGCAAGAACACAGTTAGAAGCATAAAAATAAGATGGGATCACATTTCATGTGTACTAGCGCATTTACATCTCATTTTATTTAATTAATGAATTTCTTTTACTCGTTGATAGTGGTAAACAATTTGGGCGAGTCCATTTTGTTCATGTTGCCAGTTTTACCGGTTTCTTTTCCCTACTTTTTTTATAAAGTTGACATTGATGAAATAAATAATAAATGCATGTTAAGTAATTAAAAAATAGTTTGATTAATATAAAATATGTAAATACATTTATTTAATCTTAAGGTATTTACGATATGAGCCCATGCTTACATTATTTGAGGTCTTTTAATATAAATATGGCCTGAAATAAATGATTGAAATATTATTAACTAATATTTTTGGTATATTGTCTGCATATGTGAAATTGTGTAAATAGTAGTTTTTTTACAAAAATGTTTTGTGTAAGACTATTCCAATTATTATATGTGGAATTTCAGTTCCCCACTGATGAAATTATAAAAGCAAAGAACAAGACTTCTTTATTTGTCGAAACGTAAAAACGTATTGATTATCTCAGTATCAAAACGGCAATATTATTAGTACAACAAAATGTACCTAAGTAAAGACATATTTTTGTAAATTACTTGTGTTTTATTTTACTAAAACATTTATTTATGCATAACAGTATATTAATATAACATCTTTAATATTAATATTACACTTTTAATTTACCCCAAAAGAGGCGAACTCTCACTAACCTAGCAACACTGTATGGGTGGGAAGTATGAGGAGTGCGGGGGATTGTGAATTGTTTCTGGACACAGCGGACAGCATGTATTATCGGCTGTAGGCTCCTTCTGGTTTATTCTGAGCTGAGCGATAACGATTACAAGACTGTTAGATAATCGATTACGCACGAAGTATTTATGCGCGCAATGGATCACAATATCTTGTACCATGACAGAGGGGAATGATCCTACGAGGCTGGTCGTTTAGTAACATGTCTGCCAGTCGCAGTGGTGCCCTGTCACTGACAGATCCGGGGCACCCCACCAAAGCAGCCGATGGCAATTCGCGGGGTGGTTTAGTGGGTATACCGTTGAGCAGCCAACGGGGAGTCCCACACTATCACCGGGCGCCATCCAGGCACCGGTGGTGTGCGTAACGCATTTTTCCCCGCGTCACAAAAAAAAGAATGGTATTCGGGCTAATAGAGGGAAAAAGGAGCTAAATTTGCCCAATAAATTTAAAATAGGGCTAAATTGCTTCATTAATAAAAATTAATAAAAGAAGTGAGTTTTGCTAACAATTAATTTTATTTTATTACTTAGTAAGGTGCAAAACTAAATTTAACAAATACACAATAAAACTAAAATTAATTACATCTAAAATTTAATAAATGTAAAATAATAATAATAACCTAAAGTAAATCTAAAAAGTGTGGTCGCCGCGGCATTGTACCAACGATGCTGGCAGCATTTCCGCGCTGAATGGGAATAGTAATGCGCTGAGCGAGAAAACTACCAGCTCTTTGGTCGCCAGTGACGTTGATCAGACGTCTCGCTAGTTCTTGAAAAAGCGACTGCGCGCCTGGACCCCACGGAACAAGGGTCTCTACTCCGAAAGCAACAATGTTATACTCGGAGCCAAGATAAATAAATACAGGGGTATTTATTCATTTACCCCGCCTTGATGGTAGTGCTATGAAGATGAGAAGAGGCCAGTGTGTCAACGCAAGTTGCGTCCCACACTAAAACCCTCCCAATCTTCCATGGAATCAACGACATCCCGTCGGGTCGCTTACTATCGTCCCTGGCTAGTCCGGTGGGGTCCAGAATAGCTGGAACGTTGACAGAGACGAGGGCCCGACGGATAATGTCGTTGAGTGCGGCATGGCGGGGAGTTCACCCTCACACGCTTGAACTGCAATGGTCACGTACGGTGCGGTTCCAGAGAAGTTTTCTTCCGAGAACACTCAAGCTGTGGAATGAGCTCCCAGCCGAGGTTTTTCCAAGGGACTACAGCATGGAGTTCTTCAAGAAATGCATGAAGAGGTTTTTAGAAAGTCGGCAACGCATGAGTGACTCCTCTGGTGTTGCAAATGTCCATAGGCTACGGTGATTGTTTAACATCAGGCAGGCCGTATGCTTGATTGCCACCTTAGTGGTATAAAAAAAAATGACCGGAGAAACGACCTGCACTTTTTTGACACGAAAGTTCGTGGTGTCCAAACTGATCGACATCACTGCCACCGGGGCACTTGTGTAGAGCACATATTGGGACTCCAAGCCGCAGACAGACAGCCAGCCTAAGGGTATCAGGGTCTAGGCACGTGCCCGTATAAGGCGACGGGTAGGCTTGTAGCCAGTGGCCAGCATCCTCACACTCTGCCGCCCTCAGTCTCGCTTGTTCAAAGTCTGAAGCTCTGTGGAACAAATCTTCATAATGAATTTTGCAGATGGCATCATCCCAGCTCCTTTGCGAATTGGGATCTGAAGGAAATTTTTGACCCGGGCAGGCAATCGATCAAGCATTTCTTGCATCTGCCAGTCCAGCCGTCTCATAGTTTAAAGTGAATTTGCTGAGGATTTTACCTATGAGAAGACTAGATCTGTGAACAGACGAGAGAAAAGCCGGTAGAGCTACACTGGAAATTTTGCGCAACCCTAAACCACCGTGGCGAATGGGTAGGGAAGCTTGTGACCAAGATTCTTCGTTTAACTGTATGTTAAAAATACGTAAATTTGCATATTTCCAAAAGTCGCAGTTACGAAGTACATACGTTAATTTTGGAACGAAAAGACAAAATTTTAAAATGAATAAAGCTGAATGGGAATTAATTTCCAATAGGCGTTCAGTACATGTTTCAAATTTCGTAATCACATTATTGATAAAACCCGGAAATGCTCTTGGAAAACCGGGGACTTTTATTAACAATTTTTATATTAGGAGCCAAGTCATAATTTTTTTTAATCAAATCGTCAATGTTTTTATTTCTATTGTGAATATATAGTTCACATTTTTTAAAATTTAGTTCTAGACCGATTGAAATTTATTTTTGATTTCCAACAGGTCAGAGAGCACTATGTCTACGCCGCCGTCTCCTAAAGTTCCGTCGGCCAAGTACCACGTATTAAATTTGGACTTTCAATTCTAAATAATTTAATTAATGGCTGGACTAAAAATTGCCGGCCCGAGAGGAGATCACCTTGCAGACAACCAACTTCAGAAGATAATATGTTGGTTCGGTACATTCATTTTGTGGGCTCAGAGTAACAGTGTAAAAGATAATTATAAATTTCTGGAATATTGTGCCTAACTTCTGAGTAAATAGAGACACAATGCTGTGTCTCTATTTACCGAATTAAATGCATTTTTGACATCAATTTTGAGTAACATCTCACACTAGTCACACTGGCCAATCAAGAAGAAGAACCAACCAATACTTAACCTAGAAAAATAAATTGTAAAATTATTTCGCGTTTCGTTTCTCCTTTTCACTTTTCAGATCACACTCAATCTCGTTTACATACATATTCTATGATCACATTTAATACTCTTTTGCTCGGTTTGGTATTAACATAGGTAACAGAACAGAAATAAATAGTCGCCATGCAAGGTACAAGAGACCTATAAAGATTTTATTAACGGCAAACTAATTTGTAGTTGCCTATGAAAACATTAAATGAACAACATCACATTTACAACAGCTTGCCAACCAGATCATGTATATTCTTTTTTGATCATTTATCTAATTTTCGATTTATTAAGTTAAGTTTACGATACAGCAAAGACATAACTGCTACGAAGAAGATGTGTAGTATATTATATTGATCATGTGTTAGGCTAGATCTTAACGATAATTATAACTGATAAATCTTCTTTGTTTGTAGCAAGGAAATGGTTGATATTTCCATAATCATTCCAATATACAATGGTGAAATATGGATCAACAATTGTATGACGTCAATTGCACAGCAGTCTATTTTTAATACTGCTATAAAAGTGGAAATTGTTGTTCATAATGATGGCAGCCAGGACGACACAGAAAAAAATCTCCAGATGTGGAAACAGTATTTTGAAAAGCGTGCAATTCATTTCATTATAACTAGCTCGCCGAGTAGCAAAGGTGTAGGTGCTGCTAAAAACAATGCAGTCATGAATAGCGTAGGTGAATTTCTTTGTTTTCAAGATATAGATGACACTATGCATCCAAATAGGTTGCTGTTACAATGGAGAGCAGCAAATTTGAATCGTAATGCTCTTATTGGAAGCAGAATAACAAGAATTCCAATTAACTCTACACCTCGGTTGGTTCGTTGGGCAAACAATCTGACCTCCGAACAACTAAAATTACAAATTTATACATCAAATGGGCCCACAGTTCTCATGCCCACCTGGTTTTGTCATAGATCTGTTTTTGTTAAAGTGGGAGGATTTGATGAATCTGGCTATGGAACACCTGAAGATCTTATATTTTTCTATAAACATTTAGATTTAGGCGGTAATGTTGAAAGAGTTGATGAAGAATTATTAGTATATACCTACCATGAAGGAGCTGTTACATTTTCAGTAACAAGGGAGCGAATATGGCAAATTCAATTAGAAAGACTAGAGAAGTATGTGTTTCCACATTGGGATAATTTTACTGTTTGGAATGCTGGTAAATCTGGCAGGCGACTTGTACGGGCGTTAAATCAGAACAGTTTAAATAAAGTTGTGGCATTCTGTGATGTCGACAAAAAGAAAATTGGCAGATCTGTAGAATTATATTGTCCTATTAAGAGGAAAATTATCAAGAAGTTGCAAGTTTATCATTTTACAGATGCAAAACCACCTTTACTTATATGTGTTAAATTAGATCTTACAAAAGGCCAATTCGAAAGCAATCTCAAATCTTTGAATCTCATTGAAGGCGTTGACTATGTACTATTTACATAATTTCTGTATGTATTATAAAATTATTAAATGTTTATATATCATGAAACTTGTCTTTATTTATATTCAATCATTTTCTTATCTACATAGCCTACTATGCATTTTTATATTAGAGTAAGTTTTTATACAAAGTTGGTAGCCAAACAAGAATATCACCCACCAAAAGGCCATCTGATGTAAAGTGGCTACCAAGGCTTATGCACACTTACAATACAAAGATCTCTCGCATCGCCACCCCCACTGCCAATACTGCAACTCCATAGGAGCTTATTGGTAATAAATAACACTTGAGGGACAATAACCCTTCATGGAATTGCTATTTGGTTGAGATCTTATTTATTTATTTATGAGATGTAGGTAGGGTTATACCCAGTTGACCTGCCTAGATCTTACTACATCTATTCTTCCAGAGCATCTTGTTATTAATTGGCAGGGTACACCAGAAGGAGTGGAGTTCTCTTGACTTTGAACTCAGTCATTTCTGAATACACAAAATGACAGGATTATTTTTACGATAGGATACCTTTATATATATACCTTTGTGTCATATCTGCTACCAATTTTTTTTTCTGCATACAGTGAAATTGCTGTTTCATCAAGTCAGTGGTTCCCAACCCAACTAATTTTAAATATGGTTAAAAAATAACCTGAATTTACTTTTAAGAATATTTAAGTTAGGTTTTAGAACCACAACCATATACTCGTATTTTATTTTTACATTAAAGGAGTTCATATTTTCGAAGTTTCTGGCCCTGCCAACAACAAAAAAACGCCGTGCTAAGGAGGACTGCTTTATTGAGGCTCTTAGCTATTAAGCCGTTGACTGACTGACAACGATCGGAACAATAATTGTTAAATCGACATCCCACAAGGCGGTAATCTCGTGACCTAAATCAAGAATGTATATTTTTTAATATTAGTTCAGCATATTGGCTCCTTTTTGCCTGATGATAAGCGAAAGAGGAGCCCAAATCGTAACTGCAACTGACAAAATACTACACCGTATCCTGTCAGTTGACGCTGCCATGCTGACCCGCAAGATGCTTCGTTTGAAGGATCCCATATTGTAGGAAGGAGGGAACACATGTGCAGGCAAGGCGTTCCACTTTTTAATGGTACGACAAAGATAGGAGTTGCCGAACTTTTTGGTACACGAAGAGATATTCTCAACAGTGGAACGATGACATCACAAGCCCGCACGTGTGGTTCTATGACGGAAAGGAGAGGCTGGGATAAGGAAAAACAGTTCTTCAGAGCACTCGCCATGGTAAAGGCGGTAAAATACGCTTAGAGAGACTATGCCCCTACGGAGTTGAAGAGGTTCTAGGTTTTTGATGACCTCTTCGTCGTCAATTATGCGGATAGCCCGTCGCTGCAACCTATCGAGAGCCTCAAGAAGATACTGTGCGGAGCCGTCCCAGAGATGCGAGCAATACTCCACGCAGGCCCGAACTTGTGTCTTATAAAGCAGACAAAGCTGGTCCGGCGTGAAGAACAGGCGCACTCTGTTCAGGACTCCCGAGAGTAACCTCTGTGGGTTGTGGTGGAACGCTCTTGGCACTGTGCTGGATACTAGGCAGTGGTCAGATGTACCCTGAGGTGCCCCGACCTCAACCCGGTAGCCAGCAGGGTGGGTGGTCAGCAGTAGGTCTAGCAGAGACGGCCCCTGACCAACAACATCTGGTATTCTGGTGGGTTGGTATATCAGTTGCGTCAGGCTGAGCGAAAGAGCGAACGCGTGGGCGGTCCTTCCTGCATGGTTAGTTGTGGAGGATCCCAACCAGGAGTCGTGGTGAGAGTTAAAGTATCCTAAACATACCATCTCTGCAGTAGGGTACCGCTCCTGCGCTTCATCTGCCGCCCGACTCATATACTCAAAGAGCCGAGTTGTCTCCGTGTCCCCAGTATGGGGTCGGTATAGGCACATGTAAATACGGCTCTGAAGGTCCAGGTTTACATGCACCCAGAGGACAGGAAAGGAGGTATCCTCTAGGCAGCGCAGACGGCGACAACATACATCCGAACGTACAAACAAACAGACCCCGGCTTTCGCGTGGAAATTCTCCTCAAGCACATAGACGGGGTACTGGAGGTAGGACGTGTCCGCTGAACGCTGAATCTGTGTCTCCGTCAGGAAGAGCATGACGGGCCGTGCTGTCTCTAGGTGTTGGTGGACGGCATTAAGGTTAGAGTGGAGTCCGCGGATGTTAGCAAACTCAACCTTGAACAGGGTGGTAGGGGAGTGTACCGCTGTAAGACCACGTGTTCTTAATTGCGCTATCATGTATAATGTATAAGTATGTATTTACAAAAAAAAATGTATTTACGTATGTTTATCAGTTGTCTAGTACCCATAACACAAGCTTCGCTTACTTTGGGGCTAGAAGGCGCTGTGTAATTTGTCCGACAATATTAAAAAAAAAAATTAATAGGTACGCCACTTCACGGGTGTTTTGCCGTGTGTACGGTGGTAACCAACCAGGCAGGTATTTACCCTACCACCGGCTACACTACTTACTACTTTGTTTGTTTATCATGTTCAGCATTCACAAGATTAACATTGTGTGGAATAGCTATATCAACAATTACTGCTTTGCGCGTTGATCGATCTATTAATACAATATAATTGCCCATTTATTAAATATTAAAATGGATATAGTATGTTATACTTAAGAGATAGACATATGCCGTCGCGGACTTTTCTGTAGATCTATATAAGATACACAATTCCACAATACATTATTTTGTTATATCTCAAAGGCAGCGTTTTCGTTGAAAGGTCCCAGACTGCTTATTTTTTCCGACACCTCCAACAAATATTGTTAATGTATACAAAATTTAATAAATTATATACTAAAACCTTCCTCGAGAACCACTCTATCCATTGATGAAAACAGCATGAAAATCGGTGCAGTAGTTTTTGAGTTTATCGCGATCAAACTTAGTTTTATAATATGTAGTAATAGTGATATAAAAGCTATTCAAAAATATTTAAAAATGTTTTCAAGGTAGCCATATCGATGTAAGTAATAAGTATAGCCTTCGAAGGCGCGGGTTCTAGCAAGGCAAGGCCATTTTTAATTTTCCGCTCGCGCTTCAAGAAACGTTTGAAATTGCACGGGAATATTCTTTCAATTCTGACAACATAAGTGCATTAGCACCGTCACGTTAGCAAGCCGCCATTTTGGAACCAGACACCTGTTCATCACTACAAGACAAGCATATTCATGCTATGTGACTTATGTGGAGTCGTCCTCTCGTCCTCCAATGTTATTGAGGTTTTTTTTTGAAGTGATAACTTCTAATGGGAGGGTAAACCGCTTCGTTACGCAACGCGTTACGGCGCCAGTCTGTATGGCTTTCCTTTCTCTCACGCATACGGCAGCGGATTAGTTTAAGTTACGAGTATCACTTCTGTCGGGCGTCCCGAGCCGCACATTTTTTTTCAATGTCGGGTGGAATAAAGCTGATGTAAAATGGTTTCCGTAGCCTATGAACGCTTGCAATACAGAAAGTTGCATCCCTATTGTTAACACAGCGATGTGTATTGGCAGGACAATCACCATCTGAATTGCAAAAACCAGTCAATGATTAAAGATGATACTATAAAGAAAGATTTACGACTGACTGTGAAGATATAATGCCAACGGAGTATGCCTTTTCTACACTCTCTTTCAGACCAACTCACTTTCTTACGTCATTATTACGAACGCGGTCAGCAAGCGTTATGCCATAAATTTTGTGCAGTACTCGCATCTCGACCGCATTTTATTCTACTTTCACACTCTCTCTACAGTACACAGGTTTCACTTCCACAAGTTAGCGTTGGGATTAGTATCGCGTTGTATACAGTGAGCTGTGCCTTCTGGCTTAGATTTCGGCTACGTAGAAGGTTACCCAACGCTCCATTCACGCTATTCCCTGCACTCACTCGTCTCTCCACATCAGCTGTGTACCTTCCATCGCTGTCAAAAGCGCTTATAAGATATACATACTCATCCACTTGCTCCAACACTACATCATCAACCGTAATCCTAACTAGTGTTCATTCTGATTCTACTCACTTTAGTTTGAAGTGAAAACTTCTTTAGCGGCGTTGTGCAGTTTTCGGGACGAGTAAAAAATGCTAACTCGCGTCAGGCCGTCAGGACACGTGACCCTGACCGTACGATTTTGGTGAGAATTATAACTTAAGTTCGCTGCAGCGCTAAAACATTAATTCCCTCTAATTAAACAATTAAAACATGAAGCGCTAGAGCATTCATAGGGCATTATTTTCTCGCGACCAAAACGTTGTAAGCGCCATGAAATTGTTGGCGATTACGCGTTTCGTTCAACGTAGTTTATCAATACCGCTGTTTGTTTTAAGCGGCGCAGGGCGCTTGCGCGAATGTGCGTGTGTGTTTGAGTGTTAGGATTGGCTATAATGATGTTGGTAATGATGATGGTGAGTCGTTGAAACTAGGATCAACTAGGATACTTACTTTAGAATACTTGATCCTAGCGTTGAAATTATGGATGAAAATTAATTTTTCTGAGAGATAATCTTTTTAATTTAAAATAATTGTTCTGAAGTGTTAAATTTTTAATGTAATATAAAATGCACGTTAGTGTTCAAGTTTTCACTTTTGCCGGCACTCCCTAAGTACAACCCATTTTTTTATTTTGTATATTTTTACATATTTATTGTTATATATCTATCATTGTAATAAAAACTATAATTTATGATGAACTTTTTCTATTTGGAAAACATTTTACAACCAAAAATACGGTTTGCGTCATCTGTTACCGAGTATTATCATTCATTATAGTTTTAGAGACGTGAATGCAGATGTCGCTTAGCCATTAGGTGCATGTACCTGGTTACACCCCTCTCCTTCGTATTGACGGTTCGTTTGATAAGAAAATAGAACTTCATAGAATTGCTTTACTTACGTACATGTATATAACGTATGTACTTTAATGTGCATTGCGAAGAAACTCATTATTTACATGACCTGTAGATAATTAGCACTTACCTCAATAATTATGTCAATATTTTAATTATTCCCAATATATAATCATGGACGAATCAAATAAAAAGGTATCACCCCCCACTGTCGAAGAATTGAAAATAAAAGGAAATGAGTGCGTTAAAGACGGAAAATTTATAGAAGCTGTGCTTCATTACACCCAAGCCATTAAGATGGACCCGAATAATTACCTCTTGTACAGCAATCGATCCTTTGCTTTTTTGAAACTGGATCAACATTACTTGTCTCTGCAGGATGCCAATGAAACAGTTAGATTACAACCTCACTGGGCAAAAGTAAGTATTAGCCAGAGTGCCGGGAAAAGAGCGCGAAGTATGCTTGCTCGCTTGCAAATTTGTAGCGACAAGCATCATCGTACCTAACTCGTTAAAGAATTCTTGGTAATCCAAACTTAATCTCCGAATTGCGGGCTCGGTTGCTTGGTCTTGATGTTTTTAGAGAGGTATTAAACCAGCCTGTCTGGGGAATACTCCGGCAAAACCACATCCAAAGGACATAAAACCACATCCAAATGACAACTAACTTGAGGGTTGTTCTATTGCTGCAAGTGAGTGAGGTTACCAGTATGCTCCTAAGGAGTAACTATGTTAGCAATGGAGGTGGCTTTGTGCAAGCTTTACTTAATGTATTCCATGCATTTATAGGGTATGGTAACCACTGTGTATATGGTACGGTATGCCTGTATGTCCCTCTACATTGTATACATGTTGCAAAAACCATATATTATAGTCAGGCACAATACATGACTGCTATGGCAATATTGACCTGGCAATTAAGAGCAATAGGTTCTGCAGTATAGGAAATTTTTATTAGAACATGTGTGATGCCACTGTACTACTCCTGTATGACTCAAATGATAAGTATTAATTCATTGCTGTGTCAAAGCTTATTTTCATTAACCTGTTGATTACCGGGCGGTCGTTTACGACTGCGAAATGTATGGGAAAACGTATATAGCGGGTTCTGACAGGTTAAATGAGATTTCAACGTCATGTTACCAATACAACATGTGTATTCATATAACAGATAATAACCTTAATAGGCACACAAGTGGGGTTTTGAAATTTAATTAGCGATCAAAGGGTTAATAGCAGCATAGTATTTCATTAGGATTGGTTAGCGTAAGTTACTTTACTACTACAAATATTATAAAACCTTTTTTTTAAATCAATTGTTCATTTTATTAAATATGTACTTCTAAAAGATATAAATTTTCTATCCAACTCCTATTGAAAATACTTAGTAGTGACAATACAATACTCTTCAATTGCACCAATAAACAGTAAGAAAAACTTAAGAAAGGTGTTTTTTTTTGAAGTTATACTTCTAATGCGACTTCCAACAAAGTTGCATTAAACGTTTAACACTACCATGGCGGGGGAATAAAAAGAAACAGAGTGAGAGTGAAGCTGCTAAATGTTTCACAATATTACCGGTAGATGGCGCTATAGTTAAAAATGTGCAATAGGTTAAAACTGCTAAATGTTTCACTGTATTACCGGTAGATGGCGCTATAGTTAAATATGTATAACATTTGTATTTTACATTTGAGTTGTATGTAATACATTCCGTAAACATTGTCGCTGCTACTTGATAGAAGTTTTTAATTTTACTCCAATAACCCTTATTATCGATGATCCTGGACTCACACGGCGTTGAGCCCTTGAGTTTGAGAAGAGATTTTGCTTCCTTTTGCGTGTTCTACTGGCTGTATAATGGGTTGTGTTCTGAGGAGTTCTTCGAAATTATACCAACAGCCTCGTTTTACAATTGCACAGCTCGCCGGCGGCTGGGAGTTCATCGGCACACACTGGAACCGCAATGGTCGCGCACTGTGCGCTTCACGAGAAGTTTTCTACCGAGAACTATTATGTTGTGGAATGAGCTCCCTGCCGAGGTTTTCCCAAGGGACTACAGTATGGGGTTCTTCAAGAAAGGCGTGAAGAGGTTCTTACAGGGTCGGCAACGCAAGAGTGACACCCCTGGTGTTGCAAATGCCCATAGGCTACGGTAACTGCTTACCATCAGGCAGGCCGTACGCTTGTTTGCCACCTTAGTGGTATAAAAAAAAATGTGGCTGTGGTGATGTTTGCTATCTGCAGTAAGTCTGCTGTGTAGAGAGTATACAATACTGGTCCCAGTACTGAGCCCTGAGGCACTACTGCTTTTATGGTAAAGAATTTAGAGGTTGATTCGCCTTCTTTAACCTGAAAGAGACGGGCTTCTAGGTACGATTTAAGCAGCATGTAGATGTTGTGAGGGAGATTCTTTTTTATCTTGCAAAGTAGACCATTGTGCCAAACCTTGTCGAATGCCTGCTGTATGTCTAGGAATACTGCAGAACAATATTCCTTTTCCTCTAATGCTTTTCTTATTCTCTCGACTACTCTGTGAACCTGTTCTACGGTTGAGTGTTGCGGCCTAAACCCGAATTGATGGTCAGGGATGATTTTATTTTCTTCTATTTTCTACTAGAAGAGGCATTATACGATGTAGCACAATTTTTTCACAGACCTTCGATGGGATAGGTAACAAACTGATGGGCCTATATGAAGTGACTTGATTTTCAGATTTGCCTACCTTATGTATCATTAGGATTTGTGACATCTTCCAATGATCAGGGAAATGCTGAACTCTTAGTATACCATTGTAGAGTATTGTCAGGAACCAGTGGGTCGCGACCCATAGTTAGAGAAACCCTGGTCCAGTACCATCTGGATGTGTGGTGGTATAACAAATGTAGTCTTTAAATTTAATATTTGATGAAGTAGTACAGTGTGCCTCAGAAATTAATAGTACGTCTAAGCGTTCTTGAGTCATCAGGACTTCCACTTAATTTTTATTTGGGGCCAATCCATTTATATTCCACGTTGCCATCCTTATTGCAGTCATTTTATTAGCTTTTCCACTAGTTGTGTCATGAGCATTACCAGGGTGCTCATTTGTTGAATGATAAGATTAAACTTCTCGCTTCGTTTCAGAATGATCTGCTCAATGTTGGGTGTAACTACAGGAGATGGTGGATCGGGAGGTTCTACAGTTAACTGCTTGTTATGTAGTTTTGTTATATCTGTATACGTGTTGTTCCCATCTCTACGTTTATTGGTGATGGTATAGTCATGCAATACAGGTTTCTTGATGTTATTTTCCATTTTGCCAGTTGCAGCCTGATGATTTCCCACTCTCATGTTTGCTGGCTTGGAACGTCTTTTTAAGATTTCCTGATATACCTCGCACCCCTTATAATTAGCAGGATGGGCACCGTTACACAGAGCACATTGAGCTGGCGTAGTTCGGTTTCGTTTCTGACATTCAGATGTTTTGTTCCACATTTTACACAGCGGAATGGCGTATGCAGTAGTTCTTAGTGTCCATACTGCTGGCATCTTTGGCATTGTACAATCGATGTCTTTTTCCTCGGGTCTTCAATGGTTATGGACTGATGGTATATAAATTTCAATTCTTTAACAATTTTATTATTCGGTCCGGGTGACAGGTTAACAAAGAATGTCGAGGTGGGCTTTTTATCAGGTCCGAACTTAGCATTGATGATTTCACCCTCTAGTGTTTCCTGTAGCTTCGATTTCCTCCTTGATTGCATTTATTGGTGTTGTCGGATGCAGATTCCTTATTACTATTCTGTAGCACCTTTTGTCTTTCTGGTTGAAGGTGTGACCAATTAATTTATTTTGTCGTATTATTCCAATGATGCATTTATATGTTTCAATATCCATACAACTTATTCTCAGCTGGCTTCTGTTAACAATTTTGAGAGTAAACATTTGTTTTTCAGCTACTGTTTCTAATAGGTCAGTAAGTTTATTGATGTCTTCCACACCGTACAGGATGATTGGTGGAGGTTTACTAGGTCGTTGTTCCTTAGACTGAACATTTCTTTTTTCAGTTGCATCAACAGTCATTCCTTTAAATCTGTTGGATGTTTCTACTGCTTCAGGAGATGGGCTGCTGGATAATTTTTTTCTCTTAGGATTTCTACTTATAGGTACTCTTTGCCATGGTGGTGGGCAAGCTGAAGTTGTTTCTGCCTCTATGCCAGTAGTCGATGAGTTTTCATTGGTGATAGTATGAGCGCCAAGTGAAGGAGAGCTCCCTCTGGATGAGGATCCCACTCTCGTAAATCAGCCAGGATGAAAGACTTGCTGTACTAGCTTCTTGTGCATTGTACTGCTGAAACTACCGCTGTTACTAATGCTTAAGTTACCTGGGCATATTTTAGTTACCAAGGTTTTATACATATTAGGTACTTCTGTTAATATTTAAAATTTAATTTTGTCATGAACATTCATTACATTACAATATCTGAATACAGCTTCATCGTCATTTTGGAATTTTTCTTTAATATTTTTAGGAACAATTGTTTTCAATATTCTTCTTTGTAGTTTGTAAATGTCTTCCATATGGGACCTATATGTTACACCATAACTACTCAGACCGTAACCGATAACAGAGTCAACTAGAGTCATGTACAACATTCTCAGTGTTTTATATGGTAGTTTGTATTTCAACACTGTGAGTTTACTAATTACTGAGCGGAGTTTATTACATATATACTCTTTATGTGGTCCCCAACTGAATCTGCTATCAGTTATCAATCCGATGTACATATGTTGTTCAATTAATTCTATGGTTGGACAGAGACAATGTTTAGTATTATTGTGTAAGCATTCGTGATCATGGGACACGACTTTTGGCTCAATATTCACTGTGTTTTGGGATGAATGTCACATACATTAACTTTGTCTTTTGTGAGTTGATAACTAAACCTACATCCTGCGCCCATTTACACAGCTTGTGTGTGTTGTGCAGTGATCAGCTGTGTAAATGGGCGCAGGATGTAGGTTTACCTACATCCTGCGCCCATTTACACAGCTGATCATAATACTGCTGCAATATTTTGGTGGCTTCTTTCACATTTTTATGAGCAACCAATAAGCAGGTATCGTCTGCGAATTGGTACACCGATCCACCACTGATGACGTTACTCATATCATTTACATACATTTGGTATTCCAATGGACCGATTATAGAACCTTGGGCCGTACCCTTTTCACTGAGTATATGGTCGTTATACTGGTTACTAATTTTCAGTGTTGTACCAGTTTTCGTGATAGTTCATAAGCAGTTTCTGAAGGGGACCCTGAATTCCACATCGCCAAAGCTTATCGTACAAGATTTTATGTCTAAGCATGTCAACAGCCCTGCTAAAGTCTATAAATAATAAAAGTATGTTTCTTATTATTATTTTCATTTACTTCCTCGGTAAATTCCTCGGTAATTGGCCTGTAGTTGCTGAGGTCATTACGTTTCCCTTTTTTGTAAATCGGACGAATCACACCAATTTTTAAATAGTCTATATAGTATATTGAAGTGACTACACAGCGATTTATCAAATATGTTATTAATGGTATTAAATTATTTTGTATATATTTTATATCATTGACCTTTATACCATCGTAACCAGGGCTTTTCTTGTCGTTTAATTGCTTGACTATTCGCTCTATTACGTTTATTCTCACTGGCTTAAATATCATTGTAATTAATTAAAGTACACAAGGCAGTCTTATCTCTAACAAATTATCTCTTCCAGACAACCTTTGGCTAGTGGAACTGCAGTAGGTAAAGGGAGGAGGTGCAGCATTGAAATATAATGCAAGGGAAAATATTATCTGGGCACATAATTAGCAAATAATAATTTTACTTATTTGCAAATTATGTGTTTGTGTAACATTTTCCCTTGCAGTATACAGTGAATTTCGGTTATAATGATAGTGGAGGGACCACTTTAATGTCGTCGCTATATCTGGAGGTCTCTATATCCAAAATAATAAAAAGTCATGTACATACATATTTACTTGTCATTTATTTAATTATGTTATAGTTTCCGTTTTTTTTTGTGGGCTTCTTTGCTGTAGGATTACAGATGTTTAGAACACTATAAGCTTTTGATGAACCTCTCCAACAAGAATGGTATAGATTTCCCATATAATTCAACATTAGTAATTTTTTGTTTGGTTGCTTACAGGGTTATTTTCGACGTGCCGAAGTAGAAGCTGCAAGTGGACTTCAAGACGAGGCGATAATATCATACACCAGAGCATTACAATTGGAACCACATAATCCTAAATTAATAGAATCCATCAAGAGTATTACTGACATGCAGAAAAAAAAACAAAGAGGTATGTTTAGTACTTACTAAGGCAGTGATAGCAATTGCTGATTATTACAGTATTAATTTCTCAAAAATAGTGAACAACAAATTAGAAGGGCATCTATAATTAAACTTATCTTACTTAAATAAATTAAAATAAACATATCATCATCCTATTATACAAAAGAGCTTAATTATCACTTACTTTAGGATTTTTATATCATATAATTTTTGAGTTATATTTAAAAATAATTAAAATGTACGAGTATCTTGTTGTTCTATTGTTTGAATTAAGTACTTTTATTATACTGGATTGAAGGACACAGTGTGTGAGTGTGGTTTTTTTGACCTGACTATGTAGTTAGCCCCGAGTGGGCTGTTACTATGTCACCGGAATGGAGAGGCGGGCGTGAGGCGCCACAGCCTAAAAACAAACTATAAACGGCAGCCTAAGGGCCCCCGAGAGGGGTCGAACCTCGGCTTAGGCCGTCGTTGCAGAAACTAATCGAACACGTGGGTTCATGCCTGAAGGGCCTTATGGAGAGA
This sequence comes from Pyralis farinalis, assembly GCA_947507595.1. Taxonomy (NCBI): domain Eukaryota; kingdom Metazoa; phylum Arthropoda; class Insecta; order Lepidoptera; family Pyralidae; genus Pyralis; species Pyralis farinalis. The sequence continues at coordinate 20,137,730 of OX382274.1, forward strand.
GGCGCCCAGGTACCTGGGCTACTCGGTACCTGGTGTATCGCGCAGAATTCCTAACTCTTCGCGGTCGGATCCGCCGAGCGCGGTGTGTGTGTGGAGTGTTGGGGTTGGAGGAGGAAAGGTAGGGGACGTTCGCAACAGTAATGCGATCATCGGGATCAAAGAGTGAATTTCGCGGTCTACGCCGGAACCCCCAGGCGTCGATCCGCGGGGTGTAATTGACAGCCCGGGCTATCAATGGGTTGGGGTGTTGGGAGGCAGTTTCGAAGTAGCGCCTAGACGCTTCCTTCATGAAACTGATGATGGAAGGGAGTTCAAGTTCGAAATGGAGATCTGCGACCCCGAAGTAATGAGGGGCGCCGGTTGCATTGCGAGCAAACCGGTTTTGGATGATCTGGAGCTTAGCCAGATGGCAGCGCGCAGCTGATACATAGGTAATATGCAGTGTGTCCCCGGATAAAGTGCAACCCTGAAAGGGGGTGAAAATAGACCAATCAACTGGTAATTAATATATCAAGGAATGCTAGTGAATTATTTGCCTGTAATTCCATGGTGGCCAGATATTAGGCAAAGTTCTAGAAGTTCTCCATATTCCTCAGGCATGTCATTTTCACGAAGCTTCCTTTTCACAATTTCTATGCAGTCTTGTACAGGTAGGCAGGTGAATAGTGACTGTACATCAAAACTGACCATAGTTTCATCACTAGTAAATTTTAGCTCTTTTATTTGGCTAATGAAATGGTAGGACTCCTTAACATATGCACTTGTATGTCCACGAAGTTTTGAGAATACCTTCGATAGATGTTGAGCCAGTTTGTAAGTTGGTGTGTCAATCTGGCTAACTATGGGTTGTAAAGGAATGCTGTTTTTATGTATTTTAGATAATCCATATAGTTTTGGTGGTTTAACGCAAGAAGGTACAAGCATGTTTACGTCTAGATTCAGTTTTTCGGAGTGTTTCTTTATTAATTCTTTAGTTTTAGTGAGAATTTTTGCGGTGGGGTCTTTGTTTACCTTTTTATAAGTACTCGTAGTATCATCCGACAAAAGTTGTTGAATTTTACTGATCTGATATGTTCAGAAGTGTCCATGATCTGTCTGTCTGGGTTCTTGCGTAGGTTGTTGAGAGCAAGTAATTCGTCCATAGGAACATTCATTAGGCGGACGGCTTTGACGTAAGACCGCAGAGACATCTTGACGTATCGCTTCCAAATTTTCCTTTTTCATATTATTTTTCCACAGACAACAATCGACTTCGCAGTATTATGTCATGTTCTAGTACTTACTGGGAGTTACTGACTATAAGTTCACAAGTTTCGCTTGTTTGCTCATCAGTCACGTACATTTACAACAAATATTATGTCTTACAGAAATCTAATCTTCCTGTTAATTTAAACTGTTTATAATGATCATTGTTTGTTACAGATAACCAGAATATAATATGGCTATGCACATGCTTGGGATTAATAATTGGGATAGCTGTTGTCATCCTAGACAATATTTTTACTACAAACCCTACATTGACGGTGAGTAAACAGTATATACATAACCCGTAATTTAAAATATAGTAAAAGCAAAGCAAGCGATCGAGGGAAGTGGTGTGAAGTTTATTCACCGCGTTTATACCCCAATGATGTATGCATATACTGTGAATGCCATTTGCATTTTTCTGCTATGATGGTTCGTCACTACTCCTACTAAGCATCCGAACCTACTTAAAACATCTTGAATGTTTGCTAATTGTTCCAAAAACATTTTGTTAATTTCATGTCAAAGTCATTGTTTGATTTGTATTTCACAAATTTAGATTTTTTCAATGTCTAGTTTTGATTGACTAATCGCCTTAAAATCATTATACCTGCAACTTTCCACAGAATAAGTAATAGAAGCACTACATAATATTTCGAAATATAGTGTACCAAAATTCAAGTTATGAGTTTTGGCTACCAAAAATAGTATTCCTAGCATATAAATTTATATGTAGTGTATATAGGGGTGCGATATAAACATTTTTTGTCAGTTACTTTTGTTCCCCACAAAAAAGGTTGCTTCTGTATCACAACGGGTTTAGTCCCCGTTGGGGGCTTTATCGTAACATACATAATTTTTGAGATGAACACTTTTTTGTTATCAAAGTCTAAAAAAAAAATTTCTTTATACATCTAGGAGAGATAAAGATATAGTTTAGTTTATAGTAGTTTTGTTAATCATGCACCCGTTAAAGTTTAACGGGTCCATAAAACATTTTTTTCTTTGCAATTTGATCTAACCTGCTTTGTGTGCTTCCGCCACCAATCTAAATAAATTTAATAAGTAAATTTGAAATTTGACTTTCGCAAAATAACGCCCTATTAACTATTTTTTTCTTTAATACTGTGCAGACATAATATATAAACATACGACCCACCTGATGAAAAGTGTTTAAAGTAGCCTAGCCGTAGTAACACAACAATCTTCCATATTTGTTTTGTTTTGGGAAATAGTTGTTATTAGGCCGTGTTTTTCTGTGCGGAGGAGGTACTTTCGCAGACGGGATGTTTTACACCCTACCTCTTTTAAAAATAAACTGATACCGTGAATAATCTTGGCGTCATTTTTGATAAAACTTTATACTGGATATCTTAAATTGCAACCATTAATAATAGAAGACACCATAATTTTCTATCCGTCGATACGCTGATTTCTGTTATCTTAATATTACCGAAGAGCAATTAGACAAGATTGAGCGACTTCAGAATTTTGTATTTGATTCATATTTTAAATACTTCTACTATGACTTTGTCGTAATGACTTTTACTCTGTCTTCTTTTTAGAGGTTGGGGTCAGGAAATTTATTTTATCTGTCTTCGAGGTCTACTGTTTATGTTACAAATGTCTATATATAGTCCGACTTTTAATTCAATTCAGTAAATTGACAGCATCAAATGTCAAACCACCAAATAACGTTCCCATATAAAAATTACTAGTGTTGGGTAAGTGAATGATTATTTCATTCAAATAATTGTTCATTCTCGGTTTGTTCAATTTTATTACACATAAGCTATTTAATTGTACTTCCTAGTCCGAGAAAGTACGCGAATTCCATCCTATATCGCTCGGAAGTGATTGATGCTCCAGATTGACTACAAAAAATAACGATGTTAAATACCGTTAATTATCTTAACATGCACAAAAAGACGATGAAGTATGTACCATAATATAAAAATAATGCACGTAAATAGTTGATTTAAGTGACCTGCAGAGGTATTCACATTGACATGGAAAAATCTTATTTGAATACAAAAGTTGTTACATGAAATCGGTATAGTTTAACCTGTATATTGCAAAAAAAAAATTAACGAATAGGATATTGAAATTTCAAAATCTGACTCACTACGATTTACATTATTGTTTAGGAAACGAGTCTCAGAGCTGAAGATCTAAATGCTAAGGCGGTTTTTTTAAGATGTAATGCCTGTGTTCGTGATATCTCAAATGCTTATGGAGACCCTGATTTCATGTTCACGTATGGGCTTACTTATACAATAATGAAAAATACAAATATAACACATATATGATCTTTTTGGTACCTATATGTAAAAAAGTTCATAATACCTTTATAAAATCCATTCCCGTTTTAAAGGTGGGAGTGGGTATTGAAACTTTAGGATTGGATCTGGGGATCCTTCCCCAGTATTTTTTAGCAGAGTTCCTGAAGCTGAGGTAGGTAAAATTAAGAAAATATTGATACGATTATAAACTTAAGACTTATGCTGTATGGGCTAAGACCCTTAACCTCTGGGGTAAAACTACCAAAAAAATAACTTATTTAATGGGACTTTGATAATATTATTTTTTCACTTAAGTGGCGCTAAATGACCAATAGGAGCCCCATAATGAGGTTTTGTTTCATATTTCCTAAGATAGTAACAACGTCTGTCTGATGGTTGCCGTAGCCTATGAACAACATTAGGGGTGTACCTCGTGTGTAGCCGACAGTAAAAACCTCTTCACGCTTTTTTTAAAGAACCTCATGTGCTGTACTCCATAGGGAAAACGTCGATATTCCACATATTCATTCCACAATTTAGGAATTCTCGGTAGAACATTCGAGCAATATGCGATGAAGTGAATTCCCAGTCACCGGTGAGCGGTGCGATTATAAAACGACGTTGCTGCCAGAATATCGAACAACTCCTCGTAAAAGAACCCATTTCACAATTGGTAAAAACACTAAGGTAGGCAAAATCGCTCCTTAATCTGGAACCGTGTATGAGCTCAGGATCATCAACAATTCTCACAGCTCGTCTTAGCGCCGAAACACAAGATCCTAGCTGGTATGTTCTTACGATCTACATATTTGTCTTTCTTCACTCGTGTACATGGATGAACAGTACACAATGTATGTTGTATTCAAAAAACTATACTTATTTATTTAAAAACAGCGAACATTGTATACTGTTACGTGTCTCAAATTATTAAATAGGAACATAAAATTTGTTAACTCGACAAAGTGATTGATAACATTACAGACAGTTTTTATTATGAGAGTAGACAGTGACGGGGATTCTAATGATTCACGTGAAAATAATATTATTTGGATAGGTTGAATTATTTCGAATAAACCGCACCATAGAAAATTAAACATTATTTAATTGTGAAGTCATTCATTCATTTGTCTCGGTCACTACCCTTTTATCGCTGAAATGTGGCAACACAGCAAAATTTTAGTGAATCGAATTAAAAGTCGGACTACATTACATTAGCCGCTACATATCAGGCTTATATATATATATGTCGTAGCTTTATACTTCGGCCGACGTAGTGTGGAACACAAGGCTGCGCCGTGTTATTATTTATCTATCTATAACATCACGTCGGGTCCCTTACGGGGTAGGCAGAGAGAATCGAGCGCCACAAGACTTCACACCTTACTCGCTTATTTAATATTCATACCTCTTTTCGTGCACCTTCGTCGGTTCCTGACACCACCTTCTGATAACACTCGATCTGTTTGGTCTACATGTGACTGATTATTGATTACTTTTATCACATTATATTACTTACTTAATTTGATTTTGTTTCAGCATCCTATTAGTATGGTAGCATTTTCAATTGCACTTTCCGGTGTTGGATGGGCTGTAGGCAAAGCAGGTACATTGATGACGACATGGAATGCAGGAAAGTCTCTGCAACCACCTGAAGATTTAGGTCTGTACCTTTTTATTGTCCATTAAATTTTGATTAGTCGGAAATACACATACCCATGCCAAAAAAGACAGAGCAGTTTTGTGATAGTATGTTGTGACAGAAGTAGTTTATTTGCAGATTTTCTAACGCTTAATCAACTTTTGGCAAGTGAAATTAATATTCTGTAGAGATGATTTATGTTAGAAAATACTTGTTTTGTTTTGGGAGATATTTGTGGAAATATATGATTAAGAAGCTTCCTCTTTTCATTTGAAATACCTTCACGCCGACAAACAAGAGCAACATTTAGGGAAAGTTTAATTTACTAGACTAAAATGTGGTAACATGACAGGTGTTAAATAGCTCATTTACAGTATACACATAGTTGCAGGGCCGTTGCGTAACAGCTGCAGACTGCTAACCTCATTCATTAGCAGGAACGCAGCAGTTGTTATTTGGCGGCGGTTTTTGTCAAGTAGAGATACCCTAGTCGGGTTCTTCTTCTTCTCTTGCTTAACGACTGTCATCTATCGAAATTTACTGGGCTTAACCTCCGGTGGAACTCGAGACGACTAAACCCATACACGTGTTGTTGACGACTGACACGGACATACGCCAGCAAGCTCCTCAATTAATTATATATTTTTTTGGTCAACACGCCCTTTTATTGTTGCTGTCTTTTTATAGTTTAACGACAATGTCGAAAAAAAAGGAACTCGTTAAGCCACTGTGGAAGGTTTATTTCATGGCTTAACTTTTTACGAGTTTTATTAATGGCCTGTTTTTATATTGCAGGTGTAAAAAATGACACTCAAGAAAAAGAGACTCCTGTGCACGAGAAAAAGACTAAATATAGTAAATCACAAGCAAGACAAAGATATAAGCAAGGAAAACTTTAGCTATAAGAAATACCTTTTGGTTTGTCATGTTACGAATTATCTTTAAACTATAGTTAGCTGGTTTGGGTCAAATATGTTGTATGTAAAATACCTCATTGCGAAATTCTATTGAATATGCCAATAGTTAAACCTATGAAGGTATTGTGTGAAGTAATTTAATATTACTTTCAAATTCAATAAGTGTTCCGAAATGCCCAAGTCTTTTATAATTTTTTTTACTATGTCAAAAGAAGCATAGAACTGTTGCTACGAGTATTCGCAATATCATTCGCGTGTTGCCAACGCCGCTGTTATTGTTCTTCTGTGAGCAGTCCTCAGTAGGTTCCCGGTAATCTCAGCCGCTCGCTCAGATGACCCTCTTGGGAGTTATTAATTACATAAGTGCATTCGTGCTATTTCTTATAATTATATATGTGACCTACTCATTAGTTTGGTGAGTCAGACCGATTTATTCGGTACTAAAATTGTCAACACACACTATTGAACATCATTCTGACCAATGTATTTTAAACCAGCAAAAGGAACTTGTGAATTTTGTGCATTTTCTCGATATCAGGGGGCGTCGAAATCTCTAAAAGATTAAAATATCGTTGTTCAATAGGTACGTAAAAAACCGACTAGCACTACTACCGTGCGCTTTGGGCTACCGTTGATCTAACAGTCTCAAGCTTTTAGTTAAATGCTTAGATTATTAATATGTTTTAGATCCCTACATGTGAAATTGTCGTTTTATAACCAAAAAAGTGTTGTTTTATAAGAAAAACGTAATCTTTTTTAATGAAACGTATATATTCAATTAGGCGATTAATTACCTACCTATTGGCTAGTATTGTCGATGTCCCTTTGCCATTTTAATGGAAGTTAAATTAACTAGACGTGATATTGAACAATGTATTTTAACTCGGCAAAAGAAACTTTTAACTTGCGAATTTTATGCATTTTTTTGAGATCAGGTGCGTTAAACCGAATAATATTAAAAAATCGTTGCTTATAATTGAAAAATATCTTCGGGACAAAACTGACTATTCGTACGCTACGAGCTACCATTGATCTTAATACACTTATTTATATAGGTCAATGCTAAGGTATTTGAAATCCCTTTTATTTTCGAACCAGTGGTTCCTACCAGTGGTGGTGGTGTTGGTTCACTTTTTCGGAGTTCTGGAATATAGAAAGAGATTGATTGTCCCGTATCATAGTCAGAAAGCGCTAAATGATGAATGCTACCATTTACATGGGGTACTGGTATATTGGACTCTATTTGGTCAATGCTTGAGAAATTTCTTTTTGTAATTCGACAGTAATTCGTCTGTTTTCTTTTAAAATGTTGATATCTAATCCCCAGAAATAAGAACATGTTTTTACTATTGCGCGTAAGTTTATTCAGAAGAATACAAAGATTCTCTAGAAATATCTGTATGCTTGCGTTCGGTGTTCGGTAGATACATGTTACAATAAGCTTAAGGTTTTCTATTTAGATCCCGCAACATTTTTGTATGTATCGGATTGGCACATATGGACTATATTCTAACAGACAGCTTTTGATTCGATTTGCATTTCGGACGCGGTTTGACCGTTTCCTCTGCGTCCAACCAACGTAGCAATTCTAATTACAAGTAACATGACTTACATCTCTGGTCGGCACGGTACACATTATTGACATTGAAAATAAAAAGAGTACCGTACGATCACTTTCGGTGCCCGGCCTGTACGCGTTTTTGATATTGCGTGCTATCTGTGTAGCGTTGGTGCCACAACAAAACTCATATTTCAAAATGGCAAATTTGAAATGCGAGTTTTGTTGTGTCAATTTGATTTTTACATGTTTACAAAAGCACCGATATCTCGAGAAAAATGGAACGACGGAAAATAAAATGAACAACTGATTTATTGAAAAAAAATGACATTGCTATATTATAAAACTGATTTTAATTTAGAATCCATAGTATGGAAAATATCTATCTTCATCTATATAACAATGGAATGGAAATAAACTAATTAATTAATAACGGTAATAAGAGTTATTGATGTTTTTGTAAACAAGCCAGATCTAATAATCCAATAATCTATAAAATTACACTAATAAATATACTAAACACGTGAAAAATCGATGAAAATCATTATCAAAACAGTGTATCCCCTAATATCCCCCTCCCTAAATAGTATATTGTTGTTATATGGCCCAAAGCGCACGATATTCAACTTATTAACCATTTGTGTTGCAAATGAACCACATTTCCGATAACATTAATAACAATGAATAAAAACGCGTTTCTCCTTAAAGTAACACAATAAACAAAGAAAAAAACATGTTTCTTTAAATTGAGGTTTTACATTTCGACCCCCTCTAATGTCAAATGGTCACTGTAATCTATGAACGCTTGCTACACAAGGATTACTAACAATCAACAGTAACTCCTTACAGGCTTGCTGGTATTCCCACTACCTCGCAGGTAGGACCTAGAGTTTGTTACCTGGCTGTGGTTTTGTAAGAAGCGCGGGTTTCATCAGCCGATTTACTTTAGACGCACACTTACTAATCATAAACATGATACTTCTAAAATTATGCGACGTGGAAGATACGCTCAATCGTTGAATGACGATATGACTTCCAAAAAAGGCACTTAATTTTTTTTTAAGTCAAGCGCTCCCTCGTTTACGTGCTGTGGTACACTGCCTTAACGGATTTGGGCGGTTGATCAAATGTATAGTCATTCCAGATTGTATTCAAACAGCAGCATGTATGGTACATGTCGAAGCACTTGGTACCCAGATATATGTGTATATATATCTTACTACCAAATGCTGAGTAAAAGCTAAAATAAACCTTTCGATCGATTTCTATAACAGGCTTTTGTCCAACCAATGATATAAACTAGACACAAAAGGGCTTTTCGGAACCGAGCTTCTAATTCATACAAGGAATTAGGAGGTATTCAGATTTTGATGTGTTCAAATCGTTGAATAAGGGTTTTTAAGAATTCTGTAATAGGTAGCAATCAAGTGTTTTTCATCATATTTAAATATAAGAAAACTTGTGTAGTTGAACTGACATATCTCGAGTTTAGTTCACCTAAGGGGCTCAGGTACGGACTTATTTCATAAACCTTCTTAACTCAAAATCACTTTTCGCAGAGGTCCACTTTCTGAGAAACGGCAAACACAAATGGTTCACATAAAAATATCTATTTTGCTGTCGTTTAAAATTATTTCAGCTATAGATCAATGCCACTTTGAAATGGAGTATACCGACCAAGCGGCCTACTTTCTATGCAGTCCAACCATACCCGCACAATATTGTTAATATGAAATAAATAAGAAATTTTGCGTGCTCCGCTGGGAATTCTCCTTTTGCTGTAGTTCCACAATTCCAGGATACCTGCCTTACCTTAGCAGAACAATATCAAAGAGTAAATATATTTGTGTCAACTTCTGTTTTAAAGTCACTTGGAGGTCAAACTGGTGATTAAGAAACTACTTGTGCTCCATAGAGTGAAACAGATATATATCAGTCCAGTTTTGCTATATGTGTGTTAAGTACGTCCGCTCATGGAGCATTGTTGTCAGGTCACCTTTAGACGGCAGCACCATCGCCAACTTGCGCTGAACCTCAATTGAGTTAAGAGCTATGGGAATAGTTTAGTCGTTGGCTGGCAAGAGATCTCAACAAAATGTCATTTTTGTAAAAAAAAACTGCGACAGGCACGCGTTTTCTTAAATGTCTGCAACATATTGGCAGTGTGTGTAATAGTACATACCAACGGTTATCAGTCGCTTAGTGGAGAGATGTTTCTAATATTATACGTTTTGCTTAAGTAGAATCTTCTTAGTGACAGAGTATACCTCTCGTTACAGAATGAGCTCTTGTTAATAAGTCTTTCTTAACTCGCTACTAGTACTGTTTGGAGCAGCATGACCTGAGGAAGTACATATGTAAATAACATGACACGTTTTACGCCATAGGAAAAATACCCGACTGCATAAACGTCCGCTGACTAAGCTTAGGTACGGATTTAGTTATATAAAGTACAATATTATATAAAGCAAATATGTACTCTGTAAGTTTCAAAACTTTCTATCAAATGTGTAGCCTGATTATAAACAAATAAATAAAAAAATACAGTGCACATTATTTTCAAATTATAATAAAAAAAAGTCGCCTTCGCTTAACTTGACCCACGCACTATGGGCTTTCCAGTGATTGATAAGAATAGAAAAATTCGACATCATCACAAATCTTCTAGGGAAGAGCAATGGAGAGGTCGTGGTGGATTTAAGGTCTAAGGCGAGGAAGGTAAAATTTCCTATTTGAAAAATAATCAAGTTTTGGTAAAAACAAAATTTAAATATAAAATTTACTTGTGTACTTCTAAATTCTAATTATTATATTGTACCTCATTATGTATCTACTTCGAGTGTATAATGAATCTCTTCCGGATACGCGTGGAAAACAACCATATATTTGTAGTCGCGCAGTCGGGTCGGAAACGTTGTGCCCAAGGAACATTTAGAGAAATAGACATTTTGCGAAATTGAATTCTGCGACTGAGGATTTATTGCTAGCTCAGATATTAATAGACAGTTATGTAGTATTTAGTAATCAAATTAATTATGAAGTTATATTCACTGAATATCATAAGTACGTTGACAAACTTGGTACACTTCGGATATCGTCGGAATCTTAACCGTTAACTAAAGTGCATTTGCAGCGCATCTACTGTGTGAGCATAAAAGGTATATATGACACAACTAACCTAATTTTAAAGAATACTTTTTTCCGAAATTAAATGCTTGCTAATTTTGTACAGTCATTTTTGTACTTAAAAACAAATCTAAAATATGTTAAATACTGAAAGATTTAAATAATTTGTTTACAGTTTTTTCTTAAATATTTTAGAAGAAAATAAATATATATATTAATATTATTGCTGTTTTTTGTTTGTAATAATAAGAACACCCGGTTTGTTTGAGATATATGAATATGATTATTGAATGACAAGAGGAATGGACAGAACAAAGGATTTTTTTTCATTTTGCTGTTTAATAAAAATGTCCTTTGAAGAACTTTGTACTAACGATGGGCGATTGTTGCAAAAAAAAAAACAATCGTCGCCATGATTATTCGAATAACAATCTACTAATTGAACTACTAATTTGTACGTAGTGCTTTACGCAATCCGCTATGCATGCGAGTGTGCGGTGAACCACGGTGAGATTGGATTGGACAATGTCTTCTTAAGTTCCTACTACATGGGTAAGGTAGATTAGAATTAGATACATTGTTTAAACCTATGTATGTCTCTTAAACCTATGACTAATTTAAGTATTTACATTGTGAGAAACATAATTCAGATATATAACTTTTAACTTAATTCTTTTTCTGGTCTTACTAAAAACTCCTTACTTCCCCATGTGTTCGTACTGAAGGAAGTACTAACATACACTACGAATGGACATTCCTCAATCGATATATAATCGAAATATAATCTATTAGCGCCAATCGTATAATAACTGCAGTCGTAAGTAGTCGCGCACGGACTTTTTTAATTGTTGATTTGTAACGTAGCGCACGCACGCACGCACCATTTTTAGTAGTTACTTATTTATTAGTACGAGTTCGCTGCGCTACAAATACCGTAGGTAATATAAGTCGATGGCTACAAATTAGTAGGTACTTAAAGTTGAGACTCACACGCTGTGAGTCTAAAACAATCGACTAATTCGATTACTTTTAGTAATAATCACCCATCGCTACTTTGTTAGTTTATTGGAAAAACTTTAGCAGGTAGATCATCCCGCAACAGAAGCAAGAAAACCTTTCAGCAACCCTAATGTACGCATCTCCCAGCAGGAATATGTGCATCGAAGATATGGCCGCAGCCATCATATCAGACAATCATGTGCGTTTGCGTTGTATTATCATTCACAACACTAGTATATTATTATACGAAGGTTAAAAAGGCTTAATTAAAAGAACGTAATTAAGGGGAAATACTTTATTGATCCTAGTGTAAACGTATTTCGAAAATTGCATCAATACAATATATCCTTTAATAAAAATCTTGGTCTCTTACCTTACACTTAAAATAAATCGAAACTGTACGGGGAATAAAAAAAACTGTACAACAATAAAGTACCTAACTTTACACGTAGTGACTAACGGGCTGTGTAATATATAATGTACAGTGCAAACCCCCTTTTAATAATACCTGTTACAGATACGAGTAACCAAACAGTGTACAACTAATTAATTTTTAATGCCAATCCACATTCGTCATTAAATAATCTTCACTGTTTAGATCCAGCATCCTTTTGCTTTGCATCCGTTACGCCATGCGCATACAATGGAGAAAGAAAACTTAATATCAGCTAAGTCGTTATATCAGCAGACCGATGGATGGCCTCAGATGGCGCATAGTGTCTACTTTTGAAATGCCCAGATGTAACAAACACCCAATTCGCAAAGGAGTTAGCAAGAGTTTAAGGAAATTTTAAGAGAGAGCGCATGAAAGCAGCCCTACTGGGGAAGTACCTCCACCTCACAGAAAACCGCAGCAGCCAAATAACAAATTCATTTAAGTGAATGTAATGTTTGTTGGATTCCTTCAAGTAAGTGAGGTTAACAGTAAGCTCCTAAGTAGTGTCTGTGTTAACAGCGTAACTCGCGCGCGCGCGAGCTATACTTACTGTATTGCAAGCGGTTAGTTTATAGGCTACGGTCGCTACTTTACATCGGGTGAGCTTTATGCTTGTATGCCTCCCAATGTTGTATATATAAAAAAGAAGGTAATATTAAAGTGGTTTTTATCTACACCAATATTATAGATAGGAGAGCAGTGCTGTTTGTTCATATGTATGCCGGTATGGAGGGAACCAGAGATCTCGAGAAGTATACGTGCTACTTATTAGACTAGATTATTTTATGTTATTATTGCTTTGGGTTTAATTTTCATTCTTTTTTAAAGAAGCTATATTCTCTATGCTAAAATGATCAATCATATCCAACAAATATCCTGCAGCAACACTTATTTTTTTACATAAATACATTTAATCCCTAAAGTTACGTGAACTCAGTGAATTAGGTATCATTCCTTTTTGCGTAGTGTCTAGTCTACTACACATACTAACTACCCTTAATTTTGCGAATGCCCCTATACAAAATCGAGTTTAGCACCTTTGACTTAACCAATTTCATACTTTTATCTAACCATTCAAAGTTATTAAGTTACATTCGTAGCTTTTTTAGACCTACGATTTCACTTTTCAGACAGTAAGATGAAAATCTTTTTTCGGAAAATTCAAAAGGATAGAAATACATTCCTCAGCTATATATTTTTAATGACTTTTCCTCTTTAATTTTGAATCTGTTAATAAGATTTTCTGCAAATTGGACGTTTCGCTACATTTGGACATACTGCGCCGTTAGGTTTTGTGCTCAGCTCCAGATAACAATGGAAAAGTCACCATAAACAGGATAAAAGGTAATATTAATCACATTGGAACTTATTTCAATACAATAAGGTACTCTCATTGACAACATTAACGTGTCATAGATAACTACCATTGGAACTGTACAGTATTACATTGTATGGTTGATTTGTACATTTAAATTCCATTCTTATCTGGAATGGTGCGTGTAGGTTTGTACGTACACATGTCAAAACAGATTAAAATGTTGGAGCCATTCTCAGAATTGCACCCGTGAAGGATAAATAGGGGAACAATGGGTGTATTAGACTTGTACATTATGCCAAGGCAGATTAAAACGATATTAAATGTAGGTGCCGTTCCCAGAATTGCGCCGGTGATGGATAACATAAGGTAACAACGTTATCGTTGTGTTAGACAACATTAATATTTATTGTATTGTAGAGTTGCACTTTGGTGTTTAAAATTATCGTTCTTTTTACACGAGATATGTCAATCGCTGTCAGATATTGCCTTCTTTCGACGTTTCGCTTGTTTAGGTTTTACAATTTCGTCCTCCTGAAAATAAATAACGATAGTTTTTAAACAAAAAATGTATTCACTGCCTAAAGGTTCACTAAGACGAGCCAAACTATATCGACTTATCGTTAACCATTAACTCAACTCGACGATACCATGTTATTGTAGTCTCATCGCATCAGAATCACTCTCTCAGCTCTCTTATTGTACATGTTTTATACAACGTCGGGAGGCATACATGCGTACGTCCCACCTGATGGAAAGCGGTTACCGTAGCCTATGAACGCTTGTAATCAAAGAATTTAATCAATTTGCATCTAGTATCCCACCTGGGAAAGTGCCTCCACCTCGCAGAATACCGCAGACAAATAACAACTCCCTAGAGGGTTGTTGTTGTGTCCCTGCGTGTGAGTGAGGTCACCAGTAAGCTTCGAAGGAATTGCTGTGTTAGCAGCAGAGGTGGCATCGCGCGAGTGATACTCAAGGTATTACAAGCGTTCATAGGCTACGATGACCGCTTTAGATCAGGTGGGCCCGTGTGGTTGTATGTCACCCGTGTCAAAATCGATAGTATTGCAATTTGTAAGTAGTATTGCCACATTTTGTTCTATCGATACTATCAATATTATCGATATTATAATACAATATAGTATAACATACCACATACAAGTGCCGTATTTTCCTCAAACAGTGCAACTAAAATTGTTTGTAAAGGAATGCCGTTTTTAGGCGGCTCCATTTAGAAACATTCTTTCCCCTTTTACTGTAATACTTTTGTAAGCTTTTCATTTCAGAATTTCAGAGATATGGCCCACAATATATAGATATTTTTGCTTTTAATAACTCAACTCTTTAGGAAGGAAAGTTATAGATAGACTGTTTAACATTGACGAGCTCAGTCGTGAATGACGCGACTTTGACACCAACGCTCATGGGTTCGATACCCACACAAGGCAATCATTTGTGTGCATGAACATGGCTGTTTGTCTTAGTCTAGATGTTTTAAGAGAGGTAGGGCGCATCAAAGCAGCCCGTCTGGGGAAGTACCCTCCACCTCACAGAAAACCGCAACCAAATAACAACTCCCTAGAGGGTTGTTGTGTTCCTGCGTGCCAGTGAGGTCACCAGTGAGCTCTCAAGGAGTTGCTGTGTAAGCAACAGAGGGGGCCTCGCGCGAGTGATACTTAATATATCGCAAGCGTTGATAGGCTACGGTACCCGCTTTACATCAGGTGGGCCGTATGCTTGTATGCCTCCCGACGTAGTATGAAAAAAACATGTCGCTATGCGGCGCGCCGAGCGCTGGTCATCAGCTATCTCATAAAAAGTAAACTATTATTCTAATAATTGTCGCTCAATTGCAACTGGAGGCCGATTCTACTAAAAAACTGCAACTGCACTGCAGCGCGGCGTGTGTCAAATTGTGTACATTTTGACGTTTCTTTAAACATCGCTGCTGTCAGATCGCTTGACAAAACGTCAAGATGTACGCATTCTATTCATGTAGGCAGTGGCGTGCACTCCATATAGGCAAAAAGACATTGCCTACCCTATCAATTTGATAAATACCATCCGATGTTTCATTCTTAAACATAGTTATTAACTAATATTTCGTATCAAAAACAAAAAATTAAAAGCTCCATCTATCGCTATCGGTAAGTTATTAAAGTCATCGCTAGTCATATTCAAATCGCAGCTAGGCGCTACGCTACACTAGCGCCGCATTGGCAGCTTTTTACGGCAGAGACACTAACTATATCTGTCTAAATTTACGTATGGGTGCCGTGTTGTTAATACAAATACTGTAGTGTGCATTCCTATAATTACATTGCCCACAATAACACAAATAACGCACACAATGGCAAAGTATAGACAATGTCTTTTCAGCTGAACTATAACGTAAATCACCGAAGTGTCGCGAGCATTGCTACGTAACTATTTTAAAAAGTAGTTTGCTGCATATAATTATAGTGAAAGATATTGCCATTTCTTTTTTTCGTATAAAATTGATGTTCAATTTTATTTTGATTTTAAAACGGCCGCCATTGTTTTTGTTTTGAATCGATTGACTGGTAGCAGACGAAATAAGATTTTAAAGTTTTAAAGTTGATAAATATGATGATATTCACTGCGAAAGTTGTTCATGTGGTGTGTGTAGGGAAAATAAATGTTTTCAAAACTATCTTTCGGTGAAAAAAAAACAAGTGATCACATACATCATTATTTCCACAAGATTGGGTAACCAAAATCAACATTCTGTATTTATTGGTAAGTTAATAGCTTTAAAAAAATTCTGCCTACCCTGTCAAAAATCTCTGTGCACGCCACTGCATGTAGGCCTACTGAACTGTGATGAGATTCCAGAACTCACTGATGTATAATTACGGTCGCTAAATCTAGTTCGAGCGTCAAATCGTTTGACTAATGTGTTGCGATTGTCGATGATAATGTATAAATGATAAACTTGTTAAGATGAACAGTGATGGTATGTAGGTGGGTAATAAACGTTATTTTCAATTAATGGAAGCCGCTTCAAGTATTATTCGAGGTTTTTATTTTTCAATGTGGCATTAATGCACGTGATAATCAAATGAGCATTTACGCGAGAGCCTCTTACACTACTCGTAAATGGCCTTGTAATCTTCCTCAAGAATTTAACTATTAAATGCAAAAAAGATTTCATCAAATCACACTGGTAGATTCAGAAATTCGTGTGTGCCAACAAACCAGCAAACAAACTTCCGCTTTATATTTTAGTACATGTAGTTATTTCCGAAATGCTAGTACATTAAAAAAAGTAAAATAACAGCACTGAATAAGATACAATAAGATTATATTTCAAAAAATGTAAGACGTGTCTAGGTGCCCGCGAGGGCCCAATGGCAAATAAAGAATTTTTATCTTTGTTTTTTTGCGATTTTTCCTTGCTTGCTTTTTTAAGTACTTACTATATTAGAGGATCATGAGTATACAGTTACAGGTTTTGATTTGTGATTTATCGCAATTTTAGATTTTTCATGTACCTATCTGCGCTATATATCACCTATAAGAGTGGGCCTGGATGGTTTTCATTTGTGATTTTTTGCCATCCGTACAACAAAGTGATCGCATAAAGATTGATTTTTACTAAAAACGAACGGAGCTCTTAAGCAGTCGTCGCAACTAGTTTTATTTTATTTTTTAGAGCTTTCACTCGCCATATTCATAATTTACCGTATACCGTTATGACAACGTGTTAGAAACGATTTAGTAATGAGCGCTTCCGGGATCATAGGGCATTAAGGCTTTAGTACATTCCGAAAGGAAATTTTAATTTCGGATGCTTAATGTCTACAATAAAAATATCAACAATTAAAACTTTAGTTCTTTTAAATTGTTTAATTTATCTATGAATCAATGTACCTTTGATTTATAACATAAACGATCATTCGTCGGATAAGTACCCGAAAAAATAAATTAATAAAATTGACGAGCTCGGTGGCGCAATGGTTAGTAAGGCTACTTTGACACCAACGCTCGTGGCTTCGATTCCCACACATGACAAACATTTATGTGCATGAACATGTGCTTGTCTTGTTCTGGGTGTTTTCTATGTATCATAAGTATGTATTTACAAAAAATGCATATACGTATGTTGATCAGTTGTCTAGTACCCACAACACAAGTTTGGCTTACTTTGGGGTTAGATAGCGCTGCGTAATTTGCCCGAGAAAAAAATGTGAGATTTACTTGAAAAATTGTTAGCCTTATTACAAACTAGTTGCAGCCCGTGACTTCGAATATCTTGTGGAAAACGCTTTTTTTTTAAACATCGGCGGTAGGCATACACATGATATAAAGCGATAATCGTAGCCTTTGAACGCTTGCAATATATTAAGTATCACTCGCGCGATGCTATAACACACTCAACTCGTTAGTAGCTTACTCGTGACCTCACTCGCGCGCACGATTAACAATCCTCCAGGGAATTGTTATTTGGTGTTTCCTTTCCTTTCTTTCCATCAGGTGGGACGTACGCATGTATGTCTCCCGTCGTTGTATAAAACATGTACAATAAGAGAGCTGAGAGAGTGATTCTGATGCGATGAGACTACAATAACATGGTATCGTCGAGTTGAGTTAATGGTTAACGATAAGTCGATATAGTTTGGCTTTCTGTGAGGTGGAGGTACAACAGACAAACAGCCAGACACGAGCGTTTGTGTCAAAGTAGCGTTACTAACCACTGCGCCACTGAGCCCGTCAAAACTTCTTTCTTTTTCCTCGGTTTCTAAGAATCTTATCGGAAGGCTGAATAATATCTAATAATAATAATAATAAATATATATAGCCTATAACTTTCCTCAAGGATTAGGCTATCAACTGCAAAAAGATTTTTTCAAATCCGACTGGTAGATCCAGAGCTTAGCGCGTTCAAACAAACAAATGCTTCCGCTTTATATATTAGTATAGATGTATAGATTAATGATTACAATTTAATGCTGCAATTATATTTATATACTTCATTCAAAAACTTTATAACGTCTAGTGCTTATAAAATTTTCTTATTGCAGAGGTCATTATGGCACCTAACGTTCATTCTATTTTCTTAGTTACTATCTGCTCAAATTCAAACATTATTAATAACTAAACGCAGTCGCGTAATTCGTCTAAACAAGGATTTTGGCAGGGGACAAGGCATGTTGGCAATAGTAATTTTGTTATCTACTTATGCATAAAAACGTATGTTGCGTATAGACTCAAAAACGGCTGGACCGATTTACCCTGCAGGTGATCTTGTGAAGTTTGGTAGCGATTCGGTTTTGTAGGCTATAATTATAAATTTTATTGAACAATTAATCACACTTTTCGCCTTCGCCAGGATCACCTTTTAATTGTGTCGTTTTGATGTGATTTTTCTAATAGGGGCTCGGACAACATTTCAAAAAGTGATTCATGATCAATATACGTCAAAATATTGATTAATAACAAACAAAACATTTACTAACAAGTTAGTTAAATGCTACAAACTTTCAAATAGCTTTAATATCAGGAATATAATAATAGCTTTTACGATTTGTAATTTGATTACTTAATAATTACGCCACATGTTTTTTAAATAAATATTTATATTTATTAAAAAACACGCGTTACATTTATGCAAGTATTTATTATAAAACACGTGACGTGTGGCAATTTTAGATAAATAATCTTTAGACATCGTTTTTGGTCATTTAAAGGTTTATTTATTTATAATAAAATTTTATATGGTGACAAATATGCGTTATGATTAATTTGAATCCCTTTTTAAATTGTTGTCGGATCTCCAATTCGATCAGATTTTGCTCTAAGCAAAAATTTATTTGCCTATTCTCATTGCCAGTAAATTATTATCCATGAAGGTAAAGAACTTACCTCACTGTCGTCGTTCGATGAATGTAAATTCTGGTTGAGAGGCAAAGAATTAGAAACTAGTTTTCTCGCTCGCCTCGATATGGGTAATTCATCTTCCCATGCCAGACAAAATAATTCACTATATTGTCTCTGTAAAGGAAAAATACCAAAAATGTAATACTATTATCAAATACAAGACTCAGGGAAAGCTGTTTATCTGAGACAAAAATTGCCAAATAGCTTGTTCTCCTATAGAAATTTGTAAACAAAAGTACTAGTAAAGTTTGGATACTATACAATTTTCCTCAACTCCGTTGAAATTTTAAAATAGTTTCCAAAAAATTCCGGAAATGCGTAAATTACAATATTATGACTTATGAGAAATAAAATACAGTTTAGTATTAGGGTATTACTAATTCGTTTGCGTGTGGCTGGTCCTAATGAAATTGTTTAACGTGAATAGCTTATCATAAATATATTATTGGACACCTGAAGAAAATAAACAACGAATACCAGCATACCACGCAAGGATTTGGTGTTAAGATGGATAAAGATATGTGGAAAAAAATAAATAAGACATATTTTGATCCTGATTGTTTTTGATTCAATGCCTTTTTTATGAAATGTCTAGATACCGAGCCTCTTATGATTATTTTCAAAACATTATACTTTATGACATTCAATTGTTCTAAGACCTAAAAACCATTACGCATCTTATAAATACGAAATTCCGACTTTCTATGAGCAAAACTTCACAATATATATAGCATTGCAGCAACATTGTATATGAAATAATTGTATTTAGAAAGGGACCCATTTAATTAATATATACCTAGTATCGAATACCTATATAGTAAACTATAGGATAGAAAATGGAACTTTTGGACTTGTAAGGTACCTACATAACAATTAACATAATGTATAGCATTGATCATAACACTATTGGGTGATATAATACATGTAAATGTCATGTAATCAAAAGCTGTATGTACGTGTATAACTTCACGCCAAATCCATTGCGGGGTAGGCAGCGGGGACCGAGCGCCACATGAATCGATTCTTACATACAAGGCCAAGACTTACCTACCATGACCAAATGGATAGTGTTCTACCAGGTGATATCAGGAGACTTAGAAACTGGCGAGCGTGCATAGGAAGGGCAATTAACGTTAAAGAAGGGAGTGAGGTGTGTAAGGGATCAAACGCTGTCAAGGTACAAAATACATCTTATTTATTTGCTTTAGGTATAAAACAATATATTTATGAATCGTTCGTTGAAATAGACGCTCACGTCTACGCCATGTTGTTTTTGTGTGTCTTTAGATTGAGCATTTATTTATTTAAGCAAAATCCGTAGCCATTGCACGACTTACCCGTAATGTGTCATTACTATTTGATTGTGCTTGTTGTAACGCCTTTTGCATACACTGCATATTAAAAATTGACATATCATCTTGTTCCACACTGTATACTCTTAATTGCTCCAAGTGACCAAGTACCTGTTTGAAAATGATACAGTTTAAAAATTAGTTTTTTTTTTTATAAAATCGAATGAATGTGTTTCCGGACCAATTAGACAGTTCCATTTAGTATGAAATTAACGATTAACGATGGACATCTACTAGACAACCAATAAACAAGTAAGAGTATAAATACCTTTTTAGGAAAATATATACACGTATGTATGTATGTATATCTTCACGCCAGGTCCCTTGCGGGGTAGGCAGAGAGTACCGAGAGCCATAAGACAAATATATACAACATAAACTTTTAAGGGCAAACGAGAACACAATGGTTGCTATTTATTTATTATTGTTTATGAAAATTCAAATTTAATAAATTAACTATATTTTGATTTATAAGGACAAATTATTATAGTAATTTTATATATTCTGTAAAATAATTTATACCTACTAAAATATAATCCAGAGAGAATAGCATAATATACTCATTTATGTCTCTGCCTACCCCGCAAGGGATTTGGAGTGAAGATGTAGATAAAGAGAAATTAATTATTATAAAATCACACAAATTATTATTTTCATCAAACATAAGCATATCTGTCTAATTAATATGGAATACTTTTAAACAATTAATTTTGTTAAACACGCTGGCGCAGTGGTTAGTAACGCTACTTTGACACTAAGATTCGTGGGTTCGACTCTCACACAGGACAAACATTTGTGTGTTTGAACATGTCTTTATCTTGGTCTGGCTATTTTTAAAAGAGGTAGTAAGCATCAAAACGGGACTTTTGGGGATATACTTCCACCTCACAGAAAACCGCAGCCAAATAACAACTCCGTGGAGGATTGTTGTGTTCCTGCGAGTGAGCGAGGTCACCAGTAAGTGGCTGTAGCGGCGGAGGTAGCATCGTGCGAGTGTTTCTTAATGTGTTGTAAGGCCCCTTTCTGATTTGGCGGTGCGGTATCGGTGCAGTAAATTAAATACAGTAAAATTTTTACCGCTTCGTTACCGAACGCCTATATTTGCTTACACGCATCCTGATTGGCGCGGGCTGTGCGAGAGCGGGGCGGTATACGTGCGGCATACTGCGCCGCAGTACGGCCATCCAGTAACAATCCGAATACCGAGCGCGAATTCTTTAAATAAGGGTTTTTTTTTCGTAATAAGGGGTGCAATAAGACACAGAAGTTCACGATAACTTTGTTTTGACATCTTATACATCGCTCGGAATTTTGCATCATCTTGCGAAAGTTGTTGTGCCGCAATAAAAAGTCTGCAAGAAATATTTTTGGCAAAGTTCCCAATACTTCTTTCTTTTTCTACGCAATCGTAAATACATGTAACACGCAACGACATCTTTATCTGACGAATCCATTATTTCACGATGACGGCACAGACGCGTCTGAATGTTAGCACCGAAAGCATGCAGACAACTTACCGACAGTAAACTGATAAGTGGGAGAGATCTGGCCGACACAGTATACTGTCGGTATACCGCATACAGATGCCGCACCGATACCGCACCGGGTCAGGAAGGGGCCTAAGTGTTCATAAGGGATAACCGCTTTACTGCAGGCAGGTCGTATGTTTGTATGCCCCCCGACGTTGTATAAAAAAAACACCCTGGCGGGTTGTGTTCTTACAAGCAAGTAAACTATAAACCTAAGAGTGCGTGAACGATACTTCATGTATAGACGTAATCTCTTCACGTCAGGCAAGCTGTATGCTTGTTTAGCGTCCATTCCAGCCATGCAATTCTGTAAGAGCAAACGTCCTTACATCCTCGGAAACATCGGCTGTTACAGCCTTGAACACAAAATTGCAATTCTTTGGTGTCGCTTTTCATGGTTGTGCGACACTAGCGCCGCAAGGCTGCGTTTGGAATTGGAATTCTACAAGGCAAACAGCCTCGCGTACGCTTACAGCCTTATAGAATATCAAATAATTTAGCCGTGATCGCAGTAGACAATGTCAAAGCTGTGACATCTGTGATCACAGCGACGCACACAGCCATTACGAGTCGCTTAGAGAATTGCATGGCAGTATAATGTCCGGTTCACATTATCCCAGTGGCATTCCAGTCCAGCTATCGAATCCAGTGCTAAAATGCTTCTGAAATAATATAAACCAGCGCTGGAATGTTCCCATTCCACTTCTACTTTTTCATTCCACATCGCCCGTTCCAGCGCCACTGGAATAGTGTAGACAGCCATTTAATAAAATAATTACTTAATTACACTGTGACGAAGAGATTTTCAGGAGTATCCCAAAAGATTATAACTTGAGGTATTGACAAGCCGTTTTGCCCTTGTTTGGTCTCTAGGGCGTATCAAAGCAGCCCGTCTGGGGAAGTAACTACACCGCACAGAAAATCGTGGCCAAATAATTACTCCCTATAGGGTTGTTGTGTTCCTGCGAGTGAATGAGCTTATCAGTAAGCTCATAAGGAGTTGCTGTGCTAGGAGCAGAAGTGGCATCGGGCAGCGATACTTAATGTAATAAACGTTTATAGGCTACGGTAACTGCTTTACATCAGGTGGGCCGTGTATTTGAATGTCTCCCGACGTTGTATAAAAAAAAATGCTTTTTTTTATCTTAATAACGTCGGGGGCATACAATTATACTGCCCACCTGATGTAAAGCGGTTACCGTAGCCTATTAACGCTTGTAATAAATTAAGTATCACTCGCGCGATGCCTCCTCTGGTGCTTACACAGCAACTCCTTAGGAGCTTCCTGGTGACCTCACTCACACGCAGGAACACAACAACCCTCTAGGGAGTTGTTATTTGGCTGCGGTTCTCTGTGAGGTCGAGGTATTTCCCCAGACGCATTGCCGCATCTGCTGCTGACGCAGCAACTCCTTCGGAGAACTCCTTAGGGGCTTACTGGTAACCTGACTCACACGTAGCAACACAACAACTCTCTAGGGAGTTGTTATTTGACTGCGGTTTTCTGTGAGGTGGAGGTACTTCCCCAGATGGGCTGCTTTGATGCGCCCTACCTCTCTTTCCGCATGTACATAATAAGGCCCTTCACAGACCTAGCTATAATATATCGTAAGATAACACGCGGTCTTGCTCTCAATATATGAAACAAGGTGATACTGTATTTCTCCTGTTTCAGCGTGTGCCATACATACCGAGTAAGAGAGTTAGGGCGCATCAAAGAAGTACCTCCACCTCACAGAAAACCGCAGTCAAATAACAACTCCCTAGAGAGTTGTTGTGTTGCTACGTGTGAGTCAGGTTACCATTAAGCCCCTAAGGAGTTCTCCGAAGGAGTTGCTGCGTCAGCAGCAGATGCGGCAATGCGCAAACGATACTGGCATTGGTAATGTAATAATCATTTATAGGGTATAGTAACCGCTTTACATCAGGTCGCCCTTATGTTTGTATGTCCCTCGACGTTGTATAACTATAGGGTACGGTAACCGCTTTACATCAGGTGGGCCTTATGTTTGTGTGTCTCTCGCCGTTGTATAAAAAAAAGTGAGACAGCGTGTTATCTTACGATATATTATAGTTAGGTCTGTGACGAGCTTAACAATATGTAAATATTGATCACGAATAAAAAGTTACTGAAACTTACTAATTCAGCAGAAGGTGGAGCATTTGGGGGTACATTATGCTTCGAAGGTCTTTTTCTTTTATTAGGGCTTGTCCCGGGATACCGTGTACTCAGCAAGACCGAAACCAAATCGCCTACTTTGTCTTCATAATCCTGACACCAATACATGACAGTAGACACTACAAATGTGTCTTCCACCTCTACAGGTCTACTAAACAACTGACGCAACACTTCAGCATTAGGCTTTTCCTGTTTTAACATTAGCAGTACTGATGTAAGTGCCTCGGCGTGTTCTTTATAAGACAACTTAGGTATAATTGGTAAGACATCATCGACTGAGATATCATGTGCAGTCAGAAGTTGCCACAAGCAATACTGTTCAAAGGTTTCCCATCCGAGGCTTGTTGATAGCATAGTTATTATATCATCTGACTTAAACATCATTAGGTTTCCTTGCAATGTTAGGCAAACCAAACGCTGTAACTGCCCTGCATCTAG
The DNA here is from genome assembly GCA_947507595.1 of Pyralis farinalis. Lineage (NCBI taxonomy): Eukaryota > Metazoa > Arthropoda > Insecta > Lepidoptera > Pyralidae > Pyralis > Pyralis farinalis. The sequence goes on from OX382274.1 coordinate 20,162,649, forward strand.
TGTCGACACTATGGCATGAAGCAATCTAATATGATTCTGTGCCTGTTCTTTGAATTCTCGGTACACATCTGGTATAAGCCAAACTAAAAGATTGGCATCACATTCCTGGCACCTTTCAAAATCATCTGCTAGGCTATCTCCTAGTTTTAATTCCAAAAACCCACAGTAATCTCTGTACAATTCCGTTTTAAATTTCACTTCTTTTCTTTTCGCAGCATCTCTTTCTGCTCGTCGTTCTCTCTCATAGCACACCTTTATATAAAATAGGAGATAATATCCAACACTATGAAGAGAATTTTGTTTGTAAATCTCTTTAAATGTTTCCAGAACCAGTTTACGCCTCGCTTCAGCTCCCTCACCATTTGCAGTAAGAAAAGTGAACATAGAAAATATAGGCGAATTCAATGCAGAATCAATTTCAGACAGTGTTGGATAGCTACTGACTCTAAAAGAAGGGGTGTCTTGCACAGCAGCTGTGAAAAGGTCAGCCAGAGCTACGGGAGCAGGCATAGGATTGCTGCATGCATTAAGAAGTGCAGATGCAGCAGCAGATGATCGTTCATCAAGAAGAGTTTCTGCTAATGGCCTTAAAATTAATGGTAATGCAGCTGCCAACTCAGGACGTTCACGTGCCCGAACTTCTGATAATGGCAAGTCATCATCATCAGTATCTTCTGCAATATTTGGCTGCACGTCATCTTCATCATCAGAGAATGCAGGTTCATCTGGGCCGCCCCTTGGCATATCTTCATTTCCTTCTTCACGGATACCCGACACACCTTCACCATTACCATTACTACAGAATTCTTTGAATGTTTCTCTAACAGTTGTACGCAATTCTCGATCTAATTTAGGTGAGTCAAACAGTGGTTGTAAATTGGGTAATACTCGTTTTTCAATTATCTGTTGCAATGAATTAAAAATGCCTTGCCGCACTTTCTCCGCATGTGGAGGGTAAAAATTTGGAATGATTCGACAAAGAAAGTCTAACAAAGTAGCAGTAACTGCTGGGTGTGATCTCATTGAATGATGCATGACAAGAATGGCTGGTTCAATGTTCATTATGTTATCTTTTTCGGGATCATAGAACAACCAGTCGTAGAAGAGTGCTAGCTTAGCATTTGATGCTGCTACATTTGATGTACATGTTGTGAGAAGCCAACCAATGACAGCCCACCTTGGAATGATGTCGGAGCATAGTAACTCATTAGTAGGATGAATCACCCCTACTATGAATCTAATCATGTCACTTCGAAGTGACTGGGACTCTGGAGTTGCAAGATATTGGCGTTGGAACCATTCCTGATACTTTTTATGATGTCCAAATCTCACTTGTGACGTTAGAAAGACCAACTTTCTTTCCATGTCAGGTGTAAGCCTGGATTGCAAGTATCTGCGGGAGGTCCTAGATTGTAGGAGTTGAGAGACATTTGTAAAAGTAGGGCACAGAGTTTTAGGATTTGCCAAAACATCCTGCCAAAGCTGACTAAATTCTGGTATACGAGCTACATTCTGAAGCAACCGTACCAAATCTCTGCCTAAATTTAATACATCGGAAAAGCGTTCTCTTATAAGAGCAATAACAAAATTCACTTCTTTTTGTCTCAAAGCCATCAATTGTGGTATGTTATGATCTTCTATCAACCGTAGGTATGTGTACACTACCATACAAATAAGCACAGGAAATTTATCCAACCAAGTTCGATTTTCAATAAAAATATCCAACAGAGATTCTACTAAGATTATGTTTTTGGGTGTAATATCACCCCCAGATGCATAGCGCATTAAATTCCAGCATACACTGTCCACTCCGTTTACTGCATTTCTTATCATCTCTTTTATAAGCCATAGTAGCTGATTGCGAGTAGTATCTTGAAATTTTAAATACCTGTCTAGGATCAAGTTGGATAAATTGTTAAGTACACACGTAAGACCATCTCTGGTGACGAGGGTGAGGTCTCTATAGCACTTGGTGGCATTCTGAGGTTCCGTCAGGATGGACATGAGCATTCCCAGTGATACTTCTTCATGATTCTTACACACAGCATTATTTAATGCGTCGTGGGCCTCCTTTTCACTGCAGTCGGCGACTAATGATTGAAAATAATTGTAAGCCCTCTCGTATCTCTAGAAATAGGAAATACAAACACCAAGATAAGAGAAAAGTTTGAAAATCATACGAAATCAAATTTCGCGCCGGTAGACAGTAGCGCCAGTACTGTCGATATCAGAAAATTATGGTTGTACATGGCTGACTAAACGATTCTTTGTTGAGAAACTGCGAAATTGTACACTGTACCTCTTCTATGTCATCCTTGTTTTCTATGGCGGTGCACACAAATAATTTTGGTGAATTAGATTTGCTTTGCTCCATAATATGTATTTATTAAAACTACTTATTTAATTAAAAATCTCGCACAGATCCCTCCTGCATGGTATAGTAGGCGAAAAATATTTATGAAGCAATACAATCAAAAACATGAATGTGTGCGTGTGTCATGTCACCCACCGTGGAACAAACAAAAAAATACCGTATCACTAGATGGCGCTTCATTAATTACGTTCGGTTCCAAGCATGAAAAATTATATGCAATAAAATTAAGGAACAATGAATACATACAAAATCACTACATATGTTTTACGAGGAATATTAGTCTTTGTCTAGGGTAAAATATATAATTTAACTTTGAATAATTACTTTTAATTGAACGAATGAAAAAATGTTTGCAGTCCAATGCCACATGCAATTTGATCCAACCTGCTTTGTGTGCTTCCGCCACCAATTAGTTCATGCGGCCTAGCGCCGGCCGGCACCCACCCACTACTGTTAGTGCGTGCTACATGCCGACGCTGCCATGGCTGCTCTGGTAGTCTCTGCTAGTTGTTGTTGTTAACTTCTACAACGCCTGATGATGACTCGTGGAGAGGCGAAACACGTGTCGCAGCGACGACCAGGCCAGTCGTGGCAGCGACGGTGGTGGTGGGGGGATGCGGATTCTGTTCCAGATGGCGGACGACCGCAGCAGCCGAGGCAGAGACTACCGGAGTAGCCATGGCAGCGTCGGCATGTAGCACGCACTAACAGTAGTGGGTGGGTGCCGGCCGGCGCTAGGCCGCATGAACTAATTGGTGGCGGAAACACACAAAGCCGGTTGGATCAAATTGCATGTAAATTTGACTTTCGCAAAATAACGCCTGAATCTATTAACTGAATAAATATCTATCTTATGTCTTGAAAAAATGGAAAGTTAACGACAATTGATAAGGTTAGGTACAGCTACCAGATTGGAGATGCACCGTCATTGTGCCCTTGCATAAAGGCAAGGAATTATGTACGCATAGACTGCGCAAACTATACGCATCAGTTGCTAACTCCCATTCTTACATAATCGTTACAAACGCGTTGCGCCAAAAATCTTGCGGAATGCTTGCGACTTGCGACTTACGCAATTTTGCATCTCAACCGCGATTGCTCTCCTGGCCATATCTGGCTGTTACTTCCCTAAGTAAGCGTTGTGATTAGCACCGCGTTGCGATGTGCCTTCTGGCATAGGTTTCGGCTTCCTAGAAGTTTTTTGAACGCTCCGTCTACACTTCCTTCGCCGTTCCTTTCCATCAATCGCCGCAAATCGCAAAAATAAACGCTTAAAAATAATTAACTATTTAACATTGATCGTGTCGTGAATGATGTTAAGTCTGAAACAAGTGATCAAAGGCATCCATGAAATTTGAAAAGAATACCCGGGTCCTTTGAGGGTTAGACTCGAAACACTATATTCAAATCAGATTCGAAAAGTTGTCTGTGAAAATGTATGCAATCTGAGTATAAAATTTTCCAGTATGGTTTTCTGAATCAATTTGAGTTATTAAGAGGTTATTACATGGCCGGCAACGCAAGAGTCAACATACTTGATGTTGCAAATGTCCATAGGCTCTGGTAAATACTTACTATCAGGCAGGCCGTACGCTTGTTTGTCACCTTAGTGGTATATAAAAAAAAGTTACTACAAACAGTACAAACTGATGAAGTTTAAATTTAGTCCTAATTGAAGAGCGGCTACGATGAAACAACCCTCCGTTTAGTTTTTGACTTCAACGACGATTTCTGAAGTGTGATTCCTTATCAAAACACAAGGCTGCAGGATTATAGAATTTTTGCCTAACGGTTACTAATGCCGAATTTGGGCACTATCTAATCATCATCATGATAATTCCGCTGAATTCCGCTCACCGCCATTTTACTTTGCCGCTTCCTTTCTGTCATAAGTTTCGTATTGTGAAAGATTTTTCAATCGCTTACTAGAAGTAATATTTCATTTGTAAAGTGAAATAAAAAATAAGGTAATAAATATGTACATAAACCACTTCTTATCGAAATATAGGGTCATCATTGTTGTGTTTTTTCTATTTGATGAAAAAGTCAACTCGGACGCCGGTGTTTTTTTTATATATTTTAGTTATAAAAGTAATCAAATGAAAATCAGTGTTTTGTATTTTTTATTTCAAGTTTATTACAATTAACATGGATAATCAAAGAGAAAAGGAACGCGATCGGTCGAGGCGTAGCGACAGGCCCTCCAGATTTTCTGACGTTAGAAGAGATCGATCTGATGTCCGCGATCGTTCAGAGGCAAAACGACTATACGTTTCTAATATACCATTTGATATCCGTTGGACAAAATTAAAAGATTTATTTAAAGAAAAGGTATGTGTGTAGTAATTCCCATTTTACCCCATCAGAAGGCCGCAATGATATTTATTTCAATTGCAAATGGTCTTGTTTTCTGTACACCATGTGCTAGTAGTAGGTATATGCCAAACAAATAAAAATATAGTGATTTATAATGCTCTCCTACAGGACAAAATCATATGGTCCCATATACTATTGACTTTGATATTGCTTTCCTTGCAGAAATGTATGTATGTTTTGGTATTATTGTCTCCATAGGTCTTGTTTTGGCTGTCCTCATAATTATCCATTATTTATATACCATTTGTCTTCGACTTCGTTCACACTACAGCAATATTTATTATCCCAAGTCAAGTAGTTGTAGTAGTTAGTCAAGCCCACTGACTGACTACTACAACTACTTGACTTGGGATAATAAATAATTTAATAAAAAGACTGATATCAGTCATGCGCGTTTCGGCGGAAAGTATATAATCAGTTCTGACAGGTTAAGCAGCCTGACTGAGGAAATATTTCTATGAAATAGAACAATGTAGACAATAATACATAGGATCCTTATTCATCCACTAACAATCCTGATGAACATGGTTACCACTAAGCTTGTGAGATGCTACTATAAAAACAGGAAGGAGTAACTATTGATTGTTATCATTGGCAGGCTTATGAAGTGTATTGCAGGTTTTCATAGATTACAATAATGTTCCATATTCTGACGAGAGATGAGTCATAACAGGTTAAATGTGATACCTGTTATATCTGTTACAGTTACATGAAAATAACAGCATTGATTACCTGTTAATAAATAACAGCACGCTCAGACCACAATTATATAGGCACTATTGCTAGAATTTCCAATGTTAGATATTATTTTCTTCTTCGTGTTATTCCATTTCCTACTTGGATTGGTGGGGTTTGCTACCTAAGTCTAAGGATTTGGCGAATATTCAGATTTTTACATGGAGCGGCTGCCGTCAGTTCTCCACAAGCCAGGTGGAAAGCGAAACCTTTCCTAGGTAAGGTTACAGGTCTTTTGAAATATAATTTTTTGGTTGTACAACTTTTGTTACCATGTTTTCCTTTACCGCCAAGCTAATGATAATTACAAATACCCATATACATAAATCCGAAGACACGAATTTACTGGTACATGTCAGGGTTATTTTTATACAATGTTGGGAGGCATACATCCCACCTGATGTAAAGCGGTTACTGTAGCTGTGACCCCATCGGCTATACACAATGTAGCCGATATGTACTGCATTGGTCCTAGGTGGAGCTGTTCTGCTTATTACGATCAGTGACAGCCATGGCTAGACTGACGCAGTATTTTAAAAATTTTGTTCTACTTTTACCCACCACTATTTCGGAGACTGATTCTTGGGTGACCTGCCAAGTCAAACCTCTGTTTGGGAGAATGCGGGACACCGAAACAATATGTGCTGCACTGTCTGATCCACGCCGGGCTCGCAGAAGCATGATGGATCATCCGCACACTTGAATCTGTGCAAGTACGCAGGGAACCCACCATGCCCCGAGAGCACCTGTGTCGTATGCTCGATGGCACCACTTTGCCTTCGTTGTCGAAGCTGTTGTTTCTGATTTGTATCGCCTGTCCCATTTGTCAATGGTCCCCTTGCGGATCATACCCTTGACGAATGAGACAGGGGCTATCTGTATGTTTGAAATACCTGATAGTTTTATGTGTGATAATAAATACCCCACTCCTAATTCTGACCCCTTGCCATCTCATCTAAGTGTCTTAATTGATGTTATGCCGATATCACTTTGTAATATCTTAGTGTATATGGTTCTAGTACACTAAGGCTAAGTTGACTTACTTATACTTGCAGCTGTGAAATAATGAAAGTGTTATGTTTAATTTCAAAGTAAATCAAGCTTAGAATAGCTTTTAGAGCTTAGATTTTTTTAAATAATATTTCATATAGACCCTTACTTTCCTGCTATAGAGGTAGGTATCTGATTTTCATATATCACCAGTAGCAGGGAATGTCACTCATCAACCAATAATACACCAAAAATGATCCAGACTCTCTTAAGACGTCGAGTGCATATTGGTTTTAGGGAATAATCACCTCTTCCGTTCAAAAGCATATACTTAAACAATTCTTATTACTTTAAGAACAGTCTGCAATCCTTTTGTGCTTTAAATATTGCATTTTGTCTTCAGGTAGGTGATGTGGCATATGTTGAGCTGTACAATGATGAGAATGGGAAACCTAGAGGATGTGGAGTTGTGGAATTCAATAATTCTGAGGCAATGAAGAAAGCTCTCCTTGTTATGCATCAATATGAAATCAGTGGAAGGAAACTTGTTTTGAAGGAGGAAACGGGTAATTGTTTAAAGCTAATTATCTTTATATTCTATAAACATAGATACTTGAGTGTTACCTTTGTCATTGCCACCTACTGTAGGCCGATTCTACTAATGTTTAACGTCACTGCTGTCACATCGCGTCGCATGACGAAATGTCATAATGTACGCATTTTGATACACGCCGTGCTGCAGTGCAGTTGCAGTTTTTAGGGTTCCGTACCCAAAGGGTAAAACGGAACCCTATTACTGAGGCTCCGCTGTCCGTCCGTCCGTCCGTCCGTCCGTCCGTCTGTCACCAGGCTGTATCTCTTGAACCGTGATAGTTAGACAGTTGAAATTTTCACAGATGATGTATTTCTGTTGCCGCTATAACAACAAATACTAAAAAATAGAATAAAATAAATATTTAAGGGGGCTCCCATACAACAAACGTGATATTTTTGCTGTTTTTATTGATAATGGTACGGAACCCTTCGTGCGCGAGTCCGACTCGCACTTGGCCGATTTTTTAGTAGAATTGGCCTACTGGTTACTAAGTAACAAATATTCTCCATGTAGACTTATGCAACTCTATTCTGTACTAATCAGTCTTTCATCGGTATGTAGGTCTATCAAGCGATTGGGAGACAATTCTGTTGGATTTAATATGAAAATCCAACTTTTAATGTCAATTATAATGTGCTGCAACTGCTAACATAAACAAAATGTTTTATACTGTGCATGAATAAAAAAGTATATGTATATATAGAATTGCCTGGGTTATAGCCCAGACTCTTAGTAAAGACATGTACCAGATTTTTTTTTTTTTATTTATATATTTTATTTATAGATTTATGTAAATATTTCTAATTATCAAATGTTTAGCAGTGAAGGAAAACATTTTGAGGAAACCAACACGTCCCTGAAAATGCTTTTGAAAAATGTGACCTATCCTAAAAAAGATCTGATTTCCCTGTAGGATTGGTGTGGTCTTTGGCCTTTGGGTTAGGTAGTAGACCCCGTCAATCCTAATGAATTAGGAAATGGGATAAAGCTAGGAAGAAGAAGTACAGTGGCCTAGGTTGTAGCTACAGAAATTATGTACATCAAATAGCCTTTCCTTTTACCCTACTATTATGGTTTCAGCTTCTTTTCAGGAACACTGTTCCTATATGAAATCTATATGTTTGTCTGTGTGTTTGTCTGTGCTTTTTTTTTCGAATATTCGAATTTGACTTCAGATTCGGATTCAGCATAAAAAAGTAGAATAGGAATATTGAGGAACACCATTCCTATCTGTTAAGGGACATGGTCAAAATGGCCGACAAAAAATAATAATTTTTGAATTGTTATATAATTGACGAGCCAGGTTGGCTCTGGCAATGCAAGCTTGCGCATTCTCAACTGGTTCTCTTTTCTCTCCTTTGTCTGCTATATCCAATCATGATCTTACCTTTAGCCGGGTTTGATATTTCTAGATTCAAGAACTTAGTCAGTGAAAGTGTGGTATTTCAATTATATTAAAATGTTATATGTGATATTTGGTTTTGGAATAGAATTTTTACCAGCCTGCTCTTAATGTTAAAACCTCCCTTGTTTATTTTGTATAGGACATGAGAGGAGAATTAATAGTTCAAGATCAGGAGGAGGAGGCGGTGGTGGAGCAGGGGGCAGATTGCCTAATCATGATAAAGATGGGTAAGTAGCTGGCTGTGAAGAAATAGTACAATTATTTTTAGGAAAATATAATATTGATATATTATTATTATTATTTCTTCTATGTGGCGTTCTTGATGTTCTCGCCAATGACAACGCTTTTAATATATAAACTCAGCGTGTGCTCATGTGGGGCCCAAGCTTAGTAGGTGGCCAGGCTTAGTATATGTCTCTGCATTAAAATGGCCTTGTGAGTGTAGTAGATTTTACTTTAAACCCTTATAAGTATATTAACGTACAGATCTGTTGATTAACCTAAAAAGCAAGACAAACACAACATGTACAACAGCACAAAGGGTTAGTTGCTTAGAAGTGACAAACAACTTAGAGTTTAATGTTATTAGAGTTAATAAAATCACACAAAATATATACGAGGGTCATTTGAAAAGTTCTTAGCCTAACATGGTTAAAGTCATTGGTTTTTTTTATAACTACCCTCATTTTGTAGTTACATTATTACGCAACAAGTATGCACAGTTTAGTTTATTCACAGTAACTCATTGTTCGTTTACACGTGATACTGTAAGTCAAGTCAGAGCTATTTTTGAAAATGGGTAAAATTGAACAGCGTGCAGTGATAAAATACCTGAATTTGAAAGGTTTATTTCCAAAAGCTATACATGAAGACATGACTGCTACTTTGGGTGAGTCCGCTCCTTCGTATGCGACTGTTAAAAACTGGGTGGCAGAGTTTAAACGTGGTCGTGAGACCATTCAAGATGAGCCCCGTAGTGGCCGGCCTTCGACTGCTTCCACTGATCAAAACAAAGAAAAATTCTGTGATTTAATTTTATCTGATCGAAGATTGACTGTCGAGGAGATAGCTAAGACTGTAGGCATCTCATCTGAGCGAACACATCATATAATTACTACTGAATTTGGATTCTCTAAGGTGTCTGCGCGGTGGGTACCGCAACTGCTTTCAGTGGAACAAAAACGCCGACTCACAACTTCTTGCAACTGTTTAGAGTTATATGAAGCTGACCCAATAAAATTTGTTGAAAGATTTATAACCATGGATGAAACCTGGGTTCACCACAATACACCCGAGACAAAAGAACAGTCGAAACAATGGAAAAGAGCAGGATCGCCCACCCCAAAGAAGGCAAAGGTGGTTTTATCGGCGGGTAAAGTCATGGCATCCGTTTTTTGGGATGCAAAGTGTATAATTCACGTGGATTATTTAAAAAAGGGTGAAACAATAAACTCCGATTACTATTGCAACCTGTTGCGTCGTTTGAGAGAAGAAATCAAATAAAAACGTCCAGGTTTATTGAGAAGAAAAGTCTTGTTTCATCAGGACAATGCGCGCGTTCACACCTCTGTGCAATCCATGGCAGAATCCCATCAATGTGGCTTCGAATTGTTACCTCATCCCCCATATTCACCGGATTTAGCACCGTCTGACTTTTATCTGTTCCCAAAGCTGAAAAGATTTTTAGGTGGTAAACATTTTTTTACAAATGAAGAGGTCATAGCCGCCGTGGACGCTTATTTTGAGGAGTTAGACGAAGATTTTTTTTAAACGGGTATCGAAGCCTTACCGGGTCGATGGAAAAAGTGTTTTGAGCTCGGAGGAGAGTATGTTGAAAAATAAAAATAAACTCAAAATCGTGTGATTTCATTAAGTATGTAACTACTAAGGTCTATTGGACGAGGGATAGAAGGAGGTAGGGAATCATACAAGGAGGAGTAACACGCAGGCCACGCACTCAACCAAAAAGCAGAGTCATATTGATATACTTTGGTTAATGGAACATTGGCTAATAAAAATTGATATATTTCTTGGTATCCATAATTATAAAACAGTTAGTTGCTTTACTAGTAATATTTAATTATTATATAGTAATATTTAATTGAATAATTTCTTTACTAGATAGTCTTTGATTAGAGGCGGTTCAATGATTATTATAAAAAAAATGCCATTGAACCAAAGAACGTAAGGACATTGTTAGGCTCTGTTGAATGCACTATTGAGATTTCATGTGTTGAACTAGATAACTACATAATTATTTGTGTATACAGACCTCCTAGCAGTAATTTTACACAATTTGAGCAGGTAATGTAGGATACTTTCAGAAAGTTTTTACAGGCAAAAAAAGCATAATAGTATGTGGTGATTTCAACGTAGACATACTAGTAAACACACAAACAACTCTCAGATCATTACGGTCAGTTGGTAGTATACCAATGTTCAAATAATGTAGATTTAAAAAGTGATCTGTTGTATAGATCACTGACCACTAATAAACTCATTAAATACAGCAATGAACTGTGGGAAAGGTTGCCATTATTGGATTACTCTGTAGACAATTCTGATTTGCTCTATACCAATTTGTTTCATGTTATCTCCTGTGAGTACCAAACATATTCAAATATAAAAAGGTTAATACCACAAATAAATTTAAGTTTAATGATTGGGCAACTACAGGCATATTGATAAGTAGAAATAATGTTTGAATTATATGGAGAAAAGACATATGGATTTGACCCAGACTTTGTTAAATATGTTAAAAATTTATTATAATATTAAGGTAAAGATAAACCGCTATAAATGAGTATTCTATTGAACATAATACTGAAACGGTAACAGCTGCTAAACAAGTAGCAAATCTATTTGATGACTACTTCACTAATATCCCTTATATTACCACTCACTCCCTCAATTCATCTCCTTATGTTGCTGTGAAGTTATTAAAGGAGAATGTACCACCATGAGTGGAGCTTTTCCAATTTAGACATATTCAATCAAGCAATATTTTGGCATTTCTTCTTCGCCAATGGTCATTTGAAATGCTGGTAGATTAAACGTTGAGGCCAGTTATCAATAGAAGCACGCACCCTTTCCAGAGGAAAATTCTTCACTGCCAATCGTACGGATTGCTTTAGGCCGGTTACAGTGCTCGACCGACCGTCAGTGCGTATCGTCCGTCCTGATGATACGCATTAACCGACCGTCAGTTTGTATCATTCAGTGCTCTCCTGACTAACAAACTGACCGGGCGTTTACGAGTTGTTTAATTGCTGCTTATTATCTTTGTAGACGTTTTAGGAACAGAAGACGTAGATATCATGTACACCCGATCGTCGCCCAAAGAGCATTTCAAGGGGTCCACCGTTTGGTGCAGCACTGAACATGTTGTTAATTTGTTTCCATAGCGCGTCGGTCGACCGACGGTACGCATGCGCACGCGCTCGACCGACGGTCCTCGTACGCAGTGCGTAGTAGCATAATGCGCGTGCGTACGCTCAGTCCAGTACTGTACGATTTACGATTTTTCATACAAATGACAAGCGCGACTGACGTACGCACCGACGGTCGGTCGAGCACTGTAACCGGCCTTAGGGATTCCAAATTATCGTGGCGTTTAGAGCAAGCCGTACTCTCTAAAACTGACCATAAATCATAATCCAGCGGATATTAGCTTGCTGGAAGGACCACTCTTGGTTATTAAACATGGTGTTGTTAAGGGGTTTCACTACCTTCTCAAGAATAGTATCTTGATATATTTGTTCCGATGTTTTGATACCTTTTTCACAAAAGTATGGCCTAGTCACTCCTTCATAGCTAATACCCTACCAAACCATCACTGAAGTAGGATAGTGCCCACGTTGTACTCTGTCGACTAATTGGGAAGCTTCCTTAGAGCTTTGAGCATAAATACGGTCATTTTGTTTGTTAAAATGTTGCTCAATTGTAAAAATGTTCTCATCCGTAAACAAAATTTTTCTGTGACCTCCCTTTGCGTACCACTTCAGTGGTTGTTTCGATTTGACCACCCTGTTCTTTTTTAAATTATCAGTTAAGAAATGACCAGTACGTCTCTTATAGGCTGCAAGTCCTAAGTCATCTTTTAAAATACGCGACATGGTTCTAGGTGCTATCTTCATCTCCCGAGATAAAATCTTTTGCTTTCGGACAGGATTTCTTCGAATTCTTTCTCTTACTGCTTTGACCACCTTTTTCGTACGAACACTACGTGGACGGCAAATCTTTTTCTGTCACAAACAGAGGAGGTCTCATTATTAATGATAGCCCGGTACACAAACATTTTACTAATACCAAGCGTATGGAGAGTTTTAAAAATTGCATTTCGCTCCATACCTACTTTGTGTAATGCAATCACAGCGATTTGGTTCTCTTTATCACCCCACTCCATTTTAATATCGCAAAATATTGTACAATGTATTGGCGCCAAAATGAGAAAACTCAATGAACAATCATATAAAAATGACAGATTCCAAAATCAAATGTTATATTTTGTTTATTTTTAATTGTAACAGTATTTATGACCAGACTATATATATATATATATATATATATATGTTTAATAATCAAACATGACCTAAAAGATGGTTTTCATATATATTTGCTATTTATTCTGAGCTCCAAACAGAGTGCTATTTTACGCAGTCCAGCAAAGTGTAATATTGTTTTTACTATTAAAATGGTCGATCCCCTTTTCTAGGCGACCTCTATAAATGAATAGGCATGACACTAATTAAAGAAAGGGTTCAAAAAGCAAAGTTTATGCCGGGCGCCAGTTATGCTCTTTCAATAATATTGCTCCGAATAGTCCAGCGATGCCTGGAGATTTAATCTCAAGAGGAGTAGTAAGAAAACCATTTGAAATCCGATTAATGTTTCTACCTTTAGAGGTCAGGAGTAGCAAATTACAGTTAATTTAAATTCAACCAAAAACAAGATTATAAAACTAGGTTAGTGAGATTAGTTTAGTACAATGGGTTATACTAAAACTTACTGCACCCCTATATTTATCTATAAGCAAATTATTTCTTAAGAAGGTGATGAATTTAGATAATAATTATTTCCAAAAGAAATTCTAAGGGTCAAGTTGGACGGGAAAAAAACTTAATAAAAACTACAGTGGACTACTGCATAAAATGTGATAAAAAAAATATACGATACTAAAAAGTCGCCGCTCATCGCCCCAAACACGACGCCCATAACCTCAATTCGCCGGCGTGCCATCGCCGAGCGAATTTTCAAAGAAATCCAACAAAAAAAAATCTAGGCGGAAAAAAATACTGTCATCCAGCTGTCAAGAACCACACTTTATTAGAGTTTTGATCAAAGTACACGTCGGAAACTAACTCAGCCAAGTACTCGGTCCACTAAATATAAAACCTAGTAATACTCAGTACTTGGTTACTCAGTAAATTGTGTACTCTGCGTATCTCTTGTTTAAACCTATCGATCTCATAGATTATCGGATAGGTGTTCGATAGATCAGATATCCTGTTATTAAAATTATATATAGTTCAGGCTTGTAGTCTAAGCCTAGTTAGGTGGTTTCAAAGTTGATCAATTTCAGTCAGTATTATAGCAGGATGGCGCCATATAGTCTAAACCCCTTGTATTGAAGGGAGACCTATCTCAACATGGGTTGATTTAAGTAAGGTGTAGGTAGGTACTTTTACTATATTCAAATGATAAGTATATGTATTTCAGATGGGGACCCATTCACAAACTAAGAGAACCAGAAAATGTCAATACTTATGGACTCAGTCTACAATTCTTGGACTCCATAAATGTACAACCACCACTTGTTAAGAAAGTCTTTGTTGCAAATGTAAGTATCATCATCAGTTGTGTATAATGAACTGTATGCATCAATTAAAAAAATGATCTTTTTGAGGTGATCTTGATACAGAAGTTTCAACAGCAACAGTATAACGGAATTATGTAATGTATAATGATTGATTATGCATATGTATCATCAATACAGAAAACGTCAATATTTTGCAAAGATGTTTTAAAAGAGGTAGGGAGCATCAAATCAGCCCGTCTGGGGAACCACCAGCTCACAGAAAACTGCAGCCAAATAAAAACTCCCTTGAGGGTTGATGTGTTCTAGCGTGTGAGTGAGCTGTGTTAGCAGCACAGGAGGCATCGCGCGCGTAATATTTTATGCATTGCAAGCGTTTATTGGCTATGGTAACCGCATTCCATCAAGTGGGGCGTATGCTTGTATGCCGTATAAAAAAAAATTAAGAGAGAGCCACATAGCAATACCCTACAGGGTTGTGTCCCTGTGAGTGTGTGCAGTACCAGTAAGGAGTTGTTATGTTAACAGTAGAGGTAGCATTGCGCCCACGATACTTATGTATTGCAAACGTGCATAGTCTTTGGTTACCACTTTACTTAGGTATGGCCCGCCAGTGTATGCCTCCTTACGTTGTATAAAAAAAAGTTGATATTGTTAAGTTGTTGAGTAAAGTCTTTATAGAACTATTTGACATATAAAATATCCATAGTGATACAATCCCACTTCAGGAACTATGGGAAATACTAGTTATAGCGTCATACAACTTTTCAACCAGTGAGGACTCAGTGGCAAATAGAGAAATTAAAAATTTTTCCTCTGATGTTTCATTACATTATTCTTCTCCTTATGGTTACCCCGTTTCCTAATCCATTAGGATTCACGGGGTCTACTACCTAAGCTTAAAGGTTGGCAAAGATACTGATTTTGATATGAAGTGCCCTCCTCTAGGATTCGAAGGGAAAACCAGAAGAGCCAAATTTCACATGTATTTTGATATACTTCTTTGATGTGCGGGTTTCCTCACGATGTTTCCCTTCACCGGCAAGCATGTGATAATCACAAATATCTACATGAATCTGGAAACACAAATCTAATGGTACCCACATGGGGATTCGAACACAGGACCAGCCGATTAATAGGCTGGTTCTTTATCCACTAGAAGATCACTGCTCTAAAGTAGCCATTAAATATTGTAATGACTGGACAATAATGCTATTTTATTCCATTACAGCTGGATTACAACGCAGACCGTGCCAAAATAAAGGAAATCTTCAAAATGGCAGGCAAAGTACGCAACATTAACCTGGCCGTGGACAAAGATGGTAAAAGCAGAGGATTTGCTATTGTTGAATATGATCATCCCGTGGAAGCTGTTCAGGTATTTAAACAAATTGTTGTTTTTATAAAATATAATTCTGTTATTTTTAACTTCTAATTGTTTTTATTTTTTGTAATTGCGAATTTTTTATTACATACATTTATTTTTAGTCCAGCATTTGGCTGGGCTAGCAGCGACGAATGTACTAATATAGCAGCAAGGCTAAACAAATTTACTAATTTTAAAGTATTGACCTTTGAAGCTTGTTGCGGTGGGCTATAAAGTCTTCTGAAAACACTAATCTCTAGGAATAATACTTTTCAATGATTTTTGAAGTGGGACAGGTTATTTGTGTCTCTGCCAAGTCCCAAGATGTAAAACTCCATGTTGATTGTGGTATGGAATGGGATGCCGCTATTAAACATTTTTTCTTGTTTTTTGTAGCCACAACATTGGTTAAGGTTTTTACAGTTAAAAGAGAGGTTCTTTTAGTATTGTAATATTTTTGTAATGTGTTTTGACTTCATTGCAGGCAATTTCAATGTTTGACATGCAATTGCTGTATGACAGAAAGATGACCGTACGCATGGATCGTGGTGTATCGGACAAAGCCGAGTTAAGGCTACCAGAAGGGCTTAAAGGCATTGGTCTTGGTTTGGGACCCAATGGAGAACCACTCAGGGACATTGCGAGGAATCTACCACAGAGTCAAAATACCAACAATTTGAACCTAACAAGTACCAGTTCTACATTGGGTGGACCTGGCGTGTTGGGAGCCGTTCCTGGTGCAGGAGTAGCTCTGAATGGTCTAGGTACTAGCTTGGCAGCAAATACCCTGAATGCTAGTACTGCTTTAGGTGGCAACTTAGGGTTACAAGTAAGTATTCTTAGTTTAAAATATGTAAATTTGTCTTAGGTTTTCGCGATTGTTACACATTGAATTAAACAATTTTTAACGGAAGTATCGCGTGTTTTGCAAAGCATTCGAAACGTCAGGTTCAACAAAATAAATAAAAGACGCGATACTTCCGTTAAAAATTGGTTAATTCAATATCTAAATTTCTTATAGAAATGAGGTGTTTATGTGGGTTACATAAAGTTACAGTGATTTCCTTTAGTAAATTATTAGGTTTACCGACATCTTTAAATCAAAACCGCCACCTAGCCCCAAAGTAAGCGAAGCTTGTGTTATGGGTAATAATAGACAACTGATAAACATACGTAAATACATGTTTTTTTTTGTAAATACATACTTATTAGATAGATAGAAAATACCCAGACCAATACAAACAAACATGTTCATGCACGCAAATATTTGTACTGTGTGGGAATCGAATCAACGAGCGTTGGTGTCAAAGTAGCGTAACAGCGCGGTTCACCACTGTGTCACCGAGCTCGTCAACAGTTAATTATATTTTTTTGTCTGTTTAACCGTCATGTCGGCCTTACTATTTGTCTATGATAATGGAATTCAATAAAAACATGGTGATAGGTCACGTTCGGGATTAACATTTAAGCTACTTTTATCACTGAAATGTATACGGTTCCTTATAAAAATAACCTGCACACAACTGTAGTATCTAAATTATTATTAGTAAATAATATGTTAGAGAGCTCGATGGCGTCTCAATCCGCATTTGAGCAGCGTGGTGGAGTATGCTCTAAATCCCTTCGGTTGAAGGGAGACCCATATCCCTGCAGTGGGATAAGTGAGGGTTAATGTGATGCGATTGACATAATGTGTGTTAATCTCTTTCAGGCTTTAGGCTTGACTGGACTGGGGGCTCTTCAAAATCAATTGTTGCAGCAGGGATTGACTGCCACTGACTTAGCAACAGTGCTAACTGCCCAGGCTCAAGCCAATAACAACGCAAGTCTTGGACTGAGTAATACAGACTTGACATCTAATGTCCTTGGAAGTGTAGGCCTTGGGAACCATGTCATGGGAAATAGTTCCAGTTTGAGTAGTGGACCCCTTTCTGGTGAGTGCGCATATGAAGTCTAGTTTAACGACTTCCTCTGTTTTTAGGGTTCCGTACCTCAAAAGGCAAAACGGCACCCTTATAGGATCACTTTGTTATCCGTCTGTCTGTCAAGACCCTTTTTCTCAGGGACGCGTGGAGTTGTTAAGCTGAAATTAATATCACATTACTCAGGTCTGCAGTCCCTTCGAGCAGTGAAAAAAATCAAACTTCGAAGTTAACGCAATCAATAGATACTGCTGTTTCTGCCTCGTTTATGACATTCGCAAGGGAATGAAAACCTATAGGATACTTCCCGTTGACCTAGACTCATGAATTTGGTAAGAAGTAAGTAAGCCAATTCTACTGCACGTTTACGCCTGTCACTTGAGTCGCGCAGGAATAGTGCAGTGCCAATAGGTGTATTCTATTAAAATTTCCTGCACTGCAACTACGCTGGAACTGCGCGTATGCTGCACTGCAACTGTGCGTATCCTGCAAGTGAACTACTTAACTCCTGTAGTGTTACCATATTTCAATCTAATAAACTGGATTTTTATTTAATGTTGACTCCTATAGTTTCGATTGACCTTCGTTGCCGGCGTGGAGGTATTTCTAACCGAAAAGAAGCTTTACTTAATCATATATATCCACAAACATTTCCCTTCATCTTCCATCTGAGTAGCATAGCATTATATAAGTAAGATCACTTCAGTGTGGATTTAGCTCTTGTGCGTGAAGCATGTATGTATATAAATTGCGTACGGTTTTGAGGAAACAGACCTGGCCTAAGCCTTAACTTTGTACCTATAGCTAAAAGAATAGGTTTATTATTCTACAAAATAAACATTGCTCGGCAAACCTTGGAAAAACATATACCTTACAAAAACAACACAAAAAGTATTTTGTGCTAGATCACTATAAATTTATTTCGATAACGTGGCAGATTCTGGAGTTGCCAGTTAGGCATAATATAGTTCTATTAGTAGAATAACTTCGATTTTCCGAATTAAGGCTAGAACACAAGTGTCGCAAATATAATTTATAATGCATAATATTTGTGTATAAAGGTTCGCACCGAAAATGTCGCAGGCGCATTGCGTTATGTAGGCGTGCGTCAGACGCACGGCACTCCGAAAGACACAAAAAGAATTGTATTACACGGGGATTCCTATTGGAGGACACACTACGCTGACGCATGCGGCTGCGATATGTGAGCTTTGCTTCGGAGTTTGCTTGATACATACCTGTGGGTAGGTTTAAATGAAGTTCAAAGTACACTTGTAATTTTTTTATGTGAAATATTTACTAATGTATACACTATATGACAACTACAATAGTGACAAAATAATAATATCCATCAATAACGTCACGCCAAGATACTTGCGGGGTAGTCAGAGTAAACCGAGCGCCGTGTGACTCGGTTCCTTCCCACCTCAATTGTACGACAACAAGCGTACGGCCTGCTTGATGCTAAGCAGTTACCGTAGCCTCTGGACATTCGGAACACCAGAGATGTCACTCTTGCGTTGCCGATCCTAATATTTGCCCTTATATCTATAGTTACGAATAAGATTTGAGGTTATTTAGGTTTTGTTTCAGGTACAAATAGGCAAATGGGAGGCGTGTCTGTCCCTGGCCAGGGGTACGGCCGCGACTCGGGATCCCAACAGAGCAGTCGGGATATCAAGCCTTCTGACATGGTGATGATTTCGAATGTAAGTATAATGTCAAAGTAAATCTACGAGAGAGGATTGAATCTTTTTTCGTGACCTCACATTCAAAAATACTGTAGTGAACCTGATAGACCTCCTGACAGAAGATAAACGAAAAAAATCTTAGAACTTTATTGCAGCGCCACCTACCGGCTTCAATTGTCCACCTTCTGTCACTACCTCCTTCCTCTCTTCCCTTCTGTCATCCAAACAAACAAAAAAAAACATCAAAGTCAAACAAACTAAATCAAATATCTAAATCAGTCAAACTAGTACAAACACATAACACATACCGTTTAGGTAGGAGTTTAGTAACAGATTACGTACACGTACAGAAGAATCTCATGTATAATAATAAGTATAAAAGAGACGCCGAAAGAGAATGAAAAGAAAACAATGTCAGGGGATTCTACTGTAAAACATATGTTGCAGAAAGATGACCCTTCGTATGGCCGGCTCGCGACGTATAGGATTCATAAAAACATTGGCAAAGTGTGTCATCTCATTTTGACTATCAGGGAGATTGTAGGCGCTATAGACACAGATAAGATAATAGTTACTTCGTAACAGATTCAACACTCACACCAAAGTTAAAATATCTACGCTATAATAGCCCAGAAAATTTTAATTACGATACGAGACGAAATTCTGCAAGCTTAAATATATAGTGCTAGCGCTTGGAGCGCTCCGCGCCCGTTAAAGCTGGTATATTTATACTAGTTAGTAGTTACAGCGCGCGACATTGAGCGAGTGAGGGAGGACCTGGTAATATAGGCATCTCCTGTGAACGACTAAATGTCATTACCAGTGAATTTGTATTTTCTAAGATTTCTGCAATGTAGGTCCAAGGATTACATTCTATTGAGCAAAGACGAATTAAACTCACAATGCCTTGCGGCTGTCTGGACTTGTTTGAAGCTGATGTGCAACTACTCTCCTAAGTGTAAACAATAATCAAAAGCGGTGGGTTATCTCGAGAAAAGCAATAGCATAAACTCCGTATGCCAATGCACTCTTCACTCTTTTGCGCTGATCCTGGCTTATATTTCACTGAATATGAAAACCGAAAAAATTTCGATGGCCAGAATTTTTCACCAAAAAGTTTTTTCAAAATAAAGCAGCAGTACACTAATATTTGCAATACATTGTTTTTGTAAAAAAAACATTTATTTTTAAACTGCTATAAAACAGTTTGGCTGGCAAACAAGCATATGGTTTGCCCAAAGTAAAGTCAGTACCCATTTTTTTTGCCTTTTTTATACTATGCCTGCTTCTATAGGGGTATCAATTAGGGGTAAAGTGTATACCTAATATAATTTAGGTTCATTTTCATCGCAAATAAAAAATACAATTTTCTTCAGTGTTTATTATACGGTCTGGTGCAGTCGTCTGCTAAAATAACGTTTATATGTAGAATATGTAGAAGTAAAACAACTAATATTGCCAAGTTCTAAGGCGAGAAAGATGAAGGTGAAGCTGACTCTACATAGCGTTATTTAATGCTTTCTCGCAGATACGTCACCAGCTTGAAATTGCGCAATATATTATGAATTAATCAAGTAACAGTCTGGTTCTAGTGTTAGTATTCTGCATGTGTTTGTATTTTTCACTATTGTATGTTTTAGTTACCACCAACCGTAACTTGGCAATTGATTCGCGAGAAGTTCAGCGAATGCGGCGACGTGAAATTTGCTGAGATGACAACGCCTGACACGGCTATTGTAAGATTCCACAAGGAGTGGGACGCTGACAGAGCTATCAGTATCCTTTGAAAATATCGTTTATTATTCGTTTCTATCGTTTATTTTATACAAATTTGATAATATAAAATTATCAAATTTGTAAGCAAGATTTTTATAAAACTATTTCATTGTTTGAACAGTTTTTTATGACGATAATCATTAATTTCGAAACGGCATAGGGTGTACGGATCAAGTTTTTTCACTCCGCAATATCGTGGAGAAGCATCTGGCTATGGACCAAAAGGTGTTCGGTTTTGTAGATCTTGAGGAAGCATGTGATAGGGTCGTGCGAAAACATCTTTGCTGTCCCGTGATGTCCAATCCACATATGACGATTATCCAACATGTGCGCGGGTGAACGGCAACAGGCCGCATTCGTTTGACATCGATATTGGTGTTAGACAGGGCTACGTGCTGTTGTTACGACTATTCATGCTGTATCTGGACTGGATGCTGGGCAGTTTTCTTCAGAAAATAAGAAATATGCATGTGGAGAATGGTTGACTCAGTGGTGAATTGTCTGCTTTGTACAGACGACGCGGTATTAATAGCAGAAACACTATCCTAACTGCAAACACTAGTTACAGCAATGAAAGATGATTGTATGAAAAACGGTATATATAAAAATAATGGTATTTGAAAGAGAGAAAACCAGAAAGAACATGAGGATTACGGTTGATGACATAGTGTTAGAACAAGTGAATCAGATTGTATATCTTGGAACCGCTTTTAGCAGCGATGGAAGGTACACCGCTGATGTGGAGAGACAAGGAGTGCAGGGAGCAGTGTGAATGGAGCATTGATGCTAATTCCAACGATAATTTATGGAAGTGAAAGCTTGGAAGAAAAATTTGTGGCGTAATGCTTGCTGACCGCGTTCGCTATGCTATGAATGTAAAAAAGAGAGCTGAAAGAGAAGTCTAAAAGAGAGTGTTGGTATTAAGATAAGGCTTGCTCCGTTGGTTCGGACAAAAAATGCAGGATGAAAGAATGACGAAATAGTACAATACGAAAGTATAGAGCCGAGGAAGAGAAAAAATACCCTACGGTGCATAGGAAACAGCGAGCGTGCATATAAAGAGCTATGAATGTTAAAGAAGCGAATGAGGTGTGTAAGGACCGCGTTTTATAGGTATCGGTTCTCTCTACTTACCTCGTATGGTACCTGGCGTGAAGATATACATACATTAATAGTTAAATTGGTTTTTTATATCGTATGTAGACATAATATACTGAGCGTTCGAGAATAAAAAAAATACGTCAATTGCTTGTAGAAAGTAGAAAATAGAACTATTCTTGTGAGATTATTATTTCTACTTGACTTGATATTATTGTGATTTCCTTAACACAATTTACAGAAATGTTTGACAGAACCCGTATTGACGGTAGAACTATTGATGTTCGTTTCTTCTAATCACATCCAGGCTGGTAAGTACTTTTCTTTTTGTATGTTACGAGACACATATATCACACACGTTGTTGATTGTTGTTGATGCCAATTGTTTTTGGACAAGGCGAGTACTTGTCGTCTGTAGGGATCACTCTAAATATTTGCTCATTTGTTTGCTGAAGATGGTTGTATGGTATCGTTAAACATGAGTAGATTTTTCGCAATGCAAAATGTCCATCGATTGATTTATAGGGCTTTGTTGTTTTTAGTTGTAAATAGCGTCTTCGAAAGGAACAACTTATAGAATGCAATATTACGTTAGACGGTTCCGTTACTATTTCACATAATTTAACCAGAGCGAGACTTTGTACAAAAGTCATCTTCGTGGGTACCTCTTTCACCTATTTATTGACCTATTTGTTGACGAGCTCGGTGGCGCAGTGGTGAAACGCGCTGTTACGCTATTTTGACACCAACGCTCGTGGGTTCGATTCCCACATAGTACAAACATTTGTGTGCATGAACATGTCTGTTTGTATTGGTCTGGGTATTTTATATGTATAATAAGTATGTATTTACAAAAAAAAATGTATTTACGTATGTTTATCAGTTGTCTAGTACCCATAACACAAGCTTCGCTTACTTTGGGGCTAGTTGGCGCTGTGTAATTTGTCCGGCAATATTTATTATTTATTTATTTATACCGCCAAGCAGCTATATTTACATAGCTGTGTTCCGGTTTGAAGGGTGGGATATGGCAGAGAAATTACCGGCCACTGTGACGAAAAGCCTTAGGTCACAAGATTGGCAGCGCGCGAGTAACATCCCCGTGGTGTTGCGAGCGTAAATAGGCTGTGGTGACCGCTTACCATCTAATGCGGGCCGCATGCTTGTTTGCCAATCTAGTTGTATAAATATAAAAAAATTCGATAAACGTAACAGACTTGGTAATAACTATAATATTTATACACCGTCCACGTGCGTAGTATCCGGATATTTTAGGGTATCCGCATATACATCATTTGTGAATCTGGTTTTGAGTGTTCACACGGCCATTACGAATTGCTAACCTTCGCATGCGTATCGTTTGCCCCTACAGATTAGAGCATCCTCATATATATCATTGGGTGATTCTCGTTTTAAGATTACACACTCGTATCACTGGCCAGTATGAGTTAGAGCGTCCGCGTGCGTATCATTAGTTCCAAATTCTCAGAAGTGTCGTTAGCTACTACGACTAAGAATCTTCGCATACATATGGTTTGCCCCAGCCGATTAGAACATCCGCATGTATACATAATTGATGAATTTTTGAGCGTTCACATTCGTATCGTTGGCCGCTACGGATTAGAGCGTCCGCATGTGTATCATTGGTTTTGACTCCGCACGTGTGTCGTTGGCCACTACAACTGAAAACCTTCGCATGCGTATCGTTTGTCCTACTGGGTAGAAAAGTATCCATCATTGGTGAATCTGGTTTTGACACAGCCATTACGGATACCTTTGCATGGGTATCTTTAGCCCCTACGGATTAGAGGTATCCGCATGTATATCATTGGGTGACTCTTGTTTTAAGCTTTCATACTCGTATTATTGGCCGTTACGGATTAGAGCGTCCGCGTACGTCATCGGTCTGTTTGGTTACAAATTCGCATGTGTGTCGTTGGCCACTACGGATTAGAACCTTCGCACGCGTATCGTTATATTAGGTTTTGATCAACCGCAAGCGAATCGTGGCTACTCTGAAATGAGCATGCATCTTCGCTCAAGTTTCAAGCGTCGTTCGCACTTGTATCGTCAGGCGCTACTGATAGAACGGAAAATGTATCATTAGTGGTCCTGGTTGGTCTATATAAACGCAACTGTGTGCGTATCATTGCTCGATTTGATTTCGAGCGGCCAAACGCGTATCAATGGTTGCTACGAATTAGAGCGTTTCCACGCGTTTCATTGACCGTTAGGGAATAGAATCTTTGGGTGCGTATTATAGACCAAAAATGTGACCAGAACCAAAAGAGTGACACTCTGGTTTCGATATCATATCGTTTGGAGTTACGTATTAGAGAGTCCGCATCCGCCGTCATTGGCATTTTGATTTATATCATACGCACGCGTATCGTAGGCCGCGCTTAAATTAGAGCGTTCACATGCGTATGTTTGCTCGCTCTAATTTCGAGACACCGATTGTTGGTCACTCCGGTGTATTGGCGCTACGTTTGATACTGCCGTGGGTGTATAATTATATTATGAATACTTAATGACTTCCCCGCGAGTAGTCATATCTGGTGTTAGTGATCAATGAACTGATTTATATAGCGGTGAAATATATTAACATGACTATGAAATCAGCTTTAATAAATTCAACATAATTATGCTTGATCTTTGGTGTTAATAGATGACAGTGACATCTGTTTCCTAATCTAGGACTTTGACTGTAGGATTACCCGAAGCTATTTACAATTGGTGTATCTGAAGATCATGATACTCGCAGTAAGCATAACAGCATTTATTAAATCCAAGGAATAAGAGCTGAAAGCCATTTTTTTTTAGAAAGCAAGTTTTAACTTTTAATAATATTATGATAAATTCTATTCAAATTTCATGGAAGCGAAGTTCTGGTTTTGTTTTGACGTTAGATATGTAAAATAATAATAATAGTAAAATAATATTTGCAAAGTTTGACTGTTCAAGTCAAACTTTGCAAATATTATTTTACTTTTATTATATTGGTTAACATGTATTTCAATTTCCATTTTGTCGTGAGCCAGTGATAGCAAGGGCGATATCATGAGCCGCTCGACCATTTCATGAAATGTCGTAAAGTCCCCGATAAGAACGTTATTACACTGACCGTGCACGAGTTTGGATACTTCTTAGCTATGTATATTATCGTCATTAGCTCCTAAATTTCAGTAGCGAGTATGCGATCGGTTAAAATATATATAAAGTAAAAGATGTCATGCAGTCAGTAAGTTATGTCGAGAGCATGATGCATAAAGAGAGGACTGTGCAAAATATGGGCATTGCGTGCAACGGTCATGATGGTCGAGAGTAAATTAGACGCAGCCAGCGCACTAGTTATGCTTACTACATGTTATACATATTTTATGTCATTTTAGTACATTGTGAACCGGTCGATTATCAATTGAAAATATCGGAAAAGACATTTTAAAGCGATTGGTCTAATAGATATAGGGCATTGTGATATTCCTCATTTACGTATTTTAGAATTACTAACCTAATTATTTGAGCGCATGACATTAGCGAAAAGCTATTACAAATTGCATCGTTTTGTAATATGAAATGTTTTATGGAATTTTTTAGTGTATTCATTTGTTCATTCAATTTTCTTTGAAATAAGTGTTTGAGGAGTTTTATTTGGCGTGTAAGCAGGAAGCGACCAAAAAGATCATTCATTCAATTTTCTTTGAAATAAGTGTTAGAGGAGTTTTATTTGGCGTGTAAGCAGGAAGCGACCAAAAAAGATCATGATGTGATTCCGTGCAAGTTGTTAGCTTCTTGTGAACTGCTCTCGGTATTAAGGTTTCGAGAAATTGTCAACTTAATTTATATAACCTAACAAAAATCTTATTCTCCTTAGAAAAATCTACTCATACAGTCCAATTTGCATTTATTAATATTTTTTCGTAAAATTAAGTGTCATTGTTTGTTTTTCAGGAATATGTCGTATTCAAGTTGATCTATTCGGGGTTTATAAGCTTGGCTGCCTGGATTGAAAACTGCTTTCTCTTTCACATTCTTTTAAGTTGTGTCTGACGAATTTGTCCAGATTTTTGTAGACATTCACTTATCGGCATTTGTTTGTATTTAGGTTAATTTTAATGTAAGTCTCAATGTTTGCTGTATGTCACATAAATTCAATAAATTTAATAAACGAAGATAACACTCATCATTTCCTTTAAAGGTTAACCCTGTGAATATCTGTAATAATAATGTCTAGCGCTCTTTGAAGAGGTACTAGGTATTTTCATAGTTTTATATCGGGATTGTTGAGATATTTATTGAAAACATCACACTTCGTCGACCTGTCCAGGATTGTGGTGGTGCCTGTATCCGGCTCAATTATGAATCGATGGAGTAAAGAGTCATATGGTGTAATGGGTTAAATTGTGGTAAAAAACATGGTTTGGCATTGGAATTAATAACTTCGAGGAATACGATGCAATTAGCGACGATTGCAATATTCCACTACTTGTTGTTCCTGATTTCCATAAAAATGTGTTATTTAATTCGGGTCTGTCTACGCCTAAATATGTTTCTTGTATAATATTGTTAATTTATGTTTATTGTTGTAAAGCGTATCTACAACTTTTCTTACATCGAAGAAATTTTGCAGCCATTGGCCATTATATTATCTGCAGTTGCTACAATTTCTGGTCAGCTGTAATTATTTGTGTTATCAATCTGGGAACGTCACTTCTGCAACGAGGTAGTGGAACTTAAATAACACAACCCGAAATCCCTATTCTTGTATACATACATGTTCTAGTTTAGAGTAGGTATATACAACTTGAGCAATCATCGCTGCATTTCACGCTTCACCATGAAGTTTTTGGTTGGGAGAATGGTAGGGAATCAGCATATTTTTTTATTTTTACAACTAATATTTAATATAATTTCCAAACAGTTTCTAATTTTACATTTTTACCTGGTGTAGATGTCCACCATCATTACGTCACCATCACTCTGGCCCTATATTTATTAAAAATAAAAGAAATTCGAAACAAAAGCTTATATTATATATAACATAATTAAATGATACAATAACTCGAAACATGGCCTTTAAGTTAATGACGATGTAAATAATCTACGAACCTAAAATGTTCCTACCGTTTGTATTTTATAACATTGAAAAATGTAGTAAACTTTTGTATTATTACGGTAAAACATATTATATAAGAGTCAATTCCAAACTCTCTACAAACACAACGCTACCAAATTAAAACAAAATATGGTTTAGATAGTGCAAATAACAATTTATAACACTACACGTGAATACTTTTAATTATTCCATGGTATTCGTTTTTTTCTCGTTAATCTTACCTCATCCATCATCGCGGAAAGAATAATATGTTTTTTACATTACCGTTAAAGTTATTGAATGTTGATGTCGCATTTTATGGGATGTATCCGACATACATCCCATAAAATGCGACAAAATCATTTACAATTTTAATATTTTTCTCCTAATTTTAATAATATACATTTACAAACTTTTACCTGATTTCGCTTTTATCTGATTTATTTAAATTTTTTTTTTTATTTACTAAGTACTAATTAATAAAATAAACTAAGAATGGTGCATTTTGTTCCATTCATCCAATTCATGTTAACAAGCGAAAAATAAATTTGTTGATCTCGATCCCATATTATAAATGTGAAGTTGTATTAAAATGGGAAACGAATTAGGTATGTTTTACCTTTTGTTCTTTGTTGAAAATGTCTATTTTTTTAATCAGTGAGATGACGGCCTCTTGTGTTCAGGGAGCTGGAGAAATTATTGTGGATTGGGAAGTGTGTCTTTTCATATACTACTATATCTATTATTACCGTATTTATGCTTTTTCTTCATCAGATAGTACTGATTTAAATATTGAAATCTTCCTTTAATTTTTTAAAAATGGTCATTAATTCCTTTCTTGCACATATATAACAGTATTCATATGCAATCTTTATTAAGTACATGTGATGTGTAAGGAATAGTTTTAGTACAAATAATGGGGATTTCGATACAAATTTGACATTCAAGTAGATAACAATAATTATGGATCATTGATGTATTAGTAGGAAAGCCAGCCGACATCATCAAAGCGAATGTCCACATGCCGCTGCGTTACGCCACGCACGGCATGCGAGGAGTAGTAGTCGGGGTGTTGGTAGAAGCCGATGGATCCCGCTCATCAGCGCTGCCTGTAGGTCAATCATTTTCCTCAAGCAGAGATAGTAGCTTGCTTCCAAGCAGCTGGCAGCATTCATCGAATTCAAAATGTAATCGTAATGTTGGCAGCATCCATCGACGTTGTACTTATTTCTATTGCTTTACTTATTTTTGCGGGAATCAAAAGTTTGTGAACTAACAATATTTAGCCTTATCAAAACTGATTGACGTCCAGATGCCATTCCTAATATTGGTAGACACCAGTAACTGCCTTGTGGTACACTGAATGATGTGATTGTGGTGCATGGGAGGCAAGGAAATGACGTAAACGCTGACCGTATATACAGAGCTATTTAATATGTGAGTGACCCGTTAATGTATCTCGCCCAAGGTTTCTTATTTTTTAATACCACTATTCAAAAATGTTGACACATGTCTTGTTTATTTATTAAATGTAATATTTATCAAAATGTACGTATTTTTTTTGCAAATATTAATGGGAATAAAAAAGAATCTATCCAAACCATGTTTTTAATGTGCTAATATGGATAACAAAGACCTTAAAAGTCGAGCAGTACCTAATTCGGTGTACTAGGATCGCAACGTTGGTTTCTGCTCACGGTAACTATAATGCATACTAATTTAAACTTTGAACAAGTATCGTCAACGGAGTCTCGCATATTGCTATGGTTAGGTGCTTCCCCGATTAAATTCAGGAGAATTTTCATTCTTTGGGGAACGGATACGGAGCGTCGTTGGAAGAAAGTGTCTTTCGAAGATCGATATTACCTTGGCGAAGTCACCAAATGTCTCGAAAATATTGGTAAGTTGCTCAGTCATCGAATAGGCTATCTATCTTGTTTGTTTTGACGGGTTGCACGGGGCCTCGACGGTTGTAGTATCCACAGAGGATTTGTTTATTATGGATTGTTTGGAGATTAACTCCTTTCATTGTACAATTTTAAGTATTTTGGACAACGATCAGCGAAAAAAATACGTGTCAAAACGATTTAGTGGTGAGTTCGGCCGGCAAGATGTTATAGCGTCGATGTTGATGAATGTTCAGTCGATGCGGTTACGAGTCAAATTTGAATATCAAGTCACAGAACATCATCAGTTTGTTGTCGAGACACACCGTCCGTTTTAAATCGTTTTTTTTTTCTATTAAGAAGGTTATTTTGGAATAGAGGTCCTTGTCTTAGATCTTTTGAGTTTCGCATGAAATTCCGTAAATGAGATATCTATACTAATGAATTCACTTTTCAGATTATGGTTACAATACGAACTGGAATAACAATGAGGAAGTATTTATGGGAATATCAAATACTTGGAATAAAACACGGTAATAAAGCTAAAAAGGCTGGTCAATGCTTTTACGAAAACTCGATAAAATTCAGGTAAATAATAAATCTACAAATACGAAATGTTAAAGTACAATTTAAATCTATTAAAATAACCGCGTTTATTTCTCTTCTTTGTTATAGAAACAGGCCACGACTCCGGATATTCTATAGGTATTCGAATGAAAATCAACAATAATTCTATGTCATATGATTCATACGGCAATAATTCAAAAAAATGACCATAAGTTGAAGGTAGGTACTACCATAATAAGACTTGACGCTTTGAGAGTCTTAAATTTCCCTTATTGAGCAGTATAAATGTTATGCTAGACGGATCATTAACTGGGAATTTTTTAACAAATTACTTTATTTGGTCTGCTGGGATGTTATGAACATTTGCATGGCTCCACGACATTGAATTAGAATTTGAGGTATGCACCATGCAAAGTATTCTACACTAGGAGGTTATATGTACTTTATTGAAAATGCAACGAAATGTGACCATGCTAGTCCTATTAAAATATGATTAAAAAATAAACCTAAATAGTAATGTAACACAATATATGTTGTAAGTTCGTAATAGCAATTGATATATTTGATGTGGACATTTGGAAGTGTAATTATTTTTCCATTACAATGCCCATTGATGGTGGCCTATTATTATAATGATTATTACGATATCCAAAGAATGTCCACTGGATCCTTTTACTGTGCCTGAGGTATCCGTCCGTTTATCGTGCAGTTGAAAAGCTGTCTTTTTAAACCATTCTAATCGTCGTAGGAACACAACAACACTCACTTGAAATACCAACTAAGTTGTCAGAATCGACGGCTTGAGTACCTTCTTAAACATGGTGGCACTCCAGACGTTGAACCCATATGGATGGATTCCGTAGTATAGAGTCTATGGAGAGAGAGAGAGAGAGCTGGCTATGGAGACAGGGCGCGGGAGACGTTACTTAACTTGCGTGATCGACTAGTCTGACTGCGTAAGTACGTCAACGCCATCGACCTCCTTAACAATGAAGGATGTCACTGGGTCTGCTAAATCACTTGGAACTTTCTGACTGTGTAGACTAAATATTTAGAAATACACCTTGTTTTTGTTTCATTTAAATCAAGCGAGTAGTTTCGAAGTTACGACAATTTTAGTTTCCGTGCTATCCAAATATTTCGTGCGAGCGCTCCATGCTCACGTGACGTCATTTTACAACGCACCGTTCTCATCGTACACTCGTTCATTGCTTTGCTATCGGATGTTCCTCATGTTCGACCACAATAACGTTTCAAAACTTAAGTGTTTATGTGAATCAGTGTTGCAATAGTAAATAAATAAATATTGTCGGACAAATTACACAGCGCCATCTAGCCCCAAAGTAAGCGAAGCTTGTGTTATGGGTACTAGACATCTGATAAACATTCGTAAATACATTTTTTTCTTGTAAATACATACTTATTATACATAGAAAATACCCAGACCAAGACAAACAGACATGTTCATGCACACAAATGTTTGCCTTGTGTGGGATCGAACCCACGAGCGTTTGTGTCAAAGTCGCGTCATTCACGACTGAGCCACCGAGCTCGTCAAACTTCAAATAGTGTTATAAGAAAAATAACATTAGATATGGATGACTGTTTTGACAAAGCACTATCTGATAACTTGCCAGAAATAGACGGGTTAAAGGTTGCCCACTAGTTTCAAATAATATGTACTCACATCGAAATGATCTTTCCAACAATAGGCACAACTTTTGGCTCCGGGTGGATCGGCCCTCTTCATGATTTGCATCCATTTCTTTCGCCTTTTGGTTTGGAAAGGAACAATAAAAAACAACTTTTCCGGTACACTAGTGGTTGTATTTAAACACTTTGGCACAATATACGATTTTCTAGTTCCTAGATTCGATTTTTTTATCAATTTTCGATAACCTTCATAGCGCAGGTAGGAAGCAGAGCACGCACTGAGCGACCGTTGTAAAGTGACGTCACAGCGACCACGCGTCGTCGCATGTCTAGATAAAATATTGAATATGTCGCAAACTATAAAAAAAAATGGTATTTTTTCATTTTTAATAGAAGGTACTGTAAGATAAAAACCAAAATTTGGTGATATTTTTCATTCAATATATTAATCTACTGATACTATTGTTTCAGAATGCCAATACCAAGTCAAGAAAGAGCAGTGATGTATAATTGTATATAATAATGACTTAATTAATGTACATAAAAATTACGTTTTATAATAAATGTAATTTAAATAAAACTTGATTTTTTTTAATTTATTCCTCGTTGTTTTATACCCTTGTTAGGTTTGTAACAAGCAAACATTTTAAATTTGATTTTGTGCATTTGAGGCCCAATGGTATGCAATTTTTGGAATCCTAATTAGTTTTAGGGCTTTATATATATAATTATATAAATTTCAATATATTTTTTATAAAATTATATTTAATTAATACATTTTTATAAAATTATATATAATAATTAGTGAATTACACTTGATTTTTATAACATGTATGTATATCTTCACGCCAAGTCCCTTGCGGGGTAGGCAGAGAGAACCGAGCGCTATAAGACGCGGTCCTTACATATTTCACTCGCTTCTGTGAGATTCATAGCTCTTTTCATGCACGCTCGCTGGTTCCTGGGGCTCCTGACATCATCTTCTGATAAAACACGACCAATTTGGTCATGGTAGGTTAATCTCTCTCTTTCTCGGCTCCTACATCCTCCCACTTTTGCATTGTATATCTGTTTCGTCATTCTTTCGTCCCGCATTCTTTCTACATGTCCGAACCAACGGAGCATGGCCTTTCTTATCTTAACACCGACACTCTATTTCAGACCAACTCTTTCTTTCCGTCTTCATTACGCATTCGTAATGTTCGAAAGAAAGAGTTGGTCAGCAAACGTTATGCCACAAATTTTGTGCACTGCTCTCATCTCAACTGCATTTATTCTACTTTCATGCTCTCTCTGCCACCCAGCTCTCACTTCCATAAGTTAGCGTCGGTACGGGGTCCACATTCGAGAACCTTTTTGCTCAAGCGGTTATCGATTCTACGAGCAATGTGACCAACGCCACTTCAGCTTGCTTCAACATCATCTCGGCCCGTACTCGTCCACTGCTGAATTTAGGCCTCCCCTAGACTGACATTCGTGTTTTTTTTTAAACTAGATTGGCAAACAAGCATATGCGGCCTGCATCAGATGGTAAGCGGTCAACGCAGCCTATTGACTCGCAACACCACGGGGACACCAACGCTCGTGGGTTCGATTCCCACACAAGACAAACATTTGTGTGCATGAACATGTCTGTTTGTCTTGGTCTAGATGTTTTAAGTGAGGTAGGGCGCATCAAAGCAGCCCGTCTGAGGAAGTACCTCCACCTATACGTATATATATTTTTTTATTATATATGGCAATAGTGTTGCTACTTTATGCCAGTGTCAAAGTCTTCAGTTAAGAACCATTTGAAAATCTTAATTCTATGTTCCAGCTTCAGGACCTGTGCTGAAAAAATATTTGGGAAGGGTATCTAGACCCAATCAACTCAGTTTAAATACCACCCGTAAAACTAT
Organism: Pyralis farinalis; assembly: GCA_947507595.1. NCBI lineage: Eukaryota > Metazoa > Arthropoda > Insecta > Lepidoptera > Pyralidae > Pyralis > Pyralis farinalis. The sequence continues at coordinate 20,195,891 of OX382274.1, forward strand.
AGTGATTTTTACAAGGTGTTCTTGATGAACTTATTCACGTCTTCCAAAAAGTACATCAACGTGTTAATTTGAGTTTTTCCTTACTGTATAATTTCACTAGCACTTATGTTACAAAATACTATCAAAATTGTCACACAAAACTAATTTTATACTGAATTGTAAAAAATTCAAATATAACAACAATGTCACTCGTCAAAAGCGCGGTAAGAAGAACACGTATATAATTTTTTTTTTTGGTTCTCTTTATCCCCGAGGGGAAAGGCAAAGGGATCTAGCCCATACAGCCAAGTCATCAGTTTAGAACCATTTGAAAATCTTAATTCTATGTTCCAACTTCAGGAACTGTGCTGAAAAAATACTTGGGAAGGGTACCCAGACCCGATCAACCCAATTTAAATACCACCCGTAAAACGATAGTGATTTTTACAAGGTCTTCTTGATGAACTTATTCACGTCTTCCAAAAAATGCATAAACGTGTTATATTTGAGTTTTTTCATTACTGTATAATTTCACTAGCACTTATGTTACAAAATACTATTGAAATTGTCGCACAAAACTAATTTTATACTGAATTGTAAAAATTTCAAGTAAAACGACAATGTCACTCGTCAATAGCGCGGGAAGAAGTCACACGTAGAGTGCTTTTCACGAAAGAAGTCCCACGGCAAAATGTGGAACTAAAATTGACAGATCGGCCATATGTCATTGTCAGATGTTGTTACTGTGTTCGGACACTGGTGAGATTATTGTTGATTTGACGTAGTTAGAGTGTTATTTACAATGCCTAAAGTAATAAAAAGTGCTGCCCGGGAAATGATACTTAAAGTGGAGGAATTTCGTGAACAAGAAAAGCGGAATCAAGATGCTTTGATAACATTTAACAATGTTCGGAAGAGAGTTGCCGCCATGACAAGTACAGATTTGGGGTTGCTAGTTAAGTGATATTTACCATTTTGCTTGGGAATTATAATTTAGCTACAGCGCTAGTGTAAAATTTCACTTTATTATGTTAACTTTAAAATAATTAAATACTACATTTTATTATATTTAATAAAATTAAATAAATATTAAATTTTCAATTTTAACATTTCTTTTCTAAAATGTAAAATGAGTCTACATTTTCGTATAGGTAGCTATAATATTAAAAAAAATTGCAGGCGTTCCTGAGAAAACCGTGTCAAGAGTAACTCAAGAAGGAACAACAGCTTCAAATTCGGCTAAGAAAATTGTTACACCTGGGAAAAGTCGACCACATGCAAAAAATAATAATTTAGACGATTTTGATCTTTGTGCCATCCGTCATAAAATTAACAGTTTTATACTGTTAAGAAAGAACAGCCTACACTAAACAAGTTGCGGGCAGTGTTAAAACAGGATATTGATTATCAAGGCAGCATTACAACACTGCATAGAATCTTGCATCGAATTGGTTTAAGATATAAACGATTTCAAGAGAAAAATACTTATGGAGCGCTATGACATAACTGCGTGGCGTGCTAAATACATCGATCAGGACAGTGATATTATGGATGATTCAGATAGTGACTGCCGTATGTCTGGAATAATTCCGTTTGATGACCACAATTATGCAATAAAAATTGAAAATATATTAAACTTTTTTTATTTTATTTGGTTATATAATATTAAGCATTTATATCTATATCTGCTGCTAGATTTAATGCAAAGACATTAAGCTTAAGCTGTACCCTGAAAACCGCATCAAATATGTTCGAAAGTTTTGGTTTTTCTACAGCACTAATTCAAAGATTTAAAATTTAAATTACCAATTGGTTCATCAATATGTAATCCGTTCTATTATAAAATTCAATCTACCTATTCGAAAAATAATTACAATTTATTTTTTGGGGAAATAAAACAATGTAATGTTGGCAACACACTGTCTGGCGACGACAGCGCTGCGTCTGTGGGACTTCTTTCGTGAAAAGCACTTTATATAATTAATCCATCCATGTCGGTAGGGGGGGAGCCAATAATGTACAGCCAAATAAAGCACGGCCTGCTAATGTACGGCCAGTAATGCAAGGACCGATTTTTTGAAGCCTTGGTCTTGTATTATTGGACCATGCAATACTGGCTGTACAATATTGGCACACCTGATATTGTACGACCCTCGGAGGAAGTATATACCTAGAGTTGACAAACGCGTACACCCGTAAGGGACGGCAACAAAAGTACATTCAATAACAAGGTTACCAGACTGTGGAAAATTTACCCCACTAATGTGTATCGGCAATTTGAATATTACAATGTACCCAGTTTACCATAAGAAACTTGCATACGATGTGTATTGTGTGCTATAATAATATGCTCATAATATGATATTAGCAATGTAAAAAAAATAGAATAAGTCGATACAGCCATTTTTACACACAAAGTAATAAAAGTTAATATATACATACGTATGAAAACTACAATATCTGTAGTTTTCATACGTATGTATATAATACTATAACACTTTTTACTAGTAAGCCTGAGTTAGTTTCAGTAAGATCTGTGAAATCATTGGAATAAGGATAGGAGATTCGTCAAACCTAGCAGAGTTATATAAATTAAACAATATATTTTTCTATTTTAGACATATATTTTAAAATACAAGCGGTGACATGGTACTAAATATAGGCATAGATATGAGATAAAAGATACAAACACTTTATAGACAATTTGTAAATAAAAATATTCGTGCCTTACAAACATATTAATGTTTATTTTTTTATAGATTTTTATTCTTGAAATCAAGGTTATTAGATCTATTTTTCTATATCGTGTATTTATATAAATATCGTGAGAATGAAACAGCCGTCGAATATTCATATTCACATTTACATACACGGTTTTTAGTTAAATCTTCTTTACACAATAAATGCGGATTATTCCTTCTTAAAATTAAACATATTGCATAAAAATTTTCAATAATTGTCATGTAAAAAAGAATTAGTGCCAGGGATGATTTAAGTGTAAATGTTAAACAAAGGTAAACAATCTTTGTTTTTAAACATTTTGTATTCGCATCATGGTTTTCATTAGACTTAAACTAAAGCTACAATTGATCAAGGATTATCCTTTCACATATTGTACTCAAAAGGTGGTAAACTGCTACGGTCCCGTAATTCCCTGGTTCACTCTTTTCCTCTAACTTGTATAATGATATCTATTATCTATACATCGATTACATTAAAATTCTGTATAATGACAGATAGTTCAGCATTTTTACTTCAAGTCGTTTAGTTTTTGACCTTAATATAGCTAATTTCTTCTTGCGTGACTCAGCCAGTAATGTTTTCAGTCTCAATTCAAAAGTAAGCTTTAATTTTCATGGTGTTATTGTAGTGTCCGTCGCTATTGGAAGCCCTGGATAATCGGTCTGGAAAATAGGACAATTTTAATTTTGTAATGCATTATTAGCATGTAATATCGACAGCCTAGTACTAACATTATATTAAAACTTTTGTCAATACAATAATTTAATTGAGCTTTACACATTTAAAAGTTTACAAATTCAGACAATATAAAATGCTTGATTAACATTTATGTGTTGACACAAAAGCATGTGTGTGTGCTTGATTAACGTGGCATAAATAATTGGTATAGAATAATCTACATGACTACCCTTCGTATCTTTCACAATTACCTGTATAAATATAATCAACCCATCAATATCATGTCAACCCATACTCACTTTATTACTGGAGTACGGGTTCTTATTTCAACCAAAAGACCTTAGAAGATATGTCCCGAAACTACTCAATTACGGATTGTCGGAGTGGTTGGAATATTTTCAAATGTTTTTGTACTTCAAATTATACGCTTCTACGACTAAAATGTAACTATGTAAAATTTCAAATCTGTACGTGAAACTTTCTAAGGCAGACTAGCAGACGAACAGGCAGGCATGTAAATCATCTAATTTAGTTCCTTATTTTTTTTAATACCTATCATCATATATACTCGCCAACAAACTGTTATAACAGTTTGGCGAACATAATAATTTGTACTATGTAACTGTATCGTGTAAATAAATAAATAAAAAACAATATAAATCAGTTGAGAATGCGCAAGCTTGCATTGCCAGAGGAACATCTGGTTCGTCAATTATATAACAATTTAATTATTTTTTTTAAACTTTGTCCGCCATTTTGACCATGTTCCTTAAGAAATATGATATTGGTTTTTAAGACATTCCTATTCTACTTTTTAATTTACATTTTCGAATCTGAAATAAAAATTCAAATTTGTTTTTTAATTTGTCGGCCATTCTGACCATGTTCCTTAACCCTTCGAAGAAAGAACCACCGCGAAATGTATGGGAAAACGTATATAACGGGTTCTGACTGCTCAAGAGATAGGTTGGTTTTTCAAACATTCCTATTCTACTTTTTTATGCTGAATCCGAATCTGAAGTCAAAATATGAATATTCGAAAAAAAGCGACAGACACACACAGAGACAAACATATCGATTTCATATAGGAACGGTGTTCCTGAAAATACTTTACCTTTACCATTGTTATTTTGGTTGGATGAATCACATGCCTGCCTGTGTGATTTATATACTAACAGATGTTGTCCTGCCCGATAATATTAAAAGTTTCAGAGGACACGACTGCAGCGCCACTTATTGCATTCAGTCCAATTGTGAATCTAAAGTTAAATAATTCTCTCTCTTCCATTTAAACACACATATTTTTTTTTGTCAAAAACTGTCCAGCCGTTTATATGGACAGAAGAATTTATATATATATATATATATCTGAGATGTGATAAAAAATATATAATATAATACAGTCAGACATATACATTTAATTCTATTCTTCTTTTCCCTTTTCGCAACATTATGAATGTAGACAGTAAAACGGTACTAGTTTCCAACTTGGACTCGAGTCATGATCTTTGGAAAGTAGGTAGTATATTTTTAGTATATAATCTTTTTTACAATTAATATACATATGTCCAAGTATATATTAATAATTAGTAGTGAAGTAAATATTATGCCTAAAGTCAGTTTGGTTGATTTTCTAAGTATTGAGACTCAAATTTAATTTAACAAAATATTACAAATGTTAACTTACGTGTATGGTGGATGTTGAACTGACGACTTATCCAAATAAACTTCTTCCGAAAGCAGTGGTCTTTAATATGTTTGGAACATATGCGACTGTACTCGGCTCCCAATTCTGTTGTCGTCCAGTAGCAAAAATGCATGCATTACACACACTGACGACTTTAGGAAATCTAAAAAATAAACATACATCTAAAATTAAACATGTTAACATTTTTAATTTAAAAATAAATAAATACATTTTGACGAAAAATTATAAACAAAGAAGTCTACGAAAAGTAAGAAGTTAAAAAAAAAGGTATCTGTACCCATATAATTTACCCATAATTTCGGGATGTTTTCCCATACTGCATACTGGTACCCCTAAAACGCTCATTATACCGATAAATTGAAAATACAACAGAAAATGGCTGACGCATTAACCACAGACAACCTTCAAGATTTAGGCGGTTTTACTAGAAATACTTTTTGTAAATTAAACCGATATTTTCGTTGTTTTTACGTTATTATACAAACAATTTATTTAAAAACTACATGTGTATCTAATTTTCGCAAAATATTTGATAACAACTATTAAAACTTTATACTTACGTATGAAAGGTTATGTTTTCGAATTTTTGCTAACTGAGGCTTTTGCAGCCTTTTACACAGCAACGTACCATTGTTAAAGTAAAAAGACAATCCCAAACAAGTAAAGGAACACAAATATGCACTAATATTTCGCTTATATTTAGTAATTTATGCAAACAATTTGTTGTACTACAAGGAACGAAATGATTGTTTGCCACGAATTTGTTTTTGTGGCAAACACAAAATAGTGATACTATGACAGGGACTCACAGAGACAAAAAATATTTTATCTGTCTCTTTCCTTCTTATCAGGAACTGTATACATCTATCACGTTCTATCTTGGTATTATTATTTGCTTATCACCTCTAGGTATACACTTCCTCTGAGGTACGACCAATATTGCACAGCCCAATAATGTACAGCCAAATAATTGGCGACAACCATCTGTCAATGTCAAGACGGTTCGTGCCTCGTTTAGATAGAACTGTTGGGCAAGTGATGAAGCCAATAATATAGTATCTTTCAGAAATGATTGAGGAGGACATAATAAACTCTAATTTGCGAATGCTCGGTTCCGAAATAGGTCGATATTTTTGATAAGATCTCCGTCGTCGAATTTCGTCAGCTAATCTTGTGATTCGTGTTATGTACATGTTATCTTGGGAAAGTAGAAAACGCCACACAGAGAAAGAATCGCCAAATGAAAAACAAGAACTATAATGAAATTGGGGGTTATGTACGTATAACATCACATCATACTTAAATATGTTTTTACCTATTATTTGCAGGCGGTAGTGATTTATAGAGGGTAGGTAAGTAAATAAAACAAGTTGGTTTACTTGAAAACTATGCATAAAGCATTTCTCGGAGACCTGTAACTCAGCAGTAGGTTAAATATGGCTAAATTCTTTTATCTAGTAGATGTGGTGTAGAGGTGTCAATACTTAATAAAAACATGCAGTCGTAGGCATTGAGAACCCCGATGGCTTAAAATGACTAGCATCAAGGATTGTATCGACAGCAAGCATTATAGGTTCGATTCCTGTATGCAAATATTTTTATAACCTATGAGCGTCTGATAGGTACGAGTTTATATAGCCTATAACATTAGCCATCATGAGTTTGATATCTCTAGTTTAATGATTATGTGTGAATGATCATTACTTATCTATTTACAATGTTTTTAAAGAATTGTAATAAAATCGCCATGTAGATGTCAAGTGCATTTGTAACTGAAAATGCAAGAATAAACAGTGAAATGGAACGACATCGTATTTGTCAAGTCAATGTCGCTCGTCCGCCATTTTGTTTCATTTGGTAGAATTATTGTTAAGCTGATTATTATAATGACACAAAACGTTTGGGCATTTATCATTTGTCAAATCTTACAAACAAATAAAAATAAAAATTTTGTAATAAGTATAGCAACAGAAATCTCAGTTGGTTAGGTTAGGTTAGAGTATGACAAACAACGCACGAGCCGAGCGTGCCGCGGTAGCGGCCGGCGAAGTGCCAGAAGCGAATCGTTGCCATTTTGAAAAGTGTCATTATAAAAAGTAGACCAAATATACAGTTGGCAACTGTGAGGTTGGAAATTAAAATAAAATTATACGAAAAGTTGGCAAATGATTATTCAAAGTGATTGCTCGAATTTGAAAGATTGTAGGTGACATAATTTAAAAAAATTAAAATGTTAATAACTTTAAAACTATGCGTTTCCGTGTTATAGTTCACCCCTCTGGGGTGAACTATAACACGTGACATTCTCAACTCTTTTGACAAGTGACATTGTTTTATACTTAAAATTTTTACAATTCAGTATAAAATTAGTTTTATGTGACATCTTCGATAGTATTTTGTAACATAAGTGCTAGTGAAATTATACAGTAATGAAAAATCTCAAATATAACACTTTTTGAATGACGTGAATAAGTTCATCAAGAAAACCTTGTAAAAGTCGCTATCGTTTTACGGGTGGTTTATAAAATTAGTTTTATGTGACATCTTCGATAGTATTTTGTAACATAAGTGCTAGTGAAATTATACAGTAATGAAAAATCTCAAATATAACACTTTTTGAATGACGTGAATAAGTTCATCAAGAAAACCTTGTAAAAGTCGCTATCGTTTTACGGGTGGTTCTATTGGGTTGATTGGGTCAAGGTACCCTTTACAAGTATTTTTTCAGCACAGTTCCTGAAGCGGGAACATAGAATTAAGATTTTGAAATGGTTCTAAACTGAAGACTTGGCTGTATGGGCTAGATCCCTTTGCCTTTCCCCTCGGGGATAAAAAGAACCAAAACCATGTCGGTAGATGTAATAATTGATCAATGTAAGACAAATGTCACCTTAGTTTAGTCGACCACGGACGCTGCAAAGCATTCGAAACGTCGGGCTCAACAAAATAAATAAAACACACAATACTTCCGTTAAAAATTGTTTAATTCAATATACGTACGAAATAGAATTCAAAATAAATCTCTTTATTTTTCATTTATTTACAGCTTATGAAGAAAATCCTTATAATTTCAGAATATAAAGTAAACCTATACTTGCATCGATGTCTCAGAATACAGAATAAACCAGAAACCGCGAACACGCCCAAAACTGAAGCCATACAAACTACTCGTACTCTCAAAGAGAGTAGTTTGACATTTAGACGACTAGTATATATTTGGCCACCGTGTCTCTTACGCGTAAAAATTTCTCGATAGTTTTTATTAAATAATACCGTCTTGTGCTGTTCCCACCTGCAAGAATGCAGTTAGAAGCATAAAAAAACAAGTTGGGATCACATTTCATGTGTAAGTAGCGCATTTACATCTCATTTTATTTAAATAATGAATTTCTTTTACTCGTTGATAGTGGTAAACAATTTGGGCGAGTCCATTTTGTTCAAGTTGCCAGTTTTACTGGTTTCTTTTCCCTACTTTTTTTATAAAGTTGACACCAAAGACTTCTATGTATACTACTAGACAGGCTGAGCGGAACTCAGATTTTGCGCATCAAGTTACGGTCAACTCTCCGCAACTCCTTTAGTCGGTTGCGAGCAAGCGAGACAAGCACTCCTTTGTTTCGTAATTAACCGAGAACGTTGCGGTCGACAAATAAGTTTCTTTTTTTGTTTTAAATGCCACGAAATAATTAATCATTATTATATTTACGTGAATACTTTGTTTAAGTGATTCAACTGTTATTTTTGGTAAGTAACTACTTTTTTTTTGTATTTTACTATGAAACTCTACCTAACATGAATAATAGCCGTGACACTATGACCATCTCGTTTACTCTCTAGTAGCGTAAGTAGCGCTACCGACGATCACATCATAGATTTATGTAACAGGTGCTCAAACAGATATGGAAATAGGTAGAAACTTAATTTTAATATACAAATAGATAATTCTGTGATTTTGTATTTTAGGTACCCATTGAATCGCAATATATTCACAATAATGCCGAATTGCATACTTAGATACTGCAAAAATTATTCTCAAAGAACAAAAAAGTTTTCTGAAGGAATAACTTTTCATAAGTAAGTTTTAATATTTTACTGTATGTACTATATAATTACACAATTGTTACTATCGTAGATTTCTCTGGATTATGTATTATTAGTGTATACATATAGTATTATGTACAATATACTTTAATTTACCATTATACTGAAATGGTATTAGCAACAGTAGAAGTCAAATTGGTAATAGGTAAAGTTCAATCGATTGTCACGTCTGCGTGAGCAGCCTGTTCACTGCATCGGCAACCCTCTCCCGCTACCCCGCACCTCAGCCGGCGCGCTCCGAGCTACGACACAATATTTATGTTACTCAGCCTGTCTAGTAGTATACATAGAAGTCTTTGGTTGACACTGATGAAATAAATAATAAATGCATGTTAAGTAATTAAAAAATAGTTTGATTATGATAAAATAGTCAATAGATTCAGGCGTTATTTTGCGAAAGTCAAACCTACATGCAATTTGATCCAACCTGCTTTGTGTGCTTCCGCCACCAATTAGTTCATGCGGCCTAGCGCCGGCCGGCACCCACCCACTACTGTTAGTGCGTGCTACATGCCGACGCTGCCATGGCTGCTCCGGTAGTCTCTGCCTCGGCTGCTGCGGTCGTCCGCCATCTGGAACAGAATCCGCATGCCCCCACCACCACCGTCGCTGCCACGACTGGCCTGGTCGTCGCTGCGACACGTGTTTCGCCTCTCCACGAGACATCATCAGGCGTTGTAGACGTTAATCGTAAGAATAACATGCTACAAGACTTGTAGCATGTACTTACTATGAATTATTATTACATTATTACAAGTATTGGTACTAGACACAACCATCCAATCCACGGAAATCCTCGACATTTACACCGATCGAAATCTAAAGTAATTGTGGTGGACTTCACCTCTACGCAACGCCAAGAATCCTTCACATCTACATGTAGATCTTTCAATAAATCCAAACGGGAACAAAAATAACCCCAACTGAATTCTACGCATCTCAGTTAGAGATGCGTAGAATTCAGTTGGGGTTATTTTGACCGGGACCCTCGCGACCAATTTATGTGTCAGAATCCTTAACGTCCAAAGCCAAACGTTTATACTGGTTGGCGCGTGAAAGCGTCAAATCTAAGAAACTTACGGCTACGTGGACATCCTACGGTAGGGTCTATGTGAAGAAGGAGGATGGAGTATCACCAATCCGTGTCACAGAAGAAGATGTCCTACTCAATCTTATGTGACTAGCCTTATGTAATCAAAAATACTGTTATTTAAATCCCTTTGTTTATTTTGGTTTTTCGTTTTTAATTGCTTCTTCATTTTCATCTATATATATAAAAGGAGAAGCTGACTGACTGACATATCAACGCAGGGCCTAAACTATAAGGGTTAGAAACTTGAAATTTTGCACAGGGGTTCCTTTTATAACGTAGGGGAGCACTAAGAAAGGATTTTTGGAAATTCATCCCCTAAGGGGGTAAAACGGGGGTGCAAATTTAGTATGAAACTTTGCCGTTTTTGAAGTTATTCGAATGAAATTCAGCATGAAGGTTCTTTATTGAAAGGCAAGAAACACGAGTAAAATATTCTTCTCAAAAATCATCCCTCAAGGGCGGTAAAACGGGGATGCAAAGTTTAAGGGGAAATATCTTCCCCTTCGGGGGACTTTGCAATTATATTTTTATTATTTTCATGGAATACTTATTTTTTGTAACATAAAATAACTACCTACGCATTTTTTATGTAATATATGTAATATAATAAAATACATACACGTTGCCTCCTGTAAAGGTCAATAGATGGTGCTGTACGAAAATTGAATCGCTCTATGGTTGCATCTATGACCCTGAACTTTGTTTTTTTTTTTAAACATAAACAATTTCATGTCTACAGAGAAATAAAGGCTACAAAAAGCCCAAATCTCATGCGTGCGAAGCCGCGGGCTTCTGCTTGTCTTTATATAAAAATTATCCCGGTTACTGCCTTTCATTTTTTTGTCTCCCATTACCCAGAACTATACACACAACTACTCACCTAACTAATACACACACATGAAGGTCTGACACTCTATAAACACTCGAATAGTCTATTTTTCAATCAAACTATTATCTCACTGTCGTTTAAACATTTACATGGTTGTATATTATCCCGTTCGGAGTATATAATTCTACACGAATTTAATTATACCTGCTCGTGTGCTTGCAACTACGAACAGGGCAATTACAAACCCTTAATTTATTTAAACTTAACGTAACGTTAAAGTAACTTAAAAAACTTAAAATGTGACATCGACGACGTACATAAACACATAATAACAGCCAATCTACACTTAACATACTTTTACAAAATATACGTAGCGTACAATATAATATGCCTAACTTCAGCACTCTACTAAAATGTTCAAAAACTAACTGGGATATACCTTACCTCGAAGACTATCATCAGGTTTCCACAACAAATCATAAAAGCCAAAATGAAGGCATCGTGTTGTACTACCGGAAAAATGGGATAGTTAACGTTGAAGAACCTGAAATAAGTGATGCTAATTGTGACTCTAAAAACACGGACACATATACACATCGAAACATCACATCATACGTCGGAATTTATCGGTCACCTAGTCAAAAAATAACCACAGAATTCGTTATTTCCCTCAACTCCCTTCTCACAAAGCTATCTATGTACAAAAACATTATCCTCTGCTGGGACATCAAAATAGATATAGTTCCGAACAGTCCTGATAAGCGTTCACACAAGTATCTAAACGTACTCGCGAGCCAAGGTATGCTGACCGGGTACACCATTCCCTCACATGGCCGAACCTGTTTGGATCACATCATATGCAAGACCAAATCCACTGCCACTTACTTTGTTTTTGAGACCTCAATTACCGACCATGATACTGTAGGCATCAGTCTCAATCTACGTCTTCCCCGCTGTCTCTAAGACTCCAACGGTGGGTGCATAGACTATCAAGGACTAGACAAAACCATCGAAGCATTAAATTTTCGAAACGTCCTCGAATGTTCTGATCCAAACTCCGCTACTAACCTCCTAATCGAACTTCTTTCTTCAGCCTTACATCAGAATTCTCGCCCATTCAAGATACCGAGAAGATAACAGATTAGTAAACCTGGGATCACCAATGGGTTACTTCGATTCATGAGAAATACAGACAATCTGTACAAAAAACTCAAAGCGGACCCAGAGAACGAAGTACTAAAGACGACATACAAAAGATACAGGAACCACTGTAAATCAGTTCTCCAGATAACGAAGAGATCCTTCGAAAAACAAGAGATTGAGAACGCTAGAAACAACTCAAAGAGTCTCTGGAAGGTGATCAAAACTATAAGTAGAACCAACAAAGCGGTCGACTACCCCTCTTATTTACTTACACCTGGAAATGCAGAACGCAGCATAAACGAAGTCAATAGTACTTCGCTAACGTGGGAACCAAGTTGGCAGAAAAGATGCTTAGCCCCCACCGCGCTACACCTACTATATCCCACCGCCCCTAAAGTTCTCCACCTAATTCCCTCGTTATGCTATCGGTCACGGAAAAGGACGTTTTTCATCTAATAAATGGTCTAAAAGATACTTCTACAGTGGGCTTCGTTCAAATTTCGAGTAAAATACTTAAAAGATACGTTCAATTTTTGACTCCACTCACATATGCGCAATCTTTCAATCACGACCGGCATCTTTCCTGACGCCTTCAAAATAGCCCTGATTAGACCTATTTAAAGGATGGGGACGGAGACAATGTCAACAACTTCAGCCCTATCTCCCTGCTCTCGGCGATGTCCAAATCTTAGAACGGCTAATGAACGATAGTCTAATTTCTTACCTGGAGTCGAATGATCTAATCGCACCCTCTCCATTTGGCTTTCGATGGGGTTAATCAACCAGTGAGGCCGTGCACGAGTTGATTGACTCTGTGGTAAGAAACCTGGACAAAAAGAATAAATGTATAACTATATTCCTGGACCTAGCTAAGGCATTTGATACGGTCTCTGTCCCCCGCCTTATAACTAAAATGGAGGCAATTGGGATCAGGAGATTGCCATTAAAACTGTTTCAGAAGTACCTTTCTGATAGAAAGGGTTAAAATCGGTGCATGCATAAGTCACGAACTGCCTGTCAAACTCGGTCTTCCGCAGGGAAGCATTGTCTACCCGACTCTCTTTTTGATATATATATCCACGAGTTATGTAAAATCCAACTACATTAGAGGAAGGTTAGCTCTTTTACGGATGACACGGCACTTTTACTTTACTTACAGATTTTTTAGAATTACAGGTTTCGAAAAGGTTGGTGACTGGTTGCAAGAAAATGTACCTACTTATCCTAAACGTATCAAAAACCAAATACGTCACATTCGCGCTGAGGTCTAACCAGCTACCGTCTCTTACAGCTCAAATAATCTCTCACACGCGAGCGGGTCTCCCTCGCCCTGCACTAAATTTAGTCCTAATTCAAGAGCGCTTGCGACGAAACAACCCTCAGTTTAGTTTTTGACTTTCATCGACGATTTCTGAAGTGTGATTCCTTATCAAAACACAAGGCTGCAGGGTTATAGAATTTTTGCCTAATAGTTACTAATGCCGATTTTGGACACTAATCATCATCATGATAATTCCGCCGACCGCCATTTTACTTTGCCGCTTCCTTTCTTTCATAAGTTTCATATTGTGAAAGATTTTTCAATCGCTTACTAGGACTAATATTTCATTTGTAAAGTGAAATAAAATATAAGGTAATATGTTCATAAATCAGTGCTTATCAAAATATAGGGTCATCAATGTTGTGTTTTTTCTATTTGATGAAAAAGTCAAGTCAGATGCCGGTGTTTTTTTATATATTTTAGTTATAAAAATAATCAAATTGATGATTGTTATCAGTGTATTGTATTTTTTATTTCAAGTTTATTACAATTAACATGGATAATCAAAGAGAAAAGGAACGCGATCGGTCGAGGCGTGGCGACAGGCCCTCCAGATTTTCTGATGTTACAAGAGATCGATCTGATGACCGCGATCGTTCAGAGGCAAAACGACTGTATGTTTCTAATATACCATTTGAAATCCGTTGGACAGAATTAAAAGATTTATTTAAAGAAAAGGTATGTGTGTAGTAATCCCTATTTTACCCCATCAGAAGGCCGCAATGATATTTCAATTGCAAATGGCAAGACCATTTCTTGGTTTGGACCAGGTCTTGTTTTCTGTAGGTACTTAACCATTTGCTAGTAGGTATATGCCAAACAAATAAAAATATAGTGATTTATAATGCTCTCTTACAGGACAAAATCGTATAGTCCCATATACTACTGAGCTTGATATTGCTTTCCTTGCAGAAATGTATGTATGTTTGGTATTGTATCCATAGGTATTGTTTTCGCTGTCCTCATAAGTATCCATTTATTTACCATTTGTATTTGACTTTGTTCACAGTAAAGCAATATGTGTTAAGCAGCGTGACTGAGGAAATATTTCCATCAAATAGAACAATGTAGCCAAACAAAAATACATAGGATCCTTAGTGAATGACTAAAGATCCTATGATGAACATGGTTACCACTAAGCTTGTGAGGAGCTACTATTACATAATAGGAAGGAGTAACTATTGATTGTTATCATTGACAGGCTTATGAAGTGTACTGTAGGCTTTCATAGACTACAATAACTTTTCCATATTTTGACCCCTTGCCATCTCATCTAAGTGCCAGTAGATGGTACACAGGCTTAATTGAAGTTATACCGACATCACTTTGTAATATTTTAGTGTATATGGTTCTAGTACGCCAAGGCTAAGTTGACTTACTTATACTTGCAGCTGTGAAATAATGAAAGGGTTATGTTTAATTTCAAAGAAAATCAAGCTTAGAACGGCAGATTTTTTAAAATAATATTTCATGTAGACCCTTACTTTCCTGCTATAGAGGTAGGTATCTGCTATTCATTTATCATCAGTGGCAGGGAATGTCATCAACCAATACCAATAATACATCAAAAATTATCCAGACTCTTGTGACCTGTCCAAACCCGGTGTTACCGTTACTCCATATATGTGTCGTAAGTGAGTGCCATATATATGGCAGTCGGGACTCGACAGGTTAAGACTTCCAGTGCATATTGGAATCATCTCCTCTTCCATTCAAAACCATAAATTTGAACAATTCTTATTGCTTTGTGAACATTCTGCAATCCTTTTGTGCTTTAAATATTGCATTTTGTCTTCAGGTAGGTGATGTGGCATATGTTGAGCTGTACAATGATGAGAATGGGAAACCTAGAGGATGTGGAGTCGTGGAATTCAATAATTCTGAGGCAATGAAGAAAGCTCTTTTTGTCATGCATCGATATGAACTGAGTGGAAGGAAACTTGTTTTGAAGGAGGAAACGGGTAATTGCTTAATGCTATTATCTTCATATTCTATAAACATTGATACTTGAATGTTACCTTTGTCATGGCCACCTACTGGTTACTAAGTATCAAATATTCTTCTTGCAGACTTATGCAACTCTAATCTGTACTAATCAGTCTTTCGTTGGTATATAGTTCTATCAAGCGATTAGGAGACAATTCTGTTGGATTTAATATGAAAATCCAACTTGATGACTATATGGTATTTTAAACCACAAAGCTTAAAATATTGGTTACTTGTTATGTCAATTATAATATGTTGCAACTGCTAACACAAACAAAATGTTTTATACTTTGCATTAATAAAAAAGTATATATAGAATAAAGATGCCTGGGTTAATAGCCCCGACTCCTAGTAGAGTACATGTACCACAAAATTTGTATTTTCTGATTTATGTAAATATTTCTAATTATCAAATGCTTAGGAGTGAAGGAAAACATTTTGAGGAAACCCACACGCCCCTGAAAATAATTTTGAAAAATGTGTGACCTATCCTAAAAAAGATATGATTTCCCTCTAGGTTTGGTGTGGTCTGATGGGAATCACTTTATAAAAATATTTGTATACTTGAAAAATACTTTTTGTATACTCGTGCATGAAAAGAGCTATGAATGTCACAGAAGCGAGTGACGTATGCAAGGACCGCGTCTTATGGCGCTCGGTTCTCTCTGCATACCCCGCAAGGGACTTGGCGTGAAGATATACATACATTTGTATACTTTCCAAATCCTTTGGATTAGGTAGCAGTCCCCGCCAATTCTAATGAATTAGGAAATGGGATAAAGCTAGGAAGAAGAAGTAGAATGGCCTAGGTTGTAGCTACAGAAATTATGTACACATCAAATAAATAGCCTTTATTTTCAATATCTATTACCATATTATTATAGTTTCAGCTTCTTTTTCTCTTTTCCCTCCTTTGTCTGCTATATCCAATCATGATCTTACCTTTAGCCAGGATTGATATTTCTAGATTTGAGAACTTAATCAGTCAGTGAAAGTGTGGTATTATTTCAATTATATTAAAATGTTATATGTGTTATTTGGTTTTGGAATAGAATTTTTAACAGCCTGCTCTTAATGTTAAAACCTCTCTTGTTTATTTTGTGTAGGACATGAGAGGAGAATTAATAGTTCAAGATCAGGAGGAGGAGGAGGCGGTGGTGGAGCTGGGGGCAGATTGCCTAATCGTGATAAAGATGGGTAAGCATTAGACTGTTATGGAAATACGTATTGATGCCTGTAGGTCATAGCTTAACGGCAGTGTGTTTATTAATTACATTGTAGACTTGGCACATGACCTTATTTTTATTTTTTATTATTTCTTCCCTATCGGTTGGCATATTACAAATGAGTTGTTGCAAGTAATGATGGCATTAAGGCAGACGGGCCGCAACACCCAGTCAAACATGTGGTGCCTTCTCAGCCTCGAGACCAGTAACTAGGTAATGGGCAGTTTCAGATATATGGGTGTATGTGAAATTATTAATTCTTTTAAATCTGAACTGCAAACACTGGACACAACGATGAAAGATGAATGTATGGAAAAAGCTTACTACTTAATGCAAAGAAAACAAAGATAATGGTATTTGAAAGAGAAGAATCCAGAACTAATATAAGGATTACGGTTGATGATGAAGTGTTTGAACAAGTGGATGAGTTTGTAAATCTTGGATGCACTTTCAGCAGGGATGGAAGGTACACTGCAGATGTGGAAAGACCAGTGAGAGCAGCGTGGTGACGTATAGTCTAAACCCCTTGTATTAAAGGGAGACCTATCTCAACATAGGTTGACTTAAGTAAGGTGTACTTTTACTATATTCAAATGATAAATATATGTATTTCAGATGGGGACCCATTCACAAGCCAAGAGAACCAGAAAATATCAATACTTATGGACTCACTCTACAATTCTTGGACTCCATAAATGTACAACCACCACTTGTTAAGAAAGTCTTTGTTGCAAATGTAAGTATCATCATCAGTTGTGTATAATGAACTATTTGCATTAGGGATGTAACGGAGGTAGTTTTATCGGAACCGAAGGCGGAATCGGTGTTTTTAAAATTGCTTTATCGGAGTCGGAGGCAGGATCAGAAGTGGTGGCATGAGAGAGAATTTTTATTTAAGGACAAATAAAACATTATTTAGTCAAATTTTGTTCATTTCAATTTTCAATTATAAAATAAAACACAAACAATGAAAAAAAATTGGCATATTACCAAATAAACAAGAAATTAAAATAAATGAATTTAAACCCAAAGTAGCATATTAAGTACATTATATTAAATGAACAAAAGCTTTAAAACAAATTACATCAAATGAATTCACTCCAAAAGTAGTGTATTATACTTTACGAACAAAACGTCTCAAAAAACATAAATATGGTTCTTTAGTGCCCTATAGAGCGTTTTTTTTGGAATTGGTCTTAAATACAGCGTTATTAATAAAAACAAAATGAGGGCGCCACTTAGCTTTGTGCACCCTCATAAGCCGTAAAAATCAAAACAAATATCTATAACCTATGAACATGTCGTGTGCGTAACAAATTAACAAGTGAAAAAATAATTGACGATAGAGTGCACGTAGTGGGAGTCGGGGGGATTCCCCGCGCGATATGTATGAACCTGTTCATAACAGTCGACACAGGCCGCCTCCGCCGCTATGTTATGCTTCGGCCTCCGATTAAAACCTTCGCTTTAAAAGTGTCGGAGCCGAAGTCGGAACCGAAAGTGTAATAATAATCGGAAGTTCCGACTTAACGGAACCGGAGTCGAAGCTCCGTAACATCCCTGATTTGCATCAATTAAAAATGATCTTTTTGAGGTGATCTTGATATACAAAGATTACAGATGTTTTCAACAGCAACAGTATAACAGGATTATGTAATGTATAATGATTATTATGCATACATATGTACCAATACAGAAAACGGCAATTTTTTGCAAAGATGTGAGAGTTATTTTAAGAGAGGTAGGGATCATCAAATCATCCCGTCTGGGGAAGTACCTCCACCTCACAGACACGTGACACTTTTTTGTGTGTGCTGCCAGCGTTCATCGATTTATAAGACGTTATGACGTCAAAAACTGTACATATTTTCTTAACTTGTAACTACCCAATATCATCAGAGACCATCATCATACGAGCGTCAATCTCGGTCGCGTTCTACGCTTTCGCTTTGGAGCCCAGGGTCTGCTTCTATATCATCAGAGATGTGTCGTTGTAACAACTAAACATTTTTTTGACATTTGACACATACAATTATTAAGAGAGGTAGGGCGCATCAAAGCAGCCCGTCTGGGGAAGTACCTCCTCCTCACAGGAAACCGCAGGCACATAACAACTCCCTTGAGGGTTGTTGTGTTCCTGCGTGTGAGTGAGGTCACCAGTAAACTACTGTAGCAACCCTATATTATACTGTTGAATCATCAATTCGCAACTTAGACTGGATGCATGTATGAAGCGCCAGTCACCGCGCGATACCCGCCTCAATCACTTCTCTCTACAACCTTCTCTAACGTGTACTGTGTTCAATCAATAAAGCTGCTTTTATACAAGAACTATATATATCATTCAACGCCCACCACACTCCGTAACATTGGGACAACAAAGACATTAGCCCACATCAGGTCACCTCAAACTGTTCCCCAATACTACTAATTAGTTGCTGTGTTAGCAGCAGAGGAGGCATTGCGCGAGTAATACTTAATGTATTGCAAGCGTTTATAGGCTATGGTAACCGCTTTCCATTAGGTGGGTCGTATGCTTGTATGTCGACGTTGTAAAAAAAAAGTTAAGAGGGTTAGAGCCACATAGCAATACCCTACAGGGTTGTGTCCCTGTGAGTGAGTGCAGTACCAGTAAGCTCCTAAGGAGTTATTATGTTAACAGTAGAGGTGGCATTACGCGCACGATACTTATGTATTGCAAATGTTCATAGGCTTTGGTTACCACTTTACTTCAGGTATGGCCCGCCAGTGTAGGTATGCTTCGTTACGTTGTATAAAGAAAAAGTTGATATTGTTAAGTTGTTGAGTAAATTCTTTGTACAACTGTTTGACATATAGTATATCCATAGTGATACAATTCCACTTCAGGAACTATGGAAAATACTAGCTATAGCGTCACTTCACCAGTCGGATCATTTGGTCTTCATTTAAGCCAGCACAAATTACCTAATGTTTCTGATGTGAATGAAGAAAGCGAAAATATTATCAAATTTGCCCACTCCTGCATTTCTCGTTTTGTATAAGAATCTAAAATGATGTTGTGCCTGTTACTTGCAAATTAGGGGCAGAATCACAACTTTTCAACCAGCGAGGACTCAGTGGCAAATAAAAAAAATTAAAAAAATTTCATCTGATGTTTCATTACATTATTCTTCTCTATATGGTTATCCTGTTTCCTAATCCATTAGTATTCACGGGGTCTACTACCTAAGCTTAAAGGCTGGCAAAGATACTGCTTTTGATATGAAGTGACCTCCTCCGTGTGTGTGTGTGTGTACTGCACAGGGAAAAACAGAAGAGCCAAATTTCACATGTATTTTGATATACTTCTTTGATGTGTGGGTTTCCTCACGATGTTTTCCTTCACCGCCAAGCATGTGATAATTACAAATATCTACATGAATCTGGAAACACAAATCTAATGGTACCCACATGGGGATTCGAACACTAGACCAGCTGATTAATAGGCTGGTTCTTTATCCACTAGAAGATCACTGCTCTAAAGTAGCCATTAAATATTGTAATGTCTGGACAATAATGCTATTTTATTCCATTACAGCTGGATTACAATGCAGACCGTGCCAAAATAAAGGAAATCTTCAAAATGGCAGGCAAAGTACGCAACATTGACCTGGCCGTGGACAAAGATGGTAAAAGCAGAGGATTTGCTATTGTTGAATATGATCATCCCGTGGAAGCTGTTCAGGTATTTAGACAAATTGTTGTTTTTATAAAATTTTATTCTATTATTTTTTACTTCTAATTGTTTTATTTTTTGTAATTGCGAATTTTTTATTACATACATTTATTCTTTAGTCCAGCATTTGGCTGGGCTATAGCAGCGACGAATGTAGTAATATAGCAGCAAGGCTAAACAAATTTACTAATTTTAAAGTTTTAACCTTTAACCCTTTGACCGCCATATTTTGTTACATCATCATACACCCTAACGCCAGCGGCCTGTCGGCGTAATTTCAAATAGGGTTGAGAAATAGTGTTATCGATTAGTTTAAATGAATAAAAGTTCAAAATTTAATTAATATTAAATCAGTCTTTATTAATCAAGTATCAAGGGACTACAGTACGGGGGTTATTCAAGAAAGGTGTGAAGAGGTTCTTACAGGGTCGGCAACGCAAGAGTGACACCCCTGGTGTTGCAAATGTTCATAGGCTACGGTAACTGCTTACCATCAGGCAGGCTTAGGCTTGTTTGCTACCTTAGTGGTATAAAAAAGTAACATTATTTACCACGTTTCAATCAATATTCTAGCAATGAATCTAGTATAACATCTTCGTTTTCTGATGCATCTCTTCGAGCTTGATTTATCAAATTAATAATTTTCGTATATAATTCTGATCGTACCTCAGGTCGAACAGTCATTATTTCCTTCTAAAATATTTAATAATTCGTAGTCTTTAGAAATGGCAAGGGAACAACACTAATTTGTACAAGGAACGTGTTATTACGGTGACGGCGCCTGAGGAACAGCAAATATGGCGTCGTTTGACCTTGAGCCGCACGTAAAATCAGGGTGACGGCGATCGGAGATAATCTGAACTAGTGAAGTTCTCAGTTGTCGCTTCTTTATCGAAACAATAAATTATATCTAATATTTAACACTTAAAATAAACATTTTCATTGTTTTAACATGCTTCTAATTAGTACGACTATTCGTGCTTCGAATTTTACGAAATAATTTGGATTTCAATACAATGTTTTTGCTTTCACACCATGATTATTTAATAAAATTTCATTTAGATTACATTGATTTGCCCATCCCTAGTACACGTAATATCACGTTATTCGTGTTGGTACTAAGTAACTCCTTACAACGATTTTTTCTATAAATATCATAATGAAACGCAGCAAAATTTGTTAATTATTAAGAATACATCCTGGATTGTAATGTACAACGTTTATTGCAACTTAATCTTTAATATAAATGCACCAATAAACATATTATAAAACTTAACGTGAAATTACGTCTGTGGCGCGTGGAGCACGTTTTTCATATTCCGTAATATTACGGGCACGGCGGTTAAAGGGTTAAAGCTTGTTGTTGCGGTGGGTTATAAAGTCTTCTGAAAACACTAATATCTAGGAATAATACTTTTCAATGATTTTGTCAGTTGCAAGCAGCAATTGTTCAAATAAGTGAGCTGTGTTTGTATCTCTGCTATTGCGGCCTGTAAAGTAACGCCTAGATGCGATCACAATGCCTCTTTCGTTCACGCATACTCATAGCATTTACAGGTCTTCAACACCGTGAAGAAAGTACGAGTAACTACAGACTACAAATATTTTTCTGAACATACTTGCTTACCACGCGACAATGAATGTTCAGGTCTGTATGTATGGTAAAGCAAGTGGAACAGGTTATTTGTGTCTCTGCCAACTCCTAAGATGTAAAACTCCATGTTGATTGTGGTATGGAATGGGATGCTGCTATAAAAAAAAAAAACTTGTTTTTTGTAGCCATAACATTGGTTAAGGTTTTTGCAGTTAAAAGCGAGGTTCTTCTAGTATTGTAATATTTTTGTAATGTGTTTTGACTTCATTGCAGGCAATTTCAATGTTTGACAAGCAATTGCTGTATGAGAGAAAGATGACCGTACGCATGGATCGTGGTGTAACAGACAAAACCGAGTTAAGGCTACCAGAAGGGCTTAAAGGCATTGGACTTGGTTTGGGACCCAATGGAGAACCACTCAGGGACATTGTGAGGAATCTACCGCAGAATCAAAATACCAACAACTTGAACCTAACAACTACCAGTTCTACATTGGGTGGACCTGGCGTGTTGGGAGCCGTTCCTGGTGCAGGAGTAGCTCTGAATGGTCTAGGTACTAGCTTGGCAGCAAATACCCTGAATGCTAGTACTGCTTTAGGTGGCAACTTAGGGTTACAAGTAAGTATTCTTAGTTTAAAATATGTAAATTTCTTAAGAAATGAGGTGTTTATGTGGGTTTCATAAAGTTACAGTGATTTCCTTTAGTAAATTATGAGGTTTACCGACATCTTTAAATCAAAACCGCCCACATCTGCACTTGGTGCACCCAGCCTAATTAAAGTAGCGGCACGCTATGATGGCCGTTTTAACATATTACAATAGTGATGTGAAATGTCAATTTATTCTCGAAAAAAATATAATCAAATCTATAAGTTTTTGTTGCAAGTAGTACCTGATTTTAAAAAGGTTTAATACCATAAAAATATAAATGTTTACTTAATATATTTGAACGAACTGAATATTGGAATGAAAATGATTATACATACTTTATATGCACACAAGAAACAAATTAATACAAAAACAGACCAAAAAAGGTGCCACAAAAGGCCATATTTAATCAGATTCGTCCATACTGCTATTTTCACTGTCGTCACTGCTATCATCACCTACATTAATTATAAGTTTGTTTTCTAAAATATTATCTATTTTCACATCTCTTTCATAATCTTCCCTTATTAATTTAACAGTTCTATTCACAACCTTTTCCCAGTTTCCTTTAGTCACATGTTTACAAACTTCTTCTAATATTTTTAGCATTTATGTTGTGATAAATGGGGGTCCTGTATTGTGTCTTGCAGCATATCCCTTAATATGAGCCCACACTAACTTAATTGCATTATATTTACAATGGTAAGGCGGTAACCGTATAACTCTGTGCCCATATTCTAACGCTATTTCGTCAATGACGTATCGGATCTTGGTTGGTTTGTTTTCTTTTAAAAGACGTACTAATTCCGCTTTTAACATATTTATGTTTGCATCTACGCCATTTTTTTGAAGCCATGCGACGATGTCAGCTTTCTTTTGGGATTGGGCAAGTGGCTTGTCAATTTGCAATCGAGTGGTATTGGGCGTTGTCCATAATTATAATAGATGGTTCAGGGAGGCTACACAACATTGAGGTAAACCATTCAGTAAACTTTTTCCATTAATTTTTTCGTTAGTCTCCAGTGGTTTTTGACGCAAAAGCCATGAGAGAACCTTCGACAAACCCGTTGATGGTTCCGGCGTGACAAATTATAAGTCGCGATCCTTTTCCAACAGGAACTTTGTACGTAGATGCTGCAGTGTCATCGGTCCGAGAACGGCTTACAGTATGGTTAGCATTAAGCCATGTTTCATCCAAAAACACAACATTTTGCCAATTTTCAATTTCTTTCACTTGCCGTAAAAAAGTATATCTTGCCATCACAATATCAAATGATTCCATCAATATTTTGCGTTTGTTACATTGTTTGTATCGAAATCCAACGGTCTTCAAAATCTTCGTTAAAGAATTTTTCCCACCGAAGAATAATCCAGCTTTTTCAGTGATTGCACTAACTTCTTTCTTGTTGGGTACTCCTTCCGTAAATAGTAGTCGTACACATGTCTTCGGATGGCATCGGCATCAAAGCTATCGATGCCTACGACTGGTTTTGTTCGTTTTCTCTTTTTTGGTGTGTGAAGTTTATTTTCTTCTGTGCCAGTCTCGCCATATTTTTCTTTAGTTATTCGTCTAACAGTTTTGAGATTCACAATCACAATCGCAGTGCACTCACAGTTTGTACTTTCCGAAGTCTTTCTTTCCGTTCAAGTCGAAACTGCTTTGTTTTGCATTGAGCATTGACGCGAGTTTGCCGGAGGTAGTATTTGTGCTCTGGCCAGCGATCCTATGTGACGATCATATTAGATTTCATTTTTAAAAATTTTGAATTTCGAAAAACAAATGCCGAGTTGTGTGGTAAATAAGTACACCAATAATTATAATCTTATAAAGATAAAAAATAAATGTTCGCAGGATCCTAATATACATTGTTTAGAAATTAATGTAATAAATAAATTTTGTGTCCTAAAATTATACATTCGATAAATTTTATGACTAACTGCACGTCACTATTGACAATAAAGAATAGCAATTTGCTCCTTCAAATGTAATTATTAATTAATACGAAACTTCATGACTGGACAAACGTCAAAATGGCCATCATAGCGTGCCGCTACTGTAACTACCAAACAACGCTCTGGCAGTGTAGTATTCCAGTAACATTGTACATACAATAAATGCATTGTAAGATTGGTTTTACATGGAATATTTCTTTGAAATGATGATTTAGTAAGATTCAAATACGGACACAGAAGACAACACAGTTAATTATATTTTTTTTGTCTGTTTGACCCGTTGAGTGCCGAGCGGTTTGATAAAAGGATAATGCCCATCAAAGTATGGACCATGGTACATGCGTTGCATCAATTCCAAATTTGTTTTAGACGGTGTATAAAAAAGAAATAAACCTTTAACATTAGTAATTCTAGGATTTAAAATAGGAGTTTCGAAGTTTTTTCAGAAAACGTAACATAACCTAAAAATTAAAATAATTCTCATCTAGTCTTGGTAGTTACTAATCTTTGCTTAAAATGCCTACAGAGTGAATTAACGATCACTTTACCTATGTTGGAAACATTTACTTACACTTGAATAATTAATTAATTACCTACAAAAGTTTTCTTGGCATAGGTACAGGAAATATTTCATTATTTGACCATTGGAGTAGATGCTTGTTCCAAAGTATGGCTGCCTATATTTCTCGGTATCAAAAAAGAACAATTGATACACCGGTTTCGCCGGTCGAATGTTCTCGTCGTCATTTTCACGGTCAATTATAACCACAAGTGCTCAGCCTGTATAGTACAACACTAACACAAGAAAAACGTCCCGTCGTTGAATTGAACACAAATAATGTTTATGATATCTTAATTTAAGCTGATAGTAATCTCAATCAACACAAAAATGGCAGTAATAAACAGCAGATGTTCGTTTCGTACAGCATCACACACAAATGTCACAAGTGTTACCACACCATAGATATTAAATGAAAATCGGTTGTTTGACTAGCGTAACTCGATTCTTATACACTGTATTCGATATGAATCAAAACCAAATACAAGTAGGTTTGTAGCGTGAAACCCGAAGGATTCCTAAATAATGAAATCAGTGTTTATGTTTTCATTAGCGATGATGGTGATATACTAGTACCTAGTAATGTTACATTTTTATTGTTTGTTAATTATAATCGATAACAATATTAATCGTAGTTTTCCTTCAACATTTTTTTTATTTATAATGGCAACTTTTTTGATCAACATTCGGAGGAAATAAAAATCAAGTGATAAATTGTAGTCAATAATATATCTTCATATTTTCTAAAATATATCCCCTGTCCAAAACAAGCATGGATTGGGCAGGAAGACTCCTAAAATGAGAAAAACAATTTATAAAGTGTTTTTATCCTGAGGCATGAGACAATTCTGTACCATGAATGGGCAATCTCCTATAAGCTACTTTTTATCTCAGTAATGTATAGGGCTCCTTATTAAAATAACCTGCACACAACTGTAGTATCTAATTTATTATTAGTAAATAATATGTAAAAGTTCTCGATGGCGTGAAGGAGTATGCTCTAAACCCCTTCGATTGAAAGGAGACCCGTAGCCCTGCAGTGGGATGAGTGAGGGTTGATGTGATGCGATTGAAATAATATGTGTGTTAAACTCTTTCAGGCTTTAGGCTTGACTGGACTGGGGGCTCTCCAAAATCAATTGTTGCAGCAGGGATTGACTGCCACTGACTTAGCAACAGTGCTAACTGCCCAGGCTCAAGCCAATAACAACGCAAGTCTTGGACTGGGTAATACAGACTTGACATCTAATGTCCTTGGAGGTGTAGGCCTTGGGAACAATGTTATGGGAAATAGTTCCAGTTTGAGTAGTGGACCCCTTTCTGGTGAGTGTGCATATGAAGTTGTGTTTAACGACTTCCTCTGTTTTTAGGGTTCTGTGCCTCAAAAGCCAAAATGGCACCCTTATACGATCACTTTGTTGTCCGTCTGTCTGTCTGTCAAGACCATTTTGTGGTGGAGTTATCAGGCTGAAATTAATGTCACATACTCATATCTGCAGTCCCTACGAGCAGCGAAAATATCAAACTTCTAAGTCAACGCAATCAAAAGATACGGATGTTTATGCCTCGTTTATGCGCATATTTTGACATTTGCAAGGGAATCAAAATCTATAGGATATTTCCCGTTGACCTAGACTTGTGAAATTTAGTGAGAAGCAAGGTCATGTAGCACAAGGTAAGGAAAAAATTCGAAAACCGTAAATTAGTTATATCATAAAAAAAGTTTTTGTGCGAAAATATATTTTACGGAACACTCGGCGAGTCAGTTGGACTCGCACTTGATGCCTTTTTACTTTTTAAAGTTATTGATTTTTCTAAAATATTTATTTTATACATTTTTTTTCTGTAAATTTTTTGTAGAGTGAAGTTTTCGTGTATTCGTTTTTTTAATCCTTATCATGACCGATCGTCACATCTTTCATCTGAGTAGCATAGCATTATATAAGTAAGATCAGTTCAGTGTGGATTTAGCTCTTGTGCGTGAAGCATGTATGTATATAAATTGTGTACCGTTTTGGGAAAACAGACCTGGCCTAAGCCTTAAGTTTGTAACTATAGCTAAAAGAATAGTTTTATTATTCTACAAAATAAACATTGCTTCGGCAAACCGTGGAAAAACATATACCTTACAAAAACAACACAAAAAGTATTTTGTGCTAGATCACTATAAATTTATTTCGATAACGTGGCAGATTCTGGAGTTGCCAGTTAGGCATAATATAGTTCTACTAGTAGAATAACTTCCATTTTCCGAATTAAGGCTAGAACACAAGTGTCGCAAATAAAACGTGATTTGTCCACGTGCATAAACATTTATAATGCATGAGATTTGTGTATAAAGGTTCGCACCGAAAGTGTCGCAGGCGCGCAATGCACGCTACGTAGGCGTGCGTCAGACGCACGGCACTTCGAAAGACACAAAAAGAATTGTATTACACGGGGATTCCTATTGGAGGACACACTACGCTGACGCATGCGGCTGCGACCTGTGAGCTTTACTTCGGAGTTTGCTTGATACATACCTGTGGGTAGTTTTAAATGAAGTTCAAAGTACACTTGTAATTTCTTTATGTGAAATATTTACTAATGTGTACACTATATGACAACTACAATAGTGACAAAATAATAATATCCATCAATAACGTCACGCCAAGATACTTGCGGGGTAGTCAGAGTAAACCGAGCGCCGTGTGACTCGGTTCCTTCCCACCTCAATTGTACGACAACAAGCGTACGGCCTGCTTGATGCTAAGCAGTTACCGTAGCCTCTGGACATTCGGAACACCAGAGATGTCACTCTTGCGTTGCCGACCCTAATATTTGCCCTTATATCTATAGTTACGAATAAGATTTGAGGTTATTTAGGTTTTGTTTCAGGTACAAATAGGCAAATGGGAGGCGTGTCTGTCCCTGGCCAGGGGTACGGACGCGACTCAGGATCCCAACAGAGCAGTCGGGATATCAAGCCTTCTGACATGGTGATGATCTCGAATGTAAGTATAATGTCAAAGTAAATCTACGAGAGAGGATTGAAACTTTTTTCGTGACCTCACATTCAAAAATACTGTAGTGAGCCTGATAGACCTACTGACAGAAGATAAACGAAAAAAATCCTAGAACTTTATTGCAGCGCCACCTACCGGCTTCAATTGTCCACCTTCTGTCACTACCTCCTTCCTCTCTTCCCTTCTGTCATCCAAACAAACAAAAAAAATCATCAAAGTCGGTCCGACCGTTTAGGGAGGAGTTTAGTAACAGATACACGTACAGAAGAATCTCATGTATAATAATAAGTATAAAAGAGACGCCGAAAGAGAATGAAATGAAAATAATGTCAGGGGATTCTACTGTAAAACATATGTTGCAGAAAGATAACCCTTCGTATGGCCGGCTCGCGACTTATAGGATTCATAAAAACATTGGCAAAGTGTGTCATCTCATTTGACTATCAGGGAGATTGTAGGCGCTATAGACACAGATAAGATAATAGTTACTTCGTAACAGATTCAACACTTTCACACAAAAGTAAAAATATCTACGCTATAATAGCGCAGAAAATTTTATTTACGATACCAGACGAAATTCTGCAAGCTTAAATATATCTGTACGCGCTCTGACTGTCAAGGAGGCTTTGGCCACGACCGCGAACATCGTATGGTCAAGTCAACAAGAGCAAACAAAACAACTATCGGTTGTAGAAATATTATTATTATTTTTTATACTACGACGGATAGCAAACAAACATACGGTCCGCCTGATGTAAAGCGGTTACCGTAGCCTATGAACGCTAACAATAAAAAGAATGTTGCTAGCGCGTTGCCACCCCCGCTGTCAACACAGCAACTCCTCATCTTCTGGTGACCTCACTCACTTGCAGGAACACAACAACCCACGGAGTTGTTATTTAGCTGTCGTCTTCTGTGAGGTGGAGGTATTCCCCAGTCGGGCTAATGTCGTGCCCTACATCACTTTCGCCAGAGCCTTGTCTGTTGATAAGCAGGGTGCACCATGTGAAGGTGAGGCTTTAGCTCTATAAGTGACATTTATGAATTATTACCACCTGGCATAAAAATTGAGTGTCCCCACTGCGTCGGGTAGATAGATATAGTATATTGTGCAACTAGTGCTATAAGTTGTCGATTGCGCACGAGAGCGAAGTTGAGCGCACGAGTTGCAGATACCGTTTTTTATTCACGGATGCGGAACTATTCCGTCGTCCAAAATTGGGGTCCAGGGGCGTTATTAATTTTTTTTTCTTGTCAATTTGCGTGCGCCAAGTTTACTTGTCGCACTCAAATGGAGTGCGGTCTACTCAAAACTCATGTTGTAATTTTAAAATGGGCAAATAGCGACTTATCACCCGTAACAGCGGGCGCAAAGATATTACTTATCCCGCATGAGTAATAAAAATATATTTTATTATCTGCGCAGTCTCTTCGCTCGTACAACAATGTTTCGGTTTTTATTTAAAAATTTGGCAGAGTACGCACCGTGCTAGCGCTTGAAGCGCTCCGCGGCCGTTACAGCTGGTATATTTATACTAGTTAGTAGTTACAGCGCGCGACATTGAGCGAGTGAGGGAGGACCTGGTAATAAAGGCATCTCCTGGGAACGACTAAATGTCATTACCAGTGAACTTGTATTTTCTAAGACTGCAATATACGTCCACGGATTCCATTCAACTGAGCAAAGACGAATTAAACGCACAATGTCTTGCGCAGCTGCCTGGACTTGTTTGAAGCTGATGTGCAACTACTCTCCTAAGTCTAAACAATAATCAAAAGCGGTGCGTTATCTCGAGAAAAGCAGAAGCATAAACTCCGTATGCTATTGCACTCTTCACTCTTTTGCGCTGATCCCTTATATTTCTTATATTTCACTGAATATGAAAACCAAAAAAAAATTTTGACCGGGCAGGATTTTTCACCGAATTAAGCAGTATTATTTTCAATACATTGATTTTGTAAAAAAAAAAGAAAACATTTTTTTTAAACTGCTATAAAAGCTTTGGAAAACAAGTGGAATAAATGTAAAGTTAGAAAATTACGTCAAAAATTAAAATATTTGTACTTTTTTAATTTTTTGGCGAGGCCGCGAACATTTCAATCCACCCGAATTATCGTTATTATTAAACGAAATTCACTGGAAAACATATGGTTTGCCCAAAGTAAAGTCAGTACCCAGTTTTTCTTATACTATGCCTGCTTATATAAGGGTAGCAATTAGGGACAAAGTGTATATACCTAACATAATTTTGGTTCATTTTCAACGCGAATAAAAAATACAATTTTCTTCAGTGTTTATATACCTTTCGTCATGTTATCAGATCTTAACGTAAACTATTTAGTATGTCATGTGTAAATTTAATGATACTCATTATTTATCAATATTTATTATTTACTATGTTTGTCTGTTAAATGTATAATACCTATAACCGGCTTTAACTTTATCTGACTCACCATAGTCCTATATCGTATTTAGTTCTATTTATATTTACAATTAATTAAAATTTACTTGCTAACATGTACCAGTGTAGTGGGTAAATCATAGTAAACCGGTCTGGTGCAGTCGTCTGCTAAAATAACCTTTATATGTAGATGACACTAAGATATTGCTAAGTTCTAAGGCGAGAAAGATGAAGGTGAAGCTGACTATACATAGCGTTATTTAATGCTTTCTCGCAGATACGTCACCAGCTGGAAATTGCGCAATATGTTATGAATTAAACATGTAACAGTCTGGTTCTAGTGTTTCCATTCTGCATGTGTTTGTATTTTTCACTATTGTATGTTTTAGTTACCACCAACCGTAACTTGGCAATTGATTCGCGAGAAGTTCAGCGAATGCGGCGACGTGAAATTTGCTGAGATGACAACGCCTGACACGGCTATTGTAAGATTCCACAAGGAGTGGGACGCTGACAGAGCTATCAGTATCCTTTGAAAATATCGTTTATTATTCGTTTCTATCGTTTATTTTATACAAATTTGATAATTTTATAAAGCAAGATTTTTATAAAAAAATTTCATTGTTTGAACAGTTTTTTATGACGATATTCATTAATTTCGAAACAGCATAGGGTGCACGGATCAAGTTTTTTCACTTCGCAATATTGTGGAGAAGCATCTGGCTCTGGATCAAAAGGTTTTCGGTTTTGTACATCTTGAGGAAGCATGTGTCGTACGAAAACGTATCTGGGACATTTTGCCCGGGTATGGGGTCTCTACCCTGTGCTGTCCAATCCTCTTATGATTATACATATGCATGAAAAGAGCTATGAACGTTAAGAAGCAAGTGAAGTGTGAAAGGATCACGTCTTATGGCGTTCGGCTCTCTCTGTCTACCCCGCAAGGGACCTGGCGTGAAGATATACATGCATACAACATGTGAGCGGGTGAACGGGCAGCAGGCCGCATTGGTTTGTCATCAAAATTGGTGTTAGACAGGGCTACGTGCTTATAAAGAATGGGTTTTAAAGAAAGGTGGAGTGTATGTAATAGATAGGTAAAGACGAGATAACAGAGTATTTTCTATTTATTTAGGAGATGGGAGTTACAATAATAATGCTTACCAAAGACGAATGATGAAAAAGCATGGCAGCAGAAACCAAAGAATGACCATAATACCAGAGTGTAAAAACATAGAGTTTACAAAAGCATAAAAAGGTTATATTAAAACTATCCTCAACAGTGCGTTGGTAGGACTATTCATGCTGTATCTGGACTAGTTGCTGGACAGTTGTCTTCAGAGAATAAAGAAATATGAACGTGGAGAGTGGTTGACTCAATGGTGAATTGTCCGCTTTGTACAGACCATGCGGTATTAATAGCAGAAACACCATCTTAACTGCAAACGCTAGTTACAGCAATGAAAGATGATTGTATGAAAAAAAGGCTTACAATTGAATGCAAAGAAAATTAAGATAATGGTATTTGAAAGAGAGAAAACAGAAAGAACATGAGGATTACGGTTGATGACCTAGTGTTAGAACAAATGGATGAGATTGTATATCTCTGGAAGCGCTTTTAGCAGCGATTGAAGGTACACCGCTGATGTGGAGAGACGAGAGAGTGCAGGGAGCAGTGTGAATGGAGCATTGGTGCTAATTCCAACGATAACTTATGGAAGTGAAAGCTGGGTATGGCAGAGAGAGAATGAATGCAAAATAAATGCGGTCGAGATGCAAGCATTTCGCAAAATTTGTGGCGTAACGCTTGCTGACGGCGATCGCAATGATAAGAGTAAGAAAGAGTTGAAAGAGAAGTCTGAAAGAGAGTGTTGGTATTAGGATAAGACATGCTCCGTTGGTTCGGATAAAGAATGCAAGATGAAAGAACGACGAAGTAGTACAATACGAAAGTATGAGTCGAGGAAGGCAAAAATTCCCTAAGGAACGCGTCTTATGGGGATCGGTTCTCTTTACTTACCCCGTAAGGTACATACATTAATAGTTAAATTGATTTTTTTATATGGTATGTAGACATAATATCCTGAGCGTTCGAGAATAAAAATACGGCAGTATTGCAGTAGTACAATGTTAAACTTGCAGAAAGTAGAATATAGAACTATTCTTGTGAGATTATTATTTCTACTTGACTTGATATTAATGTGATTTCCTTAACACAATTTACAGAAATGTTTGACAGAACCCGTATTGACGGTAGAACTATTGATGTTCGTTTCTTCTAATCACACCAGGCTGGTAAGTACTTTCCTTTTTGTATGTTACGATTTCTGTCACACACGTTGTTGATTGTTGTTGATGCCAATTGTTTTTGGACAAGGCGAGTACTTGTCGTCTGTAGGGATCACTCTAAATATTTGCTCATTTGTTTGCTGAAGATGGTTGTATGGTATCGTTAAGCATGAGTAGATTTTTCGCAATGCAAAATGTCCATCGATTGATTTATAGGGCTTTGTTGTTTTTAGTTTTAAATATAGCGTCTTCGAAAGGAACATATTATAGAACGCAATATTACGATAGACTGTTCCCTTACTAGGTCACATAATTTAACCAGAAGGAGACTTTGTACATCATCTTTGTACAAGTCGTCTGCGTGGGTACCTCTGTCTCACCTATTTATACCGCCGAGCAGCTATATTTATATAGCTGTGTTCCGGTTTGAAGGGTGAGATAAGGCAAAGAAATTACCGGGTACTGTGACGAAACAGCCTTAGGTCACAAGATTGGCAGCGCGCTAGTAACATCCCCGTGGTGTTGCGTCAATAGGCTGCGGTGACCGCTTACCGTCTAACGCGGGCCGCATGCTTATTTGTCAATTTAATTGTATATAAAAAAAAAAAGATAAACGTAACAGACTTAGAAATAATTATATTATACACCGTCCACGTGCATCCTACTAAATCATTGGTGAATCTGATTTTGAGTGTTCACACGGCCATTACGAATTGCTAACCTTCGCATGCGTATCGTTTGCCCCTACAGATTAGAGCATCCGCATGTCCGCGTGCGTATCATTAGTTTCGAATTCTCAGATGTGTCGTTAGCTACTACGACTTAGAACCTTCGCATACGTATGGTTTGCCCCAGCGGATTAGAACATCCGCATGTATGTCATTGGGTGACTGTCGTTTTGAGCTTCCACACTCGTATCGTTGGCCGCTATGAATTAGGGTGTCCGCGTGCGTATCTTTAGTTTCGAATTCTCAGATGTGTCGTTAGCTACTACGACTGAGAACCTTCGCATACGTATGGTTTGCCCCAGCGGATTCGGACGAGAACATCCGCTTGTATATCATTGGTTTTGACTCCGCACGTGCACGTTATCTTTCTACAACGTAGTCAAATACACTGTAGGATTACCCGAAGCTAATTGGTGTATCTGAAGATCATGATACTCGCAGTAAGCATAATAGCGTTTATTCAATGCATGGAATAAGAGCTGAAAGCCATTCAGTTTTAACTTTCAATAATATTATGATAAATTTCACAAGTAAATATCAATTTTGTGTACTAGCTCTATTCAAATTTCATCCAAGCGAAGTTCTGGCTTTCTTTTGACGTTAGAAATGTCCGAACAGTCATACTTTGCAAATATTATTTTACTTTTATTATATTGGTTAACATGTATTTCGATTTCCATTTTGTCGTGAACCAGTGATAGCAAGGGCCGATATCATGAGCCGCTCGACCATTTCATGAAATGTCGTAAAGTCCCCGATAAGAACGTTATTACACTGACCGTGCACGAGTTTGGATACTTCTTAGCTATGTATATTATCGTCATTAGCTCCTAAATTTCAGTAGCGAGTATGCGATATGTTAAAATATATATAAAGTAAAAGATGTCATGCAGTCAGTAAGTTATGTCGAGAGTATGATGCATAAAGAGAGGACTGTGCAAAATATGGGCATTGCGTGCAACGGTCATGATGGTCGCGAGTAAAGTAGGCGCGGCCAGCGCACTAGTTATGCTTACTAAAAATGTTATACATATTTTATGACATTTTAGTACATTGTAAAACCGGTCGATTATCAATTGGAAATATCGGAACAAGACACTTTAAAACGATTGATTACTGATATTCCTTATTTTACGTATTTTACAATTACTAACATTATTATTTGAGCGCACGTCATACGAGACATACGAAATGTTTTATGGATTTTTTAGTGTGTTAATTTGTTCATTCAATTTTCTTTGAAATAAGTGTTTGAGGAGTTTTATTTGGTGTGTAAGTAGGAAGCGACCAAAAAAGATCATGATGTGCTTCCGTTCAAGTTGTCAGCTTCTTGTGAACTGCTCTCGGTATTAAGGTTTCGAGAAATTGACAATTTAATTTATATAACCTAACAAAAGTCTTATTCTCCTTAGAAAAATCTACTCATACAGTCCAATTTGCATTTATTAATATTTTTTCGTAAAATTAAGTGTCATTGTTTGTTTTTCAGGAATATGTCGTATTCAAGTTGATCTATTCGGGGTTTATAAGCTTGGCTGCCTGGATTGAAAGCTGCTTTCTCTTTCACATTCTTTTAAGTTGTGTCTGACGAAATTGTCCAGATTTTTGTAGACATTCACTTATCGGCATTTGTTTATATTTAGGTTAATTTTAATGTAAGTCTCAATGTTTGCTGTATGTCACATAAATTCAATAAATTTAATAAACGAAGATAACACTCATCATTTCCTTTAAAGGTTAACCCTGCAAATATTTGTAATAATAATGTCTAGCGTTCTTTGAAGAGGTACTAGGTATTTTCATAGTTTATATCGGGATTGTTGAGATATTTATTGACAACATCACACTTTGTCGACCTGTCCAGGATTGTGGTGGTGCCTGTATCCGGCTCAATTATGAATCGATGGATTTAATCCATAGAGTCATATGGTGTGTAATGGGTTAAATAGTGATAAAAAACATGGTTTGGTATTGGAATTAATAACTTTGAGGAATAAGTTAGCGACAATTTCCTGATATATTCCTCTACTTGTTGTTCCTGATTTCCATAAAAATGTGTTATTTAATTCGGGTCTGTCTACGCCTAAATATGTTTCCTGTATAATATTGTTAATTTATGTTTATTGTTGTAAAGCATATCCACAATTTTTCTTACATCGAAGAAATTTTACAGCCATTGGTCATTATATTATCTGCAGTTGCTACAATTTCTGGTCAGCTGTAATTATTTGTGTTACCAATCTGGGAATAATTATTTGTGTTACCAATCTGGGAACGTCACTTCTGCAACGAGTCAGTGGAACTTAAATAACACAACTCGAAATCCC
The DNA here is from genome assembly GCA_947507595.1 of Pyralis farinalis. NCBI lineage: Eukaryota > Metazoa > Arthropoda > Insecta > Lepidoptera > Pyralidae > Pyralis > Pyralis farinalis. The sequence goes on from OX382274.1 coordinate 20,231,899, forward strand.
TATTCTTGTATTTATACATACATGTTCTAGTTTAGAGTATATACAACCTTACAGCAAATACAGCAATCATCGCTGCATTTCACGCTTCACTATGAAGTGAACTTTTTGGTTGGGAGAATGAATGGTAGGGAATAACATATTTTTTAAATTCCCAACTAATATTTAATATAATTTCCAAACAGTTTCTAATTTTAGATTTTTCACCTGGTGTAGATGCGTTATCATCACTATCACACTGGCACCATTATTATTAAAAATAAAATAAATTCGAAACAAAAGCTTATATTATATGTAACATAATTAAATGATTCAATAACTTGAAACATGGCCTTTAAGTTATATGACGATGTAAATAATCTACGAACCTAAAATGTTCTTGCCGTTTATATTTTATAACATTGAAAAATATAGTAAACTTTTGTATTATTACGTTAAAACATTATATAACAGTCAATTCCAATCTCTCCACAAACACAACGCTACCAAATTAAAACAAAATATGGTTTAGATAGTGCAAATAATAATTTATAACACTACCGCGAATACTTTTAATTATTCCATGGTATTCGTTTTTTTCTCGTTAATCTTACCTCATCCGTCATCGCGGAAAGAATAATATGTTTTTTACATTACCGTTAAAGTTATTAAATGATTTTGTCGCATTTTTTGGGATGTATCCGACATACATGCCATAAAATGCGACAAAATCATTTACAATTTTAATATTTTTCTCATAATTTTAATAATATACATTTACAAACTTTTACCTGATTTCGCTTTTATCTGATTTATTTTAATATTTTTTTTTATTTACTAAGTACTAATTAATAAAATAAACTAAGAATGGTGCATTTTGTTCCATTCATCCAATTCATGTTAACAAGCGAAAATCTGATCTCGATCACATATTATAAATTTGAATGTGAAGTTGTATTAAAATGGGAAACGATTTAGGTACGCTTTACCTTTTGTTCTTTGTTGAAAATGTCTATTTTTTAGTCAGTGAGATGACGGCCTCTTGTGTTCAGGGAGCTGGAGAAATTATTGTGGATTGTGAAGTGTGTCTTTTCATATATTACTATATCTATTATTACCGTATTTATGCTTTTTCTTCATCAGGTATTTCTGATTCAAATATTGAAATCTTTCTTTAATTTTTAAATCTGGTCAGCTGATTAATTTTTTGCACATATTATAACGGTATTCATATGTAATCCTTATTAAGTACATGTGATGTCATATATTTATGTGTAAGGGATAGTTTTAGTACAAATAATGAGGATTTCGATACAAATTTGACATTCAAGTAGATAACAACAATTATGGGTCATTGATGTATTAGTAGGAAAGCCGACATCATCAAAGCGAATGTCCACATGCCGCTGCGTTACGCCACGCACGGCATGCGAGGAGTGGGCGGTAGTCGGGGTGTTGGTAGAAGCCGATGGATCCCGCTCATCAGCGCTGCCTGTAGGTCTATCATTTTCCTCAAGCAGAGGTAGTAGCTTGCTTCCAAACAGCTGGCAGCATTTATCGAATTCAAAATTTAATCGTGATGTTGGCAGCATCCATCGACGTCGTAATTATTTCTATTGCTTTACTTATTTTTGCGGGAATCAAAAGTTTGTGAATTAACAATATTTAGCCTTATCAAAACTGATTGATGTCCATATGATTGCTGAGTCATTCCTAATAATGGTAGACACCAGCAACTGCCTTGAGGCACACTGAATGATGTGATTGTGGTGCATGGGAGGCAAGGAAATGACGTAAACGCGACCGTATATACAGAGCTATTTAATATGTGAGTGACCCGTTAATGTATCCCGCCCAAGGTTTCTTATTTTTTTATTACCACTATTCAAAAATGTTGACACATATCTTGTTTATTTATTAAATGTAATATTTACCAAAATGTTGTAATTTTTTTTACAAATATTAATGGGAATAAAAAAGAAACTATCCAAACCATGTTTTTAGTGTGTAAATATGGATAACAAAGACCTTAAAAGTCAAGCAGTACCTAATTCGGTGTACTAGGATCGCAACGTTGGTTTCTGTTCACGGTAAATATAATGCATACTAATTTAAACTTTTAACAAGTATCGTCAACGGAGCCTCACATATTGCTATGGTTAGGTGCTTCCCCGATTAAATTCTGCAGAATTTTCATTCTTTGGGGAACGGATACGGAGCGTCGTTGGAAGAAAGTGTTTTTCGAAGATCGATATTACCTTGGCGAAGTCACCAAATGTCTCGAAAATATTGGTAAGTTGCTCAGTCATCGAATGGGGTATCTTGTTTGTTTTGACGGGTTGCACGGGGTCTCGACGGTTGTAGTATCCACAGAGGATTTCTTTATTTTGGATTGTTTGGAGATTATATCCTTTCATTGTACAATTTTAAGTATTTTGGACAACGATCAGCGAAAAAAATACGTGTCAAAACGATTTGGTGGTGAGTTCGGCCGGCAAGATGTTATAGCGTCGATTTTGATTAACGTTCAGTCGATGCGGTTACGAGTCAAATCTGAATATCAAGTCACAGAACATCCTCAGTTTATTGTCGAGACACAACGTCCGTTTTAAATCGTTTTTTTTTCTATTAAGAAGGTTATTTTGGAATTGAGGTCCTTGTCTTAGATCTTTTGAGTTACGCATGAAATTCCGTAAATGAGATATCTATACTAATGAATTCACTTTTCAGATTATGGTTACAATACGAACTTGTCATGTTCAATATGAATAACAATGTGGAAGTATTTATGGGAGAATATCAAATACTTGGAATAAAAACACGGCAATAAAGCTAAAAAGTCTGGTCAATGCTCTTACGAAAACTCGATAAAATTCAGGTAAATAATAGATCTACAAATACGAAATGTTAAAGTACAATTTAAATCTATTAAAATAACCGCGTTTATTTATCTTCTTTGTTATAGAAACATGCAACGACTCCGGAATTTCTATAGATATTCGAATAAAAATCAGCCATAATTCTATGTCGTATGATTCATACGGCAAGAATTCAAATAAATGGCCGTAAGTTGCATTTCAAAAGTTGACCTCTAAGGTAAGTACAACAATAATAAGACTGACAGTTTCAAAGTCTTACCTTTCTCTTATTGAGCAGCACAAATGTTACGCTTGATCGTCATTAACTGTGAATACTTTTTAACAAATAACTTTATTTGGTCTGCTGGGATTGTTATTAACGTTTGCATGGCTCGACAACATTGAATTGGAATTTGAGGTATGCACCACCAAACCACGACAATCAACCCTTACTCATCCCACTGCAGGGATATGGGTCTCTCTTCAACCGAAGGGGTTTAGAGCATACTCAACCACGCTGCTCAAATGCGGATTGGCGGAGGTCAGTGTTTTCAAACCGCCCGAGGGCCACTGACTTAGCTTAACGACTGTCATCTATCGACAGCAGCCGGGACCGACGGCTTAACGAGCCTTCTGAAGAACGGAGAAACTCGAGGTAGAAAAACCCATGTATAGACGGGCTGCGGTTGACGTTGCTTAACCTGCGTGTTTGGTTAGAATGACACGCGCCCGATGCCGACGAGCTCTCATGGAGGTATGCACCAATGCAAAGTATTCTACACTAGGAGGTTATATGTACTGTTTTCTTTTATTGGAAAATGCAACGAATTGTTACCATGCTAGTCCTATTAAATATGATTAAAAAATAAACCTAAAATGGTATATGTAACACAACATGTGTTGTAAATTCGTAATAGCAATTGATATATTTGATGTGGATATTTGGAAGTGTAATTATTTTTCCATTACAATGCCCATTCATGGCCTATTAGTATAATGATTGTTATGGTATCCATATCCAAAGAATGTCCACTGGACCCTTTTACTGAGCCTGAGGTTTATCGTGCAGTTGAAAAGCTGTCTTTTTAAACCATTCTAATCGACGTAGGAACACAACAACACTCACTTGAAATAACAACCTTCTTAAACATGGTGGAACTCCAGACGTTGAACCCATATGGATGGATTCAGTAGTCTAAACTCTAGAGAGAGAGAAAGAGACAGAGCTGTCTATGGAGACAGGACGCGGAAGACGCTACTTAACTTGCGTGATTGACTAGTCTGACTGCGTAAGTACGTCGACGCCATCGACCTCCTTAACAATTCAATATATTAATCGACTGATACTATTGTTTCAGAAAGCCAAGTCAAGAAAGAGCAGTGATGTATAATTGTATTTAATAATGACTTAATTAATGTACATAAAAATAGGTTTTATAATAAATTTAAATTAAATAAAACATGTTTTTTTTTTATTTCTTCATCGTTGTTTTATACCCTTGTTTGGTTTGTAACAAGCAAACATTTTAAATTTGATTTTGTACACTTGAGGCCCAATGGTATGCAATATTTGGAATCCAATTAGTTTTATGGCTATTACAAGCAACTCCATCAGTGAAATTATTGATGTGCCGATACATAGATTCAGCGCTCCGCCACTTCTCACTGGAAAAGAAAACGTTTAACCTCGAAATAAATTAGAAGGGGAGTTATATCTGTAATATATCGTACCAAGATATACTACCGTTGTCTCTGTCTATAATACATATGGTGATGATACAAGGATGAATGAGATCGACAGATAAAGGCTAGATATCTGAGGACAAAGGGAATTAGCGGACACGCTCTATTTGTTTTTATTTAGCTCTTTTGAGGGGTTTGGTTATTCCAACAAATTGCAATTAGGTGGTGTAAAGTGATATTCGTATGGAGAGAATATATTTTTAAAGTGGCTCATCACCATCTAAGAGCAGGAGGGGGCCCTTTCGGAATATAATGTTGAATTCCCAAAATGTCGATTTTAAAAATGTTAAATTTTCAATTGGCAATAAGGTGAATTTGTTTTCTCTATAAACCAACGCTGATTGGCACAGTTGTCCATAAAGATGTAAAAACTTCAACATTTTTTTATGAAATTATATTTGTAAAAACGATTACACATGATTTTTATAACATGTGTTAAAAAATGTTATAATATTTTAGTAGTTATGTAGTACGCCTAATAATTCAGATTATGATTAGATTATAAAAAGTTAATCTCTTTAGGATGTATGTATGTATTAAATGCCTTGAGGATTTGACATAATGAAAAATTCAACACTGTCACAATTAAAACCTTATGATGCAACATTATTGCTAATTTATCCTTTTAAGATTTCAACATCAAAGGAATATTTAACATATTGTCCGAAAGAGAGTGGCTAAATCTCTTGGAAATACTTCTAAGAAGTTTATATATATACAGGCATTTAAATTATTATTTATACACGTTAGAAAGCATACGGTCCACCTGATGTAAAGTGATTACCGTAGCCTATGAACACTTGCACTACATTAAGTATTACCCGCCTTTATGGCTTAGTGTACTCGCAGAAATACGACAACTGTACAAGGAATTGTTATTTAGCTGCTGTTTGACGTGGAAGTACTATCCAGTCGGACTGCTTCAAGACAAAAAGATTCAGACCAAGGCAATCCTAAACGGTCGCTCCACCTAGTGGGGTCCGACATACACTGCGTTTACCAGTACGGGGTCCACATTCGATAACCTTTTTGCTCCAGCTGTTATCGATTCTACGAGCAATGTGACCCACTGCCACTTCAGCTTGCTTCAACATCATCATCTCAGCCCGTATTCGTCCACTGCTGAATATAGGCCTCCCCTCTAGAGTGACATTCGTATTTTTTTTATACAACTAGATTGGCAAACAAGCATGCGGTGCGCATCAGATGGTAAGCGGTTACCGCAGCCTATTGACGCTCGCAACACCACGGGGATGTTACACGCGCTGCCAATCTTGTGACCTAAGGATGTTTCGTCACAGTACCCAGTAATGTCTGCCATATCTTGTCTCTATGATCTCGATTCGGTGCCACCTCCATCGACTCCCCATAAACCTCTTTGAGGTCATCGTTCCATCTAGCGGGTGATCGTCCGACGCTGCGTGTACCAGTACGGGGACGACATTCCCAAACCTTTCTACTTCAGCCGTTGTCTATGTCGGTCACCTTAGTTCTACTGCGAATATCCTCATTTCTGTTGCTACCACGAAGAAAAAACCCGAGCGTAGTTCTTGCACTAGTACTCTGAGCGACCTTAAGCTTCTCCATACTGCCCGTAGTGAAGGGCCACAGTTCCGTATCTCGTTAATGGCAATACACACTGTTCGAAGACTGGTCTTCAGCTTTAAAGTATTTAAGGCGAAAAGATGTGTCGAAGTTTCCCAAACGATGCCCAGCCGGGTTGAATTCGTCTGTTGACCTCTCAATCGAAGACGACGGATGGTAACTATAGAAAATGCTTATCATTAATACTTACATATTATATCATGTGAATTAAATATGATTTCTCTAAGAAATCTAACTTTAGGAAATGCAGATATGCCTATTCTAATTCTCCCATCTCCTTGCTCAGATGTTTCTATATCTTTTAGGTAGACATCTGTTTCGCAATTATCAATGCAGCCGCAGTTTCTTGGCGATAAAGGCAATCCGCTTTTGTCTGTGAATCTATTCCATGTCTTCATTGAGGTTGACAATTTAATCAATTCTTTTTTATATTTTGCAATACATTGAAGTTCATGTAACTCGCATATTTTTTCATGACCTGGAAAGGTGTAACGTAGCTTTAGTACTTGGTTTTACTTAGACCCGAAAATGCACTGTAAGTGCTTAAACATGGCTATGGTGAACGAGAAATAGGGCATATCTGTATCTGTTAAATAGGGCATATCTGTATCTGTTAAATAGGGCATATCTGTATCTGTTTATAATAAGCAGGCTGACTAAGGAATTATCACCACCTTACTGAAATCCATGGTCATAAGAAGGTATTACAATTCCTTGAAGCATTGTAGTGTTCCTGACAGGGCGGCCCCGGACACACCGGAGAATATGGTGCATTAGTAGCGTCGTCAAGCGAGGGTGAAACGCGATCGACACATCTCGTGTTGCATGTATTTATAGGCTACGCAAACCATTTAACGTGGGGTGTACCCATAGTATTTTAGCGACCCTATGTAATGTTTTAGTGCCTAAATATCTTAGAGATTCGAGCTTACTGTGACTATATTTTAAACAATAAGCCGATAAATGACGCAATGTTTATTCATGAACTAGCAACAAGAGCTGCGCATTCTACTTTATCGACCCGTACCGGTGAGTTAATTTAGAATGCAAAATTTGTCTCATCGGTTCTCCACAGGTTATTTCTTACGGTGGACCATATGCTTATTAGCAACCCTACGTTAAAAAAAAGTCTGATTTTGGAATTATTTTAGACGCTTTGTCATCTGCTGCTAACACAACATCTCCTTAGGAGCTTACTGGTAACAGCAGGAACACAACGACCCTGGGTTGTTACTTGACTGCGGTTTTCTGTAAGGCTGAAGTTACTGCCACGGTCCGAGTTTGATGCGCCCTACCTCTCTTCAACTTAAATGAAAATTAAATGATCATCTCACATAGTATTATTGTCTTAGGTTTTCGCGATTATTATACATTGAATTAAACTATTTTTAACGAAAGTATCGCGTGTTTTATTTATTTTGTTGAACCTGACGATTCGAATGCTTTGCAATGTCATCCGTGGTCACAGGAAGACTAGTATACTTTGTGATCAAGAAAATAGCGAGACCACCCATTTTTAGCGTTCTTATATATAGGATCACTTCGTTTTCAGTCTGTCTTTTTTCAGTAACGAGGTATCAAGTTGAAATTAATATCAAATACTCAAGTATGCAATCCATTGGAGCAGTAAAATAATCTAACTTCTAAGTCAACACAATCAAAAGATACTGCTGTTTCCCTAGTAGCATTTAGAGTTGGCAGTTTCATGGGTCTCTGTGTGCACATTCGTTGGCCAACGATCATGTTTGTCATACCTACTTGCAGTTGTGCCAACGGTATGAACAACGTAGACGCAACTATGACCAAGCCAACCGTAACCATAGCCTCAGTAGGCCCAAACATAGGATTTTACGCTGGGCCAACCATAGGTCAACCATAGGCCAACCATCCTTTCCTCATAGAGGGCCTACCATGTAGTTATGACTAGGAATCTACGTTGGTTTTATGTTGGAAAAGGTAGTAAGGGCGCGCTTTACCGGATCGGCAGCGACGCGTCATTTTTGTTTCAAAACAATATAAACTTTATCTACAATGTCATAAGATATAAAACCTAAAAAGGCGGCAAAAAGAGTCAGCTGGGGACTGCTCGAGCCGGATATTTTTGCCGGCCGGTAATTAGCGGGGAAAAATGATTCTGCAATGTAAAATGATCCAACGCAGGCCCAACGTTAAATAATTTGAAATCTGTGATTGGATATTGGAACACATTATATATATCTAAAAGCAACTTATAATGTTATTGCAACGTGAAGAAAACGACAGATCGAGATTAACGCGTAGCGCTAAGTTTTGTTTTAGGGGGTCATGTGCCAGAGGCGTGCTCGTTTGCGACCCCTGCCAATAAGTCAATTGCAATTCTGGACCAAAAGCGCACCGATGTGCGGATTAGGGCGTCCCCCGTAGGCGACGCGCACCGATCCGCCCCCGTCGGTGCGAATATAGCTGCATGCGGCGGTGGGGGCCGCCACCCACCACGCAGCGCCAATTCCGGCGGGACGAAGGGAGCCAAGTGCCGCATAGGCACGTGGAATGTGAGAGGTGGATTGAATGATAAGACGAATGAACTGATAGACTTAATGAATGATAGACGTTTGGATGCTTTATGTGTGATAGAGACTAAGCGCAAGGGGAGCGACACCGATGATCTGCCCGGTGGGATGATGGACCTATGGTCTGGGGTAGATCGGGACGATCATGCCAGTGCTGGTGTAGGTCTCGTACTCTCCTCTCGCTTAGCCACTGGTGTAAGAGATTACTGTTTGGTAGGGCCTAGACTTCTCTGGGTTCGTATTAAACTGGGCATCACGCGAGTATTTATGGTTGCAGCATACGCTCCCGTAAGCTCAGCGTGTGCTCAAGAACTGGAGAAGTTTTGGGAGTCTGTGAGGGATGTTCTGGACTTAGCTGAAGGGAATGAAAGAGTGATTATGTGTGGAGATTTGAATGGATGGGTTGGGACCAAGCGATACAGCTATGAAGCTGTTCTTGGTCCGTATGGAGATAAGAGAGTGAACGAAGCAGGTAAGTCAATACTAGATTTATGTATCGAATACTTTATTTCATCATAAGGATATTCACACGTATACATGGAGAAGGAATGAACAAAAAAGTGTGATTGATTTGATTTTAATAGATAGACGTCTCCGAAATGTTATAATGGATACAAGAGCCTTTAGAGGCCCCACTCTTGAGACGGACCACTACCTGGTGGTAAGCCGGTTTGTAGGCTTTTTTAGGAAGTGGAGGCACTGGCGAGTGCGTATCCCTTTCGGAGATCATGAAAGGATAATGAGCAAAAAATTTCAAGATGAAAGTGTAAGGAGAATGTATGTGCATCTAGTAAGTGAGAGACTTGCAAATGCAAGCCTCTCCGACTCAGATGTGGATGATTGTTGGAAAGTTTTGAAAGAAAGTATGGTGGATAGTGCAAAAGAAGCTTGTGGATGCGCAAAGAGACGTAAAACAGCGAAAGGAGATGCCTGGTGGGATGCGGAGGTTGAATCCTCCGTAGCAAGAAAGAGGAAAGCGTGGTTGGATTACGTATCATCTTTGCCCTTAAATGAAAATATGAGAGAAAAGAAGAAAGAAATGTACAGTCTATGCAAGAATGAAACCAAGGCTTTAGTGAAAGAGAAGCGTGAAAGACAAATTATGTTTGAAGAAATGTATGAGTATGCCTCGGACGCTGACAATGAGAGTGAGTCGGATGCTTACTCCACGTTGACGGCGTCCGACGAAGGCATAACTATGGATGAGATCGAATGATCGATACGAAGCTTGAAAAATGGAAAATCAGCGGGAATTGATCTAATCACAGCTGAGATGATCAAATTAGGTGGCACTTACGTCCGGGACGCCTTTTGGTACTTATGCAACCTATGCTGGAGAACTGGAAGGGTCCCAATGGACTGGAGACGCGCAGTCATCGTGCCCTTGTATAAAGGCAAGGGGCCAGGCATGGACTGCGCCAGCTATATGGCCATCAGTTTGATCAGCTTAGCAGCAAAAGTATATGGAAAGGTAAGTGAAATACTGTGGGACGCACAAGGAGGTTTCCGAAATGGAAGGGGATGTACGGATCAAGTTTTCTCGCTCCGCAATATCGTAGAGAAGCATCTGGCCATAGACCAGAAGGTTTTCTGCGGTTTTGTGGATCTTGAGAAAGCCTTTGATAGGGTTGTGCGAAAGGAACTGTGGGACATATTGCCGAGATATGGGATTGACAGTTCACTGCTCCGTGCTGTGCAGTCCACTTACAAGGATTGCTCAGCATGTGTGCGGATAGATGGTGGCATGCCACCCTGGTTTGATATCAAAATTGGTGTCAAACAGGGTTGAATGCTATCTGCTAGGCTGTTTATCCTGTATCTCGATAGTTGTCTGTAGAGAATAAGGTCAACGAATGTGGGATTGCGCATGGGTGACCTAGTGGTGAACTGTCTGCTGTATGCAGGCGATGCCGTGCTATTAGCAGATACACCATCTGAACTGCAAACACTGGTCACAACGATAAAAGATGAATGCATGGAGAAAGGCTTACTACTGAATGCGAAGAAAACAAAGATAATGGTATTTGAAAGAGAAGAATTCAGAACTAATGCATGGATTACGATTGATGATGAAGTGCTGGAACAAGTGGAGGAGTTTGTATATCTTGGATGCGCTTTCAGCAGGGATGGAAGGTACACCGCAGATGTGGAAAGACGAGTGAGTGCTGGGAATAGTGTGAATGGAGCGTTGGGAAAACTTCTTGGCAGTAAAATACTGAGCCAGAAGGCACAACTCGCTATACACAATACAGTGTTGGTCCCAACGCTAACTTATGGAAGCGAGAGCTGGGTATGGCAGAAAGAGCATGATAGTAGAATAAACGCGGTCGAAATGCGAGCGCTGCGCAAAATTTGTGGCGTAAGGCTTGTAGACCGTATTCGCAATGATGATGTTAGAAACAGAGTTGGTCTGAAAAAGAGGTGTTAAAATAAGAAGAGACATGCCGGGGGAGCCGGGGAAGGCCAAGACTTAGCTACCATGACCAAATGGTTCGTGTTCTATCAGAAGGTGATGTCAGGAGCCCTAGAAACCGGCGAGCGTGTATGAGAATAGCAATGAATATTAAAGAAGCGACTGAGATATGTAAGGATCGAGTCACGTGGCGCTCGGTTCTCTCTACCTACCCCGCAAGGGATTTGGCGTGAAGTTATAGATAGAGAGATAGCTCTTAAAGTTCCATTACAAAAATATTCATTTTGCGATTACAAACTTATTTAATACAAAAAAAATGCAGTCTGTAAACTAACCAAGGTGTATGTGGGGGACGACAGTTTTTCAATGGCAAAGTTAAGTTTCTTCCTCAATCCAGTTTATCTTTCCGTTTTAGAGCATTGTTCAGTGGTTTCATAGTTCATGAACTTCAGTAATGTTACCTAATTATTTTGTTGAATGTAGCACATTACCTAACTGTTATACGTACTTATTATTATATAAGTGCATAAACTTGTCTCTAAATTTATGTATAAGTAGCTGAATATTATCTTTGTTAATTTACAGCATTTGTCATTCATTATTATAATGCGGTTTCACTATACGTCTCCTCCGTAGGCGTATTACCCTTAATAAGTACTATCCCTACAAGAATTAACACAATTTATAGACAACGTGCTTTCCAACTTCGATGTAGGTACTAGGCGGTACTATTCATTCACCCCCCATTTCAGTCACCACTTATAAATATGGTACAAATTTAATACATAAGAAATAAAACATAAAATGACTTTGATTCACAATTTCACCTATAAACACTACTATAGTAATTATACCTAAATTTTGGGTACTGATGTTGAGGGGAAATTTATAACATAATCGGACACTTAGGGAAAAAATCTTCCCGTGATGACCGAACTAGTTACATACCGTCCGACTAACTCTTGATCAGATTCTTCTTCATTTATTTATCTTTTAAGTAATGTTTTTTTTTCTATTTCAGTAGCCACTAGAATATAGCCCGTTTAGTATTAGATAATTGTCTTAGATGTAGGCTAGCAACACAAGGAGCTCTGCAACTCCTGAGTCATAAAGAACGTAACAAAAACAAGTAGGTAGGTAGCAATCTATCTATATCTTCAAGCACTTCAAGTCTCTTGCAGGGTAGGTAGAGAGAAACTAGCACCACATGACAAAGCGAGTGTTCTTTAACATTCATAATTGTTTTCAAGTACTTGTAGCAAGTAATGTATTGCAAGCGTTCATAGGCTACGGTAACCGCTTTACGTCAGGTGGGCCGTATGCTTGTATATCTCTCGACGTTTTATAAATAAAGCATGTTCACCGTTAGCAATCCATGCTCTCACAAATAGGTATCTAATAATAAATATATTTATATATATATATATATATATATATATTTCTTATATATTTTTTCTTTATATATTTCTTTCGAAAATTCTCTACCCTTCATTTACCTTCTGTGAGGGATGTGTGACGTTGTAACATGCAGGTTGAATCGATTGATTTTTGTATGGAGTGGTGACGACGCTCGAAAGCCCTGTCTACCTGTGAAAGAGCACAGGTAGACAGGGCTTTCGAGCGTCTTCCTAATGAGAATAATAAAAAATATAAGTAGTCTTACTCAAAAGATTGTATATGTGCGGAGCACATCCGCAAAGTTTCAGCATCATTTTTATTCTGCAATCTAGTAGACAACGGTTGTACGAATATACTGGGTATCGTTTGTTTATTGGCTCGTTGAGAAATCTGGAATTGAAAATATTTGCTGAAGTACAAGTAGGTTCATAAGAATAGGGGTTAAAGTATGAAATTACCGACGAGCTTGACGAGCTCAGTGGCTCAATCTTGAATGACGCGACTTTGACACCAACGCTCGTGGGTTCGATTCCCACACAAGGCAAACATTTGTGTGTATGAACATGTCTATTTGTCTTGATCTGGATGTTTTAAGAGAGGTAGGTCGCATCAAAGCAGAAGTACTTCCACCTCAGAAAATCGCAGCCAAATAATAACTCCCTAGAGGGTTGTTGTGTTCCTGCGTGTGAGTGTAAGCAGCAGAGGCATCGCGCGAGTGATACTTAATATATGGCAAGTGTTAATAGGCTACGGTACCCGCTTTACATCAGGTGAGCCGTATGCTTGTATGCCTCCTGACTATGCAATAGATAGTTTGAATTGACATTAAACCTTCATGGTGTGACATTTTTGAGTGAAAGTTTTTTCACATGATACTTATGAGGTATTTCTTTAAAAAAATGTGCAACATTTGATTTTAGAATTTCAATTGTTTTTTCTATACAGCTTAGACGGAAAAGATGGATACTTCGAAAAATCCGAGTAATTTTTGAATTCGAGTTCCGACGCGGAACTAACGCGGTAGTAACGGCTTGCAATATCAATGCTGCGTTTGGAGAGGAGACTATTAGTAATGAACGCACCGTGCGGTTTTGGTTTAAACGCCTTCGTAATGTAAACTTCCACTTGAAGAACGAACCACGTGGAAGACCGCCCACACAAGTGAATAAAGCTGAATTCAAGAAGATGGTGGAAGCCGATCCGAGTCAAACTACTGACTGATGCAGAAAGAAACGCATGTTAAAACTTGTGTTGCCTTGTTGAATCGGTACAGAAATGAAGGAATATTGCATCGAATTGTGACATGTGATGAAAAGTAGATTCTATACGATAACCGTAAGCGAAAAATGCAATGGCTGACCCCAGGTCAAACGCCGCAACAGTGCCCTAAAGTAAAACTTACGAATAAAAAGGTAATGGTAACTGTTTAATGGTCTCTTTATGGCGTTATTCACTTTAGCTTTCTCAGACCTGGGCAAACAATAACAGCAGATGTTTACAATGTGCCGAACTTCGAACAATGATGGCAAAACTGGCAGTGAAACTGGCCCCGACTTGTGAATCGATCTTCACCATTATTGCTCCATGATAACGCAAGACCTCACACTGGACGAGAAACCGTTGTAACTCTACAGGAGCTGCAGTTAGAAACCATACGTCATTCTCCATGATGTATGGTTTAAATAACTATCACTTTTTTAAATTTTCTACGAGGTAAAAAAAATTCTTACCAGGAGGCAGTACAAAATACTTTCACACAGTTTGTCGAATCTAGATCACCAGAGTTCTATCGCAAAGGCATTAATAAACTCCCGATTAGATGGCAACAATGTATTGATAACGAGGGTAAATATTTTGATTAAATAAATATGTTACTTAGAATAAAACGAGTTTTAATTTTTCAGTACAAATTGGCAATTTCATACTTTAACCCGTAATATTACCTATACTTTCTTGTATATCGTTCTTATTGTACTGCCGCTACTGTAGATTTTTGTAGGTCGATGAGAGGTCTTATGCTTACACCTTACCTTAGTCTAATATCTTCCACAAATGTTTAAAATACCTGAATTTAAATTTTCTACGACCGAAATAAATCTCTTTATTTTTTTACAGCATCTTCATTTATTTGCAGCATATGAAGAAAAGCCTTATAATTTCAGAATATAACGTACGTAAGTACCTATACTTGATTACTAAATTAACAAGTAAGTATTTTATGGTTTTATAGTCGTAGTTATTTATTATTATAGAAATAGAGGATGATTACTAGTACTACGATTAGTACTACGATCGATGAATAAAAAAATAACCCTGGCTCGGCCACTCTAAATTGGAGTTAGAGGCGTGCGTTATTGCAAACTCCACTCTAAAAGCCAAAACCCACAAGAGCGATAACGGGCGCGATTCGGTGATGTGTGATCGCGATTTGTGTATCAGGTTGCATACAAAAAATCCTGACTCGGACCGCTGTCATTTTCCCGTCCCTATGTGTTTTGACTTTACGAGTTTATGTACTCTCATTTTAATCAATGTAACTACTTGTTTAGAGAAAATAGGGCGGTTTCCCTGTAACTTTAAAAATAATATTACGAAATTATTATAAATAATAAATTATAAATAATATTACGTCTTATTGCGCATCTAGAGTGTACACTGTTAATACGATATACGTAATACACACATTGCGAGTTTGTAACATTTCGATGTAGATATTTGGTTGTGCTGAAAAATCCATTGTAAATAATTATAAAGAAAGCCAAAACATACATAAAATAAATTATAATGATCTTAGGCAAAGAATAATTAGATCACAATAAATGTTTGTGGATTCTTATAAATAATATTAGATATTACTTACCATAATGTTTTATATTTTTCAAATATATGCTCTTACAATTTATATATTTTAGCAGTAGGTATTTTTGTAACCATTGTGAAAAACAGTTTGACCAGTCTTTGTTAGTAAGTATCCTTTTCACTGGCTTCGTGGAACACATCAGTGCTTGTAACACGCGTCTCTCTAAGTTCGTTTTTAATTTTAGGCAATAAAATGTACGAGTAGGTGCGATATACGAATTATGATGAATGTGTAATCAGTTCTACATTGAAGCCTTCAAATACTACGCTTCTTTCATCTCTGCGAAATGTGTGCCACTTTTGGGACTGGTCCTAAACTCATTCTTTACCTACACAAAATTATAGTCAGCCAGTGATTGACCTTAACTTGAACCGGCTTTTTATTTTTATTTTGTTTAGTAGCTTTTGCGTACTATACTTGATTAAAAAAAAAATTGGTTGTCTGTAAAGTCGGGTTAAGGACGATAATTTTACGTGATAACGTCACAAGAAAACATTCAACAGTTGACAAAACAGTTCACGTATAGATTGTGTACTGCCGCTGTCTCTCTTCTACTTGGACGCATCGGCCGATGGAGTGGAAGAGAGATAGATGCGTCACAAGCCGAACGCTTAGGCCGATCGTGCCCCTCTATCGCTTGTTCCGCGCTCTCGCTTGCACAGGCGGAACGTGACACTATTTCGTGCATGCAGTCGGCGTTCATCGATTTATAAGACGTTATCACGTCAAAAAAGTACACGAAATAAGTTCATATATGGTTTACACAAGTTCTCAATAGTGTGATTACACTAGTAAAAATAATATGTCATGGACGTCATGCATGCAATTTAAGGATGGAATTAGTGTATCATTTTACTAGATCTATGGATTGAACTCTAATAATCGCATTAATAGTGCACGCTATTAGACCATATTACTCTGATGTGGCAATGAATCTTAGAATGGTAAACGGTTAACCGACTATGCAACGCACATTATTCTTATACATTCACTTGCAAAGAAAAGGGGCATTCGTAATTTTCTCCATACATCTTCATACTAATTTGGGATTACATATCTTTATTTTTCTTACAAGTCACTGTAGACACTATTATCATGAAATTCGATTACCTAGAGTTATAAAAGGTTGTAATGTAACCAGTAAGATTTTATTTTCATTTACAAAATAATAATCTGATTATGATCCAATAATTTGAAAATGTGACGAAGACAATTACAATAATAATATATTATGCGATTGTATAAACTAAAAGTAAAATTGAGTTCATTAACAACTTCTCAGTAGGTATCCGTTGATCCATACCCATTTATTACAACAGGATATTTAAATATGCTTGTTTGCATGCAACAACAACAAAAAACAAACATACAACTTGCCTGCATTTCCTCAATCTTACAGGGAGAAGTCTTAACGGGTCAGATGCGCGAGTACTCCATACTTTGACTGAAAATGATTTGAATCCATCGCCCTTTACGTCATATGATGGAGAAGTGCTCAGTAATATTTCATCAGGACTGTGAATAAACACCTGAAAATTGTATAATTAACTAGTACATATTAGTTTTTTGTGGAATTTCAAGTTTTTTTTTTCTAAAATAAAAGTAGCTTAACCCTTGATTTTGAATGTAATGAGAATAACATTTTGATAATGTCTTCAATTTACAATTTCATATATGATATGGAAGCAGTCACGGCTTTCAAGCTCGTCGATTAATATTGGAACAGCGTTGGAAGCCCTCTCCACGTTTTATATCAGAGGACACGATGGTGTGCGCTTATAATTATAGTCATAAATATTTTATGCTGCGGAACTTTTCATATACGACTTCGGCTCACACTTGGCCTTTTTATTCAATAAAAGTAAGAGCAGCGATAGCCTAGTGGATAAGTAGTCTAATAACGACGGGTACCTGGTTCGAATTCTGGTGTGAGCATGTACCAATTAAATTTGTGTCGGATTTACGTACATATATGTAACTATGTATGTTTAGTAGGTGAAGGAAAACATCGTCAGGAAACGAGCTCGTGCAAGAAAAAATATATTACAAAAGACGTGTGAACTAATCTAAGATAGATCTGCTTTACCTTCTGGGTTGTGAATATCTGATAGCAGTCGTAGTATTTCAAAATGAGTATCTTCGCCGAATCCTTAGACGTACGCGCGGAAGGAGCGGAACCTGGCAATACTAATAAATTAGGAAACCTGATTACGCTAAGAATTGCGTGCCTATCGACGTGCGATCAGTACCAGTCTTTTATATACAACGTCGGGAGGCATACTACCACCTGAAGTTAAGTGGTTACCGAAGTCTATAAGCAACACAATAAATATCGCTCACGCTTGCCACTTTCACTGCTAACACGGTTCCTCAGGTGCTTGTCGGTAACCTCAACAGGAACATAATAACTTAAAATAATTTAAATTATTCATAATATTTCAGCAGACGGCTCTGCCCCCTATCTCTCTTTACTCTCCGTATCGTAGATGTTAGCTTTATAGAAAGTTCGAATTGTTTAGATTTTATGGCCACTTAGATTATACGTGTCTACCCACATACCTAGTCGTATAAGCTTCAATATACTGCAGTAAACTTTATGACGGGCTATTTGATTTCAACTAACCACTTTCATAATTTACATACTAGTTAGTGTAATAATAATATTTAATTATTATTCCAAACCTTGTATTCTTCAGCGTAATCATGAAGCTGTACGAAGAATTGTATGTCGTTAACGGAGAGATCTAAGTTTGTTTTGACATATTTGTGTGACTCCTTATCCTTCCATGTGCTGAAAGTTTTGTCATATCTTTATTGTATATAAAATAACACTGGTATACAATCAAAATAAATACATAAAAATTAAACATTTCTTCTACGTTGGGGTAAAGTATGAAATTGCAATTTTATAGTAATAGACTGACTCAACGTCAATTCAAAGTATCTTAGACAGTGTCTTATAACAAAGCTTACCAATAAAAAGGTAATGGCAACTGTTTGGTGGTCTCTTCATGGCGTTATTCACTATATTCTTCTCAGGTCTGGTCAAGCAATAACAGTAGATGTTTACTGTGCTGAACTTCGAACAATGATGGTGAAACTGGCATTGAAACAGCCCCGACTCGTGAATCGATCTTCACCATTATTTCTCCATGATAACGCCTCCATGATAAGACCTCACACTGCACGAGAAACCGTTGTAACTCTACAGGAGTTGCAGTAAGAAACCATACGTTATCCTCCGTACTTGCCAGACCTTGCTCCATCTGACTATCATTTTGTTCGTGATTTGGACAATTTTCTACGTGGTAAAAGATTTTCTTCCCAGGTGGCAGTAAAAAATACTTTCACACAGTTTGTCGAATCTAGATCCTCAGAGTTCTATCGCAAAGGCATTAATAAACTTCCGTTTAGATGGCAATTTATAGATAATGAGGGTAAATATTTTGATTAAATAAATATGTTACATCTTAGAATAAAACGAGTTTGAATTTTTCAGTACAAATCGGCAATTTCATACTTTAACCCGTAATATTACCTATACTTTCTTGTATATCGTTCTTGTTGTACCTTTGGCTGATAGAGCCGCTACTGTAGATTGATGAGAGATATTACACTAAGGTGTTTACCTTACCTAAGTGTAATATCTTCCACAAATGTTTAACATACTTGAATTTAAATTTTCTACGAACGAAATAAATCCCTTTATTTTTCATTTATTTACAGCATATGAAGAAAAGCCTTATAATTTCAGAATATAAAGTAAGTACATATACTTGGTTACGAACTTAACAAGTAAGTATTTTATGGTTTTATAGACGTAGTTATTTATTATTATATAAATAGAGGATGATTCGTACTACGGTCGATGAATAAAAAAATAACATTTCCCTTTTGCAAAGATGTAAACCTACTCGTAAACTGCCAACTCAATGCTAATTAGCCGACATTTAGCAGTTAGGTGTTCAGTCAAAGGTGAAAGTTAAATTTTTGTATCCTAAGTAAGTTCTGGAACTGTGCACATGAGTTATATGTGGATTACTCAAATACGGTAAAACGAAAATTATAAGAGGCGAAATGGACAGATGCAGCCACAACATTCGGAAAAAATTGACTAAGTGTCTCGATCGCTTCAGCGGCGCCGCGCCGCTTTTCTAATATCCCTTTGTATATGTGACAAAATCATTGGTTATACACCATAAGCGGCAGAAAAACGCATCGAAACTGTATGCCCATCTCAATCTATTTAACTTTATGCAAGTATATGCACTTACTTCCAACTCCATCCAGGAGGAAATTGAGGACTTCAACAACCACTTGGCTTACTAAAATACACCACATACGATTGTGATGTTAGATCGAAATGCGAATGTAGATATCCCGGGATTGGATGTCCACCTTAGACATATAGATTGAAGGTATAAGTTGCTGTGTTAGCAGTAGAGGTGGCATCGCGCGAGTGATACTTAAAGTAGTACGAGCGTTCATAGGCTACGGTAATTACTTTGGATTAGGTAGGCCGTATGCTTGTATGCTTTCCGACGTTGTATAAAAAAGTAGTTGGCCAAAATGAAAGATCTCCAATCAGATGGGAGACATTAGCAAGAAAACCACTGTAGCATTCCAATGACCAAGACACAGACCTGAAGGCAGTTGGTGCAACAAGCCAAATGTGATAGTAACGACTCTCGGTCATGAATAATCGACAACTATACATCAGGTATACGTATATGTATATCTATATATATAAAATAAACG
Organism: Pyralis farinalis; assembly: GCA_947507595.1. Lineage (NCBI taxonomy): Eukaryota > Metazoa > Arthropoda > Insecta > Lepidoptera > Pyralidae > Pyralis > Pyralis farinalis. The sequence goes on from OX382274.1 coordinate 20,252,059, forward strand.
TTTTTGAAAATCCTAATGGAGTTACATCAAGTGGCGTTTGAGCAACTTTGCACTATATAAAACAATTGCTTACGTAGGATCATCAAAAATGGCGACGTTCGAGTTAAGGACGTGACACATTCCCATTTCGGTAATCGCGCTCACCACCGATAGCGGCCAGTTGGTGTTGGTCGTCAACGAGTCGTTACTGAATTTCTTGAACATCATGGCTGCCATATCTATGAAGTCTACCGTTTCTATCAGTTTCTGTAAAGTAAATATGCTTTTTAGAACAAACACTATATTTCTTTCAATCAATAATATGGAAACAATAGAAACATAATATTTAAACATAAAACAATAAAAAGCATTGTACAACAAAAAAATACACGCTTAATGAAATGGTAATGTGACTTGTATTTTGAATACACAAATTAGATGAAAATAATACAATTCCGTAAGTATAACCAGTACATAACAACCTGTAAAATACCAAGTAATAATGAGGAAATTGAGAAGGTCAGCAGCCCCAAATGCCTTGAGTAATAATGAGTTCGCATTTACATTGGAAGGATATTGACAAATTTAACAGGCAACTGATTGTAGAATCAACTTTACAAAAAAAATTTTAAGATTTCTCGGTTTCAGAAAAATATATTTTACAAATTTGCTAGTATGCCTTTATTATTCTGGTCAAGCCAGAAAAATAAAGGCATACTAGTATTCTAAAAAAAAACAATGAAATACAACAAAACAAATAATTAATGATCTTTTTATTTGAGAAGTCCAAATGCAGTTACTGCACAATGAAATCACCATGCATTAGACTAATTAAGAACATAGTTTAGTGTTTTTGTTGAAAATAATAATACATTTGTATTTGATATATAAATATACGGATTTGTCAAATCCCAACACTACTGTGGTGGAAAGGTTCAGTCCCACCCTACTCCCAGAGGTATGGTGGGTCCGGAGGGACGAAAGATATTTCCTAAAAAACTGTGAGAAAAGGATCACTCAAGAGTGGATTTACAATAGTTGTCGCTGAATATTTGCAAAATTCATTGTTAATACTTCATATGGTATTCGCGGAAATATATTGAACCTATTAGTATCATATCAAACTAAATTGCAAAACAAAAATTGATGAATTGTACACGTCCGACCAACGCATAATTTCGTTTGGTGTTCCTCAAGGAAGTGTCTTGGGCCCTTCGTTATTTATAATTTATATTAATTACTTGCCTAAGGTAACAAATCATCCAATGTCTCTTTTTGCGGACGATAGTACAGTCACAATAAAGTGCCAAAATAATGACACGTATCAAAACGATATTAATCAAGCTGACATTATTGAATGGTTAAATAATAATAATCTGAAAATAAATTTAAATAAGACTAGTATAATGCATTTTAGCCAAAGACTCTCAGATAGTTCGAATATCAATGTCTGCTATCAAAACAATAAAATACAAGAAATTGACCATACGAATATTTTAGCGAAAATAATTGATAAAAAAAATAATTGGAAACCCCACGTAGAAGACCTATGCAAGAAGCTATGCTCATCTGCGTATGCTTTACATAGACTAGCTTCCAAAGTGAACAATTGTACATTACTAACTGCGTAACATGGTATTGCTGCCTCAATATGGGGAAACTCAACAAATAGAGAATTAGTTTTTAAAGCTCAAAAGAGGTGCCTGAGAGCTATGTTTAATTTAAAAACTACTGACAGCTGTATGCCTTGTTTTAAGAAATACAATATACTAACTGTCCCCTCATTATATATATGAGGTACCTAAACTTGTTTATTCAAACTAACAGTAACCTATTCCCGCGCCTATCTGACGTTAGTAAACGATATCGTCGGGGCAACAGCAGATTATGTCAGTATAAAAAAATGTAACACTAAACTAATGTATGACAGTATATTTTGTATGGGACCCAAAATTTATAACAGGTTACCAAAGTCTGAAAGAACTTCCGGTCAATGCATTTAAGCATCAATTAAAAAGATTATTAGCTAACAAATGTTATTATACTATTTTGCAATTTATGACTGATAATGTATAGCAATTACTTTTATTAAGATGACAAATTTTATATATTTTAAATCAATTACTCGACATATTTTAAAATTGAAGACTGTATATGTAATAATGAAACGGCATGTGCTCTCTATCATATTTTTGTATACCTTACCGGCTAAACATGCAGAACAAAATGGAAATTTATAACACCTGTATTTTTGTACCAATCATGTTATACAAAATAAATAATCTTGAATCTTCAATCTTCATTTCGAAATATGTGGATAGTGAAATACGTCTTGTCGGTTACCTATCGGGAGCCATTCCAACTGAGATTTTGTTTTATTCCATAAAACTACCATCGCTATAAAAAGCGCACTAACACGCATTTAGACCGAAATTGATTTATATGTATAATCGTATTCATTCCATGATAGTATTCATTACATTTTTCAGGGCCACAGTTTTCAGTAACAAAAAACGTGCAACGTTCTTGCTAAAAAGGCTTTGATAATTTGCTTAAAAAATGATATTGTTACGTCACATAATATTTGCCGACATCTTAATTTAAATTGTGACCACGTTCAAAATTGTTTATACTCAAAATTATTAAAATATTGAAATTTTGAAGCAGTAAAAAAATTATTGGCAGTTATAGCAAAAGCATCAAAAATCTTCTAGCTCTTAGTTATTGCATTTTTGTTTGGCTATTTATTTAAGTAAATGCATATAATATAATTATAGATAAGGGTTCCGTTTTTCCTTTTAAGGCACTGAACCCTAAAAATTACAAATTCTTTATTACATAAATAATTAATCATTTATTTTTGATAAACAAACAAGAAAATAAACAATTTGCCGAACAAACGTGACCTTACATTTTTTGGTGTTATATACAAGGTAAAATGAATGAGTCTTTAATAGATAAATTTCACAAAATGATTTCGTATTTGTTGATTATTTTCAAAATTTGGACAACTTTGTTATAATTTTTAAAAACACAGTACTCTTTATGATGTCAATAAAAACAGAAAATAAAAACGCATGACGTGTTTGTCAAAATTCATATTTAGGATATTTATGTGAGTTCATACTGTAGGTAATCCTTTTAAGTACACTGAAGTAAAAAAACAAATTCAAACGTGCATTTACGAGTAATGAACTTTTGAATTGGTAAGAATATCTAGTAATGAAAAAATTGCAGTACACGGGGTGGTTAATATTAGCGGTTTGCGGTTTCGGCACATGTAAATTTCGCGCATAGGTAGGTAATTTGGGGCTTACCTCCGTAGCACGGACACTACGCAGATCGAAAGTATCTATATTATCCAAGGTCAATAAGGATATTATTCTTAGGTTGTCCGTTATATCTTCGCCCACGGCATCCTGCGTCTCGCTAAGGATTACAAACAAAATTGCGATTAGGTACTTATCTCAGGTGCCTAAGCAACAGTCTTTTAAAATTTGTGGTAGGTATAACGTTTCGTAGTACGAGTAGATAATTAAATTAAGCATAACGTACCAGGGCCGTAGAAATTGAAAGGAGGTCATCATAATTTAATAATAATAATAGCGCTTAACTTATAAGGAAACCTATTCAAAAACGCTTATTCATGAGACGTTGGTTAAAAATTACCTGTACAAAATCCGTCGTAAAGCGAATTTGTCCTAAACAGAATTTGTGGTAAACCTAATATGTCCGTTTAATTGTAATTATAAGTTGTAATTGTCACATTTTAAAATTTACATATTCAAAAAAATATTTTAATCAACATTTAATTTTAAAGAAGAGTCGCCATCTGTTGGCAATTTATATTATTTAACAGCTACATGTGTCGTTGAATTTAACAAATTAATATATACGTATATGTAAACGTATAAACAACATATAAACAACGTGTCAATCGAGTAGGTAATCAAGTATTTTTATTTTATTCATTATTATTACTTTACAGCGTTATTAATTAATAAATATAAAGAATAGGGTGTAAAATATTTATTACATTTATATTACAAAAAATAATAAATTTTTATTATGAAATATTAGCTACAATATTTGTATATTTATACGTAAAGTGTTTATTGGGTATTGGATATTTGTTCACTAAGAATTGCTCTCATTTCAATGAGAACTCATAAATGCGTATATAATACCATATATAATGTTAACATAAAACTAATTTTGTTACTATTTTTTTTGAATAAAATATTTAAAATTAATAAGTATTTACATTTACTTATTTCTACTTTATTATACTACGTAACTAACCACTATTGGTATGAAGTATTCACACGGTTCATCTAGTTTAGCTTTATTAGCTGAGTCAACTATTGTTATTAATATAAAATCATATATCAGAAGAGCTATGAATGTCAAAGATAATGTGAAAGATAAGATTGACGAGCTCTGGCGGAGTGGTTAGCAAGTAAGTAAGTAAGTAGCATACTGTAAGCCATACACAGGACAAATATTTTTTGTATGAACATGTCTGTGGAGGTGCTTTTAAAGGAGGTAGGGCGCATCATAGCAGCCCGTTAAGGACGTACGTCAACCTCACAGAAAATCGCAGCAAAATACACTTCATGGAGGGTTGTTGTGTGAGTGAGGTTACCAGTAAGCTCGAAGAAGTTGCTGTGTTAGCAGCAGAGGTGGCACCGTGCGAATGACACTTGTGTTGTGGTTGGCCGTAGGCTTGCTTGTCTCCCAACATAGTGTGAAACCAGTTTCTTGTTACACTTAAATGCTCAGTACTGTACAGTACATTAATAGTTCTAATAGCTCGTTTTTCAATAGTCGATTTAAAAAAATCACTTACTTGACTATAGTTTCCAAATAATCCTCGTCTATCTTGTCCTTTGGACATAATGTGATGGCCGGGTAGGAGACATTCCATTTGAAATAATCCATTTCAACGCTATTCACAAATGGTGCATTCTGTGGATTAAACTGATTCTTATATATAAAAAAGAGCCAGGCAAGTTTTCTCACTACAGACAATTTGCTCAAAATAGCATTAACTACTTACAATGAACAAGTTTAAATTTCTCACCCCAATTTATACCACTAGTGCTAGTGCGAATTGTCTGATTGCGGTTTTATAATTCCGTGCCGTATCGTGCCGTGACTTGAGCGGTTGTATGAAGAAGCTGTGGGCATAACGTGGAATGACTCCTTCAGAGGAGTCATTTGATATTCGTTGTGTTTAGACACAACTCTTGTGCACTCGGTAGAACGACGCCTAAAGAGAGACAGTTGTTGGCACCTATATGATGTCCGGTATAAAACGAGTAGTGTAAGAACGATTATGGCGCCATTGGAAAGCAGCAAAATCTGCAAAACACTTGTCAATTCGAAGATTTATTCGACGCTATACCATTGTACAGTGCTGTTAAATAGGAAATGTTGTTCGAACATATATAGCTTAACTAATTACTGCAATGTAGTTATTATATCTGTGATGTTATACCTTATGCTTTATCCCTTACTGGTATACTTTTAATAAATAAATAAATAATAAATAAATAAATATTGTCGGACAAATAACACAGCGCCATCTAGCCCCAAAGTAAGCGAAGCTTGTGTTATGGGTTCTAGACAACTGATAAACATACGTAAATAAATTTTTATTTTGTAAACACATACTTATTTTACATAGAAAATACCCAGACCAAGACAAACAGACATGTTCATGCACACAAATGTTTGTAATACCGCCAGCCAAATAACAACTCCCCATAGGATTGTTGTGTTCCTGCGTGTGATTGAGGTCACCAGTAAGCTCCTAAAGAGTTGCTGTGTTAGCAGCGGATGAGGCATCGTGCGAATGATATTTAATGTGTTACAAGCGTTAATTTTACGTTAGTTACGGTACGGTAGTTCAGGTTACGGTAACCGCTTCACATCAGGTGGGCCATACGCTTGAATGCTCTCCGACGTTGCATAAAAAATACTTAGATTTACAACATTTTAGGGTTTATTGTTGATGTGAAATATGAAAAGAGTAGTTGTAAATAAATTAATGAATACGCATGCAATGCAAACTGTTATCGAGGTGCTTTGGCCCAAAGGCAAGATCACTGGTCTTCGGGTGATAAACATGCGACACAAATGATAGAGAAAGAGATAATAAGATATAGTGCGCGCGGAAGTCACGGACTGAGAGGTAACGTGTGGAATGCCGTGACAATTCGAAGATTGGCATGCCACTTTACTTTTACTTTTCCAAAGGACGTAACTGTATTAATTGATTTCGCTTAGTGATATTAGTACATCTCCGATCATTTTGTCTTGCAAAAATGTTTACTTTTTTACTTTCACACAAATGTTTGCTCTGTGTCGGAATCGTCATTCCCGACTGCGCCACTGAGCTAGTCAAAGTCTATCTGTCTGTCGTCCATGTCGGCTTCGACTTTTGAACCCTAATAGGTATAGTTCTTAAACCTTTCACAGACTTTACGATACCGACCACTTTGGAATCCCTGGCTTTAACAATTCCACGCACCTCCCACAGGATAGACCGGCAATCTTGTGAAGATCGCAGGGAGCCGATATATGCCAGCGTCACGAGACCGATCGCTGTGGAAGTCTAAGGGGGAGGAGTTCAGGAGTAGACCTTCGGCTGAAATTATGATGCTGATGATACCAAGTAGATAACAAATTTAGGTAAATATAGAATATGTTCATTTAATTTCGCAATAAGTAAAATTTGCACCGAAATTAATATTCTGATTTCTTTGATTAAAACTTGCTAATATTTATTATCAAAAAATAATTTACAAAATTGGAATAATTGTGTACACGTGCTATTACATATGCGATATGATAGTGATTGAAACTTATGTCCCTGGAATATGATATGTGGATTTAAAGAAATTACGAATGTCATTCGTGCATGCGCTTTGTGTATATGTCACTAAACTACTAACAAGCAAGTGCTTTTATTAGAATATATAATTTAATTAATTTTGTTTTCGAATTTCAGGTTCTTACCACAATCACATTTAAGTACTTACTCTATATCTTGTATATTGTATGGTAATCAAATTGTATACAAGAAAAAGACAAGCAGAGAAGCTAATAGCCCAAAAACATCTGTAAAAAATTTGCTGTCAGGCAATTTGATCTAAACTACTTTGTGTGCTTCCGCTCCCGACACAAACAATCAAAGCACTTTATATCAAATTGCCTGTAAATTTGACTTTCGCAAAGTAACGCCTGAATCTGTTAACTATTTAAATTAGCTATCATAATGCTGGTGACATTTCTAAATTAATCGACAATATCGAGTGGATAACGAATCTGCCGATAAACTGCCTGGTGCCTGGCATCCGGTGTGGGCATGAATTTCTTAATTCGTGTTTCAAAGTTATGTACATATTGCAATTATCATTTGCTCGGAAGTGAAGCAAAACATCGTGAGGACATTGAAAACGTCGTCCACCGTCCAGGTAATTATAATTCGAAAGACGTGTGACTTAACCTACTCGTTAGAATGGTGATTTTCCTGTGAGTTGTAGAGGTCTGACGGCAGTCGCTCCATGTCAAAGTCAGTGTCATCGCCAAATGCTTAAGTTTAAGTAGCGGATCCCGACAATTCTAATGAATAAGAAACAGGATAGGCTAGGCCTATCTAAGAAGTATATGATGACTTTTTAAATTCAGCAAACCAACATCTGCACTAATAAACGGGAAAATAACTTTGCCTCTCCGTGTGTCTGTCTCTTTGTTTCGTTTTAACGATAAAACAGAACCAATTAGGATGGAATTTAGTACAGAGGTAGGCTGTGACCTGGAGGAGGTTAGAGGCTATAATTAATTTTTTAAATTGACAAACATTGAACGAGACTCTGGAAAAGAGAGGTTGGACACAATCATATGATAGTAATTGTTGTACCCGGCTGGGGAAGTACAAAACCTTCCAGATGATGGCAGCCAATCAACTATACTCTGGCCGGTTGTTATGTCCTATGCACGAGTTATGTTGTCAGTAAACCTGCGGACTGGGGAGTTACAGTGTCCATAGTTCCGGGCAGGGCATGGTAAGCTATCATTCGCGATAACGGAGACGAGTCGTAGCTAGTTTTTAATTACTATAAATAAGTTACTGTATGTACGTGTATGTGCATATATCATATATAATATAAATTTATTTTTTGACCTTTCAAAACAATGTATGCCACTGTTCACAATATAGGGCAGGCCGGGCGTCGAACAAGTTAGTAATTCGCTTCGTAAATAGTTGATTAGTTTTTTCCTCTTCAACTTCCTCGCGTAATTACCACGTTTCTTTTTGAACTGTTTCCTTTCTCTCGATGTTGTATCTTTCATGATTGTTGTTATAACTTTCTTGATGACGTACAAAATATGTTTGTGTATCTACAGGAGCAATGAGAATGGACGTTGATAAATACGTGTCACTGTAACTATACGTCGAACGTTTAGAGATATAGAGTTGCACTGTTCTCATTTTTTTATTACACACAAATTTTATTGAATATTTAAGTACTCTGAACCGCGAAGTAGACACAACTTTACTTTATTTAGCCAAACCTAGGGATTTATTCTGTTTAAGATGTATCTTTTTTATACTACAAGCACAAGCCTATGAATGTTTACAACACAGGAAGTACCGGTCGCGCATATGCTGCTAACCCAGCTACTCCTTACGAGCTATAGAGGAAATATTATCATTGTATCCCGATAACTGCTTCAGGCTTGATTTATATGCAGACTATCCTAAGCTAACGTTTCATCTGTGAAAAGTAAGATACGATACTAGACCAGTCTGATGAAGAATAAGTTGTATCTGAAAAAATGTGCTGTTTATGAAAGAAGATACGACGAACAATTAAGTGATTCCAAAAATTTTTAATTAGATATTACATAGTAATGATTTAGGTCTACAGATTGATTATCTGCTTACGGAAGGATAGGTTATTACATTACTAGCATTACAGCTTATAGCGGCTGTTAGTGTGTAAAGACACCACGGACACCTAGAGAACCAGCTGGATTGGAAACCTTATTATAAGTACCGTAGGACGCTCAGTTTTGACTTGCCTTCATTGGCAGTCTAGAGAGGAGTCGTTAGATTGTATGAGCTCCAGGGATTGAAATGTTAAAAGGCAAATCGCCCCTTAACATTCGTTGTATAATTCCAATATGTTAATACTATAGTTTGTATAACAAATACACGAGATTTGTATTACAAATACATTTTCTTCATCATCATATTTCTATAGTTTTAGAGCATGTTACTAAGATGTTCTATAGCAGTAAGAATGTTATTCAATGGAAAATAAATTGAGCCCAAGCATAGAACTTTAGATAGTTTCTTAAGAAAATTACACCAGTACATATTGGGCATCATAGACTACAGTAACCTCTTCACATCAAATAGGCGGTATGGACGTCTCTCACCCTACCAGATTAGTAATAATATGAGTATTAATTGTACGCTTGCATACCTGAAGACATTGTCTCCTTGGGTAAAATTAGTTTTTTACTGAACTAAGAAAATATAATATTTCTTGTTTAGTAACTGTACATTAACACATAAATCCTGTTAATAATAATAGTAGTTGAGTTATCATAATATAATACAATGAATGCCGTTTGTTTGTGCGTTTGTCTGTTGCTTTTTTCGAATATTCGAATTTTGCCTTCAGATTCGGATTCAGCATAAAAAAGTAGAATAGGAATGTTCAGGAACACCGTTCCTATCTCTTAAGGAACATGGTCAAAATGGCCGACAAATTAAAAAAAAATGAATTGTTATATAATTGACGAGCCAGGTGGTCCTGTGGAAATGCAAGCTTGCGCATTCTCAACTGGTTCTTACTGACTTATCATTTTATGGGATATATTATTACGAGTACCTACTAAAACTATAAGTTTAATTAAGCAGAAAACCTAATCATTTCCCTTCCATTACACTAAGATACATTTTTTTATACACCGTCGGGAGGCATACAAGCTTGCGGCCCACCTGATGTGAAGTGGTTGCCGTAGCCTATGAACGCTTACAATACATACAAGCATCACTCGCGTGATGCCACCTCTGCTACAAATACAGCAGCAACTTCTTAGGAGGATACTGATGACCTCAATCACACGCAGGAACACAACAACGCAACAAAATATAATTTATTGACGTCGCTACTCTACAGATTTTCTGTTTATTCCAATTATCATTCAAATAATAGAAATATATCATTATCTATTCTATTTCGAATCCTGGCATTGTAAATCTATGATAATATTTGATATTCTGTGGTTATTGTTACGTTTTTCAATAGCCCGTCTCCAAATAAGCTACTGTTAACGAATTATGCCTATTGAAACATCATATTTGTTACTAAATAAGCAGATACCGTGCACGGCGGTAATTATTTATTCCCTATGTTATCTCTTGTTCAAATTATGTAGGTGCTCCTAATTACGGTAGTTTCGAAAAGTTATAATTTTCTATTCACAATTTATCTTTTCGAGACTGAAACCCTGAGATTCATACATCTGACGTTTATTTATTTGCCTTGTAAAATATTTTAACTGAATTAACATTATTTCCCGTAGATACATTTTAAAATTGTATTTAAGGGGAATTTTTTAATTTGTTTATTGAGTCATATTGTGCTCGGCTCTCTTTGTCTTGAAGGGACTTGGCCTGAAGATATAGATAGATATACATTTAAAAAACCGACTCGTCCCACCAAGAAGACGAACGTTTTTTACACAAGATGCGCACGGACACCTGATGGATGATCTATATATGCTGATGGTATGATGTATATGATCATAAATGCACATGGGTATCGCAGCACCGAAGCGACTGATTTCTTGATAGCCTTTTCAGGGAAACATAAACTATTTTCCTGAATGTAGCAATGTTAACGTACGGTACAATAGTACAGCTAAAGTTAATCTCACTTACACGTGGTCATCATTAATGTTCGGTGTCATTTAAGTTTGTATATGGTTTGGGTTGGATACCTCAAAAAAGCAATCTTCGAACAGTGTGTGTTGCCAATGACATATGGAACTGACTTAGTAACTAAACTTACGTAACCAGTTACAAGAGAAGATTTTTGTTTCGTCGTTTGACTTTCGTAGATCAAATTCTTTCCATTTTTGTAACCCGATATATTAGTTTTTATAAAAAGTAAATAACTTCGAAATAATAAAGTGTTTTTCATATAACTTTTTAAGATGTTATAATATATTTATAGAAAATATTTCTCATACCATTTAATATTAGGTAGGACGACTAGCGAAGCGAGTGTTATGTAGAACTGCGAGGAGTGTTATGTAGAACTGCGAGGAGTGTTATGTAGAACTGCGATCCCACGAAGATGAAGCGCCAGAACCAAAAATTGACTGTAATGAAGGAAACTGTGAAGCTTAATGTCATTCAGCGTGCTATGGAAATAGTTATTCTCAGAAATGACAATATTCACGTAAAGGATAAGCAAGCTGAAGTGGCAGTGGGCCGGCTACATAGTTCGCAGAACTGACAAGCAATGTGAAACATTTTTTTTTTAATTTAAAGCAACTAAACGATTCTTAAATAATGATACGTTGTTACCACCGCCACTAACGGAGCGCAAACGAACTCAGGGAAAAGATGGAATCCAATGTCGGACCCGACGTATGGTACAGAGTGCGCATCATGGCGTCATTGTTAGTCAACGGCATAAGAGTGGATAAGGGTTTAAAGAGACTGATAATCGACGAGGCCCTGATGAACCATTTCGGATGGCCGGTGGTGGCAACAAGGCTAACGAGTTCCAGAGACTTTCTGTTGATAGGCGACCATACGATACATCAGACTAAATGCTATTCCAACCATCGAACAAGAACTTCTTTCCACTCACAGAAATCCTATAGACGTTGTATACGCCCTGAACGAGAATTACAGTGGTATATATTCGTCTAAAGTTACCATTCGTTCACTGAACATGGAAACATACGAGAAGACGCGCTTTCCGAAGGACCAAAATGACACACTTTGGTTTGCACTCAATCAGAGAAGGAATCCCTTATTGGCAAACCAGCTGGATCTTGCGTTCATACCATTCATGAATCACAAGGAACAACTAGGGACAAAGTGATTATTGTGAGATCAGAGAAGAAAAGGTCGATGTTGTATGGAAGTGTACCTTACGTAGTCGTGGCAATATCGGGTCGTACCTACAATTGTATATATTACACAGCACGCCGTAAAGATGACGTGACGTCGTAACTCATCCAAAGGGCTCTATCTACCATAACGGCCAAAATAAAGTACTTCAATCTTCAGACGGCAATCCGTAGTCGCGACTCAGCAGAATGCGCTGGTGAGTGCCAGTGAACGCGAGACGTCGAATTAAGCGTAAAGTACACGTTCTCAACATGCTGAGAGGCAAGGGGAAAACAATAACAGTGATAAGCAGAGTAAACACTAACACTAGTAATATAATGAAGATGAGGTCGGGAGAAGAGAGTGAGTGTTGCTCATAAAACTGTCCTAGGCAGAGGCGTCGTCGTCTGGTGGATTGCCGTGTTCCATGGCTGCATCACACGTTAAAACGTAAAACTAACATTATTAAGAATTATAATCTAAGAAAAGACTGCGGTAACTAAAGTCCTTAGGCATTAACCGGGCTAAGAATAAGGCTAAGGATTTTTCACATATAACGTAAGTAAATAGGATCCCAAGAAGTAGTTGTGTTAGTAACGGTGATGTTATATGAAATAATCTGTATATTGTCCTTTTCATATAAACTATGTCAGAGGTGGACCTTCATATTAATACTCGTAATAAACAAATACCACTGTATCGTGTTACCTGCAAGTAGTTTATTGTAATTTACTTCATTAAACCTAAAATTGTTATGTTGGTTATTAAGCAAAAGAATAATTAATTAAAATTGTGCTCACTTATTATTGCGTGCGATGAGGCTCGAATGAACTTAGAAATTAACTTAATTAAACCATAAGCTTTTAATTTCTTCAATTGTCCTTAATGAAAGGTCTAATGGGGAATCTCAGCAAATGGAATTGAGAAAGTCCTGTTAATAAACGTTTGTTATCATAATTACTTTTAATATTAGTACATAACCATTACTGTACATTGTTATTATGACAAACTGCGTTAATTCTGTTTGAAGCAAACTAAGATATTTTTATCACTTTTAGAACAATTTAAATTAATATTTATCAAAATTTCTATTTCTGTTAGAGTTTTGTAAATAAATTATTGTTCTATTCTATTCTTTGTGGGCACTTAAACGCATGGAACATCTTCTACTACTAGATAGAACATATGTAAGCTATGTATATTTGATTGTGCTATACATATACGAGAGTGTATGTTATGCATAAAGTTCCTATGTTATTTAAGCGTAACTATTGAGAGTGAAAGGCCGACTTAACCGCCATTCCTTGAAATTACACAAGAGAGTAGTTTAAAGTTTGGATAGAGTAAAAATAAATTAAGTTTAAGTAAAAAAATAGATAAATGCAGAATCGAGCGGTGGGATCCCGGATTATCAAGGTTCTGAGCACATCACAAGAAAAAGAGAAGAGACTGCACCGAGGAGCAGGTTAAGGCGTCCCCGGAAGGAGACGCGTACCGATCCGCTCCGTCGGTGCGAATCTAGGAGATACCACGCTGCAATCAACCCGGTGGGCCGAGGAAGTCTGAGTGCCGTATATAACATTGAATATGAGAGGTGCGAATGTGCTTTCAGGATCTCCTAAAGGATAAGAAAAATTATAAGATGAAAGTGTAAGGAGTACGTATGTACCTACATTTAATCAGTGAAAGACTTGCATACGCGAGTCTTTCCGATTGAGATGTAGACGAATCTTCGAAAGTCATGAATAAAAGTATAGTGGATTGAGCGAAAGAAGCATGCAAAGAGATAATATCACCGAGAAGTGATACCTACCTGGTGGGATGCGGAGGTACTCACCAGGAATTTTACGTGATATAAAGGGAAAAGGCATGCCCAGTTGTTCCGGACATGTAGAAAGTTTACAGGATGAAAGAGCGACGAATCGGATATACAATGATGGATGTAAGAGCCGTCGAAGACCAAGATTCACCTACCGTGATTAAATTGATCTTGGTTTATCAGAAGGTGATGTCAGGAGCCCTAGGATACGGCAAACGTGCTCGAAAAGATCTATGAATGTTACAGATGCGAGTAAGGTGTGTAAGGACCTCGTTGTATGCCGCGTCGTCGCTCGGTTCTCTCTGTCTACCCCGGAAGAGACCTTGCGTGAAAATATACATTCGTACATGTGTTTTCATTTTTTATCAGTCACAAGTAAGGTTTTGCAAAAAAGTAGTAAAAGCCGGCAATATGTTTGTTTGCCTTAGCGGTAAAATAAAAAGGTTCAGTAAAGACAGTTTCCATTTTTGTAATTCTATGTAATTTTTGTAATTATGAAAATGTTGTTATTGTTTTGACGCTTTTACAGTTCAGTCGGTTTCGTAGGATTATGTGATTTTTAAGTCTTTGTAATTAAGTGACCCCTTTTTATCATCGCACATTTGTCCTTTAACAAATTAATATCAAATATGATTAAAAATATCAATATAATTATCACGTACCTTCTACCAAATTTCCATTTTGTACGTTGAACGTTTTTTCTGAGGTAAATATTTATAGCACCGGATAGATAAGGGCGATCTCATTTGAATTGCCTTTTTCCTTTTGGATTCGTAACTTTAAAGATCAGAACATTTTAATAACTTTTTCAAAAGGGAGGTAGTTCACAGCCGTGATGGAGAAGTACGTCCACCTCACAGAATACTACAGCCAAATCACAACTGGAGGGTTATTATGTTCCTTCGAGTGAGTGAGGTTAACAGGAAGCTACTAAAAAGTCGCTCTCTTAGCAGTGGGGATGGCAACGGGTGAGCGATACGTCAAGTATTGCCAGCGTTCGTAGGCTACGGTAACTACTTTACATGAAGTATGAAGAATTTTATGAGTCCTCTAATATAGGCATATTACATGCTTAAAAGAGGATTCCAACACTAGTTTAATCTATAGCAAAATGTAAAAAGTAATAAAGATACTTTTTGTATGAAGTAAACTGTATGGTTGTGTGCCTCCCGACGTCGTATATTAAAAAAACACAAGGAACCTCTTTGCAACATTTTACGTCCTACGTCGATTTTGTACGTAAATTATGAATGTACACGATAGTGGATGCCTTAGTCCATATTATATGTATAAAACGTAGAAATAAGTAACTAATTCAAACTTAAAATACCGCGATTTGATGGGGGAGCAATCTATTTGTTGTCCATAATGCCCAGGGGGCTCGTTGGAAAGCAAACACTAACTTTATCAGAATGCTCGTGTTGTAGTCAAGAATGCCCTAATCGGCCATTTGCCAGCGTTAAGCCCCTATTTATTATCGTAACTAGTGGAGCACTATCGCTTTCGGTCCGAGTCGGAGATCGTTTCGTGTTTCTTACACGCCCATTTGTCTGTACCCTCTTACTAATTCAACAAAACGTGAGAGCTGCCGAGATAACAACTTCGTTTCGGAGATTGTCGATAGAATAGCGATAGAATCACGCTCCAGTACTGGTTTGTTAGTTATATGTATATTTGTGTTGGCGTTCGCGCCCTTTGTGCAGAACCATACGTGAGTAGAGGTGGGGTGGGTACCGTTTTCACCGCTTTGTTTTCTTATTACGTTTAGTTCGTAGTTTTTGATTGTAGTTGAGTGTAATGATGATTAATTGTAATAGTTGTTACAATAGATTATCATTTCATGTATTGCACTTGTATATTAAAACTGGGCAACTCAAAATTTGTGGTTCTGTATTTATCCGTGGATTAGAATAAATATTGAAACAATACGCAAGTAACTGCTAATATCCCCAATTCGTAAACATTGTGTAAATGTCAATGTTTATAATGTCAATGTATATAAACATTGACATTTACACAATGTTTACGATCTAAAATAAATTGACATATAATTGCCAACGTTATTAAGAAAATAAGAAGAATACGTTTTTTTTCTTTATTTATTTTATACGGAGGTACGTCCCCACGCTGCTTTGATGCGACCTACCTCTCTTAAAAACTCGATTCCCACACAGGACAAACATTGTGTGCATGAACATGTATATTTGTCTTAGTCTGGTCGTTGTCGAGGGAGGTAGGGCGCATCAAAGTATCCTGTCCGGGGAAGTATCACCACTTCACAGAAAATCGCAGCCAAATAACAACTTCCTGGAGGGTTGTTGTGTTTTTGCGAGCGAGTGAGGTTATCAGTAAGCTCCTAAAGGGTTGTGTTATCAATAGGGGTGGTATGAGTGATACGTCGTGATACACAATCGCAAGCGTTCATAGGCTACGGTAACTGCCAGGTGGCCTGTATGATTGTATGCCTCCCGTGGTTGTATTGAAAGAAAGGTTTTCCTCTTACAATTTATAGTAAAGTATGCTTATTTTTTGCCCGAGGTAGTAGTACGTGCCTCTTGTTCTATAGTTTGTTACGTGTACATATCGCTCTAACGACCAGCGTACTCAGCGCTCTTATTTGTCGAACCAATGACACACATCGGAAGAAAATAGACGGACTGAATAATCACCATGAACCGGGCCTTACGTTGATTCCCTAAGTAAGGGGATAGTGTATTTAGTTACATAGTTTTCTTGTAGCATTATCCGTTTTCTAATCCACTTCAAATCAGTATCCTCGCTAAATGCTTAGGCAAAGGCAGACCATTGCGTAAGAATTTGGCGTAGATACTGATTTTACATAGAGCGACTGCCATCAGACCGAAAACAGCTATAATTATCTTACCGGCGTTCAAAAATGGGCAAAAAAGACGATGTATGAAAGAATGAATTGTGGAATGAAAGAGAATGTGATGTATGAATGTGTTTATTTATATTTATAATAATTTGGAAATTTGTGTGATAAATAAGTGTTGTAGTAGTAAGAGCCATTGCCCATGGCGGGGGTGTAAGATAAAAAGAAAAAAAAAACTCAGAGGGAAAACCAGACCATTCTTAGCTAAGATCACAGGCCTTTCGAAATATAGTTTTTGAACATGTGATTTTTCCTCCACCACGATGTTTTCCTTCACCGTCAAGCAAGAGGTAATTACAAATATGTACGTAGATCCTAAATTAATGGTACATGTCAGGATTCGAACCGGCGATCAGTTGGTCAACAGGCTGGTTCTTTATCCACTGGGCTATGACTTTACCCTTTAGTTCTCTCTCTATAGTTACATAGTACTGAAGTAAATTTTCGTTCATTATATTAATCAAACCTTATCACCACTTACAAGGACAATAATAACCCTGCAATGTAATGTTATTGCCAGTTTAGAATGTTTTACCCGGCGTGTAGACTATTAGCAGAGTCTGTCGCTTTACAAGATGTGTTAAACACATTAATTCTGTGTTATCTATATTAATCTTATATCAGTAATTTAACTTGTTGAGTTTGTAGATTATTGTTATATCCGGAATCCAGAGAAAAACATATTGGTTTCAAGAAAATATAATGCGGTTGCTAATCTGTATGTATATATTCATATATCAATATTCTACTATCGAGACAAAAGTATATACAATTATCTTTTGGGTTTCGTGCCGTAATCGGTAAACAAACTGAAACTTTTATAGGATTACTTCGTTGTCTGTCTGTCAAGACCGTTTTCTCAGGAACAAGTAGGTCTATGAAGTTGAAAATAAAATCATGTAATCTGCTGCCCATGGTGTTGTAAAAATATCAACCTCTAAGTCATCATAGGATAGAGAGAGAAGGGGCATGCACGCAAACACCTTACTAGGCATCTACTTCTTCTTCTTAGCGTTATCGCGTTTCCTAATCCTATAGGATTGGCGGAGTCCGCTACCTAAGCCTAAGGATTTGGCGAAGACACAGATATTTACATGGAACATAAATTATATTATAATTTACATAAATTATATTATGGGGTGAATAACATAGCCAACATAGTAAATAACAAAGTTGTGTGATAGATACTTTTTCCGTTGCAAGGGTGATGGAAAAAGTATCTATCACAACTTTTATCTAATCGTTGAGGTAGGCAAATCGAATTGCTTTTTCACGAGAGCTTCGTTAGCTAGTCAGGAGATTGGATCACATACAGCTTAGGACTGACTTTGGCTTTGAAGATGATGGTTTGAGTCACCTACACATCTTACCTTTACAATTTCGTACATGTGATTTCTTGAAACCATCATCGAAATGTGATTTATGAGTACTGTCTAATAGATGGCGCTGTTACAATACTGAATCGCGCTATGGTTTCGTAATCTCGAATTGAAGCATGCTCTGTTATAAAATTTTAACTCATCTACTTTCATTGTCTTGAATTATACTTAAATAATTTTTGGGATTGACACTTTCTTTTTAAGTGTCAACTGAAATGTATGTAATTGTACTTTAATGATCTATAATATTATAATAATACATTTGATTTTAAAATTATATATATACGTACTATGTACTATATAATTATTCATATCTTAGAAAAAAATACGTCAATATAATTCTCGTATGTTTTTTTAATACCACTAAGGTGGCAAGCAAGCATACGGCCTGCCTGATGGTAAGCAGTTACCGTAGCCTATGGACAAAATCATATACGTAGATCTTATCATATACGTAGATAATCGATTGTTAATAAGATTTAACATGTATGAAATTAAAATGACTGATATGAGTGAGTAATTTCAAAATCGTTTACAACTAACATAACATAGTCAGTATTTATTTTTCATTACTCGAAGTCTCGAAGCCGGCAAATAGATTTCTTGATCTGGGTTTGACGAGATTTACCTAGATTTTTTTTATACGTCTCGAGACATACAAGCAATACGTCCCACCTGACATAAAACGGTTGCCGTAGCTTATGAACGTTTGCAATACAATGAGCATTACTCGCGCGATGCTGCCTCTGCTGCTAACTCAACACCTCCTTAGAAGCTTACTGGTGACCTCACTCACACGCAGGAATACATTACCCAATGACGCTTATTTTACTGGGAATATCAGCGCGGTGGAGATAACACCCAGGACAACACAAATAGACAGTTCATGCACACAAATATTTGTCCTGTGTGGGAATAGAATCCACCGCGATTTTTAATAGATTCCGACGTTATTTTGTGAAAGTCAAATTTATATGCAATTACATTTATATAAAAATACAATTTTATGTAGCCTACTTTGAGTGCTTCAGCCACCAATTACTTCATGAGAACGCGCCGGCCGGCACTCGCCCACTACAGAACACGCTACAAATTACCTTTCTCCTAGAATTCGGCTTTAAATGCAGAATGTTTTTTTTAATCCGATTAGTATCTCCAGATATTAGAGCGTTTTAACAAAAAAACATACAAACTCTTGTGCTTTGTTATGTTAGTACCTATAGATGTATACTGGTGGCGCCACATTCGCTTATTGTGCTCATGATTTTTTTTATACTACGTCGAGAGGTATACAAGCTTACGGCCCACGTGATGTAAAGCGGGTACCGTAGCTTATTAACGCTTGCGATATATTAATTATCACTCGCACGATGCCTCCTCTGCTGCTTACACAGCGACTCCTTGGGAGCTTACTGGTGACCTCACCCACACGCAGGAACACAACAACCCTCTAGGGAGTTGTTTTTTGGCTGCGGTTTTCTGTGAGGTGGAGGTACTTCTCCAGACGGGCTGCTTTGATGCACCATACCTATCTTAAAAAACTAAATAAAGCTTGGCTATGAGTACTAGGCAACTGATAAACATACATAAGTACCAAGACAATCAGACATGTTCATATAAACAAATGTTTGTCTTGTGTGGGAATCGAACCCACGAGCGTTGGTGTCAAAGTCGCGTCATTCACGACTGAGCCACCGAGCTCGTCATTATCACTACTACTACTACTTCAAGAAAAGAGAACAATCTCGTTTCAACATCTTTGTTTACTGGTTACACATTCGTCTTAGCGTTATACCGTTTCCCAATCCATTCTGATTGGCGGGGTCAGCTACTTAACCTTAAGGATTTGGCGAAGATACTGATTCTTACATGGAGCGACTGCCGTCAGAACTCCGCAACCCTGAGGGAAACCAGATCATTCATAGGTAAGGCCATACGTCTTTCAAAATTATATTTCCCTCACGATATTCTTCATCATATTCTATATATTCTATATCATAAATTTGAAAACAGAAATTTAGTGGTACATGCCGCGTTAATTGTAAACAAGTTCCTTTTTTGATTAGCAAATACTTAGTACTGTGTGTTATCAGAGGCAATTAACTACGCAGCATTCTGAGGTAATTAGTAACCTAAAACTTTGCCTTTATATAAGCAATGGCGGAGTAAAAACTCATTAAAATCCGCTAAGTATTTTGCTGTGATGCATGGAATCTACATTACATGAAACTATTCATCGCTTTTTTTTATCTACGAGTAGCTAAGTTACTCGTATACAAAGTACGAGTACAAAGTTGTAGGATACTCTAAATACAATTTTAGGAGTGAATTATTGTAAAGAGAATTTTAATATTAATAATAAACAATTATTCCCGGACAATTTACATGATGCTATCTAATCCAAAACATTTTTTTTTGACAATGTCGGAAGGCAAACAAGCGTACGGCCCACCTGATGTAAAGCGGTCACCTTAGGTATCACTCGCGCGATGCCTCCTCTGCTGCTAATACAGCAACTCCTTAGGTGGTTACTGGTGACCTCACTCCCACGCAGGAATACAAAAACCCTCTAGGGAGTTTTCATTTGGCTACGGTTTTCTGTGAGATGGAGGTACTTCTCCAGACGGGCTGCTTTGATGCACCCTACCTATCTTAAAAAACTAAATGAAGCTTGTACCTACTAGGCAACTGATAAATATACATAAGTACCTTATTTTTAGTTATTAGATTCAGGCGTTATTTTGCGAAAGTCAATGTGAACATACTAACAGTAGTGGGTGGGTGCCGGCCGGCGCTAGGCCGCATGAACTAATTGGTGGCGGAAGCACACAAAGCAGGTTGGTTCAAATTGCATATACCTAATTTTTGTAAGGAATCATCAAGAGAAATAGATATGTTCATGCATACAAATATTTGCCTTGCATGAGAATCGAACCCACCAGCCATGGTGTTAAAGTAGCCGCTAGCCATTCCACCACCGGGTTCGTCATATATTGACATCTATTAATATAACTCTGAAGAAATGGAGAATATTTTAACATTTTATTCAACAATCCGTCCAATATTAAGAGGTGTTGGTCAAGTGGGGATGCCGGGTCATTACTCTTCGAAGTTTCTCGGTCGTTCGCAGCAATCCTCAAGCTCAATCTCCGGTCTAGCTCGCTAGCTCGCCTAGATTACCTAGCGCGGAGCTCCGAGAGAGCTATTTAAAGTTAAATAAGAATCGTGAACTTTGATCAACAATGAGAATGTCGTTAGAGATTTTAGTACTGGTATTATTTTTAACTTTTTTTGAATGCCTTAAAGTTGTCTATGATTACCAAAAAACATATTTGTCTGTGCACATGTTCTACGTCGAGAGTTATACACAACCTGTGAACGCTAATACTAAAGGAACTAAAGCAATACTCACGTGGTCTCACTCCCATTTCTAACGCAGCAGCTTCTTAAAAGTTTATCCTTAATCTCACTCACTCGTAGAGACAATAATCTGTCAAGGAGTCGCTATTTAGCTACAGGCTAAGTTACTTCCATGTGTAAGGAACTTCCATAGTCGAAGTTTTTATTAGAGATAGCTGCGCCTCTCTTTTGCCAGATTCCCGTTTGTAAATGGCGCTACGCCCACGTGCAGGCTTTGGGTCCAAATGGCTAAAATATTAGGGATATCTTGCAGAAATCTACCACAAAAATAATTAAGATCTCGGGTAAATTTGTTATATTTTTGTTAGGTAAATGTATTCTGAAAACTAGTAAATTACCTTGTGCAGAGGGTTAGCAATATATACAGTATTTATATGGATGACGTATTTCATTTTGAGAATCAATTATTATTTAAAACCACATTTTTTTTAACTTATTCCATGTGTATGTGTATAATTGTAAAGTGTGATATACTATTCTTTTATTTTTATTTTACATATTAGTTTAGCATAGTGGCTCCTCTTTGCCTGATGGTAAGCGAAAGAGGAGTCCAAAACGCAACTGCAACTGACAAAATACTACACCGTAACCTGTCAGTTGACGCTGCCATGCTGACCCACAAAATGCTTCTTCACACTTCGTTTGAAGGATCCCATAAAAAAGTTCAACTTACATTGCAAATGAACCTGTCCTAATGCGAGCAATAATACGCAACTGTCTAAATAATCTTTAGCAAAACTTTTATTTGAATTTTTAATTTTATTGCCACTCTAATGTGAAGAAAACAGCCATAATATGCAAATGATTTTTCTTTCGAATTAGCATGGCAACACTGCCATAGCATTTAATGCTCAATAATATTTCCATCGTCGTATTTGTCTAAATAAGAGTTTAACTCTTGGATAATCGACCGTGGTATAAATGAAGTATTGGGTGTAATAGTGTAATTGGCTGGAATCCAGATGTAGAAGTTGTTGGTGGACCGCCTTACGGACCAACACCGCAGCGGTAACTCCGTCAGCCGCAACAGGGGCTGCAGGTATTATTATAATTGGGATTAGTTAGATGTCCGGAGTTTAACGGGTTTGGAAAAGTGAGTAAATTCCCGACGGTTCACCACGTAGCCCACAGCAGGAGGCTGGTGGTCTCAGACGCGGTGCCCTCAATCTTATTTTCTTCAAAACTAGCTCCAGACTGCCTCGTTTTTCTGTTTTTTCACTAGAATCCTACATTATGAAATTTTAAATTTCTAAATCAATAATTTTGACAGATCATAGAGCATGCTAAGAAAAGATTATATATAAATTATTCAATAAGGTTGTAACATTACAACGTACAAGCATACTGCCCACCGGATGTGAACGCTAGTAATACAGGAAGTGTCACGTGCAGGTTGCCAACGCTGCCGCTAGCACGGCAACTCCTTAGGAGCTTATTTGTAACCTCTCTTACTCGTAGCAATACAACAATCCTCCAGGGAGTTGTTATTTGGCTGCGATTTTCTATAAGGTGGAGATACTTACCCAGACGGGATGCTTTAAAGAATCCAGGTAAGACAAATAGACAAGTAGTAGTTAAAGTAACGTTGTTAACCACTCTGCCACCAGATTCGTCTAAACCACTCCGCCGCCGGACTCTAACTTGAATTGAAATACAGAGTAGCTATCCGAGCTTTTAGCAAGAGCATTGCTCTCTCTGTGTTGACATTTATTGGTCGAGGGAGCTAGACTTGGGATTAAGCTGTTCGCTCCTGAGTTGTGTTCTGTATAACAATCGGTGCCCAAAAAGGAAAATAAATAGATCATACTGATCGATTTTCCTTTTTGGGCACGTATCCGATCGAATGACAAGCCTAGGTATCTGTACTGTAAAGATAAGATTTGTTATTTGCTATTAGGCCCTCACGAGCACTTAGACACGTTTTACATTTTTTAAATCAGTTCATATATCGTATTAATTTTCATAGCTTTAATTTCTCATTTTTATACTACCAGCATTTCGAAAATGACTCATGGCGAAGAAATGTCAAAAGAAACTTATTAATATAGGTTTTTTTCAAATCGTCAATTTATATTACAATAAATATATGTGAATGTATATATTTTTTTGACGAGCTCGTGGGCTCAGTCGTGAATGACGCGACTTTGACAGCAACGCTCGTGGGTTCGATTCCACACAAGGCAAACATTTGTGTGCATGAACATGTCTGTTTGTCTTGGTCTGGGTGTTTTAAGAGAGGTAGGGCGCATTTAAGCGAAGTATGGGGAAGTACCTCCACCACACAGAAAACCGCAGCCAAATAACAACTGCCTAGAGCGTTGTTGTGTTCCTGCGTGTGAGTGAGGTCACCAGTAAGCTCCTAAGGAGTTGCTGTGTAAGCAGCAGAGGAGGCATCGCGCGAGTGATACTTAATATATCTTATATAGGCTACGGTACTCGCTTAACTGGTGGGCCGTATGTTTGTATGCCTCCCGAAGTAGTATAAAAAAAATGTGATATCAATTGGTACAATTGGAAATGAAAACTTTCCAATTATGATCTATTGTTTTGCTCACTACAGCACCAGGGAACTTATTATATACCGTGTTAATATTCCTCTTTCTCTTATAGAGGTAGCAATGATAAACGAGTTTGAAATTGAGGGTCCTAAGAATAAAGTAAAGTGGTTAAACTTTGTCCAATTCAATCTCATTAAGAAGTACGTGCGTTCATCGCTAAGCTAATAAACAGAGTATTAGTTTAGCTGTGAAGGACATCAGTATAAGTAACACAGACTTGGACAGACTTCGATTGACTTGCCTCAATTCCAGAATACGCCTCTTACACACCGATCATTCAGGGAGTTGTTATTTGGCTGCAGTATTCTAGGAGGTGGAGGTACTCCCCTTTGTGCGTATGTGTGTCTTGATTAAGAAAAATAAGGCGCGATGCGTGATAATAAAAATAGCCAATTCAAGACAAACGGATATGCTCATGCATACAAATGCTTGTCGTGTGCGGAAATTCAACCCACGAGTCTTGATGTTAAAGTAGCTGTTGGCTCTACGAGCTAACCACTGAACTAACTTCGGATGTAAATAGCTTACTTATTCAAATACTCGGCGAGTGAAATCGCTGTAATATACAGACAGACGGACATGGCATGGCACGACATTTTCCTAGTGTACTATGGACCCCAATATCCATTACCATCAGTACTATCAGCACACTGTATTTTTTACGGATGTCTGTGTAACGATTTAAAATCAATTTATAAAATACTTTTAGTCCAACTCTCCGGGGAAATGTCAAAGTAAAATCTCCATTGTAGAAAGTTACGAAGTTAAATCAAGTGTCAAGATTGTTATTGTGAACTTAATTTCGTCTTTATATAAAGACTGATTGAGGACAGAGTTTCGTAACTTTTCTAAAACTTATTAGGACGGTGCAAACTTCTGGCACAGATAGAGAATAGTATTTCATAATTGAGTCACTTAGCGGTAGGGCGGTCGAAGCCGCAAAAACCGAAATTGTTGAAAAGCCATCTAAACTTTACAGTACTTTAAAGTTAAGCAGGCTTATTAACGTTTTTATGACTTACCCCCTTCTTCTGCTCAGCGTATTAATTAAGCGACAATGACTACTGTTAACAACTATGTAATACAATTAGAATTTTTTTATTCAACATAAGGGGGTGTACAAGCGTACGTAACATCTGATTTGAAGTGGTTACCATAGCATACGGGTTCTTCAAGCACCAGGGGTGGCATTTATATGTTGCGACCCTGTACAAACCTCTTCACGCTATTATATTTAAAAACGTATAGTTAGCACATTGTGAGCACACCTAGTCTAAAATAACTATTACATTGAATATAAAGGATTATATGTATAAATAGTAGGGGTTAAAGTATGAAATTGCTGTTTTATAGTAATAGATACTTTGAATTGACATTAAACATTCATGGTGCGAGATTTTTGAGTGAAACTTTGTTCACATGATACTCATATGATGAGGGTTTTCTTTTAAAGAAATGTGCAACATCCGATTTTCGAATTTTGATTGTTTTTTTATTCAGAACTAAAACTGCAGAAACGGCTCGCAATATCAATGCTGCGTTTGGAGAGGAGAGTGCTATAAACGCATCGTGCGTTTTTAGTTTAAACCCTATCGTAATCGAAACTTAGACTTGAAGAACGAACCATGTGGAAGACCGTCTACACAGGTGAATAACGCTGCATTGAAGGATGATGGTAGAGGTCGATCCGAGTCAAACTACCCAGGAATTAGCGGCATGGTTTAATGTTACCTTACCTACAATATTAACTCATTTGCATCAAATCAATGAGATAAAAAAATATGAAAAATGGGTGCCTCATGATTTGACTGAAGAAACGCATGTTGAAACTTGTGTTGCCTTGTTGAATCAGTACAGAAATGAAGGAATATTGGATCGAATTGTGACATGTGACGAAAAGTAGATTCTTTACGATAACCGTAAGCGAAAAATGCAATGGCTGACCCCAGGTCAAACACCGCAACAGTGCCCTAAAGCACAACCAATAAAAAGGTAATAATGGTTACTGGTTGGTTTTTTTTGGCGAACGTTGGTGAAATATCGATAAGTATATGTATATGTAAATATATATAGACCGGTCATTAGTTCTGTTACAAATGAATATGCATTTATTTTTTTATGAAGTAATGTATCGAATCTATGGATTTACGCACTGTTTCCATGGAAAATTTAGGCACTGCTTGCTCGAGAGATTTCTTAAGCCGTGTCTCGGCGTGTCATTTCGAGCATGCCATGTCCTCTAAAACTGACCACAATTTGTAGTCTAGGGGAACGAAAGATGTCGAATTTTAACATAATAACATAATAAACGCGTCAAAATAATTCAAGACTTGCAAAACGTTTCTATGTAACAGTATTTATGGCTAGACTAGCTATATATATAACGTCATCCTGTTTTGAGGATTGGATTAAAATTAAACCAAACCAAGAATCAGTTTATAATTAAAACTTTTACGGATTACCATAAATTTATTTAAGGATATCATTTTCTAACAAATAAATAATACATTGACTTATAATAAAAGTTACTTTAAATCATATGCGTTTCGATTTCTCTGTTCTATTATTTTATGATATTTACCTAAATCAAAGTAGAAAATCAGCGAAATGAAAAGTGATCATTTTCACATAAAACGTTAAATCGGTAGGCAAGATTCGACTTTATGTTTCACCACTTCCTACACGCGATATGACAAAACCATCACCGTTTCCGTTATTTCCTAGCGACGAGAATTAATAATAAAATATTTTATTTTCTTTAGCTCTTTGCTAAAGAAAACGCGAAACAATAGTTCACGCCACATAGTGTGCTATTAACTTTAGCAAACTTTTTTTATACAACGTCGGGAGGCATACAAGAATACGCCCCAACTGATGTAAAGCGGTTACCGTAGCCTATGAACGTTTGTAATGCATTAAGTATCACCAGCGTAATACCACCTCTGCTGCTAACACAGCAACTCCTTAGAAGCTTACTGGTGACCTTACTTACACGCAAGAATATAACCATCCTTCAAAGAGTTGTTATTTGGCTGCGTTTTCTATGAGGTGATGGTACTTCCCCAGACGCGCTGCTTTGATGCGCCCTACCTCTCTTAAAACACCCAGATCAAGACAAACAGACGTGTCCATGCACACAAATAAATAAATAAATATCGTCGGACAAATTACTCATGCGCCACCTAGCCCCAAAGTAAGCGAAGCTTGTGTTATGGGTACTAGACAACTGATAAACATACGTAAATACATTTTTTTTTTTGTAAATACATACTTATTATACATAGAAAATACCCAGACCAATACAAACAGACATGTTCATGCACACAAATGTTTTTCCTGTGTGGGAATCGAACCCATGATCAGTGACAAAGTTGCGTTATTAACCGCTGCGCCACCGAGCTCGTCAAGTAAATTCCTTGCATTCCTCTATGTTGATAGAGCTGTTTTTTATTACACATGTATGCTTATCTCCTCCTTTCCCTGATCCGGTTGTCCCTTGTCAGCGTGTGTGTAGGGTACGTATTACATGAATATTGTCTATTGTTATTTTGGGTCTTGACCACGGATTTGACCTAATTACTATCTACGAATTAGAAAGGGTCCTGTCCGCATATAAAGCCAGCCGGCCTTCGTTAAACTTTCCTAATAAAATTTATAATTGACTCGATGATCTATGATACCAATTAACGCTTCGAATCAATTATACAACCAATTTATTTATAGGAAGCAATTTTCTGTCGCTGCATTTATTGGGGGCTCTCGTTTAGATCGCTTTACGTTATAATTAATCAGATTTCATTACCCGACCATGACGAAGCCGAAAGGAGGGTTATTATTTAAGCAGGTAATATGTGTTCTTTACATCTCTCAAGCTATTCGTCGTATTTTGACTAATGAGGTATCGTTAGAAGCAACTTAATTATCCGCGGGTATGGGCTCTATGAAGTAATGTTAAAGATTTTCTTCAAGTCAAATTATTCAAAAACAGCGTTTTTTTGCATTCCTGTTATCTTTTACTCATTGGTGGCGTATACCATATGTAAGTTGGTTTTAGTTCTAGAGACTATATTAATAGATTTTGGTATCGACGCAGGTGAATTAGGTTTGAATCTGCAGATGAAGGTAAGTCTCTTACACCATAAACCAAGGAAAGGTTGCAACCTTGAAACTGAAAATTCAAACTGCAAGTCCAGTGTGTCAGGATTCAGATAGGATTCAGATAACAGTACCTACGTATTTGTTATTGAAACTACAGGATACGTGTATAGTAAATAAAATAAATAAATAAATATTGTCGGACAAATTACACAGCGCCATCTAGCCCCAAAGTAAGCGAAGCTTGTGTTATGGGTACTAGACAACTGATAAACATACGTAAATACATTTTTTTTTGTAAATACATACTTATTATACATAGAAAATACCCAGACCAAGACAAACAGACATGTTCATGCACACAAATGTTTGTATCGTGTGGGAATCGAACCCACGAGCGTTGGTGTTAAAGTAGCGTAACAGCGCGTTACACCACTGCGCCACCGAGCTCGACGAAGTTCTACTACAATAACTACTACACTAACTCTAACTCATCCCACTGCAGGGATATGGGTATTTTTTCCATCGAAGGGGTTTAGAGCATATTCCAGCACGTTGCTCAAATGCGGATTAGCGGAGGCGAATGTTTTCATACCGCCAGAAGGCCACTGACTTAGTTTAGCGATTGTCTATCAACAATAGTTGGTGCCAACAGATTAAAGTGCCTTCCGAGCACGGAGAAACTCGAGATAGATAAATCCATACCTAGACAGACTACGGTAGACGGTGCTTAACCTGCGTGTTCGATTAGAATAACACGCGCAAAATCGCCATCGAGCTCTCTACTGTATAGGAACGAGTACTACATGTATTACATCTATAATGAGCGTAGTGTTAATTTGCATTGATTTAAAATATATCTACGGGGATTTACATGGCATAGAGATCTACGTAGACCCGTGATTTAATCGAATAAATTGATTAATTATTTTGGAACAGATGTAAACTTCATTACCATAATTAGCGTAGGTGTTCATTGGGAGTTAAAATCTGCGGTGGGATTCATCTTTTGTAATTGGATGCGAGATTAACACGGATAAAGTGTAGGGTAACAACTGCAGAATAAATATAATACTTGTTAATCATTATAATACTTGTTAATGCGGAATGGCTAAGGTGTTATTTTAGTGTTATATTACAGAAAATACTGAATAATACTGATCAATGAGCCTTGCAAAACTCTCAGCTTTGGCTTGCATTCATATGCCATCCACAGAGAGCCATACGAAACATTTTATATAACGTCGGAAGGCATACAAGCATACGGCCCACCTGATGTAAAGCGGTTACCGTAATCTATGAACGCTTGTAATACATTAAGTATCAATCACGCGATGCCACCTCTGCTGCTAACACGGCAACTCCTTAGGAGCTTACTGATGACCTCACTCATACGCAGGAACATAACAACCTCCCAGAGAGTTGTTATTTGACTACGGTTTTCTGGTCTCTCTGTCTGGAGATACTTCTTCAGATAGACTGCTTTGATGCACCCTACCTCTCTTAAAAACACCCAGACCAAGACAAACAGACATGTTGAATCTTGTCTGCATACAAATGTTTGTGAGAATCTAACCCACGAGCGTTGATATCAAAGTCGCGTTATTAGATGCCATCAATTGACAACATATTAGTATTATGCAGCAGAAACAATGACACTGGAGAGCCGTATGGGATCTATGCTATTGGAGCATCTCCTACCTCGTCACTTTTTTATACATCTTCTGAAGAAGGAATCCATTTGATAAACTTTACGGCAGCCGTATGATGGCAATTTGTATAGTAGTAGATACCAATGTCGAACACGAACATATATCTAGAACCATATCTAGATTGAAAGTCAATGTCTCAAAAGCTCAGCGTTATTAAGGATACACTTGAAGATCACTCAAGTTGAACTAGCAAGTCGTGATGCTCAAAGTATACCAAGAATTGTATATTTATCACACGCTTTATCACTTTGGAGATAAAGAGGATTACAGTGATAGGCTTGTCATTCGATCGGATGCTTCATCATATTGATCTATTTTCCTATTTGGGCACCGGTTAGACTTTGCTCATCTTCCATGAATACGAGAATTGCCCAGTGGAGTCCGAAATTAAGAAAAGGTGCATCAGTACAGAATACAACTCAGAAACGAACATCTCAACCCCCAGCGCCGGTATGCCGTCTAGCTCTCTCGACCAATAAATGCCGAGAGAGAGAGGCATACTCTTGCGAAGTGCACAGCTACTCAGTATTTCAATTCAAGTTAGAGAGTCCGGTGGCGGAGTGGTTTAGACGAACCCGGTGGCAGATTAACAACGCTACTTTAACCACTACATGTCTATTTGTCTTAGCTTGGATGTTGGTAAAGCAGCTCGTCTGGGTAAGTACTCTATATCCTTGGAGGATTCGTGTGTTGTTGCCATTGAGTGAGGTTACGAATAAGCTCCTAAGGAGTTGCTGTGTTAGCGGCAGGGGTAGTACTGCGCGAGTGGTAATTCCTGTTTTACAAGCGTTCACATCAGGTGGACCGTATGCTTGTATGTTTATCTACGTTGTGTGGAAAATGGTTACTTCAAACGACTAAACCGTAACGAGGCAAAGAGTACCAGAATATCTAAGGCGGCGACGTCAATGACGCCATGCATCAAGTAATGTTACTGTATGGGTGCCAGTCCGCGCTTGTTCGCGTGAACTAATTTATAACTGATACACACTAAGTAATTTAGACCAAATTGCCCGTTCAATAATTTTATAGTATGGTTTTTAATCACTAGTGATTAAACTCTATCCAGAGTAGCACCAAGGCAGTCGGCCCATAAGAAATGAGCATTCAAAATTTTTCTTCTACGTTTCCTGGCCTCCATTCGTTTACGTCGGCCGTAAATTGAAAAACTTTAGATGAAGGGTCTATTAGCAAGACTTACTATTTTAAAGTTTATTTAATCACTTGCCTAAGTTGAAGACGTTCATCATTAACCTACACCGAATTTCGAATTTAGGCATAAAAAATCCCATTTAAACAGTCTATATCCCTGCCGGTAGGCTCCAAGTCGATACCATAAAAAACTATATTATATACCTATTTCTTCATTGGTTAAGAGAAAAATAAACAAAATCTTATGTATACGGACTCACGATAACGGTGCTTAGTTCCTCAAGTAATTAATGATCCACAGACATCTCAAAAATAGCCACACTATTTTGAGAGATGTATGTAATATAGGAAGTAATATAAAATCTAAACTGAAGTGTTTCTTTCTCCAAAATCCTTAGTTTGGAGATTGAAACACTTCAAAAGAAAATGCTTACCTGATTTCTGATGGGCATAGTGTACATGACCCTTATCATATATAGTGCAAGATCCGGTATAAGAAATATATACTTTCATTTGTTATTTAATGATAATAAAGAATATATGCTAGATAATGTATACATTGTTGCATCGCCTAACCTAGCTTAATTACGCGCCGATAATGTTAAATAATAAAATGTTTAATTAATTTTTTGGATCAACTCCCCCGATTAGTTATTTATGAAAGTCGAGGATTAGCTGAGAGAATATACTCCAAGGAACTGAAAAAATAACGGTTGCCTGCTCTTTCCACTGCGTAACTATGGCGTTGCTAGGTATAAACAGGTAATTAAGCGACGAGCTCGGTGGCGCAGTGGTGAAACGCGTTGTTACACTACTTTGACACCAACGCTCGTGGGTTCGATTCCCACACAGTACAAACATTTGTGTGCATGAACATGTCTGTTTGTCTTGGTCTGGGTATTTTCTATGTATGATAAGTATGTATTTACAAAAAAAAATTGTACTTACGTATGTTTATCAGTTGTCTAGTACCCATAACACAAGCTTCGCTTACTTTGGGGCTTGATGGCGCTGTGTAATTTGTCCGACAATATTTAAAACAAAAAAGTTTTTAAAATTTATATACCGTCAAATTTATATACAAGTTATTTAATCGAATTACATATCAAATTAAAGCTTATTTTACTTCCAATCCAACCGTATTAGGTTGCCTTATCAAAAAGTTTGTTGAATCCATGGTTGCTTTTATTTAAGATGATGAATTTTCTGCGCGAGCGTTGAGAGTGACAGAGAAGCATTTGGTAAAATAGAGAAATGATAATCTAGTTTCAGTAATCAAAAACAATAAAATTATTGTAACAGTTGGAGAACACTGTTTTTCTTACCATACTGTCGGAAATCACGTCGTGAAACATGATTATTTATGTCAACATGAAGAGGCAGATACGCCGATAATGTTTTATAAAATCGCCATGTAGTTCGAAAATATTGGTCAAAGCAAATAATACCGATGTCTTGGTGATTTTACTGGTCACTATCCACAAAAAAATCTGCAGACTCAAAGGGGAATGCCAGGTGGCCATAGTAATTTAGGCCCTAAGTGCACACATATGAAACTTTATGGAAATGAAAGTATGCAATGCCAGTTATTAATTGGTAAAAGGGTTTAAAAAAACGGGTCCGGCCGTTACGCACCCATTCCGCGACGCCCCCGGCCGGGACGCCCCCACAGTAAAAATTTTGTTATTCCGCTACGCCCCTGGCCGGGACGCACCCGTTGTTTTTTTTCCCAGGATACTTGAGTAAGGTACTGTTATGAATATAATTGTATTTAAAAACTAATCTTACTAATTCTAAGGCCCTATGTATGACAGTATATGCACACCACAAAATAAAAATATTTAAATTAAATAAATAAATAATTTTCTCACACTTTCATTCACTTCTATATTTAAAAACACTTCTGTTTTCAACAGTATTGGCTCAAGTTTCCTGTCAAAAAACGCTTGTTTTGAAACGGGTGCGTCCCGGCCGGGGGCGTCGCGGAATGGGTGCGTAACGGCCGGACCTTCGCTCATCACTAGACCACAGGTTTAAACCTACTACTACTTTTTTTTTTTAACAATTATGTTCATAACAGTACCTTACTCAAGTATCCTGGAAAAAAAGAAACAACGTGGCGTAGCGGAATAACAAAATTGGGGTTTCCAATTTATCATTCATATTTTCATCATCATCATTATCATCATTTTTATTTATCATATTTGACGAGCTCGGTGGCTCAGTGGTGGAACGCGCTGTTACGCTACTTTGACACCAACGCTCGTGGGTTTGATTCCCACACAGTACAAACATTTGTGTGCAACAAAAACATTCGTATGTTTATCAGTTGTCTAGTACCCATAACACAAGCTTCGCTTACTTTGGGGCTAGGTGCCGCTGTGTAATTTGCCCGACAATATTTATTTATTTATTTATCATAAAAAATGATTTTCATTCATACAAATGCTAAGTTAGTTGATTATATTTTAACTTCTTATCGTTGACAATAATAAACTAGAATTTATTAATGATACTGTATTTCTTGGAATTACGATAGACTCAAAATTGCAGTGGGGCCCTCACATAAATAAACTGGCCAGTAAGCTCAGCTCTGCCGCATATGCCGTTAGGAGAATTAGACAATTGACGGATGTGGCTACCGATCGCTTAGTCTATTTCAGCTACTTTCACAGCATTATGTCATATGGTATACTGTTGTGGGGAAGAGCGGCTGATATAGAAACTATTTTCATATTACAAAAGAGAGCCATCCGCTCTATTTATAACATGGGCTCCAGGGAATCACTTAGCGAACTATTTAAATAAATAAATATCCTCACGGTTACCTCTCAATATATTTATGAGAACATAACGTATGCTCGTAAAAATATAAATTCGTTTTCAAAATGTACTGAAAATCCTAGGAGCAGGAATAGATTGCGTATGCTAGTACATCGGCTTGCTAAGACTAATAGATCTTTTGTGGTAAATTGTATTCGATTCTATAATAATAAATTACCTGAAACAGTTCTGTCATTGCCTGACAATATGTTCAAAAGACACATCAAAAATACTCTATGTAAGAAGGGTTATTATAGAATCGATGAATATCTAACTAACAGGATGGATGGAAATGATTCAGCACATGAATTAATATAACTTTAATTGTACCCATTGATATCACTATATGTACACTCATTATATTTATTGTAATATGTATAAGATGATTTGAAAAAAAAAGACCTATATTGGCAAGTTTCTTTATCATTTCTTCTTTGCCAATGGTCATTTGAAATGCCGGTAGATTAAAAAAGAGAAAAACTAAAAAAAAAAAATTATAAGATATAATATTGAAAATGTAAGACGTGTCTAAGTGCCCGTGAGGGTCTAAAGGCAAATAAAGAATTTTTATCTTTTTTTTATAACTAATTAATACATATAATCATTATTATAGGTACATAATATAAATATCGGACACAATTTTACTCCAACATTCGTGCACTCACTGTGTTGTAAACGGCAAACGCAAACAAACGAAGCAATATGAAAATTGACATTTCAATTGTCAGATTTGACAGTTCATTTTGATGTTGCCAGTACGTACACAAAAATGGATAGAAAAATCGATAAGCTTTTTTTTTAATTAAACGCACTTTATTTTATTATTTATCCATTATATAATAAAATACAATCACTTTGATTGTGATTAAAGGTAATTGGCATGATTTAAAATTAAAACTGAAAATCTATCAGTTTAAATTGTGATTTATGTGTCACAAACAGACAGTGCATAGGTATTATATGAATACGATAGATTTCACCACCTTAAAGTCCCGAATAGCCTATTTTTTAAATAAGAATTGTCAAAATCGTACAACAACTGTCGAAAAAACTAGCAATTAATCAAATCAAATCGTTTATTTGCACATTATGAGTACAATAAGGTGTTAACATTTGAATAATGTCCTTACATAATAACTCCTTACAGAGTATTGCAATTAATTTGACGAATATCCTATCCAGAGATGCGAAATCGGCACTTATTCTTTAAAACATTTATCGATACGAAAATCGTAGGTGCGCAGTTTATTATCGATTACTTTTACACATTTTTTTATATGGTAAGTCTTTAAGATCATAATAATAAAAAATCTCTAAGATAAAGCCGGATCCGCTGCCAATGTTTTGAACATGTTTTGAACAGAACATTATGTTTTCTACGTTCGTTGTTCATTATTTATATTTTTGAACAATTTCTGTTCAAAACATTGGCAGTGGACCCGGATTAATTGGTAATTAAGTCGTTTAATTACTTTAAAAATATGAAAACTATTACCAACTTCTGGCGATTAATTAGTACGATAAATTAAATAAATATATTTTATATTATTTTATAAAAAAGAATTTCTTGTGCACTCTGGGCCTAAATCTGGCATTCCCCTTTGGTTGGCGGGTTCATCATTAAAGAAAGGCAATAAGAAAGATCTTGATTGTATTCATTGTACTGAGCTTGCGAAGAAATTTATATATGGGTCTGCCAGCTTTCCACGCATAGTTTTTATAATAAAGGGAAAGTCAAGCATTTTAAAATATTTTCAAAGCGATCGGATTTCCAGAAAACATTCGCATCATTGACGGATCCCGTAGACGTACTCCTAGAAGATAAAATTCAATCTGTTCAGGAGTTTACTGCCTTTCTATGTGGGATCAAGCAATAATATCAATGACGCTAGATATCCGTTCATTTTGAAACTGTTTATTACTAATGATTATTTCTTACATGTATTTAAAAAAAGCTTGCATTAAATAAATATGTTATTTTTTACTTTTTAGTTTTACAAAAATGAAAATTTAATACTCGAGTGTTAGATTTTAAGAAAAAGATGACTTTTTCAATAAAGAAGGCTGTAAAGAAATGCTATACACCGTTTTGTGTCGGACGTAATTTGAGATTTGGTAATTTCACGTAACTTATTGTATTCTACTAGTCATACCCTTTCATTTGATACCTATGTCGATGGGGTTGTAATAGAACAGGTAGTCCGTCATATAGTATCGGCGGCCATATTTGATGACGAGCTCGGTGGCGCAGTTGTGAAACGCTCTGTTACGCTACTTTGACACCAACGCTCGTGGATTCGATTCCCACACAGTAAAACATTTATGTGCATGAACATGTCTGTTTGTATTGGTCTCGCTATTTTCTATGTATAATAAGTATGTATTTACAAAAAAAATGTAGTTACGTATGTTTATTAGTTGTCTAGTACCCATAACACAAGCTTCGCTTACTTTGGGGCTGTAGTTTGGGGAGGTGGCGCTGTGTAATTTGTCCGACAATATTTATTTATTTAAATTGGATTTTGAGTAACGTAACAAAATTAATATTATTCTACTCTTTATGCCCTTTCATTTGAAAGGTATGTCGAGGGAGTTGTATAGCAAAAGCCGATCCGTCATCTTGTATTGGCCGCCATATTTGATTTTAATGGCGTCATATAGTTTGTTGTATTCTACCCTTTCATTTGACACCCATATCGATGGGGTTGTAAAGAGTAAGGCAATCCGTCATTTTGTGGTCGCGGCCATATTGAATCTACCATAATATTGAATGTACTATATTATATATATTCAGAATTAAAGATGTGTGCAAAATTTTAGACTGATCGGATGTCGGCAAGTGGTCGAATAGTCGATCGCAAGATTTGTCCCGGACAGACAGGAAACCAAGTTAAATAAAAGCTTGTAATAAAAAGCAACCATATTGATCCTCTTAATAAAATTCATTGTAGAGCGAACAGACGTCAAGTACCAACTTTGATAACTCCCTCAGTGACCTAACTGTCAAACTTAGACGGATAATTTCCGAATAAAATATGAATAGTGACGGTCTCGTGTAATATTAAATAATACCATTTATTTGGACTTCTTGAATCTTGGAATATATGGCATCCGGTTCGGAAACGATGTCACAGTATCATATTTAAATCCATGGCAAATGGTAATTGAACCTCACTATAACCATTGAAAAAATATTTATTTTGGCCACAGCTTATGAAGTCCTTTGTGATTCAGCGTGGTCAGTGTTTGTTTAGATACATAGTATATTTAAGCGGAATTGCAGTTGTACATATATAGAAAACGCAGTTATGCACAGCTGTCTGTATTTTTTTTTTTGCTGCGGAACTCTAAATCGCCAATCACAGTTATTTGAAAACAGCAGTGGCGAAACGCGCTGTTACGTTACTTTGACACCGACGCTCGTGCTGTCATACAGGAAAAACATTTTTGGGCATGAACATGCCTGTTTGTCTTGGTCTGGGAGATTTTCAAAAGAGGCAGGGCACATCAAAGCAGCCCGTCTGAGGAAATACCTGCACCTCACAGAAAACCGCAGCCTAATATAATAACAATTCCCTTGAGGGCTGTTGTGTGCGTGTGCGCGAGGTCACCAGTAAACTCCTATGGAACTCCTGTATTAACAGCAAAGGTGGCTTGCGCGAGTGATACTTAATGTATTGCAAGCGTTTATAGGCTATGGTAACCACTTTACATCAGGTAGATCCTATGCTTGTACGCCTCCCGACGTTGGATGGAAAAAAAAAACAATAAAAATATTGATTTTTACAAAGTAGTACCGAACCCATCACGCGCGAGGCCAAATTGCACTTGGCCGGTTATTGGAAGTCATAATTAGTTATCAGCATGTTCATTCGAGTAAGAAAATAAAGAATATTTCGCGTGAATACACGTGTCGTGTGCACATACGACACGTGTGTTTACCCAACGCATAACGATTCATTCTCCTTGTAATAAATGCTATTAACATACATCATATATCGTAAAAGAAGTTCAGAAAATTAATACGAAAGTAAGAAAAAGGTAAAAAGTACGTGTACGTCATGTGCCTTTCGTGCCAATAAATATTTTCGGACGAAGGCGACACCATTATTTCAATAAAATATACTCAAATAACAAAGACAATAAACTTTCTCGTCTTTGTATCAAAGCCCATTGTGTCAGAAATATTTGCAGCTGCTCCTAAGCAAGACGATGATGAACTTTAAGTTATGTACAACATATCGTGGTTAATTACTCAAACAGACAAACCACATTCCATTTGATTAGAGTTAACTTTACAAGCAGTGAAAGAAGTAATGACCACTGTCTTCCCCTTATATAATCAAGCATACGGCCTGCCTGATGGTAAACAGCCACCGTAGCATTATGGACATTTGCACCCTCTACAAACTCTTTTCACGCATTTTTTAAAGACCTTACAAAAATCCTCGGCTGGGAGCTCATTCCACAGTTTGAGAGTTCTCGGAAGAAAACTTCTCTAGAACCGCACAGTATGCGACCATTGCAGTTCCGGCGTGTAAGGTTAAACTCCCCGCCGTGGGCGAGTGGCGCGGTTTAAAAAGTAGCTGTCGGCATCATCTTCAGCACACAACCCGTTGTATTATCGGTAGGACACACAAAGGTAGGGAAAATCTCTGTCTCTTAAACTTAAGGATTCAATACCGTGTGTAAGCTTAGGATTGTCGAAAAAATTCACAGCTCGTCTCTGAATCGAATCACATTGTCCAAGCTGGTATCCAGGTGTTCCCGCTGAAAGGTGACTGCAGTACGCAAAGTGTGGTCTGACTTGAAACTTATATATATATATATATATTATAACATAAATCTTTGCCCCGCGCTGAAGTACTGCTTTGCTCTGTTGAGCACACCAATGTTTTTGTACGCCAACTTGACCTTCTCCTCCAGGTGACTTTGATATTGCACATCACTGGAGATCTCGACGCCAAGCATCCTAATAATTTAACTATAAGTAGTTATAATAAGTGAGGCACAAAGTGCATTTGGGTCTTTACATCTATGACTATGAATCAATCTATTAATTGTATGAAACCCTCAAGAGAGGTCGACTTCCTGATACAGTACTCTCTCGGTGATATCAGATGAACACGACTCTCGATAAAAGTTAAAGCTTTGCAATGTCACTCGGCGGGCGTGCCGTGACGACACGAGGCATCCGGTTCAGTAAAACATGCTACGAATGAATAATCTATTGTCCGCCTCTTTCATCTCTTATATTGAGCTGGGACATGGGGGAAGTGGAACGGGTGATTTAAAAGATATTTCAATCATCCTTTCCTCACAGAGGCGACCGTAGTAGTCAAGACAGAGACGACCGCGATAGCCATAGCAGACTAACGGTAGGGGGTGATTGCCGGTCGCATGAACTAAGAATGGCAGAAGCACCAAAATAAGTTAGATCAAATGGCCATATTTGATTTCCAAGAGTATTTAGCGGAAAACCTAAATATTTTAGGAGTTAATGTGAAGAAAATGTATCCCTTATTTACTTATTGAAGTCCACGTATATAAAAAAAGAATACATATATATTATGTAATAGTAATACACAAACATTATGTAACTCCACTGAGGACGGAGAATCAATTTTGAAATAAGCTAAAAATCTACAAGGATCTAATAATAATACGATTCATTCTCAGTAAATTCCATCGAGTGACGGCTAATTATATTAGACGAACATACTCGTACAATATAAATATTAAACGAAGATTTATATTATAGGTTTGTCTCTTTTAATAGTAGATTTGTAATATTGACTAACTAAGCGCTATGACAGAAAAATAAAAACACGCACGAGTAGCACGAACTGTACAGAAAATTTATTTCTCTTTGACTAAAATCTGAGATAACTATAATAAAATCTATACTTGAAATATCCGAATTTAATTTATTATTTTATCAGCTCTGTATTGCTAATGATGAAAATTTTAACCAATTGCTGTTTCACACAGATATAGGATCGCTACCAACAGATACTTGTTTGTATAGATTTAACAATCTGTTTGACCGCCTAAAAGAGTTCTTGGAAAACATAAATTGAGAAATGCGCGACAACCTCATAACATTAATGACTGATATTTAAATATACTCGATATAAGTAGTATACAAATTCCAACGCCACGGTGGCATCTTGGACTTTGTTAAAATACAAAATATCGCTACTGCTTCCATAGTCAAGACAATACAAAATCACCAACAATATTGCTAACCTCTACAAAAGTAAAATATCTGCAGACGTAAGTTTCACAATTTCTCTAATTCATGAACAGCATCGTTCAACAACTACGACTTTCTTGTGCACTGCTAACATTTGGAAAACCTCCACAGTGATTTCAGCCCATTCTGGGTGTTGGAAAGTTCCTTAAATATCAACTCAGCAGGATCATACGAGCTGGACGAAGACCTGATAACGAACAAGGAAAAATGAATAATGGCTACTATTTTTGTTGTTGTTTAGTTGACGAGCTCGGTGGCTCAATCGTGAAAGACGCTACTTTGAAACCAACGCTCGTGGGTTCGATTCCCACACAAGACAAACATTTGTGTGCATGAATATGTCTGTTTATCTTGGTCTGGATGTTTTAAGAGAGGCAGCTAGCATCAAAGCAACCCTAAAGCCTGGGGAAGTACCTACACCTCACAGAAAACCGCAGCCAATTAACAACTCTCTGAAGGGTTATTGTGTCCTGCCTGTGAGAGAGGTCACCAGTAAGCTCCTAAGAAGTTGCTGTGTAAGGAGCAAAGGAGGCATCGCGAGAGTGACATTATTGTAACAAGCGTTAATAGGCTACGGTAACTGCTTTACATCAGGTGGACCGTATGCTTATGCGTATAACTCCCGACGTTCTATATAAAAAAAAACTATTTCTGCAGGCATACAACCATACGGTTGGCCGTTGACCGTTTTAATTCAGGTTAGCCTGATGTAAAACGGTTACCGTAGCCTATGAACGCGTGCAACACATTAAGAATCACTCATATTATTACTAAGCGAGTATACTTATTACTCATTAAGTGAGTATAACTTGCGATGCTTGCCACGTCTGCTGCTAACACAGCAACTCCTGCTTACTGGTGACCTCACTCACAAGCAGGATACAAAAACCATACACTGTCCATCTTATAATTAAACTTTTGGCAGGTAATCATTTTAACGAGTCAGATAAGTGTTGTGGACTCTTAAATCCGCAACAGATAGAATGATCTGTCAAAAGTAGATTAATGAAATGGACGCAGTATAATGAACTCCTTTTATGATCTAAGCTGACTATATGTTGAATGTAGGTAGGCATAGATTTGCTATGGAAAAGCATATGTTTGACTGAAAGCATTTTCTCTCGCTTGGTAGGCCATGATTGTGGCTCGAGGGATCCACCATTTTATGGGGACTAAAGCACTTTTTCTTTAAGATGGATCTTCGTGGGATATATCCCTGCCTGTCGAAAACCAATGATCTCGCCCATATATCCATCTCAGCTACTTTAGGCACCTCAATAATTTGAGAAATAAATTCACAACTAACTAAATTAGTACCTGCTCATAATTACAAGTTTTTCGATGTAATTGTATGGGCAATTAATCGGCTAGTTAGCATTTGAGTACTAGTACCTTCTTTGACTTGCTTCTATTGGTTTTATTTCTTTAATAGAACTGCTATTTTTATAAATTCGTATGTTGTATCCATCACTAGCGTCACGTTTATTACAGTCTTTTAAGGACCAAGTTCGCACCTTTTTTGTGTGTGCTTTTTTGTAGATAAATACGTTTATTCCGGAAAAGACACGTATGTAATTAAACTTAAAAAACAAATGCTTATCAAAACACAAATCTTGATGTAAATCGTTAGAGCCGTTTCTGAGACATAGCTTTGCTGATGATGATGAAGGCATAAATTTATCCCATAGTAAATTATCATGTGGCACATAATTTCAAAAAGGCTATCTGTTAAAATTCAAGAAATGTATCTCTCACAGTTTAACATAATAGTCTTAGTTAGACACGTTAGTGCCAGGACGAACAGTTCGCGCAATATGGTAACTACCCTCTACATCTATACCTCATTGGTTACCTCATACATTTGCAGGAATTCTACTGCTCTCAAGGATCTTATTCTTTCCTACGGCCTTCTGTAACGTCAAATACCCCCGTCAGGTATTTTTATTAAATATCGCGGTGTACTAACTATCCTGTTATAAATATAAATGTGACATTAATGCTTCTTTCCTACAACTTGTCAATATCACTTGATATATTCGAATTCGTAACGATGATTATCTTAATTCATAAATGTATTATGCGAGTACTTATTAAAGTTTTAACGAAGCATTACACAAAAGCCTCCCAAAGTTACGAGAC
Organism: Pyralis farinalis; assembly: GCA_947507595.1. NCBI lineage: Eukaryota > Metazoa > Arthropoda > Insecta > Lepidoptera > Pyralidae > Pyralis > Pyralis farinalis. The sequence goes on from OX382274.1 coordinate 20,294,435, forward strand.
ATTACAAGGACGCCAACATTATAACACATTTATAAATCACAAATGAAGTATTTCGCCGCCACTCAGAAGTTTTCTCTTGAGAACGTAGGTACTCGTAGAACCTGGTAAAGATTAATAATCACATACAGTCAAAATCACGTGTATTTTCGAATTCCAACAATTTTCTTACTATTCTAGTGATAACATGTAGTTCAATATTTCACTAGAGTTGACGAAATTATATTTTTGGCATAAAAAATATTTCCTTAAAATATCTTACACTGATAAAAATAATATTATGTTGGATGTACCCTGCAAGTACCTCAATATGTGCGATATACCAGTGTTACCATAATCGTAATCTTTTGTAAATGTCAAGACTTTAATTTCACACTAGAACCTTAAACTATAATGCAATTCATCACTCATTTGATATACATAAACGACTTTCCATTATTATAGGTATAGTGTCATACCTATTTATAAAGAACTCCCTATCTACAAATTTGGAATTGAAATCTCGGAACGGTCTCGTAACGAATAGTCGATGCCAATCCCGTGCCGATAGCAAGTACCGTTTAGATTTATTTCGGCAGTTATTGCACATTTCGAGCAAATGTGCATTGAAATGCACTTGCGTGGAATCCTAGTATTTCACTAACCCTCGTAAAAGTAATGTACCTACTCACTAAACTCTGTTTAAGATAATCAACTAATAAGAAAGATATATGGTGTTAGATAGTGTAGATAAATTAATGTACTAAGGATGTCGGTTTACTTACCATGAATTTTCGCTCTTGTTAGGTAATTGTAAGTAAAGAATCATAGTGTTTGTATATGCTCGATGACAGAAACCAACTCCGGGATAAGCTCGCGTCGCCTGAATTGTCTAGTGACTGAAATCATATCATATACATATAATTGGTCGCAGTGCCGTCAAAAGCGAAACAGATATCGATATTCTCATCCGGTAAATGATGTTCCGGGATTTTGAAATAGAACGAAACAGATTTCATTATTCACGTCTAATGGACAAAAGTGTTAATCGTTCCGCAAAGATTTTAACTGGTGATGAAGCAAAAGTTGATTCTAAGTAATTATTTCAAATTCACATTTACGTGGATAACTCTACGTCTGACGAGCTCGGTAGCTCAGTCGTGAAAGACGCGACTTGGACACCAGTGCTCGTGGGTTCGATTCCCACACAAGCCAAACATTTGTGTGCATGAACATGTTTGTTTATCTTGGTCTGGATGTTTGAATGGATGGGTGGATGTTTAAAGAAAGGTAGGGCGCATCAAAGCAGCCCGTCTGGGAAAGTACCTCCACCTCACAGAAAACCGCAGCCAAATAACAACTCCCTTGAGGGTTGTTGTGTTCCTGTGCGTGAGTGAGGTCACTAGTAAGCTCCCAAGGAGTTGCTGTGTAAGCAGCAGAGGAGGCATCGCGCGAATGATACTTAATATATTAATAGGCTACGGTACCCGCTTTACATCAGGTGGGCTGTATGTTTGTATGCCTCCCGACGTAGTATAAAAAAAAATCTAATTCTAGTTTACGATTGTAGTAATACCAATGACATACGAACACAAACCATTAAAATATTTATTTCACTTCAGACATATTCCCTTTGGGAATATCCTTTGATTCTCCATATTGACGAGCTCGGTGGCGCAGTGGTGAAACGCACTGTTGTGTGTGTTATGCTACTTTTACACCAACGCTTGTGGGTTCGATTCCCACACAGTACAAACATTTGTGTGCATGAACATGTCTGTTTGTATTGGTCTGGGTATTTTATATGTATAATAAGTATGTATTTACAAAAAAAAAATGTATTTACGTATGTATATCAGTTGTCTAGTACCCATAACACAAGCTTCGCTTACTTTGGGGCTAGGTGGCGTTGAGTAACTTGTCCGGCAATATTTATTTATTTATATGTTGAATACAGTTTAACAGGATGTGATGTGGGATACGACTAATATCTTTTAGAGGATTATGTTTTTTTACTAGAAGGTTGCCATTTAGCGAATGCATTTATCTATTAAAATATATTATCGTAAAGGATAATGCAGCGTTTGGCAGCCACGTTCAGATTCCTGAAATATATTTATCCTAATCGTATTAATCAATCATATTGCTCGACCGTTTAAATAGTTTTACGGTCAAATATTCCCGCATACTGTACGGTTTAATTAAGAGAAATTATCTCCATTCCATTTTTAACCGACTTCTAAAATAGGAGGATATTATCAATTCGGTAGTCTTTTTTATGTTTGTTACCTCAGAACTCAGTTATTTATAAACCGATAATTTTTTTTAATCGAAAGGATATATCTGCAGATTTGTCCCAAAGAATTTTTATCAAAATTGATTCAGTAGTTTGGTTTTTAAATCAAAATAACTGGCAAAAATATCTCATTCATTGGTGTTTACGGTTACTATTTTTTTAAATCACTAATATGGCAAATAAGCTTACGGCTTGCCTGATGGTAAGCAGTTACTATAACCTATGGACATTTGCTATACCAGTGGTGTTACTCATACGGCCCTATATAATCCTCTTTTATTTTTTAATTTTTATTATTCAGTTATAATGAATAAACATATAAATTACATTTTATTGTACCTTAAAAACCTCTTTAGGTTTGTGCAAGGTACTCACATTCGTTGTAAATACTAATTATGTAGGGTACAATTATAAGTATTAAAAGAAATACAGTATTAATTTGTAGGCAGTAGCAACAATACTATCGTTGTTCAAATTTTTGACCTCGTAACATTAGAATACATCTTTGTTATCGTTACGTACAATAGCAGGTACTTCACACCCGCCATGTATGTACTTCAATCATTTCTTCTTGAAGAGATCCATGCGTAGTCTCTTGTGAAACCCATATTGTTCCTATTTACCCATAGTGTTCATATTTTTACAGAGCCAACAAGAGTAACTGCTACAAGTGCTACATGTATTGATAATATATTTAGCAATGTAAAACCTTCATATCAATCTATAATTAATAAAGTTCAGTCAGACCATTCAGGTCAATTGGTTTCATTTCCAAATTCTTCAAAAATACAAAGAAAGCAAATAAATTATATACCATTTAGTAAAAGCCGCTTAGAAAGATTTAAGTCTAATATAGCAGAAAAAATTGTATTGTTGCCCTATCATGGTACTCCGGACCACTTGTACAGTTCATTATTTAGCTTAATTACTAGTGAATTTAATGCAATCTTTACTCCAAAACAACTGTCTGTAAGTGACCGTATGACATTCAGTGATTGGGCAACTCCTGGTATTTACAAAAGTCGGAATAAATTGTATGAACTTTATGAAGAAAGGACCTGTAATCACAATCCGACTTTTCAAGAACTTGTAAAAAATTATGCTAAAATATTTAAACGAGCCTGTTCCAATGCTAAGTCTATATATTTAAGAAATAAAATTAATGGTTCAACAAATATTATTAAATCTGTTTGGAATATGATAAATAATGAGACGGGTAGAGCGAAAGTACGTAGTCGAGACTTTCAGTTAAAGATAAATGATATAGATATCAAAAATGATGTAGAAATTGCGACTGAGTTTGAAAAATATTTTTCTAACATTCCTCTTATTACTACGAGAAATCTTGGGTCTTCTTCTATAGCTGCTGAACTCGTTCTCAAACAGAGCGTGGTAGAATGCGACACAATATTTGAATTTTCAGCTGTAAGCCCAAAAGATGTTTTGAACGCTTTTAAATCAATAAATATGAAAAACACTAAAGATCTGTGGGGTCTATCTGTCAAAACCATATCTTCTATTATTATTTCAATCGCTCCACATTTAGCTACAATTTTCAATTGTTGTGTGGCATCTGGTGTATTTCCTGACTTGATGAAACATAGTAAAATCATTCCCTTATTTAAATCTGGTGATAGTTCGGACCCTTCGAATTTTCGACCTGTTTCCATACTGCCCATTCTCAGTAAAATTTTTGAAAAACTAATGCTTAGCCAGTTGCTCAGACATTTCAATACACATAATTTGCTTCATAGGAGACAGTTCGGATTTACGAGAGGTTGTTCAACTATAGACGCAGGGATTCATTTGCTTAAAAGTATATTCGCGGCATGGGAAGGTTCGCAAGATGCCTTGGGAATTTTCTGTGATCTGTCTAAAGCGTTTGACTGCGTGCACCATGACACTCTTGTCAGAAAATTACACCACTACGGTATCAGGAACAAGGCTCTCGAACTTCTGTCTTCTTATCTGGGCAATAGGATACAGAAGGTCGATGTTAATGGTAAAAGATCTTCGGGGTCCCCTGTAGTTATGGGAGTCCCACAGGGGTCAATTCTAGGTCTATTCTTATTTTTAGTATATATAAATGACTTACCTTATTATGTAAAGGATAAACATGAGATTGTATTGTTTGCGGATGATACCTCTTTGACATTCAAAATTAATAGACAGTTAGGTAATTATGACGAAGTTAACGATGCTCTCTCTAAAGTTATGCATTGGTTTAATGTTAATAATCTGCTTTTAAATGATAAAAAGACTAAAGTAATTAAGTTCTCAACACCTAATGTAAGACAGGTGACTACCAATGTACATGTTAATGGAACTAATTTAGCCCCTGTGGAGACAACTGTGTTCTTGGGTATAACAATTGACTCCAGACTACAATGGGGCCCACAAATTGAAAAATTATCAGGAAAACTAAGTTCTGCAGCCTATGCAGTGAAAACTATTAGACGGCTCACTGATGTTGATACGGCTAGAATAGTTTATTTCAGCTACTTTCATAGTATTATGTCATACGGAATTCTTCTTTGGGGTAACTCCGCGGACATTAACACCATCTTTTTATTGCAAAAGAGAGCCATAAGAGCTATCTACAAACTTGGTCCCCGGGAGAGCCTTAGAGAAAAATTCAAAGAAATAAATATTCTAACAGTCGCATCGCAATATATCTATGAAAATCTTTTGTATGTCCATAAAAACATAGACTCATTTTGTAAAAAGAGTGATACTCATAACATAAATACTAGATATAAGCATAATCTTGTGTTACATGCAAGCCGTCTCCACAAAATAAGTAATTCTTTTATGGGGCAATGTATACGGTTCTATAACAAACTTCCCAGCAATATAAGAGAATTGTCAATAAACAAATTTAAAACTACTATTAAAGCCAAATTGTGTAGCAGGGCATATTATAAAGTATCTGACTATATTAATGATAAAAATGCCTGGGATTGAGTCGATCCAATTATAATGTAATTAATAAATTATGTAAATTTGTTTGGATACCAAAAGAGGGATGCCTGAGTTTTTTGGCAGTATTTTTATCAGTGCTCACCTAGTCATGAACTGCACGGTAGGGAAAAAAATTGTGACGATTCCAAACAAATGTAGCCATTTTTACGGAATAAAAAGATTTTGACTTTGACTTTGACTTTGACCCTCGGTTGAGAGTTTATTCCACAACTTGAGAGTTTACGAAAGAAAACTTCTCTGAAATTGCACAGTACGCAGCCATTGCGGTTCCAGTATGCGAAGGTGAACTCCTTGCCGTCGATTGTAAAAACAAGCTGTTGGCGTCATATCCAGCAATTTTTCAGAACACAACCTATTGTACAATATATAGAACACACAAACGGAGGCAATATCTCTCCTTAAACTTAAGGGCTCAATACCGTGTGTAACAATTGTCACAGGTCATCTCTGAATTGAATCTCATGATCCTAGCTGGTATCCAGGTGCTGACAAATAGACATGTTCATGTACACAACTGTGTGTCTTGTGTGGAAATCGAACCAACGAGCGTTAGTGTCAAAGTCGCGCCATTCACGACTGAGCCACCGAACTCGTCATTTACATACTTTACATTTCGTACTTTGAGATAGTCGTTTCTCCCTTTCTTCGCTCATCTCCTTTAAACGGCGCTGTTTCATATGTGCAGCACGTTTAGTAGATCTATCCATGTTCACTTTCGATAAATCAGTCACGGAACGCAAGATTCACTAAAAAGCAAGAAATATTTTTTTTTTTTCCAAAAAAATACACCGTCTCCAAAAGCATCTACTATGAAAAAATACACTAAAGGTACAAAATAATGGTTTTCTTTCTCTAAATGACTATAAACAAACATTATAGTGTCTATTTGTACTTATATAGAAATTAGAAATATATTTTTAGACTAGTTACTCGTAGAATAAAATCAATGTACTCAGATAATAGTATACATTTATGGTTATCATTTGGAGCCGGTGCCAACGCATTTGTTGTGTGCTTAGGTTTACTTAGGTATTGCTACATTATCGCATTAACGTAACTTTAAATATATTTTATAAATCTAAGGAAATTTCCCAAAAAAACTTAAAGGCTTGACTGGCACCGACTCCAAAAAAATATATATTATTGTCGTAATACATTGATTTTACTATAAGTAGTTTAAAATGTAATTCTAATATATGTATAAGTACAAATAGACACTATGTATATACTATGTTATGTTTGTTTACAAAAAAAAAATGTTTTGGGAGTCGGTGTATTTTTGTGGAGTTTTTTTATAGACCCTGCTTTCTTTAACACCAATGAGTACGTAATTATAGAAAGTTTTTGAATAACTTTCTTATATGTATGTATATCTTCACGCCAAGTCCCTTGCGGGGTAGGCAGAGAGAACCGAGCGCCATAAGACGCGGTCCTTGCATACTTCACTCGCTTCTGTGACATTCATAGCTTTTCTCATGCACGCTCGCCGGTTCCTAGGGCTTCTGACATCACCTTCTGATAAAACACGACCAATTTGGTCATGGTAGGTTAGTCTCGGCCTTCTTCGGCTCCTACATCCTTCCACTTTTGCATTGTATATCTGTTTCGTCATTCTTTCGTCCCGCATTCTTTCTACATGTCCGAACTAACGGAGCATGCCCTTTCTTATCTTATCACCGACACTCTCTTTTAGATCAACTCTTTCTCTCACGTCTTCATTACGAACGCGGTCAGCAAGCGTTATGCCACAAATTTTGCGCAATGCTCGCATCTCGACCGCATTTATTCTACTTTCATGCTCTCTCTGCCATACCCAGCTCTCACTTCCATAAGTTAGCGTTGGAATTAGCACCGCGTTGTGTACAGCGAGCTGTGCCTTCTGGCTTAGATTTCGGCAGCCTAGAAGTTTACCCAACGCTTCATTCACCCTATTCCCGGCACTCACTCGTCTCTCCACATCAGCGGTGTACCTTCCATTGCTGCTAAAAGCACTTCCAAGATATACAATCTCATTCACTTGCTCCAACACTACATCATCAACCATAATCCTAGTGTTCGTTCTGGTTGTCTCTCTTTCAAATACCATTATCTTGGTTTTCTTCGCATTCAATTGTAAGCCTTTCTTCATACAATCATCTTGTAACTAGTGTTTGCAGTTCGGATGGTGATTCTGCTATTAATGCCGCATCGTCTGCATAAAGCAGGCAGTTGACCACTGAGTCACCCATTCGCATTCCCACATTCATATTTCTTATTCTCTGAAGACAACTGTCCAGATACAGGATGAACAGCCGAGCCGACAGCACGCATCCCTGTTTGACACCAATGTTGACATCAAACCAGGGCGACAAGCTGCCGTCCACCCGCACACATGCTGTACAATCCTCATAAGTGGATTGCACAGCACGGAGTAGGTCACCGTCAACCCCATATCCGGGCAAAATATTCCAGAGATTCTTTCGCACGACTCTATCAAATGCTTTCTCAAAGTCCACAAAACCGCAGAAAACCTTCTGGTCCAAAGCCAGATGCTTCTCTACGATGTTGCGGAGTGAAAAAACTTGATCCGTACATCCTCTGCCGCTTCGAAATCCACCCTGTGCTACCCAAAGCATTCCATCGGATTTCACCCACATTCTCTTTTCAATGTTTTGTCCATAAACTTTAGCTGCTAAGCTGATCAAACTGATGGCCCTATAGTTGGCGCAGTCCATACGTGAGCCCTTGCCTTTATACAAGGGCACGATGACTGCGCGTCTCCAATCGCTCGGGACCCTTCCGGTTCTCCAGCATAATTTGCTCAAAAACCAGAAGGCGTCCCTAACGCAGGTACCACCTAGCTTGAACATCTCAGCTGTTACCATATCGATTCCCGCTGACTTTCCATCTTTCAAACTTCGTATCGACCATTCAATCTCATCCATAGTAATGTCTTCATGGTACGCTGGTACTGCCGAGTCAATCACAGACTCATTCACAATGCCAGCGTCATGGACATAATCATACATTTCTCTAAAATATTCACTCCACCGTTCTAACACTTCCTGAGTGTTAGCAAGAATGCCACCAGCTTTACATCTTATCTTGTCCATTCTGGATGCTGACGAACCACTTCGAGACTTTTTTACCTCTCTCCAGAAGAGTTTGGTATTTGCCTCGAAGTTCTTCGTCAGCTTCTCTTCCTCAATCATATGTAGTCTTTCACGCTTCTCTTTCACTAAAGCTTTGGAGTCATTCTTGCATCGACGGTATATTTCTTTCATACCATCACTCTGGTGCAAAGATGATACGTAATCCAGCCACACTTTCCTCTTTTTTTCCACGGAGGATTGAACCTCCGCATCCCACCAGGCATCTATCTCCTCTTAGTGTTCTACGTCTCTTTGCGCATCCACATGCTTCTTTCGCACTGTCCACCATACTTTCTTTCAGAACTTTCCAACATTCGTCTACATCTGAGTCGGAAAGACTCGCGTTCGCAAGTCTTTCACTGACTAGACGTACATACGTACTCCTCACACTTTCATCTTCCAATTTTTCACTTCTTATTCTTTCATGGTCTCCGAAAGGAATACGCACTCGCCAGTGCCTCCACTTCTTGAAAAGGCCCACAAATCGACTTACCGCCAGATAGTGGTCCGTTTCAAGAGTGGGACCACTGAAGGCTCTTGTATCCATTAACGACTTTCGGAGACGTTCATCTATCAAAATCAAATCAATCACACTTTTCTGTTCATTCCGTCTCCATGTGTGTGAATATCCTTGTGATGGAAGAGCATGTTCGACACAAGGAGGTTTCGTTCCATACATACGTCTAAAAGTAACTTACCAGCATCGTTCACTCTCTTATCTCCGTATGGACCAAGCACAGCCTCATAACTGCTTCGCTTGGTCCCAACCCATCCATTCAGATCACCACACATAATTATCCGTTCATTCGCTTCGGCCAAATTCAGAATACCCCTTACAGTCTCCCAAAACTTCTCGAGCTCCTGGGGATCAGCAGAGCTCACAGGAGCATATGCTGCAACTAAAAACACTCGCGTAATCCCCAGTTTTATCTTAACCCAGAGAAGTCTTGGACCTACTAAATCGTAATCTTTCACACCAGCGGCCAAGCGAGATGAAAGCACGACACCTACGCCAGCGCTGGCATGAACGTCCTGGTCCACCCCGGACCACAGGGCCATCATGCCACCGGGCAGATCTTCGGTGTCGCTTCCCTTTCACTTGGTCTCTGACACACACAAAGCATCTAGGCATCTTACGTTCATTATATCTATCAACTCATTCATCTTATCTTTTAGACCACCTCTCACATTCCATGTGCCTATACGACACTCAGCTCTCCTCGACCCGTCGGGATGGGCGTTGCGTGGTGGGTGGCGCCCCCCACCGCCGCATGCCTTAGATTTCGCACCGACGGGGGCGGACGGGGACGCCCTAATCCGCGCGTCTGTGCGGTTTGGGTCCAGAATTGCATCCCAAGTGTTGGACTGGCAGGGTCGCGGCGTGCACGCTTCTGGTACCGACCCCTAACTTAACTAACTTTGTTATAATGCTTATTTAATAAAGGTGATGACTTTCATTAGGTACCTAACCTTTGTGATTCTCGGTATATGTTTATACCCTCTGAATGATGGAATATACAATGAAAACATAATTTTGAATTAAGGAAGGAAGGAAGTGGAATGTATTACAGGAATACGCGTATATATGTTTTCAGATCGGAATCCAGTGTAATAATATGATAGGAAAATACTAAGATAATTGTATTCCCGTTGTCATGCAGAACCTTCTCACCAATTAACGATTAAAAATATGAGCAACATATTTTTTTTCTCAGACGTATTTTTAGCTGGCTAACACAAAGTCAAGAATAAAAGTGTAGTAATATACAGTTGGAAGGATATAAATCGTTAACAAAGTTACTTTATTTAGTCATTACTTTAATTTTATGGTATGCATTGTTAATTTTTTGAATAAGTAACGTATCATATCGAAACAACACGTCAAGTCAGCAAGAATGTTACTCAAATATTTTAGTAGATAACAAACATTTGAATATTTATCTCGACAAGTTAATAAATTCTGCAGTGAACTATTTGATAGAATAAATGATAAACAACGATTTACCTTGTCATAAGATCAGGTTTCTTCTTCGGAGTCGGTGTCAGTCAAGCTTTTAAGTTTTATTTAGAAATTTCCTTCGAATTAAAAAACAGTTTTAAATTTACGTTATGCGATAATGTAGCAATACCTTAGTAAACCTAAGCACACAACAAATGCGCTGGCACCGGCTCTAAAAATAACCTATGTATATAATATTATTTTCGTAACACATTGATTTTGCTATAAGTAGGGGTGGTGTAGATACTTGAGCAGAAGTTGGAGAGAATCAGTGACCTTTGTGAGCCTTGGAAACACTGGATTTTTTCCCAGTGCACGTCAGTGCTTTAGTCTCCACCTTTCCGCACGGCTTGACGATAATAAGCTTCTGTACATTGACATCGATTCTGTGAAGAAAACCAATAGCATCGGAAATAATATTGACAGACTAATGGCGGATAGAAAGTACTAAAAAAGATATCGTTGAGCCATATAAATGATTAAAACCTAATATATCGTGTTTAGTGTTTAATGAAAGGTTTTAGACGTATATTCTGATAATTTAAAATTTCATGTTTACTTGTATTTAATCTAAAACAAAACAATAATTCGCGCTCATGTTTTTACGCCTTTTACAAAATATTGTTGTTGCACTGTGTTTATAAAAATGCATCCCTTCACCTACCCCACAATAATTTAATAATATTAAATTAATTATATAATTATATAAAATTAAAAATAAATTTTAAAATACTTTACAAAATTTTAACTTATTTTATCTACGAAAAATGTAAATGATAATATAAAAACTAAACTACTTGTAGATTACAATTATTCAATTAATACAAAATGCATATAGTGATAATACCGGCTCCTGTACGTGAATTATGTTACTTTCGAATGTTTTTTCATAATTTTACCGGAGCAATAAAGTGTATTGTATTGTATAAATACCTATCTATCTATATTTTCATGCCAAATTTCTTGTGGAGAAAGCAGCGAGATCCGTGGGCCACATGACTCAGTCTTTACACAACTCAATCACTTATTTAACATTTATAGCTCTTTTCACGTATGAACGCCTAGCGCTCCTGACACCACCGTCTGTTAAAATATGATCAATTTGGTCGTAATAGGTCAGACTTGACCTTCCTCGATTATACACATAATCTCTTTCCAACCGTCTTTTTGTGTCTTGATCATCTTCATGGCGATCTCGGTGTACAAGCATTATGCGGTAGAAGGCGTTTATTCTACTTTCCTGCATTCTCTGTTAATATTGGGATCAACACCGCGTTGTGTGTAGCGAGCTGTGCCTTCTGGCTCAAGTTCTCAAGCTCAAGCTCTACCAAGTAGTTATCTTGGCGCTCCATTCACACTATTCTTTGCATTCACTCTCCTCTCAATATCAGTGTTGTACCTTCCACCCCTGCTAAAAGTACATCTAAGATATAATGAATGTCAACTGCATTGTTAATTGAATTACTCTTGTCCATTTACAGTGGTGGTTTTAAAAACTGAGTACATTGCCTTCTTCTTCGCGTTAACCCGTTTCGCAATCCATTAGGCTTGGTCCGCTACCTAAACTCAACGATTTGGCCAATATATAAGGTTTTTGAAGAGTTGCATTGCGAAGGCAAATTCAGAATTTGTAAGTAAAATTGGCGAGAGACTAGTACGGTTGTCCTCCGGGACTCGTGCGTTCTGGTCTCTCGCCAAAGCTTTTTAGGGTAACTTCTGTCAGTCATCGTTTACTGCGTTACGCAAAGTAGACGAATCGCTGGCCAATACTGCAAAGGAGGAAGCCGATCTCCTGGGCTTTTTTTTGCACCTAACTCGACCCTTGATGACCAGGGAGGAACACCACCGACCATCGCGCGGTGTGAGAGCTCTATGCCTGAAATTCATTTCTCACAAAAAGCTATCTGTAGAGCCCTTATCTCCCTGGACATTAATAAATCGAGCGGGCCGGATGGATGCTATCCATTATGTTGAAGATGTGTGGTCCGGATTTAGCTCTGATTCTAAAGCGCCTGTTTCATTCCTATTCGATTGGCGTGGTTCCCAGCTCATGGAAGGAGGCTTTAGTACTCCCGATCTCTGAAAAAGGCACTTACGGATCCGTCCAACTTATAACAACCAACAATAACTCCCATATTTCCCAAAATCATGGAAATTATCATCAACCAGCAACTCTTAGACTATTTAGAGGATCGCCAGCTGATCAGTGATCGCCACGCCAATACGGCTTCCGCCGTGGCCGCTCGGCTGGCAATCTTTTGGTGAACGTGAACGGTGGGCGGAGTCAGTAGAAAGCAAGGGCGATGCTTTAACTGTTAGTTTGAACATAGCAAAGGCCTTCGATCGGATGTGGTACAAAGCACTTTACTCGAAGCTTCCTTCCTTTGGGCTACCCGAAAAATTGTGCATGGGTCGTAAGTTTTCTCATTGGGCGGAGAATCAAGGTCGTAGTTGACGGTGCGCGCTCGGATCCACTGCCCCTGAACTCTGGCGTCCCACAAGGCTGTGTGTTGTCTCCCACTTTGTTCCTTCTGCATATCAATGACCTGTTGCACGTACGTAACATTCATTGCTATGCCGATGACAGTACGGTGGACGCAAGATACATTGGTCAAGCCAATATCTCTCGGGATTGCGTCAATTAGTGCCGATCACAGTTTGTATCTGAAATTGAGACATCACCAGAACAGGTCTCGGATTGAGGTAGACTGAATTTAGTTCAACTTAATCGCCTAAAGACACAAGTGTGCATTTACCGCGAAACTGGTTACCATCATACATCAGGTGGGCCGTATGCATATATGCCTTCCGACGTTGTATAAAAAAAAGATAATTATGTTACATGGAAACGGGTACGTGTGTTCCCGGAACGGAGTCTGTATTTTGGTGTAGATACTTGATAGAATCTTTTATGATATAACGCACTCATAACTTCATTTCCTTTCAGCATCTTGCTCAAGTCTTACTAACGTAATAAACTTCTCGCTCGCGGTTTTGTTGGTATAAGTAATATTTTAAGCGTAGTAAAATGTGCTCTTTTATGAAATTACAAATAGAAATTTGCGTATAATCAACAATTACATTTATTTAGAAATACAAGTATTTACCTGGCAGCAGTAAAGTATTTCGGTTTGTTTACTACGTTTAGTATTAAATTTATACATTGAAATTAAACAATTTTTAACGGAAGTATCGCGTGTTTTATTTATTTTGTTGAACCTGACGTTTCGAACGCTTTGCAGCGTCCGTGGTCGCAGGAAGACTAAGGTGATATTTGTCTTACATTAGTTATTCAATTATTACATCTACCGACATGGATGGATTAATTATATATGTTCCGATTCACACAAAAATCGCTCACAGTGTCCGAACATTTTTTAGATCTTTGGGTTTGTGACTTGATTATTTTTAGGACTGGATCCTTAGTCACCTTATATCACCTTAGTCTTCCTGCGACCACGGACGCTGCAAAGCGTTCGAAACGTCAGGTTCAACAAAATAAATAAAACACGCGATACTTCCGTTAAAAATTGTTTAATTTCAATGTGTAACAATCGTGAAAACCTAAGACAATACTATTAAATTTATACTATATTTACATTTTTTATAAAAGTGAGATAGTACGTGCTAAAATATGTAAGGGTTATATAAAATAATAGTATGTTGCTAACGGAAAAAATGACCGTGTTTTGTGGCATAGAGTTATTAGCAGAAGTTGGAGAGCACCAGTCACTTTTGTGAGCCTTGGAAACACTTGGTTTTTTCTAGTGCACGACAATGCTTTAGATTGTACCTTTCCGCACGAGTTGACGATAATGTGCTTTGTGTTACATTGACATCGATTCTGTGAAGAGCAGCAATGGCGTCGAAAATAACATTGACACGTTTACAATTTTACGAAAGTAAAGATGCACGGAGAAGCGGAAGCCATGAGCAGTCGAAACTCAAATATTCAACTAATTTAAGTTTATAATGACTTTTTACCCATCTACGTTAAATGTTGATGAACAATGTTTTATTTGCTTCAGAACATTATTTTACCACTACGACGAATTCAAAAGGAATATTAAGATATTAGCAACCATTTTTTGTATGACGATATTTACGTATGTATGTTCATCTATCAAGGCATAGCTCTTAAATTATTCAATATATATATTAACTGGGAGGCATCAAGGGGTGTCATTTGAATTTTAAACGCTGATTATAGGCTAAAGGCGGATATAAAGTACTAAAAAAGATATCGTATATGTAAAGATATCGTTGACCGATATAAATTACTAAAAATTAATATATCGTGTTTAGTATAGCTTTTAGTTTGTAGCTTGTACTGTTTGACGAGCTCGGTAGCGCAGCGGTTAATAACGCGACTTTGACACCGCGCGTGGGTTCGATTCCCACAAAGGACAAATATTTGTGTACAAAAATACGTCTATTTGTCTTGCTCTGGGTGTTTTAAGAGAGGTAGGTTGCATCAAAGCATCCCATCTAGGAAAGTACCCCCACCTCACAGAAAATCGCAACCAAATAACAACTCTCTGGAGGGTTGTTGTGTTCCTGCATGTGAGTGAGTCCACCGATAAGCCGTGAAGAGTTGCTGTATTAGCAGCATACTGCGGCCGGTCCTCAACACCCCAGACGTAAAACAGATCATCCTTAGGTTAGGTCACACGCCTATAATATAATTTCGATAGGCATGATTATAAATCCGAAAATACGAATTTAGTGGTAAATGTCACGATTCGAACCGGGGACCTGTTGCACAATAGACCGGTTCCTTATCCACTGGGCCATCACTGTTCACAATTGTCATAATATATAATATTCGCTTAGTTGGAATCATTGACGACACAAAGGCGCAAACTAAAATAATTTTGTAATTTGTACGGAGTAATAAATTCCATAATCTTAGATTCAAAACCTAAAAATATCAAATACATCGCTTCTGAATACATATCAAGTAAAACCTCGAAAATGCCTGTGACAATACTTATTCATTCACTTCACTCGAGCCAAAGTGAAAATACACGTTTATTATTGTTACCTATTTGACATACCCAGACAAAGTGAAAGACATTTTAGACAAACGTTCCAATTTAGTTTATGTAATAACTTATAAATACCATAATAAACTTATTTTTAAACACTTAAACGTTACAAATATTTTAAACATAAAGAAGGTCAACATTTCTATTATATTTTGTTTCATTTGAGTCTCTGATGAAAAGTTGAGTCCGTTTTCACTTCAATTGCCATCAGTTGAAAGATATTTCTGGAGAAGTTTTGATAAAGACGCCTTTTTAAAATCGTCGCGACGTTTTATGCTTCGTAAATTATTACGTATTTATTGTATTATTTTACAAAATGGTAGGTACCTTGTGAAAATCGCGAAGCTAGTTTCGTTAAAACAAGATTGGAATTTTCATCGGGCACTTTTGCAGTCGTTATTTTGCGGATGTAAAATTTATAAGCAATTTGAACTATATTGGATGTAGTATATATATAGATCTAATGGCATTCTTATTTCATTAATAATACATACATACATATCATCACGCCTGTCTCCCATTGGGGTAGGCAGAAACTATAGAACGCCAGGTGCACCGATTCAAACATACCGCTCTCGCCTCTTCTACACTCATCAACCTCTTCATGCATGCTCTTCGGATTTGGGTACTTTTGATTTGGCCCTTTTTCAACACATCACCAATTTGATCTATCAGTGTGCGTCTAGGGCGGCCCCTCCCGACATCACCATTCACTCTTGCTTGATACACTTCTTTCGTAACTCTTTTGTCATTCATTCTTTCTAAATGACCAAACCATCTCAGCATACCCTTTTCAATTTTTGTCACTACATCAACTTTCATTCCACAAAGTTCTCGTATCGTGTTATTTTTTATTCTATCAACCATTCTCACTCCACACATACTTCTCAGCGCTCTCATTTCTACGGCGTTCATCCTACTTTCATGCTGCTTCTGCCATACCCATGTTTCACTACCGTACATCAATGTTGGCGTTAATACACCCTGAATAATAGCAAGGCGAGCTTTGCTCGATATGTTATCGTTTGTTACCACGGAGTACAACGCACCATTGATACGGTTTCCTGCTTTCACTCTTCTTTCAATATCGCAATATATAATATTCTTTCATTAATAACATAAATAGTTAACAAAATATATTATCGTTGAAGAAAATCATATGGTATTTAAGTGGCTCAACATTATCCTCAGGACCAGAGTTAACCTGACAACGGATACCAGACAGTTGTATATACATATAATAAGAAGAAGTTTCTTTGTTTGTAGAACTTTATTGCATAAATGTTTACATTCGTAAAATACAAGAATTTGATTTGCAAAGACGGGCTTATTCCTTCGAGGAATCCCTTCCAGCTAACCATTGCCTTTAAGTTCCTGAGTGGAATAATGTATGGCGGTGGTAGATAAAAAACTTTATAACGCCCGCTACATCCCGATTACCTTTTAATTTTGAGGATATCTGGGCAGCCAATGCCAATTCATCTGCGTTAAGGGAGTGAATCAAATCGTCCACTCGTCTTTGTTTAGTTTTAAATAATGCTTGGTCGTACCGAATCTTTGGGCGACCAGGAGCTGGGATATGTTCATTTGCTAATAATGAGGTAGACGGCTGCAGATAATATGTCTCAGCAAATTTGAAGTCTTGTCCATTCATCCAATCAGTATCCACCGACATTTTCTCAAAACAGTCTGTTGTTCTTCCGCATGTCAGCCGCTTTTCAGCCAATTGTAGACAAATTCGGGAAATATTAATTTTAATATTTTACAATAAGACTCTTTTGTTACGTCGCGTCGTTAGTTTTGAGTCTCATTGAAATATATTCAAATCAACGCGCATTTTTTATTTTTGGGTATTTTAGCCATTGTTTGTAGAACTCTCTCTCTTGGATATAGATATTACGATTTCTGAAAAAATAATCTAAGCATCAGCTTAACCTAAAATTTTGCGAGGCCGCACCAGTCCGCACGTTCTAATTTACTTTCAGCAACACTATAAAAGGAGACTACTACACATCGACTTATATTACCTTACCGTAGGTAATATAAGTCGATTCTACTACATACAAATATTACCGCCATAAGAAGATACAAGAACGTATATGTAGTTTATCAGAAACTACATATACCAAGAAACACAAAGTTCGTTTTAAAAATATAATATCCATCACATCAGACTGCAATTATTTTCGGCAATCGTAAAGATATTTACAATATGAATAAATAAAAATAGTAGTACATACCATCATCTTCACGATCCATTACTAACTATATAACAACTAATTTTATACCCACTTTGAAATATCGACACATCAAGTGAAGAAAAATGAATGATTTCATTATGAATGTCACTCGTAATAACACTTTAAAATTAATTTTTAATTTAATGGAGGGTACTTGCACAAAAATATCACCGGAATAGTGACCTCGGGAGTATTTGCCATCGCTTTTGCTACTATTATTATAGAATTGCAGTAACCCTTTTGTCTTGCTAAATCGGCCTTATGAATCTTAGTGCGACGGCTCAACATGCACGAAGGAACTCGAGCCGTCTAAATCTATCCCTAGACAAGCTGCGGTGGATAATGTTTAACTTGCGTCTTCAAATAGACAGTCAAGCGAGTTGATGTTATCTAGCTCCTCATTATATCATAACATATATACGGGTCCCTCATTAATAAGTGTCTCTGTAGTTGTTCAAATAATAAATCAATATCGTGGCGAAATTACGATAGTCTAAAGTCCCAATGTTCTAAACTATGGCACGGTCTGTGAGAATTGTCGACCATCACAATCTTACACACGATATTTAAAGAGAGACTGCGCTTTGCTTTGTACGTTCTTTTAAATGTAATATCATCATTCTTAATCATAAATATTTATTTGCTTGAAATGTAAACATGTTTTATGTAGGTTATTACGGCTATTTTGATTGATTGATTGAGGCTCTTGTACATTTCGACTTCAATAAGACATGCAAATATTTTATAAAAATACATTTGAAAAATTACAAATTTAAAACTATTCATTGATATCGTACCGATCAAGTGATAGGTTATATTTATCCTAGTCAATATAACCAATACCAATACACGCATTAAATTTCCTTCTACTTAGGTATATTTAAAATTTGATTAACGATATATCTTCAGAACTAAGTGCTATATAGGTCTATAATTTGTCATATTCTTTTTATCGTACTCTTTATGTTTTATTACGTTATGAAGTTTAAGTTGTTCGGGGGTATTTATCGGTGTTTAATACATAAACTTTATATATAGCTTTAATTCGAGGCTGTAGAAATATATACAAACTTTATGACTTTCGTGGAGAAACCATCATAAACTTACGTTATTTTCTTTTTTCAACTTTTTTATTTTTTTTATAATATCTTGAGGTAATACTGGTGGCATGAACGTTGACATTCCTTGGGTAAATTGACATTTGGAGTTGATTAATTCTCTCTATCTAAGAAATGATCATTGAATGTTTGAATATTATAACATTTGGGTCATCTGATTCATAAATATCACTAAATGTAAGACATTTGAGATGTGTATGAAACATTTTCAGTTGTTTCATGATATGTTTTTCTTTTCGTCAAGAAAAAGAAAAAGAAAAAGTTTTTAGCTTCGCTTTTGACAGGGAAGCCGTGTAAGTGTAAGTGTGAGCCGTGTAATCAGATAACGCAAGATTTGTAACCTGAGTTCTAAACTTATGCGTAGTGACTGGTATGTTTATGGGCAAAAAAAGTCTGTAGGTACACGTATTACTAATAAAAGTAGTCGGTTGCTTTATTTGCAAAGTAAAACTGTAACTCAAGAGAATATGTTCAAATTCTATAAACGCTCTATTACTTTTTTCATATTAAATCGCTTATATTTTTCAATATATTCACAACAATATTATTTATTATTCCATAACACTTAGAGATCATAGTTGTCACGTATTCTATTCAATAATCATATTTATGTGTATGGATGTCAAGATATAACAAAATACACACTGTTGTCAATTTGTCATTGTTCTCAATTCGCCAATTGTACACTTTAGAAAAGTTATTGCATTTGATTGTAAGTAGGCATATTATGATATTTGTACAGGTGAGAAGATGTAAGGTTTGTTTAAAACCAATTATCAAATGCAAATAACAATGTGTCCTCTAGAAATTTTCCTGTCCTATGAAAATAATGCTATAGTCCTGTCGCGCGAAATTTTACAATGCACAATGGGTTCGCATCAAGACAGTGTTCGATCCGATGTTCACAGCTTCCTTCTACCACCGCATTGCTCGTCATCGACCAGGAATTCGTCCTCTAGGGAACCAAAATGATTGCGCACTGTGTAGTTTCAGAGGGGTATTCTTCCCAGAAACTGAGGCAAGGAATGAAACGTAATATTGAGATTTTCCCAAGAGACTATACAGTACGGATGTTTTGGATAATTAGATTTTCATGCAAAAAAACACTTTCACGCCAACATAAATAATCATAGTAGTAGTTCATATTTGTATAAGTAAAACTTTTATTACATGTATTATTTTATTTCTTTCGCCTTTGGTGAAAGAAAGAAGGTTACGGAAGGGACATATGGATGAACATCCCCTATTCGGAAACCTTATATACGCAACAATATGGCCATTTTCTAGAGGGAAAACTCAACTTATACCAGCAGAAACATACCACGTGTTCATAATATTTCCGTTTATTAATGATATTTTAAAATTTTGCGTTACGCTCGCATTTTGACCACGGTTATCCCACTTTCATGCTCTCTCTGACATGCTCAGCTCTCGCTTCCGTAAGTAAGTGTTAGGACAAACACTGCATTGTGTATAGCGAGCTGTGCCTTTCGGCTCACGTTTTTGCTGTCAAAAAGTTTTCCCAACGCTCCATTCACACTATTCCCAGTACTCACTAGTCTTTCCACATCAGCGGTGTACCTTCCATCCAAGCAAAAAGCACATCCAAAATATACAATCTCGTCTACCTGTTCCAACACTTCATCATCAACTGTAATCTTATGTTGGATCTGGTTTCTTCTCTTTCAAATATCTTTGTTTTCTTCGTATTCAAAAGTAAGCATTTATTCAGACAATCGTCTTTCATTATTGTGACCACTGTTTGCAGTTCGGATGGTGTTTGTGCTAATATGACGGCGTCGTCTGCATGCAGCGAAAAGTTCACCACTAGGTCACCAATGAGCAATCCTAAATTCATTGACCTTATTCTCTGCAGACAACTATCAAGATAGAGAATACACAGACTAGTAGATAGCATGCATTACATATTGTAGTAGGATATATTAATTTCAACTTATCTGTACTAATTTATTAAGTGGAAGAGTTTGTTTGTTTGAATGCGCTAATCTCTGGAAACACCAGTCGAATTAGAAAAAGTATTTTTTCATTTGTTAACCAAATTCTTGAGGAAGGTTATAGGCTACTCAAACTCACGGTAGGATCTTTAGAAGACGAAGAAAAAGTAATAAAGTAGAAAACGCGGTTTCCATTGGATACCGCGATACGCGCGGATAAAGTAACGGGCTGCAGCTAGTCTTGTATTTTCATAAATTTATATATTATATATAGAATTTTATTCGAATGTCTAATAATTGAATCAAAACGTGTGCGTGAAATGGAAATTCTTGTGGATCGATAAGATACACATTACTACTCGTAGTATAATGAGTTAAATCATATCTGCCAGTTTGTTAGCTAAAATAAAATTCTACGGTGGATTTTTTATCGTCTTCAAAAGAGCCGTATCATTGCCTATGTTTTTTTTTAAATATTATCGCCGATACCTTAAAGACGATTAAACTGATTTAAATAGTGTTAACTATATTCTGTTCCGTTATATTCCAAGAAAACCCCGTAAAAATGTTGTAGTTAAGAAGTTCATTAAAAAGTTTATCATCAGACTTTCTTCATATCTTTGTTTGTATATGGTTCCACTTTAACAACTTCACGAGTTTATGATGATCCCGTCTAGTTTTGATGAAGATATGATAAGGGCTAATTTAAATAAAATAAACACACTCCTTTGAAGTGAATAGTAGCAACGACGTGAATAGGCTGGGTATATATTGGATCGCCTAATTTTTTGTACTCCTAACTGTCGTTGGTATCAAACTATGGGCTTAATTTTTTTTTGGCACAATTTTCACTTGTCCTAAATTTGTTTAGCCTATTTTCAATACTCAAAAATTTTTTTTCGCCGTATTGTAACTTTCCAATTTTGACATTAGTCAGAACAATTAATTATCCATACTATTTACAATTACTAAATTATGATTCGCACAAAGTGAACACGCATATAAGCGTAACGTAGCATGCAAGCAGACAAGCAATTTGAAGTTTTGGTATTATCTCGTTTTTGGTAATATCGAATAATTGTGTGCTATATGTAAAAACAAACAGAGGTCTGCAACGTCTCCGGTGCAGCAGGAAGTGCAGCCCATCCGCCTCAGCATAATAAAGGGGCAGGCACTCATGCTCGCCTTCGCAGCTCCAGCTGCTGCTCGTATCGCGCCAGCCCTTCATTATAGCAGGAGGGACTGCTCTTCCTCCGCGCCTCCGGGTTTGGAATAATACGAGTATCGATCGAGTATCGGGTAGACAAGTCTGCGTGAAGTCGGGGTGCGTAATTTCTTTTATTAATGGCGGGGGTCTTCGCCCCTCTCCCATGTTGTTGCTCTTTTTTACCATTATTAGATTTGAATTTTATTGTTATGAAAACCACCCAAAACAGTAATGTAAACAAATGACTACAATTGCCATTTTAGGGTTTACAATACTTCGGTGTAGTCATCATAATCATCTCAATAGATACGTATGCCAATACATTTTAGCACATTTAATATTAGAGTTTATAAAATTAGGACTTTCGATTTTTAGGGCAAACTATAGTAGTGAGAAAACGTCAGTTAGGCTAGACAATAATTGTACGTAAGAAGTTAGGCCAATGATTTTCGGCCAAATAAAATTAGGACTAGTAATTTTAGGCGAGTCAAAAACACCCGAGTAGCCTGAAGAATAAGCGGAGACTTCAACGAAGTCGGTTAAATTTTTTTGGAAAAGGTTTTAATTGTCATTGTTGTTTTCTTTAAAACTATTCTATTTCTAGGAATGCTCCACTATCTTGTTCAAATAATACCGCCTGGGAACAGATGTTAAAAGTTTTTTTCGTTCAGCGTGAGATAATGCTCGGTCCGTCGAAAAACACTTTCAGTACGTGACCCTCGCTTTATCCTTCGGGAGCCCGCATTGATATATAGTGGTATCGGAAGATGCTCTGAGACCTTATTTCACCTAACTATAGCTGGTGTGTAAATCTTGCCTCCGGCGGGAATTATAGTTCATTAGGGCTGTTTGGATTCGAGGTAAGCTATAGGTACTTGTGTGGTTATGGATGTTGTGCATATTTTGGTGTATGTAAGTCGCTCTCGTTGTCTATAAAGATATATATATAAACTTTGCCAACCTTAGTATATATGACACATCAAAAGAAATTTGCCAGGTAAATTATTTCTGAGTGTTTTATATATATATATATATATATATATATATTTGATATCTTTGTTTTCTATTCGTAACATATGAAATATGGCACATTGCAAAAATTATAGATTTCGAAACTTGGTAAATATAAACATGCTGCATATAAAAATAGGTCAATTGATTCACTGGACCTTAATAAAAAATAATTTAAAAATAATGAAGTCTTAACTTTATATTATAGCTGGAAAATTTTTGTACAAGTTTTATTCGTATATGTTGAATTGAACTACCGGAATAAAGCAAAGAGAATAATGTGTCATGCCGTTAAGGAAGTAATTTATTGACGGATACAAACCAATAAATATAAACGGAATACTCAAATGTTTAAAATTAGATTTTGTTTGACCTCATTTAAATTCACTGATTATGGCGCTGAAGCAGAACAATAGAAATCAGATTAAGTACTTTACGAAGAGTATTTGTAGAGTTTCGGGTGTGTTATTTATATATAGGTGTGTGGGCTATCGACAAGGCCTGAATTAAACCTGTTTCCCGTGTGTACAGGTGATTTATCGCGCTACAATGAATAGCTTTCCAACTGGGATGTGTCGGTAGTCGGCGGCGGGCTGCGTTTATCTTACAATTGAAATCCCTTGCGACATCATTTGAAGGCGGTCGCCATTGTATTATTCTAGATTCGAATAAATATCTGTCGTCTATTTTGTGTCTACGGAAAATTCAACATTAAGGAATAAAAGACAGAAGGTTAAAGATTATTAACATTAATTATTTAATTTAAAGGTGTTTTAAAGGCATACTAGTGTTCTTACGTCCATGTTTTTTTACTATTTTTTTCTTTATTTTTAATAGGCGATGGAACAACATTTCGAAAAGTGATTCAAATTAATCATAATAGACATTTATTACCGTAAAAATATTTTTTAAATAAATAAACAGTTTCAGCGATCCAAAGCTACGTTTAAAGATTATTTGTTTAAAAATGTATGTACGGGGCATTTTTAAATAAACATAAATAAGGCGTTTTGATCTTTGAGGTCCAGTAAGGAGCTTGCGTGGTCCTCTATATCTGGTATTCTCATGGGAGAATGGACCAGTTGAGTCAGAGCAAATTCATGAGCAGATCTCCCCGCGTAATAATCAGTGCACCGAGAGCCAAGCCACTCGGTGTGATGGGCATTAAAGTATTCTAAAATCACTAATTCTGTTAAGGGATACTGCTCGATGACTTCATCAGTCGCCATTTGCAGGTGCTCGAATAATCGAGCTGTGTCTGTAATAACGACAGGTCTCTGTCTTCAAGGCTATGAAGACGGCGACAAAATATCTTCGCGAACGAACATGCACACCACGACGCACAAATGAGAGTTTGTACCCGGGATAATGTAAGTAGGATGTATCGGCCGTGAGGATATTTGTGTCTCCGTGAGGAAAACAATGGTCGACTGCGCGGCCTCCAGGTGGTGGTGTACCGTACTGATGTTGGAATGAAGTCCCCTGATGTTGCCAAATCCACATTTATCGTGGAAGGGGTGGCCGCAGTAATCACACGTTTTCTGGGTATGTTTATTGGTGAGGAGGTTTTAAAAAAGTAGAGAAGTCCCTGATCGGACGGAGTAGAGAACAAAAGCGCGGTGTCATCAGAACAGTGCAGGATTTGCGATTATCTGGCACGGCGGGCGGCAGCCCTAAAGCAGCAGCCAGGTCCACTCCGCTTGCCTTCTCCGGCACGAATACTCCAACAGGGATTTCGCGCAGATTGGTGGTTCAGCCTCTCGGGTCGCAGATTATGTGATCTCCGGATTCGGGAACCCTACTATCCTGCGGGCGGCCAGCGATCAGCCATTTCACCGGGTCTCCCTGACCGCCGCGCCAGCTTGCCGCTCCCACGTGTTTCTGTCGGTTCGACATCCACCGGTCTTCTCGCGGCCCGCACAATGACTTCTCAAATAACTGGCGACCTTGCTCACGCACAGGAACACAACAATCCTTCAGGAATTGTTATTTGGCTGCGGCCTTCTGTACGATGATGGTAAATATCCATTAAGATTAATTTATATAATATTTATACAATTCCGTGACTTTTAATGAGGATCACGCGATGCTCATTGCCGAAGTCAGGAGACAGGCGCTCCCACTAACTTTTTGTTTAAACAGTAAAACATTTTGTACAGTTTTCCTCCAATTATCTCAACTCATATACTCTTTAAACGCTTAAACACACGGGCAGGAAAACTGGGAAAGAGGACACATGGTACTAGTAATCAATTGAAAATAATAGCGTTTAGTTCAAAACTGTCACTTCGATCGTGAACAAAATATACAATCAATACATACATACATGCAATATATATTGGTGCCGTTGATTAGTTTCGTGGGGGGAATTAATTAATCGACTTAAAAGTTTTTCATATTAGTCACTAGTGGGGCACACTCTTCAACGTCTTATTTCTGGCCTTGTATATTTTTTTATACATCCAAGACATTTTACAATTGGCGGTACAAAATTTAAAAATATTTGTGCTCTATATAATTCGTTAGTTTAGTTCGCAATATCATATATATTTTAAGCTAAGCTCTATGGACCTGTGTTTGTAAAACCTGTTGTCTGAAATAAATTATTTGTATTGAATTTAATTTATTTTGGTGCTTACTTAGCAGCAGTACTTACTATGTAGCAAATATAGTGCATTAATACAGAAGTCTTTGTTAGCAAATTGTTATGCTGAGTTGATATTCACTCATGTGCATCATCTCAGCATTTCGGAGGAAGGAAGCAGTCAGCCAATACATGTATCAGTAATGGAGAGGAAATGTACTGAATGGTCTTACAACGATCTTGTAACAATGGAAGGTGGCAATCTTAATCATGTCTGTGTACTCTAGCTAAATATATTTGTATTTCTAGTTGTATTTTTTTTCTAATGTTCTATACCGTATTTTACCGCTTGGGACAAAATGTAAACAAACTATAAAAAAGGTTATTTTTTTGTTGCTTTTATCACGAAATAAACTTTCATCAAACACAACACAATACATTTAGTAAAACGTTTAGTAAACTTACTTGTAAATGAACATTATAACGTTACTACTAGAGATAATAATTTCTATCGTTTTTACACATACGTATACATTGTTTCCATTAATATTTCATATTTGTGGACACTAAAAAGACCCTAAAGTGTTGTGATTTTCAAAGAATGAATGCCTTATAGAGTTCTCAATGAACTTCGTGCGTATTAACAGTTTAAGTTAATACTAATATTAACGCTAAGTAATGTTCAAGTTATAGATCAGCTCACAAAACAAACAGTATTCACAGCGGCTTCAAAGATTTCATAATTTAATGGAAACATCACACCACCAAACATTCAAGACGGCAGGATTACTTTGTTTGACTCACTATTACTTTAGGTTGAAGCTTTGGAAACGAATATTATACAAATAATATACATTTTACTAATACTGGCATTATATTAATGTTTGGTGGGTACCTATTATGAAATACTGCGCGAAGTCAATTGGTTCTAGTAGCTGAAGAAGGCTCAGATACGTGAGCTTAGCGTTCACGACCAAAATGTATACGAGTATAATTAGGTTTTTTTATACAACAACAGGAACGAAAGATGGATACAGCTCACCGGATGTAAAGTGGTTATATTAGCCTAGGAGCACCTGCAATACAAGGATTTGATGAGCTCGGTGGTGCAGTGGGTAGTGACAAATATTTGTGTGCATGAATATCTGTCATGTCTGTTGTCTTGGTTTGGATGTTTTTAAGAAAGGTAGGGCGCAACTAAGTAACTCGTCTTAAGAAATATCTCCACCTCACAGAAAACCAGACCCAAACAACAATTCCCTGGAGATTGTTGTGTTCCTACTAGTCATTAGTAAGCTCCTAAGGAGTTGCCATGTTAGCAGGAGAGGTGGCATCGCGCGAGTGATAATGCGTTGCAAGCTTATAGGTTACGTAACTGCTAAACATCAGATGGACCGTAAGCTTGTACGCCTCCCGTACTGTTCACTAATTGCTATTCCCACTGCTCCTACAGCAACTCCGCTTTAAAAAGTGAAAATGTAAATAGTTAAAAAATGGTGATGGAAGACGTCGACCATTACACGTCTTGGAACCTCTCTCGAAGGAACTTTTGAACATTTAAAATAATACTAAGCAAGTATAAACTGTGGGTACCAGGCTTAATATCCGTAAAGGCGTTAAAGCTGTTTACAGTGGTTTCCCGACACAGTTTTGTAATCCCACCGGGCCTGGAGCCCACCCGAATACGAATTGGATAAAGGGTGAAGTTGTATTGTTGGTCAGGCAGATTTCGTTCTACGTGATCAGGTAGAATGATAAAGTGGCTGAATTCTAAGTGTTTTTCCTTGTTTCCTCCCTAAGGTGTGCGTTAATACCGGCCATATAAGGAGAATGTTTTATGTAGAACACCGTTTTATATTAAGGTTGAATGCACGTTAGTTCATATTGGATGAGGTAAAAGCTGCCTTAAATTGTTTCACTGTATCTTCACACTTAGCCCTTCGCAGGATTGTCATGGGGAACTGAGCATCACACATCTCACTAAATTCTCTAATATTACATTAATTTTGCCAATATCTGTTATATTACTAGTTAAAGAAAAGGGAACATCAAAAAGTTATACACATTTAATTGGGCTATTTTACAGTTAAATATAAATATATATATATATATATATATATATCTATATATAAAAAAGGTTTACTAAAGTTCGGCTAAACAAAGTCTTTAAGAACTCGCGATTTGCACTGTCTCACCGGAAAACACTGAACGTAAAACTGGATGAATGGAGAAAGCGTCCGTCGGCTATAGTGGCCAACGACTGCAGATGGGCACGTCAGCACCCCAGACCGCTAGCAGGTCCGTGAGGAACTCACGGACGTCGTAGGTCACGATGCTGAAGATAGAATCGGTGAGGACTGTCTTGTGGTCCAACACCACAGCGGTATGAGTCACAAACGCCGAAGTCCACAGCAAGGGCTGAAGGTATATGAAAAGTATTTGTTAATTTAAAATGTCCGGAGATTCACAGATTTGGATAAGAGAGAGCAATTTTCGATGTTTCACCACGTAGCCACACAGCAGGGGCTGGTGGTCTTAGACGTGGTGCACACTATGTTTCTATCGTCCGATCTTGCTCCAGACTTCCTTCAGACTGACTTTGTATTTCGGTTTTTCCTAAAATATCACATTTTCAAAATTTGAAATTACATAATATTTGTGACTAATCATAGAGCATGCTAAGAAACGATTCTATGTAAAGTATGTTGAATAAGGTTTTAACATTACATATCACATAATATTAGTTTTTGGTAGTGTATTTTTTTAAGCTACTGGAAGCATACAAGAATACGAATTATATGATGTAAAGAAACGTAGGCTCGAAGCAGTGGCGAGGAAGGGTCACCGTAATATGCAGTCAAGAGGTTAGGTAGTTTGTGCATTCTATATTAATATATAAAGCGGAAGAGTTTGTTGTTTGATCGCGCTAATCTCGACAAGACAAGCTCGGTGGCTCAGTCGTGAAAGACGCGACTTTGATACCAACGCTCGTGGGTTCGATTCTCACACAAGACAAACATTTGTGTGCATGAACATGGCCGTTTGTTTTGGTCTGGAGGTTTTAAGAGAGGTAGGGCGCATCAAAGCAGCCTATCTGGGGAAGTACCTCCACCTCACAGAAAACCGCAGCCAAATAACAAATCCCTAGAGTGTTGTTGTGTCCCAGCGTGTGAGTGAGGTCACCACTCACACGATACAATAACAGTAAGGTCCTAAGGAGTTGCTGTGTAAGCAGCAGAAGAGGCATCGCACGAGTGATATACACACATCAAAAGTGTCTAGGGATCAACATATATTTTTGCAATAACTTTTCTCCTGATTGATATTAATTAAAATTTTCTTTAAGGATTCATCAAATAAAGTGTTTTCGTTTGTCTACAGTAACGATAAACCAAGTCACCTTTGCATTAATAAAGAAATTTGCCATTTTCATAACAAAGGGATTTTTGACATTTGAACCACTAACATTAAAGTTCGAAAAAAAGACTGAAATAACAGTTTTATTTAAAATTTTATTGGGTAACTTAAACAATTAATAATCCGTGTTTCTACCGCGAACACTAACAACACGTGGGAATGATAGAAGCTGGTTCCCGGCAACGTACTGTGGCTTTAGCTCTGAATACAAGTCAGAGTGTTATCAGTGATGTACCTACGGCCAGTTGATGTTAAAGAAATAAGAATGTTGATGCGTACGCTTAAACATAAATCGAGTTTCGGAATAGACGAGTTACCCTCGATACTGATTAAAGAATGTATTGACGAATTATGTGTTCCTCTGACATTGCTGATTAATCAGTCTTTTTCAGAAGGTATTTTCCCCGACCTTCTAAAAAAAGGATTGGTAAAACCGATACATAAAAAAGGCGCAAAATCGGATCCAAATAATTACCGACCAATCGCACTTCTACCGGTTATCTCAAAGATTTTTGAAAAGGCTATGTGCTTACGTTTGTGCTCCTTCTGCGAAAAATATGGAATTTTCGATGATTCCCAAAATGGATTCCGAAAAAACCGGTCTACTACACTAGCTTGTTACAAATATATCCATAGTATATTAAATATTTTAAATAATAAAAAATATGCGGTTAGCGTACTTTTCGATATGACTAAAGCGTACGAAAAGGTTAAATTTAAAATACTACTCGAAAAGTTATACGGCATAGGTGTACGTGGGGTGCCTCACGAATGGTTCGCTTCATACTTACACAACCGCGAGCAATATGTTGAGGTCGAACATGTTGACGAGAACACCCGCCAAATTAAAACGGTCAGATCGGACGTCCAAGTGATGACCGACTCGATCCCGCAAGGGAGTGTTCTCGGGTGTATCCTGTTCATTATTTACATAAACGACCTACCAAAAACCGTGGACGAACCGTGTGTGATGTATGCCGATGATTTTTCGCTTTTGATGTCGTGTGATAACAGTGTAAATCTCAATCAAAAATTACACAATCTAATAAATCGTATTACAATCTGGATGAATGATCACAACTTACAAATTAATTATTCAAAATCTAAAATAATGCAGTTCAGACCGCGACAAAAAAATGAATTGAATATATCTTTTTCTTTCAAGAATATTGAAATGGAATGTGTTTCTACATATAAATTGCTCGGTGTTGTTATCGACTCCAATTTAACGTGGAAACCTCATATAGAAACAATGGTTACTAAAATGTCTCGGTTTACGTACGCCTTGAGGGAATTGAAGAAATCGACGGACACCAAGACCGCTATCACGGCATACTATGCCTACGCTCATGCTTGGCTTAGCTATGGCGTGATGCTGTGGGGCAATAGTTCACGCGCACAGGACTTACTCATCCTTCAAAAAAAATGTATACGCATAATAACAAACATCGAACAAACAGACAGTTGCAAGCCACATTTCAAAAAATTAAAAATTTTAACTTTACCCTGTATTTATATTTTAGACGTTTGTAAATTTATTAGAAAATATCCAAACTTTTATACGTCACTAGGAGACATGCCCCGTCGTTACGAATCGCGTTACAAAAATAACTTAAAAAATTTGAATTCTAAATTAGTACTACATAGCTCAGGTCCCTATTCAATGTCAGTAAAGGTTTACAATAAGCTGCCTGATAACATCAAATCCGAAAAATCATTCGGTAAATTTGTTAATTTGATAAAAGAATTACTCCATACAAAAGCGTATTATTCTATAAAGGAATACTTAGAAGATAGAATACAATAAAAAGTCTGCCTCTCTCTCTTCCACCTTGCTGTGCCTGAAAAGGTTCATGTATATCTTTGCGCTGTGTATTATATATAGTTACAGTGTCACAATGTATACATGTATTGCAATGAATAAATAAATAAATAAATAAATTACTGAGCATTGTCAAATATTGTAAGAGCTATACATACATTCAAAAATCGAGCCCTGTTAGTAACTATTAAATGCTAGTATAACTGTTTTATTTATACTTTACTACTTATAACTATACCTATTTAAATAATGTAACTAAATATCCAAAATACAAAGTGGAATTAAATCTACGACTATCCAGATCCAGACCAGAACGCATTAAAAGCATAGGCACATGAATATAAGGCCTTTTCCTTTTGTTTTTACGCCCGACGTAAAACGACGACCCAAAAAATATGTACTTTTTTTGTTTTTCGCTCATGAAAATGTAGACCCACAACAGAAAGACTAACCCACATCCGGGTGTGCATTAGTCATTCTTCCGTGAGGGGCACCTTTCGTGAACACTCATGAGTACCCTGTCAGACGGGTCAGACGGCCGAACGAATTATGTCAGGCTGCTACTGGCTAAACACCTCCTAGGCACTGCCTTTAGCCGGGAAGAATTCCACTACTTGGCCGTTCAAATTAGAAACTAGGAAGCAAAACAATTAGTGCAGATAAGTGCAATGTCATATTTTATGACATTTATACGTTTTCATAAAAGAATGTACATTGTATAATTTCTTCGACTATTACTCGTTAACATGTAAAGCCTGCTTAATCGTGATAGTTTTCCTTTTAAATTCACTATATGGTTATCATGATTTTTTTTTACATTTGCAAAGGGAAATATGGTAAATCAAGAATATGTTTAATGGCGTAAAATGTTATAAATCTATATAATTATTTGCACAAAAAGAGGTCATTAAAATTATAGGTCCCATTTACATTTTGCTAATACGAAGCAAGCAAAATTATAAAATAATCAAGATCGCATAATTTGTCATTTAAACTCCGTAATGGTATAGTAACGTTCTTCTAGTAATATTTTTTTTTGAACATTGTCAGAGGCAACTTTTTTACTGAGACCTTTTCTTATTGATCTAATGTTTACAAATATGTGTTGATTCGTTTTTACAGATGGAAAGAGGATATGGTAATGGACAGCCCAAGGAATGTTTTAATAATACATTAAAATAATTTTCAGAAATTGGGAGACGAGTGGGATACGAGTGCATACTCGTATCCCACTCGTCTCCCACTTTTTTTTTTTTTTTTTTTTTTTTTTGTGACGCGGGGAAAAATGCGTTACGCACACCACCGGTGCCTGGGTGGCCTCCGATGGTAGTGTGGGACTCCCCGTCGGCTGTCCGACGGTATACCCACTAAACAACCCCGCGAAATGCCATCGGCCGCGTTGGTGTGGTGCCCCGGATCTGTCAGCAACAGGGCACCTCGTCTCCCACTGCTACAACGAGGGCTAATTATAAATTACTCTTTGCAATATAAACGTGACATTAATCTTTAATCTTACGTAATGTAAGATGAGAAGAATGTGTGCACATTAAAGAGGATTTCAATAACATCGATACGCGTGTAAGTCTAATCTCATTCACAAGTTAAGCAGCATGTTTATAGCTGGGTTTAGTCGTCTCGAGTTCCGTTGGAGGCACGTTAAACTGTGTCGCACTCATTTGTTTACGGTAGATGACAGTCGTTGAGCTAACCTAACAGATATAGGATACATCAAAACAGCCCGTCTGGGCCCTCTACTTCACAGAAAAGCGCATCAACTAATATCTCCCTGTATTCTGCAGTGTTCCTACAAGTTCCTACAAGAAAATTAGGTGAACAGTAATCTCCTAAGGACTTTTTTTTTACACTACGTCGGTAGATATACAAGCATACGCCCCACCTGATGTAAAGCGGGTACCGTAGCCTATTAACGCTTGCGACATATTAATTATCATTCACGCGATGCCTCCTCTGCTGCTTACATAGCAACTCCTTGGGAGCTAACTGGTGACCTCACTCATACGCAGGAACACAACAACCCTCTAGGGAGTTGTTACTTGCCTGCGGTTTTCTGTGAGGTGGAGGTATTTCCCCAGACTTCCTGCTTTGATGCGCCCTACCTCTCTTAAAACATCTAGATCAAGACAAACAGACATGTTCATGCACACAAATGTTTGCCTTGTGTGGGAATCGAACCCACGAGCGTTGGTGTCAAAGTCGCGTCATTCACGACTGAGCCACTGAGCTCGTCAATTTGCAGAATCAGGGGCAGTAACAGCAACGCTTTCTTATATTGTGAGCGTTCATAGGTTACGGTAATCACTTTAAATAACAGGGCGTCCCCTTCTACGCCTACCCTTACGTTGAATAAAAATAAATACTCTAGTTTAAATACATTGTTGTCAACAGTCACCGCCGCTCAATTAATTCTCTGAGCAGAAGAAGGGGGTAAGTCATAAAAACGTTAATAAGCCTACTTAACGTTAAAGCACTGTAAAGTTTAGATGATGATGTGGCTTGAACCGCTCTGCCACTAAGTGACTCAATTATGAAATACTATACCCTATCTGTGCTAGAAGTTTGCACCGTCCTAAATAAGTTCTAGAAAAGTTACAAAACTTTGTCCACAATCCGTCTTTATACAAAGATGAAATTAAGTTCACAATAACAATCTTGACACTTGATTTAAATTCGTAACTTTCTAAAACGGAGATTTTACTCTGACATATTCCCAGAGAGATAGACTAAAAGTATTTTATAAATTGATTTTAAATCGTTACACAAACATCCGTATCCGTACTGATGCTAATGAATATTGGGTTCTGTATACTAGGAACGGACATCATATGATGATCTCCGTCTATTTGTATGTCATTGAAGTTGGTCAAGAGATTCGCAACGGCTACTTTAACACTGAAGTGTGTCGGTTGAGTGAAAAGATCACATATCCCAAAGAAGATGTTTATTGTCTTCGTTACAGTGACAGAATGATATTAAAACTAATAAATTAATTGCTAAACATTATTGCTTACGCTTCATTTCATGCTACACGCGCCGGTGTCCCAATTATTGTTTTGCAATAGAGTGTAAAGTTCAATATACTACAACACCAAGGTTCGTGGGTTCGATTCTCGCACAAGACAAGCATTTGTGTATATGAACATGTCTGTTGGTCTTAGTCTGGGTGGCTTTAAGAACTTCCCGGTTGCAGAAAATCGGAGCAAAATTACAATTCCCTGGAAGGTTGTTGTGCTTCTGTGAATGTGTGGGGTACCTTCAATACTTTATTTATTCTAAAGTACTTAGTGTGTCGGGTGGCGCTAGTTCGCGTCAACTAATTGGTGGCCGATGCACACTAAGTAGTTTAAATTAAACTATCTGTCATATAAAGTTTTTAAACCCTTCCCGGCTAGAGGGATCTCTGGAAGATGTTTAGGGACTCAAAGTTTGAGATAACCATCGCAGTTATGCTAATTTTACGTAGGATACGAAGTATGATAACCTCCACCTGGTAGGCAATATAGCCCGACACGTATCATCATACTTTACATTTTTTAAAGTGCAAAATGAAATTAAAAAATGACAGCTTAAACTTCAAATATGATATAGTTTATTTACAGTAAAGTAAAGAAAAATGAAGTTCACTGACTTTTGGCATCTCGGCGAGATAAAGAGAATAAATAGATTATTAACTAATTCAAATCCCGCGGATTAATAACTAATTCGAACCCATGATCATTGGTGTCAAGTGACGTGACAGCGCGTTTCGCCACTGCGCCACCGAGCTCGTCAACTAGATTGAGGCATTGGTTTAGCTGGCATCTCTAACAACGAAAAGAGCAACAATATTGATTCTCCTAATGAAATTCAGTGCGGGACGGTCAGGCGTCAAGTACCAACTTTGATAACTACCTCAGTCCTAACTGTCAAACTAAGATAATTTCCGAATAAAATATGAACAGTACTTGTCTGGTGTAATATTAACTAATACGATTTGGACGTAAAAACCTGTTACGTCTTGGAATATATTGCTTTGCCATTTGATATAAGGAGTGCTCAATCACTTCGATCCTTCAAACATCTTGTAAAACATCACTATCTTTCTCTTAACATTACGTAATCACCTTAAGTCTTCCTGGCTTTCCCCTAAGTCTCATTAGATCCATTTACTGTGTGTATGTTTATACAATGTATATATCATTTAGATTAGTTATGTATTTATTTTAGTATATATAACATATGTATATTATGTTTATGTATTCATTTATGTATATATAATTACTTTTATTTTCCTTAAGTTTTGCTTTGCGCCCTACCTTCATTCCTTATTTCTCCTTGTCGCGGTTACCGCCCTGTCCCTGTTAAAGTCCCTTTGGGGTTTGGGAAGACAAATGAGAGACAGGGACCGTGCAGCAAATATATATATTAAAAAAAATTAAATAATATTAATTATGACCCCAAAATAAATATATAGCGGGCTGGGATCGAGCAATCACACAGTTCCTATTATGTACGTTCGGTCAGGTACTCTCCTGGTTCGTGCGTAGGTGGAGTACGCGGTAGTCGCAAACGGTCGTCTTGTCGGGCAGCGACAGCAGGAACCGCGTCCTGACCCAGTGGGGAAAGTAGCCTCGGTGTGTTGTTGGAGTCGTGGGTATGGTTTTATAACCCGTATCATGGAACCCTGGAACGCGCCATTAAAAAATACGTTAAGGCGGCGGTTCGGTAAAGTATTTTGCGATCATCCACGCATACAAACAACGAAAGAAAGAAAGTACCTAATTGTAGCAGCGATGCAGTGGATGATCAATCAGAAGCGGAGATTACAATTCGCAATAAATGAGTTATTAACTGTTAAGAATTATATTAACTGAGTATTAAGAACTATTATATATATTTTTTTATCATGAAGGTGGGTATCTCGAATCAACAATATGAAATTTTAATTTAATTGTATACAACGGCCAGAAAAGCGTCATTAATTATCACTATTAATAATTACTGTGACTATATATCATAATAAAAGCACTGTACACAGTTCTACATTGCAATCTACATAATACATATGCAAAATAATATTCAACAAATACCACTCACCCGATCGGGGTTGAAATGCACTGCAACACTTTAGATGCTAGTTAAAAATTATAACTATTGTATTATGAGAACATAAAAATGTTTATCGGTGACGTTAATTGTATTAAATCAATTTCACGTAGTAAGAGACCGATAACAGAAAATAAATAATGTGACGTGCATTCTCTCAAACGTTCTGTATTAGCAATGGCCGTGTCGCATCGGGTGCGCCGTTTACTTCAACATCGAACAAAAGAACGTTCCGTGAGCGCTAAGACGATGCATTTCGTGTGCGCTAAAATGTGCTAGCTGCCGTTTGATGAATTCGTATTGTATTTTATTACCGCAAATAGATTTAATGTAGATTTGTATATATTTATGTAGATTTTAGTTTTGTAAATAGTTATTTTAAGTTCTTTTTTCTATTTTGTTTAATGTATTGTAATGTATATAAGTAAACAATGTACGTACAACGTTACATTTACCCCCTCGTCTGGGAAAGGGTTTTATTCTTAAATAAAACCCGTCTAAAGACTGTTCCTAACATTTACTTTTTCATTCTATCAACATTCATTCATCCTTTCGAAAATCGTCAAATATAAGTGCAACAACAACAAAATCACGTTATTGACGCTTCCTGACAGTACAACGAGGCAAAAGCCATATGGAAAAACTAATGACTCATGTTAAAAACAAGATTTTAATGAGGGTACTTTTACGTACTATTACTTCCAGAAAGTTTTAAATCTTTAATATGCCATACTCCAATATTATTTCCGGACATATCTTCTAAAACATATACAAGAGGTGAACGTTTTTCTATAATACGGCATTTGATGTATTTAGGTGCTAATTTTTTACTGTAATACTTGTCTTTATCGCTCAGAAAGTAAGTGCGCTTAAAGACTACATCGCCTACATTAAATTCAGCTGGTTTCCTGCGTAAATTATAGTGCGCGGTATTCTTTGCATGTGCATTCCATAATGAGGCTTGCACATCATTGAATATTGAGGAAAGACATCCTAGGTTTTCGGTGTAAATGTCACGTGGTAAGAACAAAACTTCGTCACCTAAGTCTGAGTCTGTGTAATGCGATCCACATAGGACTAATTCTCTACCGTACACTAAAAATGAAGGAGTGTAACCAGTAGCCTCATTTACGGAGTTATTAATCGCAAATTGTACCTTATG
Organism: Pyralis farinalis; assembly: GCA_947507595.1. Lineage (NCBI taxonomy): Eukaryota > Metazoa > Arthropoda > Insecta > Lepidoptera > Pyralidae > Pyralis > Pyralis farinalis. The sequence continues at coordinate 20,331,486 of OX382274.1, forward strand.
AATAAAAGTGTCCCAGGTTCTGTGATCGTTATCAACGAAAGTCGACAAGCATGTAATTATAGTCTTATTATAACGCTCGACCATGTTAATTTGTGGCGTATACTTAGGAGTAAAATAAACATTAGGCACCTTATATTTCGCAAACAATGCTTCGGTAGTAGAACTAATAAACTGACTACCATTATCAAGAAAAATAGTCTGAGGTACACCATAAACTAAGAAAATTGACTCTTCTAAAATCCTAACAACTGCGTCCGCAGTTGCGCGACGTAGAGGGAAAATGTTAGTATATTTTGAGAAACAACAAGTTACTACAAGCATATAGCTATTCTGTTTTCGAGTGACAGGTAGAGGACCAATAAAATCAATTGAGATCATTTGATGGGGGCGTGAGCACTGCTTTGGACGTCCCATTTCTCCCAATGTAGTGTGATTCCGTAACTTATAAGCTAAACATACGGAACAAGAACCGACAAACTGAACAACGCTTTGATGCATACCAGGCCAGTAATAAGATAAAGCTAAACGATTGTAGGTTTTAAATATGCCTAGATGTCCAGCTGTTGGTGCAGAATGGTTCTCAGCTATAATTTGTTCACGAAATTCCATAGGAACAACTTCCTTCCAATCAAACTCAGCGGTAAGTTGTGATTTATTTTTAGTAAGCCGAAATAATGAATTGTTTTTAATTATGAAATTTGGAAAATTGCTCGGTGTATTACGACATCCGTTATAAATTTTTGTATACCAATCATCGTTAGTAGAATCAATGGCGTTTGATAGTGAAATAGCAGAAATCGGGACAGCGCGCGAGAGAGCATCAGGTATAACATTATCCTTACCGCGTCGATGTCTAATTTCAAAATTAAATGATGACAACCTTATACCCCAACGTGCTAGTCTACCTGTTGGATTATCTAACGACAGGAACCATTTCAGCGCGGAATGGTCAGTATATACTATAAACGTTTGCCCATTATCGAGGTAACATCGCCAGTGTTCGAGGGCAGCTATCACAGCGAGAGTCTCTCTTTCTGTGATGCTATAATTTTGCTCGGCCTTGGTGAGAGATCTACTCATGTAGGCAATGGGATGCTCTTTACCATCTAATGTCTGCGTTAACATGGCACCGATACCGTAATTACTTGCGTCCGTATGGACCTCAAAAGGCTTAGTGTACACCGGGCAAGAGAGAACTGGTGCAGAAACTAAACAATCTTTCAGAGCATTGAACGCCGCATCAGCCTCTGGTGTCCATTGGAATGACGGTGACTTTTTACTATTAGATGTTAATTTATTAAGTGGGCCGGCTATAGTGCTAAAATTGGGAACGAAACGTCGGTACCAAGTAGCAGTACCGAGAAAGCGTTTCAATTCCTTTTTACTTGAAGGAACCGGAAAATTTAAAATTGCCTGTACCTTTTCTGGGTCTGTGCGCAAACCACGAGAATCCACAACATATCCCAAATATTTAAGTTCGCTGCGAAAGAATTTACATTTTTCAAAATTTATAGTTAAATTTGCTCGTTTCAATTTATCTAATACTCGCAATAATCGAGACACATGTTCCTCAAAAGATGAGCTTATGATGATTATATCGTCTAAATAAGCAAAAGTTTTAAATTCCATGTCACCAAACAATAAATCTACCAGACGTTGCTGTGTGGCGGGTGCATTTGTAAGACCAAAAGCAGTGGTTTTAAATCTTAGAGTACCTCTGCCTGGCACATAAAAAGCAGTCTTATCGCGATCTTGAGGGTCTATGGGGATCTGCCAAAATGCTTTTGAGAGGTCTATGCTCGACAAATATTTCGCGTCCCTAAGATTATCCAAGATTTCCGAGACATAGGGCAAATTGTACGCGTCACGCTTAGTCACTGCGTTGAGCCTTCGACTGTCGAGACAGAGCCTGGGCTCACCATTCTTCTTGTTCACGATAAGAACGGGCGAAGACCACGCACTCTCACAGGGCTCGATAACGTCGAGTGCCAACATTTCATCTACCTGCTCTATTAAGACACGCTGTTTCTCTGGAGACATCCTATAATAACGCTGCCTGATGGGCTGAGCATCTCCAGTATCTATTTTATGACAAATTAAGTTTGTCCGGCCTAAACCTTTCTCTTCTGTAGATATAGACTTAAATTGCGCTATAACATTATCTGCTATGGATTTCTGAGTCGCAATTAAGTTCTCGTAAGAATTAATGAACATTTCAGGATTATCAGTTTTCAATTCGGCTAAAGGACTGTCCGACAACGTTATACTGCCTAAATACTTGGGACAAATTTGGAACGCACGCCAAAAGTCAATGCCTAATATGACAGATGTGTCTACTTCAGGGACAACGTACGCCTTAATTATATGAAACTGTCCTTCAAAAGTAATGGGTAAATTCATGTAACCAATACTTTTCAAATTTTGACCACCAGCAGCTACCATAGAAATGTGGTCATCCTGTTGCAAAGTGCAGTCGACTAAATGACAATGGGAATTGTTGCCTAAAATTGTTACTGCAGCACCAGAATCTAGCAAACCACATGCATCAATATTGTTGATTTTAATATTTACGTAAGGCCTAATATCGTTGATAGGTTTTGAGTGCAGAATTGTAGCAATTCTATATGAAGAAGAGAATTTTCTAATAAACGATAGCCAAGTTTCCCAATCTTGCCTATCAAAATTACTACAATTCTGTTTATTTAGTTTTTTGAATTTGTATGGCCTTTGTTGCATACAGGGCAATCAGGTGTTTTCACATCCTTTAGGCCACACCTAAAACAAAAGATATCACGACTTGCTTTGCATTGACGAATGTGATGTGTGTTATTACGACACCTAGGGCAATATGGCTGTGGTTTGTTAACCTCTACTGTATGGACGTAATTTTGATGTTGATTTTTGTTGTAAACCGGTTGTAGATTTTTGTTTAAATTTTGCTGATTATAGTTATAGTTTTGATTTTTTAAATAATGTGCTTTATTATAATTATTATTGTGTGTAAAATTTTGTCTATTGTATACATTAGTATTATATTTACTAGTACTATTTTTACTTGAATCTTTAGTATATGCAAATTCAGGCGCTACAGTGTCAGATGTCACTTTAGGTGGCTCCTGAAATTGCGAAAGACGAGACTGAATAATTTCATAATTACGACATAAGGAGCGCAAATTTTCGATAGAGTTAATTTGAGAAGCTGATGCTGCTAGTGTGCTGGCATAACACGGTCTAATATTATGGAGAAGTATTTCAAGTTGATCCGATTCCGTAGAAGGCTTCGAAAGACGAGAGAACATTCCACTCATGATTGAGAGATAAATGGTAATATTCTCTCGTTCCCCCTGAGTGCGAGAACGAATTTCCGAAATAAGTCGGTAATCATAATCCGATTGATCAAAATCTTCTCTTAATTTAGCCGCGAGCTCAGGCCAGGATGATATTTTGTCTCTAACCGAACGAAGCCAATGAAGAGCATCGTCTTGAAAAATTTCAGTGGCAAAAGCTAAAACTTTCATAGGTGAAATATTACGTGCAACTATGAATTCATCAACGTGCTGTATAAATGAACGCACACAAGTTTTACCATTGAATTTAAGTTTATTCAAATCAGCTACATTTCGATCGCATGTAACTGAAATTAAATTTTGTACATCCGGTACCAAAGTTGAAGTCTCAGTAGACAAACTGCATGTATTGGAAGAACTAGCTCCTGATATAAGTGGATTACTATTAGGTTTTTTCGCTTGAAAAGATGCAAGCCGCTCGGAAAATAATTCATACGCTTTAATAACCTCGTCATATTCTTTTTTACACTCGTCACTACACGTTATTCTCGCTATACGATTATGAAGGTGATTCAACATATTTTGTGTTCTCATGAGGGTAGTTACATTAGGTTCAGGTACATCGAGATTCATTTGAATTTTACTAAGTACTTCCAGACAACCTTTAAGTTCCTGTTGGATATCAAGATATGACTCTAAAATGGAATCAGCTGGAAAATCTGCGGATAATTTTACAATCTGTTTACGTAACTCATCAACAGAAGTACGCGGAACAGCTCCTCGAATACGAACTTCATATTCCAGCTCAGATTTTTGAAGTGAGAGATATTTGACAGGTAACATAATTATTGTCTGATCACTTGACCAATTGGGTAAGTGGTAATTAAGCAAAAAAAAAAAAAAAAAATATAAATCAATAAAAAATTCTCCGATCTGTTACAATTGATTTAAAATCAACGTTTGGTTTTTCTTTTGTAGGTATAAATAAAAATAAAAGCAGCAAATAAAAATAAAAAATTTTTGCCACTAATGTGTACTTTTTCACTCCAGTTACAATTTTCAGTAGCAAAAAAAAACCCTAATAGATAATAGATTAAATGAAATCAAATACAATTCACGATTTTAAAAAACCTAAATATTTAAAATAATGTTATTTATTATACCAAGCGTTAACAAAAATTGACAAGTTGATTTTATTATTATTTAATAAGACAGTTTAAAATGTGTAGTACACTTTAGTAGCAGTAAAAACCAAAAATAAAAATAAAACAAAAACGTTTTACAAAAATAAGCCACAAGCACACACTAACTACAAAACCGAGGAAAATATAGGCATTTGTGAATTTAAACACGTGGGCGCCAGTGTCGCGGTTACCGCCCTGTCCCTGTTAAAGTCCCTTTGGGGTTTGGGAAGACAAATGAGAGACAGGGACCGTGCAGCAAATATATATATTAAAAAAAATTAAATAATATTAATTATGACCCCAAAATAAATATATAGCGGGCTGGGATCGAGCAATCACACAGTTCCTATTATGTACGTTCGGTCAGGTACTCTCCTGGTTCGTGCGTAGGTGGAGTACGCGGTAGTCGCAAACGGTCGTCTTGTCGGGCAGCGACAGCAGGAACCGCGTCCTGACCCAGTGGGGAAAGTAGCCTCGGTGTGTTGTTGGAGTCGTGGGTATGGTTTTATAACCCGTATCATGGAACCCTGGAACGCGCCATTAAAAAATACGTTAAGGCGGCGGTTCGGTAAAGTATTTTGCGATCATCCACGCATACAAACAACGAAAGAAAGAAAGTACCTAATTGTAGCAGCGATGCAGTGGATGATCAATCAGAAGCGGAGATTACAATTCGCAATAAATGAGTTATTAACTGTTAAGAATTATATTAACTGAGTATTAAGAACTATTATATATATTTTTTTATCATGAAGGTGGGTATCTCGAATCAACAATATGAAATTTTAATTTAATTGTATACAACGGCCAGAAAAGCGTCATTAATTATCACTATTAATAATTACTGTGACTATATATCATAATAAAAGCACTGTACACAGTTCTACATTGCAATCTACATAATACATATGCAAAATAATATTCAACAAATACCACTCACCCGATCGGGGTTGAAATGCACTGCAACACTTTAGATGCTAGTTAAAAATTATAACTATTGTATTATGAGAACATAAAAATGTTTATCGGTGACGTTAATTGTATTAAATCAATTTCACGTAGTAAGAGACCGATAACAGAAAATAAATAATGTGACGTGCATTCTCTCAAACGTTCTGTATTAGCAATGGCCGTGTCGCATCGGGTGCGCCGTTTACTTCAACATCGAACAAAAGAACGTTCCGTGAGCGCTAAGACGATGCATTTCGTGTGCGCTAAAATGTGCTAGCTGCCGTTTGATGAATTCGTATTGTATTTTATTACCGCAAATAGATTTAATGTAGATTTGTATATATTTATGTAGATTTTAGTTTTGTAAATAGTTATTTTAAGTTCTTTTTTCTATTTTGTTTAATGTATTGTAATGTATATAAGTAAACAATGTACGTACAACGTTACATCCTCTACCCAAAGGTTGCATGGAAGAGATAGCGATAAGACCGCCGTTGTACTGCTACTTTATTGTTTTTGTTTTCATGTATTTTTCTTTTGGTGCAATAAAGTGTATTGTATTGTATATGGCACCCGGTTAAAAACCATGTGATAGAAAGGTTTAAACGCACGTGTAATATAAAGCGGACAAGTGGGAATTGGACCTCATTGTACCATGGCATCGTAACTCTAGAAACTTGAAACACAGTTTCTTTTGATCACGGCTTATAAAGCCCTTCATAAATTAGCGTCTTCACTGTTTGTTTAAATACATAGTACATGATATAAAGAATACAAGCATAGTTTGACTGACTGTTTTCGTACTTACGTCCGTAGAGGCACAGGGCTGTATATTTTGAACGTAAAATAGACACTTAATATTTTCATTGAATGTGAATACCATGACTGCTATAACAAACAATATTTTTTTGTTTTTTACAAAGTAGTACCGAACCCATTATGTGCGATACCGGATCGCACTTGGCAGGTATTCACACAAGTCATAGCTAGTTATTAGTATGCTCACTAGAGCAAGAAATTAAATAATGTATCGTGTGAATACACGTGTCGTGTACACTTACTCACGGACGACTTTTGGAGCAGTGAGGGATGTAGAGCAGTGATAGCCCAGTGGATAATAAACCGGCCTATTGACCAACTGGTCCCCGGTTCGAATGCTGGGATCAATCATAAAATGTGTGTGTATCCGATTTATATACAATGTTAATAGATAACTTTCATATTATTGAAAACTTAGGTGCCTACGTATAGATGGCACGCGAGACGGACTACAATGCTTTCTATTCTAACAATACAGTTACATGTTTCTGCAATGAGTAAATGGATTATAAATTCAACCGTCAGCATTAAAAACACACACTCGTGCGACTGCTGAGCTACGGCTTTTAAACTTTTACATCCGAAGGGGATTACAGCATATTCCAATGAGGAGTGGCTTAGGATTGTGTTTTCAAACCATTCAAAAGCTAATACTGTTGGAACGGGTAACTTTACGGGCCATCGTTATACTGTCATAGCATAGTAGCTTGGATCAGAGATGACCAGGGCAACTATATAAGCGACGGCAATGCTTTTACTAACTGTGTAAATGGTTAGGTGTAGTCTGCGCTTCACATGGATTATGAAGCACAGAAAGAAATCTATATCAAATTGTCTATTAAACAAATAACTAGTTTTGTGTTGTTTAGTGTGCAAGCGACATGTCACCTTAAGAATCAAAGCTAACCTCTCCTGTACGTGGTTCACACAGCCGAGTAACCAATCACGGTAAGAAACAAAGACATAGGGTAAGGAGTTCGGCAATAGAGAGAAACCAGAACACCAGAAACCCGCAATTAAATAACGAATCACTAAAGAATCGATGTATTCAGGAGACTGAATAAAGGCTCCAGGCAGCTCTACGTATGAAGCTGAGTTAGTATCAGAGTCTGCAATGGTACTCCTTGTATTGCAAGCGCCTATAAACTGATTAAAATTAGGCTTATTACAAGGTCATTTGCCCACTAATGTTGTATAAAAAATACATAATATTACGAGTAATATGTACCTAAAGCAAAATACTACAAAAGTTTACAAATCGACATTAATTTCCACAGTAATGTAATACTTCAAATCATATCCAGTGATACAATTCAAAGTGAACCTTATTTCAATGAAACTAGACCGAAATGAGATTAATTTATATATTCGAGAGAACTGGGAGTTCTTGTGACGTCATGGTAAAATTTATTCGCCAATGATAGGGACGGTAACGAGGTATAGGTGTTCCTCGTTAAACCTGATATAAACGGTGCTAATGTGACGTCAGATTTCATAAGTATAGATAATCGAATGCCTCCAAAACTCCAGATTTTGCCTTTTTAAAAGAGTCCTTTTAAGATATTGCCACATGTATTAATGGTTATATTATTCAATATTTTCAACCAATAATTAGGGAAACCAGCGAACAGCTCTGTTTGATGATAAATAGTTGCTGTTACTATGAAGCTGGTAATAATAAGGGCATAATCGTGGGATAAAAACATCCCATCTTTCAGGAAAACGAATTTTCGAATTCCGTCCATAATTTAAGGCTTCGCATAAAAGCTCTCTGAAATCGCAAAATACGCAAGCATTCTCTATCGAGACGGCGAGCGGTGCTACTGTAGAACGATACTGGAGGCATCACAACTTTAAACACAGACGTTACACAATCCGTAGAATACACAAAAGGCTAGAAGGTTAAATCTCTCTTTAGAGTTACGGGTTACAAGTTTACACATGGTATTAAAGCGTGAATATGTTGGGGATCATCAACAGTTCTCACACATGAACGGAGTTAATACTGTATGTACGACAGTTGGCGTTTTGTTAGTTCTCAGTTTGAAAATTACTATTTGATGTTTCATAAGTACGTATAAAAAGGGCGTCTGCCAGAAGCTTGTTTGCCGCGACCCTTGTCAATCAATCCAATTGCTATTTCGGCCCAAAAGCGCATAATGTGCGGATTAGAGCGTCCCCAGAGGCGACGCGCACAGATCCGTCACCGTCGTTGCAAATGTAGGTGCAAGCGGCGTACTCGCAACGCAGTACCAATTGCGGCGGGTCAAGGAGAGTTAGTGCTGCATAGGCTAGAGAAATATGAGAGGAGAATTGAATGATAAGATGAACATCCAGATAGACGTAATGCATGAGAGATGCTTAGATGGTTTTTCTGTGTCAGAGACTAAGCGCAATTCTCGGTGGAATTATAGCCCTATAATCTGGGGTAGACTGGGACGATCGATGACGTATCCCTTTCGGAGATCTTGAAAGTAAAAGGAGCGAAAGGAATACGTATGTACCTACGCCTAGTAACCGAAAGACTTCCAAATGCAAACCTTTCGACTCAGGTATGGATGATTGCTGGTTCTAAAAGAAAGTATGGTGAATAGTGCAAAAGAAGCATGTGGATGCGCGAAAAGGTATAAAACGTTGAATGGAAACTCCTGGTGGGATGCGGAGGTTTAATCTTCTGTAGCAAGAAATAGGAATGAGAAGATAAAGTGTCATACTTGCTAATTTAAACTTGCTAATACTCAGGAAGTGTTAGAACGGTGGAGTGAATATTATAAAGAAATGTATGACTATGTTTTGGACGTTGACACTGAGAGTGAGTCTGATGGTCACTCCACGCTGGGACAAATGGAAAGTCAGCGGGTATAGGTATGATCATCACAGCTGACATTTTGACGAACTCGGTGGCGCAGTGGTCAAACGCGCTACTATGTTACTTTGACATCAACGCGCGTGGGTTCGATTCCCACACAGGACAAACATTTATGTGCATGAATATGTCTGTTTGTCTGGATCTGGGTGTCTTCAATAGAGGTAGGGCGTATTAAAGCCTGGGGAATTAGTTCCACCTCACAGAAAACCGCAGCTAAACAAAACTCCCATGAGGGTTGTTGTGTTCCTGCATGTGTGTGAGGGCACAAGTAAGCTCCTAAAGAGTTGCTATATTAGCAGCTGAGGTGTATCACGCGAGTGATAATGTATTGCAAACATTCATAGGCTACGGTAAATGCTTTACATCAGGTAAGCCATATGCTTGTATACCTCCCGACGTTGTGTAAACAAAAAACATGATCGATCAACTAGGTGGCACTATATCTAGGCACGTTCTTAGCGTATGGGAGAGATGCCAGGATGCTATTGGGGTCTTCTGTGATCTCTCAAAAACTTCTGATTGTATAGACCATCAGACATTATTGCTCAAGCTTTGCTATTATGGAGTTAAAGGTAAATCCCGAAATTTGATTGCAACGTAAATAATATAACGGAATACAGATTGTTGATATAAATTGGGTCAGAAAATTAAAGACAGCTATGTTAATATTGGGGTGCCCCAGGACTCTAGATAGGGGGCCCCTTCTTGTTTTTAGTATACGTGAACGATCTGCCCTATATGGTGCAGAAAATGGCGGATATACTACTGTTTACTGATGATACTTCTTTAATTTTTAATGTTACTCGCCGGTGCGAAAATATCGACAAGGTAAATAGTGTTCTATCTGCCATTCTAAATTGGTACACATGTAATAATCTTTTATTACACTCAACTAAATGATTGAAATTTAGTATACCAAATGTCACTTCTACCAATACAGAAGTTCTCATTGACAATAATGTACTAGAATTTATTAATGTTACGTATTTCTTATAATTACAATTGACTTCAAATAACAGTGGATAGTACATATAAGTCAGTAGACTCAACTCCGCCGTATATACAGTTAGGAGAATTAGACAATTGACAGATGTGGCTACTGCGCGCTTAGTCTATGTTAGCTACTTTCATAGCATTATGTCGTATGGCATACTGTTATGGGGAAAAGCGGCTGATATCGAAACTATTTTTATACTACAAAAGAGAGCCATCCGCTCTATTTATGATATGTGCTCCAGGGAAATACTTAGAGAACTATTTAAAGAAATAAATATCCTCAGAGTATATTTATGAGAACATAATGTATGCTCGTAAAAATATAGAATCGTTTTCAAAATTTAGTGACAATCTTAGAAGCAGGAATAGATTGCGTATCGGCTTGCTAAGACTAATAATTTTTTTATTGTAAATTGTATTCGATTCCATAATAAATTACCTGAAGCAGTTCTGTCCTTGCCTGACAATATATTCAAAAGGCACATCAAAAATACTCTATGTAAGTAGAGTTATTACAGAATCAGAATCGATGAATATCTGACAGACAAAGATGTTTGGAAATGAATCAGCACATGTATTAATATATCTTCAATTGTATCACTTCATATCCCCTTCCGGTGACGTAGTAACAACCCACAGGGACAAACTACATAGTCTTTGTCAAAAAAAAAAAATACACTTAATATCACTATATGTACAGTTACATGTATTTATTGTAATATAAATTGATGATTTGAAAAAAAGACCTATATAGGCAAGTTTTTTTTGGTATTTCTTCTTCGCCAATGGTCATTTTCGAAATGCTGGTAAATAAAAAAAGAGAGGTTAAAGCTATGAAAAATTAATAACATATTAGTATTTGATTTAAATAATGTAACGTATCTAAGAGCCCAAGAGGACCTAATGGCAAACGATTTTTATACTTATCTCATCAGGATGCCATATGGTACAAGCAATTTATGCAGGAGAACTTGAAAGATCTTAATGGTCTGGAGATGCACAGTCATAAAGGCAAGGGGTCACACATGGACTGCGCCGAGTATAGGATCATCAGTTTGATCAGATTAACAGTAATAGTAGGTATATGAAAAGATATTTGAAAGGAGAATGAGGGTAAAATCCCATGGAATCCTGTGGGACGCACAGGCAGGATTCCGCAATGGAAAACGATGTCCGTTATAATGTAGGTAATACAAACTTGTATGCTCTTGTATATAGCTATCCTTCATTTTAGTATCTTGTCACCTTGTCATTTAGTGCCTGTCATATTTATATTTATTTTTTTTATCTTATATATAAAATTCTCGTGTCACAATGTTAGTTACCATACTCCTCCGAAATGGCTTGACAGATTTTGATGAAATTTTATATGCATATTCAGTAGGTCTGAGAATCGGCTACTGTCTATTTTGGTGTGGTGGTGTTGGTGTGGTCCACCACAAATTTATTGTTTTATTTTTTGGACAATTTTTTTTTATTTTTTTTTTATGATGTGGCTTAAAAATACATACAACCCTAAATATAAATTAATTCCTAGGATTATTTTAGTATTATAAAACCCTATTTTTATAATACTAAAATAATCCTAGGAATAATTTATATGGCAAAACAACGTTTGCCGGGTCAGCTAGTTGTATATATAAAATTTTACTCGTTATTATTTTATTGTGACAGACAGTGACAAGACAATAAAATGAAGGATAGCTATGTATAAGAGTACAAAAGAGTTTGAATGTGTTATTCCCCACACAAGGACAAAACTTTTGACTTGAAACAAAAAAATGTAAAAACCTTTATAAACTAATTACCAAGTCTTATCATATTATGTATTTATGCTTTCCTAACGTACATCTCGCATACAAAAGTAGGGGTAGGATTCACAATCAATGACCTATATTCTCCAATGGTAATACTTGTAACATGACAGTTTGGCTTATTTTTCAACTGGAGTAAAAATAAAGTAGAAAAACTGCTGGGCAGTAGAAACTTGAGTTAGAAGGCACAGCTAGCAAGTACACATACACAATGCAGTGCTGATTCTAACACTAACTTTTGAAGGCAAGAGATGGGTATGGCAGAGACAGCATAAAAGTAGGAAAACGCGATTGAAATGCGAGTCCTGCGCATAATTTGTGACGTACCCCGAGTTCGCAATGATGATGTTAGAGAAAGAGTTAGTCTGAAAGATAGTGTCGTTGTTAAAATAAGAATAGGCATGCTCCGTTAGTTCGGACATGTAGAATGAATGCACGAAGAAAGAATTACGAAACAGATATATAACGCGACAGGATGTAGGAGCCGAGGCCAAGATTTACCTACCGTCATGGTAAGTAAATATTAGCCTCTGCCTTGGCCAAATTGATCGTGTTTTATTAGAAAGTGATGTTATAAGTCCTAGTAATCGTCGAGCGTGCTTGAGAAGGGCTTTGAATGCTAAAGAAGCGACTGAGGTGTGTAAAGTACCAGTTGTGCCGCACTTGGTTCTCTCTGCCTACCCCATAAGAGGTTTGGCGTGAAGTCACAGACTGTTAGATTCAGATATACGGAAACTTCCTTAATAAAGCCTTATTATGATAGTGAAAATCGCATAAAAGTTCTTTGCAAAGTTCAAAAGAACCTAGCGTACAACCAGACTCTGTCATACAGTGGTGGCACATGTCAGTACAAGGTGCAGTATAAATGTCAACTTGGTAATAAAGGGCATACTATTTATTCTATTAGAAACTAGATGATGTCCACCATTTCTTTGAAGGCATCCTACATATATATAGGTACATATATATCGACTATACTATGCTATACTTGTAATAGTTATGCATTTTGTCCCGTTGACCTCATTCCTGTACATTCGTGTATGTTCATCATTCTTCATTACTTTGTTTATCAGAGCTTCTTTTAGTATGCGAATTTGGCGTTTTTATTTTGTGCCCCGCGACATATTTTTTTCGATTTACTCTATTTTCTTTTTAAATATAGTTTTGCTTTGTAGCGTAAAAAAGTTATTTAAATAAACATTTCACAAAGTATTTCTCCGAAATATCATAAATATTTACTATATACATAAATTTATAAATAAATATTTATTACGCGAAATATCTACCCTTCTCTCTTTTTCTACCTAGCGTTTTCTTATTTCCTAATCCCTTAGGAGTGGCGGGCTTCGCTACCTAAGTCTAAAAATTTGGCAACGATAGTGATTTTGACATGAAGTGACTGATGCGAACCCTCCACAAGCCCCGAAAGTCGTCCCTTTTTTGGGTTAGGTCACACATCTTTTAGGAATATGTTTCCTTGGACTTGCGCTTCTTTTTATTTTAGTGATACATGCCCACGCCAGATACTGCCGGTTATGAGGCTGGTTCTTTATCCGCTGTGCTCTCAAAAATACGAAATCTTTACGAGTACGAAATATCAAATGTGCGCGGTATACCTCGTGCACTTCAAATGAAATATTCACATAGCATTTAGCAATAAAATTTAAATTCACTCGAGACGTTTATAATAACGTGGTCAGATGCCTGTCTGCTCTAGATATATACTTCAAATATACTTTGCAAAGTGATGAAATATACGGAATTCATATTAGAGTGAGAATATCTTCGAGCCTTATTTGATTCATATGCCGTAAGCAATTGATATTCTCTCAAACTTACCTCTGTGGTATGTATACAATGAGAAATTCCACGTGTTTAATCCAACATTAACTTAACTTAAATTAATAAACTATATCATTATTAATTTAAGTTTGTAAGGCTTGATAAATTTAGTTTCTAGATAATATCTATAAATCTACAGCTGTGGATAATTACATCCACATATCAGGGTTTTATAAACGTTTTGAAATAAAACAGAGGCACTATTTTATCGTGACGTGAAGATAAAATTTCAATTCTTTTTAGGACGGTAGAAACAGACTAAATAAATAAATTTCACTTTGACAGTAATTCAAAATTTACATTATTATTGTATGTATATCGTCACGCCAGGTCACTTGCGGTGTAGGCAGAGAGAATCGAGCGCCATAAGACGCGGTTCTTACACATCTCACTCGCATCTTAAACATTCAAAGCTCTTTTCAAGCACATTCGCCGGTTTCTAGAGCTCCTGATATCATATTTTTATATTATTATTATAACCTAAGTTCTTATTGTAACGCTAATTTATCGCAAAAAATACAACTAGTATTTGTTAAAAGCAATAATTTCTAGATAAAAATCGAAATAAAAAAGGTACCTACTAAGTTAGAATAAAAGTTTAATTTGAAATTAAACTATTTTTAACGGAAGTATCGCGTGTTTTATTTATTTATTCAGGAAAGACTCCTGCGACCACGGACGCTGCAAAGCGTTCGAAACGTCAGGTTTCAACAAAATAAATAAAACACGCGATACTTCCGTTAAAAATAGTTTAATTTCAATGTGTAACAATCGCGAAAACCTAAGACAATAAAAGTTTAATTTGTATAAGACATTGCGATATTCGGAATCAATGCAATCGATCTGTATCGTTGTCAACTTAAGTAAATAAATCAATTCATTGTTTGATAACAAGAGCCTTATTTGCGTAATGATGTGTATTTAAAATCTTTTTAGACTATAGGTTTTAAGCTCGTGAAACAAAAGAAAGCTGAAGTGGAGCACTCGGAGACATTATGGCATTGAAGTGACCTCTTCCGTTCCGTACTTATAATTTTACAATCGGTTATAAAATTAAACGCGAACAGATGACCTCACTGGTCTGCGATTGCCGAACTCCTAATGTTCCTATACGCACTTACACTATAATTGGAATACTAAACTTTTGACACTAGTTTTTACAAAAAGAACGGTAAACTTTAGGGTTTATACCTCGCTAATTTCCCCGGTTGTAGCTGAAAATCTTCTCGGAGGTCGGAGGGCATATGGCCCGCCTGATGTATTTTTTTCCATAGCCTATAAACGTTTGCAATAAAAGCAGCATCGTTCGAACGTTGCCATCCTCGCTGCTAATACAACAACTCCTCATTAGCTTACTGGTAACCTATAATATACATACATTAATATATATATAACTTCTTTTATTGTCTTTGTACATATCGATCCTATAATTATTATTCTTATTCTAATACATAAAAATATTTTATCCAAGTGATAACAATAAATTATTGTTCAGTTTTATTTTTACATTTTATTTACAATTTCTTTTCGACGTCAGATGGCGCTATGCTGTTGTTCTGTTTTATTTTAAACAATTTTTTTTATTATTAGTTAGAAGCAACTTGAATCGGCTTCGCTCGACAACGGGTTGCAATTATCTTAGTCGGATGACTTTCTAAACATTTCATTGAGTTACGATAATTATCCTCTCATACAAACTCTCACCAACTATTTCCAATCACTGAATGTGAAAAGCCCTGAAACAGAATTAGAACAATATAATACTACACATTTATGAATATTGCGTATCATATTTCAACACATCTCTGGTGGCAATCGTACCATACCGCACATGGGCTTGTTGAAGAAAAGCTACTACAGTAAATATGCATGTATGTAATACAAGTTGGTTCTACTATGCCCAAAGTTAATGCAGCAAGAGACTTGATGACTTATTTATAATTTGGATTCTACTCAACGTCTCTTATAGAGTTCCTTTTAGAGGCTTTTTTTTTCTATTAGACTCTGAGATAAACATGATTTCTTTCTTTTTTTATATACAACGTCGGGAGGCATATAAGCATTCGGTTACCGTAGTCTATAAATGCTTGTAACACATTGAGTATCACTCGCGCAATGCTACCTCTGCTGCTAACATAGTAACTCCTTAGGAGCTTACTGGTGACCTCACTCACATGCAGGAACACAATAACCCTCTAGGGAGTAGTTATTTGCCCGCGGTTTTCTGTGAGGTGGAGAAACTCCCAGACGGGCAGCTTTGATGGGCCCTAAATAGGCTTTCTTTCGTCTAACCGCTCCAAATGAATAACAAATTTTGAATTTACAACTAATTTTCGCCAGTACATTGTCCAGTAATCTACAAGGTGCACCATGTGCAAATAAGATGTATCCCTAGCTATAAACAAAATTCGCTTTGTAAACTTCGGTGATTATAATTGGGTTAAATTAACAAAGGGAAACTGAAAAGCAAAAGTTTTGGAAACCATCTTCATGATACGACACTGTTTCAAACCGCCATATCTCCGGCCTTTGTAAAACAAGAAATCTAAACTAACAAATAAAATGTAATCTGCCTAGATTCGCACTTGCCCGATAATTTTTCTAATATGTCGATAAATAATAAATAAATATTGTCGGACAAATTACACAGCGCCACCTAGCCCCAAAGTAAGCGAAGCTTGTGTTATGGGTACTAGACAACTGATAAACATACATAAACACATTTTTTTTTTGTAAATACATACTTATTATACATAGAAAATACCCAGACCAATACAAACAGACATGTTCATGCACACAAATGTTTGTACTGTGTGGGAATCGAACCCACGAGCGTTGGTGTCAAAGTAGCGTAACAACGCGTTTCACCACTGCGACACCGAGCTCGTCTGTAAAGTTATTATCACAGTCATTTCGAAAGACGTGTGACCTTACCTAAGTCACGTCTGGTTTTTCCACTGGGTCGTCGAGGTCTGACGGCAGTCGCTCCATGTAAAAATCTGTATTTTGGCCAAATCCTTTGGCTTAGGTAGCGGACCCCGCCAATCTTACAATACAATGCAATGAGACAGACATCATCACTTGACTTAATGCTAGACTATTGTATTGATAATTTATTAATTATTGTGAAATTAAATATGAAATATTTGCACTTTGAATACGGCATGCATGAAGGAATTTTCAAAAATTGTATGGCAATTGCATTTTAACACGAATGTAAACTTGTATTCTTGCAAATAAATTGTTTGATTTGATTTGATTTGAATGCAATGCAATGCAATACTCTTTATTGCACCACATAGAACAGTATACATATAAAACTGACAACTTGAAATTAAAAAATGGTACAAAAGGCGATCTTAACGCATAGCGATCTCTTCCAGACAACCTAAGGGTAGAGGAAAAAAAAGACAAAATAGGTAGGTGGCGTAGCGCAAATAATAAACATACTTAAGTTAAATACTTTAGTTCATATAAACTTACATACACATAATATACATACAAATACCTACATAAAACTGTAATCTTAATGGATTAAGAAAACGGGATCACGCTAAGAAGATGAAGAATCTTCTAAACGTATCATATTATTGAGGAAAATTCACAAAACAGCTTCCGTCATCAGGCCAGTAAGTGCTAGAATAATATAAATTGAATTACTCTCTCACATTACTAAAATGTTTATAACTTATATAATCGGTGACTGTAAACATAATTTTGTTATACCTACCACTAAAATAGTAAACAAGTATATAGCTATCTGGTGGTAAGCAATTGCCATAGCCCATGAGCATACGTAACACCAGGGACACGTGCGTTGCGTATATATAGGCTATGGTACGACTCTGTAAAAATCTGATGTATTCCCAAAAACAAATCTCGACAGGGAATGAATTCCAGAACTTAAGAGTTAGTAGTAGAAGGAAAATTCTCTAGAACAGTAACAGTATGTAACCATCGCTTGAAGAAGTATTTCTCGCTGTCGCCGTCGGCGAGTTACGTTCTATTGTTGTATAAGGAAGCTGTTGGCATCATATCGAACAATGAACACGCACAGAGTTTCCTGGTCGTGCCAGGTGCTCTCGTTTAAAGATGACTACAGCGGTCTGACATGTATAACTTAAGTCTTTACCCCGCTGAGAGGAGCTGAAGTTCTACTTTATTTAATAAGTACACGAAATAAATTGTATTCATTATACATTGAATGAGGGAATATCAGCTAATAAATTTGATTCGCGATCGTACGGCGGTCCTGGAGACAAAATAATTGTATTAGAGAAGGGAAGCCACGCAAGACTGAAAATATTAAAATCACCAGCACAATGATACTCGCTGACATCATAGTATTGTAGCAAGATGCTTTAGACATCACAATAAAAGCCTTTGAGTATATCGTTAGGCGAATCAGGAGATCAATAAAAGTGGCATATCTTTTGGTACATTTGGGTAGAATGTTAATCCATAGATCTTTGACAGTAGCATCCTATGATGACTGACGGACAACCTTAATATCCTTTTTTATAGCTAGGAGAACCTCATCATCACCTAGGCTACGTTTTCTTTACGCTACTGTTGATACGATCTCTGTAACACGATCCTTAAAAAAGATCGGTTACAAAAATCATTTGAGAGAAGATTGGTTTCCGTCAGACATACTAAGTCGGAGATACTATTCAGTGCATTTAAATACGAGTAGATATCAATGACTTTACTTTGAATTTTATTCACATTTTGGATGAATATATGCAGAAGAACTTAAAGCAAGTCACAATATGCAAGGATCTGTGAGGTTTATTTCTTTCTAGATAAATTTATACGTTGATTTAGATTTTTTTACATGTATTCAAATTGTCGTCCTTGCATAAGTAAATGCAGCCATACTCATGTACCCCTTAACCTCTTATGCACCCCTTAAGTTTTGCTGTTTTACCAGTCACCGCTGGTATCTATCAAAAACGCGGTCGAAATGCGAGCGTTGCGCAAAATTTGTGGCGTAACGCTTGTAGACTGTATTCGCAATGATGATGTAAGAATAGTTAGAAACTCTTTGGTCTGAAAGAAAGCGTCGCGACGCGTCGGTGTTAAAATAAGAAGAGGCGTGCTCCCCTGGTTCGGACATGTAGAAAGAATGCAGAAGGAAAGAATGACGAAGTAGATATACAACGCAAAAGTAGAGGGATGTAGGAGCCGGAGCACAGGTAGGTGGCGGAGCTGTTAGCAATGCTACTTTAACGCACATCGTGGGTTCCATACCCATACGGGTCTATGTGCATAAATATGTCTGTTTGTCTTAGCTGAGTGTTTTCATGAGGGGCCGGGCGCATCGAAATAATCCATCTGGGGAAGTACCTGTACCTCAAAACTGGAGGGCTGTTGTGTTCCTATGAGCGAGTGGAGTTACCTATAAGCGTCTGACGAATTGCTGTGTTAGCAGCAGAATTAGTAACGAGCGAGCAATAGTTCAAGTTCAAGTTCTTTATTTGCATTCATATTGTACATTGGTTCTTACAATACTAGAAAAGTTTCAAACATGAACCCTGGTAGGGCACAGCAAAACTTATATCTAATACATACTCGTACATTCTAAATTATTATACAAATTTTAAAAATCTTGACACAAAATCCGGCAAGCTGGCCGAAATAACTATTAAATCAATACATGTAATTTATTAAATATGTAAAATGTCATTGTTATTATTATTATTAATGTCACAGTTAATTCAGAAGTACAGAAAATGGTTATCTAAATTTAATGAATACGAGTATATTAATACATCATTGCTATTAATTCTAATTATTAATGAAAATGTCAAAAAAAATGTTTATTAATACTAGTTCAATGGCCTGTATCATTTGCCTGATTCGAAAAATTCCTGCAGATTATAAAAACTCTCTTGTAATAAATATTCTTTCAGTTTTCTTTCTTTTTTACGGTTTTATTTCTTTTTCAATTTTGATGACTTGGGGAATTTTATTATATATTTTTATTGCGCTTACATAGGGTCCCTCCGTATAAATCTTTAATTTAGAATTTGGAAATGCTAGTCTGTTCTGTGGTCTGAGATTACGAGAGCTATTTACCCTTGCAGGAGGAAATAAGGATTCGTTTTTTCTGATAAATTTACAAATTTCTAAAATGTACAAACCAGTAAGTGTTAAAATTTTGAATGTTTTGAAATAGTATTTACAGCTTTCAAAATCATCAATATTTGCAAGGATACGTATGCACTTTTTTTGTAATATAAACAGACTTTGCACTTCAACACTATACTTCCTATATTACAAATGTTCATAGGCTATGGTAGCTACTTTGCATCAAGTGAGCCGTATGCTTGTATAGCCCTTCTTGTTAAAGGGGCCATCGCTGACTACTCGATCACCGGATTCGTTATTGACTATTGATGTAATTCAGCCACTAAATTTACATAGTCATAAATAACATATTTTACTTCAATCTACTTACAGCCTAAATAATGGAATATTTTTTCTATTATTTCTACAAAATTCTACTAAAAGTGCTTATCGGTTCAAGCAGTATTATTTTGAAATGAGCTGGCAATTAATTTGGGAGGCACAAACTTTATCCTCATTCTAAACTCCTATTAAATCGCATTATCTCTCAATTCTTTGTAACTTTGTATTCGCTACTTTTTCTTTCCATGAGTTCTTCTTCTTTCTGGCTAGCTTTTTGTTTAGTATATTAATTAACATGTATTTTATTTATACTACATATCATAGATCGAGTTCGCAGTGACGATGTAAGACAGAGAGTTGTCCGTGCAGTTGCAAGAGAGTACCGGTGTTACGATAAGAAAAGGCGTTTTCCGCGGGTTCGGACTAGCTGGATAGAAAGAATATAAGGGGAAAGCATGTCGAAACAAATATACAACGTGAAAGTAGAAGGTTATAGGAGTCTCATAACCTAGAATTTGTCGTATGTTTTCAGAAGTTGATGTCAGGAACCCGAGGAACCGGCGAACTTGCATGAAAAGAGCTATGAATGTTAAGTGAGGTGTGTAAGTAGGGAGTAATTTGGTGATCCATTCCTCTGCCTAACACTCATGAGACTTGGCAATCGCCAGAGCGAAGTTTGATTTCGTCAGTAGAGTTGGCGAGCGGCTTGCAGGTCTTCCGTCTGGAAGTCGTGGTTTCTGATCGCTCACTAAAGCTGCCGAGGGTAACTTTTGTCAGTCGTTCATGTCACCATTGCAAAAACGGGATGGCAGTCTGGCCTATAGTACTAAAGAGAAAGCCGATTTACTGTGTAATCTTTTTGCCTCTAACTCGACTTTGCATGACGGGGGAGCTGTGCCACCTACCATCCCGAGGTGCAGTAGCTCAATGCTGGAAATCTCAATTACCCAGCGAGATGCTCGGCGAGCATTGTTCTCCCTCGACATTCATAAGTCTAGTGGGCCAGATGGCATACCAGCAATGGTGCTAAAGCTATGTGCTCCTGAGTTGTGTTCTGTGCTAACGCGCCTTTTCGTGCTTTCCTACTCCACTGGACAAGTCCCGTCTTCATGGAAGACCGCCAATGTGCACCCAGTGCCCAAAAAGGGCGATAGATCAGATCAATTGAATTACAGGCCTATTGACATAATCTCCCTTCTCTCCAAGGTGATGGAGCGTGTGATAAACACATGACTACTAGCATACCTAGAGGATCACGACTTAACCAGCGACCGCCAATACGGCTTTGCCACGGTTGTTCGGATGGAGATCTTCTAGAGTATCTTACACACCGCTGAGCTTCGGCGATTGAGAGTCAAGGTGAGGCATTGGCTGTCAGCCTAGATATGGCAAAGGCATTTGATCGGGTTTGGCACCGGAGTCTTCTATCGAAGTTACAATCGTACGGGCTGCCCGAGGGTTTGTGCAAATGGATTGCCAGCTTCTTATCCAGCAGACGCATAAAAGCCGTGGTAGATGGTAGTTGCTCCGACAGCAAGGATATCAATGCTTGCTTTCCACAAGTCTGTGTTGTCCCTAATGCTGTTTCTGCTGCATATCAATGCCTTGTTGTCAATGGACAGCATTCATTGTTATGCAGACGACAGCACCGGGGATACTTATTATATACGCCGTGCTAGCATCCCTCGTTCCCATGTGGAGGAAAGCCGCCTTAGACTTTAGCTCGGGGCAAAGACTTATGTTATATAAATCTCAAGTCAGATCGCATATGGAGTACTGTAGCCACTTTTGGGTGGGAGCACCTGGATACCAGCTAGGACATGGTGACTCGGTACAGAGACGAGCTGTGAGGATCGTCGATGATCCTGAACTCACACAGGGTATTGAGCCCTTGAGTTTGAGAAGAGATTTTGCCTCCATCTGCATGTTAGAAAGCTGCAGCCAAATAACACCTGCCTGGAGTGTTATCATGCCCCTGCGACTGTCCGGGAGTGTAGGTACCAATAGCGCCTTAGGAATACTATGTTAACCAATTTATTAAAATAAGTGTATATTTAGTAAATTAAGTGAGCCGTATTCTTTAATGCCTCCAGACGTCATATAAAAAAAAATTACACTACTAAAAACCAATTCAATGTAACATTGACAAAATTAATGTCCAAATGAAAAGCTAATTGAATGAAATTAATGAGATACAAATGTGGCAGATTGCGAATTACGAGGGAAAATAAGATCCCTGTTTCAGTTATATCACAGATCAATTAAAAAACAGACACCCCACGGCCTTTGTTAAAAAACCTCTGCTCATCATGTAACCACACGCGATTACACACATATGCATTAACCTCAGCTTATAAGAGCTGAATTTTGATGCGTATGATGTTTATAAAACTGAACGTCTTTGTGTGTAACACAAATAATATTGATGCATATGTGTGTAGTTGCGTGTGTTTATATGATGAATAGAACCTTTTCAGCTTCTCTTCTAACTGTTGAGCTACAACCTTAGCCTATATTTTTTTCTATTCACCCCTGTTAGTGCCTATTCGTGTTTCTTGTTTCCATTGGCCCCATATGATGTATTTATTGAACTCGTACTATATATAAAATCTATACACGTATTGTTTCATTCATAACTTTAAATCATAAATGTATTTAGAATAATAGATCGATAGCGTCGTTGCGCGTATCACTATAATCAAACACACACGTTAAGCAATGCGGACCGTAGCCTGCCTATTGATGGATTATTTAGCTCGAGCTTCTCCGTACTTCAGTCTCGGCTGTTGTTTTAGAAACATCGGCCTCAACCAAACCCCGTAGCTGTAGTGTAATTATTGTATTGTAATTGTAGTTAGTATATTAGTATTGCAATTGCACTATACCGTAACACAATACACTTTAAACCCCATCGGATAAAATGAGACCCGTATCCCTGCTGTGGGACGAATAAAGGATGATATGGTGGTAATGTGGCGTGATTTAAACTTTTTTTAGCTTAACTTAGAGCGTATCAATGTTGTCAACTAATAAAAAAAATAATACTCTTTTAAATTAAAATGTCAAGAAATTGGTAGATTAAAAATTCATTTATTGTGACATGAAAATCCACTTTAATTTCGTGTCAGTCCGCCCTTTCATTTCTATTTACTTCGTTTAACGGTACTCATTACTACTCCTAGGTCATTACTACGTTACGAATTTTTAATTTTTTAAATATTATGTATTTTCTAGGTTTAATTTTTTTTCATTCAACCCGTCTCAGAAATATTTTAGTTAGCTTGCTTTCTTCTCGCATCAGTGACAATGTACTTTCCGATATATATAGATACAAACACGTTCACTGTTCTTCTTATATGTTACAGAGACGAGTAGAATCTATATTGTTTAGAAGTTAAAGTGAGATTGTAAAATGTGGTACGCCAACTCGCGCTGGGAAAACAGCAAAAGATAAGGGGTATAATAATAATATATAAATATAATAATAATATATAATACACGACGGTGAAGTATGGCCTCATTTACTTACGCAAGGATGACAATTTCAATGCCATACATATAAAAAACAAGATATTTTGTATAGATTTTTCCAGAAATAAATAAAATTAACAGATCCTTGCATATTGCGCCGTACTTAAAATGATTATGTATATATTCTACTAAAATATGAAATGAATGCGTAGCAAAGTCATTGATATCTACTACCTATGTATGTTTTTGAAACTGATCTCTTTTAAGAAACGTTACATTGTGTATTGCAGAGATATAAATGGTTATCGTACAATATATTTTGAGTAATCTGAAATTTGCTCAATGTTAAATCCCGCATTTAGTACGTATTCAAAAAATATTACCACTTAAATGAATCCAGTATGTTTATCACTTTAAATTCAAGAAGTCTTTGTTTTACGGATTAAAGTTCCCCTGGAAAACTTCATGTTCGGCAAACATATTTAATTTTGTATTTTTATTTGATACATTTTTGAGGAATTGGATATGAAGGCTGCATGGCAAAAACCCCGGCAAATTCATTACTATCAATTTCATAAAACACATTATTTCTTTCCAGTGACGGGTATCATTGCGTGTTCGGGTATAAGGATCTAACGCGTAGAGGCCCCTTCGAAAATACTGTATGTAATGTTGTGCATCCGCCGTGATCCGCTCCGGATATGAGGATATGAGTATATCAATGGGACAATATACCAATGAACAGGTCACGGTAGGTATCGGGACTACTGGAAATACGTCGGAAAAAAGTGGCCTATTTAAATGAGATCTATAGGGATTATTAGAAATGGGCTATATACATATCACCTGATAAAGCAATATGCTCTATCGACTCCTCTCTGAACGGCAAATGACGGTAAGCCAGAGCTGAGAGTCCTGCGGGCCTTCTTGACCTTCCGCTCCGACCGACGAACACACGCTGGAGACGAAGGCCCTGATTGACTCTCTGGGGTTCTCGGGTACCTGTGTTGTCGTTACGTACCAACAGCTCGCCACAAGCTGCCCTGAGGTGTTTATTAATATTATTCTTTGGTTTTTTATACCACTTAGGTGGCAATGAAGCATACGGCCTGCTTGATGGTAAACAGTCACCGTAGCCTATGGACATTTGTAACACCAGGGGTGTCACTCATGCGTTGTTCCACATACATATTTAAAATAATCTTTATTTCAAGTTTTGTGTACAAAGATGAGCTTACCTCTTTAAGAGATATCTTCCATGAAATGTACTATAATAAATAGCAATGAAAGAAGTTATTGTTGGTGCATCCAACTCGACGATTAAAAGCAAGGCCAGTAAGGTGTCAGAGAAATTAAAACCACGGAGCTGTTATCGATATCACTGTTTTATTGCGAATGTGCGCCGTTACAATTATAATTCACCCATATGTAGGTACACACAAAATAGCAAATTGACGTCTACCCGTAGCGCCTTTATATAACTATAGTGAAGGTGCGTCTATAGTTATGAATGTCAAAGAACCGACCGTGTTTTGTGACGCTCGATCCTCCCTGCCTGTCCTGCAAGGGATCTGGTGTGAAGATATAGATATATAGATACTAACTTGTGGATCATTTAGTTGGCGATCTCTCAAGCTAAGCTCACCACCTTATCAGTGAAGTATTCAATCGATGCCCGACACACACGCAGTAGTTCACATTGATTTATGTAGTGATAATGGACGTTACTGACAATTGTGTGGAGTGAGGCAGCTGTGAGTTAGACCAACAGTTGCAACCGCTGCTCCGTGCTAAAATAACATGGCTCTGTCAGGACGAGAACCTCTACGTCACACGTACACAATCTATTTCCATTTGCAGTCTGTAGACTATTATGCAATTACGTATAATGTCCTAGGCATGGGTAGCATACAAACATACGGCCCACCCGATGTATGATGTACGATAATTTCTCAGAAGTGTAATTTGAGAAATTATCTTGCAAACTGGCGAAATAATTTCTCAAATTATACTTCTGATTTTGAATCGAGACGTGAAACGTAATTAGGGATCCACTATTTCTGAATACAAAATTTGGGTTTTCAAGACTTGTAATAATATTAAGTACAAATTTATTTTCTGAGGAAAAAACAAATATTAAATGTAAGTTTATATAACATTATCATTTTCAGAATTACAAGATAAATATACTGAGGACTCTCAATATTCTTAATATATAAAAATCATACAGTAAGTTTAATAAATGTTGATCTCTGCCTATACTCCGTACTGTGTTCACATCGTTTTGTTGATGAGAACGGAAATTTCGCCCTTTTTGAGAGATTGATGACCTTCTCATGTCTGCCTCCCACATATGTGTATGTAGCTACAATCAAGGTATTTAGATTAGGGTCTCTGATAATAAAGTCTCTTGGAAATATGTAAACCTTTTGATGTGTTACGTATGTGCTAGCTAATTTATTCGCTTGGTTAATTCGCTTTAAACAGGGCAATATGTGTGTACAAATATTTATGTTCTGATAGATTTTGCGTATAGGTATATAAAATATAAATATGAAAGGCAGATTTGATGTTGAGATTTAAAATAAACTGCTTTAATTGTGTGTTAGCTTGTTTAAGAGATAATGAAAAAGAAATGAAGCAGTTACTTTTTTATGTGCTTCCGCCACCAGTTAGTTTATGCGAACTATCGTCAGAGAGTAGCCACCCATATTACCGTTAGTAGACACATGCCTGCTGCCGCTGGGATGACTGCTCTAGTCATATCTGTCGCGGCTACTGCGTTAGTATCTCTGAATACTCGTCATCTGTAACAGAAACTGCAGTATCCACCACCGCTACTGTCCTAGCTTCTCTGGTCGTCTCCAAGATTAGTCTTTCGTCTCACTATGAGGCATCCTTGCTTGATGCGATTGCTTAGATGTTAGTCTTTAGAAAAAGTCACTCGTAGAATGTTTTACTTCGGCAATAAGAAGATTCATGTATTAAATTACTATGTAAAATTAAATTACGTTACTACTGCAACGTGTTTCAGATCCTATCATATGATTTTTTTTACTTTTGAAAAGAATCATAATACCTATAAAGAGTGATAAATTAAAAGATGCAAGCGTACCGGGTTTTGTGGCGCTCTGTTCTCCCTGCCTACCCCGCAAGGTATTTAGCATGAAGTTATAGATACTACTACTATTACTACTATAACTTCACGCCAAATCCCTTACGGGGTAGGCAGAGAGAACCGAGCGCCACGCGACTCGATCCTTATATACCTCACATTGCTCTTTTCATGCACGCTCGCCGGTTTCTTGGGCTCCTGACATCACCTTCTGATAGAACACGACCTATTTGGTCATGGTAGGTAAGTCTTGGCCTACCTCGGCTCCTACATCCTTCTACTTTTGCATTGTATATCTGCTTCGTCATTCTTTCATCTTGCATTCTTTCTACATGTCCGAACCAACGGAGCATGCCTCTTCTTACTTTAACACCGACGCTCTCTTTCAGACCAACTCTCTTTCTAACATCATCATAGCGAATACGGTCTGCAAGCGCATTTATTCTACTTTCTGCCATACCCAGCTCTCGCTTCCATAAGTTAGCGTTGGGACCAGCACTGCATTGTGTATAGCCAGCTGCGCCTTCTGGCTCAAGTTTTTACTGCCAAGAAGTTTTCCTAACGCTCCATTCACACTATTCCCAGCACTCACTCGCCTTTTCACATCTGCGGTGTACCTTCCATCCCTGCTGAAAGCGCATCCAAGATATACAAACTCATCCACTTGTTCCAACACTTCATCATCTACCGTAATCCTTACATTGGTTCTGGTTTCTTCTCTATCAAATACCATTATCTTTGTTTTCTTCGCATTCAGTATTAGGCCTTCCTGCATACATTCGTCTTTCATCATTGTGACTAGTGTTTGCAGCTCTGTTGGTGTTTCTGTTAATAGGACTGCATCATCTGCATACAGCAGACAGTTCACCACTAGGTCACCCATGCGTAATCCTACATTCGTCGATATTATTCTCTGTAGACAACTATCAAGATACAGAATAAACAGCCTAGCAGACAACATGAAACCCTATTTGACACCAATTTTGACATCAAACCAGGGTGACATGTTGCCATCTATTCGCACACATGTTGAGCATTCCTTGTAGGTGGACTGCACAGCACGGAGCAGTGAGCCGTCAATCCCATATCTCGGCAATATGCACCACAGTTCCTTTCGCACAACCCTATCAAATGCCTTCTCAAGATCCAGAAAACCGCAGAAAACCTTCTGGTCTGTAGCCAGATGCTTCTCTACGATATTGCGGAGCGAGAAAACTTGATCCGTACATCCCCTTCCATTTCGGAAACCTCCCTGTGCCTCCCGCAGCATTTCGTCAGATTTCACCCTCGAAGTTATAGATAGATAGATATTAAAATAATAAAGACTATTCTCAAAACTGTAGTAATAAGAGTGTATATTTCTTCCGACCAAAAATATTTCATTTCATCAAACCAAGATACAAACTTGCGCATTCACGGCTAAGAAAACCATGTTTGCTATAGTTCCTCATCACGCCTTTACCATCTCCAAGATGGATGGTAGGACTCTTATGTCAATAATCTGGAAGAGGAGGTCAAGCTAGCGTTCAAGAAATTCGATGTGCTCAACAGAGCAAAACAGTATTTTAGTTTGGGGTAAATACTTACGTTATGCAAGTCTTAAGTCAGACTGTTGCAGTAGTCACCTTTGAGTGATTGCACTTGGATACCATGACCATGCAACTCAGTCAGGTTCAGCCATGGCCTGTGCGATATTGTCGACGATGGGGCTTAGAAATGATATTAAGCCTTAATACTTAATATACGAATGTAAAGAAGCGAGCGAGGTATGTAAGGATCGCGTTCGCGTCTGGTGGCGCTAGGTTACCTCTGTCTACCCCGCACGGTTCCTGGCGTGAAGATGAATAAGAAAGAAGAATGCCAGATTTGAAAAAAAATACCTATATTACATTGTGTTCGACCATTCGAAGCGTACACGTATTTTTAGACGTTACGTACAGGGTGACTGTTCTGAGTTTATTCTGGGTTAATTAATTTGAAATCTGTTACGTCGACGCTCCTCGAAAACAAACAAATATAGCACTTCGAATTCTATTACTTAGTAGCAATCAAAATGTCATTCGTATGAATATGAGCTTAATTGAGTATGCGTGTAACACCCTTGACATTAATTAACTGGGTAATTAATTACCATGAACAATATGTCACGGATACAAAACTTTCTCAATTTTCCGTTAACAAAATTAATAGCTTTCCGTTGTTCATGATTAATATATTAATATTTTCAATACTACCAAAATAAGTTAGCCTTAAACTATTTAATTATGACCTATTACGTATAATGTTTTTCCCAATGTCCTATTATTAAACGCTTAATTCCAACAAACTTTTTATTCCGGTGGAGAAAGTTTAACCGCTAATTTGCAGGGAAGGAAAACCTACTAATTAAAAGGTGTTACACAATTGTTAAAGTTCTCATTTATAACACGTAAAACATTCATTTTCGCTGGAACCTTTGGTCAGTGAAGACATAATCAAAATGGTGTGGTCAACAAGAAACCTTTTGAAAAATTTTTGCAAGTATATGTATTATGCTGGTACTGGTAACTATTGGTATGACAATATATATGAAGAAACACTTATATACAATATGTATGTATTGATTTCATTTTCAATTTACACTGTAATGATTTTTCTGGAGAATCTCGCGGCTCTATTCGGTGATTTTCCCGACGTGGAAAAAAATTCTGCCGCCATGTTTTTCGCTATTCACAACATCGTCTTGACTAAAATGGGTCTTTTATTGTACCACAAGAAATCTATAAGGAAATTGAATTTTGAAATGGCGGCTGTAGGGGAGGTATTCGAAGAAGATCATGTTATGAGAAGACAGTATCTAAAAGCGAAAATTGGTATAATGGTGTATGTAATCTCTGTTTATTTGTCTTTGGGTGCATACGGCATTGAAAGCACAAGACGTGCTGTTGTTGAAGGTAAGCAAGCGTGTTTGATGGCATCACAAACCAATATGTTTAGTATATTCACATCGTATTTCAACTTCATTTACGTATTTATAATTTTATTTTTCATTTATTAATCATCATTGATATGAGATGCAAGTAGATTAATGTCAACCAAAGTGAACTTCATATACACTTAGTGCACCCTGTCAATTCAGGCTCTATATCCTCATTTACCAGGCTTATAAATTATTTTCGTGAGAGGTTTTATCTTTATGTACAAATAGTACAAATGAGGAGAACTATTATATTTAGGTCCGAATCCTACACTCTTGAATAGAAAATGAAGATCTGGCAAAAGAGAGATAAAACAGATCGGTAAATAATAAACCGCCTAACTAGATATCTAGCAAGACCATAGCCAAATGGTAACTCTCTAGAGGGAGTATTGTCCCTATGTAGCTCCTGAGGAGTTGCTGTGTTAGCAGAGATTGTACAGAATCAGTGATACTCTTTGTAGTACAATCGATTGGGCGTTACAAGCTATAGTATAGTATAAAGATCAAAGTGTACCTTTTGACATTTGTCAATTCCAAGAGACTGAAAGAACCTAAAATATTAGTTAGAAGTTATCGGATGTAATGAAATAGTCTCCTGCAAATTGACCGTTTCCCAGACGAGATGGTCAGAAGTAGTTTAAGTGGCGACAATTTTATTGTGCCGACTTCCTTTATTAGCCCTAAACATACCGTACAGCCAATTCAATCCTTAAACCACAACCACGTTATAATAAAGTGCTTTAATGACTCCTTCGGTGTAATTCTCTTATGGTAGGTGTTTGTGATATACCACGTCGTTTATCTATGTCTATCTATTAGTTGTAATCTGAAGCTTTTTTTCCATCCATATGACGAGTGCCAGCTGATTGTACATTTTTCAAAAAATGTTCTTGTGAACTGAAGTTAACCTGAAATGTCTATCTACTAAAAAAATAACAAGTGTAGTATTAATACGTACTCTCTACCCAAATTATTTCACATATTTATACAAAATTTGCATACTGTTTTCCTTGGCTTGCCACTTTAGTATAATACTCGTACATATTACATTGAATGTTTCTGCGTAAAGAAAATTATTTTATCATATACTATACTTTGTTTCAATCGTTTTAACCACTTCAAAAAGTATGAGGTTCTTAATTCTACCCGTATGTTATGTTTATATGTATGTATTTTAAATGATGCCTTCCCCAATCGCGAACTGATTTTGCAATCGTTTTTAAGAATTCCTAGCGATGGTAGTTAAATAAAAAATGAATGAAGTTACTACTTTATTGTTTTCAGATGTTAAATTTTATAAATTTTTATAAATTCAAAATCAGCATTTTTCACATTAGGCATGAAAAGAGAAGAAAAGATGAATGCGAAAGAAGTGAGTGAAGTGTGTAAGGACCGCGTCTTATGGCGCTCAGTTCTCTTTGCCTACCCCGCATGGGACCTGGCGTGAAGATATACAGACATACAGCATTTTCGTAAAGCTTGTTGCGTTCCATCAGTCCCTTATTAGTTTGTTGAAGATACGCATTACGCATGAGTAGAGTGTGCTAAAATGAATTATAATAGCGTATAACGTAGGTATAGTATAACATGATATATTTCGTCGCAAGTTTACGCCAAGATATTTATAATGTCGCAAACATAGTGTTTTCAAACAAGTAATACAATATTGAGTAGGATTCAACAACAAGAAATACATAGATTTGTGTACAGTCACATCATACAGAATAAACTTATTTATTCAGCTTCCTTCGTAACCAAGAAGACAGTAATATGATTAATGTGCTCTTTTCTCAGGTGCACCTTTTTACACGGTCGTGACCTATTTACCGTACTATGAGGACACCTCTTCAGCGGCGTCCTTTTTCCGGGTGTTTTTCTACGTCACTTGGTTGTATATGATGTTGCCGATGATGTCTGCAGATTGCTCGCCTATAATCCACGTCATCACCTTGGCATACAAGTTCATCACATTATGCCACCACTACAAGAGGATAACGGAGGAGTTTGATTCCGATATATCGAATATGAACAAGAAGCAAGCAGTAGAGAAACTTAAAGTGGGGTTTTTGGAAGGCATATTAATGCATCAGAAACTTTTACAGTGAGTTAGTTTTTTACAACGTCTTTCATCTTTAGAGCTTAAACTAAAGTCAGCTGCACGTGGTACGCTCTGCCAATTAGCAAACCTAAACTCTGATGAAAGAGGGGTAGAGATCACTGTAAATTAATAATGTAGATGACGTTTATGGCTCTACTTACGTGGAGTGATTTTATCAGCTTCACATAAGCATTTTAAACATTTAGGAGATAAAAAGTAGCCTAAAATGTTGACCGAGAATATCAAATTCTGTTGAATATCTTTTTCGTAATGTTAAACAGTTTTAAAAATCACAGATTTGACTTCTGTCTGTGGAATAAATTATCTGCATCATTATTAAAAAAAAAAACGCTTGTATAATAATGGTGCACTGCTATTATTTTACAGATTATATACATATACATTTTTATTATGTAATGTTGGAAGGCATACAGCATACGGCCCGCCTGATGTAAAGCGGTAACCGAAGCCTATGAACGCTTGTAATACATTATTAATACATTCGCGCGATGCCTCCTCTGTTGCTAACACAGCTCCTTAGGAGCTTACTAGAGACCTCACTCACACGCAGGAATACAACAGCCCTCTAAAGTAAAAATATACGTAAACATATATATATATATATATATATATATACATATACATATAGCCAAATAAAAAATACCCGAAAGTTCACGTATTGGTATAAGTGAGTAAGTACTCTGATCATAGGCTGCGTGGAGAACGCAGCCTATGATCGAAGATAGTTTTGAAAACGCATCTATTTTTGTTTTCCCTACACACACCACATGAACAACTTTTGCAGTGAATATCATCCATATTTATCAACTTTAAAACTTTAAAATCTTATTTCGTCTGCTACCAGTCAATCGAATCAAAACAAAAACAATGGCGGCCGTTTTAAAATCAAAATAAAATTTAACATCAATTTTATACGAAAAAAAGAAATGGCAATATCTTTTACTATAATTATTTGCAGCAAACTACTTTTTAAAATAGTTACGTAGCAATTCGCGACACTTCGGTAATTTACGTTATAGTTCAGCTGAAAAGACATTGTCTATACTATGCGATTGTGTACGGTATTTGTGTTATTGTGGGCAATGTAATTACAGGAATGCACACTACAGTATTTGTATTAACAACACGGCACACATACGTAAATTTAGACAGAAATAGTTAGTGTCTCTGCCGTTAAAAGCTGCCAATGCGGCGCTAGTGTAGTGTAGCGCCTAGCTGCGATTTTAATATGACTAGCGATGATTTTAATAACTTGCACCAATACCGATAGATAGAGCTGTTTTTAATTTGTTTAAGAATGAAACATCGGATGGTATTTATCAAATTAATGGGGTAGGCAATGTCTTTTTGCCTATATGGAGTGCACGCCACTGCTCATCTCACTGCGTGAATATGGTCTCCTTTTGAGCGACGAGGTGCAACGTATACTCTGACATCCTATTCCATTCTCATTTGGCAGAGTATGTCAATCGAATTTTATATACGTATGTCATACCTAAAGTACCCCGACAATGGATGTACTTTTCTACACTTCTAAGAATAGTGCAGTCAAATAACAACTTCCTGGAAGGCTATTGGGTTTCTACGAGTGAATGAGTTTATCACTAAGATCCTGAAGTTGCTGTGTTAGTAGCGGGAGAGTAACGTGCGAACAATACTCTTTTTATTGCAAGGTACAGTAACCATTATTGTACAAAAACACATGCTAAAAATGGAAAATTTAATTAAAACAAAACATAAATTACTTATTTGGTAGAAATTACGATGCAACTAGTAAATCCAACCGAATTACAATATAAAGTAATTAGCTCGTAGCCTGAAGCCTAAACTGCCGGCTCTATCACGAGGGTGAACCAGGTGTGGTAGGTGCACGTATCGCATTCGTACTTAAATGCAATTGCCTATAAATATAAGCAAAACGAGAACTTGTTGCGCGTGTCTATTCTAACCGAACATGCAGGTTCAGCAGCGACCACCGCAACCTGTCCATGGATGGGTTTATCAATCTCGAACTTCTCCGTGCTTCGATCGGTCGATTCAGTCGGTAGACGACAGTCGTTAAGATAAGTCAGTGACCTACGAGTGGCTTAAAAACGCTAGCCTCCACCAATCCGCAGTTGAGCAGCGTGATGGAGTATGTTTTGAACCTCTTCGGTTGAACGGATACCGGTATCCCTGTAGTGGGTAAGGGTTGGTGTAGTATATACGCAAAATGCTGATATAGCGACACATGCAGCTATGGAATATTGACAGGATGCGGTTGACGTTGTTGGTAATCATCATCACGCTTCACAAGGTACTATGCCTAATTTACCTTTATTATTCAGTTTAGCCGACGAAATACATCGTGTTTTTGGAATCATAATGTCACTCCAAGTTTGCGAAAGTTCTGCAGTAGCGGTTTTGCTTTTGTTACGCTTAGCGGTAAGTATTAAAACTTTGCTAATATTCCATCTTTAAATGAAAATACATGAACCACTTAAAGCAGAGTCAGAAATTGATAAACAAAACTTGTTGGAGCTCGAAATTAATTTTGTTGTTTCAAAGAAGAAAATCGCAATTTACTTGTAGCAAGACATAGTATAATTTATTCTAGTGTATTATAATATTTATATGTTAATTTGTAGCTAACGCCACATCTGGATATTACGAATGCATTAATGACGTACACTTTTGTGGGCTCTTTGTTTTGGTTACTGGCATTAAATCTTTGGAACGCCGGGGAGATTACTTATCAGGTAATGTATGGTTGCAAATATTTATATGTTTTTTTTATACAACGTCGGGAAGCATACAAGTATAAAACCTACCTGTTGTAAAATATCACTCTCGCGATGACTCCCCTGCTGTTAGCAAAGTAACTCCTTAGGAGCTTACTGGTGACCTCACTCAAACGCAGGAACACAACTACGCTCCAGAGAATTATTATTTGGCTGTGGTTTTCTGTGAAGTGGAGATACTTCCCCAAACGTTGCTTTGATGCACCCTACCACAATAAAAATCACAAAACCAAGACAAACAGACATGTTTGTGCACATAAATGTTTGTATTGTGTGTGTATCGAATCCACGAGCGTTGGTGTCAAAGTAACGTTACTAACCACTGCGCCACCGAGTTTATCATATATGAATCCTAATCACAATCATCCAGCGGTGTGACACTTCCACGTTCGTAACCGCGAAGTCAATCCTCGAATACAGTTTTCATGGAAACATTAGTAGTTCGTGACTTGCCTTGAGAACTTCTGTGCAGGACTCCTATCTCTATATGTGAGGTATATAGAAATAGGAGTCCTACGCAGAATTGCGTCATCAATTGGATTTTGATCGTATTTGCGGTGGCCTGTTCTGTTATACAGTATCACACCCAGTCAAATTCAACATCTAACTAACAGCGAACGAGGATTTGGCAGAAGAGCACGGCAGAACGATATTTAACAAGTAGCCTAAGAGTATGTCCATTCCACTTCATTAATACAAGCCCGCAGGTAAGAAGTCTAAAGGGTTATTGTAGTCCGTAAGTGGAGTTACTGATAAGCTCAGGTAGAGTTACCGCGACTCCAGCAGGGGTATAGTCACACCGACACAGAGACACAGAGAGTGTTAGCTACACCAAGTGAAGGCCATTGGCCACCTCGTACGCATATTTATAGACTTTATTTTATTAAATAGAGTCTTATTGTATTTTATTAAAGCAGTGATGGCCCTGGTCCCCATTTTGCGTCTTGGCAGAGGCTTGTACTACTAAATTCATGTTTTTGG
This sequence comes from Pyralis farinalis, assembly GCA_947507595.1. Taxonomy (NCBI): domain Eukaryota; kingdom Metazoa; phylum Arthropoda; class Insecta; order Lepidoptera; family Pyralidae; genus Pyralis; species Pyralis farinalis. The sequence goes on from OX382274.1 coordinate 20,367,087, forward strand.
ATTTATGTACATATTTATGACGAGCTCGGTGGCGCAGTGGTGAAACGCGTTGTTACACTACTTTGACACCAACGCTCGTGGGTTCGATTCCCACACAGTACAAACATTTGTGTGCATGAACATGTCTGTTTGTCTTGGTCTGGGTATTTTCTATGTATGATAAGTATGTATTTACAAAAAAAAAATGTATTTACGTATGTTTATCAGTTGTTTAGTACCCATAACACAAGCTTCGCTTACTTTGGGGCTAGATGGCGCTGTGTAATTTGTCCGACAATATTTATTTATTTATTTATTTATCACTTGCTCCGCGGTAAAAAAAACGTCGTGAGGAAACCCACTCGTCGAAGAAATTATATTTCGAAAGACATGTGACCTAACTTAAGAAAGATCTGGTTTTCCCTCAGGGTTGTGGAGGTCTGACAGTCGCTCCGTATAAAAATCAGTATTTTCGCCAAATCTTTAGGCTTGGGTAGCGGACCCTGCCAATCCTAATGTATTAGGAAACGGGATAACGTGAAGAATAAGAAGAGTATTATTGTATTTTACTCAATTCCATTACTATTTTAGTTATTATTATTATTTTAGTTATTTATTACTTTAGTAATTATGAGGCGGGCCATATACTCTTTCTTTTCTAATTTTACACGAATCATACTGAAAGTTTCACATGAAGGTCGACCAGAGACAGGCTATTACCGAATCCATACTGTATGTTAATTAATTATTGAGACTGATAAAAAAAATACTATCTATAACTTCACGCCAAATCCCTTGCGGGGTAGGCAGAGAGAACCGAGCGCCACGTGACTCGATCCTTACATATCTCACTCGCTTCTTTAACATTCATTGCTCTTCTCATGCAAGCACGCCGGTTTCTAGGGCTCCTGACATCACCTTCTGATCGAACATGACCAATTTGGTCATGGTAGGTAAGTCTTGGCCTTCCCCGGCTCCTACATCCTTCCACTTTTGCATTGTATATCAGCTTCGTCATTCTTTCATCTTGCATTCTTTCTACATGCCCGAACCATCGGAGCATGAATAAAAAAAATACTGATCGACGAATTCTTACTGTATTATAAACATAGTAATATAATAATAATTCTTACTGTATTATAACATAAGTCAAGTGCAAAAGACATGTGCGTCTGAAGATACAAAAGTTTTCCGTCGATCGATACATATAATTTTACAGAACACCAGATACGACTGAGTGTAGAAAGGTGCCGTAAAATGATAGCAAAATTCGATGAAAGGGCCAATATTGCCGTCTTTAATATTGTGACAGGTAACGAAACCTGGTACGGCTTAGAACTGGAATGAAAAATCCAATTGGAACAAAGGGTTTTTATTTTCTGGATTTGCAACAAAATTTGGGAAAAGTTTTGCGAAGAAAACTTTACTTTTATTTATTAGAATTCAGAAGCTTTCAGTATGACTTAAGTATGTATTTTATACCATTAGCTTTATGTATTTAGGAAGTCAATGTCGTCAGATTAATTCGCTAAAACATGAAACCACAATATTTGAGCTTAAAATAAAACTTAATTCAAAAATTTAGTTATTTTCATAATTAAACGTTTTGCAGCGAAATCATTGTTACTCTTTTACTCATGTTCAGAACGAAAATTATTCATAGGTTGCCTTTACTGATGTAGTAGTATCTACTTATTGGCCATTACTTTGCTTTGTGGTAGCGATTAATGATAGCACTGTAATAAATCATTGGTGTTTTGATAAATTTCTATATGAAACCAAATCCATTTAAGAAAAAATTGAAAACAGCTCAAGGCACAAAACAAACAATATGAGGCGCTGAAATGGTGAACGGTGTTACAAAAGGGCCGGCAACGCGTAAGTGATAACTCTGAGGTCGTACGCTTTATAGTTTTAGTCGGTGTTACTAATTTCTATTAGATGTAGATAATACAAGATGCAATGAACGAAAATTGAGCGACGTTTATAATTTATATAATTTGTATGAGAAGAGCAAATGTTAAAGAAATGAAGTAATATATAACTATCAATCTATGTATGTATCTACCTTTTTATTTATAACACAATTTTATATCTCTTCCAATTTCAAATTCGTGCTAATTACGTCGCTGCCGACCATATTCAAACATTTTATTTACGGTATATTTTATAATATCTTTTCATTCACTAATTATGAAGCCTATAAAGTGATGTCAGTATATTGGCATAATCTCTGCTAAGTTTAAAATAAAAAACAAAATTTGGATTTCATAAAATGAAAGAAATAAAAACATTGGATTGTTTTATGAGCATAAACATACTTTCTGCTTACATTTTAAACAATTATGATATCATTTTGAGTTCAAATAAAAATGTTTATAGTGCACTTATTCTGCTGCCTTGAGTTATTCTTGTAACAATAAGATAGGACGTCGCTTGTTATTCCTTCTTAAGATTTCCAGACCATAAATTAATATAAAAATCCATTACTTACCTGAAAATTAGGGACAATAAAGATGTAAGAATCCAGTACTACTGGGTTTCAAATTAAATAAAGTAATTGTGATTATTTAAAGTGTGTGAATAACAAATAATACAGTTACAATTTATGATGTAATTCATATCTTAACACAGATTAAATAATAATTTTAAGAAGTGATTGCGAATTTAGTACTCGAGAAGACAAGAAACAGGCACATTTAATAATACTCGTATGTATATAATTTGTACTGCATTGTAATATAAATAGATGCTCATGCTTCACGCAAATCCCTTTCGGGAGATATATATGTATATATATAACATATATATATACATATATATGTATTGTATATATAAATTGGAAACTGTACTGCTGTAATTTTAGGAGAACATGTATGAATTTGCATTTGTTTCCAACTGTATTTTTCTACTGTTTCCCAAATTGTTTTATTGATAACATTAAAGCTCGTCAATAGCTACTAATTTGGCTGTTATTATTATTTTAATTGGTTAAAGAATTCGTTTAATTTAACAGAATTCCTGCATTAGAAATAATGCAGGATGAAAAAATGTCGAAACAAATAAACCAGTACAATGCGAAAGTGGAAGGATGTAGGAGCCGAGGAACACCAAGTGAAAGTGCATAAAAAGAGCTATAAATGTTAAAAACACGAGTGAGGTGTGTTAGAACCGCGTCTTGTGGTGCTCGGCTGTGTCAGTCTACGGCGCAAGGGACTTGGCGTGAAGTATACATACATACAATACATTTTATTATTTACATTAGATTGCATATATTGGATGCGCTTTTAGCAGGTATGGAAGGTACACAGCTCATGTTGAAAGACTAGTGAGTGCGAGAAATTGTGTGTAATGGAGCGTTGGGTAAACTTCATGGCAGTAAAAGCTTAGGCCAGAACGCATAGCAACTCAGTACTGGTTCCAATGCTAACGTATGGAAAGGAGAGCTGGGTATGGCAGAGAGAGAGCATGAAAGTGGGATAAACACAGCCGAAATGCGAACTCAAAACGTATTGTGGCGTAACGCTTATAGACCGCGTTCGCAAGACGATATATAAGAAACAGAATTGCTCACTCACTTTTCGACTCGATGCTCTCTTTCGGTGTGAAAATAAGAAGGAGCATGCACCGTTGGTGCGGATATGTAGAAAGAATGCATGAAGAAAGAATCACGAAACAGATATACAAAGCGAAAGTAGAATGGTGTAGGAGCCGAGGAAGGCCTAGGTCAAGGACTCTATCTATCTATCATGATCAAATAGGTAATGTTTTATTAGAAGATGATGTCAGGATCATTAGACATCGGTGACTGTGCATGAGAAGAGCTTTGCATATTAAAGAAGTGAGTGAGGTAAGTCACGTGGCGCTCAGGTCTCTGCTTACTCTGTAAGGGATTTGGCGTGAAGTTATAGATAGATAGATACTAAATATAAAATAAAATCGGTTGACAAACAGAGGAGAAAAGGTATTGAATCGTTTCATCATTGCCTATTTTTATATAGATGCTGCTTAATTGGCTTAAGCAGTATTTTACGGGTACACATTCGTAATAAAATGTTCTTTATTTTTCATAATTAATACATTACTAATTCGCAGGTATCTTTGTTATCGCATCCGATATTCTATTGTGGATGGTATCTCTGCGAACAAGAGAAAAAAGGAGACATTCGAAGTCTTGTGCTGATCAGTTGTGCACAGGCCCAAAAGCCACTCATACTTAAAGCTTTTGGTATACAAGACTTGTCATATGAAACTTTTGTTTCGGTAAGTAATAAAATTTCTACAGGCAATTTGATCTAAACTACTATGTGTGCTTCCGCTACCGATTAGTTCATGCGAAGTAGTAGGTTTTTTAGGCTGGTACCCAGCTACTACCATTAGTAAATGCATGCCGCCGCTGCTATGGCTGCTCGGTCGTCTCTGCGACAAGTGTTTCGCCTCTCCACGAGGTATCCCCTCATCCCTTGTGCGCGCATGCGAACACTCGCAGATACGACCGCGCATCCGAGCCAGAGACGTCGGGAGCAGCCATGGCAGCAGCGGCATGCATCTACTTATGGTAGTAGGTAGGTTCCGGCCGCCACTAGTTCGTATGCACTAATTGGTAGTGGAAGCACACAAAGTAGTTTAGATCAAATTGCTCGTAAATTAGACTTTCGCAAAATAACGTCTGAATCTATTAAGTATAAAATTTTAAGATAGTAATTTTCTTTTAAATAATGATTTTTCTTTTGAAAGTGTAAGAAAGACAATTTGTTTGAAGAGAATGATGGTACATAAGTGCATACTGCATTGAAATGTAATATAGATGGTTGACCTTGTCCGTGCGTTCATGTCAAAAAAAAACATTTTTCGTTGCACAATCTAGAATACTTCTCTGCTAGGGTATAATTAACTATTAAAATTGTTATTTCGTGAAACATGAAATAATTTATATTTTATGTTTCAGGTTGCAAGAATGACTTACTCCGTGTTCGCAGTGTTTTACCAGAGACGTCAATGAAACAACACAATTTCTATGTTTCATTATTATTTCAACGTAATGAAATGAATAAAAAATTGAATTTGATTAGGTTAATTAATTCATAAGCAATTTGGTTTTAGTACTTTAATTGCTTTCGTTTTGAGTTAGTTACGAATGCAATTTAGCGTCAGATAGCACCATCCTACTAACGTTAGTAGACATCGCGTTTATAGCTACTGTGGTCGTCGCTATACCCGTTGCTGCAATTGTTTTCACACATATCCTCCATATGAAAGAGAAGATGCATGCAATAATTCAATGTTATCGTAGCTGTTGAAATAGTTTGTGGTACCAGAGCACCGAGCATTTTCTGTAACTGCGTTTCTGTCCACAGTGGACATGCACAGTGGTGGTATACGCACTAATATTTCAAATAGCGGAAGAATGAGCTGCAAATGAAAATTTGACAGTGAGGTTCATTAACTGATGACGCAAGAAGACAAATTGCAATGCGAGGCCAAACACACGTAGAAGTACTACGTCTTCTCCGAATTTCTATTTTTATGTACATAATAAACTATAGAACAAGATAAATAACTATGAACAATAACACAGCAATTCGCCCATGAATAATAAAGGCCATGATCAGGTAAAATAACGCATATCGTATTTTATACCAAGGCAAGGCAAATGCACAGAGTTCAAATTTTCAAGGTTAACTCAGGGATAATATTCCTTCCTAATAGTGACACGAAGTTTTTTTTTTTTTTTTTTTTTTATATATAGTTTATTTATCTCCACAAATTCCATTTTCTTACAAACTAAACAAGTGAGAATGTAATATATTTACCACTAGTATGCAATTTGTGGGAGATCTGGAGCCTAAACTAAGCCAAGGCTTGTATTTTAGAACACCAGGTCCCCCCTTTTTGCACAGTTTTCATGCATGCACATACTATATATATATATATATATACATACACACAGCACCTAATTGCAATGCAATAGATACACAATACATAAACAGTACATTTACACTTTATAGTTGCTTTATCTATGCTTCATGAAATACTTCCTATTTTTGTATAACAATAAGTTTTTCAATTTCGTCATAAGTCCTTTCTTTTAACCATTTAGATATTTTATTTTTAAATGTATACCTGGTACAGTTCACAATATTTAGTATCTTATTTATTTTGTTGTATAGCATTCCTGAACGAATAAGGTAAAATTTTTGAGCAAAAGAGGTTCTGGCGGTTTTTGTCTCACATACTGAATAATGGCGTCTAGTATGCGCCCTGTCTTTCACCACATCCAACGAAATCGCAGCGTGTTTACGCATTAATGTTAATAAAATGTAAGTTTGGCGCACAGTAAGTATGTCTGCTTCTTGGTGCAATTGATAGGTAGGAAATAGACGAGGTTTGGAAAGGCCGACTTTAAGGATCAATCTCTGAGCTCTTTCCAGTTCTATCAGTTTAGTTTTACCTACACCACCCCAAGCAGTGACACAGTACCTCAAAATCGAATGTACCAAAGCCTCATACACTAACCTCATGGTACGACCATCGGCTACAGTGCGAAGTTGTCTGAAGATATATGTAAGTTTCCTTACTCTTTGCGCCACGCAGTGGATATGATTTTCAAAAGACAAATTGGAGTCAATTATGATACCGAGGTATTTTGTACTCTGAGTAGCACTAATAGCAGGGCAGTTACAGTGGGAGTTTGGGGAAAAGTTGCATTTGTGCGCAAAGATCGAGGTAGCGTTGTTAGACACATCTGCTCTGTTTTGAATAGTGAATTTGATATATTTGGTTTTTGTGTCATTTAATGTAAGGGAATTTGATGATAGCCAGTGACACACTGTATTGAATCCAGATTGCGCCAAATCAAACAGTTCGAGATGTGAGTCTGCAAAAAATGTAAGAGTAGTGTCATCAGCATATGACGTGATACGGCATTTTTTTTAATTTAATTCGCACAGTTCATTGATGTAGCAAAGAAACAGCGTTGGGCCAATGATACTCCCCTGCGGAACCCCAAATTCTACAGACAACTCCTCACTGATTGTATAATAGGGACCTTTTTTGTACTTTGAAAATACTTAGAGGGTTAGATATTAAATAAAACCACAATGTACTTGAACTGAATGGAAAAGGTGTATTAATAAAAAAAAAGTATCCTACATGTATTATCACAAAAGACAAATCTTTTTGCAATGTATATATTCACCTATACGTACAGCGCCATCTAGTATCAATTTGGCAAGTATATCTTGTAAACATTAATATTAATTTAGCAGTAATATAAAGCATGATTGTTACATACAATTTATAAATATTGCAACAAATATCATTCTAAGTTGCTAAACCATAAAACAAGCATATTTACAATGTGCTGGAAGCACGCATTTACCGCCACCTGGTGGCGACTGTGAACACTATTGATTCTTGAACATTTTCGCCCACCAAGAACATTTAGTGACGAAATGTTCTTCAGAATAATTCGCCCACCATGAACGATAGAGCAAGTTGTTGACAATGACGAAAAATAAATCCATTAAATTACATTATAAAAAGAAAATAAGCTATTAAACTTACTTATATTATGAACTAAAATGACTCTTAATCTAGTAACTATTCTAATTTTACACAATAAACTTTCTAATCCGCAATAGGTAACACACATATTTTGGATACTGGTCTTTTTATAACCGAAGTTTTAGTCCTTAACGTGACTACACGGGTTATATTGTCATGTCCTGGATGAATTTCGATAATTCGTCCAAGCAACCATTGGCTAGGTGGTAGGTCGTCCCCCTTTATCAATACTACGTCATCAATTTTCGGCTCAGGTACATGGGAGGTCCATTTATACCTGTGAACTAAAGAAGTAAGGTACTCGTTTGACCAACGTCGCCAGAAATTTTGCAACATTTTCTGAATGAGTTGCCACCTAGTCAGTGAGGTTATAGTAGAATCATTATAATCGTCATCAGGTACAGATAATAATGGTTCACCCACTAAAAAATGACCTGGGGTTAAAGCTGTTGGTTCTGCGGGATCGGTAGTGTTTACAAAAGTGATAGGACGTGAATTCAAACAGGCCTCTATCTGACTAAGAAGAGTACTCATCTCTTCGTACGTCAATGTAGAGACACCTAAAACTCTTTTTAAATGAAACTTGGTAGCTTTTACGCCCGCTTCCCATAAACCACCGAAATTTGGCGCGTGGGGAGGTATAAAGTGCCATTCGGTGCCATTTGCCTCTAAAGAACGGATGACAGATTGCTGAATGCTAGTAAGACGATCTAGTTCTTTGCAAGCTCCCACGAATGTAGTTCCATTGTCACTCCATAATTCGGAACAGTGACCGCGTCTTGAGACAAATCGCCGAAATGCTGCCAAAAACGCTTGACTCGTCATATCACTCACTACCTCTAAGTGTATGGCTCGGGTGACCATGCATACAAATAGACAGATGTAACCCTTGTATGACTTATTTCCTCTGCCCTTCGACATCCTTATATCAATCGGACCAGCGTAATCAACGCCACTACGACTGAAGGCTCTTGCTGGCGAACATCGTGATGATGGTAGAGATCCCATGAACGGGGTTTTCACACTAGCCCTTTGCCTGACACACATAACGCATTTGTGAACGTGTTGTTTGATTAAGTTTCTGGCTCCGATGATCCAATACCCAGTCCTTAAATAGTTCATCATCATCTGAACTCCACCATGAAGCGTCTTATGATGAGCATCTTCAATTAATAATCTTGTCAAATGAGATGAATGAGGTAAGACTCTGGGATGTTTTGTTTGTTCGTCTAAATGAGACTTGTGTAATCTGCCACGGACTCTAATGATGCCTTTGTCATCTAAATAAGGACTCAATGATTTTAACTTTCCTGATTTAATCTCAGTAAATTCATTAGACTCTACTAGGAGCTTGTACTCTTCTTGAAACTCTTCTTGTTGAGCTAATTTAATACAGCATTGTAGAGCTGCATCTATCTCTTTCTTCTGTATATGTACTGTGTTTGGCCTATTTTTAGTAAGAAATCTTCGACAGTAAGATACAACTCGTAGCAACTTTTGTAAAGAAGAGAACCTCATAAAGAATGACTCCTCTTTAACTGCAGCAACATGAGTTTTGATATTTTCTTCTAATTGAGTAATCAAATTCTTTGGTCTGTTGTAATCTACAAATTGTTTTCGAAGAAATTGGGGTCCTAATTGCCAAAGCGTATTTTCAGATAATAGCGCTGGTTGAACACCTCTTGAAGCGCAATCGGCAGGATTGTCCTTGGATGGCACGTAGTGCCATTGAGATGCATCCAGTAGACCTAAGATCTCGGAAACTCTATTACCCACAAAGGTCTTCCACCTGCTTGGATGGCTATTCAACCATGCGAGTACTATAGTTGAATCAGTCCAGGCTTTCACCTTGGCCCTTTCGATACCTAAAACTGTCATCACCTCATTCAACAATTTAGCAACCAATACAGCACCACATAGCTCTAGGCGTGGGATACTAATTTGTTTCACCGGTGCCACCCGTGTCTTTGCAACTAGAAATGAGGTGCACACCTGGCCGTTGGTGTTAAGAACTCTAACATAGATTACTGCTGCATATGCTAATTTGGAAGCATCGCTGAAACCATGAAGCTCTACGTTCGCATCACTTTTCTTTGTGCCTAGCCATCGTGGGATTTGTACTTTCGTAAGTTGAGGCAACTCACTGCGGTAAGTAAGCCACTCCTTTAATAATTCGGTAGGTATTTCTTCGTCCCATCCAACACCAGAAAGCCACAGCTTTTGCATGAACGTTTTAGCTAATATAATAGCTGGAGCGATTCCTCCTAAAGGGTCAAACAATCTCGCTATGTCAGACAGTACTAATCTTTTTGTTATAGGTCCTGATATTGTCGGAAGCTGCACGGAGTACCGGAAATGATCCTCGCTTCGATCCCAGGTAAGTCCCAAGATTTTTATCGTACTATCCAATTTGATTTCTATTTCATGTTCTACGTTTCCTTCCTGATCCTCTTGTCTTTGTCTATTCTCCATTTGATTGTCCTCTGTTTCACTCTCCTTTTTATTTTCAATGTTGTCCTTTCCGTACTTTTCATAACTTTCTATTTCCTTTAGTAATTTTTGGCTATTGCTATTCCATTTCTGTAGTTGAAATCCTCCTTTTTGTAGTATTTCAGTAATATTCTTAAACAAATTTATACCCTCTTCAACAGTAGCAGCACCTGTCATCAAATCATCCATATAAAAACAGGTAAGTATGTTATCCGCTGCTAATGAGTATTTTTCACCTTCGTCATAGGCTAACTGATGTAATGTTCGGACCGCTAAATAAGGGGCAGATGCTGTTCCAAATGTGACTGTCATCAACTCATAATCCTTTATTTCCTCTTGAGGATCGTCGCGCCAAACAATTCGTTGAAATATAGCATCTTCTTCCGCAATTCGTACTTGCCGATACATTTTTATAATATCGGCTACTAACGCTATGGGATGTACTCTCCAACGAAGTATGATATGCCGTAAATCTGATTGTAGAGTCGGTCCAACCATGAGGGTGTCATTGAGAGAAACCCCTTTATTATTTGGACTAGAAGCATTAAAAACTACTCGTACCTGCGATGTAGTCTTGTCATTTCTTACGACAGGGTGGTGAGGTAGGTATATAGCTTCTTCTTTTCTCATATCATTTTCCCTTACAGGTCTCATATGGTCTAAAAGTAAGTAATTATTGATAACATCTGTATATTTTTGTTTCAGATCTTCATCTTTAGCTAATCTGCTCTCCAGTGCTCTTAAACGTTTAATAGCGATCTGTCTAGAACTGCCATTCATACAGAGCCGCTCGCTGTTGCGAAATGGCAGTCTCACAACATATCTCCCTTCTTCTGTTCTGATTGTTGTTTCTTTAAATATGTCCTCACACCGCTGCTCCTCCTCAGACCATATCTTTCCTGAATCAGGTAACCTCTCTTCCATTTCCCAAAACTTTTTTAGGACTTCATCCTCACTGATTCGGGCGTGCATAACTGATAGAGCGTTTCGATCATCCGACTTCGATGACTCAATGGAACCTGAAATAATCCATCCTAGGCTAGTGTTTTGCGCTGTCAATTTTCCAGAAGGGTTTTTCTGCAATCCTTCTTTCAGGATACAGCTGACAATCTCAGCACCTAGTAAAATGTCTATTTTATTAGGCGTTGTGAAATGTGGGTCTGCCAAACATAATGTTGTTGTATCCAACCAATCGAATGATTCGAATTTCCTTTCAGGCAGATAGGATGTGATATTCCTCAGAACGTAAGCGCTGAATTTTATCTTGCAAGTAGGGTCAACACGGGACTGGATGATAGTACTAACCATATGTGTAGCCATGATAGTTTTACCATTTCCTATACCAGAGATCGTGCCACGAATAGGGTATTTTTTCAGACGCAAATACTGAACCGCCGACTCTGTAATGAAACACCCTTGTGAACCCTGATCAACTAGAGCCCGAACAAACTGAAACTCGCCAGATTTTGACTCGGCCTTTATTAGCGCAGTTGCTAATAATACCTGTTTGGTCTTGGCTACTCTACCTGTAGAGACATACGATACTATTGGTGCGTTACTAGTTGTAGGACTAGGAACTTCATCAGTTGAATCTGAATTTCCTGAACGTCCCTGAATAGTTTCGGATGTTGGATGAAGCAAGGAGTGGTGACGCTTTTTACAGATTCGACAATTGATGGTCTTTTTACACTCGTAAACAGTGTGGTTACTACCTAAGCAGTTAAAACAAATTTTATTGTTTGCTACAAATTCACGTCTTACATTTGTATCCTGACGAGCAAACTTCTTACAAAAGCAAAGTTTGTGGCTTTCGGAACAGTATTCACAACGTATACAGGAACTGCCCGTTGTTACCAAAGCCCTTGCATTTTGAGAATGTGAAACGCTGTTATGCTGTACTGTTCTCTTTGGTTCTATGAACTCCAAAGCGCGATAACGACCTTCCAAGAAATTTCTGAACTGTTCAAAGGTGGGTAAATTATTACTATCGTTGCCTGAACCAGAAATCGATAACTCCCACTGCTTCCGGGTTTCGTTATCTAACTTAAATGTAACTATATGTATGACCATTATATCCCATGTACTCACGTCAATGTCTAAATTACCCAAAGCACTAAGACAATCAGTAGTTGTGTCTAACAAATCCTTTAGTGCTGACGCCGATTCGACGTTAAGGCGTCGCTGCCCGAATAAACGCTTTAAAATACAATTTGCAATATATCGTTTATTATTGTATCGCTTCTCGAGCTGAGACCAACACTGACTGTAATTAGATCCGGTTATAGGTGTGTGTCGAATTAACATTTCAGCTTCACCCGTGAGATGGCTTTTTAAGTAGTGGAGCTTTTGCACCTCATCCAAAGACTCATTTTTATGGACTAATGAAACAAATAAATTGCGAAAGGTAGTCCACTCGCTGTACTTTCCTGAATACGTGGGAATGGAAATTTTTGGCAATCTCACGAGAGAAGCCGACCGCCCGTCAGTTGTCTTACAATCGCTTAATTCACGCCTAGAAGCGGTTACTTGTTTTAATACCGTTTTCATATGGGTCTTGCATACAATATAACTTTCTTCAGTTTGATCATACATGTCATTTTTTACATAACTCGAGCGATCCAATTCATCTGGGTTCGAAATTTCATACAATTTAGTATTGTTCTTTCGGAACAAATCCCAGTCCTTTTCTAAATTCTCAATTCTTATTTCTACATAATCTTCCGAAAGTCTGTCCTTTGGAGATTTTTTAAAGTTAACTAAGGCCTTATCGATGGACTTTCTAAGATCTTTTTGAACGTTAATAATGGCTTCCATATTGATTAATTGAACTAAACTTCCGAGATAAATTAAACAATATTAAATAACAATTAGACAAAGTGTCAGGCCAGCTTCTGGTAAACAGACAATACCGATATATTAGAGTAACGAAAGTTTGAAAAATACAAGTGTTGAATTTTGCAAGAAACGGTGTAAGTCCAACACCACTTTGAAAAATTCTACAAGTCTAAACAATCAGTAAAAATTACAAGTGTTTACGACTCGGGTGAAAAATTGACACAGAATCCCCGTTCCGTCGTTTTTTCTAAAGTTATTCTAAGTCTAAAACAAAACATACGAATTTTTCTAAGTTCTAAACTGTTAGCGAAATTTTTATAAGTCCCAAATTGCTTCAAAATTTTCTAAGTTATTCACTAGTAGTCGATAAGGTTGAATTTTGCTTGAAAATTTTAATACGGAAATTGTACTCACAGTTTTATTGCACTCACTCACACATATACACCACCTCCTTGTCTTCAGTACTTGTCACGACAGCGACAGCGGTGATGTGACGTCACGGCTATGACGTCGTTATCTTCGTTACCACGTAGACTGCGCCCACTGGCGCTTGCTCAATTCTGCGGTGACGGGATGCCTTCCCCTCCTCACTCCGCACCTTCCTGTACCTTGCCACAGCGATCCACTGCGAGTACAGGCTAGTAGCTCACACTGAACTACTTGAACTTACAAACCGATTCGGCTCTTAAGGACCATGTATAATAGGGACCTTTTTTGTACTTTGAAAATACTTAGAGGGTTAGATATTAAATAAAACCACAATGTACTTGAACTGAATGGAAAAGGTGTATTAATAAAAAAAAAGTATCCTACATGTATTATCACAAAAGACAAATCTTTTTGCAATGTATATATTCACCTATACGTACAGCGCCATCTAGTATCAATTTGGCAAGTATATCTTGTAAACATTAATATTAATTTAGCAGTAATATAAAGCATGATTGTTACATACAATTTATAAATATTGCAACAAATATCATTCTAAGTTGCTAAACCATAAAACAAGCATATTTACAATGTGCTGGAAGCACGCATTTACCGCCACCTGGTGGCGACTGTGAACACTATTGATTCTTGAACACTGATATAGTCTCCGATTTTAACATACTGCGTTCTGCCTCTTAAATAATCTGTTATCAGATTCAGTGGAGTGCCTCTAATACCTATATCGTTAAGCTTCTGTATCAGGTGGGAAATAGAGACGGTATCGAAAGCTTTTGCTAGGTCGAGAAATATAGTTAAACACTTCTTTTTCCCATCCATTTTTTCAGCCAAGTAGTCAGTAAAATCAATAACAGCATCATCTGTTGAGCGACCAGATCTAAAACCATACTGTCTATTAGATATTATATTGTGTTTTTCTAGGTAGTTGACTAATCGCGTGTTAATGATACGTTCAAATATTTTGGAGAAGGTCGTGAGTATTGCTATAGGTCTATAGTTTTCAATACAGCCTCTATCCCCCGCCTTATGTATCGCATGGATTATAGCTTTTTTTAGAGCAAGTGGGAACACTCCAGCTTCAAAGCAACGATTTATCAGACTTGTGAGTACTGGCGTTATGAATTCTCCTATGATTTGAAGAGCTCTGGCGCTTATGGAATCCCATCCAGGAGAGCAATCGGTTTTTAAATTTTGGATTGACCTATAAACTTCATCACAGTCAGTCGGTAACAGGACGAATGAGTTAGCAGAAGGGTGTCTTTTATAGTTAAACTTGGGTACAGTTGAGGAAATTTCATCAGAAAGCTTTTTGCCGATATTGGAAAAATATTCGTTAATTTTATTAATTGTTGTTCCCCGGTTCTTTGTTTTTTAGTAGTGATTCGGCATGTCCTTGATTTTCGCTTTTATAACTAGTTATCGTTTTTATAGTAGTCCAGAGTCTCTTTGTGTTGTTTTTTGAAGCTAGTAATTGATCTTTTTCATACTGATTTTTAAGATTTTTTAGTAAATTGTTACAATGGTTCCTGTATCGTTTGTATGAGATTCGTAAAATTTCGTCATTTATATTAGATTTTAACTTTTGGTGCATTCTATCCCTAGTACGAATACAACGAAGTATACCTGGCGTTATCCACGGTTTAATTATTTGTCTATTTCTGGAGACAAGCTTTTTTGTTAAGTTTTTATTTATCATTTGTTCCGTTGTGCTAACTAAACTATCCATTGCTGCGTTCAGATCCTTCTCTTTAAGAATTGTATTAAAATTATAACTCATACAGTCAATTTTTAATTGTTCAGTATCTAGTTTGGTGTTTATTTTATATTTTGAGCATTCACTGTTTATTTTACCTGTTTCAATACAGAATAAGATAGCTTCATGATCAGTAATAGTTGTACCTAATGAAAACGTGTAAGCATGCAGTTTAGTTTTTAAAATTACATGATCCAAACACGAGCTACCTCTAGTTGAAGTATTTATAGCTGGTAGAAGTCCATGGAATGCCATTGCATCTAGATATGAGGTGGTATTAGAGGTGGATCCCAGAAGGTCAATATTGATGTCACCCACTATTATAATACTTTTATAGAACGACAGTGATCCAAGCAACATGTGAATAGAGTTTAAAAAGTTGTCTATATTCTTAAAACTTGGTGGCCTGTAAATTGCAACCAGTACGGTCTCCCTGTTAATTGTAATGACCAGACAGTTCGCGTCCACAAAATGCGGCTCCTCCACAACACAGTTCAAATTATTTTTAACATAAACCACAATCCCATCATTTTGATTATAGTTGTCGTTTGTTTTGTGTGAGTTATAACCGGGTATTTTAGGCAAGTTAGTCATACGCGATAGCCAACATTCAGACAGCACCATGATATCACACGAGTCTTCGAATCTCCTTAGTAAAATACTTAATTCATCAAAATTACGATTTAGACTACGTATATTTTGTTGTAATATTTTCAGATAGCATTTTGGGAATTTGAGATAAGAGTTACATTCTTCTGGTTTACACGTGATTGGGGTTGTTATATTAAATTGATCTATATTTTCTATTAATTTATTTATGTGATCGAATTTTCTAAATAGAATTATTCCAAGTGAATACATTATATGAATTTAGAAATACTTTTTGAGAGAGTAAAATAAGTGTGAACTGATGATCTTTAAACGTGAAGGTTAAGGCCTTGTGTAATAAAGATTTAAAAAAAGAAAGTGCACTTTTTTGAAAGTTTTGTTTTGTTGAGTTATAAATTGTATGTAAATAATGGCATTTATTTCTTATTAACGAGTATTTTGTTTTTGGTTGTGGTGGAAGTACAACTAGCATGTTTTTGTAGTAATGTACATAACAATATTGAAATTTATATAGCAAAGCACATAAAAGTCCATAACATGTTATGTGTACAGGCAGTATTTCAATGAATATAAAATATTTTCTACTAGCAATATTTAGGGCTAAAATGTATATTAATTTGTAAGTAGGCTTATATGAAATTGATTTTAAATTGTATATAAATTGGTGCTTTAAAGTATGTGCACAATAAACATAGTAAAAAATAGATTTGAATTGAAATGTAGCATGCAAAAAAATATATGATATAATGCTAAACTTTAGATAGAATTGGTAGCTTAAACAATAGTTTTCGACCACTAGCAATGTGTATAAATATATCCAATAATAAAATAAACATACTAGTCATTGTCGTTTCAGTTTAAAAAGATCTTCCTCACAAGTAATTAGCATGGGCCGAGATCCTTCTTCTTCTCGTATAAAAATTTTCCCATATGAGGTCCATGATGCTACACACTGTTTGTTTTTTACACAGTCCCTGGCTAGATAATATAGGCGGCTTCCTGTCGAGGTAAGTGATTCTGCTATAAAAACAGATTGTGATTTACCTTCTATCAACGGCTTGCCTTCGTGTCGGAGGTGCGAAGTACAGAGCTTTTCTTTCTTCCCTTTGTTGAACGTTTTTGAGGCCTTTATCACACTTTCTTTCAGCAAGCTCGAAGAAAGTTCAACTAATATGGGGCCATTGTTTTGGTTTCTTTTGGTTCTGTATACACTTCTAATATCGTCGCTGTGTAATTCAATCTCCAGCGCCTGTCCGACACTTTTCACGATGTTGCATAATCCAAGTTTGTTTTCATTTTCAGGTTGCGGTATATTTCTTATTTCAAGGCATGTCGTCTTTGAATTTCGCTCTAAGTATTCAACTTTCTGTTCTAGTGCTTTAATGCTCTTTTTAAACATAGTATTTTGATCTTTCGTTATTTGAAGTTGTTTTAAAATATCATCATATTTCTCGGACATATATTGGATACTTTGCTTAATTTCGCAATTTTGTTGGGTAATTTTTTTCATTTCTTCACTTTGTACATGTTGTTGGCGCTTCAGATCCGCAAGAATATCTTTAATTTCCGACAGAGTTGCATCCCCATGTTTTCGTTTAAAACGGCGCTGGTTATGGGTCTGATACCCATGTTCTGTCTCTGAGACGACCAAATCCGATGCGGTGTCAGATTCCTGTACAGAGTCATCAGGTTTCAGGGTATCATATCCAGTTTTTTTAGGAGGAGTTCGTGATAAAGACATGTTACAAAGTTTGTTTTGCGGTCTAGGCCTATTTGAGCCGACGGCGACAGCGCTTGCGATTAATAATATTTTTATAAAATGCAAGGTTTTAAACACAACAACAATAACTGCAGTTGCTATTTCTGTCTAATAAACAAGTCAACATCTACGTTTCGTGGTATCAAAGCAAGCGAATCAGCTTACATGAAGTTCAATGTCATACCCACTATAGAATTTGTTAACCGCAACAGTTACACATTTTATTTACTTATATCACTGATATTCTTTGTTTTTCTTTAAAATCTGTTTTCGCACTGCACGGGTAAAAACTGTTACTTGTGAATTATGGCACTTTCTTTTGTCGTGGATTACTGTTTTTATTTATAATAATAAAATAACGAGAGCCCTTGAATATGCGTCCGACCAGTTCGACGGCGCGCGGGGGGGGGGGAAGTGGATTAGTACCAAAGTATCATTTAATAATAATAAAGGAGCTTCAGAGAGGCGATCATGGCCTTCGTCTTCTTTGATCGGAGTATACACCCAAGAAGGCCCGCAGGACTCTCAGCTTGCCTTCATTGACCATCCAGAGAGGAGACGATAGATTTATATGTTCCGGGAGCGAAAGTGTTAAGCCTTTTGGACTTCATTGAAGTTGACGTGAGAGAAGATGTAATTCTTAGATCAAAGCAACAAAGTAGGCGTTGAGTTCAATTTTATTGCTTACTTTTCTTTATTCATATTTATTTTAAAGGTTTTTAAAATCATCGCTTAGACGTGAAATTGACAAGGAAAATTTATAGAAAAGGAGTTACGTAGTTATTGTTTTGAGTACATCGTAATATCTAAAACCTACCTTTTTTATATACCACATCGTAATGAATACAAGCATACGGCGTACCTGATGGAAAGGGGTACGGTAGCCTATGAATGCTTGTAACACATTGAATATCACTCGCGCGATGCCACCTCTGCTGCTAACATAGCAATTCCTTAGGAGCTTACTGGTGACCTCACTCACACGCAGAAGTACAACAATCCTCCAGAGAGTTATGTTGTCATTGGCTATATGTTATTTGGCTGCGGTTTAATATCATATTATAAGCAATTATGAAGATACAGAATAAATTCCCCTTTGCCTCCCATAACGTTCCATCGGATATCAGGCTCGTCTCCTCTCAATTACTATTTCTATGTTGTTAAGCTGATCAAACTGATGTTGAAATGATAACCCCGTGACTTCTTTACCTCCCAGCAAAAGTTTGGTACTCTACTTGCAGCTTTACGTCAGTTTGTCTTCTTCATTCCGAATTATTCTTTCACACTTTTTATTTTTGCATCGACAATAAATTTATTTTTTCTTTTCTCTCATACTATCGCTTAGGTACAATGAGGCGATATAATCTAACACCGTTTTTCTCTTTTTTTCCAGGTAGAATTCAACCTCTGCGTCCTACAAGTCGTCATCTTTCAAGGTCTTATACCTCTTTGTACATCCATATGTGTTCTTTACGGCATCAATATCAACGGCGAGTATATCACTCACCTACGATTTGCCGATGAAATAGTAGTCATGGCGAGATCGCTGGAGGACTTGAACATAACGCTTGAAGATCTCGACAGAGCTTCACAACGGGTGGTTCTTAAAATAAACATGGACAAAACGAGATTATGTCGAATGTACCCACTCCAGTTTCAGTTGGGAGCTCGGTTCTCAAAGTTGTTAATGAGTATGTCTACCTACGACAAATAGTTCAGCCTACCTGTCCAACTTTGAGAAAGAGGTCTCTCATCGAATCCACCTCGGATGGGCAGCGAAATTGCAAAAGGTTTTCTCATCCAAAATACCCTCAATGTTTCAAGGCCAAAGTCTTCGACCAGTGTGTGTTGCCCGTGATGACGTACGGCACAGAAACATGGTCCCATACTATGGGCCTCATACGAAAGCTCAAAGTTGTACAGCGTGCGATGGAGAGAGCCATGCTCGGAGTTTCTCTGCGATATAGGTTCAGAAGTGAGCACACCCGTAGCAGAACTTGAGTTACCCAAGTGGCTCTAAGAATCAGCAACCTGAAGTGACAGTGGGCGTGTCACATAGCTCAGAGAACCGATGGCCGTTGAGGCAGAAAGGTGATTGTGATTACGAACCGGAAAACGTCGGGCAAAACGATGATTATGCATTGCTATTCTACTTTTGTTAAATATATTTTGTATATATTGTCCCTATAGAAGTAAAGCCGCTTTTTCAATATAGAAGGCATGCGAATTAAATCTTGAGGATTCAATAACATTTTTATGAACAAAGTTTGAGGGCACCTGCAGAGAGTTCACTTCACTTACTTCTTGATTATCCTATCCGAAAGTTTTTAATTACATTTTAATTTCTAATAGTCCAATAGTCTCTTTAGGGTCGGCAACGCATGAGTGATATCCCCGGTGTTACAAATGTCCATAGGGTACGAAAACGGAAACTGTTTACCATCAGGCTTGCTTGATTAGCACCTTCGTGGTATAAAAAAAGTCTCATTAAAATATTTTGGACTGTAAATAAGTAAGCCCTACAGTTTTACTTATCGCAATCATTAGAGACACTCAAGCTTGCTGGTCAGCAGACGAGGCTCTGATGAAAAATAGTAAGCGACAACAAAAGTAAGTAGGAGCTGGTCTTTGGAAATTAAACAATATCGTAGCTACATAATAACTGTGTAATGTGCGACAGAGTAAGCTCACCAAGGTAAGGTACCTTATAGTATTATTTTGATCCAACGTGTGTGATAACCACGTCAAGCAGTAGCGACATTTGTTTTTGACATCGACATAGTATAGAATATAGTAGGTCAAGTGCGAATCGGCCTCGCACAGCGAGGGGTGCATGCCTTACTTGTACCTATTACATAAGTTTGTTCATCAAACTGTGTTAGAAATATTCTATTTTTTCATCTTTACACAAACAAAGATAAAATCAAATATTACTTTAAATGCTTATAACTTTGTTGAAGTATATAATCCTTCAAAACAAACTTAGCTCTGGAATCACGTTTAATGACAATTCCTGAAAGTAACTTTTATTTAGGGATTTCTTTCACACCATTTTCGAATGCAGTCAAAGCATATTCAGGGTTCTAAAAACAAATTAGTCTAAGTATTCCTCTTATTTTGGAAAATAAATAAAAATTGCAAGGTACCAGCCATGCAATTCTCGAAGCGACTCGTAATGGCTGTGTGCGTCGCTGTGATCACAGTGTCACAGCTTTGACATCGTCTACTGCGATCACGGCTAAATTATTTGGTATTCTATAAGGCTGTAAGCTTACGCGAGGCTGTTTGCCTTGTAGAATTCCAATTCCAAACGCAGCCTTGCGGCGCTAGTGTCGCACAACCATGAAAAGCGACACCAAAGAATTGCAATTTTGTGTTCAAGGCTGTAACAGCCGATGTTTACGAGGATGTAAGAATGTTTGCTCTTACAGAATTGCATGGCAGATTGCGACTGCAAGGATGATAACTCACTAATTCCACACCTTCTATTGACAAATACTCCGTTGTTTGGCGGAGTAAGCTGGAGCATTGTCCTGATAATGGAAGATCCTGTTTCTCGGGCTGTGCTGTCGAATATTTACCAACAACTAGTAACCATTAACGACTAACATATCAATCTGCAGAAATAGACTTTTTACTGTCAATTTTAGATATATTCGTTTTTTTAATTACTAGCATTAGTCAGATTTTTTGATGTTTTATATACTTCAGAGATATGGCGGCGTCAAACGGTAAAGTTTTATAACGATGGTTTTTAAAAACCTTTGCTAGTCAACCTCGCTCTGTTAACCTAAACAATCATTAGGTATATGTGCCGAAGTTGATAAAGAGAATTTTACCGAATTTTATTAATAAATGATTATAATTTAAATTTTTGCTTTATTTCGTTCAGAGATAAGGGGTGAGGTGGGGAGGGCTCTATCGAAGTAGGTAGTTATAGAAAGAGTCCAATAGAGGCCCGTAGAGTTGTTTTAAACCTTTTGGTACGGAATCCTTAAATACAGATCATGTAACAGTTTCATATGATGATAATAATGCTAGATTAGTTTCATGCAATTTCAACTGGCCTTGTGCGCTTCCGCCACCAATTTGTCCATGCGAACTAGTGCCGGCGAACACCCATCTATTACCGTCAGTATATTAGTTAGTGATAAAAATTGGTCGAATTTTGTTTTAAAATGACTTACAATGTCTATCTATCTATAACTTAATGCCAAATCCCTTGCGGGGTAGGCAGAGGGAACCGAGCGCCATAAGATGCGGTCCTTACACACTTCAGTCGCTTCTTTAACATTCATAACTCTGTTCATGCACGCCCGCCGGTTTCTAGGACCTTTGACATCACCTTCTGATAAAACAAGACCAATTTGGCCATGGTAGGTTAGTCTTGGTCTTCCTCGGCTCCTACATCCTGTTTCGTTGTTCTTTCATCCTGCATTCTTTCTACATGTCCAAACAATGGAGCATGCCTTTTCTTATCTTAACACCGACACTCTCTTTCAGACTAACTCTCTTTCTTATGTCATCATTACGAACGCGGTCAGCAAGCGTTACGCCACAAATTTTGCGCAATGCTCTCATCTCGACCGCATTTATTCTACTGTCATGCTCTCTCTGCTATACCTAGCTTTCACTTCCATAAATTAGCGTTGGGATTAGCACCGCGGTGTACAGCGAGCTGTGCCTTCTGGGTTAGATTTCGGCTGCCTAGAAGTTTATCCAACGCTCCATTCACGCTGTTCCCTGTACTCGCTTCTCCACATCAGCGGTGTACCTGCCGTCGCTGTTAGCAGCGCTTCCAAGATATATAATGTCAGCCACTTGCTCCACCACTACTACATCATCAACTGTAATCCTAGTGTTCATTTTGATTGTCTCTCTTTCAAATACCATTATCTTGGGTTTTTTTCGCATTCAATTGTAAGCCATTCTTTATACAATCATCTTTCATTACTGTAACTAGTATTTGCAGTTCGGATGATGATTCTGCTATTAATACCGCGTCGTCTGCATAAAGCAGGGAGTTAAACACTGAACCACCCGTTTGCTTTTCTACATTAATGTTTCTTATTCTCTGAAGACAACTGTCCACATATTATGATGAATAGCCGACGCGACAGCACGCATTCCTGTCTGACACCAATGTTGATATCAAACTAGGGCGACAAGCTCCCATCCACCCGCACCCATGCTGTACAATCTTCATACGTGGATTGCACAGTATGGAGCAGGTCACCGACAACTCCATATCTGGGCAAAATGTTCCATAGATTCTTTCGCACGACCCTATCCAATGCTTTCTCAAGGTAATAACTATAATAATATAATCTCAATAACAATGTAGACTCATTAATATTAATTTTAAAGATAAATTCGACAAATTTTGTACTTGCCTATTTAATTATGAACGCGAAAAGATAAATCATGAAATTCTTCCGTCAAGTTTTGATGGAAAAAATATCAGATATGGTAAAGGGAAAGCAAATAATTTAAATGCCAAGGAGCTTCGTGTTACAAAGAAAAAAATTGAAGGTAAAATTTCTTTGATGAACTGAATATAAAAAAAAAGTTAAGTGAAAAAATATGGTTATAAGAATCATTTGTATAAAATACTTTCATAGTTCTGATGAACAATATATACGTATATATATATGTACATACATACGAGTATATATTGCTCGTTTAAATTAATAAAATTACTTTGTCTACCATGAATACAAAAATCTCCAAGATCTACTTTCGTGTGCACAACATTGCAACGTTTATGAATATATACATTCAGAAATTGTTCTATCTTATAGCTTAGATACCTAATATGAACTATTGTTGTTGTAACAATGGGCGGGAGATAGTCGTCGATGAATAGACGACTCAACGTGAGTGGTTAATAAGGTCCCAAAGAGGCGACATAAATTTCCCGAGACAACAGAAATTTAATATCGTCGGTAAAGATGTAATTTTACGTTAAAGTTTCGCAATAGATAGCCAACTTCGGCTCATTGGAACTGCCGTTACAGATAGAGTTATTGAGTGCTACTTTCCTCCTAAATCAATATGGTTTGAGTGAACAATACGCGTGGAAAGCTATACTATCATCGACATTTATATTGTAAGTCTTTGTAAAATGAATAGCTTTGTTATTTGTTGCGAGTACATAGCTGAATATGATGTTTATGGCTAAGGATACCTTATTTGCACTTAGCTTGTCAAATAATATACTGTTAAATATGATTTGTACATGTAAAATTGTTTTTAATTTGTAGCGGTTCGACAAGTAGATATATTTTTTATCTCAGAGCCTAACAGAAATCTCTAAAAGAATTTAACAAAAAAACGTTCAGTCTCTATAAGTAAGTAAGATCTATCGTTACATATTGTAAAACATCGCTCGAGCTCGGTGGCGCAGTGGTGAAAAGCACTGTTACACTACTTTGACACCAACGCCCGTGCGTTCGATTCCCACACAGTACAAACATTTGTGTGCATGAACATGTCTGTTTGTATTGGTCTGGGTATTTTCTATGTATAATAAGTATGTATTTACAAAAAAAAAATGTATTTACGTATGTTTATCAGTTGTCTAGTACCTATAACACAAGCTTCGCTTACTTTAAGGCTAGGTGGCGCTGTATAATTTGTCCGACAATATTTATTATATATTTATTTATATTGTAAAACAAAGTTCCACGTCGCGTCTGTCTGTCTGTATGTACGCGATAAACTCAAAAACGAGTGATTCTTGAGGAAGGTCTGGGTGTATAATCTGTTAAGGTTTTGTGTAAATCGTTTGGAATATGACGATAATTGCTGAAAATGTCGGAAAAAGTCAAATCGCCCGGTGCTTTCATCGGATATTATACAGGTATATAGTATTAATCCTTATCAACTTAAATACGTTAGTTACCTTATGCAATTCATGCACATTATGGTAATTTTTTACTCCATATAATTTAAATGATGGATCTGACATACGTCGTCCTGCCTGAACGTTGCCGTTGGCTTGCCTGCTATTTTTTTCTAGAACCCGATTGCAGCGACTCCTATCGGGCACAATTGTGAATCTAAACTACCCAGGGTCCCACTCACACACACAGACACAATTTCATCAAAGTCGGTCCAGCTACTTAGAAGGAACCTGATTGCACCGCCACCTACCTGTAGTGAATCTAAACCATTCTCTATGCAGGTATTATATGCTCTACTATCCGTGTGATGCCGGGGAGGGTCGCTAGTAAGTAATAAATGATAAGTCTGCAAGTCTCTTGCTGAGTTAACATTGAGAATAGTAGCGCATCACTAATAAGTTACCGAATCTGTACTTTAGCAACGCACGTGCGATGCCCATCATATTAAGCGTCTACCGGCTACAGTAACTGGAAACTATACTAATAGTTCATGAAACTGAAGTTTGATATCTTAGTTATCGCTAAAGTTTAAGGTACTACATCAACCGAAAAATATACCCATAGACAGCTGATTCAATTGCGTATTTCGTAACAAAGTACGTAGACATAGAAACGGATATATCGTTATGGTGGCAATTATCACTCTTTTAGATGCATAGTCGACACTAATTTCTAGTTAATAGATTCAAGCGTTATTTTGCAAAAATCAAATTTAATTTTAGTCTAAATTACTTTCTATGTTTCCGCTACTGATTAGTTCATACGATCTAGCGGCTGCCGGCACCCATTCCCTACCGTTAGTACTCCGGTCGTCTCTGCTGCGGTTACAGCAGTAGTGTGTGCCTGTCATCTGAAACATGAACTACATGCACCCGCCATCGTTGCTGTCCTGACTGCTCCGGTCGTCTCTGTGACGCCATTCGCGTGAAATATTCAGCCAGTTCCTTTGGGGAAGTACATCCACTTCATGGAAAATCGCAATGAAATAACAACCCTTTGGAGAGTCCTTGTATTCCTGCGAGTGAGTGCGGTTACCAGTACGCTGATGAGGAGTTGCAGTATTAGCAGCGGGGAGGGAAAGGTTCGAGCGATGCTTATTTTATTAACAGTAAAATATTAGGTGGGTCGTATGCTCGTATGCCCGCCGACTTTTTATTCGTACAAAAAAAATAGATTTTCAGCTACATTCACGCAAATTAGCGCAGTATAAACCCTAAAGTTTGCCCATCCTTTTCAAAAACTATCTGACTTTTACGGTCTGTTAAAGGTTTAGTGTTCCAATAATAGTGAAAGTGCGTAGGAACATTAGGAGTTCGGCGATCGCAGATTAGTGACGTCATCTGTTCGCATTTAATTTTATAACCGGTTATAAAATTTTAGGTACGGAACGGAAGAGGTCATTTCACCGTCATAATGTCACTGAGTGCTAAAGAGGCTTTTGTTTTAGAAGCTTAAAATATATAAAGTGTTTTCGAAATTTATCAGATTTTGGAAACCTTTTATACTCCGAAGAAGGTTTTAAATATGCTTCATTACGCAAGCCAGTCCTTGTTTATTATACGATCGATTGATTTATTCACCGTTTCCCCAGAATGTACCGTTTTCGGTTAAAACTCACAACGATTTTTTTGATTCCGAATATGGCAGTTTCGTATACAAATAAAACTTTAATTCACAGTACAATATAATTTTATTAGAAATTATTAACATTTAACAAATTCCAGTTATATTATTCTGCGATAAAAAGACAATAAGGAATAATTACAGCCTATTACGGCAAAATTTACATAATTTACATTAAAATAATAATGTCAAAGAGAAAATTATTCATTTAGTATGTCCCTATCTTCCTGGAATGAACTGAAATTTTACTTTCACATCGCAGTGGTTTATTTTAAAACCTTTGTAAAACCGTGATTTTGGATGTAATTATCAGCAATAGCAGCTCTCTCTTTATATATATTATCTATAAAGTAAATTTTACGCGCCTTACAAACTTGACAAATTAATAACTGTGGTATGGCATAGTTTATTAATTTAAGTGTGTTAGATTAAACACGTGGAATTAATTATTATATACTCGTACGTACCACAGAGATAAGTTTGAGATAATACCAATTGCTTACGGCAATCAATCAAATAAGCCTCGACGATATTCTCACTCTAATATGAATTCCGTATATTTCATCAGTTTGCAAAGTACATTTGAAGTATACATCTAAAGCAGACAGGCATGTGACCACGTTATTATAAACGTCTCGAGTGAATTTAAATTTTATTGCTAAATGCTATGTGAATATTTCATTTGAAGCGCACGAGGTATACCGCATTCGTACTCGTAGATGTTTCGTATTTTTGAGAGCACAGTGGACAAAGAACCCGCCTATTATACGAAGGTACCTGGTTCGAAACTGGGCATTAGCATGCACATTATATAAATTCATAAACACGAATTTTGTGTTTTTGAATTTATAATATAATACGTCCGAGCAATTATATTTCAGAAAGTTGCATGACATAACCTAAAAAATCGACCAAGTGCAAGTCGGACTCGCACACGAAGGGTTCCGTACCATTATCTATAAAAGCAGCAAAAAAACACGTTAGTTGTATGGGAGCCCCCCTTAAATATTCGTTTTATTTTAATTTAATTATTTATTCTTAAAGTGAATATATAACTAAATATTCTGTGAATATTTCAAGCGTCTACCTGTTGCCGTTATCAATATCGAGCAAAAACGAGCAAAAAAATCACGTTTGTTGTATGGGAGCCCCCTTAAATATTGATTATATTCTATTTTTTAGTATTTGTTGTTATAGCGGCAACAGAAATACATCATGTGTGAAAATTTCAACTATCTAACTATCACGGTTCATGAGATACAGCCTGGTGACAGACGGACGGACTGCGGAGCCTCAGTAATAGGGTTCCGTTTTACCCTTTGGGTACGGAACCCTAAAAAGAATCCTGTCTTTCAGAAAAACCTCGAAGAAGTCTTAAGTTTTGGATGGACTGATCAACAATTCCCACACAACCGTAGTTCATAACCATAACCGCGACAGTATGAACGGTTTTTGGTTTGGTTTTTGAGCAAAAGCAAGTGTTCATCATCAGGCAGAGCCGTTTGCAGGGTTTCATACTTATTGGTTTAAAATAATCAATAGCAAAACCATTACGGTATAATATTAACCACACAGGTGGCAACATCTTAAAAGGACTCTTTTAAAAAGGTGAAGTCTCGAGCTTTGGGGCATTCGAATGTCTATACTTGTGCAATCTGACGTCACATTAGCACAGTTTATGGCAGGTTTAACGAGTAACACCTACACCTCGTTAACCTCCCTATCATTGGCGAATAAATTTTACCATGACGTCACAAGAACTCCCAGTTCTCTCGAACACACGAATTAATCTCATTTCGGTCTAGTGTCATTGAAATAAGGTTCACTTTGAATTGTATCAATGGATACGATTTGAAGTATTACATTACTGTGGAAATAAATGTCGATGTGTAAACATTTTGTAGTATTTTGCTTTAGGTACATATTACTCGTAATATAATACATTATGTATACAACATTAGTTGGCAAATAACCTTGCGATTCGACTGATTTTAATAGGTTACCTCAGCGCCTATAGACGCTTGCAATGTGACGACGTGACGAGCTCGGTGGCGCAGTGGTGAAACGGGCTGTTACGCTGACACCAACGCTTGTGGATTCGATTCCCACACAGGACAAACATTTATGTTTATGAATATCTCTGTTTGTCTTGGTCTGGCGGTATTTTGGCTGGCGGAAAACCGCAGCCAAATAACAACTCCCTAGAGGATTGTTGTGTTCCTGAGTTTGAGTGAGGTCACCAGTATGCACCTAAGGAGTTGCTGTGTTAGCAGCAGAGGTGGCATCGCGCGAGTGATACTTAATGAGTTTCAAGCGTTCATATGCCACTTTACATCAGGTGGGCCGTGTGCTTGTGGCATACAAGTTGTGTGTATAAAAAAAAATACAAGAAGTATCCTTTCAAACGCCGATGCTTCAGACGCTGCTTGAAGACTTTATTCACTCGCAGGAATACATCGATTTTTCAAGGACTCGCTATTTAACTGGTTTCCTAGTAGATGGACGTAATTTCACAGTCGGTCTGTTACTGAACTTCTTACCGCTTTGTTTTTATTTCTTAGCGTGGTTGGTTACTCGGCTGTGTGTACCACGTACAGAAGCGATTAGCTTTAAGGCGACAAATTGCTTGCACACTTCATGCCAAATCCCTTGCGGGGTAGGCGGGGAGAACCGAGCATCACATGACTCGGTCCCTATATTCACTTCTTTAACATTCATAGCCTTTATGCACGCTCGCTGGTTTCTAGGGCTCCTGATATCAAACACAAAATTAGTTACACAGACTCCGAAATAAAAGTTAAAAAATGTAAAAAAGAAATTAAAAAAATATATTTTTTGTCTTTTATATTTTATAATCTTTTATAATACTGTAACAATAGTATTTGTACAATTGTAATTATATTGAGCGGGTGGTCTCACCATACTATGGATAAATCGTGTTTGGTCTTTTGCAAATTGTCTTTTTACGTCCTAAATGGATCTGAAAATATGGTGATTAAATAAATTAAAAAATAAAGTAATTTGTTTAATAAGCAATTTGATATAGACTCCTTTGTGTGCTTCCATCATCAGCTAGTTCATGCGAACTAGCATCAACTACACCCATCCACTACACAGTTAGAAAAAGCATGAAGTCGCTGTCATGGTTGCTTTGGTCGTCTCTGAGTCAAGCTTTCTTAGGAGAGGTAGGCGCATTAAGCCCATCTAGTGAAGTACTTCCATCTCACAGATAACCACAGCCAAATAACAACTCCCTAGACGGTTATTGTGTTCCTGCGAGTGAGTGAAATCTCCAGTAAGCTCCTAACGAGTAGCTGTGTTAGCAGCAGAGGTGGCGCGCGTGATACTGTAACTGCTTTACGTTAGGTGAATCGGATATTTCTATGCCTGTTATATAAAAATTACTTCTGTGCTATGACAGCATAATGATACGTTAGCAATGTAGACTGTTTCATAGCCTGATAATGAAATAAATATTTTTTTTTGCTTCTGTGGCCCGTAAAATTATCTGTTCCAACGGTATTAGCTTTTGGGTGGTTTGAAAACACAATCCTAAGCCACTCCACATTGGAATATGCTGTAATCCCCTTCGGATGTAAAAGTTTAAAAGCCGTAGCTCAGCAGTCGCACGCGTGTGTGTTGTTAATGTTGACGGTTGAATTTATAATCCATTTACTCATTGCAGAAACATGTAAATTAAGTTAAAAGTTAAAAGTATTGTTAGAATAGAAAGAATGGTAGTCGGTCTCGCCTGCTGTCCATGCGTAGGTAGTTTAGTAAATTTGACGAGCTCGGTGGAACAGCGGTTAATAACGCGACTTTGACACGGACACTCGTGGATTCGATTCCCACACAGGACAAACATTTGTGTACATGAACATGTCTGTTTGTCTTGGTCTGGCGGTTTAAGAGAGGTCTGGCCTATCAAAGCAGCCTTTCTGAGGAAGTACCGTCACCTCATAGAAAAACGCAGCCAAATAACACGCCTCTGGAGGGTTGTTGTGTTCCTGTGTGTAAGTGAGGTCACCAGTGAGCTGAGGCGTTGTTGTATTTATTAACAGCGGAGGTGGCATTGCGAGAAACACTTATTGTATTACAAGAGCTCAGATGGGCCGTATGTTTATATGCCTCCCGTTGTATAAAAAAACTAAGGATTTTTTATTTCAGTTATTCTTTATATACACTTTAGTTTACCTTTCGTTTTCAGGGTTCCGTACCCAAAGGGTAAAACGGAACCCTATTACTGAGGCTCCTCTGTCTGTCCGTCGGTCTGTCACCAGGCTGTATCTCATGAACCGTGATAGTTAGATAGTTGAAATTTTCACACATGATGTATTTCTGTTGCCGCTATAACAACAAATACTAAAAAAGAGAACAAAATAAATATTTAAGGGGGCTCCCATACAACAAACGTGATTTTATTTGCCCATTTTTGCTCGATATTGATAACGGCAACAGGTAGACGCTTGAAATATTCACAGAATATTTAGTTATATATTCACTTTAAGAATAAATAATTAAATTAAAATAAAACAAATATTAAATATTTAAAATATTTAAATACTTAATTTTTAATATTTAAATATTTATTTATATTATTTATTTAATATTTATAAATACATCAAACTTTTTTTTTCCCGTTTTTATAGATAACAGTACGGAACCCTTGGTGCGCGAGTCCGACTCGCACTTGCCCGATTTTTATGACAATACGTGGGTCACTAGTAAGCCGTTTCCATTTTTGCCACGTGATATTAATCCTTTGTCACAGCGTCGTCGTGTACAGTAGGGATCCGTATCGATCCAATGTGAATAGTTTTCAGTGTACTGTGGATTATAGAGATTTAATATTGGAATTTACGTTAGCTATAATTTTGAAATTTAGTATAGTTTATGATTATCAATATTATGGGCGATTTAAACGCTATGGTGGAAACAACAATCATAGATGATGGCGTCAGTAATATTCTTGGGAGATATGGACTTGGTGATAGAAACGTAAGAGGCGAAAGTATTATAGAATTTGCGGCAAACAACAACCTGACCATAATGAACATGACGTTTAAGCACCACCCAAGACGCATATACACCTGGACCCAGACGAACAACATCGCAATTAGATAGATTACATCCTGATCTGCTCAAGGTGGAGAAGTTTTTAAGAGAGGTATAGATGGTGCATCAAAGCAGTCCATCTGGGGAAATACCTCCACCTTACAGAAAACCGCAGCCAAATAACAATTTCCTAGAGGGTTGTTGTGTTCCTACGTGTGAGTAAGGTCACCAGTAAGCTCCCAAGGCGTTGCTGTGTAAGCAGCAGAGGAGGCATCGCGCGAGTTGTACTTAATATATTTCAGGCGTTAATAGGCTACGGTACCCGCTTTACATCAGGTGGGCCGTATGCTTGTATGCCTCCCGACGTAGTGTAAAAAAAGCTCTATTTTGAATTCACTCACTTTTCCGGGTGCTGATGAATGAACTTATACTCCCAACTTCTGATTGGCAGTCCGCGACTGAAACGGCAGTGAACTACTATGAGGAAAATACCAGCTAGGAAAGATAATGAGTTATTCGTCGACACTGTCAAGAAGAAACATTTCACTGGG
Organism: Pyralis farinalis; assembly: GCA_947507595.1. Lineage (NCBI taxonomy): Eukaryota > Metazoa > Arthropoda > Insecta > Lepidoptera > Pyralidae > Pyralis > Pyralis farinalis. The sequence goes on from OX382274.1 coordinate 20,398,659, forward strand.
CAGATTCGAGCTGAAAACCAAGACCCTAATGCCATGTGGAATACCAAAAAACGATCATCATAGGTGCGGTAAGAATCTCAAACTACACACACATCAAAGAAAAGATAGCACTGGATAACGGCAGAAACTTGGAGGTTAATATTGAAGAGCGCAGACATCTTAAAGCTAGTGGTGCGAGCGTAAGCTATTTGAACTCCATAAGTGCAGTCTTACAAGGACAGAAATAGTGACCTGGCGGGATTTATGATGAAATAGAAAAGCCCTTGAACACTGAACAGCGGCCTATTAAATTCTCGGGCCTTTTCTATAATTTGTCTCAGTATGGGAATTTCTTCGCCTGTGCCCCATCGCTTCACAATTCCTGTCTGTTTAGGTGCTATTTGTGGTGAAATAAAGGCCTGCAATCGTGAGTTCAATATATGGAGCATCACTTTACTCGCAGTAATTGTTGCATTTTATTGTCTAACCTTTATTATATAGAGGTATAAATATAGAAGGTAAGAGGGGAGCCGAGTGCTGCATAGGCACGTGGAATGTGAAAGGTGTATTGAATGATAAGATGAACGAACTGATAGACGTAATGAATGAGAGACATTTAGATGCTTTGTGTGTGACAGATACTAAGCGCAATGGGAGCGACACGGGTGATCAGCCCTGTGGTCTGGGGTGGGCCGGGACACATAACGCAACAAATAGACAGAGATAGAGATCCATTGCCCAAGCAGCGAGCCTTGCCCAAGGGATGGGCAGTACAGACGATCCTTCACCGGCATCGTCTTCACAGACACGCCCGCTCTGACATGAGCGATCGACTAAGAAGATAATTTATGAAATACTTTATTAATTAACAAAAGGTTAATGATTTTGATATAAAATTAAAAGTGTAAAATAAATCTTTCGTTTAAATTCGGTCTTTTTTATATGATGTCGGCGGCCATACAACACACGGTCCACGTGATGTAAAGCGGCTACCTCAGCCTATGAACGTACGCATCACATTAAGTGTCACTCGCGCGATGCTACCTCTGTTGCTAACACAGTTACTCCTTATGAGCTTACTGATGACCTCACTCGCAGAAACCCAGCAATCCTCCAGGGAGTTATTTTGCTGCGATTTTCCTCACTTCCCCAAAGGCGATGCTTTGATGCGCCCTATCTCTCTTAAAAAGTGTCTGAATTGTCTTCCTTTCTTATGCAATGATTAGGTACCTTATCATTGAACAACCAGATGTAGTAAAATCAAATAAATTTCACGTCTGAAACAGAAAAAGTACGTAATCTATATGACAAATAGGAAGGACTATTCCCTGGGATCGTGAAATATGGATGTCATTAATTTAAAACAAAGTATACGATCCCAGGAATCTTCCAAATGGCTCTGTGCGCATTGACGAACGTTTCTTTGATGGATTGAATATGTATGATTAAGTTCTTAAATCTTTACATTATAGTAATCAGTTAGATACTTTTATAATCGCAGGTGTCATGATTAAATTAGTACCTTCACTTTACGTATGTATATATGTACAATGTGTTTAAAATGAAAAAAAAAAATGTGAAAATTTTTGGATATGTGCAAGCTTGAGGAGCTCGGTGGTGCAGTGGCGAAAAGCGGTGTTACGTTAGTTTGACACCAACGCTCGTGTGTGGGTTCGATTCCCACACAGGATAAATATTGTGTGCATGAACTTGTCTGTTTGTCTTGGTCTGGGTTTTTTAAGAGAGGCAGGGCGCATCAAAGCAGCCCGTCTGGGAAAGTACCCCCACCTCACAGAAAACCGCAGCCAAATAACAACTGCCTAGAGCGTTGTTGTGTTCCTGCGTGTGAGTGAGGTCACCAGTAAGCTCCTATGGAGTTGCTATGTTAGCAGCAGAGGTGGCAACGCGTGAGTGATACTTAATGTATTCCAAGCGTCAGGTATCAGGGTATAACATACTTTTATTTAAATTTCTTTTATTGTGTAAAAATGCTCATTAAAATTAATTGTGCATTAGTTTCACACCATATTTCCATCATTAATGGCATTCGATACTACATAACATTTATGGAGTTAATATATACATATGCAGCGGAGCTGAGCTTACCGGTTTATAAGTTTATTTATGTGGGGGCCCCATTGTAATTTGGAGTCTACTGTAATTCGAAGACACACATTAACGAATTCTACTTTATTACTCCCAATGAGAACTTCTGTATTGGCAGAAGTCACATCTGGAAGACTAAATTTGATGCATATGCTTTTAACCGAGTTTAGCAAAAGATTATTACATGTGAACTAATTTAAAAAAACTTAACGAGTAACGATAAAAAGCACTATCAAAAAATTTTTGTTTATCATCAAACATCTTTTTTTAATATATTGAATATATAAACTAAATGTATTATTAGGTTTATACATAGGTATATTTTACAATACAAGATATTTTTTATCGTAGTTTATTTACACGTGATTATAATATCCATACATATAATATATACCATTTTGTTCGATAATCATTTTGTGGGTAGTGATATAATCCGTTTGCTGTAGAAATTTTGGGACTCTGATCTGAGAGTCAGGAATATGTGGTGGATGCATTAACACTTCCCAACCAAGTTCCATCAATTTTTGCTGAGTGGCTAAATATATGTGTAGTCTGGCGTTATCGTGATGAAAAACCACACCCTTTTTGGCAGTATATATTCGAATCGATTGTTTTGCCCGGCGGTAAACGTTCATAATGAACAATGGCCTTCCAATCTCACCAATTCCACCTTATTGCGAGTTAATCGGGGTTTCGCTATAGTCTGTGGAGCTTGACTGCCCTTTGATCATGGTCAGAACGATTTTCATCATCAGTAATCAATCTTTTTAAAAACGGTTCTGTTTCGTTGCGTTTCAATAGTAATCGTAAATGAGTACACGATTCATTGGGTCTCTTTCAGTGGGTTTTACCTAGTGTGGCTCCCAAATATCGAGCTATAGAAATATAGTAACGACAAATATCCCGAACTTGCTCCACTTTTTCAAAAATGGCTTCGACTTTATCCGTTACTGGTCAACCAGAACGAACTTCATGATCAACATTATTGGACAAAAAACTCTTCAACCAATTATGTACTATTCTTACTGGTACTGCAAACTTCTTCCCTAAACTTTTTCTCCGACCTATTGTAATAATTTATACGTATATATATAATTTCTATAAAAATTGGAAATGGAAGTTAAAAAATCGGCCAAGTGCGAGTGGGACTCGCGCACGAAGGGTTCCGTACCATTATCTATAAAAAATGCAAAAAAAATCACGTTTCTTGTATGGGAGCCCCCTTAAATATTCATTTTATTATATTTTTTAGTATTTGTTGTTATAGCCGCAATAAAAATACATCATATGTGAAAATTTCAACTGTCTAACTATCACGGTTCATGAGATACAGCCTGGTGACAGACGGACGGACGGACAGCGGAGCCTCAGTAATAGGGTTCCGTTTTACCCTTTGGGTACGGAACCCTAAAAACAACATTTTCCTTTCGTGCAACTGTTTTATCAACATGTTTAAGACAAAAACTAACTTTACATGTAGGTCCACTGATAAAAAGAGTCGGATCAAAGCGATATATTGTAGGTCGTCTGACTGAAAATTTTGTCCTTACAGAAACTTTCCTGCGAGGTATTGAGGTTGCCAAGAATTTTTTTGGAACTTACTGCAAACCAGGATATTGTTTATATTACAAGCGTATATTGCATGTCGTAACAACATCACATCGCGTTGGTTGGTCGGTTTGGTTGGCTGCTATTCGACGTAGAATACAAAACCATGGAAAAGCGGTTATTGTGAAATGGTAACAGATAAAGTTGTTTTAGCTTTCATTACAACGTTATGCACATATCACTGTGGTTATTACTGATTTGGCGATTAAAGATTGTTTATGAACATACGTGTACGGTTCAATACATCTCGTAAGGTATTTCCGCCGAGGGGAAGGAATTCCGCAAGGCAACTGCGCGGTGCGGAAGGGATGTCGTGACACAGCAGCACGGTGCGAAAGAGATGTCGTAATGTACAGGTCGCGCTGCGAGAGTTGAGGCGAACACGGTACACACTCACTGACTTAATATTTGCATACAGGGTAATGCATTTTTGTTTTATTTATATTATTGTAGTATAAGATAACTGACGTCAATAAAAGGAGTAGGTTATCAATCGACAGTATTTTTATTTGTTTAGCCATATGTATAGATCTATGTAAAGCAAATAAAATACTTTAAAACCAGTTATTTTACTATTTAGATATAATTAAAATATAAAGTTAATCCGTGTCGGAAAGTTCACCTATGCTACTCGTACTAATGTCTGAGCTACCAGAATATACAGAAAATAACTTTTCATTTGATGATTTCCCAACTTGTATGGACTTATCGGTCTATTTTAGGTTCTAGCTTTATGTATTCTTCTTCGTTTTCTTAAATTTATCTGAAATAGATGTCCAGAATGTATTCTTTGACTCTAAGCTTATGGAGTTTATTAAATATAATATTGCCTTAGACAATTTTCTGAAAAATGAATATTGTGTTTTTGCGACCAGTCTACCATTTCGCCTTCTTTTGAACTCGACTTTGAACATTTTTCATATTCTGCATAGTAATTGCATTATCTACAAAAAGCACCGATGTCGGTTCTAGGTTTGGTAAAACTTTTTCTTTGAGCCATTTACTATAATTGTGGATATTCATAGAACCATGGTAGTCACCCATCTTCAGATGTGATTTGAAGCATTACACCACTACGGTATCAGGAACAAGGCTCTCGAACTTCTGTCTTCTTATCTGGGCAATAGGATACAGAAGGTCGATATTAATGGTAAAAGATCTTCGGGATCCCCTGTAGTTATGGGAGTCCCACAGGGGTCAATTCTAGGTCCATTCTTATTTTTAGTATATATAAATGACTTACCTTATTATGTAAAGGATAAACATGAGATTGTATTGTTTGCGGATGATACCTCTTTGACATTCAAAATTAATAGACAGTTAGGTAATTATGACGAAGTTAACGATGCTCTCTCTAAAGTTATGCATTGGTTCAATGTTAATAATCTGCTTTTAAATAATAAAAAGACTAAAGTAATTAAGTTCTCAACACCTAATGTAAGACAGGTGACTACAAATGTACATGATAATGGAACTAATTTAGCCCCTGTGGAGACAACTGTGTTCTTGGGTATAACAATCGACTCCAAACTACAATGGGGCCCACAAATTGAAAAATTATCAGGAAAACTAAGTTCTGCAGCCTATGCAGTGAAAACTATTAGACGGCTCACTGATGTTGATACGGCTAGAATAGTTTATTTCAGCTACTTTCACAGTATTATGTCATACGGAATTCTTCTTTGGGGTAACTCCGCGGACATTAACACCATCTTTTTATTGCAAAAGAGAGCCATAAGAGCTATCTACAAACTTGGTCCCCGGGAGAGCCTTAGAGAAAAATTCAAAGAAATAAATATTCTAACAGTCGCATCGCAATATATCTATGAAAATCTTTTGTATGTCCATAAAAACATAGACTCATTTTGTAAAAAGAGTGATACTCATAGCATAAATACTAGATATAAGCATAATCTTGTGTTACATGCAAGCCGTCTCCACAAAATAAGTAATTCTTTTATGGGGCAATATATACGGTTCTATAACAAACTTCCCAGCAATATAAGAGAATTGTCAATAAACAAATTTAAAAGTACTGTTAAAGCCAAATTGTGTAGCAGGGCATATTATAAAGTATCTGACTATATTAATGATAAAAATGCCTGGGAGTGAGACGATCCAATTATAATGTAATTAATAAAATATGTAAATTTGTTTGGATACCAAAAGAGGGATGCCTGAGTTTTTTGGCAGTATTTTTATCAGTGCTCACCTAGTCATGAACTGCACGGTAGGGAAAAAAATTGTGACGATTCCAAACAAATGTAGCCATTTTTACGGAATAAAAAGATTTTGACTTTGACTTTGACTTTGAAGGTCAGTAATGGGTTAGGTAAGAAATCATTTGCACTACTAGCATGAACGATTGTAATCATCGAGCCTTTAGATACAGGAACTTCAGCTCCTTTATTTATGTTATCAGTCCACCACGCAGAGTCGTGTGTGTGCTATGAATAAACGATTCATCGGAATATACAATCGACCGTCCTTCCTTCCTATAATCTTGTAACTGACTTAGATAATGTTTTCATCTACTATTCGTTTTTTCTATTAACAATTTTGGTTTGTTTCTGTTTTTTTCCAGCGAAAGCAAATTTTATGTACGACTTTCGTTATACTTCCTGTAAAATTAAGGTATCGCTTCAAGACTTCGTGAAGCTTTTTCATCGTAGGCAAAGTCTTATGTATCAACGAAGTTATATCTGTATCCTCTAATTACATCCTTATCGAAATCAACGACATTGGACTTCGGTGACAATGTTGGCCTGTTCTTCCCCTGTGTACTGAATTTGGGTCTTTGAGTTGATGTCGATGCCCCTTCCCAAATCCAGTAACTATACGTTGAATAGTGGTCTTTGATATTTGAGTTGCTGCGGACGTCCGTTTATACAATTCAGTCATTATTAATAATATAGTAAATTAGATTCGCCTTTTATACGTTTTATTTAAAATAATTGAACACATTAAATACAATTTCACGTTTTTGTCCATGTAGTGTATTACCGCGCCCTATTGTACAATATCCCATAACACCACTGGCACAAAATAGGTACAATTAAATCGCGCAGAAAACAAAAATACTCGGACCACTAATGTAACAGTTATCTAGCAACAACTTTAAAATACAATATTTTATATATTAGCGAGACAAAATCCGCTTTTCAGTCAGACTACGCATGACATCAGCACGACGAGCGTATACAGATACAGAACAAACAAATTAGCGTGTGTTGATCGCCTCAACTATCGCTGCGCGATCTGTATTACTTGGTTGGTGCGACAGCGATGTCATTGGTAGCCGCGAGGTTTGCGACGGATGTCGTTAGGTAGCTCAAAATGAAGGTAGTTACCCGCTTTGCTCGCATCAACAACAACTTTCCTGCACTACACGACCCGACTCTGTTAAGCGGTAGGCAGTAATTATTCTATTCCGTTTGAATTTACAATTATTGTCTACTGTTGTGTATTCGATTCGATTCTATCTGAGTATTCGAACACAAATAATAATAACTCCGTATTTAATAAAAAAATTGACACAGAGAAGAGACTACGTGAAGGTCAAGGACGGTCGATGTATTTGAAAGCTTTCGTCTTAACACTTGAATTTCAAGACTTCCTCTTCAGAGCTAATCTCACTTGTGTATGTACCCTGTTAGGAATGATACGCCTCATATGACAAACGTCTATAGGCAATAGTATCGATTCATATCATCTATATCGGATCCTTGCTTGCTACCCAACATATTAGAATCGACTACGTCGTACGTTACTATTGTTTTTATACGAATAAAATAGCAAAAACACCCACGAGCATTAGCAATACCACAAGCGTCTTTAGTGCGTAGTCGATCTTGTAGAAACCGCTCAAACCTTTTTCATTGCCGTAGTCCAATGGGAAAACCGAAATTGCGTTCTTCCTATATAATATAGTAAGAACGCATTTTCGGTTTCCCCATGCGGAATATGCATACTAAAATACTAGCAGCACTGACTCTGCATAAATGCAATTTGTCTACTATGATCAATAATTCGGTCGGAGGTCGCCCGACCACGGGGCTGCTGGCCACGAGCCAATATGGCGAATTGGCCACGGAATCGGCACCTCCTCTTAGGAATACTGCACAGCATACACGGTTGTGTCTATCTTTGACAATAATAGCTTAAGTAACCTTAAATTATAAGGTACCCGAACACGGTGGCGCAGTGGTTAATGACGCGACTTTGACACCAATATTCGTGGGTTCGATTCCCACACAGGACAAACATTTGTATGCATGTCTACATGTCTGTTTGTTTTGCTTTGGGTGTAGAAAACCGCAGCCAAATAACAATTCGGTAGTGGGTTGTTGTGTTCCTGCGTGTAAATGAGGACACCAGTAAGCTCCTAAGGAGTTGCTGTGGTAGCAGCAGAGGTGGCATCGCACGAGTGATGCTTGATGCATTACAAGCGTTCATAAGCTCAATCAATCAAATATTTATTTGTGAAACATAGATACAGCAATTCAGATGTTACATATAGACAGGAATAGATCGCTATGTTTTGCCATGTATAACATACAAATATTTAGAAAAATTATAAAATGTAGTAATTAATTTAACAATGAGTTCAGTACAACCAATTGCAATAATGTCATGAGAATTAATATTAACATGGAATATTAATAATATCGAATTTTACAGGGTGTCATTAAAAAAAACACAGTAAGCTACGGTAACCGCTTTACATCAGGTGGGCCATGTGCTTGTATGCCTGCCGACGTTGTATAAAAAAGCAATATTTGTGCGCAAGCAAAACTCGTTCGCCCCACTAATGATAACTACATCTACGTTAATGATTTCATAAAGATGGCTGCAGTTTATTTGTTAAGTGTAAACTGAGATAGATATGATTGCAAATAACATTTTCAGGAATACCGTTCCTATATGAAATATATTATTTGTATGTGCGTTTGTCTGTGTGTGCGTTTTTTTTCGAATATTCGAATTTTGACTTCAGATTCGGATTCAGAATAAAAAAGTAGAATAGGAATATTCAGGAACACCGTTCCTATCTCTTAAGGAAGATGGCCAAAATGGCCGACAAATAAAAAAAATAATTGGATTGTTATATAATTGACGAGCCAGGTATTCCTCTGGCAATGCAAGCTTGCGGATTCTCAGCTGGTTTTAAATGATATAGTTACAACATATTGATTTTTCCATATACAAGCGTTAGCACGTGTGTTAAACTTCATGATTGAGTACATGGACTGCATCATTCCTATGTAAGTATATAGTTTAATGACACAGGTCTGACGGTACTTAGCATTTATTTAAACGCGTTTGCATATTATTGTACATGTTTTGCTACGTGGCTACGAATGATTCGTAGCATTAATTTTATGTTATGATACGCTGCTACGACAAATTTGTAGCATAAGCGTAGTGCTACGGCAGTGCTACACGCGTAATATGGCGTATACGTAGTCAACACGACGAAGAGAAAAAAATATATATATTTATTTGCCCTTAACCTTTCACGGGTACTTAGCCACGTCTTACTTTCTTTAAATCAAATCCTAATATATCTATATCAAACATAACTAGGCGTAAGTAGAGTTCTGATTGAATACTAGATTATAATACCATCCAGGTGATCAGAAAACGGAAATTGGAGATGATCATAGAGGCTCGTCTGTGGTTAATAGAGAATGTGATTTGTTAATTTAAGTTCTCTCTGCCTACCCCGTAAGGGATTTGGCGTGAAGTTATAGTTTAGTTATAGTGATTTGTTAATCGCGTTTGAAGTTGTTGAGTTCCGTTCGCGTATGTCTGTCAGTCAATCACACGGTCTTTTTTTTTTGTTGCCTTACCTAGCCCCAAAGTAAGCGAAACTTGTGTTATGGGTACTAGACAACTGATAAACATACGTAGATACATTTTTTTTTGTAAATACATACTTATTATATCATGCACACAAATGTTTGTATTGTGTGGGAATCGAACCCACAAGCATTGGTGTCAAAGTAGCGTTACAGCGCGTTTCACCACTGCGCCACAAAGCACGTAATTTTTTTTTTGAAATTATTAATCAAGCTTCAGTTTCATCTTACTATACGCGGCTTTCGCTCTTAGATTTGCTGTTATGGTTAACGTCGATCACTCACTCGGGAGATATGGACAACCAACAGTCACCAGATCGGTGGTCGAATGGGTAACAATGGCTACTTTAACAACAAAGTGTTCGACATTTGTGTGGATGAAAATATGTTAGTGTTGATCTGGGTGTTTTAAAAGTATAGGGCGCATCAAAGCCGTCCAAATGGGTATGTATCTCCATCTCACAGAAAACCGCAGCCAAATAACGCTATGGGGGGTTCTTGTGTTCCTGCGAGTGAGCGAGGCTTGGGTAGTTCGTGCCTTGAGACCAAGTGCAGAATCCTGCTGGAAAGTTACATAGTACGTAGGTACATATTTAAAAAGTGAATTACTGAGAGGTTCCACAAGACGATCCAAGACAGTCTCTTATACACTGTGACTGAAGTCTTAACTCCTTTTTCACAAAAATGAAGCTTTTTCACTCCTTGATAATACGACCCCCATCGAACTGTTACACGCAGAACGATGACCGCGTTGCACCTTTTTCGATCACTTGGGCGACTTCTTTAGAACTGTGTGCGTACACTTTGACATTTTGCTTGTTGTAGCGTTCTTCAATCGTAAGTTTTTTTCCATCAATAAAGAGGATATTTTTGTGCCTTTCACCTGCGTATCAGGACAGAAAGCGTTTTAATTGATCCATTATCTGCAATTGTAGGGATTGATTTAGGGCATGCCCTGTATTTCAACGAGAAGTCCCAAGCTTCAGATCTTGGTTTATTATACGCGACAGAGTCCTTGCAGAAATCTTAATTTCTCGCTATAAGAATTTTTGTTTCCTAATGGGATTTCGGCAAAATCTGGCTTTACCAGTATTTACAGCCTTTGTAGTAAGTATTTATGCACTGGTACGTATTGTATGTGTATAACAAAACACTCGCGGTATTATTGCTGCGTGCGTCTCCATAATTTTCAGGCAGTTGCGGAAAATCAGTGGTTTGCTCTTCGAGCAAATAATGCACTGAGCTGCTGCCTCTTCATATCACTGCGATACACAATTTATTCTACAGTTATTATAAGGAACACCGTTCCTATATGAAACCTATATGTTTGTCAGTGTGTGTGTGTGTCTGTCGCTTTTCTTCGAATATTCGAATTTTGAATTCAGATTCGGATTTAGCATAAAAAAGTAGAATAGGAATGTCTGAAAAATCAACCTCCTATCTCTTAAGGAACATGGTCAAAATGGCCGACAAATAAAAAAAAATGTATTGTTATTTAATTGACGAGCTAGGTGTTTCTCTGGCAATGCAAGCTTGCGCATTCTCAACTGGTTTTATTTTGTATTTACTCATTGTTATGCCGTGAGCCCACAGCGTAAGAATAGGTCACTCCATCTGAAGCCGCGGGTATCGTAAAAGGCGACTATGGGATACAGGAAACGGGCAGCAGCGTCCCCTACTTTAATGTACTTTAGGAACTTACTGCGGATGCCAATCCGCCTGCCAAGCGATAAAAAGACGGCCCCAGTCACGGGCAGTCCCGCTTTCGATAGATGAAAATCGTAAGTAAATGAGAGGCTAAGGCTCTGCCAGACTGGGGAAGTCCTTAGAGAAAACCACAGTCAAATAACTCCTTGAATAGTTGTGTTTTTGCGAGTGGTAAGATTAACATAAAGCATCTAAGGATTCACTGTGTTAATAGTTAGGGTGCTAGGCGTAGTTTTCAGGTTAATTTAATTTGCACCTGAAACTTGTTAGCTACATTTGTGTATCTACCAAGATCTATTTACGTATATCCGAATAGTATAAAAAGACCCCGTATTTATAATTCGACATGTTCCAACAATGCATGACCAACTTTATCGGATCTAGTGGAAACAATTTAGTACACATGCCCAAAATTGGCAGGGGCTTAATTGAATTCCATAGGACGCAATTCACATCGTTCGGAGTCCGCCGGCGTTCCATTCTCTCACAAGTTGATTTTTTTGCATACATACGAATACCTCTGGTCACCTCCATTTGTACGAACTGTCGACTATATCGATTGTATTCGAGAGTGAGCCGTAACTTCGTCCGGTCAAAATCGACGCGGACAATAAACGAAGCTTTGTGACTTAGTAACACCAAATACATACATAGTTTCACTGTATTAATACTAAGTCGATTTGTTAAGAAATGAAAAACCCGTCTACCATCACGTATAAAACATCTAAACTAATGATTTTATAAGATTAGTGAATAAAAGACTAAGTACAAAAATAAAATAGTCATTTATAAAAATAATTTTCAAATAAAAAATATCTTGCTGAGCTAAAATTAATTATATATACATTCTGTGTACTAAGTATCGGGAATTTGTCAATAAAACAAAAAATACAAATTATTCATCTAAATTTATTTTATCGCCTTCAAAGTAGGCCCCATCGCTTGCAATACAACATCTCCACCGCTTCACCCAGTCTTCCATACATTTTTCATAGGCTATTTGCGGTATGGCCTTTAGCTCATTCAGCGAATTTTCTTTTATGGCTTCTATCGACTCAAAACGTTTTCCTCGAAGTGGTAATTTTAACTTGGGAAATAAAAAAAAGTCAGACGGAGCCATATCAGGTGAATACGGTGCTTGGTCGAGAACTTTTGTTGAATTTTTCGCTAAAAACTCTTTCACTATAATGGCTGTGTGTGATGGTGCATTATCATGGTGCAGCATCCATGAGTTGTGTTGCCACAAATCTGGACGTTTTCGGCGGATACTCTCACGCAAACGCTTCATGACGCCTAAATAATATTCTTTATTCACTGTTTCTCCCTCTGGAAGGAATTCGGAGTGAACCACACCACGGTAGTCAAAAAAAACTGTCAGCATCACCTTGATTTTGGAGCGACTTTGCCGCGGTTTTTTGGGTTTCGGCTCGTTTTCGAGACGCCATTCTGAAGACTGTTGGCTTGTTTGCATGTCGTACTCATAAACCCATGTCTCGTCGCCAGTTATTATACGTTTCATAAAGGTCGGATCCGTAGAAGCTCGGGAAACCATGTCTTCAGCGACATGCTTTCGCTGCGCTTTTTGAACAAAATTGAGCTCTTTTGGAACTAGTCGAGCGGCGACGCGTTTCATGCCTAAAATGTCAATGAGAATGTTGTGGACGGACTTAAAAGATATGTTCACCTCACTAGCCAACTCTCTCAGACTCATACGTCGATTTTCGAGCACTAGCTTCTTGATTCTGTCGATGTTTTCTCTGGTCGTAGCGGTTGAAGGTCTACCAGAACGAGGCAAGTCTACTACTACTTCTCGGCCTTCTTTAAAAGCCTTATACCATTCATAAGCCCTTGTTTTCGATATACACGATTCGCCGTAGGTATTTCGCAACATTTTTAGTGATTCACCACATGAAATATCATTTGAAACACAAAATTTAAGGCACACTCTTTGTTCAACAATATTTTCCATTGTAAAAATCGCCGAGGACTCAAAACTATGACCAACAAAAAGTGTAGTTTAAAACAAATTAAATGACAGATCCCGCTCAAATTTTGCGCGCTAAATCAGTACAGTGCTACCAACATGCAGTAAAAAAATTAGAACGACCTCTTTTACGCGGGTCTTTTTATTGACATATTCCCGATACTTTTTACACAGAGTAGTATATTATAAAACATCGGGAGGCATACAAACATACGGCCCACTTGATGTAAAGCGGTTAGCCTATAAACGACTGCAATACACTAAAGAATTTTGATTTTGCTTACAACTAGATTGGAAAATAAGCATACGGCCCGCATTAGATAGTAAGCGGTCACCGCAGCCTATTGACACTCGCAACACCACGGGGTTGTTACTCGCGCGCTGCCAATCTAGTGAGCTAAGGCTGTTTCGTCACAGTAATTTCTCTGTCATATCTCAACTTTCAAACCGGAACACAGCTATATAAATAAGCCTGCTTGGCGGTAGAAATAGGTAAATATTAAAAAAAGTATTACTAGCGTGACACCATGTGTAGGTACACTAAAGTATTACTGCTACTAACACAGCTATTCCTTGGAAGCTTGGGATAACCCTCTAGGAAGTTGTTATTTGGATGTGGTTTTTTGTGGGGTGGAGGTACATAACTAGATAATCTGCGCCTTTCCTCTCTAAGAAATGTATTTGTTTTTAAAGTCACTTTCCAAAACACTTTATTTTTATGCCATCCTCGATAAATTTGAAAGATTGTTTTCTTCAATCTACACGATATGAAGTACATTATACGCCATGATGATTCTAAGGATACTTCATACATCTGAATAAGTTACAGCATAGTTCAGAACTCGCAATTGTAGATTGTTGACGCAGTCGTATAATAAAATGCTGAATGCTTACATTTACCGCTTTATTTCAAACTAATACAGCAATAAATTACATTTTAGACATTTTTAATTAAACTTTAGTATGTAAGTAACAGCCGCAGTTGTATGAAAAAGTAAAATATGTAAATTCGAAATATGGAAAGGCAAATATCAGACTGTAATTTTTATCGTATACGTAGGACGGCACCCCACACGATGGACCGGAGATCTTGTGAAGATCGCAGGAAGCCGATTGATGCAAGCGGCACAGGATCGATCCCTTTGGAAGTGTAAGGGGAGGCCTATGTTCAGCAGTGGACTTTTGTCTAAAATGTGTATCGCATCTTTTAGACATAATTATAAACTACATCTCCTAGACTTGCAGAGACATACTTGATTATTGCATTGTTATCTACGATATCCGGTTTACGGTTTCCGGTGCATTGCATGTATCATCGCCATGTAATCAATGCATTGTATGTGTAAGGAATTATTTATCATTCGAATTATGAATGTGTGAGTGTATGTGTGTATGTATATTTATGTGTTTGTTGTGTGTTAAATTACTCTATACCCAATTCTACTTCCTAAACTGTATTTCACATTGAGTCTTGCTGTACAGGAATGTGCAGCGTGATGAACTGTTGTGTCCTTAATCCCATCAGGTATCTACGGAAGACCAGCGTCGTACCGTCTCACGAGGACGAGGACATAATTATGCTGAGTGGATGCCGATTCGGTGTCATAGTAAAGAGCTAGTTCTAGCTATTCGGCTCAACGACAATACTTCGCGCCAGTTTCCTTCTTTTTTTTCAATCTGTAATTAATTTCTTTAAATGATGAATGATGACTGAAATTATGATGTTCATCAAATTAATTGATGGAATGTCACATTTGGTATTAGTTACTTTTTTCTTGGAAGGATTAGGCGCTTAGAATCGTTATATAGTTATAGTATAATTGGACATTTCTTCCTATCTACCTAGCTATGGTGAGTTTATTGTAGTTTCTAGATCGCTAAGGATTAAATACAAGTTTGGTCAATATAAATTATAAGTCAATGTTAGTGTTAATAATAGTAGTATTTTGTAAACGATAAATGAAAACCAAATTTTTGGTTAACTTTGAATTGTAATCGCACACCGAGAATTTTGTACTATTGAACCATTTGAAATTTATTTACGCCTTCCTTTGTAGTAAATTATGTGGTCAGTACACTAGATCGAACTTATCTAGCTTATGTGATTTTAGTATTTTTAATGAGGTCATCATTTTTAGAGTCAAAGCATGTAGCGCGACCTGCGAATTAATAAACAGGGTCTGGAGAGAGTTAGGACTGAGAGAGGTAGAGCCAGTCAAAGTAGCTCAACTGGGGATAAAAACACTCACACAACAAATCACATATGTATAACTAGTCGGGCCTTAAATACTGTTACATAGAAACTTTAATTATTATGAATTTGGAAGGCGTTTATTATGTTAATAACTTCTTTGGATTGCCCGCCGTTTTACTTACTTTTTTCGTGTTCATTATCAACATACAATATGAAATAGGGTTTTAAAGAAAATAAGATTGCAGTGATTGCCTTGCACAAAGTGGGTATGGAGCCGTCGGTCATATTCAAGACACTTCAAAAGCTTGGTATCAGCCGTATATCGTACTATCGACAGATATATCAATATTCCTCTGTTGAAGACCATAAAAGATCGGGGCTAGAACTACTAAGGTTGTTAATACTGTTACAGCCAGAATTTGCCAAAACCCCATTAGGAAATAAAAAGTATTATCGCGAGAAAAGGAGATTCCCGCTAGGACTCTGTCGTGTATAATTAAACAAGACCTGAAGCTTCGGACCTATCGTCGATATACAGGACATGCCCTAAATCAATCCCTACAATTGGAGAGAGTGGATCAATTAAAACGCCTTCTGTACGCAGGTGAAAGGCATAGAAATACTTGCCAACCATCTTCTCTATTGAAATTGGGGTGTTTTCTTATTTCTTGTTGCGCGAGGCTATTGAAATAAGAAAACACCCCAATTTCAATAGAGAAGATGGTTGGCAAGTACCACCTGCTTGGGATCCAGTCCTAAAAATAATCAAGTCACAAATCCAAAGATCTACTAAAAAATGTTCGGACACTGTGAGCGATTTTTGTGTGAATCGGAACATATATAATTAATCCATCCATGTCGGTAGATGTAATAATTGAATAACTAATGTAAGACAAATACCACCTTAGTCTTTCCTGCGACCACGGACGCTGCAAAGCGTTCGAAACGTCAGGTTTCAACAAAATAAATAAAACACGCGATACTTCCGTTAAAAATAGTTTAATTTCAATATGTAATATAAGTTTTATTAAGATTACATTACTTCACAAAAAATAAATGCATATTCTGTATGATCTGAAATCTACTTTGAGTTTCTTTACAACCTCGTTATTTCTCGGAGTCAGTTGGTGGTGGACACCTTTAGACCGGCTGCTTGGAATATCAGGGTTACCATATTTTGGTGTATTTTCATCATGAGTTTCTGCCAATAAGTCGCCATAGACTCGTTGGCAATTCAGCGGGTAAGGAACCTTAAAATGCATTTTTTGTTATTTGTTTCATACTGTACTTTCAAACTGTGGTGCGTTTGGAAATAATATTAAATTAAAACATGTTTACTATAAACTGCATTATATATTATAAACAATTCAATTCATAACAGACATTGTCTCCTAGTTTACGTATATAATACAAATGGTAAATACAGTTGTATAAGAATTCCGTATACAAGGCCACATTCCGATTATATCACACGGCACGACATCGATTCGCTCGGAATTGAACTAGTCTCAAATCCTCACACAGAGACCCAAATATTTGTTGAATATGAAGATCTGGCTCTGCTACCTTTTAGATACCAAATATCGCGACGGCGGATTTAGTAATATAGAAGGCCATAGTGATTTTTATGCAACGCAGCTGGCCGCACTTTGCCGACGTATGGTTTATGCAGCAACACTGCAAATTATCTCTCTTTTCAATCGTTTCCTCATTTTTGGTGATCGTGGTCATTGAAACCCATTAAATAGACAAACTGTCTCCATCAGTCCCGGTCCGAAGCAGCTCTCACCACTTGATAACATTTAGATGAGGAGGTTCCTTCTTTCAATTGTTCAGACTAACGTGTTGGCGACTGGCTAGGTTTTCTCTTTCCTTCGGGTTGCTAACAATGTCCAGTTTTTCAAAGTTGCCATCTCCTCTTCGTATTATGTGGCTGAAATAGAATACTATGCGTTGCATCCATGTGGTGTACAGTCGGGTTTTAATGCCCTTTGGAGCATTGGTTTCCAGTACACATTTCGAATGCGTCTATTCTTTGTCTCTCTCTTGTCTGAGTGGATCACTATAATGTTCAAAATTCCATGTACATAGATTTTTTAGCCGTTTTACGTAAGAAGAATAAAGATTTGTTTATTTAATATTAGCTACCCGCTCCGGCTTTGCACCAGTGATTGATCGCTACCAAACTTCACAGGATCACCGGTGGGTTAATGTGAATTTTGTGTGATTCCTTGAAAATTTCATCAAAATCTGCCCAGTCGTTTTAGAGTCCATAGAGGACAAATATACATGCATTAATTTTTATTCATATAGATTACGACGAAATACCTTACAGAAAACCGTGGCTAGATTACAACTGGAAATTTGTTGTAATCATGCGAATCGAAATGTAGTAAGCTCATGAGGCGTTTCCTGCTTTAACAGTGAGAGAGGTCATTGCCATCATATTGGTAAATGTTTTACAGCAGACGGATCTATGCTTGTTTTTCGGATGCAGGTTAAAGAAGAGATTAAGAAGCGATGACATAAGCACACAAAACAATACACATAAATTTATAACATTAAAATTATTATTTATAAAACTGTGTTGCGGCAAATTAGTTCTGCAAGTCTTCCTTCATTAGTGCCAAAGTTGTGTGGGCCAACTTTGACAGTTGTTGGATGACTCAAGTTATACTAATTTATTATCATTTTCCCTCAAACGTTAGATATGACACAACAAGGACACAACACGTAAAGTATCTTTACGTGACGTCATACAAGTGAACCTAGTTTAAATAATATTAAATCCTATGGACTTGGTCAACAAGGTTGAAATTGATATAAAAATATAAGTACGTGGAGCTCGCGGTGACCAAACGGCGCAGCGGGCAGGCTTAATTGAGGTAAAACTTAGATATTTGGGTAGGTGCGTGGGTTGTAGTAAACATGCTTGTTGGTGCATTAAGATACTTAGAGAGATTTTACATTGTTTGCCCTGTAACAATAACAACATAACCTTAGGTACCGTTTATTTATATAATTAAATTCGTACTTGTACTCGTATCAATTTTGTACACGGGGTAAGAAGAATGGTATATTTTTTATTCATTATTAATGATTGCTGTAAAACTATATTAGTTTACATAATTAAATTTTATTTTTTTACTATGTCTGGTGGCAAACAAGTATACGACCAGACTGATGTCATTATTATTACCATAGCCTATGACCGCGTGCAATACAAGGAGTAGTTAGTCACCACGACAGCTAGTAAAGGAGTTAACATGTAATTTCCTTCACGTGCAGGAAGCCAACGACCCTCCAGGAAACATTTATTTGGCTACAATTTTCTATAAAGTGGAGGTATTCCCTCAGAAGTTAACAACAATAATTAAATGTATCGTCTCCTATGGCTCTTCGATTTATTTTGCTTGTTATGTCTGTATAAACTATTCATAACTGTAATTATTTCACATTTCTCTCATGACTCTAATATATACCGAGTCTATAATAATTTTGTAATCGTTCAAAGTTAAGTTAAAGAAGAAATTATTAGGGTAAAGAAGATCCCTTATTAATAAATCTAATAAGATTCATTTTTTCTCATTAGATTTATTGTGAATTCTAATTTTATCCTTGCGACTTCAATGATATTCGATTTCGTCGTACTCGTTATCTTTGCGTTTTATCTAATATGTTTTAAAACTAAAGATTTAAATTGATTGATATTACTGTGGAATTTCTTTTGAATGGAACGAATTTCCTGTAAAACTATCTGGTAAAGTTTATTGAACGATTTGACCTATGTCACTGGCAGGCAGGGTCTGGTGTCGTCAATTTGCATCAGTATATAATCAATTTCAATTATTTTTGTTTGTGAATAATTTATACAGTCAGAGTAGGAATATGTAGATTTAATTCAACCAAAATCAAGTTCTATTATATTTTACTATAGAAGGATCTATAAACTATAATTAAAATAATATAAATAATCAATCTAAGTCAACGTTACTCTATAAATAACAAAAAGTGTGTGTCTTGTTACTTAAAAATAATGTGTTCAGTTCTTCATGTTGTTCATTACTGCAAAGGCCTTATAGGCCCAGTTTATAAGCTGAAATAAACACGAAAAGGAAACATTACTAAAGTTATATTGTTACTACTATTATTACTATAAATCTACGGTAGTATAATAAATTCACGACTAAATCACACAAACTTTGGAGAAGTTATAGTCTAAGACTGTAGCGATAATAAGTACGTAGTCTATGTTTTCTCCGTTGAGACGAATACACTTATTATTATTGCAATAGCTGGCTCACCACGCCAGCAATTCAGCAATTACATAAATAAGTGTCCAATAGGTATAATAAGGTTACCTTACTTACCTTAGAATAATTATCTAATGAAAGAGTGAATATCTTTCCAGCAGTAATTTGCAAAGGTCTGTTACAACGTTCCCGAAAAATGATGATGTATTTCATAGTTTGCGAATTTACACCTATCCAGGGGCCCTCATATGCCGCATCGCGGAGTTCAAAGCTCTAAAAGAAGCAAAACTGTTTTAACGTATTGTAAACTACTAGTTATAAATTTTGTGTATTTGTATAAAATTTTGAACATAACATTAACACTTAAACGGTGCGTGTATCCATTCTTCGCGCTATTTCACTGCTAAGCGTCTATTATGTATGAACAAACTGTAAAAGCGTATCAAAATAAATAAAATCTAATATTGTGGTATTCTGTATAGTTTACAAAATTATCAACAGATGGCAGTGACATCGAGTTACATCGCGCTATGGTTTGGTTTTTACTAATTAGTATTATAAAATAAATGTTCAATAAAGTTGTCTCAGTCTTCAATGGTGATTTCATTCATGGTCTTCGAAGCCGGATAATAAGCAACGAGTACGAGGTCGAAGCAGCGGAGTTTCGGGAAAAAGTAAATAAGTGGTGTGTGTTTGTATATCAAGTGAATAAACTGTAAGTACATTTAACGTATTATATTTCAAGCAAAAGTGAACTTAGTGGTCCTAGTAAATTTGTCAAGCAAAAGTGAACCTTAATAACTAAGACAAATTAACTTTGAAGAAATTTCGCTATTGCATGAACTTTCAGTTTTATTAGGTGATTTCTGGTCGAGACGGGGAACCTATAACGGATTTCAGCTAAGTCTCAATATTTCAAACACTTAGAAAAATTACAAATTCGAGACTTAGAAATTTTTTATCAACTTCGACTTAGAAAATTTTTACCTACTTCGACTTGAAAATTGTTAATAACTGTTCTGGACTTTGAATATTTTAACTACTAGAAATGGATTCGTTATTAAGAGTGCAGGAAGATACATATAAAAAATTGAGTAGAGGCCTAATCAACTTTAAAAAAACACCGAAAGAAAGGAAAACTAATAATTATATAGAAACGAGGCTAGAGTCGTTAGAAAAGCAGTGGTCTTCATTCGAAAGTATGCACCAACAATTAATTAGTGAATTCTCCACCGATGAATTCGAGAAGTCGGAATATCATTTAAAGAATAAATATGAGCGGCGGAGGAATTCTACATAGAATACAAAGTAGAATTAAGAGAATGCTTGTCGAATTTAAACAATATTCCTGCAGTTAAAGGCACAAGTGGAGTTTTGCAGGATGTTAACGATCTAATTAGGGTTCAATTGCCAAAAATATCCATACCATCCTTCTCGGGCAAATATTCAGAGTGGATGACATTTAGAGATCTTTTCTTATCACTGATACACAACAACAAGGCTTTACAGGATGTTCAGAAACTGCACTGCCTAAAAAGTTATCTAACGGGCGAGGCGGAACAGCTACTGCGTCATCTACCTGTAACGAACGATAATTATGTTAACTGTTGGAATTTGTTAGAGCATAGATTTAACAATAAGAAATACACCACGAATTGCATTCTTAAGCGATTTTTCAGTCAAAAAAACATTGTACCTGAGTCGTGAACCTCCTTAAAAGATCTTTTTGATACTACCAATGAATGTTTAAATGCGTTAATAAACGTAGGCATAAACATTGATAATTGGGATGTCATTATAATTTATATTTTGAGTTCAAAATTAGATAATGAATCTCGCAAGCAGTGGGAGGCAAAAATATGTAATTTAACTAACGAATTGCCAAATTTAAATGAATTCTTATCCTTTTTAGAGCTCAGGTTTAGATCGCTTGAGTTTTTGACTAACAAGATTGTAAAACCTACTCATTCGCATCACGTTTCTGTAGATGATACAGCTAACAAATCTGTTGCATGTATATTTTGTTCCGAACTATGCCATAAGTTAGGAAATTGTAAAAAGTTTGCTAAGGGAGACTAAAAACTCGTCGTGTTTTTGTCCAAAACTCCGGCTTATGTTTCAATTGCTTGGGTGCCAATCATTCGGTCATAGCGTGCCGTTTGCCTACCAGATGCAGAATTTGTAAGCGAAAACACCATTCATTATTGCATTCAAATAATTTAAACTCATCGACTGACACTACAGGAACAAACAAGCAATCAGTTGATAGTAAAGATGTTGTTGCAAACGTAGCGACTACTTCACAAGACTGGTCCGTTCTTGAAAATATTACCACATGTTTCATTGTAACAACGGATCTTATATGACCATTAGGTCTTTGTTAGACCAGGGATCGCAGGCCTCCTTTATAACGGAAGCAGCAGTTCAATTACTTGGACCCCAGAAAATTCGAAGCAACATGGTTATATCGGGAGTAGGCGATGAGGGGAACTCATCACTCAATTCTAAGCATGTAGTTTACGTGAAACTGCAATCAATTCACGACCCAACATTTACCATACGTGTGCAAACGTGCTTAACAAACTAACTTCATTTCTTCCAGAAAAGGAATTTGTGGTCCCATGGTGGCCAAATTTACCAAAAATGAAGTTGGCTGATCCGGAATTTAACGTACCAAATAAGATTGATATGCTGTTAGGTTCTGAAGTCTATTGTCAAATTATAACTGAAGGTTTATTGAAAAACCCGACAGGAACATTATTGGCGCAAAACACCAAACTAGGGTGGATTTTGTCTGGGACGATTGTAAGTGACAACCGAGTAAATCATTCTCCAAGAAGTAACACTCTCGTTGTTATGCACACTCAACTACGCAACGATGATTTTGACTTAAAGAAATTTTGGGAATTGGAATCCGATAGTTTTAGTTTCTTTCAAAACAATCTAACCCCTGAAGAGCAAGTGTGAAAATCACTTCGAAAAGACCGTCACACACGACAGTTCAGGTTGGTACATTATGAAGTTACATTTTAAAAACCTAGAGCTAATCTGTCACAAAGGTAATTTATTAGAGATAGCAACTAAAAGATTCTTAATGTTGGAGAAACAGTTGTCTAAATCGCCGAAATTCAAGGAACAATATTCTGAAGTAATCTTAGAGTATTTGAGGCTAGGTCACATGGAGGTTATACCAAAACATTTGAAAAACAAGACAAAGTCTCTTTACTTTCCTCACCACGCCGTAGTCAGACCCGATAAAACTACTACGAGTCTTCGTCTCGTGTTTGATGCGTCTTGTAGAGATAATAACGGTGTGTCACTTAACGATGAGCTAATGGTGGGACCTAAATTGCAATTTGACTTGCGTCACATTGTCATGAGATGGTGACTTAATCCTATTTGTTTGACAGCTGATATCGTCCAAATGTACCGTCAAATAAGGGTAGCCGACGAAGATATAGATTATTAACGATTGTTATGGCGGACTGATCCTACAGAAGATATTCAGCATCTACGCTTAACAAGAGTCACATTTGGTACAGCTTCAGCACCTTACTTGGCGGTCAAGGCGTTGCATCAGGTGGCGCGTGACGACGGAGAACAATTTCCATTGGCATCTGAAAGAGTATTGCGAGATTTTTATATGGACGATTTGCTTACAGGATGTCAAACCGTGTCCGAAGGGAAACAAATTTATGAGCAAATGAGGAAACTTTTAGGAAATGGAGGTTTTAAACTTCAAAAGTGGTCCAGCAATGACGAGGTATTATTACATGAAATAAGCACGAATGAAAAGGCGGCAGAAAACAATCGAGTACTGAAAACGGATGAGATAATAAAAATTTTGGGTCTCACCTGGAATCGACGCTCAGACTGCTTTGAATACACCGTACAGCTACCGCCAATCAGCGAACCCGTAACGAAAAGAAAAGTGATATCAGATATGGCAAAGCTATTCGATCTAATGGGTTGGATAGCACCAGCTATTACAAAAGCAAAAATTATGATTCAACGGTTATGGCTTACGGGCATAACATGGGATCAAGAACTGCCACCCAAATTACTGAATGACTGGATTGCTTACCGTAGTGAGCTCATTGGACTCACAAAGTTTCGACTTCCTCGATGGGTCAATACTACACATGAGAATTCCCTGGAGCTACACGGATTCTGCGACGCCTATGCTGCCGTAGTTTATGCTCGTTTGACAAACGAGATTGGACCTGTGCACGTGCACTTGTTGACGTCTAAAACTAAAGTAGCCCCTGTCAAACAAGTTTCTATCCTGAGATTAGAACTATGTGGAGCTGTTTTATTAGCTAAGCTTCTGCAAGAAGTATCAGCAGTGTTAGACGTACCAAAATTTAAACTTCACGCTTGGACTGACTCTACAGTCGTATTAGCGTGGTTAAGTAGTCAACCAAGTCGTTGGAAAACTTTTATAGCCAATAGGGTTTCTGAAATTTTGACGATTACAGAACGGCACCAGTGGGCACACGTATCTACCAAAGAGAACCCAGCAGACTAAACAGTGGAAAATTGGTCCGATTTGGCTAAAAGATAAAATTATACGTTATAATTCAAACAAAATATCAGATACTAATTTAGAGGAGAAATCCAAGAGAGTATGCTACCTTACAAAAGAACCGCAGTTGGAATTCTGGTGCAAGTTTTCGTCTTTACAGAAACTTATTAGAGTAGTCGCTTATTGCAAGAGATTCTTAAGTAAAATGAAACGATTACCCCTGACTTTACCAGAATGGTTGTCAAGCAAAGAAATAAACGAAGCACTGTTCATGTGTATTAAACAAAGTGAGGCTACGAGTTTCTTGCAAGAACTACACGACATTAAGACGAAGGGCAATGTAGACAGGAAAAGCAAACTCATGTCATTAAATCCGTTCTGTGATAAAGAGGACGTTTTGAGAGTTGGTGGTCGGCTGGATAGAGCTGAAATCAGTAATAACATGAAACACAATAATATTACCTGCAAGGTCCTATTTCACCGGACTAATCATCGCCGACGCTCATGTGAAAACTTTGCATGGTGGTCCCCAGCTCATGGTAAATTATATTCGCTCTAAATACTGGGTAATCAACGCTAAAATCAGGCTAAAATGTTTGTACGGAAATGTGTTACATGTGTGCGCTATGGCGCACGTACAAGAGAACAACTAATGGGCCAACTACCTCCCGCTAGAGTAACTCCGATACGAACGTTTTATCAGAGTGGAGTAGATTATGCTGGTCCTATCTCGATACGTGCATCAAAGGGAAGAGGGCGCTGTTCTTACAAAGGTTATATCTGTTTATTTGTCTGTATGGCAACAAGCGCCATACATTTGGAAGCGGTGAGTGATCTCACGTCCCAAGGTTTTTTGGCAGCCTTCAAACGCTTCGTTGCCAGACGTGGTCACTGAGCAGATGTCTACAGTGATAATGGGAATTTATTGAACATTTATTTTATAATACTAATTAGTAAAAACCAAACCATAGCGCGATGTAACTCGATGTCACGGCCATCTGTTGATAATTTTGTAAACTATACAGTATACCATAATATTAGGTTTAATTTATTTTGATACGCTTTTACATTCCGCCCACCATGAACAAAATGTTCATAGATCCGCCCACCATGACCTATATAATCTTCTTAAATAAAATGGACTGTAAATGGTAAATAATAGTAATATAAGTTATGTAAACATACAGTTGTATATAAACTTTCATGGTGGTGCTTAAATTATTATACCAAGACATACCAGTATATAGTTAATAGATTCAGGCGTTACTTTGCGAAAGTCAAATTTACAGGCAATTTGATCCAAACTACTTTGTGTGCTTCCGCTCCGCTCGGGAGCACACAAAGTAGTAGTAGTAGTATACCAGTATATCGTTGTGTTTTTAGAATCAATTCTTGACGTGTTTCAGACGTGGTCACTGAGCAGATCTCTACAGTGATAATGGGACAAATTTTGTAGGTGCTGCCCGTGAACTTAAAATGTTATTTACGCAAGAAAATCTACGGTGACACGTGAGATCGCCGAATGTTTAGCGGATATGGCATTTTATACCCCCTCATGCGCCTCACTTCGGTGGTCTCTGGGAAGCGGGTATAAAGTCAACAAAACAGTGCCTAGTCCGGTGACGTAGTGACAGCCCACTCGGGGCTAACTACATAGTCAGGTCAAAAAAAAAAAAAAACAATAAAGTTGTCTCAGTCTTCAATTGTGATTTCATTCACATACAAATGTTTAAATATGAAATTAGAAGAACTTAAGTATTGTAGATAGCGATGTATCGATGAATCAAATAAATCAGACAAAGTTCAGAGACAAAACATACAATAATGATAATTATACATAAATTACAACACATTATAAATCACATATTAAAAAGAACTAAATTAATCAACAATACTGACGGAATTATTTAAAAAATATCTAAAGGCGTTCCGTCTAGATCATGCCATTGAGTTTACTTGATGACAAACTAAATTAGTTAGGTCACTTTTCTCATAATTTTCATAAATCTATAACTACTTAGACTAATATCAGATATACAATATCATGTTAATTATTAACGTTGGTATTAACACTAAATAATTTACTTGTACCTTCCACATTAATTCGTTGCCGTAGTAACACATTATTAACACTTGAATACACATGCATAATAAAAAATACCACGTCCACATTATCTGCATCGGATGGCTGGCTGGGTTCTCGATCTATGGAAATAAATAGATATGAAAGGCGGAAACATACATATAATTAAATATGTATAAAGGAAACTAAACTGCTTTTAACCGTATAAACTAAAAAGTGAAAGTTGAAAAAATAAACTTAACTGTAGTTCAATGTTATTTTAATTAATCATGTAGTAACCTTGCTAGAAATAACTATATCATCCATATAAAAGCATTAAAGAAAATATTCTTTTTTTATCCTATTCTCTATTGATTCAATCTTATACTCAACTAAAGACCTCAGCAATGGTACTTCATTATCCAACTACACCTTTCAATAACAAACACGTTGTCAGCATGTTTTTATTGATCAGTAAGTTATTTCTAAAATGTACGATAAACTTCGTATAAGTAATTATAAATATAGTTATGAGTACCTTATATTACATGTCTATTTACGACATTCACATAGAGAAATCCGTTGTAATCCACTGAGAATACAGCCAAGATAATAATGTTACCGGTTAACATAGTGTGACTCAGACGTAAGTTGGGACGAATTAGTGGAAGGATCCTACCGTTGGTACTCGTGTTTGACTATTTCAGCGTTCAAATAGAATTATACGCTGTGAGAATACTTGGGAGAGTTGGTATTCTCTATTGAATGTGCACTAGACTATTGTTCAAGAGTTCCGTCTAATTTTGACTACGAATTATAACAGTTTAGTGTGGCTGATGACGGTCGCAGTGTTAATTGACAACAGGTATAATTCTACAAATTTAAGTGCATATTCTCGGAAGATATAAGTTTACCTTAATGCTTTAAATTATTCTATGAGAAACTTTCGCTTCCATCATACGATCGTTTTTAGTCATTAGCTGGGCAGCAGAAATCAAATAATCCCATAGAACTTATCTCCCTATCTATTGTTATTCGGTAGGTCAGTTTGCTGTCTTTTGCCTTACAGTAAATGTTGAACTTAAATTTGTACCTTCTACTCGTAGTTATACTTATTATCAAAGAAACCCATAGAGATATATATATAATAATCAGTAAGCATACGGAATTTTTCATAGTTACCAAAGGGATCTTCAAAATACTGCTTTTAAACTAATTGTACGACGTTACCTACTGGGCAAAATCGTAAATATTTATCGTGCCAATTTGTTGTTCTTGACAATAGGATGGTATAAATGAAAATCGCTTATTGCGTATTTTCTGTGTAGTTTTATTTAACGTCCTTTACTTTGCTATATCCCCGTAAGTACATTGGAGAATTTGCTACATCGCTACTATTGTTAACTCTAATCTACTATATTGTTTGTACTATTGTTTTCTTATTGTTCTGATGTAGATGGGACTTCGGTTATATTGAAATCTAATTGTAAATAAACTGCGAATAATATGATTTGTGAAACTATCAAGAAGTGTGTGTGTAGTGGCTGTACATTAGGCGTTTTTGTGATTAGATACTATAAATCGATTAAGAAATTCATTCTTAATCGATCTATAGTATTTAATTACAAAAACGCCTAATGTACAGCCACTACACAACAATGAATAATAGTAATCGGTATTCAACAAAATAAATTTCAATAGGACAATATTGGTGGTTGTATTAGTACATATCTTCCTCTTTTATTCTCTTGAATATAGCTATCCTTCATTTTATTGTCTTGTCATTATCCGTAACAAAAAATAATGTTTAAACTTTTGAAGTATTAATAGATAAACTGCCAGATTAAGAAAACAGGCGTCAGTCTACGCTGGGAACTAGTGTACGACACACGGGGTGCATCTCCGCGATATCTTTCTTCTGTGCGCAGTGTGCTCCCTTGTCCCCTGTTGTGTTGGGCCGCAGGGCAACCTCTCTCGTCGTGTACATTAGTACTCGGACCTTCTGCTGCGTCTGCACCTTTGTCTGCTGCAGTGGTGAATCGCTGGGCGAACTTCACTAACTTCGTCTACAACAGCACCTGGACCTCCTGCGACAATGAGTGTGTCAAGATCCTGCTCACTGGCTGTGGTTCACTGGGCGAACTATCCGTCTACGGCCTGCATCTCCGTTCGGATCTCCTGTCAAGTCCGGGAACTACCGGCTATCTCCGCCTGGCGTCCTTGTGTACCCGGCTCAATCTTCCTGAACTTTGGTTGGACCCATCCTCGCGAGTGCTTAAAGCGACAGGTTTTATAGCCTTTATAGTCCGAACTTTGTGCTTTTCGAACCCGACTTTTTATATAGATATTTGTAAATATTCGTTTTTATTAAGTTATCTATCTATCTATAACCTTACGCCAAATCCCTTGCGGGTTAGGCCGAGAGAACCTAGCGCCACGTGACTCGATCCTTACATACCTCACTTGATATTCCTTGCTCTTCTCAAGCACGATCGCTGATTTCTAGGGCTCGTGACATCACCTAATTTATATTATTTTTATTTTGGAAGGCCCTTTTTCATATTAGTAACCTTATAGGTAATCTACGCAGTGAAAGGTTCACACATATCGAGTCACGTTTCACTTTTAAAAAGTTCTATGTTCTTACTAAACTTTTCTTAACCTCACCTAGTTAGCAAATTATTTATACAGTATATGTATAAATAATTTCCTAACTAGGTGAGGTTATATTTTGCCCATTAACTAGTTGCAAAGACTTCCCGTTATAATATGTGAATAAAAACCATATTTTAAAATCATCATCGTCCGAGCGCTAATCCCGGTCGCATCCTACGCTTTCGCTTCGGAGCCCAGGGTCCGCTATAAAAATCATATTTTAAAATATATTAGTATATATATAGATTAGTATATAAATACTTACAATGTACTAAGTATTGAAATAAACACTTACTAAACTATTGTTCTTTTAAGAGGTGTAATGTGTGCATTTGAGTGTGTTCAGACGCACGCACGCATGCATTGACTTACCCAACGCACTCACATAGATATATGCACACGCGCAAACAGTCACATTAGTCATCCTCTCTATAATATTATAAGAAACTCAGTATGCCATAAAATGCAAACTAACAAAATTTGAATTTAGACTTTTGAGGCAGTTAAATGGTACTCCATAAAATGGAAAGTTATAAACAAATTCTCTCATATTATTGATCTTAGTAGTAGCATTATTTTTCTAACAATGTTAAGTCAGAACCCTACGAATTTAAAATAGAACTCAGTCAGATTTGACTCTCAAGAATCTTAATTTTAAAAGTTCGTTATCGTTGTCGGTTTGAGTTACTCCAACCATTAACTTTTAAATTATTCTTAAGAAAGTCGTTGTCTCCTTTAATAAGCTATTTTTTTTATGTTTATTGATGACATATTATTATTTGTCTCCTTCCGAAGATTTATAAAAATTACGTTACCCTATATCCCTATAAAATGTTTATCGATCGACTGCGTAAATCGCGGATATGACATCAGTTTAACATACTCACAGCTAAACACTGAATACCAACTAAGCACAGCACCATGGCGCTCAGCATAAACTGTATCGCTGATGCGAAACTGAAGGCATCCTCGATCATGGAGATGTATCTGTATTACACAAAATCCTTGTTATGACTTCACATTTTAAACAAAATTTTTAATTATTTTTATCAGACTTCTGTAACTTTACTAGATGTATTTGGTGCATTTGCTTACATTTTGACTTACGGTAGTTTTTGGAGACGTGATCGAAAAATCATAATAAACCACTATACTGCGTAATAGTGTAAATTACTATACTGCTAGATAAATAGAGAGCATCGGTGTTAAGAAGGGTGCCTCTTCTCGGAAATGAAAGAAATGTTTGCACGTTCGTCGTCAATAAAAACATTATAGCTGGTCAGTAGAGACACTAAAGAAACTAACATTGTTTATGTTCCTCAAATATTCAAAAGTAATGAAATAAATGTATTTCACTAAGTCAATGTTTTAAATGTCGTTGATTATTTATTTGGCGTGTTATTCATTGATAATAAGCAACACACACTCACACAGTAATAATAATTAAAGGATAACTTTATATTTTTGACTTAGATATACAAATAATAAATTGTTTCCTTGGGACAAGAAGATCATAATTAATATCTTTATTTACGAGCTGTGATTATTTTGCTAGTTTGGCACTTTTACTTAGTTGCAGCTCAAGGTCGTTAAAGAGTAAAAGAAAGGTATTTTACTTATAGTTATTTTCAAATGGATTAAAAGGTTTTATGTTTAGCTCAGGGAAGTTAAATGTGCTATCAAAGATGTGATTGTATCCAATACGGTACCCGTGTAACAAAGCATGACAGTATCGAGTTTGAAAACGTTATTTTCAAGATGTTTAAACGTCTATTAATTGCGAATGTATTATGCCAGGTCTACAGAACAGGTTTCAATCTAATTATACACGCTGATCGATTACATTCCGCCTCAACGTTTTAGGTTCTTTCTACTTGCTTATCTGTATTTTCACGCCAGTTCCTTGCGGGGTAGTTAAGGTAAACCGAGCGCCGCAATAAGACGCGGTCCTTATACACCTTAGTCATTATTCTACTTTTTACCGGAAATATTGGGGATGCTCAATAAACGTAAAAAATATAAACATAGGCGGAACGGCAGCCATCAGATAGTTTACAATATAATTAACGTTGAAATCTAAAATGACTTACTGTATTATGTTGTTATGGAGCACTATGCAATCCCTGAAAATGGCTCTTATGTGGTAGTCTTTAGAATATGACCCAGATGGTTTATTCTCGTCAATATCTCTTTCGCGTCGCCTCTCCGCCAGTAAGTCGAAATTACGCAGGTTGAACATCAATATTTCCATTTGGCCGACTGTAATACAAAAATAATACAGACCATTAAACTTCTTCAAGGAAAATTACAGTGAAGTTTTTATTTAAAGACTCGAATTAGGTCGAAGTTTCAACGAGTTCGGTACCTCAGTCGTGAATAACGCGACTTTGACACCAACGCTCGTGGGTTTGATTCCCACAACACACACACACACAACATACGATAAACATTTGTGTGCATAAACATGTCTGTTTGTCTTGGTTAATATACCAGAAAAATATATATTGTTATATTAATTTAATTATATTAAATTATTATATCACGGTACTCCGGACCACTTGTACAGTTCGTTTTAGCTACAATTTTCAATTGTTGTGTGGCATCTGGTGTATTTCCTGACTTGATGAAACATAGTAAAATCATTCCATTATTTAAATCTGGTGATAGTTCGGACCCTCCGAATTTTCGACCTGTTTCCATATTGCCCATTCTTAGTAAAATTTTTGAAAAACTAATGCTTAGCCAGTTGCTCAGACATTTCAATACACATAATTTGCTTCATAGGAGACAGTTCGGATTTACGAGAGGTTGTTCAACTATAGACGCAGGGATTCATTTGCTTAAAAGTATATTCGCGGCATGGGAGGGTTCGCAAGATGCCCTGGGAATTTTCTGTGATCTGTCTAAAGCGTTTAACTGCGTGCACCATGACACTCTTGTCAGAAAATTACACCACTACGGTATCAGGAACAAGGCTCTCGAACTTCTGTCTTCTTATCTGGGCAATAGGATACAGAAGGTCGATGTTAATGGTAAAAGATCTTCGGGGTCCCCTGTAGTTATGGGAGTCCCACAGGGGTCAATTCTAGGTCCATTCTTATTTTTAGTATATATAAATGACTTACCTTATTATGTAAAGGATAAACATGAGATTGTATTGTTTGCGGATGATACCTCTTTGACATTCAAAATTAATAGACAGTTAGGTAATTATGACGAAGTTAACGATGCTCTCTCTAAAGTTATGCATTGGTTTAATGTTAATAATCTGCTCTTAAATGATAAAAAGACTAAAGTAATTAAGTTCTCAACACCTAATGTAAGACAGGTGACTACCGATGTACATGTTAATGGAACTAATTTAGCCCCTGTGGAGACAACTGTGTTCTTGGGTATAACAATCTACTCCAAACTACAATGGGGCCCACAAATTGAAAAATTATCAGGAAAACTAAGTTCTGCAGCCTATGCAGTGAAAACTATTAGACGGCTCACTGATGTTGATACGGCTAGAATAGTTTATTTCAGCTACTTTCACAGTATTATGTCATACGGAATTCTTCTTTGGGGTAACTCCGCGGACATTAACACCATCTTTTTATTGCAAAAAGAGCCATAAGAGCTATCTACAAACTTGGTCCCCGGGAGAGCCTTAGAGAAGAATTCAAAGAAATAAATATTCTTACAGTCGCAAATCGCAATATATCTATGAAAATCTTTTGTATGTCCATAAAAACATAGACTCATTTTGTAAAAAGAGTGATACTCATAGCATAAATACTAGATATAAGCAGAATCTTGTGTTACATCCAACCCGTCTCCACAAAATAAGTAATTCTTTTATGGGGCAATGTATACGGTTCTATAACAAACTTCCCAGCAATATAAGAGAATTGTCAATAAACAAATTTAAAACTACCATTAAAGCCAAATTGTGTAACAGGGCATATTATAAAGTATCTGACTATATTAATGCCTGGGATTGAGTCGATCCAATTATAATGTAATTAATAAATTATGTAAATTAATTTTACGGAATGAAAAGATTTTGATTTTGACTTTGGTCTGGGTGTTTAAAGAGAGGTAGGGCGCATCAAAGCAGCCTGCCTGGGGAAGTACCTCCACCTCACAGAAAACCGCAACCAAATAACAACTCCCTAGAGGATTGTTGTGATCCTGCGTGTGAGTGAGGTCACCTGTAAGCTCCCAAGGAGTTGCTGTGTAAGCAGCAGAGGAAGTATTGCGCGAGTGAAAATTAATATATTGCAAGCGTTAATAGGCTACGGTATCTGCTTTACATCAGGTGGGCCGTATGCTTGTATGCCTCCCGACGTAGTATAATAAAAAAAAGCGTTTGTAACTGAGATATTTCGTAATTTAACCCTTCCCGCGTCAGATTATTTATTGATTAATTCCTCAGAAGCTGTCATACATTTGATACAAAAGTTACGAGATAATTCGTAGCTACCATAGTAGAATTGAAGGTATGTACATCGCTTGTGTGAACGCACAAAAAATAAAACTCGAAAGGAAACTAGATTCTTTTCTAGTCTATTATGCCCAAAAACTCCTACGTTGAGCGTAGTTAATTGATTTAAAGCCTACCATAGTTAAAATTACTTCACTTGTTAATCTAATCAGCATAATCAGAATAATGGTTCAGTTTAAATCATCATATCTTTTTCTAATAAAGCCAGATATTTGATTCTAATATCTGTTTTCTTTACTAATGCCAAGCTTTCATATATCAACCTTGGCTGTAGTGTCAAGACATATTTTTTGTATAGACGGCCAAACAAAGTCTACGAAAATAAGCGTAGTCGGCATTAAGATACAGTGCCCGAACTACGAATATTTCCGTAGTTGGCATGAAAAGAGTTAAAACGCTTTCATGAAAGAATAAAATATGTATACACGTTACTCAAGCGATATGCAAACCGATATCGCAAAAATATTGGATGTCGTGACATGGAAGTAATAGGATTGAAATGAAAGCGCGACTAGTTGCAGCGAGTACGAAATATTTACTGATTTTAATTAATCTGTAATATTGATTAAAACATTTCCTTGAAAAGTTTATGAACTGCTTGTACACATATAATATTCAAAACTTTAAATGATAATCTCTTTAATTTACATTATAATCTATTTGTAACACTACTGATAATCTTTATTTATATTCATAACATTTATTGTAACTACCATGTGTACATTAGGTTGTTGTTGTTGTTGTATAAAGCTTTATTGTACAATAAAACATTACAATGATTAATTACATGGTTTGGTAGAAATGAATATTGTACAATGGCGGACTTATCCCATTAGGGATCTCTTCCAGTCAACCATAGAGAAACCGAAAGGAGATACAAGCTTGGCGAGAGTTTTAGGAACATTGTGAGTAGATACAAAGTCTGACAAAATACGTACGAGGATTCGTATATACAATAATATTTTAAGATTTTATAATACACACATAAGAGAAGTAGTAAACAATATACACGATTAACTGCAAATACAATACAAACATTACTGGTCCAAAATATCCGAATTACTGACAAAGTGTTTCATCACGCTCGATTTGAATGAATTAATCGTTTGTGCCATTTTTACCTCAATTGGAAGCGAGTTCCAAAGACGTGCTGCATACACACTAAAAGATTTGGTATAGTTGTAGGTGTTGGGGACAGGAACATACAGGAGAGGATTGTTGCAAGACCGCAGACGATCATCTAGAGATCGGAATGTGAATCTTTCCCGTAAGTAAATTGGAGCTGTAGGGTGAAAAAGGACATGATAAAGCAAAGTAAGCACGTGGTGAGTTCTGCGAAGACGCACCGGTAACAAATTAAGACGATTACGATATTCAGTAATATGGTTGAACTTCCGCAAACCAAAAACATATCTGATACACATGTTTTGCAGTCGCTCCAACTTATTAAGTAATTCCTCAGATACGTCCAGATAAGCGGCATCTCCGTAATCTAATAGAGGCAGCAGAAGAGTACGCATGAGTAACGTTTTGGTATTGGCGGGAAGAAAATGTTGAAGCCTTTTTAAGGAATGCAGAGAAGCAAAGATCTTGCGACTGACTTCACCAATCTGAGATGCCCAGGACAAAGTTTGGTCAAAGATGATACCTAAATTTTTGACTGTAGAGGTATAAGGGATGATGTTACCACCAAATATAACATCAGGGCAAACCATATTCTGGAGACGTGATATAAAGCAGGGGTTGCCAATGACAATAGACTGTGATTTGGATGGATTAACTCTTAAACCAAAATCTTTAGACCATTTCGCAATACAAGAGAGATCCTTATTGATTATATCGATGGCATCATTCAAATTATCAAGTGAAGCAGCCGCATAAATCTGAAGATCGTCAGCATAGAGATGATGTGAGGAGGAGAGCTTGGAAGTTAAATTGTTAATGAAAATTGAGAAGAGAATAGGAGACAGTACTCCCCCTTGAGGAACACCAGAGTTAAGCTGGCACCAGTCAGATCTAGTTTCATTAATCCTCACCAATTGGCGACGATTAAGAAGATAAGATCTAAACCACGATAAGGACAACGGAGATGGGTTTACTGCACACAGCATGCCAAGCAAAATGTCAAAGTCGACCGTGTTAAATGCGCTTGTAAAGTCGAGTAAAACTAACACAGTTAATTTTTTCTCGTCAATATTTTTCCTAATGTCATCGGTAACCTTGACAAGTGCAGAAACAGTGCTATGCCCAGCACGAAATCCAGACTGGTACTGACTCAAGAGGTTATGCTGACGTAAATGATTGGATAAGCGTTGGTGCACATAGTGCTCCAACAGCTTGGAAAGAACAGGTAAAATAGAGATTGGTCGGTAATCCGAGAAGGAAGAGGGGTTAGTTTTTTTCGGCAAAGGGATTACATGAGCATCTTTCCATAACGAAGGAAAGATCCCAGAAGTAAGAGAGCAATTGAGAATATTGGCAAGAATAGGAGCAATATCTACCTTTATGGGATCCAACATACTAATACCGATTTCATCATTCCCAATAGCCTTAGTCTTAATAGTGCCTAACAGTTTGATCACCTCATCCGATGAAATCTGTCCAAGTTCTAGCGGCGCTATCTTCGGAGTATGTGATTTCAATTGTGCCAATGAAGATTGTTTACGTAGAGGGTCAATACTGACGGGGGAAGAACAAAAATGATTATTTAAGGCGTTGAGATCTAAATTGCAGGGAGTATTAGAGTGATTCCTGCCAATACCATTTGAACTAAGGAATTTCCATAGCTTATTGGGAGGGCAGCTCTCAATAGAGGAATGCATATACGCACGCCTGGCCTCCCTACAAGCCTTGTTACATGCATTTCTGAGTGCAATGAATTTTTCACGATTTTCAATCGAGGAGTTATGACGCAATTTAATTTTAGCTCTGTCCCTACGCGACATGAGTTTTTTTATTTCTGTTGTTAACCATGGCGTAGGAAGATGTTTGACACGCACAGAGCGAAGCGGAGCATGCTTATCATAAATATCCAAAATTATGGCATTGAACGCTTTCAACTTAGAGTCAACATCTGAAACCGATAGCACAGATTCCCAGTTTGCAACACGCACTTCACTCAGTAGTTTATCCCAGTTAATTGTGGAGAAATTGCGAAGGAGCATAGTTTTGTGTCTGCGTTTAGGTGGACGTACTTTGAAGGAAGCATATATCAAGTCATGAGCGGAGAAAGCTATTATTAGGTATTATGAACATAATTAAAGTAGCATTATAAACTTAGTCTGATGCTGCAATTCTGAGACGAGGACGAGTTTTTTACTACACTATATTTATTATTAATTAAAGCTCAATGCTTTAATTAATAATAAATATAGTGCAGCAGGCATTCGCAATAATGCATTCATATCGTTGTAGTTTCTTTATTACTTATTTGTTAGTACGATTTATATAACATTATATATTTCTATATTGTTCTTAATATTTTTACGTGGGTATGTCATATTGTATTTATTATCGTTACATTAAATTATTATCATATTATATATATTGTTTTTGATAATTATTAAGCATTTATAATTTATTATTAACATCATTTAGGAATTCATTTACTGTCATACATTTGATTAACCACGATATATATAATAAGATATATTTTTGATGTTTTTATAAAATGTTTATAACGAAATTATTTTGAGAATAACCTAAACAGGAACACAGTAGGGTGAACCTCCATGGAGTTGATATTTCCTGTGGTCTTCTTAGAGATGCTTCACCGTAGAGCTGATTAAATACAACATTTCTTTCTTTCGCGAAAGCCTCGTTTGTTACATAGCAGCACCACATGAAGACGACATGATTTTGATTTTAAGTATGAAAAGAAGTCATTATAATAATGAATAGAGTCTTACTAGCACAAATGGCAAATGCAGCCAACATGGTGTCCAGAACGCCGTCAATGATACACGAACAATTCTTGTAATATATCTGTGGAGTAATAAGATGATTTATAATGAAACAATTAATTACTGATCATCACTGCTAGCTAGTCAGCTCTAGATGTTTTAGCGTTGCGATCACACTAAAATATTGATTCTTAAACAATACATAGCACATTGTTAAAAATATACTGCAATGTACAGACTACATTTGTTCGTCCATTTACAATTTTATTCTTGTTACATATGGATTACACTCAGTTTGTATTCACGAAGATACGGTCGACCGCACGAACCGATCTACGAATTTGAGATCTGTCTTCCACGCATCCGGGGACATTGATTATGACGTCAAGGCACACATATCAGCGCCTTGGACTAAATGGCTTGAGATAACTGTCATTTGTGACCGTAAAACGCTGGGTAAGCTGAATGGACAGATTTAAAAATCATTTGACCTGTCCTTTTATTTGGCAGCGAAGCATGACCAGTGCTTGAGTGACACAAGCAGAAGCTGCGTGTCATGAGATGAATGAATATAATACGCTGGATGTGCGGAGTCACGCGAAAGTATCGCGTAAGGAACTCCCGCATTCATGGAAGCCTTCGAGTCCTTGACATAGCAGACAAACTTCAAGAGTATCTATTCTGGTTAGACAGCCACGTGTTATAAAACCAGCAATTTACGAGGGGAACAAATGTCCACACACCACTTCCATCAGTTCCTGGTAGAAGGGGTAGGTTCAAGAAGTGCGGGCTTGATGTTGTGAGTGATGACATGCGTGCCAATGACCTTACTATAAGGGATTCCGAAGACCGCTCGAAGTGGAGGAGTAAAAGCCGGAAAGTGAACACTGGGCTCCGAAGCGAAAGCGGTGGACGCGATCAAGAATAATGATTGAATTACTCATTATATTTAGAGAACGTGGAGTGGCAAAACACGCGCACCTTTATTTTCTATGTTAAGTAAGAAAATGCTGTACTTACCTGATGAATGTATAGAATCTCGTAATAGGGAGTCTTGTATTTATCTATAAACGGATATTCAACATTCGTCGGCAGAATTTCAAAATTTTCTGCTATTGGCCAAATAAGTCCCACTGCAAATTCCATTTAATGAATGCTCTATTTGTGAATGGTTTGCCATTGAGTAACAGTGAGCGGATCTATCAATCGCCGGAGTATAAAC
This sequence comes from Pyralis farinalis, assembly GCA_947507595.1. NCBI lineage: Eukaryota > Metazoa > Arthropoda > Insecta > Lepidoptera > Pyralidae > Pyralis > Pyralis farinalis. The sequence continues at coordinate 20,437,206 of OX382274.1, forward strand.
CAGCGAAATCGATAGAATGTAAGTTCATAAATTGTAGCAAGTCATAAAATTATGTTGTTAAATTATTGTAACGGTTTACGGTTTGTACTGATTTGAGAGCTCGATGGCGTCGTGACGCGTGTCATTCTAATTGAACGCGCAGGTTAAGTAACCTCGACTGCGGCCTGTCTATGGATGGGTTTCTCTATCTCGAGTTTCTTCGTGCTTCGGAGGGCACGTTCCGCCATCGGTCCCGGCTGTTGTCCATAGATGACAGTCGTTAAGCTAAGTCAGTGGCCCTCGGGTGGCTTGAAAACGCCTGCCTCAGGCAATCCGCATTTGAGCAGCGTGGTGGAGTAAACCCCTTCGGTTGAAGAGAGATCCGAATCGCTGCAGTGGGATGAGTAAGGGTTGATGTGGTGGATGTGGTAACAGATTAACCGTTACAATCTAACTATTCTCACGATATTGAGAAATGTAAACAAAACTAAATTATAACTCGCCTTGAAATGCTACGACTAGCGCAATCTAGTAGTGGGTGCAAACATCTCGTATTGCAAATCGTATACTACCTACCGCTAGGTGTCGTTGCGACGAGAAAAACCTGTTAATTTTTTGCCAATCTAAAATCAATTTACCTAAAAAATATACAATTCTAACATTCAGTTCTAAAATAATTCTTTAAATAGATTTTACATCTTGGAACTTTCTAGATTTACGGTTAGCGACATCTTTTTGAAACTTGGTTATGGTATGTTCTGTTGTATACTCACTGGTCTTCAAATAATTCATATTAGTTCGAACCGTTTGTTCAAACCAGCAATATATCGTCCATTTCTTGCGCGGATATAGCCAACGCTGGACAAGATTAGTGTCCCTATTTTATTAAATACTTAATTGAACATAGGTTACGTACCCTAGCCGAAATAGTTATCACTAAGTTCTAACAAGCAATACCAGTGCAGTGATTGTATCATAACCCCAATATGTACATTTTGGGTAAGTATGTACTTGTGTTCACCAGCACAAAACTAATTCTTATTTCTTCGTTGCTACATTCTATATTAATTAGTTGGTTATCGTTTGCGGTAGGTACTATACCATTAATACATTCCCCGTATTGTCGAGTACCTTCTTCAAACCGATTCTTATTATCAATACTAGTAAATATTTTTTAGGTTAACTGACTTGGCTTCACCAAGGAAGTATTGTATTGCATTATTTAAATAGCAACATTTTTAAAAACTCAAAATGTAGTTAAGCTCTTCAAGCGACTAATTTAACTTGCTTTCAATTCTAGTATTAAAGCTTTGAATGTCGGTCAATCCACTTCCTGTGTTGTACTTTCTTTCGGCTGCCATTTTAAATGCTAGCTGGCCTCTGAATCACTGACCTTTTACGCTCCGCGGCTAGCATTGGAGACTTGATGGCAACCGGGAGACAAGGCGGTACGCGCTTATAACACACTGGACGAGTGCGTTCCTGTAGCGGAAACAACGGCCTTACTCACGACCCCTTAGCTGTATTCTTACTGTTTTAATAAACTCTATATTACGGTATTTACGTCTTGTATTTTTCTTTTCAAGTAAATACCGGCCCTTCTTGTTCTAGGGCACTAACCCCCGTGACACTATGTGTGCGTCCACACTGAATGCGCGTTGACTAGGGCCTAAGGCGCGTGCGGCGAGCGGGAGCGTGCTATGGCCACAGTGATGCGCGAGCTCTTGTAGCGATTCGACGTATATCAGGTGTAACAAACTATGGACGAGGATTTGGTATTTTTACTAGACAGTCCGGTCCTCAGATGGGAGGTGTTGAACATTAGAGATGGTGTGCACGAAATAAATAAAAACAGAAAAATAAGTGGTGAATTTTTTAACTTATATGAAGAATTGAGATTATACCCTACAAAATTCTCTGAGTACACTCGAATGCCCGTGTCAACATTTGACTACATCCTAAGTAAAATATCACCTAAAATCACCAAAGAAGATACAAACTTTCGCAAAAGTATTAGTCCTGAGGAGAAATTGTTCATAACTCTGAGGTAAGAATAAAACGAGATTTTACTAAAAATATGGTATTTATGTAGATAGTAATCAAACAAGTGGTAAATGTTGTAATAATCAAATTAATAATTAGAGTAGTTGCCAGTAGAATATCCTCCATAATTGTCCTCGTATCGCTGATGAGAAGACAACTGCATCCTTTCTACTTCGTCTATTATGATTTGGGTAATTTTATTTCGAATGCGTAACTGTTGTAATTCACCAAATTGTTTCATTTGTGGCAGGAGATTCATAAAAAAGTGATAATCGTCACATTTCTCCGTCTGGTCACTATTTAACGCCATTTCTGTTCAATTAGCAAAATTTTTTTTCTTTCGCATTCTATTAGTTCATCTCTATAATCTGATGCCGTTTTGTTGCGCTTTGGCGCGTTAGTTCGACTGCTGCAGGTTGATGTACCTGGACTCATTACGTCAGCGATGTTAGGTTGCTCAGCATGACAGGACTCGTTGAGGGATTCCGAATCATTGTCGTGCAGATTTCCTGTCATGACTTCCGGTGTAATGTCATCGATTACAAATTGCAAAAGTTGAAAGTATGGCCAAGTGCTCTCTATTTCGTCGCCACCATCACCAGAGCGCGGCGTGGGGAATTTCTTTTTTTCTTTTTGAAACTGATCACGCCGGTTCTTCCACTTCTTACCCAGTTGTTTTTCTGTAATAAGAACATCATATTTTAATCTACTTTTTTATATGCATTTTGATCTAACCTGCTTTGAGTGCTTCTGCCACCAATTAGTTCATGCGCCCTAGCGTCGGCCGGCAGCCACCCCCTTAGATCAAATTGCATGTAATTTTGACTTCGCAAAATAACGCCTGAATATATTAACTACTTCTTTTATTTCAGGTTTTTGTCAACGGGAACTGGGTTTAGAGCACTGGCTTATAGTTTTCGTATGGGTAAAAGCACTATTGCGTCTATAGTTCATGAAACATGCTGTGTTTTATGAACTGAGTTTGTTCCTATTCACATGCCGATACCAACGGAAAACCGCCTGAAAGCTATTGCAGAAGACTTTGAAGCTACCTGGAATTTCCCACATTGCATCGGAGCAATTGATGGCAAACATTGCGAAATAAAAAAACCACCTAAATCTGGTTCGGTACATTGGTGCTATAAAAAAAGAAATAGCATTCTCATGCAAGCTGTGGCTGACGCAAAAAGGAGATTTATGGCGGTCGAAGTAGGCGGCCGAGGTAAGCAAAGTGATGGAGGTACTTTTATTGCATCAACACTACATAAGCTTATAGAAAAGAATTAATACAAAATTCCTATGCCAAAGAGACTTACAAATTCTGACGTCATTGCACCCTATGTCCTAGTGGGTGATGAAGCATATCCATTAAAACATTATTTAATGCGTCCTTATCCCGAGCGAGTACTTAATAATGAAAGAAAATGTTTTAATATCAGATTGTCTACTGCTAGGCAAACAATAGAATGCACATTTGGTATTTTAACATGTAAATGGAGAATACTACTAAAACCTATCGAAACAAACAGAAAAAATGCTTTGTCTATAATAAAAGCTGCGTGTATACTGCACAATGTCATAATGTCATCATAATTTAAACGGCGATCGCGATCTGGATGTCCAACGTGTGCTTTCTAACCCGCCATTATACGAAAATCGTCACAGAAACCTCGGATTAAATAATAATCCATCACGAAGAGCAAAAAATGTTCGTATAAAATTCACAAACTATTTCTGGGAACAATATCTAAGAATCTAATAACTTATATCTTATTAAACTTACCTTCATTTCCAGGAAATTGTTCTTTTATTTCATTCCATAACTTTCTTGTAATTGTGCGATTACAATGGTGTGGATGTTTGCTTTGCCATATAGCTGGTTTAGATTGAATCGCACTTATAAACACTTCAGTATTTACTGCCATTTTACGACGAACAAAATGCAGACGCGCAAACGCCGAGCGACAACGACAAGACCGAACTGGTTTGTTACCCCCGCCACCCGCGTATTAGGTCGCTTGCTGACTAGGCCCGTAGTGCGGCCAGAACGCGCGGACAGGAACGTTTAAAAACTACGCTCGCTGTCTCGCTCAGTCCCATCGCGCTAGGCTTCCGTCTTAGCCACTACACTATGGACGCAAAGGCGCGTTTGATGCGTTTGATATTTCGCGGCCGTCGTCGCAACAGCGCTAGGCTCACAATGTGGACGCACACTATAACACTGTATCAGAATATGGCGCAATTGAAATCTATGTAATATGACTCGAAGTTGGATCCAAAAGATTTGGCAGAAGTGTCACATTTAGTGTATAGAGGATAAATATGATTAGGAAAAATGAAAGCGCGAATAAAGAAATTTCTGACCTTTCTTAGCTAAACTAAACTTAAATTTAACAGCGGCAGAATCGTAAGAATCGTATCAGAATTTTGGAGAAAGCTACCGTTTGTTCTCTCATCTCTCATATGCAATCTGGTATAAAAGGAAACAGACAGAACAAACACACATAACAGAGCCGATATTATGTAGATGTAGTTACATACATTAAATACGGATTTAGCATGAATAATGACATATAAAGTTTTTGGGGGTAACCACACCTTACCATGCATGAATTGGGTCATACAAAACTGTATTCATCACATAATTATGTGCAACAAAATCAGATATATAGCTTATATACATAATATACATATTATTAAGTGCATTCAGAAAGCAATATTTTAAATCTGAATCCGAACATTGAGCACACACACCTATAAACTAACTGACGATGTATAAATACACACTCTACTTAACAGAACTTAATGTTTTAGTGCATAAATATTTTACCGATTTCAGTCGACGGTCTAATGCGAGGATATTTTATCCAATAAGCCGATAAGCGACGCGATGTTTAACCGCAATCTAGCCTATTAGAGATTAGAGCTTAATCCATTCTTTAGTTCCTTCATGATTGACGACAACGAAATATTAGTTGTGGGATGACTCAGAAATTCGGATATAATCTTTCAGATGAAACACTCTGTTATTTTACCACATAATCACATTCTTACCACTTTAATAAAATAAAGAAATACAAGATGGATGTATATCCTCACGCCGGGTCCATTGTGGGGTAGGCAGAGAGAAACCGCCATGAGACTCGCTCTGTACACACCTCACTCGCTTCTTTAACTTTTATATCTCATACTCGTCAGTTCCTTGAGTTCCTAAAAAGACCCTGCTAATTATATACAAATATTGACTAGCCAATATTTGTATATATATATATATGTAATCAAATTGAAAAAAAAACTTAATCAGTATTGAAACCATGAAAACCGCAACCAATTTCGTCCATTAGTTTTTGCGTAATTTTTTTTTTATACCACTAAGGTGGCAATCAAGCATATGGCCTGCCTGATGTTAAGCAGTCACCGTAGCCTATGGACATTTGCAACACCAGGGGCGTCACTCATGCGTTGCCGACCCTCTAAAAACCTCTTCACGCATTTCTTGAAGAACTCCATGCTGTAGTTCCTTGGAAAAACCTCGGCTGGGAGCTCATTCCACAGCTTGAGTGTTCTCGGAAGAAAGCTTCTCTGGGCGTGTGAGGGTGAACTCCCCGGCGTCGGCGAGCGGTGCGGTTATAAAAAGTAGCCGTCAGCATCATTTCGAACAACTCTTCAGAACACAACCCGTTGTACAATCGGTAGAACACACAAAGGGAGGCAAAGGGTTAAAAGGGTTTAAACTTAAGGGTTCAATACCGTGTGTAAGCTTAGGATTGTCGACAATTCTCACAGCTCGTCTCTGAATCGAATCACACGGTCCAAGCTGGTATTCAGGTGCTCCCGCCCAAAGGTGACTGCAGTACTCCAAGTGCGGTCTGACTTGAGACTTATATAATATAAGTCTTTGCCCCGCACTGAAGTACTGCTTAGCCCTGTTGAGCACACCAAGTTTTTTCGACGCCAGCTTGACGTTCTCCTCCAGGTGATTTCGGTATTGCACATCACTGGAGATCTCGACGCCAAGCATCCTAATACTTTTGGTGACGGTAAGAGGTGTGTTCTGGAATTTAGGAACCACAGCAAATGGAGTTTTCTTAGCGGTGAACGCGCAAACTTGTGTCTTCTTGGGGTTGAATTCGACCAAGTTAAGCCGCCCCCAATCGGATATTTTAGACAGAGTACCATCCATTTCAGACACAAGTTTGTCGCGGCTTTCCTCCACAAGAGAACGAGGGATGTTTGCACGGCCTGTATAATAAGTATCCCCGGTGCTGTCGTCCGCATAACAATGAATGCCATCAATTGACAACATATCATTGATATGCAGCAGAAACAGTGTCGGAGACAGTACAGAACCCTGAGGGACGCCAGCATTGATATCCATACTATCGGAGCATCCACTGTCAACCACGGCTTTTATGCATCTGTTGGATAAAAAGCTGGCGACCCATTTGCACAAACCCTCGGGCAGCCCGTATGATGGTAATTTCGATACAAGACTCCGGTGCCAGACCCGATCGAACGCCTTCGCCATATCTAGGCTGACAGCCAATGCCTCACCTTGACTCTCTATCGCCAAAGCCCAGCGGTGTGTAAGATACACTAGAAGATCACTTGTTGAGCGACAATGGCCAAAACCGTATTGACGGTCGCTAATCAAGTCGTGATCCTCTAGGTATCCTAGGAGTCGTATATTTATCACACGCTCCATTACCTTGGAGAGAAGGGAGGTTATGGCGATAGGCCTGTAATTCGATGGGTCTGATCTATCGCCCTTTTTGGGCACCGGGTGCACATTGGCGGTCTTCCATGAAGACGGGACTTGCCCAGTGAAGTAGGAAAGCACGAAAAGGTGCGTTAGTACAGAACACAACTCCGGAGCACACAGCTTCAGCACCACTGCCGGTATACCATCCGGCCCACTCGATGTAATGCACATTTTTGCGGAAATACACAGTATACAGATGACAATGACAATATTTTGGCTTCGATTGCTCTTTTAAAGACCACTCGTATTTTTTTAAATACCTCTTTCTTCTAAATATATCGTACACACATCGGTCAGTTATAGTTTTATTATATGTAATAGAGACTTCACATTTTGTTATTTTGATTTAATCTCTAACACACCTAACTGAATTGGCAGATTACTTTCTGCACCTCTGTGTAGAATATTATGAGAGTTAGCAAAATGTGATGAAAAAAATGCAGACACAAATTGAAGGCTTATATGAATATTGTCCATAAAAAGCTTTACCCACGACCGCGCCGGTACACAATGAGGTGTAGTATGTCATCACGGAACGGGCCGTTTTAATACTCTTTAGTATAATTCCCTTGTGCTCCTCCTCTTTAGGCTTAAATTCTTCGCAGTACATGTACTCCAGTAGTCTTAAAACTTTGTCTTTATTCAGCCACAAAATGAATAGTTTGAAGTATGCATACATTTCAGTAAGGAATAAGTATGTTCTGCAACATTAAAACACACTACTATTATTCTCTATCATGGTTAATAAAAGGATTCTTTGACAACTTTCTTTTATTGCATAGAAATTGATAATCCGATATGTTGCTTACCATTTAGTTACTAATATAAGGAAACAAAATATATTAAACTGCGTATATAGTTACCCTTCTGCGACAGCAGCAACGCTGTCCCCTCGTTTTATCAAATATAGAACTTCTCCCAGTCCAGGCAACAACATTCCTACGCAGATCACGATCAGCGTATACAACATCTGAACCCAGTACAGTAGGTATTTTGGCGAGGAACTGCTAAACCACACTCCGTAGAATTTAAGCCAAAAAATGTGCACACCAAGGTAGAGCCTAGGATTTAAGTCGTCCCACGACTCTAGTACACCATATGGTAGTATTGGTGATAATGGTGATAGTATTTCTTTGACATTTTCTGTCAGAAGTTTCATTTTTGGATATATATGAAGCGAGATCTTTGACGCTCGATTAAGGAATGTCTCTCAAAACTTATCACACGTTAGTTTGTGCAAAATAAAGTGGGAGAACGATGTTATTTGGATATTATAAATTATTCCCGAAGGTTTTCTGTTAAGGGGAGGTGCAATTATTAAGTATTAGATTAGTTTTGAACAGTGAAATTCATTATTCACACAAGAAAATCAAATAGACTACGAGCAAGCTGAATGTATTAATGTTATTGAGTGGGGTCATCGGGATGCTCCATATCCGGGTTGTGCTGCAGTAGGAGTGTGAGAGAAACTTCGTACATACCGAGCTTTCATAGACCACAGTAAATGCAGTAGATCAGGTGAAAAGAATACCCGTCTGAAATCTCTGTATGTGAAGGCAATATGTGACGCACTGATAGGAAAAGTAAATTGGCTACTTTTATGGTAAATTTGCTTCCAATTTATTGAAATCGTCGATTAATATTGGTAAAATAGGTGTATAACCGTTAACAGTAAAACCTGTTAAACAAATAAGTACGCGTTTTTTTGTTAATAAAAGTTAATCGATAAAATAGTAAATGGTGTCAAAAATTCAAAATGTAAAAGTGGTTTAAGGACGTAATCAATCACAGACAGTAAGTACGTAACCGACGCGCACTTGATTAGCATATTATTCTGCTTCCCTTTAAATGTATCCGAACTAAATTTTATGCAGTATTAAGATTTATGCTCAAGTAATAATATCCCTTGTGAGATATGCGACAGATGTGAGTTTCCTACAAAACTTTTCCAATAATAGAACAATTTCCACGTGTCGCTTGTCTATTATTTTTTCTTTTTACCGCAATGTACTCGTTTCCGGATTCATTTTAAATAGTCTCGGCAAGTTTAATATTTCCACGGAATTCACACATGAGGATTTAAAAGGATATGCTAGATTTGCCGGCTGCTATCTTTCTACCGCAATTTACAACAAACTGTTTCTACAGATAGTCGGTTTGTGGTTAGAGATAGAACCTCAGATTACATTTGGGAGAGAGATCTGAATTTAGTATAGTAGTTTGCAAATGTTATATTACTGTATAGTGCATATGAGCAGTAGAATACTATTTGTCAATTAAATGAATAATTTTATGATTACCTAACATAGTACTTGGCGTGACTACATTATTCCTGAAACTGTCACAAATATGAAGGATGTATATACTTTCTAAGGAGTTGAATGTAAATGGAGTAGCTGCGTCTAACACACGCATCATATTAACAAAATTTAAGAAGCGTACTGTATTATATATATGGATAAGTTGGTTGATCTCAAGCTCCTTCTTTTCGGTGGTCTCGTATAACCTAGATTTCCGGTTGTTGTCTATAGTTGTTAAGCCAGTAGCCTTTACCCAGCACGGGCACACTAGCGTCCTTCAATCTGCTGTAGTCATGAAGGAGCGCAGCGGAACTAGTATGCTCTAAAACCATTCAATGGAAGAGATAAACATACTCCAGCAGAAAAATGAGAATAGCTTACTGAAGTAGGGACAAGCTCTTTTCATATTACACGTGATACAGATCAGATTTCCGTAGTATATTATTTTGGGTATGAAGTATATGGACATGTTATGTGCCTTAAAGCAGTTAATTTAATATGCCACTAAAAGCAATTATAATAATTACAACAGCGATATAATTATTGCCGTAAGAAAATACACTATACTCTTAAACAGGGATAATTGTGTTTTCAAATAGGCTTTCAGACAATAATAATTTCATAACTCGTACAAAGAGACTACCGACAAAATGTTTAAATGGGTACTTAACTACTTTTATATACAATTACATTGCCTGACAACATAGTATAGAACATTAACGAGATTTTGTAAGATTAGCTAAGATCGTTATAGAACATTAACGAGATTTTGTAAGATTATCTAAGATTGTTGTTTATTTTAACGTTGTATTATTTTCTTAAAGAAAGTCATTCCTAACTAACTGTGATTAACTTAAATTTAGTTTTTCTTGATGTTTTCTGAATTTTGCTGTGAGATTTCTAATTTAAGTGAAAGGTTCGTCAGCTGAGACGATGAGATACATGTTAATAAAAGTTCACGTAAACGAGCTTTGATGCTCGGAAAATAAACTTTACAATTACTCTACGGCGCACACTGGGATAGATTTCGGATATGCGGACGTTGGATTTTTTTGTAACATATCAATATTTTCTTTATGATAACCGATATTCTTAATTAGGGCGATCAGATTTTTTCATCAGGCGGGCAATTTTTTTGTGAATATATTATTTACGAGAAAAATTGATATGCCATAACTGGATCCTTCTAGGCTTAAACTTAATTCAATAATGTACTTACAAAATCAGCTATTTAAGGCAAATACCACAAAATATGTTGTAAGCTTGCAGGTTGGTCACAATCTTTATAAATCAGACTGAATACATATCATTATATAGTCAGACAATAGTAATGTCTAATCTCTTCTAGAATGTACGGACAGCATTTGCCGGGATCTAAGATTGATTGAGGAGAATAGAACACGTACATGGGCGGTCAAAAATGCATGGATATTCCCATAACAACATCGTTTGCGCAATGTTTCAATGCCATTTGTGATACAGTTGTATCTAAATTGATTTATTGGTTTGGTTAAATAAAATACATGTATGCCTTCATCGTATTTGCTAGTCATCATCACGTTATTTGCTAGTCACTATTATATTTCGTTTCATCACAATTTCTCTTAAAACAATTAAGAACTCAAATTCAAACTCGGTAGCATAAATTTAATCGGTACCTTCAATGCCATTAAACCACTGCGTCATTACACTTTTCTTTGAAATTACCCTACTATTTAAGCCGTTGTAAATGTTTATGTTGAGATTATAAGCGACTATAATCTGCATTATGAATCAAAAACAATTGAGGGTATTTTAATATTGTTTGTCTAAAAATTACATCTCTTTTGTTCAATGATAACGTTCTTTACCTTGTTTAAGTGAGTTCAGTTAGTTTAGGGTCGGCAACGCAAGAGTGATAGCCCTAGTGTTGCGAATGTCTATAGGCTACGGTAACTGCTTACCATCATCGTAGTGGTATAAAAAATAGTTACGATACCGTTTAACGAGATTTCAAGATTTATTTATAATATGAGTTCTTTTAGAGAGTTATGGCATTGCATAATCAAGGTCTAAATTATTCTGAAATTTCTAAAGAAACTGGCTTAAACGTAAGTAATGTTTTAATTTACTGTTCGTTATTTACTTTATTAGCCATGGCCATTGAAACTCAAAAATAATAAACATATTTCTCTTACAGGTAAAGACTGTTACTTTATTGGTAAGACGGTGTTAAGAGGAGGGTTCTAAGGAGGAGGAGAGGGGTTTGGAATACCGCAGTAGATCTGGCACAAGACCCCATATTGATTTAGACCAGCATCAACTTATGGTGCAAGGTTATGAGGAAATGACTTCATCCCAACCAGATATTACGCAGGATTGTTTGACACATCTTTGCGAACGGTGCGCCGTGCACTCGATAGTGCAGGTCTGCATTATCGGCGACGTGTTATTAAGCCATTGTTAATAGAAATCCATAAAAGAGCACGATTGGATTTCGCTTTGGAATACAGAAATTTCGACTGGAGTAACGTCATTTTTTAGTGATGAGAAGACTTTGAAACCTAGCCAACACAGGTGAGTTATGCATTATAATAGTAGTCACGTTGTGCCTAAGTGTAAATCTGGTCGTATAACAGTGAACATGTGGGGATGGATGAGTGCCGCAGGCCCAGGAGAACTAACTTTAGTACCTAGTCGAGCAACTAGTGTAAATTATATAGACGTGCTGAAGGATGATGTTGCCCACTGTGCGAAATATTTTCCCTGTAATCAACCAAAATGGCGGTTATACAGGGACAGCTATAATATGTTATTTTTTAATTCATTTTTCTCGTAAATTGTAATATTTACAAAAAAAAGCCCTAATAACATCTGATCGCCTTAATTAGGACCATTGATTGGCATAAAGAAAAAATAATATGCTACAAAAGTCAGAAATCCGTCCCACAGTGCGGCAAGGGTTATAAGTAGGTTTCCCAGTCCTACCACGCACATTGGATGGAAGTTAGATTATTCCCAGAAAGGTAATATAAAAAAATTATACCCGACAAATCAAACCATATGTGCAATAAGAAGTCAAAAATAAGCGATTTTCGAGATATCGGGACCCAAAGGTTATTTTGCAATCTTATCATCATCATCTCAGCCTGTATTCGTCCACTGCTGAACATAGGTCTCCCCTCTAGAGTGCCACACGTTTCAATCCTGTGCCACCTGCATCCATCGACTCCCTATAAACCTCTTGAGGTCGTCGCTCCATCTAGTGGGGGGTCGTCCCACACTGCTTGTACAAGTACGGGGACGCCATTCGAGAACCTTTCTTCCTCAGCGGTTGTCGGTTCTACGAACTATATGGTCGGCCCACTGCCACTTCAGCTTGCTTATCCTGTGGGCTATGCCGGTCACCTTAGTTCTATTGCGGATATCCACATTTCTGATTCTATCACGCAGAGAAACCCCGAGCATAGCTCTTTCCATAGCACGCTGAGTGATCTTGAGCTTCCCATGACCAGGCTTCTCATCCACGCTTATGCCACCACCGCCACTACCACGCTTTTAGTTCCTTTCACACGCGACTTGCTATGGGGAAAACGATAGATAAGTAGATCGTTAAATATAGTAAACAGGGATCAAACTAACGGTTAATAGATTCAGACGTTGTTTTGCAAAAGTGAAATTTACATTCAATTTCATCTAACCTGCTTTGTGTGCTTCCACTAATTTCATGAGAACTAGCACTGACCGACACCCACTCAATATCGTCAGTAGATCCAACATCGCTGTCATGGCTGTTCCGGTAGTTTCTGCCTCGGCTGTTGTGGTTGTCCACGCGCTTGCCCGGCATCTGGAACATTTAATTAAAGAAGTGAGTTAGGTGTGTAACGATTAAGCCATCTGGTGTACGGTTCTTTCTGCATACCTCGCAAGGAACTTGGTAATAAGTATATTGAGTGCAAATATATATTGGAATAAGTTAAATGTAAAAGATTTTATATGTACATATATGGAAGATTTGCACTCAATGATTGGGTATGATTTAACGGAAGATGAGAAACGACTGCGTGTCTAAAAAAGAAGTCGGATGCACGGCATTTATTGACTGTTTATATTGCGACGAGTCTCAGGCAAAGTTTGAGAAAGGCGTCCTCGAAGCTATATTATCCTTTACCACGATAACGCGTTCGCACATGCAAAGGTCAGGAATACTTGATTGCAGGCTTCGAACGTAGAACTGATTACGCATCCGCCATTCAGACCAGATTTGATACCGACCGCGATTTCAGGGTTCCTAAAATCAAAACCAAATATAGAGGCACCTGTTTAGGTGGAAGACGATTCCAAAGAGAACAGGTCCAATTGGTAATGCTTCCAGCGAATGTAAAAGTTTATAAAACGTGTGTCTCTATACGTTAAAAAACAATCGAAAAATAATAAATTGAGTAACAAAACTATCGTTTTAAAATATTGTTATGTACATCAAATTATTGATTTGTTGTGCATTTCAGTATTTTAGACTAACGTATAGTTTTTTCTAAGTTTAATTTGGTGGACAGTTAAATACAACGCAAAACAATGTTATGTTAAGTTTCAGTATGACCTAAGTTTACATATTATCGTGATTACTTCGTATATACGAAATAGCAGGCAGAATATTACAAAGTAGTAGGGGGTCATGTGCCAGAAGCGTGCTCGTTCGCGACCCCTGCCAATCAGTCGATTGCAATTCTGGACCAAGAGCGCACCGACGTGCGGATTAGGGCGTCCCCCGTAGGCGACGCGCACCGATCCGCCCCCGTCGGTGCGAATACAGCTGCATGCGGCGGTGGGGGCCGCCACCCACCACGCAGCGCCAATTCCGGCGGGACGAGGGGAGCCGAGTGCCGCATAGGCACGTGGAATGTGAGAGGTGGATTGAAAGATAAGACGAATGAACTGATAGACTTAATGAATGATAGACGTTTGGATGCTTTATGTGTGACAGAGACTAAGCGCAAGGGGAGCGACACCGATGATCTGCCCGGTGGTATGATGGCCCTATGGTCTGGGGTGGACCGTGACGATCATGCCAGTGCTGGTGTAGGTGTCGTACTCTCCTCTCGCTTAGCCACTGGTGTAAGAGATTACTGTTTGGTAGGGCCTAGACTTCTCTGGGTTCGTATTAAACTGGGCATCACGCGAGTATTTTTGGTTGCAGCATACGCTCCCGTAAGCTCAGCGTGTGCTCAAGAACTGGAGAAGTTTTGGGAGTCTGTGAGGGATGTTCTGGACTTAGTTGAAGGGAACGAAAGAGTGATTATGTGTGGAGACTTGAATGGATGGGTTGGGACCAAGCGATACAGCTATGAAGCTGTTCTTGGTCCGTATGGAGATAAGAGAGTGAACGAAGCAGGTAAGTCTATACTAGATTTATGTATGGAACGAGGCCTCCTCGTGTCGAATACTTTATTTCATCATAAGGATATTCACACGTATACATGGAGAAGGAATGATCAAAAAAGTGTGATTGATTTGATTTTAATAGATAGACGTCTCCGAAATGTTCTAATGGATACAAGAGCCTTTAGAGGCCCCACTCTTGAGACGGACCACTACCTGGTGGTAAGCCGGTTTGTGGGCCTTTTTAGGAAGTGGAGGCACTGGCGAGTGCGTATCCCTTTCGGAGACCATGAAAGGATATTGAGCGAAAAATTGCAAGATGAAAGTGTAAGGAGAATGTATGTGCATCTGGTAAGTGAGAGACTTGCAAATGCAAGCCTCTCTGACTCAGATGTGGATGATTGTTGGAAAGTTTTGAAAGAAAGTATGGTGGATAGTGCAAAAGAAGCTTGTGGATGCGCAAAGAGACGTAAAACAGCGAAAGGAGATGCCTGGTGGGATGCGGAGGTTGAATCCTCCGTAGCAAGAAAGAGGAAAGCGTGGCTGGATTACGTATCATCTTTGCCTTTAAATGAAAATATGAGAGAAAAGAAGAAAGAAATGTACCGTCTATGCAAGAATGAAACCAAGGCTTTAGTGAAAGAGAAGCGTGAAAGACAAATTATGAATGAGGAAGAGAGGCTGACGAAAAACTTCGAGGCAAATACCAAACTCTTTTGGAGAGAGGTAAAGAAGTCTCGGAGTGGTTCGTCGGCATCCAGAATGGATAAGATAAAGTCTAAAGCTGGTGTCATTCTTGCCAACACTCAGGAAGTGTTAGAACGGTGGAGTGAATATTTTGAGGAAATGTATGAGTATGCCTCGGACGCTGGCAATGAGAGTGAGTCGGATGCTTACTCCACGTTGACGGCGTCCGACGAAGGCATAACTATGGATGAGATCGAATGGTCGATACGAAGCCTGAAAAATGGAAAATCAGCGGGAATTGATCTGATCACAGCTGAGATGATCAAATTAGGTGGCACTTACGTCCGGGACGCCTTCTGGTACCTATGCAACCTATGCTGGAGAACTGGAAGGGTCCCAATGGACTGGAGACGCGCAGTCATCGTGCCCTTGTATAAAGGCAAGGGATCACGCATGGACTGCGCCAACTATAGGGCCATCAGTTTGATCAGCTTAGCAGCAAAAGTATATGGAAAGGTGATTGAAAGGAGAATGAGGGTGAAATCCGATGAAATGCTGTGGGACGCACAAGGAGGTTTCCGAAATGGAAGGGGATGTACGGATCAAGTTTTCTCGCTCCGCAATATCGTAGAGAAGCATCTGGCCATAGACCGGAAGGTTTTCTGCGGTTTTGTGGATCTTGAGAAAGCCTTTGATAGGGTTGTGCGAAAGGAACTGTGGGACATATTGCCGGGATATGGGATTGACGGTTCACTGCTCCGTGCTGTGCAGTCCACTTACAAGGATTGCTCAGCATGTGTGCGGATAGACGGTGGCATGTCACCCTGGTTTGATGTCAAAATTGGTGTCAAACAGGGTTGCATGCTATCTGCTAGGCTGTTTATCCTGTATCTCGATAGTTGTCTGCAGAGAATAAGGTCAACGAATGTGGGATTGCGCATGGGTGACCAAGTGGTGAACTGTCTGCTGTATGCAGACGATGCCGTGCTATTAGCAGATACACCATCTAAACTGCAAACACTGGTCACAGCGATGAAAGACGACTGTATGGAGAAAGGCTTACTACTGAATGCGAAGAAAACAAAGATAATGGTATTTGAAAGAGAAGAATCCAGAACTAATGTAAGGATTACGATTGATGATGAAGTGTTGGAACAAGTGGATGAGTTTGTATATCTTGGATGCGCTTTCAGCAGGGATGGAAGGTACACCGCAGATATGGAAAGACGAGTGAGTGCTGGGAATAGTGTGAATGGAGCGTTGGGAAAACTTCTTGGCAGTAAAATCCTGAGCCAGAAGGCACAACTCGCTATACACAATGCAGTGTTGGTCCCAACGCTAACTTATGGAAGCGAGAGTTGGGTATGGCAGAAAGAGCATGAAAGTAGAATAAACGCGGTTGAAATGCGAGCGCTGCGCAAAATTTGTGGCGTAAGGCTCGTAGACCGTATTCGCAATGATGATGTTAGAAATAGAGTTGGTCTGAAAGAGAGCGTCGGTGTTAAAATAAGAAGAGGCATGCTCCGATGGTTCGGGCATGTAGAAAGAATGCAAGATGAAAGAATGACGAAGCAGATATACAATGCAAAAGTGGAAGGATGTAGGAGCCGGGGAAGGCCAAGACTTACCTACCATGACCAAATTGGTCATGTTCTATCAGAAGGTGATGTCAGGAGCCCTAGAAACCGGCGTGCGTGCATGAGAAGAGCAATGAATGTTAAAGAAGCGAGTGAGATATGTAAGGATCGAGTCACGTGGCGCTCGGTTCTCTCTGCCTACCCCGCAAGGGATTTGGCGTGAAGTTATAGATAGATAGATAGATTGTTACTCTGTGACTTCGAGAATGACACAGGATAATTCTACAGGTTTTCAAAAACCATGAACAAGAACTAGTTCCAAATTAGTACTTACAATAGTATAAGTATCTAATAAAAGAGTGATTATCTTTCCAGCAGTAACTCTCATTGGTCTGTTGCATCGTTCCAGAAAAATAATGATGTATTTCTTATTTTGAGGATTAGTATGTAACCAAGGCCTCTCAAATGCCGCATTACGGAGTTCAAATCTCAGAAAAAGTAAAACTGTTTGTTTATATTATTAGATATCATAATCTACATACATTAAAAATCTCATGCATTGTCATACACTTTTGAACTTCATTTCATTTTGCAATTACCACGTATGTGATACGTTTAGCCATTTTCTGGCCTTTTCATGTTTTTAAATATATACTCTTAGTGTATGAACAAATAAAAATTTAGACATGTAAAATAATGCAATTGTAAAGTGTGGCAACTCGACTTTTCGTTATTTGGTTTAATAGTTATTGAATTAAATCAAGTTTAAGAACAAAACAAAATCAAACAAAAAATTGTCACACAACTATCATGGTTTCGGGACCTTAGTCACAGTTTGTGACTAATGGCTGTAATAAATGAAAGAAAAAAAAAAACTAAATGAATTCAAAGAAGAAAAGGAAATAAAGAAAAGTTAAAATAAAGTAAGGTTCTCCTTCTAGATGGGGTCTTCTATCATTACTTTAAATTATTTGATGACAATTTGAGTCATAATTTACATAATTTTCACAAATGATACATAGTTATTATTATAATCATATTTAGAATACTATATATATGAAATTATGAAACCTAACATTAATATCAAATAATTTACTCGTACCTTCTAAATTAATTCGTTACCGAAATAACATATTATGAACACTTCAATGAGCATGCATGTCAAATAAACCGCCATCCATATTATTTGCATCCGGTGGCTAGTTGGGTTCTCGATCTATGGACATATGTAAAGAAATTGGTATATATACAGGTCCAGAAGTGTAATAAAATTTAAATTTACCTATCTTCTTACTAAGACCCATGTCAGTCAGACCATTCAGGTCAGTTGGTTTCATTTCCAAATTCTTCAAAAATACAAAGAAAGCAAATAAATTATATACCATTTACTAAAAGCCGCTTAGAAAGATTTAAGTCTAATATAGCAGAAAAAATTGTATTGTTGCCCTGTCACGGTACTCCGGACCACTTGTACAGTTCGTTATTTAGCTTAATCACTAGTGAATTTAATACAATCTTTACTCCAAAGCAACTGTCTGTAAGTGACCGTATGACATTCAGTGATTGGGCAACTCCTGGTATTTACAAAAGTCGGAATAAATTGTATGAACTTTATGAAGAAAGGACCTGTAATCATAATCCGACTTTTCAAGAACTTGTAAAAAATTATGCCAAAATATTTAAACGAGCCTGTTCCAATGCTAAGTCTATATATTTAAGAAATAAAATTAATGGTTCAACAAATATTATTAAATCTGTTTGGGATATGAGTCGAGACTTTCGGTTAAAGATAAATGATATAGACATCAAAAATGATGTAGAAATTGCGACTGAGTTTGAAAAATATTTTTCTAACATTCCTCTTGTTACTACGAGAAATCTTATGTCTTCTTCTATATCTGCTGAACTGGTTCTCAAACAGAGCGTGGTAGAATGCGACACAATATTTGAATTTTCAGCTGTAAGCCCAAAAGATGTTTTGAACGCTTTTAAATCAATAAATATGAAAAACACTAAAGATCTGTGGGGTCTATCTGTCAAAACCATTTCTTCTATTATTATTTCAATCGCTCCACATTTAGCTACAATTTTCAATTGTTGTGTGGCATCTGGTGTATTTCCTGACTTGATGAAACATAGTAAAATCATTCCATTATTTAAATCTGGTGATAGTTCGGACCCTTCGAATTTTCGACCTGTTTCCATACTGCCCATTCTCAGTAAAATTTTTGAAAAACTAATGCTTAGCCAGTTGCTCAGACATTTCAATACACATAATTTGCTTCATAGGAAACAGTTCGGATTTACGAGAGGTTGTTCAACTATAGACGCAGGGATTCATTTGCTTAAAAGTATATTCGCGGCATGGGAGGGTTCGCAAGATGCCTTGGGATTTTTTTGTGATCTGTCTAAAGCGTTTGACTGCGTGCACCATGACACTCTTGTCAGAAAATTACACCACTACGGTATCAGGAACAAGGCTCTCGAACTTCTTATCTGGGCAATAGGATACAGAAGGTCGATGTTAATGGTAAAAGTTCTTCGGGGTCCCCTGTAGTTATGGGAGTCCCACAGGGGTCAATTCTAGGTCCATTCTTATTTTTAATATATATAAATGACTTACCTTATTATGTAAGGGATAAACATGAGATTGTATTGTTTGCGGATGATACCTCTTTGACATTCAAAATTAATAGACGGTTAGGTAATTATGACGAAGTTAACGATGCTCTCTCTAAAGTTATTCATTGGTTTAGTGTTAATAATCTGCTTTTAAATGATAAAAAGACTAAAGTAATTAAGTTCTCAACACCTAATGTAAGACAGGTGGCTACCAATGTATATGTTAATGGAACTAATTTAGCCCCTGTGGAGACAACTGTGTTCTTGGGTATAACAATTGACTCCAGACTACAATGGGGCCCACAAATTGAACAATTATCAGGAAAACTAAGTTCTGTAGCCTATGCAGTGAAAACTATTAGACGGCTCACTGATATTGATACGGCTAGAATAGTCTATTTCAGCTACTTTCATAGTATTATGTCATATGGAATTCTTCTCTGGGGTAACTCCGCGGACATTAACACCATCTTTTTTATTGCAAAAGAGAGCCATAAGAGCTATCTACAAACTTGGTCCCCGGGAGAGCCTTAGAGAAAAATTCAAAGAAATAAATATTTTAACAGTCGCGTCACAATATATCTATGAAAATCTTTTGTATGTCCATAAAAACATAGACTCATTTTGTAAAAAGAGTGATACTCATAGCATAAATACTAGATATAAGCATAATCTTGTGTTACATGCAAGCCGTCTCCACAAAATAAGTAATTCTTTTATGGCAATGTATACTGTTCTATAACAAACTTCCCAGCAATATAAGAGAATTAAAGCCAAATTGTGTAGCAGGGCATATTATAAAGTATCTGACTATATTAATGATAAAAATGCCTGGGAGTGAGTCGATCCAATTATAATGTAATTAATAAAATATGTAAATTTGTTTGGATACCAAAAGAGGGATGCCTGAGTTTTTTTGGCAGTATTTTTATCAGTGCTCACCTAGTCATAAACTGCACGGTAGGGAAAAAAATTGTGACGATTCCAAACAAATGTAGCCATTTTTACGGAATAAAAAGATTTTGACTTTGACATGCCGCGTAGGCAGACATAAACGAGTACCAGATGATTCGATCCTTATATACCTCATTTGCTTCTTTAACATTCACAGTTCTTTTCATGCACAATTGCCAGTTCGTACGTCTACTGATAGCACCTTCTGAAAAAACACGATCAATTTGGTTGTAAAAGGTATGCCGGAAGTTTGGAGAGAAGTGCTTTGTGCCAGACCCGATCAAACTCCTTGGCGATATCTAGGCTGACTGCCGTGGATTTGCCATACTTATCGATTGCAAATGTGAATGTGTGTTTGTCCCCCATCCATTTACCTCTTAGTGGCACTGTAAACAACACGATAGTGTATGGTTACACCTTCCAGTTCTCCAGTATACTTCGTCTGGCCATAAATACTGTTACAATTAAAAATAAACAAAATATTACATTTGAATTTGGAATCTGTCATTTTTATATGATTGTTCATTGAGTTTTCTCATTTTGGCACCAATACA
Source organism: Pyralis farinalis (assembly GCA_947507595.1). Taxonomy (NCBI): domain Eukaryota; kingdom Metazoa; phylum Arthropoda; class Insecta; order Lepidoptera; family Pyralidae; genus Pyralis; species Pyralis farinalis. The sequence goes on from OX382274.1 coordinate 20,458,042, forward strand.
TTGTACAATATTTTGCGATATTAAAATGGAGTGGAGTGATAAAGTGAACCGAATCGCTGTGATTTATGTATAGGTCTATATAAAGCAAATAAAATACTTTAAAACCAGTTATTTGACTATATAGATATATTTATAATAAAAAGTTAATCCGTGTCGGAAAGTTCACCTATGCTACTAATGTCTGTGCTACCAGAAGATACAGAAAATTACTTTTCATTTGATGATTTCCCAACTTGTACTATGAACTTATCGGTCTATTTTAGGTTCTAGCTTTATGTATTCTTCTTCCTTTTCTTGAACTTTTCTGAAATAGATGTCCAGAATGTATTCTTTGACTCTAAGCTTATGGAGTTTATTAAATACAATATTGCCTTAGACAATTTTCTGTAAAATAAATATTGTGTTTTTGCGACAAGTCTACCATTTCGCCTTCTTCTGAACTCGACTTTGAACATTTTTCATATTCTACATAGTAATTGAATTATCTACAAAAAGCACCGATGTCGGTTCTAGGTTTGGTAAAACTTTTTCTTTGAGCCATTTACTATAATTGTGGATATTCATATAACCATGGTAGTCACCCGTCTTCAGATGTGATTTGAAGGTCAGCAATGGGTTAGGTAAGAAATCATTTGCACTACAAGCATGAACGATTGTAATCATCGAGCCTTTAGATACAGGAACTTTAGCTCCTTTATTTACGTCATCAGACCACCCCGCAGAGTCGTGTGTGTGCTATGAATAAACGATTCATCGGAATATACAATCGACCGTCCTTCCTTCCTTAATCTTGTAACTGACTTAGATAATGTTTACATCTACTATTCATTTTTTCTATTAACAATTGTGTTTCTGATTTTTTCCAGCGAAAGCCAATTTTATGTATGACTTTCGTTATACTCCCTGTAAAATTAAGGTATCGCTTCAAGACTTCGTGAAGCTTTTTCATCGTAGGCAAAGTCTTATGTATCAAATTTTCTTAATATATGCTGGCATCAATTTAGTTATTATGTTAAACTTATATACTTTTTATCTACCACCGCCGTACATTATTCCACTCAGGAACTCATGGAAGAGATTCCTCGAAGGAATAAGCCCGCCTTTGCAAATCAAATTCCAATATTTTAAGAATGTAAACATTAATATAGCAATAAAGTTCTACAAACAAACAAACGAAGTTATATTTGCATCTTCTAATTACATCCGAATACGTGAAGGTCAAGGACGGTCGATGTATTTGAAAGCTTTCGTCTTAACACTCGAATTTCAAGAACTTCCTCTTCAGACCTAATCTCATTTGTGTATGTACCCTGTTAGGAATGATGCGCCTCACATGACAAACGTCTATAGGCAATGGTATCGCTTCATATCATCTATATCGGATCCATCCTTGCTACCCAACATATTAGAATCGACTACGTCGTACATTACTACTGTTTTTATAAGAATAAAATAGCGAAAACACCCACGAGTATTAGCAATACCACAAGCGTCACTAGTGCGTAGTCGATCTTGTAGAAACCGCTTCACACCTTTTTCATTGCCGTAGTTCAATGGGAAAACCGAAATTGCGTTCTTCCTATATAATATAGTAAGAAGGCATTTTCGGTTTCCCCATGCGGAATATGCATACTAAAATACTAGCAGCACTGACTCTGCATAAATGCAATTTGTCTACTATGATCAATAATTCGGTCGGAGGTCGCCCGACCACGGGGCTGCTGGCCACGAGCCAATATGGCGAATTGGCCACGGAATCGGCACCTCCTCTTAGGAATACTGCACAGCATACACGGTAGTGTCTATCTTTGACAATAATAGCCCTTAAGTAGCCTTAAATTATAAGGTACCCGAACACGGTGGCGCAGTGGTGAATGACGCGACTTTAACACCAATATTCGTGGGTTCGATTCCCACACGGGACAAACATTTGTATGCATGTCTACATGTCTGTTTGTCTTAGTTTGGGTGTAGAAAACTGTAGCCAAATAACAATTCCCTAGAGGGTTGTTGTGTTCCTGCATGTAAATGAGGACACCAGTAAGCTCCTAAGGAGTTGCTGTGGTAGCAGCAGAGGTGGCATCGCACGAGTGATACTTGATGCGTTACAAGTGTTCATAGGCTACGGTAACCGCTTTACATCAGGTGGGCCATGTGCTTGTATGCATGCCGGCGTTGCATAAAGAAGCAATATTTGTGCGCAAGTATGTTTTGTTACGAAACTCTCGGTACTCGAGTTACGTTATGTGCATACCCAAAAAACTCGTTCGCCCCACTACTGATAACTACATCTCCGTTAATAATTTCATAAAGATGGCTGCAGTTTATTTGTTAAGTGTAAACTAAAATAGATATGATTCCAAATAATATTTTTTATATGATACTCGTATAATTACAACATATGGATTTACATGTACAAGCGTTAGCACGTGTGCTAACGCTTGTACATGTAAATCATGATTGTAACATGGACTACATCCTCCAGATGGTTTGTGATGTCTTGATATACGGAAAGACTATGTAAGTATATAATTTAATGACACAGGTCTGACGGTACTTAGCATTTATTTAAACGCGTTTACATATTATTGTACATGTTTTGCAACGTGGCTACGAATGATTCGTAGTTGACGGCGCTTCTATGATTTTCGATTATCGATATAACTTGATCGACTATGGGAAACAAATCGAGTGACAAGAAAGCGAATGACAGTATCGATTGGCTTGACGTAACGCAGAGCGCTGGACGCATGTGGCCGTTGCGCGGGATTCATTATCCTTTTGCATCGGGTGCGCGCACCACGGGTTCTGCGGAACGTTGTCGATTTATTTCGGATAAATGTATCATAGTTAATTGTACCAACTGATTTCTGTAATTATTTGCATAAATTAAAGAAGACAATCATTGTAGTTACAGTATTGTGCAATTATTTCTCCTCGCCCGTTTACCTACGCCTGCTTCACATATAATGGACGATAGTGGTACTCCTGACATGGACCAGGTGCCTATATCAGAAGTGGGATCCAGAGGGCCTTTGCAAGAGGAGCAGGGGCATAACAGTCAAACAGCCGCTCCACCAAATCTACTTCAAAGTATGGAGATGCTTCTTACGCGATTATTGGTTGCACCCCAACAAACTGCAACTGCGACTACGACGCAATTGGTTCAATTTGATCCCGATAGCATGGACGCCGATGTTGAAGGTTGGTGCAGAATTACCGAAATTATTGTGAATAGTAAATACCTGAAAGGGGCCGATCTGTTATTGGCATTGACACATGCATTAAAGGGAAGAGCTGCGGCTTGCTTGACTAAATTGGACGTGTCACAGCTTGAATGGCCGCGAATCAAAGAAATGTTATTGGTGAAATTCGCTAGACCCATGCTGCCCCAAGATTACTTTGATAATATTTTACGGTTTCAAATCGGCGCGAAAGAGACAGCTGGTGAGGCCGCCATGCGCCTCTGGAGCATGATCGAGTGCATTCCGCGTATAGAGATGGCGGAAGATATGATAACCGGATTTGTAACATCTTTACTATGCCAAAAAGACAACGTCATACGTCGTGAACTTACTTCGCCCCACCCCCGAACTGAGCGGCAAGATAGCAAAGCAGAAAGCGCTGGCCCAAAAGACACCCACAGGAGGAATGAGGAGGGCTGTCTCAATTAAAAATGCCCGCGAAACAGCCCGCAAGACCAGTGGGACCCACGAGATGGCCTCCCCCGCCGTACTAGAAGACCCTGACACGCGAACTCACGCAGAGGTCACGCACACCCACGCTAAGAAAGACCATTACAGCGTGGTCATCTCCACGACTCCCATTGTGGAGAGTAGTGACGATAATGGAAAATAATACATTGTTGTAAGCAGAGTACGTAGGAATATAATACTTCAATATATAATCGATAGTTTCAACACGACAACCATTGCGGAAGACAATAGAATATCATTAATAATCAATATTCGAACATATGTCAATTACAAATAAACATTATATGGCAGTGTACATGTAATAGATTACATACGTACATATAAAACCTCCATTACGCACCCTTAATCTATTACATATTAAAATATTTTGTAGCTGACTGTACTTACAAATTTTTTAACCTGACTGTACTTCTAATACAATACAAATCACAGTAGAAATAAATACACAAAAATAAAATCAAATCATGTCCGCACCCTTTAAGAAATTTTCTCTTTAAAACAGATTCTATAAAAACAAGAATAAATCTCAAACTAAGTCACATCTGCCCCCTTAATAGATAATTTCTCTAAACATAAGTGCGAAAGGAATCCTTTAATCTTAGGACCATGCAAACACTTTGTCATTATGTCTGCAACCATTTTATCAGACGACATGTACTTTATTTCCACTTTGTTACTCAACACCGCTTCTCGAATAAAATGATATTTAATATCAATATGTTTAGTCCTATTGTGGTTCATTTTATTTTTCGCAATTTTATGCGACGACTGATTGTCATTAAAAATAACCACAGGTTTTTGACATACCTTATTTGTCAAACAGTCTAATAAACTATTCAAATAAATAGCTTCCTTAGAAGCTTGACATAAACCGACGTATTCTGCTTCCGTCGAAGACAGAGAAACGCACTGCTGTTTGCGGCTCTCCCATGAAATTAAGTTTTCACCTAATTTAAAAATCAATCCCGTGAAAGACTTTCGAAACACGAGACAGAGATTTAATGTCTCCTTTAAATACCTAAGAACTCGTTTCGCACATTTGTAATGTAATTCACTATAACATGAATTGAACTGTGACAACACACTAACAACATGTGCGATATCTGGTCTTGTATTAACCGCCAAATAATTAAGACATCCTATAAGATTTTGATATGGCAAGTTACAATGCGATTCCGATGTTTTTTGTAATCGGAGTCCAACCTCCATCGGAGTCACGACAGGTTTACAGTCTTTCATTTGAAAATCATCCAACAGGTTTTGAATATATTGTTCCTGATCGAGATATAAAGCATTATTCGCCCTTCTTAATCTCATACCCAAAACATGTCTAGCAGGACCTAAATCTTTGATTTTAAATTTATTTAGCAAGTTATTTTTCAACTTCTGTTTTTGGCTCTCATTATTACCAAACACAAAAATATCATCAACATAAATAACAACAATTATTTTGTTATTGTCATTTAACCTTTTCTGATACAAACATGGCTCTATTTTTGATTGTATAAATCCTAAGTCTAACATTACCTTATCTAGTTCATCATACCATGCGTGTGACGCTTGTTTCAAACCGTATAAAGATTTTTGAAGCAAACATACTTTTCTTTCTTGACCTTTCACTATTGTCCCCTTCGGCTGTAGCATGTAAATATTTTCTTTTAACTTTCCATAAAGAAAAGCAGTAGTTACGTCCCACTGGTCAATAAACCAATCGTATTGAGCCGCCAACGATAATAATAATCTTAATGTGGAGCTTCGAACTACCGGTGAATAAGTCTCACTATAATCTACGCCACGTACCTGCGTAAATCCCTTGGCTACTAGCCTAGCTTTATGCTTGACTATCTTACCGTCGCTATCCTTTTTTATCTTAAATACCCATTTGCACTGGATCGGCTTCTTATCAGGTGGTAGGTCTACCAACATCCAGGTCTGATTCTCCTTCAACGATTGCAGCTCGTCGTCCACAGCCTTTTGCCATAAATCACTATCTGGCCTCGCAAGTGCTTCTTCAATCGTTAATGGATCACCATTAATCTCTGCGGTAGCGTTACATTTATAATAATCCACTGGTTTACGCTCACGAAGAGGATATCTTCTCTCGGTTGTAATTAAACCTGAATCGCTTGCCTCCTCATTAAAATCGGCTTCTAGAGTTTTCTCAGCACTATCACACGGTCCCGTTATTTCGCTGATATACATGTCAGGTCTTAAAATTGACTCAATATTTGTCGTATCGGGTTCTAGGAACTCGTACTCACTCTTTGAATTATCATCACGTATTTCATTTATCACAGGCTCTTTTTGTTCCTCCTCAATGTTCAAAGAAACAACTGTGTATTTCTTCACTTCCGTGCTGGCTTCACCAGGAAATACATTCTCTAAAAATTTTACATCTCTTGCTACAGATATTTTACCCGTTTTTGGATCTATCAAACGGTAACCCTTTGTATTTGTAGGATAACCGATAAAGATCATTTCTTCAGTCTTCATGTCTAGTTTCTGTCTCTTTTGTTTCGGTTTCAAAACAAAAGCTAAACATCCAAACACTTTCAAATGACTTAAGTCAATTTTCCTTTTCGTCCACATTTCCTCCGGTACAGCGTTAGTAATAGCTTTGGTAGGACTTCTGTTCTTTAAATATATTACAACATTAGCTGCCTCTGCCCAGTATTTCTTACTTAGGTTTGCCTCACAAAGCAACGTTCTTGCCTTTTCGATAATCGTTTTGTTGGCTCTTTCGGCCACGGAATTATGCTCGGGCGTATAGGGAACAGTTTTTTGATGTTTTATGCCCGCAGACTTCAAAAAATTATCAAAAGCACGATTGCAAAATTCTAACCCGTTGTCGGATCTTAGGCATTTTATCGACTTACTCGTTTCTGTCTCAACTTCAGCTTTATACTCGCGAAATTTATCAAAAGCTTGATTTTTATTACACAAAAAATAAACATGTGTTTTGCGAGTATAATCGTCGATAAAGAGTAACATATACCTCGAACCACTAAGCGATGGCTCTTCCATTGGGCCGCATATATCGGTGTGTACTAATTCTAAATAGTCATGTGCTCTGGTACATTTATTTTTGAAAGGACTTTTGCACGTCTTCCCATTAATACACGGTACACACGGTTCAATAAAATCTGTGTTTTTAAAATCAATTCCAGTCACAAGATTTTTCAAGGTTTCCATATAATTTCTGCATAAATGTGCTAATCTTCTATGCCAAAGATTTGACAATATTCCATTTGACAATGTCATGTTGACCATACAATTTTGTTTTTCTTTTAATCCGTAAATGCCGCCAACTTCACGACAATTTGCGATTATTTGGTTGTCCTTCTTTATAGTGCAGCCTTCTTTGTCAATATTTATAGCATACTTCTTTTTACCAAGATTACTCGCAGAAATGAGATTCATTGATAATTCGGGTACATGTAGTACGTTACTTAGTACAAGTTTAGTACTACAACCGAGGTTTGGCTCAGCATTCCCTTTACCTTGAACTTTTAATTCTTGCCCATTCGCCACTTTTATTTTCAAGTCACTTTGCTGTTTTTTATAATCAGTCAACTTATTTATATCGTGGGTCATGTGGTTTGAGCATCCACTATCCAGATACCAACTATTTTTGTTAAACGTATTTGATTCACCCGTATTCATGCAAATCATAGCATAATTTTGTTTTTTCTCTTTGCACTCAGACGCTTTGTGCCCTTGTTTATGACACTTAAAACATTTGTACATAAATTTTTGCTTTCTATCAAATGTTTTGTGATTTGATCCTGCAATATTTTGTACTTTATTAGTGGCCAAAGCTTGTTCACCGCTTAGATTCATTTCTTTTTGTCTATTTCCTTCCTGTAATAATTTAGTTTTGATTTGCTCTAGACGAATCTCTTGTCCACTATTATCTACAGCCATTATTAAAGGGTTGTATTCTTCGGTCAAGCCACTCAATAATATGGAAATAATCCATTCATCTGATATCTTAGCATCAATGTCAGCCAATTGCTGCGACAGAAATATAACTCGAGAAATATATTTCTCCATAGACTCGAAATTATCTAACTTACATTGCCAAAGTTGTCGTTGAAGTGTGATTCGCCTCCCCCACCCTTTATCTTCGTACGCTTTACAAAGATTATACCACACTTCTTTAGCAGTCTTTGCATTATAAACGTGTGTAAAACATGAGGGTTCAAGCAATAAACATATCGTGGTTCTAGCTTTTCTGTCGATATCGACTATACTATCATTTACAATAGTAGACTCGATCACTTTCCACCAGTTTCTGTTCTCAAGGTAGTTACGTACCTGAAACTTCCAGTCAGGAAAGTCCGTCGTACCAATTAGTTTCTTGATACCACACAGTCCCAGACTAGACTCGTGATCCGCCATTGCATACGATTTCGTTTATATCACAATTTCAACTATACGATTTTAACAGTATTTAAATACTGCCCATAACCTAATGGAAAATAATACATTGTTGTAAGCAGAGTACGTAGGAATATAATACTTCAATATATAATCGATAGTTTCAACACGACAACCATTGCGGAAGACAATAGAATATCATTAATAATCAATATTCGAACATATGTCAATTACAAATAAACATTATATGGCAGTGTACATGTAATAGATTACATACGTACATATAAAACCTCCATTAGACGAAGTACGCGAGGACTGCAGAGAGTCCGTTGCGGACAGCGACTGGACCGACACCGAAAGCGTGACCAGCGGTAGACCAAGTTTGTTGCCGCCGATTGGATCACGAATCGGCGTCAGTAAGGATCTGGTCACAGAGAAGGCGAGGGAGTATTATCTCGAAGGGAAAGAGGCGCTGGAGCAATCCAGGACCTTAAAACGGGAACTGAGGGCCACTGCCGTACAAATGATGAGCAGTCTATACGAGCTGGTGCTTTCTCTGGCGGACTCGAGGAATCGACACAGAGTGAATCTCGAGGTTGAACGGACGAGAGCTGCCAGGGAAATGGCCAAAACACAAAGGGCATTCAAAGAAAATCAAGAGGGCAGGATGGAGGGGCTTGAAGAGAGCCTCAAAGACATAAGAGTTGCTCTAGCGGACACGCAAAAAACCGTGGAGGGAGTGCAACGCAACCTGGGCTTCGAGATGGACGACTTAACAAAAGCAGTTAGGGCCGTCCACCTTGAGGTCAGGGAGCGGGCAAGGACGGATCCGTGGCCATCGTCGCGAGGCCTGGCGCCAGCCCCCCACTCGTGGTGAGGGGGAGGGGAGCGGGCTACGTGGCGGCGGTTCGGGGAGAGTACGCAATAATCGGTGTGTACTTCTCCCCGAACCGCGACCTGCCGGCCTTGGAGCGGCTGCTCGACGCTCTTGGGTCGGCAGTGAGGCGGCTAGCGCCCGCCCAGGTTATCGTGGCCGGGGACTTCAACGCCAAGTCCACGGCATGGGGCAACCCGGCCACGCAAGCCAAAGGGCGGAAGGTGGAGGAGTGGGCGCTGGCCGCGGGACTGTCCCTCTTAAATAGGGGGACGGTCCATACGTGCGTGCGGTGGAATGGAGGGTCGGTGGTGGATCTGTCCTTCGCCACCGCGTCCACCGCACGCAGAATTGAGGATTGGAGGGTGGAGACGGGGGTAGAGACACTCTCGGACCATCGGTACATCAGGTTTGAGGTGTCCCGAGCCCCCGGGAGTCCGGCGATTTCGTCCCGGTGGCGGAGCCGGTTCCCGCGTTGGGCACTCACCAGGCTCGACCGGGAACTGGCAGAGGAGGCGGCCATTGTCGGCCGCTGGGGCCTCCCGCCATTGGAGGATTTGGGTGCGGAGCAGGGGGCTGGTCGTCTTTGCGACGCCTTCACGGCGGTGTGCAGGGCGGCCATGCCCAACGTTGGGCGTCCGCCCCCAAGGCGGGCGGTCTACTGGTGGTCGGCGGAGATAGCCGACCTCCGGGACGACTGCAACGGGGCGCGTAGAGCGTATACCCGGAGCAGGCGTCGCCGCCCCCGGGACGAAGGAAGGGATAGCCATCTGCACGGTGTCTACGTGGAGAGCAGGAGAGCCCTGCAGATGGCTATAAGTAGGGCCAAGGAGGGAGCGTGGCAGGAGCTGCTGGAGGGCCTAGACAGGGACCCGTGGGGCCGACCGTACAGAGGAGCGCGGAACAAGCTCCGCGCTCAGTCGGCCCCGCTGACGGAGACCCTCCAGCCGGCCCTGCTGGAGAGGGTTGTCGGGGAACTCTTCCCTGACACCCCGCGGGGTTTCGCTCCCCCGAGGATGGCCCGATCGCTGGACTCCAGAGGAGAGGTGGAGGGCGCTCCGCCGACCGTCACCGACCAGGAGATGGAGGCGGTCATTGACCGCCTCCGAAGCAAGAAGAGGGCGCCGGGTCCGGACGGGGTGCACGGAAGGGTGCTAGCCCTAGCCCTCGTGCACCTCGGAGACGGGTTCCGGGAGCTCCTTGACTGCTGCTTGCGGTCGGGGTGCTGCCCGGGACCCTTCAGGGTGGGCCGGCTCGTACTTCTGTTAAAGGGAGACCGGCCCCCGGACTCGGGGTCGGCGGTTCGACCAGTCATTCTGCTGAACGAGGCGGGCAAAGCCCTGGAAAGGGTTGTCGCCTCCCGCCTCGCTCAGCATTTGGAGGATGGCCCGGGCCCGGGCCTCTCGGATGCCCAGTTCGGGTTCCGGGCCAGACGGTCGACCGTCGACGCCATAAGGCGCCTAAGGTCGGTGACGGAGGATGCGGAGCGCGAGGGAGACGTGGTGGTGGCGGTGTCGCTGGACATCGCCAATGCCTTCAACAGCCTCCCCCACAGTACCATCCTAGAGGCCCTCAAATACTTTGAGGTGCCTCCGTACTTGGGGAGACTGTTGAAGGCATACTTGGAGGACAGGGAGGTGCGCTACGAGGACGCGAGGGGTCAGATGATCAGAAGACGCGTCGTGTGCGGTGTCCCACAGGGGTCCGTTCTGGGCCCCATCCTGTGGGACCTCGCATACGACTGGGTCCTGCGGTGCCGTCTCCTCCCCGGGATGAGTGTCATCTGCTATGCAGATGACACCCTTGTTACGTCCCGGGGTAAGACCTTTGTGGAGGCGGCGCGGCTGGCCGAAGTCGGAGTAGGACTGGTGGTCAGCCGCATAGAGAGACTTGGGCTTCGGGTCCGATTGGAGAAAACCGAGGCCCTGCTCTTCCGCGGGACCGGTAGGCGGGGCCCCCCCTCGGGAGCGCACCTCCAAATAGGAGGAGAGAGTATAAGGGTGAGTGCCCAGATGAGGTACCTGGGCCTCACCCTTGACGGAAGATGGACCTTCGGTCCCCACTTCGAGCGGTTGGGACCGAAGGTCATCAGAGCTGCGGCGGCGCTGGGTCGCCTCCTGCCCAATTTGGGCGGACCCAGCGCCGCGTGCAGGCGGCTGTACTCCGGCATCTGCCGGAGTATGGCCACGTACGGTGCCCCTATATGGGCGGACGCTCTCTGCGCTCGGAACAGGGCTCAGCTGCGCAGAGCGCAGCGGGTCATAGCGCAGAGGGCGATAAGGGGGTACCGGACGGTGGCGTGGACGGCCGCGACCGCCCTTGCTGGCGACCCGCCCTGGGAGTTGGTGGCGGAAGTGCTCGCCGAAGTGCATAGCTTCGTCGCTAGGAGGAGGGCAGTCGGCGAGCGCCCCACGTTGGAGGAAGTGGGGCGGTGTCGCCAGCGAGGGCATTCAGAGATGATGCGGAGGTGGGGGGAGGACCTGGCGCAGCCGCAGTATGGAGTCCGCGTGGCGGATGCGCTGCGCCCGGTCCTGGAGGCGTGGATGCGCCGTAGGCGCAAACCCCTCACCTTCCGTATGGTGCAGGTGCTCACCGGGCATGGGTGCTTCGGTGAGTACCTGCACCGGGTCGCGAGGCGGGAGGAACAGCCGGGCTGCCACGATTGTGGCGCGGCCGAGGACACTGCCCAACACACGCTGGAGCAGTGTCCCAGATGGTCTCGGCAGCGCCATGATCTGGTGTCCGCGCTTGGAAGCGCGGACCTCTCGCTCCCGAGCGTGGTCCGCTCCATGCTCGGGAGTGACAGTGCCTGGCAGGCGATGGCCTCCTTCTGTGAGACGGTCATGTCCCAGAAGGAGGCCTCGGAGCGGGACAGGGAGGATGATCCCGAGGCTGTCCCGCTCCGGAGACGGCGGACGGGAGTGCGGCGTAGGCGCTACGCGCACCTATTGCCGCCTCCCTAACTTGTGGGACTAGGGGTCAGGATGGGAACCTGGCCCCATAATGGTCCCGCCGCCGGAGGGGCTGTCCCAATTTGCCGGGACGGCCCCTAGATTGAAGAAGTCCGGCCCCTTCTGAGGGGCTGGCCAGTCGCAGTGGTGTCCTGTTGCTGACAGATCCGGGGCACCACACCAACGCGGCCGATGGCATTTCGCGGGGTCGTTTAGTGGGTATACCGTCGGACAGCCGACGGGGAGTCCCACACTACCACCGGAGGCCACCCAGGCACCGGTGGTGTGCGTAATGCATTTTTCCACGCGTCACAAAAAAAAAAAAAAAAAAAAAAAAAAAAAAAAAAAAAAAAAAAAAAAGGGGAGCGGGCAACCCAAAAAGTGCCGCAAACTGAGCTCCCCCCGCTGCCCAATCAGCCCACAGACCACACACCGGCTCTGATAGAGATCTCGGAGAAGCTCAGCGGCCTGCAGACAGAGGTGCACTATCTGAAACTGGACGCAGAATCAGCAGTCCAAAGGTACAGCGCACCACGAACCCCTGAGAAAGACTCGGGCACCCCGGATCTGGTGACAGTATCTCTCCAACAAATGAAGGAGGAGATGAAAAGGTTAAGGGAAGAGATGGAAGGCATGAAAACCAGCCTTCTCCACCCAAAACCAGCCACCAGAGACGAAGTGCGCGAGGAGGTCAGGGAGGCAACGGCACCGATCGTCTGCAGAACTGCTAACATAGCAAAGGAGCTGGAAGAGGTCAGAGACCTGACCCTTGCGTGCGGTGGCCCCATTCCCGGAGTGAGAGGCATTGGTGCGGAAATGGCCATAACCGACACCGCGACGCAGCTAGAGGAGCTAATAACTCCGCTAAGGGCTGACGTCGCGGAGGCGGCCAACCAATCCAAAGCATTAAACAAAACACTGGTCTGGATAAACTCATCCCTAAAAAAAGACACCCCTCCCCCGCAACAGCAGGCAACGAAACCACTTATTCACACGTATTCAGCGGCCGTTAAGAAGCCAAAACCCAGCCACAGCCTGATTATCTCATCGACGGATCCCACAAAGACCGGGGATAAAGTCATCGAGACGATCAGACAGACTCTCGACTTCAAGTCGGGAGTCACTGTGGACAGAGTCAGGAAGGCTAAAAACCACAAGGTGGTCCTAAGTTGCGAGACGGAGGAGGGGGTGAACCGCCTCCGCAGCCAAATAGATAAAAACAACACACTAAAAGTCACAACAGCAAGAACGTCAAACCCATTAGTAAGAATCGTTGGAGTAATGGACTACTACAAAGACGACGAGATCCTGGAAAACCTGAGGGCCCAGAACAAGAAATTGTTCGACGGCTTGGAGGGTGAGGATAACTCCGTCAAATTGCGCTACAGGAGGCGCGCCCGAAATGCGCTCCAATGTCATCCCGTTTTGGAGATCTCACCCAAATTGTACTGCAACATGCTGGAGGCGGGAACGGTCCATATCGGCCTCGGGAGAAACCGAGTCGAAGACCAATCGCCCCTCATACAGTGCACCCGGTGCTTGGGATACGGTCACACCAAGGCACTCTGCAAGGAGACCGAGCAACACTGCAACTACTGTAGTGGCGCTCACTCCTGGCAGGACTGCCCCGCCCGTAAAGAAGATCGCCCACCTCGATGCAGAAACTGCAAGCAGGCGAAACAGGAAGACGGCCCACCCCATATGGCATATAGCGATATATGCCCACAGAGACAAATATGGGATAACATAGCGCGGTCCAAGATCGCCTACTGCTGACGCAAAAGTTGATACGGGCGGTGATCCCCAAAGTACGACAGGACATACAAAGTTGCGTTTCATCCAAGCCAACCTGAGACGCTCCAAGCAGGCCACAGCCGAGCTACTGAAGGTAGCCGAGGACAAAGGGATATCCGTAGCGCTGGTCCAAGAACCCTACGTGGGCTCGACAGGCACAGTGAGGCAAATCCCAGGCACAAAAGTCATCCAGTGCACCTTCAATAGGCAAAAACCCGTCAAGGCAGCGATCTTCGTGTTCGGGGACCGACTGAGAGTCATCCATGACCCTCAACTGGTCACCGAGACCGAGGCCGCAGTCTTGTTGGAGGCCGGAACTATGAGACTTGGAGTAGTGTCTGTCTACTACGAAGGGGACCAACAGATCGACCCGTACATTGCGCGTACAAAAGCAGTATGCGACCTACTTAAAACACCCAACATCTTACTAGGGGGAGATATCAACGCCTGGAGCCACTGGTGGGGAAGCGCATCCGAAAACCAGAGAGGCGAAGCGTACAACTCCTTCCTTAACGAAATGGATTTCCAGATCCTAAACACCGGCAACACACCCACCTTCGAAGAGTACCGACAGGGCAGACTCTACTCAAGTGTAGTAGACGTCACGTCATGCTCCGCGCCACTCCTTGGGAAGATAAAAGAGTGGAAAGTCGACAGAACTCTGACCACCTCAGATCATAACGCCATAACATACACACTGGTGTTGGGAGAGAGGCTGCAAAAGCGGCCACCCCCCACCACCAGGAAGTATAACACAAAAAAGGCAAACTGGGAAGAGTTCAGTCGACGATTACACAACTCCCTAGAGAGAAAGAACATCAACGTCGGAACGATCGAAGCGGCGAGAGATGTAGAGGACCTGGAAACCATTATTGAAGCCTACTCAGCAGCAATTGAGGAAGCATGCGAGTCCGCTATTCCCAAAGTAGGCAAGGGAAGGGATAAGCCCACGCCGCCCTGGTGGACACAAGCCCTCCAATATCTGAAAAATGATGTGCTTCGCAAGAAGCGCAGGATCAGGAACGCAGCCCCCACCAGAATTGAAGCCGTACTTCAAGAATACCACCAGGCTAAAGCGGAATATATCCAAAAGACCGCAGAAGCCCAGACTGAGAGCTGGAAGGAGTTCTGCTCAACACAGGACAGAGAAAGTGTGTGGGACGGAATATACAGAGTCATCAGAAGAACGACCAGGAGGGAGGACGACATGCTCCTGAGAGGTTCGGATGGGAAAACACTCAGCCCCGAACGATCGGCGAACCTGCTAGCCGATACATTCTACCCTGAAGACTCTGTATTAACAGACGACCCGTATCACACACAACTCAGACAACTTGTGGAAAGCAGGAACCCGGACGAAGAACTTCCGCCCGAAGATCCACCCTTTACCGAGGCGGAAGTGGAGGCAGTGCTGAAAGCACAAAATCCCAAAAAGGCCCCCGGTTCGGACGGATTCACAGCCGACATCTGCACCAGAGCAATCCGCAGTGAAAGGGAGGTATTTATGGCCATTGCAAACAAATGCTTGGCCCTATCTTACTTCCCCAAACATTGGAAAACAGCTCATGTAGTCATCCTTAGGAAACCTGGAAAGGACGACTACACCCATCCGAAGTCATATCGACCCATAGGCCTGTTATCAGTGCTGGGCAAGATTTTAGAAAAGCTTTTGGTGGGGCGGCTGCAGTGGCACCTTCTTCCAACTCTCAGTCCAAAACAGTACGGTTTCATGCCACAGCGCGGAACCGAGGACGCCCTCTATGACCTCATGAGACACATACGAACTAGGATCGAAGAAAAGAAATCCGTAATCGTAGTCTCATTGGACATAGAGGGGGCCTTCGACAACGCATGGTGGCCGGCTCTTAAAAACCAACTTGCGATCAGGCGATGCCCACGCAACTTGTACAAGATGGTGGACTCATACCTCACGGGAAGGAAAATAACAGTTCATTACGCGGGAGCGTCCAGTGAGAGGGAGACTACGAAGGGATGCGTCCAAGGATCCATCGGAGGACCGACCTTCTGGAATCTCGTGCTGGACCCTCTGCTACATGAACTGTCAAGTGAGGAAGTCTATTGTCAGGCGTTCGCAGACGACGGTGTTCTGGCATTCTCCGGGAAATCCATAGCCGGTATGGAGGATAACATCAACAAAGTGTTAGGCAAAATTGTGACATGGGGGCATAGAAACAAGCTGAACTTTGCGGCACACAAAACTCAAATGATGCTGCTGACCAACAAGCTGAAGTTCAGCCCCCCGAACATCCACATGTCCAATACGAGACTAGCACTGGTTGATGAGATCAAACTCCTAGGGCTCATAATAGACAGGAACCTTAACTTTAAATCGCACGTGTCGGCCATTTGCAAGAAAGCAGCCGGTATTTACAAACAGCTAGCGTGCGCAGCTAAGGTTACCTGGGGGTTGAACGTAGAAATCATCAGAACGATCTACGTCGCGGTCATCGAGCCGATCGCCACGTACGCAGCAAGCGCGTGGTCGCAAGCAACACAGCTCCAGATGAATAGGAAACGGCTGGAGGCGCTCCAGAGGGGCTTTGCCCAGAAAATATGCAAGGCCTACAGAACCACGTCACTAACATCAGCACTGGTTCTATCTGGAACGCTTCCGCTGGACCTAAGAATACAAGAAAACGCCGCGCTATACGAGGCCAAAAAAGGCATCTCGACCGCATTCCTGCCACCCGGAAGGAAGCTCGAAAAAAGAGTGAAGTTCCAGGACTTCCCACACCCTGCAACTCAAATATCAACAGAGTACGAGCTCCTCGAGGACATGGACCCCCCCACTCAAGAAACCCACCAAATTGTCGGCCCTCAAATTTACACTGATGGCAGCAAGATGGAAGGGAGAGTCGGGGCGGCGCTAACGTGGTGGGAGAGCGGAAGGGAAACAGCCTACGAGACCTTCAGCCTCGACCCAACATGCACTGTTTTTCAATCCGAAATGTATGCACTCCACAGGGCCATAGTCAGGGCAAAAGACAGCAAAAGGGAAACAGTAAATATCTTGAGTGACTCAAGATCGTCACTCGAGTTACTGAACAACCCCAAGCTGCTCCACCCCCTGGCTAAGGCCATGAAGGAGAACATGGCGCGGATGGGAAGGCAGGGCAGAAAAGTGCGGCTTTTCTGGCTCAGAGCACATGTAGGAACGGCAGGAAACGAAAGGGCAGACGAGCTTGCGAAAACAGCTGCAAACAGGGAGACAACCCCCGACTACGCAGAGGTCCCACTCTCATATGTCAGGAAAAAGATCCGAGAGGAGTCGGTCCAGAAATGGCAAGCGCGCTACGACTCCTCCGAGACGGGTTCGGCCACGAAAGCATTCCTCCCCGATGTGAGCACAGCTTATCGCATCGTGAGAGGAACGAGACTGACCCACCTTCAAACCCAAATCCTGACAGGACACGGCGGCTTCGGAGAGTACCTTTACAGGTTCAATCTGAAGACCAGTCCGGGATGCGAGTGCGACCCCCAAATCAGCGAGTCGGTGTGGCACATACTACTCGACTGCCCCCGTTTCCAGCTAGAAAGATTCAACTTGCAGTGCTCTGTTCAACTGGAGCTCACACGACACAATCTCCGAAAGCTCATGGAGTGCAATAAATCCCGCCCCAAGCTTCTGACCTTCATGGATAAGGTGGCGTCAGTCGCAACGCGGCGAAACAGCACCTATCCTATCCCTTCCCTCCCCTCGGACACGACTCAACTCCCGGACTTGACACACACACCACACATCGACACACAAACACCACAGTCTGACACAACGACACAAACATCACTCAATGACACTTTCAACCTTCTAACATGCGGAGAAGACGGACGACCAGGACTACGCCTAAGAGGAGTCGCCTTATATATGGACGACAATGCGGAGAGAATAGGTTTTGCCTTCTGCAATGCCATGGCGAAGAATACGGTAACGATCT
Organism: Pyralis farinalis; assembly: GCA_947507595.1. Lineage (NCBI taxonomy): Eukaryota > Metazoa > Arthropoda > Insecta > Lepidoptera > Pyralidae > Pyralis > Pyralis farinalis. The sequence goes on from OX382274.1 coordinate 20,475,710, forward strand.
CGCCGGGACTCGGAGTCCTACTAAACGGAAGCACTCGCAAGACCACCATGCGGCGCAAAATGTTCAACGAATTACCAAAGGTGACAATCGGAAACCAGACGTGCAGAATAGTGCGAAAGAACAACAAAACTGTCGCGTTGTTCTGCACGGACGACGAAGTCACCGAGTTCGAACAGATGTGCGCAGTGCTGAAGTACATGGGGCAAAGAGCCGAACCTGCGAAGATCATCAGTATTGACGCCATGGTCGTGGGATACCTCAGTGGGAGAACCAAGGACTACGAAGGAGCTCTCCTGGCCTCGCAGCATCACGAAATCGTGGTATACGAGGACAGAGGACAAAACCTAAGTTTCCTTAAGGCCCAATCCCGGGACCCAGGCGCCAAACTGATGAACCGCGCTTGGAAGCGCGGACCTCTCGCTCCCGAGCGTGGTCCGCTCCATGCTCGGGAGTGACAGTGCCTGGCAGGCGATGGCCTCCTTCTGTGAGACGGTCATGTCCCAGAAGGAGGCCTCGGAGCGGGACAGGGAGGATGATCCCGAGGCTGTCCCGCTCCGGAGACGGCGGACGGGAGTGCGGCGTAGGCGCTACGCGCACCTATTGCCGCCTCCCTAACTTGTGGGACTAGGGGTCAGGATGGGAACCTGGCCCCATAATGGTCCCGCCGCCGGAGGGGCTGTCCCAATTTGCCGGGACGGCCCCTAGATTGAAGAAGTCCGGCCCCTTCTGAGGGGCTGGCCAGTCGCAGTGGTGTCCTGTTGCTGACAGATCCGGGGCACCACACAAGCGCGGCCGATGGCATTTCGCGGGGTCGTTTAGTGGGTATACCGTCGGACAGCCGACGGGGAGTCCCACACTGCCACCGGAGGCCACCCAGGCACCGGTGGTGTGCGTAATGCATTTTTCCCCGCGTCACAAAAAAAAAAAAAAAAAAAAAAAAAAAGGCGCCAAACTGATTCCCACGGACTGCTGGGATCACCCGATTGTTAACCCCCACGTCAGTGGGTCGGAACGCCTTCAACAACGGGTGATGCAGGAAAGATGTCTGGCAGAACAGAAGCGCAAGGAACCTAGCCATATACTCTCCACCATATTGGCGACCCTCAATGGGAGTGTCCAGTCGGTGGCCCAACCCTCCGCAAGAAAAAAAAGAGCAGCGGAAAGGGCCCTGTCCTTGGAAGCGGCGGTCGAAAAGTTCACACAGACGCCTCCCCGCCACGGATCGGAACCCCCCACTGGCCCCCGCACAAGAGCAGACATGGGACAAGTGACCCCCCCCCAAACTCAGACCGGCAAGGGAGCCGCAAGACCACATGGTAAACGCCTTCATCGAGTTCGTGGCAGTCACCAGAGCAACGCGGAAAGTAAACATGGATACCTGCAACTTCATCTTGCAGACTTATCACCGCGGCTCGCAGGAACTGCTACGGATAAAATTGGGCGAAGCTGAGGCAGCTATTTACGACAGCGACAGGAACCTAGTAATACTGGGTAACATGTCGGGGTCGTACATGGCAGCATACAGCGTAACCGGCGGTTTTGTGCCCCTGGACGAGAAGAGCGAGGAAGGGAGGATCACCTTTAAAACACCGACCGAAGACCCGGTAGTGGTGGTAGCCAAGTGCACAAAGGTAATGCTGGACGACAGGATCCTCGATATGGCAGAAGCCATAGCGGGGGACCTGTTCAAAGGCGGAAGCCCGAAGCATTGGGTGAGACCCACTATCACATGGGTTAACGGAGTCCCCGGCTGCGGGAAATCCACGTGGGTGGTGTCACAAGCCGACCTGGCTGGAGACATCATAGTGACAACGACAACTGAGGCCGCCACCGATCTCAGGGAAAAACTGGAAACGCGCTTTGGTGACCTAGCCAAAAAGAGAGTGCGGACTATGGCATCCCTACTAGTAAATGGACACATAAGGGCGAATCGTGTACACGCCTAATGGTGGACGAAGCCCTTATGAACCATTTCGGATCCATAGTCATGGCAATACAACTAGCCAGAGCCAGTGAAGCCCTGCTGATCGGAGACGACAACCAGCTTCCCTACATCGACAGGAACAATCTGTTCAACACCTTATATAACAGACCCAACCTTGTGACGTCAATCTCCCAAAATCTCCTTTGTACGTACAGGAATCCACAGGACGTAGCGTATGCTCTAAGAGAAATCTACAGTGGCATATACTCGGCCAAGACTAGCGCTAAATCCCTATCGCTGAAGCGGTTCACAGGGGAGCGGATCCCGAAACAGGACAACACGCTTTACCTTGTCCACACCCAGGCTGAGAAGGCACTCCTTATCAGCCAGGGCTACGGAGCGAATTCGGGTTCCCGCACCCTAACCATACATGAAGCACAGGGACTAACGTGCGAGTCAGTGATTATTGTGCGTACAACTTCCAAAAGATCCCATCTCCTCCAAAGTGTCCCCCATGCCGTTGTCGCGGTCTCTAGACACACGGACAGCTGTGTATACCACACAGACTGTACTGACAACGACGCGACAGCTCGGTTTATCCAGCGAGCCGAGACCGCGACAACGGAACACATCAGGGACTATAACCTTAAGATGGCGATGAGGGCGAGAGACGAGAAGGTCATCAGAAAGTTGACTGAAAGCTCCGAGGACCCAGCGAGCGGTCCCTCCTCCTCCTCCTCCCAAACCAGCAGACAGAGAGAGGGGAAGGGCGTCATGGCAAGGCTCCGGGATGCCATCTCCCTTCGTTTCCGGAAAAACTGAACGAAGCAGAGACAGGGATGAGAGATGCGAGCAGTCATGCTCACTAAAATGTCTAGACGAGCGGCGGCGTTGGGGGGCGGGTCATCGAGTTCCCTACAATATGGTTGAGCACGGTGATGGCTGCCCTCTGCGTCAACTCGTGAACGGGTGCCGCTCGGGGGGACTGGTCTGCCCGCGTCTCTCGTCCCACTTTCTGCCTATAACAAAAACTATTGACCATGCAAAAAAAAAAAAAAAAAAATTCCCTGACTTGTCGAAAATGATATTAATAGCATGTATTGACCAATATATTTAAGCACTATTAATTCTATTGTAATCGCACTTGCGGAGCGATAAATAATATAGTGACTAACAACCTGACAAACAACCTCTCAAACAAACAATGGCACGGGCCAAAGAGCCTGTGGATAGATTTTACTAATAAAAAAAAAAAAAAAAAGAACTTACTTCGCATGCTGTATCGACCAGATCCCAATTACTTCGTATTTTAAGTGGCATCACATTAAAAAGACGCATGGACAGCAGCGATCATCTCGAAATAGAAATGAAGAAGCCACGATACAATGAACCGCGATTTACAGGTGTATGTCATAATTGTGGGACCTTAGGACATAAAGCTGTGGATTGCCGAAAACGAAGGCAAGAGATCTCAACTACATCAAGACCAGCTAGCCAGACAAGGGGACCCGTCGAGAAGATGCAACCTACCCTGTGCTATATCTGCGGACGAGCTGGACATGTGGCTGCGACTTGTGCAAACCGAAAAGGCAACACCGACGCGACTACGTCAGAAAAGGAAGTGCACCTCTGCGATCGGAGACCAACCACAGGCCAATTAACAACATCATCTGGTGACACTGTTTCTTTTCTTTTCGACAGTGGGTCGGCCTGCTCGCTTGTGACTGAGCGACTTTCTGAAAAGTTTCTGGGTACTCGGCACAAAGATATAGTTCTTTTAAAGGGAATTGGGAAATCAAATGTTGAGTGTACGACACAGATTTTAAGTCCTATTATTATTAGTAATATTCCCGTATCTCTCCTGTTTCATATTGTTCCTGACGGTATTATTTCTGAATCCGTTATTATAGGAAGGGATCTTTTAGATCAGGGGATTAAGGTAGAGATAAACCAAGACCATATCGAGTTTTCGAAGCCAGAAACAACTTCATTACATAATACCCTAGGTGGCCTCGATATTTCAACAATTGACACATATTTGGAGGGCAATGATAAAGTAGCATTATTTCATATTCTACAAAAATACAGTCCGTTTTTCATTGATGGTATACCAAAGCGTAGATTCAAGACCGGAATTTTACATATTGATCCCATAGATCCTGCTAAAATAGTGCAAAGAAGGCCATACAGGCTATCTCCGGCTGAAAAAGATATTGTAACGGAAAAGATAAATTCCTTACTCGAAGCGGGTGTGATCAGAGAAAGTAGTTCACCTTTTGCGAGCCCCATTCTGCTTTTAAAAAAGAAAGATAACACTGATAGGATGTGTGTGGATTATAGAGAACTAAACTTTAACACAAAACCCGAACATTATCCGCTGCCCATCATTGATGAACAGATAGAGAGGTTGAATGGTGCTCACACATTCTCTTCGTTAGACATGGCATCAGGGTATCATCAAATTCCCATAGATACAGAGGGCGATAGCATTGCACGTACTGCCTTCGTTACTCCAGATGGTCAGTACGAGTACTTGACAATGCCATTCGGGCTCCGAAATGCGGCTTCGGTGTACCAGCGCTGCATTAATAAAGCTTTAGGCCATTTAAAAGATGAAATAGCCTTAGCGTACATGAATGACGTGCTCTGCTTCGCTAAGGATGTGCCTGAAGGTTTAAAGCGGCTGGATTTAACTCTTAAGGTACTCTCGGAAGCCTGTTTTTCTTTCAATATACGCAAATGTAAGTTTATGAAAAAGGAAATTGACTATCTTGGTTTTGTAATTAAAGCGGGTGAAATAACTCCGAACCCTCGTAAAGTACAAGCTTTAGTTGATGTGCCTGCGCCTAAAACCGCTTCGCAGGTGCGGCAATTTCTTGGCCTGGCTTCCTATTTCCGACGTTTTATTCCCAATTATACTCGCATAGTCGGTCCATTATACCCTCTCACTAAATTGAAGGGCCCGATTAAGTTGTCCGAAACACATGCCAACATTCACAAATAAATCGTTCAAATTCTTACAACCGAACCTGTTCTGACTATATATAATCGTGAACTTCCTATTGAATTACATACAGACGCGAGTGCTGAAGGATACGGCGCTATTCTTATCCAAAGAAAAGAGGGCATTCCCCACGTTATTTCATATTTTAGTCGCCGAACAACTGACACGGAATCTAGGTATCATTCGTATGAACTTGAAACCCTGGCAGTCGTCCGAGGTGTTGAAAACTTCCGTAATTATTTGTATGGTCAACACTTCACGGTGTATACGGATAAGACTCTCGATAAGCTATATGAACAATATTGGTTTCCACAAATGGCTAAGCAAGTGCGCATGTTTGTAGACTCTTGCATCGTATGCAAGGCGTCGAAAGGTCCCTCAGGAGCTCAACAGCATTTGCATCGGGTGCGCGCACCACGGGTTCTGCAGAACGTTGTCGATTTATTTCGGATAAATGTATCATAGTTAATTGTACCAACTGATTTCTGTAATTATTTGCATAAATTAAAGAAGACAATCATTGTAGTTACAGTATTGTGCAATTATTTCTCCTCGCCCGTTTACCTACGCCTGCTTCACATATAATGGACGATAGTGGTACTCCTGACATGGACCAGGTGCCTATATAGTTATAAGTTTCTATTATGATGCGCGGCTACGACAAATTTGTAGCATAAGCGTAGTGCTACGGCAGTGCTACGTGTAGTATGGCGTATACGTAGTCAACACGACGAAGAGAAAAAAAATAACAAATATTTATTTCCCATTAGCCCTTCACGGGTACTTAGCCACGTCTTACTTTATTTAAATCAAATCCTATTATATCTCATTAATTTTTCATAGTTTTAGTTCTTAATAGTTTCAATTTCTCTTTTATAATGGCGGCTTCTTTAGAACTGTGTACGTACACATTGTCATTTTGCTTGTTGTAGCGCTCTTCAATCGTAAGTATTTTTCCATCAGTGAAGAGGATATTTCTTTGCCTTTCACCTGCGTATTGGGAAGTCGTTTTAATTGATACATTATCTTCAATTGTGTCCCAAGCTTTAAGTCTTCGTTTATTATACGCGACAGAGTCCATGCAGAAATCTTAATTTCTCGCGATAAGATTTTTTGTTTCCTAATGGGATTTCGGCGAAATCTGGCTTTAACAGTATTAACAGCCTTTGTCGCTCGCTTTCGCGGTTTTATTGCTGCTCGCGTCTCCATAATTTTCAGGCAGTTGCTGAAAATCAGTGGTTTGCATTTCTAGCAAATAATGTACTGAGCTGCTGCCTCTTCATATGACTGCGATACACATTTTTTTCTAATTGTTTTGCCGCGAGACCTCAGCGTAAGAATAGTCACCCCATCTGAAGCCGCGGGTGTCGTAAAAGGCGACTAAGGGAAAGATACAGGAGACGGGCATCAGCCCCTACTTTAATGTACTTTAGTAACTTACTGCGGATGCCAACGCGCCTGTCAAGCATTACAACTATGGCAAAAACCCCCTCAGAAACATGAGTACAATAAAAAGACGGTCCCCAGTCACGGGTAGTCCCGCTTTGGATAGATGACAATCGTTAGCAGATGAGAGGGTAAGGCTCAGACTGGGGAAGTCCTCAGAGAAAACCACAGTCAAATAACTCCTTGAATAGTTGTGTTTTGTCAAGATGAACATAAAGCGCCTAAGGAGTCACTGTGTTAATAGTTGGGATGCTAGGGGTAGCTTTCAGGTTACGGTAACATAAGGTGAGCCGTTTGCTTATATGCCTTCCGACGTTGTATATAAAAAAGGATGTATGATTTCACATACATCATTTCATACAATAACATACATAGTTAAAAAGCTTCTTCTTCTTTATTGACTCTTTTTGTACATAAAATAGTAATAAGAGTAAAGAAAGATGTATGGTGCATTTAAAAATAATTAATTTAATTTGCACCTGAAACTTGTTAGCTACGTTTGTGTATCTACCAAGATCTATTTAGGTATAACCGAATGGTATAAAAAGACCCCGTATTTATAATTCAACATGTTCCAACAATGCATGACCAACTTTATCGGATCTAGTGGAAACAATTTAGTACACATGCCCAAAATTGGCAGGGGCTTAATTGAATTCCATAGGACGCAATTCACATCGTTCGGAGTCCGCCGGCGTTCCATCGCCCGAACTCACAAGTTGATTTTTTTGCATACATACGAATACCTCTGGTCACCTCCATTTGTACGAACTGTCGACTATATTGATTGTATTCGAGAGTGAGCCGTAACTTCGTCCGGTCAAAATCGACGCGGACAATAAACGAAACTTTGTGACTTAGTAACATCAAATTCACACATAGTTTCACTGAATTTAATACTAAGTCGATTTGTTAAGAAATGAAAAACCCGTCTAGCATCACGTCTAAAACATCTAAACTAATGATTTTATAAGATTAGTGAATAAAAAACTAAGTACAAAAATAAAATAGTTATTATAAAACATCCACTCTACTTTGAGTTTCTTTACAACCTCGTTATTTCTCGGAGTCAGTTGGTGGTGGAGACCTTTAGACCGGCTGCTTGGAATATCAGGGTTACCATATTTTGGTGTATTTTCATCATGAGTTTCTTCTGCCAATAAGTCGCCATAGACTCGTTGGCAATTCAGCGGGTAAGGAACCTTAAAATGTATACATTTTTTGTTATTTTTTTTTCATACTGTACTTTCAAACTGTGGTGCGTTTGGAAATAATATTAAATTAAAACATGTTTACTATAAACTGTATTATATATTATAAACAATTCAATTCATAACAGACATTGTCTCCTAGTTTACGTATATAATACAAATGGTAGATACAGTTATATAAGAATTCCGCATACAAGGCCACTTTCCGATTATATCACACGGCACGACATCGATTCGCTCGGAATTGAACTAGTCTCAAATCCTCACATAGAGACCCAAATATTTGTTGAATATGAAGATCTGGCTCTGCTACCTTTTAGATACCAAATATCGTGACGGCGGATTTAGTAATATAGAAGGCCACTGTGATTTTTGTGCTACGCAGCTGGCCGCACTTTGCCGACGTATGGTTTATGCAGCAACACTGCAAATTATCTCCCTTTTCAATCGCTTCCTCATTTTTGGTGATCGTGGTCATTGAAACCCATTAAATAGACAAACTGTCTCCATCAGTCCCGGTCCGAAGCAGCTCTCACCACTTGATAACATTTAGATGAGGAGGTTCCTTCTTTCAATTGTTCAGACTAACGTGTTGTGTTAATGTGAATTTTGTGTGATTTCTTGAAAATTTCATAAAATCTGCCCAGTCGTTTTAGAGTCCATAGAGGACAAACATACATGCATTAATTTTTATTCATATAGATTACGACGAATTACCTTACAGAAAACCGCGGCTAAATAATAACTGGAAATTTGTTGTAATCATGCGAATCGAAATGTAGTAAGCTCATGATATTGCCATCATATTGGTAAATGTTTTACAGCAGACGGATCTATGCTTGTTTTTCGGATGCAGGTTAAAGAAGAGAATAAGAAGCGATGACATAAGCACACAAAACAATACACATAAATTTATAACATTACAATTATTATTTATGAAACACAATTGCCCGTAAATCATTCATATGCGGAACGATGACGAATATGTCACTATACTTGAAGACAGTCTTAATAGTTTTGAACAGCTTGGCCACTGCGGTGTTGCGGCAAATTAGTTCTGCAAGTCTTCCTTCATTAGTGCCAAAGTTGTGTGGGCCAACTTTGACAGTTGTTTGGATGACTCAAGTTATACTAATTTATTGTCATTTTCCCTCAGACGTTAGATATGACACAACAAGGATACAACACGTAAAGTATCTTTACGTGACGTCATACAAGTGAACCTAGTTTAATTAATATTAAATCCTATGGACTTGGTCAACAAGGTTGAAATTGATATAAAAATATAAGCACGTGGAGCTCGCGGTGACCAAACGGCGCAGCGGGCAGGCTTAATTGAGGTAAAACTTAGATATTTGGGTAGGTGCGTGGGTTGTAGTAAACATGCTTGTTGGTGCATTAAGATACTTAGAGAGATTTTACATTGTTTGCCCTGTAACAATAACAACATTACCTTAGGTACCGTTTATTTATATAATTAAATTCGTACTTGTATCAATTTTGTACATGGGTTAAGAAGAATGGTATATTTTTTTATTCATTTTTAATGATTGCTGTAAAACTATAATAGTTTACATAATTAAATTTTATTTTTTTACTAAATCTGGTGGCAAACAAGTATACGACCAGACTGATGTCATTATTTTTACCTTAGCCTATGACCGCGTGCAATACAAGGAGTAGTTAGTCGCCACGATAGCTAGCAAAGGAGTTAACATGTAATTTCCCTCACGTGCAGGAAGCCAACGACCCTCCAGGAAACATTTATTTGGCTACGATTTTCTATAAAGAGGTTTTTCCTCAGAAATTAACAACAATAATTAAATGTACTGTCTCCTATGGCTCTTCGATTTATTTTGCTTGTCATGTCTGTATAAACTATTCGTAACTGTAACTATTACACATTTCTCGCATGACTCTAATATATACCAAGATTATAATAATTTTGTAATCGTTCTAAGTTAAGTTAAAGAAGAAATTAATAGGGCAAAGAAGATCCCTATTCATTTCTTCTGATTAGATTTATTGTAAATTCAAATTTTATCCTTGCAACTTCAATGATATTCGATTTTGGTGTACTCGTTTTCTTTGCATTTTATCTAACTTGTTTTAAAACTGAAGATTTCAATTGATTGATATTACTGTGGAATTTCTTTTGAATGGAACGAATTTCCTGTAAATCTACACGGTCTGGTGTTGTCAATTTGCATCGGTATATAATCAATTTCAATTATTTTTGTTTGTGAATATTTTATACAGTCAGATTTAGGAATATGTAGAATTAATTCAACCAAAATCAAGTTCAATAATATTTTACTATAGAAGGATCTATAAACTATAATCAAAATTATATAAATAATCAAATCAATCAATCTAAGTCAACGTTACTCTATAAATAACAAAAAGTGTGTCTTGTTGCTTAAAAATAATGTGTTCATTTCTTCATGTTGTTCATTACTGCAAAGGCCTTATAGGCCCAGTTTATAAGCTGAAATAAACACGAAAAGGAAACATTACTAAAGTTATATTGTTAGTACTATTATTACTATAAATCTACGCCAGCATAATAAATTCACGACTAAATCACACAAACTTTGGCGAAGTTGTAGTCTTAGACTGTAGCGATAATAAGTACGTAGTCTATGTTTTCTCCGTGGAGACGAACACACTTATTATTATTGCAATAGCTGGCTCACCACGCCAGCAATTCAGCAATTACAGAAATAAGTATCCAATAGGTATAATAAGGTTACCTTACTTACCTTAGAATAATTATCTAATGAAAGAGTGAATATCTTTCCAGCAGTAACTTGCAAAGGTCTGTTACAACGTTCCCGAAAAATGATGATGTATTTCATTGTTTGCGAATTTACACCTACCCAGGGGCCCTCATATGCCGCATCGCGGAGTTCAAAGCTCTAAAAGAAGCAAAACTGTTTTAACGTATTGTAAACTACTATAAATGTACAATCTTGTGTATTTGTATAAAATTTTGAACATAACATTAACACTTGAACGATACGTGTATCCATTCTTCGCGCTATTTCACTACTAAGCGTCTATTCTTCGTTTATGAACAAACAAATGTTTAAATATGAAATTAGAAGAAATGTGACGGTTCTAAAGAGTTTTTAGTTTTGTGTAACTTAAGTAATGTAGATAGCGATGTATCGATGAACAAAATAAATCAGTCAAAGTTCAGAGACAAAACATACTTTGATCTAAACTACTTTGTGTGCTTCCGCTCCCGATTAGTTCATGCGAACTACTGCCGGCCGGCACCCATCCACTACCGTTAGTAGATGCATGACGCCGCTGCCATGGCTGCGCCGGTCGTCTCTGCGAGTGTTCGCCATCTGAAATGTGAACCGCATGCACCCGCCACCGTTGCTGCCCTGGCTGCTCCGGTCGTCTCCGCGACACGTGTTACGCCTCTCCACGAGGTATCCTCAGGCGCTGTAGATGTTAGTCGTTATAATTTCGTAGCATGTTATTCTAACGACTAACATCACGGTGACGACCGGAGCAGCCAGGGCAACAACGGTGGCGGGTGCATGCGGTTCACATTTCAGATGGCGAACACTCGCAGAGACGACTGGAGCAGCCATGGCAGCGGCGGCATACATCTACTAACGGTAGTGGGTGGGTGCCGGCCGGCAGTAGTTCGCATGAACTAATCGGGAGCGGAAGCACACAAAGTAGTTTAGATCAAATTGCCATACAATAATGATAATTATACATAAATTACAACACATTATCAATCACATATTAAAAAGAACTAAATTAATCAACAATACTGACGGAATTTTTTAAAAAATATCTAAAGGCGTTCCGTCTAAATCATGCCATTGAGTTTACTTGATGACAAGCTCAATTAGTTAGGTAATTTTTCTCATAATTTTCATAAATCTATAACTACTTAGACTACTATCAGATATACAATATCATGTTAATTATTAAGGTTGGTATTAACATTAAATAATTTACTTGTACCTTCCAAATTAATTCGTTGCCGTAGTAACACATTATTAACACTTCAATGCACATGCATAATAAAAAATACCACGTCCACGCTATCTGCATCGGATGGCTGGCTGGGTTCTCGATCTATGGAAATAAATAAAAATGAAGGCGGAAACATATATATATATATATAACTAAATATGTATAATGGAAACTAAAATGCATTTAACCGTATAAACTAGAAAGTGAAAGTTGAAAAAAGAAACTTAAATGTAGTTCAGTGTTATTTTAATTAATCATGTAGTAACCTACCTAGAAGTAACTATATCATCCATATAAAAGCATTAACGAAAATAACGTTTTTTTATCCTATTCTCTATTGATTCAATCTTATACTCAACTAAAGACCTCAGCAATGGTACTTCATTATCCTTCCAACTACACCTTTCAGTCACAAATACGTTTTCAGCATGTTTTTATTGATCAGTAAGTTATTTCTAAAAGTACGATAAACTTCGTATAAGTAATTATAAATATACCTTACCTTAGAGTACCTTATATTACATGTCTATTTACGAAATTCACATAGAGAAATCCGTTGTAATCCACTGAGAATACAGCCAAGATAATAATGTTACCGGTTAACATAGTGTGACTCAGACGTAAGTTGGGACGAATTAGTGGAAGGATCCTACCGTTGGTACTCGTGTTTGACTATTTCAGCGTTCAAATAGAATTATACGCTGTGAGAATACTTGGGAGAGTTGGTATTCTCTATTGAATGTGCACTAGACTATTGTTCAAGAGTTCCGTCTAATTTTGACTACGGATTATAACAGTTTAGTGTGGCTGATGACGGTCGCAGTGTTAATTGACAACAGGTATAATTCTACAAATTTAAGTGCATATTCTCGGAAGATATAAGTTTTCCTTAATGCTTTAAATTATTCGTTTTTAGTCATTTGCTGGGCAGCAGAAATCAAATAATCCCATAGAAATTATCTCCTTATCTATTGTTATTCGGTAGGTCAGTGTCTTTTGCCTTACAGTAAATTTAGAACATAAATTTGTACCTTCTAGTTATACTTATTATCAAAGAAACCCATAGAGATATATATAATAATCAGTAGGTATACGGAACTTTTTCATAGTTACCAAAGGGATCTTCAAAATACTGCTTTTAAACTAATTGTACGACGTTACCTACTGGGCAAAATCGTAAATATTTATCGTGGCAATTTGTTGTTCTTGACAATAGGATGGTACAAATGAGAATCGCTTATTGCGTATTTTCTGTGTAGTTTTATTTAACGTCCTTTACTTTGCTATATCCCCGAAAGTACATTGGAGAATTTGCTACATCGTTACTATTGTTAACTCTAATCTGCTATATTGTTCGTAGTATTGTTTTCTTATTGTTCTGATGTAGATGGGACTTCGGTTATATTGAAATCTAATTGTAAATAAACTGATTATATAATATGATTTGTAAAATTATCAAGAAGTGTGTGTGTAGTGGCTGTACATTAGGCGTTTTTGTGATTAAATACTATAGATCGATTAAGAATGAATGAATGAACAATAGTTATCGGTATTCAACAAAATAAATTTCAATAGGACAATATTGGTGGTTGTATTAGTACATATCTTCCTCTTTTATACTCTCCAATATAGCTATCCTTCATTTTATTGTCTTATCATTATCCGTAACAAAAAATAATGTTTAAACTTTTGAAGTAAATGGATAAACTGCCAGATTAAGTAAACAGGCGTCAGTCTACGCTGGGAACTAGTGTACGACACACGGGGTGCATCTCCGCGATATCTTTCTTCTGTGCGCAGTGTGCTCCCTTGTCCCCTGTTGTGTTAGGCCGCAGGGCAACCTCTCTCGTCGTGTACATTAGTACTCGGACCTTCTACTGCGTCTGCACCTTTGTCTGCTGCAGTGGTGAATCGCTGGGCGAACTTCACTAACTTCGTCTACAACAGCACCTGGACCTCCTGCGACAATGAGTGCGTCAAGATCCTGCTCGCTGGCTGTGGTTCACTGGGCGAAGTATCCATCTACGGCCTGCATCTCTGTTCGGATCTCCTGTCAAGTCCGGGAACTACCGGCCATCTCCGCCGGGGCGTCCTTGTGTACCCGGCTCAATCTTCCTGAACTTTGGTTGGACCCATCCTTGCGAGTGCTTAAAGCGACGGGCTTTATAGCCCGAACTTTATGCTTTTCGAGCCCGAGTGTTGTTGTTGTTGTTGTAATATCTTTATTGTACAATCAATTTAAAAATATACATATTACAATGAAATTAATTTTATGTTACAAAGGCGGACTTATCCCTAAAAGGGATCTCTTCCAGCCAACCCAGAAATATTGATAGAATAACATAAATAGGCGAGAGAACAAACATACACTAATTGTCTACAACATTATCACAAATTTCATAAAACTAACGCACAGCAACTTTACCTAATACTTATTACGAAGTTATACATAAACAATACAATAAACAAAGATGAAAAAAAAAAAGAAATAGGAATATATACAAACATTAAATACAAAAGCAAAAAACAAACAAACATGACATAGGTATAGGGTATGCATCCAAAAATGCTCACAATTCACCAATTAAAATATTTTTGACTCTGAGTTTAAAGGAATCTATGGAGAGAGCCAGTCTAACCTCTAGAGGAAGTGCATTCCATAGTCTAACCGATTTTACAGAAAAAGACTGTGTGTATGAATTGGTATTCTGACTCGGAATATCGAGAACAAGGGTACCACAGGAGCGCAACCGATTGTCCACATCACGGAGATGAATTGTCTCTTTTAGGTAGGAAGGTGCAGATGGATTGAATAAAACATTATAAAGTAAGCTGAGAATGTGCATCTTCCTACGGTCTCTGATCGTTAACCAATTGAGACGTTTGCGGCACTCCGAGACGTGATCATATTTGCGCAGTCCAAAGACGAAGCGAATACAAAGGTTCTGTAATCTTTCCAACTTATCCAACAGTTCTTCGGAAGGGCAAGATAAGCGACATCACCATAATCTAGCACAGGAAGGAGAAGGGAGTTAGCCAACAAGATCTTAGTTTCCAACGGTAGAAAAAATTGCAGTCGTCGGAGTGAGTGGAGAGATGCGAAAATCCTACGGCTGACTTCATTAATATGCGGGGCCCACGACAGAGTTTGGTCAATAATAATTCCCAAATCAGAGACAGTTGAAGAAAAAGGAATTATTTCACCATTAAACTGAATGTTAGGAAGAACCGTACCCTGCAGTTTAGAAATAAAATGTGGGCTGCCTATAATTATTGCTTGTGACTTGGCTGCAGTGACTTTAAGCCCGAAGTTATGGGACCAATCAGCAATAATAGCAAGATCGTCATTGATAGCGTGCACAGCTAAAGAGATATCAGGAAATGGGGCAGCTGTATAAATTTGTAAATCATCAGCATATAAATGATAAGAAGAAGAGAGAGAAGAAACAATGCTATTAATAAACAGCGAAAAGAGAACAGGTGACAATACACCGCCTTGTGGGACGCCAGCAATCAAATCACACCAGACAGATCGGCGATCTCCCATTTTTACTAATTGCCGGCGACCCACAAGGTAGGAATGAAACCATGCTGATGCCGTGGACGATATATTGATAGAATGTAGGACTCCTAACAGAATATCCAGGTCAATAGTATTGAAGGCACTAGTGAAATCTAGTAGCACAAGGACAGTTATTTTTTTATTATCAATATTGAGCCGGATATCGTCAGTAATTTTGACAAGGGCCGATGTCGTACTATGGCCGCTACGAAAACCAGACTGTTGTTGACTAAGGATATTATGTTCAGCGAGAAAGCGAGTAAGGCGTTGATGGACATGGTGTTCAAGAATTTTGGAAAGAACAGGGAGGATGGAAATCGGGCGATAATCAGAGAAGGAGTCTGGATTACGTTTCTTCGGAAGAGGAATAACGTGGCCAAGTTTCCAAGCAGAAGGAAAAACACCTGTAGTAAGAGAACAGTTTAAAATATGAGCAAGAAGAGGAGCTAGTACAACAAGTAGTTTCGCTTCCCTGCAAGCTCTATTGCACTGATTTCTTAGTGCCACATAGACACGAAGATACTCATCGGAGGAATCACGTCTCAACCTGATCTTGGCTCTATCTCTCTTCGCCATGAGTTTTTTGATGTCGGGTGTTAACCAAGGAGCAGGATAATGTTTGACACGGACTGGCTTAACAGGTGCATGTTTATCATAAACTGAAAGAAGTATTGAATTAAAAGTAGCCAGTTTGGAATCGACATCATTAGCAGTTAGAACAGGTGCCCAATCAGTTGTAGAAAAGTCAGTTATCAAAGAATCGTGATCAATACCCTTATAGTTACGCATATACATCATCTTATGCTTTCGCTTTGGTGGACGGCATCTAAACGACGCAAAAATCAGGTCATGTGCTGAGAAAGCAGGAGCAGGAAATTGTCCGTGCGATGAAACTAAATCAACGGAAGACGTGATTATGAGATCCAGAAAAGAAGGTGGCCCATTATGCGGGAAGTGAGTTGGATCGAGATCAAGGCATTGTAGATCAACAGAGTGTAGTAGTGACCGGAGAGTACGCGCACGGTGGTCGTTTTTTATGAGGCACGTATTAAAATCACCCATCAGAATCGTATGTTCAAAACGAGGACAGAGGCCATTAAGCAAAATCTCAAACGAGTGAAAATAATTAATATTGAGAGACGGACTGTTATATACGGAGTGTTATATAGCTATTTGTAAATATTCGTTTTTATTAAGTTATCTATCTATCTATAACCTTACGCCAAATCCCTTGCGGGGTAGGAAGAGAGAACCGAGCGCCACGTGACTCGATCCTTACATATCTCACTTGCTTCTTTAACATTCATTGCTCTTTACATACACGCTCGCCGATTTCTAGGGCTCGTGACATCACCTATTATTGATTTATACTATTTTTATTTTGGAAGGCCCTTTTTCTTATTAGTAACCTTATAATCTACGCAATCTATAATCTACGCGTGAAAGGTCCACACATATCGAGTCACGTTACACTTTTAAAAAGTTCTATGTACTTATACTGTATAAATAATTTACTAACTAGGTGAGGTTATATTTTGCCCATTAACTAGTTGCAAAGACTTCCCGTTACATGTGAATAAAAACCATATTTTAAAATCATCATCATCCGAGCGCTAATCCCGGTCGCATCCTACGCTTTCGCTTCGGAGCCCAGGGTCCGCTATAAAAATCATATTTTAAAATATATTAGTATATATATAGTTTAGTATATAAATAAATACTTACAATTTACTAAGTATTTAAATAAACACTTACTAAACTATTGTTCTATTAAGAGGTGTAATGTGTGCATTTGTCTGTGTTCAGACGCACGCACGCATGCATTGACTTACCCACGCACTCGCATAGATATATGCACGCGCACAAACACGCACATCAGTCATCCTCTCGATAATGTTATAAGAAACTCAGTATGCCATGAAATGTAAGCCAACTAACAAAATTTGAATTTAGACTTTTGAGGCAGTTAAATGACACTCCATAAAATGGAAAGTTATAAACTAATTCTCTCATGTTATTGATATTAGTAGTCGCATTATTCTTCTAACAATGTTAAGTCAGAACCCTACGAATTTAAAATAGAACTCAGTAAGTTTAGATTCTCAAGAATCTTAATTTTAAAAGTTCGTTATCGTTGTCGGTTTGAGTTACTTCAACCATTAACTTTTAAATTATTCTTGAGAAAGTCGTTGTCTCCTTTAATAAGTTATTTTATTCTTATGTTTATTGATGACATACTCGTATATTATTCGTCTCCTTCGGAAGGTCTATAAAAATTACATTACCCTATATCCCTATGAAATGTGTATCGCATCGACACTGCGTAAATCGCGGATATGACATCAGCTTAATATACTCACAGCTAAACACTGAATACCAACTAAGCACAACACCATGGCGCTCAGCATAAACTGTATCGCTGATGCGAAACTGAAGGCATCCTCGATCATGGAGATGTATCTGTATTACACAAAATCCTTATTGTGACTTCACATTTTAAACAAAATTTTTAATTATTTTTATCAGACTTCTGTAACTTTACTAGATAGTATTAGTTTAGTACGGCAGTTTTTGGAGCCGTGATCGAAAATTCATTATAAACCACTATACTGCGTAATAGTGTAAATTACTATACTGTTAGATAAATAGAGAGCATCGGTGTTAAGAAATAGCCTCTTCTCGGAAATTAAAGAAATGTTTGCACATTCGTCGTCAATAAAAACATTATAGCTGGTCAGTAGAGACACTAAAGAAACTAATATTGTTTATGTCCCTCAAATTTGCAATAAAGTAATGAAATAAAAGTATTTCACTAAGTCAATGTTTTAAATGTCGTTGATTATTTATTTCACGTGTTATTCATTAACAATAAGCAACACACACACTCACAGTAATAATAATTAAAGGATAACTTTTTAATGTTGACTTAGATATACAAATAATAAATTGTTTTCTGAAAGGGACAAGAAGAACATAATTAATATCTTTATTTACGAGCTGTGATTATCTTGCTAGTTTGGCACTTTTACTTGGTTGCAGCTCAAGGTCGTTAAAGAGTAAACGAAAAATATTTTACTTATAGTTATTCTTAAATGGATTAAAATGTATTTTATGTTTAGCTCAGGGAAATTAAATGTGAAATCGAAGATGTGATTGTAGCCAATACGGTACCCGTGTAACAAAAGCATGACAGTATCCAGTTTGAAAACAGTTATTTTGAATATGTTTAAATGTTTATTAATTGCGAATGCATCATGCTAGGTCTACAGAACAGGTTTTAATCTAATTATACACGCTAATAGATTACATTCCGCACCAGCGTTTAAGGTTCTTTCTACATGCCTATCTGTATCTTCATACCAGTTCCTTGCGGGGTAGTTAAGGAAAACCGAGCGCCGCCATAAGACGCGGTCTATATATACCTCAGTTATTACCTACTTTTTACCGGAAATATTTGGGATGCTCAATAAACGTTAAAAATATAGACATAGGCGGAACGGCAGGCATCAGATAGTTTAAAAATAGAATTAACGTTGAAATCTAAAATGACTTACTGTATTATGTTGTTATGGTGCACTATACAATCCCTGAAAATGGCTCTTATGTGGTAGTCTTTAGAATATGACCCAGATGGTTTATTCTCGTCAATATCTCTTTCGCGTCGCCTCTCCGCCAGTAAGTCGAAATTACGCAGGTTGAACATCAATATTTCCATTTGGCCGACTGTAATACAAAAATAATACAGACCATTAAACTTCTTCAAGGAAAATTACCGTGAAGTTTTTATTTAAAGATTCGAATTAAGTCGAAGTTTCGACGAGCTCGGTGGCTCAGTCGTGAATAACGCGACTTTCACACCAACCCTCGTGGGTTCGATTCCCACAACACACACACATACACAACATACGATAAACATTTGTGTGCATAAACATGTCTGTTTGTCTTGGTCTGGGTGTTTTAAGAGAGGTAGGGCGCATCAAAGCAGCCTGCCTGGGGAAGTACCTCCACCTCACAGAAAACCGCAGGCAAATAACAACTCCCTAGAGGATTGTTATCACCTGTAAACTTCCAAGGAGTTGCAGTGTAAGCAGCAGAGGAAGTATCGCGCGAGTGATAATTAATATATCGCAAGCGTTAATAGGCTACGGTATCTGCTTTACATCAGATTAGCCGTATGCTTGTATGCCTCCCGACGTAGAATAATAAAAAAAAGGCGTTTGTAACTGAGATATTTCGTAATTTAACCCTTCCCGCGCCAGATTATTTATTGATTAATTCCGCAGAAGCTGTCATACATTTGATTAACTACGAGATAATTCGTAGCTACCATAATAGAATTGAAGATATGTACATCGCTTGTATGAATGCACAAAAAATTAAACTCGAAAGAAACTAGATTCTTACCTATTATGCCCAAAAACTCCTGCGTTGAGCGTAGTTAATTGATTTAAAGCCTACCGTAGTTAAATTACTTCACTTGTTAATCTAATCAGCCTAATCAGAATATGGTTCAGTTTAAAACATCATATCTTTTTCTCTAATAAAGCCAGATATTTGATTCTAATATCTGTTTTCTTTACTAATGCCAAGCTTTCAAATATCAACCTTGGCTGTAGTGTCAAGACATATTTTTTGTTTAGACGGCCAAACAAAGTCTACGAAAATAAGCGTAGTCGGCACTAAGATACAGTGCCCGAACTACGAATATTTCCGTAGTTGGAATGAAAAGAGTTCAAACGCTTTCATGAAAGAATAAAATATGTATACACGTTACTCGCAATATGCAAACCGATATCGCAAAAATATTGGATGTCGTGACATGGAAGTAATAGGATTGAAATGAAAGTGCGACTAGTTGCAGCGAGTACGAAATATATACTGATTTTATTTAATCTGCAATATTGATTAAAACATTTCCTTGAAAAAGATTATGTATATATGTATATGTATGCTTGTACACATATAACATTCAAAACAGTTTTAATGTTAATCTCTTTAATTTACATTATAATCTATTTGTAACACTACCGATAATCTCACTTATTTATATTCATAGCATTTATTGTGTGTGTTGTGTGTTTATGTTGTGTATAATACCATGTGTACATTAGGTATTATAAACATAATTAAAGTAGCATTATAAACTCTGTCGGATGCTGCAATTTTAAGACGAGGACGAGTTTTTTACTGCACTATATTTATTATTAAAAGCATTGAAGGCCAAACAAAGTCTACGAAAATAAGCGTGTTCGCAACAACGCATTCAAATCGTTGTAGTTTCTTTATTACTTATTTATTGGTGTGATTTATATAACATTATATATTTCCATATTGTTCTTAATATTTTTACGTGGGTATGTCATATTGTATTTATTATCGTTACATTAAATTATTATCATATTATATATATTGTTTTTGATAATTACTAAGCGTTTATAATTGAATATTAACATCATTTAGGAATTCATTTACAGTATTATAACGTTTGGAAAATAAGATATATTTTTGATGTTTTTATAAAATGTTTGTCACGTAATTATTTTGAGAATAACCTACTAACAGGTACACAGTAGGGAGAACATCCATGGAGTTGTTATTTCCTGCGGTCTTCTTAGAAATGCTTCACTGTAGAGCTGATTAAATGCAACATTTCTTTCTTTCGCGAAAGCCTCATTTGTTACATAGCAGCACCATATGAAGGCGACATGATTTTGATTTTTTAAATATGAAAGGAAGTCATTATATTAATGAATAGAGTCTTACTAGCACAAATGGCAAATGCAGCCAACACGGTGTCCAGAACGCCGTCAATGATACACGTACAATTCTTGTAATACATCTGTGGAGTAATAAGATGATTTATAATGAAACAATTAATTACTGATCATCACTGCTAGCTTGTCAGCTCTAGATGTTTTAGTATTGCGATCACACTAAAATATAGATTCTTAAACAATACATAGCACATTGATAAAAAAATGTTGTTCGTTCATTTACCATTTTATTCTTGTTACAATTGGATTACACTCAGTTTGTATTCGCGAAGATACGGTCGACCGCACGAACCGATCTACGAATTTGAGATCTGTCTTCTACGCGTTCGGGGATATTGATTATGACGTCAAGGCACACATATCAGCGGCTTGGACTTAATGACTGTCATTTGTGAACGTAAAACTTACGTTAAGCTGAATAGACAGGTTTAAAATCATTTGACCTGTCCTTTTATATGGCAGCGAAGCATGACCGGTGCTTGAGTGACACAAGCAGAAGCTGCGTGTCATGAGATGCATGAATATGCTGCGCTGGATGTGCGGAGTCACGCGAAAGTATCGCGTAAGGAACTCCCGCATTCACAGAAGCCTTCGTGTCCTTGACATAGCAGACAAACTTCAAGAGTATCTATTCTGGTTAGACAGCCACGTATTATAAAAACCAGCAATTTACGAGGGGAACAAATGTCTAGCCATACCACTTCCATCAGGTCCTGGTAGAAGGGGTAGGTTCAAGAAGTGCGGGCTTGATGTTGTGAGTGATGACATGCGTGCTAATGGCCTTAACTTACTATAAGGGATTCCGAAGACCGCTCGAAGTGGAGGAGTAAAAGCCGGAAAGTGTACCCTGGGCTCCGAAGCGAAAGCGGTGGACGAGATCAAGAATAATGATTGAATTACTCATTATATTTAGAGAACGTGGAGTGGTAAACACGCGCACCTCTATTTTCTATGTTAAGTAAGAAAATGCTGTACTTACCTGATGAATGTATAGAATCTCGTAATAGGGAGTCTTGTATTTATCTATATACGGATATTCAACATTCGTCGGCAGAATTTCAAAATTTTCTGCTATTGGCCAAATAAGTCCCACTGCAAATTCAATAGCCATTTAATGAATGCTCTATTTGTGAATGGTTGGCCTTTGAGTAACAGTGAGCGGATCTGTCAATCAACGGAGTATAAACCAGCGAAATCGATAGAATGTGAACTTACATTCTATATCTAAATATATAAATTGTAGCAAGTCATAAAATTATGTTTTTAGATTATTGTAATGGTTTACGGTTTGTACTGATTTGAGAGCTCGTCGACGTTGTGACGCGTGTAATTCTAACTGAACGCGCAGGTTAAGTAACGTCGACTGCGGATGTTTATGGATGGGTTTATCTATCTCGAGTTTCTTCGTGCTTCGGAGGGCACGTTCAGCCATCGGTCCCGGCTGTTGACCATAGATGACAGTCGTTAAGCTCAGTCAATGGCCCTCGGGTGGCTTGAAAACGCTGGCCTCAGCCAATCCGCATTTGAGCAGCGTGGTGGAATAAACTCCTTCGGTTGAAGGGAAATCCGTATCGCTGCAGTGGGATGAGTAAGGGTTGATGTGGTGCATGTGGTAACGGATTAACCGTTACAACCTAACTATTCTCACAATATTGAGAAATGTAAACAAAATTAAATTATAACTCGTCTTGAAATGCTACGACTAGCGCAATCTAGTGGGTGCTAACACCTCGTATTGCAAATCGTATACTACTACCTACCGCTAGGTGTCATTGCGACGAGTAAAATCTGTTAATTTTTGCCAATCTAAATTTATCAATTTACCTAAAAAATATACAATTCTAACATTCAGTTCTAAAATAATTCTTTAGATAGATTTTACATCTTGGAACTTTCTAGATTTACGGTTAGCGACATCTTTTTGAAACTTGGTTCTGGTATGTTCTGTTGTACACTCACCGGTTTTCAATTAATTCACATTAGTTCGGACCATTTGCTCAAACCAGCAATATATCGTCCATTTCTTGCGCGGATGTAGCCATCGCTGGACAAGATTAGTGTCCTTTTTTAATAAATACTTAATTGAACATAGGTTACGCACCCTAGCCGAAATAGTTATCATTAAGTTCTAACAAGCAATACCAGTGCAGTGATTGTATCGTAACCGCAATATGTACTTGTGTTTATCAGCACAAAACTAATTCTTATTTCTTCGTTGCTACATTCTATATTAATTAATTGGTTATCATTTGCGGTAGGTACTCATAACGAAGATGTTTTTTAATACTAATAAATACCATTAATACATTCCCCGTATTGTCGAGTACCTTCTTCAAACCGATTCTTATTGTCAATACTAGTAAATAATTTTTAGGTTAACTGACTTGGCTTCACCAAGGAAGTATTGCATTGCATTATTCAAATAGTAACATTTTTAAAAACTAAAAATGTAGTTAAGCTCTTCAAGCGACTAATTTAACTTGCTTTCAATTCTAGTATTAAAGCTTCGAATGTCGGTCTATCCACTTCCTGTGTTGTACTTTCTTCCGGCTGCCGTTTTAAATGCTAGCTGGCCTCTGAATCACTGACCTTTTACCCTCCGCGGTTAGCATTGGAGACTCTATGGCAACCGGGAGACAAGGCGGTACGCGCTTGTAACACACTGGACGAGTGCGTTCCTGTAGCGGAAACAACGGCCTTACTCACGACTTCTTAGCTGTACTCTTACTGTTTTAATAAACTCTATATTACGGTATTTACGTCTTGTATTTTTCTTTTCAAGTAAATACCGGCCCTTCTTGCTCTAGGGCACTAACCCCCGTGACACTATAACACTGTATCGGATTATGGCGCAATTGAAATCTATATAATATGACTCGAAGTTGAATCCAAAAGATTTGGCAGAAGTGTCTCATTTAGTGTATAGAGGATAAATATGCTTAGGAAAAATGAAAGCGCGAATAAAGAAATTTCTGACCTTTATTAGCTAAACTAAACTTAACTTTTAGCAGCGGCAGAATAAGACACAGATAAAGAATCGTATCAGAATTCTGGAGAAAGCTACCGTTTGTTCTCTTCATATGCAATCTGGTACAAAAGGAAACAGACAGAACAAACACACATAACAGAGCAGATATTATGTAGATGTAGTTACATACATTAAATACGGATTTAGTATGAATAATGACATATAAAGTTTTTTGGGGGTAACCACACCTTGCCATGCATGAATTGGGTCATGCAAAACTGTAATCATCACATATGTGCAACAAAATCAGATATATAGCTTGTATACATAAATATATTAAAGTGCATTCAGAAAGCAATATTTTAAATCTGAATCCGAACATTGAGCACACACACCTATAAACCAACTGACGATGTATAAAGACACACTCTACTTAACAGAACTTAATATTTTAGTGCATAAATATTTCACCGATTTCAGTCTACGGTCTAATGCGAGGATATTTTATCCAATAAGCCGATAAGCGACGCGATGTTTAACCATAATCTAGCCTATTAGAGATTAGCAGTTCCTTCATGATTGACGACAACGAAATATTAGTTGTGGGAGGATGACTCGGATATAATCTTTCAGATGAAACACTCTGTTATTTTAGTGAGGAGAATTCGGATATAATCTTTCAGATGAAACACTCTGTTATTTTACCACATAACCACATTCTTACCACTTTAATAAAATAAAATAATACAAAATGGATGTATATCCTCACGCCAGGTACAGTGTGGGGTAGGCAGAGAGAAACCGCCATGAAACGCGCTCTGTAAACACCTCACTCGCTTCTTTAACTGTTATATATCATACTCGTTAGTTCCTTGGGCTCCTAAAAAGACCCTGCTAATTATATACAAATATTGACTAGTCAATATTTGTATATATATATATATATATATATATATATATATATATATATATATATATGTAATCAAATTGAAAAAAAAAACTTAATCAGTATTGAAAACATGAAAACCGCAACCAATTTCGTCCATTAGTTTTTGCGTAATGCTCGTTTTTGCGGAAATAAAGACCCCTCTTATTTTTTGTAAATATCTCTTTCTTCTAAATATATCGTACATACATCGGTCAGTTATAGTTTTATTATATGTATAGAGACTTCATATTTTGTTATTTCGATTTAATCTCTAGCACACCTAACTGGATTGGCAGATTACTTTCTGCACCACTGTGTAGAATATTATGAGAGTTAGCGAAATGTGATGAAAAATATGCAGACACAAATTGAAGGCTTATATGAATATTGTCCATAAAAAGCTTTACCCACGACCGCGCCGGTACACAATGAGGTGTAGTATGTCATCACGGAACGGGCCGTTTTAATACTCTTTAGTATAATTCCCTTGTGCTCCTCCTCTTTAGGCTTAAATTCTTCGCAGTACATGTACTCCAGTAGTCTTAAAACTTTGTCTTTATTCAGCCACAAAATGAATAGTTTGAAGTATGCATACATTTCAGTAAGGAATAAGTATGTTCTGCAACATTAAAACACACTACTATTATTCTCTATCATGGTTAATAAAAGGGTTCTTTGACAACTTTCTTTTATTGCATAGAAATTGATAATCCGATGTTTTTTGTTTTGTTTACCATTTAGTTATTAATATAAGAAAACAAAATATATTAAACTGCGTAGATAGTTACCCCTCTGCGACAGCAGCAACGTTGTCCCCTCGTTTTATCAAATATAGAACTTCTCCCAGTCCAGGCAACAACATTCCTACGCAGATCACGATCAGCGTATACAACATCTGAACCCAGTACAGTAGGTATTTTGGCGAGGAACTGCTAAACCACACTCCATAGAATTTAAGCCAAAAAACGTGCACACCAAGGTAGAGCCTAGGATTTAAGTCGTCCCACGACTCTAGTACACCATATGGTAGTATTCGTGATAATGGTGATAGTATTTCTTTGACATTTTCTGTCAGAAGTTTCATTTTTGGATATATATGAAGCGAGATCTTTGACGCTCGATTAAGGAATGTCTCTCAAAACTTATCACACGTTAGTTTGTACAAAATAAAGTTTAGTGGGAGAACGACGTTAAGTGAATATTATACATTATTCCAGAAGGTTTTCTGTTAAGGGGAGGCGCAATTATTAAGTATTAGTAATTTTGAGCAGTGAACTTCATTATTCACACAAGAAAATCAAATAGACTACGAGCAAGCTGAATGTATTAATGTTATTGAGCGGGGTCATCGGGATGCTCCATATCCGGGTTGTGCTGCAGTAGGAGTGTGAGAGAAACTTCGTACATACCGAGCTTTCATAGACCAGGGTAAATGCAGTAGATCAGGTGAAAAGAATGCCGTCTGAAATCTCTGTATGTGAAGGCAATATGTGATGCACTGATTGGAAAAGTAAATTGGCTACTTTTATGGTAAATTTGCTTCCAGTTTATTGAAATCGTCGATTGATATTGGTAAAATAGGTGTATAACTGATAGGGCAGTAAAACCTGTTAAACAAATAAGTACGTGTTTTTTAGTTAATAAAAGTTAATTGATAAAATAGTAAATGGTATCAAAAATTCAAAATGTAAAAGTGGTTTAAGAGTTTAATTAATCACAGACAGTAAGTACGTAACCGATGCGCACTTGATTAGCATATTATTCTGCTTCCCTTTAAATGTATCCGAACTAAATTTTATGCAGTATTAAGATTTATGCTCAAGTAATAATATCCCTTGTGAGATATGCGACAGATGTGAGTTTCCTACAAAACTTTTCCAATAATAGAACAATTTCCACGTGTCGCTTGTCTATTATTTTTTCTTTTTACCGCAATGTACTCGTACTCGTTTCCGGATTCATTTTAAATAGTCTCGGCAAGTTTAATATTTCCACGGAATTCACACATGAGGATTTAAAAGGATATGCTAGATTTGCCGGCTGCTATCTTTCTACCACAATTTACCACAAACTGCTTCTACAGATAGTCGGTTTGCGGTTAGAGATAGAACCTCAGATTACATTTGGGAGAGAGAGCTGAATTTAGTATAGAAGTTTGCAAAGGTTATATTACTGTATAGTGCATAATGAGCAGTAGAATACTATTTGTCAATTAAATGAATAATTTTATGATTACCTAACATAGTACTTGGCGTGACTACATTATTCCTGAAACAGTTACAAATATAAAGGATGTATATACTTTCTAAGGAGTTGGATGTAAATGGAGTAGCTGCGTCTAACACATGCATAGTATTAACAGAATTTAAGAAGCGTACTGTATTCTATCTACGGATAAGTTGGTTGATCTCAAGCTCCTTCTTTTCGGAGGTCTCGCATAACCTAGATTTCCGGTGGTTCTCTATAGTTGTTAAGCCAGTGGTCTTTACCCAGCATGGGCACACTAGCGTCTTTCAATCTGCTATAGTCATGAACGAGCGCAGCGAACTAGGTATGCTCTAAAACCATTCAATGGAAGAGATACACATACTCCAGCCACAAAACGAGAATGGCTTACTGAAGTATGAAGAAGCTCTTTTCATATTACACGTAAAACATATCAGATTTCCGTAGTATATTATTTTGGGTATGAAGTATATGGACATGTTATGTGCCTTAAAGCAGTAAATTTAATATGCCGTCAAAAGCAATTATAATAATTACAACAGCGATATAATTATTGCCGTAAGAAAATACACTATGCTCTTAAATACGGATAATTGTGTTTTCAAATAGGCTTTCAGACAATAATAATTTCATAACTCGTACAAAGAGGCTAGCGACAAAATGTTTAAATAGGTACTTAACTACTTTTATATACAATTACATTGCCTGACAACATAGTATAGAACATTAACGAGATTTTGTAAGATTAGTTAAGATCGTTGTTTATTTTAACGTTGTGTTATTTTCTTAAGGAAAGTCATTCCTAACTAACTGTGATTAACTTAAATTTAGTTTTTCTTGATGTTTTCTGAATTTTGCTGTGAGATTTCTAATTAAAGTGAAAGGTTCGTCGGCTGAGATGGTGAGATACATGTTAATAAAAGTTCACGTAAACGAGCTTTGATGCTCGGAAAATAAACTTTACAGTTACTCTACGGCACACACTGGGACAGATTTGGGATATGCGGACGTTGGATTTTTTTGTAACATATCATTATTTTCTTTATGATAACCGATATTCCTAATTAAGGCGATCAGATGTTATTAGGGCATTTTTTTTGTAAATATTGCAATTTACGAGAAAAATTAATAAAAAAAAAATCGGCCAAGTGCGAGTCGGACTCGCGCACGAAGGGTTCCGTAGCATTATCTATAAAAACGGTAAAAAAATCACGTTTGTTGTATGGGAGCCCCCTTAAATAATTACTTTATTATATTTTTTAGTATTTGTTGTTATAGCGGCAACAGAAATACATCATCTGTGAAAATTTCAACTGTCTAACTATCACGGTTCATGAGAAACAGCCTGGTGACAGACGGACGGACGGACGGACGGACGGACGGACGGACGGACGGACGGACGGACGGACAGCGGAGCCTCAGTAATAGGGTTCCGTTTTACCCTTTGGGTACGGAACCCTAAAAACATATTATAGCTGTCCCTGTCTCTGCTAATAACCTGTATTATCGCCATTTTGGTTGATTACAGGGAAAATATTTTGCACAGTGGGCAACATGGCATCCTTCAGCACGTCTATATAATTTACACTAGTTGCTCGACTGGATACTAAAGTTAGTTCTACTGGGCCTGCGGCACTCATCCATCCCCACATGTTCACTGTTATACGACCAGATTTACACAGATCTACTGCGGTGTTCCAAAGGTTATTTTGCAATCTTATCAGCATCATCTCAGCCTGTATTCGTCCACTGCAGAACATAGGCCTCCCCCCTAGAGTGCCACTCGTTTCAATCCTGTGCGACCTGCATCCATCGACTCCCTACAAACCTCTTGAGGTCGTCGCTACATCTAGTGGGGGGTCGTCCCACACTGCTTTTACAAGTACGAGGACGCCATTCGAGAGCCTTTCTTCCTCAGCGGTTGTCAGTTCTACGAACTATTTGGCCGGCCCACTGCCACTTCAGCTTGCTTATCCTGTGGGCTATGTCGGTTACCTTAGTTCTATTGCGGATATCCACATTTCTGATTCTATCACGCAGAAAAACCCCGAGCATAGCTCTTTCTATAGCACGCTGAGTGATCTTGAGCTTCCCCATACGGCCCGCAGTGAAGGGCCACGTCTCAGTACCGTATGTCATCACTGGCAACACACACTGTTCGAAGACCTTACTCTTCAGGCGTTGAGGTATTTTGGAAAAGAAGATGTGTTGAAGTTTCCCGAACGCTGCCCAGCCGAGTTGGATCCGTCTGTTGACCTCTCGGTCGAAGTTGGACTTACCTAACTAAATACCCTGTCCTAGGTAAACATATTCGTCAACAACTTCGAGCTTAGTGCTTCCAAACATGGACATTCGAGATGATCTTAATCTTGTCCATGTTCATCTTGAGACCTACCTGAATGTAAACACTATTGAGGTCATTGAGCATAGCGCTAAGTTTTTCCAGCAATTTCACCATGAGAACTATATCGTTGGCAAATCAGTACATAAACGCGGCTCAGAAGCGATATTGGCTTATAGTTCTTCAAAAGGGTTTTATCACCCTAAGAACAACATGGCCAGGCTTCTGCTCCACGCTTATGCCACCACCACCACTACCACGCTTTTAGTTCCATTCGCACGCGACCTGTCATGAGGAAAACGATAGATAAGTAGATAGATAAATATAGTAAACAGGGATCAAACTAACGGTTAATATATTCAGACGTTGTTTTGCAAAAGTGAAATTTACATTCAATTTCATCTAACCTGCTTTGTGTGCTTCCACCACTAATTTCATGAGAACTAGCACTGACCGACCCACTCAATATCGTCAGTAGATCCAACATCGCTGTCATGGCTGTTCCGGTAGTTTCTGCCTCGGCTGTTGTGGTTGTCCACGCGCTTGCCCGGCATCTGGAACATTTAATTAAAGAAGTGAGTTAGGTGTGCAACGATTAAGCCATCTGGTGCACGGTTCTTTCTGGATACCTCGCAAGGAACTTGGTGATAAGTGTAATTATATTGAATACAGGTCGGGCGGTTCAAAATAATGTAATAACTTTATGCTGACTCTATTTTTCGAGGAAGCTCTCAATAAATCTAATGCCTAATATTAAACGGAAGGTTCAACAGTTCCCTAGGTTATTTATGGTACTTCGATTCCAGCGAGCCGCCATCATCAATCGCTATTATAGGGTTAAACCAAGCGTATAATGCCCCTCGTTTGCCAAGATAGAGGTATTATGCCCTCAATTACTAAACTGAGTTCAGGCTGCCAATACGAGTACACTAATTTGCACTGAGCTGCATTTCTAAATCAAAAAATCATTTATGGTGACTTTTATAGAGGTTATATTTTGATGCATCGGATTTATCATAACTTCTAATAAACTGTATTTTATTTTCTTTATCATTATTCAAATTTGATCCACACAAGAAGCATATTTGTCATATATCTCATCTACACTTGACTTAAAACCTAACTGAAGCCCAAACCAAACACAGTCGCATACGAGTCAACTCGCTCTTAACTTTTTTAATGGAACGTCGAGACGCATACGGACCACCTGATGTAATGTAGTTACCGTAGCCTATGAATGTTGGTAACACAACAATATCACTTGCGCGCGTGCGAACTAGCGCCGGCTAGCACCTACCCACAATCGTTAGTAGATGCAACATGCGGTCGCTGCCGTGGCTGCTCCGGTAATTTCGCATGATATATTTGGTGGTGGAAGCATACAAAGCAGGTTAAATCAAATTGCATGTAAATTTGACTTTCGCAAAATGACGCCTGAATCCATTAACCAAAAATATTGATCAAAATATTCCTTTAACTGCAACATAGTACTCGTAGTACTTGTTAAACAATTGTTAATAAACGACTACGGTTTAGTTACACCTTTATATCTTTATGCTAGATTTTCTTTTATTTGCGAAATTTGTATGGCATGGGTATGGCAGACAGTGCATGAAAGTAGGATAAACGCAGTCGAAATGCGAGCGTTGTGCAAAATTTGTGGCATAACGTTTGCTGACCGCGTTCGCAATGATGATGTAAGAAACAGAGTAGGCTTGAAAGAGTGTCGGTGTTAAAATAAGAAAAGGCATGCTAGTTCGGACATGCTGTAAGAATGCTGGAAGAAGATATACAATGCGATAGTAGAAAGAAGGAGCCGAGAAAGGCCAAGACTTACTTACTATGGATTCAGAATTCTATCCCACAGATAAATATCCAGCAAATATAAAAGTATGGAAGAAAAAACTTATACTATAGACTATATACTATAGATCATATTTCTAATTTTTTTTGTATCTATGTTGCACGATATCTAAACCTATTGTTGAGTTACAATGGTTTTTTTTTACTACGAAGGTTCTCACAAAAAATTGTGACAAAATCATTCATTTCCCTAACTATCAAGACTCATTAATATCCCAATAGCATGAAAACTCACCGTATATGTAGGGAAGCATATATTTATAATCCAGGAAACAATTTAGTACACATGCTCAAAATTGGCAGAGGCCTAATTGAATTCCATAGGACGCTGTACATATTGTCCGGAGCCCGGTGACGATGATTTTTTTTCATGCTTAAATACTTCTGGTCATCTCCATTTGTGCGATCTGTCGACTATAACGATTGTATTTAGGAGTAATTTCGCTTGCGTATTGTAATATAAATTGATGCGGACGTTTATTTATTTGCTTTGTATTCTTATTAGCAAGTTTCGTTTCAATCGGCCCACGGAATATTACAAGCATCTATTACCACGCAAACATTAGACTCTAATTATCCTACCCTAACACTATTACGTTTTGTTTGAAACTATTTCTTATCCTCTCTATATATTAGAAAGAATATGCATGCCCCATGGTCGAAATTCGTAGTCGAATCGATTCGAAAGGCGACCAAAATCATTATAGAAAATTTGAGGCAAACATTAATGCTTTCCATGTTTTCTTCCTTTTTTATCTACTGGCTACTACACACATCAAAAGTGTCTAGGGATCAACATATATTTTTGCAATAACTTTTCTCCTGATTGATATTAATTAAAATTTTCTTTAAGGATTCATCAAATAAAGTGTTTTCGTTTGTCTACAGTAACGATAAACCAAGTCACCTTTGCATTAATAAAGAAATTTGCCATTTTCATAATAAAGGGATTTTTGACATTTGAACCACTAACATTAAAGTTCGAAAAAAAGACTGAAATAACAGTTTTCTTTAAAATTTTATTGGGTAACTTAAACAATTAATAATCCGTGTTTCGACCGCGAACACTAACAACACAAGAACATCGGTTTGGCATACTCAAAATGAGTTCATCCAAATCACGCTGTGGAATGGCCGCCCATGTTCGTTGCAACAACAAAAAAAGGTCTTCTTGCGACTGGATACCCTCCATATTCGGCAGAGCTCTTCTCTGTAGCATATCCCATGCATGCTCAATCGGGTTCAAGTCTGGCGACTGAGCAGGCCAGGGCATGACATTGATGTTAGCTGCGGCGAGAGTCTGTCTTACAACTCTTGCGGTGTGCGGTCGTGCATTATCATGCATTAACTGAAATAAGGGACCGGACGATGACGTCTGTCATCGTTCCTCTACAAGTGCAAATCGGTATATACAATCGTCTCAGCATAAATTTGAGCGTTGAGGTTGCCTCTGATCCAAATCAACTCAGTTCTTCCGCCGATCCAAATACCCGCCCATACCATGATGGTTCCACCACTATAAGGATGGACTTCCTGGCAGGATTTTAATCGCTGTTGGCGTCCAGGGGTTCTCCAGTGTCGTATACGTTTATATATTTTATATATTTTTTTATTACAAAGCCACATCTCAATCTCAAGAAATCCGCATAAAAATGCTTGATCCCTAGACACTTTTGATGCGTGCATTTCGCTTGACAAACAGATAAAAAAAACTACTTTGTCTTTGCCTATTTATATAAATAACTATATATCAAGTGAGAGTAACTATTTTTATACATTATTTTACATACTGGGCTATTGTCCGTTTTTAGCTCTGTCTATTTTAATTGCAGTTATGAATGAGCACAGACTGATTGTATATTTTGCTAGGATAAAGGATTGGGCAGTAAGCTTCGTGGCGCACAGCTGGCAATTAGCCAACGTGGATATTGCATCTCTTTGCTGCAGCGCATCTGACCATCTGCTGTTGCTATTAACGATGACAGAATAATGACACTGCGACACTAATTAAACCAAAACAAATACAAAAAATAGTCTATTATAATTCATAATTTAGTGTTTAGTATTCACTGACATTTTAACCTTACTATTTAGGCGCCATTTCCCTGTTTGCCGTTTAAGAAATATCTCTTCAAAGTCTACACAAAAAATTGATTGCATTTTAATATTTCACGGTTATGTAAGTCCACCCTCTGTAACGCAGTCGCGAATGACGTGACTTTGATACCAACGCTCGTGGGTTCGATTTCGACTTCGACACAAGACAAACATTTGTGTGTATGAACATGTCAGTTTGTCTTGGTCTGGATGTTTTTAAGAGAGGTAGGGCTCATCAAAGCAGCCCGTCTGGTAAGGACCTCTACCTCACAGAAAACAACAGCCAAAATAGCAACTCCGTAGAAGGTTGTTGTGTTCCTGCGTGTGAGTGAGGTCACCAGTAAGCTCCTAAGGAGTTGTTGTATTTGCAGCAGAGGAAATATCGCGCGAGTGGTATTTAATTTATTACATATATTCATAGGCTACGGTAATCACAGTTTTCATTAGGTGGGCCGTATGCTTGATACCTTACGACTCGCGAACCGAGGGATCGGTAAAACAATATTATTAAAAATTATTTTCGCAAAAATATATTTTTTTTAGTGATGTCACTAAAACTTCACTGTATTCGGATTTTTTTCCTTTATTTGTGCAACATGACATTGTTTCTAGTAAAATTTCATGATTCTAGTTCAACGGGAAGTACCCTATCGGGTTTGTTTCTCTTGCGAGTGTCAAAATGAGCGAATAAACGAGGCATAAACAACCGTATCTATTGATTGCGTTGACGTTGTAGTTTGATTTTTGACCTGAGTATTTGATATTAGTTTTAGCTTGATAGCTCCACCCCTACCTGACAAATCGAGTATTGATAGACGTCCGTCTGTCAAGATTCGTTTTCTATCTGACAGACAGACAAACGGACAGACAGATAGATTAATAACAAAGTGATCCTATAAGGGTACCGTTTTTCCTTTTGCGGTATGGAACCCTAAAAAAACGTCTCTTTACGTCTGGATACTGGGTACGTAATTTTGTGCCCAAAAGCGCTATGATTCCACTGCACTATTGACGCAATTAACAAAATTAACAGAGAGTTCATTCCACAACTTAAAGAGTTCACGGAAGGAAACTTCTCTGGAACCATACAGTACGCAGTATCACATAGTAGGGGTACCACTACACTTTACTGTTTCATAAAATTACTTAAAACTTTGATCTAATTCCTGCCATTGTCATCTTTTTAATTTTTATTGACATTTGCGCGGATATACATACATACATACACATGCACAGGAACAAATACTTATGTCCAGCTCGTTTCTCAAAAACAGTATCACTAGGAGATGTAGAAAGGTAAATAAAGCACAAAAAAAGTAATGTTTAACTTTGAAGCAATTACAATATTTAACAGATGTACAATGCGAAAGCAGAATGATGTAGGAGCCTTGGAAGACAATGACTCACCTACTGCGACCAAATTGGTCGTGTTTTATCCGAAGGTGATGTCAGGAGCCCTAGGAACCGGTGAGCTTGCATAAAAAAGCTATGAATGTTAATGAAGCGAGTGTAGTGTATAAAGACGGTGCCTTATGGCGTTCGGATTTTGTGTCTACCCACAAGGGACCTGGCTTGAAGATATTCAATCAGTTATCTTTGTATATGAAAACAAAAATTACGAAACATCATGAAATTAATATTAATCGGGTATGGTTCGATGTCCAATTGTAACTAGAAAACATTTGAAGCTTAATTTTTACTTAGAGACGGATTGCTCCTAGCAAATGAATACTTATTTAAAAAAAATATCTTAATTTTTAAAGTAGATATAATTTAAAGTTTATAAACGAGCTTTTAGTGATGAGTGGGCGCAAGATCGATGAAAAGTATATGATAAATAATATACATTACAATGAAATAAGTACAAGTAAATAGAATATTGTGGGCGGTAACGTAAGAACAAATGCCTTAATGACTCGAGTTTGTATTTTCGGTACCGATCATGTTACCCACAATTTTCTTCATCGTAAATTTATGTTCCTCCATTGTGGCGGTTTTGTGCGTGTACCTATCAGAAAAACATCTATGTAAAAATTACAAATGTACGAGTAATTTAAGTAACGAGTAAGTTATAAAAGAAATATTCTTTGTGTATCGCACTGGTACAATGTACATAAAATTCATAAGTTTTTCTGAGGGGTACTTTTTCGTGCTATTTTATGGTAAGAGAGCCTTGAAAAACGAGTCGAGTTTCATAACAACAGAAATGTATACATAATTGTTTATTAATCTGTACTGATTAGTTAATTCAAACAAGATATTAACGGGAATGCACATTCTTTTAAAACATGCAATAAAAATATGTAAGTCAGATATGATTCTAAAACACCAAAAGATAAATAATTTTTGAATTGCTTTCTGGACCCAATGAATATAGAAAAATCGATGGGAAATACTTTATTCTATTCCGTCCTTTCATGTTGACCATTACTTTTAGATCATTTACCGTAAAGTAGTTATCGTAATATAATATATATATATATATATCTAGTCGGGTCATAAGTTCTGTCAAAACCTTATTATTTTAATTTTGGAATTCTGGCCAGAAATACTTTGATTAATTAAAATGAAATAGAACGTTATCGCCTGCCGAAAATAAAAAATAAATTCATTTTCAAATATGGAGTGGTCGATGAAGGAAGATAGAGTCGCGGTTATCGCGTTGCACCGCTGTGGTTATACGCCAAAAGTCATTTTCAACATTCTACAAAAATTGAAAATAACACTACTAAAAATACTGCGAAATTTTCTTTTCGGATGAAAAAGTTTTTACCGAATTATCGAAGAAAGTCACAACAAACAAAATGATGTGTATGCTCACAGTTGTGAAGAAGCGAGCGCTCGTATTCCGAGGGTCCAGCGAGGGTATTTTTCTTCATCAATCATGGTTTGGCTTGGAGTCTCATATTCAGGCTTAACTGAGGTGTTTTTCTGTGAAAAACGTGTAAAAACCATTGCCGTGGTTTACCAAAATACCGTCCTAACAAACGTAGTAGAACCTCTTTCTCAAACAGTGTTCAAAAACAGACGCTGGATATTCCAACAGGACTCTGCACCAGCTCATAAGGCACGAAGCATTCAAAACTGTTTGACCGCCCGTGGAATTGACTTCATCGGGCATGAAGACTGGCCCTCTTCTAGTCCAGATTTAAACCCACTGGACTACAAGATATGGCAACATTTAGAGGAGAAAGTCTGCGCTAAACCTCATCAAAATTTGGAGTCTTTTAGAGCATCTCCGGTTAAAGCAGCGGCAGAAATAGATATAAATGTGGTGCGTGCTGCGATCGATGAATGACCGCGTCGATTAAGGGCATGTATTCAAAATAGAGGAGGGTATTCCGAATAATGTAAATATTTTTTTATTGTAATTACCTTTCATTTCATATATAACTTTTACATAATTATCAAAAAGTGTATCATTAATTACATCAAAAGTTTTTGACAAAACTTATAACCTGAGTAGGTATATAGTCCTCTACAATAAATATAGTAAAATTCTTATATTGCCACATATTATAGTTTTTTTTAATATAAGCTCAGCATAGTGGCTCCGCTTTGAAAATTCGCTTTGAAAAAAAGGATTACATATTGTAGGAAGGAGGAAACACATGTACAGGCAGGGCGTTCCACTTTTTAATGATACGACAGAGATTGGAGTTGCCGAACTTTTTAATATGCGAAGAAATGTTTAGCTAATTGCTAACCGTTTTTTCGCGTATTAAAAAGTTATATAGCAATAATCTAAATTCAGTGTAACTGTTGACCACAGACTAATAAATGACAGGGATTCATTTTGCGGCATGGGAGGGTTCGCAAGATGCCTTGGGAATTTTCTGTGATCTGTCTAAAGCGTTTGACTGCGTGCACCATGACACTCTTGTCAGAAAATTACACCACTACGGTATCAGGAACAAGGCTCTCGAACTTCTGTCTTCTTATCTGAGCAATAGGATACAGAAGGTCGATGTTAATGGTCAAAGATCTTCGGGGTCCCCTGTAGTTATGGGAGCCCCACAGGGGTCAATTCTAGGTCCATTCTTATTTTTAGTATATATAAATGACTTACCTTATTATGTAAGGGATAAACATGAGATTGTATTGTTTGCGGATGATACCTCTTTGACATTCAAAAAGACGGTTAGGTAATTATGACGAAGTTAACGATGCTCTCTCTAAAGTTATTCATTGGTTTAGTGTTAATAATCTGCTTTTAAATGATAAAAAGACTAAAGTAATTAAGTTCTCAACACCTAATGTAAGACAGGTGGCTACCAATGTACATGTTAATGGAACTAATTTAGCCCCTGTGGAAACAACTGTGTTCTTGGGTATCACAATTGACTCCAGACTACAATGGGGCCCACAAATTGAAAAATTATCAGGAAAACTAAGTTCTGCAGCCTATGCAGTGAAAACTATTAGACGGCTCACTGATATTGATACGGCTAGAATAGTTTATTTCAGCTACTTTCATAGTATTATGTCATATGGAATTCTTCTTTGGGGTAACTCCGCGGACATTAACACCATCTTTTTATTGCAAAAGAGAGCTATAAGAGCTATCTACAAACTTGGTCCCCGGGAGAGCCTTAGAGAAAAATTCAAAGAAATAAATATTTTAACAGTCGCATCGCAATATATCTATGAAAATCTTTTGTATGTCCATAAAAGCATAGACTCATTTTGTAAAAAGAGTGATACTCATAGCATAAATACTAGATATAAGCATAATCTTGTGTTACATGCAAGCCGTCTCTACAAAATAAGTAATTTTTTTATGGGGCAATGTATACGGTTCTATAACAAACTTCCCTGCAATATAAGAGAATTGTCAATAAACAAATTTAAAACTACTATTAAAGCCAAATTGTGTAGCAGGGCATATTATAAAGTATCTGTCTATATTAATGATAAAAATGCCTGGGAGTGAGTCGATCCAATTATAATGTAATTAATAAAATATGTAAATTTGTTTGGATACCAAAAGAGGGATGCCTGAGTTTTTTGGCAGTAATTTATCAGTGCTCACCTAGTCATAAACTGCAC
The DNA here is from genome assembly GCA_947507595.1 of Pyralis farinalis. Taxonomy (NCBI): domain Eukaryota; kingdom Metazoa; phylum Arthropoda; class Insecta; order Lepidoptera; family Pyralidae; genus Pyralis; species Pyralis farinalis. The sequence continues at coordinate 20,514,108 of OX382274.1, forward strand.
GGTAGGGAAAAAATTGTGACGATTCCAAACAAATGCAGCCATTTTTACGGAATAAAAAGATTTTGACTTTGACTATACGACAAATGGTTTATAAGAGGCATATCACAGATGAATATCGTCTGCTAAAACCATAACCGTCCCTTTGGCTTCGCCATTTTGTCTAAGTAAAAAATAAACAAGGCGGCACCAATCTTATATGAATTGACATTTCTATAGACATACATTGACATCAACGATCTCATGTCGGAGGTTGGTACCAGAAGCGTGCACGCCGCGACCCTGTCAGTCGAATACCGTGGACTGCAATTATGGACGGAAACCCCCGGACGCACCGGTCCGCCCTTATTGGTGCGAGATTAATTACATGCGGCAGTGGGGGCCGCCAGGCTCCCAGGCCACTTAACGCTCAACCCGGCGACACGAGGAGAGCTGATTGTCGTATAGGTAAATGGAATGTGACAGATGGATTTCAAGATAAGATGAATGAGTTGATAGATATATTGAACGAGAGATGCCTGGATGCTTTGTGTGTGTCAGATCCCAAGCGAAAGGGTAGCAACACCGAAGATCTGTCCGATGGCATAATGGCCCTGTAGTCCGGGGTAAACCAGGACGATCATGCTAGTGCTGGCGAGGGTGTCGTGCTTACATCGCTTGGTCGCTGGTGTGAAAGATTACAATTTAGTAGGCCCAAGACTTCTCTAGGTAAAATAAAACTGGGGATTACGCGAGTCGTTTTGGTTGTAGCATATGCTCCTGTCAGCTCTAGTAATCCCCAGGAGCTCGACAAATTTTAGGAGACTGTAAGGGGTATTCTGGTTGATGTAAATGAACAAATAATTATATGCGAAGATTTAAATGGGTGGATTGGGACCAAGCGAAGCAGTTTTGACGCTGTGCTTTCTCGAAGTCTCGAAGTGGTCAGCATCTAGAATGAACAAGATAAAATGTAAAGCTGGTGGCATTCTTGCCAACACTCAGGAAGTGTTAGAACGGTGGAGTGAATATTTTAAAGAAATGTATGATTATGTCCAGGATACTGGCACTGTGAATGAGTCTGTGATTGACTCGGCATTACCAGCGTACCATGAAGACATTAACATGGATAAGATTGAATGATCGATACGAAGTTCGAAACATGGAAAGTTACCAGAATCGATATGGTTACAGCTGAGATGATCAAACTGGGTGGCACCTATGTTAGGGATGCCTTCTGGTTTTTGAGCAAATTATGCTGGAGAACCGGAATAGTCCCGATCGATTGGAGACGTGCAGTCATCATGCCCTTGTTTAAAGGCAAGGGTTCATATACTATGACAACCACATGGCCATCAGTTTGATCAGCTTAGCAGCTAAAGTGTATGCAAAAATCAGTGAAAGGAGAATGAGGGTGAAATCCGATGGCATGCTTTAGGAAGCACAGGGTGGATTTCGAAGCGGCAGAGGATTTACGGAATAAGTTACCATATCGTCGAGAAACATCTGGCTATGGGACAGAGGGTTTTCTGCGGTTTCGTGGACCTGGAGAAAGCATTTGATAGGGTCATGCGAAAGAATCTCCGGAACATTTTTCCCAGATATGGGGTTGACCATGACCAGCTCCGTGCTGTGCAATCCACGTATGAAGATTGTGAAGCATGTGTGCGGGTGGACGGCAGCTTGTCGCCCTGGTTTGCTACCAATATTGGTGTCAGATAGGGATGCGTGCTGTCCCCTCGGCTATTCATCCTATATCTGGACAGATGTCTTCAGAGAATAAGAAACATGAATGTAGAAAAGCAAACGGGTGGTTCAGTGGTCAACTGCCTGCTTTATGCAGATGACGCGGTATTAATGGCAGAATCACCATTAGAACTGCAAGCACTAGTTACAGCAATAAAAGATGATTGTATGACGAAAGGCTTACAAATGAATGCGAAGAAAACCAAGACAGTGGTATTTGAAAGAGGTACAATCAGAACTAACACTAGGATTACTGTTCATGATGTAGTGTTGGAGTAATGAGATGAGAAGCGATGGAGGAACACTGCTGTGGTGGAGAGACGAGTGAGTGCAGGGACCGGCGTGAATGAAGCGTTGGGTAAATTTCTAGGCAGCCGAAATCTAAGCCAGAAGGCACAGCTCGCTTTGCACAACGCTAATTTTTGGAAGTGAAAGCTGGGTATGACTGAGATATGAGAGCATTCCGCAAAAATTGTAGCGCTTGCTGATCGCGTACGTATTGATTACGTAAAAGAATTGGGTTGAAAGTGAGTGTCGGTGTTAAGATAAGAAAAGGCATGCTCCGTTCGTTCGGACATATAGAAAGAATGCAGGATGAAAAAAAGGCGAAACGGATATACAATGCAGAGGTAGAAGGATATAGGAGCCGAGGAAGACCAAGACTACCTACCATGACCAAATAGGCCATGTTTTATCAAATGGTGATATCGAGAGTCCTAGAAAACGGCGAGCGTGCATGAAAGGAGTTATTAATGTTAAAGAAGCGAGTGAAGTATGTAAGGATCGCGTCTTATGGCGCTCGTTTCTCTCTGGTCTCTGATCTCTCCTACCCCGCAAGGGATTAGGCGTGAAGTTATGGATAGGTAGATAGTTAGATCTCATGTCAATTTTTGACTTAGCTGAAATTGCAAACACGACAGGTGGTCGCTAACATGTCGAACGCATTATTATGCCATTTGGGCAGTAAGTACCTAACTGGCATTGGCCCAATGTTGGGGTGTAAGTTTGGATTTAGTTTTAAATCCATGTGCTTGTGACAGGAAACTGCCAAGGAATTACTTCAAAACGGTCTTAATGACAATACATACTAAAAAAGTAAGCAATGTAATTATGTCTATGGATGGAAGCATTTTACTTCCAAAGTTCTACAATTCTAAAATTTACTTACATAATATGTTTTAATTGTTGTAATTTAAATAATTTAAAATAAGAGAATAAATAATAACTTTGAGGTAGGAAGGGGAACATCAAAGAATTCGATTAAGGAAGTACCTCCACCTCATAGAAAACCGCAGCGAAATAACAACTCTCTGCAGTGTGTATGTATCCCCCATGTGAGTGAGATTAGCAATAAGGTGCTAAGGAGTTGCTGTATTAGCAGCAGGGGAGGCAACGCGCGAGCGATACTACCTGTATTTGAAGCGTTCATAGGCTACGGTAACCGCTTTATATCATGTTTGTATGCGTGCCGATGTTGTATAAAAGAAATGAGAGTTGGCAGAAACAAGTATATGTTATTATAAATAAATGTAAAAAATCGTTTCACTGATAAAATCCAGCCTACTTTTGAGGAACCCTGTGATGAGATTTTCTGAGAAAGCCTCACTACGAAGTTCATTTTACAACGTAAGTCATCGTTCGTAGTACTACTTAAGGGTTGATAGGACTTATTAAAACCGCGCTGAAACCGAATATTTAAATTCTATATAGTCAGAATGTACATTTCCAATCGATGGCTAACAGTCTTCAAATAAACTGTGCACATCATTAAAAATCTTTATTATATACATACACATTTAGTTATACATTATATCTACACATAATGATACATTAGGCTTTGAACGATTACGTGCAGCTTACTCGGTCGTAGTGTGTACATGTATTTTCTATTTATGCGTACACTAGCTGCAGCCTGCGATTTCATCTTCTCGTATACAGGTATCCCGTGGGAAATGCTTTTTCTTTATATCTTTTTCCTCTGTTTGGGTCTTATCGTTATGTTGAGATTATAAATGGTAATGGGGTATATTTAAAGTTTTGCTCATCGGGCTGCTCATAATTGTTTTAATTTCCAATGTTATATACTTAAAATACATTTTTTTTAATTGATCGTTCGCAGTGAAAATTAAATTGATAATTAACAGGGGCCAAAAAATCAGAGGCATCATCTTTGTCGTTATTCGAGGAGATTTGGTACGATACATATGGTAGACGGTTAGGTATAAAAACCACTACATATTATAAAACATAGTCCCATGCCGCGACTGTCTGTCGGTCTATTCGGGATAAACTCAAAAAGTACGGAACGGATTTTCATGCGGTTTTCACTTATAAACAGAGTGATTCTTGAGGAAGGTTTAGGTGTATAAGTTGTTAAGGTTTTGTGTAAATTGGTTGAAATATGACGATTATTGTTGAAAATATCGGAAAAAGTCATGCCGCCTGGCAGCTTTCATCGGATATTATACGGATAAATAGTATTAATACTTACTGTATGTACGAGTATGTATACATGTAATATGTTCTACTAACCGTGCGAAGCCGGCGCGGGACGCTAGTGTATTATATAAACATTTAAAAGTTGGGAGACTCTGTTGGATTCTTAATCTTGAAGACTCCGCAAATAAAAAGTTCTTAGCAGAAAACTTCCGTGGATCTGTAAATGGGGTTGATGGTATCATGTTGGAACGCAAGTTATTGTAGTACCTCCTAGTGTATAACTTAAACTTAATGGCTCAATGCAGTGTGTGAGTTTAGCATCATCAACGATCCTCTCGGCTTGTATATGCACCAGTTCTAGCTGGTATCCAGGTGCCGCTACCCAAAGGTGCCTACAGTACTTCACATGCGGTCTGACTTAAGACTTGTATAACTAAGTCTTTGCCCCAAGCTAAAGTACTGTTTTGCTCTGTTAAGCACTAACTATTTTGGACGCCAGTTTGATCTTCTTGTTCAGGTGACAGGTGACATCAATTGATAGCATATCATTGATCTGCAGCAGAAACAGCGTTGAAGACAATATAGAACCCTGTAGGACGCCATCATTACTCATGGCAACGGAGTAACTATCCTCTGCTACGGCATTGATGCATCTGCTGGATAAAAATCTAGCAACTCATTTGAACGAACTCTCGGGCCGTTCAACGCCTTTTCCATATCTAGGCTGACAACTAATGTTGATGTTGAGTCTAAATCGCTGCAGCCCAGCAGTATGTAAGATATAATTAGAAGATCATCAGTGGGACGACCATAGCGAAAACTGTATTGACGATCTCAGATCAAATCATGATCTTCTAGGTATGCCAGGGATCTGTCACCTTGAATAAAGGGGAGATAATAGGCCTGCTAATCGATGGATCTGATCTATCGCCCTTGCCCAGTGGAGTATAATGTACCGATGTGCCCATATATCATTGGAGAGTATTTCGAAAAAATGAATACATGATTTTGCTCGTCGTACCTTCATTATCACATATTTATGAGTTAAGCAAGGCTTTCAGTTTGTCCTACGTACAAAAACTTGGATTTTGTACTGTGGATTGTTGAATTAAATGGCCAATAAAATTATTTTTATGAGTTAGCTCAGCACATGGATATTTTTTTAACATTTATTATGGTTTTAAAACATTGAAGTAACTTACATTGGCATAAATCTAGACAAAATAGTTCTTGCAGATTTGACCGCAATTGTTTCAAGTAGATAAATTTTGTTTCTTAAATGTACGGACGTGTAAAGTGGTGTGGGCGGATCTGGGTGGACTTAAGAAATAGTTTGAGGAAACGGAATCTTAAAGAGAACTTTAGTTTCACTGTTAACAACTCCTTTAACAACCAATTATAGACAGACGTAAATCATGTCATATATTAGCATATATTTGTAGGTGTACAAAAAGTAAATTATTTACTTTTTGTGAACAGACTTTTATAATACCGGTCAAATGCGAGTCGGTCCATTGTGTAGAAAAAATGTCGATTAACATATTTTGTATGGATAAACCCCTAAGTCTCCATCAATTACGGTTTAAAAGATATATACTACTAACTGATAATGTTGAACAGCTTGTATTAGTGTTTAACATGATTTTTTTGTAGCGAAATGTTTTTTGTAACAACAGTTTTTGAAGTGAAAACTTCTTTTGTATCGTTGTGATTTGAAGTCGTTGAAACGAAAAAGAGACAACCACATACCTCTATAGGATTTATCATGCGACAGTATGAGATAGAAGGCGTTATACAGTGTTTATTACAGGGTCCGAGCTTTGTACGTGTGTATGCGCGCTTGCGTATTACGAAACTTGGGATAAGGCGTCATAACAACCGTGGTGTTTTGTGCACGTGTATTGTTTACATAAATATTTCATTATTTTAATAAAAACATTTTTAAGTATGATGAAAACATATGCAGAATATTGTAGTGATTATCGGAAAAAAAGAAATGAAATCAATACTAAAAAGATCGCAAAAAGTTCAACGAAATTGCATAATAAGTAAACCCTACTTTTTTTCTACTCCTGAAATTCTGCGTTCGTCTCATTATCTTGAAGTTTACATTTTTGAAGGGGTAACTTCTATCGGGTGTGAACTGCACACATTTTTTTTGTAGCGTAATACTCGTATTTGCTGACCGTGTTCGCAATGATGATGTAAGAAAGAAACCCTCCGGTCGACTTTGGCCGCTTCCTAACATCTCTTGTGTCTTATCAGAAGGTGATGTTTAAAGTTCAAGGAATCGGCAAGAATGCACGAAAGCAGATATGAATATTAAAGAAGCGAGTGAGGTATATAAGGACCGCGTCTTAAGGCGCTTGGTTTGCTTTTCGTACACCGCAACATCCTAGGCAAGGATCTGGCGTGAACATATGTACTCGTATACATACGACCATTAGTGTAAAAATGGGGTTTTTTCAGTATATGTATAGATATATGTAGATAAATTGCAAACTTTATCTAAATACACAATTTGATTCAAAATTGTTAAAACCGTTTCCGAGATACTCGAAATATATTTATACCTAGTCCAGCCATAAGTTCTGTTACAAATGAATATGAATGTATTTTTTTTTATGAAATACCTATTGTAATGTTAATGAAACTTATATGGACATATTTATTTAAGTCTCACCAACAAATAAAAAAATGTTTCTATTCGAAATTACTACCTTTGGAGGTAGATAATTAATTTGAAGTTATTTCATATCGTAAAAATTATATGTTTTCTGTTCTTTCGACATTATTTTTGAAGCAAGGACAAAATGAAAAAATAAAGAATATGTGTATATATCTATGTATCTATAACTTTCCACCAATGTGTATGTGTATGTTCTAAAGATCAAATGTCTGTCAAATGCATTATAAAAATAAAAACAATTCGAGGGAAATAATACGTAAGTAAGTGCTTAACTCGAGAAAAGTAAAGAACATCCTCATACATAGCTGATATCGCTTAGTATGATTTTTATTTGTTTTTCCTCATACACTTAAACATTTAATTGAAACTCACTTTGTTCTCTTGATCAGAAACGACTATTTTTGTTAATACTTTCCTTTAATACAATAAAACTATAATAAATCATATGTGTCTAAAAAAAGAATCTGATTGCATAATCACTTGAAAATTATAGTGCTGTGCTTTATACCGAACGCGTTAGTTGTGGAAACGGTATTTATTATTTTTATACGTATATCAAGTACCTGTTTTGTGTATTTGCATAAATCTATGGAATCATGGTCGTTTTAGAGAATTCAGATTAGAGTCACGCGCCGGCTCTTTGGTAACAGAGCGCTTGTCCTTAATACGGGTGGTAAACGTCGGCTGGCTGTCCGCCAAACACCCCGATAATTTACCATCGACGTGCTGCATGCAAATTTAAGTCCGCTTCTTATTTTTCATTGGTATTTTCAACAAAGCTCGAAAAAATACCAGTTTCTTTTCGAGATAAAAATTAAACTTACTAATAAATGTACACTTTCTACTTGATGACATTCCTTTTATTTGGAACAATACGATTTGGTTTTATTTCGTAAAAATATGAAATAAAATTAAAACTAGAGCCGGCCGATGTATATTTTGACATCATATCGATTATTGGTATTCATATATATTTTTCAGTAAATGTTTGTATCTAATCTTTTGTCGTTCCCTTAAGTAAATAATCACTATAATTTTGACAATTTTCTAATTCTACTAACAAAAAATGATTCATGTCCTCGGGACGGTTTAAATGATGGGTCTCTTCGAGTGACTATTACATAATTATTCATAGGTACTATATTTACAAGGAATTAATAATTTATTTTATAACTCCAACAAATCTATCTTGTATTATATATAATAATAATGATAATGTTTATTTCAGGAAAATACAAAGCTCCCATATGATGTTAGTAATAATGCAAACTTATTATCTAAGTTAGTATGTGGAGTACAGTTATAAAATGAAAATAAAATACATGTTAAAAAACAGTTCACTGAGTCACCACTTAGCTACAATGCTGGTGTTCATGACACATAAGCAAATGCAATTTTTCACGATTGGTGAATCGTACCGCCAGGCTATCGTTTTCAGGATGGAGTTGTCGCTGGCTCGCAGTCTGCTTAGAAGTGAGGCAGTTCTATGCCGCATTATGGCGTAAAAGTCATCGGTGTGTGACAGCGCGAACATACCTGATGCACTGCAAAAGCGGGCCAGTCCCATCAGCATCCTGAAACCGTTATTATATTGAATACGCAGGGCGCCCGCTGCGTATAGCTGGCCCATAGGCTACTCGAGTAGAAGACTTGAAAATACGCTTTAAACAGTGAAATCTTAACTTGCCGGCTACAACGTGAAAACCTACGTGCCAACATGTTACAACGCACAGCTAGCGCCCTGCGTTCCCTCTCAATGTCGGCTTGACGGCATATAAATGTCGTCTCACGGTGTTTGGGTTATACTACTCCGAAACGGCTTGACCGATTATTATGAAATTTTTTATGTATATTTGGTACGTATAAGAATAGGTCGTAAAATATATTTTATAAAAAAACATAAAAATAGTAATTAGAAAAAATAACAAGGAATAATTTATATGGCAGAACAAGGTTTGCTGGGTCAGTTAGTCTATCTATAACTTTATGCCAAATCCCATGCGCACAACTCATTCGTTTCTTAAAATTCATTGTTCTTCTGATAGACGCTCGCCGTTTTCTGAGGCTCCTTACCTCATTTTCTGATAGAATACCATGAATTTGGTTATGGTAGGTAAGTCTTGGCCTAGATAATAGCCTTCATCGGCTCCTACATCCTTCTCCTTTTGCGTATCTCCTTCTCAAGATCAACAAAACCGCAGAAAACCTTTTGGTCTGTGGCTAGGCTTTTCCACGATATTGCGAGAAAACTTGATTCGTACACTACCTTCCATTGCGGAATCCTACCTGTGCTTCCCCCAGCATTCCATCGGATTTCACCCTCATTCTCCTTTTAATTATTGTTCCGACTAATCTCCAAAATAGCTGGACAGAAATTGACGGAACTTTAACTAGCAGATAGTTGAGATTATAGGGAGTAACTTAGGCTACTTTTATTAAAAAAAAAGAATTAATAGTTTGCTAGTAATTCTATAATTATTGGAGACCAATATTGTCACATAAAAATTGTAAGCGTGCGTTTAAAAATCAAGGATTGCTTACGTTATTCAAGTGTCACAAAGTTAGTAGATAAGTTACAGATTTATTCATAGTTACTGTCGATAAATTACTACATGTAAAATTTTCAGTACCTATCGATTTCCATGCCCGCTGATTTACACTACTGATTATTGTGTCCGAAAACGTACCTCAATGTTCGGGTCTAAAGTTATTGCTTTTTAGTACGCGCGTGGTTTATGCGTGACCGTTAGCAAACAAAATGTCGACTTTTGATACAAAATACCATTCGAATATTGAAATGATATTTTTTAAGAGTGTAAACACTTTTTATATTACTTCTGCATACTGTTTTATTTTCACATAGGTAATTTATTAATAAATGAATAAAATAAAATTATAATTGCGTGCAGAGATTTTACCTGACTCGTGAGTACATATATGAGGCTACGCGCATAATAATGATCACGCTCTAACGTATTTGAATTTAGAGTAGGCATGTGGTGACCTTCTTCTTCCTAGCCTCATCCCGTTTTCCTAATTCATTACGATTGACAGCGTCCTGCTTAAGCATTTAGTAATGAAATAGTGGGTTTTACATGGAGCGACTGACCCAGAAGGAAAACCAGACCTTTCTTAGGGAAGTACCTCCACCTCACAGAAAACCGCAGCCAAATAACAATTCCCTAGAGGGTTGTTGTGTTCCTGCGTGTGAGTGAGGTCACCAGTAAGCTTCAGGGCTCTAGGATATTTTTAACAGAACAAAATCTGCTGGGTTTGATTATATTGCCTTTATCTATATATGATAAGATAAAAGATAAAGTTAAAAATTGCTTCATAGCGATTTAGCCTCCGCTAGTATACTCCTTCACACTTCTTTAATATTCACAGCTCTTATGCTGCAGTTCAGCAGCTAAGGCTCACTTAATAACAAACAGTCGGACGGACAGAGTGGTATCATAAAGATTATTTTTTTATATTTTTAATACCAAAACAGTTTATACTACAAAATCACTGGCACAATGCTGAATGCGAAAATGCTGAGTAAGTGTATGAAAATTTAATGGTCCGCATTTATGCTATATCGAACCGTTCATGCGTTTTATCTGATTTGGGCTTAAAATTAACGATTACAGTTGATTGATATTACTGTAGGATTTCATTTGAACAGAAGGAATTTCCTATAAAACTGCCTGATAAAATTTATTGGGCGATTCGACCTATGTCATTGGCAGGCAGGGTCTGGCGTCGTCAATTTGCATCGGTATGTAATCAATTTCCACTTCTTTTGTTTGTCGATATTTTTATGCATTAAGTATTGGAATGTAAAATTAAATAAACCATAATTCTAATATTTTCTTTACTAAAAAAGAACTATAATATAAACTAAGAATAAATTATTAATCTAAGTAAACGTTACCAAGGACCTACTTCCCTTTTCTTCTAAATTCATGCTCTGCTCAGAAAAAGTACAAGCATTAAGTCTAGTACTAAACATATTTGCTAAACAAAAAACAGGTGCATCTTGTAGCAAAAATATATCTGCTTATTACTTCATGTTGCTCAATACTGCAAAAGCTTTGTAGGCCCAGTTTATGAACTGAAATAAAAACAAAAATTTTAGTATGGTTTACATTTATGAGTACTACTATGCCAAACCTAACACATCCCACTCCAGGGATACGGGTCGTCCCAGAGCATACTCCACCACGTTGGTCGACTTCGGATTGGCAGATGCTAGTATTTTTAAGCCGTTAGAAGGCCACCCGCCGGTTAGTAAGTTTTCACGGGTAAAACCCTGAACTAATCTTAATAAAAGTGAGTCGCATAGACAGAGAAGGATGTCATACTGAAGATTTCTGGAACTGACCATTTATATTAATAGTAATAGAATACCAAGTACTTTTACTTTATAACTTACTAGAATAGTCATTTGTTTGCCATTACGACGTTGATTTGAAAATTGCGTTTTGGAATTACAATAAATTTTACTCGAGAAAGTTTTTGATGTTTTTTCCCTTTTCAGCATTTAGCGATAAAGCTTCATCTCGTAGTCATATGGCATGGTTTAGTGAGTTTAGACGTTAATGTATCTTCATGACATTACACATGAAGACTATGAACAGCGACTGTGGTTGCGGTTACTTAGTCCAAATTTGATACCGTCAATTAATGGACAGTGCCAAAAAAATAAACTTTCCAGCAAATTCGTACTGTGTAAAATGTAAAAGATTTTACATGTATATATATGGAAGATTTGCTCTCAATGATTGAGTATGATTTAACGGAAGATGAGGAACGACTGCGTGTCTGAAAAAGAAGTCGGATGCACCGCATTTATTGACTGTTTATATTGCGACGAGTCTAAGACACAGTTTGAGAAAGGCGTCCTCGAAGCTATGTTATCTTTTACCACGATAACGCGTTCGCACATGCAAAGGTCAGGAATACTTAATTGCAGGCTTCGAACTTGATACCGACCGCGATTTTATCAGGGTTCCTAAAATTAAAACCAAATATAGAGGCACCTGTTTAGGTGTAAGACTATTCCAAAGAGAACAGGTCCAACTGGTAATGCTTCCAGCGAATGTAAAAGTTTATAAAACGTGTGTCTCTATACATTAAAAAACAATCGAAAAATAATAAATTGAGTATCAAAACTATCGTTTTAAAATATTGTTATGTACATCATACTCGTATTATTGATTTGATGTGCATTTCAGTATTTTAGACTAACGTATAGTTTTTTTCTAAGTTTAATTTGGTGGACAGTTAAATACAACGCAATACAATGTAAAAACAATGTTATGTTTAAGTTTCAGTATGACCTAAGTTTACATATTGTCGTGATCGCCTCGTATATACTATAGTATACGAAATAGCGGGCAGAATATTACAAATGCATAAATAGTGTAAGTAACTCTGTATCTCAGCTTGTTACTTTTTCACAACTAAAGTCACGAAGGATAATAATGAAATCCTTCAAATTGTTACTCTGTGACTTCGAGAATGACACAGGATAGTTCTACAGGTTTTCAAAAACCATGAACAAGAACTAGTTCCAAATTAGTACTTACAATAGTATAAGTATCTAATGAAAGAGTGATTATCTTTCCAGCAGTAACTCTCATTGGTCTGTTGCATCGTTCCAGAAAAATAATGACGTATTTCTTATTTTGAGGATTAGTATGTAACCAAGGGCTCTCAAATGCCGCATTACGGAGTTCAAAGCTCTGAAAAAGTAAAACTGTTTGTTTTAAGATATCATAATCCACATACATTAAAAATCTCATGCATTGTCATACAATTTTGAACTTCATTTCATTTTGCAGTTACCACGTATGTGATACGTTTAGCCATTTTCTGGCCATTTCATTTTTTTAAATATATACTCTTAGTGTATGAACAAATAAAAATATAGACATGTAAAATAATGCAATTGTAAAGTATGGCAACTCGACTTTTGGTTATTTGGTTTAATAGTTATTGAATTAAATCAAGTTTAAAAACAAAACAAAATCAAACAAAAAGTTGTCACACAACTATCATGGTTTCGGGGCCTTGGTCACAGTTTGTGACTAATGGCTGTAATAAATGAAAGAAAAAAAAACTAAATGAATTCAAAGAAGAAAAGGAAATAAAGAAAAGTTAAAATAAAGCAAGGTTCTCCTTCTATAATTACATAATTTTCACAAATGATACATAGTTATTGTTATAATCATATTTAGAATACTATATATATGAAATTATGAAACCTAACATTAATATCAAATAATTTACTCTTACCTTCCAAATTAATTCGTTACCGAAATAACATATTATGAACACTTCAATGAGCATGCATGTCAAATAAACCGCCATCCACATTATTTGCATCCGGTTACTAGTTGGGTTCTCGATCTATGGACATATGTAAAGAAATTGGTATATATACAGGTCCAGAAGTGTGATAAAATGTAAATTTACCTCTCTTCTTACTAAACCCATGCCGGGTAGGCAGACATAAACGAGTACCAGATGATTCGATCCTTATATACCTCATTTGCTTCTTTAACATTCACAGTTCTTTTCATGCACAATTGCCAGTTCGTACGTCTACTGATAGCACCTTCTGAAAAAACACGATCAATTTGGTTGTAATAGGGGAGTCGTTTTCTTCAGTTTCTCAATTTTGCTCAGTTGTACGTTTGTTTATTAATTGTTTTTTCTACATTCTTTCTAAAATTCGTGGCGTGAAGCACGTAGATCGTATTTGCAATGATGATGTTAGAAACAGAGTTGGTCTGAAAGAGAGCGTCGGTGTTAAAATGAGAAGAGGCATGCTCCGTTGATTCGAATATGTGGAAAGAATGCAAGGAGGAAAGATATACGAAACAGATCATCAATATACCCGGCTGTGGGTGATCTGCTAGGGACAGTTATATTGACGCCCTCAGTAATAGCTATCTCCGCATTTGTAAATTAGGTTCGATTTTCAATTTATTTACACTAAATTCATTAGCGGATATATGTGGTAGTCCAATCGGGCTACTCTCACTATCGAAACTTTCCATCAAACATGCTCCCCTCCGACGGTTGTTCACATATTCCTCCCGATAATTTTGAGTTTTTAGCATATCTTTCTTGACGTAGGTTTCCTTAATAATTGACACATCATCTTGCAGTTTCATGATGTCTTTCAGCAGCTTTGAGGTATCAATATAATCAAACATTACCGGGGGTAGACGCTGCAGGTTTTGAGCTACAAATATTGGCATACACTCGAGATCAGTCTCCTTTATAACACTGATGATGTCCTCTATGTCTCTTATTTCTTTCCTTTCTCCTTTCCTATTTCGGCATCGGCTCCCTGTTTGTACAAATTCAAATAGCAACTTTTTCGCTAGCACAGTTTCTTCACACGTGAAGGTAGTATTACAGCCTCACTATATTGTCTTAATTCAAAACATTAGCCTTACTTTGTATAAAAGTAAGCAATTCTGATATAACTATAATACAGTTGCTACACTTTAAAGTACAAGAGGCCATTGCCTCGGTCGAAATGCGTTGACTATCTTACATAAAGACACTCGTACGTAATACTCACAAAAATCACCACAGACGATTGTCTCCTTTTCGTTTTAAAACTTTTTAAATTATACTCTATTATTTGCTCAAATTGTAAATAATCGCCACTAGGAGGTCTATATACACAAATAATTACATATTTCTCTAACCAATTGGTGCTTTTTTTATACATTCTGCCACCAAACTCGTCAAATACAAAATCATGTGTTGATCTATGGCCATATGAAGACGTACCTGTAATTGAATGAAAGTGTTATAGGCCCTAGAATATCCATGATACATGGTGAAAACCAGTGGGAAGGAACTGTAAAATGTGAGTTGTTTAAGGAAAGGTATTACGAACTTTGATGTAGTCTATAATAACAGTCAAGTGCTAGATGTGGAAATGTCACAGTAGGGTTCCTTTGGTATCATGTAATGTTTGAGTGAGCTGTAAATCAATAGTAATCAATTGTATTTATTCCATAACAATACATACATTGTGTCGGACATTACAAGTAGATAATTTTCCATAATATCTAAAATAATATTACAATTTCGTTTAATCATTCCCCAAAAATCTAGCAGCTCAGTATTTTTCGCTGAGGAACGAGCAAGCTTCTCATAGTCGACCTGGTATATCTTGCTTCTGTTCTAGATTGTCATGATTAAACACAATTAAAAAGGTCAGCACAATGTCCTTAGTTTATTTTAATTACGTATAATGTAATTTCACAACATTTCCCCAAATACTACTTATTGCGATTGGAGGAGAATATAAAATTAATATAATAGAATATAATAATATTTTGGTTATAACACGTTGTTTTTTTAAGTTACGCAAAACTTATAGTGTGACCTACGTATTACACATTTGTATGCTTAAAATAGTTCCATTTTACTCTGCCATTAAAATGGCGTGCAAACATGAATCATAATAATATTATAATGTCTAAATTTTCCCTAATATTTATACAACTCATTATTATTATCCCATCTGTGAATGACAACTAGTTAATTATATATATATATATATATATTGAAATTAGGTAAGCAAAATATTAGTCATTCAATATTTGTGTCTTTTAAAAATTGATCAATAGTAACATTTTCTCAGTAATATAATAAAAAGGTGCCTTTTTAGCCAACTAAGATTATTTTCCTTAACGCTGTCTGGTAGATAATTATACACTCTTATTGCCATTGAGTATGTACTCCTATTGAACACTGTTAGTCGTTGCATTGGCACACATAACGTTACTAGCTTCCAATTAGTTCCCGTACGATGCTATAATACTACTCAATTAAAGTGTACGTAGCATCTGTGTTTTCTCAATTTTGCGACTGGTCGTGCTAGCAAGACTGCCTCATTTTTCTACCACTAAGGTATAAAAAAAATGGTAAGCATTTATAGCCTAAAGACATTTGCAACACTAGGTTGTTGCAACTCATACGTTGCTGACAGTGAATATAACTCGACTTAAAAGTATATATACATATAAGTATCGAACAATTGGCTGGTGTGTCTATATGTCAAAGTCAAAGTCAAAATCTTTTTATTCCGTAAAAATGGTTACATTTGTTTGGAATCGTCACAATTAAGAGCACTGATAAAAATACTGCCAAAAAACTCAGGCATCCCTCTTTTGGTATCCAAACAAACATACATAATTTATAATTACATTATAATTGGATCGACTCAATCCCAGGCATTTTTATCATTAATATAGTCAGATACTTTATAATATGTAACTATATAATAGGTTGGCTGGAAGAGATCTCTTCTAGAGATAAGCTCGCCTTTGCAAACGAAATATTTTAAATCTGTATCTATATAGTGTTTTGTGCAATAAAGGATAATAATATGCCCTGCTACACAATTTGGCTTTAATAGTAGTTTTGAATTTGTTTATTGACAATTCTCTTATATTGCTGGGAAGTTTGTTATAGAACCGTATAAATTGCCCCATAAAAGAATTACTTATTTTGTGGAGACGGCTTGGATGTAATACAAGATTATGCTTATATCTAGTATTTATATTATGAGTATCACTCTTTTTACAAAATGAGTCTATGTTTTTATAGACATACAAAAGATTTTCATAGATATATTGCGATGCGACTGATAGTAGAATATTTA
This sequence comes from Pyralis farinalis, assembly GCA_947507595.1. Classification (NCBI taxonomy): domain Eukaryota; kingdom Metazoa; phylum Arthropoda; class Insecta; order Lepidoptera; family Pyralidae; genus Pyralis; species Pyralis farinalis. The sequence continues at coordinate 20,530,640 of OX382274.1, forward strand.
TTTCTTTGAATTTTTCTCTAAGGCTCTCCCGGGGACCAAGTTTGTAGATAGCTCTTATGGCTCTCTTTTCCAATAAAAAGATGGTGTTAATGTCCGCGGAGTTACCCCAATGTGTAACCGCACACACCACCACATCAAAGCTTTAACAATTATTATAACCTTACAAATAATTATTACAAATCAAATTCTGCAATATCGACATGCATAGCATTCGTGTACTTATTATAATCTCCGGAATAGGAGGCACAGTATTTTTAGTTTATCAGGTGGATAAATTATAATCTATACATGCTTTTGTGTACTGGTGGATGCTTCACGTTAGGATACTCAGTATTTCATGTTAAGTAGAAACCTTGCCGATTACCTTCACTACCGATATTGCTTCAGTGGCTCCGGTTGCAGGTATATCGAATTAGAGCATATTAATGCCATCTATTACGCTGTGTTGTCGACAAATTACTAACGCCTGCTAGGTATCACGAATTACTAGGTAAAGTCTCGTCGTAAGCCTTTTTACATTTCGTTTTCTCTACCTGCGTCTCTGCTTAAATTCATTCTTCTTACTCTCGCTATCCTTTATTCTCTACTGCACCATGTTCAACGTTCATGTGGCTTCAGAACGTAAGATTTCTTACTTGTTGTGAACTTAGTATTGTAATTTTACACCTGTAAGACTTTATGATTCAAAATTCCTGAAATAAGTCCGACTTGTGGGATATGCAGAGAGGGCTGACCGTCACGTGAGTCGATTTTTATATACCTCACTCGGTTCTATAACATTCATACCTTTTCTAATGCGCTCTCGTTTTCTAGAGCTCCTGATATTTCCTGCTGATAAAACACGAAAAATTTGGTCATGGTAGGTAAGTCTTGGCTATCCTCGGGTCCTATATCCTGCTACTTTCGTGTTGTACATCGGTTTCGTATTTCTTTCTTGCTGTATTCTTTCCACTTGTCCAAATCAACTCCCTTTCTAACATCGTCATTGTGAATGAGGTCTACGAGCAATTTTAAGCGTTTATCCTAATTTCATGCTCCCTCTGCTATCCCAGTTCTTGCATCTATATACCAGAATTGGGACCAGCACTGCGTTATGTATAACGAGTTCTGCCTTATGGCTCAAGGAGCTAAGGAGTTTTCTCAACGCTCTATCCACGCTATTCCTAGCACCCACTCGTCTTTCCACATCAACGGTGTACTTTTCATCATTTATTCGTTGTTGTGACCAGTATTTGCAATTCAGCTGGTGTTTCTACTAATATAAAGAGAGAGAGAGAGAGAGAGATTCTAAAGAGCGCTGAAGTGCAGATTTTATCCAACCCTCACTCTCCTTTCAAATATCTTTCTATGTACTGTTAAGCTGATCAAACTGATGGCCTTAAGGCTGTTGTAGTTCATGCGTGGCCCCTTGCTTTTATACAAATGAACCATTACTGCGCATCTCCAGTTCATGGGAACCCTTTGAAACCTCTCTATCCTAACCTTTTATAAAACTATTGTAGTTTCACCTACGATGTTTAGACATCTAAATCCAAAAATAAACTACTAAAGCAAAGTATATACTAAATCATAGTGAAAATATATAAGCTGTAAAACACAAATGATTTCAAGAAATAGGATACATGCCCCTTTTCTATTCACCTTACTTCGGGATTTACAACCAAGAGACAGGGCAATCTCCGCTCAGACCACTGAATTTACTGTATGTATTCATTTATTAACTTTACACATAATCATATGTTTTAATTGGGAGGGATCATCAAGCTACATTTCAAGTCTGTTCGTATATGAAATATTAAACATACGGTCACTGCAATTTTACTAAGTACCCCTAATAATACATACCAGTTCATACATACAATGCACATACAAAGCACACACATACTACTATTTCAAACCAAGCACATATTAAATAATTACATGTAATTACAATTTCAATACACCATAGTATAGAAAAAAATAATGATTACATAATCTATTTGAGGTTAGTAGCTCTGCTCCTAAAAATTTTTACCGGACAAAACTTCCTAGAGTTCCTGTATAGGATATACAGGAACTCTAGGACCTTTCTAGTCTATTTTTACTTTAAAATTTTAAAAAGCATACTACTCGTATATAACCGAAATAAACTTTACTGTAAAACTTGACTCTAATTAAAACTTACGCAAAACTTGTTATTGAATCTGTTGTTAAATCACTAATTGTTCCACAAATCGTGTATCACAACTCCTAAACACAACACACCTCCCTATCGACCTTCCAAGACTCTAGTTGGCAACTGCCCTCTGCTCTTCCCATCGTATGCCACTAACTGAACTCTCTACCTGCTTTTAAGTCCCCGAGTATTTTATCAACCATACTGCGCGGCATTAATTAATTTTTAGTATAGTTAATTTATTAGGCTTCTACTAGGAAGCGTAAAATCGTGGAAAGCATGGCTATAACAATTATTTCTAAGTAGTAACCATTTACCAACTTTAAAACAAAGGTATGTGTGCTTGTCCCCCATCCATTTACCTCTTAGTGACACTGTAAACAACACGATAGTGTATGGTTACACCTTCCAGTTCTCCAGTATATTTCGTATGACCATAAATACTGTTACAATTAAAAATAAACTAAATATTACATTTGAGTTTGGAATCTGTCATTTTTATATGATTGTTCATTGAATTTTCTCATTTTGGCGTCAATACATTGTACAATATTTTGCGATATTAAAATGGAGTGGAGTGATAAAGAGAACCGAATCGCTGTGATTTCATTACACAAAGTAGGTATGGAGCCAAATGCAAAAACTCTCCATACGCTTGGTATTAGTAAAATGTTTGTGTATCGGGCTATTAATAGGTACAATGAGACCTCCTCTGTTTGTGACAGAAAAAGATCTGGCCGTCCACGTAGTGTTCGTACGAAAAAGGTAGTCAAAGCAGTAAGGGAAATAATTCGAAGAAATCCTGTCCGAAAGCAAAAGATTTTATCTCGAGAGATGAAGATAGCACCTAGAACCATGTCGCGTACCTATTTTAAAAGATGACTTAGGACTTGCAGCCTATAAGAGACGTTCTGGTCATTTCTTAACTGATAATTTAAAAAGAATAGGGTGGTAAAATCGAAACAACTACTGAAGCGGTACGCAAAGGGAGGTCGCAGAAAAAATTTGTTTACGGATGACAATTTTTTTACAATTGAGCAACATTTTAACAAACAAAATAACCGTATTTATGCTCAAAGCTCTAAGGAAGCTTCCCAATTAGTCGATGGATGGACGGTCAGTGATGGTTTTGGTATTAGCTATGAAGTAGTGGCTGAGCCATATTTATCATAAAGCTCGGTGTACGCAGTCTTGTTTGGAAACGAACGTTTCGGACTTCATCAGAGCTGAAGACTGGCCGTCGTCTAGTCCCGATCTTAATCCGCTGGATTATGATTTAGGGTCAGTTTTAGAGAGTACGGCTTGCACTAAACGCCATGATAATTTGGAGTCCCTAAAACAATCCGTACGATTGGCAGTGAAGAATTTTCCAATGGAAAGAGTGCGTGCTTCTATTGATAACTGGCTTCAACGTTTAAAGGACTGTATGGCAGCCAATGGAGACCACTTCGAATAAGCTTTTTATATTTTAAATTGTTTTATATTTTTGTATTAAACTAACACTGTAAAAGTAATAAATGTTATTTGCAATAGAATATTTTTTTTCTTTGTTTCAATGTTTATAGCAAGACTAGGTACATTGCATAAGTGCCAGAAGACGTACCGGACGTATGTGTCAGCTAGTTTGATCATCTCAGCTGTGAGCATATCAGTTCCTGTTGATTTGCCATTTTTTAAACTTCGTATCGACTATTCGATCTCATAGTGGTGCCTTCGGACGCCGACAACGTGGAGTGGGCTGATGCTCATTATTGAACTCATTCTCAGTGTAATAACTTTCTAGTTTCTCGAATTAATAGTACAGGTTGTGCGCTAGGGAGCTTAACTATAATTATTTTTTTATCATAAAAGTTAGATCTACTTACTGCACAAGCATTAACAACGCTACCGTAAATATGTGATTCTGTAAAACACGTGTCGCACCGACATCGTGTGAGCTTAAGTTATATATGTATATACTTACGGACAAAAACTGAACACCAATTAAGCACACCACCATGACGCTCAGCATGATCTGTAACGCTGACGCCAAACTGAAGGCACCCTCAATCATTGAGACAAACCTGTATAGCATAGAATCTTTGTTTTGACTTATTGATTTATATACATAGTCATTTTATATAGATGATTGGAATTCAGTAATAGACTTTATTAACTTTGATATAAGGACTACGTTTGTCTATACAGTGGTTTATGAGAAATGACGAAAAACATTGCAAATTAAACCTGCGTAATAGGCCAAGTCACTGCGCTGTGCAATGAACAGTATAGCTTTCAGTTGTGAAATCATATAAGTTTTATTTGATATGCAATCAAAAACTGATGTTGCAATGGGAGACACCATCCATTATTTAACTCTAGATATTTATTTAGTATTATAATACGTAGGGCACACTAAAAGTTTTGAATCCTACTAATATTATAAATGCGAAAGTTTGTATGTATGGATGGATGTTTGTTGCTCTTTCACGCTTAAACGGTTGAACGGATTTGAATGAAATTTAGCTGGTAGATAGATTATGATCTGGATTAACACATAGGCTACGTTATTTGACTCCAATCGCGCGAAGCCGCGGGCAGCAGCTAGTATGTTATAAATAAAACAAGCACATGCCAAATAATGTATTTTTATTGTTTTTCTCTCTCCTCTCCTTTAAATTATGAATATTTTTCATTAACATGGTTCAATAGAGCGTTGTTTCAAAAAACGAGAATTATTGGTCCGACACTATATTTTCGACTTATTAAGTGAAAGCTAAATCTTTGATTTTCGAGAAAGTAAAGGAATCAAAGGGAGCAAGGTTTGACACTATGTGTAGGATGGTTTACTAGGTCCATTTTTTCGGCGGCCAAACATACGTTTATTTATGCGCTGTGTGCTAAAAAGCATTGTCATTATATAAAAGTACGAGTATAATAATATAGCTTCTCGTAATTTTAAAGCACAATGTATAAAATAGCGGTGTATCAGTCAGAACTGATACTTTTTTAAACGGTTTTATTTAGCTTGCCCTGTTTGGGTCGATCTAGTAATTGAAATTTGACCCCGTACCTGTTGACAGATTGATCTGAAATTTGGTACACACCTTTAGGTCTGGTGATAATACAATTAAATACATTCTGTTTCATTGTAAATTCAAGATGGTCGCCGCTACAAAAAGGCGGTTTACAAATTTTGTCACGACTATCTCAGTATGGGTATCAAATGAAAGGGCTTGACTAAGAGAACACACTATGAAAAAAAAAATCCAAGATGGCCGCCGCTACAAAATGGTGGTTTACACATTTTGTCACGACTACCACTATATGGGTATCAAATGAAAGGGCTTGACTAGTAGAACACAGTTCACTATGAAAAATATTAAAATCCAAGATGGCTTTAGAATTTTTTTATAATTGAGCATCATTTTAACAAACAAAATAACCGTATTTATGCTCAAAGCTCTAAGGAAGCTTCCCAATTAGTCGACAGAGTGCAATGTGGGCACTATCCGACTTCAGTGATAGTTTGGTGGGTTCAATCTTCAATCGCTATGAAGGAGTGACTGAGGCATACTTTTGTGAAAAAGGTATCAAAACATCGGCACAAGTGTATCAAGATACCATTCTTGAGAAGGTAGTGAAGCCCCTTAACAACACCATGTTCAATAACCAAGAATAGTCCTTCCAGTAAGACTCGGCGCTGGGTCGTAAAGCTCGGTCTACGCAGTCTTGGTTGAAAACGAACGTTTCGGACTTCATCAGAGTTGAAGACTGGCCGTCGTCTAGTCCCGATCTTAATCCGCTGGATTATGATTTATGGTCAGTTATAGAGAGTACGGCTTCTTCTAAACGCCATGATAATTTGGAGTCCCTAAAATAATCCGTACGATTGGCAGCGAAGAATTTTCCCATGAAAAGAGTGCGTGCTTCTATTGATAACTGGCCTCAACGTTTAAAGGACTGTATGGCAGCCAATGGAGACCACTTCGAATAAGCTTTTTATATTTTAAATTGTTTTATATTTATGTATTAAACTAACAAACTGTAAAAGTAATAATAAATGTTTATTTGCAATAGATTTTTTTTTCTTTGTTTCAGTATTTATGGAAAGACTAGGTATATTAAACTAGATGATCATTCAAAACAACTACTTGCAAGATTTAACCAAGTTTATATACACGGCTAAGACTAGATTAGCGGAATCATACAGTTCGTAGTAGAGGGTCGGCCGTAGCCGATGGGTTCTATTCTCGTAGGTAGCTAGGGTTACATCACACATCCAGTCAACTCAGTTTACGCTACGCCCAACGATTTTATTTTTTTGTCTGATCAGTGGGGTGTGATGACTGGAACCTGAGACCTACCGAATTATTTTTTAACTTTTAGTACATTATTTTCAATAAAACCGTATAAATTAAAATGTTTTTTTACATAATTTTTATTTGGTCTTCCAGTGGAATTGTGCTAACAGGACCCGTGCTGTAGGAAGAAAACATAATCTTTATTTAATTATAAGTCACCGGAGTGCTGCTTTGTTCTGTTGAGCACACCCAATTTCTTGGACGCTAATTTGATCTTCTCTTCCGGGAGGCTTCGGTATTGAATATCGATGGAAATGTCGATATCGAGAATCCCAATGCTTTTGGCGATGATAAGAGGTATATTCTGGAATTGAGGAACCACTCCAAATCTGACAACATTTCATAGACGGTCATGCTCAAATGGCAAGCACGTTGCTCATCCGTCTCATTCAATAAATGCACGTGAATCAAACTGAGACGGAGGGACGTACTCATCCATCTCATTGGACGGACGCTTGTGAATCAAGCCGAGACGGTGATTATGTTATTTATCCGTCTCGTTGGATTGAAGCTCGGGAATCAAGCTTCATACATAACATATATATATTGTATATTATTGTCCTAATAAATTGATTTTATTCTAAGTAGTCTAAAATTATATTTCTAATTTCTGTTTAAGTACAAATAAATACCATAATATTTATTTGCAGTCATGTTAGCAAATAAATAAAGCGATTATTTTGTACCATTTATTGCATTTTTCCATAGCAGAAGTTTTAGAGTCATATATTTATGAGTTACGAGTACATGGAGGTTTTATGGAATGCAGTGATGTTTTTTTTTCAATTATATTTTGTTTCTATCAAAAACCAGCCAAATCATATAAAACATGGAGAATGACTCCAGCGGTGCTACGATAATCATTTTGTAATATGTATGTATATACATATTACACTTCACGCCAAGTCCCTTGCGGGGTAGGCAGAGAGAACCGAGCGCCATAAGACGCGGTCCTTGCATACTTCACTCGCTTCTGTGACATTCATAGCTCTTTTCATGCACGCTCGCTGGTTCCTGGGGCTTCTGACATCACCTTCTGATAAAACACGACCGATTTGGTCATGGTAGGTTAGTCTCGGCCTTCCTCGGCTCCTACATCCTTCCACTTTTGCATTGTATATCTGTTTCGTCATTCTTTCGTCCCGCATTCTTTCTACATGTCCGAACCAACGGAGCATGCCCTTTCTTATCTTAACACCGACACTCTCTTTTAGACCAACTCTTTCTCTCACGTCTTCATTATGAACGCGGTCAGCAAATGTTATACCACAAATTTTGCGCAATGCTCGCATCTCGACCGCATTTATTCTACTTTCATGCTCTCTCTGCCATACCCAGCTCTCACTTCCATAAGTTAGCGTTGGAATTAGCACCGCGTTGTGTACAGCGAGCTGTGCCTTCTGGCTTAGATTTCGGCTGCCTAGAAGTTTACCCAACGCTCCATTCACCCTATTCCCGGCACGCACTCGTCTCTCCACATCAGCGGTGTACCTTCCATTGCTGCTAAAAGCACTTCCAAGATATACAATCTCATTCACTTGCTCCAACACTACATCATCAACCATAATCCTAATGTTCGTTCTGGTTGTCTCTTTTTCAAATACCATTATCTTGGTTTTCTTCGCATTCAATTGTAAGCCTTTCTTCATACAATCATCTTTCATTGTTGTAACTAGTGTTTGCAGTTCGGATGGTGATTCTGCTATTAATGCCGCATCGTCTGCATAAAGCAGGCAGTTGACCACTGAGTCACCCATTCGCATTCCCACATTCATATTTCTTATTCTCTGAAGACAACTGTCCAGATACAGGATGAACAGCCGAGCTGACAGTACGCATTCCTGTCTGACACCAATGTTGACATCAAACCAGGGCGACAAGCTGCCGTCCACCCGCACACATGCTGTACAATCCTCATAAGCGGATTTCACAGCACGGAGTAGGTCACCGTCAACCCCATATCCGGGCAAAATGTTCCAGAGATTCTTTCGCACGACTCTATCAAATGCTTTCTCAAAGTCCACAAAACCGCAGAAAACCTTCTGGTCCAAAGCCAGATGCTTCTCTACGATGTTGCGGAGTGAAAAAACTTGATCCGTACTTCCTCTGCCGCTTCGAAATCCACCCTGTGCTTCCCAAAGCATTCCATCGGATATCACCCTCATTCTCGTTTCAATGATTTTTCCATACACTTTAGCTGCTAAGCTGATTAAACTGATGGCCCTATAGTTGGCGCAGTCCATACGTGAGCCCTTGCCTTTATACAAGGGCACGATGACTGCGCGTCTCCAATCGCTCGGGACCCTTCCGGTTCTCCAGCATAATTTGCTCAAAAACCAGAAGGCGTCCCTAACGCAGGTACCACCCAGCTTGATCATCTCAGCTGTTACCATATCGATTCCCGCTGACTTTCCATCTTTCAAACTTCGTTCAAGCTTTGGAGTCATTCTTGCATCGACGGTATATTTCTTTCTTCATTTCTTTCATACCATCACTCTGGTGCTAAGATGATACGTAATCCAGCCACGCTTTCCTCTTTTTTTCCACGGAGGATTGAACCTCCGCATCCCACCAGGCATCTCTCAGTGTTCTACGTCTCTTTGCGCATCCACATGCTTCTTTCGCACTGTCCACCATACTTTCTTTCAGAACTTTCCAACATTCGTCTACATCTGAGTCGGAAAGACTCGCGTTCGCAAGTCTTTCACTGACTAGACGTATATACGTACTCCTCACACTTTCATCTTCCAATTTTTCACTTCTTATTCTTTCATGGTCTCCGAAAGGGATACGCACTCGCCAGTGCCTCCACTTCTTGAAAAGGCCCACAAATCGGCTTATCACCAGATAGTGGTCCGTTTCAAGAGTGGGACCTCTGAAGGCTCTTGTATCCATTAACGACTTTCGGAGACGTCCATCTATCAAAATCAAATCAATCACACTTTTCTGTTCATTCCGTCTCCATGTGTAAGTGTGAATATCCTTGTGATGGAAGAGCGTGTTCGACACAATGAGGTTTCGTTCCATACATACGTCTAAAAGTAACTTACCAGCATCGTTCACTCTCTTATCTCCGTATGGACTAAGCACAGCGTCATAACTGCTTCGCTTGGTCCCAGCCCATCCATTCAGATCACCACACAATTATCCGTTCATTCGCTTCGGCCAAATCCAGAATACCCCTTACAGTCTCCCAAAACTTCTCGAGCTCCTGGGGATCAGCAGAGCTCACAGGAGCATATGCTGCAACTAAAAACACTCGCGTAATCCCCAGTTTTATCTTAACCTAGAGAAGTCTTGGACCTACTAAATCGTAATCTTTCACACCAGGGGCCAAGCGAGATGAAAGCACGACACCTACGCCAGCGCTGGCATGAACGTCCTGGTCCACCCCGGACCACAGGGCCATCATGCCACCGGGCAGATCTTCGGTGTCGCTTCCCTTTCGCTTGGTCTCTGACACACACAAAGCATCTAGGCATCTCACGTTCATTATATCTATCAACTCATTCATCTTATCTTTTAGACCACCTCTCACATTCCATGTGCCTATACGACACTCAGCTCTCCTCGACCCGCCGGGATGGGCGTTGCGTGGTGGGTAGCGGCCCCCACCGTCGCATGCCCTAGATTTCGCGCCGACGGGGGTGGATCAGTGCGCGTCGCCTACGGGGGACGCCCTAATCCGCACGTCTGAGCGGTTTGGGTCCAGAATTGCAGTCCACAGTGTTTGACTGGCAGGGTCGCGGCGTGCACGCTTCTGGTACCGACCCCTCATTTTGTAATAATTAATCGTAATCATTATTTAAGAATTAATCATTATTATCAATCGTCGACTTCTCATTGGTTATACGTAGTTACCCCGTCTGATTTCGTGTCATATATGAAATAGCTAATTAGAGCTTAATAAAATAAATATTAACATTACATTTAAAACCCAAACCCTCTCATAGTTTTAGTTTGGGGATATGTTCACCTTAAATACTCGATTCAAATAATAATGTAACTATCTATCTATCTATAATTTGAAGCCAAATCCCTTACGTAGGCAGAGAATAAAGTAACTCTTAGGATAAATATGAAATTCAAAACTAAGTAGTATTTGCTTTATAATATTAAATTTACTTCAAAGGTAAAATTAATAATTATTAATAATCAAGAAATTTTAATTTGTACTTTAACTAGCAATACATTTTGTTCATACATCAACAACAGAAAATGACTCTTAATCCCGATACATTATTATATGAACTATATAAATCGATCGTTACCATAATAATAAATGGACAACAATTTCTTATACATCCAACGGTCCTATTTCTTCGGCGAGTAACCTCTAATAATGATAAGTTCAGTTTAGCGCAGAAAATTTATACGGAATAAATTTAAATTACTAATTAATAACATAATTATTCATAATAATTTCATCATCATCATCATCATCTCAGCCTGTACTCGTCCACTGCTGAACGTAGGCCTCCCCTTTAGAGCGCCACTCGTCTCGATCCTGTGCCACCTGCATCCATCGACTTCCTTCAAACCTCTTGAGGTCGTCGCTCCATCTAGTGGGGGGTCGTCCCACACTGCGTGTACCAGTACGGGGACGCCATTCGAGAACCTTTCTTCCCCAGCGGTTGTCGGTTCTACGAACTATATAGTCGGACCCATTGCCACTTCAGCTTGCCTCTTGCCTGTGGGCTATGTCGGTTATCTTAGTTCTACTGCGGATATCCTCATTTCTGATTCTATCGCGCAGAGAAACCCCGAGCATAGCTCTTTCCATAGCACGCTGAGCGACTTTGAGCTTCCCCATACGACCCGCAGTGAAGGGCCACATAATAATTTAGCTACCAATTACTACATATACATATACCATGCAGTGATTCAAATCAGAAATCCAAATTATTTGATTGCACTTTTGCCACGCCCCACCAGGCATCTCCTTTCACTGTTTTACGTCTCTTTGCGCATCTACATGCTTTGTTTGCACTATCCACCATACTTTCTTTCAAAACTTTCCAACAATCATCCACATCTGAGTCGGAGAGGCATGCATTTGCAAGTCTTTCACTTACCAGATGCACATACGTTCTCCTTTCACTTTCATCTTGCAATTTTTCGCTCCTTATCCTTTCATGATCTCCGAAAGGGATACGCACTTGCCAGTGCCTCCACTTCCTAAAAATGCCCACAAACCGGCTTACCACCAGGTAGTGGTCCGTCTTAAGAGGTGAGGCCTCTAAAGACTCTTGTACCCATTATAACATTTCGGAGACGTCTATCTATTAAAATCAAATCAATCACACTTTTTAGTTATTTCATCTCCATGTATACGTGTGAATACCCTTATGATGAAATAAAGTGTTCGACACGAGGAGGTTTCGTTCCATACATAAATCTAGTATTGTCTTACCTGCTTCGTTCATTCTCTTATCTCCATACGGATCAAGAACAGGTTCATAGCTGTATCGCTTGGTCCCAACCCATCCATTCAAATCCAAATTCAAATGAATGAAAAATGAAAAATAGCACAGCTCGCTATACACAATACAGTGCTGGTCCCAACGCTAACTTATGGAAGCGACAGCTGTGTATGGCAGAGAGAACATGAAAGTAGGATAAACGCGGTCGAAATGCGAGCGCTGCGAAAATTTTGTGGCGTAAGGCTTGTAGATTGTATTCGCAATAATGACGTTAAAAACAGAGTTGGTCTGAAAGAGAGCGTCGGTGTTAAAATAAAAAGAGGTATGCTCCGTTGGTTCGGACACAGAAAGAATACAGGATGAAAGAATGACGAAGCAGATATACAATGCAAAAGTGGAAGGATGTAGGAGGCGAGGAAGATGAAGACTTACCTACCATGACCAAATTGGTCGTGTTCTATCAGAAGGTGATGTCAGGAGCCTGTTAATGAAGCGAGCGAGTTGTGTAAGGATCGAGTCACGTGGCGCTCGGTATCTCTCTGTCTACCCCGTAAGGAACTTGGCGAAGTTATACATTTAAGGTTTTGTGCAAAAGTTGACGATAGATTGTTTTGTACATAATTTTGACATTAAAGACTAAAATCAGTTACCGTATTATGCTATTGTGGTGTATTATGCAATCCTTCAATACGCTCCTTATGTGGTAGTCTTTTGAATATGATGCAGATGGTTTATTTGCCATAATATCTCTATGGTGTCGCCTTTTCGCCCGTAAATTGAAATTACGCAGGTCGAACATCAATATTTCCATTTGACCAACTGTAATATAAAAATAAATAAACTTCTCCAAAGAAACTTGCAGTGAAGTTTGTATTTAAAGATTATAGTGAACGGGAATTATGTTGAAGTTTGAAGTACTGTGTTTATTTTTTAATAACAATAAATGAAAACAAGACAGTTTTTATGAAAAATATACGTTACGTTACGCGAACATGATACAATCCGATATTGTAAAAATATTGGATTCGCTGATATGGAAGTAAGTAATTGGATTGAAGCGAAGGCGCGACTAGTTAGAGAGAGTACGAAATTTTGATTGATCTTGATTAATTTAGAGTACTCATTATAGGATTTGCTGACTATGTGGTACTTGCATATATTACGGCTGTTTCGTGTATCTTCTAAAATAGTTTTTATTCATTTACATTAATATGTCTTTGGGACCTTTACTGGAGCAATAACTATTAGGAGCTTAAAGATCGGGGAGGCGAAAATGGGTGAGAATTGAATTTTGTTTGGAAAGAGCTCTATTCATGCCCCACGTATCTTTGGTGTGAAAGGTATTTTACGCATGGATGGTCGAGGCGAGATTTGGAATATTTATTGGTACGACAATGAACCCTATTGTCGCACGATTACAGTTTAATATATGTCAGGAGATAGCACTACACTCCCGCTGTCAATTCTTAGAAAAATGTGGATGGATGTGTCTAAATACTAGATTGGCACGGTTATTAACTGCATCAATAACAATGTCACTGTAGACAGATCTTCTTCTTAGCGTTATCCCTGTTCCTAATCCATTAGGATTGGCGGAAACCACTACTTAAGTCATAAGATTTAGCAAGGATACTGAGTCTTACTAGTGACTGTCATTGAATCTCCACAAGCTTGAAGGAAAATCAGTTTTTTGAAGGTCAGATCACACGTCGTTGGAAATATAATTTCTGGAACGGGCAGGTACGATACTTCCGTACGATTCCTAGCATGTTATTCTAACGACTAACATCTACAGCGTCTGAAGATGCCTCGGGAGAGGCGAAACACGAGTCGCGGAGACGACTGGAGCAGCCAGGGCAGCAACGGAGGCGGGTGCATGCGGTTCACATTTCAGATGGCGAACACTCGCAGAGACGACCGGAGCAGTCATGGCAGCGGCGGCATGAATCTACTAACGGTAGTGGGTGAGTGCCGGCCGGCAGTAGTTCGCACGAACTAATCGGGAGCGGAAGCGCACAAAGTAGTTTAGATCAAATTGCCTGTAAATTTGACTTTCGCAAAGTAACGCCTGAATCTATTAACTATTTAATTACAAATATGTACATATATCCGAAAACATAAATTTAGTGGTACATTTATCTTATATGTACATTTATTTATGGTTCGAATCCTAGAATGCCCATACCAGGATTCGAACCGGGCACTGGTCGGTTAATAGGCCGGTTTTTATCCACTGGGCTATCACTGCTCCTTTTTCTCTGATATATGTATATCTTCACGCCAAGTCCCTTGCGGGGTAGGCAGAGAGAACCGAGCGCCATAAGACGCGGTCCTTGCATACTTAACTCGCTTCTGTGACATTCATAGCTCTTTTCATGCACGCTCGCCCGTTCCTGGGGCTTCTGACATCACCTTCTGATAAAACACGACCAATTTGGTCATGGTAGGTTAGTCTCGGCCTTCCTCGGCTCCTACATCCTTCCACTTTTGCATTGTATATCTGTTTCGTCATTCTTTCGTCCCGTATTCTTTCTACATGTCCGAACCAACGGAGCATGCCCTTTCTTATCTTAACACCGACACTCTCTTTTAGACCAACTCTTTCTCGCACGTCTTCATTACGAACGCGGTCAGCAAGCGTTATGCCACAAATTTTGCGCAATGCTCGCATCTCGACCGCATTTATTCTACTTTCATGCTCTCTCTGCCATACCCAGCTCTCACTTCCATAAGTTAGCGTTGAAATTAGCACCGCGTTGTGTACAGCGAGCTGTGCCTTCTGGCTTAGATTTCGGCTGCCTAGAAGTTTACCCATCGCTCCATTCACCCTATTCCCGGCACTCACTCGTCTCTCCACATCAGCGGTGAACCTTCCATTGCTGCTAAAAGCACTTCCAAGATATACAATCTCATTCACTTGCTCCAACACTACATCATCAACCATAATCCTAGTGTTCGTTCTGGTTGTCTCTCTTTCAAATACCATTATCTTGGTTTTCTTCGCATTCAATTGTAAGCCTTTCTCTGATATATATGTTAGTAAAATAAATAATGTCTTACTAGCACAAACAACAAACGCAGCCAATATGGTGTCCATAGCGGCGTCAATGATACACGTAGCTGGCTTGTAATATATCTGTCAAGGTATAACAACATTATCAAATTAATAATTAATTAGTGATGTAAATCTCTAAGGAGATGTTAATTGCCTGCGGTTTTCTTTGAGATGGAGGTATTCTGAGTCGGGCTGCTTTGATGAGCCGTCCCTCTCTTCAAAACACATGTTCATTCACACAAATGTTTGTCCTGTATGGGAATCGAACCCATGAGACTTTGTATTAAAGTAGCACTGCTAATCACTCCGCCACCGGGCTCAGAAATATCATATCTTTGTGTAGAGCTAATCTTAGACATATCGACAAATAGTTCGTTTTTTATACATTGTGTATGAAAAGTATACAATTGAACGATAATTAAAATGCAGATAGTAGATATGACGACTACGATAATATAAATAAAGCGTACCGTTGACAATATAAGTATACGGTTGACAAATTAAATATATATTGTCGAGCTCGGTGGCACAGTGGCGAAACGCCCGGTTACGTTACCTTGACACCAACACTCGTGGCTTCGATTCCTACACAGGGCAAAACTTCGCTACAATAGTACTTTTAACGTCGCTACAATAGTACTTTTAATGATTAAAAGTACAAAAAAACTATTTGATAATTATACTATTCATGAAAATATCGTAGGTAGTTAGTAGATTTATAAATTGTATATCTCGACTTGTATTTATTTTAAGAATGGTAGGGCGCATCAAATCAGCCTGCTGGGAAAGTAGCTCCACCTCACAGAAAACCGCAGCCGAATAAAAGCATTCTAGAGCGTAATTGAATTCCTGCGTGTGAGTGAGGCCACCAATAAGTTCCTATGTTAGCAGCAGAGATGGCATCACACGTGTGATACTTAATGCATTGCAAGCGTTTATAGGTTACGATAACCGCTTTACATCAGGTGGGCCGTATGGTTGTATGCTCCCGACGTTGTATAAAAAGAATAGAAATGGGCTACGGGTGGCCAGGTACTCCAATATCAAGTGCCGTAAGAGAAACAATGTCGGATATAGATGTCTCATGCTAAAGACTGCGTGTCCAGATATAACACCACAAAATTTTTGCCCACGTTACATTTTACCTGACTGTATATTCTATATATATATAAATTTCTCCTCTCGGCAATTTACGTGTCTCTTCGTGCTTTAGTACTCCACTGGGCATGTTTCGTCTTAGTGGAAGACCGTCAATGTGCACCCCGTGCACAAAAAGGGCGACAGATCAGATCCATGAATTTCAGGCCTATTGCCATAACCTCACTTCTGTCCAAGACGATGGAGCGTGTGATAAACACATGAATCCTGGCATACCTAGATAATCACGACTTGATCAGAAACCGTCAATACGGCTTTAGTTACGGTCGTTCGCCTGGTGATCTTCTAGTGTATCTTCACACCGCTGGGCTTTGGCGATAAAGAGTCAAGGTGAGACGTTGGTTGTTAGCCTAGATATGGCAAAGACTTTCAATCGGTTCTGGCGTTGGGGTCTTCTATCGAAGCTACCATCGTACGGGCTGCCCGAGGGTATGTGCAAATGAGTTGTCAGCTTCTTATCCAGCAGATGCATAAAAGTCGTGGTAGATTGTAGTTGCTCCGATAGCATGGCTATTAATGCTGGCATCCCACAGGGCTCTGTATTATCTCCGATATTGTTTCTGCTGCATATCAAAGATATGAATTCATTGTTATGCGTACGACAGCACCGGGGACAGTTATTATGCAGGCCGTGCTATTATCTCTCGTTCACTTGTGGAGGAAAGCCGCGTTAAACTTGTGTCTGAAATTGAAGGTACTTTAAGTAAAATCTCTGACTGGGGAAGTTTGAACTTAGTACAATTCAATCCTATAAAGACACAAGTTTGCGCGTTCTCCGCTAAGGAAACCCCATGTGCTACAGCTCCTTATTTCTAGAACACGCCCCTTACTATTGCCAAGAGCTTTGGAATTCTTGGTATCGAGAACTCCAGCGAAGTTTAGTACCACAGTCACCTGGAAGAGAAGGTCTAAACTTGGTGTGCTCAACAGTGCCAAACAGTACTTCAGCTCGAGGCAAAGACTTATATTATATAAATCACAAGTCAGACCACCTGGATACCAGATAGGACCTTGTGACTCGGTGCAAAAACGAACTGTGAGGATCGTTGATGATCCTAAATTCACACACAGCATTGAGCCCTTGAGTTAAAAGTGAGATTTTGCCTCCTTTTTGCATGTTCTACCAATTGTATAATGGGTTGTGTTCCGAGGAGTTCTTCGACATGATGCCAACAGCCTCATTTTACAATCGAACCTCTCGCCTACAGCTAGGAGTTACTTGGGAGGAGTACTGTGCGATTCCAGTGAAGTTTTTCTACCGAGAACTCTAAAGTTGCGGAATGAGCTCCCTGCCGAGGGACTCCTAGGGACTGCAGCACGGGGTTCTTCAAGAAAGGCGTGGGGAGGTTTTTGCAGGGTCGGTAATGCAAGAGTGACACCTCTGCTGTTGCAAATGTCCATAGGCTAAAGTAACTGCTTTTTGCCATCTTAGTGGCATAAAAAAGACTCATAAAGTTACATTACACACAGTTAAGGATTACTCATTAATTTACATGTATATTATGGAGGTCATGTGCCAGAAGCGTGCTCGTTCGCGACCCCTGCCAATCAGTCGATTGCAATTCTGGACCAAGAGCGCACCGACGTGCGGATTAGGGCGTCCCCCGTAGGCAACGAGTACCGATCCGCCCCCGTCGGTGCGAATATAACTGCATGCGGCGGTGGGGGCCGCCACCCACCACGCAGCGCCAATTCCGGCGGGACGAGGGGAGCCGAGTGCCACATAGGCACGTGGAATGTGAGAGGTGGATTGAATGATAAGACGAATGAACTGATAGACGTAATGAATGATAGACGTTTGGATGCTTTATGTATGACAGAGACTAAGCGCAAGGGGAGCGACACCGATGATCTGCCCGGTGGTATGATGGCCCTATGGTCTGGGGTAGACCGGGACGATCATGCCAGTGCTGTTGTAGGTGTCGTACTCTCCTCTCGCTTAGCCACTGGTGTAAGATATTACTGTTTGGTAGGGCCTAGACTTCTCTGGGTTCGTATTAAACTGGGCATTACGCGAGTATTTTTGGTTGCAGCATACGCTCTCGTAAGCTCAGCGTGTGCTCAAGAACTGGAGAAGTTTTGGGAGTCTGTGAGGGATGTTCTGGACTTAGCTGAAGGGAATGAAAGAGTGATTATGTGTGGAGACTTGAATGGATGGGTTGGGACCAAGCGATACAGCTATGAAGCTGTTCTTGGTCCGTATGGAGATAAGAGAGTGAACGAAGCAGGTAAGTCAATACTAGATTTATGTATGGAACGAGGCCTCCTCGTGTCCAATACTTTATTTCATCACAAGGATATTCACACGTATACATGGAGAAGGAATGACCAAAAAAGTGTGATTGATTTGATTTTAATAGATAGACGTCTCCGAAATGTTCTAATGGATACAAGAGTTTTTAGAGGCCCCACTCTTGAGACGGACCACTACCTGGTGGTAAGCCGGTTTGTGGGCCTTTTTAGGAAGTGGAGGCACTGGCGAGTGCGTATCCCTTTCGGAGATTATGAAAGGATAATGAGCGAAAAATTGCAAGATGAAAGTGTAAGGAGAATGTATGTGCATCTAGTAAGTGAGAGACTTGCAAATGCAAGCCTCTCCGACTCAGATGTGGATGATTGTTGGAAAGTTTTGAAAGAAAGTGTGGTGGATAGTGCAAAAGAAGCTTGTGGTTGCGCAAAGAGACGTAAAACAGCGAAAGGAGATGCCTGGTGGGATGCGGAGGTTGAATCCTCCGTAGCAAGAAAGAGGAAAGCGTAGCTGGATTACGTATCATCTTTGCCTTTAAATGAAAATATGAGAGAAAAGAAGAAAAATGTACCGTCTATGCAAGAATGAAACCAAGGCTTTAGTGAAAGAAAAGCGTGAAAGACAAATTATGAATGAGGAAGAGAGGCTGATGAAAAACTTCGAGGCAAATACCAAACTCGTTTGGAGAGAGGTAAAGAAGTCTCGGAGTGGTTCGTCGGCATCCAGAATGGATAAGATAAAGTCTAAAGCTGGTGTCATTCTTGCGAACACTCTGGAAGTATTTGAACGGTGGAGTGAATATTTTGAGGAAATTTATGAGTATGCCTCGGACGCTGACAATGAGAGTGAGTTGGATGCTCCACGTTGACAGCGTCCGACGAAGGCATAACTATGGATGAGATCGAATGGTCGATACGAAGCTTGAAAAATGGAAAATCAGCGGGAATTGATCTGATCACAGCTGAGATGGTCAAATTAGGTGGCACTTACGTCCGGGAACGCCTTCTGGCACCTATGCAACCTATGCTGGAGAACTGGTAGGGTCCCAATGGATTGGAGACGCGCAGTCATCGTGCCCTTGTATAAAGGCAAGGAGTCACGCATGGACTGCGCCAACTATAGGGCCGTCAGTTTGATCAGCTTAGCAGCAAAAGTATATGGAAAGGTGATTGAAAGGAGAATGAGGGTGAAATCCGATGAAATGCTGTCGGACGCACAAGGAGGTTTCCGAAATGGAAGGGGATGTACGGATCAAGTTTTCTCGCTCCGCAATATAGGAAAGAAGCATCTGGCCATAGACCGGAAGGTTTTCTGCGGTTTTGTGGATCTTGAGAAAGCCTTTGATAGGGTAGTGCGAAAGGAACTGTGCGGATAGACGGTGGCATGTCACCCTGGTTTGATGTCAAAATTGGTGTCAAACAGGGTTGCATGCTATCTGCTAGGCTGTTTATCCTGTATCTCGATAGTTGTCTGCAGAGAATAAGGTCAACGAATGTGGGATTGCGCATGGGTGACCTAGTGGTGAACTGTCTGCTGTATGCAGACGATGCCGTGCTATTAGCAGATACACCATCTAAACTGCAAACACTGGTCACAACGATGAAAGACGAATGTATGGAGAAAGGCTTACTACTGAATGCGAAGAAAACAAAGATAATGGTATTTGAAAGAGAAGAATCTAGAACTAATGTAAGGATTACGATTGATGATGAAGTGTTGGAACAAGTGGATGAGTTTGTATATCTTGGATGCGCTTTCAGCAGGAATGGAAGGTACACCGCAGATGTGGAAAGACGAGTGAGTGTTGGGAATAGTGTGAATAGAGCGTTGGGAAAACTTCTTGGCAGTAAAAACCTGAGCCAGAAGGCACAACTCGCTATACACAATGCAGTGTTGGTCCCAACGCTAACTTATGGAAGCGAGAGCTGGGTATGGCAGAAAGAGCATGAAAGTAGAATAAACGCGGTTGAAATGCGAGCGCAGCGCAAAATTTGTGGCGTAAGGCTTGTAGACCGTATTCGCAATGATGATGTTAGAAATAGAGTTGGTCTGAAAGAGAGCGTCGGTGTTAAAATAAGAAGAGGCATGCTCCGATGGTTCGGGCATGTAGAAAGAATGCAAGATGAAAGAATGACGAAGCAGATATACAATGCAAAAGTGGAAGGATGTAGGAGCCGGGGAAGGCCAAGACTTACCTACCATGACCAAATTGGTCGTGTTCTATCAGAAGGTGATGTCAGGAGCCCTAGAAACCGGCGAGCGTGCATGAGAAGAGCAATGAATGTTAAAGAAGCGAGTGAGATATGTAAGGAGCGAGTCACGTGGCGCTCGGTTCTCTCTGCCTACCCCGCAAGGGATTTGGCGTGAAGTTATAGATTATAGATATATTATGATAAAATTAAAATTTAAAATTTATTACCTACCTACTTTTGTTCGAAGGTTCCTTAGGCAATAAGACATTACACATTAATTGGGAAGCAAAGTGGGAACAGCGCACACTACAAAAGAACCAATCGTAGAGAAGGTGTTCTCTGATTGGTCCGTTTGAATCGGATCAACAATGGCTGGTGTGGATTTGTAAAAAAAATATGTAAATAGTTTGAAATCCTTCTAGCAGAGGGGT
The DNA here is from genome assembly GCA_947507595.1 of Pyralis farinalis. Lineage (NCBI taxonomy): Eukaryota > Metazoa > Arthropoda > Insecta > Lepidoptera > Pyralidae > Pyralis > Pyralis farinalis. The sequence continues at coordinate 20,551,645 of OX382274.1, forward strand.
TAACAATTGTTAACAGAGCGGATTCACAAGTGTATGCAGGAATATACTCATTAGAGCAACAATTAAATAGCTGGTGCTGAGTAACAAAGCTGGTGCTGATCAATAATTACCGAGAAGATATATCTATATACTATATGTACATATATATGTGTATATTGCTTCCATGGACTGTGTTTCACATCTAAAGTTAGTATTAAACTTTAATCCTTGTATTAAAAATTACCAATTGAAAATTACTAGTATTATATAACGCTGTCATAAAGAATACTTTATACCAGCGCTACCTTAGTAAAAAGTAATGTAAGTTAAACTATGTACAAAATATTTAATAAGTACATTATTTTACAATGTTAATAGATTTATGCCGGTTAAAATTTAATAAGCGGGTTAAAATCGAAAGGAATTTTAAATTATTACAATAAAGGCTGTACTTACATGATGTATGTATAAAATCTCATAAACGGGAGACTTGTAAACATCGATAAACGGGTATTCAACGTTAGTCGGCAGAATTTCAAAACCTTCCGTCAATGGCAAAATAAGTCCCACTGCAAATTCAACAGCCGTTTAATGAATGCTCGATTTATAAATGGTCGTTACAGTTGGCGGATCTGTCAATCAATGGGACACGAACGAACAAAATCCATGGAAAGTGTAAGGCCGTAAATTGTGCCGGTGAGTGATTACATTTTAATTTTGTAACCATAACTCATGTCTATGTAATATAAAAAGCTACGTTCTGAGTTGACTGACTTATCAATGTAAATTCTAAACCGCTGATCATAGAAACGTTAAATTTGATCATAGAAGATTTAAAATTACGTAAGGTTTTTTTTAAATCCTCCTGACGGGGGGCCTCTGGTTAGAACTTTATATGATATTCAAATATTCCTAATGAGCCTCATAGACATCTTTTGCTTTATTACGAGCCTATCTTGCATTAAAAAAATAAATCAAAGACGCAACGACAAACGAGTACTAACCTCTAATACAAAACAATTACTTATGTTTATTTGTCACGTCATTATTTAGCGCCCCGTGATCGCGTAACCAAAGTATTCTAAACGTGTAAGTCATAATTTAGAACAGAACAAAAATGCAAGTTTTGTATTTGTTCTGTTCCGACATATATGTTTTTACTTGGTCAGATGCTTTATGTGGTTTAATATGAATAATTAGAATACACACGATAGTGCATGAACAATGTACTACATTATTAAAAAAACAACTTAATAACGTAAATAGACTTTTTAATGCATATTATTCTAGTAGTCCGACATTTGATATTCAGTTCTTTCAAACCGGCCCATGTGAACGGCTTGCACTTGCACGACTTGGACGAGCTGGATAGAAATCATCATTACAATGTAGTGAAAGTTGGTGAAAGGTCACTTTCGTGCTGGGTTAACAATCTTGTATTGGCCTAAGAACGAAGTCTTTAGATGTTTGTCTTATGCTCAGCAGCAAATAACCCTACAGCTCGCCTGATATGAAGGTTTACAGTAGCTTATTGACTAGCTGGTGACCGTAGTGATTTACAGGAACTAAAATCTTTCGAAAGATGCTGAAAATATTTTGTTTGGCTAGGGTCTTTAATAAAAAAGAGATATTTCTCTAGTCTTTCTACTTATAATGAAATATAGTTGTGCTCTATCTGTCTTCATTCACACGCTAGTTTAGTCAGCAACAGGATACTGCACGTGAAGATGAGTTTGAATTTAGTCTCAAAATTTACGATGAAGTAATAATACCTCAATTTTTCCTATTGTCAATGTTGCCGCGAAACAATAAAACATCGAAAATATTCATGAAACGTATCGTTGCTTCTATTTCTGTTACTCAGATGTAATCTCCAAAATATAGAGCTGAATGGGTAGAATATTGTGAGAGTTAGCAAAATGTGATGAAAAATATGCAGACACAAATTGATGGCTTATATGAATATTATCCATAAAAAGCTTTACCCGAGATTGCGCCGATACACATTGTGGTATAGTATGTCATCACCAAACGAGCCCTTTTAATACTCTTTAGTATAATATCCTTGTGCTCTGCCTCTTTAGGCTTAAATTCTTTGCAATTCAAATACTTCAGTAGATTCATAACTTTATCCTTATTCAGCCAAAGAACGATTACTTTGAAGTATGTATATATTTCACTAAGGTATAAATATAATCTGCAACAACCAAATTTTCCGTTGTTATTGCTTGTCATTGTAAAGAAGGAGATACTTTTTAAATTTCTATTTATGATATACAAATGAACTTTCCGATTTATCTTACTAATATTGTAAATGTACATAAATGTGAGGACGGTTGTTACGCTTTCATGTATAAGGCTGAAGTTATTTATTCAAATAACTTACCCTTCTACGACATTAGCAATGTTTTCCCGTCACTTCTCGAAATATATAGAAAATACAAATAGAGTTTGATCTATATTGAGACACATACAAATTTTTATCTCAAAAATATTTATGGTGCCTTCAAAGGTCGAAAGTTGTTTAATATGATCAATTTAGTCAATAATGTGAGCGACCAAGATATGTTGATTTAAACAGCGTACATAGTTACCCTTCTACGACATCAGCAATATTTTCCCGTCGCTTCAGTAAGTACACAACTTCTCCAAATCCAGGCAACAAAATTACCAACCAGAACACGATCAACGTATACATCATGTGAAACCAGTACAATATGTTTTTTGGCGAAAAACTGTTGTACCACATTCCGTAGAATTTAAGCCAATAAATGTGCACTGCATGATATAGCCTTGGATCTAAATCATCCCAAGGCTCTACTACACCATATGGCAGTATTGGTGATAATGGATACAGTATTTCTTTAACATTTTCTGTAAGAATTTTCATTTTTGCATATACGAAGCGAGTGGAGCGAGGCCTTTGACGCGTCATTTAGGAATGCCTCTCGAAACTCATCATGTGTTCCTTTGTACAAAGCAGAGTGGGAGAGCGACGTTAAGTGGATATTATACATTATTTCAGAAGGCTTGCTGTTAAGGGGTGGCACACTCGTCAAGTATAAGTAATTTTCAGCCATAAGGCTCTTTAACTAATAATAAAAAAAAAAAAATAAACATTGAGTAATCGGTATATGTTCATCACAATGAGCGAGGTCAACAGGAAGCAAAATAAAATACACACACACTGCAGCGCGAGTTAAACTTCATGTATTTCATGCGACAGTAACTACAAAATATCAAGCAATTTGATCTAACCTGCTTTGTGTGCTTCCGCCACCAATTAGTTCATGCGGCCTAGCGCCGGCCGGCACCCACCCACTACTGTTAGTAAGTACAACATACCGACGCTGCCATGGCTACTCCGGTAGTCTCTGCCTCGGCTGCTGCGGTCGTCCACTGTCGCTGCCACGACTGGCCTGATCGTCGCTGCGACACATCGCCCAGAAAGGTCACACTTCGTCGAGCATCTCATAGACAAAGGACATAACTTATACTCCACTAATACATATCAAATTTTACACACCATAAACAAAGGTTTAAAACTAAATATTAGGGTTCATTTAGAAATTAATAAACATAAAAAATTTTAAAATTACTCTCATGAACAAACAGATTGACGTAAACCATTCCCCACTATTAAATATCTTTTCGCTCACACCATCCACCCCCACCCTCAATTCAATATAAGAGACGGCACTGCGATGGATTTGTCACTTGTAGCATGTTATTCTTACGATTAACGTCTACAACGCCTGATGATGCCTCGTGGAGAGGCGAAACACGTGTCGCAGTGATGACCAGGCCAGTCGTGGCAGTGACGGTGGTGGTGGGGATGCGGATTCTGTTCCAGATGGCGGACGACCGCAGCAGCCGAGGCAGAGACTACCGGAGCAGGCATGGCAGCGTCCGCATGTTGCACTAACAGTAGTGGGTGGGTGCCGGCCGGCGCTAGGCCGCATGAACCAATTGGTGGCGGAAGCACACAAAACAGGTCAGATCAATTTACATGTAAATTTGACTTTCGCAAAATAACGCCTGAATCTATTAACTACAAAATATCAGTTAGGACGAGTCGCTTGAAGCAGTTGTTAAAATCTTTGACTGATATTGTACAGCTGTAAAGTATTGAAGGAATAATCCGTATTTTATCATTTTTAAATACTTTTCGAATTGAATAATGTAATGAAATTCGAACAATCGAACGTTAATTACTTTTTAGTATCTTATCACAAAGGAAATCGCTATTGTCAGAATTTCGAGAAAATGAAAACACATTTCTTTATTAATATTTACCTCTTATACCTTTAAGGTGGCACAGAAGCATATATCATGCCTGATGACAATCAGTTACTAATATCGATAATCTTTTATTTGCCATGAATATGGGGGATGCATTTTTGGTGTTGTCTGTATTGTGTATAGCAAGCTGCATCTTCAGGCACAAGTCTTTATGCAAAGAAGTTTTCCCAACGCTCCATTCACACCATTCCCAGTACTCACTCGTCTTTACACATCAGCGGTGTACCTTCCATCCTTGCTGAAAGCACACCCAAGGTATACATCACATCCACTTTTTCCAACATTTCATCATCAACAGTAATCCATACAATGGTTCTGGTTTCTTCTCTTTCAAATACCATTATCTTTATTATGTGTTCCGTTTGACGTCTGAAGTCCATTATGAGAGTACATCGCTTTCTTACCGCCGTTGGCCGCTAGATGTCGCTACTTATCTGTCACGTGATCTCGCCACTCTGGCACCCTCCTGATGCAATTCTGCGAAACTATCTTTCTCGCGAAACAAGCTGCCATATTTGATCATTGTTGCGCCGTTTTTCAAACCGTGCGCATGGTCGCTAATGTAAAATTTGGTTTTCATACAATAAAGACGGTTATTTTTATTGTGTTCGAACTTAAAGATTCAAAAGTACAAAAGTGATTTTTTCTTTTGTGACTGTTGCGTGAATCCGTGTTTTTCGGGATGGATAACGCGAATGAAATCACAACACCAACACGGAAACGATCACGTTCGCGATCATCGAGTTCGTCGAGTTCCAGTGCGCCTGCGGGAGACTCCGGCTCGGACAGCAGTCGACCGCCGAGCAAGCGTGCGCGCTCCAGCCGCCGGCGCTCCTTGTCGACAGAGTCTGAGCTTGATCGTAGGTTTGATCAACTTTCCCAACAGCTGGTGAGTCATGTCAACAATATTGTGCACGCAAATATGACTTCGTCAGCCTATGCTCCGAGGCTAGTAGCCAATGCTAATCCAGCCATGATCCCCGGGACTTGTTTTACGTCTACCGCTGCCCCTGCCTCTTCACTAGAGGACAGTTTTTTGCGCCCGCCGCCAGGAGCTACGGTCAAATTAGAAAATATTGCAAATCTTGAAGTCTCGATAAAAGAACCGATGATTTCAAAAGCGAATCCGGATCGCGTTGCCAAAATTACATCAATGCAAAGATTTGATTCACTCGATTGGAATGCTGTACGTTACACTGATGTTCAGAAAAAATACGTAGCTTCACCGGCTTTCGTAGAATTAAAAGTTAACGAAGAGTTGAGACGTTTGGAGGATCCGTTGGCACCCTTAAGGTGGTTTCAAATGGAACGTAGCTTCGCAGCGCTTTCAAACGCTTTTTTGGTTCAGAATGAATCTGTAAATTCTGCCTTACAGCTGCTTATTGATTGGTCGGCCAAATCTGAGGTACCGATAACTTCGACCATCCTTTATGACAAATTAAAAGAGTTGTTTGGTAATGACTCTGCATATAAGACTGTCTCTCACGATATACTGCAAATAATGTGCGGAAAACGAGCCGAGGTTTTAGAATTGCGCCGTCGTGCTTTGTTAAAGAATATAAAAGGAAAATATTTGCGCGAAGACATCGATAAAATACCACCTTCAAATGAGTACATGTTTAACCCACAATCTTTATCCACTTATATTCAAAGAATCGGCGGAATAGATAAGTTGGATAAGCAAGTTTTTTCTGCCCGACCTACTCGTGCAAAGTCTCCGGAGCCGTCGACGTCGTCTTATCAAGACAAGTCATTTCGCGGACGACCGATTAGGCCAAGACATAACGAAAAGAAGGAATTTAGTAATCGACGACCTGTTGAGGATTTCGCCTCAAAGAAAAAGGGGGGGCGCAAAGATAAAGCACGAAAATCTGGATACAAGCGTAAATGACTCGATAGCTTTTGTGGGCGGCTGTCTAAAACACTACTATCGCACCTGGAAGCGCTTAGAGCCGCCCAAGGCTATTCTCAAAATGATAACCGGTGCTCGTATACCATTCCATCAAGCTCCTCCCTTAATACTGCCGATTTTAGATGTCCTGGTAAAATTCCAAACTCAAGTATCTTCGGAAATGACTTCAGAGATTCAAAAACTAAGACAAGCGCATATTTTAGGGCTGGCTCCTCTGACGCCAAGTTTCATTTCTCAATTATTCCTAATTACAAAGCCAAATGGGGAGAACCGGGTTATCTTCAACTTAAAAGCATTAAACCAGTTCATGAAACCCAAGCATTTCCATTTATTCCGTCATCATCAGACGCCAAAGTTCTTACAGCGTTTCGATTGGATGGTCAAGCTGGACTTCAGTCAAGCGTACTATCATCTGTCGATAAAGCCAGAACACAGGCGTTATCTACGCGTCAGCTACAATGGTCAACTGCTACAGATGACGTGTTTACCATTCGGCCTGGCGGCAGCACCACGCATGTTTGCAACCGTCACCAATTGGACTGCCGAAATGTTACGAGCAAGAGGTCTTCGTCTGATCGTGTACCTAGACGACTTTTTGATTGTTCATCAACAAAAGTCCGTCCTCGAAGCTCAAGTGTCAATGGCAATACAATTCTTGAGAAAATTGGGTTGGTGTATCAACCTGCAAAAATCGGTTCTAAAACCAACCAGGTCTATCGAATTTTTGGGAATAGAATGGGACACACATCTCAACCACAAGTGTCTGCCATCCGACAAGGTGTCCAGAATCCGCCAGACTCTCCTTCAGTGCCTTGCTGCCGGCAGTTGGACCCTCAAGCAGGCGCAACGCCTCTTAGGGCATCTCAACTTTGCGACTTTCGTCACCCTCCGGGGAAGGTTGCATTGCCGCGATCTGCAGCGTCACAGCAATCTGTTACGAGTGAATCCTCGAAAGAGCAACCCCTATCCAGAGGAAGTACGTTTCGAGCTCGAATGGTGGTTACGGAACGTAACTCAGAGATCGCCGATTCATCCAAAACTGATGCCAACAAATTATGTAATAACAGATGCATCGGACATTCAATGGGGAGCTGTAGTCAACAACCAGCCCATACAGGGGACATGGAAGAATCCACAGAAGAGTTGGCACTGCAATTTAAAAGAAATGTACGCTGTGATGGCAGCGATCTCTTCCAAAGCCGAAGAACTGAGGAATTCAAACTTGATTCTTCAAACGGACAACAAGACAGTCGTGTCTTACATCAAGAACGAAGGCGGAACGAGATCGTTACCTCTACTGGATATGACGAAGGAGCTACTCAGTCTAGCAGACAGTCTAAATGTTGTACTCCTCCCTCACCACCTACCGGGAGTGTATAACACCGAAGCCGACCACCTCTCGCGCAACCGCGCCGGCTCGGAATGGCACCTAAAAAGAGACGCCAGATCAGTAATATTCGACAAGTGGGGACTTCCAGAAATCGATCTGTTCGCATCTCAGACAGCTTACGTCGTTCCCAGCTATGTTACGCTCGACTTGTCAGACTCGAACGCCTGTTATCACGACGCGTTCAGCAGATACTGGCGTTACAACCTTGCCTGGATCTTTCCTCCACCGGGGCTACTGCCCCAAGTACTGCATCACCTCAACTCAGCAGCAGGACATTTCATAATAATAGTACCCGGGTGGAAGAAACCATTTTGGCGTCAGGATCTGAAAAGCCGAGCTCTGGCACGGCCTATGAAAATAAGAGACTTGAAAACAAATTTGGTGGACACAAGGACGGGACTTCCTCCAGCCCACATCAACAGCCTTCAACTGGAAGCTTGGCTCGTTTTGGGTGGGATTCTCTAACGGAAAACTGGTCTCCGGAGGAAAAAGAGCTTCTATCATCTTGCTGGCGAGCATCTACTCTTAAGACTTATACACCGATTTGGAACAAGTGGGTCGCTTGGTGTCAACAAAATAACATTAACTTTAGTATACCGTCCCCTGCGGAAGTAGCCAGATATTTAGCGCATTTATTTTTGCAAGAAAATTTAGCTTATCGTACCATCCTAGTACATAAATCTGTGATTGCATCCATTTGCGAGACTATGTCTAATATTACCTTATCTTCGACTCATATAGTAAAATATGTTCTAAAGGCAATATCTTTGGCTAGACCACCACCTCTAAAAGTGCCTATTTGGGATGCTAGAGTTTTAATACGGCATTTAAAAGAGAGAATACCGGATCGAAATAGTTTGTATGATGTTTCTCGTCGTACAGCTGCTATTCTGTTGCTGACGTCAAGTAGAAGAGTTCACGACCTTTCGTTATTACGTTGTGATCCAGAACATTTTATTGATCATGGAAATTATATAACGTTGCATCCCGTCTTTGGGTCTAAGACGGATTCTAGATCTCATTGTCAGTCCAGTTGGACCTTATTAGCTTCTCCTAATGAAAATACAAACCCTGTTTTCTGGCTTAGAACCTTATTAGATATCTCTAAAGATTTTAGAGGATCTGAGACAAGTTTATTTATAACTACAAGAAGTCCATTTAGACCGGCCACCCCTACCATCATTGGTGGCTGGGTTAAACGCCTTTTAGGCGACGCGGGTATCCAAGCTTCACATGGCAGTTTTAGATCCGCTGTTTCATCTTTAAATTGGCTAGAAAATTATTCGATTAACGATATTCTTGCCAAAGCAAATTGGAAACACGAATTAACATTCAGAAAATTCTATCGTAAAGACATTAACACGACAAACATTGAAGTTGTTCAGGAAAAATCTCTTTCGCAATTCTTTTCACCCTCAAATTAATCTGTTCAAAGATTATGTTCGTGTTGATATTGTACATTGCTTATGTTCTGTAATAGCAAGGATTTATTCAATTTGGGTATTGTTACTAGAGCCTTAATTCAAATAAACTGATTACTTTAATAACGTCACATTGTTGCTTCTTTCCTAATACTTACAAGCCACCAGGAGATAACAAACATATCTCTCATAATGGACTTCAGACGTCAAACGGAACACATAATATAAAAATTTTACCTTCCAATAAAATTTGTATTATGTTTCCAAAGACGTCTGAAGTCCAAATAATGGCTTCCTGGTGTCGTCATCATCATTATGAGCCGAACAATGATCAAATATGGCAGCTTGTTTCGCGGGAAAGATAGTTTCGCAGAATTGCATCAGGAGGGCGCCAGAGTGGCGAGATCACGTGACAGATAAGTAGCGACATCTAGCGGCCAACGGCGGTAAGAAAGCGATGTACTCTCATAATGGACTTCAGACGTCTTTGGAAACATAATACAAATTTTATTGGAAGGTAAAATTTTTATATTTTCTTCGTATTCAATAGTAAACCTTTTTCCTTACAATCGTCCCGATCTGCTGGAATAGGCGTTGCATGGTGGGTGGCGGCCCCACCGCCGCATGCAGCTATATTCGCACCGACAGGGGCAGATCGGTGCGCGTCGCCTCCGGGGGGTGCCCTAATCCGCACGTCAGTGCGCTCTTCGTCCAGAATTGCGCGCTGCTGGCACATGACCCCTAAAAAGTTAATTACTCCAATAAAGTACTATGTAGTGTCGAATATAAGTCCAATATGCACTTGACCTATTTCTGTACTGCGGCTATTCTGCTTCTCGTGAAACCTAATCACTTGAAATCAAATTTTATGCAGTATTCAGATTTACACTGAAGTAATATTACATTTTCCCTTATATCGGACAAATGTAAGATTCCTACAAACTTTTCTCTATAATTGTACAATGTGCGGTTAGTCTGGTATTTTTATACAATCTAGGGAAACATATAAGCATACGGCTCGCCTAATGTAAAGTGGTTACTGTAGCCTATGAATACTTGCAACAATAAGTATCGCTCACTCGATGCCACATCTACTGCTGACCCGGTAACACTCACTCGCAGGAATACAATAACCTTCCAGAGTGTTGTCATACGTCTGTGGTTTTATGTTTTATACTTCTCAACCTCTATACCTAGATCGAAACAAACATCTATGTTCGTTGACACAAATGTTTATCTTATATGTGAATTGAACCCACGATCCTTGGTGAAAATGTGGTCATTGCTTACCACTCCAGCCACGGGGGTTGTCAAAATTTTCCCCACTATGTACTCGATATAGACAGTTTACAGTATGAGATAGATGCTCAGATTACATTTGAGAGAAAGAACTAGATTTAGTATAGCAGTTACCAAAAGTCAAATATACTATATAACACAGAAATGCATTCCGAGTATATTTTATTTGACGAGTACGGTGGCGCAGTGGTGAAACTCTCTGTTATGCTTTGGCACTAACGCTCGTGGGTTCGAGTCCTACACGGGACAAACATTTGAGTGAATGACTATGTCTGTTTGTATTACTCTGGGTATTTTATATATATAATAAGCTTTTATTTACAAAAATAAATGCATAAAATAAGCTTCGCTTACTGTGAGGCTAGATGGCGCTGTGTAATTTGTACGACAATATTTATTATTATTTATTTATAGAGATAGATCTGTCAATACTAGATTTATGTATGGAATGAAACCGTCTCGTGTCGAATACTTTATTTCATCATAAGGATATTCATATATATATACATGGAGACGGAATGACCAAAAAAGTGTGATTGATTTGAATTTAATAGACGTCTCCGAAATGTTACAATGGATATAAGAGCTTTCAGAGGTCCCACTCTTGAGACGGATCACTACCTGGTGGTAAGCCGGTTTGTGTGCCTTTTTAGGAAGTGGAGGCACTGGCGAGTGCGTATCCCTTTCGGAGATCATGAAAGAATAAGGTGCGAAAAATTGCAATATGAAAGTGTAAGGAGAACGTATGTGCATATGGTAAGTGATAGACTTGCAAATGCAAGCCTCTCCGACTCAGATGTGCATGATTGTTGGAAAGTTTCGAAAGAAAGTATGGTGGATAGTGCAAAAGAAGCATATGGATGTGCAAAGTGGCGTAAAACAGTGAAAGGAGATGCCTGGTGGGATGCGGATGTTGAATCCTCCGTAGCAAGAAAGAGGAAAGCGTGGCTGGATTATGTATCATCTTTGCCCATAAAAGAAAATATGAGAGAAAAGAAGAGAGAAATGTACCGTCTATGCAAGAATGAAACCAAGGCTTTAGTGAAAGAGAAGCCTGAAAGACAAATTATGAATGAGGAAGAGAGGCTGATGAAAAACTTCGAGGCAACTACCAAACTCTTTTGGAGAGAGGTAAATTAGTCTCGGAATGGTTCGTCAGCATCATGAATGGATAAGATAAAGTCTAAAGCTGGTTTCATTCTTGCGAATACTCAGGAAGTGTTAGAACGGTGGAGTGAATATTTTGAGGAAATGTATGAGTATGCCTCGGACGCTCACAATGAGAGTGAGTCGGATGCTTACTCCTCGTTGACGGCATCCGACGAAGGCATAACTATGGATGAGATCGAATGGTCTGATATGTTTTGGTATTTATTGGTAAACGGTCATTTGGGAAGGGAAAAATTTTTCGGGAAAAAATATTCCAAATAATTTGTGTTATTTTTAGTATGTTAGACACTTTACACATAAATAGCTTAATGTATTATGCACTAAATTTAAACATATATGATTTAAATGAATGAAATAAGAAAATAAAATACAATTTTATTTTTTTGTTACAAGTGAAACAAAAGCTAGAAATTCTTTTCATTCTTTTTTTTTTCTGAAAATCTACAATAGTACTTTTTTAACTTAAGATAAAAACTACCTAAAATACTTACAATTACTGAGATATTCATTTTTAAATCAATCATAATCTAAGTTAAATCACATTTTGACAAATTATTTTGGATTGTTATTTTCTGCTTGTAATTCGTCAAAGATGGGCATGGTATTACTTGCCATAACCATTTCTCCAAATTCCATTTTATATGATCTAAGTTGTTGTATTCTCTTCCGCGGAAGATTGTTTCTTAATTCGTTATTTCGAAATTCTATCCATGAGTTTGTTATTCCGAGATCGAACATATGTCTAATAAAGCGTACTGGCCATTTCTTAGTATGGGTTCTTGCAGGACAAACAGCTAACAAACGATCAGCCATATCCACTCCTCCCATATTGGAGTTGCATTCTTTAAAGTTCTAGCGTCCTGATCATTATGTTATCTATATGATATTATCGTCTACATTCATCTATGTTTTCAGCCGCATAGATACTCGAAAGCATTTGTATTACACCATATTGTGGATTCTAACCCATCATTGTTGGCAATAACCTGATAAATCCGTCGGCCGCTTCGATCCAGGTCCAGGAATCCGATTTTTTCTTATTGTGCCTGCAGACCTTACGCATTTCTGCATCAGTTCTTGTGCTAACTTAATAGATGTAAAATACCTATCATGGTGTACAATGAACCCTGGCAATAAAACTTCTGTAAGTTTGAGCACAGCACATTCTTCTAAACAGAATCCAGCAACTAGCAAGCAAGCAAACTAGTTTAGGAAATGTGATAGCTCTTTGGTACACTTCTAAACTTAACACCAATCCGTCTGGGTATGCCAACACAAAAGCCTTAAGACCTGTAGGGTTGGGTTTATTGGGGCAGTATTGTTTTAATCCACAATTATCGTAAAAAGTATCATCCACTTTAGTCTGGGACTTGCTGGAGACATCCATATTTTATACTGTCCAATAAAGGACTAACCTTCCATAATTTGTCAACTTTTTTTTTTGATCGGGCGTTATATCATCATCATAAACGAGTTTAATTCTATTTCTTAATAAAATGTATCTATCGCGATGTTGTCCATAAGGACGTTGTCCGAAGTCTGCAACCGTCGCGCAAGTGATAATTACAAATATATACGTAAATCCGGAAACACGAATTTCGCGGTACTTACCAGAATTTGAACCGGGAACCATTGGTCAATAGATCGGCTCCTTATCCACCTGGCCATCACTGTTTATCAGGAACACCGTTTCTGATAAGCAGTGCTTGGCTGTTTGTCCTGTATCTCGATAGTTGTCTGCAGAGAATAAGGTCAACGAATGTGGGATTGTGTATGGGTTATCTAGTGGTGAACTGTCTGCTGTATGCAGACGATGCTGTGTTATTAGTAGAAACATCATCGGAACTGCAAACAGTGGTCACAATGATGAAAGATGAATGTATGGAGGAAGGCTTACTTTTGAATGCGAAGAAAACAAAGATAATGGTATTTGAAAGAGAAGAAACCAGAACCAGAAAAGGATCACGGTTGATGATGAAGTGTTGGAATAAATAGGTGAGATTATATATCTTGGATGGGCTTTCAGCAGGGATGGAAAGTGTACCGCAGATGTGGAAAGACAAGTGAGTGCTGGCAATAATGTGAATGCAGCGTTGGGAAAACTTCTTGACAGTAAAAACTTGAGCCAGAAGGCACAGCTCGCTATACACAATGTATTGATGGTCCCAATGCTTACTTATGGAAGCAAGAGCTGGATATGGCAGAGAGAGCATGAAAGTAGAATAAAGGCGGTCGAAATGGGAGCGTTGCGCAGAGTTTTTGGCGTAACGCTTGTAGACCGTATTCGCAATGATGATGTTAGAAACAGAGTTGGTCTGAAAGAGAGCGTCGGTGTTAAAATAAGAAGAGGCATGCTCCGTTGGTTTGGACATGTAGAACGAATGCAGGATGAAAGAATGACGAAGCAGATATACAATGCAGAAGTGGAAGGGTGTAGGAGCCGAGGACGGCCAAGACTTACCTACCATGTCCAAATTGGTCATGTTCTATGGTGTGTATAAGAAGGTGATGTCAGGAGCCCTAGAAACCGGCGAGCGTGCATGAGAACAATGAATATAAACAAGCGAGTGAGGTATGTAAGGATCGAGTCGCGTGGCGCTCGGTTCTCTCTGCCTACCGCGCAAGGGATGTGGCGTGAAGTTATAGATACATAGATAGATCTCAATGAAGTCGTTACGTTTGTTGAGTGGCAATTCACTTAACTTAACTTTAATTTTCTTTTCAATAAATTATATTCAATTCAATAAATTAAATTACGTCTACGGTATCTACGTGCAGGCTGGTATATCTCGGCCTCCTATTATTTCGGAGGTCTCGTTACGCCATGATACGCGGTTGTTGTCGATAGTTGACAGTCTTAAAGCCATTGAATTTTACTTAGCTTGAAAAGGCTTGCTTTTTTCAATTCGCAGTAGTAGGTAGTATTAGTAAAGCGAGCGGCGTAGTGTAGATATGGTATAAAACCTGTTTGAAGTGAAATGAGTATGGCTTCCTAGATATGATCAGCCTCTTTATTTGACTAACTACAAGTGAAATATATATGGATATTCGAAGACTATATGTATGTATGTATATCTTCACGCCAGGTCCCTTGCGGGGTAGGCAGAGAGAACCGAGCGCCATAAGACGCGGTCCTTACACACTTCACTCGCTTCTTTCACATTCATAGCTCTTTTATTACACGCTCGCCGGTTCCTAAGGCTCCTGACATCACCTTCTGATAAAACACGATCAATTTGGTCATGGTAGGTTAGTCTTGGTCTTCCTTGGCTCCTACATCCTTCCACTTTCGCATTCTATATCTGTTTCGTCATTCTTTCATCTTGCATTCTTTCTACGTGTCCTAACCAACGGCGCATGCCCTTTCTTATCTTAACACCGACACTCTCTTTCAGTCCAACTCTCTTTCGTACGTCATCATTTCGAACGCGGCCAGCAAGCGTAATACCGCAAATTTTTCGCAGTGGTCGCATCTCGACCGCATTTATTCTACTTTCATGCTCTCTTTGCCATACCCAGCTCTCACTTCCATAAGTTAGCGTTGATATTAGCATCGCGTTGTGTACAGCGAGCTGTGCCTTCTGGCTTAGATTTCGGCTGCCAAACAGTTTACCCAACGCTCCATTCACCATATTCCCTGCATTCATTCGTCTCTCCACATCTGCGGTATACCTTCCATCGCTGCTAAAAGCGCTTCCAAGATAACCAAACTCATCCACTTGCTCCAACACTACATCATCAACCGTAATTCTAGTGTTCGTTCTGGTTTTCTCTCTTTCAAATACCATTATTTTGGTTTTCTTCGCATTCAATTGTAAGGCAGTTAACCACTGAGCCACTAACCCATTCGCATTCCCACATTCATATTTTTCATTCTCTGTAGACAACTGTCCAGATACAGGATGAATAGCCAAGCCGACAGCACGCATATCGATTCCCGCTTTCCATTTTTTCTAACTTCGTATCGACCATTCAATCTCATCTATGCTAATGTCTTCATGGTACGCTGGCACTGCCGAATCAGTCACAGACTCAATCACAGTGCCAGCGCCTTGGACATAATCATACATTTCTTTAAAATTGTCTATCCATCGTTCTAACACTTCCTGAATGTTAGCAAGAATGTCACCAGCTTTACCTTTTGTCTTGTCCATTCCGGATGCCGACGAACCACTCCGAGACTTTTTTACCTCTCTCCAGAAGAGTTTGGTATTAGCCTCGAAGTTCTTTGTCAGCCTCTCTTCTTCATTCATAAGTAGTTTTTCACGCCTCTCTTTCACTAAAGCTTTGGTTTCATTCTTGCATCGACGGTATATTTCTTTCTCCTCCGAATCCCACCAGGCACCTCCTTTCAGTGTTCTACGTCTCTTTGCGCATCCAATGCTTCTTTCGCACTGTCCACCATACTTTCTTTCAGAACTTTCCAATATTCGTCTACATCTGAGTCGGAAAGACTCGCGTTCGCAAGTCTTTCACTGACTAGACGTACATACGTACTGCTCACACTTTCATATTCCAATTTTTCACTTCTTATTCTTTCACAATCTCCGAAAGGAATACGCACTCGCCAGTGCCTCCACTTCTTGAGTTTCATGAGTGGGGCCTCTCGAAGACTATAATTTATTCCATATAGGATATACGGATATGTTATGTGCCTTAAAAAGAGTTAATTTAATATGTCGCCGAAAGCAATTATAATAATTACAACAGCGATGTAATTACCGCTACAAGAAAAGACACCGCTCTCTTAACTAGGGATAATTGTATTTTCAAAGAGGCTTTCAGACAATAATAATTTTATAACCCGCACAAAGGGGCTACTGATAAAATGTTTAAATAAGTATTTAGCTACTTTGTTATGTTTATAATTTTTTTATTCGACGATATAATATACAAGTTCAATGAGATTTTGTATTATTGTAAGATTAGCTATGACCGTTGGATTTTATGGAACTCGTGAGTTATTTTCTAAATGATAGTATATTCAAGCTTTTTTGAATTTTCTTCGGAATTTCGACCATAAAATATGTAAATTGCAGTGTAATTTCTAATTAAAGCGGAAGATTTGCAGCTACGAGAGTTTTGTAAAAAATCACATAAGAGAGCTTTGGTGCTCACATAATGCGTTATAAATAAATATAATTTCATAATTACTACAGTATGAACCTCAGTATGAATTCATTAGTTCTATTATACAGGTTTCTTGAAAATTTCACCTATACCTAGAAAGATACCCGAACTAGGGGTAAGCAGAGATCGTTTTTGAGATATTAGGATTAATTTATACATATATATCAAGTGATATATTATATTTTCAATCACCCTTTAATGTATAGTATAGGTATATTATTTTTTAACATTCTGTATTCCATTTTAAACCAATTGGATTGAATTGTGCTGGTAGAATTTGTTTGTAAGGGTGGTTAATATAAAGATTAAAGTTAGATGTCTTTAATATAAAGGACAATTACATTACAAAATAGTCACTGATAGTTAAACAACTAAATTAATGACACAATAAAAATAAAATTATAGGAGCGGAGGTCAATTTAAATGACAATTTATAAGACTAAACGTATTTTCTTCTTATTTATGTTAAAAATAATTGACGAGAAAAATATTTTTCTATATTTTTGTTTAGAATTTGACAATGTTTCGTTTCTTGTCGTGACTTCTGCCATTACAAAAGTTCTCATTGGGAATAATAAATTAGAATTTGGTAATAATACTGTGTTTCCCGGTTTCTTTACAGTAGACTCCAAATTACAATGGGACCCCCTACTTAAATAAACTTGCCGGTAAGCTCAGCTCCGCTGCATATGCAGTTACGAGAATTAGACAATTGACAGTTTGCGCGCTTAGTTTATTTCAGCTACTGCAGCATTATGTCGTATGCTGTTGTGGGGAATGGCGGTTGATATATTGATTTTACGAAAAAGAGCCATCGGCTCTATTTATAACATGGGCTCCAGAGAATCCCTTAGGGAACTGTCCAAAGTAATAAAAATCCTCACTGTTACTTCTCAATATATTTATGTCACTTGTTTTTGAAGTAAAAACTTCTTTAGCGGCGTTGTGCACTTTTTGGGATGATTAAAAAATGTTAAACTCGCGTCAGGACACGTGACCCTGACCGTAAGATTTTGGTGAGAATTAGAACTTAAGTTCGCTGCAGCGCTCAAACATTAGTTACCTCTTATTAAACAATTAAAACATGAAGCGCTAGATCGTTCATACGCCATTATTGTCTCGCGACCAAAACGTTGTAAGCGCCATGAAATTGTTGACGTTTATGCGTTTCGTCCAACGTAGTTTATCAACATCGCTGTTTGGTCATAGTAAAATCAAATTGTAAGAGTTCTGAAGTGTTAAATTTTTAATGTAATATAAATTGTCATGTTTGTGTACGATAGCGCAATAAATGAATATTGTATTTTACCACATACATGATACTATGTTTATACAGATAAATAAAGCAATTCGTGCGAAATTCTTACCTAACTATTCCAAAACATTTAAAAATGCACAACGTTAATGTTTAAGTTTTCACTACTGCTGGCAATCCCGGAGTGCAACCCGTTTTTGAAGTGAAAACTTTTTTAGCGGCGTTGTGCATTATTTGGGATGAGTAAAAAATGCTAAACTCGCGTCAGGACACGTGACCCTGACCGTAAGATTTTGGTGAGAATTAGAACTTAAGTTCGCTGTAGCGCTCAAACATTAGTTACCTCTAATTAAACAATTAAAACATGAAGCGCTAGATCGCTCATAGGGCATTATTTTCTCGCGACCAAAACGTTGTAAGCGCCATGAAATTGTTTACGCGTTTCGTTCAACGTAGTTTATCAACATCGCTGTTTGGTTTAAGCGGCGCGGTGTGTTTTGAGTTTTAGAGATCGGTGATGATGATGCTGGTAATGATGATGGTGATGGTGGTGAAATTATGAATGTAAGTTGATTTTTCTGAGAGATAAACTTTTAAATGTAAAATAAATGTAATAGTTCTGAAGTGTTAAATTTTTAATGTAATATAAATTGTCATGTTTGTGTACGCTAGCGCAATAAATGAATATTGTATTTTACCACATACATGATAGTACTTTTATACTGATAAATAAAGCAATTCATGCGAAATTATTCCCTAACCATTCCAAAATGCACAACGTTAATGTTCAAGTTTTCTCTTCTGTCAGCACTCTCGGAGTGCAACCCGTATTTTTTATGCTACGTCGGGAGGCATACGACCCACCTGATGTAAACCGGGTACCGTAGCCTATTGACGCTTGCAATATGCTAACTATCACTCACGCGATGCCTCCTCTGCTGCTTACATAGCAACTCCTTGGGAGCTTACTGGTGACCTCACTCATTCGCAGGAACACAACAACCCTCTAGGGAGTTGTTATTTAGCTGCGGTTTTCTGTGAGGTGGAGGTACATCCCCAGACTGGCTGCTTTGATTCGCTCTACCTCTCTTAAAACATCCAGACCAAGACAAACAGACATGTTCATGCACATAAATGTTTGCCTTGTGTGGAAATCGAACCCACGAGCATTGGTCTCAAAGTCGCGTCATTCACGACTGAGCCACCGAGCTTGTCTAATAAAGTCAATTATTATCGGTGAATTGTGCCAGTGTATTATTGCTACTATCAATCTGTGTTTGTTCATGAAGATAACAACACAATAGTAAGTAACTGTGATTTTTTATTTGAGACGAACCAACTCACAGCCCACTTCAGCTTTACCTATCCGTCAAAGATATCATCGAATGTCTCCTGTAAATTGATTGCAGTCACTAAGAAAGATGCTTATACTTCTTACTTATAAAATGAAGTGAACGTGAAAGAATCTAAACTCATTCAATCTAGCCTTGAAAAGCTTCAACTACCTCTCCCTCTAACAAAATCGCAGACAAATAACAACTCCATGCAGGGTTGTTATGTTAGTAATAGGGGTTACCTTCTGTACCACTGTACCTCAGGTGGGTTATATGCTTATATACGTCGCGACGTTGTATGAAAATATTCATTATATTTATAGAAATGGATTAATAAATTATCCGTCAAATGAGAAGACTTTCAACACTGACGGCGTTGACTGATCGCCGGCTTACATAAAATATTTTATGCAAAAAAGTGATAAAATATGAAACGATTTATGTGATTCGCGGAGGCGGTCGAATTTGCATAATCACCGTTCGCAGACCTCACACAAAATGGAATACGTGATATAACAAACAATGGAAACAGCAGAAATGAAAATTGCTTCAACTGTTTCGATAATGAAAGTTTAATATAATATTAGGAACATTATTTTGAGTCCGTAGATGAAACAAACATTTACATTTAAATTTGTTGCACAATGCAAGTGAGTAGTGAGAGTGAGTAGAATTCACTATCGAGATATGCCTTATATCAAGCTAGTAAGCTGTTGATGTCGTTATTGATGAAATGTTATATAAAGATTAAAGTTTATCACTTATAAATTTCAGAACAGTATACCTTCGAAACCCGGGTGGTCATATATGACCGCGAAATGTATGGGAAAACGTATATAACGGGTTCTGACTGGTCACATCCAAAACGATTCAGATGCCGTTTAAAGAGTAGGATGGGTAATCACTTAATTAAATTAGGCAGTCTTCTAATAATCTTTGATGCCATACAAAAAATTACCTCCGATCGGCGGACAAACAGATATGAGTTATTTTTTGCATACAATGATAACTCAAAAATATAAAGCACAGTCAAATTTAGAATGTGATATTTTTGTAAATTTTACAACTACCTACCAATTGTTTCCAGGTTAAAAATAGTTTTTATATATCTCATCGGCGATATAAAAAAAATGTGCTTCCTCAAATCAAATGATTCATCGAATTGAGACGGGGCATGAGAGGAGAAAGTTTAGCAGCGCCGCCTTATTTTTTTTTTACAAAGATTTGAAGTGTGATGATTAGAATTACGAGTAATTCATCGTGGCACCTAAAAAATTCGTCTTCGTCGACATTTGAGGTTGCTTTGAACATTTCACACTTTCAATTAATTTTAATGCTTACTCTCTAGAATAAAACACGCAAGTTTTAGTCAAAACATACAATAGTTTCAGTCTCTCTCGCTGACAACCTTTAACTCTCGTTAACTCTTAATCCTTCTTCCCTCTTCGGGATTCGAGATGAAGATGCGTCCATGGGCACTTCTGGAGCCAAGTCTGTCCAAGCAGTAGTTATCAACGTATCTTTAGTATCTATATATTATCATCGAGTTACTTAAGTTACGTACTCGATGAATATTATGCATTAAATTATATGGCAGACAAATACAATTTTTATGTCTATATAGATATTTTGATATGTTTACGTATTGTGGTTAAGGATGAATTGTTACAGTTATGTACTTTATAATATCAGTTCATTCACTAATGAGAATCGCACTCGTGATTTTACAGTTCGTTTCTGGACCGAATCACAAGGTCCTGGCTGATATTCTGCCAGACTCTGCCATCCAAAAACTACTACATTAATTCATGCTTGACTTGACTTTGTATTTGTTGACAAGTTCACTTGCAATCGTTTCATCCCTACGCCTCTGATATTTAATACTGTATAAACTTTTCGTTAATGTTTTTCTATACTTTTAAAGTGGTAACAGGAGTCCCACCTGACGGTATCAGGGGCCACCAGGGAACACCAACTTGTTTACTCCTTTTTTTAAGAACCACAGTACATAGAAAAACAAAACGTCATATATTCGTTCAAAAGTAAGCTATAACACGTTACGTTCTTCTATAGTAACATGTTTACAGTCTATTTTTCACGGATCGACGGCGAATAGCCATAAATTCAGAAAAATCGTTTTTTAGTAGAGCTTCAGCCGGAATGTCCGCCTTTCAACGGATTTATTTGCTTAAAGCAAAAACAATTTTAGGGTTCCCGGGTTAGCATTTTTATTTTTGACAAATAGAAAAACGATGTCCCCGTTAGAAAAAAAGTGTCGAGTATTTCAAAATTATAGTCTTTAAACTTTTAAAGTTTTAGCCTTCTGCCTGTATCTACTAGTATATTGGAGTAAAATACTAATTCAAATCCAAGAAACTTGGTGGCTGGTAAAGCGAGTCCGTACTTCAGCTTGAGTGTAAGACATTTGTTATACAAGTCTCAAGTCAAACCGCGAATGCCATCTATGGGCGGTTGTAGCCAGATACCAGTTAGGACCTTGAAATTCAGTGCAAATAGAATTTGTGAGATTTGTCGACGATCCTAAGCTTATCTTAATATATAAAATTCAAAGTCCTGACTGACTCATCAACGCCCAGCCCAAACCCTTGGACCTAGGAAGCTGAAATTTTGCACAGATATTGTCTTTATGACGTAGGCAAGGAATAAGACGGGATTTTTCGAAATTCCCACGGGAACGGGAATAATAAGGATTTATATTTTCGCTATAAAAGTTGCCCTATCTCCGTTATTATATTTATTAGAGACTTGAAATTTGGCATATAAATATGTGATTGCAATCACTAAAAACCGTTTTTAGGATTTTTCGAAATTCCCTCGGGAACAGGAATAAAAAGGATTTATTTATATTTTGTCGCTTTAAATTTACCCTATCTCCGTAACCATATGTATTAGAAACTTAAAATTTGGCATATAAGTAGGTGATTATGAAAACAAAAAACAATTTTCAGGATATTTCGAAATTCCCACAGGAACGGGAATAAAAAAAAGATTTATTGGTATAAGCTCAAAAAATAGCCTTACCCCTTTACAATGGTTTTAGAATTTTGGTGTCTTTCAATCTGTATGTTATGGCATAACACAAAAACCACTGAATGGATTTCGATACAATTTTCACAATTTTGGTAGTTTGGGGGTCCATCTTAAAATCTAAGCCACGTATCATTTAATTTCGTTAAAAAAACAGAAGATATGGTGCATAGGGTGATTTATTCTGTAGTCTACGCGGACGAAGTCGCGGGCAAAAGCTAGTACAAGATATTAAGGCTTTGAATTTAAGCAGAAACTTTGCTTCTCTTTGTAAGTTCGAGATTTTTTTCTATAAGTTGGCATCATAGCTTCGTTTTAGCATCGCACCGCTTGCCGGTGGTTCAGAATTCACACTCACTCAGTGGAAACTAAATGGTTGCATATTGTGCATTTACAAAGATTTTGTTTCCGGGAAATCTTAAGTAGCGGAGTTAAAGTCTTGCCGAGGTCTTCCCAAGGGACTAACACAAGAGGTTCTTCAAAAAAGGCGTGAACATATTTTACCGAGTCCGCTATGTACGATTGACCCCATGATATTGCAACTGCTCCCTATCATGAAGGCCGTTTGCTAGTCTAGTGGTATACATAAAATAGACTTATCTATCAAAAGAACCTCTTTTAGATAACAAATAACTATTCACATAAGATGATTAAATAACAAGAAATCGCTCGAATAGTACACAAGACTATTAATTAGCTCCAGGTCAATATTTATATGACTTCTTTTACAAGCCTTAATTTAGTTTACCTGCCCCGGTGTCTGTTTGTAAGTAATAATGTCTGATGATCGATACGATCAAAAGCTTTAGAGAGATCACTGAAAACACCAGTACCATCCTGCAACCTCTTCCAAGCATTTAGAACATACTTAACCAATGACACCTTCGGATCTATATTTGATATGCTGGGAGAAGAGATGTGATTTAATTATGAACTTTAATTCTGCATCATGAATTACTTGAATGAAATGAACGAAACCGTTCAACGATCAACAGAACAAACACGATATATAGTGTATGCATTTAGTAACGATAGCCGGTTCTGATGTCTGGTATAACGGATGGCCGGAACCAATGTACACTACATTGATTGGCTTCATACTATTACTTGCATAATTTGGCGAAATGAGAGTCATTAGTATAAGTTAAAAATCAATCTAGGAGAAGGAATGCTCCAAAATCAAATCGGAACTGTTATTAGTTACGTATACATCGCTGGTTACGTACAAGTAAGCTTCAAGATGAAATAAGTGGCTTACTTTACGACTAATTTAAATATTCAAAAGATTTCAAAGAATCTGATAACAATAATAGAGTGTTTGTGGTACCGTTTTCGTGGTACGTAACGATAAATTAACACTACAGAATACAATCTACTTTGTTTATATTATAACTACAATTGCAACGCTATTGAATACAAAATGAACATTTTATACCAACCAGTGCAGTTTTCCAACAGTAAAAATAATCGTACTTGTTTCAGGTGTGCTGTTATCTGAGTATTACGTTAAAACATCGTCTGGACTCCGTTTAACAATATTTCAACGTCCATAATTCAAGCGAAATAAAACGGTATTACACTGTGTACATACAATCTAGATTCCGTTTATTATAATTGCAGATCGCTGTGGAAAATTCAGCGGGAAAGGCGAGGTAAGTGTTTGAAGACATTTAAGGTATTTGTATCGCTTACAATTCTTCTGTGAACATCCGACGCGCGTTGAGACAAATGGGTCGTTCACACGCGATTCGACGCCATTAATTAGAAGCAGTACTGCCCCCTCTGATTGCTATCTGTCAGCGAACACGCGAAAGCATGTTCGCCACAACGTAGCACCTCGGTTTGTGTTCAACAAATAAGGAAATTTTGTATTTGTTATGACAGTTATGATACGGTCCATAGTTGAAACACAAACCCCGGCAATAGGCAGCAAAATGCGCTTCCTGAAGTTTTGTATCATTATTTACATTATTTACGTTTTTTTCCTAGTAAATAACTTTGTATTAAATTTCATGATTCCACAATCGAAAGAAATCTGTAGATTTTGACTATGCGATAATTAATATTTGATGAACTGTGGCCCATGAAACAACATTTTGTTAAATTGAGTTACAAACATGTATTTTGTATAAAAGCGTATGAATGACTATTTTATATCGTTAACTGTTGTGTAGAAGAAATGCCTTAACACGTGGATAGATAGGCAACAAAGTGACAATGCCCCACAGAAGAAAAATCTGAATCATTGAGGGATGAAACGTCAGAACCTGTTTGCCTGTGTGTCTGTATCTATAACTTCACGACAAATCGCTTGCTGTATATATCAGATAATAATATTCGTTAATTTTTGTATTCTTTAAAATATAAAGCGCAGAATAAATATCGAAGCGTGCATTGCATTTTTCACAGCGTTAACAGGAAATTGAACGATAAGATATTGTCTCTATTTTTTTCTTATTTTAATATTTTGAGCACACTCAACGAGCGTCGAGACGTTTATTCGATTCACGTGAAATATTATAGATATTTTATTCAGCTGTTATATCGACATATTCTAAAGCCGAACTCAAAAAACTACCGACACTTATTTCATTTTTTCTATTATTCGAAGAAAAAGGTGTGAAATTACCAACATGGTTCTTTATATCCAGTAATTTTCCTTTATTTCTGAGGTAATGTACATTCTGTTGCTTACTGGTATATAAAGGAACATTTGCACGTGCTTTGAGCACAAAGACTCAGCTTTCGAGCTCGGCGAACACTTTACAAAGTTGGCGAGTGTAGCTGGACTCGTCTGACACAATGTGCATACAGCTTTAGATACGGTCGTTTTGAAATTCACCCACTGTTAATTTAAACAACAGACGTAATACCTGCTACAATACTCTGACAAATCGAAGAAAATAACTCTGACGATATTTGTAATAATGAACTAACTTTTTAAAGCCTACTCTCGTGATTTCTAACAGCCAATTTAATTATATCAGCGTATTACGTAATTCCATATTATTCACTACATATCTATATCACTAGAAATTCGTAATTCAATATTACATTACATACATTCTGGAGAGGTACTATATAGTTTACCCATTTGTGCATAATTGATAATTACAGTGGTCGCTGTCCATTTGTTCAAAAAATAAACTGACTATCGGTCATATCAATACACAACCCAAATTATTGGGTCTAAAACTCCTATTTTTTAAATATCCTATGGGATACTGGGTTACGCTGGACGAAACTGCAAGCAACGTCAAAATAATAAATTAGAACTGGTAATGTGTTTAAAAAAAAAGTTTTAAGAGAGGTAGGGCTCATCAAAGCAGCCCGTCTGGGGAAGTACCTCTACCGCACAGAAAACCGCAGACAAATAACAACTCCCTATAGGGTTGTTGTGTTCCTGTGTGAATTAGGTCACCAGTAAGCTCCTAAGGAATTGCTGTGTTAGCAGCAGAGGAGGCATCGCGCGAGTGATACTTACGGAAACTGATTTACATCAGGTGGGCCGTATGTTCATAGGCTACGGAAACTGTTTTACATCAGGCGGGTCGTATGCTTGTACGACTCCCGACATTATATAAAAAATCGGCCAAGTGCGAGTCGGACTCGCGCACGAAGGGTTCCGTACCATTATCTATAAAAACAGCAAAAAAATTACGTTTGTTGTATGGGAGCCCCGTTAAATATTTATTTTATTCTATTTTTTAGTATTTGTTGTTACAGCGGCAACAGAAATACAACATCTGTGAAAATTTCAACTGTCTAACTATCACGGTTCAAGAGATACAGCCTGGTGACAGACGGACGGACGGACGGACGGACGGACGGACGGACAGCGGAGCCTCAGTAATAGGGTTCCGTTTTACCCTTTGGGTACGGAACCCTAAAAAGCACCCAAAACCTAAGCAGAAGAGGTCGATGAGTGCGAAAGAAGCGAGAGAGGTATGTACTCGTATGCATCGGTGCACCTGGCGTTCCATAGTCTCTGCCTTTTTTTTTTTTTTTTTTTATTGACGCGGGGAAAAATGCGTTACCCACACCACCGGTGCCTGGGTGGCCTCCGGTGGTAGTGTGGGACTCCCCGTCGGCTGTCCGACGGTATACCCACTAAACGACCCCGCGAAATGCCATCAGCCGCGTTGGTGTGGTGCCCCGGATCTGTCAGCAACAGGGCACCACTGCGACTGGCCAGCCCCTCAAAAGGGGCCGGACTTCTTCTCTCTAGGGGCCGTCCCGGCAAATTGGGACAGCCCCTCCGGCGGCGGGACCTAGCGCGGACACCAGATCGTGGCGCTGCCGAGACCACATGGGACACTGCTCCAGAGTGTGCTGGGCAGTGTCCTCGGCCGCGCCACAATCGTGGCAGCCCGGCTGCTCCTCCCGCCTCGCGACCCGGTGCAGGTACTCACCGAAGCACCCATGCCCGGTGAGCACCTGCACCATGCGGAAGGTGAGGGGTTTGCGCCTACGGCGCATCCACGACTCCAGGACCGGGCGCAGCGCATCCGCAACGCGGACTCCATACCGCGGCTGCGCCAGGTCCTCCCCTCACCTCCGCATCATTTCCGTATGCCCTCGCTGGCGATACCGCCCCACCTCCTCTAACGTGGGGCGCTCGCCGAGACTCCTCCTTTCAGCAACGAAGCCGTATACCTCGGCGAGCACCTCCGCCACCAACTCCCAGGGCGGGTCGCCAGCGAGGGCGGTCGCGGCTGTCCAAGCTACCGTACGGTACCCCCTTATTGCCCTCTGCGCTATGACCCGCTGCGCTCTGCGCAGCTGAGCCCTGTTTCGAGCGCAGAGGGCGTCCGCCCATATGGGGGCACCGTACGTGGCCATACTCCGGCAGATGCCGGAGTACAGCCTTCTGCACGCGGCGCTGGGCCCGCCCAAATTGGGCAGAAGACGACCCAGCGCCGCCGCAGCTCTGATGACCTTCGGTCCCAACCGCTCGAAGTGGGGGCCGAAGGTCCATCGTCCGTCAAGGGTGAGGCCCAGGTAGCTCATATGGGCACTCACCCTTATCCTCTCTCCTCCAATTTGGAGGTGCGCTCCCGAGGGGGGGCCCCGCCTACCGGTCCCGCGGAAGAGGAGGGCTTCGGTTTTATCCAATCGGACCCGAAGCCCAAGCCTCTCTATGCGGCTGACCACCAGTCCTACTCCGACTTCGGCCAGCCGCGCCGCCTCCACGAAGGTCTTACCCCGGGATGTGACGAGGGTGTCTGTCATCTGCATAGCAGATGACACTCATCCCGGGGAGGAGACGGCCCCGCAGGACCCAGTCGTATGCGAGGTCCCACAGGATGGGGCCCAGAACGGACCCCTGTGGGACACCGCACACGACGTGTCTTCTGACCATTTGGCCCCTCGCGTCCTCGTAGCGCACCTCCCTGTCCTCCAAGTATGCCTTCAACAGTCTCCCCAAGTACGGAGGCACCTCAAAATATTTGAGGGCCTCAAGTATGGTACTGTGGGGGAGGCTGTTGAAGGCATTGGCGATGTCTAAAGACACCGCCACCACCACATCTCCCTCGCGCTCCGCATCCTCCGTCACCGACCTTAGGCGTCTTATGGCATCGACGGTCGACCGTCTGGCCCGGAACCCGAACTGGGCATCCGATAGGCCCGGTCCCGGGCCATCCTCCAAGTGCTGAGCGAGGCGGGAAGCGACAACCCTTTCAAGGGCTTTCCCCGCCTCGTTCAGCAGAACGACCGGTCGAACCGCCGACCCCGAGTCCGGGGGCCGGTCTCCCTTCAACAGAAGGCAGAGCCGGCCCACCCTGAAGGGTCCCGGGCAGCACCCCGACCGCAAGCAGCAGTCGAGGAGCTCCCGGAACCTGTCTCCGAGGTGCACGAGAGCCAACGCTAGCACCTTCCCGTGCACCCCGTCCGGACCCGGCGCCCTCTTCTTGCCTCGGAGGCGGTCAACGACCGCCTCCATCTCCTGGTCGGTGACGGGCGGCGGAGCGCCCTCCTCCTCTCCTCTGGAGTCCGACGATCGGGCAATCCTCGGGGGAGCGTAGCCCCGTGGGTTGTCGGGGAAGAGTTCCCCGACAACCCTCTCCAACAGGGCCGGCTGGAGGGTCTCCGTCAGTGGGGCCGACTGAGCGCGGATTTTGTTCCGCGCTCCCCTGTACGGTCGGCCCCACGGGTCCCTGTCTAGGCCCTCCAGCAGCTCCTGCCACGCTCCCTCCTTGGCCCTACTTATGGCCATCTGCAAGGCTTTCTTCTTCTCCACGTAGATGCCGTGCAGATGGCCATCTCTTCCTTCGTCCCGGGGGCGGCGACGCCTGCTCCGAGTGTACGCTCTACGCGCCCCGTTGCAGGCGTCCCGGAGGTCGGCTATCTCCGCCGACCACCAGTAGACCGCCCGCCTTGGAGGCGGACGCCCAACGCTGGGCATGGCCGCCCCGCACACCGCCGTGAAGGCGTCGCAGAGACGACCAGCCCCCTCCATAGTCTCTGCCTACACCAATGGGAGACAGGCGTGATGATATATATGTACGTAAGAAGCGACGTTCCTACGCGATCGGTCACAGTTTCGCCTCTATGTGACGCTTTGACTTATATTATACAATGTTCTAAGTTTACAATGTGCAATATTCTACAATGTTTAGGTACAAAATTAATCTTCGGGAAAAATGACAGCAGGAAAGTATTTTTTTAAAGTACCCACATACCCGAGGGTTGCACATAGTTGCGAGGACATTTCATTAATCAACACTATATTAATATCGTACGTACGTAGGGACACATTGCGAGAATGGAGGTGAGTCGCTGGACAAAACGAGTCCTTGGGTCGAGACCCAGAGCGGACACTAAAGGGCGAGGCAGACCACCGCAGCGCTGGTTGGATGAAATCCGACGACACGGAGGTTGGGACTGGATGAGTCGGACATAAGATCGCCAAGAGTGGAGGAAGAGGGAATAGACCTATATCCAAGATTGCATCACGGAAAGGCCACCATTATGATGGTGATATTAATTTACTTACAAAGTAAGTGCGGATATTTTTTTAAATAAATTCAGTCCAAATATCGTATAAGTTGTAAGCTTACACAATTTATACGATAGCTCCTTAATAAGTACTTAGCCAAGCCCCGCGCGCTGAATTTCTCTTGGTAAACACATTTGTTTGCCAGTAGACGTAATAATTTATGTAGTTAGGTGCGGTGATCGTGAACGCTCCACTCGCTCGTCATTAGTGTTAGCCGAGAAGCGTCACTAGCTAATTACTGAAGATTGATGGAGGCACTGGTACCGTTCTCGCCGCCGCACTACTAACGCCTTACTATCGAATCGCACACTCTTCGGTTATGAATCTATTCGTATACACGAGTAAATCATGGATAGATAAAACTTGTATACGTTGAAAACGCTAGGGTATATTTAGCGCATTATTGCTGTTCTCCCTAGTAATACCCCGTTTCCTAACTACTTAACTAAGTTTAAGGATTTAGCGAATATACTGATTGTCCCATGGAGCGACTGCTGTCAGACCTCCATGAGCCAGACGGAAAAACAGTCCTTTCTTAGGTGACGTTACACGTCGTTCAGAATATAATTTCTTGGATGTTTGGATTTCCTCGTATTGTTTCCTTTCACCTGGAAAGGAAACAATGTGAGGAAACTCGAACAACCAGCCCGGTATGCTTTAGTTAATTTAAAATATATTAATATTAACTATAAAAGAATTTACTTCGCTGAAAAAAT
Source organism: Pyralis farinalis (assembly GCA_947507595.1). NCBI lineage: Eukaryota > Metazoa > Arthropoda > Insecta > Lepidoptera > Pyralidae > Pyralis > Pyralis farinalis. The sequence goes on from OX382274.1 coordinate 20,581,601, forward strand.
TAAAATTATGTAATATTTAAATGCTATTTGCATTTAAATATTACATAATGTTACTATGGGGTTTTATTACGTTTAACGTTGAATATGTACTAGTATCAGTAAGTGTTTTTTCAGTGAAATGATAAATTTTTTTGACATTTCATTCTCGTGTAATTTAAAACTGGAACGAACTTATAACTTAAATTACCGCAATGTATAAAATAATTTGCAAAAAGAAATCCGCTAAAATAAAACAAAAACTGGGCAAGTTCGAGCCGGACTTGCGCACCTAGGATTCCGCACAAAATTGTAAGTACACAAATAATTAGTTTATTCGTATTCCGATTCTCTTGTAAGTTCCCCCTCAAAATCACCCCCCAAAACATATAAATACAATATTAGCGTGTTTGTAGGTGAAATTGGAAACAATCACGGATACATCATATTTTTTTACTTATATATTAAATTAGAAACATTTTTTTTTGTGTGAAGTGGTGATAGAATCTAGTGTCAGAGAAAGTGACTTATATTGTATCTTGGAAGCGCTTACACTAGGGGTACACCGCTGATGTGGAGGAACGAGTGAGTGAGTGGATGGTACAGTGTGAATTGAGTGCTGCGTAAACGAGACAATCAAAATCTGTGCCAGAAGCGATAGCTCGCTGTACTCTACGCGCTGCTAACCGCCTTACGCCAATTTATGAAAGTTAAAGCTGGGTATGGCAGAGACAACGTGAATGTAGAATAAATACAGTATGAGATGCAAGCATTGCTAAATTTGTGGCGTAATGCTTACTGGCCGCGTTCGCAATGATGATGTTATAAAGAGAGTTTGGTCTAGGTTTAAAAGAGAGTGTCTGAAAGGAGCTGTAATATAATGAACCTTCTAAGTCAGTGCAATCGGAAGTACGCTTTTGCCTTATATTTTAAAATATCGCAAGTAAATCAAAACCTGTAGCATACTTCCCATTGACATGAATCATGAAAAGTATAGAAAACATTTTTTTTATTGTAAAGTTTAGTTTGATTTTCCATTCAATAACCACACAAGTTGCATACGATTTATATTTGTACGGAACCATCATTTCGCGAGCTCTAACTCGCACTTGTGTGTTTTTTTTTACTACACCCATTAAATAAAGCATTTTGTCCATGATGTTAATTTGTTATAAGTCTTTTAGTCTTTAGCATATGTTTATGATCTCTTGATAATAAGAAAATCGGTAACAAATATCGTATTACGTTATACATACTTGAAATAAAATTATCCTAATTAATGTGTAAAACAGTCAACAATTTTGACTTTTACCTATGTTTTGTCGTGAAATAGGATGACGAAGCTAAGTAAATATTTGAACAATACAGCAAAACAAAAGCTCGTTAATTATGTATATCTATAGAACGTAGGATCAGGCTCCTGTCTCTTAATAAATACATAATTAATTAGGCAGAATGTTTCCGTCTACTCAATTTTGCAAGATATCTCGCCGGAGAGTCCTTGAGTCATTAATGTCAATTAATATGTCTCTAATTTACTAATGCTAATATATACTTGTGTATCGAGTATGAATATTATATTTTCATGAAAACTACAAACCTACATTTCAGCTTCCGTGATTTTGTTAAGTACGTAACATATGTGGAAGGGAATAAGTATTTTGGGTCAAGAAAGTAATAGTCACATAATCAACTCTTGTAATAAGACACTTTGTACCATAATATAGTATATAATAATAATAATCCTTTATTTCGGACACTGAATATCCATACATTAATTAAAACATGAGGTCTAAAGACAATATGTCAATGTGAATTAATAATTATAAATATAATACTGTTGTCAGCCAGTCAGGCAGCTACTCGCACCCAACTTTTATATGTTGAGGTCGTCACAAGCCTTGCCGCCAGACTGCTAATAATAGCATTCTTACACTTGATACAAAGTAGCTTCGTCAAATCCTCAGGCTTATGTAGCGGATACGGCCAATACTAACGGATTAGAAAACAGAATATCGCTAGAAAGAAGACTTTGCAGCATATATTTTTGTAAACTATAATCACGTACGCGAGTTTTTAAAAATATTTTTTTGTATTCTACGTATGCGATAAAACTTTGCCGAACTATAAAACAATTTAACGAGATGCTGATCGGTTTGTTAAAATTGGAATGATCTTTGTTGTACACAGCTTGTTCCCGACGTACCTCGCCAGCAAGATGATACAATTCACCCGCGTGGTCGCGGTTGGAATTTGTTGCTGAGGAAAGCGCACGTCTCCCAGATTGCTGCACTGGACTGGTTGGATGACGTGGAGGCCTATGATGACTAGCTGTCACAATAAGCACCTTTCAGTTTTTACTGTGATCATAGGTAATGCTGCTACAGAACCATTGACCGATGAAGTAAGCCCACCCTATTTTAAGGATCTCTTCGACGCCGATTTCGAATGAACTCGGCATATTCAGGATTCATAAAATGAATTCCTTCGAGTTTATCGTTTATTTCAGGAAAAAATAAAAGTTGTAAGGTGCCAGTCGAAACTGTAAGAAGGATGATGGAGTGAGCTGGAGCGCTGACGTAATAAAGATGACCGAAAATTTTGTAAGACAGCTAAATACGCAGGATGCGGCCGGAGGATGCAAAATAATACAATTTTTAAAATACATTTAATTAATAAAAATTATAATCTAATTTACAATTGCCCGATGTAAGGAACAAAAGTGAACTTAAAATTAACTCGATGCGATCTCGAAGACGCGGTGTCTTGGGTGGTCTCGCTGCACCTGTATCATTGCCGACCATGATGCTCAGCATTTACGTAAACGCTGACCGGTGATACTCGTGGAGCATACGTAAGAAACTAGTAAACAATGGCTAATATACCAATCTTCAGATTTTATGTATGTATATCTTCACGCCAGGTTCCTTGCGGGGTATGAGACAACCGAGCGATATAAGACGCGGTCCTTACACACTTCACTCACTTTTCTAACATTCATAGCTCTTTTCATGCACGCTCGCCGGTTCCTGAGGCTCCTGACATCACCTTCTGATAAAACACGATTTGTTCATGGTAGGTTAGTCTTGATCTTCAGTAATAGTCATTTTATTTTTTAGAACAATTCATTCCGTATTTTTGTTGGCAAATGTTCTAGTGGAGACATCCATTGAGTAGATTATATTTTGGTTTCAGATTCGTGACAATATATTCAGCTTTCATCACTTGTGACAATATAATGTACAGCATTCGAGAAACCTCCGTTAATCTGTTCAAGCATTTCGCGGCACTAATTCAAACAACGGCAATCTTCCGTCAAATTGTGAGGGATACACGTAGTAGCAAATTTTCTGAAGCCTTAATGTTCGACTTTTTGTACTTGGACTTTTTGTACGAATGCCTAAACTTGCTCGAATTTATTGATATGTGAACTTGTACCATTAGCCGCTCATACTCACGTTATTTTCAGTGGTCGTCTTAGAAGGACGTTCTTCGCGCAAATAATCAGTCAATCAATATATTCATTTCCAAGAATATGGTCTATCTTATAGATGTTACAGTAATTTTGATCCGACATACTCTACAGTTTCCAGCGTGCAAAAATGTGTTTCAAAATCTATTATTATTATCTGCTCGCTTATTAGTTTAAATAAATAATAAGTCAACTTAAACGTTAATCATTATTAAATTTCTATATTACATGATCATCATTAAATTCCAAAATACATGTTAGTTTTACATAAAATAATAACCATAAATCTCGGAGGAATAACAATAAATATTTATTTGGAGAAACTATTTTTGTCATGTATAAAGTTATTAATTGATTAGGTAGTATCTAATAGATGACTGAATAAGCATTTTTTAAACATATTAGTGTTCATATCTTTGTACGTGTCCGGCAGCAAATTGTACAATTTTATCGATATGCGATGTATATTTTTTTATATAAGGCTAGTTGTTGTTGTTGTTGTTGTTGTAATATCTTTATTGTACAATAAATTAAAAAATATACATATTATTAATTATAAAATCAGTAATTATCTGACCACGTATATATACTAAATACAGAACAGTATTGATTTAGAAAAAGCAGATCCACAACTCTAGCATATTACCATCTCATAAAAAACATTATGAAAAGTTTAAATAACAAGACTCCAGTGACGGCTATCTTCCTAGACCGAGGTTCCGAGGTGAAAAAGATATACAGATCTGAATAATCATCTGAACTCCTGCGTAGACAGTATATTAGCTCTCCGATTATTTCTACTCTATATTAATGATTTGCCACACGTTACGATTCACAAATTATTCCATTTGCTGATGACATAACACTAGTGATTAAGGAATGGTATAATGTTTAACCTTAGATAATGTAATACACTGGCTTGAAATAGAGGGCGCACAAAGCTAAGTGGCGCCCTCATTTTGTTTTTATTAATAACGCTGAATTTAAGACCAAATTAAAAAAAAAACGCTCTATACGGGCGTAAAAAACGTAAATATATACATATATATATATATTTACGTTTTTTTTTAAACATACCTTGTATTTATTATCTATGACAAGTAACCAAAATTTTAATTATTGCTGATTGTGGCCACTTATAGCAATAATCAAAAGTATGACTAATTCTACATAAATAATATGTATGTATGTATGTATATCTTCACGCCAAGTCCCTTGCGGGGTAGGCAGAGAGAACCGAGCGCCATAAGACACGGTCCTTGCATACTTCACTCGCTTCTGTGACATTCATAGCTCTTTTCATGCACGCTCGCCGGTTCCTGGGGCTTCTGACATCACCTTCTGATAAAACACGACCAATTTGGTCATGGTAGGTTAGTCTCGGCCTTCCTCGGCTCCTACATCCTTCCACTTTTGCATTGTATATCTGTTTCGTCATTCTTTCGTCCCGCATTCTTTCTACATGTCCGAACCAACGGAGCATGCCCTTTCTTATCTTCACACCGACACTCTCTTTTAGACCAACTCTTTCTCTCACGTCTTCATTACGAACGCGGTCAGCAAGCGTTATGCCACAAATTTTGCGCAATGCTCGCATCTCGACCGCATTTATTCTACTTTCATGCTCTCTCTGCCATACCCAGCTCTCACTTCCATAAGTTAGCGTTGGAATTAGCACCGCGTTGTGTACAGCGAGCTGTGCCTTCTGGCTTAGATTTCGGCTGCCTAGAAGTTTACCCAACGCTCCATTCACCCTATTCCCGGCACTCACTCGTCTCTCCACATCAGCGGTGTACCTTCCATTGCTGCTAAAAGCACTTCCAAGATATACAATCTCATTCACTTGCTCCAACACTACATCATCAACCATAATCCTAGCGTTTGTTCTGGTTGTCTCTCTTTCAAATACCATTATCTTGGTTTTCTTCGCATTCAATTGTAAGCCTTTCTTCATACAATCATCTTTCATTGTTGTAACTAGTGTTTGCAGTTCGGATGGTGATTCTGCTATTAATGCCGCATCGTCTGCATAAAGCAGGCAGTTGACCACTGAGTCACCCATTCGCATTCCCACATTCATATTTCTTATTCTCTGAAGACAACTGTCCAGATACAGGATGAACAGCCGAGCCGACAGCACGCATCCCTGTCTGACACCAATATTGACATCAAACCAGGGCGACAAGCTGCCGTCCACCCGCACACATGCTGTACAATCCTCATAAGTGGATTGCACAGCACGGAGTAGGTCACCGTCAACCCCATATCCGGGCAAAATGTTCCAGAGATTCTTTCGCACGACTCTATCAAATGCTTTCTCAAAGTCCACAAAACCGCAGAAAACCTTCTGATCCAAAGCCAGATGCTTCTCTACGATGTTGCGGAGTGAAAAAACTTGATCCGTACATCCTCTGCCGCTTCGAAATCCACCCTGTGCTTCCCAAAGCATTCCATCGGATTTCACCCTCATTCTCCTTTCAATGATTTTTCCATACACTTTAGCTGCTAAGCTGATCAAACTGATGGCCCTATAGTTGGCGCAGTCCATACGTGAGCCCTTGCCTTTATACAAGGGCACGATGACTGCGCGTCTCCAATCGCTCGGGACCCTTCCGGTTCTCCAGCATAATTTGCTCAAAAACCAGAAGGCGTCCCTAACGCAGGTACCACCTAGCTTGATCATCTCAGCTGTTACCATATCGATTCCCGCTGACTTTCCATCTTTCAAACTTCGTATCGACCATTCAATCTCATCCATAGTAATGTCTTCATGGTACGCTGGCACTGCCGAGTCTATCACAGACTCATTCACAATGCCAGCGTCATGGACATAATCATACATTTCTCTAAAATATTCACTCCACCGTTCTAACACTTCCTGAGTGTTAGCAAGAATGCCACCAGCTTTACATCTTATCTTGTCCATTCTGGATGCTGACGAACCACTTCGAGACTTCTTTACCTCTCTCCAGAAGAGTTTGGTATTTGCCTCGAAGTTCTTCGTCAGCTTCTCTTCCTCAATCATATGTAGTCTTTCACGCTTCTCTTTCACTAAAGCTTTGGAGTCATTCTTGCATCGACGGTATATTTCTTTCTTCATTTCTTTCATACCATCACTCTGGTGCAAAGATGATACGTAATCCAGCCACGCTTGCCTCTTTTTTTCCACGGAGGATTGAACCTCCGCATCCCACCAGGCATCTCCTCTTAGTGTTCTACGTCTCTTTGCGCATCCACATGCTTCTTTCGCACTGTCCACCATACTTTCTTTCAGAACTTTCCAACATTCGTCTACATCTGAGTCGGAAAGACTCGCGTTCGCAAGTCTTTCACTGACTAGACGTACATACGTACTCCTCACACTTTCATCTTCCAATTTTTCACTTCTTATTCTTTCATGGTCTCCGAAAGGAATACGCACTCGCCAGTGCCTCCACTTCTTGAAAAGCCCCACAAATCGGCTTATCACCAGATAGTGGTCCGTTTCAAGAGTGGGACCTCTGAAGGCTCTTGTATCCATTAACGACTTTCGGAGACGTCCATCTATCAAAATCAAATCAATCACACTTTTCTGTTCATTCCGTCTCCATGTGTAAGTGTGAATATCCTTGTGATGGAAGAGCGTGTTCGACACAAGGAGGTTTCGTTCCATACATACGTCTAAAAGTAACTTACCAGCATCGTTCACTCTCTTATCTCCGTATGGACCAAGCACAGCCTCATAACTGCTTCGCTTGGTCCCAACCCATCCATTCAGATCACCACACATAATTATCCGTTCATTCGCTTCGGCCAAATCCAGAATACCCCTTACAGTCTCCCAAAACTTCTCGAGCTCCTGGGGATCAGCAGAGCTCACAGGAGCATATGCTGCAACTAAAAACACTCGCGTAATCCCCAGTTTTATCTTAACCCAGAGAAGTCTTGGACCTACTAAATCGTAATCTTTCACACCCGCGGCCAAGCGAGATGAAAGCACGACACCTACGCCAGCGCTGGCATGAACGTCCTGGTCCACCCCGGACCACAGGGCCATCATGCCACCGGGCAGATCTTCGGTGTCGCTTCCCTTTCGCTTGGTCTCTGACACACACAAAGCATCTAGGCATCTCACGTTCATTATATCTATCAACTCATTCATCTTATCTTTTAGACCACCTCTCACATTCCATGTGCCTATACGACACTCAGCTCCCCTCGACCCGCCGGGATGGGCGTTGCGTGGTGGGTGGCGGCCCCCACCGCCGCATGCCCTAGATTTCGCACCGACGGGGGCGGATCGGTGCGCGTCGCCTCCGGGGGACGCCCTAATCCGCGCGTCTGTGCGGTTTGGGTCCAGAATTGCAGTCCAAGTGTTGGACTGTCAGGGTCGCGACGTGCACGCTTCTGGTACCGACCCCAAATAATACATAATATACATAAATAATAAAAACAGAATATGTCTCAAAAAACATAAATATGGTTCTTCAGTGCCCGTATAGAGCGTTTTTTTTGGAATTGGTCTTAAATACAGCGTTATTAACAAAAACAAAATGAGGGCGCCACTTAGCTTTGTGCACCCTCTTAACGTGACAAAAACGAAACGTATGCACTTTAAGACCCGGGACAAAAATGTTAATAATCTTTTTAATACTAACACAAATGCTTCAATACGAGAAGTAACCTATGTATTATTTCTAGATATCACAATAGACAATCTATGTAACTGAAAGACTCATATAGACATTATCTGTAATAAGTTGGACAAATTTGTTTATGGGTACGTATCACCCACTTTGCGATATGGCTTAATTTTATGGGAAAATTTTGTGTATTTTTCAAGCATATTCATTGTACAAAAAAAGTGCATAAGATCAATGTGTAATGCTGACAGAATGGACAGCTGTGAGCCTTTGTTCTAAAAGCATAAAATCCTACCATTACCATGCATGTACATTTACGAAATCTGTCTCTTTGTTCATTATATATTAGTCTATTGTCTATGTCTGGCATGGAGATATGACAAGTAGCAAAACCAGATATAAAAATCGGCTATATTTTCCACAACAAAGACTAGAGTTACGTTACGTACGACTAAGATTTTGTTATACATAACTCTTTCCACCACCTTGAACAACACTCGAGTTATTGTTATGGGGCGGTAGTTACTTAGTACATTTTATCGCCTTTCTTGAAAAGGGAAATAAGTTAACAATATGAGCTAAAGGTCTCGATATAATAACAGCTTATTTTTTATATATTATGTCGTCATAGTCAGTGCTATTACTATTTTTAAGTCCTACAATTATTTCATAAATGTCGTAATAATCTATAGGTGTCAAATAAATGGTATTATCGCTATTATTTATTTTATATATACAAAACTCTTTATTGCACCAATAAAATATACAAATATACATAGTCTATACAAGAAAGTACAATAGGCGGCCTTATCGCTAATGCAATTTCTTCCAGGCAACCTTAACTTAAAGGAGAATTGACATGAATAAAGGTAGATGGCGCATAGTGATATAAAGTAAAAGAACCTTATACAATCACACAATTTATGTTAATAATATAGATACAATACAAAAGTATGCAGTTATATCCGAAACCAAAAGAAAGACTGAACAGGATTGAAGCATATATAAGTTTAGAAGGTCAAATTGAAAGGTAGTAGTCACGACCCAAAGTGCGAACCCCGTCTTTTATAATGTAATTGACATTACCTAGCTTAACACCAACTTTAATGTAACCGAGTGAATTAATTCTCGAGCTATCATTTACGTAATTATGATCTCTAAGACGTACTTTTTTACGACGATACTGTCATTAACCTATAATACTGCTGGTAAGTCAAAAAAGAAAAATGAAAACTATGAGAAGTTAAATACAATGACATTTGATTATTTTAAACAAATAGTACAAGACGTGCTCGAGTGACCGAGAGGGTCCAATGGAAAATAAAGAAATTGTATTACCTCTAAATGCAAAGGCATGGCACTTTCTCGTTGTGCAACGCCAACATGACGTTTTAGCCCGGAGTGGCGCGAGATAGTTCGCATGGTCATGTATCTTATAGTTATCCATATTCTTATTCTTCGCGTTATCCTGTTTGATAATCCATTAGGATTGGTGTACCTAAACCTAAGGATTTATCGAAGACACTGATTTTAAAATGTAGCGACTGCCGTCACAACTCCATGAACCAGAGAGACGGCCATATCTTTGTTAGGTTATATCATACGTCTTTTGAAATGTAACTTCATGGACATTCACGTTTGTGTTTCCTCACGATGTTTTCCTTCACCGCCGAGCAAGTGATAAATTATATTTTTTCACTTGCTCGGCATGAACTCGAAAACTAGAATTTAGAGGTACATGCCTCATCAGAATTCGAACCGGGGACCAGGCGGTCAATGGGCCGGTACTTTATCTACTGGGCTATCGCCAATGGTCATTTCCGACATGATTGTAGATTAAAAAAAAGGAAAAAGTAAAATAAGATACAATAAGATTGTATTTCAAAAAATGTAAGACGTGTCTAAGTGCCCGCGAGGGCCCAATGGCAAATAAATAATTTTTATCTTATCACTGTTGTTGTAGCTTATAATTATAGGATACGTCATGAGCAGACATCTTGTCTTAGTCGTTATTCATTCCACAGACGAATTGAATCCACAAGTCCTTTTCCGTTGAGGCGCACGAGTTACATTTTCCAAAATTACATGTCTACTCGAGGTGTTTCAAAGCGTGTAGGCACTTCATTAAACTTTACCTATATATTGGCGGCGTAATATGAACAGGATTTAGGTCGGACATTAATTTCACAAATTCGTCATGGGTTTCAACTTCCGACAGTTCGCGCCGATTATGGTAACCGCGGTGATGGCTCGCGTGAAACTGTGAAAGGCTGCACCATGCGATTGATCGTCTTAAGTCGATTACTATACGTATATATTAAATACTAGCTGCTGCCCGCGGCTCCGCCCGCGTGGAGTCAAATAACGTAGCCTATGTGTTAATCCAGATCATAATCTAACTACGTGCCAAATTGCATTCAAATCCGTTCAGTCGTTTAAGCGTGAAAGAGCAACGAACATCCATCCATACATACAAACTTTTGCATTTATAATATTAGTAGGTTATGTTATGAGATATTAATTTCCTGTGAAATAAGTAGCAATCAGATCGACGTACCCATATGCTAGTAAAAGTTCACATAAAGATGTAAGATTAAAGACAGGCAAATTCTACGAACTTCAGCTATCAATAGCATAGAAAACTCAATTAAGGTTAGTAATCATTACAGTATTCATTTGACTTTCTGTGAGGTTATGGAGTGTGAGCGTAGCGTAACGCAACCGGACGTCCGAGGTTGAAGAAGCGCTGACGAGACGCTCTCAGATTGTCAACTTAAGATATACTCACAGACTTCACACGCGTTTAGCTTTAGCAGCGATAATGGAGAGAGCTCCACTATCACTACTCAAGATATTGATAATAGAGATTGGCCAACAGGTCCCCCGTTCGAATGCTGGCATGTAGCAATACATTCGTATTTTCGAATTTATGTGCATATTTGTAATTATCACTTGCTCGGCGGTGATGGAAAACATCGAGAAAACCTGCATGTCAAAGAAATTATATATCGATAGTCGTGTGGATCTAACCTAAGAAAGATCTAATTTTCCCTCTGGGTCGTGGGGGTCTGACGGCAGTCGCTCAATGTCAAAATTAGTATCTTCACCAAATTTTTAGTCTTAGGTAACGGATCCTGTTAATGATCCTAATGGATTAGGAAACGCGATAACACTATGAAGAAGAAAAAGAAAAGTTCACATGCGATTAGTTCTCGGGCGGGGCATATATGTTACTATAAAACCAGTTTTAATATTTCCTACCCTCCTTTTAAAATAAGCCACGTATATTCATCGTTAGTGTCGTCGTCGCGACTGAAGAGTGAGAAAAACTGTAGCCTATATCACTCGCGTGATGCCACCTCCGCTGCTGACACAGCAACTCCTTTGGAGCTTACTGGTGACGCCACTCACAAGCAGGAACACAGCAACCCTCTTAGGAGTTGTTATTTGGCTGCGGTTTTATGTAAGGTGGAGGTACTTCCCCAGACATTTTGATGTGCCCTACCTCTGTTAACAATACCCAGTACAAGAGAAACAGACATGATCATGCACACAAAACATGTCTGTCACGGCCTCCTGGAAGACCTTTTCTATGAAAACTTCGACAAGCTGTAACTCGAAAGTAGGTAATAATAAGTACAGTTTCTTTGGGAAAAATGTTGTATTACATATGGCTTTCGAAGGTGTATTTTAAATAATGTCGCATGAGTAAGATCGTATATACTGAAAACACATTTTCGAAAAGTTTTGACGTCAGCGTTGTGTACATACACCTATAGCTTCCGATTATAATCGTACTGCACGTCATCAACAGGGAATTCAGAGAACTCTAGGGTCATGAAATGAACATCTTGCCGACATTTCCCTGTGAGATTAGAGGGTGGACTTTTTCAAAAAAGGTATGACGTATTTTTTGTAGAACAGAGAACGCGAGTGTTAATATTACATGTATGCGGCAATACACATTTTTTGCTACCTTATGCAGTGATGTAAAAAATATATAAATTGAAATTGGCGAGAGAGCTTGAGCGAATGTGGATGAAAATATTTTTTGATTTTCTTTGAAGCCGTACAACCCTTTGTATGCGGCTAACTGTAAGCGTATAAACCTTTTAGTTAGTATACCTTTGTGTGTGTCGTATCTGCGGTTTTAGAGAAAACATGTCATGAAATAACATAAGAGAGGTAGGGTATGCATCAAATCATCATTCTTTTTCGGGAAGCACCTCTACCTCACAGAAAACCGCAGGCGAACAACAATTCTCCGTAGGATCGTTGTGCTCTTGCGAGTGAGTTAGGTAACTTGTAAGCTCCTAAATCACTGCTGTGTTGTAGCATGGGTAATACGGGAGCGATAATACTTATTTCAAGCATTCATAGGCTACGGTAACCACTTTACATCAGGTGGACCGTATGCTTGTATGTCTCTCAACGTTTTAAATCAGAAAAAAACCCAGTTAAAAATGCGCAAGCTTGCATTGCCAGAGAAACACCTGGCTCGTCAATTATATAACAATTCATTTTTTTTTTAATTGTCGGCCATTTTGACCAAGTTTCCTTAAAAGATAGGGACGGTGTTCCTGAATATTCGTAATCTACTTTTTTATGCTGAATCCGAATCTGAAGTCAAAATTCGAATATTCGAAAAAAAAGCGACAGTCAAACACACAGACAAACATATATATTTCATATAGGAACGGTGTTCCTGAAAAGTCAGTGGTTCAACTTGTTTGGCATAAAATATACCCAAAATTTCAACAAGATGTTAAAATTTTGGTTCCACAAGATGTTGAAATTTTGGTTACCTTCTCCGATAGACAACGAAGAGTTATATGTTCATATTAAGCTCAGAGCATATCATTATTCTTCGCTTGCGAGATATATTGTACTAAACCAGATTTTTCTCATTCAGCCAAAGCAATTTTATTTATAAATCGATTGTTATTCTAAATATGCCACCTGGATGTAACTTTAATACAATGTTGGGAGGCATATGAGCATACGGCCTACCTGATGTCAAGTGGCTGCCGTAACCTATGAACGCTTTCAACACACGATGTAGCCCTCGCGTGTATGGACCCCTTGTACCACGGCAACTCCATTAGAGCATTCTGGTCATCCCGCTCACTTGCACAAATACAACCATTAACAACAAATCTACAGGAGTGATATATTAATTCAGGATATTAAATAAAGATCCACCTTTATACCTAGATCCTACCTCGACCTACTAATGTCTATCCACTATACATCTCTATACATATCTCGCTTGCGGCGGGGTCCGCTACCTAAGCCTAAAGATTTAGCGAATATACTGATTTTGACATGGAGCGACTGCCGTTAGATCTCCACAACCCAGAGGGAGAACAAGACGTTTATTAGGTCACGTGTCTTCTATACATCTTCTATACTTCTATACAGATATATAAAATTGGAGTGTCTGTTTGTAATATTAAAATAACCGCTTTTTACTAAATGCATATGGATATATACACGGTACATATACAAAAAGGAATATTTTTACAATTTTTGTCTGTCTGTCTGTCGCTTTATATTTATTTAATTACCCATTTCATTATTTTTTTGACTCAGTTTACTTTACTCCTAAGTTTTATCTGCCGAACTTATTAATAAATGTGCATTTTGTAATTTTTAACTCACCAAAACTACAATTTACTGTGCCCTTAAATAATACTAGTTTCACAAGATACGACGAGCTATGCACAAACGTCATTATAGCTTGTGCTAAACTATCCCAGATTTTTGGTTACTCTTTGATTTGTTGACGGTTTCTTAAGACGTCTATAATTAAATCTATTTATAAAGGCGGAAAGAAAGGCGATATCAACAATTATCGTCACATAAGGTGAATCCGATGCTTATTTGAATATGACTAAAAGTCTTAATGTTTCTAGCTTCATTTATATAAAAAAGAATTTTCAGGAATGCAATTAAAGGAAAACAACAAAACCGCAGCATTCTCTACTTTAGTGTGGAAATAAAAGCAGCGACGCCTTACAGCGTAACCTCCTTTTAGTTTAAATCAAAGTATTTGTTCTTGTCGAGAGTTTTCTTGTGTAAAACTCGATTCCAATTAAATGTGATTCCAGATGGTCCTTGTAAACCGTTCGAATCAACGATCCCCTCCAAAACATAGGACTTGGGAATTCTTTTGTGCGCGCTCTTTGCCAACTTTAAACAAGTATACAACAAAATAAACCGACTTCTTTGTCTGTAAATTGTTTTCAATATATATTTTTTAATACTTCGATTAGAAAATAAGCATTTAGTCTACCTTTCTTATATAACGACTGGAGGATACAAAAATACAGCCCACTTGATGTAAAAGGTCGCAGTCTAGGAATGTTAGCAATACAGAAAGTATCGCTTTCGCGTTGCAACTCCGCAGATACTTAGAAGTTTACTGGTCAATTCACTCAATCGCAAGAACACAAGCCTCTAGGTAGTTGTTAGGTGGCTGCGGTTTTAGTTGTGCTGGAGGTACTAACGGTCTAACGGTCGGACTGTCTCTCTTTGTTCTCTTTGTTTAACGACATCTATCGAAAGCAGTTTTGACCCACGGCTTATCATGCCCACCGGTGCACGGCGTAACTCAAAGCGACTAAATACATACATAGTCAGGCTGGGATCGACGCTGCTTAATTTGCGTGTTCGATTACACAGGCACGCGCATCTCCTAAACTACCAGCTGATGCCAAGCAGTTACCATAATATATAGCTGTGCTTACTATACAAGCTAACAATACAAATTTTATCGTTCGCGTATTACAAGCCTTGCCGCATCAGCTCCAAAGATGTTTCGCTCCTAGGAATGAGAACCATTAAGGACTTGTTATTCAGTATAGGTACCTCCCTAGTCTAAGACAACGATTTTTAAATGCGGGTATATCTTTTCTTAGGTAGATTTTCTTTTCTTGATGCCAGTTCTTTGGTTGTAAAATAATGGTGAGCTACTTACATTTATATATTCGGGGAGTGAACGATGTGGATATAAATGATACGTAATTTATATCCGCATTTGAAATCGAATTCTATTTCACAGCACAGCACCTCTTTCTCGCCCCACTCATTTCACAGCTGATTATATTCCATCCTCCGGTCGACTTCGACCTCTTCCTAATTTCAAAAGTTGTCCACTTCCTAATTCCATTAGTAGTGTATACAGCTGTGAATTGAACTAAGTCAGGATATAATCTAGTTATCAGAAATAAACATACAGGTTCAGATTCACATTATATTGCTGGGATTCTACCATTCGATTCTTTCGACTTCAGCCAAAGATAAGATTAACATCACCTATATATTTATAGTACCATTCAAAAACGGTTCTGTTTAATAAAAAAAAAACAATTCAAATTCATCTTTCAATTTATATATTTTGATAGAAGTACAGACTGTTATTGATTGAATCACATATTATTATGTTGTTGGGCTCTCTATTGACGGTTCTAAAGACAATTTTATAAAAATCGTCATCGCAACTTTTCATTCAAGTCAGCACAGTTAAAACTTGTATGAAATAATAAGTTATACTAGCAAAAAAAAATAATAATACGATATATTACTTTCTAATTTAATTGAGTACAAAATAGATGGGTTTATGGTAAATATTTTTACCGATGGAAGTATCAATTTTGTCGCATAATATGTACTCTCTGTGCAATAAATATGGATTTTTTAAATAAAGTTGAATAACTCAAAGAGACAGTGAATAAAATAAAGTAGAAAGCGCACTCCATTTACTGAGATTTTCCGTATATACAAATCTATGTACATCTCAACTGACAACTCGAATTCAAACGAATGAGAAACGGCTTTCTCTTTTATTTCTTTGTTGATTTAGAATTTTAAGTGGGAGAGACACAAACGAAGAGGGTGTGACGTTACAAAGAGCCGCTCATCAATCTTCATTAATGATGAGATAACGACGCACTTCGACTTGGACTTTATTGTTAGACAGATCTTTTAAAAGCATAAATTTATTTTCATTTTGTTAGAAATATTTTTTGATTTCTAAAGCATTCATATAAACAATAGATCTATACTTTTTACAAATAACTTTGGAGGCTACTGAGTGATTTTTCAATAAAACCTATAAAAATTGGAGCTAAGTATTTCGAACAGGGTACGCGACCCTAATACAGGATCTCAAGTGTGTCTCAAGAACACACGTTAGCAGGGAGGTACAGTCATGAGCATATATTCATGCATTCGACAATAAACTAGATTTTATTTGTGAGTTATTCATTTCAGTTCTCGAGATGAAAGCGTCAACATGTTATCTAAAGCATATACAAGAAGCAACATAAAGAAATGACTTTTAAATAGTACCAAAACTATGTGGCGAGACATGTTATGCAAAAGTCCGTTTAATAATTTTACTTTGTATTATTAGATTATAATACTCTTTGTGATAAAAAGTATGTTGTGTTATGCTGGCAACCTAAATATGTCACAAATTGTTTTGATCTACTATATACCTTATACTGCATTAAGTTTTATTGGAAAATATGTGACAGCAGATTAGTAGTTTACATACATAACATCTTAATGATATCTACTAATAATAACGACAAAATATTAAGTATTACAAAAACACAAGAGATATGAAACATGCTACATTAACATAAAATATTTTATACAACTAATTCTAGTTATATGCGCTCAAACCCCTTTACGTGATGTCAGGATAAATTAAACAAAAAATCTATCTATAGATAGATAGACTTCACACCAAATCCCTTGCGGGGTATGCAGATGAACTGAACACCACGTGTCTCAATCCTCACACACTTCACTTCTTTAATATTCTTTGCTCTTCTCATGCTCGCTCGCCGGATTCTTCGGCTCCTAATATCACCTTCTGATAGAACACGATTAATTTGGTCATGGTAGGTAAGTCTTGGCCTTGCTCGGCTCCTACATCCTCCCACTTTTGCGTTGTATATCTGTTTCGTAATTCTTTCCTCCTGCATTATTTCCACATGTCAGAACCTATGGAGCATGCCCCTTCTTTTTTAAACAACGACACTTTTTCAGACCAGCTCTGTTTCTAACGTCATCATTGCGAATACGGTCAACGAGCGTTACACCGCAAATTTTACACAACGCTCACATTTCGACCGCGTTTATTCTGCTTTCATGCTCTCTCCGCTATACCCAGCTCTCGCTTCCATAAGCATTGGGACTAGCACTGCATTGTGTATAGCGAGCTGTGCCTTCTGGATTTTTACTGCTAAGAAGTTTTCCCAACGCTCCATTCACACTATTCCCAGTACTCAGTTGTCACTTTCCACATCAGCGGTGTAACTTCCATCCCTGCTGAAAGCGCATCCAAGATATACAATCTCACAAGCGCATACAAGATAACAATCTATTCCCGTGGTAAAACAAAAGTACCGGTCGATGTTAAGTAATAAAGTAACGTAAGTCGTTTATTAATGATTTGAAATTTTCTGCACATACCTGTACATACTATTTACATCAATAGAGATAAATCGTCAGAAAATCGTAATCACAATCATTCGAAAAATATCAAAATTATTAAGAATCATCGACGCGCTTTGAAAATATTAGTCTAGGTATGTCTGATCATAAAATAAACTGATTAACTGACAACACAGATCCTAAACTGTTAGAAGTAGAAATATTACATTTCTGATGAAAGTTGCAGAAAGGGTATTGGCACTCAGTTCATTAGACTACGATACCGACATAATAAAAACATAGAAGTCCTTTCATTTCAACTTTTCGATAGTACAGTCATATACAAGATAAGTATTGATACTCTTGCAGCCAGTTGTAGTAAGTTAATGATCAACGGTGCATATTTGTTCTTTTTTTTTAGTAAGTAGATTTCATGTATGATGGTAATATAAAGAAAATGTTTAAGGACACAACGCAACAAAAGAAAAGGAATGAGAAGACTTTTTAGAGAACGAATAATATACGAGATCACTATTTCGAGTGATTGCCCAAACGGCAACTAAGAGATACGAGTGATAGTAATTTCTCGTCTTATTCGATCATTAGCGAACTACAACTGCCCTATAAAGATTAGATCTCGTAATTCTATCTGCAACAGTTGTACGGTTTCTAAACTCGTCGTCCATTATTTTGAACAAATTTTAGAAATGGAAATTCCTACTTCGAGTAATGTTTTTGTTTATGTGTCATACGATATTTTTATCATTTGTAAACTGAAATTGAATTTCGTTCATTGGATAGTTGGCATGCGATTGACCTCATACAGCGATTAGCGATATAACGATTTTACTAAAGTCAGTTTTAAGGGTGTTTAACCTATGCACTTCTTATGTCTCCATTGTATAATGGATGATTAGGCGCAAAAAACAGCATCATAACAACAAACAAGCTTTTCTTAAAAAATCAACAACAAGTTACAAAGAAAACTAAACGACGCAGAGGTTCGCAGAACCCGATAATGTTATAAATCGGTGGCGCACAATTTAAGTCGCACAGAAAGAGTGAAAGAGCAAGAAAAACAGGCCATTAATAAGGGAATATAAATACGACGTATATATACTGGTATTATCAAATGCTTCGTGAAAATTAATTGTGTGGAAAAATTGTGGGCTCCATGCCTTACAACAAACACACATATCATTCTGTGTAGCTACATCGTGATGGTGGAATGGGGTTATATTAAGATGTATTCGTTATTGCTATATATAGACATTATGCCGATTAAGAACAATCATTTCCGATGGGTTATATTCGGCCCATAAACCAATTTGAAAGGAAGAATTCTATATAATTTTGTGTAAGTAGTTCTTTCTTAAGATTCAATATACATTTCGGTTCAGACCAAAACGCCTTTCTAAGAAAGAAAAAAAAAAATCGTAGCAGTGTCAAGTTTGCATAGATACTGAACCTATTACGGTTGTTATTATGCCAGTCTGCCTATCGTGTCGCGGTGGAAGCTACTGCATTTTGATGAAATTTTTCACGTTGATAGCTTCAGTCGTCAACATTTATGTTCATCGTATTCAAGAAAATAATGTAGTTCTCCGGGGATGGTAATATGATTTTATGGATTCGAATGTAATCTTTACCGTATGGTATTGTGGATATTAAATCTATTTAAGAACAATCCATTTAGCTATACATTCACGCCCAGCCCTTGTGGGGATTAGCAAAAAGAACCTAATGCATATGACGCGGATACTTAACTCACCCGCTTATTTCAAACTTCAAAGCTGTTTTGATGTAGGTACACTCGCTGGTTTCTAGGGTTCTTGATATTATATTTAAAAGTAAATTTTAATATATTTTTGTAAATTACACGTTATACAAATGTACATAATTGGTTAATAGATGTTATTAAAATCATGCATCTTGTACAAGTGAACTTGTAAAATAGTGTTAGCAATTAAAAGTCAATCCGGTGACCCTTAACGGCTCACATGGGCCAACTGTATATACAGTGTCAAAAAACCTGTATAGAAAATTAACCATTATATTATAGAATTGGAGATTACTCAAATATCATGTACTTATTCAGAGAGTTGGTCTGAAAGAGAAAATTTGTGGCTTGACGATTCCTGACTGCGTTCGCAAGCATGATCTAAGAAAGAGAGTTAATCTGAAAGTATGTGGCGATATTAAGAGATGCTCTAAATGACGAAACAGATATACAAAGCGAAAATGGAAGCCTATAGCCAAGACGCACGTAACACGACCTAAATGGTCTAGTTATATCAGAAGACGATATCAAGAACCCTAGGTGCATGAAAAGAGCTATGAATGTTATATAACCAAGCGAGATAACTAAGGACCGCGTTTTGTAGCGCCCGTTTCTCATTTTTTTACAGATTTTGACGAACTCGGTAGCGTAGCGCAGTGGTTAGTAAGGGTACTTTGATACCAATGCCACGAGCAGTTCAGTTCCCACACAGAACAAACATTTGTGTGCATCAATATGTCTGTTTGTCATGGTTTGGGTGTTTTTAAGAGACGAAAAGTGCATAAAAGCAACCCGTCTGCGTAAGTACTACCACCTCACAGAAAACCGCAGCCAAATAACAACTCCCTGGAGGGTTGTAGTATTCGTGCAAGTGAGTGAGGTTACCAGTAAACTCCAAAGGAGAATCAGTGTTAGGAGCAGAGGTGGCATTGCGCGAGTGATACTTAATGTATTGCAAGCATTCATAGGCTACGGTAACTACTTTACTACAGATGGGTCGTACGCGTATATGTCTCCCGTTGTTTTAAATTAAAATAAAAAGATAGAATAGATATACATATGTTCGATAAACATTAGTCTTTTGTTTTGGTCGGTCGGCTAAAGGGACTAAGATTACTAGTCTATACTGTGGATGAATACATTAACTTTGTACAATAATTACACAATCACTGTATAATTAAGTATTGACGCACATGATCGACATGTATGTGTACTGAAATATGATATAATGCTTAAATCTCCCTTCTATGTCGTTACAGTAGTCATCACGCTAAAGAGCGAGTCCCTTTGTTTCAGATTCCACGCATACAGAACGCAGCGAAATAAACCCCGGACGCTTGTAGTGAGCATAACACTTGACACAGATGTAGGAGCAGCACTCGGCAGCTTTGCCGTGTTTGTTGTTTGACAGAGGGATAGTCGCTGTAACTTAGTATCGCTCATTATCGCTGAGTTTCGTGCATGCCCGTTATATTTGAATTATCAACACAAATTTCGTATTAGAGCGGAGCAAACTGGCATGTATTTTACCTAATTCCTACCTCTGTAGATAGAATTAACATCAGCCATCGATACTATTTCAATGATAGGTTAAGTTTATTGCAGTAACGGAGGTCTTGGCTACCTTGGCACTCAAAACCAATTTAACCAGAAGAAATTAAAGAGCAAAATGTAGTTTAACTCTTCTCCTTAGCATTGTGAGATACAGGAATATGTAACTATTAGCGACTCGGATCGGTTTTGCACGGGTAATCCGATCACACTCAAACTTCATAGGATCACCTGCTGGGTTAATCTGAAGATTGCCTAAAATTTTATCAAAATCGGTCTAGCCAATTTTGGGTACATATGGAAGATACATACACACAATTATTTTTATATATAAAAGGGATGTGTGTATGTATGTTCCATATGAACTCGGAAATGGCTATACAATATAAAAATATATGCCATACAGAGAGAACCGATAGCTCTTTTCATGAACGAAAGTTGGTTTCTAGAGCTCCTTATATCACCTGATAAAACACAATCAATTTGGTCATGGCAGATAAGTCTTGGACTTCCTCGGCTTC
This sequence comes from Pyralis farinalis, assembly GCA_947507595.1. Taxonomy (NCBI): domain Eukaryota; kingdom Metazoa; phylum Arthropoda; class Insecta; order Lepidoptera; family Pyralidae; genus Pyralis; species Pyralis farinalis. The sequence goes on from OX382274.1 coordinate 20,602,970, forward strand.
TACTTAACTACTATCTAAGAGAGGTAGAGCGCATCAAAGCAACCCGTCTGGGGAAGTACCTCCACTTCACAGAAAACCACAGCCAAATAACAACTCGCTAGAGGATTGTTGTGTTCCTGCGTGTGAGTGAGGTCACCGGTAAGCTCCCATGGAGTTGCTGTGTAAGCAGCAGAGGAGGCATCGCGCGAGCGATTCTTAATAAAATACAAGCGCTAACAGGCTACGGTACCCGCTTTACATCAGGTGGGCCGTATGCTTGTATGCCTCCCGATGTAGTATAAAAAAAAACTTTCTTCTACTTTTGCGTTGTATATCTGTTTCGTTATTCTTCCTGGTTCCTTTTCCCAAGTCCGAATCAACGGAATGTGCCTCTTCTTACTTTAATACCGACATATTCTATCCTATGAGAGCAACTGTTTCTAATGTAATCATTATGAACGTGGTCTACTAACGTTACGCTACTTATTTTGCACATCACTCGCATTTAGACTTTCTTTATTCTACTCTCTCTGGCATATATGACAGCGCTGCGCGCTGGGACCAGCACTGCGTTGTGTTGTTTTTCCACATCAGTAGAGTGCCTTCCATCCCTTCTGAAAGTGCATTCAGGATGTACAATCTCATCCACTTGTTACAAAACTTCATCATCAATCGTAATCTTTTCTTTTACTTTGTATAAGGTCAATGCCCCAAAAAAGGAATCAGTCAAATATACCTAGTCTTGCCATAAATACTGAAACAAAGAAAAAAAAATCTATTGCAAATAACATTTATTACTTTTACAGTGTGTTAATTTAATACATAAATATAAAACAATTTAAAATATAAAAAGCTTATTCGAAGTGGTCTCCATTGGCTGCCATACAGTTCTTTAAACGTTGAGGCCAGTTATCAATAGAAGCACGCACTCTTTCCATGGGAAAATTCTTCACTGCCAATCGTACGGAATGTTTTAGGGACTCCAAATTATCATGGCGTTTAGAGCAAGCCGTACTCTCTAAAACTGACCATAAATCATAATTCAGCGGATTAAGATCGGAACTAGACGACGGCCAGTCTTCACCTCTGATGAAGTCCGAAACGTTCGTTTCCAACCAAGACTGCGTAGACCGAGCTTTATGACCCGGCGCCGAGTCTTGCTGGAAGGACCATTCTTGGTTATTGAACATGGTGTTGTTAAAGGGCTTCACTACCTTCTCAAGAATGGTATCTTGATACACTTGTGCCGATGTTTTGATACCTTTTTCACAAAAGTATGGCTCAGTCACTCCTTCATAGCTAATACCCCACCTAACCATCACTGAAGTCGGATAGTGCCCACGTTGCACTATGTCGACTAATTGGGAAGCTTCCTTAGAGCTTTGAGGTCTAAGGAAGCGGTCATTTTGTTTGTTAAAATGTTGCTCAATTGTAAAATTCTTCTCATCCGTAAACAAAATTTTTTGTGACCTCCCTTTGCGTACCGCTTCAGTAGTTGTTTCGATTTTACCACACTATTCTTTTTTAAATTATCAGTTTAGAAATGACCAGTACGTCTTTTATAGGCTGCAAGTCCTAAGTCATCTTTTAAAATACGTGACATGGTTACGTGAGGTGCTATCTTCATCTCCCGAGATAAGATCTTTTGCTGTCGGACAGGATTTCTTCGAATTCTTTCCCTTACTGCTTTATCCACCTTTTTCGTACGAACACTACGTGGACGGCCAGATCTTTTTCTGTCACAAACAGGGGAGGTCTTATTGTACCTATTAATAGCCCGGTACACAATCATTTTACTAATACCAAGCGAATGGAGAGTTTTAAAAGTTGCATTTGGCTCCATACCTACTTTGTGTAATGCAATCACAGCGATTCGGTTCTCTTTATCACCCCACTCCATTTTAATATCGCAAAATATTGTACAATGTATTGGCGCCAAAATGGGAAAATTCAATGAACAATCATATAAAAATGACAGATTCCAAATTCAAATGTAATATTTTGTTTATTTTTAATTGTAAGAGTATTTATGGCTAGACTAAGTACTCGTAGATTATTATATCTACAATATGGGGTATCTGCAGTTGTCGTTCCTTAACTACAGATTACCTATTCCATATTGCAAAATCATTTAAAAACTTGAAAATTCTCTCTAATTGCAAGTAGATCTATATTCTATGCCACACTGGACGTGACATGCAATACAGCATTTCATGACGCTCTACGATGCCAAAACCCACAGGCAGATTCTTGTTTGGTTATTAGCCACTGCCACATTATCGACACGGGTTTAAAGTTTAAAAAAAAAAATTGGCAAGACACTAATAATAAAAATTTAAGATAAAGCGTAACATAAATGTTGAAGTATAAGATAGGAATTAAAATTTTTGTAATGTGTAGAATGATCTGCCCAATCATTCTGTGTACATTACAAAAGAAAAAAAAAACTCTGTTTTAATGACTGCATCGATTTCAGAACGCGTTGGCACATGTTCGAGGCGAGTGGCTCTCTAGGGAGTAGACCTATGTCCAACAGTGGATAAATATTGGCTGAAATGATGGTGATAATGAACAGGTAAGAGCAGATCACGCTTAATACTCGAAATGCGATTGTAACCTCACTACGTACGGTATAAGAATGGCACAAAGGTCAAATGTTATAACTTAAGTTAAGTTTGTGGTGCACTTATCTCTACAAACTCGACCCTTTCGTGGTTTTATAATACATAATTATATTAAATAAATACACACATTAAACGTCTATACCCTTACGTCAGTTTACTTCTCTTTCGGCCCTCTTTCGTTTACCAATTGGGGGCAACATTTGTATATTTGACATGTGTACACAAACGCTTCGAATATGATATTAAGTTTTATAGAACTCGGGCCTCGTTTAGCTGTGTTCGGTGGCTGAGTTTAGCACGGCCGCCGAAGCGATCTCATTTATAAAAGTCATGTTTGTGCAACAGAGTATTTGAAAAAATAATTATATGCGGCATGACGTAACTATATAAGAAATATATTTTTTTAACAAAGTTAACACAATCATCATTATAATAACAAGCACCTACCTACCCACTGCGGGGTTTTCTCTAATATGGGAAATATTAGAGACCATATATTGTAAGCGGAGGTTTTTAAAAGAGGTAGGGTGCATGGAAGCAGCTCGAATGGCGAAGTACCTCCATCTCATAAAAAAACCGCATCTAAATGTCAATTCCCTGGAGAGTTGATGTGTCTTGAGAGTGAGTGAGGTTACTAGTAGGATCCTAAAGATATGCTATGCTATTCTATTTGCTGTCAACAGTAAAGGTCATCACGCGACCGATACCTAATATATTGCAGGAATTCACGGACTACGTTACACAGAATTCGTTATTCACAGAACACTAGGATTACGGTTGATGATGATGTAGTGTTGGAACATGTGAATGAGATTGTGTATCTTGGAAGCGTTTTAGTAGTAAAGGAAGGTACACAGGATGTGTGCATGAAAAGAGATATGAATGAAGAAGCGAGTGAAGTACGTAAGGACCGCGTCTTATGGCACTCGGTTCTCTTTGCCTACCTCGCAACGGACCTGGCGTGAAGATATACATATATACACAGACTACGGTTAATCTCTTTACATCAGGTTGATGCCTGTGTGCCTCTCGACGATGTCTATCAAAAAGTAACTCATACCTATGCACTAATTATGCACAAAGTATGGATATACAAACATCATAAATAAATGCTTCATGATACACGGACTTTGCTATGTACCGGCGGCGTGTAGAGGTTTCGTAACAGTTGTTCTCGACGTTTGCTCGAAACTTTGCCGTTGTGTTATGCTGTGATAAATCTCTCGTTTGCACACTCTTTTGTTCAGTACCATGTTGGAAAAATCGACTCAACTTTTAGTTCCCATTGTTGGCGTTGCTGACGAGACGTAGCTAAATTTTATTTTGATCTAGTTCCATGAAAAATGGTTTATTGTACTCGTAACCATCGGGCAGATATGCGATCACAACACTAAATATCCTTCGTAGTTTCATTGATAACCCAGTGGATAAAGATCTACCAAAGGGAATGCTGGCATGTACCACTAAATTCGGGTTTTGGTATTTATGTACATACTTGTGACTGCAAGGTCCTAGCAGGTATACAGGCAATCCCGCCCATAGCTTACTAGTGTTTGTATTTCCCATCCAGAATGCCACTGCCATCTATGAACATGATGAATTCTAGAGCCCTATTTACATGGGGAAAATCAGTATCATTGCCAAATCCTTAGGCAAAGGCAACGGACTTCGTCAATTTTAATAGATTAGTAAACGGGTTAACGCTAAGAAGAAGACAATATATAATATCTATAACTGATATGTCACATGCCAGTATTTTACGGAGTCGGGAAAATCATGTATTTATTTATCAAATATTCCATGTATAAGTAATGCGATAAAGTAGGAAGTATCGCTCGCGCGTTGCTGCCTATGCTGCTAACACAGTTCCTCCTTAGGAGTTTCCTGGTAACCCCACTCTCTTGCAAGAACACAAGAACCCTCCAAAGAGTTGTTATTTGGATGCAGTTTTCTGTGGAGGTTCTTCTCCAGTCAGGCTGCTTTGATGGGCCGTATCTCTCTTCAAAACACCCAGATCACGATAAACAGACATGTTGCTGCTGTATATATCGCTGTTTATTAATTATCACTGTGCTCTATCTTTTCTTGCTAGTTTATAGGCTGCAGTGACTACTTACACTCTTATACTTATACCATTTTTTTTAAAAACCATAATATTTTAATTTATTTTTCTTATTTATTTATAAATATTGTACATACATTTATATATATTTATTATACATACCGGTATTTCGCAAAAATAGACAATATTAAAATTAAGTTAGTGATTACAAAATAGGTGAGATGTTCAGTGTGAATGTGTAGATATTTATGATATACACGCGGAGCACAGATTAAAAAGATTAATTTAAAACAGCGTCACGTTATTATTAGTTAGTAGATGAATTTGGATTTCATTTCATTTGCTGCTATACTAAATTACTTATAGTCAAAGTTAAACATCATAGTAAAGAGTCTATAAAAAGTGCCTTTAATGTTTCTTAACTTCATTAATTTAAATTTAAAAAACATCATAGTAATGGCATTTTTTATAGATTCAGGTCTATACAAATTGCTTTTATTATGATGTTTGTTAACTATAAGCAATCTGGTATAGAAGCAAATAAAGTTAAGTATAAATATATCTACACAAATTGGTTTTTGTAATCAATTCGTCCATAATACGAATCAACGTATAAATAACGTATTTGTGCCTTCAATTACGATTTGTTTGACTTTATGAGATCAAACTTTGGATAAGTCTTTAATTAATTGTTTTGATGTCAGCACATTGCCTATTTTTAGAAACAATTGAAGTTTAAAGCTTTTAATTCTGCTTGTTTTAATCAATCAATAATGTTTACTGGGTTGATTGTGTAAATAAATTCATATCTAATGTATTTCCACCCAACCAACATCAAATAGCAAGAATGTTTTTTTTTCCGTAAGTCCGGATGAAAAAAAAACGGAACCTCTGTAGGTGCATGAGTATGTCTATGGTCTGTCACAGCCAATTAAGTATGCCAATTAAGACCGATTAATTTGAATGTGTAAGTGACTTATAAGACATATTAGAAAATTTTTAAAACGTTTTGCCAACTGTAACGTGAGGCTTATCAAATTAAATGCATTTTTTAATCCGCCTCAAACATATTGCTTAAGATAAAGTAATTTAATACATTATATAAAAATTACCATCTCGCCCCCTTACAGCGAAACTACTGAGCCTAATATTTTTGATGGATATGGAATTTTTGATTTGTTCTTATGATATTGATAAAATATTAATCACACGGAACTCTGTCCATACGAATTCAACTGAAACTTGTCTGCTTTATTAAATTAGGCGTCATTTACTTATAGCGATAATTAATTTAGGAGTAAATTATCAAAACTGTAGTATGGAAATCACTAAGTAGAATAAGTAAGTTGTAATTCAATTTGAGTTTGATACAGACTAAGCTCGTGCCTATGAATTCTTACATCTTTAATTAACTTGTGAAGTTACTTTCAAACTCCAACTAAAACCTTAAATTAAGTGTCTAAATTCTATTCTTGGCTATATTAATTAATCTCAACTCTTTTGTTTCCAAATTTTCCTTTTGCATACATACGAAAACGAATTGTCCACAGTTTAAACCCGCTTTATTCCAGCTCACTATGGTTTTGATACAATAATGCCTTATAATTTATCACTGCCGCCTTTTGTCAAACACGAAATATTTTAGCCGCTTTTGTTCTACTAAAATAAACCACAATAACAGAAGCGGTACAAATCAGCTAAACGCGGGAAATGTTACCAATTCCAAGAGGGAAATTCCGGTGGGAAAATATCTTTGGAATAAATGTGAATAAATAGGGCTTGCGAGATTAAAAGCGGACTGGTTGATATATGGCGGGCGTCGCGCACCCTTGGAGCTAGGTAGCAGTGGCCGCGCAACAGATAAAAGAAATTGTCAGATTTGTAAATTTACACTTTATTTTTTGTTCGGCTCGGGTGCCGTGCGCCGCTGTCAGTGTTTACAGATCGTTCACTCGACACGAGCTGTTTATTTTTCCGGTATTTACTTCACAAGACTTCTATTTACGAGAGAGCCTGAAGCAAACGTGAAGAAGTTGAACAACAAGAAGTTCTAGATGTTTACTAAGGACTGAAAATATCTTTACAAGAAAATAAGACAAACCCTAATTGTCGCGTTTACTTCAGGATAATGTTTAATGCTTTCTTAAAGTAAACGGAACTTACAATTTTTATTCATCGATCATATGGAAAAGGGTGAGAGGCAGAGAGGGTGTTCGTAGTTCGAACGTAATTGAGCAGTCATCGTGTAAGTCTAGCTGAGAACAGCAAACTGTTAAATGCAGTAAATTACTGTTTGCCTGTCAATTTGCTGATCTTGGCAAATCTATTTCATTGAAAATACCTGTACCCGTATATGATTCTCATAGCGTAGACATCATCGTTTACTAATACACACAAGCCGTTTTCATGTTCTGCACCACTGAAATATTTTGAAATAAATTTATGTATCGAAATCGTATCATTGTTTGGCATTAATACCAGTTATAACAGTCTCGTTGTCGGTCGTTGTAATTACTGCCACAGTAGGGACATGCAATCACTGATGTTATGTGTTAATTAACATTAATGTAATCATTTTGTATTCCCTTGCGACTTCGTTCGGAGCTCACGTTTGGTACAGTGTGTAATGTGTGCCACTCTGAGTCGAACCCGTCCCAGTGTTGAGTAAGCTATTTCGCGAGAAATTTTAATTATTTACTTACTTTACACTTGCTTTGCACAATTTATTTATACCACGTTTGGTACCAAACAAGCTCGTAGCCTACCTAATGCAAAGTGATTATTTTTGCCTATTGTTAACTTCTTTGCTACCGTAGTGAGTAGGTGACATGTTCATCAGTTAAAAATTTGACTTAAATATACTACAAATTATGTCTATGAGATGTAATCAATGCACCCAGCGACAAGCTTTTATCTTAAGATATTATTCTCATTTTATTTCACTTCTCGTAATTTTGGGATATTTTTTTTACGTTAAAATAAAATTCTCACTTACATAAATTTTTCAATACCACGCTGCTCGCTTGGCAACTGGCAGCTTGCAGCATGTTTAGTTGGGCCAGGATTTGATTCAAAATACAATATATATAATAGTTCCTCACTTAATGCTACCTATTTATTGAGAATTAATTAAATCGCGCACACGATTACTGAAATTACTTTAGAAAACACTTACTACACTCTATTCCCGAAGATGAAGTGTAAATAACAAAAAGCGATTAAAAAAGAAGTTAATAAATTGCTGTAGAATGTAAAACATATTTTAAACGGATCTTATAGAGTTTTGTCTCTACAACAATAAACAATAATTTTTGCTTTCTTTTTCACGGCGACACCTAGTGAATGTGAGATTTGAATGTGATGTTATTATGAAAAAAATAACTAGTGCTGTACATATTCATAGTAGTACATATCTAGTCGATGGTAATGGTGTTAGTATAGTTCTCAGGTCTTCCTGAGGTCTATATTAAATATATATAGGATCTGCAATATAAGGAAGAGCACTGCTTGTCAATGTAGTGGTTGTGTGTTAGGCTACTTTGGCATCAGCGCTCGTGGGTTTGATATCGATACAGGGTAGATATTTGTGTGCAGAACATGTCTGTTTGTCTTAGTCTGGTTATTTTTAAGAGAGGTAGAGCGCAACAAAGCAATCCGTCTAGGGAAGTACTTCCATCCCACAGAAAACCACGGGTAAATTACAATGCACGGAGGGGTGTTGTGTTCCTATGTGTAAGTACGGTCACTAGTAACCTCTGTAAGGATCATCAGTAAGGAGTTGCTGTGTAAGCAGCAGAGATAGCATTACGCGAGGAATGCTTTATCTCCTGGCTTTTTATATAAAAAACTATATTAGAAAAACGTTTTCAACCTCATATTCCTTGCATTGCAAGCGCCAAATTATCGAAATACTTATCATACAATTAGTTTCGTCCGAGCTTCGCATATCGAATCGAAACTTTCTAATAATTCCCTTAGCACAATAAACTATAACCCCCTCCGGTTAAAGGGAGACTCAGGGAATCGATCGATTAATCGATTTGCCTGTGACGTAACTACCTCACTCACTCGCATGAACACTACAACTCTCCAGGGAATTGTTATACGGCTGCAGTTTTCCGTGAAGTAATAACGTCACTCACTCGCATGAACACAATAACCCTCCAGTGAATTGTTATTTGGCTGCAGTTACCTGTGAGGTGGTAACGTCACTCACTCGCATGAACACAACAACCCTCCAGGGATTTGTTATTTGGCTCCGGTTTTCTGTGAGGTAGTAACGTCACTCACTGGCATGAACACAACAACCCTCCAGGGAATTGTTATTTAACTGCAGTTTTGAGCATATTTTTCGTGATTTAATGAGCGGTTTAGTGGGCAGCTTCAACCTGTTACTTTTGTGTTACAGTATCTTAAAATTTCACTCATCATTTTTTTCATAACGCGCTTAAAGAAGTATAACTTCAATACAATTTCATAATCAATTAATTTTATTTGAATAAATACATGATTCAGTAAAGCCACGTTTAAATTAATACTATTTCGACCGTAATTTTTCAAATCACTAAACAGGTAACATGACGCAGGTAATGAAAAAATTGTAGTCAGTTCCTAAATAAAAAATAATTAAATAAAACTTTGTATTATAGATCCCTGATAATTTCCCTACAGGGGAAAATTGTTTTGTATGTAGATAGACTATGCATTTTTGACGATTGTATAAACTATAAGCGACATCCCTACGTGTTTAGGCTATTATCGTTCGCTCGGGGCTCGAGTCGGCCTACTTATTTGTTTTTACTATGACTAGACTATGTGCATGAAGTGAGTTTTTGTGGTCTTGCATGGACTCAAACTCGTGGTGAGAATCGCACAAACTTAAATAAAAATAATAATAACTAAGAGAAACTAAGTAGAAACCGGCGAGCGTGCATGAAAAGAGCAATTAAAGTTAAAGAAGCGAGTGAGGTATGTAAGGATCGAGTCACGTGGCGCTCGGTTCTCTCTGCCTACCCCGTAAGGGACTTGGCGTGAAGTTATAGATAGATAGAACTAAGAGAAAATATGAAGTACTAAATTTGAAACTGTTTGTGGAAGCCGATTTTGGCACCAAAGCAAAACAAATGACTTCAAAGTGATAAAATTAACAAATTGAAAATATTTCTCATCCGTGACCAAAATGTATGTAATAATATTTTTTTAGGAAAACTTATTTAATTAAAGTTCTTTTTAAATTTTTTAGAAATTATGTAATTTATGAAAAATAATATATAAAAACGGCCAATATTTATTAAACTTATTATTTGCTTAAGGTAAGAATACCTTAAAAACGAGAAGCAAATAATAAGTTTAAATATTTGCCGCTATTAACCACAAGAGTATACAATATACGACATAATCATAATGAGTAGCTGAAATAGCAAACAGTAGCCACGTCCGGCAATCATCTTATTCTTATAACTGCATATGCGGTGGAGCTGTGCTTTCTGATAAGTTTATTTATGTACCGCCACACCCGCCCGCAGTTTGAAGTATAAAGTAATTCACATAACCTATGCAAATTTATCTTGAAAAGAATCTACTCATTTTGGAATATTCATTATTATGGAAATATTTTTTTGGTATTTTCAAAAATTACAGTATTAAGGAGTGCCTCTATACCAGCAACAATTATAATTGTTTTAACAGTAAAAACTAAAATATATATTTTTTGTAATCTGTTGATCAATTTAATGAAGATTTCCAACTGTTCACATTATTTTCCATGTTAAGGCATATTTTTTGTTAAAATATTTGATTCCACCACCACCACACAACCCTTACTCATCCCACAGCAGGGATACGGGTTTCTCTTCAACCGAAGGGGTTTAGAGCATACTCCACCACGCTGCTCAAATGCGTATTGGCGGAGGTTAGTGTTTTCAAGCCGCCCGAGGGTCACTGACTTAGCTTAACGACTGTCATCTATCGACAAAAGCCGGGACCCATGGCTTAACGTGCCCTCCGAAGTACGGAGAAACTCGAGGTAGCTAAACCCATCCATAGACAGGCTGCGGTTGACGTTGCTTAACCTGCGTGTTCGGTTAGAATGACACGCGCAACGACGCCATCGAGCTCTCAAATAATATTTATAATATAATAAACATTTAGGTAATTAGTATTGATAATTATAAAATACTGGTGGTATCTTTTAACCTTAACATAAAAACTATATTCCATAAAAAGATCTGTATATCTTCACGCCAAGTCCCTTGCGGGGTAGTACGATCACGGTTCAATAGATGGCGTTAATCGAACTCTGTAGGATATAAGGGATTGCAAGAGCATCATAGGAGGCTTGGAAGATGCATAATAATAGTAGATGACTTTCGACATTGATTGCCCGTGCCAAAAGGTCTCCAGTCGATGAAATCAAAGCGTGTATAAAATATTCAAGGTTGTGGGAACATGTAAAAAAATCACCACAAACATGAGTGTGCAACTGTTGAACGATATTCAGTCAAGCTATTATGCAGAAACCGTATTAAAAACTGGTGATGGGCGAATAGAAATTGATGCGGAGGGGATTACATTGACAGGAGATTTTTGTAATGCTGTAGGCAATGAACCAGCATTAGCGGCGAACGTGTATTCGAATATTCGAATTTACAAAATAATATAAATGACGACCAGTGGCTATGTGAATGGATATGAACTCCAAAAAATGATACGGTTAATGCCGTGGAACAGAGTACTTCATACCCTGCAGAATTTTTAAACTCTTTAGTGTAATCAAGAGTGCCGTCTCATAAATTAACATTAAAAGTTGGAGTACCGGTCATGCTCATGCGCAATCTAGATGCTACTTGACGGAATATTATCATTGTTGCTATTTTAACGGACGCAGAAAAGGGTAAACGTGTGCTGATTCCCTGGATACCAATAATACCCACAGACCTACTTTTCCTCCTTCCTCCTTCTTCTTCCCGTTATCCCGTTTCCTAATTCATTGGGGACTACCTAAGCCTAAGGAGGCGACTGGTGTCAAACCTCCACAACCCACAGGGAAAACCAGATCTTGCTTAGGTTAGGTCACACGTCTTTCGAACTATAATTTCTTGGACATGTGGATTTCCTCACAAGGTTTTCCTTCACCACCGAGCAAGTGATAAATATGTACATAAATCCAAATACACGAATTTAATGGTACATTAACGGATATATTCGATTCCCCCGGATTCGAACCTGGTGGTCGATTGGCCGGTTTCTTATCCACTGGGCTGTCACTGATGAGGCTTGGATTTGCCATAACAATAAATAAAGCACAAGGACAAACATTGAGGGTTTCCGGTGTACATTTAGAAAAACATTGCTTGGGAAGTTGGACAACTTTATGTAGCGTATTAATCTGTCTCCAATGCCCAAAGTCTACATGTTTTTGCTCCCTAAGGAAATGTAAATACTGTCTGCAATTTCGTCTTTTAGTCAGACGTGCCGCTTCCACTGCTTATTATTTTTTGTTAACAAGAAGGTAACATTACCACTAGCTCATTCAAACGAGACGTATAACACTACAAATTTTCCGCGAGCGAAGCCGATCGCCGAGCGGATATATATATATAAAAATCGGCCAAGTGCGAGTCGGACAAAAAAATCACGTTTGTTGTATCGGAGCCCCCTTAAATATTTGTTTTATTTTAATTTAATTATTTATTCTTAAAGTTATATATATATAACTAAATATTCTGTGAATATTTCAAGCGTCTGCCTGTTGCCGTTATCAATATCAAGCAAAAATGAGCAAAAAAATCACGTTTGTTGTATGGGAGCCCCCTTAAATATTTATTTTATTCTATTTTTTAGTATTTGTTGTTATAGCGGCAACAGAAATACATCATCTGTGAAAATTTCAACTGTCGAACTATCACGGTTCAAGAGATACAGCCTGGTGACAGACGGACGGACGGATGGACGGACGGACGGACAGCGGAGCCTCAGTAATAAGGTTCCGTTTTACCCTTTGGGTACGGAACCCTAAAAAAGAGGAATTGTTTAGGTCGCATACGATGTGGACGATTGTCTAGTGTAGATCTCTAAAAATGCTGTGCTGACTGCCCGCTAAGGTGCCCCATCACGCCACGTCTAAACGCCGGAAGCGAATTCCACATTTTGATAGTCCGACAAAGAAATGAGTCGCCGAACCTCATAGTACGGGAGGTAAGTAACCCAACTCTATGTGGTGTTATCTCAGTCCAGCGCGAGTATTCCGGAGGAGAAAAGGAGAAGGAGGGACGAGGTCAAAAAGCTCCTTAGAACATTCCCCTACATACAACATATGTGCAATAGTTCTGAAAATAACAATCTATATATTGTACCTGAACCACGAGAAGTGCGCCACTTGTCTCAAGGGTTAGTGCCTCTGGAGCAAGGAGGGTCAGTATTTACTTAAGAAGAAAAAGAAAAGATGTAAATACCGACAAGATTTATTACAGAAGTAGTACAGACGTTAGGGGTCATAGGAAAGTTGGTGGTTTCTGCTAAGTGAGACACTTCTCTTCTCCCAGAGGCTGCTCGGGCATGCCGTTGTTCGAGGTTGGCGTGGTGCGGTGTGGCGGAGTCGCAGTTACCACTCGACCGTTGAGCGCAGGATTGACAGCTCAGCAGCGTCTTCCACCCGTACAGAGGAACCTTGCAACGTAAACATCCAGAGGTTCAGTAGCTGGCTCCGCCTTGCCTCCTGATTATCTTCTCCCCTTCGATCCTTCGATGCTAGCTGAGAGTAGGACACACGCCTAAGAGACCAGCTAGCAATCGAGGCGGGCAATCGAGAAAAACAAAACGGCAGAAGGGTCGATAGACGGGACAGACAGACGACATAAAATATATCAGAAGGACTAACGTAAGGTTAGCTGTCGCTTGAAGAGTTTGGTAAGATTGTTATGCTATAAAATAAAGAAAAACAAATATATACAATTATAAAATGGGATTGAAGATCCGTTATCGATATATATATTTTTTTCAATAAGTAGGTAGGTAAAATATATAGGTAGGTACTCGCGACATGCAATATAATAGTTTACTAGTTAATAATTATAAATAATTTTCGTTACGAGTACTTATGGTAAACAATAACCAATTAATTGCAAAAAGCTGTAAGAAATAGATTATATTAAGGTTATGCTGGTAAGCTCTGAAGTAAAATACATACCCGATTCCTAACAATGAGATTACTCTCTGCTCAGACGTCGCTGTAGACATGATGGCACTGGCGACAATTTTTTCGGCTTCATGGTAGCCTATGTATTTTATGAACTTTGTTGGTATCTAATTTTAGGCACAGAGATAACGATCAGTTCGTACTTAGCTATGTCCCCCCCAAGAAATGAACGATATCACGCCATTTCGAGCGAACAATTCGGGCCAATCCAGTCAATTTTAGAACGATGAATGATTTTATACAACTATATAAAAGAGGGCGCTAGTCGCTCAATTTCTAGAACGTTCTCAAATTTAAATCTGTTTAAAAAAATATTTTAGTACTGAATGTTGAAATTGTATATTTTTTAGGTAATTTGGATATTTTTAGAGTTCCAATATTAAAGCGTTTTTTTAGAGCGGCATCTAGCGGTAGCAGTAACGTGGAAATCTATAGTACAACACCGCGTGTGCGCCTCAAAACTATATCAGAAGGACTTTTTTTTTTTTTTTTTTTTTTTTTTAATATCGTGCACCCCTGCCGTGGGCAAGGCTATTTATATACCTTTTAATTTCTTAATCTTAACTTTTAAATATTCTATTGTAAATAAACACATTCATTCATCATACTCTCTTCCATTCCGCACTTTATTCTTTCATTCATCATCTTTCAATTATATGTTCTAAAGTTTTTATTTCGCCCATTTTAGAACGCCGGTGAACTATCCTTATATATGTTGCCAGACTTCCCTCCCCATACTGCGTCAGTCCAGACACGGGCGACAGCGAGCTTCACAGCTCCACCTAGCCACCGCGATCCCATCGGCTATACTGAATATAGCCGAAGTATACAACATTAGTCCTAGGTGGAGCTGCTCTGCTTGTTCCGATCTATGACAGCCGTGGCTAGACCGACGCAGTATTTTAAAAATTTTGATCTACTTTGCCCCATCACTATTTCGGAGACTTTTGCTTCGGTGACCCGCATTCCCAACTCCTGCTCCAAATCGTACCTCTGTTTGGAGAATGCGGGGCACCGAAACAATATGTGCTGCACTGTCTGGTCCACGCCGGGCTCGCAAAAGCACGATGGGTCATCCGCGCACTTGAACCTGTGCAAGTACGCGGAGAACCCACCATGCCCCGAGAGGACCTGCGTAGTGATGCTCGACGGCACCATTTTACCCACGATGCCGTACGCCGCCGCCGCACTCGGGAAGAACATCTTCGTTGTCGAAGCTGTTGTTCCCGATTTGTATCTCCTGTCCCATTCGTCAATGGTCCCCTTGCGGATCATACCCTTGACGAATGAGACAGGGCAGCGGTCATAATCTGGCCGCCTCCGCAACCCCAGTGCGGCGCTCCTGGCGAGTTCATCGGCACGTTCGTTCCCCTCCAACCCCGCGTGTGCCTTGATCCAGAACAACGAGACGCTCTTACCCTGGCTTTTGCACAGTTTAAGAGCGTCCCGTGTCTGCACCGCCAGGGGATGGGGGGACTCGACGCTCGCCACCGCCTGGAGCGCCGCCATGGAGTCGCTGAAGATGCCGATACTGGGTCCATCGCAGCTCAAAGCGTACTCGGTCGCCGTGCAGATAGCCAGGAGTTCCGCCTGGTAGACGGTACAGTAGGACGACAAAGCAAGCTTGACGGCCTTGGTTTCCGCGCCGCCGTTCCATATGGATACAGCGGCGCCAACCCGGCCCTCAATCTTGCTGCCGTCCGTGTAAATTCGCAGGGCAAAGTTGGAGTGTGCCCTGCATTGTTCCTCGTCCGGATCAGAAGGACTTTAGAGCATTTTAGATTCAGCTATGTTAATTAGTAACGATAAACCGTTCCAAGGGATTTGGCCTAAAGATGTTTTAGATTTAATAGCTGCGAATTTATTTCCATTGTCGGTTCATTATGATTCAAAGCAACATGAATACGAATCAGATTTACTTCAGATCAATGGAGATAGTTTCAATAGAAAGTCAAGAATTGTGATTGTTATTTTGGTAAGTCAGATATTACTTCTTTCTACAAACGAATGCAGAGTGTTAAATTTTTAGTCTATGATTTATCCAATGACCCAGACCGAACTTAATAAGGTTAAGTTATAAATATCTAGCCATGTATATCTTGACACGACACCGAATTCCTTGCGGTAAAGACATAAGAGTCGCTGACCCTATTCATGCATATTCTCTTGTTACTCTTGTGTTGATCACTTCCAGATAAAGATAGAAATAATGCACGAAGTGCTGAAATTGAGAAAACATTTCTGTGTAATTTTATTGGTTAATGTGAAGCTAACCTCTTCACTTAGTTTTTCAAGTATTTGCTAGGACATAAAGTGCACTAAAACACATCATTTTGTAACATATCATTAAAAACTCTTCCGTAGCTTTTGTCTGAATAATAACGAACAGAGGCAGACAAAAATTGTAAAAAATACTGTTTTATCTTTTGTTCTGATTAGCTCAGCTGCATTATCTTTAAAAAACTTCAGGTAGGTACAATCTCGACCCTGTTATTACAAATAATATGTTTGTACGAATTTAAATCGTGTGTATTATGGCTACTACATCTAAAAAATAATTTTCCTGTGTTTATTATGTCTTCAATAATGTACGGTCTATGTCCTACCTTGGTGTCACTCCTAAGCTCGCCTAGTCAGCACTATAGCGACGCGCGAGCGACACATAATTACATATATTTTTAGTATAATAAGTTGCACGTACCAGTTCACGATGGATCACCATACAACAACAATACCATACACCAAGCGTTTTCGTATTAAGTTTTAGTTTAATTGTTTTTATTGCATAACCGAATAAACCCTTTATTTTATTAATTTCAATTGACTTTTACAATATCTATCATGAGTTTGTTACATTTTTCACTTGTAATTTTAACTAAAAATAAATATTTCTGTTCATAAAACCCAAAGTTTTAACTCAAGTCAAAATACAAATAAACGAGTGTAAGGAGCTTTCTGAACCACATTCAGTATCGAGATTGGTTTCATAGTCAATTAGAATTAATGTCCCTTTATGTAGCATGGAAATTGAATGAAAGGATATTAGACTTTCTGGCATTCATTGTGATAGCGGCTTTCAGTGAGTTCCTCAATCCGATTTATTGAAAGTATATATATTAGGTATTTTCTTGATATATCAGTTGCTTGAATCTTTTGTTACGAGTGGCTTTTGCAAGATTTATAACTATATGTATGGTAACTAATGCAATAATAATTTATAATAGGTGATTTTGATAAATTTTTAATGTCACATTTTATATAAATTTAATAGAAAAGTCGAAACTAAAGTTTACGATTACGTTTTATGGTATTTAAATCATTTTATAGGTATCAATGCTTAGAGGCTTGTATGTATGTATGTGTGTGTGTGTGTAGACCTGGTTGTGTGCTTCAGTACGTGCACGTGCTTCGAGCTATGTGATAACAACAGTTAAATAACAACCACTCAGTTATTTATTACTGTTTAGGGATTTGATAAGGATATTATTTGTCACATTGATTGTTGGAAACGTTAGAAACCTTACATATAACATTTAGGTCTAAAACAAGTATATGGTCTGCCGATAGTAAACAGTTACCTTGACCTTAGGACGGGTGCGATGTCAAGGCCATCACTCTTGCGTTGCCGATCCGATAAAAACCCTTATTATGAACTTTCTGAAGAACCCCAAGCAATGCTCTCAAGGCCAAATGGCTTTCGTGAATAAATCTTTGGAACCCTACATCCAAGTCCATTGTTGATCCAGTGTGTAAAGATGAAATTCTTACTGATGGCATTTATGCGGTTATAAAAGGCCAGGTGTCGTCATGATGTCGAACAAATTCGAACAAACACACCGAGAGGCAAAATTTTATATTAAATTTAAGGGCTCAATATACAATTATAGCTGAATCATTTCGACAATCCCAGTAGCTCGTTTAGCAACTAACAACAAAGCCCTAGCTAGTAATAAAGGGATCCTACTGAAATTGTATGCAGCCTTAGGCGAACTTTAATTATTGAATTTTAGTGTTTTACCCGATGCTGCAGTAGCCCTGATTCCCGGGGATCGTGAGCATGCATGAAGAGCTATAAATAGAAGAGAAGCGAATGAGGTGTGTAACCTGTCATGTGGCGCTACTTTCTCCCTGCCTACCTTGAAAGGAACTTGGCGTAACGGTACAAATAGATAGATAAATTATAAATTGGGAATAATAATTGTCAATTTATAATATATTTAATTATTTTTATAATATAATAATTATAATTTATAATATGTATCAATCTATTGCAAGTAGCATATTGAATCGAAATTAAATATTCAAATTGAATACATTGACCATTTAAAAAAACCTATTTTATATATGATAGCGTCTAAAAAAATTACCTACAAATAGTCTAAGTAACTTGTCTCTATTTTGATTATTTTTGTATTAATTATTATTGTGTAAGTTATTTTTACTTATAAGATAATCTTTGTGTGTTTATTATAATCTAAGGGCGAGCAAAGCAACACGTGATCGGAAATGCACCTGCACTTGTTTGCGCCGACGGTACCTCGTTATCTAAGGGTGAACAAAGCCGCACGTGGCCGCCGGAGGCGCACGTGCATTTGCTTACGTCATCGGTAGCTTGTTTTGTTCGGCCTATAAATATCGACACACAGCCTGTTGGCGATCATTCTGTTTGCAACTGTGAAGGAATAAACATCGCTCGGAAAAATACTGTTCGTTTCAATTATGGATCCTCGTCGCTACAATCGCACTCCAACATCAGAAGCTCAGGACGAACATCACCACGCCGCTCTGCCTAGAGACTATAACACTACGGATATAGGTGATATCAGCCCTTCAAGATACTCACCCGTACTGAGACCTACACCGCCTCCACCTCAGCCATCCGATGAAGTACGTCTGCTCCGTAAACAGGTAGAGCTTTTAGAAAAACTGGTCTTCAGACCACAGCAGCCTAATTCAAGTCAAAGACTTGCTGAAATCTACCTTCCGGACTTCAATCCCGATGAGTTAAAATTAACTGTCGCTGAATGGTGTAAACAAGTAGACTCACTCATCGATCTACGTGGATTTACTTCGTCGACGGCAATGATGAAAGCATTATCTTGCCTGCAAGGACGTGCTAAATTATGGGCAGATTGTAATGCTCATTCCTTGGCGACGTGGACTGACCTAAAGACTGAACTACAGGTACAATTTGGCGCAGAGTCTCGTTACATACACTTTATTAACAAATTTCGGGACTATACATCAAATGATGCCAACAGCTACGCCGAATATGTTGCTGAAGCATGGAGATTATTCTCTCGTATCTCTCCTAATGCAACAGATGAACTTTTGGTCGAAGCTGTCATATCCGGTATCCGTCCAAAGTTTATTCAGTCTGAATTGCTTCGATCTACTCCAAAGACTCAAGCCGAACTAGTGGCCACCCTACACAATTATCGCAAGCGGCCGATAAGCACAATCGAAGGAGACAACGATGAAGTAAAAAGAAAACAGTTACGATTAGAAATTAACTGCTACCAATGCGGGAAACCAGGACATCGAATACGAGACTGCAAGGCTGTTTTCTGCGACTTCTGTAAACGCACAGGACATGTTTTAGCTGATTGTCGATCAAAACCAGGGGGAAGTGGTACTATCTTCTGCGAGCACTGCAAACGCACAGGTCACGCTTCAACAAACTGCAGATCTAAGCCACGAAATAAGTCAACGGAAGAAAGGAAAGCAAACCTAGTTCAAAGAGAACCTCCTAGCGACACTCAGTGCACGATTGGTAATGTAAAACTTACTTGTTTAATTGACACTGGCGCCGAATGCTCACTTATTTCTCAGAAGGCCGCTGGGTCAATACCTGGTAAACGATTCACAGAGGTGTTGACTCTGCGTAGTATAACAGGCCAACCAATGTTGTCCACTGAGGCCATCCACACTACTGCTGTTTTGGATGAGGTAGCATTTGACGTTAGTCTACATGTTGTTCAGACTTTACCATACGACGTAATATTTGGCATAGACACATTGAAAAGACCTGGACTTAACATTTTTATCTCAACAAAAGGTATAACTGTTAATAGAGAATGCAAAGTTTCCTATGTTACTGCCCCACATTCTCTAGACCATATTGACTCTGACTTGACTGATATATCAAAACTTAATGAAATTCTACAAAAACATAAAAATGTTTTCGGAATGAAGACCCCGGTACAAAAAATAACAACTGGCAGCTTATCTATCAGGCTTAAAGATCCAAACCGTGTAGTTGAAAGACGACCATACCGACTCGCTCCTTCTGAAAGAGAAAAGGTAAAAGAAATTATTCAAAATTTAAAAGATAATGGCATTGTTAGAAATAGTTGCTCTCCATTTGCTAGTCCTATACTCCTAGTCAAAAAGAAAAATGGGGATGATCGACTTTGTGTCGACTATAGAGAGCTTAACATGAATACAGTCAGAGACCATTACCCGTTACCGCTTATCCAAGACCAACTCGACAAATTAGGTAAAGCTAAGTACTTTACAACACTTGACATGGAATCAGGTTTTCACCAAATACCAATAGATGACAAATCAATCGAAAAAACCGCCTTTGTAACACCTGACGGACAATTTGAATACCTTACAATGCCGTTTGGACTTTGCAATGCTCCCTCCGTATACCAAAGAGCAATTAATAAAGCCTTAGGTGAATACAAAAACTCTATATCGTTAGTTTACATGGACGATGTCCTTATTCCCTCAGAAACCGAGGAAGAAGGTATCCAACGATTAGATCTTACCCTTGAAAAGCTTTCTGTTGCAGGATTCTCAGTTAATATGTCTAAATGTAAATTTCTAAAACGATCTATTGAATACTTGGGAAACGTGATAGAGAACGGTCAAATCCGCCCCGGTCCCCAAAAAGTTAGTACGTTAAAAAAATTCAAAACCTCCAACTTGTACTAAACAACTACGACAATTTAATGGTTTAGCTAGCTATTTTCGTCGGTTTATACCAAATTTTTCACAACAAATGGCCCCACTTTACCAATTGACAAAAAAAAATGTAACCTGGACATGGACAGCAGAACATGAGGCGGTTAGACAAAACATTATTTCTTACCTTACATCAGAACCAATATTAACTATTTTTGAACCCGCCCTCCCAGTTGAAATTCACACAGATGCTAGTTCCCTGGGATATGGAGCAATACTCATCCAAATTAAAAACAACCGACGAAAAGTAATTAGTTATTTTAGTATGCGTACAACTGAAGCCGAATCAAAGTATCACTCATACGAATTAGAAACACTTGCAGTAGTTAGAGCTTTGAAGCACTACAGACATTTCTTATTTGGACGAAAATTTACCGTAGTTACAGACTGCAATGCTCTTAAAGCTAGTAGAACAAAAAAAGAACTGACCCCACGTGTACATCGGTGGTGGGCATACCTGCAGAGTTTCGAATTCGATATTGTGTATAGAAAAGGTGAAGATATGTCGCACGTGGATTATCTGAGCCGAAATCCTCAAATCTACATAATCACAAAAGATGCTGCGTGGATCATAGTAGAACAAGATCGTGATCCCAGCTTAAAACAACTCAAAGAAGCAATATTAAATAAGGAAGAATACGATAGGAAATACAGTCTGAAAAATAATCTACTTCTCATCACAATTCAAGATAACAAAGGAAGATCTCGAAATAGGACTATAATACCCGACGCACTTGTGAATAATGTGATAAATCAATACCACGATTCTCTTTTACATGCTGGATGGGAACGAACTCTTGAGAAAATTAGGGAACAATTTTGGTTCAAACACATGTCAAAAAGAGTAAGATCATTTTGCGATAATTGTCTCAACTGCAAGATAGGTAAAACCGCATCTGGAAGGAAACAAATTAATTTGCACCCAATAGAAAAAGTTAACTGCCCCTTTCACACTATACACGTAGATCTGATAGGTAACTTGACTGGTTGCTCCCAAAAAGCCTACGCCTTTGTAGTAATTGATGCCTTCACAAAATATGTCATAATTCACCCACTTAGAGACAAATCGTCTGGTCTAATTTTAAAATCATTTAAGGAAGTCATCAATCTATTTGGCACACCGAGAAGAGTAATTACTGATCGGGAGTCAGCAATCATGGGGAAAGACATTCAGGACTTCTTTGCATGTTCAGGAATGGAACACCATGCAATTGCAAAAGGTGTGCCTAGAGCAAATGGTCAAGCAGAACGTCTAATGAGAACCATTAAAGACCATCTTAGTGCAGTAGCCCAAACACATAAAAGAGTCTGGGCGACCAAACTTGGAGAGCTCCAATTAGTTCTTAACTGCACAAAATCAAAAGCCACAGGCTATTCACCTCTAGAACTCCTTATCGGAAAATTGTGCTCTCCACCCCAAATCATGCAATTATGCCCGTTAGACACTGATACAGGTATAGACAGATTGGACATACGCAATAAAGCCGAAGCCAGAATGACCGAGCAATCTCAGAAAAATAAAGCACAATTTAACTCAAAGTGCGCTCGAATTATCCCCTTTAAACTAAAAGATTATGTTTTGTGTAAGGACACCCAATGGTCCAATAATAAATTAGGTCCAAAATACTTAGGCCCTTTCCAGATCATTCAAGTACTCGATAACAACCGCTACAAAGTAAAAAATCTTACAAACACGATGACAACTGTCGTTGCCCATGAACACGTAAGAGCAATGCCAAGACCAAATCTAAGACAGACGGATGGATATGATAGCGAAAATGACAATGATGATAAATGGATGTCGATTTAAACATGACTGACAACAATAAATTTGACATAATGCCACTTGTACGATCATATCGATTGATCGATGTAGACGTACAACTGGGCCAAATAGTGAAAGTACTTATGAGAATTTTCAGTTGAATTCGCCACTTGTAAGATCGATATAGACTTACAACTGGGCTACACGATGCAATAATTTGTAAGGAATATTTATCTGAATTCGCCACTTGTGAGATCACATCGATTCTTCGATGTAGACTTACAACTGGGCTGAACAATGAGAGTACTTATAACAATTTTATCACCGCTGTAGACTTACATCTGGACTACAACCGACGAATATTCCTTTTTTTTTTTCAGAATAAACGCAAGATCAGATCACGATCTGCTCATCAGAACGGCCGTGATAGCGTCTAAAAAAATTACCTACAAATAGTCTAAGTAACTTGTCTCTATTTTGATTATTTTTGTATTAATTATTATTGTGTAAGTTATTTTTACTTATAAGATAATCTTTGTGTGTTTATTATAATCTAAGGGCGAGCAAAGCAACACGTGATCGGAAATGCACCTGCACTTGTTTGCGCCGACGGTACCTCGTTATCTAAGGGTGAACAAAGCCGCACGTGGCCGCCGGAGGCGCACGTGCATTTGCTTACGTCATCGGTAGCTTGTTTTGTTCGGCCTATAAATATCGACACACAGCCTGTTGGCGATCATTCTGTTTGCAACTGTGAAGGAATAAACATCGCTCGGAAAAATACTGTTCGTTTCAATTATGGATCCTCGTCGCTACAATCGCACTCCAACATATATTTTGCAGATAAATAAAAATTTTAAATCTATGTTTAACATTCAAAACCCTTTTCATGCACGCTCGCCGGTTACTAGGACTCTTAATACGAGTATCACCTTCGGATAAAACACGACCAATTTGGTCATGGTAGAATAGTCTCGGTCTCCCTCGGCTCCTATATCCCTCCATTTTTGCATTGTATATCTGTTTCGACATTCTTACGTCCTGCATTCTTTCTACATGTCCGAACCAACGCAGCATGCCTTTTCTTATCTTAACACCGACACTTTCTTTCAGACCAACTCTTTCTCTCACGTCTTCATTACGAACGCGGTCAACGAGCGTCTTGCCACAAATTTTGCTCAATGCTCTCATCTCAACCTCATTTATTTTATCTTCGTGCTCTCTCCGCCATACCCAGCTCTCAATTCCATTAGTTAGCGTTGGGATTAACACCGCGTTATGTACAGCTAGCTGTGCCTGCTGGCTTAGATTTCGGCTAACTAGAAGTTTACCCAACGCTCCATTCAGCCTATTCCCTGCACTCAATCGTCTCTCTACATCAGCGGTGTACCTACCATTGCTGCTAAAAGCGCTTCCAAGATATACAACCTCATTCACTTGCTCCAATACTACATCATCAACCGTAATCCCAGTGTTTGTTTTTAAAACTTCGTATCGACCATTCAATCTCATTCATGGCAATGTCTTCGTGGTATGCTTGTACTGCCGAGTCAGTCACAGACTCATTCACAGTGCCAGTGTCATGGACATAATCATACATTTCTCTAAAATATTCACTCTACCGTTCTAACATTTCCTGAGTATTAGCAAGAATGACACCAGCTTCACATTTTATCTTGTCCATTCTGGATGTTGACGAACCACTTCTAGACTTCTTTAGCTCTCTCCAGAAGAGTTGCTATTGACTCGAAGTTCTTCGTCAGCCTCTCTTCCTCGTTCATATGAAGTCTTTCATGCTTCTCTTTCACTAAAGCTTTGGTTTCATTCTTGCTTCGACGGTATATTTCTTTCTTAGTATCTTTGCTACCATTGCTGTAGTGCAAAGTTGATACTTAATCCAGCCACGTTTTCCTCTTTTTTTCCACGGACGATTCAACCTCCGCATCCTAGCATCTCCTCTCAGTCTTTGCGCATCCACATACTTCTTTCGCGCTGTCCACCATACATTCTTTCAGAACTTTCCAAAATCTCTGTATGGACCAAGCACAGCCTCATAACTACTTCGCTTGATCCCAACCCATCCATTTAGATCACCACACGTAATTATCCATTCATTCGCTTCAGCCAAATCAAGAACACCCGTGGGAGGTCTTCAATAGAGGAAGTGTTGGTATATCTGTCAATGGTACGATATACTCACATACGGCTGATACCAAGCTTTTAAAGTGTCTTGAATATGACCGACGGCTCCATACCCACTTTGTGCAAGGCAACCACTCCAAATCTATTTTAGTTAACACCCCATTCCATATTGTAATTTGATAATAAACACGAAAAAAAAATATAAAACGGCGGGAAATCGAAAGAAGTTTTTAACATAATAAACGTGGTCCAAATTCAAAATAATTAAATAGTTCAAAAAAAGAAAAGTTTCTATGTAACAGTATTATTTATGGCCAGTTATACATATCTTCATACCTGTGCCCTTGTAGGGTAAGTAAAGAGAACCCATTTTTATACAGTTCGTTCTCTGTTTTTATACTATTAAGATGGCAAACCGGCATAGTTTCTGCCTCATGGTAAGCAGTTGAAAGAAAGAAATTGAATGAAATGAGATTATCACATCATGGTACTTGCCAGACAAATATAAATCCGGCTTATGATTATTTATCTTAAGAATTACATTGATTTAGTTCTTAATTTTGAAAAAAAAAACATATTGACTTCTTTTTAAATTTAAATTTTCTAATAAAATTTTGGTTGGGGTCATTAAAAACGATGTGTACGGTAAAATGTGGACAGTGAAATTGAAATTTCATAATAGCGAAATGTTACCTGCTATCCTACAGACGCCGTATCGAAAGTACACACATAATGACTCCTTTTAGGGCTCCGTACCAAAAGGCTGCCAACGAAACTTATTACTAAGGCTCCATTGTTTATGTATCTGTCTCTGTCCGCCCCTCTATCACAGCTACAAACCAATAAACCACGTGATCTAGTCAATACGAGCTGCGCCTTCTTAACTCCCCGACCCGTAATAGTGAGTTAGTTACAAATCAAAACTGTTTCATAGGTTCTCGATTGCCTAAGTTCTTCGTGGTCACGGTACTGTACCTTGTGTAGTGTACCTCCACACTACACTTGACAAGTGTTCGACCTGTTATAACTCTTTAAAGATATTGCCCGACAAAAAGTGGATAAGTCATTTGACTTGGTATCCTGTATATCTTTTTTTTTTATAGTAATCGATTTACTCTATTAAGAAACACTTAATCATGATCCTACATATTCTACCTATAAGCGTACTTCCTACTCGTATATTGATTTATAAATTAAATACACATTCAAACATATTGAAGTGAAAACTCCGCATAATTCAAAGCTTGTAAACACGATAAAAGCTTGTAGCACTCAGAGCTTTCAGAAAGTTTACGTAGATGATTTATGGCTTATTGTCGAGGAAATTATCAAAGTGGGAATGATTGCGAAGAAGAAAAATATATAACTTCAGACAGAAGAAACTTAGTACAACATAACTCCATCCTTTCACTTCCGTCTATCTCTTTTAATATTTGTTGCCGTTTACATACATTATTACATTTTGACGAGCTCGGTGGCTCCGTCGCGAATGATGCGACTTTGATACCAACGCTCGTGGGTTCGATTCCCACACAAGGCAAACATTTGTGTGCATAAACATGTCTATTTGTCTTGGTATGGATGTTTTAAGAGAGGTAGGGCGCATCAAAGCAGCCCGTCTGGGGAAGTACCTCATTATGTATATTAAATACCTGCAACGCATTTTAGCTAATCTTGAAGTAGAAAAACACAACCAGTCTCAATATATCTTATACCGTTGACCGATGGCATAAAAAGTCAGACTTGGTTTATTGTGATTATGAACATTGAAAAAACTCTATCTCACAGAAGATTAGGTAAAGTAGATCAAAACAATAATTTGTAGGGTTATTGTGTTCGAGTAAATGAGTTTATCAAAAAACTCCTGAGCAGTTTTCTACAACCACGAGAGGCAAACAAGCATACGGCATAACTGATGTAAATTGTTTAAGGTAGTCTATGAACGCTTGTAATACCAGGAGTATTGCTACCCCTTACTGCTAATACCACAACTTCACACGACAAGAACCAGGAGTTCTTGATATGTGTGTGCCATTTTCTGTGGGATGGAGGTACTTTTTCAGTTGATCTACGTTTTTGTTAATAAACTTAAAGATAGTAAGCTAGAACTCCAAAGGGTATGTGGCTTATGTGTGGTTAATGTTATTTCCTGTCCTTTATGCTGTACTGTGTAGGTACAAGTATTTTGAATACATTCGCTCGTTTTTTAGGGTTCCGTACCCAAAGGGTAAAACGGAACCCTATTACTGAGGCTTCGCTGTCCGTCCGTCCGTCCGTCCGACTGTCACCACGAACCGTGATAGTTAGACAGTTGAAATTTTCACAGATGATGTATTTCTGTTGCCGCTATAACAACAAATACTAAAACATAGAATAATATAATATTTAAGGGGGCTCCCATACAACAAACGTGATGTTTTTGCTCGATATTGATAACAGCAACAGGTAGACACTTGAAATATTCACAGAATATTTAGTTATATATTCACTTTAAGAATAAATAATTAAATTAAAATAAAACAAATATTTAAGGGGGACTCCCATACAACAAACGTGTTTTTTTGCCGTTTTTATAGATAGTGGTACGGAACCCTTCGTGCGCGAGTCCGACTCGCACTTAGCCGATTTTTCAGTACTTACAATTGCATGTAAATTTTCTAGTCCATCTAAGATGTCTACATTCAGGAATACCTGGGTTAGTTGATAAAACTAATGAAAGAAGATTGCAAACTTTTCACATTACAGCTGCAAAGATGTACAATAGTGCTAAAAAAAGCTTGTATCGTTAAAGCAGTTCATTAAGAGGGCTCGGAGCTGGCTGGAGAGCAGTTTGAGTTTCGCGCTTGACCTAATTAGTTTGCGCCACTGTCACTCTGAGAGAATTCTTTTTGTAAGT
The DNA here is from genome assembly GCA_947507595.1 of Pyralis farinalis. Lineage (NCBI taxonomy): Eukaryota > Metazoa > Arthropoda > Insecta > Lepidoptera > Pyralidae > Pyralis > Pyralis farinalis. The sequence continues at coordinate 20,630,606 of OX382274.1, forward strand.
TTTGTTTTCGTAGGTAATGTTTACTCAACAGTATCACGTGCATTTTAGATGCAGTTAGTAGTGACTTCGCTGCCATAAGGCGCTTACATATTATATTATTTTTGAGGCTGTTGCAATGACGTTGAAGTTTTACATACTTCACTCGACATACTTTTTAAGAGAGGTAGAGCGCGTCAAAGCAGCCGGGCTAGGGAAGTACCTCCACCTCACAGAAAACTGCAGCCAAATAACAACTTTCAGGAGGGTTGTTGTGTTCTCGCGTGTGAATGAGGTCACCAGTAAGCTCCTATGGAGTTACTGTGTTAGCAGCAGGGGTGGCATCGCGCGACTGATACTTAATGTATTGCAAGCCTTTATAGGCTACGGTAGTCGCTTTATATCAGGTGGACTATACAGTCTCTTGTATGCCTCTCGACGAGGTATAAAAAATCTAACGGTTGGTTCAATTTCATTCTTTATTGCTTTGCTAAATCTGTCAGTCAGAGGGACGTGCACCCACGGGTGGTGCGTTCGGGTCACGATGGCTCATTACACGGGCAGTCTCCGGAAGCTATCGCTCCTCGGTAATATATAGGTACCGCTTTATGCGGGCAGATGAAGAAGGTAGAAGGCCACATAATCGGACGATCGAAGGGACAATTAAAGTGTATATAAACATACACAAAAACAACGCAGGACAAAACCCGGAAAACACGAGGACACACTCTGGACACGTACGTTGAATCGACTTTGGACTGCATTCAGGCGGATGGAGGATTAATCACATCTGAATGCAGCCGCCTACCGACTGAACCTTGCGCCATGGAGGGGGTCCGTGGACATGTACTGTCAATTATGTATAGCACCTATGTCCCCACCTGACGTTCCTGCACAAGGTGAACAACCTACGAGCCCATTTCGGGATGCATTGAGGCAGATGAATCTGGAGATTAATCTCGTCGAAATGCACCACGGCAAAGGAAGATATTGTAACCGCTGGGAGATGCCAGGGGCCTCCCGACACCAAATACGTACAGTGGCGGACCTCCCGTTGACACCCCCACTGTCCATAGGGTTGTACAAAAACAGAAGGATAACCGTCAACTAAACTGCGACCAATCTTGGTTTGGCAGATGCTGATGATGATTATTTTTACTCAAATACTAATAAAACATTTATTAGTATTTGAGTTTATTGGCTCTGCCTATGTAAGTCTATGAATTCATGCACCCGGTAGGTACATGAATTCACGGACCTTCCACTATAAAAGAACACTATAGGCCTGGAGCAGTAGGTGCTTCGCTTACACCCCAAGGGCGCGGGGGGTGAACATACGCAAGTCTGTAAATGCATGCCTACGGTAGGTACATGCACTTACAGACCCTCCACTAAGGGAAAACTTACTGATTTCAAGCTTGGGCAGTGCTCTGCCTACACCCAAAGGCGCGGGGGGTGAACATACGCAAGTCTGTAAATGCATGCCTACGGTAGGTACATGCACTTACAGACCCTCCACTAAGGGAAAACTTACTGATTTCAAGCTTGGGCAGTGCTCTGCCTACACCCAAGGGCGCGGGGGGTGAACATACGCAAGTCTGTAAATGCATGCCTACGGTAGATACATGCACTTACAGACCCTCCACTAAGGGAAAACTTACTGATTTCAAGCTTGGGCAGTGCTCTGCCTACACCCAAGGGCGTGAGCGTGAACATACGAAATATGAGCTGTCATCAGCAAACAGCGCTAACATTACTCCTCTTTCACCCTCGCGACTGCGCCTCAGGCTGTGAGGAAATATCATTGGTGTACACCGCGTATAGTGTTGTTGATAAGCAACTACCCTGTGGTACACCCCACCTATACCTCGGGCGGGCCTGCGATTCCGAGTCTTCCACGACTACTGTGAAAGACTCGAGAAGCGTCGGTATTTTGCCGTCCAAACTACCGGGGTTCCAATAAACTACACGGAGCTCATTATCCATGTCGGGTAAGGAGCTGCGTGAGCGCATCTGTTGCCGCCGTCCAAATATCGACCCCGGCTGCTATAGCTCTTGACATTTCTACTAGTATTCCTACAATTTTTGCTATAGGATCACTAGTGTAAATGGAATTAGGACGAATTTGAGCCCTATTGTCGTCCCTGAATGTAGGGAAAAGCTACTTTTAGGTCGACTGGGCGGTTAACTTGTGGCTGAGCGAAGCCCTCTGCGTATTTTGTGCCGGCGGCGCCGTCCCCTGTTTCTTTGGTGTTTAATTTATGCTAGCCAGTTCTAGCATTTACATCTCGTTTGTTAACAGGTGATCGGGCCCGCGACGCCTGCCTAGACATCTGTTGCGACGACTGGTGCGATTTTTGAGCCGCCGCCTGTTGTTTATTTTGCACAGCCTTGTTTTTCTTGTTACACGGTCTGCGCTTACGTTGTGCTTGGCGGCCTGGGTTGGCCGAGGGTGCCAACGTTGTAGCTATTTGCCGGCTTAGCTTAATAGCGGTACCATCAATGCATTCTGTGCATTATTTTGCAGCTGGTGTTGTTGTTCCTGTTTTTATGGTCCCTTGCAACCCGCGAACACTCTGGTAACTCCTCCTGAGTTATTTGGGTTTATGCAGTCTGCTGGTGGATGTTGCTGGAACGGGGGAGAGATCCTCCAGGGAGCTAGATCCTCCTGTACCTCGCCACACTTCTCAACATGGCGCCACGCTTATCATTCGCAGCGTGATTTTCCCCACAGTTAGCACATACAGAAGACGCTTCCCTATCGAGCTGGCAACCGGCTGTCTCGTGTGCACCTGCGCATCTTATGCACTGCACGGGTCGGGAGCAATTCGCAGATACGTGCCCCAACCACTGTCATCTATGACATTAGGCGAGACGTTTTGAGCTCCTTCATGCTTCGATGGTAATATCCGACATGTAGAGGAGAATTTATTGAGTTCTCCCAGTGATAGATAATTAAGCTGGACGTGGAAGACTCCTCCTGTCCTTCTCATCTTAGCTCTCAAAGGCCGCTTTGATGTCATCTACATTTGTGTGCATGGGCAGACCGCGCGCTGCCACATTTATAGATAATTCTTCAGACACCGAGTAACAATACTAAGACAGCGCAGGCTCGCGCTCTCCTGGTAGCCGTAAGTATGTCTGGACCAACTCTGCTGGTGTGCGCGACCGAATTCTGTTCTTAACATTGTAAAATGGTGAGGCCAGTTAGGTAAGGCCTCAACCATAATTGGCGGGTATGTTTTCACCTTGATGTTGGGCACATGTATTGGTAATGTTCTTTGGGCTGCAGCTTGTTGGGCTGAAGCACTAGCATAGAAGGCATGTGATAATTCACAATATGTGCACTAATGATACAAATAGATCGACGATCTGGAGAAGATCGCAAGAAGCCGATAAATTCAAGTAGCACTGGACTATTTGCTATTTAAGGGGAAGGCGTATGTTCTGCAGCGAACTTAATTCGGCTGAAATGACGATAAAAAGAAATTACCAATTATTTGGTGCAATGATTTGTGAAATACATTAAATTTGGAGAATTATCGATTCGTTTGTTTTGTAACTTAACGTTTCACGGCCGCCGCTGATACATTGGATATAACAACGAAAACGTAACATTTTGAACGTAGGTTTGTGAATGAAGGATGCTGTGATGTTCATCTTCTATTCTATTTTCAAATCTGTTAACGCAATTCGAACAGTTTTCAAGATGTAAATTGCTTTCTAATTCTAAGTTAATTACGAATAATATTATATATAAATTTATAAATATAAGTTATCGCTACAAATAAAATGTATGTGGTGTATGTATTCGCGTACAGTAATAATACTCTATATTTTTTTCTATGCATACCTTCATAAGAGATAAAGTAAATCAATGACGTCGAAGCTAATTCAACTGTAAACATTATTTTCATTAGTAAATTCAAGTAGTAAAATGTTACAGGTGATGAGATTTCCACCTTGTACACCGTAAAAGTAGCAAGAGTTAATATATTTATTCCAGCAAAGTATACTCGACTTCATCTTTATCTGACTTACTCTGTTAGTTTACCGTATTTTATTTTAGTTATGCTCTATACATGAAAATACTACCTAGGTTGCATACATCGTAGTAGGCCAGCATATTGCAATCATCTGCGAACATTACATAATTCTATACATAAAACTAAAATAAAATGTCACAAATTACCAGTGCAAGTCAGATGAAGGTGAAGCAGACTGTACAAGCAATAATAATGTTGTCATATTCCTATTTGACATCAAAATGTTGCAAATTATCAAAGTAACATTATAGACAATGTTTCAGATGGCTTATTTGAAGCTTTGCCTAAAATATTACGTGTGCGAATATGCGGACAATTACTGATACAAATAACGATTCATCTATTTTTATACGTAAATACATCTCTTAGAATCATTTAATAGCAAGCATTTATAAATAGAGAGACTTACAATTAATATCTCAGAACATAAATATTTCCAGCAAAGTATTCGTTTGAGAATATCTTCATACTGTCGTCACTTTCATCTGACACTTAATGCCGAGCTTTTCTCGGAAGTGTTTCCAAAATTATGAAGCCTTTTATCATCTGAACAAATGTTTACTTGCCCAAATACATTTACATAGGTTAACATTTATTTACAAAGCCAACCAACTGTGAAAGTCAAATAAAAGAAAAATGCTCAATAAAAGTGTCCGTGGCTCTTAAGAAAAATAAAGAGTATCGCAAACAACCCTTTTATTTACGCATAACGCTCGTAAGTTAGCGGCCACACAGTATTTCAAGATGGGTAAGGTTCGCACACCCTTTTCGGGTAGCAACCTTAGCAACTGATAGGGGATGAGTGCGTGAAAGGGAAAAAGTGACTTTTAAATTAGACGGCCTTATTTCTTTTAGGCATTCGCGTAATTTATTCATGGCGACTTTTTGTGGGATCTCCGGATATATCCGCCTTTTTGTGATCTTATTGTGCGACCGTATTTATATAAGTACTCGGAACGGGCAAATTGTCGTAAGATCCCACCATTTAATTTGTTTTCTCGTGTAAAAGGACAATGTAATAACTGTACTTACAGTCATTTTAAGTGTCCCTTACAAAATTTTAAAATACGGTTACGGCTGTAATAGATGGGAGTTTTCCACGGTCTAGAGTTAGGACTTATTTGGCATAATATCAAATGTATGGATTTGATATGGAATAAAATTATGATATGCAACACCTCGTTGAGTGAACATTCCTAATGAGTGAGATCAAATGGAAGCTATAAAGCTTCGCAAAAACGATTGTCTTTAGCATGCAGATGTATGTTACGATGTTTTGATATTTTTTATTAAATCTCGACAATCTAGTCAATGATATCCAAAATAGAATAGTATGCTGAATTATCATGTCATGTACTTCACCTCATATCAGTTTGCAAATGACATCTGCCTGCCCATTGCCGACAACAACGTAATTCAAATACTTCAAATTGATTTTGCAACTCTTACCAAATATTGCTATGATGCAGTATTATTATGGAGTCATGTATATTATTATAATACACTTTTTCGTGTAGTAGGTCATCAAACATCAAAAGAGGACGGTATGGTATTCAAGACACAGATCAGAGGCAAACCAGCTATGTCAGGACATATTCTAAGGCAATAAAAGTGTAATAAAAAGCTGCAATTAATAAAAATACCTTTGGTATTATAGTTTTATTATCTGATTAGAGTAGGGTAACTTATCACAAACAATGAACAAAATAGACGAGGAAATTGCTAGTTATTTTGTTGAATATTGAAAATTTAATGGAATGTCATGAATATAAATAAATGATTCGTTATTAAATTGGTTGGACCTCCCCACTATGGAAATGCTTAGGAAGAGTAATATGAAGTAATGTTCTCTCTTTAATTTAATTTATATAATTTAATTTTAAACTGCGTTAATTATTTTGTATGGATTTTAAATTATCTGAAATAATCAATTTTTATTTTAATTTTATTTTAAATGGAAACTCTTTTGTATTGATTTGATAGGGAGATTGTTCTAAATATATAACTTAGCTCTATCTCTCTTTCGTCAAGACCTTATTTAAAAACTTGTGGGTACGCGGCGTGGGACTTTGTTTTATCATATGTTATATTAAATATATCAAAGCACGTACATTTAAATTATGAACGCATATGTGTGTTATTTTATATATGACTTCCCAATCCTAGATGATATTATTTTAATTACTTTACTATTATTTTATTTATTTAAAAATGAATTATCTCCGTCAATTTGCTGTGTTCATCTTCAAATTGCTTTTAGGAAGGAAATAGCTATGCGGAATTTGAACGTGGATGTCCTTCTTTGAGAGAAAACCCGGATGAAGTTTGCCTTCAATTGCAATTACTAACGAAAGCGGTTTAATGCAAAGTTGATAATTAAAGGAAACCGACGCGTTACGAGGTGAAGCGAGGATACTTGGGTATTGATGTGAGATCAGTTTATAATTACATGAATTGTTAATAGTAAGAAAACTCAATTATAGCTGAATTCTTCACGAACTACTATTTTTAACGAGCTCGGTGGCGCAGTGGTGGATGACGCGACTTTGACACCAACGCTCGTGGGTTCGATTTCCACACAAGACAAACATTTGTGTGCATGAACATGTCTGTTTGTCATGATCTCAGTATGTTAAGAGAGCTAGGGCGCATCAAAGTAGGCCCTTTGGGGAAGTACCTCTACCTCACAGAAAACCGTAGCCAAATAACTACTCCCTAACTAGAGGGTTGTTGTATTTCAGAGAGTGAGTGAGGTCATCGGTAAGCTTCTAAGGAGTTGATGTGTTAGCAGTAGTGTCAGAGGAGTAGTCAGAACAAAAACGGGCTTAAGTTCAATGGTAACCAGTATGTGGCTAAAGTTCGACAATGGACATTCCGAAGCCGTTTGTGACATTGTCACAAACGGCTTCGGAAGATAAGAGACAGATACACTACTTTTAATTTAAAGTTAGTGAATGGTGACTCAATAAGTATAGTTGTTATATTTACGATTCCTTTCCTAAAGAAATACTTTACATTCCTAAGTAGAAGATTAATAAATTAACCAATTTACTTGGGCCGCACAGTATGATTGATAAAAAAAAACTATGGAACTTAAGAGTAGGTAGGGAAGGAATCAACAGTTTGCGCGGGACCGTGGTTAGGTGATATTAGAGAATCTCGTAAAGTTGATAGGGACATATGGTGGAGAGCTTCATTCATAATCAAGTATTATAGTGAACTTTACATCAGTTAATACTCGTACCTAGTGCATTGTTAAGAATTTAAAGTAAATATAATGTAGAGCCAAAAGTGCAATCAAACAATCACATTATTATACCATATTATAAAAATATTAACCTAATCTTTCACATCCTAATTAAAAGATATATTATGAATAATGTATTTTGTATAGGTTTATGGATATATGTAATTAGATGGCTAGTTGAATGTAATGGAATGATGAGAATCATTGCAAGGTATGCTGTAGAAATAATTTGTAGTTGGAATTCATTCCTTTTCAAATTTCTGCACTAAATTGTACTTATTTGTATTAGCGGTTACTCGCCATCGTAATAGGATAGCTGTGTTAATCGCTTTGTTATACACACACTTTTGTCCATTTGTTGTTAGGGTAACGTTCAATTTATATAAGTAGTTTGATCTTGAGATTATGAGCCCTTTAATATTTATTAATGTAAGAACAACATGCTTTGTTAATGAAATTAAAGTAGACGCTTAAGTTTCTAGTTTGATAATCTTACCTTTGAAGTAAATTTAATATTATGATGCAAATACTAGGTTTTAATTGCATATTAATTATTTGCTATGTGTATAGCTTAAGTTTATGTACTTCATATATTCAACAGATTTGTACTGTGAGGAGGTTTATAGATCTCCAGAGTTTTATCGCAAATGCATAAATAAACTTCCAATTAGATGGCACCATTGTATAGATAATGAGGGTAAATATTTTGATTATATAAATATGTTAGATTTTAGAAAAATACATTTTAATTTTTCAGTACAAATCGGCATTTCATACTTTAACCCCTAATATATATATTACATACAAATACATAATACTCTGTACAATAAAACCTGGCCTGATGGTAAGCACGTGTTTTGAAAATTTAATTGCGTGATCGCCAATTGTGTGTGTGAATTTGTACTGTGCATGTGTTAAGGTAGTTAATAGTTGTAATAGTTAATGTTGATTATTATTATTTTTTACTGATCCATTTTTATACCAAATTAACTTCAAATACGAACAGACTCAAAAGTAATGTTAAATGGAAATCGACCTCTTGAGTTATATGTCTTTTGACACCCGTAAAATTTCACGGTGGATTTTGGGGTAACAGTTCAATCATTTGTGCTGTACGTGGAATTCATATATATATATATATATATTAACTACAGTAGTCTGAGCGGAGTTTGTTCTGTCTGTTAGTTGTAAATCACGAAGTAAGACGATTGGAAAGGGGTCTGCTTTTTACTCAGAAAAACCACATGTTTTATTTTTAAGTTAGAAATAAGGATGTTTTGTCTTATTGTAAATCCCTACTCTCCCAATATCATCATATTGTAATATGATGCTTATCCAATGCCCTTCTAGGCGATAATAAAATTCTTAAAATTATTCTTCTCTCTGCTTTCTACATTTCTTCATTGAGCGGCAACTAGGTGCCGGTATCAGCAATCATAAATCTGTTATTCGATGGCAGTACCTGCATCCATCATGCGAGAGCCAATTTCTTAACTCGGCTGAACGCTAAGTGGAATATTTATGTACCCTATTTCTTGAAATAATTAGTTTTTAACAGCATATAAATTTTCACTATGATAGTTTGATATTATTTTAATTTTTCACAACGTGAATGTCGTCAATGAATATCGGTGTAAATTAGTACATTATTTGCTTTGATAGTTTAGTTTTTAAGATGTTAAAACATCGTAAGCTAAACTACAATAATTTTATAAAAGGTTAAGATAGGGAGGTTACATAAGACTTATAGCACCTTGGGACTTTAGTACCAAAAATTTCTCGCTGTAAAGTGTACCTTGGGACTGTGGTCTCAAAGTAGTGTCGCCAACCGATTGCCAAGAAAAACTGTCTGATTCCTTCAACTTCATTGCAATATTAAGGTACATATTCCGGAGTGTTCTAGAGTTACGTATTGATATTTCTCATTGACAGAAAAAAAAATCAAGTGACGCAATTTGGGTGTGGACTAGTGCGATAGTACTGTTGTGTTTTACAGCTAAAAATAATTAAAAAACGTCGAAGTTTTACGTTTGCTCTGTTGATTTAATTAGTAGGATATCTATGGTAAGATGATATTAAGTGCTAATAGAAAAATGTTAGGGATTTGTGTGATTTATTGGATTTAGGCTATTATCACGCTCTGTAATTAAATGTTACTTCATGTCTTCTATCTCATATTTTTCTCTAGTGGCTTATGTTATTGCCACAGTTTTAACAAATAAATTTAAATATAAGATAAGCTTTTTGTAAATAATATTATTTCTAGTGCATGTGCAAGAAAACATAATAAAATAGAAGTGAAATATTTCTTTTAGATAGAGCGTAAAATTTAAGCGCGCTGACACCATCCCAGGATGAATCACTTTTGATTTTGTTTCGCCTTGAACCCTTAAAAGACTAGACAAGACTAGACTACAGGTTGCGAAGAGAAGGTTAGGCTTTACCTCATCTTCTAACCTGGATGATCTAATACTTGTAGTATCATTAAATAAATTGTATAATTCATATATATATTGCTGCAAACAGAGCCTTGCCCATGGCAGGGGAGTATGAAAAAAAAATACTTGTAGTATCTAACAAAGTACATCTAATACCTTTACTAAAGGCCACTATTGTGGGTATGGGACTTACCGCTATTTGCTTTTATATTTTCCTAAAAGTCTTAGTCGTACTTCTGTTAAAATGGAATTTGGTATTGACAAATATACTATAATATTACACGCACACATCTAGTTGCTATAAGTTACATGAGTTTTTCTTATTATTTATGCGACTAAATATTATTGTCTCTCTAGAAATATAAATATTAATTTCGTTCATTTGGTAGGTGTACACCTACCAGGAGGGAGGATAAGGGTGAGTGCCCAGATGAGGTACCTGGGCCTCACCCTTGACGGAAAATGGACCTTCGGCCCCCACTTCGAGCGGTTGGGACCGAAGGTCATCAACGCTGCGGCGGCGCTGGGTCGCCTCCTGCCCAATGTGGGCGCACCCAGCGCCGCGTGGCGGCTGTACTCCGGCATCTGCCGGTGTATGGCCACGTACGGTGCCCCCATATAGGCGGACGTTCTCTGCGCTCGGAACAAGGCTCAGCTGCGCAGAGCGCAGCGGATCATAGCGCAGAGGGCGATAAGGGGGTACCGGACGGTAGCGTGGACGGCCGCGACCGCCCTTGCTGGCGACCCGCCCTGGGAGTTGGTGGCGGAGGTGCTCGCCGAAATGCATAGCTTCGTCGCTAGTAGGAGGGCACTCGGCGAGCGCCCCACGTTGGAGGAAGTGGGGCGGTGTCGCCAGTGAGGGCATTCAGAGATGACGCGGAGGTGGGGGGAGGACCTGGCGCAGCCGCGGTATGGAGTCCGCGTTGCGGATGCACTGCGCCCGGTACTGGAGGCGTGGATGCGCCGCAGGCGCAAACCCCTCACCTTCCGCATGGTGCAGGTGCTCACCGGGCATGGGTGCTTCGGCGAGTACCTGCACCGGGTCGCGAGGCGGGAGGAACAGCCGGGCTGCCACGATTGTGGCGCGGCCGAGGACACTGCCCAACACACGCTGGAGCAGTGTCCCAGATGGTCTCGGCAGCGCCATGATCTGGTGTCCGCACTTGGAAGCGAGGACCTCTCGCTCCCGAGCGTGGTCCGCTCCATGCTCGGGAGTGACAGTGCCTGGCAGGCGATGGCCCCCTTCTGTGAGACGGTCATGTCCCAGAAGGAGTCCTCGGAGCGGGACAGGGAGGATGATCCCGAGGCTGTCCCGCTCCGGAGACGGCGGACGGGAGTGCGGCGTAGGCGCTACGCGCACCTATTGCCGCCTCCCTAACTTGTGGGACTAGGGGTCAGGATGGGAACCTGGCCCCATAATGGTCCCGCCGCCGGAGGGGCTGTCCCAATTTGCCGGGGCGGCCCCTGGATTGAAGAAGTCCGGCCCCATCTGAGGGGCTGGCCAGTCGCAGTGGTGTCCTGTTGCTGACAGATCCGGGGCACCACACCAACGCGGCCGATGGCATTTCGCGGGGTCGTTTAGTGGGTATACCGTCGGACAGCCGACAAGGAGTCCCACACTACCACCGGAGGCCACCCAGGCACCGGTGGTGTGCGTAACGCATTTTTCCCCGCGTCACAAAAAAAAAAGGTGTACACCTATCAAATGAACGAAATTAATATTTGGGGAGATAGATCCAACATATAGAGGCTCCTTTGTGAATATTGATAAAATTTAGTACATTCACCAAGATATACTCTAGGATATATCAATGAAAGAGTATATACCAATGAGCAGATCTCAGCAGGTATTGGGACTATTGCGAATGTGTCGAAAATTAATAAGCAATTGACATGAGGAGAATTATTGATACTGGGTCATTACAGAAAATTGACGGACGCTTGCCGTAATCATCACGTCTGATCACTACCTCTGATAAGTGGTAGATTTCCACTCACTGGTCCGACCCGAGACTCGCCGGTAAAAGTTGACCAGAGGTAATACTGGCGTGAATAACTCAGGGGTGACGGAAGGTATGCTGCATTTTCTCCGAAATTGTCGTCCTCGCCCTCGAACACTTAGACTCCTGGAGTATATTCCTCTAACGAGTCCTCCCTCTGGACAGCCAACGATAGCAAACTATAGCTGTGTCTATATACTATAGTCGTGGAGACCTTCTTGTGTTTTCACTCCGACCTTCGAAAACACGCCAGAGCCGATAGTCCTGATCGACTCTCAGGCCACAAGTCGTCCTGCAGGTTTATTATTCTTCTACTTATTTATTGTTTCTTCTTCTTGTAACATTTTTAAATATATAAATAATATTTAGAAATGTAATTGTACTTAACATTTACACCGACGCACGGTGTAAGTACTGTGTACGTTCAACATAAATGAAATACTAAAGCACCGCATTAATCATCTGCAAGCAACTTTGGCATTTTGCGGCACTAATTACTAATGACTACTGGAACACTACACTGTTATAATGATATATACTATTGTCATATATCATATAACCAGAGTATATGCTTAAATGGTAGGTGGACGTATCATTGGGTACTATGAATATTATGCTTAATATTTCCCGGTAAAATGGCTCTATCTATCTATAATTTCACGTCCTTTGCGGTGTAGGCACAGAAAACCGAGCGCCACATAACTCGGTCCTTACATGCCTCACTCGCTTCTTTAACTAGCTATCTTATTGCTATTTATTGAATACACGATTTATAAACTTGTGCTATATTTTTTTTGTCAGTGTATACTAAAGCACGAGTTAAAATATTCGAGTAATAAACGCTATATATTTGCCGTGACCCGAGGCATGGTATACGAAGAGGCGTTATAGAGCGGCGCACGTGACCAGAACGGATGATATTACCAAAGTTGTATGGTTCTGCTTCGACCAGCAACAGAACCTAGATTGCTATTTTCGTTTCTACCGCAAAATGGAATAAAAAATAATAGTTAATTAGCGCGTTTATGTTGCTGTACCTACCTGAACATGAGTATATGAAACTTGAGAACGGCATTGCCCCTGTCCCTAATTTAGCGAAGTTTAAGTGTTACATTAAAATACTTCGTAGAATAGATAGATTATGTAACAGACTGACATATCGGTTTGTAAATTAAATAAAGGCGTAGCAATAAAAAGCTCCTTGTAATAACGTCCTCAGCGATATATGTATATGAATAATACTGGTCAGAAAACCTGCTACGAGTATATTGTGAGTGGCAGAGAATGAAAAAGATGACTCATTTTTTCCTATTATGCAATAAACAAGCAACACGGTACTTAATGTCAATATTTTAGGTGGTTTACTTAGTTACTGGACGATCTGAGCTCCTTCTTTTGTTGATAAAAATTTATATCGAAATTCATTTATATACTTTAAGGAAGTCAATTATTATACTTTTGATCAAAGGGAGGGGCAAGTTGGTTAGGAACAACAATAGACAATATTTTAGAGACGCAATAATGTTGTTATTTTATCTCTGATCAAACTCTTCCATCAAAAATTTCTGGGAAATTTATCTAACTTTCTTGTGATATCCTCGGATTTGTGGTATCTAGTGTCATTAAAACGATATTTGCAAAATGGTTCTCGCTTTCTTTCCATTCAATGTAACGTACGACTCAGATGACACAGCCGCACCCGCCTTTTTTGTTCTGTGACGTGAATAATAATTTTATTAAGAAAACATTATTTTCCCTTTAAACAGCCTACTCCAAAATAAATGAGACATAAACGCCTAAAAGCATTTTGTGATTGTTACTTCAGAACGTCACTATAAGCGAATTCTGTCAAAAATTTTGCGAGTGACAGGTGAGATCGGCGCGGAATACGGAAATATTCACTCCGCATGGAAATTGAATTCCATTGCGTCAGATTTACTTGTGTATCAACGCGTTCCGTATGTGACAAATTGAATGATATATTATATGGTTAGGTGGCTCAGATTTCGTGGACGTGAGGTGCGTTAAATATATAGGATTACGATCCTACCGCAAATTAGGCGATGACTTGAAATATCACGTTATTGTGCTACTGCCTTTATTTTCATTAAGACCGAAATTACTGGTATGTTTATGATAGAGGGAATATAGTACTTCATCCTCATATATCGGTAGATATTCTTGCACACTTTAGCCTAGATATAGAACGCGTCTATTAACAGACAGGATTTGTACCAGGCACCTACAACTGATTTTTGATATGATATTTAGTGACCCCACACCAGGATTTAAACCACTGGTGTATTGGCCAATAAATATATAAGTGGATCACAATATTCGAGTTTTCAGATTTGTATGTATTTGTAATTATAACTTGCTCGGTGGTGAAGAAAACTATCGTGAGGAAACTCGCGCGTCCAAGAAATTATAATATAGTATAAGTCACATGCAATACAATTGTATGGAAACAAGTTCAACTGAAAAACTAGAAACCAGTTGGTTTAAAATTGTAGTCACTAAATACTGGAATGTATGTCAGATAAATCCACAATTCAATGTCTCACCTTGGAATATACTCATTTGAATCTCTATTGTTTCGCATAATCATTGTTCAACCGACAGTCTATTCCGAAGCTTCATACTAGATTTCAGGAAGGTGCATATATTTTGTAGGATCTTCGGTAGCTATGACGACTGACGAGATTATTATATTACTGATTTATGTTAGGTCTAAGATTTATAAATTACTGAAGTTTCTCACACATAATTCCAAAAATACAAATTTGTGCATGAATTATTTTTTCTTTAATAGTGATGCAGTAGGACTTATAGATACAGAAATTTAAATGTATTCTTTTACAATAAATGTGTCTGACCACTTACGTACGATATAAAACATATTAACAATTTTGATGAAAATTTACAAGGTGGTAGTTTGTATACGAGTATATTTAATCTTGAAAATGTTTATTGAGAGTCGCGGAGAATCTGTTTAGTAAATATTGACTACCCTATATATAGCACTTGATTATGAGGCTCCATTATGAAATTACGAGATGTAATTTTGTCATGTACGTCCGGCCACAACAGCCACGAGGTTATATCAGCAAAATATGCAAATGCAAGTAGGTCATAAAATACGGCATGCTACGCTGATAAGTTTAGTTATCATACTAACTCTCATTTAGGTATTGCACAATACATTTTTAAACTGTACTATAGTAAAGTCCAACAAACACATGATCCGCCTGACGTGCCGCGGTTACTATAGTCTTCACAATGCGCTCTTACAATGTAAGAAGATTCACTCTCGCGTTGCCATCTCCGCTTCTATAGCAGCGTCTCCTCAACCGAGCTGCTACCTCAACTAGGCTGCTATTTCACACAGCTGCACACTACTATTTTCTGACTTTATACCAGAGCCTCATTTGCTAGCTGAACATGTAAGTGAGTTTGGTTTTGATTCTAATTATGGCGAGGAGCATTAATGTTATTTTTGATACAGAAAATTTTGAAATAATGATGACATGCCTGAAACTCGTGGTCGAGCCGCAGCATAAATATTTCCTCTTTTTCCCTGACAACTTGTGGGACCTACATTTTTGCGAAAGATAAATCTTTGTGTCAGAAATAATACTGAGTATTTAACAATCCTTGTTGTAGTTATAAATGGTTTATACAAGCAGATTGACTTTTTTTATATTATGTTGGCTTATCTCTATTCATGTCATATATTTATGATAATAAAAATAATCGGTTTTCTTTGCCATGTACATAGAGGTAAACATATTTTGACTACACAATTAAAAGTAAAGAAATCTCGAATATATACAACGCACAATTTTACCGGTGGCATATTTTCTCCATTAGAGGTATGTAGTGGCGCGCCGCAGAATCCGTCCCGTGTGGCGTTGGATGGCGACAAAGGAAAAATTCTACTTTATTTATTAGTTGTGAAATCTTAAACTGTACAATCATAAATTGCAATGTGCGCGAACGTAGAACAACCAGCGGCGGCGGAGGACGTTCACTCAAATTTATGAGTCGCACTGCGGAATATAAATTCTTCGTGGCTCTCCAACGATGAGACCGCGAAAAATTTATAAACTAGGCTTGAAACTACAAAAAAATAAACAGAGGCTCAATTCGTGCGCTTGTTAAATATGGCGTAATTATTATGGCTTTGCTTGACATTCTTTCTTACGAAGACGTAAACCGATAGTAATAAATTATTTGTAGAGATTTTTCCTGTTTCATTTATTTATTAAACACTATTGGTTTGCACATGAGTACTTTCACCCGACAAAACTTTTTTAGAAATGCGTTATTACATATGATTAGGGAATAACTTAACGCGTTTATTATGTTAAAAACTTCTTTTGATTTCCCGCCGTTTGATATATGTTTTCGTGTTCATTAACAAATTACAATATAGAATGCGGTGTTAAAGAAAATAGGATTGCAATGATTGCTTTGCACAAAGTGGGTATGGAGCCGTCGGTAATATTTAAGATAATTCAAAAGCTTGGTATAAGCGGTATGTTCATATATCGTACTATCAACAGATATACCAACATTTCCTCTGTTGAAGACCAAAAAAGTTCGGGACGACCGCGTGCTGTTAGAACTACAAAGGCTGTTAAAGTCAGAATTCGCCGAAACCCTATTACGAAACAAAAAATGTTATCGTGAGAAGTGAAGATTCCCGCTAGGGCTCTATCGCGTATAATAAAACAAGGCCTGAAGCTCGGCGCTTATCGTCGATATACAGAACATGCCTTAAATCAATCCTACAGTTGAAGAGAATGAATCAATCAAAACGCTTTCTATCCCGATACGCATGTGAAAAGCACAGAAATATTCTCTTTACTGGTGAAAAAAAATTCACGATTGAAGAGCACTACAACAAGCAAAATTACAAAGTGTACGCACACAAATCTAAAGAAATCACCCAAGTTGTTGAAAAGGTACATCGTGGTCATCATCATGCGTCTGCAATGGTTTGGTGGGGGGTGTCTTATCAAGGAGTCACAAATCTTCATTTTTGTGAAAAAGGAGTAAAAACTTCAGCCAAAGTGTATCAAGAGACTGTCTTGGGTCGTGTTGTGAAACCTCTTAGCCACACACTTATTAAAAATGTACCGTGGCCTTTCTAGCAGGACTCTGTACCTGGTCATTAGGTACGAACTACACAAGCCTGACTCGAAATCAACAATCCGGGCTTTATAAAATCTGAAGACTGGCCCTCATCTAGCCCAGATCTTTTTCCCTTAGACTACAAATTATAGTCAGTTTTAGAGGATATAGCCTGCTCGAAACGACACGACGACATTGTGTCTCTTAAGAAATCTCTGGGGCAAGCAGTGGCTAAATTTCCCATGGAAACAATGCGTAAATCCATAGATTCGTGGCCAGACAGATTAAAGGCCTGTATCAAAGGAAAATGTTGCCATTTCGAATACAATACTTAATTTTTTTGCTGAGTTTTCCATAAATATGTTATAAGTTTTATAAAATTATATTACTTCAAAAAATAAATAAATACATATTCTTTGTAATAGAACTTATGGCCGGGCTAGGTACATTGAAACCAATAAAATAATTGTTTTTTATGAATAATCACATATAGGTAATTCGTATGATTTTAGTACATTTTTTTGTAACAGATATACAACGGGAATGTAGAAGGAGCCGAGGAAGACCAAGACGGTAAGTCTACTGTGACCAATTGATCGTGTTTTATCAGAAGGTGATGTCAGGAGCCCTAGAAACCGGCGTGCGTGCATGAGAAGAGCTGTATAATAGTTGTGCGTGCTAGCTGATATGTCGGTAGAGCAAGAGAGGGCGTACGTTCGGGTTATTTTGCAGGCCAGAACTAATAGGATAATAATCTAGTCTGTTTCAAGACTATAGATAAGGGAAACAAAGGGCGCCACCTAATAAATCTAAACCCATCAGGAAAGTATGACAAAATAATATTCAAACTGATATAAAGAGAATGTAATCATATATTTATTCTTTACAGTCGCTTCTAGACACAATTAATAGCAAACTAAGTTAACTTTCAGATGTAATAAACTTAATTTAACTTCTTTTTAATGTAAATATTAAACTTTTAAACAAAAAATAAGAACTTTCATAATTACTGATTTTCTACGGTACAATTTTGGCATAATGGAATCATATGGTCACTTCACATTGCACACATGTTTTTACATTACATTTAGAGCATTGGGTTTTTGTTTTCCTGCCCTTGTTCCTCGGGCATATATAGTACCCTTTGTACGATTGGGTTCGGCTTGTACTGGAGACAGATTCTTGGTCCTGACTTTCACGATGCCTTTTTAGTCGTTTTTGCAGCGTTCGATAGCCTCTTCGTCTCCTTCATCTTCCAATAACTGCGCAATTTGTATATTATTCAGCGGACGGGACATTTTACATAACCTAAAACAAGATAAACGACAATATAACCCCAAAATATGTTACAATATTGTATATCAGCTTATTTAATATAACTGAAACCTTATATTTGTCACATTTTATCTATACATATAAATAAAATTGAAGTGTCTGTCTGTGATTTCAAAATAAAGCCTTTATCTTAAGCTTTTATTGTTATTTACACGTTACCAAAGCCTAAATATTCATTTTTAACTTTTTTATCTATATGTCAGTTCGTTTGTCCGGGCTAATCTTCAAAATGGCTGAACCGATTTTGACGGGACTTTCACTTGTAGGTTGAGGACTGTTCGGAGCCGAATATAGGGTACTTTTTATCCCGTGAATATTTAGGGTTCCTGCGTAAAAAATGAAAAACTGTTAAAATTAGGGGGAAGTATCCTCCCCTTCGGGAGACTTTGCAATTTTATTTTTATTATTTTCACAGAATACGTATTTTTTGTGACATAAAATAACTACGCATTTTATATATACGAGTATAAAAATGGAGTCCCTGACTAATTTGCTGCCTCATCAACGCCGAGGCCAAACCCTTGAACCTGGAAAGCTGAAATTTTGCAAAGACGTTACTTTTGCAATTAGCACGAGAGATAAAAAAGGATTTCTTGAAATTCGACCCCGAAGGGGGTGAAAACCGGATTGACAGTATAGAGCAGAAATATTTTTTCAAGTTAGTGACTTGAAACTTTGTACAGATATTTCCTATTAGAATTAAAAGTTGAATTGTTAAGAAATTGTTTTTTTTTTCAAAGTGAGCTGCTTTAGACTTTGTAAATATACTTTCAATCAAGACGTGAAAAAAGTAATTTCATCGTTTTTCAAAATTCCACCTTTGGCTGAAAAGAGGGTTGACAGTCTGTATGGAGCAGAAACATTTTTTGAAGTTAGTGACTTGAAACTTTGTACAGATACTCTCTATTAGAATCCATTAAAACTAATTTCAGCGTTTTCAAAACCTCCACCCCTTAAAGCGTGCAATGGGGTTCAAAAGTATTTACTGAATTAAAAGTTAAACGGTTACGAAATAGATTTTTTTTAAGTGAGCTACTTCACACTTTATAATTATACTTTCAATCAAGACATGAAAAAGTAATTTCAGCGTTTTTCAACGTCTTAGGGGGCGGAAAAGAGTGTTGATACTTTGTATGGGAGTATACATATATCTTGAAGTTAGTGATTTGAAATTTTGTTCAGATACTCTCTATTAGAATCCAAAAAAGTGGTTTCTACGTTTTCATAAATTCCAACCTTAGCGAGGTGAGGCGAGGTGAAAACGGGGTTGAAATTGTGTTTGAACGAGACGCTAATCTATATTAATAGAAATTGAGTTCCCGTCTAATTCACTGACTCATCAAGAGGTTCCTCTTGTAAAGCATATGAGAGATAAGAAAGGACTTTTTGAATTTCAACCCAGAAAGATATTTTTTCAAGTTAGTGGCTTGAAACTTTTCTGTTTTTAAAATAGGCAGTGTTGAGTATAAAGAGGTGTTTTGAGTTATACAGCCAGTATCAAATAGTCAATGAAAACCGAACAGATCGTGATATATCTGCATTACTACACAAATAAGGATATTTGATACTTTTACTAACTATTTAATGCCGACTGTACTAAAAAATAAGAAGTTAATAAAAATAAGTAAAACTTCCGAAATTCCAAAATCTACGGATGCGAAGCCGCGGGCATAAGCTAGTATAATAGAAAAACAACAATCTACCTTCAAGAAAGTCAAAATGTTATGTTTCGAGTTGTTCAATATTACTAAAACTTATTACCTGTCAAATTGCAATGTGTTAGAGAATAAATAACAAAACTAACAGTTATTTACTTACCCGTAATTTAGACAACACAAACAGTCACCGGGGGTGTCGTATACCCGAAACATGCTCTCAAAGCCCAACTGCTCACTACTGAACACCATTCGCGACGGAATTGACAGCGTCGCATGTGTTTACGAAGTTACCTAAAATATATTATATACCTAAAATATCAATAAAATTTTGACGAGCTCGGTGGTTCAGTCGTGAATGACGCGACTTTGATACCAACGCTGGTGGGTTCGATTCCCACACAAGACAAACATTTGTGTACAAGAACTGTTTGTCTTGGTCTGGATGTTTTAAGAGAGGTAGGGCGCATCAAAGCAGCCCGTCTGGGGAAGTACCTCCACTTCACAGAAAACCGCAGCCAAAGAACAACTCCCTAGAGGGTTGTTGTGTTCCTGCGTGTGAGTGAGGTCACCAGTAAGCTCCCAAGGAGTTGCTGTGTAAGCAGCAAAGGAGGCATCGCGCGAGTGATACTTAATATATCGCAAGCGTTAATAGGCTACGGTAACCGCTTTACATCAGGTGGGTCGTATGCTTGTATGTCTCCTGACAAAGTAAAAAAAAAAATTTGCGCGCTAAATTAAAATTTTATAAAGTTATGAGCCTGGGAAGGAGTGTGACACCCCAAGGATGTTAAATCTACTCGTACCTACTACATTAGGCCTAGGCATGAAATCACATATTCTATAAAAGAGGTGTACCTTTGTACAGATGTAGTTACTTTTGAGTGCATCATTGGCTCAAAACGTTTATCTTAAGAAAAAGGAAAGAAAGGAGTTAACACTTTATAGAAAATTCGAAACATTAGAACGGTCACCTGACAGTAAACGGGGCGTCGTCGGGTGTTATGACAAGAAGAAACCAGCGTTGCGCCTTTCTTGTTATGTACACATGTGGACGACCAGCAACTGCGGGCTACGGGATACATTGCAACACGCGCCATTATAACCTCGAATTTAGACGGTGCTTCCGACCGAACCTTACAGTCTGCAATGAACAAAAAGTAACCATTAGATTCTCGACATCAAATTACCGGGAATGAAAATATCCTCCATTTAATGTTCTCAAAAATGCAAACTATTCAGACTTACTTAACCGGTATTGAAAGTTGAAAGGTCAAGGCTAATTTCATCCCTTAAATCTACAGAATTAGAATAATGTGTTAATTTATTAATTCAAAAGCCATATTGAATGGCTAGGTTCACTACGACCCAAGAAGTTGATTCTTAAATCTTTCACAAAATTAAAAGGCTCCCAAAAAACGCGGTCTCTACCAAGCCGGAACCAATACCATCATGAATTCATCTTCTTCTTAACAGATGACCTTGGCAGTATTGATATTCGCAATTAACATGAAAGTCGGGTTTGCACCGTTACAGCTGTATATGTTAAAGAAGCCATTGAGGTGTGTAAGGATCGAGTCATGTAGCGCTCGGTTCTCTCTACCTAACCCGCCAGAGATTTGACGTGAAGTTATATATAGATAGAATTTTTGTAAAACACTCTACAAGTCTTTTACAATATCTCGAGATGCAATTGCAGATAATATATTTTATTTGTAGGAATCTAAAATACCACTACACGTTTTGTTGTTTGCTAAAATAGAATTCACAATACAAAATGTTCTCAGTACCTTTAATATAGTTTTATAGTTGCAGAAGTCTACTGTCCGACTTTCAGTGTCAGCTTTAGATCTGGTAATCCTGAAAGCTGGGACTGGAGACTTACGGTGTCAAAGTCTGTCACATAAATATAATTTTCTTTACACAACACACTGTGGACAGAACAACAAACCAAAAAAGAAGAAGCTTATATAAAGAAGAAATTTTTGTAACAACCAATAAAGTTATTAAAACAAAAGTAGATATTAATATCTATATTAATAAAAATGGAGTTCCTGACTAATTCACTGACTCATCAATGCCCAGGCCAAACCTTTGAACTTTGAAAGCTGAAATTTTGCATAGAGGTTACTTTTGTAATGCTCACGAGAGATAAGAAAGGATTTTTGAAATTCAACCCCAAAGGGGGTGAAAAAGGGATTGACAGTTTGTTGGGGCAGAAATATTTTTTGAAGTTAGAGACATGAAACTTTGTACAAATAATCCAAACAATGGGTTTCAGCGTTTTTAACAATTACACCTCTTAAAGGGTGTCATGGAGGTCAAAAGTATTTCTTGAATTAAAAGTTTAACTGTTAAGCAATTGTGTTTTTTTAATAGTGAGTTACTTTAGACTTTCTAAATATACTCTCAATCAAGACGACAAAAAAGTAATTTCAGCGATTTTCAAAATTCCACTGATCTGAAAAGGGGGTTGACACTTTGTATGGAGTAGAAATATATTTTGAAGTTAGTAACTTGAAACTTTGTAGGAACATACTCTGTTACATAAAATAAAATGGTTTTAGTGTCTTAAAAAATTTCACCCTTAGGGGGTGAAAAGGGGGTTGAAAGTGTGTTTGGACGAGACGCTAATCTATATTAATAGAAATGGAGTTCCTGATTAATTCACTGTCTCATCAAGAGGTTCCTTTTGTAATGCATATGAGACACGAAGAAAGGATTTTTTGAATTTCAACCCAGACAGATATTTTTTCAAGTAAGTGACTTGAAACTTTTATTTTTATAAAATAGATAATGTTAGGTATATATAGGTGCTTTCACAAATAAGGATATTTGATACTTTTACTTTTACTAACTATTTAACGCTGACTGTACTTAAAAATAAGAATTATAAAAAAAAAACTGCCGAAATACTAAAACCTACTCGTGCAAAGCTAGTGTATTTATAAATATAGGAAAATGTATATACAGGAATTTGAGGTTCCTTATTGTTATTAAGGAAAACCCTGTAGAACATAAGCTTAATATACTATTTGTGCTCGATATTATGATATGGTACATGCCAGGCAGATGATTTACTTATAGGACACCCTTTCTCCCACATCCCGTATGAAAATACTCTAATTGATTCTGTTTTTATGATATTTGGGGCTTCCTTTTACATTTAAAATCCCAATTTTCAATTACAGGTATAACTCATTTTGTTTGCGAGCCAGAGATCTGTAATATACATATGGAGGGGCAGCTGAGTGTCACATATATGTCACGGAACCCTAAAATTTTGTGGGAATATAAAGGAATGCTCATTAGTAAGTACCTACATTATAAAATGTACCTCATAGAATGTAACTTGTTATGAACAGACTTGTTGGAATTGTAAGCGTAAAGAGTTACATTTCCACTTCTAAAATGTCAACACAAAAATTTATCTACTTATATCTTCAAAATTCAAATATGCTTATATGTCATATCCCTTACAGGCAGAGAGAAGCGAGCGCCATAATACAGTTTTTATATACCTCACATACTTATTTAACACTAGCTTTTACCTGCGGCTTCGCTCGCATTGATAAAAATATTTTTATTTTAAAGTATCATATTTTACTTCTGATACCTCCAAGAATATGTGTACATAGTTTCATGATGATTGGTTCAGTAGTTTTCGCGTGAACAAACAAACGGACATTCAAATTTTTAATATTCGTAGGATTAGTAAGATTCACAGCTTTTTTTATGCACGCCCGCTCTTTTTCGGGCTAAAAACCGACGTAATTTGAATTGGAGTTTCTCGAATTTTAAATTCTTCCATTTTTCCGTGGTATAATCGCTTTGCCATTCTTTCATTCCGCATACTTTTTGTATTTTAGAACCAATGAAAAATGTCTTTTCTTATTTTAACAACAGTCAAATTTTAAACAATGGTCTCATTTCGATTGCATTTGTTTTATTTTCATACTCTCTTTACAACACTTAGCTCTCGCTGCCATACGCTAGCGTTGGGATCAGCACCGCGTTGTGAACAGCGAGCAGTGTTTTACGGCTTAGGTCTCAGCTACCTAAATGTTTTCTATGCTATTCTATCCATTCCAATTGCAAAGCCATCAGCAAATTGAAAAGAGTTGAAATAAAGAAAGCTTGACTCATCATTAAGTATCACTCACATGATGCCAGCTCTGCTCCTAACACAGCTACTCCTTAGGAGCTTGCTGGTAACCTCATTCAATCCCAGGAACACAACAGCCCTCCAGGGATATGTTATTTTTATTTGACTGCGGATTTCTGTGAGGTGGAGGCACTTCCGCATACGGACTGCTTTGATGCGCTCTACCTCTATTAAAAACCCCCAGACCAAGATAAACAAACATGTTCCTGCACACAAATGTTTATTCTTGTAGGAATCGAATCCACGAGCTCTCTTGTCAAAGCAGCGTTACTAACCACTGCGCCACCGATCTCTTATCGTTGACAATCTGTTTCCAGAAATACTACTTGGTTAATTAACTATAAAATATAACTTAAATGGATATTTTACAATTGCTGTTACTTACGTTACGTAAGTGGATATAATAAATATTAGCCAATCCCGGCAGACGATATCCTGTAAAAATTCCATATTTTAAAAAATACCACATAAATGTAAACGGTTTCTATATTTAACCAAGAACCATTTTTATATGTGTATATGCTGCACATTCAAATTCAAATTTTATTTGATTTGATTTGATATGACAACATATACATTTGCATGAAATTTAGACAACAATTCAGCCACAATCTACCAAAAATATGTGCAACATGTGTTAAATAAATATAACAATATAAGTTATTCACAGGTGATAAAACCATATATCATATATAAAAATATCACAACAATGAATCAAGATTTGAACAAATTAAAATAATTTTAAAGCAACATATAATTTTACTACTACCTAGGCACCTCAATGAATAAAATCCATCTGTCCAATTATGAACTATTAAAATTTTGAAAAATTTTGGATATAACAGTGGGATAAAAAACCTATAAATTTATATGATAGAGATATATGAATAGGCAAAAGAATTACATTCCAATAACACGGCCGAGCAAAAAATTGCCAAAATCCTACTTATACATTGTACAAAGTCAATAATAACTTAATTAAGAAGCCAAAACTTTTCTGAATTATTGATTTTGAAGCCAATTTTCGTTTTTACTAATTTCTTATTTTAGCATAAATTATTCTAAAAGCCCCAAAAGGTAAAAATATCATTTCGTTTCTATATCTGCAATTCATGATTCCCGTTTCGTCTTGACCCATTTTTATGAGGACAGCAGAATTTGTGTGACAATAATAGATTCCGTTATGTGTTACCTATATAGCTAGCAGTTGTCAGTGTAATTTATTGTTTCTTACTCGTATAAGTTCAAAATTTGTATGAGAGTCAGACAGTTCGATATTTGGACAACGGTTACCATAAATATTGAAGTTGTGACAAGCACGATCATGAGCTGATATATTCTTAACCAGTATGGATTCTACATAGACTGGTTAGTTTTATTTTCATTATTAATAAGGACTGGCATCAAGACATCAGTTACGGTGGGCCTTCTTCTTATACTTCACGTTATCCCGTTTCCTAATCCATTAGCATTGGCGGAGTCCGCTACCTAAGCTAAGATTTGGCAAAAACATTCATTTTTACATGGAACGAGTGCCGTCAGACCTCCACAACCCAAAGGATAAACCAGACCTTTCTTAGGTCACACGACTTTCGAAATATAATTTCTTGGATGTGTGAGTTTCCTTATGATGTATTCTTTCACCTCCGAGGAAATGATAAATTTGTACATAAATCGGGAAATATGAATGTAGTTGTACATGCCCTCGGATTCGAGGACTAGTTATAACGGGACAGGCCCACCACTCATACCCACCACTGTGTCTCCTGTGTAGCCAGAATTAACAGCGGCGACCACAAAAAAGGCAATAAACAGTGAAGTCCATTGCCGTCCCGGGGGTTAAACTACAGCTGCCTTGGAACTCACAAACGAATTTAATCAGAAGAAATTTGTAGGAGTAGGAAGTTTTAGAATTGACTTCCCCTCTTGGCAAAGTGAGAGACAGCAATATGACAAATAAGGCATTTAAAACCTCAAAGAGATGGCTAGTCAAGTGAAGCTCAACTGCCGTGCACCACGGATAATCAAATATCTAACACTATTGGGACCTAAACAGTGAGTTGTTACCTAACACATCGATTCCAATAATATAGATTGCAGAACCGCCTAAACGCCTGGTAGTTCTCCCTTGTTGCCACCAAATCAGAATAGTATACTACCCCGGATGTGACACGCAAGGAATTTAACATATCGTCCCGCTCTCGTTGCCAGAGATCGCACTCCCAGAGAACATGATGTGCTGTTTGCTCGAATTCATGATTTGTCGTAGAACACTCACATAAAGGCGATGACACAAGTCTAAATGAAAAGAGCTTTGCCCTAAAGTTTCCATGCCCTGTTAAAAATTGCGCAACAGGATGATCGACTTCTAACCACTCTTTACTTAATCTGTCTCGCACTGATTGAAAGAACAGATACAAGTGGCGTCCTTTAGTAGAAGTTTCCCATCTTTCTTGCCATTCAGACAGTAAAGTTTCAAATACCTCGTCAATTGGTTTGAACAATCTAAGAATTTTGTCAATATCGCGGCGTTTTAGAAAGTCAGGGTGTATGTTTTTAGAGGTGTAGTACATTGAAGCCCGGCGTTGAATTTCTAAGTCAACTGGTAATACGCCTGCCAGCACTGGTAGTGCCTCGGTACTCACAGTTCTATACGATTTACATAAGAATATTAAAGCGAGCCGCTGACTTTGCAGCAACTTACGACGCGCAGCACCTATGGTAGCCCTATCAGCCCATGCAGGTGAACCGTACGTAATACATCCTAAATATGTGGCTGTGTAAATAATTTTTAACGTTTTAAAAGTTAAGCCCCAGGTCGAGGTGGAAATTCGAGTTAACGCATAAAAGTTCTTTTTGGCTTTTTCTCCAACCTGCTTTATGTGTTCAATGTAATTAAAACCTTTGTCTAACAGTAATCCCAAGTAACAAACCGAGTTTTTGTTTGCAACTGATACTCCATTGAAGTGGAATCGCGGCGAAACCTGCAAATTTCCCTTAAGCAAGAGCTGATATGTTTTGTGAGGTGCGAAATCGAGACGGTTACGACAACCCCAGTCTGAAATGAGGCCAAGGCAAGTAATGGCTAGTTTTTCTATACTTGATCTGGAATTAGCTTTTATTAATAAGAGGCCGTCATCGGCGTAGCCAGTTAACGAACACCCTTCCGGTAAGGGTAGGCTAAGAAAGTCATCAAAACCGATATTCCAAAGATACGGCCCTAACACCGAACCCTGAGGACAGCCCTGCGTAAGCACCTTCGAAGCAGCATAATGCCCAAATGTTAATTTAGTTGTACCATTAAAAAAGTACGATCGAATAAGGGAGTATATGTTGCTATGGCAACCTCTCGCCTTTAGTTTCAGCAACAACATTGGCCACCAAGCATTATCGAAGGCACCTGAAATGTCTAAGAAAATACCTACAACGTATTTACTAACCGAGAGTTCCACAATTTTACGCACTACGAGTGCCGCATCAACAGTAGACTTGCCGATGGTAAAGCCGAATTGATTTTTATGAAATTGAGGGCCACCGGGCAACAGACGTGGTACAATTAAACGTTCAAGTAATTTACCCAACGATGGCAGTAGGGTAATAGGGCGATAAGACTTCGGATCGTCGGGTTGCTTATCACCGCTTTTTGGTATTATCTTTATAACACCACTACGCAAAACGCTAGGAAAGTTGCCTTCTACAATACACCGGTTTAATACCTTTAAAATAGGTTCCGCGGCTACTTTACAAGCTTCCTTGATCATTTTGTTTGAGATTTTATCATCACCAGAAGCTTTATTTGTTGGTAATGTTTTTACAACATGTAGAAATTCGTCCATTGACACCACAGTTGACATTGGAGTGGCAGGGCACAGATCTACCGCGGCCCTCACCTCGCGATGGTAGTCACTATCATTATCAGGGCAATCATCCGGAATTAAAGCATGCAAAAGTGCATCAGTAGTCTCCTCTATACCGAGGGTGTGGGTATTATCAAGTTTAATATTAGAAACAAAGGCCTGATCAATGCGCCTATTTGCCTTAAATTCGTGATACAGGGGAGACCACGGTCCCTCACAATTTAATCTTTCTACTATTCGTTTTAGCAAATTACCCTTAGATTTTTCGATGGCGGCGCGATAGTGAGATCTAGCAATACGCAAGTTACTCAGAGCAGTTTGGTATGGCTCTCCTTCGATTTTACGTTTTCTTAATTTAGAAATCTTACGTCGGGCACAGCGGAGACTCCTACGCAGCCTGACAAGCGTATCATTCCACCAGTCACAACGTCTCTTATTAACTATAGCTTTTCGGCCCATAATAACGTCGGCACAGTATGTGAATGTATCAGACATAATTTGAACACTTTCTGTGACTGTAAGTTCAGCACGAGTGAAATCCCCGGCGCGAGAAGCGAAAAGAGAAGCAAAGGCTGCCCAATCGACATTTTTAGTTTTATACTGAAAGCCAGTATATTGTTGCGGGTGTAAGTTGTCTACAACCGGGGAGAAGTTACAAACGATCAGACGGTGATCACTGCAAGAAGCCTCAGGTAAAACGCGCCAGTTTTGTATTCGGACGTCTACACTAGAAAGTGTGACGTCAATAGAAGACTCGCCCATTGCGCTGCTAAATGTAGGTGGTGCTTCTGGGGTATTGTGAATAAGAAGATTCATTTCAGCAATGAACTCTTCAACAGCAGAGCGTCTGTCAGCATCGGTTGCTCTCAGCTTACCGTACCATAATGGCGATGATGCATTTACGTCAGCTCCTACAACTACTTTATGACCAGAAAGCGCATGTAAAACTCTACGCAGATGGTGTAAATGAGGACCTACTGGGTCTGAATATTGAAAATAACAACTCACTACGAACACTCTTAGATAGGGCGATGTTACTTCAGCTACCGCACAGTGCGTGGACATTAAGTTATTTATCGCTGTTATAGTTAAACCGCTTTTTGGAACATAAATACCCGCGCGTGACTTGTTACTGAGCTGTAGGAATTTACTGGTTAGTTGGGCTCGTTGGTATTGCTCCTGAACTAAGACTAAATCGAGCTTATAGTCCGCAACGAGCTTATCTAACTCTGATGTTGCAATTTTATCGTTGTGAAGATTTAATTGAGCAATCACGACGTTATCCATATCTGGTATTTAAAATATTGTACTCCAACCTAGCCGCGTAAGTTGGACAAGATTCTGACCCGGTCTTGTGGTCAGACACCTTCTTTAGCCGCCTACATGGTGCGCATATCGGTTTAAAGTCTTTTTCCGATTTCTTAGTACATTCCCGCGTGTCATGAGATTCAGCACAGTGAGCACAAGTTGGTTTGGTCTCTGTGCAATATTTGCTAACATGACCGTATTGTTGACATTTTAAACAACGTACTACTTCAATGTCATCCACGAATCTACATGTGGCAAAGTCGATAAAAAATTTTTCTTTTGTTGAAATAAGGTGCTTGCGTATTTCCGGGGATAGTTCGATACCCATCCATTTTCTACCGTAAACTACAGGACGACGACGCACTATTTTTATATCTTTCAAGTACTCAGACAATGTAATGTTCATTTCGTTTTTTATATTTTGATTATATAACGCTGACAAAAACTTTGTGTCGTCCATTGTATCGGGAATGTCTTTTATAATAATACGCGGTCGGCGTCCTTTGGGCTTTTCGAGTTTAAGCCCCGCCGATTTTATACCTTCTGCCGATTGCAGCTTCCGTAACTGAGCATCATTTGATACACGTAAAACTACACCCGATTTGGCAGTTTTTTTAACGCCTACGATTTGAAAACCATCATCGGATGGCTTGATGGCTTTCATAAGAGCCTCCTTCGTGGCTTCGGACGTTTTGAATTCCGCGGATCGTGTCTCTGTGGATATGCCACAATGCAAGGCATTGGTTCGCGAGTTTGAATGGGTTTAATTTGCTTGGGCAATCGAAGTTTCAATTTGTCTGAGTATGATTCACCGGTTTTAGCAACGGGTGCTACATGGTTATTTTTGGCTTCTAATTTAAGTGCTAGCAAATCGCGTTCTGTTACGGCAAGCTTCGTTTCAGTTGTTGCTGATTTTATGGCCATCATAGACACTAGAGAGGTAACCCGCTGAGTCATATCCATTATTGCCGATCTATGAGCAACACCAATGCGAGAGGTCAGTCCGTTAATAATTTCGTTAATTTTTGCCAAACATTGTGATGATTCGCGGACGAACTCGATATTGTCAACGTTCGAGTCTACAAGTTCAAGCGAGCTATTACGACTTAAATTGGCCATATTTTCAAAGCTAGACGACCGCTGTAGTCGTTTTTCTTTAGGTGACAAATTATTAGGTGATATATCGCCTAACGGTCTTTTGACATTACTGGTTGTTGCGGGCGGCGAGCGTGGTGTCAGGTTACTGCGGCGAAAAACCGGCGTATTAATTTTTGTACCACCAGGATCATCGGGGTTGTTCGGCATTTTACAATAACAACGAACTTAGTAGCAAATAAAAATAGAATAAATTTAAATAAAGCTAATACGTATCAATACAAAATATTACCCCGATACCGGGGTAAATTTATTGACTGACAACACCAGGAGATAACAATTTGCATACGCTTTTAATATTTTAATGCTACTAATTAATCTTAACTATTGCTTTTCAATAAAATAGAAAACAAAATATCGAATAATTACTTACTTTTCGACGGGGCAAACCTGTTTTTACAAAGCCGCGGACGACGAGACGGCTCGTGCGTACGTACTACCTACCAGTTTCTTGATTTATTTCACTGCGATGAAATATTACAAATTAAACCTTAATTTAAACGAAAATCGACGCGGAATCTAGATATTTATATCACAATAAACCAAATTCAACGAAATATCACACACACTGTACAATAACAACGAAGTAAAATATTTAAATAGCAAACAAATACACGGAGAAAATAAGCGCACCCGACTCGCGAGGAAGCGGGAGGGGAATCGAGGACTAGTTAGTCAATAATAAGCAATGATAACCCAGTGGCTAAGGAACCGGCCTACTGAGCAACTAGTCCCCGGCATATACCACTAAATTCGTGTATCCGGATTTATGCACATATTTCTAATTATCACTTCAGATAGCAGTCATCAGTGGCGTGCACAGAGATTTTTGACAGGGTAGGCAGATTTTTTTTGAAGCTATTAACTTACCAAAAAATATAGAATGTTGATTTTGGTTACCCAGTCTTGTGGAAATAATGATGTATGTTTTTTTTTCACCGAAAGATAGTTTTGAAAACGCATCTTTTTTTATTTTCCTGCACACACCACATGAACAACTTTCGCAGTGAATATCATCTATATTTATCAACTTTAAAATCTTATTTCGTCTGCTACCAATCAATCGATTCAAAACAAAAACAATGGCGGCCGCTTTAAAATCAAAATAAAATTTAACATCAATTTTATACGAAAAAAAGTCGTTCCATGTCAAAAACAGTATCTTCGCCAAGTTCTTACCCTTATATAGCGCCCGTGACCACGGCTGATGCAACTCAACCGAAACGTCGGGAAATACAAAGGTAATATTTTACCTAAATTACGCGTCAAGTCCCGCATTTTTTTTTTTTTTTGTAATTTTTAAACTATTTTAATAGAGGACTGCGCGTGTATGCTTGTAGTGTAATAGCATAGTAAAATCAAATAAGTAGGATATCTTCATACATACTATATTATAGATCCCTGATGATTCCCCTATAGGCGAAAATTGTTTTGTATATAGATAGACTATGCATTTTTGACGATTGTATAAACTATAAGTGACATCCCTACGTGTTTAGGCTATTATCGTTCGCTCGGGGCTCGAGTCGGCCTACTTATTTGTTTATACAATGGTAATAGTAGGAACAAATAATTTAATGTATATGTCGTATTCGTATGATTTTTCGGTCTATCGGTATGCAGGTGTATGGTGGGTAGTTGTGCAATGAGAAATCCAATGCGATTCGTATCACACTATAAATTTAAATCAACACTTGTAATCAATGTTCAGGTAAATACGAAACGAAATGAGAGTCCCAAGACGTCGTCACTTGCCGCCGTTTGCACTAACTCTCCCTTTCTCCCAGTGTCGACCTCTTGATTCTGCCAAAGCGCGCCACCGTTCGCGCGCTTTCGTTTTAAACATCCATATTCATGACCGGATGCGGCATATGTACCTGTTGAAAACAAGCTGCTTTCTGCCGATTGCAGAGCGCCTAAGTACAGCTCTTGATATTTGACGTCAGAAATTTTCGTAGCTTAATTGTATCGAAATTGATTTAGTCGAAATAAAACACATTTATATCTATACTAGCATTTTCCCGAGGCTTCGCACGCGTAGATTTTGCAAATGCCAAATGCAATTTTTAAAACTCGCCATACGCTTGGTATTAGTAAACTGTTTGTGTACCGGGCTATTAATAGGTACAATGAGACCTCCTCTGTTTGTGACAGAAAAAGATCTGGCCGTCCATGTAGTGTTCGTACGAAAAAGGTGGTCAAAGCAGTAAGGGAAAGAATTCGAAGAAATCCTGTCCGAAAGCAAAAGATTTTATCTCGGGAGAGCACCAAGAACCATGTCGCGTATTTTAAAAGATGACTTAGGACTTGCAGCCTATGAGAGACGTACTGGTCATATCTTAATTGATAATTTAAAAAAGAATAGGGTGGTAAAATTGAAACAACTACTGAAGCGGTATGCAAAAGGAGGTCATAGAAAAATTTTGTTTATGGATGAGATTTTTTTTTACAATTGAGCAACATTTTGACAAACTAAATGACCATATGTTCAAAGCTCTAAGGAAGCTTCCCAATTAGTCGACAGAGTGCAACGTGGGCACTATCCGACTTCAGTGATGGTTTGGTGGGGTATTAGCTATGAAGGAGTGACTGAGCCATACTTTTGTGAAAAAGGTATCAAAACATCGGCACAGGTGTATCAAGATACCATTCTTGAGAAGGTAGTGAAGCCCCTTAACAACACCATGTTCAATAACCAAGAATGGTCCTTCCAGCAAGACTCGGCGCTGTGTCATAATGCTCGGTCTACGCAGTCTTGGTTGGAAATGAACGTTTCGGATTCCATCAGAGCTGAAGACGGCCAGTCTTCGTCTAGTCCCAATCTTAATCCGCTGGATTATGATTTATGGTCAGTTATAGAGAGTACGGCTTGCTCTAAACGCCATGATAATTTGGAGTCCCTACAACAATCCGTACGATTGGCAGTGAAGAATTTCCCATGGAAAGAGTACGTGCTTCTATTGATAACTGGCCTCATAGTTTAAAGGACTGTATGGCAGCACTTCGAATAAGCTTTTTATATTTTAAATTGTTTTTATATTTATGTATTAAACTAACACACTGTAAAAGTAATAAATGTTATTTGCAATAGAAATTGTTTTTTTCTTTGTTTCAGTATTTATGGCAAGGCTAGGTATGTAACATAAACTAACTGGACTGGGGAATTTCCTACTGGTACTTAACAGTAGAGTACTAGAATGACAATTTAGTAGAGAGTTGTTGTATTAACTAAGGAATTAGCAACAACTCTTTATATATATATATGTATATATTTATATAGATATTATATATAACAGCTTTGTATGTGTGAATGTGACTAGTTAGAATAGTGCCTTTTATTTGATAGTGGACCTAACCGTTTTTTGTCGAGTTCGTTTACTACCTACGTGCTGATTCGGAGAAGTAATGCGGCTTCTCCGCGATCAACAGATATGCGCGTTTGTCTTTTGCCGATTTGTATTTTCAAGAGTTTGTCTGTTCTGTCTAACACTGGGTATGGTCCCTCATATGGCTGGGTTAAACTCTGACGAAAACATGCGAACATTTTGAGAGTTTCGGATGTATGAATATCGTATTTTTATGCGCCGACATCACGTACACGCATATTTTGGCATAATATTTTTTATCTACAATAATGGCATATTTAATTCCGCATAACTTCTAACTCCCGGTCAAAATAAAATTGTTACACATTAGGCTTAGCTGGATGGATCTTCTAAAGAGATAAGCTAATCTTTGTGCACTATTTTCTTTGTAACTTCTATTTGTGATGTTATGCGATAAATTTTGGGAAGGTCGCCTAGCACAAGTACAGAGAAAAATATAAGAAACAAAGCACCGTTTTGCCATTATATTACACAAAAGAAACATTATTTACAATTTTATTTGATGCATATCTCTAAACCGAGTTCAGGTGAAAAACTTTATCTTCGGAAAATTGTTATCGACAGGTATCGGTCGGGAAAACCGATTTTCTGAGATTTGGTGTGAAAGGTTGGAACTGATAAGGAACCCTCAGTGTACGTGTATGTATGTATATCTTCACGCCAGTTCCCTTGCGGGGTAGGCAGAGAGAACTGAGCGCCATAAGACGCGTACATATACGTACAGTGTACGTGTTAGACCTGCATTTGATTTATTTTTGTTACCAGCCTGCCTGAGGTGCTACGGTTACGATAATTTATAAACTCTTGTAACATGACTAGTTTTCCAGGCGAAATAGCACGATCGTTGACATTCCAGCTGCCAATTCATCAAATCTTCAACTCTACAGGCATTTATAGAAATACAAATAGCCTCAAGAGGTACTACAGAGGAGCTTACCAAGGCAGTGTGCTATAAAATATCGCTGTCCATTGCTACAGGCTGCATTAATACGAGTGAGTTTGGGGTTAACCTAAAGATACACGTTAAATTAATTTTGATATTATTCATCTACCTATGTCTGTCTTTAGGTTAAATTTCTTGTGGAGTAGGCAAAGAGAACCGAGTGCCACATGACTTGGTCACCACTCATCGCACTATCTTCTGCGCATATTTCACTTCTACTTCAGTACCTACAAATGTGAATATTTTTCTCTGATCTTATGAATTAATTATGAAAGTTGTTCTATATGAAATGTATTTTTAACGTATAATTTACGCTCCTACTTGAATTTCGTGGGTAGGTTTATCTTGTTGCTCTTGGTTCATTTTCCATTCGTCAGACCCTAATAAAACGCGCAAAACCCTTTCTATCCGTTTATCTATTCAGAAAAATTTCCCTATGAATACAAATAGGTGAACTGAACGAAAATATTGGGCAAAAATTGACTATGAATGGTTTTTATAGTTTCGTTTAAGTCTTTATAAGTATGGTAAGGGTAAGGGTGAAAGATGAAGGATATAATTAAAATTTTGGATATGTCCGTGCAAGTTTTAAGACTGTATTTAGTGTAAGTATTAAATCGCGGTGATGGATAAAGTTTGTCTCTAATAGGACGAAGAGATCCGCTGAGAGGATGACATATACGTCTGAATCATATATCACGTAATCATCTTTATAGTCCCGTCCAGTCCATTTAAAAAAAAATGTAAAATATAGTAAAAGTGAAAATTAAGGACTGAAAATGTCTCCTAGTAGGTTTTCGGGGTCGCTGATCACGATCCACTATTAATTTTCCGGAATTCACACGGGGAGCGGAAAATCGGAAAATTTGGTTAATTTTCCTACTTTTTACTGCTTTCTTCGGTGTTGTCAAATTGGGTTCGCACCTGACTGATAGCATGTTCGTGATTAGCGACCTAGAAAACCCATATAATGACCTGCTACACGCTCATATCGCCCAAATTAAAAATTTTCTTATACCAGATTTTCCACAGCTTTCCGAAGATTTTCCACAGTTTTTCGAAATTTACGTCTTGACATCAGAAACATCATTATTCATCTTCAGGTGCGAGCCCAATTTGACAACACCAAAGAAAGCAGTAAAAAGTAGGAAAAATAACCAAATTTTCCGATTTTCTGCTCCCCGTGTGAATTTTCCGAAAAACTAATGGCGGATTCGTGATCAACGACCCCGAAAACCTAGTAGGGGACATTTTTAATCCTTAATTATCACTTTTACTATATTTAGCAAATTTTAAAAAAATGGGGGTGAGATTGGGGTTAATTTCGAGGGGGGGGGGGGGTTAGTCACTTCGCTTGCTAGTCACGAATGACCTAGAGAACTCATAGAAGATAATGCAAAGAGAATTTTTTTGATCCATCTTCCTATAAGAAACTTTTTTATTCGGTCGATTTCCCCGCTTTATTGACTGGACCTACCTATAGTAGCAAAGTTAAAGTTAGGACCCAACTTGTCAGAAAATATCTAAGTATTTTTGCAATGTGGAAATCACTATCATCAATAGTAGCTAATTTTTATACTACTAATCTGATTAACAAGCATATGCCTGCTGGATAGTAATCAGTTACTGTAGCCTATCGATGTATGCAACACGGGTGTCATTCGTGTCTTGCTGACTCTGTAAAATTTCTTCATGACATTCTTGAAGAATCTTAAGCTATAGATACGAAACAAGCAAGCAAGCAAGATAAAATACGTGCCATTAGGCCCTAACGGGCAGTTAGACATGTCTTACATTCTTTAAAACAGTATATATTGTATCATATTAATTTTCAAAGCTTTAATCTGCCTTTTTTAATCTACCGCCATTTCGAAAATGACCTCTGGCGAAGAAGAAATGCGAAAAGTAACTTGATATGGGACTTTTTCTAAATACATCGGCAGAGTGTTCATTTTCCAATTTACTCCCGGTAGAAATTTACTTAAGAACAGTTTTTTATACCACTAAGGTGGCAAACAAGCGTACGGCCTGCCTGATGGTAAGCAGTTACCGTAGCCTATGGGCATTTGCAACACCAGGGGTGCCACTCTTGCGTTGTCGACCCTGTAAGAACCTCTTCACGCCTTTCTCGAAGAACCCCATACTGTAGTCCCTTGGGAAAACCTCGGCAGAGAGCTCATTGCACAACTTAAAAGTTCTCGGTAGAAAGCTTCTCGTGAAGCGCACAGTGCGCGACCATTGCGCTTCCAGTGTGTGCGGATGAACTCCCAGCCGCCGGCGAGCTGTGCGATTGTAAAACGAGGCTGTTGGTATAATGTCGAACAACTCCTCAGAACCCCTTATACAGCCGGTAGAACACGCAAAGGGAAGCAAAATCTCTTCTCAAACTCAAGGGCTCAATGTCGTGTGTGAGTCCAGGATCATCGATAATCCTTACAGTTCGTCTCTGTACCGAGTCACAAGGTCCTAGCTGGTATCCAGGTGCTCCCGCCCAAAGGTGGCTACAGTACTCCATATGCGGCCTGACTTGGGACTTATAATATAACATAAGCCTTTACCCCGCGCTGAAGTACTGTTTAGCTTTGTTGAGCACACCGAGTTTCTTGGACGCCAGCTTGACCTTCTCCTCCAGGTGACCTCGATACTGAACATCGCTGGAGATCTCGATACCTAGAATCCCAATGCTCTTAGTAATTGTGAGCAGCGTGTTCTGGAATTGGGGAACCACAGCAAATGGGGTTTTCTTAGCGGTGTACGCGCAAACATGTGTCTTGGTAGGGTTGAATTGGACTAGTTGCAATCGCCCCCAGTCAGATACTTTAGACAATGTACCCTCCATTTCAGACACAAGTTTATCGCGGCTTTCCTCCACAAGGGAACGAGGTATGTTAGCACGGCCTGTATAATAAGTATCCCCGGTGCTATCGTCCGCATAACAATAAATGCTGTCGATTGACAACATGTCAATAATGTGCAGCAGAAACAGCGTCGGGGACCATACAGAGCCCTGTGGGACGCCAGCATTAATATCCATGCTATAGGAGCAACTAACGTCTATCACGGCTTTTATGCGTCTGCTGGATAAGAAGCTGGCAATCCATTTGCACAAACCCTCGGGCAGCCCGTACGATGGTAACTTCGATAGAAGACTCCGATGCCAGACCCGATCAAACGCCTTTGCCATATCTAGGCTAACAGCCAATGCCTCACCTTGACTCTCAATCGCCGAAGCCCAGCGGTGTGTAAGATACACTAGAAGATCACCAGTCGAACGACCATGGCGAAAGCCGTATTGACGGTCGCAGATTAGGTCGTGATCTTCTAGGTATGCTAGGAGTCGTGTGTTTATCACACGCTCCATCACCTTGGAGAGAAGGGAGGTTATGGCAATAGGCCTGTAATTCGATGGATCTGATCTATCGCCCTTTTTGGGCACCGAGTGCACATTAGCTGTCTTCCACGAAGACGGGACTTGCCGAATGAAGTAGGAAAGCACGAAAAGGCGCGTTAGCACAGAACACAACTCAGGAGCACACTGCTTTAGCACTACTGCTGGTATGCCATCTGGCCCACTCAATTTATGAATGTCGAGGAAGAGCAACGCCCGCCGGACATCTCGCTGGGTAATTGAGATTTCCGGCATTGAGCTACTGCACCTCGGTATGGTAGGTGGCACAGCTCCCCCGTCATTCAAAGTCGAGTTAGAAGCAAAGAGATTACCCAGTAAGTCGGCTTTCTCTTTAGCACTGTAGGCCAGACTGCCATCCGGTTTTTGCAATGGTGGCATAGACGCTTGACAAAAGTTTCTCTCGGCAGCTTTAGCCAGCGACCAGAAAGCACGGCTGCCAGACGGAAGGCTTGCAAGCCGCTTGCCAACTCTACCGACGAAATTAAACTTTGCTCTGGCGATTACCTTATTACTGGACCTCGAGGCAGCGTTGAGTTTACGTTTCAAAACAGAGACATCAGGATTTCCAACAGTACGCGACCATTGCAGTTCCAGTGTTATCTTCCCAGCGTCATCCGGTTTCCGGCAATGCAGAAGTGACCGGTCGGCGTACAGTGGCAGCTATTCCGGCCGCTGCTGCTTGATTTCACCGCAAACATCACTTAGAATCGTACAGTTGCTTGCTACTATGTTAGCACGATGATTTCTGCAGTTTCTTTGAAGTCATCCTACTGTGGATATGTCTACATCGTGCTTAGGTCAAGAAAGAACCATCAAGTGAGTTGCGTGCCATAAAGAGGGAGGTGTTAAAGGTTGACATAGCCATAAGGCTTAAGTGCGTTGTGATCATGTTGGAAACCAAAGCTAATTTCAACTGCACATGGTGCAATACGCCGATTAATGAACGAGGCTCTGTGTCAAGAAAAAGTTATAAGCAGTTCGACAGAAGAAGTACATCTGCTGAAGTACAGCTTACGCTAGACAAAATAGCCAATCCCTCGTGTAATGTGAGTGAATGAGACAATCTGAAAACTAACAAAATTCTGTATTAGTAGCGTAAACGGTGGCAACGAACTAGTGATACGTCTTGTATTTAATGTCTTTATAAGCTTCAATAGGTAATATACAGAATACCAGATTATTCTGTAAAACAAATACAGCAAAACTAGAGAAGTGTAAAAAATCTGCTTTTATTAGGCAGGAGTTAATGAGCTTGTAAACCGTATTCGCAATGATGGTGTTAGGAACAGATTTGGTCTGAAAGAGAGCGTCGGTATTAAAATAAGAAGATACATGCTCCGTTGGACCGGACATGTGGAAAGAATGCAGGAGGAAAGAATTATGAAACAAATATACAACGAAAAAGGAGAAGGATGAAGGAGCCGAGGGAAGGAGCCTTAGACACCGGCGAGCGTGCACGAGAAGAGCTATCTATATGAATGTTAAAAGAACGAGTGAGGTGTATAAGGATCGAATCATGTGATTTATTCACTCTGCTTACCCAGCAATGGATTTGGCGTGAAGCTATAGATAGATAGATTTAAGATAATTTGATCAAATTGGTTTTTAATTTCAGCCAAGAGGATTTTTAAAATATTGAAATAGTTCATATGTATTGACGAACTGCATTATATGCATACATATAATATGCATTTATGCAGCCGGAAAGGTGCAACAAAAGTAAGGTAACAACATCTCCCTGGCGAGTCGTTGTGTTCCTGTGAGTGGGAGAGTTTGCCAGTGAGTTTCTGAGATAGATACTTCCTGTATATCAAGTGTTCATTGTTCACTTTGGATTATGGATCGTATGTGTTTGACTTGTATGAAAATAGACACGTAATAAAAATGCCGTCTCATTAACAAAACTAAGTCAATGTTTATGTTTTCATTTCTCCGCATGTTCATATCAATGAGATAGTTGATCCAATAAACTCGGAAAGGGAACATAAGCTGTCAAACATTAATGTAAACCCACAACGACATCGGTGAAACAAGGCAACTACAGGAATCCACGTTAGATAGAAAGAAAAGTATATTTTTAAACCCGCAAATTCCCGTCGCGATTGTTTTCAACAAAATATATTATAAGGTCGACCGCGAAAGTTTGTTTCTTAATATATGAGGGATAATTTCTGACAGAATAAAAGCGTTCCTATTTCGCGGATGGCTTCCAATATCTTTTTCGCGTGTTCGAGCCCAATCCGTGAGATTACTTTTCTTTTTTCTCCTCAGAATATATTGAATGAAAAACGAAAGTGAATTTATTGATTGATGGAAATAAATAAACATTTTAGTATTTTGTAACGTTGATGTTTCGTTGTCGTAAATTCCATTAATAATAATTGAGGAGGTATTCAGAGCTTAATGTGAATAATAAATATTTCGTTTATATTTTTTGTACACCGTTAAGGTCAAGAGAGGTAGGCCACATTTAAGAGAGGTAGGGCGCATGAAAGCCAGATGATGATGATGATGATTCTTTCGTCTGGAGAAGTACCAAAGAACAACTGCCTAGAGGGCTGTTGTGTTCCTGCGTGTGA
The DNA here is from genome assembly GCA_947507595.1 of Pyralis farinalis. Classification (NCBI taxonomy): domain Eukaryota; kingdom Metazoa; phylum Arthropoda; class Insecta; order Lepidoptera; family Pyralidae; genus Pyralis; species Pyralis farinalis. The sequence goes on from OX382274.1 coordinate 20,671,241, forward strand.
GTGAGGTCACCAATAAGCTCCTAAGTATTTGCTGTGTTAGCAGCAGAGGTGGCATCGCGCGAGTGATACTTAACTTAAAAGCGTTCATATGCTACGGTAACCGCTTTACATCAGATGGGCCGTATGCTTGTTCAAAGTTGTATAAAAAAATGAAGGTGTGCTGTTACCGTACCTATGGATATTTGCAACACCAGAGGTGCTTAGCCTGAAAAAATCCCTTTATGCCTTTTTAGAAGAACCCCATATTGTAGTCTCTTGGGAAACCCTCGGGACGGAGTTATATTAACTAGAACGAAAAAAATAGAGTCCATGATGAATAAACATTTTAAGCTTAAACTGTTGTTGCATAAGAAAAATAATGATGCTACATGACACGAGACGTCGAAGTTAGTTAGGAAAAGTTTGCGTACATTTTACCTACTTTCGTAAAACACTTTACATAAGTAGGTACGTAAAATGTTTTTTTCAGAAGGTTCAATGTAAATTCTTTTCTTAAATAGAGGTACGCCGGGAAACTCGTTAAAATATTTTCTGTGTCCATTTTACATGAGTATGGAGTTTAGATGAGTGTTTTAAATATGAGTAAATTAAAAAAAGGTAATTTTAAATAATCCTATGAAATCACCATAGCAATAAAATAAGCATACGGGTAGTTCAAAGGTTAATTTATTTACACTAGGGTCATATATCGTTTGACAAATGTGGTTTGTTTTTCGTACAGAAGCAAGAAATGCAAACCAGAAACCGTGGTAAAATTAAAGCTTTCTGAAGGGTTGTTGTATTCATGTGAGAGAGTGCTATGTTAACAACGGGGTAGGCAAGGTAGGTTCGTTTGAAGAATCCCATATTGTAGGAAGGAGGGAACACATGTGCAGGCAAGGCGTTCCACTTTTTAATGGTACGACAAAGATAGGAGTTGCCGAACTTTTAGGTACGCTAAGAAATGTTCTCAACAGCGGAATAATGACATCGCAAGCCTGCACGTATGGTTCTGTGACGGAAGGGAGAGGGTGGGATAAAGGAAAATAGTTCTTCGGTGCACTCACCATGGTAAAGGCGGTAAAATACGTTTAGCGAGCCAATGTCCCTAGGGAGTTGAAGAGGTTCTAGGTTTTTGGTGACCTCTTCGTCGTTGATTATGCGGATAGCCCTTCGCTACAACCTATCTTATATAGCGTTAATAGATACATTTCATCTCGTGACCAGTCAGAACCCGTTATATACGTTTTCATACATTTCGCGGTCATATATGACCACCCGGGTTTCGAAGGGTTAAGTCACATGCACGTGTGCCTTCCGACGTTGAAAAAAAAAAAAGCGAATGGCTATGTCGTATCACTTTCTTTCTAATTGCCGGCCATCACAGCGTACGTATGTCTAACAGTGAGTATAAAACTTTTGATGGTGCGCGGAATTCCAACAACGCCTGAATCACAAACCAATAAGGCGCATCCCACACTGCTACGCGTTACGCGACAGTGCGCGTGACTGTGTTTTTTTACATTGTATCGAAATATCTCAGTTTGTATAGAAAACACGCACGGCGCAACACACTGACACCGCACCACCGCGCGGGATTGAGGCATGCGCAACGTTCACGCGCCCCCGCGCAGTCGTGCGTGTTTTCTATAGAAACTGAGATATTTCGATACATTGTAAAAAACGCAGTCACGCGCACGTAGCAATGTGGGATACGCCTTACCTTCTTAATGGCACATGAAGGCCGCCCTCGCTAACCAAAACGTAGTGCTTTAGCGTCTAAATACTCTAGCGATTCGGTTTCTACTGACCAATGGAAGGATATTATATTCAATAAGCCATAGGTAATGCGATGTTGATCCGTGAACTAGCTAAAAAGAACTGAGTATTCTACTTACCCCCCGACCCGTATTTATAGTAGGGAGTTTATTTATTATTACGCAGAATCGCGTTATCGGGTCTCCCTAGGTTATTTTCTTTATCGTGGGTGGACCTAAGGGTTGTCAGTACCACAAAGTATGTAATTTATTTTTACAAGTTAGATTTTTTGGTATAAGATTTTATAAAAAAAAAGAAGACAAATGTCTGAGTCAAAACATTGTATGGTATGAAATTAAATAAAGATTAATTATCTAAGAAAAGAGGCTATGAAATTTTTAAATTCTTTAATAATGTAGGTATGTGAAAATCTGATCAAACCCCACAGCCTTAGTATTTTTCAAGTTTATGATTTTTCAGATAATTCTCTGTTTCCTGTTGGTAACAGGAAATTAATGATTATTTATTGTAGGATATTTGTTTGAAGCATTCTATGTATGAAAATAAGAATAATAAAAGCAGCAGCTATCTCTTCTTAATTAAATGTATGTAAAACATCGTGAAATTAATTAGTAATATAAAAATAAATATATCTAACAAATTGTGAACAATGGTAAAACCTGATAGTTTTACCATTATTCACAATTTGTTTATTTTTATGTATGAAGATTATATTATTTATTTTATGGATTTATGTAAATAATATACGCAACTGCGTCCAGAAATTTGTCGTTTTAGGAAGTTGTCGTTCTCAGCCTGAGGGCAAATCCTTGTCGAAACACGGCTTTTTTTCTTAATTATAGAGCCGCCAAATATACAATCTAAAGCGTTGGAATAAATAAGTTAGGAAGTGTAGTTTTTTACCCAGGCTTCCTATCTTATTTATTCCAACGCTATTAAAAATCGGCTATTATTTTAATAGCTGACTATCTCAATCTATCTTACGCCAAAGAATACACAGGCCACTGCTTCGGCAGAACGTCTGCAACTTTGTTAGTGAACGCCGTGGAGATATAGTTACTTTGAGGCAATTTGATCCAAACTACTTTGTGTGCTTCCGCTCCCGATTAGTTCATGCGAACTACTGCCGGCCGGCACCCACCCACTACCGTTAGTAGATGCATGCCGCCGCTGCCATGGCTGCTCCGGTCGTCTCTGCGAGTGTTCGCCATCTGAAATGTGAACCGCATGCACCCGCCACCGTTGTTGCCCTGGCTGCTCCGGTCGTCTCCGCGACACGTGTTTCGCCTCTCCACGAGGCATCCTCAGGCGCTGTAGATGTTAGTCGTTAGAATAACATGCTACGAATGAGTCATCCATCGCATTGCCGTCCTTTATATAGAAAAAGTGGAGGGGGTGGAGGGGTTGAGGGGGGTGGAAGGGGTAAGCGAAAAGATATTTAATAGAGGGGAGCTGTTTACGTCAGTCTGTTTGTTCATAAGAGGGATATTAGAATTTTTATGCTTAACTATTTCCAACTGTTCTCTAATATTCAACTTTAGTCCTTTATTTATTGTATGTAAGATTTTAAATGTGTTAGTAGCGGATAAATCATGTCCTTTGTCTACAAGATGTTCGGCGAAGTGTGATCTTTCTGGGCAATTGTTTTTATATGCAGATATGTGTTCCTGAAATCGTTTTTGAAAACTACGACCAGTTTGACCGATATAAACATGATCACATTCATCACAAAACAACTTGTAGACGTCGGATTTTTTATTTGGCGGAATTTTGTCTTTACTGTTACAAAGCGATTTGAGAGTGTTATGTGTTTTGAGTGCAACGTTTATGTTATTTTTTCTAAATATGTTAACTATTTTGTCAGTAATTTTTCCTTGGTATGACAAACTCGCAGTGTATTTTGTTGTTGGAACATTAGAAACTGCGTATAGTAGTTTATTGACGATATTATTCGTCTTTTTTCGCAACAGTTTGTCTATGGTGGATTTAGTGTAACCGTTTGATGTCGCGATCTGGTATATTACATCAAGTTCCTTGACGTAATTATCCTTACTTAATGGGACGCTCATCAAACGGTGTATCATAGATTTATACGCTGCGAGTTTGTGTTGCCAAGGATGGCTTGATGACGCAGGGATCGTGGTATCGGTATGAGTGGGTTTGCGATATATAGAAAATTGATGGGTGGATTGATTTCAAGATATAGTTAAATCCAAAAAGTTAAGTGAATTATTTTGTTCTATTTCTATAGTAAATTTAATTTTGGGATGGATTTTATTTAATTTCGAAACAAAGAGCTCCAATTGAAGCTTGGTACCTGTCCAACATATAAGAATGTCGTCGACATATCTATAATAATAGAATATGTGTGGTTTACCAATTATATTTTCGCGTTCGTAATTGTCCAGAAATATGTCGGCCATCAATGGACTAAGAGGGGACCCCATAGCCAATCCTTCTTTTTGGATATAATATTTATTATTAAATTGAAAGTAATTTTGAGACATGCAAAGTCTTGTCAGTCGTAATATGTCATCTGTCTCGCCAGGATGGATGGATTTATTTTCTAGGGAGGACTTGAGGATTTCTAGGCAATCCTCATAAGGGACGTTAGTGAACAAACTTTCAACATCAAGAGAAATTAATTTGGAATAAGGAGGTAGTTTTAAGTTTTTTATGTTGTCTACTAATTGCAAACTATTTTTCAGGCTGTATTTTGGTTCAAAAGATATCTTTTCCCTGATATGAATATTAAGAAATTTTGCCAACTCATAGGTGGGGGCTCCAATATGTGATACAACCGGTCTAATTGGAATATTAATTTTATGTAATTTTGGTAAACCGTAAAGTATAGGGCAATGAGGATTCATGGGAATAATTTTGAATTTTGAATATGAATTATCCGGAAAGATATATTTTGAGCCATTAACAGTTAATTTTAGTTGAGCCAGATATTTGTTAGTGGGATCTTGATTTACAGTCAAAAAATCGTCTGTCTGTAAAACGTCGTTGACCTTGGTATTATAATCATTACGGTCAATGATGACTAACGTATTTCCTTTATCCGCTTTAGAAAATACAATATTATTATTCGACACTCTTTGTCTGACAGACACCAACGTCTTGGCCTCACCGTTAACGGAATTTTGAAACGAAAAAGACTTAAGATGTTGAGCTATGGAATGTTTAAAAAAATTATCTTTTTTATTTCTAACCGCCGCGACCTCTGCGTCAACCGCCAGGCTTTCTAGGGATCTTTGTGTCAGTTTTGGAGGGATACTATATTTTAAACCCTTTTCCAAAAGTGTTAATTCTTGATTATTAAACTGTGTAGATGATAAATTTTTGACACTAGGGTAGAACTTATGACATGCAGTGTTGTTAGTATGGTTGGAAGCTAACGAAGACGGACGTTGTTGTGAAATTAGTCTGTCAAGTTTGTCTGTCTGAGAGATGTACTTTTTGTGTATAAAATTGGACGCGAGTTCTCGTGCTTTCTGATCAATTAAATCGAACTCGATGGGGTGTAATTTATGGGCTAATTCGGTATGTAGGACTTTCAAATGTGATTTGAGGTTGTCCCGAACTGTAAACCAACGACGCGATTCCTCATTTAACCAGATGAATTGAGCTTTTTTAATGGCTTTGTTAGCCGCTACTGACTGCGAATTTGTTTTTATAGTAATATAGTTGGGAATCACGTGGTTGTGCTTACACTGTTGGTTAAACCACAAATTTTGAACAGCAATACGGTGGAGTTTTGTCAGTTTTATATATACCTTCACCTGATCAGCTATACTTGCTGCAATTAAATAGTTAATAGATTCAGGCGTTACTTTGCGAAAGTCAAATCTACAGGCAATTTGATCCAAACTACTTTGTGTGCTTCCGCTCCCGATTAGTTCATGCGAACTACTGCCGGCCGGCACCCACCCACTACCGTTAGTAGATGCATGCCGCCGCTGCCATGGCTGCTCCGGTCGTCTCTGCGAGTGTTCGCCATCTGAAATGTGAACCGCATGCACCCGCCACCGTTGTTGCCCTGGCTGCTCCGGTCGTCTCCGCGACACGTGTTTCGCCTCTCCACGAGGCATCCTCAGGCGCTGTAGATGTTAGTCGTTAGAATAACATGCTACGAATGAGTCATCCATCGCATTGCCGTCCTTTATATAGAAAAAGTGGAGGGGGTGGAGGGGTTGAGGGGGGTGGAAGGGGTAAGCGAAAAGATATTTAATAGAGGGGAGCTGTTTACGTCAGTCTGTTTGTTCATAAGAGGGATATTAGAATTTTTATGCTTAACTATTTCCAACTGTTCTCTAATATTCAATTTTAGTCCTTTATTTATTGTATGTAAGATTTTAAATGTGTTAGTAGCGGATAAATCATGTCCTTTGTCTACAAGATGTTCGGCGAAGTGTGATCTTTCTGGGCAATTGTTTTAATATGCAGATATGTGTTCCTGAAATCGTTTTTGAAAACTACGACCAGTTTGACCGATATAAACATGATCACATTCATCACAAAACAACTTGTAGACGCCGGATTTTTTATTTGGCGGAATTTTGTCTTTACTGTTACAAAGCGATTTGAGAGTGTTATGTGTTTTGAGTGCAACGTTTATGTTATTTCTTCTAAATATGTTAACTATTTTGTCAGTAATTTTTCCTAGGTATGACAAACTCGCAGTGTATTTTGTTGTTGGAACATTAGAAACTGCGTATAGTAGTTTATTGACGATATTATTCGTCTTTTTTCGCAACAGTTTGTCTATGGTGGATTTAGTGTAACCGTTTGATTTCGCGATCTGGTATATTACATCAAGTTCCTTGACGTAATTATCCTTACTTAATGGGACGCTCATCAAACGGTGTATCATAGATTTATACGCTGCGAGTTTGTGTTGCCAAGGATGGCTTGATGACGCAGGGATCGTGGTATCTACCACCACCCCTGCGTCCATACCACGTGGGATACCACGATCCCTGTGGCAGCAATACGGTGGAGTTTTGTCAGTTTTATATATACCTTCACCTGATCAGCTATACTTGCTGCAATTAAATAGTTAATAGATTCAGGCGTTACTTTGCGAAAGTCAAATCTACAGGCAATTTGATCCAAACTACTTTGTGTGCTTCCGCTCCCGATTAGTTCATGCGAACTACTGCCGGCCGGCACCCACCCACTACCGTTAGTAGATGCATGCCGCCGCTGCCATGGCTGCTCCGGTCGTCTCTGCGAGTGTTCGCCATCTGAAATGTGAACCGCATGCACCCGCCACCGTTGTTGCCCTGGCTGCTCCGGTCGTCTCCGCGACACGTGTTTCGCCTCTCCACGAGGCATCCTCAGGCGCTGTAGATGTTAGTCGTTAGAATAACATGCTACGAATGAGTCATCCATCGCATTGCCGTCCTTTATATAGAAAAAGTGGAGGGGGTGGAGGGGTTGAGGGGGGTGGAAGGGGTAAGCGAAAAGATATTTAATAGAGGGGAGCTGTTTACGTCAGTCTGTTTGTTCATAAGAGGGATATTAGAATTTTTATGCTTAACTATTTCCAACTGTTCTCTAATATTCAACTTTAGTCCTTTATTTATTGTATGTAAGATTTTAAATGTGTTAGTAGCGGATAAATCATGTCCTTTGTCTACAAGATGTTCGGCGAAGTGTGATCTTTCTGGGCAATTGTTTTAATATGCAGATATGTGTTCCTGAAATCGTTTTTGAAAACTACGACCAGTTTGACCGATATAAACATGATCACATTCATCACAAAACAACTTGTAGACGTCGGATTTTTTATTTGGCGGAATTTTGTCTTTACTGTTACAAAGCGATTTGAGAGTGTTATGTGTTTTGAGTGCAACGTTTATGTTATTTTTTCTAAATATGTTAACTATTTTGTCAGTAATTTTTCCTTGGTATGACAAACTCGCAGTGTATTTTGTTGTTGGAACATTAGAAACTGCGTATAGTAGTTTATTGACGATATTATTCGTCTTTTTTCGCAACAGTTTGTCTATGGTGGATTTAGTGTAACCGTTTGATGTCGCGATCTGGTATATTACATCAAGTTCCTTGACGTAATTATCCTTACTTAATGGGACGCTCATCAAACGGTGTATCATAGATTTATACGCTGCGAGTTTGTGTTGCCAAGGATGGCTTGATGACGCAGGGATCGTGGTATCGGTATGAGTGGGTTTGCGATATATAGAAAATTGATGGGTGGATTGATTTCAAGATATAGTTAAATCCAAAAAGTTAAGTGAATTATTTTGTTCTATTTCTATAGTAAATTTAATTTTGGGATGGATTTTATTTAATTTCGAAACAAAGAGCTCCAATTGAAGCTTGGTACCTGTCCAACATATAAGAATGTCGTCGACATATCTATAATAATAGAATATGTGTGGTTTACCAATTATATTTTCGCGTTCGTAATTGTCCAGAAATATGTCGGCCATCAATGGACTAAGAGGGGACCCCATAGCCAATCCTTCTTTTTGGATATAATATTTATTATTAAATTGAAAGTAATTTTGAGACATGCAAAGTCTTGTCAGTCGTAATATGTCATCTGTCTCGCCAGGATGGATGGATTTATTTTCTAGGGAGGACTTGAGGATTTCTAGGCAATCCTCATAAGGGACGTTAGTGAACAAACTTTCAACATCAAGAGAAATTAATTTGGAATAAGGAGGTAGTTTTAAGTTTTTTATGTTGTCTACTAATTGCAAACTATTTTTCAGGCTGTATTTTGGTTCAAAAGATATCTTTTCCCTGATATGAATATTAAGAAATTTTGCCAACTCATAGGTGGGGGCTCCAATATGTGATACAACCGGTCTAATTGGAATATTAATTTTATGTAATTTTGGTAAACCGTAAAGTATAGGGCAATGAGGATTCATGGGAATAATTTTGAATTTTGAATATGAATTATCCGGAAAGATATATTTTGAGCCATTAACAGTTAATTTTAGTTGAGCCAGATATTTGTTAGTGGGATCTTGATTTACAGTCAAAAAATCGTCTGTCTGTAAAACGTCGTTGACCTTGGTATTATAATCATTACGGTCAATGATGACTAACGTATTTCCTTTATCCGCTTTAGAAAATACAATATTATTATTCGACACTCTTTGTCTGACAGACACCAACGTCTTGGCCTCACCGTTAACGGAATTTTGAAACGAAAAAGACTTAAGATGTTGAGCTATGGAATGTTTAAAAAAATTATCTTTTTTATTTCTAACCGCCGCGACCTCTGCGTCAACCGCCAGGCTTTCTAGGGATCTTTGTGTCAGTTTTGGAGGGATACTATATTTTAAACCCTTTTCCAAAAGTGTTAATTCTTGATTATTAAACTGTGTAGATGATAAATTTTTGACACTAGGGTAGAACTTATGACATGCAGTGTTGTTAGTATGGTTGGAAGCTAACGAAGACGGACGTTGTTGTGAAATTAGTCTGTCAAGTTTGTCTGTCTGAGAGATGTACTTTTTGTGTATAAAATTGGACGCGAGTTCTCGTGCTTTCTGATCAATTAAATCGAACTCGATGGGGTGTAATTTATGGGCTAATTCGGTATGTAGGACTTTCAAATGTGATTTGAGGTTGTCCCGAACTGTAAACCAACGACGCGATTCCTCATTTAACCAGATGAATTGAGCTTTTTTAATGGCTTTGTTAGCCGCTACTGACTGCGAATTTGTTTTTATAGTAATATAGTTGGGAATCACGTGGTTGTGCTTACACTGTTGGTTAAACCACAAATTTTGAACAGCAATACGGTGGAGTTTTGTCAGTTTTATATATACCTTCACCTGATCAGCTATACTTGCTGCAATTAAATAGTTAATAGATTCAGGCGTTACTTTGCGAAAGTCAAATCTACAGGCAATTTGATCCAAACTACTTTGTGTGCTTCCGCTCCCGATTAGTTCATGCGAACTACTGCCGGCCGGCACCCACCCACTACCGTTAGTAGATGCATGCCGCCGCTGCCATGGCTGCTCCGGTCGTCTCTGCGAGTGTTCGCCATCTGAAATGTGAACCGCATGCACCCGCCACCGTTGTTGCCCTGGCTGCTCCGGTCGTCTCCGCGACACGTGTTTCGCCTCTCCACGAGGCATCTTCAGGCGCTGTAGATGTTAGTCGTTAGAATAACATGCTACGAATGAGTCATCCATCGCATTGCCGTCCTTTATATAGAAAAAGTGGAGGGGGTGGAGGGGTTGAGGGGGGTGGAAGGGGTAAGCGAAAAGATATTTAATAGAGGGGAGCTGTTTACGTCAGTCTGTTTGTTCATAAGAGGGATATTAGAATTTTTATGCTTAACTATTTCCAACTGTTCTCTAATATTCAATTTTAGTCCTTTATTTATTGTATGTAAGATTTTAAATGTGTTAGTAGCGGATAAATCATGTCCTTTGTCTACAAGATGTTCGGCGAAGTGTGATCTTTCTGGGCAATTGTTTTAATATGCAGATATGTGTTCCTGAAATCGTTTTTGAAAACTACGACCAGTTTGACCGATATAAACATGATCACATTCATCACAAAACAACTTGTAGACGCCGGATTTTTTATTTGGCGGAATTTTGTCTTTACTGTTACAAAGCGATTTGAGAGTGTTATGTGTTTTGAGTGCAACGTTTATGTTATTTCTTCTAAATATGTTAACTATTTTGTCAGTAATTTTTCCTAGGTATGACAAACTCGCAGTGTATTTTGTTGTTGGAACATTAGAAACTGCGTATAGTAGTTTATTGACGATATTATTCGTCTTTTTTCGCAACAGTTTGTCTATGGTGGATTTAGTGTAACCGTTTGATTTCGCGATCTGGTATATTACATCAAGTTCCTTGACGTAATTATCCTTACTTAATGGGACGCTCATCAAACGGTGTATCATAGATTTATACGCTGCGAGTTTGTGTTGCCAAGGATGGCTTGATGACGCAGGGATCGTGGTATCTACCACCACCCCTGCGTCCATACCACGTGGGATACCACGATCCCTGTGGCAGCTTACCCCTTCCACCCCCCTCAACCCCTCCACCCCCTCCACTTTTTCTATATAAAGGACGGCAATGCGATGGATGACTCATTCGTAGCATGTTATTCTAACGACTAACATCTACAGCGCCTGAGGATGCCTCGTGGAGAGGCGAAACACGTGTCGCGGAGACGACCGGAGCAGCCAGGGCAACAACGGTGGCGGGTGCATGCGGTTCACATTTCAGATGGCGAACACTCGCAGAGACGACCGGAGCAGCCATGGCAGCGGCGGCATGCATCTACTAACGGTAGTGGGTGGGTGCCGGCCGGCAGTAGTTCGCATGAACTAATCGGGAGCGGAAGCACACAAAGTAGTTTGGATCAAATTGCCTGTAGATTTGACTTTCGCAAAGTAACGCCTGAATCTATTAACTATAGTTACTTTGAAACGCCACGGTAGATGGAAAACTACCACTCTGGCCGAATCATTAAACTACTATTCGTAGTATATGTCAATGGGTCGAAGGTTATATAGAGGAATCCATCCAAAACAAAGTCTTCATTTCTAATCAAATATTAAATACCGTTGAAAACAAAAACTGTAACGAAATTAATATTAAAATGCCTTCTAAAAACTCTTAACAGTTTTCTACGCCACTCATAAATTTTAATAATTACAATATACAAAATGTGAACTACTATCACTCCTAATAAATATTTTTCTTTGGTTACACTTTTGTGTTATTAACCTATAATTATGTTCGTACAATAAGTAATGTATGTCACAGCAATGTTATGTTCAGTTATTTCCATGCCACAACATTCAAAAGATTTTTCAATCTTTTAAATAGTATGTTTTATCTCTTTTAAATAGTAGTTTTTCATACTCTAAATATTATTATTACCTAAATGTTTGTTTCTATTTAGCCGATAAAAATAATCAAGAAGGGTTCTTTTTTTACTCTTCATAATACAGATGTTGTTTTTATTGAAAAGTAATCAGTAGTTTTTTAGTTGATTTTGTATCCTTGAATTAATTAAGTCTAGATGCAACTTATGTTGTACAAGTAGACAGAAATAACCCTACGACATATGATTCTCACTCATTTCTGTAATATTCATGGCTCTATTCATGCACGCTTGCCAGTTCCTAGGTTTCCTGATATCATCTTTTGAGAAAATACGACTAATGAGGTCATGGTTGGTGACTCGTTCTCCTACGAGTACTTTCGCGTTATAAATTTGTTTCGTTATTCTTTTCTCTTGCATTCTTTCAATGGAATATGTATGGTATATATTTAGACATTTCGCTCATAATGTAATTGGTAGATATTTAGACATTTATTATATTGTTCATTTAACAGAAATATTTTGCCTTTAAAATAAGACTAACATTATTATGCAATTAACTAGCCCGATTTTTTTCAATAGTGCCTGCAGATATAACAATAATTGAATATTCCCCAATTTTGGCAAATTATAAGAACTACTAGTTTGTGTTGTGTACAAATTCCGTATAGTTTTAGACCCTCTGCGTCTTAAATGTTATTTAATTTAGATATATATAATTTAAAAGCTTCTTTGCTTGTTCTACTCGTACAATATGTATTTTAGTTTTTATTAGATCTTCTCCTAAAATATATACTTTATTAGGTGAAGATATATTGATTCGTATATTTAGTGTAGATAGTATATTTTATGGGTTAGGTATAGAATTTTAGTATTTCATAAAATATAATTGTAGAATGAAGCTACGCTGAAGCGTTCCATTGATTCTGTTCGAGGTACCCACTTTTTGATGTTCGAGTGTTTTAAGTGGGGAATCCAACTGTACTCTGTTTCAATCTTTTTTACTTTCCTTCATCTCTATATTTTTTAAAAGTAAATGAAATCGTAAATGATTAAAAAAAATAAGTCATAATTTTTTTCATGTTTCGTTGGTCCGGACATGTCGAAAGAATGTAGGATGAAAGAGTGGCGAAGCAGCAGAATATACAACGCAAGGGGTGGAGAGATAAAATTACCAAATTGGTTGTGTTCTATCAGAAGGTGGTATTAGGAACCCTGGGAACTGCAAAGCGTGCTTGAAAATATCTATAAATATTAAAGAAGCGAGTAAGGTATTGATTGCCTATTATGGCGCTCAGTTCTCTCTGTCTAAACATTTAGGAACCTGGCATGAATAAGATATGGTAGCCTAATACAACAATTAGGCCATGGTAAGAGACTCTGAAACTTCCTTGGTTCCTATATACATCCACTATCCTATTGAATATATACCGGTTTCGTCATTCTTTTCTACACATCATTCTACGTGCCTGTTAAGAGACGCCCTATTCAGTTGTGATAGGTGAACCTTTCTTTTATACTGCGTCGGGAGGCATACAAGCTTACGGCCCACCTGATAAAGCTGTTAACGTAGCCTACAAACGCAATACATGAAATATTACTCACGCGCTGTCACCTCTGCTGCTAACACAACAACTCCTTAGGAGCTTACTGGAGAGCTCACTCACACGCAGGAATACAATAACCATCTATGGATTTGCTCTATGTCGGGCTGCTTTGTTGCGTCCTACCTCTCTTAAATACGCGTAGGCCAAGACAAACACACATGTTCATGCGCACAAATGTTTGTCCTGTGTGGGAATCGAACCCACGAGCGTTCGTGTCAAAGTAGTGTTTCACGGCGCGTTCACGTTTTCTTTCAGAAGCATCGTCAAAAATTTTGGTCTATAGATATCTGAGTCGAAAAGACTTGCGAACGCACGAGGTACTCTTTACATTTTGCACACGAATTTTTCGCTTCTGTTTTGTTTCCATTTGTGTTTTGGTCCTAACCCATCTATTGATATCTCCACACATAATTATCGGGTTTCTTTCAGCTAAATCCTGAATATCCCTTACGGTCTCCTAAAAAGTCTCAAGCTCCTGGGGAATGTACTGCAGAGAGCAGCTTCATTAAAATAAATACGCGTAATCCCCAGTTTTATTCTAACCCAGAGAAGTCTTGGAGCTATTAAACTGTAATCTCTGTGCGAAGATAGTTGGCGGTGGATACACACACCGAAGGATCCGATCGGTGCACACTACGGGCCCCGTAGTATGGGGAATGCCCTATTCCACTCATCGATGCTATTTTGGTCCATAATTGCAATCCCCTGATTTGCTGGATTGGCAGGGTCGTTTCTGGTACCGATCCCACAATTAATTTCTTTTTTTTTTTTCAATTATTACGGGTGTACAAAATTTTCTTTGTTAGTTATTTTAGTCTTATTCTAGTTGAGCTTAATCTTATTTTAGTTGGAGTACGGATTAAAGTAAGATGAACAAAATATTTAAATATTTAAGGTGGAAAAATCTTGAGTAATACCAATTGCCAGGATCTGACTCGGGGTTTGTTGAGTTTATATTGAACGAAAGCAAAGGCTTAACTGCCCGACCACGGTAACTGTTACGTAGAGTTCAAAATAGTTAGTGTTATTTGGAGGCATTTGACTTGCAATTATTTATCATGTTAGTACGTAGGTAGTTGATAACAGAGCAATATGTGTAATTTGCATTGTTCATATTATATATACTTTGTTCAATATTCCCAATTGTTGACGCCAAGTAGTCACGTGGTCGTCCAGCATAGTCGAAGTCAAAATCTTTTTATTCCGTAAAAATAGCTACATTTGTTTGGAATCGTCACAATTTTTTTCCCTACCGTGCAGTTCATGACTAGGTGAGCACTGATAAAAATACTGCCAAAAAACTCAGGCATCCCTCTTTTGGTATCCAAACAAATTTACATAATTTATTAATTACATTATAATTGGATCGACTCACTCCCAGGCATTTTTATCATTAATATAGTCAGATACTTTATAATATGCCCTGCTACACAATTTGGCTTTAACAGTAGTTTTAAATTTGTTTATTGACAATTCTCTTATATCGCAGGGAAGTTTGTTATAGAACCGTATACATTGCCCCATAAAAGAATTACTTATTTTGTGGAGACGGCTTGCATGTAACACAAGATTATGCTTATATCTAGTATTTATGCTATGAGTATCACTCTTTTTACAAAATGAGTATATGTTTTTATGGACATACAAAAGATTTTCATAGATATATTGCGATGCGACTGTTAAAATATTTATTTCTTTGAATTTTTCTCTAAGGCTCTCCCGGGGACCAAGTTTGTAGATAGCTCTTATGGCTCTCTTTTGCAATAAAAAGATGGTGTTAATGTCCGCGGAGTTACCCCAAAGAAGAATTCCATATGACATATATAATACTTCCGCCTAACCTTCTTCGCGTGCCAAGAAGCGGCGGCAAGAACATTACAAAAGGATGCGCACTGTGTGCTCATTTGCAATTCTATATTAGCAATATGTTACCATTTGAACTATTGAGTTTAATATACTTGTAAGCTTAGTGTCTTATTTACGCGGTAAATAATTACATATGTAAATAGATTGATGAAGTTGATGCTGACGGTGACGAACCACATCGAGACATTTTTAACTCTAAAAGATGGTATTCGTCTCGAACGTTTTTGTCATCTTCACTTCCTCATTCCGTATTACTCCTTTACGTTTCAGTAAAGTGCAGAGCCATGACATTTGCCGACGAGAGCTCGATGGCGTCGTTGCCTGTGTCATTCTAACCGAACAGGCAGGTTAAGCAACGTCGACCACAGCCTGTCTATGAATGGGTTGATTTATCCGTGCTTTGGAGGGCACGTTAAGAAGTCGGTCCCAGCTGTTTATAGATAACAGTCGACAAGCTAAGTCAGTGGCCCTCGGGCGGAATGATTACACTGGCCTCCGGCAATTCGCATTTAAGCAGCGCGCGTCGGTTGAAGGGAATGAATGAATGAATGAATGAATGAATGAATGAATGAATGAATGAATGAATGAAAATCTTTATTTACTGAATAAGGGTACAGATAAGATGTTCATATATGTATAACACAGTGAAAACCATACATATTCTGCCGAATATATCAGCATGTAAATTGTAATTTGATTTAAAATATTAGTTTAACAGAACATATTTTCTTGGAATTAGTGCAAATAATTTAACAATATGTCATGAATAATTAAAATAATTCTTACATTGATAATAAGTTTCGTGATATTATGTCAGTTTTAAAATTTTACGTCCATTTATCGATCAAATAATAATGATTATTTGATCGATAAATGGACGTAAAATTTTACTGTAAATTTACTGTATAATAACATTTTGTCATTAATGTATTGAAAATTTCTTTTTTAAATATACGTGTGCGTAATGTACTAAATCTTTCAGGCAATCGATTGAAAATTTTTATGGCCATATTGTAAGCATTATTTTGAAAGATTCTTAATTTTTGAGTAGGAACTTGGAGTTTATTCCCATGTCTTGTTCTACTGCCGGGCATGTCACGTTTTTTAGGGAATAGGTCAGGATATTTTGCCACGAAGATGCAGGTTTCATAAATATATAAACATGGGAGTGGTAATATATTTAGTTTTTTAAACAGGGGTTTGCATGTATCCGTATAATAAGCGCCACAGATTGCTCTAACACAACGTTTTTGTAGTTTAAATACCTTATCGAAATCTACCCCGTTTCCCCAAATCACTATACAGTATCTTAAAACAGATGAGATATATCCATGATAAGCCGTCAGAGCTGCTTTTAAGCCTACGGTATCTTTTATTCTTTTTAGAGCGTAGACAAACCTGTCGAGTTTTAAAATAATTTGATCAATGTGAGTGTCCCATTTTAAATTTTTGTCAAGGTGCAAGCCTAAGAATAATGATTTGTCGACTTGATTTATCACGAAATTTTTATGTAATATATGTAATGTTGGTGGATTGCTATTATAAGTATGAAATTGTATTACTTTGGTCTTGTCTATGTTCATTTTTAAATTATTTTCATCGAGCCAATTTGTAATCTTAATTAAAGTATTATTAATCATTGTGTTGTAGCTACCTGCATCCTTAGTCGCCTTACATAATATAGAAGTATCGTCTGCGAATAGGATACATTTTTGATCTGTGACTTTAGGTAGATCATTAACATAAAGCAAAAACAAAAATGGAGCCAAAATGCTACCTTGGGGGACAGAATATTTGTTTTGCGTTTTGAATTCCGATCTTGTGCATATTTTATGGTTGTCAGTTAGTGAAATGATCTCTACACATTGATTGCGATTATCGAGGAAGCTCTTTATCCAGTCCA
The DNA here is from genome assembly GCA_947507595.1 of Pyralis farinalis. Taxonomy (NCBI): domain Eukaryota; kingdom Metazoa; phylum Arthropoda; class Insecta; order Lepidoptera; family Pyralidae; genus Pyralis; species Pyralis farinalis. The sequence goes on from OX382274.1 coordinate 20,688,224, forward strand.
ATGGTTTACCCCTGATTCCGTATCGTGAGAGTTTATCCAATAATTTGTCATGGGAAACAAAGTCAAATGCTTTGCTTAAATCTAGTAACAAAGCGGTAATTGGAATCCCCTCGTTAAGACTCTCTGTGACGTATTTAATAAAGTTAAAGCAAGCTAGAGCCGTTGAGCTATGTTTTATGAAACCATACTGTTCTTCAATGAGTATATTTGAATTCATTATGAAACTATTCAGTTTTTCAAGCATAACTTTTTCTAAAATTTTTGCCAGGACAGGACCTAGTGTAATTGGTCTATAATTATTCATCTCACTGCGTTGACCTTTTTTGTATAAAGGTTTAACGACATAATATTTTAGTCTATTAGGAAATATTCCTTCTGATAGTGAAGAATTGGTTATGTGAGCCACGGGCCGAGCTATATATACGGCACACTTTTTTAATATCTTTACGTTGATCTCGTCATATCCTGTTGAATTCGAATTTTTAAGTGATAATATAATTTTTAAAATGTCGTGCTCATTAACAGGTGTTAGATACATACTACTGGGATTTTGTGGGATATTAGATTGAGGGAATTTATTGGATTGATAGATGTCATTTGTCAAATTTATAAAATATGAATTGAAAATGTCACAAATAGTTTTTGGGTCTGAATTTGTTTTATTATTATGCTTTATAGATTTTATCTCGCTTTCTTTAATAGTGTTTGCTGTTTTACTTCTTATTAGTTTCCAAGCTGCTTTACAAGTATTTTTTGATGTGGAAAGGAATCGCGTATTTGCTATTTGTTGTGCCTTATGTAGACATTTTTTTAATATTTTTGCATATTTTGTGTATTTATATTTATTACTTTGTTTATTAGAAGAAGATAGGTGATAATGTAGGTAGAGACGTCTCTTTTGTACACAGCATTTTTTTAGATTTTTCGTAAGATAACGCGTTTCAAACGAATTGCTTTTGATTCTTACGCGTATTTTAGGGAAACATAAATTATATAACAATAAGAATAGGTCATGAAATACATCAAATGCCTTATTCGTTGATTTCTCTGCATATACTTCTTGAAATGAAAGTCGTGATATGCAATCAATAAACTTTCGAACGTTATCTTCATTATAGTCTCTTTTTGTTTCCAACCAGTAAGTGGATTGCGGTTTAGAATAATTCTCTAATTTGAAAGATAGGCTTTGCGCAGTTTCATGGTCAGATAATCCGAGATAATGTAACCTTCCATGTGCATCAACTATATTGCTTACCAAAAGATCTATGCATGACTTTTTCCTGGTTGCAGAAGTAATATGGCTAGTAAAGTTATTGTTAGAGAGTATTGAGTTTAATTCACTAGTATATTTATTGTCAACAAGTGTATTTAAGTTCCAGTCACCACATAAGATAATTTTCTTTTTTCTTTGTTTTGATAAATAGTTGGCTAATGACTGAAGTTCCTTTAAAAAGACATTTGGTTTAGTGACTGGGCTACGGTATATGCATATAATTATAAGATTTATACCAATAATTTCGTTTCCCCAACATTCAAAATGTGTGTGTATAGGATTTAATGCACAGTCGAGGTTTTTAAAATGCAAATTATTTTTGATTAGAATGGTGCTACCTCCCCGAGATATTTCCGGGCGTGAAAAGAAAGAAGCTATTTTATAACCTGGGATGACTAAGTTAAATTCTCTACCACTTTTTAGAAATGTTTCAGTTAAACATATTACATCAACCTCCCCTATGTCTTTAGTAAGATTGTCTATAGCAATTTTAATATAATCTTGCTTACTTAAGGCTCCGGCTATATTTTGATGGACTAATGTAAAAGTTCTCGTGTTAATTTCCTTAATTACGAAAAAATGTATTTGTTGATGGTGCTATTGGCGTTTTATTTTTATTCGATAATGTAGCAAACATGTACGGAATAGTGCCCTTCTTTAACTGTTGTTTATTATTAAAGTTATTTAGGTTTTCGATTACTTGGGCAGCATTTTTTTTCTTTATTTTGTCAAACATATATGGAATAGTCCCTTTTTGTAAAAGTATGTTAGAAAAACCGTGGGTTTTTGTTTTTAGGTTCAGTGTTTTGCTTTCATCACATTTATTTTGTCGTCTCAAGAAGTAAGTAATCTTCCGATCTAAAAACTCGGCCTTATATTTCAAAAAATCTATTTGAATATTAATTTTTTTACATAATTGTTCACTCAACCTGTTCATGTATTTATAGTGATTAGTACGTAGCCAAATTTTTGGTGTTTCAATAAACATGCAGTTAGAGAAATTAGTAATGAGTAATTTAATATTGTAATTTAAAAAATTTACGTTAAGATTGCCATTGTATATTACATTTGTAAACAAGACTCTATAATTTCTCAGTTTGTGTAGGCATTTGCACACTTCAGAAAACAAAATATAAGGATTTTTGTCATTTGCACCAAGTCCAATAATTACAATATCATTAGATTTCAGGTTTGGCAAAATAGTGTCACAGCTATTGAGAATATCCAAAGACGTAGCAAAAGGCTTAATCATGCTTGTTATATTATAAGTATCATTCCACTTATCCTTCCTGGATTGTATCATTCTAGCTGCCATTCCGCGTAGTTGCTCGTCTCCAAGTAATATTATGTTAGGTTTATGACTTGTGGCGCCATCTGTTGTATTGGTGGAGGAAATGGTACCTAGTTGTACGATAGGTTGAGCGTTTTTACAATATTCCTCTGATTGTGTTATGTTTTCTTTTTTGTCATAAATCTCATCTATATTTTTTATATTTCTGCAAATCGTGCTAACATTGTGTAATGGGGAAACTATGGGAGATCTCATGGAGATATTCATAATTCGTTTTTGTATTGGTGTTGATAATCGTCTTAATTTCGGAGTTGTGTGTGTATTTACAGTATTAGACGATATTTTTTTCAGTAACATTATTTGCATGTTCTGTTCTTCTAATTTAGTTTTAAGTTGATTATTCTCTAGGTTTAAATTGATTATTTCATTATGAGCGCTAGTTAATTGTAAGTCTTTATATTCAAGTTGGTGTTTTAAATGTGATGTTCTCCATTTTACGAGTCTTCTTGTTAGAATAATTCAAATCATACATCCGACATACACAAGACAAGTACCCAGTCACCACAAAATAACTAAGGATTTATCTGACCTGAGTCTCCACCTCGTGGATTTAGATGTAAACTTTTATGGAATGCTTATACACAATCTCTTATGCGTAGCTGGCTAGCCGTAGTACTTAGGCTGCGTCCAAAGTCCAAATTGTGGCTCCTCCGGTAATAACGGTTTGAATATGAGTGATTTTTAAAATTAAACACAATTACACTTTGATATTTTGAAGAAACACTAATCACTTTTAATTGTGGTGTTCACTGTAACGTATATTCGTCGAGATTTTTTTGAAAACAGCGGTTATTCTTCTTTATACACTTTTGATAGTAAATCACTAGACGAAAAATTTTAGTTTTATATAGGTTTCCCGATCAAAGTTATGGATAACATTTGTACGTGGTTATTAGGTAATACTAATGATCTTTGAGCAATAATTTCTCAAATTAAAACAATTTTTGATTTTATACGGCAAGAGAGATATGGCAATATGACGGAATATGAAGGAGACACATATCCCTTTAGTGGGATGAGAAAGGTTTATATGCTTATCTTTTCATGATCTCCGATAGTAGTACGCACTCGGCAGTGCCATGAATTTTTGAATAGGCGAATAAACTGACTTATCACCAGGTAGTCGTCCATTTCAAGACAAGACAGGGTCCTCGACAAACTCTTGTATCCATAATATTATTTCGCAGCTAGTCATCTATCAAAAACCAAAACTATTTATAATATTTATTTTTAATATTCCTGCTTCACGTACCCGTAAAGATATTCTCAAAACGGAATAAAGAGCGATGCAAGATTTAGTTCAATACGTGCGTCTAAAATTAGCTTATTATAGTATAGCACTGCCAGTGGTTTAAAGTGGTTACTTGAGGTGATGCGAGTGGTACCGATGAGGTGATGCGAGGACATTGCAGGTTTATCGTAAAATTTTTGTTGACGATCTTGGTGGCGCTGTCGTGAATAATGCGACTTTGACACTAACGCTCGTGGGCTCGATTCCCACAAAGGGCAAACATTTTTATGCATGAACATGTTTGTATGCCATTAACAATTCGAAATGCAGAAAGTATATTCAGTTTTAAAGATCGAGTTAGTGCACACTATCTTTCCTTCATCCTGTTTTAATTTCGTTCTTTTGTTAATCTGGTTGTCACTGCTGTATAACTTTGTTAAGTGAATTAATATATAAGTATCTATCGTCATTATTGTTTTGATTATTAACAATTAATCCTCTTTTATGTTTTCTACTTTATACTGCGCCACCTATCTGCCTGAATTTTTCTTTTGTTTTCCTCTACCCTAAGGTTGTCTGGAAGAGATTGCTATGCGATAAGACCGCCTTTTGTACATTAATTATAAGTTAATTTCATGTATTTTACTGTTTCGTGTGGTGCAATAAAGAATATTGTATTGTATTGTATTGTATGTCTTGGTCTGGGTGTTTTTAAAAGAGTTAGGGCGCATCAAAGCAGCCCGTTTGGGGAAATACCTCCATCTCAGAGAAAACCGCAACCAAATAACAGCTCTCTAAAGGGTTGTCGTGTCCCTGGGTGTGAGTGAGGTCACCGGTGAGCTCCTAAGGCGTTGCTGTATTAGCAGCAGAGGAGGCATCGCGCGAGTAATACTTAATACATTACAAGCGTTCATAGGCATTCGTGGACCGTATGCTTGTATGCTTCCTATTGTTGTAAAAAAAAGTGAGGTAAAAATTTAAAGTACGATTCACCTAAGGCGTAAAGCGATTACCGTTGCATATAAACGTTTGCAGTACATTTATTACGAGTATCACTCGCGTACTGCCTATGCTGCTAACACGACAACTCTTTAGGAGCTTACTGGTTACTTCACTCCCATAGGAACACAACGCTCCAGGGAGATACTATTTCGCTGCGACTTTCTGCGACGTGGAAGTAGTTCCTCAGACGGGTTGCTTCGACGTGTCCTACCTCTCTTAAGACAAATAAAAAATAAAGTGCGTGTGAGATACAAAAGACAGCTACCCACTCTATTTATTATGATATGGGCTCAAATGAATCACTTAGGGAACACTATACAAAGAAATTATATTACGGTATCATGTCCAACAAAAATAACGTCTTTATTTTAAACAATTCTTATGGATTACAGAGCACAAGATTAATCGACTGAAAAAGTTATATTTAAAATTTTATTTTATCAACCCACGCAAGAGAAAATGGCAAAATGAATAAGAGGGCTACTTTTTCTTTGCAAAATGTGACAAAGAGGTGGCGCGGGATTTCTCAACGTGAAGTTATTGTCTGTGACGCAAAGCAGCTATGACAAATAGTACTGCGCTTTTCAGTTTTGCAACATTTTAACTAGGAGTTAATGCCGCCGTTTCTCTTGCGGCGGATAAATGGCTGCAACTTTTTTCCTTTTTACAACACAGGTGTTGAGGCTCTACGGGAATACTTATAATACCTAATAGCATACTTTTAGGATGACTTCTAGCGTCGAAGTTGCTCAAACTTGAATATTTTTTGGGTCCACGATGTACGAGGGAAATGAGCTGCGAATTGAATAAATAAACAGTCTGAAGTTATCGTATGGGAAGGTACAAGGTACTAATAAAAGGGTTAATGCGGTAGGCATATAACTTTTATGCTTATTTTATGATAGCGAAAGTTTTTTGGTTTCCCAAGAAATATAATATTAAATCTATGTTTTCTCTAGAGCATCTTCTTTTGAACATCTTTTACAAAGATAACAAAGTTTTAATATTTTATAGCGCACATAGGGTCATGTGCCAGAAGCCTGCCCATTCGCGGCCCTTGCCAATCAATTAGATTGCAATTCTGGTCAGAAAACGCACCGATGTGCGGATTAGGGCGTTCCCTGGAGGCGACGGCACCGAGAAATTCCGCCCCCGTCGGTGAGAAGGTAGGTATATGCGGCGGTGGGGGCCGCCATCCACCACGCAGCGCTAATTTCGGCGGGTCGAGGAGAGCAGAGTCTAGGTAGGTGTCATACTCTCCTCTCGCTTAGCTTCTGGTGTGAAAGATATATATACGCTCCCGTAAGCTCAGCGTGTACCCAGGAACCCGAGAAATTGTGGGAGTCTGTGAGGATTGTTCTGGATTTAGTTGAAGAGAATGATAGTGATTATGTGTGGAGCTTTGAATGGATGGGTTGGGACCAAGCGAACGAAATGAAGCTGTTCTTGATCCCTATGGAGATAAGAGAGCAAACAAAGCAGGTAAGTTGATTCTAGATTTATGTATGGAACGAAATCTCCTCTTGTCGAATACTATATTTCATCACAAGGATATTCACACGTATATATGGAGACGGAATAACCAAAAAAGTGTGATTGATTTGATTTTAATAGATACACGTCTCGGAAATTCTACAATAGATACAAGAGCCTTTAGAGGACCCACTCTTGAAACGGATCAGTGCCGAAACGGACCACTACCTGGTGGTAAGCCAGTTTATGGGACTTTTCAAGAAGTGGAGGCATTGGCGATTGCGCGTCCCTTTCGGAGATCATGAAAGGATAATGAGTGAACAATTGCAAGATGAAAATGTAAGGAGAACGTATGTAATGTATGTAACTGGTAAGTGAAAGACTTGCGAATGCGAGTATATCAGACTCAGATGTGGATTTGGAAAGTTCTAAAAGATATTATGGTGGATAATGCAAAATAAGCATGTGGATGCGCAAAGAGGCACAAAATATTGAAAGGAGACGCCTGATGGGTTGCGGAGGTAGAAGAAAGGGAATCCTCCGTAGCAAGAAAGTGGTAAGCGTGGCTGGATTATGCATCATCTTTGCCCTTAAATGAAAATATGAGAAAGAAGAAGAAAGAAGTGTACCGTCTATGCAGCAATGAAGCGTGAAGACAAATTATGAATGAGCAAGAGAGGCTGGCGAAAAACTTTGAGGCAAATACCAACCTCTTTTGCAGAAAGGTAAAGAAGGGTGGTTCGTCGGCATCCAGAATAGATGAAATAAAATCTAAAGCAAGTGTCGTTTTTGCTAACACCCAGGAAGTGTTAGAACGGTGGAGTGATATTTTGGAGAAATGTATGAATATGCCTCGGACGCTGGCAATGGGAGTGAGTCTGGTGCTCACTCCACATTGACGGCATCAGATGAAGGTATAACTGTAGATGAGATTGAATGGTCGATACGAAGCTTAAAAAATGGAAATACTACGGGAATAGCTATGATCACAGCTGAGATCATCAAATTAGGTGGCATTTACGTCCGGGACGCCTTCTAGTACATATGCAATATATGCTGGAGAACTGAGAGGGTCCCAATGGATTGGAGACGCGCAGTCATCGTACCCTTGTATAAAGGCAAGGGGTCACGCATGGAATGCGCTAGCTATGAGGCCATCAGTTTGATCAGCTTAGCAGTAAAAATAGTAATTTATGAAAAAACAACAAAAATACTTATACTTAAATATTTCAATTAACTTCCCATATAGGTACATGGGAAGGTTGAATATGCTGGGAATAGTGTGAATGGAGCATTGGGAAAACTTCTTTGCAGTAAAAACTTGACTTGATTAAACGGATCTAGCCACTAGTGCAATTAAAGTTATCAGCGGACTAATCAGCCGAAGCACGCCCACTGCTGAACTTAGATGTTCCTTAGACTTCCACAGCGATCGGTCTTGTCCTGTTTGCATCCATCGGCCCCCTGCGATCTTCACAAGATCGTCGGTCCATCGTGTGGGGGGCTGTCCAACGCTGCGCTTTCCGGTTCGAGAACTTTTCTGATATGCTTGGCGGTGTAAAACCTTAGAATATCTGAAGTATCAGTGCTAAGTATAGCCTGTAGATAAGGCCAAATTTTGTATGCATGATGTACCATACAATCCTAAGGAATATATTTGTCATTATTCACTGTGACTTGTCAGAACCCGTTATATACGTTTTCCCATACATTTCGCGGTCGTATTCGACCACCCGGGTTTTCGAAGGGTTCATCTTTTTTAATATTAAGAGAGGTAGGACGCATAAAAGCAGCTCACAGAAAACCTTTAAGGGTTATTATGTTCTTGCGTGTGAGTGAGGTCACCAGTAAGCTCTTAAGGAGTTGCTGTATCAGCAACAGAGGTGGCATCACGCGAGTGATACTTAATGTATTGCAAGCGTTTATAGGTTACGGCAACCTAAGCTTTAGATAGTATGCCTTCCGATGTTGGCGTCCATGCATAGGGCTCGCTTGATGTAAAGTGATTACCGTAGCCTATGGACGCTGCAATACAGAAAGTATCGCTTGCCCGTTTTCACGTCTGCAGCTAACACTGCAACTCTTTAGGAGCTTACTGCTAACTCTGTCACTAGTAGGGACACACAAGAACTCTTTATTTTCATATGGGTGTACTTTCTAAGTCGAGAATATTATTTTTATTTATTTTATTTTATTTTTAATGGAAAATTTACAGCTATTGAAATAACATTGTTTAGAGTTACTAACTATAACAGTTAATACCCATTTAAAAGTTTTCTCAAATAATTGTAACACTATTCATTAATATCAAAAATAAAAATAAAAAATATTGTCGGACAAATCACACAGCGCCATCTAGCCCCAAAGTAAGTGAAGCTTGTGTTATGGGTACTAGACAACTGATAAACATACGTGAATACATTTTTTTTTGTAAATACATACTTATTATACATAGAAAATACCCAGACCAAGACAAACTGACATGTTCATGCACACAAATGTTTGTACAGTGTGGGAATCGAACCCACGAGCGTTGGTGTCATAGTAGCGTAACAACGCGTTTCACCACTGCGCTACCGAGCTCGTCAAAATATGCACCTTTACTCTCTCTAATCTCTCTTTTCGATTGTCTACGAAGAACCACACATGTAGAAAGACATACTAAAACACCAGTGTATACCCTAAATGCTACCCTAATTTTGCGCAGCAATGGTTTCACGTCTTTTAAAATATGTTTAGTGTTATAAAACTTTCTGAAATATTTAGTTATAATTTTACAAGTATACGATAAGAAGTACCAACTGCAGTTAAACCTATGCGGTGATTAAGAACTTAACTCGTCCTCAGACAACGTAAGTCTTTTCGCATGGTCACCCTTTCAAAGTTGGACACTTAAATTTATGCAGTAACTTTAAATTAGTATATGAGTAAATTATTTACTTAAGTGACATGTATTTTAAAAAGTTTAATCGAAAATAATGTCTTTGTGGGTAGTTTCGCAGCTAAAATATATAGGATGGCTAAAACGAAAAAGTTTAAACTTCAAAATTATGAAGTTAATATCTCCTAATATAATGCCTCCGTACAAGATTTTTGAGTACATTTAATACGTTGGTGGACTACCAAAATGCACATAAATATGCGAATTTTGAAATTGTGTATCTAAAATTTATGCAAATTGATGATGATTTCTGTCGATGATGTTAATATCGAGAGCTTGATGGTGTCGTTGCGCGTATCAGTTTAAACTAACACGCAGGTTAATGTCGATCGCAGTCGGTCTATGGATGGGTTTATATAGATATCTCGAGCTTCTCCATGCTTCGGAGAGCACGTTAAGCCGTAAGTTCTGGCCATTGTCAACAGATGACAGTCGTTAAGCTAAGTCGGTAAGGAGTTGCTGACAGCCTTAAGTCCTTCGGGCAGCTTGAAAACACGGGCCTCCGCCAACCCGCAGTTGAGGAGTGTGGTGGGATATGCGCTAATCCCCTCTGGTTGGAGGGAGACCTGTATCTCTACAGTGGAATGAGTTAGGGTTGGTGTTATAATTAACAGTTGGCAATAGTAATGAAAAAATATTTTTTCTCATCTGATTGTTAGTATAAGCGCGTTCAAACTCTCGTGCTTTATATATAAATAGTCTGGCCATATATACTGTTACATAGAAATTTCTTATTTTCAACTGCTTAATTGTTTTTAATTTGGAACGTGTTTTTTATGTTAAAAACTTCTTTCGATTTCAAGCCATTTCACATTTTTTTTTGTGTTCATAGGCACTCGGTTCCACCGCGACGCACGCAGAGGCTAAGTACGTGCGTCAAGCTTCGCTTTGCAAGAAAATGTAGGTATGTGAAAGTATCCAGTGCAACTCACACGCTGGACACGCTACGCATGAATTGACGTCATTAGTACACGCTTGACCGCGTGTTGTTAGAACTACCACGGCTGTTAATGCTGTTAAGACCAGAAATCGCCAAAACCCCATTAGGAAACAAAAAATCTTATCGCGATAAATAAAGATTCCCGCTAGGACTCTGTCGCGTATAATAAAACAATACCTGAAGCGCGGCGCTTATCTTCGATATACAGGACATGCGCTAAATCAGTCCCTATAGTTGAAGAGATCAAAACGCCTTCTGTTATAATACTATGAAAGGCACAGTAATATCCTCTTTACGGATGAAAAGTTTTTATCGATTGAAGAGCACTAAAACAAGCAAGATGATAGTGTACGCAAACAACTATAAATACACCTGTTCAGAAAGCTACAACGTGGCCATCATCCTACGTCTGTAATAGTGTGGTGGAGGGCGTCTTATCGAGGAGTCACAAAGCTTAATTTTTGTGAAAATATGAAATTTGTGGAAATAATGTGAAGACTAGACAAGACTACCCAAGCCTAGCTCAAAATCAACGTTCCGGACTTATAGGAGGTGAAGACTGGCCCTCGTCTAGCTTAGATCTAAACCCCTTAGACTACAAATTATGGTCAGTTTTTGAGGACATGGCCCACTCAAAACGATGCGTCGACATTGTGTCTCTTATGAAATCTCTGAAGCAAGCAGTTGCTAAATTTCCCATGGAACTATCGGTAATCCATAAATTCGTAGAAAGACTGATTAAAGGCCTGTATCAAAGCTAAATGTGGCCTTTTAGAATAGAATCATTTTTTAATTTTTTTGCCGAGACTTCCATATGTACATGAAAATTTTGACACATATGAGACAAACATTAGAGTGTGCCTCATTCATTACAATCCCTATATATAGTACTCACGGTGCTAAACTGTTATAATCCGCCATCTACCAAAAAACCAGTTGATGTGCAATACATAAATCTAAACGTACTTAGTATTTTGTTTAATCAACACTGAAAGTAATTTAGTTCGGAAAAGTGGAAGGAATAAGGTTCTGCAGAAGATTGTTCCTGCTCACACTAAAAAGGGTTTCCTCAATATTAGCATATAGGAGCTACAAATGCGCACGCAATTCTTTCTATATCTACAGGCGTCTATAGGCTACAGTTATCGTTTGAAAAAGGCCGATCGTAATTCTTTGTCACTGACGTAGTATAAAACAGTATTGTTTGTTTAGTACGTGTATCATTTCCCATAACTACGTATTTTGTATCGACATTAATTCATATTTATAATACAAAAAAACAGATCGTGAAATAACAGAATTCAATGAATTATGCAATTACGCGCTTCTTGGAGATATAAAAAGCCCAAAAAGCCAAATAAATTTGGGTAAATTTGTGGATGCGAAATTCATTCATGGTTCATTAAATCCACCTTTTTGAAGTGTATAAATTTCCAAGAGGAGCGCGATGGCACCGTTGTGCGTGTCACTATAATGGAACATGCAGGTTAAGCAACGTTGACCGTAGCTTATCTATCCATATTTAGTTATTTATCTATGTTGAGCTTCTCCGTGCTTTGTGTTAAGCCATCGATCCTGGCTGTTGTCGGCAGATGACAGTCGTAAATCTAGGTGGGGGGGGGGGCGCTTGAAAATACTGGCCGCTACCAATCCACAATTGAGCATTGTGGTGGAGTATGCTCTAAACTCCTTTAAGAGAAACCCAAATCCTTGCAATATCCACCTGTATTATAAATGCCAAATGAAATTCGTTCGTTGGTTTGTCCATTTTTCTATTTGTTATTTTCATACATTTGTGAACGGCACGTTAAAAAATTTAGTACAGAAGTAGTCTGAGACTTGAGCGAGATATATTTACATCTTCACGGTAAAACTCTAGCGGGGTAGGGAGAAAGATTGACTAGGCCCAATAAGTAAACCATTGTCATTTATACATACATACCATCCTACCCGTACCCGTATGTCTGTTGAGGTAGGCAGATACTATGGAACACTCGGTATGCATATACAAAAATGTATGTAGGTATATTTCACGTTTTATTTATTTTTTAACTACTTAAAAAACATTAAATGAAATTTAAAATTATTAAAATAATAATTTCTAATATTTTTTATTTTTATGCAATCACTGCCTTTGCAATCATTTACTATCATTTCATTTATCAATACGTAATGGTCATTACTAAATTACAGGTAATTTTACTTGTACTACGGTTAAACATGCTATTTCATAACTACGAGTATATTCACATAAATCATACGGCGTCAGGCCTGGTCAGTGTGGCGCACCCGTATATAAAACTTTTTATTTTGTTATTTAATGTGTCAAAATATCAAATAACAGGTTATTAGCTATTTTAAATATTATTAAAATTTTGACGTGCTCGGTAGCGCAGAGATTAATAACGCTACGTGGGACATAGTGCAAACATTTTGTATTTATATGTCTTGGTCGGATGATTTTAAGCTAGGGCGCATAAAAGAAACAAACAAACATACAGCCTGTTTGGGGAAGTACCTACACATAACAGAAATGTCAAGTAACAATTCCTTGGGGGGTTGTCGTGTTCCAGCATGTGAGTAAGGTCACCAATAAGCTTCTAAAGAGATGATGTATTAGCAGTTAAGTAGCGGTGACATCATGTGTATGATACTTAATGAATTGCAAGTGTTCATGGGCTACGGTAACTGATTTACACCAGGTGGGCCATATGCATGTATACCTCAAGACGCTGTATAAAAAAAAAAAAAATATTTCTAACTTTAGGTAACAAAATTAGCACTTATGTTTAAATCAACCTGTAAACATTTTATTGGTAACGTTAGTTTGCTTCAATATTAGTTATGTTGAACAAAAGCACAAACATCGGAAATTATTACATAGATAAATTGACAAAACTTACGGAATTGTTGCTCACGTTGCGCTACATGTCAGCTGACTGTCGAAAATAGTGTTGTGCAATAGTCAAAAACGTGAGTCGGTTTTTTTTTCTAGTGCAAACTCAACAATGTAAGGACTTCTTCCCGCGCTTTTGACGAGTGACATTGTTGTTTTACTTGAAATTTTTGCAATTCAGTATTGACAATTTCGATAGTATTTTGTAACATAAGGGCTAGTGAAATTATACAGTAATGAAAAAACTCAAATATAACACGTTTATGCACTTTTTGGCAGACGTGAAAAAGTTCATCAAGAAAACCTTGTAAAAATCACTATCGTTTTACGTGTGGTTAAATACCAATTGGGTTGATTGGGTCTGGGTACCCTTCCCTAGTATTTTTTCAGCACAGTTCCTGAAGCTGGAACATAGAATTAAGATTTTCAAATGGTTCTAAACTGATGACTTGGCTGTATGGGGTAGATCCCTTTGCCTTTCCCCTCGGGGATAAAAAGAACCAAAAAAAAATTCAACAATTTAACTGAATCTATCGATTCAAAAAAGACATTATCGAAGGCCGTAGATTATTCGAAAGTAACTGTTGCCCAAACATAACAAAATCAAATTAAGGGTTAAGTTATATAGCTACTAATATTAATTGGATAAAAACATCCGTAGTGGCAGGATTATGGAGGTACTGCTACCTCATAGAGGACGAAAGTGAAATAATAATTCTCTGAATAGTAATGTTTCTACGCCAGAGTGTGGTTGCCAGTAAGTTCATGAGGAGTTGCTGCCAGCAGCGAGGGTGGTATCGCAGGAGCGATAGTTTTTGAGTTGTTCGTCGATGTTATCGTAAATACTTCATATTACGTGGGTTGTATGCTCGTTAGCGTCTCGATATAGTATACAACAAAAATTATGATGAGTATCGAGTCCCTGTAAATAGATAAACAAAATATAAATACTTTTGCTCTATTTTTACCTTCTTTTCCATGCACTATCCTTGCACTATCAGATATTTTCTTCTGCCTAGCATTATTCCATTTCCTAAGTTATTAGGATTGGCGGAGCCTGCTATCTAAGCGTAAGGATTTGATCAGCGACCCCGAAGACCAATCAAACTTTTCTTAGATCAGGTTACACGTCTCTTAAATTTCTGGGAAAAGCTGATTTGTATTTTTCGTCACCGCTAGACAAGTGTTGATTACAAATATGTACATAAATTACATAAATATGAAAAAAATAAATATACGCTGTACGAGATACTCCGTACTAACTATTAAAGACACAATAATCACGAAACTGAATCTGTCATTATTTTCCAAGTTAAACCAGCGAGATCATATAATAAAGCAATCGGAAACAAGATTGCTCGTAATATTCTGTCACCAAACACCAGCAATTGGTGATGAATGGACCAATAAAGTGGAGATGTGAAGAATAGCTTCTATCCCATTAACGTCACCCGCAAAACGATTTCGCCTCTGCAGAAAACTATTTGTATTGGCAGTGATTTGTGTGTTCATATTGTGAAGTTGAAAGTCCCGAAATAACAGACCATTTATATATAAAAAAAACCCTCGTAATGTGGAGTTGGAGGGTATTTGGATCGAATAGAAACCATTAGCTTAGGGTTCAGGATGTATCGTGGTGCATATACGGTTTTTTTTTACATTGAAATGTTAGGAGGGTGTTTAATTTCATACACGAACAACGGGTTAACAATCACAAAAAATGTGGATATAAAGACAGGAAATCCGTTATTTGTCTATTGGGGCATTCTATGAACATTGACACGTCTTGCATGTTATATACTATTATCTCACAAAAATTACGTACACAAATTCCATATAATATGAAATATGAATCCAACATGTTGATATCCCTTCGAGAAAATTGGTATAAAAAGTACACTTACCGCGAACCGTTCCACGGAAATATCAGTATAGCCATGAACGTTACACGTAAGTAAATGAAAGCCTTCACTATTTCTCACAACGGCGCAACATTGCAGTATATGTAAGTTAAATCTTGTATGCGAAAGACCTTCTATGAATATGCACGTTCTTTCTGCATGTTTATTATATATATTCATGTTGGCTCCTCTTTAATTATTTAGGAAAATATTGAAAATTTCACCGCCACACCCCCTTGCCTTCTAGTTTCCACGTTTGTCATATCATAATACCTATATTTTACAGAAACACTAAAATTGGTGGTACGTGTTAAACGATGTACGTTTTCCTTAAATAAATTTAAATTTAAAATATATTTTAGCAGTTTTCGGATTTATGTACATATTTGTAATTATCACTTGTTTGACGGTGAAGGAAAACATCATGAGGAAAAGTCTGACGGCAGACGCTCCACGTAGAAATCAGTATCTTCGCCAAATCCGCCATTCCTAATGGATTAGGAAACAGGATAACACTAAGAAGACGAAGCAGAACTAAAAGTTATATACTCGTATTATGCTGCATTAACAGCGATGTTACTAAAAAACCTAAAAATATCAATGATACTTAAGTAGCTTATCTTAATTATACATTAAGATAGCATTAAGATATTTTTAAGTTTATGATAATACCAAAAAGTGTAAATTCGCTTTCAAAACTGATATTATTGACTTAAGTTCATTTTCACTGTATACTTCTTAAATTATTACTTCTCTAAATAAAATTCTACATTCAAACATTTCACCGCATTTTAATCGGTAGTTCACATGAAATAAATCAGTGATTAACCATGCAGTATTAACATTTTGGTGCCAAAATTACGTACTACGTTTAAGAATAAATGTCTAAATATTGTTCTAGGTATGCATTATTTGTGATAATAAAGATATTTACTGTATTTAACGATTGTGTCTGCATTTCACGATAATTCGACTAACGCAACAAGGGGTAGGTGAATTTGGCCAAATTCAATCACAGGAAGGCACAAGTCTATGTGTTCGTCGCTAAAAATTCCCATTTACTTTAGTTCTTGAATTCCAAAACCATCGCCAAGAGCATAAAATTCTTGGTATAGAGATTTCTAGGAGAAACAATCTCAAGGATATTAGCGCATCTGGAAATTTTGGTGGCGAAACTATATAAGTATCTAAAGTCTTTTACTTCTTACTTCCTTTTATATGATATGTACTTCCTACTTTCTTTCTTCCGATAAGTAACAACGATCGGGAACAAAGCGCGAAACTACATTTATTCCCGGAACTAACTTAAAGTAATCCTCTCGCCTCGTTTGGAGCGCTTTCTTTCGATACTTACACTAAAGTATTGTATCCATTATTGAAATCTGTTCTACCGTAAAACTATACACATATCTAATCTTATAACTTTTGTATGTAGGTACAAATTGCGGGCTTTTTCATACAATATCAAGAACCAAACAAGTGTACGGCACGTATGATATGAAGCGGTAACCATAGGCTATGGACAGACAGAAAAGTCTGATGTATACTTGCTCTATTATTATATTTCTTAAAATAATGAACATCGAAACAGCTACCTAATTTTACTGCTCTTTTTGAAAACTTCTTGAAGTAATACGAAAAACAACGTTTGTTAATTTTAACTCCACCTATATTTATACATACAATTACAATACTTGCTCCAATATACACTGTAATACCGAAAAGGAATGCCAAAATTAGAAAAATTTTAATAGATTCAAAAGACGCAATTTCACTTTTCAAATTGTCGCTGAAATCCTGTCCTGCTAACAATACTTGTATTCATATCATTGATACGAGGGTCATTTGAAAAGTTCTTAGCCTAACATGGTTAAAGTCATTGGTTTTTTTTATAACTACCCTCATTTTGTAGTTACATTATCTAGCAACAAGTATGCACAGTTTAGTTTATTCACAGTAACTCATTGTTCGTTTACACATGATACCGTAACTCAGAGCTATTTTTGGAAATGGATAAAATTGAACATCGTGCAGTGATAAAATACCTGAATTTGAAAGGTTTAACTCCAAAAGCTATACATGAAGACATGTCTGCTACTTTGGGTGAGTCCGCTCCTTCGTATACGACTGTTAAAAACTGGGTGGCAGAGTTTAAACGTGGTCGTGAGACCATTCAAGATGAGCCCCATAGTGGCCGGGCGTCGTCTTTTATCTGTTCTCAAAGCTGAAAAAATTTTTAGGTGGTAAACATTTTTTTACAAATGAAGAGGTCATAGCCGCCGTGGACGCTTATTTTGAGGAGTTAGACGAAGATTTTTTTAAAACGGGTATCGAAGCCTTACCGGGTTGATGGAAAAAGTGTTTTGAGCTCGGAGGAGAGTATGTTGAAAAATAAAAATAAGCTCAAAATCGTGTGGTTTCATTAAGTATGTTAGGCAAAGAATTTTTCAAATGACCCTCGTACCAAATGTATACTCAAATTAATTCAATAGTTAGCGAAGAAAAATTAAAGTCGCGGTGATTACAACAAGAGGTGTGTTTTGTTACAAAAGTCTTAAGAAGCAAGTACTTTTACATTGTTATTCATCTGTGTTCTAATTATTAAAATTCTGATATGTGCATTCCTATATGGTAATGACCATTTTATACAGATTTATATGCAATAGTATGTGAAAAAACTCACAAAATTATAGATAGACCAAAGTTAGTATTGTGATGAAAGACTAATTGATAAGCCTGTGCCAATGATAGTAGGTAATGATTTAAATTAATATCTCTTTCTTATACTTTTTGATCAAAATATCGATTAATTACAGTATCCAAATTTTTCCAATCAGTTTTATGTTTTTAGCCATCCTAATCATTATACTTTTACAATCTTTGTACGAAAATATCTCAAATACGTGGTGATGTCTCGATGCTTATAATTGGTGACCTTACGCAGCAATACAACAATACTACAGGGAGTTATTATTTGGCTACGGTTGTCTGTGAGATAGAGGTACGTCCCCAGGCGAGTAGCTTTGATAAGCCCTAACTCTCTTAAAAAATCAATATTAATTATCTAAATGCCGTGTAGTGCAGTGCGCGTAGAGCACCTCAGTACCTTGCAAGGAATCGCCAGGCCCACGGCTCGGCGTCTCGGTCGATACTCGTCTAGCCTTTCAAAATGACGTCTCTAATACATTTTATAAGACTAGCCAGTAACATGCCTCACAGCAATAGTTACCTATCTAGTCAATAGCGTCTTCTCAGAATGACAGATGCAGTTAAAATACGTGCCTCGCGCGTCTGTCGCGCGTCACAGCTTGCGCGCATCGTTTCCGTCTCTCATAGTCAGTCCGATGCAAAGTGGTCCGGCGCCGATCTTATAATTCCTACCTAACGTTCATTCGTTCAATTCATTTATATTTTCTTAATACCGATCTCACTTAACCCAACACGACATATCAACCTCGCACGCAGGCGCAGACAGCACACAAAATCAATTGAGGATTTCTTGGTTCTCCCGCCAAAACCCTAGCGAATTCCTATGCATATTACAATATAACGCATATTATTTATGATTTCAGGGTATTTCTGATTTTTATTAGATTAGATATTGTCTATTTAATAATTACTTTTCCAATTCGGAAATGTATATTGGATAAATAATTTGCTCTGTACTGTCTCTGGCGATATTTCTTTCGTTCCCTTGAGAAGAAGAGCCACGGTCAACTTGTGGCTGACATTGAACGTACTTTAATTAAAATGTCTGGGGGACTGGGAGCAGTTAAACTTCAAATCCACCCGTGAGGATTCAAGACTACGTGTTCACCGCTAAGAAATCTCCATGTACTCTAGCGTCTCAACTGCCAGCGAAATGTGCCTCTTATTATCACCAAGAGCACTGGAATTTTTGGTATAGAGATCACCAGCAAAATTCAATACCGACGTTATTTGGAAGGCAAGGCCAAAGTGAGGTCAAAAAAATCTTGGTGTGTAACAGAGTAGTACTTCAACCGGGCAAAGATTTATAAAAGTTATACAAGTCGTACCCCTCATGGAGTATTAGAATTACCTTTGGGTAAAGACACCTACGAGGGTGAGGTGAAAAGTTCTCGACCTGAAAAATAAAGATTACGATTTTCAGTTAAAAATGTATGTTATCTATATAAATAACATTCAGCAAATGCGGCACCCATCTTTTGCATCCCTAACTCTTTATGCAAGATTTTTCGCACCCTTCCTTCCGATATCCCCACAGGTTTAATCATCGCACTCACTTTTACTCGTCTGTCTTCCAATATGATATCTTGCAATATTTCGATAGTTTCCGGTGTGGTTGTGGTTTTAAGCCGCCCTACATGTGGATCATCTTCGAAGGACGTGCGACCACGTATAAATTCAGGTACCCACTTTTTAATGGTTGAAATAGAAGTAGCAGAGTACCCGTAAACTTTTGCCAACTTAGGATGAGTTTTCTTAGAGAATTTTCCATCCAAAACGAATTTTATGTTTAATTGAATCCAACCGCAAATAGGAACCGCTCAATATCAGCCGAGATTCGCCTTGTACTCTTAAAGAGTAAAGCAGTGATCAACTTGTGTGTAACATTTCAACTCCCTCAAGGTAAGTCTGTGCGTTCATCATCAGCGTAAACCCCATTTGCTGTAATTCCTCTATTCCAGAATACGATTATTACAATCTCCAGAACACACAGATTCTTGGTGTTGATATTTCCAGCGAAGTTTAGTTCCGAAGTCACTTTCAGGAAAGCTCAAGCTGGCCTCTAAGAAACTTGGTGTGTTCAGCAGAGCGGAACAGTACTTCAAGCTCATGACAAAGACTTATACATGTCTAACATCAGATTACATATGGATTACTCTAATAATCTTTGGTTGTAAGTACCCGAATACCAGCAAGAACCTTTCAAAATTTCATTTCAGAAACCAGCTCTGAGAATCTTCAATGATTCTAAGCTTACACATGGAATTGAGCCCTTCAGTTTAAAAAGACTTTGCCTCCATTTGTTTGTTCTGATGATTTTACAATGGATTATGTTGTTTTTGTTGTATGGAGTTTTCCTAAGGTTCTTCAAAAAAGGCGTGCAGTGATTTTAACTTGTGTTACAACTTTAGTATCAATGGGCCACGGTAATTGCTTACTATCTAGCAGGTAGTACGCAAGCGTTCATTTTATACCTCTGAGGAATCTAAAAAAAAACTTTTCTTATACTGGATCCACAATAGTTGCATGATGTACGGTTCCACGCGGATTCAACTTCAAGAACCGATTTATTATTTTATTAAGGCAAAGTTACCCCAAGGTACTACAGGTGAGGATTTTTTAAAAAGATCCTGAAGAGGTTTTGTAGGCTACAAGAATTGTTTACGGCAGACTTCATACTACGAGCATAAGAAATTCTTTGTGTCGCTTAAATTAAAAAATAATACCTGATAGCGATTTCATTTACAAAATATCAAAATAGCAGATTTTATGTACCTGCCTATTGTCTTTGCTGAGAAAATAATCTGGTAACAAATTACTCGCTTTTCGTATAAATGGGGGTGCTTGTACAAGTTTAAATTACAGCAATTTTTGCAATTGAAAACATTTATAAGAGTAAACGAAAGCAACAGGGGCAGATGTATAATAAGCTCTCACTGTTCAAAGTAATGTGAATATGTTTTTCGCACCTGCTTCCTTTTGATACTATTTTCACACTGAGGGCGAACACCCATGATCACGTCATATCTTAACCGCTAGCAAAGAATAATATCTGGGGGTAACTTTATGCCTCTTATATTACTATATTGAATTTAATAACATTACATTTGGTTTTGTTGAAGAACCGACAAAGCCGATATTGATTATGCGCATAATATACATGTACGTATAAATGGTTGACCATTCCGGTGAATTGCGATCCCATAGTTATATAGGATCATGGATCATATATCCATGATCCTAGGTTCTCTTTCATAAAATATCTTTCTTAATGTAATTAGCGTAGTCCATATAATTGTTGGCGCTTTAAGAAGCAATCTATAAATAATTTGACATATTTAATGACAAAATACTAATCTAACTAATCTAACAATTTTGACGATATCTGTTTGTCACGGACTGAATATTTTTAAGAGAGGTAGGGCGCATCATAGCATCCCGTCTGGAAAAGGATATGTCCCTAGAGAGTTGTTGTGTTTCTACGAGTGAGTGAGGTCACCAGTAAGCCCCTAAGGAGTTGCTGTATTAGCAGCAGAGGTGGTATTGCGCGAGCGATACTTAACGCGTTGCAAGCGTTCATAGGCTATGGCTAACCGCTTTACATGAGGTGGGCCATATGTTTGTATGCCTCCCGATATTGTACAAAAAAACAATCACAATTTTTTATAATGAAAGTATTAAGTTTCTCAAACTTTTTAACATTACATTATTTTCAGTCTTAATACTTGGATAAAATAAAAAAATAATATTTAAAGTATGCTAAAGCCGAACTATCGGCACATTCTGTCCTTAACCTTATTGTTTGCCTGCAATGCCAATAATTGGGTGCGTTGACTAGTTTACGATACATTGGTCTCCTCATTTTAGGGGTTCGAAAATACAAAAGAACGGAACATTACCGTGTTCAATAGAATTGTTCGATACGATGGGGTTGCTACGCTAGTCAGGCTTATCTTTCGTAACTTTCATTCCGTATAGTCAATTGGCAGTGTGCACCGTGTGTATGTGGCATTGATCGGTTATGGTTCGAAAGATGATGTTGAGCCACTTTTACACCTGATGTCTCAAATACAGCCCATATGTTTGAGCTCAGTTGATACTCACACACAGGTTATCTACATAGCTGTGTGAGTGGAATAATGGGAAAGACTTTGATGCTTTTTGTTTGCAGATGTAACGGTGAAAGTTCAATCAATCTGAGTTCTTTTTCTTTATACTGAAACTTTGAAAGGGAGTTTGTGACCCAAGTTTTTGCTGTGTGTTTGAAACAAAAATCCAAGTAAGGATAAATTGAAATGTCGACCTCCAGACTCTCAACAGCCTAACCCCTGGTCGTGACTAATGAGCCAAAAACAATGTAATTTAGATTTGAACCCAGGCTTTTGTAGATTTTTCTGGAATGTGATAAAATTTAGCATTAAAATTGAAAGATAGGAAAAGGAAAACAAATAGTTTGAACATTTGTTACTTTAACCGAAGGGTTCCGTGTTCGATTCTCACTCAAGACAAACATTTGTGTTATTTGATGTTTTTCATATATATGTGACTGTGTGAGTACGTATTTACAAAAAGTATTTTGTTATTGTTGATAAAGTTTTTTACATTGTTAACTATTATTATTATTAAATAACCATTTATGTAGTTGCTTTATGAGAAACATATGAACATGTGGTTCATCTGATGGTAAGTGACTAATGCAGCCCATAGAGTTTAGCTCAATAGCTAGAAAATGAGGCCGGGTGAAAAGGAACAGCTTTATTTAACAAGCAGAACGACTGTACCTTACAGAAAATCAAAATTTCTCTGGAGTGTTCATGTAAAAGAGCAAATTTACTTCATCATCATTCTCAGCCGTAGGACGTCCACCGCTGAACGTGGCCTACGTTCCCCATTAGATTTCTACAGCGATCAGTCGTGTGTCGCTTGCATCCATCGGCTCTTGCGATCTTAACAATATCGTAGGTCCATCGTGTGGTGTGCTGTCCTAAGTTATATTTTCCGGTTCATGATCGCTATTCGAGAACCATTCTCCCCAAGGACCTTCGGTTATCCGAGCTGCGTATCCTGTCCACTGGCATTCAGCATATTGATTCTTAGAACCATTGCGGTAATCTATTCCGGATGTGCTCATTTCTGATTCTATCTCGCAGAAAAACTCCAAGCATGGCTCTCTCCCTCGCACGCTTTGCAACCTTGAGCTTCCGTATGAAGCCCATTATAAGGGGTCATGTTTATGTGTAAGTCAGCACTGGCAAGATACTACTAGAAGACTTTCTTGAGACATTGAGTTATTTTGTACAAGAAAGTCTTTCGTAATTTCCCGAATGCTGCCCTTCTGAGTCGCATTTGACGAGAAGCGTCTTTCTTGAAATCAGACTTACCTATCTGGACTGTCTGTCCAAGATAAACACCCTCGCTAACAACTTCAAGAATCGAGTTTGCAACTGAAACTGGAGTGGGCATAATAATTATGTCGAATATACGTGACATTCGACATTATCTTCGTTTTGTTCATGCTCATATGACCTTTTCGTTCGAATACTCTGTCGAGATCTTCGAGTATTGTGCTCAAATCCTCCAGCGATTCCGCCATGGTTACTATGCCATCGGTAAATAGAAGGTGAGTGATATACTCGCCGTTCATGTTGATTTCATATCCTTTCCAGTCCAGCAGCTTGAAAATATCTTCCAACGCATAAGTGAATAGTTTCGGAGAAACAACGTCTCCCTATCTCACTCCTTTCTGCAATTGGATAGGTTTCGTACTCTGGTCCTGTAGTCGGATTGACATAGTCGCGTTTTCATATATACTCTTCAACACTTCCACATATCTATAATCAATACGGAACCGCTGGAGAGACTGGAACACAGCTCAGGTCTCAATCGAGTCAAAGGCTTTCTCATGGTTCATAATCGCTAAGCATAGGGGCTGGTTATATTCTTCAGTCTTCAGTTCAGTCTATCTTGCCGTATGTATGTGATTTATGGCTGAGAAGCCTTTTCAGAAACCGGCTGATTCGAGAAACATACTTACCAGCAAGTTACTGTGGAAATTACATTGGTAGCAGCGGGGTGACAAAGTGCATTTGATATTTTTGTATTGTAGGCGCTCATAGGTTATAAACGTTGGCGTAGTAATGCGCTTGTCATGAAACAGGCCGTATGTTTGTTTCCACCCTACGTTGTGTTAATTAGATTTATTAACATAAATGTTACCAGCAAACAATACCACAATAAAAGAGAAACTCTGTTGTGTAGCGCAATAATAAATTAGTCAAAAATACAGCTAGATACAAACGGTCCCGCGTTTATTTAATCATTTGAAGTAAACCCACTTGTAAGTAAGAGTCCACGGTACGCTTTGGCGACAAAAACAGGACACAGTGAGAGCTTTACTTAATGTGAATCATATTTCATTTGGCAGGGCGGGATTTCAGAGTTTGTAGACATTACATTTTCAACGAAGGTCTATGGTGCATTAAAACGAATGTTGTTAACATACCTTAATTAGGTATGTTTAAAGGTTTAATGTAGAGAGATTTAAAAATAAACACATATACCTAAGATTTCAAATACAAAGACTAGTTTAATCTTAGAGAATTCTTAAGTATACGTTTTCTTTACGTTTTCCATTTCAATGTCTGAATTAAGACCCTATTATTCTAGACTTTCTAGAACTGTATTGTGTTTATAATGGATTATAATATATAATGGATTTTATACTCATTTCTTAATGCCATAAGTATAATATATAATGATATAAAATATAATAAAATATATAATATATATGATAATGCCATAAGTAAATATAATATATAATGATCTTAAATATAATAACTTCACCTAGAATGAGAATTTAATAATTACCGTGAACTTTAATAGAGATATAATTTCAAAGGTACCAGTTTAGGCAGGTTTCAGTTTATCTGTCTATCAGCCCACACACGCAATTGCCATCATTATCATATCGGCCGAAGGACGTCCACTGCTGAGCATAGGAGACCTATGCTTTCATAGTGATCGGTCCGGTGCCGCTTGAATGCCGATCTTCACAAAATCGACAGTCTATCGTGTAGCGGGCCGTCCTACGCTACATATTCCGGTTCGTGGTCGCCATTCCAGAACTTTTCTGCCCCAACGGCCATCGGTTCTCCGAGCTATGTGGCCTGCCCACTGCTACTTCAGCTTGCTGATCCTTAGAGCCACGTTGATAACTCTAGTTCTACTACGAATGTACTCATTACTGAATCTATCTCGTGGAGGAACTCATGATGAGGCGCATAGTAAGCGACCACGTTTCTGCGCCGTAAGCCATCACTGGCAACACACACTGGTCGAAGACTTTCATCATGAGACATTGAGGTATTTTAGACGAGAAAATTTTGCGCTATTTCCCAAACGCGGATGGGCACCGAGTTGGATTCCTCGAGAGGCCTCTTTCTCGAAGTTGGATCTACCTACCTGGATTGCCTGCCCTTATTTTTTTTTTGTTACGCGGGGAATAATGCGTAATGCACACCACAGGTGCCTGGGTGACCTCCGGTAATAGTGTGGGACTCGGGAACGGTATACCCACTAAACCACCCCGCGAATTGCCATCGGCCGCATTGGTGGGGTGCCCCGGATCTGTCAGCGACAGGGCACCACTGCGACTGGCCAGCCCCTCAGAAGGGGCCGGACTTCTTCAATCTAGGGGCCGTCCCGGCAAATTGGGACAGCCCCTCCGGCGGCGGGACCACTATGGAGCCAGGTTCCCATCCTGCCCCTATTTCCACATATTAGGGAGGCGGCAAAAGGTGCACGTAGCGCCTACGTCGCACTCCCGTCCGCCGTCTCCGGAGCGGGACAGCCTCGGGATCATCCTCCCTGTCCCGCTCCGAGGCCTCCTTCTGGGACATGACGGTCTCACAGAAGGAGGCCATTGCCTCCCAGGCACTGTCGCTCCCAAGCATGGAGCGGACCACGCTCGGGAGCGAGAGCTCCGCGTCGCCTAGCATGGCCACCAGACTGTGGCGCTGCCGAGACCACTTGGGACACTGCTCCAAAGTGTGTAGGGCAGTGTCCTCAGCCGCGCCACAGTTGTGGCAGATCGGCTCCTGCTCCCGCCTCGCGACCCGGTGCAGATACTCACCGAAGCACCCATGTCCAGTGAGTACCTGCACCATGCGGAAGGTGAGGGTTTTGCGCTTCCTGCGCATCCAGCTATGTAGGACCGGGCGCAGCGTCTCCACCACGTGGGTTCCATACCGCGGCTGCGCCAGGTCCTCCCCCCACCTCCGCATCATCTCTGCATGCCCTCGCTGGCGATATCACCCTATTTCCTCCAACGTGGGGTGCGATTGTCAGCCCTAGGTAGACATACTTATCAACAACTTCAAGAACCGAGGTCTCAACTGAGACTGGAGTGCGTACAACATGTACATTCGACATGATCTTCGTTTTGTCCATGTTCATTTTAAGACCCACGCGTTGGGATGATCTGTCGAGAACTTCACAGATTGTGTTTAAGTTCTCCAGCGATTTCGCCATGATTACTATATCATCGGCAAATCGAATGTGAGTTATATAATCACCGTTAATATTGATGCCGTATCCTTTCCAGTCCAGTAGCTTAAAAACACCTTCCAATGCAGCAGTGAACAGTTTCGGAGAAACAACGTCTCTCGACAACGAGGATTATAAGGAAAATAGGATCACACAACCCGGTTTCCGTAAAGTCAGCGATAGATCGACTACAAGCACAGAATTGTTTACTTTGACCGAGAATAAAACATATATGTGAAGATTGCCTCGTTTTTAAACATCCCACGATATCCTGTAAGGATAATTTGCGCACGTGTACACGTATAACAAAAGAATATATATATATATATGCAAGTGCATACAGTCTCCTGTTTCACCCACGTGATTGGTATAATAACAAAAGTTATTATATTGATCACGATTTCTTTAACGTACGTACGAAAGGAGTAATTAAATACCTGCCCATACATACATACCAATATTGCGCAGAAACTGAGGCTTACGAAGGTGTTAAACCACAAAGTTGCTCAGTAAAAGGTTCTGGAGCTTGTATCTCGAAATATACCATCCTAATACCATCTGATGCCATAATACCGTATTTCCATTCGCTCTAACAACATAATTGGGTTGACCCGCTCTTAATGTTTCACATTCACGCCTTAATACTTTAAAACCAAATAAATAAAATAAAACTAGACGATCAATCAAAATTGCTACTTGTAAATCTAAAACAATATCAAGTACACGGCTAAGATTGGAATAGCAAACGTGCAAACGTAGAGGAACCGGGTAAATTTTTACCCATAGGTACATGAAGCGTGCCATTTTCTAAATATTTTCCATGATTACATCCTGCTTAATTCCACCATCACTGTTTCGTCCATATGAGCCAACATTAACTGCAATAAATTTGTAGCATACGTTCACTAATGCTAATAGAACAATTGAGAATGTGTGTTTATAATTAAAATATATAGAACCACTAATAGCAGGGGCTCCAATAACAAAATGTTTGCCATCCAATGCGCCTATACAATTTGGAAAATCTTAAAGTTTTTTGAACTCTTCGGTAATTTTACTCCATATTTCTTGTGTTGGTTGTGGTATAAAGTCTTTCTTAAGTCTTTTAACGATAGAACGACACATGCTGTGTACGATTTCGCGCACAGTTTAATGGCCCAATAGAAAACTATACGAAATAGTTTTAGACGAATCCCCAGTCGCCAGGAACCTGAAAAAAAATAATGGTATAGTCTCGGAGTATCTATGTACCACAGTGTGCTATTACGTACGTACTAACTGATTACTTTGCATTAGGTATTATAGAAATTGTGCAAATAGTGGACTTCATTAACGCCGCCATTTTACATCCGTTTCCTTAATACGCTAGTTTTTTATACTATTTTTTTTTACAGATGATGTATGTAAAAAATATGGGCAAACATATGGGACCAGTTCAAAAAAACATATGAATAAACGTAAAATCAAGAGATGCCAGGGACTGTTGTTATAAAAAAATATAAATAAGAAGACAATTTGAATTTTTTACTGCCTCATATACAGGATCGAAGTACAATAACGAGTATCGAGTCGGAGAACAAAGAAATGCAAAACGAAACGGAAGACTTTCAATCCGCACATATCAATAAACACCGATGAACAGCAGCAGCAGGAAGAATGCTCGCCAGCTATTACGGAACCAAATGTAATGCCACCGCCTAATCCCAATCCAAATCCCCCATCAACTGCACAATTCACTCGTTCCTACAAACGCAACCGCAATGCAACCGTCGCAACTGCTCACAATCACCGTCGTATAGTGCCCCGCAACCTAGTCCTCTGCGGCAAGTGCCTTAATGGAGTATATTTTAAAAAATAAAGAAGAGTCCAACAGATAAGACATTCATCCCATTGATGCTTTCTTTAACGGTATGGCAGCCACTATAAAATCTTTTTCTCCCTACTATCAGCAGCATCTTGCGAAAGAAAAGATATTTGCAGTAGTACAAGATTTACAGTGGGAATAATTGTCAGCAGAGCCTTTTTCTTACACATCCCCAATGAGTGGAACATCGTCGTCTGCTAATTCAACGCCAGTGTATGCACCGGTCTCGATGACTACACCAACGCTAACTCTGGAATCGACGCATTCGGAACCGATGCCCACGATACCGAAGGCCAATAATGTTCCAAACGTTAATAATAATAATACATCTACTTACTTTTCGCAGTTTACAGAAAACTGATGCAAAACATTGAAATAAATATATAAGTAAATTTTTAAAATGTAAATTTATTATTTACCTGAGATAGACTGCTAATCGTTCGATGGGAGATATAGGCTTTTGAAATCTTGATATTTTTTTGGTTAAGTCTGATTTTACTTTTTCAAGTAAAAAGTAAAGCATTCTTTAGACATTCTAAAATAACCATAAAATTTGCTCTCGTCATCCCTTAATTCTTTGTAGAGTAAAGTGAATTCTCCTTCTGCTTCTCGCTTTCTCCAGGTTGGATGTACACCCCATCTTCTAGTGTTTTCGCTTCGTGTTTCCAATACTTCGTCATCGATGGCAATTGCAATAGCTGCCAATTCAAGTTGTGAAAATTGCATATTTACTCGTCTATCGACTGATGACACTAGTTGACACAAAACACATATCACAAACACGGCCGTGCAAAAAATACACGCAAACAGCCCAGTGTAGTATGAATGACTGGCCCGGCCGGCGCACGTTGGACGTGCCCCGGGTGGAGCCCGGGCCGGACGCGACACGGTATAACGTGAATCATCCTTAAGGCGACACATCGAAAAATTAGACCAACTTTCATCGAATAGTATAGGCTAATGACTAAACTGACGGATCTAAGATTTTAATATAAATAACTTCATTTCTTTATCTTGAATTTGCTTGCTCAAATACGCGATTGTGTAAAATTGATTCGATAATAATTACTTTCGAAAACACCTCCTGAAATTCATTATTTTTGAAATTACAACGAAGTTGTTCTGTTTATACGCTTCAAAATTACTTAAATCTATTAGTAATATCTATGTTTATAATATGCTTGCTGCATATTTTGATAAGTGAAACATGAAATTTTTTAAAAATATTTTAAGTTTCTGACAATTTCTAAGCGATCACATTCGTCTTGGGTGCTACGTGTTTTCGACCTTATTGTGCGGTAATGAGGATTATAAACGCGTTGACTAACTACATCCAGCCAGTCCGGCTGCAGCCCGCTTCGAGGTGAGACCTATGTCGACTGTCTGCTCGAGCTCGCTCCATTTACATCGCGACACCGAAGTTTTTATAATTAATAGTTGTAAATATTCAATATTATAGTATTTAGCGTAAGTGTATTATTATTAGATATAAGTAGTAAATAATATTATAGGTTTATATATATTTATTATACTGTTGTAATAATGGGGAACACTAAAAAGAAAATATATAGAATAAAAATACAAAGAAAATGTTCGTAGAATGGGGGAGGCGAACAAGACAAGGTATTTTTTTTTTTTAATTATTATATTCATTAAACATATTATAATAACATTGTGTAGACATATTTCTAGTTTTTAGAACAGTTCCTAGGTATGGTTGGCCCAAGCTATTTAATTCCTCTTCAAACTTTTTTTTAATTTTGCTTACTTAATAACTCTATATAAAACTGCATTAATTAAATAAGAGTTATTTTTTGCAGGAATAAACAGTAACATTTGATAATTGGTATACATTATCCACAGGCTGACCGCGTACCTATATAGGACGTCAAACTCCTATTATATCCATTATAATCTGACCGAACTCCGACTTAGAAGTTGTACGTCGGTGGAGGTCAGGTTACGTTGGAAATTTATACCAATAAGGTTCGCGTTCTCAGCACATAGCAACCAGTGGAGACTCTTTATTTCTTTGTATTAAAATAAAAACTTATAAAATAGAATATTTTTGCTGTTTTGTTTTTTAGGAGAAACTTACTAAATAAACATATTCCACTAGAAGAATCACTACTCGATTTATATGCTGCTTTAACGTAAGTGTCATACGGGACGACAAACTCATAGTAACCATTATAAGCTCACCGAACTCTGACTTAGACATTGTACGTAGGTGAAGGTTAGTTTACGTTGGAAATTTATCCAATCAGAATATAGAAAACCAGTGGAGGTTTTTTTTTTTTTTTTGTATTAAAATAATTACTAGTAAAATAGTATATTTTGATAGTTTTTAAAAAAACTCGGTATGTTTCATGTTAAAGAAGCGAGCGAGGTGTGTAAGTACCGAGTCATGTGGCGCTCACGAGGGATTTAGCGTGAAGATATAGATAGATAGTATACTTATACCCATGGTACTCGTGAAAACAAATAATATTTACTATGAACCAACACTGAAAACACAAAAAAATCATCTATTCTATACATTGTGGTTAGTATTGAACTATTGTACGGATTAGATTTATTTTGCAACATCAGAGATGGTCCTGGTTCTTTCTTCTTGAGAGTTTAATAAATAACAAGGAAACGTACAACAATACAAAACACAGAGTATACATAAGTAAAATACAATAAATGTCATTATACTGAAGTTAAAGTTATGAAACAGCAAGAAAATCATTTGTCACATGTTTTTTTTAAATATGAATAGATTATAAAATCTATTTGTATATATGTATATTAGGGTGTCCCTTATTTTTCAAAGTTTTTATTTTCTAACGCATATGTCTTAGTTTTGTTCATTTGCTTTTAAAACACTCGGAAATTAATTTTTAACTTATTTGGATTACGATAATCCGTGCCGAATTACATCGAAACATGTTCATACAAGTTGCGCGGCAGTGCCGCACGTACTCGCGGTATTCATTTGTTCAAATTCAAAGTCAAAATCTTTTTATTCCGTAAAAATGGCTACATTTGTTTGGAATCGTCACATTTTTTTTCCCTACCGTGCAGTTTATGACTAGGTGAGCACTGATAAAAATACTGCCAAAAAACTCAGGCATCCCTCTTTTGGTATCCAAACAAATTTACATATTTTGTTAATTACATTATAATTGGATCGACTCACTCCCAGGCATTTTTATCATTAATATAGTCAGATACTTTATAATATGCCCTGCTACACAATTTGGCTTTAATAGTAGTTTTAAATTTGTTTATTGACAAATCTCTTATATTGCTGGGAAGTTTGTTATAGAACCGTATACATTGCCCCATAAAATAATTACTTGTTTTGTGGAGACGGCTTGCATATAACACAAGATTATGCTTATATCTAGTATTTATGCTATGAATATCACTCTTTTTACAAAATGAGTCTATGTTTTTATGGACATACAAAAGATTTTCATAGATATATTGCGATGCGACTGTTAAAATATTTATTTCTTTGAATTTTTCTCTAAGGCTCTCACGGGGACCAAGTTTGTAGATAGCTCTTATGGCTCTCTTTTGCAATAAAAAGATGGTGTTAATATCCGCGGAGTTACCCCAAAGAAGAATTCCATATGACATAATACTATGAAAGTAGCTGAAATAAACTATTCTAGCCGTATCAATATCAGTGAGCCGTCTAATAGTTTTCACTGCATAAGCTGCAGAACTTAGTTTTCCTGATAATTTTTCAATTTGTGGGCCCCTTTGTAGTCTGGAGTCAATTGTTATACCCAAGAACACAGTTGTCTCCACAGAGGCTAAATTAGTTCCATTAACATGTACATTGGTAGCCACCTGCCTTACATTAGGTGTTGAGAACTTAATTACTTTAGTCTTTTTATCATTTAAAAGCAGATTATTAACACTAAACCAATGAATAACTTTAGAGAGAGCATCGTTAACTTCGTCATAATTACCTAACCGTCTATTAATTTTGAATGTCAGTTATTCTCGTGATTAATACGTAATGTTTTAACTTTTATAAGATGGCAGTGGAATTGAGAAGCAATAAATCAAGTATTTTCTTAGTTGGAGACGTAAATTATCAAATAATAGGCGCAAAATTACCGTCTAACCGTCAAGTTCTTCCTGTACTTTTTTATAAAATTCGCGAAGTTAAATTGACTGTTAGTGAAAGCGCATACCTAGTCATTCGAGAGTGTATTATATTTAGGGAAAAAGCTAGGATCCCTACCAGAGCTATACCTAACTGTGTAAAATAACTTGTGAATCTTCACCAGGAGGGAGTTGCAAAAAAATTCCAATTTTCTATTTCAATTTCAATCTAATTCAATCTGATAATTTTATTTCTCTTATTTATTCGAAATAAAAAAATCCTGTGTTTACTCGGCGCTATCAGCCATTATGACACTCGAACATCTATAACTTCAAGCCAAATCCCTTGCGGGGTAGGCAGAGAGAGCCGAGCGCCACGTGACTCGATCCTTACATATCTCACTCGCTTCTTTAACATTCATTGCTCTTCTCATGCACGCACGCCGGTTTCTAGGGCTCCTGACATCACCTTCTGATAGAACATGACCAATTTGGTCATGGTAGGTAAGTCTTGGCCTTCCCCGGCTCCTACATCCTTCCACTTTTGCATTGTATATCTGCTTCGTCATTCTTTCATCTTGCATTCTTTCTACATGCCCGAACCATCGGAGCATGCCTCTTCTTATTTTAACACCGACGCTCTCTTTCAGACCAACTCTATTTCTAACATCATCATTACGAATACGGTCTACAAGCCTTACGCCACAAATTTTGCGCAGCGCTCGCATTTCAACCGCGTTTATTCTACTTTCATGCTCTTTCTGCCATACCCAACTCTCGCTTCCATAAGTTAGCGTTGGGACCAACACTGCATTGTGTATAGCGAGTTGTGCCTTCTGGCTCAGGATTTTACTGCCAAGAAGTTTTCCCAACGCTCCATTCACACTATTCCCAGCACTCACTCGTCTTTCCACATCTGCGGTGTACCTTCCATCCCTGCTGAAAGCGCATCCAAGATATACAAACTCATCCACTTGTTCCAACACTTCATCATCAATCGTAATCCTTACATTAGTTCTGGATTCTTCTCTTTCAAATACCATTATCTTTGTTTTCTTCGCATTCAGTAGTAAGCCTTTCTCCATACAGTCGTCTTTCATCGCTGTGACCAGTGTTTGCAGTTTAGATGGTGTATCTGCTAACTAAACATATGTGTCCGAATCAACAAATGGCCCGCTTTAGCCTCTCGATAAACAATGTTGTATTATGTAGCTAGTGTTTCATTCTTCTTAAGGGGGATACATGCCGTCCAGTGGCGCCTCAAGGAATAAAATATCGTATCTTAGCGTGGAAGATAAACATTATAAAGTCATGTGTTGCGTGTGTTACAAATACAATAACGTACTTTTACGTCATTAAACCAACAATTGAAATGTTTTGCTTTCGTTGTTATAGGCATAATTGCCAAAAAACGGCCTCTTTTAGCACTTTTGCTTATAACAACGATAGTGGAATATTTTGAGTGTTGGTTTAATGACGTAAAAATACTTTACTATCTTCGTAATAAATGCAACATAAGATTTCATAATGTTTATCTTCTATGCTATAATATGTTTTTTTATTCAGTGAGGGCGCCACTGGACGAGACCTAAGTAAGAACAACATAGATACCAAGACATGTTAACTTATAGAGATATAAACATAAAACGATGTCATTGATTTCTCTTTCAATAAACTTTTAAAAGTGAATACGTTTCTGTAGTTTTTTATTACTATTATTACTATTGTTTTCCGTCTAGCTTAAATAAATATGTTTGGTTCAGTATGTATAAAGCTAAATAATAATTAAATCAATAATTTTTATTAAATATTCATATTATAAATTTTATTTAAGTGTGACGCGACTCTGTAGCTTTTCTGTTCGTTTGCATTGACTATACGTTGACCCCAGGTTACCTATTAGGCGCTAATTTCAAATTTTACAAATCGAGCGTCGAGTGTCAATTGAGGGGCGCGGGGTGATTGGGCGGAGCCATTTTAAAGCTTCACGATCGAGGTGTCGCCTTAAGCCGGTTAGCATTTCGACTTTCGCTAACAGAATTAAAGCACATTAAATGGATGAAAATTTTAATGGTAATAAAATCTATAAGGTACTACTATTTTAGAACTATGTATAATTTATGTAAAATAATTGATTTTATCTTCACTTAGAAATACCACACCACAGTAGTGCCCCATAAGTCATATATAACCTAGTTTATGCTACATATATTACTAGTTTTTGAACTGAAATTTGACTTTCAACCAAATATCATGCTTGACGTATTCATAGTTTCAACAAAAATATAAAGCGAGGGCATAGTCAGGATTTTGTGTATTTTGAAATATGGTTTACAGCTATCTGAGATATTTTCTGTGTGAGGCTTCCAATTTAGTTTATGATCAATTGTGAGACCTAAAAATTTTGTTTGATTCATTTCTTTAATATTGTAGTTTTTATAACTTTAACATTGGAATTATGTGATATTCTCTGACTAAAATGGATAATATTAGTTTTACTTAAATTTATTTTTAAATTATTGTTATCGTTGGTGCACAAACTTTGGAAAGAAACGGTTGGACAGTAATAAGGTCGGAAATCACTAAAGGAGGAAGGATTGGATATTTTGGAAGAGGTATCACAAGACCCCACTTTCACAATTCTAGGAATAGAGATAATTTAAAATATCAGCATTTATGGGAGCTATTAGATCTGTGATTGGCTCGACCACAGATAAACATATGTCATCATCATCACTACCTTAGACTTCATAGATTCAATATGTTTCTTCACCTCATCTGCCGTAATTAGACGCAGCTCAAGGGGATCGCAAATCGATCTGCCGAAAACTTTCAGTATTCAAAAATAATGTTTTGTTTTTAAAATTTATCTAAATAAGTATCTTTCCTAGAAATAACGCTATTTTGCACAAAAATGTTGCGTACATACTTACGTTTGCTCAGGTACTTATTATATTCATAAATGTATAGATACCTATAATGGCAATGACCGCTTTCACAATGGCGGTGGTGCATACATTTCGTCCGGAAATATGTGCATTTTCTATGAGACAACGACTTAAATTTGGCGAAATTCTGAGAGCAGTTATAGCCATGTGGATAAAGAGCCAGCTTATTTTCGACAGTCCCTGGTTCGAATCCTGGCATGTGCATGTTCCACTAAATTGTAGTTTTAGGATTTAGCTATATATTTGTAATTATCAGATGCTCGGTGGGGAAGTAAAACATCGTGCGGAAACCTGCACCTCCAAGAAATTATATTTCAAAACGTGTGACTTAACCTAAGCAAGGTCTAATTTTCCCGATGAATTATGGAGGTCTGACGGCAGTCGCTCCATGTCAAAATCAGTATATTCGCCAAATCCTTATGTGTAGGTAGCGGACCCTGCTAATCCTAATGGATTGGGAAACGGGATAACGCTAGGAAGAAGAGGAATGACTTAAAATAGAAGTCTTCGTACTTGTAGTGTACTACTACTAGCTGTGCGCGATGACGGTATGGAGTTTATATTTTACGATGATCAGCGTTTTTTTCGGCATTATATAACTTTGCATACAAGGAGTAATGCTCATTGCTGCCTACGCTGCAAATGCACCGATATCTCTAGAGTCAGGCAGTTTATTAAGTATCGCTTGTCTTGGTTTGGGTGTTTTTAAGAGAGGTATGCCCTCCGCCGTTGTATATATAAAAACAAGCTACATTCCCAATCGCGAAAAAGTAATACCAAAGCGGCGGTGGTTTATTTGTTCTTGCAGAGAAGCTAATCTTCTCGAGCCTGCTGCTTACAACGTTTGGACTATAGCGCTTGCTAATGGGGATCCTCTGATTTGAAACACAATTGAACGCTACCTCGAGGTCCAATAAGATTGATTGTTAGAGCAAAATTCGACGATTTTGTCGGTAGAATTGACGAGCTGCTTTCGAGTCTTCTTTACGATCACTCGTTAAAACAACTGCGGTCAGACGTTCACGTCATCGCCATGAAATACGGTCGACATCAATCGGATTTAGTATTACGGTCTGCTATCGATGTTGCTACTATACGGCCTACCTGAGGGTTTCAGAAACTTGGTTGCCAGCTTCTTGTCCAGCAGACGCATAAATCCAGTGGCAGATAATAGATGCTCCTATATCATGGATATCACTGCTGGCATCCCGTAAAGCTGTAATGTCCTCAACGCTATTTCTGTTGCTATTTTTTTAATCGACAGCTATAGTCGCTTTGCGGAGGACAGCGCTGAAGAGACTTATTACACAAGCAGTGCCAATAGTTCTCGCTCACTTGTGTCTGAAATTGATCGTACTTTATCTAAAATACTAACTTTTAACTAAAACTAAAGGCTGGGAGCGGATGATCTATGTTCAATTCAATCCTATCAAGACATAAGTGTGCATTCACTGCTATAAAAACGCAATTTGCTATGATTCGACACATCTATTACCATCACTAAGAGCATTGGGATTCTTGATGTGTTCTCAAGCGATTTTCAAAGAAAGTCATTTGGATTAGAAAATCAACAAACAGTTTTGCATACCAAACACTTAATATGCTCAACAGAGCGAAGCAATATTTTAGCTCAGGGTAAAGACTTACGTGTGTGTTATACAAGTCTTAAGTCAGACTAGATGTTTTGCGTTGCTTTGTACATTCTACAGACGTGAAACATGCACTTGAACCACAATGGTTGCGTGCTGTGCGGTTCCTATGATGTTTTCTTCCAAGAACACCTGGAGGAGAAGGTCAAGCTGGCGTACAAAAAACTTGGCGTGCTCAACAGAGCAAAGCAGTACGTCAGTGCGGGGCAAAGATTTATGTTATATAAATCTCAAGTCAAAATTGTCTCGCAAACTCTCACAAAAAACAGTACCCTATTAAATTGAAATAGTAAGTCACTGGTAAAGTTAAACTGTTTAGGAAATTTAATTTTTTTAAAAAGCATGCCGGGGTTCCTTGCATGGACCAAGTATATTTTCTTCTTTAAATCGTAATGGAAAAGATACAGCAACCAGTTGAATACATAGCAGATATAATATAGTAATTTCAAATATATTAGTGATTCCTTAATGACAGAAGAACAGTTATTATTGTGGTGGTACCGACAGAATCTTATCAATAATAATGAATATAATATTACTAAAAATATGAAATGTTTAAAACTGCTTAAACTGGTGCAGTTTGTGGTGAATGCGTGATGCTGGCTCACATGTGGTATCCGTTAAGGTTTTTTATGCAAGATTTGGCGTCGAACGAGCCAAGAATATAAAAACTAATCAGAAATCCGTTATACAATTTTGAAATGGGACGATGTTTTGATTGAATTCGGAAGTAGATATTAAATACGAAGGTTTAAAGATCTAACGTAAATAAATCATCACGAGATAATAGATGTTCGAAAATAAATAGAATTGCAATTAAAACGACGCACCTTTGCCCTGAGAAACAGTTCTCAGGCGTGACGAATAGACTTTTGTTTAATGCCTGTCGGCTATTAGAAGAATGCCTAATTTTATTACTAATCAAATTTAATTAGCATGTATGTGAATTATGCATCATTTGATAAATTAAGCTAGTTGTAAATGCTTAGTCTGAAATGGATAATGTATACGGAACCTTACCGTCAAACATCAATCGTCGTGAAATTACCACTGGTTCGAGACGAAGCCATGTTTTTATGTGAGAGTAGGGAGATGGCGTCTGACTATATATGAGGTTTACAGGGGAGGAGGCGACACATTCGCCCTAAGCTGATTTGAGAGGAAGGTTATACTCAGTGAATTCAAATTTGTTTCATTTTTGTAACTTAAGAGAATAAGTGTCGTTTGGGCAAATTGGCTTTAAGAGTTGTTTTAAAACAATGCTTATAGTTTAAACTCGCGTTAGTTTGTTTAAAGTGGTTTGCTATAAAGCAATATTAATACATTTCAAATCTCGTGGTAAACTTTACAGTGCTAACTGAGCGAGGTTTGAGTGTTTAGAAGCACACGATTTGGTTTCGTTTACGGTAAGGCGGGCTAAATCTCCTTCACATACACTAGGGAACCACTTCTCTAGCGTAAAATAAACGCGCTCGTGAGGTGTACTACATAATTCACGGAATGGCGGGGCGACTAAGAATCCCGTAGATGATAGCAATTTCTTAATTGCTATTGCTTAGGTTTATGTGAGTCTGCATAAATCACATATCCGTAGTTAGTGGACCGTAGGGTTTAGGACCTTCAAATACACACCCATCCATTAGCTGTCTACACAAAGTTATATACACACATATATATTTTATAACACAAGTATTTATACACAAGGTTAGACAAACACCCGAATTAGGGCGTTAGATAAATATCCGGGTTTGATTCGTTTTAATTCGCGGTTATTAACCAGCTAGGTACTCACGACTTAGTAAATTTCAGTTAGGACTTCAGAGTAAAGACTAGGAGATTAACGTTGTAAAGTTCCGTATGGTTCCACAGACGACTAAGCTGTAAATAAGTGTTTGGTTTTGCACGGTTTTGAATGTTAAAATAAGGTGCTTGCTTAATATAAGGATTCCGCGATTAGAAAATATATTGCTCTCATATTTACTTAAAAAAAAGGAAGAACATATTGTAGTTGTAAATTTCCCATCATTTGGTGTCTGGTAGGGGTTAGTTTGTGTTATTCCCGAACACTGACTAATCTTGATAGGGCGAAGGGCGGGCCCGTAGGGCGGATCGCTGACCCTGGAATATATTTATATATGACAGACTATGAGCCTCTCAATTGGTTAGGAGTGGTATCAGACACTTTTCCAAAATAAATGATGTTTTTCAAAAGAATTAGAAGATTATAACCTTAAATACGAGAACATAATTTCGTAACAACTTCTCGCGCGAGATACTAAAAGAAGCACTAAAGTGCCAACAGGTTCTGAGTTCCGTTTTATTTGCAATTCAGTCTTACAAAGAGATAGTTTAAACATATTTATATGTTAAAGAAATTCGCCGAGTTGAATTCACTAAATAATCACCCTTCGAAACCCGGGTGGTCGAATACGACCGCGAAATGTATGGGAAAACGTATATAACGGGTTCTGACAGGTCACAACATCAGTGAATCTACTCCATTCCAGTCCGACAGTTGGTAATCACATACAAGGTAAAGAGCTCTAACACAAACAAATAAAGTGCACATATAATATATAAATATATACCATTGGACTAGGAACAAAGGTTTGAAGCAAGTGGCTATTTGTTACAACAATAAAATACTAAATAACTAGCGTACGCAATTTAATATATATATATATATACATTTTGATTCCTTGCGAGGAAATCAGCTTCAAAATCCTTTAGCAGTGTGGAGGGATACCTCTGGCCAGGGGAACAGCCACAATATAAATACTATAATTCTAACCCTCACCTGCATTCAGACTCGATTGAACCCGAGCTTATAGGCGAATTTTTATGACTAACTCGTTTGTAAGACACTAGGCGTATCAAAACATCGTAACATTTTACATCAATAGATATATATATATCGATAAACGATATATAACTGCAAAACAACTCGATACAGAATTGGGGAATAGGCTATAGAATATATAATAATCTAGGTAGGTCATTGAATCTAAGTTCGATAAATAATAGGCAATTAAGGATAGTTTAGGTTATCTAGGTAGGACTTAATATTAAACACATAAGTTGGTCATAGGTTAGGTACGTAAGGAGAACATAAGTTAGATACGTAAGGTATTAGGTTATTAGATAGGAAGTTCATTAGGGGTTAGTAATTTGGTATATTAAGGTCGTTAGGTAAGATAATACTCGTAGTAAAATAGTAATAATATTAGGTAGGGTGCTGCAGTATCAGTAGGGGTAGTTAGGTAGGGTAGTGGTCCGACTCCCAGCTTTGGCTGTGGGTCCATTACATTATGTGGATATTGACGATATCGTTTCACTCGGTTTCTTAATTATCTATGCATAATTTTTAATTTAAAGATCTTCCAAAACGATTTTTGTCTTGTAAAAATGTATAGGTCTTTTTGACATTTCTTTTTTTTCTTTTCTTTGTGATCTGAGTAACAGAGTATGGAAAGCGTGCATATAATTGAACTATTATAAATAACACTGTTCCAACACGGACCTGAGCCTATAGGTACACGAAAGTTCCTAGACACGTTAGTTAAATTGGTAAAAGGACCAGCCAATTTGAGACATAACATATTTTTATACAATAGAACTTCTATTCTCAAATAAGCAAATTACCATTGAAGCACTCTATAGATACTTGCAATACGTTATATGAAAAATATCGCACACAGTCTCGCCAGACACAGAGACCTTTCTCACTTGCGACATTGTGGTTGTGCAAGCGAGGTTAGTTTTCAAGAAATGGTGGATATTTACGTTGTAAATTCAAACTAGACTTAGATAATTAACATGTTTTGGATATGAAATATTTTATGTTTCTAGACATATACATAAATAGTATGTAGGTATCTTTACAACAGGAAATTTGTCCTTATAAATGAGAACTAAAGTTCTCGCAAACTGAACGGTTGCACAAAACACTTGGTTGTGGAAGGTGGAAGGAACTCGTTGTTGGGTGCATATATATACAAGCAAATGAAATTGGAGTGTCTGCCTTTAATTCCGAAATAAAGGCTTGTTATTTCTCACTCACATTGTTATTTGAATATTTCCGAAATACATGCACACATTTTTAATTTGTCTATCTGCCAGCTTTTCTATTTATGTTTGTTTTGGATCATTGAAACAACTTAATCAATACTCACGTAAGTTTCATTGATAAAGGATTATTTAAAGAAGAGTTAAGATAATGTTTATGCAGAATTTATTTAGGAAGTGAGAGCTGGGTTTGGCAGAGAGAGCATGAAAGTCCAATGAATACGGTCGAAATGTGAGCGTTGTTCGTCACTTGTAAAACACGTTGGAAATCCTGATGTAAGTTGGTTTAGAAGAGAGTGTCGGTGGTAAGATAAAAAGAGTCTTGCTACGTGTAGAAAGAATGCAAAGGAAAGAATTACGAAATAGATATACAACTCGAAAGTGGGAATATGTAGGAAGGAAGGTAGGCTCAGGTTCACCTACTACAACCAAAATGATCATGTTTTATCGGAAGCCAGCTATACAAATACAAAATTCTTTATTTGTTCTCTCACATAGATTATACGGTACAATTTGAGATAAATATATGAAAGCTATGAATGCCAAAGAAGCACGTAAGATGTGTAAGAAACTGATTCTTCTGATTCACATCTCACGTCATGTGGCTATTACAAGGAATCTGGCGTGAAGATATAATAAAATAGATAGATGATTTATTAACTAAACATAGTGTATACCAAATTCAAAATCCCCAATAAAACGTTTCAATATAACTTTTACTGGCATATAATCCAAACACTGAAATAGAGATTTTTAACTCCATCATCTACGACAAACCTCGAGATTATCCCATGAATAATAAACTTAAAACCTTCTAAGTCGCTAGTGCAAATTGTAGTTGGCTGTAGGAATATCTGCAGACTGTATCGTACTGAGCCAAGATTTCTTTATTCTCTTGAGTCCATGCTAAGCTTAGTAACGACACAACATGAACAAGGATTAGTATTCTTTGCCATCTTTACACGGGAAAAGCCTTTTGTGTAAAACTTTACTGTGGACTGATTGCGCGATTTTTGTACTTAATTCGTAAGAGCTATCTACGAATTTTAATGAGAAGAGTGCTGTAGAGTATTCCGTACCTAAATTACGGCAGATGAATGAATTAATTCTATTGAATTAATTAATTTGAAAGAGCCTATGTTATGTGGTAAAGCTGCAGTTGTGGGCAACCCATATATAATTCCTTTCCATTATCTAACTTAGTGTTCCAACCCAGGTTGGATATAATTTTTAGTACTATCTTGTTCAAGCTTTGACATATGAACTCCTTCCAAAGAAGCAATGTGAAATATTGATACTACGAGCAGGAACAAACTTGTCTCTTAATCTGACAAATAATTTATACGAGAAAGTGTTAGTGATACAAACGTGTTTGGTATAGTTGTGTCACATGCTAACTTCTACGTTAATTAAATGGTATTTTACTTATATTTTATTTTACATATAATGGTTTACTTGTTATTTTATGCTAAATAAATGGTTACCTTACTTTCTCCTGTGTTTCTATCAATTTCGAATTTTCTCTGTCTCAGTTTCTAAATAACTTTGAATTTCACCAATTTATTATTTACATTCGTTACATATCTTGCAGAACCTGCTTGCACAAATTTTAAATTCCTTATCGCAAATGTGCTAATAAAGCGCGTTCAATGTATCAGGTTATCTAAAAGGCGATATATCTATTCACGCGTATAATCCGTATATACACACTAACGTCTAAGTGGCCAACAAATTTGTTTACCCAAAGTCAATCTCATTTGCACGTGTGAAATCTTGTGAACTTGGTAATAAGGTTCAGGTAGAAAAAAGGTAGTGACCAGGAATATTTAAAACGCAATACGACTGGGGAAATCAGAATATAGCAACCGAAGCCAAATCACAGCTATTTTGATGGTTGTTCTGTTGCTGTGAGATACCCTTTCAATAGCATTTTGATGATGAACAGTGCAACTTTGCTGAGAAAGAACAGTTCTAACAGAAAAGAACGTTAAATAAACAGTTTTAAAATCATAAAAAAAATCGCTCTGAATTATTTTATCATTAATTAAACTCCTATAAGGATTACGAATTTCAATGTATGATAAAGAACAATTGACAAATTATTTTCTGTCATTTTTTGAAAGGAACAATCAGATTGTGTACTGAAGAATATTCTTAGTTGGCACTACTGGCAGCGCCCCACTGGTGACATATGGGAAAAATCCCATACGTTGCTAGTAAGACGAATGGGATAAAATAATTCCAGTTGTTGCCAGTGGTCATAAATGGGATAAAAATTTTAATTGCTGCCAGTGTTTCTGTTTGAGTTGTCGTTAAGAGCAGCCAAAAAGGCAAAACTTTTAGAATTACCCATGTAATCATTTAAGGTTGTAGCGTAAAATTTAAAATGAATACTCTTAGCGAGTGGAGCTTACCGCGGGCAGTACATAGTGCTACATAAATGGTTATTTATTTAAGGGTATGTAATGATTCCTCAATAGAATGAATTGACAAAAATATGCCTCAACGGACATACCCCTTCAGATTACAATTTGCCAAGTTAAGTCATGTGCGACATGGACAACATTTCCAGGAACTTTATCGGTCGAGAAGATTTTATATTTCGTCCATGAATATATTCCATTCGGTCCTTTATTATTAATTCATTTCATAGTCAGATTCATTTCTTCATGAATGAAGCGGGACAATTTATTTTTGTACAAGTTACTTCCCTCTAGACCAGATCACAATTCATCTCCCTCAATTAAATACCCGCCAATACACGATTCTAAGCTATGTTTTCAGTCAAAGCAGTCATGAAAGAAAAATGATGGATTTTGTTTAATACGAGTAAAACGTCAGGAGGCAAGCATGCGACCCACCTGATTATATCAGGTGTCAGTGATTTCCAGTTGTAATATTTAGTCTGGCCATAAATACTGTTACAATTAAAAATAAACAAAATATTACATTTGAATTTGGAATCTGTCATATTTATATGATTGTTCATTGAATATTCTCATTTTGGCGCCAATACATTGTACAATATTTTGCGATATTAAAATGGAGTG
This sequence comes from Pyralis farinalis, assembly GCA_947507595.1. NCBI lineage: Eukaryota > Metazoa > Arthropoda > Insecta > Lepidoptera > Pyralidae > Pyralis > Pyralis farinalis. The sequence continues at coordinate 20,732,168 of OX382274.1, forward strand.
TGGTGATAAAGAGAACCGAATCACTGTGATTGCATTACACAAAGTAGGTATGGAGCCAAATGCAATTTTTAAAACTCTCCGTACGGTTGGTATTAGTAAAATGTTTATGTACCGGGCTATTAATAGGTACAATGAGACCTCCTCTGTTTGTGACAGAAAAAGATCTGGCCGTCCACTTAGTGTTCGTACAAAAAAGGTGGTCAAAGCAGTTAGGGAAAGAATTCGAAGAAATCCTGTCCGAAAGCAAAAGATTTTATCTCAGGAGAAGAAGATAGCACCTAGAGCCATGCGCGTATTTTAAAAGATGACTTAGGACTTGCAGCCTATAAGAGACGTACTGATCATTTCTTAACTGATCATTTAAAAAAGAATAGGGCGGTAAAATCGAAACAGCTACTGAAGCGGTACGCAAAGGGAGGTCACAAAAAAATTTTGTTTACGGATGAGAAATTTTTGACAATTAAGCAACATTTTACAAAGAAAATGACCATATTTATGCTCAAAACTCTAAGGAAGCTTCGCAATTAGTCGACAGAGTGCAACGTGGGCACTATCCGACTTCAGTGATGGTTTGGTGGGGTATTAGCTATGAAGGAGTGACTGAGCCATACTTTTGTGAAAAAGGTATCAAAACATCGGCACAAGTGTATCAAGATACCATTTTTGAGGTAGTGAAGTTCCTTAACAACACCATGTTCAATAACCAAGAATGGTCCTTCCAGCAAGACTCGGCGCCGGGTCATAAAGCTCGGTCTACGCAGTCTTGGTTGGAAACGAACGTTTCGGACTTCATCAGAGCTGAAGACTGGCCGTCGTCTAGTCCCGATCTCAATCCACTGGATTATGATTTATGGTCAGTTTTAGAGAGTACGGCTTGCTCGTCATGATAACTTGGAGTCCCTAAAACAATCCGTACGATTGGCAGTGAAGAATTTTCCCATGGAAAGAGTGCGTGCTTCTATTGATAACTGGCGTCAACGTTTAAAGGACTGTATGGCAGCCAATGGGGACCACTTCGAATAAGCTTTTTATATTTTAAATTGTTTTATATTTATGTATTAAACTAACACACTGTAAAAGTAATAAATGTTAATTGCAATAGATTTTTTTTTCTTTGTTTCAGTATTTATGGCAACACTAGGTATATTGACTATTGCTCGCGCGATGCCACCTCTGCTGCCGACACTCGTTAACTCCTTAAGAGCTTACTGGTAACTTCACTCACTCGCAGGAACATTACAGCTCTCCAAGGAGTTATTTGGCTGCGATTTTCTGTAAGGTAGAGGTACTTCCCCAGTCGGGTAACTTTGACGAAAAGCTCTCTTCATTTGTTCTGCACATGTACTACATCGTCGCTTGTTGTTGGCAATCTCGAATATGGAATTATTGCTTGTTTGTAAGTATGTTAAAAATACACTAGCTACATACATATTTTACAGGTACATATTTCGAGTGATGTTCAGTAACTGTGCAAGAGTTTCGCGAAAAATAATAAATGGAGTGTAAGCCACAATCATCCTTGGTAGCTTGTTGTTGGTTCACTCGGTGAGAACAGTGAGAGAGATTAATCCAATGATTCCAATGAGGATTACTATCACTGGGGTAAGGTCTTTTGAAACACACAGGAGGGAACCCTTTCAGAATTTTAATATTAGGCTTTCTTTCTTTCAAAAAATGTTGTCGCTTGAGCTGCTTCAGCATTCGCCAAGACGAAAAAAATTAAACATTGAAATTTGAGCTATCACAAAATAGCGATTCATATAACATGTATGAGAATTTATATATATTTCTTCAGATTTTTTTTTCTTTATTTTTTCCATGTTTTAATTCTGCTATTCGTGGCGGAGACAAATCAAACAAAGATCATAAAAATCAGTCCAGCCATTCTCGAGTTATAAATAATGTACCTAACTAACCCGACTTTCTTTTATATATATAAGTATATCATATATATCGAAAATGATTCTAGCAATTTGGATCAGTTTTTGCATTAATTAAGGTTTTGGTTTATATTTGTGTATTTTATAGTTTGTGTTTTTCCCGAGAAAACGTGATTTTATACAAAAACAAAGCTCTTTCGCCCAGGTCGGAGGTAGGAGGCTTTAATTCACGCCAAACGTTACAAGACTTACAAGACTGATACCTCTGGAATTGCTAACGTCAATAGGTGTTACATATTGTTACGTCCAGCGGATAGCTTTATAGTTGGGACGTCATTTCTTCGGTAAATGAGTGATTTCTCTTGTGAGTAACAAATATATTTAAATTAAATTTTTTTAACGTAAGTATCGCGTGTTTTATTTATTTTGTCCAGCGTCCGTGGTCGCAGGAAGACGTCTTTCTGCGACCACGGTCGCTGCAAAGCGTTCGAAACGTCAGGTTCAACAAAATAAATAAAACACGCGATACTTCCGTTAAAAATTGTTTAATTCAATGTGTAACAATCGCGAAAACCTAAGACAATACTAAATATATTTAAATTAATCACCGGAGAACCACTTTGAATTACTGAAGAGTTTCTGATAACATTTAATTCCAACAACTATATTTATATACAAAATATATTACATCTTATCTTAAACAGTCTTATACATGAGGTCAGGTAAATTTATCACGCTTATCACATAAATTTATGTAAATAGAGAGAGGCGAAACGTTTTTGTACTAATTTTAATATAGGTACCGAAAACGTTCAGGCCTTTTTTTATTTTCCATATTTTCATTTGTACGAAAATAAAAATGACAGATTGTTAATTTTTTCCCGATTTACGATTGTTGTTTTTACCAAATTCCATATGTTTGAACTCTAAGTCAACGTTTAACCGCAACTATTATTATTAGATGTTTTAGTTTTCTAAAAAATGTATCCCACGTTATAAAAAGATAACATTTTAAATTCAAACGTGATATGTAGTTCAAAAGAAGATTGTGATGGTCACAAGTTTAATTTAACCTTACCTAACAATATTGGACTACTACTAATTCCAAATTACCCAAATATATTTATGTATATACTTTGGTACTAGTTATGTCATGTTTTAATCCAAATATATTTTTACAGATACACAGATAATAATTTTAACCTGTGTAAATAATAATATGGAAAAGTTACCTCTATCTTTAATAGGTACTTCTAGAAAAAAAAATTATTGTAAGTAAAACATCTGTCAAAGGAAAATTACATGTTTTGAGAAATAGACAACGGTTTTTTTCTAGAAAACGAAGCGTATGTAAATTAAGTGTCTAGAAACATAAAATATGTTAAAAAACTATCTGACATTTAAAACTTCATCATACCGTTATGGAACAATTGAAATTTGAACAGAAATTGTTTCGAAAGTAAGGTAGGTTACCATCCAAACTAACATATCATTAACAAACAAAACTCTGACTAAAGAAAAGGCACAGACAAAGTACAGAATGGATACTACTCACAGTGATAGCTTATATTTGAAGTTATCATTTAGTTCACTTGTTCTGGAAATATTTTAGGGTTACTGATAACAAGTTTTTCGGTACTCCATCAAAAATTATCAGCTGACCAAACATTATGTAAACAGATATTTATAGTAGTTCAATGAGTAGAATCACTTTTCTTTCCACATTCTCTTCTTTACTATCCTCGTCATGTTTGAAAATAAATATATTCTTTTAAGTGTAACGCTTCCATGCTAACACCCAAAAAAATCATATTATGTTCAATTCCGTTGTCTGACTGTAGAACTATAAACAGGTCACCTTATATTTATGCCCAATACGGGATCTAGATATTTCTTCGGGCATTAATGGCATGAGTTTGGCTTCAAACTCGGCTATAAATCATTTGCTTTGGTGAGGCTCCGTTTTGGCGACTTAGCTTCTGTAACCTACATTTTTTCGTGCTTTTGTTAATAGCATAAATTATACTTATGCGGCCCTGTAACAATAAAAAACAGTACCCTAAAGTTAAATTGACAATCACATTATAACATTTTGTAGCGGACCATTTCACTATTCGTTGTTTTTGATTCACAATATTATTGTAATGGTGTTTGGTACATTCTGAAATTATTCTACTTACATGGTCTTTGATATATTCCGATATATATCGTTATTCACAAAATTAAATAAAATCTTTAGATTATCTTTACATCCTCAAAATAGTAGAATAGGATACTCTTTATTGCACCAATAACAAATACATACAGAACACACGCAGAACAAGAAAACAAATGTGCAATAGGCGGTCTTATCGCTAAAGCGATCTCTTCCAGACAACCATGACACGAAAAAAACATACATATATAAAAAGTAGGTAGGTGGCGCATTTAAACAAGTACAATATTCAATTAATATATTATATGCTTATATACAACGAATTACACATTCTAACAAATACAAAAAAAAAATGGAAAAAATAACAAAGTAGCAAAAACATGACAGAAGACCAGAACATACAATAATATTTACATAAAGGTAATGCCATATATATATATATATACATACATATGTAGTACCATAGTTACATGGAAAGATAGTGAGATTTTACCATATTTTTAAAGGAGGCTTAGGATTGTGCACTTCGTATAGAAATTGGCAAGGCATTCCAGAGTTGCATAGCTCGTACCGAGAAGTACTTAGTGTAATATTGTGAAGAGTGAGATGGCGTTATTAGACAAAGGAAAAGAATACTGCGTGTACTGCGATCACAACGATCTCGTACCTCACTGAGAAAAACAAAACGTTCTTTTAAGTAGCTGGGAGAAGTAGGATTGAAGAGAATAGAATAAAGAAGAGAGGCAATGTGCCAGTTATGACGTAACCTGATACGGAGCCACTTGAGCTGAGTGCGAAGTTCGGAAACATGATCATATTTGCGAAGCCCAAATATAAATCGAATACAGAGATTTTGAAGGCGCTCAAGTTTGTTTAATTGGTCTTCAGTGCGGCTAAGGTAACAAGAATCAGCATAGTCCAGAATAGGGAGGAGCAAGGACTATGCAAGTGAAATTTTAGTATCGATAGAGAGAAAATTACGCAACCGTCGAAGAGAGCCAGTAGCTGCAAACAGCTTCCTGCTAACGTGGGCTATTTGCACCTTCCAAGAAAAGGTTCTGTCAAAAAAAAATGCCAAGGTTTTTGACACTCTCGCTATAGGGACATGAACATTATTAAATATTATTCCAGGGACAGTCACCCAATCGAGTTTGGAAATAAGACGGGTGCTGCCGATAATAATGGCCTGGGATTTACCAGGGTACCATAAGGCCATTAGATTTATTCCATTCGATTATACGCACCAGGTCTTTATTTACTTCAGTGATCGCATTAGGCAGATTACCCACTGAAGTATGTGAATAAATCTGCAAGTCATTTGCATAAACATCGCAGAAGGAGCAAAGATTTGATGTAATAGAATTTATAAAGAGTGAAAATAACACAGGTGATAATACGCCGCCCTGAGGTACGCCAGCAGTAGTAGGACACCAAGAGGAAAGCTGATCATCGAGGCGAAAATTTTTTTTTTTTTTTGTCGCGGGGAAAAATGCGTTGCGCACACCACCGGTGCCTGGGTGGCCTCCGGTGGTAGTGTGGGACTCCCCGTCGGCTGTCCGACGGTATACCCACTAAACAACCCCGCGAAATGCCATCGGCCGCGTTGGTGTGGTGCCCCGGATCTGGCAGCAACAGGGCACCACTGCGACTGGCCAGCCCCTCAAAAGGGGCCGGACTTCTCTCTAGGGGCCATCCCGGCAAATTGGGACAGCCCCTCCGGCGGCGGGACCATTATGGGGCCAGGTTCCCATCCTGACCCCTAGTCCCACAAGTTAGGGGCAGTAGGTGCGCGTAGCGCCTACGCCGCACTCCCGTCCGCCGTCTCCGGAGCGGGACAGCCTGAGGATCGTTCTCCCTGTCCCGCTCCGAAGCCTCCTTCTGGGACATGACCGTCTCACAGAAGGAGGCCATCGCCTGCCAGGCACTGTCGCTCCCGAGCATGTAGCGGACCACGCTCGGGAGCGAGAGGTCCGCGCTTCCCAGCGCGGACACCAGATCATGACGCTGCCGAGACCATCTGGGACACTGCTCCAACGTGTGTTGAGCAGTGTCCTCGGCCGCGCCACAATCGTGGCAGCCCGGCTGTGCCTCCCGCCTCGCGACCCGGTGCAGGTACTCCTCACCGAAGCACCCATGTCCAGTGAGCACCTGCACCATGCGGAAGGTGAGGGGTTTGCGCCTATGGCGCATCCACGCCTCCAGGACCGGACAGGACCGGACCGGACAGGACGCTGCTGACTGCCTGCCCATACAGGTACAATTGAAACCAGTCAATTGCTATAGGAGATATGTTAAAAGAACGTAGTCGCTTTAAGAGTATATCGAAATCGACAGTGTTGAACACGTTACTAAAGTCTAGCAAGCGCAAAATAGTGAGTTGCGATGAGTCCATTGCGAAACTGATATCGTCCGTAATTTTTACCAGAGCACCAGTCGTGACCTGGGCGAAAACTTGACTGGAATGGATTGAGGATATTGTTTTTGGAAATAAAGTAGTTAAGCTGTTATTGGACAAGACGTTCGAGGACTTTGGAAAGAAAAGGGAGAATAGAAATCGGTCGGTAATCTGAATAAGTAGCATGATTCGACTTTTTACGCAACGAGATTAAGTAGGCATTCTTCCATGCTGACGGAAACACTCCAAAAGTAATGGAATTGTGTACGATGAAGGTAATAATAGGAAGGATGATATCAAGGATAGGTGAGATCATATGACGACTGATGCTGTCGTCCCCCACCGCATTCGATGTCACCGAAAGTACATTCTTCTTAACATCACTCTCAGAGAATTGACTAAAGACAAAAGGAGGATTGTTGGGAGTTGGAAGTGAAAAAATCTCATTAATAGTTTTGTTTTTAATATTGCAATCAAAATTTGCAGAAGTAGAGAAATGCCTATTAACGTTATCTATATCAATATTATTAGGTCAGTTAGCACGATTTTTCCTAACTCCAAGTGATCTCAGAAATCTCCAGACCTTCGCTGGATCACCATTTTGAACAGAATTATGAATATGACGGCATTGGGCATCCCTACACATCCTATTGCAGATGTTGCGATAGCGTATATGCTGATCACGGTATCTATCAGGGTCTGTTTTATATTTTAATTTGGCTCTATTTTTCTTTTTAATTAAATCTTTTATTTCGTCTGTTAGCCACGGTGTAGGAAGATGCTTCACTCTAACTGGACAAACAGGAGCATGAATGTCATGTCATGAAATTGAATTATTTTTTTGGTAAGAAGTTCAATTTGTGCACTCACAGAATTAGCTGCATAAATTGCGGACCAATCAACCTCACGCGGATTATCAAGCAATAAATCAATATCGATGTCACCAAAATTACGCTGCAAAAGAATTTTGGACTTAGCTTTGGGAGGACGAATTTTGTATGAAACAAATATGAATCGTGGAAGGAGAAAGCCTCTGCACCACATTGACCATGTTTGGCGACAAGCTCGGGAGAAGACACTAGGATTAAATCAAGAAGTGAGGGCCTACAATTTGGAAAGTAATGTGTTGCATTAAGTGGTAAGAGCGTAAGGTTGCAAGCGTTTGCAAGGGATTTGAGAAAATGAGATCGGTGATCGTTTTTAAGTAGACAAGTATTAAAATCACTCAATATGATGGAGTGGTTATGCGAAGGAGTTAAGTTTTCAAGGAAGGAGTTGAGATTTTTAAGAGAGGAAAAATAATTAATAGTAGGAGGAGGACTGTACACGACTCCAAGAAGTATATGGGTATGAGAGAGCGTGACATCAAGAAAGAGGTACTCAGCTTCATTGGAAGGACTGGAGATGTGAGAAGAAGCGATAATATTGAAAGGAATATGTGCACGTAAATAGATTGCAACACCACCTCCACTCTTCCCAACGCGGTCATTACGCACAAGCTGAAATCCAGGTAGGCAATATGCTGTTGAAGGCAAACATGGCTTGAACCACGTCTCAGATACAAGAATAGCGTGAATATTACTAAAATCAAATGACTCAAGCAAATCAATGTAATGCGCTGGTACACTACAGTAGCTTTTGCTTTTGACATTAAAAAACTACTGGAAACGCGAGGCTGTTTGCTATATAGAATTCCAATTTCATTCAAGAAACGTCAAATCCGTGATACCATGTCACGCTATATGCAGCCTTGCGGCGCTAGTGTCGCACAGACATGAAAAACGACACAAAAGAGTTTCCACTTTATGTTCATGACTGTAGCATCCGATGTTTTCGAGGATGTTTGCTTTTAAAGAATTGCACTACTGGAGTCTGTGCCACAGCGTTACATGCCGTACATGTACAACAAACAGACGGACAATAAAATGGTCCTATAACAGTTTTTTTTTTTAATTTTGAGGCACAGGACCCGAAAAAAATTGAATTAATCAATGCTCGTGTGAATTTATATTGTTTACGTTATATTGAAATTCATTGCGATGAATGCGACCACTGAACGTCATAGTGACTATGACAAAAAAACCGATGAATAGCATCAATTACTAACATTCATCCAAGAGTTTTTAAACGCAGGATCCATACATAGCAGGATAATTACTTCCCTTCGGTTATTTACGGGGACCCTCGTCACAGTGAGCGCTTGTTTTACACGTCATTCTTGTTTGCTAATGAAAAAAGTGTGCGGGGAGAAATAAATTGCTTTTTATTGTTCGCCGCAGTCCGATGGGTGCGTAAATCAGAGATTATAAAGGTTTGTGAAATACTGTTCACTTTGAACCTACGCAAACATTTGTCAGAAGCTGATAACGTGTTCAAACGACAAAAAATACTTGTGTAAACGTGACAGAATATGGTCTCGTCTATTTTTATTTGACTTACTGGTTGTCATTGATTGTGGTTATTACGAGTACATAAAACTATTCAATGTGATACGTATTTTTTTTATACACAATGTTTGTTGTCAAGCATGCCGTCTACATGATGGATAGTGATTTCTGTAGCTTATCACCTATAAGGTGAAGGTACTTCCCCGGTTGGAATATTTCGACGGGCCCTCTGAGTCAAGGATCACAGGATGCCTCGTGGAGAGGCGAAACACGTGTCGCAGCGACGACCAGACCAGTCGTGGCAGCGACGGTGGTGGAGGGGGCATGCGGATTCTGTTCCAGATGGCGGACGACCGCAGTAGCCGAGGCAGAGATTACCGGAGCAGCCATGTCAGCGTCGGCATGTTGCACGCACTAACAGTAGTGGGTGGGTGCCGGCCGGCGCTAGGCCGCATGAACTAATTGGTGGCGGAAGCACACAAAGCAGGTTAGATCAAATTGCATGTAAATTTGACTTTCGCAAAATAACGCCTGAATCTATTAATTATTCTGTAAACTTTGCTGAAATAACTCTTGACTAAATTTCCTATGCGTCATACTATTATCCAGCAGAAATCCAAAGAAAAATCGAACGGCGTGAAAATAAAAGAACAACAGATTATTTAGAAGCATTTCGTATAACTAAATTGTGTAAATATAAGAAAATTGGAACGGGAATAATGAAATATATTATTATCGTTATATTATCTAGTTTGATTTTGCATGATCATTCTATAATACCTACTGTACATTGTAATAATTCGTACAGTTAAGAGCAAATTACGCTTGACACTCAACGTGCGATTGTAATTATAATTATGTTAGACTATAAGATAATAGCGCATTAGAAGTAACATATCAGGTTTTGAATATTTATATCATGATATGAAGTTTCTAAATAAGTTCTTGAAAGTGTATGCTCCATGTGAACAGATGAAATTCACGCATAGGTAGCCATAGCATAGCCTCTGAGTCAAGGATCACAGGATTTATAAAAAACATCAACACATAATACATATGTAAACACAGGATTTAAAATAAATATGTCCAGGTATAATAAAAAAGAATCTCGAAGACAAATAGACTTTTCACAGAATGAAGCAGGGCTTGCATTCGCAAAATTGCGAGTTGATTTTTTAACTCAAATTAAAGAATAACGTTAAAAATTTAATCATTATTTTTTACTACGTCTCCATTTATCCAATCCATTATTATTCCGGATAATAAAATACATAGAAGTACTAATACTTTGATATAATAGCTAATAATAATAGTTTCGGTTCGGTATTTAATTGATATTATTGACTGCATTTATACAGTCCAGTATTTATTTACTCAACGGTAAATACTAGACTGTATAAATGCAGTCAATCGAAAATAATTGTAACATAATCCAACCATTTACGTATATTTCGATGATACTTGATAATTAGTGGCTGAATCTGAAATCATGAGTGAGTGATACTCTTCATGTACATTTTCACTACTTATGTGTAATTAAAACTAGAAAAGTTTTAAAATTGACTATCTATTTGTTTCTTATTCTTTTTTTTAATGTATTTTTTTAGATACGAGTATATTGTTATAGTTCACAACAAAATGCCACGAAATTATAAAAGAAAGACGAACCGACAATCCTGGACTGAAGAATGAAAATGCCATTTGAGAATTAATAAACGAAGAATGTGGATATCGTCTCGCAAGAATCGCAAGAATTCGAGGAATATAATAGCGTTATATTCCTCGAATTCTAATTTATAAGAAGCTTTACCAATAAATCCACAATCAACCCCATCGAAGCGATCAGCAAGTCCAGCGACAGACAGGACCAGCAGTCTACAACCAAACACTTCACGGCAATGTGCATCGTCGTTTTTAGCTTTTTCACCAGCTGATATTTTACTGATATTTTACAAATGCTCGTCAAGGTAAAAGTGCTGTAATTACGTCATCTCCTTTTAAATTAGAATTCGAGGAATATAACGCTAAAAAACAAACAAAAAAAATGTTCCGAGATTTAGTGGTGACATAGCAAATCCCAAAAATTTCAAAATTATCAACTATAAATGTATTTATTGCACTGAGATATATGGAAATACGCGATCAAGTGATGATTGAGTGCAATGTCTCAAGTGTAAGAAATGGCCCAATGAAGGTTGTACTGGTTGGCAACGAGACGAACTGGATGAATTCCATTGCATCCGTTGTTAGGGGCAAAGACGGGTATAAGATGTAGGTATACCCGGCTCTGAACCAAACATGGGGCAAAATCATAAAAAGTTAACTTTTGAAATTTTTTATTTCTTACAATCATGAAAACTGTGATTTCGTTGACCAAATATGTGATTAATAAGATAAACTAACCGAAGCCTAATAAAGATTATTTGTAGTATTTGTATTATTTTTTATTTAATATTTTTTAGTTTTATATTATTTAATATTTAATATTCCTTAGCGTCTCGGTTCGACCCCACTTTCCCCATTGAAAATAAACTCCATACAACAATGGCCTTCTTTTAACTATTCGATACAAAACAAATAAAGCTGTGAATGGGAACTAATAAATATTAGTGAAACATCGATGTACATACGTCATTTATTTTTCACTGATATTTATTAGTAGGTACATATTCACATACACACTTTATTCAAAGTTTACGATGAATATATGTTTCGTGAGTGAATGGGATAGCTAAATAGGATTAATAATAACTATCTTCATTAGAAGATAGTTATTATTAATAAGTAAATTTACACTAAACCACACATATCTTACCTCAAGGGCAGACGACTCATATATTGCAATGAATAATAAACATCTAAACTCTATCACAAATGAAATACTAAAGTTCGGACAATATATTTCAAGATACTCCTAGAGACTTAGTAGACGACTTTAATGAAAATGATGGCCAACTGGTGGCTGAATTTAATATTATTTAACTTTTGAATTGTTGTTAGAGATATAGATACCACTAAAAGTGGGTATGTTCTAATGAAGCCAAGTTTATACGCATAAAGTATATTTTATGAGCCTATATCTAGAAACTTTAAGTAATTCGTCAATAGAACTTACATCTATAAATAGGCTTATCTATCTCTATTATGCATATAATGAAATAATAGCACGATCGAGTTTGTACATGGCATATTTTTTAAATATGAATGCAGCCCCTAGTTTCCATTTGCGAATACAGTATTTTTTAGAATTTTCAATGCCTGTCTAGTCTATACAGAATGCATGGATCGCACAAAAACTACCAAATGGATTTTGACGAATTTTACACAGTGATGGCTTACCTCGGGATCAACATTTAGACTACTTTTTATCATGGTTTTGGTTTTCTACAAAAATACTTGAAAAACCAAACAACACACAGGCGGAACCGGCGTATCAGGTAATTTAAAGTAAATGATTTTACATTAAAATAGAAATAAGTATTTGCTCATTCTGAGTGCACGTATCTTGACCACTACAGCATATAATCTCTCTCTTACTCGATCATGACTGACATTATTGTACCTACAATGACTGTTAATGCTTTTTCATGTATGTAATAACTTTGTTTTAATTTGCATAGCCTGCTCTGCACCTCCTACCTGTATAACTTCAAGATACTAGTTTTCTCTTAGCTTAAAGTTATCTGGAAGAGATAGCTTAGTAAAAAGACCGCCTATTGTGCTATAGTTCATAAGTATCATTTGTTTATCATTTTAATTTGGTGCAAATAAAGAATATTTGTATTATATTGTATAATTTTATATTATTATACAAGCTGGAAATAAAGAAATAGGTTTCTGTGTAATATATGGAAGGGAGAGGCGAAGCACTCACCTACGCTTCTTCTTTCCGATATTACTTCCGAAACGAATTTGATATTAAGATACACCAGTACAAATCTTTTTTACTATCCGAGATCGTCAATTGTTATTTCACAGAGATTTGTACAATACTTATCTATTATTTGGGAGGACATCACAAATAAATTAATCCCAGTAATGTATAGGTGATATAGTTATATTATACCATACATTAGTCTCCATACTTTTGACGTGCTCGGTGGCTCAGTCGTGAATGACGCTACTTTGACACCAACGCTCGTGGGTTCGATTCCTACACAAGGCAAACATTTGTGTACATGAACATGTCTGTTTGTCTTGATCTGGATGTTTTAAGAGAGGCAGGGCGCGTCAAAGCAGCCCGTCTGGGGATGTACCTCCACCTCACAAAAAACCGCAGGCAAATAACAACTCCTTAGAGGGTTGTTGTGTCCCTTCGTATGAGCGAGGTCACCAGAAAGCTCCCAAGGCTACGTAAGCATCAGAGGAGGCATCGCGCGTGTGATAATTAATATATCGCAAGCGTTAATAGGCTAAGGTACCCGCTTTACATCAGGTGGGCCGCATGCCTCCCGAAGTTGTATAAAAAAAAAACTCTAGACCGGTACAATATCTATGATAATACTTCTGAAGGAGTAGCTACTCATTTTTGTTAAATACGATTAAATTGTGATAGAAATATGAATTCGTATGAAATGAAATATAAATATGAGTCAATTTATCATTCGCGCGAATCCACCGGACTCGGTATAAAATCTCAAAAGAAAAATGAATAATTTTACTTTCGAGTGAACGAAGGTCATGATGAAAATGTTGTGACTGTTTGTTGTTGTATTTGTATTTAAAGAAAAAAATGTTCAGAGACATCCAAAAACCTCAATTAAAAATGTCTCTCTTTGTGACTGTAAATTGTCAACCATTCCAGCTGCACCCCGTTCTTTTATGACCGAGAAAGTTTTTCTAGAATTTTCTCCAACTTAAAAATTAAGGATAGGATAGAAAAATATTATTAGTTTAGACTCTAAGAGTGTAATAGACAAAAGTCTGGAATTTGATCTTTGAATATGTAATTAATTGGATAACATTAGGCTGTAAGAAAATTTCTAAGTTTTAACAAGTTTCTTCTTTTATTCAAAATCCTATTTGTCTGTGTATATCTTCACGCAAAGTCCCTTACGGCGTAGGCAGACCGAGGACCCGACATGAGTCGGTACTTACATGCCTCACTCGCTTCTTTAACATTTATAACACCTTACATCATCCTCTGATGCAAGACGACCCTTTTGTTGTAACGACGATGTTAATAGATTCAGGCGTTATTTTGCGAAAGTCAAACTTACATGCAATTTGATCCAATCTGCTTTGCGTGCTTCTGCCACCAATTAGTTCATGTGGCCTAGCGCCGGCCGGCACCCACCCACTACTGTTAGTGCGTGCTACATGCCGACGCTGCCATGGCTGCTCCGGTAGTCTCTGCCTCGGCTGCTGCGGTCGTCTGCCATCTGGAACAGAATCCGCATGCCCCCACCACCACCGTCGCTGCCACGACTGGCCTGGTCGTCGCTGCAACACGTGTTTCGCCTCTTCACGAGGCACGCGGCGTGCGGATTCTGTTCCAGATGGCGGACGCAGCAGCCGACTTATTACATATAGAAAATACCCAGACCATGACAAACAGACATGTTCATGCACACAAATGTTTGCTATGTGTGGGAATCGAACCCACGAGCGTTGGTGTCAAAGTCGCGTCATTCACGACTGAGCCACCGAGCCGAACCGAGATAAAAAAGTAATATTAATTTAAAGAATTACGTCGAACAATCGTTCGATAAAATGCTGGACAGTTATTCTACGAGTATAAATAACTGTCCAGTCCTGTCCTGTACATTGGCTGAAACTTGGTTAACTATATATTATGGTCTGTAAAATTAATGTGATTTGAAGTTCATATAAATTTAAAATATGTTCAGAATCGGAAATTTTGACACTCCAATATAAGATAACCTCACGTCTGTTGATGATGAATCACTTAATAGGGTTCAGCTGAGGTTGGACGTGTGTCGGTTGGAAACGATCACGCGTGTAGGTATATATACCTTAAGCGCGCCGACCACCGCGCCGCAGCCTATAAGCATTGGGTCATTCGCAACGACCGCGCGTATTATTTGTGTAATTAATTGTTAGGTTAGGTTAGTAGATAATTTAAAAAAAACTGTTTTTAAAAACACCTCGAACCTTTTCAGTGCAGCAACAATGCTAAAATGATGAGATTAGTTCGATCACATGAATCTGAAGAGCATCGTGAGGCGGGACTTACTGCGTCTCAGGAGCGTCAAGTCAGGTTACACGCTACAAAAACTTCGGCTCGTTGGGAATCGATTGAGTTTACAAGGTTCTCGAATGATGGCTTCTGGATTCAATGAGGCAATTTTATCCGCCGACCTTCACGTACAGGGAAACTCGCTTGAGCTCTTATAGAGTTCGGACTGCAAGTGCTTGGTTTCAGGAGACACTTAAAGAACGGGAAATACTTCTAACTGCCTATCGCGAGGCTCACAGACTATAGCATGAGTCTGAGACCTTCACTGACAGAGAAATGCGTTGAAGCTCTCAAAGAGAGAGACAGTCTGGAGAGCTGGAAAGTAGTTTAGAACGTGAAGCAACAACGCCAGAATCGTCCAAAATGAAGATAAACATCGACAAAGATTGCAAACAGCTAGAGAAAACTATGATTAAACCGTCACAGTGGGAAGTATCTCCTAAAGACCAATTTTTTTTTTATTACCCGGCCAACAATGATTTCTTTTACCGCCTATGGGGTTGGCTAGAAGAGATCTCTTTTAGAGATAAGCTCACCTTTGTACGCCTTTAATGTAACAATGGTATGTGTAATAATATGTAATAAAGAATATATAAATAGAGGACCTCTCCTGTAAGTAAACATAACCTATTCTTATTCCGAATACCACGCGTACGAAGTCGGGAGAAAAGCTAGTGACATTGATATTATGTTTATATGTGAGTTAAATTGGAAATTCAATTGATTAAGATTATTTTTTTATTAGCTAAATTAAGATTTATGGTATACGTTGATCGCAACCTACGCATAGAAAGCTCTCTTGACATTGACAGGGCGCAAGTCCGTGCCCCGGATCAAAGGTTCATTGACAGTGCCAGTACAAGTTCTTGAATAATTCTTGTTCAAATTAATTAAACTTGTATCTGTTCCGATCCATCAAATTTAATACACATCGTAAGAATTATTTTTACTTGATTTCAAAAGATTTTTGAATAAAAAAATACATATTTATTGATATCATACTTCATTATTTCATTTAAAACCCTTTATTTTATAAGTTTTTCGTTTAGAAACTTCTTCTTCGTAAAAATACGAGTATATGGGTCTCATCATACAAATACTTCAAACATGATCACATTCACGATTGTTTGAATATTGTAATGTAATAAAGATAATTATTATTATCTTCATATGTATCTTTATCACAATAGTACTAAATAATTCAAAAAAGTTAATACATACATCATACGTGTTTATGTAGCGATTAAGTATTACATACAATCAACATATAAAAAACGATAGTGCAATAATTAGCATTTTTTTTATACTAAGACGACAAACGAACATACGGTCCGCCTGATGTAAAGCGATTACCGTAGCCTATAAACACTTGCAATAAAAAGAATGTCGCTAGCGCGTTACCACTCCCGCTGTCAACACAGCAACTCCTCATCAACTGGTGATCTTACTATACTGGTGACCCTTCACGGAGTTGTTATTTGGGTGCCATCATCTGTGAGGTGGAGGTACTTCAACAGTCGCGCTAACGTCGTGCCCTGCCTCTCTTTCGCCAGAGCGTGGTCTGTTGATGAGCGGGGTGCACCACGAGCAGGTGAGATTGGCTTTGACTCTAAAGTTGACATTGAACCACTTACACCCCAAACGTTTACAATTGTCTCCTTGAGTCTTAGAGCATTTGGCAGTATCTTCACTTCAAATGATAAATGTGTAGCTAAGTGAAACGAAACATTTAATATTCAACTTACTGGCTCGTAGATACTTCGACGAGAAATTTTCTGGAATAAACTTTTAAAGAGACCCTTAGATTAAAAAATGGCGGCGGCCCGAAAAGTTATATTAAGAACAAGGCTTACCGAAGAATCTGAACACTTTTGAACCATCATGGAAATAAATCAGAATTTAACCGTATGATAATACTGAATATTCCATATTGTCTTTTTCATTATCATAAATTGTCATTTTTTAAAGACAAATTTAACATTTTTTTTATATACAACTTCGGGAGGCATTTAAGCATACGGACCACCTGATGCAAAGCGATTACCGTAGCCTATGAACGCTTGCAATACACCAAGTCTCGCTCGCGCGATGCCACGTCTGCTGGTAACACAGCAACTCCTTGGAAGCTTATTGGTGACCCGCTCTCACGCAGGAACACAGCAATCATCTAGACAGTTGTCATTTGGCTGCGATTTTGCGAGGTGGAGACACTTCTCCAGAGGTGCTGCTTGTTGAGAAACAGACATGTTCATGCACATAAATGTTTGTCCTGTGTGGGAATCGGACTCACGAGCGATGGAGTCAAAGTAACGTAACAGCGCGTTGCACCACTGCAGCACCGAACTCGTCAAAAATATATATTTTGATTAAGAATAAATATGGCCGAGATGCAAACGTTGCGCATATTTCGTGTACCATTACCGGTACGTGTCTTTTCCCCATAGCTTGTCGGTCGTACGCGAAATGTCGTCGACCAACAGCCAATTCAGCATCCATGTCCTTGGACTCATTTACTTAATTCTACTGCGGATATCTTCATTAATGATTCTTTCATGCAGCGAAAACCTTTCCATAGCACGTGAACGACTTTGACCTTCCCCTTACTGTTCATCCCGTTCTTGTACTGATTGGGAGGCATTTGCTTTTGCAACTGCAGTAATTTGTTCATGTACGCCGGAGACACTGCTGCCTGTCTCCTGAATCTTTCTCTCAGCCACGGCTTGAGATGGTATGACGTATTCTTACACCGAGGCTACACGGCACGTAGTTTTAAAATTGTGTATACACCTTGACAATTTTCACATTATAATATGGGTTTAAAATATTAAATTCTCGTTTTATAGTAATAGATACCTACTTTGAATTGACATTAAACCTTCACGGTGGGAGATTTTCGTGTGAAACTTTTTTTCCATGATACCTATGAGGCTTTTCTTGTAAAAAATGTGCAATATTTGATGTTTGAATTACAATTTTTTTTTTTCAGCTTAGAGGGGAGAGATGGATACTTCGAAAATCTGAGTAATTTTTGAATACGAGTTCCGACGCAGAACTAACGCGACAGAAACGGCTCGCAATATCAATGCTACGTTTGCAGAGGAGACTGCTAATGAACGCACCGTGCGTTTTTGGTTTAAATGCTTTCGCAATGGAAACTTCGACTTGAAGAACGAACCACGTGAAAGACTACACACACCGGTGAATAAAGCTGAGTTGAAGGAGATGGTGGAAGCCGATCCGAGTCAAACTACCTCGGAAGTAGTGGCATGGTTTAACGTTACCTTACCTACAATATTGACTCATTTGCATCAAATCAATAAGATGAATAAAAATGGGTGCCTCATGATTTAACTGATAAGAACGCGTGTTAAAACTTGTGTTACCTTGTTGAATCGGTACAGAAATGAAGGAATATTGGATCGAATTGTGACACGTGACAATAAGTGGATCCTTTACGATAACCGTAAGTGAAAAATGCAATGGCTGACCCCAGGTCAAACGCCGCAACAGTGCCCTAAAGCAAAGCTTACCAATAATAAGGTAATGGTAACTGTCTGGTGGTCTCTTCATGGCGTTAATCACTATAACTTTCTCGGGACTGGTTAAGCAATAACAGCAGATGTTTACTGTGCCGAACTTCGAACAATGATAATTTTTCACTGCCAGTTCCGCACTGACAGTGAAACAGCCCAGACTCGTGAATCGATCTTCACCATTATTGCTACATGATAACGCAAGACCTCACACTGAACGAGAAACCGTTGTGACTCTACAGGAGCTGCAGTTAGAAACCATACGTCATCCTCCATACTCGCCAGACCTTGCACCAACTGACTACCATTTTTTCGTGATTTGAACAATACTCTACGTGGTAAAAAGTTTTCTTCCCAGGAGGCAGTACAAAATGCTTTCACACAGTTTGTCGAATCTAGATCCCCAGAGTTCTATCGCAAAAGCGTAAATATATTTCCGATTAGATGGCAGCAATATATACGTAATGAGGATAAATATTTAGATTAAATAAATATGTTACATCATAGAAAAAAAAAGATTTTTAATTTTTCAGTACAAATCGGCAATTTCATACTTTAACACCTACGAGTAATATTTACAAGAAACTTATTATTTTTTGATGATTTTTGTGTAGATTATCGGGAATTTGGTATTTCTATTTCTGAATATCAATGGCCCCGTACTGTATTTGAACAAGAAAAACAGTGTAAACATCGCTAAATGTACCCAGTTTATAAGCCATCAATTTTTTTCCTGGGTTGTTTTCAGTAGTTTTAATATAGGAACTGAGAGCACAGATGCAAAAAGACTTTACGTGATACGTATACCCGTATTTTTAATAAACTGGTTTCCTCAATTTAAGACTAATTTAATACTATATTTACACCGGTTTATATCACTTAAAACATTTGAAAGGACAAATGGAAACATTATGGGAATACTCAAGTTTCTGTATGTTTGTCTGCCGATTTCGTTACCTCAGGAATATAAGATTTACTGATTGACCTGGAGTATGTTATATTTATATCAGTGAGTATAGTTAACCGTTAACTCCTGACGAGATGCTGTGTTATGGAAGGCATGGTGGCAACACGCGACCGATGCTCTTTATGTTGAAACCTCTATATATATTTATGTTGAAATCTATATAGGTTACGCTTGTGACCGCTTTACGTCAGACGGCCCATATTTTTATTTGAAACACGACGTAGTAATAAATCTGTTCAAGTGGAAGTCGTACTAGAAGATGGAAGCGTGCAAGTGTTCCTTCGATTGCATAATCAAGTCATTTGTTTGAAAGTTACAAAACTGTGTTAGGTATAAATATCATTGCATTTTAAATCTTTACCCAAATCTGACACAAACATCAAAGAAATCTGTCCTAAACTTTATTATAATTTAAAATGGACTAGTTTAAACAACGTTAATCGATGAAAACATTATGTAATCAGTTCACTGGACAGTATAACTAAACTTGTTTGTAAAAGAAAAATCTTTTATCAGCAAACTTAGTTCAGTGGTTAGAATTAACAATAACTTCTCTCTTACATAGTTACATCATTGGGGTTTAAAAATATATTCACTTTGTTTAAGATAAGCAATGTAGAATATTATATTATACTATATATTATTACACTACAGGGTATTTTGCCTATCGTTTTAGCATATACGGCAGATAAGTCGCATTACAAACTTCATATAAGTGAGAATGTAGGGAATAGTATCTGTAATATCTCCACCGTAAAAAAAATATATTATTTTATTTGTACTTGTGATGGAGGTACTACAATAAAATACAAACAATCCACTACCGACGATAAAATTATGTCTAACATCCCGTTCCCGTTGGATGCAATTTGGGAGTTATTATTATGTTGTTACGGCGCTCTGTGGGGGTAATAAAAATAATAGCGGCTGAGGCGGACGGCCGCTGGCGGAAACGGAAACGTGCGGGTGACGCGCACCATCGGAACTGTCAAGTGCTGAAGGCAACAAATGTCACTCAGATGCTATCAACACGTAGCAAATATACAAATAATAGGTACATTATCACGCAAAGAAACGATACTCAATGTCTCGCACATGGAGTAACGAAACTCGTTACAAATGCACTCAGCATTTGAAGAAGGCTCTCAGCGAAGGCGCCACGGGTAGTATTCATCCGGTCCCTAGAAAGAAACTCCAAGACAAATTACTAGCAAACGTTGTTGAGTAGTGCCAGGCGTCAAATTATGCACTCTTTTAGGGTTTTGTGTTTTGTATCGAGATTGCAATACTTATATGCACTTCTCGAGAAATCGTGAAAAGGTTCATTAAGCGAGGCAGAAAGGTACACAGTCATTACCTACATATTTCAAATAAATGAATCAAATTGTGAAAATTTCAGAAATGGATATAATTAAAAAGTCATCTATGAAGATGTGACGGTACTTCTAATGAAAAATTATAAATTGCAACACGCTTGAAGATATTGCAATATTCACATAAGATAACGTCGTACAGTTCAAGTTGGATAAAATGCTAACCTGAAGTAAATGCGGCCTAGACCTGACTTAATCGTGAGAAATCTAATGCAAATCTAGGTGATGGTTACAAAAAAAATGTGCAAGTTGGAAACTTCGTTTTATTGCTCCCTGTATTAAGGCTATAGACCTTTGTCAACTATAATTATTAAAAAAAACACTTCAAATACTTCAATATCGGAGAATATCGGTGCGTAGCGCAGGCTGGAATCAAACCACGAAACATACAAATAAAAAAAAATATTCAGCAATACTAACTAAACTTTTCCGTCACTTTCGCCAAAATCCGATTCAAGTTACTCGCTGCGTAAATATAAAGTTAGTTGACGTATTGACAGGTGAATTTGTGAGCTGTCTCTGTCATTCGGATTCACAGTTTCTTTATTTACCCTATGATGTTTACGTAAATATAGAAAAAGTGAGAAATAAATCGGTTTGATATGTGAATATTAGGACTTGACTTTATCACATTAGTACTATGTAAAAATTATCACACGCATAACTATATTTATCTATATCTTCACGCCAAATCCCTTGCGGGTTAGGCAGAGAAAATCGAGCGCTACATGACTCGATCCTTACATATCTCACTCTCTTCTTTAACATTCATTGCTCTTCTCATGCACGCTCGCCGGTTTCTAGGGCTCCTGACGTCACCTTTTGGTAGAACACGACCAATTTGGTCATGGTAGGTAAGTCTTGGCCTTCCTCGGCTCCTACATCCTACCACTTTTGCATTGTATTTCTGCTTCGTCATTCTTTCATACTGCATTCTTTCTACATGTCCGAACCAACGGAACATGCCTCTTCTTATTTTAAAACCGACGCTCTATTTCAACCAACTCTGTTTCTAACATCATCATTGCAAATACGGTCTACAAGCCTTACGCCACAAACTTTGTGCTATGCTCGCATTTCGACCGCGTTTATCCTACTTTCATTCTCTCTCTGCCATACCCAGATCTCGCTTCCGTAAGTTAGCGTCGATACCAGCACTGCATTGTGTATAGCGATCTGTGCTTTCTGGTTCAAGTTTTTACTGCCTAGAAGTTTTCACAACGCACCATTCACACTATTCCCAGCACTCACTCGTCTGTCCACATCTGCGGTGTACCTTCCATCCCTGCTGAAAGCGGATCCAAGATATACAATCTCATCCACTTGTTCTAACACTACGTCATCAACCGTAATCCTTACATTAGTTCTGGATTCTTATCTTTCAAATAACTTTAAGCATACACACAAAATAATTACTACCAGATTTTGGTCGCAGTTTCGCTTGTGTCGGATTTGGATATTATGTAGATCATGTCAATTCTCGGCCTCGAACTATTTTTATTTACGTGTTACTTAATTTCAATGTTGTAAAAAAGAGGCAAACAGAACGTCATTAATATTTATTACATTTGACACAATACATTTCTAATGTTCAGAGTATGCGCCTAATGAGTTCATATGCTAACAATAGGGCACTGATGCTCCCAGAGCTACTATTGCTCCGCGTCCGTTCGCCCTACTTTTAAAGCTGTAATATCTTCTGAACCATTCTTATTAGCCTATTTTAATTACCCCGCTCTCGAAACGGACCACTACTTGATGATACGCCCATTTGTTAATCTTTTGAAGAAGTAAAGATACTGGTGAGTACATACCACTTTCGAAGATCAGAAAATGTTAAGAAGTTGACAATTGGAAGGCCAAATTGTAAGGTAGACCTAAGAATAATCAATAAAAGATTTGAGAATGCGAGTCTTTCCATCTTAGCTGTGCATGATTTCTGGAAATTTTAAAAGAAAGTACGGTGCATAATGTGAAAAGCATATGATTACGCAAAAAGATACAAAACCTTAAAAGTAGTCCCTGGTGGGACGAGGAGGTTGAATCCTCCGAGACAAAAAAGTGGATAGCGTAGCTGATTTGTGTTGCATCTTTGCACCTAAGAGAGAGAGAGTATCAGACGAGCTCGGTGGCTATGAAAATGTCTGTTTGTCTTGGTCTGGATGTTTTAAGAGTGGTCGGGTACAAAGCAGCCTGTCTGGGGAAGTACCTCCACCTCCCAGAAAACCGCAGCCCATTAACAACTTCCTAGAGGGTTGTTCCTGTGTGTAAGTGAGGTCACCAGTAAGCTCCCGAGGAGTTGTGTAAGCAGCAGAAGAGGGGTACATGGCGCGAGGGATACTTGATATTACAAGCGTTAATAGGCTACGGTAATGGCTTTACATCAGGTGGGTCGTATGCCTGAATGCCGTATGACTTTGTACAAAAAAAGAGAAAAGAAGAAACAAATATACAGTAATTGCAAGAAATATTACAACGGTCCAGGAAAAATTTGGCGGAAAAAATGTTGGTGCAAAAAGAGGCTAACAGAAATCATCCAGGCGAATACCAAACTATTTTGACAGCAGGTATCGAAGTCTAAAGCTTGTTCGTCTGTACCCTAAATGGATAAGATAAAGTCTAAATAGATAAGCTAGTGGCATTCCTACTAATTTTAAGGAAGTGTTAGCACGGTGTGATGATTACTTTCGGAAAATGTATAAAATACAGTTTTATTATACTTGTACTATATCAGTATCAATATAGTATTAAAGGAAATAAACTAATCCAGAACTATAGCAATTTTACTCGAAATTTTAAAACTTAGTTCAATATGTAATACCTATCTAACAATTGAAAATGCGACGTCTACAGAACTGTCAAGCAATTATATCTGGCAAACTAATTAACGGTTCGCAACACTAATCGCAGGACTGTGGGATAAAGGTGGTCATTGTACCGGGACAATGGTACAAGGAGACCGGCATGGTCCCTATTCAGCCACGTACAGTGCCCACTTGTCGCATGACAAATGGTCGTGTGTCGTGTTTCTCGCCGGACATGACCTGCTCAAACAATCGCACTAACGACGCTGTTAACTGCAGTTGTAGGTAGGTGTTGGGCCGGCTTTATGTGCTAGTTCTAATGCATGAACGATGCTTAGAAATTGATGCAGCAATTAAGCTTGCTATTATACTATATTATCTATCAGTTTTGTTGGTGGGCTAAAGACGAATCTGGTCATATTTTTATGAACAGTAGCATTCAGTTTATTGTGAAATATCTTATACGTATATAAAAAATTAGTGTCTTAGTTAAACTTGTACACTAATTTGCTAACCTTCTACTTGCTAAAAAAAATAAACTATGTTCGACTAAATAGTGGAGTGTGGTTTTTACTATCGTTAATTATGAAAATACGTTTATTATATTGTGAAAATAAACTACATTATTTCATGTTAGCGTCTGTTTCCTAGTCATCATTTTAATTAAAACAATAAATAAAACAATAACAATCTATTCTAATCTTATTAAAAAACTACTATAACGAGGCCCGTATGCATATATATTTTTTTGAATTTATAACATAAATCCTACTCTTTTGTAATTCCGATTTTCAAATATTTTGCGTGATTATTTCTGTTTGCAAATGTTTTACGCTCACATTTTTTTTTAATTCCATTAATGATTTGCAAATTTAAAAAAATATTTCATGCACTTCAATGCAAGCACTTTCATAATATAATTTGGTCATAACTCAAAACATTAATAATTGTGAAACCAAAGAAACGATATGTAGGATTATCATTTTATAGTAAATTTTTCAAATTTTCCGAATCAACCTAAATAATGGGTTAAAGTATGAAATCGTTTTATAGTAATAGATACTTTGAATTGACATTAAACTTTCACGGTGTGAGATTTTCGAGGTAAACTTTTTCACATGACACCTATGAGGATTTTCTTTAAAAAAATGTGCAACATTTGATTTTCGAATTTTATTTGTTTTTTTTTTATTCAGCTTAGACGGGAAAGATCAATACTTCGAAAATCCGAGTAATTTTGGAATACAAGTTCCGACGCGGAATTAAAGCGACAGAAACGGCGCGCTCGGAATATCAATGCTGCATTTGGAGAGGAGATTGCTAATGAACGCACCATGCGTTTTTGGTATAAAATGCTTTCGCAATGAAACTTCGATTTGAAGAACGAACCACGTGGAAGACCACACAGATGAATAACGCTGAATTGAAGGAGATGGTGGAAGCCGATACCAGTCAACTACCCAGGATTTAGCGGTATAGTTTAACGTTACCTTACCTACAATATTGACTCATTTGCATCAAATCAATAATATAAAAAGTATCAAAAATAGAAAAATGGGTGCCTCACAATTTGTCGGATCTGCAGAAAGAAACGCGTATTGAAACTGTGTTGCCTTGTTGAATCGGTACAGAAATGAAGGAATATTGTATCGAATTTTGACATGTGACGAAAAGTGGATTCTTTACGATAACCATAAGCGAATAATGTAATGGTCCCTAGATTTTACTTTATTGGCTTCCATCCCATGGTGGAGTGGTTAGATAGGTTTAAAAACATCGAAGATTTGGGAAGACCATTTTTCGATATAGTGATCCCCCCTCCCAATTCCAGCGAAACTGTTGTATTTGGAAATGAAAAAAAATATGGTAGTAGAAAAAAATTATAGTATAGTGAATTTAAAAGGACTATCACGGCTAACAGGCTTTACAGGTTAACGAGTAATAGCCGATATTAAAATCAACGACACTTTTTGACTATGATTCGTCCGTAGCCGAACTTTTTACTTTAGTAAAGCAGGTTAATAGCAAAATTATGTCATTATTGTTTTTCAAAAAATTATTTTTATATTTTACATATTCAGTAGAACCATGTTTCAAAACACAACGATTACGTAAAAGTCAAACCACAGACAAAATCTTTGATTTTCTGGATGTGTCACGAGCTCTACTTGTCCATAGGCTAAATAATATTTTGTTTTGTTCGCCACATACGAAATAGTATTAGCATAGTGTGCCTTCTCGGTTGTAATTCTGACAAATAATAAGTAGTATAAGTAATACTGTCGTCGTGTGCCTTCTCGGTTGTCATTATGACACATAATGACAATATTACTTATGCTACTTATTATTTTATTAACAATTAATATATTCACTACGATTGCCAGCGACGTCGAGCTAACTTAAAATATTACAGTCTTTAAATTCCAAGTTGTTTCCTGTTTATTGTGATAATAAGATCGTCTGCATAATCCAGCTATAAATTGCGCTGAGTAGATTCATTTCTTTACTGTTAATTTTGATCTTTTAATAAATTTGAGTAAATTCTTATTAATTTTAGTTAATCTTAAGAATCATGAAATAAATCCTCCGAACCAACAGAATCACCTTTTCTTTTAACACCAATACTCTCTTTCGGGCTAACTCTCTTTCTTGCATCTTCATTGCGAATTCGGTCCATATATGTAACAGTGCACATTTTAGGCAACACTCGATCTGAACGCTTTTTACACTATACCCAGCTCTCGCTACCATATATTGGCGTCGGGATCAACGCGGCGTTGTGTATAACAGCTGAGTCTTCTGACTCAAGTACTTTCTGCCAAAAAGTTTTCCAGAACCCATCATTATAGACAATTTTATTTATACAACGTCGGGAGGTATACAAGTATACGGCACACCTGATGTAAAGCCGTTACCGTAGCCTATAAATGTTGGCAATACATATTAAGAATTACTCGCGCGATGTCACTTTTGCTGCTAACACAGCAACTCGTTAGAAGCTTACTGGTGATCTGACACGCACGCAAAAATACAAGAACTCTCTAGGGAGTTGTTATTTGGCTTTGGTTTTCTATGAGGCGGAGGTACTTCCCCAGACCTGCTTTGATACGCCCTTCCTCTCTTAAAATACCCAGATGAAGACAAATAGACTTGTTCATGCATATAACTGTGGGAATCGAAAAATAACAATATTATTAGTCCTGACCCGTGCTTCTGTTCTAAACATTTTCAGCATATTCCCTATTATCATCTAATTATACTTATATGGATTATAACAAAAAATTTCGAAAACGAAATGTGTAAAAAAACTGTCGTCATTTCCGCTAAAATATAATTTAATAACACTAGATCAACATTGTACTATGATTGTATTAAAAATTACTTTAACATAATAATTTAATATCAACACATTTAATGATTCTGGCAAAATAATTTTATAAAATAAATATTACTAGAAAAAAAATCATGAAGATCAAACTTAAACAAATCAATTTTGGCGTGCCCCTAGGCAATATTTTAGATACTATGTTTAATCTACATTAATGATCTCCCAGAAGTAACTGAAAATCCATTCACTTTGTTCGCCGATTATGTGTCTATTATTATTTACTATTCATATGAAACCTTATACTTATGAGTCAGAAATAAATGTTACTGTCGGCAAAATTATTTAATGGATGGAACAAAATATATTATGTGTCAATATTAAAAAGATAAAATTTATTCAGTTTTATAATAAAATTCTAAATCTTCAAATGTGACTGCAAATGTCTTTGAAGTCACATTTGAAGATTTAGAATTAGTTATCAATTGACCTGGAAACAATACATAGAAGTTTGCAAAAAGATTAATATGTAGATTTGTGTTTGTTTTGCAACGGCTAGTAATAATCTGTGGTCAAAAGACAGCCCTCATGGCTTACCGCAGCTTCGTTCAAACTTGGGATATGAATTATAATAATCTGAAGTAATTCAGTTGACTCAAATACAGTAGATTTTCACTGAGGGTATTCAGTAGGAATATATACAAAATTTTAATATTTTTTCAATCCCTTTCCAATAAGATCTTTCTCGTAACAAAGCCACGATTCTGTGACACCAAAGTACCATTCCAGATATTGATTGCTTGTCCTTAAATACGAAAGGCCGCCAAGTGCGAGTCCGATTCGCGCATTAAGGGTTCCGTAAAAAGATATTTTCACAAATTATTTTCTCAAAATAAATATTTTTTTAGGTGATGTCACTACAAATTTACGGCTAGCGAATTTTTCCTTTACTTGTGCTACATGACCTTGCTTCTTAATAAATTTCACGATTCAAGGTCAACGGGAAGTACCCTATAGGTTTTGATTGCCTCACGAGTCTCAAAATATACCCTTATACGAGGCATAAACAGCCGTATCTTTTGATTTTTGCACTGCTTAAAGTTATTGCAGACCTGAGTATTTAATATTATTTTCAGCTTGATACGTCGATCCGTCCCTGAGAAAGAGAGTCTTAACAGACAGACAGACTGACAACAAAGTGATCCTAAAAGGTTTCCGATTTGCATTTGAGGTACGGAGCCCTAAAAATATGTGCTTGATTTGACATGTAGCTTTTGGCATGACTTTGCATTATACTGAATCACGAACTTAGTTTTATAAACGCTAAATATAAATAATAAAGGTTTTCTACAGCGTTTTTGACAAAGAGAACCTTAATAGATAGATAAGTAGATGACAAAAGAAGTGATTTATATACGAAGCCCTATAAAATAATGCGGACGAAGTCAGAGTAACATTTAGTTATGTAAATAAGCTCCCTTTTCGTCACATGGCAGATAATGCTAGGAAAGTGACAGCAGACGGATGGTGGCACATAAGTACACTGGCGGCGTGAAACGTAAGTAATGGGATTACGAAATAAAACAACTTATCGATGTTTATTATGCTACGTCAGGTATGGTAAACAAGCAGACAACTCGAGGTAAAACCGTAGCCTAAAGGATGCTTGTTTTTTAGGGTTCCGTACCCAAAGGGTAAAACGGAACCCTATTACTGAGACTCTGCTGTCCGTCCGTCCATCCGTCTGTCACCAGGCTGTACCTCATGAACCGTGATAGTTAGATAGTTGAAATTTTCACAGATAATGTATTTCTGTTGCCGCTATAACAACAAATACTAAAAAATAGAATAAAGTAAATATTTAAGGGGGCTCCCATACAACAAACGTGATTTTTTTGCTCGTTTTTGCTCGAAATTGATATCGGCAACATGTAGACACTTGAAATATATAATAAATAAAAACAAAATAAATATTTAAGGGGGGCTCCCATACAACAAACGTGATTGCCGTTTTTATAGAATAATGGTACGGAACCCTTCGTGCGCGAGTCCGACTCGCACTTGACCGATTTTTTTAATACGACGTCGGGAGGCGTATAAGCATAAGCCCTACCTGATGTAAAGCAGTAAACGAAGCTTATGAATGCTTATAATACAGGAAGTATCAATCGCGCGATGCCACCTCTGCTGCTAAGGCAGCAACTTGTAACAAACAGACATGTACATGCACACAAATATTTGTCCTGTATGGGAATCGAACCGGACAAAGTCGCGTTATTGATCCCTGCGCCACCGAGCTCGTAATGCAATGAGAATCTACATGAGCTATAATAAATAGATTATGTTATATCTAAATAAATATTTTTATAAAGGTTATTAGCTATTAATTATACGTTTAGGTTAATAGATAAAGAAGTCATATTGTAGGTTTTAAAGGGATGTATATATCTTATTTTTTTATTATTTTTATCAATAATAATGAATTTGAGATTTTTATCGTAAGTTCGACATCTCCAAACATAGGTAACTGCTCCTCCTTAGCTCTAATTAATAATGACGCTAGCGCATCTTTCCTTAAAGTCAAGTGGTGTAATTTCATTATAAATTTCTCCTAAAGTGGGATCTTAATAGCCTAACTCCTACCTACAATAACGATCGCGAGGAAGTCCTATCATGCCAATGTTTTTCAACAGACCTCGATGATACCCCTAGTATTGTAAACGCATGACTGTTTACCATAGGACTTATTTTACTCTAGGTACCAAGATACCTACTTTCTAAAACGCACTTCAATCAGTCATAGATTTGGTCCTCGTGAAAAGGTGAATATAGACATATAGATTTACGTTTTCTTTCATATCAAGCTGTTGACCGGTTTCGCTCATGTGTTCGAGTATTCACGATAAATGTAAGTTCCGCAGACAAAATTAATTTTTGGTGCCCATATGAAAATTTGTTTCTTCTCTCTCTTCCTTTGGGATAGAATTTTGATAAATCAATTCTAAGTGTTAGATGCACATTAAGAATTGATTTATTAATAATTTATCAAGCAATATTTTCCACATCACTACATATGTAAAACAAAGTCCCACGCGGCGTCTATCTGTCTGTTCGCGATAAACTCAAAAATTACTGTGGTTTTCGCTAACAGACAGAGTGATTGATTGATGAGAGTGAAGAAGGTTTAGGTGCAGGTGTAAATTTTGTTAAGGTTTTGTGTAAATCGGTTGAAATATGACAATAAACAGTTGAAAATGTCGGAAAAAATTAAGCCGTCTGAGAGCTTTCATCGGATATTATACGGATATACAGTATTAATCCTTATCAATTTAAATACGTTAGTTACCAAAAGCATTTCATGCACATTATGATACTCCGGATACTCCTAAATGATGCATCCGACGGACGTTGTCCTGCCTGAATGTTGCATTGGCTTGCCTGCTGTTTATTTTTCCTAGCGCCCGATTGCCGATTGCAGTGTCACCTACCGGGTCAAATTGTAAAACTAAACCTTCCCACCTACCACTCACAAACACACACAAAATTTTATCAAAATCAGTAGGAGTAATAAACTGTTCTGTAGCGAAGCCAAGGCGGGTCGCTATTAGAAAATAATTTTCAAATTTCATGTCAACTTTAGTTGTTTCGGTTCTACATGGATCTCTCTGTCACTTAAAACATGCTCTTTTTGATGTATAACATCGATAGGACTACAAGCATACGTACACAAACTAATTAGTTATTTCCTTCACACATACTATAACCTACAAACTCTTGTAATAGAGGAAGTATAGCGCGTTTGCACTCCTGCTGCTTACAGCAAACCGTAAGGAGATATCTGGTAACTCCACTCATTCGCGGGAATGCAACAACTCTCCAGTTAGTTAATATTTGGCTGCGGTTTCCTTTAATCAGGAGTACTTCCCTAGACGTACTGCTTTTATTCATTTTACATCTCTTATGTACTTTCTCTACATAAGTACAAATTTTTAAAACAGTGAAAAGTGAGAAATGTGGACCGTGAACAAAAATAATTTTCAAAATTGGCTAAGTCAAAGTCAAAGTGTTTATTGCATCCATAATGTACAAATCAAGGTCTTACTAACAAGCATAAGTAGTCTCAATTATGGACCCTGACGGGCACCGCAATCTAGAGAGGGGCCGACTATATTTTTGTATTTTATTATGTAATATTTATTTTTATATTTTTTATATATTATCATTCAGGTATTCTGAAATGTTGTAGTAAGCTTTACTGATAAGTATCTCTTTAACTTTCTTTAAAAATATTATATCATTTTTTAGATTTTTTATGGGCTCTGGTAATTTGTTATATATTTTGATGGACATTGTCAAAGGACCTGATGAGTGCAACTTTAGGCGTGAGTTTGGCAGATTTAATCTATTTGGATACCTAAATTTGCTAACAATTGGCGAAGCGTGTAACATATACACGAGAAAATACGGACCGAATTTAAAAGCTCCGGCTTTTCGAAGTAGTTCAAAATCGTTACTATTACCATGACAAAGACGGTTGATCTGCTGCTGAATGCATATTTGTACGAGGCAAACTATGATTGAATAAGGTATAGTGTAACGTGCCGCTCCACCGTCGGGCTCGTCTTTTTAGGGTTCCGTACCCAAAGGGTAAAACGGAACCCTATTACTGAGACTTCGCTGTCCGTGTCCGTCCGTCCGTCTGTCACCAGGCTGTATCTCACGAACCGTGATAGTTAGACAGTTGAAATTTTCACAGATGATGTATTTCTATTGCCGCTATAACAACAAATACTAAAAAATAGAATAACATAAATATTTAAGGGGGCTCCCATACAACAAACGTGATTATTTTGCTCGTTTTTGCTCGATATTGACAACGGCAATAGGTAGACGCTTGAAATATTCACAGAATATTTAGTTATATATTCACTTTAAGAATAAATAATTAAATTAAAATAAAATAAATATTTAAGGGGGCTCCCATACAACAAACGTGTTTTTTTTGCCGTTTTTATAGATAGTGGTACGGAACCCTTCGTACGCGAGTCCGACTCGCACTTGGCCGATTTTTTTATACATTTTAGATTTTGGTATGGATCCCTTCTTAGCTTAATTTCATTTACCTATGATTTTCTTAATTAATTTTACGAAAGAATGATGTCCAAAGTTAGTAGTGCGGCTTGTATCTTAGACTACTACTACTACTGTCACTTATTACTATTTACTACCACTTTACCTCCTACTAAGAGTTGTCACTAGTCTACGGTAAGACCGAGAGTTGGCTGTGTAATATTTATATTAATTATGAACAAGGTATACAAAATATTAAGAATTGCCAGTAATTAGAGCTTTACGTTTAAATTCTTCTTCTTATAATGTAAGGTAACAACTATCGCAAAGGTCCTTATTTCTAAGGTCATACATCCGCTGTTTACACTAGTATTATGGTACAAAATTGAATGTGTGTAATATGATGTGTACAGTTTTCGAATTCGTAACACACAAGAATAATATATGTGTGTATATACTTGTGTGTTTCGGGTCATTGAATAACATACAGATATTGTTAGATTTATAGAAAAGAAAGCGAACAAGTCGAGTGTCCCGCTCCTGTGGGGCTGGGACATCTATTTTGTTAGTTTCGCCGAGTCACAAAGGTCGTTTGTCATCCGTCCCTTATTGAGGAGCAAATTTCGGCGACCGCCCTCAGCCTGTTATCTCCTTGATATTTTCATAATTCCCCTTGAAAGACTTCGGGTCGGGACTGATGCCCCTATCGTTTGTGTCCTAAATGGAAAATGACGATTTTGACCCTACTTTACCACGACAATAAAGTATATAATCTCAAACGCAAAAGATAGGACTTACACAGTTTAAGTATCTATATAGACCACCAATATTAAAAGAATGATTATATTATTTACAATAGAAATCTAATCTAGCTATCTATTAACATGACCAGTGACTGAATCCTACAAAATTCGATTTCAAATTACTGTGTGAAATCTAAAAGACTAGACGCATAGTTCCTTAACCTTCTAATCTATAGGTATATTTATAAAAATCTCGTGTCATGGTGTTTGTGGTCTCACTCGTCCGAAACGGCTTGACCGATTTTTATGATTTTTTATATATATTTAGTAAGTGTGAGAAAATGTAAAGTATATTTCATAAAAAAAAAATAAGAAATAATTATATATAATTAATTGGCAGAACAACATTTGCCGGCTCAGCTAGTCATTCTATAATGTATTCTTATGTAGTCGCTTCAATTGAGAGCTATCGTATTGCCAGACTAATTAACTCTATTCATTTATTTGTTACTTAGCATGGCTAAATAATACCTATCAAATACGCCACTCTTCAGAAATTATCTCAAAAAGTACTTTACTTTATTAATACGTCACTCTTCAAGAGTTTGTGGAAAATTAATCGAATTTCATTTTGTAATCCATGAACTGAGATCAATGAATTTTAGTAAAAAGAAAGCCTAGTATTAGGGGAAGTACATAGACTACTTGATATCGCTATAGCAGGATTTTTAAATAATCATACTTTTAAAGTTTATTTTGTGGTATCATGCACAGAGACATTAAAAACTTTACAATGAAAAGTCACGGCTAAAATACAAAATTCCTGCCAGGAAAAGGTCCTTTGTAGAACAAATGCTCACATTATTTTATAAATATTTGTTTCACGAAATGTTATCCGAACTACGAATCACATTTGGAAAATCAAATCAGTCATTGGATTTTCCACATGGATTCGGTTCCGATTTCTTGCACGTTTTGTCCTAAAATCCAATTATCGACTTTGAAATAGACGGCAGTTTTGCATACATGCAAAATATATCTTGCAGTGTTGAAGGTGAAGTGAACACTTGCAACACTAGGTTGTGTTTCATGCGAGGACGATTGACATTAGCTCCAGTTAAGCGATAGTGAGTTAATTACGCCCCGAATGTTATTTTAAAATTAAATTGTTCAACTAATGTATGTAAAAACAGCAACCGTTTAAAAACCACTTATCATTTGGACAGCTTTTCATTTTATCACAAATTCCTAATAATACCTATTATGAAAATTCATAAATTGTTTGAAGGACATTCCCATAGCCCATTTTGTGAATTGCTCAGATTAATATCCAATATTATGTTTCGTAAATTACATGAAATTACACTCGCATAGCGTTAGCTCTGTGGGTTGTATTATACCACCTACCCCAATACACGAAAATTGTAAAGTATAAATCTGGAATAATTATAATTGATGAATAGATTTATGTTTTTATCTTGAAAGCATGAAGAATCCTTTACAAGAGTGTTAGCACATGGCACCTTCGCTGCCGCTACGTTGCCGCTGGAGGCGCTGGATTAGATATCCTTAGATTTGTATAGCCTCTTTACATTATGTCGCGACGAAAAACGCTATCGCCGCGGTGCCACGTGTAAACACCCTGACAAACCTAGTTACGCGGTCCAAACGTAGTAAGCAACATTTGCGCGTCGTGATAAGTAATTTCGACCTAAATTATTTGATTTCTATACAATTGCTACATGTATGAAATTGCTTGATTAGGATGGATGGATATAAGGCTGCGGTCTTATGTGATGTGTAGGTATTTCGGGTTGTTTTAAATGAGCTAGAAATATTACAGTATCCTTTATTGTATTTTGCTTAATATCTAACAGACGAAATTCACCAAGTGCCAGTGTAATTAAGTTCGGTTTTATATATATCGCAAAGCCGTAAATGTACCTACCTCATTATCCATTCATAGGCATTTTTGTTTGATAAAATTAATTTTAATATTTTGACTTTATCGCCGCAACGTAATGTGAAGCAGTTACCATAGCATACGGTCGTTTGCAAGAGTATCACTCGTGTCAACATCTCTACTGTTCATTCAACATCTCATGAGCTTCCCGTTAACCTTATTCACATGAAAGAAAATACAACTTTTCAAGGAACTAATGTTTGAATGTGCTCTACTGTAAGGTACCTCTGTATTCGGATTGTTACTAATTACATATGAATACTATAATGTATGTATGTATGTATATCTTCACGCCAAGTCCCTTGCGGGGTAGGCAGAGAGAACCGAGCGCCATAAGACGCGGTCCTTGCATACTTCACTCGCTTCTGTGACATTCATAGCTCTTTTCATGCACGCTCGCCGGTTCCTGGGGCTTCTGACATCACCTTCTGATAAAACACGACCAATTTGGTCATGGTAGGTTAGTCTCGGCCTTCCTCGGCTCCTACATCCTTCCACTTTTGCATTGTATATCTGTTTCGTCATTCTTTCGTCCCGCATTCTTTCTACATGTCCGAACCAACGGAGCATGCCCTTTCTTATCTTAACACCGACACTCTCTTTTAGACCATTATTTGAATACTATAATAGTGATAGTAATTGCCGTTATTTGGCCAAAGACTTCTTTCGGTAGCGGTGAGGTTAGATTCGCTTATTAGATTAGATGGTCGTGCTGGTGTACGACTATAATATTTACGAACGTACCTTAGCAAACTTTTTTAATCAAATTAAGACTAAAAACCGAGCTTTTTCACAAATTTTTACCATACTTGACTATATAGAAATATTGATATAGGTACTGTAAAGAAATGACACTCGACTAAATCTACATGACCAAAACATCTTTCATGACAATTACTTGGCTCATTTCCTGGATGAACTTTCAAGTGTGAGCTTACCTGGTTGCATGACAGGCGAGAGCCGAAAAGCGGGAAGGACGTCTAATGACAAAACGATTATGTTGTTTATTTCTATTCATCAAACAGCTTCATCCCCTTTCACACCTGCGTCAAATGCCAGGCAAAGGCTTTTTAGGTGACGAAATATTTTCAGGGATACCGTTCCTATATGAAATCTATATGTTGGTCTGTGCGTTTGTCTGTGTGTGCATTTTATTCGAATATTCGAATTTTGACTTCGGATTTGGATTCAGCATAAAAAAGTAGAATAGGTATGTTCAGGAACATCGTTCCTATCTTTTAAGGAACATGGTCAAAATAGCCGACAAATTTAAAAAAATAATAATTTTGAATTGTTATATAATTGACGAGCCAGGTGTTCCTCTGGCAATGCAAGCTTGCGCATTCTCAACCGGTTTTGAATAAAAATAATACCTAACATTAGTACGCTCTATATAATTTAGCGGGAATTCGTGTTAGAGAAATGACAAATTGCATACTTTTAAGAATTGAATTATTATCACTGAATTATCATTATTTTTTTGTGGTAATAAACAATGGAAACCACATTAAATTTTCGCTTCACTGTATAAACAGTTGACAAAACAATTCATGTGTAGGTTGTGTGCTGCCGCTGTTTCTCTTCTACTCGGACACATCGGCCGATGGAGTGGAAGAGAGATAGATGCATCACAAGCCGAACGCTTCGGCCGATCGTGCCTCTCTATCGCTTGTTCCGCGCTCTGGCTGGCACAGGCGGAACGTGCACTTTTACGTGCGTGCATCCAGCGTTCATCGATTTATAAGACTGTTGGCGATGCCACCCTGCTGCCTCTATGGAGTTTGGTTATTATATTAATTTATTTTAAAATGTTTCTGTTTTTGGTTTTCTTTTTTATGACTGACGTTTGTCTCTGTTTCGGAATATGAATTAGATTTTCAATGGTTTTCTTATAGGCTGTATTAAACGCTGTTTTTATAATACCATTCAGCGATCTGCAACGGCTATAAATTGGTCTTTCGAGCCACGGATCACAAGAGGTATTTTCCAAACCTGATAAGCAGGGATGCAGTTTGTTCGTACACCCGTCTTGTAAGATACGATGCGCTACGAGGCTGGAGCAGGCGGCTACACAAGAAAATATGCGCAAACAAAAAGATATACGTAATATCAGTGAAATCTACATCATCTTCACTAGCGCGGAGAAAGCGGCTGAAGTTTGAGGCCGCACAAGAGAAGGCTAGAATAGATTTGGAAGTCTTCGAAGCACAAGCTGAAGCCGCACAAGCCGCAGAAGGCGGCACAGGTTAGAGCTAATATAGAGAAAGAATTAGTTCAGAAAAAGTTAGATGCTGACATAGCTGATCTTCAAAGCTCGCATCACTCTCTAGTGTCTGAATCTGATAATAGCCAAAGGATTAACGAATGGCTAGATGGCAGTATGAGAGAGCAATCCGTATCGCAATGTCCGTCCGAGAAGCAGACTGACATAGATAAGCTGGCAGATGCTTTACGTGACGCGATTAACGTAGCGTCATCAAAAACGTAACTGGTCTCTACGGATCAGCAGCTTCTTTCGCGATTAGCAACATCGAAGCGAAAAATGAACTTTTCCGCTTCATTTTATTGAACAGATAAGCAGGACAACTGGGAATATACCATCTTACTCAGATACTAGTCTCTTTCACTAAATAATTTATGTGTATAAAATTAAAGTTAATAAAAGACAATTATAGAGGATACTATGTGTATTGTAGCCGTTCACAGGCAATAGTAACCCCTTTTCATAGAAGACAATATCCTTCTTTGCCATAAGACATTGCATAAAACCATTAAAACACACTTAAAAGAAATCTGTGAGTCATCTTCACTGTAATCACAATTTTACCAAATTCCCATAGACTGACAGGCCAAGTAAAAAAATTTTTTGTTTTTTATATTTACATCCTCGTCTTTAAAATTGGCTGCTAAAGATATGGGCTACACAGATTTCACTACGACTGCATTATATTTTTGCGGTGAAGATAAATTAGACAAGAGATCTCGAGAACCTTGTCCAATGCCGCAATGGTAGCCAAAAATTAAGTATGACGTAAACTTTGCGTAAAGTGTGCTGTATAAAAGTGTATGGTTTTAATGAGGCAAATATAAGCAATCCTCTGGCGTTCTTATTTAATTTGATATTTGTATTACGAAACAATACTATTCAGCTCAATTGGGAAAGTATGGAGATACTTCTCCAATTGAGCTGATGGAAGATCGCAGCCAAATAATAGCTCACAGTTGTTTTATATACCTGCTAGTAAGTGAGACTACCGGCAAGCACCTTAAGAGTAATTGGGATAGTAGCGAGAAAATAACTTATGTCTATGGATCCGGTGTTAGTAAACGCAGCTCTTATTGTCACGGTCACTTATCGTCTTATCTCATTGCTCAGTAGGCTCAAATTGCTGAGATATATAGACGCTAAAACACCACGTCTTGGTGAGTGAGGGTGGTCTTCATGTGACCTCAAACGAGGGTGAGCAAGGTCACGCGCGAGCTGTACTCCTAACTCAGTAAGCGATCATGGATTGCAGTAACCTTTTTTTTATACAACGCCGGGAGGCATTCAAGCATACGGTCCACCTGATGTAATGCAGTTACCGTAGCCTATTAGCGCTTGTAACATATATTACTCGCGCGATGCCTCCTCTGCTGCTTACACAGCAACTCCTTAGGAGCTTACTGGTGACCTCACTCATACGCAGGAACACAACAATCCTCTAGGGAATTGTTATTTGGCTGCGGTTTTCTGTGAGGGGGAGGTACTTTCCCAGGCAGCTGCTTTGATGCGCCCTACCTCTCTTAAAAACCTCTTCATATTGGACACGTCCTGAGCTTATTTGCCTATGCATACCTATATAAAAAGAAACGGCTTTTTTCATTGTAGCAACTCTCACTGAAAATTTCCTGTAGCGTTATAGAAAATTAACCTCTTTCATTTCCAGGAGCACTACAACTTTCCAGAGAATCATTATTTCGCTACGCTCTTTTAAATTTCCTAACTATCCTCCTGTCATATACCTCTTTTGCTCAAGCCTTACCCGTGCTGCCGAGGTGTTCGCTCTATATTAATGATGAGGCACATACAATGATACACGTGTAATATAATAGTTTTATTTTGCGAATACAGAATAAATAAAGTAATTGCAATGTTATTAGATTTACTTAAAACACATAATTACAAAAGTTTGACTATAATTCATCTAGTAAATATTTCGAAAATACTGTCTTTGATTGACATCAAAGTTTCCAAGCTTCACATTAATTAGTCACGTTAGTCTTAACATAAATAAAATATAAAGATAATAAAGTTATATAAGCAAAGCTACTAACAAATATGTAGTTCGTTTTTTTTTTTTTTATACAACGTCATTAGGCATACAAGCATACGGCCCACCTGATTTAACGCAGTTACCGTAGCCTATTAGCGCTTGTAATATATTAAGTCATATCACTCGCGCGATGCCTCCTCTGCTGCTTACACAGCAACTCCTTAGGAGCTTTACTGGTGATCTCACTCACACGCAGGAACACAACAACCCTCTAGGGAGTTGTTATTTGGCTGCGATTTTCTGTGAGGTGCAGGTACTTCCCCAGACGGGCTGCTTTGATGCGCCCTACCTCTCTTAAATTGTCTCTTATTTGCAAGAAGTTTCATCTATTTTAAGTACACTTAGATAGATAAATTTATTTCTAGATAAATTTTAATATCAATGAATAGTAATATGAATTAATATACAAATGATTACAAAAAGCAGCATCGTCTGGTCTGGAATTTGTGTACGTATTATCACTTGTTTGGCAATTAAGGATCGTGAGGAAACCAAGTCATCCAAGAAATTATAGTTCGAAAGACGTGTGCTAACCTAAGAAATGTCCGGTATTCCTTCTGGGTTATGGACATGTGGCGGTAATTACTCCATGTGTATTAGATATAATAATCAGTATCATAATCAGTATCATAATCAGTATCATAATCAGTATATTCGCCAAATCCTTAGACTTAGTAATCGAATCTCGCCAATCCTAATGAATTAGGAAACAGGATATCACTAAGAAGAATAAGAAATAAATAACAATATAAATTATAAAATTAAATAACCCATCATTTGGTAAAATAAGTACCTAAATTTGTATTTTGTGTATGAGACACCGATAGAGATAAATATCACAGAAATGTTCATCTGAAATGGTGCAAAATATCCTGTTTTTTACACTGTAAATGCCACATTTAGCACGAAATTCGATTTGGCTCGCCCACCTCGGTCCGTCATTCAACTTGAGGGAAGACTTCTACCGGATTGCCCGCAGTAATAAAGGATGTTTTTATGTTCTTTTATTTACGTTTATATTATTTTTACGTGACTTTAATATGTAAAGGTATAATCAATAATATTATATGTCCACTCAACATGGTCCTAAAATGTCTAACTCTGGGATTTTTGACAGATCGGATGCGAATTGGTGTTCTTACAAGAAGGCACGTAACATCTGCAATGCTGTGGTAAGAGCGGCTAAACGACAATATTTTCATCACAATGTCACTAACTCATCTTCGGCCGCTATATGGAAGTTTCTAAACTCTCTAGGTCTAGGAAAATGTTTCGCTCAATCTCACCGTCCCACTTTCTCTCTTAATGATTTAAACAATCACTTTACCTCAATAACTTCTTTTGACCATACGGTAAAATCCAGTACAATTTCCGATATAACTTCCATGGCCCAACTCAACAGTGAGTCTTTCCCTTTTTCTCCAACTACTGAGGATGAGATTCGCCAAATAATCCTATCCATTAAATCCAAAGCAGTCGGATGTGATAATGTGAGCCGAGATATGATTGTTGCAATCCTGGAAATTGTACTTCCCATCTTGGTACATCTTATTAACTTCTCCTTTTCGACAGGTACGTTTCCACACCTCTGGGGCAAAGCACTAGTAATACCCGTTCCAAAAATTCCCACTCCTTTGCAGTTATGCAACTATAGACCAATATCTATACTACCCTTCCTTTCAAAAATTCTTGAGGCCGTCGCACACAAACAAGTGTCCGCATTTATTTACTCAAATTGTCTACTTTCTAAATTTCAATCTGGCTTTCGCCCCGGACACAGTACTACTACTGCGCTTCTTAAAGTCACTGAGGATATACGCAAGGGCATGGAGGATAAGTTGGTCACTATTGTCGTTCTCATAGATTTCTCTAATGCTTTTAATATGGTAGACCACGATATCTTACTTGCTATACTAAAACACCTGCAATTCTCGTCCTCGACGTTGGATTGGTTCTCTTCGTATCTTCGGGAATGACAGCAAGCGGTCCGTGTAGGCCGAGACTTTTCGGATTGGAACGATCTATTGGCTGACGTCCCCCAGGGTAGTATTTTGTCTCCTCTGATGTTCTCTTCTTTCATAAATTTGCTATCATTCTCGCTTAATTGCTCTTACCACTTTTACGCTGACGATTTGCAAGTTTACGCTCAGACCTCTGTCGATACATTGAATACCGCTATAAGACAAATAAATACAGATCCCAGTAGAATTAATACCTGGTCCAAAAGTTATGGAATTCCCGTGAAGAAGTGTCAAGCAATTATTATAGGCAGTTCACGTCAAATTGCAAGACTGGACGCTAATTCGTTATCTGCTGTCATGCTTAACGACTCGATTATGCCCTTCAGCACCAGCGTTAAAAATCTTGGTCTCCATATCGACTGTACGTTTAGCTGAACTAATCTGGTTGAAATTAGTCGTAAAGTCATATCAGCATTACGATTTTTAAGCCGATACAGAAATTTTCTACCTATTGCTACTAAAGTTACCCTTGTGCAATCCCTCATCCTGCCCGTAATCGATTATGGTGATGTGTGTTATCCTGATCTCAATGCAGATTTGCTTGATAAGCTGGACCGGTTAATTAATAATGTCATCCGATTTATCTTTTGTCTTCGTAAATTTGACCACATTTCTTCCTACCGGTCTAAGCTTGGATGGCTATCTATTCGTCAGCGTCGAAATCTGAGGTTACTTTGTATTCTCTATTCAATTCTGTCCAACCCTCATTCTCCAGAATACTTGAAATGTAAGTTTCAGTATCTCTGTGACTC
This sequence comes from Pyralis farinalis, assembly GCA_947507595.1. Taxonomy (NCBI): domain Eukaryota; kingdom Metazoa; phylum Arthropoda; class Insecta; order Lepidoptera; family Pyralidae; genus Pyralis; species Pyralis farinalis. The sequence goes on from OX382274.1 coordinate 20,774,051, forward strand.
TCATAATCTCCCACTACGTTCCTACAATTCTCTCTTACTCTCTATCCCTCTTTTCCGCTCAGGCTTCATGTCCAATTCCTTCACTCGGCAATCAATTCAACTCTGGAATGCTTTACCAGTTTCTATTAAGAAATCGTGCAAAAAATTTGTCTTCAAAAAGAAAGTACACCAACATCTTTATGAAAGCTCGTCAAGGCAGTAAGATTCATCGTCATTCGTCATCATTATTTATACATTTCTATTATTTTAATATAAGTTGTAACAATTATGTATGTCTAATACGTTTGTATGTATCGTATAATTTATATGTATGTATGTATATGTATTGTAAGTATATATGTATTTAATGTATGTATATATATATATATATAATGTTTTGCCGCAATCGTGAATCTCGGCACTCCTAAAGGTCGACTGGTAGAGAATGCAACTAGCATTAAGTCCGCCTATTGTACCAAAATGTAGTGGTCAATAAAGTTTTAAATAATAAATAATAATAATAATATTTATAACTACTGAGTGAAGTGCGTGTTGCAAACTGGGAATCTGTGCTATCGGTTTCAGATGTTGACTCTAAGTTGAAAGCGTTCAATGCCATAATCTTGGATATTTATGATAAGCATGCTCCGCTTCGCTCGTCAAACATCTTCCTACGCCATGGTTAACAACAGAAATAAAAAAACTCATGTCGCGTAGGGACAGAGCTAAAATTAAATTGCGTCATAATTCCTCGAATGAAAATCGTGAAAAATTCATTGCACTCAGAAATGCATGTAACAAGGCTTGTAGGAAGGCCAGGCGTGCGTATATGCATTCCTCTATTGAGAGCTGCCCTCCCGATAAGCTATGGAAATTCCTTAATTCAAATGGTATTGGCAGGAATCACTCTAATACTCCCTGCAATTTAGATCTCAACGCCTTAAATAATCATTTTTGTTCTTCCCCCGTCAGTATCGACCCTCTACGCAAACAATCTTCATTGGCACAATTGAAATCACATACTCCGAAGATAGCGCCGCTAGAACTTGGACAGATTTCATCAGATGAGGTGATCAAACTGTTAGGCACTATTAAGACTAAGGCTATTGGGAATGATGAAATCGGTATTAGTATGTTGGATCCTATAAAGGTAGATATTGCTCCTATTCTTGCCAATATTCTCAATTGCTCTCTTACTTCTGGGATCTTTCCTTCGTTATGGAAAGATGCTCATGTAATCCCTTTGCCGAAAAAAACTAACCCCTCTTCTTTCTCGGATTACCGACCAATCTCTATTTTACCTGTTCTTTCCAAGCTGTTGGAGCACTATGTGCACCAACGCTTATCCAATCATTTACGTCAGCATAACCTCTTGAGTCAGTACCAGTCTGGATTTCGTGCTGGGCATAGCACTGTTTCTGCACTTGTCAAGGTTACCGATGACATTAGGAAAAATATTGATGAGAAAAAATTAACTGTGTTAGTTTTACTCGACTTTACAAGCGCATTTAACACGGTCGACTTTGACATTTTGCTTGGCATGCTGTCTCCGTTGTCCTTATCGTGGTTTAGATCTTATCTTCTTAATCGTCGCCAATTGGTGAGGATTAATGAAACTAGATCTGACTGGTGCCAGCCTAACTCTGGTGTTCCTCAAGGAGGAGTACTGTCTCCTATTCTCTTCTCAATTTTCATTAACAATTTAACTTCCAAGCTCTCCTCCTCACATCATCTCTATGCTGACGATCTTCAGATTTATGCGGCTGCTTCACTTGATAATTTGAATGATGCCATCGATATAATCAATAAGGATCTCTCTTGTATTGCGAAATGGTCTAAAGATTTTGGTTTAAGAGTTAATCCATCCAAATCACAGTCTATTGTCATTGGCAACCCTTGCTTTATATCACGTCTCCAGAATATGGTTTGCCCTGATGTTATATTTGATGGTAACATCATCCCTTATACCTCTACAGTCAAAAATTTAGGTATCATCTTTGACCAAACTTTGTCCTGGGCATCTCAGATTGGTGAAGTCAGTCGCAAGATCTTTGCTTCTCTGCACTCCTTGAAAAGGCTTCAACATTTTCTTCCCGCCAATACCAAAACGTTACTCATGCGTACTCTTCTGCTTCCTCTATTGGATTACGGAGATGCCGCTTATCTGGACCTATCTGAGGAATTACTTAATAAGTTGGAGCGACTGCAAAACATGTGTATCAGAAATGTTTTTGGTTTGCGGAAGTTCAACCATATTACTGAATATCGTAATCGTCTTAATTTGTTACCCGTGCGTCTTCGCAGAACTCACCACGTGCTTACTTTATCATGTCCTTTTTCACCCTACAGCTCCAATTTACTTACGGGAAAGATTCACATTCCGCTCTCTAGATGATCGTCTGCGGTCTTGCGACAATCCTCTCCTGCATATTCCTGTCCCCAACACCTACAACTATACCAAATCTTTTAGTGTGTATGCAGCACGTCTATGGAACTCGCTTCCAATTGATGTAAAAATGGCACAAACGATAAATTCATTCAAATCGAGCGTGATGAAACACTTTGTCAGTAATTCGGATATTTTGGACTAGCAATGTTTGTATTGTATTTGCAGTTAATCGTGTATATTGTTTACTATTTCTCTTATGTGTGTATTATAAATCTTAAAATATTATTGTATATACGAATCCTCGTATGTATTTTGTCAGACTTTGTATCTACTCACAATGTTCCTAAAACTCTCGCCAAGCTTGTATCTCCTTTCGGTTTCTCTATGGTTGACTGGAAGAGATCCCTAATGGGATAAGTCCGCCATTGTACAATATTAATTTCTACCAAACCATGTACTTAATCATTGTAATGTTTTATTGTACAATAAAGCTTTATACAACAACAACAACAATATTTTTTTTTTTGTATTTTTTGTAATTTTATTCATATTGTATGAATCAATTATTGTATAACTTAAAAATATGTTTCAAATTAGTAAGTAGTTACATAAGTTTTATCTAATTTTTAAATAGTTTCTACATAATAAAGAAATAGTTTGTTTCTATTATTTCTGGTCATTAGAGTATCTCGAGAAAGATGAAATGAAAATCTTGAGAAAAGACAATAACATTGCATGCCATATGGCAACACTGTATTAAACAAAAGATTTTCTTGAATATATTGTAAATATTACCGATAGTAACCTCAAATGTCAAACAGGGCTGCGTGTTGTCGTCATCCACGGCTGCTCACCTGTATCTGGGAAATTGTCTACAGTGAATATGATATATGAATTGAGAATCGCGACTGAGCCGAAAACAGAAAATTTACTACATAGTGGTAAATTGTCTGTTTTCAGCAGCTAACACTAACAGAATCGCCATTTCAGCAGCAAATTCTGGACACAACAATTAATATCATTGTATTTGATTACATTTGAAAACGAAAAAAGCCAAAAGATAATTATTATATTTGAAAGTTAAGAAATCAGAATGAATACAATAATTATTTTTAATAATGTAGTATTGGAACATATCACATGCTTCAACACTACATCATCTTGCATGTTATTTACAATATATTTTGAATGTTATTTTAATGAGATATGAAGTGTATACTAGTATTTATGGAGTACAGCACTTAATTATAGGCAAGAGCCCCTGAATATTAGCTGAGAGCTTCTGATTCAGTGCAAAGGTGAGTCGTAAGAACTGCCGATGATCCCAAAATTACACACGGTATTGAATTAGAAGAAAACCATGATAATGAGTTTAAGAAGAGATTTTGCTTCCCTTTGCGTGTTCTACCCTTTGTACAATGGGTTGTGCTCCGAGGAGTTGTACGATATGATAACAAACGGCCTCTTATTACAATTGTATTGCTGGATGACGACTGGGAATTCGTCCTCATACATTGGAACCGTACTTGTCACATGCCGTGTGTTTCCAAAGAAGTTTTCTATCAAGAACTGTTACGTTGTAGAATGTAGTTCTAGCCCAGGTTTTCCTTAGGTGCCATATTGTATGAACTTAAAAAAGGCTGAAGAGATTTTAACAGCGCCGGCATCGCACCATTGACACTCTGGTAATGTAATTGTTCGTAGGCTATGGTATAACTACAATATGGTAATAGTACAAATACAAGTTATTCTCGTATACAAGAGTAGTTGCTAATTACCCTCCACATTTTAGAAAAACAACGTCATAAAGCATATACACGTGTGTACAAGCAGTGCTTGTTAAATTTAAATTAAAAGCGTCCTTGTAACATTTAATACGAATAATCTCATTGTAAGCACTAGTCGCATTAGCATGAAATGGCCATTTCGACTGCGGAACCGACCCCTAGCGTTGCCAGCCACAAATAGCAAAAGGGACTACCGTGCAAAAAAATTGGACTAAATTTAAAACCGAAAGTTGTTAAACGAATGTTTTAACCATTTAAAATAAAGTACTGTAAAAATGTCATTATTGTGATTTTTTAACTAAACGTGACGTAATTTAAACAAGATCTAAGTTCATTTATGTAGTATTTATATTTGATTTCAAAGAAAATTAGGCGAGTCGGAAATAATATTGTATTTTTGTTTATCTCTCGAATTCTAACCCCAACATTACCTAAACTTGATTCAAACGAAATCCAAAACACAACCCGTATCAACTCGCACTGTATTTTTCGTAGTATTATATGATCTATATTTTTTCCACATTTTTTACACTGTATGCTAGTTACATACAATTTTTTTGTGTTATATGTGCATTAACCTTTACGAGGACTAATAAATTCGTATTTCTGAGTACACAAAATAATAGTATCGAATGTTTAATGTGCTTTTATAATGAAGATGCTAGTTAGAAACATCATTGTATAGGTATCTGAGTGACACAGACAAACGGATGGACAGGTTAGCACCATAACGGTTTTTTACCTTTTTGTATGTTATGCTGTATGGCAACACCGTATTCCCCCAACTCTCTAGCTATCCCGTGCCATACGAGTTAGGTACTTTTTATTTCCTACTACCCCTCATAAATCGGTCCGAACGTCCGGTGTGCGAATAATTTATGTTTGGTTTCCTATTTACCAACTTGTTACAATATTTACTATCGAATTCTAGACGATTATAGAAGTTAAACCCGAAACTAATAATTAAATAAATAAAAAATATTGAGGTAAGATTTATTAAATAAAATTAAGGTTCAATTTTAATTCAAGGACGTAATAAATCGCTGTAGTAGATACAATTTGTAGCGACTTCTATACTCGCTGTTTACGAATACTGTGCAATAAATAAATTCATAATTAAAAACTGCGAAAGTACTTCTTGCTTAAATATTTGTATGTACTCTGAAGATGATATTTCTATTAACAACCTAAATTAAGAAATGTATAGATGGCGTGGCGATGAAGACTACATTTGATAATAACGTATACGTAACATTATTATACGAATCGTCTGATGGAAATTTCCGAAATAAGGCATGGACGACGATCGCGGAAACAATTAGTAATAATATTCCTGCCCATGTCGCTTAAGAGGTAAGCAGAAACGATCGAGTATCACATGACTCGGTCCTTAAACACCACAACTACTTTTTTCAACATTCACGTCTCGTTTTATACACACTCGCCTTTCTAGTTTCTAGGGTTCCTGATATCAGGTTCTTATAAAGCATGACCAAATTGGTACTGGAACGTGCGTCCTGGGCCCTTTTCTCTTGGTTTTAGCCTTGGGCTTCTACATTTTTGTATTGTATATGAGTTCTTTCATTCTTTCGTCTTATATTATTTCTCCATGTCCTAAGCAATAGAACATCTCTTCACTTATTATTTCTAAGCGTAGCACTGAACCTTGGCATGCGATTTCCACTCACACTTGTCCGGATTTTTCAGTTCAAGTAATAATATTAGCATCAACAAAACGTAATTGTCTTTAACGAAACTTAATACACATTTGTACACGGTATAATATCAAATCGTAAAAAATGACCGAACTTTAATACTGAAAAAGTTCATCACTTGAAAATAACACAAATTAGAAACGAATTTGTCGCCAAACTCACGCAATGGTCGCACTAGTTCCGATGATGATAGCTCCGTCACGTTTACTGTTTCCGTGACCTCGTACCCTGCGCCGGTGGTCTACGCCAGCTCTTACCTAATTAGTAAATAATTATCTTGTGCTTTCATAAATATAATTAAATAAAACTCTCCATCATAATGTAATTGCGAACAGTCTTATATGATGGAAGAATATTGTGGTTTTTATACGTACATATAATCCAACTATACTTACTGTATTTATCTACCTATATCTTCACGCCAACTCTCTTTCTGGGTAGGTGAAGAAAACTGAGCGCCACGTGACTCGATCCTATACACCTTACTCACTTCTTTAACTTTTATAGCTCTTTTCATACACGGCCGTTCCTGGGGCTAGTTTCCGGGGCTCCTGCCACCGGTTGTAAAATACGAGTCTTGGCCTCTCTCCTCGTACATTCTTCAAATGTCGTTTCATGTATAGATTTCAGCATTACTCCTCTTGCATTATTTATACATGACCAAATCAACGAAGTATGCATCTTCTTATCTCAACACCGCTACTCTGTTTCTTACTAACTCTCTTTATTACATCATATTTGCGAACTCGGTGCACAAGCATTACGCCGTAGATCTTGCGCAGCATTCGTATTTCGACCACATTTATACTACTTTCACGCTCTTTCTGCCATACCCGACTCAGCTTTGGGATTAGCACCGTGTTGTGTATAGCGTACTGCTGACTTAAGTTTTTGTTGTCAAAAAGTTTTCCCGATGCTCCATTCCCTATTCCTTGCTCTCAATCAACTCTCCATATTATTGACAGTGTATTTTCCTACCCTGCTAAAAGTCCATTTACGATATACACTCTCATTTACTTCATCTAATACTACATTATCAACCGTAATCCGTGAGTGAATGAGTCCGTTCTGGTTTCCCTGTCTTTCAAATACCATTAACCATATTACCTTCGCATTAAGTTGTAAGCCTTTCTCCTTAAGATCGTCTTTCATCATTATGTCATTGTAGTCTGCATAAAGACGACAATTCAATTTTATGCCACCGAATCCGATTCCTACATTCATACATTCTACAGTCGTACATTGACAATTATCCATACTCATAATCAATACCAATGTTAACGTCAAATCAGCCTGATAAGTTGGCGATCATTCTCCTCTCAATTACTTTTCCATACACAGCCCAACTAATCAAACTGATGGCACTCCATCCATGCGTATTTGATTGACTATACATTATACCACCATACATTATACTTCTAATTTTATATTTCTTACTTCACATACACAGATTTATTTTCATTTATTGATAATGTAGTTGGTAATGTAGTATTTTAAATCCTTTTTAGAAAATACCCAAATATAAACACTTACTCATGTACACAAAACTCGCATCCATGGCGAAATAGAACTCACGAACGTTATAGTAATAAAAATATAAAAATAGTTACTTGAAGTAGCTATTGCAACTCAGTCGACCGGCCGGCTCGTCTGCCGTAAAATTGCTCGCAGCATTTTGCTTTTTCGTGACATAGGCAATTATTTATATTGTCCGGTACAATTAAATAATAACTTAATTAACAAAATAACTTAAATAAATAATTCTTTGGAATGGCGTAGTTTGGACGTAGATATCTAGTTAGATACAAATTGATGAAGTTCACGCCTAGTTTGATTCAAATTAGTCCTGATTTAGGTTCGATTTAGACACGGTTTATGTATTGAGAAACACTGCATGTTCATCAAATACAGGGTATGAAGATGAAAAACATCAATTTTAAAATAAAACCATTTTGGGAGAAGACCGATTTCTCGTGTAGGTACTACGATGTTACATCACAGTCGTATACTCATAATACGTTTTTTTATATGTGCTTTTCTAACGTCATCTGTTCCATTGTGGAAGAAAGTTGCGAACAACGTCGACCTTAAATGTCTGATTCGAGATGGTTAAACTTGGTCAAATATAATCCTATCTAGACACAAATCTACGTGTTACACATCTCTTACAATCGCCAAGAGCCTATTCTTAGTATCGAGATCTTCAACGAAGTTCCGAAGTCACCTTCCAAGGAGATCAAATAACATGTTAGAATTTACGAAAGAATTCTCTAAAAACGTATGTTTGTAGATTGTAAAATATATTTTGAGTCCCAAATGTATCGTCCTCTTTGTATGTGTAAAACTGTTTGTTATCAGATAAACTGCGTGAACAAAGTTGCAGGCAAGTAATATATAAATTTAATCTGATTGAGATTATACGTAGGATCTCAAGACGCCCCCGGCATGCATGTTCCGTAAAATCCATGCCTATTTAACCAACCGTACGTGGGCCTTTATTCTAACGTAATTCCGGCGTAAATCTATATGTAAAATCCTTCATTTGACAAGGTCCATGAATACTAACGCAGTTGGAATTACGTTTAAATTACTCTGCCTACAAAACATAGACACCCTACAGATGCAAGCAAGAAATGTTACATACGTGAAATTGTATATTATATATGTGTATTATTGTAAAATCCCGAACTACGGTAATCCGAAGTTTTACCGGTAAAATCTAAGATTTACCAATTAGTTATGGTAAAAGTCCGAAAAGTTTATTGATCTTCGTTTATTTCGAGCATTTAGCACCATTCACTTGGTAAATCTTAAGATTTATTACAAATACACGATGAATGTCGATAAACAGATATGTCAGAACGATTTACCAATTAGTTATGGTAAAAGTCCGAAAAGTTTAATGATCTTCGTTTATTTCGAGGATTTAGCACAATTCACTTGGTAAATCTTAAGATTTATTACAAATACATGGTGAATGTCGATAAACAGATATGTCAGAACGTGTTCGCCACATTGTCTCTAACTTGCGACCTTTATACTGCCTCAGGTCGCCTCAGTCGATCGTTGAACATCTATGAACACGCAAGTTTTCTGTTTGTCATTGTGATATTTTAAAGTAATTTATAGTTCCAAAGTTAATTTAATTCGATATCTATCTATAACTTCACGCCAAATCCCTTACGGGGTAGGCAGAGAGAACCGAGTGCCACGTAACTCGATCCTTACACACCTCACTCGCTTCTTTAACATTCATTGCTCATTCTCATTCAATAGTTAATAGATTCAGGCGTTATTTTGCGAAAGTCAAATTTACATGCAATTTGATCTAACCTGCTTTGTGTGCTTCTCTCATTCTCACATTCACATCTCACATTCTCATTCATACAATGAAAAAAAAATTTTTTTGCTATGTATGCAGCAGAGGAGGCATCGCGCGAGTGATACTTAATATATTACAAGCATTATATATACTTAATATATACAGGCTACGGTACCCGCATATTTTCCCGTTGGATAGTTTGTATGTTGCGATGTTTCAATCGTACTAAATATGGATGTTTTATTTCGGACCCCTTCGCGGAATCTCTGCTTTATACTTTTACTAAAGGGAAACTTTGTACAAAAGTCGTCTGCTTGGGTATCTCTGTCTCACCTATTTCTACCACCAAGCAGCTATATTTATATGGCCGTGTTCTGGTTTCAAGGGTGAGATATGGCAGAGAAATTATTGGGTACTGTGATGAAACAGCCTTAGGTCACAAGATTGGCAGCGCGCAAGTAACATCCCCGTGGTGTTTCGAGCGTCAATAGGTACGATGACAACTTACCATCTAATGCGGGCCGCGTGCTTACTTGCCAATCTAGTAAAAAAAAAACCCGCTATTAGTCAACTTTATGTGAGTTGCTCCCGAGTTTCGAGTGCCCAAAATTTGCATGTGCTCGCCGAAAGTAATCGGTCATATAATATCGTGTACAGAAGCATATTGTAATTGAAATGTGAAGTCTCTTAGGACTATGGTACCACCTAGGATTATTGTATTGACGACTGAAGGGATTAGATTTTTTATAATTCCCGTAGGATAGCTACTTTTGTATAGAGATTGTTAATGTGACGCATAAATTGATAAGTTAACATGTGTTACTTTTATTTCGGGCATTTGCACGGCTCCTGTGGAATAGATATCTAGAGCGTAGAGAATCATTCACAGAGTCGTAAAGTCCAAACGTCTTAGAGGAATTCGTACTTATTATGAATGTAAAAGTGTATTTATTTGTCGGTTAGTTCTTTTGTCAAATCAAAACGGAGCGAAGCATTGATGTGTTTTTTTTGTATGGAGATTTATTTTGTATGGATCCCGGCAGTGACATAACCTACTTTTAAAAAATATCGGCATAATATCTTATCTCCAACAGGAAAACGATACTTTGATTCCCTTTGACCAAACGGGCGAAGCTGCGGGTAACCTCTTGTACTATATACCTAATATCTACTATTAACAAGCTAAAGTTGTACATTGGCCTTCCGTGACGCTTTCCATTGCGATACTCTGTCATTTAATAAAAACATACATATGTAGAAATCTCTTATATGTAAATAAGCAAAATAGACACTAAACAAAATTGGTACATTGTCACAGAGCTAAATAAATTAAGTCGAACAACGAACACTAATTTCTCAATTGTTACATTTCATATACACCGCAAGGAGAAAACCCATATTCAGCAAACATGGCTTCAACATCAAACTAAAATCGAACCAGAAAAAAATAACAGCGATAATTAAGCCGTTTGTACCTTTTGAGTTCCCGAGAATGAATTTCGGCTTGCGTAATGCTGGTTCACCATTCCAATGATTCATAGATTTAGTTTTTTTTTTTTTTTACTTTAAAATAGGAGTCTTTTTTTTTCGTGAACGACATGTTGTTAACTGACGAGGGTCAAAGAGAAGCATAACGAGTTTTGAAAATTTTCAAATAACGACATGAAAATTGAATTTCTATTATTTGTTCCGTCTTCGATATCCGGAATCCATGTTGAGTTAGACCTTGGTTTTTGTTGTGTGTTCCGGTCTAGCGTTCGGTTATCCTCTCTTCCGCTAGACGGTGTCACTATTTTCGGTTCGCCAACATTTTGGCGCGCTCACTGCGGTGTTTTCTTTTGGGGCCATCTTGTTTTTTCATTATACATGTAGCGTCGTTTTTTAGAGTATTCAAAGGCAGCGAATAAAGTTAAAATATATTACAATTGCTACTTCTAAACAAATTTTAACATATGCCTGCGGATAATAAAAGTTTTTTGGAATCATCAAGTTCGAGTGGCGAGAATCGTCGAGTGAGTTGGAAGACGGACAAAGACCTAAAAAGAGACAAATAAAGTGATTGCAAATGATAACAGGCCTTCTTAGACTATATTGTCGGTAACAAATACACCTAATATTACGGACGAAATAAATTTACAGTCACCTGGCACAAATACTCAGAAGACTCAACTTAATATTTCCTTATAATTATTTATATAGGATCCTCTTTATCCAAAATCCAACGATAGGCATTTGAAAAAGGTTAGCGGAGATACAGCATTTTAAAACTGAGGAGTAGCAATCTGTTAGGTTTTCTGAAGCTCAAAAGAAATATTTGTGTACCCCCGGGTTTATTGAGCTCAGTATTAATGAAGAGTTAAAACTGCTTGAAAACTCTACAAACGAGAATAATCGTTTACACTTGTTAGAACGTTCTTTCGCTGCAATAACAAATGCTATGTTTATTCAAAGAGATGAACTACGTTATATGTTACAAACTTTGATAAATTGGTCCGGAGAGAAAGAAACCAATATAACACCGCTTCTGTGTTTGAAAATAATTGAGAAACTGGTCTAAAGAGTGCCTTTATAAAAGTAAGCGATGATATTTTACAAATGGCTTGCGGTAGGCGATCGGATTTTATTCGTTTACGTAGAGATTTATTGCTCAAACAGATACCCGACGAATTTATTGGTGCAGATATTGAAAAAATACTCCCTAGTTCAATTCATTTGTTCAATAACGACGTTCTAGGTAATTACATATGAAAAATAGGGGGGGGGGGGACACGTTATCCTCGAATCCAGGTTTATCGAGAACATTCTTAACACACAGCACTGATTCGGATTGTGGACAATACTAGTGGCAATTCTAGAGATACATCGGCGTTTAAACAGGAAAAATATAAATAGTATTGTCTTAGGTTTTCGCGATTGTTACACATTGAATTAAACAATTTTTAACGGAAGTATCGCGTGTTTTATTTATTTTGTTGAACCTGACGTTTCGAACGCTTTGCAGCGTCCATGGTCGCATCAAGACTAAGGTGATATTTGTCTTACATTTGTTATTCAATTATTACATCTATCGACATGGATGGATTAATTATATATGTTCCGATTCACATAAAAATCGCTCACAGCGTCCGACCGTTTTTAGTAGATCTCTGGGTTTGTGACTTGATTATTTTTAGGACTGGATCCCAAGCGGGTGTACTTGCCAACCATCTTCTCTATTGAAATTGGGGTGTTTTCTTATTTCAATAGCCTCGCGCAACATTCTCGGCGTGTAGCGATTCTCCTCACCACAAATCCTCGCCATGGAGAATCGCTACATGCCGAGAATGTTTTTAGAGAGAACATTTGTAGAGTAGAAGTAGGCAGTAGTAGTTGATGTGTTGGAGGGGAAGAGCACTGAATTTTGGAAAACCAATCAAGCATATGACCTATGTGATGGTATTCAGCTGCTTGTTGTTTTCTTGTGCATAGAAGGAGGAATGCGTAAGTATTTTCCAACAAATAAAATATAATTTATCTATACAAATTGGAATTAGATAACTTTAAGAGTAGTTCTAAGAAATCAGATTGTTCCACCAGTCCAAGCAGACATCATTTTGGCAGTATCGCTTCCTGGTGATATCCAGCATCCGCTGCCGTCTACTTCAAATTATTTTGTAACTCATTAGTTGCAAAATAATTAAATACTACAATTATCAGTGTCTGCACAAACCGAAGATATGTTAATGCCCTCTGTTTCATCTCAAGTTTCTGAGACGGGGGTTGGTCCTCCGTTACCTACACAGGAATTACCGCCTGTACCACCAGGGGGAGATAAATGATAACTGAACTCCTCCTTTGTCGCCGCCTGTAGAACTCCCAGCGGTTTCTCCTGGTGAGATATACGATAACATACGACCTTCATCTTTGCCGCCGCCTGTAGAGTGACCGCCGATACCAGTTAAGGAGCTAGATGATAATTTATGAAATCCTCATTTGTCACCGCTTATAGAGATGAAAGATCACTTGCCATCACTAACTATAGTATCTCCTGTAGAGATATGGTATCGATATGTCCATCATTTTTTACCCGATGAGTGCCAATATTATTAATTATCAAAACGTAACGTCACGGCAGCAAAAAATTTTCACGCGCTTCTGAAGGGGGCGCGGCGCGTAATGCTTGTCTGTTCTGCGGATATACTACAAAAGTTTCATACAGATTTACCATCATCATGCAACGCAAAGTAATTTACCGTTGATGTGTCTGCACGTCTGAGTTGTATACCAAATCAAAATTAATTATATTACGAGTATTATGGAGACACAACATCATTCAACGTACATACAAGTTGTATGGGAATATATTGTGTCAACACGTGTACATCTGAGTACCGCGGTGCTGGGCCGAACTTGTTATTTGCAGTTTTATTATTTTAGGATTCTGATATGACATTGTTTATAAAGTGTATGCCATTTTTGTAACTATTCGGCTAGTCTAATATGAAATACAATCTTCACTTTGAACAAATCCGTTCTTTGTGCTCTCTGAAACTGGAGAAAATATCGTTATCTCACTATGCAGAGTACAATTTCTTGTCTGAGTACGTTTTTTTTTTAGAACATTGTAACACTTTACTAGATACAGTTAGTTTACTAGATGAGCAGATTTTCTTCATTGTCTGTTCCTATTGTTAGCCGGTTAAACCTACACTTTCATACGTGGCAGTGGAAACGACAGTAGGTAACTAAGAAACAAGACCGAGCTATGACTAACCACGAATATGCTACGTCGGGAGATATACAAGAATACGGCTTACCGTAACGTGGTTACCATAGCCTATGAGCATATAGAATCCTTAGGAATTTATTGGCAACTCTCTTAAAAAATCTAAAAGACATGTTTATGCACACAAATATTTGTCCTGTATGGGAATTGAACGTCAAAATATATCGGAGACAGATGATTAGACCTGCGGCCACATGTCTATACATGGTCTTTCATCTTTTACCAACCATCCTTCTACATTAGATCTTTCTACTTTCTATTTCGAGATAACTACTACATACTACCTGATCTGATCTGCTACTTGAAAAATAACACGAACGCCGAAACCAACTGTAAGTCGAGGAATACTCTCTACGTGAAATAGTTTCTCTACTTTCTCTTGCCCGGAATCTCCGCATAAGTTTGGTACTCGTGAAAAGTATAAACGAAAGAAATATCCTTGGCAAGAATTCATACACTTCATATTTCTTATTAAGTGACATCTATTCATTACTTTTATCGCAACATTTTCTTTCGTAGCGATCATTAAATTCTCACTACGGAATTTTCATAGCATTTAATTTTCTACTTACTCCTCTGAACTTATAATTATATTAGTTTAGTTTTAGTATTAGTTTACATCATAGTAAATATAATTATGTACTATGATGTAAACTAAACTAATATAGCATTTTGTGCAAAAATAACCTTAGTATATGCTCGACTATCCTTGCATATGTACGGATATGAATTGCCAGATCGTTGACATTTTTTACAACGTCACGAGGCATACGGGTCACCTGATATAATGCGATTACCGCAGACGATGAACGCTTGTAATAGATTAAATATCGACGTTGATTCTATGAGTTCGGTGGCGCAGCGTTAATAACGCAATTTTGTCACCGGCGGTCGTGGATTCGATTCCCACAAGGACAAACATTTATGTGCATGAACATGTCTGTTTGTCTTGGTCTCGGTGTTTTTAAGAGAGATAGGGCGCATCAAAGCAGCCCGTCTTCGGAAGTAACTCCAAACCTCACGGAAAACCGTAGCCAAATAAAAAACTCTCTGAAAGGTTATTGTGTTCCTGCGCGTTAGTGAGGTCACTAGTAAGCTCTCATATCATTGATAATAGCTAAATCTTAACTTAAACCAAGATATTTTTTTTGTGCAAACAATTTTGATGGTGGTTCCTTCTATTTGTCGTCGTACTTGGTAAAAATGAATAAAAAAAATATTACAATCGTATTTTTTCCATTAATAAGTCCATATTCAGGAACACCGTTCCTATATGAAATCTATATGTTAGTCTGTGGGTTTGTCTGTCGCTTATTCAAATATTCGAATTTTGACTTCAGATTCGGATTCGGCATAAAAAAGTAGAATAGGAATGTTCAGGAACACCGTTCCTATCTCTTAAGGAACATGGGCAAAATGGCAGACAAGTTAAAAAAAAATGTTGATATGTTATATAATTGACGAGCCAGGAGTTCCTCTGGCAATGCAAGCTTGCGCATTCTCACCTGGTTTTGTATTGTGTTTTATTTTGTATTACATTTATTTTTATGAAAGTTTATTTGTCGAAACATCAAAGTTTTTTGGGGGAAAATATAGGCAAAGATTACAAAATTAATTACTTACTATATAAAACAGGTAACTGTCTCGCTTCTGGTAGCCATAAATTGTTTACTATCCAAGGGGCATGAAAACCCTATCAAGTGTGAGATGTGCTGCCGCAATGATTGGTTTTTACATAAATATCTTTATCGTTAGATACATACATATACATCGTTTTTGATCAAATATTCCATCATTCGACATGTTTTCTGTACAAAAAATTGTAATGAACAGAATGTAGGACTAATAGAAATGAACAAGGTTATTAAGAAAAATAGTGAAACTTTCCATATTTTCTTAACATTTCACAACTCAACAAGTAATCGGTGATACGCTATCAAATTTTTTTATGTAATATAGGTATATATATATATCAAGCGAACTAAACTATTCTAGTACATACTTTGAAAGAAACTGACATTAACGTGTTCAATCGATTATTACCTACACTTTGGTTCTCTCTTCCCTTTGCCGGCAAAATAAAATTATCAGTGAGTGATTCTTACTATTGGATAATTTCATTGGGTTTATCCAATAAGGCAAGGTTTCTATTTAACCATTCTAGCTAAAGTTTTTGCATTTATTCAGGAAAGTTCTTTTAATATTTTTTTTTAGTGAACGTCGGAAGGCATATAAACATACGGCTCAACTGATGTAAAGCGGTTAACGTAGCCTATAAACGGTTGCAATACATTAAGTATTCGCGCGAAGCTGCCCCTACTGCTGACACAGCAACTCTTTGGGAACTTCTAGAGATCTCACTCACAGGCAGGAACATTTATTGTGCTATCTCTAGGGAGTTTATTCTATTTGGCTGCGGTTTTCTGCGAGGTGGAGGTAATTCCCCAGATGGGCTAGTTTGATGCACTCTACATCTCTTAAAAACACACTGAGTAAGACAAACAGACATGTTCATACACACAAATGTTTGTCCTGTGTGGAAATCGAACCCACGAGCTTTGGTGTCAAAGTAGCGTAACAACGGGTATCATCACTGCCACCAAACTCGTCAATTTGTAGAACAAAAAGTTATTATGTTTTACGTTGAGCCAAGATATAAAGTAAACTATTATCATAATAAGTATTATCAATATTGATCTGGTATTTTTTAACTGATGTGTGTATAAATAGACAAAAAAAATTAATAATTGTGTTTTTCGTCTCTCCATTGCTGTCAAAATCTCCAGATAGAGCCTCGTTACAGTTTTATTATACAGAGAGATTATATTTGCTGATTTTGTAATTTAATATTTTTAACGACTTTTAGCTAAACGAATAACTCGTAATTTTTGTATACATAGGACGCATTATGCCGATACAATATGCATATGAATATTTAATATATCTATCTATCTATACCTTCACGCCAAATCCCTTACGGGGAAGGCAGAGAGAATCGAGCGCCACGTGACTCGATCCTTACATACCTCACTCGCTTCTTTAACATTCATTGCTCTTTTCATTCACGCTCGCCGGTTTCTAGGGCTCCTGACATCACCTTCAAGCAAGAGAAACAGACATATTCATGGACACAAATGTGTGTACTGTCCTTGATTATTTAATATATATATATTAAATAATCCCCATTATATATTATTCAATGAATAATTTAGTCGCCACTAATCGGACGGTATTTTTTCCACATATCGATTAAAGCCACTAAGGCCTCTTCTGATTTCATAAAAGATGATTTGTTAAGAAAGGGTTTTCAGTAAAGAATAACGGTGCACGAAATTCTACCTATAAGCAGGATGAGTAACGAGCCCTACTATTTCGAAGGTTAAAAATAACTTGTTTGGCTTTTTTAAATACACTGGTTAAAGAAATGGCGGTGTACTAGTCAGAAGTTCAGAAGTCAGAAGATTTTCAACTGCAGTTATGCAAAAGCCTGCCTCAATTTTGTTGTTCTGTTCTCGCTATCGAACTACTGTTCTGCTTTGACTCAAAATAATTTATCTGTATTCTCGTCTAACAAATCGTCATTGGAATGTACTTTAGAAGTATCTTTGTGTACCAACCCGCCAGTTCGCTGACAAATCCGCAGCCAAATAGCAACTCCTTGGAGAATTGTTGTGTTCCTGCGTGTTAGTGAGGTCATTGCTAAGCTCGTAGGGTGTTTCTGTTTTAACATCAGAGTTAGCATCGCGCCAATGATACTTAATGTTTTACAACCGTTCATAGGGCTACGGGTTACGGTTTCTATTTTAGCCTTATTTTGTGAGGAGTCCAAGGACTACAGAGTTTCTTAACTTTCATTTTTTTTTCACATGTTTCTGAACTACGCTCATGCACGTTCCCAAATTTCCTCAAATACATCATGATACGATTCACATTTCACTGGTGATGCGTCGGTTTTCTTTAGTTAACTGCTTAATACTAACGTTTACTACTACGTTACGTTTACGCTACGTTTTCCACGGCAGTCGCAGGTCAGAGAACCACGTCCGCGCTCATATTCCGCGTACAACGTATAACTCAAATGGAATATTTACCTAACACCTCACAAAAGCAATTTGAAGACGACCACAGCATTTTGAGGAGAAAAAGGATTTTGAAAATCTTAAATATTATCGTCCTAAAATATTTACTTGTTATATTATTATGTATCTTGACGTTAAGTCCCTTCGGGGTAAGCAGAGAGTACTAAGCGCTAGATGACTGTGTACTTTTCACTTGATTTTTTAACAATCATAGCTCTTCTAATGCAGGATTGCCAGTTTCTAGGGTTCCTGACATCCCCTTTTGATAAAAAAAGATCAATTTGGTTATGGTATCCCGACTGTTGTTGATAGATGACAGACATTAATCTAAGTCAGTGGCCGTCGGGCTGCCTGAAAATACTGGCTTCTGCCAATCCGCAGTTGAGTAGCGTGGTGAAGTATGCTCTAAACCCCTTCGGTTGAAGGGAGACCCGCATCCCTGCAGTGGTATGAATAAGGGTTGGTGTGTTAGGTGAGTCTTGGCCTTCCTCGATTCCTACATCCTTCGACTTTTGCGTTATATATCTGTATCTTTCCTCTTGCATTCTTTATTTTATTCGAACCAACGGACTTATCTCATTAATTCCATTTTTACTATTGATTGACGAAAGATTCTCTGCTTTTTTTCCAAAAAGAAAGGAAATATCATTTTTTTATCTAAAAAATATAATATTCCAAAGTCATATACATATTCACAAACCTTGGAGCGCAAAACTTTCAGTGTGACTTACATAAGTCACACTGAAAGTTTTAACTTTCAGTGTATATAGTTAGCTTATATATGTATATAGCTAGCTTGTTCAATAGCTGTAAGATTAGGTACATACCTAATCTTACAGCTATGGAACAAGCTAGCTATGAACCACTATCACGATAAACGTTACGCCGATTCAAATTCCCATTCAGGGGAGATGATGAGAAAGCAAGGGTTTTAAAAAAACTACGTATAACTACAAATGTTGATTGTAAATTGCAAAATATATATATTTATATTTAAACGACTTGTATCTACATATTTTTTTTACTACCGCGGGAGGCATACAAGCATACGGCCCACCTGTTTTAAAGCTGGTACCGTAGGCTATTAACGCTTGCGATATATTAATGTGTTGTTATTTGGCTACGGTTTTCTGTGCGGTGGAGGTACTTGCCCAGACGGGCTGCTTTGATGCGCCCTACCTCTAATTAAATTAATTTCATATACCTCGAAAGCGACTCTAACAATTTGGATACAATTTTGTATTTAGATTAGGTTTTGCTTTTCAAATTTATCTTAATAGTTGTATTCTCTGAATAAATGCAATTTTACTACAAAAATATAATAAACTGCAGTTCGTAAAACACTAATAGAATGTTGTATGTATGTATATCTTCACGCCAAGTCCCTTGCGGGGTAGGCAGAGAGCACCGAGCGCCATAAGACGCGGTCCTTGCATACTTCACTCGCTTCTGTGACATTCATAGCTCTTTTCATGCACGCCCGCCGGTTCCTGGGGCTTCTGACATCACCTTCTGATAAAACACGACCAATTTGGTCATGGTAGGTTAGTCTCGGCCTTCCTCGGCTCCTGCATCCTTCCACTTTTGCATTGTATATAATAATAATAGATAATAATAATATAATAATACTAATACAATGTTAATCTTGTAAATAAAGAAATTACATAACAAAACGCTGGTCACCCAGACAGACTTTGTTATTAATAAAGCCATTAGCCGTAAGAGATATTACGTATTAAAAATAAATAGATCGTATTGCATTTTTAAGTAAGTCCTTATTGTGTGTAGCCGAGTAGTCATAATAATCAAAACAGGTAATCGTGCAAGTGCAGAACGTTTATCAGTGTAGGTATGTAGCTATAACATATTATACAACAAGGCATTATATTTGCTGAAAAACAGGTGGAACGCACGACGAACACACAGTAGTCTCTCCCTAAAGGTTTTGATAATCATGTGCCTTAAAAATCAGTAAAATACTTACCTACTTAACACTCTGGAGTACAAATGTATATTACTTGTTTCATACAGGGAACGTGAATGTATGATATTCTCTCAGAATGCGTAATTATGACAGTGAGTCGACACATCATAAATAATTATGATGTGTCGACGTTCTCACGCTCTCTTAAATCATACGGTGAGTGATTCTCGACATTTTTATTAATGTGTTGGATCAAAATTTAAATAAGTGGTACAGCACAATTCACTCAACTATCTCGAACACTGTATATTTATGTATATCTTCACGCCAGGTTCCTTGCGGGTTAGAAAACCGAGCGCCGCAGTCCTTGAACATTTAAATTTGAAGAACTTAAAATGCAATGGCAGATAGATATCTCGAATACTTCAGGTGTCTATATGGTTTGGTATCCACATTCCATCAGGAGGATCGCTTGCTGGTTTACCTGTTAATATCATAAATAGATTACTTAGCCCAAATTACACTAACCTATAAGGACAGACTTTGATATTATCTCTTAGCACAAATATAGCTATTCCAAAGTATTTTTGTTTTCTCTTAATGTTTGATAAAAAAATGGCGTACAATCTGTAAATCAAAACAGTTAATTAGTGATGATAGAGAAGTAGAAGAGTATGAGATCAAGAAAAGGTGTGATGGAAAAGACAAAAAAGATAGTTAACGTAATGGAGAATAAATATCATGAACATGAAAACCTGGATTTACACTCCAAAGCTGGAATCTGACGGAAGTGACAGTCAAATGACAAGAGTATAAGGAACAGAGGAATAGAAAAAGAGTATACTAGGTACGGAGAAAAATTTCAACAAAAAGAAGACGGTAATTGTAAGACGTTTAATTGGTGAACAGTAAAGAAATAAATATTTTTTTTACTAGCTTAAGTCTCGTTATTTATATAATATTAGCTACTCACCCCGGCTTCGCACAGGTGATCTGATTGCTACCAAACTTCACAGGATCACCCGCTGGATTAATCCGAAGATTCCCTGAAAATTTCTTCAAAACCTACCCAGCCGTTTTTGTGTCCATAGAGGACATACAGACAAACATTCATTTTATATATATAGATATTAAAAAAAAATCGCACTTTATAGAACCTAAACGTTCTAAAGTTGCGTTTTTATTCTATTACATGTGAAATTATTATACATATGTTACATAACATATGTTTTAATTGCACTGAAAATATGTACTAAATACACTTTTTATACTTGCATTTGTACGTCGAGATAATTGTGCTAAATATGCCATGTTATGATACATGACATAAGAAGATTATGGAGATAATTGTAGGCACTTATTACCAAAATAAATTTCATTAGTAAGGACCAATACAAAATCCACCAATTTGAGACTACACTACTTTGATTTGTAAGAGATTGAATTACTTATAGTCCAAGATCCCAGGGCCGCCAGACGTCACTTATTTTCGGATGAACAAAATGTGCAAGATTGAGTAGTGTTAGCATGTACTATGATCGTATGACTACCTGCTACCTTGGCCAGACGGCCATTTTCCAGGTATCAGGTAATCAATGTACATAAAAACACTACTCACCTCACTTAAATTCTGATAGCTGGTTTTTACATATATGTTACAGAATATCGTCAAAAATCAGTAATCAATACAGACACTTCCGGTCGGCAGTATTTACCTTACAGATGCTTTAAAGCTCTCACAAAAATAATATCTCACTTATATTCTGATGTTTCATTTTTATATATGTTAGCCAGACAACTATTTTAAAACGTTTTACAAACAAACAGACTGATCCAAGGGGCCAAACATCCTCTAGACCCAATTGTAATGCCGCTATGAGTATGAGCGAAAGCATAATCCGTGCGCATTATGCGTGTATGTAGCATGTCTAAACGAAGCCGCAAATAATATTTAAATAAAAATAACAATTAATACCTACCAGTAATTAACGCCTGTTACTTTGAAATTATTTACCTTAAAATAGATTATAAACATACAACTTCGTTAAATTATCATACTTGTTTCATTTACTAGAGAATTAATTTTTAATGCTTTTAAAAAACGTTAATAATTAAAAAATCAGGTAAATAATCAAAAAGCGTATTCATTTTAATTATACACTAGCTGTTTCCACTGCAATAACCGCATTGTTAAAAAAATACGTTTAGAACAAAGTCGTAGAGGACAACAAGTTTCGCCTGAACTCAGACCCTCTACCATAATTCCAAACTTAGAAAATTCTTTGCCGTCGTTGTGGTCCGGACATAAAAAAATTATGATAGATATTGCTGCAGCTTTAGCAAACTCCAGTTTACTTTCCCTAGCCTATAATACCCAGAAAAGAGAATCCAACAAAATTCTGATTTGATTGTCGTCATTTTACCCCAGTAGTCCTTTCCGACATAGCTCTAAAGTATTTGATATCGCCTGCGTCCTGCGTCCTCAGAGAGAGTGGCATATGCTGTAAATCTCGCAGTACCCAATAACAGAAGTCGGCTTACAGCCGAGCACATAAATCAAGAGTTTTTCTTATGCCTGTATCAAATATTGGTTTGGTTAATAAATAATTAATATTTTTTATAGTAGTTCTTAGGTTATTAAAAATTATGTCTATTGATTAGTAGTTATGTAGTAATATAAGATAATTGAAGTAGATTAGGACAAATAAATTAATTTTTAGAGTGCCAATATTCTCTGTCAAATCATACCGATATATCGATAGTTTTGAATAAAAATATCGATATTAATATATTCAAAAAATATCGATACAATATATATCGATACTTTATTGCATTTCCGACAACCCTCATAGTAAGAGTAAACCGTAAGAAAAAAAGAGAGAGAAAGCGAGAGCATCTCATAACATATATGTATGCCCCACTCACACTCATGCGTACGGATAACACAATGGGGGTCAACAAGTTCATAAATACATTTAAAGACCTATTTCAAGAAAGTTTTAAAAAGAAAAAAAGCTTGTTACTGTGAAATCTGACTCAGAGCTAAAATGGGTTACGAAAGGAATTAAAATATCCAGTAAAATGAAACGCTTTCTTTGTGTCGAAAAACTGAACTATAACAATGAATCTGTTAAAAATTATCGTAACAAATATGTTACACTTTTTAGAAAGGTTATTAAGAATGCTAAAAAAATCGCTGTATGTTCTCAAATTCTCAAATCTGGAAATATTTCTAAGGATATATGGAAGATAATTAACAGACACAGAAATAAAATCAATAAAAAATATCAAGAATTACTTTTAAAGAATGAAAGCGGCGACGTATCTAACTTCGCTGAAATTGTCGATCTGTTTGCTCAACATTTTAATATGACTAACAGTGTTGAGTCTCTAAATATAAATAAAGCTAGCATATATCTCGAAAGCTCCGTGACACGAGTACCACAAGAGTTAAAACTAAAGCCTACAACGCCTGAAGAAGTTTCTAAAATTATAAGGACGATGCATAATAAAAAATCTAGAGGACATGATGAAATTCCTATTAATATAATTAAAGATAATATTGAAATTTTAGCTCAACCTCTAAGGGATTAAATAAAGGAATGCCCGCAAAAAAGATTTTTCTCTGATAAACTAAAGTTGGTCAAAGTTGTACCGGTACATAAAAAAGGTTCAAAGACGGATCCAAACATGTTTCGACCTATCTCATTATTAACAACGATGTCGAAAGTTCTGGAGAAAGTATTAAATACGAGACTAGTTAGGCATCTGAAGCTAAATAAAGTTCTGAATGAAAGGCAGTTTGGTTATCAGACAGGCGTTGAAACCAGAGATGCAATAGAGACCCTTATAAATGATGTGGTTAATGTGTTAAGGGAAAAGAAAAAAGTGTCGTAAGCCATGAACGATTACGTAATAAACTATGCTACTATGGCATAAGAGATAAAGCATTACAACTCTTCAAGTCCTATTTAAGTAATAGAAAAATGTTTGTTCAGATCAAATGCTTAGATGAAAATATGTGTGAAAGAGAATATAAATGGAAAATGTTTGAGGTTAAAACTGGCATGCCACAGGGAAGCATGTTGGAACCGGTTCTATTCACAATTTTCATTAATGACATGGTAGATTTTATGTGTAATCATCTTTTGGATTCAATATAATTAATAGTTTATGCAGACGATGCTAATGCTATTTTAGCAGCTGAGAATCAAACAAATCTTACAATGAAGGTTGATAAAACCTTACAGTTGTTCAAATATTGATTTGACGCGAATGGTCTTAAGATAAATACCACTATAACAAACGGGATGTTATTCCGAAGAAGCTCTAAGGACAAAGATGACCTAGTTATCACTTCTAGTGATAATAACTTATGTGTGGTTGAGACCGTTAAATTTCTAGGAGTACATATTGATAGTCTTTTAAACTGGAAAAATTAACTTAAAGAGGTAGAAAGCAAGGTAAGTTCGGCATGTTATGTACTTAGAAGCCTAAGGGATGAAGTAGATTTAATTCATCTTAAGATGGTATATCATGCTCTCATAGAGTCCAAACTTCGATACAGCATAATGTTCTGGAGTAGAAGTTACGATTACAATATTAAGAAGGCCTTCATCTTACAAAAAAGGTCAATCCGCACTATAGCCTGTATACGATAGCAGGAGTCGTGCCGAGAGCATTTTAGGGCTCTTGGGATTATGACTGTACCAGGCCATATATTCCGGTTTTGTTATGCCACTTAGCCAAACATATACATGAATTTGAAACTTATGAACAACGTATACAGAGTGACAAAACAAGAAGAAAGAAAATCTTGTCTAAAGTATAGTACCTAATTTGACAATAGTAAAACGTTATCAGTCAATAAAATTATTTAACAAACTGTCCATGGAATTGAAATCTATTATTTATCAATTTGAATTTAGTAATAAATTGAAATAATTTTTATTGAAAAAGTGCTACTACTCCGCCTGACGCCTGCTGACATTGTTTGAATAGAACATTTCGTATTGTATTTAATTGTGTGTATATTTAAATAAAAATAAAAAAAACCATTTATTCACTTTTCACAAGAGTACAGTACAGTCAGTTAAATAATGTTAAATTAGTTTATATTAAACATACCTTGTGAGAGTCTGGAGCCTATGCTAGGCTTGTAGCCTGTATTGACTTTGACTATTACAGAGCTCCAAGCTCCCTCCCGGTTTATAGACTATGTTAATTAGTTTCTAAGGCAATGTAATTTAACAGCTTATGAGATTTGACTTTGAATTAAATTGTAACAAAAATGATTTACTAGTACTGTGACTTAATTAAATGATAATGTAGTGTAGTATGAGGTATATATAAATATATGTGTTGTGTGTGTGTGTGTGTGTGGTGTGTGTGTGTGTGTGGTGTGTGTGTGTGTAGTGTGTGTGTGGGTGTGTATGTCTGTGTGGGTGTGTATGTCCTAGTGAGTTAATGTGTATGAGAAGTAAAAAACTGCTTCTATGCGTTTGAAATATATTAATTTAAATGTAATAAAACTTATAAAGCGCTGGTTTATTTTATTACTACGAGCAGATATTCCGTTTCACCATAGGTCAGTGTGTTGAGCCAGGTCGAGACTTTTTTCTTGCATTGAAATTTAGTGAGGGTATATGCATAATTTATTGTTAATTTTGTTGTATAGGTAGGGGCCTGAAAAAGGATAAAATCTATGCGCCAAAGCTGTGTTAAATTTGTAATTATTTATAATGTAATTGTGACATTTTTAAATTGTATAATTGTAGATGCATGTATTTTGAACACAATATTTTATTGTTATGAAATAAATGAATTGAATGCGCTCATAGTGTTTTTATGTACCTTGATTACCTGATATCTGGAAAATGTCCGTCTGGCCAAGGTAGCAGTCATACGATCAGAGTACACACTAACACTGGTCAGTCTTGCACGTTTTGTTCATCAGAAAATAAGTGACATCTGGCGGCCCTGGGATTTTCCTCTATTACAAATCTTCCTTTCCTAATAGGGATGGGACATACAATAGAGATAAGTATAAATTTTATATATTAGATCATATTATATTTTTACATCAGGAGGTCGACAATTTGGTTTAATTTATTTCCCTTTTCTCCATAATCTCATTACATTACCACCTAAGATATTTTAAACATATGTAGTGTATTATAAGGTTGTAAGAAAATATTATTGTTTCATACTATAAGGTGTTTTAGAACAGTTGTAAGTTAGGAAGGGAGTTTGACATAAAGTCAGAGTAGTAAAGTAGAACATTAGTAATTTTTTCACACACGCACATGCATAGTGAATTTCAAAATGATTTTGTAAGCTTAGTTCAGAGCGCAAACAAAAACCAATCGAATAGTTCGTAGAGCAAACGTCGCCTTCGGCCATTGCAATAAATTAAACACGTTGAAACTTATTCGAGCACAATTGTAATTCAGTGAGATCGTTAAAAGTTTTACGAGCAATCTTTGGCTCTCCGGCAATAATCTCTTTTAGCCCCTATCAAACTGTTACATCTGAAAGTTCATCTATCGACCACCGAACGTACGAACATTGGTGAACAATTTTCTATGTTATGTCTATAGTCAATTTGATTTCTTTCCATTTGATTTAATTTTATTTTACTCTTTAGATGTAAAATAATGACGAAGTTGACTAGCGAAGGTCTCATTTCATATTTTTGAGCAAAGTATATGTATAATAGAACGGTTATAATTCGTTTAACGAATATGGCATATCCAGAGTACTTACCTCGGTGCAATTTTTTTATACAATATATAGGAGATAATATGTTGTATTATTCAAATCGATTGAATCGTCACAATTATTAAAAATTGATTGCTATTTAAGTATATAAGAAATAGAATAAAAATATAGTATTTTAGTAAGAAATATATTTATTTCGTTACACCGAGCGTATAACGGCGGGGTGCTACCATGGGGGCAATGGACTGTCACATTCCCTCGGGGTGTGGAAGGTCAACGTTGTCGCAGCTATGTCGAGTATGTAGTAATATGAGCCCAGGCTAGGCCATGGTCATACTTGAATCTATATGCCAACTGTCCGTCATTGTCGCCGCATCGTATACTATAAAAAGTAGTGGCATCACACATGCCGAAGAAATTTATATATATTAATGCGTCTTACAGAAACCGTTTAGAACATTTTAATATACCTATGTTAAGTAACCATAGAATCGTGTATTATACATTTTTGCATACAAAATTCTCAATAATAATATCAACTGCCCACAATTATTAATTAAATTTAGATATAGAATTCCCCTTAGACATCCTCGTAGTAGGTTAACTCCGTTTAGTCCACCATGGCGTAGAACTGTTCTTGGAGCTAATTCCCCAGTGCCTCGACTTTGCAAAATTATCAATGAATTTTGCGATTTGATCGACGTACATTTTGACTCGCTTATCAGGTCCCGCAGCACCTTGGCCAAACACTTTAAACATGTAAGACATATCTAAGAGCCCACTATGACCCAATGCCAAATAAATAAATTTTATCTTATCTTTTGTCATACAATTTTTCGTCTCCAATATTTTTCTCTCCTCTGACATCCCAAAGTCATAGTATGTAATCTGTCAACCGCGCGCGCGCTTACATTAGTCTATTATACGTACCATTATATACATACATACAATATCTACGTTAGTATGGAACTAACGGAAAGATGTAGGTGGACAACTATACCTATTACTACCACCCCTTTATAACACTTTATCTAAAAGGTAATGTAGGAGTGCAGCTAAAGAGCAGATCATGCTTAAAATTCGAATTCATTTTTTAGTTACAAACTCTCATTACGTAGGATGTAAGACCCAAAGGTGAAGGTGTCAAGCTGGACGTGCACTTAACTAAACTGTCCCTGTCTAATGGATATAAAGTTTTAATCAAATGAAACTTATGTACAACTCATATTTTCAAATAATACCTGATTTCACATCCGATGTTGAAATTTTCCTCTAAGTCGTAGTCTAGTATGCAAATAAACATCGAATAGCGTATTTTTTCTAAATGTTTTCGGCGGAGAAAGTTGAATGCAACTATTAATTTTTGCCGCATTTCACCTGCAGTCTAGCTCTCGGTGTTGTAGACTATGTCTTTTTCAGTGCCCAACAGGATTCCCGTGTTGTTTCGTTGCCTTTTATAGTAGCATTCGGCATGACACATTAACAAATCTACATGTAACATAATTTTTAGTAGATTATTACAACAATAGCAGTCGTTATGCAATATAAAGTTCCTACAATAAGGTCAAATCTACAAATATACACCTTCAAATTACACTATTCTGACCGCACTGTTGCCACCTATTAAAACTTGCGATTATACTATACGATTATAGCTACAGATTGCAAAAGTAAAGGAGATAATATACTAAACTGACTTTAATCAACTAACAAAAATATGAGCGGCATCGGCAACTGGAGCGGAAGACAGCGTTCCTTAACATAATTAAACTCTATAGTAAATTAATTAATAATGAAATAGTAATGGGATATTATTTTACATATATTTTTCGTATTTATTATAAAATTACAATATAAAATAGAGTCAAGAATATAGGATTGCATTGATTGCCTTGTACAAAGTGGGCCCGTTGGTCATAATCAAAACACACAAGACACAAAACTTGGTATCAGCCGTATGTTCGTACATCGTACTATCGACAGATGACCAACACTTTCTCTGTTGAAGACTATAAAAGATCGGGGCAACCACCTGCTGTTAGCAAAGGCTGTTAATGCTGTTAAATCCAGAATTCGCCGAAACCCCATTAGTAAACAAAAAATCTTATCGCGAGAAATGAAAATTCCCGCTAGGACTCTGTTGCGTATAATAAAACAAGACCTGAAGCTCTGCGCTTATCGTCGATATATAGGACACGCTCTAAATCAATCCCTACAGTTGAAGAGAGTGGATCGATCAAATCATCTTCTGTCCCGATACGCAGCTGAAAGGTACAGAAATATCCTCTTTACTGATGAAAATTTTTTCACGATTGAAGAGCACTACAACAAGTAAATTATGACGTGTACGCACATAGTTTTAAATTAGTTGCCCAAGTGATTGGAAAGGTGCATCGCGGTCATAATACTGCATGCGTGCGAGTTTCAAAGCTTCGTTTTTGTGAAAAAGGAATGAAGACTTCAACTAAAGTGTATCAAGAGACTATCCTGGATCGTGTTGTGAAACCTCTCAGTAATACACTCTTTAAAATATACCATGGACTTGCAGCAGCAGTCTCTGCAGGACTCTGTACCTGATCACAAGGCACGAACTACCCAAGCCTGGCTCGAAACCAACGTACCGGAGTTCATAAAGGCTGAAAACTGGCCCTCGTCTAGTCCAGATCTGAAACCCTTATACTACAAATTATAGTTACTTGACTTTATTACTTTTAAATTATAGAGGACATGGCGTGTTCGAAACGACACGTCGACATTGTGTCTCTTAAGAAATATTCTGGAGCAAGTAGTGACTAAATTTGCCATGGAAACAGTGCGTAGATCCAAATTCGTGGCCAGACAGATTAAAGGCCTGTATGAAGTCAAAGGTGGCCATTTCGAATAGAATCATTTTTTATTGTTTTGCTGAGACTTCCATAAATATCTACATGTAAGTTTTATTAAGATTACATTACTTCATAAAAATAAAAAAAATCGTTTGTAACAGAACTTATGGCCGGACTAAGTATATTAGAATACGTCCTGCCTCCGAAGAAGCTTTGCCTTTGTACGATACTATTACTACTATTATAACTTCACGCCAAATCCCTTACGGAGTAGGCAGAGAGAACCGAGCGCCACGCAACTCGATCCTTACATACCTCACTCGCTTCTTTAATATTCATTGCTTTTTCATGCACGCTCGCCGGTTTCTAGGGCTCCTGATATCACCTTCTGATAGTACATGACCAATTTGATCATGGTAGGTAAGTCTTGGCCTTCCTCGGCTCCTACATCCTTTCACTTTTGCATTGTATATCTGCTTCGTCATTCTTTCATCCTGCATTCTTTCTATATGTCCGAACCAACAGAGCATGCCTCTTCTTATTTTAACACCGACGCTCTCTTTCAGACCAACTCTGCTTCTAACCTCGTCATTGCGAATACGGTCTACAAGCGTTACGCCACAAATTTTGCGCAACGCTCGCATTTCAACCGCGTTTATCCTACTTTCCTGCTCTCTCTACCATACCCAGCTGCCGCGCCCATAAGTTAGCGTTGGGACCAGCACTGCATTGTGTATAGCCAGCTGCGCTTTCTGGCTCAGGTTTTTACTGCCAAGAAGTTTTCCCAACGCTCCAGTCACACTATTCCCAGCACTCACTCGCCTTTCCACATCTGCGGTGTACCTTCCATCCCTGCTGAAAGCGCATCCAACATATAACTGTACTTTGTATGATAGTACTATGTATCCAACACTTTGTATCCCTTTTTCGCTCTCGCTGTGGAGTGATAAACTTTGTTATAGTTAAAGTTCTTATGAGGATGAGGAGGAGCATAGGGAGATAAAACGTATAATATGTAAAATAAGCAACAACATTAAAAATTAAAAATTTAATGCACTACAATCGATCTATCGACATTTCGATCGACGAGCGACTACTATTATGTGTCCGTCTAATACAAAATCATTTTATTCTGTATTCTATATTTACACACACTGATGATTGTTAAATCAAAGGTGTACAAAGATGAATTTATCTCAATAATGGATCTTATCCATTCACCTCTACAAATGGTAATAAAAATTATCATTGGCCGGGCTCACAAAAAATAAATATGCAGTAGTATAATAAATCTTTAAATCTCTTTTACATTTTACACATTTTTATTTCATCCCATTGAATTAAAAATACGAGGACTATTTATTGATCGAACAGCATGTCATCCATGCATTGAAGCCATCATGATGTCTTTTGATTTCGGAAAAATTTGATGAATTGATCGAGGAACAAAATATTGTCTCATCAAGAGCGCAAGCCTCGGACAACGTGCAGGACGAGTTTTACTTTTTTGGAAGATAATAATAAATTTGTTTTGTTTATCGTGTGCGAAGAAGCATTGCTATGATACATGGGAATACGCTGTCTGGGTAGTTTCATTCATAGTCTCATGCTTTGAAAGTACATTGGATAAACAAATGGTAATGTGCTAGTTAAGTAGAAAAAGTCAATAGGGATTGTGGATTCGTTCACTCTCGTATCTCCATACGAACCAAGAATAGCTTCATAGCTGTACCGCTTGGTACAACCCAACCTATCCATTCAAATCTCCACACATAATCACTCTTTCATTCCCTTCAATTAATCCAATATATTTCTCACTGACTCCTAAAACTTCTCTAGTTCTTGAACACACGCTGAGAAAATCTACCTAACCGTAATCTCTTATACCAGTGGATAAGCGAGACAAGAGTACGACACCTACATCAGCACTGGCATGCTCGTCCCGTTCCACCCCAGAACATAGGGCCATAATTCCAGCGGGCAGATCAGCGGTGTCGCTCCCATGCGCATAGTCTCTGTCACACACAAAGAATCTACTAACGTCTCTCATTCATTGCGTCTTATCAGTCCATTCATCTTATCATTCAATTCATCTCTCACATTTTACGTGGCTATGCAGCACTCGGCTCCCCGGAATTGGCCTGCGTGGTGGGTGGCGGACCCCACCACCGCATGCAGCTATATTCGCACCAACGGAGGCGGATCGGTGCGCGTCGCCTCCGGGCGACGCCCTAATCCGCACGTCGGTACGCTCTTGGTCCAGAATTGTAATCTGACTGATTGGCAGAGGTCGAGAACGAGCACGCTTCTGGCACATGAACTTGTTTATGTAACAATAAGTATAGCCTAAAGTACTCGTAATACGATATAACCTAATGTATTCTAGCTGTTAGCCTAGCCTTACTTTGAATAAAATATAATTTTCATAAGTGGATTAACTCAGAGTAAAAACTGCTTTCTTATCTACAATGCGCGCTATATTTTAAATAAGTAAGTAGCTCTATGAAAAATGTACACGTCTCGTTGAGTTTTGTAAGGCTAGTTTTTCATTTCCCTAATGCCTTATTTACGCTTTGTCCTCTTTTGTAGAATACCGTGGTCAAACGACGAGCCCTTATTAGTAGTTAGTAGTTTTGTCGTATCTGTATGTTCTCGCAACTCATATTTAGAGACTTTAGTAGAAATATGTGGTAAACATTTCCACATAGAGCTAATATTTTTCTGTACGAGCACAACACGTTTATCTCGGTTTAGTTATTTTTGAAAGAAGTAGGGTGCATCTAAGCAGCCATATTGGGGAAGTAATTCACGTCACAGTAAACTGCAGTCAAATATCAACACTCAATTGTTATGTTCCTGCGAGTGTTTGGGGTCAATAGTAAGTTCTTAAGAAGTTGCTGTGTTATCAGCAGGGCTGATAATGCGCGAGCTATACTTTCGTGTTGCATTGATAGCGAGGTAAGCAGAGTACATCACGTAGACATTATCCTTCCCGACTTTGTGAAATGTCGGAATAATAAATTAGTTAAAATTTAATTAACCCTACCCCTACACGAAATTATTGTTTCTTTGGCCCTATGTTACTGTTATAAAAATAACTCGTGTCATTATTGTATTAAATTGTTGTTCGAAATGATAATCCATTTTTGTAAGTACATGTTGGCCAACATAACCTTTAGGATTCTTGAAATTTTACTCAGAACACTATGTAACATTTCAATAAATTCTAAATATTGATACTGAAATTATGTGAAATAAACTTATTACAGCCACAGGTCTCTCTGCCAAGTCCGCGAGGAACTTAGCATGAGGATGTGTATGTAGACTGTTAGTTGGATTCACACAATCTATTTGGAAAGTAAAAGCAAAATCAACTTTATGTCCTAAGACTTCAACTTACAAACTATAAAACATAGCATTTCTAACTTTGAGTGTAAAAGCTGAAGACTACATCACCTGAAAAATTAATGAATGAGTATTTATTCATATATAGTATAATAACGCCTTCACTGACGCCGAGAACTCTATAAATAAAAAAATAATACCGCTGCTTCATGTAAAATAATATTACCTACACGACGCAAAATACATAGTTTATACTCGTACTTTGTTGTTTTACCCAGTACTTGAAATTTCATCTAGTTTGCTACCATTGTTTTCGCTGCCAATTAGTCCATACGAAATAGCAGACTAGCTTCATCCTCTGTAACAAGAAACAACAAAATTAAACAAAATAAATATTGATGGGGTATCCATAGGAGAAATGATCTTATGGCATTTGCCTGCACAGTGGTACGGAACCCTTAGTTTGCAAGTCCAATTCGTACTTGGCCGGATTTGTACTTTGTCAGTTGTTTGTACGTCAAGATGTATCTTTTTTCAGAGTACATCTTTAAATCAAGAAATTTGGTAATTTTACTAGAGGCGTTTTCGTATGTACCATTCATCTCATCCTTGACCGTGTTAATTACATGTACAGTATTTTTAATTCATACCCAATTCCTAGAGCTCCTTAATTAAACCTAATAATAAATTTTTGATTTAAGAGCGTGCATTCTATTTGACGTAAATTTTTCAGCGATCGCAAATACGGCGAGATTTTAATACACACTACAACGCACGATCTCCGTGTGAAACTTGAGCGCTTTACTATTTAGTATGGCCCGTTTTGATACTCGGTGGCTCAGTCATTAATGACGCGACTTGGACATCAACGCTCGTGGGTTCAATTCCCACACAAGAGAAACATTTGTGTGCATGAACATATCTGTTTGTCTTGGTCTGGATGTTTTAAGAGAGGTAGGGCGCATCAAAGCAACCTGCTGGGGAAGTACCTTCACCTCAAGAAAACCGTAGCCAAATAACAACTCCCTAGAGAGTTGTTGTATTCCTGCGTGTGAGTGAGGTCACCAGTAAACTCCTAAGGAGTTGCTGTGGAAGCAGCAGAGACAAGTGTTTAAGCGCTTACAAGCGTTAATAGGCTACAGTAACCGCTTTACATCAGGTGAGCCGTATGCTTGAATGCCTCCCGATGTTGTTTAAAAAAAGAAACGTGTTTGTTTATGGGAATAAATTTTAAGGTGATATTTACCATCAAAATTTACGTTCTGTAGTGATTATAAGATATTTATCTGCCTAAGATCATACTGTTTGTTGACTATCTGCAAATATCACCGATTGTGAGAGTGTGTATTTTATTATCATTAAGTATCCTAAAAAGATAACATTAGAATTGTATTCAAGTTTTAATAGGATATTAGAATGTCGGTGGATTACTATAGCTTTCATAGACAAAGCCAACCTCCACGTGGTCCTGCCGAGCACAGCAAAGTCCTCCGATAGAATCATTTTCACCTTATAGACGACCACAGTCAATTAACAATTCGTATTGTTGCGTTCCTGGGGGTGATGGAGATGACCGGGAAGCTAGAAACTCCTTGTGCCGTAAGCATTCATAGTTTATGGCAATTTCTTCACATCAGTCGGGTTGTATGCTTTTTGCCCTCCAGTGTACTACGGGACAGGCCCACCACTCATATCCACCACTGTGTCTCCTGTGTAGCCAGAATTAATAGCGGCGACCATCAAAAACGCAATGAAAGTGAAGCTCATTGCTGTCCCGGGGGTTAAACTACAGCTACCTTCGAACTAACAACGAATATAATCAGAAAAAATATGTAGGAGTAGGAAGTTTAGGATTGACCCTGTTGGTAAAGTGAAAGACAGCAATATGATAAATAAGGCATTTTAAAACCTTAAAGAGATGGCTAGTCAAGTGAAGCTCAACTACCGTGCACCACGGTTTATCAAATATCTAACACTATTGGGACCTAAATTGTGAGTTGTTACCTA
Source organism: Pyralis farinalis (assembly GCA_947507595.1). Lineage (NCBI taxonomy): Eukaryota > Metazoa > Arthropoda > Insecta > Lepidoptera > Pyralidae > Pyralis > Pyralis farinalis. Next base: position 20,808,908 of record OX382274.1, read on the forward strand.
ACACATCGATTCCGATAATATAGACTGCAGAATCGCCTAATCGCCTGGTAATTCTCCCTTGTTGCCACAAAATCAGAATAGTATACTACACCGCATATGACATGCAAGGAATTTAACATATCGTCCCGCTTCAAACGCTAGAGATTGCACTCCCAGAGAACATGATGTGATGTTTGCTCGAATTCATGATTTGTCGAAGAACACTCACATAAAGGCGATGACACAAGTCTAAACGAAAAGAGCTACGCCCTAAAGTTTCCATGTCCAGTTTAAAATTGCGCAACAGGATGATCTACTTCTAACCACTCTTTAATTAATCTGTCTCGCACTGATTGAGAGAACAGATACAAGTGGCGTCCTTTAGTAGAAGTTTCCTATCTCTCTTGCCATTCTTGACAGCAAAGTTTCTTATAGGCCAAAAACCAGGACTCAATAATTAGCCTATTTCAAAGACAATAATTAAAAGAAAGAAAGAGCGCCACCTGATTAGCACAAACTTGTATAAAGAGAATATATTCATGTATTTATTCTTTACATTCGCTTTCAGATTCAATTAAATGGGAAACATAAATTAACTTTCATATGTTTATATTCTCCATGGCAGATTTAATTGTAAATTAAAGAGTAAATGAATTTCCTCTCATATGGACAACATACATTTATATATTCATTAGTTTAGATTTAGATTAGTTAAGCTAGATTACACAGATTTATTAGATTACACTTAAATTTACCTACTGCATTAGGCCCATGTAAACGCATGAAGTCGCCCACTTTATAAAACAGGTATACATTTGTACAGATCTAATTGCTTTTTAAGTACATTATCGGATCAAAACATTCATCTTTTAGAAAAGTTACGACTTTATAGAAAATTCCGAAAACATTAGCACGTTCACCTGATTGTAAACGGCGCCCCGGTGATGATGACAAGAAGATCAGCGCATCCAAAACTGGCCAAAAAGACACAAGCCAAAAAATTGCAAAATCGTAGACGGATAGATATTTAGTTGCATAAATAAATACCGTAAATGCCTCAGATTTCGGTTAAAGCCTAAACAGGTGCAAAGCTGAGCTAATAATATCAAAACGTAATTTATGTATATATATATATATATATATATTCTTTATTGCACATAACATTTTTAATATAACAATTTTATAATAATTAAAGAGACCCATGTGCCAGCAGCAGTGGACTCTATCACCAGTACCGCTCGACTAAATGACACTGATCAAGTTCAAATACATGAATAAAGAAATCGCTGTGTGCTTGATTACAATATTTGGGAAGTTCCATTGATTGTTTATGAAACTCATCATCAAATATTCCTGGTCCTATCGCGGCCGATTTAGTGATACTCTACCGATCATAAAAGTATCATAAATGTTTCGTTCATAAAAGTTTTCAGGTAAGTATCATATAGTTACGATCGTGTAAGAAGAAGCCGTAATGTTGGTCGATACTGGCCGATGAGAACGAGCTACGTGCTGGAAGGACGCATCATTGTACTAAATGAAATCCGATTGAGCGCGCGGTTTTATATATTGCATGTTCTACAGGTTAAACCTTATCTGAAAAGTACCTCTGACATAGATTTTTGATAAACATCGTGATGAAATTGAGGTCTTATTAATAAACCGTCAATAAAATTATTGTTTTTACTCCATACTGAAATTAAAGAAGAGTTTATCTCTCGAAGGCAGCAATTTTGTTTGACCAATGTAGTAGCTTCGTAATGTGGTTTGAAAAATGAGTAAAACACCGATATTTTGGAAGTACCCTCTTAATGACCCATTATAAAAATAATTACTGCCATGACAATAATTATTAAATTGTCTACATGTTGTAACACACAAAACACAATTAACTTGTACCAATATCAATTTCAGTTTATCTCCGTTACAGTAATGACTAGGCAATTTCTCAACAAATATTTATCTACGATAAGTTATCATATTTGACCCTAAAAAGTTACATACCGGCGAAGGACTACCATTCTCATGATGGCTTTGTTTGTTATTTGTATCATCTTAAGCGCCCTGTCACTGCTATGGGAAAAGTTAGAACTGGTAAAAGGATACGCGGAGGACTAAAGTTCCCACATTAATCATAAAACAGTAAGTCAAGGTTATGTGAAGTGTGTTATTTTAAAATTTATTTCCTGCATACGGCCCACTTAATGTAAAGTGATAGCTTATGAACGCTGGTAATACATTAAGTACCAGTCGCGTGATGCACCTCTGTTGCTAACACAGCAACTCCTTATGAACTTACTGGTGACCTCACTCACATACATACAACAACACTCCAGAAAGTTATTATTTGACTGCGGTTTTCTGTGAGGTGGGGGTACTTCCCCAGACAAACAGACATATTCGTGCACACAAATATTTATGCTCTATGGGAATCGAATCCATAAGCGTCGGTGATAAGGTTGCGTTATTAACCGCTGTGCCACCAAGCCTGTTAAAAAATACTCGCAAATACTGCGAGTGATAAAAACACAGCGTCTCTCATAAAAATGATATTTATTACTACAAGTTGTTTGTACGTTTCGTACGTACAAATTCATACATTACATACAATGTCTATCTGCAGTTAGATTACGATCCAAACATAGTGTTAGGGTACTCTTCATCATAGCGTTATCGCGTTTCCTAATTTGTTAAGATTGGCAGATTCCACTAATTAAGCTTAAGCATTTGGAGAAGATACTGCTAAGGTTGTCTACAACACAAGCGGTGATAGCCCAGTGAATAAAGAACCGGTCCATTTACCAACTGGTCGTGTTTTCGGATTTAAATACATATTTGTTATTATCACTTGCTCGGCGTTGAAGGAAAACATCGTGAGCAAACCCGCAAGTACAAGAAATTATATTTCGTAAGACGCTTGATCTAACCTTAGAAAGGTCTGGTTTTCCCTTTAGGCTGTGAAGGTCTGAGGGTAGTCGCTCCATAAAAAAATCAGTATCTTCACCAAATCATTGGCGAAGGTAGCGGACCCGCCAATCCGAATGAACTAGGAAACGGAATAACGCTAAGAAGAAGAAGACGGTTAAGGTTGTCTACTTAGAAATGCTTAGAGGCAATATATTAGTCAATCGAGAGAACGAAAGGATTTAATAACAGTAAAAATATAAACTAAAAAAAAAAAATAGTGTCGGACAAATTACACAACGCCATCTAGCCCCAAAGTAAGCGAAGCTTGTGTTATGGGTACTAGACAACTGATAAACATGCGTAAATACATTTTTTTTTTTGTAAACACATACTTATTATACATAGAAAATACCCAGACCAATACGAACAGACATGTTCATGCACACAAATGTTTGTACTGTGTGGGAATCGAACCCACGAGCGTTGGTGTCAAAGTAGCGTAACAGCGCGTTCCACCGCTGAGCCACCGAGCTCGTCGTACTATTACTATTGTAAAAATGAAGTTATTACTACAGCGATACATAACATAAAGAAAGGTGACAGCTGAGTGCTAAGCAAAGTCACTGGAACGGTTTCAGTGAAACAAGAATATGTGTCATGTTATGACACAGCGTTTAGTAAACGGCCACCCAGGAATATCCCATTGCCTCCACACGGCATCAGCTAAAATGCTGACATATTGCTGCAGCTGGTTTTAAAAAGGAAAACACGAGTGACACTGCAGTACTAGGATTTATTTCGATATTTGCGTGCATTATTTCGGTTAAATCAGGTAGCGCTCCATTCTCTCTTTTACCTATGTATTGTCTTTGAAGAAGACAGATTATTGAATTTACTAGTTTTTGGCCTGCAAAACTACTCGAACCTACGTCTTTCACGCACCCTAACCGCTAATCACATTTCCTTGAGTCTCCTACGCCCTCTGCTCTGCTCTGCCGCTGCCCACATACTATAACAATATAATATGTTAAAGTTGTACATTTTAGTTATTTTATATTGTAATGCTGTATCAGGATTCATGTTTGGAGCAAAATGTATAAACATAAGACCAATGTAAACAACATGCATGTACTTGAATACTTGCATAATCTTATCTACCAGCGCGTTGGATCTCAGAGTATCTGCAAGCATGTGTACTCAAGTTAACAGATACCAAATATAACACACACATAACAAATGTATGTACAGTATTATAAATTGGATAGCTTCCACGCTTAGACTTCCATGAACGATTAATCATTTTACATAAAAGGCATAATGTTCCGTTTTAGTTTGCTATTCAAATATAATTACTTTCTTTTCAACAATTCTATGCTATTTCATTAATTAAATTTATAAATGGAGCTATATACTAAAACGTATAGACAGGTTGTTTTGTAAATAACTAGTTGTTGCTCACAGCTTCGCTTGCATGGCCAAGTCTCCAGGCTTCAAAATTATGTCTATTTGTTACTCGTATTGATATGAAAGATATTGTATATTTCACCAAGAAATAAAAATATATAAGAAACGGTTATTAACTAGAAAAAGGGAGAATAGAAATAGCACGATGTTGTTAGTACGAAACCACTCTCTGTTTATTTCTAATTCTTTCTACTATTTTAGCATCTGAATAACAATGGCATGGACTACTTCCTACAAATCTACAAAGCTTACTTTATCTCTTTATAATATCAGTGTCAATAAATGGCTCCAATAGTAATTTTGATTATTTTAGCTTCACAAAAATATTGACGGCATGAAGATATTGATTTTGAAAAACAAAGATACTTACACAGACTAAATGGATTGCTTAGTCGGACTATTGGCTGCGTATAAACCATTATGTGGCTTTGTAATCACAAACATTTTAAACTCTGCGATACAATATTTGAACTAAATAAATAAATAAAATAAATATTACATTGTATAATAAATATATTACAATAAACGTTTATCTTCTATTTTATTGGCGCAAAACGCTGAAAAAAGCAATTACTTATTATTATCATAGAAATAATATTTGATTGTTTATTCTCACATTGTGTGTATTAAATAATTTACTATCTTTACTATCTTAGAAATGTACATGCATATTATGTGTTGTTCAATGCGGTATCTATGTTTGATCAAAGCGATGTGAGCATCCGCGCGAGATTATGCCAAAACAGCACTGCAGTCGCCCCGTTTAGGAAACTATCTGTCGTGCTCTGCACGTAATTTGTCACAGCATACTATTCATTATGCGATAACTATCGCTCTTCCTGACCACGTCTGCAACTGATAATATATCAGTGAATCCGCAATGTTACCTTCCCGAATTCAAATGCTAATGTATTTCGGCAGACAAAACCCTGTTGGTGGCATGTGCTTTTTTTTCATGTATTAGTCTAAAGTAGAAAATAGAACAGAAAATAGTATTTAAGAACTCAAGCCCTACACGTAATTAACAGTTATGTTCAATGATTCTACTTACAGTTAGGTATCGAACAAAGATAATATGAAATCGAATTACTTACTGAGCAAAGCTGGGCACAGTTATTAACTCGACTAAATATTATTTTATTCAAACAAATGTATGGTCTGATGGTAAGCAGTTATTATACTAATACCAGGGCTATCATACGTGAGGTCATGTCGTAAATAACTTTTTTTGCAAACCTCGTCAGGGAGCTCTGTCCACAAACCAAGGTTTCTTAGAAGAAAACCCCTCTGGAATGGTACGGTATACGATTGATTGTTTCTTAAGAGGTATGTGAATAAATATTGAAAGTACGAAATGTACCAAAAAGGTACATACAAAACATGCCAATGGTTCTGCTAAAGAATAATCCAAATTAATCCTCACACAATGACACATAAATCGTATTTTCTACAAAGAGTAGCATAGAGTATTGTAGTAAAGGTGCAAAGAGGTTTAGTAGGTTCGTCAAACCAAAAATTGGTTCTTACGAAATTTCATGATTCTAGGTGAACGAGAAGTACGAGTGTCAAAATATGTGCATAAACGACTCATAAACAGCCATATCTTTTGATTAGGTTGACTTAGAAGTTTGATTTTTTCACTGCTCGAGGGGATTATAGACCTGAGTATTTGGTATTAATTTCAGCTTAACTCCACCCGTCCCTGAGAAAAAGGGTCTTGACAGATGGGCGGACGGACAGACGGACAGACTGACAGACAGACACCAGAGACAGATGGACAGATAGACAAAAAGACGTACAGTCGGACAGACAGACAGACGGACAACAAAGTGATTCTATAAGGGTTCCGTTTTTCCTTTTGAGGCCCTCAAAACTAACTGAACAGACTAAACTTGAAAGTATTAATTTTCTATTTCTTTTATACGTTTACCAATATGGCTCCGTTACACTTATATTAGTTTATAGCTTGACGAGCTCGGTGGCGCAGTCGTGAAACGCGCTGTTACGCTACTTTGACACCGACGCTCGTGGGTTCGATTCCCACACAGTACAAACATTTGTGTGCACGAACATGTCTGTTTGTCTTGGTCTAGGTATTTTCTATGTATAATAAGTAGGTATTTACAAAAAAAAAATTACGTGTGTTTATCAGTTTTCTAGTACCCATAACACAAGCTTCGCTTACTTTGGGGCTAGATGGCGCTGTGTAATTTGTCCGACAATATTTATTTATTTATATTTATTTATTTATAACTGATTAAAAACTATTACAAAAGTAATGTATGTATATACTATGCAATAGTTTTTCGTCATGTAAGCTGACGCAATATCAAATTTATGATATATGTATATTATATTTTATATATAGAAAAATAAACTTACCTACCATGATCAAATTGGTCGTGTTCTATCAGGAGGTGATGTCAGGAGCCCTTGAAACCGGCAAGCGTGCATGAAAAGAGCAATGAACGTTAAAGAAGCGAGTGAGGTATGTAAGGATCGAGTCACGTGGCGCTCGGTTCTCTCTGCCTACCCCGTAAGGGATTTGGCGTGAAGTTATAGATATATATATATATGTTTATTTTAATGGAATTTGTTATTTATCAATAGCATTAGGAATACAGTAATTACATACACAAAAAAGTCAAGTTAAAATAATTAGTAACAAGGAAAAATTAATTAAAAGAATACTTCGGTATCACATCCGTTCGAACGTACGTTATAATCTACCCAAAACCTCGCCTTGACCTTTAACTTAATTGCTGAAGCCCAACAGAATGAATTATATACTATATGAAGAGAATAACGCAAGTCAAACCCCACATTGTCAGTTCCCAATCTTCAATATGCTGTAATAATACAAGGTGTGATTTCATGCTTTGCAGTGGCCATTTACAGAAGTCATAAGTTTTAATGTAACCCCGTCTTTAATTTAATACAAACTTTAGCAGTTTTTCATCATTACCACATTTTCCTGTTTTCTTTATATAGTAACATGTTCGTCGATATGTATAGTATTTACTGTTGATTAAATAAGTAAGTTGTACATAAAGTGGACGAAGGAACAAAAAAATAAATATAAAAGAAAATGATAATCAATTCATTGTAATGGCACCTCAATGATTAAAATTACATAATACACACTAGTGACGAATACCTACGGGAGAAAAAGAAAACTAACCAACATCACTAGATATGTAATAGTTATCTAGCATACACGAAGATAAAAGGTATATTATTATGTATCTACTTTATCTATCTGTCTAATTATCTATCTTTGTAATTAGCGAACGCACGATATTAATTAAAACAATAAGGTTTCTTAGAAAAGGTACGTTTAGATTTTAATTGGAGGTGCCTAACAATACGAAAAACTAAGCGAGGAACATAATATCTACTGTAATCTAATAATATGGTATTAATTTGTATCAAACATGTTATTAATAAAACAATACGAACGAATGTACAGGATGTAACGTGAAGAAGGATCGATAGGTGTCGAGATCTCCAAAACTGAGGAAAATGGTTTTTAAGAAATTATTTTAGAACAATTTTTTGAGATAGAAATCTGCGTTTGTTAACTTTCAAAAGGAGAATCGTCTTAATAGTCTTTTTAATAATCGGTCAAGTACAAATCGTGTTCTACAATATTGGCGCTCCGTAACGTTCTGTCTTAACATTGTAATAATCCGTGAAGGCAAAAACACTATAAATTTTCTATCCATAACTTCACACCAAATACCTCTCGGTGGAGGCAGAAAAAAACGAGCGTCACATGACACGGTTGTTTGCGGTATTTAAATAAAATATTAATACTATGCGGCACAATACTTATATATAGATAAATAGCATATTTCCAGCCATGAGATACATCATTAAATAAAACTAGTATCTAACAACCAACTTTAATGAAAAGGAGGAAGAAAATAATAATACAGGTTTGATAAAAACAATAACGCCATCGATTTCAATTACTTGCTTTAGAAAACGAACGTGCTGTAATCGAGTACCCGTTTGTTTGGCAAAAAGCTAAACGAATTAAATTAAGAGTATAATAATGGTGTAATGGTTATTCAATTATTCTTTAAATTACTGCTTAATCTGCGTATTTTAATTTTTATTTAAGAAAAATTTCCACTTTTGCATTTCACTTTTTTCACTCTCTCTCTTTCTGCTTTGAATTCTTATGAAGATAGTTAAAATGTAGAACTTAATAACGTACATCTCTGTACGTACGTCTACGTAATATCTCCATTCTTTGATAAATTAAAGTATTGAATTAAACAATTTTTAACGGAAGTATCGCGAGTTTTATTTATTTTGTTGAACCTGACGTTTCGAATGCTTTGCAGCATCCGTGGTCGCAGGAAAGACTAAGGTGGCATTTGTCTTACATTGGTTATTCAATTAGATCCTTAGAAACCGGCGAGCATGCTTCTTATGCACGCTCGCCGGTTTCTAAGGCTTCTGATATCACCTTATGATAAAACACAATCAATTTGATCATGGTAGGTAATTCTTGGCCTTCCTCCGCTCCAACATCCTTCTACTTTCGCATTGGTAATTCTAAGAAACACAGTATTATTAAAAATTCAAATTTATTGTTCCCAATGAGAACTTCTGTATTGGCAGAACTCACATTTGGAAAACTAAATTTGATACATTTGGTTTTAGCTGAGTTTAGCAACAGATTATTACATGTGAAATTACATTAAATTGTTGAATGAACTCCCTGCCGAAGTTTTCCCAACGTACTACAACATTGAGGTCTTCAAGAAAGGCGCGAAGAGATTCTTACAGGGTCGGCAACGCAAGAGTGATACCCCTGGTGTTGCAAATGTCCATGGCCTACGGTAACTGCTTACCATCAGGCAGACCGTATGCTTCTATTCCACCTTAGTGGTATAAAAATTGGTTGTCTGTAAAGTCTGTTTACGGACTTTTTACGTGATAACTTCATAAGAAAACATTCAACAGTTGATAAAATAGTTCACGTGTAGGTTGTGTGCTGCCGCTGTCTCTCTGCTACTCGGACGCATCGGCCGATGGAGTGGAAGAGAGATAGATGCATCACAAGCCGAACGCTTAGGCCGATCGTGCCTCTCTATCGCTTGCACGCTCGGCTCCGGCGGAACGTGACAAAGAGTCATGCTTTTTCGTGCGTGCACCCGGCATTCATCGATTTATAAAACGTTATCAGGTCATAAAAAGTAAGTACCGACAGTGGTAACGGTAGCGAAACCAAGAACACTATACTGACTACAAAGAGAAAATTACTCCCGCCATCGTCGGTTAGCACGCCGCAAAACTCAATGGCGTTAGCGTTATTGTGAGAGAAGGTGTGTGCTACTATTAAAAATCACAGACTAGTAAAATTTTCGATTTTTAATAATAATGGTCTACCACCTATGTTCCATAAAAGCAGAGATGTTTCTGTAGTGATATTGACGGGCTAATGTTTTCGTTTTACGACAAATCTACGTTTATACATCTAAGGTCAGTTGTGGTGTTGGGGCTGAAAGTTACATTTGCTCGGGGCAGGTTATGATTTGTGTAGTGCTTCTTGCCGACTGATGAAGTTTGTGTGACATAATTTATGTTTTTTTTCTTTGTGGATGAGGACACGTAGGAAAAGCTGAGCGTGGAAAAATATTAAAAGATATTTACGAACAAGCAGCAGCTATTTTGGAGAAGGACAAAACTAAAAAAGTTGGTGGTGTAGTTAGTAAAAGACTTTGGAATATGTCATATGTCGATATTTAAAGAAAAGAAGCATTTGAGAAGTACACACTTATAAAATCTCTGGCAGTCAGCTACGAGAAGAATAGACAAGTTTTTATTGATGAATAAGTGACCCTTTGGTGAGTTACTTAATTAAATGCATGCAAAATTACTAGCTATTGACGCCAAAGGATGTCAGCTGCACTTATGTACAACATTGAAACGCCGCAATCGTGACTCGACAATAAAGAAGAAGAAATATCTACCGGAAAAAAAAATACATGAAAAGAACAGTAAGAGAAGAAAAACAATTAAGATCACCGGAAAGTTTGCTGTAAAGAGGAAGGTATTACATGACACTGACGAAGAAAGCGTACAGGATGGTGGAAAAGTCTAGTGAGAAATGGGTAAAGTGTTTTCTATGCAAGAAATAGTCACACTTGAAATGTGTTAGGGGAACTATTGAACATTACGTATGTCAGAAAGTGTTGTTCAGACTGTAGTGACCGAAGTGCTTGGTTTTTCAAAGGAAAGTTTTAAGAATCTGATAGTTTTTTTTTTTTAAAGAGAAGTTTAATTTATTTTTGCTGATGAGCCATAATATACGTTTTGTTCATTCTTACTATGGCTTTGTTTAATAGCGAGATTTATAAACTTCGTTACGACCCGTACACGAGAATATAAAATAATATAGGTAGGTACTGGCGGGTTAGTTCTTCCCACTCCGCTTGTAGAGTGTTGGCTGGAGAAATGAAACGCTCTATTGTGAATTATGAAGCCGGAGGTAATGTTTCCAGAGGGCGACGTCTGGCTACCGGAGATGACTTTCTTGCAGAGTAATGGGAGATGCTTGTCCAATGGCGGCTGACTGCAACTGTGTCGATCGACGCGCCCCGGCCCATATTATATCCGCCGCGTGCGAGCCAAGCAGTCTTAAATAGTTCACGTGTATGTCCAATTTTATTATGCTTTCTCGATTGCACTATTGTTGCAGTTCACGTGTATGTCCAATTTTATAATTTATATAATATAAAATTGGCCAGTCCTGGAAGCATTACTTTATAGGGACCGCTTTATTTTGATCAAAATATTGTACTATTTTTCCATAGTTTGACCCTTTTTCATATAATAACATAAAAAAATAAATACTTAAATGCTAAGCGTCAATGATGTACACGCATGGAAAACTATTTAATTCGACAACTTACTGCTAACTTACGGCTATTTCAACTATTATACATAGATGCTTACTACTAAATGTATTTATTTACTTATAAACTAGACTGCCACGGATACCAAATCTCATAATGTACATATAGCACATAATAAGCCGCAGACAGCTTGTACCTACATAACTTATTAACAACAATAGATGCTTATGTACTATATAAAAGTACAGAGCAAGCATTATTATGAAATAATTGACAATTCACGCGACGTTTTTTTTTATTTACATATTGTCGTAACAAATCTTATAGATCGGAAATTTCTATATTTTGTTCACGAGTTATAAAATCAAAAATAAGTCTGTAATTTTCTATTAATAATGACCATGTTTCTATTTTAACGAGGCAAAAGACTGTTTTGTAATCATAATAATATATTATTTAAATTAAGAAATGTAACGGACTGTGATGATTATTCTTAATAAAAATCTTATGAGAAATTTGTTGTTTGCTGTATCATTTAGCTTCTTGTAGTATAATATTATTATGAAGACGAAATAAATAAGGCCCGTCAAATGCCAAATTTCGAATGTCCCTTAGACTGCGTAATGTAGGTGTAAGATGTGGTGTAAGATATTTGATGATTTTCCAAAAACTATGCTAATTTGAAACAATATAATTTTTTTTATCGTCAACCAAATCTTAAGAAAATGGGTTAGTTAGGAATAATAATAGTATCTTATTTGTAATTATCTTATTGAAAGGGAATCTGTGGAGGTCGGATTGGATGGACATTATGAGACAGGTACGAAACCATTTTTAATCCTAGATAGATGGAGTAGGTTAGCTAATTATAGATATGTATATGGACTGAAATCTTGTCGTATCGAATTACATGCCATCACAAGGATCTTCATGCGTGTTCTTGTAGACGGGATAACCAAAACAGTAATTGATTTGACAGTAATAAATAGTCAACTCTAAAATATTATGATGGACACAAATAAAGTCCCACTCTTATAATGGATGACTGTATTTTGATTTAAAAGATAAAGATAAAAATCATTTATTTGCCATTAGACCCTTACGGGCACTTAGACACGTCTTACATTCTTTAAATGAAATTATATTGTATCTTAATAATTTTCCATTTTTTTTTTTACTTTTAATCTCTCTTTTTTAATCTACTAGCATTTCGGAAATGACCATTGACGAAGAAGAAATGCCAAAAGAAACTTGCCAATTATGCAATCTTACTGATAATATTATAAACATAATTATATCAATAATATAAAATAAGAAGATACACAATGTGTCATAAATGTAGACTTTGTGGACTTTGAAAATAGCGTCGTTAGAAAATGGGATCCATTACAGCTAAGAAAGCAGAGCAGAGACTCTACGCGCGCTTTAAAGTTATAGAGATCATTCAATTACAAGGTGATACTACTTGACTTATGTTTATAAACAGGATGTATGTTTTATAAACAGCAATCTTAACTAGAACTTCTATTTTCTACATTTTCAGATCAAGAAATTAGTTGTAGCACATCGCACGCGAAACTGCAACATAGAACCAAGGCTACTCCAAGTATCACCGCAGACTTTTTAGAGCCAGCGAATAGAATGTCCATGCAGTCTATATTTTTAAATGGGACTAAACTTCAACTTTACAGTCGCGGCCGAAAAATATGTTAAGTACAAATACCAAATAATTATAATATTGCTACTGTGCTAAAGTTACGAGCTTGACGGGCTCGGTGGCACCGCGGTTAATAACACGACTTTGACACCAACGCCACGGGCGTTGCATGAACATGTATGTTTGCCTTGGACCTCCACCTCACAGGAAATTACAGCCAACTAACAACTCCCTAGAGGGCTGTTGTGTTTCTGCGTGTGAGTGAGGTCACCAGTAAGCTCCTAAGAGTTAATGTGTTAGCAGCAGAGGTGGGATCGCGCGTGTGATACTTACTGTATTATGAGCATTTATAGTCTATGATAACTCCTTTACATCAGGTGGGCAATATGCTTCTGTCCCCGGCCTCCGGTCGTATGCGACATTGTATATAAAAAAAACTAGTGCGCGCCGAAGATCACTTGCGTTATCTCGAAAATAATAAAAGCACCTAACTTTCTTCAAACTGCGGAATGCATTTTCTTTTAGTATCCCAAATAATTAAATGGTTTATGTTTGTAAGGATTTATATATTACCTAATACGTCTATACAAATAATAAATCTTATCAATTAGCAATTTACTTTTACATATGTATATACCGAGGTCACAATGATGGTTTTAGAATTGGCCAGTGACGTTGCCTTACTAGCCAATGCTATAACTGGTTTTAAGTTCAAAGGTGGTCGGAGCAAGCGCACTGATGATATGGGCGAATAATGTCCTTCTACGGGACCACTAAAGATAACGTGAGTGCGGATAATGATAGAAGCTGATATATGAGTGGCATATAACACAGATTCCAAGAAGTTTAGATATTGGTGTAAGTAATGTACAAACGTCTTATACAACCATTGTAGCAGCAAAAATCATGGTACTAATTATGAAGTTTCCAGATATTGACAAAGTCACATACACAGATTCGAGCAAGTTTAGGCATGGGTGAAGCCCGATGGTTGACTGGTAGAGAATGCAATTAGCATTAAGTCCGCCTTTTGAACCAACTGTATTGTGGTCAATAAAGTATTAAATAAATAAATAAAGCTAAGTACAAAAAGTTTTAAATGAATATCTCGTCAGAAAGACTAAATGGATAAAGAACACACAATTTGACTTTGGTTTGATTTTAAAAACCAAAAAAGATTATAACAGATGCGATTCGAATGCTACATATGAAATGTGAAGAAAGCTGGATATATTGTTACGCACTTTGAAATTAATGATGCATGCGCTTACTCATCTCATTGACAAGAGCAGTCCAAGATAAGTGAGTGTCTAAGGTAAGACCTAAGTTTTTGGACTTAATAGTGTAGGGTATCACGGTGCCGTCATATAAAATTTTTGGTAATGAATCAATTCTAGGTATTATCCTGCTACGACCGATAATCATCGACTGTGATTTAAGGGCGTTTACCAGTAGACCGAGTGATGTGGCCCAGTCCCTAACAGCATTAAGATCCGAATTGATGGATTGTACTACTGAGTAATTATTTGAGAGTGTAAAATGGCGATATATTTGTAAATCATCTGCATACAGGTGGTAAGAAGAAGAAATGACGGAGGTTATTTGGTTAATAAAAACCGAGAAAAGGAGTGGAGATAATACGCCGCCCTGTGGAATACCCATTTTTAAGGTGGACCAACCTGAAAACCTATCATCCACATTGACGCACTGCTGTCGATTACGGAGATAGGAGTCAAACCATAAGATAGCGGAAGAAGATACGTTAAGTGCACGATTATTAATTATTTATTCCAAACCGTTCAGAGTTAAACACAAGCTAAGCAAACCACATGTCATTATTATTATTTTTTTATTATTTATTTCAACCTATATCACTATAATTTACAATTGTCGCGTCATCGTGCCAGAAAACTTTTTCAGGTTTGAATTGACACTGACCATTCGCCTGAGGTACATATTGTTATTTCTTTAAAATTTAAATTACTTTTTTAAAATTTAGATTACACTTATTACCTAATTACCCAACTACTCAGCATTTTATACCAATTTCAAATAAATGGAAGTACAACTGTGCATATGCAACAATTTAATGTATCCACACATTTTCAATTTCTAATTGTCATATTTTAACAAATTGATACGAAAATGTAGGTACATCAGTAAAAGATTGTTGCAACCACCTCCTGAGCGCGTCAGCCCGTGCTACTCACATGTTCGCTCTGCGCTGTGTCGGGCTCAGAGTTGTTACGTACCGGTTATAACTAGCCCTCTATACAGGCTGCTTATTTTGCTTCTTAAGATAATTTATTGTTCATTTTGAATATTCACATATACACAGGTACATATATATATATATATATACTTATATAATCAAACCCCAAAGCCGACTATATATAATAGTTGCACACGTCACTTTTGTTTTATATTTATGTTATTTATAGAGTATTTACAAAATGTTCTTTTAATATTATTTTTATATTTTTTTCTGTCAATTTATTTACTATTTCACTGGGAATATTATTTATTATGTCTATTATAAAACTGTTTATTTTTCTTTGCCCATAGAAGTTTTTAAATTTAATTGTAGAATATATGTTTCGTTTGCGAGGTCTTTTGCTTTTTATATTAGTTACTTTGGCTAGGTTTTGGACTCTTTGAAAATAATGTTCTATCATATAATTGTATTTGACTTTTTCCTGGATGGGCAGTATTTTGTAGTGTTTAAATAGTTTTACATAATTATCCCTAAAGTTTTTTTTCATTCTTTTATTAATTGTTGTTTTTAGTATTCTAAGTTGTAGATTATATACCTTATCTGTATGTGTTTTATGTGTATTGCCATAGCTTGTTATGCCATATGTG
This sequence comes from Pyralis farinalis, assembly GCA_947507595.1. Classification (NCBI taxonomy): domain Eukaryota; kingdom Metazoa; phylum Arthropoda; class Insecta; order Lepidoptera; family Pyralidae; genus Pyralis; species Pyralis farinalis. The sequence goes on from OX382274.1 coordinate 20,824,649, forward strand.
ATCAAAGGATCTACCTGTGCATTATACATAGCAACGAGAATAGAAGGAGGCACTTTGTTCCTTATCTGCTTAAACTTTGCTAGTAGAGCTCTTAGCTTATTACATAATGCATCTATGTGAGGTACCCAATCATATCATAGTTTTGTAATTGGTATGGTCCTCATAATAAAAGCAGATCCCGAAGCCATTTTAGCTGATGTTGAAAAAACTCAATTGAAAGGAATGTTCATAGACATTGTTTTGTTTACTTTCGGAGTTAATTGCTTCCTTACACTGATTAATTTCTTAATATTCCAAGAATAATGTCCTATACGGCCAAATTCACTGTCACCCTACGAATTAACAAAGAAACCGAGCTCGCCTATCGTGACACGTCGCAGCTCTCGAAACTCCTCCGATGATAAATGGAGGGCCTACGTGATTCACGGCCCGCACTGTATCTAACACTGGCTAGCCCCCACGGACCCCTGAATTATTTTTATGCATTGAAAGAAAAGGAGGTCGACTTTGAGTTATTGACTCACAGCCAGTAATAGTATTAGATGAACATCTTACCTTAAAGGGACTATAACTAAACGAGAAAGACTTAAAAAGTCCATCTGTTCTTACAGAATACGCATTTCGATGAGCTCTGTAGCGGAATGGTTAGTAAAGTCACCTTGACACCAAGAATCGGGTTCGATTCCCACACAAGGCAAACATTTGTGTGCTTGAGCATGTCCATTTGCCTTGGTCTGGGTATTTTTAAGAGAGGTAGGGCGCATCAAATCAGCCTGTAGAAGCCCTGGGGCAGTACCTCCATCTCACAGAAAACCACAGCCATGTGACAACTCTCTGGAGGGTTATTACATGCTTGCGAGTGACTTAGGTTACCAGTAAGTAAGAAAAGTAAGTAGTTGAAGATAACGCCTCCGAGCGCAGCCGGCGACGCCGCGCACCGCCGTCAGTCCACCCGTGACCACGGCTGATGCAACTCGGCTGAAACGTCGGGAAATACAAAGGTAATATTTTTACACAAATTACGCCTTAAGTCCCACATTATATAAATTTATGTAATTATACAACGCGAAAAATAAAAACAAAAAAATAAAAGCTTACAAGTTCCTAAGGAGTATCTGCGTATGGGTTCGTACGTGCGATACTTAATGTATCGCAAGCATCCATAGGCTACAATAATCACTGAATAATAAATCACTGAAGAATAAAAGACAAAACATTAAACCAGCTTGTCTGCCGATGAGCTCCTTGGAGTTAGGAACCTCGCTCACTCTGAGAAACATAATAGTTTCTGCTTGTTACTTGCAAGTTGCCGGGAGTTGGTCCGCTAGCATTTGTATTGCAAGCGTTATTACATCTGTATTTTTGTGGCTACGATAACTATTTTATATCATATGGTTATCTTTGATGATGTATGTAAAAACTACATCGCACATAGAAAAACGTTAAGATGTTATGTAAAGAATTATCAACCGCTCGACAATACAATTAAATGACAAGAAAAATAAGTACCTAATCTATCAGAAAATACCCTACAACAATTTAAGAAGTATTTACTTTACAGATCTTCTCAATATTCAAGAAAATTTAAAAGAATGAAAATTACTCTAGTTCACTAAAGTCAAATAATTTTTATAATGGTGGCCAAATTATAATTTACTGTAACATTTAAAAGTACAAATGAAATATTTTAATTAAATTTAAAATATGACATTTTCAACTAATTTTATCAGTTTTTTTCAAGTACGTAGACCAAGGTACAAAGCTTTTCAATAACTTTAGTTTTAATCATATTTGTTGGTACTGAATTTCCATGGCGAATATGTATACCGTACGACAATTAATTGTAGCTAACAAAAAAAAATGCATGCCAGCAAATATGTACTGTATTAGAATAAATCAAGTACGAAAGAAGTAAGAAAGAAAGGCAAAATCGCTCCTTAAACATAAGGATTCAATACCATGTGTAAGCTTAGGATTGTCGACAATTCTCACAGCTCATCTCTGAATCGAATCACATGGTCCAAGCTGGTATCCAGTTGCGCCCGCCGAAAGGTCACCGCAGTACTCCAAGTGCGGTCTGTCTCTAGGCATCCTCGGAGTCGTGTGTTTATCACACGCTCTATCACCTTAAAGAGTAGGGAGGTTATGGCATTAGGCCTGTAATTCGCGCACATTGGCGGTCTTCCATGAAGTCGGGACTTGCCCAGTGGAGTAGGAAAGCACGAAAAGGCGCGTTAGTATAGAACACTACTCAGAAGCACACAGCTTCAGTACCACTGCCGGTATACCATCCGGTCCACTCGATTTATGGATATCGAGAGAAAGTAATTTATTTATTTATTTAATGCCCGCCGGACATCTAGCCGGGTAATGAAGATTTCCGGCATTGAGCTACCGCACCAAGGGATGATAGGTGGCACTGTTCCCCTGTCATTGATATTCGAGTTGGACGCAAAGAGATTACCGAGTAAATCGGCTTTCTCATTAACGCTATAGGCCAAACTGCCATCCGGTTTTTGCAGTGGTGGCATGGACGATTGACAAAAAATTCCCTCAGCAGCTTCAGCGAGCGACCAGAAAGAACGGCTCCCAGAGGGAAAGCTCGCAAGCCGTTCGCTAACTCTGCCGATGAAATCTAATATTGCTCTAGCAACCACCCTTTTACTGGACATCAAGGCAGCATTTAGTTTGCGCTTCAAAACAGAGACACTAGGATCCCCATTAGCACGCGCAGTAGTCCAAGCAATTGTAAGCAGCCCGCTTAAGAAGATTGGCTTCCTTACAATGCCGATTAAACCACGGCCGCTTTTTAGCACCCGCAGTAGCTACAAGGCGATTAGAAATGAAGCATTCCATGAAATCTAATATCACCACAGCCACAGCGTTTGCGCAGGAATCAATATCGTCTGATTCGAGGCACAGCTGCCTCCACGGGTACGATGCGTAGAATTCACGCAATCCATCCCAGTCAGTCCTTGCAGTAGTCATAAAATCAAAACATTACACAACAGTATTGTCTGAATACCAAATAACAATAACCCAGAGTCTTAGGAAAAATTAACAAAGGGTGTCCTCGAAGCAATCCTTCCGAAGCCTTCACCACGATAACGCATCCGCACATTCCTCTAAGGTAACGGAAGCGTATTTAACGATTACAAATGTAGAACTAATGAGACATCCGTCTACAATGCGGACCTCGAATATAGTTTTGTTTGTATACAAAAAAAAATCTGATTCATATTTTAATTTCATAGATTATTATCAGATTTGCGGCGAGCGTGTGTAAGAAGAGCAATAAATGCTCAAAGAAGGAGTGTAGTTTATAAGGATCGAGTCATGTGGCGCTCGGTTCTCCCTGCCTACCCCGCAAGGTATTTGGCGTGAAGTTATAGATAGGATAGATAGATAGAATATCAGATTTGAAAAAAAAATACATATACGAAGTTCATTTCCTTCTTTACGAGCGACATCATCTATATTCCATTTATAGAATTTTGAGTTTCATGACATCCGTACATAATTCCACAACTTTAGGTTGGAAATTTCGGAAATTCTGAGAATCTCGGGTGTCAAATCAGCATTGTCTATTTTGGTAGTTCGTAGAGCCGTTAGTCTATGTACTTGCGTTCTCACTGTGGCTGTGACTCATTGTGAATGTGATACGACGACGAGATTTCTCGTCGTTTTCTGCAGCTGTATTGTGGTTCAACATAGTAATATATTAACATATTTAATTACTGCACAGAATTTATATTATTACATTAATTATCAATACACCTATTACATAGGATTAAACTTTTATTTAATTTTTCAATAGATTCTAAATGACATGATAAATTAATAATTAAAAAGAACTTCGAATAAGTAATTAAATTAAATTAATAACTGAATTTAATATTATAATCTAAATAATATTTATTAGTATTAACATACTGCACAGTCACGATGATAATTTGTTTTTAAATTCAGTAAGGTAAAGGCTTATAAACTGGTTCACATTTTAATTTTCTTGTTATTTTATTATTAATTCCTTAATATTTCACGGGAGTTATGACATATACATCTCTTCAAGGCTTTCTTGTTGAAAAACAAGTTCATTCAATAGAGCGAAAATGTTGGTCATTTTTTTTCAATTCAATCCGTAACCATGTAGAAAAAAAAATACCAACATTTTCCCCACTGATTTTACAACCTTAAACCAAAGACAGCGGTTACCTATTCGACGCCTCTCTGGATTTAAATCTTTCTTGTAGCTTATTGTAACTACTGTACTAGGGTGATGTACTTCACCGTTAACCAGGTCGCTTATGTACAATCTTATCTTATAAATAACGAAGAATACGTAATAACAGTAAATCATACGGGCGCAATAATAGAATAATAATTTAACATTTAATTTGTTTAAGTTGCCCCTAAAATAAATGAAAATATAGCTACATACAAACATGTATACAAACAAGATTTAATTCATTTATACAGACTAAGTTCTTTGAAATCCGTATTTAAAAATGTTCGAGGGGCAATGTTTATGTTACAATGTACATACAGAAGGATATTTTGAACAAATTAAATGTTTTAAACTTCATTTAAAAATCACATTCAGACCCTCGTCAGGGTCGCTGCTTATTTCGGGATTATGTGACACACATGAGTAATTTATATGTTTAAGAGAGTTAAAAGCTCAATGCGAAATGTTCTAAATATTTTTTATTAAAATTAAATATGTACTGTACAATAACATCATATTAATGTCGACACCTTATTGTAGTGGCATTTGTGCTGTTCTTTTATATAGGCAAAAATTATATTGAAATGAATCTGAAACGGTAAATCACAATTAACTTGTGACTACAATATGGCAAGCTTTTTTAAATGCTAGTTGTACAATGGTCAACAAGCGTATGGCTCGCAACGAACGTATGGCTAGCAACTTATCTGCCAATGGATGCGTGCAACATTAGGGGCTACTTATACACGCAGTAGCCTAAACTTTTTATTGCAAACATTTATTTGGCATCGTATATATCTGGGCGATGTCTCGTCATTTTGACGTAGTCATCAATAAACATTTTTTTTTTTTGAAAAAAGGCTCACAGTGCCTCGAGCCAAGGAGCAAGTCGTGGCAATCGACGTCATTTTGACATAACCTCGCCAATAGTGTCTGTCTATTTCGAAGTGTTAGATATATAATATTTATTCTCATTATTATGATGAGCCCGTTGGTTGGCCATGGCTACTTTATCACCAAGACTAGTGGGATCGTATCCCCAACAGAACAAAAAAAATTGAGTGGTTGAACTTGTCTGTTTGCATTAATCTGGGTATTTTAAGACAGGCAGAGTAGAGAGAGAGACACTTCAAAGTAGCGTAACGAGGAATATACCGCCACCTCACAGATAATCGTAGCCAAATAATAATTCCTTGGATGCTTATTATATTCCTTCTAACGATTGAAGTTATCAATAAGCTCATATGTAGCTTTTTACACCACTAAAATTGCAAACGAAGATACGACCTACATGATGACAAGCAGATACAGTAGCCTATGGATAAATGCAACACCAGGGGTGTGTATTATAGACCTTCTAAAAACCTTATCACACCTTTTTGAAGAACCTCATACTACAGTAGCTAGGGAAAGCCTCGGCAGAGACTTCATTCCACAACTTACTTCCGGTTGAAAACTTCTATGGTATAGTACGTGATCATTGTGGTTGTAGTTGGTGATTGTGTTTACAGTCTAAGGAAAACCTTGGCAGGTAGTCCATTCCACAAGATAAAAGTTCTTGGTAGAAAACTTGTTTGCACAGTATGCATACAATGACGTTTTAGCACACGGGAATAAATTCCCAGTTGTCGGCGAACGGTGCGATTGCCAAACGAGGCTATTGACATTATAACGAACAACTCCTGGGAACACAACCCGATGTATCCTACTAATATTATAATGCGAAAGTTTGTGTGTATGGATGGATGTTTGTTGCTCTTTCACGCTTAAACGGCTGAACGGATTTGAATGAAATTTGGCACGTAGATAGATTATGATCTGGATTAACACATAGGCTACGTTATTTGACTCCACGCGGGCGGAGCCGCGGGCAGCAGCTAGTAATTGATATAACTCACAAAAGAAGGCAAAATCTTTCCTTAAACTCAAGGGCTCAATAACGTATGTGATCTTAGGATCATGAACAATTCTCACAGCTCTTCTATGCACCGAATCATAAGATCCCAGCTGGTATTCAGGAATTCTGGCCCATTAATGACTACAGTACTCCATGAGTGGTCTGACTTGAAAATTGTATAGCAAAAGTCTGTTTCGATTTATTTAGCATTTCAAGTTTCTTGTATGCCAGCTTGACCTTCTCTTCCAGGTAACATTGGAACTCAACTTTACTGGAGATGATGACACCAAAAATCGCTAAACTCTTTGCGCTATTAAAACACTTTTTCGAAAGTGATGGACTACAGCAAATGAGGTTTTCTCAGCAGTGAACGCGCAGACTTGCAGTTGCACAGACACGTGCGAGATCTTCCTGTATTGCAAACGCCCATTATTTACGGTAAGCGCTTTATATCAGATGGCTGTACGTTCGTTTGACCTTCTGGATTGTATGTAATTCTTGCTGTAAATGAACAACCGTTGAGACGAAATGTCAATCAAAACAGGTCGTATCTTATGCATTGTTTTAACAATCAGCTATTTCAATCTCTTTTTAGTTGCAAAATATCAATCAAACCTTCATTTCGAAATTACTGTGCCCAACTATTTTTTTTCAATTACTTATCTAGTAATCATTTTAACACTCTGGAGTTTCTGTTGTTAATGAATTGTATAGCTTGTAATATTAATGTATATACAACCTTTGTCTTTGTACTAGTCTATGAAATGTCATTGTTAAAGTTGGTAATAAAAATTAATTTGGAAAATTTAAATAAATAAATAAATATTGTCGGAAAAATTACACAGCGCCATCTAGCCCCAAAGTAAGTGAAGCTTGTGTTATGGGTACTAGACAACTGATAAACATACGTAAATACATTTTTTTTTATAAATACATACTTATCATACATAGAAAATACCCAGACCAAGACAAACAGACATGTTCATGCACACAAATGTTTGTACTGTGTGGGAATCGAACCCACGAGCGTTGGTGTCAAAGTAGTGTAACAACGCGTTTCACCACTGCGTCACCGAGCTCGTCAAATATTTAAAATAAATATTTAAAATTAAAATTTTCTATAGACGACCGACGAAGAAACAGAGACAGTCTACGCTAAGATCAGGAACGCACGGTGTACCGACTATCGTGTCTGTGACGTCCAGCCACTGCGGTGTTGGGTACGCGGTGGACTTTGGCGGCGGGCATCTTTTAACCATTGCGGTGTTGGACCGCAAGGCTGTCCCCACCGATTCCTGCTATCTACTGCGTCTTGGTCTTCGACGTCCATGAGCCCCTCACGGATCTGTGCGCTGGCTGAGGTTCACTGACGAGCTCCTCTACAGTCGGCGGCCTACTACAGCCAGCGGCCGCTTTCTACATTTGCCGGGTGCTGCTGACAGTGAACTTTGGTTATTTCGATCCAACGCGAGTTCTCAAAGACTAAACTAGCCGAACTCTAAGAATCCGTTTTTTATATATATCTTATGCTGTAAATATTAGTCTAATAAATTTGTAATTCCTTTTTAGTAGCCCCTTTTCTTCCCAATAAGTAATATTACAAGCTATGTCAGTAAAACCGCCGTATTTGGCAAATAGTGAGCGGCGTTTAAATATGTTCTGTGCCCGTGCTCATCGCGTGGAATCTTTATAATCTGGGCTCCCATCTGGTAGGGAGAAACGTCTTCACAACTATACCGCATCAACTGCTAAAGAGTACATCTTTAGGCTTACTTTGCATAGCTGTGACGGAAAGTTGAACGCACTGTTGTTGAACGCAATGCTAGTGGATTCGATCCCCACACATGACAAACAACACAACTACAAAAAACTAAGATTTTTGTTTTACTTTTTATATGATAATTATGTGATTTTAAACGTAAAATAAATTTCATGCATATTACCTATTGTGGATATATTCTTTCTCTCTGCCTTTAAATATAGAATAGACTAGAGACGTCTTAAGAAGCCAGTAATATGTACGGCCGACAAATCAAAGATCACTCAAATATGTTAAAATATGGGATAGTTTATTTGCACAAGCTTTACTAAATTTTGTGTATAGTTCGCCGTATCTTGGGGAACTAGTATTACTTAAGAATTGAATCACAGCCCTCTCTCTATGGTCAACAGTGGATATCAGAACCTGCAAGTCCATAAAACATATTTCGAAAAGACGTGCGACCTAACGTAAGAAAGGTCTGGTTTTCCCTTTGGGTTGTATAAATCTTGATGCAAGTCGCTTTATGTAAAAATCAGTATATCTATCTATAACTCCATCCCAAATCCCTAGCGCGGTAGTCCTTTGCTCCTACTGTAATAGTACCTTACCGTAGCAATGGCGGTAACTTAATAAATAAAGAACCGGCCAATTAACAGACAGATCCCCTGTTCGAATCCTGGTGTATCATTAAATTCATATTTTTGGTTATATGTACTTATTTGTAATTAACAGGCACAGCTGGCTATACACAATGCAGTTCTGGTCCTAACGCTTACTTATGAAAGCGAAAGCTGGGTATGGCAGAGAGAGCATGAAAGTAGGATAAACGCGGTTGAAATGCGCGCGTTGCGCAAAATTTGTGGCGTAACGCTTGTAGACCGTATTCGCAATGATAAGGTTAGAAGCAGAGTTGTTCTGAAAGAGAGCGTCGGTGTTAAAATAAGAAGAGGCATGCTCCGTTGGTTCGGACATGTAGAAAGAATGCAGGATGAAATAATGACGACGGAGATATACAATGCAAAAGTGGAAGGATGTAGGAGTCGAGGAAGGCCAAGACTTACCATGATCAAATTGGTCGTGTTATATCAGAAGGTGATGTCAGGAGTCTTAGAAACCGGCGAGCGTGTATGAAAAGACCAATGAATGTTAAAGAAGCGAGTGAGGTATGTAAGGATCGAGTCACGTGGCGCTCGGTTCTCTCTGCCTACCCCGTAAGGGATTTGGCGTGAAGTTATAGATAGATAGATTTGTAATTATCACTTGCTCGGGGGTGCGTCTTCATCAAATGCTTCTGAAAATAATGTGACCTGGTCTTTGGCACAGTAGGAAGGTAAAGAAATCACAAAAACTATTTTAAATATTGTAAACATTATCTAATTGCTTACATTAGTCATAGTGCATGGGCGACCGAGCTTAGTTCACCGATGTTTTGGTTTTTTTTTGTTTAAAATTGCAGTTTCTATGGTAAGACATTTACAGGTACATTACCATAAAAAGCATAACCTTAATTGACTACAAAATTTGGGCCAAAACTGTAAGAGCCGTTTTTGAGATACACGGAATATGTTTATATCTATAAGTATATAAATAAGAAATGCTGTTTTAAAGTAAGTTGCCGTGATAAATTATTGTCTAAAATTGAGGGTAATTTGACTTTAGTATAATTCAAACCAGGAGCATTACAGCATGGGATGCTTCAAAAAAAGCGCGTTATTTACAAAGCACGAGTGACAGTTCTGGTACTGCAAGTGTCTATGCTACGGTAACTGCTTCCTATGACGAAATCGCACGTTTTTTTGTACCTTAATGGAATAAAAAATGAGAACGAGAAAATAATTGTTGTCACTTCCCTTCCGTTGCGAGCATAATAATTATTTAAATTTTGTGGAAAAGCAATAATATATGACTTTGCATGTTTCCATTTTGTCATGGATAACACAACAGATCTAATTACTACCTGAATAAAAAAGAAATTGTTTTGCAGAGAAGAAAAAGATATGTAACTATTGTTTAACAAATTTTGCAAACAAAAGTTTTGGTTATATTAATCTGTTGAAACCAATTTTTCGAGTTGGATTATGATATTATCATAAAATAATTATATACGTTAGGCGTATGCAGGACATTAACACATCGGCCTTCTTGGCTTCCTCCCATAGGGTTCGCGGATTAGTCGCTACTATACTCCAAGTGCACGGTGACGATCTAGAGATACCTTATGCGGGGGAAGCCTTGAGCGCTTGGTCCTCAGCATGTCCCGCCATTGAGCCCCCAGAAGACAGAGGTGTGCAGCGTCGATGGGACGACCGACTGTGTACGGTGAGGTATGGGCAGTTGCTGGAAGTCGCAGTAGGAGCTGATATTGCCCGGCTTAGGGCGGCAAGTTCTCCAGAGTCGGGAGCCTGGCTTCACGCCCTTCCGTCGCCTCATATGGGTACCGCACTCGATGATGGATCCTTGAGAGTGGCCGCAGCACTCAGATTGGGCTGTGTCTTGTGCGAACCCCACACTTGTATATGTGGAGCGCAGGTGGACTCCAAGGGTTACCATGGTTTGAGTTGTGGCAAGTCGGCTGGGCGTTTTCCACGGCATTATATGCTGAATGAGGTGATCCGGAGGGCTCTGGTGTCTGTGGAGGTGCCCTGTACCCTCGAGCCACCGGGTTTGAGCCGTTCGGATGGCAAGAGGCCGGACGGGCTCACTCTCATTCCTTGGGAGAAGGGTCGATGTTTGGTGTGGGATGCCACTTGCGTCAGTACTTTCGCATCCACGCATTTGGCTAGGACAATTCGTGCTGCTGGGGCGGCGGCCGATTGGGCGGCCACCCAGAAACACGCCAAATACGCGCCCCTTACGTCGAATTATACTTTTATCCCCTTCGCTGTGGAGGTTGGCGGAGCTTGGTGTGCGGAAGCCAAGTTATTTGTGCGGCAGCTGGGAAGGCGCTTAAAGAATAGTGGTGCTGACCTTCGAGCTGAGTCATACTTGACCCAACGCATATCCCTCGCGATACAGCGGGGGAATGCTGCAAGTGTTATGGGCACTTTTTGACTAGAATAAATAAATAAATTGACATGTAAAAAAAAAAAAAAAGACATTATATTAAGTGGTTACATTACTGTTAAAATGATGATAATTTCGACTTTTCCATTACAATCTAACGGTTCAAATTCGCAACTGAAATTTAAGACTTTTATATTGCAATTTGCGCGAAATGGGAACGGTGTACATTTATCTAGCTTCGAATACTATTTTCGTTTATACGTCATGTTCGGCTACACGCCTCCCTCGGGTAGAAAAAGTTACGGTCACGTTTTGGGAATGTATTTTTACTATTCGCTTTGTGACCTCCCGACATTCGAGCCTTTCTCGCTAAATTGGAAAATCTTTTGGGTTGAATTCACAACAAACTTTTGTTTATCGCGTCTGTTTTTATTTAAATGAAAATAGTTTACTTGAAATGTATTTTTGATAGGAAGTTTGATTGAAACATATTGATATTGTTAAAAATGATATTTATTCGCATTCAACGATAGACTTTGAAATGAAAATATCAAAAATTTCACAAGGCTGCGTTGAATTCTATGGTTTTTCCGACATATTTAAAAATTTCTAATTTTACAAATACGCAATATTATTATTTTCTTCCCAAAGTATATATATATATATATATATATATAACTAGGAGACAAAACATAAACCCTATGCCATATGCCCTTTTTGTCCGAGAGGGTTTCGTTCGTTAATAATTCAAGTTACCAGGTTTTCCTTGATTATTAGCTGTTGGTTGATTATTAGGTGTCATGAATCAGATGATAAAAATAGAATTATTCTCGTTCGATGGATACTGTTTATTCAGAATAATTGGATAGTATAATGTTGACTTGAGGGTAGTGGTTATATTACTCAGTATTTTTATATGCTACGAGATTTTTAATATAACGAGAGTCTCGCTTAATGGTAAATAATCGCCGCGTATTACATTTTCTTTTGTTTTTACGTCCGACATAAACGATGACTACAAAAGAAGGACTAATAAGGTCATTATTCTGAGGTGGGAACTGACTTTAGCCGATAAGGATTTAAAGGCTAAAATCAGGGGAAGTAGAGTGACACAATTATTGACATTGATAATCCTTTCTTTTTAAGCTAATTAGACAGAATGTAATTTAAGCGGACAAGGGCTACCATGTTCTGAGCAAGCACGGCTAAAGATACGAGATAAATCCTATTCGCAACATAAAAATGCTGAAAGGATGCACATGATAAAGGATCTTTTCAGCCATCCAATCAATTAATTTCTACCTGGAAGCAATCGCGAACTGGGCTAATTCCTATGGGCTCCTAGTTAATCCCACTAAATCGCAATCTATGATTATGTACACTAGCTGGTTCACTACATCTATTTCTTATCCAAATATTTTATATAATGGTACCAGTATACCATATTCACGCAAATATAAAACCTTTAGTCTGATCTTACACAGTAATTAATCCTGGTCTTCTTATATCAATGAGATGAGTAGACGCGTGCACAATACATTTCATTCTCTCAGATATCACCAGAATTTTCTTCCTGTTACCACTAAAGTCATACTTAGTCATACTTTGCTTCTCCCTCTTTTCGATAACGCTGACATATGTTATCGTGATGTTAATGAGGTGTTAAATAAAATGAACGTCTACAAAACCTTGCCATTAGGATTATTTACAATTAAAAAAAAATCTTAAAACAACTGAAATGGGTTCCAACTCGCTTTCAGTGTAATCTCCATATCCTTTCTTTCCTCTATAAGATTCTCAAAAATCCACTTGACCCCTCTTATCTGCATTCCCGTTTCCAGTTGCTTCCACGTAGATCTCGCCCTTTACGTCCTTGCTTCACCAAGACGCATTGCAGAGTGTATTCGGTTTCTGTTCCAGACGGCGGGAAATTGCGAAGACGACGCAGCAGCTGAAGCAGAGACTAGCAGATCAGCCATGGCAGCGACGGCACGTTGCATCTACTAACGGTAGTTGGTGGATGCCTACCGGCAGTAGTCTGTAAAATAACGCCTGAATCTATAAGTATGCGATGTGTGTATTGCAAACCGGCTACAGCAATCGCTTTACATCGCAGTGGGCCATATGCTTGATTATCAACCGGCGTAGTGTAAAAAAGGTAGGATTGATGGTATGAGTGGATAAACTTGTAGATAATTCTATTCAGTGGCAGAAGCACAATAACGGGGTAATTGTTATTTAGAGGTATATCTTTAAGGGGATGTTTTTTTATTAAATGTGTGCCTTACTCCTTTTTCATTGGGAGCTCGATTCGATGAGTATATCACTTGTTAGTAAGTGCCGTTTTACTAAAATGCTTCAAAAATATTAAGAAACACGCGCATTAAGAAGATATTGTGTATACAACCAGGACCTCGATGGAAATAGGAGTAGGTATGTTGCTTTATAAAATGCATCGAAAATCGCACATAAAATGGAATGCATGCACTGAAATGGTAGAATGAATGGTACAATATGAAACGGTAAAATATAAATGCGATAAAATAGCTACTCAAAGCATTTGCGATGTAACAATCTAATACGCTTTCCTAAACGATCTGTATGTAATAGAAACCAACTGAATTATAAGCTAGCAGTGGTTGTTGTTATACAATATTTTTAGGTCGTAATTCAAGAAAGCTGATAAGTTGAGAGTACTTCAGATATCAAATCAATAATATGATACCATCGAACTGGTACGACGATGAGCTCGGAAATAGCTTTTTAAACTCCCTACTCAATAAACAGTACTTGTAATACAGTGTATTACTCAATAAACGCTAGTGAGCACGCTAGTTTGAGTTCGTTTGACTTGCCATAGTGCTTGAGCACTTTAGCTATACAGAGCGTTTTTACCTTTATATTTATGCTGACCACTTACAACTGATTCCATTTTTTTCATTTTTTTATATTACTAAGGTGGCAATCAAGCATATGTACATGTACCGGTAACCTGTAGCTTAGGTACATTTGCAACATCAGGAGTGTCACTCATGCGTTGCCGACCCTAAAATACATATACCCTAAAATAATGTCATAATCCTACCATACTATAAAGCTAGACGTGCTATGAGAGGAAAGATTAACACACCGGTTCTCGAAATTAATATATCCTATAAAATAGTACAGATTGCTCGATGGCCTCGTTGGGCATGTCATTCTAACGGAACACGCAGGTTAAGCAATGTAGACCGCAACCTGTCTATGGATGGGTTTATCTATCTCAAGCTTCTCCGCGCTTGATGACAGTCGTTAAGCTAAGTCACTGTCAGGCGGCTGAAAACACTGGCCGCAGTTGAGTTGGTGTAGTATGTCCTAAACCGCTTAGGTTGAAGTGAAACCCGTAAACCAGTGAGTTAGGGTTTATATATTACTAGCTTTTACCCGCGGCTTCGCTCTCATTGATATATATTTTTTTTAATAAAAAGTATCCTATTTTACTTCTGATACCTCCAAGAATATGTGTACAAAGTTTCATAATGATCGGTTCAGTAGTTTTCGCGTGAAAGCGTAACAAACAAACGGACATTCACATTTATAATATTAGTAGGATAAGTAACATGCGACTGTGATGGAGATGGAACGGCTCAATTACTGTCATATCAATCCATAGTTATCCTAACTCTGAGATACGAATTACCCGCAAAGATCACCAGCGCCACCTGGAAGTATTTGACTAGATTTGGTAAATAATTGTCATGTAGCGGCGAGCTCGTTATGTCACCAAACCGGCAGTGTCAAGTACTGATTACTTAACAAAGCAAAATAAACTCTGTATGGGCGACGTTATTTTCATACCGTCGATAATATTTTACTTCCGTGTTTCATGAACAACCAATCTATCGAGCTTCATTATAGTTATTTATGTATGTATATGTATGTATATCTTCACGCCAGGTCCCTTGCGGGGTAGGCAGTGAGAACCGAGCGCCATAAGCCGCGATCCTTACACACTTCACTCGCTTCTTTCACATTCATAGCTCTTTTCATGCACGCTCGCCGGTTGCTAAGGCTCCTGACATCACCTTCTGATAAAACACGACCAATTTGGTCACGGTAGGTTAGTCTTGGTCTTCCTCGGCTCCTACATCCTTCCACTTTCGCATTGTATATCTGTTTCGTCATTCTTTCATCTTGCATTCTTTTTACATGTCCGAACCAACGGAGCATACACTTTCTTATCTTAACACCGACACTCTCTTTCAGTCCAACTCTCTTTCGTACGTTATCATTTCGAACGCGGTCAACAAGCGTTATGCCACAAATTTTTCGCAGTGCTCGCATCTCGACTGCATTTATTCTACTTTCATGCTCTCTCTGCCATACCCAGCTCTCACTTCCATAAGTTAGCGTTGGGATTAACACCGTGTTGTGTATAGCGAGCTGTGCCTTCTGGCTTAGATTTCGGCTGCCAAACAGTTTATCCAACGCTCCATTCACGCTATTCCCTGCACTCACTCGTCTCTTCACATCAGCGGTGTACCTTCCATCGCTTCTAAAAGCGCTTCCAAGATATACAAACTCATCCACTTGCTCCAACACTACATCATCAACCGTAATCCTAGTGTTCGTTCTGGTTGTCTCTCTTTCAAATACCGTTATTTTAGTTTTTAGTTATTTATAAAGTTTCAAGATTGTTGTTGATTATTGTCGGCAGTTAGACAAATACGTTTTTAGTACCAGATTAGACAACTGCAAATTCTCACCGCTTTTGTCTCTTTAGAGCTGGATTAACAGCGGCAATCTCACCAGTGGTGCAATACAGTAAAGCACTTCCGGAGGTAACGTCATTTCTTTTTTCATATATGACGTCGGGAGGCATACAAGTATACGTCCCACCTGATGTAAAGCGGTTACTGTAACCTATTAATATTTGTAATACATTAAATGTCCCTCGGGTGATGCCACATCTGCCGCTAACCCACATGTTCCTTACGAGCTTACTGGTGACTGAAGCCTGAAGGGAAGGTACTTTCTCAGACGGGCTGATTTGATGTGCCCTACCTCTCTTAAAAACAGCCAGTGTAAGACAAACAGACATGTTCATGGATTCAAATGTTTGTGCCGTGAGGGAGTCGAACTCGCGAGCGTTGGCGTCAAGTAGCTTTACTTACCACTGCGCCACCGAGCTCTTCAATTTAATCTCCACGTATTTTAGTATATTGCGTCTCCACGTTCAGTTCCAAATTATCTTTTTTAACTACTTTTATCTTTTCATCAATTGCAAAGATTAAAGTTTAGGAAATTACCTTACTTCGTACTCTCGATTATCCCTTGGCGATTAATTGTCCTTTCTCTCACGAAAATCGAGATAACTTCAGATAACCCAGTTGGATAAAACAAAATACCAAAAAAATGCGAAACTTGTGTTTGTTTTGCACGCACTCATCGATGTATTGCTGCTGACATACACGGAAACGTTATTTACTCGGCAGATAAAGAAAATAGAGAAAAGGATAAACACGTCGACCATCGCAAATGGCAAATAAAATGTACGTGATAAAAAGTACTGAAGGGCTCCGAAGAACAAAAGGTAGAAAGGCACAATATGTAATGATTTAGTTATCCATATCTGTGTCAAGAAATAGCATATGAAAACACACATTGACGAGCTCGGTGGCTCAGTCGTGAAAGACGCGACTTTGACACCAACGCTCCTGGGTTCGATTCTCACACAAGACAAACATTTGTGTGCATGAACATGTTTGTTTGTTTTGGTCTCGATGTTTTAAGAGAGGTAGGACGCATCAAAGCAGCTCGTTTGGGGAAGTACCTCCAGCTCACAGAAAACCGCAGCCAAATAACAACTCCCTAGATGGTTGTTGTGTTCCTGTGTGTGACTGAGGTCACCAGTAAGCTCCTAAGGAGTTGCTGTGTAAGCAGCAGAGGAGACATCGCGCGAGTGATACTCAATATTACATGCGTTAATAGGCTACGGTAACTGCACTTTACATCAGGTGGACCGTATGCTTGCATGACTCCCGACGTTGTATAAAAAAACAGAGTTTTATTTTGTTACATTTTATAATAAAAATTGTATAAAATTTAATAAAGAGCAATGTTTCTTAGTACACAATTTTGTTTTACATAAGATTTTGCTTTATTAGTTTAGCTATCTAAGTCTCTTTTCTAAAAAGCTGTGGACGAAAAACAAAATTTTGTTTTACATAAGATTTTCCTTTATTAGTTTAGCTATCTAAGTCTCTTTTCTAAAAAGCTGTGGACGAAACACAAAATTTTGTTTTACATAAGATTTTCCTTTTTTAGTTTAGCTATCTAAGTCTCTTTTCTAAAAAGCTGCGGTCGAAACTCGATCGCTCACGTACCTACTTCTCCATATATTTATGCTATCAGATCCAGCTTTATGCCAAATAGGCTTTGATTAACCGACTGGTCTTAGTTTGAATTCTGGTGTGAGCAAGTACCACAAAATTTGGGTTTTTGTGGATTCATGAATATTTTTAATTATCATTTGGCAGTGCAGCAATATATCGTGAGGAAATTCGCAAGTCTAATAAATTACACAGGCGTGTGACCTAACCTAAGAAAGACCTGATTTTTCCTTTGGTTGTCAGTTTTTAGGGTTCCGTACCCAAAGGGTAAAACGGAACCCTATTACTGAGGCTCCGCTGTCCGTCCGTCCGTCTGTCATCAGGCTGTTTCATCATCATCATCATGAACAGTGATAGTTAGACAGTTGAAATTTTCACAGATGATGTATTTCTGTTGCCGCTATGACAACAAATACTAAAAAATAGAATAAAATAAATATTTAAGGGGGCTCCCATACAACAAACGTGATTTTTTGGCTTATTTTTGCTCGATATTGATAACGGCAACAGGTAGAGGCTTGAAATATTCACAGAATATTTATTTATCTATTCACTTTAAGAATAAATAATTAAATCAAAATAAAACAAATACTTAAGGGAGGCTCCCATACAACAAACGTGATTTTTTTGCCGTTTTTTATAGATAATGGTACGGAACACTTAGTGCGCGAGTCCGACTTGCACTTGGCCGATTTTTTTTTTACACAACGTCGAGTGGCATACCCGCACACGCTCTATATGATGTAAAGCGGTTACCGTAGCCTATGAACGCTTGCAATACAAGTATCTTAGCTTACTGGTGACCTCTCTCACCCGCAGTAATATAACAACCTTCGAGAGAATTGTTATTTGTCTGCGGTTTCTGTGGGTTGGAGTTACTTCCTCAGATGGAGTGCTTTGATGCGCTCTCTAGGAATCGAACCACGGGTGTAACAGTAGAGTTTCTAACCGCTATGCCTCCGAGCTCAATCGAAGTCTGATGCAGTCACTCATTTACAATTTAAATCATATGAAATCAATATCTTCAAACCCTTATTTTTTATACCACTAAGGTTTATACCACAAACAAGCATACGACCTGTCTGATGGTAAACAGTCACCGTAGCCTATGGACATTTACAACACCAGGGTTGTCACTCATGCGTTGCCGACCCTTTAAAAACCTCTTCGCGCCTTTCTTGAAGAGCCCCATGCTGTAGTCCCTTAGGAAAACCTTCACTGGAACTTCATTGCACAAATTCTCTGGAATCGAACAGTACACGATCACTGCGGTTCCAGCATATGAGCCTTAGGTTTAGGTAACGGACCTCGCCAATCCTACGCTATTAGAAAACAGGATAACGCTAGTACGAAGGAAGATGTGTAAGTAATGAAAACTGGTAATTTCAAATGGTAGTACGAAACGCTCGGTGCTTACGACTACCAGTATAATACGGATTGGCTTTTGCATTTGCATCTTTTTACTGATATAAATTACGATATATATCGTTCACTGATCTGACTGTGCAAAGAGAGGCATAAACGACAAAATTACTTACTTAAAAATAATATTTATAAGACATAAGTACTTTTTAACCCTTTAACCGCCGTACCCGTAATATTACGGGATAAGAAACACGGCGCCACAGACGTAATTTCACGTTAAGTTTTATAAATTGTTTATGGGCGCATTTATATTAAAGATTAAGTTGCAATAAACGTTGTACATTACAATCCAGGATGCATTCTTAATAATTAACAAATTTTATTGCGTTTCATTACGATATTTATAGAAAAAATCGTTGTAAGGTGTTACTTAGTACCTACATGAATCGCCAATAACGTGATATTACGTGTACTAGGGATGGGCAAATCGCTGTAATCTAAATGAAATTTTATTGAATAATCATGGTGCGAAAGCAAAAATATTGTATTGAAATCCAAATTATTTCGTAAAATTCGAAGCATGAATAGTCGTACTAATTAGAAGCATGTTGAAACAATAAAAATGTTTATTTTACGTGTTAAATATTAGATATAATTTATTGTTTCGATAAAGAAGCGACAACTGTGAACTTCACTAGTTCAGATTATCTCCGATCGCCGTCACCGTGATTTTACGTGCGGCTCAAGGTCAAACGACGCCATATTTGCTGTTCCTCAGGCGCCGTCACCGTAATAACACGTTCCTTGTACAAATTAGTGTTGTTCCCTTGCCATGTTAGAAGACTACGAATTATTAAATATTTTAGAAGGAAATAATGACTGTTCGACCTGAGGTACGATCAGAATTATATATGAAAATTATTAATTTGATAAATCAAGCTCGAAGAGATGCATCAGAAAACGAAGATGTTATACTAGATTCATTGCTAGAATATTGATTGAAACGTGGTAAATAATGTTATTTTTTATACCACTAAGGTAGCAAACAAGCTTACGGCCTGCCTGATGGTAAGCAGTTACCGTAGCCTATGGACATTTGCAACACCAGGGTGTCACTCTTGCGTTGCCGACCCTGTAAGAACCTTTTCACGCCTTTCTTGAATAGCCCCCGTACTGTAGTCCCTTGATACTTGATTAATAAAGACTGATTTAATATTATTTAAATTTTGAACTTTTATTCATTTAAACTAATCGATAACACTATTTCTCAACCCTATTCGAAATTACGCCGACAGGCCGCTGGCGTTAGGGTGTATGATGGTGTAACAAAATATGGCGGTCAAAAGGTTACGGAATGTTTTTCTCATATGCATTCGTATGTTGGCCTTTAGGGAATTCATATTTTTTTTATACTACGTCGGGAGCCATACAAGCATACGGCGCACCTGATTTAAAGCGGGTACCGTAGCCTATTAACGCTTACGATGTATTAAGTATCACTCGCGCGATGCCTCCTCTGCTGCTAACACAGCAACTCCTTGGGAGCTTACTAGTGACCTCACTCACATGCAGGAATACAACAACCCTCTAGGGAGTTGTTATTTGGCTGCTGTTTTCTGTGAGGTGGAGGTACTTCCCCAGACGGGCTGCTTTGATGCGCCCTACCTCTCTTAAAAATATGTTTTGAACTTATTTTGTAATAATACTAAAAATTTACTTGACTTACACAGGAAATACTGACTGACTATACTGTATAAGAACACACATATGTTTTATACATATAGAGGTATACTATGTAAAATTTGTAATATATAATTGTTGTTTTTTTACGGTTAATTATTCTTGAGGTAATTGAGTAGAAAATATATCATCATTACGCTGACCACGTTTAAACAGTTGTACTTAAGCGTCACATTTTATGGAACCCGAATTCCCACAAGAAAATGAGTTCCATTTCTTTCAACGAGCAAATTTTGTACATATTATATCGTGTATTTCGGAAATAGGTCTAACGATTGGGAGCTGTGTAGGTGTCTATTCTAAAAAACAAACGCGATCTTCCAAAAAAAAAAAAAATTCGTCGCCCAAATATTTCTCATTATATTTTTTTGACAAATTGTATGATCCCAGATCACCTGACAACCCTTGTTTTAACTTGCTATTTCTTGATATATACGTTGATATTAAATTGATCATATCATAGCCTACCTTTTGAGGTATGGGGAACTTCAGTAATATTTCAATTCAATTTCACCAACTTCGCGCGGGCGAAGTTGCGGTACAAAACTAAGTAAATATAACAGTACTTATCTGTTACTGTACTTTCAAGTTACTTGTAACTAATAAATGAATGTATCATCGATATGCTTGTAATATATGGATAATCAATAGATAGATAAAATCTCAAAAATAATAGTGAATATCTTTAACTATATACTATATTTGTAAAAACGACATTTATTGATATTAACTTACAAAATTATCGCTCAGTTTACACTTAATATATCCCAATATTTGAAAAAGATGTTAGTGTAAGGGTTAATCTCATATATTTAGTTTTGATTAAGTGTCTTTCGAATGCGCAGCCCTTCCCATACATCAAGTTAAATGATTCCCTTAGACGAAAATATACCCGTTTCAGAGTGCGATAGGCAGAAAATATACGTTCCTCTCTCTTCGTTTCATTTAGATACCCTTACGGCCCTTCCCTCAATTCTGTGTTCATCTCTTTACTCCAGTTTCGTGGTCACATTACTTAATACAATGAAATTTTTTGTCCCCAACTCGCTTGGATGAATTCTTTTTTGGTGATTATTTTTTGTGGCAATTTCAGATAAATCCGCTTCATCTAACGCCCGTTTACAGATTTAATTTAGAGTGTTTACAGTCGCTAGCCAAAAATTCTACTTATTACAGAAGTACTTTTCTTAGTGACAACAATTATGAAGAAATGCTGAGTTTTAAATGTCAAGGTCTTACGAGCATCTTTTTGTAGATGCCTACGGCTAATTAAGAAACCTGTTTTACTTAGAAATGAGATTTTTTCTTTGTGTAAGCTAAATGTTGCGAGCAAGGGAAATATAAACACAATTACGAATACGATTACAGTTTTTTGACCAGTGATTAAGTTTGCACAACCTGGAACACCTGGTGGAATATACATGAATATTGCTAATATATTAAAAACCACGTGGCTTTATTTAAAATAATATTAAAAAACTATTGAAATATTAAACAATAGAAATAATGAAAAACATAATCTACTAATCTTACTAAATCTATGGTTTTTGTTACAAATGAAACTGCGTAGCTTTCTGTACTCAATTTCATTTCTATAAGTATAAGAGAGAGAGAGAAGAGAATAAATATTTCACTAAGTATATTTTACTAATGGCGCTCGGTTCTCTCCGCATACCCCGCAAGGGACTTGGCGTGAAGATAAATAAAATAACTTCACGCCAAATCCCTTGCGGAGTTGGCAGAGAGAATCGAGCGCCACGCGACTCCATCCTTACACACCTCACTCACTTCTTTAACATTCATTGCTCTTCTCATGCACTCTCGCCGGTTCCTGGAGCTGGAGTTCTGACATCACCTTCTGATAAAACACGACCAATTTGGTCATGGTAGGTTAGTCTCGGCCTTCCTCGGCTCCTACATCCTTCCACTTTTGCATTGTATATCTGTTTCGTCATTCTTTCGTCCCGCATTCTTTCTACATGTCCGAACCATCGGAGCATGCCCTTTCTTATCTTAACACCGACACTCTCTTTTAGACCAACTCTTTCTCTTACGTCTTCATTACAAACGCGGTCAGCAAGCGTTATGCCACAAATTTTGCGCAATGCTCTCATCTCGGCCGCATTGATTCTACTTTCATGCTCTCTCTGCCATACCCAGCTCTCACTTCCATAAGTTAGCGTTAGAATTAGCACCGCGTTGTGTACAGCGAGCTGTGCCTTCTGGCTTAGATTTCGGCTGCCTAAAAGATTACCCAACGCTCCATTCACCCCTTTGCTGCTAAAAGCACTTCCAAGATATACAATCTCATTCACTTGCTCCAACACTACATCATCAACCATAATCCTAGTGTTCGTTCTGGTTGTCTCTCTTTCAAATATGCGTGCGCGTGATGTTATAGATATATAAATAAATATATATATAATGAGTAAACAAAGACAAAACGTTACAGTATTTTGTTCGGTAACCTGCACCACGCATCTCACCTATTCCCTATCACCTACCATCTCACGCCTATAGCATAGGTTTTTTTGTATGCAATTGTTATTCCAGTACTAACATATAGTTCAAAAACTGTTGCATATAAAAACTATATTTACCTTAAGTTACAAAAATAAAATCATTACCTTCCTGCAATCATTTATTACTATTCTGTATTGTTACAAATTTAAGTAACATATTAAGTACATCTACAGTTTGATAGTTTTACACAACCCTTTCATTATCTACTTATAAAATATAGCAATAGTTTTGCAAAATGATCCAAATAAATATAATAGTATACATATAAAAGATATTTTTGGCTGACAAGAAATCACAAACATAACCCTCAAATGAATAATATATTTACATTTTCAAATATTTACACTTACGTATCTATTTATGTACAATATCTAATATTATTAGAATTTAAAACAATGATGTAATTAGTGATTCTATACATAGTTACATATTATCGTAATTGTAACCTAAAGAAAGTAGATAACATTATTTTACAGTTTTTTTACTTGTCCACGACAAGGGTATTGAGTTAGGCATGTCAATAAAAATTTACTCCAAATAATACAAACAATGTCAAAAACGCAACTGTGACTGACCTTTTGTCTTACCCTTTTATCTCGTTCGTTTACTTAGAAACTCGTAAATTTGTTTGTGCCTGCTCCTTCGACATAAGTAAGCAGAACAAGGGCAAAATGAAATAAAAACAACTAACAGAGAGGAATGTTTAGTACTGATCCAACAGATTTGGTACAACCATGAAAAGGGCCGGAATTGAACAATATATTAGTACCATGCTAAGGTAATTTCTTATGGGACATTTTCTGAATGAGATTTAAATAAAATGAACAGTAAATTTTACGATTATATTTTATGACGAAATTCTGCTCTCTGTGTGATAGATACAGTAAGTATTACCTTAGTTTACTACTATGCTCTTCTATACGTTACAGTTCAATCGAAACTCGTTTTCCAGCGAATGTCAAATGTTTTGACATTAAAGTGTTAGTTGATAGAAAATTGCTTTACTGAGTTCTCTAAGAGTATCATCGGTATGAGCCAAACTCGTGAGCTGTCAGAAATTATTGGAATTTTCGAATTATTGCCGACTAGTAACCAATAATTTACTCCTCACTCCTCCCAGTTTGTGAAGAGTTTAACATAGCCGTAAATACGTCTTTTTTTCTGAAAATCATTAAATAATTTATGAAATTTCTATTTTCAAAAAGCTTGGCGCGCGGTGTGCGCAGAAAATGTAATTTAGTTGTACCTAGTAGTTACTACCAACCATACAGTGTCCAATCAAATTAATCAGTTACTTTTTTTATAAACATATCACATTGAGCTTGTTGAAAACAAACAATCCAAAATAAAAGATTTTAATCATCTAAAGAAATAAAAGTGGGTACTTTTACCTGTCATTATTTAAATAAAATAATGTCGGAAAGATGCAGCATACATAAGAGCTTGTATAAAAGTTTATTTTTAATCAATATATATATATATTAATTTCAACTATAATCTTTGGAGAAAAAGTGTTAGGAATGGTATCATTTTCTAATATTTTTTGATGATTTATACGTATTTTATTATAAATATAAACAAGTCTAATTAGAAACGTCATTTTATGTTTGCTATATTATTTTTTTATCCTTTATAAATTTTAACATTCCATATTTGCCATTTTGTTAATGTGGAAGGTAAAGAGAGGGATGATATAATTTTTTGATGAAGGCTTTTCGATTATTTCTGTGCTAGTTAGATTTTTTATATATTTTTTATAATATGTACCAAACGCTTTATCATTTGCAATTAATACCCTTTTTTTTGTTTTATAGACTTCGCAGTTAAGGGGGACAGGGCTGACAGAGATAGAGGCACCACTGATGCTGATATATTTGGTAGCAGTCAGAACCCGTTATATACGTTTTCCCATACATTTCGCGGTCGTATACGACCACCCGGGTTTCGAAGGGTTAAACCTAATTAAAATTATGTATCCTTAAGGCCCAATTTCAATTCTGATATTATACTACATTCATTATGCGGGTATACTTTGTCGTATCTGAAATAAAATAGATGCAATAAAATACCGTGTGAAAATAATATGATATACACACGACTATCAATAAACTCGTCCATGGTGGTGAGGCCTTTCAGTTTTTTATGTCTTTCAATGTTGTATTATGTTTTATGACTGTTGTATTGATATCAATAAAAAGAAGGTATTCCAGATGTTTGAAACATTCTTAGATGTTTTCACTTCCCGGGGTTTCGTTGTCGTCAGCGGATGTTTAAATTTAGTTTACCAGTTAAAGGTTAAGTACCAACGCTGGCGATAATTAATGGTATTATTGTCACCTAGCTTTAATTTTGTTCAGCATTAATAGGCATAAATTATGATGTCCTATTTTGTGGAAATCTAATAGAGATTTATTTAATTTAATTTGATTTAAAATGGTAGGACATACTTTTTATATAGCCAGCGATACAAAAACAGTTCATTCTTATTTCTTGTTTATATTGATATATTTATACTAATAATATTTGGATAATAAGTTGCTATCCATAAAAGTGTGGTACAATTGTTTTTGTACCATATTTTTATGGATAGCAACTTATTATCCAAATATTATTAGTATCTATTACCTATATCTTTACGTAAGCAGCAATTACGCATGGATATAGTTTAAATTATTTTGTAGGTAATAATCCACTAAAAGTTATTTGAATTTTAGTAAAACTATACGCAAGTAGTTCTACTATACGTGACATAATACCTGCAAGCAGTGAATCTTGTTCATATCTGTCTAAAAGAAAGACACAAAATATTGTTGAAAATAGCTAGTCATTACTTTCTTCTAAACAGCAATAGCATAAAAATTATGCAAAATGAAGTAATTGAAATTGCTACATGCGTTTGGGAGCAATAATGTACAGGGTATACGGAGGATTTAAACAAAGCAATCCATTTTTGAAGAACAAATGCTAATTAAAAAACATTGCAATGTGACCATAAAGAAAGTAATAAAACAGTCGTACTTATTAAGAATTAACAATTTCATTGTTCTAATAGTTTAGTAGATTAGCTCAAGTATATGCTACACTGCCGAGCAGTGAAACATTTCAAGATGTCTTCAGTACGCTCTACTTGATTGCTATAGAGAAATCCTACATAAGATCATCCAAGTATCGATATTGAGAGTTCGAAAACTTACTTATTTATATTGGTTCCAAGTTACTTTTTGACGTGTTTCCTTTTACGAACCGTAGATGGCAGAAATCATATAAGTACTCAACATACGTATATCATTTCATTACGTGCCCTCTATTTCGTGTGCAATGTTACATTTACTTTTGTCGAGTTATTTTGTAAGGTTTTAATAATAACAAAATAGAAGGCCATCGTAACATAAATACGTGAAAAATCTTTGATATATAAATACAAATAGTAATTTCATACTCTGATAATTCGCAATGATGAGGTTAGAAGCAGAGTTGGTCTGAAAGAGAGCGTCGGTGTTAAAATAAGAAGAGGCATGCTCCGTTGGCTCGGACACGTAGAAAGAATGCAGGATGAAAGAATGACGAAGCAGATATACAATGCAAAAGTGGAAGAATGTAGGAGCCCAGGAAGACCAAGACTTGCCTACCATGATCAAATTGGTCGTATTCTATCAGAAGGTGATGTCAGAAGCGCTAGAAACCGGCGAGCGTGCATGAAAAGAGCAATTAAAGTTAAAGAAGCGAGTGATGTATGTAAGGTTCCAGTCACGTGGCGCTCGGTTCTCTCTGCCTACACCGTAAGGGATTTGGCGTGAAGTTGTAGATAGATAGATAGATAATTTCAGATTAATTAAATCAACGGGGTTGCTAAAATGTAGACGTATCTTTATGCAAAGACGTGTCGTTGTATTGAAAACAACATTATAAAACAATAAAAGGCAAATTACCAATATTATATAACAATTAATTATGTTATATGTATAATGTATGTTTACTACACAGACCTACGAAGGAACCTACTAGAAAATGAAACCATTGTACCTTTTTCTCCATAATATTATTCATCGGAATAAGTACTGCCAATTCCATTAGAATAATATACGATAAAATAAATATAAAATAGGCGTTAGAGAGAATATTAATGTATAACCTTGCTCCTATAATGTGACTTTGTCATATAATTTTATTTCCTAACATATACGTATTGTCTGAAATATACATATGGGCTCAGAATTTATATTAAAAATGAAGGGTCTATATATGCATAGTCTCTAATTCCAGATCAAAGGCGAGGCTATTAGTTGAGGCAGACTCTCGGGGTCTCTGTGTGCTAGAACCAATTATTGTTTGCTCAACTTGATCAAACGCAAATAACGTGGCAAAGAGAGCAACTGTGCGACTTAGATACATTACACATAGATAAGCTGCTTGCCTTGATTCAATCTTGGCTCATTCGGGATTGTTATAACGAAATCGATTTGGTCGTAATCTCTGCACGGGATTAGAGGACGGGCGTAGTTAGCTGGAAAAACAAAGGAGAATGAGCCGAGGATA
The DNA here is from genome assembly GCA_947507595.1 of Pyralis farinalis. Classification (NCBI taxonomy): domain Eukaryota; kingdom Metazoa; phylum Arthropoda; class Insecta; order Lepidoptera; family Pyralidae; genus Pyralis; species Pyralis farinalis. The sequence continues at coordinate 20,852,074 of OX382274.1, forward strand.
ATCTCATAACGGCTTCTTGTAAAGTAAACGCTGGCTAATCTTATCAGAGTCGTTTATTATAGCAATTATTATATTAGATTTTTATAAAAGGGTATACAGACTGTTACTTTTTACAGAAAATAAACTATTCGTACTTTAAAATCGTAAATATTCTAATAATTCACTTAAATTAATCTCACAGGAAACGTTCGCTTCTAAATCATCGTTGTATTTTAAATACATTTTAACACAATCCAATGGATGTCATTGTTAAAGTACAAACGTGTTTGTTTTATCATGTTACAGTAAAAACATGATTTACAGTATTTTTCTTCCTTGAAGTTTTCTGCCTGGGAAGTTACTTTTCGTTGCTTGGTCATCTCATAGATAATCGCCTTAAAGTTGAACAACTTGCAACCTTAATGAGGTCAATAACAGTAGATGCGGATAAGATTATAATAACTAAAGTAAAAGTTGAAATGTATGGGGCGATGATTAGTAAAGTAAGAAATGTGCTGATTCTGAGCTGGTTCACGGTGGTGATGGTAGTGACAGAGGCGAAGATGGTGCGGTCGAATCGCGGCGGCGTTGATCCCGAACTCTGCATAGCAGCCGGCCGCTCTCCGCTCAGCACGTGGACTATCACTGAAGCTGATTCTGTGTAACAATATCGAAAAATTATGTTAAAATGTGCCAAAAGTATAATACTAGTACGGTAAGAACATAAAATTATCTCCGATAAGTTTTTTTTTATACAACGTCGGGAGGCATACAAGTATACGGCCCACCTGATGTAAAGTAGTTACCGTAGCCTATTAACGCTTGTAACATATATCACTCGCGCGATGCCTCCGCTGCTGCTTACACAGCAACTCCTTAGGAGCTTACTGGTGACCTCACTCACACGCAGGAACACAACAACCCTCTAGGGAGTTGTTATTTGGCTGTGGTTTTCTGTGAGGTGGAGGTACTTCCCCAGACGGGCTGCTTTGATGCGTCCTACCTTTCTTGAAAAAATCTTTCTTCTCTCTTTGTTATTGATAGGTTTCGTAATAAACATGTCATCATGATATATTATTGCGCCAAATGTCCAGGATGGAATACAAGTAAAAACCGGAATATTAAAAATAAGGGCCAATCCCTTAGGAAACAAAACCCTAAAGAGGTTTTTTTGTTGAATAAATATATACGTAGTTGTATATATGTAGTAGATAGTTAGTTGTGTATATATATATATATATGTACGTATATCGTATCTTCTTTAATATAGTATCGAAACTACTACATTTATAAAACAACAATTTAAGAAAAATCATTGTTACAGGAAAACGTTAATAATATTTAACAAAAGATGTAAGGCAACCTCACAGCCTCACAGAAATTCAATTTACGTAACAGCAGAAAATATAAATGTTCTATTTATTATTATTGTTTCCCTCCGTTCTCTTTCAATTACGAACAAAAGTCAACGAACAGATTCAGTGGTTATTTCGCATTATCGACTTTGATTACAATTGTATAAAAGCAGATTTTAAGCAAATGCTATTATGCAAATTGAAATAATTTGATTTAGTACCAATAACATCGTTCGCGCATATTCGATGCCGCTTATTCAGTTGTTTCAAGCTATGTAATTTGAGCTTTACACGTGATTTGTTAAAATCGATAATCGCTAAATATATATTAAGTTGTTCCCGACCATTAATTGGTTATTAAATTTATGTGTTTGCTCTAATTGGTAATCGTATGATATCACGCTATCACTTCGTTTAAAATAATATTGAAATTCTGTTTCTCTTTAATTCTAGTCAAATTAAACTGTACAGGGACGCATGCAATCTACCATAATATAGCCGTACCAGATTTCTGTAGTTCTGTATGCCATATATATACATACATATATACTCCATGTTGAAAGACATTTTTATACACCTATTTTTAAATTAAATGTCAGAACAGCCAATCGACCGAACCCGTACTTTTGCACTTCGATGAAAAGGCCTTTATACTGTTAGGAATCTCCAGGGATATTGACTTGGCCAAAAATGTCAAATATCAAGGTTGTAAAAGTTTTTCATAACCAAGTCTTTAAAGAGACAAGCATTACTATGGCATTATGACAGCATTATAATTGTGACTTAGGTCGGAATTTACAGACGACAACTGGTCCAGTATTTAATTTGATCTGTCATTGAGTCAGTCTTTCGTCATCGCAGCAGAGATAGTTTTCTAATTAGTAATCTAATTGCTTAAGTTCTCTAAATGCCATTTATAGTAATTTTGATGGTGTATTAAGGTAATCTATATTAATATATAAAGCGGAGAAGTTTGTTTCTTTGAACTGCTAATGTCTGGAACTGACAGTTGAATTTGAAAAAAAAACTTTTTATGATTGATAGTCCAATTCTTAAGGAATATAGGCTATTCAACACCACGATACGACCCTTAGAAGCTGAAGAAATAGAAAGAAAATAGAGAAATCAATTCTTATAGCCATACCGAGATACGCGCGGAGGAAATCATGGGCTAATCTTCAGATGAACTTAATATGGCTTTCAAAGTTCTTAAGGGGCTAAGTTATATGTCATATGTCTAGTATGACTTAACAAATGTATTCTTCTTTACCGGTTAAGGGTATGTAAAAATTGACTTAATATTTCCAGTACTGCAAATGTTATGCACACATTTTCTATTTAATACTTCACATCTTGGCATAGAGTTTACCTATGCCAAGAGGTATTTGGAGTGACGTCTGTGCGCCGGTTCACTATAGACTCGTTTTACACCGTTCCTTTGTTTTAAATGTGTTTTTCGTTTCAAATTTCTCGTTTAACAGTGAAATATATATAACTTTTTAGCTAGTACAACCGGCTTTGTAGTAGTGAAAACCAAATCGAAATCGCATGGTTAACCCCGAAGTTACAAGAGAATAAAATTTTTTTTAGTTAATAACTACCGACGGCTGCGCGTTGAGTAAACAACAGTGACCTTTGGACCGCTGCGATCGAGCTAAGCGCATCAGTTTGTTTTCATTGCATCATTATACGAGTCGATCAACTAGTCACCTGTCGACAAAACAACTATGCCTAAACTTTGTACCGCGTGTGGGAATGCAATTCAAAACCTCGAATACATGGATTGCGGGCGTTGCAAAAAGTTGTATGACTTAATTTGCATTAATTTCAAAAATGATGAATGGAAAAAAATGTCTCAAAAACAAAAAGATAAGTGGGTGTGCCCTTCGTGTTTATGTTCGCGACCAAAGGGCGATAACTCCTCCTCTCCTGTTCGTCCATCTATCACCATACCCGATGACAAACACGAAGATTCCAGAAACATAAACACTACTCGAGGCTCCAAACCAAAATCACCAAATCTGAATTCCGACAGTAACTCAATGATGCCAGAACTGATTGAGGAGATCAGAGAGATGAGGAAAGAAGTCAAGGTGATATCGGTCTTGCAGAAAGAAGTTGAAGACCTTAGAATACAACTCCATTCGGTCTCCACTACACTTCAGGAAGCATTAATAGACTCAAGAACAAAGCTGGATGAAGCCAACCGTGAGATTTTAGCATTAAAGTGCGCAGTTCTCCAATCCCAGAGAGATCTTGAATCACAAGAACAGATCTGCATTAGTAATGAACTCGAAGTGGCTGGTATACCAGAAAATGATAGTGAAAACCTAGCAGTTACAATAATAACAACTTCGAAAAAACTTGGAGTCGATTTAGAAGAGACGGACGTGAGCTTCGTGGCGCGGGCTGGGCCAAAACGTGTCCATATCAAAGCGGATCATGATAAACCGCGCCCTATTATTGTCAAACTAGTAAGACGCCGGAAACGCGACGAAATTTTAAAAGCGAGCAAATCACTTAAAAACCTAACCACAGAAGGAATCACAGCCGGACCTCATAAAGCGGTGTACATTAACGAACGCCTTACGAAGAAAACCAGGCAGTTATTTCGAGAAACCAGGCTACGTTCAAAAGCATATAACTTCCAGTTTTGTTGGATTCGCAACGGTGCTGTATACTCGAGACAAAGAGAAAACATGCCTGCAATCCGCATACAATCGCTGGAGGACATTAACTTCAAAATTGGGCCTGCAGCCGCCGGCTTCAAACCCTTGCAGTGAGCTAGTGTCATTTGAGTCTCCAATTTCACACAATTTTTCTGTAGCATTGTTCATCGGCATCGTTTTGTTTTTTTCTTTAGTTAACTATTTAAATACTCATAACTTAACTACCTCACATCACCTACCACAACATAACACTTCACAGAAAACTCACACACGTGACAACCCCACACCATATATACACATAAAATTTCAGGACAGCATACTATTGAACGGCTTAAGTAAATGCAGTTTTCCTCAATGGAGGTCGGGCTCTCGGGTGTTAAGGTATATCCAGTATCCTATGTCTAAAATACACAATGTGTGATCCACAAGAAGACATAGACAACTCATTATCTATTAAATGCCTTACAACCGAGAGACCCGAAATCTGCTCTTCTGTATTAACGCCTGATCTAAACCTGAAGATCCTAACACTCAATAATAAGAAGCATCCAACAGAACCTTGACGATTTTATCATCACTCTTCGTAGACTAAACATAGATTTCGATATTCTAATCCTAACGGAGTGCTGGATCAGTGAGCATACTTTAATTCCAGAAGTTCCTGGTTACTGTACATTTAACACTAAGAACATCATAAATAAATGTGGTGGTGTCGTCTGCTTTGTGAAAAACATTTGGAATCCTACCGTCTACGAACCTTTGTGTGACGAATGTAATTTTCTAGCAATATCCACGGAAAATATGTTTGTGCTAGGCATGTATCGCTCCCCTTCTTTTTCCAACGTCGATAAGTTTTTGTGTTCTTTAGATAATATTCTTACAAAACATAAGAAAGCGAAAGTTATCGTGCTTGCGGGTGACACTAACATAGATATATTACATGACAGCCCTAATGAAAAACTAACCGATTATACTTGCCTTATGGCCGAACACCAGCTGTTACCCGCTATTACAGAACCAACGCGTAACAATGCATGTCTCGATCATATTTATATAAAAAACCCGTCGCGCGTAGCACTAGGCCTAGTATTTAAAAGTAACATAACGGACCATGATATATGTATTGCTGGTCTCTCTACGTCGCCCTTGTGTCAACGTCCAATCAAAAGACCACATTGTAAAACTGACATACAAGGTTTGCTCAAAGACTTATCTACAACTGACTGGAATCCCGTTCTGGAGAGTAACGATGTCGATAGCGCTGCCAATTACTTTTCTAACATCTTACACGATGCATTAGAAAAACATACGAAGTGTGTTAAAATTCGTCGTTCTTACAATAATTTAAAGCCGTGGATTACTCCGGGATTAATGCGTTGTCAAAGAAACCGGGACAAACTACATCTGCAAGCCAGGAGAAATCCGACTGATATCATAATTCAAACAACATACAGGCGGTATCGAAACTTTTTCAAAGGTCTTCTAAATAGAATTAAAACTAAATATTATAATAACTTAATCCTGGAACAAAAATGTAACCCTAAAAAACTTTGGACTACCATCAAAGATATCTGTAATATACCACGAAAGAATAATGACGCAAACGCTTTAATAAAAATTACTTCGGACCCAGTTGAATCTTTAAACATATCAAATAATTTCTTCACTTCGATTGGTAACAGCTTGGCTGATGAAACACTCCAAAAACTCAACGTCAACGAAGTGCAACTTGCTTCCAAAGTATCACTGCCGGGATCTCCTTGTTCATCGTTCTTCATGGCCCCAACTGATGTGGTTGAAGTGGACTCTCTCATAATGGGGTGGAAGAATGAGAGTGCACCCGGCATCGATGGTTATACTCCGCCATTAATCAAACAAATACGCCATGTTATCTTGGAACCATTGGTGTATATTTTCAACCTCAGTATAGCAAAAGGTATTTTTCCCAAAGGCTGGAAAAGAAGTATAATAACTCCTATACACAAAGAAGGTAGCAAAGATACACCATCTAATTACAGACCTATATCTCTACTTAACATCTTCTCAAAACTTCTTGAAAAGGTCATCAATAAGCGAGTCTTGAAGTATTTGGAGAAAAATAGTCTGATCTCAAGCAATCAATTTGGCTTCAGAGGGGGTGTATCCACAGAAGACGCCGTTGGCCTTCTAGTACAGAATGTTTCTGAATCACTTGACCAGAGAGATTGCTCCATCGGTGTCTTTATCGACCTAGCAAAAGCCTTCGATACGGTATCTACGGCTATTCTTCTAAGAAAGTTGGAATGCATCGGCATCAGAGGAACTCCAAACAGCTGGTTCGAAAGCTATCTTACTGGTCGTAGCCAATCTGTTAGAGTTAATAACGTGGTAAGTGAAGCATTACCAACAAGTTTCGGTGTTCCGCAGGGAAGTATTCTTGGTCCAACACTTTTTACTATCTACGTAAACGACCTTCTACAACTGTCATTACCTGGTACCAAGATAATATGTTACGCGGATGACACTGCTGTGCTATTCAGAGGTTCATCATGGGAAATCACTCATAAACTCGCAGAAGAAGGTATGTTTCACATTACTAATTGGCTGGAACAGAACTTACTAAGTGTTAATACTAATAAATCTACTTACCTTGCATTCCATAAGGCAGGCACATCGTGCCCTAGACAACTTCCTCCATTAATAATCCATAAATGTACACTATCCACTACATTGTGTAATTGTGAAACAATAGGCAAATCGGCTGTGGTGAAATACTTAGGCGTCCGAATAGATGAAAATTTATCATTTAAACAACAAATCTCTTTTCTTTCAGGACGAGTCAAAAAGAATATTTATATACTTAAAGCCCTAAGACAATCAAGTCCATTAGACATTCTAAATACAGTTTACACGTCGCTGTGTCAATCAATATTGCTTAACTGTATAAGTATCTGGGGAGGATCCATTAAAACCAGCTTCATTCAATTAGAAAGAGCACAGCGCGCCGTTTTAAGAGTCATGCTAAGCAAACCATTTAGATTCCCAACCGACACTCTGTACACAGAAGCCAAAGTTCTCCGCGTCCGTCAGCTATACATATGGCGAGTCTGCTGCTCACAACATAAAAAAGTACTCAGTTCACCATACTACAACGCCCTAATGAAATGTCGAGTTTTTAGGATCCCCCTACCTTGCGTTCGCACTACGTTCGCAAGGCGGTTGCCAACCTTTTCCCATCCCTTCATCTACAACCGTGTAAATCGGAAATGTTCGATCAAAAACTTGTCGTTACACAGTGCCAAAAAAGTGGTCAAGACCTGGCTTCAGGATCGTAACTACGATCAAACTGAGCAACTTCTCCCATCTAGTCATTAAAACTACGGCCGTGCCTAATGCTGTCCTGCACCCATACAAACACACACACATACACGCTCCCTCAAACAAACACATAAACACACACACAAACACATTTCACATGACACAATGCGATACATTTTCACGCAATTACTGAAACTTCTTAGCTTCACTTATAATAATCCGTCATAGAAAGTAAATTTATTATAATGTAGACATTAAGTAAACCGGCACAGTTACGTCAAATTCGAATTGTAAAGTCACTCCATGATTACTACGACACGGGCCTGCGAGCCTAGTGTAGTAATCGCAGGAATTATGTTACACTCTGATTATTCTTTTTTTCTGCAATAAAATTTACTTTACTTTACTTTACCTCAAACTGCCTCTAAATTAAGATATCAGTGTAATATATTTCAAAATATGAGGCAGAATATGAGGTATGCCAATGTAGTATGGATTTACTAAAAATAAATCAATGAATTCTCGTAATATATATAGATAATGAAATGCTAGATTATGGAAATGTTATAAATGCCTAAGATTATAGATAAATATCAACAATATTATATAAACTGGTGTCGATAGAACATACATGTGACAAATATATGTTTCCATGTTAGTTTACTTACCAGAACTACTGGGCGCGCAAGTATAGTTCCCAGAATCGTGTGGTGCAGCCCTAGCTATTAGTAGCCTGCTGGTGCGCGTACGCTGTTCAGTCTCAACGCTGATACCTCCGCGTTGGGCGTAGTTCACCACTTGCTCCCCTCGATACCAATAGATGAAACTGCAACAAACTGTGTGGTCAAAAATGTGACAATATCTCACGGTACCCTCTCGTCTGGCATGTCTTTGAGCCCCCTGACCGATGAGATCTTATACTATTTGTCGCAAATATGGAGAAATAAATTATATTAGGACAGGTTGGGACTTTGAATATTTGGCTATCCAACATATTACAATCTCAGAAACACAAGATGTGCAACATAATCTGTGGGTTCAAAGTGAAGGTCACATGGACGTGGTGCATCCTGCCGAGTAGCAAACGAAGCTTTAACGAAAGAGAGGGAGGAAAGGGACATTATTTTCGCGAAAAATACTTTTTGGCTATATATTTTCATGGCTTGATAGCGTCGTTGCTAGTGTCAATCTAATTGAAAGTGTGCAACTACGATTACAGCTTTATATAGGTTTATGTAGTATTCTTCTTAGTTAAGCTGTGGATCCTAGTTATTGCCAATAGATGACAATCGTCAAACCAAGTCGGTGGTTTGAAAATTCTACCATTACGGAATCCAGCAGTGTCAGGAATAATCAACAATTCTGTTAAAAAAAATGAGGTGAGTAAATATAGTTTAACACGTTGCCTGCCAACTCATACGAAGCCCAATATCACTACTACAAAAGGATTCTAATATGTATATCGGGTTGATAACTTAGCCTAATCTATACTACGTTTATGCTCGTAGTTGGCGCTGAGAGCCCGGCTTCTTACCACGAGTATACTAGCAGACAACGTGTCAATGTGATGATAAACTGGTAGTAATTCGTAATTCCAGGATTATTGGAGAAGCATTATCTCTGTATCCTCTACTGATTATAAAATGCGATGTGTTCAGAGGACTGATTTGAAACTACGTCTAGTGTAGTATTTCTTCTATAGTCGCGCCGCTGGCATCGGCAGGAATATCATCCATAGCACATTGTTGTTGTTTAGAAGTAGAGAGTGATTTAAAAGAATATATACCTACGTACTTATTTCCTAGAGATCCAGCAATAGCTAGAGAGGCAGATCACATCAGCGCAATCCAACTGGGAAAATACATCCACCTTACAGAAAACCGCATTCAATTAAGAGCTCCCTATAAGGTTGTTGCATTTCTACGAGTTATTAAGATTACCAGTTAACCAGGAGTTGCTGTGTTAGCAGTTGGAGTGGTAAATGGTTTTTTTTTTATATTGCAAGCGTTCACTTACAGTAATCACTTTATCAGTTGGGCGGTATATCTCTCGACACTGTACAAAGAAATACATAAAAAATAAACTATAAGTTTTACTATGTTGATACTGTTGATTGTAGGCACTTGGTGGAATTTTGAAGACATCGCGTTAATGTTAATACTTGCACTTGTACAGATTCCACTTCACAGTTTTATTTAATAATTATTTTTACCGACCGGTTTCGCCTTTACGGCGAACCTTTACGGCCTTTACGGTTTTATTTTTTACTACACTACACTGATTGCACGGTACCGCCATATGTTGTATAAAATACCTTGATAATGCCGTAAAGGCGAAACCGGTCGGTAAAAATAATTATTAAATAAAACTGTGAAGTGGAATCTGTACAAGTGCAAGTATTAACATTAACGCGATATAAGTTTTACATACAAATATGAAGTGGTAATTATTAATATAGCGTAAAAATATGTCCGATATACCGATAAATATCGAATGTCGGTTCCCATGTTCATATTAAAATATTTATTTGCATCATAGCATTCGTCCGCCGGCCAAGACACCGACCTTGATTACGAATGTGCCCCTCGTATAAAGTTTTCCACGCCTTTACTGTTTTTTTTATACAACGTCGGAAGGCATACAAGCATACGATCCGTAAAGCGGTTACCGTAGCCTATTAACCCTTGTAATATATTGAGTATCACTCTCGCGATGCCTCCTCTGCTATTTACACAGCAACTGCTTAAGAGCTTCCTGCTGGCCTCACTCACACGCAGGAGCACACCAACCCTGTAGGGAGTTTTTATTTGACTGCGGTTTTCTGTGTGGTGAAGGTACTTCCGCAGACGGGCTGCTTTGATGTACCCTGCCTCTCTTCCTACTACTTCCTATTGTGTAGAAAAGTCCACATAAAAATAGGAAAACTATATATCAGAGTTTAATCATAATTAATATTAATTATTTTACAGCCATTTTTAGGAAGTCGGTGGCCCAGCCACATGAGTAAAGAAATTACTGATGTGGCCCAGCGGTTAATGACGCGACTTTGTCACCGACGCTCGTGAACATGTCTGTTCATGTTGGTCTGGATACTTTTAAGAGAGGTAGGGCACACCGATACAGCCTGTCTGGGGAAGTACACACAGAAAACCGTAGCCAAATAACAATGTGGTGGGTTGTTGTGTTCCTGCGTGTGAGTGAAGACACCAGCAAGCTCCTAAGAAGTTTCTATGTCAGCAGCAGAGGTGGCATCAAAAAAAACAGATAAATGTAGAAAGTGCATGAAAAGAACAATGGAATAAAGAAGCAATAGAGGTGTGAGATCGCGAAATGTGGCGTTCAGTCCCTTCTGCCTACTCCGCAAGGTACTTGGTGTGAAAATTATATATAGATAGACAGATGAACATGACAGACGTACCTGTTTAATGCAAATGTATTTTTTCTTTAGTTTTCTTTCTATGTCTATTCAATGTTTCCTCGTTACTATTTTATACAATGTTGGGAGGCATGGAAGCATACGGCCTACCTAATGTAAAGAGGTCATTCTAGCTTATGAAGCTTGTAACGCTATCAGCACGTGGCTAACACAGTAACTCTTTGGGAGCTTACTTATAACCTCACTCACTTCAGGGAGTTGTTATTTGGCTGAGGATTTATATGAGGTGGAAGTACTTCTGTAGTTCGGCTACCTTGATCATAAGACATACTCCAGAATCATTTTTTCTATTATTAATATCTAAGAGATTAAATAATTTATATAATATATTCTTTGTTCGCTGGTGAGGCCCGTACGTCGAAGAAATTATATTTCGAAAAATGTGCGACCTTATCTAAGAAAGGTCTGGTTTTCCCTCTTGGGTTGTGGTCCAACAGCAGTCGCCCCGCGTAAAAATCAGTATCTTCGCCAAATCAATAGGCTATGGTACCGGATCCCGTCAATACTAGCGGAGTAAGAAACGCGATGATGCTAAAATCAAGAAGGTATATATATGTTCGCTAATATTTTTATCCAAAAAAGAGAAATATCAAATTCACAATCGCAATGTAGTACATTGCGATTGTGAATACTATTGAATTATATCATTGTAGGATAAACGAACATATTATATAATTTTAGAGCTCAAAGAATTTATTATTTAATATGTTCGCTCATAACTCTACCATAGTAAAATCAAATAATTACGACATCTTCATACACCGCACCGAACGCGGTTTCTATGTGTGCGCGCCCGTACGTATGCGTCGTCGCACGCACACACTGATAAAATTTATCGCTGCTAAAGGTGCCCAAGTCGTGGCTACGCTACGCCGTGCGTAATACCGCCCGCGCCCACGCACGCACCGCCGCACGTTGGACTGAAATTATATCTTAGTGGAATTAGCGACACTCGAAAATCTACTATTTCATTTTGGAAAAATAATATTACAAACGTATACTACTCGTCAATACAATGATTTCATGTCATATTCAATCATTGATTTCAAAAATTATTTACAAAGTTATAGGACATTGTTATTTTTTTTTTGCATGGAGTAGAACATAAAAATCGTAAAAAATCAAAACCTCATATTTCCCCAATATAATTTTTACAGTATGGATTAAAGGGTATTTTTTACTATCTTTCAACAAAATGTCGTATTTCGAAAATCTTCGGAACCGCGCCATTTTGGACTTTAAAAATATTTATTTTTCTAAATTTATAATACGACAAAGAGGTTAAGAACTAAAATTAATTTATGATGAATCGCATTACCAATTCTCAAATATTGATTAGATTGATTATTTTTATCTAATACCTACTCTACTAAAGTTTTACATTTTTTTTTTAATGTGAGAATGCATACTAATGACCCTTAGTAATGACATATATATATAAATAAATGATAATAACTACGTGACATTTATCGCGTAAACAAATGACGTCATCGACACGTGAGCCAATCAGAGCGCAGAACAGCAGGTAGCTCTATCTCGCTCTCGCACCAATCACAACAAAATTGTAAAACCAACTTCATTGAAGAGTAAAGTCAAAATTGGAGCAAACCATAGAAAGAAAGTTTGTTTGGAGTGTTTTATTATAATTATTTTTTAATTAAACATCAGACCATTAATAAATTCCTAAGGGATTTAATTCGAATGCATCTAAATAGAACTCAGATAAAGTTATTCTAATCTCATTCAACCAATTCCGAGATATCGGGGAAAGTACATAAAAGACATACAAAACGAAATATTGAAATTTCTCCTTATTTGTAGTCGGTTAAATAAGCGATGGGTTGTTGCATATTTATTGAGCAAAATTCCGTTTGTGATTTTACAGAATATTTACCTCCCCTGATAGACTATTATTCAGTTGATTCCGAGTTTAGATGTATCGTCATAATTATATTTTTTAATTTTCGATTCGATTTGTTACCTTTAAATTTTTCAATTCAATTGAAGAAGATTAAAAAATAATAAAACATGCAACGGAAAAGTAAAAGGAGTTATTTAATATAATACAGCTTATTACTACAACTACACAGCATACTTCGCGGTTCTAGAAAGGTTTTCTTTGGACCCTTAGGTTCTAGAATGAAGCATCTGTAAAGGAATAGTAAAGGAATCCACAGTATAAGCTTCTTAATAAAGCAATACTAATAAGTAGTTTATGAGAGGTAGGGCACATCAAAGCAGTACAGTCTGGGGAAGTACCTCCACCTCACAGAAAACCACAGCCAAATAACAACTCCCTAGAGGGTTGTTGTGTTCCTGCGTGTGAGTGAGGTCACCAGTAAGCTCCCAAGGAGTTGCTGTGTAAGCAGCAGAGGAGGCATCGCGCGAGTGATACTTAATATATCGCAAGCGTTAATAGGCTACGGTATCCGCTTTACATCAGGTGGGCCGTATGCTTGTATGCCTCCCGACGTAGTAGTAAAAAATCGGCCAAGTGCGAGTCGGACTCGCGCACTAAGGGTTCCGAACCATTATTTATAAAAAAGGCAAAAAAATCACGTTTGTTGTATGGGAGCCCCCCTTAAATATTTATTTTATTCCATTATAGCGGCAACAGAAATACATCATCTGTGAAAATTTCAACTGTCTAACTATCACGGTTCATGAGATACAGCCTGGTGACAAACGGACGGACGGACAGCGGAGCCTCAGTAATAGGGTTCCGTTTACCCTTTGGGTACGGAACCCTAAAAATGGAACAAATTCAACTTATTACTTTATGTGATTAACAAACATACGAGTAGGTACGATCATCCTTTCGGAGAGCTGTTTAAGTGCGCCTTGGTGACACTTTAAATTAATAATTTAAAATAATGGTAACGTTAAAGCCTGATGGCGAAGTACTGAGCAATGACGGCAATGATGGCAAAGCTCGGTGGCGCAGCGGTGAAACGCGTTGTTACGCTACTTTGACACCGACGCTCGTGGGTTCGATTCCCACACAGGACAAACATTTGTGTGCATGAACATGTTTGTCTGTCTTGGTCTGGGTATTTTCTATGTATAATAAGTATATATTTACAAAAAAAAAAAATGTATTTACGTATGTTTATCAGTTGTCTAGTACCCATAACACAAGCTTCGCTTACTTTGGGGCTAGATGGCGCTGTGTAATTTGTCCGACAATATTTATTATTTATTATTAATGCTTCTTTAACACCAAGGCTTGTTTGTGGGTTCGATTCCCACACATTAGTTTATATCGAATTAAATATGCGGAGCACAGCCAATGAAACAAACAGTAAAACGAGACTGACTTTATTGTAGTTTACAGGTAGATCCAACAATCGCATTTCGCAGCTACCTACATCATACTTATTATTAAATACACACTATTCTTCCCTCTCTGTTTACAAAGTAATTTATGAACTATGTAATATACATACCGCGTATATACTTACTCTAACATACAGAAATGAATGTGGAACCTAAATCATAACTCAATATGTATTTTTTGTGTACTTAAATAAACATAACATATATATATCAGATATCTCTAATATGTATTAAACATCTACTCGTTGTGAAAGAAGCGCTATTTAGAAGGTGATACCGCGAGGGTTAATTAGTGTCTAGCCCGTGTCTAATCACCGGCTTACGACATGTTCGTGGCCGTGTCTCAATGACAGCGCCCGCCGCCGCTGGATTGTGGTGACGCTGCGGGCGTAGTCGGGGCGGTGTCGGCCGCTGTTGCCGCTGTCAGCTGTTCGGGCCCGAGCTCGACGTTACCGCCGTCATCCTCGGGCTGCTCCAGGATCGACTCTCGTGACTCCCTTCCCAATACTACATTTGGATCCCAAGAGCGTACCGAGTCATCACCAATCTCTGCACTTCCCTCTCCCCCGTCTATATGTAATAGCTCTACGAGTACATGTATTTGCTGGAGCACTGTCTCTCGAAGAGCACTGGGTATGATGACTCTGTAGCCATGTAAAATAGAGCCTTGCTCGATGCTTAAAAATAGTTTGATATTAAAATATGGCTTCATATCTTGAAAATTGCAATATTGCCATGTCGTGTTAATATATTTCATTACATTTGCAAGGTCACATCGGTATGATCCGCTGTATGTTTATATTTTATAGGTACAGCATTTTTAATAAAATTTATATATATATATATATATCTACGCGTGTATTTTCTTCACATTCTACAACCGGTAACCTCGAAAGACAGTCCGCCACACAATTATGCACGGTCCCAATACATTTAATTTTGTAATTGTACGCTCCGAGAATCACCGACCAACACTGAAGAATACTTTCGCCCATCAAGTGTACCTACCCCTTTGTTCTCGTTGAAAATCGAAGCCAACGGCTTGCAATCTGTCACTAGTGTAAATTCACGACCATAAATATAATCATGGAATTTAGTCATTGCAAATATAATAGCTAACCTTTCCCTGCAAATCTGCGCGTCATTGCGTTCAGCGTGAGACAACGTGCGCGAGACGTGAAGTACGGTGCGCACGGGCGCTCCAGGCGCCGCCGGGCGCTGTGTTAACACCCCCGCGACACCGCCCGGAGATGTGTCCCACGTCACCGCAATCGACAGCGACGGGTCGAAGTGTGCCAGCACTGTACAATTTAATAGTGCTTTTTTTATCTTAACGAAAGCATTGTTACAGTGTTTGCTCCAAATAAATTTGTTTTCCTTTTTAAGTAAATCGTACAGGGGGCTCAAGACGTCACTTAGGTTAGCTAAAGATTTGCCATAATAATTTACAAGGCGTAAAAACGCCTTGAGTTCTTTCACATCTTTCGGAACAGGTGCTTTGTAGGCCGCGTCGATTTTTGATATATCCGTGTGCAACCCGTAGCTGTTAATTTCGTAACCGCGGTAAGATATCGGTTTTTGAAAGAAACTATATTTCTTAGGCTCGATTCGCAAGCCGCAGTCCGACAACATTTTAAATACCTTTAATAAATTTGTCCACAAATCAGTGTCATCCCCGCCGCAGACTGTAACGTAATCTAAATAACATGTAACTTGAGGCATTCTCAATGTTTTATCCATAATACATTGGAATTTATTTGGAGCACACTTAATACCAAACGGTAGCCTATTAAAACAAAACATCCCTTGTGAAATCACGATAGTACATAATTTTCGCGATGAGTCGTCTAATACAAATTGTAAATACGCATTACTTAGATCAATTTTTGCGAATAGATTCCCCCCCTGCAATGAAGCAAAAATGTCATCGATTCTCGGAATCGGGTACTTATCATCAATAAGTACCGGATTTAGTGTAGTTTTGAAATCGCCGCACAAGCGTACGTGACCGTTTTTCTTAAAACCGGGTACCACGGGCGTACCCCAGTCGCTCCACTCTACGGGCGAAATCACGCCAGCCGCCTGTAGCCGCCGCCGCTCGGCGTCTACCGCGCCGCGCAGCGCGAACGGCACGGGGCGCGCGCGCCGCCAAACCGGCGTGGCGTCCTTCTCTATTTCTAACTTTATAGTTGCTTTGTTAAATGTACCAATACCGGACTCGAAAACATTAGGTAAACACCTTGTAAATTCCCTTACTGCTTCGTCAGCAGTTGACGGTACTATATGAAAACAACTGGTTTTGGGTGCGCTTGGGAATTTAATATTGAATGCTCTCATCCAATCTCGACCCATTAGGGACGGGCTAAACTCATTGTCTATTACGACCAGATACAGATTACTTTTAAATTCGCCATCAATTTCTATAGAACATGTTAACTTACCCTTCGGTTTCACCTTCTCACCACTATACATTTGCAACTTACACTCGTATGGATATAACTTAATGTCTTTAAAAAGCTTTTTATATGTACCATAGGATATTAGGCTAACCGCCGAGCCGGTATCGCCTTCTAACTTAATATGAACATTATTTATTTTAGCTCCAATATACCACCGTTTGTCCGTGTCACCGTCACTCAGTTGATACACCGACAACGCGCCGCTGTCATCGGAGTCTGATGAGCTCTCCGCCGCCGGCTCTCCGTCTACTCCGTGCACCTCCTTCTGTTTACGAGAACGACACATTTTGACTATGTGTCCTTTTTTACCGCACATATAACACTCGCTGTTAATAAATGAACACCGGTCCGCCGTATGGTCCCGGCCGCACCGATAACACCGTCGCTGGACCGAGCGTGCCGAGCGCGCTGCACGCGGCCCGCTGCCGCCGCTTCGAGCCAGCGGAGGGCGCGCGCTGCGCCGCTCGCCGCCAACTGCGAATACCTCACTCGCAGCGACGCTGCTGCGAGTTGCTCCAGCATGCTCCGCCGGCGCCGAGTCTCGTACCGCCGCCTCAAGCGACAACGCCAGCTCTGTGGCGCGCACCAGTGTCAGCTCATCGTCCTTCTCCGTCATAATGCGTTGCCGAATACGATCACTATGTACGCCGTGCACGAACTGGTCGCGGAGGTTCTCCTTCAGCGACTCATTGCTTACAAACTTGCACGATTTACTCAAATTTTTCAATTGCACTATGTAGTCACTAATGCTTTGGCCTTCGGCTTGTTTACACGATCTGAAGATCATTCTCTCAGCAATGACGGACCTTTTAGGTGACAAGTGTTCGGTGACTAACTTGTCGATATTTGCAATAGAAACGTGTTCCGGTTTTTCTGGATAGCAAAGGTCAATTATGAGATCCAACGTTTCTGTTCCCACTAATGCCACCAAGTACCGCGACTGTTCTTGCAACTTGATATCGTGTATAGCAAACCACGCATCTAGCCTGCTCATGTATGTCGGCCATTTGTCCACGTGCAACTTGAATTCTTTAATACCACTCAAATCGAACGTACTACTCACTGAGCGAGATTCCGGTATGGACATGATTATTTTCATTAATGTTTGCACTGATTATTATGAAAAATAAGGGTTCCTCGTCGCCAAATAGTTTATATCGAATTAAATATGCGGAGCACAGCCAATGAAACAAACAGTAAAACGAGACTGACTTTATTGTAGTTTACAGGTAGATCCAACAATCGCATTTCGCAGCTACCTACATCATACTTATTATTAAATACACACTACACATAACAAACATTTGTGCTCATGTACATATTTGTTTGTTTTGGTCTAGGTGTTTTGAGAGAGGTAGGGCGCATCAAAACTCCCCGACCGGGGAAACACTTCCACCTCACAGAAAATCGTAGCCAAATGTTAAATCGATGGAGGGGGAGGAAAACACAGTTACTCGCGAAGTAAATTAAGTATACTTAATATACACACACTTAAATTGGATACCCGTTGCATGTCGCATGCAATATCCTCTATCTTTATATAAACCCGCGCTGTGCCTTCCATTACATAAAATAATAAATATTCATATCAGTATTTACGCAGCATAACACACGATCAAAATTCCTTATAGCTTTTATAAACCTTAAGATATGATATACATAACTCATGAGGTGACCTGAATAAAAAATGACATCTCCCCACACGAGGCATATCATCCTATCAATATTCAAATTGAAGGTCCCTTGCTGAGATCTCAGACACAGGGTACCATTAAACGGTGATAGGCAAAGAATGCCTCACTTAGGAACCTCAGTCGACCCTTTTATCTGGAAATAAGCTTATCATGTTTATGGATGCGAGCACTAAATGTATAGGCGCGGTTCTGTGTGAAAAGGTACACGATAACACACTTCCATTATAAGATCGTAAGGCTGAAAGAGGGGTCACCTTTCACCCCACGATTCTGTGGACATTTTCGACACTATCGCACTCAAACTAAAATTATTGTGCGAAAAATGAGACGTGCTATATTGTTCGCGGCAGTGTAACTGCAAAATTATTCACTCGTAAAGCTATATTGTAGCAAGCGTTGGAATTGGCAACATTGTGGTGTAGAGTTAAATTACCCGTAGACCTCACTCGTTCAGTAAACGACACTCGAATATAACGCAGAGAAATCCAAGCACGTACCGTTTTGTTGTTCGAAAAGTTATATTCATAATATAACTTTTCAAACTACAAAACGTAATGCTCTGTTATAAAAGTTGTATGATGGAAAACATCAGTTAAATTTATCTCATACAAAGTAATATAGTAGTAATGTGACCTTAAAAATATACTATCTTCACTTTAGGTCCCTTGCAGGGTACGTCAGTAAGTGTATAGCGAGCGACCGTCTACCATAATCACCGATAAGAAATGGTGGCTATGTCAGTATTCTATCCTTCTATTCTAATAGTTAAATATTTCGCCTCTATCCGTTCAATTCCCTGAATTCAATGTACTAATCGTTCTCAAATATGTTTTGTTAATATCCTCGTAGGCGCCGGATGAAACGCATTAAATTAAATTAAAGATGGTAGTAGAAAAGCAGCCTGACTGACAAGTACCTACAGAAAGCCGAAGCCAAGCGACAAATTTTGTTTTTTTGCGAGTGAGTGAGTTGCCAATAAGCATTAAGGAGATTCTATTTTAGCAGCAGGGGAGGCAGCGTGCGAGCGATATTTCCTGTATTGCACGCGCTATAGCAGCACATATACTTCAGTAACCAATTTAACATCACCATGTAGGCCGTATGTATGTATATTTCCGACGTTGTATAAATAAAAAACCGGTCACGTGTACCCTCGCGCGAGGGTTCCGTACGTAAACTTGCAAGTATATAAATAGTTCACTAGAATCGAGTCTCTTAGATTTCTTCCGTTTTTCCGATTACGTTTTAGTTTCCTCTCAAAATCAGTCCTCAAGAAGTATAAGTACAATATTAGTGTCTTTGTTTGAATTGAAATATAAATTATGAAACCATCGAACATTGTTGTAACGAA
Source organism: Pyralis farinalis (assembly GCA_947507595.1). Classification (NCBI taxonomy): domain Eukaryota; kingdom Metazoa; phylum Arthropoda; class Insecta; order Lepidoptera; family Pyralidae; genus Pyralis; species Pyralis farinalis. The sequence goes on from OX382274.1 coordinate 20,871,650, forward strand.
AAGATAAACTGGATTGAAGGAGAAACTTAACTTTGCCGTTGGAAAACTGTTGTCCCCATATGTCATACAACATAGGTCGCTGTTTGTTCATCAACTGCAAATAAAATATGAGACTTTTTCGATTTTTCCCCTTTACTTGTGCTACATGGCATTACTTCTTGCGAAATTTCATGATTCTAGGTCAACAGTAAGTTCCCTATAGATTTTGATTCTTTTTCTTTTGCGAGTGTCAAAATATGTGTATAAACGGCCATATCTTGTGCTGCGTTGACTCTTTGACTGTTACAAGGGATTACAGACTTGTGTATTTGATTTTTTTTTTTTTTTTTTTTTTTTTTTTTTTAATATCGTGCACCACTGCCGTGGGCAAGGCTATTTATATACCTTTTAATTTCTTAATCTTAACTTTTCAATATTCTATTGTAAATAAACACATTCATTCATCATACTCTCTTCCATTCCGCACTTCATTCTTTCATTCATCATCTTTCAATTATATGTTCTAAAGTTTTTATTTCGCCCATTTTAGAACGCCGGTGAACTATCCTTATATATGTTGCCAGACTTCCCTCCAGACACGGGCGACAGCGAGCTTCACAGCTCCACCTAGCCACCGCGATCCCATCGGCTATACTGAATATAGCCGAAGTATACAACATTAGTCCTAGGTGGAGCTGCTCTGCTTGTTCCGATCTATGACAGCCAGACCGACGCAGTATTTTAAAAATTTTGATCTACTTTGCCCCATCACTATTTCGGAGACCTTTGCTTCGGTGACCCGCATTCCCAACTCCTGCTCCAAATCGTACCTCTGTTTGGAGAATGCGGGGCACCGAAACAATATGTGCTGCACTGTCTGGTCCACGCCGGGCTCGCAAAAGCACGATGGGTCATCCATTGTATTTGATATTAATTTCACTTGATGCCTCCACGTGTAAAAAATATTGAATAATGCGAGATCTACATTTCACACACGCCACTCAAATGACCGTAATAACATTATGAATTAAGGAGATACAATATTACAAAAGACTAAATCCTCTTGAAGGCCCAACAAAAAACATTATATATCATTTTTGCGCAGAATTTAGAGCTCGATGGTGTCGTTGCTCTTGTCTTTCTAACTGAATTATTTACGTACCGTTTTGTTATTTGAAAAGTTTCAAACTACAAAACGTTACGTTCTGTTACATAAGTTGTATGACGGAAAGCATCAGTTAAATTTGTCTCATACAAAATAATGTAGGTAGTGGTAATCTATACATATAGATAAATGAAATTGGAGTGTCTGTTTGTAATATCAAAATAACCGCTTTTTATTAAATGCATATAGATGTATACACCGTACATATGGCAAAATATTTTTTTACAATTTTTGTCTGTCTGTCTGCCTGTCTGTTTGCCTGTCTGTCTGTCTCTTTGTTCCGGCTAATTTCTGAAACGGCTGGACCGATTTTGACGGGACTTTCATTGGCAGATAGCTGATGTAATAAGGAGTAACTTAAGCTACTCTTATTTAAGAAATTTTATTTATTTTTATTAATATAAAGAAACAATAAAAAAATAACTATTCCGCGCGGACGAAGTCGCGGGCACAGCGTGTGAACATAAAAATATACTATCTTCATTTCAGATCCCTTGCGGTTGGTTACCTACGTTAAGGATACGCGGTCTTAAGAGGGCGTATAAAGCTAAGTGGCTCTCATTATGTTTTTATCAACGACGTTGAATTTAAGACCAATTCCAAAAAAAAAATTCAATACTGGCACAGCAGAACAATGTTTATGTTTTTTGAGGCATATTCTGTATTTATTATTTACATACAATTAGTCATAATTTTGATTAGTGCTATAAGTGACCACGATAAGCAATAATTAAAATTTTGGTTACTTGAACATAAATAATAAATGGTTCTACAGTGCCAGTATTGAGCGTTTTTTAGAACTGGTCTTAAATTCAGTGTCATTAATAAAATCAAAATGAGGGCGCCACTTAGCTTTATGCGCTCTCTTAATATACCTCACTCGCTTCTTTAATATTCATAGCTCTTTTCACGGAAGCTCGCCGGTTCCTGGGGCTTCTGATCACACCTTATTTATTTGGTGGATGCCATATTAATATTTATGCAATAAATATAAAGATTGAAAGGTAATAACTTAGCCTATGAAGCTGAAATTTTGTAGGTAGGTAGTTTACAGGAGGACGGAATACAATTATAAAGTGAAGTTCTGAAAACAGTGTTTAATTTATGAACCAATAAAGGATGAATTTAGGTGGGGTTATACAGTACATGATTTTTTTATGGGATGAAAACGGCTTAGATGTTGTGTACAAGTATTGCTTATTAGGGGTAATGAGAAGTATGCTTCACTGTTTTTATTCTATTGGTTTATATCATATGGAGCGAATTGCATAGATGGTATCAAGTTGAAATTAATATCCATTACATAAGTCTGCAATCTCATGTAGCAGTGAAAATCAAAATTCTAAGTCAAATCAATAGATACGGCCGTTTATACCGCAAATTTAGACACTAGCAAGGAAATCAAAACCTACTATGTCATATAGCACAGGCAAGGAGCAAAATTCGAAAACCTTAAATTTGTAGTTATGTCACAAAACATGTTTTTGCGATTACAAACTTATTAGTAGCTGGTAAACTAACCACGACCTATGCCGATGTATGGGTAAAACAGTTTTCCAACGGCAAAGTTCTCTCTCAACCCAGTGTATCTTTTCGTAACAGCTATGTTCGGTGCTTTCATAGATGAGAGGAAACTTAAATAATAACAACAACGGGAAAAATCTTTGAGACTCGACTCCTGTGGTGAACTATTTACATACCTACAAGTTTGAATGGAATACTCAGTTCGCGCATCCAAATCATATTTAGCCGGATATTTTTATATACAAGGTCGGTGGGCCTATAAATTATAATGCGGGAAGTATCGATCGTGCGTTGCCACCCCTACTATAATCATAGCAACTCCTCAGGATCTACTCACAAGAACATAAAAAGCCTCCAAATAGTTATTATTTGACCGCAGTTTTCTATGAGTTTCTTTAATTAACTCTACATCTTTTTTTAAAAAAAACACCCTGAACAAAGACAAGACTCATCAAAAACTTCGAGAACCGAGCTTTCAACTGAAGCTGGCGCGAGTACAACATGTTCACTAGATATAATCTTCGTTTTGTCCATGTTCGTCTTAAAACCTACTCGTTGGAATGCTCTGTGGAGATCTTCTAGTATTGTGCTCTAGTATTCCAGCGAAGGACAAATACATGTACGTCCAATAAATGTACATGTACATCTTCAACACATAAGTGATTGCCTTGTGTGAAGCGAATTTGAATCCAAATCGAACCCTTAGTGTTTATAAACAATTGTTAACCTATCGACAAACATGTTCAACTCAACAGAGCAATTTTAACTATCAAAAGTAATTCATCATGATCGTGTCTCACCCGTTACTGTCCCAAAAGAATAACCCTTTCTAGAAGTATTTGTGGTACCGACGGACTGTATGGATTGAAAGTAAGTACCTATCTGCATAATTAAATAAAAAATAAAAAAACGGGTTGCACTCCGGGAGTGCCGGCAGAAGTGAAAACTTGAACATTAACATTGTGCATTTTTGAATAGTTTGGAATGGTTAGGGAATAATTTCGCACGAATTGCTTTATTTATCAGTATAAAAGTACTATCATGTATGTGGTAAAATACAATATTCATTTATTGCGCTATCGTACACAAACATGACAATTTATATTACATTAATAATTTAACTAAAAATGATATAAATTATTTTTTATTGAGCCTTTGAGAGGATTTAGTCATTTGTAATATTATATCTATTTAATTTGTAGGGTTATTTCGGTCATTTGAAAGGTGTGCGTGGGGACATAGATCTAACATTATCCAATAATTTTTACACGTGGAGGTATCAAGTTGAAATTAATATCAAATACACAAGTCTGTAATCAGTTGCAATAGTTAAAAAGTCAACGCAATACAAGATACGGCTGTTTAAGCTCCGTTTATAGCGCATATTTTGACATCCGCAAAGGAATAAAAACCATAGAAACATGAAATTTCTAGTATTTAGCAAGAAGTGATATAATTACAGGGAAAAAATCGAAAACATTTTTTTTTTGTGATTACAAATTTATTTAAAATTGATAAACAAACCAATGCTGCGTATCTAGGAAACGTGTATCTGGAAACCGGCATCTTTCGACCAACACTTAAACATTCGATCGTGAAACCCCATCATAAGAAAGATGTAGATGTAGTACCTGACTAGTCAAAAATTTGGGAAAATTTTTGATAATACAGGTACTAATGTTAATATCATTTCTTAATAAGTTTTAAATCATTAGACCAGAATAACTTGGCAAGTTTACGTACGGACCCGTCGCGCGAGTGCACAGTTGACGGGTTTTTATTTATAGAACGTCAGGGGATATACAAGCATGCGGCTCACCACCACATCCGCCACATCAACCATTTCTCATCCCACTGCAGGGATACAGGTCTCCCATCAACCGAAGGCATTTAGAGCATACTACGCTGCTCAAATGCGGATTGGCGGAGGACAGTGTTTTTAAGTCTCCCGAGGGTCACTGACTTAGCTGTCTGTCATCTATCGACAACAGCTGGGACCGACGGCTTAACGTGCTCTCCGAGGCAAGGAGAAGCTCGAGATAGTTAAACCCATCCATAGATAGGCTGCAGTCGACATTGCTTATCATTCGTTTAGAATGACACGCGAAACGACGCCATCGAACTATCTCATACAGCCCACCTGGTGATGATAAACTCCTTAAAGCTTATTGGTAATCTCACTCGCTCGCAGAAAAATAATCTTTGTTGTTTGGCTGCGGTTTTCTGTAAGGTGTAGGTACTCATCAGTCGGGTTGCTTTAATGCGCCCTACCTCTCTTAATTTAATTTAATTTAATGTGATTCATCCGACGCCAATGTAATATTATATCTACTTAAGTCGTAGGGTTATTTCGGTCATTTGAAAGGTGTGCGTGGGGACGCAGATCTAACATTATCCAATCATTTTGAGAACGATCATTACATTGAATGTAGGGAATTAAATGTTAAAATAGAAGGATAGAAGACTGACACAACCATGACTTCTTATCGGTAAAATTCTGATACCTTATTGGTTTTGACATTATTTTTTATTTTTCCTTACCCATACATAGCCATCGGGACCCTATTACTAATATTGCGCAATCTATCCTTCCATCCGCCACAGGGCTGTAGTTTTCAACTGTATTAGGTAGACACTTGAAATACTTTCAGAATGTTTATTGTTATAGTAGTACTAACAATAAACAATAAAAATAAAATATAGTTGACGCGAAAGCGAATGTCAGACTTCGAACAGTGTGTTGTCAGTGACGACATATGGAACTGAGACGTGGCCCTTCCTTCACTGCGGACTATATGGGAAAGCTCAAGGTCGGTCAGCATGTTATGGAAATAACTTTGCTTGTGGTTTCTCGGCGTGATAGAATCAGAAATGAGGATATCCGCAGTAGAACTAAGGTAACCGCCGTAGCTTAAAGGATAAGCAAACTGAACTGAACTGGTAGTGGGCCGGCCACATAGTTCGTAGAACCGATGATCGCTAGGGAAGTAATGTGGCGTCGTTACCCCCACCTAAATGGAACGACGACGTCAATATATGATAATATATGTTTTATAGGGATTCGATAGATGCAGGTGGCACAGGATCGAGTTGAATGGCACTCTAGAGGTGAAGCCTAGGTTCAGAGCAGTGGACGAATACCAGCTGAGACGATGATGACGATGAAAGCGGGTCCATACAATACATGATTTTACATAATTTTATACGGTGTTACGGAACGCATCGTGAACGAGTCGGACACGCACTTGTCACAAAGAGAAATAGAACTTAATATTCCAACATTCTAATTTTCACAAGGTAGACTTGTTTAGTGCCACATAGTGTGTAATTTTCATGATTTTCACTCGCTTGTTTCGTGGATCGTGTTCCACTTGATCGAGTTATGTTCTCACCTGGGTGGGTCGGGAGCATATTTCGCGACACACGTGAGGTTGATGTCCGAGCCGGCACGGACGAACAGCTCCGGCCCGGACAGGATCTCGGCCTTTGATACTGCGAACAAACAACACAAGTTACTTTGTATAAATACGAGTACTGTTATACTAATTTATAGTTTTCTGTTATTTACATTAATTCTGTTTTATATGTTATCTAAGTCTGTACTAAAATATTTAATACTGATTTTGACAACGAAACAGTGCCTAAATAGTCTAGAGGATAAACAATTGGCCTATTATCCGAAGGTCACATCATGAGGAAATTTACAAGTCCAAGAAATCATATTTCAAAAGACGATACGATAGGCCCTTTTCTCAAAGAGTATATTTAGTATGGCTCCAGAAATTTATAATAAATTGCCAAAAATGATTACTGAAAGTGAGACTATAAATAATTTCAAAAAAAGATTGTTTGAGATGTTGGCGGAAAAAGCATACTACAGTGTAAAAGAATTTCTCGATGATAGATTCTAAATTGTATGGTTTTCATCAGAATTTAGTAATGATTGCAAATTGACATTTATAAATATTAATCAAGTTGACATTATATAGATGTAGTAGTAAGAATAATGCAATTATGTTGCATGCCGCAAGGCAGTTTATGGTCTAAGATCTGAACTTGACTTTTATAACCCATAGACGCAATAAAGATATTGATTGATTGATTGATTGATACCCAGCCTAAGAAAGATCTAATTTTCTCTGTGTTTTGTGAAGTCCTTCCTCCATTCAAATCCTTAGGCTCGGGCAGCGGACCCCGCTAATAAAACGGGGATAACTCCAAGAAGAAGAAGATTGATTTTAAGAGCGATTTTGGAGCGAATGCCATTGCAACCCATAAGGAAAACTAGACCTTTCTTAGGCTAGGTGACATGGCTTACGAAATATAACTTCTTGAACTTGCGGGTTTCCTCGTGATGAAATAATTTTGAATGTGTACAGAAAAAAAGAATTGAGTAATAAACTAAATAGATTTATTTTGGATTTCGAACCTGAATTATTCTATATCAACTAAACTATCATTCATGAGACGAGTGATAGCCCAGTGAATAAAGAACTATTGATCATTCATAGGATTGAGGATTCAGAGGATTCATAACATTACAGAACATATTATGCATATTTTTTAAAGGGTGGTGGTGTAGAAAAACATCGTAGGTAAACCCGCATGTCCAAGAAATTCTATTTAGAAAGACGTGTGATCTAACCTAAGAAGTTTTCCCTGTGGGATTAGGAGGTTTGACGGTAGTCACTCCATATAAAAGTCAGCATCTTCGCCAAATCCTTAGGCTTATGTAGCGGATCTCGCCAATTCTAAATTGGGGAACGGTATAATGTCTTAATGCAACAACCCTCTAGGGAGTTGTTATTTGGCTGCAGTTTTCTGTGAAATGGAGGTACTTCCCCAGACAGGATGCTTTGGTTATCCGTTGCAATTATTTGAACAATGATTAATGAATCGAAATGCAATGTCAGTGTTTTCATAAGCTAAACCAATATATTTTGTTTATTTATCCTTTACAGCTTCCATAAGATTGCCATCATATGAATACGATATCCACTTGACGCGTTGATCCATCCATTATATCCAATATCAGGTTTATTGGTTACAATACTCTTGTAAGTGATAAAATATCGCTTTCAATATAGTGTGGCATGATGACTTTGGAGAACTGCCTTGGGCATGTGGCCATAGTATGGTACCAACTTTCATTAAACCATTACCGGACCCTATTATTTCTCTATCTATCTATATTTTCACGCCAAGTACATCGGGGGAGAGGCAGAGAGAATCGAGTATCTCATGATACGGTTCTTACACACTTTTTAAATATTTATAGCTATTTTGCTACATGCTCGCCGATTCCTAGGGCTCCTAACACTACCTTCTGAATAATATAGATTATTAGAAGGTATCTTGATAATGTTAACACTTACACTAGTAGTAAATAATAATAATACTAGTAGAGAAGGTCAAGCTGGCGTCGAAAAAACTTGGTGTGCTCAACAGGGCTAAGCTCTTCAGTGCGGGGCAAAGACTTATATTATATAAGTCTCAAGTCAGACCGCACTTGGAGTACTGCAGTCACCTTTGGGCGGGAGCACCTGGATACCAGCTTGGACCGTGTGATTCGATTCAAAGACGAGCTGTGAGAATTGTCGACAATCCTAAGCTTACACACAGTATTGAACCCTTAAGTTTAAGGAGAGACTTTGCCTCCCTTTGTGTATTCTACCGATTGTACAACGGGTTGTGTTGTGAAGATAGGGCATATTATAAAGTATCTGACTATATTAATGATAAAAATGCCTGGGATTGAGTCGATCCAATTATAATGTAATTAATAAATTATGTAAATTTATTTGGATACCAAAAGAGGGATGCCTGAGTTTTTTGGCAGTATTTTTATCAGTGCTCACCTAGTCATGAACTGCACGGTAGGGAAAAAAATTGTGACGATTCCAAACAAATGTAGCCATTTTTACGGAATAAAAAGATTTTGACTTTGACTTTGAAGAGTTGTTCGAAATGATGCCGACAGCTACTTTTTAGGGTTCCGTACCCAAAGGGTAAAACGGAACCCTATTACTGAGGCTCCGCTGTCCGTCCGTCCGTCCGTCCGTCTGTCACCAGGCTGTATCTCATGAACCGTGATAGTTAGACAGTTGAAATTTTCACAGATGATGTATTTCTGTTGCCGCTATAACAACAAATACTAAAAAATAGAATAAAATGAATATTTAAGGGGGCTCCCATACAACAAACGAGATGTTTTTGCTCATTTTTGCTTGATATTGATAACGGCAACAGGTAGACGCTTGAAATATTTACAGAATATTTAGTTATATATTCACTTTAAGAATAAATAATTAAATTAAAATAAAACAAATATTTAAGGGGGGCTCCCATACAACAAACGTGATTTTTTTGCTGTTTTTATAGATAATGGTACGGAACCCTTCGTGCGCGAGTTCGACTCGCACTTGGCCGACTTTTATAACCGCACCGCTCGCCGACGGCGGGGAGTTCACACTCACACGCTTGAACCGTAATGGTCGCGTACGGTGCGGTTCCAGAGAAGTTTTCTTCCGAGAATACTCAAGCTGTGGAATGAGCTCCCAGCCGAGGCTTTTCCAAGGGACTACAGCATGGAGTTCTTCAAGAAATGCGGGAAGAGGTTTTTAGAGGGTCGGCAACGCATGAGTGACGCCTCTGGCGTTGCAAATGTCCATAGGCTACGGTGACTGTTTAACATCAGGCAGGCCGTATGCTTGATTGCCACGTTAGTGGTATAAAAAAAATAATTGTGAAGTGAAATCTGTACGTGTATGTGTTAACATTAACATGATGTCTTCAAAATTCCAGCAAGCGCCAACAATCAACAGTATCAACATTATTAGAAGGTGTTGCGTCAGGGCTTGTCACAATACATTATGTTATATTATGTTCATCTATATTATCATGACATTTATTATGTTTGTTATTTATTATATCTTTTAATTTTACGCGTTTGAATTCCGTTATTGAGATAATATCATTAAAAGTGGATTATTTCTTTAAGACTGGCGTAAAATTGTTTTTATATTGTTAATTACATGTCAGTGATATAATATGGTACGGGGTATGCAAGAGAGAGCATGAAAGTAGGATAAACGAGGTAGAAATGCAATCGTAGTGCAAAATGTGTAGCGTAACGCTTATAGACTATATTCGCAACGATGATATTAGAAACAGTTGGTCTGAAAGAGAGTGTCGGTGTGAGAAGAGTCATGCTCCGTTGGTTCGGGCATGTGGAAAGTATACAGAAGGAAAAAATACAAAACAGATATACAATGCGAAAATAGAAGGATGTAGGAACCGAGGAAGGCCAAGACTTACCTACCATGACCAAATTAAATTGATCGTGTTTTATCAAAATGTGATATCAGGAGCCCTAGAAACTGGTGAGCAATGAGAAGAGCAATGAATGTTAAAAAAGCGCGTGAGGCGTGTAAGGATCGAGTCATGTGGCGGTCGCTTCTCTCTGCCTACCCCGCAAGGGATTTGGCGTGAAGTTATAGATAGATATAATACTAATATCACTGACGTGTATTATACTAATGCCAATACCAATGATAATGTACTATACAATAGCATAATGGACAAAGAATTGGTCTATTGATCAACTCGTCCCCGGTTCGGATCCTGCCATGTATCACTGAATTCGTGTTTTCGGATGTATGTAAATTATCACTTGCTAAGCGATAAAGGAACAAAACTGGCACACACGATATTATGTTTCGAAAGACATGTGACCGTACCTAATAACCTCGCAAATCCTTGTGCTTAGTTTGCTACTGGGCCACATGGGCATGCATTTTGTAGTAATATAGTAGTTATCCTATACCTATAGTACCTACAGTACACCTACCTAAAGGTAATAATTTTTTATTTAATTACACTTACGCAAAACGCGCACAAAGCACCGAATTTTCATGTTAACATACATAATAAGGGTGAATAATTGTCACACTCACATTGATTAAATTTAATAAAAAGGAACTCGTATAAATATAATTATATAATTACAAATACACATACAATGAATTCCAGTAATAGTCATTCGAATATTTTGCGTGAATTCCATTTTCATTGCGAAAATAATTATGCGATAATTAAAATTATCCACAACAGAAATAAATTACATTGCACTATATACCTACTTGGTATGTCACGATGTTACAACGTAGAATATATAACGTATATCGATCCGCCTGTTATAAAGCGGTTACTGTAGTCTATAGACCATTACAACACAATTTGATTGTGTATTGTACGTTGTATCAACAATGAAATAACTCCTCCAAAACTCCTTTCTGGTGACCGCAATCAGGATCACAATAACCCACCAGGGAATTGTTTTTGTTTTTGGGGTTTTTTTTTTAATAAAACTGTGATCTAGTTATCTTGATGCTCGGTTGTTAATCATCAACGTGTATCACGTGCAGGTAGGGGACTGACTTCTGTGATACGTAATAAGGAACCACTTATAGTTTTTTTTTGACGACCTCGGTGACGCAGTGATTAGTAACGCCAATGCTCAATGTACCAAGGCTTGTGGGTTCGGTTCCCACACAGGACAAAAATTTGCGTGCATGAACATGTCTGTTTGTCCTGTTTTGGGTATCTTTAAAATAGGTAAAAGACAACAAAGCAGCCCATCTGTTTAATTACTTCCGCCTTACAAATAACCGAAGCCAAATAACAACATCCAGCATGTGAGTGAGATCACCAGTGAGCTCCTAACGAGTAGCTATATTAGCAGCAGAGTTGGTATTGATCGAGTGAAATGTATTGCAAGCGTTAATAGGCTACGGTAACAGCTTTACATTTCTTTCTTTTTTTTTATAAATATTATCGGATAAATTACTCAGCGCCACCGAGCCCCAAAGTAAGGAAAGCTTGTGTTATGGGTTCTAGACAACTGATAAACATACGTAAATACATTTTTTTTTGTAAATACATACTTATTATACATAGAAAATACCCAGACCAAGACAAACAGACATGTTCATGCACACAAATGTTTGCCTTGTGTGGGAATTGAACCCACGAGCGTCGGTGTCAAAGTCGCGTCATTCACGACTGAGCCACCGAGCTCGTCATTTGGCGGGCCATTAATAATAAAATGGTTGTGAATTATTTACATTTTTGATTGACATTTCATGTCGTTATTTTAACATTAAAATCTTTAAAAACTTACAATTTCATAGTGCATCCTACGAATAAATAATAAGTCTATTTATTCGTAGAGTGCATCGGCATGTTAGAAAATATAGAAGAATGGTTCAATTATATTTTTACTCATCATATCATATTACAGTTTACTTATTACAATAAGAAAACTAAAAAAAAAATGAGTACATGCCGATGCACTCTACGAATAAATAGACTTATTACTCGTATTTATTCGTAGAATGCACTATGAAACTATAAGTTTTTAAAGATTTTCATGTTAAAATAACGACATGAAATGCCAATCAAAAATGTAAATAATTCACAACCATTTTATTATTAATAATAATTTAATAAAGTACCCTCAAGTTGTACAACTTAATTTATAGGACGAATTTATATTTTAAAGTGAAGTATAGAGAGTTGTAATTCGATAACTTCTCGAGCGTTTTAATAAGCGAACAAAGGAGCTTACATTTAGAATTCCAAGTAGTACTTAGAACTCCAACAAAAATCCTTGTTAGTAGCCAGTAATTAAATTGGCACTATTTTATGAATGTATAAGTTGGTAAGTTAGTTTGATTTATTCTGTGTGACTTCAGGTTCGCTAGAAAAGCTACATTTATCATATACATCATTTTTAAGAGAGGTAGGGCGCATCAAAGTAGCCCGTCTGGGGAAATACCTCTACCTCACAGAAAACCCCAGCCAAATAACAACTCCCTAGAGGGTTATTGTGTTCCTGCGTGTGAATGAGGCCACCAGTAAGCTACCAAGGAGTTGCTGTGTAAGCAGCAGATGAGGTATCGTGTGATGTATCGCAAACGTTAATAGGGTACGTTACCCGCTTTACATCAGGTGGGCCGTATGCTTGTATGCCTCCCGACGTAAAAAAATGCACTAAGATAAATTATTTAAGGTTTAACAGTAATATGACATACAACAAATTCACGCATTGTTTCACGCTAGCAACGCATTGTTAAAATAGAGTAGAGTAACTTATAAAGAATGTCAATTTCTGTAGTATATCTTTTTCAATATAAGTATTAAATTATATGTGAAATTAATCTCATATTTATAGACAGCGTTGATCTATTTTCGAGCATACTCCGAAGTAAATTATTTAAACAAGCTTAGCATTAAGACACACAACGATTTTATTTTCAATGCTTTTTTTTAAATAGAGTAAAATATAAAGAACGTCAATGTGTGTATGTGTGTATATATTTTTTAATATATGTATTAAATTATATATGAAAGTGATCCTAATCTCAGTCATACCTAGCTCTCGTTCCCGTACATGCGTACAGCGTTGGAACCAGTACCGAGTTGCGCCTGCGATAGCGAGCTTTGCCTGGCCTAAGTGTTTGCTTCCAAAAAGTTTTCTCAATAACCCTATTAAAGAACCTCACACTTCAAACAACTTCGGTAGGGAGATCATTTCACAATATAAGGGTTATCGAAAGAAACTCCTTTTGGAATCGCAAGTGATTGCATTGTATGAACGGTGAAATTATAAAAGGAAGCCGTGAGCATCATACTGGGCAATTCCTCAGAGCACAATTCATTCTATAATATTGGTAGAACACATAACGCAATATTTCACTTAGACTATATGACCTGTATACTATGTAATGTATATTTTAAGCTGGGGATGGATTGGATTGGATTTTAAGTTCGTCTCTAAATCGTCTCAGTAAATGGTATGTAGGTGCTGCCGCCCAATGGTGACTACAGGATTTCATAAGTGCGACTTGAAAATACTAAATATTTAAAACATTGTGTGCTAAAACAACATCTAATATTACGCTGAATAGAAACTGAATTAGGAAGGATGGTAGACCCCAACGGTGATCAAAAATCGGCCGGATCAAAAGTCGGACTCGCGCACGAAGGGTTCCGTACCATTATCTATAAAAACAGCAAAAAAAATCACGTTTGTTGTATGGGAGCCCCCCTTAAATACTTGTTTTATTTTAATTTAAATATTTATTCTTAAAGTGAATATATAACTAAATATTCTGTAAATATTTCAAGCGTCTACCTGTTGCCGTTATCAATATCAAGCAAAAATGAGCAAAAAAATCACGTTTGTTGTATGGGAGCCCCCTTAAATATTTATTTTATTCTATTTTTTAGTATTTGTTGTTATAGCGGCAACAGAAATACATCATCTGTGAAAATTTCAACTGTCTAACTATTACGGTTCAAGAGATACAGCCTGGTGACAGACGGACGGACGGACGGACAGCGGAGCCTCAGTAATAGGGTTCCGTTTTACCCTTTGGGTACGGAACCCTAAAAACGGACAGTGTTGTGGAATCGAAATCAAGATACATGTCTCGGCACATATCAATTTCGGCTTCTGGCACCCTTTTAAATCTTAGTTCCTATCGGATAATGTGTTCATGAAAAAAAAAAACAAATAATAAATACGTGATTTTCATGTTTGTGAAAATAAAAACAAAAAATATAAATATATATATATATATAAATGGAGTTCCTGATTAATTCACTGACTCATCAACGCCGAGGCCAAACCCTTGAACCTAGAGCGCTCAAACTTTGCAAGGAGGTTACTTTTGTAATGCTCACGAAAGATAAGAAAGGATTTGAAATCAACCCCTAAGTAGGTGAAAAGAGTTTGTATGGAGCAGAAATATTTCTAGAAGTCAGTGACTTAAAACTTTGTACAGATACTCTGTATTAGAATCCAAGAAAAGTAACTTCAGTGTTTTCAAGAATTCCACCCCTTAACAGGTGTAATGGCATTTATGGGACCTAAGGACCATACAAATTTGACGACGTTAACACGAACGCTATACTAAATACCTATACCTATTTTTTTTGTAAAACTCACACTCAGCACTCAGAATTGCTGTCGATTTCCGGTGGAGGAATGAGGACCCGTTACTGCTTGTGTGAGGCGATAAGCTTTTGTTACGTAATATTTGGAAAATTTAGGTTTGATTTCGCGGAGCTTAAATCGCTAGCACAGTCGTATACCGACCAAATTGTAGCATTTCAATTTAAAAATACTAACCGTAACATTTTTATTGAATATGCACTGTTATAAAATAGTGAATTAGAAATTAAGAACACTTTTTTTTGTTTACAGATCTGTACAAGTACCGTCTATGCAAAAATGAGAGCCCAAGAATGGACTGTAGGTACATGCAGCGAGCGCCAGCCCTGCGATTTTTCATGTATTTTGAGCGTTTATCAATATTGACAACCGTTAAATGTTTCTTTCCGTTTTAGTATAAAAAAGTAAACTTCCCTGTGCAATTTTCGTACAGTTTACCAAAGATTGTATAATTTCTTGGGCTAAGTCTCTCATGGGTCATCCATACTATATATACCTAGTTCGTCCATAAGTTCCATTACAAATGAAGTAATGTACTCTTAATAAAACTTATATGTACATATATATGGAAGTCTCACAAAAAAATAATGATTATATTCGAAATGGCCACTTTTGGCTGTGATACAGGCCTTTAATCTGTCTGACCACGATACTATGGATTTACGCACTGTTTCCGTGGGTAATTTAGCCACTGCTTGTTCCAGAGATTTCTTAAGAGAGACTATATCGGCGTGTCGTTTTGAGCAGCCATGTCCCCTAAAACTGACTATAATCTGTAGTCTAAGTAATTGAGATCTGGACTAGACGAGGGCCAGTCTTCAGCTCTTATAAAGTCCGGAACGTTGGTTTAAGAAAGAAAGAAGAAGAAGGTTTCGAGTCAGGTTTGGGTAGTTCGTGCCTTGTGACCAGGTGCTGGAAAGTTCACGGTTCAATTTTAAAAAGTGCATTGCTGAGAGGTTTCACAACACGATCCGAGATAGTCTCTTGATACACTTTAGCTGAAGTACTAAAGTCCACTCCAAAAATGAAGCTTTGTGATTCCCTGATAAGTCCACCAAACCAATGCAAGATGATGACCAAGTTGTACCTTTCCGACCACTTGGACGGGCTTTTTTAGAACTGTGTGCGTACACTTTGCCATTTTACTTGTTGTACTGCTCTCCAATCGTAAAATTTTTTTCATCAGTAAATAGGATATTTCTGTGCCTTTCACCTGTGTATTTTTGATCAATCCACTCTCTTCAACTGCAGGGTATGAGTTCAGGCATGTCCTATATATTGACGATAAGCGCCGAGCTTCAGGTTTTGTTTTATTATACGCGAGTCCTAGCGGGAATCTTCATTTTTCGGGATAAGGTTCTTTGTTTCCTAATGGGGTTTCAGCAAATTCTGGCTTTAATAGCATTACCAACCTTCGTAGTTCTAAGAGCACGCGGTCACCCGATCTTTTATGGTCTTCAACAGATTCCTGCGTGTCTGTTGGTATATCTGTCGATAGTACGATATACGAACGTACGGCTGATACCAAGTGTCTTGAATGTGACTGACGTCTCCAATCACTGCAATCCTATTTCCTTTAACACTCCATTCCATATTGTAATTTGATAATAAACACGAAAAAAATATACAAAACGGCAGAAAATCGAAAGAAGTTTTTAACATAATAAACGCATTCAAAATAATTCAAGAGTTGAAAATTTTTCAATGTAACAGTATTTGTGGCCAGACTAGTTACGCATATCTACTATATATATATATATATATGTCGCAGAGGTAGCAACACCATACTGAGAAGCCCGGAAGAAATCAATCCCCGTGTCGCTAGTTAATAATAACGGATCAAAATGTCAAGTCGGCGCTTGGGTGGAATCGACATCGTTGGGATGGTAACACCGGTTGTATTTGTTTTGGTTTGGTGAAGATGAGATACCGTCATTGGAAACGGCATTACGAATCGACCAATGGAGCCAACCGCACTTGTCGCGTCCACCGCATTTTGAATCCGTTGTAATCTACGATCTAAGCATAAGTTTTCTAAAAATTATTTTAGTAATTGACTGATTAAATATTAAGAAGATTAACTACGCTGGTATTTCGCTTTATTCGCCATGAACAACGAGCCACCTGACGACAATTTTATATATATATATATATGTTTGTTTGTTCGTCCTTCTTTCACATCAAAATGGAGCAACGGAGTGACGTGATGGTAACAGCTAGATTCTCATACGCTCCCCGTTCTAAGTGTAGGAGGGAATATAACATTTGATAGTGTTAGTGAACTGTTTGTAATGGTATGATTGGGCACAAGATACTTACCAACTACTGTCAGTCGAAATGATAAACTGATCTTAGGCTCAGTGGATACTTGGCACTCGTAAGCGCCGGAGTCGCGAGGCTGCGCCGGTGCTACCCTCAGCGTCCACTCGTCGGAACCATCCGCGTGGAGCGCTGCAAACCTCGCATCACTACTATACGTATGTACACCAACTGTCAGAATATGTAGATCGCGTTTTCGTATCCAGGATACCTGGAAAGGAAGAAAACATCTAAAATAAACACAATTTCTTTTAAGCAACGTTGGGCGACTAACAAATGTTAAATCCTTAGAGTAGTTTGTGCGCTTACAACAGAATACGGGACATGCCCGGTGCTAACGTAGTGCGTAAAGAAATCAACAGAAAAAAATTATAATAAGTACTAGCTGCTGCCCGCGGCTCCGCCCGCGTGCGTATCAAATAACATATATATGCCTATATGCCTGCCTATGTGTTAATCCAGATCATAATCTGCCATTTAAAATTTGCCAAATTTAATTCAAATCCGTTCAGCCGTTAAAGCGTGAAAGAGTAACAAACATCCATACATACAAACTTTCGCATTTATAATATTAATAGGATAATCAGCTGTTCTATATTGCACTGAAATAAAATAGTTTATTTCGTATGTTTAATAGATGGATAATCTTCGTTTTGACGAGCTCAGTGGCACAGTAGTAGGTACTACGTAATACGTTACTTTGACACCAACGTTTGTCGATTCCCACATACGACAAACATTTGTGTGCATGAACATGTCTGTTTGTCTTAGTGTTTTTAAGTAGGTAGGACGCATCATAGGAACCCCTCGGGAAACCTCCACCTCATAGAAAACCGCAGCCAAATAACAACTCCCTAGAGGATTATTGTATTCCTGCGTGTCTGTGAGGTTACTAGTAAACTTCTAAGGAGTTGTTGTGTTACCAGCAGAGGAGGCTTCGCGCGAGTGATACTTAATGTATTGCAAGTGTACATATGCTACGGTAACCGCTTTAGGTGGACCATATGCATGTATGCCTACCGACGTTGTATAAAAAACCTTTCTGATTTAATATAATGTTCATAACTGTACATAACGATACAAAAATATCACTCAATTGATATTTATCGATTATTCCAATCATCGGTCCTTAAAGTATACCTAATGGTGAGTCGGTGCGTGGGGTCATTGGGGCTTGAGCGCTTATTTTTTTTATATACTACGTCGGGAGGCATACAAGCATACGGCCCACCTGATGTAAAGCGGGAACCGTAGCCTATTAACGCTTGCATATATTAAGTATCACTCGCGCGATGCCTCCTCTGCTGCGTACACAGCAACTCCTTGGGAGCTTACTGGTGACCTCACTTACACGCTGGAACACAACAACCCTCTAGGCAGTTGTTATTTGGCTGCGGTTTTCTGTGAGGTGGAGGTACTTCCCCAGATGGGCTACTTTGATGCGCCCTACCTCTAAGAAACGCTTATGCTATGCGCTGCTACGGACGCCACGGACGTGCGAATAGGAGACTGTGTAACGCTTGTCCCGAGAAATTATTTGAAGACAAGGATTAAATTATATTAAGTACAAAGAGTACTGTGTTTTACTACAAATCAGAAGTGTTAGGTACATGCTCACATTATAAAATGTCTTAATTACGTAAAGACAAAGTGCTTATCGTAACGTATATTTTTGAACTTGCTTGCGTTCTTCCTTAAGTATCAATTATTGATATAATTGAAAGTACACAATATTATTATACTGCGAATAAAAGGGTTACGATTAAATTGGCCGTAACTGTGCGTAGAGCAGATATAATTAGATTTATTAACTACAAAACCAGGGCTGCACAGCGAAGGACCGACCTCCGATCACCGTCGTCTTGATACGTAGTTACAGCTGTGTAGCACGTGCTTAAGTGGTTAGGGTCATTTTAGGATCAAAGTCACTTAGTGGACAAATTCTAATGTATCACATAGGACCGCGCTAGGATACGTTATTTTCGAGATGTGGCCTTTTTGCTGATTTTGACTGTGGGGGCATTCGGTCTTGAGCACTTGTGATGTACGGACGTGTGAATAGGAGACTGTGTAACGCTTCTCCAGAGAAATTACGAGTATATGAAGACCTACCGAGGAACACGCTAACCTACCGCCTACCGAGGATCACTTCTACTTTAATGGTTAGAAAGTGTATTGATTAAATTGATAATTCAATGTTATAATATTTATAAAGTAGAAAATGAAAAAGATTTTTGTATGTAGATCTTCACGCCAAATCCCTAACGGGGTTGTCAAAGAGAGCCGAGTGCCATAAGCCGCGCTACTTACACACTTCACTGGTTTCGTTACCATTTATAGCTCTTTTATGGGATCGTCTTCTGATAAAAAACGTTCAATTTGATCATGATAGTTTTCAGGAACACCGTTCCTATATGAAATCTATATGTTTATCTGTGTGTGCGTTTTTTTTTCGAATATTCGAATTTAGACTTCAGATTCGGATTCAGCATAAAAAAGTAGAATAGGTATGTTCAGGAACACCGTTCCTATCTCTTAAGGAACATGGTCAAAATGGCCGACTAATTAAAAAAAAAAATGAATTGTTGTATAATTGACGAGCCAGGTGTTCCTCTGGCAATGCAAGCTTGCGCATTCTCAACTGTTTTTTTTTTATGAAAAATGTTTAATTATTGCATATACGTAATAGCCAGTGAGAAAAACTTACAAAAATGTATAAATATATACTAGACAATAGTGACCAGTCGGAACCCATTATATACGTTTTCCCATACATTTCGCGGTCATATATAACCACCCAGGTTTCGAAGGGTTGATGATCGTAAACCCACGGAATGACTTGTGGGGGCTGTTGGTAAGTAGCGACACCTGATGTACCGAGGGCTCTAAAGAGTCGCTCATGGCTTTCGCCGCCAAAGAAGAGTGATTTCTTTAATCGGAGTAGAAACCTAGAGAAGCCTGCAGGAGTCCCAACTTTGATTTGCATCATTTGCCATTCTAAATAGTGTCATTAGAACCCAGAAGTAGAGCTATTAAAAGGTATAATGGTGCTAGTAACTTCGGAGGAAGGATAAGACACCCCTAGACGCCCCTTACACCGGTGTCTTCTTCAATTCAAGAGAGCACACATTGAGTGACGAGCCCTTATAATAGCGCAATGGCAATAATAACAATCCCTCAATATTGTTTTGTCATGTCCAAAACCTTTTAATTCGACGCGTTTTGACGATTACTTAATAGTTTCGCGCCAATAGCTATTATTATTATTTATGATGTTGTATCGATTATATAAATTTTGTATGAAAAAGATAGGAAAATTAATCAAGAAAAATAGTACTGTTACCGATCTGAAAATTTACTTTCCTTTTATTTCTTAAGCATGGAAACTCGCCGTGTATTATTTTAGGAAGTGTTATTTATATTAATCGTTTCGCCGTTTGTAATGATCATATTGTGTATTTTGACTTGTTGCATATATTCAACAAGCACAAAAGGACAAGCAAAAAAAAAAACGGCTCTTTGCGATAATCCTAAAACGATGGCAAAAGTCAGGGTAATAGGAAACCCTAACCTAAAATAGGTCGGATTTTTGCAATGATCCTGGTAATATCTCGCATGATAGCGAAATTCTTTATTAGATTCCTATTATCCGGTCATTAGCAATCGTCCTAGGATTATCGCAAAGATCCGTTTTCTCTAATTATCCTGCTATACATATACGTTTACACATATTGTAAAATTGTAACTGTTATCTAAACAAAGCATATCCATACGCTGCTATAACTGTGTATTATTGCCATTTTAGTATGATAAAAGAATTAATAATTTAAATTGAAAAACATTGCAAATTTTGATTTACCATAATTTCTCCGATTTGAAATATATATTAAACTTATAAACAAAAATTTTTGTAATCCGTTTGTTTGTTTAAATGCAAATAAACGAAAGTGAAACATATTTCGCTTTAAAATCGCCAGACAGGTCAAAATAATAATAAAACTCTCTTTCAAGTTTATAATTCTGATCTCTTTATAGTTTTGATATAGTTTATAATCTGTCCTAAAATAAAAATTCACAACAACATCAAAATTAAGAAAGATAAAACAAACATACAAATTTGAAACTTATCTATGAGTTCTAAAGATTGCTTGTCTAGACAAGCTAACAACAACGTTATTATGAGTACCAAGACCTTAAGTTTGTAAAAAGACTGTTCTTTATGATTACGAGGGTGCTCGGCTATACAACAAGTTGCTTAATGATGTAAAAGAAGTCAAGTCAGCTTTTATATTTAAGAAATTGCTTACGCGCTATTTTTCTTTTTTCTTATCTACATGGAAGGAAAATAACAATGTACACTTTAACAGAGATTTTTTCAATTTAACAGAGATTCAGTACCTATATGTACAAAACTTGGACCAAACATACTACAAAATCTATAAATACCTGTATATATGTTATCATCTCAGTAAGTTTCTTTTATTATATATTTAAAAAAAGTCGGGAGAACGCATAAGGCATGATGTAAAGCGGTTACCGTAGCCTATGAACGCTTGCAATACATCGAGTATCACTCGCGTGATACCACCTCTGCTGATAACACAGCAACTACTAGAGACCTCACTCACACGCAGGAATACACTAACCCTCTAGGGAGTTGTTATTTGGCTGCGGCTTTCTGTGAGGTGGAGGTACTTCCCCAGACAGGCTGCTTTGATGCGCCCTACATTTCTTAAAAATACTCAGACCAAATCAGACAGACATGTTCATACACACAAGTGTTTGTCCTGTGTGGAAATCGAACCCACGAGCGTTGGTGTGAAAGTAACAACGCGTTTCACCACTGCGTCACCAAGGTCGTGAAATTACTTTGATTATTTTGAACTACTAATTTACACATAATGTTATTTGTTAATTAGTAGCAAGCAGTATGTTGAGTGCGTGGAGTTGTGATAGCCCAGGGGATAAAGAACGGATCTATTTGTCCATGGTGTGGACACGTACCACGAAATCGTGTTTTCATATTTACGAGTATGTAGGTACATGTTTTCGGATTTTGGAAAACTCGATGTCATACTCTCATTCACCTCACCATTCTAACTGAACACGCAGGCTAAACAACGTTGCTCGCAACCTGTCAATGGATGGTTTTATCTATCTCGAGCTTCTTCGTGCTTCGGAGGGCACGTTAAGCCGTCGGTCCCGGTTGTTTTCGATAGATTAAGTTGTTAAGCTGAGTCAGTGGCCTTAGGGGGGCTTGAAAACGCTGACCTCCGCCAATCTGCAATTGAGCAGCTGGAGCTAGAGCAGGTGGAGTATGCTCATAACACCTTATCCTTATCCCTGACGAGACCCATGTTCATGTAGTGGGATGAGTTAGGGTTGGTGTGGTGTGTCGTGGATTGATATATATTTGTAATAATTGCCTACTTTCCACATGTCAATCTGGTTTTCTCCCTGGACACAGTACTGCTACTGATCATCTTAAAGTCACCGAGGATATACGTAAGGACATGGAAGTAAGTGTGTCATAAATATGTGTATTTAATATTACGACATACATTTAAATAAATGGACTTATTTAAATGCATGTCGTAATATTAAGTTCTATTATGTATGTATATATCGTATTATGTGTAGGTATATATATTTTTTATTATTATGTATACATTGTAATTATGTATATGTATTTTAATATTTAATATTTTATGTAATAAGAAAGCCGCGATCGTGTTTCTCTGCACTCCCAAAGGTCGACTGGTAGAGAACGCAATTAGCATTAAGTCCGCCTACTGTACCTAAAATGTTATGGGCAATAAAGTCTATAAATAAATAAACAAATAAAACAATTCTTCCGGCTCAAAGGTTCGAATTGATGTTTTGTTTTGTAATATAACTTTTTGCAAAGTTATAGTTTAAAATAAAAAAACATGCTACGTCTCATTCAGCTTAGTATACTTTTTTTGTCTGAAGGTATAAATACGGAATGATTCGTAAATAAGTGAATCCTCACTTAAATTATCTTGTTTAGCTTTCGCTATTGTTTACCGAAACTATCGAAAGGCTATCGAATTGATTTGTTTACATCCTCCCTTATGTTACGTACAAATGGCACACAAAGTTTTTCAGGAATACTGTTTTGGACGTCGGAAGTAACTTAAAATGCTCAAATCCTTGAAGGAATGGCCCATGACTCGCATGGATCTACCTAACATCGGTGTGTTCATCGCAAACAAATACATTATTCTCGAAGTTAATATAAGAATATGTTTATCATTATGAATGAATGAAGGTATCGCAAATAGCGATACCTTCATTCATTTAGACAAATTGCTCACCGCTCGACTGTAATTAATCTTAATAAATAGACACATAAAAGGTATCTACTTATTTTTCGGGCTATTATTAATATATCTGCGAAGAATCTCCCCATGAAAGGTACTGTTATTTATGCTAGTGATGTTTTCTTAAAACTTGTAAACTCATTCGCAAACTCTTTTAGCTTAATTATCACGTATTATAGTTACATTTTCACGTTAGTAATACTATTACCTGTAACCTACCTGAATCGAATAAATAATGAAAAAAATAAATATATATATATTCTGTAATCGAATTTGACAATTATATAAATAAATTAATTGCACATAATCAATATTAATCTTGGACATGTAATCAAAAATTTTGTCTTTTATAATGCTTTCAAAACTTTGTCTATCAAATTTTTGTTATAAATATAATATCTACTAATACTGAACTTAAAATAAGAAAAGAAATAGAAAAATAGAATATATTACTGAATTTAAATTTCTTGAAATTACTGTATAGTATATGCCAGTAGGCTTAGCTCCGTGTCTTAGGCGGTTGGGAAGATTAGGTACGCAATTTTGAACGAGGATACCGCGCGCCTTAGTCTATATCAGCTTCTTTAACAACATTATTTTGTTAGCATACTGCTGTAGGGAAAAGCTGCTGATATAGCGTCTATTTCATTTTAATGAAATTAACCAAAAGTACAGTTAACAAAACATTTTATTTTAATCATTCCGTAGGTTTAGTTATAATAAAACCTGATATTACAAAAAAGGAAATAACCAGGAAATAACCTTTTTTAATCGTACCTACACGTACATACTATAAAGAACTCGTTACATAAAGAAAATACCTGAAGAAATATTGGGCAACAAATATAAATTACAAATACATATATGATATAACTTCAAGCCAAATCCCTTGCGGGATAGGCATACGTATCGGAGAGCCACATGACTCGGTCAAAAAATCCACGCTACTATGCATGACTCGGCTTACTTTATGCCAAATTTCATAATTGTAAGTAACCTGTAAGTACACTACGGATTTTGATTTACAACTACTTTGATTTTTATTTTTAACGCACTACGCTTTTAGAAATACTGAAAATAAAAAGTAGAAAATACCATTAAAATGATCGTATCACGATCTTATTTAGATAATCTTAGGGTAGCGGATAAGCGAAGAAAGAAGGTACGTGATGTAGTGTAGAACTTAAAGAAAAAAAAGATTTTATGTACTAAAATACATAGACATGCATAAATACATTTTATTATATCTATAAACACGAGGTGTGAAGGGGTGTTTATAGGCAGACTGTGAAAAAATATTACCTACACGACGACTTATGTACAGTATGAGAAGGGTGTAATTAGGTAGTTTAAACAAAATATACACTAGTTAGTAGATTCAGGGGGCCGACCGGCGCTAGTCCGCACGAACTAATTGGTGTCGATAGCACATAAAGCAGGTTAGATTTAATTGCATGTAAAATATTCACTATAGTAGATGTCTACTATATACAAATATTTTACATTATTTAGGCTACAAAGGCTTGGTTCCTACAACTTTTGGCTATTACATTAGCAACCTATCTAATGCACGAAAAACAACAACCCTCCAGATTATTGTTATTTGACTGTAGTCTTCTTTATCAGTCAATATACTTAATAAATATTCTTGTGACCGATACTTATCCAGAGCCTCGCTTTCTACCGAAAGATCCAATAGGAGCAGGTAATATTTTTGGTCCACTTGCTCAATGCGCCTTTGTAAAATGCAATAACAATGTTACATTTCAGTTTAAGCTAAAGGTCATTTCATTTATAATTATATAAAAATAATACTCTCTCTGCCTACACCGCATGGGATTTCGCGTGTAGTTATAGATAGATAAAAAAATATTTTCCGTAATGTCAAGATTTTAAAATAATGCAAGTTATGTAAATCTGGTTGAACTACAATATCTCCCAGACGGCAGGGAAACTAATTAATATTTAAAAAGCCAGTAAGACTAAAACAAAGTACCGTTTTGTTACAAGATTTAAAAACTAAATTTAACTAGTAAATGAAGTGAAACAATGGTCCAAAGTGATCCAATTATCTCTTCATTATTAGTACGCTCGCGGTTGTGCTCAGAAAGTTCAGTTTATTTCTTTTTTGTTAGTACTTTTCTGCTACTCAATAGTATAAGTCGACAAGTAGTGGTCACCTGGATTCAATGATTACTCTTTTCGGTATTTCGTAATTACCAATTTAAGCTAGACTATAATAAAGTGTTGAATACATGTCGCATAATTTATATGTTTTCACTATATTGTCTGATGTAATATAGACAAAATAAATATAAGAAGAACGACAGTGATGGTGACGATATCCACAATAGAACAAATAACAGTAAAGTTTATAATATATTCGATACAGCTTTGTAGATTTTTTTTAATGCTTTATGTATAATTCGTAAATGAAAAATCATTGTACCAATTTTCGAAGAAACTTTACTCACAAATTAATGTTGTATCGCCAATTTTGTGATTAAATTTTATCTTCTTTCCACACACTATATTCATAAAACAATTCAAATGGCTAAAATAGATTCAAATCACAGCAAAACTATAAAAGAACTCTTTTCGAAAATAAACAATGTTATTTGTTACCCGACTGTGCGGCAGACAAGTCACGCTTTTGTTTTTCACACATATCTTTATATGTGCTTTCTTCATGGACTCATAGCTTCCTGACGGCTGAATAGATTTTAATTAATGGATCAATGGACGTCTATCGATTTTTCTGATCCATATAACGGTTACAGGCTTGGTTCTACTTTTATTAAACCTAAATAATCACTGTTAAATACAAAATAACGGTAGAGACTAAACGAATGATTTTCATAGCATTTAGAGTGTCATATCATTAAACAGGCTTTTCAAAATCAATTTATATCAATTATACTATTGCTTGAGCTAACATAAGATTTTAAGAATTACACTTACATTTTTCATCTTTCATGATTTTATCTTCTTAACAATAATATTGCCCAATATTTTTTGTAACGCAGATTGGTTCAGTTTCATGTAAGGCAAGTAAACTTTTATGTAAAGCCCAAAGTCTAAGACGAAATTAATAAAAATATATTTTCATACAAATTGTAAGTAACCAAGTAGGTCGGTAGGTAGATAGTAATTTATTAAAACTGATGCTTCAATAAATGTTCAATCTTGGTGTAAATTTAATTTTTTAATTTAATAATTTAAAGTCCCGAATATAAAAATTGGGGTGCCTCAAGGTACCTTTATATTTTTAGTACCTATATTTAAATGATTTTGACCTACATACAGAAAAACATTGATGGCAATACTTTAAGTATCATTTGCACGATGCTAACTCTGCTCTTAACACAACAACTCCTCTAGAGCTTACTGTAGACCTCACTCACACTCAGGATACAGCAACCCTCCGGAGAGTTGTTACTTGGTTGCGGTTTTCTGTGCGGTAAATCTACTTCCCCAACCTAGTTGCTTTGATGCGCTCTACCTGTTTTAGAAACACCCAGACTAACACAAACGTGTTCATTGAAACAAATGTACCTATAATAATCTATTCTACGTGGGAATCGAACATACCCAGCGATGACGTCAAAGTAGCGTTACTAAAACATGTGTACTTTTCGACGTTGTATAAATGAAAAGAATAGATACAATACCGAAAAATTACACAAATTGAAATAGAATGTGATACTGAATGTTGGCTACCTCGCAACCCAATTATTCTTCAATTAAGTGCGTATTCGCACTATGAATTAACTAAAATGTAATTAATTTTAATTTTGAAGAAGCTAATTGTATAGTTATCAAACACCCTAGCATCACTATAGTTTCTATATACAGACCGTTTTGTTTTTGCAATACTGATCTTTTCATACAGTCACTAAATAATGTTTTGTCGACACTATCATCGGTTAAAAATGTATCAGTGATGGGTGACATTAACTTGACGAATAATAAAGCTTTGGAATATCTTAACTTAAATGCCTTTCACGGTCTTCTACCAGCACACGAATTGCCAACTAGAATGGACACCTGTCTTGACCATGTCATGTTACGGTCCATTTTACCATACACAACAACAGTCCTTATCTCAATCATAACAGACTATCAATCCGTAATGGTGTGCTTAAAACCCAAACTTCTTATGACAATATTATGACAACATTTAAGCTTAAAGTAGAAAACACCAACTTTGATTTTGTTTTTGATAGTAAGGATGCAAGCGAAGCTGCTTATGGTCTGGTCTCTTTCTTATAATAATTACCAGAATCTAATACAGTCGAACACAAAATTACAAGTAGAAGCAGAATATTTAAGCCCTGGGTCACCCAAGGCTTATTACGATACATTAAAATAGAGATAGTGAAGACAATGAAGTCATCAAATTAACATATGCTCGATATAGGACCTATTGTGACGCCTTAATTAAAAAAGCTAAAATTACAAACAAAGAAATAATTAGTAATCCTATGGAACGCAATCAAGGATATAATACAAAGAAAATAAAATCCCAAGCAACTGCCTAGTGCTGATACGCCGACTAATAACATAAACCAAATAAATAATTATTTTACAAATATTGGCCAAAAATCTTGCTGAAAATTTTACACAAGTACATCAAATACCCTTTTCGGGATTTACTGAATCAATACCAGGCCTCACATCTACGTTTATACTAATGAGCACCGACGAGAAGGAAGTGGAATCACTTATCAATGAGCTAAAAAACAAATGTGCTGTGGGATAGGATAACATTCCAAATCACTTCAATATAATATTTAAAAAAATTCCTCGTTCCCTCACTCACACATATTTATAACCTCAGTCTGAATAGCGGTATTTTTCCTAGAGTGTTTAAACATTCCATCGTCAGCCTTATATATAAATCTGGTGACGAGACTAGGTAGGGAGTAATTATCGCCCTATCTCTATTCTCTGGCATTTTTAAAGATCTTAGAAAAAAATATTAACAAACGACTTGTTGACTACTTAGAAAAGAAATATATATTATTAAGTAACCAATTCGCTGTCAGTGAGTTAACTAAATATATTGTCGATAATCTTGACTAAGTAAACATGTTGTCGGTATTTTTCTCAACCTCACCAAGGCATTCGATACAGTCTCTGTTCCAATCCCACGTCGGAAGATAGAGTCTTATCGTGTTAGCGGAAACCAACTAGTTCTCTTTAGGGATTACTTATCCAATAGAACACAGAGCACTAAAATTTACGAAACAATGAGTGAAAGGACTTCAATACACTACGGAGTACCTCAGGGTAGCGTACTTGGTCCAACCCTGTTTGCCCCCTCCGGCTCCGATGACGTCACGACCTCAAAACGATTTTAAGTTATAAGGCCGGGTACGTAAATATTATGAGAAGTAAAATCAAGAGAACGCGTTAACAAAAAAGGGAACCATTACGCTCGTCCGCTTAAAAAGAGACAAACATATACATCTGTAAGATTTAATTTGCGAGAGAGTGAGATAGAAGTATCTAAAGGATTTAGATGAGTTTTTTTTATACAACGTCGGA
This sequence comes from Pyralis farinalis, assembly GCA_947507595.1. Lineage (NCBI taxonomy): Eukaryota > Metazoa > Arthropoda > Insecta > Lepidoptera > Pyralidae > Pyralis > Pyralis farinalis. The sequence continues at coordinate 20,900,550 of OX382274.1, forward strand.
AGGCATATGGCCACCGTACGTTATCGTAGCCTATGAACGTTTGCAATACATTAAGTATCACTCGAAAGAAAACTCAAAGATGAAGATGAAGGCGAAAGCGAACGCGAAGGCGATTGTGAAAGCGAACGTGATGGCGAAAGCGAACGCGAAGGCGATGGCGAAAGCGAACGCGAAGGCGATGGCGAAAGCGAACGCAAAGGCGATGGCGAAAGTGAAGGCGATGGCGAAAGCGAACGCGATGGCGAAAGCCAACGCGAAGGCGATCGCGAAGGTGAACGCGAATGCGAACACGAAAGTGAACGTGAACTCGAAAGCGAAGGCGAAGACGAACGCGAATGCGAACGTGAATGCCAACGCGAAGGTGAAGCCGAAGGCGAACGGGAAGTCGAAGGAGAACGCGAAGACGAACGTGAACGCGAAGGTGAAGGCGAAGCCAAAGATAAAGATATCGACCGAGCGTTGTACGTGTGGGTGCGCGCCTGCGTGTTACGAACCTTGGTACATTTTACATATATTTTTATGTACTTAACAAACCATCAAGTAATCAAAGCTAAAAAAATATTGGAAAATATGGAAGAAACGGATTCGAGTCGTAACGAAGAAGAATACGAAAAACCGCAAATACGGTTAATTCGTAAGCCTGTAGAATATGAACTCTAGTTCACATTAATGAATAATATAAGTTTTATTCTTATTGTTTCAGAAGATGCATTCATTTACCCTCTGTTTCTATTCGACATACCTATATATCATAATTTTCGTTTGTAAGGAGTAAACTAAAGTATGCTGACCCACACCCTGATGGTAAGTGGTCACCACCGCCCATAGACATCAGCAACACCAAAGGGTATCTGATTCATTGCCAGCCTTTTTAAAGAAACATAGGCTCTATTCTTGAAAGCACCCATATCGTATTTGTTCGGGAACACCGCACTATGGAATATTTCGGTCTGTTTCGATCCAAAAATCAATAACTTTTTAATTTTTTCAGAAAGACTGTTGACATTTTGCACAAACGTAGAGTAGTGTAAAAGGCTTCAGGTTATATAACATTATCCGGATTATATTTAATAAAATCTGTTTTAAAAAATTATAAAAAAATAATTAAAAATGTTCTTTATTTTACACTTTAACTGACAATACAATTTATACTGAGAAAAAAATATTATTGCCATTCGTAAATTATTATTCTTAATATATTATAAAATATAATTATTTTTTTAAAATATAGTGCTTAAATAATTAATTAAAATTTATAATTGAATCATAAAACATATAAATATAAGAATTTTTAAAGTTTGTTTAAAATCAATTTATAAGCAAAATTATCAGAAAAAAAATTACATATTTTAATAGATTACTGTGTGTGCATGTACATTACGGTAACTTATTCTTGGTGGATTTCGGGTTCGAAAATGAGTTCATTCACTTTCAAAAGATCTAGGATATCTTCATCAAGTTCCTTCACACTTTTGTTATACGTTTTTCTAGCCTGGAAATGTATGGAGAAGAGTACTATGAAATTTCTCCTCATTTGTAGCGGATCAAGAGACCTTGCTGGCATGATGTAGATTATTATTTTTTTGATATGATTTATCATTTTCAGGCTTAGTACTTACTCTAGTCAAATCGTTCATTTGCCGTGGAGTAGCTCCACAAATTGTACATGTGGAGCCAGAAGACGTATCTATTAATACCTGAGTTACTTTGCCATCTATCATCGTCAGAAAGAGTTCGTGGTTCATATTCACTACTTCGCCACCTTCTATATATATAAAAATGAATGTTTGTCTGTATGTCCTCTATGGACTCAAAAACACCAGGCAGATTTTGATGAAATTTTCAGGGAATCTTCGGATTAATCCAGCAGGTGATCCTGTGAAGTTTGGAGCGATCAGTTCAGGGGTGGGTAGCTAGTTATAAATAAATGACGAACTCAAAGAAACGATTTGGTTTTTTATTTCATTTACAACAGATTTAGATTTTTCAGGAGTTTCCTTGCAAAATTCTATACAATAGCGCCCGTTTTTAATTATTATTAATTTAATAGGCACCAAAGATGTAAGAAACAAATTAACGTCAGAAATAAGTTCAGACTCCTCTGGAAGTTTCTGCTTGTACTAACTTTGACCAGATGAACCATCAAAGCTATATAAATATAACCTTCTACACCGAATCTGTAGCTAAAATTCTAGCTGCAGTGTGGTCTAATAAATCTTGAAGAATCAATATTCTTGCATGCGTATTTGTAATTTTTATTGCTAAAGATAGTGGATAGCAAATCTGTTTTATTTTTTGTATTTCATAATATGGTGGGAACACAAAACAGCCTCGTGCGTTAGTCAAATTCCTTATGTATGTATATTGCGCTTTTGTTAAATCTAAATCAATGAAAACACTCAATTCTTCTTCATCCGTTTGCATTTGTCTCTGGTTTGCATTATCTATGAGATTAAAATATGAAATTTTCTCATTACACATTAAAATTGTTGATAGTGCTTCTATTGTATTTTCTCCTTCAATATATAAAAGTAATAATTCACGCTTAAAATACTTGAAAGTAGTAGTCTTTTTGAAAATTCAGCAAAGTAAAGCACGAGTATACCAATCAAACGTCTGTTAAGTTACTACTACGACTTTGCGATAATGTCATAGCTCCTTATATACTATTCGAAAAATAAGGGCGGTGTACATTTTGTTGATTAAAGTTTGACCACAAAATGATTGAAATACAGATGGAGCGCCTCCTTATCAATTAATAACTAATATTTAAATTATACCACAAACTAATCAAAGAAATAGTCTACATTAGCAACCGCAATTGATAGAGCTTTTCCGTTTCCTGACTTCAATCAAATTTTTCGCAATAATTTATGAGCTCGCACGTTCGCTGATTTTTATAACAACTATCTAAAGCTACGATGAAGTAGAAGAAGAAAAACTGTCTTTTTTCTTCTTATTTAGTGTTCTTGTTTTACATAGAAATAGAAACTAAAATCTTACAATATTATAGTTGTATTAAAATCTACATACAATGAGGTTTTTGGAAAAGTATAATACTTTCTATCTATTTCCACAAACTTTCACAAAAAATAATTTTGAAATATTGAAAGAATAGGCCTGAAATGGACATTTATAAGAACCATTAACTTTGAGGTAATAATAAATATGCTTAATGTAATTTATATATAAAATTATCACTTTATGGTAAAGTTCCACTCACGAACTACACACATCAAAAGTGTCTAGGGATCAACATATATTTTTGCAATAACTTTTCTCCTGATTGATATTAATTAAAATTTTCTTTAAGGATTCATCAAATAAAGTGTTTTCGTTTGTCTACAGTAACGATAAACCAAGTCACCTTTGCATTAATAAAGAAATTTGCCATTTTCATAATAAAGGGATTTTTGACATTTGAACCACTAACATTAAAGTTCGAAAAAAAGACTGAAATAACAGTTTTCTTTAAAATTTTATTGGGTAACTTAAACAATTAATAATCCGTGTTTCTACCGCGAACACTAACAACACAAGAACATCGGTTTGGCATACTCAAAATGAGTTCATCCAAATCACGCTGTGGAATGGCCGCCCATGTTCGTTGCAACAACAAAAAAGGTCTTCTTGCGACTGGATACCCTCCATATTCGGCAGAGCTCTTCTCTGTAGCATATCCCATGCATGCTCAATCGGGTTCAAGTCTGGCGACTGAGCAGACCAGGGCATGACATTGATGTTAGCTGCGGCGAGAGTCTGTCTTACAACTCTTGCGGTGTGCGGTCGTGCATTATCATGCATTAACTAAAATAAGGGACCGATTTGCACTTGTAGAGGAACGATGACGTCTGATACAATCGTCTCAGCATAAATTTGAGCGTTGAGGTTGCCTCTGATCTAAATCAACTCAGTTCTTCCGCCGATCCAAATACCCGCCCATACCATGATGGTTCCACCACTATAAGGATGGATTTCCTGGCAGGATTTTAATCGCTGTTGGCGTCCAGGGGTTCTCCAGTGTCGTATACGTCTTGTATCCGGTCTCATACCAAAACGAGACTCATCAGAAAAGCACACGAAACGCCATTGTTCTTCTGCCCAATTTCTGTGTTCAAGAGCCCATTGATATCGAATCCTACGATTGTGCATTGCTATAGGTGGTACCCTTAGCGGTCTTCGGGAATGAAGGTTCACTTCATGCAAGCGGTTTCTGACTGTTTGGTCGCTAATTAAGTTCCCTGAAGAGTGATGAAGCGTCACGGCTAACATCATGGCGGTTATTGTTGGAGCTCTTCGAGTTGTGATTTGAATGTATCGGTCTTGTCTCCGTGTGGTGCAGCGATACCGTCCTCCATGGCGCTCAGCCACGGTACCAGTGCTTCGGTAACGTGTCCAAAGTCGACTGATAACACTTTGACTTGTATTCAGAGCTAAAGCCACAGTACGTTGCCGGGAACCAGCTTCTATCATTCCCACGGCTCTGAGCATTTCTTCCCTGCTTAAATGACGTCGCCGCTCCATAATAACGTTGGTTTTAATCAGTAGTAGGGAAACAGTAGCACTAATAATGTCTTCAATGCGTTGTATGTTTTTATAGGGAAAATATTGACAGCTGATTTTCATCTTTTACTCGAATTTGATTGACAGTTCCTGTTTCAAATTATGAAATGCACCAAAAAGGATCCATATAAATTTATAAAATCATAAATTTATTACAAAGCCACATCTCAATCTCAAGAAATCCGCATAAAAATGCTTGATCCCTAGACACTTTTGATGTGTGTATTTACTTAATAAACTAAAAAAAGTGTGCAACATTAGTAAAAGCGATTTTTAATATGCCGTTGTTCTACCATTTTCCATAGTGCACCGCTGAGGGTGATTTATTCCATAATTATAATATATACGACCTCTCTTCATTACAGCTTAATAAGGGTCGCATTATTTCCTTCGCTGATGATACATTTCACCTATTTTCAACAAATACATGTTAAGCTGCTCAAGGTGTTACCCAAATAGGTCTTAATCAAATTAGTAGATGGCTACAATATTATAAATTAACATTAAATTCAGAAAAACCAAATCTATTGCTTTCTGGATGCGTAATGTCTCCCGTAATTCGGTTTATAAAGTGAAACAAATTCCTGTTATTGCAAAACAATTGTCATAGTTAATACTATTGAATATTTTGGAGTAATTTTAGATCAACAACTCTCATTCAAGAATCATATTAACTTGCTGACAACTAGAGTTAGAAAATTTATATTTATATTTAAAAATTTGCGTCACGTCATGAATTTCAATTCCCTCAAACGAGTATATTTTTCTCTTGTACAAAGCCTTCTATCATAGTGCGTCACTTCTTCTTCAAAGACTAATATAAAAATAGTCGTAATCGCTCAAAGGGCGATCTTGAAGGTAGCTGGTTTTTTTTCCTTATAGACAGATTATTTTATACCACTAAAGTGGCAAACAAGCGTACGGCCTGTCTGATGGCAAACAGTTACCGTAGCTTATGGATATTTGCAACTCCAGGGGTGTTACTCTTGCGTTGCCGATCCTGTAAGAACCTGTTCACGCCTTTCTTGTATATAAATACTGTAGTCCCTTAAGACGTCGGCAAGCAGCTTATTCCACAACTTAATAGTTCTGGGTAGAAAACTTCTCAGGAACCGCACAGTGTGCGACCATTGCGGTTCCAGTAATTGCTTTATCAACACTGGCAGGTATTGACGGTTCGGCAATTATTTATATTGCACACAGTGCTGAGACGGCATTATTTGAAAGAATTAAAAAATCGGCAGATTTCTCAATCTAGGCGGATCCATAAAATATGTATCATATTTTTGTTATCTGGGTGGTACTTGTACAACAAAATAAATAGCGCTTTAAACATGTATTCTAACAACAAAATTAATTGCAAGCAAAAAATTAAAACATGGTGGTTATGCTCATTAAATTACAAATGAACAGAATTGCTCCTGAATTCATAAACTGTGTGCCTATTGTTACTGCAATATTGTACACTTTCAATTAACCTACTACGCAAACGTACACCTACAGATACACTTACAAATACATACCATACAAATACATACTATATAAAATACTGGACACTAGTATGGAATATTTATAAGTTAAGTTTTTAATTTTCTTTTCCTACATAATTGATTTTTGTATGGTTAAATTCATGTAACTTGGCCGTGTCTTCGTGGAGTGGGGACCTGCGACCCGTACTACAGGCTCCTTATGAAGCCTACTTTAGGCACCAGCTTCTCACATATGGTTGTATACTCTCACTATTTATCTAATCATTATTAACATTTCTGCTGTTATTACTTGTATCAATGGCGTCAAGAAGCAAATAAGTAAGAACAGAGGAATATGGCGCTCGGCTGTCTCTGCCTATACCTAAATGTTGATCCGGATCAACATTTAGATCAATTTTTATCTCGAAAATATTATATCATACGTAAAACTAGAAACACCAAACCAAAGCCGCAGTAAACAACACGTACAAAATAATTGCCAACTAGTATTTCCGTCTTCTATTTAATGTGGCCGGGCTGAGCTGCATTCGAATTTGTATTCGTTCCGATTCGCAGTGGGCTTTAAAACTTTCTTTGCGACACGGTTTAAAGCGTGGCGCAGACAGAACTAACTGGATATATACCCCTCCACCATTCTTTCTCTGCAGAAGTTTTTATAGGTCAAACCTAGATCAACTGGGATTGAACTCATTGCGGGAACCGACAATATCGACGCTACTTACTTATGATTGCACAAAATTCAACCGGTTCATGCAAAATATCGTGATAGCTTAATTCCAATTCAGATAACTGGATTTCATCAACAGATCATTTGACGTGTAATTAAAATACAATCAGAATAGTAACGATTTCGTGTTTAGTTGAAATCCAATGCTCAATTCTGTTAACAGTGGTTGTCAACATACAACGGTTAAAACAAGAATGTTGTTCAATGTTTGATCAAACGAAATATTTAATTTGTTCCAAGTTAGGCTTACACTAAATTAATATGTGGGTTGAAATGCTTCGGTGCGTAATTAAAATAGAATTTGTTGAATCAATTACGTACATCTGCAATTAAGAATATAATATGTCAGTAGATGTTTGGTTTAAATTATGGTTGTACTTAAAATATGGTGGTATACTACGGTGGTAAACTATCAATGTGTATCTTGTATAACGGCAAACTCATCTCTATGGTAATTAGTCCGGTCTTAGCTAATGTCCTGAGGTAAAATTATTAGGTATAATAAAAACAAAGAATGCTTAAAAGTTCTTGGTGTACCCATAAATGTTGATTGTTATGTAAGTTGAAATGAATAATCTCTCCATCTACGAGTACGTCTAAGACAAGTGATGAAATTTCTTCATAATTTTATTCAAACACATTATAAAGTAAAACTTACATTATTGTTTGATTTTAATATAGTTTTTCTTATTTTTAATTCGCATTCGTTTACCATTATATTATTAGTTGTTAGCTGCTGCCTACGGCTCGAAACGTGTGGCGTTCTGCTCTACAGTTTTTATACGAACTCTAATCATTTCATTTGTGTTTCATGATATGTCTTTCAAAGAAAATCAGGAATAAGACCATTTTAGTAGTCTATAAAAATATAAATAGCATAAACAGTTTACAATGCAAACTACAAAATAATTGTATTGATTTGACTGCAGATTTAAACTGCTCAGAAAATCAAAAAGAAAGGTAAACCTACGTTTTGTATACCAAAATATTCAAGCCTTTCCTACCTGTGAATAACTAGTACAATTATTTTAGTGTTGGAACAAGTGGATGAGTTTGTATATCTTGGATGCGCTTTCAGCAGGGATGGAAGGTACACCGCAGATGTGGAAAGGCGAGTGAGTGCTGGGAATAGTGTGACTGGAGCGTTGGGAAAACTTCTTGGCAGTAAAAACCTGAGCCAGAAGGCGCAGCTGGCTATACACAATGCAGTGCTGGTCCCAACGCTTACTTATGAAAGCGAGAGCTGGGTATGGCAGAGAGAGCATGAACGTAGGATAAACGCGGTTGAAATGCGAGTGTTGCGCAAAATTTGTGGCGTAACGCTTGTAGACCGTATTCGCAATGATGAGGTTAGAAGCAGAGTTGGTCTGAAAGAGAGCGTCAGTGTTAAAATAAGAAGAGGCATGCTCCGTTGGTTCGGACATGTAGAAAGAATGCAGGATGAAAGAATGACGAAGCAGATATACAATGCAAAAGTGGAAGGATGTAGGAGCCGAGGAAGGCCAACACTTACCTATCATGATCAAATTGGTCGTGTTCTATCAGAAGGTGATGTCAGGAGTCCTAGAAACCGGCGAGCGTGCATGAAAAGAGCAATGAATGTTAAAGAAGCGAGTGAGGTATGTAAGGATCGAGTCGCATGGCGCTCGGTTCTCTCTGCCTACACCGTAAGGGATTTGGCGTGAAGTTATAGTAGTAGTAGTTATTTTAGCAAAATATAATATTGATATTTTAAGTCTAACTGTACATTAGTTAAACAAAAGTTAAATTTTATTTGAAATAAATAATTATAAAATAGTTGCTTTAATAGAGAGTCTTCATTTAGAGGCGTTTCAATCATTATTATAAAAATATCACAAAGCCAAATAACGTAAGGGCATAGTTAGGTTCGCTATTGAATGTATTATTGAGGTGTCATACGTTGAATTAGATAAATATATAAATATTTGTGTGTATAGACCTCCCAGGCGATTTTTCACAATTTGAGCAGGTAATGGAGAATACTTTAAGAAAAGTTCTCATAAATAAAAAATATTTTCCTGGAGCCTTCACGTATAGCAGCCACATGCTGCGACTTGTCTAGATAGTATTTTTTGCAATTGTGAGCATATCAATAAATTAATAATTGGCGACTTGCCTTCAGATCATTGCAGTCTATTGGTAGTATATCACTGTTCAAAGAACACAGATTGAGAAAGTGATATATTATATAGGCTACTGATCACAAACAGATTTTAAACAAACCTGATTTGCTCTACAAAAAATTGTTTCATGTTATATCCAGTGAGTACTAAAAGATATCCAAAAGCAAGATATTGTTACCATAAATAAATTTGAGTTTAATGGTTGGGCAACTACAGGGTATATCCATAAGTATTAAAAAATGTTTGAATTATATCGAGAAAAATCCTTATAGATTTGACCAGGACTTCGTTAAATAAATTAAAAGTTATTCCAAAATATTTAAAAATGTTTGCATAGTTGCACAATCTACATATATTAAAAATAAAATTAGGCAGGCAACAAATAAAATAAAATCAGTTTGAGATATTGTTAAAAAAGGAACAGGCAAAGAAAAGCCATGGAATAATGAGTATTCTAAACATAATTAAATTGTGACAGCTGTTAAATAAGTAGCAAATCTATAACATGACTACATCACTAATATCCCTTACTTTAGTGATGTAGTCATCACATAGATCCACAGACTCTCTCAACTCATCACCACTTGTTGCTGTTGAGTTGAGTAAAGGAGAATGTACAACAAAGGTTGAAGCTTTTCAATTTACACATATTCAGTCAAGCCAAATAATTAAAACTTTTTAACAATTAAACATTAAAAACTCAGAGGATTATTGTCGAACGTCCACAAAAGTATTTTGTTATGTTATTGAGTTAATAGCTCCACACTTGGCACTAATTTTTAATCAATGTATATATATATATATATATATGGGTGCGTTCTAGGTTTGATGCAATTTAGTAAATTTATGTAAAAATAATGTATGCTCATAAAATATACAGTCGTTTTCAAAATTTAGTGAAAATCTTTAAAGCAGGAATTGATTGCATATGTAGGTACAGCGGCTTGTAGTAGATCTTTTGTTGTAAATTGTATTCGATTCTATAATAAATTACCTGAAACCATACCTTACCTGACAATATGTTCAAAAGGCAAATCAAAAATACTTCGTTTAAAAAGGGTTACTACAGAATCGTTGATATGTGACTGACGGAGATGTCTGAAAATGTATAAATATATCTTTAATTGTACTACTTGATATCACCATATACACACTGCCATAAATTTAGTTACAAAAAATACATGATTTAATATATAATGTGGCATTAGTAGACCTGTAGGAAGCCTTTTAACATTCATTTCTCTTTTCATGCACGCTAATTTCTAGAGCTTGTGCTTGTGAGACTGTAGAATTAATATAATTGTAATTTGTACAATAATAGCCTACAATAACAACAAAACGTCTAGGCATAAGGGTCCTTGTACCACCGCGATTCATGGTGGATTTTCTAAGAGCTATTTGTAGGCTCCGATATTCCGTATATATAAATTCCGTTCGACCGATAATTGAAATCGCCAGCGAAAATGTGAGTCTCCGTATAAGTGAAGTGAATCGACGCAATCTGCGGAATGAGTCAGCCCTTGACTAGCAATTTGGCCACTATTCAGCCCTCGTTCCCATCGGAAACCACATAAAAGATTGCCCACTCCATTGAATGGTACTATGCCGAGCTAAAAAGCTGACTTATAGAATATTTCTGCGATGTGTCATGACAGAATATCTATTGGGATAAAAGCTGCAAATTGTTAAGGATTTCAATATATAGTTAATAAATTTTATGAAAATCTTAACGCGGTAAATGTGTTGAATGAAGGTGAAGTTTAGTTTACACAGTTTATGATTTAATAAAAGCGAAAAACTTCACAACATTATCTATTTAAAGAGACTACAAAAGAAGAAGTGCCTATCTTAGTCACGCAAGTTATTTTAACAGAGGTAAGAAGTGGCTTCTGTTTCTGTATATTGTACGTTTCTTTTTTATGTACTTTATGTTTGCTGATTAATTGGAAAACGCTCAATCTTTTTAATAATTTAAACTATGTATTTTTAAGGTTCTCAAATTTATATGTACAATGGAATTTAATTGCAACTAAATTCTGATGTACATTCAAAAGTTCCATATAGATCTTATTGATTATAGATTAGATATGATAGGATAAGAAGAAGAATTATTTAAAGATTTTAATGGAGTATCAAAATGGTGTAATAATGAAAAATTGTCATAAAAACTTTCAGTAATCGATTTCTTTTTCTTCTTTGACTTTTCGTGACGATCTGATTGTATTGTTATTTCATTCCTATAATGATCTAAAATAATTTATAAATAAGTTCGTTGAAGCTGCAAATTCGTAGATTTCATTTTGTTTAATTTAAATGTTACATTTTTTAATATGGTAATGATGGTCTAAACATGCTAATATTTTTAGGTGTTTTTATTAACATGAAGTTTGTTCGTTAGATTTTCAATGTTTTCATGGTACAAAATCAAAATGTACTCATTAAAATCGGAAGATCTTGATATTAATAAATCCATCCAGCTACAAATTACGAACGACTTTGCTTAACTAGCATGTTCAATTAGAATAACACGGCCAATGATACCATCAAACGCCTCAATTATGTATATCACTAAGTTTGTAAACAAGCCTATCTTGTTAATAAGTACTGTATTAGTCTATGACGAATGGAACATCAATATAATTACATGACCATGTGTACCAAGTTATATATAATACATGTTGCTATGCCGCAAAATAATTACACTTTATTTTTTCATTTTCAAATAATTGTCTATCATCCGAGCATAGAATATGAAATAATGGTTAATAATGTTCCCACTAACTTCCTCATACTGAGAGCATACAATATATTCGTTTTATTATGCTCTCACTGAATATAATATAATATATATATATATATAATATATATAGAATATAATATATATACTTTTATTATGCTCTCACTGGGAACCCATAGTTTTCAAAACAATCAACCACTTGACTGCGTATGAAGGCACCCCGCGTTGAAAACCGTGTTTTAGATCCTAAATATAATATATATAAATATAAATAAATATATAAAAAATAATAAATATAATATATATATAAAAATAAGCTGATATGTGCTGCGACGTTCTTCCGCGAATTAGCCAATAAAAGATTCTTCTTTACCTCCTGACCAGTAGCCGTGAATTGAGTTACTATGTAATATCGTTCTCATTGGTTCTCCATAGGTTATTTTTTTCATGCCATATCATAACCAGTGGGCCTTTTCGAGTTTTCACCTTGACCGACAAAAACGCGTAACAGACGAAGACCCTAATAGACTCGAGGTGTACTGCCATGAATAGCCGCCACAAGTTGTTCTGCAAGGCTTTTATTATTATTAATTAACATGCTTATGCATCGGAAGACAAATTTGATAAGAAGCGGTAACCATAGCCTCAGTATTGGCCACAACTATCTCTAGCGCGTTAATATTCCGCTACCAGTTATTCCTGGTAGCCTTTCCCATTATTAGGAATATGTACAAGAATTCCCCGAAGAATTAACTCTTGCATTTTGTAAAGTGATTTTGCCCGCAGCACCTCTCGCGTAAAGTTTGGTTCCTATTTTCATTCTCACAGAAAACCAAAAACATCTCCAGGACTACAGGTAGCCTTCAGGTACGCAACACAACACAATACAAATATTCTTTATTGCGCCAAATTAAAGTTGTAAACAAACGATACATATAAACTATAGTACAATACGCGGTATTATCGCTAACCAATCCAGACAACCTTAAGCTAAGAGAAAACTATTATTTTGAAATAATACAGGTAGGAGGTACGGAGCAAACCATATGAATTAAAACATTGTTATCACATAACATAAAAAGCATGAACAGTTATTGTAGTCCCAATAATATCAGTGATGATCACGACAGAGAGATAGAACGATCAAATAGGGTTATAGGGAAGGTAGTGTTCTTTGACAAGAGACTTAAGAGAGGAAAGAGTTTGAGCACAACGAATATTAAGCGGTGAAGTCAAGATAGCAGGAATCAGCATTATAAAGAAAAGAAAGAAGAATGGTTTGTGCAAGCGTAATTTTGGTGTCCATCGGTAGGAAGTTACGCAGTTTTCTAATAGAGCAATTGGCAGCAAACAACCTTCTGCTAATATCACTAATACGTGCAGACCAAGATAAAGTTCTGTCCAATTACGCTCCAAAATTTTTAACTTTCTCACTGTATTGTATTACAGTTGCATCGAATACTACATCGTTTAAACACCTCCAGTTAGTTTAAGATATTAACCGAGGGCTACCTATTATGATACATTAAATTTCAGCCGGATTAACAGTAAGGCCGTAAGACTTACTCCATCGGGCTATAAGCGTAAGATAGTCATTTAGTATGGAAATAGCATTAGAAATTTGATCTAAGGGAGCATGTGCATAAATTTGGAGGTTAACTTCATAAAGATGGCAGAAGGAGCGAAGTTCAGAAGTAATTGAATTGATAAATAAGGAACATCGAAGAGGAGACAGTACCCTGCCACCCTGAGGCACACCAGCACATATTGCACAATACGAAGAAAATGTATTCTCAATACGCACCCGATGGTGATGACCATACAGGTAAGAATGAAACTAATCAAGTACCATTACAGATTTGTTGAGAGAACGAAACTATTGCAATAGAACATCAAAATGCATTGCTAAATTCCAGAAGTGTCAAAACCGTTAGGTGAGGTTTGTCCATAACGGATGTATCAATAATTTTGTTAAGAGCAGTAGTTGTACAATGACTGAGACGGAAAGGATTGGTAGGGATTGAGGAGGTGATTTATGTTCAAGAAATGAATTAATTGTGGATGTACTAGACGTTCCAACGGATAGGTAAGATCCTTATACGACTAAGACTGTCATCCCCCACGGCGTTCGAAGCCACAGATCGTGTATTCTTATCAATATCACAATCGGTAAACTGATTAAAGAATAAGGGTGGATAATCTGGAGTTGGTACTGGCATCAAACTTGTAAGAAGATGAAAAATGCGTTGCCTTTTCTATAGTCTATCTATATCGACGTTTGCAGGATTGTTATTGGTTTTATTTTAAGATACTAGATTGGCAAACAAGCATGTGGCCCGCATTAGATGGTAAACGGTCACTGCAGCCTATTGACGCTCGCAACACCACGGGGATGTTACTCGCGCGTTGCCAATCTTGTGATGTTTCGTTAGTACCCAGTAATTTCTCTGCCATATCTCACCCTTCAAACCGGAACACAGCTCTATAAATATAGCTGCTTGGCGGTAGAAATAGGTGAGACAGAGGTACCCATGCAGAAGACTTTTCTACAAAATCTCCCTCTGGTATAAATGTTGTTTTCCAACTCCTAGCGATTTTAAAAATTTCCAGACTTTAGCTGGATCTCCATTTTCTACAGGCTTATGAATACGATGTTGATGCGCTTCTCTATACATTCTATTGCAGACATTTCCGGCAAGAATACACTATATATATTGGAAATGAGGTTCTTGATTTCCTCAGTCTATCAGGGTTCAGGAAGATGCCTTACTCCAGCAGGACGAACATGAGGCATGAGTGTCGTATAGTGATATTAATTTATCGTTAATCAAGTTAACTTGTACATCTACAGTCGGTGCTCATCCTATTGTTGACTAATCCATGTTTAAAGCATGATTGGCTTTGGTTCAGTTACATTCAGACTCACTAGATCTTCTTGTTATAAATTATATAAAACAAGCTCCACACACCCCATTTTCTCTCACAATGTTGTCATAACTGTAGCAGTATCAAACTTTTATACAAACTGAAAGCAACATTTGTTCAATCCAGTTTATTTGGCAAATATGTCAAATAAAATATGAAAAAATTCAAACGGATATATACTATAATGATTCAGACTCTGTAACTGATTCCTCTGCTTACGAACTAGAAAACTATATACTGATAAATTTGCCAAAACATTATTGTGTACTTTTTTTTATTTAACTAGATTTATTACGGCCAAAAACATATATATGTTCAATATGTTTATTTTAACACATAGGGTCTCCTAGCTGCAACTAACAGAAAAATACCTTTTATTATGAACACAAAATTACACTTACTCTATACTTTTTCTCCTATGAGAACTAGTAACAGTAAACAGAATTCGATACATATGAATTCTATATTAATGACATGTTTTCCGTGTTTCTCTTACATATTTAATAATAATTACTATCGCACTTCGACCATTAGGACGAATACTTGTCTTACTTAAAATAGTAGCATTGCTGCATAAATTAACAAAAACGTGGACGAATAGCCTGATTGGCTCAATTTAACTAGAACTACAAGCAAGTGAAAGTAAAGGACATAGTATATACTACTTACAGGTGATTTTCATATTGAGCAGTCAGAACCCGTTATATACATTTTCCCATACCTTTCGCGGTCGTATACGACCACCCGGGTTTCGAAGGGTTAAACCAGTTGAGAATGCGCAAGTTTGCATTGCCAGAGGAACACCTGGCTCGTCAATTACATAACAACTCATTTTTTTTTTAATTTTCGGCCATTTTTACCATGAGATAGGAACGGTGTTCTTGAACATTCCTATTCTACTTTTTATGCTGAATCCGAATCTGAAGTCAAAATTCGAATATTCGAAAAAACGCACACACCGACAAACGCACACACAGGCAATATAGATTTCATATAGGTACGGTGTTCCTGAAAATCTCGAAAAATTTCCACTGCTATTAATAGATTAGTGCTTGTAATTGACCGTTATCGTGTGCCACATTCTACTTATGCCTAACCAGTTGTCTTGATCACATGCGCCAGTAAGCTTTCGTAACATTATTTAAAAAAAAGCAATTAAATATCAAAGAAAAATATTACAATATACAATATGTTGCAATATTTTTCTTTTTGTCGTTGGATCGTTACCTTGACCTAATTTTTATTATTAATTTTTTATATTTTTTATAAGCTTAATGCGGAACCAAAATTTTAGTATACTACTTCAAAGAGGTGATTGAAACCGTAATGATAATAATATACAAAAAAAGCACAAAGTTATTGACGTGGCGGTCAAGACTAGTATCGAAAACGGTATATCCAACAGGACTGATCTATTATCACGAATAAGGCCGATGTTGCTAAAACCCTGATATCGTTTTAGTAGATCGTTGGACTAAATGGCATTTCCCTTAGATATCACCTCCCTTGTGATCGTATTATCTCTTTTGTAGGCTTAAATACCAAGAATATCAAATCAATATCAATCAAAATAATTTGATTTAGCCTACGAGAGATGTTAGTTCAATAATAATTGTATCGAAAGCAGTATCGGTAAATAGACTAACAGCGAAAATCTCGACCAATGCCTTCGGAGACTTTCGCAAGACCCTTTTTTATTTTCAGGTTGAGGGCTCGATACAGAAGGTGATTTCGGGATATGTACGTATTGTGCGGAGCTTAATAATCTATCTCTCTGAGCTCGTTGATTTGTTATCTAGCTCATATTAGGCATATACCACATGCTAGTAGTATTGCTTATCTTTACTTTTGTTATTGTATTTCTATACGAGAATTGTATGTCATTATGTATGAAAAAGATGATTGAAGATATGATACGAAGGAACATAAATAACAGCTGGGTATGGCAGAGTGAGCATGAAAGTAGAATAAATGAGGTTGCGCAAAATTTGTGGCGCCTACCGCGTAAGAGACTTGGCATTAAAACATAGATAGAAAGAAAGGAGAATATTAAATGAATAAAAGAAGCGTACAAGGTAGTATAGATAAAATTACACGATAACAATAATAACCCCAGAGGACGTATAATCCATGATAACACAGGAGCTTTTGATATCTGAAATACATGAGGAATATTTTTTTTAATTATTATTTTTGGCACACAACGCATATTAAGAGAGGTAAAAGCATAAAAGTAGCCCGTTTGTGGAAGTACCTCCATCTCACAGGAAATCGCAGCCAAATAACAACTCCCTACAGGGTTGTTGTATTTCTGCGTTTGAGTGAGGTCACCAGTAAGCTCCTAGGGAGTTGCAGTGTTAGCAGCAGAGGTGGGATAGCGCCAGTGATAATGTATTGCAGGCGTTTATGGGCTACGGTAACTGCTTTACATCAGGTGGGCCGTATGTATGTATGCCTTCCGATGTAGTATAAAAAACATAGTTTTCTCATCTATAGTACATTAACATCATATGATTCGTCATTATGAGTGATGTAGGCAACATTTTTTTTTTGAAAATATAACTGTGATGTTAATAAAAGACAAGAGAAAAGCAATATTTTGTTGCAGAAATATCGTGGGATATGTAATTAAGATATTTTAAAATATATTCAAGTTTTCGTTGATTATTCTTCAAATAAATCAATAGTTTGGTCGTAACCGAATCCTATTTAGCGCTGTGTTGATAGTTGTTTAGGTTCAACAGGGACAAAGTATGTCGAAAAAATAATTGTATAAAAAGTAGAATGTCATTTAGATAGCTATCCTTACGGTCATGTCCGTCATAGCAAAAATACAAGACTTGCACTTTACTTAATACTTAGTACTCGATATTGGCAAACGTATTTACGTAAAAGGCTGAATTTACGATGCATTAAGCAGTGAAAGATCATTGGAGGATTTATCAGCGGTATGGACCGACGAAAAGTTTTGTGTAACCCACATGATTCACTTAGACGGAGTTTGAGAGGTTGTAAAGTCTTGAATCTACTCAAAATAAATAAAATACTTAGGTAGCAATGTACCTACATATTTACGGAATATGAAATATGAAGTAAAATACAAGTTTATGCATATTGGTATCTTTTGAAATTGTTACCATCTCTATTTTTTTCTATTGACTGCCAAATTTGGGCCTCCCCTGCCAATCTCTTCTCTTTTTCCAACCACATTTGGCGGGGTCCGCTACCTAAACCTAAGGATTTGTCTAAGATGCTGATTTTGACATTGTCGTCTGACCTCCACAAGAGGGAAACCAGACTATTCTTAGGCAAGGACACACGTTATTCGAAATACTGTTCCTTGTATGTGTGGATTTCCGAATAATTACAAATATGTACATAAATATGTAATTCTTTATTGCACATATAAATACAAACAGTTACAGTGTATAGTAAAGATAGTACAGAGGCGAGCTTGTCTCTAAAAGAGATCTCTTCCAGCCAACCCTCAGCTATGGGATATCTCGTCAGTTGCGGACAGCAGTACGTGCCTAAATAAATTAAATAAATACATACATACCGAATACACACATATATACCATAAATATACTACACATATAACACAAATACAGATACACTTATATACATACATATATATACTTATTTTCGATGTGATAAATAATGCTCTTTCAATATTTTTTTAAAGGAGTGGATTGATGGGCTTTTCCGAATGTGTGTTGGTAATTTATTCCACAGTTGAGCAGCACGGTAGGTAAAGGAATTATAGAAAAATTTAGTTTGCGCAACTGGGAGCAGCAGCGTCTTGGCATGGCAAGAACGACGGGAACGAACGGTAGGAGGGCGGAGGTTGAATCGGCAACGAAGGTAAGCGGGAGCAGTGGGGTTATGAAGGATCTTGAAGAGGAAAGTAAGAACGTGGAAATTGCGGCGAGAGCGAATATTTGAGTTGGTTGCGATATTCAGTGACGTGGTCCTATTTTTTAAGATTGAAAATAAACCTAATGGCAAGATTTTGTAACCGTTCCAGCTTATCCAAAAGCCTCTCACTCGCGTCCAGGTAACATACAAATATAAAACACAAAAAATGTTTGTACCTATGTCCTACAGACTTTGACACCATTCATTGTGATGCAACTTCTGAGTTATATTCAACACGTTACCCAGAAGGTTGACAGATAAAAAAGGAAGTAAAAAACGCCCAGCGAAGCGGTACCGGCGCAGCTATTCGAATTTTATTATTCGAACCGGAGACCTGTTGGTCACTAGGCCGGTGCTTTATCCACTAGGCTATCACTGCTCTAGTTGCCTGTCAATCTCCATAAGCCTACAAAAAAGAATAATATAAAAATATTATTATATATATATTCTTCCTAAAGAAACAACTTATACTCTTAGGGAACGGCACATTGATTGAAGGTCCAATCGCATTAACCATTGATTACGTGAATATTTTAACATGAATAAATTAAGGTTTTGATTTAAAAATAGATTTATTTGGTCTTTCTCTTTATCTTTTTTTTTCTCTCTATCTTTCAGTCTACCACAGATTCACATTGACATACGCATAACCTCAAAAAGGCCATCCTGTTTCTAGTTATAACAAAAGATCCTGGCTTCCTC
The DNA here is from genome assembly GCA_947507595.1 of Pyralis farinalis. Classification (NCBI taxonomy): domain Eukaryota; kingdom Metazoa; phylum Arthropoda; class Insecta; order Lepidoptera; family Pyralidae; genus Pyralis; species Pyralis farinalis. The sequence continues at coordinate 20,919,756 of OX382274.1, forward strand.
GAAGTATATTATTTTTTTGTAGTCGGTTAATGTTTAAGAAATTAAGAGAGGTAGGGGGCATGAAAGCAGCCTGTCTGGGGAAGTACCTCCACCTCACAGAAAACCGCATCCAAATAACATTTCCCTATAGGGTTGTTTGACTCTTGTGTGTGAGTTAGGTCACCAGTAAGTTCCTAAGGAGTTGCCGTGTAAGCGGCAGAGGAGGCGTCGCGCGAGTCATATATGTTACAAGCGTTAATAGGCTACGGTAACTGCTTTACATCAGATGGCCTGTATGCTTGTATGCCTCCCGTCGTAGTATAAAAAAGAACGTAAAACTTAGCAGTTGCAAATTATTCATTGCTTAATTTAAAAAGCGAATGGCAGGTCAACATAAGTTTGGGAAGTTGCCGTTGTTCTTTACATGTTTTCGTCACGAATTGTACGACCATAGGTGTATAGTTTCCGCTAGAGCTAGGTAATAAACCACGCAAAAAAGATTAGAGCTTAAACAACAATTAAACTAGGTTTCAATTCAAATAGAAAGCATTTTCATGTTTTTAAGAGAGGTAGGGCGCATCAAAGTAGCGCGACTGGTGTAGTACCTCCACTTCATAGAAATCCACAGCCAAATAAAATCTCTTTGGAGGATTGTTATATTCCTCCGAGTGAATGAAGTTATCACTAAGGTCCAATGCAGTTTCTGTAGAGACAATAGGGTGGCATCGTAAGAGCTATACTTTCAACATTGCGAGCTTTCTCATGTGGCCGTATGTTTATATGCCTCCCGACTTTTTATAAAAAAAAAATGGAATATAAGCATTAAATCTTAGCATTATTTTCTGAGTAATATGCTGACATTTCACGATTACCTCATATTCAAACCATCAGTATTTTTCAAAGGTCAACGTTAATATGAATTTATGAGAACAGTAAAATGTGTACATCGTTATTTATGATTACGCCAGACAGCGGCGTGACTTACCGCTCTATCAGCTAGGTTCCGTACTCGACAATGAAGATACGCGGGTTGGCCCACGGCGGCGGTGGCCTCTCGCTTCGTGCTGTTGTCGAAGTATGGTTGCCCTAAAGGCTCCCAGCCTCCGCCGCCGGCCGATACACCTGCAACACAAAACCAACCTTAAAACTACAGCATAAAGCCCTAAACTTCATCCGCGTTTAATCTGCTACAAAAATCTTTATTATCCTCAGAGGGGACGTAAATGGACGCGTTAGGATACAAAAGCGAAAGTTTAACGGCTCCATTCGCTTTAAAATACAATATATACATACCTAAAGGGCCTTAAACTTTACGCACGACAATATTGTGGTAACATTGAAAATTATTTTGTACTACAACCTTTTCGGAATGTACCATAATATTTCTGTAAGTACAGAGCAGGGAGTAGGTACGATTAATACTTGTATGTAAGTACTTAAGTATTAAGAGAGTGAACACGAAAATTATTTTTGCAATTGCAAACTACAGAACATCCTTATCTTATAACCGATAAAATTTGCTTTGTTTCGATGTAGTAATTCCTGAAAATACTCATACAATTCCGAATCATCTTATTGTTTTAAAAGTCATACCAGTTTCCTGAGTGCTATAAGCTGTTTTTTATTTAGGATTCGTGTGTAATGCATCATACGGTGATAGCTTATATTCAGAGTCAATGTGAAAATATTTTACCCGGTATTTTAGAAGGCGAGCTCATGGGTATAAATAAATAAAAAGTCTTTATTTGCCTTTCGCTTAGACATGTCTTACATTCTCAATATTAAATCTTATTAATTTTTCATAGTTTAGACTTCTCTTTTTTATCTACCAGCATTTCAAATGACCATTGGCGAATGCCCAAAGATACTTACTAATATACCCGTAGGTCTCTTTTTAAATAGTCAATTTATATTACAATAAATTCATGACAGTGCATAATGGTGATAAGTTGTACAGATATATTAACACATAAATTATTGAAAAATTATAAATGGATGTATTCATATAATCAAGATATATTAATACATAAATCATAACCAGACTGAATGAAAATCATAATCGCTGAATCATGTCCAGACATCTCTGTCTGATATTCATCGATCCTGTAATAACCCTTCTTACGTAGAGTATTTTTGATGTGAAGAAATTTGGGAAGAAATTTTTTTACCACGTAGAAAATTGTAAAACGCTTACTTATTGAAGCGACAGCTGGGTATGGCAGAGAGAGCATGAAAGTAGGATAAACGCGGCGGAGATGTGAGCGTTGCGCAAAATTTGTGGCGTAACGCTTGTAGACCGTATTCGCAATGATGATGTTAGAAGCAGAGTTGTTCTGAAAGAGAGCGTCGGTATTAAAATACGAGTAAGAAGAGGTATACTCCGTTGCTTCGGACATGTAGAATGAATGCAGGATGAAAGAATGACTAAGCAGATATACAATGCAAAAGTGGAAGGATGTAGGAGCCGAGACAGACCAAGACTTATAGACCTACGATGATTAAATTGGTCGTGTTCTATCAGAAGGTGATGTCACCTGAGCCCTAGAAACCGGCGAGCATGCATGAAAAGAGCAATGAATGTTAAAGAAGCGAATGAGGTATGTAAGGATCGGATCGAGTCACGTGGCGCTCGGTTCTCTCTGTCTACCCCGCAAGGGTTTTGGCGTGAAGTTATAGATAGATAGAAAATTTTCCAAATCTCGAAAATAATGTAGTCAGTTGGTGCAAGGTCTGACGAGTACGGTATAACGGTTGCTCGTGCAGTGTGAGGTCTTGCGTTATCATGAAGCAATAATGGTGAAGACCGATTTACGAGTGAAGGCTGTTTCATTGCCAGTTTCATCATCATTGTTCGAAGTTCGCACCGTAAATATCTGCTGTTATTGCTTGATCCGACTTGTGAAAGCTATAGTGAATAATGCCACGAAGAGGCCACCAAACAGTTACCATTTCCTTTTTAATAATAAGCTTTGCGTTAGGGCACTGTTGCAGTGTTTGACATGGGGTCAACCTCAAAATCCTCATAGGTATCATGTGAAAAAAAGTTTCACTCGAAAATCTCACATCATGATGGTTTACTGTCAATTCAAAGTATCTATTACTATAAAACGGCAATTTCATACTTAACCCTTATTATAAACGAATTACCTACTTCGAATACTATATTTGTGTATCCTACAATCTATTTTGTGTCGCATAGGATAGTAATATGCATAGATGAGCATCAGCTAATTAAATACACCACACTAATAATGAACTATGTAATTATTTCAGCTATTAACACAATAAAAGGAAGGTTAATGTGGTAGTTTGAACTGAGTTAACACACGAACGATCTAAAGAGTAACGAGTACGATCATTAGAATCGTTAATTTGGTTAGTAAATAAATATCTATTCTAGGCTTTTATGTAATCAAAAGTATTTTGGTTATGAATCAATGTCGTATTTGTACATTACACTATTAGTGATAATAATTTTCCGTTTTTTTTATAGAAATACAGGAGGTGAACAAGCATACGAAATAACTAATGTAAAATGGTCTTCGTAGCCAATGAACGCTTATATAGCGCCAACACTGAACATGTTGGTTGTATGTATAGTATATAGATAGATAGAAGACTTAAGAAAACTTAAGAAAATAATCGCATATTGTAAAAATGTCTAGAATGTAAATGTTAACTAATTATTAAGAGATCACTATTAAGAACATACTCATTAGAAAACACTTGTTCAATATCACCTGTTAAGATGACATATTAACCCTTTACCAGGCCTCGAAGAACTGTTGTAGCAACAAACGTTTTTTTTGTCAAAGATTTGTAATCTTAAAAATGTTTTGTTTGATGTTGTATTTGAAAATGATAACATGTGCTGAAAACATGAAAAAGAAACATGTGGAAAAACTTTATCCTATTGCCTGTCTAGAGATTGATATTCCTTTATATATCGAAATGAGGATTGTTTGTCACTTCATCTTTTGCTAGATGGCACTTACGTCCGGGACGCCTTCTGATAGTTATGCAACCGATGCTGGAGAACTGGAGTTGTCCCAATGGACTGGGGACGCGCAGTCATCGTACCCTTGTATAAAGGCAAGGGATCACGTATGGACTGCGCCAGCTATAGGGCCATCAGTTTGATCAGCTTAGCAGCAAAAGTAAATGGTAAGATAATTGAAAGGAGAATGAGGGTGAAATCTGACGAAATGCTGTGGGAGGCACAGGAAGATTTCCGAAATGGAAGGGGATGTACGGATCAAGTTTTCTCGCTCCGCAATATCGTAGAGAAGCATCTGACTACAGACCAGAAGGTTTTCTGCGGTTTTGTGGATCTTGAGAAAGCATTTGAAAGGGCTGTGCGAAAGGAACTGTGGTGCATCTTGCCGAGATATGGGATTGACGGCTCACTGCTCCGTACTGTGCAGTCCACCTACAAGGATTGCTCAGCATGTGTGCGAATAGATGGCAACATGCACCCTGGTTTGATGTCAATATTGGTGTCAAAAAGGATTGCATGTTGTCTGCTAGGCTGTTTATTCTGTATCTTGATAGTTATCTACAGAGAATAAGATCGACGAATGTAGGATTACGCATGGGTGACCTAGTGGTTAACTGTCTGCTGTATGCAGATATGCAGGTCTATTAGCAGAAACACCATCTGAGCTGCAAACACTAGTCACAATGATGAAAGACGAATGTATGAAGGAAGGCTTACTACTGAATGCGAAGAAAACAAAGATAATGGTATTTGAATGAGAAGAAACCAGAATCAATGTAAGGATTACGGTAGATGATGAAGTATTGGGACAAGTGGATGACTTTGTATATCTTGGATGCGCTTTCAGCAGGGATGGAAGGTACACCGCAGATGTGGAAAGGCGAGTGAGTGCTGAGAATAGTGTGAATGGAGCGTTGGGAAAACTTCTTGGCAGTAAAAACTTGAGCCAGAAGGCGCAGCTGGCTATATACAATGCAGTGCTGGTTCCAACGCTAACTTATGGAAGCGAGAGCTGGGTATGGCAGAAAGAGCATGAAAGTAGTATAAACGAGGTCGAAATGCGAGCGCTGCGCAAAATTTGTGGCGTAAGGCTTGTAGACCGTATTCGCAATGATGATATTAGAAAGATGAATTAGTCTGAAAGAGAACGTCGGTGTTAAAGTAAGAAAAGGCATGCTCCGTTGGTTCGTACATGTAGAAAGAATGCAAGATGAAAGAATGACGAAGCAGATATACAATGCAAAAGTGAAAGGATGTAGGAGCCGAGGAAGGCCAAGACTTACCTACCATGATCAAATTGGTCGTGTTCTATCAGAAGGTGATGTCAGGAGCCCTAGAAACCGGCGAGCGTGCATGAAAAGATCAATGAATGTCAAAGAAGCGAGTGAGGTATGTAAGGATCGAGTCGCGTGGCGCTCGATTCTCTCTGCCTACCCCGTAAGCGATTTGGCGTGAAGTTATAGTAGTAGTAGTAATAGTAGTAGATCTTTTGCTAATTTTTTTGTTTGACATTTAGTCATTATATTGTTTAAGAATGAAATGAAAACTATGTATTATTTATTTGTTCTTTATTTACGTAAAAATATAAAATATTAAACGGAGAAGCCAAAACCAAACATCTTATTCCTCAAAATTTTGGTTAATTCACCAGGGTATGAACATATAGCTCCCACTAAATATTAACACTATGGCTATGGTTATATGTTCCTCACTTTATGATTCTGGTTGTAATAAAGTTTTTAAGTTTGGGTAAAATTTGTGTATAAATCGACAGAAAAACTCAAAATCTACAATATATTAAAAAATCATATGACTTATTTTTTTCCGATTCGCTATAATTCATTAAAATACAGCACTTTACGAAAAAACACTCAACGATGACAGACTAGAGTAAACTGCTATAAAAATGACATTTGGGTTCCGACACACGCTTTTTTTGGTGTATAGGTAATATAGTTCTACGACGTTTTCGACAGTTTGTGGTAGATTCATTGCCATAAACCTGGTAAGAGAATAAAAAAAAACTATATGGGAATCAAGTTGCCATAACCTGGTTAAGGGCTAAATAAGTCACGTACCAAACAAAAGTTCAACTTATAATAATGAACATACTTCATAGTACAAGATTACATCGATCTTCTCAGAGACGTCTCTACGTATTAGTATAATTTAGGTTTAATAATTACATTGTTATTATTTTAAACAAAAGACTGGTTCACTAATATATCACGCCATTTTAGTCTAAGTCTAAGAACTTAAAATCTGCATCAAGATTTCTTGCGGATGAAGCCACTTACGAACTTTAGTTTGGGACTAAATGGCGTTGTTCAGTAACTTTATGTCTTTATTAGGCAAACACAAATGCTAAAGAAAGGAGTGAGTTGTTAAGACCGAGTTATGTAACAATTGCTTGGTTGATACTTTCTCTTGCAAGGGACTTAGTGTGACGACATATATTAAGCAAATTGATTTTATATATATCTGCTAATATTAGGCAAATGATTTTCAAACGAAACGTGGGATAAGCACTGTTATATTTACTTACAAAGTTACTAGGCCATGCGAGTAAGTAAAGTAATAATTAATAAATAGTTTCTGAGGAGTGCTCGTATGTTAGCAGTGAAAGTGACAACGGGTAAGCGATATTTTTCATATTGCAAGCGTTTACAAGCTACTGTAAACATTTAAATCCGGTGGACAGTATCCTTATTTACCTCCCAACTTTGAATAAAATATACACTAGCAGTATTATAGATATATTAATTTCATTAAAATGAATGCGCAAAGTCGGATTAAAAATAAAACTAACATAGAATTAGTTTTATTATTAGGTTTTAGGGTCATTATTAGGTTACTAGGTAACCAAGATTTGACAGGCGTTTTTCTTTCTGTAAAATCGTTTTTTTTTTCTGGGAAGTCGACGATGTATAGACGACGATAAACTTAAAAAGCTAAATCGTATATAAATACAACATTTGAACAGATCATCAGAAACATTTCCGAGATACAAGAAATATATATATAGGGATTGCTCGTTTAAAGTAATAGGACAGAAACACGTATACATAGATTATAGGTGGCATAACACCTGTTAATGTTTGTACAGTCACGTCAGAACGTGGCCGACCCTCCATATATTTTTCCATCGCGTATAACAAGACCATGAGATATCAATCATAGTTACGTAACCGTATCGGTTTTAACTACTGCTAAATTTTACTTAAATAGTTAATAGATTCAGGCGTTATTTTGCGAAAGTCAAATTTACATGCAATTTGATCTAACCTGCTTTGTGTGCTTCCGCCACCAATTAGTTCATGCGGCCTAGCGCCGGCCGGCACCCACCCACTACTGTTAGTGCGTGCAACATGCCGACGCTGCCATGGCTTCTCCGGTAGTCTCTGCCTCGGCTGCTGCGGTCGTCCGCCATCTGGAACAGAATCCGCATGCCCCCACCACCACCGTCGCTGCCACGACTGGCCTGGTCGTCGCTGCGACACGTGTTTCGCCTCTCCACGAGGCATCATCAGGCGTTGTAGACGTTAATCGTAAGAATAACATGCTACAAGTGACAAATCCATCGCAGTGCCGTCCCTTATATTGAATTGAGGATGGGGGTGGATGGTGTGAGCGAAAAGATATTTAATAGTGGGGAATGGTTTACGTCAGTCTGTTTGTTCATGAGAGTAATTTTAGAATTTTTATGTTTATTAATTTCTAATTGTTCCCTAATATTTAGTTTTAAACCTTTGTCTATGGTGTGTAACTTATCCCCCACTAATACATATCAAATATTTGATATGTATTAGTGGGGGATAAGTTATGTCCTTTGTCTATGAGATGCTCAGCGAAGTGTGATCTTTCTGGGCGATTGTTTTTATACGCCGATACGTGTTCGTGAAATCGTGTTACAAAGTTACGTCCCGTTTGACCGATATAAACGTGTTCACATTCATCGCAGAACAGCTTATAGACGCCAGATTTTTTATTGGGCGGGATTTTATCTTTAGTGTTACAAAGTGACTTGAGTGAATTATGGGATTTGAGAGCAACATGTATGTTATTTTTTCTAAATATGTGAACTATTTTGTCAGTGATTTTTCCCAGGTATGACAAACTCGCAGTGTATTTATTTGTCGAAATATATGGAACCGCGTACAATAGTCTGTTAACGATACTACATGCATGTTATTCTTACGATTAACGTCTACAACGCCTGATGATGCCTCGTGGAGAGGCGAAACACGTGTCGCAGCGACGACCAGGCCAGTCGTGGCAGCGACGGTGGTGGTGGGGGCATGCGGATTCTGTTCCAGATGGCGGACGACCGCAGCAGCCGAGGCAGAGAGTACCGGAGCAGCCATGGCAGCGTCGGTAGCGAATAATCTTAGAAGCAGGAATAGATTGCGAATGCAGTACACCAGCTTGCTAAGACTAATAGATCTTTTGTTGTATATTGTATTCAATATTACTTATAATAGATTACCTGAATCACTTCTGTCCTTGCCCGACAATATGTTCAAAAGACATAGCCAAAATACTCTATGTAAGAAGATTTAGTACAGAATCGACGAATACTTCTCACTAACTGAGATATCTGAATATGATTCAGCACATGTATTAATATATCTTGACACTAGCATAATTTATTGTAATAGAAATTGACGATTTGAAGACAGACCGACATTGGTTTAAGTATTTTTTTGCATTTCTTCTTCGCCAGTGGCCATTTTTGAAATGCTGGTAGATTAAAAAAGAAAAATCAAAGCTATGAAAAATGTATAATATTCATCAATAGGAATGTAAGACCTTGTGCCCGTGACGGTCTAATGGCAAATAAATATAAAAATATTTATTTGCCATTAGACCCTCACGATCTTTTATTAAATGGTTCTGTAGATATCATGCGTGCACAAAAAGAGCTATGATAATAAAGAAGTAAGTGAGGAGTGTACGGACCGAGTCTTATGGTGCTCGGTTCACTCTGCCTCCCCTGTAATCCCTTACAGGGGAGGCAGAGTGAACCATGCATGAAGATATAGATATATACGATTATATACATTTACCTCCAAACTATTGGGCATTGAAAGAAAATATTCATACCTATGTATATTTTCATACCAAGTCCCTTGCGGGGTATACAGAGGGAATTGAACGCTACATGAGCCGAATAAATATTTATTTTGAGAGAAGATTAATAAACATTTCATATTCCATTAAGCTTAGTATTCCACACGGCCATAGTGTATGTAGTTCACTGTAGCTAATTACAATATTTCCGTAACGTAATTTAAATTCAATACACATGCTCAGCTAATTATGAAATCTAAATACACATTCATGCTCAAATATGTATACTCTCTAAACGAAGCTTTATCAACATGTAAACCAAAATATAACTTATTCTTATGTAATAAGGTCGGTATTTCCTACTATACCCTATTAACGTATTCGATTGTGTTGCTAGCATATTGAGAGACCTATGACCACAAAGGAATGGTAATAGACTATTAATTTGTGGCACGTGCGTGGGTAGTTACATAATATTGGCGTTGTTAATCTGAAGCACAAGATGGTTATATCTTGTTGGATATTAGTTAATTAGATATAGTTTAATTAAGTACATAATTCACTGATTGAAATTATCCCGTTTAGGTACAACATCGATATACAATGGAGAGTACAACATATAGGCCGTTGGTTTTTTTGTACAACGCCAGGAAACATACAAGCATACGCCCCACCTGATGTAAAGCGGTTATCGTAGCCTATGAACTCTTGTAATACATTAAGTGTCACTCCCGTGATGCCACGTCTGCTACTAACATAGCAACTCCTTAGTACGAGTATCATATTGACCTCACTCACGCACAGGAACACAACAACCCTCCAGTTGGAGTGGGAGAGCGATATTCCCCAGTTGGGCTTCTCCGGTGGACCCTACCTCTCTTTGAAAACACCTAGGTGTTTTACATGCATTACTGTTAGTCTTGATCTAGATCCGTTGCTCATGCACACAAATGCTAGTACAGTATAGGAATCGAATGTAGTACTAGAATGTGCCGTTGTAGTGTATAAAACCCTAGAAGATGTTGCGCATGCGGTCTAGCAGAGAGCGGTGAGATCGGTTTGTATAGGCCTAAGCAATAATCAATTAGAAGTGTTGAATTAAACAATTTTTAACGGAAGTATCGCGTGTTTTATTTATTCACTTAGAAGTGATTCTAGAGAAGAGAACGAACTTCTAGAGAAGGTAACGAACGAACGATCGAAAATAAAAACTCCAGAAAAGGTATGGAGAAAGCGAGAAGAAATTTAAAAAAATGTTATGATGTTTCAATGAAGTGAATAATTTTACATGATTAATTTTGCTAATCAATTTTTTCAGAAAATGACATAAAAAAAGTGTGGACTTTAAAAAAAGTGTGGGCTGCTTACACAGCAACTCCTTGGTAGCTTACTGGTGCCCTCACTCACACGCAGGAACACAACAACCCTTTAGCGAGTTGTTATTTGGCTGCGGTTTTCTGTGAGGTAGAGGTACTTCCCCAGACAGGCTGCTTTGATGCGCCCCACCTCTCTTGAAACATCCAGACCAAAACAAAGAGACATGTTCATGCACACAAATGTTTGCCTTGTGTGGGAATCGAACCCACGAGCGTTGGTGTCAAACTCGCGTCATTCACGACTGGACCACCGACCAAAATTGATTATAAAATGAAAGGTAATTAAATGTACAATAAAATTTTATTTACATTATTCGAAATACCCTCCTCCATTTTGAATACATGCCCTTAATCGACGTGGTCAGTCATCGATCGCAGCACGCACCACATTTATATCTATTTCTGCCGCTACTTTAACCAGACATGTTCGGAGGGACTCCAAATTATCATGAGTTTTAGCGCAGACTATCTCCTCCAAATATTGCCATATCTTGTAGTCCAGTGGGTTTAAATCTGGACTAGAAGAGGGCCAGTCTTCATGTCCGATGAAGTCAATTCCACGGGTGGTCAACCAGTTTTGAGTGCTTCGTGAATATGAGACTCCAAGCCAAATCATGATTGATGAAGGATAATGCCTTCGCTGGACCCTCAGAATACGCGCGCTCGCTTCTTCACTACTGTGGGCATACACCTTATCATTTTGTTTGTTGTAACTTTCTTCGATCGTAAAAACTTTTTCATTCGAAAACAAAATTTCACGGTATTTTTTTTCACGCGTACCGCCGTAACAAAGCGCGGGATCTTTCCATCCTAATTTTTTTCAAACGCTCGTTCAAAAAATGTTCGATTGTTTACGATAAGCTTGTAGTCCCAGATCTTCATTTAACACTCATTTGACAGTGATTCTGCTTAATCTCATCTGAAGAGCTAAGATTTTTGGGACGCACGGGATTTCTTTGGATTCGCGCCTTCACTGCTTTGATGACCGCTGGTGTCCTTACTGTGCGAGGTCAGCCGCTCCTCTTACGATCTTCGGAGCTTGAATCTTTAGCTCGGTGGCTCAGTCGTGAATGACGCGAGTTTGACACCAACGCTCGTGGGTTCGATTCCCACACAAGGCAAACATTTGTGTGCATGAACATGTCTGTTTGTCTTGGTCTGGGTATTTTCTATGTATAATAAGTATGTATTTACAAAAAAAAAAAATGTATTTACGTATGTTTATCTGTTGTCTAGTACCCATAACACAAGCTTCGCTTACTTTGGGGCTAGATGGCGCTGTGTAATTTGTCCGACAATATTTATTATTATTTATTATCATTTGATAGTGCGATAAATAAACCGTAGTGTTATTTTCAATTTTTATAGAATGTTGAAAATCTCTTTTGGCGCGTAACCACAGCGGTGCAACGCGATAATCGCGACTCTATCTTCCTTCTTCGACCACTCTATATTTGAAAATGAATATAAACGTTCTATTTTTAAAAAAAGTCAAAGTATTTCTGCCCAGTATTTCAAAATTAAAAAAATAAATGCAAAAATGTAATTAGATCCTGAAATCTCTCATTTAGGGGATCTGTCTACTCTACACTCTACTACAGACAAATATAATAACTTAACTACGCCGTATTATAACTGAATTACTGCGTTACATTTTTACACATTAAATATTTTCTATTTTTAATTTATTCATAACTGTCACAATTTTAAGCATATGTTTTTAAAGTGCAAACGCTGGGCCTAAAGTTGCTTGCAAAAAGGGTGACTCGTTGCTGTGTTCCCGGGGAGAGTTTCCGAATTCGGCCACCATCAGGCGATCCCTTTATGCGATAAAAACGTGCTTTGTTTCCGTCACGTACCGTTATTTTTTATTCTCCACTTTTTTTGCATTAACGGAGGTATTTTGTAGATATTTCATTATGTAGTCAGCCTATTGAAAAATAAATTTCTGTTGTTGCGGAGATAAAAGGGTTTCATTTGTTTGAATTGGAAACCAAATTGCGTTTAGGTCATGCCTTCTTTCTTTATTGTTCATCTAAAAGCAAACAATGTGCTTTTTGTTTGAATAATATAGGTCCATTGTGATGGTAACGATATTGGGTTACGCAATGCCCGTAACGTCTGACACGCCACGAAAAAAATACTTTGATATCCCAGATTTAATTATGGAGATAACCTTTTATGTATAAGCCGTATCATTATGGTATGATGGTAAATTTTGGTATTCCTATCAATTTTATTTGGATTTATAAAACTATGAATATATAACATCCGATCATACACCCTCCAATATGCAGAACTATTTTCTCTTATCTATTTACTATCATGCTATTCTATTCTAAACTGGTTCACATGCAATAATCTCTTATTAAACCTAACTTAAACGAAATGTATTAAATTTATTCTACCAAATGTGACTGTTATAAAGTATAATTTAATTTTAAAAATCTAAGAGGTATATAACTATCCGCAAGGGCCCAATGACTAATAAAGATTTTTTATCATTATCATCTTTTCCCTACACGTAGTACAACTGTCGATTAGAAACGAATTTCTATATAAGAATTCTGGCACCGCTGTCTTTAATAAGACAACCCGAATAAGGAAGTATCCCATTTTACAGAAGATTGCAGCCGAATAACAATTTTCTGCTGAGCATTTGTCTATTTATAAGTGGGTTATCAGGAAGCTGAGAAGGCGCTATATTAAGAACTGAAGTAACTTATTATCCTTTTGTAAAAAATAGAACCGTAGTATAAAACCAACGTCGCAAATAAAATTGTAACAAGTGTTTTCCAGTATCTACTTACCGGCTACGAGTATTAACTTTATACTACTCGTAAATATAAACCAAGATATCTTCACCGAGAGCTCTAGTCTTTCATCGGTGTTTTAAGCACATATTTGAATATCACGTCGGACGTAAACAGTCTGGCAGATATAAAGCGGTTACAGTTATGGCCAACTGTATTGCTCGCCGACGGCGAGGAATTCGTCCATAAATATTGTTTGCGTTCTATGTGGTTCCAGAGATTTTTTTTCTGTGAACATTTAAGTTGTTTATTGAGCTCCCTATTGGATATTGATCGTGTGTCATTGCTTTAATGTAGATGGAAAACCTTGTCTATGCACGATATGTGAGTCTATGATTTAGTATATCCGATCGACTCTCTCTTGTGTGCTGTCTTGTAAGAGAAACAGCTATGTAGGCTTAGGCAAACTATTAATGTAAAACTAATGCTAGTAAATAAACGTCTAATCTGCTTTACTTGGGCTATTTTCATTTATCTTTCCATTAGGTTATGGGCCCAGAGCTCATAGTAAGTCAGATTGACACAGTATAGCTTAGGAGTGCTAAAAACGGCAACCATTGAAAAAGGTCACGCCGATGTCACTTGGGGTAGGTTTCTATTTTCAGCTTGATAGACAATAAAAACAAAATGGAAATAAACACATTAGCACCAAATATATATAAAATTCCGTCATTGGAAAAAGGTAACTATGGAAACTGGCTGTTTAGACTTGAGATGAACCTGGATGAAAAAGGCTGTAAAGGGGTTATAAAAGAAAGACCACCGGCCGTAATGAGCGCTGAAATCAAAGCACAAGATGCAAAAGCAAGAAACTTAATCGTACAGGCGCTGACAGATAATCACCTGGAATATGTGAAAAGTGCCAAAAATGCCTACGAAATGGTCGAGAAACTTAGAACTGTATTTGAGAGAAAAAGCACTATGACAAATTTGTATCTAAAAAGACAGCTAATGAGTCTTAAATGTAGTAAACGTGAAAACATAGAGGAACATTTTATGCGATTTGACAAAATAATTCAAGAAATTGAAGCAAATGGAGCCAAAATGGAAGAGAAAGACAAGGTATGTCAACTCTTATTAAGCGTAGAAGATGCTTATCAGCGTGTGGTAACTGCACTTGAGACGGCAAACATAGAATTGACCATAGATTTTGTGAAAAGTAAGCTGTTGGATGCAGAACTTAAAGAAAAGAGTAACAACTATCCGACTACTTCAAATAGCGAGTATGTATTCCAAAGCAGCACTTTAAAATGTTTTGCATGTGGCAAACCAAACCATTTTGCCAGAAACTGTCCTAATCGTTCATCAAATCAGCGTCATAGAGGAAATCAACGTGGAAAAGGTAATCAAAGAAATTTTAGAGGTGTGCAAAATAATCGAAGGCACAATGCGAATATTAGTGAAGACAAAGAACAAGTAAACTTTGTAGCGGCACAGGCATATACATCAATAAGCCACGAGAACGAAATAGAATTTGTTATCGACTCGGGAGCATCATACCATATGATAAATAAAAAATATGAAAAGTATATGACCGATGTCGAAGAAATTCAAGAGATCAAAATTCAAGTAGCGAACAAGAATATGATATCAAGTAATAAGAAAGGAAAGTTAGTAGCATTTTGGAAAAATAAGCAAATAACTATAGAAGACTGTCTTATTATGGATAAATTGTCACACAATCTTATTTCAGTTATGAAATTAAATGAAAAAGGTCTGACAGTAACATTTGGTAGAAATTTGGTTATTATCAGTAACAAGAAAACAAATGTAACAGGGCAAAGTAATGGTAAACTGTACATAACAAAAATGAGTATTGTAGAAAAAGCTTTAGCCACTGAAAATAAGGATACAACCTTATGGCATAGAAGGATGGGTCATTTGAACTATGGTGGAATGAAAATACTAGGTCTACCACTATCTAACGAACGGTGTACAATTTGCATGGAAGCAAAAGGAACGCGTTGTCCATTCAAACAAATTCTAACACCTAGGACAAAACATATTGGTGAATTAATATACTGCGACATTGGAGGACCTGTATCACCTACATCAAGAAATGGAGAAAAATATTATTTAACAATAATAGACGATTACTCACATTTTACTGAAGTTTATTTATTGCAATCAAAAAATGAAGCAAAAGAATATATCATGAAATATATAAAGAGAATGCAAAATAATGGAACAAATGTAAAGAGAATTAGAACTGATAGAGGAACAGAATTTCTAAATCAAACACTTAAGAAATTTTATGATGAAAATGGTATCAGACAAGAAACAACATGTAGCTATACTCCACAACAAAATTCTATTTGTGAAAGAATGAATCGTACACTGATTGACAAAGTAAGAGCATTATTATTAGAGACAAACTTACCTAAATACTTATGGGGAGAAGCAATCAGATGTGCAGCATATACAATAAATAGGTCGCCCACAAAAGCATTAAAAGGTGAAACGCCATCAATGATATGGTATGGTAAGAATGAGTTGGACAAACTGCGAGTCTTTGGATCAAAAACATGGTGTGTCATATTACCCAGAAAAAGTAAACTGGATGCTAGAGCAAAACCTTTGATTATGATTGGATATTGTGGATCAGGATACAGATTATGGGATCCAAAAACGAATGAAATTATAGAATCAAGAGATGTTCGATTTGATGAGACCAAATACAAATATCAAGATGACAAAGAATGTAATAATTATTACATATCCTATGAACAAGAATATAAACCAAGCATACAACACGAAGATAGAGCAAAGATAGAAAGTCAAGTAAGAAATGAAAAATCGAAAGAAAACCAAGACATAGAGGCCCCGCTAAACAATGATGGAATAGCGGAATATGAAACTTATATGACAGGCGATGAAGAAGTGTCAGAAGAAGAAACATGTCAAAAGAAAACTAAAAGGTCACGAAATCCCCCGAAAAGATTTCAAGAGTTTGATATGTCACATATAGCTTATGCTTTGATGTCAGAAGATCCGACTTGCTATACAGAAGCAATTGAACAAGGGGAATGGTTAGAGGCCATAGAAAGCGAATTAGAAGCGCATAGAAAACTTAAAACATGGGAAGAATGCGAGTTACCAAAAGGACACAAAGTTATTGATACTAAATGGGTATTTCGAACAAAACCAGATAATACAAAAAAGGCCAGGCTAGTTGCTAAAGGATTTCAAGAAGAAACCACCACGAATGTATATGCACCCGTTGCTAGAATGTCAACAGTGAGAATATTCCTGAATAAAGCACTTCAAGAAGATTTAGCTATAAAACAATTGGACATTCCTACTGCTTTTTTAAATGGTGAACTAAAAACGGATATCTTTATAAAATATCCTGAAGGATTAAAAAGAAAAGAAGGAAAAGTGCTTAAATTGCGAAAAGCTTTGTATGGACTAAAGGAAGCACCACGCTGTTGGAATGAAACATTAAATCACTTTTTAGTAAACCATGGATTTAAACAATCACAGAGCGATTTCTGTTTATACACAGGGAAAGATGTATATATCCTAATATTTGTTGATGATATTTTAGTAATAGGCAGAGGACAGTCGATCATAGAGAAGCTAAAAGCAGAATTTCAGGCAAAAGATTTGGGAAATATAAGTAAATTTCTTGGTATGGAAATAACTTGTTCTAAAAGGACGCTGGAAATAAAACAAACACAGATAATTGAAAAGATTTTATTAAAATTTAATATGCAAGATTGCAAGGACATAAATACACCAATGGAAGTTGGATTAAACATAGATGAAAATGAAGATATTTTGACAAACGTCCCATACAGAGAACTCGTTGGTTCACTAATGTACTTGGCGACAGTTAGCAGACCAGACATTGCATATGCTACTGGTTTCCTTAGCAGATATATGCATCGTCCAACATCCACTCTTTGGAAGGCAGGGAAAAGAATCCTCAGATACCTGAAACATACAAAAGAAAATGGATTAGTATACAAGAAAGAAGATAATAATAATTTATTAGCTTTTTCAGATTCCGACTTTGGTTCAGAGAAAATAGACCGGAAAAGTGTGAGCGGAGTCGCTATTTTTTATCAAGGCAACTTGATAAGTTGGAGTTCGAAGAAGCAGTCTACAGTGGCACTCTCAACAGCAGAAGCTGAGTATGTTGCTGCAGCCTTAACTGTAAGTGAAACAGTGTTCATCATTGGAGTTTTAAAAGACTTACAGTGTAGTAATAACTTAAAATGTTTTTTGTTAATTGATAATCAGAGTACATTAAAAATGATAGAAAGTTATGAAAATAGTAAAAGAACGAAACACATAGATATTAAAGTACATTTTATTAAAGATAGTATAAATAAAGGATTGTTAACATTACAATATGTACAAAGTTCAGAAAATAGAGCAGACATACTTACCAAATCATTGTCGAAAGTGAGGCACAATTATTTGTGCAATTTAATTGGATTAGTAAGTAACTAAGTTATTACAGTAATTTCATGTTTCCTGTATGTAATTGTTATCAATGTAAACTCGTTGTTTCATAACCGTACTATAGACACAGAATATATAAATGTCACTTGTGTTTTGAGTAATAAATAAGTACTTTATTTTGTAAATTGTATGTTTCCTTGGTTAGCAAAAATAATTATGTTAAATGTTTGGAGGTTATGTTTATAAATTTATATGTCATCGACAGTGTTGCCAGGAAATTAATAATAGTACCATTTTGTAGATTTATGTTGCAAGTTCAAGTTTATTTTGATTTGTATAATTTTAAAATGGAACTTGATCTTGAGCCGGGGTATTGGATATTGATCGTGTGTCATTGCTTTAATGTAGATGGAAAACCTTGTCTATGCACGATATGTGAGTCTATGATTTAGTATATCCGATCGACTCTCTCTTGTGTGCTGTCTTGTAAGAGAAACAGCTATGTAGGCTTAGGCAAACTATTAATGTAAAACTAATGCTAGTAAATAAACGTCTAATCTGCTTTACTTGGGCTATTTTCATTTATCTTTCCATTACTCCCCGTTGATTTTTCTAAGATTAAGTAAAGTTCATCAAAAAAAGCGCGAAGAAGATTTTGTAGGATCAGTAACTGACGATCTGGTGTTACAAGAAACCAGTGGCTAGCATTATCCATTCGAGCACCAGAGTTCGCAAGTTCGATTACTGCCCAATATAAATTAAATATATCTTATAATTTATGTATATAAATATGACTATTTGTTTTCTTATAGTACTATCAGCAGGCATTCCTATACTTCTATCCCAATTAAGTCATAAAAAAATCTAATCAATACAATCATCGACTCAAATTTCGAAATTGTTTAACCTATTTATATTTTTCCCAATTAAAACAAAAACTTTTATACTACAAAAATCATTTTCAATAATAATGGTAAATCCTCTTAAGATCCACTTTTTCTGTTACGTCAACCAATCTGACCCATAACAGAAAGATTAACTTCGGCACATAATATGTCATGTTGGGGAAATTTATTCGGTACCGGTTTGCAGTCCCAAAAAGGACGTAAGCCCAACATGACAAACAGTGTAAGCCTTCATGTTTTTGTAGTACGAAATAATCTAACATTTTGTTTTATGGCTCTATGTACAACATTAACAAATTACGAATGAAAATAAATTTATTATACTTTTATTACAGAAGCATTTCATATGATAATTGTTACAAATACGCATAATTAAGTTGTAATTAATTAACGAGCTTATGTTATTTAATTATACTGAGATCATATATTACAGCATTGCTGATTAATAATGTTAGTTATTGATTTACAGTACTGTTAAGGAATAATAGACGACTGCTACTTTCCATATACCATGTTTATAGTGGTATCAAGATTAATACTATTACGATTTTATAAGTTATTTATATATATTTTATAAGTATATTACTATGGTATAAGTAAATGCACGTAGAACATCATTGCAATTAAAGTATGCTAATCAACTAACATATCTAACGCTGAATATATTATTTTTATATATTCCGAACTAGCGACCGGCCCCGGCTTCGCACAGATAGTAGAACATATTACATGTGTACATACATATATACAGTAAGGATTAATAGTGTGTATACGTATAATATTCAATGAAAGCTCCCAGGTGGCTTGACTTTTTCCGACATTTTTAACAATTATCGTCATATTTCAACCGATTTACACAAAACCTTAACAAATTGTACACCTGAACCTACGTAGCGTACGTAGCTATTATTAGTAGTTATTATATTAGTTTCGGTCGTACGTTTTGTAGCTAACGGTAACGGTAACTTTTAACATTACCATTGTAGCACTCGTAGCCATGCTCCTACGGTCGCAGCACTGCTTGTCAAACGTATAGCGTTTTTGTATCTGGGGTTATACACCCCAGATACTACAGATTAAGGGTTCAATACCGTGTGTAAGCTTATGATCGTCTACAATTCTCACAGCTCGTTTCTGAACGGAGTCACACGGTCCAAGCTGGTATCTATGTGCTCCCGCCCAAAGGTGACTGCAATACTCCATGTGCAGTCTGACTTGAGACTTACATAACATAAATCTTTGCCCCGCACTGACGTACTGTTAGGCTCTGTTGACCACACCAATATTGAACGTCACTGGAGATCTCGACACCAAGCATCCTAATGCTGTTAGTGATGGTAAGGAGTGTGTTCTGAAATTTAGGAACCACAGCAAACGGGGTTTTCTTAGCGGTGAACGTGCAAACAAAAGTGATGGGCGAGTCCCATCAACCGAACATTAAAATGAAGAACACATCGGGGACAACATCTTTGGCGAAATTAACATTAACAAATTAAAAAAAAAGTTCCGATAACGAAATAATTACAGAGTTTTTGAAAGCTTACAGATATTACAGTTTTTACAGAATGAGGGTTCTATTTTACATTGCAACTTTGTCATTTTGAGAAAACTGCAGCAAAAATGCAAGAATCACGTAGAGCTGAACGTAGTACCTACATTGTGTTATTATCTTGCTGCAAGAATTTATTGTACGCGCGGTGACATGAATAGGGAGAAAACTATGTAGAATAATAATAATAATATATAAAAATTAACTAATTGTTTCAATTATATTTGTAGACGAAATTTAAATTTATGAATTACATTTTGTTCTTATATGTATATACGTGGTACATTCAGAAAGTTTAACGAAAATAAAAAAGTGTTAAAATAATTTTTTTTTTATTAAATCTTTTCAAAGTACACTCCACCAGCCTTTATACAAAGTTTCATTCGTCTGAACCATTTTTCGAAACACTTTTTCCAGTCCGCCACAGACACCTCATTTACAGCCTGCTCACGCTGACAGCGCATCTTCCGATTCCGAATATTTTCCGAATATATATATCATCATCATTATCTCTACGTGTATTCGTCCACTGCTGAACATACGTCTCCCCTCTAGAGTGCCAGTCGTCTCGATCCTGTGCCATCTGTATCCAACGGTTCACTACAAACATCTAGAGGTCGTCGCTCCATCGTCATACCACACTACGTGTACTAGTACGGGGACGCCATTCGAGAACCTTTCTTCACCAGCAGTTGTCAGTTCTACGAACTATGTGGCCGGCCTTCTGACACTTTAGCTTGCTTATCCTGTGGGCTATGTCGGTTACCTTAGTTCTACTGCGGATATCCTCATTTCTGATTCTATCATGCAGAGAAACCCCGAGCATAGCAGGCTCTTTCCATAGTACGCTGAGCGACCTTGATAGACATATATTTATTATACATATCTTCTACTTCGCGTTATCCCGACATCATCCCTATTAACCGACACGGCATTGTGTGATGAGTGCTTAAGTATTACGTGGAATTCAATTTGGTGATGGTGGTGATTAGGTGAAATATAAATTGGTATTTGTTTTGATTGTAGTGTTGAGAGGTACTAGTACAAGCGAAACCTGTCACACGAAATGTCCCGTGCGGTGTTCGAACCCGCAATACTCGGCTCCTGGTGAGGTGACTATTTATAGTGATATGTCGCAGTCGGATCGTTTAATGCGTCATATTACATGATGGCTAGCTGTTTCAAAAACAGTGCAGTTTCGTATTACGAAATGAAAGGTAAATCAATGTACAATAACATTTTATTGACATTACTCGAAATGTCCTCCGCCATTTTGAATACATGCCCTTAATCCATGCGGCTAGTTATTGGTCATAGCACACACCACATTTATATATATTTCTGCCGCTGCTTTAACCAGAGCTGCTCGGAGAGACTCCAAATTCTGATGAGGTTTAGCGTAGACTTTCTCCTCCAAATTTTGCCATATCTTGTAGTCCAGTGGATTTATATCTGGACTAGAAGAGGGCCAGTCTTCATGCCTGATGAAGTCAATTCCACGGGCGGTCAACCAGTTTTGAGTGATTCGTGCCTTATGATGGTGGCTGGTGCAGAATCCTGTTGGAATATCAAGTGTTTTTGAACGCTGTTTGAGAAAGAGTGTTCTACTATGTTTGTTAGTACGGTATTTTGGTAAACCATGACACTGGGTTTCACACCTTTTCTTCGATGGTAAAAACTTTTTCCGCCGTAACCGTATTTGTTCGGATCAGACTTATTTGGCTTTAGAAAAACCTCCATAAAAGTAACGATGTTGCTTTAGTGGGGTCTAAGAAAGGAGTCAAGCACTATTTTTGTAATACTATGAAAGCTTTAATTTCATCCGTCAACCAAGGCGCCGGGAGATGTTTCAACCAGACAGGTCGAACAGGAGCATGACGATAGAAAAGCTGCAGTAAAATAGTAGATGAACAATTCAATTTCCTCGTCAACAGTATCTGCCAAATCGATAGCGGACCAGTCAACATTGAGTGCATCCTTACGAAAACGATTAATATCCCTGTCACGAAAATAACGCTGCAAAAGGATTTTAGGCCTAGGCTTAGGAGGAATCAGGTCAAGAAATTAAAATGCTTCCGCAGGACAATGTCCGTATATGGCAACATAGTCGGGACAAGCAACCAGGATGAGATCAAGAAGCGAAGGCTTACAATTAGAAAAAAGGTGTGTAGTATGAAGAGGTAATATAGTTAAATTACAGGCGTGAGTGCTTTTAGAGAATTTGAGCGATAATCATTTTTAAGAAGACAAGTATCGAATTCGCCCATAAAAATAGTATGATTAAAAGGAGGCATTGAATCTTCAAGGTACTTTTCCAAAGTGGAGAAATAGTCACATGCGGACGATGGGCTATACAGTACCCCGAGGAGACACAATCTTTTGAAGGATTGAAAATTTGAGAATAAAAAATGGTAAAAGGGATGTGAGAACGTAAGTAAATGGCAACACCGCCACTACCTCTGCCAACGCGGTCGTTGCGAACCAGCTGAAAGCCAGGTAACGAGTATATATGTACATATATACCATATATATATGTGATATAAAAAATACACACCAACGTGTAATCAGTGTAACAATTTCGTGAGTGCGATAATGTTTTAGGCATTATACTTTCAACAATCTGATTTAGCTTTACGCCATTTTTGAGGAACTTCATGTTGTAACTAAGAATTAAAAACTGTCTGATATCGAATAGTACTCTATACTTCTCTGGAACCACACAATACATGAAGGCCTTTGATAAGTTGTAAACTGAAACTGTAGGTGTCATATCAGACAGCTCCACTGAACACAACAAACAGAACAATCGGTAAAACACACGATGGTCTATTTTGTTTTGCTAGTGTTTTTGTATGGGTACTAACTCTACTTTTTTAATATTTGTTGTTATAGCAGCTAGAAAAATAAATAATATAATCAAAAGAACCTCCGCCTATCCCTCTAGGAACTTGCTGTTGAGATATAGATAGGTAGGCAGAATATAATTTTGGTCCCCTTTGTACCCGTTAACGCTTGACATATTTTTAATTGCTTTTTTTTTAACAGACAATCCATTTATCTTCACTCATATTGCCTCAGGCAATATAAGTAATAGATGAGGATAGTGAAGGTAAATTTTTATCTAAGTATTATGTGTTATATTCGTCATTAATGAATATAAAAACTCGGTGGTTCTGTAGAGAACCTGAGATATATTGTATAAATTTCACATCAAGGATTATATTATCTTATCTTACCAACAGGAATAATAAACTAGGTGATGAGACACATTACCTACTGGCAAATTGCTTCCCACTAGAAACAGTGAAAAAAGAAACTACTACTAACAGATATACAACGCGAAAGTAGAAGGATGTAGGAGGCCAGAAAAGCCAAGATTAACCTACTATGACCAAATTGATCGTGTTTTATCAGAAGGCAATGTAAGGAGATTTAGCAACCGACAAGCGTGCATGGGAAGAGCTATGAATGTTAAAGTACCGAATTTTTTTTATTTATTTATTTATTTGGGTTAACAAACAGTAAACACAATATGTATTACAATAAATATTCATTATAAGCATACAACATCATTGTGCCATCCACACCGTTAACCACTACTTACTTAAAAACTTGAGAAATGGTGGCATAAATAAAAAGAGAGAAAAACTAAAAACGCACTTAATATTTTAAACACAATGAGGTTGAGAGGATGATAATAATATAACATCATACTATTATAAATTTTAGGGACGCCCGATGGAAGGCGTCTGTTATGGCATTTGCTTTAACACATCTGTTATATCTTACACGAGTGGCCAAGATCTCTATAGTGTTAAAGTAGGTATTGTAAGAGTGGACAATTCTATACATTGGAGAGCGTGATCCTGCATTTGTGCGGCAAAAAGACGTTGCAAATAGTTGAATGGGTTTCCAACAATGTACTCTTGAAGGCACCCTATAACATAATTTATTATTAAGCTGAATACAATCGTACCTACAATGGCATATATCGTGCAAGAACAAGGATTCAAGCTTAAGTCTCCTATTTTTTAATGTGAGTAAGTCGTACTTCATTAAAAGCTCATCATATGGATTGAGTGTGTAAGGATCAAGACATGTGTCGCTCGCTTTCTTCTGACTACCCCGCTAGGGATTTGGCGTGAAGTTAGAGATAGATAGCTATAGAGTACTAAATTAGGAGTTCAGTAGAATACGGCCAAAGTGGCACGTAGTTATTAGAAATACCTCGCATTGAAAGGTATCTCTCATCACAAATTTTCTTCCAGCGAGCTACATTCTTAGCACGTACGCGTGCTAGTAACTTGTTGCTTAAAATGTAAATGTTTTTAATTTTCAGAAATGGATGTAGCTAAAGCATGTTACTTATTTTAATCCCTTCATTAACACTTATTCTTATGTTTGAGTAATTCTATTGAGCGATACTATTTGCATTGCAAGTGTAGGTAACCACTGACATCCCGATTTGTATAAATGAAAATACTATGTTATAATACGTAATTTGAAAATAATTAATTGGGTGTATTTTTTATTTTATTTTAATAATTAATTTGAGATTCTCTCTACTCAGCAAGGGATTTGGCGTGAAGTTAAGGATAGATAAACGAATATATATTTGAGGTATGTACTGCTAGCGTAATGAAGCTAATAATCTAATAAGAATAATGTTATGCAACCAGATTCACCAAGTGTGAAAATCATCAATGTCTGAACAACGGGTCATGTACTCAAGCATACACATAACACCTCTCAAAAGTAGTGTAAGAACATCTCTAAAAGTCTAGAAATATAAACATCGTCTTCCTTGATTGTCCCGTTTTCTAATTCATCAGTATCTGCTATCTAAGCAGCTACCGTCCTCCACAACGCAGTACTGCAGATCTCCACAATCCAAAGAGAAAACCAGAGCTTTCTTAGGTCAGATTACACGTCTTTCGTAATACTCGTATAATTTCTGGTATGTACAGTTTTCCACAAGTTGTTTTCCTTCACCGCCGAGCAGGAACAGGAAAAAGTAAATAATTACAAATGTGTACATAAATCCGATTGCAATAAGATTCTTTAATAAAGAAAACAATTAATAGGAAATAATAACTTACTGAACAATATAAAGATACAGTTCAGCTCGGTAATCATGCCTCTTTTTTTTATTAATTTGCAATGTCTGTATGGTCTGGTCAAATCTTGTAACTGAATTTGCAAGCTGATTTTTTTTTCAGAAATTTTGCATACAAGTTTAGTTTGGATGATAATACATGGTTCTAAGTATTGTCATTCTCAATTTCATATGGTGGACGGCCCAAGTTGACGGACTAGTTATTTTTTGTGCACTTCCCTGATATGGGTATCAAATTAAAGGGTTTGCTGCCAAGAATACGAAAAAATAAATAAAATGACTTTACTCTAAATCCAATATGACGGACCGCCCAAAATGGCGGACTTGTTAGTTTTTGTGCACTCCAATAATATGGGTATCAAATGAAAGGGTTTGCTAAGAAGAATACAAAAAAAGACTTTACTCTAAATCCAATATGGCGCAATGTCCAAATGGTCGACTATTCATTTTTTATGCACTCCCGTAACATACTCGTATCATAGGTATCAAATGAAAGGGTTTATTGAGAAGAGTACGAAAAAATAATAAAATGACTACATCCAATATGGCGAACCGCCCTATATGATGGAATAGTTATTTTAGGCACTCTTATAATATGGGTATCAAATTAAAGGGGTGCTGAGCAGAATACGAATAAACTGGTGTCTCCGTTCTACATAGATTCTACTCGAAAAAATGACAACATGGATTTAAATAACATAATATCATCCGAAAGAAACAAGACAGGAGGGCACCTAAGAAGTTAGAAATATTCATTGGGGGTAAAGTGGTGTTACGTTATTATAATCTACATCATCATCTACATCTGAAGGTCTGGTGAATGACGCTATTGGACATATTATAGAAATCATATGGCCCTGCTTCCAGAGAATACAAATGTATGATACTGACATACCATCCGCCCGTATAGACTTCAATAAAGATGGTCTTCACCTTATTCAACCCAAGTCTGTACAATTTACAGCAAAATATTGACAGGGTACTGCTGAACGAAGGATGTTGCCAATTATATTATGCTGGACTTGCACAGTACACAAAATGCAAGGTGGTACTGTCGACCACGCTGTTACGCTGTGCGTACGTGGTCTTAAGTTGAGTCAAATCACTAGAAGGTCTGCTTATTGAAGAACTAGAGTACTACTAAATTAACGGGCAAATGACCAACGATCAACAACGATGTTCTAAATGAAATGAACAGGTTGAGAAACATTTAGATACAATAACACAACGATAACTAAAAATAAAATTTATAAAAAAAAATGTTTTAAATACAAGCTTTTATTTATATGCTCTAAAAAGAAGAAAATAAATTTTGAATTGAATCAAACCCATTCATTTATTATATTAGACAATTTATTAAATTAAATTATATTAATATAAATTAAATATATTTCTAATTTCTAATCTGCGTATCCCTAAAACTTAACCTACAATATTTATTTATCTTTTAAGTTAGTTAAGTTAGTGTTATGCTTCAGGGCGCATCCAGTCACACGATATCTATGTCTCTGATTTGTACATACATTCCTATGGGTCGAGCGAGCAGTCGGAACATAATTTTTAAAACTTACCCACCTAAACATTTATATTTATTACACAATACTTAGCGATTGTAATTGTTGTTGTTTAAGCACGAAACAAATGTAATAGTTGTACTTAGAACTATTTATTTATTCTCATTTAAGTGACATGTATATTGGTCTTATGAGTTAATAAAATTCTTTAACCACATATTTATAAAAGTGTGTCACGAGATTTACTTGTGTAAATAAACAAGAATGTAATAATTATGTAATTTGACCTTGACATAAGTAAATCTAAGAAAAGAACGGGTTGCACGATGTTGATAAACTACGTTGAACGAAACGCGTAAACGCCAACAATTTCATAGCGCTTACAACGTTTTGGTCGCGAGAAAATAATGCCCTATGAACGATCTAGCGCTTCAGGTTTTAATTATTTAATTAGAGGTAACTAATATTTTAGCAGTGCCGCGACCTTAAGTTCTAATTGTCACCAAAATCTTACGGTCTGGGTCACGTGTCCTAACATTTTTTACTCATCCCAAAAAGTGCACAACGCCGCTAAAGAAGTTTTCACTTTAAAAATAATGTGGTTTTTTATAAAGTAGGTAAATACGTCTACAAAAGAAACGGACGAGTAGATAATTACAAATGTGTACATAAATCCGACTGCAATAAGATTCTGTAATAAAAAAAGTTAAAACAATTAATCAAAACTAATAACTTACCGAACAATATAAAGATACAGCTCAGCTCGGCCGCCCACATCTTGTCTCTTTTTTCACATACTGTGTCCAACACTACATTTCACGGCACACATTTCACTATATCCTGACATTGTTCAAGAAAGGCTTCGGCTTGTATATACCATTGTAACTGTTTCCTCTACAAGTAACTTTTCTTTAATTAATTACTAGTATAACCTGAAACAAAAAATAAAAAATATATATTGTTAAGAATATGAAAACCTCGTTACCTCGACAACTTTTATGTAGCAATTTACTTCATTATGAAAAAATATGCATTACAGATTTTATTAAATAGTGTAAAAGTATTTATTATTAACAAAACACCTTGTGTAAAGAAGTCTTTAAAAATGTTTGTTATATAATTCTTGGTTACTTTTCGTACTTTCGATGTATCAATTCCATAACGCGCCAAATCCCTTGCGGGGTAGGCAGAGGGAACTGAGCGCCACGTGACTCGACCCTTGCACACTTCACTCGCTTTTCACATTCATTGCTCTTCTCATGCACTCTATTTCTGAGGCTCGTACCGTGATGGCAGGAGCCTTCTGATAGAACACGACCAATTTGGTCATGGTAGGTAAGCTATCTATCTATCTATCTATCTTAGTCCCCTAGAGGGGAGGACTATGTTCAGCATTGGTCGAATACAGGCTGAGATGATGATGATCATGGGGTAAGTCTTGGCATTCCTCGGCTTCTACATCCCTCCACTGTTGCGTTGTATATTTGCTTCCCCATTTTTAATCTGCATTCTTTCTATATGCCGGAACCCACAAACCATGTCTATTATTATTTTAACACCGACGCGCTCTTTCAGACCAATTCTGTTTTTAACATCATCATTGCGAATATGGTCTACAAGCGTTACACCACAAATTTTGCGCAATGCTTGCATTTCGACCGCGTTTATCCTACTTTAATGCTCCCTCTGCCATACCCAGCTCTCGTTTCCATAAGTAAGCGTTAGGACCACCAATGCATTGTGTATAGCGAGCTGTGCCTCCCGGCCCAAGTTTTTACTGCCAAGAAGTGTTCCCAATACTCCATTCACACTATTCCCAGCAATGCCTTGTCTTTCCACATCACCAGTGTACCTTCCATCACTGCTCAAAGCGCATCCAAGATATACACTCTTTACTACTTGTTCCAACGCTTCGTCATCAACCGTAATATCTATACCATTATCTTTGTTTTCTTTGCATTCAATAGTAAGCCTTTCTCCATATAATCGTCATTCATCATTATGATTAGTGTTTGCAGTTCAGATGGTGTTTCTGCTAATATGACGGCATTGTCTGCTTACAGCAGACAGTTCACCACTAGGCCACCCATGCGCAATCCTACATTCGTTGACCTTATTCTCTGAAGATAGCATGCAACCCTATTTGACACCAATTTTGACATCAAACCACGAGCCGGTGACATGCCATCGTCTATCCGCACTCAAGCTAAGCATACATGAAAAGCATGTAGTTAATGTGGATCACGGACTGACCCCTTTATCTTTGACTAAAGAGAACTAGGTAAATGTTCCAATATTAAATATTGATGATCGCGGGGCTATATTGCAAAGCAAGGAATTGCATGCACGTTTCTACCAGGCCCTACATGGACCTAATGTAGACACATAAGCATTCGTATCCTGGTTACATTTCGGAGACCTCTTTAGGTTAAAACCTCTAAGATTTTGTTTGTAGAATTATGGATGAAATTATTAAGATGAATAACTATCGGAAATATATCATGAAAGATGGCACGCTAGACATATTTCGAGCATGTCACCTGCCTGGGAAAACCCTCAGGCATGTTATTTTCGGTTGTTCTTATCTTGCTAACGGTTGCTGAGTATTTTAATGAACATAACCAAGTAGCTAGCATAAGCCACCGGTAACTTGGTTTGAAATATAGTCTTGTGGTTAATGAGGTACCATATTACAGGTATATTTCCGAAGCAGTTCTCGAAAATGACAATGCCACTTATATTATATTATATTATATTGGGATCCATCTATTATCATTGACAGGACTATTGTAGCCAATAAGCCTGACATTGTATTAATATATCGATCAACGTGGCAGTGATTGATGATATAGCTGTTCCACATGACGGTAATCTTGTGAAAGCTGAAAAAGATAAACAAACCTAATGTCTTGATTTAGCACACGAGATTACCGATATGTGGGATGTCGAAGACGGTCCTCCTTAGCACGGCACGTATTGTGAGGTTTTTGTCTCTGTGACCTTGATCATCGATACTTTGAACCTTTTTCACGCTAACCGAGAGATACTGTTTTTTGTATTTTTAAATGTATCTTTTTTTATTATATATTTAAAAATGTAATTGATAACAAAATAATTTAATAAATGAATGTAAATAATTATTAAAGGCAGCTTTTGGCGAGCTGTTGGTGCGCAACGACACCACGGGTACCCGAGTGCTCCAGAGAGTCGATCAGGGCCTTCGTCTCTGGCATGTCTTCGTCGGTCGGTGTGAAAACTCAAGAGGACCCGCAGGACTCTCAGCTCTGGCTTACCTTCATTGGCCGTCCAGTGCGGAGTCGTTACAGTATATTAATTTATCAGGTGATATGCTCCAGGGGTAGAAGTGTTAAAGGGCATAACGCTGTAACTTCGGAGAAAGCGCATCATACCTCTCGACATCCCCGAGTCACGCACATCGGTGTTGCCCCCAGCCGACTTTCTCTGGCATTTCAGGGGCCCTTGTAGTGAGTGGCGTGCCAGCTGATAGTAACTTCGATAGAAGACCCGGTGCCAGACGCGATCAAACGCTTTTGCCATATCTAGGCTGCCAGCCAATGCCTCGCCTTAACTCTCTATCGCCAAAGCTCAGCGGTGTGTAAGATACACTAGAAGATCACCAGTCGAGCGACCGTGACAGAAACCGTATTGACAGTCGCTGATTAAGTCGTGATCCTCTAAGTATCCTAGGAGTCGTGTGTTTATCACACGTTCCATCACCATGGGAGAAGGCAGGTTATAGCAATAGGCCTGTAATTCGATGGGTCTGATCTATCGCGCTTATTAGGCACCGGGTGCATATTGCCGGTCTTCCATGAAGTCGGGACTTACCCAGTGGAGCAGGAAAGCACGAAAGGCGCGTTAGTACAGAACACAACTCATGAGCACACAGCTTCAGTACCACTGCCGATATACCATCTGGCCCACTCGATTTATGAATGTTGAGAGAGTTACATCTCGCTGGGTAATGGAGATCTCCGTCATTGAGCTACCGCACCACGCGATGGTAGGAGGTACAGCTCCCCCGTCATTCATATTCGAGTTAGACGCAAAGAGATTACCGAATAAGTCGGCTTTCCTCTTGGCTCTGTGGGCCAAACTGTCATCCAGTTTTTGCAGTGGTGGCATGGATGGTTGACAGAAATTTCCCTCGGCAGCTTTAGTGAGTGACCAGAAAGTACGGCTCCCAGAGGAACGGCTCGCAAGCCGCTCGGCAACTCTGCCGACGAAATCGAATTTTGCTCTAGCAACCACTCTTTTACTAGATCTAGAGGCAGTATTCAATTTGCGCTTGAGACATTAGGATCAGATCAAAACAGAGACATTAGGATCCCCATTAGCACGCGCCGTGGCTTTCCTACAATACCGATTAAACCGCAGCCGCTTTCCAGCTCCCGCAGTAGCTATTAAGCGATTGGGAATGTAGCATTCCATAGCATCTGATATCGCAGCAGCCACCGCGGTCGCGCAGGAATCATTGTCATCTGATTCGAAGCACAGCTGCCTCCACGGGTACGATGCGTAGAATTCACACAATCCATCCCAGTCTACCGACGTATAGTGCCATCCGCGACAACATTCGGTGGGCCGAGACGGATCGCGTCTGGTGCAGGACTCTTAGGACCGGATGAGACAGAGATCCGACGAGCCAAGCGGTGCATCCACTGAGATGTTATACTCTCCGGACGTGTTGTCAGCAGAACATCCAGTGGAGAGCATGCATGGTCCTCGACATCTGGTATTCTCGTGGAAGAATGAACTATTTGCGAGAAACCATAGGCCAGAGCAAATTCATTGCATGAGTGTACTGAGAGCCAAGCCACTCGGTATGTTGGGCGTTGAAGTCTCCCTAAATCACTAACTCTGCGGAGGTTAACTCTCCGATGACTGTCAGTCGCCCTTAGCAGGCTCTCGATTAACTGAGCTGTGCCTGTATCATCGCTATAGAACCTGTAAAGGCGCACATAGATCGAACCTAAAGTAATTCGGCTACAAGAACAAGTGTGACCATTTCTGCATGTATGAGCTCTTATGAAATATCTGAGTATTTTTTTGTCTATATCCCGTCTTTTGAAATCTGTACTAAAATTTTTTCATTCATATTCCCAATTGTAACAAATATGATTTACCTAGTACAGCAAGTTAATGAAATGATAATGTAGTGTAATATTATGTATAATATAAATATATGTAATATCACACACATGTGAGAAAGAGTATATGTGTGGGTGTGTATGGAAAAATGTTTCTATGGGTTTGAGATATATTAATTAAATTAATATAATAAAACATTATAAAGGGCTATTATATTTTATTACCACGAGCAGATGTTTCGTTTCGTCATAGGTCAGTGTACTCGTATTAAGCCACTTTTTTCTCGCATTGAAATTTAGTGAGCGGATATATGCATATTTTTTTGTTAATTTTGTTGTATAGGTAGGGAAAAAAGGGGGAAAAAGGATAAAAATCTATGCGCCAAAGCTGTGTTGAAAATATTTTTTTGCGTACAACGTTGTTAGACTGACGTTCAGCCATTAGTTTTGGATCGTACTCCATATGTTGTTTGAGCAGTCAGAACCCGTTATATACGTTTTGCCATACATTTCGCGGTCGTATACGACCACCCGGGTTTCGAAGGGTGAAGGATGATCTTTAGCACGTACAATTGTCAATTCTGATGCAATAGCGCCATGGTATATAGTAATTGGCGGAAAGTTAATACTTTAAGTAAACCACACACTACAATCTCTACTGCTTTAAGGGTCATTTTAGAAGCACCTCCCCAAACTCTGGTACAATAGATCGATACAGGGTAAGGTAACTTTCTACCAAATGAGATACCAAGGCAGTGTCATCAGCATAACATGTCAGATGGCCGGAGGTGAGTGAAGTGCAACATTAATATATATATAAGTAATAGCTATTTGTCTATGACGCCAATAGCTTCCAACTTCTTTAATAGGATTGGAACAGAGACCGTCTCGAAGGTTTTAGCAAGGTCTAAAAATATTTCAAAACACTTACGTCCCACGTCTGGGTTTTCAGAGATGTAGTGAGTGAGCACGTGTATAGTATCCGCAGTTGATGTTCCTTGTCTAAAGCCATATTGCCTCACTGACAGTATTTTATTTGTATTCAAAACGTTAACGAAACGAGTGTTTATTATTTTTTCCAATATTTTTAACAAAGATAACAACAAAGATATAGGCCGATAGTTACCGATACGGTCTCGAACCCCTTCCTTATGAATTGGAATAACAACTGACTTTTTGAAATCATAAGGAAATTTTCTTTGTTCAAAACATTCATTGAATCTGTGCTTTAAAGGTGGTATTAGTCTGTCGCTAGAATTTTTGAGATTAATCAGATTTGGCCAAATAAAATTAGAACTAGTCATTTTAGGCGAGTCGAAGGACATTTGACTATTTCATGTTCAAATTTACTATATTACCCTACTACGCTTACATTTTCTGTTCTATGGAAAATCATATTTAGTTTCTCTACTTACACATTACTGAGATTTTAAATATTTTAACTAGTTTTCTAAACTAATAGATTTCGTAGTTACATATATTGAATTACTATTAACGCAAATGAAACGCACTCACTTTTTAAACCGGCGTTTATATAACGTTCACATACCTACAGCTTTAAGAAGTTTTATATAACTAAACGCAAAAACTCCTCTATTATTAAAATGTTTCATTGAATCTTTTATTCCAATACAAGTGGGCGTAACATAATAGTATACGTTCAAATATGGGCGATTAAAGTCTTAACTGATGGCTGGTTGGTATTATCATAACGTTTAATATTATATGTATGTTTTTCTGACTTAAACTGTTGATTATAATATGAATATTGAATATTATAATTAAGAACCTATATATATATGTAACATGTAACGATATTCCTAGATGCGTATTTTTCATATATTTAATTATATTAATTTAGTAAATAAGGACAGGCCATACATTAAATTATTTTCTTAAAGCGCAGCACCGGAGAATATCTGGAATCAAACAGAAGTTTTGACTTCTGTCGTTTGCCAGATATTCCCGGTATTTAGAATTTGGTTCTATCTGTTAATATATTTTTATACTACATCAGGTAGCATACGCAAGCTCTACCTGATGCAATGCGGTTACTATAGCCTATTGAGGCTTACAGTACAAATAGTATCACTGTTAATCTTGCTACTTCGCGCTGACTACTATCGAATTACTTGATATTTTAATGATCAAACAGCTGCCAAAACAGCTACGCCTTGGGAACTTACTGGCGATATCACTCGCTCCCAGAAACACAACAACCCTTCATGGATTTGTTATTTAGCTCCAATTTTCTGTGAGGTGATACCTCCCCAGATGGATTCTTTGATGGTTTCTTTGACGCCTTATCTTTCTTAAAAACCCAGATCAAGACAAACATACATGTTCATGCACACATATGTTTGCGTTTGTGGGGGAATCGAACCCACGACCGTTGATATCAAAGTAGCGTTACTAACTACTGCGCCACCGAGCTCGTCAAAATGATTGTTCGCACTCACAGACACACAATAGTTTCTGCTACCACCTTTGTAAAGGTGAAGTTATAGGTAGATGCAGGAGATTGGCTAAGGTTCTCATTATTACCATTTTAGACCCCTTAGACACCCTAATTTAGACCCCCTAAAATGTGTCTATTTGAAATCTCATCACGTGATAACGACTTTTGCAGATTTGCGGATTAGACTAAAGATTTTTTTTTATTATGATATATGAATGTATTTTGCTTAGTTTAGTAATTTGCTTTGTTACACAGGACAGTAATTTACATCCGTGGTCGAGCTAGAGTTAGATATCGATTTTCGCTCATTCAAATACCCTTTTGATAAAGTTACTAACCAATTAAGGAGTACTTGTGGGATTAGGGCGCCTTGGAATAGCATTATAGTGTATTTGACAGCATACACGATAAAATACTCTCGAGGTAAGCTGACAATTCGTGGCTCCGAGGAAGCAATACACTCGCTTTCAGAGAATTTCGTGTATGATTTCACGTTAAACTGTAAAGATTTCACATAAAATTATAATGATCTCAAACCAATCACTGAAATTATTCGAACCATAATTTAAAAATGAGAGATCTTTCAGAAAACATACAACATTTATGTAAGTAGCATATTAAGTACAAAGACACCTCTATCTCAGCTCTATCAGCGCGCCTATCTCTCACAATCTCCTAATTATAAATATTTGCCAAATTGCAAAATAGTTAATCGCAATGTACTTTAGATATGTGGCTCCCACATAAATGGAGCACACAAGTGACTGAAGTTAGTCGTAAAGTAATATCGACATTGCGCTTTCTAAATCGATACAGAAACTTTCTGCCTATTGAAACTAAGGTTACATTAGTTCACTCCCTTATTTTTCCACTAAATTATAGTGATGTGTGTTATCCTGATCTTCACGAAGATCTTCTTAATAAGCTGGACCGGGTCATGAATAGTGGTATCCGATTCATCTTCTATCTTCGGATATATGACCATATATTGCTCTACCGGTCAAAGCTTAGATGGCATCTCATTCGTCAGCGTCGACATTTAAGATTACTTAGCATACTTTTTACAATTCTTTTTAATCCCCATTCTCCTAAATACTTGAAATATAAGTTTCAGTACCTTTGTGATTCTCATAACCGTCAATTTCGATCAAATGACTCCCATTTACTCTTAATACCACTTTTCCGTTCGGGCTTCATGTCTAATTCCTTTACTCTACAAGCTTCACGACTCTGGAATGCGTTGCCTGAACCCATTGGAGACTATCCAAACATGTTTACTTTTAAAAAGAAGTTACGTGCCTATCTTTTAGAAAGCCTGTCCAAGCAGTAGTCTTCCAACGTGTGTTGTATAATTAGTATATATTATACTATTTATGGAGAAAATAATTTTTATCAATGACCCGTTTATAAATAGGCAGCATGGGCTATTAAAGGCTTTGGTCGTAGCTTACGTTCTAAAAATTTTATGCCAGTTATTCCCAGTTATACCCAGTCAGAGTTGTCATTGGATTCTTATGATTCCTGATCTAATGGAAGGCTTGAATATCGCTGTTCCCTGGCGTCCTTGATAAAGAATGCCTAAAAAAAAATTCACAAAAAAAATCTGTAAAAGATGTGTATACCCATAATTGATGTATTCTAAGTCTTATTATTGTACTAATAGTACATAGGTATTATTGTCACTTCTATGAGTGTAATATGAACGCGTCGCTGGTGTACCTTTATAAATAAATAAATATCCCATATTTTTTACTATCTGTGTTTATTCGAAACTAACATCAAAACCTACAAAGTCTAAATTATAACTTCAACGTAATTTGACTTGACCGCAAATAACACGTATAATTTGACAAATGGCACTTTGAATACATTTTGGATGAAATTTCCCTCGTATTGTTCATAATGATATAGACCTGGGGTCAGTGTGATAGACTTGGGATGATATAGCGATGAAAATTTTTTTAGAAGTAATTGTGAGGTTGATTTTGTCTCGAAAGTCAGCTACTTGCACTACAATTTGAATACTTGCAATATAAGGAGTATCGATTACTCGTTATTATTTTAACTACTAATACAGTTCCTTGTTAGGAGTTCTAGCTGGATAGGAGATAGGATGGCGCCGTTGCGTGTGTAATTCTAACCGGATACATAGGTTAAGAAACGTCGACCGTAGCCTGTCTATGACTGGGTTCGCTACCTCGGGCTTCTCCAAGCTAGGAAGAAACGTTATGCCTTCAGCCCCGGCTGTTGTTGACAGATGGCAGTCGTTAAGTTAGTGATCTTAGGGCCGGTTGAAAACACTGACCTCCGCCAATCCGCAGTTGAGCAGCGTGGTGGAATCTAAACCCCTTCGGTTGAAGGGAGACCCGCATCCCTGCAGTGAGATGAATTAAGGTGGGTGTAGTGTTTGTAGTAGTTAAGAGTTCTATGGTGACCTTTCTCATCCGCTGAAACACAACTATACTTTACGGTTGGAGCACTTTCGATTGAATATTACTGAGCCCTACGTATGTTAGATTTGATTAAATAGTGTGATACTGAAATGTCAAGGACAACAACAGTCCCCGAAACAAGCACAATGTGGCATTCATTACACATGTTGAATATTGAACGATCTCCCGAGGAAAAACAATAAGGAATATCATAAAAATGTCAGCTTGATTTCGCAGAACAGCTAGTAAATATTTATGGAAAGAATTATGACATACCTTCCTTGTTTTTTCCCTGAACATTGCACAAATAAGTCCTGTCTGGTAATTGCTTACACACATGTCTCTTTTTCATATTACTTGGCTATACATTATGTTATATTGGTTACCTGGGTTTAGTCATTTTTTAGAATAATAATAAATGACAAATTTTGAATAAATTACACAGAATGTATAGATGTTCAATAACTATTGAAATATATTTTTTCTTATTTCATATTTTTAATACCGGTAATTTGATACGTATGCGCGGTGATATGAATCCAACGCGTAGAGGCCCCTTCGAAAAGAATGATGTAATGTATTATACAGTAAAATTAAATACATAAATATAATCATTATTACAGTAATTTTTAGCCGGTGTCCGCAAATCGTTTAGTTTCCAAGATTTTCGTATTAATAGAAAACAGGTCCGAATAAAAAGCATATATACTAAATAGGGATATAAAATATCGCAGTTTGATCAAAGTCTATAAATATGCGTACGTAACAGACAGACTGGATGATATAAAAAGTCTAACTGCATTACTATTTCAATAAAAATTACATGTAATGATTTTCAAAAAAATTCATCATAATCGATCTAGCTGTTTTGGAGTTCATAGAGAACATGCATACACACATCGAATTTAAGAAGTATTCTTGTATATATGACGACAAGATGAAGTATGGAGATAATTGATCAGAATTGGTCGAAACAATACAGATTCGATATGTATGTACATAATACCACGTAATTAGGTTTATTTATAAAGAATGTTGATGATTACAATGGTAATGATGACGACAGACTATTAATAACTACTAGCTAGAATCATATACATCAAAAACAAAATCAGTTTAGATTTTCGCTCTAAAAATTTCGGTGAAAAGTTGCGAGATTGGTATTTATAAAATACGAAGAAATGAATGGAATAACGGTAATCCCCGTTCGTTTTCCTTTAAATTCTTGGTACGAAACTCAAGCCTGTGAAGAACTTGGCATCTTCTTATTTTTTGTTCATTCTTTATTGCACATATAATAATAGAAACATTGTTATCAAAGATACAAAAGTGAATTTATCTCTACAAGAGGTCATTTCGAAACATCTCTAAAATCAAAGACATATATTCAATATTGAGTACATACAACGTATAAAAGGTATTGAATTTATGTGAAAGCCCTAAGTAATAACAAGGTGACACATGTCAATATAATTTACTTCACATTAGAAATTTATTGGCTCAAGCTAAGCATTAATTTCACGTTGTTAAAATTACTTGTAGCACAACTTAATACAACGCACAAGACACAAGTTTGCACGTTCGCCGCTAAGAAGACCCCATTTGCTGTGGTTCCTGAATTCCAGAACACACCTATTACCATCGCCAACAGCACTAGGATGCTTGGTAATGTCCAGTGACGTTTAATATCGAAGTCACCAAGTCACCTGGAGGAAAAGGTCCAGCTAGCTCCAAAAAACTTGTTGTGCTCAACAGAGTAAAGCAGTACTTCAGCGCGGGGTAAAGACTTATGATATATAAGTCTCAAGTCAGACCGCACATGGAGTACTGCCGTTCACCGTGCGACTCTGTTCAAAGACGAGCTGTGAGAATAGTCGATGATGCTAAGCTTACACGCGGTATTGAACCCTTAAGTTTAAGGAGAGATTTTGCCTCCCTTTGTGTGTTTTACCGATTGTACAACGGGTTATTTTGTGAAAAAATATTCGATATGATGCCGACAGCATTTTTTTATAACTCTGCCGCTTGCCGACGGCGGGACGTTCACCCTCACATGCTGGAAACGCAATGGTCGCGTACTGTGCGCTTCTAGAGAAGTTTTCTTTCGAGAACTCTCAAGTTGTGGAACGAACTCCCAGCCGAGGTTTTCCCAAGGGACTACAGCATGGGGTTCTTCAAGAAAGGCGTAAAGAGGTTTTTAGAGAGTCGGCAACGCATGAGTGACACTCCTGGTGTTGCAAATGTTTATAGGCCACGGTAACTACTTACCATCAGGCACGCCGTATGCTTGTTTACCACAACATCATTACTTTATCCAACCTCCGCTTTGGAGATTGTGTAATATGTAATAGAAACCGTATACACTTGAACTTTTCAGTAAATTGTAATAAATCATCGCAAGCACAAAATCGGGCAGCGGTACTAAACTTACTATAAATTACTATGTAATAAATAACAGCTTATTCACGCTGCGAAGGACACTTCTTAACGTATGTAGCCATTCTATAGGCTGCTTTCATTTCATCAACTTAAGGTTTAACTTCTCTTCGTCTTAAGTAACAGACCATGGACTAATCAGCCATAAAATCTAAAGTTTTGTATATATTGTAATGTAACGTATAGATTTAGATGTTCTCTTGAAAGTAGTGAGTAACGATATTCAGATTTGTTCATGCTTCGTATTAATTAATATGCCTTATATTAAATATATTCTTAAGCTTTTAAAACACCGCTATCTTGACAAAATACTTACATTATTCAAACCAATTGAAAGTAAGTAGAGTGGTTAGAAGTCGATCATCCCTTTGCGCAATTTTTAACTGGACATGGAAACTTTAGAGCTGAGCACTTTACGTTTAGACTTCTGTCATCGCCTTTATGTGAGTGTTCTACGACAAATCATGAATTCGAGCAAAGAGCACATCATGTTCTCTGGGAGTGCGATCTCTGGCGTCGGGAGCAGGACGATATGTTCCTTGCATGTCACATCCGGGGTAGTATTCTATACTACTCTGATTTGGTGGAACAAGGGAGAATTACAGGCGTTTAGGCGGTTCTGCATCTATATTATTGGAATAGATGTGTTAGGTAACAACTCATAATTTAGGTCCCAATAGTGTTAGATATCTGATAAACTGTGCACGGCAGTTGAGCTTCCCTTGACTAGCCATCTCTTTGAGGTTTTTTAATGCCTTATTTGTCATATTGCTCTCTCTCACTTTTCCAAGAGGGAAATCAATTCCAAAACTTCCTACTGTTACAATTTTTTTCTGATTAAATTCGTTGTGAGTTCCAAGGCATCTGTAGTTTAACCCCCGGAACAGCAATGGACTTCACTGTTCATTGCTTTTTTGTGGTAGCCGCTGTTAATTCTGGCTAAACAGGAGACAAAGTGGTGGGAATGAGTGGTGGGCCTGTTTCGATAAAAAAAAAGCTTTTACGAAAATAAAGTCTTATAAAGCGCAGAGATTTTAGCAAAGAAATTACGTCTAAATTTCTAACATCTCGTAGTGTAATTTGGTGAAATGTGACCGAAGAAACTGGTAATAATATTACGTTTAACTCGTTCAAGGAAAAGTTAGTTTAATCTTTAAACTTAATTTCCTAATCATTCAGCTGCAACTAAAAATATACCTAAGAGTTGACTTGGGTTACGAAATGCATAACATGTATTTTGTTTCCACTTCATCACTGATGACGTTCACATTATGAAAGTCATCACTAAGTGAAAATTACGATATCCATGCTGATACTAAACCATATATACACATTAAAAGTAAAAAAATAAACAGTATTTAAAATATAAACCACGTTTTATAAAATATGTTCATATACATATACAACACATAAGCAAAAAAGTTTTATAATATTAAATACATATAAGAAAAAACACCACTTTGGAAAATCGCTAATTGATTCAAGCGTAAGTTTGTGAAAGTCATTTCACACAATTTGATCTGAACTAGTTTATAATCCGGCAGGCGATGCCCACCCGTTAATGCTGCCTTGCCTGCTTCGGTCGCCTCGGCTGCTGCAGTCGTCTCTAGAATTATCCTTGATCTAGTACATGCACGTACCACTGTTGCTGGCTGCTTTGGTGGTGGAGTAGGCATCCTCAAGTGCTGTAGATGTCAGTCATTAGAATAACATGACAGAATGACTTGAAATTCTTTGAATAGAAATCACACAAGCGCTTTCAGTAGGGCTCGAAGGTATACCGTTGCTTTGGAGAAAGAGTGAATGGAGCGTTAGGTAAAAGATAAAATGATAAAAATCATTTATTCGCCATTAGGCCCTTACGGCCCTTACTTAGACACGTCTTCCATTCTTTAAATTAGATCATATTGTATCTTAATAATTTTCCTTATTTTTGTTTTTATTCTCTCTTTTTTAATCTACTAGTATTTCGAAAATTACCATTGGTGAAGAAGAAATGCCTAAAGAAACTTGCCAATATTTTTTTTTTCATCGTTAATATATATTACAATAAATATACGTGCGTGTACATATGGTGATCTCAAGCGGTACAAGTGGAACAATACGCAAAGTAGTGCATGAACATGTCTGTTTGTCTTGGTCTGGATGTTTTAAGAGAGGTAGGGCGCATCAAAGCAGCCTGTCTGGGGAAGTACCTCCACCTCACAGAAAACCGCAGCCAAATAACAACTCCCTTTTGTTCGTGAGTTGTGAGGGTTGTTGTGTTCCTGTGTGTGAGTGAGGTCACCAGTAAGCTCCTAAAGAGTTGCTGTGTAAGCAGCAGAGGAGGCATCGCGCGAGTTATACTCAATACATTACACGTGTTAATAGGCTACGGTAACTGCTTTACAGCAGGTGGACCATATGCTTGCAGGACTCCCGACCTTGTATAAAAAAAAATAAAAAATGCCGCAGCTTTGCGCAAAATTTGTGATTTTGCGCAAAGCTCGCTTTTCGACTGCGTTTATCCTACTTAAGTCCTCTCTCTGCCATACCCATACCCCATAGTGCTGGTCCCAACGCTTCTATAAATAAGCGTTGGGACCAGTACTGCACTGCAAGGTATATCTATTCATTGAATTTTAGTAATTTCTAAAAACTAAAAGTAATGATCGAAATGTTATCTTCATTTCGATCAGTTCTCAAGGACATAATGAAAGTAGTTATTAGATCAATCATATTGTTATAATACTTACATCCATTTACATCAAGGTATTCCATTGTATAATATTCATTAAACCAATTGCCTTTAATAAGTTACAACTACTTAATTGTTTTTAAATGTCCAGTAATAGTGTCTAACTTTACATGCCTTAATTTTAACACTCCTCGACTGAAGAAATCAGAATCAAAACAAATTTAAATATTCCCTGCGTTCAAATAAAAGGATGGATAATTTTATCCATTTTGTTATTAAATGAGTACATTTGGTAACAAAATCTAACCAGAGAATTACTCAAAATTATTTCCTGATGATGATGAAGATTGATTTCCGGTTGATGAGCGTGAATGAGGCGAGAGTTTTGTTTGGATCTGTGCACCTGGCATTCCATAGTATCTGCCTAACGCAATGGGAGACAGCTGTGATGATATGTATGTATGTATTTCCTGATTTCATTTATTATTTAAAATGCAGATTTTATTTCAACAATTGCGCAGAGAGCAAAGAAAATATAACATCGTTCGGAAAGACTGAAGCTACGAGTATTTTATCCTTTGGGAAGTTACAAACATTTCTCATTTACGAGTATCTATTTACATCTTTAAGCTATTTCTCTTGTGGGTTAGGTAGAGCGAAATATACATCATGCGTTACATACTCGCAACCTTCTTTAATTTTCTTAGCTTTTTTCACATACATTGGCTGTTGATCACATTTGGACTACATTTCTCTTGCGGGGTAGGCTGATTCGCTTTTGTGTGATATCAATAATCATCCAAATGGCTAATGTAGTCGTTGATCTTTCGAATAATAACATTTATGGATTTATCTAAATTTTCAAGTTTATTTTGTTAGTCAATCTTCTTTCTATAGCTATTCTGCTTCCTAAACCATTAGGATTGGCGGAGTCCGCTACCTTAGACTGAGCGTGAGTGAGTAGGGTAAACCAGACTTTTCTTAGATTAAGTTACAGTTCTTAAAATTTAGGAACGTATGGTTACTTCACGATGTTTTCCTTCACCTCCACTAAACTGGTAATTACAATTATAGACACAAATTCGAAAACACGAATTTAGTGGTAAATGTCCACTCCAGGATTCGAACGGGGGATCAATTCGTCAATAGGCCGGTTCCTTATCCACCGGGCTATCACTGTTTAATTTTGTTGGTTGATGCGCAAAGTTCATCGGTTTTTCAAAATTAAATAACTTTTCCGATGTAATTAATGAAGCTCATTATTATACACAACCTAGTAGGAATTTGTTGAAAATAAGTAAGTCGCTTTGTCATCTTATATTTTAACATATAAAACATCGTAGTAAGGTTGATGGCGCTTCTATATAGAAGAGTAAATTGTTAACCCAAAGAGACAAAAGTGAGCTATCTCGAGTGCAGCTGAGATATATATGTGGGATCTATGTGAGAGGGCACAATTGATCACTTTCTGGCGGGCTAGATTTATGTGACTGTGAGGAAATAATAGGTAATTTATTGTTAATCCGCATTGAACTGTAACATCGTTGGTAATCCCACTCTTTTACTTTCGCTATTTTCCTTACAGTTTAATTTCATCAAGTATCACCTACCAATAATATTATTAATACTAATGTGCCCTAGACGCACACCTATAGATCAAATTGGCGATGTGATGAAAACGGGCCAAATCAAAAGTACCCAAAACCAAAGAGCGTGCATGAAGAGGTTGATGAATGTGGAAGAAGCGAGAGTGGTATGTTTGGATCGGTGCACCTGGCGTTCTATAGTCTCTGCCTACCCCTATGGGAGACAGGCGTGATGATATGTATGTATGCATGTATTTATCACCTACCACGATCAATGTGTTATGGGGCTCGGTTCTATTTCGCTCTGCTAACCCCGCAAAAGACCTGGCGAGAAGATATACATGAATACATTTATCTAATTGTAAATTATATAAACAAATATAATAGTTTCATATTATTACATCGCCAGATGTATGCGACGTTATAAAAATTCGGCAAGTACTCATAAACATGAAATAGCCTGCGATTTGTTATCTGTAGGGATGCTTCCCCCTGGACGACCAGCAAGTTTGTGTTCTTTTTACTGTTATACGCGTAATCACAAACCGTATCGAGGAGTTGCTTTGTAGCTGAAGGTAACAATTAAAAAA
Organism: Pyralis farinalis; assembly: GCA_947507595.1. NCBI lineage: Eukaryota > Metazoa > Arthropoda > Insecta > Lepidoptera > Pyralidae > Pyralis > Pyralis farinalis. Next base: position 20,963,775 of record OX382274.1, read on the forward strand.
ATAGGTAATTTCTCCCCATGGGAGGGTAAAGCAATTTAGATAATGAAATGCTTACTTTCCGTACAGGAGGGATAAAAATATAATTTGTCCACGTCCGTATTTGGAGATATTTTAAATAAATAAATGAATATTGTCGAACAAATTACACAGCGCCATCTAGCCCCAATGTAAGCGAAGCTTGTGTTATGGGTACTAGAGAACTGATAAACATACGTAAGTACATTTTATTTTTGTAAATACGTACTTATTATACATAGAAATTACCCAGACCAAGACAAACAGATATGTTCATGTACAGAAAAGTTTGTACTGTGTAGGAATCGAACCCACGAGCGTTGGTGTCAAAGTAGCGTAACAGCGCGTTTCACCACTGCACCACCGAGGTCGTCAAATAAATAAAGCTACTTGATTATAAATATTGATACTGTGGGTTTTTTTGTCTATGAATTGCGCAGGCTTCTTGCAGCTAGACACATTGCAGTTGTCAGGATGAGTGCTCAGAAGAGATGTAAATTTTTTTTTTCATACGAGATAAAAATTCTACTTATACCTAATAACTTTTTTTGTACAATATTGGGAGGGATACAATCATACGACCCACTAGATGGACAGTAGTAGCCTATGACGCTTACAATACATTAAATATCACTCGCGTGATACCACTCTTGCTCATACTATTACTAACACGGCATAACTCGACTTTAACACCAACACACGTGGGTTTGATTCCCACACAAGACAAACATTATGTGTGCATGAACATGTATATTTGTCTTAGTCTGGGTGTTTTCAAAAGAAACAGGGAGCATCAAAGCTACCCGACTGGGGAAGTATCTACACCTCACAGAAAACCGCAGTCATATAACAACGCCCTGGAAGGTTATTGTGTTCCTGCGTATGAGTGAGTTCACCAGTAAGCTTCCAAGGAGTGGCTGTATTAGCAGCGGAGCTGGCATCACGCGAGTCATACTTAATGTATTTACTAGGGTTCATAGGCTACGGTAATTGAAAGGATTTTCTTCCAGCGAGCTACATTCTTAGCACGTACGCGTACTAGTAACCACTTCTTTAAAATATATATGCTTTTAATTTTTAGAGATGGATATGGCTGAAGCATGTTATTTATTATTCTCTTTTCATGAATTTTTACTCTTATATTTGAGTAATTTAATCGAACCATACCTTTTCAATTCCAAGTGTAGGTAATAACTTGACATCATGTACTCACGAATTCATTTAAATGAAAAACTATTCATACGTAATTTAAAAATAATGTATTAGATGTAGATATAATCTTTTACAATAATGAATATTATGGTATTTTTATACGACATTCATATTTAGTTTTTTACTTACAAAAATACATCTTGCTGTGCTTAAATAGTGATTAGAACTACATTTATTATTGTTTAAGTGTTTTATTTAATGATTATATCCTATATAGATTAATTATTCGTAATAAATTTCACCATTTTCATCCACATTTAACAAATTATTTTTTAATGAAATTGGTAAACCAAGCTCAAGCCGTCTTCCCATGAATTTTGCTTCAAGTTAGGTATAAAAAAAAGCGATTCTCATACCAATTTTTTTTTTTTAGATTTTAGACAAGATCTTTATGGGTATCCTTTTTTTATTTCTTAAATTTTATTTTGTTATATTGAACAAAGCAAAAAAATAATTATATAATTCGGTCAAGCCGTTTTCGAGTTTTAGCGAGACTAACGAACGTCAATCGATTTATAGAAAATAATCATTAGTCTATGGTATTTTATTAGGGATTTTCCATCTTGCTTCCATTTCCATATTACTTTTTAATATTTTTTTTAATTTTGAAGCGCAATTTACCCAAAATTATTCTCTAAGTATAACTAGTCTGATCATAAATACTGTTACATTGAAACTTTTATTTTTTTTAACTCTTTAATTATTTTGAAATTGGAACGCGTTTATTATGTTTCTAATGCTTCTAAAATTTATTTATTCATTACATTCTTTATAAAAAAAAAGATTACAAAAAAGATTACATTCTTTATAAAAAAAAAATGCCTACTCATTTGTAACAGAACTTATGGCCGAATTTGGTATTTTTGTGTTTTATCGTAGCTGCTTATCTTGTAACCGATTACTGTCAGTTAGTACCATGTACATAAGACAGGGTTTGTGTTAAAGATTATATGTCAGCATACTGAGTTCACATATTACTGATCACAATTTGCTGGATACGTAGTTTTTATCGAGGCTCCAGTTGAATATATAATACTGCAAGAGCTAGACATATGTTTACGTACCTACCACCTCCAACACAACACAGGACATGCACAACTTGTAGGATTAACTAGAGATTTATTATGGGATGAATATATCTGCTATGTTTGTGAATTGATCACCAGGCCTATATTATTATGTTATTATAATTATGTTGCATTTTGATCACTGCTTTTTTCACGTCATGAATGTTAGTTGATGATGGTAATTGACGCGGTTAAGCCGTATTTCTTGTTTGAATTAGAAATAGATATTAGCCACTCTAGTTACTGTATTATCAACAACAATCGGGTTAGGGACGTAGAATTAAATGTATATGTATGTATGTATATTTATTTTGGCAGCAAATCTATCGTTTTCATATTATGTAGCTATATACATTAAGGTAATATAAAACCTGTTTGGCAGGTGATCATTGAATTCGTGCCCATGTGAACATGCGTTGTATTAGATAGCACAAAATGGAGTAATATCCTTTGATATAAAAATACTTGAACCTAATATATAAAATGGAAATCGTAGCCTTGGAATGCATGCAATACAGGAAGCATCGCTTACGTTTTTCGACTCCAGCTGCTAAAGCAGCAATTGCTAAGGAACTGTGGTTTTCTGTGAGGTGCAGATTCTTCTCCAGTCGAGCTACTTTGATGCGCCCTACTTCTCTCAAAAACAAGAAAGGATCATGCGCTGTCTGTTTTGAAAGGAATTGTTATATTTGCGTTGTTGTCATCACATGACAATTTCTTTCAAATAATTCGATATTGCATAAAGGAAATTGGTTATGTCTCTAGGGCACAGCGTCTTTTCATTACGTTACGTTGCTGAATAAACTGAGAAAGTTTTTGGATGAATTTTCCAACCTTACGTCTAGTCTGTCAATGTAAACTAAATATAGTTTATTTATTAATATAGTTTACTATTTGTTTAGTAATAACTAAATAAATAGTGTTCATTGATTAGTATTCACTAAGCAATGAATTTGGATCGTTTAAAATCTCGACCCTGCTACAATGTTTTTATGTAGGTACCTAGAATAAAAATAGATAAACTCCAAGCCAGTAATTGCGGTTAAAACTATACTTGTTTCTATACAAGATGATGCGAAGCGGTTATCTCGGTTAAAAAAAGTTTGCAATACATGGAGTATTTTGTGTTTCGTGGTTTATTCAAATTGAAAAACAGTATAGAAAAAGCTTCCCGGGGGAGACAGCTTCACCGTGTAGAAGTTATTAACAATTCCTTATTGTTACAGCGAATTTGTATGCATACTAGTATTGTGTATGTTGCTACTTTAGCAATAGGGATGTCAATATTACCACTCGACAGATTTTACAGGTATTGATAGATAACTGTAACTGCTTCAGATCAGGAAGTCGTAAGCGTCTTTGCCATCAGACGCAGTATAAAACACAGTTAAACAAAACATTTAGACGAGTTTCTCTAAAATTGTACAACATTTCCTCTTTCCACTCTAATAAGCAGATAGGTAAGCGAAAATGTATGTAAAGCATACGTCTCGGCTCGAGATCATCTCGAGATGCATTGGGAGGCAGGTATTTGCATGCCAACTGCATTGTTTTCCTTTGACGCGTCCGTAGAGATATCTTCGCGATGTTCCATTTTATTTATGTTTCAATCGCTAGAGAATAACAATACACTTCGTTTAGCGTCAAGGCTCACTTTGGAAGATAGCTATTTTGTTTATCTGTTTCCTTTGTCATGAGCTTCTCAGTGTGGTCTCTCGTAGTCGGCATTCATATCATTTAAAGTTTCCAGTCATCCCGTTTGGGTTCGACTGAGATTCTACTGCCGTTTACAACTTTCAATGTCGTTTGTAAGTTTATTCAACTCGGGTTAGAAAGTATTATACGATATTCAGATACAAAGCGAATACAGTAATATTTAATTGATAGCTGTAGTATAGACTTTTTATAGATTATTATGACGTCATTGATATTCCCACTCACAGTATATCAATTATTTAGATTATTTCTTGACTTTATTCAGTCGCAAGAAATAAACTATGCGATATGGCACCATGCTTGTTGGCAAATTGTTTAGTTTGCGTATCCATGTTCCACACCCACAAACGTATCTGTGTGTGTTTAGAAGATTTTGTGACATATTTAATTGAGTCTGCTCATCGAATTGGTGACCACCTGCACGATCATTAACCTTCCACTCAACCTTGAATCTCCTCATAGCGCTAAGCTATAGTTAAAGTATTCAATCCTTATAAATACCTAGAAAAAATATTTTATACCATACTCTGTAAGCTTGGACAATTAAGATGAATTAGTTACATATAATTAGTGAGGCCATAAATACTGTGACATAGCACCTTTTCTTTTTTTTCATCTGTTTAATTATTTTGAAATCTATTATGTTAAAAACTTTTCGATTTTTCGCCGCGTTTTTTGCGTATTTATTATCAAACTACAATATGGAATGGGGTGTTAAAGAAAATAAGATTGCAGTGATTACCTGGCACCAAGTAACGATGGAGCCGTCTCGTCGTTTATATTCATGAAACTTCAAAAGCCATAGTATTAACCAGTAAGTAACCACAGCATTAGCCAAATGTTCGTATATCGTACTATCGACAGATATACCAACACTTCCTCTGTTGAAGACCATAAAAGATCGAGGCGACCGCGTGCTGTTACAACTACAAAGGCTGTTAATGCTGTTCGCTGAAACTCCATTAGGAAACAAAAAATATCGCAAGAAATGAAAATTCCCCCTATGACTCTGTCGCGTATAATAAACAAGACCTGAAGCTCGGCGCTTATAGTCGATATACAAGATATGCCCTAAATCAATCCCTATAGTTGAAGAGAGTGGATCAATCAATACGCCTTGTGTCCCGATACGCAGGTGAAAGGCACAGAAATATTATTTACTAATGAATAAAAATAGCAAGAGCACTACAACAAGCAAAATGACAAACTGTACGCTCACAGTTCTAACGAAGCCGCCCAAGTGGTCAAAAAGGTACAACGTGGTCATCATCCTGCATCTGTAATGGTTTGGTATGGGATGTCTAATTAGGGAGTCACAAACCTTCATTTTTGTGAAAGTGGAGTGAAGACTTCAACCAAAGTGTATCAAGAGACTATGTTGAATCGTGTTGTGAAACCTCTCAGCAAAACACTTTTTAAAAAAGTATTGTGGACTTTCCAGCAAGATTCTGCACCTGGTCAAAAAGCACGAACTACCCAAACCTAGATTGAAACCAACGTTACGGACTACAGGAGAGCACAGACTGGCCCTCGTCTAGTCCAGATATGAACCCTGTTACGATAAATTTTACAGGGCCTTCTCGAAACGATACGCCGACATTGTATCTCTAAGAAATCTCTGAAGCAAGCAGTGGCTAAATTTCCCATGGAAACAGTGCGTAAATCCATAGATTCGTCACCAGACAGATTAAGGGCCTGTTTAAAAGCGAAAGGTGGTCATTTCGAATAGAATCACTTTTTTAGTTTTTGCTAAGACTTCCATAAATATGCATATATACGTTTTATTAGCATTACTTTACTGCGAAAAAAATAGACGCATATTCATTTATAACAGAACTTATGGCCTGACTAGGTATATGATTTCGCTCTGTTACGTAAGATATCTGTCGACACTCAATAATAACAGAGATAAAGATTTTATATAAGACTAAGGAGTAACTTCATATAAGAGTAAGGAGAAGGAGTTTATAATATCAATCTGCAGACTCAATATTTGAAATATTTGATCCAAGTGGTGAAATATTCGAAGCGACTGACTGAAATTATTTGTATCGTCTTTGTCTTCAAGGCCATATATTGTCTGCGAATTCTATCAATGTGATACGATATTTGTCTTATCTATTTTTTGTTTGTTTTTCTTACTCCCTCTTGCCTTCCATAGCTTCCGAACAAATAGTCATATTTATAGTATAATGAAATCCCTTACCTTTCCACTAACTCCCTTAATTCAACTCCAGATATTATGCTGAGTTATTAAAAGAAAACGTACAATTTAGTGTGAAACTTTTTCAGTTTACACATATTGAACCCACTAAAATTATTAAAACTTTTAAACAGTTGAACATTAAAAACTCAGAGGATCACTGGGGAATGTCCATTAAAGTTTTTTATTGTATTATAGAGGCAATAGCTCCACATTTGTCACATATTTTTAATATATGTATAGATATGGGTGTGTTCCCAGACTTGATGAAATTAAGTAAACTTATTCCTCAAGTCAAGAGAAAAGAGCGAGCTGGTGAATTACAGACCCCTATCTATACTACCAGTTTTGAGTAAAATATTCGAAAGGATAATGCTTGATCAATTGCAACTCTTTTTTAAGACCAATGAAATTTTTCATGATGCACAATACGGTTTTACAGCTGGTAAATCTACTACGGATGCAGGAGTGGCATTGGTTAGGCATATCCTTAACGCATGGGAGAGATCACAGGATGCTATTGGGGTTTTCTGTGGTCTCTCTAAAGCTTTTGATTGTGTAGATCATTAGACATTGTTACTCAAACTGAACTAATATGGAGTTAGAGGTAAAGCCCAGAACATGATTGCATCTTATTTAAACAACAGAGTGCAGACAGTTGACATAAATGGGGTTAAATCTGAAGGCCATAATGTTAATATCGGGGTGCCCCAGGGTTCTATTTTGGGTCCATTTTTATTTTTAGTATATACAATATACTAAAAATAAAAATGGATACTAAAAATAATAATAGCGGATATAGTACTATTTGCTGATAATATACCTCTTTAATTTTTAATGTGGCCCGCCGTTGTGAAAATATTGACAAGGTAAATGGTGTTGTGTCTGCTATTTTAAACTGGTTCACATGTAATAATTTGTTGCTAAACTCAGCTAAAACCAAATGTATCAAATTTAGTCATCCAAATGTGAGTTCTGCCAGTACAGAAGTTCTCATTGGGAATAATAAATTAGAATTTGTTAAAAACACTGTGTTTCTTGGAATTACAGTAGACTCCAAATTACAATGGGGTCCCCACATAAATAAAGTAGCCGGTAAGCTCAGCTCTGCTGCATATGCAGTTAGGAGAATCAGGCAATTGACGGATGTGGCTACTACGCTCTTAGTCTATTTCAGCTACTTTCACAGCATTATGTCGTATGGTATACTGTTGTGGGGAACGGCGGCTGACATTGAGGCAATTTTTATCTTAGAAAAAAGAGCCATTCGCTCTATTTATAACATGGGCTCTAGAGAATCGCTCAGGGAACTGTTCAAAGAAATAAATTCCTTACTGTTACTTCTCAATATATTTATGAAAACATAATGTATGCCCGTAAAAATTTAAAGTCGTTTTCAAACTTCAGTAAAAAACTTAGAAGTAGAAATAAGTTGTGTATGCCTGTACATCGGCTTGCTAGGACTGGTAGATCTTTTCTTGTAAATTGTATTCGATTTTACAATAAGTTGCCTGAAACAGTTCTGTCCTTTCCTGACAATGTATTCAAAAAGCACATTAAAAATACTCTCTGTAGAAGGGCTTATTATAGAATTGATGAATATATAACTGACAAAGATGTCTGGAAATGATTCAGCACAGACTACCTGTTCTTAATAATATTTAATTTTACCATTCGATATCATTATTGTACCAATACGCTTATGTATTTTTTGTTTTTGTAATATCTAATTGACAATTTTAAAAGAGACCTATATTGGCAAGTTTCTTTCGGCATTTCTTCTTAGCCAATGGTCATTTCCGAAATGCTAGTAGATAAAAAAAAGGAAAAAAGTAAAAAGAGAATTAAATAAGACACAATAAGATTATATTTCAAAAACTCTAAGACGTGTCTAAGTGCCCGCGAGGGCCCAATGGCAAATAAAGAATTTTTATCTTTTTTTCTTATCTTTTATAATGAGCAGTGATAGCCTAAAGAATAGAGAACCAGACTGATATCTGGTTCATCTGCTATGTCTTCCATTCCTAAGAAAATCGCACCGATGATATCGCAACTTAGCCGAATTAGAGTTTCAGCTTAATAGAGTCAGTTATTTTTAGTGGTTTAAAAATATAAAAATCCTTAAAATAGGACGTCTATGAAAGGGGCCAAAATGGTACAGTTATTTTTAACCTTTTTAATGAATCATATACCTAGCGTTATCCTGTTTCCTGTATGTGTGTATGTATGTATATCTTCACGCCAAGTCCCTTGCGGGGTAGGCAGAGAGAACCGAGCGCCATAAGACGCGGTCCTTGCATACTTCACTCGCTTCTGTGACATTCATAGCTCTTTTCATGCACGCTCGCCGGTTCCTGGAGCTTCTGACATCACCTTCTGATAAAACACGACCAATTTGGTCATGGTAGGTTAGTCTGTAATAATACGTATTTAGTCCTGTTTCCTAATACCTTAAAATTGGCGGGGTCCGCTACCTAAGCCTAAGGATTTGGCGAAGATACTGATTTTTCTATGGAGCAACTAGACCTCCTCAATATACTGAGTAAACTAGATCTTTCTTCGCTTAGGTCACGTCTTTCGAAATGTAATTTCTTGGACTTGCGGATTTCCTCACGATGTATTCCTTCACCGCCGAGTCAAGTCAAAGTCAAAGTCAAAATCTTTTTGTTCCGTAAAAATGGCTACATTTGTTTGGAATCGTCACAATTTTTTTCCCTACCGTGCAGTTCATGACTAGGTGAGCACTGATAAAAATACTGCCAAAAAACTCAGGCGTCCCTCCTTTGGTATCCAAACAAATTTACATAATGTATTAATTACATTACAATTGGATCGACTCAATCCCAGGCATTTTTATCATTAATATAGTCAAATACTTTATAATATGCCCTGCTACTTTAGTGGTACATACATACAGGATTCGAACCAGGAAACAGTTGATCAGTAGGCATGTTCTTTATCCACTCATCGCTTTATCACTGCTCGCTTTTTTTTAAATTTATTCCTTTTTTATTATTGCGTTCTGTTTTATTTTATTCTGTTTGTATTTAAATTTATTTTTGAACTGGTTCCGTTTATTGACAAGATGTTAATGATTTCGCAGCGTTATTTCAAATTTAAATATAGATGAAAAATATTTGGTAGTAAAGATTATTGGTTAAAATTGTGATGGCATAATTTGAAGATTAGGGATATACCATCATATTTATTGCCAAACTTCACTTCACCTGCACGTGGTACACCCTACGATCAACAAACGAGAATATGGACATAGTAAACTATTTCGCGAAACATTTATTTTCGTCTACAGCGTCGAAAAGCATACTACTGTTACTAGCAATCGTCCCGTTGTGCTTGTCTTAAAAGTAGTGTCGCACCTGAATTGCTACCATCTTTATATCCTCAGATATCCTCCATAGCCTCAGAGGTTTACTGCGGTAATTTCTCTCCCCCACAGGAACATAACAACCATAAAGTAAATAACTTAAAGAGAACCGATGACATCGATATTACATAGTAAGTCAATTCATTGCGACGGGTCTGGCGGTAAAGTAGAACGCGTAGCTGTTATTGGCTAGTTCACGGATCAATGTCGCGGCGCTTATTGGCTTATTGCTTAAAATATTCTCCTAAAATACGTTCTTGTGAGCGCGGGGTGCTTTCATGCGCAGGCAATTGGTTTATTGGTTTGTGACAACAACCCTCCAGGAGTTGATATTTATCTACTATGAGGTGGATACTTCCCCAGTCGCTGTGATGCGCCCTGTCACTACCTTGCCACAGCCTTCTTAGTTTTATTGGACTATAATTATTTGCTTCTTCTTTTTATTAGCGCTATGCCGTTTCCTAATCCATTAGGATTATCGGGGTTCGCTACCTAAGCCTAAGGATTTGGTAAAGATACAAATTTTTATATGAAGCGACTGCCATCAGGCCACAACCCAGAGGAAAATCCTGACCTGTCCGAGGTTAGGTCACACACGGTATTGAACCCTTAAGTTTAAGGAGAGACTTAGCCTCCCTTTGTGTGTTCTACCGATTGTACAACGGGTTGTGTTCTGAAGAGTTGTTCGAAATGATGCCGACAGCTACTTTTTATAACCGCACCGCTCGCCGACGGCGGGGAGTTCACCCTCACACACTGGAGCCGCAATGGTCGCGTACTGTGCGGTCCCAGAGAAGTTTTCTTCCGAGAACTCTCAAGCTGTGGAATGAGCTCCCAGCCGAGTTTCCAAGGGACTACAGCATGGAGTTCTTCAAGAAATGCGTGAAGAGGGTTTTAGAGGGTCGGCAAATCATGAATGACACCCCTGGTGTTGAAAATGTCCATAGGCTACGGTGACTGTTTAACATCAGGCAGGCCGTATGCTTGATTGAAAAATAATTTTGTGAACTTGCGCGTTTCCTCAGGATGTTTTCCTTCACCACCACTATAATTATATACTAGTTTAGAAAATTGTGTACAAAACGAGCATGTACACACAGCGAAACCTTAAGCTAGACTGTTTGACCTTTGTACTGTTCTTATGCACTATAAGCGGAAAAAATGGTGCTTCAAGTGTCTAAGATGACTCGTTGCTGTCTGTACATTGATGATTTAATGTTTCTTCAGACCCCGTTATATACGTTTTCCCATACATTTCTTGGCGGAAAAGCGGTCCGCGGGTAATGAGAGATTAATTAAGGTATAAGCTTAAATGTTACATAACAAATAAGTAAGATACTAGACCACCTAATTGTTACGTAGAAGAAAATCCATTTTGAAATCAGGACCGTTTCTGTATCAGTGCCTAAGAAAGGATCAATTGTATGTCAAAGGAAATTGGTTAGATGCTCCTTTATTTTTAGACTTCGACTAGTTTCGCCTTTCTTACTGGTTGGGGTTTTGATCTTTTTTATACAACGCTAGGAGGCAGGCAAGTATACCTGATGTAGTGCGATTATCATAGCCTATGAATGCTTAGAATACATGGAGTATAACTCGCACGTTGCCACCCCTGATGATAACACAGCAACTCCTTAAGAGCTTGCTGGTAAACTCAGTCACTTGTAAAAACACAGGCGCCCTCCAGAAAGGTTGTCTTTGAAGTAGAGGTACTTCCTCAGTCTGTTTTAAAGAGCCCTAACACTCTTGAAAACATCCAGACTAAGATTCATTTTCATGCGCACAAATGTTTCTTCTGTGTGGGAAATGAAGCCATGAGCGTTAGTGCTAAAATAGCACTGTTAACCACTCCGCCGCTTGTCATTCAATCGTCATTGAATTAATAGGAAACAAAAATAACCTCATAGTGGCATTTGTCTGTGAGTCAGTCTCAAGCTCCAAGAGATTTGACATTTCATAAGTGAATCTCTAACAATGCGTAAGTCAAAAGTAAAATATAATTATTGTAATCAATATTGGAAGCATACTTTTGGAAAACGTGAGCAGTTATAGCCCAGTAAAATCTGTGTTTTCGGCAAATCCTTAGGCTTAAGTAGTGGACCCCGTCATCCTAGTAGTTTAGGGAAACGCTAAGAAGAAGAAGACTTTGAAAAACGTTAATAAAATAAACTTTGCGAAGAAATCCGTAGTAATTTACATCACATTTCCATCTTTCACAAGCGATCTTTCTTAATCCAATGGCATCAAATCTTAAAACTCTCAAAAAATTACTTATGAGAAGGGCGGACTAGAAGAACAGGGTGTGCAAGAGGGGTATATACTCGTACACAAGATTCACACAAGATTGAGACAAAACATTTACACGTAGCGCTAGTGCTGATAACCCGCAAATGAATTAGTTGGCCGTGGTGAATCGGGCGAGTTAGACAGAGCCGTTAGAGATTAGAGCTGTTTTCCGGCGCAAAAAATAAAATATTTGAAAGGTAAGTACCTAACGCCTAACCTACGCCCGATTATTCATACTATATGGAGTACTTATCGCATGTCAGTGTTTACAATTATCGAGCATAGTTTGTGTGTTAACTAATGTGACTGCTTTTAACTGAAAACATGCTGCGTTTAGTCGTGTAAAACGGATTATACCCTTTTTGCCCGCTTGTGTGCAAGCATGATGAGCTTTTCTTTTATTACTTTACTTATTACAAATGATGTTTAATTACACAATGTAAACCCTGAGAGCTTCTTGGTCGGAGCAAACGATGCAAGAAGCATTTAACGAAGGTAGGAGAAGTATCAGAGCAGCTTCCTTAAAATATGGAATAACTGATTATAGTACACTAAAGCGGCATGTCAAGACGGAGTCTTGTAATAAGAAACTCGGAAGGTTTACTACGATATTTACAGAAGCAAAAGAACTAGTGTAACATTTGAAGGATCTTGATGCATTGTTCTACGGAATTTAAACGTTCAATATTTAAAAACAACGTCGCAGGCAAGCAATGGTTTAAACTTTAAAATACGTCATCCAGGTATTGTATTATGGAGTCCTGAATCGATATCCATAACTAGATTGGCTACCAGCTTTTAATACCTATACTAGCGGTGAATAGGATTTACTTGAAAATATCCTGGAGAAAAACATATCCGTACTGACATAATCTTCAATATGGGCGAAACAGGTGTGAGATCGTTTTCTAAAAAACCCCCCAAGGTACAGTCAGTTTATGGAAAATGACAAGTAGGGGTAGTAAGCAACTCGGAAAAAGGGACCCTGACTACAATCGTCTGCTGCTGCAAAAAAGGTTAAGTCAAATGAATGAAAATTTTGCCTCCACAGTGATCGTAACCTTCTTACCCAGCCCCTATGGGCAAAACGGGTTAATTCCTTTTTTTATTGTTATAACTCCAAAACGTTTATTTATTACTTTCTTATTTGTCCTTAAAATGATTACCAATGAGATAAGGTTACTTCGTGTTCCTATTCATTATTAAACATCTTTCGATTTATGTGCATTTTAATTAATCAGCCTTAACATGTTCTTTATGACCGACCGTCCCCTACTCATCGTTACTTCAATGACTATTTAGCACTATATAGTTACATTGTACAAATACACAATGGATAAAGAACCGGCCTATTAATCAACTGGTCCCTAGATCTAATCCCGGCGTGGGCATGTATGTATCACTAATTTCATATTCATATTTCAGAGTTATGTTCATATTTGTAATTATCACTAGTTTGGCGGTGAAAAAAAACATAGTGAAGAAACCCGCGCGTTTAAGAAATTAAAATTCAAAAGACGCGTGATCTAACCTGAAAAGGAAAGAAAACCAGACCTTTTTCATGTTAGATCACATGTCTCTCTCTCGCTTCTGGATTTTGAAGGTATGGCGGCAATCTCTACATGTAAAAATCTGTATTTTCGCCATATCCTTAGGCTTAGGTAGTAGATTCCGTCAATCCTAATGGATTAGGAATAGGGATAATTCTAGGAAGAAGAAGATGTATAATAAACTCTGCGTACGAAATTGTGGCGTTAATTACTTTTGCAAATCAATAGTAATTTACACCACATTTCCATCATTCTCAAGTGATCTTTCTTAATCCAATGGCATCAAATCTTAAAACCGTCAAAAAATTACTTGTTCACTATTAGAACTTCACTGATTATTTAGCATTGATACAGCATATTGCAATGATACAGACACAAACACTGTCAGTGATAAAAACGTCATTGTTAATGTTATCGCTTCGTTTAATATGTAAATCCCTTATTTCAGCCACGAACGTAGTGTACTAGCGGTAGTTTGTAATTCCAGCCACTACGCTGTCAATAGTAACTTAGCTGTCAATAGCAACTTAAAGTTAACGTAGTTAATACTAGTAGTATTTGACCTACTTTAATGCTATTACTGCGCTGTGATCAAGTTATTTTTTACACTTCGGGAGACATACAAACTATACGGCCCCTGATATTAAGTGGTTACAACAGCTAATAATGCTTTCAATACAGGAAATATTGCTCGCGAGTTCCGATCCCTACTGCTAACACAGCATCTCCTTACGAGCTAACTGGAAACCCCACTCACTGGCAGGATCACTACAATCCCTACGGAGTTAATTGTCTGTGAATTGAAGGCACTTCTCCAGTTAGACTGCTTTGATGCGTAATAACCTCTGTTAACAATGTCCAGATCAAGACAAACAGACATGTTCATGAAGTCAAATATTTATCCTGTTTGGGAATCGAACCCACGAGACCAGGTATTAAACTAGCATTGCTAATTACACCGCTACGCTGGCGTCATAATATATAACAAATTTAACATAATATCGTAACATAAGAATAAAGATAATAATTGTTTCAGGTAATTTATTATAGAATCGAATACAATTTATAAGAAAGAACATACCTATCCTACGAAGCCGATATATCAAATGTGAATATCTCAAAAGCAGAAATAATATTTTTTGTAATTATTTCTGTCTCTAAGATCTTGATGAGATATTGAAGTTTGAAAACCACTTCATATTTTTGCGAATGTACATTATGTTTTCATAAATATATTAAGAAGTATCAGTGAGAATAACTTATTTCTTTGAACAATTCCCAGGGTGATTCTCTTTACAGCAAGATAAAAAGTGATTTAATGTCAGCCGCCGTTCATATTCATACGCTGTGAAAGTAACTGAAATCGACTAAGATCGCAATGGATTATATACGATCATTATTATTATAAACCCGTCGGGTGATTTCGTTACAAAAAATATAAATAAGAAGTTAATTCAGTTTGAGTCTGTCTTTTTATACTCAAACTGGATTAACTTCGTGTTTGTGAGATTAATGTGAACTAGCTTAGACTTACAGTTCACGTTATCTAATATCTTCTTCTTCGTCTTTGTCTTTCTGTGAATGCCGTACTTCCTAAGATCATTGTTGTTATTACAAATTTTATGCACTTTCAGTGAGTCGTAGAAACGTAACAAAGCAGTAGTAATGCAATTCACACTTATAATGAAAATCTATATTTTTAAGAGAAAAATCTACTATGCAACTATGTGCATAGTTTAATTCTTTGTGAAAAGATCCATTTCCAAATTAACCCTTACTTATCCCATTGCAGGGATACGGGTCTCCCTTCAACCGAAGGGGTTTATAGCATACACCACCACGATGCTCATATGCGGATTGGTGCAGGCCAGTGTTTTCGATCCGCTTTCAAGCCGACTGCCAATCACTTAGCTTAACGACTGTCATCTATCGACAACAGCCGGGACTGACGGCTTAACGCGCCTTCCGAAGCTCGGAGAAACTCGAGATAATTAAACCCATCCATAGACAGGCTGCGGTCGGCTTTGCTTGATCTGCGTGTTCAGTTAGAATGACACGCGCAACGACGCCATCGAGCCTTGCGCGAGCGTGAACTGATCACCAGCAAACATTCCTTTATTTTAACCAATCAGTATACAAATTAATTCCATTTGGCGAAGATTTAATTGTATACCGCAAGATATAGTACAATGTCATTTAAACGAAGACGAGATAAATGATTTGCATTTATGTTAATGGAGAAAAAAATAAGCAATAATGGAAATAATATTATAGCTATTCTTCATTATTTTAGAGATTTATTTAATTGACTGGTTACACAGTTATTCCACATATTTTAATTTATATCGCCATATTTAGGAGTTCACATACTAGAAAATAATTCAGAATAATATAAAGAACAGTAGTTTCAAAGACTGGTAACTGGCAATTAATTGGTATTCATAGATACCAAATAATTGCCAAAATACTATATTTTTTTTACCACTCCGTATACTTTTGCTGCGCCCTAGGTAAAAAAATGCGTATATGCGATTCACCTGATATGAGACGGTCACCGCAGCATTTAAACTATTGCATTGCAATATAGATAAGTAAATAAGTATTGCTATACTAATTACACAGCGCCATCTAGCCCATCTTGAGTTGTGTTCACAAGCACTTCTTCAGGAGCCTACCACCCGTACACCTCCTACATTCCTACCTAAAAATCTTACACAATTAGGAAAAAATTAATTGCGTATCCTCCTAGGCAATAACTACCTTCTAAATGTTTTAACGTTAGCTATGGCTCTGAAATAAGTAATTAACCCAAACAAATATTATAAACAATAAAACTGAAAATTGCACTTAAAGTACTAAAACAAAGCTTATAAAACCAAAAATCGCCGTACGATAAAAGCAAAATAGCGTGATAAGGGATCTGATTAATGTTTCCAGTACACATTAAAGGTAATGTTCGGAACATTACTTTCAGATTTGTTTGTGACTCGTAATGCTTGTATGCTTATTTAAGGGAAATTGACATTACCTTGACTTATATTTAGTTGACGATGAAACAAGTTTTAATTTATCAATGCCGTTGTTTTTCTTTTCAATCCTTTACCATCCAAGACGGGTCACTAAGTCTTGAATAAAACTTTTTATCAACTTTGTATTCACACAGGGTTACCACAAATTATACACTCGTAATGTAATTTAGGTGTTTACTTTTCGTTCGTTAGGAAGTCGAACGCGAGACGAGAACGCGACGCGCGCGTATCCCTTACGCGGACTGAAGTGGTACTCCAGCCCGCTGGTACTGTGGCGCGGTTGTGTACATGCGCACTTTCTATCTCTCCCTTTTAGGCCATTGTGAAACGCGCCTGTAAATGTTCCTCTCCCTACTTGAAGATAAACCTTTTCTGGATAGTGAGTAGATGGTTTTATTGTTTTCCGTACTCTGTTCGGAGCTAACGCCTTATGCATACACTGCTATTTAAACTCTGTCAATATTGAGTCCGTTGAATAAATCATTGCCTAGAATTTGTGAAATGGGGGATAATAAAGAGGTGGGTAGTTCGTTGAGAGCCTCCGAAGCTTTCCAAGGAGGAAATTGTATGCTTTTTATGGAAGGGTAGTTTGTAACATATTGGGCGAGTTTGCCGCCACATGCCTCATTCTTTTTCGTATGTAAGGACTTGTTTATACAGTGCAATGTTGTTTATCTCGTCGATTCCTCGCTGGCTTGCAAAAAATCTGTGTCGTCTAAACTGTCACGTAAACTCGCCCCTATATTATGCTATGCATGAGCGTCAGGAAAACCTTCGTATTATATTCTGAGTTATGAACTCCTTTTAACCTTTTGTCATTCGTTTTATTTTGTAACATAAAAACGTATTTTTTCTACGACACCTAAAAATAAAGTAATAGGTACTTTAGATACAAATCTATGCTAAAAATAGTTTCTCTTTAGAAACATTTTATTCTCTAAATGTAGATCTTATAGGTCTCTCAATAAAAAACCTCAAGTGAATATCAATTTTGATTGCAAATATCAATTTGCCTCGATAAATTTATGTACTGTGTGCTTGGTCGAAATCAATACATTTCATAATTTCCGCCGTCTTGAAATATGATCGGTGTATAGGGTGCTACGAGAATTATGTTAAAGAAGTATGCACTTGTTTCTTCTTCTTAGCGTTATCCCGTTTCCTAATCCACCAGGATTGGCGAGGTCCGCTACCTAAGCCTAAGGATTTGGCGATGATACTGATTTAAGGTCACACGTCTTTCGAAATATAATTTCTTGGACGTGCGGGTTTCCTCGCGATGTATTCCTTCACCGCCGAGCAAGTGATAATTACAAATATGTACATAAATCCGCCAGCCAGCAAACACTAATATGCATAAAATGTATTTGATATAAAGGTACGAGTATGTTACTTTCTGCTAACAGTTTCCCTTGCCTGGAATATCTAATTTCTTGTTTCTATTTTCAATAGTTTCCAAGTTGTTTATTTATTTATTTGTAAAGTACTATTTCATTTCACTTTTGAACTAACTGTTGAATATTCAATATGTTTTTTTTTATTGTTTATGAAATATTTAATACAAGGTTTTACCCGCGGCTTCGCTCGCATTGACATTTTTTTTTATATAATATTTATCCTGTGTTACTTCTGATACCTCCAAGAATATGTGTACAATGTTTCATGATGATCGGTTGAGTAGTCTTCGCGTGAAAGCGTAACAAACAACGGACATTCACATTTATAATATTAGTAGGATTTGTATTATTTTATTTTGTACAATTTTTCGTAAAGCTTGCTGACCGCGTTCACAATGGTGATGCAAGTGACTTGCTCTGAAAGAGAGTGTCGGTGTTAAGATAAGAAAAGATATGCTCCGTTGGTTCGGACATTTAGAAAGAATGCAGGATAAAAGTGGAAGGATGTAGAAGTCGAGGAAGACCAAGACTATTTACCATGACCAAGTTGGTCGTGTTGATGTAAGGAGCCCTAGGAACCGTCGAGCGAGCACGAAAAGAACTAGTAAAGCGAGTGAGTTGTATAGTGACCGCGTCTTATGGCGCTCGGTTCTCTTTGCTCACACTGCATGATGGGACCTAGGGTGAAAACATACATACTGTAACTGCTAGGAAAGTTAATAATAATCCAAATAGCATATCCAAGCATACGTAGGCTATGTTAATCACTTTCCATCAGACGGGACATATGTTTGTAACCGTATGCTGACGTTGTATATAAAAAAAAACTTTTGATATTCCATTTACGAATGGAAAACTTTTTCTAAATTCGGAGTTTGGCGGATTCTCTGATCGTTGACTTTAGAAACTCAATGTTATTCTTCCATCTTTCTTCTCCCCTTTATTCTTTCACAGTTATTCCATACACAGTTGTTTCAAAATTGTACCCTGTTAAAGAATAAAATTAGTATGAATATATTAAAGAATAAAAAAAATAAAGAATAAAATTACTATGTCACGTTAGAATTTCTGCTACCGTTTCATACAATGTTCATGCTTATTGTATACAAATGTATTATTTTTTCCAGTTACTATGTTGTACTGTTAGTGACAATGTATTTTATATAGATTATTACAGATGTATCTTTAATAGAAAGTAATCTAACTAGGGTCACGAACTGACAAAATATGTATATCGCTACAAAAGGTCACTTAAAAAAATGCGAGGTCTTGTGTTATTGCAAGAGAGTCAGGAATAAAAACGTCTTTAGTGTTGCTAAATTGGCAGTAGTGACAATACAAATACACTCTCTGCACTAGGCGGTATCGTTATATTTAGTAGTCACCCGATATGATAAAAACTAATTCGTAATGAAATTCATTTATTCGCTTTAAATATGATACTAAAAGTATTGTAAAGATGTTTACATAAATCTCACATTTAAAGCATGCGAAACATTGAAAAATTATAAATTGGTTATTTCAATGGTCTCCGTTCCCTCTACTATCTTCCGTATACTTTTCACTCTCCCCTCGCCTACATTAGTGTCAGATATATTTATATTTTTTATTCTCCGTTTTAATTTCTCGTGTTTTAGGATAGTGTCTGAGAAAATCTACCAAACCTTGTCATAGTCTTTTTTTTTCCTGCCACTCAACTTCAGAGAACTACCTACCTCACTCATCATATGAATGAATGAATGTGAAAGGCAAATAGAGTAAATTATGCCCCATAAATCAACTAGGAAATACGTGTCACTTTTTTCAGACAATAATAAACTACGGTTCACATAATTTTCACGTAACGTAATTAACGTATTGTAACGAAATTGCGTCACACCTTTTCCAATATTCAGCCATTCATAATTTATACCAAATAAGAAATTTTGACCTTCTTTTAAACAATCAAGTACGTGCAAACACGCAATCTGAGCAGTATACACTATTACGAATAATAAATATAATTTCGGGTCCCAAAAATTATGAAAAAAGTGTATTGGGACCCAAATAGTGTAAATTAAGGGCGATACAGAACTTATACAAACTACTACATAATATTTTACATATAATAATAACTTGTTCTTAAATGTATATTGGATAATTTAATAATTTTTCGTACCCCTAATTGTCATTACTTCACAAACTAAGAGCCTAATTTTTTTCGCACATATTTCACTTGTCCTAAATTTATGTAGTCTATTTTCAATTCCTTAAATTATATTTCGCCGTATTGTAATTTCTCGTATTATGTAATAAAAAAGCAGGTGGGAAAAAAGGTCAATTTAATGAGATTATGTTAAAATGTTACAATAATTATTGTAAATACGTAGACAGTTAAGCAACAAGTAGTAAAAATAGATAACCGGCCGTTAATCGATTATTTAATCTTTAAGATTAGCTACTCGCAGCAGAGATCCAAATGAACGAATCTGTACTGATTCACAATTTGCTATTAGAGAGTTAAGATGACGTTCAAATTAAGAAAGGAATGAATAATAAAAAATCTATTTAAATAATCCTTCCTATTTAATTATTTTATAACAGTATTAAAGCTACAAATAGTCAAATATATGCAAACGCTGACGCTAAATATGTAGACTGAGTGATAATAACTTCGCGACATGGCAATACCTGGTTGGTTGCGTAACGTGATATCTCGTAAACAGATTAATGCCTCCCCACCTCGCAGCTTGACTTAATACTCTAATGAAAATAGCAACCACCCCTCGTTTGCTACCATAACAATTTTATTGCTGCTCGCTACTAGATAGCATTATATTGTTAACAATATTTAACATCAATAACCATAAATACTCACATTTTATAGCTGTGCTAGATATCGTTGATTACGCACTGGTTCATACCTGATTAAATAGTAATAGAAAATGTTATTAAATCAATGATTTGAAAGATGATACCTTAGTAATTTCTGATACTGGATATTATATAATGTTTTACAGTGAGAATTAATAATGTTTATTGATTTTTGAAGTGACAACTTTAGCGCGTTGTGCACTTTTTGGGATGAGTAAACAATGTTAAACTTGCGTCAGGACACGTGACCGTGACTGTAAGATTTTGGTGAGAATTAGAACTTGAGTTCGCTGCAGCGCTGAAACATTACTTACCTCTAATTAAACAATTAAAACATGAAGCGACAGATCGTTCATAGGGCATTATTTTCTTGCGACCAAAATGTTGTAAGCGCCATGAAATTCTTGGCCTTTACGCGTTTCGTTCAACGTAGTTTACCAACATTGCTGTTTGGTTTAAGCGGCGCAGAGAGCTTGCGCGAGTGTGCGTGTATGTTTGAGTTTTATAGATAATAATGATGGTGAAAGAGTCGTTGAAATTATGGATGACAGTTGATTTTTCTGAGAGATAAACTTTTTAATGTAAAATAATTGTTATAGTTCTGAAGTGTTAAATTTTTAATGTAATATAAATTATCATGTTTGTGTACGAGTACTATAACATAATAAATGAATATTGTATTTTACCACATACATGATAATCCTTTATACTGATAAATAAAGCAATTCGTGCGAAATTATTCCCTAACCATTCCAAAATATTCAAAAATGCACAACGTTAATGTTCAAGTTTTCATTTCTGCCGGCTCTCCCGGAGTGCAACCTGTTTTTTTTTTGTTCATATTCTTTTGTCCATAAAATAAAGTTCTAAAATAATGACAATAACACCATAACTGCTTACCATTAAATAGTTAATATATTCAGGCGTTATTTTGCGAAAGTCAAATTTATGTGCAATTTGATCTAACCTGCTTTGTGTGCTTCCGCTACCAATTAGTTCATGCGGCCTAGCGCCGGCCGGCGCCCACCCACTATCGTTAGTAGATGCAACATGCCGACGCTGCCATGGCTGCTCCGGTAGTCTCTGCATCGGCTGCTGTGGTCGTCGGTGGTAGGGGCATGCGGTTTCTGTTCCAAATGGCGGACGACCGCAGCAAGTAAGTAAGTAAGGAATGAGAGTGTATATCTTAGAAGGTACACCGCTGATGTGCACAAACGTGAGAGTGCTGGAAATAGTGTGAATGGAGTGAGTGCTGGGAATAGAGTATGGAGTGTTTTGAAAACTTCTTGACAGTAAAAGTTGGAGCCTGAAGGTGCAGCTCGCTATACACAATGAAGTGCTGATACTAACGCTTACCTATAGATGCGAGAGCTGGGTATGGCAGAAGAAGAAGATGAAAGTAGGATAAATGCAAAAACAACTCTAGTAGTCAGTTTTAGCAATGACGATGTTAGAAATAAAGTTGGTCTGAAAGAGGGTGCCGGTGTTAAAATTAGAAGAGGAATGCCCCGTTGGTTCGGACATGTAGAAAGTATGCAGGAATAAAAAATTACAAAACAGATATGCTACACCAAAGTAGCAGGACGTAGGAGCCGAGGAAGACCAGGACTTATCTTCCATGACCAAATTGATCGTATTTTATTAGGTGACGTTAGGAGCCTTAGAAACTGGCGAACGAACGTCCGGTTCTCTCTGCGTATCCCGCAAGAGATTTACTGTGAAGGTATAGATAGATAGATAACGGGACAGGCCTACCACTCATACCCACCACTATGTCTCCTGTGTAGCCAGAATTAATAGCGGCGACCACCAAAAAGGCAATGAACAGTGAAGTCCATTGCTGTCCCGGGGGTTCAACTACAGCTGCCTTGGAACTTACAACGAATTTAATCAGAAGAAATTTGTAGGAGTAGGAAGTTTTGGAATTGACTTCCCCACTTGGCAAAGTGAGAGACAGCAATATGACAAATAAGGCATTTAAAACCTCAAAGAGATGGTTAGTCAAGTGAAGCTCTACTGCCGTGCACCACGGATTATCAAATATCTAACACTATTGGGAGTGTAACTGTGAGTTGTTACCTAACACATCCATTCCAATAATATAGATTGCAGAACCGCCTAAACGCCTGATAATTCTCCCTTGTTGCCACGAAATCAGAATAATAATGATTTATTCACCAATACTACATGTTACATCCAATCAGTTAGTTAATTTCACCTAATTTACATTTGTAGTTTTATGGGCCCCGATTCTCAAACTAGGTCAGACCTGTATCTTGAGAATCGGGATTCCTTCTCATCTGGCTTAATATAACATATTTCAGTATACCTACACACAGCCCATTGCCCATTTGTAATATAATCACATAATCTTAATTACAACATGTTTACAATTTAGTGTGTTTAAAGCAACAATTAGGTTGAAAAAATATATAGTCTACATACACAACGTTACGCCACGTCCCCAGCGGGGTAGGCAGAGAGGACCCAGCTCCACACACAGCACAGCACAGCACACAGCCCGATCCCCGCACACCCCATCGGCCCCGTCAACACTCACACCCACCCCAGACACACGCCTGCCGGCCTCCAAGGCAAGGAGCCACCTTCAGATATAGTCTATATTTCTTTAACAACATGAACATGCAATTGATAACATACAACTAAGTAATTATTCATAATCGCACTTACTCGGTTCGTATCGTAGTAGAATAGTTACAAGTGGCGTCTTTTAGTAGAAGTTTCCCATCTTTCTTGCCATTCCGACAGTAAAGTTTCAAATACCTCGTCAATTGGTTTGAATAATCTAAGTATTTTATCAATATCGTGGTGTTCTAGAAAGTCTGGGTGTATGTTTTAGAGGTGTAGTACATTGAAGCCCGGCGTTGAATTTGTAAGTCAACTGGTAATACGCCTGCCAGTAGTGGTAGTGCCTCGGTGCTCACAGTTCTATACGATTTACATAAGAATGTTAAAGCGAGACGCAACTTACGACGCGCAGCACCTATGGTAGCCCTATCAGCCCATGCAGGTGAACCGTACGTAATATATCCTAAATATGCGGCTGTGTAAATAATTCTTAACGTTTTAAAAGTTAAAAGCCCCACGTGGAGGTGGAAATTCGAGTTAACGCATAAAAGTTCTTTTTGGCTTTTTCTCCAACCTACTTCATGTCGTCAATGTAATTAAAACCTTTGTCTAACAGTAATCCCAAGTAACAAACCGAGTTTTTATTTGCAACTGATACTTCATTGAAGTGGAATCGTATATGTTGCAATGGCAACCTCTCGCCTTTAGTTTCAGCAACAACATTGGCCACCAAGCATTATCGAAGGCACCAGAAATGTCTAAGGAAATACCTACAAAATATTTGCTAACCGAGAGTTCCACAATTTTACGCATTGCGAGTGCCGCATCAACATTAGACTTGCCGATGGTAAAGCCGTATGGATTTTTATGAAATTGAGGGCCACCGGGTAACAGACGTGGTACAATTAAACGTTCAAGTAGTTTACCCAACGATGGCAGTAGAATAATAGGGCGATAAGACTTCGGATCGTCGGGTTGCTTATCACCGCTTTTTGGTATTATCTTTTTAACACCACTATGCAAAACGCTAGGAAAGTTGCCTTCTACAATACACCGGTTTAATACCTTTAAAATAGGTTCAGATGTTTACTGTGCCGAACTTCGAACAATGATTTTGAAACTGGCAGTGAAACAGCCCCAAATCGTAAACCATCATTTCATCTTCACCATTATTGCTCCATGCAACGCAAGACCTCACACTGCACGAGAAACGGTTGTAACTCTACAGGAACTACAGTTAGAAACCTTACGTCATCCTCCGTACTCGCCAAACCTTGCGCCAACTGACTACCATTTTTTTCGTGATTTGAACAATTTTCTGCGTGAAAAAAATTTCTTCCCAGGAGGCAGTACAAAATGCTTTTACACAGTTTGTGGAATCTAGAATTCTATCGCAAAGGCCGTAAACATTTGATTAGATGGCAGCAATGTATAGATAATGAGGGTAAATATTTTGATTAAATAAATATGTCACAGATTAGAAAAAAGCGAGTTTTATTTTTCAGTACAAATAGGTAATTTCATACTTCAACCCCTAATATATTGCAGTTCCGAGGATTGTATATGAAAATGTGACCATATCGGTCCAACTGCAGGATCAGAGTGCGAAAACTATACAATAGCAGAGAAGTGTGACACAAAGAGATGTTATTTCTTCAAAAACTGTTCACTGCTGCATTGGAAAATGTTTTCAAGCTACTGGACTGAAAAGCATACGGCAGCAGCATTTACGTCGAGTATGTCACTCACCTCCAATTTGCTGATGATATAGTAATAATGGCGAAATCGCTGGAGGACTTGTGCACAATTCTCGAAGATCTCAACAGGGCATCCCAACGATTGAGACTTAAGCTGACCATGGAAAAAATGAAAATTATGTCGAATGTACATGTTGTGCTCACTGCAGTTTCAGTTGGGAACTCAGTTTTTAAAGTTGTTAATGAGTATATCTACCTAGGACATATAGTCCTACTAGGTAAGTCCAACTTCTAGAAAAAGGTTTCTCGTCGAATACCACTCAGGAACGCTGCCCGTGTTTGGGTAATTATGAAAGATTTTCTCGAAAACACCTCTCGACTAGTGTGTGTTGCCAATGATAACTTATGACACAGAAACGAGGTCTCTTACAATGGGACTCATACGAAAGCTCAAAATTCCACAGCGTGCGAAGCAAGGCACAGAAATTCCTAACATAGCACAGGGAACGAGCTATGCTCGGAATTTCTCTTCAAGATAGATTCAGAAATGCGCACGAGCTACGTCTATGGATGTAGGAGAACTTGAGTTACTGACGTAGCTCTAAGGATCAGCAAGCTGAAGTCGCAGTAGGCATGCTATATAGCTCGAAAAATCGATGGCCGTTGAAGCAGAAAGGTACTCATATGATATCCACGAACCAAAAATACACAGATTGATTGATGACCTCGTGAAGATGGCAGGGAACCGATGGAAGCAAGCAGCACAGGACCAATCACTGTGGAGTTTTAATATGCATTATAAATTCACTAACTTTGACGTTTGTAATATTAGTTATTTACCGAAAGCGCAGTACATTAAAGAAATAACGTGGACTAGCATTTTTAAACGGAATTGCTATTCTAGTGTAACATTTTGTTTCATGATATGTGGGACATGTCTCAAAAATGACAAAGTGTCTCTCTAAAGCAATTCGAAAACGTTCAATAAGCGAAATCAAATATTCACTCCACGCTCGAGCAGAGAGTAATAAAATGAGGCATTTTGTAACAACTTGTAACACTAAAAATGTTTATATGAAATTGCTAAAGATTTATTAGTTGAAGTTATTAATTAAATATTTTAGTACTTGTAATAGACATTTGATAACTTTAATAGGTTCATATAAAGAAAAAATGCTCTCTCTTTTAAATTCACATATAAATAAAATATATTTTATAACCACATTATAGATATTTCGTTATTTCTACACTATTCAAACACGCGTGAGCAACGGCCGAGCAAAGCTAGTACGAAAATTCCTAACTGACATGTTTAGCAGATTCATAAAATCATAAAAATTCATAACTGTAATGTAGTTACTTACTTCGTATTAAACCTCCTTGGTTATTGTACATGTTATCGTACAACTTGTTTTTCAGAATATGTACACTATATTTATTTAGTCACATAATTGGTGTTGGAGGAATAAGTAAATACATATTATTTTTACACTCCACCAATGTTATCCGTAATTGCTAGCGTCATTATTTCAATACAAACTTGACAGATGTCTAAACTGTGGAAATTATAATTTAGTGACGTCTGTACCTAAAGTCGATAGTTCAAAATTTGATAATGATACCCTTCCACGGTACCTGCCTATCGATGGTATAGAAAAGGGCGGTGTAGTTTCAGTTCTTTCCTTTTATTGAATCAGAAAATATTCTTCAACCTAATCAGTCTAGTTTTGGAGAAGAATGATCACAGTGACAGTTTTATCGGATGTCGTACACATACTGTCTGAACAAGATATGGATAAATAATGTCACTGTTTGACTCTACTTGACTTCGCCCGGACTTTTTACAGTATTAATGTCTCTATACTTCTATCTGTCTTACTACGACGCAAAAGTCATTGGCATGGTTTAACACCTCATACATAGAATTACCTCACAAACCGTCTTCAATCTGTTAATTTTTTTTAGAGTGGAAGGTAGTATATTATGTTGTCCCATCCAAATAAGATAGTTCATATACAATTAGGGATCAATGTCTTGTCAATCGCAAGAATGTGCACAGTGACGATTTTAGCTACAGCACAATCCTGTGCACATTAGCTAAAGCACTGTATGTTCTATCTACGAGTATATGCAGATTATGTACAATTATATTCCTCTGGTATAATAATACTAATGCTAACCCTGTATATTCCAGCTTGTTTCGGACGATGAAGTTGCCAAATATATTATGTATATTATTACTAGTGTTGTAATTGTAATATTATATAATCGTAACCCGATTGATGTTGAAGGAATAACTGAGAACATAATCGGTATCGGTTACTTGCTTCAGCAATACTGCAATATTAACTAAGCAAGTATCTACATTACGGAAATTAGAATGATTGATGCATGTACCTAAAGTCGATTTTACAGACAATTTGATCTAAACCATTTTATGTGCATCCGCTACCGATTAGTTCATGTCAGCTAGTGCCAGCCGGCACCCACACACTACCGTTAGTAGATGCATGCTGCCTCTGCGGCCGCTTCGTCCTACGAGTATATATTATCAATTCCGGTCAATATACGAATTCCGCACCTCCTGTTAATGCGGAAATACGACTCGTATATGTAAATTTAATTCAGTTTCAGATATTATAAAAGTATCTGTTAAGAAGATCACACCTATATCTTTTTAGTTGCGATCTAGCCTTTATCATCTTCGCAAATAAGCCAAGAATAGTTTAGTCCCCAATAATGTATATTATATGTTTACGTATAATTATCTTTTCATCAAGGTAATGGTATTTGAAAGAGAGACAACCAGAACGAACACTAGGATTAAGGTTGATGATGTAGTGTTGGAGCAAGTGGATGAGTTAGTATATCTTGGAAGCGCTTTTAGCAGCGATGGAAGGTACACTGCTGATGTGGAGAGACGAGTGAGTGCAGGGAATAGCGTGAATGGAGCGTTGGGTATACTGCAAGGCAGCCGAAATCTAAGCCAGAAGGCACAGCTCACTGTGCACAACATTATTAACTGTACACAACATTATTAAGAAAAGATATTAAATACATGAATTGTTTAATAAAATTAGATCTCACTTGGCCTAATATAAATCAAGTTAGTCGAAACACTCGCAGTATTATCATCGCGGTATCTTATAGGGGCCGCTTTTTCTACTTTCTTTTCTTTCTCGGCTTCTAAGGGCCGTATTGTGATGTTGAATAGCCTATAAACCATCCTCCTAGGCTATCAAATGCAAAAATAATATTTTAAATCCGACTTGTAGTTCCAGAGATTAGCGCGTTCAAACAGACAAACAAAGAAACTTTTTCGCTTTATAGGTATATTAATGTGGATTATTTTATAGATAAACTGCTTAAACTTTATTTTTTGAGTATTTTAACGTATTCAAATTAGTGCACGTTGTGATATTTATTAAATTATTTATATACATTCACCTACCAGGTAATAACTATTAACAGGTATTTTGTAAACTCCAAAGAGTTTACAAAATAAACACAGACAATGTAATTATCAAGTTTGTAATCTATTTTAGTAACAAACATTTAATGTCACTCGACATCTTCAGGAATGTTTGTTATGAAGACAAAACTTTATAAAGTTTGTTGATATAGATGAACGGAGCAACAATTAACCACTCACACGTTCCAACTTTCATTATTACATACACAGAATCTACTCAAAGCTTTACATAACTCATAAATAAAGCAAGTGACGGGCAAAGCAAAGAATTACTGTTTTTTTAGAGTATCTCTTTTACATTGTAAACATTTATTCATTCGATTGAAACATTTCTGACCCGACGGTATGTTTTACACGTGTTGATTGAGAACTATCACTGCCACTTCTGACTTTGTAATAGTCTAAGCCCTAAGCTCTAATTCACAGAGTATGTCCAAACGATAAGGGATACCTTTTTGATGGTTATAAACAGCGACGTATCAAAAAGTAGACACGTTATACACCAACATTGTTGTATTTTAAAGTAGCGCAAGTATACTATATGTACGGTTATTTATTATGACACTTTGTTCTCATAAACAGACAAATGATAGGGCATACCTGTCGTTAGAAAGAGATGAATATATATCTCAAGACATTTATGCTTTGTGGCAAAATACGCATAGCAGCGAAGCGAGTGCGTGGCAAACTGAATGCGAGTTGGGCAATTACCTTACTTTCGTATTGCCATTGTAGAGCGTGTACGACGTATCTATAACTATAAAAACATCTTAGGCTATAAATAATTTGTTTTAATCGACATGTGCAATGAAGTATTGTCATACAATTTTAGATACCCTTTATAGATACCCTGATACGAATGAAGGACTACTAGTCATTATTAACACTTATTAATGACTAGGACACTTATTTGATGATTCGATATTAGGATTGCACAAAGGGGTAATCACCGAAAGTAAGGGAGAAATAAACGCAATCAATTTTTTTCCACGTATCTCTCCTACTTCAATTTTCTTGGTCTGCTCTCGAACAAAAATTCACAAGTTTCTTTTTCTGGTTCAAAACTTCACTCAAATATCTTCTTTGGCAATGTCGTAAATAGCATTTGAATCTTCATGGTCGCACTTTAGGAATATCGTTGTGGACCAATCAATGCGTGACCGTTTCTATTCTGGAGTTCGTACGCGAACCCTGATACAACCCTCCAATAACAATGACACAGGATCAGTAAACCCTGTGTGTCTTCCGTGTCTCGCGTGGCCTACGCGTCATACAATCTATAATGGATTGTAACGTAACGAGATAAAAAAAGGTCTTCTAAATATAAATAATATAAATTTAACTTAAAATTTATAAATATTGGAATATAAGAAAATACGGATTCAGACTGATATAAATAGTTTGGGCTCAGACGGCCTTTAAAGATTCAGTGTTCGAATGTTCAATGGGGCCGGGTGCGGTACGATATCCCGGCGGAGACGGTAGTAGTTCTCAGACATAGCAGGAGGTTTGGCCGAGATGTTGGCCATAAAATGAAAAACAAATGATAATCTCGCACATTCAAAGTAAAATGTTCACAGAGAGTTTTAAAATTTCGTAATTGTAGTTTTAGAATGCTCATGAAGAAAATTATGTATGGAGTATTGATGAGACGGATATTACGTAGTAACTACTCGTAAATTCGCCGCTTTTGGTCGAGGAGATAAAGTAGAACGGCTCATTGGCTAGTTCACGGATCAAAATGGTGGCACGACTTATTTATTAAAATATTCTTCCTTCGAACGCTGAGATATTTTGGACTAAAACACAAGGTTTTTTAAGTGTCAGCTTTCATGCTCGGTCAAATGTATTAAGGTTTCTGAGAATGCTCCATGAGTAAACTACTACACTATATGATATAAGCACGCATTTTTGTCTTGGCCTGGTTATTTTTATGATAGATGGTAGAGCGCATCAAAGCAGCTCCACTGAGGAAGTATCTCTGCCTCACAGAAAACCACAGTCAAATAGCAACTCCCTAGCTAGAGGATTGTTATGTTCCCGCAAGTGAGTGAGGTTACCCGCGAGCTCCTAAGTTCCTGTGTTAGTTGCAGGGATGACGCAAGTGGGCCGTACGCTTGTACGGCTCACGACGTTTTTTAAAAAATTAGATTTGAAATCGTTTCAAAATTTTGATTATAATTCTGGGAAGCAACAGTGAGCATGTTTATTGCTTTAAAGAGTTCCACTACCTATACATGAAACGCTGAACATTAAACGTGCTTATATGTGTAATTAGTGAACAAGTACATTCATAGTTGTATATATTTACTATCACCATTATCACATCAACCCTTACTCATCCCACTGCAGGGATACGGATCTCCCTTCAACCGAAGGAGTTTAAAGCATACTCCACCACGCTGCCCCAATGCGAATTGGCGGAGGCCAGTGTTTTCAAGCCGCCCGAGGGCCACGGACTTAGCTTAACGACTGTCACCTGTAGGCAACAGCCGGGACCGACGGCTCCAAAGCACGGAGAAACTCGAGATAGATAAACCCATCCATAGATAGGCTGCGGTCGACATTGCTTAACCTGCGTGTTCGGTTAGAATGACAGGCGCAACGACACCATCGAGCTCTCAACTCTATTATTATTACTATTTACTATATTTAATACAATATGATACTGAATATTAAGACATTATGACTAACTAGCTAACGTTATACCTACGAGTAGTTTAATTTAGAGTTTCTAGTTGTAAATAATTAAGCTTGCAAATGCAACGCTAACTTCAACCTCCTATATTTAGAAATACATTGTCCGCAGTGGTTTCAAATTGTGGATGCAACGCTTATTTTGCACTTGATTTCGGTCTTGTATATAATTGGTATTATTTTATTAAGAAATAAAACTTTTTTTGAAATATGTTTATGTTGTATTGTCTTAGGTTTTCGCGATTATTATACATTGAATTAAACTATTTTTAACGGAAGTATCGTGTGTTTTATTTATTTTGTTGAACCTGAGGTTTCGAATGCTTTGTAGCGTCCGTGGTGTTCCTGCAACCACGGACGCTGCAAAAGCATATTAATTATTATTAACATAAGCATCAATATGTTTATGTTAGTAATAATAAATAATTTCTCTTACCTCTGTCGTTACTAATATATACTGAGTAGGGAAGCGATTGCTCAACTCATTGTCATGAGCAGTCCAAGATTAGTGAGTGTCTAAGATAAGATCCAAGTTTTTGGATTTATTAGTGTAGGGTATCACGGTGCCGTCATACATATTTTTTTTGGTAAGGAATCAGTTTTAGGTATTATCCTGCACTACCGATAATCATAGACTGTGATTTAAGGGGGTTTACTAGTAGACCAAGCGATGAAGCCCAGTCCCTAACTGCGTCAAGATCCGAATTAATGGATTGTACTGCTGAGTAACTGTTTAAGAGTGTAAAGTAACGATATATTTCTAGATAATATTTCTAGTGCATAGCATTTTTCATATTTTCAGTACCCTAGTCTAAGCCGCTAGGTTTAGTCTGTATACTGATCTGTCAGTTAGTAAGAACTTTGCCTCTAATATAAAATTAGATAAGTATATATTATGTGGAGATTTGAATGGATGCGTTGGGACCAGTCGAGACAGCTATGAAGCTGTTATTGGTCCCTATGGAGATAAAAGAGTGAACGAAGCAGATAAGTCAATTCTAGATTTATGTATGGATTCATTCCATAAAGTATTCGACCTCGAATATTTTATTTCTTCACAAGGATATGCACACGTATACATATAGACGGAATGACCAAAAAAGTGTGATTAATTAGATTTTAATAGATAGACGTCTCCGAAATACTATAATGGATACAAGAGCCTATAGAGGTCTCACTTTTGAAACGTACCACTACCTGGTGGTAAGCCGGTTAGTGAGACTTTTCAAGGAGTGGAGGCATTAGCGAGTGCGTATCCCTTTCCGAAATGATAAGGCGCGAAATATTGCATGATGAAAGTGTAAGCAGAACGTATGTACGTCTGTTAAGCCAAAGACTTGCGAATGCAAATCTTTCCGACTCAGATCTGAATGATTGCTGGAAAGTTCTGAAATAAAGTATGGTGGATAGTGCAGAAGAAGCGTGTGGGTGCGCAAAGAGGTATAATAGTATATTGTGCAACTAGTGCGATAAGTTGTCGATTGCCCACGAGAACGAAGAAACGCTAGAGCGAAGCAAGTACGCTCATTCGCTCGAGTGGGCAATCGACAACATCGCACGAGTTGCATATACTATTTTTTATTACGAATGCGGAACTATTCCGTCGTCCAAAATTGGGTTCCAGGGGCGTTATTCATTTTTTCTCGTCATTTTGCGTGCGCCAAGTTTACTTGTCGCACTCAAATGGAGTGCGGTTTACTCAAAACTCATGTTGTAATTTTAGAATGGGCAAATAGCGACTTATCACCCGTAACAACGGGCGCAAAGATATTACTTATCCCGCATGAGTAATAAAAAACATTGAAAGCCTGATGGGATGCGAAGGTTGAATTCTCCGTAGCAAGAAAGAGAAAAGCGTGGCTGGGTTATGTATCATCTTTGCCCTTAAATGAAAGTAGAAAGTTTGGACATGTAGAAAGAATACTTGAAGAAAGAATTACGAACCAAATATTCAACGCCAAAGTAGAAGGATGTAAGAGCCGAGGAAGGCCAAAACTTACCTACAATGACCAAATTGATCATATTTTATCAGTAGGTGATATGAATAGCTTTAGAAACCGGCGAGCGTGTATAAGTAGAGTGGTCAATGAATGCAAAAGAGCGAGTTAGGTTTGTGAGAATCGAGTCATGTGACGCTCGGCTCTCTCTGGCTACCCCGCAAGGGATTTGGCGTAAAGTTATATATAAATAGAATATCTTGTCAATTTTACTAATATTGAAACTATTCAGAAAGTATTCAAAAACTTGTAGAATCTTTTAAATATTCCACGTAGTAAGTTAAACCCCTCAGGTCAGGCTCATGTTAAATCGTACTGTTGCTATGAAATAACTTTAATTCGATAGGAACAAGACATTATCCCTTAATTTAGAAATAGATTAAATTCACGTTCGTTCGGAAACGGTAATTATAATTCACTTAGCTCGCTCCCAGGCAAATTCACTGTCTTTTGTACGGAACCTCAGCTGTCACAGGCACCGCTCATAATAATATATAGTGCAAGAAAATACGTACAGAAATATATACAATATAACATACTTGATATTAAAATCTATACTCACAGGAAGGGTTAAGACCATCGGATACTCTGCTCTAATACATACTGGGATTTTTTTATGGCACTAAGGTGAAAAACAAGCGTACGAGTACGTGTCTGATAGTAAGTAGTAACCATAGCCCATGGACATTTGCAGCACCAGTGGTATCACTCATGCGTTGCCGACTATTTTTCTCAGGCTGTCCGAAGGACACTTTCGTGAATTCTTGTTAACGCTCAGGAAGTGTTAGAACGGTGGAGTCAATATTTTGAAGAAATGTATAAATATGCCTCGGACGCTGGCACTGAGAGTGAGTCTGATCTTACTCCACGGTAACGACGTCCCACGAAGGCATAAGTATGGATGAGATCGATCGATCTGATCTGATTACAGCTGAGATGATGAAACTGGGTGGCACTTATATGATGTCAGAAGCCCTAGAATCCGGCGAGTGTGTGAATAAAAAGAGGTTTTAATGTGTGAATAAAAAGCGACTGAATTTTGTATGGACCGCGTTTTATGGCGCTGGGTTCTGTCTGCCTACCGCGCAAGGTACTGGCGTAAAGATATGCATACATACCATGGACCTATACAAAAACAGAAATGTCACCCCCTTAACGACGAAGACAACTCTCAAGAAAGTACCCTGAATCCGTTCCACCCTTCAATCATTTAATGACATTAAATTCGTTTCCAAACAATTGTTCCAAGAAATAAAAATAAGACAAACAACTTGTCGTAAAGGTTGTTCTACAAAAGAGTGAAGTGCCAAAGTGAATTAAACTTTAACAATGGCATAAGCTCCTCGTAGTCGATAACTTTAAGGTACTTAAGAGTTTCGTTACTCTAAAGAAACTCGTGATGGACTCGCTATTTAGCAGCTTTGTGCAGCGCCAATGGTGTCTGGGTAGTTCTTAATTACAATATCTGTTTACATTTTAATAGTCTTGCAGAAAATTATAATCCTTCATTGTTTTCGATGTTAAAATATTTTATACAATAATGCGATATAGAGCTGTAGAAGAATTTCAATCACATTTCACGTCTTAAATTGTTAAACATAAGTACACAATGCTATAAGAGACACTAATACCCATACGTTCGATTCACACAGTACAAATATTTGTGTGCATGAACAATCTGCTGGTATCAACACAACTGGATCATCTTTGGACGGCTTAGTAAAATTTATGAAGTGGTTTTAATCCACCTTGTGAACAAATGTGTTTGGATCTAACCAAAAGGATGCCAATCGCCTAACGAACCTGAAAGTGCACCATCCGTTAGATCATGAGCCATATTTTTTGTGAAAAAATTATGAGTGGAGGCTCAAAACTACGCATGTGTTAACGTACTGACTTGCTTCTTTCCCTTCATACTAATGACATTCGAACGACGATGCTGCACAACTATTATTTCTGTCACATCAACGTTATATACTCTGTGAGGAGAAGACTTTATCTTGTCGATTTCGGACTCATACAAATAGAAGAAGTTATTAACAGCCTCAGGATTGAATCCTTTTAATTCTTGCTGCAGAAATAGCTTCAGGCGTACTAAATAATAAAGAGCGGTGCCTATTCATTAACCCTCGCGGCCACTCCCGCAGTGGCTATTGATACACTGAAAGGATGTTTCAGGTGATTTTTATTGCCAATTGAAACACCATGTACTTGATATCCTCTAAGCGTAAGTCTAAAAATTGTTTATCCATTTCCCGGCAATATTTTACCAACTCTTTCTTCTATATGGTCAGGGGAAGCATCCCCATGCTAACCCCGACAACTGTTTTTGGATCGCCATCCTTCTTTACGTACCGCTCTAAGGTAGCTTAGAGCTTTGGTATACTGAAATGTTTTAATGCCCTTAAATACCCCATATCATCGTTCCGTACGGCATTAATAGCACGTATCATTGCATTCTGGTTCCATGTTTTTCTTCGTGTAGGTGGCATCTACAACAGAATACACAATATAAGTAAATACAAAAGTATTGTCAATTTTCTATACCCTAATATGGGCTACCTCACTATAGGATCTCCAATGTGTCTCGTATTAGGGAAACATACTCGTATAATGTCTGACTAGATTATTTATTGATCCTTGACACAAGGTACATTAAGTTATATTATTTAGTGCAATAAATAAGTTTTTACATGCCTCGTAAAGTTTTAATGCCAAAAATGTCGTTTTGCATAATTTAACAAATGTTATATTAAATTTAACAAATGCATGTATACATGTGGGCGTGCGCCCACATGTATAGGCCGGCCTCCGGCTGGCGAACACTGATATGCATTTGTAGCTGTCAATATGACGTTTCGAAGACCACTAGTGCCATCTCGTATTGGTGCATCGATTATTCAATACCTTGCTATCTCATCGGGTGAAAATGGTCACCCGTGGAGACGACTATTAGGAGATACCATATGTATTTTTGGATATATAAAAAATACTATTCCACTTAGAACAGAACTAATTTCTGTGTTTGATGTGGTTTTAATAACATTTGAAAATATAATTGCTCTCACTTGTAAGTTAATAAATTTTCTAGTTATAAAAGGTACAGCACAAAAGGTGAGAAATTGTGACTTACGTAAAAGGTCTCCTAATATGAGATACCGGTTGTTCCAATTATGAGATAGTATCTCATATTAGGTATACCTGATGTTTAAGGTATGGGTTATAAATGATACAACAAAATAAGTTCTAATCAGATTTTAATCATTAACTTCAAACAAAAAGAGATAAAAATTAAAGTACTTATTTATCTAAAAAATAACTATCAAAAACAATAACATAGATTTTATCTATGTTAGTCTCATGGAATAATCACAGTTGTTTCATAATGACACTTATGTGTTGAACAATACGAAAAATCAACAAAAACAATAAAAATCGTAATAGACAGATTAATCATCTAAACATAAACTGGAACTTTCAGCCCTCTTATCTTTCTTCATCTTAATAACTTTCTTGTTCTTTTTCTTTATCAACTTATCTTTGTTTGTCTTCTTACAGCCTTTATTCTGAAATTGTTTTGATTTTTTCCCCCTTCTTTTTATTAATAGATTCTATAAGTGCTCCTTTACAAGGAGAACCAGTACCTATCTGAGTGAGGTCACCAGTAAGCTCATAAGGAGTTGCTGTGTCAGCAGCAGAGATGGCATCTCGTGAGTGATACTTAATGTGTCGCATGCTTTAATTAGGTTACCGTAAGGGCTTTACATCGAATGGACTCTACGGTTCCATGCCTCTCGACGTTTTTTAAAAAAAAACTTAAGGCGAAGTAGTAGTATCAGTCACGACTGAGGCTTCTAAGTACTGAGAAGAAATTTAAATCTATACAAATATATAAAGCTGAAGAGTTTGTTTACTTGAACGCATTGACGACCTCGGTGGCTCGTGACTGATGCGAGTTTGACACCAACGCTCGTGGGTTCGATTCCCATATAAAACAAATATTTGTGTGCATAAACATGTCTGTATCTCTTGGTCTGGATGTTTTAAGAGAGGTAGGGCGCAGCTCATCTGTGGAAGTATCGCCACCTCACAGAAAACCGCAGCCAAATTTAAGTAAAGTTATTATTTAAAAAACCAAAATGTATGTATGAGCTGCTTACCAGCCACTAGATAAACCCTGCGAGGTTTCCAAGTGCGGTTACTTACCGTTGTAATATATTATTAAAAATATTGGAAATAAATAAAAAAAAAATAACAACTCTTTAGAGGGTTGTTATGTTCCTGCATGTGAGTGAGGTCACCAGTAAGCTCCTAAGGAGTTGTTGTGTTAGTAGCAGAGGAGGCATCGCGCGTCGTGATACTACAAGTGTTAATAGGCTACGGTAACCGCTTTACATCAGTTGAGCCATATGCTTGTATTCCTTCTGACGTTGTATAAAAAAGAAAAAACACGCTAGTCCCTGGAGCTACCGGATCGGATTTGAATAATTCTTTTGACAGTCCAGTTGATAGTCCAATTCTTGATAAAGATTATAGGCTATTAGTTACGAGCCGTAGAAACCAAGAAACAGCGGTTGACGCGGGATACCGTGATACGCACGAAGGAAGTCGCGGGCTGTAGCTAGTAACGATATATTATTCGGACAAATTAAACAGCGTCAGCTAGCCCCAAAGTAAGCGAAGCTTGTGTACTAGACAACTGATGAACATACGTAAACACATTTTTATTTTTGTAAATACATGCTTATTATACATAGAAAATACCCAGACCAAGACAAACAGACATGTTCATGCACACAAATGTTTGTACTGTGTGGGAATCGAACCCACGAGCGTTGGTGTCAAAGTAGTGTAACAGCGCGTTTCACCACTGCGCCACCGAGATCGTATGAAATTATAATAGACTTTCTAAATATCATTGACTTAGCATTCGAAATAAGTAGTAGTAACTATACTTTGAGATAAGTTCTCTGTTATGGAAGTGCATGAAGAAGAGAAAGGAAGAAATATGCCTATTTCTACGCCGAGGCGAAAACGACTTGCACTGCTGAATATAAACCATTCACAATAAATAAATAAATATTCACAATAAATGATCCTCATACTTATCGGCTTCCTGCGATCTTTAGCAGATCATCAGTTCATCGTAGCCGTCCTACGCCGTGTTTTCCGATTCGTGGTTGACGCATGAGTAATTTCTGCCCCACTGGGCATCAGTTCTACAACTAACATACTACAACGAAGACTATCACTGTATATCTCGTCGTATTTTTATGAGTTGAGTATTTAGAATGAAGGCATCTGAAGCTTTTGTGTGGTGGGCTTTTAAGAATTTAGTTTCTACCTCTTGCACGGTTTCTAACGCTTGGCAGGTTGGAAAATGTATTTAGCTATTTAGTTCGTCGATGGAGAAGCAGTTTTATACGTTTCAACATCAATATCTACGCCCGCATTCTCGCGGCAATACTATGCCAGCACACGGAGACCGAAACAGAATCTAACACAGAAATTTTGAAGTCTTTCTAATTTGTTTATTAAATTATTCCTGAATTGAGTTCAGGAATCTCGCCCAGCAATCGACAGGTCATGGTTTCAACCTCATCAATACGGGAGAGGCTAAGATTTTTTTACTACGAGTACCTTGTACCAAAAACAATTAAAAACTCAAGGTCGACTTGAAGTGACCTTAGCACTCACAAATGGAACATCGATAATATATAGATTATTATTATTAAACCTAAATTAATATATTAACTAAGATTCCTTTAATAATAATAAAGTCGATAACATTAGTTACATTTAATTATGACTACGATAACGTCATTTGTTAGCATGGCACAATTTATAAACATTTTTTAACAGCGCACATTGCAGAGTGAATATAAAATAACGAAATATCGATTGAATATATCAATCTTATTTATTAATGAACAACAAATTGACATTTTGCAGTGTAAGTTTTTCGTTGCAATAACATATAAGCTTGGTTTATTTATTTTAGTTCAATTTGATACCTATGTGACGATTCGTGAATTTCGAAGTACACTCTAGCCTCTTGGTTTCATCTTTAGGGTTCCGTATCCAAAGGGTAAAACGGAAAGATACTCCGCTGTCCGTCCGTCCGTCCGTCTTTCACCAGGCTGTATCTCATGAACCGTGATAGTTAGACTGTTGAAATTTTCACAGATGATGTATTTCTGTTGCCGCTATAACAACAAATACAAAAAAATAGAATAAAATAAATATTTAAGGCGGATCCCATACAACAAACGTGATTTTTTTGCTCGTTTTTGCTCGATATTGATAACGGCAACAGATAGACGCTTGAAATATTCATTGAATATTTAATTATATATTTGCTTTAAAAGTAAATAATTAAATTAAAATAAAACCAATATTTAAGGGGGGGCTCTCACACAACAAACGTGATTTTTTCGCCGTTTTTATTGATAATGGTATGGAACCCTTCGTGTGCGAGTCCGACTCGCACTTGGCCGGTTTTTTTATATACTTCGTCGAAACACGGATTACGACCTATTTATATAAAGTGGTTACCTTAGCCTATCCATGGTTGCAATAGAGGCAGTATCGCTCACGCATTGCCACTTTGTTAACATAGTAATTACTAAGGAGCTGATTACCTCATTCTCTAGCAGGAACACAAACCTTCGGTTATTATTGTTTAATGTTTGTCTGGAAAGAACATAATATAATATGTACGTTTGTGCTTGTAATTAAGTTTAATATTGTCATAAAGTTTACTAGTCTTACAACTAAGTCTACTTCTACAGCGCGTTCATTATTACTTTCGTACTAATATAAAATATCAAAGCAACTCGGAACTTCTCTGTTAGTTTGTTTTTATGACTACCTAAGAAGAGATTATCAAAAAGTTACATATTTACTTTGAGACATTTATGATGGGATCCCTATTCGAGCAAATACGCGTGCAAAAACTAGTTTTTGGCGCAATCCAAATTCGTATAATTGTACTTATCTGCTTGTACAAGCTCGCTAAGAAAACTAGATTACAAAAGCCTCAAAATATATTAAGGCGCAGATGTCCAGTCGTCTTTCAAGTATTACAAAAGCTAATTCGACAAATGGAACGGCTGCGGCTCCGGAACTCCGAAAAAAGATGGTAAAATATAGGTTCTTCCATCTTTGATTATCATTTTTAGGGTAAAACGGAACCCTATTGCTGAGGCTCCGCTGTCCGTCCGTCCGTCCGTCCGTCCGTCTGTCACCAGGCTGTATCTCTTGAACCGTGATAGCTAGACAGTTGAAATTTTCACAGATGATGTATTTCTGTTGCCGCTTTAACAACAAATACTAAAAAATAGAATAAAATAAATATTTAAGGGGGCTCCCATACAACAAACGTGATTTTTTTTGCTGTTTTTAGGGTTCCGTACCCAAAGGGTAAAACGGAACCCTATTGCTGAGGCTCCGCTGTCCGTCCGTCCGTCCGTCCGTCCGTCTGTCACCAGGCTGTATCTCATGAACCGTGATAGTTAGATAGTTGAAATTTTCACAGATGATGTATTTCTATTGCCGCTATAACAACAAATACTAAAAAATAGAATAAAATAAATATTTAAGGGGGCTCCCATACAACAAACGTGATTTTTTTGCCTTTTTATAGATAATGGTACGGAACCCTTCGTGCGCGAGTCCCACTCGCACTTGGCCGATTTTTATAGATAATGGTACGGAACCCTTCGTGCGCGAGTCCGACTCGCACTTGGCCGATTTTTTATTACAGTTTATCTGATACATTACTGTGTCCATAGACAGCAATAAATGCATAGATACCGTAAGACAGACTGAACACTTGTTTACGCCTTAGTAGTGGCTACATAAAAAAATTGGAGATCTGCAGTACACGTAATGCAACCTCCTAATTAACAAACAAGGTACTGAAATAACGAAATGAGATCGTCAAAGTAGCCCACTGGGGAATTACGTACACCTCACGATGACCGCGGTCAAATCACAACTCCCAGGAGAGTGGTTGACTTCTTGCGATTGTATATGATAAACAATAAGCTTCTAAAAAGGAACTTGGTTAACAGCGGGGGTGACAATGTTGTCACCCCCGCTGTTGCCTCCTGTCAATAAAACAGAAGATTCAGAGTTTAAGAACTAAAATGTAACTAAATCTTGAATAATATAAGGAACCATAAATGTTAGTTGAGAAATGCCTGTTGAATTGTTTCAAGAATAATATGTTAAAAGAAACAAATATACTCGTCTACTGAACTCAAAGGCTAATAGATCTTGCCCCATATTTCCCATATGTTCAAGACAGATCCAGTAGATATTGTTCGATATCACCCTTAGTGTACTGTTGTTGACTTGTGTCTTTTTCCAATTGAAACATAGAGATGGAGTTTAGAAGTTCAGTAGATAAATAAGTCATCAACTTTGTAATTATTTTGTTATTATGTAATGTATTAATATGATGAATGAATGGAAACTAGAAAAGGGTCTCAGAGTTGATTAGGCAGAGATGATTTGCTCTTTTAGCTCGTTATGTCTGACAGACAACAACAGGTATTGCTTGCGACGTTGGCCACTATACCCTACTTGAAATAGGACGAGTAACTTTTCTTGTATATAACGAAACATAAGCTTTTTAACGCACGGAAACACTGTATTATGAACAAATTAACATTTATTTTTATACTTAATTTTAAGAAACAATTATAAAGTAAGTATAGGTGTAATATATAATGAATTTCTACATACATAGATGCATGCATGCCCGTCGGTTTCGGTTAAAGGCACCCGCCTTTAATTTGGTTCGAAGTTTGAAGATCTATTGATTAGGGCGGCTCCTACCGACATTTTCTCTCATTCTTGCTTGTTATACTTCTTTCGTAACTCCTATATCATCCATTCATTCCAAATCTTCAAACTATATTAGCATACCCGGTTGATGAATGTAAAGAAGCGAAATAGGTATGTTTTTAATATTGTTTGTACGGCTTTATACGAACAATATTAAAAATTAACTAACATTCTGTCTATTAGTAAATTAAGGAATTGATGTTTTAAAAAGCGAAAATATCATCTTTTACTACTAAGAAACTACTTGTTCAATTGAATTCAAAATGTAATCATGATTAAGTCATATGCCGATACGTTTTCTGTAGAAATATTAGCCCAAAGCAAGTCCTTAAATACACACGTGTCTGTACTCATTATAATATATACACCGTTCCACTCAAAAAATGTGACAAGAGTTAGTACTCTCCCTTACATGAGAAATTAAAAAAATAAAACAGTACATAATATGATTCGCAGAAATACAAATCCTCTTAGATATTCTTTAAAATACATATTCATTATAGTTGAAAGAATTCCATTATCTAAAAAAAAGCCAAGCATGTTGTGCAGTCTGCAAGGATGATACTACAAATGACTAAGTTATTTTAATTTTAATCGCGTATTTTATTGCATATTTTGTTGTACCTACATAGCCAAAACAATTTTAATAAAGCCAAATAGTTAGTTTGTAAGCCCAAACTTTTTCACCGTATACCTGCACGATGTAGATATAAATTTCTTCTTTATGAAACATAGCTATATATTTTGGTCATAGAAATCGGGTGAAAAAATAAGAATGAAGTACTGAAAGCAAGCTGTAAATGTCACGTTTGTGCCTTGAAAATTACAATGTTATAGCGTACAGGTTGAAATTTATGATGCGATCGTGTGGTTTAATATTGGGGTCCCCTGTATTATATCCCGCGGGGCATCTAGCGCCTCATTGTATGGAACGTGTATGTAATTTGCATTTTGAGTAAAAGCCGTGCAGTTAAAACTTTTGCTGCTAAAACCCGCAACGTCTGCACTTGTATTACTTTGCACTAGATATTATATTTTGGTCTACAACCGCCTATGTAGTAAGTTATACTGTGATATGTATCATGATGTGTATATAAATTTCACACATGAACAATGTACACGATGATCTAAGGAATACAGTTGATTTAAAAGAGATTTTCGGTTTTAAAATAAGAAGAAGCATGCTCCGTTTGTTCGGATATTTAGGAAGAGCGTAGGAGGAAAGAAAGAAGAAACAATCAGAACAGATATACAGCGCGAAAGTGTAAGGCTGTAGGAGCCGAGGAATGCCAAGCCTGGTGACGTCAGGAGCCCTATGGTATGTACTAGGAAAGTGAATGAATGTATATAATGTAGCTATGAGTATAGAAGTGAGTGAGGTACATAAGGACCGAACATTGGTTCATTTGTATCGCATGTGACTTGACGTGAATATGTCGGTATCTACCGATATAATTTTTTTGTAACATGTTAGAGAAAACATTTTTTAAAATTACCAACGCCTTTATACCCTCAGTAAAAAAATAATTAATGTTATTTTATTTGCTTGTAATATTAGTGTTGCGAAGCAAAAATAGTTAAATTGTTAAATTGACTGTTTTTAGAAGGATATAGAAGCTGAGGAAGGTCAAGACTTACATACCATAACCAAACTGATCATGTTTTTAAGAAGGTGATGTCAGAAGCCTTAGAAACCATGCGAGCATTAGAGGAGCAATGCATTTTGAAGAAGCGAGTGAGGTGTGTAAGGATCGAGTTATGTTGCGCTCGGTTCTCATATAATAAAACACCATAAAATAATTTCAATTAAAAAGTGAAGTTTTTTAAATCTGTACTTATTACAGTACGTATCTCAGTGGTATCTTTCCTGTCGTCGAATAAAAGTTATTATTTCGTAAATCAAAGTGCCGCTCCATAAGGTCACCTGCATCACACTTTGCTACCGACTGGTAAACTGGTAGTACTTTAATATTTATTTACATCATTCGAGGTGTATGATTACCTGCAATCAGCGTGCTTTAAAAAACCGTCTTGATAGAGTTTTACGGCTCTATTCTATTCCCATTTGCACGAAGCAGCTAGAACTGCCCGCCTTTTTCAATTAACTTACCTAAAGCCATATAAATACATGGCAGGACGCATTTTATTGC
Source organism: Pyralis farinalis (assembly GCA_947507595.1). Lineage (NCBI taxonomy): Eukaryota > Metazoa > Arthropoda > Insecta > Lepidoptera > Pyralidae > Pyralis > Pyralis farinalis. Next base: position 21,007,943 of record OX382274.1, read on the forward strand.
TGATGTGATAACCTAAGTCCCAGACTGACATTAAGGCTATAAATTCAAAGTACCTCCATAATGACATTAAGTGGTTATAGAGCGAGATCTACTGGAAGGGCCCAAAAATGAAGGAATAATATATAACACTTCGTTTAATTACAAACTAAGTTTTAATATTTGCTTAAAAAAAAATTGTAGGGTACCATATCTAAAAGGTACTAACGGAATCCTACTACTAAGGCAGACAATGACTGTCTGTATGTCTATAAGTACAGTAACAGTAACTTTTGGACTGATACAGGTAAAGTCTGGATCTTTTTACAGGACGTTTATTACTGTAGCTTCTATAACATCAAGTTATAAAAATAAATTGAACTAAATAAAAATAAGATACTCCCAGTAAAATATATTGGTACGTATAATTTTCTCAACATATTTTTACGAAAATCTTCATGTATGATTCCGGCTCGTACTAAGCCAATTTTTTATATCTGAAATTTGTATGGTTCCCTAACCATTTGCATAAAATTTTAAGACATAATATAAGATAGCATACTTTTGTTTTATCCTAATGATATTTACGAATAACATTATTTACGCATAACAGCTTACGCATAATTTCTCTAAGCAGGACATTTTAAGGTATACATTTATTTACGCATAATGAATAATGAACGTAGAGAAAATATGTCAAACACTTTGACTAGCTCGGTGGCTCAGTCATGAATGACGCGACTTTGACACCAATGCTCGTGGGTTCCATTCCCGCACAAGATAAATATTTGTGTGCATGAACATGTCTGTTTGTCTTGGTCTAGATGTTTTAAGAGAGGTAGTGCGCATCAAAGTAATTCCCGTCTGTGGAAGTACAACACCTCACAGAAAATCGCAGCCAAATGACAACTCCCTAGAGGAATGTTATGTTCCAGCAGCAGAGGAGGCTTTGCGCGAGTGATACTTAACATATTAGAAGCGTTAATAGGCTATAGTAACTGCTTTACATCAGGTGGGCTGCCAAAACACATTGGCGGCTTAGGGGTGCCTCGAGAGCCACCGCCGCCGCTCCTTATCCTATTGATACACTACATTTCACAAGTACTATTAAGCTAATAGTCATTATACGTAGTAACATTTAACAAATTAGCCTAAAAGATATTATGTCAGCATAAATGTATGCCAAAAAACAAGTATAATTATTCCAAAAAATATGTGTCAAAATATTTATGCCAAAGTATGTTAGGAAAAAAACATTATGCAAAAAGACGGGATCCCAATTTGTATTTTACATTTACATAAAAACATGAAAACATAAACAGATAGTGTTGTCATTGGAATTTTGACCAGCTGTTTTTATTTTATACAATTCTCTCGTGTACAATACATATGCACTTATCGAAGTGTATTTTTTATTGGATAGGTAATACTGTCCCTGTGGACCTCAGCCTAGATTTCAAGTTCTCAGACGTAGCGATTTGTCTACAGTCTGATATAATATACTTGTAATCCATTGTTCACGACTTTGTCCTTTTTTAAAATACAAATTCGGGAGGCAAAAATACTTACAGCATATTGATGTGAAGTGGTTACCGAGGTGTAAACACTCACAATACTGGAAGCTTGTTCGCGTATTCCTACGCAAATACTCTGGACCTTACTGGTAATCTTTTTCACCTACAGATGTTCTTTAATCCTCAAGGGAGAGGTTATTTGGATGCGGTATTCTGCTAAGTGGAGGGACTTCCCGGTCGGCTTCGATGTGCCATTAGATTATAAGGATGCATACGCGACGCTGCGACTCTAAGAATGAGAGTTAGTCATTTAAACGTACTTTATTTTATACAACTTCGGGAGGCATGCAAGCATACGACTATGTAGAAAATAACCTATGGAAACCCATGACATGATTATACGTATTAAATAAACTAACCGTTATGGGTTAGTTTATTTAATACATATAATCTTATAGTTTAAAGCTTAAAGTAGAACGCGCAGCTTATATTAGCTAGTTTATGGATCAAAATCGCGTCACTTATCAGCTTGTTGCTTAAAATATCCTCCCATTGACCAGTAGGCTTGAATCGCTGACATATTTAAGCGCTAAAACACTACGTTTTGGTGACTAAAGGGGCCTATATATGACGTCAAGTGGTTAATTGCTTATGCTTACGACCCATCTGTAAAGGGGTTATCGCAGTCCTATGAACAGTTGTAACACAAGCAGTATTGCTATCGCTTTCCTCTCTTATTCTCGCCGAAACACATCGACTCCTGTAAGCTTACTGGTAATTTTCGCCAAATCGCAGGAACAAAACATCCCTCCAGAGTTGTTATTTGGCACTGGTTTTCTGTGAAGAATTTCTGCAGGCGGGCTACTTATTTTTCTCCACTTTTCTTAAAAACTACCACCCTATGCCTTTACACACTTTTCTTAACAACCTTACACGTATTCTTGAAAACGCTTACTTAGCTAAAACTCTAATGCAAGTGATAATAATTTTCATTTTCGTAGATCAGGCGTAAAACGGTTTTTTTGGACAAATTACACAGCGCCACCTAGCCTCAAAGTAAGTATATACTTTTATTTTTTTTTGTAAATACATACTTATTATACATAGAAAATACCCAGAACAATACAAACAGACATGTTCATGCACACAAATGTTTGTACAGTGTGGGAATCGAACCCACGAGCGAGGTCTCAAAGTAGCGTAACAGCGCGTTTAACCACTGCGCCACCGAGCTCGTCCGTTTGAGCTATACCTTAATAAGATGTAAGTGGTTTAACCTAAGGCGAACCTCACTTTCACGGGATCTATCTTGCATTACACCCGAATTACTATAAAAGTATCTCTTCAATCTCACAAACATATTTCATATGGTGACTATACAAAGTAAGGTGACTACAAACGAGCTAAGTTACTATTATTGTATCCGTGAAATATGTGAAACGTTCTCGGAGTTTACAGCTGGAGTTAGACAGCGCATGTACGCCGTCACGCCTCGACAAATACGTTGTTATTACTTCGACAACTTTGAATCTTTCAAATAATGCCTTATGAAACCACTATACGTACTATCTTACACTAATTTATTAGTTGGAAAAATGTCATTGTCACTTAAAACTGTTTTTCATCTCTCTTTTCTCTTATCTCGTTTGGAAAGTGTTTTGCCCTCTCTGGAAGAGAGTATTTTTTTTTAATTACTAGGTATACCTATTTGGCATCGAAAATAAGTTTGTGATTATAAACATATACTACAGCAGAAAAAGTAGAATAAATGCGGTCGAGCATTGCGCAAAATTTGTGGCATAACGCTTGCTGACCGCGTTCGTAATGAAGACGTGAGAGAAAGAGTTGGTCTAAAGAGAGTGTCGGTGTTAAGATAAGAAATGGCATGCTCCGTTGGTTCGGACATGTAGAAAGAATGCGGGAGGAAAGAATGACGAAACAGATATACAATGCAAAAGTGGAAGGATGTAGGAGCCGAGGAAGGCCGAGACTAACACCTACCATGACCAAATTGGTCGTGTTTTATTAGAAGGTGATATCAGAAGCCCCAGGAACCGGCGAGCGTGCATGAAAAGAGCTATGAATGTCACAGAAGCGAGTGAAGTATGCAAGGACCGCGTCTTATGGCGCTCGGTTCTCTCTGCCTACCCCGCAAGGGACTTGGCGTGAAGATATACATACATACATACATACAGCAGAAATAAAGTGTTATTGTCCTAATATAGAACCTTCCCACAGATAAAAAATACAATTTTATTATGCCATATACACTAAGCGGTAGTGATAGGTCAGTGCATAAAGCAGCCTGATAACGGTCCCTGGTTTGAGTCCTGGTATGAGCATGAGTCATTAAATTTGTGATAATAGATTTATATACAAATTCGTAACTTGCTTGACTGTGAAGGAAAACTTCATTGTGAAACCCGTACGTCCATGCCAACAAACTGTTTAACAGTTTGGCATAACACTGTATTATGAAAATACAGAAATACCTATAAAATACCTATCATAAGTAAAATAAATGAAAAAAAAAAAAAAGAAATAATATTTCTGAAAGACGAGTGACCTAACCTATCTGAAAGGTCTTATTTTCCGTCTGTGCTTCGAAGGTGTGACGGCAGTCGATCCATGTCAAAATCAGTATCTTTGTCAAATCCTTAGGTTTAAGTGATGGGCCCCGCCAAGTCTAATGGATAGCACTATACACCGAGGGGCAGAATATGCAACTTATAAAACGACGAGCTCGGTGGCTCAGTGGTGAAACGCGTTGTTACGCTACTTTGACACCAACGCTCGTGGGTTCGATTCCCACACAGTACAAACATTTGTGTGCATGAACATGTCTGTTTGTATTGGTCTGGGTATTTTCTATGTATAATAAGTATGTATTTACAAAAAAAAAAAAAATGTATTTACGTATGTTTATCAGTTGTCTAGTACCCATAACACAAGCTTCGCTTACTTTGGGGCTAGGTGGCGCTGTGTAATTTGTCCGGCAATATTTATATTTATATTTTATATTTATTTAAAAATATTTTCTGCACGTAAGCTAAATAATGTATTTAATTTTTACATACATACACACATACATATCATCAAGCCTGTCTCCCATTGGGGTAGGCAGAGACTATGGAACGCCAGGTGCACTGATCTAAACATACCTCTCTCGCTTCTTCCACACGCATCAACTTCTTTACTTAATTTTTAAAAACTTGAATATAATTTTATAATTCTTGTGTTAATGGTTTATTATTTTATTGTATACCTTCATAATAATGATAGTCTATTATAATGCAAGTGCAATCATAATGATTCAGTACTCGGACGACCGAGCTTTGCTGGGCGATTTTGGTGTTTATATATATATATATATATATATATATATGTGTGTGTGTGTGTGTGTATGTGTGTGATTGTATGAATCAGCGAAGAGAATAAATTGTAGGAACTGTGGAATTGTGAGTACTAGCGATACAAAAAAAAAACAGCTTAATATATTGTATTATATCGAAAAGTAAATCACTGATTTTCAGACACCGAGCTAAGAAAATAGTAAAAGTGTGCTCAACAATAATGCAGCAAATAAGGTTAATTTATGCGTAAACTTTTTAATACCTGCACTGAATAACTGAAGTATATATATTTACGTTTTACAACTGTAACTGAGCGTAGTATATACTTAATAAATCAATATACGTATATATGTATAATAACGTGTGTTAAGTATAAGTTTGAGGTTTTTTTTATACAACGTCGGAAACCATACAAGTATACGGCCCACCTGATGTAAAGCAGTTACCGTAGCATATTACTGCTTGAAATATATTATGTATCACTCACGCGATGCTACCTCTGCTGCTTACACAGCAACTCCTTAGGATATTACTGGTGACCACACTCACCCGCAGGAACACAACAACCCTCTAGGGAGTTGTTATTTGACTGCGGTTTTCTGTGAGGTGGAGATACTTCTCCAGGCGTGCTTTGATGCGCCCTACCTCTCTTAAAACATCCAGACGAAGACAAACAGTCATGTTCATGCACACAAATGTTTGTCTTGTGTGGGAATCGAGCCCACGAGCCTTGGTGTCAATGTCGCGTCATTCACAAAAGCGCCACCGAGCTCGTCAAACAAAAAATAAGTTTATAAATAGTGTTTGAATATGAAATGATTTAGTTAGAATCAGCAGCAAAACTGTCTGGTAGCCATAAACGTCCCGAAGCGAGGAGGTTGGTCAAAGTCAACGTCCCACAGTTCAGTCGCCACCAAAATGATTAAAGTAGGGCCGAAGTCTATATCTAACCTAAGTTCATATTCGCAATCCTTCTTCAATCAAGCCAAATAATGCTTAATCTTTTTTTTAAGACGTATCTGGAGAAAACATTTTTTATTGGAGGAGATATAATATTCCAGCATTTGGTCGCCTTATGAGAACCCTACCCTAATATGGATCTAGTGCGAGCTAAGGTTGTGGAAGGCTAATAATTGTAGCTTACATTCCAAGTATGGTGAATTTTTAAATTTCGAAAGGTCGTATATTAGCGTTGATATATGCAGTTTTCTTTGTGACTCTATGTTAAGCATTGAGTCACAACAAAGAGAAAAATGAGCATGCGGAGGAATGAGAATGCAAAACAAAAACAGTTAATAGATTCAGGCATTATTTCGCGAAAGTCAAATTTACATGCAATTTAATCTTAGATTCAGGCGTTATTTTGCAAAAGTCAAATTTACATGCAATTTGATCTCGCATGAACTAATTGGTGGCGGAAGCACACAAAGCAGGTTAGATCAAATTGCATACAAAACAAAAACGGCATCAGAACCCAGTAGTTAATAAAGCGTATATAGAATGCTGTATACGTTTTATGAGTATTAACAGCTGGGTCTTATATACTCGTAGTAGGCGTGGCCCGTAAACCAAGCCTACTTATTTTAGTTCTGATACTACAATGTTTTTCGGTTAGTTATTTTTTTTATACAACATCAGGCATTCAAGTATACTGCCCACCTGATGTAAAGTGGTTATTTTAGCCTGTGAACGTAATACATTAAGTATCATTCGAGCGATGCCACCTCTGCTTCTAACACAGTAACCCTCAGGAGCCTGCTTGTGAACTCACACGCAGGAACCCATCAACCCACTTTTTTTCTTTTTTTTTTTTTGTATCGTACACCCCTGCCTTGGGCAAGGTACTTATTGCTACTAATATATATATTTATGTTTAATAAAGTTTGTACAATCACATATAGATAACACATTCATACATCACACACTTTCGTTCCTCAATTCATTCTTCCATTCATCTTTCAGTTTTATTGTCAAAATATTCTCATTTGCCCATTTTAGAACGCCGGTGAAACCTATTGTACCTATTGCCAAACTTCCCTCCCTGCGTCAGTCCAGACACGGGCGACAGCGAGCTTCGCAGCTCCACCTAGCCACCGCGATCCCATCGGCTATACAAAATATAGCCGAGGTATACAGCATTAGTCCTAGGCGGTGCCGCTCTGCTTGTTACGATCTATAGTAGCCGTGGCTAGACTGACGCAGTATTTTAAAAATTTTGCGCGAGTTTTCCCTATCACTATTTCGGAGACTGTAGTTTCGGTGACCCGCATTCCCAACTCCTGCTCCATCAACCCTCTAGAAAGTTGTTATTTGGCTACGGTTTTCTGTGAGGTAGAGGTACTTCTCTAGACAAGCTGCTTAGATGCGCCCTACCTCTCTTAGAAACTGCCAGATCAAGATAAACAGTCATGTTCATCTCACAAATATTTGTACTGTGTGGGAATCGAACTCACGAGTGTTGATGTCAAAGTAACGTAACAGCGCGTATCACCACTGTGCCACCAAGCTCGTCGAAATCATAAATATTTATGAATATTATACAGTAGTTTCAGCCTATAAAAGCATTTGTGACAAATTCTTATATGTGACTCTCAAGGCGTAGGCCACAATCAAGTGCCCATATCTCGTTCCTAATCTCGTTGACGTCTAATTTAACAGTTGGGTGGAGTAATAAGTATGACAACCTGTCATAAATCGTATTGGGGGTCTTGCATGTCCTGTTTCCCATCAAGTTGCCTGTTTTGGAAATCGACGATATAAAATAGTCACATGTGGCTAACTTTGTCAAATATGATGCTGGGATGTGAACAAACCCATAAATATAATGTTCGACGAACCGTTTAATCGATAAACGTCTGTAAATAATATGATTTTATACCATGTATAGCTCAAAAAAAGATTGTCCATTCCTTTATTAACCGATTTTATTTCGTACTTAACAGCGTTTTTAGTTCAGGTTTACCAGAAGCAATCTACTATTTCGATTGTTCATTGGTTTCCGGTTTATGTTTGACGTTTCCTCTACAATTATAATACGATGTATAAACTCTGTTTCAAGCATGAATTCTTTAGTCTAGCTAGTGCAAAGGATAGTGTAATAAGTAGTAAAAATAGTAGTGATATTACGTATATATTTACCTGAGAATTTCATGATCATGATTTATTGAAGGGTGTTCATGTTCATGAATAAGGCTATTTAACATCACGATTGCATGATAACGTTCGTCGTCAAACAAAATTGATCTCACGACTATTTCAGTTTTAGGACAATAGTTCTTATTTACCTTATTAAAAATGTTACTCCTACAGATACTGAGCTTTCAGAGCATAATTCATTATGTCCCCATCACCATCTCCTATAGATATAGGTGTTTGAAAAAGGCGATCATAATAGTTTTTAGTAGGATCTATCCGAATGAAGTTGTCTTTTTTTCTGTACTACATATCTTTGCAGTTAAATGTGGTTTAGAGAGAAAACGTAATTTGAGCATAACAAAATAGATTAGATCTTCTAGTATATATAAATTATCAATGAAAATAACTTTCTGAAATCTGTTTTATTCTTTAAATTGTGTGCTATATCCATATCCAGTTCTTTTGTAACTGAAATATCAATCAGTTAATTTATTGCCCTGGCAAAGTAGATCGTACGATATTTGTTATAGTCATAGTCGTGATTCTCTTTTCTAAAAAAACAACGTAAATAGTAACTAATAACTGATCACTAACCAACAAGAATAAAAGACGAATCAATGTAACTTTTAGGCAATTATCGTACCTTTCAGTGCCTATTGTTAATATCAACTAATAAGCGCTCATGTTATGCGATACGTGAGTGGTTATTCGGAATTAACCCAAACCAAACGGGGATTTTTGCAGTGATCCCGAAAATAGACGTTTGCGAAATTCTCCCTTCCATTTATCCAGTCGTTTGCAGTCCGTCTGAGAATATCGCAAATATATATTTTTTCTGATTCTTCTTCTGCGTATTATAAATAGATTCTTGTAAATGTTAATAAATATAGAGAATAATATTAAGTGTGTAGCCTAGATAAGATAGCTTAGTATAGAAAAATAACAACAAATACAAATATAATAATTATAAATAAATTCTATACACAATTCAGTGCTGGTCCAAACGCTTACTTATGGAATCGAGAACTGGGTATGACAGAGAGAGCATGAAAGTAGGATAAACGAGGTTGAAATGCGAGCGTTGAGCAAAATCTGTGGTGTAACGCTTGCAGACCGTATCCGCAATGATGAGGTTAGAAGCAGAGTTGGTCTGAAAGAGAGCGTCGGTGTTAAAATAAGAAGAGGCATGCTCCGTTGGTTCGGACATGTAGAAAGAATGCAGGATGAAAGAATGACGAAGCAGATATACAATGCAAAAGTGGAAGGATGTAGGAGCCGAGGAAGGCCAAGACTTACCTATCATGATCAAATTGGTCGTGTTCTATCAGAAGATGATGTCAGGAGCCCTAGAATACGGCGAGCGTGCATGAAAAGAGCAATGAATGTGAAAGAAGCGAGTGAGGTATGTAAGGATCGAGTCGCGTGGCACCCGGTTCTCTCTGCCTACCCCGTAAGGGATTTGGCGTGAAGTTATAGATAGATAGATAAATAAATTCTAAAGTGACGTATAAATTATAACATTATTTATTGGTAATTTAAAAGATATCTAAAATAAAATCAATTGCGCCTGGAGCCATAGTTTATATCATTTTCATCTTGATGTGATTTATAAATCTTGTTAATATTTCTATTTATTCTACTAATATTATAAATGTGAATGTCCGTTTGTTTGTTACGCTTTCACGCGAAAACTACTCAACTGATCATCATGAAACTTTGTACACATATTCTTCGAGGTATCAGAAGAAACATAGGATACTTTTAAAAAAATATATGAATGCGATCGAAGCCGCGGGTAAAAGCTAGTAATATATAATTCGATCTTTCCTTCCTAGCGTCATCACGTTTCGTAACACCTTAGGATTGAAGGGGTCCGCTACTTAATCCTAAGGATTTAGCGAAGATACTGATTTAGATATAGAGCGAATGCCGTTAGATCTCCACAACCCTGGCAGAAAATCAGACAATTACCAAAACGTGGAAGAATTTACAACTATACACATAAACCAGAAAATATTTATCTGGTGGTACATGGGCCACACCAGGATTCGAACCAGAACCGCTTAAATGGACTGGTTATTCATCCACTATGCCATCACTGCTCTATAATATGTAATTCAATATATTTTGTTACATAAATTCGTAGAATGTAAGTCGATTATGTATATATGTATGTATTCACGCCAGGTCCCTTGCGGGGTAGGCAGAGAGAACCGAGCGCCATAAGACGCGGTCCTTACATACTTCACTCGCTCGTCAAGGAAGCGAGCATATTCCGTACTCTGAACGTTACAGATAAAAAGAACATTTTCTCATGTACTCTGAGTGAATTCACAAATCTAGAACTGTATTTTTTTATACCACTAAGGTGGCAAACAAGCGTACGGCCTGCCTGATGGTAAGCAGTTACCGTAGCCTATGGGCATTTGCAACACCAGGGGTGTCACTCTTGCGTTGCCGACCCTGTAAGAACCTCTTCACGCCTTTCTTGAAGAACCCCATACTGTAGTCCCTTGGGAAAACCTCGGCAGGGAGCTCATTTCACAACATAATAGTTCTCGGTAGAAAACTTCTCGTGAAACGCACAGTGCGCGACCATTGCGGTATTGTATATGATTAGTTACGAAAATTGCATAGATAAATACTTGTAAATGTTAATAAATATAGATAATAATATTAACGGTGTTAAATTAGGAAGCTACCTTAAATTAAGATACCTTAGTATAGATTAGTTACGAAAATATTATTTAAAAAATATTTTTTATAATTTCATTTTTATTTGTATCGAATAAATATAATGCTACGCTATCGCTGCGTTAGGCATTAGACCTAATCTGTAATGATGCTGTAAGTTAAAAAAAAAATATATATAATATATAGATAATGTAAATTTAGGCGAATAGGACTAAATAATACGAGCGAATATAACTAATGAATCTCTTGGGGTCTTCAACTTCTCTTAATTATGAATATTTGGCACCATTACGCAAGCGGAGTAGTACTCACGATATTTGTTGAGAGCACAAATGAGATAATGATCGCAAGAAATGTTTAATAATTTTAATTACAAGATGTAGAACACTTCGATAAGTGTTCAACATATTGTAATACAAATATAAGTCTTACAAAGATTTAATTATGTATGTAATAATTGATCTAATTATGTATTTAAATAAGGTTTTCCTTTTTTAGTTTATCCACGTAGGAGATTTTACACAAATATAATATAAAATGGCCGTGTGGTGATGGCATAGAATTGCGCCACCCTCTCTTGTCCCATGGGTGCCGTAGGAGTCAACTGAGGGAAACACACAACTGGATGACGGGCAGCAGCGTCATCTCGTGCACTGTCTCAAACTGCAATCACCAACCCGCCTGCCAAGCGTGGTGATAGTAGCAGACACTATAAATATACCCCCCAGTACCCGGCGGCTCAGCTATTCCGCACTACGGTAGCGGTCAAGGTAACAGCGTGGCAGGGGGTGCGAAGAATCCCCGGCAGAGATCCGGCTACCAAAAACGACGACGACTGGACCTGGCAACATATAACGCACGCACATTGAGGACTGACGAGAAAATCACATAGCTGGAAGACGAAATAGACAAGTTGCATTGGGATGTCGTTGAATTATCAGAAGTCCGAAGAGAGGGCGAGGACACGATAATCCTTGAGTCCGGCAACTTGTTCTATTTTCGAGAAGGCGACCAATAGACCCAAGGCGGTGTTGGATTTGTCGCCCGGAGTTCCCTCCGTACCAACATCGTGTCGATCGGGAGTGTGGCGACCAGGGTAGCGTACTTTGTACTAAAAATCACCAAGCGATACTCGCTAAATGTGATACAGATCTACGCGCCGACCTCGACACACCCTGATGAGGAAGTGGACCCAATGTATGAGGATATCTCTCAAGCCATACATGATTCCAGGACTCACTACACGGTTGTTATGGCTGATTACAACGCAAGGCTAGGCCAGAGAAGTGGAACAGAGCAGAAAGTAGGACAATTTCGAATAGGGTAGCGTAACCAAAAGGGACAGATGTTGATGTTGACTTTATAGAAAAGCAGGAACGCTATATGATGAACTCCTTCTTTAAGCCATGACACAAGTTCTACAAGAAATGAGATAGACTTTATCTTGACCACTAGAAGACAAAAACACGTATGATCGTTAGAGTGAAAACCGGCAGCGTTCACCGTATGGTAAGAGGCGTTTTGAATATCAATGTGAGACTGGAAAAGTCCCGCATGATAAAGTCTATTCTAAGACCTTCGAGGTCCATATCCAAAACCCCGAAAGGTTTCAGCTTGAACTCCAAAATCACTTCGATGGCATAGAGAACTGCGTCTCTCTTGACAAGCTAAATAGCGGTCTGATAGAAACTGTCCATGCGGTTTTGGTTCAGTTGTTGTAGTTGCAAGTTGTTGTTGCAAGTTGTAAATAAAAAAACACATTCAGACCATTATGGTCCCTGATGAGCACTGCAATAGAAGAGAGGAAGAAACCAAATCCATTAAAATCAGAACATAATTTTAAATTAAATTAACCAATAAAAAAAAAAGATATATAAAAAAACAGTCAATAAATAATTTAAAATCATAAATTTATTTTATTGTCGTTTAGAAATTCATTCAAATTGTAATAGGCTTTGTCTATTAAAAATATTTTTAAATGTTTTATAAATTGCATGTCACTATTAAGTCTTTAATTATTTGTAGGATTTTATTACATATTTTTATAGACATAGCAAGAGAGCCCAATCTAACCCACAATCCAAAACAATTCAACTCGGATGGGCAGCGTTTGAAAAATTGCAAAATATTTTCTCGTTTAAAATATCTCAATGTCACAAGACGAAAGTATTCGACCAGTGTGTGTTGCCAGTGACGACTTACGGCACAGAAACGTGGTCCCTTAGTATGGGTCTAATACTAAAGCTCAAGGTTGCACAGCGTGCGATGTAGAGAGTCATGCTCGGCGTTTCACTGCGGGATAGGCTCAGAAATGAGCCCACACGTAGCAGAATTGGAGTTACAGACGTCGATCTAAGGATCAGCAAGCTGAAGTGACAGTGGGCTGGCTATTCGAGTATAGCTCGTAGAACCGATGGCTGTTGAGGCAGAAAGGTTCTGGAATGACGAAACCACGAACCGGAAAAAACAGCGTAGGACGGCTCCCGATACAATGGACAGACGTTCTTGTGAAGATCGCAGGGAGCCATTGGATGCAAGCAGCATAAGACCGACCGCTGTGGAAGTCTACGGGGGAGGCGTATGTTCAGCAGTGGACGTCTTTCTGCTGATATGATGATGTTGTAAAAAAATGACCAATTACTGATAAGATTAAGACTATTTTAGACGAGCTCGGTGGCGCAGTGGTGGAACACGCTGTTGCGCTACTTTGACACCAACGCTCGTGGGTTCGATTCCCACACAGTACTAACATTTGTGTGCATGAACATGTCTGTTTGTCTTGGTCTGGGTATTTTCTATGTATAATAAGTATGTATTTACAAAAAAAAATGAATTTACGTATATTTATCAGTTGTCTAGTACCCATAACACAATTTGGGGCTAGATGGCGCTGTGTAATTTGTCCGACAATATTTATTATTATTATTATTTATTTACTAAGCTGAAAGCCGATTTGGGCCTAAGTTACGTCAAGATACTATAAAAAATTGTTTAATTCTTTTGTTCCTAAAAAAATTTCACTTAATTTATATCCCGCAATTTATATCGCTTTAAAATATGTAATCTATATATATAAAACAAAGTCGTGTTAGTTACACCATTTATAACTCAAGAACGGCTGGACTGATTTTTATGATTTTTGTGTTTTTGAATTTGTCTTCGTCCGGAATAGGATAATAAGTACTAAAAGAATTTATACCATCTAATAAGTTAGCACACCATTTATTGATCCTGAGGCGGTACGAAGTTCGCCGGGTCAGCTAGTATTAGATATATTTTTAAAACATTTTATACAAAAATGTTTTAAAATTGTTTATTTTGGCTACGATTTTTTCATTGTTGAAAACAAACAAGAAAGAAATATATGTTTGTACTCTATTCGATGAACTTTAAAAAATGATATCTCATATACCAGAGCCAGATACTTTTTAGTATATATTCAGTTTTAGGTCGGTATTCTACACAATATGTCCAAATTTGAAGTATATAACTCATTTCGTGTAAGAGTTATAAACTTGTGATTTCCTGATAAACAAAGGGACAGACAGAATTTGAAACGTAAGAAAGATAAATTTAAATTTTGGGTCATTCATAATACCCTCCGCTAAAATGGGAAGTTAACAATATATCAACAAATGTAGGAGTGATATAGAATACACCGTTGGGATTCATTCAGAACTCTAGCTGTCGGCTATCTATGTACTACTCTACGTGTAATAGTTCTCGAAACTACATTTTGTGTAGTTGTGACATTTAATTCAAGCTATTGGAACCTAGTTTATTTTATATCGACAACGAACTTTAGAGAGTTGCATGTGACTGAGACTTCTGACTGATACATCAATAACAAATGTCATGCATGCTTTATCATTACTTTCTATTAAAATTTAATTAATTGTCGACGAGACATAAACGTTACTTGATCTGCTAAATGTGACGAATTCGTGTACAGACCTGATTCCTATATCAAAATGTATGCACTATACAATATACATACATTCATACTTATCGGTTGATTTGACACGAATCTCAGTAATTTTTTGTGTGTCTACCATTTTTACCTCGTTTCGTTGGATATATACTTTACTTTCTTATGCTTGGAGTTTCTCTATATGATAGATTCAGAAATGAGTACATCCGTAGTAGATCTAGTGTTACCGATGTGGCTTAGCAATATGAAGAGGCTGTGAACAGGCCACATAGCTCCGATCCAAACATACCTCTCTCACCTCTTCCACACTCATCAACCTCTTCTCGCTTGCTCTTCGGTTTCGGGTGGTTATGATTTGGCCCTTTTTCAGCACATCAGCTATTTAATCCATATGTGTGCGTGTAGAGCGACTCCGATATCACCACTCACTCTTGCTCGATATACTTCTTTCATAACTCTTTTGTCATCCATTCTTTCCAAATGTCAGCATACCCTTTTCAATTTTTTATCTGTACATCATCTTTCATTACACATTGTTCTCGTATCGTGCTACTTCTTACTCCATCAATCAATCTAACTCCACACATACTCCTTAGCGCTAGCATATCAATAGCGATGATCCTACTTTCATGCTTATTCTGCCATACCCATACCCATGACTCACGACCCTATGTCAATGTTGGCGTTAATGTATAATAATTTATGTCCATAACTTCACGCCAAATGCCTTGCTGGGTAGGCAGAGAGAACTGTCCGCCATTAGACGCGGTCCTTACAAACTTCACTTTTTAGAACTCTTGATATCACCTTCTGATAAAACACGACCAAATTGGTCATAGTAGGTTAGTCTCTACCTCGGCTTCTACATCTTTTCACTTTTGCAGTGTTCCGTCATTCTCTCGACCTGCATTCTTTCTACATGTCTGAATCAACGGAGCATGCCTTTTCTTATCTTAACACCGACACTCTTTCAGTCGAACTTTATTTCTTACGTTATCATTACGAACGCAGTCAGGAAGCGTTACGCTACAAATTTTGCGCAATGCTGTCATCTCGACCGCATTTATTCTGCTTTCATGCTCTCTCTGCCATACCTAACTTTCACTTCCTTCCATGAGAGAGCTTTATGTCAGAAATTCATTTCTCGTAAAAAACTGTCCGTAGAGCCCTTATCTCTCTGAACATTCATAAGTTGTGCGAGCCGGATGAAATTCCACCTATTGTGTTGATGATGTGTGCTCCGTACTTAGCTCGGATTCTAATGCGCTTCTTTTGGTACTCCTATTTGCTTGACGTGATTCCCAGCTCATGGAAGGAGACTTTGGTATATCCCTAAAAAACGTGCTTGCTCGAATCAATCCACCTATAGGCTTATAGCAAAACTCCCATATTTTCGAAAATCATGGAAAATTTCATCAACCAGCATTTCTTAGAGTACTTAGGGAATCGCCAGCTGATAACTTGATAACTGATGGCCAATATGGCTTCCGCCGATTTTCTGGTATACTTGACCCACCGCTGGGCGGAGTCAGCAGAAATCAAAGGCGAGGTTTTATCTATTAGTTTGGACATAGCAAAAGACACAAGTGTGCGCATTCACCGTGAAAAAGTCCGAAGCGTTACGCCTAGTATCGGTATCCTGGGTATCGTCATATCGAGCGATGTACAGGTTCGAGGTCACCTGGAGAGCAAAGCTATGTTGGCGTCCAAGAAGATTGATGTGATCGATAAAGCTAGACACCTCAACATCGCCTTCAACTTTATAATGTCCAGGACCGGCCTCAAGTGGAATACTGTTCACAATGTTTGCCTACTCCATTTGATCGCATACAACGTATAGCAGTTCGAATCGTCGGTGACCCAGTGATCTCCGTTCGGCTGGACTCGCTTTATACACGAAGAGGTGTTGCTTCTCTTTATGTACTGTACAAATTGAATCATGGGGAGTGTTCGGAAGAGCTGTTCAACTTGATACCAGCCGCTGAGTTCTACTATCGCCACTCCATCACTCTCCACAAACTAAAATTTGACACTCACACGCGCAATCCACTATAATACGCTTTTTGAGGCATTTTCTACCACGTGTGGTGAAATTGTAGAATCATCTACCCTCAGCGGTGTTCCCGAACAAATAATAATAATATAATAATATTTCTTTATTTGTTCTCTTACAGTCTTTATAGACGGCTTAGATCTAGGTACAATATACAATAATAGTAAAGGCTGTGAGAAACTGGTGTCTGAACTAAGCCGAAGCCTGTGTCTCAGAATACCAGCTCTCTCCCCACAAGATGAGACAGAGGTACAATTAAAATAAAGGGGGCATAAGGGATTAGCTTACTATATAAAAGCAAATGTTAATAAACTTAGACGATAGTCCTAATGTATAAGTGCATATTTGGTAGTAATATATAGGTATAATATTTTACCTGCATTTTTAAGACGTGCCGCGTGAACGTTAGGGTATGTAAATCTGATAATTTACTACACTATGTATATCAGTCTTCTAGTAAGTAAGAGTGTGTGGGTGTGTGTATATATATATATATATATATATATATATGAATGGGTGTACGTATGAATTATATATAAGAGATACCTAAACTTCCCTATTTCACAGGACGAATTAGATGCTCAGTTTCACGATAGTTTAACGTATATAAGTAGGAAGTAATTCTTTTTTTACAAACATATTTAGTATGCGATAGTATATTTAACTTTTTGTTTAGTTATATAAATAGGGGCCAAGGAAACAAACAACAAAATACGATGTGGATGCCTTCAAAAAAAGAGCCTATGTTTCCCTAAAAAGGCTGGTAGCAGATAAGGGACCCACTTACCATCAGGTGATTCACATGCTCGTATGCCTTTGCCTTGAATATAAAAAAAAGAATAAGACTACATTTCAAAAATGTAATACGTGTCTAATTGTCCGCGAGGGCCCAATGACAAAATTTTTTTTTTTTATCTTTTTGTTGAAATTACGTCATCGTTTAGTCTGTAGATACATTGCTACCTACAACACGATGTGTCATATTTAAGGGTATCTGAAAGACCATTATACAACTAGACACCGAAATTTAACGTATTAGTATTATCATCGTGTGACACCACACTTAGGTTCGTTGAGCGGCAGTAAATCAGTGTCAGCATTCATATTTTCGTCCAAAATGTTAATACCCGATCAAGTTAGCTCAGCGTTTCAGAGAATAGATAAGTGTGTTATAATGTCCAATCCGCCCGAGGGATTGGGAGTAAATTTTACGTCGAGTCCATTCCAACTGTCCCCGCCGATTTTTTATTATTGGCTGAACGAATTTACTATCTGGGGAGATATAAAAGGAAATGAAGCTAAGCCCTTCGGAAATCTCAGAAATTGGTCTTTTTCTCGGAGTGCGTATGAGAACAATGGTACGACGCGAATCCAATGAAACAGAGTTACTTTCTTTGCTCCGGGGAACAGTTTTTACGATCGGCAACGAGATTTACGCTTCAATAGAATTTGGAATACCAGAATATTTTAATAACTTACTAATTTTATTATTTCGAGCTCAGATATGGAATCAGTGCGCGTGTCAATCAAATTTAACACGCATGGTAAGTAATTTTTTTATAGCACGATAAGCTATCAATTCTGGTTATGTTCGATAGACAAGTGTCCCCGGACGGTTTGAAAACTGACCTCTATCAACCGGCAGTTCGTAATAACATTAGGTGCCGAAGTATTGTGAAACTCGAAGAAGGGCAGGGGTTATTTATTATCTCGATCGAAAGAACGAAGCTCTTTCGAGTCTGGGTCTGCAAGTCGAACCCATACACAAATATGTTTTATTATAGATATTCAATAAGCAATATTTTGTACTCAAATTAAATTTAAATAAAGAGTCCTACCTACCTAGAAAAAATTACAAAAAAAATTCCTTAGAGCGTATCGATATTACAAAGACTGTAATTTGTTTAGTAATTAGCACTTAACCCAAAGCCGTTTCTATACCAAAGGTTTCATAGAAAGTTTATTAGAAAGTCTTGTGTGTTGAACTTTTCATTAAATGAATGATGAATCTTTTTGAATGTATGATTTCTAAAATCCGTTAGCTAACATATTCTACCAGTAAACTACCACCTTGCAAAATTTTAACTCCAGTCTTTTTTAAAATTACGTATTTGGTCAGTAACTATGACCTTCTGCTTTAGAATAGATAAGTACGGAGTTTTAATCGTTTACATGGTTTCTCTGTTCAAATATTTTGTTATTTCTAATAAATATTTGAACGTTGGCAACTCAAAACAGATAAGCACACCTTTGTGCTTAGGAGCATCTTCTTTAACAATTTTCATTATTATTATTAATATTCATTTATTTCATACAAAAAAGATAATATAACAATAAAAAAAATATCTAACATACATATTCTTACACGGTCGTTTATAACGCGCATATGTTTTTTTTATCTACATATTGTAATAGCCCCATTTAGCTATGTCTAGAATTTATAAGTAAACTTCAACATATTTCTATTTCTGTACTTGTGAGGTACGCAAAGAGTCCTTCGCTTCTTTAACATTGATAGCTCTTTTCATCCACACTGGTCATTCCTAGAAGCCCCGATATCACCTTCTAATAAAATAAATAATATTTATTTTGATAATTAACTACATTAATTAACTATATACTGACTAAGCAAATATAATTTTCTCTTTATGTAGCTTTGGCGCTGAAAATGCCATAATATATTGATTTAACTATGCACTAAGCAGATTACAAATTAGCTATTTCTCCGGAGTCGAGTCCCGTGAATTTAGTCATGCCATAGTCAGACAGTTTATGCACAATCCCTGAAGCTTAACGTCGATAAACTAAACTTCAATTTAACACGTTCTATTATGTTAGTCTTTCAAACAGTATTCAATACTTGAAACTTTCCCATCGCATCTTATTCTCGATTATGAACCAATGATGAAAAACTTTTTATAATAGGTTTGTTGTTTGTTTGTTTATATAACTTTATTGCATTATTTACAACTATAATTACAAGTGTAAGAATTACATGATTTGCAAAGGCGGGCTTATTCCTTCGAGGAATCTCTTCCAGTCAACCATTGCTTTAGAGTTCCTGAATGGAGCAATGAACGGCGGTGAGAAAAAGAGATCGAAGAGAGTATATATTAATAAGACATTTCATACAATAAACAACCTTATTGTATAAAACAAAACAAAAAAAAATTAATAAAATAAATAACGAATACTAGGTGTGTCGGATAGAATTCAACAATTGTTACAAGCGCAATGACCTCGCTTTTCAGCGGTTTTTAAAAAAATAAATTTTCACGCGCATTATTTAAGTGTACCATAATTAACAACAGATATATCCAACATAAAAAATATACATAAACCGACTCATTTCATTCAACATTTGGATTCTGAATTTCAAAAATATTGAATAATGAGAAAAAATGTATACGAAATCGCTACAAACTGAATCTTCCATTTTAAAAGTTCTTTTTTTTGTTACAATACTTCTTACAATATTTTTCCTGTTAGATTTCTACTGTCTAAATATCATGCATTTTAGTAGACTCATTTTTCGAGCTAGATTGATTAGCCACTTAGATCCCTGCTTGTAACTTTTCCACCGTATGTTATTGGTACCGAAATAAGGTTGAAAACTAGATAATTTAAGTAAAATTTGTCTCCAGTGAACCTTGACATCGGCCTGAGTGCTGTTATTAGCCAAGTGTAAGTATAGTAGATCGCCCTCGTGGGTCCCATTGCAAGTTCGCTATGCTAGAGCTGCGGCCTATGGCGGATGGCGGGGCGACATATATGTGTATAATTTATTTTCATTTTAGATGTCTCCTAAAATGGTCAAGGAACACGGTCGCCTTCCATATAAAAAATATGACTTTTCATTATGTGTATTTAAAAAAAGAAATACGCATATACGGTACACAAAAAATCAAAAATTAATTAATGAGCTGTACATAGTGACGACGCTGGTGTGATCGAGTCGTTGGCTGTGGCTACTTGGACACCAAGGGTCTCGGGTTGAATTTTCGAGCAAGATAAATATTTACATGTCTGTTTTGTTATATGTTAAAAAAAAACTTACGTAGTTTATCAGTTACTAGTACCATATAATACTATAAGTACCCTATAATAGCATAACTTTTGCTTAGTTTGTAACTAGACGACAAAGTATACTTCGTCTGTAAACATTTATTTATTTAATAGCGGAAATGGTAGGATATATGAAAGTTTAGGAACAATATCGCATTGGAAGTAAAATTCAATTTGGGATCTATTCCAGTCAACCATATAATAATTCATAATATAACACATAGACAAGCCTTTAGGAAAGTGAGTAAGTATTGAAACTATAATTTGCAATTGTTAGTAAGAAAAGATTGAACAAACTAATAATGCGAAGAAAACCAAAATAATGATTGTATTTGAACTAGAGACAACCAGAACGAACACTTGGATTACGGTTGATGATGTAGTGTTGGAGCAAGTGGATGAGTTTGTATATCTTGGAAGCGCTTTTAGCAGCGATGGAAGGTACACCGCTGATGTGGAAAGACAAGTGAGTGCAGGGAATAGGGTGAATGGAGCGTTGGGTAAACTGTTTGGCAGCCGAAATCTAAGCCAGAAGGCACAGCTCGCTGAACACAACGCGGTGCTAATCCCAACGCTAACTTATGGAAGTGAGAGCTGGGTATGGCAGAGAGAGCATGAAAGTAGAATAAATGCGGTCGAGATGCGAGCACTGCGAAAAATTTGTGGCATAACGATTGCTGACCGCGTTCGAAAGAATGACGTACGAAAGAGAGTTAGACTGAAAGAGAGTGTCGGTGTTAAGATAAGAAAGGGCATGCTCCGTTGGTTCGGACATGTAGAAAGAATGCAATATGAAAGAATGACGAAACAGATATACAATGCGAAAGTGGAAGGATGTAGGAGCCGAGGAAGACCAAGACTAACCTACCATGACCAAATTGGTCGTGTTTTATCAGAAGGTGATATCAGGAGCCTTAGGAACCGGCGAGCGTGCATGAAAAGAGCTATGAATGTGAAAGACGCGAGTGAAGTGTGTAAAGACCGCGTCTCAAGACGCTCGGTGCTCTCTGCCTACCCCGCAAGGGACCTGGCGTGAAGATATACATACAAACTAATAATGAACGCATAGACTAAAAAAAATATGCTGTAAAACTAAAACCGAAGCATTCCCTGTCTACCGTGATTATAATTGAGAAGAAGAGTTCCTTGAGTCATGGCATTAATTTTACACAAAGTTTTTTATCTTCTTTTACAACATTTTTTCTGTCGACGGCACAAGCTATTTGTTCTCGACTGGACCATAAAACTGTCAATTTCGTGCTATGATTTTATCTATTTCAAATTAAAGTTCTCTAAATTTTTATTGTAGTTAACACCTATAAAAGTTATTAACTCATAATAATATTAACTCATGTGCTGAATCATATCCAGACATCTCTGTCAGCCAGATATTCATCGATCCTGAAAGAATCCTTCTTACATAGAGTATTTTTGATGTGCTTTTTGAACATATGAGGCAAGGACAGAAATGTTTCAGGTAATTTATTATAGAATCGAATAGAATTTACAACAAAAGATCTACTCGTCTTAGCCAGGCAATGTACTGGCATACGCAATTCCTACTTCTAAGATTATCACTAAATTTTGAAAACGACTTTACATTTTTACGAGCATACATTATGTTCTCATAAATGTACTGAGAGGTAATCGTAGACAAAGCGAGTAGTAGCCATATCCGTTAATTTTCTAATTCTCCTAACGGTATATGCGGCAGAGCTGAGCTTATTGGCCAGTTTATTTATGTAGGGGCCCAATTCCAAGAATTCCAAGAAATACAGTATCATTAATAAATTCTAGTATATTATTGTCAATGAAAACTTCTGAATTAGCAGAAATCACATTTGGAAGACTAAATTTTATACATTTAGTTTTAGTTGAATTTAATAAAAGATTACCGCATGTGAACCAATTTAGAATAGCGTATAGAAGACTATTTACCTTGTCAATATTTTCGCACCGACGACCAACATTAAAAATTAAAAAAGTATCAACGACAAACAGTATACAGTAAATAGATAGTATATCCACCATTTTCTGCAGGTAGGGTAGATCATTCACATATACTAATAATAAAAAGGGTCCCAATATAGAGCCCTGGGGCACCCCAATATTAACATTTTGACATCATTTATATCAACAGTTTGTGTTTTGTTGTTTAAGTAAGTTGCTCCTGACTCCTCCTCCATCCAACTCCATAATGGCACACCTTGAATCCGATGGTCGACACAATCAAAAGCTTTACAGAGATCGCAGATGACCCCAATAGCATCCTGGGATCTCTCCTATGCGCAAAGAACATGCTTGACCAATGATACCCCCGCATCTGTAGCGGATTAACCTGCTGTAAATCCATATTGTGCACTATGAAAAATTTCAGTGGTCTTAAAATAGAGTTGTAATTGATCAAGCACTATCTTTTCAAATACTTTACTCAATAATGGCAAAATAGATATGAGTATGTAATTCCCCATTTTATTTTTTGCACCATACTTGAATAATGGAATTAATTTGCAAAATTTCATTAAATCTGGGAACACTCCCATGTCTATACATTGATTAAAAACAAATGCCAAGTGTGGAGCTATTGACTCAATAATACAATAAAATACTTCTATGGACATTCCCCAATGATCTTCTGAGTTTTAAATATTTAGATGTTTAAAGGTTTTAATTAAATCGCTTGATTGAATATGTTTAAACTGGAAAGCTCCACTTTTGGTTGTACATTCTCGTTTATTAACACAGTAGCAACTTAAAACACGCTTACGTATTTAATGTACATTTTTCTCTGTATGTCGATCCGTCTATTAGTGTGCCAGTTCAATGAAATAATTACACGGATATTTAGATG
Organism: Pyralis farinalis; assembly: GCA_947507595.1. Lineage (NCBI taxonomy): Eukaryota > Metazoa > Arthropoda > Insecta > Lepidoptera > Pyralidae > Pyralis > Pyralis farinalis. Next base: position 21,031,515 of record OX382274.1, read on the forward strand.
TTTGTACGAGTATGATTATGATGGAGAGATATTCTTGTGTGTTATAGATATGTATCTGGGAAATTAAACAAAGTCTGGTGCATCACCCTATTATATTGTTTCTGAACAGGTTTAAAAAAGCAAATTTATACGGCACTACAATTCGCTGTGCATCATATAAAATCACTACAAATGAATGGATTTTGATGGATTTTTGTTCGATGATAAACAATATCCCGAGTTAACATATAGGCTGCCTTTTAATATGGAAATTTTCAGAGCTTTTACGAAAAACTTTATAAAGCCGCCACTGTTTTTGACGAGCTAGGTGGCGCCGTGGTTAATAATGCGACTTTGACACCAATGCTTGTGATGATTTCCAAACATTTGTGTACTTGAACATGTATGTTTGTACTGTCCTGGGTTTTAAAGTGAGGTAGGGCGCATCAAAGCAGACCGACTGGGTAAGTACCTCCACCGCACAGAAAATCGCAGCTAAATAACAAACTCCCTAGAGGATTGTTATGTTCCTGCGTGTGAGTGAGGTTACTAGTAAGCTCCCAAGAAGTTGCTGTGGTAGCAGCAGAGGTGTAAACAGCTAATGTATTACCAGTGTTTATGACTACGCTAACTACTTTGCATCTGGTGGACCATATGCTAGTATGCCTCCCGACGTTCCATAAAAAAACTGTTCACATGGCATTCCATAGTCTCTGCCACCACCAATGGGAGACAGGCGTGATGACAAGTATATATATGTAGTATGTAAATATGTATTTCATAATATTATGACTCATGTAGCGTTTAGTAAATGCATTTGTATAATAACATTCTTTATTTGGATGAGTACACAAGAACTAATACGTACAATATCTTAAATATTAAAAAAAATAACATTATATAAAATAATAATTGTAACATATGTGCACGAGAATATAACAGTAAGGTAACCGTAAACTCACGAATAAGTTTCAAAATGTTAGATAAATAATATCACAAAGCAGGCCAATGTTGGTTGTCGAATTTAGTTTCGGAGCAACCCCGCCTCAGCACTAGTTTTATAGCCGTCTTCCGCTGGCTTTGAAGCTGTAACCCAAATTCTCTGTAGGAAATGGAGAGCCCATATATTTCGCGGCATATTAGAAACCGGCTCTCACCTATGCTAAAATATGGAAGTTTGTGCCACCAACACGCTCGGTTAATTGTAAAATTTAGAGTTTGATAACTTTGCCTAAAACTTTTACATCTGTGTTCGACTATGCAAATTTACTACGGTAGTTGAAGTTTTGGCAGCTCGGCCACCTTCTTAATATCTATAAAGGAAAAGTTTTCAGGTTATACACATGCCTAATATCAGGCTATTACTTTCTTAAATTAATAAGAACATTATTTCCATCAATTATCTCTAATCAGCATACATTTATATAGGTAGGTATATAAATATAATATGTACATTTTTTAGTTAACCTTCCCCACAATTAGTAATACCCTATTTCTAAAAACTATATTCGTAATCATTATTGAAATGTATTAAGGTTCTAATTTGGTCAAATTCTATCGATATTCTAGAAATAAGTTAATAACCATTAAAAATAAATCTAATTAGTTATGCAAGAGTGTATGATTATTTTTATACTAATTTTGTTCATTATTATGACATCTTGATTACTTTATAGGCACAACCTCAGAAGGCATACATGCATACGACCACCTGATATAAAGCGGTTACCATAGCCTTCAAACGCTTGCAGTACATTAAGTATCACGCGCGGGATGCCACCTGTGCTGCTAATACAGCAACTCTTAAGGAGCTTACTGGAGATTTCACTCACACACAGGAACATAGCAACCCTAAGGGATGCTGAGATGCGCCCTACGTCTCTTAAAAAAACCCAGAGCAAGACAAACAGACATGTTCATGCACACAATTTTTTTGCTTGAGTGGGAATCGAACCCATGTGGGATCGTGTCAAAGTAGCGTGACAGCTGGTTTCACCACTCAGCCACCGAGCTTGTTGATATTGGTAGTACCACGGTGCTTGTATTGTAAATTACAATATAGCATACTTAAAGCACAAGTACAGGTTAAGCTAACCTACGCATTGTGAGGTATTTTATATCACTTAGCTAACAGTTAATACACATGCACCGAGGAGATTTTAATGCTTGTAGAATTAAAAATCTGAAGGTGTCTATTAAAATTTAGTTAGTGCCAAAACCAGCGAATGTACGTAATCACTAAAAGCTTACAAATGATTGGAGTGACTTTCTTTCTTTTTGTCAACCCATTAATGATTTTGAATTTGGAACGCGTTTATTATGTTAAAAACGTATTACCATTTATAACAAATAATCTTATCATGGGAAATGAAGATTCCCGCAAGAACACTGTCGCGTATAATACAGGACATGCCCTAATTCAATCTTTACAGATGAAGTGAGTGGATCGATCAAAATGCAGGTGAAAGGCACAGAAATATCATCTTTACTGATAAAAAAATTCACGACAAGAGCACTACAACAAGTAAAATGACAAAGTGTACGCGCACAGTTCCACAGACACCGCTCAAGTGGTTGGAAAGGTCCAACGTGGTCATCATCCTGCGTCTGTAATGGTTTCGAGGGGGATGTCGTGTCAAGGAGTCACAAAGCTTCATTATTGTGAGAAAGGGGTGAAGACTTCAGCCAAAGTGTGTCAAGAGACTATCGTGGATCGTGTTTTTTTTTTTACTTTTTTTTTTATATAATTCATACACCCCTGCCATGGGCAAGGCGCTGTTTGCAGCAATATATATACATTATACACTTTATGTATGATTAAAAATATAAATAATAACACATTCATACATCATCCTTTCCTTCATTCCGCAATTTATTCTTCCATTCATCATCTTTCAGTTTTATGTACTACAATTTTTTTTATTTTGCCCATTTTAGAACGTCGGTGAAACGATAATCTCTGTTTCCAAACTTCCCTCCCCATACTGCGTCAGTCCAGACATGGGCGACAGCGAGCTTCACAGCTCCATTAAATAGTTAATAGATTCAGGCGTTATTTTGCGAAAGTCAAACTTACATGCAATTTGATCCAACCTGCTACTGTTTGATGAGCGTTCCATTAAGTAAGGATAATTACAACAAAGAACTTGATGTAATATATCAGATCGCGAAGTCAAACGGTTATTCCAAATCTACCATCGATAAATTATTGCATAAAAAGACGAGTAGTATCGTTAACAGACTATTGTACGCGGTTCCATATATTTCGACAAATAAATACACTGCGAGTTTGTCATACCTGGGAAAAATCACTGACAAAATAGTTCACATATTTAGAAAAAATAACATACATGTTGCTCTCAAATCCCATAATACACTCAAGTCACTTTGTAACACTAAAGATAAAATCCCGCCCAATAAAAAATCCGGCGTCTATAAGCTGTTCTGCGATGAATGTGAACACGTTTATATCGGTCAAACGGGACGTAACTTTATAACACGATTTCACGAACACGTGTCGGCGTATAAAAACAATCGCCCAGAAAGGTCACACTTCGCTGAGCATCTCATAGACAAAGGACATAACTTATCCCCCACTAATACATATCAAATTTTACACACCATAGACAAAGGTTTAAAACTAAATATTAGGGAACAATTAGAAATTAATAAACATAAAAATTCTAAAATTACTCTCATGAACAAACAGACTGACGTAAACCATTCCCCACTATTAAATATCTTTTCGCTCACACCATCCACCCCCACCCTCAATTCAATATAAGGGACGGCACTGCGACGGATTTGTCACTTGTAGCATGTTATTCTTACGATTAACGTCTACAACGCCTGATGATGCCTCGTGGAGAGGCGAAACACGTGTCGCAGCGACGACCAGGCCAGTCGTGGCAGCGACGGTGGTGGAGGGGGCATGCGGATTCTGTTCCAGATGGCGGACGACCGCAGCAGCCGAGGCAGAGACTACCGGAGCAGCCATGGCAGCGTCGGCATGATGCACGCACTAACAGTAGTGGGTGGGTGCCGGCCGGCGCTAGGCCGCATGAACTAATTGGTGGCGGAAGCACACAAAGCAGGTTGGATCAAATTGCACTTCACAGCTCCACCTAGCCACCGCGATCCCATCGGCTATACTGAGTATAGCCGAAGTATACAACATTAGTCCTAGGTGGAGCTGCTCTGCTTGTTCCGATCTATGACAGCCGTGGCTAGACTGACGCAGTATTTTAAAAATTTTGATCTACTTTGCCCCATCACTATTTCGGAGACCTTTGTTTCGGTGACCCGCATTCCCAACTCCTGCTCCAAATCATACCTCTGTTTGGAGAATGCGGGACACTGAAACAATATGTGCTGCACTGTGTGGTCCACGCCGGGCTCGCAGAAGCACGATGGGTCATCCGCGCACTTGAATCTGTGCAAGTACGCGGAGAACCCACCATGCCCCGAGAGGACCTGCGTGGTGATGCTCGACGGCACCATTTTGCCCACGATGCCGTACGCCTCCGCCGCACTCGGGAAGAACAGTTTCGTCGTCGAAGCTGTTGTTCCCGATTTGTATCTCCTGTCCCATTCGTCAATGGTACCCTTACGGATCATACCTTTGACGAATGAGACAGGGCAGCGGTCATAATCTGGCCGCCTCCGCAACCCCAGTGCGGCGCTCCTGGCGAGTTCATCGGCACGCTCGTTCCCCTCCAATCCCGCGTGTGCCTTTATCCAAAACAACGAGACGCTCTTACCCTGGCTTTTGCACTGTTTAAGAGCGCCCCGTGTTTGCACCGCCAGGGGATGGGGGGACTCGACATTCGCCACCGCCTGGAGCGCCGCCATGGAGTCGCTGAAGATGCCAATACTGGGTCCATCGCAGCTCAAAGCGTACTCGGCCGCCGTGCAGACAGCCAGAAGTTCCGCCTGGTAGACGGTACAGTAGGACGTCAAAGCAAGTTTGAGGGCCTTGGTTTCGGCGTCGCCGTTCCATATGGATACAGCGGCGCCAACCCGGCCCCCAATCTTGCTGCCATCCGTAAACATTCGCAGGGCAAAGTTGGAGTGTGCCCTGCATTGTTCCTCGTCCACCAGGCTGCCGAACTCCAAGCTATCTAGCTCCGCGGGATGCGGGGCCTCGGTCTTCGAGGCCATCCGCTCGATCTCCCTGTCCCCGAGCAGTGGATGGGGTAGCCCCCTCTTGGCCTCGTATAAAGAGGCGATTTCGCGCACTCTGAGGTCAAGAGGCAGCACCCCAGCCAGCAGCAGTGCGGAGTTCAGGGAGACCGTGCGGTAGGCTCTGCAGATCTTCTGAGTGAAGCCCCGCTGTACGCTGTTGAGCTGTTTCTGGATACCCAGCTTATTGACCGCTGAAGCCCATGCGGCGGCAGCGTACAATATTGTAGGCTCCACTACGGCTGAATATATGATCTTCACTACTTCAGGGTTGAGTCCCCAACTGACGCGGGCCGTACGCGCAAGGCGCCCGTATATGGCCACTGCCCTTTTACAGACAGTAGCCACGTGCGCGTTGAACGTCAGACCCGCGTCAATTGTCAACCCCAGCAGTTTGATCTGCCGAGACATGCCAATGTCTATCCCGCCCATGGTAAGGCGCGGGGTATCGTACCGAAGTTTGCGCGTGATCAGCATAGCGCTGGTCTTTTGCGGCGCAAACTTCAAACGGTTTTTGACACCCCACGCCCTCACATGCTCGAGAGCGGCATTGGCCTGTCTCTCTATATCCAACGCAGTGTTGCCGTCGAACATCAGGTCGAACATTCGGTCCGAGTATTTTCTATGTATAATAAGTATATATTTACAAAAAAAAAATGTATTTACGTATGTTTATCAGTTGTCTAGTACCCATAACACAAGCTTCGCTTACTTTGGGGCTAGATGGCGCTGTGTAATTGTAGTAACCCAAAATGACGTGGGCTTGATACTGCTGGTGTACAGCCTGTAATGACCTAAAAGATCGTCTAGTTTTGCTTCATTTGTTTAGAATTTTAATTATTAGCGTGAATCTATAAACATTAAGAGCGGTTCAGAGAATTGGTTGTTAGTGCGATTGTAGGTACGCTATTATGGCGTGTATAACAGTTATTTGTGGAAGACTTGATGAAGCTTCTGAATCCTTTACTGACCAGGATATTGCTATTAGGTCTTAAACCTTTAGCTAGCCTCAGCGTCTGCGCAGTCTTTATAATTGGTGGTCAGGTAAATTTCCTCTGACTTTGCTATAATCAGCTTACGCGATTAATATAGTGACTTCTGTCATTATACCAATCTCGTGGGAGTTTGAATTTTGTGTGCGCTGCGTAAATTATTATACTTATTTTAAGTATCGTGTACACTATAGTGAATTATCCTTACAGGATTATCGTGGCATGTTTTATAGGCTGGGCAATCTCACATATGTGTATTTAAATGGTCTGAGTAAACAGTTCAGAACCGTTAGCGATTCTAGTTAAGTATATAGAAATCGGGCTGTAGCGTAATTTTGACACGATAGGCTAGCCAAGAGAGCGGTCTCCGGCTGGAACAATAGCATGCACTTATCAAACCCGTAAGATACACTAGTAAGATACTATAAGTTATAGGTACTCTGCCGCCGCTAAAAAGCGCGTATAAATGGGTCCCCTGGCTCATACAAGTTCGCCACTCATACGCACCAACCAAATGCCCATCGCCTCAGCGAGACTGTATAAATGCGGTCATCCAACCTCGCCTACACCAGAGGTACCAAGCAAGACAAAATTTAACTTTGCAACTATGCCACAATTTTAGGCATAGGCGAATGTTATTTACTTTACTCGTGATCGCGAACACTTCCTGCGGGGAAAATCAACACACAAAGGAATCTTAATACCAAAATAAACAAATAAAATCTTAAATCTACACTTATCTGCCTGCAGGTCAGCACACTAGGCTTAGAGCTGCGTCCCGCGAAGAACTCGTGGTCTCGTGCTGGGCAGCGAGGAGTCGGGCGGCCGTTGGCTGTCCCCGGCGGCGTTGCTACGCTGGTCTCGGCGCCTTCGCGTTTCGTGGGGAGTTGCGAACTCTCGACCCTTTTAAACTTATCTCTAACAATGTTTAAAATTTCCAAAACAAAATAATTATTATGTTACGAGCCGCGATATTCGAACGACCGTGCCGCGAGAACTCCCGAGAACCGAATGAATCCTTTCCGTCGCTAGCTAACATACCAAAACCCCCCCGCTTCCCGCCTCACGCGCTGGGTGACGCTCACTCCGATTGGCCAACACCTCTTTGCCTAGTCATAGCAACAAGCTCCCCACCCACGCTTCAAACGCCGCATACTAACCGTACTTCCCAGCATGCACGTGTGCTGTCAAACGAAAAGCCGCCCGTTCTCAGAATAATACAAAATAGATATGCCCCTTCCTTTGTTCTCGTTGCCTTTTGTTATCGATAGCTCTAAAGTCGCTTTGTACTTAATTGGAGACACTTGGTGCGTCCGTCCGGGGTTTTTCCCAATTTTATGACGTCCGCCCAGCGGCATAGCTAATTGTTTATTTTCAACGCTCAAATGCAAAATTATGAATTTCTGTTACCATGCATAGTGTATTCCCACCAATCATGCATTTATTGAACGACATGCGGTTAGAACTGCCCGAAATTACGCTTTATGAAATTTTGCACACACGCTATCGTGTGTGAAAATACGACCCCTCGATCATAAATATATGCATAACTAAATTCGTCATCAATTCCACAATATAACTCTTCAAGATATAATCTACGTTGTAGCATTACATAATTTGTCCGCCAATATTTATTTATTTTTAAATCCATATATTCGTGGCCAGACAGATTAAAGGCCTGTATAAAAGCCAAAGGAGACCATTTCGAAAAGAATCATTTTTTATTTTATTCTGCCACTTCCATATATATGTAGGTATATATAAGTTTTATTAAGATTACATTACTTCATAAAAAAATAAATGCATATTAATTTGTAACAGAACTTAGGGCCGGTCTTGATAGAGCATACTGTGTTACATAATGTAATCGATATATAATAAAATATTTATAATTGGGAGCTTGCGACAGATAGACATGTATGACAGAGCTGAGACAGAGGTGAGTCTGTACTTGACCTTACCTTAGAAAAAAATACATATATAATAATCTTTCTTTCTTTCTTTTCTTTAAATGTTGTATTTTTTTTTTGGAATTTCTTATTTTTAAAATCATTTAATAATAAGAGATTCCTTAGAAAAAAAACCATCAGGTTAAAATATATTCAGTGATTACATAATAAGAGTTCATTATAATTTTACATGTAATCGTTACGGTATACCGTGAAATCAATATAGTCTAGGGTGAAATCATATGCACGGAATTCTCCGAAAGTGAGTCTATTGCTTTCTCGGATCCACGAATTGTCGGCTTACCTCAAGAGTATTTTAGGGTGTATACTGTACACTACGCTGAAACATTAATAACTTCACCTTTACGAAGACGGTAACAGAGACTATTGTATTTCTGTGTGTGCGTACAATCATTTTGAAGAACTCGTTTGACATCAACGCTCGTGGGTTTGATTCCCCCACAAAGGCAATCATTTATGTGAATAAAACTGTATGTGTGTCTTGATCTGTGTTTTTAAGATAGGTACAGCATCAAAGCCTATCTGGGGAGGTACCTCCACCTCACAAAAAACCAGGGCCAAACAAAAAATCCCTGCAGAGTTTTTGTGTCCCTGCGAGTTAATGTCGCCAATAAACTCCTGAGGAGTAGTTGTTTTGGCAGCAGAGGTGGCATCGCGCGTGTGATTCTTAATGTGTATGCAACACATGTAGCATTCATGTGCTACGGTAACCGTTTTACATCAGATGATCCGTATGCTTGTGTGCCTATTGTGTTGGCATCAACTTCGTTCTATTTATAAATTAACATAGTTCTAGGCCATTATACAAACTTGACCAATTTCTTTCTTATCTTTCGGGTTCTGCATCACAACTCAATATGTAGGCAACGTGTATTATACTCTGTACTGTACTGTATATATTTCTGAAAACGTAACCATTATTTTCAAAACAAGATTTGAGAATATGAAATTGCTGCTCTGGTTAAATGTGCGGACAACGACCAGCAAAGTAAGTAAGAAAATGGGTTTTTTATACATCAGCATAAAGGCAAAGAAGCTTACGATCTACCGAATGAAATGCAGTTACCATAACTATGAACGCATGTAATACAGTACGTATCGCAGCTGCTTATATTAAAACTCCTCAGGAGCTTACTAACCCTCCAGGGAGTTATCTACGGATTTTCTATCAGTTCAAGGTATTTTCTCACTTCGATTGATTCGATACACCCTACCTCTTATATATCTATCTACAATTCTTAATGATCCCCTACAAAATCAATCTCCTAGATTCACGTCTTACCCATTGAGAAATTGTATAGGTTATTTGAACTGCCGTGCGCTAGTAACCGTTGGTTGGATCGCAACCTCGCTCGACTAACAATGTCACTAGCTGCTTCGTATCCGTTTTGACAGTCAAAACAAAATCAAATACACATGGAAACTACGTATCAAAAAAAAAATGACAGCAATCCAATACTCACTAGCTAAAAATAGCTTTCAAAACAAACCGGCGTACAGAGTGTAATAAACGTTGCCTACATTTTGAGTTGAGACGCGGAACCCGCAAGATAAGAAAGAAATTGGTTCAGTTTGAATGATTAATGGCCTAGAACTGTGTTAACTTATAAATAGAACGAAGTTGATGCCAACACAGTAAACGAGTATGGTATCGATCTCTCATAGTTTGCTCCTAAATTTGGCAGCTGGCATCAAATAGGGATTACGCGAGATACTATGTGCGAGGATTCTGCATAATCTGATTTACGTAGATAGGTATTGTACACGTTGCAGATGCAACACAGTGAAGCGTAGCATTTTGTAGAATAAACGTTTCATTTCATCGTCCATTTTTTAATATTCACAACATTAAATACATACTGGTGTGTGCTTATGCAAATGAGAAGAACCTATGCGAATTTCCATGTTTCCAACTTATTTTTATACTGTTTCCAAAACATTTTTATTCATAACATTAAAGCTTACCAATGGCTACTAAATAAGAACAATAAATGATACTGAACTATTTTGTCTTTGCGTATTTATATACAGATATAAAATCAATGTAAAACAGAGTAATGAATACGTAATATTTTTCAAACAGTGATATATCTGAACTTTATTACCAATAAGTACTGATGAGGAAAAGCAGTCATTTTGTTTTTTATCAGTCGAAATTTATTATTTTGGAGATAAATACGTGTATCAGTTATTCCTTTATCTGTCAGTTATATGTTGGATTAGGCTGCGACACACATCAACGCCTTTGAATTCCACAGTCTACCCGACAATTGTGTTTTTTTTTATACTAGGTCAGGAGGCATACATACGGTTCACCTGATGTAAAGTGGTTACCATCGCCTATGAATGCTTGTAATACGTACGCGCGTTGGCTCTGCTGCTAACACACCAACTTCTTAAGAGCTTACTGGTGACCTCAGTCCACTCCACTTATAGTAGTAGCTTATAAATTCATGTCATTTAATTGAAAATTAGATTCTAGAGTATCAGACACAATCGGATGACTTTTAACTGATGCTTGATTTAGAAACGATTAAAGTATCGTTCACTTTATTAAAATAAAATAATTTAATGTCATCAATATTAACAATGGAATTTTAGCCTTCTAATATATTTTACTTTATTAAAATTAAATATTGACATTATAATGGCGCATCAACGCATCTCATGTTTGCACCATCATGCTGAACCTAGTTTTAAGCATACTTAACATTCATTGTACATGTTTTCAACTATACATCGCACATAGCTTTTACTATAAAATAATATTATGTATATTTTAACTTACAAAAAAAAGTTAAAACAGACAGACAGTTATATATCAGTAAGTATGTAAATAAAATTTATACGGGACAATTGGCATATTTTTTTTACACTAGATGTATATTTTGAATTAAACAATTTTAACGGAAGTATCGCGTGTTTTATTTATTTTGTTGAACATGACGTTTCGAATGCTTTGCAGCATCCGTGGTCGCAGGAAGACAGAAGAGAAGAAGAGATTTATATTGTCATAGTTAAGCTCTCTCTAACGAAATAAAAAATACACCCCATAAAACGGAAAGTGTATGTCGAAATAGAATATTCAGCCTAATTGTGTAATACTTTTATTAGCGCTTCTATAAATTTTTCTGAAAATGTTTCGGTCAAAATCTTGAAATCCCTATAACAGTATATCTTCTCCATGATTTTCAATAATTCAAAAATAAAAAATCGTGTAGGGCAAAGTATACTACTTCTTTTGGTATATGTTTTATATATAATTATGAAATTAATAGAATGTAATATATTTATGGCTTTCAGAACTAATTCTGAATAGCACGGATAATTCGAACTACTTATATTTTGTATTTCCCCATGTTCTAGTCAAACACATGGTCCCAAAATGGTTTCGATTCGATAATAAAGTAAGTTTCAGAGCATTGTAATCGGGTAAAGGCAGATAATTAAAATAATGGTGAAGGGGTGACAATCCAGACTCGTGGCAGTCACGACACCTGCCACACCAGCGGATTACAATTCTAGACCAAAACCGCATCGACAAGCGGATTAAGGCCTATACCTAGGCGACACGCACTGATCTACATTCGTTGGTAAGAATATGCGGCAGTTATAACCGCTACTCGAGAACTTTTAGGAGTCCGTTAGTTGAAATATTCTGATCTTAACTGAAGGGATTGAAATCATAATTATATGTAGAGATCAGAATGGATGAGTTAGAAATAAGCAAAACGATGCTACTTTAGTTCTTATGGAGATAAGAGGTTAAATGATGCAGGTAAGCTAATTTAACAAAACCGACCGAATTAATTATGATTTAAATATGACCGATTTAATTATTCACCTGTGCGAACGGTCTTCCACGTGGTTCGTTCTTCAAGTTGAAGTTTCCATTACGAAAGCACAGAACGCACAGAACGTTCATTAGCAATGTCGTCTCCAACCGCAGCATTGACATTGCGAGGCGTTTCTGCTGCGTAGTTCCGCGCCGGAACTCGTATTCAAAAATTACTCGGATTTTCAAAGTATCCATTTTTCCCTAGCTAACCTAAGCTCAATAAAAAAATCTATTGAAATTCGGAAATCAATTGCACATTTTTTAAAACAAAAACCTCACAGATATTATGTGAACAAAGTTTCACTCGAAAATCTCACACTATGGAGGATTAATGTCAATGCAAAATATCTATTACTATAAAACGGCAATTTTATACTTTAACCCCTATTATAGGTATACAAACATCTCTAGGTACTTTCTGTCTTAGCTCAGGGCATGGCGAGGCTCATTAGACCACAGCATAATGATCACTAGCTTGTTAGACTTCTTGTTACGTCACAGAAAGTCTGCAAAAACAAATAAAAAAAGTGTACAGTTTTTATTATATCGCATTCGGGATACCATACCTGTGAACTAAAGGGACTTTATAATTGAAAAATAAACTTAAGGTGTACTATCTTTTACTTGGATCTCATCGAGATTTTGGGAATAACATTCTTCATGGATGCCAAAACGAGATTTTTATAGGGTCGGCAATGCACAAGTGATGCCCCTGGTATTGCAAAGATGCTGTGGTAACTGTTTTTGATGATTTCGACAATACTCAACTTAGTGGAATAAAAAACATATCAACCTAAACACACTACTGGATAAAGATAACTCTTCAATTGTAGATATTCAGAACGTATTGTACAACTACATAAAACAACAAATAATTGTATTATCTGTTTGTATAAAGATTAGTAGTATCAATTCAATCGAAGGATCTTTCTATATATGAAGAGATTCAGAACGTATTAAGCTTTGTCGATACATTGCGTATTGGAGAAACACATCTAAACACGTCGTCCAAAACAAGTTCACTTTTACTTGATTAAACGCCTGTGGAATAATGATCGCTCGAAAATTAATACGGTCGGTGATGACTTGTCTATTCGTTTAGATAACATCAAGGAATTAGAACAATATCTGTAGCATTCATGTAGCAAAGAGTGGTTCTCCTATTCTTCCTTGCAAGGCACTTCTTAAGAGAGGTAGGACGCATCAAAGCACCCCGCCTGGGGATGTACCTCCACCTCACAGAAAACTGCAGCCAAATAACAACTCCCTAGAGGGTTGTTGTGTTCCTACGTGTGAGTGAAGTCACCAGTAAGCTCCCAAGGAGTTGCTGTGTAAGCAGCAGAGGAGGCATCGCGCGAGTGATACTTAATATATCGCAAGCGTTAATAGGGTACGGTACTCGTGAAGATATAGATAGAACTAATACTAACAGTATTTTTTTTTATAACATTAACTTGCAAGAGTTCGCAGGATACCAGTTTATATAAAATGAACCTCATGTTTGTTTACCTCCTGACATCGTGTAATAAATTACACAGTGATATTTAATAACCATCCCGATTGGAGAAATGCCTACATTTTAAAAAACCGCAGTTAAAGAAGAATAACAACTCTTTGGAGTATCATTTGGTTCTAGGAAGTAAATGACATAACGAGTAAGTTTCTCAGGAGGCGTTGTATTATCACCGGGTGTGGTAATGTGCTAGCGATACTTCTGCCCGCTCCAGCACACGACGCACTATGCTCGGTCATATGCCAGATGAACTGGCGCACTGCGGGTTCTGTACGTTATTAGACTAGAGGATGAATAATTTTGTTTGTGATGATGTTTTCAGAAAAGCTGTGCCAGTGAGAAATAGTGCGCTATTTTTACCCTGATCTAACGTGACCCACTTCGGGACAAGATAAAAAAAATATACTATACCTGTAATCAAAGTTTATTTGACGAGCTCGGTGGCTCAGTCGTGAATGACGCGACTTTGACACCAACGCTCGTGGGTTCGATTCCCACACAAGGCAAACATTTGTGTGCATGAACATGTCTGTTTGTCTTGGTCTGGGTATTTTCTATGTATAATAAGTATATATTTACAAAAAAAAATGTATTTACGTATGTTTATCAGTTGTCTAGTACCCATAACACAAGCTTCGCTTACTTTGGGCTAGATGGCGCTGTGTAATTTGTCCGACAATATTTATTATTATTATTATTATACAAACATCATCAAAATCTAGACTAAACCTAAACTACACCTGACACAAATCTAACTCAAACGTAGCCCAAATTTGTCAATAATACTAGTACTAATGCTATATCTTCACACCAAGTCACTTGCGGGGTAGGCAGAGACAATCGAGTGCCAAATGCCCTTACACATCTTACCCACTTCTCTAACATTCTTTAACAATTTTTCAAGCACAATCGCAGGTTCCTATGGTTCCTGGCACCAACATCTGTTAACACACGACCGATTTGATCATGGCAAGTGAGCCTTGACTTAGTTCAGCTTCTACATTCTCCTACTTTCACGTTGTATATCTTCGTCATTATTTTGCGACAAAAATAATCTTCCTATACATATATAGTTTTGTTGCTATACTTGAATTATCTTGGGGAAGACACTTATTTTGTTCGCATTTAATAGACGAATGATACTGTTTTCATCAGATAACATGATACGTAAGTTTTAAGAGAGGTGGGGCGCATCGAAGCAGCTCGTCTGGGGAAGTACCTCTACCTCACAGAAAACCGCAGCCAAATAACAACTCCGTAGAGGGTTGTTGTGTACCTGCGTGTGGGTGAGTTCACCAGTAAGCTCCCAAGGAGTTGCTGTGTAAGCAGCAGAGGAGGCGCGAGTGATACTTAATATATCGCAAACGTTAATAGGCTATGGTATCCGCTTTACATCAGGTGGGCCGTATACTTGTATGTCTCCCGACATAGTATAAAATAACCCAACGTAGAGGTTTTTTGTACTATGTCAAAATCAGCACAATTTTTTACGACGCGGTGATACTTCAAGTAACGAGCATTCTGAAACAAATGATGGTACATTTTATACATCTGAAACTTTGGAACTCGGAACACTCATTAGGCACTTTACTAATGATGACAGCTTGTTAATACTTTTTAGTACATCATGTCTATTTCTTTTTTCAAATGAAGCGTACAATGCATCTCTTGGATAGTTTTACCGACTTTGTGTTTCGTGACGCTTTAATGAATTTAATAGCTAGATTGCAACTATCAAAAGGATTTTCATCACAAATGGCTAACAATGATCCTGGGAACATAAAAGCTTATACATTTATTTAGGTCCCTTATTAACTAAGCCGAATACGATTCAGGTCAGATATTTTAATCCCAAATATCATACTTCGGTGCAGATTGACGGTCCTAAGCTAAGCCGGTACGGATCCTGTAGCTTGATATGGAAACAAATTCCGTGTAATTTAACCGAAAACCAATTTCTAAGTCTATAATTCAGGTCTAATCATTTTCAGCTTAAAATTTATTATTATTTCATTTTCATTTTAGTTCATAGTACCGTAATCTATACTATAAGCGAGAACAAAACAATTAAGTACCTTTTTCTCTTCCCGACACCTGCAAGGAAAAACATCGTAACTCATTTTTCGTAATTTTAGAGAAGAGCGCGTCAAAGATTCAAAAAAAATCTTATTATGCTCTATTAGGCATAAGGCCTAACAGAGCATATGTTGTTCCTTGCAGGTGTCGTTCTGTTCTTTAACATACTTTATATTTTTAATTATTAGTATTAGAATAACTTGTTTTACATTATTCTTGCTTACGGTTATCGTAAAGGATCCACTTTTCGTCACATGTCACAATTCGATCGGTAAGATATTTCATTATTACCATACGTTATCTGTTATTTCCACATATTACTCTGTTAGGTATGATTTTAACCAGTTGTATGCGTTTCCTCGGAGGCCGTACTTTTCACATTTAATAAGGGAAGTGGATGTGACGCATAGTCAAAGGCTTTACTCATGTCGAAAAATACAGCTGTAATTTCGTTGCCTTTATCAACATGATGTAGGATTTTATCAACAACTTAGAAAGCTGCTAAAGCTCGATTTCTCCTTCTGAAAACCTTTCTGTTTATCATTTAGTATATTCAGTTTATTGATAAAATTAAATATTCTGGTATACATACTATTTTCATAAATTTCTGATATTATGGGAAGCAAAGCAGTATGCCTATAGTCGTCAATATTTTCTGCATTGTCTCAGTCTCAAAACTATGAAAGTTGACGGACTGGTGAGACGCGGAGGTCGAATCTTCCGTGGCAATAAAGAGAAAAGTGTGATTGAATTATGTCGCATCTAAACGTCTAAGTGATTGTATGAGAGAAAAGAAGAAAGAAATTTATTGTCGATGCCAGAATAAAACCAAAACGTTGGTGAAAGTGACCGTGAAGGAAGAATTCTGATTGGAGCTGGTGATATTCCTGCTACCACTCGAGAAGTGTTAGAAAGGTAGAATGAATATTTTGGGGAAATGTATGATAATGTCTTGGATGTTCATACTGCAAATGAGCTTATGACTATCACTGAATAGTCTACTTACGATGATGACATTACTGTGGATGAGATAATAAAACTAGGTGGTTCTTGAGTTCGTGACGCTTTCTGGTTCCAGTGCAATTTATGCTAGAGAACCAGAATGGACCCAGGCGAAATAGAGGCGAAATAGGATCAAGTTTTCTCATTCTACAATAACGTAGAGAAGCATGGCGCTGGCGCTAGACCAGAAAGTTTTCAATAATTAACAAATACAGGCATTATTTTGCGAAAGTCAAATTTACATGCAATTTGATCTAACCTGATTTGTGTGCTTAAGCCAACAATTAGTACATGTGAACTAGCGCCGACTGGCACCCACCCGCTACCGTAAGTAATGCACGCCATCGCTACCACGGCTGCTCTGGTCGTTTCTGCCTCGGCGGTTGTGGTCGTCTCCGCGATTTACCGCCATCTGGAACAGAAACCGCATGCAGCTGCCACCCCGGTTGTCTCCTGTCACGTGTTTCGCCTCTCCACGATACATTCTCAAGCACTTTAGTTTATTTATTTAGTTAGTCGTTAGAATAACATGATACATGTCCAAGTACTACCTTGGCCGGTACCCCTACGATGGCCGTCTGAATTCTATCCTTGTGTACTGCACTGGTTTGCCGTCAATGTTAGCATACTTGTCACCTGTAGCTGAAGCCGACTTACATCATCGAGCGGCCACTATCTGAATTGACGTTGGTAGCACTCTGAGCGCCTCTCCTTGGACTTCGTGCACATATGACACGACATCATTGTCTATGTTTATTGAGTGTAATAAATAGGAAATCGTTTTTATTTAGGTAGCGTGTTTCCCGCTCCAGTAGAGGATGATGTGTTCGAATTTCTTTTGATGGTACGTGTAAACGATGGCCAGATCTGCAGTCGCACACATACGGAGAATATTATTTACTTCCGCGTTAGGACTAATATAATCAAACCCACTGTGAACACGCCCAAACTCCTCCCACGGCTTACTTACTTGACCATTAAGATCACCACCCATTATAACTGAGTTCATACCAGAACATCATCCTATCAGCTTCGCATACAATCGGCTTGTGGCGCGTAGGCACTTATCAGATGAGTCATGGTTCCATATACATGCACTTTTAGGGCCATAAGTCGATTACTGTTGCGATTGACTTCCAAGACAACGTCCCGTAATAGCCCAAATACTATAATTAACCCATTCCAAGTATATAATTCACCATACCAAGTGCACCCGTGTAGTTCAGCTTGTAACCGTTTTCAATTAGTCAGGATATGCTGCTTTTCCGAGTGTTCCGATGGAACGCCACGGCCACCTTTCGCCTGAAGATCACTTGAGCAGCTACCTCGCGCGTTTCGCCAGCATCGCAATGATCCATGTCGAGAAACGGATTTTCTTTGAGGGTTGACCCACCCACCGCATGGTAGCCCTTGTCGACTTATGACGAAGGTTCCTGCGCCCAAAACGGGTGGTTACTCGTGAAACTAATTATTTTATATATTCTTCCCGTATTTGATTTAATTTTTACTTTTACGGGAAATACTACCGTACCTCCCAACCCCGAAGAGAAAGCTTAAAGAAAATCCGTCTTCCAGGTGAGTTTAGCTTGAGCCGTAAAGATGTAGATAGAGCCCCATACATCCAATTTATGTTGGAGAATGTTACAAGAAAATTACTAGAAAATAATGTTAATGCTATTCAACACCAAATGGCAATAAGCCCTTCACAATTCTTATCTATAGCCATTTAATTTCCGGCCCATTCCTTAATAGTCCCAATACCTACCGGGAGCTACTCATGGCGTGTGTATGTTATTCCATTGATGTATTATGAGTGAATCGCGTCAAGTGTAATACATTTTATCAAACTTCTAGATAAAACCTATACAGGTTGATTAAATGGTCTGGTTAAAGAGAGACAAATTGCTGTATACTGAGATGTACTTATCCTGATTATATCCTGATTTCTTGTTTGATTTTTGCAACAAGAACTTGCACTACCTATTAGCAACTAATACAGTTATTTGTACAGATCAAACCTTTCTACAGTATATTGTATTTAAAATTTAAAGAAATCTAAATGATTAAGTAATAATTTGAATGCTAGTAATAATGATTGAATGAGAAAAAGACAAAAAATCTTAATTTGCTATAGTACCTTCGCGGGCATTTGTTAATTTCCCATAGTTTTGATTGGTAGGATGAAAGGAGAAGTATTTCGCTGGCTATAAGAGATGTCATATATAGTGAATTTAAGCCTCTGATTCGTGTGGAGTACCCTGTATATATAGATAAAAATCATATACAAATATACATTTTTTCCCCCCGACAAAGAAGTTCCCAGACGCTTTACGTTGAAGGTCACTGGGATTCAATAAGTAAAACGAAACGGAATTAATTTGTTAAAATTGTTAAAAACTCGCAACAAACGCGAATTGAAGAAGTAGGCTGCTATTAGAGTAATTCAGCAGAGATCCGCATTCGGGCCGCAATGGCCCATTTAGCCCGCGCTGGATTTACGAAACATTGCGCCGTAAGCTCGTCCCGAATAATGTTTATTAGGAAAAATGTATCTTTACCAACCGCGTACGTAACCTACGCTTATTTGAATACACGTTATTATTGTTATTAGCGAGACCTTGTATTATTACGCTCGCAGAAGCATTTAGCTTAATCCGTAGTATAGAAAAGTAACTTCTTCAGTGGCTTCGTTCGCATGTATCCCACTATCGCGTTAATAAGTAGTGTACTTTCCAAATTCCATATTACCTCTTCACAAATTCTTCAGGAGCTCTTGGAATCGGCGAGTCTGCACGAAAAGAGCTACGAATGTTAAACAAGGAACGAGGTGTGTAAGGACCGCGTCTTATAGCGCTAAGTTCCCTCTGCTTACCTCGCAATGGACCTAGCGTGAAGTTATACGAGTAGATAAGTACGATTTCTTTATCTCATTACGATCAGTTTTCAAAAACATGAGTAACTAGCGGCTGAAAATAGACAGTTACTTTTACATTTGCAATTAAATAGAGATGGATTTATTCAAAGTAATTTTGTGAAACGATTGGGAATTTGTCCTTACACACCGCAACAATCATATACTAAGCGATTCCAGAAAGGAATTCCACCGA
Organism: Pyralis farinalis; assembly: GCA_947507595.1. NCBI lineage: Eukaryota > Metazoa > Arthropoda > Insecta > Lepidoptera > Pyralidae > Pyralis > Pyralis farinalis. Next base: position 21,051,173 of record OX382274.1, read on the forward strand.
GACTTCGTCAGTTGTGGTAGTAATTCCTTCCTCGAGATCTCCAAAAAATAGTGTGGAAAATTACAAAATTAAAAAAACAGAAAGATTAAAACGATTATTTATTCGGGAGGTTATGCCCCGAGATGTGAAATATAAATAATATTTGTTTTATTTGTATTCATTATGGCGGTGTGTCTATAGACTACTGTCAGTTGGATCGACAGTGAGTGAGACATCGTTTCACTCTAGCGAAGCGTCATATCGATGGTTTAGTTTATTAGGAGAATCTAAAACAATTACTATGTACCACTAAATTCATGTTTTCGGATTTACAAATATGTATAATATTTGTAATTATCTCAAGCTCGGCGGTGATGGAAAAGCAGCATTGACAGCGGAGACAGTACAGAACCCTGAGGAACGCCAGCATTGATATCCATACTATTGGAGCATCCCCGTCAACCACAACTTTTATGCATCTGTTGGATTAAAAGGTCGCAACCCATTTGTACAAACCCTCGGGCACTCCGTATGATGGTAACTGCGATAGAAGACCCCGGTGCCAGACCCGAGGTATCTTGCAGCAGACATGTTCATGCACACATATGTTCACCCTGTTTTGTAATCGAGTCCACAAACCTTGGTTATATCTTCTTGTTCTGCATCGGCGACGTCGAGAGAACTGAATATCACGTGGCTTGGTCCTTTTTCACCTTACTCGCTTTTTTAACATTCTAAGTTCTTATCATGCATGCATACCGTCTATGGAGTCATAATACCGCCTTTATATAAAATACGACAAATTTGATCATAGTAGGTAAATTTTTGTATGTACTTAATATTATGTATTTATAGACCATAAGTAAATATCAGCTTGTACGTAAGTATCTACTGAAATTTATTAATTTCTAATATTATTTGCTACACTATTTTACATAAGTACCACTTAACCCTGGAATTAATGGAGGCCTTCCCAGAATACATTAATAACACCTATCACAACATTATTTTATCGTAATAAACATAGTCGTAGCATAGCAACAAACATTCTATTTCGTTCCTTATTAAAACTCAAGATTTATTAACTTGATAACATCGAGAGTTCGCAAATTCTCCAATTGGTTTAATTTATACTTAAATAATTCATCACATTTCAAGTCCCGAAACAGTATTATAAGGTAAGCGAAGGGCAATTAATTAATAAACTTTTAGAAGGACTTTACATCGAGAGGTTTTCCCATCAATTTGTCTTGCTCATGACATCAGAACTTGGAACGGTTTATGATTTATATCTCGCGCTTGAAATGCGGTCACCGAGACACTCGAGTACAATCTCTAGAGGTCTGGTGTGAAGATAATTTATTTTCTCGCTATATTTGTAGATCCTTGTAGCGAGGCGTATCGTGTCTGTCACATTGTAGAGTATATTCTGATTTTAAAAGTAAAAATTGGATATTTGATTTATTGAGTATTACGTTGTACTATGTATGGTTTAGGTTCTTTCTTTCAAGGGACGTGAGGATATAGATGAATGGATAAATGTATCACGTGATGAAGGATATAAATTAAATCTTGATATCTATACAAGAATTGTATCTGTATTAAGAAATAAGTATATTGAATTAGTTTAATAACAACAATATTTTTAAGAAGAAAATAGGCTAATGTTTCATTACCATTTCACGGGATTTATCTGTATATTTTTTATTATCGTCTATTATCATATTTAGGCTTTATACAGACACATCTATATTTATAACTGCAGTGACTGAGGCAACAGTGGTAGACCTGGAATGGCATATTTTCAATCGGCTAGAGGTTAGTAAATTACCGTGATTTAATTGGCCTTGGGGAAAAGCTAAACTTTTCAAGCATGCTCGGGTCATAGCATATATACGTGTAACTCGACTTCACAGGAAGCTGAATCATCCTGTGGTGCTATAACTTCATACTAGCAATCTCAATAATATGTTTAATGAGCGTTACCTTCTCTGTGTATCTATCACTCCCTTTTTTCTAAGACGCTGAAGCGTGTAATAAACATTTGGTTTCCAGTATACGTACTGAAATATCACAAATTCCATAGCGATCTTTCGTAAAAATAAGTCAATAACTTAAAAACTTCAATAAATAAACCAGAAAACCATTTTATCATTTTAAGTAAATGCACTAATCTACCTTTATTTCCATTTATATGCATAATTTTTTTTATTTTAGCAGCTAGGTCTTAATCAGGTGTTTGCTTATTCATCTCTAATCTAATATATTTCTCGCTCACAATCTTCACACGCCGTAGAATGGCTGTGGTATGTATAGTGAGCGTCATTAATTTGCATACAGATGGGGAAAACAATTTACTTAGTGGTAGGGACATAACAGCTATCCCCGTAATATTAGAAATTTGAAAGTTTGTGGTGATATTTGGGTTATTAGGATTTAATCACGCTTAAACTACTGAATAGGTTTAGTACTTCAAAACAAATCAAAGAGAACAAATTAATTTCAAAATGACGAGCTCGGTGGGTCAGTCGTGAATGACGCGACTTTAACACCAACGCTCGTGGGTTCGATTCCCACACAAGGCAAACATTTGTGTGCATAAACATGTCTGTTTGTATTGGTCTGGATGTTTTAAGAGAGGAAGGGCGCATCAAAGCAGCCCGTCTGAGGAAGTACTTCCACTTCACAGAAAACCGCAGCCAAATAACAACTACCTAGAGGGTTGTTGTGTTCCTGCGTGTGAGTGAGGTCACCAGTAAGCTCCCAAGGAGTTGCTGTGTAAGCAGCAGAGGAGGCATTGCGCGAGTCATACTTAATATATCGCAAGCATTAATAGGCTACCGTAAACATCTTCGGCGGAAGAACTAAAACAAATGATTACTGTAATGAATGAAGCCTTAAATGTAATAAAGACGAAAGCAATGGTTTGGAAGGAATGAAACTGCTACAAATTGCCAGATAATTATTAGAGATGAAAAACAGAAACAAGTGAATGTTTTTGTTTGTCTAGGTTCTATGTTTACGAGAATTAAAAAATGTGAGGGCGATGTTGAAAGAAGAGTGAAAGCAGGAAACCGTATCAATGGTGAGTTGTACTCAGTTTTAACGAGCGAAATTATATCGAGCAAAGCTATCTGCTAATGCTATCATTCAGGGTATATTAATGCCAATATTGATGGCATACGGCAGAACAACATGAGTATAGCAGAAGAAGCATGAAAGTAGAGTAAACGTGATAACAATGAGAGCGCTGAAGAGTATGTGTGAAATGAGAATGATTGATAGAGTATAAAATAGCACGACACAAGAACTATATGGTATGAAAGATGATGTAGTAACAAAAATTAAGAAGTTATTTAGAAAGAATTAATGATGAAAGAGTTACGAAAGAAGTGTATCAGGTAAGAGTAAATGGAAATATCGATAGGGGCAGCCTTATATGCACATATAGATCAAATTGGTCATGTGTTGAAAAAGTGTCAAATCAAAATGACCTAAACCCTAATGGCACGCATGAAGAGGTTGATGATTGTGGAAGAATCGGAAAAGGTATGTCTGGATCGGTGTACCTGGCGTTCCATATTCTCTGTCTACCCAAATTGGAGGCAAGCGTGATGATATCGACGCTTGAAAGGCAATAATTACCAAGCGACATATCGACACATCATTGAACTCAGCTAAAAATTCTGCGTCGATTGATCATACTTTCGTACCGCTCGGAGGAGTTTTGTCGTCGCTTGGTAATTAAAAAATAATCACTTTTTCACAGTTTTTAGACACCAAGCGACTAAATTTTTTTCGTTTTACAAATAACTTTCACTTGGTTGGTATTCAATTTAAACTTTTTGCACTTAGTAATTTTTGCCTTGACTCGTATTAATGCGTTTAGACGTAAAGTATTTTTTCACCTACGAAATTCAGATTATGAGCAGTGCCTAAGAAATTTTACCCGCTTAAGTATTTATTTTCCTCGTTATTTAAGACTTTTTAACATACCTTAAATTATATTCATTTTCATTTAGTAATTTTTCCCCAAATGCAATATACTTAAAAACGTAAAAAAGTAGTATTTTTCCTGCCTCAAAAGGATACATATTGTCGTTTGGTAATATTTTACCTTGCGTTTTTTTACTGTTTTTGTTAATAAGATAACTATTTCTGATATGAAATTTGTACTAAAATGAGCTTATCCCTGTTGCGCGTAGTTTGTTTTCTCGCTTATACGCGCTGTAAAGCCGATTTTGAGTAGATTAGTCTTTACCAAACTGTCGTATAGGCAACCCGCGTGCTCGCGCTCATCGCACAAACTACTTTGTCGCGTAGCTTGAGATTAGTGCCCAGTAAGTGTTTTCATTACTAAGATTTTATGACTGAAGCTAATTTACTTTAATTTAATTTAATTTTTTTTTACTAATTTGACACACATTATTGTTTCAGATTATGGATCGTAAACAACGACTAGATAACATTATGCAAGCTATGTCAAGCGCGGGTTTGGATAGCAGGGATTTGACCTTGGTAATGTGCCTGCTTAGTTAAATACTGAAACATTATTCACTGTTATAATTGTAAAAACTATTAAAATCAATATTAAGTTTAATTTCTAGGGGCCATGATATCGTGAATATCTTCGTACTAACAACGATAAAAATCTGCGACGATTGGAGCAAGTTCGTAAAAAACTAGTATTTATTGAACCGGTGTGTTTTTATATACATTTACTTGTTACGTAAAGCTGATCTGAATTTGGTATTTTTGTAACAATGTTGTGTGTTGCAATTTTTTTTAGCTTTACCTACCTTAAACACGATTCCCACACGGGACAAACATTTGTGTGCATGAACATGTCTGTTAGTCTTGGTTTGGGCAGTTTCTATGTATAATAAGTATGTATTTACAAAAAAAATGTATTTACGTATGTTTATCCGTTGTCTAGTATACCCATAACACAAGTTTCGTTTACTTTGGGACTAAATGGCGCTGTGTAATTTGTTCTATAATATTTATTTATTTGTACTACCCTTTATATGTGGAAATTCTTTTTTAGAACGAATTGAATATAGTAGGTAGAACAATCAGCATAACTTCCTTTTGTTACGCCATCTTTCGCCGATAATTTATTGATACACCTGCCGGATAACAATCAAATTTAAGACTAGCCTTATATGAGGTTACACAGTCTATTATATATATTTTTTCACAACATATTTTCAACGCCAATAGGTATTTAAAAATATGTATATTCATTAGTAATTAATAACATTATGAGTATGACGCTTGAAATACAAGGAATATCGTTCACGAGTAGCAAGTTGTAATGCAGAACTTGGTCATGGGAACGATAATACTGCCAATATTGTAAACATGCATAGGCTACTGTAACTACTTTACATAAGGTTCGTCCTATGCTTCTATGCCTTTGCTTTGAAGCAAGATTGCGACACTCGTTGTTTCCACTTGGCCTGAATTAAACTATTTCTGTGATTTTACTATTACGAATTTATGAATAAATTCCAGTTATGTCATTTAACACAGGCCCCTTTTATCCGTTTGGGTTTAACAACTGTTTTATGGCTACCCTTGATTTGAAGTCACGTTCTCAAACATAATAAAATATTTAATAGTGTGGTTGGTTTACGTGAATTTGTAAGTTTGCTCAGTCTATTTTTGATAGAGTATATCATGGTATAATAATAAGAGTATGTTTGACTTACATAATTATTTAGATTTTGTATACGAAGACGGAAAGTAAACATAGGAACTTCTAAACTAAATAAAGAACTACTTATCAAAGAATTAGATAGTTCGAAATTAACAGAAAAAGTATCTTTCAATAATGGTTAATAACCTAACCTACACCAGAATACGAATCAGGGACCAATTAGTTAATAGACCAGTCTATCCTATCCCCTAGATTATAACTGTCAAATGTATTATTTGGTTTTATAATAAATTTCCTGAAGCAAATATTTTCTTGAATGAAAATTTATATATACAATCATGATAAAAATTCTAATAAAAATAAAAAAAAACCTATTTCAAAAAGTCTTAAGCTTATGTTACAAAGAGGTGTAAATGATCCAGTATACGCATATTTTTATTAGAATTTAGTAGAATTTACCTTTTGTTATTTGTGTATTTTTCATCCAGCCAACGCTACAAGAATCACTTTAAAGGCGTTTCATGGGTTTTAAAATAGAATTGTCAATACTGGCAAATTGATATATGTCCTTAATTCTCCAATTCACTCAAAAAAAAATATTTCTGAGCCAAAAAGAGTTATAGTTCTAAAAGTTGTAGCTTAATTAATAATTTTATTTATAAAATAATATACAACTTTTGAATTTATTTGTGACTACCAAAAACTAATTAAGTTTATTGCGATTTCTATTCTGAGCTACGACTCATTATTTATTCGTAAATTCTGAGTAAATGTCTGCATCTTTATCTGATTTATATTTACAATTGTAATCTTAAATTAAATAGATTGTATATATAATAATAATAGATTCTAGCACTTCACAGTAATAGATCAGTCATTCCATATGTCGTCGATAAACAATAATAAAATTTACGCCTTTGTATTTTCAATTTTCTGTTTTATTTTTGGATCCGACTTTTATAGATTATAATAACACATGCAGTTAAGATTCCGAGATGTGTTTTACAGCGTCATCGATTACCATTTCCAATCTCAAACATTCCAAATACACGCAAGATAAATAAATCATCTTGAATACTTTAGCGTTACTATGCTATCTACAAATATGAATTTCATAGTAGTTTATTTTGTTAACTCTCTACTTAGAAGTAGTTCACAGCATATATTTTGCTGAGAGTAATAATTTTGATAGATTACTATAGCTTTTTGGCCCAATATAATGTCAGCGCAATATATGAATGCATCAGACATAAATTGAACACTTTCTGTGAATGTAAGTTCAGCACGAATGAAATCTCCTACGCGAGAAGCGACAAGGGAAGCAAAGCCTGCCCAATTGACATTTTTAGTTTTATATTGAAAGCCAGTAGTATACTGTTGCTTGTTAACTTGTCAAAAACCGGGAAGAAACAATTACGATTGTGTGCAATTGTTTTATAATAATGCGCGGTCGGCATCCTTTATGATTTTCATGTTTAAGTACAGCCGGTTTAATGCCTTCTACCGATTGTAGCTTCTGAATTTGAGCATCATTCGCCACACGTCAAAACTACGTCATCCGAATTGGCAGTTTTCTTAACGCCTACAATTTGAAAATCATCATCAGATGACTTGATGGCTTACATATATACCTTCTTTCGTAGCTTCGGACGTTTTGAATTCCGCGGATCGTGTCTCTGTGGGATATACCATAATGCAAGGCATTGGTTCGCGAGCTTGAACGGGTTTATTCTGCTTGGGCAGACGAAGATTCAATTTATCTGAACATGGTTATGTTTTGCTTCTAATTTTTGAGTGCTAGCAAATCACGTTCTGTTACGGCAAGCTTCGTTTCAGTTGTTACTAACTTTATGGCCATCATAGACACTAAAGAAATAACCATTGTCATGTCCATTATTGCTAATCTATGAGCGGCACTAATGAGAGAGGTCAGCCCGTTAATAATTTCGTAAATTTTTGCCAAACATTGTGACGTTACTTGTAGTTGTGGGCGGGAAGCGCGGCGTTAAGTTGCTACGACCAAAAACCAACGTTTTATCTCTCGTACCACCACTATCATCACCACCAGGAGATAACAATTAACTTATACGCTTTTAATATTTTAATGCTACTAATTATTCTTAAATATAACTTGACATGTAGTAAAATATATGATCGTTATATATACATGAAGAATGCTCTAAATTGCCAGTTTGTAGTTACATCTTTCTGTCTCCATTTCAGGAAACCAGAAATCAATGCCATGTGATATTTACACCTCTTGGGTAATGATATTTGGGCAAGAAGCAAGTTCTTTTAGCATATGGGGTAAAATGTAAAAAGCTTTTTTGAAGTCTAATTATATGTATGTATGTTTTAAAAAAATCATCTGCGATGTTTGATTGACCAATTGTTATTGTAGTGTTCCAATGTCAATTTTATTCAACATGCAAAAAACGATACATTAAATAACCATTGTGCGTCAAAACATAACGCGATTTACATTATGAACAGCGCCATCTGTTGGTTCGATGGTGAAAAAATTTAATATTAAAAGACGCATAAACAACTGTGAAGTGCAAAAAGCGAAATCTCATAGCAAGTATTTGTATACAGAAAATGTTAGATCACCCTTTTATAACTTAATTTATAAGCTATTTTAAAAATCTAGTTATAAAAGCAAAGCCTAGTATTTTTTCAGAAATGTCTTTTAACTTATATATGTTTACGATTTATATACATTCATACCAATTAACCTCTGTGATTGTTAACTCGAACATTAAAGCGGTTTTGTTGATAAATGTGCCATTTAGTCTACAAATTGTTATGAAATAGGATGCTGACTGTAATGTTGTACATGGTAGGTTTGTGTTACGTGAGTGTGAAATTACACTAACACTTCAAACGCTTCCGTTCTCAATAGGTGTGACTGTATCAAATTAAATCAATAGTTTTGGGTATTCACGAACATATAAGTTGAATACGTACATATATACTAGTATAATAGTTCATCCTTTATAGAGGACTGGTTTTTGTTCGTTACGTCAGAATTACAATAATCAAATTCGCTGGGATATCAAAGAAAATAGTATTTGAAAGTACCATCACACAAGGGTACAACTGACGATATAAATTACATAAGTGAATGCGATTGTATATTTTGGATGCGTTTTTATCAGGGATTGAAGGTAACAGTCGATGTGGAGAGACGAGTAAATAAGGAAAATGTATGAATGGAGCGTTAAGGAAACCTCTAGGCAGCACATATTAGAGTCGTAAGTATGTTAGGTGTTAAAGAAGCAAGTGAGGTTTGTAAGGATCGAGTCATGTAGCGCTCAGTTCTTTCTACATACCACGTAAAGGATTTCGCGTGAAGTTATAGATAGAATCAGAAATTACGATATTTGCAACAGAACTAGGGTATCCAACATAGTCGCAAGCTGAAGTAGCAGTGGGTCAGGCACATAGTTCGTAGAACCAACGACTTCTGGGAAAGAAAGGTTGTTGAGTGTCCCCGTACTGCTACATGTGGTATGAGATGGGTCATCTCATACCACATGTAGCAGTACGGGGGCACTAGGTAAAGCGACGACCTCAAGATATTTTTAGTGAGCCGATGGATGCAGGAGGCACAGTATCAAGACGAATTGCTCTCTAGAGAGAAGATGACATATGTTCAGCAGTGGACGAATACGGGCTTTTTTTTAAATGTGGCCTGTCAAAATGTCCCCATCGCGCCTGATGGAAAGCGTCAATGAGAACCAGATGTGAGGACAGCCATCACAGTGATTAGCGCTATGCTGGCTGTCCCCCCCTTGACGGCCCGCTAAGGTGCCTCTTCACACCTCGTCAAAACGACCCGGGATTATAGAAAGTAAGGGAACACATGCGCCGGAAGCGAATTCCACATTTTGATAGTCCGACAAAGAAATGAGTCGCCGAACTTCTTAGTACGGGAGGTAAGCAACCCAACTCTATGTGGATGTGATCTCAGCCCAGCGCGAGTATTCCGGAGGAGAAAAGGAGAAGGAGAGACGAGGTGAAAAAGCTCCTCAGAACATTCCCCAGGATAGATACGGTAGAGAACACTCAAGCTACCTATATCCCCACGCAGTTGAAGAGGTTCAAGGAAGTTAGTGACCTCAGCGCTATCTATGATGCGTATAGCGCGGCGCTGCATTAATACGAGAGCGTCAAGTAGATATTTGGCAGACCCGTCCCAGAGGTGAGAACAGTACGCCACGCATGGGCGAACTTGCGCTTTGTATAGAAGACAGCGCTGCTCAGGCGTGGAGAACCGTCTCACCCTGTTCAGGATTCTGAGTTTTTTAGAGGCCACAGAAATATCGCTCTCGATATAGTATTTGGGGTTAAGGACACCTCTGATCTTGAAGCCGAGGATGGTAAGATTATCTGTATCTGCAAAGGAGTGCTCTGAAGAGAGGGAAGAGGATGGAATGGAGAGACCTTGGCACTAATTGCATACGCCTGGGTTTTATTGGCATTCAACTCAACCAAGTTGTTGGAGCCCCATCGAGAAATGCGATTCATCACCTAGTCGAGCTCAACGACAAGTGCACGTCTTTTATCCTCTACTTCGGCCTGGCTTGCCGCAGGTCGTCCATCATATCGCGCATGAACTGTACTGTCATCTGCTTAGCAATGTATGTTACCAATTGATAACATATCATTAATATGCAGCAAAAACAGGGTGGGCGATATGACAGACCCCTGCGGAATTCCGGCGTTCACACGCAGAAGCTGCGATGACTGGCCGTCGTAAAGGACTCGTATGGTGCGTCCCTGGAGAAAAGCAGCAATCCAAGCGCATAATCGAGGTGGTAGACCGTATGCTGGAAGCTTGGAGAGAAGCGCGTGATGTCAAACCCAATCAAAAGCTTTGGCAATATCTAGGCTGATTGCCAAAGATTCACCATGCTTGTCTATAGCTTCACCCCACAGGTGAGTTATTAACAATATCGGGTATCCTAGTGGGTTGGTTTACTAGTTTAGTCAAGTCATGCGTGAGAGCGAAGGCATGCATGACTCGCCTTGCGTTGTCAGTTTTGAAGGAACTGAGCCAAGTCTCATGGTGGGTATTAAATTCACCCAGAATTACAATTTCGGCATACGGGAACCGCTCCTGAGCCTCGTCAACTGCTCGACTCAGGTGTTCAAAGAGTCGAGATGTCTCGGTATGTCCAGAATGGGAATTATAAAGGCACACGTAAATTCGGTTCATAGAGCCCAGGTTTACGAGCACCCAGAGGGTGGATAGAGAAGGGTCCTCAAGACAACTCAGGCGGCGACTGTAAACATCCGCCCTAGCAAACAAGCATACATCGGTTTTGGACGGAAAGATTCTTCCAGTACATAGCCGGGGTAGTGTATATATGCTGTGTCAGCGGGGCGGCTTATTTGTGTCTCCGTGAGGAAGAGTAATGCGGGTTTAGTCGTCTCGGGATGATAGTGAACGGCATTGAGGTTAGAATGGAGTCCGCGGATGTTGGCGAACTACACCTCAAAAAGTTTGTTATTCGTGGGAGAGAGAGATGCCGCTGTAGATCCTCTATACGTATGCTGTGCTGTCATTTTGTTGCGAAAAGGAGGAAGAGGAGTTGGGAGGGAAAAGAAAAAGAGACGTGAAAAAGACGATTAACGCAGCAACAAAGACGGACAAAGCGTGTTAAATTGCGGTTGTAGGCATGTGCGCAGTTGGAACTATGTAGTTCGGAGTCGCATTGGCTGACCGGCGGAAGTTCTCCCATACCCCCCCAGAAATAGTCGCCGGGTCCAACCATAACCGGGCACCACCCGGCACGACGAACCACTCTGGGATTATGCGTGATCTGGTAGGGCAGCCTCTTGAGTTGGTTAGATCCAATTGGGCCCTTGTACTATGCCACGGGCGGTCAGCGGCACCACCGTTTCTACGGGTCTCTCTGACCGGCGGGTCAGCTCGTGCGCCCCGAACATGCCTCCGTTTAAACTACTATATGGTCCCGCATTTGTTGCGACGATGATCCTCTCGGCCCAGTTAGTGCAGTGCTGACTCTGGACCGCGACTCGAACGGGTATGAGAACGAGTCACTATGGCGAGATTTTTACATCTGCTTGGTGGTAACTATTACTGGATGACCCTTCTACAACGGGGTCTACCACCAGAGAATTTTCTACTCGATTAGCACCACCCAGGGGTCACGTGCAGGAAAACTAGGGTAAAGCCTGCGGACGTGAGTAGCATCCCACACATGAAATGATAATGATGATGAAGCATCGAGGGTGACAATATGCGAGCTCCTTGTGTTAAAAGCATTCATAATCTATGGTAACCATTTAACTTTAAGTGGAGTGTATACTTGTTTTCCTCTCCACGTTGTAGACAAAAGGAACCTTAAAATTAGCGACCGTAAATGAAAAGAGCTATAAATTTAAAAGAAACAAATAAGGACGGAGTAATTTTGCAGCAAGGAACTTGGTCTAAATATAGATTAATTCAATATTTTTGAGATAAATCTCAGTGACAAACTGACAAACAGATACGGGAGTGATCCAATTAGAGTTGTGTTTTTCCTAGTTTCAGGTTCCCTAAAAACTCACTATAAATAGTCTTCCAAATTAAACACGATTGTGCACATTCATGTGCCTACAATTAGGCCTGAATTCTGCCTGATCAGACTGCAATGATCGAAAATCGCTCGCACAGTTGTACAGATTATTCCGCACCACCTGCCGAGGGTCTGAATAAATTCCAATTTGGGATTCTCTAAACTCACTAAACTAAAACAACAGACACTGTATTTATCAACTATGAGAAATAGCTTACAATGTTTACTTTGCGTCCATTATAATTACAAGTTGTGTAGGAATGTTACAGGTAGAGGAATCTTTATACAGTTTATTTTCATGTAGGTGGGAAATACGGTAAGGTTTGATATTAAGTAGTTACTTTAGCGTGAACACTTGTATCGAAGTCAGGGGTGTTACTTATGCATTTGTAATCCTGAACAAACTACCATATATATACCAGTCATACACATACAAAAGCAAACACGCTCCCACATACATTTACGTATATATAAGAGCTCACACAAAGAAGCAACCGCACACACATATACATTCACAGACAAACACCCACGGACAGCCTATTATACATATACACATTGAAATACGCGCGCATACACACACTTACGGATACACACAAAAATATACGGTTTTCATAGGTTCATATCAAGAACGAAAAAATATTTTCTATTCAAGGTTAAAAAAGAATATGCTTGTGATGTAGGTACTTCATTTCATCAATCAGAGCCTTATCGGCAGCATAAGATACAAGCTAGTAACTTGGCATTTGGCATAGATATATGAGTTATTTCATTACTACTCTGCGGTTTAATAGAAATACAATTCCAATATTCAGTGCTGTAAGCTCTGAATATAGAAGCTATGAGCATCACAAATAAATATTTAGTTATCAAAGACATAATAAAAACTTTTTTCTATATTTTCTCCGAGTAAATGTTAAAATCAGAACTGTTATGCACGAATAGAAATGTTATTGAATTTTGTCAACATGAAATATGGAGAACTTTATCAAAAATACTTCGTGCCATTTCTCAATTTTGCAAAATCATGAAAAGAATATTTTTCGCACGTGATACTTTTCACAGCTGAGAATATTTTAGTGCCTACCTAAATTTAAATCACTGAATAATATTTTATATACATGTTTATCGGAAATTAATTTAAACTTCCATAAATATTAAGTCGTTAAAATTATGCATGTGAATTCGTTATATTATATTATACAGCATAGGATACTAAAAGGTAAATCTCTGTATAGAATTAATTGTTAATAGATTCAGGCGTTATTTTGCGAAAGTCAAATTTAAATGCAATTTGATCTAACCTGCTGCTTTTGGTGGCGGAAGCACACAAAGCAGGTTAGATCAAATTGCATAGAATTAATTGCTCAATACAGTATGGAAGCTTGGAATCGTCAACCATTATCACATATTTTTAAGGCGCATCTAAATAGCCCTTCTGCAGTACCTCCACCTCAATAAAACCCGAAGCCAAACAGTAACTCCCTGGAGGGTTGTTTAATTCTTGCGAGTGAGGTAAGTGAGTTGAGTAAACTTCTAAATAGTAAGTATTGCAGGTGTACATAGGCTACGGTAACCATTTTACATCAGGTGCGCCATATGACTGAATGCTCCTACGTTATATAAAAATTTTATCTCCGAAGTTAATAACAAAGCTCAAGTTGGCATGTAGGTACTCCTAGAAGTATATAATAATGGGTACTTCAGGTGTACCAGTGGGATTTGAGACTTGTATGAGTATAAAAAGTGTTAAAATCAAATTGAAGTCCTACTTTGTTCTTTTGGGTACAAGAAGTTTTTTAGAACAAACTAATATATTCAATTCTATTTATTCATAAAAATAATAAATTATTAACACATTTTATATAAATAAAAACATTTGAAAGCTTAACAAGTAGGTCAAATATAATTTATAATGTCAATTTTGATTTTGCAAAAATGTCAAATAAATATATAAGTATAAATTAACTAAAAGTCATCAATCCTATATGTAACAGCACGTGCTCAGCAACAATGTTCTTAGGTCATTCTTGAATTTAGACAGCTTTCTCTCTGATTTAACATTTCTTTTCTAGCGTACCCCGAGGATTCACTCATATTTAATTTTATGCATCTAGCGAGTTGCGATGTTGCAGTTATAAAATATCTAATTGCATTTTATCCTTTCATCAATGTAAAATAGAACAGACATTAAATATTGAAAGATGGAAATAGCAGGATGCACATAGTAATTACAGACGCAATTCCTTTATGCAGCGTGTTGCACGCGCGTTTAATAATATTGATATGGATGCCGACCTGCTCTGCATCAGCACCACATCCATCAAGAGGCATTTAGCAAATAACTTCTTCCTGAAATAATTAATTAAAACTTCAAAAAATATTTCTGCTCCATACAAATTGTCAACCCCTTTTCAGCCCCGTAAAGGTGGAATTTTGAAAAACGCTGAAATTACTTTCTTTGACGTCTTGATTGAGAGGTATATTTACAAAATCTAAAGCAGCTCACTTTAAAAAAAAACAATTTCTTAACAATTCAACTTTTTAGTTCCAGAAATACTTTTGACCCCCATTACACCATTTAAGGGATAAAATTTTTGAAAACGCTGAAATTCCTTTTTTTTATTCTGATAGAGAGTATCTGTACAAAGTTTCAAGTCACTAACTTGAAAAAATATTTCTGTTTCATACAAATTGTCAACCCCCCTTTTCAGCCCCCTAAACCTTTGTGGAATTTTGAAAAACCCTGTAATTACTTTTTTGACGTCTTGATTGAGAGTATATTTACAAAGTCTAAAGCAGCTCACTTTAAAAAAATCAATTTCTTAACAATTCAACTTTTTAGTTCAAAAATAACTTTGACCCCCATTATACCCTTTAAGGGGTGGAATTTTTGAAAACGCTGAAATAGCTTTTTTTAGATTCTAATAGAGAGTGTCTGTACAAAGTTTCAAGTCACTAACTTAAAAAAATATTTCTGCTCCATACAAACTGTCAATCCCCTTTTCACCCTCTTAGGGGTTGAATTTCAAAAAATCCTTTCTTATCTCTCGTGAGAATTACAAAAGTAACATCTTTGCAAAATGTCAGCTTTCTAGGTTCAAAGGTTTGGCCTCAGCGTTGATGTCAAAGTCAAAGTCAAAATCTTTTTATTCCGTAAAAATGGCTACATTTGTTTGGAATCGTCACAATTTTTTTCCCTACCGTGCAGTTCATGACTAGGTGAGCACTGATAAAAATACTGCCAAAAAACTCAGGCATCCCTCTTTTGGTATCCAAACAAATTTACATAATTTATTAATTACATTATAATTGGATCGACTCACTCCCAGGCATTTTTATCATTAATATAGTCAGATACTTTATAATATGCCCTGCTACACAATTTGGCTTTAATGGTAGTTTTAAATTTGTTTATTGACAATTCTCTTATATTGCTGGGAAGTTTGTTATAGAACCGTATACATTGCCCCATAAAAGAATTACTTATTTTGTGGAGACGGCTTGGATGTAACACAAGATTATGCTTATATCTAGTATTTATGTTATGAGTATCACTCTTTTTACAAAATGAGTCTATGTTTTTATGAACATACAAAAGATAAGTCAGTGAATTAGTCAGGAACTCCATTCTTATATATATCGAAGCATATCATAGAATGGAAAGATGTCTGTCTGCTCTATTCTACATTGATGAAAATATTAAATGCAATTAGATATTTTATAACTGCAACATCGCAGCTAGCTAGATGCACATAATTAAATATGAGTGAATCCTCGGGGTACAGCTAGAAAAGAAATGTTAAAAAATAAATGATGAGAAAACAATACCAACCACGGTTCTTAGATTTATTAAAAGTAAGACGTTTACTTAGGACTCGTAGGCATTATTTCAGACAATATAAAAATATTTTCAGATATATGACAACAAAATTTGAACAAAATTTAAGAGATCATTTTATAGTTTGACCTCATTATTCCACGGCACATGTTCAAGTGTTTTTGAATTTTGCATAAAATACTTAGTTTTAAACTACTTAGCTCTACAAATTGAATCTCAAATCTCGAAGAGGCTTTTATTTATTTAAGCATAAAAATATCAGAGGTTTCTTTTATGTAAAAGCAAGATAGTTATCGCTAAAATAAGTGTAAAACAAAATAGGGGCATCTCAAGAAAAGTTTCGTAACAAGAAAAAGGTCAAAAGAACTCGAGAAAAGAAAAAATTAAATGTTGGTACTTTCGCCACAATTTGGAATATCTCTTCTGACAAATAACTAAAGTTTTCACTTTATCAGAACGACTTTATCCAACGACATGCTATTTACCAGAAATATGTTTTTTTTATTATTGTAGCATCGTGTACTTACGCTTCATTGCAATTTTTGTTTTTATATTCTCCAAAATTACGGGTGTTAATCTCGGTATAGGATAGGTGTGCACGGGATTATAGATCCAACACGTCCAAGAGGCCCCTTAATCAAGATTGGTGTATTATGATCTGTTTATTGCATGTAGATAGAGTACGCTATTTAAAAGTGTACATTATTATAAAAATAAATATTTAATTAATTTTCACTTCCTTAAAATATGTATAACTTTTATGTACCAATTTATTAAAGTGTATATTTATATGGCTGCTGAAGTACAGCCACGTCGCTCTTGTCTTCCTGAGTCTGAAACTCCATAGTAATGTATCCCCATTTCTAAGCTTAAGAAATTTTTCGCCTTGATGCCGCCCGTCTGACAAGCCATAGTAAGTAAGCTCATAGTAGCCATAGTAGACACTCAGACATATTCAGACTCAGGAAGACAAGAGCGACGTGGCTGTACCACGTCGCTCTTGTCTTCCTGAGTCTGAAACTCCATAGTAATGTATCCCCATTTCTAAGCTTAAGAAATTTTTCGCCTTGATGCCGCCCGTCTGACAAGCCATAGTAAGTAAGCTCATAGTAGCCATAGTAGACTTGTCAGAGGGGCGGCATCTAGATGAAAAATCCCAATCAATTTTACACAGTTCATAGAGCATTCCTCCATTCTGTCCTCCTGTCCTCTGTTATCAGTTCTAGCGTTATGTAACTGATTGACAATTTTGTAACTATGGTATTACATTTCGTCGATAGAGTTGGCGAGCAGCTAGCAAGCCTTTCCTCAGCCATGTTTTCTGATCGCTCGCTAAAGCTGCTGAGGAAAGCTTCTGTCTACCGTCCATACCATCACTACGAAAACCGGATGGCAGTTTGATCTATAGCGCTAAGAAGAAAGCCGATGTACTCGGTAATCTAAAAAACACAAGTTTCTGCGTTCACCGCCAAGAATTCCAGAACACGTCTCTTACTGACGCATTTTTTATTATTTTAGGTTGGGATACCCTACATTGAGCAGAGCGTACAGACGTACTTATCCAACATTTCATTTTAATTATCAAAGTCCAAAAAAGGACTACTTTTGACATTTAAGAAAAATAGTTGAACTTAATATTATTTTTTTTTATTTCGCTTATTAGTTAAAAAGTGCCCTAAGGGGTATCAATATAAGAATTCATCAGCACGCATTGCTGCCAGATCGGTTTTGGAAACTATTTTTCCTAAAACGATTAGTGCCTCGTATGCGTTGTATGGTACAGTTAGCGGCAAGCTTTCTGAGGAACAAAAGTGCGCCGAACACTATTCCTGATTTGCGCAAGCCTTAACCTGAATTTTATAGTTTTTTTTAATAATTTCCATAGCTGAGTACTATGAAATATTTAGAAATTTATACTCCATAAGACGGTTAAACAGTAAATTGTTCCTTTAAAGTTCTCACGCAAGGCTACTTTTTTCATTAACAATTTCATAATTTAGTAGTTAGTAATATTGGCACACATTTTCAATATTATTTAATATATTTTTATATTCATTGATCAAGAATGTATTACAAATTTGTAATACATTAAAAAATTAAACCTATTCACAATGGTATGATTTTGTTTACAATTTATAGAAAATCTATTGCGGTCAAACACATTTATATGGACAAGAAAAAACGAAAATACAATTTTCCTTAATCGTTTTACTTGAGTGACAATATGTATAAATTAAAGAACGCAACAAATCAGAGAACGTACGAAACCTTCAAAATACGAGCCAGACTCACACTTTTCCGATAGTCCACCTATTTCTATCACCACTATAATACGAGATACTTAAGTAAAAAAGTATCATTATTATCAATAATTATGTACCACATGAAAATCCAGACAATTTGTGTCAAAAGTTTTCTTATCTCAACTCTAATTAGGGAGCACAAATAATCACAAAATCTCTTCCTGCTTCCGTCGCCAGAACAAGAGAAACAATATATGCAATTATATATTCTGAGAACGCGGGGCAATTAACATGGAAATTCTCGTTAGCGTTTTGCAAAGGGAAACTTTTGATGTTAAGGAAGAGGGAAAAAAATTCAAGAGCTGCTCCCGGCCTCATTAACGAGCCTTTAATACTAGTGAGATGCTTCCGGGCAGTGACTGCGTAAGAATTTTAAGCCGGTTGCATTTTTTAAAACGAATGTTCTGTACTGTCAACCGTTATCCCGTCTATCCTATTGTTTGCCGAAACAAAAAAGACATGAAACATGGTGGTGAAAATGAAATGGCTCTATCTGTACAAAAATAGGACTGCGGTGTGCTGCAAAAAATTTGAAACAAATAGTTGGTAGAGTAAAAAAATGTGCATTTTAATCCATATGCTATTAGTAAAGTTTGCTGTATGAGGATATAGTGCAAAATCGTGGCCTGTTTACAGGTTTAATATAATGTTTACATTATTTTGCGTGATGAATTAATGGCAAATAGATCCATTAGTCACATTCTGAAGAATCCAGAACTAATGTAAGGATTACGATTGATGATGAAGTGTTGGAACAAGTGGATGAGTTTGTATATCTTGGATGCGCTTTCAGCAGGGATGGAAGGTACACCGCAGATGTGGAAAGACGAGTGAGTGCTGGGAATAGTGTGAATGGAGCGTTGGGAAAACTTCTTGGCAGTAAAATCCTGAGCCAGAAGGCACAACTCGCTATACACAATGCAGTGTTGGTCCCAACGCTAACTTATGGAAGCGAGAGTTGGGTATGGCAGAAAGAGCATGAAAGTAGAATAAACGCGGTTGAAATGCGAGCGCTGCACAAAATTTGTGGCGTAAGGCTCGTAGACCGTATTCGCAATGATGATGTTAGAAATAGAGTTGGTCTGAAAGAGAGCGTCGGTGTTAAAATAAGAAGAGGCATGCTCCGATGGTTCGGGCATGTAGAAAGAATGCAAGATGAAAGAATGACGAAGCAGATATACAATGCAAAAGTGGAAGGATGTAGGAGCCGGGGAAGGCCAAGACTTACCTACCATGACCAAATTGGTCATGTTCTATCAGAAGGTGATGTCAGGAGCCCTAGAAACCGGCGTGCGTGCATGAGAAGAGCAATGAATGTTAAAGAAGCGAGTGAGATATGTAAGGATCGAGTCACGTGGCGATCGGTTCTCTCTGCCTACCCCGCAAGGGATTTGGCGTGAAGTTATAGATAGATAGATAGTCACATTCTCATATAGTGGCTCACAATTGTGCACAGTGCATAGGGGATATCTATATTCAGAGTTTAACTGTATATATGCTACACTTAGTAAATAATCATAAATAGTCAATAGAGAGCATAAGAGCAACTCTTCAAATAGCCAAAATCAGCAGTCACTATGACTAATATCTATATCTATATGTATATCTATATCTATATCTAGTGTCTGTTTGTAATATTAAAATAACCGTATTAAAATAATATTAAAATAAACTTTTTACTAAATGCATATGGATATATACATGGTACATATACCAAAATGAATATTTTTTCAATTTTTGTCTGTCCGTCCGTCGTCTGTTTGTTCCAGCTAATCTCTGAAACGGCTGGACCGATTTTGACGGCACTTTCACTGGTAGGTACACGACTGTTCAGGGCATAATATAGGGTACTTTTTATACCGTAACTATTTAGGGTTCCTGCGTAAAATATAAAAACTGTTAAAACTAGGGGGAAATATCTGCCCCTTCGGGGAACTTTGCACTTTTAATTTTATTATTTTGACAGAATACGTATTTTTTGTGACATAAAATAACTACCCATTTTTTTATATATTATATGTATGTATGTATATCTTCACGCCAAGTCCCTTGCGGGGTAGGCAAAGAGAACCGAGCGCCATAAGACGCGGTCCTTGCATACTTCACTCGCTTCTGTGACATTCATAGCTCTTTTCATGCACGCTCGCCGGTTCCTGGGGCTTCTGACATCACCTTCTGATAAAACACGACCAATTTGGTCATGGTAGGTTAGTCTCGGCCTTCCTCGGCTCCTACATCCTTCCACTTTTGCATTGTATATCTGTTTCGTCATTCTTTCGTCCCGCATTCTTTCTACATGTCCGAACCAACGGAGCATGATATTATATATAATAATATAATATGTAATAATAATAATATAAATAAAATTGAAGTGTCTCAATGTGATTTCAAAATAAAGCCTTTATCTTAAGCTCATATTGTTATTTGCACGTTACCAATGCCTAAATATGCATTTTTAACTTTTTTGTCAGTCTGTGTGTGTCTGTCTGCCTGTTAGTTTGTCCGGGCTAATCTTCGAAATGGCTGAACCGATTTTGACAGGACTTTCACAGGTAGGTAGGAAAGACTGTTCAGAGCAGAATATAGGGTACTTTTTTATCCCGTAAATATTCCTGCATAAAGGATTCCTGCGTAAAAAATGAAAAACTGTTAAAATTAGGGGGAAATATCTTCCCCTTCGGGGTTTTTTGCAATTTTATTTTTATTATTTTCATAGAATACGTATTTTTTGTGACGTAAAATAACTACGCATTTTTTATGTAATATAAATAAAATAAATATACGTTGCCACCCGTAAAGATTAATAGATGGCGCTATATGAAAATTGAATCGCTGTATGGTTGCATCTAAGACTCTGAACTTTGTTTTTTTTTTTAATAGAAAGAATTTTAGGTCTATAGAGAAATAAAGGCTACTAAAAGTCAAATCTCATGCGTGCGAAGCCGCGGGCTTCAGCTAGTATGTACATATAATTGATAATTGGTGAACTCACTTAAGTAAAAAAAATGAAATTTCATAAGTGTCTTTGTAAAATATTAACGATGTTAATGATGTACTACTCGTACAATCGTAAAATCAAAATGACTGTCATAATATTACAATCGAATTTGCTTAGATTATACAATTATCTGTAATTTAAAAATATAATTGATGTTAACAATGTCAACTACTATCTTGCATAATGGGTAAGTATCTATCTACAACTGTATTCATAGATTTGGAAAAGATTACCCGGCGTACTGAGAAAAATGAAAATTTACCATAATCATAAAATATCGTGACGTAACTTTTAAATAGGTACAAGTAGTACTATTGTAGTACTGTTGTTCTGAAATGAAGGCGATGAAGGTAAATACTATGCTAGAATAAAGAAAACAGGGATAAAAATTCTGTATTTGTCAATGGGCCCTCGCGGGCCCTTAGACACGTGATACATTTATAAAATTAGATGTTATTATATTTTATGATTTTCATATTGTGATTGTATTTTTTCATTAGCATTTCGAAAATGACCATTAACGAAGAGGAAAAGTCGGAATAAACTTGCCAACATAGGTATTTTTTCAATTAACATTACAAAATCTATGTCAGTAAAAAAAGTAAAATAATGAAATTAAATTATAGAAAATGATTTATGAATGTTCATCAGTAAGAGTAGATATTATTTTATGCGATTACTGGTCTAAGGCTTTATAATAGAATATATAGATAATAATTCAGTTACAATATCCACATGTATAACGCAACAAACCTCGCATCCACGGTTGACAGCATGCCACACATGGATTTAATGTGTATTAGAAGTATCTATGAAAGTCACTCTGTGTAATACTCGTACTTAGTGCCAAAATGTGAAGCAGCGAAATTGATCAACCACAGCGTGGTGTTCCAGGAGCGGGGCGCTTCTCCAGATTGCGGTCGTTAACATTGGAAGTCTACCTTTAGTTGCGTGTGTTGTAGTGGAGTAATTTGTGTTTGTTTGTATTGTGATGCTATTTTAGCCAGCTAAAATCTCAAATTAGTGTTTAACTATTTATAGTACATATTATTCAGAGTAGGCAGCGAAAACCGAGCGCCACATGACTCGGTCCTTACACACCTCAATTGCTTCTTTAACATTCACAGACTTTCTCATGCACCTTCGCACGCCAGTTTCTAGGGCTCCTGATAACATTTAGATATAAATATACGGTAGATAGTCTGTATATTCATCACGTTCATATTTTAAGCTCGAAAACTACATGAATGCTTCAATTTTATACATGCCCATAAAAAGTATCATATTCTTGCTTGAAGTTACTGTACTTAGTTACTATACTTACATAATGGTTAATGATTTGGTTTCTTTGTATTTGCGTTTTATTAATAAACAATTTCACTGAAAATATGCCCAATTTAAATTTGATCAGTATAGCACGACTCTATTTATGATATTAATTAAAGGTATTCAGATTGCTGTTCCATAAACTCAATCTATCTCCTATTTTAGAGATTTGTATTATCTCCTGCAAACTGTATTTCGCGTCGTTATTAATTCTGTGCATTCATATAAACTGCTTGATCAATATGTAACCAGGTTACCAGGTAGCTTTAACTAATGTTGAAGTAACGATCGCACTTCTAATGTAGGTGCAGTGAATAGATAGCAAAAGAAAATTGTTTTGTTTATATAAAGGCCTTTAAACTTCTCTTAAGATATTGAAGAGGTCCTCTTAACATTATTGGTTCTTTGAAGATATTAGAGTCATTCACTATTCACGATTCGAGGAAGAAATTCAATCACTTAGGCGCTAGCCTGGGGAGCCAATGCTCCTTCAGCTAAACACAGATCGACTGCCAACATATCCACATGGTAAATGCGAGGGTGAGCTTTTCCTTCAGCCCTCCATATATCTTTATTTTTTCACTTTAGGCTTGTAGAGGTCTTCGAGGTCTTTAAAATCATTAACTGAAAATGGGCTCAGGTGTCAATGAGATCCTAGGAATCGTGTTCAAATACCTTTCATTGTTCGTCATAAAATTTTGGTAATCTTCAGCCTATTCAAATATAAATTTCCATCCGCCTTGAGGGGTGGGATCTCCAAGCTAGGTAAGAGCCTGACAGATTCGATAAACTATCATCCTGTCACATTTTTAATATCTTTCTCATTTCATGAAGTTCACTTTGTCAAATAACATCAACGGAATGAAGAGAGGTAGTTTTAAGCGAAATATTCCTGTGTCCACAAAGATTACATCCTGGAGCACATAATTTCCATTTTGCACCAGGAAAATGCCAATTGGCGTACTGTTTTTCGATACTAGAGTCCCACGCTGTCAAGGATCAGTGCTCGGTTCCTTTCTCTTTCTATGCCACTGACAGCAAGTTTCAAGAACCGATGCACAACACCAACGACACAGACGTTTACGTCCTTCCATTATAACTAAATCATTAAAGGCAGTATTCAACAGGCCACTAGTAAACAATGTGATTGCTTCCGACTGGTTGTGGATGGAATTCAATTCAACCAAAAGTGTGAAATAACCATAGTATAAGTTTTTCAATGACTTCAGAGAGACGCATAGATATGGCGCAATCTCCACCTTCATCTAATTACTATGTATGAAGATCTCATTTCTTGGGTGAAATAGGCAAAGTATCATGGTGTCATTCTAGAAATAAATATATAATTCTAGAAATAAATATAAATTTACACCAAGCGTGTTCACAGTCGGGCAGCTCCTTTACCACTCCCGTCTTCATGGTATTATTTCGCATAAAAGAATCTTGCCTACAAATAAGCTGGCATTATACCCTATGTGCATACACCTGTCATAGATATAGGTTGTCTTGTATTCAGCAAAAAGTCACCTAGTTAAAGTGTATAATACGCTACATTTATGCACAAAGCAACAAACGACCTTTATATGGAATTTCGTAACCCTACATTTACGTGCCATATAAAGATTATCAAATATACTTCAAAAATACATCATAGTACTCCAAACTATATGATAGTTAAGCCACGTACAGGCTTCGACAATTCCCTTCCAGGATCTGGCCGCTACTTGATTTCTTCTGTGGCTCATACTCAGTTTGAGCCCTCTGTTCTTATCTTGCTTTAATTTGTCTGTTTATCGACACTAGGTTGTTTTAGATATTTGAGTTGGACCTTACTTGCGCACGTCTATCTTCCTCTTCAATAAATCATACACAGCATTCGAAATGTCAGGGTCAACAAAATAAACTAGTAAATAACAGCAAGCTGTGTAGGCAGAGCTGATATTTTTTAAATTTAAAAAATATTTCAATATTTTAATTTTAATTTTTTAATTTTTTAAAAATATATGGAACCCTGTACGACATCTAGCGACGAGTGCTGTTACTTTTTCTGTTGATGGGAGTGCAGTGCAGACTCTGCACTGCAGAGTGGCCGGCCATACGTTTTCCCATATGTTTTTTTTTCTAATTGGAACGATTTTGGACCGTTCTTCCTCACCAACGAACATTTAAATTTCAAATTAAAGGATACAAAACTACAATATGTTAGCTATTAGTGTGTCGATTTTGGAGTTTCTCACTATTACCGTCTAAACGCTAGCTGGATGACATCAGTCTACCCCAAACGGCAATTTTGAGGGTAATGTGGCTCCGCTGGCTATCGCAGCTCTGCCAATAAAACACGCGATACTTCCGTTAAAAATTGTTTAATTCAATCATACACAAAAGTTTCGGCTACTGTATCTATAGTAGATTTCAGCTATATTATTATTTCTATGTACCTTGTACAAGTTCGAAATTTAATCATATTATGATTTCTGAGTATTATCCGATGGTCACGCTATCTAAAGTAGCTATACATTGATCCAAGCATAAGCTATCACCATATAATATTTCATCATAATCGGTCCATTCGTTTTTGTATGACGCGTAAAAAATAGACAGAAAGACAGGCAATGATTTAAAAAAATGGGTGTGTGTATTTATGTACGCGCGTGAGAGAAGTTATACTTCTTTCGCATCATTAAATAAAGCCAAATAACAATTCCCTGGAGATCCCCTGAGGTAACACCCTCCAGCGAATTGTTATTAGGCTGCAGTTGCCTGTGAGCTGGTAACGTCACTTACTCGCATGAACACAACAAGCCTCCAGTGAATTGTTATTTGGCTGCAGTTTTCTGTGAGGTAGTAACGTCACTCACTCGCATGAACACAGCAACCCTCT
This sequence comes from Pyralis farinalis, assembly GCA_947507595.1. Classification (NCBI taxonomy): domain Eukaryota; kingdom Metazoa; phylum Arthropoda; class Insecta; order Lepidoptera; family Pyralidae; genus Pyralis; species Pyralis farinalis. The sequence goes on from OX382274.1 coordinate 21,076,747, forward strand.
AGGGAATTGTTATTTGGCTGCAGTTTTGAGCATATTTTTCGTGACTTTATAAGCGGTTTAGCGTGCAGCTTCAACTTGTTACTTTTGGGTTACAATGATGCGTGCGCATCTTAAAATTTCACTCTCATCATTTTTTCATAACGATCCTAAAGAAGTATAACTTCAAAAATAACTATTATGGTTCACGAATCGACAGTACGATAAAGCTCTAATACTATACACAACGCAAGAGTGACATACCTTGTGTTGTAAATATTCTTTAGTTATGGTACCTGCCTACTATCAGATTGGCTATACGCTTATTTACCACCTCAGTGGTACATAAATAACCTGTCACAGTTATAAGTATAAATGTTGTAGGTTTAAAGAACGCATGATTATTTTAGTGCCTGAAGGGTAACCACCAAATTACAAACTACATCCGATTAAAAATACCCTATGTTAAGTGTCACTTAACAACTAAATAGCCACTTAATTAGATTAGCTTCCACGCAATACACAATTTTGTTTTACGTGACCTACTTTACCTACCTATTTTTTAATAACATAACTTATATAAAACGTGCCTAGTGACATTCATATAGAAAAAAAAACTAATATTGTATATGTATGTATATCTTCACGCCAAGTCTCTTGTGAGGTAGGCAGAGAGAATCGAGCGCCATAAGACGCGGTCCTTACATACTTCACTCGCTTCTGTGACATTCATAGCTCTTTTCATGCACGCTCGCCGGTTCCTGGGGCTCCTGACATCACCTTCTGATAATACACGACCAATTTGGTCATGGTAGGTTAGTCTCGGTCTTCCTCGGCTCCTACATCCTTCCACTTTTGTATTGTATATCTGTTTCGTTATTATTTCGTCCCACATTCTTTCTGCATGTCCGAACCAACGGAGCATGCCCTTTCTTATCTTAACACTGACACTCTCTTTCAGACCAACTCTTTCTCTGATATCTTCATTACGAACACGGTCAGCAAGCGTTATGCCACAAATTTTACGCAATGCTCTCATCTCGACCATATTTATTCTTCTTCTATACTTTAATATTTGATATTATTATTTATATTCTGCTTTAATATTAATATTTGATTTTGCTTCATTTTACAATATCGTATAACCAGACCTGTACAAATATCCTTTGGGTCAACTTGAAATCAACGCTCTCCATTTCATTTTCTGTTTTTGAAAGTTCAGCCATTTTAATTAAATCCCAGCTTATAAATATCGATTCATTCGTATATGAAACTTCTGTCTAGTATTGTTGTGTTTCCTAGTACATTAGGATTAGCAGCTTCCGCTATCTAAGCCTATTGTTGTTATACAGGATATGCCCTAAATCAATCCCTACAGTTGAAGAGAGTAGATCGATCAAAACGCCTTCTGTCCCTATACGTAGGTGAATGGCTCACAGTACTGATGAAAAAAAAAATACTATTGACGAGCACTACAACAAGCAAAATGACAAAGTGTACGCACGAAGTTCTAAAGAAGCACTTTGCCAAGAGGGGAAGTCAATTCCAAAACTTCCTACTCCTACAAATTTCTTCTGATTAAATTCGTTGTGAATTCCAAGGCAGCTGTAGTTTAACCCCCGGAACAGCAATGGACTTCACTATTCATTGCCTTTTTGGTGATCGCCGCTGTTAATTCTGGCTACACAGGAGACACAGTGGTGAGTATGAGTGGTGGGCCTGTCCCAAAAAAAAATATATATTAAGTATATGCCACCTCTACTGCTAACGTAGCAACTCATTAAGCACTTACTGGCAACGTCACTCACTCACAGTATCACAAACACCGTCCAGGGAGTTGTTACGTGAGCAACTCCCCTAAGGGTCCCAAACGGCTGCTTTGGTACGCCCTACCTCTATTAAAACACCCAGGCCACGATAATCAGACCCACGATCATTGGTGACAAAGTAATATTATTAACCACTCAACCTCCGAGCTCATCAGTATATTTTTAGTTATATATTTATTTATAGCGTATATTTAGTTTATATTATATTATGTAATGTTGTGATAGTCGCAATAGGTGTTACGATATGAAAACAAATATGTCCTCATTTTAATTTCCATACAAGAATTTATGTTCCTTAAAAGGTTACAGGTACAGATTTCCATTAGAAATAAATCTACCTTTTATAGTAGTTATACTAGCTGCAGCCAGCGACTTCATCTACGTTTATACTGGTATCCTGTGAGTCGTATCAAGTTGTTGAAGGACCTCAAACTTTTCTTAAAAATTGGGCTTGTAAATACAAAAATATTCTTTCAAATCTGGCTTGTAGTTCCAGAGATTATCGCGTGCTAACAAACAAACAATCATACATATAAAATCTTCTGCTTTATATTATCTTTATATTATATTATAAAATCTATATTTTGGTAGCTACTAACGAATTATAGAATATTGTTTTAGTAAAATTGCTATAATTATCACAGAAGTTTATTAACGGAATAACGGTATATTAGAGTATTCATGGCTTATAATCAAATATAAAGCCAAACCCAATCTGAAATCAAACATGACGTGATACCTGCCAATTAACAAACGAAACGCGAGCCTGATGAGAGATGTTGAAATAGAAACAACGAGCAAGTGCATACTTACGATAACAATTGTGGTAGACCGTTGTGGTCCTACAGTAAGGAAGGTTCGTAGCAGTAAGTTGACATTAGAGGTTCTAAAAAGTTTTCTACCGAGAACTGTTAAGTAGTGGATTGAACATTTTGTCAAGGTTTTCCCTAGCGACAAGCTATAACACATTCTTAAAGAAAAGTGTAAAAAGGGTTTTACAAGTTAATTAACGCAGTAGTTACACTCCTAGTGTTGCGACTATTTGTAGGCTGAGATAACTACCTACTATCAGTCAGGTTATATGCTTGTTTGTGTTATATATATTTCGTTTGTATAGTCTGTACAGACTCAACTTCGCTTTTATGAAAATAAACATGGTAATTTTTATCTAATTATATTTCTATAAGTTATCTCATTTCGGTACTTGACAATATAAGTAACCATTTTTAACAGCACAAATATTATTAACATAAAGAATTTATCACATAAAAAATAATATTTACAAAAACTAAAAAATACTTCCTCTCTCCTCCGGATCGTTGTGAAATGTGGACATGATCACTTAACGCTATCATCTGTTGTAAAAAAAAAATTGAAAAACTATTAATGCTGTGAAGTTGACGTGTGGATTCGATAGGGACCTCACTGGTGTTATACCATTTACCGCTTATGCATTGCCACCCCCTGAGCAAGCGACCCCAGCAGAAGTTACAATCACCTGCTACAAGTAACACATACGTCATCACAACTACGTGCTCGATATTGCGCCGACTACGGTAACGGACTAGCCACGAACATTTCGTTTAAAGACAATGCATTACTACGAAGTGTCTATCCTATATTGACTGTATGCGCACGATTACGGAATGCCGCTCACTAAGCGAAGCTCACATTCAATCACAATAAAATAGCCTGAGTCGGACACAAATCTTAGCTCGAACACCGTGACAGATACAGATAATGAATCTGTAACAACTCAAATATCTACTAGGACAGTACTACGTAAGCGGCAACATGATGACAACGACATTCATGTTAGACATAAAAGAGATTATTAATAAATTTAGCGCACAATAGGAAACTAAATATAATTAATTATTGTGCTCTTCACCAGTGACATACTGGAATCTATAGATTATAATTATATAACATCAGTATGAAGACATGAAAAAGATAACTGAAATTCTAGAATCAGAAAAAATGATTAATCTTGCCGAAATACAAAACCTTCAAGAGAAAATAGAAAATTTAGAGGTATCGCAGAAGATTTCTAGTGTAGAAATTCGAAATATAAATATGAAAAAATGGAACCTTGATTGACTTATTGAGTAGTCACTAAGATTGGAAAAATCTTAGCGGTAGATATAAAGGAAACAGAAATTCGTGATATTTTTCGCATAACCACAAAAAAGGATGAGCAAAAACCTATAATCGTTGACTTCACAACAAATATATAAAAGAAAAAGTGTTTTCCTTAACAAACAAATATAATACGTAGAATGCTAATTGCAAGTTAAGCACTAAGCATATGAAAATCGAAGTACCTCTGAAGACTATATTTATATCGAAGAATCTCACACCCAAGGTGAGAAGACTACTGTTCTTAGCTAAACAATTCAAAAAAGACCACGACTACCAGTTTTGTTGGACTTCATGCTAAAAATTACATTATGTAAATGTTACATATTAAGAATACAGCTTTTAATTCTAAAACTTCCTACTCCTACAAATTTCTTCTGATTAAATTCGTTTGTGAGTTCCAAGGCAGCTGTAGTTTAACCCCCGGGACGGCAATGGACTTCACTGTTCATTGCCTTTTTTGTGGTCGCCGCTGTTAATTCTGGCTACACAGGAGACACAGTGGTGGGTATGAGTGGTGGGCCTGTCCCGTAAAAAAAAAAATCATATACGGAACCTCTGTTAAAGGATGGACATTGTCTTACTCAACAACATGACACTTTAAGTCATGGTCATGGGGTCCCCCAGGGAAGTGTTCTAAGGCCTACACTTTTTCTTGTGTACGTCAATAGCCTATTTAATAAGAATGTTGACAATTGTAAAATCATTTCGTATGCTGACGACACAGCATTGATAGTACATGGCATAGACTGGGAAGGAGTCCGCTATAATGCCGAAAGTAATGTAATGTCGGCTAGAGGTATAGAATTGCTGGATTCTAACCTCTTAACTTAACAATTTAATTGCGCTCTCATAGCTAGATTGAACATTGTAAAATATTTAGAGGTCATCAGATTAGAATCATTAAAAGTAGGTAAATTAGATTAGAATCCACACGTTGATGCATTAATTAATTATTAGTTAGAAGACTGTAATCAATATTTTAAAAATTTAAGAACCTAGCTGTTCGCGAAACATTATTGACAGTTTATTGTGCTTTAGTTCAGTCAATTATGGTGTATTGTATATCTGCGTGGAATGGAATAGGAAAAACTACTATGATACGCATAGAGCGTGCACAGATAGCTGTACTCAAAGTTATGCTGGGTAAACCTAGTCGTTATGTCGTTGTTAAACCTTATATAAATTTACTAATTAGGCATTTAGTCACTATGTCTTAAATATATAAAATTAAGTGATTTAGATATAAGGAACATATTTGTAAGCTTTAAGAGAATAATAAACGATTATTATTATACTTATCTATTAAAAGTTACGCTACGTGTCTGGTCAGGTCCCTCAGACCCGAGCGCACATAACAATGTACGAGTATGTTACGCCAACGCTTGCGCTCAGTGGACTCCGGGAAGGGCGGCAAAACAGCCGCAAGTTTATATCGCAAAGCTACTCAGAAGTGGGCTCGGTTAAGAATTTGAAGCAACATTGTCGATAACTTAAAATAACGAGTATGTGGGACCCACCAGACACTCGAAGGATTAAGGCTGATGCAGAATATAAGATATGTAAGTAAATATGTATACATTTATTATTGAAATTCTCCTAATAGTTAATAGATTCTAAAGCCTGAGGGCGAATGAATAATGTTATTGCATTCGACTTACGTCAATATTTTTTTCTTAAAACTGAGTTTCCAAAACGTTCCGCTAGAATCGCCGCTGCCAACGATGTCACGACCAGAACAACCATGAAACTGATGGCATGGATCCAATATTAGTAATGTGTGAGATACATCTGATACTAGCTCATATGAGCTAAATAAAGAAATATAGATCAAATTTCATATAGCTTCAAAAACTATACTGGAAATATTTATTTTGCTTCATTATTTTCAAAAGCCGACTTGAAAATTCTTAAAGTTGAACAGAGAACAGTGAGAAATCCACGACAGCAAGCGGGCACCATCTTGTGCATAATAATACTTGTAATCCCTCTTGTTCACTACGAACACCTGCGCTTATTTAGGCCGAAATTTTATATACGAGTACGAAGCAAGCTTTACTTGCCAACAACATTTGATATTAAATTTCCATTTTGCTTCTTGTAATGTGAGACCAGAAGATCTCAAACCTTTTTATAAATATAATTACGGAAATTTTGCTCGCTAAGAAATTTAGTTTATAAAAAACCTAAAATAGGTGTGAAGTTGTTATTTATATTTTACCGAGCATCGTTTCTTGAAAAATATTTCTTTCATAAACACATTGGATTCATATTGATTATACTTTTTTTGCTTTTTTGCTATGATTGGCAACCTATAAAGACAATGGATGCTAATAAAATCAGTATCTCATACGTACGTTGCTGGTCTTTTTCTCTCTTTTCTTTTTTTTAAATCCATGCTGTAGTTTCTTGGCAGGAGGAGTTCTTTCAATAACATATAGAAAGGTCTAGTTTTTCCTAAATGCTGTGGACATATGACGGCAATCGCTCCGTGCCATAATCAGTACCCTCGGAAATTTTTTAGGCAACGGGTCCCACCAATGTTGAAGAATTAATCCTTTAGGATGGCCTGGATAGGTTAACGAAGGCCCATAGCTGCATATGACAACTTAATAGAAATCTTTATACAACTTGGATAGCTATTTTTTTGGTACATTCTAAGGAAACAAAATCTTTTTGGATATCTTAACGAAAATTTACTAAATTCGTGTTTATGAAAAAAATACTGCATATGCTATCCCGCAAGGGATTTGAGGTGCAGTTATACATACATAAATATATACTGCATATGTATGTTATAGATAACGATGATCCCAATAACGAGTGGCTAACAATGGCTACTTTAAAACCAAGCAGCAATACTTTAATTTTCACGGGTTCGATTCCCACAAAGTATAAACATTTTGTGTACATAAACATCCTCTTTAGTGGTCTGAGTACTTTTAAGAGAGATATGGGTCATCAAAGCACGACTGAAGAAGTACCACCAGATCAAAGAGGACCGTAACTAAAAAAAATCACGTGTCGCACTATCGTCAGCATATAATAGCAACCACAAACCATTTGAGAGACCACCGCACAGAAAACCATAGCTAGGTTGATATGTTCCTGCGAGTGATTGAGGTTATCAGTAGGCTCCTAAGCAAACCCCCAGCTTGCTTGTTAGCAGCAGGGGTAGCAATGCGTAAGTGATAATTACTCTATTACAAACGTACATAGTCTGTGGTAACCATTTCATGTCATGTTGGCCGTATGCTTGTACGCGTCCCACCGTTGTATATAAATTACTTGCGGATATATTATAGAAATACTTTTATATAAAGTACAGTTATTATGATCAGTTTATTACTTGACCTTTTCATTCCTAGCGTATCCTGTAGGCACGTTTCGCTAGGAAAGAAAAGGTCAAGTCTTTAAACTTATTGTTTGTTCAGTAAAGTAAGTTTATATTGAGAAATTGGCATTCAGCAATACCTAGCTGCACATTCATTATTTCAGAAAGTAACTTTTAAATTATACTCATGTATCTTCTGTATGTTATTGCTCTTATTTACTTAGTCTGGCCATAAATACTGTTACAATTAAAAATAAACAAAATATTACATTTGAATTTGGAATCTGTCATTGATTTTATTGATTATATGATTTTATATGATTGTTCATTGAGTTTTCTCATTTTGCCGCCAATCATTGTACAATATTTAGCGATATTAAAATGGAGTGGGGTGATAAAGAGAACCGTATCGCTGTGATTGTATTACTCGTACACAAAGTAGGTATGGAGCCAAATGCAATTTTTAAAACTCTCCATACGCTTGGTATTAGTAAAATGTTTGTGTACCGGGCTATTAATATGTACAATGAGACCTCCTCTGTTCGTGACAGAAAAAGATCTGACCGTACGAAAAAGGTGGTCAAAGTAGTAAGGGAAATAATTCGAAGAAATCCTGTCCGAAAGCAAAAGATTTTATCTCGGGAGATGAAGATAGCGCCTAGAACCATGTCGCGTATTTTAAAAGACGACTTAGGACTTGCAGCCTATAAGAGACGTACTGGTCATTTCTTATCTGATAATTTAAAAAAGAATAGGGTGGTAAAATCGAAACAACTACTGAAGCGGTACGCAAAGGGAGGTCGCAGAAAAAAATTGTTTACGGATGAGAAAATGTTTACCATCGAAGAAAGTTACAACAAACTAAATGATAAGGTGTGTGCCCACAGTTGTGAAGAAGCGAGCACGCGTATTCCGAGGGTCCTGCGAGGGCATTATCCTTCATCAATCATGATTTGGCTTGGAGTCTCATATTCAGGCTTAACTGAGGTGTTTTTCTGTGAAAAAGTTGTGAAAACCAGTGCCGTGGTTTACCAAAATACCGTCCTAACAAACATAGTAGAACCACTTTCTCAAACAATGTTCAAAAACAGACACTGGATATTCCAACAGGACTCTGCACCAGCTCATAAGGCACAAAGCACTCAAAACTGGTTGACCGCCCGTGGAATTGACTTCATCGGGCATGAAAACTGGCCCTCTTCTAGTCCAAATTTAAACCCACTGGACTACAAGATATGGCAACATTTGGAAGAGAAAGTCTGCACTAAACCTCATCAGAATTTGGAGTCTCTCCGAGCATCTCTGGTTAAAGCAGCGGCAGAAATAGATATAAATGTGGTGCGTGCTGCGATCCATGACTGGCCGCGTCGATTAAGGGCATGTATTCAAAATGGAGGAGGGCATTTCGAATAATGTAAATAAAATTTTATTGTACATTTCATTACCTTTCATTTCATATATAACTTTTACATAATTATCAAAAAGTGTGTTATTAATTACATCAAAAGTTTTTCACAGAACTTATGACCTGACTAGGTATATAATAATAATTCAGTTATTGTAAATTGAAATATTTTATAGCGATTGCAATTTAAATTCAGGTCGCAACAGCATTAACGTTTATCGAGTGAAAAACGTGAAAAAATTCGAGAATAACTAATAGTTTAATAAAGGTGTGATTTTGAAAGGACCTGTGGAAACTCCACAGATTCATTGAATGCAATAAAATTATCTGCACAATTGAAACCATTAAAGAGCGTCGCGACTGCTCTGCGCTGAATGTTAATCACGGTCTAGTGTGAATAGAACAATCACATTGTGAGAAGGAGCTTTTTTGTTCAATTTTCAAAACAAAAGACTTTCATAGATTTAAAAAAAAAAGATATTACTTACGGAAATTTTAAAAGAAGTAGCAGATATTTTCTTAACAAAATCGTTGAAAATATTCAGATAAGAAAAGAAAAATTCATACTTTTATTTTTCAGATATCGAAGGTAATAAAGGAATTGTGATCGTCCTTTTTTTTTGGACTTCCTTCTATCTATTTTAGTAGTGACAATAGCAAAAACTCATTTAAAAGTATCTGTTCGTGTGTCTGTCCATTGTCAATGATTATAGCTGAACCTTATATAGGAAATATGTGTTTTCTTTTCTCTGATATGAATATTATGATGGTATCAGTGGTAGAGGGGAGGTAGCTTTCAATAAGGATTTTTTTAAATGTGCGGGTAAAAATTCTTTCATATGTCACATATTTTTTTCTGGCATTCAAACTTACAGAATTGTACACGTTTATAGGCCACTGTAATCGCATTCTATCAGATGCCTTGTATTCTTTCCCATATTAAGGAATATTTTAAGACTGTCATAAAATACTACTTCATATGAAAATATTAAATACATCGAAACATTTATTATATTCTTAAATGTAATTAAGTAATGTAATTCTTAAGTAATTAATTCATCAATTCAAAGTTACATTAAAAAAAAATATTTGTTATTTACCAGCAGTTCCCTTAACTTTATATACAACATACTGTAATCCATATCAGTAATGCTACTGATTGCCACTATGTTTTATAGTATTTCCTGTACTTTACAGTGGCAGTTGTCGAAATACTGATATTTTTGCCTTGTACCGAAACCGAAAAATTGCTTAAATTTTTTAAGTATTTTTACTTAAAAAATTTAAGTAATTTTTCGGTTTACGTTTTATTTTGAAAATCTTAATAATATATTACTAAACAACTCATGTTACCATAAGAGGAACTACGAAATTTTGTTAATTAGCACATTTTTTCATTTAAGGTGATCAAACGTTAAGGCGACACATCGAAAAATTAGACCAACTTTCATCGAATAGTATAGGCTAATGACTAAACTGACGGATCTAAGATTTTAATATAAATAACTTCATTTCTTTATCTTGAATTTGCTTGCTCAAATACGCGATTGTGTAAAATTGATTCGATAATAATTACTTTCGAAAACACCTCCTGAAATTCATTATTTTTGAAATTACAACGAAGTTGTTCTGTTTATACGCTTCAAAATTACTTAAATCTATTAGTAATATCTATGTTTATAATATGGTTGCTGCATATTTTGATAAGTGAAACATGAATTTTTTTTAAAATATTTTAAGTTTCTGACAATTTCTAAGCGATCACATTCGTCTTGGGTGCTACGTGTTTTCGACCTTATTATGCGGTAATGAGGATTATAAACGCGTTGACTAACTACATCCAGCCAGTCCGGCTGCAGCCCGCTTCGAGGTGAGACCTATGTCGACTGTCTGCTCGAGCTCGCTCCATTTACATCGCGACACCGAAGTTTTTATAATTAATAGTTGTAAATATTCAATGTTATAGTATTTAGCGTAAGTGTATTATTATTAGATATAAGTAGTAAATAATATTATAGGTTTATATATATTTATTATACTGTTGTAATAATGGGGAACACTAAAAAGAAAATATATAGAATAAAAATACAAAGAAAATGTTCGTAGAATGGCGGAGGCGAACAAGACAAGGTATTTATTTTTTTTTATTATTATATTCATTAAACATATTTCTAGTTTTTAGAACAGTTCCTAGGTATGGTTGGCCCAAGCTATTTAATTCCTCTTCAAACTTTTTTTTAATTTTGCTTACTTAATAACTCTATATAAAACTGCATTAATTAAATAAGAGTTATTTTTTGCAGGAATAAACAGTAACATTTGATAATTGGTATACATTATCCACAGGCTGACCGCGTACCTATATAGGACGTCAAACTCCTATTATGTCCATTATAATCTGACCGAACTCCGACTTAGAAGTTGTACGTCGGTGGAGGTCAGGTTACGTTGGAAATTTATACCAATAAGGTTCGCGCTCTCAGCACATAGCAACCAGTGGAGACTCTTTATTTCTTTGTATTAAAATAAAAACTTATAAAATAGAATATTTTTGCTGTTTTGTTTTTTAGGAGAAACTTACTAAATAAACATATTCCACTAGAAGAATCACTACTCGATTTATATGCTACTTTAACGTAAGTGTCATACGGGACGACAAACTCATAGTAACCATTATAAGCTCACCGAACTCCGACTTAGACATTGTACGTAGGTGAAGGTTAGTTTACGTTGGAAATTTATCTAATCAGAAGATAGAAAACCAGTGGAGGTTTTTTTTTTTTTTTGTATTAAAATAATTACTAGTAAAATAGTATATTTTGATAGTTTTTAAAAAAACTCGGTATGTTTCATGCTAAAGAAGCGAGCGAGGTGTGTAAGTACCGAGTCATGTGGCGCTCACGAGGGATTTAGCGTGAAGATATAGATAGATAGTATACTTATACCCATGGTACTCGTGAAAACAAATAATATTTACTATGAACCAACACTGAAAACACAAAAAAATCATCTATTCTATACATTGTGGTTAGTATTGAACTATTGTACGGATTAGATTTATTTTGCAACATCAGAGATGGTCCTGGTTCTTTCTTCTTGAGAGTTTAATAAATAACAAGGAAACGTACAACAATACAAAACACAGAGTATACATAAGTAAAATACAATAAATGTCATTATACTGAAGTTAAAGTTATGAAAAAGCAAGAAAATCATTTGTCACATGTTTTTTTTAAATATGAATAGATTATAAAATCTATTTGTATATATGTATATTAGGGTGTCCCTTATTTTTCAAAGTTTTTATTTTCTTACGCATATGTCTTAGTTTTGTTCATTTGCTTTTAAAACACTCGGAAATTAATTTTTAACTTATTTGGATTACGATAATCCGTGCCGAATTATATCGAAACATGTTCATACAAGTTGCGCGGCAGTGCCGCACGTACTCGCGGTATTCATTTGTTCAAATTCAAAGTTAAAATCTTTTTATTCCGTAAAAATGGCTACATTTGTTTGGAATCGTCACATTTTTTTTCCCTACCGTGCAGTTTATGACTAGGTGAGCACTGATAAAAATACTGCCAAAAAACTCAGGCATCCCTCTTTTGGTATCCAAACAAATTTACATATTTTGTTAATTACATTATAATTGGATCGACTCACTCCCAGGCATTTTTATCATTAATATAGTCAGATACTTTATAATATGCCCTGCTACACATTTTGGCTTTAATAGTAGTTTTAAATTTGTTTATTGACAAATCTCTTATATTGCTGGGAAGTTTGTTATAGAACCGTATACATTGCCCCATAAAATAATTACTTGTTTTGTGGAGACGGCTTGCATATAACACAAGATTATGCTTATATCTAGTATTTATGCTATGAGTATCACTCTTTTTACAAAATGAGTCTATGTTTTTATGGACATACAAAAGATTTTCATAGATATATTGCGATGCGACTGTTAAAATATTTATTTCTTTGAATTTTTCTCTAAGGCTCTCCCGGGGACCAAGTTTGTAGATAGCTCTTATGGCTCTCTTTTGCAATAAAAAGATGGTGTTAATATCCGCGGAGTTACCCCAAAGAAGAATTCCATATGACATAATACGACGAAAGTAGCTGAAATAAACTATTCTAGCCGTATCAATATCAGTGAGCCGTCTAATAGTTTTCACTGCATAAGCTGCAGAACTTAGTTTTCCTGATAATTTTGTAGTCTGGAGTCAATTGTTATACCCAAGAACACAGTTGTCTCCACAGAGGCTAAATTAGTTCCATTAATATGTACATTGGTAGCCACCTGCCTTACATTAGGTGTTGAGAACTTAATTACTTTAGTCTTTTTATCATTTAAAAGCAGATTATTAACACTAAACCAATGAATAACTTTAGAGAGAGCATCGTTAACTTCGTCATAATTACCTAACCGTCTATTAATTTTGAATGTCAGTTATTCTCGTGAATAACGTACGTAATATTTTAACTTTTATAAGATGGCAGTGGAATTGAGAAGCAATAAATCAAGTATTTTCTTAGTTGGAGACGTAAATTATCAAATAATAGGCGCAAAATTACCGTCTAACCGTCAAGTTCCTCCTGTACTTTTTTATAAAATTCGCGAAGTTAAATTGACTGTTAGTGAAAGCGCATACCTAGTCATTCGAGAGTGTATTATATTTAGGGAAAAAGCTAGGATCCCTACCAGAGCTATACCTAACTGTGTAAAATAACTTGTGAATCTTCACCAGGAGGGAGTTGCAAAAAAATTCCAATTTTCTATTTCAATTTCAATCTAATTCAATCTGATAATTTTATTTCTCTTATTTATTCGAAATAAAAAAATCCAGTGTTTACTCGGCGCTATCAGCCATTATGACACTCGAACATCTATAACTTCAAGCCAAATCCCTTGCGGGGTAGGCAGAGAGAGCCGAGCGCCACGTGACTCGATCCTTACATATCTTACTCGCTTCTTTAACATTCATTGCTCTTCTCATGCACGCACGCCGGTTTCTAGGGCTCCTGACATCACCTTCTGATAGAACATGACCAATTTGGTCATGGTAGGTAAGTCTTGGCCTTCTCCGGCTCCTACATCCTTCCACTTTTGCATTGTATATCTGCTTCGTCATTCTTTCATCTTGCATTCTTTCTACATGCCCGAACCATCGGAGCATGCCTCTTCTTATTTTAACACCGACGCTCTCTTTCAGACCAACTCTATTTCTAACATCATCATTACGAATACGGTCTACAAGCCTTACGCCACAAATTTTGCGCAGCGCTCGCATTTCAACCGCGTTTATTCTACTTTCATGCTCTTTCTGCCATACCCAACTCTCGCTTCCATAAGTTAGCGTTGGGACCAACACTGCATTGTGTATAGCGAGTTGTGCCTTCTGGCTCAGGATTTTACTGCCAAGAAGTTTTCCCAACGCTCCATTCACACTATTCCCAGCACTCACTCGTCTTTCCACATCTGCGGTGTACCTTCCATCCCTGCTGAAAGCGCATCCAAGATATACAAACTCATCCACTTGTTCCAACACTTCATCATCAATCGTAATCCTTACATTAGTTCTGGATTCTTCTCTTTCAAATACCATTATCTTTATTTTCTTCGCATTCAGTAGTAAGCCTTTCTCCATACAGTCGTCTTTCATCGCTGTGACCAGTGTTTGCAGTTTAGATTGGTTTCTATTTAGGTGTATCTGCTAACTAAACATATGTGTCCGAATCAACAAATGGCCCGCTTTAGCCTCTCGATAAACAATGTTGTATTATGTAGCTGGTGTTTCATTCTTCTTAAGGGGGGTCCAGTGGCGCCTCAAGGAATAAAATATCGTATCTTAGCGTGGAAGATAAACATTATAAAGTCATGTGTTGCGTGTGTTACAAATACAATAACGTACTTTTACGTCATTAAACCAACAATTGAAATGTTTTGCTTTCGTTGTTATAGGCATAATTGCCAAAAAACGGCCTCTTTTAGCACTTTTGCTTATAACAACGATAGTGGAATATTTTGAGTGTTGGTTTAATGACGTAAAAATACTTTACTATCTTCGTAATAAATGCAACATAAGATTTCATAATGTTTATCTTCTATGCTATAATATGTTTTTTTATTCAATGAGGGCGCCACTGGACGAGACCTAAGTAAGAACAACATAGATACCAAGACATGTTAACTTGTAGAGATATAAACATAAAACGATGTCATTGATTTCTCTTTCAATAAACTTTTAAAAGTGAATGCGTTTCTGTAGTTTTTTATTACTATTATTACTATTGTTTTCCGTCTAGCTTAAATAAATATGTTTGGTTCAGTATGTATAAAGCTAAATAATAATTAAATCAATAATTTTTATTAAATATTGATATTATAAATTTTATTTAAGTGTGACGCGACTCTGTAGCTTTTCTGTTCGTTTGCATTGACTATACGTTGACCCCAGGTTACCTATTAGGCGCTAATTTCAAATTTTACAAATCGAGCGTCGAGTGTCAATTGAGGGGCGCGGGGTGATTGGGCGGAGCCATTTTAAAGCTTCACGATCGAGGTGTCGCCTTAAAGACACATGATCGAAATTTCAATGACTGCCTTTTTAGAATGGAGGTTATTTTAGTTGGTTTTGCATATAAATATCATGAAAGTATATTATACACACACAATAAAATATAATACACAATGAAACTAAAACTAAATTACATCTAAAATTTAATAAATCTAAAACAATAATAATAACCTAAAACAAATCTAAAAAGTGTGGCCCCCGCAGCATTGTACCAACGATGCTGGCAGCATTCCCGCGCTGAATCGCAATACTTTGGTCGCCAGTGACGTCGATCAGACGTCTCGCTAGTTCTTGAAAAAGCGACTGCGCGCTTGGACCCCACGGACCAAGGGTCTCTAATTCGAAAGGAACAAAGTTGTACTCAGAGCCAAGACCCCTGTATTTATTAATTTTTAAAATACAAATATTGAAATTTGAATATTAAGGGAGATTTTCATACAAAAAAAACCTATGAAAGCCTCCCTTCTTCATTTTCCGTTTTCATATTTCTTTCCAACATGGAACGGGGTGAATTTCATCTTTAATGTGTTATGATATGAGTATTGCTAAAAAACATTCAAATTTAAATAGTATTATAAAACTTTATTATCATTTTAAAATATGTCTAATTTTCCAGGTTTATTCCTGCGAATATGAATATATTGTTTTATATTCCTACGAGTAGATATATACAGTATGTCATGTGAAAATCATGCAGTGTGCCGCACATTATTTTTTTTAATCCAGCCAAAAATTATACGCCGTTTATTCATATAAAGTTTGTTTGCATCTTAAACTAACAAGTAAACTAGCCTAGATTCAAAACTATCAAAACAAGATAAACATTCCAATGAAATTATGCTAGTTATTCTCGACGAAAATAGTTTTCGTAAAACAACGAGTTAACTATCTTGACTAGCGAGGGAGGAAATTTCCCCGCGGCGAGTAAAAACCGTATTTTCTCTGAGCTTCTTTGTCATTAGTCGAGTAAATTGTTTTTTCCTGTGGCAGAGTGTCTTGGTTGAATCTGGATTAAGCGGTAAGCTTGGCTAATTCTCTCCATCCCTGGATTGCTCTATAGCCTATTATGAGCTTAAGAAGTTACAAATTCATTGCTTCAATGAGCTAATTTAGTTCTTAGAAGACAAAATTAATATTATATTACGTTTTTGAAATGCTTTATTTGTTGATCAATCATTTTATTATTTTGTTTCTGTCCTACTACACCAAAACCAAAAGGAAGGGTTATGGATTTAGTAGTCTACGTATGAAGTATTTTACGTCTGTAGTACCGCAGCGTGTAATCTACCAATATAATTGTAGTGAATGAGTCAATTAATTAATTTATTATAATTTAGGTGACGCAGTAGTGCAATATTAATGCGTATGCATTAATATTTTCATGCATTAGTATTTTGTTAAGGTTGCATCAAGACGTGGGCAAAACTAAAGAAAGGCATCTTTTTAATCAGATATTTATAGATTCTTCTACTACTATTATTTTTAATAAGAGTATTCTGATAACGCAGTGCGGCTGAAGTGCCTTTTGAATATATTTTCAATATAGAACATTTTCATAAATATACCTACTGAGAGCATGAGGTATATATGAATGTATACGATTGACATCAATTATCATCATCTCAGCATGTATTCGTACACTGCTAAACATAGGCTTCCCCTCTAGAGTGCCACTCGTCTCGATCCTGTGCCTCCTGCATCCATCGACTCCTTGCAAACCTTTTGATTCTATTCGCGAACCTTTCTTCCCCAGCGGTTGTCGGTTTTACGAACTATATGGCCGGCCCACGGCCACTTCAGCGTACTTATCCTGTGGGCTATGTCCGTTATCTTAGTTCTACTGTGGATATCCTCATTTCTGATCTTATCACGCAGAAAAACCCCGAGCATAGGTACTTCCATAGCACGCTGAGCGACCTTCAGCTTCCCCAAACGGCCCGCAGTGAAGGGCCACGTCTTAGTTCCGTATGTCATCACTGGCAACACACTGTTCGAAGATCCCACTCTTCAGATGTGGAGGAATTTTCGACGAGAATATGTGTCGAAGTTTCCCGAACGCTGCCCAGCCGAGTACGAACAGTCTGTTGACTTCTCGGTCGAAGTTGGACTTACCTAACTGAATAACTTGCTCTAGGTAGACATATTCCTCGACAACTTCGAGCTTAGTGCTTCCAACCGTGACATCAATACAATAACTAAATTATTATCATTTCCTAATTTTGATTTCAATATGTTTACTTCAGCCTATTTCTTATCTATCTTGGTTTAAGATAATGGTATTTGAAAGAGAGACAACCAGAACTAACACTATGATTATTATTGATGATGTAGTGTTGGAGCAAGTGAATGAGATTGTATATCTTGGAAGTACTTTTAGTAGCAATGGAAGGTAAACCGCTGATGTGGAGAGACGAGTGAGTGCCGGGAATAGGGTGAATGAAGCGTTGGGTAAAGTTCTAAGCAGCCGAAATCTAAGCCAGAAGGCACAGCTCGCTGTACACAGTGCAGTGCTAATTCCAATGCTAACTTATGGAAGTGAGAGCTGGGTATGGCAGAGAGAGCGTGAAAGGAGAATAAATGTGGTCGAGAAGAGAGCATTGCGCAAAATTTGTGGCATAACGCTTGCTGACCGCGTTGATAATGAAGACGTGAGAGAAAAAGTTGGTCTGAAAGAGAGTGTCGGTGTTAAGATAAGAAAGGGAATGCTCCGTTGGTTCGGACATGTAGAAAGAATGCGGGACGAAATAATAACGAAACAGATATACAATGCAAAAGTGGAAGGATGTAGGAGCCGAGGAAGACCGAGACTAACCTACCATGACCAAATTGGTCGTGTTTTATCAGAAGGTGATGTCAGGAGTCCCAGGAACCGGCGAGCGTGCATGAAAAGAGCTATGAATGTCACAGAAGCGAGTGAAGTATGTAAGGACCTCGTCTTATGGCGCTCGGTTCTCTCTGCCTACCCCGCAAGGGACTTGGTGTGAAGATATACATATTGATATAAAATTAATTCGTAAAACTAAAACCAGACTTCAGAAAATAGAAAATAAGATAGTGTTTGATACAAATGTTTCTGTAACAGAATTGGAACGCCGTGAGATGTATTTAACTGTAAAACATACTCGTATGGATAGATATAGAATGTTTGTCAGACGCTGGTAACGACGTACATTCTACAAGCAAATGAATCAGCGATCCAACAATATAAACATTATTAGAAACAATAGCCATGAAAAGAATGAAGCTAATCTGCCAAGTGATCGATACAACACCACCATTTTTAATACTGACGAATATTACTCGTATTACTTTTATGTAGTATTACGAGTCGTGGAAGAACTATAAGCGGATAGCGCGAATGAAATATTTTACGCTCCGGAGAGTAAATTTCTTGTGAACCGCTGGAGTAGGAAGGAAGACATAATCTCATTATTAATACCGAAATATATGTCGATATTTTACAACGGAACACCTACTACAACCTTACAATTACAAACAGGCATACAAAATAGGACAGGAACAATTGAATCTCGTTTCCGTCTTGTCTGTAATCTACTTAGTCTGGCCGTAAATACTGTTACAATTAAAAATAAACAAAATATTACATTTGAATTTGGAATCTGTCATTTTTATATGATTGTTCATTGAATATTCTCATTTTGGCGCCAATACATTGTACAATATTTTGCTATATTAAAATGGAGTGGGGTGATAAAGAGAACCGAATCGCTGTGATTGCATTACTTAAAGTAGGTATGAAGCCAAATGCAATTTTTTAAACTCTCCATACGCTTGGTATTAGTAAAATGTTTGTGTACCGGGCTATTAATAGCTACAATGAGACCTCCTCTGTTTATGACAGAAAAAGATCTGGCCGTCCACATAGTGTTCGTACGAAAAAGGTGGTCAAAACAGGAAGAGAAAGAATTCGAAGAAATCCTGTCCGAAAGCAAAAGATTTCATCTCGGGAGATGAAGATAGCACCTAGAACCATGTCGCGTATTTCAAAAGATGACTTAGGACTTGCAGCCTATAAGAGACGTACTGGTAATTTCTTAACTGATTGCTCTAAACGCCATGATAATTTCGAGTCCCTAAAACAATCCGTACGATTGGCAGTGAAGAATTTTCCCATGGAAAGAGTGCCCTCAATGTTTAAAGGACTGTATGGCAGCCAATGGAGACCACTTCGAATAAGCTTTTTATATTTTAAATTGTTTTATATTTATGTATTAAACTAACACACTGTAAAAGTAATAAATGTTATTTGCAATAGATTTTTTTTTCTTTGTTTCAGTATTTATGGCAAGACTAGGTATATAATAAAAAAAATACCTACCCGCAATAGTAACTCAGGTAAATTTCTCGCAATCTAACAACCCTTGTTACTTGCTTGGAAGAGTATTTTATGAATATTTCATTTTTGCCAATACTTTTGTTATTAATTTTGTTACAAGGATACAAAAACCTCTTAAGTGTTTTGGAGAAACCTATAGAAAGTTCATTCTGCAAATACATAAAAATTTAAGAGAGAAGTTCTTATAATGCGCCATCATTTTGTTTCCAATGTGTGTCGATAAATCAAGATCATAGATAACAGAAACAATGGGAGATGTGACATACCACGCGAGTTTACACTGGGACGGTTGTCGCCGAGTTTCACCCCACCATAAAACACTCACACACTTAAATAAATAAAAAATATCATTCTACGCACACAAGTACAACGACACACATTTGTTAAGACGCTGTCATTGGATGTTTATTTAAACAACACCCAACTAAGCACGCACTACTACATTTATAAAGCGGCAGAAACAAGCGGCCGTATCTCGAAACTGTACACACAGTGAACGAATAATATTACTCGCTTTACATTGCGTGTTGGTAAACGAGCGGTGGAGACTGCGTAATGGTAGAAAAGCAATGTATGATTAAGAATGAGAAATTTGATATTTATAATTTGTATCGTGGTAAGGCCCTGGTAGAAATGGCGTCAGAGAATTTTTAAAATTAATTCTGTATTTATGCTTATAAAACGTAATATTATTTGTACTTATAGGTGATAAGTGATTCCATTTGATTTAAAGTTAACCACTGCACTTCTATTTTTGCAAAAAGGCAACAGCACATCTTGGCATTTTGCTATAACAAGGAGCAACGTATCTCAATCGAACTTGATTGCAACTAACTAACTGTTCTTGGCAATGTTCTCATTTTGAGCATATTGCGGCGACACCAACCACGCCCCCTCGTCACATCTCCCGTTGTTTCTGTTATCTATGATCAAGATATATGATTAGCACACTCATTAGTATTAAAGACGCTACTAAAGTGACTCAGAAACACGAAATTTAGAAAAAACGTAAATATTTAGACAAAAAAAAAGAATCTCCATGTTACTCAGGTAAATATATTTAAGCACTCATTATTATGTCCCACGTCATAATACTGTGGTAAAATATGCGGTCTAATATTATCTAACAAATTCTAAATGTTACCATATTTTATGCAAATAAATGATTATTATTATTATGATATAGACTCACCTGTAGGCTACATTCAATGTTATCGATCATACACACGAAGTGATAAGCTGGTTCAACAGAAGAGAGTGGAATCTAAGTAAACTAAGTTAAACTTTTGTTATAATAAACTTCGAAATCTGTCTTTTTTTATAATCTTTTATTTTAAATATCAGTTCTAAATAAATTTGATATTCCTCTTTTAGTAGCCTCTTTTTTATAATGTAATATTACACAATTTTCACTCCTTTTTCACAAAAATTAAGCTTTGTGACTCCTTGATAAGACACCCACACCAAACCATTACAGACACAGAATGATGACCACGTGTACGTTGACGACGACTTGGGCGGCTTCTTTAAAACTGTGTGTGTACACTTTGCCATTATGCTTGTTGTAGTGAGTGCTCTTCAATGGTGATTTTTTTTTCATCAGTAACGAGGATTTTTCTGTGCCTTTCACCTACGTATCGGGATAGATGGTTTGATCGATCCACTCTCTTCAACTGTAGGGATTGATTTAGGGCATATACGGTATATCGACGATATACGTCGAGCTTCAGGTATTGTTTTATTATACGCGACAGAGTCCTAGCTAGAATCTTCATTTCTCGCTATAATTTTTTTTATTTCCTAATGGGGTTTCGGCAAATTCTGGCTGTAACACCATTAACAGCCTTTGTAGTTCCAACAGCTCGCGGTCGCCCCGATCTTTTAAGTTCAATGGAATGAGTGTTGGTATATATATCGATAGTACGAACATACGGTTGATACCAAGCTTTTGAAGTGTCTTGAATATGACCGACGCGACAGCTCCATACCCACTTTGTGCAAGGCAATCACTACAATCCTATTTTATTTAACACCCCATTCCATATTGTAATTTGTAGAAGTTGAAGAAATCGAAAGAAGGGTTTTAACACAATAAACGCGTTCTAAATCTATACATATAAAATAAAATTGAAGTGTCTGTCTGCGATTTCATAATAAAGCCCTTATCTTAAGCTCATATTGTTATTTACACGTTACCAAAATATAACATGCATTTTTAACATTTTTGTCTGTCTGTCTGTTTGTTTGTCCGGGCTAATCTTCGAAATGGCTGAACCGATTTTGACGGGATTTTCACTGGTACGTAGAGGACTATTCAGAGCAGAATATAATATATACTTTTTGTCCCGTAAATATTTAGAGTTCCTGCGTAAAACATGAAAAACTGTTAAAATTAGGGGGAAATATCGGTAACTTTGCTATTTTATTTTTAATATTTTCACAGAACATATTTTTTGGGGCATAAAATAACTACGCATTTTTATGCGTGTATTATTTTTATGCGTTTTATATTTTATTACAAATAAAATAAATATACGTTGCCTCCCGTAAAGGTCAATAGATGCCGCTGTATGAAAATTGAATCGCTCTATGGTTGCATCTACGTCCCTGAACTTTGTTTTTTTTTAAACAGAAAGAATTTCAGGTCTACAGAGAATAAAGTCTACTAAAAGCCTCATGCGTGCGAAGCCGCGGGCTTCAGCTAGTTCAAAATATTTATAGACTCGAAAAAAGAAAAGTTTCTATGTAACAATATTTATGGCCAGACTAATTTATATTATACACATAATTATGTTACAATTATGTGTATATAGATGTGAGTAATACAATCATTGATTGAAGATGATTTTACCCTAAACTTTAAATAGTCTCTTGCATCACTCTTCATTTAACTTGAAGCAGTTATTTTACAACAGCATGTTCAAAGCCCTTTGTGCCCACATTAAATATATTTTTTTGTAAAAAAAGACTTATTGTAGAACTGTTTAATATCTGAATAACAAAGATGCCTGGACATGATTCTAATGATCGCACATGTATTATTATTTTTTAATTTTAATACTTGACATCATTATTATCAGGTTTATACGTATATTACTTCTCTTTCGTCCTATTACCTCTTACAGCAGTAGAGAGATGTGGAAAGACAAAAAACTCAATGGTACGTTACATGAATTACATTTTAATTCAGCTGACAGCCGTTATTCTCATTAATTACGATAGTCTTAAGACCACATATCTCATTAATTGCTCGAGTAAAACTTTCTCGAACACTTACATGCAAATTTGACGCAGTAACGTAACTAAAAAGTTTAAATTCATAAGAATATAATTAATTAAATTGTCTGAGATACGTAGTAACTACTGACAATTAAATTTCAGTGTCGTTAGCTAGCCAAAAGAGGCAGAAGTTCCTAACTTATTTTTGAAAGTAAATTTCTTCAGTACATTGATATTGATTTTATAATTTAACTAGATTTATTCTAACCAACTTGGACAACCTAGATTGGGCCGGCGCCTTATTTGTATAAATTCGCGTTTTCTTGGTGGATAAACATAAACTTAAAAAGAAAAACATTAGTTTAATACAGTATGTTCAAAATACGCGGAATGTATTCATATATATGAGAATATTTTATGGAAACTATGTAACAACCCAGCAAGGGACTTATGAAGATATAGTAGTAGCAATATAGTATAGTCTGGCCATAAATACTGTTACATACAAACATTTCTGTTTTTCAATTCTGTAATTATTTTGAATTTGGAACGCGTTTATTATGTTAAAAACTTCTTTTGATTTGCCGCCGTTTTACATTACTCGTATATTATACGTTTTTCGTTCGTTATACGTTTTTTATCAAATTACAATATACAATGGGATGTTAAAGAAAATACGATTGCAGCAATTGCCTTGTACAAAGTGGGTATGGAGACGTCGGTTATATTCACAACTTCAAAAGCTTGGTTGTTATGGTGTAAATCCACACTGTCATGTTATTTGCAAATGTCGGTACTGCTAGCGTCATCTATTAATTCATCATAGTGGGAACGTGTATCCGTTAACTAATAGATTTGGTTTTGACAAATAAATTTCGGCTTGGCGGGAGGCCACGCGCTTTCTCAGTCTTTTTTTTTCATTTGTGAAACATGTAAAATTAATTTCTTCAAGTCGTAGTGGACCTGGCCATCCTATATGCCAATTAAATTGACATGAGATTGCACACTTAATATTGAATATAGTCGATCAGGAAATGTGGCGTCATCGCGTCACCTACAAAATTAGCTTTGACTTTCCAACTTCCAATATGCATAATTTTCATTCTCGGTAACTTGATGTCAGGGATCTAATGGTTACTTTTTCCAATTGCAGACTAAGGTTCGGTGGTAATTCACCGTCGAAAATCACATGCGCAATGCCAACTCGCGGGCTGTATTATGTTCATGGACCGCAACCCGTAGCACGCAGTTTCTGGTCGTATTATATATATATACAACAATCAGGCGATTGGTCTAATGTTTCGCAATTTTTATAAAGTGTTTTGTTTTATAAAGTGTAAGTGAATGTGTAATCTAGCTTAAAGCATGATAACCTAAACTAGATGAATATATGTTGTCCATATGAAGGAAAATTTATTTACTCTTCAATTATATTTTAATGTGCAATGTAGAATATGGACATATGAAAGTTGATTTATATTTCCTATTTATTGTGTCTGAAAGGACTGTAAAGTATAAATACTTGAATATATTCTCTTTATATAAGTTTGTACATTACTTTGTACTACCTTCCTGATAGATTTGGGTTGAATCAGGTGGCGCCCTTTCTTTCTCTTATCTATTGTCTTTAAAACAGTCTAATTATAAACCTCCTGGTTTTTGGCCAGCAAAACTACTCGAACACACGTCCTCTTGCACTGCCGCGTCACACGCATAAGTTTTACATGGTATCAGCCGTATGTTCGTATATTATAATATGTAATAATAATCTTGATTGCCAGAAAAAATATATGTCGTTACATCGTACCCTCTATCTTACATAATTCAACGAGAGGAGGTTGGATACAGAATGTAACTGGTAAGCGTTTTCTTGTGGATGTCACACTAGGTTGACATCTGTCCCGTGGTGATGCTGATTCGCGAATTTCGTGGTAGTGTTACGATATAACTATGATTTAATATAGATATGTGAGAGGAAAGGTGAAGAAGCGTGTGTCTGTATATGGAAGATATGGATTTGCGTATGTGTTTGCGTCCTGGCAGTGTTATGACATAACTGTCTTTTAATACAGGTGTGTGAGAGTATATATGGAAGGTATGGAAGTGCATGTGCTTGTGTATAGAGTATATAGGTGTGCGTGTATGATTACGTAGGTAAGTGTGAGTAGTCCATTTTTACTTAGTATTGGTGTAAACATTGGACTCTTTTGGATTTGAATTATTAGGTTGGATGTGTTATGAAGGTATTTTTAACAAGTTCTCAGTTTCAGCATATGGCAGTGTGAGGAAAAATTACGATGTTCCAGGAGCTTTAAATAGTCAGGGGAATTCGAGGTGTGGGAGTGAACTAAAAGGCAAGCTCTCAGCATATACGTGTTCTATAGGTAAATATTGTTTTATTAAATCTTTTCAATGTACTCTCCGCCAGCCGCTAAATGAAGAAAAGAAGTGAAGAATGAAGTCGCATGGTGCTAGATCAGGGCTGTTAGGAGGGTGATCCAGGAGTTTGACCGGCGTGCTATCCAGGAAGTCCCTCGATTTAAGCGCAGTGTGCGCGGGCGCGTTGTCGTGGTGGAGCAGTAGCCCGCGAAGCCCTGTGGTTAGTCGCTTGTTTTCACGACAGAGAAAACTTCTGCCAAGCATTTGGTAGTATACCATTCGGCGTTGATGCTTCTTTAGTTGTGTAAAGGAATTGACACTAGGAAGCCAGGCAAATTGAAAAGCTCGCGATCAAAATCTTCCCTCCGCTTCTAGATCATTTGACTCTGGTAGGCGTTGATTCGTTTTGAAACACAAATCGTCGACTGGCGTTTCGTTTCTGGATCTTATCGCTAAATCCAGGACTCATCACCTGTAATGTCGTAAACATGCCGAGACGTGCCTATTTCAAATTTATTTATCATATCATGGCACCATTCCACTCGAGCCTGCGTCTGAGCAACAGTGAGGTTGAAACCAACGATACGTAGTAGAATGTCACTTGAAGTCTGTCGTAAGATTCGTCCGGTTACAGATGACACTTGAAATCATAGCGCAAAAATGTTCCCGGCGCAGATCAATTTTTCAACGAGACACGATAATTTAAATTGAAATTCGTTAAAAATTTGGAGGGAAGTTTTGTAATTGAAACGTTCCTATTTTTACTTATAAATATCATATTTTAAATATAGATTATAACTAGCCAGTCTCTCATACATTAAAACTTTTTTTCACAATACTTTCTGAATGGCCTGGTATGGCTGGCGTACACCAAGCACTCAGGTCCTTTCATGTTCCCCACTTGTGGGGTTTCCTGAGCATGACCTTCAGTGCTGAACGCTGAGCTCTCTCAAGATGGATTATTGTAGAGATCCCATCTCCTCCCCAGATAGACTTACAGTGGTTGAGGATTGACTCTCATAAAGCAGTGTATAGTAAGTGTAAGACATCGATAACCGCCAAATTACGTAGCAGTTTCATTACGTAAAAAAGTTTTCTAGTCCTCTGCGATACTTTTGAAACATGTGCACCATAAGTCAGGCCTAGGTCAATTTTTACACCTAGATATGTCATGGCATCTACTCCGCTAATAATCTCACAGGTACAATTTGGTGATTTACATGTATTGTGAATCTTTAGTACGATTATAGATTGTGATTCTGAGCGTTTAGTTTTACAGAAGCAGATACATTTTGTCTTCTTGGCGTTCAGCGTGAGGAGGTTATTATTTGACCATTTCTTAATGTTTGCATCCCACTATCAACAATTTGAACCACATTATCCCAGGTATTGGCATGAAAAATTGCGACTGTATCATACGCATAACAGATCAACTCCGTATTTGGAGGAAGGGCTTTCTGAATATTATTTACGTATATTATAACCAAGGTCCGTCCAAGCACACTCCCCTGTGGAACGCCAAAATTAATGGAGAGTTCATCACTGCTAAAATAGTCGATTTTTAAATATTATCGCCTCTTTTTAAGGTAGCTCGGAAACCAGCTGAGAGGTAGCCCCCAGATAACAAGATTGCCCATCTTTCTAAGAAGAATAGGTACCGAAACGGTGTTAATTGCCTCGGTTAGATAGAGAAATACGTCAAGATATTTATTTATATAGTCAAGATGCTAACAAATAGAATCTACCATCATTCGTATTGCATTCTCAGCGGATTTTCGACGCCTCAACCCAGACTGCTTATCAGACAAGAAGCCCCAATGTTTCAGGTTCGTTCAGTCGTTCGATTATTTATGATCTATTCATAAGAAATAAACAGTCCCTCTAGGACTCTGTTGCGTATAATAAAACAAGACCTAAAGCTTATCGCCGATATGCAGGGCATGCCCAAAATAAATCCCTACAGTTGAAGAGAGTAGATCGATCAAAACGCCTTCTATCCCGATACGCAGGTAAAAGGCTCAGAAAAATCCTCTTTACTGATGAAATAATTTTCACAATTGAAGAGCACTACAACAAGCAAAATGACAAAGTATACGCCCAAAGTTCTAAAGAAGCCGCCCAAGTAGTCGAAAAGGTAACAACGTGGTCATCATCCTGTGTCTGTAATAATTTGGTGGGGTTTGTCTTATCAAGGAGTCACAAAGCTTCATTTTTGTTAAAAAAGGAGTATAAACTTCAGTCAAAGTCAAGAGACTGTCTTGGATCGTGTTATTAAAACCTCTCAGCAATACACTTTTTAAAAATGTACCATAGACTTTCCAGCAGGACTCTGCATCAGGTTCGAAGGCACGAATTACCCATGCTTGGCTCAAAACCAATATTCCGGACTTTAAAGAGCTGAAGACTGGCCCTCGTCATGCCCTGTTCAAAACGACACGCAGACATTGTGTATCTTAAGAAATTTCTGGGGCTAGCAGTGGCTAAAGGCCATGGAAACAGTGCGCAAATTCATAGATTCATGGCGAGACAGACAAACATATTCATTTGTAAGAGAATTTAAGGCCGGACTAGATATAACAATTACTCGTTTAAATCAATAGTACAAAAAGTGAGTGCTGTTAGTGGGCTTCGAACCAGGAGCCCTTTGTATATGATAGACCATACATACGGTGGAACCAAATAAGTACTGAACATAATGTCGAATAGCTAGTATTAGTGTCTATCATGATCCGCAGTTTTATTTTATATGTATATGTTATATTTATGTTTTTTTTTTTAAGAAAGACACCTATGTAGATTAACTTAAAAGCAAAACCTTATCTATTATTTAATTCGATCTAAATCGTTAGAGCCGTTACCGATATACACGATATATATACATGAATTGAAAGTAATAGTACTCGTATATACATGCTGTAACTAAATTAAATCTAAGTTGCTGGAGTAATATATATGTCGTACCCAGTATGAAAAACTACGAAAGTTTATAAACAAATTTGTCACGTCACGGAAAGTCAATGTTCTGTGCCCAACGATCAGCGAACCATCAGCCACGCTATGGCCATTGACATATTCCTATTTATAGTTTATATAGTTAATTTTATTAAACCCTACATAACTTACTACAATCTATAGATTGTCGATCTGAGATTATGCGTTGAAAATCGAGGATGAATCTTAATACGATAGAATTCATATTGCTAGTATTTACAATGTAACACTACTATTATTTAGTTAGTTACAAAACTCATGCACCAAGTTATCCAATTAATATTTTTAAGTAAAATGTAACATTTTTTTAAAGAAATAAAAACGTTGTACCTTGTCAAAGCTATCATGTAAGGAAGTGCTTTAAAACTTTTTATATCGGCCACGCTGTCGCGTCTTTGCTACATAACTTGGGTTCTTGCATCACGTTTATGTTTTTGTTAAGATTTTTCTCTTCCTGAGTACGAACGGTGTGATTATAGCAAGACGACGTGTTCTTTATATAAAATAAGCTTCTATTAACACAAGACATTGCGCTATGTTTTGTTATTTACAAAGGCATGAAGAGTAATAATAGCCCTGCCAATAATATTTTCCGATGGTCCCCAGTTCAAATCCTGATGTGGGCATGTACCACTAAATCCATATTTTTGGCTGTATGTAAATATTAGTAACTATCATTTGCACGATGAAGGAAAACATCGCGAGGAACCCGCACGTCCAAGTAATTTTATTTCGAATAACGTGGGATTGAACCTAAGAAAAGTCTGATTTTTCCTCTGAGTTGTGAAGGTTTACCGGCAGTTGCTTTATGTAAAAATCAGTATCTCCGCCAAATCCTTAAGCTTAGATAGCGGACCTCACCAATCCTTATGGATTAGGAAACGTGATTATCCTAGGAAAAGTAAAAACAACGGCAGGAGGTATACGAGTATACGACCCACCTAATGTAAATAGACTACAACCTATGAACGTTAGCAATTCCTAAGTATCGCTCACGGTATCACTTCTGTTACTAATAGAGCAATTCCTTAGAAGCTTACTGGTAACCTTACTCGCTAGAACACAGCAACCCTTATCGAAGTTGTTATTTGGATACGGTTTTTTAAGTGGACGTACTTTTACATACAGGCTGCATCAAATCAAAATCAAATGCGTCCTATGTTTCTTAACCTAAAGCTATAAAATACATTTTCCAATATTACAACAACAATGTGAGAAGTGGTGTTGCTTGCGTGCTACGTAATGTTATGAGATGGTTGTCAATAGCTGAGACAACTGCACCGGCGGAGGCACAGACAACCGGAGCAGCCTTGGTGGTTAGTGGATGGCGGTAACTGTCTTAATGAGTGCTACCGCCAGCTGGTAATTGGTATCGAACGCTCACAAAGTTGTATAGATTAATAGCCTGTAACATTTACTTACGCAATATAAAATCTGACTACGTTAACATTTGTATAAGTCTAAACAAGTCCATACAGTGGAAACCTACTTACAAAATTGTAAATTCGGGCTTACGCTGATCTGCCAGATGCTAACAGACAGAAAATGAAGCCACGTTAAAATAATGCACCGTTTTACTCCACCAGCAAATTGTTCGCGTTTATCAAACTGCCAGACATACAATTTAGCAACAATTTTAAACTCCCGACTCAAAGGCAAGCGTGTTTCATGAAATATGTAGGAGGTATCTTTTATTAACCGATTTCAAAGAAGGAAGTACTATGTTCGACGCGTTTTTTATACAATGTCTCGCAAACGACTACTCCTATTTATGACTCGAGCAATGCTCTGTTAAATCAGATACGAGTCGAGTGTCCCCTATAAATTTAGTAAAGATTGAATCCTTATTAAAAAATATATTTTATAAGTTTCAAAAACAGTTCCCTACTTGATCTATTATTTATATATATTATTAATTTTGATTCTTTTTCGTTTGTATAATCCCTTGATTAAACTAATTAATTTTGGTAAAAATTTAATGAAAGTTTAAACATGAACTAAAAAGAAAATATTTTAAATAAAAAGTCGACTTTGACTTGAAGTCGATATCAGTACAGATAAAGCAACAATGTGAATAGGCGTTGACTTGAATACAGTCGATTATACTTTTTTTAATTAAAAGTTTGGGTTATCACTGTCGAATGATTTTACTTATAGACAATTTGTACATATAT
Organism: Pyralis farinalis; assembly: GCA_947507595.1. NCBI lineage: Eukaryota > Metazoa > Arthropoda > Insecta > Lepidoptera > Pyralidae > Pyralis > Pyralis farinalis. The sequence goes on from OX382274.1 coordinate 21,107,137, forward strand.
TCGAGGTTAGTAGTTCCCCATCAACTTTATAGTCAAAGCTAATCTATATTAATATGTCAAGCGTAATAATTTGTTTGTTTGATTATTTATTTGTTTGAAAGCGCTAATCTCTGGAACTACCAGGCGGATTAGGGAAAATATTTTTGTGCATTTGATAGCCCGAAATCTTGTGGGAGGAAAACCAAATTCAGGCGTATAACGTTGAAAGCAGATGTTTAGTGGGTTGCGGAGGAGCGGTTCGATTATGCATCATCTGTACTCCTAAATGAAAGTATAAAGGAGAAAAAGAAAGAAATGTTTCGTCAATGCAAGAATGCAACCAAGGCTTTAGTAAAAGTAGTAAAAGAGAAGCATGAGAGACAAATTACGAAATGTCATACAGAATATACAAGATTAAGTTTAAAACTGGTGTAATACTTACTAACACCCAGGAAGTGTTAGAAAAGTGTAGTGAATATTTTGAAGAAATATATGACTATGCCTTGGTTAACGTCCAACTCTAAGCTGAGAATAAGTCACTCTACATTGACGACGTTCAATGAAGACATAACTATGGACGATATGGAAAGGTCGATATGAAGCTTTAAAGAATAGAATGCGGGAATTGATATGATCACTACTAACATGATCAAACTAGGTGGCACTTAAGTCTGACAGGCTATTCGATAACACGATACGATTCTAGAAGCCAAAGAAAAAGAACGAAAGTAAGAAAAGGCGGCTCCGAGGTTATATAGAAATCAGATAAAGTCGCGGGCTGCAACTAGTCTTATATATTTCTGATTAGCATGCAAAATTCAAGCGAATGAGGGAGACGCGATATATATATATGATATCTTCATTAGCAGACCCATTAGACGTTGCCCTGCCGAAAATAAGGAATTCCGAGACCTCGACCGGCGCGCCACTTGCGGGCTCAATTGTGAATCTAATCTATTCAGGTTTCCACTGACACACGCAAATCAAAATTGGTTCAACCATTTAGGAGGAGTTTAGTGAGATACAGAATATTGATATACGTGAAGATATTGATAATAACGAGCTCGGTGGCGCAGTGGCGAAACGCGCTGTTACGTTACTTCGACAACAACGCTCGTGGGTTCGATTCCCATACAGGGCAAACATTTGTCTGTATGAACATGTCTGTTTATCTTGGTGTGAATGTTTTTAAGAGAGGTAGGGCGTACCAAACCATACCCGTTTGGAAATGTGATGTGTGAATGTGAATGTTGGAAACAACTCCCTTGAGGGTTGTTGTGTTCCTGAGTGTGAGTGAGGTCACCAGTAAGCTCTTAAGGAGTTGCTGTGCTAGCAGCAGAGGAGGCATCGCGCGAGTAATTAATTATTAGTACTTTAGTGTATTACAAGCGTTTATAGGCTACGGTTACCGCTTTCCATCAGGTGCGCCGTATGGTATATGCCTCTCGATGCGTATAAAAAAATAAGCAATTCCGACTGGGAAAATATCTTTACTCTGCACAAGATCCGCCCTAACAACAATTCGAGGGGGGGGCTGTGGTTTTCCGGCGATTAACCGAGACGTCCCACACTGCGTGTACCAATACAGGGACGCCATTCGACGTTTAGTCCCCAACGGTTGTCGGTTCTACGAACTATGCGGCCGGCCCACTGCCACTTCAGCTTGCTTATTTTGCGGGCTATGCCAGTTACCGAAAGATTCTTATACTCATCAGTCTTCTGTATAATCTGGCGGAGATTAGTATGTGATCTACGATGCTAAAGCCTTTTTGTAATGGTAGAAGTATATCATTATATATTCTTTCCGTCTGTCTGTTCATATTGGTTTAGGTGTTTTCCTATTCAGTTGTCCCGGATGCCGACAATAAGATAATGATATTTAAATATTTACTTGTTAACAATATATTTATTTAAATATTTATGTAGGCCCTCGCGGACACTCAAATACGTTATATTTACTGATTTAAAAAAGAAGAGTTCTCCTAATTGAGCTAATACTTTTTTATTTATTTTTTCAATGCATATTGACGAGCTCGGTGGCGCAGTGGTTAGTAACGCTATTTTCACATCAACGCGCGTGGGTTCGATTCCCACACAGAGACAAACATTTGTGTGCAAGAAACCTGTTTGTCTTTGTCTGGGTATTTTCTATTTACCATAAATATGTATTTACAAAAATAAATGTATCTACGTTTGTCTAGTACTCATAACACAAGCTTCTATTACTTTATATATGTTACCCTATATCTTCATCAATTATGAATCGATTCTGAATATTCGTTTATTAATACAAAGATCTTAGCGCTCGATTGTTCCATGTAGGAATTTGGTAAAGTTACGACTTTGTCAAGTCAGATTAAGGGTTGTGTTTTTTGAAGCCTTGTAGTTTTGAAGCATTAGCAACTGATTAGTCCCATGTGAGTGATTCACGACTTCATTGAAGGTGATTTTGAAAGTTAAGAATTTGTTATTATTTTATTTAAATTAATGTATATGTTACTTAAAATCGTTACTAATAAAATGTCATTTGGCGAAGAATAATTGAGAAAGAAACTTATCAATCATTCCCAATAGAACAGTTATATAAATAAAAGATTTAATTTGATGTTATTTTGCGAAAGTCAAATTTACAAAATAATGTTACCTACATTTCTTTGCGTTTTTTGATGTTTGAGTGTGAGAGTGTGATTTATACTTGCGAGCTTGTGCGAGGCCGCATACGTTCCATTCCGTGTGCGTATGTGTGTGTGTAGTTCTTTGTGTCTGATGCCGGAAAGACACAATATTAATATATTTGACGAAATAAAAGAAAGAGGCAAGAAAGCTATTTGTGATCAACAAATTCATGGTAAGATTTTTTTGTTATATAATTTTTAAACATAGTCATCACACATTTCATTTTGTTATTAAACTCTTTATTGAATAGATCTATACCCAAATGGTAAATAGAAAGAAAATGTTATTACATGAGCCAATTTGTATTAACCTAATGTAGAAAATGCTGCAACGGGAACTTCGATTCTCGAATCGATAACTAGACATTCCCCAAAGTTCACTTTGGCGTAATCCCTCAAGTAATCCTTCGGCTACTCGCCAATGTCAGACTAGATACGGTGTTTTGAAATAACTTTGTATATTTTACTGAGAAGCACTGGAGTTTTTATAGGGTGCAATATCAACTGGGGAGATATCCGCGTAGGAATTTCATTGAAAAACACCCATATAGATATCTATTCACATGGGTGTTTTTCTTTAAAAAACGCAACTTAACACAAAAATACATGTCTGTTGCAATGGTCGCGTTCTGTGCAATTCCTGAGTAGCTTTCTAACAGGAACTATTAAGTTATGAATGTATTACTTGCCAAGATTTTCTCTAGAGACTACGGACTACTTCTTCAAAAAAGCCGTGAGGGTGTTTGTATTTGGTTGACTACAATAATAGCTTGTCACCAGGTAATCCTTATGCTTATTTTCCACCTTAGTGATATAAGAAATACACCTTTTAAGATTGCGCTTATTTATAAAGGCATAATTAGGTATATATTTAGACCTCAATAGTGTCGTTGCGCATGTCATTCTATTGGAACACGCAGGTTAAGCAACGTAGACTGTAGGCTGTTTATGGATCGGTTTATCTATCTAGCACTTCTCCGTGCTACCGAGGCCACATTAAATCATCGGCCCAGGATGTTGTCGATAAATGACAGTAGTTAAGCTAAGTCAGAGGCCTTCGGGCGGCTTGAATACACTGACCTCCTCCGATCCGTAGTTGTGGTGAAGTGGCATAGTGAAGTATGCTCTAAACCCATTCAGTTGAAGGAAGGTCCGTATCCCTGTAGTGAGATATATTAGGGTTGGTAAAGTGGTAGTAGTAACTGTATAATAAATTGTATATAACTTTATTACAAAGTTCACACTGCTGTGAGTATGCGCGATTTCTGTAACTGTCTGAGCTAATTGGCAGTATTATGATATTATACAATACAGTAGTAATCGAATGTAAATATATTTATAATTAATCAACAATAGGGTCGATTAGTACCCTCATCTCCAACGTATCTTCGTTGTTCGGAGTAGAAACTCATGGCAAGGGACTCTCAGAACTGACCTCTCTTCATTGGCTGTCCAGATAAGAATCGTTAGAGTTATATGTTTCAGGGGTGGAAGAGTTAAAGAGCATAATGCTCCAAATACCTTCAGTAAGCTCTTCATAGCTCAAACAGATTATTTTTAACATTCATAGCTCAATGAAACAATATGCTATGTTACATAAAATAAACAATATCATTTAATTGAATCATTAATAAAATTGTCTCTATTCAGTAACTATAATTGTTTAAAAGGGGCGCTACTTACGTTGCAAAGTCGCCTTAATAAGCAAGAAATTACTAAGAATTTGCGATTAATGGAAGGGACTGAGCAGGTCGTCACGGACACGATAAATGTCCCATGATCCCATCAACCGGCTAACAGAATAAAATGAGTTTCGTTCATTTGCCGGCTCACGTCCCCGCAGAGGCTATCGGTAACATTTTTCGTGAGGGCGAACTCTGCGACTTTCCTCTCATAAATCAGTGGGGTGCGTGACGTCACGTCCACTCCGATGTGTAGGCCACAAACGTGACGAAACACTTCGCCCTGTTTATGCTTATAAGTGCTAAATAATTTACTTACCGATAAGTTTTTGTGTAAGGAAACATTTTGCTTTCACGGTCGTTTTCTCTCAGAGATATTGTATATATTATACTAATTGGAATGTATTGATGCCTTGCAGCATGACGCAGAATAAGTAGCATGTAAGATTAATATGCACTACTAGCTGATCCGGCAAACGTTGTTCTGCCATATAATATATTTTTTTCTAATTGTGTTTCTGTTATGAAATATACTTTACGACCTATTGTCATATCTACCAAATATACATAAAAATTTCATAAAAATCGGTCGAGGCATAAGATTAGGTATTGTGTGATAGGTATTATAGTATAGTATACTATAGGTACCTTTAACATTTTCTGCTATTTATTTATATTACAAATAAAACTATCCGCATCCACATATCGAATAAAGGATTTTTCTGGTACTATTCATTATTTATCTTATAAAGAACATTTTATTAATTGGTGATCAAATAAGTGAAAAAACCCGTCAATGTAATAAAACAAATTATACTATATTAATAAATACATAGATCTCGTTTTATACGGTGTTTAAAACAAAATATTCGTATTAATTTTTAACTCACATCAACCTAAACTTATTCCACTGCTGGTCTCCAAATTCTATAATGTTGGTTTACCTTCTGTGGTCCTCACTCGCAGCGATACCAGCATGGACCTTGCTATTGTTATGAGTAACTCTTTTCTGTTATTATTAATACTACGCAGCCCTATAAAATATTAATATTCTACTTTTTACCGTTTATGCCGATACTTGCTCGTTATTTTCGTGACGTTTCCTTGCTAAATATCAACGTCAAAATTATAATAAATTGTCACATTATAATATACTTTTGTGTTGTTACATTCTCAATCTATCTTAAATCGACTAATTACTTGCAAAGCTAATTATAACAGCCTAGTCAGAATTGCTGAATATTTTTTACCATTCGTAAATATTTCAGCATGACCGAAATAGTCAGAAAATGACACCTTTAACAGCCTCTCATTTATTTGATTTTGATGATAAAAGATAATAATACATTGTTACAGTCTTTACCTGTTTAAGAGATGTAGGGTGCATCAAAACAGCCTGACTAGTTAAGTACCTGCATGTCACAGAAAACATCCAAATAATAACTCACTGAAAGATGTTCCTGCGAGTGAGTGACCAGTAATCAACGCTCGAACAAAACTTCCTGTATGGTAAGCATTGATAGATTACGATAACCACTTTACATCTTGTGGGCCATAAGCTTGTATACCTCCTACCGTTGTAAAAAAATCTCCATTATGAGCATGAAAATGTTTCGCCTCTTTTCAATGTACAAAAATTCTCATCAAAATTTCAAAATAAATTCGATATTGTTTCACCATTCTTCACAACATAAACATCCCTGATACAAGTCTATAGTTCATTTGATTTATACGTTAGATATTCGTGACTTACTGCAAGATAGAGCAGGGTCCTAAATAAAGAAAAAAGTTCAACCAACTTCATTGAAATCGACGCCAGCACGTATATCGCAATTATGTAAATAGGCATCAACTTCTATGAACTTGATTCCACTTTTTGATTTAAATATACAATACATCAAATTATCGCCAAAAAAAGTACCATGAAAATCGGTTCACAATTCACGAAAATATGTGGTGAAAAATAGGATAATACACACAGGTGAACACAGGTTGGATTTTTCGAGAGTTTCTAAAAATGTGTACACGCTACATCACTACAACTTATATGGGACCACCCTCGTGTTATGCCCCGTACAAAAAAAAAAAAAACTATACTTTAGTTTATCATTGCATCTTCGTCGTATCTACATAAAATCTTCACTAAAAAATAATCTTCATAACCTGTCCACAATTAGCGAAGATATAGCGTAACATACGATAAAAAAAATGGAGTAAGTTCAGTCGAATTAAGAAAGTCATTTTTTGAAGACGGTTAAAATAACTTCCATTGTTCCACATTGATATTAACAGAGCTATCATATTGCTAAATAAGACACATTTCACAAATTAAGAGTGGTTACGGGCTAAATTTGGAAACACCGATTTCGAAACTCACTCAACGTAACAGACGTAATTGCCTCACGGCTATTTTACAATATTTATTCGGATTCACTAAACCGGTGAAATTATTACCGTACTTATTTATGAACGGAAATACGTTTTAAGATATTATAAGATTTTATCAAGCGCAAAAGGGTGGGCGTAAAATGTAAACACGGAATGTAGTCACTAGGTTTATTCTCATAATTTACAAGCGGGCACTCCAATATAGCCGAAAAAAGAATGAATTCTAACAACAGAAACCCTAATGCAGCGTTCCGCAAACTTTTTGTATGGTACACTACACCTACCAAATGAACGAATTATAGGTGTGTAGTAAAATTCGTTTTTTATTTAATATTTATCTATACTAATATATAAAGCGAAAGAGTTTGTTTGTTTGAACGTTTGAAAGGTTGTAGACTATTCAACATCACGACATACGATCCTTAGCTGAGAAAAAGAAAGAAAGTAGAGAAACCGGTTTCGGTACAGGATATCGGGATACGCGCGAAACAAGTCGCGGAGCGCAGCTAATTTATTACAAAAATCAATATAATATGAAGAGATATTTAATAGAAAATATGAGCTTCCTGAACTCGGCCATTCTCCTATTAGTCAGTTTTTACTTGTCCGGGCTTGTATATCCTTAATAATGTCAAATTTAGTAAGTGCAAATTATTTTATATGTTTGTTAGCATCTGTAGCGGCTGTAAACATATCTTGGCTCTAGGAGCTCAGAGTGGCCGAAGCTTTCCCAAGAGACTGTAGCATGCGATCCTTCAAAGATAATGTACCCTGTTGTTGCAGGGTTCATAAGCTACAACAGTAGATGCTTATGAACAGACAAGCTATTTGCTTACAGTTATTTGTATAAAAACATCTTATGATTGATTCTCATAATAATAATAAGATACCGAGGTGAAACCATGCGCATTTCGTTTTTTAATTTACGTCGTCAACTTTCCACATGACTTTTTAATTTTTCCATCACATCATAGAAAATGATTCCATGAAACTAAAGTTTAAATGGTCGGCTTGGGATGGCTTTACCATTCTATAATTGGAGTTCGGACGTAAATAAGACAGTTGATAGACCGTTCCCTTGTTTTCATCCCCTGGTTACTGGCAAACTTTCGCTACTGTTGCGAAATAAACTTGGCCAATAAGTTAATGATAAACTGGTTGAGTAGGAAATACTTTAACAGTTTATAACTCTTTTTAATACTCCATCATACTATCTGAGGTGTCGTAAGCCTATTTAGAAATAAATTAGCAAACATATTATAAGAAAATGTTGGTTGCATGTAGACAAAAACTTTGTTGTATTTAGCGATGAATAAAAGAAAGTATATTGATAAGGAGCTTAAAGTTGTTTTACATGCAATTTGATCTAGGCTGCCGTGTGTGTTTCTACCACCAATTAGTTTATGCAAACTAGCGCCGACTCGCACACACCCACTACCGTTAATAGATCCATACCGTCGCTGCCAAGAATGTTTCGATCGTATCTGCCTAGATTGCTGCAATCGATCCGCGATCGCCATCGCCATTGTTACCATTGTTAATGTCTTTCCGACACGTGTTTCGCCTCTCCACGAGGCATCCTCAGGTCACAGCAGATATATAAGCTAAAGCAGTAACGTAACTCAGCCGTGTCCTTGAAAAGTATACCTATGCAGGCTGGGCGGATCGCTAGGGTTGGTCCCTACAAAAAGAAAAGCAGGCGTCTGTGGATTTTTATTTGTACCTATATTTCGTTTTATTTGTAGGATTAGAATTAAAACATATGTTAATTGAATGATTATTTACCTACCAAACTGTGAAAACTTCATCAAAATCCGTTCAGCGGCATTGGAATATACATCATTAATATTTTTATTTAATTTTATTTTTCAAAGGAAAACTTACAGCTTAATCCCACAAATCATGCTTTATAGTTGTATGGTCTCTGAAGGCCAATTACAAGTTTTCGCAAGTGTACAAAAATATATTCGCAAAAAAAAAGTAAGCGGAGGCGAACAAACAGGATATGCTATGAAGTGCCCTGTTGCTGACAGATCCGGGGCACCACACCAACGCGGCCGATGGCATTTCGCGGGGTCGTTTAGTGGGTATACCGTCGGACAGCCGACGGGGAGTCCCACACTACCACCGGAGGCCACCCAGGCACCGGTGGTGTGCGTAACGCATTTTTCCCCGCGTCACAAAAAAAAAAAAAAAAGGATATGCTATGATTATTTGGTAACGACGTACGCAATATATAATGTACCACATAAATATGCTATGCACTGCGCATACGCCCACACGATACTCGTTATAATCAGGACAATACTTAACAGATGGCAATACTTAAACACTTAACAAAAGAAGTACTTAGCCATGTCTTTTTTAAATTTAGGGTCAGTAGTGTTGAATAGGTCTACATTCACAATCTTTGACACTTCATTAAGCTTGTTATAGGTAGGTAGTTGTTTTTTTATAGGTACTACGTCGGATGGAAAACAAAGCATACGGCCCGCCTGATGTAAAGAGGTTACCGTAGCCTATTGACGCTTGCAACACAAGGAGTGCCACTCGCGCGTTCCCACCCCCGCTGCCATTATAGCAACTCCTTTCTCACTTCCTGGTGACCTCACTCACTCGTAGGAATACAACAATCCACCTGGGTGTCCAGAGAATTGTTATTTGGTTGCGGTTTTCTGGGAAGTGGAGGTACTTCCCCAGTCGGGCCATCGTTGTGCCCTACCTCTCTTACGCCAGAGCCGCGTTTGCTAATCGGCAGGGCGCACCACGTACAGTGTGGTTGGCTTTGGCTCTAAGGTGACATTGAGCTACTTACACTATAGCATGTTGTACACATCTTTTAGGACAAAACATAAATTACGTAGTAACTTTAAAATAATGTACGTATGTAAATACTTCTCATAAATGAATGATGTCATTTGTACCGAAAATACAACCAAGAAAGCTAATTTAAAAAAATGTGGTAGAAAAAAAAAAGTAATATATATTTTATCTTACAATATCAGCACGAAGTTGAAAAAATTACAAGTGTTGGTTTTATCACATTTGAATTAAGGCACCCGTAAACACCGTGCCGATGCCGTGACGCCGCCATTATTAAATTATATAATATAATATTTTATTGGTACCGAGCACTATTTCCACGCTACGAAATCGAAACGGGGGCAGACGGCGCGGGCGCGGCGAGGTGCAGCTGATACAGGGTCCCGTCTCGGCGACGCGCGACGTGGCACAGCGTAGTTTTGCATCGCCAAGGTCGGTTAGCAGCCGTGTAAATGACGCTTGTCTTTGTGTGCGTGTCGATTCGGGCGCTAGTATGAAGTCAAAGTACTACTTTAGCTTATAAGTCTACTGTGCTCAGGTGCTGTAGATATTAGAATAACATGATGGAAATTGGTGACGGAAACAAGTTAGATCAAATTACATGTAAATTTAATTTTCAGACATTTAATGTCAGACCGTATGCATGTCATTTTACTTAGCGGTGTAAAAAAATCACTTCTAGACCGACATACGTGAAATACTAAGGAAATACCTCACATGTTCCGTTTTCTCAACTTTCGTCAGGAACTTTAAGCAGGATCTTTTAAGATTACTATCACATCACAGAAAATTATTTCAAGAAACTAAAGTTTTAATTGTCGACTTGAGATGGCTTTACATTTAATAATTGGAGTCCTAACGTAAATAAGACAGTTGATAGACCGTTTCCTTGTTTCCACCTCCTACTTAAACTTTCGCAACTGTCATTTATACTTGTTATAAAATAAGCTTAGTCAATAAATTTAATGATAAACGACTTAAGGTCGGGACACTAATATACTGCAGTAGTTTGTAACCATTTTCAGTGTTTCGTACAAAATTATCATAAAGGAATACTTACGACGTCTTTTCGATGTCAGTCTGGTACATGCTCCTAAGCCCTGACGGTACAGAGTACATGTCATAATATCTAATTTCACGAAATACAGAGCAAAAGTATTACCTAATAATATTATGTATTACTTTTGATCTGTGATGGGTTAATACGCAGGTATTAAGCTATTTTGACGAGCTCGGTGGCTCAGTCGTGAATGACGCGATTTTGACACCGACGCTCGTGGGTTCGATTCCCACACAAGGCAAACATTTGTGGGCATGAACATGTCTGTTTGTCTTGGTCTGGATGTTTTAAGAGAGGTAGGGCGCGTAAAAGCAGCCCGTCTGGGGGAGTTTCCTCACAGAAAACCGCAGCCAAATAACAACTCCCTAGAAAGTTGTTGTGTTCCTGCGTGTGAGTGAGGTCAACGGTAAGATCCTAAGGAGTTGCTGTGTTAGCAGCAGAGGAAGCATCGCGCGAGTGATACTTAATGTATTACAAGCGTTGATAAGCTACGATAACCGCTTTATATCAGGTGGGCCGTATGCTTGTATGCCTTCCGACGTTGTATAAGAAAAACACTAATATTTCTGAATATTTCGGTACAGTTAGGAAAAGATGCAAATAAAAATTATTCTATTAATTGGGATCAAATAAAAACTTTGTGCAAATAATAATAAAATTGTTAATAAAAATTAAAATACTTGGCTGATGGATTTATTCACTAAAAGATTAAAAGATTCTTATACGATTTCGAAGCAAAGCAATATTTACATTAAATTTATTATTATATACACAATGAACGTTAATGAAGCGACTGAGGTGTGTAAGGATCGAGTCACGTGGCGCTCGGTTCTCTCTGCCTACTCCGCAACGGATTTGGCGTGAAGTAGATGGATAGATAGATTATATACACAATTTTTATAACTAACAAATTTGAAGGTAATCAATGTATTTTTTTTTAGTAAGGTGGCAAATAAGCATTCTTCCTATCATATAATAAGCAGCTGTCTTAACCTATGGCTTTAAAGAAACTTATAAGAAACCTTACTACTTCCATTTCTTATTATTAGTTGACTAGTAAAATGCAAGTTGTCTAATTATTAAAATTATCTTATATTAGTGATTGTACATATTTATACTACATACATATAAATTAGAATATTCAGGACAAAAACCTGAAGGCCATCTCTGAGTACACGTTCTTTAAAAGGTTATCTTGGCTGCGCTTTAACTCGTAAATCACAAAGTGTTTTCATCACGTACATTCTGGTAGAGATTAACAGTTTATCACCGTTTCCGAGTCTTAAGCTGCAAAACTCTATTATGCTTACTTACTAAAAAGGTTTGTAAGTGAAACCAAATTCTCTATTCAAAAACTAGCAGCTCCGCATCTGCAACCGCAACTCCTCCCGGGCATGAGACAAAATGAGCAGAGCACTTCGTCAATTTTTATAGGGGAAAGAATTATAATTCGATAAGGCTTTGAAAAACGCCTTCAAATATTCCCACCTTACGTTGATTCCCATCCCCAGTATTTTCGCCTACCTAACTACCTAATTTAAAATAGTAGTTATTAAAAAAATTATGATTTCATCTTTACTTACTTTTAAACAATACTTTTTTTCTTTAGATAAATAGATAGATAAAACGTTTATTCGATTACTGACTAACACACACAAATAAATGTAATACACAACAAGTCTAAAAACAATAACATAATAATTATGATGCACAAAGGTATGCGTGTGCTGCAGCAACACGAATGGGCCACAGCTCAGTCGCCAGATTGCTCAAGAGCAAAACGCTGATTTTCAGCTGCAGCCTGTAGTGGGTGCGAGTGCGTACCTGCTTGAGTTGTATTACAAATAAAATTTAAGATAATAGAAAATAATAAAATAGGCGATTTAATAATTATGCGATGAATAATTAATATTAGCAAATATAATACATTGGGAAATAATATGTAAAATAAAATTATTAGCTAAATATAATTGACAGTGCAGCTAGTATCGAGCTTCAAGAAAATCAATCGCTACAGTTACCGCGTTGGAATACCATTTTTTTTATCTTTTGCTGTAACGATGCACCAGTAAAGGTAGCCTATTTTGCGAACGGGTGTAAAAACTTAATTAAAGACTTAATTTCAGACAATGTTGTATTGTTTTAATAGTCACCATTAAATCAATATATTTAACACTATTTTGAATTGTTTAATTATTATCCCGAACGCCAATGGTATCGATTTGTCCCATGTTTATTTTCCGTTGAGTACCAATAGTATCGAATTAACAAATTAATTCTCAAAACGTAGTGTCCCGCCAGCAAAAAGGCGCGGGGCGTAGTGCTTGTTTGTTCTGCGGATATTCGATGTCTTTGAAGTTTCACCAATTGGTTCGCAGCTTAGAGATAACAAAGGATGTCAAAAAGGTTGCCTTTTCTAATATTCCGTGTACAAAGTTATAGTGATCCCTATTAAGTTAATAAATTGACTCTTGATAAACCGTGACAGTACGGAGCATTGATAGCCTAGTGGATAAAAAACTGATCCGACTGGTTCGATTCTGGGTGTGGGCATGTACTACTAAATTCGTGTTTTATAATTTAGGTACGTATTTGTAATTATCGCTAGTCGAAGGTGAAAAAAAACATCGCGAGGAAACCCACACGTCCAAGAAATTACACTTCAGAAGACGTGTGAGCTGACCTAAGAATCTGGTTTACCCTCTCGTAGGCCGAGGTCTGACGATAGCAGCTCTACATAAAAACCAATATCTTCGCCAAATCCTGAGGTTTAGGTAGCGGACCCCACTAATCCTAATGGATTAGGAAACGAAATAACGCTAAGAAGAAAAAGTACCGTGACAGTACTACTAGTATACAAAAGATCTAATTCAGTTTCAAAACGAAAATAGAGCCCAATTAGCACAAAAATTCTTTATTTCGAGAAATAAGGACTATTTTTACTGTGTCTACTAGCTTAACTATCAAATTAAAGTGACCGTACTCAGAAATAACTTATTTATAAACTTCAAAGCTTTAAATATACACACAAAAATAGCAACTTAATGGAGCACTTTCTATGCAAAATTTCATAATGATTGATCGTGAAGAAACGGTGGTATTGAACAAGACTTGTGAATAACATTCCGACCTAGTAGCTAGCGTATACATAATAAGTACTTACAAAAAGTGAACTTTTCTTTTTGTGTAATCTGTGTCAATAATCCCTGAAATTTTGCTTCGACTAGTACAAATATTTTATGAATTCACAATGGAACGATATGAAGGAATGATGTAAATTTCTAGGAACAAATGTATTTCCGCACAGGGGCACACAAAAGTGAATACATGCGAAATTTCACCAGAGAGATTTTTATATAACCTAGCTTATTTTAATATTATTATAATATTTAGGAGTTATAATAGTCAAGTTTTGTTTAAAGACACATAATAGCATCATAGAATGAGGATGTATGTACAACCTGATTCTTTGTTCATAACCTTTTACACTCATTGCTTTAACGTAGTAATGCTGTTTAGATACTGAAATAGTTATGTAGGTATATATATATATATACGAGCTACATGATAGTAGAGAGACTTTTACATAATTTCGGCGTCTGTTATTGTTTCCGTAACTTCCATACCATACCGTACCATCCCTTACATCAACATTTATGAACAATGATTTGACGCTTTATGGAATGGAATACTTCTTTAATTTTTAAATGTATTAAGTGAATTTTGTATCTTAGAATTATTGAAAATATAGTAATACATGAAGGGGTGAAAATATCATCCAATAAGTCTCTAAGTGTGTCCCTTTCGTGTATGAAAATTGAGGAATGGAGCAATATCCGAATAAGTCAGAGATACACTATTTTAGGCGGCCTTAGACATTATTACTTTGAGTAGTGAACATTATTTTAACTTAACGAAAGTGAGCACTATTCATTACATATTTATTTAAGCAAATTGTAATATTCTCGATATTCAGATTTGATTCTTTGACAACTATGACTTTTTAAAGTTCATACAAAGTAATTTGAATACATAACAAGTGAAGCAATAAATACAAGCTAGATGCCATAAAAACGTCGTGCCACTGTCGAATGAGTATTGCATTACTGTGATTGAATAATGTTGTCTATAAGAAACTGCTATAGCCGAGAGCTGTAAGTTTTTATTTCTGATATGCAATGACCCACTCCTCTGCAATGAGGTTACGAACCCACTATCTTAAAAGAGATTTCAGAGCAAAGTGGAACGCTGTCATAGAAATTAATTATAATTATACAGTATGTACGAGTATAATAATAACTATTATAATTGTATTATTAACTGATGTGCTAAAAAAGGCCAAATCAAAAGCCCCCAAAACCGAAGAGCATACGAGAAGAGGTTGATGAGTGTAAAAGAGACGAGAGAGGTATCTTTGTATCGGTTCACCTGACAGTCCATAGTCTCTGCCTACTCCAATGGGAGACCGGCGTGTTGATATGAATATATGCAAATGAATGTGTGTATGTAGTATGTAAAAATGACTGCATGCTATCTGGAACAGCGTTATTAGTCATTACGATTCAGCTCAATTTGAATAATTTGAATTCAGATAATATTAAGCAAAGCAACATAATGAATTGATGAGTTGTCCGACAATATTTACAATATTTATTTATAATGAGTTAAAAATTTAACATATCAAAAAAAAGGTATATTTGAGATAACTCAGATGACCTTGAAAATTAACATATTAACAAAACTTTAATGTTGACTTTTGGAGAAACAATAACTAATAACTTGCCGTGAATTTGAATTTATTCATACATTAGAAATTAAGTGCCAAAGGCATTTCGAGGAAATGCGGGACATAGTCAGCTAACACATGGAATTGTGAAATACGTTATGTTCGACATTTAGAGTGGCGTTTATTGATGCTTATATAATGTTAATTTAAACCAAAAACTTCGAGTGAAATAATTAATACTTAATTGGCCTTCACCGTCGTCGAAATATTCTTCACGGATTATGACTTCAAATTTATTAAGTCAAGAAACAAAATACCGGAGTACAGCGGTTCGGAGCGTTCAGCAAATTGGTTAATAAATTAAAAGCGGCAGTCTCAGGCCCGTCGTCGACAGATGGCGCTTGAAATACGACAGGTATTTAGCGTGTTGCAACACCGTCCGCCACGATCCACGTTTTAATTTTATGCTTTACGAGCAATTTTTATATCAATTTTACCCTGTTGTACTCTACATAATTCAGGCGCCTTTTCTGCGCGATTCTCGAGGTCGATATGGCAATTTGCCTCAAATGCCAAGACAACGATTTATTTTTGCAAAAGATGTAAATTTTGTTATAGAGACAAATCAAATTCTTTGCTTTTTAAAAAAAAATAAGGCCACACTGTTTGAAGTGAACGCAATAAAGGCATGTATGCATCGGCCATTAAATTTGGTGCTAAATCTTACAGTTTTCCCTTTATTTTGCCATCTGGATAAAATCAGTAAGATTTTTAAAACAACGTTTTTTGTAGGTATTTATTTATATTATTATTTATATATATTTATCTACGAGTATAATATATTAAAAATACCTACTAAGACGCAGGCAGGGAGATTATTACACAAATAATATAATCTTTTTTTTGACATTATACTTACTATATACATTATATTACTATACCTAGAGTATACGTAAATATAAGTATATACATAATATATTTCAGTGTATATAGAGATTATCTCATCCCAGTAGATATCACAACTAGTGTGTTAGCCATTATGCTGATTACGAAAACAAGTGAAATGTTTTTATTTCTAACAAATAGGTATTAACTTTCAAAATGCCTTTCAACCTTGTTGTAGCAATATCCTATTGTAATATACGGATATGCATATTCATCTGATAGTGTATAGTTTAGTACGCGAAACGTCACTTTGCTCTGCTCTGTTTTACGCTAAATAAAAAAGTCAATCATTTTGTACAGGCTGCTGCAATTTAAGAGTTAAAACTGATAAATGGCATTACGTATTCCTAAAAAGGGCTAGTATTTTTTTTTGTTTACATAGTTACTAATGCTGGGACACTGTCAATTGGACTACACGAAAAATTCAATTTTTAACATTCATACTTGTATTTCGACGATGTGCTAAGGAAACTAATATAAGAGACTACAGAATGGGTTTATCCAGGAAGGGCGTATAGAGGTTTTTAAAGCGATGTCACAGCACGAAAGTTGTCAATACTATTACAAACACATAGCCCCAGTTTGATACTCCATATTCTTATGGTACAAAAAATTACAAAGTATGTCACATATAGGTACACTTCATCTCTAGTCCGAGTCACAAACATAGGCATTACTTCGCTAACTCTGGCCTATCTAGGTAGTAAAAAAAAAATATGTAAAAAATCCCAGCACGTAAATTGCATGGTGAACCTACACGTGAAGTATTCTTTTACGGTTAAAAGGCCCCAGAGAGCGGAGGATGGTACTCTGAGGACTATGAAACTTTGCCACTTATTCGCGCATCAGTTCGCGCATTAAATAGCTTCAGTGCAGACATATATCTAACATATGGAACCCCGCCGCGGGGAGGCATCGTCAGATAAAGCAACTCTAGTATTGTTGTGCGCTCTAACATTGCTTTAAAATATAAAATTTCTTGAGAATTCACTCATAAATCTCAGACTGCTCAACTACAATAAACGTTTCTCATTTATTTGCATCCATTTAAATGCCCATTAATATCTTACTAAGATGTAATCACAAATGAAAGACCAACGCTCGTGGGTTCGATTCCCACTTCCCACACAAGACAAACATTAGTCTAGCAGCCAAATAACAACTCCCTAGGGGGTTGTTGTGTTCCTGTGTGTGAGTGAGGTCGCAGTAAGCTCCTATGGAGTTGCTGTGTAAGCAGCAGAGTAGGCATAGTGCGAGTGATACTTAATATATTACAAGCATTATTAGGCTACGGTAACTATTTTACATCAGGTAAGCCGATGCTTGTATGCCTCCCGACGTTGAAAAAAAAAACTTATTTAGAATCTGTCATTTCATTATGATATGCTTAGGTGATCGGTATCGTTTGGCTTTTCATGTTTTTTTTGTAAAAATTGCGTTTTTTGCTACAGGAAAGATATAAACTAGAATTACATAAATTTATAAATCAAAAGCCTATTATTATTATTAACCTTTATTTATCTAAATACAATAAAAATTTAAAAATAAAATGCTTCGCTATTATCATGACAGCTTAAACCAACCTCACCTGCATGTGGAAGAAATTTGAAAGGGTTTATTTAATAAAGGAGGAGGCTGAGGAAATACCTTCATCTTACAAAACACCACAGCCGAATATTAATTCCCTTGAACTCCTTTTTTTCATTGTACAGGAATATTTCAATGAGCATACATAACGACATACTCGTCTTCAAAACCTTGGTAATGCCTTGTTTTTCCGAGTTCCTGTCACGTCGTGGCCGCTTATAATATCAAAGGTAACTTCTTATAAAAGGTAGGATAAATTATAATTCTAAATTATAACATCAAATTGTACTTAAGAACTTCAAAAGAACGAAGAGAAACACGTAAATCAAAACGAACCTACCGTTGATACCATTTAAAACAAATTTGTCCTCGAATGGCACAAAGTCTGAAAACAACATTAGCATTCATGTCGTTACATTTTAATTTATGTGGGGGCTTTATACGAGACGGTGAAATTTATTAAACGTATCCTCTAATATTACATGTCGTATAACAACCAAACGTCTCCGCATAGGAGTTTTAGATATATGAAGATTACAGCGTGTTATTCACATTATGAGCCTCATTACATTCTGACAAAAATTTGATTCCCAGTCCAGATATTGCGTTTTCTATTATCTGCAAACTTGCTGCGCCCGTGACTTTTTTGAATGGATTATTAATAGATTGTAGTGGTACTTTATTACTCCATACCGTGAGATAACCATTTTTTTATATACAACTAAAGTGTAAAACAAGCGTACGGCCTACCTGATGGTAAACAGTCACTGTAGCCTACGGACATTCGCTCGTGCATTGCCGATCCTGTAAAAACGTCTTCACGCCTTTCGTGAATAATCACTGGTACCTACGCAATCACGGCGGTTCCAATATGTGACGATGAATGTCCCGCCATCGGCGAGTGGTGTGGTTGTAATTGTCGGCATCATATTGAAAAATGATTCGCAACACAACCCATTGTTCAATCGGTAGAATACACAAAGAGAGGCAAAATCTCTCCTCAAATTTATAAGCTTGGGATCATCAACAATTCCCACAGCTCGTCTTTGAACTGAGTCACACGGTCCAATTTGGTATCCAGGTGCTCCCGGCCAAAGAAGACTATAGTATTCCTGAAGTGCGGTCTAACTTGAGATTTACATAACATAATACTGCTTGGCTCGGTTGAGCTCACCAAGTTTCTTGGATGCCAGCTTGATCTTCTCGTCCAAGTAACATCGGTATTGAACGTCGCTGCAGATCTCGACACCGAGAATTTCAATGCTTTTAGGCGATGGTAAGAGGTGTGTTCTGGAATTCAGAAACGACAGGAAATAGAGTTTTCTTAACGGTGAATGCGTGAAACTTGTGTTTTCATGGGGTTAAATTGGACTAACTTTAGCCGCTCTCAGTCAGATACTTCAGTTAAAGTAAACTCAATTTGCGACACAAATTTATAGCGGCTTTCCTCCACAAGGGAAGGAGGAATGTTTATGTTGCGACGGAAGCCGTATTGATAGTCGCTGATCAAATCGTGATCCTGTAGGTATGTCAGGAGTCGTATCACGAACCTTAGCATATACACCTTGGAGAGTAGATAGATTATAGCAATATACCTATAACTCAATGGAACTGTAAACAAAAGACTTGCATTTGCAAGTCTTTCGCTTACCAGATGTACATACATTCTCCTTACACTTTCATCTTGCAATTTTTCACTCCTTATCCTTTCATGATCTCCGAAAGGGATTCGCACTCTCTAATGCCTCCACTTCTTGAAAAGTCCCACAAACCAGCTTACCACCAGGTAGTAGTCCATTTCAAGAGTGGGACCTCTAAAGGGTCTTGTATCCATTATAGTATTTCGGAGATATCTATCATTTATAATCAAATCAATCACACTTTTTTGGTCATTCTGTCTCCATGTATACGTGTGAATATCCTAATATGACGAAATAAAGTATTCGACACGAGGAGGTTTCGTTCCATACATAAGTCTAGAATCGACTTACCTGCTTCGTTCACTCTCTTATCTCCATAGGGACCATGAGCAGCTTCATAGCCGTCTCGGTTGGTCCCAACCCATCCATTCAAATCTCCACACACAATCACTCTTTTATTCCCTTCAGCTAAATCCAGAACATCCCTCACAGACTCCCAAAACTTCTATAGTTCTTGGACACACGCTGAGCTTACGGGAGCGTATGCTGTAACCAGAAATACTCGCATGATGCCCAGTTTTATACGAACCCAGAGAAGTCTAGGCCCTACCAAACAGTAATCTTTCACACCAGAGGCTAAGCGAGAGGAGAGTATGATACCTACACCAGCACTGGCATGATCGTCCCAGTCTACACCAGACCATAGGGCCATCATCCCATCGGGCAGATCATCGGTGTCGCTCCCCTTGCGCTTAGTCTTTGTCACACACAAAGCATCTAAGCGTCTCTCATTCATTACGTACATCAGCTCATTCATTTTATCACTCAATCCACCTCTCAAATTCCACGTGCCTATGTAGCACTCGGCTCTCTTCGGAATTAGCGCTGCGTGGTGGGTGGCGGCCCCCACCGCCGTATGCACCTATTTTCGCACCGACGGGGGTGGATCGGTGCGCGTCGCCTCCGGGGGACGCCCTAACCCGCACATCGGTGCGTTTTCGGGCCAGAATTGCAATCTAATCGATTGGCAGGGGTCGCGAACGAGCACGCTTCTGGCACATGACCCCTATTTACGAGTTGATATTAATGGAAATTTATTATTATGACTATTTTACACATTAAAAATAAAATGTCATTGATTGGAAGAGGAAGACTCTCATTTTCAAAAAGAAGTTGGATATTGAATTTAAATAATCCAAGTAATTTAGAACCATGTCTGCATACGAATTCAAGTTCTAAGCCGGTTCTCATAAATGAAATTCTTGTCTCAAAATAAACGCGTGGGATTTATATATGGCTTGAGACATGTAAAGAAATGTTTTTGTCATACAATTCCAACGATTTTTATTGTTGTAGACTTAGAGGATACATACGCAAGCTATATAACATACCTCATTAAGCACATGTTTGAACACCATATGTAAACGTCGATATCAATAAGTAGCAAAACAATACAAAAGCATTTACAGAAGGACCGCTCCCGACCTCCCTGTGTTGTGTGATGTTACCTAAAATTGCCTGCTTCACTAGGATTGCTGCTCTATTGATTCAGAATTTTCAGTAAGAAGATTGCCACACAATTTATGAAATCAATTTCTGGTTTAGTCATTGTTTGGTAATCTTTTCCTGCACTCATGAACATCGGTATTAAGCTTTCTTTTTCGAGAATGATTAGCAGAAACGTCTACGGTTTGTGAATTGGACTTTTTCATATTGTGTACATGTTTTGGTAGTCTCCACAGTTGCTTGTGATTATTTATTTTCTTGCTCTACGACAGTAGCCAAAGAATAACAACTGGGCCTTTTTCAAGAGGTTTCGATCTGTATTCCATTAGAACCAATTTCGAAGTATGCCTCACAAACTCGGCGATAGTTGACCATTTGTTTTTTACATCTCCTCGATCAATTTTTTTTTAATCATAAGATTCATCTGAACAATAAATATTAGATTATTTTTAAAACGAACTAATTATTTTTTGTCAAAAAGGAACGTATAAAAAATCGGCCAAGTGCGAGTCGGACTCGCACACGAAGGGTTCCGTACCATTATCTATAAAAACGATAAAAAAATCACATTTGTTGTATGGGAGCCCCCCTTGAATATTTGTTTTATTTTAATTTAATTATTTATTCTTAAAGTGAATATATAACTAAATATTCTGTGAATATTTCAAACGTCTACCTATTGCCGTTATCAATATCGAGCAAAAACGAGCAAAAAAATTACGTTTGTTGTATGGGAGCCCCCTTAAATATTTATGTTATTATATTTTGTAGTATTTGTTGTTATAGCGGCAACAGAAATACATCATCTGGGAAAATTTCAACTGTCTAACTATCACGGTTCGTCAGATACAGCCTGGTGACAGACGGACGGACGGACAGCGAAGTCTCAGTAATAGGGTTCCGTTTTACCCTTTGGGTACGGAACCCTAAAAAGAACCATTTCTACCATAACACGTTCAAATAGAAATACATATGATCGTGCGTTGACCGTTCTCTACCGAACTAGGCTGACACATTGTTGTGGATATAGATAAAGAAACTTCACTGCCAATAAGGTAGTAGTTGGGATTTAATGACTAGTCTCTAATATGTAAGTCTAGTAAGGGTTAATTACAATAAGTACCCACCAACAAGTGAAAACCGAGTTTTACTTACCTTTCAATATCTTTTGGATTTGTCTAAACCCAGTTTTTAGTTGAATTTAAACAATGTTGCAGTCGTAATAATATCGCTCATTCATTTTGCATCAAGTGTCGAATGGCCGGCGAGCTCTGTGCCGTAGTGGTGAAACTACTTTGACACCAACACTCAGGAGTTCGATTCCCACAGAAGTCAAACATTTGTGTGCATAAACATGTCCGTTTGTCTTGGTGTGGTTATTTTTAATAGAAGTAGGACGCATCAATGCAGCCCATCTGGGGAAGTACCTCCACCTCACAGGAAACCGCAGTCAAATAACAACTCCCTGAAGGGTTGTTGTGTTCCTGCGTGTGAGTGAGGTCACCAGTAAGCTCCTAAGGAGTTGCTGTGTAAGCAGCAGAGGAGGCGTTAATAGGCGGTAACTGCTTTACATCAGGTGAGCCGTATCCTTGAATGCTTCCGGACGTTGTATAAAAAAAATGTGGACCTTGTCTGTTATGATATTTTTATATAGTGTCGCAGGTGTTAGTGTCTCTGGAACAAGAAGGGCCGATATTTAGACCGACTAGAGGGGGAATAGAAAAAATAAAAAGAGGTAAATATGTTGTCGATATTTACCTCTTTTTATTTTTTCTTATTAAATAAAAAGGGTTATTCGAAGAATTCGCGATTAGGCGTCGTGGTCTCCGCTACGGTTGTTCCGTAGACAATTAGCTTTCCGTGGAGATGCAGATTGCGCGCCGAAGATGTGGATAGGCGAGGCGCACCTTGCCTACCAGGTGCGACGGGCGTAGCTCAGTGGAGCAGGCAGCTCCTGTGAAATCGGGTGTTCCGGTAGCAAAGGTCCGGCAGCATAGGGCTGATGTAGAATACCCGTATGGGTGAACCCTGTAACGCATACGTCCAGTGTGTTAATATTACGGTTTATAATAAAACGGGTACCGCCTTGCCTTTCGATTGCCGTCTCGTCTTCGGTGTTAACCGCGAAAGTAAAAGCTAACCGTCTTAGAGGCCAGCTTGCAATCGCATCGGGCAACCGAGAGAAAGCAAGAGGCAGAAAGGTAGGTAGGCAGATAGACAAGAATTAATTAATAGTTCTGGATATTAGTACATACCAATAAAGTTAAATTACTTCTGGTTGTCGCTTGAAGAGCTTAATTACATTATTATGCTTTAAAATAATAAAAAAACTATTGCAAGATATAATTTCCGTGGTGAGGCTAAGTCGGTTAAGTGGTAAGGAATACCTTTGTGAAATTAACATTACTACTTACAAGTCTTACAACATAATAAAAAGAGAAGCCTCATACCACTTCGCAAGTCGAAGTCGGTTAATCTAAAACTGATGGCTGTTCCTATCAGTATTTGTAATAATAATCGGTTTGAAGAACCGTTATTCAAGTAACATTAATGTTGTAGGTAGATACTCGACAGATACAAGAAAAGGTGTAGTAGTTAAATTTACACAATATTATAGGGCACTTTCACTATGAGTACCTACCGTAGGCGGTAACTAATTAAATACAAAAATGTAGCAACGAAGCTGTAAAGAAATAAGTTTTACGCAGGTAAGCTCAGAAGTAGATACATTCCCAATATGTAGTATTAGTAAATAGATATTGATATTTATATTTCAATCGCTGCACTGAAATGGATTTTTGTATTCGGATAATCGTAATCGGTAAGTACCTGTAGTTGCCCAATCATTAAACTCAAATTTATGTGTAATATATTTTTTTTTACGTTATATATTTTTTGATATTCACTGGATATAGCATGAAACAGATTAGTATAAAGAAAATCCGGATCATCTACAGTGTAATCTAATAATTGCAACTTGTCCTTCAATACATAATTGTATCTAAGAAAGACTTCTTCTGTTTCTGGTCATTGGTCTGTACAAGAGATAATTTCTCAAATCTGTATTATGTGAACCTTGATAAACTACCAACTGACCGCAATGATCTGAGGGTAAGCGGGCAATTATTGTTTTATTTATATGGTCACAATTACAAAAAACATTATCAAGACAAATTGCAGATGTGGTCGTATTACGTGTAAGCTCCAGAAATACGTTTTCTAGATCAAACAATTTAAATAAATTTAAAAATCTAACAAAAAAAGAAGTAATCTGGGAATCAATGGCATTCAGTTTAGAATATTAAATGTACATTTTACAGTGACGACTAGTGATAGGGAACTAGTTCATAAGGAACACCTATAGGGTAATTAGTGTTGTATAATAATCCAAGCGTATGTCCAGTTTGTAAATATCCTAAGTGTGTGAGGTAGAAAAGTCTCCTAGAGTCACTTACGACGCGGTCGTTATGGTTCCAATGTTTGAGCATAAATTCTCTGACCTACAACCTACCTATGCAAAGATGAGTTATAAGAATTTTCGATAATCCTAAACTCACACACGGCATTGAGCCCTCGAAGCTGTAAGCATCATTTTAAATAGTTCGTCTGAATATAACCCACTGAGCAATCATCAAAACACACAAAGGGAGACAATATTGCTCACAGGAATTCTTTCAAAGATTTCCATTATTGACTCCACACTTCCATATAATATACTTTTAAAGCTTTGCAATGTCTTAGGTGATTCTATTATTCAATATAGTTCCAACTCCTTAACTTATATGTCGGTCACATTTATACGCTTGTTTGCCACCTTATAAAAACAAAATATTTCTACTGTTATTAGCACAAAGCTGAACTGCAAGCACTGATCACAATAATGAATTACAATTGTATGGAAGTACAAGTGAGTGCTGGGAATAGCATGAATGGAGCCTTGGAAAAACTTCTAGGCAATAAAAGCTTAAGCGAGAAGGTACACACAGCGCAGTGCTGGTCCGTTAACTTGCAGAAGTGAGAACTGGGTATGGCAAAGAGAGCATGAAAGTAGGACAAACGCGTCCAAAATGCGAGCGTTACGCAAATGTGGCGTAATGCTTACCGACCGTGTTCGCAACTATGATGTTAGAAATAAGTAGAGGCATGCTCCCTTGGTTCGGACGTAAATACTCGTATGTAATATACAAATAATAACTTACCAAGTTGTTTATTTTGATAACCCTGGTGTCGTACATGTCCATAGGCTACGTTAGCTGCTTACTATTAGACAAGCCGTACACTTTGTTTACCACCTAGATATATTTTTTTTTTTTTATATTGGCTCAGCATAGTGGCTCCTCTTCGCCTGTTGGTAAGCGAAAAGAGAAGCCCAAATTGCAGCGGCAACTGACAAAGGACTACGGTGTCCTGTCAGTTGACGCTACCATGCTGGCCCGCAAGGTGCTTCTTCACGCTTCGTTTGAAGGATCCCATGTTGTAGGAAGGAGGAAACACATGTGCAGGCAAGGCGTTCCACTTTTTAATATTTCGACAGAGATAGGAGTTGCCGAACTTTTTAGTACGAGAACAAATGTCCTCAACAGTGGAATGATGACATCGCAAGCCTGCACGTGTGGTTCTATGACGGAAGGGAGAGGGTGGGATAAGGGAAAATAGTTCTTCAGAGCACTCACCATGGTACAGGCGGTAAAATGTACTTAGGGATATAATATTCTTCTTACCTTACTATTTTGGTTCGTGTATTATACTTTTTTTATACAACGTCGGGAGGCATGCAATCATACGGCACACCTGTTGTAAAGTGATTATTGTACCCTATGAACGCTTGAAGTACATTATCACTCGCGCCAAGCCATCTCTGCTGCTAACACAGCAACTCGTTAGAAGCCTACTGGTAACCTCACTTACACGCAGGTACACAACAACCCTCAAGGGTGTTGTTATTTTGCTGCGGTTTTCTGTGATGTGAAGGTACTTCGCCAGACTAGCTACTTTGATGCGCCCTACCTCGGATAAAATCACCTTGTATAAGGTAAACAGAATTATTCATGCACACAAAGGTTTATTCTGTGTGGGAATCAAACCCACGAGCGGTGGTGCCAAAGCAGCGTCACTGACCTCTCCGCCGCATTATTGATCTATTAATAGATATTTTTCATTATTTAAGTATTTACAATTTACGTAATTTTCCAATGCTTTTCATGTATTGTTTTAATTTGGAAGTTATTTTATAGCAGCAGCCTAAAATATTTGTTTAATTGTTTAAGGTGAAACAAATTTTATTATTTTCTATCAAATAGGCTGGCACAAACAGTTTTGCTGATTTTTCCCTCTAATTTTCCGTATAATGATAATAAATTGCTTCCGGCAGTCGGTATTGTTATGGAACTAATGTTCCAATCTTTAAAAGTTGAAACCTAGAATGGGACCTTATTGGCTACCATATATAACATGTAAGTTAGCCGATACGTATACATATATAATTTATTATTGCTTAGTTCGTCGATTTAAATATATTTGTTGACAACCTAGTACGTCCAATTGATGGACTCTATAGATTCCTTGATTTTGTGTAATGTACTCTTAGTAGTCGGTAATTGAAATATATATTCGAATAAGATTCTAAAGTTATTTTTTTTACAACGTTGGTAGGTACACGAGTATGCATACTTGTGTACTTGGACTATAGTCCACCTGGCGTAAAAGTGGTTACCGTAGGTAGTAATTTTTCTATTTATTTATGTAATCAGTAATTTATTTTTTTATATTTTTTAATATATATTATTGACGAGCTCGGTGGCTCAGTGGTGAAACGCGTTGTTACGCTACTTTGACACCAACGCTCGTGGGTTCGATTCCCACACAGTACAAACATTTGTGTGCATGAACATGTCTGTTTGTCTTGGTCTGGGTATTTTCTATGTATAATAAGTATGTATTTACAAAAAAAAAATACTTACGTATGTTTATCAGTTGTCTAGTACCCATAACACAAGCTTCGCTTACTTTGGGGCTAGATGGCGCTGTGTAATTTGTCCGACAATATTTATTATTATTATATTTAATATTTATTATAATTAAGTTTATATAAATTTGATAAATTGTAATATTATTTAGCTAATATATTTATGTGTGTTCCCTATCACACATGATAAATAATGTTTTAATAATAACGGTAGACCTGATTATTATCACACAATAATATGAACAACCAAATATGTTTAGCTTTAGCGCTTTTTAAGTGTAATGCCATTTCCATAGTGATACACTCTAGCATCATACATAGTACAAATGAATGTCAACCGATTGAAAATAAATATTGTTTTAAATAAAACTTTTCTTACAAGACACATGACACAGGGGGATTTCCTTTTCACCGTCTCGATGCCACGTTATATTTCTGTTTCGATTTTCCGCCCCACGGAACTCAACTAAATTTACACGATTTCCGTAGAAAATGTTCATCTTTTCAAGGCTCGTAGTATCCGAAACTAGCGTCACAGTACGGTGTAAAAGAGTTGTAAATGAATAATATTATGAATGTTATGAAATATATATCTGTCTATAACTTCACGCCAAAACCCTTGCGGTGTAGTTAGAGGGAACCGAGCACCACGTGACGCGACGGAACCCCCAAATTGAACTTGAATGGCACGGCGTCCTCACCGCCATGTCAAATAGTCACAATAATGTCATTAATCTAATTATTTTAAGATATATGATATAATCCCGCCTTGCGACCGATAAAACCTCAAAAAAATGGTTAGCCTCAAATCTTAAAATACTGACGAGTGGAGGTTCCATATAGCGTTCACCTCGGACCGATGATGCGCGATCAGTTATGAAACTAATATTGACGTTAAAAAAAAGTCTGAAGAATCTCTGCTCTCCATCGAGCGTATGAACGATTGTATTCCTCATAATTATTAATGATGTACCGACATCACACATTATTAATTATTTTAGATTCAAAAAGATCTTTCAATACTGCCAGTCTCGATAATTATTAGGAGTACCTTAGTGCTACCAGCAATTAGTGAGAATTTGATTTATTTTCTTGTTCATTAGTAGCATTGTTTCTTCTCTCGCATGCTCTTGTCATTAAATCTTGATGATTTACATATACCTATATGTACTATCACATTTCATGATTATTGTATATCTGTGTATGCCATCA
Organism: Pyralis farinalis; assembly: GCA_947507595.1. Classification (NCBI taxonomy): domain Eukaryota; kingdom Metazoa; phylum Arthropoda; class Insecta; order Lepidoptera; family Pyralidae; genus Pyralis; species Pyralis farinalis. The sequence goes on from OX382274.1 coordinate 21,135,325, forward strand.
ATGATGATTTCGCAATAAATGCTGATAGATGCAGCTAAATGACTAGCGATTATCATGGGTAGATCAAACTTACTTTTGTAATCTGGATTTTGGATCCCGCATATACATGAAATAAGCCATAGATATTTTGCCTCTCCACTCAATGTGATGGCTGCAATTTTTCTGTGGTTACAAGCCAATGTGTTGTTAGATTGTTTCCTTCTTTTTCTTGGCTTTATTAATGTGTTATCGCGTATCTGTATCGTTCCGAGAAACTAATTGACAAGTTGGAAAGGCTACAAAACCTTGATATTTTATTTGTTTTATATTTTTCGTCATTATTTCATTCAGATTCATCTTTGGCGAAATGTTTGTTTCTCTCTTTTAACTAATCTAACTCTATCTCTATCAGAGATCATACAAAGGTCATACAAATATCTCAGTTTACTTTCAAATATTTTATTTAAACTATCTACACATTCTAAGCTAGAGGAAAGAATATATTTTCGTCCCATGGACAATGGACTGTGCTCCTGCAGTATCTTTATTCTCCATATTTCTATTTAAACTACAAATGATTGCGCCTATGTGCAAATGAATACCGCGGTATACTGGAACCTAAAGAAGGACGTACGCATACTAAATTGCGGCAATAGGATTCCCATGCGAACAACTATCGAGTTGATATTGCATCTTATAATATAAAGTATATTATTAATGCATAGTATAATATATAATGCAGATTCAGACCATACATTTTGATGAAACTGAAATGCTGTATTGTGTTTTCCCATGTAAAAGTATAAATAAAGTAACAATTGTAATAATTTAAATTCAGCAAACTTCTCATTATTTGGTTAAAGATCTTGTTGCTTACTTTTGTCACTATTGGTGACCTAGCTCGAGCATTGTATTGTGATGTGTGCATGATGCACACAGACATTCCACTCAATAAAGAAAAGATTCATGTTAGATTTATAAACCTGTCCTTTCAGCTCAACAGGCATTCTATGGTCACAAATGACACCAGCCATCTTACGCCACTTGGCCCACTTTTTATAGAAAATTTAGCTTAAATTATGACTTTTACTGGAGTGACTGCCGTTCAACCTCCCAACTCCGCAGGGAAAGCTCGCGCCAGAGCCTCGTCTGTCGATCAGCAGGTTCTTGATACCTATGTACATTCAAAAGCATATGTGTATTAGAGAACTCGATAGCGACGATGCGCGTGTCATTCTAACCAAAATACGCAGGTTAAGCAACGTCGATAGCAGCCTGTCTATGGATGGGTTTATCTATCTCGAGTTTCTCCGTGCTTCGGAGAGCACGTTACGCCGTCGGTCCCGGATGTTGTCGATAGATGACAGTCGACTTGATATTTTATTTGTTTTATATTTTTCGTCATTATTTCATTCAGATTCATCTTTGGCGAAATGTTTGTTTCTCTCTTTTAACTAATCTATCTCTATCTCTATCAGAGATCATACAAAGGTTTATATCTCAGTTTACTTTCAAATATTTTATTTAATCTATCTACACATTCTAAGCTAGAGGAAAGAATATATTTTCGTCCCATGGACAATGGACTGTGCTCCTGCAGTATCTTTATTCTCCATATTTCTATTTAAACTACAAATGATTGCGCCTATGTGCAAATGAATGCCGCGGTATACTGGAACCTAAAGAAGGACGTACGCATACTAAATTGCGGCAATAGGATTCCCATGCGAACAACTATCGAGTTGATATTGCATCTTATAATATAAAGTATATTATTAATGCATAGTATAATATATAATGCAGATTCAGACCATACATTTTGATGAAACTGAAATGCTGTATTGTGTTTTCCCATGTAAAAGTATAAATAAAGTAACAATTGTAATAATTTAAATTCAGCAAACTTCTCATTATTTGGTTAAAGATCTTGTTGCTTACTTATATCACTGTCGGTGGCCTAGCTCGAGCATTGTGATGTGATGTGTGCATGATGCACACAGACATTCCACTCAATAAAGAGAAGATTCATGTTAGATTTATAAACCTGTTCTTTCAGCTTAACAGGCATTCTATCTTATGCCACTTGGCCCACTTTTATTGTAAATTTAGTTTAAATTATGACTTTTACTGGAGTGACTGCCGTTCAACCTCCGAACTCCGCAGGGAAAACTCGCGCCAGAGCCTCGTCTGTCGATCAGCAGGTTCTTATGCTATGTACATTCAAAAGCATATGTGTATTAGAGAACTCGATAGCGACGATGCGCGTGTCATTCTAACCAAAATACGCAGGTTAAGCAACGTCGATCGCAGCCTGTCTATTGATGGGTTTATCTATCTCGAGTTTCTCCGTGTCCGGAGGGCACGTTCAGCCGTCGGTCCCGGATGTTGTCGATAGATAACAGTCGTTAAGCTAAGTCGGTGGCCCTCGGGCGGCTTGAAAAAACCCGGGCTTCGCCAATCCGCATTTGAGCAGCGTGGTGGAGTATGCTCTAAACCTCGTGGGTTGAAGGGAGACCCTTATCCCTGCAGTGGGATGAGTAAAGGTTGATGTGAATGTGTATTAGAAACTTTGTTCTAAAAAGTACGAATTTGCCGTTTATTTTTGTAATTTAAATGAAATGTATTCTCGATTTTAAGCAATTTTTTACAGTTGCGTATAGTGTACTTTAAATTATATCTTCAAAAAATCAGTTTATAAGAAAAACTTCTGTTACTATTCATGATTTATTTATTCTATATTTTCCAATGAATATACCACTAAATTATATCGCAAAATTGTAATATTTGTTTCGACAAATCAGTGTGAAAATGTAATTAAATATTTAAAAGCAGCATTAAGCAATCTCCCACTTTTACAATTTCCAAACTTCGCAGAGGAAAATAGGTTTATAAATGCGACAAGGACTTTCTGGCATTAAATGACATTGACAGAGGGGGAGAGGAATTTAGCATTTCCAGTTAATAAAATTTCCTATAGTTAATACATTAATGTTTAAATACTGTTAACTTTAAACATTGATCAAAGCACAAATAGAGTGTGTGAAATTAAGAAATAACGTGAATGTAGATATATCCATATATCGTTCACAACTATCTATAACTTCACGCCAAATCCCTTGCGGTGTAGGCAGAGAGAACCAAACGCCACCTGACTTGATCCTTGCACACCTCACTCGCTTCTTTAACATTCATTGCTCTTCTCATGCATGCTCGCCGGTTTCTAAGGCTCATAAACATCACCTTCTGATAGAACACGAAGAATTTGATCATGTAGTAAATCTTGCCCTTCTGCGGCTCCTACATCTTTCTACTTTTGCGTTGTATATCTGCTTCGTCATTCTTTCATCCTGCATTCTTTCTACATGTCCCAGCGGGCCAACGGAGCATGCCTCTTCTTATTTTAAGAGAAGTGAAGTGTTAGCGAGCAGTAATAGTCTAGTGGATACGAACCACCCTTGTGATCAGCAGGCCCCCGGTTCGAATCCAAGCATATGCCACTAAAATTTGTGTTTTCGGATTTATGTACATATTTTTAAAGGGAGAATTATGTAACATATGACAAATACTTTTTGATCTATTATTTTCAACCAACATTTGAAACAAGTTCTTAATTTGACTCTGTCTTTTTATATTATGTACATTTTGTTAGGTTAAACCCTGTTTAAAAGGTGGAAGATCTTAATATGACTATGTCTTTTTTGTGTGTACAATATATATTTTTAATGTACATAATTAAATGTCGATTGAAATCATAGATCAAGGAATAATTATCATATCATATATCAATTGCCACTATAATTTATGAAATCATGTAGATTTCTATATATTAGAATAATCTAGTAGTAACATTTTCGTAGTATAGCTGAACAGTCCAGAGATATAGTGTATCATTGTGATCCTACTATACTAGAAGTTAATCTAAGCGTGGGACAGGAGACGAACAATACGATACTGAGTGTACCGAGGCAGAATAATATTTTCCTTAGGAACGAATTTCCTTTAGCGCAATGTAGGAAATTAGCAGTTAGTGGTCCCATAAAGCCACCGCCGCGACTTTGTAAGCATTGAGTGCTTTTGGCTATTAGGTTAACTCGTCCATTAACTGCTCGGATTCAGAGCTAGTGTTGACTTTTCTTGAATTTGCAACGTTTGTTTATTTTATTGGCTGATGCCCAGAATAGGATGGTTAGTGGATAATGTCTTCGCGGGATATTTTCAAACGCTCTGCAGAGCATTTTTTCTTCTCTATTCGGTAAAATGAAAGATACAAAAATAGCGTCTAACAAAATTTCCTTGACTAACTCTGCACGGGTAATCTGTACATTTTACCTATTACGAAGAACGAAAAACATGTTGCACAAACAAAGACGGTTCATTCCCATACACTGGAGTCTCAATGATTACGTACTGTGCTGTTCCAGAGAAGTTTTCTGCTGAGAACTCTAAATTTGTGGAATGAGCTCTTTGCCGAGGTTGTTCCTAGAAACTACAGCATGGTGTTCTTCAAGAAAGTTGTGAGGAGATTTTTGCGGCGTCGGCAACGCAAGAGTGACACACCTTGTGTTGCAAATGCCTATAGGCTACGGCAATTGTTCAGGCAGGCCGTACGCTTGTTTGCTATCTTAGTGGTATAAAAAAACGAATCTCACCAGTACGTGACCCACCCTGTTAATTAACAAACGAGCCTCTGGTCTGGTGTGAATGTCTTTTCTCTTCTCTTGGTCTGGGTATTATGAATCTGGGCATTAAGAGAGATATGGCCCGTGAAACAAGCCTCACTTCCTTACCTTTACCTCACAAAATTGCGTAAGCAGTAAGAACTCCCTGAAGAGGTACTAGAGGTCATTAGTAAACTCCTGAGCAGTTACTATTTTAGCAGCAGGCGTGATAATGCGCAAGTGATACTCCTTGTATTGCAACGTTCTTAGGCTACAGTCCTTGAATAAACAAAATAGTCCGCTGCGGCGTGCGGCATTTTGCTTGCTACGAGTACATTAACTTCTTATCTTAAACGTAACGCAACAAGAATATCTACTAATATATTTAAAATACGACGAGCACACCACGTGGACTACGCTACCTTAGTGTGTATAAAGTAATATATGCAATATGCATATTTCGCTGTAGTTTCAGTCACTCGGTCACCAAAGTTTAAAAATTGAATACTTACGAGTAATGGAAACATCTAGCAAAATAGTATCACAGTGTCGTCTGGGGAATGTGCACTTTATTAAAGAACCACACAAACGGCATGCAGACGACGATGGTAAATATGTTGAAAGAAAAACTAACAGAGTGGTGTACTAGAACGAAGTACTCTTAGTCGAAACATTCGTATCAAAAGCTCAAGCAACGTCAGATCAAATAAGAACGATGTGATGTAACAGTTCATATCACTTAGGGTTGGCAGTTTTTCTTGTGGTCTTATTATTATTTTTTAATTGTGATTAAGTTTACGTGTATTATTTGCATCATTAAGATGAAAAACAAGCTTACTGCCTGCCTCATGGTAGACAGTTACAGTAGCCTAAGAAGACTGGCAAAATTAAGGATATCACACGTGCATTGCAAACTTTTTTTTTTAATATTTCAATAGGCACTATATACAATCCTCGAAACATAACATATTTACCATCGATAGAATATGCAATGGGAGACAACTCGCCTTAAATAATAATCGTTCAATATCGTATGTATAAGGTTAGGATATGTGACAGTAAATAAACGCCTAGTCCCCATAAAATTTGTGTCACAAACACAATTTTTACTGAATAGTTGCCTACACTGCCGCAGCAGTGAGTCTCTGCTAACTCCCGCCCGCCTGTCACTAACATCCCGCCATGGTTTCCGGCTACACAGCGAAGCCTTGCCTGATCATCCTCACGTCGTTGCTACAAAGATATTGTGCAGTCGTTGCGCAAAATATCCCTTTTCAACACATTCCAGTATTTTTTTTGCCAAAACCTACATACTTTGCAAGATGACTTGGTGTACCGCGTGCATATTATATTGATTTTATTGCTGAATATTGCTCGGACACTAGCCTTCCTTAAACAGCAATGTACTGATTACATTACTTTACTTTCATTACAATTATCAGTTTATACATTTCAGAATTTTCTTTTCAAACTTTCGCTTCAAATATAGGATGAGCGACTTTTTTTATTGTACTGTGATTAAAACGGTGCTTGATTACTTTCATTATTATAACTGAATAAAAACTATGATCTCCTAACAGATGGTACAGATTACTGGTCAATCATAATTAGTAGAAGAAATACTTAGAAATACTTACTTAAAAAAATCGGAGCTCAATCGTATCGTCCTTCGACAATCGTATGTCGATTTTGAAAATCTTTTTATTTGCAAGGTCCACTTTCCACACTTTTTACTATTTTAAAAACTTATATTTAGCCCATGTAGAGAAGTACCTCCACCTCGCCGAAAACTGCAGCCAAATAACGACTGCCTAGAGGATTGTTGTGCGTGTGAGTGAGGCGTTGCGTGTTACCAGTGTGCTTCTAAGGAGTTGATCTGTTGAGTTGATGTGCAGCAGAGGTGTCATCCTTGAAGGATTGTTGTGTTAATACGAGTGTGTGAGGTTACTAATAAGCTTATAAGAAGTTGCTGTGTTAACAGCAGTGTCGGCATCAGGCATTGATACTTCAGGTATTGCAAGCGTTCATAGGATTCGGTATCCACTTCTCGTCATGTGGGCCGTATGCATAAAAAAGTAGTAAAATTATTCCATAGTTTTCAGTCAGCCTTACCTACAATAAATTATTTTAAGTCAACCCTCACTTTAAAATTCGCTATCCTAGTATTTGAATGTGACGATTCGGAGATTTCTTCGATTAAAATTCAAAAGCATTTCAATTCAATTCGGAATCTTTGAGACGGGCAAAACAATCTTCGCAAATATTTATGCACTTAAAAAACTGATTGGTGCTAGGAGGATATTTATTTAACATAACTTACATTTTATAGATGCCATATAGCGTAGCAAACATAATGGTTGTGCAAACAACAATGGAAACCTAAAATGAGTATCATTTTCGCGTTGCTAATCTTCTTGTTAACTACCAGCTTTTTAGTGGTCTTACTAATTTACAGGATTGCTGGACCTTCAAGGAAATTATGATTCGACTGCGGTCTTAGCAATTTTTTGTACGTCGGCATACAAGCATACGGCTCACCTGATGTAAAGCGGTTACCGTAACCTACGAACTCTATCAATACATTAAGTATTACTCGCGTGATGCTCGAGTATTTAGCTGCAGTTTTCTGTAAGATGGAGGTACTTCGCCAGGCGGGCTGCTTTGATGCGGCGTTCGTCTCTTAAAATCAAATTTGAAGGTACTTGCTTAATAAGTACTACCTAAGTAGAACACGTGCTGGTGACTTTGCATTTAGCTTTAATGCCACGAACACTCGCCATTTAGGTCTGATACTTTGACAATAAGGACATGAGTTGATGAAACCGAAAGTGCATACTGCCCGTTACGTAAAATAAAATAACTATAAGGTAAAATAAAATAAAACTCACTGCACATAGAATATTGTCACTTTTCCTATTGGCAACCACAACATATCAAAAGGCGAGTAAACCTTTTACACTAATGTAAATTCATACGATTTCAAAAAAGAGAATGTTTTATTTTTGATTTATTTTATAGTTTTTGTTGCTATACTATAACTTCAGATCAGGTCCCTTGCGAGGTATGCAGAGAGGATCGAGAGCCACAACTCGCGGTCCTTATAGACGAAGATCCCAGGGCCGCTTGACATCACTTATTTTCTGATGAACAAAATGTGCAAGATTGAGTAGTGTTAGTATGTACTATGATCGTATGACTACCAGCTACCTTGGCCAGACGGCCATTTTTCAGGTATCAGGTAATCAAGGTACTTAAAAACACTACTCACGTCATTTAAATTCTGATTACACATCTGATCTGATTACACAATATCGTTTAAAATCAGTAATCTATACACTCAGACACTTCCGGTCGGCAGTATTACCTTACAGACGCTTTAAGTCTCTTAAAAAAAATTATTAATGTCACTTATATTCTCATGCTTCATTTTTATATATGTTAGCTAGACAACTATTTTAAAACGTTTTACAAACAGACAGACCGATCCAAGGGGCCAAACATCACCTAGACCCAATTGTAATGCCGCTGTGAGTAATTATCCCATATTGCCTTGGGATATGACAAGTATACAAGACACGTGTACTGAATTTCGAGCAACCTGCGTTTGTTATTTGGCTTTGAAAGTTTGTGACAGACGGACTGACCTACGCAAAAGTTTTAAATATGTAAAACTACAGAGATGTACAGTTTTTGAATTTTGCTCGTAACATTAAAGAAATATGAGCATTGTGTCAGTTGGGATAATTGGTTACAATTTAGCAAAAGATTGAGGAAAACATATACAAAAATCGGTTTGCCAATCGATTTTTGTATATGTTTTCCTCAATCTTTCAGTAATTACTGTGGTCGAATTTAAACCATCACAAGTTAAACGAAAGAGACAAGCATTAATTCTGTTAGTCACTAATAAGCAACCAATCAGTTTAATTATCTGACTTAGATGAGATAATTCTTGACTTATCTCGTCTAAGTCAGGGAAAGATTAACTTTGAAGAAGAGAGCAAAAAACTACGCGGTAAATGTTTCTTAAGTGTTCTATTGAATAAATTCACATTTTCTAACTACATTAAGTTCAAAGCAAATATTTCGAGAATCTTCCTCAATTTACAAAGCAAATTCTCTGGATAATTCGAGCACAAAATTCCTTTTTTCCTTTCCACAAAAGTTTGGATGTTCCGAAAATGTATTTGACTCAATCACGCATTACATGAATGGATTTGAAAGAAACACAGAAATAGACTCTTACTTTGAATATTACGTAAGGTACTTTATCGAAAATAACAACCATAGTAGCAATGTTACTTTTATACACGTCTCAGCTTTAATGAATCAAATATAAAATCACGTTTTGCGACCATTAAAATCTTCAGCTAAAAAAGTCGGAGTTTCTCAAGAGACCGTCTTTACCGCCTGGTGATCATAACAAGTCACTTTTTCAGACAGACAAATGATAAGGCATATCAAAAAAATGACACAACAGCGCAATTCCCTTGGGGAATTTTTAAAATGTTGACAATCATGAATTTTGATCGTAAACTTGCTTGTAAAAATGTCAAGATATTATCTGTAAAGCCCAAAATTTATATATTATGTTAAATACCAGTTGATTTTGTTTTTTATTTTTATTTTTACCCTTAGTTGGAGGTGTAAATGTTTAAGTTAATAAGCAACAACATTCGCCCTCTCTGCTGTAACAATATCCCTATTCTTTAAATGACTCCGGTCATTCTACCTCCTTCTAATATGGTTCCTGAAGCCATAGTTTAACAAAACATAAACATTTAATAGCGCCTAATAAAAACGAATTCTCTTTTTTATTTATTCTGGATGCAGAAAAGTACAGGATTAATCAACCGAGAATCAGTGTATTTATATTTTTATGGAACAAAATTAATTAAAATCTAAAGCTATAAAATCAAGAAGTCACAATAGACGTCACAAATGTAGAAATGATTCTCGATACACAACGGCATACAAAATAAAAGGATCATCTAAGAAGATCGCGTGTCACTCTTGTGAAGTCGAAGTACGAATGAGATGGAAAAGATCACGAATCATCCGTCATGGAACCACAATGATGGCAGTCTCAGTGGTGAAACTCGCAAGTGACGTCCGACGACAAGGAATCATTGTACACCGAGTCTCCGTGCGGACAGACATCTAACCCAAGGCTTTTCACTGAGATGCACGCATATAAGACGTTCCAGCTTTCGATCTCATCATTAAAGACCAAACAATTAATTAATCACCGTGGTTGCTTGTTTATGCTGATGATATGGCACTGGCGGACGCAGACTGAAGATGGCTAGTGCGACGCGTGAATGCATGGAGAGAGTCGTTTCAAAGCGGCATTCTGAAACTGAATGGGGCGAAGGTATAGTCAACCACGCGAATCGGTGTAAGATTTTGGAATCTAATGATATCAATAACGATGTCAATGTACGTCAGCGGCTTGGGCCAAGTGGCGAGAGATACTTGGTTTCAGTTTAGGTTTCAGTTTTGGAATTATTATAAAATTGATATTTATCCATCATTAGATCTGACCTTCTATATGGAGGCGTGAGCGACACAAGCGGGAGTTGCGTGTTACGGAGATAAATATGCGCTGCAGTAAGTAGCCATCGTCGTTCATACGAGTAGCATACAAACAGCAAGAGTGTCGCTTATGCCACGTCTTGCGAAAACCGCCAAGATTCATGTAGTCTAACCATGCTACCTCTGCCGGGTCCTAATAGAAGGGATAACATGTTATTCTGTATGTTAGTCATTAGAGTAACATTGTAGCATGTTATTCTAACGACTAACATCTACAGCGCCTAAGGATGCCTCGTGGAGAGGCGAAACACCTGTCGCAGCGTCAATCAAGATAGTCATGGCAACAATGGTGGCATGCACCCATGCGGTTTCTGTTCCAGATGGCGGACATTACAAGGATGACCGCAGCAGCCGAGGCAGAGACTACCGGAGCAGCTATGGCAGCGACGGCATGTTGCATCAAGTAACGGTTGTAGATAGGTGCTGACCGGCGCTAGTCCGCATGAACTAATTAGTGGCGGAAGCACACAAAGCAGGTTATATCAAATTGCCTATAAATTTGACTTTCATAAACTAACGCCTGAATCTGTTAACTATTTTGAATAATTTTCAAACATATTTGTCCGTTAGATGTTCATCCATTCTATAATAAAAATATCAGGAAAAGACAAAACTGTCAAGCCCTTTAGTATCGAATCTAATACATTTTACAATAAAAGATCTACCATTCTAATAAGCAAAAGTATAGGTATATGATGCAACTTGTTCTAGCATTTAAGGTATTCACTGAACTTTGGAAACGACTGTTTTTAGCGATCATACGTAATGTTTCAATTATATATTTAGAGGTATCATCGAGCATATTTATTTCCTTGTATATATAGTTACTTGCGTGATTTCCTGGAGCTGATGTTATAAATAGGTCGGAAAGTTCTTTTTGGAAAGACAAAAATTGTTTCAATGTCAGCCGCTTATCCCCTCAACAATATTATAATACTATAAAGTAACTGAAATAGGCCCGGAGCACAGTATTCACTACTACGAGTATATATCACTTACATGAGAATAAAATATTTCTAGTTACAACTATCACACCGTTTACATGGTTATACAACAACAATTCATGAATTGGTACACAAAGTGCGACAAAATAATCTACAAAGTTTTAATGTGGGTACGTTTTAAAAATTGATTCCCGACTATTCGGTCGATTAATAGAAATATGCAAACATAGCTATCGTGTCACTGGATGTATCTTGTAGCATAACATATTGTGTATATTATTCACGCATACGCCCGTACACATTCACACACAGCCATGTATGATTCTCCTAACTTCATATGTAGCGAAGCTGAACTTACCGGCAAGTTTATTTGTGTTATTTGTGTTATATGTTATTTGTGATTGTGTTATTTATGAGCCCACTGTAATTTGGATTTTACTGTAATTTAAAATTTTATCTTACCACAAAGTACTCCGCTTACCTCCATACCTTCCCGATCTCAACGCTATTGAGATGGCTTGGGCAACCATTAAAGAGTATGTGCGTAGCAAAAATGTTACCATAGAAGCTCGTACCATAGAAGACCTCTTAGTAACATAAACTATTCTTATTCCGAATACCATGCATACGAAGTCGCGGGCACAACTAGTATTATCTATAACCGGTATGTTCACGTAAAGTAACATAGGCTAACATGGGTTAGGTTTACCTAGAATATTTACTCCTACACATGCACTGAAATGATCATCCTGATCCTGGACTGACTAAGGCAGTGAGCAGATCCGTGAGGGGTTCATGGACGTCGAAGATCACAGGGTGCAGTAGAAAGTAGGAGTCGGTGGGAACCGCCTTGCGGTTCAACAGCACAGCGGTCAAAAGGTGCCGCCGCCGAAGTACACCGCATAGCCAACACAGCAGGGGCTGGAGGTCACAGGTGCGGTAGTCGGTACACCGTGCGTTGCCGATCAGATCTCAAAGTAAACTGCCTCTTGTTTCTCCGTCGTCTACAGAATAGAATTTTTTAAATTTTCAAATTTAATTTATTAACTTTTCTGAAAAATTTTGACAGATCACAGATGAAGTATAACCCGCTATGTACATACAAAGACAATAAAACAAAGTTATATATATATATATATTAATATTATAACCTTCTGATAGAACACGACCCATTTGGTTATGGTATGTAAATGTTGGCCTTCCTCAGCTCCTACATTCTTCCACTTTTGCGTTGTATATCTGCTTCATCATTCTTTCATCCTGTATTCTCTCTCCATGTTCGAACCATGGAGCATTTTCTTATTTTAACACCGACGCTCTCTTTCAGACCAACTCTGTAACATCATCATAAACTTAATGTTAAGCTCACATAATCTAATCATACGTATTATTGTAAATTATTTTTCAGTAAAGGTGAGATAGAAATATATTCATAAAAGTATCGACTTCTTGTGGTTATTATTATCTCTCTTACCAAACGGTATGGCAGTCTGATATATTATATTATATATCTAATCCTAATCGAATGTATCAGCAGGTCACCTTGGGTTTGATATTCCAATTATATTTAAGCTCCTTTAAAACTTATTTCTCTATTATTAAATACTCGGCAGGTCTGGTACAGCACTACTGGTATGCAGGAGATTGTGACCTAATGAGCATTTTCATTTGAGTTTTATCAGTATCTCTTTGCTCTTTTTTTAATAATAAGAGAGTTCTAGTAGCAGTAAGTCACTGATGTTTCTAAATAAATGACGATAGTTCAGTAAAATAGTACTGGAACTGTCATCAGTATCTACGACTGCAATCGAAGATGTCAAGTAGATATTTACAGGTACGTCGATGCTTATTTCTATATCTAAGTTAACAAGATCAGTACGAAGCGAAACCACTGCTGTCAGACACGGTATCGCTGGATTGAAATAAATGGATTGGTTGCTATATGTTTGCTTACTAGAATAGAATTCGATTGTGTATTAGCCAATAGGAGGCGTAATCTGTCTACTGATCCAAAGGCGGACTCTCTTTCGATCCAATTAATATTTTAACATCTGACGGTAGCATATTTTATGAAACTGTATAATTTTGGGACATTGAATATGTTTTAGAATAGAAATCTGAGAAAACAATACAATTACTACAGAGTACAGTTTTCGACAGAAATACATTTATTTATTTAGATTTTTATATACAACGTCGGGAGGTATACGACTATATGGCCCACCTAATATAAAGTGACTACCTTAGCATATACCTATTGCTTGCGGTATCAGTATCACTCGCGCGCGTGTTAGTATCAGACGCTGACACAGTTTATTATTATTAATTTCAACTCACAGTAAGGCTACACCGCTACCCTTTAGTTTAGTTGTTATTTGGTGGCAATTTTTTGTCGGATAGAGGTACTTCCCTAGTCGGAGTGTGCCTTATCTTTGTTTGCTTTAACGACGTTACATATTTAGAACAACAGGGTCCGTAAACGTGCCCTTCTAAGCACTCAACCATGTATCGACAGAATGCGATCTACATAGATCTTTAAAAAAAAAATCATATTCCTTTACCTTTAATACTATCAATAACGTTCTTTCTCCGGTTTTTTTATACTACTAATGTGGCAAATAAGCATACGGTCTGCCTTAAAAAGTAGTAAGTGTAAGCAGTTGCCATAGCCTATGAACACTTGCAACACCAGAGAAATCACTCGTCCTTTGCCGATCCTGTAAAATCCTCTTTTCGCATTTCTTGAAGAACTTCATGATGTAATTCCCCCTTTGAGGATGAGGGAAAACCTTAGCAGGGAATTCATTCCACAATACAAGAGAACTCAAACCAAACTTTCACTACTACTTAAGTAGCTCAAGTAAGTCTTTGTAACAACAAAACCCGGTTAATAACTAGCAGCCTGAAAGTAGTATGTAAGATGCACGTACGCTGTTTACACTAATCGAAACGCTAACAAGCTTTTGATAGGAACATCATGCCCAGCAATTCCTACCACACTGCAAATGTTCACTGCAATTTGACTGTTGTAATGAAACCAGCGCTCGTTAAACGAGACAATAACTAGTTTTTTCTCCAAATGTTGCACACCCATGTCAAATTATTTTTTATAAACTGTATTTGACTGTGTTATAATAATTGCTTGGAATAATCTAACCAGGGCAGACCGAATTGTCCCAGCAGACACCGTAGTAATAGATAAACGTCGCTTGAAATTAACCGTAGTATCGTATATATCCTACTAGTCCTACTAATATTGTAAATGTGAAAGTATGGATGTTTGTTCCGTTTTGACGCCTCAACAGCTGAATGGATTTGGATGAAAATTTGGTAGTTAGATAGACGAGGTACTGGATTGAAATATATACTACTTTTTATACCGTGGGATAGTTTCGATGTTTAGATGTTTGAATCTTTCTAAATATGGATGTTTTATTTCACTTTCACGTCTTAACAACTTTTCGTCTACTATTATTCCACACTATGCCACAGGAATATCATCAGGATAAAAAGTAGCCTTTTTATCCCGGCGACGTGTTCCCGTGGGATAGTTTCGCTTTCACGTATCAATGGTTTTCTATCAACTACTATCCCACATTATCCCCCGGGAACATATCACCGGGATAAAAAGGCTACTGTTTCAATAGATGGCGTTATTATGTTTGTATGTCGGGCTGTGGTTGCGTTATCCTGTAAGAAATATATTAATTCTACTACTTGAACTCCAACGTCTTAGAAGGGTTTGTACTATTATCAAAGAATTATATGATATTATAAATACCCTTGTATTTGTTTGTCTGTTTATCCAGTTTTCAAATCAAAACGGAGCGAAGGATTGGTTTTTTTTATTGTATGGAGATTTATTTTGTATGCTACTTTTTACCGCGGCAAAATATCTTACTCCCACGGGGAAAACACGCTTTGTTTCCCTCTGACCACGCGGACGAAGTTGCGGGTAACAGCTAGTACAATATAATACTTGTATAAACAAGTAACGCTTATAGAAAAAGAAACAATATTTTCCTTTCCAAAAATGTTGTTCTCAATTTATGTACGATTATATCTTATATTTCCTTATCAACTGACAAAACCCTAACGGCTTTTCTGGGAATATTCTACTGAAATCAACTTCTCTACAAATTGAACTCTCGTATAAAGTATGGCGTTGTTCATGAATTTTTACTTTGGCGGTGATTATAACACCGAAACTAGAAAAAAGGATAATTTGCGAATAAAATTACAAATAAAATATTCATAGATAGACTTTATTTGCATAACACAGAATTTAAGAAAATACATGCAAAAAGATTCTTACAATTATAGAAATATACTATGCAATAAGGCGGCCTTATTGCTAAAAGCAATCTTTTCAAGACAACCTTAAGGTTCAGAAGTTCGAATCAGATTAGAAAAAAGATAGGGATAGTCCGGAAGGAAATGAAGAATTAAATATAACTAACACTAATTTAAACTTAATGATATTATTAGTTACAAGTATACAAATACAAACATAAATACACACATACAGATAAATATATATGCTACATATATACGCATATACTCGTACATATCATTATATACAAACATATACATACACTGTACATAAAATACACAAACATATATATATTACAAATGCCAGTGTTAACTTGTTAAAATCAGAGAGAAAGTAGATGATTTTTTGCTAGTTTTTTGCAAATGGCAATAAAAATAGCTGTTCTGATAACCACTGATAAGTTATTCCATTACCTAATAGCTTCGACAGTGAAGGATTGATCAAAGAATTTAGAGGAATGAGAGGGAAAGGACAGGGTAAGGTTTTCACAGGGGCAAAGTAGCAAGTTGTGAGAGGAGAAAAACTTAAACCAAACTTTGAGATAAGGAGGCGCTTTAGGGTTGAAGAGTATGAAGTAAACAAAGGAAAGTATTGGCAAATTTCTTCGCTGGCGAATAGATAGCCATTTAAGTTGTTCGCGGTATTGAGTTACGTGGTCATATTTACAGAGACCGAATATGAACTTAATACATAGATTTTGAAGTTTTTTTTAATTTATTTATTAGATCTACATTGAGGTCAGGATAATAAACATCAGCGTAATGAAGGATAGGACAAAAAGTGGATTGTCCAAGAATTGCTTTAGTGGCAGTGAGTAAAAAATTTCTAATATGTCCGAGAGACGCCGACGCAGCAAATATCTTCCTGCTAAGATCTGCAACCTGCGGCCTCCAAGATAACGTCGAGTCGAAAGTAATCACCAAATTTTTTTACCGTTTCACTGAATGAAATGCAGGTTCCATGACTGGAAATAAACGCTGGAATGCTTAAATGATACATTGAAATTTACTTGGATTTACTTTTAATCCGAAGCGTTTACTCCATGTCAAAATCTGATATAAAGCAACATTAGATTAATTAATGGTCTGTGAGATGTTAGTAAGCGAGGCTTGAGAATAAATTTGTAAATCATCTGCATAAAGGTGGTAGAAAGAAGTGATGTTGTAAGTTATTTAATTAATAAAAAGAGAAAATAACAGCGGAGACAGCACACCATCCTGATGCACTCCGGCAGTTGTGTCACGCCAGGTAAAATTGTAGTGATTAATTTTGACATATTGCCGTCGCCCGTGCAGGTAATTATGAAACCAACTAATCACTGTAGGAGATATTTCCAAAGAAGAGAGTACTCTTAGTAGAATATCAAATTCAACAGTATTAAAGGCATCGCTGAAATCAAGTAAAGTTAACACTGTAAGCTGTTGATTCTCCACGCCACATGTAATGTCGTCAGAAATTTTGACCAAGGTAGTAGCTGTAGAATGACCTGGACGAAAACCAGATTAGAAAGGATTTTTTTTTTCGGGACAGGCCCACCACTGTGTCTCCTGTGTATCCAGAATTACATGCAATTTGATCTAACCTGCTTTGTGTGCTTCCGCCACCAATTAGTTCATGCGGCCTAGCGCCGGCCGGCACACTCCCACTACTGTTAGTGCGTGCTACATGCCGACGCTGCCATGGCTGCTCCGGTAGTCTCTGCCTCGGCTGCTGCGGTCGTCCGCCATCTGGAACAGAATCCGCATGCCCCCACCACCACCGTCGCTGCCACGACTGGCCTGGTCGTCGCTGCGACACGTGTTTCGCCTCTCCACGAGGCATCATCAGGCGTTGTAGACGTTAATCGTAAGAATAACATGCTACAAGTGACAAATCCATCGCAGTGCCGTCCCTTATATTGAATTGAGGGTGGGGGTGGATGGTGTGAGCGAAAAGATATTTAATAGTGGGGAATGGTTTACGTCAGTCTGTTTGTTCATGAGAGTAATTTTAGAATTTTTATGTTTATTAATTTCTAATTGTTCTCTAATATTTAGTTTTAAACCTTTGTCTATGGTGTGTAAAATTTGATTAGTGGGGGATAAGTTATGTCCTTTGTCTATGAGATGCTCGGCGAAGTGTGACCTTTCTGGGCGATTGTTCTTTGCCATCTTAGTGGTATAAAACAAATGAAAGAGTGATCCTGTGTGGAGATTTGAGTGGATGCGTTGGGACCAAGCGAGACAGCAGGAGACTTTAAGCAGGGATGGAAGGTACACCGCTGATTTAGAAAGACGAGTGAGTGCTGGGAATAGTGTGAAGCGTGTGAATAGTGTGAGCGTTGGGAAAACTTCTTGGCAGCAAAAACTTAAGCCAGAAGGCACACCTCGCTATATACAATGCAGTGCTGGTCCTGATGCTTACTTGTTGGAAGCGAAAGCTGGGTATGGCAGAGACAACATGAAAGTACGATAAACGCTGTCAAAATACGAGCGTTGTAGACCATATTCGTAATGATGATGTTAGAAACAGAGATGGTATAAAAGAGAGCGTCCTCATAATAAAGCCAAGGGGTCATCAGGATTTTTTAAATATGCTGTCTATATGACTGTCAAATATAAGTTTACTGTCATGTAAAATACCTAGGTCCTTAATTTCGGCGACTCCACTTATATATATTTTTAAGTACGTAGTCTTTCTCAATGATAAAGTGCCTCCTCGTGTATGATACAAGGAGATATTTGGAGACATTTAGGTCTAATCTATTGGTATGACAGTAGATCTCAAATCTGGATAAATCCTCCTGAAGGGCGTAAGGCTAGAAATCGTTTTGAGAATTTTCATGTCATCTGCAAATAATAAAATTTTAGAATTCTTAAAGCATTCGTCGACGTCATTAATAAATATGCTGAAAAGTAGCAGGGCTAGCAATGAACCCTGTGGCACACCAGATGGTATAGATGTCCAGCTCGACATAAATCCATTCATTACAACAGCTTGACTACGGCTGTCAACATAGGAACAGAACCATCTGAACAGATCCCCATGAATACCAGCCGCAGCTAATTTTATTAGTAGTAAGTTATGATTTAATCTATCAAAGCATTTGCTGTAGTCGGTATAGACAACGTCCACCTGACCTACTCCGTCCATACCGGCAGTGATATAATCATAAGCCAAGACTAAGTTAGAGACCGTCGAACGATTGGCAAGGAAACCGTGTTGCTCTTCGGAAAACAGATGTTTGAGAGCACCATATACTTGAGTATATACTTTCAAATACCTTGGCAAAGAGACATGACTTCGATATAGGTCGATAATTCGAGTTGAATGAAAATATTGAGCAAATAATTGACTAATTGAGTGACCCGTATCCGCGATAATATTATTGTAGCTCATACTCACTGGGTAATTACTAGATTTTAATTTACTTTATACATATGCCCAAAAAGCTTTAGAGTTTTATAATTGCAGCTACCGTACGTTCTATATAGGAATCGTAGCATATTCGTTCCATTATCTCAGCTCGGTCACGCAACTGGGAAAACGTATCATAATCAGACCTATTACCGTAGACTTTAAATTTAGTATGGTTTTTATATATTTTTTTATTATTTTAATTAGAGCTGAACTAAACCACGGTGGATATTTACTCGAGCGCTTTGTTTTGGTAGGTATATACATATCTCTGTACTCATTAAGGATGGTTACCGCCTCTTCTACATTACCCTCGTTCAATATATGGGACCAATTAAGCTCGTCCAGACAGTTACATATGGCATCATAGTCACCTTGGGTATATAAATACTTATAACTTAAGGGTCGGCTCGCGTTCTAACTCTGTGTTTGAATGCAGAGTCTGTTTCAATTGATAATGCTTCGGGTGTAAGTGGCCGATCACATGTATTAACTCAAACTGGTGAGTTCGACAGGACCAAATCAAGAATTCGGCCCATGTGATTGCGCACAGAGTTATAATATTGACAGACAGCGTGAGTCTAAAGTATCGACAAAGTGAATCAAATGTTCACAAGTTACATTCACCGGCTCGAGCCTACGATCAACTCCAGTAGGTTCCCATGAAATATTATCTCCGAAGTTAGTCACCTAAGATTAAAAATTGATCACGTGGGTGGGATAGAAATATTTTATTTATTTTCGTATGAAAGTTGAAAAGTTGTGTCTTGTATGAGTTACCTATATTTTCTTGTTTTAGGCAACATATTATGTGAACATTACATTGAGTGCTTGGTTGGTGACTTTTCTTGGATATAGTTACCCATAAGTCTTCTGCCGTGCTGCGCCATCTGTTCTTCAATCCGTTCCTTCAATGTTGACATAGTTATCTTATAGGCTAATTTGTTTTGAATATTATTATTCGCATAATGTTACTAGGCATAATGATTATTAGCCTAATATTATTTGTGTAATGTAGTGTATCTGCCACAAGGACGACCCGTGAAAACATAATTTGAAATTACAGATATGACTTAAATGTTCACATTATGTATTAATAATAAATTTAATATTACCCTAATTCGGCCGTTCCTTATAATCCTCCGAAAGCTCGTTTTCCCCAGAAACAAGCCGACTAAATTACATTGTCTTCAATTTGAATTCGTCTAAATCTGTTGAATAGAGATCTTCTTACAAAATAAATACTCCTTTTGTAGTCACTCGACGCCTTTTCAATGTCGACTGAAAAATCAAAGTATAAACAATGAAATAGCATTTTATAATTTACATAATAGACAGCGCAGGTTGTCGAAGTAATCGTGAAATATATTATCATTGCCTATTTACATTTATAACTTTTCAAAATCTGAGTAATCAAAACCATCTGATGACATGTTTTTCATCATCATTTGTACCTATTCTTATGTTACAAGCATACTATATAGTAACTATAATCTTCCTTGTTGTGAAACTCCGTTTTCGCACAAGTTACAGGATTTGTTTGCGATTTGATTAGGTTGTAATGACGATAGAGGAATTACAACGCAATCAATAATTAAAAGAGTGAGTGAGGCTTTTATAGTATTGTCTTAGGTTTTCGCTGTTCAATGCGAAAAGTCAACAATATGTTATTTTTTATATATAATGTGCTGTATCTTCACACCGAGTCCATTGCGGGAGACTTCATAGCTCTCATGTATGCTGATCGGCTTCTAGGGCTTTTGACATCACCTTTTGATAAAAAAATTTGATCATGAGACATTGTCGGGGAGTTTCGCAGCCTTCCACGTAATTTGCATAAAGGAGAGCCGAAGACGAATCGAAGAGTGCTCGAAAGCATGCGGAGGGACAGTGCAACGAGGGAACAAATTAATAAGGATTACCTACGAGCGCCTTCGGATAGTAGCGAACACGTCTTTTTGTTCATTGCCGCCCCATAAAGGGGAGAATGGCTTATCAGACATACTGTGAATAGAGAATGAAATAATTTGTAGGGTGCCAAGCGTTGTCCATGGTTACGATAAGAGACGATGAGCAGTAAATGTTCTGCGCAACTCTCACGATTCGGCTCAGATGCTTAAGCTACTTATCAGTATTTTGTGCGAGCATGAAAGAGATAACAGCGTCAAAAAAAAATGTGAAATTTCAAAATAATACAGCACGCGTAGCAGATATACGATAGGACTATAAGAATCCTATGTATACAATATGATAATCTCAAACATACATACATATCGGCACAGACATGCGTTACTTTACGATTCAAAGTAAACTTGTTTTCTTCGTTCGCCTGATTGAATCAAAATGAAAAACAATCTAAACGCGCAAATGTCCTAATATTACTTATTTCTCTATCTATATTTACGAGACCGATGGTGCGGTGATTTGTAACGCTACTTAACAACTTACCAACGCTTTTGGTTTCAGTTCCCACACAGGACAAACATTTATGTGCATGACATGTCTGTTTGTCTTGGTATGCGCGTTTTTAAGAGAGGTAGAACGCATCAAAGCAGCCCGTCTGGAAAAGTACCTCCACCGCACAGAAAACCGCAGCCAAATAACAACTCCCTGGAGGGCCGTTGTGTTCTTGCGAGTACGTGAGGTCATCAGTAAGCTCCTAAGGAGTGATTGTGTGAGCAGTAGAATTCGCATCACACGAGTGATATTTAATGTGTTGAAGGGTGCATAGGCTACGATAACTACTTTACGTACCTAACGTTTACGGGCTTACTCCCGATATTGAATAAAATATATCTCTCTAATGTAAGAAAAGTATATGATAATTGGAAAGTGGTATGAAAATACTACAAGGAAAGGGTAGTGTAAGATTCACTAGTATTACTGGTAGATTTAGAACTTAGAAGGGGATAAGTACAAAACCCTTATTATGCTAACCCGATTTTCCCTTTACAAGATTTTATTATGTTAAGGGCCCAATAACAACCTACAAATCTATATAGTCTACCTATATGATAATAAATTCAAAGGAGGTCATTAACTTAATAGCTTAATTAGTAAAAATAACTAAAACTTATACGAGGTGTGTTCAGAAACAAACGAGAATTTTGAAATTTTGCGAGTTTGGAGAATTCGATGGTCAAAAGTTTTTTTTTATTATGTCGGTGTACATGCCCCTGAAGTATGATAAAATTTTCACCTGTGTCCAATGTTTACTTTATCTGTGGCAGCAGCCGCTAACGTTAGACTTCTTTCTATGAGCTCGGCGATTTTCGTTTGTTAAAAGAAATGGATCAAAGAATTTGTATCAAATTTAGCGTAAAAAATGAAATAAAGTGTGGGAAATGTTAACAAAGGCATACGGTGAGTCTGCTATGAGTAAAACAAGAGTTTACGAGTGATATAAGCGGTTCCAAGATGGCCGTGAAAACGTTGAATATGACGAAAGCCTCGGACGAAACCACTGATGAAAACGTGGAAAAAGTTAAAGAAATGGTTATGAACGATCGCCGAATCACAATCAGAGAAGTCGCTGATAATGTTGGCATATCGATTTGTTCATGCCATGAAATTTTTTCCAATGTTTTCGGTATGAAACGCGTGTCAGCAAAAGTTGATCCAAAATTGTTGAATTTTGAATAAAAACAGCGGCGGATAGAAATTGCTCAGGAGTCACTCAGTGAAGTCAGTGACGATGCAGAATTGCTGAAACGTGATGAAACATGGGTTTATGGATATGACGTCGAAACTTAGGCTCAACCGTCCCAGTGGAGGCATTCTGGCTCGCCAAGACCGAAAAAGGCTCGACAAGTGCGGTCAAATATGTAGGTTATGCTCACTGCGTTCTTTGATTTTAATGGCATAGTGCATATGAATTCTTACCACAAGGTCAAACGGTCAATAAGGAGTACTATTTACAAGTTCAACGCCGTTTGCGTGAAGCAATCCGAAAAAAACGCCCTGATTTGTGGAAAAACAATTCATGGCTTTTGCACCACGATAATGCACCTGCCTACACTTCATTGCTTATTCGTGAATTTTGGCCAAAAACAATACTGCGACGATGTCCCAGCCTCCATATTCGCCAGACAGGGCTCCGTGCGACGTTTTCCTATTTCCAAAAATTAAGAGAACCTTAAAGGGCCGTCGTTTTACATACATAGATGACATTAAAAGCGCATCGCTGAAAGAACTAAAGCTATCCCAAAGATCGAGTTTGAGAAGTGTTTTGAGGATTGGAAGAAACGCTGGCACAAGTGCATAATATCTAATAGGGACTACTTTGAAGGTGACAATATTAATATAGACGAATAAACAAATACTTTTTTCAAAAAACGAAAATTCCCGTTATTTTTTGGACACACTACGTACATAATGAAGATTGCTTCAGGGATTCTGAAAATATCTATCTGAAAAGAAAATAGTCGGGCTCTCTTAGAAAATTATTATTGATTAGATATATTTATGAGAGAGCTTGCAAATACTGTCACAAAATATTTTAAAAAGATTTTTTAATATACTAATATTACAACAATAACTACAAAATTTAAGAAACCAGGAAAAGCGACTTCCGCAAAATAATTAATTTACCAAATTCGCATGGGAATTGGACAACTGTGCGATAATAGAATCATTCAAAAAATACGATCTAGGGATTCTTTGTTGAATAGAATACTTAAAAAGTGTGATCTTGTGACCAGACGTTAATGACCAACTTAGAAAAAGCCGTTTTAACTTTACTTAACTATAACGACATAATTGAACATATATATGTATACTTCGACATTATACCGAGATTTAAGACAAAGATATCTGTCCTTTCTCAAGACAGAGACAAGCCAAGACAGCGTCAGGCAAACGTAACAAGATAAGCGGCAGTCCTTCGCTCACGCGACCCATTCCGCCACCATCGCCAGTCCGTAATAGTCACTGAGAAATTCAACAAATTATATTATTAGGTATTAACGAATAAAGCTATAAACTTGTTCATCAGACAAACAAATCACACATTTATTTGTCACCTTACTAGCAGTTGCATAAAAAAGCTCCGTATGCGACTGGAATAAAGTGCATCGTCGATGGTCGTTACCGGATATAATTTAAGAGAGGTAAAAGTACCTTCACCTCATAGAAAGTCGCAGCTAAATAATAACTTCCTGGAAGGTTGCTGTGTTCCTGCGAGTAAGGTCTTAAGGTGTTGCTGTTGGCAACAGAGGTGACATCAACTAATTCAATTAATAGCACAATACTTTAAGCATTACACTTTGATTGAATCGGTTTAACTTTTATTTAAAAAGCGAAACCTCAGCAACTTGATTGCTCTCTTTCAAAATATATTGTAGATTGATGGAAAAATATTTTTATACGCTCGAAGGTCTCTTAATGGCTGTCATCTGTCGAGAACACCCGGTAACGTTAGATAGAACATTAGTAGGTTTGTAGTTACTTCGTATATTTTAGCGTGTGAGTGGCTCACTATCGTCTATCTCGCAAAAAGTCTCAAAAATATTTATTTACTTAAAATGCATTTACAGTTTAAAACGCGTGGTTTGTTCCTCCTTTAGGCAAAAATTTGCTTTACCGTTACAAAAGTTAATTACTGTAGATACACATGTATATAGGTGTTATCATAGACATAAGAGGACGGCGATTCACCCGCGATATACTGAATCGACACATTACTAACGAGATACTAAGCTGAGAGATACTTTTATAGAAATGTTTTTCATAGACGTGACACTTTTAGAATTCACAGACTTCTATCTGATATTTCAGAGAAGTGTCCCCTTTTTTGCCTTGTGTGGCTTATACTCGTATATGTAGAAATGTTTTTCATAAACGTGACACTTTTAGAGTTCACGGACTTCTATCAGATATTTCAGAGAAGTGTCCCCTTTTTTGCTTTGTGTGGCTTATACTCGTATATGTTTAAGACCATTTGGAATGCTTATTACATAAAATCCTTGAAATTGTTTGACCAAATATTGTCCTGGTTCCTCCATCTTGAGCAAGTCTATATGAGGATAAGGAAATTTATCTAGATATTAAAATCATTGAAGCACATAGAGACTCCACGAAAAATGGCAAGTATTCACTGAACTCCAAGGAATCTTTTAAATTTTGGGGTGTAAGTGGGTCATGTCACCTTTAGAGTCAAAGCCAACCTCACCTGCACATGGTGCACCCCGCTAATCAACAGACGAGGCTCTGGCGAAAGAGAGGTAGGGCTCAATGTTAGTACTACTGGGGAAGTACCTCCAACTCACAGAAGACGTTAGCCAAATAACAACTCCCTGGAGGGTTGTTATGTTCCTGCGAGTGAGTGAGGTCACCACAAGATGAAGAGTTGCTGTGTTGACAGCGGGGGCGGCAACGCGCTAGCGACATTATTTTTGTTGCTAGCGTTCATAGGCTACGGCAACCGCTTTACATCAGGCGGACCGTATGCTTGTTTGCTATCCGTCGTAGTATATAAAAAAAAATCTTATAAAATAAATATACTGCTCTTGTTCATTCTATAAGTGGTGAAGGTTCTATATCCTGGTGAAGTAGAGTGTTATAAACACGTTTCTTAATTTTGGAAAGAACCCACCGAGCTCTGTTAGAATTCATGTAATTAAAAAAATGGTTCACGACAAATCTACTTCATTACATCTATGATTTGCTATCAATTTATGATAAATGGATTTTTCTTTTTAAAAACACGTAAGTAAATTATAATCCACATGACACTAATAAAAGAAAAAGAACAGCACATTGCCTATATTGCACAAAGAAAAAGAATAGCACATTGCCATACTGTTAAATTTAAAATTTCTCGTATATACTCGTAGCATAAAAGACGATCAGTTAATCTATTGATTAAAGTAAACTGGTATCTACTCACAAGCATACCGTGACTATAGCTCTATAGATTGAATGGTTCAAAAACTTATGTACATTCGAAGAAACTGAAAATTTAATAAACTGTATGTAGCAATTCTCAATTATGGATTGCTTAGCGCAATATGGTGGATTTCTCGGTTTCTGAAGTCAAAACGATGAGGTCAAATTACTCGTCTCTTGAGAGGGCGACGGATGCTGACTGACTTTAACAGTCCAAATAGTCACTGGAAATTCCTGCATCACAGCAACTTCTGATACCAAGACGTCGACGTAGAGCGAATGAAATCAGTGTCCTCGTGAGTCATAATTGTAGACGTATTCGTAGTACATACGAGGTTTTCCCAAGGGACTACAGTATGGGGTTCTTCAAGAAAGGCGTGAAGAGGTTCTTACAGGGTCGGCAAATAAGAGTGACACCCCTGGTGTTGCAAATGCCCATAGGCTACGGTAACTGCTTACCATCAGGCAGGCCGTATGCTTGTTTGCCACCTTAGTGGTATAAAAAAATAAAAAAAAACATAAACTACATCCTATAGACACACATTGAGGTCGCAGCTAAATAACAGCCCTATGACGTGTTGTTTTATTCGTGCGAGTGACTGAGCTTACCAGGCAGCTCCTGGAGAGTTGTTGTTTTAGCAACGGGGGCCGCAACACGCGAACAAATGCTACGGTAATTGATTTAGAGAGGTGGGCCGTATTCTATTGATCGCTGTAAAAAAATCCGATGTTGTAAAAAAAAACGTGTGCCTCTCGGGATGCTCGACAGAAGTGATAACTTAAACTAATCTACATATAATTAAAGCTGCCGTATGCGTGAGAGAAAGGGCAAGCGCAGGGCATTGTGGAAAAGCCAGACAGACTGGGTGCCGTAATCCTCCCATAAGAAGTTATCACTTCAAAAACAACTTAGTAATAAATAAAGTATAAATTTCTTTTCGTATCGATTTTGCAACGATCTTCAACAGACTAACATCGAACAATTTAAATTCAAGACCGCACTCGACCGCAATTATTTACACAACGGCTCTACACTATCCTTAAATCTGTATAAATATTCATGAAACTGTTTTATAAAGAGACCCTTGCACTCTTTAGTGGCGCCGACGAAGTTAGCAGGCCACCAATTTTGTTGAAAGAGCACTTTTATTATTTTATTTCTATTGTTTTAAATTAGCATATTGACGAACATTATATGTTTATAAAGGTGTCATTATACAAAGCCGGGAATCATTCAAACATATGGCACGCCTGTGGGAAAAGAGTGATGGTAGCCACATACGCTTGAAATAAAAGAAATACGGTATATTTACTAAGTAGCAGTATATTTAATGAGTATGTAACATATATTTAGTTAAGGGTTATAATAAAAACTTGTATTGTAAAATCATTTCAGTATTTGTCTTTTCCCAAAGGACGGACGCATCATGTATCCTATTATGTTTAAAAACAATTTAAAGTGAATAAAATTTAAAACGAATAATTTATAAATGTCGTGTCATAATATCCACAGGGACATACCAGGAAAACAGATGTTTAAATTCAATTTTACCTGAGATACGTATAATATATTACATTGTGGAAAATTCATTCATATACAAAACCGCACGAAAGCACCAGTTTCACATAATACATTTTAGATAGTGTAATGAAACAACATTTAAATTGGAACAATATTTAAAGTGAGTGCCGGAGTACACATGAGACCGGCTGACGAGGGTCGCCTCGCTAGACAGAGGATTGTTTATGTTGTAGGATAAATTTTAATAACCACACTGTTTATACAGTTATAGTTTATATTTGAATATGGCATTTTGTGAGACATTTCCTTTTATAAAAATATTAAATCCTGTTTTCTCCAGATTCAATCGCGTTTGACTGAATTAAATGAACGATAAAAACATAACTGGACCCTCGGAAATGGTTTACAAACGTTTAGAGTGTGGAGTATTAGTCAAATTATTAGAAATTAAAAATAGGCATAAAAATGGCATAATTTATCGAAACAAAACAATAATAACATTAAAAAGATATCATAACTGCGAAAACCGACTTCAGTGATGTCCAAATGAGACCCAATTTATATGGAACCAATCGAATACAAAAACCTTTGTAATAAAATCAATGGTTCAAAACATTTTTCGCGCAACAGAACTTTCACATTAGAATGCATCTTATAAAACCTAAACCTATGAATACAACAGAATAAGAACATATTCTATCAGAAATAATATGCACAATATTTTGGAATCATAACATTCACCAACTATTTATATTTATGTCACTGCTCTAAAATGAGTTTTTCTAATGCAGTGGCATAAATTAGTTTTTCTACGACCATAATTATAGGTTAATAAAACAAAAGTGTAACGAAAGGACTTTTCATACTTCTTTTGAGATTTTTTGGGAAGTAAATATTTTACTGTTTTTATAGCAGCGTCGATTATGTCTGACGTCATTAAATAAATAAGTAATAAATAAATATTGTCGGACAAATTACACAGCGCCACCTAGCCCCAAAGTAAGCGAAGCTTGTGTTATGGGTACTAGACAACTGATAAATATACGTAAATACATTTTTTTTGTAAATACATACTTATTATACATATAAAATACCCAGACCAAGACAAACAGATATGTTCATGCACACAAATGTTTGTATTGTGTGGGAATCGAACCCACGAGCGTTGGTGTCAAAGTAACAGCGCGTTTCACCACTGCGCCACCGAGCTCGTCGAATTAAATTTTTTTACATTAAATTAATTTTTAATATCACTCTCATCACTACTCGTATCACTCATTTTTAATTAAATAATTACAAGTTACTCGAATAAGAAAATGTCGATAAAAAATGGCGAAAAATTGTATTGAAAAATTGAATGGTTTTTCATTACGCAATTGCTGCTTTCTGGAATGACGTTCCTTGTGATATCAGTATCATTTACATTCTTGTGATTACAGTTTTCAAATTGGAACATTTCCCAATGGGAGTAAAAGAATGTATGTAACAGAATTAACTACTGTTATTTTACGGAAAACTGTTAAATTTAGTGTGTGTTTTTGGTAAAACATATTGTTTGATGGTTTCTTCCCAATAGTGTCCAGGCGAGCGAGCGTCGATCGGCGATTTTTATATCTATATATATAAAACAAAGTCGGGTTAGTTACACTATTTATAACTCGAGAATGGCTGGATCGATTTTTATGATTTTTATTCTGTTGGATTTGTCTCCGCTCCGAATAGCAGAATAAATTAAAACATGAAAAACATTAATGAAAAAAATTATGAAGAAAATTCATTTTCCCACACATTTTACAATAAACGCCTTATTTATGATATCTCAAGAACGAATTCACAAATTTCAATGAATATTTTTCACCTCCAGAGACAACATTGACCAGTTTCATTTCGATTTGCCAGTGCGATGCATTTAAACGAGCGTTGCCTCTGATATGCCACTTTATTACACTTGGCTCTGGCTATCGCTCATCCCAGATACTTCAACGTCGAGAGCAAGGCAATACATATGGTTCCTGATCATCGGGATGTTCATTCTGCTGATGCTTTTGATCGTATTTACACAGTTTAATCAAGGAGTGACTAATGCTTCTATTGCGTTAGCAGATGGTGAATGTTCGTCGCTCGACATCATTTGAATTATATCGAACTGTCAATGGTGCAGTGTGCCCAATATTTCATTTGTCAAAAGGCATTTTACATCGAATTCGTGTCAGTTCAGAGAATCCCAATCTGAAGGTGAATGAAGAGATACATATACTCATAACCAGGATCTGGGATAGCGGTCATGTTGCCAAAAGGATGCAGTACGATTCATAAAGCGTTGAAATTATCGTGAAACCTTCAAACGACCGAAAAACCGACATCCAACATTGCAAAACACTCAGCCAGGACCAAAGTTTTGGTAACATGTAAAATCATCATCAGGGATGAATGCAAATGATCTAGGGAATGACTTAAGATTCTACTTAATATTACCAGCCATTTCAATATGGTCCATATTGCTGTCAGTGAAATAAACGCATGCCTCAAATCATCGACTCTTTGGTGCTATGAGACGAAACTTCAGTTGACGGTATGGCGAGTTGCATTGCTAAACGATCCATCTACCCCAGGTATCTATCTATCGGTAATGGTCGTATTCCAGTCCACGAACCTAATGAATCGATTTCGTTTCCGCCGAATTTTGCAATTTCTTCTCAATGAAGGACGAGCCCTCACAAAGTGATCCCGAGCATCTTTGATGACCACGAAAATTACAATTAGTGAACGAGTAATTCTTGCGGCAAAGAACACGCCCTCTTGCTCTGCCGCAACACGCAACTAAACTAACTTGAGTTCTTGACGTTGAGTTCTTGCAACTTTTTTCAATTCTAATATCGTTGACTGTGGAATAATATTTTCAACAAAAGCTAAAGGATCAACTTCGTTTAGAATGTTGAAGTGTGACATAGAACTGATCTTGGAGTGAAAATTTACGCCGACGATAGGACTTTCTTCCGACTCTGAATTGTCATCAACTCCATTAGTAAGATCTTCAGAACTATCCATACCTACGCCAAATTCTTTAAACCCTTTGACGAAATTACTGGTATTATCAGGGACTGTGGCTAGAACTTTTCGTCCAGATCAAATTCTGAATGTACTTCTTCAAGTAAAAGAGCTATTCGGTCATAGCTGTGCGTACCTAAAAATCTTCGGCATGCTTGCGTTTTTGATTTCCTTTCTTTTTTGTTTGTATTTAAACTGTCAAAGATTTTCTTAAAAACGGATCTTCTATGGCTTGTAAAGAAATCATTGAATGGATGAAAAACTTCAAAATATTTTCATTAATTTGCTCTTGTGATCGTTTGCTCAACAGGTTCATCGCTACTATCTCTAATTTCTGATTGACGACGCTTAGGTATTCTCGAAGATCGTTTGTTTTTTTACACCTTTCGTCGAATGTCAAATTGTTAATACCGCAAATTTTAATTTTAGTATTCAGGACAGGCCCCCCACTGTGTCTTCTGTGTAGCCAGAATTAACAGCGGCGACCACCAAAAAGGCAATGAATAGTGAGGTTCATTGCTGTCCCGGGGATTAAACTACAGCTGCCTTAGAACTCACAATGAATTTAATCAGAAGAAATTTATAAGAGTAGGAAGTTATGGAATTGACTTCCCCTCTTGGCAAAGTGAGAGACAGCAATATTACAAATAAGGCATTAAAAACCCTCCACAAAGATGAAAAAGAACTCGACGACATTTGACATGAGATGATGATCGATCTTCAAAACAAAACAAAACATTTAATATAGCTTAAAAACGCGCTTCTATAATATGCATATATTCGATATAATATAAGAAAGTATTAAACAATAGTATTTCTTTCTTTGATTGGCTCTTCTGTAAAAAAGTGTAATTTTGATTTGTGGTAGTTTTATATTGAAGCGGCGATGTGGCAGCTTATCGCCGTGGTTTGACATAAATACAAGTACAAACAGGAATACTGTTGTGGGCTCGACTGTTCATTTATATAGGTACTCTATAATAAGGTATAATGTGAGAAAGTTGTGTAAATTGTCCTACACCATTTAATTGTCTGCATTTTAATTTTTCTTCCACAAGCAAAACAATAATAACCACAGATCATTTCACTGCAATAAAACGTTTGTAGAGTATTAATATGGCCTTAGCCATGTGTAGTGCCTCTCTCTCTCTCTCTCTCTCAACTCTTAAAGCCGCTCGAAGGCTTACGGGACCATCTCAGTACTCGAATTGTAAACTATTGCAATTCGAGAACTGCTCTTTACCACCATTTTAGTTACAATGTCATAGTATTATCTGAACCGGAGAAGTATCTCCATTCCCCAGAAGACAATAGCCAACTGGATCTCATCTAAATGGCAATCGACTGTTAGGATCCACGGATGTAAAGAAAAGTTGCCGCATTAGCAAGTTCCGGCTGCTACTTCACGCCAGGCAGCTTTTTCTTGTTTACCACACGACATAGTATTAAAAAAAATCTACAGAAGTAGCCATTTCAATACATCTAGATGCTTGTTTTAACTATTCACTTATAATAAATACTAGCGTAAGTAGATAATGTATATTAACATTTGAAATCTAAAAGAGCTTTTGAAAAAGGCTTTATATTGTTACATATTTAAAGTGTCTAACGTAACCTACTTTTTAGATAATAATTTATTTTTATGAAGCTTTAAAAATAAATTGAGGAGTATAAACCGCTAACTTGGAGTGAATTTTCCAATAAATAGTAGGGTAAATATCACGTAAAAGGTAACTTAGCCTGATGATTAGAGCCGCCACCCGCGGGCACTTGGGTATCTTGTCACGTAACCTCCAATCTGCTTAGCAGGACACCTTTGTGCGACCCTTTTATTTGGGTCGCAAACCCCTTAGGTACACAGAAACAGATTCTGAGATAAACACTCGAGCCGTTAGCGAAATAGCCATTTTACAATTTTATTACGTATGACGCTTGTATTTTAAGTAGTGCAAGTATTGAAAATAAATTTTTCATTCTAACTTATTGTACCCATCTTTTAATATTTAATATGGTCGCTCTGTATACCGTCATAATTTGTGATATGTGTCTATTTTAAAATTGTTAATAGATTCAGGCGTTATTTTGCGAAAGTCTAATTTACATGCAATTTGATCTAACCTGCTTTGTGTGCTTCCGCCACCAATTAGTTCATGCAGCCTAGCGCCGGCCGGCACCCACCCACTACTGTTAGTACGTGCTATATGCCGACGCTGCCATGGCTGCTCCGGTAGTCTCTGTCTCGGCTGCTGCGGTCGTCCGCCATCTGGAACAGAATCAGCATGCCCCCACCACCACCGTCGCTGCCACGACTGGCCTGGTCGTCGCTGCGACACGTGTTTCGCCTCTCCACGAGGCATCATCAGGCGTTGTAGACGTTAATCGTAAGAATAACATGCTACGTAGCATGTTATTCTTACGATTAACGTCTACGGCGTAATGGCAGCGACGGTGGTGGTGGGGATATGAAGAACGAGCTCATCAACATAGTGTTCCCGAACATTTTTGATGACCACGAAAATCACAATTAATTGAGTGAACGAGTAAGTCTTGCGGCAAAGAACAAACATGTAAAATATTTAAACTTCACAATTCAAAATTAAACTACTGCTGCATTCCTTTAAAATTACAGACTATGTAATAAGCCAAGACCAAGCACCCACCTATACAACTGAATGTCTAACTTATTGGATCAGCCAGACTTGCCCCGCATAATTTACAATTGAAGGTTAGCTCGGCAGTCAATTCAACGAAGGGAATCGACTCGATCGACGAAATGCAACCCATTCAGCAAATAGCTTAATATAAAGTAGTAAAACAATACGCGATAATAAAATATAATAATTAAATACGTGAATCATTTTGTTATATATACAAATAATAAAATTCACGAATCATCTTTTCGCTTCTATAAAGCTAATGCTTTATTGCCATGTGAATTACATTAGTTTTAATATAAATGAAGTACTTCTCATTTATATTTTTGAACATTTATTATACTTAATTAATTATGACTATTAATTTTGTCTTGATGAAAAACCGAATTTATTTCACCTAATATGTAAGTTGACACAACATTTACTGGATCTGAGGCGATACCAAGTTCGCCGGGTCAGCTAGTAATAATATACTCTAGTTACATATTTATTTTTTTGTCGTCAGTATTAAAGTATTATAATGATATACTCGTACATTAAAAGCTACGTAAAATTGAAGATGCGTTGCCGTTGTTAAATTATCTAAATTTCAAATAAACTCTTTGGGAAGTTGTAGAAGTGAATTAAATTCACATCTCACTTCCTTTTGCAAATTGACTGCAATTTAAAAAGTGCTTCTCGTACGTCGAAATAAATTTCACTAAGAACATTTTCGCTCCTCGATTTATTATGACGTTCGTTACGGCTTCAATCAACAATCAACAACATGAAATACCAATTGATTCTGATAGACATCAATTGGTATTTCATGGCGAAGCCCCTTCTCGTGCCACTATATATAATTGGTTTAAGAGTTCAAACTTGTCGGAGCAGGTTCACTGATGATTTGTACGTAGGACATCCTTGTATGTCGACCACTAAAGATAACGTGAGGGTTGTACGACTAATGATGGAAGGTGATAAAAGTGTGGCATATTAACCGATTCGGGCAAGTTTAGCAACTTGTAGGAGCTAAGTACAAAAAGTCTTACATGAATATTTAAGCGACAGAAAGATGGATGAATACCTCACTGTTTGACGGAATAAATATGTATATATATAGGTATATATATATAAGGAAACAATTCTCATGAGACTGTACAGCTTGATTACTGTTATTAGGTAGGCAATATTCTGTGACGGGAATTAAAAAATAACCTAGGTCAATTGAATTAAACATTATTTTACTGAAGTATCGCGTGTTTTATTTATTTTGTTGAACTTGACGTTTCGAATGCTTTGCAGCGTCCGTGGTCGCAGTAAGACTAAGGAGACATTTGTCTTACATTGGTTATTCAATTATTACATCTACCGATTAGATCTCTGGGTTTGTGACATGATTATATTATCCACTCAAAAAAAATCGGTCACCGTGAGCGATTTTTGTGTGAATCGGAACATATATAATTAATCCATCCATGTCGGTAGATGTAATAATTGATGTTTGGGCGATATAATATAATTTTAAACTTAGTTTAGTTTAGTATACCATTAGTTTGAATTTATGGTTTAAATACGAATTTGTTTAGAGTTATGGCATAGATCCGACTTATAGCCGTCTTAGATTAAGCTTAGGCCTAGCTTAATGCCAACGCAAGTCAGGTTTGGGTCTGGGACTCTCGCACTAAAGGTTCCGTACCATTATCTACAAAAACGGCAAAAAAAATCACGTTGGTGTATGGGAGTCCCCCTTAAATATTTGTTTTATTTTAATTTAATTATTTATTTATAAAGTGAATATATAACTCAATATTCTGTGAATATTTCAAGTGTTTACCTGTTGCCGTTATCAATATCGAGCAAAAACGAGCAAAAAAATCACGTTTGTTGTATGGGAGCCCCCTTAAATATTTATTTATTCTGTTTTTTTGTATTTATTGTTATAGCGGCAACAGAAATACATCACATGTTAAGAAATCAACTATCTAACTATCACGGTTTATGAGATACATCCTGGTGGCATACGGACAGACGGACAGCGGAGTCTCAGTAATAGGGTCCGTTTTAGCCTTTGGGTACGGAACCCTAAAAATCCTCCTATCTCGCTTTCCACCTCTTGAAATCGACTTCATTTACACCCAATTTGTAACGATTATTAACTTTAAAAACCTGATTTCCCAATTGAATACACCGAATCAAAAATCTATATGAATCGAATTGAGCGTAGCCAGTAGGCTCTAGCCTATCTCAAAGAAAATTATGATCATGAACGATAAATCAGAAACTTGGCAAACGTATTCACTGCGTTATCGAGGGACGAAATCACTTGAAATGAACAAAGTAGTAATCGTCTGAGGTAGGTATCTGAATGAGTAATGAGGGCGGGTTGGTTTAAGCGAGTTATAGTTTGAATCACACTCTCTCGTTAATCCCTCGCATCAATTATGGACGGAATACGAATGTGACAGCCGACGAAAACCTCCGTAAAGCGGTGTGACGAACGGTCATTAAAATTCGGGATCAACCCGGGGATTTGGTTAGATCCATCAGAAATTAATATCCGAGACGTCAGATCCTCTACACCTGGAAATCGTCTAATAAAGCCGCCTTATGAACTCCGCTTTTATAAAGTTTGCCTTAAGCCGACTACGTCTTAAGTGCTTCGTCTCAGAAAATTATGTACCAGCAAAAAAGCGATTCACTGTTTTTTGTTGGAAATACTTTGACTTACTCGAAAAGTTTTAGAGTCAAGTTAGTAAGTTTGTATTGGAGCGGATCCCGACTGACTACCCGAGATTTTATTTTTAAAATTAGTTAATTAAGTTTATATTCGTAAACTACACGTACTAGTATCCACGACTTTGATTGCATAGCTGGCTTAAGCTTTTTTCTACATAACATCAGGAGACAAACAATCGCCCGGCACACCTGATATAAAGTGGTTATCGTAGCTTCTGAATATTTGCAATCAGAATGGCTCGCGAGTAACTCCTCTGCTTCTTGGTAAGCTCTGATTATAGAAAACTGCGATTGGGAAATAACTTCCTTAGGCAAATAAACTTACGGCGCACTGACGACGTGAAGTGGTCATTGTAGTTTATGAACATTTGCGACCGGAGAATCGCTATATTCTCTCTCTCGCTAATAAACTCAGTCGCTCGCAGAAACATAAAAGCGGGCTACGTGTTGTCTTACACAAGCGTACGGCCTAATGTGAAGTGGATATCCCAGTATTTGAATGCTTGCAATACATTAAGTATCGCTCGCGCAAATCCACCTCTGCTACTATCACAGCAACTCCTTAGGAGCTTTACTGGTAACCTGAGTCACTCGCAGGAACACCACTACCCTCTAAGGAGTTGTTTATTGGTTGCAGTTTTCAGTCTGGTGAAAGTAATTTCCCCAGGATGCGAGATCTGGGTATGGCAGAGAGAACATGAAAGTAGGATAAACGCGATCGAAACGCGAGTGTTGCGCATAATTTGAGGACATGGCAGACATGAATGACCTTCAGCGACTACCATTTGGTAATTCTGAACATAAGGTACGCAACCCTCGGACAATAAATACGACACCACCTTGGGACAGATGGTTGCCTTCCCGGTAGTAAAGCAAGTTACCGGATTTAAGAATCATCGTGTTCTCCCCCTGTCTACGGATTTTGGACAGTTCTATTATATCCCAATGCAACTTGCTTAGTTCCTCTTCCAGCTCCACTATCATCTCGTCGATCCTCAATACGTACACGTGTAATATGTTACTAGGGCCAGTCCGTTGTGGTGGTAGCCGCAGCATCGGAGCTTGGGATTCTTAGCACCACCTGCCCCACCGATACTCTGACCGCTATCGGAGCCAGGATCATCGACTGAAAGGATAATTTTTAATATGGCAAAGGATAGACTAGGCCGCATGAGTATTGAATTTTTACAACCTTTAATGTTTCTTGTAACACGGATACCTAAGTTTGACATTGGCACAGTTTTAACCACAAAGTAATTATTAAAGATTTTCATTATTGTTATAGGATATTTAGGTATATTTTGTTTAGTTTTGTTAATAATCTGCCATGTCGTTTTATTTTTATTGCTAGATATTTAAATGTTGTAGTTGTTTTGTGCTCGTTTAGTAAGATTGATAACTTTTTTAAATTTAGGCGTATAATTTAATAACGCCTCCTTATTTACGCTTGTGCATTGAAACCTATAACACCAAAGAAGAGCTATTTTCTTTTTTGAGCACATTTTAATTCCATTGCATATCCACGTTGGTTTTTTCATGAATTTTAATACTAAATATATATTTTTAGGGAAACCACAAGTCATAAAACAATTTAAAATTGTCACTAAAAATATTGTAAGCTTCGGTAGGATCATTAGTGTCATAAATACCTGAGAATTTAAGGGTTCATTGTTCCAGAACTGTCAAGACCATAATGTAATAAACATTGTATCATTTTATACATATCACTGAAAATAATCTGCATTCCATGCTCATTTACCACACCATTGTGTCTATAAAACATTCTACCGTCATATGACAAATTAAGATTAGAATCGAATATATATGCGTATTCATATCGACGAGTCCTAATGTATTAGATGATTTTTAGTGACATGTATAAATTGATAAAAGTTATTGAAAATTTTAATTGTCCAATTATACATATTTGAATAATTAATTCATTTAAACGTTGGTAGACAAATTATTATATTAGTATTATTTATTTGTTTAAGCGTTTCTCTAATACCTATATAATATCAAGTCAACATTGTTGTTATTTTGAAGTAATGAAAATATGACGCAAAAATCTTGCATGGTAAATTATTTTATTTTATTACTTATGCCATTGAGAAGAACTTTTATTCAGCAATTTGGCGTCAAGTAGTAGCATATTTGAAAATTACGGAAACTATTTTCTGTAGTGTAGACAATATATTATTAGTTTTATTCGAACTTAATATAATTTTAAAATGATGCTGTATTTTAATCCTATTTCGTTGGTCTAGCATTTTTATTTATATTTGCACGTATGTATTTTGTTACAAGCCATCGTCAGTGGCTTGTAACAAAATACATTTGGGCATAGTTTTTTAGTGCTTTTAACGAGTAAGTCTTTGTATTTTCACTAGATAAAACTATCATGATAAATTTATAAATTTGCACAAAAATATTTATTTATTTCACTATTCCAGTTTTATTAATGGCAGTAAAATATTTTTAAAACACAAAACTCACGGAAGACAATTTATGCGTGACGGCAGCGCCATCTAACCTCTCTAATGTCGATGAATAGAAACAACAGTTTTCCAACGGCGAAGTAAAGTTTGTCCCTCAATCAAGTTCTCGTTAGACCAATGTTCGGTGCTTAAAATTTAATACGTAAGTAATAAAATAAAGTAAAAGTAAGTAACTTTGATTTTCAATTTTCTATTTCACATATAAAGACACTCAATATTGTAATTATTCCTTTTAGGTACTAAATATTACAGGGGAAACTTATTGAAAAACTTATTGAAAATACTTAATCGGAGAAACAGCAAAAAAGATCGAGACGAATCGATCGTCATGGGATCGATTCCCGTGATAAACGAACTATTTAGGTACATACCTAGAAGTTTGCACAGAACTCTAAACGCGCGAATTCAACTCATACTTAGCCCGTTTTTAGTTTCATAGTTTACAACTGCGTCAGTTTTTTTACAACGACGGGAACTATACAAACATACAGGCCACTTGATGTAAAATATTAAGTGCTGTTCGTATTTCCAAGCTTGCAATACAAGAAGTATCACCCACGTATTACCACCCTCGCTGCTAACATATCGACTCCTCAGTAGCTTACTGGTAACCTCATCCACTTGCAGGAATACAAAAAGTCTCCAGGTAGTTGCTACTTAGCTGCCGTATTCTGTGAGGTGTTTAAAGCTATCGAAAACAGCTGGGACCGACGGTTTAACGCATGTTTCGATGGAAAATCTCGGGCTGACCAAACCCATCCATAGATAGGCTACAGCTGATACTGATTGTATGTTCAATTACACCGATGTACATCGACGCCATCGAGTTCTGCGAATTCTGTTGACGGCACTAATCCACGGGATTGGTGATGGCCGTTTTCAAAGGTAATTTTCATTTTTTTATACTATGTCGGGAGGCATTTACGCATACAGTCCACCTGATGTAAAGTGGTTACCGTAGCATATAAACGCTGGTAATACATTAAGTATCTATAGCGCGATGCCTTCTCTGCTGATAACATAGCAATTCTTTAGCAGTTTACTAGTGACTTCACTCATACGCAGGAACACAACAACCCTGCAGGGAGTGTTATTTGACCGCGGTGTTCTGTGAGAAGAAGGTACTTATCTAAACGGACTGCTTTGATGTATCGTATGTGCATTAGTCCTGTGCGTTATTAACCGCCACAGAGCTTGTCAGACTCAGAGTCAAGTACATTCCCAGTCGGATATTTTTATTCTATGTAGGTACATATATCGCTGTGATTTAACTCTTTTGTCAGGGCCTCCTTTATTGGCAGGGTGCACTATGTAGATGTGACTATGGCTAGTTGACAAATATAAAAATGATGTACGTATCTACTAACTACTTAGACTATTTTTAATAACTAATTATTGTTCTTGAACCGTGTAACCCTCTTTTCAGGTAAATTACGTTTTAATGTTTTATTTCTAATTTAAATTTTCCTAGAGTATAATTATAAAATGATCCATTTTTATAAGTAGTTTCCTCTTTCTTAAGTAAGCAAGTTCAACGGCGTCTTTGTATTTTTTAATTGACTTTCTGTAATATCTTGAAAAAATATCTTGCACAACTAAGACTATCGTTTCCGCCATATACCTGTATATATTTGAAGAAGTACTCGACTTGAAAACCCTCTTGAGCAGCTAGAACCCGTTATATACGTTTTCCCGGTTCGCGGTCGTATACGACCACCCGGGTTTCAAAGAGTTAATATAATGGTAAAGAGCAGCAGAATCAGGACGGTTAGTACTGGTACTGCTACCTTCGTCAAATCAGAATTAGGCTTAGATATCAAATCCCCCCGCCAATCCTAAAGGATCAGGAACAGTTGTCGCTCCTATACATTGCTCTTAAACGACTTTCTAAATTTATCTAACTGAGTTTTGAAACAAGACAGCAATACATTAATTGCATTAGAACTGCAACTCTGAACCGGGGATGCACCGGAACTGTAACATATTTGAGACTGGCAGATTGAAACTAGTTTCTCATGTCTAATCTAGTTATTTCCTGTCGTGCTTAACGAGGTTCTCCCAAGTGCCGTGATGTGTATTCACTTACGTATTCTGCTCCAAATAATAATAAATAATAATCGCTGATGTATTTAGTGGTCAAGCTATTTGTATGAAACCTGATCGTGTCGAATACATTAATCCATCAAAAGGATATTCACACGTATACATGGAGACGGAATGACCAAAAAAGTGTGAATGAGAGAGAGAGCATGAAAGTTGGATAAACGCGGTCGAAATGCGAGCGCTGCGCAAAATTTGTGGCGTAAGGCTTGTAGACCGTATTCGCAATGATGATGTTAGAAACAGAGTTGGTCTGAAAGAGAGCGTCGGTGTTAAAATAAGAATAGGCATGCTCCGTTGGTTCGGACATGTAGAAAGAATGCAGGATGAAAGAATGACGAAGCAGATATACAATGCAAAAGTGGAGGGGTATAGGAGCCGAGGAAGGCCAAGACTTACCTACCACGACCAAATTGGTCGTGATCTATCAGAAGGTGATGTCAGGAGCCCTAGAAACCGGCGAGCGTGCATGAGAAGAGCAATGAATGTTAAAGAAGCGAGTGAAATATGTAAGGATCGAGTCACATGGCGCTCGGTTCTCTCTGCCTACCCCGCAAAGGATTTGGCGTAAAGTTATAGATAGATAGATAGCTATTTGCCATTCCAAATTCGTAAGTGATGTTTCTGGTCATGCACATTACACGTCAAAAGCAGCGAAAAGAAACCGTTTTCGAGAACGGAGTTTTAGAAAAAAAAAGTTGAAATCTAAATTATATACTTCTTCAAGAAATACTTCAATGGTTCTAAGTCTGATTTACACAATGTTTAACGCAAGGGTACATCCCTTACGTACAACCGACACCAATAGATTTCGAACCATTAAACCATGTTCAACTTTCTCAAACGAAATTCACTTTAAATTTTTTTTAAATATTTATTAGTTTCGACGAAATGTGTTTTCTCCGTAGAGTGATTCATCGAGCAATTAATATGCAGTCACTATAAAGAAACAAGGTTAGTGCTGATACTGCTGCGCTTTACCAGTAAATTACGAGGAGCATTTTCAAGTCTAGTACTTACTCAAATATATACATAGCGGAAACGATAGTCTTAGTTGTGCAAGATAATTTTTCAAGAAAATATTATATAACCTCAATTAAAAAATACAAAGACGCCGTTGAACTTGCTTACTTTGTTCTATCTCTTAGAAGAAAGAGGATCTTGACGTTTTTACGTATAAAAATGGAATATTTTAAAATTATACCGTAGGAAAATTTAAATTAGACATAAAACTGAAGAGATTATAGGGTTACACGGATAAATAATAATAATAAGATATTAAAAATAATCTAAGTAGTAGAAACGTGAGTAGTTCACGTACATCATTTTTATATTCATCAAATTTAAAGCCAAAGTCCATGGTGAACCCTGCCAACAAACGAGGCTCTGACAAAAGAGTTAAATCACAGCGATATATGTTTTTTTTTATATTTATTGATCATTATCCTTAAATATTACATCTTACTTAACAATTTATAATTACTTATACGAAAACCTATAAAGGTTTATCTGTGTAGGTGCGTCGTTCAATTGCTACATCAACATGCAGTGACTACAATATAATGTTCGCGTGCAGTTCCACAACACTCACACATTTCGCAGGTGTACATTTTGTAAATAATAATGTTTGTATCGACCTTTATATTTGTGTTCCTCGATGTATAATTTTTGAAGTTCCTCTGGCAGTTCATTGATTAAGTTTGGTATGACATATTTTAATATTCTAGTGCCATATGCATTTTTAGTTTTGGGTAGACGATATTTAGGGGTATGCCTTAGTTGTCTCAAGTTGGCTTTTCTTCTTATTTCATCTAAGTATGCCGGATCATTTACTACATATAATAAAAATATTCCGACTGGGAATATACGTGACTCTTACTCTGACTCTGACGAGCTCTATGGCGCTGCGGTTACGAACAGGACTAACGCACAGCACATCAAAGCAGTCCGTCTAGGCAAGTACCTCCTTACAGAATACCGCGGCCAAATAATAACTTCCAGAAGGGTTGTTGTGTTCATGTGTGGTAGTGAGGTCACCGGTAAGCTCCTAAGGAATTGCTGTGTCATCAGCAGAGGTGGTATCGTGCAAGTGATGCTTAACCCGTCGAGGCCCGTTATATACTGTTTGCCGTAACGCGCATGGCTTGATCAAGCGACGCAGGTCTCGACATGTTAATGTATTACCAGCGTTTATATGCCACGGTAAACATCTTACATCAGGTGGACCGAATTGAATTGAATGCCTTTCGATGTAGTATACAAAAGGAAAAAAAAACCTTTGAAAACGGCTGTCACCTATCCCGTAGATTAGTGCCGTCAGAATTACCTCCTCAACGGAATTCATAGAGTTCGATGGCGTCGATGTGCATCGGTCTAATTGAACATACAATCATCATCGGCCCTAGCCTGTCTATGGATGGGTTTAGTCATCCCGAGTTTCTCCATCGAATCATACGTTAAACCGTCGGAACTCACAGAATACGGCAGCTAAGTAGCAAGTACCTGGAGAGTTTTTATATTCCTGCAAGTGGGTGAGGTCACCAGTAAGTAACTGAGGAGTCGACGAGTTAGCAGCAAGGGTGGTAATACGCGTGTGAAACTTCATGTATTGCAAGCTTGCAAATTTGTACTGTATCTACAAATGGCCCGTATGTTTGAATCGTTGTAAAAAAATGACATAGTTGTGACTATTAAACTAAAAACGGGTTAAGTACGAGTTGGATTCGCGCATCGAGGGTCCCGTATAAACTTCTAGGTATGTAAATAGTTATTTCATCACGGGAATCGAGTATCGAACTTTTTCACCGTTTTTCTGATTAAGTATTTCCAATAAGTTTTCCGATATGTTTCCCCCGTAAAATCAGTACCTACCAAGAATAATTACAATATGAGTGTCTTTATATGTGAAATTGAAAATCAAAGTTACTTACTTTATATTTTATTTACGTATTAAATTTTAAGCACCAAACATTGGTCTAAAGAGAATATAAACATGATTGAGGGAAAAACTTAACTTCACCATTAGCAAACTGTTGTCTTTATTCATCGACATCAAGTCCCATTTATTGCCATTTTACTGCGACAAGTGTCAGTTTCATGGTATGGAACCCTGAAAATAACATTTTAATTCTCATAGTGAATAAGGCAAAAATATACTTTTTAATTCTTTATAAGATGTTTGGCTGAACAATGTATATGTTAGTATCCATTTGTACTTGAACTTTCTTCTTTGAAGGGTGACGAGCTGTTCAAACATTTTGTATTTACTGGTAACGTACTTACTTTAAGGCAATTATACATGTTATGTAAGAAGTTATGTCAAGTAGGTAAAGAACTTAAGGATCTCATGCCGTCACTGCTTATTATATAAGTAACA
Source organism: Pyralis farinalis (assembly GCA_947507595.1). Lineage (NCBI taxonomy): Eukaryota > Metazoa > Arthropoda > Insecta > Lepidoptera > Pyralidae > Pyralis > Pyralis farinalis. The sequence goes on from OX382274.1 coordinate 21,179,031, forward strand.
ATGTGTAGCATAATGAAGCTTGTGCATTAACGAACACTTCAAGATGTATTCAAAAGCATTTAAAATTATATGTATTGGAAGTACTCGTATCTTTGGAAATTAAGTTACTTAGAAAAATAAATTAAACCTGTATAATCATAACTATCTTTATTCATAAAATAACAGTGATATCTATACTAGTATATATGTTTGTATAGCGTTAGTGTCCTAATCCGTTGGGATAAGTGGGGCTCCCTAAGCCTATGGATTTGACAAAGATACTGATTTTGACATGGAGCGACTGCTATCAGACCTTTCACAACCCAGAGGGATAATCAGACCTTTTTCTTAGGTTAGGTCACACGTCTTTCGAAGTATAATTCTTGGACATACGGGTTTTCTCACAATGTTTACCTTTACTACCAAGCAAATGATAATTACATAAATCCAAAAAATTCGAACTTAGTAACTCATGCATCACAATACATCAGGATTCTCTCCGGGTAAAAACTTTTCGTATTAATTTTGTACATAACATATTTTTATGAAAGAGTCATGCATCTAGAATCTAGATGCATGATTCTGTTTTACTATCTAGAATCTAGATTGTGCAGAAGCCGAAACAGTAAAACACGGGACAAACATTTGAGTGCAGCAAGTTATCTATTTACCTCAGTCGTAATGCTTTCAAGAGTGGTAGATTACAACAAAGCAGCCCGATTGGGGAAGTACCTTTGCACGACTTTTACCCGGCTCTCGATTACGCTACTCTTTATCAGGAAAATGTTAACGATTTTTGGAAATACTTGTATAGTTCACGCTAAATCCTTTGCAAGGTAGATAGAGAGAACCGAGCGCCACATGTCTCGATCCTTACATACTTCACTCGTTTCTTTAACATTCATTGCTCTTCTCATGCCTCCTCCATAAACTTCCTGACAGAACACGAATTCTGATAGAACACGACCAATTTGGTCATAGTAGATAAGTCTTGGCCTTCCTTGACTCCTACATCCTTACACTTTTGCGTTGTATATCTGTGTTGTACTTCTTTCTTCCTGCATTATTACCTTTTGCGAATACTTGAAAAACTAAACTTTGGCTTATAGCAACTACGATGAAATAAAATAATTACTCGTAATAATTTAAGTAACAGTAATATTAGGGAGCAACTGCCTCACTATAATAATATGCAAGAAATGACAGTGGGGACGAGTAAATCCACATGTATTGTGACAATTATTGAAAGAAAAATTATTCATTCTACCGACCACCGCGATACCTTGTACTCGTCTGTTCAACTTAATAAATATCAGCAACCATCATTGGAATTTTTAATTAGTCGTCAAGTCATAAGTTAGAAGTCCTTAATATAGTTTTTGTTGAATACGATATTAGTAGCGGTTTAAGAATACCTACCACTTACAGTGTCAAATCGAAGCTGGACTGCAGAGTGCTTGTAGAAAGAGAAGAAGAGTATATCAAATCAGCCTGACTGAAGAAATACTTCCACCAGCACAGGTCGTAGCCAAGCAAGAGTTCTTATGTTCCTGTAGTGAGTGAAATTACAAGTAAGCTCCAGAGAAGTTGCAATTTTGGCAACAGAGGTGGTAATGCACGCGCAATACTTCTTGCATTGTAAGTTTATTCCAACTAACCAACCAACGCGGTTACCGTACCCTATTAACGCTTGTGATACATTTAGTATGACTCGCGCGATGCCACCTCTGCTGCTCACACAGCAATTCCTTAGGAGCTCAGTGGCGACCTCACTAACACACAAGAACACAACAATCCTCCAGAGAGTTATTTGGCTGCGGATTTCTGTGAGTGTGTACATCTCTTACATACACCCAGACCAAGACAAAGATACGTGTTAATACACACAAATGTTTATACGGGACCCTCGATGCGCGAATCCAACTCGTACGTAGCCCGTTTTTAGTTTAATAGTTCACAACTATGTCATTTTTTTACAACTGACTGAAGAAATACTTCCACCAGCACAGGTCGTAGCCAAGTAAGAGTTCTTATGTTCCTGTAGTGAGTGAAATTACAAGTAAGCTCCAGAGAAGTTGCAATTTTGGCAACAGAGGTGGTAATGCACGCGCAATACTTCTTGCATTGTAAGTTTATTTTTATATACAAAGTCGGGAGGCATACAAGCATACACTCCAACTAACCAACCAAAGCGGTTACCGTACCCTATTAACGCTTGTGATACGTGTTAATACACACAAATGTTTGTCCTATGTGCGAATCAAACATACGAGCGTTGGTGTCAAAATCCCGTTATTAACCGCTGCGCCACCAAGCTCATCGTTCGTCCTCTTCTTATTCCCCGGTTACAGTAACCACTTCAGATAAGGTAATTTTTCCAACGTTTTATAAAAATGAAACATTAATTCGACGCTTAAATTCAACAGTTACTTTGCGTTTGTTGCACGATAAATGTACTCCAATTAAACACACGAAACAATGTTTCGTCGTTAAAGTTATCGAATGAAAACAATGTTCCAATTTTATCGTTTCAAAATTACAAGAATTTAATTGTTGATAATTAAATTACGATGTTAGTCATGTATTGTCGATTTGTCTGTCTCTATATGTTCCCGTTAAGTCCCTCGCGGGATCGGCAGAGAAAACCGAGTACCAAATAACTCGGTCTTTACACCGTAGTCGCCGGTTCAGTTTACTTTAAAGTTTTTTTTTGTTGATATTGCCATGAATTTATTCAAAAGTTTAATCATAAGTAAGTAATTTTCTGTAAGGCGGAGATACTTACCCAGTCGGGCTGCTTCGATGCGCCCTTCCCCTCTTAAAATCCCCAGCACAAGACTAACAAACTTGTTCATCCAAACAATATTTTTCCGTAGAAGTTTATGAACATAGAAGATATTGCAGTATAAGAGATAATTGAACATTTAGGTCTTGGATCAAACTATACCCATGTATGGGAAAATTGTTATTTTAAAAACGTTTAATACCTAACTTATTTCAATAATGTTACATGCAAAAAAAAATGAGTAAGTGGAAGCAACTCAGGTGGATCACTACAAGCATAAGACAGTCGAGTAAAATGAAATGCTTTTTACTAAACACAATTAGAGTAAATACCCATAAAAGTGTAAAACAACAGAGACAAAACTATGTGTTAATATACCGAATAGTTTTAAAATATGCTAAACGTATTTCGATTAAGCAAAAGATTGACAAAGCAAGATACTCATCGAAAGAACCCTGAAAAGTTGTATATCGACATCGAAATATACCAACATAGGTCTTAACTTAAAAGTAAAATTGTGTACTACTTGGTACAAATTTTCTCTGTTGTGAGCAACAAGCGACCAAACACAGGGCTTCGCGGGCTACTGCTCCACCACGACAACGCGCCCGCGCATACCGCGCCCCAATCGAGGACGCCGAGACGCCGGTCAAACTCCTGGGTCACCCTCCTTACAGCCCTGACATAGTGACTTCTTTTTGTTCCCGAAAATAAAAAATCTGCTCCACCACGACAACGCGCCCGCGCATACCGCGCCCCAATCGAGGACGCCGAGACGCCGGTCAAACTCCTGGGTCACCCTCCTTACAGCCCTGACATAGTGACTTCTTTTTGTTCCCGAAAATAAAAAATCAGCTCAAAAGGATACGGGTCATACACAAAACGATGTTGTTTTTTTTCGAAAATATAATATCGAAGAATATTTAAAAATCTGACTTTTTTATTAGAATACTAATCAACATATCACAACAACAATGAGAAACTAGATCGTTTCTTGAAATTAACGAATTTATGACACTTTTATAATTTTTGGTGACCACAGAAAAGGCACTGTTCCACAGAAGAGGTCAAAATCAGTCTTATAAAAAAAAAAACTCTTATCAAGATTAAAACTAATTAACGTACAATATAAACTTCAAAAGTTTTATCATAATACTATGTTCCAAATTTAAAATATGCAAAATTATCAAAAATATAGGCTATAGAAAATATATTAGGTTGTCCTTACAAATTAATTAGACTTAAAATATATTTTCGTCACTATCGTCTTCGTCTGAGATTACTGGTTGTCTTTTAAATATCTTACGTGGTGGGAATTCATCACTACTATCACCGAATATCGCAGATCGTTTTTTATAGTCAGTAAATTGAGTGTTTTTAGTACTCGTATCACTATCATCGAAATACACTGGTCGTTTTTTAGAAATATTTGGTGATGTATTTTCATCATTATCAACTTTGTATTCAATACCCTGTAGTCGTTTTTTGAATGTCTTAGGTGGTGTCAAGGAAATTGAGTCATCTGAGTAAATAGTTTCAAATCTAAGCCTTTTTTTAGGAGTTGACGGTTGATATAATATGTTGAAACAAGGTTCTGGTGATGTTGTATCCATAATAGGTTCCGGGGATGGCGGTGTTCTCGGCCCAGTGACAGTCGAAAGTGATGCGGTTCCAGGAGAAGGAGCAATTGGACTTAGTAGAGCAGCTCGTGATGCATAACTCGATGGAGTTCCAGGTAAACTTTGCGTATCTATAACACCCGTAACAAACTGCACCGGAATTTGTCCAATCTCAAAATGAGGACATGTAGTATGAGCGGCACATATGATACAGCTCAACCTTCTTGCGTGAAGTATATTAGGTTCAATAGCGCTCCACGAAATTTGATGTAATTGAAAAGTCCCTTTAAAAGGGCGTACGGTATTTGCATCTGCTATATTTTGAATTTCAGGGACATGCTCGTCATCAATCGGAATAACTATAATGCCTTTGCAATTCATTTTCAAGCATTCAACGCAACTGTTAATATCCGTTATGTCTCTTCCATTTGCGACTGCTTTATCACAGATCCGTTTTATGCAGCCTCCAACACCGTCAGGCGCACCCTTCCCATGCCCTGCTTCGCTATAGTGCCATATGATTCTTTCGGCATTGCTGATTTTTCTCACATAATTAACTATTAAATGAAACATTGTCTTGTTTCGGTATTGTGTACTGGGTCCATCACTTAATATGTGTAGTTCCTTCAGATCCGGAGAAAGCAATTTGATTTGTTCCAATACAGGTTTCAAGTGAACACAAATGAGTACGGGATCATGGCGTAAATTTTTGGAGATAGTACACATGGATGTAGCCTTCAAAATATTCAGGGGCGCAAGAGATTCGGTAGAATAGTAGACGCATGTGTGTAAGGAAAGTTGTCCCTTAGAGCCACCGAAATGTGCTGACTGAATTTCGCTTCCATATTTACATCCATAATTTTCCGAAAAGTCTATATGGAGTAAACCATCTGAGGGTGAAATATTTTGTTTTATGAATTGAATTGCTCTGAACTGGTTAGATATGTTTGCAAGATGCTGCATAAATGTGGGCAAGTTTGAATTAAAAATTTTGACAAGCAATTTATGGGAAGTTCTAACTGTTTCTTTAATAGTTTTTTTGAATTGTTTGTCCTGGCCTTTAACAACTTCTGTAACGTTTTTGGTAATCCATCTTTGGTAAATAATTGTATCATTACTGTTTATGATATTATATGTTAACTTCTGTTCAGAACATTGCTCACATTTGCGTTCTAAACATGAAATATTAAGCACATTATTGCAACAAAGTGATTTAGCAACATCGGTAGCAGAAGAATTGGGTAAAATTTTCGCTTTGTGTAGAGCTTGAACAATAAAATCGTTGTTAGTATGTACGGTACATAAACAGGTGTTTCTTGAAGTTGCATTGGGGAATATTACCCAAAAAGGCCGATGTCTCCGAAAAGTTTCATATGAGATATTTAAACCAGTCTTATTTACGAACACCTTGTGAAGATTCAGAAGCGTGTCATTCAATAGACGTATTTGTTTTTTCACTTTTCGACGCGTGATCGTTTCTTTCTTCCCAGCAGTCAACCTACTATTCTCATCATCAAGTAAAAAGTCGTGAATTTTATGTCTTATGCTAACTTTTTCAATATTTTGTTCCTTCTTCTTCTTCAGTCTCAGAAGCCGCATCCTGTATTTAGCTAACTTTTTCTCTAGACAATGTATTCTGTTTGATAAATACTCATTCTTAATCTTTAACAGGCGTCTATTTCGTGCACTCACTGCTCTGCCTGAGACAATTCGTGAAAAACTGGAAGATGGAGATGGGCTAGCGGGTGGAGTGTTTTCATTTAAAATTTCTTCGGTTCTCTTCCTCAATTTTTCTTTATCTCGTCTAAGCTTTGACTTTTCACGCCACATCTTTCGAATTTGCCGCTGTTCTCTAGGTGTAAAATCTTTAATTGTTTTAATTAAACCTTCCTGCTTCTTACGGTGATATCTTTCCCTATCTTTTCTGCGGTTTTCTTCTTTAGAAGCTGTGTCAAACTTTGCTCGAGCTCGACGCATGCTCAATTTCTTTTGCTCACGCCGACGTTTCATCTTTTCTTCTTCGTTTAAATTTAATCGAGATCTACTTGAACGAGGCATTGCAGCTGAAACAAAATAAGCCCGGCATTGCTTTTTTATCCATACAATCAAACAAACGAACATACAAATCATAAAGTTATTTTTCTATATAATATTAGTTTAGACAAAACCAATAGTAATCTTCTCTGTGGACATAAGTATCTCCAGTGGACATTGCAATCCACAGAGAAGATGTCCACCGAAGGGTCTATCAAGCGTGTAGCAAACGACAATCTTTCTATTTTTGAGGTTAGAAAAGAAGTCAGGGATATTTTGAAAATCACTCCTCAGAAGGCATTCAGGCTATATATTTTGTTAATTTATTAAAGTATACTTACCAAGATATGCCAGGAACAGAAAAGTTAGGTTGATCTCTGACAAATTTAACAAAAACAGAATTAAAACGATAGGTAACGCGTTAATAATTATTGTTTCACAAATTCGCACCGGCAAATGACAGCTCTGCTCAGTGTTGTCATTAATATTTTTTTGCGACCCATAGTAGCTTTAGCAGATGGTAATGTAGACGAAAAATTTACGTCCACAGAATAGACGCACATGTATATAACCCAAAGTTTATTTTGAATTTGGAAGTGTGTACTGCAGATAATAATGCCACGTAAATGAATATGGAACTTTACAATATTTTACGATGAAAAAACGAAAATCTTCATAAGATTTCCTTTACTAAATAAACCAAAGTATTTTTAAATGTTCTGGCAACATATTTGAACAGTCCACAGAAGGGGACAAAAATATAAATTATATTTTTTTAAATATTTATAACGTACGTTATTTCATAACTGCGATATACTTTATTAATAATAGATTAGTTTCACTTAAATTTTCTTAAGAACCTCCTTTATGTTGTCACTACATTAAAACTTATCATAACAGAACTTGTCTATATGTATGACCCATACATACAATTTTGAAAGATGCGCTGTCAGCGTTCGATCAGGCTGTAAATAAGGTGTCTGCGGCGAACTGAAATTAATGTTCCGATAGCCTGTGATTCTGTAAACGCGGCTCTTGGAAATATTGATTTTTGCAAAGTACAAGTATTTGCAAGTGAGAATATAATACTATGTGCTACGAATATATAATAAAATTGTAAAAGAGTCTAGCTTGTACACAGAACATTTTTATGATATCCACACGTAAGCCAAAGTTTTCAGTTTTTGTTTATTTTTGTTCTATTAAAAACTATATAATTATATAAGTAAAATTTGAATAAGTACTATTTTATTGGTATATTTTTCGCATATTATACAAAAAATAAGCTACAAAAAACACACATGAAAACGGATTTTGACGTATGAATACGGTAGTCTAATTTTATTTCGGAAATGTTTACGACTCCTGTGGGAAAATTAACAAAACTCAATGTAGAGAAGCCCCCGGAAATAGGTAATGAATAATATAATCTGCATGTCATCAAACTAACAGCATACTTCCCAAACCTTCAGGGACAAGGAATTAATTAGCGCACGAAGTTATATAATAAACTCGAGATGTCTCCCCAACGTATGCCCTCCGCCGATAACTATACCGATAAGGACCTTTATCATACACAGGTACCCGTATTGATAGTAAAGGTACCTATCCACTCGATTGCATGAAATAGCTGCATGAAATAGATAAATATTGTCGTAAAAAATCTCACTACGACATAATTTATAATACTTTCTCAACTCGACGAGCTTGGTGCACGTGGATGCAGAAGCAAAAAAAAGCCTATAAACACACATTCACATTAATGAATAATATAAATTTTATTCTTATTATTTTAGAAGATGCGTTAATAATTATCGTTCGTAAGGAGTAAACTCCAGTCGTGCGTGAGATCTGACATACACATACTTTTTTCTTCGACTTTTATAATATTAGCCTTTTGCTTTATACACTCCATTACGGCACGCGTTTACATCACGAATTTGTTTGTTAAAAGGTACATATATATCCTGTCTACTGCCATTTCAGTTCCGCCTCCCTACTACACTACTATGCTATATGAGCCGCCATTTTACATTATTAACTATATTTATACTAATATCTCCGCAGGACAGACAAGGACAGAAAAATCTTAGTTTGGAAGTATTTTTTTTTTGTAATTGAACGTAATATTCGTTTTCTAATTATCATTCACAAAACTATGCTTTAAATGTATAGACATATACTGTCATATACATTATCCTTCCATAGTCGAGACAGTAACAAAGGATTGCCTAGTAGATAGCACTGAATGGCGCATTTTGTCAATTGGTTATTAATTTCAATGGACCGACTAGGCTGTGTGGCTTAAATCCCTTTGCCATTGTCATTGTGACAACTTGAAATGATGCTTTGATAATTTTGACCATTGGCACCGCTATTTATAGTTCAATAGACGAAAACGTGTATTCAACTCAAAATAGAACTTTAACAGTTTTGAATGATGTTTCTATGGTTAAAATCATAATCCTAAACTCTATTTTATAAAAAAATAACGATGCTGTAAGTATTTATTTGACGAGCTCGGTGGCTCAGTCGTGAATGACGCGAATTTGACACCTACGCTCGTGGGTTCGATTCCCACACAAGGCAAACATTTGTGAGTATGAATATGTCTATTTGTCTTGGTATGGATGTTTTAAGAGAGATAGGGCGCATCAAAGCAGCCCGTTTGGGGAAGTACCTCCACCTCACAGAAAACAACAGCCGAATAACAACTTCCTTGAGGGCCCCAAGGAGTTGCTGTGTAAATAGCAGAGGAGGCATCGCGCGAGTGATACTTAATATATTGCAAGCGTTAATAGGCTACGGTACCCGCTTTACATCAGGTGGGCCGTATGCTTGCATGCCTCCCGGCGTAATATAAAAAAACAAAATAAAAAAAATCGAAATATCGGTCTTAATGCGTCTTACGTATATGTAGGTACACAAGTACAATTTGATTTTATGAACTGTATATCACGTAGTTATTAAAGTTCAGAATCTTTAAACAAAAAATAACAGAAACTTATTTATAATGCCAATATCGTGAAGTTTGCATGTACCTGAATACAGAATATTACGAGATTGACTTTTGAAAAAACAATCGCTATGATAACTGAATATTTTATGCGCCTCCTTATTAGCTTTTTTTCCAGTTACAGTTCACATAAGTTCCAGGGCTCAGAGTTGCCAGACCTTCAAGCAAAGCTACAATTTTGTATATAAATTTTATAACTTGAAATAATATCAACTGAAAAAAGACCTATATTAGCAAGTTTCGGCATTTTTTCTTAGCCAATGGTCATTTTCGAAATGCTGGTAAATTACGAAAAAGAAAACTATGAGAAATTAAAAAAAGCCAGTTGAGAATGCGCAAGCTTGCATTGCCAGAGGAACACCTGGCTCGTCAATTATATAACATTTCTTTTTAATTTTTTTTTTTTTGTTTTTTTATATCTTCACGCCAAGTCCCTTGCAGAGAGAACCGAGCGCCATAAGACGCGGTCCTTGCATACTTCACTCGCTTCTGTGACATTCATAGCTCTTTTCATGCACGCTCGCCGGTTCCTGGGGCTTCTGACATCACCTTCTGATAAAACACGACCAATTTGGTCATGGTAGGTTAGTCTCGGCCTTCCTCGGCTCCTACATCCTTCCACTTTTGCATTGTATATCTGTTTCGTCATTCTTTCGTCCCGCATTCTTTCTACATGTCCGAACCAACGGAGCATACCCTTTCTTATCTTAACACCGACACTCTCTTTTAGACCAACTCTTTCTCTCACGTCTTCATTACGAACGCGGTCAGCGAGCGTTATGCCACAAATTTTGCACAATGCTCGCATCTCGACCGCATTTATTCTACTTTCATGCTCTCTCTGCCATACCCAGCTCTCACTTCCATAAGTTAGTGTTGGAATTAGCACCGCGTTGTGTACAGCGAGCTGTGCCTTCTGGCTTAGATTTCGGCTGCCTAGAAGTTTACCCAACGCTCCATTCACCCTATTCCCGGCACTCACTCATCTCTCCACATCAGCGGTGTACCTTCCATTGCTGCTAAAAACACTTCCAAGATATACAATCTCATTCACTTGCTCCAACACTACATCATCAACCATAATCCTAGTGTTCGTTCTGGTTGTCTCTCTTTCAATGCCATTTTGATAATGTCCTTAAGAGATAGGAATGGTGTTCCTGAACATTTCTATTCTACTTTTTTATGCTGAATCCGAATCTGAAGTCAAAATTCAAATATTCGAAAAAAATCGACAGACACACGCGAACACAGTAACACACACAGACAAACATAAAGATGTCATATAGTTCGATTCGAATCCTGGCATGTAGAAAATTCGTATTTTCGGATTTATGTACATGTTTGTAATTTATAATTATCACTAGCTCGGCGGTGAAGGAAAAACATCGTGAGGAAACCCACACGTCCAAGAAATTATATTTAGAAAGACGTGTGATCTAAACTATGAAAGGTTCTGGTTTACCCTCTGGGCTGCGGAGATCTGACGTCAGTCGCTCCATGTAAAAATCAGTAACTTTGCCAAATCTTTAGGCTCAGGTAGCGCACCTCGCTGATCCTAATGGATTAGGGAACGGGGTAACACTAAGAAGAAGTGATTACATCATGTAGGCCATCTCTTATTTCCCATCCAATCGTAACATCAAACAATGATTTTTTTTTATTAAAAACACTCGCCAGGCTAAAAGCGAACAAAGAACTACTCGTTAAATCAAAGGAACATGCTGATTCCCAATTAATTTTAGATTATTAGTTACTTTTGCTATTCTATGATTTTTTAACCTATGCTTTGTTACTTTATAAGGTTACAATAATTCTATCGATATAACATATATCATTTAGTTCAGTAATCCAAAAGTTATCGTGGCTTAAAAACATCCTTGTTTTCCACACAAATAAACTCCTATTGGCAATAAAAAAACAGTGTTTTACTTTCGTGTAGGTCATGTATAGCGTGCTCCCATCACAAGAGACACATGTAAATCCGTTCCCACTCATGAATATTCCGTAACATGTGTCTTCATTTACATGATAGTGATAGATGCATACGACGCAGTGGCATATGCATCATCTCATCTCCAATTATTCTCAAACCAATTAGCTGTGATATTGGAATCGCATCACAGGCGCGCCTGTGTGTTTACTACGCAAACTTGCTTTAGTCATCTGTATTGTCGTGAAATCTTTAAGTGCGGAAAATGTTAAATGAAATTTTTATCCGCCAGAATAGAGGGCTGCAATATGAATGGATTTTTTTGGAGGTAATCGCCGGGTCCCTACCATCCAGTCACCAACCGGCACAACGATCTACCCCGAGATTATGCGCGGTATGAAAGGACAGCCTCTCAAGGTAGACTTGATTGGGCCTCTGTACTATAGCGCCCGCGCGGCCAGCGGAACAACCGTTTCAACGGGTCTCCCTGGCCGACGGGTCAGCTCAGTCCTCCTTGCAATGGATAGTCAGAATCCATAACTGTTTCCGCAATATCGCATCAACAAGCCCCTGAGCACTAGTTATACACCAGCTGATCCCGAAACGCGACGTACTCATAGGTACGGCACTTCACGGGTGTTTCGCCGCGTGCACGATGGTAGCCAACCAGGCGGGTATTTACCCTACCACCGGCTGAGATACTGGAATCTCAAGAAATCCCTTAGTCGCCTCTTACGACACCCAGGGGAAGAAAGGGGGCGGTGATTTTTAGTATTCTTTCTACGTCACCGCACGGATACAAATTATCATTAGAATTATATATTATCATCATCATCTCAGCGTACTCGTCCACTGCAGAACATAGGCCTCCCCTTTTATTATTATAACCACGTGGAAATTTAATATATTGGCTTATATTATTATATAATTCTATTACATTACAGAAGTTGTCCTGTTCGATAAAAAATAAAAATAACAATTCCTAGAGCCCGATTGCAGCGCCACCTACTCCAGGTCCAATTGTCAATCTAAACCATCCAAGGACCTATTCAAGCATACATAAAAAAAAACATTTTTATACCGTTTAGGAGGAGTTTCTGGCCTACATACGTACAGTAGAATAAATAACATATAAAGATAATTATAGCCTAAATTAAGAAATATAACAAAAATAGATCTGTTGTAATAAAAGTGAGAGTTAAAGTTTTTGAACAAAATATGTCAATATTTTGATTAAAGATCTGCATTAATCTATACGTAAAGTAGAAAAAATGAAATATAATGATTAACCAATTGGTATGTATATATATGTATATATGTATATATATATATATGTGTAGTACATATTCACTCCAAATCCCTTGCGGGGTAAGCAAGTGGCTCGAGCACCATCAGACGCAGTCCTTAGACACCCTTCTTGCCTTGACGTTCCTAGCCCTTTTTATGCACACTCGCCGATTCCTAAAACTCCTTTTGATATTAGTCACATATAAAAAATATTTTGATTATGCCGCGAACAATGAGAAGATTTTTAAGACACGTAGGGCACAGCGCGATTGGGGAAGTACTTCCACGTCCCAGAAAACTGCTGGTAAATAACCACTTCCTGGAGGGTTGTAGTGTTCCAGAACACTTTCTGAACAGCCGCTGTGTTGGCAGCGGAACTTGCAAGTAACTGTATTGAAAGTGTTCATACTCGTAGGCTACGGTATCGACGTTTATTCGACGAAAAAATAAGTTGAAAAACAGTTAGGTTCCTTTTTTTAATAACATACAGAAGCAATGAAAATGATATATAGGTATGTTTAAAATGATATATTGAAAATTATATATGTTTATATTTCCAACAAATTAAATACCGCCATCTTGTTTCAAACTAAACAAAACTTGTAAGTGGAACGCTTGGGAATTAGAGATGTGCACAAATTTGGACAGTGGAGCGTGAGATGATTTATATCAGAAATAGGATCGTAATTCTCCTTACAGATCAGGAAAATTGATGAATATGTGTTCGAAAATTAAGTAATAATTTGTAAATAGATAGGAAAAAAATGGCTTCGTGATGCCTTCGAACAAAATATATATATGCAAGATAGACATCAAAAATTGTTTAACCGATGACTATGCGTGCTATTTCATTGAGAAAGATTTTATGTACGTTTCTTTTTTTCAAAGGATCATATGGCAAAATCAGCTCGGATAATAATATGGCAAAAATTATATTACTTATGTCATAGGCGAAGTATTTATCCATGATCCGAAATGAACACGCTAATCCACAACCATCAACCTCAAATTACAATAATAATTTGTGTACCGGCAGCATATATGAATATTAATGCAGATTACACAAATAGAGTATAAAAGGAATTTCCGAAGGCCATAATTCGATACTAAGAACAATGACGGATCGTAATATACTAGCTATAACTTCACGCCAAATTCCGTGCGGTATAGTCAGAGAGAACCGAGCGCTACACGAGTCCGTCCTTACACACATCACTCGCTTCTTTAATATTCATAGCTCTTCTTATACACGCTCGCTGGTTTCCAAGGCTGTGACATCAACTTCTAGATCAATTTAATCATACTAGGTCAGCTTCTACATTTTTCTACTTTCGCTTTGTATATCTATTTCATAATTCTTTCTTCCTGCATTCTTTCTACATGTCCGAACCAACGGGGCATGCCTCTTCTTATTTTATACCGACACTCTATCTCTATGCAAAAGTGGAAGGATGTAGGAGCCGAGGAAGACCGAGACTAACCTACCTACCATGACCAAATTGGTTATGTTTTATCAGAGGATGATGTCAGGAGCCCCAGGAACCGGCGAGCGTGCAAGAAAAGAGCTATGAATGTTAGAGAAGCGAGTGAAGTATGTAAGGACCGCGTCTTATGGCGCTAGGTTCACTCTGCCGACCCCACGAGGGGCCTGGCGTGAAGATATACATACATATTCTATTTCCCGCCAGGACCAGCGCTGCGTTGTGTATAGAGAGATGTGCCTTCTGGCTCAAGGTTATAATGCAAATAAGTTTTCCTAACACTCCATTCACACTATTCCCAGCACTGACTCTTTCATCCCTGCTGAAAGCGCAACCAACATCTACAATCTCATGCACTTGTACCAACACTTCATTATCAACCGTAATATACTTAAGTACATACAAGTTTTTTCTCAGGGATTAAATAAAAGTATATAGCATATATGGTCATGTTATTCTCTGGAAATTGGCAGCAACGGTAATTACTGCTTTAGCACAAAATTAATCTGTAGTCAAATATCTAGTTTAGAGAAGATAACTTTAATAATATTAAAATTGACTTATTTAACTAAAAGAAATAAAGAATTTCAAGAAAGAATATTCAATGACACAACACGACATCAAACTCCCCTTTTTTTAATGGAATTCAAAAAATTGTGCAAAATTAAAAAAATAAAAAGAATTGACATTTTTGTGTACCCGGTGATCTGAATTTTCAGCAGTAAGTTGTTAAAAATAGAATTTCTCTTTTTCTAAAATTCAACTAATTAATGACTTAATTAGCACGACCACAAATGGTAATGTATATAGTTGATTATATGAATTGTGTATCATCATTGGTAAAGTATTTATTAGTGGAGAGAGGATGCGTACTGTACCGTCAATATATGTAGCATAATTCCCGGTGCATGTTTCATGTTCCATAAATTAAGTATTAATTAGTGTTATAACGTACCATTATGAACCACCAATATGAACTACTAATAATTACGATATAAAATTGTTTGCACTGAATTTTATTTTGATGTTCAGTGATTGAGCAATTAGTAGTAATTCAGTTTACCAACAAGCAACATTATATATAATTTTAAACTTTTCCGGTTGTTTACATTATTATTGCAGGTACGGGACATACCACGTTAATCTTTATGGGCAGGATCATTCGGAAGGAGAGTTGAAGCATGTATAGGCGGTTTTAACACACAATGGATAAGACGAGAGTAAGTTCAAACCACTTGCACCATGAGGAGGTGGGAAAGCATTGACGGTTGACAAACAGTCAGTATTTCTTCCGTAGATGAAAGGAGTGACCGATAAAATAGGAAAGCTCCTGACAAAATATTTCATTAGGATTACATTTACGTTAGCCAGGAAGATAATGGAATACATGCGGCCACTGAAATATGTTTTTCTACTTGAAAAATCTAGAGTCTATAAAAATAATGGCAGTTGTGTAAGTTCACAAATTGGGCATACCAAAAGGTCTGTGACACTAAGGGTCAAGGAGCACATAGCTGCAGTCAAAACTAAAGAAATTGAGAAGTCCGTCATAGCCGAACAACTTCACTCAATCTCTGGATTGAGCTGCATAGTCCCAAGATCGCAACTTAACGACCCTTCATATCGCTACTAGTCAGGGAGGCGATTGAAATAAAGAAGCATCGTAATTTCAATCAGCAAGACGGTTTCAAGTTGTCAGGAACATGGAAGCCAGTTTTCGAATTAAGCAAACGTTATGTGCGGGCTTTGAATAGCAATCTCCCACAGGACATCGTGAGTGTAGTGTGTAAAGTGCCGAGTAATAAGTGGCGCAGAAAGAGGATAGACAGATATTAACATCAACCCTTACTTATCCCACTGCAGGGATACGGGTCTCCCTACAACCGAATGGGGTTAAAGCATACTCCACAACGCTGCTCAAATGCGGATTGGGGGAGCCCAGTGTTTTTAAGCCGCCCGAGGGCCTCTGACTTATCTTAACGACTGTTATCTATCTACAACAGGGTCCGATAGCTTAACGTTCCTCACGAAGCACGAAGGAGCTCGAAATATATAAACTCGTATAGATAGGCTGATGTCGACGTTGCTTAGCCTGCATATTCAATTAAAAACAAATCGCGGTAAGTCCCTTACCTACTCAGTATACTAGGACAATGTTGAGAGCAGTGATAGCCTAGTGGATAAAGAATCGTCCTTGTGACCAACAGATCCCCAGTTCGAATACTCGCATGTACCACTAAATTCGTGTTTTCGGATTTATATACATATTTGTAATTTGTAATTATCACTAGCTCGGCGGTGAAGGAATATATCGTGAGGAAACCCGCATGTCCAAGAAATAATATTTGGAAAGACGTGTGACCTTACCTAAGAATGATCTGGTTTTCCCTCTCGGTTATGGAGGTCTGACGGCAGTCGCTCCATGTAAAATTCAGTATCACCACCAAATCCTTAGGCTCGTGTAGCGGACCTCGCCAATTCCTATGGATTAGGAAACGAGATAACGCTTAGAAGAAGAAGAGAAGACTAGGACAATGCTGTATGACAACTAGCCTGATCCCAGCATGTTAAAAAATAGTTGTATAATTTCTCTATTTCTTAAATGATAAGTAACAAACTATTTACAGAATTTGAGTTTAAGAAACAAAAAAAGTTAAAATTTTCACATATCAGTGCCACCATAAAGCTTAGGTAGATTATAGTTCTAACATGAAGGGATACTTGTACAATACTTAAAACGTCAATTTACTCCCCGAAGTTTATAATTCGACTTCTACTACGCTCAACTTTGGAAGTTAATATTAATTTCTACCTCCGAGTACTTCTGAAGGTAGATAATTTTAAATGTCAATCATCCTTATAACTTTCCCTTTCTGTTTTATAGTCGCTCCCCTTCTTGACTGTTTTATTAGTAGAAACTTGATTGTTAAGTCTGTGCTATTTTTTCTTTTGACGAATTGTAATTGACATTGTCAGATATATTATGTATGAATTCACGCATATCAAAAATCGTATTTCAGCATTGAAAAATAGTTTTAACTGCAGCTGCGGCTATAATTGACGTATGATGGATCTTTAGAGCTAAAGTCAACCTTGCATCCACAGATGCATACTCGTACACTGCCGTATAATAAAAGAGGCTGTGAAAAAAGGAGAACAAATGTTAATATTAACGTTGTTAGAGAAGTAGGGCGCATCAAAGCTGCCCGTCCGGAGAAGTACCGCCTCCTCTCAGAAAATCGCAGACAAATAGCTACTTTCAAGAGGATTGTAGTGTTCCTGCATGTGAGTTAGGTCGTCAGTAAGCTTCTGAAGAGTTGCTTTGTTAGCAACAGAGGTGGCATCGCGCGTGTGATAATTAATGCATTGCCAGTGTTCATTAGCGACGGTAACCGGTTTTAATCAGGTGGGCCGCATGCTTGTATGCCTCTCGACGTTGTATAAAAAAAATGTGACCCTGATATTACTACCATCTTACGCATCTTACATGAATTCGTTGCTAAACAACAAATGACTGGACTTAATTCTAATATATTTAAGATTAGAGCAATCTAGTCATTGTAAAAAACTAGTTTTTCATATTCAAGAATGAAATAATTTAAAATAATTTAAATAATCAGGACATTCATTACATTAGTGTAGGTTTATGTAGTTTTAACGAAACATACGTGTAGTTATCTTGGTATAGATATCAAATTCTAACGATCTAAATAATGAATTTATATGATTACAGTAATAAGTAAAAATAAAAAATCTATAAGTTATATACTAACAGAAAAAATAAAGTCTTGATTTTTGTGCACAGAAATTGCACGCCCCGTGTTTGGCAAGTTAGATAATTTGAAAAAAGATATCATTAGAAAGAATAAACTCGATTAAGTTGGCAGACAAAGCAATTAAAGTATCTTTCTACAGATGAAATAAGCTGAGAGGTGGTTTCTAATATCATTTGGAAAAATCAAAGAGTACATTATTTTACAGAAGCGTGAAATAACGCGGAGTCTCAACTATCACCTACCATACTCGTCATCATCATCCGAGTGTTAATCCCGGTGGCGTCCTACGGTTTCGCTGCCACGGAGCCCAGGGTCCGGGACCTCACCACCTGTTCTCACTAATGTTGCCTGTTATAACGCAAAAGTTTGACTTACGATCTCTCTAATTTCATTACCAACGCTCACTAGACAAGCATTACAAATATTCGCATGCCCCTGACATAGTAACAAGTGCCAATTTACATTAAGTTTGGTCTCAGTAGATTAAAAGTTAATGAGAGGTCCTAAGCAGAGTCTCAGAGCACAGACCCATTTAAAAAGGTCTAATATCACACGCGCTTAGGAAAGGTCAGACAGCCCTCGGCACCTTTAATAACTGAATTAGGTGTCCTTTGCGACAAAATAAGTAAATTTGTTTTATTTTAATCCACATCTCGTTATATTGGACTCATTTCAGTGCTGCGACTCGGATCCTTTACAACCAAAAAGGTTTAGAATATACACGCCACATACTATAGGATATTAGCGACGAGCCAGGTGTTCCTCTGGCAATGCAAGCTTACGCATTCTCACCTGGTTTTTGCTGAATTCAATAAAATTATGTCTTAGTTATTATACCAGCAATAATTACCTGATAGACAGATAACAGTGTTTATATTTTAGCTGCTGGTATAATGCCAAAGCAATAGATTAGCAAGGTGTACCTAAAGATATGGCCATTGGTTTTATACAGTACATTAGTAATTAAGATACAAGCCTCGATATGGTCCAATAGATCCATTATTGTCTTTAACGGCCTATAATTGCCAAGGAGAGCATTACGTGAGCTTACCAGAAAAATATATCGTTCTTACATAATATATTGCTCGCCCTTTGTTTCACTGTAGATAAGACTAATAGCATTTGGACTGTACCAAAATGTAGGTGGGTATTACATGGTATTACTCAGTTCCTATACATCCTTGATTTATTTGTATATTTGCGCTTCTAGAGTTATATTCGACTATTCTGAAAGATGAACCAGGCAGTGAATACGACTTACATAAACGTAACTGCAAAGAACCAGCATCAGAACAAATTAAAAATGAGGTAAATGTTTACCTTATTTTTAATCTCAGTTCTCCTTCCCTTCTCATGATAAAGTATGATTAACTTTCCGGATAGATTTCTTGAAGTGAAAACTTCTTTAGCGGCGTTGTGCACTTTTTGAAATGAGTAAAAAATGTTAAACTCGCGTCAGGACACGTGACCCTGACCGTAAGATTTTGGTGAGAATTAGAACTTAAGTTCGCTGCAGCGCTAAAACATTAGTTACCTCTAATTAAACAATTAAAATATGAAGCTGTAAGCGCCATGAAATTATTGGCGCTTACGCGTTTCGTTCAACGTAGTTTATCAACATAGCTGTTTGGTTTAAGCGGCGCAGGGCGCTTGCGCGAGTGTGCGTGTGTGTTTGAGTTTTAGAGATTGGCGATGATGATGCTGGTAATGATGATGGTGAAAGAGTCGTTGAAATTATGGATGAAAGTTGATTTTTCTGAGAGATAAACTTTTTAATGTAAAATAATTATAATAGTTCTGAAGTGTTAAATTTTTAATGTAATATAAATTGTCATCTTTGTATACAATAGCGCAATAAATTAATATTGTATTTTACCACATACATGATAGTTCTTTTATTCTGATAAATAAAGCAATACGTGCGAAATTATTCCCTAACCATTGCAAAATATTCAAAAAATGCACAACGTTAATGTTCAAGTTTTCACTTCTGCCGGCACTTTTTTTTTTCAGATATTGTCGGAACGCCTCATCTATTGACACAGCTCGAGTAATACAGTCAGTACTCATTTTCGACTTTGTCACAAGCGTCTCTTAATAATTAATTTATACCTGTCTTTATATTTAGATTGTATAGAGCTATTTTTGTATGTTTAAGTTTCTGGTCGGATATTATGTTTTCGTTATTTCATTATGTAGTGCCCATGGATCCAATAACCTACATACTAACTACTTTGTAAGCAATGTCTTAACAACAAACTTCTAATGTACATTTGGTTACATTTTGTTGTTCTTATACAACGTTGGGAGGCTAACAAGCACACGGTCTACCTGATGTAAAGTGGTTACTGTAGCCTATGATCGCTGGTCTTACATTAAGTATCACCTGCGCGATGCCACGTTTTCTGCTAATACAGCTACTCCTTAGGAGTTTACTGGTGTCGTCACTGCTGCAAACATCCACTTAAATAAACCACTTTAATCTACCGATTCGTTACATAACGGAATCAGTAACACGCTATTATTAATTCATGTTGGTTTGAAAACTTGCAAATGAGTGCACGACTGGCTGAATTGTATAATTGTCCGATAAAACTGCTCCTAAAGCTACGTATGTACACTCATAAATATCATAATACAAGATCAGTATGCAGGCACACTACCGGTACATCTTTGTATTCAAACGTACGTGATATGTCGCCTATTCACTGTCCAATGGAATTTCAGTCTCGTCTATACTTAACACACGCCTGCAATACGCGTAGATTCAATAGAACTATGTGTATTGAATTTACGCATGGCGCTATCGTGATATCTTTAGTAAAATACTAGCTAAAAAAATTACTAGCTAAAGTTCTAAGCTTTATCATAAAATCGCATTAGCATCGATTTCATGGATCCCACGCAAGAGGATATCTTTATATCCAATGGTATGGAGTTACAAAGTTTAACGACAAGAATTTTGAATTTGGTCATATACAAACACTCTTTTTTTATATACTACATCGCGAGGCATAACAGCTTGCAATAGATTAAGTATCACATGCATCATGCCCCTCTGCTGCTTACACAGCTACCCCTTAGCAGCTTGCCGGTGACCTCGTGAGTGAAGTCGCAGGAACACAACAACCCTCCAGCAAGTTGTTATTTTGGCTGCGGTTTCTGAGAGGTGGTGGTGCTTCCCGAGCCAGGCTGCTTTGATGCGACCTACCTCTCTTAAAATTCAAAATTCAATTCAAAATTTCTTTATTTTTCTCCACAATCTTATAAAATACACATGTATATAAAAAAAAAAAACAAGTGGTTTGGTTATAAAACAACAACATATAGATTGTGAGAGACTGGTGACTGAACTAGGCAGGGCCTGTATCTCAGTACACCAGACTCTCCCCACATGGTGTGAAAACATGACCTTACTTAGATTTAATAAAAATAAATTTAATTGATATATATTTAAAATTGGAGAAATGAGGCTGATTTATGTGTTTTCGTGCAGATATATATGTGTGTGTGTATGTTGCGGCGATACACTCACAGACCATACACACACACATACGCACCACCACCAGCGTCAACATTCCACGGCGACGACGGAGGGGTCGCCGCCTCACTCGACGATCGGCTGTCAAAGTGTTCGCATATAACAAAAATATTGTAAACCACTATACCAAATAAATATATAGTTAAAGCCAGTCAAAATTAAATCATTTTCATCATCAACATCAGCTCATCATCCACCATCACCAACTCCCGTACGACTGCTGCGCGCAAACATTGGACCTTCACCCGGATATCAATATCAGCAGCGACGTGGCAGTATCCGTACGAGTGAAATTGGAGTGAGCACCATTCATCATCATCATACAGCATTGCTAACAGGCGAGTGGCGAACTGGTCAGACTATTTAGATAAAGCCAATTATTTTCCTTTCTTTTCCTTCCGTAACATACCATTTCTTATCGTGTCACTTGTGTCAGTGTTGTACATGATATTTTATAATTATTAATTTAATATTAAACGGTTTTTCTTATCGTGCCAGCTACGTTTCACACTTAAATTTCATTTATGCATTACGCAGCGAAAAGATTAACATTTTTTATTTTTTAACAAGTAGGTAACTTCATAACATTTGAGTCAGGTGATCGCGCGCGCGTACTCGACGTGCAGTAAGTTTGCATTTTATCGAGGCAAAGTTATAAAGGCCGCACACTAAATTACGGTGTGTTCTTTTGCGACACAAACTTTTTTGTTAGTTACATATTTATCAAAAGTTTTCATAGTTTCATTTAACGAAATCATGGCTACTGCTGACGAACATACATTAATTAAAAAGCGAGCGAACATAAAAGGTCGCTTAACATTATTTAACAATTTCATGAATAATTTACCGGATCCCTTAAATAATGACATCAAGTTAGAAATTGAATTACGTATCTCAAAATTGGAAATGTTAATGGACAGCTTCAATGATGTTCAAGAGCAGTTGGAATGTGTGGTGGCTGACCCTAACGATCAATTCAAAGAGCGTGACGCGTTCGAGTGTATGTATTATAAGGCGGTTGCGCTCGCTAAATCTAAGATCGGTGTAAAGGCTGAGTCGCCGTGTGCGCGCGGCCGCTGCGACTCCGACACCAGGAGTTGTCTAGTGCAGCGCGCGGAGGCTAGTGTCAGACTTCCCGTCATACACCTGGTCAAATTTGACGGCACCTACAATTCCTGGTTGGAATATCGGGACACTTACCTACCGCTCATTCATTGCAACCCCGACTTAAGTGCTATCAATAAATTTCACTACTTACGCTCCTCGTTAGAGGGCAGCGCACTTCTAGTAATAAAGTCAATCGAGTTCTCATCCACTAACTATGACATAGCCTGGAAACTGATTTGTGATAGGTACGACAACAAAAGAATGCTTATTGCAAATCACGTTAAGTCTCTGTTTAATGTCTATCCCATACAAAGGGAGACTGCATTTAATTTGAAACGATTGGTCGATAGTTTTGTTAAAAATTTAAGATCGTTAGCGACACTGGGTGAACCTACCGACAAGTGGGACACCCTGCTGATTTATATGCTATCGAGTAAATTTGATTCACAGACATTATTAGAATGGGAAAAATATAAAGCGTTAAATGAAAATCAAAGTTTGAATTTCGAACAATTAATTAAATTTACGAGAAACAGATCCGAATTATTAGAAATATTAGAACAAAGTAACAAAAATAAAAATATTAAACAGCCAAGTGTACACAGCTTGGTGACTACTAGTAACACTAGAAGGTGTCCCGTCTGCCAGGCGGACCATCTCATTTACTATTGCAAAATATTTTTAAAATTATCTATTAAAGAAAGGGAATCTAAAGCCAACTCATTACACCTTTGTTTAAACTGTTTAAAGTCGGGACATATAACTAAGAAGTGTCAATTACGACCCTGTTTGAAGTGCAATAAGAAGCATAATAGCTTGATATGTCCGGAGTGCTCGCGCACCGCGTCCGATACCAACGATGACCAGGTTTCATTATCATGTGCCGTTGTGTCATCGCATGGGCTACTGTCGACTGCGCGCGTCCGCGTGCGCTCCGGGAATAACGAGCGGCAGCGGGCGCGGCTCATGCTGGACTCGGGGAGCACTTCTAACTTTATAACCGAACGTTTATGTAAACAACTATGTTTACCCACTAGAAATATTACTACTACTATAAACGGTTTGAATAAGAATGTGTCAGTTTCTAATAAATGTTGCGATATTACGATTCAATCACTTCATTCAAGTTATAATACGACAATAACATGCATTATTATTTCACAAATTACCAATCCGTGGCCCAGTTCACCGATTGATAAACACAGTGTCAAAATACCTGAATCGATTTCACTATCGGATCCTCAGTTTTACGAACCATCAGATATTGATATCCTGATAGGTAATGCAGTGTTTTGGGAATTAATTGAACCACAACGAATGCAATTAAAGTCTCAAAATATAATATTACAAAAATCCAAATTAGGTTGGATCATAGGGGGTTCGATTCAATCGAATTCGTCAACGTATTGCAATTTTTCCGATTCTCAAGTTCTCACCGATCAATTGGCGAAGTTCTGGGAATTAGATACGTTAACAACAAATAATAAACAATTACAATGGTCTCCCGAGGAGATCGAATGCGAAAAATCATTTGTGACCACGACATCTCGCCTACCTACTGGCAGATTTTGCGTTACTATTCCATTAAAAACAAATCCTAGCGTTTTAGGTGACACTTACAAGTTAGCTAAAATGAGGTTTTTACAATTAGAAAAGAAATTACAAAACAATACAGAACTATACAATAAATATAAACAATTTATACACGAATACATAGACTTGGGTCATATGAGACAATCAGTAATACATAATAATTATCAAATCAACTATTTCGCACCTCATCACGGTATCGAACGGCCCGGTAGCTTAACTACAACTTTAAGAGTAGTTTTTGATTGCTCCGCGAAATCCTCCACGGGTTACTCGATTAACGAGCTGCATATGATCGGTCCGACGATACAGGATGACCTGTTTTCAATATTGTTACGCTTTCGTCAACACAATATAGTGTTGACGGCGGATATCACAAAAATGTATCGTCAGGTTGAAGTAAATGAATCACAACGATGCCTACAACAGATTTTATGGCGCGACGACCCGAACGATCCTCTGAAGGCTTACGAGCTGAACACCGTGACGTACGGCACTGCTTCGGCGCCGTTCCTTGCGATACGGTGTCTCAAGCAGCTCGCCGACGAGTGTACCGACCCGCGCATTCAGGAGGTGATCTCTAAAGACTTCTACGTCGATGATTTAATCACCGGCGCTAGTAATGTCGATGAGTCGCTCCACATATACAATGGTGTGACAGAACAACTTAAAACGGGTTGCTTTCCGTTGCGTAAATGGTGTTCGAATGAGCCACAAGTTTTAGCACAAATAAAACAAGACCACAACACATCCAATGATCGTTTCGATTTGTGTCCCAATAACGTTTCAAAAACGTTAGGCATCAATTGGGACCACAACAGTGACGAAATTGGTTTCGATATACATTTGAAAATAAAAAATAAAATAACAAAGCGCAATATATTGTCTACTATTTCACAATTATTTGATCCATTGGGCTTGGTCACCCCAGCTATTTTAGAAGCAAAAATTACATTACAAAAATTGTGGCTATGCAAGTTGTCGTGGGACGATGAAGTCCCCGAAGCTACTCAAAAAATATGGCTTCAATTTGTTAATTCATTACCTGAATTAAATAATTTAAAAATTCCTAGACACGTAACTTTAAAAACGTACACTAACTTGCAACTACACATATTCACAGACGCTTCTGAAGATAGTTATGGAAGTTGTGCGTATTTGCGATCTAAAAACGAAAATAATGACATTTTCGTTCATTTACTATGTTCAAAAAATAAAGTCAGTCCTCTCAAGCCACAAACAATTCCACGTCTGGAACTTTGTGGGGCTTTATTAGGAGCCAGGCTGAGCGAAAAAATTATTACATCATTACGCTTAAACATAGACAAAATTTTCTACTGGACCGACTCAACCATCGTTCTAGGTTGGCTCAACGCCCCAACAAATAAGTTACAAACATTTGTTCGGAACAGAGTAGGAGAAATACAGTCCACTACAAACATACAATGTTGGAGGTATGTTCCGACAACCCTGAATCCGTCCGACCACCTGACGCGCACCATGCCTGTTGAAGCGTTGATCGACTGCGAGCAGTGGTGGAGTGGTCCGCCATTTCTCAAACGCGATGAGTCATCGTGGCCTACATTTAATTTAACAAATAATAATATTTATTTACCGGAATTAAAACAAGATGTTTCATGCATGACTACACAATCACATGAATCAATTTTTCCATTCGACCGTTTTTCTAATTTTTCACGTATGCTGAGAACCATGGCGTTCCTGTTGCGTTTCATACATAACTCTAGTAATAAAACTAATCAATTGACAGGCGCCCTGCACGTTTCCGAAATTCAAAGGGCCACTCAAAAACTAATTTATATTTCACAAATAGAATCCTTCCCCGTTGAATATCAATTATTAAAATCGAAAAAACTACTTAAAACCGGTAATTCACTGATACTACTTAATCCATTTTTTGATAACGAATTAAAACTAATAAGAGTAGGCGGTCGACTTCACAATTCACAATATAATTATAATAAAAAACACCCATATTTAATTCACAAAAATCATTTATTTACAAAACTTTTATTCTATAATGAACACACTATGTTAATGCACGCTGGCCCACAACATTTACTTTATTCTACTCGCCAAACATATTGGACAGTTGGCGGGCGAGACTTAGCGAGGTATGTGTATCGAAACTGTACTACTTGTAGTCGTTATCGCGGTACGACTATTACTCCGATTATGGGCAATCTCGCAAAAGAACGCTTCAATACCGGGTACGCATTTCAGTTTTCAGCGTTGGACTACTGTGGCCCCGTTCTTATTGTCAACAAAGAAGGCCGAGGGTGCAAACTTATTAAGGCATATATATGCGTATTCGTGTGTTTTACTACGAAAGCTATCCACTTAGAATTAGTGAGCGATATGTCTACCAAAACATTTATTTTAGCATTAAAACGATTTATCGCTCGTAGGGGCAAGCCGTCATACATCTACTGCGATAATGGATCTAATTTTGTTGGTGCCAATAACGAACTTAAACAAATGATAGCAAAAGACGGAAACCAAATCATTGATACATTCGTAGAGCAAGGAATTAAATTTAGTTTTTGCCCACCCCACTCACCCCATTTTGGAGGGTTGCACGAAGCTGGTGTGAAATCAACCAAAAAACATTTGAGACGAGTAATAGGTACTATGAATTTAACATATGAACAGTTGTATACAACTCTGACACAGATTGAGGCGATTCTTAACTCACGTCCTCTTAGTCCTTTGTCCTCTGATCCCCACGACTTATTACCCCTCACACCAGGCCATTTCCTCATTGGCAAACAATTGACGTCATCTCCAGAGCCAGACTACGCCGATATTTCATGTCATCGCCTGGATCGGTATCAGCGGATTGAGAAACTCCGGCAGCAGTTCTGGTCTAGATGGCATCATGAGTACATCACAGAACTCCAGACCCGCGCCAAGTGGAAACAGTCACAGGGATCTCTATGCCTAGGAGACCTTGTTCTCATAAAAGACCAGCAGTTACCCCCCATGAAATGGCTGTTGGGGCGAATCATAACTATACATCCAGGAACCGACGGTGTCGCACGAGTAGCAGACATAAGGACCTGTTCGGGGACAATCCGAAGATCATTCTCGAAGATTTGTCCCCTCCCGAAACCGGACCAGGATTGAAGCGGCAACGCTTCAATGAGGGGCGGCATGTTGCGGCGATACACTCACAGACCATACACACACACATACGCACCACCACCAGCGTCAACATTCCACGGCGACGACGGAGGGGTCGCCGCCTCACTCGACGATCGGCTGTCAAAGTGTTCGCATATAACAAAAATATTGTAAACCACTATACCAAATAAATATATAGTTAAAGCCAGTCAAAATTAAATCATTTTCATCATCAACATCAGCTCATCATCCACCATCACCAACTCCCGTACGACTGCTGCGCGCAAACAGTGTATGTAAAAGGTACTAATTGTTTTGGTGTAGTTAAACAGAGGGTGACAATTACAGAAAATAAATACAGGTAATGATAATAATATATACATAGAATTAAACTACCGGGTGTATCAAATTTTCAGTCTCGTGGTAGTTGAGACTTTGTATGTAAGTAGTGACCTTCTTTTTGCAGCTGAAGGATAAAAGTGCATGAATATCCAAGTTACGATTTAGTCTATTATAGAGAAACGGGCCCAGAAAACTGTAGAATCGGTTGGAGAAAACTGTGTTTAATGACGGAGTGTTGACAGAGGGAGGGCGGCGAGCAGAACGAGAGGAGGTAGGACTTATTTTATGTTCATGATGCTGTTTGAGAACCGTATTTAGAACAAATAGTTGACGGACGGTAAGTACCTGAGCTTGTTGGTAGAGAGCGAAGGTAGGGAAGAGAATAGGTTTAAACAAACAGACTTTTAGAAGAGCCCTCTGAGCGCGTTCCAAGCACAGGAGGTGGGTTTTGGCTGCACCACCCCAAGTTGTAATGGCATATAAAATTATCGATTGGCATAATGCTGTATACATCATTTTGACTACGTGCGGCTCGGCAACATGACGAATTTTCTTAAAAACAAACATGAGTTTACGAACTCTTCCGCTAGTGATTTTAAGATGAGTCTGAAAGGTGAGTCGGTTATCTAATGTAACGCCAAGGTATTTAACAGTAACACTGCGCTTCAAGGTAGGACAAGAACAAGGAATAGTGTGTACAGAAGCATGTGTATGAGCAGAGATGGTGTAAGGGACGAAGTCTTCAGAAGGAGTGTATATGGAGAAGGTGAGATAGCACGTTTTCTCAACGTTGAGAGTCAATAAATTTTGTCGCAGCCAGCCTGTAACAGTGTCGAAACCAGTTTGTGCACAAGTAAAAGCTTCTTTCCAGCTTCTTGCCGAGAATAACAGAGCTGTATCGTCTGCGTAGGAGACTAATTTGCAATTAGGTATGTTTAGGGAGCATAGATCATTTATATACACCAAGAACAGTGTAGGACCTAGAATACTGCCCTGAGGAACTCCATATTCGACAGTCATATAGGAGCTGACATGACCATCTACCACTACACATTGACTACGTCCACTCAGATAACTCTTGAATAAGGAAAGTTGAACTCCCCTTATTCCTAAAGCTTCCAGTCTCTGTAGAAGGATTTGGGTTGACACCGTGTCGAACGCTTTCGCGAAATCCAAAAAGATACCCAGGCACTTCCTATGACTGTCCAAGTTCCCGACTATATGCTCCGTGAGTTCGTGGATAGCATCAGCCGCAGATCTGTGTGATCTGAAACCGAACTGATTAGAAGAAAGTAACTGTTTGTCTTCAAGATATTTAACCAGACGCTTGTTAATCAGTCGTTCAAGAATCTTGGACAGAGCAGGCAAAATAGAGATGGGTCGATAGTTGTCGACACGGTCTCGGTTACCGGCTTTGAATATGGGGTGAACTATAGCCTTTTTGAAGGCGGATGGGAAGCTACCCGAACTCATACTTAGGTTGCATATGTGAGCGATTGGTGAAGCCAATATTTTGTAGTTTCGTTTGAGTATTGCAGACGAAATATTATCCCAACCTGCAGCACAGTTATCTTTTAAGGAGATTATAGTATTTTCCACTTCTTCAATTGAGGTTTCAAGCATGACGAATGATTGAAGAGGAGTAGGGCGATTTATAGGTAGTGGAAGAAGGGAGTCATGTTGTATACTAGATTGAGTATTCAATGCAAGTGATTTACCTATCCCCACAAAGAAAGAATTAATATGGTCTGTTGATTCTTTTGGAGTCGCTTTGCAACGAAGGAGGTTACTAGGTCTATCAAGGTTTTTGTTAATATTACTAACATTTTTAATGGCAGACCATAGTTTTTTTGTGTTGGTTCCTGCGTTTAGTAATAGACTTTTCTCATAATTCTTTTTTAATTTCTTTAATAAGGAATTACAAAAGTTCCGATATCTATAGTAACTAGTGCGCAGAATATCATTATCAGGATGCTTTTTTAGTTTGTTGTGCATTTTGTCTCTGTTTCTTATGCATTTGAGTAAACCAGGGCTCATCCATGGCTTGATAATCTTGCTCCGATGTGAACAACTAGTAACGGAGGTATGCAAAGAGATGCCCGTTTGAAGGATTTCTATCACATTGTTAGTTGCTTCTTCACAGTCAAAACTATTAAGGACAGATGAAAAATCCGTATGTACAAGAGATTGTGAAAGACTGGCATGATCCACTTTATTGATAGTGCGAGGGGGAACAGAGACACGTTTCTTTATGTCAATAGACAAGAGTACTGAACTATGATCAGTGACTGAAGATTTGATGACAAGCGTACGAGCAGTGTGGGGTGATTTGAGCATAGCGTGATCAAGACACGTAGAGGATGGGAAACGAGTTGGAAAGGTATGAGTGGGGAAAAGCCCATGGTGAGCTATGACATTAAGGTAATCTTCAGCGTCAAGGTTCAGTTGCTCTGGAGTAATATCAATATTAATATCGCCAATTATTACGATCTTTTTAAAACTTTTAAGAGACTCCAACAAGCTATTTAGTGAGTTAATAAAAATTGATTTATTTTTAAAGGCGCTAGGTCGATAGATGCCCAAGATTGCCGTATCGAAATTTGTTTTAATTAGAAGTACGCTGGCTTCTGCTACAGTGGGCTCCTCTATAGAAAAGCCCGTAAAGCAATTTTTATAATAAACCAGGACTCCATCATTTTTATTTGCAGGGTTACAGGAGGAGACACTAGAAAAACCATGTATGACTGGTATTACCGGATTGCTTTCTAAAAAACATTCTGTGAGAACGATAATATCTGGGATGTTATGAAAGTTAGTAAGCAATATTTCAAGGCTCGCGAAATTTGCCGATAAACTCCGAATATTTTGCGTGAAAATATTTAGGACTTTATTATATTTAGGTAGATAGTTTTGAACTTCGTGTGGATCACAGGTGAAGCTGGAAGCTACAGAAACATTATCTATGTTATTTATTAATTGTCTATTACTGTGATCGAATTTTGAAACATAGAGTGAGGGCAACCGGTGCTAGCACCAATATAACATCAATAAGAGGGAATTTAATTATCTGTGAAATTATGAGTGCAAGCATAGGTGTACAAAATTTACGGAGATTTGTACATATTGAGATCTGATTGTAATGTAACTGGTGAGGTTCAGTGACGTAGAATACATTTATGAAGAATATGTCTAATATACTATTGTGAGAAGAAAGAGCAATGAGAATAACCACGTAAGAATCGGCTACATAAATACGTTTGTATATAATACACAAGGAACCAATTGAATCCGGCTTAAGAGTATACAAAAAATAATGATTAAATGGTAAGTGTGAAAAGATAAAACTTAAATTATAAGGTGTGTATAGGTGTGTCTGCACGTATGCGCACTTGTGAACAAATATTTTATATAATAATTCTAACAACAAAAATATTTTGCATAAAAAACTAAATCTAATTCCAAACGAAGACGTAGATGCGTATGGATGCCCTAGTTTTTTGGCTGGGGGCAAGCCAGCTGACTTTCGTTAGTTACCACGATGAGTTTGGTGTGGTCTGCTTGCCTAAGAAGCACCCGGCCGCCGGAGGTCCAGCAATACTTGATTTTTTCCGCCTTAGCGTACTCACGGGCTAGGTAGTAGAGCCGGCGGGCCTGTGCTGTCAAGTGCTCGGCGATGTAGATCGGATGGTTCGAGCCGCCCACGACAGTGGAGTTGAGTTTGTTGTTGCATCTATTGTAGTCTTTGAAAGCCTTCAGAATTTTTCCTTTCATAATAGCTGAATTCAGGGTGCAAACCAGCGTGATACTGTCCAACTTAGATGGAAGACGGCGAACATCGAATATGTCAGACGTAGATACACCCACTGATATCTCCTTAAAAAGCTGAGTGAGAATAGAGAGCTGGTCATCCTGAGAAAGAGTTGTATTCGGCAATCGGATGTTGCGTATTTCCAGGGAACTCAGTCTGGAGCGACGGTCCATCTCCTCTGTTGCGGCTTCGACCTTAGATACACGCTCGAGGAAAGAATGAGTTTGTTTTTGTTGCGAGCTTAGTTGTTGAAGTAGCTCGTCATACTTGTGCGATAAAAACTCACATGGTGATAGTGTTTATGAATTTATCGATTTTGGTCTCTTCAGATGCGCTTCCACATTCACAGCGCTTTCTTTTCGAACGTTGAGTGGTGGTGTTAACTTCGCTATTTTCATTTTGGTTTAAGTTCGGTGCGGAACCGTAATGTACGTCTTGCTTACAGGGACTACGAAGCATATTGCGATCTCAAAAAAATGATATCTATGCTAATACAAATACAGGTGACGATATATGAAAGTATTACGCAGCACAATCTTCTAATAAACTTAAGTGATAATTAAAAAATCCCTATTGGACCTGTAACTAATCACGCCTCTTTTAGATTGCTCGTGCGCAGCTGGGCGTCACCTTTAATTAGCCAGTAGAATTCTTCGCTCCCGATACGGCAAAGAGTTGGTAGCAGATGCACCAAAGTATAGCTATCTCACTCACACTTGAGGCTTCCTTGATTGCGCGCGTAGCTTTGTTCGACGTCCTCGGAGCTTATGGGCGCCTAGTACCCGTACCACTTATTTAAGATTATAATTTATTCTTAGAACATAAAATAATAATTTTAGAAAAAGTAACACCGTAAACACGTCCAGTCAGCTAGACATCCAAGAGGGGAGAGGAAAAAAAACACTCAGACCAAGACAAACTGATATGTTTATGCACACAAATGTGTTGGAATCGAACTCACGAGTGTTCGTGTCAATGTAGCGTTACTAACCACTGCGTCAAATATCCTGTGCAGATGATCGAAACAGGGTACTGTACAATAAAGTAAATATGTTTACTTTGTATGTTACGTTATATGTTACTCCTAATTCTTATTGGGTACTAGCCAAATTGCCTGCGAAACATGAAGATATGATCGAACTTTTTCAGGCCAAACATGTACCTTATGCACAGATTTAGTAGATGGTCCAATTTGTCTAGCAAGTCGTATTGAAAGTGGAAGCGTAAAATAAATGAACATCGTTTTACAATCAGGTAAAAATACTGGGGCCGTTTTAATGAGTGCAAAGATACAAACACATTTCGACTCGTGTGTGACATTCTCATGAATCTGATAAACCCAAGAAAAACTGGATTCAGATCTATTTCCAGGTTATAATAGTAGAGAATGGTATGGCAGTGCCACTGAATATCAGCTCTGGAAAAGTCATTGCGCTTGGCGACGAAATGAGAACTCCTAATTATTATTGCTTGTACTTGAACATAATGCTCAGAAATACATTATCTAAAAGCGGGAATTAAAACTTTGCTAGGCATTTTTCTTTTCTTATTTTTATTTACTTTGCTACTGTTTGATTACGTAAATATTTTTCTTTATCTTAGCTTGATCTCGTTCACAAAAACGAGATTTTAGTTTAAGATAGGTATATCTAATAAGCATACTGACTGCTAGGGAAGTACCTCTATATTTACCTTTATACAACGTCAGCAGGAATACGGCTCACCTGATATAAACAGTAGCCTATCAACGCATGATATACATTATGCGCCGCTCGTAAGATGGCACCTCTACTGCTACTGTACTAAACAGCGCCTAATAATGCACACTCGGTTCCTGGGGCTCCTGACACCACTTTCTAATACAACACAATCAGTCTGGTCGTAGTAAGTGAGTCTTGTTCTTCCTCGGTTCCTTAATCTTTCCACTTAAGGGCTGTACATATGTGTGTTTCGTCAAATATACTAGTATTTCAATATTTCATCAAGTCGGTGAGTAAAGACTGATATAAAAACAAATATGATACACTTACTAAATAAACTATAATAAGTAAATAACTTATAAAAGTAATTAGATTTATTTCATAATCACGATCAAAACACTTCAAATAAACTTATATAATATATTTTATTACCCAAGTAGAAATAACTTCATAATTGAAATAGTATTCGTTAGTTAATTGAAACATTAATTAATTGTACAGAAACAGAATTCGATTACAGTAGAAATAGGCATCCAAAAATCAGAATGAGAGCAAGAAAAGCACTTTAATAAATTTAATCAAAATCCGTCGACCCGATAGATCCCTATTATGAAATCTTAACATCTCCCGAATCATTAAAATGAAGGTAATATTTTAAACAATCTCGACAGGCTTATTAATATTCCCGGGATCGTAACAATATCTTTTGTCTCAGCTCGATTTTTGCAAGAATGAGTTTCTTTCTTTGTGCGAAATTGAAATAATTCCAAACTATATAATTAGGGTCGAAACATTAAGAAAGTTTTGAATGACGAGTCGGGTAAAAAGTTTCAGGTTCTTGCGAGCCGATATTTTTTGTAGTGAACAAGAAAGTTAGAGAAAACTATTGAAATGTATATGGAATGAACTGAATTATGTATGTGCATTTGCATAAGATACACAGTACCAAAATAATATTACATGAAAAAAGGATTTCGTGATCCAATAGATACAAGTCTAGTCGGCAATATTTCTACACAAGTTTATTTGAATTTGTCGCTGCTTATTTATTCAGTATACAGATATACGAAGAAGAAAAGGTTATTATTTTTGTAGTAATTTAATATAATAATTACCTTATGTCCTAAAACTGTATAGGTACTGAAAAAACGTAAATTAACTTGTAAAATCTAGAATTTATTATATCTTCTAAAATATTGCACAAAGTTCATGTAAAAAATAACCTCTATTGTGACTCGCGATGTAAGTAATCACCGTGTAAAATTTTATCCATATCTGTTACGCAGTTTTAATGTAATATCTATATTTTGGATAGACAGACAGGCAGGCATAAATATTTCGAGGCTGTATGACACTTTTCAAATATCTCATATACCAATTAAATCATGGTACAGTTTTATTACCTATGCATACTCTCCGCCAGCCTCTATACAAAGTTTCATGCGTCTGAACCAGTTTTCGAAACACTTTTTTCCAGTCCGCACACACCTCATTTACAGCCATGGTGACAGCGCATCTTCCGGCGACGAAAATTGTATCCCTTTGAGCAGATTTTTTTATTTTCATGAATAAAAAGAAGTCACACTGTGCTAGGTCAGGGCTGTAAGGAGGGTGACCCAGGAGTTTGACCGGCGTGCTGTCCAGGAAGTTCCTCATTTTGCGAGCTTTGTGCACCGGCGCGTAGTATTACTGGTGGTGCAGTAGCCCGCGGAGCCCTGTGTTTGGTCGCTTGTTGCTCGCAACAGAGAAACCTTTTGCCAAGAATTTGGTATTATACCATTTGACGTTAATGCTTCTTTGGTTCTGTACAAAAATACTAAAAGGAAACCTGGTTGACACCAGGTAGTCAAATTGAAAAAGCCCGCGATCAAAATATTCCCCCCGCTTCTAGATCGCTTCACTTTGGCAGGCGTTGATTCGTTTTGAAACACACACAAACAGTCGACTGGCGCTTCGTTTCTGGATCGTATCGATAAATACAGGACTCATCACCTTTAATGATGTTGTAAATTTGCCGAGACGAGCCTGCTTCAAATTTGATTATTATATTTCTGAGCGAAGCAGGCGCGGGTGGAATGGTGCCCTGAGGTGAGATTGTGCCTGCACCCAACGAAAAACTATCCTCCTCACGCGAAGATGCAAGTGTAGAATCTCGTCTTCCCGATCCAATCTACAGTATCCGACGTATAGCGTGATACGTAACTCGCCTATTGTCTTGGATTCAATTTTTCACTCTAGCATGTTTTCATTTCTTCCGTAACAGCCGTCAAAGGGCGATCACTTCTTTCTTCATCCCCCAAAGTTAGTCGACGGCGCTTGAATTCGTTGTACCAACGATACACGGTTACCTTGAAAGGGCCTTCATTCATGAATGCCATTTGAAGCCTGTCGTACGAATCGCAATACATTGTGAGTGGCCTGCTACGAGTATGTATATTCTTTAAATAAATATTTCCGTCTTTTTTAATGTCTTACCGGTCTTTATCTGTGAATGTGTTACTTGGAGACTACTACACAGATTTTAATGAAATGTAAGAAACTGAAGATTGCTCATGTAATTAGTTAACTTATAATTATTTTTCCGAGAAATATATGTAAATACGTAAGATGTAGATACTATTGGCAAAAAGTGTATCTCATGCTAAATCCTCCCCATTGTCTTATCAAGAAGATTAATTTCGCCCACTTTCTTTCTTCGTTCCTTTTCTAATGGAATAACCACAAATTTATGCCCATGCGACAATTTGATGTTTGTTTCTTTCAGAGTTGTTTGATTTATGTGATTATTTTTATTCGCTTAAACTAATGCGGGATATATTAACAATAAAAAGTTGAAGCAGATAAGACTTATAAATTGTTAAACTGAATAATCGACAGGGTTAAGGAAATTGAAAAACAAAAATAAATACATATGATCACGCCTGTCACCCATTGGCGTAGGCAGAGACTATAAAACGCCAGGTGCACCGATCCAAACATACCCCTACCACTTCTCACAAACTCATTAACCTCCACATGCTTGCTCTTCGATTTTTGATTTCGTCTTTTTTCTGGACATAACCAATTTGATCTACATGCGCGCGTGTGGAAGCCGCCCCACACGCGCGCATGTAGATCAAATTGGTTATGTCCAGAAAAAAGACGAAATCAAAAATCGAAGAGCAAGCATGCCGATATATCCGTTGACTCTTGCTCGATTCACTTCTTTCGTAACTCTTTTACCATCCTAAGTGCCAAGCTAAGTGTCATTGTATTAATAAATTAACTTTGATGTACGGCTGTGTCACATGGGTACAGCAGAAGAATCATAAAAGTAGGGTGAACGCTGTAGCAATGAGAGTGCTGAGAAGTATGTGTATAGTTAAAATGATTGATAGAAATAACACGACTGTTGTTGTAAGAAATAGCACGATACGAGAACTATGTGAAATAAAGATGTAGTGACAAAAATTGAAAAGGGTATGCTGGGATGATTTGGTCATTTAGAAAGAATTAATGCCATAAGAGTTACGAAAGAAGTGTAACAGGCAAGAGTGAATGGAGATTTCGGGAGGGGCCGCCCTAGACGCACATATAGATCAAATTGGTGATGCGTTGAAGAAGGGCAAAATCAAAAGCACCTAAAACCGAAGAGCATGCATGAAGAGGTTGATGAGATGGAATGATAGAAAGTGGAGTGATAGGGTATGTTTGGATCGGTGCACTTGGCGTTCCATTGTCTCTGCCTACACTGCCAATGGGAGACAGGCGTGTTGATATGTATGTGTGTTTCTATGAGGTGTTGATATTTCCCCAGATGGGGGGCTTTGATGAGCCCTACCTCTCTTAAAATTTATTAAGGTCACCATAAAATTGGTGAGAAGTTACTGACTGGTTAGGAACGGGAGTGACAATATGTGAGCTATACTTCTTGTTCAATCATTTTTTATACAACGTCGGAATGTATACAAGCATACGGCCCACCTGATGTGAAGGTACAGGTACCGTAGCCTATTAACGCTTGTAATATATTAAGTATCACTCGCGCGATGCCTCCTCTGCTGCTTACAAAGATACATTACTGAAATGTTCTTGTTTGCCAACTTAGCTTAAAAATCATGGCGATGAAATAAACATAAACTTGAAAAAAAGCAAGCCTGATTATCTAAACATGTGTCTACTCGCGCTATGTAAGATCGAATGAAAGAATTTCACAAGACGAGGCAGTCGAAGTCCTCAGAAAGCCGAACATAGTTCACAGCGCAGTCTCCAAGTACCTTTGTGCGTCTTTACCGTACACCAATGGGGCCCTTAATTGCGGGGCCCTACCTCTGAACTGCGATTGGATGCTTCACACAAAAACTCACTTAAATACTCTGCGGGGAATATCAAAGAACTAGCACTCCTTTACAAAAATTAATGATTGCAATTCCTTTGAAAGATGTTGTTAATGTTATGAAGCAAGAATGTGAATAAGTACTGATTTTTTTTTATACTACGTCGGGAGGCATACAAGCATACGGCCCACCTGATGTAAAGCGGGTACCGTAGCCTATTAACTCCTCTGCTGCTTATACAGCAACTCCTTGGGAGATTACCAGTGACCTCACTCACACGCAGGAACACAACGACCCTCTAGGGAGTTGTTATTTGGATGCGGTTTTCTGTGAGGTGGAGGTACTTCCCCAGACGAGCTGCTTTGATACGCTTTGATACCTCTCTTAAAACATCCAGACCAAGACAAAAAACATGTTCATGCACACAAATGTTTGCCTTGTGTGGGAATCGAACCCACGAGCGTCGGCGTCAAAGTTGCGTCATTCACGACTGAGCCACCGAGCTCGTCAACAATTCTATTACTGTACCAACATATCGCACTACAGGGATACGTGTCTCCTTTCAACCGAAGAGGTTTAGAGCACACTCCACCACGCTGCTTAACCGCGGGTTGGTGGAGACCAGGGTTTTTGAGTCGCTCAAAGGCCACTGACTTAGCTTAATGACTGTCATCTATCGACAACAGCCAGGACCGACGGCTGAACGTGCTCTGCGAAATCCTCGAAAGCTCGAGATCGACAAACCCATCCATAGACAGGCAGCAGTCGAGGTTGCTTAACCTGCGTGTACAGTTAGAATGACACGCACAACGATGCTATCGAGCTCTCTAATTAAATGTTATTACATTGATGCTGATTCTATTACAATTCGTATTTTTTATATACGTTACTTCGGGTTGCAAACAGGCATATGGCCCGTCTGATGTGGAGCGGTTACTCAGGCATTGAAACGGCCGCAATACAAGAATTATTCACTCGCGCATCACATCGCGTTGTTTGTTGTCGAGTTGGAATTTATATATAGGTACATTGTCCTATATTTACTCTCGAGTATGTATATGAAAATCATACACATTCATGATCCTGATTTCCTGACAAAAGATTATGTAATTGCTTATTGTGGTCGTGGGTAACAGACATACTCGTATTGGGTAATTCCTAAATTAGCCTACGAATATTCTCTTTAACGTTATAATTGGCAACGAATTCAAAATGGGATCTGTGTGGTGCAGACACGTGTATATCTTAAGCATGTTAACTATATACAAATAATTAAAACGTAGAGTTACAGGCTTGAATAGGAAATGAACAAGAAAGTGATGTCTGGAGCCCTAGAAACCGGCGAGCGTGCATGAGAAGAGCTATGAATGTTAAAGAAGCAAGTGAGGTATATTAGGACCGAGTCATGTGACACTCGGGTTTCTATGCCTACCCTGTAAGTGATTTACGTTAAGTCATAGGTATATAGATAGAAAATGAGCATTTTTTTGACTGATCATACCTGATTTTCGTAGTAGAGCCCATAATCCAACCCTTTATACTGCTTTCTAGACAGTGGCAACTCGTTATTTCTATAGTTCAATCAAATCTTAGGTGCAGGTTACGCACCTAACCAACCAGCAAATTGATATATTATTTTTAGAATCATATTAAGAACAGCTGAAACTATTGACAGTAATAACAAAAAAAATGCTTATA
Source organism: Pyralis farinalis (assembly GCA_947507595.1). Lineage (NCBI taxonomy): Eukaryota > Metazoa > Arthropoda > Insecta > Lepidoptera > Pyralidae > Pyralis > Pyralis farinalis. The sequence goes on from OX382274.1 coordinate 21,218,184, forward strand.
GACCTTATAGAGATACAAAGGATAAGTAATTCCATAGTCGAAAAGCTTGAGCAAGCAAAGAAATGACGAAGAATTAAGTGAAGTAGCAAGGAGCTTTTTATATACAACGTCGGGTTGCATACAATCATACGACACAGCTGATGTAAAGTGGTTATCGTAGCCTACAAACGATCATAATATATTAGTGGTATCGCTCGCGCTATGCCACCTTTTCTGCTAACACAGCAACTCATCTTACTATTTACTGGTAAACTTACACACTCGCAGAAATACAACAAGGAGTTATTATTTGGCTGCTGTTTTCTGTGAAGTGAAGGTTTTTCCCCAGATGAGTCGCTTTCTGCATCATACCTCTCCTAAAAACACCTAGACCAAGACAAACAGACATGTGCATGCACATAAATGTATAAATTAATGTGTGGGAATCGAATCAACAACCAACACTATGAAGGTTGTTTCTAGTATCGGAGAAGTAAGTATAGATAGTCCTTTAAGTTAAAATGTCATATGAGGTACTGAAAAAAATTTAATATGATAGCGAATTTCTACGATGTTTCTACATCGTAGAAATTCGCTATCATATTACATTTTTTTTTTTATTTAGTGAGACACTCGAGTTGAGTTCAAAAATGAGGAATATGGTCATATTTTTGAACACATATATAGAGTTACAAAGTGTTGTAAGATACATAGGCGTCGGAGAATTTTACTAGTTCCCCGAAAAACTGGTTCATGGGTGAACTGATTCTACACAGTAAGCCAGTTTTTCGGGGAGCTTGTAAAAATCTCCGACGCCTAATATAGTCATACTTATAGTGATTACAAATGGAGTAAATATAGGGTCTTTAAAATCCCTCATTTTGTCAATTTGCTTCTCTATGAGGTCAGTCAATAATAGTTAGGAACACTGTCTCTATGAGCGTATTTAATCAGAGAGTGTAGCGAATAGGTAGTGTATTTCTTAACGTCGACTGTTTGAAGAATCCAAGAAAGAATTTTTTCAAGTAACTTTTGCCCCTCTTACTCAAATCAGAAACAGCTGTTCTATATATTGGATATTCGGTGTACACAAAATATGGAACAGCTGTTTCTCACGTACGTACAATCATGTACAACAGTTATTGAAACCATTAGCTATTTTACGCGATCTCAGCATCGGTCGCACATTAACCGTTTTATATTTATCGTAGTATTCTTTACCACAATAACCGTATATTTCCACTTTATTACTAGCTCTTAAATATACCTAGCAGACGTGAGATTGAGCATTGGCATTCGTCACGGCTCACGGAGACTAATCTATATGATAATGAAGCTCTAATATCATGGATGCCACGATATTGACACAGGCTCTGTAGGGCTATCGAGGAAGTTAGGAGTTGATTATTCGAGGATTCGAGAAGAAAATTAAAACTTTTAAATAAATAGTGAAACGGATTTCATTGAAGGTAACGCCTATTCACATCGATTTATTAATATTTGCCAACGCCAACTTCAATGAAATCGCTTACACTTTTTTGTTTCAAAGAGTTATGTTTTTAAAATGTGTTAACACATAAAAATCTCTGGTGTATGATTGCGAACTGCGGAATCATATCCATTGTTAATAATTTCCTAATGCTTTTGAAATGTGTCAAAGTGAACACTTTACTATAAAATTTTTTGGCAGATGACTGTGAACTGCAGAATCACACCCGCAGTCCTACCGAATTTCAATTAGTGAAATAGTGAACCTGATGTCCAAATTAACCATTTTCTAATGTTTTAAAGCATATCATTGTGAATTAATTACTATGAAAAACTCATTTAACGTCATTCAGAAATTTCCAGAAACATCCGAAATAAACATAACACATTTCGTACAAAAAAAAAAATAAGTAGTCAAGTAAAGCAGTTCGACAAGGAAAGTACCTCCATCTCGCAGTAAACCAATAACGAATAAGTAAAAAACCAACTTTCTAGAGAGCTGTAATGTTTCTGCAAGTTAATGACGTTACCATTAAGCTCCCAGGGAGTTGCTGCATTAGAAGCAAGGAGACAGAAATTCTTCCTGCAGATTAACTAACTACCTTACGTTATGTGACCCGTATGATATGCCTCCCGATGTTCTATAGAAAAACTAGTTTTTTTTATTACAACAATATGTTAGGGCTACTACAATAAAGTAACTACAATAAACTACCTAACTTAAAGTCGGAAAATGGCTTTGTGAGACGTTAGTATACTCGTACGATCAGCGATTAATTACATCGTCAGCAATACCTCCCGACCGATTATGAACAAGTTATTTTCGCAACAGTTCTAGATTTCATGCAAGGACAATCTTCAAATACGATGTAGAGTACTTATCTCCGCGAAAACTTTTTCTACTTAATTTAACCGTCTTTCATACTTTATCTTGAAGACGTTTTGCATGTAATCGTCTAGTTTGATTTATATTCTTCCTCCCCAGTGGCCCGACCAACGGAAACAGGGATGATGAAAAAGTGTGCCGTCGTCTCATGGCGTAAATATCTTATGGTATTATTTTATTTATCGTAGACTAGAGCATTCCCGCGATTTATTTTTTGGTGTCATAATTATAAACAAACATCACATCTTAGTGTATTCCCGTAGTAAATAGAAAATTTTCTCTCAAAATATTCAATAACATAATAAAATACATAAATATTGACGGAAAAACTACACAGCCCCATCAAGCTCCAAAATAAGCAAAGCGTATGTAATGTGTTAACTAGATAACTGATAAACATACGTAAATACATTTTTGAAGTGAACACTTCTTTAGCGGCGTTGTGCACTTTTTGGGATAAGTAAAAAATCTTAAACTCGCGTCAGGGTCACGTGACCCTGACCGTAAGATTTTGGTGAGAATTAGAACTGAAGTTCGCTGCAGCGCTAAAACATTAGTTACCTCTAATTAAACAATTAAAACACGAAGCGCTAGATCGTTCATAGGGTATTATTTTCTCGCGACCAAAACGCTGTAAGCGCCATAAAATTGTTGGCGTTTACGCGTTTCGTTCAACGTAGTTTATCAACATCGCTGTTTGGTTTAAGTGGCGCAGGGCGCTTGCGCGAATGTGCGTGTGTGTTTGAGTTTTAGAGATTGGCGATGATGATGCTGGTAATCATGATGGTGAGAGTCGTTGAAATCTATATCTATAAAAGAAAGTCGTGTTAGTTACACCATTTATAACTCAAGAACGGCTGGACCGATTTTTATGATTTTTGTGTCTTTGGATTTGTCTTCATCCGGAATAGGATAAAAAGTATTAAAACATGGAAAAAAAAATCAATTCCATTTCTCACACATTTTATATGAAACTTTTTTTATGATATCTCAAGAACGAATTGGTATATCTCTATATATCCATATATTATATATATAAATCTACTGTACGTGTGTATGTGACTGAACTCCTCTTAAACGACTGGACCGATTTTGATGAAATTTTGAGTGTGTGTTCAAGGGGATTCGACAATGTTTTAGATTCACAATTGGACCCAATAGGTAGCACTGCAGTCGGGTCCTGGGAAACTTTATATTATGGGACAGGACAACGTCTGTCGGGCCCGCTAGTTATGGATAAAAGTTTATTTTTCTTAGAGATAAACTTTTTAATGTAAAATAATTGTAATAGTTCTGAAGTGTTAAATTTTTAATGTAATATAAATTGTCATGTTTGTGTACGATAACATAATAAATGAATATTGTATTTTACCACATAGGTACATGATAGTACTTTTATACTGATAAATAAAGCAATGCGTGCGAAATTATTCCATAACTATTCCAATATAACATATTATTTTTTTCATACTAATGATACATAGAAAACACCCAACTAAGACAAACAGACATGTTCATGCACACAAATGTCTGTCCTGTGTGGGAATCGAACCCACAAGCGATGATGTCAAAATAGCATTACTGACTGCGCCACCGAGCTTGTGATATCTTTATGTATATATTAAATACATGTGTATATATTAAATCTCTACATATGGTTACCTTTTTACGACAAAATTGCTGAACGGATTCTAACGAAATATATAATAAGCACTATATGCATGCATAAAAGATTTCGATTCCATAGCAATTATAAAATTAATTTGAATGAACATAAAGCTTTAAATTTTAGAGGATTAACATTAAATTAATAATAAATAATTTATTATATTAAGTAATATTATATTACTTTATTTATTTTCTTTAAATCGGAAGTACGTACGCCGTATCTCCTTAACTTAAATTGTATGCTTTGGGATTCATTATCCCAACTTAATTTTTTAAATAGTCCAAAATTATCCTAACAATTACGAGTATTATAGTAGTGATTCTAATTTTATCTGAAAGGAGAATAAAAAACTTACTGTAAGGTAAACTATTAGATAAATTTACGGAAGTAAAAGAAATGCGAGAAATGATGGAGCTCTAGAAGTAAGAATTCTTTCTTCGAAAACAAAATCTGGAGACCACAATAAATAGCTGTGTGATGTGAATTTGGCATTATATTTATAATTATCACTTGCTCTGTGAAGGAAAACATTGTAACGTTTCGTACAATGTTTTCCATCATCGAGCGCGCCTCACGTTTCATAAATTATATTTCGGAAAAACGTGTGACCTAACCTAAGGTAGGCCTAAATTTCCCTCTGGGCTGTAGAGGTCCGATGGCAGTCATTCCAAATATTTAGGCTTAGGTAGTGGACCGTGCTTATCCAAATGGATTATAAAACGGGATAATGCTGCTAGGTAGAAGAAATTACTATGAAAAAAAATTGTCCGTACGTACCTTGAATTGGATGTATCATAGATTTTCAGCTTAATAGGTCAAATATTTTTTAATGGTGTTTAAAAATGGAGGTTGTTCTATGTTTCCAACGTTGTTTTTTTATGTAAATTTATTAACATTTCCAGACATTTCTGTCAAAAAAATGTGAAAATAATTTCCTTGAACTCGAAATCCGTAAAAATTAAATTAACAATGTAAAAAACACTTTATTATCACTATATATTTGTAAATATGTTTCTTTGCATACTTTAGTCATTATTTTCAAGTTTGAAATGATTTTCTATTGTGCCAGAATCGTCTACAATAGCGGCACGCTATGATGGCCGTTTTGAAATATAAAAATATAATCAAATCTATAAGTTTTTGTTGCAAGTAGTACCTGATTAAAAAGGTTTAATAAAATAAAAATAAAAATGTTTACTTAATATATTTGACGAACTGAATATTGGAATGAAAATGAATATACATACTTTATGTGCACACAAGAAACAAATTAATACAAAAAGAGACCAAAAAAGGTGCCACAAAAGGCCATATTTAATCAGATTCGTCCATACTGCTATTTTCACTGTCATCACTGCTATCATCATCAACATTAATTATAAGTTTTCTAAAATATTATCTATTTTCACATCTCTTTCATAATCTTCCCTTATTAATTTTCTCAGCAACAGTTCTATTCACAACCTTTTCCCAGTCTCCTTTAGTCACATGTTCACAAGCTTCTTATAATATTTTTAGCATTTTTGTTGTGGTAAATGGGGGTTCTGTATTGTGTCTTGCAGCATATCCCTTAATTTGAGCCCACACCAACTCGATTGCATTATATTCACAATGGTAAGGCGGTAACCGTATAACTCTGCCCATGTTCTAACGCTATTTCGTCAATGACGTATAGGATCTTGGTTGGTTTATTTTCTTTTAAAAGATGTACTAATTCCGCTTTTAACATATTTATGTTTGCATCTATGCCATTTTTTTGAAGCCATGCGACGATGTCAGCTTTCTTTTGGGATTGGGCAGGTGGCGTGTCAATTTGCATCGAGTGGTATGGGGCTTTGTCCATAATTATAATAGATGGTTCAGGGAGGCTACACAACATTGAGGTAAACCATTCAGTAAACTTTTTTCCATTCATTTCTTCATGATAGTCTCAAGTGGTTTCTGACGCAAAAGCCATGAGAGAACCTTCGACAAACCCGTTGATGGTTCAGGCGTGACAAATTATAAGTCGCGATCCCTTTCCAACAGGAGCGTTGGACGTAGATGCTGCAGTGTCATTGGTCCAAGAACGGCTTACAATATGATTAGCATTAAGCCATGTTTCATCCAAAAACACAACATTTTGCCAATTTTCAATTTTTTTCACTTGCCGTAAAAAAGTATATCTTGCCATCACGATATCAAATCTTTCCATCAATATTTTGCTTTTGTTACATTGTTTGTATCGAAATCCAACGGTCTTCAAAATCTTCGTTAAAGAACTTTCCCCACCGAAGAATAATCCAGCTTCCTTCAGTGATTGCACTAACTTTTTTCTTGTTGGATACTCCTTCCGTAAATAGTAGCCCTACACATATCTTCGGATGGCATCGGCATCAAAGCTATCGATGCCTACGAGTGGTTTTGCTCGTTTTCTCTTTTTTGGTGTGTGAAGTTTAGTTTCTTCTGTGCCAGTCTCGCCATATTGTTCTTTAGTTATTCGTCTAACAGTTCGTTGTCCAATCCCTCTGTCACTCATAAACTCGAATTTATTTGAATTTTTGTATTGGGTATGGTAACAAAAAAATAAAATACACGTATTCCTGGATTTTTGCATTTTTCAATTATTTGGAAAGAAAGTCATAAAAATAGGGAGTGTTGCTTTTTGGCAACACTGAGGTAAGTGTTCAAAATCTGCAGTATGGCAGCACAAGTTATGAAAGATGGAAATTCCAGAAGTTTTTTACATATATTGTGGTTAAATCGTAAGATTTACCCGCAAAGTGTGTAGATACTTCGTAAACTTGCATCTTATTTTATTATCAGGCCATTGCTGTCAGTGCCCAATCTGGTCTTGCCGGACTGCTTTTGAAGGCACATATTGAGCAGGTCATTTAAGTTTTTTAGCTTGAATCCCGCTCTCTAGCGACCGCCGACTACACAAACTAGATTTTATTCCCATTTTGCAAAGGGTCACCTCTACCTCCAGCCGAAGATCTGCTGACGATAAGCACCCTGATTGTAATTTTTTGTATTTAGCAACCCTTTTGTACAGCATACATGCGTTGGCCATCGTTATCTAAATCAGATCTAAATAATGATTAAATAGGCGCATGGGCCATCGTTTGCTTCATACGTATCTTATAGATGACCCATGATGCTGTCAAGAAGGTCGATCCACCCATGCGGGAATTATATTCTCCAACTACAATGTGTCGCTTTATATTCACGTATGTTGATTTCTGTTTGTTGGTATGGTTTCCTGTATTAGAGGTGTTCCGAGTATGGGACTGCAGTGGTTCGTAACTCTAGGTGATTGGATGAGAGACATTAGATATGCCACACCTAGGAATTGCCTGACATTCTCCTCTGGCATTCGAAAAGTATTATTAGGATCTTTCTGCACTGGATATAAGTTTGTCTTCTCAGAAATTGTCTTCATTAGTTATTGTGAAAATAAGTAGAAAATGACACTGTACGGTAGTGTTTAGCTCAAGTAGATCAGGACCCAGGGTATTGTTTCCGGTAAACAATAGCTGCATTTAATTCTAAATTATTTTTCTTCCAGTGTAAATTCAGTTTAGTTAGCTTCTCTTTGGCAGATTTTCTGGCTTGGGAAGGTTGAGCAGTACTTTCCTGTGATGGTGCAGCTTCCCTGCTCGAGGAAGTACATTGTCTTTTAGGGATTCTATAATAGAATCCACATCAGTATCCATCTTCGGCACCTCATCTTCCATTATTTCCAAATCAGGAACAAAATCAAGATTGGCGAGGCTGTCGTCATCAAAATCTAAGTAATCTTCGCTATCTGCATCATCATGTAGCACAGTAATAATGTTCTTGTCATCAAAAGGCCTCTTATGAGACATCCTGGAAAGAATAAAAACTACGATCCACCTAATAAAATTTTGCACTTTTCGTCTGATGTAGCTTACGAGCAACAAACAAACCTACCAACAAAAACACTATAAAACATAAAAAGTTTTTAAAAATAACATGACACAATAAAGTTCAAACACTTACCTCTCCAATTTATCTATATCATGCACAAAAGACAAGGACAACAATTTTTTATCATTTTTCAAATCGCAGCAGATCGACAGTTTTAAAAACTCCCGACAGGTTGAAGAACAAATTTTAATTTGCTACACGTATCGCCATCTAACCGTTTTTATTTTTACTAGTTCGCTAGCTCAGAGTGTAGACCACATATTACAGTGTGTGATTACTTTTAAATATCAATCCCATAAATTGTAGAGGCTCTCAATCGGTACGTTACCCTTAGTCTACACTATGCTACAGAGGGTAAGCGCATCAGCTACGCGTTCAACCACTGACATTATAGGTAAAATTAGTCCTCCATTTTGAGATTCACGATCGAAATAGTTACTAAGGCGTATAACTAACTCACGTGTCTGACTGTTTATAACAGTTGTCTGCGTACGTTCGGCCATATCGACGAAATCCACAATAAAAGGCGTAAACAGAGTCCAAATTAAAGAGCAAGGGTCAACAGTAATGCAGTATCAATATCCGAAATCCAAAGCCAAGTCAAAACTATATCACAATCGCAGTACACTCACAGTTTGTACTTTTCGAAGCCACGTCAAGTCGAAACTGCTTTGTTTTGCATTAAGCATTGACGCGAGTTTGCCGGAGGTAGTAGTTGTGCTGGTTAGCGATCCTATGTGACGATCGTATTAGATTTCATTTTTAAACATTTTGAATTTCGAAAAACAAATGCCGAGTTGTGTGGTAAATAAGTACACCAATAATTATAATCTTATAAAAATAAAAAATAAATGTTCGCGGGACCCTAATATATATAGTTTAGAAATTAATGTAATAAATAAATTTTGTGTCCTAAAATTATACATTCGATAAATTTTATGACTAACTGCACGTCAGTATTAATAATAAAGAACAGCAATTTGCTCCTTCAAATGTAATTATTAATTAATACGAAACTTCATGAGTGGACAAACGTCAAAACGGCCATCATAGCGTGCCGCTACTTTAGTCAAAATCAATCCCGGACGTTGATTATCTATTCCGTTGAGGTCAAAGGGTTGGAGCCTACGTTTAACACCTCAAATTTTAATTATTCGCCGTAGTAATGAATCGCGTAGAACCGATATTGCCTGCCGAGATTAAATACAAAGAACAACCATATAAATTGGACAATAAATAATTTTTATTGGCCAATAAATTGTAGATAATTGCAATTTCAATAAGCATGGTATATGTTCGGATACGTGGCATTTTTTACACCACTAAGTCAGGAAACAGTGATCTAATCCTCCTAATTGTAAACAGTTATTTTAGCCTATTAACTCTTTCAATACTAGACGTCGCATGACGTAAGCCCTGCAAACGCGTCTCGCTTTTCTATAGGAGAACAGATAGAAGAGTTAATATCACTGATAGTTAGTAATATAAAAATCTGAATCTGCAAAAGTATACAACTATTTTATTTCCCATGTTTGAGAATAAATTATCTGCTGATGCAAACCCAGTCCGTAAGTAGCCTTAGGTGCAGGTGATATTGATTTTGACTCCAAAAATTACGTTGAGTCAGAGAAAACTCACACTTCAAGTAAGTAAGTTAGACCTCCAGGTAAGTTTTAAGTTGTATGCTACTACTACTACTAATACAGCCATCCTAACTCATGCCACTGCCGGAATACGGGACTCCTTTTAACTTCGGTTAAAAAGAGTCCTGAAGGATGTTTAGAGCATGCTCAACAGAGGATTAACGGAGACCAGTATTTTCAAGTCACCCGAAGGCCATTAAGCTTAACAACTGTCATCTATCGACAATAACCGGGATCGACGGCTCAATATGCCGTCCGAAGAACGCAGAAGTTCCAGATAGAAAAACCCGTCGACAAACAGGCTGTGGTCAACGTTGATCACCCTGGGTGTTCGGTTAGAATGACACGCACAACGGCGTTATCGAGTTGTAAGTTAAATAACATTTGTTTTCTAAATAACGTTCATTATAGCATTATAAAAAACACGGCACCTGTCTCTCCCCATTAGCTGACCTAACGCCCCAAGACTGGCCATTTACGCTACAATCCGCTCAACAGAAAATCGCGCGATTGTACATTACACCCATTTGTTCTACCACAAACGACATAACAAATGCAATTCTACAATTTACCAGAGGGAGACTTTGTACAAAAGTAGTCTGCGTGGGTACCTCTGTCTCACCTACTTCTACCGCCGAGCAGCTATATTTATATAGCTGTGTTCCGGTTTGAAGGGTGAGATATGGCAGTGAAATTACTGGGTACTGCGACAAAACAGCCTTAGGTCACAAGATTGACAGCGCGCGAGTAACATCCCCGTGGTGTTGCGAGCGTCAATAGGCTGCGGTGACCGCTTACCATCTAATGCGGGCTGTATGCTTGTTTGCCAATCTAGTTGTATAAAAAAAATGTTTTTTCTAACTATTTGATATGATGCTACATTCTGTGAATGTACTACAATATAAGGGCATTACTGCCAATGGAATCTTGTAAAGTACTGGGGAAGTACCTCCACCTCACAGAAAACCGTAGTCAAATAACAACTCCTTTGAACGTTCTTGTGTTCCTAGGAGCGAGTATAACAACTACCTGGAGGTTTGTTAAGATATATATAAAGCTATATATATATTGATGAAATTAGTTAACAAAAAGTTGTTTTATTATTTGTTAGTAAATCAAAGGATAGAAGGGGTGAAAGATCAAGTGAAATGAAATCTGTCTGTGGTAACTGAGTCAACTGTACGCTTAGAATGGTTTTAGAATTTATCGATCTATCTATAGAATCGATAATATGTCCTATTTAAGTTGTATGTGTATAAACAGGGCATATAATAGACTTATATTTCTATATAAAATATGTATGTATTTGCATAGATACACTTAATTTTGGATGGGATCTAATCTTTGTAGTTAACTCTATTTCAACTCAACTACTTAATCCCCATTCAGATTCTCCAATTGCTATCATACTTATCGAAAAATCGGAATCTCACGGGGGCTTACTCGTGTGTCTGGCTATCAGACTGTCATAGCTAATTTGCTCTAAATGTACTGAACTGATTTTGTTCAATTTATCTATCTTATCTATAACATTACGCCAAATTCCTTAAATTCCTTACGTGGTTGGCAGAGAGAACCGAGTGCTACGTGACTCCGAACCTATACACCTCACTCGCTTCTTTAACATGCATAGCTCTTCTCATGCACGCTCTTCAGTTTCTAAGACTCCTGATATCACCTTTTGATAAAACATGATTTGCTCATAATAGTAGGTCTCGGTCTTCCTCGGCTTCTACTTTCGCGTTGTATATCTGTTTAGTGATTCTTTCTTTCAACAATCTTTCTATATGTGCGACCCAACGCAGGATGCCTATTCTTATTTTAACACCGATACTCTATTTCAGACCAACTTTGTTTCTTACATTGTCATTGCGTTGGTCAATAAGCTTTACGCCACGAAATTTGTGCAACGCTCGCATTTCGACTGCATCTATCCTACTTTCATGCTTTCTCTGTCATTCCCTGCTATCGCATCTATAACTTAGCCTTCTGACCAGCACAGTGTAGTGGTTCACAGGTTCAAGCTTTTACTGGCAACAAGTTTTCCAAACGCTCCATTCAATCTATTTCCAGAATCAATCAGTTTTCACACCACAAGGTACACTGTTGTACCTGCCATCCTCATTGAAAGCGTATACTAATTTCTTCCACTTTTTCTAACACTTCATCGTCATCCATAATTTGGTTATGTTTTTTTCTCTCTTAAATACCATTATGTTTGTATTCCTTATAATCATTAAATATAATTATGTGTACCAAATACACGTGTCTTTCTATAACTCAAACCCGAATTTGTAACGTAAATAAATTAATGTTGAACATATTGAACATGGGGGTCACTTTTGGGAGAAAAAAATAGAAAAACTTTATAAAGTGTATCGCGTTTAATAATATCAAACGAAAGACATGTCTAATATTGTAGGACGTAATGTATGAAAATATTAGACCTCAAATATTGTGGAGGTAGATAAAAATTTGTCGATATAACGATATTACAGGGACAGTTCGCACATGACTACAGTCGGCGCAGTATGGTCTAAATTTCGTAAGAACAACACATACTTTAAAATTGGAACTAGACAACCATGACATAGCGAGGACGAGATGAAAAGGTGCTCCAACTCCTTAACTAACACCACAACGAGTAAAAATCAATCAATGACGGACTCGGCATTGATCGCTTTTTTAATTGTTGTTCATTCATATTGCGTAGAATAGAAACACTGACCACATTGTGATAGAGAAACTTAAGTATAAAGTTAAATGTCTTCATTATACTGAAAAGCGAGCGCAGGGCGTTGTCGATTAGAGACAATATGTTGGTATGATTTTATAGTGTTTTGAGTGCCTAATATATCTTCAGGGCCTTGTTGAGGCTCTACTACTTCTGTAATATATTATATTAGAAATGTTTGCAACTCCTTTTATGGACAAATGCCCACACATTGTTGCAGCACAAAACGGGGGCCAATAAAAATATTCTGATAGTGACTGAAGATGATTACAGAAACACACAAAGGATGCACGAGTCTTATCGGTATTATTTCTACTAATACGATTATCAGTAATACTAATGTAGTAGTCAAAATGTTAACTTTTATGAATCATAACTGTTTGAAAATAACTCATTTTATAGATAACGTCTTATTATTCATTAAAGGTGCCTAAATGAAGTACTATCGAAATGGAACAAAGATATAATAATTTACTATAAAGTAACTGGATAGCCGTCAAATTTTATAGAACGTCACGTCACGTCAAATTTTACACTGGATTACGTATAACCCTTAATGTCGAAACCGAGCATAAATAATTACTTATCTATTATGTAGCTATTGGCTTGTTTACGCATTCGATTAACTACATATTATGCTCGAACTGTAAGCTAATAACATTGTTAATTATTGTTTATACAACTAATTGGAGAATATTTATTAGACAATCTTCTAAGACAAAGCTAATAGAAACATTTTTAATCGATGGCGCAGTGGTGAAACACGTTATTACGCTACTTTGACAACAACGCTCATGGGTTTGATACCATACAGGACAAATATTTGTGGGGATGAACATGTCTGTTTGTATTGGCCTGTATGTTTTTAAGACAGGTAGGACACAGCATAGCAGTTGTTGTTACTAACATTAGTATGTAAGTATATTATATGTAACTAACAAATATGGATCTTGTTATCCGATTACAAAATAAATTAAAATATAACAGCCCGTCTGGGGAAGTACCCTCCACCTCACAGCCAAATAACAACTCCGTAAAGGGTTGTAGTGTTCCTGCGTGTGGAGATATCCAGTAAGCTCCTAAGGATAAGATAAGGCATTTATAGGCTACGATGACTGCTTTACATCAAGTGGGCCCTATGTTTGTATGCCTCCCGACGTTAAATAAAAAAGAAACACGTGTTGCTGCCTAGGCGCTGAAGAAAAAAAGATAGTTCGCAGCAACATTTAATTGTAGGAAGTACCTATAAGAATCTATAACTTTATGCCAATTTCCTTTCGTAGTAGATAGAACGAAGTAAAAAAGAGAGTCCTTACACATGTCACTAGCTTCCTTGATATCCATAGGTCTTTTTACGTACGTTTATTGATTCATAAGGTTCTTGACAACACCTTGGTAACACCAGAACTATTTGGTCACGGTAGTGAGTCTAAGCCTTCTTCGGTACCTACATCCTTCTACTTTCGCATTGTATATCGGTTTCGTCATTCTTTCCTCCTGCATTGTTTCTGCGTTCGTTCTGGTTATCTTCTTCCATAGAAATGTATTTTATTTATTTCACATACGCATTGTGACTAGTGTTTGCAGTCCAGATAGCGTGTTGATATTAGTACGACATTGTCTGCATGAAGCAGACAATTCACATTAGGTCACCCATGCACAATCCTATATTCGTAGATCTTATTCTCTATACACAATTATCAAGGTTAACAATCGGAATAAACAACTGAGCCGAGAGCCCGCAATCCTGCTCGACTGTGTTGATTTCAATCCAGAACGGCAAGCAGCCACCTACCCACACACACACCACACCGCTTATAATAATTGTACAACATGCACACATGTTGTACAATTATTATAAGCGGATAGCACGCAGTAGGGTACCGTTAATTCTACGTCCCGGCAATGTGCTCTAGAGATGCTTTCGCATAACCCTGCCAAATGCTTTACCTCTGCCTTGTAATAATTACTTTCAAATATTACTTTTCTCTATCCTTATGTAAGGTACAAGTTCTCATTTACCCTGTGGTTAGATGGCGCTGCGTTATTTGTCCGACAATCTTTATAATATGAATTGATTATTATAAATACAGGCCCCACCTACGGTTTAGTTTTTGAAGTTATACTTAAAGTGTAAAATTTTGAGATGCGCGCGCATCACTGTAACACAAAAGTTACAGGTTGAAGCTGTCCGCTACACGACCGGAGTAGCCATAGCAACGGCGTTCATCTCGTACCAGATTGTACCTAATCGGTACCTAAAGTGCACAAAGTACTTTAAATCAAGTGCTAATAAATTATATTCAGTAGTGATTTAAATTGAATATTTTGATTAATATTATTTACTATTCGTAAATATTAGTGAAAACAATTGTGCTATGTATATATAATAATAATAATAATAATAATATGTATGTATTATTTATTGATATAAATTAAAATATTATTATTTAATGATGCCAAAGAAGTATAACTTCTCACGCGCGTACATAAGTATACGCACCCATTTTTTTATATTGTTTTTGTCTAATCATTTGTAACCTCTCAGCCGCTGCAGCAATTATCACAGTGTTTTATAACCTCTATCACGGGATGTGTTCGGTAGAACTATCGTATTTGAATAGTAGCCGCTGAGTTCCACTATGCCGTCACTCGTAAAAAATCAAAATGGCACTACTTTTTCTTCCACGCAATAATGGATTGTTAAACAACTTTACCACCCGCATATTATTATGGAAGTAATGACGTACTTACTGTGTCGTTTTCAAAGAATTAAGAAGGCACTTTCTGAGCAGGTGTAACATAAAATGGTTTTACTGCGTTCATTATACTTTAGGTTTTATTATTCTTTGAAAGAAAACAATGGTCCACAACGCCCTGAAATGGTATGTGTTTGAAATATCGGTGAAGGTTAAGTGTTTATTTTGCAACCTCGTGTCATAAAACATTTGGCAAGAAGGACTTAAATAAGAAAAGGTTAATCCATAAGAATTTAACAGTTCAATCTTTCCATCCTCCTAATTATCCCTATTAGGCTCAAAGTAAAAATATTTGAATTTGTAAAGTAATCGCGTTCTTGTGCCCTCGTTAAATCCTATGCCTGCAATTAAGAAAAGGGCACTCCTGAGTAGAAGCAGCGTAAACTGATTATATTTAAAATGAAGCGGTAACACCCGGCATTACCTCCTCGCATTTGCATAAATAAATGTTATTTCGGAACGAAGGAAATGTTTATTTCAGCTTCAAACCCAATGATGCTTTAATATTTTTTGTCATTAAAAAAATCGCTAAAGTAGCTCCCTTTGAAGTAAGATCACTTGAAATGTTTCTTCCTAAAGGCTTTTCTTTTATTTTCGCAACGGAGCGGGAAAACCTTCCTTTGTGTTAAGGTTAACATCATCAGTATCATCTTATCGGTCCAATCATAAACCGTATTATTGAAAAGTGATTTATTAGGGGTTAACGTATGAAATTGTCGAATTGCACTAAAAAATTCAAATTCGTATTTTTTCTAAAATGTTAAATATTTATTTAATCAAAATATTTACCCTCAATAATCTGTACATTGCTGCCATCTAATCGGAAGTTTATTTATGCCTTTGCGATAGAACTCTGAGGATCTAGATTGGACAAACTGTGTGAAAGCAGTATATAAAAAATTTCATTCCCAGGAGGCACCTGGGAAGAAAATTTAATGATAGTCAGTTGGAAGGTCTGGCGAGTACGGAGGATGACGTATGGTTTTTAATTGCAGCTCCTGTAGAGATACAAAGACTTATCGTGCAGTGTGAGGTCGTGCATTATCATGGAGCAATAATGGTGAAGATCGATTCACGAGCCAGGGCTGATTCACTGCCAGTTTCGCCATCATTGTTCGAAGTTCGGTACATCTGCTATTATTGCTTGACTAGGCCTGAGAATGCTATTATAGTGAATAACGCCATGAAGAGACCACCAAACGGTTACCATTACCTTTTCTAGGTAAGCTTTGCTTTAGGGCACTGTTGCGGCGTTTGACCTTTTATTTTTATTTATTCTTAACAATAATTACATTGCGTTGAATTAAAAAAATATATACATAATAATCAAAAGAATGGTAATTGTACAAAAGAAAAAAAGAAAAGTACATAACGTCAAATATACCAGAATACACGTCAAAAAAAAATAAAAAGTAATAATAAAACATTGAAATTATTAATTACTACATACATCAAAATTAAAATTTGAATTCGTCAATGCTATAGCAACACTTTTTCAACAAAAGGGCATGCAGCTGAGTTTTAAAAATCTTCCAGCTACTTATTGTTTTGTATTCGCTAGGCAATTTATTAAACAAATGAGCTGCCTGAAACCTTGCACCGTGTTTAACTATTGTAAGTCTAGGAAATACCTCATTTATGATATTCTTCCTTCTTGTGCTCTCACGTAACTGTCTATTTTGAATGGTTTCATTTTTTACAAGCTTCTTTACAAGATCTGTTAGGAGAATAAGAATATACAAGCTGGGCACTGTAACTGTATTGACCTGGGGACATCCATTTCATTTTTTGCTTACGCTTATCGTAATGTATCTACTTTTTGTCACATGTCACAATTCGATCCGATATCTTCATTTCTGTACCCATTCAACAAGGCAACACAAGTTTCAACACGCGTTTCTTTCTGCAGATCAGTTAAATCATGAGGCACCCATTTTTCATATTTTTTTATCTTATTGATTTTGATGCAAATGAGTCAATATTATAGGTAAGGTAACGTTAAACTATGCCGCTAATTCCTGTATAGTTTGTCTCGGATCGGCCTCCACCATCTCCTTCAATTCAGCGCTACTCACCTATGTAGGCGGTCGTCCACGTGGTTCGTTCTTCAAGTCGAAGTTTCCATTACGTAAGCGTTTAAATCAAAAACGCTCCGTGCGTTTATTAGCAGTCTCCTCTCCAAACACAGCATTGATATTGGGAGCCGTCTCTGCCGCCTTCTAAGCTGAATAATATAATCAATTGAAATTCGAAACCGAATGTTACAACTTTTTTTTAAAGAAATAGGTATCATGTGAAAAAAGTTTCACTCAAAAATCTCACACCTTGAAGGTTTTATGTCAATTCAAAGTATCTATTAGGTACTATAAAACGACAATTTCATACTTTAACCGCTATTATTAACAATGGCCGGTTTATCTTGGATTAAAAACAATTTACAACGTATGGCTAAGAAGAATTTGGAAGGAAATTAGAATTTTGTTCAAAGCATCCAAATTTCACGTAAGCATTAGTAATAAAAGATTATGGTAAAGGTATTGTGACGTATAAAAATGTAGATATTATTTGCTAGCGTTTCCCTTAATTTCAAATACATCGTAATATAGAAAGACTGTTTTATACACGACGTCGCGAGGCATATAAGAATACACCTGGTGTTAAGTAGATACCATAGCCTATGAGTGCTTGCAAAAGCAACGTCTCTTCTGAGCATGGAGGAACTCGAGACTACTAAATCCATAGTCGGCGCTGTTTAATTTGTGCGTTCGATTAGATCATCACGACCGTCACTGCGACCTAGCTCCTAGATTTAATCTATACTCATGACACTAATGTTTGGTACTATACAATCTGTAATCTTTATAAAATTATCAAAAAAAGTTAGGGAATTCTTTAAGTCACATGGAATATCTATCTAGATACTTATTAAGTAAGAAGGTAAAATTTTGGGTAAAGCTTAATAAAATATATCAATACGCAATATTAATGCTGCGAAAGAAGTAGTTTACGTATCAATATCAATCGAAAAGCATTTTAAACAGAAATAATAAGCCGATAAAGTCACAAGTGAATGCTCTTGGAAGAAAATTTGTTTGAAACTGTGTGCGGTTACCAGTGAACCATAACAGAAATAGTTACTTGCAAGCTAGCTCGACCTTGGCCTCCAGGGAACTTCCATACTGAACTTCACCTCATCTCTAAACCAGTAGTTCTAATGCTCTTGGCAATGGTAAAAGGCGGGCCCTGTAATTGAAGAACTACAGTTATTGACGATGGATACGCAGACCAATGTTTTTCATAGAGTTCAAATGATCTAAATTGAAATAAACACAAATACTTTAACGAAAGCTCCCTTAATTTCAGACATAAGTTGATCGCGGCTTTTCGCCATAAGGGAACGAGGGAGATTAGCACGGCCTGAATAATAAGTGTCCCCGGTGCTGTTTATTTATGCGAAAAGTTATGGCACAGAATACAGAAAAAGGCTGCGTGCCTAAATGTAACTTAAACACCCAGAATTCTTCGCTGAAAAGTTGCACTGTAACTCCAAATATTTAAAAAAGCTATACAAGTAGTGTAAGGTTACCGACTAAAAATTAGTCTTCGAAAATAAAAATAACTAATTTATTAAAACTAATATTTACAAATAAAGATATAAAAAAGACGGGTTCAAAAATGTTTGGGCTAGGTCTGATTTTAAAGACTCGCGTTAGATGGGTTCAACCAAAGTTCACTATGAGATCCCGGACAGAGGTGGCCGGCTACTCCCGGTCACGTCAGGAGGTTGTAGACCGCAGGCAGTAGTGTAGCTCGCCAGCGAACCACAGCCAGTGAGCAGGACCTTGAGGCGCTCTCGGTCGCAGGAGGTTGCAGGCGCTGTTGCAGTAGGGGTCGGTGGAGATCGCCTTGCGATCCATCACCGCAGCAGTCAGAGTTGCCGAGGACACAGAAGAAGTCGAGCGCTGATATACACGGCGAGGCCCAGCACTACAGGGGACAGGGGAGCACACCGCACACAGAAAATAACACCGTGATGCACATAGTACGTTGCTGACTGTATGTTTTTTTGATGGGTGACGTCAAGTATATAATATACATGAAAATAACTCTAATACATTGGAATTTTCAGGAGGTGTATTATTTCAGGGCCTTAAACAAAAACAAAAAAAACTACGTATTTACATCTACAATACTGTAAGACTATAAAATTTAAGATTTATAATTTCTCGTTATAAATTTTAACATGACATTCCGAATAAAGGATACTGCCTATAAATAAAGAGTAATAAAGTTTCCATATTATGTATTATTATAGTACACACGGTAAATATTTTATCATTATAACGGAGCAATACACAAGCTAATCGTTCCTGTATATCTCATATTGTAGTCGCGTCAATGCAAAGCCGCTTTTGTATGAGTATGTGTAATGTTATCATATATATATATGCTATTAGGCCGTTATGTATTAATTTCTAATAGTCATTTCAAAAGGAAAAGCTGGCCAAGTGTGAGTCACACTAAGGCTTCGTTATCACAGTAAAATATTTAAGACTAAATATTTGTTATATATGTAATAATGAATCAGCATTTAGCAGCACGGTAATACTCGCTCCGATTTCCTAGCTAATTTCATTGCTCAAACGAACGGAATAGAGTGATAGCAATACTGTTCTAATTACTCTAATTACCACAGGTAGCATATACCAGCTTGCTTATCTTTTAGTCTATGTCAGTTACTTTAGTTTTACTGCGGATATCCTCTTTCCTGACTCTATCAAGCAGTCAAGTCCCGAGCTTAGTTGATTCCATAATACGCTGAGCGATCAACTTATCCGTAACACCTGCAGTGAAGGCCACGTCTCAGATCTGTAAATTATCACTGGCAATACAATCTGTTCTAAGACTTGTCTTGAGACGTTGAGATATTTTGGACAAATTTGAAAGTAGTTTCCCAAACGTTGCCGAGAAGAGTTGGATTTGTCTGTTGTCCTCTCGGCCGAAGTTGAACTTGTCTAACCTATTCTATACTGCGTCCATTTTATTAAGCAACTTTTGACTGATCATTCTATCTCTTTCGGATTTATGAGATACGCAACACTTGATAGTTACCTGTCTCTTTCTGACTCGTTGAAATGATTACCTGTCAAAAGTTAAATTATAAGATGGACAGTGTAGAGGTATTCGTCAACAACTTCCAGCTTAGTATTCCTAACCGTGACCGGTATATGTATGATGGGACATTCGAAATGATCTTAACAAGTTCATGTTGATCTTCTTATTGAGTTCGTTAAGCAAACCCTAATACCGATATCTCATACGCGGTCTCTTACTCGAGGACTTGACTCCCTTATTTGCTTTTTTCCCTTTACAATGAACTTCGATTTTATTTTAAGCAGCTCTATGGCATCGAGCGCGGGTCAGTCTAATCGAACACACAAGTTAAGCAGCCTCGACGAAATAAAATTAAAATCAGCTAAATAGTATTTTTTTTATATATTACGTCGGGATGTATGCAAGCATAGAGCCCACCTGATGTAAAGCGGGTACCGTACCCTATTAACGCTTGCGATATATATATTAAGTATCACTCGCGCGATGCCTCCTCTGCTGCTTACACAGCAACTCCTTGGGAGCTTATTAGTGACCTCACTCACTCACAGGAACAGAACAACCCTCAAGGGAGTTGTTATTTGGCTGCGGTTTTCTGTGAGGTGGAGGTACTTCACCAGGCGGGCTGCTTTGGTGGGCCCTACCTCTCTTAAAACATCCAGACCAAGACAATCAGACATGCTCATGCACACAAATGTTTGCCTTGTGTGGGGGTGCCAAAGTCGCTTCCATAGATATCAGAAACAACGGCAGATGTGACGAGGGGGTGTGGTTGGTGTCGCCGCAATATGCTCAAAACGAGAACATTGCCAAAAATAGTTAGTTAGTTGCATTCAAGTTCGATTGAGATACGTTGCTCCTTGTTTTAGCAAAATGCCAAGTTGTGCTGTTGCAATTTGCAAAAATAGAAGTGCAGTGGTTAACTTTAAATCAAATGGAATCACTTACTATTATATTACGTTTTATAAGCATAAATACAAAATTAATTTCAAAAATTCGCCGACGCCATTTCTACCCGAACCTTACCACAATGCAAATTTTAAATAATCAACATCTTATTCTAAAATCATACATTGCTTTTCTACCATTACGCAGTCGCCACCGCTCGTTTCCCAACACGCAATGTAAAGCGAGTGATATTATTCGTTCACTGTGTGTGCAGTTTCGAGATACGGCCGCTTGTTTCTGCCGTCGGTTAGGGGTGCGCTTTGACTTCACTTATCGATACGAAGTGTCAATAGATTGCTAGTATTAGATAAAAATTATAAGTCTTTACTGTAGTTATTATTTCATCTACATTTTCATCGTCACCCCCCCCCCCCCCCCCCAAATATGGCGCGTTTTATTGAAGGCAAATCTTATTGTTCCTGCTATAAAAATCCCTCTTAAGTATAGTATATAAAAAGATTTTCATGGAAACAAAAAGGATTAAATATCTTACAAAATCGTTGGATTAAAATGTCTCTATTTTTAGTTTTTTTGAATGGTGAAAAAAAACATTCTGTATTTTATAGCGTTCATACTACGGTGAACACTATAAAATACAGAATGTTTTTTACGTTGTTATGTTAAGTTTTAAAGGATACGCTGGTTAGGTCATTTAAATTTTATAAATATACTCGTAACTTGCTACGGAAAGAAGAAACAATACACATTAAAAAAAATTTTTCAAATTTATTCTATACTTTTCTGCATAGTTTTAAAATTCTTACACTCTAGGTCTTAACATGTAATTTTCGTTTGAGGGTAAGAAGGTCATTAAGCATTAACGAAAAGCACTCACTAACGATCGTATGAAATAAAACCACGCCTACTAAATTAGCGTCAGGACCTACTTAGGACATCCGGTATATAGTGCATTAGGTCATGTCTTCTGATGAATTTTATAACCCTAAAGTTATGCTTTGTGTGCTGTCGACCGTATGCACTCAACCAGTGGATTGTTTTCGGAAATAAAGAAAGGTATGCATAGATTATCAGTTTTGTGCATCACATAGATTACCTCTAAATTATACGTTACTTTCTCTGATCACGCAACATAATATAAGCACTTCAAAAATAGAAAAATAGGATTTGTAATAGAAAAACAATCAAATATATTTCTTATTCATTGCAAGCACTAGCACCGTCATACATAGCATACATTCTAATTACAGAAATAAATTATGAGTACTTAAATCAAAATCTAGACTTAACCTTATCACCTCCACATGGTCCAAAACCAAAATTCCCTTTTTCACCGTTTGCCGCGCAATGATAACCTGTGCGTGAACGAGTAGAAAACGAATTGAGCGAACGGAATAATCGAATATTCGTCACACAATTAATGATTGGTGTTATCGAGTACAGGCTAACGTGAAGCATATCTATGCAGCATAATAATTAGCTACCAGGAGATCAATGTACCAATGAAAATGAACAACTACTACTACTAGTACTTACTACTACTACTCTGTAATCGAGAAAATAATGCGGTAATAAACAACAACTTATCAAAATTTATATAGCAAATATTTTTAAAGCTATGTATGTTCCAGTCCTTGAATATGTCCTAGACTATGGAGATAGTTAGGTTTTGGGAACGTTTAAAGAACTTTTTAAAAACTAGAATAAAAAAATTAAAAGAAAATGATTAACGTCTGACAGAATTGGATGCCAATCGTATAATGAATTAAAAAGAGAGTTACATTGTGCACCTAATAACTAAACTGCTTACTAGCTATTCCTTATCTACATCCGTTAGAGTCCAGTCCCGCTGACTCTATCAAAAGCTCGGGTCTGGGCGACCTAACTTCCCCCCCTCAAGAGCGAAATTATCGGGTTCACGTGGTTTTACTTGAATCCGGTGATTTCGCTTCATACATATTTCCCAACATCTATATTTAAAATTATAATAGACAATCAAAATTACAATACACATAATGAGTGCGATATATAACACTAGAGTAGCTAAGCTGATACTACGGGTTTGTATAACGCGAACTTCACTAATATTGTTTCTCACTTCACTTACACTTTCACTATTTCTTCTTAACGCGTAATTTAGGAACTTGACGTCATAGAGGTGAATTTCCTTTAGATTCATTTTTGTAGAGGATATGTTATTCCTCTTATGCAGGTTTGGCAGCGGAATGACGGCGTCCGTTCACTCTCCATACTGTAATATACATATTTTCTCTCTAATGTTATATTACTGATGACGACAGTGCAATTTTCCTCTATAGTAATTATATATGTGCCATGTACCAGTTGTTTAGTAATGTCACTGCCACATTGCGAAGATAATAAAGTATGATATCTGCTATATAATATCCAACTATGTGAGGATATTCGCTGTATCCTAATATTTTCTATATCAACTAGATGTTGGCTACATTGTGTAGGATTTGGGTAGAACTCCATCAGCTGTTCTATACATGTTATTCTGTGAAACTCCATCACATCATCTTCCGTGCAAAGAAACTGATCTCTCGCGATGTCTCTACATGGTCGCAGGACTGGTTGGTATTTCATCCCATTCGCTATGAGGTAAGGATATTTTGGGATGACTATAAAGGTTTTATTTGTGGAATCATCTAGGACAGGGAGGGAGTACAATTTAAAATAATTATATGTATAATTGTCGGTGAGAGGAACCTCAATTAGAAACGTTATCTGGTTAGATTTTACATATGTTTTTACAGTAAGTATTTCTTCTATCGTAATCAAATTCTGTTCTGATACGGTGTACATAAGATTACTTTGTTTCTCTATCATTTTTAATGTACATAATAATTCAGTGGAATTGATAATTGATTTATGTAATACAGATGTTTTGCTTAAAGCTAGAGCGGTTTCTAGTTCACTTAGTTTAATGTATATAGTGCGAAAGTTCATACTAAATTGATTAAATAAGCTTAACACATAAACTAAATACATAGTGTCTTCCTTTACGTTATCTAATTCTAAAACAATTCTTTCAAGGCGATCTAATCTCATATCTACAATGGCGGTGTTTTCTTTCATAATTTCAGATGAGTTCATAAAGTGATCCAGCATTTCAGAGATGAGAGTTATCTTTTTACCAATTGCCTGCTCATTGGTTTTAATTTCAGAAATTATTTTATCATATTTGACTGCATCGGTATGGTCAAGATTACCAGTTATTAGTTTTATAATTGAACCAGCAGGATCTAGAAGCCCTCGTTTAAATCTATTCGTTGGTACTAGTTCCTGTATTTTTCCTAAGGTGATATCCTGAAGATAGTCTACGTGAGCTTTCATTTCTTTAACTTCATGTTTATACTCAAATTCGCCTTCTAATATTTTACTAAAATCGGAATATTTTTGCATGTTAAAATTTAAATCTTTACTAATACCGTCTAAACTAATAATTTTAACAATAAGCCATTTGTCCATTTGGATATACGCGCGACCTTCTTTTACAGGTAAGATTCCCGGATTTTCATTAATTCGGTCTACTTGAAGAGCCTGGTTCTTGTGGGTCAGCAGGAGTAGACACCACCTGTGAAGGGCGTTTAACATCTTTAATATGAGCAGTAGTTGTCCTATTTCCTATTTGAATAGGGATAATATTACGTTGTTGTTTGTTTGTTACTGTCGCCTTTCTATATCGTGGTTTGTCCTTACTTTTTCTTACATTTATATCTTTTACGTAAATTGTATCGGAAATATCAAATTCTTTTACCTCTTCTCCTCCTTTAATGTTCCTAGCTTTCTCTTTATTTGCTATTAACTTATCTGCTATATTTTTATATAAAACGTTTGTTCTTTTACAGTGATCTGTAAGTAATTGCTGTGTATATGATCTTTCAAAATCTACATTAAAAGCATCATTTGATTCAGTGTGTCCAAAGAGCACTTCAAACGGAGTGAGTCCTGTTGATGAGTGTATAGTACTATTGTAAGCCATAATAGAATACACCATTACAGATGCCGCATCTGTACATTTCTGTTTGTACCTAGCTAACCTATATATTTCAATGATAGTGGAATGAAAACGTTCCACTATACCAGTAGCGTTAGGATTATGTGGAGTGCTTATGTGCAATTGAATTTTATAGAGAGCCATGAGTTGTCTCATAAGGTCATTGTTGAATTCGGATCCAGGGTCACTGGTAATTTTCTTAGGGACTCCATAAAGAGAGAAGTATTTTATTAAGGCTCTTGTAACTTCTGGGGTTGATCTATTGCTTATCTCTATAGCTTGACCGTGTTTGCTAAAGGCATCTACTAAGGTAAGATAGGTTTTCCCTTCTATAGTAAACAGATCTATGAATATTTCCTGCATGGGGGCTGATTGAGTTTGTGTAATTTGTAATATAGGTTTAATGGGGTTACGGTCATATTTCATAGTTTTACAGGCTTCACATATATTTAGTTGGGCTGCTATGGTTTCCTGCATGTTGGGCCAAAAATAATTCCTACGTATTCTGGACATAGTTTCTTTAATACCACGATGGCATGTCTTACCTTCGTGAAGTTTAAGAATGATAGCCTTTTGTTCATTCTCGTCCTCTATGAATACAACACGCTTGGTGCATTCATAGAAGGAGACTTGGCCTTCCTTAAATAATCTGATAACGACGTTAGAGAAGTCTCGACGATGCTGTTCATCTTCAAAGTAGATGAAGTATTTAGTTTTGTCTTTAATATACTCTTTTAAAAACTGTGTTACTAACTGTTCATTATTTATTGGTAAGAATACCTCTATGATTTTCTGTGTCTTATTGGAAATATCTTTTGCTTGCATGCTATCCTTTAACCATGTAAATACTAATATCTGTCTAGGCTTTGTATCTATAGCCTCGTCTAATATAGGCATGCCCTTACCTTCCATGTCAGGGGCAGAATGAGCAGTTACGCTATGTGTTGGGCTATTGCTACTAACTGATCTAATGGGATATTTGGGTTCTGCGATATATTCATCTGAAATCGTAATAGTTTTGGATTCGTCAGAGATCGTTATAGTCTCGTCAGTAATGTGTCTTTGAGCTATTCTAGTCAGTTCCTCAGTAACGTCATTGAGGTACTCCTGTAATCGCTGTTCTTTTTCGTCTATGTTAACTTGTAGAGATGAAGTGTCGTCCTGATTACCTAATGCATTGATTTGAATACGAGATAGTGCATCTGCATTCAAATTTTGCTTTCCATTTTTATGGATCACATCGAAATCATACTCCTGCAGACGCAAGCGCCAGCGCGTTAGTTTACTATCAGGTTCTTTTAATTTATATAGCCAGATAAGAGGTTTATGGTCCGTGTATATGATAAATTTATGACCATAAAGGTAGGGTCTGAAATGTTTCACTGCCCATATAATGGCCAATAATTCTCGTTCTATCGCACTGTATCTACGCTCGGTATCAGTGAGGGTTTTGCTAGCATAGGCAACGGGTCTATCGCTGCCGACTATTCCCTGGGAGAGTACAGCGCCAACTGCTACTTCCGAGGCATCGGTTGTGACTATAAATGGCTTAGACATGTCAGGGTATTGAAGGATTGGTGCATTAACTAACAATTCTTTACACTTATGAAATGCATCAATATAATTTTGGTCAAGAACTACCTTCTTGTTTTTCTTTAAACACGCTGTCATAGGTTGTGTAATTTTTGAAAAGTCTTTGATGAAACGGCGGTAGTAGCCTATAAAGCCTAGGAATCTTTTAATTTCGGTTTGAGTCTTGGGTATGGGATAATCAATGACTGCTTGTATTTTGTCACTATTGGGTTTAAGACCCTCATTTGTAATGGTATGTCCGAGATACAGTATTTCCTTGCGGAGGAATTCCGACTTATCTAGCTGTACTTTTAAGTTAGTTTGTCTTAAGCGATCAAAAACGGTTCGTAATTTCTGTAGGTGTTCTTGTAAGCTAGTGGAGTATATTAGTATGTTGTCGAGGTATACAAGGCAATGAATACCCTGTAATCCACGAAGGACATTGTCCATTGCACGCTGGAATGTTGCGGGTGCTGTTTTCAAACCAAACGGCATACGCGAGAATTCGTAGTGGCCGTTCTCAGTACTAAATGCAGTTTTTTGCCTGTCCTTTTCCTCGATTTGTAGCTGATGGTAGCCACTTGCAAGGTCAAGTGTGGTGAAGTAGGTACTTCTACCTAACTTATCAAAAAGATCGGTTATGTTAGGTAGCGGGTACTTATCGTCGACTGTGATCTCGTTTAGTCGTCTGTAATCTACCACCATACGGTATTTAGTTTCGCCTGATGCGTCACCTTTTTTAATACGAGGTGCACTGGAGCATTCCACGGGGAATGAGATTCTTGTATTACATTGTCATGCAAAAGCTTTTCAACCTGATTTTTAATTTCGTTAGCCTGAGCTTGGCCTTGTCGATAAGGTTTGACATAAATAGTGTCTTCGTTGACAGTGCGAATTTAGTGTTTAACTTGATTTGAAAAGGTAAGAGGTATTGCATCACAATAAAATATATCTTTGTATTCGCTGCAGAGGTCATAGATGGAGTCACGCTCCTCGTTGTTCATGTGATCCAGTCGTAATTTTGAAAGGTTATTATGCAATAATGAATTAACGTCAATGTTATTATTTATTTTATTATTATAAACCTGATCTAACAAGTTCTTCAATTCATTCCATGTAGTTATATCGTTACGTTCACTGATAAGCGCGGCTGCATTCCCGGTCAATTTGCTAGTGAAGCATTGCATTAAATATTCATTACGGTTTTGGTCTCCTTGGTATTTTAAAATCGCGTATTCACATTTTCGTATGTATAAATTTAAAAGTCGCGAATCTCCCGAAAATTGTGGAATTAATGATAATGCGTCACTGGCTTTAATTATTAATTCATTATCACATACATTTATGTTCGAGTTCTCGGATTTAGACATTTTGGAATGGATTGATCACACACAATAAAGTAAACAACAGTATGAAAACTTATGTGAAAAGACACAATAAAATGTAAAGCACAATAAAATATAAAACACACAATATAAAACAATGTAAATAAGTAAAAATTAAAATGAAATGAATTTCGATTAAATAGTTTTAATTACAATATTCTTACGTAACATGGAACGAAAATAAGGCGTTTTCTTTTATTCGCTTATTAATATTTATTTCTTTTTATTCTTATGTACTATATGTATTTAAATTTCACAACTTAACCAGATAACGTTATTACAAAAGAGTTTTATTTCGCAATAACAAGGGAGTGGAAATGAAAGGAAAGCGAAGAGTTTTACTCACCAACCAATCAGACCAATCGCCATAGTCTTGTCTTCGTAGCCTGTAACGTCACTTATTTATTTGTTCGAAAGATCACTCGTAGCCCACGCCGCGTACTCGTCTTCTGACCAAAATTTGATAGTCAGGTGTAAACACAGGAAAGGAGCGAAAAACGGCGTTGCCTTTAGCGAGCGATCCTACACGGCTGCGCCAGTTAGGTTTTGGAAACGTTTAAAGAACTTTTTAAAAACTAGAATAAAAAAATTAAAAGAAAATGATTAACGTCTGACAGAATTGGATGCCAATCGTATAATGAATTAAAAAGAGAGTTACATTGTGCACCTAATAACTAAACTGCTTACTAGCTATTCCTTATCTACATCCGTTAGAGTCCAGTCCCGCTGACTCTATCAAAAGCTCGGGTCTGGGCGACCTAACTAGATACTGTAAATCAACAAATTTTGTAATATCGTAGGTGTATTGTTACGTATTGCATAGCAATTTCTGGGCAATATGAGGTGTAAAGTGAATTTTAATAAAGTCGTGTTCCATCACAGACAAAGCCCCGGGGCTCATTGTTTCTAAGCGACACGGTCGTCTGTGGTCGTGCCTGTACTATGCCAGGAACCGTTTATCTTTGCTGCAATATTCGAATATAACATCAATAAAGCTATCGTATTATAGAATTATAATATAATAGATTTTGCCCATGTCTTCTTCCGCGTTTGACTCCCTTTATCTTGATTATAAGTAGCATAAGTTATTATAAAGCTCTCAAGCTACAATCTTTACCAAATCGAGTTATGTTCGTGTGTGAGTTCACTAGCTGCTATGAGCGGATTTATACAGATGCTCCAGTAGACTCCGAACATGAGCTTTCTGAGTATGACGTTTATCAATTATCTTTTAAATGTTATTATTATCTATTTGTCTGACTGTATATATAAAATAATGGCATTTAAAAGTCACTGTTTTGGTTTCTACGTTCCAATCAAGCTGCATCAATAAGACATTAACGTTGCCGTTAGTGGAGTAGCTAGCAATGCCTATTTCAACACAAGGAAGCAGATTGCATTCCCGGACAAGACAAATATTTGTGTCTATGAAGATATCCATTGGTGTTTGTAAGCGGTTTTGTATGTGTATAACAAGCAGGTTTTTGCAATTTACAGAAAAGTATATGCATATGTTTTTCACAAAACTAAACACCATTACAATGGGAACAAGTAATGGAATTTATGTTTAATCTTGTTTTATTTTAGCGCAGTCTAGTCTTTAGCTTGGGACTAGACGGTACTATGTAATCCGATAATAAATACTCACCCTTAATGACTTCTACGATTTTGTTCAACCAGATTTATTAATTCAATTGTTTTTAACGCCCGGTGTACATATTTGTCACCGTAAAATTATGAAATTCATCATTAAATAGAATTAGTATTTGTATGAAAATGTATAATGATGTCTAAAATAAGAACCAAATGTGTGGAATAAAATTTATTGCACTCAAATATATACATTAAAAAATATTTTACACACAGGAAGTCTATAACTTTCGACGTACAACCCGTACGTCGAAATTTATAGTCCCTCACTATGTTTTCCTTCACCGCCGAGCAAGTAACAATTACATATTGGTACATCTCCAGCGAAGTTCAGTACCGAAATCTC
The DNA here is from genome assembly GCA_947507595.1 of Pyralis farinalis. NCBI lineage: Eukaryota > Metazoa > Arthropoda > Insecta > Lepidoptera > Pyralidae > Pyralis > Pyralis farinalis. The sequence continues at coordinate 21,248,264 of OX382274.1, forward strand.
CAGCGAAGTTCAGTTTAGTACCGAAGCCTCTTGGAAGAAAAGGTCAAGCTAGCGTCAAAGAAACTTGGTGTGCTCAACAGAGCCAAACAGTACTTCAGCGCGGGGCAAAGGCTTATATTATATAAGTCCCAAGTCAGACCGCATATGAAGTACTGTAGTCATCTCTGGGCGGGGGCACCTGGTTATCAGCTAGGACCTTGTGACTCGGTGCAAAGACGAGCTGTGAGAATTGTCGATGATCCTAAACCCACACATGGTATTGAGCCCTTGGGTCTAAGGAGAGATTTCGCCTCCCTTTGCGTGTTCTACCGATTGTGCAATGGGTTGTGTTCTGAGGAATTGTTTGATATCATGCCAACAGCCTTGTTTTACCATCGCACTGCTCGCCGACGACTGGGACTTCACCCTCATACACTGGAACCCCAATGGTCGCGTACTGTGTGGTTCCTGAGAAGCTTTCTACCGAGAACTATTAAGTTGTGGAATGAGCTCCCTGCCGAGGTTTTCCCAAGGGACTACAGTATGGGGTTCTTCAAGAAAGGCGTGAAGAGGTTTTTACAGGGTCGGCAACGCAAGAGTCACACCCTTGGTGTCGCAAATGTCCATAGGCTACGGTAACTGCTTACCTTACCTTACTTAATCAGTCAGGCCGTAAGCTTGTTTTCCACCTTAGTGGTATAAAAAAACATAAATTCGAAAATACGAATTTAATGGCACGTATGTTCGAACCAGAAAGCAGTTTGATAATAGGCTAGTTTTTGTCGATTAAGCCATCACTGCTGCCGTGAATGAAATCAAGTTGAAGGTAGCTTTTTTAATTCTTAAAAAAATAGTTTAGTTAATTCTACACATGTAAAGATAACTTGCTATAATGTTATACAAATGTGATGAGTTTAGTACAAAAACGTCAGCTCGACACTCGACCGATAGAAATAGTTTTGATATTTGAAAAGGTACGAAATTTTATAGTTGTTAAGAACAGCGTTCTCGTAACAAGAAATATTATGAAATAGTGTTCTCTATATCTAAGTGTAAACAGTATTATATAGCTTAGGTTACAAAATATAGCATTGAATATTGATTATTTCATTCCCGTAAGATTCAACATATAAAACCACCATCTTTATAAGTATTATTAAGAAATAATATTTAGTTAGTTAACAATATTACGAAATATTATTTGTTTTATTCCCCTTAAATTGAGATTGCGTATATTTTTATAGTTAAGACCAAATTTCGTAACTTGGATGTAAGAAATAGATACGAAGACTATATTTATTATGTAGAGCAGTATGTACAATTATAAATAAAAACTATGTACTTATTTAGGACGCTAACGGCAATGAACCTAAAAAACTAGGCAAAGTGAGAAAGAAACGACAAAACGCATTATATCATCTTCTTACTCTCGTTTTTAGGGAAGGGAACCTGAAATTCCCTTCTGATAACAACCAATTTGGTTTTGATGCGTGAGTTTTCACCTACATTATTCCACTTTTGCGTTATATCTGTATCGTATCTTTTACTATGTACTGTTTCGGATATTCTACCTACGCGTCGGTACCTACAAGGCGTGCCTCTTCTTACCTTAACACTTTCACTCCATCCTTCTGACCAACTATTATTCTAACATCAACGTTGCCAACATTGCCAGCCGAACGTTACATCACAGATTCTGCGCAAACCTCGCTTCTTGACCGCGTATATTCCATTTTCATCTTTCTTACATATCCGAATATCGCTTTCATATGTTAACGTTGAGATAAGCATCACGTTGTGTATACCGAGCTGTGCTATCTGGCTGCAGTATTTACTGCTAAGAAGTTTAGTGAACATCCCATTCACAACCCGTACTCACCAGCATCTTCATATTAGTGGTATTCCTTCTATTCATGCTAAAAACGCGTCCAACAAACCAATCATATTTTTGTTCCAATATTGCATTAGCAACCGTTTTCAGTCAATAACGGATGAAGATGATAGAACTTTAGTTTTCAATAGTACTACTACAGTTATAATATTTATCGACGTGGCAAAGCCACGACTATTTCTCATCTTTATATTTTAGTAACCAGAGCGACAGATACATTGATAGGGAAGTCACGTTTTCCGCTGTAGAGCATGAATGCTACCGTTCGTCATCCAGGTTCCGCTTGACTCACCTAGATAAGATCACTTCACACGAACGTACATATTCACCTTGGGCGATAGTCATGGCTTTTGTTAAACCATGTGGTTCTATATCAGTTTGTCGGTGACATCATCCAGTATAAACTAACTGGGTGCAAGTGAAATTATTATGTATGGGGAATGCATTATGCGTGCAAAGAATTAAGTATCCTCACTGTTACCTGTACTCAATATATTTACGAAAACAAAATGTAAGTCGAAAAATATAGTCATTTTTAAACTTCAGTGAAAATCTTAAAAGCAGGAACAAGTTGCATATGACGGTACATTGGCTTACTAAGACTGGTAGGCATTTGTAAATTGTATTCAATTATATAATGAGTTGCCTGAAATGGTTCAGTCCTTTCGGAGAATATCTTTAAAAGTTATGTCAAAAATGCTTTTTGTAAAACGGCTTCTCACAGAATTGATGAATATCTAACTTCAACTTTCTTCTCCTTTGTCATTGTTAACTATTCAATTTTATCAACGTCTGGAAATTACTCAGGAGAAACAACCATATATATCTAATTCTTTTCTACCACTTGACATCATTATTATTGTACAACATATATGTATGTATGTTAACGCCGGGTCCCCTGCGGAGTAGTCAGAGAGAAAGGAGCGCCATAAGACGCGGTCCTTACATACTTCACTCGCTTCTTAAACATTCATAGCTCTTTTTATGCACGCTTGCCGGTGCCTGGGGCTCCTGACATCACATTCTGATAAAACACGACCAATTTGGCCATGGTAGGTTAGTCTCGACTATCATAATTATATTGAAATATCTAATAGGCGATTTAAAAGAAGATCAATATTGGCAAATTCCTTCTTCGCCAATGATTATTCCAAATTTCACAATTACGTTGTAGATTAAAAGCAGAAAAAGGATAATTATAACAAAGAGGGTTTTACTTAAATATATATATATATATGTCGTAACGTGGATCTAATAGTCGTCAGGTGGCTCGTTGTTCATGGCGAATAAAGCGAAATACCAGCGTAGTTAATCTTCTCAATATTTAATCAGCCAATTACCACAATTACACTTTTAACAAAAGTTATGCTTAGATCGTAGATTACAACAGATTCAAAATGCGGCGGACGCGACACGCGCGATTGGCTCCATTGCTCGATTCGTAATGCCGCTTCCAATGACGGTATCTCATCTTGACGTTTTTGACAACTGACAACAATCGACATTTCGAGCAAACCATAACAAACACAACCGGTGTTGCCAATTCAACGATGTCGATTCCACCCAAGCGCCAACTTGACATTTTGATCCGTTATTATTAAAACTAGCATCACGGGGATTGATTTCTTCCGGGCTTCTCAATATGGTGTTGCTACCTCTGCGACATATATATATGACGTCTCTATATAGAAAATTATATTATGTTAAAATCTATTTACAATTTTAACATAGATATATTTCAGAAAATATCTAATAATTCTATGGAATCAATTTAATACCTATATTATTGCTTTCCTTCAAATATAATGTCATTTTTTTATTTAGCACGAGGGCTCGTTTCGGTTTGCAGTAGGCAATATATATGCAACCAAACGTTCATGGTAACAACTTATTATGCATATCTTAATAGGATTCGTGCATAGATTAAAGTTTTACTAAGCTTTATCTGGTAAGCCTTCAGAGCCCGTTATATACCTTTTCCCATACATTTCGCGGTCATATATGACCACACGGGTTTCGAAGGTAAACTTCCGAATCGTTCACTTCACATTTTGTTACTTATCAATAAGATTATCAGTAACTATGTTCTAACAAACAAAATTACTTGTTCAGTGCCGAGCTGGTAAAAACCTCACACAGCTTTTGAAAAATCTTTTGTTATATTTATTCACAATTTAAGGTTACGCGGAAGAAAATCTGGATAAGAAAATTAAACAAGATTAATTAAGAGACAAAATAATACTGTACCTACTAACTACAGACAAAATGTATACGTACGCAAGGACAATAAGATCCGTCCGGCGCCTGAAACCATTTGTATTCGTTAGAGCTGATTCGATGTAATCTATATGATAATACGCCGTAGAGCAGTCAACACATAATTGTCCGCCACAATTGAATGGGACATTGGTGTAGTTCGTGATTGTCTAGTTAAATTATTAACTGGACATCGTCACGGTGATGTATAGCATCATTATTATCAATTTAAATCCCTACACAGTAAATGAGAACAATAATTCATTCATTATACTTTAAAAGGATTTAATAAACCCTTTATGAATTAAGTAAGTCATTTGATAGGCGTGCGCGGGGATATGAAGCCAACGCATAGAGGCCCCTTCGATAAGAATGATGTAATGTATTATACCCACCGTGACCAGCTTTAGGGGATATTAATGGGATAATATACCCATGAACAGGTCATGGCAGGTATTGGGACTATTGGAAATATGTCGGAAAAAGCGGGCTATACCCAATTAAATACGTTAGATACGTAGTGCATTTACAATCACTCTACACTGAAAACAAATTAGTATCAACAGTGCACGCGTGCGAAGCCAGGGCGGGTCGCTAGTATTAGATAAATTAAAATTGAAAAGGTTTTTGTAGCAAATTAAAGTGAAAAATTTGCCGCTCAAATTTGTTCTATTTGACTCCTTAACAATAGTGGGGAATAAAGGATGCGTTCTCACTTTTGCTTGCGAATAGCGCCATGTGTTAAAAAGAGACAAATGTTTCATGTAATATTGCAGATCTGCGAGTACATTATTTCATGTCCCGCGCGCCCTAGGCGTCACGGTGCTTGCTATTTGTCGAGCAATTTTCTTGTATGAAACAGCAATTCTAGTTGTAGTACTTGAAAAATAGTATATAAGATCTGTGTTTATTTGTATGTTTGTATGTTTTGGCGTGCTCGATGGCGCAATGGTGAAACGCGCTGTCACGTTACTTTGACACCGACGCTCGTGGGTTTGATTCCTACACAGGACAAACATTTGTGAGCATGCATGTCTGTTTGTCTAGGTCTGGGTGTTTTCAAGAGGGGTAGTTCGCATCAGAGCAGTCCATCTGGGGAAGTATCTCCACCTCACACAAAATTAAATAACGACTCCCTAGAGAATTGTTGTGTTCGTGCATGTGAGTGAATTTGCCAGTGAGCTCCTAAAGAGTCGCTGTGTTAGCAGTAAAGGTGGCCAGGCATCGCGCGAGTGACACATAATGTGTCGCAAGCGTTTATAGGCTACGGTAACCGCTTTACATCAGATGGATCGTATACTTGTATGCCTCCCAACGTTGTGTTAAAAAATCGCATTATTATATGTAATGGTATAAGAATGAAATTAATGCGAATAATGATAAAAACTGAACAAACGTAATGCTTAATTCCAAATCACTAGTATTTAATAAAGACGATTTAATATAACATAATATATAATACGTTATTGACTATATGTATCCATATCTTCACGCCAGCAGGCCAATTCTAAGCTAAAAAACCAACAGCTGCACGTTTACGCTTGTCATTTGAGTCGTGCAGGAATAGTGCAGTACCAATATGTGTATTCTATTAAACATTTTCTGCACTGCAACTACGCTGGAACTGCGCGTATCCTGCACTGCAACGGCACTGCAACTACGCTGCAACTGCGCGTATCCTGCAAATGAACTACTTAACGCCTGTCATATTACCATATTTCAATCTAATAAATTGAATTTTTACTGAATGTTGACTCCTATAGTTTCACACCCGATTGCCCTTGGTTGCCGGCGTGGAGATATTTCTAACTGAAAAGAAGCTTTACTTAATAATATATTCCTACAAACATTTCCCAAAACAAAACAAATATTTTGCAATATAAATCACCGCTTCAGAATATTAATTTCTCTTCGCAAAATTTGCTTGAGACTAATTTTAACAAAACAGCCGATAAACTACTTCAAAACTTCTGTCATCGCTATACAAATGTCGAAACAATTTAACAGAATACGATTACGCTTTTGACGATATTGCAGGAAACGTGCATGTGCAGTGCAGGTTTTTTAATAGAATAGCAAATCATTTATTGTAGCATTGCTGCAACGCTGTTGCTGTCAGATCGCTTAACAGAATAACGAAACATCAAAATGTACATATTTTGACATACGTCGCGCAGCAGTGCAGTTGCAGTTATTTAGCAGAATTGGCCTACAGTTCTGTAGCGGGGTAGGCAGAGTGAAGCGATTGCATTAAGATGCAGTCTTTGGACACCTCTCTCGCTTCCTTATATTCATAGATATTTTCTTGCACGCCTGCCAATTTCTAGTTTTTCTGACATCACCTTCTGATAAAACTCAACCAATTGGTCGTGATAGGTGAGTTTTAGCCTTCACCGGCTCTTACATATTGTCACTTTCACATTGTATTACAAGCGTTCATAGACTACGGTAACCGCTTTACATCAGGTGGGCCGCATGCTTGTATGCCTTGCATCGTAGTATAAGGAAAAACAACGGAGTACACTCCACAACTTAAATGTTCTCAGTAGAAAATTTTTCTGGAACCGCACAGTATGCGACTATTACGGCTTCAGTATGGGACGAATTTCCAGCCGAATGCGAGCGGTGCCATTGTAAAACGAGGCTATTGACATCATATCTAACAACTCATCGGAACATAAGTCCATTTTACCATCGATTGTACACACAAAGCGATGCAAAATTTCTCCTTAAACTCAAAGACTAAAATACTGTATACAATAATTGCTATAATACCACATCAACCCTTACTCATCCCACTGCAGGGTACGGGTCTCCCTTCAATCGATGGGGTTTAGAGCATATTCCACCATGCTGCTCAAATGCGGATTGGCGGAGGCCAGAGTTTTCAAGCCGGCCGAGGACCACTGACTTAGCTTAACGACTGTCATCTATGGACAACAGCCGGGACCGATGTCTTAATGTGCCCTCCGAGGCACGGAGTAACTCGAGATAGATAAACCCATCCATAGACAGGCTGTCAACATTGCTTAACCTGCATGTTCGGTTAATGTGACACGCGCAACGACGCCATCAAGCTGTCATTGCTATAAAAACATGGCATTAATTGGTGTAAATTTTAGCTCTCTTGTTTGGAAAATTTAAAATATGTTACTTATCATCACAAAAAGTGCATGTATACATTTCGATGACAAATACAAAGCTCAACAACAACAACAAAGCTCGGGAGCCTGCAAAGACATGTTAAAATTTAAATAAAACATGGTTGCCGAAGTTTTGGTTGTATTTGCATGTAGCAGGGATCAAAACGATGTGATACTGTGAATTAAAAATTACATCGTTCCGTCGTTAACAATTTAAATTGCAATATATATATCAGTGAAATAAACGACAATCATTGAAACATGTAGTATCGGAGTGGCCGGTTTATGCCGAAAGCACATTGCGAGTGAAATTTCATGCTACATAGTGCGGAAGCAGTGCGAACAGTCGATTGTTAACAATTTATTTTTATATTTCGCACGATGATGGATACGCGGATGTTCGCAATATAAACATTCAGTTAAGCTGTTACGTCATAAATAAATTTTAATGTACCTACTCTGGCAGTCCACTGTATTGCTAGCATTATTCACATGTTGCGATGATTCGACACACTTCGAGCATTTTTATGCCATATTGACTGCACTAATAGGTATGTTTTTACGAATCAAAGAAGCGAGTAATGTGTGTAAGGGCCACATCTTAAGGCCGTCGGCGTCTGCCTACCTCGCAAAGGGTTTGACTTGAAGTTATAGTAGTAGTAGTAGTAGATAATAGAAACTACTAATGGTGTAATACGACTACGCTGTTGCGGCCACGTCTTACAAAAAATCGGCCAAGTGCGAATCGGACTCGCGCACGAAGGGTTCCGTACCATTATCTATAAAAACGGCAAAATAATCACGTTTGTTGTATGGGAGCCCCCTTAAATATTAATTTTACTCTATTTTTTAGTATTTGTTGTTATAGCGGCAACAGAAATACATCATCTGTGAAAATTTCAAGTGTCTAACTATCACGGTTCAAGAGATACAGCCTGGTGACAGACGGACGGACGGACGGACGGACAGCGGAGCCTCAGTAATAGAGTTCCGTTTTACCCTTTGGGTACGGAACCCTAAAAACCGACAAGTTACGTGGGGATTTCCATATGAGTAGAAGAGGTAGGCCCAAGAAATGTTGATATGCGTGTCATTAGTAAGGGGATGTCGTAAGGGATGCTGGAGACTGCACGAAGTAGAGAAGTAAAAGTCGTGAAGTTCCGAAGCGAAAGCTTAGGTGGTTAATGCGATCGGCAGTAATGCTCGGATTATGAGTGTAATATGAATAAACTATCTAGCCTAGCTTCGCCTACCTACGCAGATTTATTTTTTATATTCATCGGGAGGAATACAAGGCCCACCTGATGGAAAGCCGTTACCGTTGACTATGAAGCTTATAACACATTAGGTATCACTCGCGCGTTGTCACCTCGGCTGCTAATACAACTACTAATTAAGAGCTTACTGGTTCGCATACACATTCATATACAGGAACACAACTTTTATTTTGCGTTATTTGGCTGTAGTTTTTTTCCCCAGACAGGCTGCTTTGATGCGCCCTACCCCTCTTAAAAACACCCCATACCGAGAAAAACCGACGTGTTCATGCACACAAATATTGGTCCTGTGTGGCAATCGAACCCACGAGCGTTGGTGTCAAAGTAACGTAACAGCGCGTTTCGCCACTGCGCCACCAAGCTCGTCGAAATAGTGGAATAATTTAATTCCTTCCTTCCTTATTTAAACTTACAGTGACATAAGCTGCTGGTCGATCACATTTATTGCAAATCACAATTCACAAATGCCCTCAACTGTCCGTTTTGTGCAGGAATACAATGCACCTGATGTAAAGTGTTTACTTTAGAATAGACTATAAACGCTAGCAATACATTAAGTGTCGCTTGCACGACAATGCTACAAGGAGTTGTTATTTGGCTGCGGTTTATTATGAGGTGAAGTTACTTATGCAGATGGCTGATTTGTAGTGCCCTATATCTCTTAAGAACATTGAGACCATAACAAATAGATATATTCAAGCACAAAAAAAATCTGTGTGGGATTCGAACTATTGGTATTAATGTAGCATTGCTAACCTTTTCACCACCGAGCTCGAAAAGTTTGTAAAATAAATTCATTATTTTCAGAAAAATTGCAACACTGTAATACCGGCGATTGTGTTAAAGCTGATTTCAAAGCTTGGAATACGCGTTCACACTCACTACACTGTGAAAATGTTTCATTTTGCGATACATTTTATTTAAAGCAATAGATGTATTTTCTATCTTTTTTTAATAGTAAGCTGTTGCTACCTATAAATACTTTCAACACCACCACAATCACCCGTACATGGCCGATCCTGTCTATAAGGAGGTTATTCCACAACCTTTGGTGGTTCTATAGTTTTAAGACATTACTTGTGCGTATCGACAAAACGTAAAACTAACATTATAAACATGACAAAAGGTATGGATAAGCAAAGCTTATAGAGTTAAATTATTTACAATAAAAAGAAAATAAACCCTGGGACTGCACCATTCTTCTCTATAGTGTGATCCCGTTTTCTAATCCCTTAGGACTGGCGGGGTCCGCTACCTAAGCCTAAGGATTTGGAGAAGATACAGATTTTGACATGATGCGATTACCGTCAGACCCCCATAAACCAGAGAGCAAACCATACCCTTTCTTACATTAGGTCACTCGTCTTTTGAATTTTAACTACATAGACGTGAGGGTTTCGTCTCGATATTTTTCTTCATCGCCAAGCAAGTGATCATTACCAATATGTACTTAAAAAAATATGAATTTCGTGGTACATGACCCCGCTAGAATTCTAACTAGGAACCGTTAGTCAAATAGCTGGTTGTTAATTCACTGGGCTATCACTGCTATAAATAATCTATACTAATATATAAAGCGAAAATGTTTGTTTGTTCATTTGGTTGTTGATTTTTTGAAAGCGCTAATCTCAGGAACTACCCGTCGGATTTGAGAAATTCTTTTTGTATTTCACAGTCCAATACTTGAGGAAGACTATGGACAATTCATCATCACGAGACGACACTTAGAAGCCGAGGAAGAAGAAATAACGTAGAAAAGCAGTTCCTGCAAGATACCGGGATACGCGCAGACTAAGGCGCGGAGTCCAGCTAGTACCACGTGTAATACTATTTTTAAAAATCCGCGTTTCTATTTTTGAGTAACGTAAACTATATGATCGTATGTTAGGCGCATTGCGCATATATTTTTAAATAAATAAATTATCCGCCGCGGTCTTCTCTTTGTTGGTTAATAAAATATACTTGAATGTATTACAATTTAGCGTGAAATGAAAACTCTTTGGCTCTAGCGAAATAATACCAATTTTATTTCACAGACGAAGTGCAGCAAACAGTGAGAGCGGAACCATTTGCGGCCGGCGACGGCGCCGCGGGCGTACAATACGCTAGACCCCGCAGACCTCTATTGTTCACTATAAACAAAATTTTATTAGAAACTCCTTGGCCATTCCACTCTTTGCAGTTTCTCAGTCTTTGAAAAATAAATATAATAATGAATGCAGTTTGACTAATAGGACTTATTGTGAAAAATATATACAAGCTAATTCAGTTGTAGTTATTTTAAGGAAGAAAGCGAGTATTGCGTGACCATGTATTATTAATTTAGTCTAAGTTCAAGTAACTGCCTTCCTAATTTGAAAATTTAAAATTTCAGGTAATAATTTAAAGACTATTTTAAACATGTATTTTAAAGAAGAAAGCGAATATTGCGTAATCACATGATATTAATTTAACCTAAGATCAATGGACTGACTACATTTCTTAACGTGAAAATTGAATATTCCAACTAATAATTAATTATTTAAACATATATTTTAAGGATGAAAACGTGTATTGCGTGATCATGAAATATTAGTGTAACCTAAGATCAAGAAACTGCCTTCTTAATCTAAAAATTTAATATTTCAAGTAATAATTAACAATTTAAAGATTACTTTAAACTAATACTACTATATATTTTAAAGAAGTTAGGACGTATGCGTAAACATGTTATATTAAATTAACTTAAAATTAAAAAACTAATGTAATAATCAAAGTAGTAATTAGTTAAAGACTATTTTAAAAAATATTATATACTCGTAGATTACTGCTAGCATTGCTTGATCATGTTGTAATATATTAATTTAAGCTAAGATCAAGGAACTACATTCCTTAACCTGAACACTTTATATTTAACTAGTAATAATTATTATTGATGATGTAGTGTTGGAGCAAGTGGATGAGTTTGTATATCCTGGAAGGGCTTTTAGCAGCAATGCAAGGTACACCACTGATGTAGAGAGACGGATGAGTGCAGGGAATAGCGTGAATGGAGCGTTGGGTAAATTTCTAGGCGGCCGAAATCTAAGCCAGAAGGCACAACTCGTTGTACACAACGCGGTGCTAATCCCAACGCCAACTTATGGAAGTGAAACCTGGGTATGCCAGAGAGAGCATGAAAGTATAATAAATGCGGTCGAGATGCAAGCAATGCGCAAAATTTGTGGTGTAACGCTTGCTGACTGCGTTCGTAATGATGACGTAAGAAAGAGAGTTGGTCTGAAAGATAGTGTCGAGGTAAAGATTAGAAAAGGTATGCTCCGTTGATTCGGACATGTACAAAGAATGCAGGATAAAAGAATGACGAAACAGATATACAATGCGAAAGTGGAAGGATGTAGGAGCGAGGAAGACCAAGACTAACCTACTGTGACTAAATTGGTCGTTTTTATCAGAAGGTGATGTCAGGACCTTAGGGACAGGCGAGCGTGCATGAAAAGAGATACGAACGTTAAAGAAGCGAGTCAAGTGTGTAAGGAGCGCGTCTTATGGCGCTCGGTTCAAGGGACCTGGCGTGAAGATTTACATACATACTAATCATTATTTTTTTAAAGTTTATAATAATTTAATAACAGGAGTTTTGTGGCAATTTAAGTAATGTTTGGAGATATAAATTACCAATCAATCTCTCCTGCACGTAATGCATTTTACCTGTTAACAAATGGAGCTTTGGTAAACGAGAGCACAAAGATATTTAATGAACAACACGAACGGGAAGTACTTCCACTTACGTCCTGCCCTATTAATTGCCACCAAATGAATCAATAGACTAAGACATTTTATGCCACGTCATAAACGCGATTGATGCGAAAAGCCATCAATTTATCAATACTGCGGCACTGTATTAACTTGAAATTATCGAGGAAACAGCCTATGATAGACAGAGGTATTGATGTGTTCGATACATTAATGATTTACGACGATACTATTATACGAAATGACCAGTAGTAGAGTTAAGAATATATAGAGTTATTTAGTATACAATTTATAAGAATGCCGTAAAGGCGAAACCGGTCGGTAAAAATAAGAATAAGTAATAAATAACCTTATAAAGTGGAGTCTGTACAAGTATTTGCATAAGCAAGATGTCTTTAAAATTCCACCAAGCGGGAACAATCAACAGTATAATATATTTTTTTATTTGGTATTTTTTACTAAATGAGGGGATGCATACAAGCATATGGGCCACCTGATGTAAAGCGGTTAACGTAGTCTATGAACGCATGAAATCACATTAAGAGTCGCTCGCAAGATGCCACCTCTGCTGCTAACACAGCTACTCATTAGGAGCTTACTGATGTCCTCACTCACTTGCAGGAACACAACAACCCTCCAGGGAGCGGCTGCTATTTAGCTGCGGTTTTCTGTGAGGTGGAGGTACTTCCCTAAACGGATTACTTTGATGCGTCCTACCTCTCTTAAAAACACCCCGACCAACACAAATAGATATGTTTATACGCACAAATGTTTGTTCTGTGTGGGAATCGAATCCACAAGCGTTGGTGCCTAAGAATAAATTTTGGTATCATCTATCTAACCATATCTATATCTTAACACGAAGTCCCAAGGCTCCTGCCGTCCACTGATAAAAAAAAGTCCAATTTGGTCGTGATATAGAGTTGTTAGTCTCACAATGTGGATTTCATTTACTATTGTATACAATATCGAAATAACAATTTATTCTTTTATACATAATGTATATTTAATTCAACAAATTAATAAAAACTAATTCATGATCAAAAAGTGGCATTTGTAAGACTGGCACAAAAGTTTTTACAAACAACATTTTCTAATGTTTTTTAAATATCATTCTGCAAGCAAATATATAATTTAATATAATATTACACCAAATTTATCTATTTGTATTATCTCTCTAGATCTCTCCTTGCGCACATAGTATAAGATCTCACAGATAATTACTATATAAATCCCAGATAAAGATGGGGCCATAGTACTACTACATGTATAATTCGAAGTCGACTTTAATATTACATATGCTGCATTGCCTTTAAAATAAGTCTCAGTATGTTGGTGTCCAAGCAAATTATAACAAAGCCAATTTGATACTTGGCAAGCGAAAAGTTTAACCTTGCTTGTTTCGCGTGATTGCTTAAGAAAGTCGTTCTGAATTCATCTGTAGGTATTTTTATTTCCTTTTTTATAACTGTTGCCCGCGACTCTGCCCACGTGAAGCTTATTTTCACGGCAACCGTATTTTTTTCCAGGATGAAAGTTGGCCTAATACATTACATCATTCTTATCGAAGAGGCCTCTACGCGTTGGATTCATACGCGCACGCCTATCAAATGACCGGGATTAAAACCCGTGATATTAAAGAAATAATAATAGCTTGTGGCGAGCTGTTGGTGTTGGTGACACCACGGGTACCGAGTGCTCGAGAGAGTCGATCAGGGCCTTCGACTCCGATTATTTTACGATTACACCTGTTTGCCTCACAACCTAATAATATAATAAATCCTAAATGTGACCGTAGATACGGAAATGAAAAATTCTCTCTAAATATGTCTTATTTTCCGTTCCGAATAGCCTTATTTTCCGTTTTATAATAAACGATTTTTTTTCTCTTATTCATATCTAACAAACAAATTACCTAGTAGTAAATGCCTTTCTACATTAATATAGTAGTTAAGTCAGATGCCTAGCACTATTGTATTTAGTATGGGGAGGACCTAGTGACCTGTCAGGTTTTCTACAACCCTTCTGGCATCAGTCACTCACTACATGGGTCTACAAAAATATGGCTCCTGTTATTGTAAAATTAAGTGACCAATGTTTATTACATTAACTACGTATTTTTACCGCAAAAGTAAAGAACAATTTACTAAAATAATAAATAAATACAAAGCGAACAAAGTAAATTGCACATTCTTTTAAGTATTGAAACTGACTCGCAGCCATTGGAGTACAGTTTCCTTCTGCACACAAGATTCACAGCAACGGGATTCTCCTTTGTGCTGGTTTTATTAAATCCTCGTCCGAAAAATTGCTGCTCGCCAAATTGTATGCACTAAAAATTTTCTCAAAGTAAAATTCAACGGTCATAAGTATGAAGAAAATATCTGTTTATGATAAACAATTTACTACAATAGATTGCTCACAATTTCATCTACACCTATGCAGGTTTTCGAGGAAATTTACCAAAATTGGCACGGTATACAAAAATCCATGTTCAGTCATCAGGTGTGCGCTGAAGTCATAAAACCATGACGGAAATGGTGAACCGAAAAAACACATTTCCATGCTCGGAGTTTCTCTGCGAGATAGGTTCAGAATTGAACACATCCATAGCAGAACTGGAGTTATCGACGTGGCTCTAAGGATCAGCAAGCTGAAATGGCAGTGGGCAGGCAGCCAGGAAGTCAATTCCAAAACTTCCTACTCCTACAAATTTCTTCTGATTAAATTCGTTGTGAGTTCCAAGGCAGCTGTAGTTTAACCCCCGGGACAGCAATGAACTTCACTGTTTATTGCCTTTTTGGTGGTCGCCGCTGTTAATTCTGGCTACACAGGAGACACAGTGGTGGGTATGAGTGGTGGGCCTGTCCTGTTAAAATAGTGGGCAGGCTACATAGCTCGGAGAAGCCGTTAGGGCAGAAAGGTTCTTGAATGGCGACCACTAACCGGAAAACGCAGCGTAGGACGGCCCCCACATGATGGACCGACGATCTTGTGAAGAATGCAGGGAGCCATTGGACACAAGCAGCACAGGACCGATCACTATGAAGGTCTAAGGGTCTTATGTTCAGCAGTGGACGTGCCTCGGCTGGTATGATGATGGAACGAAATTGCTTAGCAAATCTACTCGCCGCTACGACGCGGACGGTAAAAAGAATACGCAGCTCTTATTGGCTATCAACACCGCGTCACTCATCGACTTATTGATTGAAATATCTTCGTATTGGACAATAGCTTCGATTCACAAAGATATTTAGACTCTAAAATACTGCGTTTAGGTGAGTGAGGGACGGCTTCATGCGCCGTATCCTTGTCTTACCATCATGTTTTTCGTAATGGGTATATCACATACGTTACCGCTGTAAAGACTGTCGAATTAATTTTGTAACACCGTATATAATATCACAAGTTTGTACAGGCGACGACAGAACTAGATACACTCATGCATCTTATGTCGTAGCAGTAAAAGTGAAATTTGCATGGTTTTTTGAAACGCCAACATAAAATCTCTTATATTTTTGCTTTTTTGTATACAACGCCTGGAGATATACAAGCATACAGCTCTTCTGATGTGAACTTGGAGATGTTACCGTGGCTTATGAACGCTTGCAAAGCAAGTTGCCACCCCTACGGCTAACACAACAACTTCTCAGGAAATTACTGTCACACTACTCACTCGCAGAAACACAACAACCCTCCAGGGAGTTGTGATTGGGCGGTTATCTGTAAGACGGAGGTATACGGGCCACTTGATGTAAAGTAATTGCCGTAGCCTATAACCGCTTGAAATACAGTTTCACAGTTTCATAACACAGTAACTCCTTGAAAGATTTGATAATACCACTCAGTCGCAGGAAAACATTCAATTCGATACGCCTTACCTACCTTTCATAAAACTAGCGTATCCTAATCGTACCTACCGCAACCAATTGACTTCCTCACTCGACTTATTAATATTCATACAATCACGATCGAAGTAAACTTAACAATCACAACATCAAACAAATCCACTGATTTTACTTTGCGAACGTACATTTCATATTGTTCAAATCGTCCAAGTTTTACCCCAAAAACAATGACTGTGTTAATGTT
The DNA here is from genome assembly GCA_947507595.1 of Pyralis farinalis. Taxonomy (NCBI): domain Eukaryota; kingdom Metazoa; phylum Arthropoda; class Insecta; order Lepidoptera; family Pyralidae; genus Pyralis; species Pyralis farinalis. Next base: position 21,264,637 of record OX382274.1, read on the forward strand.
CTGTAATTTAAGCGTTACAAGTTTACGACTTAATTTGAACTCGTAATCAGTTTAGAGGAGCACCTCGCGAGACGGAGATTGCCCTCGGAAACAAACGGCCCGCACGTAAATCTTGTCGCACTGCGAGTACGTAGCAACATTGCGTTTTTAACTTTACTGCTTTGCTCTCTAAACGTGCCTTCACGTCCTATTTCCTGTCTCTCGTTGCTCCGTATTTTACTCGAAGGATTTTGGTACAATTTGATACTGTTTTAGGATATTGAATAGCAATTTACGGTGGTATTGCACCGCCTAATGGCAAACGCGTGTATCATTGTTAGCGTGGCAGTCGATTTTAACGTTAAAAGTTTATTGTAGGTAATTTTTAAGGGAGGTAGGACGCATTAAAGCTGCCCGTCTGGGGAAGTACCTCCACCTCACAGAACACCGCAGCCAAATAAAAACTCCCTAGAGGGTTGTTGTGTTTCTGCGTGTGAGTGAGGTCACCAGTAAGCTCCCAAGGAGTTGCTGTGCAAGCAGCAGATGAGGCATCGCGCGAGTGATAAATAATATATCGCAAGCGTTAATAGGCTACGGTACCTGCTTTAGGTCAGGTGGGCTGTATGCTTGTATGCCTCCCGACATAGTGTGAAAAAAAAGATAAAAAAATCTTGAGAAATTGAAAAAAGAAATTTAGTTCTTCTTATTATATACAACGTTGGGAGAAATACAAGTATAGGGCTCACATGATGTAAAGCAATGGCCGTAGTCTATGCTTGCAATACATTAAGTAAGTATCTTCACCTACACGCAGGAACACAACAACCCTCTAGGGAGTTGTTATTTGGCTGCGGTGTTCTGTGGGAGCGGAGGTACGTTTACAGACGGGCTGCTTTGCAGTGTCTACCTCTCTTAAATATGTTCTAGTTTCTCTGTTCAACGTATAATCCACATTAGTCCATCATTTTCTACTTCAGGAATGACGTAAATAGGTTTTTACAGAGTCGGCAACACGTGAATGGTGCCCTAGGTGTTGCAAATCTCATTAGTGTTATTTTTTTTTACTAATCGGCAAGTTGCAGACGGTTTTCTCAGAATTTATTATATAATTACATATGGCACAACAATTTAAGCATGTTAAAAAAAGACCGATGGTTACACAACTTACCATCGTAAATTTTCAGTTTGAATTACAATTGCCCGAAAACGGTATGACGAAGTCTTGAATACCAGATTGATTCTTTTACATAATTTGTGAGCCTATAAATATATTTTATGTATATTTAATATCCTATCCTGGAATATCGCTTACCTACACGATTATCAAAACATTGTGTTTCCTTTTTCCATTTGTTTCGATTACATAAATATACCTTTCTAGAAGTTTTAAAGATCGAAGATCTTTTTACGAGTATAAACATAAAATTTTTACCAAGAATTTTATGTTTATAAAAAGAAAAACATTAAATCCGATTTAAGTTAGGGATAGGTCAGACACATGACCTCCACTTGTTAGAAAGGGCAGGATTCAACGAGAGGTCGTGTTGTCCTCTGCACTTGCTATTAATATCCGTCTGGGAAAGCACCTCCACCTGAGAGAAGACCATAGCTAAATAACATCTCCAGAAGAATTGTTGTGTTCCTGTCCGTGCAATAAAGTCGATAATTTATTGCACGGTCATTGTAAGGATGTGGGAAGGACCGGCGAATGTCGAACTGCAATGATAGGCGCGACAAGCTGCCGCAGTGATCAAGGAGACCCGGTAAAACTACTGACCGCTGGCCACCCGCAGGTTAGTCAGGTTCCTGAACCCGAGGATCACATAATCTCCGCCCCAGGAGGCTGAACCATCAACCTGTGAAAAGTCCTCGTTGCCATGCCAGAGAAGAAGGCCGGGGTAACCGGCTGATGCAGCAAATGAGAATGGGTGGCATTTCCACCCGCCGCATCAGCAAATCGCTTATCGTCCACTGCACATTGGTGGAAGACAGATTAAATAATAAAAATTCAGAATTCCACAACAAATCTGAATTTTTACAACAGGGGTCCAAACTCAAAAAGTATATATGTCCGTTCGGGAGGAAATTATTGTCGCCATCTTCACGGATTAGAAGGCAGGGGCAGGCAAGTAGTAGTGAGATTTTACTTGATTAGGTTAGATTTGACTTATGATCATCAAAAGCCAAGCGAGCGTGGCCAGCGAAGATCGACCTACTTTTGATCACTGTTATTTATACATGGGCACACTAAAAGTTTTGCACTTCTAGCTAATCGGAACTATTTGAATTTCGAATGTTATATTTTTTGAAACGTTGCAACCTACTTAGTAATAAAAAAAAACAATTGGCGGGAAATCATTTGTCAATTGTTTTTTATCACACATCAAAGTTTTACGTACGTAACGAAAATGGAATTAAGTCGAAAAGATTTTAGAGCGACGATTTTTTATGATTTTAAAAGTTCTCTCTCTCTCCGCAAGACTGTGCTGCTCGTCTTCAAAATGCTTTTGGGAGAGAAGCACCTTCTTTGAGCACCGTGAGGCGATGGTTTGCTGAATTTGAGAGAGGTCGAGTTTCTTTACATGACGAATTTCGTTAAGGGCGGCCTTCAACTGCCGTCAACGTAAATAATGTGGCTACTGTTAAGCGGCTAATTGAAGAAAACCCGCAGATTACCTATGAGACAATTCGAGAACTATTGGGGATTGGTATGAGCCAAATTCAGAAAATTTTACACGAAGAATTGAAAGTTCGGATACTTTGTTGTCGTTGGATCCCTCATGAACTGACAGCGGAGCAGAAGCGGGCTCACGTGGAATGGTGCTTACAGATGCTACTGAAGTACGACCACGGACATTCTAATGCTGTTTATGACATTGTTACAGGAGACGAAACGTGGATTTATTGTTTTGAAGCCGAAAAAAACAGCAATCTTGTGAATGGGTGTTTGAAAATGAGAACAGGCCAACAAAAGTGAGGCAGGCAAGAAACGTTGGTAAAAAAATGATCGCGTTTTTTTTCTCAGCTACGGGTCCCATCTGCACAATTCCACTTGAAGATCAAAAGAGTGTTAATGCCGAGTGGTATTCTACCATTTGTTTAACCAGTGTGTTAGAAAAAGTTCGCGAAAGACGACCAAAAAGCCGCGTTCTCCTACATCATGACAACGCTTCTTCACACACGGCCAACAAAACAAAGTCATTTTTAACTTCTGAAAAAGTACAACTCATTACCCATCCTGCACATAGCCCCAACCTAGCACCCTGTGATTTCTGTATTTTCCCCAAAATCAAAGATTTGATGAGAGGTTTCACTTTTACCAACTCTGAAGAGGCAGTGATAGCGTTCAATTAGCACATAGAAAACATGCCTTCAGATCTGTGGTCCTTCTGTTTTAAAAAATGGTTCGATCGCATAAAAAAATGTTTAAAATGTAAAGGAGAGTATTTTGAAAAGCAATAAATATAACATTTTGGTTATAACATGTTGTTTTTTTAAGTTACGCAAAACTTTATAGTGTGACCTACGTATCACCACAAAAACCTGTTTTAAATGTGTTTCAAGCGTTGTCCTCTAATTCATCTAAGATTTAGTCAAATGTTGAGTTAAATTTTAAAACATATGCAATTCGAAAAATAATAATCAGTAGTCGGAATATCAACAATTAGTCAACTGTGTTTTCGGTAAAATAAAATTAAAAGGAAAAGTGGAAACGAGTCCGGTAATATAAAAATTGTTGAAAAGCAATTCTAATCTACAATAATTAACCAAGTCTGTGCTAATTTTAAAATACCTAATCATAGAAGGACTTCACATTGCTTAATTCTTAGAATTTCTGTTAAGCAAGAAGTTGCTTAACAGAAATGTTAAGAAGCCGTTACTGAAATTTCTGAAATAACTATTTTTGCAACTCTTGTTTGCGTATAATTGGTATACGTTACTTAAATATTTATATTTATTTGAACGCCAGCAAAATATGCATATAATATTCTTTATAACACAATTTAACAAAATAATTTCGCCCATAGATTATTCGAGAATACTCGTATCCGTACGAGAGAATAATTAATTTCATACTCGCTGAACACTTAATTTGATGAATAGAGATAAAGTCGTATATAAATGAATATTGCCAGAACATATTATCTATATACTGTATTATGAATCTCAACACTCTATTTCTTCCATTTAAATAGACTTTTACGTATGTAAGGAATATACCTATATATAAAAACGAGATTATAACAAGGATGAGATTAGCGGATTGTTATCATTATTATAACAAAGGGCACACCTAAAACTAATGCACCTTGCTAATTACTCTTTCTGAAGGTTACGAAGTAGGAAGATCCCTAGGGCATAATCATTTTTATGACGACCGAGGAAGTACCACAACTTAAAAGAAGCTCTAGAACTTTGAAGAACGTACAAAACTTTGGTGAACTGCAGCGAAATAACCATTCCTTAGAGGGCTGTTTTTTTTTCATATCGGTAAGTAAGGTTACCGGTAAGCTGATAAGGAGCTACTGCGTAAGCAATGCAAGAGGTACAACGTGAGTGAGATAAGTAAATATATTCGAATCACTTCTAAAATCACGAGTACAAAATTGTTTGGTCACAAAAACAGTTTGTTTTTTGCATTGACTGGTATTGCTCCGTAATGAAGCTCTTTAAGGCAGTCGAATAAAGGATATTGAAAAGTAATACAATTTACGGAATGAGAATTTCGTTCTGGAACATTAAAAGTAATTACAACAGATGGATTTCGTAAATCTGTTTACAAAATGGTTAGCGGTATCAATATGTTTATGCTTTTGTTGTCATCATTGACATGATATGACATTATATGACATACTAACATTGTAAATGTGAATGTGTCTGTTAGATGTATCCGTTTAGTTTCTTACCTTCTTAACATGACGTCTACTTCCTTGAAATATCCCTTTTCCAAATCACTTAGGATTGGCGGGATACACTATCGAAGCCTAAGAATTTCGACACGGAGCTACTGACGGCAGACCTCCACAACCCAGGCTACCACAACCTAGGCTGATTCTTGATCCATTCTATTAGTGCTCTTACTTGTTACCTTAACATGACTATACCGCTGAATTATGTAAATTTTTTTATACAACGTCGGGAGGCATATACACATACGTTACACCTGATGTAAAGCGGTTACCGTAGCCTATAAAGGCTTGCGATACATTACAAAACCTTTCCAGGGAACTGTCATTTGGGTGCGGTTTTCTGCGAAGTGGATACACTTCACTAGACGGGCTGCGTTTATGCACCCCACCTCTCGTAAAATCTCACAATGGTCCCATAATTATATTGTGAAGTGGGTACTCCGCGACCAGGTGAAGAGCATAGCACTGGATGAAGCCATGATCAATAGCAGAAGCTATTATAATGAGAATTATATGAGTTGTCGAAAATAAGGATGTAGTGATATTTATTTCCTAAGAATCATATTCCAAATCGTTCCCTTATATTTTACGTGCCACGATCGTGTTTTGTACGCAACACGCTAAACGCTGCCATAACAATGAATGTACCATAACCAAATTTGAATAATTCGTGATCAATTGTAAACAAACCACAAAGACTTATGTCATGTTATAAAAGCCGGAATTAGCATTTTTAAGACTTTCTCTATTTGCCGGCCAGTAAATTTCTAGGGATGTTTTCACGGGAAAGGCGAGCTGATATTTGTATTTATTTATTGTTGTATTGTACTGATCTAACTTAGATACATATCAAAATTTTACTTCCAATTATTCAGAACGTCTATATTCGCGTATAGATAGATAGATAGATAGATATGAACTTTATTTGCACACTATGAAACATACACACACCATACAATAATCACTAGTTACCTTATCAAAACCAACACACTATGGTAATAATGCAGAACAATATTTTACGTTTCTTTTACATTTAAAATTGTACATATATATGGACAATGGGGATGTTGACATTTAATTAAATCAATTACATTTAAATATTACTTAAAAGGACAATTCTGTATGAAATTATAATAGATACATAGTAACAATTTTTTATATCTGTATTATCATAGCATTATTCGTTATTTTTCTTCATACTGTCAACATACCTTCATACACAAAAGGTAATAACGAAATAGAGAAATATAGTTAGCCTAGATCGAACCAAAGCAACTAGTTAAATAGAAATTGAAAATGCATGTATGTGCCGCAGCAGTGCAAAAAGGCCAAAGTTCAGTGTGGTAAGTCACAATTTGTGACAGTACACTGATTTTCAACTATGATCTGGAGAGTGTACGCGGATGGCAAAATATCGTACTATTATGTGTATAAACAAGACGATATAAGTACACTTTTCCGATTACAATAGAATTGCACAGATTCGGTTGATACGATATTTCAAATCGTCACAATCGCAGTCAAATTCCCGTGGCAGTGATCATAAATAAAACAATAAGTTACCGGGAGAGCAATAGCAGTCACAAGTCCAAGACGAACAAAGTGCTAAATATTTATACACTGCTTAATAATATTGTCATTGCTTACTCAAGAGAAGCTTTTTCAACTTTGATTTAAATGTATTCTTTGATTTAAGTATAGTGAAATTTGGCATTATGAACAATTGTTATAGCTCGCTTTCGACCACACATAAAGGTAAATTTGGTATCGTCAACAATTTTTACAGCTCATCTCAGAACAAACAAAAGGATGAACCCTTTTTTGGTCACAGTACCTAGTAAACCTCGTAATATTTTCACTATAGCTTTCTCCTGCTAGTATCTAGGTGTTCCAATCTACAGTGAGTTAAATATTCCAAATTAAATTAAACTTGACACATGTGAAAATCATCACTCCTAGTTTCTTACACAGAACTGAGTACTCGTGAGCGGAATAATTAGAATATACTTAATTGCACATAAAAGTATGATATAGTAGCGCCACCACCTGTGTGATATATACCTATCTGCGTTGTCTGCATAGCCATTTATGGCATCAATGTACACTTGACTGTACACAAAACAGTATTGGCATATAGTAACCATCCAAGCAATAATCAACATCCTATCTAAGTGGTTGTCAACAATAGATCATATGCACGTTGCGACCAGATTTCGCCGACCCATTTCCACTCAATTCAACATCAACATTGGAAATTCCTAAGCTGACATTTTCAATTGTGGAAGGTCTAGGCTAGATAGTTAGAGTCCATATAAGGCAGTGCTTATAACCTTAAATATTTATACTACGTCTGGAAGCATACAAGCATACGGCCCACCTGATGTAAAGCGGGTATCGTAGCCTAATTAACGCTAGCGATATATTAAGTATCACTCGCGCGATGCCTCCTCTGCTGCTTACACAGCAGCCCCTTGGGAGCTTACTGATGACCTCACTCACACGCAGGAACACAACGACCCTCTAAGGAGTTGTTATTTTGCTGCAGTTTTCTGTGAGGTGGATGTACTTTCCCAAACGAGCTGCTTTGATGCGCCCTACCTCTCTTAAAACATCCAGACCAAGGCATTTAGACATGTTCATGCACACAAATGTTTGCCTTGTGTGGGAATCGAACCCTCGAGTGTCGGTTTTAAGTCGCGTAATTCACGACTGAGCCACCGAGCTCGTCAATTGTAGCCTTAAATTGGCTCTTAACTACCAGTTGATCGATCAAATTTCTTATCCGCCCTATTGCACCACTATATAATAAATTGCAGACAGGTCTCATTTAAGTAAAAAGCTCATATGGTTGTAACTACTAGAATGAAGTATCCGAAATTCGCTAGTGAGGTCAATGCGATGCGATGCAAGACAAGTAAGCTTTTGACGAGCTCGGTAGCGCAGCGGTTAATAACGCAACTTTGTCACCGACGCTCCTGAGTTCGATTGTGGGAATCAACTGGATCGATATTTGTGTGCATGAACTTGTCTGCTTCTCTTGGTCTGAACGTTTTTAAGGGAGTTAGGGAGCATCAAATCAGCACTTCTGGGGGAGTACCTCCACCTCACAGAATACCGTAGCCAAAATAATAATTCTATGGAGAGTTGTGTTCCTGCGTGTCAGTGAGTGAGTGTTAGCAGCAGTGGTGGCATCACAAAGTGATACTTAATGTATTACACGCGTTTATAGGCTACGGTATCCGCTTTACATCAGGTGGGCCGTATGCTTGTATGCCTCCCTACGTTGTATAAAAAAAAGCTCAAAAGTATACATGATATATACAGAATCATTTACCTAACATGGGGTACGTACGTGACCTTAATTTTTCCTCGTATGCGCCTCAAAGGTTACATCGCTTGTACCCAACAGAATCCAGTAACCAGGACGGAAATTCTATTTGCGCATAACGCTTATACCTCCGGAAGCGCCGCTCTTTGCCTTCAAAACTTTGACTCTACAATGTATGAAATATCGTGAAACTCAGTTTGCATAGCTGAAGGTGATTATCCCTTGGAGTACTTTTGTGATAGTTGGCATAGATAATGCAACGATGGATTTTATCGACTTTATTTTGAAATATGTAAGTGAACATTTATTTATGAAATAATTAGAATTATAACCAGTTGAGAATGCGCAAGCTTGCATTGCCAGAGGAACCTGGCTCGTCAATTATATAACAATTCATTTTTTTTTTTAATTTGTCGGCCATTTTGACCATGTTCCTTAAGAGATAGGAACGGTGTTCCTGAACATTCCTATTCTACTTTTTTATGCTGAATCCGAATCTGAAATCAAAATTCGATTATTCGAAAAAAACGCACACAGAGATAAACAAACAAACATATAGATTTCATATAGGAACGGTGTTCCTGAAAAGATTTATTATTCCGATCGTCGGGGAAGTCTTATTTCTGCAGTGGATTGTTGTCCATAGTGGATAAGTTTTTGATATTGCAGAAAATTTCATTCATCATCCATTTTAAATTTACAATTTTGAAAAATCTAATGATGTTTGAGAAAGTAAATGATTGTATTATTGAAGTTATACTTCTAATGCGACTTGCAAAAAGGTTGCGTTAAACGTTAAACGCTACCATGGAGGGGGAATAGAAAGAGACAGAGCGAGAGTGAATGCGTGGCACTCGAACACAAAAGTACCGTTACCGGTAGATGGCGCTATAGTGAAAATTAAAATATTATTATTTAATATAATTAATACTAAATATTATTAAGTTATTAATGTTAAATATTTATTTAATGATGCCAGAGAAGTATAACGTCTCACGCGCGTACATAAGTACACGTACCCATTTTTTTTTTATGGAACGTCCACCTGGTGTAAATTGGAAGTATTGATATAAGTTATTCCTCGTGCATTACTACTGCTACTACAGTTAACACAGCAATACTTTTTAAAAACGTTCATAAGTTATGGTATACTACTCTGTGTAAAAAGTATCGGGAATATGTCAATAAAAAGACCCGCGTAAAAGAGGTCGTTCTAATTTTTTTACTGCATGTTGGTAGCACTGTACTGATTTAGCGCGCAAAATTTGAGCGGGATCTGTCATTTAATTTGTTTTAAACTACACTTTTTGTTGGTCATAGTTTTGAGTCCTCGGCGATTTTTATAATGGAAAATATTGTTGAACAAAGAGTGTGCCTTAAATTTTGTGTTTCAAATGATATTTCATGTGGTGAATCACTAAAAATGTTGCGAAATACCTACGGCGAATCGTGTATATCGAAAACAAGGGCTTATGAATGGTATAAGGCTTTTAAAGAAGGCCGAGAAGTAGTAGTAGACTTGCCTCGTTCTGGTAGACCTTCAACCGCTACGACCAGAGAAAACATCGACAGAATCAAGAAGCTAGTGCTCGAAAATCGACGTATGAGTCTGAGAGAGTTGGCTAGTGAGGTGAACATATCTTTTAAGTCCGTCCACAACATTCTCATTGACATTTTAGGCATGAAACGCGTCGCCGCTCGACTAGTTCCAAAAGAGCTCAATTTTGTTCAAAAAGCGCAGCGAAAGCATGTCGCTGAAGACATGGTTTCCCGAGCTTCTACGGATCCGACCTTTATGAAACGTATAATAACTGGCGACGAGACATGGGTTTATGAGTACGACATGCAAACAAGCCAACAGTCTTCAGAATGGCGTCTCGAAAACGAGCCGAAACCCAAAAAACCGCGGCAAAGTCGCTCCAAAATCAAGGTGATGCTGACAGTTTTTTTTGACTACCGTGGTGTGGTTCACTCCGAATTCCTTCCAGAGGGAGAAACAGTGAATAAAGAATATTATTTAGGCGTCATGAAGCGTTTGCGTGAGAGTATCCGCCGAAAACGTCCAGATTTGTGGCAACACAACTCATGGATGCTGCACCATGATAATGCACCATCACACACAGCCATTATAGTGAAAGAGTTTTTAGCGAAAAATTCAACAAAAGTTCTCGACCAAGCACCGTATTCACCTGATATGGCTCCGTCTGACTTTTTTTTATTTCCCAAGTTAAAATTACCACTTCGAGAAAAACGTTTTGAGTCGATAGAAGCCATAAAAGAAAATTCGCTGAATGAGCTAAAGGCCATACCGCAAATAGCCTATGAAAAATGTATGGAAGACTGGGTGAAGCGGTGGAGATGTTGTATTGCAAGCGATGGGGCCTACTTTGAAGGCGATAAAATAAATTTAGATGAATAATTTGTATTTTTTGTTTTATTGACAAATTCCCGATACTTAGTACACAGAATGTATGTCTCCCGACATTGTGTTAACAAACAGTTGATAGTTAATAGATTCAGGCGTTATTTTGCGAAAGTCAAATTTACATGCAATTTGATCTAACCTGCTTTGTGTGCTTCCGCCACCAATTAGTTCATGCGGCCTAGCGCCGGCCGACACCCACCCACTAACTATCGTGCATCTACTAACAGTAGTGGGTGGGTGCCGGCCGGCGCTAGGCCGCATGAACTAATTGGTGGCGGAAGCTCACAAAGCATATTAGATCAAATTGGAAACAAACAGTTGGTCTTTCTTTCCAAGCACGAAGAATTTTAAAGGGCAGTAACGATTTTTAAAACAAGAAGTCGAATATTTTTTTTTAGACTGTTCCGCGTGCAAATTAAAAATAAATTAAAAAGGCACAAACTTTTTTCATAGAGGCGGATTGAAAAGTTTATCACCCAGCCTCAATATTATTTCATTCTCAGGCGACATTTCGAATCCCTCCCTTCGCTCTAGATTGCTACGAGTATATAAATATTGCTTTGCTTCCTTGTACCACAATTTAGCATTGGGTTAACTAACAAACATTTTATATTGCAATTATTTGTACAAGTACTAAATAATCATTTTGACGAGCTCAGTGGCGCAGTCGTAAATGACGCAACTTTGACACCAACGCTTGTGGGTTCGATTCGCACACAAGACAAATATTTGTGTGCTACAACATGTCTGTTTGTCTTGGTATGGATGTTATAAGAGAGGTAGGGCGCATCAAAGCAGCCCGTCTGGGGAAATACCTCCACCTCACAGAAAATCGCAGCCAAATAACAACTCCCTAAGAGGGTTGTTGTGCTCCGGTGTGTGAGTGAGGTCATCAGTAAACTCCTAAGGAGTTGCTGTATTAGCACCAGAGGAGGCATCGCGCGAGTGATACTTAATGTATTACAAGCATTCATAGACTACGGTAACCGCTTTACATCAGGTGGGCCGTATACTTGAATACCTTCCGACGTTGTATAAAATATGTTGTGTAAAAAATCGTAGATTTTTTCTTTATTCAACGTCCCACCTGATATAAAGCATTTACTGTAGGTTATGAACGCTTGCAACACATTAAGCATAACGCTCGCCACGTCACCTCTGCTGCTTAGATAGCAAATCCTAAAAAGCTTATTGATGACCTCATTCACTCGCAGGAACTCGGTTTTCTGTGAGGTGGAGGTATTTCCAAAGACGAGCTGCTTTGATGCGCCCTGCCTCTCTTAGATCATTTGTTATCTACATATATATACATAATACACAAATGAAATCTGTAGGTATAAGATAGGTATACCCAAAAGTTAGCACGTTACTAGTAAATTACTTAAGTACTTAAAACTGATGCGCCTTATGGTCGTTAGGCATACATTATGCAGTTTCGTGGTAAGCGTCTCACCAGACAGTTTTTCTACGTTCACTGTGTGCCGCTTTATGTGCCGGTTTGGATGAGCCTCCGAGTTTTGTGCAGATATTCCATATAGTTAGTTTGAATATAAATATTATAATAATGTACAATTGAAACGACGAAAAAGTATGTCAACTATCAATATCACTACTTAATTTACTACTGTATTCACACTTAACAATAAGTAAGGGGTAATTATTAAAATATTCGTTAAAATTTGCTATAAATTCAAGAACTTCATATGATCTTATATTTTTTAACGTGTATAAAGTGAACCAGACTGTCGAAGAGAAACATAAAAACGAAGGTGCCAGTCAATAAATTATTTAGGTCGATTTATCGTTATATAAATCATTTATTATTCACCATCATTTACGTGTATTAAAACATAAGTGCAATTTGACTTTCGCAAAATAACGCCTGAATCTATTAACTATTTAAAACATAACTGTACTTGTGAACCACAAGAAGTTTTATACCGAGAACTATTAAGTTGTGGAATGAGCTCCCTGCGGAGGTTTTCCCAAGGGACTACAGTATGGGGTTCTTCAAGAAAGGCGTGAAGAGGTTCGGCAACGCAAGAGTGACACCCCTGGTGTTGCAAAAGCCCATAGGCTACGGTAACTGCTTACCATCAGGCAGACCGTACGCTTGTTTGTCACCTTAGTGGTATAAAAAAAAAACATAAGTCTTCAACGATCACTGAATGCTAATATATCTTCAATATTAGATTCTTCTTTTTTCTTCTTCCATATTAGGTAAAGAGAAGAGCAGAACAGAGATCTAGAACTGACAGTATGCGTATGGTTTGTGCCATTTATTTTTACGAGTATCGCTGAAGTCTGTCGATGATATATTTATTTATGTAATGGTTACCTAACCTATTACAGCTCTGGATGGAACGACGTATTTTGGATGTTTTACCGGTAGAAAGGCATGCGGCCCGACATCGTCTATACTGTTGAGTGTCGTTTATTCTAATGATCATGTTTATTCGAATGATGAATCAGGTTTCATACACTAGTAACAGCCATACGGATATGATCATTGCAATAACTTGTCGATATCAACAAATGTACTAAATGGGATAAAAAATCTTTAACACCATCGGATGCTTTGCAGTGATCCATCAGTGACCCTAAATAAAACTTTTCGGAATTTAGCTTGTTGAGATCTCTTCTAGCCTTTATCAGGAACACCGTTCCTATATGAAATCTATATGTTTGTCTGTGCGTTTGTCTGTGTTTGTCTGTCGCTTCTTTGCGAATATTCGAATTTTAACTTCAGAATCGGATTCAGCATAAAAAGTAGAATAGGAATGTTCAGGAACACCGTTCCTATCTCTTAAGGAACATGGTCAAAATGACCGACAAATTGAAAAAAAAAAAACAATTAAATTGTTATATAATTGACGAGCTAGGTGTTCCTCTGGCAATGCAAGCTTGCGCATTCTCAACTGGTTTTTTTAATGATTTTTATTTTTCAACAAAACAATGTTAGCGAGAAACATTACACTTTTTTTCTGTAATATTTACCTACCCTAATCAGCGTAATATTTCTGGACTTTTCGTTTTGTAAATTTTGAATAGGAAAGAAGAGAAATTGATACATTTTCTATAAAGATCGATCCGTTAAAGATTATGGTAGTTGGAAACATCATTATTTTCCTGTAATATTTCCTGAGCACTTTATAGCCTCTGATTATTTCAGATGTTTCGCTTTCCAAACATAAAAACATCAGAAACAAAGGAGGGCGGGGAGAAGTGATGGCATCTGAGAAAAACGTACAAATAAATGGAAACAATGGCGCGATAAAGGTTCCCCAAGTCCAAGGAAAAGATAAAAAACCTCCTAAAAACGTATTGAGTTGATTTAATAAGCTTTAACAGACGTTGAGACGGATTGTTAATTTTATTGTATGCATTAGATAGTTTTTAGGGTTCCGTACCCTAAAAACTATCTAATGCAAACGGAACCCTATTACTGAGGCTCCGCTGTCCGTCCGTCCGTCCGTCTGTCACCAGGCTGTATCTCATGAACGGTGATAGTTAGACAGTTGAAATTTTCACAGATGATGTATTTCTATTGCCGCTATAACAACAAATACAAAAAAATAGAATAAAATAAATATTTAAGGGGGCTCCCATACAACAAACGTGATTTTTTTTGCTCATTTTTGCTCGATTTTGATAACGGCAACAGGTAGACGCTTGAAATATTCACAGAATATTTAGTTATATATTCACTTTAAGAATAAATAATTAAAAATAAAATAAATATTTAAGGGGGGCTCCCATACAACAAACGTGATTTTTTTTTAGATAATGGTACGGAACCCTTCGTGCGCGAGTCCGACTCGCACTTGGCCGATTTTTAATGTATAATTTCGAAATTTGTTAATTGTTTTATGAAAAGACAATAAAATAACCATAGATAACAGAAACAACGGGAGATGAGACGAGGGGGCGTGGTTGGTGTCGCCGCAATATGCTCAAAACGAGAACATTGCCAAGAACAGTTAGTTGCAATCAAGTTCGATTGAGATACGTTGCTCCTTGTTTTAGCAAAATGCCAAGTTGTGCTGTTGCCTTTTTGCAAAAATAGAAGTGCAGTGGTTAACTTTAAATCAAATGGAATCACTTATCACCTATAAGTACAAATAATATTACGTTTTATAAGCATAAATACAGAATTAATTTCAAAAATTCTCTGACGCCATTTCTACCAGGGCCTTACCACGATACAAATTATAAATATCAAATTTCTCATTCTTAATCATACATTGCTTTTCTACCATTACGCAGTCGCCACCGCTCGTTTACCAACACGCAATATAAAGTGAGTAATATTACTCGTTCACTGTGTGTACAGTTTCGAGATACGGCCGCTTGCATAGATAACAGAAACAACGGGAGATGTGACATACTACGTGAGTTTGCACCGGGACGGTTGTCGCCAAGTTTCACACTATCATAAAACACTCACACACTTAAATAAATAAAAGATGTCATTCTACGCACACAAGTACAACGACACACTTTTGTTAAGACGCTGTCATTGGACGTTTATTTAAACAACACCCAAGTAAGCACGCACTACTACAAACACTGATAAAGCGACTTTGCTGGGACACGCGGGTCGATATGACTTTGTCGATATTGACAACGTTATATCGATCTATGATCTATCAAGAAGTGTAATGTTTGTAATAAAATATTTATGGGGTGTAAGTGGATCAATGTCAACTTAGAACTAAAGCCAACCCCACTATACTATATAACAATTCCCTGGAGGATGATTGATTTCATGCGAGTTAGTGAGGTCACAAGAAGTTGAGTTGCTGGATTGGCAGCGAGGGTGACGATGAAAATATAGATGAAATAATAACTACAGTAAAGACTTATAATTTTTATCTAATACTAGCAGTCTATTGACACTTCGTATCGATAGTGAAGTCAAAGCGCACCCCTAACCGGCGGCAGAAACAAGCGGCCGTATCTCGAAACTGCACACACAGTGAACGAATAATATCACTCGCTTTACATTGCGTGTTGGGAAACGAGCGGTGGCGACTGCGTAATGGTAGAAAAGCAATGTATGATTTAAGAATTAGATGTTGATTATTTAAAATTTGCATCGTGGTAAGGTTCGGGTAGAAATGGCGTCGGAGAATTTTTGAAATAAATTTTGTATTTATGCTTATAAAACGTAATATTATTTGTACTTACAGGTGATAAGTGATTCCATTTGATTTAAAGTTAACCACTGCACTTCTATTTTTGCAAATTCAACAGCACAACTTGGCATTTTGCTAAAACAATGAGCAACGTATCTCAATCGAACTTGATTGCAACTAACTAACTGTTCTTGGCAATGTTCTCGTTTTGAGCATTTTGCGGCGACACCAACCACGCCCCCTCGTCACATCTCCCGTTGTTTCTGTTATCTATGGCCGCTTGTTTCTGCCGCTTTATAAATGTAGTAGTGCGTGCTTACTTGGGTGTTGTTTAAATAAACATCCAATGACAGCGTCTTAACAAATGTGTGTCGTTGTACTTGTGTGCGTAGAATGATATTTTTTATTTATTTAAGTGTGTGAGTGTTTTATGGTGGGGTGAAACTCGGCGACAACCGTCCCTGTGTAAACTCGCGTGGTATGTCACATCTCCCATTGTTTCTGTTATCTATGAAAATAACAGTGATAAATTTAGTTTCATTTTTTTTAATTTGTTACAAATGAAATAAGTAGGTACAAGTGCATCCGATAGGATGTTTAGTATTCGTATCTCGGTAATAGCTGACAATTTTTTTTTAATACCACTAAGGTCGCAAATGAGCGTACGGCCTGCCTGATGGTAAGCAGTTACCGTAGCCTATGGACATTTGCAACACCAGGGATGTCACTCTTGCGTTGCCGACCCTAATTGTAGTGTATTTGAATCAGGATTTAAATTTATCTATAAAGATATCATTCCTATGAAGTGCGTCTTTACATATAGAAAACATAAAAAGCGCCGGACGAAGCTTGATCGCTCGGGTACTATCTACGAAGGAAAGTATCGAACATTTGGGAATTAATATTTCATTAATATAAAATATTAATTATTTTCAAACTTCAAGGAAAAGAAGATTCGAAATGTTAATAAATTAATTGATTTATTTAACTTTATTATTTATTTATTTAACCGTAATAATTTTATAGTAATAACGTACATCTTCACCCTAGTGTACAATACTTTAAAATCAACGATCAAAAAGTCACCGAAATAATCTTAAACAGAAATCCCTATAAATAATAAACGAATTTAGGTGCTTGCTTAAGTTTTCCTCATTGTCAATTTCGTAAGGAAAATATTGTCGTCAAAAATAACACGAGGAATAACGTAATAGAGCTTGTCTGCATCGAAAACCCTGATGTGAGTACTACTACCTATGGCTGTGTGTATATATTGGGTCGACAACGCATGAGTGACACCCCTAGTGTTGCAAATGTCCGTAGGCTACCGTTACCGTTAGGTGACTGTTTACCATCAGGCAGGCCGTATGCAAGTTTACCACCATAGTGGTATAAAAAATAGAACGAATGAAGCTGTGATGGTAATATAAATAATAGTATTCCCATTTTTAATATACCACGTTGGAAGGCATCCCAATATTCGATTTTCCTGATACCGGCCGTGGTTACCGTAGCCTGTGTTCGCTTGCAACCTAGGAAATATCGTGAGTTATCATCGCTGCTGCTGAGATAGTAATCCTTTACAAGTATACTCCTCACTCAATCGCAGGAACACGACATCTTTCCGGGAGTTGTTATTTGGCTGCGGTTTTCTGTGAGGTTGAGGTAGTTCCAATTAGTAGCAGTTGGACTGCTGTGATACGCTGGCTTTCCTAACAACACCCAGACAGTTAATGTGCACAAATGTTTGTCACGAGTGGAATCGAACTCGCGAGTCTTGGTGTTTACTGAACTGTTAGTGGCACTGTTAACAACTCCGCCATCATGCTCGTTGAAAGGTTAAAAACAAAAGTAAATTAGTCAAAACACAGAATATCTAGAATTATTGCGCTCGCGTTAATAAAAGGCATATCTCTAGTTTCAAAACACAAGCTGGGTTGGGTCTCTCATTTCCCTAAACAGCTAAGCACAATCTGAAATTCATACGACACGTCCTACACTTACTGCGAAACTTTTACGTCGTTGCGCATTATGTTATCTGGCCGAATAAAGTGAAGCCTTGAGACGCTGGGGGGGGGGGGGGGGGGGGGGAACCTTACCTCAAGTGCAGCAGGTGCCTTCGTGGCCATGAATATTAACACACATGAATATTCCGAGTACGTTTGCACATTTCTTGCATGGCTCCATGTCAGGGCTTTGCAAGGCGTGAACGCCGCCGAGATTATCATGACAAAAATGCTCGTACAACCGCAAAATTTCACAGCACCCCGTTTTTCTAATGTTGTTTTGCTGCTTTTAATTATTCTGTGTTCTTTTTTCTTATTCGTTAACTTTGCATTCGGAATTAAAAGCATGACTGTGTGCATGTGGAAAAGTTTCAATTAAATTTTTACATACAACTCGCTATTATACGATGCACAGAAATGAGTTTTCACGTTTTGTAAATTAAGGAAGATTATGCACATATTTCTATTAAATAGGTAAGTAATATCGGAACAATTTTGTAGTTTAGTTCCAAGTTCGAAGTACACTGTATATTAGGATTTGTATGCACATAATGTCATAAGCGAATGCCGCTAAGCTCCATTTATTACAGCTTTGCAACATCGTGTGGCGCGCCTTCGAGCTCAGCCTGCGGAAGTCATGAGAACAGCTGAAGCAGAAAATATTTGAAGTACTAGGGATTATACATATAACATCACCGTAGGGATGTATGTACGTATATCTTCACGCTTGGTCTCTTGTGGGGTAGGCAAAGTGAACCGAGCGCCAAAAGACGCAGTCCGTACAGAAAACACTAGCTCTTTTATTTCATAGCTCTTTTCTTGCACGCTCGCCGGTTCCTAGGGCTCGTGAACACGACCAATTTGGTCATGTTAGGTGAATCTGGATCATCCTCGGCTCCTAAATCCTTCCACTTTTGTATTGTATATCTGCTTCGTCATTATTTTATGTGGCATATTTACTAACGACGCATACCTTTTCTAATCACTACACATACAGTCTCTTTCTTACATCATCATTGCGAACTTTGTGGCAAAATTTGTGGCATAACACATGCGGCCAAAAATTTTACGTAGTAGAATACAATACTTGCATCTCGATAGCTATTATTCTACTTTAATGCAATAGAGTTCTTACCAGGATCATGACGATGTGCAGGGATTCATAAAAGTGGAAAGGAAAAAGAGGAAGAAACCCTTAAACCGCAACACAGGGGCGGTCAGCACCTCGACCGCATTTATTCTACTTTCATACTCTCTCTGCCACACCCAGCTTTCAGCGGTATAGCTTCCATCCCTGACAAAAGTGCTTCCAAAATAATGTAATCTTATCCAGTTGTTCCAACAATACATCACCAACCGCAATCCTCGCATACATTCTGCTTTCCTCTAGTTTTCTGAGCATTCAATTCTACATACAATCGTCTTTCAATTTTGTAACTTGTGTTTGCAGTTCGAATGGTGATTTTATTAATTACTATTAATGCCGCGTCGTCTGCATAAAGCAGACTGGGTGATGATGTATTTTTCGGAGGAATGGTGAATTGTTGGGTTTTCGGAGTAAAATTAAAAACCTCGTTCAAGTAGGAGCAACCATGTTTTTATTTTTATAGAATGTATTGGATAAGCCGTCTGAGATTAAAAGCAACATCAAACTGTCTATAAAAATCATGAAATATTATACATTTGAAATATAGCGCCATCTACTGGCAATACCTTGAGATATATAATATCATGTCGAAGTGCAAAGTAGGCAAAAACCAACATTTTATTTGCTTAAAATGTTAGAATTAAAATGTTATCAATTTTTTAAATATCAGACACAAAAGCAATGATAAAAATGCGAAAGCGTAGTGCGTTCAAGCACGAGGAACATTTAAAGCTGAACCACCGACCCCAAAAGGAGAGCGTCATTCAAGCTTATGCCTGAAGAGGAGGGGGCTGAAGCATCGCATACCACACGGTATTGGGTGGTAGACGATGAATCCTTAAACATTCAATAGAACCAGCTTGGTGGGAACGGAAAAGGTCCACTCAATGA
This sequence comes from Pyralis farinalis, assembly GCA_947507595.1. Lineage (NCBI taxonomy): Eukaryota > Metazoa > Arthropoda > Insecta > Lepidoptera > Pyralidae > Pyralis > Pyralis farinalis. Next base: position 21,284,461 of record OX382274.1, read on the forward strand.
GCATGACCTCGCTCCATAAACTCATAGATGATCATTCATATAAATTTATTTTTATTTATATAAAATGCACATTATTTTTTAATTTATTTTCAAGAGACAAAAATCGTCAAAAAGCCAAATTATAAAAATTACCCAGTTTATTCAGCTAATCTTCATTGACAGGCAGGTCAACCGGCCACTGTCTTCATGATTCACTGATTCAACAAAAGATCGGCCACAGACTTTCTCCTGAAAGGACAACAACCAAGTTTGTCAGATACATTTTTTTAATGCCAAAATTTTACGATATCGTCATGAAGTTCTGACAAATGAAAGCAATTTGCTTTATATAGCATTCACCGACCGTCTCTCATTGACAGATATGTCACCACAAAAAACCCAACCGAATGCTGTATTTAGCAGGAGAGGGCGACGTTGACCTAAATTTAATTTCCCATTACAGAAACATAAACTAAATATATAATTAGCACCCAAAATGCCATCACCTGACTGACTCAGAACTCCGCAACCAAGAGGGAAAACAAGACCTATCTTAAGTAAGGTCACACATCTTTTCAAAATATAATTTCTTGGACGTGCGGGTTTCTTTGCAATGTTTTCCTTCATCGCCGAGCACAATTATTTTTCAATGTTGTCTATTGAGGCAAATACAATATAGTCTGATAAACTGGGAAGTCAAAGACAATGCTTAGTCTATATAACCGCACTTACAAAATATACATGTCGCATCCGGTCATGAGTATGGATGTTTAAAACGAAACGAAAGCGCGCGAACGGTGGCGTGCTTTGGCAGAATCAAGAGATCGACACTGGGAGAAATGTAGAGTCAGTGCAAACGGCGGCAAGTGACGACGTCTTGGGACTGTCCTCTCGTTTCGTATTTTCCTGAACATTGATTACAAGTGTTCATTTAAAATTATAGTGTGATATGAATTGTATTGGATTTGTCATTGCACAACTACCCACCATACTGTTAATATTTTCGATTTATCCACATAATATCGGATAGACCGAAAAATCGTACGATTACGACATACAAATATATGAATGCATTACGACATTCCCTTACAAATCTGCTACACAAAGTAGCATGCATTTATATACATGTGCTATGATTGCATCAGTTCAAATAAATTATTTATTATTACAAACTCTGATTTTTCTTCTTCGTGTCTTTAAATATATATTTTACAAATATCTATAAAAATCCTGTGTCACGGTGTCACTCATACTTCTCCGAAATGGTTCTACCAATTTTTATGATATTCTTATGTATATTTGGTAGGTGTGAGAATAGGTCGTAAACTATATTTCGTACTGCTAGGTGATTAGGGTGTCCCTATCCAGAAAAAAAACATTTTTTATTTATTTGGCTTTCAAAAATACCTATCACCACGACTTCTTCCCGCGCTTTTGACGAGTGACATTGTTGTTATAGTTGAAATTTTTACAATTCAGTATAAAATTAGTTTTATGTGACAATTTCGATAGTATTTTATAACATAAGTGCTAGTGAAATTATACAGTAATGAAACAACTCAAATGTAATACGTTTATGCACTTTTTGGAAGATGTGAATAATGAACTTATTCAAGATAATCTTGTAAAAATCACTAACGTTTAACAGGTGGTATTTAAATTGGGTTGGATCCTGAAGCTGGAACATAGAATTAGGTTTTTCAAATGGTTCTTAACTGAAGACTTGGCTGTACGGGCTACATCCCTTTGCCTTTCCCGTCGGGGATAAAATGAACCAAAAAAAAAAACCTATAACCACAAATTTTCACCCTCCTACCCCCACCCACCAAAATATTCACTAGAAATAATTTATATGGCAGAACAACGTTTACCGGGCCAGCTAGCTTTACATAAAAACTTACAGGCAGAGCACAGTATGAATCCAAATCCAAATACGGTAAGATTGCATATGTCTCCTCCACATAAATCCTGGTTTATGGGCAGTTAAACGCTTGTTATTCCGCAAACATAAGTAACGCGCTAATATAAAAGACAAATAAAACTGAAGCAAAACATTCCGGCCCTGACTCTGCTCTTATTTTAATGCTGCTTTATGATTATTATATTTACGTCGATTTCGTTAATGGCCTCCTTCATAAAAAGTGCTAAACATAAACCTGTCAAAACGAAATATTTTACTGATGATATATTTTAGTTGACTAACTCATATCATTATCATCAGTTCAGCATCAACATACGGCTTCCCTATAGAGAGCCACTCGCCTAGATTCTGAACCTCTTGCATCTATCAATTCGCTACAAATACTGCCTTATAAATTTTAAAATAACAATAATATTTAGGAGTACGATTAACTTAGACTTTCGTAGTTCGACTTCCAGAATATAAAAGACCGTTTTTTTACTATGTGCCAGGACGAGATATGAATGTACTCATGGAATCATTTTTACTACGAAATTAACCCCAAAATTGCGTAAAAGAAGTTGGGTGTCCCATATATTTTAGTCGAATAAACCACTCAATTTTATATGGATATGCTGTACTTTTCCCAGTTTTAGATTTGATACCGTAGCAAAAATAAACATGTTTACCTCAATTCATCTTGGCAGTAAATAAAATACAACCCATATAAACTCATGCATAACATACTAAATAGTTCCACATCACATAAACCTATACTCTACATTCTAGTATATGATAATGTTCTCATCATTCAAACAGGATTAAGTCACGCTATTTCGCTTCGAATTGGCGCGGCCAGGATTTTCCAACCGCTCTAAGACCTTTGACTGGGTTTGATGACTGTCGTCCAAAAATAACAACCGAATTCGACATCTTATCGTGCTTTTTCGAGTATAAAATGAACTCGGAATAAATAAAACCATCTCGAAATAGCTGAGATCGATGTCACTCAATTTGTGATTAGCTAAAACACGCAAATCGATTATTCTGTTAAAAATAAATGCTTTATCAGGAACACCGTTCCTATATGAAATCCATATGTTTGTCTGTGTGTGCGTTTGTTTGTGTATGTGTCTGTCGCTTTTTTCGAATATTCGAATTTTGACTTCAGATTTGGATTCAGCATAAAAAAGTAGAACAGGAATGTCTGAAAAACCAACCTCCTATCTCTTAAGGAACATGGTCAAAATGGCCGACAAATTATAAAAAAATTGAATTTTTATTTCAGTTTTGAAAAGTAAATTAAAAAGTAGAATAGGAATGTCTTAAAAACCAATATCATATATTTTAAGGAACATGTTCAAAATGGTCGACAAATCTTAAAAAAAAAAATTTTTTATATAATTGACGTGTTACTCTGGCAATGCAAGCTTGCGCAATCTCAACTGGTTTTCTTTATGAGGTTTATATGGCAGGAGCTGGGATCTCTTCTTTTAAATTCTATACCTGAAGTACAAGAGTGTGTGGTCCTGATAGAGTAAACTGCTCAGAGTAAACTCTTTGCAGTACTATTATCTAATTTGTTTACTCGTACACGAGTACACAAGATGAGCCAAACGAGCTCAAATATAGACATTTACCGTTACATAGTCTATGGTAATAAATACATATAATATCGTTTATCTTCAATCTACTAATACGAGTTGAAGTTACAAATTTTATCGTTTCACATTCGTCAGCTTCCGGAACTTATCGTCGGAAATTACCCGACAGATCTTCATAACGAAGCCCCATCTACCTCAGTTTTTCTTTCCACACTTTGTCTCTGCGAGATACGTGTCCGGACTGCAAATTAGCCAAATCTAGAATTCGAAATGCATGTGGGTTAATGGTGGCATAAAACTTCCGATTGTTTGAGCTCGGCGTGTATGCATACGTAAAAGAAGAAAGAAGTATGTAAGTTATTTGTCACATTAATAAATGTGCTATTTTTGCGTAACTATGATTATAATAATTATTATTCCCGTATTATGTCAAATTTTAATTCATAAATCTCTGTCGTTATAGGGTTTGGTTGTTAACAAGGAATCTCTATAGTTTCACCATATCTGTCTGTCCACGACTTAGCTCAGACTTACTATTAGTACTAGAAAGATGTAATTTGCACGGGTGTGCATATTAATCCCACCTTCATAGTAGAAAAGTATATGTAGAAAAAAATATATTATTCTTCTTCTTCATTTTCTGATTATGTTCCTTCCATGCACGTGAAGTAGGGATGATGTTTTGTTTTTTCGTCTATCTTATGATGTGCGGTGCAGTTGGACAGGTCATTTAAAAAAATTGCGGGTGTATGAAAACCGTTTCTCGGTTTAGAAATCCGTTTGCGAAATATTAAGCTTTAAATAGTTATAGTATAAAAGGAAACTATCACAGCTAAGTGGGCTTTACAGATTGATGAATAATAGTCGATCAACTTATAGCTTGTACTTAGAATATTTGTTGTCACTACTTCTCTTGTTAAGTTGAATTAATTATTCAGTTATAATCATTCTATGGGGTCCGATGTTATTAACCATTAAAGTGTAAATTTAGTTAATATTCACGTAGCAATAAGCCCGCACGGGCAACTATATAACCCTGTATTGTATATAGTCCTACACGCCCTATAGGTACAGTTTTTTAAAACACTTTTCGACAGGTATTATAGCCATTAATGTAATTGGATTTAAGAAACCGAATTACGATCTATTCAAATTCTTCTATCACCATGAAATTTTGGAGTTGAAATTAATTCTAATAATACAATAATATAGTACCATGGAACTGCTCTTATAGTGAAGATAGGAGATGAACTTCTCTATTGTTATCACTAAGTAACTATCCATTTGAGCTCGTCTGACTTATCTTAACTATCAATCTTTCTGACTAGTTGACAAATTAAGGAAATAATTACCGATGCCTCGAGAATTAATGTTGCATATAAATTGGTAGTAATGGACTTGACTCAGTTCGCCAGAATATCTATGATCGCTATAAAATCAGTAACCTCAAAAATAAAACTAGCCATTTTAGAATGTGATTTGATATAAACTGTATTTAATGTAGACCGAGACTATGATATAGTCACAGTCTCGGTCTAAATTAAGCAACATTTTAATTATAATACATAAGTTGGATAGTTTTTTAATTATTTGTCATATATATATATATAAAAATGAATGTACGACTGTATTTCCTCTATGGACCCGAAAACGGCTGGGCAGATTTTGATGAAATTTTCAGTGAATCTTCAGGTTAGCCCAGCAGGTGATCCTGTGAAGTTTGGTAGCGATCATATCACCCGTGCGTAGCCGGGGCGGCCAGCTAGTTTCTTATAAAATCTACACAAAAAGTGAAGACTTGTTTCTAGTGGGCATTATAGTATTGTAATTTTTAATTGCATTTTTTTTATTAATGTTTTATAAAGATTAAGTTTGCAAGTCACACATCGAGAAAGAGAAGTATTTTCAAACTTAGACAGTGACACTGCTGTACAAAACCACATTTTAATTATGATATATAAATAATTGGAGATTGTTTCTTTTTTAATTACTTGACATTTATTATAAAAAATACACCTACAGTGAAGTCTTGTTTATACCTTTCTAGTGGGTGTTTCAGCATAGTCAGGTTTTAATTTTTAACTTTCTTTTTTTTAATCATTTTGGGCAAATGTATTTTTTACAAAGAGATTAAGTTTACAAACACGTTAAGTTTACAAATCACGTATCGAGATAGAAAAGCATTCTTAAGTATAACATGATCATAACTTATATTCTTCATTTTTTGTCATCATCATCTCAGCCCGTATTCGTCCACTGCTGAACATAGGCCTCCAATCTAGATTGCCATTCCTCTCGATCCTGTGCCACCTGCATCCATCGACTCTCTATAAACCTCTTGAGGTCGTCGCTCCATCTAGTGGGGGTCATCCCATATTGCGCATGCCAGTACGGGACGCCGTTTGAGAACCTTTCTTCCCCAGCGGTTGTCGGTTCTACGAAATATGTGGCCGACCCACTGCACTTCATCCTTTGGGTTATGTCAGTTACCTACTATGGATATCCTCATTTCTGATTCTATCACGAAGACAAACCTCGAACACAGCTCTTGTTACATATAGCACACTGAGCGACCTTGAGCTTCCCATACGATCAGCAGTGAAGGGCCACGTCGCAGTTTCGTATGTCATTACTGGCAACACACACTATTCGAAGACCTTATTTTTGGTATTTACGTTTGGTATATTTTCACATTTTAATCATTAAGACCATTCATTATTAAGAATTTATATTATGTTATGTAAACCATAACTAAAGGTATCATACTTCTACTGACATCAAATTTATAAACATGCGATGACGTGAAAATACATACACACATAGCCTGTTAAAATTATAACCCTCCGTCTGGCTTTTCTGAAGACGGGAAAGTAATACCAATCACTTTCCTACAGTTTTTAATGTAATTCTTGTAAATTTTACAGACACAAGTTGGCGCTTTGCAATATATAGACAAAGCAAAGCTAAATACAAGCATGATGATAGTCTATGCCAGACTAAGCAGCCGATGTAAGGAGATTTTAAATACATCCTTGTTTGGGTGAGACGCAAAACGAACAAATTTGCAGTATCATTTTTTTTCTGTGATCGAATTTCGCAACACATCGACTACAAATAATGATGGTACAATATTTATGAATAGTACAATTCAAATGTTCAAACTTATCTATATACAACCTTGTTTACTCTAGTATGGTAGCGCCCTTATTGAACGCTTGTGTAACTGAAATAAAAATGTAACTACAGACTTGAACTAAGAGACTGTTTGTGACGGGCCTCTCATCCCTTTAACTGCTTTGTACTTTGTCCACCGGCCGGTGGTTCTAAGCCTTTTGTTCGCTAGACCAGTGTGCAGGTACACTTATTCATCAAGGTGAACAGAATTGTATTGCTTCACTTCCCTTTATGTGGTAAAACGGCTTTAAAGCGCTGCAAATTTAATAACATAAAATTAAAAACTTGCATATTAACACCGAGTTTCTCCGAGTAAAGTTTGAATGTAAAGTTTGAAAAAGGTATATTACGTACCTATATACATATATCTTTTGCATCACATACTGGAGCAGTGATAGTCCAAGGGATAAGGCACCGACCTATTGAAGAACTGGTCCCCGGTTCAAATCCTGATGTGTACCAGTAAATGCGTGTTTTCGGATGTATGTACATATGTATTTGTAATTACATCTACTCGGCGGTGAAGAAAAATATCGTGAGGAAACCGGCACATCCACCTACCTAAGAAAAGTCTGGTTTCCCCTCTGGGTTACGGAATCATAATAGAGCGCGCATGAGAAATCCGATTTGTCTCCAAATGCTATGTATATTTAGCATACGTAGCGCGTACGCCACCGATTCGCGGGTCGCATTTATTCCAAAGAAGTAAGCTACGAAATGAAATGATATGCCATGTCGATCTAAGCATCCTCATGCACTGTGGAATTAGTCATTCGAATAAAATGCAAGCTGTGGAGAACTGAAACACGTGTAGTAGAGCACCTAGGGCAGCAGAGATGGCGGGTGCACGCGGCTCATGTTTCAAATTGTCATGCAATCAATTACTGAGACGACTGCGACAGTCCAGACAGAGACAACCGGAGCAGCCATTGCAGCGACGCTATACATCTACTAATTATTGTAGTGAGTTGGTGCCGGTCAGCGCTATTGTCCATGAACAAATCGGCTGGGGAAGCACACAAAGATCAAATTTCCTGTAAATTAGACCTTCGTAAAATAACATTTGATTTATTAACGATAGCAGGTAGAATGTAACTTGCTGTGTTTTTTTTTTATACTACGTTGGGAGGTATACAAGCATACGGCCCACCTGATGTAAAGCGGGTACCGTATCCTATTAACGTTTGCGATATATTAATACTTAATATATCGTAGCCTATTAACGCTAGCGATATATTAAGTATCACTCGCGCGATACCTGCTTTGCTGCTTACACAGCAACTCTTTGGGAGCTTACTGGTGACCTCACTCACACGCAGGAACACAACAACCCTCTAGGGAGGTGTTATTGGCTGCATTTATTCTGTGAGGTAGAGGTACTTCCTCAGACGGGCTGCTTTGATGCGCCCTACCTCTCTTAACACATCCCGACCAAGACAAACAGCCATGTTCATGCACACATGTTTGCCTTGTGTGGGAATCGAACACACGAGCGTTGGTGTTAAAGTCTGAATGACGCATTCACGACTGAGCTACCGAGCTCGTCAATCCATCCAGAGGTGTGTCAATTGCCAATGACCCCAAAGAGGTCGAGAACATTTTATACGAATATTTACTTTTTGTGCCTTAATAAGTACTGCCGTTGTTTTACTTCAAATTATTGGAATTTGTCGTCTTGGCATCGATAGGATATAAAGCAGTGCAAGAAGCCAAGTTCGAAGTTGGCAATTACCCTCGTGCTCCATTTATTTTTGTACTCCATAGAATTATAGTGACAGGACGGTACATGCGCTTGGGGTAAGAGGTGTTTGTGCGTGCCTGTTACATTTTTTCGGAAACGTCTAGATCGATTTTTAAACGGTTTCGTGCTTGGTATAAATCTCATTCCTGAGCATGTTCTCGGCTAAGTTTTAATATTACAGGCCGCGAAGGGGCGCTACAGTACACACGTTTCTCCAAAACGGTTTAGTTTATTTTTATAGTGTTGTTTCCTGTTGATAAGTGTTTTAAATTTAAATTTAAAAGTAAATAGTATATAGAAAAATGGAGTATACAAATACACTAGGATTTTTCTCATCCTTTAGTATAATTTAAAATAATATTCACCCTATAGACTTTTTTGTTTTAATATTTTGCTTGTATTTCTTTGGTTAATTAGAATGTTAAGGCCACATTCATCGCGATAGTATTCCACCGATAATACTTCTGGTTCCATAATATCTGCTCAGACCCTTAATTATTAGGTACTAAATAGTAAAATCTTCTCGTTTCTCCAATCCATGTCGAAACTACGTCGCAACTCCTAATTTACTCAAACACCCGACAAGTTGGAATAAGTTAGTACGCACAATGTCTATGGGCCGACTGAAGTGTGGCCGTCATCCCACTCCCATGCCATCATGATGTCAGCGTAATCAAAAACTTTGCCTTGGGCTAAAAAGTTTCGTTTCAAAATTTTTTTATTTCTCCTGAACATTGTTTGTCAGCAAGACAAGGTTGACTTGGCTCCTGAATCGAATGATCGTTTGAAACAATCCCAATCCAATACAAGGGCATGGCCAGGCAACTACGCAGCAGTTCCTGATGATCTTACTGATACAAATATATTTTTTATACAACTAGATTAGTAAACAAGCATGCGGCCCCGCATTTGCATATCCAGCTCGCAACGCCACGGGGATGTTACTCGCGTGTTGCCAATCTTGTGACCTAAGACTGTCTCGTCACAGTACCCAGTAATTTCTCTGTCATATCTCACCCTTCAAACCGGAACACAGCTATATAAATAATGCTGCTTGGCGGTAGAAATAGATGAGACAGAGGTACCCACGCAGACGACTTTTGTACAATGTCTCCCTCTGGTAAATTAATTACACTGTTGAAGTATTCCTTCCTGTGGAGATGGTACTGTTCGGCATCAGGTTATGGTGAAAATAAAGCTGAGCTATTCAAGTTGAACGCATAGAAAAAGTTTTAAGTCGATGCCATTAACCCTCCTACGGAGATGATCCTACCCACAGCACGAGAATTTCACTACCATATTATTGTATTGTCATCAGACTTACATAAGAATGGCAAGTTTCAGATCAATCGGATACCAACAGGTGGTCGAAAAATGGTTTGCAAATTTTAAAGCGGACAACTTACATACGTACCGTGCAAGTTAAATAAAAGCTTCGAACAAGAAGTAAAATTCTTGAAGGCATACAAGTTTGTACAAAATCCTCGATGTCCGTCTGTCTGACTCGCACTTATCCAGTTTTTTTTAGTACAGGCGATGATTATTCCCAACGTGTAGATGTTAGAGATATGAATTAGTTTTGAATCTTGCCTCTATGCAGCTTCTAGGCAAAAATAAAAGCTCCAAATATGTAAAAAATATTTTGAACTACGTCCAGTATTACATATATTATATCAATGACAAATCAAGTGACCATGATTGGTCAAGTAAATTAAAAATACTGATTTCAGCATAAAAAATCTTTTGCATTATTTTCTGAACTGAAAGTAAGAAAGTTATCCCAAGCACCTTTCAAAATCGTAATTCAAATGAACTTTAACAAAGTAATAAAAACAAAAAAAAAAATTCTGAGGAAAAGTTTAAATAAACCTTACATTTTCGTAAACATTCAACAAATTCATACCATAAAATAACATTGTTAAAGTTAAGTAAATCCAATAAAGATAAACAGCTATAAACGCAACTCATCGAATAAGTTGTAGGTAAATTTCACCCGTACTGCAGAGGAAAAATTGTATTTCACGATTATACCAATGAATAGAGATGATTGTAAACGAGTTCCTTTTTATCCCTTTATTGTACCCTTTCTTACAATTCCGCCGTTTTCCTTTCCACTTATCGTCCCGAAGAAGAAAATATCAAAAGCTACCTACAATATATAAAATTGGAGTCGGTGAAAACACGGGACATCTGCTGAATATTAATACACATAATAAATAATGATAAAATATCTTTCGCAGTGGAATTATTTTATTGAAAAGCATATTTTTATAGGTTCCTTTATTGTATACTGAGGGCGTTTATTGACAAAAATGGATCAAGGCTAGGCTTTAACTAGAAGTATTTTTGAACTTATTTTATATAAAACCTAACTATTATAACAGTTAGGTCTCATACAATGCCATGCATAATATAAACCTGTAGGTAACAAACAAATAAATTGAGTTGAAACAAAGAAACCAGAATAATAAATTATTGAAGAGATGTAAGTTGGATGCTTGTAATTGAACTCGCGGTCTTTCAATAATTTTAACTCTCCATTTTTGCCAATAAATAAATCAATGTTCCCAAATATTCGCAAACAAACTTTCCTTTTGCGTTAAACCAGATTTATTCCAATAACTGTAACAATTCGCAAACATTCTTGTTCTTAAAGAAATTGGAAAGAAGTATGAAGTACCCTTTTGTTGCGGTGTTTCGAGTTATCTTTGTTGTTCGCTTATCAAGGAAATAAAGTGTATTTTGACAAGGTTACCCTTCTCTCTTCACTGAGGATCAAGAAATAGGTTACAAATTAATTATTTACAGGTGGACAGTAAGTTATTTTGTATGTGAGTCCATAAATATTAAAATCCAATCGGTCACTGGTCGATCAAAGTATCGCCTACTTATCCAATAACTCGAAATTTACTTATATGATTTTCAAAATAATTATCAATTCAATTAGTTCACCTAATAAAAATAAAAAATATAAATAAAGTACTCATAACAAAATTTGGTTACATAGAGAGAGGTAATTCAGAAAACTAATGATAACAAAATTGAGAGATACAGAATGGTATAGTTTACATTCAAAATTTATTTACACCACGTTTATGTTTACGCTGCGCCGGGAGGCCTACAATTATACGGCTCACCTGATGAAGTACTTACCGCAACCTTGCGCTTGCAGTACATTAAGAATCGTGCTCCCTGGAGGTAGGAGGGATATCAAGCTGCCATCTTCTGTGAGATGGAGGTTCTTACCACAGACGAGCAACATTGATGCGTCTTACCTCTCTTAAAACAACCAGATCAACCAAACGCAAGCAAACAAATAAGAACATATATATATATATATATATATATATATATATACATATATATGTATATATATATATATACATATATATGTATATATATATATATACATATATATGTATATATATATATATATATATATATATATGTTCTATGTGCGTTACTAACGACTCCGCTACCAAGCTCATTAAATATTTAATATTTACGTATACTTATAAATTATAAAAACTTATTCTTTTAGTTCGATAAAACTAATGTGATGATTCTTTCATATTGTTCTTATTTTTAATAGTTTTTAATATTCAGGAATACCGTTGCTATATGAAATCTCTGTTTGTCTGTGTGTGTGTGTCTGTAGCTTTTTTCGAATATTAGAATTTTGGCTTCAGATTCGGATTCAGCATAAAAAAGTAGAATAGGAATGTCTGAAAAACCAACCTCCTATCTCTTAAGGAACATAGTCAAAATAGCCGACAAACTAAAAAAAAAATTTTCGAATTTTTATTTCAGATTCGAAAAATAAATTAAAAAGTAGAATAGGAATGTCTTAAAACCAATATCATCGGAACATGGTCAAAACGGCCGTCAAAGTTCAAAAAAAAAATGATTAAATTGTTATATAATTGACGAGCCTCTGGTAATGCAAGCTTGCGCATTCTCAACTGGTTTTGTATGATATTATTAATTTTATATTGGAAACAAAACAACTTGTATGTGATTGGTCAGTCGAAAATCGCCAATCACGTGCAAGTATGGCGGACCAATTAGAAGTTCCCGCTCCTTTTTTTGAGAACTTGTTAAGGTGGAGCGGGAGTTATTCATTCTGTAATGAGCAGTCGAACTGGAAGGTTCCAAAAATGCCGAAACTTAAATTGTTGCTGTAAATAAAATTGTACAGTACCTACTTGAGGAATAAAAGGAGTAGTAATTTCGACTGCGTCCTGATTTATCAAACTAGTTTTAATTCACTGTTGATATGCGAATGTTTTTTATCAAATTACGGCCAACTCAGAAATCAATAAAATATCAAATTAAAAAATACAGCCAATTTCAAATAAAGTATCGCGTGTGCTACCGCCACCAGTTCGTTCATCAGATTACTATCGCCGACCGGCACCCGCCCACTGCCCTTAGCCGATACATGTCGATGCAGTCATGGCTCTGCGATTTAGGCCATGTGTAACAGAAAACGCACACACTCGCCATACATATTTTTTTATACAATGTCAGGAGTCCTACAAGCATACGGCCCACCTGATGTATAGCGGTTACCGTAGTAAACAAATGCTTGAAATACATTAAGTATCACTCACGTGAAGCCATCTCTGCTGCTAACACAGCAATTACTTAAGAACTTATTAGTGATCTCACTCACTCCCAGGGACACAACAACCCTACAGAGAGTTGTTACTTAGCTATGGTTTTCTGTAAGGTGGAGGTACTTTCCCAGGCGGGCTGCTGTAATACGATAATAATACCTCTCTCATAAACACCCAGACCAAGACAAACAGACATGTTCCTGCACAGAAAATGTTTGTCCTGTATAGGAGTGGAACCCACGAGTCGTTGTCAAAGTAGCTTTACTAACCACTGCGCCACCGAGTTCATCGCTTGTCCCAGCCCCAATTATCGTAGTGGCCTCTGTTCATATTCTGCACCTGAATCAGAAGATGTAACTTGTTCTCCCCTTTTTATTTTTGTCGCCTCCTATACCTATTACGAGTAATATATTTAAATGAAATTAAATGCATGAAAACATAACTTTAAAATACAAAATCACTGTTCAGCAAAGGTTAGAGCATTTGAACGAAAACTTAAGGACTGTGATCATAAATTATAGACATATCATAGACAAAGGACATAATTTATCCCCACTAATACATATCAAATCTTACACACCATAGACAAAGGTTTAAAACTAAATATTAGGGAACAATTAGAAATTATTAAACTTAAAAAATCTAAAATCACTCTCATGAACAAACAGACTGACCTTAACAATTCCCCCCTATTAAATATCTTTTCACTCACACCATCCACCTCCACCCTCAATTAAATATTAGGGACGGCGCTACGATGTATTTGTCACTTGTAGCATGTTATTCTAACGAGTAACGTCTACAGCGCCTGAGGATGCATCATGGAGAGGCGGAACACGTGTCGCAGCGACGACCAGGCCAGTCGTGACAGCGACTGTGGTGGATGCGGTTTCTGTTCCAGATCGCGGACGACCGCAGCAGCCGAGGCAGAGACTACCGGAGCAGCCATGGCAGCGTCGGCATGTTGCATCTACTAACGGTAGTGGGTGGGTGACGGCGCTAGGCCGCATAGTTCATGCGACCTAGCGCCAGTGGCGGAAGCTCACAAAGCAGGTTAGATCAAATTGCATGTAAATTATTTTAGTTACGATTATTAAAATAACTAAGGATATCCTTGAAAATGCTCGCCTATGGTCCAATATGAAAATCGGCAACAAATAGTAAGCAATTAAAATGACGCGATTGGCTTAAAGCCAAATCGGTTTGTAACTGCCGCACAAAAAGCAATAAAAACTGGGCATGCATACGTGATAACGCAGGAAAAATTGCATTTGTCATAATACACAGTATCAAAGGCTGTACTGAACAGTCACATTCAAGGCTTCATCGGGGTCATCATCGGTAACTTGTTAACCGAGAACCGATAGTGATCAACTCCATTCTCGAATTCCTTCGACACTATCTCCTGAATCAATACTCTAGTTAATAAATTCAGGCATTACTTTGCGATCGTTGAATTTATATGCAATTTAATCTAACCTGCTTTGTTTGCTTTCGCCACAAATCACTGTCATGGCTGCTCTGGTAATCTTCTGTGGTGTCTCCGTTATTGCCCGCCATCTGAAACATGCCCCTATAGAGAATGAAAGTGAGAAACTGTTTCAGAGATATTTTTTCGATAATATTTCTGTAATTTTTAGGGTTCCGTACCCAAAGGGTAAAACGGAACCCTATTACTGAGGCTCCGCTGTCCGTCCGTTCGTCCGTCCGTCCGTCCGTCTGTCACCAGGCTGTATCTCATGAACCGTGATAGTTAGACAGTTGAAATTTTCACAGATGATGTATTTCTGTTGCCGCTGTAACAACAAATACTAAAAAATAGAATAAAATAAATATTTAAGGGGGCTCCCATACAACAAACGTGATTTTTTGCTCATTTTTGCTCGTTATTGATAACGGCAACAGGTAGACACTTGAAATATTCACAGAATATTTAGTTATATATTCACTTTAAGAACAAATAATTAAATTAAAATAAAACAAATATTTAAGGGGGGCTCCCATACAACAAACGTGATTTTTTGCCGTTTTTAGGGTTCCGTACCCAAAGCGTAAAACGGAACCCTATTACTGAGGCTCCGCTGTCCGTCCGTCCGTCCGTCCGTCCGCCCGTCCGTCCGTCTGTCACCAGTCTGTACCTCTTGAACCGTGATAGTTAGACAGTTGAAATTTTCACAGATGATGTATTTCTATTGCGGCTATAACAACAAATACTAAAAAATGGAATAAAATAAATATTTAAGGGGGCTCCCATACAACAAACGTGATTCTTTTGCTGTTTTTATAGATAATAATAATAGTGGTTAATAATGGTATGGAACCCTTCGTGCGCGAGTCTGACTCGCACTTGGCCGATTTTTATAGATAATGGTACGGAACCCTTCGTGCGCGAGTCCGACTCGCACTTGGCCGATTTTTTTTGTATATTCTAGAGATAGGCACCAGAAAGACATGCGTCTTAAAATAGTTTTTCTGTTTTAAATTTACTTTATTAACTTATTTAAATTGTAAACAGAAAAACTATTGCTTTTCTATATATACGAGTATTATAAATTATAAGTCGAAGCCACTTCTTTAATTTTCTTTCTTTCTGAACACATAAGTCTTTAGTTCAGAACCGTTTTAAAATCTTCTTAATTCTAGTTGTCACTGTGTAAGGGTCTTTGTTGAAGAATTACACGGGAAGTGTTCCCTGACCCAACCCTGAAGTGAATGCTACAAGGTTATCTCCATGGAACTTTTCATGTCTTCCAAATCCATATCTATAAAACAAAGTCGGGTTAGTTACACTATTCATAACTCGAGAACGGCTGGACCGATTTTTATGATGTTTATTTTGTTGGATTTATCTCCGCCCCGAATAGCAGAATTACGTTATTTGACACCAACTCTCGAGGGTTTGATTCTCACACAGGACAAACATTTTTTTTTATACTACGTCGGAAGGCATACTAGCATACGTCCCACCTGATGTGAAGTGGGTACCGTAGCCTATTAACACTTGCGATATATTAAGTATCACTCGCGCGATGCCTCCTTCTGCGGTTTTCTGTGAAGTGGAGGTACTTCCCCAGACGGGCTGCTTTGATGCGCCCTACCTCTCTTATATGTGTGCATGAACAAGTCTGTTTGAGAGAGGTCGTGCGCATCAAAGCAGCTCGTCAGGGGAAGTAACTCCACCTCACAAAAAAGCGCACCCAATTAACAACTCCCTAGAGGATTATTGTGTTTTTGCATGTGAGTGAGGTCACCAGTAAGCTCACAAGTCTGTGCTATATTACCAACAGACGTAGCATCGCGCGAGTGACACTTGATATATTGCAAGCGTTCACAGGCTACGGTAACCGCTTCACATCAGGTGGGCAGTTTGCTTATATGTTTCCCGACGTTGTATAAAAAAAGGCTGTAACACATTCTTTGGTTTCCAAGCACTTTTAATCACATAGTCCTCATCAAGGAGTTATCATATAAGTGTCTGTGGAATGAACTAAAACCACGGTAACTAAACTTATCTAAGAAGTAAGTACTCTCAAGTTTTAACTATGTAGAATTCGAAGCAACTTGTTCATAAACACAAACATTGGTACGAATTGGGCGGTACTTACTTAGCTCAAGTTAACAAGTTTACAAGCTGATTATTTATTGCACATACTCGTTTCATATAGTGGGGTAGAACTTTGAAATTAATAAGTTTGAATTCTAAGCGACTCGTGATCTTGTTTAGAATCAAAGTCAACATAAGCTGCTAGTGGTGCTCCTTGTTTATTAACAAACGAGAGGTTCAAGAGGAGGCTCAAGAGAGGTAGGACACAACGAAGGATATATACAAAATAAAATAGACGAAGGATATATCTTTGGGCTTACGTATCTATAGTAATTTGGGGTCGGCTGTCTATCGCCCTTTTGACGTGAATAGGGCATTAAATTTGTTTCTATAGTGGAAGGTAATTAAAAAACCTGATGATAACGAAATCGGGAGATACAGTTTAGTGTTGTAGCTAACCAAGTCCGGCATAAGTTCTGTTACTGTAAATGAATATACATTTATATTTTTATGAAGTAATGAAATCTTAATAAAACTTATATGCACATATTTACGGAAGTCTCAACAACAAAAAATAAAAAAATATTCTATACGAAATGGCCACCTTTGGCTATGATAGGGTCCATTAATCAGTCTAGCCACGAATTTATGGATTTACACAATGTTACCATGAGTAATTTAGCCACGTCTTGAAACATAATGACGGCGTATCTTTTCAGGGCATTTCCTCTAAAACTGACCACAATCTCTAGTCTAAGAGGTGCAGATCTAGGCTAGACGAGAGCCAGTCTTCAGCTCTTATAAAGTCCGGAATGTTGGTTTCGAGCTAGGCTTGGATAGTTCGAACCTTATAACCAGGTGCAGAGTCCTGCTGGAAATTCCACGGTACATTATTAAAAAGTCTACTGTTGAGAGGTTTCACAACGCGATCCGACACAGAGATCCTTTTTCCCAAAAATGCTTTGTGATACCGTGACTCCTTGACAAGACACCCAATAATGAACACGAAAAAAATATGTAAAACGGCGGGAAATTGAGACGAGCGTTGGTGTCAAAGTCGCGTCATTCATGACTGAGCTCGTCGATTATTATTATTAAAACTCAAGGCCGCGTCCGCGGCACAGGTACATCCCATTTTTTTTTATCATTCTATCTCTAGTATATACAAAAGTCCGACTTCGCTGAATTACTTACACTTCGCACCGACGGGGACGGATAATTTCGTGTCGCTTCTGTGGTATGTCTGTATGTTAGTAAAGCTTGCAATACGTATGTAATTGTATAGTTGCAATCCGTGGACGTAATAAAAAAAAATACAAATTTGATATAATGTTCATTTTTACTTTGTCCAACACTCTGACACAAAACGGAATCAGTATTAAAAGGAAATCATTATACACATACAATGCATTGTTCGCACGTCGGGTTGGATACTTCAATAGTAGTTTATGCAACTGTCATATAATAGAGGGTATTAAAACATGAGTGTAGTTTTTTGAAACGAGCCGCAGGCGAGTTTCAAAATAAGATTACACGAGTGTTTTAATATCTGATTATATGCAGTTGCATACACTACTTTATTTAATTTCATGGCTATAGGTAGCTACATTAAATAAAATGCAATATAAAAGTCTGTTATTGGTTTATTGGCTCGGATCCAGCACGCATGCGCGTTGTCACCACAGATAATGTGCACTTAAATTGAATTGAAACCTCCTTGGTCGGGACACATGTACTTTAATAATTAAAAAATTGTTTTAAAGCATTGTTTTGTTAGGAGAATAATGCTTTAATTTAATTTTTTAATTTTCTTAAAGAAGTATGTAAATAAAATATACCAATAAAATTCTGTATTTCATTTCATAATTAGAATATTACCGAATGAGATTATATAAAATATATTATATACGATTTAAATTAGAATAGAACATTAACATATGCGTCTTGACACACGAGTTATACTCCTGGTGTCGCAAATATATATCCATAGGCCATGACATTTACTTACCATAAGGCACGCCATATGCTTATTTGTAACCTCAGCGGTACAAAAAATATGGTTTCAGTTCCCACAGTTCTGACAGTTGTTGACTAATATGTTGTATGTTAGTGAACATGGCCTTATTTTGTTTTTTTTTTATACAACATCGGAACGCTAACAAGCATACGGCCGACCTGATATAAAACGGTTACCGTGACCTATGAACGCTTGCAATAAATTATGTATCACTCGCACGATGCCATTTCTGCTGTTAACGCAACAGCTTCTTAGGAGCTTACTGGTGATCTCACTCACGTACAGGAACATAACAACTCTCGAGCTAGTTGTTATTTGGCTACGGTTTTCTGTGAGGTGGAGGTACTATCCCAGACGAGCTGGTTCGATGCGCCCTGACTCTCTTAAAAATATTTAGACTAAGAGAAACAGACATGTTCATGCACACAAATGTTTGTCCTGGGTGGAAATCGAACCCTCGAGCGCTCGTATTAACGTAGCGTTACTAACTACTGCTTCACCCAGCTCATCATAATATATAATTATATGTATATTATCACAAGCACGGTGAAATGAATCCCTATTTCCCTTGGTCACGCCATAACTTGAGACCGACTTAACCGATTTAATAATTTTTTGTTTGTTTTCTAATAATTCATAGATGGTCGTATGGAACAAAAATTAAATTGGAAATAATCACAAAACTTGACGATTATTATAATATCGCGCGTTTCACAGTTAACGCATTTATTATTGTGAATTTAACAGACAGCTTTTTCTTTTTGAATAAAATAAATCGCAAGGGCAGTGGTCAAGTGTCTGTGGCATCAATTTTGGAAATCCATATGTTATTCTTGGTCAATTGTATATCGCATGTCCCCGTGTCGGAAAACCATCATCATTTATTTATGGGCCAGAAAACAAAACTATCAATGTTGTATATCAAAAACCATTACAATAAACATAAAGAATTATGTGAACAATGCTCAATAGACGACCTTCGATTAAATTCGTGGGTGGCGTGCCGTCAACAAGATACGAAGTATCAAATGAATGGATAAATGGCTACTGACCCACCTAAAATTCAGAGTTCTTAACGTATTTCAGGTGGTGATAGCCTACAGTCGATTGAGGAATCCCATAAAATTATATTTATTTTATAAAAGTTTCTTACTACTTACTCACTTACCTAACAGAACCAAATTGATATTTTATGTATGTATTTTATGTTAAGGTGATTTCAGGAGCCTTGGAAACCGGCGAGGGTACAAAAGAAGACCAATGAATGGTAAAGAATCCTTTTACACGTTCATGGAACTCGCTTCTAATAGATGTAAAAATGTTAGAAACGATTAATTCGTTCAAATCCAGCGTGTTGAAGCACGTGGTCAGTACTCCCGTTACATTGACCTAGTAATGTTATGTATTATGTTCGTATTTTATCGTGTGTATTATCTACTATTTTATATACCACTCTCGTATATACGAGTTATATCTATGTACCTATTTTGTCGATCTTAGTATCTACTTACATTGTTCCTAAAATTCTCGCCAAGCTTATATCTCCTTTCAGGTTCTCTATGGTTCACTGGAAGAGATCCCAAATGGGGCCAGTCCGCCATTGTACAGTACTATTTTTAACCAAACCATATTGTCACCGATGTAGCTGGCCACCATAACTAAAGTGATATAAAAAAAAGGAAGAATGAAAAATAAAAGATTTTGAACTGTAATATTTTTGGTATCAAAAGTGGGATCGTCTTAGGTTTTCGCGATTGTTGCACATTGAATTAAACAATTTATAACGGAAGTATCCCGTGTTTTGCTGCAAAGCGTTCAAAACGTCAGGTTCAACAAAATAAATAAAACACGGGATACTTCCGTTAAAAATTGTTTAATTCAATCAAGAGTGGGATTTTTATAAATTACCAAAAATGATTCTCAGGAATTAAACCCGGAGTAATAACTAAACATATAGTGAGAAAAGTGAATCCAGTTCATGTCGGTCATCGGTCTCGTCTGCTACTGTACAAGCATTTGCTCGCCGCGGAAGCTCAACTTTCGCGCCGCCTCGCAGACTTGGAGCCTATAATTTCTCATAAGTTTCTGTAAGAGCATTTTAAAGTGATAGGTAACAAACTTGTATGTGTTCTATACGGTCTACATTTATATGAATGTTCGTCATACACAGCATAGTATAATTAGATAATAAAAAACTATTGTTTTCGATGAGCAATTCTTACGGGGTAGTACTAAAAACAATATTTATACAAAATAATATAATTTAATTCTAGTTTAGTATTTACATATCATTGCCAGACGTCAGGATATTATATGATTGTGCTAAAATTTCATATTACGCAGAAACAACACGAACACTTATCCGTATATATATTATTATTCGTATAGACTGTAGCTAATAAATTCGATTAATTTTGAGCAAGGAATAGGGGCAGGTACGGAATAAGACTGGTGACCTCGCTCTGTCATGATGAATAGCGAGCCTCGGAACGTGGGTAGAGTGCCAACTAACACACAAGTTCAATATTAGCAGAACGCTTTCACAGTCTTGCGTAATATAAACTACTTATATTAATACCTAATTATTTTGCAATAATACGGTAGACGGTCCTAAGTAAACGAGAGATCCCGGTTCGGGTAATTAAACGTCGTGAGCCACGGTAAATTATAGGTCAGATTAAAGTAGTATAAATAACTTTGCATTACATGCATACTCTTAGCATCTTCTAATTAATAGTACCCTGTAGTCACAGTTTAGATAAAACCCGAAGTAAAATGCATAAGTTATTTATTCTGTGGCTATAACAACATTACTGTAGCAGCAACAATGGCATTACAGAACCTATTGTATAACTTAGGTCGAGATCTATAGTCTAGATTTTTTACTGCACTCAGCCTTTTGTACGTTATTATTTCTGCAAGTTTTACGAAATATTCTATTACATCGCTGAAGTGCATGGCTTGCCGCCCGCACCGAACTGGCAGCCATCTCGCGGGTAGTTGTACAGTGTGTACGTTTAAAAAACATTCAATGTGCTAGTGTAAATAATCATAGAGTTAATTGTAACACAGTGAGGGAAAAACTTGAGCAAAATATGAGTGTACCAAACGCCCTGAGTGCTAATTATGAATCGGATAATGAAATATTCTACCGCCTTAATCCAATGTAGTATAAGATCGAAAGATAAATTGTCAAAATAGTCTTAAAAATTATTGTATTATCACCTTGTAAATAGGATAGCTCGCCTCCTATCAGTCCCGACTTAGTCACTAATTAACTTTTAATTTTTAATTAACTTTGCCAATCAAGATATATATTTTATACTGATAGCTGTAACAACATACTTTAAATAATAACTATTATGCTTTATATTTATATTAATATATTAATTGTTTTTACTGCTCTTGTCTTTATAACACATTGCTAATTTACTATATATTTTTAGAGATAATTTTCATTCCAATACTTTTTATGTATTTCCCATAATGTTTTAAAATTCATCGTTTATACCTACTTACCTTTTGCTCCAATTTTCTGTATAAATCTTTTCACTTAATTTAATATTTTTAAACTTCAATTTGTAATGACTGAATAATCATTTATTTTTTCATGACGAATGTTACATTTTTTTTATTATCTGGTGGTTTTTATTAAAATGTGAGTTGCAGTCATTTTTTGTTATTGTATGAAAATATTGTTTTTTCATTTTTAAATTTCATAAATTTGAATGCAGCATGAGAGATCCGTCCATATATAAGCCACACAAGGTAAAAAAGGGGACCATTCTTTGAAGCATTTCGTCCGTGAACAACAGTACTTTAAAGTGCCTCGTCTATGAAACAGTTCTCTAAATTATCTCTTCGCTTACTATATCGTGAGTTGTGTGACGATTCACTATAGTAAATCGCTAATGAATCACAGCTCACTGAAGTGATACGCGAGTGAATTATTAAAAGCGTACTGCTTCTGCAGTCGATTGGTGCACCTTCTTTCTCCATGTCCGCCGAGACCTCCATGCCCGGGATCAGTGAGATCACCGCTGGCCTTTCGCTGTGTACGTTATTAGGTACTAATCTTCTGGCCGAGCCCGGGATGAATACTGGAAAAATTGGAGAGCGACTTGCCTCCATCTCTCCTTTATAATTCTACGTTCTTGTACACCGATCCTAATTAATATTACTGTATAAATATTTTTTGAAATTTCAATTATAATTAGTGTTGTTTCACTAAGAATTTTCATTTTTTCCTCAAATAACCCTTAAGATTGTAAGACAGGGCGATGTTATATGCCCGATACTCTTCACGGCAGCATCGGAAGATGTCTTCAAGCTCTTGGACTGGAAAGGATACGGTATAAACATCAATGGCGAATATGTCACTCACCTTCGATTTGCCGATTTGATTTGGCGAAATCGCTGGAGGAATTTAGCGCTATGCTCCATGACTTCAATAGTGTTTCCAACCAAGTAAGTCTCAAGGTGAACATGTACAAGACTTAGATCATGTCGAATGGACATGTTCCACCTATGCCCGTCACGGTTGGAAGCTAAGCTCGAAGTTGTTGACGAATATGTTTTACCAAGGGCTGGTTATTCAGTTAGGTATTTTTTTTAAACAACTAGATTGGCAAACAAGCATGCGGCCCGCATCAGATGGTAAGCGGTAATTAGGTGTCCGGAGATTCACGGGTTCGGAAAAGAGAGTAATATGCCGTTGGTTTACCACGTAGCCAACACAGCAGGAGGCTGGTGGTCTCAGACGCGGTGCACTGTTAAAAATTTGAATTTTACAAATAAAAACCAATTGAGAATGCGCAAGCTTGCATTGCCAGAGGAACCCCTGGCTCTTGATGAGCTATAATAATAATAATAATAATAATAATAATCTTTATTCATCTCTCCAAAGGTTTGCTCTTACAGTTTAATCCTACTTATTTTACATTACATGAAACAAAAACCTATTTGGGAGAGATCTGGCGCCTGACATAGGTAAGAGAATTCTTACCTGTACTACAGGTCACCAGGCCTCCTCCGTTATGAATTGTTGACCTACTTATTAGGCGTACGTCGGCAGATAAGTACAAAGATCATATCGTTAATATAATACAAAAGAGAGAAAAAAAAAAAAAAACATGAAAGAAAATCAAAATGAAAATTGGAATGGGAAGGTATACATGGGTACTCTATTTACACTGATTAGCAATAATGTTGTTTGGAGAATGAATATATATTATAGGTACATAATGTGTTTACAGTCTGTGTGATAATTTATTAGTTTTTATTCTAGTTTGACGAGGAGCGTGTGTGTGCGTGAATTTCAATGCATGATACTTACAATTAAATATATGTTTTTATGTTAGGTATTATATTATATGCAATGATATGCATTTAATATTTTGGAACAGATTAACTATTCAGGATTATATATATATACATATACACATACACCATACATGCATACATATATATGTGCATTATCAACCTCAAGTCAATGGTTTGAGCAGATTTTCCGTAGACTCGTAATCTAAGGTGTTCAGCCATGTTGAAATTATTTTTTTACATGCACGTTTTGATTGTGAATAAATAGAAAGAGAACCATTAATTTTATTATAAAGATAGCTACCAAGAAAGCAGAAAAATTTATGTGAGAAACCAGTTTTGAATTTATTTATCGGGCAGATCCTTTTTCTTTTTCGTTTATCTTCAGCAATATTGAAGTCGTAGTTTAAGTCAGAGTGCATTTTTAGGGTCGTGAGCAGTATATATAGTTGTCTCACCGTCAGCACACCCCATGTCTGATAGACGTCATAGGTGGGATGGTGGTAAGGAAGAAAAGCACTCACTTTTAATATCACACGTTGGGCACGTTCTAGGTCCAGCATGTGCGTTTTAGACGAGCCGCCCCAAGTGGTGATACAATAGCTTATTAGAGATTGAGCTAATGCTAGATAAACAGATTTTACTAATTTACGATCTGCCACATGTCTCAAATTTTTAAAAAGAAATATTAATTTTCGCAACCTACTTGTAAGGGACGTTATGTGAGCTTTAAAATTAAGTAAGGAATCTAAGGTTACGCCGAGATATTTAATAGAACAACAGCTTTGAAGAATTCCACAAGAACAATTTCCGGATGTGTTGTTACAGGTGTGGGCAGTCAAAACATAATTAGTTGGTAAGAGCTTTTTTGTTAGTGAAAATGGTAGGTATTTAGTCTTTGTTACATTAAGTGTTAGAATATGACTACTCAACCATTTGCATACAGCGTTTAGACCAATCTGCGCAGACTGAAACACATCTTTCCAAGAGTTTCCATAAAATAAGAGTGCGGTGTCGTCTGCGAATGTAAAGATTTTGCCATGGACAAGTTCCTGTTGACAAAGTCCATTTATATACACCAAAAAGAGCGTTGGGCCCAATATGCTTCCCTGGGGAACCCCATAAGTAATTGGCATCTCGTCACTTAACCAATTTCCTATCTTTACTCTCTGGATTCTATCCGTCAGATAATCTGAGAATAAAGACAACGGTAGACCTCGTACACCTAGTGCTTCAAGCTTATTTAGTAAAATGGGAACGGAAACAGTATCGAAAGCTTTTGTTAGGTCTAAGAAGATTCCAAGAGTTTTACACCCCGAGTCCAGCTTCCTAACGACCAGGTCAGTAAGTTCATGAACAGCTTCATCAGTAGATCTGCCCTTCCTAAAACCGTACTGCCTATCTGAGAGAAGGTTATTACTTTCTAAATAGTAGACTAAACGTTTATTTAACAGGCGCTCAAGAACTTTAGAGATAGCAGGAAGTATGGAGATTGGCCTATAATTGTCAATATTGTTTCCGTCACCACTCTTGTGTATCGGCTTGATTATAGAGATCTTAAAGGCACGAGGAAATGTGCCAGTGCTGACTGCCAAGTTGCAAACATGTGTAATAGGTTTGACAAGTATAGCGCAATTCAGTTTCAATAGTTTACCAGGAATATTATCAACACCTATGGCACATCCATTTTTTAGACCCATAATAATATCAGCCACTTCAACTTCATCTGTTGGCAGGACAACTAGAGAGTTTCTCGTGGGATTGTCTGGTAATACTGACAATTTATTTGGGAGATTGGTACTGTCGTTCATGGCAGCGCTAGCAAGCTTACTACCAAGTTCAGCGAAGAATTTATTTGCCCCATTTACGCTGTCCAGAGGTGAGGAGGAAGTGATTAAATTTAGAGAATGGTCAATTTTAACATTAGAACCAGTTATGCCGCTAATCGCTTCCCAAAGTTTTCTTTTACAGCCACCTGCATCACGAATGAGCTTAGTTTCGTATTCTCTTTTAGTCTTTTTAAGAGCAGTGTTACAGAAATTCCTGTATCTTTTATAAGTGGACTTTAGGATATCATTATCAGGATCGTGTTTTAGTTTTTTGAACAGATTATCTCTGTTTCTCATGCACCGCAGTAGACCCTCTGTAATCCAAGGTTTAAGCAGTCGTTTCCTTTTCGGGACCCTTTTAACAATCGTATTGTCACTAATTGCCTGCTTCAGTGTTTGTATAAGGAAATCAGTCGCTACATTTGCATCATCTAATAGGTATATAGGTGAAAAGTCGATGTTACTGAGAGTATGATTAAGACTTTCGTAATTAATTGAAGTTTTCGTTCTGGGTGGATTATTAGAAAATTTTGATTTCAATTCCATGCTAAGAATTACTGCTTGATGGTCTGTAATTGAGGATTCAATAATGAAGGTTTGCGCCTGAAGTTTAGTTTTTAACATAATATGATCCAGACATGAATCACCACGAGTAGGACAGGTATGACCAGGTAAAATAGAGTGACTTGCTAGAAGATTAAGGTATTCATTACTACTACTGTCCATTTTGTCTGGATTAATATTAATATTAATATCACCCATTAATATTATATTTTTAAAGTTGGAAAGTTTGCATAATAATAGATGTAAGGAATTAATAAAATTTGAAATATTCCTATGACTGGGTGGGCGATATACTCCAATGATACAGGTATCATTATTTAGGCGAATCAATAGACAGTTGGCATCTTCGACCATTGGCTCTTCTGTGGCTATTCGAAT
This sequence comes from Pyralis farinalis, assembly GCA_947507595.1. Classification (NCBI taxonomy): domain Eukaryota; kingdom Metazoa; phylum Arthropoda; class Insecta; order Lepidoptera; family Pyralidae; genus Pyralis; species Pyralis farinalis. The sequence continues at coordinate 21,311,129 of OX382274.1, forward strand.
TTCTTGTTTGTAATAAATAACCACACCTTCATTTTTTGTATTGTTTTTCATCGTAGCAGTGTAATTGTAATTATTTAGTGTGGGAATTGCAGTTGTTGTTTGAAGGAAACATTCTGTCAAGATAATAATGTCCCAGTCTATTTTTGAACGAGAAAGTAAAGTTGTGAAATCTGGTAAATTGCAAGATATGCTTCTAATATTTTGACATATTATTTTGAGTTGATTATTATTGTTCGATATTCCTGATGCCACATCGTCAATGCCGCATGTAACACTGTCGGCAACAGACAACGAATCCAAAACCGTATTAAAATTAAAATTATCCTTACTTGTTAAATAATGTGTAACGAATAAAGGTTTGTTGGCAAATCGATACAGGCCGATGGTCGTTCAACTTTCTATAATAGGCTACTGTGGTAGAGTTGTATATAGGAATTTTATTCATATTGCATTGAGGCTTGAGATTTATATGCATTGGTGAGCGGGTTATGTGTAAAATCTTATATAACATAGTGTAAAAAATAGTGTAAAATGTATTGGGCTTAATAGTGTAAATAACAATGTAAACATTTTTGTTCAAAATAGTGTAAAAAATTGTGAAATCGAAATTGTAACTATAAGTATAAATAGCAAAGCTTGTTTTAAATACGTAAAAAATTATAGGATCTGTTAATATTGAGATAACAGTTTTCAAAATCAGTCACAGTCCAAATTTTATGAGATCCTTTTCATCCTTTATTTTGATGGGGTCTTGACCGTCCTGTCTCCTCACAAATACCCGTCCATATGATGTCCACGTCGCAAAAAGTTTTTTCTCCTTAACCATGTTTCTGGCTAAGTAGCTTAGTTTCCTCGCCTTGCTTGAAAGAACTTCGGAGACGTAGATCGGCCTGCTCGGTCCTTCCAGTAAAATGTGTTGGCTATTAAGTAATGGCTCCTTACTTGCTTTTTTCAATTTGTTAAATTTCCGGGTCTTGTAGATCAGGTTTTCCTTAATACTCGTCGTGGTGAAGTCAACTATGATCGCGTCAAATTTGGCACGATAAATATCCCGAATCTGAGCATCAGTAACGGTGGTAGCCCCAACAGTTTTAGCAACTTCATTTACAAATTTCACATATGTTTGCTTGTTTTCATCCCTCTGCTTGGGTACGTTGCGCAGTTCTATGCTTGCAGAGAGGGAACTTTTCTCTAGCATATCCAATTTGTTCTCGAGGTAAGCTATGTGTTTTTTACTCTCTTGATTTTCTGTTTCCAGAGTATTCATTTTTAATAGTAGGCTGTCGTATTGATTGGACATAAATTCAATAGAGCTTTGGATTTCATTATTTTTCTCCAGTATTCTCTCATGTTGTTGTTTTATATCACAAAACATTGCCTTGATTTCTGACATTGAGCCATCGGACCCTCCAGGTATTTCATTCATTCGACGTTTTAATCTCTTTGCGATGTTATTTAACTCCGTATCCGACCCGTAATGTACGTCGCGTGGTGGCAGCGGCGGGTTAGAGAGAGAGTTCGGAGGTGAACGTTGCATTGACATGGCCAATGTATCTAGATCGTTGGTTCCTTATGCACAAAACAAACCAGTAGCGTCCTCTATTTCGATCACTATTTATTAGCAATATTCATTAGCAAGGTCAAAAGCAGGAAGTAGCGACCTCTAGTGGTGTTAGGCAGTAAAAGTTGGATAAGATGATCAACCAATAGTGAAGTATCTAAGCAGGAAATATAGATGGCGCTAGTGGAACTTTATTTTTACTCATGTAGTGCTTTACTGTTCTTATGAGGTTGAAACTACTGTGTCTATGGGCTCCTGGTACTTCGACTGAATATTCAAAGCAGCAAATATAGATGGCGCTAGTGAAACTTTATTTTTACTCACGTAGTGCTTTACTGTTCTTATAGCAGTTGAAACTACTCTGTGTCTATGGGCTCCTGGTACTTCGACTGAATATTCACTCCGAATTTTGTGTAATATAATATAAACTTTTTTTTTTTTTTTTTTTTAAATCAAGCAATATACTAATTATACGTCCACTCGCTTTGAGATCCAAGGGGGAAGGTATGAAAGAGATATATAACTTTTTTTTAATTGTCGGCTATTTTGACCATGGTCAACTTAACAAGTGGCTTACTTTTCATAAAGTTGCTATGCTCTAATAACTTACAATCGAGGTAAGGCGCATCGAAGCTGCCTGACTAAAGCAGTACCTCCACCTCATAGAATACTGCAAGCAAATAAAACCTCCTTGAATGATTTTTATGTTCCTGCAAGTGACTGAGGTTGAGATCACATTATGTTAGTTTTATCGGAATAATTACAACGTACTTTGTTCAAAAAACATAGACGTCATTGCTCTATTCAGCACCTCAAAATTAATTTATAGCCATTGTATATAATGTAATTCTTACACTTATAGTTACATAGGTAATATTCAATAATGCTATTGACTTATACAAATAAGACGTAAGCATGTTATGTTTAATTTAAAATAACATTATCAAAATTTTAATGCTGTAACATTTAAACAAACTAAGAAGTTATAGCAGCATCCCTTTGTTTTCAAAGTCAAATTGATTACATTTGTAACAATTTGTCATAATGGTTCCCAGTCGTACCCGCAGTTGCATTTGTTGCAATTGTCTAAGGTAACTTCACACATCCATAAATTTCAACTAATAGTTTCCCCAGAACCATTCTGCAAGGTAATGGGAATTGGAACTTTTGTTACATGAATTTTATTACGTACAAGGAGTTAAACATTACAAATTGGTTTTACGTGCCAAAGGTTTTGACCTTTGATATTTATTTATAACAAGTACATATTCATTACACTAATTAAAAATACCATTACATATTGAAACCGTTTAACATTGAAGGAAAAATATTTTTAAGTATAAACACATTTTACTATTTTCAAACTTTACTTAAATACTGTGACGTAAGCTGATACTGTAACGCGTTGAAATCTATAGATCGAAGTAGACGTTGCGGTACCCCTAGCGCCATATCTTGTTTGTCATTTCAAGACGCGACTGCCCCTGGTATGAAATCGTGATACTAAATTTATATATTTTTTTAATCTGTATAATTAAGGGAACGCATCTTTTATTCAAAGTCAATTCTGAAAGTTATTGCCTTATATCAGCGTATAATATTATTTTATTATTATATCTTTATTTATCTCCATTTCTAAGCATAAATTGATTACAAAAGAAATACATTTAAAAACTATAAAAGAAGGGGGCACCCGTCGGTAACGAAGCGAAGACCCATGCTACCGGTGGTCAGGGCTCTAGAGTGAGAAACCTCCTCACAATGCGGACCGTGTTCAGAAGAACCGCTTTCTGTATCTGGTTCTTGACCCAACTACCAAGCGAGAGCCTATCAAGATAACGGTCGAGATTTTTCTGTTACTTTTGGTTTGCTGTTACTACTATCGGAACAATACTCGTCGAGTCCACATGCCATATAGCGGTAACCTCGTGAGCCAAGTCCAAGTACTTAGAGAGTTTCTCTTTCTCGGCCTTCACAAGGTTGTCGTCATGAGGAATCGTGACGTCAGCAAGAACTGCACGGCGTATCTCCCGATCTATTAGCATGATATCAGGTCTATTGGCGACAATAGTCCTATCAGTGATAATAGATCGGTCCCAGTAGAGCGTGAAACTGCCGTTCTCGAGACCTAGCGCAGGTGCATATGTATAATATGGCACCTCGGAACTCACAAGGTTGTATTTAAGAGCAAGTTATCCTAGCTACTTGATTATATCTGTGCAAATACTCGCCGTTAGCCCGTTAGCAAGATGAAAACAACCGGAAACTATATGCCTGAGTGACTCTCCGGGACGGTGGCATGCTCGACAGATGTCGACCGTGCTGTCCTTCAAGATATACTTCCAGTGGTTGTTCGTCTTGATAACTTCGTCCATAATTGAGCAGACAAAACCTTCGGTTTCCCCAAAGAGGTCGTCGAAACGTAGCCAGGTCACGGATGCGAGGATGTCTACGTCTGGTCCATTGAGGGTTCGGTAGAACCGCCCATGTAGTTCATTGCTCTTCCATACATCCTTGCGACCCTGGGTATTAAGCACTGTTGGTTTGCGCTAATTCTCGATCGCCAAGGATAGCTGCGTAAGGCCCTTATCGGCTGCTAAAACATCTCTATGCATCCTACTATCACAGTGAAGGAAGTATTCCCTGAGATTGCACACTTCACGGTTATGTAGGTCCTTGGCGTTAAAAAAGCCACGGCCGCCACACTTCCGTCAATGTACAATCTCATCACCGATGATCGTGGGTGATGCATGCGCTATATTGTTAACAGCTTACGGACCTTTACGTCCAGAGTGCTTAGTTCAGTCTGAGTCCACCTTAGTGTGCCAAAGGACTATATAAGTAGGGGCATATCCCAACCGTTGAAGGCACGAACCTTGTTACCACCTGAAAACATATTTTTCAGTACTTTTGTTAGGCGGCCAAAGAAACGTTCCGTCACCGATTGTTTTACGTGTTATACCCAGAGACTCTGACATACTCGTACCAAAGGTACTTATAAGTTTCTACTTCAGAGAGGGACCTGAAGGACAACGCTTCTGAGAGTTTACAACTCTAACCCGCTCTACATGCATGACCGCACATTTGTCAACACCACACTCCATACTAATGCCGTTACTAAAACTTTCAGTGTCATTTAGCAACTCCATCAAGTATGGTTTATTTGGTGCAAACAACTTGAGGTCATCCATGTACACAGATATGAAATAATTTCACCCCCTCTACGAAGTCGTACACCTAACCCTGAATCCCTTAACAAAATGCTAAGTGGATTCAGAGCTAGGCAAAACCACAATGGACTCAAACTGTCGCCCTGGAAGATACCACGCTGTATCCTTATAGGGTCCACCAAATCACGAGGATCTCTAGCGCTTGGTTGACAAAGAACTGTGGTCCACTACCCCATACATGAGCCCAGAAAGGTGCATAGATTTGCATCTACTTTATACAATTCCAACACCCGTCTCAGCCATATATGCGGCACCGAACCATAGGTCTTTTTGTATTCAATCCAAGCAACGGAGAGATTCCTCCTGTTTCCGCGAGCCTGTTGAAACGGTCATGTCTATGAGGAGAAGCTCTTTAGTACCACAGGACCCAGTCCTACATCCATTCTGAGCAGTGGCCAAAATATTATAAGTAATTATGTGTTTTGTAATTTTAGATGTCAGAATCGATGTAAGGAGCTTGTATAACTTTGGTAAGCACGTAATGGGTCGATAGTTTTTGGATTCCGTGGTACTACCATTTATATAGAGCAAGAAAGATATACTGGTAGTCATAAAACTCGGCAGAGACCCAGCTACGAAGGTGTCTTGTACCTGCGTTGCCAAAAGGGCATCCATCCATTCTCCATCGGTGTGGCTGACAGCCATCGACCAAATTCTTCGCCAGAATTCTGACATAATATTCGCACTTGGTCGCTGCATATCAGCCACACAACTAGTGGGTTTCTCCTATTTCCGGTACAACTTTCGTTGATCACTTTAGAAGATGCGGGTTTGATAAATCTGTCTGTGCGTGCTCTATACCGTCGAATACGATTTGCCAATGCATAAACTTTTTGCTTCAGGAAGTCTATACGCTCTGTGACCCAGTGCATGTAATCCTGGTGCCTAATGTTAGTACTTAACGGCTTGGCTTATACCGACGATTCTGTGAACAGGTTACGCTTCACGACGTAGTCGCTCAAATGTGGGCTCATCAAGCATATTACAACGCTGGATAGCTCTCACCTGATCAGATAAGCGTTGAACATAGACGGTGATAGTTGGCTCAAGCACCTGAAACAAAAGAAGCATCCGAGCACGATACGCACTGAGATTGTTTACCCCGTCTGTTGCAAAGTAGGCGCGCATGATGTTTTCATTTAATGAATTAGTCCATTTCATGCATCGCACTACACCACGGTAGCGGGATTCAGTCACAGAGCAGAGTGCCCCGATGTCCCTAAGATGGCCGACAGTGGGAGCCACGCTCTACGTCGCACAGGTCTTGGCGGTGACGGAGGCGGCGGTGGCCCGTCCTCTTCGCTCGACAGAGGTCGAGGAGGTCGGAGGTGCTGCGTATTGCTCCTCCAACGACGCGGAGCGAGGCGGGCGGTGGTGGTGGGCGTGCGTAAGTCTCTTGTCTCTTAGATCTAGTAAAATTTTTCATTATTTGCCATTTTCGTAACATTCGTCAATCCATTCTATTTACTGTAATAGATAGCATAATATGTGTACATTCTGCGAAGGCGGAAGGGAGATACTTCAATCTTATACGAAATTTGGAAACATGGTCATATTTACGCAAAAGCATAACAAAAAGCTATATTTCGCAGGCGTTCAAGTTTGATAAATAGCTCCTCAGTCGCACCTTAATAGCAAACATCAGTGTAGTCATGAATGACGAGTAGACCGCTTTTGTTTTGTTTCTAAAAGATTGATTGGTAGACCGTTGTAGGTAACTTGCGACAAATCATTAAATGTAATTTTATTTTGCAACTGGCGAATACCGATAACAATGGCTTGAAATTTTGATGATCTTTTATTTATTTCATGACTAGGAGGCCAAAGCTATCATCCACCCCTGAAATGCACAGAGCACATCATTCCTGGGCCAAATATCACTGGATGCATCAGACAAGGAAAAATTAGTGTAAATTTGCAGGTCATCCGCATATAGATGATAAGCAGAAGTAATTAAGTACATTAGATAATTCGTTGATGAAGATCGAGAAAAGTAATGGACTAATATTATACCTACATAATAATTTATCTTCACAGCTGTCGTCTTTTAATCTGTAATTTATGAATCGACTTAATAAACAGACTCTGTATTTAATAGAGAAAGTAAATATCAATATATAATATAATATATATATACATATATATATACCACTAGATAGGAGATTTTCTTTCTCATAACTAAATGTCCTATCTCATTTTTCACATGAAAAAGCTAATAATAAGTTTTGACATTATATATCTTTATCGAACTAACATCTGCGTTTTTAATATCCTACTACAGTTAAATACTCGTATAATTAAAATATCCAAACGAAATAAAATATCTTTACGGTGTTAAGATGTAGATAGATAGAGAAGCCGCAAAGATCTATCAGTGTTTAACCTGTATTAAATTATTCCTTAATCAACATCTATATCCGGTAAACATATAATATTCTCAGAGATACATCAATTTGCCAACCACACTCACTTACTTTTATATAAATAATGACGCTGTAGTTATTTTAATCTGTCGTGTTCAAGCTCGCTAACGGCTTTACCAGAGCGTGATATACAGCGGATGCTGCGGAGCTTCTATTGCTCAAATGATCTACGACTACGGGTTGTTAACTCGGCGGTCGATTATATTAATTTGTACACCCTGTACTATTTTCTGTTATATAAATTATGATTTAGCCGTTATTTTATGGTGTCGAGGCGCGCTAACGATCTGCCACAGTGCTACGACCTTCCTATATTTTTAAACATAACTTGCATATGTATAGGTATACCCTAAGGATAAGACAGATTTAGATATCACTGCATTAAAATTCTACAAAATTCATATTGTAGTTTTTACGAGCACAATGTACAGACTGACAAAAATGTTAAAAATGACTATGTATTAAGAACCTAGCTACATGAGGGTAAACATAATTTGTTATGATTGAAGGGATATTGCAAAACAGGCGTCCCTCTCAGGATATTAAGATATGCTTTAGATGAGCTCGATGATGCAGTGGTGAAACGCGCCATTACGTTACTTTGACACCAGCGCTCGTGTTCCACTCCCACACAGGACAAATTCGTGTGCATGAACTTGTCAGTTTTTCTTGGTCTGGGTATTTTTAAGAGAGGTAGGGCGCATCAAAGCAAGCAAGTCTAGGGAAGTATCTCCACCAAACTGCACCCAAATAATAATTCCCTTGAGGATTGGTGTGTTCCTGCATGTGAGGGAGGTCATCAATAAGCTCTTAAGGAGTTGCTGTGTTAGTAGCAGAGGTGACATCGCGCGATTGATACTTCATGTATTGCAAGCGTTCATAGGCTACGATAACAGCTTCACATTAGGCGAGCCGTATGCTTGTATGCCTCCCGACCTTGTATAAAAAAATTACAACGTGATGAGATTGCAAGCAAGTCTGAGTTGACCGAGGCGGTTCCAAATGAAGTACATCAATAGTCAATAGTCAAAAAAATTCGGCCTTCAGACGGAGAAGCGGAGCTATACGGGATTTTCGTCTAGGTACCGACTGAGTACATATAATCTAACTTCCCAACCAATTCTAAATTGAGAGTTTCAGTAGAATATGTGGAGTACCCAGCTCATTGTTTTTAATATGTGGTTTGTAAATTTATACTTAGCAAACCAGTCAAAGCAGATTTACATGCAATTTGATCTAACCTGCTTTGTATGCTTCCGCCACCAATTAGTTCATACGGCCTAACGCCGGCCGGCACCCACCCACTACTGTTAGTAAGTGCAACATGCCGACGCTGCCATGGCTGTTCCGGTAGACTCTGCCTCGGCTGCTGCGGTCGTCCGCCATCTGGAACAGAATCCGCATGCCCCCACCACCACCGTCGCCACGACTGGCCTGGTCGTCGCTGCGACACGTATTTCGCCTCTCCACGAGGCATCATCAGGCGTTGTAGACGTTAATCGTAAAAATAACATGCTACAAGTGACAAATCCATCGCAGTGCCGTCCCTTATATTGAATTAAGGGTGGGGGTGGATGTGGATGGTGTGAGCGAAAAGATATTTAATAGTGGGGAATTGTTTACGTCAGTCTGTTTGTTCATGAGAGTAATTTTCGAATTTTTATGTTTGTTAATTTCTAATTGTTCCCTAATATTTAGTTTTAAACCTTTGTCTATGGTGTGTAAAAAAAGGTTTAAAACTAAATATTAAGGAACAATTAGAAATTAACAAACATTTTGCGGAATTTCCAAATGAAGCAATTATGTAAATTTAGAATCAGAGCACAGATTTTAGAAACACAAAGAGGAAACAACCATTGTGTAAAATCGACAAAAATTAAAAAAATTGACATTGAATTGCCCAGAATAGACATAATGGTTTCATTGAAGATGAGTGTTTCGATGGGGCACGTACTTTGTCTTTATTATTTGGAGGGGGATTATTAAAATCTTTTTTGATAATGGAAATATAAGTTAGCGTTTTCTATGTATAATTCAAATTTACCTTTTAAACAGTAGCATTTAGTTCTCTATAATTACGATTAAATCTACTTGCAGATTTATGGATTGGCATTATGGAGATTCTCAGACTATTCAGTCTCAGAATCCCCTTAATGAATATTATTTTCTAGATACCACAAGTTTAACTACGCATATAGATTATAAAGTGTTGTTGTGTGTGTAAGTAAATCGTACATAGCTTCCTATTGGCTGTTTTACAGAACTCTAATGCATTGCTATCATTAATTGAATTCAATTACATTCATAATGCCGCTATCCGCGCAATGAATGTCTGTTAAGTAGTTATGTTAATGTGATTCAGGTTCACTAGTTTACAGTCGAGACACTAATATAGTTTCATAATAAATTGCTATATAGCCTGCCTTACACACTTGTAAATAACTTCAAACACAAACTAAAGTCGTACTTTTAGTACTTGCACAAATTAATCTAATTTTGTATTAAGTTACTTAAGTTCTGAACTTCTGAAATGGAAGACTGTTGATGAAAAAAAATTAAAACAATGTTATTGATGTGGAACAATAATTTATATTTAATAATATTAAATCAGCGTTTAGAGTAGTGATAGCTCTCATAGACCAACTGATCCCCGGTTCGAATCCTGACAGTGTTACACAATAAATTCGTATTTTCGAACTTATGTACATATTTGTAATTATCGCTAGTTCGGCGGTGAAGGAAAATATCCTGAGGAAACCCGTACATCCAAGAAATTACATTTCAAAAGACGTGTGACCTTATCTAAGAAAAGTCTGGTCATCCCTGTGGGTTGTGAAGTTCTCACGGCAGTCGTTCCTTGTAAAAATCAATTAAATTAACATTAAGTTAAAATTTGCATGAAATTCGCTATGAAGTTGTATAAATGATATAGAAAATTTCCAGGAACATCGGTGCTTTAAGTTGCGAGCAAATTCTACTACTTATAAAAATAACTAAATGACAATGACAGCAATACTTTTTTAATAACATACGGTACGGTTATACTTACATACCGCCGCAGACATTTTTTGAATAAAGACTTGTAGATAGATATGTATACTATGTACAAGTCTTCATTACTTAACTTCACGCGATATCCCTTGTGGGATAGGTAGAGGGAACCGAACGCCATAAGAAGATAATGCGAACCTTACGTACCTGGGTTCATTAACATTCATAGCTCGCCGGTTCCTAAGGCTATAAGTATATTTCAATAACGACTATTTGTAAGAACATAATACAATGAATCAGTTCTGCAATATAAACATTTTACTCTCTAAACAATAAGTCAGTAAAGACTTTGAAATGTATTCAATATGAACGTAACCCGAACTTATAATACCGAGGACTATTATTCTATCCGCCAATAATAAAGTTATTTTCCTCGCGATAGAATAGCATTATCACTCAACATCAACAAGTTATTGGTGTGAGGGAATGAACGCGGGAATAATCTAACGTAATACAAACTAGGGATCCTGCAGGTGGCGGAGCGGTAATGGCGCCGGCGACTTGATGAATAGGCGAGAACGTGGTCCGGGTGCAAAACAGGCCCTTTCTATTGCCGTCGCCTCTAAAATATTGCCAAAATCGCCCGTTCAACATCAACTAATTCAATGTATAGATTGATTTAGTCGCCCGTCGCTGAACGTTTACAAATGGTTTAATTTCGCTGCGAAAGATTAAGGGATTCTTGCCCCAGGGCCCGCCGGATATTATCGAGCGACCGATGTTTCTAAAAGCCGTGATAATGGCCAGGTGAGTTATTGTTCCCGAGTTATATTTGTATTAGCTTTTGACAAATATCTTATTTTGTAATAAGATTGTTATAATAAGTATTTATTAATTTGAGAAGCGAAATTAATATATTATTTGTAAACGTGTTAATGATGATGAAACAGATATGTTTATATACATTACCCGCACAAAGGATTGCGAGATTTCGCATGGTTAAATTTTATATAGCGAAATAGTGCAGAAAGGAAAAACATATATGTACGAATATATATGGTAAAAAATATGTATGAAAATATGACTTACTGTCGAATTTCGACGACTAGGTAACTATTAGTGTACATAAACAAGTATATAAAATAAAACACTACATTTATATGTTGATATGAATGCAGTTCTAACCGCTAAATCTACGAACTTTATTTTTTTATCGATGTTCCGCATGGACCTGTGTCGAGTAACAAAACATTTTTTTAAATTTACTCTGAGACTGGAATATACGAGGAAGATTTTGCGGATAGCAGATAGCATAACAGTAATATAGAGGTTACAATATTACGTTCTTGGAAGATCACTGTAGATACAATGCCAAAGATATGATAAAGAGGTGGTTATGATATGCAGGGTGAAAAGAAAGTACGGGATAAGTATAGTAAGGAATGTACTAGTTATCAATCTATACTTCACGCCAAGTCCCTAGTGCGATAGGTAGAGTGAACCGAATGTCTTGGCTTGGCTTTTCATGCACTCTTACCTGTTTCTAAGGCTCCTGACCTTCTGATAAAACTCGACCAATTTGGTCATGATAGGTAAGTCTTCATCTTTCTCGTCTCCTACATCCTTCCACTTTCGCATTATATATGTTTCGTCATTCTTTCTTCCTGTATTATTTCTACATGTCTGAACCAACGGAGCATGTTTTTTATCTTAACACCGATACTGACTTTCAGACCAACTCACTTTCTCATGTCTAAATTGCGAACTCGTTAAGCGATACACCCACTACTACTACTTTCATGCTCTCCCTGCCAAACTCAGCTCTCGCTTTTGAATCAGTACCACGCGAACTATGCCTTCTGGCACAAGTTCTTACCGACAAGTAGTTTTCTAAACCTCCCATTCACATTCCCTGCACTCACTGGCCTCTTCGGATAAGCGGAGTACTTTTCATTTCTGCTGAAAGTGCATCCTTAATGTACAATTTCATTAGCTGGTTCCAGCACTACACCACATACCGTTATTCTTACGGTCGTTACGATTCATGATCTAGATATCGTCTGCGTAAAGCAGACAGTTCATTACTAGGTCACTCATAAGCAATCTTACATTCGTAAATCTTTTTCTCTGTAGACAATTATATCCAGGAAGATACAGAAATACGGGATACAGGAAGAACAGCCGAACAGGCAGCAGCAGGTTGACATGCCGCTATCTATCCACACACACTCTTAGCAATTCTTGTAGGTGGCCTGCACAGCACGGAGCAGTGTACAGCCCATTCCATGAACCGGCAATATATCCCAGAAATCCTTTCGCATACCACTGTCAAATGATGGCAAGTGCTTTATCTCTCCGTTATAGCAATAATTTCTCGTACCGTGTACTTCCCGAAGATTTTTCTTCGGGGTTGTGGAAAGAACTTCCTATAAAAAGGTTAGCTTTGGCTTCTTCTAAAAAAAGACGTGAAGAGGTTTTTACAGGGACGGAGGTGCACGATTCATACCTCTGTTTTGCAAGCACATGAGTGACGTCATAAGTGTCCATACGCTAACTGTTTAATATCAGGGAGGCCGTACGCTAGTTTTTTTGTACAATGTTGGGAAGCGTACATAGTCTGATGTAAACTACTGTATATATGCCTGCCTATAAAAGCTTGCAAAGTATTGCTCACGTGTTGCCAATACTGGTACTAATACAGCGACTACTTACTGCTGACATCACTCCCTCATAAGAACCCAACAACCCTCCAGGCAGTTGTTACTTGGATGTGATTTTCTCTGACGTGGAGGTGCTTCCTCAGTCGAGCTGCCTTCATACGCCATAACTCTTTTAAAATACCCAGATCAAGATAAACAGACATAGTCATGCTTACAAATGTATGTCGTATGTGGGGATCAAACCCACGGTCCTTTGTGCTAAAGTAACATTCTTATCCCACCACCACCCGGCTCATCAATATGTAGTTTGTCACTTTAGCAGTATAAAAATATAGGATCAAAAAAATTGTTTACCAAAAAATAACATGGCACTACTCATAAAAATATACACCAGATTTCAACAGTGGCTTAAAAAACTACAAAACGTCGACGCCAAATTCTCACCAAGTCAAGATTTATTGAGAGGGCTTTGATTTATGGTTCACTCCACACATGGGTCTAAAGGTTCAAAGACAAAAAAGAAAGTTTGATTTTAGCGAAAACAAAGAGGTAGGTACCGACTATTTGAGCACAGGGCGTTTCTCAGATCCTTTACGCTCGATTACATTTATCCCTACATACAAAAAACTATATCGGATGAATTAATTATAAATTTATTTCAAAGAAAGATTTCATAGGTTAAGAGGATATGTAGATGGTCCGAACATTAGTAACAATGGTTTAATTAGAAAGTAGGAAACCATATAAACTGTATCATTAATCAAAAACGACAATGTATTAATTTTATAATTATCAGAGAGCATGTAATTCGTAAGGATCTGCCCACTTGACATCAAACATGATTGAGAAGTTGTCGTCGCCAGCCGCCGTGCTTTATTCAATTACCCCTTTCAAGGCAACTCCTCTCCACCATTGGTGATGCTTGAAAGAATAACACACAGTTTGTCCTGCTCCCAACCAAAAGTGATTAAAGTACGCATGTATGACCAGACTGACTTTTCTCCGACCAGGTGAGAGCTACTCCTGCTCCGCTTTTTTGAGCACACGAATTTGAAAGCCATTTTGATCACGATTCTCAATGCTCTAACTCATCGTGTGAGGTGTATTCTCGAATTGAGGAGCTACAACGAATGGAGTTTCTTAGCGATGAATGCGCAAACTCGTGTTTTGAACATATTGTAGTAGACTATATTAAACCGCCTTCAGTAAGATGCTTCAGTCAGAGTACCATTCTTTTTAGACATAGGTCAATAGTGGTTAATCTACAAAGTAACTAGGATTATAAGCTCGATCTGTGTAATGAGCATCCCGGTTCTGTCATCAGCTTGGCAGTGAATGCCATTAATTAACATATTACTGCATGTCCTCATAAGTAGCATCGGAATCAGCACAAATTCCTGCGGAACGCCACCATTGATGTCCATACCATTGGAACAGTTACTTACTATCTATAATGGATTTTATACATCTGCTGTCTAAGAATCTAGCAATTCGAATCCTTGGACAGCACGTACGATGAGAAGTTCGATAGAAGATACTCGTACCAATGTCAAATACGATCAAAAGTCTTCATCTTCATCTAGGCCGACAGTCAATGTCTCGCCTTGATAATAGATTATCAGTAGAACGATATTAACCATCATATTAAGTCGAGTCACATTGATGGTCGCAAATCATGGTGATCTTCATAGATGAAGTAGCATGTTTATCGTATAAAAAGAAAATTTGCGACTCTAAATATCAATTTCTGCAAAAGATAGACTCGTTCAACCTGGAAATGTCTCTTCAATACTAAAGGCATTAAGTTCACTCACACGACGACGCGGTAGCAGTATGAAAAGAAAATTTGCGACTCTAAATATCAATTTCTGCAAAAGATAGACTCGTTCAACCTGGAAATGTCTCTTCAATACTAAAGGCATTAAGTTCACTCACACGACGACACGGTAGCAGTATGAATAATCACTGTCATTTTCCATAACCTGTCTAAACTTCTCTGAAGAATGATTCCCGTTCGGAACTAGTTCTTTCATCTTTAGTTAAACCTATTTCCGAACCACAAGTTTACTCCAAGTTATACCAAGTTTCGCAAAACTTGATGCGAATCCGATAGAATCAATTCAAGTTGGAAAGAATAGACGGCCGCCGAGTCAAAACTTAAACTGCCTTACCTGCTAAATAAGTTTCTCTGAGGATGTTTAATTAAGATATGGCAACAGGCAACTTGGCTTTGTACTCGGTTGTGTAAATTAGGACGCGTATCTTGATAAAAAGTGTTTATTTCGACCACAAAATGAAGTTTTTACCCTGTTGAATGTAAACTTGAGCTGTATTAAATGAAGGTGCAAAATGTTCGTTTAGAATACGTAACATGCAAACTTAATATTTTATATTTTTACAGTGCAGTGGTATATATACCTAGAATAAAATCGTGGCAGGGTTGAGTTTGTATGTACATTAGGTATTTTTAGAAATGGCGGTGCAGCTGAAATCAGCATACTCGTACGATATAGGAGGAAAACGAATTACGTCCTAGGCAAACGATAAAACTACTTTCATCAAACTAAATTTTATTCTTGCCTCATAAAATAAAACCTGTATAACCAAGCTAACATACGTGTGAAGGCACGGGTAGCTTGTCACTGATATAATGTTTATACTCAACAACCTCTTAAAGAATCAACAAAGGTCACAACAATGAAATTCTAAACACCAACCCTTACTCATGTTACCGATACCGTTCACCCGAAGAAGTTTAGAACATACTCCGCAATGCCGCTCAACCGCGAATTAGCGGTGTTTATAAGCCACCTGAATGCCACTGATTTAGTTTAACAACTGTCATCCGCATACGACAGAACCGCCGGCTTAACGTTGGTTTTGAAAAGTACTAAGAGCTCGAGATAGACAAACGGGTGACCACCGCCCGCGCTATTTCGTATGAACAAACTAAATGGCCCATTGATATAAACTCCTTGGTGTGTCCAAGGAGTTTATATTAATTGCAAATGCACTGCTTTATTTAACATTTGTGACTTTTCATCATTTTGTTTCTTTTTCTTATTTTGTTTTGTTATCTTTAGGAAGGTTACAGATTTTTAAATAATCACTTGATTAATTAAGAGTTATCACATGTAACACAGTGAGTAAATAATTTTGAATATATTTTGAACCTATCTCGCCCAACTTTAAATTCCAAGTTCGCAAAATAACGCCTGAATCTTTTAACTACTTTTGTATGCACAGAGAGATGACTATTTTAACACGCTGTAAATTTAAGTAAAGTTCTTTGTCGACCACATATATTGATTCTCCAATTCACCTTAAACAGTGTTATACGGAACAAATGGTATTAGAGGTATCTTGGAATTGGGTTGAGTTCCAAAGAAAACGTAACGCCAGCGAAGTTGCTGGCAACAATAAACACACAGAAAGTATGCAATAATTGCCTCACAATACCTTACTTTACAATATAAGTAAGGTACTTTACAAATATGACCGAAAAGGAAGCTTTTAAGGAACGTGTGAAATATTCAGATATTACTCGTAAGAATACAATTGGTATTAGAGGTATATTGGAAATGGTTTGAGTTCCAAGGAGTGTTGAGCAGTGATAGCCAAATGGATAACGAACTGCCCTAGCGATCAACAGGTCCCAGGTTCGAATCCTGACAAGTACCACTGAATCGTGTTTTAGAATTTATGTACATATTTGTACCCGACGTTGTTTAAAAAAATCTAGAATGATGAAATACGACTATATGGAGAAAGGCTTACAACTCAATACGAAGAAAACAAAATAATCAATTATAGGAAACTGGGACGAACGTAAGAATTACGGCTGATAATGTAGTGTTGGAACAAGTGAATGAGTTTATATTTTAGATGCACCTTTAGCAGTGATGGTAGGCCCTGCCCTCAGTCGCATTACTTTATAAAAATCTAAATACATATTAATTTGTAATAGATCTTATGGCTAGACTAGGTATATTTCTACCTATGTAGTTGATTATTTTATAAACATCGACTCTTAAACATGACTCATATAATAATCAATCACAAAATTATATATCTTTTCATTCAACACTAGCATTTCCACATGCACATAGCGACATCCAAACATAGATACACACATCAAGACACACTTGCATTCATGAGTAAACTTAGGTACTTTACACACACTCATGCAAAACAGTTGTTACAGTTGATATTCAATTTTGTGTATGTAGATAATATTTAAATCAGTACTAGAATTTAATTTAATTTTATTTAGGCAAATTATATTTTATTTTTAATGTACCTCGGGAGAGCGGAGACTCCTATCACAAGTAAACTGTTTGCCTAAAAGAAGCCTCGGGCCGTTTCTTACTTATTGTAAAATTGATAACGTTAAATATTTTTCATTTTAATAATAACAGTCTAGAATATGTAAATTTGACATACAAATATTTGTGTAAACAATACTGCCGTTGAATTAATTCGCTAGCTAGACATGAACATATCTACTGTGTGCTAGAAATATCTGGATTCACACATATTTATTTCTCTGAACGTACACCAAATTATTTCATATCATTCTACTCTACCCTCATCAACACTTTTTTTAATATCAATTGAAATCATATAACACAATTCAAAGATTTAATCTACTTTACTTTGTATATACCAACCGGTATGTACATTACGTTACGAAATTCAAAAGTATTCACAGCATTTGTTTACCGCACATTTGGGGTAATAGTTGCATTGCAAAATGCACCACTATTACGAAGATATAAGGAGCTCTAAAGTTTAAAGCAATGCTTGATCAGCGGTCAACTGCACTGGCCGGAATTCAGAGCGAAAACGTAAAGAGATTACGTCGTCCTCGTCGGAAGACCTGATAGAAGTGTTGTTGCGATCGTGTGCTTTTACGGACGACAGCGTTTTGTATGTTACTGTACTTCGTTAAAAGCTTCCTTTTCGTATTAAGTCGTATTTGTAAAATAAGCGATTGGTAAGGCGATTATTGTATACTAGTAGTTGCCAGCGATTCGCTGGTGTGGAGTTTGGTTTCTTAAATTTTTCCTTATCCCGTTTCCTAATCCATTAGGATTGGGGGGTCCGCTACGTAAGCCTAAGGATTTGGCGAAGACACTGATTTTTAGAGCGACTTTGCGATTTTGGAGCGATTGCCGTCAAACCAATACAACCCAGAGGAAAAATCAGATCATTTTTAGGTAAGGTCACACGTCTTCCGAAATATAATTTCTTGGACGAGGTTCCTCACGATGTTTTCCTTCACCGCCAAGCAAATGATAATTACAAATATGTACATAAATTCTAAAACACGATTTAGTGGTACTTGCCAGGATTCGAACCTGGGACCTGTTGATCGCTAAGGCAGTTCTTTATCCATTTGGCTATCACTGCTCAACACTCCTTGGAACTCAAACCATTTTCAATATCCCTCTAATACCATTTGTATTCTTAATATCTGAATACTTCACACGTTCCTCGATACTTACATACTTCACTCGCTTCTTTAACATTCATTGCTCTTCTCATGCACGTTCGCCGGTTTCTAGGGCTCCTGACATCACCTTCTGATAGAACACGACAAGCTTCCTTTTCGGTCGTATTTGTAAAGTAAGGTATTGTGATGCAATTATTGCATGCTTTGTGTGTGTTCATTGTTGCCAGCAACTTCGCTGGCGTTTGGTTTTCTTTGGAACTCAACCCATTTCCAAGATACCTTTAATACCATTTGTTCCGTAAAACACTGTTTAATGTGAATTGGAGAATCAATATATGTGGTCGACAAAGAACTTTACTTAAATTGGCTTACTGGCTTATAAACACCGCCAATACGCGGTTAAGCTGCATTGCGGAGTATGCTCTAAACTTCTTCAGGTGAACGGAACCGGTAGCATGAGTAAGGGTTGGTGTTTAGAATTTGATTGTTGTGACCTTTGTTGATTCTTTAAGACGTTGTTGAGTATAAACATTATATCAGTGACAAGCTACCCGTGCCTTCACACGTATGTTAGCTTGGTTATACAGGTTTTATTATATGAGGCAAGAATAAAATTTAGTCTGGTGAAAGTAGTTTTATCGTTTGCCTAGGACGTAATTCGTTTTCCTCCTATATCGTACGAGTATGTTGATTTCAGCTGCACCGCCATTTCTAAAAATACCTAATGTATATATAAACTCAACCCTGCCACGATTTTATTCTAGGTATATATGCCACTGCACTGTAAAAATATAAAATATTAAGTTTGCATGTTACGTATTCTAAACGAACATTTTGCACCTTCATTTAATACAGCTCAATTTTACATTCAACAGGGTAAAAACTTCATTTTGTGGTCGAAATAAAAACACTTTTTATCAAGATACGCGTCCTAATTTACACAACCGAGTACAAAGCCAAGTTGTCTGTTGCCATATCTTAATTAAACATCCTCAGAGAAACTTATTTAGCAGGTAAGGCAGTTTAAGTTTTGACTCGGCGGCCGTCTATTCTTTCCAACTTGAATTGATTCTATCGGATTCGCATCAAGTTTTGCGAAACTTGGTATAACTTGGAGTAAACTTGTGGTTCGGAAATAGGTTTAACTAAAGATGAAAGAACTAGTTCCGAACGGGAATCATTCTTCAGAGAAGTTTAGACAGGTTATGGAAAATGACAGTGATTCATACTGCTACCGCGTCGTCGTGTGAGTGAACTTAATGCCTTTAGTATTGAAGAGACATTTCCAGGTTGAACGAGTCTATCTTTTGCAGAAATTGATATTTAGAGTCGCAAATTTTCTTTTTATACGATAAACATGCTACTTCATCTATGAAGATCACCATGATTTGCGACCATAAATGTGACTCGACTTAATATGATGGTTAATATCGTTCTACTGATAATCTATTATCAAGGCGAGACATTGACTGTCGGCCTAGATGAAGATGAAGACTTTTGATCGTATTTGACATAGGTATCTTCTATCGAACTTCTCATCGTACGTGCTGTCCAAGGATTCGAATTGCCAGATTCTTAGACAGCAGGTGTATAAAATCCATTATAGATACGAGTAGTAAGTAACTGTTCCACTGGTATGGACACCAATGGTGGCGTTCCGCAGGAATTTGTGCTGATTCCGATGCTACTTATGAGAACATGCAGTAATATATTAATTAATGGCATTCATTGCCAAGCTGATGACAGAACCGGGATGCTCACATACACAGATCGAGCTTATAATCCTAGTTACTTTGTAGATTAACCACTATTGTCCTATATCTAAAAAAATGGTACTCTGACTGAATCATCTGACTGAAGGCGGTTTAATATAGTCCACTACAATACGTTCAAAACACGAGTTTGCGTGTTCATCGCTAGGAAACTCCATTCGTTGTAGCTCCTCAATTCGAGAATACACCTCATACGACGAGCAAGAGCATTGAGAATCGTGATCAAAGTGGCTTCCAAATTCGTGTGCTCAAAAAAGCGGAGCAGGAGCAGCTCTCACCCGGTCGGAGGAAAGTCAGTGAGGTCACACATGCGTACTTTAGACATTTTTGGTCGGGAGCAGGACAAAGACAAACTGTGTGTTGTTCCTTCAAGCACTGTATTCATCACCAATGGTGGAGAGGAGTTGCCTTGAAAGGGGTAGTTGAATGAAGCACGGCGGCTGGCGACGACAACTTCTCAATCATGTTTGATGTCAAGTGGGCAGATCCATACGAATTACACTCTGTCTGATTATTATAAAATTAACACATTATGTAATTATAAAATTATACAAGAGTTCTACCAACCGGCGAGGGTGCATGAAAAGAGTTATGAATATTAAAGACGCTAGTGAAGTGTGTAAGGACCGCGTCTTATGGCGTTTGATTCTCTCTGCCTACCCACAAGGAATTTGGCGTGATGTTATAGCTAGTTATATATATTTAATAAATGTAAGACTTATCTAAGTGCCCACGTGGGCTCAGTGGCAAATAAATATTTTTTGCATGTTCACTTGTCTAAGTATATATTATGTATATTATAGTACGCCACGGTTAGCACTGAAGTATTTATTGCACCGGGGCGGCGGCAGAGTGGTCCTTAACACGCTTTATTCAGGCGTCTATTTGCGAACCGTCAGAACAAAAAGAGGATTTTAACTTTTTAGCGGCATGCAGCCCATATTATCAACAGCATGAAATCACTTTTAGCAAATTCTAGGAATTACTGCCAATGTGTAACACAGTTGAAATTTAGTTATTTATATGAATCTGTTGTTGTACTGTGTGCCTTATTATTGTACTGAAATTCTTATGAAGTGAACGATTTGAAAGAACACTAATATAAGCAGTAACAAGATAGAGTACTACAAAATTAAGACATAAACTGTGTCCTAATTCGTCGACAAAAATCTTTAGGAGCACGATGTTGGAGGGGCCGCGTGCCAAGTGAACCGTTTTCATAATAATCTTTTGCCAGCATCCCATAAACCTTTGTGAAACTGAGGGGCCGTATTAAGGCGTCTCACCGCTTGCTCAGCGCCAAACCCCATCCTCCTTTTCTCTATTGATGTATGTTAATAAAACGGTACTCCGAGCTATGCGACGGAGTGGTTAGTAATGCTACTTTAGCACCAACACTTGTTGTGCTAAAGTAGCATTACTGATTGACTCCCACAGTGGCCATACATTTGTGTCCATGAACATATCTGCTTGTCTTGGACTGAATGTTTTAAGAGAGGTAGGGCACATCAAAGCCACCTGAGTTTTTTTTTATACCACTAAGGTATACACATAAACACGCATACGGCATGCCTGATGGTAAACAGTTACCACAGCCTAAAGACATTAGCGACACCAGGGGGACACTTTTGCGTTGCCGACCCTGTAAAAAACTCTTCACGGCTTTCATGAAAAAACCCATACTTTAGTCCCTTGGGAAAACCTCGGCAGGGAGCTCATTCCACAACTTATTAAGTCTTGGCAGAAAACTTCTTTGGAACCGCATAGTACGCGACCATTACGGTTCCAGTATATGAGGATGAACTCCCAGTCGACGGCCAGCTGTGCGATTGTAAAACGAGGCTGTGGCATAATGTCGAACGGCCCCTTAGAACACAACTCATTATACAATCGGTAGAACATGCAAAAGGAGACAAAATCTCTTCAGGTGCTCGCGCCTAAATAAGGCTACAGTACTCCATATGCGGTCTGACTTGGGACTTATATAACATAAGTCTTTGCCCTGAGCTAAAATACTATTTGGGTCTGTTGAGCACACTGAGTTTCTTGGAAGCCACCTTGCCCTCCAGGTGACCTCGATACTGAATATCGCTGGAGATCTCGATACCGAGAATTTCAATGCTGTTAGAAATTGTGAGCGACGTGGTCTAGAATTGGGGAATCACAGCAAATGGAGTTTTCTTAGCGGTAAACGCGCAGACTTGTGTCTTGGTAGGTTTGAATTGGACCAAGTTTAATCGCCCCCAGTCAGATACATTACTCTGTGTTTCAGACACAAGTCTAACGCGGCTTTCCTCCTCAAGGGAACGAGGGATGCTAGCACGGCCTGTATAATAAGTGTCACCGGTGCTGTCGTCCGCATAACAATGAATGCTATCGATTGACAACATGTCATTGATGCAGCAGAAACCGCGTCGGACAATACAAATCCCTGTGCGACACCAGCATTGATATCCATGCTATCGGAGCAACTAACATCTACCATGGCTTTTATGCGTCTGCTGGATAAGAAGCTGGCAACCCATTTGCACAAACCCTCGCGCAACCCGTACGATGGTAACTTCGATAGGACACTCCGATGCCAGACCCGATCGAACGCCTATGTCATATCTAGGCTGATAGCCAATACTTCACCTTGACTCTCAATCGCTGAAGACCAGTGGTGTGTAAAATACACTAGAAAAGATCACCAGTCGAATGACTGTGGCGAAAGCCATATTGACGGTTGCTGATCAAGTCAAAAAGTGCGGTAGGGTGCATCCAAGCAGCCCGTCTGGGGAAGTACCTCCACCTCACAGAAAACCGAAGCCAAATAACAACTCCCTAGAGGGTTGTGAGGGTTGTTGTGTTTGTGTGTGTGAGTGAGGTCACCAGTAAGCTCCTAAGGAGTTGCTATGTAAGCAGCAGAGGAGGTAGCATGCGAATGAAAATTAATATATTACAAGCATTAATAGGCTACGGTAACTGTTTTACATCTTGTGTGCCTTCCGATGTTGTATAAAAAATAAAAAAAGTCGTGATCCTCTAGGTACGCCAGAAGTCGTGTGTCTATCACACGTTGACCTTTAAGAGAAAGGAAGTTATGGCAATAGACCTGTAATTCGATGGATCTGATCTATCGCCCTTTTTGGACACCGGGTGCACATTAGCGGTCTTCCACGAAAAGACGAAAACTCGCATCAGCACAAAACACAAGTCAGGAACACACAGGTTTAGCACCACTAATGGTATGCCATCTGGCCCACTCGACTTTTGAATGTCGAGGGACAGCAACGCCAGCCGGACATTTCGCTATGTAATTGAGCTCAATTTCCGGCATTGAGCTATTGCACCTTGGAATGGTAGGTGGCACAGCTCCCCCTTCATTCGAGTTCACAGTCGAGTAAGAGGCAAAGAGATTGCACATTAAATCGGCTTTCTCTTTAGCTCTACTGCCATCCGGTTTTTTGCAATGGTGGCATGGATGACTGACAAAAGATCAGACCCAGACGGAAGGCTTGCAAGCCGCTCGCCAACTCTACTGATAAATACAATTTGGTCTAGCCTGCTTTGTGTGCTTCCGCTACTAATTAGTTCATGGGGCCTAGCGCCGGCCGGCACCCATCCACTACCGTTAGTAGATGCAACACTCTACCGATAAAATCAAATTATGCTCTGGCAATTATCCTCTTACTAGATCTCAAGGCAGCAGACAAAACAGAGACATCTGTATTCTCATTAGCACGCGCCGCGGTCCAAGCCTCAAAAGCAGCCTGTTTGAGAAGTTTGGCTTCTCTACAAGGCCGATTAAACCATGGTCGCTTTTTAGCTCTCGCATCAGCCATTAAGCGATTGTGAATGTAGGCATTTCAATATCGCCACAGTTACCGCAGTGGCGCAGGACCCGATATTATCTGTTTTGAAACAAAGCTGCCTCCATAAGTGCGACGCGTAGAATTCACGCAATTCGTCCCAGTCTGCCGACTTATAGTGCCATGCGTGACGCCTTCCTGTAGGCCAAAGTGAGGCACATCTGGTGCAGGACGCTTGGGTCCGGATGAGACAGTGGTCCGACGAGCCAAGCGGCGCATCCACTGACATATTATATACTCATCCGGACCTATGGTCAGCAGAAGATCCGGTCCGGAAGAAGGAGCTTGCATGGCTTACATGGATTGCATGGCTTACATGGATTACATGGCAAATATAGAGGATATTTGGTATTTTCGTGGGAGAATGAACCAGTTGAGAGAAACCGTAGGCCAGAGCAAAGTCATGAGCAGATCACCCCGCGAAATCAATCTACCGAGAGCCAAACCATTCGCTATGATGGACATTAAAGTCTCCCAAAATCACTAATTCCGCGGAGGGATACTGCTCGATAACTTTGTCAGTCGCCATTTTCAGGTGCTCAAATAAACGAGCTGTTTCGGTATCACCGCTGTAGGACCTGTAAAGTCACGCGTAGATTCGGGTATGGCCGCCGTGATCCAAGCGCACCCATAATAACCACAGGTCCCTCTCTTCCTGGCTTTGAAGACAACGACTACCAATATCCTCCCGAACGAACATGCATATCCCGGCACGACGTACAAATAAGTGTTCGAATTTGTACTCGAGGTATTGTAAGGAAGATATGTCAGCCGGTGAGGATATTTGTGTCTCCCTGAAGAGCAGAAGGGTCGGCCGAGCGGTCTCCAGATGGTAGTGAACTGCATTAATGTTGGAGTGAAGTGATGTAGGAAAACTCCACATTTAATGTGGAACAGGTAGCCTCTGTAATTTTACGTTTTTCATTTGTTTTCTGTACCACTTTTGAGGTTCTCTAAAAAAGAGAAATCGCTGAGGCGACAGAGTAGAAGACAAAAGCACAGTATCTTCCACCGCTGAACAGTGCAAGTTGTGCGATTTGCTGGCACAGTGGGCGGAAGGGCCCCCGGGTCTATATTACTTTGTGCCGATCTGATCGTCTCAATTATCTACTGCCAACGCAATAAAGACATGTATCTACTATAGATAATGGGTGCGTTCGTAGCGGTACTTTGCATCAAGTAACTTTTTTTAGAAGCATAAGGAGCATACGTCTCACTTGATATAAAGTGGTAACTGTAGCCTGTAACCGTGCTGATACTTCCTGTACTGCAAGCATTCATGTTTGCAATACAGGAAGTATCAGCACGTTGCTACTTTTGCTGCTAACACAAAAACTTTTTAAGAAATTACTGGTAGCCGCCACTCACTAACAGGAACACAACAACCCTCCAGAGGGTTGTTATTTGGCAGTGATTTTCGGTTAACTTGAGGCACTTCCCAGTCGGACTGCTTTGATATGCTCTACCGCTCTTAAAATAACCCAAACAAAAACCATTTTATCCACTTTGGTAACTAAACTTACGTAACTAAGTGGAAAAATAATTCTTCTCTCACACCTAGTTACCAAACAGCGAAAGAAAAATCTTCCCTTGTAACTGGTTACGTAAGTTTAGTTATCAAAGTGGACGAAGCCACAAAAACAAACAATCTTTATACACATAAATGATTGTCTTGTCTGGGAACGAACCCACAACCCCTTGGTATTAAAGTAGTAATGGTTAGCATTGCTACAACCATTGCTTAGTGACTTGCACAGTTAAGAGCAATTCACATTTGACACTCGAAGTGCGATTGTAACTCTTAATATGCACGTCATAAAAATGACACGATGGTCAAAGTGATGCTTGGAGTACATTTAGCTCTACGTGGTCTCATTTATTTTAATTAATGTGAACATTTTTGTCCGTTATTTATTATTTATAAAATATGTATGTACAGTGTAAAATATAAATATCATTGACTATAATTATTTACACATACATATACATACAGTAACCCTTCCTCATCCCACTATGTACAATTAAATTCATATTTTCGGATTTATGTACATATTTGTAATCATCACTGGCTCGGCGGTGAAGGAAAACATCGTGAGTAAACCCGCACATCCCAGAAATTATATTTCGATATACTTCTGACATAGGTATTCTAAGAAAGGAATTTGGATTGAGGAGGTCTGACGGCAGTCGCTCTATGTAAAAATCAATGTCTCCGCCGAATATTTAGGCTTAGGTAGCGGACCCCGCCAATCCCAATGAGCTATGAAACGGGATAGCGCTAGGAAGAAAAAGACAAAAAAAAGATCAATTAAGTTAGTAACATGCTAACTTAAAAGTTCTAATACTGGCGTAACCTTATTATTTTCAGAAAAGAATCCTAAGAACAAATACGCTAGAAAAAGAATTGAATACTCGCCGGGAAGACTTTCCCTGATACGATTTATTTTTACTCCGCGTACAGTGACATGATCTTGTTGCTCGCAATAATGGTACAAATAAGACCAATAAAGGGATTGAAAATACTTGCCAAGAAAACGACGAAGCCTACTTAGTGACTAGACGTGATAAGAGAAATAAAATAAGTATTGATAATATTCACACCGTATTTCGATAATTTGTACTAAACTATTTCAGGTTATTTAGTGATGATTCTTCATTTCATGCACTCAGCATGAAATGAAGAATTTTATAACATTACATACATACGAAATACTCGTACATACAAGATACGGTTTACGAAGTTTATAAGATTAGTCTACTAATTAATAAAGAATGCTCTATTATTTTTTGAAGAGCTCGGTGGCTCAGTGATTGACGCGACTTTAACACCAACGTTCGTGGGTTCGATTCCCACACAAGACAAATATTTGTGTGCATGTACATGTCTGTTTGTCTTGATTTGGATATTTTATGAGAGGTAGGGCGCATCGAAGCAGCCCATCATCGAAGTCAATTATCTTATCTTATCTTTATCACGCGGGCGAAGCCAGTGACAGAAGGAAGAACATTGCGTCAAATTCTTACATTTTGTTCAATACGTAAAATATGTTTTTTTTTTTATACAACGTTGGGAGGCATGCAAACATACGGACCACCTAATGTAAAACGGTTACCATAGCCTATAAACGCTTGTAATACAGTATCACTCGCGCGATGCCACCTCTGCTTCTAACACAGCAACTCTATAGAATCGATGCGCCCTACCTCTCTTAAAATATCCAGACCAAGACAAACAGACATGTTCATGCACACAAATGTTTGCCCTGTTTGGGAATCGAACCCACGAGCTTGGTGTGAAAGTAGCGTAACAGCGCGTTTCGCCGCTGCGCCACCGAGCTTGTCGAAATGTGTCATATCAAAATCTTAGACTTATTCTTCAATACAATAAAATCTTATTAACACAACAATATAAACAAGCGTAAGTAATTATTACACAAGCCATCAAGTGATGCTCTCGGTAACGAAATTTCAAAAAATGAGCGAAAAAACTTATCGTAAACTTTTGTAAATAAAATTATTATGATTGGTTTTTACAAACGTGTTTCGAGTCTCGACCTGAAAATCCCGGGACACGAGACAATTCAATTTGTACACTGGAATTCGAAACACGGGACGTCTTGGGACCCAAGCCTAAGTTTGGATGTCTGAATACGTATAATTAATTTCAAGCAGTTACCGGCAAAAACTGGCAGTTCATAATTTCTGTTTGCTTCCCAAAATGCACATAAGCGCACTAGCATGTTCATCTATCATCACTAGCACTTTCATTATTAAACCGTACGTTTTGAAATAATATTGATGTCGAGATATTCCTTTGACATCTTGATAACAAAAATGTATATGTGAACAGATTTTAGTCTATCTATCAATAACTTCACGCCAAATCCCTTGCGAGGTAGGCAGAGAACCGAGCGCCACGTGACTTGATCCTAACATATCTCTCTCGCTTCTTTAACATGAATTGCTCTTCTCATGCATGCTCGCCGGTTTCTAGGGCTCCTGACATCACCTTCTGATAGAAGATGACCAATTTGGTCATGGTAGGTAAGTCTTGGCCTTCCTCGGCTCCTACATCCTTCCACTTTTACAGTGTATATCTGCTTCGTCATTCTTTCATTCTGCATTCTTTCTACATGTCCGAACCAACGGAGCATGCCTCTTCTTATTTTAACACCGACGCTCTCTTTCAGACCAACCTGTTTCTAACATCATCATTGCGAATACGGTCTACAAGCCTTACGCCACAAATTTTGCACAGCGCTCGCATTTCTACCGCGTTTATCCTACTTTCATGCTCTCTCTGCCATACCCAGCTCTCGCTTCCATAAGTTAGCGTTGGTACCAGCACTGCATTGTGTATAGCGTACTCTGCCTTCTGGCTCAGGTTTTTACTGCCAAGAAGTTTTCCCAACGCTCAATTCACACTATTCCCAGCACTCACTTGTCTTTCCACGTCTGCGGTGTGGATATTAACATTAAAATTCACATTAACCTTTCATCCATTCCATACAGATTTTAGTAGTCATTGCTAATCTTATAAAGTCACTTTGGTATTCATATGTTCGTGCACAGAAAGGTAAAAAAAAACTTTCTACCCGGCTGACTAAAAGTAGATTTTTGCTTAGCAATAGTATCATCGGCAGATCAGTAAAAGAGAGTACTCGTAGAATACTCTACAAATATCAGATATCTCTAAAGGTATAAACTCTATCCAAATTAATACTTTCATTACAATGTTAAGCGTAATTATCACAGAGGCATCATAGCATAGATGCCATGATGGCATTTATATTAATTTGGTCCTTATACAGGTGAGCAAGCCGAGATACCTAGACTTAACGACATGTCGTAACACTTAAATTTAAGTGCTGTGTTCGTTCATCACCATCAAGACGTCATCTCGGCTTAGTTAACTCTCTACATGTTACAAATTACTCGTGGCCTGATGACACCATCATTATATTCGGGTTTACTTTAACAGTCAACGCGCTGGAATGAAGATCGATGTGTTTGAATGTACCGACGCCGCCGCCCTCAGGGTTGGGTCTCAGAAATGGCTTTAGGGATATGAGGTATTCAGGGTATTTCAGTTAAAGTATTTGCTAATACGAATAATACAAAATATACATAAATAATGTAGTGCAATGCAAGTAATTATCGTATACACTCTGTTCTATAAAATATAGTTAACTAATGAACTATGTTTTATTGAACAGAGTATATTTTACAACACCTACGAATTTATATACTTTATTTTAATTTTTGTAAATTTGGAAAACCAACAGCATAAAACTATATATACATTATCATGATCATCAAAGTTCAGTGCTATTGGTATAATGTTGAATGTAAGACATAAATATCTTTTAACATAAAACGTATATATATATATATAGAAGCCTAAAAAGTAGTGATATTCTAGTAAAAAAGAGATTCCTCTTACCGAGGGTACGATATTCCTCTGGTCTGAGATTTACCACTACTATCATGCCAATGTCTCTAGATTGAAACAAAAGAGTTTGGTAAGGACAAAAGCGTTTTTTTGTTGGGCACCGCATATAGCTCTACGTATAGGTATGGCCAAGAGAATCATTCACCGTCAGTCCCTTACTCGCGATATAACTATGGCTCTGTACATCTCTTATCGCAATATGTATACTAATATGTTGGACATAACGATAATGCCTTCTGTAACATACATTTTAGTATTCTAGACTTTCACCTGTTGCCTACAGCCGTTCAGTTCATTATCTATGTCATTTTTTTAGACACACATCGCACTTCGCGGATGTAGTCAAAGTAATTGGTATCCGAGCTCAACTCGCGTTGGAAGCTATCTTATTCTATCCGCGCTAAATGATTATTGCAATGGCTAAGTAACAAACTAGAGCTAAATCAACGTGAAATGAAATAAAAGTGAAGTGTTAAACCGTAATGATGTTTAAATGTGTTATTTGTCTCTCCAGACACCAGAGAACAACAAACATGTTTATATTATGCTTCTAGATTATTATTTCACGTAGGGCCTTGTACGCCCCATATAACAGTTATTTTAGTTTAATACTTTATTTTTAATATATTATAAGGCTACAAAAGGCAGACTTAAAGTTAAGAGTATTTTCTATCAGTCAACTGTTAGAACTAATAGAGTTTAAGAAATTCTACGAGAGACAGAGATGATTATACACAACGTCTGTGTATCATTTTGTATCAATCGCACAAGTGACAGTTGTCAGATATATTCGTAGTGCTAAATATTGGTCATAATAAAATAAAGTCTTTTACTGCTTAATATGAACAAACTTTTCCATGAAACCAATATTGAAATAGAAATAAATACATGCAAAAATTATCAGTTATCTTAACGTTTATGAGTTCCTTCCAGAGTAAAAGTTGTTACAATTCACGAATATATTCACCCTCTAACGTTTTAATCTAGGAGAACTATACTTTTGCTGCTATTTTAATGCATTAAGCTCCAATATGGATCTTAAAACATTAAAATAGGATCCAGTTTGTAAACAAATGTCAAAGTAAAGTACATCAATGAAATATTTCATTTTTAGTTGAAATAAATGAACAGGTGAATGTTACACGTGCCACACAAATCCTTATAAATACATCAAATATAAGTAAAATCATTCGTCAGTCGTGCCACTTCATAAAAAGATTGAAACACTTTGCTCCATAAATCTCCAAGATATGCGAGTCCCTGAGGAGGACTTTGGTAAACCATTTCCGTATAACTCATAACAGTCACATTTTTTTCTCACCGTCAATAGTTCGAGGCGAGAGGCATACATCACAGAGTTATATAAATCATATGCCATGATCAGTGATCAAAACTTCGCAAAGTTTAGCTTTATCGGATATACGAATAAATCAGTGCTTCCGACCGTGAAATTAAAACGGGATCAAAGTCAATATGCGAAATCTATCAAAAAGTTTTTTGAAAAATATAGAAGTCGCGTTGATTTAGCGACTGGGTCTGATTGGCTGGCGGTTGGCAGACGATAACTTTCTAGTTTACATCTAAAGCGACTAAATGTGTATGTAAATTATAATGCAATTCAGGTGATGCATCCTGCCGTTTAGCAAACCATCTTTTTAGGGTTCCGTACCCAAAGGCTAAAACGGAACCCTATTACTGAGGCTCCGCTGTCCGTCCGTCCGTCCGTCCGTTCGTCCGTCCGTCCGTCCGTCTGTCACCAGGCTGTATCTCATGAACCGTTATAGTTAGACAGTTGAAATTTTCACAAATGATGTATTTCTGTTGCCGTTATAACAACAAATACTAAAAAATAGAATAAAATAAATATTTAAGGGGGCTCCCATACAACAAACGTGATTTTTTTGCTCATTTTAATTGATAACGGCAACAGGTAGACGCTTGAAATATTCACAGAATATTTAGTTATATATTCACTTTAAGAGCAATAATTAAATTAAAATAAAACAAATATTTAAGGGGGGCTCCCATACAACAAACGTGATTTTTTTGCCGTTTTTATAGATAATGGTACGGAACCCTTCGTGTGCGAGTCCGACTCGCACTTGGCCGATTTTTTTTATACAACGTCGGGAGGTATACAAGCATACGACCTACTTGATGTAAAGCGGTAACCGTAGTCTATGAACACTTGCAATACATTAAGTATCACTCGGGCGACCTCACCTCTGCTGCTAACACAGCAACTTCTAAGGAGCATACTCCCATAGGAAGACTCCCACCCCACCCAAAACCTACAAGGTCAGCGCTCGAGCAGTCAAGCGATCTAGCTGCACACATAAGGGCACCCCCGAACTGAGCGGCAAGATAGCAAAGCAGAAAGCGCTGGCCCAAAAGACACCCACAGGAGGAATGAGGAGGGCTGTCTCAATTAAAAATGCCCGCGAAACAGCCCGCAAGACCAGTGGGACCCACGAGATGGCCTCCCCCGCCGTACTAGAAGACCCTGACACGCGAACTCACGCAGAGGTCACGCACACCCACGCTAAGAAAGACCATTACAGCGTGGTCATCTCCACGACTCCCATTGTGGAGAGTAGTGACGAAGTACGCGAGGACTGCAGAGAGTCCGTTGCGGACAGCGACTGGACCGACACCGAAAGCGTGACCAGCGGTAGACCAAGTTTGTTGCCGCCGATTGGATCACGAATCGGCGTCAGTAAGGATCTGGTCACAGAGAAGGCGAGGGAGTATTATCTCGAAGGGAAAGAGGCGCTGGAGCAATCCAGGACCTTAAAACGGGAACTGAGGGCCACTGCCGTACAAATGATGAGCAGTCTATACGAGCTGGTGCTTTCTCTGGCGGACTCGAGGAATCGACACAGAGTGAATCTCGAGGTCGAACGGACGAGAGCTGCCAGGGAAATGGCCAAAACACAAAGGGCATTCAAAGAAAATCAAGAGGGCAGGATGGAGGGGCTTGAAGAGAGCCTCAAAGACATAAGAGTTGCTCTAGCGGACACGCAAAAAACCGTAGAGGGAGTGCAACGCAACCTGGGCTTCGAGATGGACGACTTAACAAAAGCAGTTAGGGCCGTCCACCTTGAGGTCAGGGAGCGGGCAACCCAAAAAGTGCCGCAAACTGAGCTCCCCCCGCTGCCCAATCAGCCCACAGACCACACACCGGCTCTGATAGAGATCTCGGAGAAGCTCAGCGGCCTGCAGACAGAGGTGCACTATCTGAAACTGGACGCAGAATCAGCAGTCCAAAGGTACAGCCCACCACGAACCCCTGAGAAAGACTCGGGCACCCCGGATCTGGTGACAGTATCTCTCCAACAAATGAAGGAGGAGATGAAAAGGTTAAGGGAAGAGATGGAAGGCATGAAAACCAGCCTTCTCCACCCAAAACCAGCCACCAGAGACGAAGTGCGCGAGGAGGTCAGGGAGGCAACGGCACCGATCGTCTGCAGAACTGCTAACATAGCAAAGGAGCTGGAAGAGGTCAGAGACCTGACCCTTGCGTGCGGTGGCCCCATTCCCGGAGTGAGAGGCATTGGTGCGGAAATGGCCATAACCGACACCGCGACGCAGCTAGAGGAGCTAATAACTCCGCTAAGGGCTGACGTCGCGGAGGCGGCCAACCAATCCAAAGCATTAAACAAAACACTGGTCTGGATAAACTCATCCCTAAAAAAAGACACCCCTCCCCCGCAACAGCAGGCAACGAAACCACTTATTCACACGTATTCAGCGGCCGTTAAGAAGCCAAAACCCAGCCACAGCCTGATTATCTCATCGACGGATCCCACAAAGACCGGGGATAAAGTCATCGAGACGATCAGACAGACTCTCGACTTCAAGTCGGGAGTCACTGTGGACAGAGTCAGGAAGGCTAAAAACCACAAGGTGGTCCTAAGTTGCGAGACGGAGGAGGGGGTGAACCGCCTCCGCAGCCAAATAGATAAAAACAACACACTAAAAGTCACAACAGCAAGAACGTCAAACCCATTAGTAAGAATCGTTGGAGTAATGGACTACTACAAAGACGACGAGATCCTGGAGAACCTGAGGGCCCAGAACAAGAAATTGTTCGACGGCTTGGAGGGTGAGGATAACTCCGTCAAATTGCGCTACAGGAGGCGCGCCCGAAATGCGCTCCAATGTCATCCCGTTTTGGAGATCTCACCCAAATTGTACTGCAACATGCTGGAGGCGGGAACGGTCCATATCGGCCTCGGGAGAAACCGAGTCGAAGACCAATCGCCCCTCATACAGTGCACCCGGTGCTTGGGATACGGTCACACCAAGGCACTCTGCAAGGAGACCGAGCAACACTGCAACTACTGTAGTGGCGCTCACTCCTGGCAGGACTGCCCCGCCCGTAAAGAAGATCGCCCACCTCGATGCAGAAACTGCAAGCAGGCGAAACAGGAAGACGGCCCACCCCATATGGCATATAGCGATATATGCCCACAGAGACAAATATGGGATAACATAGCGCGGTCCAAGATCGCCTACTGCTGACGCAAAAGTTGATACGGGCGGTGATCCCCAAAGTACGACAGGACATACAAAGTTGCGTTTCATCCAAGCCAACCTGAGACGCTCCAAGCAGGCCACAGCCGAGCTACTGAAGGTAGCCGAGGACAAAGGGATATCCGTAGCGCTGGTCCAAGAACCCTACGTGGGCTCGACAGGCACAGTGAGGCAAATCCCAGGCACAAAAGTCATCCAGTGCACCCTCAATAGGCAAAAACCCGTCAAGGCAGCGATCTTCGTATTCGGGGACCGACTGAGAGTCATCCATGACCCTCAACTGGTCACCGAGACCGAGGCCGCAGTCTTGTTGGAGGCCGGAACTATGAGACTTGGAGTAGTGTCTGTCTACTACGAAGGGGACCAACAGATCGACCCGTACATTGCGCGTACAAAAGCAGTATGCGACCTACTTAAAACACCCAACATCTTACTAGGGGGAGATATCAACGCCTGGAGCCACTGGTGGGGAAGCGCATCCGAAAACCAGAGAGGCGAAGCGTACAACTCCTTCCTTAACGAAATGGATTTCCAGATCCTAAACACCGGCAACACACCCACCTTCGAAGAGTACCGACAGGGCAGACTCTACTCAAGTGTAGTAGACGTCACGTCATGCTCCGCGCCACTCCTTGGGAAGATAAAAGAGTGGAAAGTCGACAGAACTCTGACCACCTCAGATCATAACGCCATAACATACACACTGGTGTTGGGAGAGAGGCTGCAAAAGCGGCCACCCCCCACCACCAGGAAGTATAACACAAAAAAGGCAAACTGGGAAGAGTTCAGTCGACGATTACACAACTCCCTAGAGAGAAAGAACATCAACGTCGGAACGATCGAAGCGGCGAGAGATGTAGAGGACCTGGAAACCATTATTGAAGCCTACTCAGCAGCAATTGAGGAAGCATGCGAGTCCGCTATTCCCAAAGTAGGCAAGGGAAGGGATAAGCCCACGCCACCCTGGTGGACACAAGCCCTCCAATATCTGAAAAATGATGTGCTTCGCAAGAAGCGCAGGATCAGGAACGCAGCCCCCACCAGAATTGAATCCGTACTTCAAGAATACCACCAGGCTAAAGCGGAATATATCCAAAAGACCGCAGAAGCCCAGACTGAGAGCTGGAAGAAGTTCTGCTCAACACAGGACAGAGAAAGTGTGTGGGACGGAATATACAGAGTCATCAGAAGAACGACCAGGAGGGAGGACGACATGCTCCTGAGAGGTTCGGATGGGAAAACACTCAGCCCCGAACGATCGGCGAACCTGCTAGCCGATACATTCTACCCTGAAGACTCTGTATTAACAGACGACCCGTATCACACACAACTCAGACAACTTGTGGAAAGCAGGAACCCGGACGAAGAACTTCCGCCCGAAGATCCACCCTTTACCGAGGCGGAAGTGGAGGCAGTGCTGAAAGCACAAAATCCCAAAAAGGCCCCCGGTTCGGACGGATTCACAGCCGACATCTGCACCAGAGCAATCCGCAGTGAAAGGGAGGTATTTATGGCCATTGCAAACAAATGCTTGGCCCTATCTTACTTCCCCAAACAGTGGAAAACAGCTCATGTAGTCATCCTTAGGAAACCTGGAAAGGACGACTACACCCATCCGAAGTCATATCGACCCATAGGCCTGTTATCAGTGCTGGGCAAGATTCTAGAAAAGCTTTTGGTGGGGCGGCTGCAGTGGCACCTTCTTCCAACTCTCAGTCCAAAACAGTACGGTTTCATGCCACAGCGCGGAACCGAGGACGCCCTCTATGACCTCATGAGACACATACGAACTAGGATCGAAGAAAAGAAATCCGTAATCGTAGTCTCATTGGACATAGAGGGGGCCTTCGACAACGCATGGTGGCCGGCTCTTAAAAACCAACTTGCGATCAGGCGATGCCCACGCAACTTGTACAAGATGGTGGACTCATACCTCACGGGAAGGAAAATAACAGTTCATTACGCGGGAGCGTCCAGTGAGAGGGAGACTACGAAGGGATGCGTCCAAGGATCCATCGGAGGACCGACCTTCTGGAATCTCGTGCTGGACCCTCTGCTACATGAACTGTCAAGTGAGGAAGTCTATTGTCAGGCGTTCGCAGACGACGGTGTTCTGGCATTCTCCGGGAAATCCATAGCCGGTATGGAGGATAACATCAACAAAGTGTTAGGCAAAATTGTGACATGGGGGCAAAGAAACAAGCTGAACTTTGCGGCACACAAAACTCAAATGATGCTGCTGACCAACAAGCTGAAGTTCAGCCCCCCGAACATCCACATGTCCAATACGAGACTAGCACTGGTTGATGAGATCAAACTCCTAGGGCTCATAATAGACAGGAACCTTAACTTTAAATCGCACGTGTCGGCCATTTGCAAGAAAGCAGCCGGTATTTACAAACAGCTAGCGTGCGCAGCTAAGGTTACCTGGGGGTTGAACGGAGAAATCATCAGAACGATCTACGTCGCGGTCATCGAGCCGATCGCCACGTACGCAGCAAGCGCGTGGTCGCAAGCAACACAGCTCCAGATGAATAGGAAACAGCTGGAGGCGCTCCAGAGGGGCTTTGCCCAGAAAATATGCAAGGCCTACAGAACCACGTCACTAACATCAGCACTGGTTCTATCTGGAACGCTTCCGCTGGACCTAAGAATACAAGAAAACGCCGCGCTATACGAGGCCAAAAAAGGCATCTCGACCGCATTCCTGCCACCCGGAAGGAAGCTCGAAAAAAGAGTGAAGTTCCAGGACTTCCCACACCCTGCAACTCAAATATCAACAGAGTACGAGCTCCTCGAGGACATGGACCCCCCCACTCAAGAAACCCACCAAATTGTCGGCCCTCAAATTTACACTGATGGCAGCAAGATGGAAGGGAGAGTCGGGGCGGCGCTAACGTGGTGGGAGAGCGGAAGGGAAACAGCCTACGAGACCTTCAGCCTCGACCCAACATGCACTGTTTTTCAATCCGAAATGTATGCACTCCACAGGGCCATAGTCAGGGCAAAAGACAGCAAAAGGGAAACAGTAAATATCTTGAGTGACTCAAGATCGTCACTCGAGTTACTGAACAACCCCAAGCTGCTCCACCCCCTGGCTAAGGCCATGAAGGAGAACATGGCGCGGATGGGAAAGCAGGGCAGAAAAGTGCGGCTTTTCTGGCTCAGAGCACATGTAGGAACGGCAGGAAACGAAAGGGCAGACGAGCTTGCGAAAACAGCTGCAAACAGGGAGACAACCCCCGACTACGCAGAGGTCCCACTCTCATATGTCAGGAAAAAGATCCGAGAGGAGTCGGTCCAGAAATGGCAAGCGCGCTACGACTCCTCCGAGACGGGATCGGCCACGAAAGCATTCCTCCCCGATGTGAGCACAGCTTATCGCATCGTGAGAGGAACGAGACTGACCCACCTTCAAACCCAAATCCTGACAGGACACGGCGGCTTCGGAGAGTACCTTTACAGGTTCAATCTGAAGACCAGTCCGGGATGCGAGTGCGACCCCCAAATCAGCGAGTCGGTGTGGCACATACTACTCGACTGCCCCCGTTTCCAGCTAGAAAGATTCAACTTGCAGTGCTCTGTTCAACTGGAGCTCACACGACACAATCTCCGAAAGCTCATGGAGTGCAATAAATCCCGCCCCAAGCTTCTGGCCTTCATGGATAAGGTGGCGTCAGTCGCAACGCGGCGAAACAGCACCTATCCTATCCCTTCCCTCCCCTCGGACACGACTCAACTCCCGGACTTGACACACACACCACACATCGACACACAAACACCACAGTCTGACACAACGACACAAACATCACTCAATGACACTTTCAACCTTCTAACATGCGGAGAAGACGGACGACCAGGACTACGCCTAAGAGGAGTCGCCTTATATATGGACGACAATGCGGAGAGAATAGGTTTTGCCTTCTGCAATGCCATGGCGAAGAATACGGTAACGATCTCGCCGGGACTCGGAGTCCTACTAAACGGAAGCACTCGCAAGACCACCATGCGGCGCAAAATGTTCAACGAATTACCAAAGGTGACAATCGGAAACCAGACGTGCAGAATAGTGCGAAAGAACAACAAAACTGTCGCGTTGTTCTGCACGGACGACGAAGTCACCGAGTTCGAACAGATGTGCGCAGTGCTGAAGTACATGGGGCAAAGAGCCGAACCTGCGAAGATCATCAGTATTGACGCCATGGCCGTGGGATACCTCAGTGGGAGAACCAAGGACTACGAAGGAGCTCTCCTGGCCTCGCAGCATCACGAAATCGTGGTATACGAGGACAGAGGACAAAACCTAAGTTTCCTTAAGGCCCAATCCCGAGACCCAGGCGCCAAACTGATTCCCACGGACTGCTGGGATCACCCGATTGTTAACCCCCACGTCAGTGGGTCGGAACGCCTTCAACAACGGGTGATGCAGGAAAGATGTCTGGCAGAACAGAAGCGCAAGGAACCTAGCCATATACTCTCCACCATATTGGCGACCCTCAATGGGAGTGTCCAGTCGGTGGCCCAACCCTCCGCAAGAAAAAAAAGAGCAGCGGATAGGGCCCTGTCCTTGGAAGCGGCGGTCGAAAAGTTCACACAGACGCCTCCCCGCCACGGATCGGAACCCCCCACTGGCCCCCGCACAAGAGCAGACATGGGACAAGTGACCCCCCCCAAACTCAGACCGGCAAGGGAGCCGCAAGACCACATGGTAAACGCCTTCATCGAGTTCGTGGCAGTCACCAGAGCAACGCGGAAAGTAAACATGGATACCTGCAACTCCATCTTGCAGACTTATCACCGCGGCTCGCAGGAACTGCTACGGATAAAATTGGGCGAAGCTGAGGCAGCTATTTACGACAGCGACAAGAACCTAGTAATACTGGGTAACATGTCGGGGTCGTACATGGCAGCATACAGCGTAACCGGCGGTTTTGTGCCCCTGGACGAGAAGAGCGAGGAAGGGAGGATCACCTTTAAAACACCGACCGAAGACCCGGTAGTGGTGGTAGCCAAGTGCACAAAGGTAATGCTGGACGACAGGATCCTCGATATGGCAGAAGCCATAGCGGGGGACCTGTTCAAAGGCGGAAGCCCGAAGCATTGGGTGAGACCCACTATCACATGGGTTAACGGAGTCCCCGGCTGCGGGAAATCCACGTGGGTGGTGTCACAAGCCGACCTGGCTGGAGACATCATAGTGACAACGACAACTGAGGCCGCCACCGATCTCAGGGAAAAACTGGAAACGCGCTTTGGTGACCTAGCCAAAAAGAGAGTGCGGACTATGGCATCCCTACTAGTAAATGGACTACATAAGGGCGAATCGTGTACACGCCTAATGGTGGACGAAGCCCTTATGAACCATTTCGGATCCATAGTCATGGCAATACAACTAGCCAGAGCCAGTGAAGCCCTGCTGATCGGAGACGACAACCAGCTTCCCTACATCGACAGGAACAATCTGTTCAACACCTTATATAACAGACCCAACCTTGTGACGTCAATCTCCCAAAATCTCCTTTGTACGTACAGGAATCCACAGGACGTAGCGTATGCTCTAAGAGAAATCTACAGTGGCATATACTCGGCCAAGACTCGCGCTAAATCCCTATCGCTGAAGCGGTTCACAGGGGAGCGGATCCCGAAACAGGACAACACGCTTTACCTTGTCCACACCCAGGCTGAGAAGGCACTCCTTATCAGCCAGGGCTACGGAGCGAATTCGGGTTCCCGCACCCTAACCATACATGAAGCACAGGGACTAACGTGCGAGTCAGTGATTATTGTGCGTACAACTTCCAAAAGATCCCATCTCCTCCAAAGTGTCCCCCATGCCGTTGTCGCGGTCTCTAGACACACGGACAGCTGTGTATACCACACAGACTGTACTGACAACGACGCGACAGCTCGGTTTATCCAGCGAGCCGAGACCGCGACAACGGAACACATCAGGGACTATAACCTTAAGATGGCGATGAGGGCGAGAGACGAGAAGGTCATCAGAAAGTTGACTGAAAGCTCCGAGGACCCAGCGAGCGGTCCCTCCTCCTCCTCCTCCCAAACCAGCAGACAGAGAGAGGGGAAGGGCGTCATGGCAAGGCTCCGGGATGCCATCTCCCTTCGTTTCCGGAAAAACTGAACGAAGCAGAGACAGGGATGAGAGATGCGAGCAGTCATGCTCACTAAAATGTCTAGACGAGCGGCGGCGTTGGGGGGCGGGTCATCGAGTTCCCTACAATATGGTTGAGCACGGTGATGGCTGCCCTCTGCGTCAACTCGTGAACGGGTGCCGCTCGGGGGGACTGGTCTGCCCGCGTCTCTCGTCCCACTTTCTGCCTATAACAAAAACTATTGACCATGCAAAAAAAAAAAAAAAAAAATAATTCCCTGACTTGTCGAAAATGATATTAATAGCATGTATTGACCAATATATTTAAGCACTATTAATTCTATTGTAATCGCACTTGCGGAGCGATAAATAATATAGTGACTAACAACCTGACAAACAATCTCTCAAACAAATAATGGCACGGGCCAAAGAGCCTGTGGATAGATTTTACTAATAAAAAAAAAAAAAAAAAAAAAAGGAGCATACTGGTGACCTCACTCACACGCAGAAACACAACGACCCTCCAAGGAATTGTTATTTGGCTGCGGTTTTCCGTGGAGTTACTTCCCCAGACGAGCTGCTTTAATGCGCTCTACCTCTCTTAAAAACACCCAGACCAAGCCAAACAGACATGTTCATGCACACAAATATTTGTCCTGCGTGGGAATCGAACCTACGAACGATGGTGTCAAAATAATATGACAGCGCCTTTCACCACTGCGCCACCGAACTAATCTGTGAAATTTAATTCAATGTGTAACAATCGCGAAAACCTAAGACAATACTAATCTGTGGAAGTTTCTCTATTTTACTGAAGACTACATATAGCCAAATTCACCAGACTTCACGGGAGATGAGGTCTTGCGGAGTTGTTTGAGCTGGCAGCGCTGATATTTCGTATTTTTTTAACTTCTTTAGGCTACATCTACAGCTTCACATCGTATATTCTTCACAGTCGACGGGACATAATCTTGTTAAATTTAACGTAGCCTAAAAATCCCTGGCATTACAGCGATGAGGCGGAGTCTGCACTATTCAAAGCCGGTGAAGGAATAACTCTAAGAAGATGGAATAAAATCAGCTCAATGGCTCTCTATTAATTACGGAGGGATTGTCATGCACCGCTAGTGATGTAGCAATATGAGCTACGGGCCATGACAAATACAGCTTGCGTCACCGGAGACCGGAGATCTTTGGTGATGGAGGAGCTGGGCAACCTGTTCGGGCATTTATTACGATGGAGGACTCTTCAGAAGGATCTCTCCCTAAAGAGATAGGTTATAGACTGTACACTC
Source organism: Pyralis farinalis (assembly GCA_947507595.1). NCBI lineage: Eukaryota > Metazoa > Arthropoda > Insecta > Lepidoptera > Pyralidae > Pyralis > Pyralis farinalis. The sequence continues at coordinate 21,352,464 of OX382274.1, forward strand.
GCCAAGTAACTGCAATCAGGTGCTTACAAATAAATATGCAGCGCTAAATGCAGGTGCAGATGCACTGGAGCGAAAGCCGTAGGTGAGAATTTATGTTGCCGTTATTCAAAAACCCTATATCTGCTAATTTAGAGCTATGAATATTAAAGAAGTGTGTAAGGACTGCGCTCCGCTTATGGCGTTCGGTTCTCTCTGTCTACCCCGCAAGGGACATGGCGTGAATATGTACATACATACTTAATTTAGAACTTTAGTAGTTTAAATAACTATATTATGTTTAATGGTGGTACTAATTTGTGAGCAGTGATTGCCCAGTAGATAAGGAACCAGCCTGTTAACCAAGTGGTCCCCAGTTCGAATCCTGGCGGGGGCATGTACTACTAAATTCGTGTTTTCGTATTTATGTACATATTTATCACTTGCACGGTGGTGAAGGAAAACATCGTAAGAAACCCGCACGTCCAAGAAATTATATTTCGAAAGACCTACCCTACGAAAGAGCTGACTTTCCCTCAGTCTGCGGAGGTCTGACGGCAGTCGCTTCATGTAAAAATCGATGTATTCGCCAAATCCTTAGGCTTAGGTAGCGGAACCCGCCAATTCTAGTGGATTAGGAAACGGGATAACGCGGTGAATAAAAAGTGATACTTATTGTAAAAAATCAAATATTTACCTCAGAAAAGGCATAGTTATAATGTCCTTGTACCATATCCACTCTATAGACATCCATTTTCCGACCGACCGCTGTTAAAATCCATCTCATAGTTAGGTCTAATCATTATAGGAGCTTGAGACGTTTGCTGAGGTAAGAAGCGAATGTGATATTGTATTAAAGTACAAATTAGCAGCGAATTACATAAAATCTCATAAATAAAAAATCGACCAGATTCATTGAAGTCATCCTCAGAACATACCTAAATGGCGATGTGAATAGTCGTCCACTTCAGACTTAAGTAGTTTTTACTTTTTTATAACGCAATGTTACTTGTCCGGCTGTTGTCGATAGATGACAGTCGTTAAACTAAGTCGTAGCCTTCGGACGGCTAGAAAACACTGGCCTCTGTCAATCCACAGTTAAGCAATGTGGTGGAGTATGCTCTGAACCACTTCGGTCGAAGGAAGACTCGTATCCCTGCAGTGGGATGAGTTAGGCTTGATGTAGTGTTGTAGACTTGTCTGTGAGAAGTAATAATTATAATATACCTGATGTGGAAACAGAAGGGCTATAAGTAACTTTTTTTTTTTTAATTAATAAATAAATAGTGGAGCCTCCTGTCATTTCATACTTAGAGGATCTCAATTAATTAAATCTCTGGCAATTTAATTAACAACGATATTAATAGTGAATAAATAAATATTGAGTAACTTCATAGTTTATCATATACTTGTGAAAGGAAAATCTTAAAATAGTAATAAATAACGGCACGAAGTTTTGAATAAAGAGATACTGATAGCTGTTCTTGTTGATTGTTCTACCAGAGGGAGATTTTGTATAAAAGTCGTCTGCGTCTCTGTTTCACCTATTTTTACCGCCAAGCAGCTATATTTATATAGCTGTGTTCCGGTTTGAAGGGTGAGATATGGCAGAGAAATTACTGAGTACTGTGACGAAACAGCCTTAGGTAACATCCCCGTGGTGTTGAGAACGTCAATAGACTGCGGTGACCGCTTACCATCTAATGCGGGCGTGCATGTTTGTTTGCCAATCTAGTTGTATAATAAAAGCTGCTTTAGGTGTAAATGGCTCAATATCATCTTTAAAGTTAAAGCCAATTCTCATTAATAAACGAGGCCCTAGCGAAAGATAAGTAGGGCTCATTAAAGCAGAACAACAGGGGAATTTTCTCCAACTCACTGAAGACGGCAGCCTAATTGGCTCAACAACAATTCCTTGGAGAATTATTGTGTTCCTACAAGTAAGTGAGGATATGTAAGGATAGGACACGGAGTTCATTCGTCAAATGGCAGGAATCAGGTGTTTAGATAGAAAGTTGTAATACCACCGTTGCTGCGCTGGAACGACTTCATACTTTTTCAGCCACAGTGAAAAAGTATAAGTAAAGTTTTCAGCAGGCTATAGTTTAATGGGAGTTGCTGTGTTAGGAACAGGAGTGACAACGCACTGGCGATACTTCTTGTTTTGTGAGCGCTCATAAGTCACAGCCACTGTATATCAGGTGTATATTCTTTTCTGGTATGAAAAGAATGTAGTTATTTTTATACATTTTTATATAATACTCCAATCTTCTCTATGTATATATATTTATAAGAATTTACATCAGCCTGTACCTTTACAGTACCTGTATTTTAAATGTAATAATTTACCATGCTTGAATAGCGTTTTAAATATTAGGATACGATTACCGCTTATCATTAATTCTTCTGAATCTTTAAATGAATATATATATTTTTTTATCTATATTTTTACGCCACATTCCACACAGAGTAAGCATAGAGAATGAAGCGTCATAGGACGCAGCCCTTACATACCCTACTCACTTTTACCATTCATAGCTATTTTTACGAACGCTTGCCGGATCTTAGAACTCCATATATACTACTTCAAGTATAAAATGTATCATATAACATCATATGATAAACGATACAGCACACCCTTGGGATCAAACAATGTAAACATTATTATAGTGACTAATGCTACTATAATATTAAGAGAGGTATAGTAAAGCCGTGAGTCGTGATCAATTTGTTTTCTTTTATTTCAAGGGACCCCTATCCTTTACAATATACCAGTCGGTACGCCACAACAACGTTCGCGGCCACCCTTATCCATCACTCGACGGGAGTGGCCGCCACTTTGTGAAAACATTCACCTATAATAACTATGCTGAATAAACACAACCCTGTGTTGAATGAAATAAGGATTATGTGTGTAACAAAAATTAACATTGTCAATCTCTTTACACGTACATTAATACGTTTTTTTTCATTATGAGATAAGTGCATATACTTTTACTTTATTCAGTACGCATATTTTTTATACAAAGTCAGGAAATGAACAATTATGTAAAGCTGTGACAATTGTGATTGCAATACAAGGAATATTGCTCACCCTCTATTTCTAACACAATAACTCCTCAAGAGCTTACTGGTGACTTCACTCACTTGCAGGATCGCAACAATCCTCAAGGTATTTATTATTTAACACGATCTTTTGTGCGGTAGAGGAAATTCCCCTGTCTTTGATTTCCCCTGTTTTTGTCCTGTACTTTGAAGCGCTCTACCTCTTTTTCGGTAGAGCTTCTATTGTTAATTGGGTATAGTCCCAACAGTGCAGGTAAGGTTAACTTAACTGTGAAAGTTGACGGTAAGCTATTTACACCGCAACACTTACTTCCTAAATGGTAAATTTTTAGCCAAATGATTACAGCATAGATTTCTTCGAAGAGGTTTTGAAATGGTCGGCAACGCAAGAGTTTGCAATTGTTAATAGGCTACGGTCTCTGCTTATCATCAGATAGACATATTTTTGTTTGTATCTTAATGGTATAAAAAATATGCAATATTAGTTGCTTGCAATTTAGTCCACGCGTAGTATAGCGTGTAATTGTTAAAAAACCATCATGCATATTTTCAACTTAATTGCAGGAAAGTTACGATTGTATATACTCGTAAATCAGTTAGTTTCTACTAATATGTATTTTTTTAGTTACTTTAGAAATCAGTCAGAAACTTCGGAAATCCTAAACCATGGGAGATTTAGGGAAATGATTTAAACAACCATTGGATCTTTCCTGCGATAATTTTTTCATCATTCAGTAATTATTTTGTTGTGCTTGTCAATAAAGTTTCTTATTACAAGAAGGATGAAATGGTTGTTACAATAAGTTGTTCGTGAATTAATTTATTCTAGATAGATAAATAAAATTGGAGTGTCTGTAATATTAAAATAACCGCTTTTTACTAAATGCATATGGTATAACTGTATACACGGTATATATACCAAAATGAATATTTTTATAATTTTTGTCTGTCTGTCCGTCTGTTTGTTCTGGCGCATCTCTAAAACGGCTGGACCGATTTTGACGGGACTTCCACTGGCAGATAGCTGATGTAATAAGGAGTAACTTAGGCTACTTTTATTTTAGAAATGTTATTTTTTTTTTATAAATAATAAAAAAATAACTATTCCGCGCGGGCGAAGTACATCATAATACATATCTATTATTAATTTTCTGTTCGCTATTTTACTCTGCTTATTTAGGCACTTATAATAAAATATTACAAACAATAAACAATAACTTTTTGTTAAATTCCGCGCGGACGAAGTCGCGGGCACAGCTAGTAAAACATAAATTTAAAACATGTTGATATTATCCTTTTTCTATACTAAAGATAGATTGTGTTTCACATGCACGAGTAAATCATTTCACGCATGAGAACAAAAAATGCTTAACTTGTACATTAGGTCGTATTTTATATACCCATGACATATAAAATACTTAATAACTTATTCCCTCGATGAAAGATATTTTTATAATAGTTTCTTTATATTTGATTATAATCGATATGTGCTATTTTGTTCGATAACTTGTTACCATTTTGCTGTTGTTCTTGGTAGTGGCATAATCCTATTACTGTAGAAATTTTGGGACTTCTGTTAAAAAAACACTGCAACAAGTAGTTTTGACAGTTCTCGATGTTAACCAAACACTACCTAAAGAACTCTGAAGAACCCGAAACAGGTGAGACTCTAAGAGTGCTAAAGATTTTTTATGAAACTAGATTGGCAAACAAGCATGCGGCCCGCATTACATGGTAAGCGGTTACCGCAGCCTATTGACGCTCGCAACGCCACGGGGATGTTACTCGCGCGCTGCCAATCTTGTGATCAAAGGATGTTTCGTCACAGTACCCAGTAATATCTTTGCCATATCTCACCCTTCAAACCGGAACACAGCTATATAAATATAGCTGCTTGGCGGTAGAAATTGATGAGACAGAGGTCACAGACGACTTTTGTTGTTGACTTATATAAAGTTTTAGGATTTAGTTTATTTTTGCCAAATAAAACTACTTAAAGAGTCACCAAAACATACATGGTTGGTATACATTTAATAATTACCAAATACACATATAACAAGATACAGCAATGGTGTTCTATCTTCATCAAAAATAAAGGAAGAGCTATTGTAGAAAAGGACAAAGCCGGTGAGAAAAACGTTGTCTCAGTAGGTGTCGGCGAGCGGACGCCCGCAGCCAGCTCTGCCATGATTAATTACATCGGAGATTTATGACGCGGGAAACCGATTACTCGTGTCGATAACAATGCGTAACCAAGGAGCTTCACTTTATATCTACCACGAACGGGCCATATTTTTCTCTGCAATGTAACCCCACAAAAGGTTTAGCCTTCCATAGTACCTTGAGTACACCACACACGAGCCTCATAAAAAATAGGTAAAATATCACGTAAAATGTATAAAAAGTAGACTATAGCGCCTTAACGTGACCAACTTGAATGGGTCTGCGTGAAAAGGAATTGTGATGTACTCGGAAATCTGACTAATATACATATTATTCTGTATGACTAGCTACTGTCCGCGGCATTACTTGCTTGGAGGGTAATTTTTGAAATTTCACACACCAAAAACTTACTTAAATATTTTCGAAGTAAAAGTTAGCTTAAACGTTAAAATGTCCAGTGTACAGTCTCATTTAAATGCGAGCGTAAGACTGCGGCGTAACGCTGGTAGACCATGTATGCAATGATGATGTAAGGAAGAGAGTTACCTGAACGACAGTATCGGTGTTGAGATAAGAAAAGGCTTGTTTCGTTTGTTCTTACGAACAATGCAATAGTAAATAGATATACAACGCCAAAGTAGAAGGATGTGGAAATCGAGGAAGACCAAAACTACGACGAAGTCGTATCAGGAGCCCAAAGAACCGGCAAGCGTGAATGAAAAGAGCTATGAATGTTAAAGAAGCGAGTGAGGTGTGTGTAAGGACCGAATGTTATGGCTGTCGGCCGTAGTTGCTAGACAGACAAACGTCTATCGATTATCCACACATCACGCCACATCCACTGAATTTTTTATCACTACATGTTATAAAAACAAAGTCCCACGCCGCATCCGTCTATCTGTTAGCGATAAACTCAAAAACTACTGAGGGGACGGTTTTCACCAACAGACAGAGGGAGGAAAAGTCATGAGGAAGGTTTAATTTGTAAAGGTTTTGTGTAAATCGGTTGAAATATGACGATAATTGTTAAAAATGTCGGAGAAAGTCAATCCGCCTGGGATATTTTATCGGATATATATACAGTATTAATCCTTACTGCATGTATACATGTAATATGCACTACTACCCGTGCGAAACCGGGGCAAGATGCTAGTATTGATGTATAAAAACATCAGTGGATGTAGCGTCTTTGTCTTCTTTATATCGATACAGAATTCAAACATTTAACATTGTTAGCAATACACAACATTGTATTGTCCGCTGTTTGAATAACACTTATGCATATAAAACAGCTAGACTCGTCCACCCGCACACATGCTGTACAATCTTCATAAGTAGATTGCACAGTACGAAGTAGGTCACGGTCAACCCCATATCTGTGCAAAATGTTCCAGAGATTCTTTCGCACGACCCTATCAAGTGCTTTCTCAAAGTACACAAAACCGCAGAAAACCTTCTGGTCCAAAGCCAGATGTTTCTCTACGTTGTTGCGGAGTGAAAAAACTTGATCCGTACATCCTCTGCCGCTTCGAAATCCACCCTATGCTTCCCAAAGCGTTCCATCGGATTTCTCCCTCATTTTCCATTCAATGATTTTTCCATACACTTTAACTGCTAAGGTAATCCGCACCGACAAGGCCGGGTGGGTGCGCTTCGCCTCCGTGGGATGCTCTAATCCGCGCGTCAGTGCGGTTTGAGTACAGAATTGCAGTCAACAGTGTTGAACTGGCAGGGTCGTGGAGTGCACGCTTCTGGTTCCGACCCATTAATTTTTTAGTGTGAGATATATTTTAACCTATTGTTTAATCATAGACCTTCGTGTGCTTCTTCGTGTGCTTCCACACACTTGTTCATGTGACTAGCGTCGGCCGGCACCCATACGCTACCCTTAGTAGATGCATGCCATCACTGCCATAGCTTCTCCGGTCATCTAAGCCTCGGATGGTGTAGTCTTCTTTACGATTGCCGTCACCTGGAATCTCTACTCTACACTGAATAATCTCTCATAAGTAAATTTGAACACTGAAAATGTTTGATGTTTAATATGTAAAGTCCTTCTAGTCACGTACTTTGACTATCACAAAATAACGCCTGAATCTATTAATTATATATTTATATTGACAATTTGTACACTGGTTTTCAACCTGTGTCCACGGCAGTAACTATTGAATTCAATCCCCTGAACGATACGGCGAACCGCCCTCTAAAACTTAAATAATAACTCCCCGGCGAAGCTAAGGAGGTCTGTTTAAAAATGCATACTATATCGACGTTTTTATAGCTTATATATGTATTATAAAACAAGGTTGACCTAATACGCGTCAGACTCGCGTACTAGGAGTTGTGTTTTTTCCTTTTTTATAGAACATTTGGGTGCATTCAAACATACGGCCCACCTAATGTAAAGCGGTTACCGTAGCCTATGAACACTTGCAATACTGAATGTATCGTACGCGCGTTTCGCCCCTGCTGTTTGGTATGTTATTTTCTCTCTAAGAGCTGCAAACCTCACTCACTACTGTAACACAATAAAGCTGCTGGAAGTAATAATTTGACTATAGTTTTCTGTATGGTTTCTGTACTTTCTCTGCCGGGTGGCTTTGATGCGCCCTCTCTTAAAAATAACCAGACCATGACAAACAGACTTCTTCTTTTTAGCGTTATCCTATCCTATCCTAATCCACTAGGATTGGCGGGATCCGCTACCTAAGCCTAAGGATATGGCGACCTTACCGATTCCAATTTTTGAATGGAGCGACTGCCGCAGACCTCCGCAACCAGAGGAAAAAACAGATCATTAAATATAAATATTGTCGCACAAATTACACAGCACCACCTAGCCCCAACGTAAGCGAAGCTTGTGTTATGGGTACTAGACAACTGATAAACATACGTAAATACATTTTTTTTTGTAAATACATACTTATTATACATAGGAAACACCCAGACCCAGAAAAACAGACATGTTCATGCACACAAATATTTGTACTGTGTAGGAATCGAACCCACGAGCGTTGGTGTCCAAGTAGCGTACCAACGCGTTTCACCACTGCGCCACCGAGCTCGTCGTATCATTCTTAGGTAAGTTCACACACGTCTTTCGAAATATAATTTCTTGGACGTGTGGGTTTCCTCACGATGTTTTCCTTCACCGTCGAGCAAGTGATAATTCCAAATATGTACATAAATCCGAAAACACGAATTTAGTGATACATGCCCCCGCCAGGATTCCAACCAGGGACCTGTTGTTCACGAGGCCGGTTTTTTATACACTGGGCTATCACTGCTCCAACAAACAGACACGGTCATACGTACAAATGTCCGCAATGGGACTAGTCAAATACAATAATTAATATAATTTAGTCGACATAAATAAATTATACTGTGCAAGATTTTTGATAAATTCTAAAAACTGTGTTAGATTGTTAAACAAGCACGCGGCCCGCATTAGTTGGTAAGCGGTCACCGCAACCTATTGCCGCTCGCAACACCACGGGGATTGTTCGCGCGCTGCCAATCTTGAAAGACCTAAGGCTGTTTCGTCACAGTACCCAGTAGTTTCTCTGTCATTTCTCACCCTTCAAACCGGAACATAGCTATATAAATATAGCTGCACGGCGGTAGAAATAGGTGAGACAGAGGTACCCACGCAGGCAACTTTTGAACAAAGTCTCCCTCTGGTAAAACATGATTACATTTTAGCTCATTTTTATCGAAACCAGACCCAAAATTTTACCTAAACGAGACTAGAAAACAAATCTAAACGTGATTTAGACTGCCATAGTTTCCATAGTTAGTAAGAGTATCATACAAGTAGGTACGAATTATCAAATGATATTCCAATTTTACAGCAAATATAACGCACGTTTAATTGTCGTACGGAATGTTGCACACATCAGTTTATTACTAAGTCTAGTAATTGGTGCTAAATAATGAATATGGTAAACGATTTTACAAGTTTTGAAGAACCTAAGGTTCGTATAAGATACAGAAAAAAGATGCACGATGATTTTACCCTATCTTAACACATACACGAGTATTTCCGAATATTCACATCTATACATATCTATGTTATATATAATAAAACGGAAGAGTTTGTTTATTTTTTTTATCTTTTTTTATCTTTTTATTTGAACGTGATTATCTCTGAAGCTAGATTTAAAAACTTCTCTTTGTATGTGAGCCGTAAAGTCACGTCAACCCTCCTCAAGGACACATTAAGCCGTTGCTCTTGGCTGTTATAGGCGGCGGGATCTTGAAAACATTGTCCTCTGCCAATCCGCAGTTGAACAGCATGGTGGAGTACAATCTAGACCCTCTTCGGTTGAAGGGAGACCTGTATCCCAGCAGTGGGATGAGTTAGGGTGGGTGTAGTAGCCCTATTCTTGAGGTAGGTTATTCAGCATGATACATCCCTTAGAAGCCAAGCAAAAAGAAAGAAAATAAGAAAAACTGTTCCTACGGGATCAGTATAAACGCGGACGAAGTCGTGGGCTGTAGCTAGTAACATGTACCCAGACAATAACTGTCATTGTAAATCGATAGCATGTATAATGTTGTAATTTTGTAGACATTCGTATGAAAACGTATAAAAATATTTTACATATTTGCTGATAATTGATTTATAATGTTATAATGATAGAAAATAGCCTATAAATTGCTTTTAGGTAATTTGTGGAGCTATTATATAGAGGTGTATAACGAATTACTGCCGCCGACAAATTGACAAACATCAAACAAAAAACAAATTCCATTAAAATCAAACTTTAAATCATTTTGATAACAATCGATTCTATGAAATACCTGAGGGACGCGGAGATAAATGAAATTTGTTACAAAAGTTCCATTCGATGGCTCTCGGTCACGATATTAAATTTATGCCATCAAGTGGCATCCAAAGAATGAGCATTAAATTTAACTTAGATTTTCAATCGTGGAATCCAATAATGCTCGTGGGGAGTGACTAAAAGTGAATATTTTGAATATTCGATTAGGAAACGCTATTCACATACCATGTAGACCTTCTCGTTTGAAGATACTAAATATTTTGTACATACGTATACTTCTTCCGTTCTGTAAATGTATATATATAATTTTAGTAAATATAAATTGATCAAATTATTCCCCAATCACCCTCTACTATGCGTTTTTTATATCACATGACTAATTATTTATTCGTAGTCACATGATATCGCTTACACGCGACGCGTCCTACCAAACTAGATTCTGGTGAAAGAATGGGTAGTATGAATTTTAAGAAGCAGTAAAACTGAAGCAATTTCTTAACATTCTTAAGACTTTCTTGTTCTTATCCCGTCTTCCAAACCCATTAGAATTAGCGGGATGCGCTACCTACGCGTAAGTATTTGGCGAAGATATTGATTAGTACATGGAAAGACTACAGTCAAACTTCCACAACCCAGAGGGGAAACCAGATCTTTCTTAGATAAGGTTACACGTCTTTCGAAATATCATTTCATGAACGTGCAGTTTCCTTACGATGTTTTCCTTCACCGTCGAACAAGTGATAATTGCATAAATGCGAAAACACTATTTCAGTGATATATACCAGTATTCGAGCTTTGGGCCAGTCGGTCAATAGACTCTTTATTAATTTTTCTGGTCAACTTTAAAAGACCATGACTAAATAATACGTCACTGGAAGGTTTTTGTGTCTCTAGTATAGTAAGTAGGTAAAGAGTAACTTAATCAGCAGCGAGGTACCAACGGGCGAGCGTTTTTTTCTGCGTCAATCTGTTACGGTAACTTATCTTCAGACGGAATGTGGACGTGAATGCCATTTGATGTAGTGTAAAAAAACTAATAAGACTTGTGGTTAATATGTTTATTTCCAAATTTAATGATATTGAAATTAATTTGTGCATCTCACGGGATACCTTTATAATTTTTGATGACAGGTACGGTGTATCCCGTGATCACGTAGTAGACTTATACCAATATTCATTTTAAGGGGTATCATGTCTACGATTGATACGCCATAAATATATTATTAATAGGTCTACAAATTACTCTCAGTTTCGCTTTCTCTCAAGTAAACCTCTTATGTAGCTGTCTACAGACCTATAAATAGACAGTGCTGGTAGCTTTACATAGTTGTACGTATGTGAGCACGTACTTATTCGCCGAGAGGGCTAGACCGTGACCGCCCCTAGCTCTTTACTCTGTCTGAAATTTCTTGCTGTTTCACGATTTTTCTACACTTAGATTTTAAACGTATACCTGCTAAGTATAGGATGAGATGTCGTGTAAGTACTTTTCAATTACTTGTAAAAATATGTTGTCTTTTACTTTTCTCTGAGAATAAACAAAGAAGTTTAAAAAAATAATATATATTTAGGTAATTTCTTACATTTATTTCATGTTCAGTACAAATATTTTGTTGAGGAATTAAGTAAGTCACTGTAAATTTAATGTTTTGTTTCCAAATGACTTTTTCTATATGTTGCAGTTAAAGTTGAGTGTAAAAAGAAACTTTGCTTACTAAATTTACCTTTATCCAAAACGGAATTAGTAAAAATTTTAATGTAATGGAATCTAATAGCGGTCGAAAAATCAGTGATTTGCGTGACCAGCTATAGATGCCAATATTCAACGTTTTCAACTAAGCGGTTTTAACAACAGTTGTTTTCATCACTCCCCCTCCCGTTTCCTCGCGTGTCGGGTGTACTTACTTCTCTGTGTACATTTATTGCTAGTTTAAATATTTTACTTCGTTGTTTTTAGATAGCGTGTGTAATATTTCGTTAAATTTGGTTTTCTGTGATATAAATCTATAAATTCTGCATCTGCGTATTCTGGTTTAAATTAAGGTTTAATTTGTAATATTTCATCGCAGTAATTAATAAATCAGAATAGTAGGTGGTTCGCACGGGCCGTCTCATCGTCCGCGGTCTATGTAAATACAGGTTTGCCCCATTGAAAAGTAAGTAATTATTCGATATTCCTATATTAGTAAAAAGCAATATTTAAGATTTATTATGTAGTAGCACTAAAATATTAAAAAAGTATGCAAATTGTTATCTCCTGGTGTTGTTAGTTAATAAATTTACCTCGAAATCGGGGTAATATTTTGTATTGATATGTATTAGCTTTATTTAAATGTATTCTATCTTTTTGGTTACTAAATTAGCTGTTATTATAAAATGCCGAGCAATCCCGATGATCCTGGTAGTACGAGAGATAAAACGCCAGTTTTTGGCCATAGCAATTTGACGCCACGCTTGCCGCCCGCAACTACAAGTAACGTCAAAAGACTGCTGGGCGATATATCACCCAATAATTTGTCACCTAAAGAAAAATGACGACAGCGGTCGCCAAGCTTTAAACATATGGCCAATTTAAGTCGTAATAGCTCGCTTAAAGTTGTAGACTCGAACTTTAACAATATTGAGTTCGTCTCGCACTGGTGTCGCTCTCGGCAATAATGGATATGATCATATCCATTATTGCCGATATGAGCGACACCAGTGCGAGACGTCAGTCCGTTAATAATTTCGTTAATTTTTGCCAATATTGTGATGATTCGCCGACGAACTCAATATTGTCAAAGTTCGAGTTACCTCTCTAGTGTTTATGATGGCCACAAAGTTAGCAACAACTGAAACGAAGCCACAACAGAACGCAATTTGCTAGCACTCAAATTAGAATCAAAAAATAACCCTGTAGCATCCGTGACTAAAACCGATGAATCGTACTCAGAATTGAAACTTCGTCTGCCCAAGCAAAACAAACCCTTTCCAACTCGCGAACCAATGCCTTGCATTGTGGCATATCCCACAGAAACACGATCCGCGCAATTCAAAACATCCGAAGCTACGACGGAGGCTCTTATGTAAGCCATCAAGTAAACCGATGATAGTTTTCAAATTGTAGGCGTTAAGAAAACTGCCAAATCGGGTGTAGTTTTACATGTGTCGAATAATGCTCAATTACGGAAACTATAATCGGCAGAAGGCATTAAATCGGCTGGGTTTTAATTCGAAAAGCCCAAAGGACGCATATTATTATAAAAGACATTCCCGATAAAATGGGCGACACAAAGTTTTTGTCAGCGTTATATAATCAAAATATAAAAAACGAAATGAACATTACATTGTCAGAGTACTTGAAAAATGTAAAAATAGTGTGTCGTCGTGTTGTAGCCTATGGTAGAAAATGGATGGGTATCGAACTTTACCCTGAAATACGCAATCACCTTACTTTAACAAAAGAAAGAAAATTGTAGATTCGTGGCTGACATTGAAGTAGTATGTTGTTTAAAATGTTAACAATACAGACATGTTAGTAAATATTGTACAGAGACCAACCAACTTGTGCTCACTGTGCTGAATCTCATGACTCACGGGAATGTACTAAGAAATCGGAAAAAAGACTTCAAACCGATATATGCACCATGTAGGCGGCTAAAGAATGCGTCTGACCACAAGACCGGGTCAGAATCTTGTCCAACTTACGCGGCTAGGTTGGAGTACAATATATTAAATACCAGATATGGATAACGTCGTGCTTGCTCAATTAAATCTTCACAACGCTAAAATTGCAACATCAGAGTTAGATAAGCTCGTTGCGGACTATAAGCTCCATCTAGTTTTAGTTCAGGAGCAATACCAACTAGCCCAAATAACCAGTAAATTCCTACAGCTCAGTAACAGGTCACGCGCGGGTATTTATGTTTCAAAAAGTGGTTTAACTATAACAGCGATAAATAACTTAATGTCCACGCACAGTACGGTAGCTGAAGTAACATCCCCCTATCTAAGAATGTATGTAGCGAGTTGTTATTTTCAATATTTAGATCAAGTAGGTCCTCATTTATACCATCTGCGTAGAGTTTTACATGCGCTTTCTGGTCATAAAGTAGTTACAAGAGCCGACATAAATGCATCATCGCCATTATGGTATGGTAAGCTGAAAGCATCGGATGCTGATAGACGCTCTGCTGTTGAAGAGTTCATTGCTGAAATTAATCTTCTTATTCACACTACCCCAGAAGCACCGCCTACATTTAGCATGGGCGATAATGGGCGAGTCTTATATTGGCGTCACAATTTCTAGTGTAGACGTCCGAAGACAAAACTGGCGCGTTTTACCTGAGGCTTCTTGCAGTGATCACCGTCATTTGATTGTTTGTAACTTCTCCCCGGTTGTTGATAACTTACACTCGCAACAGTATACTGGCTTTCAATATAAAACTAAAAATGTCGATTAGGCAGGCTTTGCTCTTCGAGTGAAATCCCTTCGCTTCTCGCGCAGGGATTTTACTCGTGCTGAACTTACAGTCACAGAAAGTGTTCAAATTATGTCTGATACATTTATATATTGTGTTATATTGGGCCGAAACTTATAGTAAATAAATGACGCTGTGACTAGTGGATTGATATGCTTGCCAGGCTGCTAGGAGCTGTGCCCCGCTGTGCCCGACGTAAGGTTTCTAAATTAAGAAAAGGAGAACCATATCAAACAGCTCTGAGTAACTTCCGTATTGCTAGGTCTATCGCTGCCGTCGAGAAATCTAAAGGTAATTTGCTAAAACGAATAGTAGAAAGATTAAATTATGAGGGACCGTGGTTTCCCCTGTATCACGAATTTAAGACAAATAGGTGCATTGATCAGGCCTTTGTTTCTAATATTATACTTGATAATACCCACACCCTCGGTGTAGAGGAGACTACTGATGCACTTCTGCATGCTTTGTTTCTGGATGACTGTCCTGATAATGACAGTGACCTGCTTAGAACTTGTAGCACTTTTTTTATACAACGTCGGGAGGCATACAAGCATACGGCCCACCTGTAAAGCGGTTGCCGTAGCCTATGAACGCTTGTAATTCATTAAGTACCACTCGCGCGATGATACCTCTGCTGCTAACACAGCAACTCTTTAGGAGCTCTACTGGTGACCTCACTCACACGCAAGAACACAACAACCTTCGAGGGAGTGTTGTATTTATTTCCCCAGACGGGCTGCTTTGCGCCCTACCTCATTTATTCTAACGACTAACATCTACAACCTTATTAACTATTCTGGACATTATTTTCAATGCTCCATATATATTCCTTTTAATGCTAATTCTATAGTACAGGCAACAGCTAAAGATGGATATTTGAAAATTCTCAGAAGCGACCATTTTCCACACGAATGAAATTGCGAATATCCTCCAGTATTATATGTATACTGACATTATTGGGATAAGTTGAATTATCATTCAGTAATATATATACATACGACTAAAAGTCAATGGTTAAAACCACGTCTTAAACGTTAGCATAACTATCACGTGAGTAAGCCGTGGAATCAGCCCTTGTTTTATAGCCGCAGATTTTCGACATGTCTCCTTTTATGCACCGTAAAACTTTTATTCTTTCTTTATATTCTTATGGATTCCAAAACCTTTGTGATATATCTATGCAGACATAGAGCACTTTCTTCAGCTCTTTATTGTATACGTAGTAACTGTAATCAATCATTTTATTTAAAGATTCTGTGACTCTCAATGAAATATTTTGAATGACCTACATTATTACAGCCTTCCTTTTGTGGGCGTAGAAATTCAAACACTCGTTGATCAGGAATCTCAAAACCCGTGTGTCTACACCCCGTAGTTAGTAATATTCTAACTTATTCATATTTTCAAGCCAAGTTCTTGCAGGCAGGTAGAGAGAAATGAGCATCACGTGTTTCTGTCCTTACACATGTCACTAGCTTCTTTAACATTCGTAACTCTTTTCATACACATTTTCATTGTTGCATATTTTAACTACACACATCAAAAGTGTCTAGGGATCAAGCATTTTTATGCGGATTTCTTGAGATTGAGATGTGGCTTTGTAACAAAAAAATATATAAAATATATAAACGTATACGACACTGGAGAACCCCTGGACGCCAACAGCGATTAAAATCCTGCCAGGAAGTCCATCCTTATAGTGGTGGAACCATCATGGTATGGGCGGGTATTTGGATCGGCGGAAGAACTGAGTTGATTTGGATCAGAGGCAACCTCAACGCTCAAATTTATGCTGAGACGATTGTATCAGACGTCATCGTTCCGCTACAAGTGCAAATCGGTCCCTTATTTCAGTTAATGCATGATAATGCACGACCGCACACCGCAAGAGTTGTAAGACAGACTCTCGCCGCAGCTAACATCAATGTCATGCCCTGCCTGCTCAGTCGCCAGACTTGAACCCGATTGAGCATGCATGGGATATGCTACAGAGAAGAGCTCTGCCGAATATGGAGGGTATCCAGTCGCAAGAAGACCTTTTTTTGTTGTTGCAACGAACATGGGCGACCATTCCACAGCGTGATTTGGATGAACTCATTTTGAGTATGCCAAACCGATGTTCTTGTGTTGTTAGTGTTCGCGGTAGAAACACGGATTATTAATTGTTTAAGTTACCCAATAAAATTTTAAAGAAAACTGTTATTTCAGTCTTTTTTTTCGAACTTTAATGTTAGTGGTTCAAATGTCAAAAATCCCTTTATTATGAAAATGGCAAATTTCTTTATTAATGCAAAGGTGACTTGGTTTATCGTTACTGTAGACAAACGAAAACACTTTATTTGATGAATCCTTAAAGAAAATTTTAATTAATATCAATCAGGAGAAAAGTTATTGCAAAAATATATGTTGATCCCTAGACACTTTTGATGTGTGTATATTACTAATATTATAAATAAGTAAAACTTATTTGTTTGATTGTAAGGGGTAAATTTCGTGAATTATCTAGAGTTCTTAGTACATTAACCTTGAGCACTATATACTACTATATTTTATTAAGAACTTGCAGTCCGCCCCGGCTTCGCACGGGTGATACGATCGCTACCAAACTTCACAGGATCACCTGCTGGGCTAACCTGAAGATTCACTAAAAATCTGCCCAGCCGTTTTTGAGTCCATAGAGGACATACAGACAAACATTCATTTTTATATATATACATGTCTATTTAAAATTTGGTAAATCGAAGTTCACACATTTGAAGCTGCGGCAACCAGCAAGTATCATTACATCTATGAGTACGTTATATTTGTTGTGTTACTATCAAACATAACTATGTGTCAAGACCTGTGTTTTTCAGATGGGTAATATGCCCGTAGGCCACCGCAGGGTCTCTAAAAACCACTAAAGTGCGAATTAAATCGCACAGCAATTGCAAAGCAGATTGTTTTATCTATCAATAGCTTCACGCCAAATCCCTTGCGGAGTAGGCAGAGAGAACCGAACGCCACGTGACTCGATCCTTACACACCTCACTCGCTTCTTGAACATACATTGCTCTTCTCATGCACGCTCGCCGGTTTCAACAGCTCCTGAGCTGCTCGCCGGTTTTATCACCTTCTGATGTCACCAATTTGGTCATGGTAGGTAAGACTTGGCCTTCCTCGGCTCCTACATCCTTCCACTTTTGCGTTGTATATCTGCTTCGATTCTTTCATGTTGCATTCTTTCGATCTAACGGAGCATATCTCTTCTTATTTTAACACCGACGCTCTCTTTCAAATCAACTCTGTTCCTAACATCCTCATTGTTTTATGATTTCAAAAATCGGGCTAGGTCCTTCGTTTTCTTAAACCTAAACCGGGTCCAAACGTTTATGAAGTCTCTGTGATGATTTCTTAAAAACCTGTGATAGTTTGAAACATCAATCTATTTTCACTGTAATAAACACGTTACTCTTTATCGGTTGCCCTTATTTCGGAATTTTCGCTTTTCTACGAGAAAAGAAGGGAAGGTATAGTACGAATATATATAACTGACAGACATAGGTTTCTTTTAGAAGTCCTTAACCAAAGGGAGGCAGCGAAATCCAATTACTAAGACTCCACTGTCTGTCCGTAGTTCTATAACAGGGCTGTATCTAATGAATCATATTATGTAAACAAGTGAAATTTCACAGAGCGTATATCTATGTCCTATACAACAGCAAGTTATTAAAATAAAAAAGATTGCAAATTGAAGAGGGAAACAAACGTTACAAAGCATGGTACTGCGTTTTATGAGTTATATCACATATTGTAGCAGCGTACAACGCTCTACGCTACGCGGTCGTAGCAAAACCTTAGCAGTTTACTAAGTTTTATACTACGCAGTTGTAACACATAGCAGCGTACGTGACTAAGCTTAATGCTAAATTCTCGTAGTAAATCTGCGTAGATCATAACGTGAGATGGGGTAAACTATCGTTCACTGTGATAATCCCCTATTTGTAACATTTATTATAACACGCTGAGTGGAAAATAGTATATGATCGGTTTTTATGAAGCTGTTCTTGTAGATCTCACATGTGAAACTTCGCCAACTTCCTTAGTAAAACATGTGGAATTCATTAAAATATAGGAAGCGATGCTAATGAGACTAGTAAGGGTAACTATAATAGGGTATCTATACTCATTTTGGTGTATAATAACTCCTAAGAATCTGTTAATTATGTAATCATACCAATTGTATCGTTGTCATAAATAAGTTAAGCCAAGTCAATTTTGAAATATACATCAGGGAAATATGTATCAGAAGACTGTTCGATCATTGTGATAATATCCTAATCTTTAGGCTTAGCGGACTCCGCCAATCCTAATGGATTAAGAAACGGGACAATGCTAAGGAGAAGATGATTGTGATATACACAACAACTATGAAAAGAAAATGTATACAAATATGACTTTCAATTTTATGCTACCCAATAGGGGTACAGAGGCATCCTGGTGACCAATCTTTCTTGAGGCTACAACTCTCAGATACTTACAGCCTCCCAGGGTATTATTACTTCCGTCTACTATTATATCTCTTTTGTGAAATCCTCATTTGTAAATCGGCAATATATACTACGTACAGATGAAGTCAGTAATGAATGATAATGACGGCGATGAAGACTTACTTAGGCCACCAAATTTCACAATTGCATACTCTAGTATTGATAAATGTATGCACGGATATTGTCGTTAATCTCACATAAAAATATGGCAGATCAGGAAATTGTAAGTCGTTTTAATTTTTTTCTCTATGGTGAAGTGAAAAGTTCTACCTTATAGGTATTTGAATCACTTTAATGCAAATGCTAGTTGGCATGCCAGCTTATCAGTGCCCGCCATGATATCTGCCAGTATCTATATTGCAGAATCTTATACAAATAAAACCCCATGAATGAGTTTAATTTTGTTTTTATGAGCATTTACCGTACTAATAAATCATATATTTAATTGTAAATAAGTATTCGATGCCTGTTTACAAAGGTTGCCTGTAGTTATCAGTATCATTATGCAAGTTCCTTAATTATTAGGCATATATTCTCAAATAGTATTTATTTTTTTATAGCAAGAGTATTTAGTATGGTACTAAGTACTTTAAAATGTAATGCTGTTAATTGTTATACTCATTGATTGTATTTATTCCTTCGTTACATTTTCTTAAGTTTTAGTGTCACATTCGATTGGTGCGTGACGAATAATTTGTGAATAACAAATTTATTGAATTCCTTACACAATTAAAAAACGCGGTGGAAACGTGACTGCCTAGCATAAGAATATAACATCATTTTCCCCCAAGATATGACGTAATTTCATATATAATAATAATAAATTCAGTACAATTACATTGAGACAAATCTGAAGGAAAAGAAAGACAAATGCGAGCAAATGGGGGAATTTGGAACTTTTATCAAATTGCGAGATAATGATATCCTGGAACAGGAAAATCGTTACAGCGACATTCTTAAACGGAACACTTTTCCCATAATTTATTTCTCATAGTAAAGCTTTCATTCAAAGATACCGAACTTAGTTCAATGCAACAATGTTTTTACTCTTTCGTTCATCACAGAAAATATCCTGGACTCTCGCGCACACATTTACTATATTTTATTTTTCACAGATGAACAAAAAATAGTTAATAGATTCATTCGTAGCATGATAATAACGACTAACATCTACAGCGCCTGAGGATGCCTTGTGGAGAGGCGAAACACGTGTCACAGAGACGACCGGAGCAGCCATGGCAGCAACGGTGGCGGATACAAACGGTTCACATTATAGATGGCGAACACTCGCAGAGACGACCGCAGCAGCCGAGGCAGAGGCCAGCGGAGCAGCCATGGTAGCGGCGGCATGTATCTACTAATGGTAGTGGATGGGTGCCGGCCGGCTGTAGTTCGCAAGAACTAATCGGGAGCGGAAGCACACAAAGTAGTTTAGATCAAATTGCCTGACCAAAAAATAGTACTTTGAAAAAAAAACTGGTCTAGAGCAAGTCACGCTTACACAATTAGGATCAATATGTGATGGCTTGTCCAATTCAAAATTTTCTTCTTAAGCCGAAGTTTCAAAGAAACTGGGACGGTACTACATATATATATATATATGGTACTACATATGCATACTATATATATTGTATTACAGTATTTTGTATAATACACAGATTAGAAAAGAAACAAAAAGCTCATAGACTCCAGCTCAGATTCAGCGCACGCCAGACTGTTACGGCTACATACGAGTATAATATATTATGGCCGTAGGGAAATAGAAAGCCGGCTATTGGCTTCACGCCTGTCATTGTACTAACCTGGCACTTTTCTCTTGCCTGATACTTTGAGACTGGCTGATGTCCTAACTCAGACAGTTAACCATAGATGGATACCACGGACTCTCCTACTAGCTGGGTACTGGACGCTTCTCAAGGCAAACCATGATTTAATTCGCTATCTATTGCTGCCGCCAACGCTTCGTCATCACACCAAATTAACAGCATTTCGAGATACGATGGTAAGAAACCGAACGACTCTGGTTTCTTGGAAGATAGGACGGGTTCTGATTTAAGATGCTCGTTGTACTGAACGTCTTATTAATTCTTCGGTAAATTTACATATATTTAAGTTTATATAGGTACAATGTATGTGTTCGGTGCCTCGTTTATACGCGTTACCTATAAACATCTAGTAGTTTCTAAAATTTATGACATATAATAAACTACAAATTTAGTATATACTACACATTCCCTATCATAAACATTTATACTTGACGAAGATTGTTAAAGTATAATCTTAAAGGTAATAATTGGCAATTAATTTTATTAAAAGCTATGGGACATTTTGCTTTCGCAGTTTAGCTTAAAATTTTACAAGAATGTTGCATAAGATATTCATCATATCTACTGAGCCAGATATTCTTTCATCTTCTCCACATTCCTATATTCTTTATTTGCTACCATTGCAAGCGATCGTAAGCTATGCCCTACGGTACGCGAATATGCCTTCCGAAATTTTATAAAAAATAAATTAAAGCATTTCATTTTTAAAACTTTGATTATATGTCAAAGTCTTTCTTTGTTCTATAGTTTAATATATTAAATGATTGTTAAATGATTTTGCTACAAATCGCTGAATTCGAAATGTTTTACTGACGTCTGCGTAAATTATAAAATGCTTGCAAACGAACAATTTTCGCAACAATGTGAAAATTAAACTCCGGTGCTGTACATATAATTCTCGATTTATCATAGAAACTCCACCTTTATAACTTCACATTATCCTTTGATGCTTATTTGTGTAATTAATTTGTATTTAGCTATTAATTATAAATTATATCTGTCGCTCGTAATATAATTAAGAAATACTATACGTATTCTGTAATTACGGACAAATACAGAATGTCTTCTAGACATATACTAAGCGTAAGTTGTACTGTGATGAGCAATAGATTTTTGATGACCTCGTGGGCTCAGTCGTGAAAAAGGCGACTTTGAGACCAACGCTCGTGGGTTCGATTCCCACACAAGACAAATATTTGTGTGCACGAACATGTCTGTTTGTCTTGGTCTAGATGTTTTAAGAAAGGTAGGGCACATCAAAGCGGCACGTCTGGGGAAGTACCTCCACCTCACTGAAAACCGCAGCCAAATAACAATTCCCTAGAGAGTTGTTGTGATCCTGCGTGTGAGTGAGGTCACCAGTAAGTTCCTAAGGAGTTGCTGTGGAAGCAGCAGAGGAAGCATCGCGCGAGTGATATAACATTACAAGCGTTAATAGGCTACGGTAACTGCTTTACATCAGATGGACCGTATGCTTGTATACCTCCCGACGTTGTATAAAAAAAAAGATATTAATAACCAACAGGGAAAATCAGACCTTCATTAGGTTAGGTCACAGGTCTTTTGAAATATAATTTCTTGGATATGTGGGTTTACTCACGATGTTTTCCTTCACCGCCCAGCAAGTGATAATTACAAATTTGTGCATAAATCCGAAAAGATGAATTTATGTGTATTGCCAGGATTCGAACTACATTGGCAAGTAAAGTGCTCCTCCATATTGTTTCAAAAAACTTTAATCTCTTTGGCATTTCAAATGAAAAGTTATTAGCAATTCCGATTACTATTATAATAAGGACATGGAATTTATGCACCCCACAGAACATTTCACAGGGAATGGGAATAAAAGGCGCACCTGTCAAAAAATTGTGGAGTTTTACGACAGCGAGTAACAAGGATGATTATATTTGTGTTAGGTTTTAATAATTGCCAATATTTAAAATAGAGCGAGACATAGAACCTGTATACGAACTGCTTCGTTTTGTCTACTCGTGAGATAGAGTATCGTCTTTGGGCATTTTTTGCTTCCTTCTTTTAGGGCCTAGAGCGTAAGATGCCTTTCAACATTTAAAAAAGATCTACCGTAAAAGCCTAATTAAAACATTACCCTACTAGACGCTGTCGTGACTACTGTCATACTGGACCGTGTCGTGAGTTGTGTAGCGCTCGGTTCTCTCTGCCAATACCGCAAGATATTTGACGAAAGGTTATAGTTACTAAACTAAACTTTATTTAATTTATATTATTTTATCGTTTTCATTCAAGCGTTTGTAACAGACGACCGAATATCAGAGTAAATAGACATGTACTCTGTTTTCATCGCATTTGGTGCAGAACAGAAATTACATTAGTCATATATAGTTCAGTAACTATTTTACAGCGTTTATTATTTAAGCCTATTGCCTCTATTAATATTATATCTGTCTAATGCTATCATTTGTACCTTAATGGACTTTTCAATTTGTTAGTCCAACTTAATGTTTTTAGAATAGGGTTTTGTTTACACTTAAATTAATTCTATCTATCTATCTATCTATAACTTCACGCCAAATCCCTTGCGGGGTAGGCAGAGAGAACCGAGCGCCACGTGACTCGATCCTTACATATCTCACTCGCTTCTTCAACATTCATTGCTCTTCTCATGCACGCTCGCCGGTTTCTAGGGCTCCTGACATCACCTTCTGATAGAACACGACCAATTTGGTCATGGAAGGTAAGTCTTGGCCTTCCCCGGCTCCTACATCCTTCCACTTTTGCATTGTATATCTGCTTCGTCATTCTTTCATCTTGCATTCTTTCTACATGTCCGAACCATCGGAGCATGCCTCTTCTTATTTTAACACCGATGCTCCCTTTCAGACCAACTCTGTTTCTAACATCATCATTGCGAATACGGTCTACAAGCCTTACGCCACAAATTTTGCGCAGCGCTCGCATTTCGACCGCGTTTATTCTACTTTCATGCTCTTTCTGCCATACCCAACTCTCGCTTCCATAAGTTAGCGTTGGGACCAACACTGCATTGTGTATAGCGAGCTGTGCCTTCTGGCTCAAGATTTTACTGTCGAGAAGTTTTCCCAACGCTCCATTCACACTATTCCCAGCACTCACTCGTCTTTCCACATCTGCGGTGTACCTTCCATCCCTGCTGAAAGCGCATCCAAGATATACAAACTCATCCACTTGTTCCAACACTTCATCATCAATCGTAATCCTTACATTAGTTCTGGATTCTTCTCTTTCAAATACCATTATCTTTGTTTTCTTCACATTAAATAAATTAATATGAATAATATATGCAGTAAATGAAGGTTTAAGTAATTATAAAATAAACTATGGAACGAGTAAATATGAATTATGGATTTAATGATGGGACATGTGCTTACGCAAAGAGAAATATATATTTATGTAACAAGTATCTTCCAAACAGCGTCTTTGGAAGCACTCGAATCAAAAGAAAAGCTCTGTTAGTACTGAACATAGCTATTTTCACCGAAAGTAAATATACTTTTATTTTTAAAATTAATTAATACGTTTAAAATACTATACAAAGTGTGTTAAAAATAAACGTACGTTAACGGTAAATTTATCGTTAATAGATTCAGGCGTTATTTTGCGGTAACGGTATTGAGTGGATGCCGGTCGACGCTAGTCCCTATGGACTAATTAGTGGCGGAAGCACACAAAGCAGGTTAGATCAAATTGCAGGTAAATTTCTCTTGGCAGCACCTCGTTGACAATGATTACTATGTCTTCTATATGTAATTCTTCTCAGGATTTTTTTCTTGTTAGTATACGGAAGAATTTCACGTACCCCATAATTCCATAGGGTACTGATAATTCCATAGGACTCCCCACTAGAGAGCCTAGCCTCGATGTTGCGCCGCCTGCATCCATCGACTCCCTATAAATTTCTTCAGGTCGTCGCTCCATTTAGTGGAGGGTTGTCCCACACTGCATGCAACGGTATGGTGATGCTATTCGAAAATCTTTACTCCTCAGCGGATGTCGGTTACACAAGTAATGTGGCTGGTCCACTGCCACTTACGCTTGCTTAGCCTTTTGGCTTAGTGAGTTAGTTTAGTTCTACTGCGGATATTCTCATTTCGGATTCTATCACGCTGTTAGGATCTGAGTACACATTAATCAATATGACGTTACAAAAATCTCGGCCTCTGTGAGAAACGTAACTAATAATTGATCTTTTGGAGTTTTTATAAGCGGCGCTCTTAAGGCTTCTTTAGTATAAATAGTGCAAACCAAATGGTTCTCAGCGTTCATTAAAATTTGGCGCATAAAAACTTAAGATTCAGTTAACGTTGAATAGAATTGTTCCATTGTTCAAATAGATTGTGTAGGTTATCACACTTCTTGTGACGTACTATTCTCTTATAAATTTGCAAAGAGCCTGAATACTAATTCAATGGTTTCGGATGTAAGTCAACTAAATAGGGTTATGCATCATTTGACATGACAATGATTGCGTCGCTGTTTATGCTGCATATTTTGATACTAACAAGGGAATTAAAACTTACTATAGGATATCCTTCCCGTCGACATAGAATCATGAAATTTGGCAAGAAAAAATGTCATGCAGCCTACGCACAAGTAAACGGAAAAAGTCGAAAAATGTAAATTAAGTTTCTCCCGCAATCCAGTTTATTTTTTCGTATTTCGTATGTGATTATCATTAGATTTTCAACAACTGCTATGATTTCATAGCTGGCAGCACTATATGATGGTATTGCCGACTATATAGCCCGTAACTATTCTTCAATCAGAGAATATTATGACCAACTTGATATAAATATTTCTACCGTGGCGGTCTAATTTTGAGAATTAAACAAGGCTTTTTACCGTTCTTTTGTCATCTTCAGCAGAGCAAAAATAGAAAACACTAACCAAATCCACTAAGATACAGATATATTTATAAGTACTACCTAAAATTGAGATTATGTACACCGAAGCACAATTAACAGAATTTACCATATAAATTTTAAAATGAATCAAAACGAATATGTAATTCTAAGGAGGTACCGGCGCGTGTTCTCTTGTTCTCAGAGAGAAAAAACAATGATAAATTAATAATAAGATTAAAAATATATATATAGTAAAGGGGTCTGCGGGTATCCTAATTAATGTTCCTATTGTATCAAGTATAATAGTTTGTCATATCACAGTACAATGGCAACTGTAGTCCCAGAGAAATAGTTTCGGCACACAAATGCCACCCCTGTGTCTGCTATTAATTACTAGTAAGTTTACGCTCATGCGGTTACATAAACTACATTGTCTTATTGGAAGTTATAGTGATGATAGTAACCATAAGTACATAATTAAATTATATATGGTGGGGTTTTGATTTTAGATGTCAATTTTCTTTGCTGGTATGGCGGCGTGACATGGTTGTTGGAAACAATTAAATACGCGGTTCATTCAATGTTGCAAATAAACGAAATTGAGCGAGAATTGTTTGGGATGAGTTTTGCCTTGTATCACATCACCTGCAATGTATGGAATCCATTATTTCGCTAAATTTGTAAAACATTGCAAAGCTATAAACAGTTATAGTATTTGTATAAGTATAAGCTACTCACCAGCATGCCGTGTGCGAGGGCTCAATTTTTTCTAAAAATTGAGACCTCTTTGGAGCAGTTTTTAGCTGCAGTTTGCAAGTGACTAAAGGCGTCGTCGATCGCAAAGTCGGTCTCGTCATTTATTAGGATCTGTTCGGGTATTTGGTCTAGTTCGGGTGACGAGGTCTGTTCGAGAACTCTTTTGAGTTTTCGCCAGTCCGTCACCCGTCTGGTTTCTTCGTCTGTCGGCACGTCAGTGCGGTGCCCGAAAACGATCAGAACTGGCCGATGGTCAGAGCTAAGTTCTGTGTACATTTGTATTGAACGCATCCGTAAGGGTACGTTCTTTAAAAGTGCAAAATCCAGAACGGTAGGTCGGTGTCCCTCTCTCACGGGAAAGTGGATGGGATACATCAAATCCTAAGGAGTCCTGTAGGCTATCTAGGATTATGCCATTCGGTGATGACGAGTGGCTAAGCCAATGGGTGTGCTTACTATTTAAATCCCCAGCCAGAATGGTGGAGTTTCCTAGGGCATAGAAGGCTTGCAAGTCGCTCCGGAGGCGCTTGCTAGAAGGCCTCCCCCCTACTACTTGGACGTGATGTAATTGACTGGTGGTCGGTCATCTCAGACCTGCATAACGAAACGTTAATGAGAAATAATTTACTTCTTATAGGATAACGCAACCTTAGCGCGATGCACAAACACCTATTGTCAATTTTCTGTTAACAACTTCAAATCTGTCTATCTGTGATAAAAAATAGCCTTTTTATCTCGGTAATATGTTCCTGAGGGATAGTATGTGAAAGCGAAACTATCCCACAGAAACACATCACCGGCATAAAAAGTAGCATTTTTAACCCGGTGATGATGGCTATTAAAATGATAAACTGTAAATTACCTATGATATGTTTACAAAAACGCTTACGATATTGTCATTCATATTTATGTATTTTTCTCAGTAAGTGATTGTAGAATCTTATGAGAAATAAAGAATTTTTAAACCGTAAATAGATTAATAGCGTAATGAAACGTCCATATTTAGTAAGATTCAAAATCTAAATATCCAAACTATTCCACAGGAAAATATCACGAGATTTATACTTTTTAAAGTAGCCCATGTGTTAATCCACATCTATCTACCTACCAACTTTCACCCAAATCTGTTCAGCCGTTGAGGCGAGTTGAAAATAAAACAAACATCTAAATATCCACATTTATAATTTAAGGTAGGATTAGTACGATAAATCTTACTATTAACTTTTCATTGTTTTTGCTCTGCTCCTTAGAACTACATGCGCGTTTTGATATATTTTACAATTTACATGGTAAATTCTGTGAATTGTACTTATGTGTACATATTCTCAAATTTTAGGAAGTTCTAATAAACATTACTGTAACTTATTCAATTTCGTTCGCGTTTTGTATTTTTGTTCTGCTGAAGATGGCAAAAGAACGGTAGAAAGCATTGTCTAATTCTCAAAATTAGACTGCCACGGTTGAAGTGGGTCAAAATACTCTGACCCATTGATTGAAGAATAGTTACAAGCTGTATAGTCGGCAGTACTGTCAAACAGTGCTGCCAGCTTTAAAATCATAGCCTTTGTTGAAAATCGAATGTTAATCACATAGGCGCTCGTGATATTATTATGTACCTTAGCAATTGCTTTATTTCCTTCTATGAAGGTATTGAATATCTAAAAAGAGGTACATAAGCATAATGTTGTCGTTACAGGCTTATCTTATCCAACATCTGCCTAGATAAAACGACTTTCCTTATCTTATCCTAGAGATCGAATAGAAAAAATCGGCCAAGTGCGAGTTGAACTCACGTATCGATGATTTCGTACAAACTTTTAGGTATGTAAATAATTCATACATCACGGGAATTGTTTAAACTATGAAAGCACCGAATGTTGCTCTAACGAAAAGATAAACTGGATGACGGGAGAAATTTTACTGACATTTTTCGAATTTTTGCCTGTCCTTATGCTGTATGAAATTCCTTCTTTACAAATTTCATGATTCTAAGACAACGGAAAGTATCCTAAAGTAAGTTTTAATTTCCTTGCGAGTGTCAAAATAGCAGCGTAAAAGGTGAATAATCGACCATAACTCTTAGTCAACATTGGTATTTCCATTTCTAGCATTGATTATTTTAGAACTATAATGGTACCCATTCGACGCCATCATGAGAAATGAAGCATAACCCTATTTAGTTGTCTTACAATCCGAGTCATTGATTTCGTATTCAGCCTCTCCGCAAATTCAATACTCATAGGAATTAGAAGAGTCGTCACCAGACGTGTGATAACCTACACAATATATTTGAACAATGGAACTTTGTTAACGTTAACTGAATTTTGAGATTTAATTGGGGTAGACTGAATTCAACTTAATCCCCTAAAGACACAAGTGTGGGCATTTACCGCGAAAAATACGCCGTTTATCGTCGCTCCTTGTTCAGAAGGTATTCACCTCAGCGGCATCGGTATCCTGGGTATCGTCATATCGAGCGATGTACAGTTTCGCGGTCACCTCGAGAGCAAAGCTAAGTTGGGGTTCAATATTATTGGTGTAATCAGTAGATCTTTACCCCGATACTTACACTTCAACATCCCCTTTAACTTTACAAGGCCCAGATCCGGCTTCACATGGAATACTGCTCACATCTTTGGGCCGGCGAGCCCCAATATTTGCTTACTCCATTTGATCGCATACAACGTAGAGCAGTTCCAATCGTCGGCAACCCAGTGATGTCCGTTCGACTGGACTGGCTTTCTACTCGAAGAGAAGAACTTCTCTTCGTGTACTGTACAAATTATATCATCGGGGTGTTCGGAGGAGCAATTCAATTTAATACCAGCCCCTAAGTTCACTATCGTACCGCTCGCAACATCTTATCTACCACGTATAGTGAAATTGTGGAATCAACTAGCCTCGGCGGTCTTCTGAACATATACAATATGGGTGCCTTCAAGGAAGGAGCCTATGTTTCCTAAAATGGCTGACAACGGATCAGTGACCCTTTGGTGTTGCTGATGTCTATGGGTGGTGGTGACCACTTACCCATATTCTCGTTTGCCCTTGCCTCCCGCTAATATACAAAAAAAAAGTGCCAAATTTTATAGAACGCTGAGAACCTTTAAGGTTTGTACTATTAAGAAAGAGCGCCGTATATAAAGAACTCCAAAAGAACATCTATTAGTTTCATTTCTCACAGAGGCTGAGATTATTGTAAATTCACTTCCATATTGATTAATGTGTACTCAGATCCTAACAGCGTGATGGAATCCGAAATGAGAATATCCGCAGTAGAACTAAACTAACTGACAAAGCCAAAAGCATAGGCAAGCGCAAGCGGCGAAGGACTGGCCACATTGCTTGTATAACCGACATCCGCTGAGGAGTAAAGATTCTCGAATGACATCACCGTACTGGTGCATGCAGTGTGGGACGACCCTCCACTAAGTTTTCGTATATATAAAATATATAAAAATGTATTGCGTGTAACTCGGAAACCACGCTATGATTTCCTTTCAGTACGTGCTTTGAGGTTCTTTATAGTCGACTGGCGATCCCTAATGGGAACATAAATACATACCAAACAATGAACTTAACTTAAATATTAGTCTTTCAGTAAAATAATATATCCAAAGTGCTGCCAACCGTATGCAATTTTGAAATATCTCGTCATCGGCATGCAATGGCGACTGACGGTGTAAAAAAATTACCCATTTAGTGTGTACGATAAAAGGAATAAGAATTTAATTTTAAACCATCGGAACTATGGAAAGTATGTACTTGACTGTCGTGTCAATAGACAAGTTTTTTGTTGATTGGACTTAGAAGCTTGATCAGTTTAGAATTCCAGAAAACTGCAGGCACAGGTATTTGATATTAGTTTCAACTTGACACCTCCGCGCGTTCCTGAAAAAATACAGACAATTGGACAGACCGACCGACGGGCAAAAAGACAGACTTTATCGATTTCGGTACGGAACCCCAATAATACCACGCCACGTTCAGTAGAAAATTAAGTAATACAACATTTTTTTTTATGACACTAAAGTCACAAATAGACATAGGTACTGCACGTCCGATATCAGAGGTTACGGATATAAGCACACGGCCCACCTGATGTAAAGCGGTTATCGTAGCCTATGAAACGCTTGCAATACATTAAGTATCAGTCGTGCGATGCCACCTTTGCTGTTATCATAGCAACTTCTCAGGAGCTTACCGTTAGTCATTCATACGCAGAAACACAACAACCCTTCAAGGAGTTGTTATTTGTCTAGTTTTCTGACAGGTGCAGGTTTTTTCCCAGACAGGCCGCGCTGATTCGCCCTACCTCTCTTAAAACATCCAGATCAAGACAAACAAACATGTTCATACACACAAATATTTGAATATATGTATTTGTAGGAATCGAACCCACGAGTGTTGAGATCAAAGTACTGGTACTAACTATTGTGCCACCGAGTTTGTCAATGAATAAATATTCCATACTGTGTGTAATATACATACATAATACTCAATACTGTTCATAAAAATATATAATATACTCGTAATTAGAGTTTGTGTGTAAAGGAAAATATGTTTTTCAATTAGAACTGGTTTACAATTCAACATGAGTTCAACTCACACCTGTTTGCTTTTTACAAAATGGCTGACTTGATTTTTTATCGCTTTTTAGGTTCATTCCTTCAACTTGTATAAAATAAACATTTTTTCGGAAAGTCACAAAAAAGTAATTATTATGCACCTGCAATGCAATATATAAGCGAGCGTTACTATACAAAAGTATGGTAACCCTCACTCATATATTTGTCGGGCAACTATTCCAGGCCACGTTATGGGTTTTCAATACAATTTCACCGGAAATCATTTTCCGTTTTCGGTCGTACCTTTATAAGTTATAACCTGTCAATGGTTGTTAACGCCGACTTTATGTTTCCGACAGTTCGCGTCCGTCCACGTAGCCCTCGACATATTTTTTATCGAAAAAAGATGGATTGGTCTGAGATAAATATGAGCAAACTACCTAATCGAAAGCAATCATTACCTACTGCCCGCTGTCTAAAAACATTATTTTTCCATTTCTATGAAAAGTATGGCACGTAAGTATCCGACCATAAATTCTGTTACAAATGAATATGCATTTATTTTTAATGAAGTAATGTAATGTTAATAAAACTTACATGTACATATTTATGATAGTCTCACTAAAAAATAAAAGAAATGATTCTATTCGAAATAGCCGCCTTGATATCTATCGATCACAAATCTATAGATTTGCACACTGTTTCTTATTATTACTGCAGTCCTATTTTCTTTAATATCCCATTCCATATTGTAATTTGATAGTAAATATGAAAAAAATATATAAAACAACGGGAAATCGAGAGAAGTTTTTAACATAATAAACGCGTTCCAAATTCAAAATAATTAAAGAGTTGAAAAAAAGAAAAGTTACTATGCAGCAGTGTTTCAGTGTGGCCAGTCTAGTTACTTTATCAAAGTGTACTCGTATAAGCTCTTTTCTTTATATTATCATGCTCCACCTATGTTTATTTCAGTTCTGCATTTTGTAAAGCTTACCTGGAATAAATTGCATTAGCGATAAGGCCGCCTATTTTTGGCATACAATTTTCATGATCGTAATTTTATTATGGTGCAATAAAAAGTTATGTACTGTGTGGTAAGTTATTTAACGAAAGAACAGAATTATTATGTAGTGCTGCTAATAAAGCTGTATTTTTATCAAAAAAGGCAAAGCGGCTTCATTGATCATTCACTCACTCAATTCACATGTTGCTATAATTTTTCCTGGTGTCGCCTTCATTGTAGTCATTTCTTTATTAAAAGATTTTATGTACCTAATAAATTGTTTGGTTCATCATATTTTTATCACATTTTCATCAAACTTTTGAGATCACGACAGAAGTATACATATGACAGAGTAATCAATATGATTTGAAGGTCAATAATATGAGAAGAAAAGTTTGCCTAAATCAAAAAGTGAAGTTAAAAGAAGTCTACCCTTATCAAATTTATATAGACCCAAATTCGGTCTACCTTAGTAGTTCATAGTTCATATTTTACCGCATCAGTTAAGGCGATTTGGAGCTATCGACGGGTATACAAAAAGAAAACAAAAACTCACTGTAGCGAAAGCCAACTTCATGTATGCTTACCTAACAGAAGACCGTTGCCAAATAAAAAATCCCTATAGGGTCGTTATATTCCTGAGAGTAATGAGTAGTAACATCACTAGTAAGGTAATAGGGACATGATGCGTTATGCGAGCTTTACATCCTCTCGAACGGGTTTTGTTTTTTTCCACATTATGATTTTAATCTTCCCGCTTTCGCGGGTGAGAATAATATATTAATAGTACCTACTTTTTAACAAGGAGCAGATTCAGAAGCCTAAACAAATTCACATGCAATTAATTTGATCTAATCTGATTTGTGTGCTTCCGTCATCAATTAGTTCATACGAACTAGCGCCGTTCCAAGCTCTCGGTTCTCTGTGCCTGCCTTCAAAGGATATGGCGTGAAGTTATACATATATGAGAAGTTATACGTATACATACTTTTTAACAATATATTAAATGATTTTCTAAGGGACTACTATCGTGTAAACTGCGGGGGCTGAAAAGCTGATTTTTTTATACAACGTCAGAAGGCAAACAAGCATATGGCCCCACGTCATGTAA
Source organism: Pyralis farinalis (assembly GCA_947507595.1). Classification (NCBI taxonomy): domain Eukaryota; kingdom Metazoa; phylum Arthropoda; class Insecta; order Lepidoptera; family Pyralidae; genus Pyralis; species Pyralis farinalis. The sequence continues at coordinate 21,385,571 of OX382274.1, forward strand.
AGTATATACCATATATTATACCATAGCCCATTACCACTTGCAATACATTAAGTATTACTCGCGCGATGCCACCTCTGCTGCTAACACAGCAACTCCTCAGGGGCTTACTGGCGACCTCACTCATACGCAATGATCCTCTATGGAGTTGTTATTTGGCTGCGGTTATCTGTGAGGTGGACGTACTTCCACAGACAGGCTTCTACCTCTCTTAAAACACCTAGACCATGACAAACAGAGATGTTCATGCACACAAATGTTTATCCTGTGTGGGAATCGAACCCACGAGCGTTGGTGTCAAAGTAGCGCAGAAAGAATAGTCTGTAAAAAATAAAAACTTAATCATAATATTCATAGACACGAATAAAACCGAGTATGTATCCGTGTCGTAACGGTTACATATAAACCTCGCAACTTAATCACTGAACACGTTAGATCGTTAAACAGCTAATTGCTTTCCTAATTAGGTTACAAATGACCCTCGCAATACTACGCTTAGTTGAACGATTACCATTACATTATACATGCTCCTATTTACAATGTTAAGTGAGCATTCCAATGCATCCGTCCTGTTTACGCTGCTTTTTACCCGCAACGGTCCCGGGTAAGAGGTGTATATATGCCTGCTATTACGTATTTTTCTCGGAAACGGCTAGGCCAATTTTGAAACGGTTTTTGCTTTATGTAAGTCTCTACAAGAAAGGTAACGGAATTTATATTAGTTTGTATAAATAACAAGTCGGTTTTTTCGTGGAGATATTATTGTTGAAGGCCACGCCTTACCTTTAAGTTCCTTGTAAAGTTTAGTAAAATTCTTAGCAAAGGAATATTTAATTCTTTTAATTACCAATCGACTACAAATATAAAATTTTTAAACTTTCAAATACTTGAAATTGTTACAGGATAAAAACTTCAAATAACAAATGCCAAGAATCCATGACATTAAGCTACGAGTATGTTGACAAGCCCGCGCGGCACCAAACGGCGACGCGCGGTGGAAGCATTCACATGACAGCATATGTACTCGCGGCTGTCGGGCATCAACAATGATTGATAATGGACGTGGAGGAGGCAATTTGCTTATGGATTTTATACCGAAAACTGAAACGTTGGAGAAGTAGACAAAGACGATAATGGGTGCATCCTATTTCAAGTGAAAGACACGAAACACACGACGAAAAATGTTTTATCTACTTTAGGATGTCAATTGCATCTTTCGATTTTTTTATATCATTGCATTGAAAACGATTATATACCCAGAGATTGTGCTATAAGATATTATCAAAATATAAGACATATCACCAAAAGAAAAACTGATAGTAATATTAAGGAAAGTCTATAGCTTCACGCCAAATCCCTTACGGGGTAGGCAGAGAGAACCGAGCGCCACGTGACTCGATCCTTACATACCTCACTCGCTTCTTTAACATTCATTGCTCTTTTCATGCACGCTCGCCGGTTTCTAAGGTTCCTGACCTGACCTTCTGATAGAACACGACCAATTTGATCATGGTAGCTAAGTCTTTCTCGACTCCTACATCCGTCCACTTTTGCATTGTATGTCTGCTTCGTCATTCTTTCATCCTGCATTCTTTCTACATGTCCGAACCAACGGAGCATGCCTCTTCCTATTTTAGCACCGACACTCTCTTTAATACCAAATCTGCTTCTAACCTCATCATTGCGAATACGGTCTACAAGCGTTATGCCACAAATTTTGCGCAACGCTCGCATTTCAACCGCGTTTATCCTACTTCCATGCTTTCTCTGCCATACCCAGCTCTCGTTTCCATAAGTAAGCGTTGGAACCAGCACTGCATTGTGTATAGGCAGCTGCGCCTTCTGGCCCAGGTTTTTACTGCCAAGAAGTTTTCCCAACGCTCCATTCACACTATTCCCAGCACTCACTCGCCTTTCCACATCTGCGGTATACCTTCCATCCCTGCTAAAAGCGCATTCAAGATATACAAACTCATCCGCTTGTTCCAACACTTCGTCATCTACCGTAATCCTTACATTGGTTCTAGTTTCTTCTCTTTCAAATACCACTATCTTTGTTTTCTTCGCATTCGTAAGCCTTTCTTCATACATTCGTCTTTCATCACTAGTGACTAGTGTTTGCAGTTCAGATGGTGTTTCTGCTAATAGGACGGCATCATCTGCATACAGCAGACAGTTCACCACTAGGTCACCCATGCGTAATCCTTCATTCGTCAATCTTATTCTCTGTAGACATGTTTAAGGAAAGTGATCTTTTTATTAACGACTTGAACAATCGAGTACTTATAAGTGAGTGTTTCAGGTAAAGGTTGTTTCTAATTTATTGTTCGATTGAACAAATCCAGTTCTTGAGAATCTTCGTATGGCCCGGGCGATGCTACTTATATTGAATCTGTGGGAGGTGAAGTGTATTAATTGATACATTTCAATTTTCAACTTTAAACACCGGTTTTCGGGAACTTTGATTTCCTTAACCAGTGAAATATAAACGAGCGTGTCTTCATCATCATCTTGTTTCTATTTTGTTACATTATAATTACGAGTATTTATACTTCTTTCTTAAATATTTGCTAAATGCTCGTCGGCTGGCTGAAGTTTATATTTCTTTCGGGGCTTATTTTCTGTTGGAGATTTAACGCCGCTGATACTGTTCAGATCAACATTTGCTGAAATTTCCTCAATATCACGGCTAGTGTCAGTAGAGTTTTTTTATGGACAACTATAACATATTGTTGGTGATGAAGAACCGGATTTCAAATTTTTAGTTTTTCTAAATTCTTTTACATAGGCATCACGTAAATTTTCTCATTTTTTCTGCAAAATTGATCCTGTAAAAAGAAATAATTATTTATTGATTTATGTTACAGGTACGTTAACGTAAACGTAACTGAAATGTTTACGTTAACGTTTGTCAATTTTTAATGACAGTTACATTGTTTTTATGGTTACAATTTTATTTATCTAATTTTAATGAATTTGAATTGTATATCTTAAATGCACTTTCAGTAGGGATGGCAGGTACACCGGCGAGCGAGTGTTGGGAATAATGTGAACCACAAGCCACAGCTCGCTATACACAATGTAGTGCTGGCCCCAACGCTTAGTTATGGAAGGGAGAGCTGAGTATGGCAGTGAGAGCATAAAAGTAGATTAAACGCAATCGAAATGCGAGCGTTGTGCAAAATTTATGGCTTAACGATTGTAGACCGTGTTCGCAATGATGATGTTAGGAACAGCGTTGGTCTGAGAGTGTCGGTGTTAAACTTAGAAGAGGAATGCTCCGTTGTTTCGAGCATGTAGAAAGAATTACGAAACAGATATACAACACGAAAGTAGAAGGATGTAGGAGCCGAGAAAGGCCAAGACTTACCTAGCATGAACAAATTGATCGTGTTTTTTCAGAAGGTGATATCAGTAGCCTAAAAAAAGATTGTGCGTGCAAAATAAAAATACTTGGCTCATGGATTTATTCACTAAAAAATTAAAAGATTCTTATACGATTTCGAAGCAAAGCAATATTTACTTTAAATTTATTATTATATACACAATGAATGTTAATGAAGCGTATGACGTGTGTAAGGACCGAGTCACGTGGCGTTCGGTTCTCTCTGCCTACCTTGCAAGGGATTTGGCGTGAAGTTATAGTAATAGTACTTAACTAGTAGTAACTTATTATGTAACGTCTATATCAATGTAACCTCTCATGTTTAACAAAACAAACAAGTCTGAATCTAAATTTTTAACTTAAAATTTTTCGCTTATTTTATCTTTATACACCGCCTAAAAGTCGTGTGCATACACATTCATATAATAAAATTATAACGGACTGATGTCTGTATATTAGAAATATGAAAGAAACAGTAAAACGAGTCATATTTTATCTGTTGTCTGCCCATCTGAATGTTTTTACGCCCATGCCACAAAAAATACTGCACGAAGTTAGATGCAATTTTCCCATTTGCATTGCTGGGGCTCTAGGTTTCAGCTTATTACGCTGCCACCTAGAAGGCCTTATATATACATACGCATAGATAACTCTGCCTCTAAACGGCGGCGGTAATAGAATATCAACTATACTTACAATATAAACACACAGACAAAAAATATTGGTAATTGTTTTGGCTTCTATTGTTCTAATGTAAATTGTATTGAACTACGTTTAAAATGAGTCCTTACATGTCCATTATTATATGAATTCACTAAATGTATAAATGTAAGTGCCAATGCTATTATGCCACCAATACAAACGGAAAATTCTCTAATGGCCCCATAAATTCGGAATTTTATTTTGTCGTAAATTTTCGGTCATTTCACATAAAACGATCGTACCTTTAATGCTGAAAACGTTATTAATATTAGATAAGTTCATCGTTATTGAAACATTATTATTATAGACGTATTTTAAGAAGGCATTTTAATAAAAAGTTACAAACAGAGTAAACTACTTTTTTAATGTCCAGATATACTTAATTTTATCTAAGCAATTTTTATAAACAAATAGCAGATTCAACAGACATTTGTAAAACAATATGTATTTGAGGCTTCAAGACATATGTTTACATAATCCTTGAAGCCTCAAAAAAAGTACCGATTTTTACATGAAGCGACTGCAGTCAGACGTCCACCACCGATAGGGAAAACTAGACTTTTTTAAAAAAGGTCACACGTCTTTCAAAATATAAGTTCTTGGACATGCAGGTTTCCTCACGATGTTTTCCGTCACTGTCGAACAAATGAATGTAAGTGACAATTACATGTTTTACAATATACGAGTATATCCAAGTAAAACACTTCTAATATTTTATGAATACTGAATAACAGCAGCTTTTTTACTTTAATATAAAAATATGTTTTTGAAACAACAACAACAACAAACCTCTTCTTACAATTTTGCATATTAGGTTTTTGTCAAAAGATAGACTATCGATGCTTCTGCGTAGATTCTACTTTGCAGAAACCCGCGGACAAGTGGCGATTTCCTAAAGAGTTGCGACCCAGCAAGTGGATAAGATCAACCAGGAAGCTTTATAGTAGTTGAGGCTTGTTCGATGAAGATTTATCACCCAGATGGATAAAATAATCAATCACACATTTCAACACATATGTGCAACAAACTGTAGTTAGTCAGTTGTTATAACTTCTAATACTCGTATAAACCTTTCGACTTTTTCCGAGAATTGGGTTAATGTTATGTTAAAATGATACAGGATCACTGAGAGCTTTCGGCTATTACTCGAATGAGGACATTAGGCGAGTAATCGTGTACGCTCTCCCCATTATATGGGACACCGGCTCTGATTCTCGTTAAGCACTCAGCATCCCAAACATTGACAGTCATCAACATGTGTTTTATTTAATTATAAAGACGAAATTTTACGTACAGGCAAAATCCTAAATAAGTATACTGGCATGTCTGCCATCTGTTAGTGCTAAAGATCAATGGGATTTGATAAAACTAACTACATATATTAGGCGGAACTGATGATAAGTTGACAATGCTTAACTTTATGATTACTTGTTAAGAAGCAGATTTTTTTAGACAGTAATTAAAAAATATAAATCATTTTGAGTATTAATAAAAATGCAACTGCACTTGACACATAGACCATTCAGATTAATTTCATTTTATAACGTATAACTTTATTTTTCCGATGAAATGCGTGCGTTGCACAGAATTTGTGGCGTAACGCTTGTAGATCGTATTCGCAATGATGAGGTTAGAAGCAGTGTTGGTATAAAAGAAAGCGTCGGTGTTAAAATAAGAAGAAGCATGCTCCGTTGGTTCGGACATGTAGAAACAATGCAGGATGAAAGAATGACGAAGCAGATATACACTGCAAAAGTGGAAGGATGAAGGAGCCGAGGAAGGCCAAGACTTACCTACCATGATAAAATTGTTCGTGTTCTATCAGACGGTGATATCAGGAGCCCTAGAAACCGGCGAGCGTGCATGAAAAGAGCAATGAATGCTAAACAAGCGAGTGAGGTATGTAAGGATCGAGTCACGTGGTACTCGGTTCCCTCTGCCTACTCCGTAAGGGGTTTGGCGTGAAGTTATAGAACGATAGATAGAACTTTATTTTTTATATGAATGCAAATGTGGCCATAATATCATTTTCTTTGTTGAATAACTTATTAAAAATTTATTAACACTTATTAAAAAATATATATCAATGTGTAGATAATAATTACGAACACAGTGGATTACTACAGACATTTCATACTCATGCCCATCTATCTATAACATCACGGAAAATCCCTTGCAGGGTTGGCATAATGGTTACCGTATCCTATATGCAATATAAATAGTAGCAGGCGCTCGCGTATTTCCATATCTGCTACTAAAAGAGCAACTCTTTAGGAACTTTCTGATACCTTCAGGAACACATCACCTATCCAGGCAGATTGTAGTTTGGCCGCGGTCTACTTTGAGTTAGAAGTACTTCGGGCTGCTGCAGTGTTGAGGCTCTGTAAAAAGGGAAGAAGGGCTAATTAACCTTTCTTCCCTTTTTCCAGAGCCTCATTTGTCAATTAGTCAGGTATACCTCACGAAGATGAGATTTGCTTGGACTTAACATGTGACAGTAAGTTATTGACACCTAAAAAGATACATTTGATAAAGATTGTTCATTAAACACAAGGAGAAAAAAAGCAATAAAAACGCAACTGCACTTGCACATCGCCCATTCAGATTAATTAATTCATTCAATTCATTACAAACCAATCCAAGTATTTACTTTGAAATGGCTCGCTGAATTACCAGCCCAAATTGCTTTAACAAAAATGTGAGAGATGCAAAAAATATTGAATCATCGATGCAGCTGCTGAATCGCAAATTGTTTATGGTAATGTACGCCGGCGATACGCGAAATATTCAGGTTTTATAACGGCGTACACCATTAACGACGTCGTATATCTTTCCCGTAGTTGGTCGAAACGTTGCCTAAATCTCATTATAAAGTAATAAAATTTACTAGACGCTGGCATTAAATTGCTAAAAATAGTTTTTTCTCGACTATAGCTTTTAGGTTCGGAAATTTATAAGTCACTTGATGGTTTTGCATGCAGATTAAGATAATAAATATGCATAGCCTAGTGGTAAGCAATGACTAGCTTTTGGATAGTTACAACACCAGATACACCACTTGTACGATGCCGACCCTGCAAAAACCGTTCGTACCTTTTTGTAGAACCCCATGCTGTAGTCACATGACAAAACCTCGGCAGAGAGTTTGATCCACTGCCTAATAGTTCTCAGAATAGACTCCATCGGAAACCATTTCTGTACGAATCACAAGGCCAAACTCCTCCGAAAGCTGATTAAAGTGCTCTATTTGCTCTGCATAATCACTTGAGACTTGCATATCGTATTTTTGCCACGAGCCGCGGTACTATTAAGCTCTATTTAACATAATTCTAAGAAGAAACAAATATTTATACATAAAAGGAAAACCCCTTTACAAATTAAAGCACTCCTCCAATCGACGATGAGTCCGAACACACCAAACCTCTAACGTGACAAATTTCCTGGGTAACCAGTACTCCGTTACTGTGCCCTCTTTACCACAAAAAGGGTCACAAATAAAGTTTGAAAACATTTCGCACGGAGCGATAAAGATCGACACACAAAAAGTAAGTAAATACAACGAAGCTCTTGAGTATGCAGTGCATAAATTGCCCCCTATCTGGCCATCGCCTGACCCCTAATGGCCACAAGGTGGGACAGATCGTTATCGTGAAAATGGGAATTCTGGTGGCCGGCACTTTGTCGATACAAGGAAATTTTGTTGCTCGTTTACGCGCTAATGTAGCACGGACTGCCCTCTGTGAATAAACGAAACTAGTGTGATTAATTGTGTACACGAATGTCTAGTAAAGTGTGAAATATCCGCGAACGAAGCAATTTGTCAAGAATATTTTCTTCAAATATGCTTTCGAAAACATGCTTCGGAGTCATTATTTTATACGTCTAAAAAATGGCATGGGTACTTAAGATTCTTTTTTTTTTGTATTATTTACTTAATATTTTCGTGGTGTTTTATCACGCATTTTGATGAGTGGGTAGTACATAGCTAGTCTGGATGGTGTGAAACATTATAATTTTCGACTATTTCTATGTACACGTTGCAGTCATCGCTGTCTAAAGACGCACGTACCAATGCACGCCCTGAAATCAGCCACGCGGGCAAAAGTCTGATGTTACGAAGCTATTATTTACCTTTGGAGAAATATCTCCAAGCTGAATTGCACACATAAATTAAACATGGAAGAATGATATTAAGATATCATACACCAGATGTTGACCGCTATGCATTCCGTATCCATCCACTACAGCATATCGCAACTTCCGGTTACAAATGTATTTCTCATTCCCGTGCATCCACATGCTACAATATATCTCGACACGTACGTGCCACAACATTAATCACACCTGCTACATGAAAGAATTACGGCCCGTATGAGTATAAGTTTCATATGCTATTTACAGACAAATTCGCCTAGGATGTAGCTACTGCACCAAAGCGTAACACTTCCCAGCTGGCCTCACATAATTCGATCATTTACACACGGCAGTGTAATATTATTGATCCCCCTCCCCCTTTGAAAACCGAATCTCGAAAAAAACTAATAAGACTAACACTTCTAAAACAAATCTCAGTAAATCTTTAATCTCCACAAGCACCTCGTAAACCTCTCGTTTTCAAGAAAATGTTTAACCAAACTGCAGTAAAAAGTGTGATTTGGAAAGTTTATAACTTCATCGAGTTACAGTTGTAGGAACAGTTGGTGGTTTACTAAAAACTAGTAAAACGGAATGTCTTGTAGTCAACTAAGCTGCCACCGACGCTGTAGTGGGAAGTGCTGAACTGTGTGACACGCGAACACTGCCGCGCGAATCTTTTCAACCCATAAAAAACATCGAAACGAGTCACGCGAACTTGCTTGCAGTCAACTAGTTACATTTGCTATACTCAGAGTCAACGGACATATTGTGGATAAGCCATCTTACACCATTTTATCAATATTGATATTTACGAGAGCTTTACAAACTGCTGTACTGTACTAACAATATATAGTGAATGTATATCGATAGACTTACACGGTTTTAGTTGTCTTTCTAGATTTAAAAAATAATTTCAGTTTAAATTCATTACATAATTACACTATCAGTAGTAAAGTTAGTTACATACATAATTATAAGTATTATATAATAGCTATACATCTATATTTTTCTATCTAAATATCTGTACATTAATTAAATATATATTTATATTCATTATTAAGTACTCTATTAATGATTAGGGCGACAAGTTATGCACCTGATAAATATATTGTCCTAAAAATACAACAGACACGGTGTGGTTTATGCACTGATTTGTATTATGAGTGCTGTAACCCTCCTTCCAGATTCCTCATCCATGAAATGATATTATAAGTAATAGTGAGTGAAATTTAGTTTCTTCTATTTCATTACGGACATAGCTATAGGTACTTAATAGATTCAAATGTTATTTTGTGGAAGTCAAATTTACCGACCATTTGATCAAAATTTCTTTGTGGACTTCTGTCGCCAGTTAGTACCAGTCACCAGTAAGTCATATAAACTACCACCAGCCGGCAAACAACAACTACCATTATTAGATGCATGTCGTGGTAGCCATGCCTGCTTTGATCAACTCTGCCTTGACTGCAGCGGTCGTTACTGCGATTGCCCGTTATCTGGAACTGCATTCACCTAACACAACAGTGTTATAGCAACAGCTACCCTGGGTACTCTGATCGTTCCTGTAACACATTTTTACGTGTTCACAGGGTATCTCAGACGCTGAAGATGTTAGATGTTTCATAGCATGTTTTACTGAGGACTAATATCTACACATGTAGATGCCTCGTGAAGGCGAAACATATTACACACAAAAAACCGGCCAAGAGCATGTTGGCCCGTGTAATAGTTGCGTCGCTTTGCTTGCTTGCGAAAAAATTTGATAGTTGCCAAAAACAATAGTGGTATTTTATTCAAAGTGGAATAAAATGTACGGCTGTCCATATCCAGAACGTATTCAACGGACTGGTATATGAATATTAAGTCCACCTGGTACCTGGTCCATTCCTATTCTACTCTTTTATGCTGAATCCGAATCTGAAGTCAAAATTGGAATATTCGAAAAAAAAGCAAAAAAGCGACAGACAAACACACAGAAAACGCATAGACAAACATATAGATTTTTACTTTACGTGTAGGGGAGGTACCACCAAAAAAATTTTTTTTAAGATTTTATTCTACCACTTTGTCAGCTTAGTTAATACTCGTATGTATATACAAGCCAAACTACAGCTTTCTAGTATCAAGCATCTCTGAGCTAGGTCGCAGACAGACAGATGGACATGGCGAAACTATAAGGGTTCCTTGTTTACTACGGAATCCTAAAAATGATCGGAAGCGTTCAATTTCAAGAAAAGAAAAGAATTTAAGTACTGAATGAGACATATTTAGAGGTCATGCGCCAGAAGCGTGCTCGTTCGCGACCCCTGCCAATCAGTCGATTGCAATTCTGGACCAAGAGCGCACCGACGTGCGGATTAGGGCGTCCCCCGTAGGCGACGCGCACCGATCCACCCCCGTCGGTGCGAATTTAGCTGCATGCGGCGGTGGGGGGCGCCACCCACCACGCAGCGCCAATTCCGGCGGGACGAGGGGAGCCGTGTGCCGCATAAGCACGTGGAATGTGAGAGGTGGATTGAATGATAAGACGAATGAACTAATAGACGTAATGAATGATAGACGTTTGGATGCTTTGTGTGTGACAGAGACTAAACGCAAGGGGCAAGGGATGATCTGCCCGATGGGATGATGGCCCTATGGTCTGGGGTAGACCGGAACGATCATGCCAGTGCTGGTGTAGGTGTCGTACTCTCCTCTCGCTTAGCCACTGGTGTAAGAGATTACTGATTGGTAGAGCCTAGACTTCTCTGGGTTCGTATTAAATTGGGCATCACGCGAGTATTTCTGGTTACAGCATACGCCCCCGTAAGCTCAGTGTGTGCTCAAGAACTGGAGAAGTTTTGGGAGTATGTGAGGGATGTTCTGGACTTAGCTGAAGGGAATGAAAGAGTAATTATGTGCGGAGATTTGAATGGCTGGGTTAGGACCAAACGATACAGCTATGAAGCTGTTCTTGGTCCGTATGGAGATAAGAGAGTGAACGAAGCAGGTGAGTCAATGCTAGATTTATGTATGGAACGAAACCTCCTCTTGTTGAATACTTTATTTCATCATAAGGATATTCACACGTATACATGGAGAAGGAATGACCAAAAAAGTGTGATTGATTTGATTTTAATAGATAGACGTCTCCGAAATTTTATAATGGATACAAGGCCCCACTCTTGAGACGGACCACTACCTGGTGGTAAGCCGGCTTGTGGGCCTTTTTAGGAAGTGGAGGCACTGGCGAGTGCGTATCCCTTTCGGAGATCATGAAAGGATAAGGAGCGAAAAATTGCAGGATGAAAGTGTAAGGAGAACGTATGTGCATCTGGTAAGCGAGGGACTTGCAAATGCAAGCCTCTCCGACTCAGATGTGGATGTTTGTTGGAAAGTTTTGAAAGAAAGTATGGTGGATAGTGCAAAAGAAGCTTATGGATGCGCAAAGAGACGTAAAACAGCGAAAGGAGATGCCTGGTGGGATGCGGAGGTTGAATACTCCGTAGCAAGAAAGAGGAAAACGTGGCTGGATAACGTATCATCTTGAATTAAACAATTTTTAACGGAAGTATCCCGTATTTTATTTATTTTCTTGAAATCTGACGTTTCGAACGCTTTGCAGCGTCCGTGGTCGCAGGAAGACTAAGGTGGTATTTGTCTTACATTAGTTATTCAATTATTACATCTACCGACATCGACGGATTAATTATATATGTTCCGATTCACACAAAAATCGCTCACAGTGTCCGAACATTTTTTAGATCTTTGGGTTTGGGACTTGATTATTTTTAGGACTGGATCCCAAGCAGGTGGTACTTGCCAACCATCTTCTCTATTGAAATTGGGGTGTTTTCTTATTTCAATAGCCTCGCGCAACATTCTCGGCATGCAGCGATTCTCCTTGGCGAGGATTTGTGGTTTATCGAACCGGATGTAATGGTTTGGCTGGTCCAGTGTATGTTCACATACAGCAGAGTTTTTATCGCGCCTATTCTTCATGTCAGCAATGTGTTCTTTCACACGAGTACCTACGCTTCTCTTTGTTTGCCCTATGTATGATAAACCACATTCGCAGTCTAATTTGTATACTCCTGCATCTTAAAGGGGATATTAGACTTGATAGGTCTTAGAAATTGACTGATCTTCTTATGGGGCTTGAAATAAGTTTTAATTGAAGCTCGCCGTAAGATGTTGCCAATTTTGTGTGTGACTCCCTTTAAGTATGGTAAGATGGCAGGTTGACGTTCAACTGTAGGTGGCTTCGGGCGGCTTCTGTGACGCATGACGCATGCGAGGGAGTTTGTGACTGTTGCTCCGCAGTACTTGTTTGACATGTTGGAGTTCCTACTCTAGATACTCAGCGTCGCAGATGCCTTGTGCTCTCTGAAACAAAGATTTGCCTACGGTAGCTAACTGACATGGATGGTGGTGTGAGTTACCATTGAGATATTTGTCTGTATGGGTGGGTTTCCTATACACTGTATGAGTAAGTGAGTTGTCAAGTTTCCTGGTAATTAATATATCAAGGAACAATCAACAACAAAATCAAATTCACCATAGAATTAGCGGCAAATAATTCACTAGCATTCCTTGATGTGCAAATTTTAGTTCACTTGGAAAAGGTAAAATAAAAGGTAAAATCTTTATCTTTTGCCGAAAGAAAATAGCTCATTACTTCAACAGGACGTACTACTGACTTAAATAATAGTGGTTAAAGTATGAAATTGCCGTTTTATAGTAATAGATACAGCTCCATTACATACTTTCACGCACACATGACGAAATCACAATCATCACTCTTACACAAACTCATTCACAAACCATCACTTTATCATACAAACACACGAGTAATTTTAATAGCAAGTCGCCAAGGATTACGCAAGTTGGGACGAGCATAACTACATGTCACTTCAACTTATTATCAGACCAGGATGAGTACATGACCACTCATTGAATATACTAAACCACTGTGTTTTGCTTATTCTATGTTGAAATAAGTTTACGTAGGTAATCAGGTAACTTGTGGTATCTGCCACAATTGTATAAGTTGCTGTGTCTTTTAAAAATTGTTTCGTATTTGTATAGAAATCTTATGGTAGCTTATTCTTAAGATCTCAATTGAACTTGTAAACTTTTATAATGTAGGAATTGTTTTAATTTTGTAGCTTATAACCACGGACTGTGCGACTTAGCTACTGTTTCATTTTTCTAGCTGGCCTCATCACTGTAGGCAAGTCTGTTTGTTTTATAAACATAAATATTTCTATTTTAAATGAGTCACGTGGCACTTGGTTCTCTCTGCCTAACCCGCAAGGGATTTGGCATGAAGTTATAGATAAATAGATAGAATGAGATATAAGATGGAAGTTAATAATTGATGATATAGACTTTTACCCGACTTAATTATGAAGGTCCATTACTGTCGCGGAAAGTAAAGGTTTAACGAAATCCATCACACACCCTAATGCTCATTAGCGTCATTTTATTCCGTCCACTGCGATCTGATAATTCCCTTTTGCTCGTTACTCCACCGCAATGAGAAGATTAAAAAAACTTCTAAAATGTATTTTGTGCCAAAGTTATATTTTAAAAACATCCTATTTTGAGTTTCCTGAGTGCTTTTGAACGTCTTCGTTTTATAACGTACTATCCCCATGACTTCATTTACATGATACTAATGTTAAATGTATCTTACCTGTTTTTCTAATTCAACTCTAAGTTTGATGTAAATCAGTTCAGCCACTGAGGCATGGTGTTAAATAAAAAAATCACAATATTAAACGCTTGATGCTTGGAATTATCACATCGATAATTATTGCAAACGTAATTAATTCCCAATTATTTCCCCAATTTAAAAATTATATGTATATATTGCTAATAATTAAATAATATTAATAAAAGGTTCTAAGTATCACCTAGTAGTGAACTTAAATTATTGTTAGTGACAGTGAGTATTAAAAAATAACTTTAAAACCCTAATAATTTCATAATTAGATTTTTTTTTCTATACTACGTCGGGACATACATGCAAGCATACGGCCCACCTGATATAAAGCGGGTACCGTAGCCTATTAACGCTTGCGATATATTAATTATCACTCGCGTGATGCCTCTTCTGCTGCTTACACAGCAACTCCTTGAGCTTATTGGTGACCTCACTCACACGCAGGAACATAACAACCCTCTATAGAGTTGTTATTTGGCTGCGGTTTTCTGTGAGGCGGAGGTACTTCCCCAGACGGGCCGCTTTGATGCGCCCTACCTCTCTTATATTTATGAGTTATTAGAGTTGTAAAGAAATTTAAAATACTTAATAGGTGCATAGAAATATTTTGGATCATAGAACAATAGGCCCTTTAGATTCGTAGTTATGGCGAGTTCGAACACAGCTGCAAAACAGTTCACCGACGTGTGTTTATTTACCGACAGTGTGGCCGATACGTCGTCTGCTTCTTTTCCGAACTTGGCTGATACACGGCAGTTTGTCTAGATATCACATTGGATCGCACAGGATGATCATTTTCTATACACAACAAATGGGACAAATGATTTATTTGGATGTAGAAGGTACTCGTACTCTCTGCATCCGATTCCAATAGTTCTTTCACGGAAACCAAGTGACAAGTCCGGCAAAAGGCATACGAAGAATGTAATTACATTTGGAGACAAGTGTTATTTTTTTCAAAGCACCGTAGCTCACTATACTTTAGCCAATGTTTCTTCATCGTTTCCATACCTTGAATTAATGAAATTCTGGCTACGCTTCAAAATAAGTATTAGTTTTTTGCATGATCATTAGAATAAGTTTTCCAAAGCTCTCATTTTTTGCATTGTCCTGATGATAAATAATTTTCCTGTTAGCCAAATGCGGTCTTTTTTCATGAGAACTTAATTAAAATCGCTCATAATCGTTTTATCCCTCTGTAAATAGTTAATCCTACTACTTTAAACAAACAATTCTTATATATTGTATACTGTTCATAAATATTTTTAATATTTCTCCGACACAGCTCGACGCAACGCAACGATTTGGATAAAATTTTGTACATAGTTAAGGTTTTTCTTTTTATTTTAACTACATAGATTTTTTTTTTTTTAGAAAAGTTTTAAGTAAAAAATACATAAAAAAAGGTTCCTGTACCTGGAACCTTTTTTATGTATTTTTTACTTAAAACTTAAAAAAAGCCGGCCACAAAAAAATGTATACCACTTCGATTTTAGTACGAGGGCAATGCCATCGTGTGTTATCTTTTTTTTTTCTTTTTTTTATATTAGTTCAGCATAGTGGCTCCTTTTTGCCTGATGGTAAGCGAAAGAGGACCAAATCGCAATTGCAACTGACAACATACCACATAACGTATCCTGTCAGTTGACGCTGTCATGCTGACCCGCAAAATGCTTCTTCACACTTCGTTTGAAGGATCCCATATTGAAAGAAGAAGGGAACACATGTGCAGGCAAAGTGTTCCACTTTTTAATGGTACGACAAAGATAGGAGTTGCCGAACTTTTAGGTACGCGAAGAGATATTCTCAACCGTGGAACGATGACATCGCAAGCCCGCACGTGTGGTTCTATGACGGAAGGGAGAGGGTGGGATGAGCACTCGCCATGGTATCGGTATCGGGTATCGTCGGGCCTAATAGGTGCAATTATAACGTGCAATCAACATTTCGTCATTGTATTTGTAACAGCAATTGTGCAGAGGCTAACCTAGTTGCTATTAGGTAGAAGTCATGGAATCGAATCTCTCTCAAGTCATTTAACTTTTTGGTTAGTTTAATGACGAATGGTTTTTTTTTATTTCTTTATTTTATGTCAGTTAGATGTCAATGTTAATATTTATTAGACTTTATAAATAATAATTTAATATATCTGAGTGAGTAAGGAAATGAAACAAAACAGTCACAAAGTAGAATAAATGCGGTCGAGATGAGAGCAATGCAATTTATGGCATAACGCTTGCTGACCGTGTTCGTAATGACGACGTAAAAGAGACAGCGTGAAGATATACATACATACATACATGATCCACAAATTTCACTCTGTAAAAATGTAAGAAACAGACAAAAATATTTTGGAATTTAATATTAACTAAATATCTTACAGTTCCTCAACTATTGGTATAAACAAATTGATCATAGTCAGCAAAGTAGTATAACTTCTATTAGATGTGAGAAGCAACGGAGCCTCTATAAATCAAAATTATTGATAAAGTTTGTGGCAAGCAAGGCACCTGAGGAATTAATTCCCTCGTATATTTCATAAATTCACAATAGGTATAAACATTTCCAGTAGGCATAAAGTTGTATCTATGTTTACAAATTATTTAGTCGCCAAACAGAAATTCACGTGTAATTTATATGACGCTATCATATAGCTTTATTGATTAGTAGAATTTGTAATGTGTTATTATTATTTTGTATTATTGTGAAAGAAATAAACGAATTGTGTCATTAATCTGTTCACCTGAAGTTGAAGTTTAAGTGATTGTCAATTGATTTCTTTTTATTTAGTAGACATTGATAAGCTTTAGTGTTATCCATAAAAGATGGCTTGGCTAGACGGCCATTTTTCAGGTATTAGGTAATCAAGGTACATAAAAACTGTTGCGCGTTCGTGGATCTAGAAAAGGCCTATGATAGAGTGGTGAGGAATGAATTTTGGTCAGCATTGTCCGTGAACGGTGTGAGCAGTTTCCTCATACGAGCATTGGAAGCTCTTTATAGGGATATATATAGTGCTTGTGTAAGGATAAACGGGGCATACACCGAATGGTTTAATATCGAAAAAGGTGTTAGACAGGGATGTGTAGCGTCACCGTGGCTGTTTAATCTGTTCATGGACAATTGCTTGACAGATTTAAAAGAGAATGAAAGTGGGTTGAGAATGAATGAGTTACTCGTCAAATGTTTTCTCTATGCTGATGACCAAGTATTACTAGCGTCTTCGGCCGAGGAGTTGCAGGAGATGGTGACTGCTATGAGTGGAGCTTTTGTTAGAAAGGGAATGAAGATGAATGTAAAGAAGACGAAAGTGATGGTGTTTGAAAGAGATGAGGCAATGACAGACTGCAATATCGTGATTGGAGATGAACAAATTGAACAGGTGAATGAGTTTGAGTATCGGGGTTCAAAGTTTACAAGAGATGGAAAGTGTGAGAGTGATATTGAAAGAAGAGTGAATGCAGGAAACATTGTGAATGAAGCTTTGCACTCCTTTATGAGCAGTCGGAAGATGTCTAACAAGACTCGTTTGGCTTTGCTTGAGGGGGTGTTGGTTCCGACACTCATGTACGGAAGTGAAAGTTGGGTATGGCAGAAGAAACATGAAAGCAGAATTAATGCAGTTGAGATGAGAACGTTAAGAAGTGTGATAGGAGTTAAACTGAGTGGCAGGATAAGAAATAGTGAGATAAGGAAACGTTGTGGTCTGAAAGAAGATGTAGTTACAAAAATTGAGATAGGTATGCTGAGATGGTTTGGCCATGTCGAGAGAATGAATGAGGAACGATTGACGAAAAAAGTGTATAAGGCGAGTGTGAATGAAAGTGTTGGATGGGGTAGACCTAGGCGAACGTTTCGAGACCAAATCAGGGACGTCTTGAAAAAAGGCCAGGTCAAGAGTACCCTAAACCGAAGAGCATGTATGAAGGGAATAATGAAAGTGGACGAAGTGAAACAAGTATGTAATGATCGTAGCAAGTGGAAAGAAGTGGTCTCTGCCTACCCCTACGGGATAGAGGCATGATTATATGTATGTATGTATGTATAAAAACACTACTCACCTCGGTCGGCAGTATTACCTTACCGACGCTTTAAAGCTCTCAAAAAAAATTAATTAATATCACTTATATTCTGATACTTCATTTTTATATATATATGTCAACCAGACAACTTTTTTAAAACGTTTTACAACCAAACTGACCAATCCAAGGGGCCAAACATCCCCTAGACCCAATTGTAATGCCGCTGTGAGTATGAGCGAGGACATTATCTGTGCGCATGAGTGTGAGTGGGACATACATACTAACACCAGTGCTCTCTCTATTTCTCTCTAACGGTTTACTCTTACTACTATGTATGTCGGAAATGCAATAAAATATCGATATATATGGTAACAATTTTTTTTTTAAATATCGATATTAATATTTTTAATAAAAACTATCGATATATCGATATGATTTGACAGAGAATATTGGCACTCTAAAAATGAATTTTTCGGCCTAATCTACTTCAATCATCTTACATTCTGCATACATATAGATAAATACTAATAATAGACATATTTTTTTAATAAATCAAGAACTGCTGTAAAAAATATTAATTATTTATTAACCAAACTAAATATTTATTTAATACAGACATAAGAGAAACTCCTTATGTGCTCGGCTGTAAGCCGACTTCTGTTATTGGCTACTGCGACATTTACAGCAGATGCCATTCTCTCTGAGGAAACCGAGGACGCAGGCGATATCAAATACTTTAGAGCTATAACGGAAAGGACGGGTAAAATGATGACAATCAAACCAGAATTTTGTTGGATTCTCTTTTCTGGGTTTTATAGGCTAGTATTGCTTCAGTTCGCTAGGCATACCATCACTGGTTGAAAGTAAACTGGAGTTTGCTGAAGCTGCAGCAATATCTATCATATTTTTTTCGTGTCCACAACGACGGCGAAGAATTTTCTGAGTTTGGAATTGTGGCAGTGGGTCTGAGTTCAGGCGAAAGTTGGTGTCCTCTACGACTTTGTTCTAAACGTATTTCTTTTGACATTGCGGTTATTGCAGAAGAAACAGCTAGTGCAGAATTAAAATGAATACACGTTTTGATTATTTACCTGATTTAGAAATTATTAACTTCCTTTTTTAAACCATTAAAAAATAATTCTCTAGTAAATTAAACAAATATGAAAAATTAACGAAGTTTTTTTTATTTGTAATCTATTTTAAGGTGAATAATTTCAAAGTATTAATTTAATTTTTATTTTTATTTAAATATTATTTGCGGCTTCGATTGACACATGCTACATACACGCATAATGCGTACGGATAATGCCCTCGCTCATACTCCCAGCAGCATTACAATTGGGTCTAGGAGATGTTTGACCCCTGGGATCGGTCTGTTTGTAAAGCGTTTTAAAATAGTTGTCTGACTAACATATATAAAAATGAAGCATCAGAATATAGGTGAGATTAATTAATTTTTTTGAGAGCTTTAAAGCGTCTGTAAGGTAATACTGCCGACGGGAAGTGTCTCGGAGTATTGATTACTGATTTTTACGATATTGTGTAACATATATGTAAAAATCAGTAGAGTAGTGTTTTTATGTATTACTTATTTATGTATTATTACCTGATACCTGGAAAATGTCCGTCTGGCCAAGGTAGCAGGTAGTCATATGATCATAGTACACACTTACACTACTCAATCTTGCACATTTTGTTCATCAGAAAATAAGTGACGTCTGGCGACCCTGGGATCTTGGACTATAATATGACAAATCAAAACGCTGTATATGTAAGCGCACATTGGTTGCGCTCGTAGTCTTTAAATGAAGCACTCTTTACTGGGCACTTTTCTATAGAAATGGGATAAAAGCAACACTATATATGACCGTAAACTTTTCTACTAAAGTAACAATCATGGCATGACTGTAAAGTCGTATATGTGGCTGTGCAGTTGTCAAGAGCACAATACTAGCCGTAGCATTTGTAGTGTGGAAAATGCATTGCCATTTTGCGGTTATTTCAGCGAAAGTTTCATGTGACGGTACGGCTAAATATGTGCAAATTTTAGTTCACTTGGAAAAGGTAAAATAAAAAGTAAAATCTTTATCTTTTGCCGAAAGAAAATAGCTCATTACTTCAACAGGACGTACTACTGACTTAAATAATAGGGACTAAAGTATGGAATTGCCGTTTTATAGTAATAGATACAGCTCCATTACATACTTTCACGCATACGTGACGAAATCACAATCATCACTCTTACACAAACTCTTTCACAAACCACCACTTTATCATACAAACACACGAGTAATTTTAATAGCAAGTCGCCAAGATTACGCAAGTTGGGACGAGCACAATTACATGTCACTTCAACTTATTATCAGACCAGGATGAGTACATGACCACTCATTGAGTATACTAAACCACTGTGTTTTGCTTATTCTATGGTGAGATAAGTTTACGTAGGTTATCAGGTAACTTGTGGTATCTGCCAAAATTGTATAAGTTGCTTTGTCTTTTAAAATTTGTATAGAAATCTTATGGTAGCTTATTCTTAAGATCTCGAATTAGCTACTGTTTCATTTTTCTAGCTGGCCTCATCACTGTAGCCAAGTCTGTTTGTTTTATAAACACAAATGTGACTATTTTAAATGTTAACTTGGTCCAAAGGCCCCCATGAGACTAGCTTGACCTAGTGTGTGGAACACCAGCAAATCTGTAAAATGTAATGTTCTCTCTCTGAAATAAAATTTATTCTTATTCTTATATACTTTGAATTGACATTAAAGCTTCATGGTGTGAGATTTATGAGGTTTTTCTTTTAAATCGTGCAACATTTGATTTTCGAATTTCAATTGTGTTTTTATTCAGCTTATATGGGAAAGACGGATACTTCGAAAACCCGAGTAATTTTTGAATACGAGAACAAACGCGGTAGCAACAACTCGCAATATCAATGCTGCGTTTGGAGAGGAGACTGCTAATGAACGCACCGCGCATTTTTGGTTTAAACGGTTTCGTAATGGAAACTTCGACTTGAAGAACGAACCATGTGGGAGACCGCCCACACAGATGAATAACGCTGAATTGAAAGAGATGGTGGAAACCGATTCGAGTCATACTACCCAGGAATTAGCGGCATCGTTTAACGTTACCTTACCTACAATATTGACTCATTTGCATCAAATCAATAAGATAAAAAAATATGAAAGTGGGTGCCTCATGATTTGACTAATCTGCAGAAAGAAACGCGTGTTGAAACTTGTGTTGCCTTGTTGAATCGATACAGACATTAAGGAATATTGGATCGAATTGTGACATGTGACGAAAAGCGGAATGTTTACGATAAGCGTAAGCGAAAAATTCAACGGCTGACCCCAGGTCAAACGCTGCAACAGTGCCCTAAAGCAAAGCTCACCAAAAGGTAATGGGTAACTGGCAATCCTCCGTACTCGCCAGACCTTGCTCCAACGGACTACCATTTTGTTCGTGATTTGGACAATTTTCTTCGTGGTAAAAAATTTTCTTCCCAGGAGGCAGTACAAAATGCTTTCACACCGTTTGTCGAATCTAGATCCCCAGAGTTCTATCACAAATGCATAAATAAACTTTCGATTCGATGGCAGCAATGTATAGATAATGAGGGTAAATATTTTGATTAAATACAAATACAAATATCTTTATTCGGCACAATTTTTGTACAAATTATTTGTGGTTGGAGTCTCCTTTTAAGTATATATATATACTTGTGCTAGGAAACTCCACTCCTCCATAACAATTAGGTGTTGGTAAGTACCTATTAAGTTTTGCTATTTACCTATATTAAATAAGTAGTACCTAGATAGATATATGATTTTGCTCAGATTGATGTTGCGTTTGTATTTTATATGTTGTATGACATATACTTAATGTGTATTATGATGTGTGTTGTGTCAGTGCATGTTTAATTGGATAGTGTATCTGTTCTGGAGAATATACTGTATAGTGTATGAGTGTACATAGGATATAATATTTGTGTTGAGTAGTGATTGGCAAATCTATTTGCATATGGCCTCAGTCTCCTCGTAACTTAATGATCCTAAATATGATGACAGGGTTTTTTTACAGCTATAGGAAGTTTTTGTGTATATGTCTATATTTTTATTTATTTTGTTATAGAGTACCGGCGCTTGACCAGCAAACTGTCTCCTAGCAAAATTTGACTTATGATGGCCAATCGCAGCCACAGCGTGTTTTCGTCTTCCATTCAATTTGTCAGGATCATATATTAAAGTAGCGTGAAATTTCAATATCGTATTTAAGATGTACAGTTTCCTGACTGTAAGAAGGTCACATTCCTTGTATAGCTCTGAGGTAGAGAATCTATAAGGTTTGAAATACATCACCTTGAGCATATGCCTTTGCACTCTTTCTAATTCCAGAAACTTTATTTTTGTAGCGCCGCCCCAAACAGGAATACAGTATACCAAAATCGATTGTGCCAGGGCGACATATATTTGTTTTAAAAGTTTTCTGTCGGTTACATATCTCAATGATCTAAAAGCCCAAATCAATCTTCTTATCCTATTCATAATTTGCTCTAAGTGAGCATGCCAAGAGAGCCGCTGGTCAACTAACACTCCTAGATACCGCATATTTTCGACTTTATCAATTACATTACAATTGCAGTTACTCAATATATTTTGACATGTATGAATTTTTATTTGAAAATTGATCCCAGGTTGCGTGTTATTATATTTTGTAAAAGATATGTATTTTGTTTTTGCGATATTTAGTGTTAGGAGGCTTCCATTTAACCATTCAGCAATCTTCGCCATCCCACTTTCCGTCACTTGGCGAACAGTCTCCCATGTGTTCCCAGCGAAAACTACAGCAGTGTCATCGGCATACGAGAAAATGCGACCGCCACTGATTTCCATGTCACAAAGGCTGTTGATATATATTAGAAACAGCGTCGGGCCTAATACGCTCCCCTGAGGAACGCCATACGTGACTCTAGTCTGCGTGCTCACGACTTGTCCAACTTTAACAGACTGGGTACGATTGGTCAGATAGTGTTTGAATAAAGCCAACGGGACTCCTCTTATACCTATATTTTCTAATCGTCGTACAAGAATGGGGACAGAAACTGTGTCGAAAGCTTTTTTCAAGTCTAAAAATACACAAACACATTTTTTTCGATTGTCTACTTCTTGTGCAACTAGACACGTAAGTGCTGTAATAGCATCCTCGGTCGAACGTCCTTGTCTAAATCCGTATTGTCTAGATGAAAGCAAGTTATACTTATTCAAATAATTTATCAGTCGTTTATTAATTATTTTTTCAAAAATTTTAGCTATTATAGGTAGGACGGAAATAGGTCTGTAATTAGACACATCGTCTCTGTCCCCAGCCTTATACACAGGTGTAATCAAGCTTTTTTTGAGTGGTGACGGAAAAATACCCTTTTTGAAGCACAAGTTAATTAAGTAGGAAATAATGGGAACCACCACTTCGCTAGCAAGTTTCAAAAATTTCATTGGTATATCGTCCCAACCTGGAGCGCTCTCTGATTTAAGGCCCATCATAGTTGCATACACCTCCTCAGGGTCCGTATCTAAAAGTACTAGTGAGGAAACCTGTGTACTCAGCAGCGGATCTGTATCGCGAATCAGTTGTGATAGGTTTGGTGTCGTAATTTCTTCTGCTAGCACCTTTCCCTCTTGCGCAAAGTATTCATTGACAGTGTCAACTGATTGCTGCATGGTGGATTGTGTATTTAATAATTCAAGACATTGCATCTTCTCTTTATTTTTATGTGTTATATTATTTATTGTATTCCATAAATGTTTAGGTTTATTTTTGTTCCTAGATAAAAGCTCATAATAATGTTTTCTCTTGAGGGTTTTAATTAGATTATTGCAGTAATTTC
The DNA here is from genome assembly GCA_947507595.1 of Pyralis farinalis. Lineage (NCBI taxonomy): Eukaryota > Metazoa > Arthropoda > Insecta > Lepidoptera > Pyralidae > Pyralis > Pyralis farinalis. The sequence continues at coordinate 21,409,414 of OX382274.1, forward strand.
GATATCTTTTATAAGTAATTTTTAATGTTTCATTAAAAGGGTCAGCTCATAGTTTCCTTTGCATATTATTTCTATTTCGAATACATCGAAGGACGCCCAATGTAATCCACGGTTTCATAACACGATCTTTACAAGGGATTAATTTTGTTGAGGTATTACTTTCTATACAACGTTTTAATGTATTGATCAAATCATTAGTTAGCTTTGTAGGGTCGTTATAAGACATTAGATTACTTATATCACTTTCTTTTAGATTGGCAAATGCTTTTTCGTAATCTGTTACTTTTTTAAATCGAGTGTATTTATTACCTCTGTCTTCATTGGACAACTTGAGAAAAATCATCAGATGGTCGGTGATAGTGGTATTTAAGACTGCAATTGAGGCTAACTTATTTTTAACAAGTTTTAACATAAAATGATCCAAGCAATTTGCATCTCTGGTTGGCAGTGTATGGCCTGGAAGCAAGCCTTGTGTTGCCATCATGTTTAAATACGTAAGTCTATTATTACGTTCATACGACTGTTCAATGACTTTCTCTTTAATATTAATATTTAGATCGCCAGTTACTACTATGTTTTTATGCATTTTAATAGTGTCCAAATGAGCATTTAAGGAGTTAATGAAGTTTTCAGCGTTACTATTAGAAGGGGACCGATAAATTCCGAGGACCGTAAGAGTAGAAAATATGATCTGTATGCAAGACGCCTGTGTCAGGATTACTTCTTTAACAGACATCTTGTGCTTGCGTTTAATATATACTACTACCCCATCGCATTTATTGAGATGGTTTTTAGTAGTAAAACATTCATAATTATCCAACTGTGGAATAGGTTTATTATGATCCAATCTGCATTCGCTTAATATTAAGAGGTCTGCGTCAAATTTAAAGCAAGCCAGGTTTACAAGAAAGTCGTCAAAATTACGATATATGCTTCTAATGTTTTGCGCAATTATAGTAAAGTCAGTGTTTTTGATCCTATGAGTTTGTTTCGAGAAGACATCAGCGGAACATGATTCAGCTTGTGCTATTTCTAATTCGTCTATTGCATGCATGACTTTCAGAGAATCATCCATAATTATAGCCATATGAAATATACTGCGTCGTTCCTAGATTAATTTTATAAACGTAGTTTCTGTGTTTGTTGAAGTATATTTGAATCATGGTGTTATTTAGTGAGTCTTTGGTGTAAGAATGTGTTAATATATAATATGTGGTAGTTACGTGTGCAGACAAGAATCTTAATTGAGCATTATAGTTATGTATTATTATGATTTTGCAGGTATTCGTATCATTTAAAATTAATATATAATAAAATCTATTTCTAGTTACAACACAAAAAGAGCACTTTACTTTCATTATAATCTTAGTTGATATGACGCATAGTCAGCTTTGGTTTAATAAATTAGGTATTTGGATTTCACTCTTGACACTAATGATAGGGCCATTCTCGTGTAGTCTCAGATAGACTCGGCCATAAGCCGTCCAGCAGAACTTGTAGCCTTTTGATTTGGCAAGATCTCGAGCCAAGTAGTACAAACGAGCGCCTTTTGCAATCAGCTGCTCTGAAATGTAGATCGGGGTGTCCTCTTTACTTTTAAAACCAAGATGTTTGGCGCAGAGCTTTTGCTTATGTTTGATGTTATAAGCTTTAGACATCTTTAGTATGTCGGTTTTCAAAATGGCAGAAGAAGTTTCTACTATAATCGGTGTAACACCCTTTCCATCCTTCTTGCCCTTGGCTCTAAATATATCCTTTATGTCCGTTTTATCAATATTACAGCCTATAGATTTAGACAGGCAGAGGACCATTTCCACTAGATTTTCTTTAGTTTCAGCCTCCGCCTTGGGAACGTTTTTAATTTCCAGTTTTGCCTTCAAATTATATCGCTGGACATGCTCTAACAGATCTTCTAATAGCGAAATATGCTCCTTGTTTTTCTTATTTTCTTCTTCGAGCTTTTTTATTCTGATCTTGAATTCTTCATTCTGTGCAGCAAGGAAAGAAATGGCACTCTCAATATTTTGATTAGTATTTTTAATTTCATCAAGCGCAGGGTTTATTTTTTTGAATTCTATTTCCTGCGCTTGGAACATAGATTTTATCATTAACTTTATTTCTTCTTTCAGCACCTCAAATCTATCCAGCTCGTCGCCTTCCTCCCTTCTTCTTTTAATACGCTGTGCTGTGAAGTTAGGAGGTGTTTTGAAGTACGGCTGAACCACTACGTCAGTAACATCAGTCTCGGAGAACGACCTATTTAGGATATTTTCAGATTTTTCCATTTTTGATCACAGTAGTTCACAGTAATGGCTTGTTTGTACTAGAAACTTTGATTTAATGTGGTAATTCGAGTATTCGATCTGCAGCCGGCCAATAGAAACAATAAGAGTGACTTATTCCGGTCTTATTTAATACCAAATCAGTTCCAGTTTAGTCGTCTCACACACCGCAAGTTGTTTGCGATAAGTCGATATGTTTTGCGTTATGATATTTTGTTCCAAAAACAGAAATAACACTATTAGTAATTATTTATGTTTAATAAAAGTGTGTATAATACCGACAATGATCCGTAACAGATGATGTTTCCCGTAGCCACTGCGTAAAGGTCTCCGCGTTGTTCCCGTAGCAGATGGGTCGGCCTTAACAGTGACAATGACTCAATCGACGCTTGATGTAGCACGCTCGTAGCTGGTCGCACGATACTCAACGTCACTAGTGGTGTCGTAGCTAGGTCGTAGATGATCGTAAACTTCGTAGCACTCCTCTATGCTATAGATCGCTAATTTCGGCGCGGGTCGACAATCTTTACGTAGCTCAGCCGCACAACGCGTCTCCGTCCCAACGACAAAAAGTCACCGATATCGAACCCAGGCACTGTCACCGACACAACTTCACTTTAATTTATTTTAATTTCAAAATTTAATTTATTAGCTAACCGTTATAGGGTCAAATAGCACGTCCGAGCTTGACAGCGGTCCGGAGGGAAGAGGATTAAATAAATATGTTACATCTTAGAAAAAAACGAGTTCTCTTAGATCTTAGAACAATTTAAAAAAAAATTACCATTTTTAAAATGTTCGCATAAATAGTAAGTAACGAATAGAAAATTTATAATAGTAAATCTGATTGATACTTCTTAAACAACATATGTAGCAAAAGAAAAATACAATTTAAAAATTTCTGTATATTACTCATCGATTTCAGTAAACATGTTATCGATTACTTGAATTAGATCTCCTTATATTCTATCCTAGAATAAGACACATAATAAATAATCGAGGACCTGAGTTATTTTCTAATGTAGTCGTAATTTCTAATGTAATTTCACCGAATTTTAAATAAAATTCTACATATAATCTTTTCTGCAGCTCCTATAGAGTTACAACGGTTTCCCGTGCAGTGTGATATCTTGCGTTATCATGGAGCAGTAATGGTGAAGATCGATTAACGAGTCAGGGCTGTTTCACTACCAGTTTCGCCATCATTATTCGAAGTTCGGCACAGTAAACATCTGCTGTTATTGCTTAACCAGATCTGAGAAACGCCATGAAGAGCACGCAGGAGAAGAAAACGCAGGGTGCGTTAATTAGCGGTCTCCTCTCCAAACGCAGCATTGATGTTGCGAGCCTTTCTGCCGGGTTAGTTCCGCGTCGGAACTCGTATTCAAAAATTACTCGAATTTTCGATAAAGAAAAACCTCATAGGTATCTTCTGAGAAAAGTTTCCCTCGAAATTCTCATACCATGAAGGTTTAATGTCAATTCAAAGCGTATATTACTATAAAACGGCAATTTCATACTTTAACCCCTAATATAACGTCGGGAAACATACAAGTATACAACCCACCTATTGTAAAGTGATAACCGTTGCCTATGACCGCTTAAAATACAGGAGGGCTCGCGCTAACACAGCAAATTCTTATTTGTTTACGGTTAACCTCAATCACTCGCCGGAACACAACAACATTTTAGAATTGTTATTTGGCTGCGATTGGAGGTACTTTCCTGGACGCATTGCTTTGACATCCTTCGTATACCAGATCTGATAATAATCTGTCGAATTCGATCACGTCATCTCTCTGTGGATGGGTTCATCTATCTCAAACTTACCCATGCTTCGGAGAGCACGTTAAGCCGTCGATTTCGGCTATTGTATCCATCAGATGACAATCGTTAAGCTAATTCAGTGGCCTTCGGGCGGCTTGAAAACACTAGACTCCGCCAATTCGCAATTGAGCAGCATTGTGGCGTTTGCTCTCAATCTGAGTGCCCCGTAACCCTGCAGTGGGATGAGTAAGGGTTGATGTGGGATTGACGCGCTAGAAAGCATGGAGCGTTCGAGTAGTTCGAAGTTCACTTACTCTATTCGACGAGCTCGGTGGCGCAGTGGTGAAACGCGTTGTTACGCTACTTTGACACCAACGCTCGTGGGTTCGATTCCCACACAGAACAAACGTTTGTGTGCATGAACATGTCTGTTTGTATTGGTCTGGGTATTTTCTATGTATAATAAGTATGTATTTACAAAAAAAAAAATGTATTTACGTATGTTTATCAGTTGTCTAGCACCCATAACACAAGCATCGCTTACTTTGGGGCTAGGTGGCGCTGTGTAATTTGTCCGAGAATATTTATTATTATTTATTTATTATATTATTTATCTATTATACTAAATGCGTGCATTTGCCCTTAGCCCCCTTTCAATTGCAAACTAAAATTCAAACGTGTTTATGCAAAGATGGAAACAAAAGTTATTTTTCGGCTTGCAAAAAAATTAAATACAATTATTAAAATTTATGATACAGCTAGATTAAGATGTTATTTAGTGTTGTATTTTTTTGTTACTTAAAGTAAGGGATTTGGCTTTTTTTTTTGTTGCATTATTTGTCAACGCTGTAATATGATTTTGCATTTAATGTATCGAATAACTCACGTCGTATCACATGCAGGTTCTGTCTTCAAAACTCTATAAATTCGTGTTGGACTGTTCACTTTTATGAAAGTGAGCAGAAAAGCAACCTTATTTTAATGCCTCTCATTGTTAGGTCTTTTGCACATATTTATATTGTTTCTTACAAACAAGACACATTCAAATGTGTATAAACAGGGTAAACATTTCCGTTTAACTCGCTCGAGTCAACAAATGTATGTTGTATATTTTTGAAGCTGCTTTTTCAAATAAACCTAAGCAAATAGGCTTAGTTATTGTTCAGTTGAAAGATGAATTATGTTTTTGTTATATATACAAGTAGCAGAAGAGATTTAGAGGCAACTGATTCTAGTATCACCAAAACGAGTGTACAATTTTTTTTGCCAAGTTAAATGTAAAAATATTCGATTTTTGAAAAAAATATATTTCTATAAAATTCCAATAATCTACAGACAGTGAAAATTAGCTAACTAACTAGCTAGCTAACTCGCCTAAATATAACCAAAAACTGGTGCCGGACTAGAATTCATGGGAAAGAGAAGTGAAAAAAGAACTTTGAATTTGTGATTGAATCTTAAATTAAAAGAATAAATACTTAAATTATAGAGATAAATACTCGTAATATAATAGAATTCAAATAATGCAAAGCGAACTCTACAGAGATGATTGTTAACTCTACAATACAATGGTAATTTATCTGTTAATTTTAAAGCAAATCTTGTGCAACGTCTCTTCAATCCTTGAAAGTTTATCATGCGAAAGCAAAATCTATCCAGAAAAATCAGTCGTCAAGTGTAAGTCCGACTCGTTCTCCGAGGGTTCCGTAACGGATGTTTTCGCAAAAAACATATTTCTTTTTATGATATAACTACATATATACGGTTTTCGTATTTTTTCCTTCACTTGTGCTACATGACTTTGCTTCTTACGAAATTTCATGAATCTAGATCAAAGGGATTGATTGACTGATTCCCCTGCGAGTGGCAAAATATGCGCATAAACGACGCATAAACAGCCTTTTGCCTTTGGAGGTATGGAACCCTAAAAACCGGGCTGACCAACTAGTTAACTAATTATATAGAAGGAACTTAGTGGGCAATTAATTCTAGTGCCATTAAAATAGCGTGTACAATTTTTCATGGCAAGTTATAAGTAAAAATGTCCAAGGTCCGTATAAATGAAATAAAGAAACAAAAAATTTAAAGTATATTTCTTTTAAAAAAAGTACTATTAGGATAATATTCTATACATATCTATAAATCTTAGTTGCATACTACACATATACAGTGAAAATTAGCAATTTAACTACATATATTAATAATATACTAAATATGATCAGATTGAAACTGGCGTCGAACTAGTATTAATAGGAAAATGACTTGATTGACTCTTATATTTGGATGTATTGATGGTATAGTAAATGGCATGCATTATAGAGATAAGTAATATAACATAGAATCTAAATAATCCAACATTTTTTGATCTTATCCATAGACACGATTTTTGACACTACGATATATAGGTAATTTGGCTATGATTCTTCACAACACCTTTTCAAACGTTAGGAATTTCTCATATAAAAGCAAAATCTATCCAGAAAAAGCCGGGCTGAGCAACTAGTTAACTAATATAATTTGTTAAAAGTATCGTAGTCGCCTGCAACATCTCGGTAATAACACAGTGATACAATAGATACAACCTCAACTCGGACCCGTATCGTTCCGCAAGTAAGCGTAGTAAATCTAGCGAAAAAATATTTCTTTCGCGAAGAAAAACAAAAGCGACTTCATCCCGGGTTGAAATTTATGAGATGCGCCGCGGATTAAAAATGTTTGCTGTGCCCTCAGGCGCGGCCTCGGCTTCATTAGACCATGTTTCTGGAATATTCTGATTAATATTTACCTTACACTTCTTGCGCATCGCAGTTCGTTAACATTTTGTTTTGTTATCGGATCGCAGGAACTTCCGAATGTCTCGGAAAATACTCACCATTGAATTTTCAGTTCTTAGTTATGACGGTTATTCGAATAAAACCAAATCGATCGTGTGGTATCAAAAGATTATATCAGGGTCCTAAAAACAGGCAGGCGTGAAAAAGCGCTAAGAATTTTAATGAAGCAAGTGAGTTGTGTAAGGACCGACTCGTGTGGCTATCGGTTTACAGACATAGCTGAATTAAATTGTTCTAAAAATAATAAGCTAATAAGCTGTTCAATACAGATTATTGTGCTATTCATAGAAACATAAACAGATATACCATTTACTTCTTTTCCTCAGTTGAATAAGAAGCGTCTGTAACAGGCATTCTGTAACTATCTTATCTTAGTAGGGTATGCCCTAAAATAGTTACTATATATATATATATAGGCTTTGGTGTTAATGTAGCGTCACTAACCACTGCGTCACCGAGTTCGTCGTCCTAATTAATCTGTTCCCTTGCTGCGCTCTCCCTCCGCTCGCTCTTGAGCTCATTCAAATTCCACTTCGAGCGAACAACGCGTGGGCGAACTACCAATTGATTGTCTTGTTTTACTACTACCAGATTCTTAGTCCGAAAATATTTATTTATTTCAGCAATATTACACGTCAATGTTGTCACACGATTCAATTAGGTATGTCAATATTGTCAGAAGATCACGATATCGAAGCGAGCTTTCGATGCCGCTTCATTCACGCAGTTGACTTTGCTGTAGTATAATCGTGTTTAGTTCAGAAAAATAACAAAAAAATTGATAACGGAGGAAGCAATCGGAATGAAAAGTAAACACTGTAGAAATTGATTTTTATACAACTAAATAAATGTACACGAATAAGTTAAGAGAGGTAGGACGCATTAAAATAGCCTATCTGGGGATACTTATATACCCCACACAGAACATTCACACGTCATAATCGACGATTCCTCAGGAGTTAACTGATAACCTCATCCGCAGCAACATAACAACCCTCAACAATTTTATTTTATTTTATTATCAAAACATACAGTAATGTTATTAGGTAGTGTTATTTACAGATTAAGAACAAATTTAAATTCTTTTCGAATTGAAAAAACTTGTTTGTTTTTGTGACAAAAAATAATTAAACATTAAAAGAGTCAATAAAATAAGATCTCATAACATGACACTAAACTTATATATTAAATTCATGCGTTAATTTGCGAAAGTCAAGTTTACAGACAATTCAATTTAAATTAATTTTTATTTATTAATTTAACTAATCGGGAGCGGAAGCACACAAAGTACTCGTAGTTTAGATGAAATTACGAGTACTTATATGTTAGTAAATTTGGAATGAGTAGGTAACAACAAAATACGAAACTAAACGCTTTATTGCTTGCAGTGCACTGTAACCACTAATAACAATGGCTATACATGGATACAATGGTACTCGTAGTAAGCTTTAACAGTAAGTAACCTACTGGTACTTTTTCTTTTTAAACAACGTTCGGAGGCATACAAACATAATGGTCCACCTGATGCAAAGCGGTTATGAACGCTGGAAATACATTAAGTATCCTTTGCACGATGCCACCTCTGCTGCTAATACAGCAACTCATTTGACAAGATCGGTGGCTCAGTCGAGAATTACGCGAATTTGACCAATGCTCGTGAGTTCGATTCACACACAAGGCAAATATTTGTGTGCATGAACATGTCTGTTTGTCTTGGTCTGGATGTTTTAAGAGAGGTATGGCGCATCAAAACAGCTCGTCTGGGGAAGTACCACTCCCTATAGGGTTATTGCGTTCCTGCGTGTGAGTGAGGTCAGCAGTAAGCTCCCAGCGAGTTGCTGTGTAAGCAGCAGAGGTTGCATCGCTCGAGTGATACTTAATGTATCCCAAGCGTTAATAGCGGGTTACGGTACCCGCTTTACATCAGGTGGACTGTATGCTTGTATGCCCCCGACGTAGTATAAAAAAATAAAATTAAAAGAAACCAGTGACTGTGATGTCCGCGCGTATCCCGGTGTATTTTTCCTCGCCTCGGTGTTGAATAGCCTACAACCTTCCTCAAGAATTGGGCTATTACATGTAAAAAAATATTTTTTGATTTCAGTTCCAGAAATTCGCACGTAAACAATGTAATCGAACAAACTCTTCCGCTTATATATTTATTCAAAATAAAAATAACTTGAATTAACTTGACTATTAAATAAGTTTGATTTAAGCACTAAACTAAACTAAAATTGTGTACAATAAGCCTTTATTTTATATAACTAGCTCCTACATTTTAGAAGATATTGAGGTATTTGTTATTGGCCGTTTTCATTACGATATAGTGTAATACACTATATTATATCTCTAAACCTAAGCTTGAATATGTCCTAAACTTAGCATTCCATTATTACGTACCCGAGTTCATCGGGAGGTCAATTATTCAGTAAAATGATTAATATTCGGCGCGTGTCGGGCGGCATTCATCCCGGGATAAATACCATTCTTACCATTCCAGGAGTCATTTACTTAGGAGCAGCGATAAATCAGTATAATTAACAAATATTATGGAAAAATGGACAACGGAAATTATCATCATCATTATAATACATTCAATAAAATATTATTCTATAAATACAATCTTGTATTTAAAAGGAAAATAGAAATACTTTTTAAAAAAGCTTTTTGAATTAATTTATATTTAATAGACAAAGAGATGTACTGACATGAATTGATTGCAATATTTAATTAATAATTTTGAACAAAATATCTATCTTGAAAAGTTTCATTCGGAATTTTCAAAATGCTGTTATACAAAAAATAATGGATACTTCGAAAATATTGTTGCATGTGTGTAAAGCATTGCAAGTTTTTCTTTATATTTTTATAATATTATTTATGAATATCATATGGTAGCTATCCAATTTTAAATCATTCCAACGGGTACGGGTATTCACCTGAAATTAAAGATATATTATTGTACTTATATAATAATTGTTTGTTTGTTTTATAACTTTATTGCATTATTTACAATTGTAATTACAAGTATAAAAACTATATGATTTGTAAAGGCGGGCTTATTCCTTCGAAGAATCTCTTCCAGCCAACCATAGCTTTAGAGTTCCTGAATGTAGAAACGAACGGCGGTGAGAAAAAGAGATCGAAGAAATTAAATATGAATAGGACATTACACTAAACAACCTATTTGTACAACAAAAGAAATTAATAAAGTAAATAATGAATACTTACATTATATAGATACTAGTACACATATATCTTAAATAAACAATAACTACATTCCTACCTAACCTTAATTCGATGCAGGATTTCCATAGAGCCATACTTATTTATAATACTTATTTATTTACTAGCTGTGCTCACGGTTTCGTCTGCCTGATCTACAGGACAATGTTTACAAATCTACGGGATACAATTATTCCTGTAGAACTGATCAGGAATATAAGCAAATTTGTATTGGCGTTGCTTCAGCGGACCCTGGGCTCCGAAGCGAAAGCGTAGGACGCAACTGGGATTAACGCTCGGATGATGAAGATGAAGTATTGACATTGCATACGCAAGAGAGTGGTCCATACGAAAAACAACTGGTGCTCAGATCCAAGCCACAGGTACACGCGAGGTTTGTCCTTGAGCTTTCTTTATTGCGTAGCATTAATGAATATGTTCATGGGGAATAGTGCACGCTTAAAACGAAAAGGAAATTATTATTTGCGATGATGGGAATCTTAAAGATAAAAACACTATCACTTGCGCCTCAGCCAGTCTAAATTTTAGCTTCTATTACGTTTTACCGTAAATTTTAATCTGCTTCCACTGCATAATTTCGGGAGAATTTCTTGGTAGAATTATGGAGATTTCAATTTTTAAAGTAATTTTTTGTGACGTGGGGCCAGGTGCGCTTTAAGAAAAACTCTGTAGGAAAATTGATCGCATCTTCCTGTTACATGACTATGTTTATACATAGGTATATAATTTTGCTTCTCCGTGAAAGGATATTTTAGTAGGTATTTATTTCCACAGATTGATCATTTCGCGGTGTTCAATACTGTTCTTACGCAAAACCAGGAGTTTCATTTCATTCATTTAACCTATCGCTTGGTTTATCATATACAGAAGGAATAGTGAATCTTGCTGTGATGTAACTGTATAAAATAAGTTATCTCGCAAAATAAGATTTCTCCTTACTGATGGATGGATATCTGTCACTAATATCCAGCAGCAGATGCATCTGGGTTAGACTACAATAAGGAATAACATATACCTGTTACTCGTACGGGTGTACACACGCTTACATTAATAACCACCCCAAACATGAGCATGACAGAGCGTGCCTAACAAAATATTGTTCATATTATTTCTATGGATACTACTAAGTACTAAGGCATAGTAAACTGCCTGCGAAAGATAATAAACGACTCGTTTTGTGAAAGCCTCTACCTGAATCTTAGATAAACACGCAAGGATGCCCGCCGTGTAGACCGTGGCTATCCATCAGCCCCTACACTGTAACTATAGCACCACCCAAGCCCATAAGGTATAATTGCCTACTGATTTAAATCACAGCGACTTAATCACAGTGGTCTTTAACGTACTAAAACAGGTACCTACGCAACTTAACAAGGCACTTAATTACATCCATTTATAATATTAACATTACAAATAGTACCACTTACTATTTGGGCGCTGTAATATTAGAAGCAGCTCGACCGGAGAAGTACCTTAATATTAATGTGGATAGAATGGACAAACATTGATCCTAGTATTTATTTTTAGACAAATAATGATTTTCTCTGCACACAAACGTGTTTAGTAAATGATAGCCCGGCTAAAACAGTGATAGCCCAGTGGATAGAACCTACCCATTGGCCAATTGGTCCCTAGTTTGAATCCTGGCATGTACCACTAAGTTGGTTTTTTCGGTTTTACATATTTGTAATTATCACTTGCTCGGCGGTAAAGGAAAACATCGAGAGGAAACCCATTGGACGTGCGTCCAAGAAATTATATTTCGAAGTACGTGTGACCTAACCTAAGAATGGTTTGGTTTTCTCCCTGGCATATGGAGGTCTGACAACAGTCGTTACACGTGAAAATCAGTATTTTCACCAAATCCTTGGGCTTAAGTAGCAGCGCTCGCGAATCCTAATGGATCAGAAAACTGGATAACGCTAAAAAGAAGGTGTTCAGTATATGATGGTTAGTAACCATGGGCTAAAAAGATTACTTGCCATGTTTTATGGTAGAAAATCACCATTATGAGGTCTTACGCTGTTCGTAGTGATGAGTTACAGGCAATTTGATATAAATTACATTGGGTGCATCCGCTACAGATTACTGCATGTAAATTAGCGCCGGCCGGCACCCACTACCGTTAGTAGATGCAAGCCGGGGCTGCTCTGGTCGTCTCTGTCTCGACAGCTGCGGTCGTCTCTGCAAATGCTCGCCGTTTAATACATCAACCGCTTGCATCCTCCACCGCTACTGCCCTGGCAAAAGTGGCAAATCCATTATTTTTCGTTTTTACGCACGACGAAACGACGACCCACAAATGAGGGACTAATCCACTAAAATCGTGCATTAATCGTTCTTCTTGTAAGAATTACTTCTTGTTTGTAAGGATCGAGTCATGTGGCCTACGCCGCAAGGGATTTGGCGTGAATTTGTAGATAGGTAGATAGATAGATGTCCTTCTCAGTGGGGTACCCTCCGATTCCCGTTAGAAGGGAGGTGGTGAACTCTCATGAGTAATCTTACGGAGGGCCGTACGAGTTATGTCAGACTAGTACTGACCAAATACCACCTAGGGACTGCCTTTAGCCGAAAAGCTTTAACGACTTCATCAGAGGCGATCGCACCAGGGGAAGCGGGGCGACTAATTTATCAACAATACAAATCCATCGCCTTCTTCTCCAATTCTATATAAGGGATGACAAATCCCTTATATATAATTGGAGAAGAAGGTAGAAATGACGAGTGAAAACATATTTAATAACGGAGAGTTGTTTACGTCAGTCTGTATTTATGATGTAATTAAGAAATCGTGACTACTTAACGTATCCACAAACAGACTGTCAAACTCGGTGGGGGCGCACTAGTTAGTATGCCGAGCTCGGTGTCGCAGTGGTTAGTAATGCTACTTTGACACTGACGCTCGTGAGTTCGATTCCCACATAGGACAAACATTCATGTCCGTGGACATGCCTGTTTGTCCTGATCTGATTGTTTTAAGAGAGGTAGGGTGCATCAAATCAGCACGTCTGAGGAAATACCTCCACCTCACAGAAAAACGCAGCCAATAAACAACTTCCTGGAGTGTTGTCGTGTTCCTGCGAGCGAGTGGAGTCACCAATAAGCTCCGCTCGCTCTCAATAAATATTAATGTATTGAGAGCGTTCAGATACTACGGTAATCGCTTAACATCAGCAGGGCCGTATGCGTGTTCTGACGTTGTACTTAAAAAAAAGAAATATATATATATTCAATAAGAACCCATCCCATACCCATCGACGCCATCAGCTCCTCGAAACTACCTTATTCATCCATCCTTAGTATTGCAGGCACCGTATATTGCGTTTGTTCTCTTTATTTTTCCCTTACCTTCCCTTTTAGTTCCCTTATTCCTTAGTTATAGCGTAATTACACTTAGTCGTTAGGCGGAATTCGATTGCCTACTGAATTCGGACAAACGTCTAAGTATAAATGAATTGGGTCGAGTACGCCCATTTTCTAACGATCTAGTGCAGCTTCATCAATACCCGACGCCAGTTTTCTTTTCTATCGGTGTCCTAATTCAAGTAAAGCAGTGTAAATAATGCATCGTATATTCGAATTCGAGTAAAGTCTGTCGTGCACCCTAATAACACGGCAAGTGTAATTAAGCCTAAAAATAAACTTACAATATTAGAGATTACACTGTATTTTTATACCATGTTATGCGTGCCAATGGTCTCACTAAAAGCGATGCCGAAAAGGGCGCGAAATAGAAAAGTAAAAGCAGGAAAGCGGACCTCGGACTCCGAAGAGAAAACTTAGGTTGCGACGGTGATTAACGCTGGGATGATGATGATTATGTATTTTATACCACAACAGATGCGTAACCATGCCTTCTTGATGGTATAGGCATGCGTTATTTACAGGAATACAGAAATTTTCTAGGGATCTGTTATTTGGCTGCGGTTTTCTGCGATGATGGCAGTACAGCAGGGTTGTTGGTTAAATCTCATTGTGTCTATAATATAAGCTTGGTTTTAACTCTAAACCAAACCAACTATATGTGTATAGCAGTAACCCCATAGCCCCAGCCCCAAATCCCATATTTTCCTAAATCATTGAAAATATCATCAACCAGCAACTCTCAGACTACTTAGAGGATCGCCAGCTGATAAGTGATCGCCAATACGACTTCCGCCGTGGCCGCTCTTCGTGGCTGGTGATCTTCTAGTATAGGTACTTGACTCACCGCTGGCCGGACTCTGTAGAAAGCAAAGGCCTTCAATGGGTGTGACACAAAGCACTTCTCTCGAAGTTTCCAGTTTTCTCATTGAGCGGAGCATCAAGGTCGTAATTGACGGTGCGTGCTCGCATGCACTGCCCCTTAACGCTGGCGTCCTACAAGGCTATGTGTTGTCTCCCACTCTATTCCTTCTGTATCAATTACTTGTTGCACGTGCGTAATATTCATTGCTATGCGGATGACAGTACAGTGGACGAAAGATACACTGGTCAAGCCCATATCTCTCGGGATTGCGTCAATGAGTGCCGATCACAGCTTGTGTCTGAAATTGAAACATCACTAGAACAGGTCTCGGATTGGGGTAGACCGAATTTAGTTCAACTAAATCTCCTAAAGATACAAGTGTTCGCATTAACGCGAAAAAGTCCCCATTCATCGTAGCTCCTCCATTAGAAGGTGTGTTACGCCTGGCATGGACATTATGGATATCGTCATATTGAGCGATGTACAGTTTCGCGGTCATCTGAAGAGCAAAGCTAAGTTAGCATCCAAGAAGATTGGTGTGACAAATAGAGCTAAACTTTGCTTTACATCTTTGGGCCGGCGCCCCACAATATTTGCTTACTCCATTTGATCGCACACAACGTAGAACAGTTCAAATAGTCGGCGACCCAGGGATCTCCGTTTGGCTGGACTCGTTTTGTACACGAAGAGACGTTGCTTCTCTGTGTATACTGTACAAATTGTATCATGAGGACTATTCGGAGGAGCTGTTCAACTTAAGATGGTTGGTATTATCGTACCTCTCGCCACAAACAAAAATTTCACCCTCGCCATCTTGATGAGTGGCAATCTACTACAGTACGTTTTCGAGGCATTTTCTACCACGTACGGTGAAATTGTGGAATAAACTACTCTCAGCGGTTTCCCCGAACAAATACGATATGGGTGCCTTCAAGAAAAGAGCCTATGTTTCCCTAAAAAGGCTGACAACGGACCAGTGACCCTTTTGGTGTTGCTGATGTCTATGGGCGGTGGTGACCGCTCACCACTAGATGACCCACATGCTCGTTTGCTTTGGGGGGTCCCTCTAATACAAAAAAAGATAATGGTGGGCGCTTAACAAAGCAATATCCGTTCTTTTCGGAAACCAGCTATATAGATGAAATTTATTGCATTCAAAATAAAAGCGGTCAAGTAGGGCCGAAAATTCCGAAAAATCCATTATTTAACAAGAGATTGTCTTAGGTTTTCGCGATTGTTATACATTGAATTAAACAATTTTTAACAGAAGTATCGCGTTTTATTTATTTTGTTGAACCTGACGTTTCGATTGCTTTGCAGCGTCCGTGGTCGCAGGAAGACAGTTACAGGAAGTGGTGAGCGGTGGACACCGTGACCGATTTTTGTGTGAATCGGAACGTATATAATTAATCCATCCTGTCGGTAGATGTAATAATTGAATAACCAATGTAAGACAAATGTCACGTTAAAAATTGTTTAATTCAATTTACCAAGAGATTTTCATAAGACTAGAGTTTCAGCCGCCCGAATATTTAAAACAGCATTCCAAAGACGGTCTTTGGTCCGAGAAGGACTTTGAGTAGTAATTGGTGGTGTGTGATGGCGTCATAAGGCGATGATGACGAGATACTCGCGGGTCAACCCTGTACCCCATTGTGATAGAAGCGTTAAAAATTGGAAATAAAGTAGGGGCAGTATGTGCCAATTACGGTGAAACCACTTAAGTTGAATACGTAATTCGGAGATACAATCATATTTGCGAAGTTCAAATACGACCATACAGAAATACAAAGATTTTGAAGGCACTTCAGCTAGTTCAAAGTCAGTTTCGCTGACTCGATCTTGATCCTTCGTGTTCTTGCCTTTCCTGCTATGCCCTTTTTGTTGTTAACTGAAGAACAAATGAAAGGCAACCTGTCTTGGGAAGTACCTCCACCTCACACAAACCGCAAGCTGACATCACGCGATGTACCACGCGAGTGATACTTAATGTATCACAAGCGTTCATAGGCTACGGTAGCCGCTTAACATACTATATGTTTTTTTGCCTCCCGATGTTGTATAAAGAAAAAATATTAGTTTAAATGATATTTACTACCCACTGAGACAATAAATTTCGTCATTTTCGCTTTGTAGACTTCGAAGTTAAAAGCAATTGATATCTTTTTCTGACGTTTTTCATCACAAATTAAAAATCACGTGTAAATTTTCGATTGAAAATCTGTTTAACGACATGCAAGGAGGAGCTTTTCATATGATATCTCATTTGAATTAGTTCTAGTAGATTTAGGTCAAGTTGCATACGTATCTATTAGTATGTATGTATGTATATCTTCACGCCAGGTCTCTTGCGGGGTAGGCAGAGAGAAATATATATCTATTAGTCAAGCCCAGTATTGTGATAATTTATCTTGTAAATATTTATTTGTAAATAAAATTATTAAAATCGCGCTGATATAATAATTTACGTATTTTTATTGCAACATAATACTCAACAAACATATGAACATGTATTTTTTTATACAACGACGGAATGCATACAGCGCATTTTTTTTTAGACTACTAGATTGGCAAACGACCATGTGGCCTGCATTAGATAGTAAGCGGTCACGACAGCCTATTGACGCTCGCTACACCACGGCGATGTTGCGCACGCGCTGCCAATCTTGTAACCTAAGCCTGTTTCGTCACAGTATCCAGTAATTTCTCTGCCATATCTCACCCTTCAAACCGGAACACAGCTATATAAATATAGCTGCATGGCGGTAGACAGAGTTACCCACGCAGACTACTTTTGTACAAAGTCTCCCTCTGCTAAAATATATCCCAGCTGATGTAAAGCGGGTACCATAGCCTATTAAAGCTTGTAATATTTTAAGTATCACTCGTGCGATGCCTCATCTGCTGCTGACGCATCAACTCCTTAGGAGCTTACTGGTGACCTCACTCACGCGCAAGAACACAACAACCCTCTAGGGAGCTGTTATTTGGCTGCGCTTTCCTGTGAGGTGGAGGTACTTCCCCAGACAGGCTGCTTAGATGCGTCCTACTTCTCTTAAAGTCCCTCCTCCTAATCTCTCTTTCATAATCCATTCTTTATCACCTGAATATGATAATAAATAATAATGAACTGAATCCGAGAAAATCACTAACAAATATAAAAATATATAAAAATGATAATACTTACCGTACTAGACAAGAAAATTATCAACAACAAATCCTTTACAAATTATAATATTACATATAATAACCATTCGCTTTTTAAATTAAAAATACCTACTTTGCACAAGTTCGTAGGTTCAAATTGCGACGAGCGTTTTTTTAACTTTCCATTTCAATCTTCTTTACAAAACTCAACATATTATTCCAACTTTCATTTAAAAATTTCAATTCCTCATTTCAACCCTTTTAAAAAACCCAATCTGTTTGCAATATGTTTGGACAAGCAATGTATAAAACTATTTCACATTTCAATTGATAGCATTCAGATATACCCAGTTTTCCGCTCCTTTGTGTACGTGAACATATCTGTTTGTTTTGATCTGGGTGTTTTTAATAGATGTAGGGTGCATCAAAGCATCAAATGGGGAATTATCCCCACCTTTCAGAAAACCGCCAAATAACAACTCCCTGGAGGGTTGTTTTGTTTCTGCGAATGTATAAAACAATAACTTAAAATTATATAAAAAGCATAATTACTTGTTGGATAATGTGGGTCAGTATCAAACTGATCGCAGCCCCAGAGCAGAGTGTAGCCGCCGGCGTCTCATTAACGCTGTACCGTCACAAGGCTTCCCTTAATTCTATCAACTTTGTGCTCATTTTATTTTTCACTCGTCTCTTCTAAATTATTCTAATTTTAAAGTCCTAAAAGCGTCAAAAAGGTTCTTATAAATAAAATGAATTACATTGACGTTTTTGTACTATATTTTATTCCGTGTAATATTGAAGTATTGCTGCAGACATAGGCTCGTTATTTCTCGCTGTCAAATAAATATGGCTTGCATATGACAAATTCATGTTTTGATAGAGAATTTCTTTTATAGTCTCAGCACTTTAACTAGGAGTATTCGTTTTCGTTTTAAGCGTTGATTGAGTTTGTTTTTATGTTGATCCATAAACGACTAGTAACTTTTATTCCAATTAACTATAGTTGAGATGAAATTGTGTAGTAGAATAATTGATAGTTGAAATAAAGCAAAACAAGCAATGGGCATGTTTTGTTCTATAAGTAAGTTTGTTTACTTAATTTGGGCACAGTTCATGCACAATAGAAATCGGGATTAATGTATAAAATCAGCAACGATTTTATTATGTTGTATTATTGCATGTCTACTTTTATATGAAACCGAAAGATTTCTACACAATGCCTGCAGTGTATCGTCAATCGCTCCGGTTGAAGCGAGACTGCGGCCAACCAAACATTGGGCCCCGTTTAATTCAATATTGAATTAAACGGGGCTAGAATGGCGTGGCCGCATGCTCAGTAAGCGGGTAGTCACACATACAGACAATGACAGATTAAGCTATACACGCCCATGCATCTTATGTCGTTGCAGCGTGCGTTAAAATTATAGACTTTGATGCAGAAATGTTTACTTCTAATATTTACCACATATCAGCTCAAATTTTAAGCATTTTATGCAACGTCCTCGAGAGTACAGATAAATAATGGTGACAATTCCGCCTACGTCTATCTACAAATAAAGTTAGTCTTGTACTGGGAGACAGCCTACGGTTAACCGCAATAGCGAAATAGCCGCCGCTTGACCGCATGCGTTCAATTGGAAGTACGGAGACCAACCGCAATGGTCTGCCGCACGCAGTGGCAAAACAGTGCGAATAGGCTCTTAGATGTTTACTTAAGTATTTGAGAGAAATAAATAAAAACAATTAAATGGTACCTTAATATTCGTTTAATTAACTAGAAACATTAACAAGTTATTATAAAAAGAATAAGACATAATTAAGACGCTAATATGGTCATTGTTTAACGTAATCTCATATCTGTTAACACAATGTTTATGTTCTGCGACAGCCATATGCTGAATGTCGACACGTACGCTGCTGGAAGTTGCCATATAAATGTTTCATTATTACCTAGAAAAATAACTTTATACATTGAGAAAATGGCAGAAACGGTATTTCAGTGAGATCACAACGCCAATATACAAAATTAAGAACCGGATAAAGTCCAATTTATAAGCTACAAATATGGATAGTCTAGTGCCAGAATTTTATCTAGGAAGCGGTGTGGCTTAGATTTATCCCTAACTCATTTCGTATTTATTAAACAAAATGGGAAATTTATGGATTAAATGACAATATTATACGACTCGGTATACCACTAAGGTCATATTAAGTTGTCAAATAAATAAAGAGCATCGGCCAGTAAAAATTAATCACAGTTTAACAGTTGATGGCAATACGTTAATAATTTCGTAAACAAAGAATTACATTCACAGTCCGCGTGAACCGAGATACCTGAAACAATCTACCACCATACGCATAAAAATGAGAATTAGTGATATAAATTATAAATTTTCAATGTATAATATGTGATTATTAAAATTGCATTCGAATTATTTTACTGTTATAACACAACTTAATGGTGGAGGCAAATTATTCCTAGAGACTGTAGAACTGTATCGAAATTAACCTCGGAATGAAGTTTTTACGTTCTTATAATGCTAACAGGATTTAGTTATATAGATAATATTTATATATACTGAATGAGTGGAACTCTATTATCGCGACAGGTGTCAAAACAGGCAATTTCAAAATGCTGTCCATTGCATAATCATAAATGCAAAACGTGCATACTAAACATTTTTTGATAATATTTCACAATTTACTTCCCAGTTCAATATTTAAATACAAAAGCTTATTTTTTACCGGAAACGTTCCTTTGTTGTTCGTATTACTACCACTATTATAACCAGTAGTAACACTGCAAATGAAATCTACCCATATTACTACTACCAACCCACTACTAATGTCAGACAAGCATTTTTTTACTGTCATATTTTTATACATATAACAAAAGGGGGCATACAAGCATATACCTCACCTGATACAAAGTGGCTACCGCAACCTAGTACGCTTGCAATACAGGAATAATCGCCCGCGCGTAACCACTGTTGCTAACACGGCAACTTCTTAAGAGCACATACGTGCATATGTGCTCTTAAGAAGTTGCTACTACATTTTAAACCTATATTATACCACTAAGGTGGCAAACAAACGTACGGCCGGTCTAATGGTAAGCAAATATAGTATTTTAAAGTAATTGTGTTTTCTTTATAATTAATAAGGAATTTGAAATGAAAGAATCATTAACTAAACATCTATGCATTAGTTGAAAACTTTTTCGTTAGATTTTACTTTAGATCATCTTGGTAAAAGTTTAGGTTTCCTAATAAAAGTAAAAAAAAAATCAACTCCATGAGGGCGGAGCAATAGCATCAGCTAATATGAAATAAATAAGGCGTTATGCCAATTTATTGAGCTAATCCCGAGATAATCTCGAAACGTGCGAAAATGTCGACGGAATTTTCTCATATAAATAGTAAAGTAAGAAATTTAGTGGAGCAGACAATTTACTGGAATCATTTCGCTTGGAAACAAACCCAATATTTGATATATTTTTTTATATACCACTAAGGTAAAACAAGCTTACGGCCTGCCTGATGGTAAGCTGTTACTGTAGCCTATGGACATTTTGAACACCAGGGGTGTCACTCTTGCGTTGCCGACCCTGTAAGAACCTCTTCACGCCTATCTTGAAGAAACCCATACCCTCCCTTGGGAAAACCTCGGCAGATATGATATAGCTTCTGCATATTGAATATACCGACTGTATCATTATAACCAACTTAAAAAAAGATGGAGATAAAGATTCTCAATTCGTCTGTATAAACATATTTTTTATGTATAATGGACATAACTTCTTTATTCATAAACCGACTTTAATGACTTTTATTGCGTTGGGTTCAGTATACGTCCAAGAATTTCCGATCTTAATCTCATTAGTATTGAATTTCGCACTCCTTAGATACACCAGGAAACTCCCCAAAAATAGGAAATTTATACTGACTGAGGTATTGTTAGGACTATAAAATCCTAAAATAAGATAGGCACCTACTGCGGACAAAATAATTTTGAACTTTTTAGTTAACGCATGTTTCTGTTGTGTTTTTTGAAGTTGGTTTTTTTAATTATATAATGTCAATTGTACAACAAATATTTTTTGTAACTAGGTGACATATTAAATAGCATATGTTAATTTAAATCTTATTATTCAATTTTAGTCCTTTATCTATTGTGTGTAAGACTTTATATGTGTTAATAGGGGATACATTGTCCTTTGTCTATAAGGTTACACTACCAAATATCAATATCCACCATCGACAAACTGTTGCGTAAAAAGACGAATAATATCGTTAATAATCTACTATACGCAGTTTCAAATGTTTCAGCAACAAACAACTGTAAACCAATGTAGTACCCGTGATGGTGCACTAGTGAAGTATCGTGTATAAATAGTATAATTTTGCAAGTAGTTTTAACGAAAAATGACAAATCGTTTACATATATCAAAAATGATAAAGTACCCAAAATTGAAGCCTGAGAATCTCCCAACAGATGATCCGGATGATCTGACTACATCAACATGGTTTTTTTTTAATTCTATTGTTAAGATATGATGCTATCAAGTCCACTGATCTGTTCTTAATACTGTAATAGCTTGCGCATGAGGGTTGCTTGATCGACACAATCAAATGCCTTTTTCAGATCACAAAACACACCAACTGTATTATTCGACTTCTCCCAAGCAATAAATATGTGCCTTAAAAGTGCCCCACCTGCATCGGTCATCGAGCGACCTTCCATAGAGCCATATTTCTCCGAGTAATAAAGCTCGTTTTTATTAAAATATGTAAGTTGGCTAAGGATTATTTTCTCGAAAGTTTTACTGAGCACAGAAATAATGGAAATCGGTCGGTAATTATCGGGATCGCCTTTGGCCCCCGACTTACACAAGGCATTACCTTACTTAATTTCATCATATCTGGGGAAATACCTATGTCAGTGCACTTGTTAAAAATTAACGCTAAGATTGAAGCGATATCCTCTATTACCTACATTACTTAGTACTACTCTAACGGACGTATCCCATAAATCATCAGAGTTTTTAAAGTTTAATCTCAAGGCATTCATTATACCTTGTGGTGTATTACACTCAAAGCTAATTGTAGAACTACTCTCGGGGACATTACTATGTAACCATCTTTCGGCTTTTGATTGTTCGGAATTCAGGGCGGCAGTAGTAGCCACGGGGATATTAGCAAATAAATGCTTATTTGCCAATGTCCCCGTGACTATGAAACTTTACGCCACATGTTATTCATGACTGATAATATTATTATTTATTTTGAGTTCAATGTGACGGTTACGTGGTTCTATTTTACATGTTTCGTTGTTAATAATGTTCCAAGTGGTGCTTATTCTATTACTAGAATTCTAGATTTACTGTCGAATGTATAGAGCTTTAGCAGAGATACCTTCTTAATTAATTTCTAATGTATTCTAAGACGCTAGAGCCTCTGTTATATTGTACTATTGCGTACAATTCATACAGCCGTTTACGGCTTCGATGACTTTTTTTTATACTACGTCGGGAGGCATACAAGCATATGGCCCACCTGATGTAAAGCGGGTACCGTAGCCTATTAACGCTTGTAACATATATCACTCGCGCGATGCCTCCTCTGCTGTTTACACAGCAACTCCTTAGGAGCTCAACGGTAACCTCGACGAGCTGCTTTGATGCGCCCTACCTCTCTAAAATCATCCAGACCAAGACAAACAGACATACGCTTGCCTACACTAATGTTTTTAATTTAAAGACATTGTTAAATTCAGATTCTACAGTATCAAATAAATTTCTGTAGTGTACATCTGGATCATCCTCTTCAGAATATAATAATGGTGTCTTTGCGGAATATGATAATGAATATAATAATGGTGACCTTTTATTGAAGATGTCGACACTGCTAGGAGACCCCAATCTATGTATGATTTTTTGTGGTGCTGTGTTATCACCACCGTTGTCAAAAGTTGCCAATTAGCCGAGATGATCCAACGAAAGATTGTTGTTGAAATAACTGGAGTACTATTACGGAATATGTTGTCAATATATGTGGCCGGGGTTACAGATACCCTAATTGGCTCAAGAAACAAATTTGTCAAATAAAATATTTTAACAAATTTAAAAGTCTAGTAGGAAGTGAGGTTTCTAACAGGTTAATATTAAAATCTCCGCACACTATAATTGTTTTATTACTAGTACATATTTTTCCGAGGACATCCTCTGTAATCAATCCGGACTCAAATAAATATTCACTTGAGGTTGTCTGTATATGCAAATAATAATATGACGCTCAAGTTCCACAGATGACATTTCAATAATACACTCGATAGATAGTTATCACGTCGATACGAACTATATATTTTAAACCATATTTTATTACGAACGCGCTAGAAAGACTATAATTATCGATATGATAGCTTAACTCGTGAGGTTTCAACCAGTGTTCTGTGAAACATAATACTTGAATATCCAAATCTTTCAACATTAATTCGATTTCCAATTGTTTGCCAGCCAAACCATGTATTTGTTGACGATGTATTTGTGGACGCGTTGGCCGTTGTCTGATTATTCAGTTTAAAACAGGTAACGCTGAATCATTTATACTTTATCGTCAATAAGATTCGTCCCCATATACTTCGTTAGATTCAGAGTAAGAATGTTCAAAACATTGACTAGTCTACTACACAATATAATGGCGGTACTAGCTACAGTCAACTCACTAAGATTTATACTATAGACAATCCTCTTAAGAGACGCCCCAAGGCAAACACGTATTTTACAGTTTAATTGATTACTTAATATAGTACTAAATCCCTGGCCTAATTTGTCTGAAAATATACGAATATTATCAGCACTATTATTTGACTTAATGCTTTTATTAAATACTAGCTGTGCCCGCAACTTCGTCCGCGTGGAATATTATTTATTTATGTCTGTTAATAAAAATAAATAATTATTCTAAAATAAAAGTAGCCTAAGTTACTCCTTATTACATCAGCTATCTGCCAGTGAAAGTCCCGTCAAAATCGGTCCAGCCGTATCAGAGATTAGCCGGAACAAACAGACAGACAGACAAAAATCTTTAAAATATTCATTTTGGTATATGTACCGTGTATACAACCATATGCATTTAGTAAAAAGCGGTTATTTTGATATTACAAACAGACACTCCAACTTTATTTATCTATATAGATGTATAGATTGATGGGATTGAACTGCCATTGACACATTGCACTTCTTCAGATGATTGTGTGACTATGTTTACTGTTGGTTGTAAACAAACACACAGCTGCCTATTTGATAATGAGTCGAAGCGATGCATCTTGTAATTGCACAAATCTACTAGTTCGTGGACTGCTTGAATGTGCTAGCTTATTTGATTATGCTAAAATTCAAACTTAATAGTAATGCTTTATAAAGATGCTTCCAATGACATTATCTGTGACTGCAGATTTCTTGCGTTGTTGTCATACATTTCTTTCCCTGTGTTGAAGTTTCATATTACATAAGATAAAGTCATGTAACAAATTATAAACATCATGTAACAAGTTCATTGGTTCTATTCTAAGTTGACATAGAGTAGTTAAAGCCCTCCGTTTTTATTACCTTTTCTGCTTTTCTCAAGAATCCATTTATTTTACAGATTTTTTTTTTATTTTAACACGACTATTTAACATATTATTACTGTTCATCGTATTCTTTAGAATATCCGTGACCGACGCCGGGTCGCGATCAATTAATATGTTGTAAAGAATATTGTTTGTAAGCCGCGTATGATTCATAACCTCTGACTCCCTTAGCTGTTCAAGATTATGAACAGTTTTATAAGCTTCGCACTAACTACTCTCAAGCTGATTAATGCGCTTCTGGGCCTGATCATCAGCATTGCAACATTCGTCAAAGGAGGACACAATGTTGTGAATGATTACGTTGATATACTACTTCTGTCAAAGACAGTATTTTTTTTAACTAATGTAGTCTCATAGCTACGTAATCATGTTTAAAAAATGAGTAATGAGTAAAAATGAGTAGTGAGGAGTATGAGTATGAGTACGATGCACCCTCTTAAAATTTCCTGTAATACTTTTTTAACACTTTATATTTCTTTATATAGTCACTTCAAATCTTTTGTTGTACAAACTTAGGAGATGAAAAAAGTATCTGCAGGGTATAGGGTATAACGGTTATTTTTTACCTTTTTGTACGGTACCCTAACACGAACATTTCGAATCTCGGTGATTTGGTACTTTTTACCCACTTGACCTAATCCTTAATAACTAATAAAAAAATAATCCTTAATAATAACATTCGTTCAAATCCACTTTCTTTAATGCATAAATGTGGAATTTAATTATGAAAAAGGCAGATAAGTGTAATTTGATCTTGCGGGGAGATCATTCGGTATATATATAATATATATTTCTTTTTCGGGACAAGCCCACCACTCATACCCACCACTGTGTCTCCTGTGTCCTGTTGCTAACAGATCCGGGGCACCACACCAACGCGGCCGATGGCATTTCGCGGGGTCGTTTAGTGGGTATACCGTCGGACAGCCGACGGGGAGTCCCACACTACCACCGGAGGCCACCCAGGCACCGGTGGTGTGCGTAACGCATTTTTCCCCGCGTCACAAAAAAAAAAAAACCACTGTGTCTCCTGTGTAGCCAGAATTAACAGCGTCGACCACCAAAAAGTTTTGGAATTGACTTCCCCTCTTGGCAAAGTGAGAGACAGCAATATGACAAATAAGGCATTAAAAAACCTCAAAGATAATTCTCCCTTGTTGCCACCAAATCAGAATAGTATATATACTATTCCGGAAATGACATGCAAGGAATTTAACATATCGTCCCACTCCCGACGCCAGAGATCGCACTCTCAAAGAACATGATGTGCTGTTTGCTCGAATTCATGATTTGTCGTAGAAATCTCACATAAAGGCGATGACACAAGTTTAAACGAAAAGAGTTTAGGTCTAAAGTTTCCATTTCCAGTTAAAAATTGCGCAACGGGATGATGACTTCTAACCACTGTTTACTTAATCTGTCTCGCGCTGATTGACAGAACAGATACAAGTGCCGTCCTTTAGTACAAATTTCCTATCTTTCTTGCCATTCAGACGTCAAAGTTTCAAATTGGTTTGAACAGTCTTAAGTATTTTGTTATGATCGCAGTGTTTTAGAAAATCAGGGTGCATGTTATTAAAGATTTAGTACATTGAAGCGCGGCGTTGTATTTCCAAGTCAACTGGTAACACGCCTGCCAGCACTGGTAGT
Organism: Pyralis farinalis; assembly: GCA_947507595.1. Classification (NCBI taxonomy): domain Eukaryota; kingdom Metazoa; phylum Arthropoda; class Insecta; order Lepidoptera; family Pyralidae; genus Pyralis; species Pyralis farinalis. Next base: position 21,436,206 of record OX382274.1, read on the forward strand.
GCCTCGGTGCTCACAGTCTACTATATGTTTTAATGTGTCTATCTATAACTAATTAACTAGTTTATATAATCTCATTCGGTAATATTCTTAAAGAAAATTAAAAAATTTAATTAAACCATTATTCTCCTAACAAAACAATGCTTTAAAACAATTTTTTAATTATTAAAGTACAAGTGTCCCGACCAAGGAGGTTTCAATTCAATTTAAGTACACATTATCTGTGGTGAGCGCGCTACGCGCGCAACGCGCACGCGTGCTGGATCCGAGCCAATAAACCAATAACAGACTTTTTCCATTTTGGCGCTATTTCGTACATACGAATTTGAGTAATATTTTGTTGGATAAAACTTTAGTAGCAAAAATGTCAAGCAACACCGATGATACTGATAAAAATTTAACTCCACCTGACATTCTAGAAACAGCCAAGAAACTGACGAATAGTCTTTTGCCAGAAAAATCAAGAAAAGCGTACGACAAATGTTACCAAGACTTTATAACTTGGAAAATGAACAAAAAGGCTAACTCATTTTCCGAAAACGTTTTGTTAGCCTACTTTCAAGAGTTATCGGATAACTTTAAGTGTTCGTCCTTATGGTCTTAATATTCTATGATTAAAAGTACACTGAGTATTTACAACGAAATTGATATTACCAAATATTCAAAACTTGTATCATTTCTGAAACGTAAATCGCAAGGATATAAAGGGAAGAAAGCCAAGACATTTTCAGCTGAACACTTAAATAAATTTTTAAATATATCTTTAATAACCGATAAATTATATCTTTCAACGAAGGTAAGAAGTATTGATTTATTAAATAGATAAATAAAAGTTAAATAGAATATATTAGTTACTAAACGCCATCTCACTAAGTAATGGCTTTATACATAGATATTTACTGGCTTCATATTACTTAAGTACTTATAATATTGTTACAGATTGCACTAATATTTGAAATAATGGGTGCCTGCCGAAGACAGGAATTATACAACATTAAATTCAAAGACGTCGAAGTTTTCGAATCATCAATTTTAGTTAAAATTTGGAACACAAAAAACAAAATAGACCGATCTTTTACCATAACGGCAAATATTACCAATTATGTAAACAATACATAGAACTGCGACCAAATTCATGTAGCAATCCTTCCTTCTTTTTGAATTACATATCTGGGAAATGCACCCAACAAAGAGTTGGTATTAACAAATTTGGAATGTTGGGTAAAACGATAGCCAGTTATCTTAATCTTCCAAACTCAGATTCGTACACGGGACATTGCTTCCGCAGAACTTCTGCAACCTTACTAATCGATGCTGGCGGAGACATAACAGCAGCAGCATAAAGCATCACGGAGGGTGGAAGTCAACAACAGCTGCAGAAGGCTACATAGACGATTCTATAACTAACAAAATCTTAGTATCCAATTCGATACTCAATTCCATAGAAAATAATAAAAATGAAATTAATATAAACGTTCCATTGTCAACCCCGACAACGACTAGCTCTTATAGCGCCCCCCAGCCTGTTATTCAGGTTCAGTTTCATAATTGCAATATTCAAAATGTGAATAATTATTATAATAAATAATTTGTTTCTTTTATATTGCATTTTATTTAATGTAGCTACCTATAGCCATGAGATTAAATAAAGTAGTGTATGCAACTGCATATAATCGGATATTAAAACACTCGTGTAATCTTATTTTGAAACTCGCCTGCGGCTCGTTTCAAAAAACTACACTCATGTTTTAATACCCTCTATTATATGACAGTTGCATAAACTACTATTATTTCATATATCGCACACCACACCACACGGTCCAGTTTGCAATTGTTTTTAAATTCATGTTTATGTCACAGAATTTCATAAGCATACCAAATTTTAACTGAATTGGACTTACACAAGTGATCCTATAAGGGTTAAAACACTGTTCTGTTCTCTAGTACAGAATAAAATCAACAACTCAAGCCACATTCACTCTTGAATGCATTTGACATCCCTTTACTTTTTGTTTTTATCATTTGTCATAGAATCCCTCATAACCCCTGCCTTCAACAAAGGCATAAATAAATTTCCATATACTTCGTTTAATTAAATTCATACTTTTCATTTAAAAAAGGTTTATTATTCCTATACATTACGACAATTTTATAGTTACGGGTATAAGAATTTTTGCCGAAAGTTTAGAAGTAAATAAACCAATGACACTTAACACCAATATTTCAATTTAACTGTATCATAAAAATAATGAAGTTCCGACCTTTACCACGGAGTTTTCCCTTTAGAAATAGGTAGGTAAATATTCTGAGTATGGACGATTAAAGAATGCGACCCGTATAAGTGTTCCGTTGAGCGCTAAGTTATTTTTTGAGTCCTTTCCGCATTTCCTTATATTTCCGTCGCCGCAGAAAATTTATTTCGGCCCGGGAAGTGTAAGTAATACCAGAACGGACCGAATGGCGAATATGCGACAGGCGGCACCTAATATATCACGGAAGCTAAACTTTAATCTTGCCCTTTAGAAGTGCACCCGTCCAGACATCGATTTGCACCGACACAGCGACATTAAATAAAATGGCACAAAAATTATTATACATTTATTTGTTCCTATGAAAATTATGTGTAATTACAGTTTGTAACCACATATTCACAGCGTATAATACTGATTCTATATATATCTATCTATATAATAAATATTGAATGTGGTACTTCAACACAAATATACAAAAAATATGTAAATTTAAGTCAACGTATTTTAACAATTGTATTTATAACCCACGACTTTGTGCCAAAGGCGAGTAATCATTTAATACGGAATAAAATATGAACAGTAGGTGTGCGCCATTTTATAGAGGTAACATTTAAAAATATTTTTTCTAAGTTGACATCCCAACCTTCTCCCAACGATCTCATCGCAGATGACCAAATTTAATTTCAGCAGGCACTCGATCTCTTTATTGGGCTATGTTACTAAACATACAGTTTCTTAAAAATAATATTTACTTATCCATTATATACCTAAACTAATTTTAGGTAGTTGATCCCCTAGACCCGTTACGTATTAGTTATATTCCCTTTTCCATAGACCTTTTCCATGTACCATGATGATGATGATGACTTATTGTCAAGTCATACTAACGCTTACTAGTAAGCTTACTATGCTGTGAAATGTTCTATTGTTATTAAATTTTACAGTCTATTTTGTGCTATTATCTACTTATGTGCTACAAACTACCGTACGAGAGACAATAATTAAAGTAATAGAAAATGTTGAAACTCCGTCATCATTATATATATATCACGAAATCAAATCTTACAATTAAATTACTCTTATATCGTAAATTAATAATCTTGATTACTTAACTTTACATCAAATATTTGATCTAATAAAATCGACCTAGATACACGTAAATAAATTATCTAAACTATACTATTCTAATACATATCCAATACTTCATTTCAGAGATCACTCATAGTTGAATGCGACATTCTTCAAGACGAGCTCGGTGGCTCAGTCGTGAATGATGCGAATTTGACACCAATACTCGTGGGTTCGATGTGTGAGAAAACAAGACAAGCATTTGTGTGCATGAACATATCTGTTTGTATTAGTCTGGATGTTTTGAGAGAGAGGTAGGGCACATCAAGCACCCGTCTGGGAAAGTACCTCCACCTCACAGAAAACCGCACTCAAATAACATCTCCCTAGAAGATTTGTTGTGTTCCTGCGTGAGTTGCTGTGTAAGCAGCAGAGGAGGCATCTCGCGAATGACACTTGACACTTAATACGTTACAAGCGTTAATAGGCTACGGTAACTGCTTTACATCAGGTGGGTCGTATTTTTGTATGCCTCCGGTCGTTGTATAAATTGTACAAAGAATCGTAATATATCGTAATATCGTTGTATAAAGAAATACGTAAAATATGACGATTTATTATAAGGTACATTTTGTTGTTTAGATATCAGAGTTCATTTGTTTCTAGCGTAGAATAATGCAAAAACTGAGTACGTTCCTCTAATTACCTGTAATCAAACAAATAGAACATTTTATTAAATTTAACTTGATTTCCGCGCGTAATTTCTTCTGCGTGGATCTCGAAATAAATAAAACCGTTTTTAACCGCTACATCTGACTTAGTTTGATTTTCGTTAAGAAGTTACAACTGCAAAGGCTTACAAATATGAAATACTAATAGTTAAAAATATATTTATAGGCAATATTCTTCACTAATTTATGAATAGGTGAAAACCATCAAGCTTCTAGGGCAGATTATGCGTGGGGAAGTTAACTATTACCACCCATGTGAGAACAAACTCTCAGATCTATTTCCGAAAATTTGACACTCAGCTCTTGAGACATGTTCATGATCATTGCAACAGACTTTGAAGAGAAGTTATAATTGTTTAAATTTGAATAAAAGAAATCGTGGTACAAATTCGATTTTGCCTTGCACCCAAGAAAAATTGTGGCTTCTATATAGCTTTGACTTTCAGCCTAGTGCTGTTGCACAGTTTAGGAGATTTCAAATTCTGCAACTATATAACAGGAGACTGCACATGCAACAGGAGACTCCACATGCAACATGAGCCTATGGCAGACCCGGCGATTTCAATGAATTCAAAAGTTTTATTAATTTAATTTCAGTATGATATGACGAGTGTATATCGCATTTGTAATATCGATTAAGTATCAAATAGAAAGTATAGAAATCCTATTATTTACAATAATAGGCAACTTTACCAGGTCCCGAACTATCTCTGTACCAAATTTCATTACTATTTGTTCAGTGAATGATCAAGAAAAGACACAGAAAAACAGAGTTACTTTTGCATTCATAATATTAGTATAGAAGGCAACACAAAGAAGTTAGACTTTTTCTTTGTTTATTCATCACATCCGTCATATCCCCAACGAAGAGGAGTACTTAAAAATGTAATGAAAACGTAGCATGATCGATTTTGCGCATGAAATAGTTTTGGCATCGTGATTCTGCGATGGATTTTGATGAAATTCTGAAAGCTTACTTGAGATGTAAGCTTTCACAGTAATATTTTTTATTTAGACAACAACAGCATTTAGTATAGTTGTGTACCGAAAATATTTAGGGTTCCTGCGTAAAACTTGAAAAGCCACTACGCCGCTGTCATTAGCTAACAGATAATAAAAATATTACCTAAATCAAAATGTATTACCAATGAACAAACCGTTAAAAAGGTTGCGTGTGTGAGTTCAATCATTTTGAAGCCTTTCATGACCGGCGGGTGTAGCGCTTGCGCACACGCTCGAACTACCAGCTGTTGATGGTTGCGGTGTGGTGGGGGAAGCGGCGGGCACGCGTGCCAACCACAGTAGAATATTGCGTCCGACAACAATGATGCCTAATGAAATCAAAAAACAAAAATATCAAGTGCATATTATTATTATTATTTATTTATTTATTACACCAGTTTACATAAACATTTTATAAAAACAATATTAATGCATTTTAGAAACCACTGAGGTTTGACGCAAATGCAATGATATCACTACATCAAGACACAGTCATGTAAAAATTACCTACAATGTAAAATAAGAATAGTATAGAATAGTTTAACTACAACAATGAGATTCATCAGTGACCGGGCAAGTACGTTCGAAGACATATATTACGAGTAGGATTAGGATAAGTGGGTATCATAAATAATACATATACCTACAAAAAGCAACTAAGTATACGGTAAATATGAATTATAATTTAATTAAGATTTATTTTATTGCAGGTAATAACAATAATCATATAGTATAATTAATTTGTTTTCAAGTTCTTAAGTGAAATTATACTGTTTTTGCTACTTAAATTGTCCAAAAAGCACTTTTTTAATTTATATTTTATATTATTCATAACAAGATTTTTATTTAAATCAGGTGGTAGTTTATTAATTAAGCGAGGTACAACGCATCGTTCTCTCGCCGTACACGTTGGTGGCGCGTGATGTTTGCAGCCGGTTTTGTACTATTGCTCGTGTCAAGTCAAGTTTAAAATATTTTTCTTTTATTAATTTATTTTATTGCACATGTTTATAGACAGTTACAGACAATTATCTATTTCTTATCAGCTAAACATGGACCCTGGTAGGGTATGGCATGGCATGGCATGTAATGGTAGTACATTGCGTTTTTTATTTGTCAATTTTACTACATTGGTAACGAAAATCCAAACAATCACATGTTTTCCGAGACTCCTATCAGACATGAACTCTCCGACTGAATAATAGCATTTTTGTTTCAGTAGTTCATTTACTTTATTTCTATATTTATTAAAATTCTGTTCTTTTTTTATCTCGTCAGGCATTTTATTATAAATTTGAATAGCTCGATAGTATAGTCCTGATTTATATATCTCTAGTTTGGGTTCTGGTAAAATTAGATCATAATTACGGCGGGGATTCTTTTGAAATTCGAAATAGTGCAAATGTTTACGGACAAATAGAGCCATTTCAAATATGTAAAGGCAAGGCAAAGACAGTATTTTAAATTTCAGAAAATGAGCTTTGCAGCTGTTTGGTTGATGAATATTGGCTATAATGCGCAAGCATTTCTTCTGCATTAGAAACAGGTATGTAGGAATCGGTCGTGTCGTGGGCATCCGTACTGTCGCCCCACAGGACTATACCATAACGGAACCAAGCCTGTGCATACGCGTGATATACCGAGAGAGGGCAATCTGTATGCGTATTTATTTTTAGTACGGTTAACGCGAACAGAAATTGTGACAATTTTGATTTGATATTTGAAATATGGTTTTTCCAGTTGATGTGAGTGTCTATGGTTAGGCCTAACAATTTAAATTTGGTAACTTCTTCTATTTTATTTGCTGTTTTAAATGTATTTAGGTCAATAGGGTGCTTTTGATGTGGTCGAAATTGAATGAATTTCGTCTTTTTTTCGTTAATAATGAGATTGTGTTTTTGGAGCCATTTTTTACTGATTCGAAGACATCGGTGATACGTTTATTTTTATCTCTATTGTTTGGGCATGCGAACAGCAGAGCGACATCGTCAGCAAATAGTATGCTTTTCGGGTCTGTTATTCTTGGGAGGTCGTTAATATAGGCAAGGAATAATACGCAGTCCAGCACGCATCCTTGAGGAATAGAAGAATTCGTAGTCCGTATGTTAGATTTTATAGTTGTTAATTCCTGCATGTTTTCGTCTAAGTGGTCTATTTGTACATACTGTTGACGGTTTGATGATTTAATCCATTCGTAAACTGGGCCTCGAATTCCCATTCCGTGTAGCTTCTCTAATAGGACATCATGTCTTACCATATCGTATGGCTTGGACATGTCCAACAACACACCCACTGCATAGTTTTTATTTCTTAAACAGTTTAAGATTTTTTGTATGTAGTTGAAAACTGCTAGTGTTGTTGAGTGACCATATTGGTTTTTATTGAGAATTGTGAACTTTTCGGAAAATGAATATATTCTGTTGGATATGGGCTTTTCAAAAACTTTTGACATTGTTGAAAGAAGAGCGATGGGTCGATAATGGCTAGGGTCAAACGCATGAGAGCCTTTTTTTAAACATGGTTTAATTTTGCCAATTTTGAATCTGTCAGGGAAATATGATTCTGTATAAGATTGATTAATCAAGTCTACTAGCACCGGAGTTAATTCTTCGCAACAAAATTTTACTAGAACAAGGGGGATATCGTCAATACCTGAACTGTATTTGTTGGGAAATTTGTGGATTATAGATTTTATCTCGTTTTATGTTACTGGTTGTAAGTATATAGAATTTAGCGATGGCTCATGTATGCGGCAGTCTGGTGTCCGACTGTCATTAGTATTATGGGTGTTTTTTATTTTTACCAACAGATATATAATACTCGTTGAGCTGCAACTCTGCAGCTGATATTGGGCATTTTAAAATTGTGTTATTGGATTTGTGTAGTACAATGTTCGTAGTGATTTTATTCGATTTTCGTTTTGTTATTTGTTTTATAATACTCAACATGCTCTTAGTTTTGTTTGTAAATCGTTTCATCGTTGTCGCATAGTTGATTTTTATACATTTTTTTAGTATTTGCGAGTAGTATTTGTAATGCTTTTTCAATTGTAATGCTTTTTCAAAATCTCATAACCTGTCTGATTTATTAGTATTTTTAAGGCTCTTTTGTTTCTACAAGCTGTTTTTAACCCTTTAGTCATCCAGGATATTTTAGTCTGCGGTTTTTCTTGTACTTGTTTATATATTATATGTTTATCCAATAATTCTTTCATTTTATCGTCAAATTTATTATAATTTAAATTTATTGAAATTTTTCGAGTCAATACTTGACTCCAGTCAACATCTTTTAAGGCTAATTTAAATGCAGTCATATTTTTTTTTTTATTAAAGCATATTTTTGTAGTATTTTGTAACTTGTTTTGTGAGTTTGTATTTAATATGAGTTTGTAAACTAGACCTTTATGGTCTAATATACCCAGATCTTCAACAGTGATATTATATGTATTGTTGTTTGTGAATATGAAGTCTATGCATGATGAACTTTTATTTGTGACTCTAGTAGGGATGTTGACAATTTATTTTAGGTCATGCTCTAGCATGGTATTTATTAGTTTAGAATGGTTGTTTGGATATTTTCCCTATCGATATTGAAGTATCCTGTTATAATAATTTGTATGTTATTTTTTGTCTTGATTTTATCTAACAATTTATCAAGAACTGCAAAGATGGTGTCTATATCACGGTGAGGTCTGTATATATTGATGATGAGAACTTTATTCTTAAGTTCCACTGCACAACACTCCACTACGTGTTCTATCGAAAGTTCATATAAGTCCGTCCTTTCAGTGAATTTTAAGTTTTTTTTAATAGAATTGCTATTCCTCCTCCCCGTCGCTCGCTTCGATAGTAGCCTGCTCCAAAAGTGTACTCCTCGATCTGGACCACCTCATTTTGATCTGCTGTTATCCAGGTTTCTGTTATACAAGCCACGTGGATGTTCAATTCCTGTAAAATATTTTCTACTATAGGTATCTTATTCTTTAGACTCTGTGTGTTTTGTAGCAGTATATTGAATTTATTCTCGAAAGGACTGTTTACTTATTACGCTTATTTGTTCCTCGTGTGTTTTATTTCCTTTTTTTAATATTACAATATTGTTCTTTTCTCTCTATGATTTGTGGGTTATTTATTTCTGTTCTCCTAGATGTGTTGAGATATTCTTTGCCATTTATGTATAGCCTGTTATTTCGGATCATTGCATGTTTACCATCATTTCTCGCCTCTTTCAAAATGTTACGTAATTCTCTTAGTTTAATAATTTCACTTCTGTCAAGATATTTTGTTATTGCATAACCACTATTTCTGAAGTATATGTCTTGTCATTCTCTTGCTGGTAAGTTCGATTTCTAGCGGCCTGTGGCGTTAGGTGGCTTTTAACATAGTATAGTGTATTTTTAGGTGAATTGATAAAATTTTACAGTGTTTAAAAATACTGAAATCATCATTCTGATATTGTAATTTAACTTGAGTGGATACAATCGACTTTAGTATTTTTAAATGTAATCTATATATATTGTTTAAGTATGTATTACATGTCCGTCCGTAGCTGCTCAGACCATATTGTATGTAGGACTCGACGACGGCTTAAGATCTTTATATTTCCAAGAAAAAATAGTAATTTGTTACACACTTCATTAATGTGAAGTTTCCAATTTAGTCTATTAACAATTACTAGCCCGAGGAGTGTATGCGAGTCAGCAAGTTCTATGGTAGGGCAACAGCATCCTCTACTACTGGAGCTATGTAAACACGCATGGTCATGACCTACTATAACTTTAGTCACTAACGTGGTTTTTAAGTATGGTGATTTGATGTGCAATAATTTAGTTTTATTAGCATTAAGTATAAGACCAACATCATGGGACTATCTACAAAGCATATTAAAGTCCGATTATAATCCTGTCTAGATCTTTAGGCAAGTATCATCGGCGTATTGGTAACAGGTACTCTGTTTCATGCAGTTTTTCATAACGTTGACATAAGACAGGAAATGTAATGGCTAATAATAATCTAATATCGAGATGACTTCTAAAAGAGACTATCACAAGTATGTGTAAACATCATTATATTTAATAAATATATAAAATCCCAAATCATAAATTCTCATCAAAACCTAACTTAGGTCTTATCTAATACTGACTCAAACCGAACCTGGACTGGTTCAAACCTGATATATAAATCTCAAGGCTAATTGTAAGTCGGGTTGATCTATGGACAGCGTATTTTTTTTTGTTATTGATGAAGAAAAACTACTTTTTGTTACCTAAATATATACATAACTGTGCAGTCAGGAGTTATGGCGATTAAAAAAAATGAGCGAGCCTTACAGTAGTCGCATATGATGTGTAGGTAATATCTGATATCTAACCTTAGTAAAAGGAATCTAAAATTAAACTATAATTATAAATATTTAAGAATTTTTGCCATCAACTCTTGAGGATTTGATTTCAATACATGACAATTTTTTGTATGCATAAACATGTCCATTTGTCTTGGTCTGGGTATTTTTAAGAGACGTAGAGCGCATAAAAGCTGTCGTCTGGGGAAGTACATCACAGAAAATCCACAGCCAAATATCAACTCCCTAGAGGGTTGTTGTGTTCCTGAGTGTGGTCACCAGCAAGCTCCAAAGAAGTTACTGTGTAAACAACAGAGGTGGTATCGCGCGAGTGATATTTAATATATTGCAAGCGTAAATAGGCTACAGTAACCGCTGTACATAAGGTGGGCCGTATACTTGCCTCCCGACGTTGTATAAGAAAAAGTTAAAATTCTTTAGATACAATATGATGAGTAATTCAGACCCTTTTCGGACGGAAATAACGTTTTCAGTTGGAAACGCCGTTCAGTAAAAAATAAATAGTTCGATTACGGCAGTAGTGTCACTAATTACATCTTTTATTGAAATGGAAAATTGAAAAAGGAGGCTACTCTGTTGGTTCGGACATATAGCAAGAAAATAAGATGAAAAGCAGAAAGAGAGACAATAATGATATATGACGCGAAGTAAAAGAATGTAGGAGCCGAGCTGGGACAAGACTCACAAACCAAGACCAAATAGGACGTGTATCCCGCAAGGAACACGATATGAAGATTATAGATATACTGATATGTCAATTGAAAGGTATCATAGAATAGGTAAATAGCGACTGAAGGACATCCACGAAACACAAATTGATTGAATACTTATGGTGACAATTTGAAAATTGAGAAGAATTTAAAACCTGCGTTTTGCACGAGACCTTATTTGAATTAATTCTATTTCTAGTCATGATTAAATCTGAATTTTATATGATACCACATATTTTATTAGCATCTGAATACATATGCAATAGTATAAAAGAATATTAAACTAAAACTGTGCAATTAATTAATTAATTGACATACAATTGTGACTATTGAATTTCGAGTAATGCATCTTTTCTGAATAAACGTTGAAGTGCATTTGAAATAGAAACTTGACGCTAAGTGTCTACGGCATGGCATCGACGTTTTAAAAACCAGAGCACTCGAACTTCCATTAAATGGAAAGTTTGTACGAGAGATACAATAAGAGTGTCTAAACTTAAACTAAACTTGAAGAATAATTTACGGTCAAAATACAGAATTATTCTTAATTCAAAATTTAGATTAGTAAATGTACATTACAAAATTATTGAGAAAGTAGTAATAACAACCTGATAAGTTATGTCCCCAGCATTACAGAGAAATAGTCCTAGTAAGAAAAACAATGCCATTTCAAAAAATAGAATTTTCATACTGGCCGTAAAAGACAATTGATCTGAAAGCTGAAACAAAATAAAATAATAGTTCAATAATAATACAGTGGTTACAAAAAATGAGCTAAATACGAACTTACTAAAATAGCCAACAAGCGAGCATTATTTCTACCTTTATCTTCCATCATTACATTATCATGATGCAACCAAGTTTCTATTATTGATATCAATATTACTCACAATTGGCAAATTTCACGATAAATAAAATAAAATAGAATAAGCTGAAGTTTGATTACAGGAATATATTCACATAGTTTCAAACAATAGTTAGAAATCGTTATTGATAGGATAAATGCGATGTATATAATACATTTTTAAACTCACAGCAAGTTGCAATAATAATGAAACAGCAGTACCCGAACTTTCAAATAGCTGTAGGGCTATCACAGTGCCAAATGCAGTATCAATGTTCTTTGCCAACCTGGAAAAATATCGTGCAAGTTGTTACTTAGTATGCGTTAGTTATTTTATACAAAGTTCCAAACAACCATACAACACACGGCTACTATGAAATTACGACTGCTTAGAAAAAAGTACCGCTCGCGCCTTGCCACTCACTATATCCATCCATCGCAGCTGCTTGAACTATGAAAATTTGTACGCAGATTGTCTCCCCATTTAAATGAAAACGAAATTAAATACAATATTCCATCCTCCTTTGGAATTTTAAAATAGTGAAGCAAAAATATTTTTATATGAAATCGTTCTAAACTTTCGTAAGGCGAAGTATATTTTTTTTCCATTTCGATGTCGAATGTCTTCGGGTTCGAAATATACAGCTAAAAAAATACACTGCTATCAATCATCAGTAGTAAATCCAAACGAAACGCTTGGATGAAAACAAAGTTATGCAACATCGTTCGCGTCCATAGTTTTTAACGAATATGTCGGTCCCATTTAGTAATAGAATAGGTAATTTCTACATCTAAAACTCGGCTACATCGTAGCTGACTGTCAGTGGAAAAAGTAGCCAAACGCAAATCTCTTACTGAAAAACGTATTTTAGATATAATTATTAAAGATACATTTTATTTAAATTATGTCATTCTTCGACACCTACTTTAACAGCTCATTGTGCATTACAATTCCTTCGACAAGCCCATTTGTCAACTTCTCCACGGCTAACCTCCAATTTCCAGAATCATTTATTTTATCAAAATCTTCCCTTAATTTCTCGAAGTAATTTCTCAACGTAATGAACTTATATTTTAACATAATCAGGTATGCCATAGTAAAGCAATCTACAGATAAGATCATGGTCAACATCATCATATACAGAATGACGGTGGCAAATATTCTGAACGATGTCGCAAGAGCTGAATCGTCTTCAAAACTAGGGTAATACGTCACGGCTGTGATGAAATGTGAACCTGAAACAAAAAATCTTTTCAGATTGTTTTATTGTAGCACTAATTTATAAGATTGTTATTATATGTAATATGAGATACTGTGACGATTAATTTGAGCGTCACATGTCTTAGCTTATCCTACTAATATTATAAATGCGAAAGTTTGTATGTATGGATGGATGTTTGTTGCTCTTTCACGCTTAAACGGCTGAACGGATTTGAATGAAATTTGGCACGTAGATAGATTATGATCTGGATTAACAGATAGGCTACGTTATTTGACTCCAAGCCGGCGGAGCCGCGGACAGCAGCTAGTTGTAACATAATTTGGTACGAAATGGTATAATAATATGGGAACACTAGACTGTGTGGTTGAAGAACCATTGCCGTCGGCTGACATAAAAAAAAAATATTTCTGGAGGGATTGTCTGTGGCGAATGTCGTTGGATTACTTTCAGAGTCTAGCTAGCTTCAGGAGGGTCGTGAAATTGTACCCATAATCATCTTTTTATACAGACCAAATCATGGTCTAATTTTATTTTTTGCGGCATATTGGCCGCTTCTGATAATTAAAAAATATATATTTCGCATTTCGAGACGGAGAGTATGACAAAAAATTATGATAAAAAATGTACGTCAGCCATAACCAGCGAACTTAAAAAGCATAGAATGATAATTTAGAACAAATTCATAGTGCATAATCGACACCAAAACAATCACACTCTCGTATTTGAAAACAAAACATCATTTCTCGAAAATGCAGTTAGCGAAAAATATGCCTTACCTCCAAAACATAAGCCGCACTTTACGATAATTGTTTATGGTACAAAGGAGTCATAGAAATGTAAACAAAATTTTCTTGTCGATGATTGGCTGCATGCGATCTCGCACGATCGAGACACGAGTTCACTCGATGTGGCGACATGTACGCGCCACGAAAGTAAGGCCGTTTATTGCAATAAACAACCACGAATAATATATCTTTACGAATAATTATCTTTACAAACAGAACTACACTTACCTATGAAATGTGATTCCTGAGCATTTATGATTACTGGTAGTGTTATTTACACACCATTTGACGACACAACAAGGCATTATTACGAAAAATCTTGAGAATACATAAATTAAGACAGACTGACACGTCGTTGTTTCAAGCCGACTGACTAACACCGACTGTCAAGGCGCGCGGCCTCATTTTTAAGCCCCGCCTAACCCGGCCTCTTTTTCGTTGGGTCATTTTTGAAACGTTATTGCTGCTTCTATGCTTTTTAAGTTCGCTGGCCATAACGCAGTTACCAGTGGTTATAAGACGTTTTTTATATTGTTCACAGTGGTTAATGAAAATAAAGCAATAACCGCGTCTCTTTTATGGAATCATCTTTTATGGACTCGATTTTGGAGGCGATCGTTATTTGGATCGATTTATTTGCTGTCTTTTCGTCGCCCGCTTGTTAACATGTCACACCTGTTATGAAACCATGGTGCCGTGGGAGGTGTGCGGCCCTGTATAATTACCACCGTGCGACGGTTAGGACGTGTCGTGAGATGACGCCTTTAGCCAGGTACCGTGTTTTAAGTAATTTCGTTAGGCGAAAGTTGATGCAACCTGCGAAGCCTCATTCGGGTTTTTAACCCGTTATCCATTTTTCTTTGATTTACATTCGATTCTTACAAGTTTGATTGCTAAGAAATTACCTATTATGAGAGGAGTTTGTATCCTCCAAACATAATTCAATATTATCTCGCCAAATAGAAATATTAGACATAAATTTAACTAAAGAAGAATGTAGAACCTAGACGTAGAACTACTTATTGTTGTAATACTCGTAAAAACATCAGTCCGGAATCCAATGATTTTTATAACCCGCTTGCGATACAGGAGTTCAAGTCTCCGCTGCGTTGTCCAGGGGCATTTTAATGATAAGGAGGTGAGTGGCGCCCGATCTAATGATTAATTTGCTTTTTATTCATGTTTTCTCCTCTTATCACTTGAGGGATTCGTTTGAAACATCCCCCATCTTTTAAACCTTCAATCGGACACCACCACATAAAAAAAATACATGACAATACTCTTAACAGTTCTGTAATATAAGAAATAAGACATGAAGCGTTCGGTTCTCACCGCTTCCCCAGAAGGGACTTGGCATTAAGATAAATGATAAATATATATGAGTTTTATAATTGTAGTATTACGAATTGCGTAATGGTAAGTTACAGGCTTACCATTAGTAAGACACCTGCAAATGCATCCACTATCGTACATTATATGTTACGCGCGATAAAATGGGAATTAAGGACTCTAGTTTAACATTTAATGTACCATCCACATTTCATACAATATTTTTCATCACATTTGATGGTCAACATTCCTATATAAAACACTGATACGCCATAAAACTTGTCATGCACAGTTGAGCAGTCAGAACCCGTTATATACGTTTTCCCATACATTTCGCGGTCGTATTCGACCACCCGGGTTTCGAAGGGTTAAATATCTGAGGTTGGACTTTGCTGGTGATACGTTTAAAATTATTTCTTGAGCCTATGAATCACTAATAACTCATCTTGTCCAATCACCCACTTTCAGTTAGCCATAAATAATAGAGGTCAAAGTATGAATTGCCGTTCTATTGTAATATATGCTATGAATTGACATTAAACCTACTTGTACATGGTGTGAGATTTTAGAGTGAAACTTCTTTCACATGATTGATAACTATGAGGTTTTTCTTTTAAAAATATGCAACATTTGATTTTCGAATTTCGATTGTTATTTTTATTCTCCTTACACAGGAACGACGACGAGCTCGGTGGCTAAGTCGTGAAAGACGCGATTTTGACACCAACGCCCATGGGTTCGATTCCCACACAAGACAAACATTTGTGTGCATGGGACGTTTTAAGAGAGTTAGGGCGCATCAAAGCAGCCTGTCTGGGGAAGTACCTCCAGCTCACAGAAAACCGCAGCCAAATAACAACTCCCTTGAGAGTTGTTGTGTTCCTGCGTGTGAGTGAGGTTACCATTGAGTTCCTAAGGAGTTGCTGTGTAAGCAGCAGAGGAGGCATCATAGCATAAAATAACGCCTGAATCTATTAACTAAATATCTTTTCGCTCACACCCCCACCCCCACCCTCAATTCAATATGAGGGACGGCACTGCGATGGATTTGTCACTTGTAGCATGTTATTCTTACGATTAACGTCTACAACGCCTGATGATGCCTCATGGAGAGGCGAAACACGTGTCGCAACGACGACCAGGCCAGTCGTGGCAGCGACGGTTGTGAGGGCATGCGGTTTCTGTTCCAGGTGACGGACGACCACAGCAGCCCAGACAGAGACTACCGGGGCAGCCATGGCAGCGTCGGCATGTTGCATCTACTAACGGTAGTGGGTGGGTGCCGGCCGGCGCTAGGCCGAATGAACTAATTAGTAGCGGAAGCACACCAAGCAGGTTAGATCAAATTGCATGTAAAATACTTTCACACAGTTTGCCGAATCTATCCCCAGAGTTGTATCGCAATGTCATAAATAAACTTCCGATTAGATGGCAGCAATGTATAGATAATGAGGGTAAATATTTCGATTAAATAAATATGTTACATCTTAGAAAAAATCAAGTTTTCAGTACAAATCGGCAATTTCATACTTTAACCGCTAACAATATAGTTATGGTTTAAATTTTTTGATAGTTCGGTTTGGGGAATATAATATATATTTAAAAGAGTTTAAATATAATTATATTCACGTTCACGACACAAGTTAACGTAAGCATTTATAACAATCATCTACTGTAATATATAATATAGGTTAGCTATATTTTTAAAAACATTGAAAATATTATTTTCTTATCCTTAACCAAGATACGAATTACCGCAGCAATTAAATCAGGTGAGCTGTATGCTTTATGCCTATAAAGTTTAGATAAAAAACTTCCGGTGCTTTTTATGTATAGGTAGTTTTTTTAAGTAAACTTTCAAAATACGTTACGTGTTTTATAGTTAAGTATATATGCACAAACAAGGTATTTACGTATGTTTATCAGTTGTCTAGTACCCATAGCACAAGCTTCGCTTAATTTAGATTTAGATGGCGTTATATAATTTGTTCCACAATATTTATTTATTTATATTACGAAGTATTTCTCTAGCTCTACCTTACCTTAGCTATTATATAAAAAATCCGAATTTCAAAATGTGTTCTTCCTTTTTCATTAATCGAAAAGGCAATGAATAGAAAAATGATAGGAAATATAATTAGTTAATTTTTTGGTATTAAAATTAGAAATGTACGTAACACGTACTATAGCATGCGAAATTATAGATTTACAATATTTAAAATTGATACTTTTACGAAAATGATTTTAATTGAATTTAGAGGTTTATAAGTAGTAAGAAGGTATCATTACCTGTATAAACTTTCCTTAAACCTTCAAATACAAAACAAGTCGTCGCTCCGTACACGATTGAAAGATAAACGTAAAGATTTCTTTTCACGCTCCTGTACGTCTCATTCACCAGGCTGTCTTCCTCGTACAGTTCACAGACATTTATCATTTTTTGATTCATCTCTTTCACCAGTTCCTTATGGGAAATCACTAAGAATATTTTTATCATTACAACAGTATGGCTGACTGCCAATGTGACGGCGTCACTCTTCTCATCTTCAGGGAGCTCTCCGAAAATAGCGGCCATGATTTCTAACAAGGTCAGTATGCAATACGTGAAAAGCAATACATAGCTATATAATCTGTACAACACACTTCTGTCATTACCAATGATTTCTTCTAACCAGAAATTGCCTGAGCCAACTAAATATATTCTCGTGCAGTAAGTCTTCAATATGTTATAATAACTCATGTTTTCAGATATTTTTAAATCGAATGAAAATTAATTGGAATTCAACAATTATAATAAATTTCCTGACCGATCCGCAAGTTACATCTACCGCCACCACGCGCTCAACCGCAAAGCATGAACAGGCGGCAGTTAAGTAGTTACCTAAGTTCTAAACGCTCGAGTTACCTATCTAATCATGTAATTTACTCCGAAATTACTACGAATAGAAGTGTTTTTGAGATACTATTGTAAAGAAATGTTCGTTAATTTTATTTAAAAGAGGTTCATTTGGAGGCTTTGGGTTCTTTATCTTATATTTCTTTGAGTGGAAAATATAGCTGTGGTTCATAAAAATTATTACAGGTTACCAGGAAGTGAGTACAATATGATGTCAAATATCTCTGCGATATATTTCATTTCAATAAGGATTCGTTCCATATGAGTGTCACGTGCCCGAAGGGCAAAACGGAAACCTTATCGCTGTATCCGTTGTTTGTACGTCCGTATACGTCCATCCAATTTAAAGAAAATATGTACAATTTCAACCCGATACCGATATTTTTCTTATGCAACTAGATTGGCAAACAAGCATGCATCTGACGGTAAGCAGTCACCGCAGCCGATTGACGGTCGTAACACCACGGGGATGTTATTCGCGCGCTGCCAATCTTGTGACCTAAGGCTGTTTCGTCACAGTACCCAGTAATTTCTCTGCCATATCTCACCCTTCAAACCAGAATACAGCTATATGCGTAAGGTCGTTATGTACTGTAGCAAAATGATATTTAAAAATATTGTCACTTTTTTTTGTATTTCTGTAAACTCCCGTTTGCTTGCGACTCGACTTTAAACCATGGGGAGTCTTTGACACATACCATCTTGCAGTGCAGTGACTCCATGCTCGAAATCTTACTCACACAGCAAGACGTTAACGTCTAATAAGCGTTGCTTCTGCTTGATGTTCACAAGTCCAAAAGCATACCGGCAGTGTTATTAAAGATATGGTTCTTGAATTGTGTTAAATGCTGACGCGCTTTTTCGTACTTTTGTACTTTATTAGACAAGTTCCGTCTTCGTGGAAGACTGCCAGTGTGCACCCGGTACCCAAAAATGGCGATAGTTCAGACCCATCGAATTACAGATGGAGGATATAATCAACACGCGGCTTCTACGATACCTACCACCACAGTCTTCTATCGAAGCCAGCATACGGACTGTTAAAGTGTTTGTGTACATGGGCTATCAACCTAATACCTTTTTTCTAGCGGATGCATAAGGGCCGTCGTTAATGGTAGCTGCTCTGATAGCATGGACATCAATTCTGGCATTCTGCAAGGTTCTGTATTGTCCCCGACGTTGTTTTTGCTGCACAGCAATAATATGTTGTCCATTAATGGCATTTATTGCTATGTCTTCTACATAGCTTCAGGGACACTTATTACACGGACCGTGCTAACATCCCTCGATCACATTTGGAGGAAAACCGTGAAAGACTTGTGTCTGATATTGAGAGCACTCTGACCAAAGTATCCGATTGGGGGGAATTTTGATCCAATTTAGGCCCACCAAAACACAAGTTGCGCATTCACCGCTAAAAAGTCCCATTTACTATGGTCCCACAATTTGAGGACACGCTCCTAACTATCGCCAAAGCATTGGGATTCTTAATATCGATATCTCCAACGATGTTCAGTTCCAAGGTCACCAAGGGGGATAAGGTCAACCTGGCTTCAAAGAAATTAAGGGTGGTTAATAGAGCGAAACAGTACTTCAGCTCGGGGCAAAAAAAATTGCTATATGAGTCTCACGTAGGTCCTCACATGGAGTATTGCTGTCATTTTTGGGCAAGAACACTTGGATACCAGCTTGGACCGTGTGACTTGATTTAGAAACGAGCTGTGAGAATTGTTATCGATCCCAAGCAAGTATTGAGCCCTTAAGTTTAAGTAGAGACTTTGCCTCCTTTGTGTGTTCTACCGATTGTACATACAATGGTTTGTATTCAGAAGAATTGTTTGATATGATGCTCACGGCCTCCTTCTATAAATGTACAGCTCGCCAGCGGCAAGGAATTCATCGTCACACGTTGGAACTACAATGGTCGGTACTGTGAAGTTTCAGGTGGTTTTCAACATTCAAATACTATTAAAAGACTCGTCAAAAAATTTTGATTGTAAATACTATTTCATTTGTGGATAAACGTATTTCATTAATGGTACTTGATAATCGACACTAATGATGTTATAGGAATGAATTTTTTGAACGAAATACCCACAGTTTTGCGACGTGTAATGTTTTAGACGTCATCGAAAGAAAACAAATTATTTGTGGCTAATCCTGGCGCAATGTAAGGAATCTCTAGTAATAATATCTATCGTGACGCTACTGTGAACACAAATTTTGACTAGCTCGGTGGCTTAATCGTGAATGACGCGACTTTGACACCAACGCTCGTGGGTTCGATTCCCTCACAAGGCAAACATTTGTGTGCATGAACATGTCTGTTTATCTTGGTCTGATTATTTTAACCCTTCCAAACCCGGGTGGTCGTATACGACCGCGAAATGTATGGGAAAACGTATATAACGGGTTCTGACTGCTCAATAGAGGTAGTGCGCATCAAAGCAGACCGTCTGGGGAAGTACCTCCACCTCACAGAAAACCGCAGCCAAGTAACAACTCCCTACAGGGTTGTTGTGTTCCTGCGTGTGAGCGAGGTCACCAGTAAGCTCCCAAGGAGTTGCTTTGTAAGCAGCAGAGGAGGCATCGCGCCAGTGCTACTTAATATATCGCATGCATTAATAGGCTACGGTAACCGATTTACATCACGTCGGCAGTATGCTTATATGCCTCCCGACGTAGTATAAAAAAAATTAGTAATTTGAAAAAAAAATAGCAACAGTGGTAAACGTGGTATTGTATTAAATATAATATTGAAGGCTGATTTCTTAAGAATGTTCGATATCGCCTCATCCGACCCTAAAAGTTTCAAGTAGCTAACAATTACGACATCATTTAGTAATTTCATTTAATGGAGGCTAATAACACGAACACTGAGAAACTTTATGATTATGAGGGCTAAATGTATTATTACTTTGGCCGAAAAATGCACTAAGCAAATTGTCTATGTGTTACATAGACTATTTGCTCAAATTAGCTTCGAACGACGAACGCAAAGTTCAATCACAAATACGACACATCATTTTGCTCATAACTCGGTGAACTGAATCTTATGACGAGTAGAATAATCCCCAAAAATAAGTTGTTACCCCCTTGGCCTCTGTTAATCCAGTGGGGAGTATGGTATGTTTGCACAAAGCCCTCATTTTAACGGAAACCCAAACACTAGCTCTAATTTGTCTTGATCTAAAAATAAAACGCATAAAAGAATACATTTGTACATGAACATGTATGTTTGTCTTGGTCCGGGTGTTTTTAAAAGGGGTAGGGTACAACAAAGCAGCCCGGCGGTGGAAGTACCTCTCAGATAACCGCAGCTAAATAACAACTCACTGAAGGTCGTTGTGTTCCTGCGTGTGAGTGAGGTCACCAGTAAGCTCCTAAGGAGTTGCTGTGAATAATACACAATATATTACAATCGTTCATAGGCTACGGTAAACGTTTTACATCAGGTGGACCGTATGCTTGTATGCCTCCCGACATTGTACTTAGTCTGGCCATAAATACTGTTACAATTAAAAATAAACAAAATATTACATTTGAATTTGGAATCTGTAATTTTTATATGATTGTTCAATGAGTTTTCTTATTCTGGCTCCAATATATTGTACAATATTTTGCGATATTAAAATGAAGTGGGGTGATAAAGAGAACCGAATCGCTGCGATTGCATTACACAAAATAGGTATGGAGCCAAATTCAATTTTTAAAACTCTCCATACGCTTGGTATTAGTAAAATGTTTGTGTACCGGGCTATTAATAGGTACAATGAGACCTCCTCTGTTTGTGACAGAAAAAGATCTGACCGTCCACGTAGTGTTCGTACGAAAAAGGTGGTCAAAGCAGTAAGGGAAAGAATTCGAAGAAATCCTGTCCGAAAGCAAAAGATTTTATAATAAGCCTCAACGTTTAAAGGACTGTATGGCAGCCAATGGAGACCACTTCGAATAAGCTTTTTATATTTTAAATTGTTTTATATTTATGTATTAAACTAAAACACTGTAAAAGTAATAAATGTTATTTGCAATAGAAATTTTTTTTTTCTTTGTTTCAGTATTTATGGCAAGACTTAAGTATAAAAAATGAAATGTTAAATAATGTATGCTTATTGAATCCCAAGATCTATATATTCATGAGAACTAGTAAATCTCCTTTTGATCGTTTTTTAAAATTCCCATTTTATGATCCTTCAGGATAACCTCTACCACGAGTTCATTCACAAATCATGTATTAAGGTAAGGTTCCCTGTAGAACTACACAGTACATTATCCTTTCTATTCCAATGTGAGGATGGTGAACGCTGCTTAATGGCGTCGTTGTAAGTGTCTGTCTCATTTAGCACGGAGGTAAAGAAACAAGAACCTTAGCCTATCTATGGATGGTTTTATCTACCTTGACCTTTTTAGAGGTCTGAAGATGAGTAGTAGTTGAGTAGAGAGCGAATAATATTTACGAGAAGTTAAAGAAAGACTCGTATCCTAACAGGGAGACGAGTATAAGTGATGTGATATTGTGTATTATAAGTAGTGGTGAATGGTGTGATTAAATAATAATAATGTATTAATTTCAGGTATAACCCATATAAAATTACAATCAAACAAATCAAACAGAATTTTATTAATTAAAGAGTGGGCCGTGTATATTATGTACAACAATCCCTCTGAACAAAACTCATTTAATTGTGTCGTTTCCTTTTTCACTAGCTGAGGATTTTTTATGTACGATGTAATATCTTGTTGCGACAAATAATAAAAAAATGGCTCCAAATGGATAAGAATGCTCTGCAATACATAGTTGTAGTACAAGCGTATAGTCGTTCTTCTGCTCTAACTCTCTTTGTTGAATCAAATCTCTTTAAGTTTGTATACAACTTGAATCACTCATGAAACAAATATTTGATTTATCGTCGTCAGTCAATTAGAAGCATAACTTTGAATATTTGTACTTTTCTCGATTAATCGAGAAATCAATCTTCTGCATAATGAGAAAATCTGAATCTGTTTAAACAGATTTTCTCATTATGCAGAAGATTGCAATCCAATAACAAATCACTGGAGTGTTGTTTTCCGGTGAGTAAATAAAATCACCAGAAAACTTATGAGTAGTTCTTCCTTTAGCGATGTATTATTGCAAGGAAGCGTGCATAGACTACGTTAACGACTTCTAATCAAGCGGACCGTATACTTGTTTACTGACCAACGTAATATAAAAACACCTATGCGAAGTGATAAAGGACAACTTTTCACAAGAAAAACCCGAAATAAAAATAAATTCGAGGTATAAAACCAAACCTTTCGTCGCTTTACTTATGGTCATTTGATTGAAAAAACATACGATTACTTTGAATATATCGATAATGTTAAATATCAGTTATATTTTAAGTAGCTGAGTAATTTTAACAAAGCCAGATTGGGACCAGAACGCTAGTGATATGTGCCAGAACCATCCATAAGTTCATACCCGCACGTTATCCGCTTTTAACTGTTCAAAAAGGTACTACATACATGCATAGGTCCAACACGGGCACAGGTATTTCATTTATTCATGAACTTATTCCAAGCACGCAATGCGTAACGTCGTAACGTTCACCATTTGCATATGTATGTGATACAGAAATCTTAACGATAACTCGTTTATCGGGACTTGCGATCTTATTTTTATATGTTGGTCTTTATGCGTGACTAAAACTCGGCTCGTACGAAAATTATGGGAAAACGTCAACGGTAAAAACGGTATTTTTTACTACTCGCTTTATTAGTGCTGACATTGTAGTGTTACACTCGAACGCTAGTTACAAACTTTTATTAAATTGTGTATTACGTAAATAAAAATATGTGTTAGGTTTATATTTAGGGTCATACTGGGGACAAAAACGTAGTTCAAGCGTTATGATAATTGCGATTGTTATTCACCACCATGGAGGTGAAAATGACGGACACTTCAAGAAATTGTATGTTCGACAGCTTTTAACGCTCTGAATAATTAATCATTTGAATTAAAACATCGTCCATGAATTATTGCTATGCAAGTAATACCTATAACTTAAGAGAAAACTGAGGCCAAGTAACAACTCCATGGTACCCTCCATGGAGTAGATGTAGGTAGGTTGTTGTATTTTTGCGAGTACGTGCGTTACCAGTGAGTTCCTAAGAAGTCGATGTGTTTGTTACGGTGCGATCTACGCTTGCAGATTGATGCGAGTTTCGGTGCTGCCAGCGTCGTCTGTTAACCCGTGAATACATTGGATCGATCGCATTCAGTCTAGCTAGGTGCCGCCCCTAGTCGCTTATAATTAATTTAATTCTTTGCTTTTCATACTAATATGATTATTTTTTCTTGTTACAGCAGTTCTAGAATTCTGCGTTCTCAATGTTTGTTTATTTTCTTTGTTTGCCACAAATATGCTTTATTGTAAAAAAATATAGGACCGAATTTTGAGAAGAATTTAAGAAGAATCATAATTGCAACATGTAGCCGTGAACTAATAGATTTGATTTGACAGATAGATTCCGAGTTGGCGGGTTTTTTAAGTACGCAGTTTCTGGTCGCCTAATTGCTCGCTGCAGGCCCATGGCTTGTGTCTCTGTGCCCAGTTTTGGAGGAGAGGTGCAGCGCTAGTCTTCTTGTCATCATGCCCCAGGGTCCGCTTACAATCAGGTGATCGGTTTAATGTTTTCTATAAAGTGTTAATTATTCTAAAAGATGAATGTTTTGACCCGATAATGCATTCAAAAAGTAATTAGATCTATACAAATGGACACATGTTCTATAAAGTAAGCCAGTTTTTGCATTTACATATGCCTAATGCAATAGGTAAGTTTAAGTGGATGTGTAATCTAGCTTAAACATGGTAATCTAAACCAGATGAATATATAAATATGTTAACCATATGAAAGGAAATTTATTTCTTCTTTAATTACATTTCGGTATGCCATGTACGATATGGACATATGAAAATTAATTTATGTTTCCCATTAATTGTGTCTGAAAGCGATTGTAAAGAATAAATAAATGAATACATTATCTTTATATAATTTTTTACATTACTTTATCTCACCTTTCTTTTATCTATTGTCTTTGAAACAGACTAATTATTGACTTCCTGGTTTTTGGCCTGCAAAACTACTCGAACCCACGCTCTCTGTTCTGCTGCCACACACACATAAATGTTACATTAGCACCTCAACGGGTAGGCCAAATAAAAACCAGGCTTTCTTTCATATGGGTAACATTAAAAATTACATTATGTATTTTTTTTTTAGTGCATTGTAAATATTTTCTTATAATTTCACTCTTGTAATTATATGTAGGAACGCTGTCATTTATTCATTATATTTTTGTAAATGTGTTCGCTACAATATTATTTGTGGATGTCTTGTTAAACATATTTTGTTTGGCACATTTTCACATTGTGAAGTCAGAAACGCCATCGCATAAATACGTTGATGTTCATGAAGCTAATCCTTTTACTTCACGTTAAATATTACACATTAGCTTACAACTGACGATATTATTCGAAGTCACTATTCAATTTTTCTCAATAGTTTACATATATTTCTTGAACATAACACTCATTGTATCTATTAAGCACTGGACGAAGACGAATATATCTTTGAATTACAAATTATTCCCGCCATAATATTTTTAATTATTATTACAATTGGACTCGACACAGAGCACTTGTTTACTAGCACAGCGCTATCTAGCGGAATCCCAAAATATATATCGTTCTTATGTCCGTGTTTACTACTCCTAAACGGTGAGACCGATTTTGATGTTTTTTTGTGTGAGTCCCTGGAAAGTTTAGATTCACATTTGGACCCGGTAGGCTGCGCTGCAATTGAGTACTGGGTATGGGTAACTATGTATGTTTTATTTTAAGGCAGACCAACGTCCGCCGGGCTCACTATACTGCATGAAAAATTAAAAACGTTACATAAAAATATGGTTGTGATAATAACCTGTTGTTATTCTAGGACCCGCCTTGCTCTAGGGGCCTTTCAAAAGTCCGTAAATAAATACACAACAGGTGCCTATCACAGGTATTTCATTACCATTATAAAAATATTTCATTTCAAAAAGAATAATTTGAATTAAATGAAATTAAAACGTAGCCTAAGTAAACAGAAATTTTGCAAGCTATATTTCATCATTTCATGGTATATATATTATTGTTTTCATATTTTTTACCGCGGGGAAAAGCGTCAATGTACGGTATACATACGGTAGAGGCATACCGTGTCTTAAATAATTACTAATTAGAGAATCAACTAGGCTCTCAGCATCTAGTACGACTTACCACAGAAGCTTAGACCACCAACTACATTATATGTGTAGTTCTTTTTGTACATTTGACAAAGTTAATTAAGATATAGATGAATCTACAAATATTATATTTAAGGTAATTATCATGGCTTAGGAACGCTTGCAATACATTAAGTATCACTTGCGCGATGCCACCTCTGTTGCTGACATAGCAACGATTTTTTCTAACCTCGTTCACTTCAGCAACACAACAACTTTTAGGAAGACTTTTACACAAAAAATTGAGCAAATAAAGCATAAATGTACCGTTACAATTTTAAAAAGACATGAACATAGATAGGATGTCATTATATCTTTAAGATTAAAACAAAATAAAATCAAATGATGTTAAAAATATCATTGACTCAATATATTGCGAAAAGTCACCTGGATTAGATCAAATAAGAGCTCAAGATTTAAAATACACACATCAAAAGTGTCTAGGGATCAACATATATTTTTGCAATAACTTTTCTCCTGATTGATATTAATTAAAATTTTCTTTAAGGATTCATCAAATAAAGTGTTTTCGTTTGTCTACAGTAACGATAAACCAAGTCACCTTTGCATTAATAAAGAAATTTGCCATTTTCATAATAAAGGGATTTTTGACATTTGAACCACTAACATTAATGTTCGAAAAAAAGACTGAAATAACAGTTTTCTTTAAAATTTTATTGGGTAACTTAAACAATTAATAATCCGTGTTTCTACCGCGAACACTAACAACACAAGAACATCGGTTTGGCATACTCAAAATTAGTTCATCCAAATCACGCTGTGGAATGGCCGCCCATGTTCGTTGCAACAACAAAAAAAGGTCTTCTTGCGACTGGATACCCTCCATATTCGGCAGAGCTCTTCTCTGTAGCATATCCCATGCATGCACAATCGGGTTCAAGTCTGGCGACTGAGCAGGCCAGGGCATGACATTGATGTTAGCTGCGGCGAGAGTCTGTCTTACAACTCTTGCGGTGTGCGGTCGTGCATTATCATGCATTAACTGAAATAAGGGACCGATTTGCACTTGTAGAGGAACGATGACGTCTGATACAATCGTCTCGGCATAAATTTGAGCGTTGAGGTTGCCTCTGATCCAAATCAACTCAGTTCTTCCGCCGATCCAAATACCCGCCCATACCATGATGGTTCCACCACTATAAGGATGGACTTCCTGGCAGGATTTTAATCGCTGTTGGCGTCCAGGGGTTCTCCAGTGTCGTATACGTCTTGTATCCGGTCTCATACCAAAACGAGACTCATCAGAAAAGCACACGAAACGCCATTGTTCTTCTGCCCAATTTCTGTGTTCAAGAGCCCATTGATATCGAATCCTACGATTGTGCATTGCTATAGGTGGTACCCTTAGCGGTCTTCGGGAATGAAGGTTCACTTCATGCAAGCGGTTTCTGACTGTTTGGTCGCTAATTAAGTTCCCTGAAGAGTGATGAAGCGTCACGGCTAACATCATGGCGGTTATTGTTGGAGCTCTTCGAGTTGTGATTTGAATGTATCGGTCTTGTCTCCGTGTGGTGCAGCGATACCGTCCTCCATGGCGCTCAGCCACGGTACCAGTGCTTCGGTAACGTGTCCAAAGTCGACTGATAACACTCTGACTTGTATTCAGAGCTAAAGCCACAGTACGTAGCCGGGAACCAGCTTCTATCATTCCCACGGCTCTGAGCATTTCTTCCCTGCTTAAATGACGTCGCCGCTCTATAATAACGTTGGTTTTAATCAGTAGTAGGGAAACAGTAGCGTTTAATGTTAGTGGTTCAAATGTCAAAAATCCCTTTATTATGAAAATGGCAAATTTCTTTATTAATGCAAAGGTGACTTGGTTTATCGTTACTGTAGACAAACGAAAACACTTTATTTGATGAATCCTTAAAGAAAATTTTAATTAATATCAATCAGGAGAAAAGTTATTGCAAAAATATATGTTGATCCCTAGACACTTTTGATGTGTGTATGTAAAGGATCATATCAGTAAAATATTACTTAAATTTATAAACATGTATATTGATAAAGACGTTTATCCTAACGAACTAAAATAAGCAATTATTAGACCGATATACAAACACGGTAGCCATTACGAATACACAAACTATAGACCTATTGCTATTTTATCGCTTGTAAACAAAATAATGGAAAAAGCTATTATGAAACAACTCAATGATTTCTTGGTATATAATAACATAATATCAGAAGTCCAGCATGGTTCCTGGAGTGGTGGTAGTACTACCACGGCATTACAGGGCTTCACAGAATATGTGAACAGTAAATTAGGGGAGGGAAAACAGCTTTCGTGTCCAGGTTAATCAAACATAGTCATACATGTGCCAATGACATGTGTCTATTATACCGTTTCATCCAATTCTGATGGATTTTTTCAAAAATGCTGAATTAACACATGGGGGTTTAATTAGAAGAGGGGGGATGAGGAATTTGGAAAACAACCCTGAAAACCCCCGAGTTGACATTTTCAGGCCTATTTGGCAATATTATTCAATTATTTTCTCAATTTTTATTTATTGGGGGGGGGGAGTTGTGAACAAAAATAATTTGGGGTCCTTTTGTCTACATATTTCTCCCCATCAAATGCATCCTGTTTCAGCCTGATCGGTTGTTATTCAAAAAAAAATTATACCATATTGACTGCACTAAAACTGTTCCTGTCCAACAATTGAATACATTGATCTTTTCAAATATTTAGGGCTTTATATATACTGCCACATGAACAGGAAAAAATACATCGTAGATTTTTGCTCGCGACTAAGATCTTTGTTTATTTATCTATATAATATACATACACTTTGTAACGGACCACAATGAAATAACATTGTTGCCGTCACAAATAAAAATAACCTTGCAATCATATGGATATATGTAGCCGAATTATGTATAAAATAACGCCTAGGAATGTAGGTATATCGTTCGCTACTTCATTTAATAGGTCATTGTCGTTCATACTTGGTTTGAAAGACGCTTCACATAGTGCTCGATTCTCGCTGCCTGCCTCGCGGGCGAGCGGGCGTGATAATATGTTATTGAAGGTATCACGGCTGTATGCTTAGGAAAAATGTTAACTTGTAAGAGGGTAGACATATACCAGACGAAGTGGCGTGATATTCTTGAACTACCAATCAGCGAGCGGTTACGAGGCTGAGATAAAAGGTGTGTGGTGATTCATAACCAGTATAAACTACTTAAATGGAATGAAATAGATTCGAATATTGAATGACGAGTTGCTATAGAACATTCTAGAATATTTTGGAAAGAGAGACAGAGATACGCAGAGAGGGGTGAAGAGGCTTGATGGTAGGCGTATGATATAAAAACGGGTGGTTCGTTAGTTCATGGCTTTTTTAGTGTGAAATTTTAAGGTAATAAGACGTATCGATAATTGTTCGTGAAGGGCCTTTTTGTCGGTGTGAATCTCTGGGGTGATAGGCGTATCGCTGATAAATCGCGGAACGGTTCTTTTTATCATTAATTTTAATTTCTTTGTGTTAATATTGTGTTGTGAACGGCATTGATTCTGTGCCTTTGAGCTGCGTAGCGAGATATGGGACAATTTAGTTGTCTAATTGATCGTAACGTTAGGCTTGGGCATGGAATCAATGTAATTGTAGTTAACTTAATATTGAATAACCCGGTGTTTAATATTTCGCTAAAATTCAGGTTGATTGTTCAAATTGTGTGCAGCGTGGCCGAACCTACGGTGCTTAAGCGCCGATGGTGGTAGCGTGGCGCATGTTGAGCAATCAAAATGGCGCGGTTTTGTGATATGCAAATTCTAAGAATTGAAACGTAGCATTATTCGTCCGCGAAGGGGGTTTCTTTTATGGAGTTTAACTTCTCGTGTTAATTTTGTTTCAAGTATAGCGTTGATTCTTTATCTTGAGCATTGTGCATGGAATTGGCGGTATATCTGCCGATCTTTGTGACGCTGCGCTGGGATGTTGATTCAATGTGATCGCGGTTAAGTAATTAGATCATAAATCGGGTTCTAATATTTCATCGGATTTAGTGTTGGTTATTTGACTGTGTTGTACGAAGTGGCCAGAATTCCAAGGGTCACAGACCTTTGAGTATGGCGGCGGTACCTAGTTAACTAACCAACATTGTCAGGCGAGTTCTAACATCGACAAATTGGCTAAATAGGGTTTGTGGTTATTTCACACTGAAAAATTAGCTATCTTAGGGACGTAACTTCGTAAAAATATGAGACGGATACCTCACGGAGCCTACGAAGTCTCGTATAGCCTAGGCGTAGGGAGCTGGCTATGCCTTGAGACGGGTCAGCGACTGATTTTGCCCTTAAAGGGATCAGTTACGTCTCCCAGGTGCTTGGGTTCGCGAGCTTTCAAAGTGGTAGGAGCTCGTCGAAGTGAATTCCGTCCAGCGTATGCGGGCCATGGAGATTGATCGCAACCCAACCATACTGGTCTCATTTATTTATATATGTATATATACACACACACTTATTTCCTCTGTTAGGAGTCATGGTTCGTGTCCCAATTAGGTTAGGACCATGACGTACACACAGTTATAGACAATAGACAAAGTCGAGGCTAACTACCTTGCATACCCTAGTTTCAATTAGCAAATCAACATTGCACATCGTTGATTTGGGCTTAGCCACCTTATACATCACACTTTTAATGTAATACAAACTCAAGAAGTCATTTTACACGAGTATCTTAGATTAGATATTGTAGGTACACATTTTATTAAGATCTAGTTAGGAGTTAGGTAGGTAGTCGTGATGAATATACGCGTTAGTTAACATACAGCGTGGTAGGCGCGTCAGACGACATTTATAGGGACAGTAGGTACAATTACTGATTAGTTCTTAAGCTAATCGCGACGTGCGTGATAAGTAGCAAGAGGTTACGCTAAGCGGTTGAATCAAGGGGTCGTTCAGTAAAACGTCCGGGTGATTATACTATCCTACGGCGTGATGTTAGTACCTTTGCGGTGATAAATAAGGAGTACGAGGGTAGGCGCGTCGCGTGAATAGGCTAATATTTTAGTGGTTGTAGAGTCACGGTGGTGGGCAATAAATAATAGGCTGCATGTGTCTAGCTAAAGTGTAGTCTCGGGGCCTGCAACTTAATTATAACATAGATATGCAGGTAGCCTGATTCTATGTTCATTGCATACTTCAAATTATTATTTTACCTCCTGACTGTGGTTACGAGTCGAAAGACATTTGGATTAAAGATAAATAGTCGAATCTTTTTGAGGGTTACATGTTCAGAGCTCTAAGGGTGCTTTATTCTGGTCCGCCGATAGTTTATACGTGACTGCTAAATTAAAGTAGTATATTAGCCAGAATGTAACACTCTCCCTCATGTGTCGTTGACGAGCGGCGATGAGCTAACACGCCAGAGTCTCCAGGACTAGTTAACGCAACCAACGGTTTACATTAACGCTTTACCGTGAGACTATGTAGTTCCTTGAGGAAATGCGACGTCTGAGTTCGTTGGTGACCCCGGGTGTCTAAAGTACGCCTAGCGAAACAGCAAAGTCTGTCGTGTCGGGAGTCTACTGGACGGCGAGGACTTGTAGTTTCTGGGGAGCAATACAATACCCGCGTTGAAGGGGGCGTTCGAGCGTCTGGTGATGCTGAGCGAAACAGGTTATGCTGTCGTGCCGGGTTCCTCAGTACGACAAGGGTTCCTCACCTGAAGCGTTATAAGCCTTGTAGAGACAATCTTGCAGTAGTTTAAGACGATCAAATGTTGGACGGTTCGGTCACAGTCAGAGTACCTATTTATTAATATACAAAACCAGCTTAATGCTTACCAATTAATAGAAAGTAGTATAAACATTTAAGTGAATTTCATGTTTTATTAGCCCAACCTAAGTGAACACTTTGTAGATTTATAAATATTAATCTGCCCATTGGCGATTCATGCGAACTGGAAGACATTCGGGTTAGAGAATTTAGTCTAATCGTTTTGTGTGTTACATGTTCAGAGCTCAAAGAGTGCTTTATTCTGGTCAGCCGATAAGTTTTATTCGTGGTTGCTATCTTTAACGTAGTATATTCGCCAGAATGTATCACTCTCCCTCATGTGTCGTTGTCGAGCGGCGATGAGTTAACACGCCTGAGTCTCCAGGACTAGTTAACACAACCAGCGGTTTCTATTAACGCTTTACCGTGAACTATGTAGTTCCTTGAGGAAATGCGACGTCTGAGTTCGTTGGTGACCCCGGGTGTCTAAAGTACGCCTAGCGAAACAGCAAAGTCTGTCGTGTCGGGAGTCTACTGGACGGCGAGGACTTGTAGTTTCTGGGGAGCAATACAATACCCGCGTTGAAGGGGGCGTTCGAGCGTCTGGTGATGCTGAGCGAAACAGGTTATGCTGTCGTGCCGGGTTCCTCAGTACGACAAGGGTTCTTCACCTGAAGCGTTATAAGCCATGTAGAGTCAACCTCACGGTCGTTAAAGTCAACCGAATGTCGGACAGGACAATTGAACTGCCTTTAAGATTTAACCTAAATACTCATTATTGATTTCACTAGTCTGGCGGCTTTGCGTTCGGTCAGATTTAGCCTAAACAGTTAGAGCAATATCCCGAAGTAACACACTGCAAATACCGTTACCAAACTTACTAACGTCTCTCAAGTGAGGAGACTTCACTACTGCCGGAAGAGCAGAAAACTTTACTTGATTAATTGTTGTCTATATTATTTAGAAGTCTGGGCAATAGACCCCGTGTAACAGTGGTGACTGAGAAAAGCGCCTGGCTGCTACCTTACAAGACTGACGAATGTATAGATGACGCTCACAGTACATTTTATTATAAACAAATACGTTATCTGTGGACCCAACTGAGGGATTTGCCTTATTTGTAATAACTGATAGCGGTGGCATAGTGGTGATTTGACCGATTGCAATTCAGTTAGATTGTGCTCAAATAACCTTATACAATCTTTGTGTTCAGCTAGCGGACGAGAAGTTTAATACTTGTATTATTGTAAATTGATGCTTGCTTTAAAATTGAAAAAATCAAACTAGTGATGGTTGAAATTGTAGAATTTGATATAGTGAATATTATCTAAAGTAGTTCGGAAAAGGAAAATCAGGAACATAGGTGGTTCTGGGGAAGGACCCATGTGATTATTCCTAAATTGCCTCAGATAAATTTAAAATTACAAAACAAATTTAATAAAAGACTGAGATGTCGTTAGTTAAATTGTAAGAACAATTTTCTCATACTCACATATGTTACATACTCGTAAGATCAACGAGATGAATTGGGAATGGTCAGATGGAGGGGTGTTGTCGGCGGTCTTTCTCTTTCCTGCTTCTCCTTTTCACACATAGTGGGGGTGTCCTCTATGTTATGTTAGCATTCAGAGCAGTACATAGGGCGAACACTAGCATTCTCCAGTTACTTAAAATCTAACCGTAGGTAATATGCCACTGCCCCGCGGGGCTATCGCGAGCCAGAGCGTTCTCTATCTTATATTTGAGCTCTAAATTGAATATAGGTTGCTTACTAACCTTCCTCTTTCATATCATTTAATATAGAATATATGCCACTGCCCGAGGGGCTAGCGCAAGCAAGAGTATTCTCTATCTTATAATTGATTTCTAAATAGAATCCTGGTGGTGGGAACTAATATTATCTCACTACCGAAAATAACTATAGCTTACCTTGTCATCGCTTTACGGAACCGTTAACTTGAACTGAACATCGAAATAGTAACAACATTCATTCACACTACAAGGTGACTCCATAGGTTATTTCGCCACGGCATTGTGAGTCCGATAGGAGCTGTGGTGTAAACTTATACTTAATTCTGATTCGAATGTTAATGAGGAGTATAAATGCCTACTACATCGATAGCTAAACTATAGCTAAATCTAGGAGACTTACGTTCTAATTCTGAGGGTTCTCTTAAGATTCTAAAGTCCCTGCCTAGTAATAGGATATCATTAAATCAATTACAGTGTTATATGAATATGCATAGACATTAGTTATAATCCAATCAACGTCTAACTACAAGGGTCATCTGATGCTTCAGAACCTCCTTTGGTACGCGCGTCCATCTGTCAGAATGCTGGTCCTAAGCAATAAAGAACCAATCAAAATCCGATAGGGTACGGTACAATTCTAACAGTCCGATTGAGACAGAGGGGTAAAGAAAAGCACACATTAAATCTTTGATATTTTATAATTTCCCCAAGCTAAGTCACCTAAACGCGGAGCGGACGATTGGATCTTCACATATATAAACATATTGAGTAGAGACAGGAAGTTAGCCTTAGGGAATAGTTACTCTTTAAAGTACTGCGGTGCTACGTTATTTAGGAAGCTTAACTGGTAGGGTTCTCGAATTGCTTAGCCATCTCAGCCACGAAAAGGACTCTGGGTTGCTGCTCACAATGTAGTTGCCACTAAAACGATCACTGCCAATAATTTAACTTGAGGGTCGACGTGACACAGTCCGAGACACCTAATTAATAAGTTTAGTTAAGTAGATTGATTTTTAGGTCAAGAAATAGTTACAATTAAAATCAGGGATTCTAGTATATATATCGTCAATACACGAGTGGTAGTTCAGGTAAAGATTAGGTACAGGAGTAGTTAGGTGCGGGGTAAGGAGGTAGATAAACAAATTACTATGTTCAATACATGAACAGTTCTCAGTAGATATATTTCTATAAGAGTGGGGGTCACATAGGTAGGACCATTATATATATCTAAGTTAATAAACCAATAAAACAGGAGGGGGAGACATATAAAGGTAGAGTATAATATTATATAGAGTAGCTCTGTACATAACATAAGTAGAGGCATAAAGTAGGTGGGGTGGTAACGAGGAAATGGGTTAAGTAGATGAAATCAGAAGGCGGGGTTTAGTTGTACACAGGTACCTAGTCAGTTATATATTCAAGCTATTCATATATATATGTAGTAATTAGAGTCTCCCCTCTGTAGCGCATAAATAACTAAAAACAAACATAAAATAAACAAATAGATAAGGAGAAAGGGGGGGGGGAAGTTACAATGTGGAAGCCGTGACCAGGATATTCAAAATTACATCTTAACTTAGAATGAGAATAAATGAACAATAGGTAAACTAGGTTATTAGAGTTGGTAGTTTAAATCGGTATTTATTCATCTAAATTAGGCTGTCTCGGAGGGTCATGTCGGCCACAATTTGTTGCCGCGAAAATGGATAGTGTCTTGAGTGACTAAGCATATGAGAAGTATTGATCTATAGAAAATTAGTGCGTTAGGTGTCTTGAGTAAGTGCTGTTAGGTTGCCGCGTAGTCTGTTGAATGATCAGCATCTTCCGTTGTCTCGTGTCTGCACGTGGATTATCTGCAAAAAGTTGAATTCATTGTATCAGGTTATGAAGGAAACATAGTGTAAAGAAATGATACAGGGAAATTGTGAAAACGTAGATAGTATTAAATCAAGTTATCCAAATAGAATCAAGTTAGTGGTAAAATCTCCGGATAACCATCAGGTGCATTTAGTATTACATTCAAAATATAATTGTTAAATAGTAACAAGAAATAAACATCAGGCTTGTGGAAAAAAAATGATTGAGACGAGGAAATTGAAATTTTGAATTAATTTAATACATAATAAGGCATACATAATAATTGATTAAAGAGGTTGTAT
The DNA here is from genome assembly GCA_947507595.1 of Pyralis farinalis. Lineage (NCBI taxonomy): Eukaryota > Metazoa > Arthropoda > Insecta > Lepidoptera > Pyralidae > Pyralis > Pyralis farinalis. The sequence continues at coordinate 21,472,369 of OX382274.1, forward strand.
TGTGCGAGGCAGTTGAGTATGCTTGTTAACTTCCACATAACAGTTAGGTTAGGAGACATAAATTAGATAGTAAACAATAACAAGGAGAAAATTGTAATATTAGTAGCATATTGGTACAGTCTCAAATAGGTGTAATAAAGTAAATACATAGTTAAGGCTATCTATATAGTAGTTATATCATCAGAGTATTAAATTAAAATTGCATACTTACTTCAGTAAAATGATGTTGATTGATGAGTTGCGTTGACTCTAGTAGGCATATGGTGACAGGTAGATAGAATTTCAAGCGATCAGGTAGAATTTCATTATGTGAGTGAATTAGCGCTTGAATGGTCGATCAAATCTGAAAGAGTTTAGTATTGCTGAGTGAGAGGATTATGTGAATCTAAGGTAGCATGCGTCTCAGGGCCAAGGTTATGGGGTCGTAGAGCTAACGGTTAAATAGTTGGTCGGTTGTTACATCCTTAGGTACATAAAACAACAATAATGTAAATTAAAATGCAACACATTAATAAGTGTACAAAGGCGGACTTATTCCTATAAGGAAGCTGTTCCAGTCAACCGTTGAGTGTCTAATTGGAACTTAGTAGCGAGTAGTGTGGTAGTATAACATAAACAAACTAGATCAGTATAATAATAAACAAAGTAGTGAGGTTTCCATAAAGACATGGATATGTATTGGGTAAATAGGTTAGAAGGTTAGGTCAAACCGTTGTTGTATAGATTATTAAACTCAAGAGAATATGGTTAAATGATACGAACAATAGGTCAAAACACATAAGTAGGGGTATAAATAAAACTTACTAATTGTAGTTAGCGCAGGAATCCGGTACGGAACTAAGTTGAAAAGCGATCCTCTGTAGGTTACAAGCGCACGGAATGGCGTTTTATTTCCTCTTAGCACCTCACGTTGTCTCCCTAGGGCGGCGAGGGGTATGATTGTGCTTGAGAAGATTTGTCAGAAATCTCGGTCCACCACAACATAAATTAGCACATTTGTTCCGTGGTTAAATAGCCTGAAAATTATAAATATCAACTTTTAACTTTCACAACTTCATTAACATAAATTAAATAGAATTACTATTAACGTGTAATTATTCAAAGTTTATTAGTTGGGCTAGTCTGCTTTGCAACTATCGATGGGCTACGGTGACTGCTTACTGTCGAGCAGGCCGTATGTTGATTTCCATCATAATGGTATAGTGGTAGGTAAATGTGATTAGATTCCTTAAGTCTTATTAGCAAAGAGCACTAGATGTGTATAAGGTTAGATAATGTATGGTTATTAGTTCAAATTGAGTAATTGATTGAAACTTAATTCGACAATGTTAATTCAAAGGGGTTCACTTTCATAGGATTCTTAGAGAATTTGTTGTATTCACTAGTGTGTGACCAGATTAATAGTTGCCTTAGATAAGTTAAAGAGTAGGTACTATTGAATTCTCCACATACAAAATATCAGGAAGTTAATTTAAAGACTACTGAAGGGAAATAATGTACAATACATAAAGATAACATGTTAACTAGTAGGATTTGTTGTTAGAATCGGTCTTAGGACTAGCACTGTTCTAACAAAATCACTTACTTATACATATACTGAAAGAACATTGTTTATAAACTAAGGTTATAATGTAGGAAAGTTTAAGTTTTATGGAAGTACTATGTTAAATGTGTATACTTGAACGATATTATGATAATATGATATGATATGCACGTGAAAACTAAACAACTAGTCTCTAAATGGTTACAATTAGTTACGTATACACGGTTCTAAAGGGTAAATAAAAGTGGACAGGCCGGTTAAATAAGTTGACTAGTTGAGTATGTAAATTGGTATTTACCTTTAGCTGTTTTATATACGCAATAACAATGATGACAATCCTCGTAGGTTACGTGTAAATAACTTTCACTTGTTAGCATCATGATTCACAAACAAATTATCTGCGCGGTTTTAATTAACAAACAGTAATTCCATAGAGTCGTTCTTCTTCTTAGTTGTAGTTGTTGGCTTTCAGTTGTACATTAAATGATAGGGCTGGCTAGGATTTATTCGGAGAAGGATTATTTGTACATTAATTATTATTCATAGTTCATATACTAAGATAATTTATAAGATAGGAAAGGAAAGTGAGATGAACAAATGAAATAAACGGGTGAATGAATTTTATATCGATGAATGGTAGGTCAAGAATTTTCTCATACTCTCTCATACGATTTCATACTCGGGTTTGAAATAAAATAAGCAAGATGTGGGGTCGGGTTTTCGTTTATGGAATGTTATTGAAAAAAATTTAATGCGAATTTTGTGATTAGGACTAGAGATTGTTCGAAGTACTTGAAATGTTTTGAAATAAAATAAGCCAGATGTGGGGACGGGTTCTCGAGTAGGAATTGGATAATGAAATGACTGAATGCGGATTTAGGGTTGAAATTAAATTTAGAAACTGCTCAAGGAACTTGAAATATTTCGAAATAAAATGTGCAAGATGGGGGGGTCGAGTCCTCGTGGTTTATTTAGGATAATCTGTTGTAGAAACAAACGTTCCAAACCTTACGTAGTGGAGACCCATGTTAACTAGAAATCAATAATTAGTGTCTAGCCAGGTTATAACACGGAGTTAGCTCGGTTGATTTACTCCGGTTCATGGAATTCCTTAAGTATTTAAGTCGCTCGTTGTAGAAGTATGATCGAATTAGGATATTGTGTTGAGATATACAGAACCTCACTACCTTCGTGTCGTCAAGTAAAATAGTGAAGGTAGAGTGATTCTGTTTAAGGTAGAGAGTGAAACAGTGACGTGAGGACGACAGTGAAAATTTGAATATTAGAAGTTTTGTTGGAACAAGTGCGAATATACGATGGAGAGACCAAGTCGTAAGAGAAGAGCGCCGGTTAGATATAGTGGTGTAAATAGTAGTGAAGAACATTTTATAGATAATAGTGGGAATACCAATTCATCAACGGTATCGGAATTGGGAGAGATGCCTTTGCAGAATAATATTCAAGAGAATACACTAGAAACGCACGCCGTGCGAACGAAACGACGTAAAGTAATACAAAGAGAAATCGGTAGAACTAAGGAGGGATCTAGGGTGTTGTTAAATAAATTAAGTAAAACCCTAGGAGCTTTGGCTAGGAAGGTAAATTTATTAAGCGAAGATGTAAGGAAAGTTCGCAAGGTTAATGAGGAGATTAACACAAATCATGTAACTACTTTGGATAAGGCGTCGGAAATGCCGCATACGACTAGAGAGGGAGAAGGGAGCAACGGTCGGGATAATGGATTGATTAATAATGAAATGCTAGAAGTGTTGCCAACACAGAGTAAAGCTATAAATTATAATATCAGGAATATTAGTTTCGAAAAACCAAAATTTGAAGGTAAGAATGACACGCATCCAGTTACCTTCCTGGAAGATCTAGATACGTATTTAGGAAAAGTTGGACATGAAGGCAAGGAATTGGAATTAATATTGGAATGTTTGCACGGAGGAGTGAGAGACTGGGCTAGGATCTACAAGGGTCGTTGGAAGGCTTTGCAGGACTTCAAGTTGGACTTTTTGGCCACTTATTGGGGAGAAAAGGAACAAAATGAGTTGAGGCGCGAAATAGTACAGGGAACTTGGAATCGTGGAGAGTCTCCCACCATGTTAGGGCATTTTTTGAGACTGACAGGACGAGCTCAAATGTTAAGCTTTAAGATTCCGGAAAAGCAATTAATAGCGGATATAATTAGGCAATTTCCTAAATACATCCAACAAGGGTGGTATACTTCGAACCCGGGAAATTTAATCGAGACAGCGGAATTTTTGAGGAAAATGGATGATATAGGGCGTCAGGAAAATTCGACAACCCCTGGCCTAGGAAGGAATAAGAAATTAGGAAAAAGGGAAGGGAAAAATAAGCGCCATTACCGGAATTGGGAGACACCACTAGGGAATCATGAACCAGTGGGACAATTACGACCGGGGCCGAGTAATGCTGAGGTAGCTGTAAAAGAACCAGTAGGGTTAAAACTGAAGGAAGTTGAGAGGAGGGTCCCCGATTCAGCTTCAATTACAGAAAACGATGCGTTAAATACTATGATAAAGAAGGGGTGGTGGTTAGGTCGGAAAGGGTTTGTAAGGGTTTTAGAAATTTTGTTAGAGTCGCTTTTGGAAGAGAATAACCTAAGTACAGTTCAGAGTAAATTAGATGAGGAGATTAGCGAGGGGGTGAACTTGGGCGTATTGACCGAAAATAGACAGAAGGAACAGTTAATGGTATTAATTAATAAAAATAAAAGATTATACTCTTCTAAGCTAGGGAGGGCAAATTGTTATCAACATGAGATTATCCTAAACTCTCAGACGTCAGTTATAAGAAAAAATTATCCAGTGCCATATGCGTATAGGGGAAAGGTCGAGGGAAAGTTAAGAGAAATGGAAGCACAAGGAATCATCAGTAGGTCATCCACACCGTATAGTAATCCGTTAACCTTCACTTTAGAGCAGGATGGATCCGTAAGGGTATTATTAGATGTTAGGGAAATTAACAAGTATCTGATTGCCGAGACAGAGAAACCGCCATTGCAAATAGACGTTATGAACTCGTTTCACGGAGCTAATTACATTAGTACTTTAGATTTAAATAATGCCTACTTTCAAATACCACTTACGCAGAATAGCAAAAAGTATACGGGGTTCACATTTAATGGGAAATCCTATGTGTATAATGTATTACCACAGGGGTTGAAAACATCGGTGGGGAGTTTTAACAGAGCTATGGACTTAATATTGGGGCATGAAGTTAGAGACTTTTGTGTAAACTATTTAGACAATTTAGCCATTATTTCGACAGGAACTTTTGAACGTCATTTAGAACATTTAGATATAGTCATGGGTAAGCTGTTAGCGGCAGGGTTAACGTGTAATCTTGAGAAATGCAAATTTTTCTGCGATGAAGTGCAAATGTTGGGCTATAGCATTTCTATCCGGGGACTGAAAGCAGACTCAAACAAGGTTACCGCTATTCAAGAGTTCCCTATACCTAAAAAGGTAAAACAAGTAAGGGCTTTTCTAGGGTTGTGTAGATTCTATCGGGGATTTATACCGGATTATACTAAGCAGACAAAGCCATTAAATGATTTATTAAGAAAACGGCATTTTTGGACGTGGGGAAAAGGAGAGCAGCAGGCCTTTGAAAAAATAAAATCCTTATTAATAAGCCCTATACTAATGCCTCGTCCCGATTTTATTAAGCCATACTATTTACAAACAGACAGTTCGAGAGTAGGATTGGCAGGGGTGTTATATCAGATAGGCTGTAATGACGACATGAAGATTATAGGGTTTCATAGCAAGGCATTGAGGGGCTCGCAGTTGAATTGGTCAATAACAGAGCAGGAATTTTATTCGGTAATATGTTGTCTCGGAAAATTTGAAAGTTATTTAAGGGGGACTAAGGTTATAATTAGAACAAACTATGAGGCTTTAGCCTTCGGGAAATTCTGTAATTTGTATAACGCCAGGGTAACTAGATGGTTTAGTTATTTAGAGAATTTCGATTATGAAATATGTAGAACATATTAAAGGGAGGGAAAATGTAGTCCCATATATTTTGTCTGAATACCCACCAAAAGACGGTCGTTTACAGGACGAAGGTAGGCTGCTCGGAGTGTTTAGTGAGTCTCGTGCTAATAAAGCGTTGAAATTAAACGATCCGGGGACAAGAAAAATGCGAGGTAAATTCAATACAATACATTTGTCTAAATATTACCGTTAGATTGAAGCTGAATCGGGAACTAAAAAGGCGTAGTATAATTAAGAACCGTAGTTAAAGAGGTTATTAGAAGGTAAAAATTAAAATTGTTAGAGTATAGATTAAATGATTAATTGTATAGTAGATAATTAATTGTATATTAGATACAATGTAAGTAAACTGTAGGTTAGATTTGATTGATAAAAGTGTTGAGTAAATTGTGAATTAGAATTGATTGGTAAAATTATAACGGTTATCTTGTGTATAGATAAAGGTTGATTGTATAGCTAGTAGTAAGTAATTGTAGTCTTTAACATTAAAGTAATGTGGAAGAGAAAACAGGGAAATTAGGCGGTTCTGGGGAGAGGCCCATGTGATGGTTCCGAAATTGTCTCGAATAAATATAAAATTACAAAACCAAATCTAAGACGGAGAAACCGTCAAATAAATTGTACGAAAGTTTCTCATATATTTCACACTCGAAAAATCAACGAGATGAATTGGGAATTGTCAGATGGAGGGGAGTGTCGGCGGTCTCTCTCTTCCCTTTTTTCTCTTTTTTTTTTCATATATAGTCCTAAAAGGTAACCAATTGTCGTGGTGACGATGGTGAGTGGTTGCGTAAACGTTAGATTGAGAAACTAAAACGTTAAAATAAGCTATATCTATTCTATTCTATATCGTGCAGAGACGAGAGAATGGTGCTTGATGATTACGCGGATAATTAGACTAGATCATAGAGGGTTTAGGAGAATTTTAAAATAATGATGGACATTAAGCGGTAGGTGATTCTCTAAACTAAAGATCAAGCTCGGATACTTAGAAAGTTGGTAGTCAAAGTCGAAGGGTAGTGTTCAGTGAAGAGGGATAAAGACAGGTTAAACCATCGAGGTTGAGAGTTAAGTGGAATGAGGTGGAGTTATTTTTATTTGTACTGAAATGAAATTGAAGGGAAAACTTTGCTCCGGTTTAGTTTCACACACCTGTACAAAGTTTTGGGGTCGATTGTAACGGACCACAATGAAATAACATTGTTGCCGTCACAAATAAAAATAACCTTGCAATCATATGGATATATGTAGCCGAATTATGTATAAAATAACGCCTAGGAATGTAGGTACATCGTTCGCTACTTCATTTAATAGGTCATTGTCGTTCATACTTGGTTTGAAAGACGCTTCACATAGTGCTCGATTCTCGCTGCCTGCCTCGCGGGCGAGCGGGCGTGATAATATGTTATTGAAGGTATCACGGCTGTATGCTTAGGAAAAATGTTAACTTGTAAGAGGGTAGACATATACCAGACGAAGTGGCGTGATATTCTTGAACTACCAATCAGCGAGCGGTTACGAGGCTGAGATAAAAGGTGTGTGGTGATTCATAACCAGTATAAACTACTTAAATGGAATGAAATAGATTCGAATATTGAATGACGAGTTGCTATAGAACATTCTAGAATATTTTGGAAAGAGAGACAGAGATACGCAGAGAGGGGTGAAGAGGCTTGATGGTAGGCGTATGATATAAAAACGGGTGGTTCGTTAGTTCATGGCTTTTTTAGTGTGAAATTTTAAGGTAATAAGACGTATCGATAATTGTTCGTGAAGGGCCTTTTTGTCGGTGTGAATCTCTGGGGTGATAGGCGTATCGCTGATAAATCGCGGAACGGTTCTTTTTATCATTAATTTTAATTTCTTTGTGTTAATATTGTGTTGTGAACGGCATTGATTCTGTGCCTTTGAGCTGCGTAGCGAGATATGGGACAATTTAGTTGTCTAATTGATCGTAACGTTAGGCTTGGGCATGGAATCAATGTAATTGTAGTTAACTTAATATTGAATAACCCGGTGTTTAATATTTCGCTAAAATTCAGGTTGATTGTTCAAATTGTGTGCAGCGTGGCCGAACCTACGGTGCTTAAGCGCCGATGGTGGTAGCGTGGCGCATGTTGAGCAATCAAAATGGCGCGGTTTTGTGATATGCAAATTCTAAGAATTGAAACGTAGCATTATTCGTCCGCGAAGGGGGTTTCTTTTATGGAGTTTAACTTCTCGTGTTAATTTTGTTTCAAGTATAGCGTTGATTCTTTATCTTGAGCATTGTGCATGGAATTGGCGGTATATCTGCCGATCTTTGTGACGCTGCGCTGGGATGTTGATTCAATGTGATCGCGGTTAAGTAATTAGATCATAAATCGGGTTCTAATATTTCATCGGATTTAGTGTTGGTTATTTGACTGTGTTGTACGAAGTGGCCAGAATTCCAAGGGTCACAGACCTTTGAGTATGGCGGCGGTACCTAGTTAACTAACCAACATTGTCAGGCGAGTTCTAACATCGACAAATTGGCTAAATAGGGTTTGTGGTTATTTCACACTGAAAAATTAGCTATCTTAGGGACGTAACTTCGTAAAAATATGAGACGGATACCTCACGGAGCCTACGAAGTCTCGTATAGCCTAGGCGTAGGGAGCTGGCTATGCCTTGAGACGGGTCAGCGACTGATTTTGCCCTTAAAGGGATCAGTTACGTCTCCCAGGTGCTTGGGTTCGCGAGCTTTCAAAGTGGTAGGAGCTCGTCGAAGTGAATTCCGTCCAGCGTATGCGGGCCATGGAGATTGATCGCAACCCAACCATACTGGTCTCATTTATTTATATATGTATATATACACACACACTTATTTCCTCTGTTAGGAGTCATGGTTCGTGTCCCAATTAGGTTAGGACCATGACGTACACACAGTTATAGACAATAGACAAAGTCGAGGCTAACTACCTTGCATACCCTAGTTTCAATTAGCAAATCAACATTGCACATCGTTGATTTGGGCTTAGCCACCTTATACATCACACTTTTAATGTAATACAAACTCAAGAAGTCATTTTACACGAGTATCTTAGATTAGATATTGTAGGTACACATTTTATTAAGATCTAGTTAGGAGTTAGGTAGGTAGTCGTGATGAATATACGCGTTAGTTAACATACAGCGTGGTAGGCGCGTCAGACGACATTTATAGGGACAGTAGGTACAATTACTGATTAGTTCTTAAGCTAATCGCGACGTGCGTGATAAGTAGCAAGAGGTTACGCTAAGCGGTTGAATCAAGGGGTCGTTCAGTAAAACGTCCGGGTGATTATACTATCCTACGGCGTGATGTTAGTACCTTTGCGGTGATAAATAAGGAGTACGAGGGTAGGCGCGTCGCGTGAATAGGCTAATATTTTAGTGGTTGTAGAGTCACGGTGGTGGGCAATAAATAATAGGCTGCATGTGTCTAGCTAAAGTGTAGTCTCGGGGCCTGCAACTTAATTATAACATAGATATGCAGGTAGCCTGATTCTATGTTCATTGCATACTTCAAATTATTATTTTACCTCCTGACTGTGGTTACGAGTCGAAAGACATTTGGATTAAAGATAAATAGTCGAATCTTTTTGAGGGTTACATGTTCAGAGCTCTAAGGGTGCTTTATTCTGGTCCGCCGATAGTTTATACGTGACTGCTAAATTAAAGTAGTATATTAGCCAGAATGTAACACTCTCCCTCATGTGTCGTTGACGAGCGGCGATGAGCTAACACGCCAGAGTCTCCAGGACTAGTTAACGCAACCAACGGTTTACATTAACGCTTTACCGTGAGACTATGTAGTTCCTTGAGGAAATGCGACGTCTGAGTTCGTTGGTGACCCCGGGTGTCTAAAGTACGCCTAGCGAAACAGCAAAGTCTGTCGTGTCGGGAGTCTACTGGACGGCGAGGACTTCTAGTTTCTGGGGAGCAATACAATACCCGCGTTGAAGGGGGCGTTCGAGCGTCTGGTGATGCTGAGCGAAACAGGTTATGCTGTCGTGCCGGGTTCCTCAGTACGACAAGGGTTCCTCACCTGAAGCGTTATAAGCCTTGTAGAGACAATCTTGCAGTAGTTTAACCCCTCGAGCGTGGCGGCCCGGGCGACTTAAAGTGCCTATAGTGTGGCCAAGCATTCTCTCGCGTTAACTAATGCGCGACCGCGGTTAGAAAAAGTGAAATTTCTCGAGTAATTGATAATTATATTTTATGAAATATACATCGTTGGAAAGCTGATATTCCAATACTACTAATATAAAAAGAACTCGTAGATAAAATACCTTTATCATTCCTTAGATGTACGATATATCGAGACATTTAGCTTATAAGTCACGACGCCGCGAACATTTTTACTTCATACACTGCATTCCAATTCACTTTGTACTTTTCGGGAGATATATTCAATTGAACACTCTTTTATAACCACGTGAAACTATTCAAATGTCTAATGTATTTATTATAAAAATGAAAACAAGCACATTCTAGTGGGGGAGTTTAGGTGACTTCAGTCCACTTCAGTCCATTGATATGAACAGATATTTATTACACGAAATTAATGAACAATCGCTAAAAAGTAATTTTAGAAATAGATTCCTGGATAAATTTGCCACAAGATAATATTTATTACACTCCTAATAATAATTAAACATAAACACATTTTACAAATAAATTTCGTACGACGGACATGTCGAAAATGCCGGCTTCACTATTTTTGAATGTTTTTTCACGAATAATATCCCGTTATTCACTAAAAGTAATAGAATAACTTGAAAGAACACAAAATTTCCAAAAGATTGAAGCTTATTACATGTAAAAAGCACTGACTGTTTATTTATAACAAACATTTTTATCGGAATCCATTACACACACAGCAATATCAAAATGGCGCGAAACGGAAAAATGTACCGACTCACTCTGATTTCATTTTTATACTGGTCTTCGGAGCAACAGGTTGGGCAAAACCGACCTTATTATAAACTGAAATAACCATAGATAAGGTACAAACATTTACAAGCTAGCCAAACGAATAATACGGAAGAACCAATGAAATAAAAGTGGACCCAACCGTTACGCACGAATACGAGACTACACACTACAGCCACTTTTACCTCATGATCGAATACGGGCCAAACACGCTCGAGGGGTTAAGACGATCAAATGTTGGACGGTTCGGTCACAGTCAGAGTACCTATTTATTAATATACAAAACCAGCTTAATGCTTACCAATTAATAGAAAGTAGTATAAACATTTAAGTGAATTTCATGTTTTATTAGCCCAACCTAAGTGAACACTTTGTAGATTTATAAATATTAATCTGCCCATTGGCGATTCATGCGAACTGGAAGACATTCGGGTTAGAGAATTTAGTCTAATCGTTTTGTGTGTTACATGTTCAGAGCTCAAAGAGTGCTTTATTCTGGTCAGCCGATAAGTTTTATTCGTGGTTGCTATCTTTAACGTAGTATATTCGCCAGAATGTATCACTCTCCCTCATGTGTCGTTGTCGAGCGGCGATGAGTTAACACGCCTGAGTCTCCAGGACTAGTTAACACAACCAGCGGTTTCTATTAACGCTTTACCGTGAACTATGTAGTTCCTTGAGGAAATGCGACGTCTGAGTTCGTTGGTGACCCCGGGTGTCTAAAGTACGCCTAGCGAAACAGCAAAGTCTGTCGTGTCGGGAGTCTACTGGACGGCGAGGACTTGTAGTTTCTGGGGAGCAATACAATACCCGCGTTGAAGGGGGCGTTCGAGCGTCTGGTGATGCTGAGCGAAACAGGTTATGCTGTCGTGCCGGGTTCCTCAGTACGACAAGGGTTCTTCACCTGAAGCGTTATAAGCCATGTAGAGTCAACCTCACGGTCGTTAAAGTCAACCGAATGTCGGACAGGACAATTGAACTGCCTTTAAGATTTAACCTAAATACTCATTATTGATTTCACTAGTCTGGCGGCTTTGCGTTCGGTCAGATTTAGCCTAAACAGTTAGAGCAATATCCCGAAGTAACACACTGCAAATACCGTTACCAAACTTACTAACGTCTCTCAAGTGAGGAGACTTCACTACTGCCGGAAGAGCAGAAAACTTTACTTGATTAATTGTTGTCTATATTATTTAGAAGTCTGGGCAATAGACCCCGTGTAACAGTGGTGACTGAGAAAAGCGCCTGGCTGCTACCTTACAAGACTGACGAATGTATAGATGACGCTCACAGTACATTTTATTATAAACAAATACGTTATCTGTGGACCCAACTGAGGGATTTGCCTTATTTGTAATAACTGATAGCGGTGGCATAGTGGTGATTTGACCGATTGCAATTCAGTTAGATTGTGCTCAAATAACCTTATACAATCTTTGTGTTCAGCTAGCGGACGAGAAGTTTAATACTTGTATTATTGTAAATTGATGCTTGCTTTAAAATTGAAAAAATCAAACTAGTGATGGTTGAAATTGTAGAATTTGATATAGTGAATATTATCTAAAGTAGTTCGGAAAAGGAAAATCAGGAACATAGGTGGTTCTGGGGAAGGACCCATGTGATTATTCCTAAATTGCCTCAGATAAATTTAAAATTACAAAACAAATTTAATAAAAGACTGAGATGTCGTTAGTTAAATTGTAAGAACAATTTTCTCATACTCACATATGTTACATACTCGTAAGATCAACGAGATGAATTGGGAATGGTCAGATGGAGGGGTGTTGTCGGCGGTCTTTCTCTTTCCTGCTTCTCCTTTTCACACATAGTGGGGGTGTCCTCTATGTTATGTTAGCATTCAGAGCAGTACATAGGGCGAACACTAGCATTCTCCAGTTACTTAAAATCTAACCGTAGGTAATATGCCACTGCCCCGCGGGGCTATCGCGAGCCAGAGCGTTCTCTATCTTATATTTGAGCTCTAAATTGAATATAGGTTGCTTACTAACCTTCCTCTTTCATATCATTTAATATAGAATATATGCCACTGCCCGAGGGGCTAGCGCAAGCAAGAGTATTCTCTATCTTATAATTGATTTCTAAATAGAATCCTGGTGGTGGGAACTAATATTATCTCACTACCGAAAATAACTATAGCTTACCTTGTCATCGCTTTACGGAACCGTTAACTTGAACTGAACATCGAAATAGTAACAACATTCATTCACACTACAAGGTGACTCCATAGGTTATTTCGCCACGGCATTGTGAGTCCGATAGGAGCTGTGGTGTAAACTTATACTTAATTCTGATTCGAATGTTAATGAGGAGTATAAATGCCTACTACATCGATAGCTAAACTATAGCTAAATCTAGGAGACTTACGTTCTAATTCTGAGGGTTCTCTTAAGATTCTAAAGTCCCTGCCTAGTAATAGGATATCATTAAATCAATTACAGTGTTATATGAATATGCATAGACATTAGTTATAATCCAATCAACGTCTAACTACAAGGGTCATCTGATGCTTCAGAACCTCCTTTGGTACGCGCGTCCATCTGTCAGAATGCTGGTCCTAAGCAATAAAGAACCAATCAAAATCCGATAGGGTACGGTACAATTCTAACAGTCCGATTGAGACAGAGGGGTAAAGAAAAGCACACATTAAATCTTTGATATTTTATAATTTCCCCAAGCTAAGTCACCTAAACGCGGAGCGGACGATTGGATCTTCACATATATAAACATATTGAGTAGAGACAGGAAGTTAGCCTTAGGGAATAGTTACTCTTTAAAGTACTGCGGTGCTACGTTATTTAGGAAGCTTAACTGGTAGGGTTCTCGAATTGCTTAGCCATCTCAGCCACGAAAAGGACTCTGGGTTGCTGCTCACAATGTAGTTGCCACTAAAACGATCACTGCCAATAATTTAACTTGAGGGTCGACGTGACACAGTCCGAGACACCTAATTAATAAGTTTAGTTAAGTAGATTGATTTTTAGGTCAAGAAATAGTTACAATTAAAATCAGGGATTCTAGTATATATATCGTCAATACACGAGTGGTAGTTCAGGTAAAGATTAGGTACAGGAGTAGTTAGGTGCGGGGTAAGGAGGTAGATAAACAAATTACTATGTTCAATACATGAACAGTTCTCAGTAGATATATTTCTATAAGAGTGGGGGTCACATAGGTAGGACCATTATATATATCTAAGTTAATAAACCAATAAAACAGGAGGGGGAGACATATAAAGGTAGAGTATAATATTATATAGAGTAGCTCTGTACATAACATAAGTAGAGGCATAAAGTAGGTGGGGTGGTAACGAGGAAATGGGTTAAGTAGATGAAATCAGAAGGCGGGGTTTAGTTGTACACAGGTACCTAGTCAGTTATATATTCAAGCTATTCATATATATATGTAGTAATTAGAGTCTCCCCTCTGTAGCGCATAAATAACTAAAAACAAACATAAAATAAACAAATAGATAAGGAGAAAGGGGGGGGGGAAGTTACAATGTGGAAGCCGTGACCAGGATATTCAAAATTACATCTTAACTTAGAATGAGAATAAATGAACAATAGGTAAACTAGGTTATTAGAGTTGGTAGTTTAAATCGGTATTTATTCATCTAAATTAGGCTGTCTCGGAGGGTCATGTCGGCCACAATTTGTTGCCGCGAAAATGGATAGTGTCTTGAGTGACTAAGCATATGAGAAGTATTGATCTATAGAAAATTAGTGCGTTAGGTGTCTTGAGTAAGTGCTGTTAGGTTGCCGCGTAGTCTGTTGAATGATCAGCATCTTCCGTTGTCTCGTGTCTGCACGTGGATTATCTGCAAAAAGTTGAATTCATTGTATCAGGTTATGAAGGAAACATAGTGTAAAGAAATGATACAGGGAAATTGTGAAAACGTAGATAGTATTAAATCAAGTTATCCAAATAGAATCAAGTTAGTGGTAAAATCTCCGGATAACCATCAGGTGCATTTAGTATTACATTCAAAATATAATTGTTAAATAGTAACAAGAAATAAACATCAGGCTTGTGGAAAAAAAATGATTGAGACGAGGAAATTGAAATTTTGAATTAATTTAATACATAATAAGGCATACATAATAATTGATTAAAGAGGTTGTATTGTGCGAGGCAGTTGAGTATGCTTGTTAACTTCCACATAACAGTTAGGTTAGGAGACATAAATTAGATAGTAAACAATAACAAGGAGAAAATTGTAATATTAGTAGCATATTGGTACAGTCTCAAATAGGTGTAATAAAGTAAATACATAGTTAAGGCTATCTATATAGTAGTTATATCATCAGAGTATTAAATTAAAATTGCATACTTACTTCAGTAAAATGATGTTGATTGATGAGTTGCGTTGACTCTAGTAGGCATATGGTGACAGGTAGATAGAATTTCAAGCGATCAGGTAGAATTTCATTATGTGAGTGAATTAGCGCTTGAATGGTCGATCAAATCTGAAAGAGTTTAGTATTGCTGAGTGAGAGGATTATGTGAATCTAAGGTAGCATGCGTCTCAGGGCCAAGGTTATGGGGTCGTAGAGCTAACGGTTAAATAGTTGGTCGGTTGTTACATCCTTAGGTACATAAAACAACAATAATGTAAATTAAAATGCAACACATTAATAAGTGTACAAAGGCGGACTTATTCCTATAAGGAAGCTGTTCCAGTCAACCGTTGAGTGTCTAATTGGAACTTAGTAGCGAGTAGTGTGGTAGTATAACATAAACAAACTAGATCAGTATAATAATAAACAAAGTAGTGAGGTTTCCATAAAGACATGGATATGTATTGGGTAAATAGGTTAGAAGGTTAGGTCAAACCGTTGTTGTATAGATTATTAAACTCAAGAGAATATGGTTAAATGATACGAACAATAGGTCAAAACACATAAGTAGGGGTATAAATAAAACTTACTAATTGTAGTTAGCGCAGGAATCCGGTACGGAACTAAGTTGAAAAGCGATCCTCTGTAGGTTACAAGCGCACGGAATGGCGTTTTATTTCCTCTTAGCACCTCACGTTGTCTCCCTAGGGCGGCGAGGGGTATGATTGTGCTTGAGAAGATTTGTCAGAAATCTCGGTCCACCACAACATAAATTAGCACATTTGTTCCGTGGTTAAATAGCCTGAAAATTATAAATATCAACTTTTAACTTTCACAACTTCATTAACATAAATTAAATAGAATTACTATTAACGTGTAATTATTCAAAGTTTATTAGTTGGGCTAGTCTGCTTTGCAACTATCGATGGGCTACGGTGACTGCTTACTGTCGAGCAGGCCGTATGTTGATTTCCATCATAATGGTATAGTGGTAGGTAAATGTGATTAGATTCCTTAAGTCTTATTAGCAAAGAGCACTAGATGTGTATAAGGTTAGATAATGTATGGTTATTAGTTCAAATTGAGTAATTGATTGAAACTTAATTCGACAATGTTAATTCAAAGGGGTTCACTTTCATAGGATTCTTAGAGAATTTGTTGTATTCACTAGTGTGTGACCAGATTAATAGTTGCCTTAGATAAGTTAAAGAGTAGGTACTATTGAATTCTCCACATACAAAATATCAGGAAGTTAATTTAAAGACTACTGAAGGGAAATAATGTACAATACATAAAGATAACATGTTAACTAGTAGGATTTGTTGTTAGAATCGGTCTTAGGACTAGCACTGTTCTAACAAAATCACTTACTTATACATATACTGAAAGAACATTGTTTATAAACTAAGGTTATAATGTAGGAAAGTTTAAGTTTTATGGAAGTACTATGTTAAATGTGTATACTTGAACGATATTATGATAATATGATATGATATGCACGTGAAAACTAAACAACTAGTCTCTAAATGGTTACAATTAGTTACGTATACACGGTTCTAAAGGGTAAATAAAAGTGGACAGGCCGGTTAAATAAGTTGACTAGTTGAGTATGTAAATTGGTATTTACCTTTAGCTGTTTTATATACGCAATAACAATGATGACAATCCTCGTAGGTTACGTGTAAATAACTTTCACTTGTTAGCATCATGATTCACAAACAAATTATCTGCGCGGTTTTAATTAACAAACAGTAATTCCATAGAGTCGTTCTTCTTCTTAGTTGTAGTTGTTGGCTTTCAGTTGTACATTAAATGATAGGGCTGGCTAGGATTTATTCGGAGAAGGATTATTTGTACATTAATTATTATTCATAGTTCATATACTAAGATAATTTATAAGATAGGAAAGGAAAGTGAGATGAACAAATGAAATAAACGGGTGAATGAATTTTATATCGATGAATGGTAGGTCAAGAATTTTCTCATACTCTCTCATACGATTTCATACTCGGGTTTGAAATAAAATAAGCAAGATGTGGGGTCGGGTTTTCGTTTATGGAATGTTATTGAAAAAAATTTAATGCGAATTTTGTGATTAGGACTAGAGATTGTTCGAAGTACTTGAAATGTTTTGAAATAAAATAAGCCAGATGTGGGGACGGGTTCTCGAGTAGGAATTGGATAATGAAATGACTGAATGCGGATTTAGGGTTGAAATTAAATTTAGAAACTGCTCAAGGAACTTGAAATATTTCGAAATAAAATGTGCAAGATGGGGGGGTCGAGTCCTCGTGGTTTATTTAGGATAATCTGTTGTAGAAACAAACGTTCCAAACCTTACGTAGTGGAGACCCATGTTAACTAGAAATCAATAATTAGTGTCTAGCCAGGTTATAACACGGAGTTAGCTCGGTTGATTTACTCCGGTTCATGGAATTCCTTAAGTATTTAAGTCGCTCGTTGTAGAAGTATGATCGAATTAGGATATTGTGTTGAGATATACAGAACCTCACTACCTTCGTGTCGTCAAGTAAAATAGTGAAGGTAGAGTGATTCTGTTTAAGGTAGAGAGTGAAACAGTGACGTGAGGACGACAGTGAAAATTTGAATATTAGAAGTTTTGTTGGAACAAGTGCGAATATACGATGGAGAGACCAAGTCGTAAGAGAAGAGCGCCGGTTAGATATAGTGGTGTAAATAGTAGTGAAGAACATTTTATAGATAATAGTGGGAATACCAATTCATCAACGGTATCGGAATTGGGAGAGATGCCTTTGCAGAATAATATTCAAGAGAATACACTAGAAACGCACGCCGTGCGAACGAAACGACGTAAAGTAATACAAAGAGAAATCGGTAGAACTAAGGAGGGATCTAGGGTGTTGTTAAATAAATTAAGTAAAACCCTAGGAGCTTTGGCTAGGAAGGTAAATTTATTAAGCGAAGATGTAAGGAAAGTTCGCAAGGTTAATGAGGAGATTAACACAAATCATGTAACTACTTTGGATAAGGCGTCGGAAATGCCGCATACGACTAGAGAGGGAGAAGGGAGCAACGGTCGGGATAATGGATTGATTAATAATGAAATGCTAGAAGTGTTGCCAACACAGAGTAAAGCTATAAATTATAATATCAGGAATATTAGTTTCGAAAAACCAAAATTTGAAGGTAAGAATGACACGCATCCAGTTACCTTCCTGGAAGATCTAGATACGTATTTAGGAAAAGTTGGACATGAAGGCAAGGAATTGGAATTAATATTGGAATGTTTGCACGGAGGAGTGAGAGACTGGGCTAGGATCTACAAGGGTCGTTGGAAGGCTTTGCAGGACTTCAAGTTGGACTTTTTGGCCACTTATTGGGGAGAAAAGGAACAAAATGAGTTGAGGCGCGAAATAGTACAGGGAACTTGGAATCGTGGAGAGTCTCCCACCATGTTAGGGCATTTTTTGAGACTGACAGGACGAGCTCAAATGTTAAGCTTTAAGATTCCGGAAAAGCAATTAATAGCGGATATAATTAGGCAATTTCCTAAATACATCCAACAAGGGTGGTATACTTCGAACCCGGGAAATTTAATCGAGACAGCGGAATTTTTGAGGAAAATGGATGATATAGGGCGTCAGGAAAATTCGACAACCCCTGGCCTAGGAAGGAATAAGAAATTAGGAAAAAGGGAAGGGAAAAATAAGCGCCATTACCGGAATTGGGAGACACCACTAGGGAATCATGAACCAGTGGGACAATTACGACCGGGGCCGAGTAATGCTGAGGTAGCTGTAAAAGAACCAGTAGGGTTAAAACTGAAGGAAGTTGAGAGGAGGGTCCCCGATTCAGCTTCAATTACAGAAAACGATGCGTTAAATACTATGATAAAGAAGGGGTGGTGGTTAGGTCGGAAAGGGTTTGTAAGGGTTTTAGAAATTTTGTTAGAGTCGCTTTTGGAAGAGAATAACCTAAGTACAGTTCAGAGTAAATTAGATGAGGAGATTAGCGAGGGGGTGAACTTGGGCGTATTGACCGAAAATAGACAGAAGGAACAGTTAATGGTATTAATTAATAAAAATAAAAGATTATACTCTTCTAAGCTAGGGAGGGCAAATTGTTATCAACATGAGATTATCCTAAACTCTCAGACGTCAGTTATAAGAAAAAATTATCCAGTGCCATATGCGTATAGGGGAAAGGTCGAGGGAAAGTTAAGAGAAATGGAAGCACAAGGAATCATCAGTAGGTCATCCACACCGTATAGTAATCCGTTAACCTTCACTTTAGAGCAGGATGGATCCGTAAGGGTATTATTAGATGTTAGGGAAATTAACAAGTATCTGATTGCCGAGACAGAGAAACCGCCATTGCAAATAGACGTTATGAACTCGTTTCACGGAGCTAATTACATTAGTACTTTAGATTTAAATAATGCCTACTTTCAAATACCACTTACGCAGAATAGCAAAAAGTATACGGGGTTCACATTTAATGGGAAATCCTATGTGTATAATGTATTACCACAGGGGTTGAAAACATCGGTGGGGAGTTTTAACAGAGCTATGGACTTAATATTGGGGCATGAAGTTAGAGACTTTTGTGTAAACTATTTAGACAATTTAGCCATTATTTCGACAGGAACTTTTGAACGTCATTTAGAACATTTAGATATAGTCATGGGTAAGCTGTTAGCGGCAGGGTTAACGTGTAATCTTGAGAAATGCAAATTTTTCTGCGATGAAGTGCAAATGTTGGGCTATAGCATTTCTATCCGGGGACTGAAAGCAGACTCAAACAAGGTTACCGCTATTCAAGAGTTCCCTATACCTAAAAAGGTAAAACAAGTAAGGGCTTTTCTAGGGTTGTGTAGATTCTATCGGGGATTTATACCGGATTATACTAAGCAGACAAAGCCATTAAATGATTTATTAAGAAAACGGCATTTTTGGACGTGGGGAAAAGGAGAGCAGCAGGCCTTTGAAAAAATAAAATCCTTATTAATAAGCCCTATACTAATGCCTCGTCCCGATTTTATTAAGCCATACTATTTACAAACAGACAGTTCGAGAGTAGGATTGGCAGGGGTGTTATATCAGATAGGCTGTAATGACGACATGAAGATTATAGGGTTTCATAGCAAGGCATTGAGGGGCTCGCAGTTGAATTGGTCAATAACAGAGCAGGAATTTTATTCGGTAATATGTTGTCTCGGAAAATTTGAAAGTTATTTAAGGGGGACTAAGGTTATAATTAGAACAAACTATGAGGCTTTAGCCTTCGGGAAATTCTGTAATTTGTATAACGCCAGGGTAACTAGATGGTTTAGTTATTTAGAGAATTTCGATTATGAAATATGTAGAACATATTAAAGGGAGGGAAAATGTAGTCCCATATATTTTGTCTGAATACCCACCAAAAGACGGTCGTTTACAGGACGAAGGTAGGCTGCTCGGAGTGTTTAGTGAGTCTCGTGCTAATAAAGCGTTGAAATTAAACGATCCGGGGACAAGAAAAATGCGAGGTAAATTCAATACAATACATTTGTCTAAATATTACCGTTAGATTGAAGCTGAATCGGGAACTAAAAAGGCGTAGTATAATTAAGAACCGTAGTTAAAGAGGTTATTAGAAGGTAAAAATTAAAATTGTTAGAGTATAGATTAAATGATTAATTGTATAGTAGATAATTAATTGTATATTAGATACAATGTAAGTAAACTGTAGGTTAGATTTGATTGATAAAAGTGTTGAGTAAATTGTGAATTAGAATTGATTGGTAAAATTATAACGGTTATCTTGTGTATAGATAAAGGTTGATTGTATAGCTAGTAGTAAGTAATTGTAGTCTTTAACATTAAAGTAATGTGGAAGAGAAAACAGGGAAATTAGGCGGTTCTGGGGAGAGGCCCATGTGATGGTTCCGAAATTGTCTCGAATAAATATAAAATTACAAAACCAAATCTAAGACGGAGAAACCGTCAAATAAATTGTACGAAAGTTTCTCATATATTTCACACTCGAAAAATCAACGAGATGAATTGGGAATTGTCAGATGGAGGGGAGTGTCGGCGGTCTCTCTCTTCCCTTTTTTCTCTTTTTTTTTTCATATATAGTCCTAAAAGGTAACCAATTGTCGTGGTGACGATGGTGAGTGGTTGCGTAAACGTTAGATTGAGAAACTAAAACGTTAAAATAAGCTATATCTATTCTATTCTATATCGTGCAGAGACGAGAGAATGGTGCTTGATGATTACGCGGATAATTAGACTAGATCATAGAGGGTTTAGGAGAATTTTAAAATAATGATGGACATTAAGCGGTAGGTGATTCTCTAAACTAAAGATCAAGCTCGGATACTTAGAAAGTTGGTAGTCAAAGTCGAAGGGTAGTGTTCAGTGAAGAGGGATAAAGACAGGTTAAACCATCGAGGTTGAGAGTTAAGTGGAATGAGGTGGAGTTATTTTTATTTGTACTGAAATGAAATTGAAGGGAAAACTTTGCTCCGGTTTAGTTTCACACACCTGTACAAAGTTTTGGGGTCGATTGTAACGGACCACAATGAAATAACATTGTTGCCGTCACAAATAAAAATAACCTTGCAATCATATGGATATATGTAGCCGAATTATGTATAAAATAACGCCTAGGAATGTAGGTACATCGTTCGCTACTTCATTTAATAGGTCATTGTCGTTCATACTTGGTTTGAAAGACGCTTCACATAGTGCTCGATTCTCGCTGCCTGCCTCGCGGGCGAGCGGGCGTGATAATATGTTATTGAAGGTATCACGGCTGTATGCTTAGGAAAAATGTTAACTTGTAAGAGGGTAGACATATACCAGACGAAGTGGCGTGATATTCTTGAACTACCAATCAGCGAGCGGTTACGAGGCTGAGATAAAAGGTGTGTGGTGATTCATAACCAGTATAAACTACTTAAATGGAATGAAATAGATTCGAATATTGAATGACGAGTTGCTATAGAACATTCTAGAATATTTTGGAAAGAGAGACAGAGATACGCAGAGAGGGGTGAAGAGGCTTGATGGTAGGCGTATGATATAAAAACGGGTGGTTCGTTAGTTCATGGCTTTTTTAGTGTGAAATTTTAAGGTAATAAGACGTATCGATAATTGTTCGTGAAGGGCCTTTTTGTCGGTGTGAATCTCTGGGGTGATAGGCGTATCGCTGATAAATCGCGGAACGGTTCTTTTTATCATTAATTTTAATTTCTTTGTGTTAATATTGTGTTGTGAACGGCATTGATTCTGTGCCTTTGAGCTGCGTAGCGAGATATGGGACAATTTAGTTGTCTAATTGATCGTAACGTTAGGCTTGGGCATGGAATCAATGTAATTGTAGTTAACTTAATATTGAATAACCCGGTGTTTAATATTTCGCTAAAATTCAGGTTGATTGTTCAAATTGTGTGCAGCGTGGCCGAACCTACGGTGCTTAAGCGCCGATGGTGGTAGCGTGGCGCATGTTGAGCAATCAAAATGGCGCGGTTTTGTGATATGCAAATTCTAAGAATTGAAACGTAGCATTATTCGTCCGCGAAGGGGGTTTCTTTTATGGAGTTTAACTTCTCGTGTTAATTTTGTTTCAAGTATAGCGTTGATTCTTTATCTTGAGCATTGTGCATGGAATTGGCGGTATATCTGCCGATCTTTGTGACGCTGCGCTGGGATGTTGATTCAATGTGATCGCGGTTAAGTAATTAGATCATAAATCGGGTTCTAATATTTCATCGGATTTAGTGTTGGTTATTTGACTGTGTTGTACGAAGTGGCCAGAATTCCAAGGGTCACAGACCTTTGAGTATGGCGGCGGTACCTAGTTAACTAACCAACATTGTCAGGCGAGTTCTAACATCGACAAATTGGCTAAATAGGGTTTGTGGTTATTTCACACTGAAAAATTAGCTATCTTAGGGACGTAACTTCGTAAAAATATGAGACGGATACCTCACGGAGCCTACGAAGTCTCGTATAGCCTAGGCGTAGGGAGCTGGCTATGCCTTGAGACGGGTCAGCGACTGATTTTGCCCTTAAAGGGATCAGTTACGTCTCCCAGGTGCTTGGGTTCGCGAGCTTTCAAAGTGGTAGGAGCTCGTCGAAGTGAATTCCGTCCAGCGTATGCGGGCCATGGAGATTGATCGCAACCCAACCATACTGGTCTCATTTATTTATATATGTATATATACACACACACTTATTTCCTCTGTTAGGAGTCATGGTTCGTGTCCCAATTAGGTTAGGACCATGACGTACACACAGTTATAGACAATAGACAAAGTCGAGGCTAACTACCTTGCATACCCTAGTTTCAATTAGCAAATCAACATTGCACATCGTTGATTTGGGCTTAGCCACCTTATACATCACACTTTTAATGTAATACAAACTCAAGAAGTCATTTTACACGAGTATCTTAGATTAGATATTGTAGGTACACATTTTATTAAGATCTAGTTAGGAGTTAGGTAGGTAGTCGTGATGAATATACGCGTTAGTTAACATACAGCGTGGTAGGCGCGTCAGACGACATTTATAGGGACAGTAGGTACAATTACTGATTAGTTCTTAAGCTAATCGCGACGTGCGTGATAAGTAGCAAGAGGTTACGCTAAGCGGTTGAATCAAGGGGTCGTTCAGTAAAACGTCCGGGTGATTATACTATCCTACGGCGTGATGTTAGTACCTTTGCGGTGATAAATAAGGAGTACGAGGGTAGGCGCGTCGCGTGAATAGGCTAATATTTTAGTGGTTGTAGAGTCACGGTGGTGGGCAATAAATAATAGGCTGCATGTGTCTAGCTAAAGTGTAGTCTCGGGGCCTGCAACTTAATTATAACATAGATATGCAGGTAGCCTGATTCTATGTTCATTGCATACTTCAAATTATTATTTTACCTCCTGACTGTGGTTACGAGTCGAAAGACATTTGGATTAAAGATAAATAGTCGAATCTTTTTGAGGGTTACATGTTCAGAGCTCTAAGGGTGCTTTATTCTGGTCCGCCGATAGTTTATACGTGACTGCTAAATTAAAGTAGTATATTAGCCAGAATGTAACACTCTCCCTCATGTGTCGTTGACGAGCGGCGATGAGCTAACACGCCAGAGTCTCCAGGACTAGTTAACGCAACCAACGGTTTACATTAACGCTTTACCGTGAGACTATGTAGTTCCTTGAGGAAATGCGACGTCTGAGTTCGTTGGTGACCCCGGGTGTCTAAAGTACGCCTAGCGAAACAGCAAAGTCTGTCGTGTCGGGAGTCTACTGGACGGCGAGGACTTGTAGTTTCTGGGGAGCAATACAATACCCGCGTTGAAGGGGGCGTTCGAGCGTCTGGTGATGCTGAGCGAAACAGGTTATGCTGTCGTGCCGGGTTCCTCAGTACGACAAGGGTTCCTCACCTGAAGCGTTATAAGCCTTGTAGAGACAATCTTGCAGTAGTTTAAGACGATCAAATGTTGGACGGTTCGGTCACAGTCAGAGTACCTATTTATTAATATACAAAACCAGCTTAATGCTTACCAATTAATAGAAAGTAGTATAAACATTTAAGTGAATTTCATGTTTTATTAGCCCAACCTAAGTGAACACTTTGTAGATTTATAAATATTAATCTGCCCATTGGCGATTCATGCGAACTGGAAGACATTCGGGTTAGAGAATTTAGTCTAATCGTTTTGTGTGTTACATGTTCAGAGCTCAAAGAGTGCTTTATTCTGGTCAGCCGATAAGTTTTATTCGTGGTTGCTATCTTTAACGTAGTATATTCGCCAGAATGTATCACTCTCCCTCATGTGTCGTTGTCGAGCGGCGATGAGTTAACACGCCTGAGTCTCCAGGACTAGTTAACACAACCAGCGGTTTCTATTAACGCTTTACCGTGAACTATGTAGTTCCTTGAGGAAATGCGACGTCTGAGTTCGTTGGTGACCCCGGGTGTCTAAAGTACGCCTAGCGAAACAGCAAAGTCTGTCGTGTCGGGAGTCTACTGGACGGCGAGGACTTGTAGTTTCTGGGGAGCAATACAATACCCGCGTTGAAGGGGGCGTTCGAGCGTCTGGTGATGCTGAGCGAAACAGGTTATGCTGTCGTGCCGGGTTCCTCAGTACGACAAGGGTTCTTCACCTGAAGCGTTATAAGCCATGTAGAGTCAACCTCACGGTCGTTAAAGTCAACCGAATGTCGGACAGGACAATTGAACTGCCTTTAAGATTTAACCTAAATACTCATTATTGATTTCACTAGTCTGGCGGCTTTGCGTTCGGTCAGATTTAGCCTAAACAGTTAGAGCAATATCCCGAAGTAACACACTGCAAATACCGTTACCAAACTTACTAACGTCTCTCAAGTGAGGAGACTTCACTACTGCCGGAAGAGCAGAAAACTTTACTTGATTAATTGTTGTCTATATTATTTAGAAGTCTGGGCAATAGACCCCGTGTAACAGTGGTGACTGAGAAAAGCGCCTGGCTGCTACCTTACAAGACTGACGAATGTATAGATGACGCTCACAGTACATTTTATTATAAACAAATACGTTATCTGTGGACCCAACTGAGGGATTTGCCTTATTTGTAATAACTGATAGCGGTGGCATAGTGGTGATTTGACCGATTGCAATTCAGTTAGATTGTGCTCAAATAACCTTATACAATCTTTGTGTTCAGCTAGCGGACGAGAAGTTTAATACTTGTATTATTGTAAATTGATGCTTGCTTTAAAATTGAAAAAATCAAACTAGTGATGGTTGAAATTGTAGAATTTGATATAGTGAATATTATCTAAAGTAGTTCGGAAAAGGAAAATCAGGAACATAGGTGGTTCTGGGGAAGGACCCATGTGATTATTCCTAAATTGCCTCAGATAAATTTAAAATTACAAAACAAATTTAATAAAAGACTGAGATGTCGTTAGTTAAATTGTAAGAACAATTTTCTCATACTCACATATGTTACATACTCGTAAGATCAACGAGATGAATTGGGAATGGTCAGATGGAGGGGTGTTGTCGGCGGTCTTTCTCTTTCCTGCTTCTCCTTTTCACACATAGTGGGGGTGTCCTCTATGTTATGTTAGCATTCAGAGCAGTACATAGGGCGAACACTAGCATTCTCCAGTTACTTAAAATCTAACCGTAGGTAATATGCCACTGCCCCGCGGGGCTATCGCGAGCCAGAGCGTTCTCTATCTTATATTTGAGCTCTAAATTGAATATAGGTTGCTTACTAACCTTCCTCTTTCATATCATTTAATATAGAATATATGCCACTGCCCGAGGGGCTAGCGCAAGCAAGAGTATTCTCTATCTTATAATTGATTTCTAAATAGAATCCTGGTGGTGGGAACTAATATTATCTCACTACCGAAAATAACTGTAGCTTACCTTGTCATCGCTTTACGGAACCGTTAACTTGAACTGAACATCGAAATAGTAACAACATTCATTCACACTACAAAGTGACTCCATAGGTTATTTCGCCACGGCATTGTGAGTCCGATAGGAGCTGTGGTGTAAACTTATACTTAATTCTGATTCGAATGTTAATGAGGAGTATAAATGCCTACTACATCGATAGCTAAACTATAGCTAAATCTAGGAGACTTACGTTCTAATTCTGAGGGTTCTCTTAAGATTCTAAAGTCCCTGCCTAGTAATAGGATATCATTAAATCAATTACAGTGTTATATGAATATGCATAGACATTAGTTATAATCCAATCAACGTCTAACTACAAGGGTCATCTGATGCTTCAGAACCTCCTTTGGTACGCGCGTCCATCTGTCAGAATGCTGGTCCTAAGCAATAAAGAACCAATCAAAATCCGATAGGGTACGGTACAATTCTAACAGTCCGATTGAGACAGAGGGGTAAAGAAAAGCACACATTAAATCTTTGATATTTTATAATTTCCCCAAGCTAAGTCACCTAAACGCGGAGCGGACGATTGGATCTTCACATATATAAACATATTGAGTAGAGACAGGAAGTTAGCCTTAGGGAATAGTTACTCTTTAAAGTACTGCGGTGCTACGTTATTTAGGAAGCTTAACTGGTAGGGTTCTCGAATTGCTTAGCCATCTCAGCCACGAAAAGGACTCTGGGTTGCTGCTCACAATGTAGTTGCCACTAAAACGATCACTGCCAATAATTTAACTTGAGGGTCGACGTGACACAGTCCGAGACACCTAATTAATAAGTTTAGTTAAGTAGATTGATTTTTAGGTCAAGAAATAGTTACAATTAAAATCAGGGATTCTAGTATATATATCGTCAATACACGAGTGGTAGTTCAGGTAAAGATTAGGTACAGGAGTAGTTAGGTGCGGGGTAAGGAGGTAGATAAACAAATTACTATGTTCAATACATGAACAGTTCTCAGTAGATATATTTCTATAAGAGTGGGGGTCACATAGGTAGGACCATTATATATATCTAAGTTAATAAACCAATAAAACAGGAGGGGGAGACATATAAAGGTAGAGTATAATATTATATAGAGTAGCTCTGTACATAACATAAGTAGAGGCATAAAGTAGGTGGGGTGGTAACGAGGAAATGGGTTAAGTAGATGAAATCAGAAGGCGGGGTTTAGTTGTACACAGGTACCTAGTCAGTTATATATTCAAGCTATTCATATATATATGTAGTAATTAGAGTCTCCCCTCTGTAGCGCATAAATAACTAAAAACAAACATAAAATAAACAAATAGATAAGGAGAAAGGGGGGGGGGAAGTTACAACTTACAGTCATTGAAACAAAAACATGTACAGGTCAATCGGAATAACATTAAACGTAAGTTAAAATAAAATTATTAATATAATCAATAAATCAAATCAAAAAATCAATCAAAAAACAAAAATTTTTAAAACAACTAGTTAGTAAAAATATTATAAAACTATGTAAGGAGAATAATAATTATGAAGACATGTTTAAAAGAATTATAATTTTCACTATAATGTAAGAAAATCAAAAAAGCAAGATTGCATTGAGCCAAAAGCTACCAACTACTGTGGTCAAAGAACAAGAAGTTATGTAACACCTAGAATTTTTAATAAATTATCAATTGCCCCAAACACATTAACGATGCAGCGATCTATTAAGCAGTATCTAAAAAAGTGCATTGCTAAATGCATTGTAGCCTTTGAAGTTGTGAAAGTGTGGGTATCTGCATAGCTTTGGGCGGGCAGGTGTCCACGGTGCATTAGTTACTCGTATATAATAGAATGTACATGCATTTCGTCACTAACAAATTGCTTAGCAATTTGGTGAATTTCATGAAGTGTAACTATGTATTTTATTAAGAGAAAAAAAATAAAAAACCCTCAAGGGACTCGTTATTTGGCAGTGGTTTTTTTTGAGGGCGAGGTACTTCCCCAAAACTACTACTAGTAACTCATTTACAATTTTTAACTAACTTGTAACATACTGACCGACGAACGAACTGATATCAATATTGTTCCATTTTGCTCTTTAGGTATGAAATCCTAAAAAATGATAAACGTGGTACTAAAAATATGACTACTGACCAGAGTGAATACAAAAGGGCCAGCATATTGACTTTCTTTATGACGATGATGAGCGACTTTTTATTACATCACTAAGGTCACAAGCAAGCACACGGTTTGCCCGACGTTAAGTAGTTGCCGTAGTTTGCAGGTATTGCAAAGCCAAGACTTCGATCAGCCAACCCTGGATTTATTAGGTGATGTACTTAACTACTATTTAACTGACATATTGATGTTTCTTCTACTTTAATTTTAACAGAATACGGAAGTAACATGGTATTTTTTTTTATACTACGTCGGGCTCGGGAGGCATACCAGCATACGGCCCACCTGGTGTAAAGTGGTTAGACCTCACTCACACGCAGGAACACAACAACCCTCTATGGAGTTGTTATTTGACTGCGATTGTTCTGTGAGGTGGAGGTACTTCTCCAGCCGGGCTGCTGTGATGCGCCCTACCTAATGTATGTTGCATATGTTGTAAATATTCGCATTCAGCTTCAAATATACATCACATCTGCGCTACATCAGCATCACGAAATACAAAACAAAACTGCAATCCGATAATGGCGTCTCTTGCACTCAGCTCCAGCCTTGGAGAACGAGGTTATATCATACATCAAGGAGATTACTTACATTCACGGCTCTGGGAGGTGCGACTTCTGATACAAAAGGCATTAGCTTTTATACTTCTACTCTAAACAAAAGCATTTCGAAATTTAACAATACTTAAGAGATATCATACGTATACTTAACTAGAAGCGTCTCGATAGGGTAAGTACTATCACTTTACTCTTTACGCAGCCAACTGATATTTTCCTATTGGAGTAGGTTGTGTTTCAGCTAGAGCTAATCACTGATGATGATTTCCTAGTTTCTGTTTTCAGACCGAAGAAAACGTCACCTGTGACAGATTTAGTTAATCAGCTTAAAAAAAATTGCAATCAGATTAAAGTAACCTAAAGTATGCCTGTAATCATTGTTACAATTGAAAATCTCGAACCATTACGAGCTCGGCGGTGGAATGGCTAGCGATGGCTGCTTTAGCACGAAGGCTGGGTTCGATTCCCACACAAGGCAAATATTTGTGTGTAATATATGTCTGTTTGTCTTGGTATGCATGTTTTCTATGTATTATAAGTATGTATTTACAAAAAAGAAAGGTTATAACGTATGTATATCATTTATCTAGTACTCGTAGCACAAGATTTGTTTAATTTGGGACTAATACACTCTTTGTAATTTGCCCCACAATAATTATTAACTATTTATTTTTATATATAACAAGTAAAATATTCCCCTACACCCCAATTTCGTAACGTTAGGAGGAAAAAGAGGTACTCGAATAAAATCAACCTCGTTTTCCCTTTACTATATTTTTTTAAATAAGTGAAATCTAGCTATATATATATATCTACCATATCATTTAACAAAAAGTTCTCGTGAACTATAAAAATCCATACACTATGTATGTATATGTATATACATATTTCTTTGGCCAAAAACATTTATATTCTTACATTGTTGTAAGTAGGTACCTATGTAAATAGTATTCGATATTCATTGTACTTATACGGTAATACGTAGAGGGCTTCGTAGAGGATCGTAGCGAGGACAAGGGTTTACTTACATCCAATTATGGTGGAGATCGCAACGGCGAACGGCGCTTCCATTTCTAGGTCACAAGGAACTAACTGGCCTATTCAAGCCGACAAGTGGGAATTTGCCAGCGAAAAATACTTTCGTGGTCTTTTTTGAATCCGAGTAGATTAGTAGTTACATATTAGGGGTTAAAGTATGAAATTGTCGATTTGTACTGAAAAATTAAAACTCGTCTTTTTAGGGTTCCGTACCCAAAGGGTAAAACGGAACCCTATTACTGAGTCTCCGCTGTCCGTCCGTCCGTCCATCTGTCACCAGGCTGTATCTCATGAACCGTGATAGTTAGACAGTTGAAATTTTCACAGATGATGTACTTCTGTTGCCGCTATAACAAAAAATACTAAAAAATAGAATAAAATAAATATTTAAGGGGGCTCCCATACAACAATCGTGATTTTTTTTGCTCGTTTTTGCTCGATATTGATAACGGCAACAGGTAGACGCTTGAAATATTCACAGAATATTTAGTTATATATTCACTTTAAGAATAAATAATTAAATTAAAATAAAACAAATATTTAAGGGGGGCTCCCGTACAACAAACGTGATTTTTTGCCGTTTTTATAGATTCCGACTCGCACTTGGCCGATTGTTTCTAAGATGTATCTATCATATTTATTTAATCAAAATATTTACCCTCATTATCTATACATTGCTGCCATCTAATCGGAAGTTTATTTATGACATTGCAATAGAACTCTGGCGATCTAGATTCGCGAAACTGTGTTAAAGCATTTTGTACTGCCTCCTGGGAAAAAAAAAATTAACCACGTAGAAAATTATCCATATGACGAGAAAAACTACCAAGTCTGGCGAGTACGGACGATGACGTATGGTTTCTAACTGCAGCTCCTGTAGAGTTACAACGGTTTCTCGTGCAGTGTGAGGTCTTACGTTATCATAGAGCAATAATGATGAAGATCCATTCACGAGTCGCGGTTGTTTTACTGCCAGTTTCGCCATCCTTGTTCGAAGTTCGGCACAGTAAACATCTGCTGTTATTGCTTGATTAGATCTGAGAAAACAACGAATAGTGAATAACGCCATGAAGAGACCACCAAACAGGTACCATTACCTTTTTATTGGTAAGCTATGCTTTAGGGCACTTTTGCGGCGTTTGACCTGGGTTCACCCATTGCATTTTTCGCTTACGGTTATCGTAAAGAATCCACTTTTCGTGACATGTTACAATTCGATTTAATATTCCTTCATTTCTGTACCGATTCAACAAGGCAACACAAGTTTCACAACATATCAGTTAAATCATGAGGCACCCATTTATAATATTTTTTTATCTTCTTGATTTGATTCAAATGAGCCAATATTGTAGGTAAAGTAATGTTAAACCATGCCGCTAATTCCTGGGTAGTTTGACACAGATCGGCTTTCAACATCTCCTTCAATTCAACGTTATTCACCTGTGTGGCCGTCTTCCACGTGGTTCTTTCTTCAAGTCGAAGTTTCCATTACGAAAGCGTTTAAACCAAAAACACACAGTGCATTCATTAGCAGTCTCCTCTCCATAAGCATTGAAATTGCTAGCCGTTTCAGCCACGTTAGTTCCGCGTTGGAACTCGTATTCAAAAATTACTCGGAATTTCGAAGTTTCCATCTTTTCCATCTCAGCTGAATAAAGAAAACAATTGAAATTCAAAAATCATATGTTGCACATTTTTTAAAAGGAAACCCTCATAGGTATCATGTGAAAAAGTCTCACTCGAAAATCTCATCCCATGAACGTATAATGTCAATTCTAAATATCTATTACTACAAAACAGCAATTTCATACTTTAATGCCTGTTTTGTATGATAATTGTTTAAAAAATATTTTTAATCTCTCTTTAGAACAGCCAAATTTAATTCCTGATTTAAATATGGAGCAGAAATTGATTGTTCCTACGGAATACGTTTTTTTAATTGTGACATTCCGCATCATAACAACCCATAGATATTGTGAGTATAGTAGAAGGAAATGACGAGCTTTGTTGTATTTTTTGATTAGCCTTGTTATTTATGGAATCGAAACTCATTTCATTTATAATGTGTCATGCATAAAAACCGACTTTACTACTTCACTAGAGGGAGACTTTGTACAAAAGTTATCAGCGTGCGTACCTCTGTCTCACCTATTTCTAGTGCCAAACAGATATATTTATATAGCTGTGTTCCGGTTTGAAGGGTGAGATATGGCAGAGAAATTAATGCGAACTGTGACGAAACAGCCTTAGGTCACAAGATTGGCATCGCGCGAGTAACATTCCCGTGGTGTTGCGAGCGTCAATAGGCTGCGGTGACCGCTTACCATCTAATACCGTACAAGCTCTAGGACTTGTACAAATGGATTACGTGCTTCTTATCCATGGCTTGCTTCGATAGTATGGGTATCAATGCTAGAGTCCCACAAAGCTCTGAGCTGTCTCCGACGCTGTTTTTGCTACTCGTACATTCTAATGATATATTGTCAGTTGATAGCATTCATTGCTATGCGGATGATGACCTTAACGTACAGGTCGTGCCAACATTCTTCTTGACTAAAGCTCTTGTTATGTAATTCGCCAAATCAGACCCCAAATGGACTACTGTAATAACCTATGGGCAAGACCAACGGATGCATTGGAGCACTGGATGCCAGCTAAGACCTTGTGACTCGGTGCAAAAAAATTATTAACGTTTTTTCTTATTTGAAATTAAAATTGAACATCTAACAAGGTATTCTATTCAAAATATAAAAAAGGAAAAAAATCAATTATTAGGTATTATTTATTTGACAGTACATCTAACAATTTTCATTAGTGCAATTATTACGTTCACCTCTAAAAAAGTCTATATTTACATTAGTGTCTACTTAAATAAAAACCTACATTTAGCAAGAATACTCATAATATAAAAATACTAGTTAACTGGAACTTACTCTAGCATATCCCGAATATTCCTTAATTTATACATTCTTATGACTTACAAGGAAAGATTATTATTATAAAATATTAAATATCTATACCGTTTTCCTTGAATTCACTCTACTAATTCTACTCTAACTCTCATCAATATTTTCAATTTTCGCCATTCATAACGATTTTAACTGGAAAAGTTCCGAATATATTCAATAAAAAATATTCCAAATGTGATCATTTAGCTTCGCACTGATACTCCTCAATGGAAAGTCATTTCTTCTACTGTCATCTCCATTTTCATTGATAGTATAACTTCCAATCTCTCCACCTCCCATTATCTATATCCACAAATTATTTGAATGATACCGTCGACTTAGTCAATCACGATATCCACAAATTATTTGAATGATACCGTCGACTTAGTCAATCACGATCTTTCTTATATTGCTAAAATTAACAATTAAATTAATATAGTTTGGTTTAAGGGTTAATTTGACCAAATCACAATCGGCTATCGTAGGAAGCCCTTACTTAATATCACGTCTCCGGAATATGGCTATAGCATGCCCTGATATGACATTTGAAGGTAACTTCATCCCTTATGTTCAAATAACATTCACGGTGAAAAATTTTGTTGACTATACAAAAAAAAAATAACTGGTGAATTGTGAGCATTTACGGATGCATTACCTTAGACTCTATCTCTTGTTTAACTTCTACCTTAGAATGTATCTCATGTTTAACTTCTATATTTAATGTATGTACATATTTTTATTTCATTTTCATCTTTATGTTTTATAGTCAATTCGTAATACGTATTAGGTAAAGTTGATGTACGTTACTTGCATAAAATGTATGATATTATTGTAGTGAATTGGTGTACGTTTGTTCTATTGTCCGTGTATATTAATCTGGCAATAGCTCAAGGCTGGCAGGAAGAGATCTCTTTTAGGGATAGGTAAGTCACCTTTGTAATACTAGATTTAATTTCATTGTAATTTATTTTTAATGTATCGTACTATAAAGATATTACAACAACATACATATATCAAAAGTTTGGTCAAACCAAACGTTTCCTGCGTAACTCAAAATGACGAAGTCAGGCCCAAAATTTTAGCTTTTCTGCACTCATTGAAAAGGTTTCAACATTTTCTTCCTGTCAATACCTAAACATTACTGGCGCGTAATCTTCGCATTCCTTTTCTACATAGGTACCTATTTTATCATTCTCAATATTCCTAGTTATTTTGTTTTCCTTTCGAATACAGAATCCTAAAAATAACAACTATCCAGCAATTTATTTTATTGTTGTATTGGAAATTGCCGACCTGTTCATTTCTTTAGATATCGAAAATAAAAGTCTAGTTTTTATTTTGAAGTGAAAATATATTATATTGAAGTTTAAATTTTTTAAGGTTTCACTTCTATCGCGTGTGAACTGCACACATATATTTTTTAATATTGGTTTAATTTCCGAGCAAGTAGGAAAATAGTACCTATACTACTGCAGAGGTCTGTGAGTTAGTAATTAAAAGTAGGACCAGCCGTAATCGTTTTACATGTAGATGGAAAGGCTTGTTGTATAATGCGTGTTCAGTAATCATAATCCCCTCCGAGATATGTATAGTTATTTGAAAAACATAAGACTTGAAGAGAAAAAAATCCAAAAATTTTCCATATTACAAAAATTTTGGTCTTTTGACTTAGATAGTAACACTTTTTTTTATATAACGTCTGGAAACATACAGCCCACCTGATGTAAAGTGATTAACAGCAACTCTTTAGGAGCTTTCTGGTAACCTCACTCACTCGCAATACAAAACAAACACAATAACCCTCCAGCGAGTTGATATTTGGCTGCGGTTTTCTGTGAGATGGAGGTACTTCCTAAATCGAATTGCTTTGATACAAACCTCTCCAAAATCACCCAGACCAAGACAAACAGACATGTTCATGCACGCAAATGCTTATCTTGTCTGCTAATCAAACCCACAAGCTCAAAGCAGCGTTATCAACCGAGTTTTGCTGGACTAATTTTGTTCCTTCTTTGTATTCTAATAATTATTGATTATATCTTAATTTTATTATCTATCAGCATTCATAAGTTAATTTCTACGAGACACACCTTACATAGAACCATGATAACAGTACAAATTTTGTAAGAAGGAAATACTAATTAAACTCTTGCAATATTAATGTGTGCTAAATGATACTTTTTCTTTTCACGCCAGTAATCAAATTCCATATGACTAGCTATGTGGCTTCTATTCTGAAATTATTCCGATTATTTCTGAGCATGTTTCAGGAAATCTATTTACTCGTATACTCAAATAATTGGTGGTAAAATAATCTGCCCAGGTGTGAACTTTATTTTCTATTTATTTATCTATCTTCGTATATCGTCTTCACATCTAGTCCCTTGTTGGATACTCGATCCTGGACAGCTCACTCGCTTCTTTAACATTTATAGCTAAGTGGAAGGATGCAGGGGCTAGAAAAGGCCAAGAACCAACTAAATGGTCGCGGTCAAAATGGTCTTGTTTTATCAGAAGGTGAACAAAAATCGAGGAGCAAGTATGAGAAGAGCACGTCTATTTATTAAAATGAACGTTTCTGTTTTTGTATATGAATGTTGCCATAGTGCACTGCAAAAGGAAGCTAGGGCGCGTCTTGGCTGACAAGTGCAATTGCCCCGCGCGAGATACTAGATACGGCAGGCACGCCCCGTTGTTAACACTTCCCCGACACGCCACCGACCGCTGACCCCGGACTTATATACCACTGGCTTACTGTGTGCGTGCTCGTCTTCCACTATAAAATATACATTTCATAAGATGAAGTGGCTGCCCATTATGTTTAGAGCTACAGCACACTACACGTGCACGTGACGCATCCTTTCCATTAGTTAATAGATTCAGGCGTTATTTTGCGAAAGTCAAATTTACATGCAATTTGATCTAACCTGCTTTGTGTGCTTCCGCCACCAATTAGTTCATGCGGACTGTTCTGTTTGTAATGGACCGCAGCGCGACCCCCCCCCCCCTCCCCTACCTATCGACTTGTCAATTGCCTCCTCTATTGCCCTACGTGGATGTAATGGGCAGGAGCGCGTCTAGCCTACTCACAGACTTGTCTATTGGCTCCTATCTAACTTAATGGACTGGAGCGTGTCCAGCCTATCTGCCTACTACTATTGCCTCTACCTACTATTTAACTACACCTACTGCTACTGATGAACCCTACCTAATACTATTGCTATTTTGTTATTATTATCTTACCTAACGAACTAAACGTTCCTGCCTTGCTAAGCCCTACAAATCTTCCCTACCTAATGTCCTAACTTCCCTACTTATGTGCCTAACCTATATTTCTTTTATGTACTTGTTCTAAGATCTACATATGTGTTTAATGTTACGTCCTACCTAGATAACCTACCTATTTGTCTTATGCCCTACGTATGTCTAATATAAGACCTACCCAGATAACTTAATCTAAGCTTCAAGCCATACCTACGTGTTTCGTGATAAGACCTACCTATGTTACCTAATATCGTCTTATGTGTTCTATATTTACCTAAAACCCTATCTCCCAGCCCTATGTACAGTTGAATTAGCACTTCTATTTCGATTTGTTGGTATATATTTCTATTGATGTAAGATATTTCGATGTCTTAATGCCTAGTGTCGTATATACGAGTTAATAATGGAAATCCGCCCATAAGCTCGGGATTATTCGAACTTTTATTTGCATGTGTGTGGTTCGTATTATATTATTTATATCGTGGCTTATTTACCCTGGCCGGGATTTCCAACACACAGCTAAGGTCTTTGGAGCTGGTTTCTTCGCAAAGAAACAATGTATTTATATAAACATGTATTTGTGTGCGTACGACTTTTATTTAATATTTTGTTGTTGCAACTAATAGCCACTTGCTCCAAGCCTTACTATTCCAAGTCCATTGGTATAAATTTATATATTATAAGTTATATGTGCGCATTATTGATTGTGTAAGAGCTCTTAAACCCTGATCGGGTTTTACCAATTAATGGGACTGGATTGGAGTGAATTGAATACACTCGGCGGATTGCCTTAACATTTTAAAGACATGTTAATTACTTTCTCGCTATACGAACGAATTACAAACTTATCGGAAATCAAAGTCTATTGACGCTTATAGTGTTCTTTTGATTATTCACGCGGGACGTTATCGCGCAGGTTATGCTCTCGTGTTTATGGTATTCCAACCTTACAGTACTTTAAAGAAACTTCATCATTTATTGTAAAGTGTACGGTACCCTTACCATATCAGTCGAGTGAATAACCGTCTGATATGCGTGCTTTCAGACTGGTTACAAGCCCGACTAATCCGCCACTGATCGCCCAACCAAAATTAATCAATGTTCAAAACCACGGGGCTAACACGGATTAATCTTTACCGCACACTATGATGTTACATTTACTGATATAAATATATTCTTTTTTTTTTCCAAAATAAAATAAAATGAGAGCGTTATATAGTCAAAATCGCAAGATCCTTATACTACCAACCACCTTATTCAATAAACATTCAAACTCATGCGAAACAAGCACTAATCCTAATCCTAATTATCTAACAGAAACTATCGCGGATTTAAAGAAACAAGACCCGGGATGTGACCTAACGCCCTAACGCGAGTGTGTCTAAGAACGTTGTGTATAGATAGTTGTGTTATAAAATATATATATGTGTATATAACTTTGTGTAGACAGCCAACGAGCGTGTGTGTATCTGATCTCCTAGTTCTATGGCCCGTTAACTTCGAATGTGGCTTACGCAGACTCACGCAAGCCTAGATCTTCCGCAATTAATAAATTGCTCAAATCTAGGGATTCATAGTCGCCCCGACATTCGATAAATGTATGTGTACACTTCACAAGCGCTTTATTTCGAGCTAGCAAAGCGTTTCCCTAGTGTTCTGTGGAGAGATTTCAGTACAGCTTACCTATCGTGTAATGCTTCTATACACTTCAAACTCCGCTCAGTTGTCACAGTCAGTTTACCACGGTGCTTGAAATGTGTCGATATTGCTTAATAACAAGCCACTTTAAACAAACTATCGCGAATTTAAAGAAACTATAAGAATTGGTTAACAAATCTTATAGCCAAATAGCCCAAACGAATACTGTTCACTTAAGTTACAAAAATACAAAGGTTTTAAGAATTCCCGAAATACGTTCCGTCTCCCCAGTCAGTATTGGCTATTCTGTCCCGTCTTCTCCATACCCATGGCCTATATAGTCCTCGACAACCCCGCGCGCGCTTCAACCCCGTAAAACCGCCACGCCGATCTGTGTTTAGACGCAAGGTTCCGTACACATTATCCACTCCAGACTAGGTCTTACAACTAACTTAATTTATCGAATAATGCATAATTTACACATGCTAATTAACTGTGATTAGTACCAAAATTAGATCTTATTCTAAATACCCGAATAAACTCCAGACATAAGTCTCGGCCGCCACATCTAAGAGCTCTCTCTTAGGGGCAGGGATTGCGTCGATCCACTTGTAATCCAATTATTCTCAAACATCTATTTTGTCATAATTATTTCCAACAGATCGGTTCGATCTTGTATTCATTATCAATTTTGAATTTCACCAAAACATCGACATATCTTACGTGGTTTCTTTCCATACCTCAATGGAACCCTAATTTGATTGCATAGACTCGGCGAGCTCGGTGCTAACAAACAAAAAATTAATGGGTTGCACATGTGCGCACAGCCACGTTGCATTCGACCATACACCAATCTTAAGGAATTTTAAACCATTTCAATTTTGAATAATATTACGCAATCTTATTATCGATAAGATTTGCTGGTACCATTACATGTTCCAGATGGCGGACGACCGCAGCAGCCGAGGCAGAGAATACCGGAGCAGCCATGGCAGCGTTGGCATGTTGCATCTACTAACGGTAGTGGGTGGGTGCCGGCCGGCGCTAGGCCGCATGAACTAATTGGCGGCGGCAGCACACATAGCAGGTTAGATCAAATTGCATGTAAAAATGAATTAACTTATTAGAAGTCCACGCCTTCTCACATTGGTGTTACAGTCGTTACTGCTACCAGTAATAATTCACACACCAATGAAAGAAGGCGTAGACTACAAAAGAGTTAATTTCATTCTTCTTGAAATGAACTTAGCTTTTAACCGACTTAAATATAAGCATACGTGAAACTTTAAAGGCAAACACAGATTCTCCTTTTGTAAAAAAAGAAGTATCCATCGCGCGTCGTTATATAAATGTAAGTCGTAGTGATATTTAATAATCCGAAGTGAGGCAGTACCTTTGCTGAACACTAAAACGTGACAATCTCCTAGAGGATTGTTATGATGTT
The DNA here is from genome assembly GCA_947507595.1 of Pyralis farinalis. Taxonomy (NCBI): domain Eukaryota; kingdom Metazoa; phylum Arthropoda; class Insecta; order Lepidoptera; family Pyralidae; genus Pyralis; species Pyralis farinalis. The sequence goes on from OX382274.1 coordinate 21,511,684, forward strand.
CAGAGTGAATCAGATGATCAATAAGCTCCTAAAGAATTGATATACGAACAGCAGGACAGGCAACTTGCGAACGTTTCTCCCTCCAGTGTGTTCATATTACAGTAACACATTCATATCAGGCGGATTTTATGCTACATGATGACGTATAAAAAAAGGAATATTAAAAAATGTTGATTAGGTAACAACATTTTTTATTAAATGCTGTTCCTAATGCCTCCTTTTAAGCAAAAATTTGTTTGCGTACGGAGGCTCTGCTCATTCTCAACAATAAGTTTTAAGGTTATCAAATAAACTATGGTAGTTAATTTGTAATAGTAATACTTATTATTTACTGCTGTATGAAATAGAATAGAGACAAGATATTACTCGTATATTATAGCGTAAGTCTATGCTAACAAATAAATTTGTTGAATGCGATGAACGTGACAGCGATGTGTGAGATAGCTTCTTTATAATGTTAATAGATTTAGGGGTTATTTTGCATAAGTCAAATTTACATGCAATTTAATCTAACTTGTTTTGTGTGCTTCCTATATACGTAGCAAATGGTAAGTAATAATGTATAATACAACGTAAGGAGGTAAACAGACATATAGCCCATCTGAAGAAAAATTGTTACCATACTCTATATGCGTATAATATAAGAAGTATCTATCGCGCGTCGCCAAACTCATTGTACAATGCTATGTATGGTGCTAACCGGTAACCTCACTCACTCGCAGGATGTAACAATTCTCAAGGAGCTCGTTAATTAACCAAATTTCTTCTTCTATTAGGTAGAAATACTTTCGCAGTCGGTCTGCTTTGCAGGGTATACCACACGCTCGCATGACTATAAAGATAACAGTGAACGTTACTGAAATATAACCAAAAGAAAACAGTAAACTTACACCTCAAAATCTAAACCATCCTGAAAGTCACGGTCAACAAATCCTTGGACATGTTACGTAAGCTCCTAATTATACTGACACCCGAAGTGTTGTCTGTGACAATTATATTTCTTCTTCTTTTTGACGTTAATCCCTTACCCAATCCATTTGGCTTGATGGGGTCCGTCCGTCTGATTTAGCAAATATACTATTTTTTACTTGGAACGACTGCCAGAGGCGACCCCAGACCTTTTTAGGTTAGGGCACACGTCTTTCGAAATATAATTTCTTGAACTTGTGCAGTTCCTCACGATGTTTTCCTTCACCTTTATAATTTAATCGTACATGCCAGTATTCGAACAGGGGACCAGTTGGTCAACAGATCGGTTCTTTGTCCACTGGGCTATCACTGCTCGCCTATGACAATTAAACTAATTATCTAAAATCCATACAAATTTAATAGATAAAACATGGTATATTTCTGGAACAAAACTCAATACAAAACTAGCTTTATGGCAATTTATCGGACTAACATTAGACCAAACCGTGAATACTCTTTTCTTGGATCCACAATTGTTCTTGGAAATGTGCCAAAGCTGAATAAAGAATATACGGTGTGCGATGGAAACAAAACTATGCAAGGATACGCACTCGTTCATGCGTGAATCCTTCGATAGTTCCGTATGTTCCGGCGATGTCGAAAGGTATATGTAAACTTTATGCCAACTTTTATCACATTTTGACTGGACGTGCCAATGTTATTTAATTATTTTTACATTGATATTATTATAACAGATAGCATAGGCCAGAATTGTCTTTTGATATTTGCAAAGCGAAAGATTAAAAATAATTATAGTTTGGTGAAATGTTTATGGAATATTTTGAAAGACATGCAACCTAAAGAAGGTCTAGTTATTGCTCTACGTTGTGGAGGTCTACTCGCAGTAGTCGGTCCCTGTAAAAATAAGTATCTTCGTCAAGTCCTTAGGCTTAGACAGCGAACCCTGCCAATCCAAATGGATTAGGAAATGGAATAACTCTAAGAAAAAGAAGAAAATGTTTATGGAATAACATAAGGATGATTTTAACTAGCATAGAATTCGTCAATCATTCACAAACTTATTTCAAGGAAAATATATATGAGATGGTATGGAAGCCTCGGTACGCGAGGCCAATATATCCTTGGTCGATTTTATTGGGTATTTGTGGCTACTAGCTGCCACTCTCGGCTCTGCCCGCAGGAAGTTTGGATTCCAAGATTTTCGCGAGGAAATAAAACCTACGTAATAATATATATTTTTTTACAATAACACTCGCATGAATGGTACACATGAATGATAATGACTCGAAATATCGACTAATGAATCATCCAATTAAATTATATAAAAATTCGTACTTTTCAAGTAATGCATGCAGAAAAATGGAAGGTTACAAAAAAAATTGAGAATCTCGATGGTGTCAATGCGTGTCACTCTAATCGAACACGCAAGTTAAGCAACACGCAAAAAGCAAATTCGGCCGGTACCTGTAAATGGATGGTTTCAGTAGAGATTCACAGAAAGGCATACATTACATTTAATAATAAATAAATAATAAATATTGTCGGACAAATTACACAGCGCCATCTACCCCAAAGTAAGCGAAGCTTGTGTTATGGGTACTAGACAACTGATAAACATACGTAAATACTTTTTTTTTTGTAAATACATACTTATTATACATAGAAAATACCTAGACCAAGCCAAACAGACATGTTCATGCACACAAATGTTTGTACTGTGTGGGAATCGAACCCACGAGCGTTGGTGTCAAAGTAGCGTAACAACGCGTTTCACCACTACGCCACCGAGCTCGTCGAATTTGTCTATGACTTTCTGGGAAAAATTGAGTAGTATATTGTGTACACCTAGGCGGACGGCTATGTAACCGTATCGGATTCTCAAAGATCTACTACATATAAATGCCGTACTAATGCTTATTGTGTTTTGGATCGACTCTCTTCTTACAAAACCATATATTTTGAAATAAATTATATTTAAGGTGTACGTAGTCCTATACGTCAGTATGTGTTACGTCCCGCGAACTGAGTTTAAAGTGAAATGTCTTTTCTTCCGTAAACGAATGACTTCCCTTGCGAGTAACAAATATATTTAAGTACGTTTCAAGAGTGGGACCTCTAAAGTCTCTGGTATCCATTAGAGCATTTCGGAGACGTCTATCTATTAAAATCATTTTAATTACACTTTTTTGGTCATTCCGTCTCCATGTGTGTGAATATCCTTATGATGAAATAAAGTATTCGACACGAGGAGGTTTCGTTCCATACATAAATCTAGAATCATTCAATTCACCTCTCACATTCCATATGCCTATGCTGTTCAGCTGTCCTCGCTCCGCCGGAATAGCGCTGCATAGTGGGTGGCGGTCCCCACTGCTGCATGCAACTATATTCACACCGACGGGGGCGGATCGAGGCGCGTCGCCTTCGGGGGACGCCCTGATCCGCACGTCGCGTCGGTGCGCTCTTGGTCCAGAACTGCAATCTAATTGATTAGCAGGGGTGGTGAACGAGCACGCTTCTGGCACTTGACCTCCAAACATAACTATTCAACACTTCTATACTAGATATACTACATCAAACAAGTCTTATCTTTATAACATTATTATACTTACATACAACATTTACAAGCCTACAGTTTTCACATATTTACTATATGTGAAAACTGTGTAGGCTTTAAGCTGCTTGTTTTCCTACAAATAAATAAATAACAATAATCATAAACTTACATACACGAGGCTTATCTACTTAATATATTTATCGCGCTTATCAATATATGATTAACACGTACTGTGGTGGTACATAATATTTCTTTTAGTTCACTCTTCCCCTTTTATCCTCATTTTGTAACAATTAATGTTGCCATATGTCACACTAACAAAAAGACACGTCACTAAGTTTTTTCTTCTCATCACGGAACCCTTTAAAATGATCGTATGGACAATGGGAAACTATCGTCGGACAATTTATTCCCCACTAATTTGAGTAGCGTTTCCACTTGCTTTCTCGTTTCCTATCTTCGTCCATAATTCAATTGATCAGCCAATTGTAATAGGTAGTAATTTCGCTGGTCGTTAAAAGTTTTACGAGCGATCAGCGTCCCGCCCCACTCGATTTATCAGCTACCAGCGCATTAGCAAGAATCTTTCATTTCAGAACCATAATTAAGCTCACAGTCAAATGAAGAAGTGTGCAATTTGTATAAATTCTTAATTCCCTGCCAATAGACACAAATCCTAACAATGTTAACGCAATACCGTTAAATTTAAAAACCAAGTCATATTACTTGCCGGATTCATTTAAATTTAATACAATTACAATCTAATGGAACGCTCACACAATTTGACATTTGTAAAAAGCTTATTTGGGGTTATGTTTTATATTTTTATTTACTCAACGCGCCCAAAAAAAAACAAATTTTATTTACAGTGGGAAAATTCACCTTCGCATATGTGGAATTCGAATCCACGACTCCATTTCCATTTGATTTGAGCGCTATTCTAACCGTGCTAAGATAATATGGGGTAGGACGGTGTGTGATAATGATGACTTTTTCCATTTCTTTGTATTGCTATGAGTTCCACGTACAATTCTGGTACGTTGTAATAGTGTATTACATAAGTAGGTAAATGGCGTTATAATACGATTAACCAACGCACAGAAATAGAAAATTTCGCCGTCATGACGAACCTTCCTGGTAAGTTACCAAGCAGTAGGTAGTACCTGATGGGGACCAGCAACCAAGAGGTCGTGGTCGTGATAATTTCCCATTGTAAAAATAATTTAAAACTTAAGTATAATTATAGATTTTTTGGCGCCTAAAAGTTATGCAGTCGGCTAACTCCATGACACATCGGCCTACCCTACTCACGCATCCCACAAGCAGTGGCCCAGCGACGGTTACAAAAGGCTAAGCACGGCGTCCTCCGACTTTTTAGAGCGCATCTCGGTCGTATAACGACCAACACAACGCCCGGTATGTATTTAGATACTGCTAGAGACACCTCTGTAGAGATCTAATCCCGGAACGGATTCCCCAACGTCTGTAAAGAGCTTTTGAGATGACCACACCGCTCTGGCATTGTTATTGTTCCTTAGTCTGATTGAGGTTCGTGTAAAGACTATTGAGTTTAAGTAACTTGTAAGCTAGACGGTCAGTAATTTGCTAATAGAAATAATAAAGCAGTGATTGATTTCGATTGACTTCGTTAAGTTACAAAGTAAATTTGCAATAAAAACAGGCGGTACAAAGAAAAAGGAGGTATGGTGCGGGCGAAGGACGCGACTCTGCTAGCAATATTGTGATTGATTAAGATCAAGACATAATCGAGATTGACATCTCACATTATTTTACTCATTCTTAGGATATCATATTAGTAGTTGATAATTGGAGCACCTGGCTCAAACGAGAACCAGGTGCTCCAATCATCATCCGAAAATCTTATCTAGTCATCAAACGAATAAGTCATTCAATCATTGATTGACACAGTTCGATGCATACACAAAGTAGTATAGATCAAATTGCGTTATGAAAGCCATTACAGTTTATGTATGCGAGGCATTTGTATTAGTTATATCTCATATATATGTTCATAGCAACACGCAAGCTCGTAACAATCACGTATTTGAAATAACTATGCCGATATCGTTATCTATTGTATCTTTTTAACAGACAACAGAACGGGCTTTCTGTATGTTTTTTAATGTTACATGATATCTTCGCAAATTGTTAACGTATACTTTTTATATTGGGAAGGTTCTGGCGTCTGATAGCGATTGGTTCTATACATATTTGGTAAAGTTTAGATTTCATGGAAGGCTGTTTTAATTTTTTTTATAACATACATCAATTATAACATACAGTAACTGTAGTTAGCAGTGATAGTCATTTTGGAGTGTAAGTAGTTCATCAGCATCTTTGCAGCCATAGACAACCATGCCTGCACGTAGTGCAACCTACAAATGCAAACGAGGCTCTAGCAAAAGAGAAACAACCGGGTTGTAGAAGCTATCCCTTACAGAAGATGGCTAGAGATGGCATATCGTGGTCGATTCTACTAGTGTTGCAAGCGATCACAAATACGATGATGGCTTTATATCAGACATTGTACGATTGTTTGCCACGAAATGTAGTACAAAAACCATCCATGAATGATAAATTGATTATAAGGAGGCTTATTGGCAACAATATATCACCATAGATAAGTTTCAAGTTTTAGAGTTTAATACACATTATTTAAATTCTGTAGAAGTAAATATGCCACATGCAGTAGTCTAAATTGCAAAGTAGTTATATCTAAATCATTCTGTCATTTATGATTAATAATAATGCGGGGTAAGCAAAGGAAACCGAGCGCCATAAGACGCGCTCCTTACACACTTCACTCGCTTCTGTAATATTCATAGCTCTTTTCATGCATGTTCGTCGGTTCCTAGGGCTTCTGCATTACCAGCCGGTACTACCAGCGTCATCTGTTAAAAAGATTAATTCATCATAATAGCAACACGTAGCCGTCACCTAATGGGTTTAATTTGGACAGATAGAGTTCGAGTTGGCGGAGGCCGAGTGCTTTCGGAGCCCTTTTCGATTTGTGAAACATGTGAAATTAATTTCAGTGAGTCGTAATAGACTTGGTCATCCAATATGGCATTTAAACTAATAAGTTAACACGGGGTTGTAACCCTTAAGATTGGAAACGGTAGATCGGGATTTCAATCAAGAAACATGGCGTCGCGTCGCCTATGAAATTAATTTTGACTTTTAACTCTCTATTCCGAACTAAGGTTCGATCGCAATGCAATTCGCAGGCGCAATGCAATTCACAGGTTACAATTCCAGTTCGCGGACCGCTGTATGTTCGCGGACTGCAGTAGTAGCATAACTTAAACTAGATGTATATATTAATATATGAAAGGAAATCTATTTCTTCTTTGATTACATTTAAGTATGCCATGTGCAATATAGACATATGAAACTTAATTTATGTTTCCCATTAATTCAATCTGAAAGCAATTGTGAATAATAAATACATAAATACATTCTCTTATACAAGTTTGTGCATTACTTTGTCTTGCCTTCCTGATAGGTTTAGGTTAAAGTGGGTGGCGCTTTTTCTTTCTTTTACCTTTTGTCTTTGAAGCAAACATATTATTGACTTCCTGGTTTTTGGCCTGCAAAACTACTCGAACCCACGCCTTGCACGGAGACTAGACGCTGATCACCTTGCCTAGAGTCTCCTAAGCCCTCAGCTCTGCCGCCACCCACACATAATTATTACAGTACAGGTAAAATGGTTGTTATTTAGTTGTTGGAGACGACGAAGAAATCAAATGCTCGCAATGTAGTAAGTATCGACTGCTCGTAGTCAGCCCTAATACTGACAGAGCATCACCTCGACAGTTTCTGATAACTTCGTTTATTACTCGAAGGAACACGACAACCGCCTGGGGAGTTATTATTTGGCTGCGGTTTTCTGTGAAGTGTAGTTACTTCCAAAAACGTGCTGTTTTGATGTGCCTTACCACTCTTAATTCGTAAAATATTAAACCTAGGCACTTGATATGCTCAAATTATCAAGGGAAATATTTGGTTATTTCCCTAGATGCTTTGAGCATACCACAAAGGAAATTTTGAAAATAAAAAAAAAACATTTTATATGCCCTCGATATAAACCTACTCCTATGGAGTGGCTGTGTTAGCAGCAGAGGTGGCAATGCGCGAGCGATAGTTCATGTATTACAAGCGTTCATAGCACACGGTAACCACTTACATCCGATGGATTACATGCTTGTATCCCTTCCACCGTTATATATAAAAAATCGGCCAAGTGCGAGTTGGACTCGCACACGAAAGGTTCCGTACCATTATCTATAAAAACAGCAAAAAAAAACACGTTTGTTTTATGGGAGCCCCCCTTAAATATTTGTTTTATTTTAATTTAATTATTTATTCTTAAAGGGAATATATAACTAAATATTCTGTGAATATTTCAAGCGTCTACTTCATGCCGTTATCAATATCAAGCAAAAATGAGCAAAAAATCACGTTTGTTGTATGGGAGCCACCTTAAATATTTATTTTATTCTCTTTTGTAGTATTTGTTGTTATAGCGGCAACAGAAATACATCATCTGTGAAAATTTCAACTGTCTAACTATCACGGTTCAAGAGATACAGCCTGGTGACAGACGGCCGGACGGACAGCGGAGCCTCAGTAATAGGGTTCCGTTTCACCCTTTGGGTACGGAACCCTAAAAACATGATCAGCATGATGTGTAGTGGTATCACATCACGCGATACAAGAGATGCTTGCAACACAAGAATTATCACACACATATTACCATGAGTCCTCAGGAGTTTACTGACCGCAGCGACACAATAACATGAGTGTGTAAACATATTCTTACGACTTTGTTCATTGTCGCATTTAACAACTTTACCTCAAGTGGGCCTCAGTTGAAGAGTAGTGGACAAGGAATGGCCTATTGACACACCGATCCCCAGTTTGAATCCTGGCGAGGCATGTACCACTAATATCATGTTATCGGATATATACGTACATATTTATCACTTGCTTGGCGGTGAAAGAAAATAACGTGCCGTAATTCACACGTTCAAGAAATTATATTTCGATAGACGGATGAACTAACCTAAGAATGATCTAATTTTTGCTCTTGGTTGTGGAGGTGTGGCGGCAGTCGCTCTGTGTAAAAATCAATGTCTCCTCCTAATCCTTAGGCTTAGGTAATATACCCTTCTAATCCTAATGGATTAGGAAACAGAATAACGCGAAGAATAACCTTAATCGGACCTCTACTTTGAATTACACAATATCTTAATGTTAGTAAAACTTCTTAGAACGTCTTTTTCATATATAAGGGGGGTAAACAAGCATGTGGGTCACCTAACGGTAAGGGGTCTGCACCGCCCATAGACATCAGCAACACCAAAGGGTCACTGATCCGTTGCCAGCCTTTTTAGGGAGACATAGGCTCTTATCTTGAAGGCACCCATATCGTATTTATTCGGGAACAAATTATTTAAATTTCTTGTTGTTTAGAATTGTACCAAGTTGCATTGTCTCATTCAACTACCAAATAACAACCATTTTAACTGTACCTTATAGCCGTACTTTATCGTCTCTGCGGCGTATTCGAGTACACTACAAAACAGTGGAAAGGTGCTGAAGGCGACGGAAACTTGCACAGCAACTTTCGTTTTGAACTTGGTTTAAGACTGTGACCCACATGCAACTTCCTTGGAATTGATTAAATTTGCTTACTAATTGTACTCTCATTTCCTCGTGTTCAGTAGCAAGTTTATATATTTATATTGTAAAAGATATCCAGTTTGTATTAATTAGAAGTTGATTTTTTTTTTACACAACGTAGGGAGGCACACAAGCTTACGGCCCACCTTATGTGAAGCCGTTACCGTAGCCTATGAACGCTTGCAACACATTAAGTATTAAGGTAAGACCGCACTAGGCGGAACTGCGCTGCAGCGGAGCGACGCAACATTATTAAATGAAGTTCGATATATCGCACTAGAACTGCAGCGGCGCGACATTCTATCCGTTAGTCGGCCGGAAACCACTAAACGCGATGGATGAAATTGATGTGGACGTGGTCATAGTGTCACTCCTTTGCGAGGAATAAGAAAGAACTTACCCTCAACTCCAACTTCCTTTGCAATCTCTTGCCAAATGTTATTTTTTCTCGTACTATCCATATAGTTTTCATTTTGTAAATCATATAGCTCTGGATAGTTACTAACTAATAAAATTTACTTTTCTTCATCCATTTTACAAAACAAATTGCACGTCCGACACTTTTTGACTTGTATGAAATAGATGGGATGCATCGCGGTCGCGCTGCTTACTATAACGCACCTAGCGGCAACGGAACTGCGCGTCACGACACAGCGTGTCAACTTTGCTTGGTTGCCCAACTTTGGCGCGCAGGGTCGCGCAGCGTAGTTCTGTTGCCGCGTAGTGCGGTATCTCTAATACATTTACTTAGAAACAATATTTTGAAGCGCAGTGTCGCGTCGCTCCGCTGCAGCGCAGTTCCGCCTAGTGCGGTCTTACCTTTACTCGAGGGATGCCACCTCTGCTGCTAATACAGCCACTGCTTAGGAGTGGAGTGTGTGAACCCAACAACCCTCCAGGATGTTGTTGTTTAAGTGCTGTTTTCTGTGAGGTTACTTCCCCAGACGGGCTGCTTTTATGCGCCTTACTTCGTTCATAGTCTAGTCATTATGGTACTTCACAAAACTACTTGTTGAATAATTGTTAAGGCAATATTGTTCAAAACGTACACGTGTGTCTTTTGTTTATAGAAATAAAAAGGCTATAATTATTCTTCCGACGTGGAAGATACTCTGTGGAGACGAAGCTTCGTGCAACCACAGCGCCTTTGTTTCAGCTAAGTTAGCACCTAAGTTAGCAAAGTCATTTGCATAGAAGTTATCTAGATTTCGTTACCACGATCAAAAGATAATTAGAATTTTAATCTTCTTCACTTTTGGCTTTATACAGCGTCAGAAGGTCCACCTGTTATGAAGTGGTTATTCGCAGCCCATAGTATCGCGTGCGCTCTGACACCCCCGCTGCTGACACAGTAACTCCTCAGGAGTTTACTGGTGATCTCATTCACAGTAATATGATAATCTTTGTTATTTGGCTACGGTCTTTGCTGACATGGTGCTACTTTCAAATCCTCTGACTTTGTATAAATTGAGTCCTATAGGATAGCGAGTATTAAACGAACGTGGCTCTTTTATGATAGTAATGTCTAATTCTAATAAAATAATTAAATTCTTGTTCAAAACTTATGACTTACTTTGAATTATGACAAAAAGATATCTTTAAATAATCTTTTTTTTATAAATCGTCGAGAGGCGTACAAGAGTACTGCCCGTCGAAAGGCGTACAAGGCCCACCTGATGTAAAGCGGTTACTGTAGCCTATGAATGCTTATTATACATTAAGTATCACTTGCGCGATGCCACCTCTGCTGCTAACACAGCAACTCCTTAGGAGTTTACCGGTGACCTCACTGACACGCAGGAATACAACAACCCTCTAGGAAGTTATTATTTGGCTGGAGCTTTCTGTAACGTACTTCCCCAGACGGCCTGCTTTGATGCACCCTACCTCTCTTCAAAATCTTCATTACTAGTGTGTAATGTGGATTATGTTTAAATTAGATAGTACTTGGATAACATATACAAGAATTACTGGTTTAAAGTAATAGGCAAAAATATACAAAAAAGTCAGCGCTGCTAGTGGGCTTCGAACCAAGGACCTAAGCGACTGTATGAGACAGACGTATATTAGACATATATCGTTTATTTTCTCTCTCCAAGATAAAACAACCGGTTTTTGTATATACATATATATATATATATATATAGTATTGTATTGTATGGTGGTTACGTTCTATGGTTGCAATACGTGAGGAAGAATTTCATGTCACTGACAAACGGTGCGATCGAAGAAGGAATCCGTTGGTATCATACCCAACAACTCCCCTAAACACAACCCATTGAGAACATACAAAGGAGTATCATCAACAATTCTCACATTCTTACAGTTCGTCTCTGAACTAAATCACAAGTCCCGTCTTGGTATCTAAGTAGTTAAGCCCAATTATGCCAGGAATCCTACTTATATTATAAATGCGATAGTTGTATGTATGGATGGATGTTTGTTGCTCTTTCCGCTTAAACGGCTGAACGAATTTGAATGAAAGACAGACAGATTATGATCTGGATTAACACATAGGCTACGTTATTTGACTCCACGCGGGCGGAGCCGCGGGCAGCAGCTAGTAGTATATTCGGTCTGACGTGAGACACATATAGCACAAATCTTCGTACTGAAGTACTTCGTACAATCTTAGCTTCGCTCTGCTCATGCAAAATTTAATATTTCGTATAGTTAATAAAGGTAAATGCGGCCATTTCCACACTAATCCCACCTTGTAACACAAGCCTACAGTTAATGAGAACGAGGACTTTTCTGTAACAGTACAGTTTCACTAAAGTAGGATGAATTGCCATCGTTAAGCAGGTAATTACACGGTGCTAAAATAGTTTTTTCATTGAATTCGAGCCCTGTGTCGCTAAAAGCTACCAAAAATGGCAGGTAATTTACATAATGCCGTATTTAAACACTACTACGAATAGGCACTCTTATAAACGTCTTTTGTCATGCAATTTTCAAATTGGACGCGTCATCTTTTGTTGATTAACATAAAAGGCGGCAATTTCCTTTTCTTTTAGAACTCTGTAATACTGGGTGATTTTTTTTATCATTGTTAAAACTTTTAGAGACCATAGTACATCATTATAAAAAACTTTTTAAGTGGTAGCAACTTCGAAATCGATTAAGAAGTGCCACTGTCTGATAGCGCAATGCACTGATTGAAAAGTTTATATGAGGAAGTCCAATTTTTGTTTTCGATTGGAGCTGTCACAGCATTTGTTTTTGCAATCATAGATACTAAAGTCCCTTAAATTTGGAATAGCGACTGTAACATACAATGTCGGTACAAAATAAATATTGCTTATTTTATTTCAACAAGAATAAGTATAGATTCTTTAATTATAATGTATATTGAGAGCGACTGTTTAATGACAAACTAATTACTATGATTACTATAACTATTAATATGTATTTGACATTGACAGATGTAAATTATGCTCGTTTTACATTCACTCCTACGAAGAGTGTGAAAGTAAACAAAAAATATTAAACTAAACAAAATAAAACATTCATTGTTTTATTTCACATCATCACCCGTAATCATAAGTACCATTATCTTAGTTTTCGTCACATTCAATTGTAAGCCTTATTTTATTGAATCGACTTTCATTATTGTACCTAGTGTTTATAGATCGGGTGATTCAGTTATTAATACCGCATCGTCGTGCATAAAGTAGACAACTTCATATCAAAATCTTATTCTCTGAAAACAACTGTTCCGATAAAGGTCGTGTAAATGGCCGAATCGACAGCATGCAGCTCTGTCTGACACCAACATTAAAGCCAAGCCAGGGCCACAAGCTGCTGTCCTCTTGCACACATACTGTTTCGTTTTCATAATTAGATTGCACAGCACGAAGTAGGTCACTGTTAACCCCATTCCAGAGATCCCTTAGCGTGACAAATGCTTTCTCAAGATCCACAAAACCATAGAAAATCTTGTGGTCTACAGCCAGATGCGTCTCACGATATTGCGTAGTGAAAAAACTTCATCCTCTGGCGTTTCGCTCCCTGTGCTTCCAAAAGTATTCCATCGGATTGCACCCTTACTCTCTTTTAAATGATCTCTTGTCTTTATACAAGGACATGACGTCTGCGCGTCTTCAATCCGTTAATGCCCTTCCGATTTTCCAGCTTAAGTTGCAGTCAGGAGGTGTCCCGAATGTACCACCCAGTTTGATCACCTCAGCTACAGACATATTGATTCCAGCTGATTTTCTATTTTTCAAACTTCATACCGACCATTCAATCTCACCCATGGTAATGTGTTCATGGTACGCTAGCAGTACCGAGCCAGTCACTGACTCATTCACAGTGTCAGCATCCATATGGCCATAATCGTACATTTCTTTAAAAATATTCACTCCAACTTTCTAACACTTCCTGATTGTTAGCAATAATATCACCAGCTTCAGACTTTAACTAGTCCATTCTGGATGTTGACGAACTAGCCAAAGACCTCTCCAAAAGAGTTTCGTATTCTCCTCAAAGTACTTCGTCAACCTCTCTTCCTCATACATAGTAATTTTTTCATGCTTCACTTTCACTAAAACTTTAGTTTCATTTTCGATGGTACATTTCTTATTTTTTTTCTTTCGAAATATTACTCTGATGTGAAGATAATACATTCAGCCACACTACTGTTTTTGCCACAGAGGTTTTTTTAACTTAATGTACATTGTAAATTCTAGACAATAAACAAAATCTGACATAACCTTACAACTTACGCGACACATCTCTCATCGTGTACAGCACACGCACACAGATGTGTCGCGTAAGTTGTAACAGGAGTATGGCACCATCAACCCCATATCTGGCCAAAATGTGTTTTATGAAAAGGTGATCTCAAGAGCCTTAAAAAGAGGCGAACGCACGTGATAGGAGCTATGAATATTTAAGAAACGAGAGTTGTTTGTAAGAAACGTAGTTCTCTGTCTGCCCCACAAGAATAAAATGGTGGAAAAATATACTCGTAGATAGATATTAAATAAATGTTTAGCGATGAAAATTTAACATCAGCCTAAACTTAACGTCTAGCAATATAAATATGATGGGATTAAATTGCAATCGAACGAACAAAGCGAGTAAGCAGTATGGCCTACCCACGGTCCTTTCAGGTTCCAACTATAAATGCTAATGCTAAAATCTGTTACATAAATCATGCGTAATTTATGCTAATTTCGATTATCTATCTATCTATCTATAACTTCACGCCAAATCCCTTGCGGGGTAGGCAGAGAGAACCGAGCACCACGTGACTCGATCCTTACATATCTCACTCGCTTCTTCAACATTCATTGCTCTTCTCATGCACGCTCGCCGGTTTCTAGGGTTCCTGACATCACCTTCTGATAGAACACGACCAATTTATTCATGGTAGGTAAGTCTTGGCCTTCCACTTCCACTTTTGTATTGTATATCTGCTTCGTCATTCTTTCATCTTGCATTCTTTCTACATGTCCGAACCAACGGAGCATGCCTCTTCTTATTTTAACACCGACGCTCTATTTCAGACCGAACTCTGTTTCTAACATTATCATTGCGAATACAAGCCTTACGCCACAAATTTTGCGCAGCGCTCACATTTCGACCGACTTTCATGCTCTTTCTGCCATACCCAGCTCTCGCTTCCATAAGTTGGCGTTGGTACCAACACTGCATTGTGTATAGCGAGTTGTGCCTTCTGGCTCAGGTTTTTACTGCCAAGAAGTTTTCCCAACGCTCCTTTCCCACTGTTCCCAGCACTCACTCGTCTTTCCACATCTGCGGTGTACCTTCCATCCCTGCTGAAAGCGTATCCAAGATATACAAACTCATCCACTTGTTCCAACACTTCATCATCAATCGTTACATTAGTTCTGGATTCTTATTTTCGATTAATTTCGATTATTTTCACGCTATTTCGTTTATTGCTATTTTGTTGGCATTCGCATTTATATTTTCAACTGATAATATACTAAAAACAGGTATATGTGGCTAAACTTAAATTTACTTAAATTGTAATTCTAAAGATTACTTAAATTCTTTTACCGCTGCCCCGTGTGGTATAGAGCATTCAATGATTAGTACTTGACAGCTTTATTTATATATTAATATAACACAGAGAAAAATTAGACCTCTTTCAAACGAGTTATCGATCTTGTGATGGAAAATAACTTGCTCCGTTGGAATCGCTACTTTGAAAAGAGCTATATAAAATTCAGGGGAGTGCGGAAACTATATCACACCAAATTCCTAATTAGTGTTCTAAACAATCGGGAAGTTTGCTAATGAAACTGGCCGCGACTATTAATTGCACACTTTCGAGGACTACCGATTCAGCTCGTTGTGTTAACAAACAAACTGCAGTTTAGGGTTCCGTACTTAATAATATACTTGATATTAACTTGTTTTATTCTTTGAAAGAAAGAAAATGATTTATGTACACAACACAATACTGCAAAAAAATATACGCAGCTCTTAGCAACAGACAGAAAATAACATGCTTAGGACAAGAACATAGATACTACTTTAACTAGATAAAAAGTAGTTATAATACACTAGGCAAGAAGGTTTAGCTCATCTGTGTCTTACGTTGATGGCCCATGTTAATTATCCTTTATTTTACATCATCATTTATGTTACATCTTTTACATCTTTTTATATAACGTCGTTGCTAGAAATACAGGAGTTATCATTCTGTCCACTACTGCTAATATTGCAATCTATGAGCATTTTTATGTACAACGTAGAGAAGCATGCAAGCATAATACAATAATCTGTAAAAAATATTTTGAACGAGATATCATAAATCATTAGATTGTTACACTGCAGCGTCTCATGTATTTATATAAATGTATATTTATGAAAGAAAAAATAATTTTAGGCATATATTATCAATATCATTTGATATAATTACTTAATGATATATCTATGTCCAGACCAGAATCTTTCGTATGCGTTCATTTTATGATGAAATTTCACAAGGATCCAAGAAGACTACATTCATACATGGGGCACACTAAAAGTTTTGCACTTCTAGCTAATCGGAACTATTTGAATTTCGAATGTTATATTTTATAATAATGTAATTAAAAAAAAATTATAAATGTAAATGTAATAAAAAAAAACAATTGACGGGAAATCATTTGTCAATCGTTTTTTATCACACATCAAAGTTCTACGAACGCAACGAAAATGGAATTAAGTCGAAAAGATTTTACAGCGATGATTTTTTATGATTTTAAAAGTTCTCTCTCTCCGCAAGACTGTGCTGCTCGTCTTCAAAATGCTTTTGGGAGAGAAGCACCTTCTTTGGGCACCGTGAGGCGATGGTTTGCTGAATTTGAGAGAGGTCGAGTTTCTTTGCATGACGAATTTCGTGAAGAGCGGCCTTCAACTGCCGTCAACGTAAACAATGTGGCTACTGTTAAGCGGCTAATCGAAGAAAACCTGCGGATTACCTATGAGACAATTCGAGAACTATTGGGGATTGGTATGAGCCAAATTCAGAAAATTTTACACGAAGAATTAAAAGTTCGGAAACTTTGTTGTCGTTGGATCCCTCATGAACTGACTCCGGAGCAAACGCGGGTTCGCGTGGAATGGTGCTCACAGATGTTACTGAAGTACGAACGGACATTCTGATGCTGTTTAGGACATTGTCACAGGAGACGAAACGTGGATTTATTGTTTTGAACCCGAAAAAAAAACAGCAATCTTGTGAATGGGTGTTTGAAAATGAGAACAGGCCAACAAAAGTGAGGCAGGCGAGAAACGTTGGTAAAAAAATAATCGCGTTTTTTTTCTCAGCTACGGGTCCCATCTGCACAATTCCACTTGAAGATCAAAAGAGTGTTAATGCCGAGTGGTATTCTACCATTTGTTTACCCAGGGTGTTAGAAAAAGTTCGCGAAAGACGACCAAAAAGCCGCGTTCTCCTACATCATGACAACGCTTCTTCACACACGGCCAATAAAACAAAGTTATTTTTAACTTCCGAAAAAGTACAACTCATTACCCATCCTGCGCATAGCCCCGACCTACCACCCTGTGATTTCTGTATTTTCCCCAAAATCAAAGATTTGATGAGAGGTTTCACTTTTACCAACTCCGAAGAGGCAGTGATAGCGTTCAATCAGCACGTAGAAAACATGCCTTCAGATCTGTGGTCCTCCTGTTTTAAAAAATGGTTCGATCGCATGAAAAAATGTTTAAAATGTAAAGGAGAGTATTTTGATTTTTTTTTATAACATGTCGCTTTTTTAAGTTACGCAAAACTTATAGTGTGACCTACGTATAATCAAGAAGGACATACACATGGACTTATTATTAATAATGTTAAGTCCATGATAAGCTAGGAATCTTTGATGTTAACTGAGAAGAAATTTTCAGCCATTTTCAAGGAGTGTAGGGTTTGTGGCGCCAAGGAATTGATCAAAGATGATCCCCGAATTTTTGAATAAGAATAAACAATAATTTTATCATCAAAATTACATTAGAATACGTCACATTTGACTACTTGGAAATGTGGCAGAGGGTCAGTAATAAATGGATGAGCTTTTAACTATGATATGACTTAACAGGATGAATTTTTAATTCAAAATTTCTCGACCACTATGCAATGGTGAAGGAACCAAATTGATAAAAGATAAAATTTCTTTATTTGTATTGTGCCCTTTCGGGCACTTAGACACGTCTTACATTTTTTAAATATAATCTTATTGTATCTTATTCAATTCTCTTATTTTGCTTTTTTTCTTTTTTTAATCTACTAGCATTTCGGAAATTACCATTGGCGAAGAAAAATGCCGAAGGAAACTTGCCAATACAGGTCTCTTTTAAAATTGTCAATTAGATATTACAAAAAATTCATATAAGCATGTTGGTACAATAATGACATCAAATGGTAAAAATAAAGATTATTAAGGACAGTCTGTGCTGAATTATTTCCAGACATCTTTGTCAGTTACATATTCATCAATTCTATAATAAGCCCTTCTGCAAAAAACCTTTTTTTTATTTGAAAGATTGGTCCCATTTTTTTTCGTATCATAAAATTCAGTTCTGATAGTGGGGTTCATGAAGATTTGAGAAAACTCCTCAAATATCATAGGCACACATATAACGATTTCGGTATTTACAACAAACAAAAAAAATATCGACAATTCGCGTCCAGAAGTATCATTTTTTTTAGTTTAATAGAGCTGGTAAAGATGGATCGAACCTTTTCAATGTTGAGCCGAAGACAGATTGCGTAGCTTTGTCATTCCCACCAATGATCTGTCGTCGTGTGGCCGATTCAATAATTTGTTGCCGTCTAATTCTGATAAAACTATCTTTGGAGTCGGTATTTTTTAAATAAAATTCGATTTCCTACATATTAAAACCAAACAGTTGAATTGGCGAAAATCCCTTGGGTACCTACAACCATAACGTAAGTGGGCAACTTACAGAACAATCAGATAGGAGGTATCATTTAATTAAATGTTCTTTTGTGACTTGTTCTGGCGCCATTCGTATAATTTTAATGGCGGCGGCGCGGGACGCGTTCAACGTGTTCATGGTAACATAATTAAACAGTGTGTCATTTTTATACAAACGGCCCACTCATGGACTAATGTGTTTAATATAGAGCATGTGTAAAAACGCTCTACATTATTATATTAATGTCAGCAGTGATAACACAGTTGATAAAGAGCAAACCTATTAACGAACCTATTCGGATGTATGTTCCTATTTTATAGTTACTTCATTGTTCGGCGGTGAAGAAAAAACATCTTGAAGAAACTCAAACACATCCATAAAATTATATGTCAGAAAGTAGTGTTGTAATACTTATGTGTGTGACATTTTGCAAATAACATGGAAGTGTAGATTTACACCGGAACAGTGTGACCTTATTTAATAAAGTTCTGGTTTTACGGCAGTTGCTCCATGTTCAAACCTCGTCAAATCCTTTGGCTAAGGTATCCAACATATTACCTAATCCATTATAATTAGGAAACAGTAGGATAACCCTAGAAATAAGAAAACAGTACGCATAAAATGCTTCATCATGTGCTGCTAGCTGATCTAGCCCGAATGTCCTGTCAGAACAAAACGAAACCATAAGTCTCGGCCACGAACTTGGTTGGTTAAACCATTTCTTAATATCTGTCCATAAGACATTTAAGAAGTATGATCCTGTTCCGCGTTACGTACGATATATTTATAATTGCAGGATTCCCAAATAAACATGTATTTTCATTATGACCCATGACCCATGTTTCATTGTCTGAACATCATTAATTATATAAAAATATAAATTTTCTACCTCAAAAAAATATATAAATTATTAAGCACAACAACAACAACTTTGTACAACTTATAAACAATTGATTTTTACGTGTTTGGCCGGTCGCACACCTGGTGTAGTAATGAAGATAATATGTCACGATCTGTTCTGTTTTCATTAACTATTTGATACTGACTGTATACACTCAAATCACCTCTGTATACACAACATTGCCATTTTTAAAAACATATAAGTTTCAAGTCACTAAATCTTTCTTATCTCTCATATGCATTACAAAGGGAACCTCTTGATGAATCAGTGAATTAGTCAGGAACTCCATTTCTATTAATATAGATTTATTAATATTGATTAGCGTCTCGTCCAAACACACTTTGAACCCCCTTTTCAACCCCCTAAGGGTTGTATAAAAACTCCCGACGTTGTATAAAAAAAATATGATTATTGCATATTTGGTCCCACCAGTTATACGGTCACATAGGTGTGCCACCAACCACGGTTCGAACCCCACTAAAGCACTTTCTTTTTGCACGTATTAAGAACATAATAAACGCCGGGAGTAACTCGATCGACCAAACTTGTCAACATACAGTGAATATCATAGAAAAGTGAATTCTAGTCATTGCTTTTAGCACAGTTTTGAATTCATTGAATCAAGAAATAGTCAAATTAATAACAACTCTTAAGATTAAATTCCATGACCAGTCCTACAATTAGGCGACCTTTCAAATGACACATCAGATATTTTAGAGTTCATTCAAGGTGTGCAATGAGTCCTTGCCCTTAATCACCGGAGATGCTGTTCACATATAATTTCCGTGACCTACGTCTGTCTACACAAATAGAGGAAAACAAATTCCATTATTTTTATGATATCCTACGCAGATTATGTCGCAAATGTTATACAAGGGTCGATTAATTATGCTACGCGTTCTACCAGTGAAATTATAAAACGTTTCGCTTTTTTCATCATACTCACAGAACGCTTTGATCTAATATTATACCCAAGTCAAGCCAGTCAAGGTTATTACGGTTTTAACGAATTTTCTCATTTTTTGTTCCATTTTCACACAGAACTTTGTAGTCGAGGTGGGTACTTAACGAAGCGTTCCAGAGCAAATACAATATTAATTTTCATGTTTGTTTGTAAATGCTCTGTATAAACATCAGACCGTTGGTTGTTATACGAACAAATAACATGTTGAACAAAACACTTTTTGTTAAATTCTCAGTTTCCCGACAAAACACAGGCAAATATTTTTATTATGCTACGACGGAGGGATAATAATGCATAAGGCTTTCTGAAGTCCATAAGATACATGCAACACAAGTTGTATTGCTAACATTATGCAACCCACCTTCTCCCCCCACTGATTGAAGCAGTAACTACCGGCCTTTTGAGCGGTGAAGATGGAAAATACTGTGAGGAAACCCGCAGGTTCCAGCAATTCTATTTGACTTAGAATGACATGTGATCTAACCCAACCTCACCTAACCCAAGAAAGGTCTGGTTTTCCCTATGGAGGTCTGACGGTAGTCATTCTATATTGAAATCAGTATCTACGCCATATCCTTAGGCTTAGGTATCGGACCCAATTCTAATAAATAAGAAAACGGAATAACGCTAAGGGGATGTGACCTCTGCTTCCAATAAAGCAACTTCCAAAAATTTTTCAGATAATCTTGCTTACTCGTAGATACATAATAACCCTCCAAATAATAAATATTTTCATGCAGTATTCTGTATGGTCTTTGTCATTGACTTAGGAACTTCCCCAGATAACTTAAGTATCGTTGTACCGGCCTGTGCCCTTTCTCTTTAGCTGATTATTAGAGTACGATACGTGTAAGTATTTTATATAGTTGGCATTGGCTCTAAAGATGATCGCAGCTACTAAGGGCTCATACAGGGAAATAAGTGGCATCAAGCGGTGCGTTATGCGAGGCAGGTTGCGGAAAACTCAAATGTATGGCGATGTTTAGAGCGTTCATCGAAAGGCGTTATTGCGCGCGTCTGTTGGAATTAATGTAGCTTGACATTTGGCGGACAATGCGAGCGCCAAGCCGGCTATCGCTATTCCGTACGCGCAGCAACATGCGCCGCGTCCTTGTAAACGAAGCTACTAGTTAGGTACGTTTGTTTTGTACGTGTAATGCGATGGACAACAATATGCAACACCTCTACATAAACGGAAAAAACGCTTATCGCCCCGCGAACCGCGCCACCTGACGCCTCACTGAAAGAGCCGTAAGGGCTTCAAACTTGACTTCATATTCAATGTAGAAATACTGTAACTAACCATCAATAACAGTTAAATACTTTGTAGAATAAGAAAATTCTGTAATAATTGGAATAGATGTCTAGCAAATAACATAGTTGCACGTATGAATGCCTCGGTAACACTTAAATGTCGATTAAACAGCAATCAAGCTCTGGTAGCAATTAACAGAGGCGCCTAGGTGTTTCACAAACAGATAGTTCACAGGTATTACTCGGGTATAGGATTCATACAGATGTTATAGATATGAATATCCATCACAGTCAGTGATAGCTAAGTAGATAAAGAACCAACCTGTTACCCAACGGTCTCATGTTTGAATCCCGGTGTGATGTACCACTAATTTCGTGTTTTCCGTTTCGTGTACATATTTGTAATTATCATTTGCTTGGTAGAAAAGTAAAATATCGTAAGGAAACCAACCTGTCCAAAAAATATATTTCAAAATACTTCTGACCTAACTTAGGAAAGGTCCTGACTGTAGTCCCTCTATGTAAAAGTTAGTATCTTCGACAAAATCCTTATGCTTAGGTCCATAAATTCCCACCATTCCTAATAGATTAGGAAACGGGAGATCGTTGGGAAGAAGATCGTTGGGAATGTTGACAAGCTCGGTGGCGCAGTCGTGAATGACGCGACTTTGACACCATGAGGTTAGATTCTCACACAAGACAAATATTTGTGTGCATGAACATGTCTGTCTAGGTCTGGATGTTTTAAGAGAGGTAGAGCGCATCACAGCCTGTCAGGGGAAGTACCTCCACCTCATAGGAAAGCTAAATAACAACTCCCTAGAGGGTTGTTGAGTTCGTGCATGTGAGTGAGGTCACCAGTAAGCTCCTATGGGTTTGCTGTGTTAGCCGCAGAGGAGGCATTGCGCGAATGATACTTAATGTATTACAAGCGTTCATAGGCTACGGTAACCGCTTTGCATCAGGGGGCCGTATACTTGAATCCCACATTGTATAAAAAAACGGTAGTAGATACGAAACGATATTGAAAAATTGCGATAATACTGGGATAATGGCTCACCCCTACTATATTAGGTAGTTACGACTCATCCACCCACTATCTACTATATTCTACTATATTATTATTATTTTTTATACTACGTCGGGGGCATACAACCATATGGCCCAGTTAATGTAAAGCGAGTACCGTAGCCTATAAACGCTTGCGATATACTCGTATTAATTATCACTCGCGCGATACCTCCTCTGCTGCTTACACAGCAACTCCTTGGGAGCTTACTGGTGACCTCACTCACACGCAGGAACACAACAATCCTCTAGGGAGTTGTTATTTGGCTGCGGTTTTCTGTGAGGTGGAGGTACTTCTCCAGACTACTATATACATATATATTACATGCTTTGATGCGCCCTACCTCTCTTAAATTTTAGTTAATCGCTACTAATTACCGTTTACGCCGTGCCTGATTTACGGTTTTTAATGTGTTTTAATTCTAAAGAACTAGTGTCTGTTGATATACCAAAACTGGAACATTGGTATAAGACGACCATCTTAAAAATAAATTACAAAATCCCCCCTCAAAATTGTGGAAAAATCGGAAGTGTGAGATGAATGATGAAGAATTACGTCTCCCTATTGCACTCCTAAATAAAACATGATTGCATAAGACCGCTGGTCCTGTTGCAGCGCTATAGCAAATATCTCAATATCTCGTTATAGCGGTTAGGGTTAGGTTAGGTAGGGGTTGTTTCCAGAAGTATGCACGTCATGACAATACCAACCCAGCAAATCAATAAATTAATATCAATCAATAAAATAAATTGCATCGATCGTCGATATACAGGATATGGCCTAAATCAATCCCTACAGTTAAAGAGAGTAGATCAATCAAAACGCCTTCTGTCCCAAAGGCACAAAAATATACCCTTTACTGATGAAAAAAATTTCACGATTGAAGAGCACTACTACAAGCAATATGACAAGGTGTACGCACACCGTTCTAAAGAAGCCGCCCAAATCGTCGGAAATGTACAACATGGTCATAATCTGTAATGATTTGGGGGGAGGTGTCTTATCAAGGAGTCACAAAGCTTCATTTTTATGAAAAAGGAGTGAACACTTCAGCCAAAGTGTATCAAGAGACACTTTTTAAAAATGTACAGTGGACTTTCCAGCAGGACTGCATCTGCTCACAAGACACGAACTACCCAAGCCTTGCTCGAAAAAAAACGTTCCAGACTTTATAAGAGCTGAAGACTGGCCCTCGTCTAGCCCAGATCTCAACCCCTTAGACTACAAATTACGATTAACTTTAGAGGACATGCCCTGCTCGAAATGACATGCCGACACTGAATCTATAAAAAAATGAAGGTGGTAGTCGTAGAATAACATGCTACGAATGACGCATCCATCGTAGTGCCGTCCTTTATATAGAGAAGGTGAAGGGGGTGGTTTCAAAAACGATTTCAGGAACATATATCTGCATATAAAAACAATCGCCCTGAAAGGTCACACTTCGCCGAACATCTTATAGACAAAGGACATCATTTATCCTCTACTAACACATTTAAAACCTTACATACAATAGATAAAGGACTAAAATTGAATATTAGGGAACAATTAGAAATCGTTAAACATAAAAATTCTAATATCTCTCTTATGAACAAACAGACTGACGTAAGCAGCTCCCCTCTATTGAATATCTTTTCGCTGACCCCTTCCACCCTCTCCACCTTCTCTATATAAAGGACGGCACTACGATGGATGCATCTACCTCTCCCCCTCCAACCCCAACACTCCAGACACACACCGCGCTCGGCGGCTCCGGGCGCGAAGAGTAAGGACTTCTGCGCGATACACCAGGTACCGGTAGCCCAGGTACCTGGGCGCCTCTCTCCGAAATGCCCTTCAGGCACGAACCCGCGTGTTCGTTTAGATTCTCCAACGACGTCCTAAGCCGAGGTTCGACCCCTCTCGGGGGCCCTTAGGCTGTCGTAAACTAAGTTAAAACTTAGTTTGCTAGGCTGTGGCGCCTCACGCCCGCCTATTTAGTCCGGTGACGTAGTAACAGCCCACTCGGGGCTAACTACAGTCAGGTCAAAAAAAAAAAAGGATGCATCATTTGTACGATGTTATTCTAACGACTAACATCTACAATGCCTGAGGATGCCTAGTGGAGAGGCGATACACGTGTCACGTAGACGACCGGAGCAGCCAGGGCAGCAACGGTGGCGGGTGCATGCGGTTCACATTTCAGATGGCAAATACTCGCAGAGACTACCGGAGCAGCCCTGGCAGCGGCGGCATTTTAAAAGTTGTCATTAAATTGACTGGTGTCAAACAATTTATTTTTCTGTCACACAAATTTACATTTCAAAATTGTAATTAACTCCGTCAGTTATTTACAACAATCTATTCAATATATATATAACCAACAGAATTCATTAAAATTATACTACTTTTTAATGTTTAATTCACTTCTCTAATAAGTAGGAAAAGCTCTGGAAATAACTAGTAAATAATTCTCCATAAAAAAATTGTTTCCAAAATTTTAATACTTATCAGAGATTGTTTGAATTTTATCAACAAACGTTAAAGGGAATGTGATCTGTACAAATAAGCCTACCGCCTCTATGAAAACAGTTTTTGCCTTATTAAAATATAGAAATCGACCAAGTGAATCGAAATCGTACAAATTAGGATTCCGTGGTGTCGAGATATTTTTGCTGCTTCATTTGCATACATTTTCAATTCATCTCGTTAGGAAAGAACCCAAACAAGCGACGATTTAACGTGGTATTGGTTTCATATAATGTAGTGAACTGATTTTACATACTAATGTGAAAAGTATCTGTGGTACAAATTGTACAAGACTAAGTGTACAAGTAAATTACAGCATACAAGTTAAAAATATTAAGATAAACAAATTAACCACAACCAACAATACGATGAGCAGAAATAGAACCCAATTGCCTTATTACATACTGCCTGATCTCGTTACAAAAATCAAATCGATCAATTTAAATTTTAAGGCGCAGGGTCATCAATGTGCATGCCTTTTTTTTTTAACTAGCGTATAGCAGTCAAAAAATATTGTATGAGCTTAATACATGAACACCCGTAGAGTAAACCGACAAAATAACAAGCTGAGATCTGCCAAACGTTGGTACCTATAGAGCAAGTTAGATATCGTCCCACACATTTTTTTTTAATTCAATTTTTCACGCAAATTATATTTACAAAAAAAAATGCCCTATAAGAATTCTTTGTTTACTACGGAACTCTAAAAATCTCTTACTTGAATATTATAAGAATATTTCGTGCAAATTCCAATAATGACTGAAATTCTTGGAAATTTTATATTGAATGTATTATTGAAACCTATACTTAGAAACGAAATTCAATGTATGTTTAAGAAAATTCTAAAAGAAATATTTTAATTAAATCACTTTAGCAGTGCTCTATAATGAACTTTTCAATTGAATAGAAATATTTTGGTAGGGTGCGATAAAATACAGATGGTGTTAATCTCATATATGGCCGGTTAGAATTCTTTGTGATTCAAAAATATTTCTTTCAGTTTATGTATGAATGCAAGAATATATTTTCCTATTAAATGGCACGATGTTGTGTACTTTACTCTATATAGTTTATTACCGATTGTTTGAAACATTACATACAGCAATATACGTTAAGTCCCTGAGTATGGAATGCTATAGGTATATAGCTATTCAATATTAACATGGCATTTGCATTATGCAATCAACATTCAAAAGGAGACCATAAATCCTCTAAGCGAACAAATTAAGATCGGTGAAGGCCAGTTGGATGAACTCAAAAAAGGTTATTTGGATGGAGTCAAAAGTTCCTTGCCACATTTGTATAGACCGAGCTTGCTGACTCGGTGCTGAATCTTGACCATTCTCACTTTGGTACATCGTATTGTTGTAGGCTGGCTTAGAAGTTTTCATAACAATTGTATCTTGATACACGTCACGCGATTGTTTGATATTTATTACACAAAAAATATAGTTCACTAATCACTGCTTGGTAGCTAGCACCAAAGTATATCTGTAGCCGGATAATATCCACGGACAATAGCCAGACTGAGCACTATTATACTCAATAATAATGTACGTCATTATGCCATGTAACCAGTACGTGTTTTCGGCATCCACTATAGCCAAATGTCTAGCATGCAGGTTTTGGATTTGGTTCTTGTCTCGTAGAAAAGAGTAAAGTAACCCTATTACTGAGGCTCCTCTGTCGTCTGTCCGTCCGTCCGTCTGTCTGTCCGTCCGTCCGTCCGTCCGTCCGTCTGTCACCAGGCTGTATCTATTGAACCGTGATAGACAGACAGTTGAAATTTTCACAGATTATATATTTCTGTTGCCGCTATAACAACAAATACTAAAAAATAGAATAAAATAAATATTTAAGGGGGCTCCCATACTACAAACGTGATTTTTTTTGCTCGTTTTTACAGATAATGGTACGGAACCCTTCGTGCGCGAGTCCGACTCGCACTTGGCCGATTTTTCTATATAGTCTCGGGGCTAGGTGGTATTTTGATTTGAATATGTAAGTAATACATTTATATCTCGTCATATAAATGAGAAACATATATAAAAAGTTGTAAATTAGTAAACATGCAATAACTTAAACTAACTAAAAAGCAATTCTAAAGCAGCTTGCAGCACTTTATTCAAAATTAACCAAAATAGAAACAAAATAGAAGGCGAGCATTGAATATTTAAATCAACTTGTTTTATCAAAATGTTTTACTAGTTCTCACTAACGGAGTAGTAAGGATACAACTGCAATGCTTATTTCGACGAGCTCGGTGCCTCAGTCGTGAATGACGCGACTTTGACACCAAAGCTCGTGGGTTCGATTCCCGTACAAGGCAAACATTTGTGTGCATGAACGTGTCTGTTTGTCTTGGTCTGGATGTTTTAAGAGAGGTAGGGCGCATCAAAGCAGTCGTCTGGGGAAGTACCTCCACCTCACAGAATACCGCAGCCAAATAACAACTCCCTAGAGGGTTGTTGTGTTCCTGCGTGTGAGTGAGGTCACTAGTAAGCTCACAAGGAGTTGCTGTGTAAGCAGCAGATGAGGCATCGCGCGAGTGATACTTAATATATCGCTAGCGTTAATAGCCTACGGTACCCGCTTTACATCAGCTGGCCGTATGCTTGTATGCCTCCCGACGTAGTAAAAAAAAAAATGCTTTGCAACAAAAGTAAATTAGTGGGTTTATAAAAAGACTTGGCACGAGCTAAAATAGTCATTTTTTGTTATAGTAAAAATACAATCATCGTCATTATTGTGATGCGCCCTTATAGTTAGACGTCGTCAAAGTCACTCCAAACTTTTTTACCCACGGCTTCGCTCGCATTGATAAATTTTTTTTTTTTTTTTTTTAATAAAAAGTATCCTATTTTACTTCTGATACCTCCAAGAATATCTGTACAAAGTTTCATGATGTTCGGTTCAGTATTTTTCGCGTGAAAGCGTAACAAACAAACGGATATTCACATTTATAATATTAAATAGGATGTTGCAAATCATTTGTGACTCGAAAATGAAAGATGCTTAATTCAAATTTTTTTATGTCACACTATATCTTCGTAGATTTTGAAAATTTGATAAATGGCTAGACGGCGGTGCTATCACTCGTGTCAATCTAATCGAAAGATACAAGTAAAGCGCCGTTGACCATTTTCGTGCTACGAAGCACAATAGTTTATTATTTTTTTATACCACGTCTGGAGGCATACAAGCATACGACCCACCTGATGTGGAGCGGTTACCGTAGCCTGAGAACGCTTGTAATACATTAAATATAACACGCGCGATGCCACCTCTGCTGTTAACAAAGTAACTCCTTAGGAGCTTACCGGTCACCTCACTCTCACGCAAGAACGCAACAACCCTGAAGGAAAGTTGTTATTTGCGGGTTTTCTGTGAAGTGGAGATACTTCCCCAGACGAACTGCTTTGATGCGCCCTACCTCTCTTAAAATGTTTTAATAAATCGATAGCCCCGAATAGTGTCGATAGATGACTGGCGTCGTTAAACTAAGTCAGTCAAGATACTTGAAAACTTTAGTCTCCGCTAACTTCATAACCATACGACTCACCTGATGTAAAGTAGTTACAATAGTTATTCATAGACTTGCAAAAAAATAAGCATCGCTTGCATGTTGCCACTGCAGCTGTAAAACACTTATTTATAAGGAGTAATCAGATCGCATTGTATACTCTAAATACCAAAGGAGTTGCAGGAAAATCCGTATCACAGCATTGAGATAACTATAAGTTAGTATGTTGTGTTAATCGCCAGTGTTCGCCACGTGTAATCGAGCCTACAAAAGATGATGAGTTACTTACGCAACGAAATTGTTTACCCTTCCTTCTGTAAAAAAAAATCCGACACGTATTACATTTGATTTCATTCGTATAAATTGACTTACTTACGTTCCATCGCACGTCCCTACCTCTCACACAAACATTGTTCTCATTTGGTAAGATTCCAACGCTTACGTAACGAAGGTGGGTACGGGTATCTGCTAAATGAGTTACAAAGAGTTATTTGAGTTGGTGGAGATAATTTTCTACGAAGGTAGACAGACAGTGAATCTAAAGACTTGGAAAGTCGGTGAATACTTTCATATGTGTATTGATTATTTGTATGAAATATTTTCGTAATGTTAAAGTTCGAACTTATTTACATGTTTAGATGTGATTTTGTTGGCGAAATGTGAAAATAATATAAGAAAATATGCCTAAATAATGGTATTAGGATCTAGACGGCTAACTATCATTCTTTTGAGCTGAGCTCAGAGACATTTCTGTACCATGTCTGTTTCATCAGACTTATTTTTTCACGGGGTGGCAAACGTGCGTTCGATCTATCTGATAGTATGTAGTTACGGTAGCTCATTGATGCGTGCTGAAGGAAAAGCGTCACACGCATGTTGCCAACCCTATATAAACATATTACTATTTTTTTTTTGTAAAATCTCATCCTAAGGTTTACATATAAGCGGTAATAATCACTAGTACAAATAGATGCAATTTTTGTTTGAATGAGTGTGAGAAAAAATTTCATGATAGCGGTGACAAATCCAAAATACTACCGTGAGGCTTCTAAAAACTAAATCTTCAAAAATTTGAAGTTTATATTTTTAAATTGGTTTTATCGCGATGATTCTTAGCAATTTAATGAGGATACAGTGATTCTCGTGATATAACAAATAGAGCGAGATACTTGAGTTTTCTATCAAAATAAAGTAATTTACACGTATTGTTTAATAGAATACGTGTATTTTTTTTAAAGAAAAGTCCTGACTTCAAAACTTCTTCGTACTCTTTTTGTAAGTGTAAGTAGTGTATAATGAAGAAAGAATTACTTAGTAAGTACATTATTGCAG
The DNA here is from genome assembly GCA_947507595.1 of Pyralis farinalis. NCBI lineage: Eukaryota > Metazoa > Arthropoda > Insecta > Lepidoptera > Pyralidae > Pyralis > Pyralis farinalis. Next base: position 21,541,836 of record OX382274.1, read on the forward strand.
CGGCCGTCAAATAGGAAATTGATGGATGAACCGAACAAACGAGGCCAAAACACATGTACTTCTTTGCCTGGTTGCGGTCAAGGCTTGTTTATTAATATTTTCTTGAATAATGTGCGAGTATTATTTAGGAAAATGATAAGATACGTATTTTACTATTAATGACAACAATTTACGTACGTAATATAAATGTAGAACATTGTTCTTTTAATTTTGACGACAATATATTTTGTATGACAAATGTCACGTTTTGAATTTCGTGTCTCATGTTTCGTGTCTTCGTGTTCGTGTTTTGAATTTGCATCTCGGCCACTTTATTCGTGTGAACATAAATTGATTTTATACTAATTCAATCACTAAACATGACATACCCCTATAGATTTAGGTACATATTAACTATTTAATATGTAAATCGTATATATGAGTGAATTTACACATATTGTATCGCGGACTTTTTTGTAGATATTGATGTTCTCTATAAAACTGTAGTACATTACTTTGCTCTATTGTCAATAGTTTCAGCAGCGTACGCGGTATAAGGATTTTTTGGTATCTTTTTCACACATTATCGAAGTTTTCATACGGATCCCTATTTTCAAAATATTTTATAGCCTATGTAAAGCATTTATATTGTAGCATTCTAATGGTGAAAGAATTTTTGAAATCGGCCTGGTAGTTTTTGAGTTTATTCATAACATACATACAAATCTTTCCTCTTTATAATAATAGTATAGAAAATACTATCTAAAAGTATAGATTATGATTTAAATTAATTATGTTTAGTACATATTCCGTAGGTATCACCCCTTGGATGTCTACAACAATCGGTCCTGTGCCGCTTGTATCCATTAGCTCCCTGCGATCTCTTATAGACTAATGACTGTTCGCTCACACGGCGAAATTTTTCTTACTTTTTGCATTTTATACCCGTCATAACTTTTAAACGAAAGGTCTGATTCGAATATATTAAAGAGAAATTGACATGCACATAATCATTTTTGATTATGGGGCTATTTAGTTTGATAAGGATTAAATCATGATAATGAATGTAATCATCTTTTGATTCTACCCGTATTTTGATTAAATAATTTGAACAAAAAGCAGTTCTTGTTACTGAACTATAATAGTTAGATATATAGCACCGTGGACTTTTTTGTCGGTAATGTTGAGTACTATAAACATAAAGTACAATATTATATTTATCATCAATAGTTTTCGCAGCGCACGCCATATTAGTTAATGAAATTTGTAGTCAAATTTTTGATACATTGGGTTTTTTATATAAATGTAACATTAGTAAATAGTTGTTGTTATTTTCATAAGGATCTCTAATTTGGATGAGGTTTAGCTTTTTGTTCCTAGTTATATTTTAAATATGATATTATAATTTAAGCTCGGTGGCTCAGTCGTAAATGATGCGACTTTGACACCAACGCTCGTGGGTTCGATTCTCACACAAGGCAAACATTTGTGTGCATGAACATGTCTGTTTCTGGTTGGTCTGGATGTTTTAAGAGAGGCATCAAAGCAGCCCGTATGGTGAAGTTCCTCCACCTCACAGAAAACCGTAGCCAATTAACAACTCCCTAGAGGGTTGTTGTGTTCCTGCGTGTGAGTGAGCTCACCAGTAAGCTCCCAAGAAGTTGCTGTGTAAGCAGCAGAGGAGGCATCGCGAGAGTGATAATTAATATATCGCAAGCGTTAATAGGCTACGGTACCCGCTTTACATCAGGTGGGCCGTATGCTTGTGTGCCTCGCGACGTAGTATAAAAAAAAAATAGCCCAAGCCTCTACATTTCATAGCGAATTACTTATTAGGTTAAGAACTTGTTTCTTGTAGACCAAACTCGTCCAAAACAAGTTTAGCACGACGTAACTCAGGCCTTATCTCGCCTTACAATATCATAAAATACCGAGACCTCTTTCTAAGTAACTTATTGTATGTAACATGGTAGATCTATTTGCACAATTTTCATGTAATGAACGTACTTACGTCGCTAAGAAGCTTTTTCCTCACACGTGTTCGCAAATTCGTAAAAGCCTTATACTCGTAGCATGCAAGTAAAGCGACTCGTGTGCGCTTTCAAACAATCCTCAATAAGAATGTAAATGCACGTATCCTATATTTTACTAAATTATGGTAGTTTACAAAACCGGTTGTTGTATTGTAATAGAAAATCATGGTCGAATATCGCATATTTCTTCTTGACCTCTGCTTTTACTCGATGAAACGAATATAATAATAGATTACTTATTTATTATATATTTGTCTCATAAAGTAGGTATAAACCTACAAAGTATAATATTAATATTTAATGCAAGTAAAATAATAAAGCATTGCCACATAGAGGATATACGTTACCAAAATATGTACAGTAATAGTTATGTTATGGCGGAAAACCATTGGAGAACTAATTCCAAGTTGTCAATCAACTTCCAGATAGGTTCCACGTGCAGTATAAACAGAAAAAGAAATATATAAATGTTCTGAAAATACTATATTACAAGAGATACCTAAAGGGCTCTCGTTACATTTTAATCCCAAAAAAAATCATAGGCAAATATATACATGGCGTCCCATGACCATACAGAGAACTAGTTGTAATATTGAAAATAGGACTTTTTAGTGCGAGATTATTTAATTTAATTATAAGTAAAGCTATATTCACAACTTTTTGTAAACTACCCACTAAATGTGTATAAAGACATCCTTTGGATACAGACAACCTGAAATTCTATCTATTTATAATTTCACGCAAAGTACTTTGCAAGCTAGGCAGACAGAACCAAGCTCCACATGACTCTGTCCTTACACACCTCACTCGCTTCTTTAATATTTATAGCTCTTTTCATGCACACCATCTTCTGATAACACCAGATATATTTGATCGTGGTAGGTGAGTCTAGGTCTTTCTTTCTTTCTTTCGGTCTTTCTCGGCACCTACATCCTTCTACATTCGCATTGTATATCTGTTTCGCTATGAAATTTATCGATAAATATATGCAGAGCGCTCCACGATTATATCACACAGAAGGGAAGACGTTTAAATAATGAAGATAGGACACTTTATTGAAAGATGATTTCATTAAAAAATATGGAAAACTACATTCACAACTTTTTGATAAACTACCAACGAAATGTATAAAAAGATTGCCTATATTTTTAGGATTCCGATTGATAGGATCAATTATAGGGATCAATTCCTTGTTAAATTAAAAGGAAATCAAGCAATTTAATATGCAAATTACTTATATTGAACCTTTCGATCGGCTATTCGAACGCTTTCCTCCGAGACGAGTAAAACGTCTTTATTTCTATCCCTATAAATTGTATTTTATCCTTATCCAAACAATTTTAAACGTTTATATGCTTGTTACGCTTATATCGTGATAAGATGATCAAGTTCAAATCCCAGCTCAATTTACAACAAACGTCTTCTATAATCGCTAATGCGTATTTGGGTCAAGGGTATTCCTCTTTATTGATTTACTCGGTCATAGAAAATTAATATCTTGATTTCGCGCCCTCAGCCCTCCAGTAAGGACTTCAGTTGCTTCCATTTCCCCCCGAGGAATTGTAGTATCCATCCTTTAAATGTCCCTCCACGTAGTAATCTCCTTTACATTCACAAAATTTTCCTGACCTTTTGCTCTTATTTCCCTCTATATTCGATATCAACGTAGAAGAATTACTAGACCTGATAGTATAAAACTCCTGGATGTTACCGGCGTAGTCAGAAAATCCGTCCCTGAACGCACATGATCACAGGCTGCCCCGACGTGTATGGGTAGGGCAAAAAAAAATGATGAGAGTGAAATTTTAAGATGCGCGCACATCACTGTAACACAAAAGTAACAGGTTGAAGCTACTAAATGTTTCACGGTATTACCGGTAGAGGACGCTATAGTTAAAAATGTTAAAGACGTTTTTTAATTTTACTCCAATAACCCATCTTATAAATTAAAATATTATTATTTAATATAATGAATACTAAATATTATTAAATTATTAATGTTAAATATTTGTTTAATAATGCGAAAGAAGTATAACTTCTCACGCGCGTACATAAGTACACGCACCCATTTTTTTCCGTATGTATACTTGGCACACAAAAATAGGCGGGTTGTTTATAAAATGGCGATGTCACCCAGGTGTTCCCGTGACCGAAACATAGAGAGTGAGAGTCAAAAGACTGTCAGAAGAACGTAGTTGATGAGTATCTGAAAGTATTGAATGGAAGGTTTAAAAGCTGTTCAATGACGAATATACTGATATAGCAGAATTTTGGAAGGAGTTTAAAGTTGGTGTGAACGAAATCGCGTCAAAAACATGTGGACTAAGTAAGAAAAGGAATGGTAAGAAAATCAGGAATAAATATTGCGAAAGTGCAATGAGAAATATGATAGAGCAGAATTAGAAAGCGTGGAATGATCTGTTAGCTACGAGAACTAATAGAAGTGATTGTACGAGTTACAAAAAGATAAACAAAAGGAATGCAAAATTATTAAATTATATATAAATTATATTATAAGCCTTCTGAGTGTAGTAGGTAAATTATATGCAAGGAAACTGATTGGAAGAGTGATGTCTGAAACAGAATCGAAAATTTGGGACGTGTATCGAAAAGGGTTTCGAAAAGGGATGGAATGTGTGGATCACGTATTTTCCTCAAGGAAAAATGTGCCTTCATAGACTTGATAAAGGCTTATTACAGAGTATGTAATATTACTAATTAAAAAAGGGGCTACTAAAAGGGGAATAACAAATTTATTGAGCATAGATATTTACAATAAAAGATTATAAAAACCGGCCAAGTGCGATATATATATATATATATTTGAGCAGTCAGAACCCGTTATATACGTTTTCCCATACATTTCGCGGTCGTATATGACCACCCGGGTTTCGAAGGGTAAAGAATATTATAAGTGGCAAGGGACGAACTCTGTTTTGCGCTCTGGATGTATGGGGTAGATAGTATTTTCATACTGGCATTCGAGTCCTTATACAAGGATTCGACTACCTGTGTCCAGGCAAATAAGACCTTTATACACTATTTCGGCATCGATTATGATGCTAGACAGAGACAGAGCTGTGTAGCATCCCCTTGGCTGTGTAACTTATTTATAGACAGTTGTTTCATAAATTTGAAAGAGCATGACTGTGATATGAGAATAAATAAGTCAATGCTTAAAACCCTGATTTATAAATCAAAACAAATCCATCGATATCTAATACACTCTCATGCTGAGGATTATGTGTGGAATTAACGATACAACTATGTGGAATGAAAGATGATACGATATAGTGACAAAATCTTGAAAAGGGCATGCTGAGATGGTTAGGAGATTTAAATAGAACGAATGACAAAGGTGTTGCGAAAGAACCGTATCGTACAAGAGTGAGTAGAGATATCAGCAAGGGCCGCCTTAGATGTACACAAGTAGATCAATTAGGTGATGTGCAGGAAAACGGCCAAATCAAAACTCCCAAAACCGAAGATCATGCATAAAGAGATTAACGGGTGGAAGAAGTGAGAGAGGTATGGCTCTGCCTAACCATATGACAGACAGGCGTAATGATATGTATGTACGTAATCCCTGCTCTTCGAAGGGAGGTGTTACGCATAGTTAACGTATGGAAGCGATATTATAGATAGCGATGTGCACGCTTGTAGTGAGACCAGTAATATCGCTTCCATACTTCAAACTACGCGTAATAATATTGCTGGCAGTGTCCTCAATAACATTGCTGTTGCTAATGGCACAACGACACGGGGTGCACCGTTAACATAATCGAGGCGGATTGCGTCAATCGCCGGCGAAACATTTCTTACCATTTCGTAAATTTGAAACTGCAATCGTATATGTACTCAGAATATTTTTAAAATAAATTAATTCTTATAAACACCTTTACATAAGTATGTACATGAATTGTAATAAAATATTTATAATAGCATAACACAAGAAAGTTGTGTACATGGTAGACAAGTGTCAGTTTCTCAGCTTTAGCCCTACGCAATACAAGCGTTATCTCGCCTTACAGAGTCGTAAAACACGACGCCCTTCCATGCCGACTTATTGTGTTTAGCTTTGTGCAAAACGTATATCGATGTGAGTGTCCTTGGTTATTTGAAAGCGGGTCGACCTTTTCGGGGCTATAGATAAATAAAATTGAGTGTTTTCTTGCCTCTGTATTGAAACAAATATCATTTGTAAAAGTAGACATCTATTAAGTAAAATTAAAAAAAAATTGCCCACTGTTGAAAAATTTTAACATGAATTTATTTTTGGCTTTTACATAATTTAAATTGTTATGTATTTATTGACAAATGAATTCATATTATCTTGTAAGCGCCTTTTCGTCTAATTAACAAATGAGATTTTGTCGAAAGAGAGATAAGTTACATCAAAGCAGCCCGATAGGAAAGTACCTTTCTGATAAGTTTTGGGGGCTCGGTGGCGCAGTAATGAAACGCGTTGTAACGCTACTTTGACACCAACGCTCGTGGATTCAATACAAACATTTGTGTGCATGAACATATCTGATTGTCATGGTCTGGGTGTTTTTAAAAAAGGTAAGTCGCATTAAAGCAGCCCGTCTGGGAAAGTACCTCTATCTCACTGAAAACCGCAGCCAAATAACAACTCCCTAGATGGTTGTTGTGTTCCTGCGTGTGAGTGAGATCTTTAGTAAGCTCCTAAGGAGTTGCTGTGTTAGCAGCAGAGTTGGCATCGCACGAATGATACTTAATGTATTGCAAACGTTTATAGGCTACGGTAACCGCTTTACATCAATTGGTCCGTATGCTTGTATGCTTCCCGACGTTGTATAAAAAACCCCCACCTCTTCACAAAGGTATCAATAAAAACTTGGTTACAACAAATAACAACTTTGAGGGCTTTTGTATTCCTGCAAGTGAGTGACGTTGCCAGTATGCACTTGGCTGTCTTAACAGTGAGATTGTTTTAACACGACCAATTTTGCTTCAACTTACGTTCGTTTTGGTTTCATCTACTTCAAATACCAGTAATTATTAAGAGGATATATTTATCAATTACGTCTCATGAATCAAAATTTACGCAGTATGCCTTACCTACTGTTACATCTCTATGTGCGCCAAATAATGTCAATATAGCATTTCCGACATGACAACAACATTTTTGTACAAAGAATCTCTTCCTATCAAGTTGCTATTACCCAACTGCAGTGTTTCTATTCGGTCTCAGCATCCAGTAAAATCATGAGACTTACACAGTCAATCTCTTATGCATGAAGATATCGCAATGAAGTAGTACCAGTTAAGTACAATATGTGTTTAATGTAAATTAGAAAGAAAAAAAAGAAAATTATTTATTCGGTGACATAATTAGTTACAGATTGAAAAAAAGAAGGAAACAGACTAGCTTTTAACACTATGAAACCGAATCGGCGTCCACTCAGCAAATTAAATACAGAATTAAAGAAAATAAAGGCACGATAAAATATTTTTTGAAAAAAAATCCGTTTTGAAATAGTACGATAAATGTACAGCCTGCTACATTTCCATTTGGTATAATAAATTATGTTAGATGTTATACTTTCGATTATTATTATTTACTATTGATATTTCTATATATATATATTAAGTTAGTTTGAAATAGACATAAGTCATATGTTAAAATTCATATAAAAATACAGTTTTCTGTGAAATCGAATGGAAAATTATATTCAAAAACCGATATATTCGGGTTCCAAACGAAAATAGTAAATAAGGAACTCTTATGTGTGGTTTTACCTGTCCGTCTGTATGTTGTCACAGTGGCATATTTCAGCATATATGCTGACGCTGTCGCCACAAGATGCGCTCCTTATATACGTCCCTTACTTCTTTAATATTCATAGCTCTTTTCATGCACGCTCTTCTTCTAATAAAACTAGGCCAATTTGGTAATAGAAAGTGAGTCTTGGCATCCCTTAGCTCCTATATTCTTCCACTTTCGAATTATATATCGGTTCATTTTTATATGTATGTTATTTATCTTTCCCTTCAAGGTTAAAGTTTTCATTCAGTCTAAGTAAAAATTCTTTTCTTAGATTAACAAAATCTAAAAAATGAATAATATAATAAAATAGGTAGGTATTCTGAGTCAACCTTCAGCAGTCAAATATCATTATCATAATCATTTATTTGCATTCGTGTTTCATTAAGTGCAAATGTTATACAAATATTAACCTTGCAAGGGTGTTGCAGGATATTTATACAATGTTAATTATTACAATATATATAGTATATATATATATATATATATATATATATATATATATATAATATATACATATTATTATATATAATAGATATTATTACAATGTTAATTAAATTATTACTAAGTTCTATTTCTATGCTAATTTATACAATATTTACAAATAAAAAATAAATATTTAAAAAAATTATTTACAAAACTTGGTATTAAAATTACTATTACATATTGTAAACAGTGGCAGCTGTACCTTAGGTGTGCTCGTGCGCTGAACCACCAATCAAAAGATTTAAAAATTACAAAACATTACTTCATCTTTAAATTACCATATTAATATTTATTTTATAAACATACAAAAACATAATATAACAAATAAAATTTAAAATTATAACAAAAAAATACAAAACAATTTAAGCGCTTTGCTAAACTATTAAGACTTATTTTCCCTGTAAAGAAAAATTCTCGTGCGCTTCGGCGAGTGCACGAGGACTGCTAATATAACTTGTATGAGTTACTAGCGAATATGCCTGACGCGCGTAACAAAAGATAGTTCATAGAAATGTACCGAGTAATGAGTCTGATGATCTCGTGCGCCGCACGTGCGAATCGAAGATTACCGAGAACACCCGATGTTTGACGAAATTTGAAATTTGAGTTCGACGGCGGCCGTGATGAACCTCTCCTTATCAGTATAGTTTCGCTGTATCTGTGACGCGTTAATTATTGTTTGTTTATATTAAGTAACTGTTTTTTTTTATTTACATCATTTATGTAAATTGTTGTTTTGTTGCAATTTCTAATCTTGGTGAGCAAGTAAAGTGCACCACCAGTTCGATAACCCACCAGCCGCCACTGATTGTAAATAGTTGTTTTCAAATTACATTTCACCGCAATTATATAATTACAGTAATTACAGTTGAGATTTAAATATTTGGTCAACTTGGATAAATTTACAATGTGTCATTAAATATTCCTGTTAGTCATAACAACATTTATGCAACAGATTTTTTTTAAGGAATTGCTTACCTTATTATATTGGTTTTCTCTTTTATGCAGTTGGGAATTTTATCGTAAATTTAAGTAAGTTTTTTGAATCTATCTTCATATTAAGTCTCATACGAGGAGCCGAGTTTCACATTCCCAAATCGCTTTCTTAACATTCACGGCTGATTTTATGCACGGTCGTCTACTTCGTGAGTGGGTATATAATATACTAGATGAAAACCCGGCTTCGCTCGGGTGAAATGAGACATAATACACATGTAGGTATTAAATGGAGGTGGATATTTCTGTAGTTATCGGTTCTCAAGGAATATTAAAGGCAAAGCAAGGCATAGATTCGTATAGCATCGTTCATTGTGTTTAATAAATATAGTAAATTAAAACTGTGAAAGTTTATGCATAAATAATTTTAATATTAAATCAACTTTCAAAATAAACTAACATAAATTAACAAAACAAATAGGTTTTAAGATTTTTCTCTGTAACCTCTATGTTTTAATCATTGTCTTTTTCTTTACTTTGGTAGGTAGGTAAGTACTTACTACTTTTGAAAATAAAAAATGAAAATGTTGTTCTTTATACAAGTTGGCAAAATCAAAAATAATATTGAGAAGCCAAATATAACAATTGCAATTTTGCAATGAGTACTATAGCACAGGGCTCTACCGCGCCGTCACACCCACCGCGCCTGCGTAGACGCCTGCGCCAACACATGCGCAGTAGGCCACGCGCCGATTAACCAGCGAGGAACGCTGCGTTGCGCAGTTACTTTAGTTAGTATCCGAGTACCGTCCGACCGGCTTCAACACTGCGCACGCTCGTCGCGTGACGCAGAGCGCCCCGCGCCTATAATTGTACCTTGAGTCTCATTTTCGAACCTAATAAACTTTATTTCCAACGCAAACCGTTCTACTTTCTTTTCCCTCGTAATAACTTAGTAACCGACGTTCTGTATCGGGCGACTTCATAACAGCGCCCAACGTCATCCTATAGTACTCACCCGAGAAGTTGGCAAAGGTACTTATTAAGAAATACTCATAAATATTCTCTATTATACATCACAGGTTGATTATCATAAAATTTCTCTATATACAACATTTCTCGTTAAATATTTATCACCTTTCAAGCCTTGTTCAGTGGTATTGATAATTTGGATTTTTACATCATCGAAACTTCGAACTCGGGAGAAGGCAACATAGAGCTGGCCATGGGTGAACACAGGATTAGGTAAAAATAGACCGATTTTGTCGAAAGTTTGTCCCTGACTTTTATTTATTGTCATAGCGAATGCTATGCGGATGAGAAACTGAAGCCGACTAAATTTAAAAGGCAGTTGACTGTTAGATGGCTGGAGACGAATTCGAGAAATAAAAACACTGGTTCCCACATGGCTATCACAAATAATTTCGGCATCAATGACACGTGAAGCTAACGCTCTAATAATAAGACGGGTTCCCCAACCCAACAGTCGGGTTTAAATTTCTTAAAAGCATTACTATACAACCAACTTTTAATTTTGGAATGTGTGGTGGTAGTCCTACAGGCGTTATAGAATTTAGGAATTCTATAGGATAGTTTAAAACATTATTATGATCGTCCTCAACCACAGCGTCAGAACTCTCGTAATTTTTAAACATGCCGGGGATTTTGGCAACCACTTGGTCGTTCAATTGAAAACAATCATCGTTTTTAGGGATAAGTAAGGTAAGTAACCAAAAATATGGTCTACAATTGAATTATGTTGTTAACAAATGATGTAGGTATGACATGAATACTGAAAAATGTACATTATAATTTTATTATGAAAAGAACTTCAACTTTTAAGGTTATGGTCAGTATACTTTTTTCTATGGTTATGTTATGGCAATCGGCCAATCTCACGCCGTGGCGAGGCGTATGTGCGCTAGTATGAAACGGAACGTTTAGTAACTACTCAAGATGTCATCCGGTGTCAGTGACGTTTCGCTAGAGTGGCCAATATGGTGACTGCGTTTTGTCTGTCAGCACCATTAGAAGTTAACAAAATACTCGACAATCCGAATTTTCAAATATATGTTGTCGTCTCGAAATCTTTATTTTTTTATCGACGAGCTCGGTGGCGCAGTGGTGAAGCGCGCTGTTGCGCTACTTTGACACCAACGCTCGTGGGTTCGATTCCCACACAGGACAAACATTTGTGTGCATAAACATGTCTGTTTGTCTTGGTCTGGGTATTTTCTATGTATAATAAGTATGTATTTACAAAAAAAAAGTATTTTCGTATGTTTATCAGTTGTATAGTACCCATAACACAAGCTTCGCTTACTTAGGGGCTAGATAGCGGTGTGTAATTTGTCCGACAATATTTATTTATTTATTTATTATGTTTTATTATTCAGGTAAGGTTTCGCTCGAGTCTACCGTACCCCTTGACGAAATTATTAATATAGATAAGCCTTGTTAATATTTAAGAATACATTACGTGCGCAATTTTGCCAGCATGGTCATAACTACGAACATTAAAAGCGTTACTTGAAAAGAAAATACCACAACTGAATCGTATCGTATACCTACGAACTGAGTTGAGAAAGCGTGTTAAGCGCGATGCTCTTGTGAAAATCGCCGTACACCCTTTTCTTTATCCGTTTGCTTCTCATTTTAATTCAATTTACTGGATGAAGGAGAAAAAGTAATCTCTAGGGTTGGGTCGGGACACGGTACAGAAGATTGGAAGTCATCGGCGCAGTATTGGGACAAACTCATATACTTTTATGGCGGCAAAAGTTTTTTATTCTCGGCAAAGGAAAAAGATTCGCGTTCCACGAACCCTCTTATATGTGAGCCGCATGCGTGAATAACTATGAATACTGACGTGAGCCATGAAATCTTAAATTAATACTACGTTCATTTTGATACAACTAATACAGATATATCAACTTTATCTTCGTTGGATTTTTTACTAACACTTGGGTCGCAAACAAGCGTACAACAGGCCAGATGATAAGCAGTGACCGTCGACTGTGGATTATTGTGATGCTATAGACATTACTCGCACATTGCTGAATCTATAAAACATTATACTTTTTTTACAACAAATCTGCCCTGTAGTGTCTTGTAAAAATATGGATGAAGTATATCTAGACTTTTTTGCGAAAAAAATCTATTTAAAGCAATATACGTCATTTTTTTATATCCTAATTTAAATGTGATTTGATTTGATGTGAAATATTCGGATCAATCGTGGCGATTACAGATTGAATTCACGACCATCTTTTTTAATAATACGATATGTTTATTTTGTACAAATAAAAGTACAGATGATTTTTACTTAGACTGAATGAAATCTTTAGCCTTGAAGGGAAAGATAAATAACATACATATAAAAATGAACCGATATATAATTCGAAACTGGAAGAATATAGGAGCTGAGGGATGCCAAGACCCACTTTCTATTACCAAATTGGTCTAGTTTTATTAGAAGAAGAACGTGCATGAAAAGAGCTATGAATATTAAAGAAGTAAGGGACGTATATAAGGAGCGCATCTTGTGGCGACAGCGTCAGCATATATGCTGAAATAAGTTACTGTGATAACATACAGACGGCCAGGTAAAACCACACATAAGAGTTCCTTTTTTTACTATTTTCGTTCGGAACCCTAATATATCGGTTTTTGAATATAATTTTCCATTCGATTTCACAGAAAACTGGCTGTATTTTTATATGAATTTTAACCTATGACTAATGTCTATTTCAAACTAGCTTAAAATATTTATATATATAGAAATATCAATAGTAAATAATAATAATCAAAAGTATAACATCTAACATAATTTATTATACAAAATGGAAATGTAGTCGGCTGTACATTTATCGTACTATTTCAAAACGGTTTTTTTTTTTCAATTTAAATGTCACTATTAGAGCACTGAAAAAAAAATTAGTTATATTTTATTTTTTTAACAGAAATATAATATTTTATAAGTTATAGAAATTGTTTATAAGATGGGGTATATATTATAAATAATTTATTTAATTTTAATGAAATTTTAATGTTACTTTTGATAGTAGAAAATGTACAGCCTGTGAAAAGTTATCGTTTTAGTACGATATATACCTACTAAACATTACTCATTTCTTCATAATATTTTTTAAGAAACAAATTTTTATCCATTTTTGCTTGTGTGGAAGACGGGGAGTCTTAACGCTCAAGTTTTACTGGTCACTCCCGCACAATTCTCCAAGGAGTTATGACTCCCTTTTAGCTAACAGTCGAGGTACTTTACTTCTCGTGCTGCATATACGAGACTGACTCGCCGTAGGGCGGCTATTTCAATAATTCTTTTATAATTTAACATAATATCTCAATACAATACCAATTCATACCCAGTAGAAAAGTAGGCCGATTCTATTAAAAAACTCGAATGCGGAGTCGTTGCAATGCTACTTCAACGTTAATGCTTGTGCGTTCGATTCCCAAACAGGACAAGTATTTGGAATGTATGAACATGTGTGTTTGTTTGGACTGGAGAAGTACGTCTAACCACAGAAAACCGAAGCCAAATTACAACTCCCTAGATTGCTGTTGTATTCCTGCGAGTGAGAGAGTGAGGATACCAGTAAGCTCCTAAGGTAGCTGTATTATCACCTGGGGAGACAACACGCGTTGATAGGCTACGGTAACCACTTTACATCAGGTGGGCCGTAGGCTTGCAAGTCTGCCGACGTTATATAGAAAAAGACAACTTTTAACATGGTTCTTGAACCTCATCCGGCAATACAAGGACTGTTTTCGAGCAATTTATTATTGAATCGAAAGCAAATTACACTTACACTTTGTACACCTTTAATGTAACAATGGTATGTATATGCAATAAAGAATATATACCAAATTATAACAATGGATTTTCCAGTCTTGATAAACTAAATATACACAACTTGTCTGTCCATCTCAGATTTGCTATTTGTACAACAAATTATTGTCGCAAAAAAAGTATATTTTTTTTGTGATGGAACTACAAATTTACGGTTTTCGGGCTTTTTCCTTTACTTCTGCTATATAACATTGCTTATTATCAATTTTCATGATTCTAGGTCAACGGGAAGTACCCTATAGGTTTTGATTCCCTTGCGAGTGCCAAAATATGCGCATAAAAGACGCTAAACTGCCATATCTTTTGATTGCGTAGACTTAGAAGTTTGATTTTTTCACTGCCCGAAGGGATTACATACCTGAATCTTTGATCTTACTTTCAGCTTGATAGCTCCATCCATTCTGGAAAAAAGGGACTAGACAGACAGTCAGATGGACAATAAAATGATCCTAGAAATATTCCATTTTTCCTTTTAAGGTACGGAAGCCTATATATGAGAGAGTTATATATGTTCATAAAACATTTCTTCGGTATGTTTATGTTATTAAAAAAATTACGTTACAACGTCTGTTAGGTCTACTAATTAAACATATTTTCTCGAGAATTATTACGTAAACCGCACAGACGCGCGGAAAATGGCGTCCCCTGGAGGCGACGCGCACCGATCTGCTCTCGTCAGTGCAAGCTTAAGTGCATGTGGCGGTGGGGATCGCCACCCACCACGCAACGCCCAACCCCGCGGGACGAGGAGAGCTGAGTGTCTTATAGGCACATGGAATGTGAGAGGTGGATTACAAGATAAGATGAGTGAGTTGATAGATAAGGAACGAGAGATGCCTAAATGTTTTGTGTGTGTGTCAGAGACCAAGCAAAATTGAAGCGACACCGATCTGCCCGGTGGCATGATGGTCCTGTGGTCCGGGGTGAACCAGGACGATCATGCCAGCGCTGGCGCAGGTGTTCTGCTTTTATCTCGCTTGGCCGCTGGTGTGATTAGGATTTACGATACGATTATGAAAAGATGATTGTAGGAAGAAATACTTACGAAGAAAACCAAAATAATGGTATTTGAAAGTGAGACAACCAGAACGAACACTAGGATTACGGTTGATGATGTAGTGTTGGAGCAAGTGGATGTATATCTTAGAAGCGCTTAGCAGCAATGGAAGGTACACCGCGATGTGGAGAGGCGAGTGAGTACAGTGAATAGCGTGAATGGTGCGTTGGATAAACTTCTGAAATCTAAGCCAGGAGGCATAGCTCGCTGTATACAACGCGGTGTTAATCCCAACGCTAACTTATGGAAGTGAAAGCTGGATATGGCACAGAGGGCATGAAAGTAGGATAAATGCTGGCGAGATGCGAGCGCTGCGCATGTGGCATAAAGTTTGCTGACCGCGTTCGTAATGATGACGTAAGAAAGAGCCTTGGTCAAAAAGAGAGTGTCGGTGTTAAGATAAGAAAAGGCATGCTCCGTTGATTCGGACGTGTAAAAAGAATGCAAGATGAAAGAATGACGAAACAGATATACAATGCGAAAGTGGAAGGATGTAAGAGCCGAGAGAGACCAAGCTTAACTTATCATGACCGAATTTGTCGTGTTTTATAGGAAGGTGATGTTACGACGAGCGTGCATGAAAAGAGCTATGAATGTTAGAGAAGCGAGTGGAGTGTGTAATGACCGCGTCTTATGGCGCTCGATTCTCTCCGCCTACCCCGCAAGGGACCTGGCGTCAAGATATACATACGTACATACATACGAATGTAAATTACAACAATGGATTTTCGAGTCTTGGTGAAAAGACTGTATCTCAACATACGCAACTTGTCTATCCATCTCAGATTTACAATTTATACAATCTTGGCCTTTTAAACATGTATAAAATGAGAACTGAGACTTGAGAAAACTTGACAAAAATAAGAGAATTATATATGTTCGTATTTTTATTTTAAACTACGTCGGGAAGCATACAAGCATACAACCCACCTGATGTATATCATCATATACACCTGATGTATATGATGATAGGTACCGTAGCCTATTAACGCTTGCGATATATTAAGTACCACTCGCGCGATGCCTCCTCTGCTGCTTATACAGCAAACTCATTGGGAGCTTACTCACACGCAGGAACACAACCCTCTAGGGAATTGTTACTCGTATTTGGCTGCGGTTTTCCCCAGACGGGGAGGTGGCGGTACTTCCCCAGACGGGCTGCTTTGATGCGCCCTACCTCTCTTAAAACATCCAGACCAAGACAAACAGACATATTCATGCAAACAAATGTTTTCCTTGTGTGGGAATCGAACCCACGAGCTTTGGTGTCAAAGTCGCATCATTCCCGACTGTGCCACCGAGCTCGTCAAAAAATATCTATATATATATAATTCTTCGGTAGATACGTATTTATGTTATTAAAAAATACGTTGTAAATGTTACAACGTCTGTTATGTCTACTAATTAAACATATTTTTTAAAGAATTATAATGTTTTCATTTTACATATGTTTATCTATATATCTATTAACTTCACGCCAAATTCCTTGCAGGATAGGCAGAGTGAATCGAGCGCGACGTGACTGGATCCTTACAAGCCTCATTCGCTTCTATAACATTCATTGCTCTTCTTGTGCACGCTCGCCGGTTTCTAAGGCTTCTAACATCACCTTCAGATAAAACACAATCAATTTGGTCATGGTAGGTAAGTCTTTCTCTTCCTCCTTCCTCGGAACCTACATCCTTCTACTTTCGCGTTGTATATCTGTTTCGTAATTCTTTCATCCTGTTTTCTTTCTACATGTCCGAACCAAAGGATTACTCATATGTTTTATGTATATTCTGTTGTCTCTTGACAAAAAAAAACGGACATTCATTCTGTAACCTAGCAGTTCTCGGAAGGAAATCCTTTTGGAACCGCACAGTAGGCGACTATTATCCATTGTAGTCTCGCTCTCCGTCGGTATGGAATTCCTCCTCACGCATTGTAATCGCAATGCTCAATTCCAAAAAGATTTACTTACAAGAATTCTTAAGTTACTGATTATATTCCTTTTCGAGATTTTCTCACAGGAGTACTGCATAACGTTTTAAAAAAAACAAGCAGTTTTTATAGGTTTAGCATATATGAGTGACGCCTCTGCAGTTGCAAGTGTCCCTGGGCTATGGTAACTGTTTACGATCAGGCGGATTGTACAGTTAATTGCCATTATAGTGGAGAAATTTACAATGGTATAATCGCATCTCTCTCTCACCAAGGGAGTCAAAATTGTTGCTGTCTAGTTAGTACCACAAAGGTAGCCGCGAACGCATAAGTCCGGCGAAACTCAGAAAAATTTAAGAAGAGAGGTAATTTCACACTTCTCTTTACACTCACAGGGGCGTTTTTACAGTACAGAGTTCTTTTGAAAAAAACTATTTATTGTTAAAGTGGTTTTATAAAGTTCCCATGTGATACCCCTGGTGTTGCAAGTATGTGAATTTTATCCTATTAGTTGAAATGAGCAATACAAGTGTATATATGAGCTAGCTGCAACCCGCGTCTTCGTCTGCGTGTCTTCTGGTACCTATCCCGTTGGAGCCGCGTTTTCTTACTTTCTTTCTTTTTCTTCGATTTTAAAGGTCGTGTCGTGAATAGCCTATAATAGCCTATAATATATAGGTATATACCTACCTACCTTAAGATTTGGGCGCTATCAAATGTAAAAATATTTTTTAAATACGATTGGTAGTTCCAGAGATTAGAGCGTTCCTACTAAACAAACAAACATACTCTTTCTTAATGTATTAGTATAGATATCTTTCATGTATCTATGAAACAGCCCAAACGATTTCTCGTGACAAAACGAAACGAAATTTCGTATTTAGATATAGTTGTGCTTATTAAGGATATCTATACGGGTGTCTTTCCTGAAATAAAAAACAAAAAAAATCGCCGAGTGAAGCTGAGTCGCCCAGGCATTTGCCCAGTAATATGTGAGTGATGTGTCTGGGATTGATCCATCTCAATCTGACCAATATCAAGATTGAATGCCGTGTCAACTGTTTGTGCTCCTTACGTTGGCACCTTGCCACATAATGAAGCTGTTGTGACGTCACGAACATTAAATGCCCGAATTGTCCGGATAATGTCTTATCTTGTCTAACCTCATTTTAACTCTCCTTCGTGTTTTCCGTAGGATGTCAATTTGATTCTTCGCTGATTTCTGTTCATCTTTGCTGAAGAATCTACCTATCGATATCTTCACAAGTCTTGCAGGGTAGGCAGAGGGCACCAAGAGTCACATGACTCGGTTCTTACACACCTCACTCGCTTCTTTCACATTCATGGCTCTTTTCAAGCATGCTCGCCAGTTGCGAGGCCTCACCGCCCACCTTCTGATAACTTATGATCAATTTTAGGTAGTGATATCTCAAACTTCCTTAGCTTCTACATCCTTCTACTTTCGCGTTATATATCTAAGTATTTGTTTTTTACTAAATAATGAGATCATTCATATACTTGAGAATATAAAATAGAAGATTATCATTAACTTAATACCCATTCCGCATTGATTATACAAAATAGAAAACCACACCAAAGGAGGTTAAGTCGCTTATTTGTATGTTTTGTCTTTTTAGTGTTGCAAGTAACAAATCAACAATAAACAGGCTATGAGATAATCCTATTGAACATTAAAGAAATAAATACAGATTGGCGCTGTTCTGAGAACAAATGAGATGTTAAACAGTTGCCGCAAATCTTACTTCCCCGATGCAGATTGCCCGAGTTCACTTTAGCTCCAACCTCAGAAACATACCATTCTAGTGCAGGATATCATAATTTGAAATAAAGAATGAATATCTGCTCTTTACTTGTGTTATTTATTAAGAATGTGAATGTAAAATGTTTAGGCAAAGAAATACGTAAGAGCTATTTGAGGGGGTTTATTACCTCATTTGTTAGAAAGCAACAGAAGACAAGTATACTACTGGACTGGTAATTAGTACATTTTGTGAGTGAGTGTGTCTTTTTCTAAAGGGACTTGCTTGATATTGCTTTCAACATGTGTTTGAATTATTAGTACTTATAGAAAAAAAAATGTTTATGTCGCCTCTTAAATATCATTAAAAGCTACCCTTAGTCTTATTAACCCATAAAGGTGAAACTTCACATACTAGCTCGTTGCGTATTCCCCGACAGAACTATTGTCACGTACAAGTATGTAAAAATGTAATGGAGCACATTTTTGTTTTGGGTTTTTTTTAACCTCATAGTCATGCAGTCACCAAAGCTCATTACGAGTTGTCATGACTGTGCCTGTGTGACTGCTGCAATTGGTATGCTAGTATACAATATAGGATGTAGAAGTAAACCTGCACAAAATACGAGTACGTAAATATTCAGTAAAAGAAATTTCAATGTTTTAAAATTAAATAAAATAACAATATAAGTAATAAGTAGCAAATACTTCGACAACGTGATTTTAAAAATAATTATTATATTTACGAGCGTGAATGCTATTTAACGCAACTCGAAACTTCGCAATCGCAAATGCGCTTTACTATTTTGTATCACCCATTTTGATACTTGTGTTTTATTTATGGGAAATTTTTACGTGATATTTATCATCAAAATATACGTTTTGTAGTGATTATAACGTATTTCTCTGTCAACGATCCCACTGTTTGTTGACTATCCGCGTTTGTAAGAGCGTGTATTTCTATATTTCTATGTTATTGTCAAACAACATTAGAATTGTATTCCAGTTTCAATAGAATTAAGAGAGGTAGTGTACATCAAATAACAACTCCCTGGAGGGTTGTTGTGTCACTCATACACAGGAAGTGTGAGTGAGATCACCAGTAAGCTCCTTAAGGAGTTGCTGTGTTAGTTGTATAGTTGTGCCTCCCGATTTTGTATAAAAAAAATAGTATATTATTATGTCAGTGAATTTCTACAGCCTTCATATTCAACGCCAACCTGCACGTGGTGCACCCTGCCGAGGTAGTCGTAGCATTGTGATAGTCCTCCGACAGATTTACCTCCACCTCATCGAAGTCACATATCCTATTGTTACGTTCCTACGGGTGAACAGGAAGCTGGAAGTTGCTGCGTTAACAAAGGGCAAGGTGGCAAGGTGCGAAACTCCTTGTGCAGTAATCATTCATAATTTATGCAAACCGCTTCAGATCGGGTTGTATGTATTTATACCATTTAATGCGGTATTAAAAATCCATATTCATGTTATATGCGACAGTGCGTTTATTTGACCTTTTTTCACGTCAGAACGGAGCAACGGATTAATCGTAGCGGTGAAGTCCCAGGTAACAACAAGTTAGCCATATTTAACATAATTTCTTTTACAGATTACAATTTTTTTAAATATTTTATTTCATTGATTTTGGGCTATCCTCGGAACTCCTGAAATACGGTTCCCTCCGGTCAAAAGTGTTCCTTTACAAAGATTGGAAGACGATGAGTCGAAACCTTCAACCACAAAGGAACTAAAATGTCGAGATTCCAATCGTTCGACCCTTAAGATGACGTTTTTATACAACGTCAGGAGGCATACTAGCAAACGGCTAACCTGGTGTATCAGTATTACTCGCCCAATGACACCCCTGCTCCTAATGCAGCGACTCCTCAGGAGCTTACTGATGACCACAAGTTGGTCCTCTTCTTCATATAGTCTACAACTTCCTCGACCTTTATAGACCAGCACAGCCTTAAAACGTACAACAGCGTCGATGGTAATTCCACGCACAGTTGTGATAGTCCGGCCGTTGCGGTGCCGCTGTAACTACAGTTGGTGGGCTTATTCCTCCTCTTTATTTCCACTTTTAAGAAGTCCTGCTCATCGCAGTGGTACTAGCAAGAATCCGGTTGCAAAGCTTTGTGAGCGACCACGCAACAAATTGACTTCTCCGTGTAAGACGGTAATGCGGCACGGATAACTTTTGCGTAAGCACGTCCCGGGATTAACGTATTTACATTTGTAGTCGGCACTGCTGATGAGCTGGTGACATGGCACGGATAACACCGTTAAACATTTTTTTTATACTACGTCACTTTTTATACTATTCACCATAGTGAATAACGCCATGAAGAGAGCATAGCTTTCTCAGGTCTGGTAAAGCAATAACAGCAGATGTTTTTACTGTGCCGAACTTTAAACAATGAGGGTTAAACTGGCAGTGAAACAGCCCCGACTCGTGAATCGATCTTCACCATGGTCACAAGACAATAGAGTTTTACTCTGGCAATGTAAATAGTAATAATAACAATATTAAAAACGGAACTAAAAGTAATAATAGGACTATATCCCCATCAATTGTAAAGTGTCAAGAATATAGAAAGAATAATAATTGTATCAACCTGGTGCACCAAAACATTCAGGGGATGATAGGAAAGGAGTTAGAATTGGAGTTGTTTATGAATTGTAGCAATATTGATATTTTATGTCTAACTGAGCACTGGCTAAAACCCCATCAATTCATTTTCAGCTTCAATAACCACCAGGTTGCAAGCTCATTCATCAGAGATAACTGTATACATGGTGGCTCCTTAATATTATTAAATAAGTTGCTTAAATTTAAAGAAAGGGGTGACATTGTGAGCCTCTCTGTTGAGCGAGTTGTAGAGATTTCATGCATTGAATTGGAACGATTCATTGTTATGAACCTGTATAAACCTCCTAGCACGCCCTTTGAAACATTTTCAAATATCATGGAGGATGCCTTAAATAAATTATCTAATAGCCATAAAACTGTTATAATTTGTGGAGACTTTAATATAAATATTTTGGAGAAAAATACTGTTACCTACAACTTTTTAAATTTATTTAAATCATACAATTTGCATCATATTTTTACAGAGCCAACAAGAGTAACTGCTACAAGTGCTACATGTATTGATAACATATTTAGCACTGTAAAACCTTTGTATCAATGTATAATTAATAAAGTTCAGTCAGACCATTCAGGTCAGTTGGTTTCATTTCCAAATTCTTCAAAAATACAAAGAAAGCAAATAAATTATATACCATTTACTAAAAGCCGCTTAGAAAGATTTAAGTCTAATATAGCAGAAAAAATTGTATTGTTGCCCTGTCACGGTACTCCGGACCACTTGTACAGCTCGTTATTTAGCTTAATCACTAGTGAATTTAATACAATCTTTACTCCAAAACGACTGTCTGTAAGTGACCGTATGACATTCAGTGATTGGGCAACTCCTGGTATTTACAAAAGTCGGAATAAATTGTATGAACTTTATGAAGAAAGGACCTGTAATCACAATCCGACTTTTCAAGAACTTGTAAAAAATTATGCCAAAATATTTAAACGAGCCTGTTCCAATGCTAAGTCTATATATTTAAAAAATAAAATTAATGGTTCAACAAATATTATTAAATCTGTTTGGGATATGATAAATAATGAGACGGGTAGAGCGAAAGTACGTAGTCGAGACTTTCGGTTAAAGATAAATGATATAGATATCAAAAATGATGTAGAAATTGCGACTGAGTTTGAAAAATATTTTTCTAACATTCCTCTTATTACTACGAGAAATCTTATGTCTTCTTCTATATCTGCTGAACTGGTTCTCAAACAGAGCGTGGTAGAATGCGACACAATATTTGAATTTTCAGCTGTAAGCCCAAAAGATGTTTTGAACGCTTTTAAATCAATAAATATGAAAAACACTAAAGATCTGTGGGGTCTATCTGTCAAAACCATTTCTTCTATTATTATTTCAATCGCTCCACATTTAGCTACAATTTTCAATTGTTGTGTGGCATCTGGTGTATTTCCTGACTTGATGAAACATAGTAAAATCATTCCATTATTTAAATCTGGTGATAGTTCGGACCCTTCGAATTTTCGACCTGTTTCCATACTGCCCATTCTCAGTAAAATTTTTGAAAAACTAATGCTTAGCCAGTTGCTCAGACATTTCAATGCACATAATTTGCTTCATAGGAAACAGTTCGGATTTACGAGAGGTTGTTCAACTATAGACGCAGGGATTCATTTGCTTAAAAGTATATTCGCGGCATGGGAGGGTTCGCAAGATGCCTTGGGAATTTTCTGTGATCTGTCTAAAGCGTTTGACTGCGTGCACCATGACACTCTTGTCAGAAAATTACACCACTACGGTATCAGGAACAAGGCTCTCGAACTTCTGTCTTCTTATCTGGGCAATAGGATACAGAAGGTCGATGTTAATGGTAAAAGATCTTCGGGGTCCCCTGTAGTTATGGGAGTCCCACAGGGGTCAATTCTAGGTCCATTCTTATTTTTAGTTTATATAAATGACTTACCTTATTATGTAAGGGATAAACATGAGATTGTATTGTTTGCGGATGATACCTCTTTGACATTCAAAATTAATAGACAGTTAGGTAATTATGACGAAGTTAACGATGCTCTCTCTAAAGTTATTCATTGGTTTAGTGTTAATA
Source organism: Pyralis farinalis (assembly GCA_947507595.1). Lineage (NCBI taxonomy): Eukaryota > Metazoa > Arthropoda > Insecta > Lepidoptera > Pyralidae > Pyralis > Pyralis farinalis. The sequence continues at coordinate 21,565,371 of OX382274.1, forward strand.
ATCTGCTTTTAAACGATAAAAAGACTAAAGTAATTAAGTTCTCAACACCTAATGTAAGACAGGTGGCTACCAATGTACATGTTAATGGAACTAATTTAGCCCCTGTGGAGACAACTGTGTTCTTGGGTATAACAATTGACTCCAGACTACAATGGGGCCCACAAATTGAAAAATTATCAGGAAAACTAAGTTCTGCAGCCTATGCAGTGAAAACTATTAGACGGCTCACTGATATTGATACGGCTAGAATAGTTTATTTCAGCTACTTTCATAGTATTATGTCATATGAAATTCTTCTTTGGGGTAACTCCGCGGACATTAACACCATCTTTTTATTGCAAAAGAGAGCCATAAGAGCTATCTACAAACTTGGTCCCCGGGAGAGCCTTAGAGAAAAATTCAAAGAAATAAATATTCTAACAGTCGCATCGCAATATATCTATGAAAATCTTTTGTATGTCCATAAAAACATAGACTCATTTTGTAAAAAGAGTGATACTCATAGCATAAATACTAGATATAAGCATAATCTTGTGTTACATGCAAGCCGTCTCCACAAAATAAGTAATTCTTTTATGGGGCAATGTATACGGTTCTATAACAAACTTCCCAGCAATATAAGAGAATTGTCAATAAACAAATTTAAAACTACTATTAAAGCCAAATTGTGTAGCAGGGCATATTATAAAGTATCTGACTATATTAATGATAAAAATGCCTGGGAGTGAGTCGATCCAATTATAATGTAATTAATAAAATATGTAAATTTGTTTGGACACCAAAAGAGGGATGCCTGAGTTTTTTGGCAGTATTTTTATCAGTGCTCACCTAGTCATAAACTGCACGGTAGGGAAAAAAATTGTGACGATTCCAAACAAATGTAGCCATTTTTACGGAATAAAAAGATTTTGACTTTGACTTTGACTTTGACACCATTATTGCTCCATAATAATGCAAAACTACACACTGCACGAGAAACCGTTGTAACTCTACAGGAGCTGCAATTAGAAACCATACGTCATCCTCCATACTCGCTAGACCTTGCTCCAACTGGCTAGCCTTTTTTCATGGTTTGAACAATTTTGTGCGTGGTAAAAAATTTTCTTCCCAAGAGGCAGCACAAAATGCTTTCACACAGTTTGTCGAATCTAGATCCCCAGAGTTCTATTGCAAAGGCATAAATAAACTTCCGATTAAATGGCAGCAATGTGTAGATAATGAGGGTAAATATTTTGAATAAATAAATATTTTAAATCTTAGAAAAAAACGAGTTTCAATTTTTCAGTACGAAGCAGTAATTTCATACTTTAATCCCTAACAATTTTATAATCATAAGAGCTTTATGTGCTTACTGCAGTGGACCCTATCCTCACTCCCGCCTGACTTTCTCTTAGAAATCGCTATATGCTTGATTATAATATTTGGCGAGTTCCATTGATTCCTCATGGAACTCATCAACAGAGTTTCTTGATTCTATTCGGGTCGGTCTAGTGATACTCTTAATAATAAAACAATCATAAATATTCAGTTCATTAATGTTCCGAGGTAAGTATCAAATAGTTACGATCGTGCTATACAATTATTTAATTGATGGTGATCTAATGGTGGTCGCTACTGGTCGATGAGGACACGCGCTACGTTCTGTAGCTGGGAGGACCCGTCGCGTACTAAATGAAAATTGAACGCAGGGTAATGTGAGTTATATTTTGTAAACTTAATTAAGACAGAAAGAAAGTACATACTTTCACTGCTGATATTATGGCCATTCAGATAAATACATAAGCTTATATAGTCTATAACGCATATATTTCATTTTCATAATTTCAAGGTATCAGACTAAAATATTAAGTCGTAGAGTAATCGGATGTTGTTTTTCTAATAAAATGTATGTTTTATTTTATACTACAAGATTGGCAAACAAACATGCGGCCCGTATTAGATGGAAAGCGGTCACCGCAGCCTATTGAAGCTCGCAACACCACGGGGATGTTACTCACGCGCTGCAAATCTTGTGACCTAAGGTTGTTTCGTCACAGTACCCAGTAATTTCTCTGCCATACCTCACCCTTCAAACCGGAACACAGCTGTATAAATATAGCTGCTTGGCGGAACCTTGGAATGAGCGTACGGTTGTCTAAAATAGTCACATCAAAATAATAGGTATAAAAAATGCAACATGTTAAACAATACTTCGTGTATCATGTAATAAGTTCATTAGTTATAAATATTGTCGAATTAATATAGAAAAAAATCATGAAATATATCTATTTAGGCATTTTGTAATCAGATTTAACTATATTAATACGCAACATTTTTCAAATTTTGAATCTATAATCTACTTTACGACTATCTGATCTTTTAGATAAAATTAAAACAATATACATATTTGCATGTTATAATGATTAAATCATACCTGAAAAGTACCTCTGACGTAGATTCTTATCTTATATACTCGTATTCCTATATATCTCGTAGTCGTATTAGTAAACCGTCAATAAAATGAATGTTTTTACTTTATACTGCAATTAAGGAAGAGTTTACCTAGTATTGTCTTAGGTTTTCGCGACCGTTACACATTGAAATTAAACTATTTTTAACGGAAGTATCGCGTGTTTTATTTATTTTGTTGAAACCTGACGTTTCGAACGCTTTGCAGCGTCCGTGGTCGCAGGAAAGACTAAGGTGGTATTTGTCTTACATTAGTTATTCAATTATTACATCTACCGACATGGATGGATTAATTATATATGTTCCGATTCACACAAAAATCGCTCACAGTGTCCGAACATTTTTTAGTAGATCTTTGGATTTGTGACTTGATTATTTTTAGGACTGGATCCCAAGCAGGTGGTACTTGCCAACCATCTTCTCTATTGAAATTGGGGTGTTTTCTTATTTCAATAGCCTCGCGCAACATTCTCGGCATGTAGCGATTTTCCTTGGCGAGGATTTGTGGTTTATCGAAACGGATGTAATGGTTTGGCTGGTCCAGTGTATGTTCACATACTGCAGAGTTTTTATCGCGCCTATTCTTCATGTCAGCAATGTGTTCTTTCACACGAGTACCTACGCTTCTCTTTGTTTGCCCTATGTATGATAAACCACATTCGCAGTCTAATTTGTATACTCCTGCATCTTGTAGGGGGATATTAGACTTGATAGGTCTTAGAAATTGACTGATCTTCTTATGGGGCTTGAAATAAGTTTTAATTGAAGCTCGCCGTAAGATGTTGCCAATTTTGTCTGTGACTCCCTTTATGTATGGTAAGATGGCAGGTTGACGTTCAACTGTAGGTGGCTTCGGGCGGCTTCTGTGACGCATGCGAGGGAGTGTGTGACTATTGCTCCGCAGTACTTGTTTGACATGTTGGAGTTCCTCCTCTAGATGCTCAGCGTCGCAGATGCCGTGTGCTCTCTGAAACAAAGATTTGCCTACGGTAGCTAACTGACATGGATGGTGGTGTGAGTTACCATTGAGATATTTGTCTGTATGGGTGGGTTTCCTATACACTGTGTGAGTAAGTGAGTTGTCAAGTTTCCTGGTGATTAATATATCAAGGAATGCTAGTGAATTATTTGCCTCTAATTCCATGGTGAATTTGATTTTATTGTTGATGGAATTAAGGTGGTGTAGGAATATAGACACTTTATCTTTGGGTATGACAACAAAAGTATCATCTACGTACCGTTTGTACATCTTCGGCACAGCCGGTGCCATCGACAGCGCTTTCTCCTCAAGGTCTTCCATGAAAATGTCAGCGACAACAGGAGAAATGGGAGAGCCCATAGCTACGCCATCGATTTGGGTGTAAAATTCGTCATTCCAAAGAAAATAGCCAGATGTTAAGCAAAGTTCTAGAAGTTCTCCATATTCCTCAGGCATGTCATTTTCACGCAGCTTCCTCTTCACAGTTTCTATGCAGTCTTGTACAGGTAGGCAGGTGAATAGTGACTGTACATCAAAACTGACCATAGTTTCATCACTAGTCAATTTTAGGTCTTTTATTTGGCTAATGAAATGGTAGGAATCCTTAACATATGCACTTGTATGTCCACGAAGTTGTGAGAGTACCTTCGATAGATGTCGAGCCAGTTTGTAGGTTGGTGTGTCAATCTGGCTAACTATGGGTCGTAAAGGAATGCTGTTTTTATGTATTTTCGGTAATCCATACAGTTTTGGTGGTTTAACGCAAGAAGGTACAAGCATGTTTACGTCTAGATTCAGTTTTTCGGAGTGTTTCCTTATTAATTCTTTAGTTTTAGAGTTTACCTATTAAATACAGTTTTTTTAACTAATGTAGACCCATAGCTACCTCATAATGTTTGAAAAACACCGATATTATCGATACACCCTCTTCAAATTTCCTGTAATACTTTATCAACTATAGTAATTTAAAATTTTTGTTATACAAACTTCGGAGATGAAAAAGTATCTGTGCAGGGTACAAGGTATAAGGTTTATTTTTTACCTTTTTGGACGGTACCCTAAACACGAACATTCCAATTTCTCAGTGATTTGGTACTTTTTACCCACTTGACCTAATTAGATTACTTCGTTGATTCCTGATCGGGGCAATGCCTCCAACCCCCCCTTACAACTTTCGTTCAAATCCACTTTCTTTATTGCATAAATGTGGAATTTAATTAGAGTATCTTATGAAAAAGGCAGACAAGTATAATTTGATCTTGCGGGGAGAGCATTCGGTACGGTGATAAATATTATCTACTATATATGTTTTAATATGTCTATAACTAATTAACTAGTTTATAGTACTTAACCAAAAATTGTATGTATAGTACCGGATTGTAGAGGGAAGTTGCTAAATATATTGTCTATTGTTGAATTCTGTCGCGAGGATTGACGGTTACGTGTCATAGTTACCTAATTGCCTCAAGAAAAAGCTTTGGGGGGTCATGTGCCAGAAGTGTGCTCGCTCGTAACCCGTACCAATAAATTAGATTACAATTCTGGCTCGAAAACGCTCCGATGTGCAGGTTAGGGCGTCCCGCGGAGGCGACGCGCGACGAACACCATTCAGCGCTAGTTCCGGCGGGTCGAGGAGAGCGGAGTGCTGCATAGGCACGTGGAATGTGAAAGGTTGATTGATGACTGATGGACGTAATGATTGAGAGACGTTTAGATGCTTTGTGTGTGACAGAGACTAAGCGCAAGGGGAGCGACACCGAAGATCTGCCCGGTGGGATGAAGGCCCTATAGTGTGGGGCAGACCGGGACGATCATGTCAGTGCTGGTGTAGGTGTCGTACTCTCCTCTCGCTTAGCCACTGGTGTAAAAGATTACTGTTTATTAGGACCTAGACTTCTCTGGCTTCTATAAGTGGTTATAAAACTGGGCATCACGCGAGTATTTCTGGTTCCAGCATACGCTCCCGTAAGCTCAGCGTGTGCCCAAGAACTAGAGAAGTTTTGGGAGTCTGTGAGGGATGTTCTGGATTTAGCTGAAGGGAATAAAAGAGTGATTATGGACAAAGAGATTTGAATGGATGGGTTGGGACCAAACGAGACGGCTATGAAGCTGTTCTTGGTCCCTATGGAGATGATGATAAGAGAGAAGAGAGTGAATAAAGCAGGTAAGTCAATTCTAGATTTATGTATGGAACGAAACCTCCTCGTATCGAATACTTTATTTCATCAAAAGGATATTCACACGTATACATGGAGACGGAATGACAAAAAAGTGTGATTGATTTGATTTTAATACATAGATGTCTCCGAAATACTATAATGATAACAAGAGCCTTTAGAGGTCCCACTCTTGAAATGGACCACTACCTGGTGGTAAGCCGGTTTGTGGGACTTTTCAAGAAGTGGAGGCATTGGCGAGTGCGTATCCCTTTCGGAGATCATGAAAGGATAAGGAGTGAAAAATTGCAAGATGAAAGTATAAGGAGAATGTATGTACATCTGGTAAGCGAGAGACATAAATGTGGATGATTACTGGAAAGTTCTGAAAGAAACTATGGTGGATAGTGCAAAAGAAGCATGTGGATGCGCAAAGAGGCATAAAACATTGAAAGGAGATGCCTGGTGGGATGCGGAGATTGAATCCTCCGTAGCAAGAAAGAAGAAAGCGTGGCTGGATTATGTATCTTTGCCCCTAAATTAAAGTATCAGAAGAAGAAAGAAATGTACTGTCTATGCAAGAATCAAACCAAGGTTTTAGTGAAAGAGAAGCGTGAAAGACAAATTATGAATGACGCTGGGAGGATGGCGAAATTCGAGGCAAATACCAAATTCTTTTGAAGAGAGGTAAAGAAGTCTCGAGGCGGTTCGTCGGCATCCAAAGTCTAAAGCTGGTATCATTCTCGCTAATACTCAGGATGTATTAGAACGGTAGAGTGAATATTTTGGATTTTATGAATATTCCTCGGACGCTGGCAATGAGAGTAAGTTTGATGCTCACTCCACGTTGACGGCGTCCGATGTAAGTATAACTATGGATGAGATTGTATGATCGAACGAAGCTTAAAAAATGAAAAGTCTGCGGGAATTGATATGATCACAGCTGAGATGATCAAACTAGGTAGCAAATATGTCTGTGACCCCTTCTGGTACTTATACAGTCTATGCTGAAGAAAGAAGCTTCCTTTGCTGGTTGCTTGAAAGGAGAATGAGGGTGAAATCTGATGAAATGCTGTGGAAGGTACAGGGAGGATTTCGAAATGGAAGGGGATTTACGGATCAAGTTTTCTCTTTCCGCAATATCCTAGAGAAGAATCTGGCCATAGACTAAAAAGTTTTCTGCGGTTTTGTGGATCTTTAGAAGGCATTTGATAGGGTTGTGCGAAAGGAACTGTGGGGTATATTGCCGAGATTATCAATTGACGGTTCACTGCTCCGTGCTGTGTAGTCCATCTACAAGGATTGCTAAGCATGTGTGCGAATAGATGGCAATATGTCACCTGTGTATGTATGTAAGATCGACGAATGTGGGATTACCCATGGGTGATCCAGTGATGAACTGTCTGCTGTATGCAGACGATGTCATCTGCTGTCATGCTGATGTCATCTGTCATCTGCAATCACTGGTCACAATGATTAAAGACGAATGTATGGAGAAAGGCATTGATTGCAAAAGAAATAATGATAATGGTATTTGAATGAGAAGAAACCAGAACCAATGTAAGGATTACGGTTGATGATGAAGTGTCGGAAAAAGTGGATAAGATTGTGTATATTGGATGCGCTTTCTGCAGGAATGGAAGGTACGCCGTAGATGTGGAAAGACGAGTGAGTGCTGGGAATAGTGTGAATGGAGCGTTGGGAAAACTTCTTGGCAGTAAAAACTTGGGCCAGAAAGCACAGCTCACTATACACAATGCAGTGCTGGTCCCAATGCTTACTTATGGAAGTGAGAGTTGGGTATGACAGCGATAGCATGAAAGTAGAGTACGCGGTCGAAATGCGTGCTTTGCGCATAATTTGTGGCGTAATGCTTGTAGATCGTATTCGCAATGATAATGTTAGAAATAGTATTGGTCTGAAAAAGAGCGTCGATATTAAAATAAGAAGAGGCATGCTCCGTTGGTTCGAGCATGTAGGAAGAATGCAGGATGAAAGAATGACAAAAGACATATACAACGCAAAAGTGGAAGGATGTAGGAGCCGAGGAAGGCCATGACTTACCTACCACGACCAAATTGGTCGCGTTCTATCAGAAGGCAATGTCAGAAACCTTAGAAACCGGCGAACATGCATGAGAAGAACAATGAATGGTAAAGAAAAGAGTGAGGTGTGTAATAATCGAGTTATGTGGCGCTAAGTTCATTCTGCCTACCCCGCAAGGGATTTGGCGTGAAGTTATAGATATAGATAGATAGACAGAGATTCTTAACTTTAAAACTATTTAGGTATAACTATAAAAATAATTTGTATGAAGCAATATAAAAAATATCTTTTATTTCATATATCACACACCAATATCACACACACGGTCCAGTTTGCAAATGTTTGTTGTCACAAAATTTCATACGCATACCAAATTTTAACTGAATTGGACTTACACAAGTAATCCTATAAGGGCTAAAGCACTGACGGTTCTGTAATACAGAATAAAATCTACAGCTCAAGCCACATTCACTCTTGAATGCATTTGACCCCCCTTTATTTTTAGGGTTCCGTACCCAAAGGGTAAAACGGAACCCTATTACTGAGGCTCCGCTGTCCGTCCGTCCGTCCGTCCGTCTGTCACCAGGCTGTATCTCATGAACCGTGATAGTTAGACAGTTGAAATTTTCACAGATGATGTATTTCTATTGCCGCTATAACAACAAATACTAAAAATAGAATAAAATAAATATTTAAGGTGGCTCCCATACAACAAACGTGATTTTTTTGCTCATTTTTGCTCGATATTGATAACGGCAACAGGTAGACAGTATATATTTATTTATATATTCACTTTAAGAATAAATAATTAAATTAAAATAAAACAAATATTTAAGGGGGGCTCCCATACAACAAACGTGATTTTTTTGCCGTTTTTATCGATAATGGTACGGAACCCTTCGTGTGCGAGTCCGACTCGCACTTGGGCGATTTTTTGTTTTTGTTGTTTGTCATGGAATCTCTCATAATTGCCTACAGCAAAGGCATAAATAAATTTCCATACACATCGTTTAATTAAATTCATACTTATCGTTATCATTTAAAAATCGGCCAAGTGCGAGTCGGACTCGCGCACGAAGGGTTCCGTACCACTATCTATAAAAACAGTAAAAAAATCACGTTTGTTGTATGGGAGCCCCCTTAAATATTTATTTTATTTTTTAGTATTTGTTGTTATAGCGGCAACAGAACTACATCATCTGTGAAAATTTCAACTGTCTACCTATCACGGTTCATGAGATACAGCCTGGCGACAGACGGACGGACGGACGGACGGACAGACGGACAGCGGAGCCTCAGTAATAGGGTTCCGTTTTACCCTTTGGGTACGGAACCCTAAAAAGGTTTATTATTCCTATACATTACGACAATTTTATAGTTACGGGTATAAGAATTTTTGAACAGCCGAAAGCTCAGAAGTAAATAAACCAATGACACTTAACACCAATATTTCAATTTAACGGTATCATAAAAATAATGAAGTTCCGACCTTTATCACGAAGTTTTCCCTTTAGAAATAGGTAAGTAAATATTCTGAGTATGGACGATTAAAGAATGCGACCCATATAAGTGTTCCGTTGAGCGCTAAGTTATTTTTTGGGTCCTTTCCGCATTTCCTTATATTTCCGTCGCCGCAGAAAATTTATTTCGGCCCGGGAAGTGTAAGTAATACCAGAACGGACCGAATGGCGAATATGCTACAGGCGGCACCTAATATATCACGGAAGCTAAACTTTAATCTTGCCCTTTAGAAGTGCACCCGCCCAGACGTCGATTTGCGCCGACAACCAGCTACATTTAATAAAATGGCACAAAAATGTATTATGCATTTATTTGTTCCTATGAAAATTATGTGTAATTACAGTTTGTAACCACATATTCACAGCGTATAATACTGATTCTATATATATCTATCTATATTATTAATATTGAATGTGGTACTTCAACACAAATATACAAAAATGATGTAAATTTAAGTCAACGTATTTTAACAATTGTATTTATAACACACGACTTTGTGCCAAAGCGGAGTAATAAAATATGAACAGTAGGTGTGCGCCATTTTATAGAGGTAACATTTGATTTTTTTTTTTTGGAGTTGATATCCCTTTCACTTCTCCTAACGATATCACCGCAGATGGTAAAATCTAATTGCAGCAGGCACTCTTTATTGGGCTTTCTTACTAAACATACAGTTTCATAAAAATTATATTTACTGATCCACTATATACCAAACTAATTTTAGGTAGTTGATCCCGTAGAGTGGTTAGAAGTCGGTCATCCCGTTGCGGAATTTTAACTGGACATGGAAACTTTAGAGCTAAGCTCTTTTCGTTTAGACTTGTGTCATCGCCTTTATGCGAGTGTTCTACGACAAATAATGAATTCGAGCAAACAGCACATCATGTTCTCTGGGAGTGCGATCTCTGACGTCGGGACCCTTAAATTCCTTGCTCGCAAAACTCACAATTTAGGTTCCAATAGTGTTAGATATTTGATAAACCGTGGTGCACGGCAGTTGAGCTTCACTTAACTAGCCATCTCTTTGAGGTTTTTAATGCCTTATTTTGTCATATTGCTGTCTGTCACTTTGCCAAGAAGGGAAGTCAATTCGAAAACTTCCTACTCTTACAAATTTCTTCTGATTAAATTCGTTATGAGTTCCAAGGCAGCTGTAGTTTAACCCCCGGGACAGCAATGGACTTCACTGTTCATTGCCATTTTGGTGGTCGCCGCTGTTAATTCTGGCTACACAGGAGACACAGTGGTGGAAATGAGTGGTGGGCCTGTCCCATATAAAAAAAAGTTGATCCCGTAGACTCGTTACCTATTAGTTATATTCTCTTTTCCACAGACATTTTTCATGTACCATGATGATGATGATGACTTATTGTCAAGTCATACTAACGCATACTAGTAAGCTTACTATGCTGTGAAATGTTCTATTGTTATTAAATTTTACAGTCTATTTTGTGCTATTATCTACTTATGTGCTACAAACTACCGTACGAGAGACAATAATTAAAGTAATAGAAAATGTTGAAACTCCGTCGTCATTATATATATATCACGAAATCAAATCTTACAATTAAATTGCTTTTATATCGTAAATTAATAATCTTGATATGGAAACTTCAGAGCTAAGCTCTTTTAGTTTAGACTTGTGTCATCGCCTTTATGCGAGTGTTCTACGACAAATAATATATTCGAGCAAACAGCACATCATGTTCTCTGGGAGTGCGATCTCTGACGTCGGGAGCGGGACGATATGTTAAATTCCTTGCATGTCACATCTGGGGTAGTATACTGTTCTGATTTCGTGGCAACAAGGGAGAATTACCAGGCGTTCAGGCGGTTCTGAAATCTATATTATTGGAATCGATGTGCGAATTTGAATGACGACGAGCTCGGTGGCTCAGTGGCGAATGGCGCGATTTTGACACCAACGCTCGTGGGTTCGATGTGTGGGAACATTTGTGTGCATGAACATGTCTGTTTGTCTTGGTCTCGATGTTTTAAGAGGGGTATGGCGCATCAAAGCAATCCGTCGGGGGAAGTACCTCCACCTCACAGAAAACCGCACCCAAATAACAACTCCCTAGAAGAGTTGTTGTGTTCCTCTGTAAGTGTGAAGTCGTCAGTAAGCTCCTAAGGAGTTGCTGTGTAAGCAGCAGAGGAGGCATCACGCGAATCATACTTAATATGTCACAAGCGTTAATAGGCTACGGTAACTGCTTTGCATCAGGTGGGCCGTATACTTATATGCCTCCCGACGTTGCATAAAAAGATACATAAAATATGACAATTTATTATAGGGTATATTTTTTTGTTTAGATATCACAGTTCATTTGTTTCTAGCGTGGAACAATGCAAAAACTGAGTACGTTCCTCTAATTACCTGTAAACAAAAAAACAAATTTAATTCAACTTGATTTCCGCGCGTTATTCCTTCTGCGTGGATCTCAAAATAAAAACTGATTTGATCGTGATTTCTAGCTTAGTTTGACTTTCGTTGATAAGTTATAACTACAAAGGCTTAAAAATATGAAATACTAATACTTAAACAATTTGTTCAGTGAATGATCAAGAAAAGACACAGAAAAACAAGAGTTACTTTTGCATTCATAATATTAGTATAGAAGGCAACACAAAGAAGTAGACTTTCTCTTTGTTTATTCATCACATCCGTGACAGTTTGGGGATACGTACATATCCCCAACGTAGAGGAGTATATAAAAATGTAATGAAATCGTAGCAGGATCGATTTTGCGCTTGAAATATTTTTGGCATCGTGATTCTGGGATGGATTTTGATGAAATATTACTATGAACGCTTACATCCCAGGTAAGCTTTTACGGTAATATTTTTTATTTAGACAACAATAACAACATTTAGAATATTTTTGTCCCGAAAATATTTAGGGTTCCTGCGTAAAACTTGAAAAGCCACTCCGCCGCTGTCATTAGCTAATACATAATAAACATATTACCTAAATCAAAATGTATTAGCAATCAACAAACCGTTAAAAAGGTTCCGTATGTGAGTTCAATCATTTTGAAGGCCTTCATGACGGGCGGGTGTAGCGCTTGCGCACACGCTCGGACTACCAGCTGTTGATGGTTGCGGTGTGGTGGGGGCAGCGGCGGGCACGCGTGCCAACCACAGTAGAATATCGCGTCCGACAACAATGATGCCTAATGAAATCAAAAAACAAAAACATCAAGTGCTTATCGAGATGACTTCTGAAAGAGACTACCACAAGTATGTGAAAACATCATTATATTTAATAAATGTTTACCGAAAATCCCAAATCGTAAATTCTAATCAAAACCTCACTTCGGTCTTATCTGAAACTGATTCTAACCGAACCTAGACCTGGTTGAAACCTGATATATAAATCTCCAGGTGACTTGTGAGTCGAGTCGATACTTAGACAGCGTATTTTGTTTTTTGTTATTGATGAAGTAAAACTACTTTTTGTTACCTAAATATATATAACTGTGCAGTCAGGATTTATGGCGATTAATAAAAATGAGCGAGCCTTACAGTAGTCGCATATGATGTGTAGGTAATATCTGACATCTAACCTTAGTAAAAGGAATCTAAAATTAAACTATATTTATAAATATTTAAGAAATTATTAATATTGTGGAAATTGTCCGTTAATGAATTAATTTGTTTTCTGACAAGCTCAGTGGCGCAGTGATTGATAACGCCATTTTGACACCAGCTCTTGAGGATTTGATTTCAATACATAACAATCTTTTGTATGCGTGAGCATGTCCGTTTGTTCTAGATATTTTTAAGGGAGGTAGAACGCATGAAAGCAGCCATCTGGGGAAGTACATCACAGAAAAACCGCAGCCAAATGACAACTCTCTAGACTAGAGGGTTATTGTGTTCCTGAGTGTGGTAACCAGTAAACTCCTTAATGTATTGCAAGCGTAAATAGGCTACGGTAACCGCTTTACATACTTGTAAGCCTCCAGACGTTGTATAAGAAAAGTAAGTAATTCAGATCGTTTTATAACGTAAATAACGTTTTCAGTTGGAAACGCCGTTCAGTAAAAAATAAATAGTTCGTTTACGGCAGTAGTGTCAATAATTACATCTTTGATTGAAATGGAAAATTGAAAAAGGGGGCTGCTCTGTTGGTTCGGACATATAGCAAGAAAATAAGATGAAAAGCAGAAAGAGAGACAATACTGCTATATGACGCGAAGTAAAAGAATGTAGGAGCCGAGCTGGGACAAGACTCACAAACCAAGACCAAATAGGACGTGTATCCCGCAAGGAACACTATAGATATACTGATATGTCAATTGAAAGGTATCATAGGATAGGTAAATAGCGACTGAAGAAGGACTTCCACGAAACACAAAATGATTGAATACTAATGGTGACAATTTGAAAATTGAGAAGAATTTAAAACCTGCGTTTTGTACGAGACCTCATTTGAATTAATTCTATTTTTAGTCATGTTTAAATCTGAATTTTATATGATACATGCAATATGTATAAAAGAAATTTAAACTAAAACTGTGCATTGACATTCATTTTGGACTTGACGCTAAGTGTCTACGATATGGCAACGACGTTTTAAAAACGCTTTTGACGCTAAGTGTCTACGATATGGCAACGACGTTTTTTAAAAATCGGCCAAGTGCGAGTCGGTCTCGCGCACGAAGGGTTCCGTACCATTATCTATAAAAAAGGCAAAAAAAATCACGTTTGTTGTATGGGAGCCTCTTTAAATATTTATTTTAGTCTATTTTTTAGTATTTGTTGTTATAGCGGCAACAGAAATACATCATCTGTGAAAATTTCAACTGTCTAGCTATCACGGTTCATGAGATACAGCCTGGTGACAGACGGACGGACGGACGGACGGACGGACAGCGGAGCCTCAGAAATAGGGTTCCGTTTTACCCTTTGGGTACGGAACCCTAAAAACGAGAGCACTCGAACTCCCATTAAAAGGAAAGTTTGTAGATACAATAAGAGTATCTAAACTTACACTAAACTTGAAGAAAAATTTACAATCTTTTATTGACGTACCAACATACAGGATCATTCTTAATTCAAAATTTGGGATAGTAAATGTTCATTACAAAATGATTGAGAAAGTAGTAATAACAACCTGATAAGTTATTTCCCCAGCATTACAGAGAAATAGTCCTAGTAAGAAAAACAATGCCAGGACAAAAAATATTATTTTCATACTGGCCGTGAAAGTCAATTGATCTGAAAGCTGAAACAAAATAAAATAATAGTTCATTAATACTACAGTGGTTAAAACAAATGAGCTAAACACGAACTTACTAAAAATAACACGTGAGCCTTATTTTCTACCTTTATCTTCCATCATTACATCCTCATGATGCAACCAATTTTGTCGATATTAATATTACTCACAATTGGCAAATTTCACGATGATAAAATAAAATAGAATAAGCTGTTTGATTATGGGAATCTAATCACAACACGTTGAGCTAAATATAGTGTTAGAAATCGTTATTGATAGGACAAATGTGATGTATAAAATACATTTTTAAACTCACAGCAATTTGCAATAATAATGAAACAGCAGAACCCGAACTTTGAAATAGCTGTAGGGCTATCACAGTGCCAAATGCTGTATCAATGTTCTTTCCCAACCTGGAAAAATATCGTGTAAGTTGTTACTTAGTATACATTAGTTATAAAAAACGTTATTTTTTATATCATCTTCCAAACAACCATACAGCACACGGCTGCTGTGAAGTTACTACTGCTTAGAAAAAAGTACCGCTCGCGCCTTGCCACTCACTATATCGATCCATCGCAGCTGCTTGAAATATGAAAATTTGTACGCAGATTGTCTCCTTATTTAAATGAAAATGAAATTCAATTCAATATTATCCTCTTTGGAATTTTGAAATAGTTGAGCAAAAATATTTTCGTATGAAATAGTTCTAAACTTTCGTAAGGCGAAGTATATTTTTTTCCATTTCGATATCGATACCCATAGTACACTTGCACTATGGGTTCGAAATATACAGCTAAAAAAATATACTGCTATCAATCATCAGTAGTAAGCCGAAACGAAACGATTGGATCTCGATACCAACAACAAAGTTATGCAACACCCTGACATCTAAAACTCGGCTACATCGTAGCTGATTGTCAGCGGAAAAAGTAGCCAAACGCAAATCTCTTACTGAAAAACGTATTTTTGATATAATTATTAAAGATATATTTTATTTAAACTATGTCATTCTTCGACACCTACTTTAACAGCTCGTTGTGCATTACAATTCCTTCGACAAGCCCATTTGTCAATTTCTCCGCGGCCAACCTCCAATTTCCAGAGTCATTTATTTTATCAAAATCTTCCCTTAATTTCTCGAAGTAATTTCTCAACGTTATGAACTTATATTTTAACATTATCAGGTATGCCATAGTAAAGCAATCTACAGACAAGATCATGGTCATCATCATCATAAACAGAACAACGGTGGTGAATATTCTGAAGGATGTCGCTAGAGGTGAATCGTCTTCAAAACTAGGGTAATACGTCACAATTGTGACGAAATGTGAGCCTGAAACAAAAAAATTTTTCAGATTGTTTTATTGTAGTCCTAATATAAAGATATAAAAGTATAGTTTTTATTACGTAAACTTTCAAAATACGTTATATGTTTTATAGTTAAGTATGTACTCACAAAACAATGTATTTACGTATGTTTATCAGTTGTCTAGTACCCATAGCACAAGCTTTGATTAGTTTGGATCTAGATGACGCTTTTACCTACCTTTTAGAAGTGCTTTTACCTTAGCTATTATGTAAAAAATCCGAATTGCAAAATGTGTTGTTTACGAGTAGTTTATTATACCTTCCTGTACAAACTTTACATATTAATAAATATTTATACATACCTGTATAAACTTTTCTTAAACCTTCAAATACATAACAAGCCGTCGCTCCGTACACGGTTATAAAATAAACGTAAAGATTTCTTTTCACGCTCCTGTACGTCTCATTCACCAGGCTGTCTTCCTCGTACAGTTCACAGACATTTATCATTTTTTGATTCATCTCTTTCACCAGTTCCTTATGAGCAATCACTGAGAATATTTTTATCATTACAACAGTATGGCTGACTGCAAATGTGACTGCGTCGCTTTTCTCATCTTCAGGGAACTCTCCGAGAATAGCGGCCATGATTTCTAACAAGGTCATGAAGCAATACGTGAAAAGCAAAATATAGCTGTATAATCTGTACAACACACTTCTATCATTACCAACGATTTCTTCTAACCAGAAATTGCCTGAACCAACTAAATATATTCTCGCGCAGTAAGTCTTCAATATGTTGTAATTACTCATGTTGTCAGATACTTTTAAATCAAATGAAAATTAAGTGGAATTCAACAGTTATGATAAATTTCCTGACCGACACGCTAGTTAAATCTTCCGCCACCACGCGAAATGCGGAAAGTATGAACAGGCGGCAGTTAAGTATTTACCTGACTTCTAAACGCTCGAACTACCTATCTAATCATGTAATTTACTCCGATATCACTATGAATAGAAGTGTTTTTGAGATACTGGTATAAAGAAACGCTCATTAATTTTATTGAAAAGAGATTCATTTGTAGGCTTTGGGTTATGTATCTAGTATATTTCTTACAGTGGAAAATATAGCTGTGGTTCATAAAAATTATAACATGTCACCAGGAAGTGAGTACAATATGATATCAAATATCTCTGCGATATATTTCATTACAATAAGGATTCGTTTCATACGAGTGTCACGTGCCCGAAGGGCAAAACAGGAACCTTATCGCTATATCCGTTGTCTGTGCGTCCGTATATCCGTATACACGTACAATTTAAATAAATTATGTACAATTTCAACCCGATAGATACAGATTTTTTTTATACAACTAGACTGGCAAACAAGCATGCGGCCCGCATTAGATGGTAAGCGATCACCGCAGCCGGTTGACGCTTGCAACACCACGGGGATGTTACTCGCGCTGCCAATCTTGTGACCTAAGGCTGTTTCGTCACAGTACCTAGTAATTTCTCTGCCATATCTCACCCATCAAACCGGAACACTGCTATAGCTGCTTGGCGGTAGAAATAGGTGAGACAGAGGTATCCACGCAGACGTCTTTCGTACAAAGTCTCCCTCTGGTAGTAATTATTAAAATTAGTAGTACAACCACAGTAATTTGCAAGTGTTCGTGAAAGAAACCGAAAAATGTTTTTTTTTTTATTTCGATCGTTACGTACTGTAGCAAAATGATGTATTGATATTTAAAAAAATAGTCGGTTTCTGGGGCTTCAGGCCATTCACGGGTCGTTTTACGTTTCGAATTTATGTAACGCTTTTTTCTACTACTGTAAACTCCCATTTATTGCTTACTTAGAACATAAAATGTTTTCTACAATGATGTTATAGACGTGTTACCTAAAATCATAAGACAAAGCTAGTTCAAAGTAATAACAAATTATCAGGGAAACACGAATGAGTTAGGTGATTACATGAATGAAATTGTCTTAAACACTAATGATGTGAAGGTCGCAGTAATGATTACCTTCCATACTAATATGTCTACTATTAAGTTAGTAAACCAATCATTCGATTTACATCACTAAGCATAATATAGTCCATCTAGCAGAAGACCGCAGCCATAGTGGTTATATGCCGTGTACCTGCGGGTAAGTTAGGTCGCCAGAGCCCTCTTAAAGAAGTTGTTGTGTGGACAGTGAGGGGATCAACCAGCCCATGGCTCTGCCGACCGTTACGTCGTTATGAGCTGATTCATGAGAGCACGACACTTGGCTCTGAGGCTTTTTCGAGTCGTGGGCAATTCATCACTGTGTGTAAGTTATTTACCTCTCCGTCCCTTGTACCTGGTAACGCTCTCTGTCCCTTCTGGGGCAGCAAGGAATACACTAACGCCTTCACCTCCCGGCCGTAAGCATATCTTCCTCATATGCCTTCCCAGCGATTTCTTCCTTTCTTCTAGACCCTCCCTGATCTGCCCGGTGACGACGCATGTGGCACTATAAGTCAGCAGACTGAGATGAATTTCACGACTTCTACATGCTGCTTAGCTTTAAATTAGGAATTAGCATGAACTAGAAGCACACAAAGTAGTTTGGATCAAATTGCCTTTAAATTAGGAGACATTGAGTCCTGTTCAATTACCGTGGTTAAAGGGATTATGGTGGGCATACTGCAGTAGCGAACAAACGACCGTGCTATAATTGTCTTTGTAGAGAAGCCCATCTTTTCAAGCAAGCTGCATACGAGGCTTGGACTAGGACCCATGCTAATGGGGATCCTAATCTCTCCTATTTGAAACGCAACTTGAATGTTGGCTCGAGATTCGGTAACTAGGTGATTGCTAGAGCAAAATTTGATTTCGTCGACAGAGTCGGTGAGCGTGTATAGAACGACTCTTTTGGGAGCCGTACTCGCTAAAGCTGCTGACGAAAACTTCTGCCAACGTTTCTTACCACTACTGTGAAAACCGGATGATAATAGTCTGGCCTTTAGCGCCAATGAGAAAGCTGATCTATTGATTAGTCTCTTTGCTTCTAACTCGACTTTGAACCATGGGGAGGCTTTGACACATACCATCCCGCAGTGCAGTGAATCCATGCTCGAAATCTCAATCACACAGCAAGACATCTAATGAACGTTGCTTTTGCTTGATATTCACAAGTGAAAAGCAAATACCGGCAGTGATGTTAAAGATGTGTGTTCTTGAATTGTGATAAATGCTGACGCGCCTTTTCGCACTTTTGTACATTACTAGACAAGTTCCGTCTTCCTGGAAGACTGCCTATGTGCAATCATTCAGACCCATCGAATTACAGATGGATCGTATAATCAACACGCGGCTGCCACGATACCTAGAGGATTTGATCTGCAACCGTCAATACGGTTTTCATCACGTTAGGTCTACTGGTGATCTTCTCATTATTCATATCGTATACACCGTTGGATTTCGGCAGTTGAGAGCCAAGATGGCGCATTGGCTGTCAGCATAAATATGGCGTAGGCATTTGATCGGGTTTGGCACCGCAGTTTGTATCGAAGCCAGCATATGGACTGGTCAAGTAAATGGGCTACCAACCTAACACCTTTTTTTCAGCAGATGCATAAGAGCCATCGTTAATGGTAGCTGCTCTGATAGCATGGACATCAATTCTGGCATTCTGTAAGGTTCTGTGTTGCCCCGACGTTTTTTCTGCTGCATGGCAATGATATGTTGTTCATTAATGGCATTTATTGCTATGTAGAAGATAGCTTCAGGAACACTTGTTACACGGACCGTGCTAACATCCTTCGGTCACATGTGGAGGAAAGCCACGAAAGACTTGTGTCTGATATTGAGAGCACTGACGAAAGTATCCGATTGGGGGAAATTTTGATCCAATTTAGACCCGCAATGACTCAAGTTCGCTCAATCGCTAAAAAATTCTCATTTACTGTGCTCCCACAATTTCAGGACTAGCTCCTAACTATCGCCAAAAGCATTGGGATTCTTAATATCGATATTTCCAACGATTTTCAGTTCCAAGGTCACTAAGAAGGAAAAGGTCAACCTGACTGCAAAAAAATTAAGTGTGCTTAATAGAGCCAAAGAGTACTTCAGCTCGTTCTACCTATTGTACATACAATGGGTTGTGCTCAGATTAATTGTTCCATATAAGACTCATCAGAAAACATTGATTGTAAATACCATTTCATTTGTGGAAAAAAATATTTTATTAGAGTTACTTGATAAACAGCACTAATGACAGGAATGAATTGGCTCACGTATGGACTACCCCAACTATAGGGCCATCAGTTTGATCAGCTTAGCAGCTAAAGTGTATGGAAAAATCATTGAAAGGAGAATGAGGGTTTAATCCGATGGAATGCTTTGGGAAGCACAGGGTGGATTTTGTAGCGGCAGAGGATGTACGGTTGTATTAATAGCAGAATCACCATCTGAACTGTAAAAACTAGTTACAACAATGAAAGATGATTGTATGAAGAAAGGCTTACAATTAAATGCGAAGAAAACCAAGTTAACCGTATTTGAAAAAGAGACTACCAGAACGAACACTAGGATTACGGTTGATGATGTGGTGTTGGAGCAAGGGAATGAGATTGTATATCTTGGAAGTGCTTTTAGCAGCAGTGGAAGGTACACTGCTGATGTGGCTCTCCACATCACGAGTGAGTGCAGGGAATAGGGTGAATGGAGCGTTGGGTAAACTTCTAGGCAGCCGAAATCTAGGCCAGAAGGCACAGCTTGCTGTGCACAACGCGGTGCTAATCCTAACGCTAACTTATGGAAGTGAGAGCTGGGTATGGCAGAGAGAGCATGAAAGTAGAATAAATGCGGTCGAGATGAGAGCATTGCGCAAAATTTGTGGCATAACGCTTGCTGACCGCGTTCGTAATGATGACGTGGGAGAAAAAGTTGGTCTGAAAGAGTGTCGGTGTTAAGATAAGAAAAGGCATGCTCCGTTGGTTCGGACATGTAGAAAGAATGACGAAACAGATATACAATGCAAAAGTGGAAGGATATAGGAGCCGAGGAAGACCGAGACTAACCTACCATGACTATATTAGTCGCGTTTTATCAGAAGGTCAGGAGCCCCAGGAACCGGCGAGGGTGCATGAAAAGGGCTATGAAAGTTACAAAAGCGAGTGAAGTATGTAAGGACCGCGTCTTATGGCGCTCGGTTCTCTCTGCCTACCCCGCAAGGGACCTGGCGTGAAGATATACATACATACTTTTCGTCGCTTTACTTATGGTCATTTGGTTGAAAAAACATACGATTACTTTGAATATATCGATATATGTTAAATATCAGTTATATTTTAAGTAGCTGAGTAATTTTAACAAAGCCAGATTGGGACCAGAACGCTAGTGATATGTGCCAGAACCATCCATAAATTCATACCCGCACGTTATCCGCTTTTAACTGTTCAAAAAGGTACTACATACATGCATAGGTCCAACACGGGCACAGGTATTTCATTTATTCATGAACTTATTCCAAGCACGCAATGCGTAACGTCGTAACGTTCACCATTTGCATATGTATGTGATACAGAAATCTTAACGATAACTCGTTTATCGGGACTTGCGATCTTATTTTTATATGTTGGTCTTTATGCGTGACTAAAACTCGACTCGCTACGAAAATTATGGGAAAACGTCAACGGTAAAAACGGTATTTTTTACTACTCGCTTTATTAGTGCTGACATTGTAGTGTTACACTCGAACGCTCATTACAAATTTTTATTAAATTGTGTATTACGTTAATAAAAAAAATTGTTACGTTTATATTTAAGGTCATATTGGGGACAAAAGCGTAGTTGAAGCGTTATGATAATTGCCATTGCTATTCACCACCATGGAGGTGAAAATGACAGACACTTCAAGAAATAATAAGTTCGACAGCTTTTAACCCTCATCATTTGAGTTAAAACATCATCCAAGAATTATTACTATGCAAGTAATATATCTTAAGAGATAGACAGAAAACCGAGGTCAAATAACAACTCCTTGGAACTTTCCATGCAGTAAGATGTAGGTTGTTGCATTTCTGCGAGTGAATGCGTTACCAGTAAGTTCCTAAGAAGTCGTTGTGTTAGTAGTAAAGATGGCACCGCGCGAGAAATATGTCCTCTATATATATATATATATATATATATATGTATATATATATATATATATATGTATATGTATATATATATATATATATATAGGTAATATTGCGTAGGTATCTAGGCTTCGCTTTATTTAGATTACGTCAAGTGGGCCGTAAGTTTGTTTGCCTCACGACGTAGCATAAAGAAGTAAATATAAAAACTAAAATAAAAAGTATCTAAAATAAATGTATATTAAAATAATAAGAAATAACTGTTCAATGATATGTTAATTAATAATTAATGAAATTTACTGCAGTCAACTACTATTAAAAATTAATTTGTGTTAGTAGCAACTACTAGCACAAATTAATGTTTAATTGATCATCATCTTCTTCTTCTTCGCTTTATCCAGTTTTATAATCAATTAGGATGATAGACGGGAACAGCTACCTAAGCTAAGGATTAGCGAAGACACTTTTTAATTCATACACTACTAAATCATAATTTCTTCAATATTTAGAAAGACTATTAGAAAATAATTTAGAAAGAAAATTAATATTCTAAAAGATTCACGATGTATTCAAATTGTCAAACCTACTTCTTTTTGATGGTTGTACTGAGACGAAGCAAGAATGTCAAAAATGTGAAATTATTTTAACTCTGCTTTTATTTACTGAAACGAGATTAGCAAACCAAATAATTAAACTGTCTTGTTTGTGTCTCTATCTGTGAATGGTCCAATATTAATAGTTCATTGTACATTGATATTCCTTCGACAGTCCCGTTTGTTAACTCGGCAGCCAACCTTAATTTTCCAGAGGCATTTATTATATCAAAATCTTCCCTTAGTTTCTCGGAACAGTTTCTCAATGTGATAAACTTATATTTTAGCATGATCAGGCATGCCACAATAGTAAAGCAATCAAGATCATGATCATCATCATCATAAGAAAAACGATGGTGGTGAATATTCTCAATGATGTCGCAAGAAGTGAATCGTCTTCGAAACTAGGGCAATGTGACCCTAAAACCAAAACAATTTATAATTAAAACAATCTCCAGTAATAAATCGCTTAATTACTACTATTTTCAAAATTTTATTATAGGTTGTCACGCTTCTACATAAACGCATATGGACTATCTAAGCTACTGTAATATAGTATATAAATAATAATATATAAAGTTACTGTAATATAAGTATATGTGATACACCTGCCAGTGAATATTAATAAAATGAAGATGTATATCAAATTCATAATTTATAAAAATAACAGATAATGCTACGAGTATTTACGTAGTCCCTTAAAGCTGATCGGTACCTGTATGTTAAAAGCGAAGAATTCCATTATTACCCAATCATGGAATTTAGTATATGTCAAAGTTGATTTAACTAATTCTATTTTGTTGTAATATTTATATAGATATATCAAATTTTGTATCATAGAAAGTACATATGTGTGTGTACACTTATATTGCTTATGTTGTCATATTGTAGATTATTCTAGAAATATTTGCTATTTAGCTAGAGACAAGATTTTATTAATCTAATTTCATTCATGTATTCTATAGATATCGAAAAGGTAATATTTGTCACTAAGCTGTATATACTTTTCTTAAACCTTCAGACGTTATATGTTTGAAGGTGTAGCTATTGTTCCACATACTATCGCAAATCAAACGTAAAGATTTCTCTTCACGCTCCTGTACGTCTCATTCATCAGGCTGTCTTCCTCGTACAATTCGCAGACATTATCATTTTTTAATTCATCTTTTCCGCCAGTTCCTTATTGACAATCACTGATAATATTTTTATCGTTACACCAGTATGGCTGACTAGAAATTTTACGGCATTGCTCTTCTCATTTTCAGGGAATTCTCTGATGATAACGGCTTTGTTTCAAAAAAAATGATGATGCAATATGTGGAAAGCAATGTGTACCAATGTTTCCTAATCTATTATTATTGGCGGTCAGACCTTCATAACCCAGAGAGAAAACCAGATCTCTCTTAGATTAGGTCACACATCTTTCAAAATATAAATATAATTTCTAATGACTACTATGTCATGTTTTTAATTCAATGATGACAAGATAAAATCTACGATGATCCACGAGAAAGACAGAGCTCTAAGGCGGTCAATTGGTACTAAGACAACAAAGGACTTTGTATTAAAATAATTCGACGATAACCAACGGTTAACGGTAATATTGGTGGTCCACGTGTAGGTAAGGTATAAAAAATGTATCCAACTTCCTTAGCATTATTTGACATCACGTCATACGATTCGATCGTAAAAGTATTAAGCACCTGATAATTCCAATATCATTTTGTAATTTCATTTAATAGGACCTAATGATGTGAAAGCTGTAAAACTTTACGGTCAGTTCTAAATGTTTTATTAGTACCGGGGAAAAACACCTAGTTCAGCAAATAGCGCTTTCATCAAGTTAAATTACTTTTACCTTCGCACAATGGGAAGTTGCATTGGCTGGCTTCTGGTTGGGATTTTGATTAATTATTATTTTGTTATCGAGCTGCTCTTTTGTTCGGCTCTTTTGTAATTATAGCCGACATAAGAGTATTAATAAACGCCAATTAATGAAAGCAATTAGATGAAGCGAATAGATTGGAATCCGTGTACTCAAAATGTGGGGATCACCAGCATGTCGTTTACAATGAACGGTGCTCAAGCATATTGCAAATGGTGAATTAAATCATGCAGTTTACAACATTCACATCATACTTCAAATCGTTGGATATAACCAAACATAGAAACTCCTGCGCCATCGTTTTAATGTGCGACTTTACAAAATGGCTTTACAGGTACGAGTAATTTGATTGAAACCACTGCCACCGATTGTTATAGGAACTAGCGCCAGCCGGCACCCTCCCACTACCATTAGTAGATACTTGCCCTCGCTGCCATGGCTGCTCTGGTCGTTGTGATTGCCCGCCATCTGTAACAGGAACCGCATGCATGCAGTGTTTCGCCTCTCTACGAGGCATCTTTATTCGCTGCATATATTAGTCGTCAGAATACC
Source organism: Pyralis farinalis (assembly GCA_947507595.1). Classification (NCBI taxonomy): domain Eukaryota; kingdom Metazoa; phylum Arthropoda; class Insecta; order Lepidoptera; family Pyralidae; genus Pyralis; species Pyralis farinalis. The sequence continues at coordinate 21,590,198 of OX382274.1, forward strand.
ATGCAACGAATAACAAATCAATTTAATGTGATTTGAGCGATTTACGTATTAAGTGTAATGTGTCTTTTCATTAAATATGTTAACTATTTCAGCAATTTTTCCTAAACCCGCAGTATATTTATTTAGAAGTAAACAGATGACCGAGATGCCGCATCTGCCTGCACCACAGTAATGCCTTCGAAAAAGTAGGTGTCGTGGTCTACCCTACATATAGTCCCAACTTCGAACCTGTGATGTCTTTATTTTATCCCGAAAATCAAATACTTTGTTTAAGTTTTACGAAGTAAGAAGAAGTTATGATGGCTTTCAATCGATAAGTGGAAAACGTGCTCTATGAAAATTATTTAATATGAAGAAAAATATTTTTGAGAAACAATAAATATTTATTTTTCTTGTTTTGCCCATTCTTTATCGATGGGCAGAAACAGTTAATTTTTTTATTGTTGGTGTGTCCTGACTTAACTCATCCTGATTAACTGATACTTGGACCTGATCCAACGGCAATTTAAGATACGTTTTATTGTAATTCGAGATGGCAATTATAGTTAACAACATCTAATTGTCCCTATGTTAAAATTAGTACTATTGAAATAAACAAGCTTGCTTTTCTCACGTTTAAGCGCGGTCACACAGATGTATCTAAACACGCAATTTTTTATGCAACCAGCATGTACCTGCGCAATTCATTAATATCGTGGGTATTACGAAGGAGTTCAGTAGGCCGAGTATGACTGACTTTATTCTCCATTCCAATTATGAAGTTACTACAATAAACTCAAACAAATTTCTCTATTTCAAATACTCCATAAATTCAATTGGTGACTTACTAACATGTTTAATTGTTCATATATATGAAAAGTGCTGAGTATGTTCTTGTAGACAATCGTAGTGAGACTCCATAATTGAAATGGAGTATGGTACTTAGAGAATGACATACCGGAAGATTTCAAAGGTAACGTGTGGTCTAACGAAGTTTCAAATTAATATAATTAAATACTAAGATACGTAAATTGGTAAGCACATTGGTAAAAAAACAGCTATTGATCTATCTATACCTTCATGCTAAGGCCATTGGAAGGTAGGCATAAAGAACTGAGCGACACGTAACTCAGCAAATCTCAGTGTTACGCAATGCTCGCATCTTGACGACATTTAATCTACTTTCATGCTCTCTCTCTCTGCCAAATCTAGTTCCTGCTTCCATGCATCAGCATTGGGATTAGCATTGTGTATAGCGAGCTGTGCCTTCTGGTTCAAGTTTTTGCTGCCAAGAAGTCTTCCCAACGCTCCGTCACTCTGTACCCACCCTCACTCACCTCTCCACGTCAGCAGTGTACCTTTTATCCCTGCTAAAAGTGCCTCCAAATCGTAGAATCTCATTCTTTGTCCCAACTCTACATAATCAACCACAATCATGGGGTTAGTCTTCAAAATTTATATTAAAATTTGTTTTCTTTGTATTCAGTTGTAAGCCTTTCTCTACTCAAACGTCTTTTAACATTACGACTAGTGTTTGCAGTCCAGATGGTATGTCTGTTATTTGCACGGCATCATCTGCATGAAGCATGCAATTTACCACTAGGGTCGCCCGTCCACAATCTTACATTCGCAGATCTTATTCTCCTTAGTCAATTATCAAGATACAGTATAAACCATGGAGCCAACAGCTTGCAACCTTACTTAACACCAATGTTGACATAAAACCAGGGCAACGTGCTGCCCCCCACTCACACACACACTGTACATTCCTCATAAGTGAAAAGTACAGCACGTTGTAAATAATTTTTCTTTTTTCTTTCTGTCAGTAGCGCACCTTTAATTCCATCTATAGACAATATGTACCAGAAATCCTTTCTCTTCTGTGATCGGCAGACTTGTACTATGAAGAATTGTACGAGTATATCTATGGACAAGCTCTCTGTTAAACGACTGAGATTTAAGAATCGTTTTAGTCCGCTCCTTCTTCACCATAACACCCTTTGACACACTGCACAACGGACTGTCTCAAAACTACAGGAGATACGACTGGAAATTATCAGACGCCCAACATTAACCAAACTTTGTTTCATTTTATGTGGTATTTTGAAGTGTTGTGTTCCGAGAGCTAATAAAATCTGCTATTACTACGCTCCGATATTCTGATAATTGTTGGTAATTACGTTTTCACATTGTCACATTCTTCATTGCATTAATTGCCTAAATTTCACCTCACTTACAATGTAAAACTGTATTAAGTAGATCAATTTGTCTTACTTCGCGGCCATTCGCCGCGCGGTACCTCGCTGGCCGAGCGCCAGACTCGCCACATTCACCTACGAAAACTGCTGTCATTTTAATTATTCTGCTGGTAATCACTAATGTCAAGATTTCAACTAAATTTATTATAATCATAATTCATAGTTGATATTTTTCTCTTATATTGTGTGATATTACTAGATCACGTTATCTAATTTATAATTTAAGTAATGGGGGAGTTGGGTGGATAAATAATTGTGACTAAATTTAAACTACGATAGAAGTTTCCTCTGACTGCTCCTGACATCACCTTCTGATAAAATACGACCAATTTGGTCATCGTAGGTTAGTCTTGGTCTTCTTCGTCTTCTTCTTTGGTTTCTACATCCTTTCACTTTCGCATTGTATATCTGCTTCGTCGTTTTTTCATCCTGCATTCGTTCTATATGTCCGAACCAACGGAGCGTGCCTTTTCTTATCTTAAAACCGACACTCTCTTTCAGGTCAACTCTCTTTCTTACGTCATCATTACGAACACGAATCACAGCGAGCGTTATGCCACAAATTTTGCGCAATGCTCTCATCTCGACCGCATTTATTCTAGTTTCATGTTCCCTCTGCTATACCCAGCATTCCCTTTCATAAGTTAGCGTCGGGATTGGCGTCGCGTTGTGTACAGCGAGCTGTGCCTTGTGCTTAGATTTCGGCTGACTTAAAGCTTACCCAACGCTCCATTCAGCTATTCTATTCTCTTCACTCACTCGTCTTTCCAGATTAGTGGTGTACCTTCCATCGTTGTTAAAAGCGTAAAAAGCTTTCAAGATATACAATCTCATCCACTTCCTCCAACACCACATCATCAAGCGTAATCCTAGTGTTCGTTCTGGTTGTCTCTCTTTCAAATACCATTATTTTGGTTTTCTTCGCATTCAATTGTAAGCCTTTCTCCATACAATCATCTTTTATTGTTGTAACTAGTGTTTGCAGTTCGGATGGTTCGGATGGTAATACCACATCGTCTGAATAAAGCAGGTAGTTGACCACTGAGTCACCCAGTTGCATTCCCACATTCATAATTCTTACTCTCTGAAGACAACTGTCCAGATACAGGATGAATAGCCGAGCCGATAGCACGCATCCCTGTCTGACACCAATGTTGGCACACATGCTGTACAATCTTCATAAGTGGATGAAATAAAATGTTCCAGAGATTCTTTCGCACAAATGTTTTCTCAATGCCCACAAAATCGCAAAAAACCTTTTCGTCCATAGCCAGATGCTTCTCTACGATGTTTTGGAGTGAAAAAACTTTCATCCTCATTCTCCTTTCAATGATTCTTCCATACACTTTAGCCGCGAAGCTGATCAAATTGATGACCTTATAGTTGGCACAGTCAGTACGTGAACCCTTGCCTTTATACATGAACACGATGACTGCGCGTCTCCAATCGATTGGGACCCTTTTGGTTCTTCAGGATAATTTGCTTAAAAACCAGAAAGTGTTCCTTCCATAGATACCACCTAATTTGAACATCTTAGCTGTAACCATATCGATTCCGGCTGCCTTTCCTTTTTTCACACTTCGTATCGACCATTCAATCTCGTTAATGTTAATGTATTCATGGTACGCTGGCACTACCAAGTCAAGTCACTAGCTCATTGACGCTTTGGTTTGATTCTTGTGTCGATGGTATATCTTCCTCATTCCATCACTCTAGTGTAAAGATGATACGTAATCCAGCCACGCTTTCCTATTTTTTTTCCACTGAGGATTCAACCTCCGCATCCCACCAGGCAACTTTTCACTGTATTTTCTACGTCTCTTTACGCATCCACATGCTTCTTTCGCACTATTCACCATTCTTTCTTTTAGAACTTTGAAACATTTGTCTACATATGAGTCGGAAAGACTCGCGTTCGCAAGTCTTTAAAGATAAAGATAAAAGATAAAAATTATTTATTTGCCATTGGGCCCTCGCGGGCACTTAGACACGTCTTACATTTTTTTTTAAATATCCAAGCACAGTCTCGTAACTGCTTCGCTCGGTCCCAACCCATCTATTTAGATCTCCACACATAATTATCCGTTCATTCATTTCAGCCAAATCCAGAATACCTCTTATGATCTCCCAAAACTTCTCGAGCTCCTGGGGATTAGTAGAGCTCACAGGAGTACATGCTGCAACCAAAAAGACTCGCGTAATCCTCAGTTTTATTTTAATGCAGAGAAATCTTGAACCAACAAAATCGTAATCTTTCACACCAGCGGCCAAATGAGATGAAAGCGCGATACGCCAGCGCTGGCATGATCGACCTGGTTCACCCAGAACAACAGGGCCATCATGCCACCGGGCAGATCTTCGGTGTCGCTTCCATTTCGCTTGGTTTCTGACACATTCCATGTGCCTAGACGACATTCAGCTCTCCTCGACCCGCCGGAATGGCCGTTGCATGGTGAATGGCGGCCTCCACCACCACATGCACTTAATTCCGCACCGACGAGGGCAGATCGGTGCGCGTCGCCTCCGGGGTACGCCCTAATCCGCGTGTCTGTGCGATTTGAGACCAGAATTGTAGTCCACTGTGTTGGACTACCAGGGTCGCGGCAACCTACCTACAGTTGAATGTAATTGATAACAATACTAAATCTATGATTATCTATTCATATCACACGTATAGATTACGAAAATGAGGATGGTTTCACTATCATTATAAAGGCACCTCCACACAATCCGATATCGTTGGCGAGCGCTGAGCTGCACATACCACTTCCAGGCCGACCGCTGTATCAGTTATTTATTGCCGACCACTTTATTGCGCTACTGCGGATTTAGGAAATGGACACCCTCTGTGGCGGCAGTTACGACCCAATCAGCCTTGTATTTGGTTTGCAAACTACAATTCTCATAATATTCAATTAAGCTCTCGTTATTCTATTGAATTGTAGTTTTGATGTCAATGCTTGCTTAAAACAACAGCGAACGACGTTTCGTAGATGACTATATTGCACATTCTTGTCTTGTGGTATCATAATGTGTTTTTGTATATATACCATTATATATATATATTTGTATGGCATACAAGACACACATTTAAAACAAAAAATTTCATAGATATTAGGTTATACTAGCTGTGCCCGCGACTTCGTCCACGTGGAATATTATTTATTTATAAAAATAAAAATAAATAATAAAAAAAAAATATGAAAGAAGCGAGTGAAGCGTGTAAGGACCATGTCTTATGGCGCTCGGTTCTCTCTGCCTACCCCGCAAGGGACCTGGCGTGAAGATATAAATACATACATACGTAAATTAAAAATAAATAAAATTTCTAAAATAAAAGTAGCCTAAGTTACTCCTTATTACATCAGCTATCTGCCAGTGAAAGTCCCGTCAAAATCGGTCCAGCCGTTTCAGAGATTAGCCGGAACAAACAGACAGACAGACAAAAATTGTAAAAATATTCATTTTGGTATATGTACCGTGTATTCATATGCATTTAGTAAAAAGCGGTTATTTTGATATTACAAACAGACATTTCAGTTTTATTTATCTGTATGTAGATGTATAGATTAAGATAAAATATACCTATATATCCTGTTAGACAGAGTTTATTAAAGGAACAGATAGGCCGTTCCTGTGAAATGAAAGTAATATGTAAAGTCACTTAGCTCTTTAAAATAATGGGTCCAATGTATGTGATAGCAGGAACATAATTCAATAATGACTGAGAACGTTCATTACTCATCGAGCGATAAACTAATGAATCAATGAATCCGATATATGTGTTTGAATGTTAGCTCTAAATTATGAATTAGAATTGAGCATTATGTGATGCTTACATAAACATAATTGCAAGCGTTAGTTTGTACTATTATTTTATATCCAGTCGTTTAATTAAGAGATATGGATCCAACTTGTAGAGGCGTCTTTGAACAGATTGACCTAGTGTAGTACATCCCCCCTGTTTCATTTCAGGTGATGTCAATAGAACAATATAGCAATGAGCATGACTCCGCAGATATTTAGATTATTGGGAAGCGTGTCAGAAATTAAATATTTGTTAATATAAGATCTTAATAAGGCAGCTAATGAAACCAGAGCTAGTTTCCTGGAAGCCTTATTAGTTTTCCATTTGTCGATCGAAAACACGCTCGATACCAAGGCATTGATGGATACTCTGAAACATTCACTATCGTCCTAAATATTACGTATCAACTATAGATCTGAATAGTTGTGCACAAAATATATAGAACAACAAATGCATAAGTATATGCATGCTTACAGATTAATCCAACACGGTACAGTTACGTGTTCTCGACAGTTGAATGTTTTTATGCCCCAACTAAAAAAAAAGTACTTTATAAGAGTGATGCGCATATCTGTTTATTTGTGGCATCGAATTTCCCGAACGGCCGGTCGAATGTTGGACTGAGTTCTTTTAAAATAAAATTATAGTTCGACTGTTTCGGCTTTAAATAGGTACACTGGAATAAAATATTGGGCGCTGCAATAATGTGTTAACTTTTACTTTATGTTACAGACATACTACAGTAGTAAGAGGCAGCTACGTAATAATATACCCATGTGTTTGAGAGGTTTTGTGATCCTGACTCCTAACTATACAAAAGTAGTCGAAAATTCGCGAATATATGTACTTTCAAACTGGCTGAGCAATTTCTCTATCTAAGTTTATCCATCTAATCATATTAATATAAAATAGTATTAATTCATACCTATACCTGTTTTTGTATCAATAAATGATTAAACTCGATGTTGTTTCAGGATACATCTACTAATATGATGCGGGCGATATGGTGAAGGCGTTCTATCGGATCGTTAGAGAATCAACATAAAAAATATTACAGATAGCAACTGTTCCAATAACATAAAGCTCACAAAGCTCTGCGCTATATTATTCTGCTGCAATTAGTATTAGTAATTAAACCGACTGAGAGTGATTGAACCTTTTCAACCACACGAAGAAACAGGTTAAATATGTTAATTAGGTAAGAAAGTAATTGCATTATATATCCTTTTTCATTGTCAAGAGCATCGCTTGGTGTCGAGAATTTCAATGAAGTTCATTTTCGTAGTTAAGTAGAGAAACTCGCCAAGAGTTATCTAGAGGTCAGACTGCCGTTTAAGTAACACGGAGCTCTCGACAGAGTACTTCACGCAGTACTTCAACTCAGGGCAAAACATATACAAGTCTCAAATCTAATGGCACATTGAATGTTGTTATCCGCTTTGAACGGAAGAACTGGAACGTAAGCTTAGACCTTGTGACTTGGGTCAGAGATGAGCTGTGCTAGTTGTTAACGATTCTAATCTCACATTAAGAGTTCCTGTTCAAAAAACCCATGAATAAGTTTTCAAAAGGGCAGGAAAGGAAAGGCGCGAGTGATGGGTGGTGCCCCGTTATCGACAACCGTAAATCAGGCAGTACGCTACTTTAGGACTCTAGGGGTATAAATCATTTTATACATTCGTTTCAGATAACTATCAGTGATATGTATTTAAAGAATTTCAAAGTAATAATGTACAAATCATAACTTAAGCAGATAATTTCATACGAATTTCTTAAAGCGCGCGTATCCAACCTGCACTTATCTTTATTTAAATATCTATTTTGTAAACTCTTCAATTGTATTATTTTATTATAACTACGTACTGAATGACAAATCAGATGTACAATGCAAAAGTGAAAGGATGTAGGATAAAGATAAGATAAGATAAAAATCATTTATTTGCCATTAGGCCCTTACTTAGACACATTCTTTAAATTAAATCATATTGTATCTTAATAATTTTCCAGTTTTTTTTTTACTTTTAATCTCTCTTTTTTAATCTACCAGCATTTCGTAACAGCGCGTTTCACCACTGCGCCACCGAGCTCATCGTATTATAGAAGCGAATACAATTTACAATAAAAGATCTACTAGTCTTAGCAAGCCGATGTACAGGCAAACGCAATCTATTCTTGCTTCTAAGATTTTCACTAAATTTAGAAAATGACTCTATATTTTTACGAGCATACATTATGTTCTCATAAATATACTGAGAGGTAACTGTGAGGATATTTATTATATTAAATAGAGCGGATGGCTCTTTTTTGTAATATAAAAATAGTTTCAATGTCAGCCGCTTTTCCCCACAATAGTATACCATACGACATAATGCTATGAAAGTAGCTAAAATAGACTAAGCGCGCAGTAGCCACATCCATCAATTGTCATATCTCGTAACCGCATATGTGGCGGAGCTGAGCTTACTGGTCAGTTTTTTTATGTGGGGGAGCCCACTGCAATTTGGAGTCTATGGTAATTCCAAGAAATACAGTATCATTAATAAATTCTAGTACATTATTGTCAATAAAAACTTCTGTATTAATAGAAGCCGGAGAAGGCCAAGACTTACCTATCATGTTCAAATTGATCGTGTTCTATCAGAGGGTGATGTCAGGAGCCCTAGAAACCGGCGAGCGTGCAGGAGAAGAGCAATAAATGTTAAAGAAGCGAGTGAGATATGTAGGGATCGAGTCACATGGCGCTCGGTTATCTCTGCCTAGGGATTTGGCGTGAAGTTATAGATAGATAACTACTAACTTATAGTACATTATAGCCCAGATTATGCGTAACCAGAATTATAAATCTATCTTTCTTAAACTACTTAAATCATATTAGATTCTATATTGCACATTGATATACAGATTATTGTTACATAAATAGTGTACAAAGGTGAGCTTATCTCTACCAGAGATCTCTTTCAGCCAACCTGATAGAAGTTTAAAGAAATCGTCAATGGACGGGTGGGTGACAAAGTAACAGCTACAGGTGAAAAAATTGTGTTAATAATCAGCAATGATAACAATATTAAAATTAATATTTACAAAGTTGACTTATAAATATTGAATATTACAAATCTTCATCAATAAATAAGTATAAATATATACACACATACACAGATATCTACGAATAAATAAATACATTACATTAAATAAACATTTATAGTACTTTTTGAGAAATGTAGTGTTCTTTCAATCTTTTTTTAAAAATTGTGTCTGAGAACAGTCGCTTATTTGCGGTGGCAATTTATTCCAGAGCAGCGCTGCACAAACAGTAAAGGAATTAAAGAAATAATTAGAGTGCGATTACATGAGATAGTTTAAGATTTGAATGTGGCAGGGGCGTTGTGATCGTGTGGAGGGTGGTAATATTAAAAAACATTTACACATATTAAAAAACGAGGTATTGGGGAGAACTAAAGCTTTCAAATAGTCTATACAGGAATGTTAACATGTGCATATTTCTGCGAAGGCGATACATGATCAAGTTTTCTGAGACCGAACACGAACCGGATAGCCAATTTTTGCAGACGCTCCAGTTTTTTCAGCAGCTCCACTGATCCAGCATCCAAATAACAGATATCAGCGTAGTCGAGAATAGTAGTAGACCTTGAGCTAGCATAACTTTAGTTTTAAAAGACAAAAAGTTTTGGAGCCGTCGGAGTGATCTTAATACTAAAATCTTCCGGTGTACATTAAATAAACATTTGGATGTTATGAATGTTAATGGACATTAAATCATCGGAAAAATAATGGTCGTGTAGGAAATGAAATATTTACGTCCATTATATAATATGCATATATATATATACAAAGTCATTATCTCAGATCACAATGAAAAGCCTCAGCTAAAAGCTTACAAACATATTTCTGTATAAAAGTCCATCATTATAGATGGATTGACGTCTGTCAAAACTCAGAAATTTCGGCCTGAAAATTCGTTGAAATCTGACACTGCCGTACCCGGCCCTGTTGTTAATATTTATTAGGTTACTCTTCGCTGAATATAAGACACCTTTCTACAGACGAAATATTTAATCATTAAATCAGTGAAAAAGTAATGTTAATGTAACTTCAGAGCCTAACTTATAAAAGCAAAAATGGAACGCATTTAACAAATTTAGCCGTCTGTCAGGTAAACAGTTTGTTTCTCCGGAACGGTTAAAGAAAGAACTATGTAAAGTTTTAAATAAAATCAGAATAACAAATTTTATTGAAATCGACCCCTGCTCACATCGTTGCTTTAATGGTTACTGTCATCGTTTTCAATGACGACGGTTTCACTTTTCTATTTTTTAATCATAATCATCTCACTGCGGGTATATGGATCTACCTTCAACTAAAGGGGCTTAAATCATTTTTGCTACATTGCTCAATTGCGAATTGGCAGAGGCCAGTATTTTCATTCTGCCAGAAGGTGACAAAATTAGCTTAATGCTGTACGTGCATTCTGTGGAACTTGACTAAAATATGCACATCCATGAACAGATTGCTGTAGACTTCGTTTAACTTGCGTGATCAAGTAGAATGACATGGGGACAGGCGCCGCCCAGCTCGTATTTATTATCAATTTTATTAAATATTTGGCAAAACTTGACTTAAAAATGCACATCCATGAACTTGCTTGATGAAAATTAAACGTAACAGTCACTGTTACGTTAAATTTTCATCAAACAAGTTAAACAAAGTCCACAGCAATCTGTTCATGAATGTGCATATTTAAGTCAAGTTTTGCCAAATATTTTATAAACTCATGAAAAAATAATCTAAATCGGATCTGCAAAAGAACAAAGACATAAGTTTAAAAATTAACGTTTTTAATAACTAATTATAAAATCCTCGTAAAATATGAACACCTAACTTAGGATGTAACATCTTTCCTCTAGCTTTCCTGCAATCAATGGAAGCGATTTCGTGAAAAGTGGTACAAGTATGTAGCCCGGGAAGCGTGCGCTATTTGATTTGACCAATAAGTGTGCGCGGCAATACATAGAAGTATTTGGTGCGCGGTGTAAAATTTGCCGTCAGTGTACCAACCAACCCAGTGTACATGGTACCAACCCTTCTCCGAGAGGCTGGTACTATTGATAATGTAATTTACAGTATGAGTAATAAAACCCCACATTTACATAATTTGTTACAAAGTCAATTCAATTATTATCATAATTTGACTGATTAGGATACTGATTCAATTATTATTATAATTTGACAAAAGATTTCCAAATTCATTGACTAATTGATTAACAAAAGATGGCATTAATCCCTCAAAACAAGACAGACAATGCTATAGACTAATAATATTAATGGCAAGGAACTAATACTTTGTTGCAGTTGTAAAAGTATTAATCAACTAAATGCGTTGTTCATAATATTTTCTTGCACTCTCAATTTGTTGCTAAATATGGAATTAGTCACACTACTGCCGTAAACGAACGATATTTTTCACTGAACATGATTTCTGTTTGAAAACGTTATGTCCGTCTGAAAAAGACCTAAATCATATCGCGTCTATAGAATTTTAAATTTAAAAACAAATTAATTCATTACACAGACATTTTCTTTTATATTAATAATTTATTCAATATTTATAATTCTAATTAAACTGTAGTTGCTTAGTACCAAGATGAGATGTCAGATGTTACACACATCATGCATGACTACTGAAAGGCTCGCTCGTATGTCAGTTAATAAAATACTATTTATAATAATATTTATGTAAATAATAAAATAAGTATAGTATAGGTATAGGGGTCATGTGCCAGAAGCGTGCTCGTTCGCGACCCCTGCCAATCGATTAGATTGCAATTCTGGCCCGAAAACGCACCGATGTGCGGGGTAGGGCATCCCCCGGAGAACTGGAAGGGTCCCAATGGACTGGGGACACACAGTCATCGTACCCTTGTATAAAGGCAAGGGATCACTCATGGACTGCGCCAGCTATAGGGCCATCAGTTTGATCAGCTTAGCAGTAAAAGTATATGAAAAGGTAATTGAAAGGAGAATGAGGGTGAAATCTGACGAAATGCTGTGGGAAGCACAGGGAGGATTCCGAAATGGAAGGGGATGTACGGATGAAGCTTTCTCGCTCCGCAATATCGTAGAGAAGCATCTGGCCACAGACCAGAAGGTTTTCTGCGATTTTGTGGATCTTGAGAAGGTATTTGATAGGGATGTGCGGAAGGAACTGTGGTGCATATTGCCGAGATATGGGATTGACGGTTCACTGCTCCGTGCTGTGCAGTCTACCTACAGGGATTGCTCAGCATGTGTGCGAATAGATGGCAACATGTCACCCTGGTTTGATGTTAAAATTGGTGTCAAACAGGGTTGCATGTTGTCTGATAGGCTGTTTATTCTGTATCTCGATAGTTGTCTACAGAGAATAAGATCGACGAATGTAGGATTACGCATGGGTGACGTAGTGGTGAACTGTCTGCTGTATGCAGATGATGCCGTCCTATTAGCAGAAACACCATCTGAACTGCAAACACTAGTGATGAAAGACGAATGTATGAAGGAAGGCTTACTATTGAATGCGAAGAAAACAAAGATAATGGTATTTGAAAGAGAAGAAACCAGAACCAGTGTAAGGATTACGGTAGATGATGAAGTGTTGGAACAAGTGGATGAGTTTGTATAGGTATCTTGGATGCGCTTTCAGCAGGGATGGAAGGTATACCGCAGATGTGGAAAGGCGAGTGAGTGCTGGGAATAGTGTGAACGGAGCGTTGGGAAAACTTCTTGGCAGTAAAAACCTGAGCCAGAAGGCGCAGCTGGCTATACACAATGCAGTGCTGGTCCCAACGCTTACTTATGGAAGCGAAAGATGGGTATGGCAGAAAGAGCATGAATGTAGGATAAACGCGGTTGAAATGCGAGCGTTGCGCAAAATTTGTGGCGTAACGCTTGTTGACCGTATTCGCAATGATGAGATTAGAAGCAGAGTTGGTATAAAAGAGAGCGTCGGTGTTAAAATAAGAAGAGGCATGCTCCGTTGGTTCGGACATGTAGAAAGAATGCAGGATGAAAGAATGACGAAGCAGATACACAATGCAAAAGTGGAAGGATGTAGGAGCCGAGGAAGGCCAAGACTTACCTACCATGATCAAGTTGGTCGTGTTATATCAGAAGGTGATATCAGGAACCCTAGAAACCGGCTAGCGTGCATGAAAAGAGCAATGAATGTTAAAGAGGCGAGTGAGGTATGTAAGGATCGAGTCACGTGGCGCTTTGTCCTCTCTGCCTACCCCGTAAGGGACTTGGCGTGAAGTTATAGATAGATAGATAGATAGATAATAAAATAAGTAAATAAAGAAAACAACTGGTAATTTTCTTTTATTGTAACATACCAAAATTTTCTCCCCTGGTGTAATGGAAAATGCCGATAAAAACCTAATGAAGGGTTCATTATCACAGTACATTAGAGCTGTATTGATAACTCTCACTTTGATAGCTTGTAGATATGTGTTTAAAAGAACATTATATGTGTTTAAAACATGATTATTAGAATTAAATAAATAATAGAAAACATGTGCTGCGAGCAAATCCCAGATCTCTACATTTTAGCTGTGATAGGAATTGTCAAACTTTTTGCTACATAAAACTAGCGCCAGTGTTCTATAGAGACGAACCATGCTCAACACAAGCGGTCCTCAAGCAAGAAGAAATAATCCCCATGATAAACATGGTAGAGGATACTCAAGCTGCGAATGTCTTTGCGTAGCTGTAGAAGTTCTAGAGTATTCATAACCACTGGATTTTCTCTGTAACCTATCGAAATGATATAGAAACTGATATAGATGATATAGAAACTATTTTCATATTACAAAAAAGAGCCATCCGCTCTATTTATAACATGGGCTCCAGGGAATTACTTAGAGAACTATTTAAAGAAATAAATATCCTCATGGTTACCTCTCAATATATTTATGAGAACATAATGTATGCTCGTAAAAATATAAATTCGTTTTCAAAATGTACTGAAAATCTTAGGAGCAGGAATAGATTGCGTATGCCAGTACATCGACTTGCTAAGACTAATAGATCTTTTGTGGTAAATTGTATTCGATTCTACAATAAATTACCTGAAACAGTTCTGTCCTTGCCTGACTATATGTTCAAAAAACACATCAAAAATACTCTATGTAAGAAGGGTTATTATAGAATCGATGAATATCTAACTGACAGAGATGTATGGAAATGATTCAGCACATGAATTAATATAACTTTAATTGTACCACTTGATATCACTATATGTACACTCATTATATTTATTGTAATATGTATAAGATGATTTGGAAAAAAAGACCTATATTGGCAAGTTTCTTTCGGCATTTCTTCTTCGCCAATGGTCATTTGAAATGCTGGTAGATTAAAAAAGAGAACAACTTAAAAAAAAAAAATGATAATATATAATATTCAAAATGTAAGACGTGTCTAAGTGCCCGTGAGGGTCTAAAGGCAAATAAAGAATTTTTATCTTTATCTTTTAAAGCTCCTAACAAGCACTTGGCGGAAGTATCCAAGAGATGAAAGCAGCACTCCACACTTGGCTGATTTGAGCGTTATTTGTAAGTTTCCGCGCATTAATTTATGAACGCAATGCTATTATTAACTATGTCCTGGAGTAATGATCATTGTCTATAAACCCACAGAGTGTATGTCGTTTTAGTAACTTTAATATATATACACTCTATCCAAACATAAATAGGCATCGTACTTCAAAATGATAAGGTACTCGTATGTTATATGATTCCAAAAATAAATGGCAGTTTGATTGTATGAACTAATTTACACTACACTACACTACAAATTGGAAATATTTAATCTGTTCAAGTCAGATAGCTGATTAATAGGTTGGATGGGAACTGACATTTCACTGAAAACTTAAATTATATTTTATGCAGTAACATACCACCGCATTCCCTATCAAAAATAGTCCGAACTAACTTATAAATCCACATAAACCACGCTATTAAATATTTTATGATGTTTGTGAACGTGACTTCAACTCAAGGGTAGCCATAAAAGAACTATGGCAGTTGTTAAACCCAAACGGGTAAAACGGGTCTGCGCTAAATGACAACACTAATATTTATTAATTTCTAAGCTACATGCATGGTAAAATAATAGAAGTAGGTTATCTCGCGTCACTGGAACCTAATTCTCTCCTATTCTCGTGTCGCAAAATTAAGCGTCATCTGTATTCCATTTACTTAATGTTTGCGTCAGTGTGCGTCTGTTCACGACGCCACACTTTCGTATGCTTTCGTCTTACTAGACGCTACAGCACGCTGTATATATCTCATTTTCAGTAGGTAAGGTCAGCTCCTAAATTCGCTAACAATATCCAGATTTAGATATTGCTAGTAACCAAAATAAAAACAATTATTACAAATACAGAAGAATTCATCGTATTGCCATTTCTCAAATTCTCTTCCAGATGACTCAGTGTGTTTCACAATTACAATTAAAACGTCAGTAAAAACCCGGTATAGACGTTCTGGCATACCTTCGTAAATCAAGACGATGTAATGAAAGACAAACGTCCGTAATCTTAATAAGCTAGGTGCACAGCTAAATTGAATTATAAATTTCGTCGGAGGCAGAATATTATGCAAATTGGCAGGAGTTGTGTCGAGTGGAACATGAATACACTAGACCTTAACTCAAGTTTCTGTTTACTACATAAGATATATGAACATCTCAGGGTTTACTACGGTTGAACATTACTCATATTAATAAATGAAATATGGTTGAAAAATTCTTAGCAATAGAGTTCCGTGCCTGCCAGTGTTTCTACGAAATGTGCCATCAGTTTCTGAAAGCTAAAGTTAATGTTATTGAATAATTTATCAATTGATGTAAAATGGAGTCCATTTATTTTTATATTATTTTATGTTTTCCGGTTAAATGTAGTACTTACCGGATGGATGTAGCATTCACCGGAAATCAACACTCATGAATGAACTAATATATACCAGCAGTAACTGTACAGTGGCTGAAGTGATGATGACTAACTATATACATACTGAAATTCTAATTTATGTAATTGCATATTTATAAAAAAAATAGAAAACCACAGAAATCGAACCCGCAATTCGTGATGTTAAAGTAACCAAGACAAACATTTGTATGTATAAACATGTTTGTTTGTCTTTGTCTGGGTGTTTTTAAGAGAGGTAGTGCGTATCAATTCAGCACGACTGGGACACCAAGTAGCAGAAAACAACTCCCTAGAAGGTTGTTGTGTTCTTAAAAGTGAGTGACGTTAGTTTCTAAGTAGTTGTTGTGTTAGCAGCAAGAAAGCCAACGACGCTATTTTCCTGTATTGTAAGCATACATAAACACTTTACATCAGATCGGACGTATACGTGTATACTTCTGAATGTTGTTAAAAACAAACCAATCTTAGACACAAGACTTCATAGTGCTGATAATGATGATGCAAAATGAAATCATTGTGTACACACACGTACTGTAGGTATTTTAATTGTTTCTTGCGCCATGTTTCTTGCGGGATTGGTAGAGAGAATCGAGCGAGAGAGATAAGACGCGGTCCAGTCGGATGCGAAATATATATATATATATAATTCGCATCCGACTCTTTATATTGCTATCTCATATGACTGTTATATAAACTATTTAATAATTCAATTTATGCACGCTCACCGATTCCTAGGACTCCTTAAATTTACCTTTTGATAAAACACGACCAATATGATCCGTAAAATTTTATTAGAAGGTAATATATGTATAACTAATAAAATTGACGTATTTCATTATTTTAACTTTCTCTGGCATTTCGGGAGTCCATCTAGTGAGTGGCGAGCCACCGCCTGCCGAAGTAACATCAGATATGATAATTATGGCAGGTGTCCGTCTCTCTTCTGTAATAGCCCAGCACTAATAATCCCTCCAGATCTCATTTCAATTTTCAACACCGATGTGAGTGACTCAGGGGTGTAGAGAGGTGTGCTGCGCTTTCTCCGAAGTTATTCGCGGCGTTATGCCCTTTTACACATCCACCTCTGGAGCATGTCACTTGCTAGAGCAATATACTCTATCGACTCCTCTCTGAACGGCCAATGAAGGCAAGCCAGAGCTGAGAGTGCTGCGGGGGGCCTTCATGACTTTTCACTCCGACCGAATAAGACACGTCGGAGACGAAGGCCCTGATCAACTCTCTGGAGCACTCAGGTACCCGCGGTGTCGTTACGCACCAACACCTCGCCACAAGCTGCCCTGCGGGGTTATTAACATTTGGCAATAATCATGGATTAATAATAATAATTACATTAACTATAACGTATTTACACAAATATATATAACATACTCGTATATATATTCATTTCCAAAATATAGGTATATTGTAGCACTTCTATATACATATTCTATATACATATATATATATATATATATATCTCGTAGCAATGCTACGGTATACGTAGAAGTGCTACAATATACCTATATTTTGGAAATGAAAAAAGAGATCTCGTAACATTTCTACGACGTACGCGTAGAATTAGACTTGGATTTATTGTAAAAAATCGGCCAAGTGCGAGTCAGACTCGCGCACGAAGGGTTCCGTACCACTATCTATAAAAACGGCAAAAAAATCACGTTTGTTGTATGGGAGCCCCCTTAAATATTTATTTTATTCTATTTTTTAGTATTTGTTGTTATAGCGGCAACAGAAATACATCATCTTTAAAAATTTCAACTGTCTAACTATCACGGTTCATGATATACAGCCTGGTGACAGACGGACGGACGGACAGCGGAGCCTCAGTAATAGGGTTCCGTTTTACCCTTTGGGTACGGAACCCTAAAAACCAGTAGTCACCCGCGGCTTCGCCCGCAACAAAGCGCGTTGATAGAAGACGAAATCCATCAACTGCGAATTCGTCGCCATGTCAATCATATAGATCACTATTAGCTTTAGTGAACGTGGTGCACCGTGCTACATTAGAAGTTGCCCAAAGAACCTCAAATAACTATTCGTGTTGAGTAGATACACGTGAGTGTTCAAGAGTGATGCAAGTTATCAGCAGTCTTGCGGTCTTAAGGAGATGCAGCATTGATAATTACGATGGTATTTCAAGTATCAATTGGCCACGGTAAGTGCATGACAAAACACCGAATTTATGATTTTCTTGCCACTCGACAAGGTATAAAAAAATCAGCCAAGTGCGAGTCGGACTCGCGCATGAAGGGTTCCGTACCATTATCTATAAAAACAGCAAAAAAATCACGTTTGTTGTATGGGAGCCCCCTTAAATATTTATTTTATTCTATTTTTTAGTATTTGTTGTTATAGCGGCAACAGAAATACACCATCTGTGAAAATTTCAACTGTCTAACTATCACGGTTCAAGAGATACAGCCTGGTGACAGACGGACGGACGGACGGACGGACGGACGGACGGACAGCGGAGCCTCAGTAATAGGGTTCTGTTTTACCCTTTGGGTACGGAACCCTAAAAATCATAGATACATAGTATGATGTAATGTGTAGTATGATGTAAACTTTACACAACGAATAGTGCATATATCCTAACAGTGGATGATGTATTTACTTTATATAAATAACGCAAAATATTGTAAAAGTAAAATTTGCATAAAGTACATACTTCCGCAGTACAATCAGAGACAAAAGTTGAAATACCCATTATTTTTACACTACGATTATCGAGTCATATATCTTGTTATAATCTGATGTGAACCCTAAAAACGGTTCGCTTATCTCTCCCGCAAATAATGAACGACATTTGTCTTGCCTCGTAGCGCTTCATCATTCTGCCGAATCATATTCTTCTTCATCTATCAGTATCATTAGGAGTAAGTTAGATATTGCGAAAAAATATTCTATCCAATTTTGCGATCTCGCCAGAGCTGCGGTCAAAATCCGAAAACTAAGGTCTTTACAAAATTCACAAACTTAATTTGTAAAACGTAACGATGACCGGAAAAGTTTCTTCCGCTTCATTGAGTATTCTCAGATTACTTTTAGAAGTCTGTATCCATAATTTCTTTTGGTACGTTTTCTTTGTTGTACGTATATTGCAATGATTGTTTCAATAATATTTCAGCAAAGTACATTATAGAATATTGTTTATTTGTAAAAAAATAATAGTTCAGCGTAGTTCTATTTTTTATTTTGGTATCACTGTAATTTTTGTGTAAGTAATCACTTTACACTACACCTCACCTTTGTTTGAGCGAGGGCACCTGAATACCAGCAAGGAGCTAGTGATTCGGTTTAAAGACGAGCTGGGAGAATTGTCAACGATCCTAAGCACTTATCTTAAAGAGGAAGCCTTGCCTCTACCTATTGTAAAATGGATTATGTTACAAGGAGTTCTTCGACATAATGCGAACAGCATCTCTTCTACAATTGTATCGTTTGCCATCAGCAGGAAAGTCTTACCCACATACCACAATGATCACGTACTGTGCGGAACCAAAGAAATTTTCTTCTCAGCAGGTTTTGGAATAGACTTCCTACTACTGAGCTTTTCCCAAGAGACTACAGCATGAGATTCTTCCAAAAATAATGCAGACGTTTTTACATGGTCAGTAAAATACGAAACAAACCCCTGGTGTTGCAGGTATTCGACTACGGTAACTGCTTCCTATCAATCGGATCGTTCACTGATTGCCGCCTTAGTGGAATAAAAATGGCTATTAGTAATTCTTAAATTACTGAAAAGGGACGAATATACACTTTTGCACAATAAGAGACAAAAAAATCGGCCAAGTGCGAGTCGGGCTCGCGCACGAAGGGTTCCGTACCATTATCTATAAAAACGGCAAAAAAAATCACGTTTGTTGTATGGGAGCCCCCTTAAATATTTATTTTATTCTATTTTTTAGTATTTGTTGTTATAGCGGTAACAGAAATGCATCATCTGTGAAAATTTCAACTGTCTAACTATCACGGTTCATGAGATACAGCCTGGTGACAGACGGACGGACGGACGGACGGACAGCGGAGCCTCAGTAATAGCGTTCCGTTTTACCCTTTGGGTACGGAACCCTAAAAAGGGGGCGAACGGTTGCGAGATCACCGCAACCATAACATACATAAAATGACAAACATTGAATTTCCTTCCAATACAAAGATTTTAATCGACTATAAAAATTATAAACTAGGTTAACCTATTTATGTAACATATATTATGTCACCTCACAGTAGCATTGAAGCAGTGTAAGGCACCAACCTATTGATAAACTGATTCCGGGTTCAAACCCTGGTATATACAACTAAACTCGTGCTTCGGATTTATGTACACATTTGTAATTATCACTTGCGCCGCGGAGATGAAAAACATCGTGAGGAAACCCGCACGTCCAAGAAATTATATTTCGAAAGATCTGTGACCTAACCTTGAAAGGTTAGGTTGTGGAGTTCTGACAACAGTCGCTCCATGTAAACATTAGTATTTTCGCCAAATCCTTAAGCTAAGGAAAAGTCAGACCTCCAAACCCGGAAGGGAAAAGCTGACCCTGGTTTTAAAATCAGTATATTCGCCGCCAATCCTAATGGATTAGGAAACGAAATAACGATAAGAAGAAGAAGGTATGTCCCTTCGTATCTGAAAAACTAGACAATTACAGTACCGCAGTAACTGTATCCTGATTTCAATAATAAGTATTCAGATAGCAGCCAGATTAATGGCAAGAGCTTATTGCACTGTAACTAGGTACTGCGTAGGCTGGCCGCTTAGGCTAATACAGAAATTTGTCCAGTTTATTGAACTGCGTGATGAACATTTAGGAAATCGCACTCCATCCAATTACAGACCAGCATACTTGGTTGCCCTCTCGGGATTACACAGAATTGTGACTGTGACCGCCAAAATTAGGCCGATTTACTGTGTTTACTAATTAATAATTAGGGTTGAATCATGGTGCCAATTTCACATGCAAATGACCACATCATGTTTTATGCCACCAAGATGGCAAACAAAAGTACGTCCCGTTGTAAGGTTACTAAGTAAAAAACAGTGTCTTCCAAAATAAAAATACATTTATTGAAAACGAATATTAACAAGTAATATAAAAAAAGACGGTCCTAAAAGTTCTGGGCTAGGTCTGGCTTTAAGGACTCACGTCAGTTGGGTCTATCCAAAATTCAGGTTCACTATGAGGCCCCGGACAGAGATAGCCGGCAGCTTCCGGTCTCGTCGGGAGGTCCGGACAATGATATTATAGTAAGTAAACATCATTGGGTCCGGACGGAGATGTAGCCCGCAGTAGATCGCCTTGCGATCCATCACAGCGGTGATGTACACGGCGAGGCCCAATATAATAGGGGACAGGGGAGAACACCGCACACAGATGAACACAGCCGTGATGCACACCGTGCGTTGCTCACTGGATCTCAGCGTAGACTGACTCTTATTTCTTGGTCTTTTTAGTATTTACTAAATTAAAAGTTGAAGTGTTAAGAAATTGTTTTTTTTTTTAGTGTAAAACTTAAGACTTTGTAAATATACTCCCAATTAAGACGTCAAAAAAGTGATTTCAGCGTTTCCTAAAATTCCACCCTTAGAGAGCTGGAAAGAGGGTTGACACTTTGTTTGTTTGTTGACAATAAAAATATTTACCGTAAATTCAATCTGTACAGAACTGTATTAAATCCAATATCGTTTTACAAATATAAAATGCTCATACATGTATTGAAGACTCCGCGAACATTATGTAAATTAAATGAAATCGCCTTACATTGCGAAGCGAGCCCGACGGAATACGATGTTAACATTTGAAGGTAAGCATATAAAGAGTCAATATCGGCAACCCACGAATAAATGGAACATAATGAAAATATATTGCGGGGGCTGCCCTCGTAAACGAGCATGGCGGGCGAATGTTATTCAAATAAACATTACTGTGAGAGACGTCGTCACGGAGTTCCAGATATCGTGAAATTTATGACGGGCCTCATACAGGACCCATCCGTCTACTTGCGCCGCTCAACGGAAACCAATTATGCTTTTAATTTCATGTACCATATTGTACAAATCATACATTTGTTCCATACGGACATTTTAGAGGCACGGTATGTTAGTTAGTTACATCAATAAACCTTTGACGAGCTCGGTGTCCCAGTGGTCGCCACTTTGACACAAAAAACATATTTCGTTCTTTTGTTCAGGAAAGTCACGAGCAACATGTGTCTGAAATTTGAAATGCTGACCATTTCCACCGATAATTCGTAATTGACACAACGATAATGACAGAACATGCAGTAAAGCTCCGGTTGAATCTTTTAAAATGGTGGGCTATGGTAGCGTATCTTACTATTTGCGCAGTGAGATATTATCTAATGTTATCTCTGAATCTGTTCCAGTATACAAATCACCTAAACATCTTTTTCTAGAAATCAATAAGTAGCGCATTTTGTTTTTATTAATAACTCTAAATTTAAGACTAATTTCAAAAAACACTCAGTACAGGCACTGTAGAACCATATTTATGTTTTTGAGACATAGGTATTCTATTTTTATTAATCATATACAGGTAGTCATAATTTTGATTATTGATGTAAGTGGCCACAATAAAGTTAAAGTTGTAAAAAAAGTTGTTAAAGTTTTTTTACAACATTTCCCTGCGCTATGGCTTACAGAGGACATTAAACAGTTAATGGCCAAAAGAGATAGGGTTAAGGTAAAATGGTGAAAGAACCCCTCTGACTCTAACCACATTAATTACATCTCATTGCGCAATGAATTAAAAAGCGATGCAGGCAAGCAAGGAGGAAATTCATTCTCTATTGAAAACTGCTCTCCTGATAAATTATGGAAGTTCTTGAATAAAATAGGCGTAGGCAAATCTAAAACAAACGAAGCTCACAGACTGGATGTGGAAGCTCTTAACAATTTCTACCAGAGGGAGACTTTATACAAAAGTCGTCTGCATGGATACCTCTGTCTCCTATTTCCACCGCCAAGCAACTATATTTATATAGCTACTAACGAAGGTCCCAAGCTCACTTATATATACTTCCTGGAATTCATACACCGTACAAGCTGCACGCCTATGGAATGCGCTTACTGTGGAAATTAGAGTTTCTCAGACTATAAGCTCCTTTAAAAAACGAGTATACGGATTCTATGATACTCCCGCGTTGAGTTGAGCTTACGTATGTAGATATTATGTGTTTAATATATATGTACTAGTATTTATATAATGTGTGTATTTATTAGCGATTTCGTTATTTATATTTATATATATTGTCATACTTTTTCTGTATCTACTTTATTTTCCATCTCTTAGACCTTTTTTTCCCACCGCCATTCATTGCAGCATTGGTCGGCAAGAAGATATATATAAGAAGAGATTCCTTTCGCAAAGGCGGACTTATTCCTTAGTCCGCCTTTGCAAATCATGTAACTTTTATAATACTTTGTAATTAATGGATGATGCAATAAAGTTATACAAGCAAACAAACAAAACACTTCAGCAGGATATGAATAGCTTAGTTGCTGTAGCTGCACAATTTCTGAACACGACCTTTGCAATTATCAAGAGCATTGGGATTCATGCTTGGCACAGTTCAGTTCCGAAATCACCTGGAGGAGAAAATCAAAAGTATTTAAAAAAGTATAAAAATCTCGGCTTAACAGACGCAAAGAATATCTTTAGCTCGGGGAAAAACATTTGCTCCACAAATTTCAGGCTAACCCTTAGTATTGCAAGTGTCTATAGACTTCTAAAAGTATTTTTTTAAAGTCTATAGACACTTGCAATACTTTAGGTCACATGAGATAGGCTGGAAGCTTGTTTGCCATCTTAAAGATCTAAAATAGGCAAATTTATTTTATAAGTTCTCATTTTAGGGAAACACACTGTAATTTAAGATTTCCACAGATTACAGACCGTAACTACTGGCCATCAGGTAAACCGTAGGCTTGTTTGCCACCTTAAAATGATCCAAATATGCGAATTCCAATTATTTATGTAAATACCGTCTGATACACTAGACCACGGTTAAGTTTAAGTGAGGTAGGGCGCATTAAAGCAACCCGACAGAGAAAATACCTTTATTTCACAGAGAACTGAAAAAAATCCTGGGGGTTAGTTGCGTTTCTACGGGTGAGTAAGATCGCAAAAAACAGGAGCATGTAAAATATACATGTAGACATACTGTATGGTTTTATAGTCTATCAAACGCAGGTTGATTGCGTCGTTGCATGTGTCAGCCTAAAGGAAACGCAAGTTAAGCGTCATCGATCACAGCGTGTATATATTCGAATTCCTCGTTTCGGTGTTAATCCGTCTGTACCGGGCGGCTAGATGACAGTCATTAGTCCTAAAGCTAAGTTAATACTCATATAAAACCGTGACCGAATAACAACTCCCTGGAGGGTTGTTATATTTCTGCGACCAGTAAGCTCCTCAGTAGTCGCTGTGGTGGCAGCGGGGATGACAATCCGCGATCGATACTCTCTGTATTGCATACGTTCATAGGCTACGATTACTACTTCACATCAAATAGGTTGAATTAATAACAATTGTTAATAGTAAATAACAATTGCCTAGAGGAACTCGGTGGCGCAGTGGTATGTAACGCTACTTTGTTCTTGCTCGTGGGTTCGTTTCCCACACATGACAAATATTGGTGTGCATGCATATGTCTGTATGTCTTGGATTGTGTGTTTTCTACGTATGCAATTACAAAAAAAATGTATTTAAGTATGTTTATCAGTTGTCTAATAACAAAAGCTTCACTTGGTTTGAGGCTAGATGACGCTGTGTAAAAACCTAGTATTTTTCGGAATAGAAGAGGATGAACAGTCCTACCACGAACTAGAAAAAAAAAATATAGTTAATACTCATTTCAAGTTTCTATTTAGTATAAATAACATTGAAGTAGCTAGAAGTCTGAGAAAAAAGGAGAGACAGTCAGGCCGGTGGTAATAACGTTCACAATAATGGGATTTAAAATAAAAATCCTGAAATGCAAGCATTGCCTACGGTACACCCCATATTATATAAAAGAAGATTACCACGTGTAATTAATATTAATGTTCTTTTATTATATAATTTTTAGTGATGTTATTCATAATATTTTATATTTATTAATAATGTTTGTATGGAATTAATTAAGCTGTAGTACTATTATTATTACACCAGGCTTGCCGCAAGCTTGTTTACCTCCCGCATGTTATATAAAAATAGTAAAACCAGATCAATGGATTTGAATCGTAAGTAGTAAGAAGGTAAGCAGTATGGTGGTGAATGCATACATAAAACTTTGTGTAAGCAAGCTATTGGAAAACTTTACTGGTTGCTTAATCAACAATCAAAAGTAAGCTACATTTTCGCTATTTATGGCTTCCTAATTTACTACTGAGTTTATAGCAAACAAATGCACTTATTGGACAGAGATAGCCCAGGGGAAATATATAATAAAAGCTATAATAAAAGCCCGGTTCGAATCCTGGCATGAGCATATAAACACGAATACCATATGTAATGTAGTCGCTCAAAGTCAAAATTAGTATCTTCGCCAAATCCGCCTTAGGCAGCGGACCCCGCCAACCGTAATAGATTAGGAAACGGGATAACGCTAGGAAGAAGAAGTACAAATATGCTAATTAATCATATTAGAAGATGTTAGACGCAGTAAGTCCATGGAGTTCTTCAAGAAATGCGTGAAGAGTAGTGATGGGCCGACTATGGTATTTGCCGACTACCCGACTAGCCGACTAATCGGTTTTCAAATTGCAGACTAGTCGGCAAAGTCGATCGGCAAATCTGGAACAAAATAAATTATTTTCACTTGCAACTTTGCTTGATCCTAGGTACAAACTACAGTTTTTTGATAATGAAAATCTGGTAACAGTAAGATCACAGTTTTTATTGGAAGCTTTAAAGAGAAATATGAGTGACGATGACAGCGATGAAAATACCGAGAAGAATACCAACAATTTAAGAGACAATACTGGCAGCTCCGA
This sequence comes from Pyralis farinalis, assembly GCA_947507595.1. Lineage (NCBI taxonomy): Eukaryota > Metazoa > Arthropoda > Insecta > Lepidoptera > Pyralidae > Pyralis > Pyralis farinalis. The sequence goes on from OX382274.1 coordinate 21,616,243, forward strand.
AATGACAGTTCATCGCAACTTTTGGGGAGTTTACGATGAAATAGTAACACGAAAAATGCACAATATTGACGACGATAAATCTAGTTCAGCTCATGAACTTTACTCTTACTGCTCATTGCCTGTAATAAATCGAAATGCAGACCCATTTCAATGGTGGCACCAGAACAGCGCTAAATACCCTGAAATGTCTCAAATCGCTAAAGTATACTTGTGTTGTCCCGCTAGCGCCGTTTGTAGCGAACGTCTGTTTTCGGAAGCTGGCAACGTCTATGAAACGAAAAGAAATCGCTTACTTCCTGATCGACCGAAACATTGACATTCCTGCATCATAACTTACCTCTAATTAAAAACAAAGATGCTTAAGTAAGAACTATAGATTGCTATCAATAATGTGATTATGTTCTTTATATTTTACTTTGTTAAAAATATACTTAACTTATTTATTTATATTATAATAATAAATAAGATATATTATTGTCATTACTATGTATAACGTGTCAAAATTGTTCGATTAATGACTTGTACTGAATAACTGACTGATTCGTAAGTTCCTATTAAGTTAACTTTCAATATAATAGAAGACTGATTGTAACTGTTTGATACTTTTTGGAAATTATAAAACTGGCATAAATTTATGGTTTTATTTCATTGGCCGATTATAATCGGCATATTTTGCCGAATAGTCGTCGACTAGTCACCGACTATAAAATGTGCCGAATAGTCGTCTTTCCCGACTAGTCGGCCCATCCCTAGTGAAGAGGTTTTTAGAGGGTCGGCAACGCATGAGTGACGCCTCTGGTGTTGCAAATGTCCATAGGCTACGGTGACTGTTTAACGTCAGGCAGGCCGTATGCTTGATTGCCACCTTAAAAAAAATTAAAATTGGTATAAAAAAATAAAAAAAGTCCAGTGTAAATCCAGTAGTGGATTATGAATCACCTTTGCCCATACATGATAGTATGAGAGAGAAGAAGAAATAAATGTACCGTCTACGCAAGAAGGAAACCAAGGCTTTAGTGAAAAAGAAGCGTGAAAGACAAGGACACAGGGAGGATTCCGAAATGGAAGGGGATGTACGCATCAAGTTTTCTCGCTCCGCTATATTGTGAGAAGCATCTGGCCATAGACCAGGTGGTCTTCTGGTCTTCATGGGCCGAAATTTCTACATCCAAATTGTTACAAATTTTTGAAAACTTAAAGACTGCACGTCGAATGAAACTGTGGGTTTCTGTTATTATTTTTTCTAAAACCGTGAGATTACCGGTATGGGTGGGGTTATGACGAAAATCCTTAAAGGCTAATCTACGTTGGGCCACAGCTTTTGAAAGCGCAGGGGTCCAATATTCTTTAGGTTTGAACTTAGGGCTGATACATATTTATTTGCTGCTTCATTTATTTGTTGCATGAAAATGTCATACTTATCTTGAATGTTATGAAAATTGTTACAAATTTACTAAAACTTTTTTTTTAATGTGTATAGCCCATCCAATTTGCAATCTTAAAATTGCGTTTTCTTTAAATTTCATTTCATCATGATAGTTTAATGTTATCTTTATAATAATATGGTACTCGTAACTACCTACAGCTGATGACACGAATGATGTACGACCAATTAGTATAATGACCATTAAAGTCCCCCGCAATTAGTGTTTTCTTTTTAAGTAGTGAAAATATACGATCCCAATCTGTAAGTGTCATTGAAACAGATGATGGACAATAGATCGAAAACACGTTTTCCAAATATTCACAATTCAAGATTTTGATGTGTATTGTTTCAATATTTGAGTTATCTAAATATAAACATCTGAGTTAAAATAGACTTGTGTGTTGTAATAGCCACGCCACCACATCTATGTTATATCCACTAATATTCACAGATAACTCAGAGTCTAAACTGATTTCATTCACAATTGCTATATGTATATTTTTCTGATACAGGAATCCTTCAAAGCTCGAAAGTAATAGTTGTAGACAACTAGAATAGAATAGAAAGAAAGTACCATAGTTAGTTAAGACACTCGTTTTTCAAGTCGATATGAATTTATTATAGACAAGACTACAATACAAATCATAAAATCAACAAACATGACCGAACAAAAGAGATTTATTTTATAACCCGAGGTGATAATTGGCTTCGTTCAAGTCGCGATCTGCTCCTCAAAATGAACAGTACTGAGAGTTTTCACTTTTACGTGTAAGTGGGTTGAATACAGGTAAGATGGCACGCTGAATAAGCGTCTCGCACCGTTTGAGCAAAGCTTCGCTTTTCAACAAGTCAAAGTTATGCAACTTCTTGCCTATTTTCTGCTATTTTTGCAGTCTTTGAAAACCCGCATTTCTTCATTTTATAGCTCGTAAAGTTCTTATAACTAAGTTAATACCACTCTGGTTAAGGTAACTGTTTATGCAGACATTATTAACGTGTTTTAAGGTTGCGAATGCAATACGAATACGAAAAATGGAATCCTTTTAAGATTATTCACGTATATCATCACGTCAATAGTGAGGTGCGAGATAAATAGTTCTTAAATTTCAAGAATTAAAAGAAGAACTAGCTAACCCGGCAAACGTTGTTCTGCCACATACATTATTTTTTTTATGAAATATACTTTACATAAAATATATATATATATAAGATAATACACCGCAGATGTGGAAAGACGAGTGAGTGCTGGGAATAGTGTGAATGGAGCATTGGGAAAACTTCTTGGCAGTAAAAGATTGAGCCAGAAGGCAAAGCTCGTTATGCACAATGAAGTGCTGATCCCAACGCTTACTTACGCGATAGCTGAGTATGGCAGAAAGAGCGTGAAAGTAGGATAAATGCGGTCGAAATGCGTATTGCGCAAAATTTGTAGACCGTATTCGCAATGATGATGTTAGAAATTGAGTTCGTCTGAAAGAGAGCGCCAGTGTTAAAATAAGAAGAAACATGCTCCGTTGGTTCGGACATGCAGAAAGAATTACGAAACAGACATACAACGCGAAAGTAGAAGGATGTAGGAATCGCGGAAGGCCAAGACTTACCTATCATGACCAAATTAATCGTGTTTTATCAGAAAGAGATATCAGCCTTAGAAACCGGCGAGCGTGTATAAGTAATATTAAAGAAGTGAGTGACGTTTATAAGGATCGAGTCATGCGCTCGGTTCTCTCTGCCTACTGCGCAAGGGATTTGGTGTGTAGTTATAGATAGATAAATAAGAATAATAGTCAGGGTCGGGCAGTCCAGTTGCAATATATTTACTTAATGAAATTGTATCGCAATCTACTGAATTGCAGTCACCTGAGCACATATTCCTGAAAATATATTTTCTTTACACGTAGATACTACATATAGATAAGGGTGTATGTGTCCCTCCCTGCATATCAATTACTTTGGCTCTCTTGAGACAGTTTTAATACATTTTTGTCCCCAATTTGATCACACAATTATAATGGGTGATGTCAACACATGCCTGCTGAATAATGATCAGAGAGCAAGAAAACTTATTTGCCTTATTGAGTCACTTGACCTCCACCATGTTCTACTCGGTCAACCATATCCCGCATAATGACCCTCCATTCCTCCGTGATCTAATCACAACCTCTTTTCCGGATTTGCTTCATAAAAGCGATCAATTTAACGCTTCGGGTTTCTGTGCGCATGATTTATAGTTTCTTTAAGTTACAAAAAGTTCAATTTAAGATACTATGCATCTTAAATCCCCATCTAAAACTGGAACTTACAAGTACTTATAAGTATGTCTGAAAACTTGGGAATTATTGAAACCAGTACGAAACAATAATTAAAAGTACGTTTTTGGCCATCTGACAAAATTCCTTAATAGTGTTTTGGCATTGGAGAAATAAGGTTCGTCGAAATAATGATTGGGTCATGCCCATCATAATATATTCCTTTAGCATACTTAAGAGAACCCAGGTTGAAGTTGAATCTACCGATAGGAAACTCTGGACACTGTTAACTGCACGCCATTTGTATTACCCGCGTTCATCAGTAATGAGGGTAATATATCCCATGAGACCGCAGCGGTTAATGCTTTGAACGCCAAGATTCTACATAATCTAGAGATATGTAATCTTAGGAAATATTTCCTGTATACTGAAGCGGAAATTCATAAAAAAGAATGTGGTAAATGTGGCACGTGAATTTACTCCTTTATCTTTGACTAAAAAGAAGTAGCGTAAATTTGCAATATATTAATATTTCTCGTATTTCGCGAAAATTATCATACAGAATTGTAGTCAGTAAGCCTAAATTACTTGCTAATGACTGTACAATTCTTTACACTAATAAAAATCCCAATGATCCAGAACAAGACGTCAATAACTCTGTGATAGAAATAGTAAATTAACTAAAATATAAAGTAGCCCTCGAATCTATGATAAGTTGCTATAAAGAGTCCGATACATCGAAAATAAGCTATTTTAATAGTAGCCTGCATGAAATGTTAGTGGAAAAATGCTCTTACAAGATAATCGATTATTAGAACTATACGTCCTGAGACTGTATACCAAGTTATGCGTCCGAATTTTACATTTACATTTAATATTATAATATCATTTAAAATGAATTCAAAGAACATTATTGTAAGTCCTTCTGGTAGGACATATCGCTCATATGACATACTCGTAATACCAACGCAATTGTACTTGCAACAAGAGCAGTGTTAGCCCAGTGGACGAAAACCCGTGTGGTTCGAATCCTGGTGTGGCCATGTACCACTAAATCAGTTTTTCAGATATATGTATATATATATATATATATATATATATATATATATGTAATTATCACTTCCTCGGTGGTGAAGGAAAACGTCGTGAAGAAACCCGCATGTTAAAGAAATTATTTTTCGAAAGATGTGTGTGACCTTACCTAAAAAAGGTCTGATTTTCCCTGTAGATTGTAGAAGTCTGACGGCCGTCATAAATCATAATCTTCGCCAAATTCTTAGGCTTAGGTAGCGGACCCTGCCTATCCTAATGGATTCGAAAACGGGAGAACGCTAGAATGAAGTTACACAATAAAGAACATTTAACATAATTTGAGTTGAATCATTGTTGATATCGCTATTCCACATGATGTTAATCTTGAGAACGTTGAAAAGACAAACAAACAAAAATCTTGTTTTTGATCACAAGATTACTGACATGTGACATGTCAAGTTAATATATCGTATCATTCCGATAGTTGTAATATATTCAAGCCAATAATTTAATACCCTACCCTTATATAATATGTGGTATAGCTCGACTGTAGAAATATTTCCACCTTACAGAAGTCAACAACCTAATAACAATGTAGTCTTTTGTATTGGAAGCGTATATAGATTAAGATACATGCTTCACATCAAGCGGACACGATTTCCATCCGACGTAGTATTAAAGATCCACGTAACATAAGCATACTACTAATAAAATTATGAATCCTGGTTTATGGGTTATTGTACTCAAAGCTGTCTTGAGTGTTCCAGGTCTAAAAAATAACATAAACTCTAATAAGTGTCAGTCAGTCATATGTACTCACCCGTATATTCGTCCGTTATACGTATACAAATTTAACGTAAAAGTGCGACTCAAACGCTCCAAAGTTTAACTCGCACTTTTACACCGTTTTAGTGAAAAAAAGTGTAAAGCACGATATTAAGCAGATACTGTAGCCTATAAACACTTGCAACTCCATGGCATTATCTTTATCTAATTGAAATTAGGCCCTGATAAAGTTTTTATCTCATCACACTTTTTTCATGTCGCCATAGTGTTAATTTGTAATTTGGTGAGTACCTACTACTTGCGGTAAATAATGTACTTTATTAGCTGTACTTCTAAAGACCTTAGCAATAATAAACCTACAAAAATATTCAATAAACGCATATCCTCAATATTCGTAGACCGTAGCGGTGCTCAAGTACGAACAATAACCAACCTTGCCCGAATAATATGGCCCCAGTAACAACTGCTGTGATAAATTGTTCGCTAGTTCTACGAATAACCGGTTTTTGTTACAGTTTTTATCTCGTATAGTTGGCAAATGACATGTTACCATATGCTAGCACGTAATTACTCGTACGTGATACCTATGTGAGAATTTTGAAACATTTATTACATGTTCTGATGGATACTAATAAAGCTAAAGATACACTTAAGTTATGTAAGCGTCGCTTTCTATAAACTGTAAAAAGATACTTACATATTATATGTATGGCTAGTACAGGCCACCGTACATTGTTGAATACTAGGAGGAACAACTAGTGTAAACAAAGTATATAAATGAGAATAATATTGAACACAAAGGTAGTTGGAATAGAACATCGGCGTTTTGTAGCGATAACGATCTCCACGCGGACGAAGTCACGAGCCGCAGCCTGTTTCCTATAAGTAGTCGAAGCTAAGGGCCTCTAATAGCGTGCAAGATATTATTTGCAGCTCGTCACGAGCCTTGGGAATCAAGCGAATGATTGATCAAGTGCGGAACCGCGGCGGTGATCCATCAGGCGGCGAGGTAAACGCCGCCCGATTAATTATGATATCACACCTCCAACCACTCTAATTTATTGGTACATTCCACTTGCTCGATACACGGTTTCCGCTCCAAGTACTAATCAGGTCAAATTAATATACCTAGTCTTGCCATAAATACTGAAGCAAAGAAAAAAAAAAATTCTATTGCAAATAACATTTATCACTTTTACAGAGTGTTAGTTTAATACATAAATATAAAACAATTTAAAATATGAAAAGCTTATTCAAAGTGGTCTCCATTGGCTGCCATGCAGTCCTTTAAACGTTGAGGCCAGTTATGAATAGAAGCACGCACTCTTTCCATGGGAAAATTCTTCACTGTCAATCGTACGGATTGTTTTAGGGATTCCAAATTATCATGGCGTTTAAAGCAAGCCGTACTCTCTAAAACTGACCATAAATCATAATCCAGCTGATTAAGATCGGGACTAGACGACTGCCAGTCTCCAGCCGAATGAAGTCCGAAACGTTCGTTTCCAACCAAGACTGCGTAGACCGAGCTTTATGACCCGGCGCCGAGTCTTGCTGGAAGAACCATTCTTGGTTATTGAACATGGTGTTGTTAAGGATCTTCACTACCTTCTCAAGAATGGTATCTTGATACACTTGTGCCGATGTTTTGATACCTTTTTGTTCATAGCTAATACCCCACCAAATCATCACTGAAGTCGGATAGTGCCCACGTTGCACTCTGTCACCTAATTGGGAAGCTTCCTTAGAGCTTTGAGCATAAATACGGTCATTTTGTTTGTTAAAATATTGCTCAATTGTAAAAATTTTTTCATCTGTAAGCAAAATTTTTCCGTGACCTCCCTTTGCGTACCGCTTCAGTAGTTGTTTCGATTTTACCACCCTATTCTTTTTTAAATTATCAGTTAAGAAGTGACCAGTACGTCTCTTATATGCTGCAAGTCCTAAGTCATCTTTTAAAATACGCGACATGGTTCTAGGCGCTATCTTCATCTCCCGAGATAAAATCTTTTGTTTTCGGACAGGATTTCTTCGAATTCATTCCCTAACTGCTTTGACCACCTTTCTCGTACGAACACTACGTGGACGGCCAGATCATTTTCTGTCACAAACAGAGGAGGTCTCATTGTACCTACTAATAGCCCGGTACATAAACATTTTACTAATACCAAGCGTATGGAGAATTTTAAAAATTGCATTTGGCTCCATACCTACTTTGTGTAATGCAATCACAGCAATTCGGTTTTCTTTATCACCCCACTCCATTTTAATATCGCAAAATATTGTACAATGTATTGGCGCCAAAATGAGAAAACTCAATGAACAATCATATAAAAATGACAGATTCCAAATTCAAATGTAATATTTTGTTTATTTTTAATTGTAACAGTATTTATGGCCAGACTAAGTATATCTATTAGATAGACAGTACCAAATGCACATGACTCGGTCCTTACACAACCTCACTAACTTCTTTAATTCATAGTTCATGCACGCTTGTTGTTAAGGATCCTAACTACATCTGTAAACATTAAAAAAATTGGTCGTAGTAGGTAAACGTGAGCTTTCATCGTTCCCTTGACTTTTGTGTTGTATATTTGTTCGTTATCCTTCCTGCATTTTTTCTACATATCTGAACCAACAGCGTATTCCTTTTTTATCATATTTTTATATCATTATACAGCGAACATGCCACAGTCTCTTACAGATTAACTTTCTTCATTATATCATCATTGCGCACACAGTTACACACGTTACAGCACTGATTTTGAGTTACGTTTCCTTTTCGATGACGTTTATTCCACTCACTTCTCTCTGCCACATCCAGTTCTTGTTTCCGTATGTTAGCATTGGGATCAGAAACCGCAATGTGTACAACGAGCTGTGCCTTCTGGCACACGTTTCTCCTGTGTAGAACTTTTCTCGGCGCTCGCTACATTCACTCGTCTCTCCACTTTAGTTCTTTTATCTATCCTATTTCATACCTGCTAAAAGCATATTATTTTCGATTCTTATTTTAAATTCGCTTGATTTATTGTGACTTTAAATTAATAGATAATACAAGATTAAAACAGTAGCTTATTTATTACTAAGTTCTGATCTTCAATCTAATAATGAAAGAAAAGAAAAACGCAATGCTCAAAAAGCCTCCGTAAGTAAACAAATCGTGGCATAGTATGTTCTAACTTCCATATGTTGAAATTAGTGCCATATCCCAGGAGTCGAATGACGTAGTATTAGCGTGGAATACCCAAGTGATACGCAGTATGTTGCAAAAAATATAGGCTCTATTTAGTCCTATATATCTACTTTAGTCCTATTGTGTATTATATCAGTTGAAATAATGTATCACCTGACATGCTCCATACTATGACGTAGATAATAGTACCAGATTTGATTATTATGCTTTAAATAAATTTATAGCACAGCTGGCTATACACAATGCAGTGCTAGTCCCGACGCTTACTTATGGAAGCGAGAGCTGGGTATGGCAGAGAGAGCATGAAAGTAGGATAAACGCGGTTGAAATGCGAGCGTTGCTCAAAATTTGTAGCGTAACGCTTGTAGACCGTATTCGCAATGATGACGTTAGAAGCAGAATTCTTAAAGAGCAGAAAGCAAGAGCAGGTGTTAAAGAGAGCGTCGGTGTTAAAATAAGAAGAGGCATGCACCGTTGGTACGGACATGTAGAAAGAATGCAGGATGAAAGAATGAGGAAGCAGATATACAATGCAAAAGTGGAAGGATGTAGGAGCCGAGGAAGGCCAAGACTTACCTACCATGATCAAATTGGTACGTGAAAAGAGCAATGAATGTTAAAGAAGCGAGTGAGGTATGTAAGAATCGAGTCACGTGGCGCTTGGTTCTGCCTACCCTGTAAGGGATTTGGCGTGAAGTTATAGATAGAGAAAGAGATAGATAGAAATAAATTCATTTCTTCTAGAAACATATTATGTTTCTTTGCCACCCGATATAATGAATTATCCAAAACCAGTCCATAAAACTTTTAGCAAATGATCTAGTTGTATTATATTGTGGCGCGATGCGATGGGTGGAATGTCAATGAAGTGATCAAGCGTCCGTTGCGTGGAGATAGCTGACGGTCTGATGACGGCCATTACGGAAATTCGGTGAATTCGCGGCCTCACCCCTTTCGAAGACGTGACCCGACGCTTAAGCAGCGCGTGAGCCGCATACGACGGCCAGAGACGTTTACACTTACACGGTAATATAAGAAACACGGCACCAACCTCGCGTTCTCATACTTTGAAATATTATGTATGCTGCTGGTATGTAACTCTATTAATGAATAATTATTATTCGTAATGAAATAAGATACACCATTTCAGAATATCTCGTATTGTTTAATTACATGGTTGTTAAAGAGAACTATGTTAGCTCCACAATAGAATTTCCTCGAGCCAACTATTTTGCGAACAATATTGTTACAGTGCAAACAAAGTAGAATAAATTGGTGTGTGATATTCGTTGAATCTATTTTTATAATTGAATTGTAACAGTACCCTGTCTTTTTACAAGCTTTTATTTTTTTATACAATGTCGGGAGGCGTACTAGCATATGGCCCACCTGATATAAATCATTTACCGTAGCCTATTAACGCTTATAACATATTATGTATCACTCGCGCGATGCCTCCTCTGCTGCTTATACAGCAACTCTTTAGGAGCTTACTAGTGACCTCACTCACATACAGGGACATACTCGTAACAACTCTCTAGGGAGTTGTTATTTAGCTGCGGTTTTCTATGAGGTGGAGGTACGTGTGGTTGATCACGGTGGCTTCCAAATGTCTGCCAGCCCTCCGCTCTTTTCTCCATTTTTAGCTGACGGAAATGATTCCACCTTGTAACTACGTGTTCTTGCACAAGCCAATGAATCTAAATGAGTAGGTAGGTAATATAGAAACAAACTAGACTGTTCAATCTGCTATAATAAAAGACACGAATCCCAAAACTATATATACATATTGAATGCTTAGTCAACAAATATTACATCACGTACAACACGTCTTAACTTAAAGCTAGATTCATACTAAAGTACTAAAGTTATATACACACTACACCTTCTCCCATGAAAAAAAAATGTTTTAAACAAATTTTAACAATAAACAAAAATTAAAACCAGGTAATATATAATTTTGTTCTATTCTTATGAACTTACCAATTCTAGATTTTTAACGATAATAATGACATTTGGTTCTAAGTCTTTTATTCTGTCTTTAACAACTAGATTTGGTCCAGTGTATAATGGATCCAATTTACTACCAGTCTCATTTCTTAATAATAGTTTGCCTCCTGATTTATACGAAACTGGTTTTATTCAATTATAGTGTTTTAACTTACGTAATTGTTTATTTTTAATTAAGTTAGTTTGAACATCATGTTGCGATTTAAATTCTGACACATAATTATCATAGTTATACAAAGGTTCTATAGTGTTACATAAATTACTAGGTAGTCTACATGTTTGTGCATATGCTAGTCGAAAGGAGTATATTTAGTCTCTGGATGTGTTAAATTCAAAACTAAATAATTATTGTAACCACAATTTTGGAGCTTTCCGTTTAACACATCGATTAAACTCACTCGGTTAAGGACTCCAAGATGTTTGAGTTATTCCCAAAAGTTTACACAATTCTGACATTATGTTGGAAACAAAGTCGGTTCCTCGATCGCTCGTGATTTCGATCAGTATACCGTAATGTAAAATTTAATTCTCCATAAACGTTTTGCTATCTCCTGAGTACTTTTTGTTTTCAGTGGCTATACTTCTATGTATTTACTGAGTTCACACTGTGCTGTAAGAATTTAACAAAATCCCTGATCATCGCGGTCCAGAGGTCCCACGACGACATCAAGGAAAATCTTATGAAAAGAACCGGAAGCTGTAGTCGTGACAGTTAATGGTTCTTTGTGATTTTTCTTGTACTTGTGTTTTTGACAGAAGTCACATTTCGTGGTTCTAAGGATGGCTAATAATAATATTTTTTGATATCTATTATTAACCATTTTCCTAATACCTCGTGTCCTGCACTTGGTAATAAATGGAAGTGATAGATGATGGCTCGTTTTTCATCTTCCGTGTTTATACGTTGAACGTTTTTACAATAACAATAATTGTCGCGCTTACCGATATTATTATAATTATGCCACGTACTACGAATGTACGTAACGTAACATAACATCGAGGTGCGTCTCGCTAGCGATTCTATAAATTGTTTGCTTTTTCGCGTTTATATAATAGTATTTTCTTTAATATTTAAAGATTTGCAGAATAATGCCATTGTTTTTAATATATCATCTCGTTAGTATACCGATTAAGATTGATAGCTTGCAAATATACCATTTTTAGTGTTCCGTACCCAAAGGGTAAAACGGAACCCTATTACTGAGACTTCGCTGTCCGTCCGTCCGTCTGTCACCAGGCTGTATCTAACGAACCGTGATAGTTAGACATTTGAAATTTTCACAGATGATGTATTTCTGTTGCCGCTATAACAACAAATACTAAAAAATAGAATAACATAAATATTTAAGGGGGTTCCCATACAACAAACGTGATTTTTTTGCTCGTTTTTGCTCGGTATTGATAACGGCAACAGGTAGACGCTTGAAATATTCACAGAATATTTAGTTATATATTCACTTTAAGAATAAATAATTAAATTAAAATAAAACAAATATTTAAGGGGGGCTCCCATACAACAAACGTGATTCTTTTTGCTGTTTTTATAGATAATGGTACGGAACCCTTCGTGCGCGTGTCCGACTCGCACTTGGCCGATTTTTACTTTTGCTATAAATAAAATCCCTACCCAACATCTTTGCAGAGTTCTTATTTTTTAATAATTCTTTTAAGTTCTTACGCATGGTACTATCCTGTAAAATAACGAATTCGGTATCCGAATCATATTTGTTGAGTACTTCTACTAATCTAGGCTGGCCTAGTCACGGGTCGGTACCAGAAGCGTGCACGCCGCGACTCTGCCAATCCAACACTGTGTACTGCGAGTCTGGACTCAAACCGCACAGACCCGCGGATTAGGGCGTCCCCCGTAGGTGACGCGCACCGATCCGCCCTCGTCGGTGCAGAATCTAATGCATGCGGCGATGGGGGCCGCCACATGGGTGAATTTACGTTTGACCGCCCTTTCTTCGAGGGAGAGAGATTGGGAGAAAAGAACACCCGACACCTTACTGGTTGCTTTGAGTATCCAAGTCGATGACACAATGGCTGACACTAGCCAAAAATAGTCGAAAGCCATTGGAATAATCTCTCGACTACCCATTATCCATGCCAATTGTAATATTATGAATGCAATCACACTTCACATACCAAGTATGTAGCAGGAAATATCATGTGACCCGGCGCAGTTTCCAAATAGTATAATTCCCATATGATACCCAAACGCAAACTAGCTTTAATTGAGGACAAAATACGTATTAAGAGTTTTAAACTAATTTAAAAAAAAATCGGCCAAGTGCGAGTGGGACTCGCGCACGAAGGGTTCCGTACCATTATCTATAAAAAAAGTCAAAAAAAAAAAAACACGTTTGTTGTATGGGAGCCCCCTTAAATATATATTTTATTATATTTTTTAGTATTTGTTGTTATAGCGGCAATAGAAATACATCATCTGTGAAAATTTCAACTGTCTAACTATCACGGTTCATGAGATACAGCCTGGTGATAGACGGACGGACGGACGGACGGATGGACGGACAGCGGAGCCTCAGTAATAGGGTTCCGTTTTACCCTTTGGGTACGGAACCCTAAAAAGGAGGAAAGATGTTTTTATCTAATGAACAACAGTTCTACCATGGATAATGTGGCTTTTAATGGACTAGCCTAGACTACATAATTAATACCTTTCCGTGTATTAGCTATTATTTGGTTACAGCGCAGAATAATTTTTTATTGTTTTGTAATTATCCTTTTTAATATCTATCTAAAAATAACTATATACAAAACATACAAAAGAGACTTTTTGCAGAGACATAAAGCGAGACGTAAAAATTGCTGTCTCTCTTACAAATAGTATAATAATTATGTGCTAATTAATTACCGCCCAGCAGGTAGCGTACAGTTTTCTTGTCTCTGTGTTACCTACGCAAGTGTAACCTGACTTAATGTGGCGGAAGTAATCAACAAATCTGAAATATCAGGCAATCCTGATATTGCAGATTTTTGTTTTATAAATTTTAAAGATAAAGAAGGAACTATGTTTTTGTAATACAAGATTGTTATTTTATAAAATATAGGTTATAATTTAGTAATTAGTGTAAACTTGACGACTAAACCAGGCATCTGCTAATATCATAAACAGAATTAGCCAAAGCAGAAGGGAAATTCACAGGTCAACGATTTTGTAATTAAGTTGTGTTTGCTGACGTTCCGTGAATAACAAGTTATCCTAACATCTGAGTTTGCGATATTATTCAGTGGCGGAAACAATTCAGTTATTTTCGAATTTTATGGTCGACTAGTGTAACTGTTAGACTTTTGCTATTTCCTGTAGAAATATTGTCGCTGTATATATGTATTATTTGGATTCTGTACCAAAACAGTAAAAGAGACATGGTGCAACTTTGTTTACGTATTTTTGGTTGGCTGGTTTGGCAGAAACTGACAGAAAACTCTTAAATAGATGAACTACTGATGTACAGACATACAGACAACATACTAATCACATACGTTCAATTATTTACCTTGAGTGATACGGAACCCTAAAAATGAACAAACAGACATTCTGACGAACATCGCATCTCTTACTTTATACATAGTTTTTTCTACAAACTTTAGTCTGCATTGCACGATATCACCCTCTCCCTCTTATCTCTGAAGATTGTACAGCGAAAATCACAAATAAAAAGAATTGATAAAAAATCGCTCAATATGTTTGTGATTTTGATAGCCAAGGTCAATAGCAGGCTGTGAATGGCGGAATGCTCAGCTTGAGTCTACGCTAGCAGGAAAAAAAGGCTAGAAATACAGTGAAAAAATGGCAGGCTGAGGTAAAAAATAACTCGAAAATAGTTCCACCAGATGCTGTGCATCTGAGAAATATGTAGTCTATTAAGAGAACTCAGGTTTATTTCGACAAATGGTTAAGATTGTTCTGGAGCAACGCCAATATAGTTGCCTGCGGATGGAAACTATATATGTTCAGAAAAATAGAATAGATAACATCAACTGTTGTTGTTGTTGTTGTTCTACCTATTGGGAACCAATAACAGTCAGAGAAACAAAGATAATCTTCCCTGCCAGAAAGGGGAAAATACGAATGATGGAGAGAATGACAATTCATTTAATAATTTGTAGGGGAAGAAGAATTGGCCACGGCGTAAAAAAGTCATAAAATGTGTGCGAGTACCATGCGTGGTAGTGAATTCCCCCACTATCATCACAGCAACTTCTTTATGCACTCTAATCATCTAATTCACGCACGGAATGATCGTTGAATGATCATTCCGTAGGGGTAGGTATCCCTTCGAAAAAATATGAAGGGGTGGGACTCAGCACGACCTCTCTTATGTAATCCACTAAAACAATATATGTTCAAAATGCATATTTTTTAAGAATTGGCAAGTATTTAATTTTACAATACTTGATGTAAATTTCATTTAGCAGTTCATATTTTTATCCATTCAGTAAAATGGATTTGCTGTACAGACAGACAGACAACATAGTAATCACATGCGTTCAATTTAATTATTATTCATTTATTTAATTATTCTCTCATTAATTACATTTTTAAATATAAAACAAAATACATTTAAAAATATAAAAAACAGAATATTTATTGAAATTAAACTATTTTTAACGGAAGTATCGCGTGTTTTATTTATTTTGTTCGTCCGTGGTCGCAGGGAGTCTTCCCTGTGACCACGGACGCTGCAAAGCGTTCGAAACGTCAGGTTTCAACAAAATAAATAAAACACGCGATACTTCCGTTAAAAATAGTTTAATTTCAATGTGTAACAATCGCGAAAACCTAAGACAATACTAACAGAATATTTAATTATTATAATTATTATTATATTCAATTTAATTTACCTTTAGTGATGCGGAACCCTAAAAATGAAAAAATCGGCCAAGTGCGAGTGGGACTCGCGCACGAAGGGTTCCGTACCATTATCTATAAAAAAGGCAATAAAATCACGTTTGTTGTATGGGAGCCCCCTTAAATATTTATTTTATTCTATTTTTTAGTATTTGTTGTTATAGCGGCAACAGAAATACATCATCTGTGAAAATTTCAACTGTCTAACTATCACGGTTCATGAGATACAGCCTGGTGACAGACGGACGGACGGACGGACAGCGGAGCCTCAGTAATAGGGTTCCGTTTTACCCTTTGGGTACGGAACCCTAAAAACAGACATTCTGACAAACATCGTATCTCTTACTCTAACGGCATTAATAATATCCGTTTCATCGTAGGCACAACTTGATTTGCCTAATATTTCCCAAAATAAATATTAGGTTCAAATTTTAAATGATATGACTAAGTACTACATTTATCTAAAATTAAGCTTAAATTCATTCTCAGCAATTATAAAAAAAGATTTATTCTTAAGTACCCAATCGCAAAACTGTGAAATATGTGCATAGTTACAGAAATTTGTTGTAAAAATGTTTACAAAGCGGCAGGAGTCTGTAGGTATCATACAAACTGAATCAAAGAACTAGATACGTGGTACTGGAAAACTGTACTTTAAAGATACCCATAATTCTTATAATTTTAAGATTTGCTAGGGTTTTGGAGACCATAATAGGGCCCACCCAGCAGCCCTAGATAGACCGTACCAATAAAGTTTGTACATGCCGCATTGTGCCAATACTGCCGGCAGTAATCCACGCGAGCGGCCGCCTCGTCTCAACTTTTCCAATTCCGTTCGCCCATTTCTCAGGGTTGCCACACTAATCCCGGATTGTCCCAACTTTCATAACGGGAATATTCAAAAATGTTTTGAAAGTCGCGATGTCAAAAACTACAAATCAGATGTGCTCTGTGCGGAAAATGTTACAAACTTGTACGTCTTCCGCTGTGTGATGTTATTTTAGACGCGTTTCCGTTTAAGTACAATAGGCATATATTAATAGTTGAAATGTAATATTTTCTAGTGTCATTTCTTGGACTATATCAGGAAAGTTAGGGTTATTTGAAGATAGAGAAACTTTACATTGCATATCTATACATATAAAAATGAATGTTTGTCTGTATGTCCTCTATGGACTCAAAAACGGCTGGGCAGATTTTGATGAAATTTTCAGTGAACCTTCAGGTTAGCCCAGCAGGTGATCCTGTGAAGTTTGGTAGCGATCATATCACCCGTGCGAAGCCGGGGCGGATAGCTAGTATTGCATAAATCACTTCACCCATTTAATGAGTATCAGATTTTATTATGTGATTACATAATTTGTCTTTTATTTACATACACCATGGCTTCGCTTTGAATAAAAAAGTAAGCAAACAATACTACTTAATCTACTAATATTATAAACGTGAAAGTATGGATGTTTGGATGTTTGTTTCGTTTTCACTCCTCAACGCGTGAACGTATTTGGGTGAAATTTGGTAGGTAGATAGATGAGGTACTGGATTAACACATAGGCTACTATATATCCCGGCGATATGTTCCCGTGAGATAGTTTGGATGTGTAGAATCGTACTAAATTTGGATTCGCTTTCACGTATCAGCGGCTTTTCATCAACTACTACTATCGCACACAGGAGATAAAAGGCTACTTTTTATCCCGGTGATGTGTTCCTGTGGGATGACCCCTTCGCGAAAACTCTGCTTTATGATTCCCCGCTATTAGTCAACTTTTTCAACTCTAAATTTGCATGTGCTCACTCAAAATTAATCAATCTTATAATATTGTCTACAGAACTATATTGTAATTGAAATGTGAAGTTGCTTATGATTATGATCTCAACTACGATTATTATATTAACGACTGAACGGATTTGATTTTTTATTCCGGAAACATGTATAATCCTGTAAGGATAGCTACTTTTGTATAGAGATTGTTTATGTGACGCATAAATTGATAAGTTAGAACATGTGTCGCTTTTATTCCAAATGCACGTCTGCTGTGGAATAGATCTAGAGCGTAGAGAATAATAGAGACGTAAAGTCCAAATGTCTTAGAGGAATTTGTACTATTATGAATGTACAAGTATATGTATCTGTCGGTTAGTCCTTTTTTCAAATCAAAACAGAGCGACGCATTGATGTGTTGTTTTTTTTGTATGTAGATTTACTTTGTATGGAGGGCCCGTGTGTGTGCTACTTTTACCGCGGCAAAATATTTTACCACGCGGGCGAAGCCGCGGTAAACAGCTAGTATTTTATGAGGAGATTGAATAAATAGGCTGAAGAATCATTAGTTGAATGATCATTGTATTAACATTCTGTCACATGCAGCTTAGAATAAAAACTAGTCTCAGCCGAATTAGTAACTAACGTCTTCGTTTGGTTAAACTATTCGACTCCTTTTAAAATAACTTCGGACGTTACTCGGATTTCTCTTAGTTCCTGTAAGCGAATTAATTTTAACGATGTGACCCCTATAAATAGAGCTCTTATTATCTATCGATAACTTTAGTTCCTTGAACACTCACTTAACATTTTCTAAGCTTTCAAGACTCTAAAATATTTTACTCCTTTTATTGCCATATCATAAAATAACCTTAATGCAGAGTCTAATATAGGTATAAAAGTGGTCAAAATTCATTTCATTACATGCTCGAAATTGCTATGAGCCAATCCTAATGGATTAGGAAATTGAACAACGCTAGGAATAAGGTGCAACTAATTAGGTGTATAAATAAATAAATAATATTGGGAGATACATTGCCTGATAATACCTACAAAAATATAATTGAAACATTAATTAATTGGTATGTCAATAACGGCCGCCGCATGTTGCCAGCTGCATTATTCGGTCAAATAATCACATTCGGTAATTGGCGCCAAAGGCAAACGGCGATAATTAGGCTCGCTTATAAATAAATTCGTCATTTAAAAATTATGTTTAGCGAGCTTCGGGCTAGGACGATCCCGTGTATGGTTAATTTATAAGCCGATAAGTTCGCATTACCCTTGTAAAGTAAAATAATATGTATAGGTTTACACCGATTCATACCGGTAGATCGCGTGAAACGTAAACTCGCCAAACGCAAAGTCCGAATAAATGCCGTGCCTATACCTGCAATTCATAACTACTTTAATAAATATAGGTACTATTGAAAAAATGAGCTAACTATGGAGGAAAAGTTAATTGTAGATAGTCAATTTTACTAAACGGCAAGATTTAAAAAAAATTGAATCTTTGTTATTACGTAACTATTCATTACCTAAAAAACATTTAGATAATTAATAAAAACCATGTCCAATGGTTTATAAAAAAAGGGCTCAATGACAAATAAAAGTTCGTTATTTGTCATTGAGCCCTCGCGGGCTTTTTGACACGTATTAGGTATATTTGTAAAATAATTTACGTATTGTCCATGTTCCATATCGATTTGTATAAATTATTAGATGTCATGATCTACGTTAATTAGACGATCGAATGATTGTTAAAAACATTCGTCCTTATTATTGAGTATGTCGAATTACTAAAATTCAATATTTTTATCTGTGTTTCCGAGTTCTGGTTCTGGCACTGGTAAGCATTAAAAAAATGTGAATGCAATTTTATATTGAAAACCAAAAGAATATATTGTTTAATAATGTCTGCTATATTCATTACGTAATGTATTCTTCCTCCAGAGCCCGCTTGATTTTACCATATTAAATAATATTGACGAATATTTTTTATACGACATAAATAAATAATAATAAATATTGTCGGACATAGGAGGACATACAAGGATTCAACCCGCCTGATGTAAAAAGTGGTTCCCGCAGCCAATGAGCGATTGCAGTAAATAAGGTATCGTTCACTCATTGCGACACTGACTCCCAAGGTGATAACTGGTGACCTCACTCACTCGCAAGAACACAGCATCCCCCCAGGGAGTCGTTATGTGGCTGCGGTTTTTGCAAGAATACTTACCCCGATAGGCTACGCCCTACATCTCCTTACTTAACGACTGTTATCTATCGAAAACGACCAGGACGCAGTACGCAGTACGCGCTTTTCGAAGCACAGAGGAACTCCAAACGACTAACTTTATTCACAGACAGGCTGCGGCCGCGTGTTCGATGTGACTGACACTCCATCCAGCTCCTCGCAATACCTATTCAAGCAATTTGATCCCGTCTAGTTTTATTGTTATAGAACTTAAGTCTTTAACGTTATTGGGGACCTATAATTCCGTAATAAGACAGAACCGAAATTCAAAATTGTAGAATGAACTCAAGTAAAAATTATGGCCTTCTGAAAACTACGTGTATGTATCAGCTTATTCTATTTCAACAACTAAAACCAAACGCTTCCACATGACGCACGCTCAATTAGTCCATAGCTAAAAAAAATGTGCACCCCTTTTGGGTAAGTACACTTTGGGTATACTTTACCCGAAATATTCGATACTAATAAAGATCTATAACGAATACTTCTTTTTTAACAGGGCACTGTGATTAGTGTACAAGGTAATTTACCCTTTTTGTACAAATGTTTGACACATTATAAAAATAGTACCTAAATAAAATAGTGTAACAAACGGATGGCCTAGATTTGTTTTCGGATAACCATTATGAAAAGGAAAGGTTGACAAGATAGACAGGTGGCATCAACACATACACAAATTAAGTATCATTAATTTACTTAACATTCAATATAGTCGTACAGCTAAAAGGTAAGGCACTGTTCAGTAAAAGAATAGTTTAAAAGTTTTTTTTTTTTATTTCTTTGTTAGTAGATCTAATCTATACCTCGGTTTTTAACAATCTGTAATGAATATTCGAGCTTTGATCATCATTATAATAGCTAACCTAATAATCTCAATAAGTAAGGCGAACACGACTGGAAATGAATTAGTAAGGAAGTTAGAAGAGTGGGAAGGGCTTTGAGATATTGCGTAACGTAAGACACTGACCCAGACACACATACCAGTGGAAGGTAAAAAACTCCTCCAAGTAAAAAAACCGTCAAGTGTGAGTCCGACTCACGCGAGGGTTCCATAAAAAATATTTTAGCAAAATTGTAGCAAAAAAAAAAATATTGTGATGTAACTACAAATTTACGGTTTTCGGATTTTTCCTTTACTTGTACTACATGACAGTGCTTCTTACCAAATGTCACGATTCTAGGTCAATGGGAAATACCCTATAGATTTTGATTCCCTTGCGAATGTCCAAATATGCGCATAAACGAGCCGTATCTTTTGATTGCGTTAACTTAGAAGTTTGATTATTTCACTGCTCGAAGGGAGTACAGGCCTGAGTATTTGATATTAATTTCAGCTTGATAGCTCTACCTGTCCCTGAGAAAAAGGTCTTGACAGACGGACAGATAGGCAAACAGACGGACAACAAAGTGAGGGTTCCGTTTTTCCTTTTGAGGTACGGAACCCTAAAAACGGTAAGAATAAAAGAGTAAAATGAAAAGATATGTATGTTCCACATACTCGTAGCAAGAGTCTGGATAATGTTGTAGTGTTCACCGAAAGGAAGTTTTGAAGTCACCGAGGGGAACCAGCGCCTGTAAATCATTATTGTGGAATAAATACAATTTTTTTTTGCATTGTCAACTTGTGCTATACTCCATCTAAAACAATCAATTAGAGTTTATACCAATTAATTCCGGAAATAATATCGGGAACTACAAACGATAATACTTTGTATATTAATGGGATTAACTGTAAATAAAACCGCGAACATAAACTGGTGTGTTTTATATTCCCATTAACACGATCAGAAAGTGGAATCAAACCACAACGAGCAATAAACGTAAATTTTCCTAGGCTCATAGGTAACTTCAGAAGTAGTTTCCACTGTAACTTAAAGTCCAATATCATCTATCACATCGCATTTAACACTGAAACAAGTAAAGAATCGCAGTTGGTCTGGAAACGGCGCGTTCTCCCGGCCTTCCTATTATTACTCGGCCTAACTTTTGTAATCTACTAAAGAGGTTTTATTCGCGAAAATACGCATACTTACAACTGTATAATGTTTTGAGCGTGGTATCCTAGTTCCCCCGTCATTGTGCATTAACTATAATTAAGCAGAGTGCACATTTGTGTCGAGGAGCCGCACTTGCCACGTTCGGCCCTGTGTTGTGGCTTCATCATCGTGATTAGGGGATCGTGTGTGCTTTGGTTTACCGCTTGCACTTCAGTTTATGCTCTTAACTAGATGGATATAATTGTTACCACTTGGCTTCTACTTTGGGCTAAAGCTTTGAATGGTTACAGAGCAATATGATAGTGAGCTATTTACACTCCGTAATAGCTCACTATCATCTTTGTAACAAAAGCAAATTTACTTAGGGTACAACTTAGGGAATCGTTTATAAAATCCTTCATTAGTTGTGGAAGGAACTGTTATGAAACTGAGACCGAGTTTTCTAGGGATTGCTGCATGAGATTCTTCAAGAAAGCTGTGAAGAAGTTTTTGCACAGTCGGCTACGCACGTGTGACACCCTTGGTGCTGCAAGCATCCATAGCCTACCGTAACTGCATACTATCGGATGGGCTTACCATGACCAAATTGATCGTGTGTTATCAGAATGTGAAGTCAGGAACCTTAGAAACCAGCGAACGTGCATGAGGGGAGCTATGAATGTTAAAAAAGCGAGTGCCTGTGTAAGGACATGATTCGGATGTGGCGTTCGGTTCTCTCTGCCTACCCCGTAAGAATTCGGCGTGATGTTATAAATAATTATAGTAATCTTCGCGCCAGATCCTTTGCGGGGTAGGCAGAGAGCTACAAGACGCGGTCCATATACACTTCACTCGCTTGTCTAACTTTCATAGTTCTTTTCATGCACGCTCGCTGGTTCCTAGGGCTCCTGACATCACTTTCTGATAAAACACGACCAATTTAGTCATGGTAGATTAGTCTTGGTCTTCCTCGGCTTCTACATCCTTCCACTTTCGCATTGTATATCGCATTGTATATTTAGTTATTATTCATCATATTTCATCCTGCATTCTTTCTACATGTCAGTCAGACATGTCAGACTAACGGAGCATGCCTTTTCTTATCTTAACACCGATACTCTCTTTCAGACCAACTCTCTTTCTTACGTCATCATTACGAACGCGGTCAGCAAGCGTTATGCCACAAATTTTGCGCAGTGCTCGCATTACAACCGCATTTATTCTAGTTCCATGCTTTCACTGACACACCCAGCTTTCACTTTCATACTCGTAAGTTAGCGATGGGATTAGCATCGCGTTGTGTACAGTGAACTGTGCCTTCTTTCTTAGATTTCGGCTGCCTAGAAGTTTACCCAGCGCTCTATTCACGCTATTCCCTGTACTCACTCGTCTCTCCACATCAACAGTGTACCTTCCATCGCTGCTAAAAGCCTCTCGAAGATATACAATCTCATCCACTTGCTCCAACACTGTATCATCAACCGTAATCCTAGTGTTCGTTCATTTATAGATAAATGGTTATCAATAAATAGATAAATAATTTTATTAAAATATAGAATATATGTATTGTATTTCTCATTACACGACGATGGAAACGAATTAAAAATACTTACTCAAATTCTCATTGCCTATGGATAAGATGTGATTAAATGAAATTTAAAAAAATCCTGTTACGCCAACGAGTGGTCTAAAGAGTCATTACAATGACATACAAAATCACCTTATTATCTTATTTTCATTCAGGCAATGATAAACTCGGATTACAACAATTAATCCCGCGACAGCGTTTTGTCTTTAGCTTTAAATCGAAAGCTAAACATACAGCTCTGTATATTTAAATTTCTTGTATTAAAATGTGATCTTGATAGGTATGTCTTAGTCGAAACTGAGGTAAACTCTATGGACATTAATTTTCGAGAACTATGAGTTGTATTCTGGTGAATAAAGCCGATACCCTCATTACGCGGCCTGTGCCTAAATCTATTGGCGTATTGGAAACGGCGAACTTCCAATGAAATTGTATTAAAGTATTCGGTCATATTTCAACCGTAACAAGAAAACGAGGATTCAACCTCAATATGTGCTCAAGGTGTCGGTATTCAGTGAACCGAACTAAAGGAGCAAAGTTTGGGAATTCGCCCCCGGGGCCGATCCAACTTCTCTGTTGCAATAAATAAGGATTTTAGCGACAAATTACCACACGAAAACGTTCACCCTTTCTTGGGAAAGTTCTCAACTAGTGAAAATGGGATACGCAACTGAGAGCTGTTTGGCAATGCAAACAAAGGTTTCGAATCAATTTCACTCAAAGCCTGTAAATGTTTCTGGGAAAGCTCTCAACTCCCTTTGATCTGGTACACTATGCATGTCGACCGATCAATTTGATTTTCTTCTCATGTACTTTGACTAGAGTAGACTAGGGTGGCAAATTTGATCACGTCAAACGACATTTGGTACGTACTGGCATGAGATTACTCATATCTACATGAGCTGTTCCTGCATTTCTATTATGAATTCTTACCAGTAGGAATAATATGAGTTTTTTTCACAGTTGACCTAGATAGATTTATGTGTACAGTTGTTAACATATTATTTAAAGAAACACAACTGAGGAGTACTTACAAACTCTCACACATCAACCGTAACATGTTATGGTGGTTTCATAGTAAAACTGATAGGTACCTAAAGAGTTTTGTTATGACAGTTCTTACAGTTGAAGTATTTATATAACACTTTAATAATACGTTGACGAGCTTGTTGGCTCAGTCGTGAATGACGCAACTTTGACATCGACGCTCGTGGGTTCGATTCCCACACAAGACAAACATTTGTGTGCATGAACATGTCTGTTTGTCTTGGTCTGGATGTTTTTAAGAAAGGTAGGACGCATCAAAGCAGCCCGTCTGGTGAAGTGCCTCCACCTCACAGAAAACCGCAGCCAAATAACAACTCCCTAGAGGGTTGTTTTGTTCCTGCGTGTGAGTGAGGTTACCAGTAAGCTCCTAAGGAGTTGCTGTGTAAGCAGCAGAGTAGGCATTGCGCGAGTGATACTTAATATATTATCAGCTTTAATAGGCCACGGTAACCACTTTACATAAGGTGGGCCGTATGCTTATTGTATGCCTCCTGTCACTACTCATACTTATGCCCCTGCTGGGATACGGGAGGTTCTTCAACCGAAGGGGGTTTAAAGAATACTCCACCAAGTTGCTGCTCAATTGCGTAATTTCGGAATCCAGTGTTTTCAAGCCGCTTGAAGATACAGTATTAACTACTGTCATTTATCGACAACAATAGGGACCGATGGTTAACAAGTCCTCCGGGTAGGTCGAAGGACTGATAAGTGTAAATACACGATCAATCTCCACTGTATATGCAAATTAGGGATATTGTTGGATCTTTGCTATAAAAGATATGAAATACCATATAAACGTGGGAATTTTATACATTTTGCATGGTTATGAGTACATTAAATACTGCTCAATGATTCTTTGGACGTCTCAGCCATGCAAGATGAATGAAATAAGCAAGTTAAGCAGGGTCGACGGCAGCTTGTCTTTGGATGGGTTTCGTTATCTCGAGTTTCTCCGTACTCAGTGGACACGTTAAACCGTCGGTTCTAGCTATTCTCGATAGATGGTAGTCGTTATCCTAAGTTAGATATAATGTATCAAAAATAGCCCGCCTGGAGAAGTACCTACTCCCCATAGTAAGCAGTAGCCAAAAACAATTCCCTGATGAGTTATTGTGTCTCTGTTAATAAGTGAGGTTACCAGTAAACTCCTGAGGAGTTGCTGTAACAGCAACAGACAGAACAACGATATTTACTTTCTGTATTGCAAGCATTCATAGACTACTGTAACCTCTTTACATCAAGTGGGTCGTATTCTTGTGTGTCTTACGACGTCATGTAAAAAAAGCTTTATACGCACTACGCTCTATATGTATATATATCAGTGACACAGTTTCATATCCTATAGTTACGAGGACCGATATCTCAGTTGATTATTAGTTAAGGACGTTAATAGCCAAAGCAAGTCATTAATTAAAATTACTCAAATAAACACTGTCTCTCATATTTCCATCGCTTCTGGTGGTGGCAGTGTTTCGGGATCATAATAAAGACATTTTCCACGGTGATAGACCGTCCGATATCTTATTACAGCGAGCTTGTAAACTGGCGGAACGCTCCCCGAATCACTGCCTTTATGGCCTGCGCTCCCGATATTCACCTTCATGAACGTTTCAAACGAAACCTAAAACAACCTAAAATGCTCTCTCTTCCCAAGTAACAAGACTCCAAACATATTGACGGGCTCTGAAAGGCGGTGTGGGCTGATATAGGCAGATTTTTTTGTCGACTGTGATGGATAAAGCGAAGGAGAGGAGGGCGACTTGATTGAAAATCCCGTTAAAGGAAAGAGGTGCTTTTAGGAGTTTTCGAAAGGAAGGAACCTGACGTTTGGGATTTGATCATCCATCCGAGTATCTGTTTTACTACTACACACTTGAATTACTTGGGGCTCGATCGGAAAACGAAATACTATTTAATAAGTTTTGTATGTCTAGCTCACGATCGTCGATACGACACACGCTTCGAAGAAATGGAATTCTAATAAGTTTAACAGACTTCAAAACGGGTTAAGTGCGAATTGAACTCATGCGTGAAGATTCCGTGGCACTATATGCAATTTACGTTTCAAAAAACTTCATCAAAATCGATAGTTTAGTTATCAACATTCAGATACCCAAAAATTAATTTTTCGCCTAAATTCGGTTGGGAAGCAACTGCTATATACTCGCACATAAACTACGAGTATCTCAACAAGATGTCTGATGAACTAGTGACAACTTTTAGACCTAGAAATAGAAAGAACCCACATGATTCAGTCCTATATCTCACTAGCTTTTTAGCATTTATACCTCTTTTCATGCACACTCATCGACACGCCTAATATCACCTGATAAAGCTGACAACCAATTTATATGAGGTAGACGAGTCTTGGATTTCCTAGGCTCCTACTACATATACTCATATACGCACCCTTTACACTTTCATCTTGCATTTCTTCGCTCCTTCTCTTTTCATAATCCTTTCGGAGTTCGCACGCATGTATGCACTTGCCAGTATCTCCTCTCTCTCAACACATAATAACCCTTTCATTCTTTTCAGATATATCAAAAATATCCATCACAAACTTTCAAAATTTCGCAAGTTCCTGAACACACACTGAGCGTAAGCTGCAACGAGGAATACGATACGATGCCAAGAGAAGTCGTGACTATACTACTGTAATTTCTTAAAGCAGAGACTAAGCGGGTAGAAAGTACTACATCAACCCCTAGGCTAGGATGATCGTCTCGGTAGACCAGACCAGAGGGCCATCATTCCACCGAAAGTATGGTGAAAATCCTCTTAAATTTGGAAACATTTGAGAGAACATTGAAACACTAACGACATTGAAAAAATTATAAAAAGCCGGTCCTTGCGTATATAATAAACAGCGTATAAAAGCACGCCTGTCACCCATTGAGGTTAGTAGATACTTTGAAACGCCAAGTGCATCGATCCAAACATACCTCTCTCGCTTCTTCCACACTCATTAACCTCTTCGTGCGTGCTCTTCGATTTTGGGTGCTTTTGATTTGGCCCTTTATTAACACATCAGCAATTTGATCTATATACAAATACATACAAAACAAAAATCTTTATTTCCTCTTCAAAGTTTCTTATTCTACTATTACTACACACGAGTGCTAGTCGCTGGAATCTCCCGTTAAGCATTTAATAATGCTTGTGTTAGGGGACTCCGCTCTTTCATTCATATACATACATAATTTCTTATACATAATTTTGTAGTGAATTTAAATTCATTAAACATATTTAAATATGACATATGTATATTGAAAATGTTAAAAGTTACTGATTTCGTACAAATTTAGTGTAAAATTTAGTGTAGAAAATCACCGTCTTTTTTAAATACATTACCTTAATCAATGTTCTTTGAGCCCTTACAATTTCTAAAAATTTTATTTTGAAGGCTCCTCCCCATATGGGTATACAGTAAGATAATACGCATTAGACCAAGACAATATAAGTTCTGTTAAGAAGATTATTTAGAGTATTTTGAGTGTGCAGCAGCATTTCGAGGTATAATGTGTTAATGTGTTTTAATGTTTTAAACATCCAAGTAAACTTTATAATTTTGGTGTTGAAATGTTTCATCTGGGGATATTATGTCAATTTCTGGTCGATAAATACGCCCAGGTACTGTGGCTCACCTTCTTTATACTAGGACAGTTACATTTCTTATTATATATATCCTCACACTCATGTATAGGCAGAATTAGGTTGTGAATTTTCGTAAGTATATATAATTCATCTTGTTTGTGTTAAGTGTGAGTAGATTATTTTTTATCCATTTGGCAACTAGAGCCTTTCCTTGTTGAGCGCTGTATTTGATTGTATCCCATGTCAAACCAGTGAAGACGATTGCAGTGTCGTCGAGATAGGAAAAAAAATGAAATTTTTGATGTGCATATATTACACAGATCGTTTATATAAATGAGAAATAATATAGGGCATAAACGCTCCCTTGTGGGACACCCAAGCTACTTCAATGTCTTCACTGGTATGTTGTTCTCACTTAACTTTTTGTTTGCGGTCTGAAAGATAATCTTTAAAAATCGACAGTTGTGTATCTCTAATACCATTTATTTCCTCTCAAATGATTGCGTGCAATATAGGCGATTCTCCTATTGCATTAATATTAATATCTTTACTGTGTTATTACTGGTACCCTATTTAATAAGACTGCGGTGGGTGAAGCTCGGTTTACTCACTACGAACATAAAAAGATCTACTACTGAGAATTTCGTTCAATTTAATAATAAAATGTACATAGTATTTTACACGATCCCTTTCAGCTATGTCTTTTGGAAGGGACCAAAGGGTCTTTTTAACCTTATTCGAGTATATACATCGAATGGTTGTGTAAAACATGAAAGCTCAGCTAGGTATTATGTTGTGCGTAAAAGGAAATTTAATTTGTGACTGAACACTGTTGGTGAAATGCCTTGAGTTTCTGCGTTGTAGGCAACTAGGGACCTATTAGGACGTTTTAACTTTCCTTAGTAGGAATAGTTCTGCAATTTTGCATGTATGGGTATCCGGTACGAGTATTTACTAGTTTGGTGTGTGTATATTTTGTTATAAAAGGTTGGGAGGCAAACATACACACGATCCGCCTAATGTTGATGAGCTCAGTGGCGCAGTGACGTAACGCGCTGTTACGCTACTTTGACACTAGCGCTAGTGTGTCCGATTCCCACACGGGACAAACATTTGTGTGCACGCACATGTCTATTTGTCCTTGGTCTGGGTATTTTTTATAATAAGTATATATTTACAAAAAAATAATATTTACGTATGTTTATCAGTTGTCTAGTACCCATAACACAAACTTCGGGGCTAGATGGCGCTGTGTAATTTTTCCGACAATAAAAAAAATTTGGAAACATTTGTGGTAAAGGTTTTTGTATAATTACAACGAGTAGCATTTACTGTGCTAACGCAGGAACTCCTCGAGATCTTCGTACAAAACACTCCAGGGATTTATTATTTAACTACAGTTTTATGTGAGGTGGAAGAAAACTGCACCCTTACTTCTCTTACCTCAGAACCTTGTTTATTGGTTGGCAGGGCACACTACCTGCATGGGCAGCGTCTGGGAAACTTCAAAAAATATTCTCGTTTATATACCTTAATCTTTATGACCAGTGTGTGATGATAACTTATGGCGATGCGATGGAAAAAACCATGCCAGGAGTTTCTTTATATTATGGGAATCAATACGAGCATATCCCTAGTAGTCTCTAGTTACGTTACTGCTGTAGAGCAGCAAACTGGGACAAAAATGTTTACCAAATTCAAGACCGTAAGTTACTAAACATTTGTAACTAGGTACGCTAATAACATCAGGAATAAGTCTATAACTATGCCCCGCACACACTACGCATTTTCCGTTTTTGGCGACACCGTAGAATGATGCTGATATAGGTACCAATTAACAGCCGCTATCATAAAGCTATCCGAACCAGCGAACTTAAAAAAACAATCCAAACGCTTGTGCAGCAAAGTGAAATTTTGTAGAGGTAAAAGTACATTTTTTTAACAACACAGAATTTTAACGTAATTACTTTTCACTTATCATCAGGTTATACGTTAATATAGTTGGTTTATATTTTTAATGTGTTTATACATGTAACTTGAATTTATTATAGGGCATTTTTTTAGTTTTAACAAAATTACCTTGGGAAGACAATTGTATATTTTTTTCCGTGGTAGGATACTCTTATCTTATCTGATTTAAAACTCATTTATAATTTACCTATAAATAAGTGTCATTCTGTTAATTGTTTACATGTCCCTTTTTTTCGTAAAGATCGTTTATAAAACATGGGAACATTTTAATTCAAGATAAACGATAGTAAAAATATAAAACGTTGCTAAGATTAGAAGTTGTGTGTAATGCTCTTTTTCTCATGTAATAATTATTTGATTGATAAACATTGAATCTGACGTTTGTTTTGATATACTTATTTAATGTATTTTTATGTAATAGGGGTTAAAGTATGAAATTGCCGTTTTATAGTAATAGATACTTTGAATTGACATTAAACGAATGTGATGTAAAGTGGATTGTTTACGATAACCGTAAGCGAATAATGCAATGGCTGACCCCAGGTCAAAAGCCGCAACAGTGCCTTAAAGCAAAGCTTACCAATGAAAAGGTAATGGTAACTGTTCGGTGGTCTCTTCACTGCGTTGTTCACTATAGCATTCTGAGGTCTGGTCAAGCAATAACAGCAGATGTTTACTGTGCCGAACTGCGAACAATGATGGCGAAACTGGCAGAGAAACACCCCCGACTCATGCATCGATCTTCACCATTATTGCTCCTTGATAACGCAAGACCTCACACTGCACAAGAAACCGTTGTAACTCTACAGGACCTGCAGTTAGAAACCATACGTCATCCTCCCTACTTGCCAGACCTTGCTCCAACTGACTACCATTTTTTTCGTGATTTGGACAATTTTCCACGTGGTAACAAAATTACTTTCCAGGCGGCAGTACAAAATGCTTTCACACAGTTTGTTGAATCTAGATCCCCAGAGTTTTATCGCAAATACATAAATAAACTTCCGATTAGATGGCAGCAATGTATAGATAATGAGAGTAAATATTTTGTTTAAATAAATATATTATCTTAGAAAAAACGTGTTTTAATTTTTCAGTGCAAATGGGCAATTTTATACTTTAACCACTAATATTGAAGAATAATTTAAATAATTTATTCCGAAACATGGCGACTCCGTAGTATGTATAAGATATGGTTGCATCTCTGGGACAATAATACCAAGTGATTTTCTGTATTTAAAGTGTAGTTAAGCTCTGTACTGTAATATTAGCTCACAAGATCAAAAGAGTCTGCGTTAAATGAAGATTATAAAAAGTTAAATACTTGGATTTTATTGTCTAAGATGAGACAAGCTTTCTCTTACATCTTTTATTTTTATATAATGAATAACTTCAGACTTTTATGTCAGTGGTACTATTGACGCTGGGTGATGGATATTGTACCAATTCTCCCGATTAGCTTAAATGGATATTATTATATTTGTACTACGATGCATCAACATGTCTCTTTGTCTTGGTCTCGGTGTTTTTAAGAGATATAGAGCGCATCAAAGCAGCCGCCTGGGAAAGAACCTCCACCTCACAGAAAACCGCAGCCCAATAACAAGTCTCTGGAGGGTTGTTGTGCTCCTGCGTGTAAGTGAGGTCACCAGTAAGCTCTCAAGGAGTTGCTGTGTTAGCAGCAAAATGGCATCGCGCGGGTGATACTCAAGGTATCACGCTTTATATCAGGTGAGCCTAATGCTTGTACGCCTCCCGTAGAGGTATAAAACAATGCAATAATTGTACACAATAATTATACACTTAAAATGGCACATCTGTCCCCGATCTTCGATTTAATGCATTTACAACATACCAATCAAATAGAAATAATTTAGTCCTAAATAGATTTTTAGTTTAATCAAACTAAAAGCTTTTAAGTAACTAAACTGTTTGTACCATATAACGAATATAATAGAGCGGGTGCGTGCTGGTATGTATATGACCGTAAATCGAGTAAAAGCGTTAACAAAATTTTAAGCTCAATTTTTCTACCAAACCGTCAAAGTAATTGCTCTGGTTTTTAAATAGTTGGTTAATCTTGATATATTTTATTCCTAATTAGATTTTCAGCTTGATTAGACATGTAGTTTATTAGTTATTTAAAAATTAGGACTTTTCCCACAAAGTCTGTAATTTGCTAATAGGTAAAATGCCACGTTACCTAGTTTTTTTTCTGGTATTTTTTTATACCACTAAGGTGGCAAACAAGCATATTATGGCCTGTCTGATGGTAAACAGTCACAGTAGTCTACGGACATTTGAAACACCAGGGGTGTCACACGTTGCCGACCCTGTTATGGCATATTGTCATTTTTACAATATATATATATATTTTAATGCACACGATTTCACAGATAAGGCTATATTTTTACGAAATGAAAATAAATATTGAAATCTTTAGCTTTTTATTTGTAATTCTCCTCCCAGCCTCCAATAGGGTCCTATCCTAGTTACTGTGTTGTTGCCACTGAGGTGGCAACGCGCGAGTATAATCTTTATGTGGCGCAAATGCTTGCATGCTTCCATACGTTGTAATTTCCAATCTTTGTAAAAAGATTAACCTAGATTATTTTTTGAGCAGTTCTTTACTAATGATATAATAGTCTCGTCAAAGTAAGTTCAGTCACTTCGTTGATCGACTCGGACAAACAGACGAAAAATTAATAATGAGTGTTTCGGTTTTAGTAAAAAAAAACCGAGAGGACAGAAATTAAGCTTCATACAATGCGCTCTCGAGCAATGCACGCTTACACCTCTCTCACGGACACGAATCCAGGAACAGCTGGAACAGTTTGAACGCAAGCGCCACCCGCTGTAGACCCGTATTTTGTGACGGTTTCACGGCTCACATAATCCGTAGCTAAATAGCAACTATCTATAGGGTTGGTGTGTTCCTGCGTGTGAGTGAGGTCACCAGTAAGCTCCTAAGGAGGTGTTGTGTAAGCAGCAGAGGAGACATCGCGCGAGTTATACTTAATATATTACAATAGTTAATAGGCTACGGTAACTGATTTACATCAGGTGGCTCGTGTATGCCTCCCGACGTTGTATAAAAAAATCGGCCAAGTGCGAGTCGGACTCGCGCACGAAGGGTTCCGTACCACTATCTATAAAAACGGCAAAGAAATCACGTTTGTTGTATGGGAGCCCCCCTTAAATATTTGTTTTATTTTAATTTAATTATTCATTCTTAAAGTGAATACATAACTAAACATTCTGTGAATATTTCAAGCTTCTACCTGTTGCCGTTATCAATATCAAGCAAAAACGAGCAAAAAAATCACGTTTGTTGTATGGGAGCCATCTTAAATATTTATGTTATTCTATTTTTTAGTATTTGTTGTTATAGCGGCAACAGAAATACATCATCTGTGAAAATTTCAACTGTCTAATTATCACAGTTCGTGAGATACATCCTGGTGACAGACGGACGGACAGCGAAGTCTCAGTAATAGGGTTCCGTTTTACCCTTAGGGTACGGAACCCTAAAAACCTCACCTTCGATTTGCCGACGATATCGTTCTCATGGCAAAGTCGCTGGAGGGATTTAGCGTTGTGCTCAATGACCTCAATAGCGTTTCGTATCAGGTAGGTCCTAAGTTGAATATGGATATGACTAAGACAATGTCGAATGCCCATATTACACCTATGCCGATCGCGGTTGGAAGCACTAAGCTCTAAGTTATTGACGAATATGTCTACCTAGGGCAGATTATTTACTTAGGTAAGCCAACTTCGACCGAGAGATCAACAGACGAATACAACTCGGCCGAACAGCGTTCAGAAAACTTCCACATCTTCTTGTCCAAAAAAAGCTCTAGATCGCTCAACGTGCTATGGAAAGATCTGTGCTCGGAATTTCTCTGCGTGTTATAATCACAAATGTGGACATCAGTAGAACTAAGGTAACCGACATAGCCCACAGGATAAGCAAGCTGAAGTGGCAGTGGACTGGCCACAGAAGGTTCTCGAATAGCGTCCCTGTAACTTCAAAAGGTTACTGGGCGTCGGTGGATGTACGAGTAGTTAACGCAGGATCCAAACGAATAGCACTCTAGACGGAGGCCTATGTTCAGCAGTGGACGAATACGGGCTAAGATGATGATGATACCATTTAGAGATGAGGCAGAACTTTGAAGAAATCCTATTGACCATTTAAATTAGTGAAGAATCGCGGGGGATGGTGTGAAGAAACAATAACATCAACCAAGGTCTTGTTAACGGTGCTATGGGGGCTTTTATTCCTATTCTTCCCGCTTCAATCGAAACACCTATCCTTTCGCTTTCCTGCAATCAATGTGAGTAATTTCGTGAAAAGGGACGGATGTGTGTAACAGGAAACCGGGGAAGCGAGAACCAATGAGCGCGCGCGAAGGTAGATTTGGCCGTCAGATGGTACCAACCCATTTTTCGAGAGGTTGGTAATATTGATAAGTCTACTACAAATACTACTATTATACTCATATGTACTGTAAATTATATTATCAATAATAAAATAATTTACAGTATGAGTAACAAAAAGCCACATACACATAACCTATTACAAAGTCAATTCAATTTTTATCGTAATTTGACTGATAGATGTCAAAATGTATTAACTGATTGATTGACAAAGGTGTCAATAATCACTCAAATTAGGACAAACAATGCTACAGACAACAATCTAATATCTATGTTAAGAATATTACTGATACTTTGTTGCATTTTTAATTAATAATGCAATATTAATGATAAAGATAAAGATAAAAATTCTGTATTTGCCATTGGCCTCATGGGCACTTAGACACGTCTTACAGTTTTTGAAATATAATCTTATTGTATCTTACGAGTATTTAATTCTCTTTTTACTTTTTTCCTTTTTTTATCTACTAGCATTTCGGAAATGACCATTGGCTAAGAAGAAATGCCGAAAGAAACTTGCCAATATAGATCTCTTTTAAAATTGTCAATTAGATATTACAAAAACAAAAAATACATAAGCATATTGGTACAATAATGATATCAAATGGTAAAATTAAATATTATTAAGAACAGGTGGTCTGTGCTGAATTATTTCCAGATATCTTTGTCAGTTATATATTCTTCAATTCTATAATAAGCCCTTCTACAGAGAGTATTTTAATGTGCAATACATTGTCAGGAAAGGACAGAACTGTTTCAGGCAACTTAGTATAAAATCGAATACAATTTACAAGAAAAGATCTACCAGTCCTAGCAAGCCGATGTACCGGCATAGGTACACAACTTATTTCTACTTCTAAGTTTTTCACTGAAGTTTGAAAACGACCTTAAATTTTTACGGGCATACATTATGTTTTCATAAATATATTGAGAAGTAACAGTGAGGATATTTATTTCCTTGAACAGTTCCCTGAGGGATTCTCTGGAGCCCATGTTATAAATAGAGCGAATGGCTCTTTTATGTAAGATAAAAATTGTCTCAATGTCAGCCGCCGTTCCGCACAACAGTATACCATACGACATAATGCTGTGAAAGTAGCTGAAATCGACTAAGCGCGCAGTAGCCTCATCCGTAAATTGCCTGATTCTCCTAACTGCATATGCAGCAGAGCTGAGCTTACCGGCTAATTTATTTATGTAAATTATATAATCAAGTAAATCTATGTATAACTTCACGCTAAAACCATTGCGGGGTAGGCAGAGAGAACCGAGCGTCACGTGGCTCGATCCTTACACACCTCACTCGCTTCTTTATGCTCGCTTCATTAATTGCTCCTGTCATGACTAATTTGGCCATGGTAGATAAGTCTTGTTTTTCCTCGGCTCCTACATTCTTCCACTTTGCATTGCATATCTACTTCGTCATTCTTTTATCCTGCACTCTTTCTATATGTCCAAACCCACTGAATATGCCTTTTCTTACCCTTACCAGAAGCCTACCCTTACCGGCAGGGTGCTCGTTAACTGGTTACGTCGATGACTGCTTATTATTAATAAAAGCTAATTCCAGATCAAGTATAGTAAAACTAGCCAGTACTTGCATTGGCCTGATTTCAGACTGGGGCTATCGTAACCGTCTCAATTTCGCACCCCACAAAACATATCAGCTCTTGCTTAAGGGAAATTTGCAGGTTCCGCCGCGATTCCACTTCAGTGGAGTATCAGTTGCAAATAAAAACTCGGTTTGTTACTTGGGATTACTGTTAGGCAAAGATTGGAGAAAAAGCCAAAAAGAACTTTTATGTGTTAACTCGAATTTCCACCTCGATGTGGAGCTTAACTTTTAAAACGAAAAATTATTTACACAGCCACATTTTTATGGATGTATTACGTACGGTTCACCTGCATGGGCTGATAGAGCTACCATAGGTAATGCGCGTCGTAAGTTGCTGCATAGTCAGCGTCTCGCTTTAATATCTTTAGGTAAATCATATAGAACTGTGAGCACCGAGGCACTACCAGTGCTGGCAGGCGTATTACCAGTTGACTTAGAAATTCAACGCCGGGCTTTAATGTACTACATATCCAAAAACATACACCCTGACTTTCTAAAACACCGCGATATTTACAAAATACTTACATTGTTCAAACCAATTGACGAGGTATTTGAAACTTTACTGTCTGTATGGCAAGAAAGATGGGAAACTTCTACTAAAGGACGCCACTTGTATCTGTTCTTTGAATCAGTGCCAGAGAGATTAAGTAAAGAATGGCTAGAAGTCGATCATCCCGTTGCGCAATTTTTTACTGGACATGGAAACTTTAGAGCTAAGCTCTTTTCGTTTAGACTTGTGTCACCGCCTTTATGTGAGTGTTCTACGACAAATCATGAATTCGAGCAAACAGCACATCATGTTCTCTGGGAGTGCGATCTTTTACGTCAGGAGCAGGACGATATGTTAAATTTCTTGCATGTCACATCCGGAGTAGTCTACTATTCTGATTTGGTGGCAATAAGGGAGAATTACCGGGCGTTTAGGCGGTTCTACAATCTATATTATTGGAATCGATGTGTTAGGTAACAACTCGCAATTTAGGTCACGATAGTGTTAGATATCTAATAAACCGTGGTGCACGGCAGTTGAGCTTCACTTGACTAGCCATCTCTTTGAGGTTTTTTAATGCCTTATTTGTCACATTGCTGTCTCCCACTTTGCCAAGAGGGGAAGTCAAATTGAAAACTTCCTACTCTTACAAATTTCAATTACAGAGTTCCTAGGCAGCAGTAGTTTAACCCCTTGACAGCAATAAACTTCACTGTTCATTGCCTTTTTGGTGGTCGCCGCTGCTAATTCTGGCTACACAGGAGACACAGTCCCATTATGCCTTTTCTTACTTTAACACTGACACTCTTTAGACCAACTCTGTTTCCAACATCATCATTGCGAATACGGTCTATACGCGTTAGGCCACAAATTTTGCTCAACGCTCGCATTTCGACCGCATTTATCCTACTTTCATGCTCTCTCCACCGTACTCATCTATGCCTTCTATAGGTAAACGTTGGGACCAGCACTGCATTGTGTATAGCGAGCTGTGCCTTCTGGCTCAACTTGTTACTGCCAAGAAGTTTTCCCCACGCTCTATTCACACTATTCCCAGCACTCACTCGTCTTTCCACATCAGCGGTGTACCTACCATCCCTGCTGAAAGCGCATCCAAGATCAATCAATCAATCTTATTCACTTGTTCCAACACTTCATCATCAACCATAATCCTTAGATTGGTTTTGATTTCTTCTCTTTCAAATACCATTATTTTTGTTATCTTCGCACTCAATAGTAAGCCTTTCTCCATACAATCGTCTTTCATTATTGTGGCCAGTGTTTGCAGTTCAGGTGGTATTTCTGCTAATATCACGGCATCGTCTGCATGCAGCAGACAGTTCACCACTAGGTCACCCATGCGCAATCCTACATTCGTTGACATTATTCTCTGCAGACAACTATCGAGATACAGAATAAACAGCCTAGCAGATGGCATGCAACCCTGTTTGACATCAATTTTGACATCATACCAAAGTGACATGCTACCATCCATCCGCACACATACTGAGCAATCCTTGTAAATGGACTGCACAGAGCACTGCACGGAGCAGTAAACCGTCAATCCTATTCGTCTCTTCAATACAAAAAGTATTAAGCAGAATAAAGGTTCCAAAGTGTTCGCAAGCATTCTGTCTGTTGGTCGAAGCCAACTCTTTAAATAGCTTAAGAACAGCAACGCCCAACAACTTTGCCAGTTGGACACTTGCGATTTCAAACACCACTGCAAGTGCTTCGCATCCGTGGTTACGGAATAAAGAACCGCAGGTTCACCATACCGACAAACACAGCAGTGATATTTTGCACTAAGAATTTTGCTATGAATTGATTTTTTTCATGAATTTGAAAAACGGAATGTTTCTCGTAGTATTTTTGGACAAAGTTCCTAATAATGGGATAAAAATATCTTCCAAGGGACAAGGTTGTTTAGTCATGGAATCTTTGTCTGCTATTGATTTCGCGAAATAATGGCAATTATTTTAATGCCTGTCGGGACTTCTTCCCGCGCTTTTGACGAGTAACATTGTTGTTATACTTGAAATTTTTACAATTTAGTATAAAATTAGTTTTATGTGACAATTTTAGTAATGAAAAAACTCAAATATAACACGTTTATGCACTTTTTGAAAGACGTGAATAAGTTCATCAAGAAAACCTTGTAAAAATCACTATCGTTTTACGGGTGGTATTTAAACTGGGTTGATTGGGTCGAGGTACCCTTCCCAAGTATTTTTTTAGCACAGTTCCTGAAGCTGGAACATAGAATTAAGATTTTCAAATGGTTCTATACTGATGACTTGACTGTATGGGCTAGATCCCTTTGCCTTTCCCCTCGGGGATAAAAAGAACCAAAAAAAAAATGCCTGTCGGTAGGAATGAGCGATATAGATATATTATCGATATTGATATCGGTATCGACATTACGATATTAACGGCCACAAAATATGAATATTTAATAATTTATTACGGTACAAAACAATGATCAACTATAAGTTATGTACTGCAAATAATCTTAGAAATAATAGACATCATATTTTTATTAGAATCTATTAAAAAGTACAACAAAGTACGGGTAGAACAAAATTAAGAAAAAAAGAATTTTTATTTTTTATGGAAATGTTAAGTAGGTATTGATAAATATAATGGACCTACATACATGTTATCGTTTGACTGTAGGTAGGCTACAGTTTACTAAAAGTCCCATAGATTTTTGTCAATGATCTGCAATATAAGCAACTTCGATAGCAGTTTTCTTCGAGCCAATTCCGAGCCACTGCGAGACTTCTTTACCTCTCTCCAAAAGAGTCTCGTATTTGCTTCGAAGTTTTCGTCAGCATTCATAATTTGTCTTTCACTAAAGCCTTGATTTCATTCTTGCATGGAAGGGGCATTTCTTTCTTTTTCTTTCTCATAATATACTTTCATTTAGGAGCAAAGATGCTACGTAAGCGTTCAACGCTTTCTTCTTTCTTGCTACGGAGGATTCAACCTCCGCATCCCACCAAGCATCACCTGTTTTCAATGTTTTACACCAACCTTTCAATGTTTTATGCCTCTTTTATCAAATAAATACATTTTCATTGTATTTACTTGATTACTGACGTAAACGAGCTATATATTCTAGTTGCTTATTACCAAGGGGCGAAAAATCCCCGGCAGAGATCCGGCTATCAAAAACGACGACGACTGGACCTGGCAACATATGTGCATTGAGGACTGACGAGAAAATCACAGAGCTGGAAGAAGAAATAGACAAGTTGCATTGGGATGTCATTGGATGATGCTCTGCAATATAAGCAACTTCGATAGCAATTTTCCTTTGAGCCGAAGCTGGTACAAAATCCGACTAACCTTTGAAAATAGCCTCTCCGGCATTCATTTTTAACAATCATGTCATTATTATTGCAGCTGGCGTCTGAACTATCTTCAGACTTGTGAGTGAATAAATGAATTCTGACTGAGATTGCCAATATATTCCTAACATAATTTAGAGTAAATTTAATAATTTTAATATTATTATTTTGAGACATTATAATGAATATTTTATTAACTCCATGATACATTTCTATTTTGTAAAATATTGAACAAATAATAACGATATTTTTGTTATGAATATCGATAGTTTGGACTTTAATATCGATTTTTAACGTATATCGAAATATATCGCACTACCTGTCAGTGAAATGTCAAATAGTCCATTTTCATTCCGTTCTGTCTAGCTACGTGATTAATCTGCCACTGTACTACAGCGGTTGTTTTACTTAAATTATTGATTAGTTCTTATTAGAAATACCTTTTCTCCCATAGTGCATCATGGGAGACTCCCTCGACGGGAGTGAAAATACACCAGAGGCTCAAAATGTCGTCGTGGTCGAATTTCAAGACTTCGCAAATTACTTACGTCGAGCGGCAACGGTACTTTTGCCTGAAGATGACATCGTTCCACCGGGTCTCAATGCTGCACTTGACGAGAAAGTGAATCAAGACTGCATCCGAAAGTTCATCTGCGACCCGCAAGTGTCCTCGTTGTACCTACAACGTTTTTCATCAAAAGGTTTGCTTTGCGTTTTATTTCGAATATTGATCAGACAGTATGAGATCATCCTGCATGCGGATTACGCATCAACAGTAAAGCATCTAATTATGTAGAAAGTCACACAGTGTAGTTCTAATCCGATTATCTTTCTACATTTTTCATATACCTACCTAGTTTCACATTTTTGTTTCTTATCACGAATATGTAATGAAACCTAATTCGTTTAATTTACGAGAATAGTTGCTATTCTTAGTATGGATATACATATATAACTATATGTATGCATTAACTTTAAATAAATAATTGCAACAATTGGTATTCACTTTTAAAATATTGAATTTTTTTATTGGTAGTATATATTTCCTGTACATAAAGTACCAACCATAAATAGTACTAATTTACATTATTGTCATAAAATTAAGAGTTTCCACGGAGGAGGGAGTCCTGTTCCCATCTTAACCCGACGAGTTCCGACTGGCATAATTATATCACTCGCTTATATATACTGAATAATGGTAACTGCAGGATCTGACGGGTTAAAAAACTTGTGAATGTGTAAATTTCGAAAAAAATATTTTGTAAATTGAGATTATGCCTTCATCAATAATCGTGTAACCTATAGTGAGAGTTAACCAAATCTCTATTAGGATACTGTGGCGCTGCAATAGTGGCCCAAAGGCTAGATCTGGTTTACTCGCTTTGCTAGCTTGGTTTTTGTTGATCACAGTTCAAAGCTGATTTAACACAGCAAGGGTGTTTTACGCAATTTCAATAAACATTAATTTTTAAATTATTTATTACAAGCCTAAGAGAGGTAGGGCGCATCAAAGCATCTGAGGCAGTACCTACACCTCACAGAAAACTGCAGCTAAATAACAACTCTCTTGTTGGGTTATTATGTTCCTGCATATGAGTGATGTCACCAGTCAGCTCCTAAGAAATAGCTGTGTCAGCAGCAGAGGAGGCATAGTGCAAGTGATACTTAATATATTACAAGCATTATACAACATAGCCTATACAACATATATTGAATGTATATACAAATTACAATTAAGAATACTAAAAATTATTTGTCCTGAAAACATAAAACAGAAGTGTAATAATAACGAAAAGGAACTATTTAAATACTGTAACATTATGAGAGTTTATGATAAAATTGATTTTCAAATTTTAACAGAGTCAAGTAATGCCGATTATTTAAAAGAAAAATCAAGACCTAGTTACATGAGGACACTGACAAATAAAAACAAGTATATAATACCTAAAGCAACCAACTTGTATGGCGCCAGAGTTTCTAGTTGCTTGATTCCGACTTGTTTAAATAAATTGCCAGAAGAGTTGCAAAGCATGTACCTACAAAATCCCAAAACATTACATCCAAAATGT
The DNA here is from genome assembly GCA_947507595.1 of Pyralis farinalis. NCBI lineage: Eukaryota > Metazoa > Arthropoda > Insecta > Lepidoptera > Pyralidae > Pyralis > Pyralis farinalis. The sequence goes on from OX382274.1 coordinate 21,657,992, forward strand.
CCCTTGACTTACATCGGAATCTAGAAAGAAAGAAAATACATCTATCTACTTGGTTATGTAAATGAAATTGTGTACAAATAAGATTTAACTCAGCGACTCGCCTACCCAGATAAACCCTGTGAGGTTTTCGTGGTACGGCATTAATATGTGAAAAATAGAAGTGTGAGAATTTTATAAATAAATAAAAAAAAAAAAAATTAATAGGCCACGGTAACTGCTTTATATCAGGTGGTACGGCCCACTTGCTGGTATATGCTTCCGAACAGAGTTTAAAAAAAATACCTATCTCACTCATTTGTACACTGAACTATGTCAATATTACATCACATTGCCCTCAAAAGTAAGCAATTTCTAGCTTCCTGTTCACTCTAGATATGCAACAATAGGAATTGTGACTTGGCTGCGGTCTTCTATGAGGTGTAGGTAATTCAGATGGAGGACTATTGCTGTACCCTACCTCGGTAAGGTACACTACATGCAGGTTGGCTTATGATGGCTATAACTACCCACTTACATCCTAATATGCTATTCTTTTTATACAAAATCGGGAGGCATACGACGGTACGGTCCACCTGATGGAAAGTGGTTACCGTAGCCCATGAACACTCGCAATACATTAAGTATCATTCACGCGATTCTACTCCTGCTGCTAACACAGCTACTCCTTAGGAGCTTATTGGTGATCTCACTCAACGAAAGGAGCACCACAACCCTCCAGTTGTTATTTGGCTGCGCTTTTCTGTGAGGTAAAGGTACTTCACCAGACAAACTGCTTTGATACGCCCTACCTCTCTTAATACTATTGAAACTGGAATACAATTCTAATGTTGTTTGATAATAAGATAGAAATAGTGAACAAACAGTCAATCGTTGGCAGAGAAATATGTTATAATCACTACAAAATGTATATTTTGATAACAAATATCACCTAAAAATTTAGTCCTATAAACAAAACTCAAGTATCAAAATGAATCCTACAAAATAGTAAAGTGCTCAAGTTTCACACAGAGAGACCGTGCGTTGTAGTGTGCGTATAGCATCTTGGCGTATTTGCGATTGCTGAATTTTTGAGTTAGATTGCGTGCACGCTATTAATCTGTTTTAATCTTGCAAAACCTTTATTTTTTAAGCTGATAACTTTTCAAATGAAACCTAACAATGTTTTTATATAAATGAAGGAAACCTTACAACATAATCATAAATAAATAATTATGCATTTACAGAAGATGATAATGAGCAACCAACAGAAGGTGAAGAAGAAAAGGAAGCTGTTACATACCAAATCAGCAATGAGGTATGAACCTTTTTGAAATACCACTTAACATGCCTGTACTGCCTGGTCTATGTTTATTATCTAGACATGTAGTAAAATCCCACAAAGTGAGCTTCTATATCAATATTTGTAAGATGCAGCAAGAGTCTGATATAGAAACAGAGGCCTAAAAAGTTATTATTGCCTACTGTGCAACATCAATAAACTTTTTATAGCCGCACCGCTCGCCGACGGCGGGGAGTTCACCCTCACACGCTTGAACCGCTATGGTCGCTGTTAGAAAAAATTAAAGGAAATACCGTGTATTTACTTTGATGGTTTAATTTGAAGTGACAACTAGACATTAGGAAAAACTTTACATTTCCTTTTTTATTTTCATTACAACTAAACAGGTTTTACAACATCATCCCCTTAATGTAAATAAACTAAACATTGTAATATTTAAAAGCAACAAAAGAAATCTACATATTACAATAAACGATACAAAAACAAACCGATATAAAATTAATAAATAGCTAAATATCTATCTATTTATTAAACCCATATCTACGATGCACCTAAGGTGTGCTATTCGCCTTAAAGGCTTCGTTAGCACATCGGCTGACATTTTATCCGAAGGTAGATACTTAATACTTATTGTGCCATCCGTTATCTTTTCTCGGATAAAATGATATTTTGTATCTATGTGTTTCGTCCTGTTGTGGTGGACAGGATTGAGCGCAATCTTGTGCGCACTTTGGCTATCATTGTACAGCGTGATTGTATCAGTATTTCTAGTTATGTCAAATACTAACCTACGCAGAAAAACAGCTTCCTTAGCAGCACTCGTCAATGACATATACTCAGCTTCTGTCGAGGATAAAGCTACCGTGGGTTGTTTCTTGCACTCCCAACTAATGGGTCCGCCTGCAAGCACAAAGTAATATCCTGTGTATGACCGCCTGTCATTGATACAATTCGCCCAATCTGCATCTGTATATCCACACAAATATTGTCCAGTTTTACTATAAGTAACACAGTAATCTATTGTTCCTTTTAGATACTGTAGAACTCTTTTCACAGATAACCAATGATTCTTGTTGAAACAATGATTAAATTGACTTAGATAGCTCGTTGCGTAAGCTATGTCAGGCCTGGTGTTCACCGCCAGGTACATAAGACATCCTATCGCATTTTGGTAAGGATATGTATCTTGCGATGACTCTTTACATTTTTCGAGTTTATTGTTTTCCAAAGGTGTAGACATCTCCTTACATTCTTGCATATCGAATCGCTCTAATACCTTTTGAATGTAAGTCTTCTGACTGACAAAAATTTTTTCGCCTTCACGTTTTATATTTAAACCTAAATAAAACGACAATGGACCCAAATCTTTTAAAGAAAAAAATTTCATTAAGTCATTTTTGACAGTATGACATGTATTTTTCTTTTTATAAAATATTATCAAATCGTCCACGTACACAGCTAGAATTACGATTTCATTACCAAACTTTTTCGTATAAATACATGGTTCAGAAGAGGTTCGAGTAAAGCCTATAGAAGATAACGTTCTATCTAATTTTATATTCCATGCGCGCGCTGCCTGTTTTAAGCCATAAATAGATTTTCTGAGCAGACACACTTTACCTTCCGCCCCTTGCTCGAGAAAACCTTCCGGCTGCTGCATGTAGACTTCCTCTTCCAGGTCTCCATTAAGAAATGCAGTATCGATGTCCAAATGCTGCATCTTTAAGTCCATTTCCGTCGCCAACGCAATCAGCGTGCGCAGAGATGAATTCCGAACCACCGGTGAAAAAGTTTCAGTATAGTCAATGCCGTACTTTTGATTGAAACCTTTGGCAACTAGCCTTGCTTTGTACTTGACTATTGCTCCTTCAGCGTCTCTTTTAATTATGAATATCCATTTGCATGGTATAACCCTTTTAAATGATTTATCCACTAAACTCCAGGTCTTATTCTTCATAAGAGAATTATATTCAGCCTTCATTGCTGACAGCCATCGAGATCTGTCTCCTGATTCCATAGCTTCTTTAAAGCTTTGAGGTTCATCAGCATCATATAAATGACTAACAAGATTGGCATCAAAGCGTTTAGCAAGCCTGTTTCTAAGTGGGTATCGTTCTTCGTGGATCTCTACTGTTTGACCACTGGCATTTTCATTATCAGAGCGATTGTCGCACGTTTCCAAATTTGAATTATCCTGATGATGTAGAATCATATCCAAGTTCGAAGTACTTATATCAGCTACATGCTGATCGACTCTCGGCTCTGATTCTACACTTGTGGGTTTTGACATCTCACCTGATAATGTTTCCTTTTGCAAATGACAAGTTTCTCCATTGTGTGTATCTAATAGAGATACATCGAACGAGGTCGAAGGAAGAGATTCCTTATTTTGAAACTTTAAATCAGAAAAATTTCCTTCGAAAAAAACTACGTCTCTTGCTTTTATCAGCCTTCTTGGGCAACGTGGTTCTCTAAAATAATAGCTTCGTGGATCTTCTGAGTAACCAACAAAGATATACTGTTTCGCCTTAAGATCCAGTTTTCTTCTGAGTTCATCTGGAATCTTAACCATTGCGCGACAACCAAAAACCTTCAAATGTGACAAGTCTGGTTTCTCACCATACCACGCTTCTATTGGCGTTTTTCCATTAAGGCTTCTATGCGGGCATCTATTCTTGACGTATACCGCAGCCTCGACAGCATCTTGCCAATAAGTTTTAGGAAGTGAACTATCAGATAGCATGCAACGCGCCTTTTCTATGACAGATCTGTTGGTTCTCTCAGATACACCATTTTGTTGAGGACTGTATGGTACAGTTGTTTGGTGTATGATGCCTTCTTTTTCTAAAAAGTCTGAAAACTCTTTATTGACATATTCAGTCCCATTATCTGACCGTAAAGTTTTGATCTTTAGGCCTGTCTTCCTCTCTATCATGGCTTTGAAAACACGGAACTTGATTTTAACCTCATTTTTTGAAGAAATAAAATAAATAAAAACCATACGCGTAAAATCATCTATAAACGTTAACGTATACTTATTTCCCTGGAAAGAGTCTACTGACATGGGACCGCTGACGTCTGAATGGATTAGGTCCAACTTAGACGTTGCCTTGCGGTATCGTAGTGCCTTGAAAGGTTTTCTTGTTTGTTTACCTTCTATACATGCTATGCAGGGCTCTGTATCGACATCTTTGTAATCTACGCCAAGATTACTTCTGTTAAGGGTGTGTAATCCTATACGACATAGGTGACCAAGACGTTTGTGCCATAAACGGTAACTTGATACATCACACTGTACATTGTATGCCGATAATTGTTTGGGTAGACTTACGGTACAATCGAGAGAGTACAGTCCACCACAACAGGACCCGTGCAACACAACATCACCTGTATAAGAAAAAGTAAGTGAGTCAAAAAATGTACAACCTTTCTTGTCAAAAAGAACACTAAAACCATTCTCTACAGCTTTCCTAACAGATATCAAATTTGTATTTAAACCAGGAACTAATACAACATTTGAAATACTCTTTACTTCTTTACAACGTTTTGTTTTGAAATTATTTACAATGGGAACATTGCCTATACCCGCACTGAGTAAAGTTTCCCCATTCGCAATCGTTACCTCAGTGGTAGGGAAATCTCTTATATTTTCGAACCAATCTGACCTACCAGACATATGTACACTAGCTCCAGAATCTACATACCATTTATCCTTGCTGATATCACTTGCTGTATTACCGCTCAATGCACAAAGTAAATTTGTAGACTTGTTTCTTTGCTCATCCAACTTTTCTTGTGATTGTTTAATCAAGGGACAGTCTGGCCTTTTATGGCCAGGCTTCTTACACTTGTAGCAAACAATCTCCTTTTTCTTTTTTGTTTTACTGGATTGAACTCGTAAAGCAGCGTTTGGTATAGAATCCCTTTCAGTTTCAGTCGATCTTGAAAATTCTGTTAATAATTTACTCTTAACAAGTTCACTTGAAATCTGTATCGTTGAATTCTCTAGTGCCATTATCAATGGATCAAATCGAATCGTCAATCCTCCTAATAGAATTGCTGCTAAAGACGCATCCTCTATAACTTTGCCAATGTCAGCTAAGTCCTGTGCTGTTGACATGACAGCATTTATATACATCTCCATGGAATCAAAATCTGTTAAATTGTACCTGTACAGCTTTCTCTCCAACGCTATTCTACGTCCCATAGATTTATCATCGTAAGCGGCCGCTAAAGCATCCCATGCTTCCTTGGCACTTGTACAGTTCCTGACGTGCGTAATAGCCGGACCATTTAAAGTGAGACATATCTTTGCCAAAGTTAATTCGTCGGCTCTTTTCTTAATTACAACGGAAGTTTTGTCATCAATAGGGTATCCAATTATGCTACTCCATAAGTTCTCATGCATCAAATACATTTTCATTTTAAACTTCCACACAGCGAAGTCGTCTCTATTAGTTAACGACATACCTGCTAAAGAATTAAATCCTGATGTCTTGTGCTCACCTGAAGACATCTTGAGACTTTAGTATACAGACTCAATTTTTGTAATTTTCACTATTGAATGGTGAATTTTTACAAAAATACATTGACTTCAAACTAATACCGAAAACAATTAGCTCTTTTATGTAGCTTTTTCGTGCTGATAACGAATGTTAGAAAAAATTAAAGGAAATACCGTGTATTTACTTTGATGGTTTAATTTGAAGTGACAACTAGACATTAGGAAAAACTTTACATTTCCTTTTTTATTTTCATTACAACTAAACAGGTTTTACAACAGTCGCGTACGGTGCGCTTCCAGAGAAGTTTTCTTCCGAGAACACTCAAGCTGTGGAATGAGCTCCCAGCCGAGGTTTTTCCAAGGAACTACAGCATGGAGTTCTTCAAGAAATGCACGAAGAGGTTTTTAGAGGGTCGGCAACGCATGAGTGACGCCCCTGGTGTTGCAAATGTCCATAGGCTACGGTGACTGTTTAACATCAAGCAGGCCGTATGCTTGATTGCCACCTTAGTGGTATAAAAAAAAAATCAAATATTTACTGAACATTCATAAAATTGTATATTGCTATATATGATATCCAGGTTGAACATCAAGTGCTTTTATATCAGAAATATTTAGAATTGCAGTGTGGAATTTAAAAAACAAAACTCCATGCTGGTGAAGCAGCAAGTAGAACTTATACATTATTTCACACCAATATTCATTGAAGCCAATGGTTGAAATTCAACCATAATCATTAACATGAAGGAAACATTATACAAATTTGTATGTTTCCAACTATTTTTCTACTGTTTTATTATTATTTAAACCTACTCCCATCAATGGCTTCTGTTAATGGTGTTAATAAACAGAGGTGAAAAAGTTACTGAACAGTTCTAATTTTGTCAATTTATACATAGATACCTGACTGATTAAAAAAATTCAAAACAGAAAGTCTAATATATATTATATATGGTGGCTTTGCTCATCAAGCAATATGAAGAGTTCTAAAATATTTTGTTTTCCAATTATACATTGCAGGTACACTTCACATCTCCTCGAGTGGCAGCTTTTGTCTGCATAAAGCGTGGTGCAGTAATTGAGGCTGACAAGTCCATCCACAGTCAGCTACGCCTCATCAACCTCTCTGATGGTTCTCCATATGAAACACTTCATGCTTTTATCAGCAAAACCATGGCCCCTTTCTTCAAGAGCTACGTAAAGGAGAGCGGTAGAGCTGATAGGTATGTGTATTTTTTAAAACTGACCGTTTCCTGTATAATGAATTTGTTGCAGCATTCTTTCTAGTTAAAGAAAGTCGAGGCAGAAAGAAAAGTATCAAAATATATGTTGTGGTGCTTTTCAGAAACATTTGTATGCAACTCTGACTAGTTTAGTTTTGTATGTATGTATATCTTCCCACCAGGTCCCTTGCGGGGTAGGCCGAGAGAACCGAGCGGCATAAGACACAGTCCTTATATCCTTCACTTGCTTCTCTAACATTCATAGCTCTTTTCATGCACGCTCGCCGGTACCTGGGGCTCCTGACATCACCTTCTGATAAAACATGACCAATTTGGTCATGGTAGGTTAGTCTCGGTCTTCCTAGGCTCCTACATCCTTCCACTTTTGCACTGTATATCTCTTTCGTCATTCTTTCGTCCTGAATTCTTTCTACATGTCCGAACCAACGGAGCATGCCTTTTCTTATCTTAACACCGATACTTTCTTTCAGACCAACTCGTTTCTCTTACGTCGTCATTACGAACGCGGTCAGCGAGCGTTATGCCACAAATTTTGCGCAATGCTCTCATCTCGACCGCATTTATTCTACTTTCATGCTCTCTCTGCCATACCCAGCTCTCACTTCCATAAGTTAGCGTTGGGATTAGCACTGCATTGTGTACAGTGAGCTGTGCCTTCTGACTTAGATTTCAGCTGCCTAGAAATTTACCCAATGCTCCAGTCACCGTATTCCCTGCACTCCCTCGTCTCTCCACATCAGAGGTGTACCTTCTATCACTGCTAAACGTGCTTCCAAGATATACAATCTCATTCACTTGTTCCAACACTACGTCATCAACCGTAATCCTAGTGTTCGTTCTGGTGTCTCTCTTTCAAATACCATTATCTTGATTTCTAATAGGTAAATATAACATATAAATTAAACTCAGTGTGGTCTACAAATTCAGGAGCCTTTAAAAGACAAAGGAACACACTTAATGTTTTCTGTAGGTATTTCGAGTTATTTATTTTGAATTCAATTTTTTTGTTGTCTTACTTCAATTGAGTAATAAAGACAATATCCATTATGACGAAGAAGGTTATAGTGTATGTTACTCCAATAGGAAAGTCTCTCCTAGAGTGATATGAGTGGAACATATAATTAGTGCGTAATCGGGTGTAAATGTGCGCCGCGGGTGTAAAAAATGCATAATTTTTTTATGCGGCGACATAAGAACAGCTTAGGTTTTTTAACATACATTCAATTAAGAAGGTCATCGATATGTACAAATCCATCGCTTTTTAGTAGTTATTCGAATTTGGTTGGATAAACAGTTGTTTACATGTTTTGGTTCTTGTATATATCTACTTATATGTGAAACATTCCAAGCTGAAATTCTCTATATTAGAGACACTTTCCTGCTGGAGTAACATACACAAGGTTATACTATGTAGAAAAGAATTATGTTTTTTAAACTTACATTTAAGTGTTACCATAGCTTTTAGAGTGTATTGGTGCTACTCTACACTATAGATGCCTATGCCTAATATACAGTTATCCCTGTTTACTAAATTATATCTTTGGGAACAGAGATGGGGACAAGATGGCACCGTCTGTTGAGAAAAAGATTGCTGAATTAGAAATGGGTCTCCTGCATCTTCAGCAGAATATTGACATCCCTGAAATCACACTGCCCGTGCATCCGCTAGTAGCGGCAGTAATTAAAAGGTGAGTTGATTTCATATTCACATTTTTTCCTGTTAAGTAAAAGTAAGATCAAACCTCGTAATTGTATGCACTTCCCTATGCCTCCTAAGTAATAGTTTATTAGAAATATTGTCTTACATGTTTAAGGGGCAAAAAAGTTTGACCAATTTTTTTTTATGATAAAATAAAGTGTTTTTTTTTATTTATGTTCTGAATTTAATTTGTTGATACTGGCTGTGATTATTAAAATTAATTTATTATTGTTTTATCAGGGCTGCCGATGAGGGGCGTAAGCCCCGTGTAGCTGATTTTGGAGATAAAGTAGAAGACTCCACATTCTTAAATCAACTGCAGAACGGTGTCAATCGTTGGATTAAAGAGATACAAAAAGTATGCGCAAAATTACTTTATTTATAAGTACAGAAATTTTGTTTAATACCTAGATTTAATGTCATTGTCTATTTTTGTTGTAAGGTCACCAAATTGGACAGGGACCCTTCTAATGGCACAGCCCTTCAAGAAATTTCCTTCTGGCTCAACCTAGAGAGAGCTCTTCATCGCATTCAAGAAAAAAGGGAGAGTATTGAGGTCTGTTCACAGCATAATTATTATATATAAATAGATGTCTGTTTATTAGTAGTATAAATTTCACTACCTTAATGGCCCAGTATCTACATTGTTTTAGTTTTAATTAGTTTCTAGGTATTGTCACTGATCTAAGACATAGAATATTAGTATTATCTTTGAATAGCACATAATTTTATTACTTTTCTTAGGGCGGGCAAGTCAAGGCAAAAACAAATCTGTTTCAGTTTCAATTTCTGTTTCAATTATATATATATATATATATATATATATATATATATGTTTTAACTATTAAAATCTCGATTTTGTTTATGTGATGAGGTGATTGTAACAAGTTTTACTAAGTAGGAGTGTCGTTCGACACTGACCTCGTTTTATTTGACTAACTAAACCCAAATATCTCATTTACTTTCTATGCTGCTTTAACTTTGTAGACCTTGATGTGTGATAATTGCTACTGCACATCTGCATCTTTTAACTCCATACTTGCCTTGTATCCATCCACCTTTGAGTAGCACAGATTTTTCAGAGAAAGTTTGTTTAATTTGGCCAACCGAAATCAAGATAAAACTGTTTCATTTATTTTCTAGGTGGCTTTAACTTTGGAGATCTTGAAATATGGCAAGCGATTCCATGCAACAGTGTCATTCGACACCGACACTGGCTTGAAGCAAGCTTTAGCAACTGTCTCCGACTATAACCCTCTGATGAAAGATTTCCCTATCAACGATCTGTTGAGTGCTACTGAACTCGAGAGAATCAGGTAATATGGCTTGATATATATTTAATCACTCATGATTTGCTTTCGCACCATATGCCATAATCGGTTGTCGGCAAACATTGAATGCTAAATTATTTGCCTGCGAATTGTATATTTGAAATACTATTATTTAATAACTATATATTCATTGTATGTACATATTCTTTAAACAAATTTCCTAATCTGACCTCTGACTTTTCTTCTACTTATGATGATTTGAATTGTTTTTTTTTCTGATTTATATTGGAGACATTGTAAATCTATGCATTACTTTCACTCTAATAATAAGACTCTGAAGTGTTGTTAATAACTAAGAACAACAAAAGCATATATGAGGTAAATATTTTGTTTCATAACATAAAAGCAATGATGAGGAAACATTGGACATGATTTTAAATTTAAAAAAATATGACAATCAATCAATCAATAATATTTATTTGCGCAAAAATGTAGGTACATAATAAGGTGACATTTGAACTGTTTCCCGTGTACATTGACAACTGTAGTAATCGTAAAATCTATTTCATGCGGATAATAAGTTTGATAATACTCGTATATCGGATATTTCCATTTATTTTCTCATCATTTGTATTTTATTTACATTTTCCATTTAATGTATTGATAGAATCTATTTAAATCATGTATGTTTAAAGTAAAAGGAATTCATGTGGAAGTACTTCAATATGCATATATAATCACACTTGTGTGACTATTACTAGTCAATTCCATAGAAGGATTCATTTCCAACATTAAACGACAACTTTTTATATCAGCAATTTCTTATAAAATAACTAATATACACTTTTCATATCTGCAACATGTATACTTACTTACAAAGCTTGTATCACTCAATAGTGATGGATTTTATAATGTTTTAACTTGATGTCAAGTGACATTGCAATTCAATCATTTCTTGAATGTCTAATCAAGCACATAATTGTATCGTTTATAGACTGGCAGTGCAACAAATCTTCTCGCATCTCCGCAAGATCCGCTCAACAAAGTATCCAATCCAACGCGGCCTGAGACTAGTTGAGGCAATCTCTCGCGACCTTGGTCAACAACTACTGAAGGTTTTTATAACTTATTATTTACTTGTCACTATAATATCATCGTCTTCATCCGATAATCCCGGTTGCATCTTAAGCTCTCGCTTCGGAGCCCAGGGTCCGCTTTTCGACTTCTACTTCCCCAATTCGCGCGGTCTTCGACATCTCTTACTGTGAGATCATTGGCACGTAAGAGGTCAAGCCAGCACCTCCTACCGGGACCCGGCGGTAGTGGCATGGCTAGACATTTGTTCCCCACGTAACTTGCCGGTTTTTGTAAGACGTGGCCGTACCAGCGTAAGCGCCGCTCTTGCAGTTTGTCTGCTATGTCACGTACATGAAGGGTACGACGAATGCGGGATTTCTTTACGCAATCCTTTCGCGTTACTCCGCACATCCAGTGCAGCATATTCATCTCCGTGGCACGCAGCTCCTACTTTTGCCGGTTATGTACCGGCCACTCTTCGCTGCTATATAAAAGGACATGCCAGGATTATGGATTTATGAAGTATAATAATCAATATATCATACTTTACATATATAATTTTTGATTCATCGGTGCAAACAAAGCTTCAATATTCTCACAGTAACATAATATATTACCTTCTTCTGTTCTCTCGGCCACTCGTTGGTTTTTTCTACTGTTTCCCTTCTAAAGTGTTACTTAGATTTCGCAGTTAAAAAAAACGTTTCGTTCGCAGGTGCTTGGTACGCGGCGACTAATGCATATACCGTTTGAAGATTTCGAGCGGGTGATGACCCAATGCTTTGAGGTATTCTCGTGTTGGGACGACGAGTATGAGAAACTTCAAGGTCTATTGCGGTATGATTTTATTTAATAATAATGTTAAATTTCATAAATTTACTTCTAATTTGGAATATAAATATTTTTAGTTACAATACTGCAAATGCAAGCGTGTTCTCTGACTATGTACTGTTATGGGTATTCTAAAAACTCTTTGTTTAGTACTATCTTCAATAATCCAATACTCTGCATATTTCAAAGTTCTAAGTTTAATGCTTGAGGGCTTGGCGTTGTCTGACCGTCATGAAACTTACTTTTTATAGACAAATATCTATAAAACAAAAGCTTTAATTAGATATGTCATTTTATAGGATGTCTATAGAGGTCGATCAGGTTTCGAGAGTTTTAAGCTAGATTTGGTTCATGTTTCTAATGATTTATTTATAATTTGTCATATATGTGTGTACAGCGACATTGTAAAGAAGAAGCGCGACGAACACCTTAAGATGGTGTGGCGCGTGTCTCCCTCGCACAAGCGGCTACAAGCGCGCATGGAACACATGCGCCGCTTCCGCAGACACCACGAACAACTGCGCACCGTCATGCTTAGGGTATGATACGCTTTATTTCAATGGGTTTTTTATACCACTAAGGTGGCAAACAAGCGTACGGCCTGCCTGATGATAAGCAGTTACCGTCGCCTATGGACATTGCAACACCAGGGGTGTCACTTGCGTTGCCGACCCTGTAAGAACCTCTTCACGCCTTTCTTGAAGAGGAATTTCAAAACGGTTGTGTACTTCCATACTTAAATCTGACTTGAATGGCACAATCTAGTACGCAACTAGTTTCGATTGTAAGCCCATTGCTGCGCTTTATACGGTGTATAATAGTGAAATATAATCTAGTTGTAAAGAGAATATATATATTTTTGCTTTTAGGCTATGCCATGCAGCTAAGCGTAGCAGTGTAACATCTCCTTACTAGCTTACTTTTTACTCACTTGTAGGAACGCAATAACCTTCCAAGCAACTGTTATTCAGTTTCAGTGTATCACAATCGAATTGCTTCTTATTAAACGTAACTGTGCCATATTTTCATGCAATGTCATGTAGCACAAGTAAAGGAAAAAATCTGAAAATTGTAAATTTGTAGTTAAAAAATATATTTTTGCGAAATTAATTTGAGACAATTGTTTCTCTGAACCCTCGGTGCCCGAGTCGGACTCGCACTTGACGGCTTTTTATTTTTTTCGAAGATGTATGTGACTAAAGTCATTTATTTTTCAATTCGTTTTGTGTGTAGATTAGTGATTCTTAATGGTGGTCCGCGGACGACTGGTGGTGGTCCCTGGAAACATCCACCAGCATTTTTATTATATGCAGCCACAAAAATCGCTTGTAAAAACCTGTAATATAATTTTTTTGTAAAGAAGCTGTTGTGGGCTTTGAATTTTTTTATGTCTTACATATATTCACTTAAATATAAATGTTCACTTATCTTTTATATTTATTGTACATTACCCCGAAACAGTTGCTGAACCATGACAAGACAGAAATTTTGTAAAATGGTCTCCCAGCACTGAAAGGTTAAGAACCACTGGTGTAGATAAATAAAAGAGAATAGCTTTGAAGATATGTATAACAATATATACATTGTTCTCGGCAGGTGCTCCGGCCGCGTGCCACAGTGACCCCCGAGACGGGCGGCGCCGGCGAACCAGCTCAGCCGCACTCGCTGCCCATGGACGCCGCTGATGCCAACGCCATTGCAGAGGTACTTTACTCATTTATATGTATGTCGTCGATAAATAAATTAAAAATATATGTACTTGATATAATTACCAGTGTACTTTGAGTATATATTAACATTAGATATTCTTCACAAATATCAATTTCATTATTTTCACGCGACATTCAAAATTTTCGAACGAAATGCTAAAAAAATCAGTCATATTTACATATCATTTAATTTTTCACATACTTAAATTTAACTTTTCATGGTGTTTTAAGTACTTCAATTATAGTATTTGGAGTCAAAGTGAAGTCAATAACTATCATATTATATTGTTGTAAATGGCCATATAAATTTGGCGTCTATATTTAGAGACCCTAAGCAAAATTTAAGTCTACGGTAATCTTCATCAATCAAATATAATACCATAGCTATCCTTTGTGACAGGTCAACTTGGCTTATGAGAATGTAAAAGAAGTGGACTGCTTGGACATATCTCGTGAAGGCTGCGACGCCTGGGAGGCAGCTGTACGTCGTTATGAAGACAGAATTGGTACGTTACAATAATCTTTAGTCTAGATTCTTAAATGAAACACTGCCTGGCATTGTAGCAGTAATGGAAGGGCCATTGAGAGCCCAGTAGGCGTATTCATATTGCCTTGATTCATCATATTCGAATCGGAATCGAAAAAAATTCACTCATAATGTATGAAATCTGAGTAAAATCTTTTTGAATCTGAAATATATGGTGTTTAGAGGCAATGTGAATACACCTACAGATTGAATTAGCTAGCTTATTTGTCATGCAACGTGGCATTGAATACATGCACTCACACCTTTGTCAAGTTATAGATATCTTATAATATTAGTTCGGAGATGTCGATCTATGTTACGCTTGCAAGCCGGGGTACCACTAGCGCATTACCTTCACTTTCTACAACATTGGGAGCTATACAAGCATGTGACCCAACTAATGTAAATCTAGTTACTGTGGCCTATGTACGCTTTCAGCACAAGGACTCGCTCACGCATTGCCACTCCCGCTGCTCCTTACTGGTAACTTCACTCACTAGCAGGAACAAAACAACCCTCTTGGCCGTAGTTATTAGATTGCAGTTCCAAAACTGACTGCTACATGCAACCTACCTCTCTTTAAAAGGATTTTTTTTTAATGTGTCATGACTTTATTGCTCGTAGGCATGTTTACGTATGTCACTAAATATTGTAAAGGTATGACATTTGTGAATGAAGTCGAAAAATACCCTTCTATGAGATTTCGTGGCGCGCATTGCGTAAAAAGTTAAAATTTGTCTGGTTTCCACGTAGCGTTGCTTCGTGTGCGAAAAGCGCTCGAGTTTTTCTCGAAATAAAACTAAATGCAAGAATCTTTGGGGAGTGGATGAATATTAAATGTTAACTTATTGGTAACTTATCTAACCAGATCGCGTGGAGACCCGCATCACGGCTCACCTACGCGACCAGCTAGGCACGGCTAAGAACGCCAATGAGATGTTCCGCATTTTCTCGCGATTCAACGCACTATTCGTTCGCCCGCACATCCGTGGCGCCATTCGCGAGTATCAAACGCAACTGATACAGCGCGTGAAGGACGATATCGAGGCATTACATGAGAAATTTAAGGTGAGTTTGTATTTATGTTAAGATAATATGTCAAATAAGGCCCATGCTCCTCCTTACCCATGAAATTACCCATTTATAGTACTGACTAGTACAAAGATCGGTCTGTTTTTCCACTTAGAATTCCAAATTCAAATTTAACTATCATATTTTTTATCAGTTGTTTATGATGAAGAAGCTATTCTCCATTCTTATTGTTTCATTAATCACTCAATACCTATGAATACAAAATTCTTAGATACTGAGTGACTATACTGTCCATTTTATTAAACTATTTTTGACAGATCATTCTATCTCTTTCGGATTTGAGAGACACGCAACACTTGATAGTTAGCTGTCTCTTTCTGACTCGTTAAAATTATTATCTGTTAAAAGTTTAATTAAAAGATGGACAGTGTATAAATGGCCTAAACGCATTTGTAGTATTCATGCTTCTACAAATTACATAGTAGGTAGACTGAAACCGTAATCGCATGTAATCATTGTTGCAGCACTTACTATTTCATTCCGAACCAAGGCACTTGTCTCACCCGGTGTTCGTCTCTATGTTTCCTGATTGGTCCAACGAGCCTCATCCATTGGTACACTAGTTAACATTACCCCACAGATATCCTGTTTTTACGACACGGAGATTCGGGCCTACCACGCTTATTTTACCGGGCCTAATTTCACATTGCATATTCTGGGTTTAATGCCTACAGTGCGGGGTGATCACGCGTGCTTGCGTGTTGTAATAAGGCACATTCTCGCCTGCACGCAACATCTTCTCTTTTCTGTCTTAATTGTGCAGCTGCAGGTTTAGCAAGCAGCGGTGTTTTTTGACGTGAATACGTTTTTAAATTTGATTCCATACTAGGAGGTAATTCGGAAAAAAACGATTGCAAAATCGGAGGATAGGTTGATGATGTAGCTACACACCTATCGTTTCCATGCAAAATTTAATTACACCACTTGATAGCTCAAGAATTAAAGAATTTGTTACGTTGAGTGAGGACTACGACGCATAGCGGGGGAGACAGCGCTCCCATTTTGAGATCTTTTCGCTGCATCATGCCGTTACGAAGACGAATTCACCGAAAACTCACGGCCGTGTCCACGACACAGCCACCCTTCATTTTTAGGATTTTTCTAAAGGCGACAGAGTTCCCTTACTCTGAAGAAAAAATCGCGCTTTCCTACATCGCACCAACCTCATTAGCTATGAGCGACTGCCATAAATCCTATTTGATTACACATTTTAACTGCCATCGCCAATCGCAATCAAGACGTCTGCCTATGTGTATATCTTGCCATAATGTGATGATATCTCGTACTAGGCACAGTCGAATTGCTACGGAACCATTATGATTATCATTAGTTCGTTTCTTTGTGATTTCTACACAAAGAAATTTCAAAAGACTAACTTATTATAAATGGTTATTTCTTTGCCACGGCTGTTTTAAGGGGAATTATTAACCGGGGGAATAAATAATATATGAACGACTGTTAATGAGATACTTTAATAATAAGTCAAGCGGCGTTAAATTATATTTGGGAAAAATGAACTTAATTGGCAATAATTATGAGTGACTAAATACGTAAAATGAGCTTCTAACAGTAGGACACAGTTAATGTAAGCTAGCAACTAAATTTACAAGTGTCCAAATTAAATACTAAATCGGGCGAAAAAAATAGTGAGTGGGCGAAAATAATCTAAGTGAGTGACATACACCGGTTTGAGTTAATATATGAAGAAGTGATTCAATAAATACCGGAATGTTATATATATGATAGATACTGTAATACTGTTTAAGGTAATATATTTTCTATTTTAGAATATTATTCTTCTGAAAATAACATACAAAATTCGTTCTACTCGTACAAAAGGGGGCGGAGCGACAAAGCGACAACGCTGTGCGGCGCGGGAGTTCGGGTGCACTCGGCCACCTTCCGATGACGTAACTTGTGTCACATACAATCATTTGTTTGTTTACTTTTTGACGTGACGTTAGTTTTAGTGCGCTGTCTGTAAAATTTATTTATTTACTTCTTTGAAAGTGCAAACGCTATTAGGTGTTACCATGGAAGATCATAGTTTGCCGGGTACTAGCAGTGATATTTCAAATGCTGTCCCAGTGTACCAATTAAGTGAATCTGAGAGAGAAGTAGAAAATCAAATAATGAAGAAGCAAAGAAGGAACAAATCTTGGATAGTTTTACAACAATTTACAAATGCAGAACAAGCTGAAGATTTTATAAAATCAAACAATACTTGGTCGCGAAATTACCCACGTACCTGTGAAGACAGTATAAGAAGATATTACAGATGCCATGATGCAGTCAAAAGGGAGGGCCGTATGTCGCCGAGCTATACTTGTTATACGGAAATGATGGAGCTAATGTGATTGCCTATCTATCGAATTTAGAACATAACCATAATATTATTGGCACGCAGATTATTGAAATGAACAAACTGTTTGATCTGCGCTTGAAACCAAAAACAATTCTAGCTGGGTACCCGCTAACTGGCAGTATTTCACATATCGTGTAATCTACGACTTTTACAACGAGAAAACCTAAACGGTCCTTAGTAGGGGGCGCTGTTAAAAATAACAAATATAATTCAAATGTCACTTAAATTTCATAAATAACTGTTCGATTTATTTACAAAAGATATCATAACATTATGATCCCGCCGGCTTCTGTACTAGCTACTCGCTTTTGGAAGCCTAAAATTTAATTATATTACAAGTAAACATGTACTTATTTCGTTCCCCTGTCTACAGGTACAATATCCCCAGTCGAAGTGCAGCCGGCTGTCACTCGTCCGTGATTTGCCGCCTGTGGCTGGTTCCATCATTTGGGCGAAGCAAATTGATCACCAACTCACTGCCTATCTAAAGAGAGTTGAAGATGTGCTTGGTAAGAGCTTTATGTTTCCACTTATGAAAACGTAAGATATATGTCAGCTTTCTACTAGATGGTGCTACGGTGTCTTATATGGTATATGGAGCATACTCCATCTCAGTCGTATGGAATACAACAATGTGTCGTTAGTATTAAAAAAAGTATTCTTATGCCTATCTGTGATAATTATTTATATCCGTATTAATAATAAATTTTGTATTACTTATGTGCGGTAGTATAGGAACTCAATACCACTATTAAGAAATTCAAAAAACTATAATGACTAATATTTAATTAAAACTATTTAACCAAAATAAATATTTATAAGAACTTTTTTTAAAGCTTTTATAAGAAAAATACAAACCAAAGCAAATTATCTTTAGAACATTTGTTTGTCTGTCTGTATGCCATCACGCACAAAAATGGATGGATTTTTACATTTGTATAGCTGGAGGTAAAATTTGGTTCGTGGTTTATCTCGATACTCCGCCTGGAAGCAGAGTTATCTGTATAGGAGAATAATATATGCGGGGTGTTTATAAGAGCAAGAGCAATAGAATACAGAACATTAGCTTGTTTGTCTTCTGTTTGTATTCCCATTGCGCACTACTTTATGAAATTGCTATTTTCACTTTTATATTCAACTTAAAATTTGATGCATGTTTCATCTTGATAAGTCGACTAAGAAGGCCGATCTATATTACTTTATTTCTGGGTCTTTATAAGACTACTTCTTTCTGGGTCTGGCAATAGAAGCTATAATCATAATCTTTTCAACTTTTCTTTTCTATTTATCTGTATGTTGATCTGCGTATTACGCAAATTCGCCGCTACGCCGCCTAAAAGCCGAGTTACATTTACATAAGCCTTTAACAACTGTAATCGTTTCGTATTTGTCGTTATGTACATCTACTTCAAAGGTAAAGGGCCTTTCCCTTGCATTTGGTTAGATAAATTTAGACAAATCTATAATATTATCTATATTCAAGTTATTGTTAAACTGATCTATAAGATAAACAGCGAACTTAAAAAGCATAGAAGCAGCAATGACGTTTCAAAAATGACCCAACGAAAAAGAGGCCGGGTTAGGCGGCGCTTAGAAATGAGGCCGCGCGCCTTGACAGTCGGCTTGAAACAACGACGTGTCAGTCTGTCTTAATTTATGTATTCTCAAGATTTTTCGTAATAATGCCTTCTTGTGTCGTCAAATGGTGTGTAAATAACCCTACCAGTAATCATAAATGCTCAGGAATCACATTTCATAGGTAAGGGTAGTTCTGTTTGTAAAGATAATTATTCGTAAAGATATATTATTCGTGGTTGTTTATTGCAATAAACGGCCTTACTTTCGTGGCGCGTACATGTCGCCACATCGAGTGGACTCGTGTCTCGATCGTGCGAGATCGCATGCAGCCAATCATCGACAAGAAAATTTTGTTTACATTTCTATGACTCCTTTGCACCATATGCATTTATCGTAAAGTGCGGCTTATGTTTTGGAGGTAAGGCATATTTTTCGCTAACTGCATTTTCGAGAAATGATGTTTTGTTTTCAAATACGAGAGCGTGATTGTTTTGGTGTCGATTATGCGCTATGAATTTGTTCTAAATTATCATTCTATGCTTTTTAAGTTCGCTGAAGATAAATATTGTTTTGTTTGAATTAAACAACAGGGATTCTAATCTGTATCCATTTATAACACGCCTTTATTAGGTAAACTTGTATATAACAACGCGACCAAATTTTTAGCGTGGTAACATTTTATTTCATCCTATTACTTATATTTTATGCAACTTTGTGAGAATGTTTATTACTTACTTACACAAAATCGCATAGGGGTTTTGGATGAAGTTTGGCACGGAAATATAGTATGTTCTGGATTAATGCGCAAGCTACTTTTATTACCGTAAATGTCTCGCGTTCCTATGTAGAACTTGAGAAACCAAACTCTGCAGGAATCACGGGCAACAGCTAGTACTTATAATAAAACTGTAGCTATGCCACTTCTATACAGGAAATATTTTTGGAACTAAATTCCTGTCCGTCTGAATGGTCTGAATACACATCTCTCTGACTGATTTCAATTAAATAACTATGATAATGGCTTATTTTCCAGGACTAAATATAAAATACATTTAATTTCGAGAAATAATATAATTCCCATTAATAATAGAAAAATTAATAATAATAATAAATAATCTTTATTGCCCTTTTTGTACAATTTTTACTTAATAATAACTAAAAGCTAAACAAAATCAAGATATACGTACGAGATAAAAAAAAATTGTTCCACAATAGCTATTTGATAAACAGTTATGACTTGTCCTTTGTACGCGCGCTATACAACTGTCATACACCTAATAAGGTTTATGAAAGTTTTGCCTTTTGACATAAATAAAACGGTTTACAGCATTTTATATTTGGTCTTTCAGTTAGTTCACATGGAAATACCGTAGGTATACGGTCATGACGGTAGCTGTAAACTTCGCATCTGTGTATATCAAAATTCATGGCGTGTAATTCACTTTAAAACTTACAGGAAAGGGCTGGGAGAATCACATTGAAGGTCAAAAACTGAAAGCCGACGGGGACAGCTTCCGTCTCAAGTTGGATACACAGGAAGTCTTTGATGATTGGGCTCGAAAGGTACCATTTAAAATCTTATAACGCCTTTACTCGTATTGTTTTAAAGACCGATCCGTGCAACTTCGCACGATCTTTCAAATCTTCCATTAGCTTCTCATTGTTCCAGCTTCATTAATTTTTATACCTGTTATAATCTCAATTTGATTTAAAACTTTATGGTTATAATATTATGGAGTAATTTACGTAAAAGATAAAGTTAAATAAATAGGATCATCTAATATTTATTGTGATTTTGTGAGTAAGTGTCTACAGTAAAGGTTGAGAGTGCGAGACGCACTGTCAACCTCCACTGCACTTTCTTGTGCTGCAAGAAACCTCGGGGTACTGTAACTTGCTTGTCACCATAGTAGTAAAAAAATGTACGAATTCATAAAATGTTTTCTGTCAGGAAGATACAAACAATTGGCTCAAGAAAACTTATATGTCCCATGTAGGTTCAGCAACGTAACCTGGGCGTCTCCGGGCGGATATTCGCCATAGAATCGGTCCGCGCCCGCTCTAGCAAAATTGGATCGATACTGAAGCTAAAAGTTAACTTCCTGCCGGAGATCATCACCCTGTACAAGGAAGTGCGCAACTTGAAGAACCTCGGATTCAGGTATTTGTTTACTCACAGAACACTTCAACCAAATAACAAAATTCCGTGTTAGCCGTTTTGTTTCTACGAATGAATAAGATCACTAGGAAATTGAGTTACTGACAAGAAATTAGCAGGGTTAGCACCGTATCGTGAATAGCGAGCCGTGCTTCTTTAGATGTTGTTTCCTTAAAAATTTCTAAACACTTCATTCACACTGTTCCTTTCACTCGTGTCTCGGTAGGAGACTTCCCTCCCTGCTTCCATGTTATATAATCCTCTGAAATGCTTTCTCAAAATTCCCAAACCGCAAAAAACATTCTGGTCCATAGACAGATGCTTCTCCTTGATTTTGAAATCCTCTCTATCTCTCACAGCGGTCTATTATATTTTAATCTCATTCTCCACTTATTTTTTTTCATACACTTTTGCTAAGCTGGTAAAGCTGGCGTCTCACTACAGAGGCTAAGCAAGTAGTAAGTAGGATACCTGTGCCCGCACTGGCATGATAGTCCTGCTTCCCCTCGACCAATGGACCATCCATCATGGTATGAGAAATATCATCGACGTCTTTCCCCTTCTGCTTAATTTCCGTCACACACAACAAAACATCTAGACGTCTCTCATTTATAATGTCTATCGAGCTAATTCATCTATCTTATCTTTTAATCAACCCCTCACATTCCACGTGGCATAGCGCTCAGCCTCCTGACCCGACTAGGCGACTAGGTGATTTGACGGGTGCTGCTTCAATCGCCGAATTCATTGTCTTTCACATCAAAGGGAGCGGATCGGTGCGCGTCGCTTGCGGCGCTATTGGACCAGAATGCATATCCATTCGATTGATAGGAGTATTTTCTGTAACATGATCAATTTTTTCATTCCCCATGTGCTCTCATTCATTCCTCATGTGTTGATTTTTATCTGAATAATCAAGAATTAAATATATGTATTTAAGTATATTTTCTGATAATTTCCAGAGTACCGCTGGCTATAGTGAATAAGGCTCATCAGGCAAATCAGCTATATCCATTCGCTATTTCGCTCATTGAGAGTGTGCGCACTTACGAACGCACCTTGGAGAAGGTATGTATTACATCAATACTCATATTTGTTACATTTTACCACTCAAAACAGTGTTCAAGCACCAATAAACACGATACAATTAGATATTATAATTAGCACATAATTATATCACTTATTAACATACTAACAAATTACACAACAATTTAACATTTTGTACGTGTGATCACTAACACATGCGTTTTTATTTATGCAGCTGAATAATAGGAATCATACTAAGGTAGTGAACAAAGTGCTGCATGGTTCCGATACAAGCTTTGTTATTATTTTCTTTTCTAGTGCACTCTTTTTATTCTTATTTTTAATGGATCGGGACCTAAAAAGTACATGCCTTGTGCTTTTTAAATATTTATTTTTACTTAATTTATTCACACTTAAACACATAACCTAACTGCTTATTGCATAGCATTTATATGTCATATAATCGGCTTATAGCTTTGTTAACATACTACATAGACATTGTTACAATCTCTTGCGCTGCCAACTAAATTGATGATTACAAGTTACATAAAGGCACAGATGTTATAATTCTAATGATACAGTATACTTGAAATTACAAATAAAATAATTATTGTCGAAACTTATGTCAATGTGTTTAATTTATATTTTAACGAATATAGATTAAAAAGTCTGTATCAACTTGAATGTATACCCGTTACTACGTAATATAAATGATTCAGTATTACTTAACCATATATAGTATTATATTTTTCTCCTCTCTTTTGTGTAGCAAAAAAAAAGTGAAAAATATAATAAATTTATGACGTTACTCAAATCATACTTATTACAAACTTATTTGTTTACTTTCTTAAAAAAAGAAACGCGAGTATAAGAAATGGGAAGTCCTTAGCCAATTTGTTATATTGGGCGCAGTGCGCTTTGTAGATTGGCATAATGAAACTTTGTCAAAATACATTGCTTGTATCGCGAAGATCCATTTCGGATGCGGTCCTCAACGATTCAAAATTGACTTGTAATTATCATATCCGCTTTGTATACCCTATTAGAGCGATTATTTTCTGTCATTCGAAACCATTTCCTCTGTTCTTTAATTCGTTTCTGCTGACACAACTGGCATTACATTCTCGGAAACCTCGTAGATACGTGACAAAGCGTCTATCATTCCGTTGGTGGCTGGCTTGCGGCGCGACGTGCTCAACCAAGTCTCGGAGGGAATGGCCCTCGTGTGGGAGTCGTATAAACTGGACCCGTATGTGCAGAAGTTAAGCGAAGTCGTTTTGCTGTTCCAAGAGAAGGTAAGTTTTTGTATTGGCTACTTTAAAAAAAATCTTGGGTTTTAACATTTCAATGATTAGATCAAAAGTTTAAGCAAGACCATTACTAGAATATTAAAACAGTATTATGTACTATTATGGTACAATATTACTATATTGCATCCATAAATTCAAGGATGCAGTAATAATATTTGATATTGTCACCTAAAAGAGGTTACGAAAACTTTTAGTGTCTGTTTAAACCCAAGACTTGCCGAGGTTTTTAAAATGTTACACGAGTGTTATAATACGTAGTTTGTGCAATACTCATATAATGTATTTTAGCAAAAAAAATATATACAGTTTAGCGTCCCCAAGTAGCAGTTTCGTTCTGCGTATTTGGCGTCTTGCGACTTCAAGAACATGTGTCATCTTCAAATTATCGTCATTACTGGAATTCACAAACAAAAAAAAAGTGTAATCGAATTGAGATATTTTGAAATATGTTAACAAAAAAAAAAAATTTGCTAACCACTTAAGTAGGCCTATATGCAGCTGAGTGTAGAGAGGCTGATGGTGACGATTGACGTAGAACAAACGTGGTGCCATAATCAAGAAAAGAGAATCCAGTGAGGTTCAAGGTGATTTGTGTTACTTTAAGTAGATTATATTATGTACTTAAAATTATATCTCCACACCAAATCGCCCAAATGTGCACAAATTTGTTATATTTACAGGTGGAAGACCTCCTCGCAGTAGAAGAACAAATCTCAGTGGACGCACGATCCTTGGAGACGTGTCCGTACTCTGCACAGAGCCTCGCCGACATCCTCAGCAGACTGCAGCGCGCCATCGATGACCTCTCGCTGCGACAGTACAGCAACCTGCATCTATGGGTGCAGAGGCTCGACGAAGAGGTCAGTTAGTTTTGAAGAGAACAGTGTAGTACAGTTATTATTGAACCTTTATAATTCCTAACTCCTCATTGAACAGTTAGCCCTAAACATGAGTAATATAAGTTACAACAATATCCTTATAGTCATATAAATAAGATCCATCCGCGCCAACAGAAGCTAAGCCGAGTAAGACTTTGATCAGAGTGCGCGCTATTTTTTTTTTTTACAACATTAGAAGGCAAACACGCTCTATGTCCACCCAATACAAATTTGTTACTGTAACCTATGAACGATTCCAATTCAATGAGTAACATACACGTTGCCGCACCCGCCGCAAACAAAACAACTCTTCAGGAATTTACTCGTAATTTAACTAACTCGCAGGCACATTATATCCCTCCAGGGAATTGTTATCTGCCTGCGACTCGTTTAACTAGCAGGTAGCACCAGAAACAGGGAAGGTAAGTCTTCGGCTCTAAAGACAGCCGTCAATTACACACCTAAAATATTTAATATGCAAGGATATTTTTAGGATGGAAGAAATAATGTATTGTTCTTCTCGAAACATTCCGAGCTATAGCTATATTTAAATATAAATTATTTTCAGAAATAACTATTAAATTAAATAATTAAATAAACATTATTTATCCGGCAATATTTATTTATGGAATAAAGTTCTACAAAACAAAAAAACTTTTGTACATACATGTACAATATCCTTCATTTTTTGTAACCACATAAATGCCCGCAAACATTAGTGTGGGTGATATCTTAATTTTTAACTTTATTTTTATTATTTTTTGTTATAGTGGCCATACTAATACAGATGTTGTTATTTTTCAAGTTTCTACCTATTACAGTTCAAAAGTACCGCCCTGTGACAGACAGACGAAGCAACCAAGCCTTAGTAATACGATACCATTTGGGTTATAATACGGAATCCAAAGAAACAATACCTTGTCTACTGCAAACAAAATAAGTTCAGCCATCTCATGTGGGTACAGATTGTAACGGTAAATAATATTTACGTTAGAGAATAATCATCATTTGTCTTTCACAGGTGGAGAAAAGCCTAGCAGCTCGTCTGCAAGCCGGAGTTGAAGCGTGGACTGCAGCGTTACTCGGCAAAATCAACGAATTAGATCTATCAATGGACACATATTCGCCTGCGGAACCTACGCACAAGCCGGGCGGTGAACCTCAGGTAAGCGTTTAGTAGTTACGAAAACTATTTAAATATATCTGTCTGACATAATACAATCTTTATTTAGGCCACGCCAATCCAATTACGTTTCCAATTGAAATGGTCACTTACTACTAAACAAAAACTATTGTTGTTCATTTTTGTTTTTTTATTATATGTAAAACGTGCAGTGTGTTCCTGTTTATTATTATGGGTCTTCGTAATCGTACGAAGTATAAACGGCGTTGTTTATTAGATCTTAGAATATATATTTCATTTTTCTTTAGGTGTTTTAAAAACAAGGGCCTCCGCCAACCCATTATGGATCAACGTAGTGAAGTATATTCGATATCCTAATATTGGTAATATCGGGGCATGGATTATTGATATGAGACTATTGCTTCAGATCGCCCGCGTGGTGCACGAGGTGCGCATCACCAACCAGCAGATGTACCTGTTTCCGTCGCTGGAGGAAGCTCGCTTCCAACTGATGCGGCAGATGTTTGCTTGGCAGGCGGTCGTCACCAGCCAGCACAGACTCCAGAGCACCAGGTACCATCATATTCCATAGTCGAATTCGCATAACGAGCAACTTAACATCGACTTGAGCAATTTTGAAACGATAATAGATTTGTTATATCTCCTGTAGGTAAACTCTCACTAATGTGTCAAAATAAATTCTAGACTGAATACATACAGGTCTAGCTTCGAAATATTTTATTGCGTATACAATATTGATATAATTATTTCTGTAAATATTTATAGACCTTATATAGAACAAATGAATTGATATTATTACGTTTTTTACGAGCCGTGTATATATATAGTGCAATTTATGCTAGTTTTGTCATATTATTCAAATTATTGCAAATATATTTTTAACAATATTGAATTAGAATTTTAAGAGTGTAAATTGTATTTGTTGAAGTGTTAACTATGAATGACTAATTTAACTTTACTGCATACATAACTGATAACCAACAGATACCAAGTGGGCGTGGCTCGTGCGCAGACAGCTACGTACCGGAACTTACTGACGAAGCTTCCGGGAGGGTCGTCGCCTCTCGAGAGTGCGTACGATGCCATCGAACAGAAGATATCGCAAGTGCGGGAATACGTCGACGAGTGGCTACGGTAACTACATTTAATTATACTTAAATACACACGCTTTTCTCCCACTTTGATAGAAAAAGACTGTATTTTATAGATTTAATTATCTATCTATAACTTCACGCCAAATCCCTTGCGGGGTAGGCAGAGAGAACCGAGCGCCACGTGACTCGATCCTTACATATCTCACTCGCTTCTTTAACATTCATTGCTCTTCTCATGCACGCTCGCCGGTTTCTAGGGCTCCTGACATCACCTTCTGATAGAACACGACCAATTTGGTCATGGTAGGTAAGTCTTGGCCTTCCCCGGCTCGTATAATTATGTTACTTATAATGATATAAATATATTAATATTTTATGGTACTTATAATATTTCTCAAAAACTCGAATTATGGACAAAAATAAATCGTCGGCGACCTGGAAATTGGGAAAAAGTATCTATAACTTCACGCCAAATCCGTTACGATGTAAGTAGAGAGAATCGAGCGTCACATGGCTTGGCTCTTGCACACCTCTCTCGCTTCTTTAACATTCATAGCTCTCCTCATGCACATTCGTGGGTTTCTAGGGCTCTTGACATCACCTTCTGGTAAAACAGGAAAATCTTGAAAATATGCATGTTTTCTGCTTAAAACCAAACTCCACGGTGTTGAAGCCGTGAGCAGGAGCTAATGTTACATAAATGATAAATTATGTACTTGATCCATTATGGTCGGTTAGCTTTTATTCTGAGTCTACACAGTAGGGATGTTCTTTCTCGTCCATGTTTGTAGTTTTACCAAACCTCGTAGCTGAGATCTAGAAGTATTAATAAAAAAAAGGAAAATATATTTAAAAAAAAACTACCACGGCCATATTGCTCCAATATATGTATAGATCCAAAAATATTTTAAAATTTATGAACCCAAAATTGTGATGAATATATTTCTCATTCGTTCACAGCTATCAAGCGCTATGGGATCTCCAGCCAGAAAGCTTATACGGACGCCTGGGTGAGGATATCACACTATGGATAAAGTGCCTAAATGACATCAAGTGAGTATTATTAAAATTTATTGCATCAACGTCCGACACAGCCAAATTATAACAAAATAGATCAATTATCAGTTAATTTTAACAATTTAATCCATATTCTTCATTCAGACTTAATGACTATTACATTGCTATTCTAAACGGTAGTATGGCGGCATAATCAGGAATGAATAGCGGTATAGTGAAGTGAGAGTAACGAATGAAAGAAGCATGAAATGATTGTTGGAACGGCAAAAGCTAATAGAAGCGTTCATGGTGACAGAAGTGACAGTACCGAAAGAGTAACAAAAGAAAAAGTGATATTATATATGTATGATTGGTTAAAAAGTTAAGGATCAATTCAGCCGTGTAAAAGCCATGAATGTACAGAAATTTAAAAGTTATCCCAGTATAAGCATCCCGAATGTCATGGACAAATTGTATGCAAAGTATACTGATTAAAAGGTATTAAGAAAGGGGATAGGATGCGTGAATTAAGTCTTTTTCTTAAGGTATATAACAGAAAATCCTTACCAAAATGTCAAATGTTTTTCTGTGTCTTCATTTATTGTGGTCGCAGAGTATTGAGGGATGAACTTTGGTCTATGCTATCCATGTGTGGAGTGGACAGTATTTTAATACGATCACTCGACCCCGATATAAGGATTTTAGTAGGATAAATGACATTTGCACAGACTGGTGGTCTTAGGCAGGGTTTGTGTAGCATCTCCTTGGCTGTTCAACTTTACACAAGGATAGTTGTTTTGACAGATTTAAAACAGTATCGCTTTTAAAATAACGAATAAGACAATGATTAAAACTCTGTTGTGCGCAGATGGTCAGGTTTTCAGGTTTCGGCGAAAGATTACATGAGATCTCTGAGGAATTTGTGTAGAGCTAGGATGATTGATAGATGTTTCTCTGGTGCTAATATATATATATGTAATAATTTAAGGCTAGTCCCAGAAGACTGCTTATTTACAAATTTAAAAGTTACAAAAAGTAAATATTAAACTATGTAGTGAAACACTAAAGTAACTCCTTAATCTTATTAGGAAATCTCGAACCACGTTCGACACTTCGGACACTCGCCGCGAATACGGGCCCGTCGTCATCGACTTCGCACGCGTACAGAGCAAGGTCGCTCTCAAATACGACGCATGGCATAAAGAGGTGCTCGGGAAGTTCGGTGCGCTGCTCGGTGGCGAAATGGTCACTTTCCACGCCCAACTCACTAAGTCTCGCGGACAACTTGAACAGCAGACTATTGGTAAATTTATGTTTATTACATTTATTACTTTGTAAAAAAGGGTACTAACTTGATAATAAAATTTAGGAAACTTGTTTTCTTAGATTTAAACTTAATTATGTAAATAATTCTTTTTTTTTTTATCGTTTAGTTTTTATATACCTATATATATATATCGTTTAGTTTAGTTTCGTCCATGTTGTAATTGCCTTCTAGTTTAAGCAGTAGCTAAATAATCTTCTAGTATGAAAGTAATTAATTCTTTTTTCTACCCTAGTATGTATCAATACGGCCACAATCGATACTCTTCACAACTGATAGATTAATTTTGAGCCACAAGAGTGACTTAAAATTATATTTGATTTATGAACTTTGACTGACTTACTAATGTTGAGTAAAAGATTTATGTGTTACTCGTACGAAATCAATGTATTGTTTGTTTTATTAGAAGCGGCATCAACGAGTGACGCAGTATCTCTCATAACTTACGTCCAGCAGTTGAAGAGAGAAGTGTTGGCGTGGGAGAAACAAGTCGATATCTACAGAGAAGCACAACGTATTCTGGAGAGGCAGCGGTAAATAAAACTTCCTTCAACGACTTTTAGTAATTTTTTAAAACGCTAAAATCAGTTCTCTTATTTTTTTATTTTTATCTTTAACTGACAAGGGAAGTCTACCCAACTGAACTCACGAAAATGTATAAAAGTCTCTTTCGTGACTAGTTTATTGCAAATACATCAAAAACTTTAATGGAATACTTCAGATTACATGCGTAAGTAAAAAACTAGGTATTAGTCCAAACCTATATTAAAGACTAGGTAATTTATCTTCATTTTTTTTTCTCCAGTACAAGATCCTTATTCAAATTTTTATTAATAAATATCTTGGTTTAAAACCGAGCTTGATTCTCAGTTTTGCATGAACCTACAAAAGTTACACATCTACCAAACTGTAATCTTTCACACTAGTAGCTATGCGATAGTAGAGTACGACACATATGCTCACACTGGGACTATCATCCTGATTCACCCCTGAGCGGCCATCGATATTGGAAACACGTAATTAATGCCCGCTTAGTCTCTCACGCAAGACAAAATAGGCCGGCTCTCATTCATACATCTTGTCATCTCATTCATCTTATCTTTTAATACATCTCTCACCTTCTACGTGTATATATAACTCTCAGCTCTCCTTGACGCTCCAGAAAGAGACGTAGAGCGCACCAAAACAGGCCGTCTGGGGAAGTACCTCACATAAAACCGCAATCAAATAACAGCTCCTTGAAGGCATGTTGCGTTCCTGCGTGTGGGTGAGGTCACCAGTAAACTTCTAAGGAGTTTCTGTGTTAGCAGCAGAGGTGGGGTATCGCGCGTGTGAGATTTAATCTATTGCATGTGTTCATAGGCTACGGTAACCGCTATACATCTGGCGGGTCGTTTACTTGTGTACCTCCAGACGTTGTTTAAAAAAAGAAGCTGCGCTGCGTGAAGGGTTCCGGCCTCATTCGCCACGTGCACTGTCATTCATTAAAATCCCAGTGCTATGCTCGATGTATCACACAAGTATGCCGCCTACTGGAAGGGGAAGAAAAAAGAAGGTTTATAATGGAAAGGGATACTATGAAACGGCCAATCCGTATCACCACTCTCATTTGATTGGCTTCGAATAACGGTACAGTTGATTAACGCATATCTCATTGTTAAATATTGACAATGCTGTAAGAAACTGATACTATTACGTGAAAGAAGTATATCGTGTTCAGAACAGCAAACGCTACTCACCCAGAGTTTGATTTTAATTTTGGTGAGTCAG
The DNA here is from genome assembly GCA_947507595.1 of Pyralis farinalis. NCBI lineage: Eukaryota > Metazoa > Arthropoda > Insecta > Lepidoptera > Pyralidae > Pyralis > Pyralis farinalis. The sequence goes on from OX382274.1 coordinate 21,688,867, forward strand.
GTGCGTGGACTTTTCTTGTAAATATTTTTAAATGGCATTTTCGCTTTAACCGAACTTATTCTTATGTAGGTCTGTTTATGCTTTTATAAAATAAAAGTAATTTTTTTCCTGTATATCTTTGTTGTGACTTCTAGATTCCAGTTCCCCGCACAGTGGCTGCATGTTGACAACATCGAAGGAGAATGGAGTGCTTTCAACGAAATAATGCGCAGAAAGGATTCTTCAATTCAGACACAGGTTCTCTATTTTCTAATATTTTACTGCAAAATGCAGGCGGTGTCAAACAATATCCTGTATATGATAGTTTTTTGTACCCAAGGGAATAAAATCTCATTTTATTACTTAAAAACTAAACTTTGAAGGTGTAAATTTGTTGTCTATTCGTCCATACGTCACGTGTCCCTAAGTAGGCTTTTGTAGAATGTGTTTTTTATTGACATATATCTTTATTTAGAATTAAAAAATAAAGTTACAGATCCACCAACTTAACTGTGAATGCTTAGGTGTCGACACAGTCGTTTAGTATTAACTTCAAGTGCACAAAAATTTGAAAAATTGACCAGCTAATGTGATTAGTAAATATTTGAAAATAGCTTACATATTCATGAGTGCAGGAGTTTATGAAAACATTACTCTACTCATAGTCTAAGATCCGGCATTAGAAATATCTGTTATTTAATGATGACAAAGATTATAAGTTAGATAATACTTAAATTGATAAATGACATATGCCTTGCCTAGCTAAATCGCATACCTAGTACATCAAAAAAAGTATATTATTTTACCAGCATCGATAAAAAAAATATTCGTATTTTTATACACTTACTCTTATTATTATTACTTACGTTGTTTTCCTGTTTGTTGTTTTACTCCTATTTTTAAACCAAAGAAAACCAAAGAAGTGAATTAAGAAATATCGCAATAAAATACACAGAGCACTCGAAAGTAGTAGACACTGAGAGTCGAATGACATTTCAACATGGCGACCTATAAGTTCCCATTTTCACCGTTTCACAGATAATTGGTGACACTGTACGTCATTGAGTTGTATACAAATGAGTTTTTGTCTTCAAAAATAAACAATAGAGCGACGCGTCGAATAAGTCCATTTTGTAACCGGCTCTATCAGAAAAACTGTACTAGTCAATAACTTGTGTCAATAAAAGTGTAAAATGAAATAATATTACGGAAATCTAATACAGCTAGACATATTTTTTTATTTTACTTTAAGCTGACTCTCATTTACTTCACAAATATTATTTCCACTTTGATTGGAATATAAGTTAACAAACTTCTTGCAAAACTTATTTCTGTTAAAACATACGTGATTTCATCTATAACATATATTCACTCTTTTCTTCCATCTATATGTGCATTTTTTATAGGTTGCTTCACTTCAACAAAAAATCGTAGCCGAAGACAAAGCTGTAGAAGCACGTACACTGGAATTCCTTGGCGAGTGGGAGCGAAGCAAGCCGACCGACGGTTCGACCAGGCCCGAGGACGCCCTTGCTAGGCTGCAAGCCATGGAGACCAGATATACTCGGCTGAAGGATGAAAGAGACAACGTTGCTAAAGCGAAGGAGGCGCTAGAACTGCATGACACTGGTAAGAAGAAGCTTAAGCTTCTTATTTATTCTTCTCCAATATTTTAGTATAATATTTTATCACTATTATTTTCAGAAACACCGTTCCTATATGAAATCTATATGTTTGTTTGTGCATTTTTTTCGAATATTCGAATTTTGACTTCAGATTCGGATTCAGCATAAAAAAGTAGAATAGGAATGTTCAGGAACACCGTTCCTATCTCTTAAGGAACATGGTCAAAATGGCCGTCAAACTAAAAAAAAATTGAATTGTTATATAATTGACGACCCAGGTGTTCCTCTGGCAATGCAAGCTTGTTTAATATTGTACACTGCTATAGATTTTTTCTACTACCCTAACCTACCACCAACTATCTCTACAGCAATGATCGATGGTCGGTGACCACCATAATTTGCAATTAATCACAGTTTTTTTAACCACAATAATTTTCAATTCGATAGGTTTTTTTTTTTGAAACTACTAGTCAGTGCTGAGAGCCGGAGTTTTAAGTAGAATGGCCGCCACCAGTCACTTGTCGCGGGTACTGAGTCACGAGTGGTAGAACTAATAATTTGCCGATGGCCGCTACTCGACCACGTACCTTACCGTACCGTACATGTACCACGTGTCTGCTAGCCACTGCTGACTGTTGTCGGTGGCTATTTTTTTTGCGCGTAGCTTTGGAACATACTCCGCTTGGCGGAGGCTAGTGACTTGCCTTGATGTCATCTATCAGCAACATCCGCAACTGAAGGCATAATGTCAGTGGCGTGCACTCCATATAGGCAAAAAGACATTGCCTACCCTATCAATTTGATAAATACCATCCGATGTTTCATTCTTAAACATAGTTTTTAACTAATATTTCGTATCAAAAACAAAAAATTAAAAACAGCTCCATCTATCGGTATCGGTGCAAGTTATTAAAATCATCGCTAGTCATATTCAAATCGCAGCTAGGCGCGAGTGTAACACATCGATGTGCTACACTAGCGCCGCATTGGCAGCTTTTAACGGCAGAGACACAAACTATTTCTGTCTAAATTTACGTATGTGTGCCGTGTTGTTATTACAAATACTGTAGTGTGCATTCCTGTAAATACATTGCCCACAATAACACAAATAACGCATACAATCGCATAGTATAGACAATGTCTTTTCAGCTGAACTATAACGTAAATTACCGAAGTGTCTCAAACATTGCTACGTTACCATTTTAAAAAGTAGTTTGCTGCATATAATTGTGAAAGATATTGCCATTTCTTTTTTTCGTATAAAATTGATGTTAAATTTTATTTTGATTTTTGTTTTGAATCGATTAACTGGTAGCAGACAAAATAAGATTTTAAAGTTGATAAATATGGATGATATTCATTGCGAAAGTTGTTCATGTGGTGTGTGTAGGGAAAATAAAAAATGATGTGTTTTAAAAACTATCTTTCGGTGAAAAAAAACAAGTGATCACATACATCATTATTTCCACAAAACTGGGTAACCAAAATCAACATTCTGTATTTTTTGGCAAGTTAATAGCTTTAAAAAAATTCTGCCTACCCTGTCAAAAATCTCTGTGCACGCCACTGCATAACGTACCCTCTGAAGGTTTGAGATAAATGAACTGCTCCATTGACAAATTGCAACCACGCCAGAGCTTCACACCCATTTTTTATACAACGTCGGGAGGCATACAGCATACGGCCCATCTGATATATAGGTACTCGTTCACCACCTCTGCTGCTAACACAGCAACTCCTTAGGAGCATAGTGGTGACCTGACTCACACGCAAGAACACAACAACCCTCCAGGTAGTTGTTATTTAGTTTCTGTGAGATGAAGGTACTTCCCCTCCCTCTCTTATAACCTAGACTAGTCTAACCTACACTAATAAATTAGAGACAAACACTTTGACTGGTTAAATGGACAGATTTATGTTTGAATCGCAGGTAGTTCAGTAAACAACGAGCGCATGACGGTCGCTCTTGAGGAGCTCCAGGACTTGCGTGGCGTGTGGTCGTCGCTCAGCAAGATCTGGACGCAGATTGACGACATCAGAGAAAAGCCCTGGCTGTCTGTGCAGCCTAGAAAACTCAGGTACGACGAAAACTTTACCTCTACCCCTACATTTTTTAGGCAGCCGCTATTTATTAAACCGTGTTTCTTTTATTATGTTCTTATCTCTCTTTCTTGTTTTTTTATATAACGTCAAAAGGCGTATAAGCCTGTAATACTGCCCGCCTGATGTTAAGCTATTGCCGTAGCGTATGAACGCTTGCAACTCATTAAGTATCACTCGCATGATGCCATTACTGCTATTAACACAGCTACTCCTTGGGAGCATACTGGTGACGTCACTCTTAGGAACACAGCAACCCTCCAGTGAGTTGTTACTTGGCTGCGGTTTTGATGCGCCCTACCTCTCTAAAAATGTCTGTATGTGTAGTAAGTGTTCCTAGAATATTTTAAATAAAAATATTTTTATATGTCGAGTGACAAACAAGTATTCGCGCCTGATGAGACGTAGTCACGGTAGCCTGTGGACGCTTGCAACACGAAGATTGTTGCTTGCATATTTCTGCACCCATAGCTAACGCAAGTTTCTCGTTTTCATATTATTATTTTGCTGTGGCCTTCTGCGAATTTTCCCACTCTTTGGTCAAAAGGCCGGTTCCTTATCCACTGGGCTATCACTAGCCTCTATTACCAGAGCCCCGTTAACTAAATCGGCAGGACGAAAGAAATTTTCATGTGACTGTTGTAAAAATATATTAATTACTCGTAGGCAACAATTGGAGGCGATGCTGACGGAACTAAAGGAGCTGCCAGCCCGTCTTCGCATGTACGACAGTTACGAATACGTTCGCAAATTGCTCCAGTCATACACTAAGGTACACAATTTTATATATGTATTGTATACTACAAACATGTAGAAATAATGCAGGATGAAAGAATGACGAAGCAGATATACAATGCAAAAGTGGCAGGATGTAGGAGCCGAGAAAAGCCAAGACTTATCTACCATGACCAAATTGGTCGTGTTCTATCAGAAGGTGATGTCAGGGTCCTTAGAAACCGGCGAGCGTGCATGAGAAGAGCAATGAACGATTGAGGTGTGTAAGGATCGAAACACGTGGCGCTCAGTTCTCTCCACCTACCCCGCAAGGGATTTGGTGTGAACTTATAAATAGATAGTATACTACGAACCATCTGTAACAACAGTAACAGTTACCGTGGCCTATGAACGCCAGGGACATCACTCGCGCGTTACTGAACCTGTAAAATCCTATGCACTGCCTTTGTGAAGAACTTGTTGCTGTACTCTCTTCAGAAAAAATCACATATATACCACTCTGATTCAATAGCGGCGCTAGACGAGATGAGCACGTTGCCGACACCATTTTCCAGTCAAATAAAAAATGTTAAATTGAATGAATTGAATTGTGTACTAATAATAATTGTGTACTAATTTTATTTTACGAGTGTTATTGCTTATTTTGCTTTGTGCCTCTCTCCCCCGCTACTGCTCTGATTAATCTGGTAATTTAGAGATATCCGCTGTTTATCGTGGCAACAATTAGATACCAAATCGTGGATGCGGCGTAGTTAACGCCCTATTTGAAAATCCAAATTCATACACCGTAAATGGTGACAAGAATGTAGGTAAACTTATGATTTCCACAGTCAAAACACAATTATTTTGTCGTCTACTTTGTTTATTCGATACGCGGTTAAACATAAAAACGGGTTTTCTTAGACGTATGAAATATGATTAGGTATGTCTTACGTTAAGCTGTATAATCAAGTAAAAAATGTACGACTCACTCGCAGGAATACAACAACCTTCCAGGGAGTTGTTATTTGCCTGCTGATTTTTGCGAGGTGGAGGCGTCTCTTAAACAAACAGACATGTTCATGCATACAAATGTTTGTCCTGTGTCGGAATCGAACCCGCGAGCCCTGATATCAAACTTGCGTTATTAACCACTGCGCCACCGAGCTCATCGACTGATTATTGGACATAACCATGTTATGTAACATAAAAATAAAATGGTGATTATTGGACGTAACTACGATATATTGTTAAAATGACTGTAGAAAACCCAATTTACTTTTGTTGCCTGTTTTTATGAGATATGGGCGAACAAACGTCGCTCGGCCTGTTTAAATTGACGTGGAGTAAAAACATTTTATTCAGGAAAGACATCTATATATCAATCTATAATCAAAATCAATTAGAGCCGTTTCCGAAATACACTATAAATATTCATGTATGTTTCATATACAAGAATTACTCTTTTAAAGTAACAGGATATATTCCTTGAGATTTTTCAATAAAATTTTCTGTTTCAGGTTAATATGCTGATCGTAGAATTGAAGTCGGATGCACTGAAGGAACGGCACTGGCGCCAACTATGTCGAGCTCTGAAGGTGGACTGGTCGCTTTCTGAACTGACCCTGGGTCAGGTGTGGGACGCCGACTTGCTCCATAATGAACACACCGTCAAAGATGTGGTCTCCGTCGCGCAGGGAGAAATGGCGCTTGAGGAATTCTTGAAACAAGTAAGGCCGTTGTCATCTATAGATAACATTGAATAGTTCTGAAGGTAGGCTGGACCTCGATCAAAAATGAGAGATGTGCGAACACGGAGAGTTCGCTTGAAGCAGGTACAAACATGCACGACTTCTATTGAACAAGTGCACACATGCGCGAGTTACTTGAGCCGATACAACATGCAACAGTATTTGAACAAGCACAGATATGCTCCAATTTCTTGAGCACACAGTACACAGTTCCTTAAATAGGTAAAGATATGCGCAAATTTTCTTGAGCAGGCGTATACATGCGCTAATTAAAAATGGTAGTAATGCTCAACTGCTACACAGCAAACAGCCAATTAGACGTTTTTTTTTAGTACAGTCGAACTTGGATAAGCGAGATTACAAAGGGTCCGCAATCTTATTTACACTTATAGAGGTTTTTCACTAAACTAAGTTTTTGCCTTTTATATGCACAATAGTAGATTTTCTCTCTTATAGAGATTTATGAATATATTTAAATATACTCAAACATTTTGAATTGATGAAGAACCTTTCTTCACTATTGATACTTAGCAACTGTGGTAAGTTCAACAAAAAGGACCATTTTACATGTAACTATTCGAAAAAAATGACACAAAAAAACAATGATTCCATGTAAGAAAGGGTCATAAATGGTATATGTAGATACGCTCGACTGTCGCTTATAAAGATACACAAGTAGCAAAATAGTAACATGAGAAAAATGACTCCCCTCTCACTTCTGTTCCTCACTTCAAAACCTCTTTGAAGGGTTAAAATGTCGGGATCTGGCAATTGCTGTCTTGTTAAGTTTTCTCATTCACCCACTCAGAAATTAGCAAGAATTCCCGTAAATACAGTCAATACGACTGTATTTACGGGAATTCTTGCTAATTTCTTCTATTAATTCGTCTCTAGAAACTTTAATCACTCTGTTAACAAAACATTGTGACAAATGCTTTTGTAAAATTATAATATGTACCTAACATGTAAGCAAACGTTACGTATGCAGGTCCGCGAGTCGTGGCAGAGCTACGAGTTGGATCTCATCAACTACCAGAACAAGTGCAAGATCATCCGCGGCTGGGACGACCTCTTTAACAAAGTCAAGGAGCATATCAACAGCGTCGCCGCTATGAAACTATCGCCTTACTACAAGGTAAAATAATAATCATTTTGTTCTTTTTATGCCACTATGAAGATAAATTGGCGACTTACCCAATTCTGGTAATGTGCTAATGGTGGTGGAATGATAACTTAATAACTTTCACACCAATACTTGTTGGTTCAATTCTCACACAGGACACACATTTGTGCGCTAGAACATGTCTGTTGTCTGGGTGTTTTAATACCTAACAAGAAACCAAAGCCAAATAACTACTCTCTAGATGGTTGTTGTTTTCCTGCGAGTAACTGCGGTTACCAGTAAGCTCCTAAGAAATTGATATGTGAGCAGCAGGAGTGGCATCGCGCATTCTAAACATAACTTATTGTGGGTGTTGAAGGCTACGCTAACCACTCTTCATCATGTAGTGATTGGGTATGCTTTATGCCTCCTGTCGTTATAGGAGTGTACGTGTGTGACATTGCGGGTTGCCTTCCTGGAGACCACTTGGCTTAAAGACTTATCGAACAACACAGCCGTCACCGGCGCCTAATTTCTATGATGAACGAAATAACAACATAATCACTTATGAATAGATTTAAAACAATCTTTTGTTTCGAAAGGTATTTGAAGAAGAAGCGTTGACGTGGGAAGAAAAATTAAATCGCATCAATGCGCTATTTGACGTATGGATTGATGTACAACGTCGTTGGGTGTACCTGGAAGGCATCTTCAGCGGATCGGCCGATATCAAAACACTGCTGCCTGTCGAGACCAGCCGATTCCAGAGTATCAGGTAGAGACAAATTATTTAACTTGCTTAAAAATTTTGCTTATTTGTGAAACATAAACCTCGTCGAAAGTAATATACGTCAAATAACCATGCACAATGGAATTGTCCGAGCTTGCTTGTAAGTATACCTTAGATGATATCGTTTGGTTAAGTTTTGTTACCACCACACCTACAGTTGTCCTACTCACTACTCCTACAATAATATTCAATGTCAACAATAATTGTAGATAGTGTAGTAGTTATACATTCCAAGCTCAAGCCAATTAGCTAAATTTATAAGAAGAAGATAAAAGAGATATTGTTCCGGAAAAGTATCTTCTGTCGTATATTTTGATTGGGAGAAGATTATTTTACGAGTATTTTCTGGCGATTAATTGCTTTGTGATTTGCTTTGTGTTTTTCTAAATACGCTTAGCATTAGTGCATAAACACCTTGCACTCTGTTACTGGAATGAATTTCAAGGAGCAGTAAAATATGTTATTTTGCTGTCTACCCTACCCTACTTCAGTCATTTGAATAAGAATCGCACCAGCGTTAGCGTATATTTCAGCATTAAATTGTTCCCTGAAAGATTGCACTCGTGCTTTGTATATGAACAAAGAAGTGTATGTATCGTGATTTGTTTTGGTAAACTATACCTATGACAGACATTCCAATCATTCATTCATTCAAAATTATATTCATTACTCTAATATATACTATATGCTACAACGGTGAAAATATTTTCGCAATAACTATCGTATTTCATTATTAATGTCACAAAACATGCGAGAATAGAAAAAGCTTCAGTCGAGATTTACGCGAAAACAAAGTTAAATATCATAGATGCTGCTAGTACTTCTTGCATACACACAACATATACACAACATGGTTCTGCTAATTCATAGTAGGTGGTGCCTCGTGTATATCCATTTCACTGATTGATTAATGTAATAATTTGATTGCTTAGTAATCAAACTAAAATAGGAGTTACTGATCGTACGATATGCTACCTTTGCCCACTTCAGCCTTCTACTGTCTCTGTGTTCGGTGGTTAATGAATGTACACCAACCACAGGACAGGCATAGTTTAGTGTGTGACCATCAGTAATTCTAGTTATTTAAGTATTGCTTTACGTATGTATTTCATAAGAAACTGTGTTACATAAATTATTCTAAAAAATAAATGTGTTACATAAATTATTCTAAAAAAGAGCATGAAAGTAGGATAAACGCGGTTGAAATGCGAGCGTTGCGCAAAATGTGTGGTGTAACGCTTGCAGACCGTATCCGCAATGATGAGGTTAGAAGCAGAGTTGGTCTGAAAGAGAGCGTCGGTGTTAAAATAAGAAGAGGCATGCTCCGTTGGTTCGGACATGTAGAAAGAATGCAGGATGAAAGAATGACGAAGCAGATATACAATGCAAAAGTGGAAGGATGTAGGAGCCGAGGAAGGCCAAGACTTACCTATCATGATCAGATTGGTCGTGTTCTATCAGAAGGTGATGTCAGGAGCCCTAGAAACCGGCGAGCGTGCATGAAAAGAGCAATGAATGTGAAAGAAGCGAGTGAGGTATGTAAGGATCGAGTCGCGTGGCGCTCGGTTCTCTCTGCCTACCCCGTAGGGGATTTGGCGTGAAGTTATAGATAGATAGATAGATTCTAAAAAATACGTTACTGAAGCTATCCAAGCCACAGTTTTAACCATATGAAAGTATAATTTATTTCGTTTGCTTACAGTTCCGAATTCCTTGGGTTGATGAAGAAAGTGAGCAAGTCTCCAATGGTGATGGACGTATTGAACATCCCTGGAGTGCAGAGGTCTCTTGAGCGTCTCGCAGACTTGCTAGGCAAGATTCAAAAGGCGCTCGGAGAGTACCTTGAAAGAGAACGAAGTAGTTTTCCTAGGTAAGAGTTTACCCATATTTTAGGATTTGATCCGGCGATAGTCCTTCTATCGTTTATAGTTTCACATCGTTTATATATTCACTTTGACATTGTTTATAAATATCCCTGTGGATAAACAACCAGGTTGTTCAGCGACGGCCCCTAGTTCGTATCCTGACGTGGACAAGTACCACTAAAGTTGTGTTTTCGTATTTTGTACATATTTGGAATTATTTGTTCAGCAGTAAAAACATCGAGAGAAAACTCGCACGAAATTATACCTATATCAAAAGACGTGCGACCTAATCTAAAGAATGTCCGTTTTTCCCTCTTAGTTGTAGAGATCTGATGGCAGATCTCCATGTAAAAAAATATGTATTGTCGCCGATCCTTAGGCTAAAATAATAAAAAAATATCTTTTTTGTTAACGTCCGGCAACTATTTATTTATATTTTGTAGGTTCTATTTCGTGGGTGATGAAGATCTGCTGGAGATAATCGGTAACAGCAAGAACATCGCTCGCCTTCAGAAACACTTCAAGAAGATGTTCGCAGGCGTCGCCGCCATCATACTCAACGAAGACAACACTGTCATCAACGGCATAGCTTCACGGGAAGGGGAAGAGGTAAGAGATGTTTTCATCAAAAATATGTCTATGTATTTATTATATATTCTATGCGAACAAACGCTCCGAATTATATATTAGCTCATATTTCTTCTAAGGTATCGTTACAATAAAATTTATTTGTAACATTATCTTGTTACAAATAAATTTTCAAAAAGATGATAGCTATACAATGCGCTATCTAGGCATATATCGATATTTTAAAAAATAAAGATGGAAATATGGGAAATGAATAAAATACAAAAATTTTTATTTTAAAAAATGTTAGCGTCCAATGCCAAAGATTTGTCTTTATCTTTTACTTTGTATACTCTTTGCAGGTCTACTTCATATCCCCAGTCTCAACCGTAGAAAACCCGAAGATTAATTCATGGTTATCTATGGTTGAACGGGAGATGCGCGTCACGCTGGCGTGTCGTCTCAAGGACGCCGTTGGTGACGTGAAGCAATTCAAAGACGGAAACGTGGACCCCCAAAAATTCATCGATTGGTGCGATAAATATCAAGTAAGTTGGACTAATGAAACCTAACAAAGAACACAGCTTCTGGTAATAACAAGTACAATTTTTTGCAAATAACCGAAACACTATAAATATTATTCGGTTAAATTAACGGCAGCGAATAAAAAAATATATACCTAGTCCGGCCATAAGTTCTGTTACAAATGAATATGCATTTATTTTTTTATGAAGGAATGTAATCTTAATAAAATTTATATGTACATATTTATGGTAGTCACAGCAAAAACTAAAAAAATGATTTTATTCGAAATGGCCACCTTTGGCTTTACTATAGGCCTTTAATCTGTCTGGTTACGAATCTATGGATTTACGTACTGTTTCCATGAAAATTTAGCCACTGCTTGCTCCAGAGATTTCTTCAGAAACACAATCTCGTCTCGAGCAGGCCTCTAAAACTGATCATAATTTGTAGTCTAGGAGGTTCAGATCTGGGCCAGGGCCAGTTTTTCAGCTCTTATAAAATCCGGAACATTGGTTTCGGGCCAGGTATCGGTAGTTCGTTCGTTCGCCTTGTGACCAGATGCAGAATCCTGCTGGAAAGTCCACAGTACATTTTTAAAAAGTGTATTGCTTATATCTGTCGATAGTAAGATATACGAACATACGGCTGATACCAAGCTTTTGAAGTGTCTTGAATATGACCGACGGCTCCATACCCACTTTGTGCAAAGCAATCACTGCAATCCTATTTTCTTTAACACCCCTTACCATATTTTAATTTGATAATAAACACGAAAAAATATGTAAAACGTTGATAAATTCAAAAATGTTTTTAACATAATAAACGCGTGCCAAATTCAAATTAATTAAAGAGTTGAAAAAAAGAAAAGTATCTATGTAACAGTTATTATGGCCAGACTAGTTTCATAGTTAAATCATTATATGGAATAGACTATGGAAAAGCTATGTCTATAACATAAGTACACGTATCATCCAAAGAAATGATTACACATTTGTTACGTTTACGTTACACATTTAAATGTAGTCTCTGTAGTGTTAACATTGAAACTAATCAATGTCCAATAATTCTGTCAAACCTTGTTTAGGGATTAGATTATCACTTGACTCTCGGGACTGAGAGAATATCAGATTTTCGGGTGACCCTAGAAGAAACGCGCAATAATACCGAATAGGGGCAGAGTTCAAGATCATAAAGCTAGTTCACACCCACATAACACAGTGTCACGATCTCGCAAGTTTCTGTACTTTTTAGTAAAGAAATTTGAGGAATCGTGACACTCACGCTTATGTGCGTCGCTACACTACATGATTGTGAGCAAAGGTCGAAACTAAAACTCAGTCATGGCTGACCAGCAAAACGGCAGGTGGCGTTTTCCTATCTATAACTTCACGCCAAATCCCTTGTGGTGTAGGCAAAGAGAACCGAGCGCTACGTGACTCGGATCTTTACACACCTCACTCAGTTCTTTAAAATTCATTGCTCTTCTCATGCACGCTCGCCGGTTTCTAGGGCTCCTGTCATCACCTTTTGATAGAACACGTCCAATTTGGTCATGGTAGGTAAGTCTTGGTTAAGTTATTTATTTTAAGACGCGTTTTAGTAATCTAAATTCGCTGTTTACTGTTTGACATTTATGACTATTGACATTTATTATGTCAACAGTCACCCAAATGTGCTAGTTATAGTTAACCTATTCATTTATTTATCTCTCTACCTTGCACTTACTATCAGGTAAACGAAATAATCTTAGGCCACGTAAAGTTTTCACGAATATTCAAATATTGAGGTAGTAAAAGAATCTAACGATTCTTTGTTTGTCTTAGGCGCAAATCGTAGTGCTGGCGGCACAGATCCTCTGGTCGGAAGACGTAGAAGCAGCTCTCGCAAATGGAGGAGGCGATGGTTTGAAGAAAGTGCTGTCGCACGTGGAGAACATGCTAAACATCCTTGCTGACTCCGTGCTACAAGAACAGCCGCCGCTCCGGAGGAGGAAGCTTGAACACTTGGTATGTTTGATGTTACTTTTAAATAATAAATTAATAATATGGTTAAATGTAATTTAAAAAACTTTTAAATGCCAATATCAAAATAATCAATTAATATATATGGGTTTTCATTTCTAATTTTGTCTATTATAAGTCGTATATAGATAAAATATTAATAAATTTATTTAATATCTACTTTTTACAATTCTGAAATATGATTAGGAGATTCTTTCAAGTACACTTCTTTAAGAAATTCTCTTGATATCATACAATTTAAAAAAACAGAATTCAATGCCATTATATGTATCCGCTGATCGCCTATAATCCGACCGTTTATTCGGTGTATCGTCTGCAGGGCAACAGATTTGTGAGATAGAGTGTTGGGGAGTTGTGAGGCTGAGTTGTACAGCAGAGAACTTATATCACGTTCGGTAGTACTCTCTCACAATGGTTGTTGTTGACATTTTAATAACGGACGGTTATGGCCTAATATGACAAGGCCGTGGCACAATATTTCCCATAGGGGTCGATCGATTTTTCTCAAAAAATTGCCAACCAACCAAGACAAACGTCATGCTACGTTTTTGTTTTACAACGTCGGGAGGTATACAAGCATACGGCCCACTCGTTGTAAAGCTGTTACCGTAGCCTATGATATAATACGTCAAATATCACTCACGCGATGTCACCTCTGCTGCTAACGCCGGAACTCCTAGGAGTTTACTGGTGACGTCACTCACACGCAAGAAGGCAACAACCCCCCCATAGAGTTGTTATTCAACTGCGGTTTTCTGTGAGGTACTGTAGAGGTACTTCCCCATATATTCTAATTTTGAATCTTTTACTAATACACACCATATAAAAATGTTACAAACTGTTTTACTTGCGTGACATTTGGTGTAACCCACTACTGTCTCAAACAGTAAAGTCATTGCAGTTCCGAACATACAGTGCACGTCGGCATAAACATACCCCTGATATATATAACTAATAACGAATTTAATGAGAACTAAATTGGTAAGAGAAAAATCTTTTTGAATTTGATTCTATCGCGACATATATATTCGCTGTATAAAAAATACGGAATAATGCATGTATCCCGTACTGTTTCCAGCGAATATTGTCTCTGGAATAATTTATATCATGCATATAGATACCCTTCCCCGCTTAATTCTAAACCAGGCGATACACCAATTAAACGTTTTAACCGATTACAGTTGATAAGCGATAAATACATCATTTTTCTTTTTGTAACCATACATACGTACATAGTTATCGAGAGTAGGCATGAAACAATTATATTTATTTTTAAAACATGTCTCCAATCAGACCGTCGAAGTAGTGAAATATCTAAAGGTCATAATTTCGAAAATGTTAATAAAGGTATATTTTTATCATTTAGTTTTACCTTATTGTTATTTTAGATCAACGAGTTCGTCCACAAGCGTACGGTGACCCGTCGCTTGATAGCGTCCGACGTGAACAGCCCGCGCTCGTTCGAGTGGCTTTGCGAGATGAGGTTTTACTTCGATCCTAGAAACAATGACGTAAGTAACATCAATGCGTTCTAAAGAAAGAGTTCTCGCTTAGTACACTAAATATTAAAATAAGGCAAGCCTCTATAAAACAAGTGGATAATATGATATGATAACTTGCTGAGTGTACGTCGTAATCTTAAATGTTTATGCCCATTGTGTTAATTTTACACGGATATCGCGTCGCCCATGACACTCTGAAGATAAGAACGAAACTAATTACACCTCATACTTCAAAACCGATTAAGCTGTTTCGGCTACAGGAGGGCAGAAAGGCACGAGCATTCTTACATGCGCTTGAAACACATTAATCTCCGATCAGTTGGGTAAAAAAACTGTAAGATCTAACTAAACAAGTACGTCGGCGCTTAGCTGTAGCCATTATTTCTGGATATGTTTATACAGACATGTTTTGTTTTTTTTTTTCAAAAGATTCGAATGACACATCTTTTGTGTCATATAGTACGCGACATTTTCTTTAGTTATCTATCAAAAAAAGTATAAATATAATAATTTCCATTTAAATTAATGTAACATTTATAAACCAGGTATTGCAACAACTCACAATTCACATGGCGAATGCAAAATTCCTGTACGGCTTTGAATACCTGGGCGTGCAGGATCGTTTAGTGCAGACGCCTTTGACTGATCGCTGCTATCTCACTATGACACAGGCTCTGGAAGCCAGACTTGGAGGATCGCCGTTTGGTAAGCACCTTCTTTAAGTTTAAATGTAGGTGATCCAAAGTTAATTATTATAGTTAAAATTATTTATTTTCTACATAGTCTCCTAAAAAGTCAATGCCTTTAATCCATCTTTTTTCTATACCCAGAGTTCCATTAGAGAAAAATCTTTGTCTCGACCCTCCAAAAACGCATCAACATCATTTTTTTTGCCTCGTACGTGTTCCTTGAGCCAAGGAAATAGATAGAAGTCACTGGGAGCTAGGTCTGCCGAATAAGGCGGGTCTTCGAGCAGTTCGAATCCTATTTCTTGAATGACAGCTATCTTTTCCTAGCTTAGCTTTACTTTGTGAGCCGGTGGATTGTCTTCATGAAACAACACTCCAACTCGCTTTTTTTTCTTAATGGTCTCCCGCAATTTTCTTATTTGGTCTGCGTAGTAAAAGCCCGTAGTAGTGGTTCACTTTTCCAAAGCTGATCGCTGAGTGAGTGAGAGAGAGATCGGAGCAGAGTCTCCCAATGTTTACACCAAGTCGCTGTGTATGTCTTTTGTAGACATTTAGTTTCGAACAGACGTACTTAATGACGGCTCTGATTTCGTTTTTCTCCATTTTAACGTTATTTCTTCGGCTGTTCGTATTCATATGAATGTACCTCCCGGGAATCGTGTCCTATTTATATGATAAAAGTACGTTCATTGGTACCATGATTTTCAATTAAAACTTGTCGTCTCTCAGGCCCCGCTGGTACGGGTAAAACGGAATCTGTGAAGGCACTCGGTAACCAGCTCGGACGGTTCGTGTTGGTGTTCAACTGCGACGAAACCTTCGACTTCCAAGCCATGGGTCGGATCTTCGTGGGTCTCTGCCAGGTATGTACAGGATCTTTTTTTTTTTGCCTGTTCAATTTATCTATCTATATCTTCACGCGTTTATTTAACATTAACACAGCTCTATTCAGGTACACTCGCTGATTCCTAAAGCTAGTTGTGTCTTCTGTCTTAAATAAATGAGCCATTCTCACTGATTAATATATTTCAATATATTATTTATTGTTGATGGCGAATAATAATAATTAAAAATATATATATATAATAAATAATAGTGTTGAGAATTATTTCAACATCTTTCTATTATCTTAACAATTGTGCTAATGAACTTTAAATACGTATAGGTCGGTGCTTGGGGTTGCTTCGACGAGTTCAATCGTCTCGAAGAGAGAATGTTGTCAGCTGTGTCCCAACAAGTGCAGACAATCCAAGAGGCGCTCAAGACTCATCAGGAGGGCGACAACACTGGTAATTAATACTACGTAATACAAACATACTCAATACATTCTTGATAAGCAACCGAACAATATCACCACTGCTATTTAAATGCAATTGATAATATTAGTCACTTAAATACTGCACTTATTTTTAGGGTGTTTGCACACAAAGATTATAGACACTATAACTAAGGTTCCCCTGTCTGTCTATCCGTCGGTATAACAACGGTGGCTGTAACAATAATAAAAGTAAAATAAAACCTAACATCAAAGGGTCCATTTGTGTGCGATTACGACGGCGGGTTTTTTAAAACCCGAAGCAAAAGCAAGGGCTCCGCGTGAATTTGTAATAGGAAGTGATGAAAGCTCACTTCACTCTTGTCCTAATCGTGGGACATATGTTAGAAATCTACAAACAGTAACCGTCGCAATACACCACCTAGAGACTTCTTTAACCGGCTAGGCTTTTACGACTTTTTAAGAAGCCATCATTCTCGGGAATAGGACGACATTTGTTTACTTCCGACACTAGAGACATACGCCAATATAAACATTATTATTGATTCGAAAAATAAATGTATCTCCCCCTGTTGCGGACTTTTTCGTGAAGATTATATAGTGCCATTTTAAGGCCATAATGTTAAAAAAATGTCTTTTTCTTAGTGTTATCCATTTTCTAATGCATTAGGATTGGTAGAGTCCGTTACCATAGCTTAAAGATTTGCTGAGGACATACTGATTTTTACATGGAGCTGCCGTCAGACCTCTACATCCCAAAGGAAAAACCAGACCTTAGGTTAGGTCGCACGTCTTGCGGAATATAGTTTCTTTAACTTGCGGGTTATATACATATTTGAAATTATCACTTGCATAAATCCGAAAACACGAATTTAGTGGTACATGCCAGGATTCGAAGCGGGATCAGTTGCAAAAGGCCGATTCACATTATCAATCAATCACACGATCACTGCTTCAATATTTGTGAGTCGAGTTCAAGATTGGTGAGCACACATATTGCTGACGTAGAATCCATATTGTGCAAACCCGAGTCACTCTCAACAACTATTTATGTTTTGTTACAATTTTTAGCCAAGTCAATCACAGTGGAGCTGGTTGGTAAACAAGTACGTGTTTCGCAAGACATGGCAATCTTCATTACAATGAATCCCGGTTATGCTGGGCGTTCCAATCTACCTGATAATTTGAAGAAGCTATTCCGAAGCTTGGCCATGACCACGCCCGACAGACAACTCATCGCCGAGGTGATGCTGTTCAGTCAAGGATTCAGGACTGCTGAGAAACTCGCCTGCAAGATCGTGCCGTTCTTCAAGTAAGTTTCTAATTTTAAAGTGTTGCAAAACCTTACATTACAAAAGTACTAATTTACCCTTTTTACATCTCTAGTCAATATTATTAACAAAATTAAAAAAAAAATTAAGGACAGGTTCGAATTACTTAAAAAGGTGGTACATTCACATGCATAAACAGAATTAAGTGCAACTAAAAGTTCGAGATTTTCTCTACTAAATTCAACAGATGCTAATTGCTCTATATGTTGATATCATAAACATATGTCTACTACAGGCTTTGCGACGAGCAGTTGTCGAACCAATCTCATTACGACTTCGGTCTACGTGCTCTTAAATCGGTGCTGGTATCGGCTGGAAACGTCAAGCGTGATCGGATACAGAGAATCAAGGTATTTATACACCACTGAATCACCACTGTTAACCACTGGGATAACAATTTCCCACAACAATATTGTCCGGCGGATGTCACCACGTGCAACGCATACGGCAATGTCCAATGTATCATATTAATGCGTTGTCTCTTTCTAACACATGCCGTTTTATCAGGAACATGTAAGACAAAGCAAATTATTATATATATTATTTTTACTTACGGGGTACCGCAGGGAAGTATCGTAGGCTCAACACTTTTCCTCGTCTATCTAAATGATTTCTGTTCACATTGCTCAAGTAAGGTATATTGATATCTTGCGCAGATGACACTGCTTTGGTTTTTGGACTGACGTTTATAATGTGGCTCAATATGGACTGCATGAGATCATCTTGAAACAAAAATAAAACCAAATTTTTCAGTTTCTCTCTAAGAGGCAAACGAGCTTAGAAGTTTATTACAAACTGATAGCATATGGATATAAGATAACCAGCGGTAACCTCCGTGACTCTTTATCACTGGAACAAATATTGCTTCTATGATTATTAGATTTCGTAAAGTAATAGTAATCTCTATAAAACTTCGTCATGTCCTAGATCCACACAGACATCGTTGTTACACTCATTAACCTTGATCAATATTTGTCCACCACCTGGGTACCAACCTCCTTTCAGTCGAATCTTCGAGAATACGCCATGGTTACACGGATTGGCAAAAGGTTATTTCCAAGTCATCCGAAGACTACTTACTATGGCTTTGGCTAACCACTGTCATTTACCAGCTGATACATGATAAAGCGAATACAATAAATTCATGCAGTGGGTGTAAATTGTTCTACGTTACCTACCGTGTGATACCCATGCGAATCAATTTGACTCAAAAATTATCAGATTTACCAAGGTCAGGTTCCAGAATTATTACAGGTCACAATACATGTGGGTGTATGAAAGGAGGCCGAAAACTATTTAAAATACAAATGATAGCTACGTGCAGTTAATGAGATAGGACAATTTACACCTGCCACACGTACTAGAGACTAATAATTGGATGATTTGAAAAAAAAAGACCTATATTGGCAAGTTTCTTTTGGCATTTCTTCTTCGCCGATGGTCATTTGAAATGTTGGTAGATTAAAAAAGAGAAAAACTTAAAAAAAGAATAAGATATAATATTGAAAATGTAAGACGTGTCTAAGTGCCCGTGAGGATCTAAAGGAAAATAAAGTTTTTTTTTATTTTTGTAAGGACTGTTTTCTTTTGAAGAACGCATGTACATTTCACTTCGAAGCGAATTATGCAAACAAAATATATATAGATTTTAAGTCATTTTAACGTGTCTATCTGGTTTAAAGGAAAATCTAGTAGAACGCGGCACAGAAGTTCCCGACGAAGCGTCCATAGCAGAGTCGCTCCCCGAACAAGACATCCTGATACAGTCGGTGTGTGAGACCATGGTGCCGAAATTGGTGGCAGAAGATATACCTCTGCTGTTCTCGCTGCTCAACGATGTGTTCCCCAACGTCGGCTATACGAGGGCTGAAATGACTGGTATGTTCAAACAGTTACTGGCTCTCGTCATTTTTAGTGGTAAAACTGCTCGCCCGATTGTGATAAATGACCACCTTTATGTTACGACACACGAAAAGGACATTACAAATTTCAGAAAAAATACTTCTTCGTAATTCCTCAAGTTCATATATAATTATAAATTTATAATAATCGCCTTCGTTCTTTAGACGTTTTCAACGGTTTTATTCTTGTTTTAGGGTTCCGTATCCAAATGGCACCAACGGAGCTCTATTACTATGGCTCTTACTACTACTGTTACTATGCTTAATGTGTAAAATTTATATTTCACATAAGTTAATTTTAGAGTTTTTCACCTGTAAGCTATTTAAGCTTACTAAATAATAATTCACGTATAATTTAAGCGCCTGCTATCAAACATTTGCTACGAACGATGAAACGTATAACTATTTAAACGGTTAATTTACTTCATTATTTACCTACCCCTTCCAAATGTTGACAAATGTACGTCTATGATATAACATCATTTAATATTTCCAACAAAAATTTATCCGATTTCTAATACTTAGAAAATTCGATTTCCTTGATCAAACTACAGAATCATAATGCCCCATTGTTGTTAACATGCAAACAAACGAGGATGCCATTTCCTTGTCAATTAAGTCTCTCATAATGTTGCTCAAATCCATCACCAAGGTCAGGTTTTTAGTCTACGACTTTACCCTTTTTCTGTGACTATTCATTCTTCCTTTTTTATGTACAATGTAGTATGAAAATGTTGTAAAGGAAAGATAAAAGCCAAGTTTTTAACAAATGAATATTTTCAGGTCTGAAAAGTGAAATTCGCGCCGTGTGCGCTGAAGAGTTTCTTGTTTGCGGCGAGGGAGATGAACAAGGCTCCACTTGGATGGATAAGGTACGTCACACATCAAACTAATACATTTTCTAATGACTAAGTTAACAGAATAAACGTATAAGGAAAATAACAGCTAGTGGTATTTTAGTTTAATTAATGTCATCCCATCATTCTTGCCGTTGCACAGTCAATGTTCGATCCTTGATTTTTTAGCACATTGTTTTTGAGATTTTACACATTCATCGTGAATTAAGTCATCCTAACAAGGTGATGGTATAATAATATTTCAATTCAAATTCAAATAGTCTAAGTAAATTATTTATTTTATAAATATTTAGATTAATTAACAATATTATTACATGCGATATTACCATAACAATTAACATTATTATGCTTTATCATTACTTATTCCAAATGCAATGTATATTTTTCAATAAAATAAGAAGAAATGAAATTTGAGAAATCAAAACGTTTTACCTGAACGAAACAGCCGAAACCTATACAAAGGTTGAGTTTTTTCTACGAAAACGTAAAAAAAATATTTCAAATATTTAAAGCAAAATTTAAGTATAAACGAAATAATTTATTTGAATCACATATTGTTTTTATCACTTCTTTATTATATTGCGCTTGGAATACAGTTATTGTCACGGCCATATAACCGTGTACGTGAGAGTGAATGCGTATGCGTTTCCATGCTAACCCGCTAACGGCACGTAGAGGCGCAGCGCTGCCTCGCGCGCGCAACACAGCACGTGGATCGGGAAGGTCAGTGATGTCATCCAGTCCCATGCAATATTCGTCACTGTGTCTCGCCTCTCACTGTGTTCTGTGCTAGCAAATCTCTAGATAGCTATAGTGTTTTCTCTAAAGTGACGGCATAAAAGAAACAAACCATATGAAACCAAGAAAAAATATAAAACAACCTACTAACACGACCTTAAAGTGCAATATATAGCATGAACCGTTGGCCCTGTAAAGTCATAAATGCCTGCCAGCTGTTATGATACATGTTCATACCCGAATTTCTCGGGGTAAAACTTTGCGATACACGTAATAAGTCAACCTGGTACTCTATAAGACTATTTCTTTTACGCTGTCATTTGTCCCCGAACGAAATTCATATTGATGAAACGATTGTATATTTGAATGATTTAAAGTAGTAAAGTCCAAATCCTCAGTGACGCTGGATAATTTAAAATTACTACATAATGGCTGGTTCACATTATTCTACTAGCATTACAGTCCAGACATAATTTTTTTATGGTACCTGTTTTAAAGAACCGCTAATAGACAATAAAAACGCAAACGGCATAATTCTACAGTGCTGGGCAGCAATATTGACACAAACGATACAGAAGATCTTAGTCGGGCTCAGTCATCGAATAGGAATCTTTCACAGCCAACTTAAATTATACCTTCCCCTTACAGTCGAGAGATTGGCTGGCATCTTATATTTTATCGCTCTTGACATAAAAACGGTTCAAAGGTTGAGGAGTAAATTTTATTGTACCCTTAATTTTATGTAACTTGTGCCATAATAATCTGTTTCAATACAATCATTTCATGTAATAGGTGTTATTTTTTTAAGTGTGCATTTTTCCTAAACATTCTTCGTTTGACTTGCTCTTTCCAGGGGATCCTGATCTAACTGTGTGGTAGTTTAGATACTTTACATCGTGATATTCTCATTTTTTTAGTCACTGTAAATAATATTCACCAGAAATTCGACAAATGTTCATAACGAAGTCTTTTCTTCTTGTATCTTTCTTGTATAATTGTATTTTATTTTACTACCTATAGCCTATCTCTCTATCTACAATTTTTGAAGTATTTACTGGCAATTTTTGAAGTAAATTACTTCATTACCGGAATGCAATCGAATATATCATAGTAACTGTTGACTACTGTAATCTTTAATGTATTCATTACAATAACTATCTACTACAGCTACCGTACCGTCTGTTATTTAAGCAGTGTTTATTTGTTACTTCAGCTTAGTTCTCCGCCATTTTAATACAATCATTGTTGTCTTGATCAGTTTTCATTCCATGATTCAATAGGTAACATGTGGTTTTTTTAACGTTATATCTATGTTCTTATACAAAATTTTAACTATCTGTTCGCCAGTGAACCGAAAAACGCAGACAAATAGTAATAGACAAAAGGGACTAATAACATGTATATCTCAATAAAATTATTGAAAAATGTGACCTAAAGATTTCAAAATGCTTCTAATCTAACTAAATATGACATAAGATTACTAATCTGTAGTCGCTGACTCTGACAAAACGAGATATCTACAAACCTGATATTATTGTTACATATATTTTATGTTAAAGTTTTTGTATAAAATGTCACTAATCGACCCTGATTCCCCTTTTAAATAACTTAACCTTTCTACTTATTAACTACTTGCAGATATGCAATCGATGATATGTATTTTTTGTTAGTTGTGTGTAACAAAAGACTTTTTCTAGTACCCAAAAACTTTCCATTTGCCCCTTACGCCAACCGTTGTAGAAAGAAATGTACAACATTTCATTTATAGTATCTGCAATCGAGACTGCTAGAAGTAATATAATGATTTTTGACGATCAATAAGTAACTTGATTATATTTGAAACTGCTACACAAAACCTGTTCGTTAGATAAGCCTTTTTACAGAGTATTGACATCAAGTTGTAATGAAGTACTTTATGTATTTATTAAACTCTTTGACTTTTTAAAAATAATACCATGTAAAATTTTACCGATGTATAATATGAGTTTCATATGTATACAGGTGCTCCAGTTATACCAGATTTGCAATCTAAACCACGGTTTGATGATGGTCGGACCATCTGGCAGCGGCAAATCCACCGCTTGGCGTGTGCTACTTAAAGCTTTGGAAAGGTTAGAGTAGTTTCACCCTTTCTCTTGTCCGCCTTCTTTTATCTTTCTATGTTACTGTAAAAAACCCCCGAGTTTGATTTTGAAACTCAGATATAATTTTTAATATTTATATTTGGAGTATTTATCTTATTTACAATCCTTTTAAACTTAAATGGTTTTTTTTGGGGGGCAGAAGACAAAAAACAAATCTAATTTCGTCTTAATATTTATTCGTATTTGCCTTATGTGTTTATTATTCTTGTAGAAACGTTTTTGATAGTAACGTCTTGTACACAGGTTTGAAGGTGTGGAAGGAGTGGCGCACGTCATCGATCCGAAGGCCATGTCAAAGGAGACGCTGTACGGTGTCTTGGATCCCAACACACGCGAGTGGACCGATGGTCTCTTCACACATATACTTAGGTTAGTCGACAATATTGGGAACTTTACAATACAATACTTTTTAAAAACTTCTACGAAAATAGCCGCCCATGTTTTTATTAGATCGACCAAACTTTTTTTTTATACAACTAAGGTAGCAAGCAGGCATACGGCCTGCCTCTGTTGTATGATTTTGCAATTTAGCATTTGTAGTTTTGATGAGAACATAATAGTATATTACTATTGAATGGTATATTATGACAGAATATTTTAAGAGTGATAGAGTATTTAAGCAGCCTCACGGAGGAGTACCTTACAAAAAAACTGCAATCAAATAACAACTCCATGGAGAATTGTTGTGAGTGAGTGAGGTTACTAGTAGGCTCCTGAGGAGTTGCTTTGTTAGCAACACGGGTGGCAACGCGTGGGCCTGTATTTCCTGTATTGCAAACGTTCATAAGGTGGTTACATCAGGTGGCCCATATGCTTGTTTGTCTTCCTTACTTTTCCGGTAAAATGGAACGCGCAGCTCTTACTAGCTAGTTCGCGTATCAACATCGCGGCACTTGTCGGCTTATTGGTTAAAATATTCTCCCATTGATCAGTTGTCTCGAGTCGCTCAGATATTTGGTCGCTAAAACACGATGTTTTTGTGAGCGCACAGTACCTTCATGCACAGTCAAGTGGTTATTGATTTGTGGTGCTGGTGCTTGCAATTGCCCTTCTGGTTTCTGTACCCGATGAGTCATGCTATCAAACATCCGCTAATAAAACATCTAAATTACAGAAAGATCATCGACAACGTCCGCGGTGAGATCAACAAACGCCAATGGATCATCTTCGACGGAGACGTGGACCCGGAGTGGGTGGAGAATTTGAACTCTGTACTAGACGACAACAAGCTATTGACGCTGCCCAACGGCGAACGGTTGTCGTTGCCGCCCAACGTGAGAGTTATGTTTGAGGTAAGAATTACTCTGGGTGGAAGTGGCTCACCTTCAATTTGAGCCAAACTCACACATCGAGAAGCAGTACACGGCGATATTTAACCAGCAACCTGGCTGGAGAAGAACTACAGCATATAGCAGTCAAATAACTTGCTGGAGGGTTGTTGTTTCGTGCGGTATGTAAAGTTTTCAATCGTCATTACTTAGGCTAGAATAAATGCTCAGCATCAGCCATGCCGTTTGTTCAACTTGCGATATAGTGTAAAAAACAAAACTTTGTAAAAAAGCTGTTCATAGAGTGCTATGAACAGTTTCATATTCTGTTTTTATGCTAATGCTTTTTTTAGGGTTCCGTACCCAAAGGGTAAAACGGAGCTGTATCTCATGAACCGTGATAGTTAGACAGTTGAAATTTTCACAGATGATGTATTTCTGTTGCCGCTATAACAACAAATACTAAAAAATAGAATAAAATAAATATTTAAGGGGGCTCCCATACAAAAAACGTGATTTTTTTGCTCGATATTGATAACGGCAACAGGTAGACGCTTGAAATATTCACAGAATATTTATTTATATATTCACTTTAAGAATAAATAATTAAATTAAAATAAAACAAATATTTAAGGGGTCACCCATACAACAAACGTAATTTTTTTGTCGTTTTTATCGATAATGGTACGGAACCCTTCGTGTGCGAGTCCGACTCGCACTTGGCCGATTTTTTTTAAATATAATCTGCTTCGAGAGTTATTTGCAAACCATTTTCCAGTCAAAAATAAACAACACATTAATAATGCAACTTGATATGAAAGAAAGAAAAGCAGTATCCGGTTCGAATGCTGGTGTGGGCATGTACCACTAAATTAGTGATTTCGTATTTATGTACATATTTATCACTTTTCGTAATCATCGCTTGAATGTTTTCAGATTAATGTATTATGATCCACAAAAGAAGAACCGAAGCTACTGAAAATAGATACCTTAGTCATTCTTTTGAGCTGGTAAACTCTCAATGAGTATCCCTACGGTCGACCTTGCGGGTTATGGTAGACTTTTGCTAACTAAACAATACATAGGGTTGCCTTTTGCCGGAAAGACTTAAGGTTTGCGGCGACCCAAACCTCCCGAGGCTTACGTAGGCGAGATAACCTTTTGTAAGGTTGCCTCAATGCTACCATATACCATACATAATATCCACAAAATACCATATATAATGTCCAATGTTCGATATTAGTATACATATTATAAATTTCCTCAGGTACAAGATTTGAAATACGCGACATTGGCGACAGTTTCCCGATGCGGAATGGTGTGGTTCTCACAGGACGTCCTCACCACTGAAATGATCTTCGAAAACTACCTCATGCGGTATGTATTGTTGTAAAACAATCGGTGAATATTTTGTACTAGCTGCAACCCGCGACTTCTTATGCACGTATGCCCGGTATCTCGTAGGAACAGCTTTTTCTACTTTCTTTCTTTTTCTATATTGGGCTATCAAATGCAAAAATATTTTTTCAGACTGGTATTTCCAAAGATTAACGCGTTCAAACAAACAAACTCGTCCACTTTATATATTATTATAGTTTTAGACTCCTCCGAGGAGCAACTGTGTGTGTTGTCTAAGTACTCATAGTATAATTAAATTGGTCTAGATGACGTTCTGTAAATTGACACTACATATTCAGTGGATAAGGAACCTACCTGTTGAGGAAATGGTCCTCGGTTCGAATCCAGGCGGGCGCATATGCCACTAAATTCGTGTTTTCGGATTTATGTACATATTTATCGCTAGCTCGGCGGTGAAGGAACACATCGTGAGGAAACCCACACGTTCAAGAAAATATATTTTGAAAGACGTGTGACCTAACCTAAGAAAGATCTGGTTTTTCCTCTAGGTTGTGGAGGTCTGACGGCAGTCCATAAAAATCAGTGTCTTCGCCAAATCCTTAGGCTTAGGTAACGGACCCCGCCAATCCTAATAGATTAGGAAACGGTATAACGCAAAAAAGAAAAGCCTGCTAAATCAATCAGATTGCAATTCTGGACCAAGAGCGCACCGATTTGCGGATTAGGGCGTCCCCTGGAGGCGACGCGCAGCGATCCGCCCCCGTCGATGCGAATGTAGCTGCATGCGGCGGTGGAGGCCGCCACCTACCACGCAGCGCCAATTCCGGCGGGTCGATGAGAGCCGAGTGCTGCATAGGAACGTGGAATGTGAGAGGTGGATTGATGATGATTGATTTGATAAGATGAACGAACTGATGGACGTTTAGATGCTTTGTATGTGACAGAGACTAAGCGCAAAGGGAGCGACAACGATGATCTGCCCGATGGCATGATGGCCCTATGGTCTGGGGTAGACCGGGACGATCATGCCAGTGCTGGTGTAGGTGTCGTACTCTCCTCTCGCTTAGCCACTGGTGTAAGAGATTACTGTTTGGTAGGGCCTAGACTTATCTAGGTTCGTATAAAACTGGGCATCACGCGAGTATTTCTGGTTGCAGCATACGTTCCCGTAAGCTCAGCGTGTGCCCAAGAACAAGAGAAATTTTGGCAGTCTGTGAGGGAAGTTCTGGATTTAGCTGGAGGGAATGAAAGAGTGATTATGTGTGGAGATTTGAATAAATAAAAAGGTGCTTGCTCGGATATGCTGTGAGATGCACAGGGAGGATTCCGAAATGGAAGGGAATATACGGATCAAGTTTTCGCGCCCCGCAATATCATGGAGAAATATCTGGCCATAGACCGGCAGGTTTTCTGCGGTTTTGTGGATCTTGAGAAAGCATTTTTTTTTAATGTAGTTAAAATCAAAATGTAATAAAAATATCCCTATCGCGCCTGATGGAAAGCGTCAATAAGAACCAGGTGCGAGAACAGCCATCTCAGTGATTAGCGCTGTGCTGGCTGTCCCCCCCTTGACGGCCCGCTAAGGTGCCTCTTCACGCCACGTCTAAACGACCCGGGGTTATAGGAAGTGGGGAACACATTTGATAGGGTTGCGTGAAAGGAACTGTGGAACCTTAGGATTGCTCAGCATGTGTGCGGATAGAGGGTTGCATACTATCTGCTAGACTGTTTATTCTGTATCTCGATAGTTGTCTGCAGAAAATAAGGTCTACGATGTAGGGATTGCGCATGGATGACCTTGTGGTGAACTGTCTGCTGTATGCAGCATGCATTGACGAGCTCGATGGCTCAGTCGTGAATGACGCGACTTTGACACTAACGCTCGTGGATTCGATTCTCACTCAAGGCCCAAGATCCCACACATTTTTGTGCATAAGCATGTCTGGATGTTTTAAGAGAGGTAGGGCGCATCAAAGCAGCCCGTCTGGGGAAGTACCTCCACCTCACAGAAAACCGCAACCAAATACAACTCTCTAGAGGGTTCCTGTGTTCCTGTGTGTGAGTGAGGTCACCAGTAATCTCCCAAGGAGTTGTTGTGTAAGCAGCAGAGGAGGCATCGCGCGAGTGATAATTAATATTTGGCATGCGTTAATAGGTACGGTACCCGCTTTACATCAGATGGGCCGTAAGCTTGTACACCTCCCGACGTAGTATAAAAAAAAGCAGGCGATGCCGTGATATTAGCAGAAACACCATCTGAACTGCAAACATTGGTCACAATGATGAAAGACGATTGCATAAACATAGACTTACTATTGAATGCGAAGGAAACAAAGATAGCATTTGAAAGAAGAAACCAGAACCAATGTTATGATTACGTTTGATGATGAAATGTAGGAACAAGTGGATGAGATTGTATATCTTGGATGCGCTTTCAGCAGGGATGGAAGGTACACCGCTGGTGTGGAATACGAGTGTGTGCTGGGAGTAGTGTGAATGGAGCGTTGAGAAAACTTCTTGGCAGTAAAAACTTGAGCCCGAAGGCACAGCTCGCTTTCCAAGCTCCATTCACACTATTCCCAGCACACACTCGTCTTCCACACCAGCGGTGTACCTTCCATTATTTATTTTATTCCATATATATATATATATATATTCTATATATATGTATATATATATATCAATATTCGCAATGATGATGTTAGAAACAGAGTTGGTCTGAAAAAGAGCGGTGTTGAAATAAGAAGAGGTATGCTCCGTTGATTCGAACACGTAGAAAGAGTGCAGGACGAAAAAATGACGAAACAGATATACAACGCAAAAGTAGAAGGATATAGGAACCGAGAAAGGCCAAGACTTACCTACTATGACGAAATTGGTCATGTTCTAACAAAACGTGATGTCAGGGGCCTTAGAAACCGGCGAGCGTGCATGAGAAGAGCAATAAACGTTACAGAAGCGAATGAGGTATGTAAGACACGTGGCGCACAGTTCTCTGTGCCTATCCCGCAAGGGATTTGGCGTGAAGCTATAGATAGATATAACCTTCAACATCCCTCGAACCCTGTGTATGTCATACTAATACTCTCTCGGCTAGTGTGATAAGATTACAGAGACTTCCAATTGATGAAACACCGCGCTTGACGGAGATTTTTAACAAAATAAATAAACGTTGGCTTTTTAAAACACTGTCAGACATTCTTACCAATAAATCTGAGCCATATGACGCATGTATGTATATTAACAAGAAGCGAACCCGTTAATGGTTTTATTTCTTCTAGATTGAGAAATATTCCTCTGGAAGACGGCGAGGAAGACTCATTCAGCATCGTAATGGCTGCTCCGACCGCTGGCGGTGATCAAAATGCTACGGAGAATATTCTGTCCCCTGCTTTACAGGTGCGTAATGAGCGTATGTATATTCTGACGGCAACGAAAGTTTATGGCAATTAAAAGTGCTCAGCTAGTTGTCTTTAATCAATAAGAGTTCGCTGTGAGTCAATGTGACGCCTTTACTATTATCCTAAATTACCCATTTTTATTGAGACAGTTTCCACCCGGATGAGTGGACAAAAGCCTTTATCTGTCTATATCTTTCCACCAGGTCCCTTGCGGGGTCGAATTGATCGTCGTAAATCGCTGTCCTTAACACACCTCGAATAATAACTTTCACAATAAAAAATGGCTATTGCAAAAACGTACAGTTTACGTATTTGTTCATCAGTTTTAGGTATTATTCCAAATTTACCCGGTATAGATGTTAGAAGCCTATTCGCTCAATTACTAACAACTGTTTTAGAAACTACTTCGCCCCTTAACACCGAATCTCTGCTTAATTAGTACCTGTACAAACATTTAATTCGAATATGTTACCGATGTCCAGACCCAGCGTGATGTGGCCGCAATCCTTCAGCCTCTATTTTTCGGCGATGGATTGGTGGTGAAGTGTCTCGAGCGCGCCGCTACTCTCGACCACATCATGGATTTCACGAGACACCGCGCACTCTCCTCGCTACACTCCATGCTCAACAGAGGAGTCAGGTCAGTATACATTCGATGTCTTGCGGTGCCCCAATCTATATTTGTAAATTTCATACCCCACCTATAATTTCTTAAATTATATTCATAAAGCGGCTACACATGGCCTTGATCTGCGGCCTCGCTAATGACTGGAATTTAGATAACTGTAGAATAGTACGACTATTGCTCGTTCAGTTTATATTTTGCTTGTTACTTCGAAAGTTCAGCTGCTATTAAACTTTGATTTATTAACAAAAATTATAGCATGGGCTTACTTTGTTAAATAGGTTTAGAGATTTTTTAAATTTGTCTACTAATTTTCATTCACATTTTATTTTTGATTGATTCAAAATATTCAAATGGTTAAATATAAGAAACACAAGTTGCAGACATTACGGAATTTAAAATGATTCCGTAGTCGTCGTTATAGGCCCATAAAATCAGCGAATTCTAAATTTGGAAACGATTGAAGAAAGTTTTCAGCCATCTTGAAAGTTCGTGATTTTGGAAAAACAATAGCACCTTCTCAGTTTTTCAGAACTCCCTAGGATTTTTGTTTGTTACCGGTACGTAGGTATGCGTACAAAATTGAATTAAAGTAATTTTATTTATTAGTAACGTTCATAACAATTCCTCAAGCTAAACTAATACACCAATTGTATAAAATGTAGAAAAATTCTATAAAGAGGTAAACTTTCAGAAACATCCTCGGGTACAATCGCCAACACCCAGACTTCCCAATCACGAACGAGCAGTTGGAGGCATATGTACCCAAGTGGCTTGTCTATTCACTACTTTGGTCATTTGCTGGCGATGCAAAACTCAAGGTAATATGACGTTTAATTAATTAAAAGCTGTATTTCTCACCAATTTTGTGCTTTATTTTAGAATACATGCCCTTTGTATGTCTTTATTAATATGTATGTTATTTCAGGATCGTAACGAATTAGGCGACTTCATTAGATCAGCTAGTACCATGCTGCTGCCCAACTGCGGACAAAATCAACACATCATTGATTTTGAGGTATTCCCTAAATTTTGTGTTTATATTAATTTTTCTCTGAATCATCACAGAGTGATCTTGGTGTGGCTGTTCTTTAAAGACAGATTAGAAACATGCATCGACTGTTTTTTTTTTTTATTATGTACAACGACACAATTAAGGCGACACATCGAAAAATTAGACCAACTTTCATCGAATAGTATAGGCTAATGACTAAACTGACGGATCTAAGATTTTAATATAAATAACTTCATTTCTTTATCTTGAATTTGCTTGCTCAAATACGCGATTGTGTAAAATTGATTCGATAATAATTACTTTCGAAAACACCTCCTGAAATTCATTATTCTTGAAATTACAACGAAGTTGTTCTGTTTATACGCTTCAAAATTACTTAAATCTATTAGTAATATCTATGTTTATAATATGCTTGCTGCATATTTTGATAAGTGAAACATGAAATTTTTTAAAGATATTTTAAGTTTCTGACAATTTCTAAGCGATCACATTCGTCTTGGGTGCTACGTGTTTTCGACCTTATTGTGCGGTAATGAGGATTATAAACGCGTTGACTAACTACATCCAGCCAGTCCGGCTGCAGCCCGCTTCGAGGTAAGACCTATGTCGACTGTCTGCTCGAGCTCGCTCCATTTACATCGCGACACCGAAGTTTTTATAATTAATAGTTGTAAATATTCAATATTATAGTATTTAGCGTAAGTGTATTATTATTAGATATAAGTAGTAAATAATATTATAGGTTTATATATATTTATTATACTGTTGTAATAATGGGGAACACTAAAAAGAAAATATATAGAATAAAAATACAAAGAAAATGTTCGTAGAATGGGGGAGGCGAACAAGACAAGGTATTTATTTTTTTTAATTATTATATTCATTAAACATATTATAATAACATTGTGTAGACATATTTCTAGTTTTTAGAACAGTTCCTAGGTATGGTTGGCCCAAGCTATTTAATTCCTCTTCAAACTTTTTTTTAATTTTGCTTACTTAATAACTCTATATAAAACTGCATTAATTAAATAAGAGTTATTTTTTGCAGGAATAAACAGTAACATTTGATAATTGGTATACATTATCCACAGGCTGACCGCGTACCTATATAGGACGTCAAACTCCTATTATGTCCATTATAATCTGACCGAACTCCGACTTAGAAGTTGTACGTCGGTGGAGGTCAGGTTACGTTGGAAATTTATACCAATAAGGTTCGCGTTCTCAGCACATAGCAACCAGTGGAGACTCTTTATTTCTTTGTATTAAAATAAAAACTTATAAAATAGAATATTTTTGCTGTTTTGTTTTTTAGGAGAAACTTACTAAATAAACATATTCCACTAGAAGAATCACTACTCGATTTATATGCTACTTTAACGTAAGTGTCATACGGGACGACAAACTCATAGTAACCATTATAAGCTCACCGAACTCCGACTTAGACATTGTACGTAGGTGAAGGTTAGTTTACGTTGGAAATTTATCCAATCAGAAGATAGAAAACCAGTGGAGGTTTTTTTTTTTTTTTTGTATTAAAATAATTACTAGTAAAATAGTATATTTTGATAGTTTTTAAAAAAACTCGGTATGTTTCATGTTAAAGAAGCGAGCGAGGTGTGTAAGTACCGAGTCATGTGGCGCTCACGAGGGATTTAGCGTGAAGATATAGATAGATAGTATACTTATACCCATGGTACTCGTAAAAACAAATAATATTTACAATGAACCAACACTGAAAACACAAAAAAATCATCTATTCTATACATTGTGGTTAGTATTGAACTATTGTACGGATTAGATTTATTTTGCAACATCAGAGATGGTCCTGGTTCTTTCTTCTTGAGAGTTTAATAAATAACAAGGAAACGTACAACAATACAAAACACAGAGTATACATAAGTAAAATACAATAAATGTCATTATACTGAAGTTAAAGTTATGAAACAGCAAGAAAATCATTTGTCACATGTTTTTTTTAAATATGAATAGATTATAAAATCTATTTGTATATATGTATATTAGGGTGTCCCTTATTTTTCAAAGTTTTTATTTTCTAACGCATATGTCTTAGTTTTGTTCATTTGCTTTTAAAACACTCGGAAATTAATTTTTAACTTATTTGGATTACGATAATCCGTGCCGAATTACATCGAAACATGTTCATACAAGTTGCGCGGCAGTGCCGCACGTACTCGCGGTATTCATTTGTTCAAATTCAAAGTCAAAATCTTTTTATTCCGTAAAAATGGCTACATTTGTTTGGAATCGTCACATTTTTTTTCCCTACCGTGCAGTTTATGACTAGGTGAGCACTGATAAAAATACTGCCAAAAAACTCAGGCATCCCTCTTTTGGTATCCAAACAAATTTACATATTTTGTTAATTACATTATAATTGGATCGACTCACTCCCAGGCATTTTTATCATTAGTCAGATACTTTATAATATGCCCTGCTACACAATTTGGCTTTAATAGTAGTTTTAAATTTGTTTATTGACAAATCTCTTATATTGCTGGGAAGTTTGTTATAGAACCGTATACATTGCCCCATAAAATAATTACTTGTTTTGTGGAGACGGCTTGCATATAACACAAGATTATGCTTATATCTAGTATTTATGCTATGAATATCACTCTTTTTACAAAATGAGTCTATGTTTTTATGGACATACAAAAGATTTTCATAGATATATTGCGATGCGACTGTTAAAATATTTATTTCTTTGAATTTTTCTCTAAGGCTCTCACGGGGACCAAGTTTGTAGATAGCTCTTATGGCTCTCTTTTGCAATAAAAAGATGGTGTTAATATCCGCGGAGTTACCCCAAAGAAGAATTCCATATGACATAATACTATGAAAGTAGCTGAAATAAACTATTCTAGCCGTATCAATATCAGTGAGCCGTCTAATAGTTTTCACTGCATAAGCTGCAGAACTTAGTTTTCCTGATAATTTTTCAATTTGTGGGCCCCTTTGTAGTCTGGAGTCAATTGTTATACCCAAGAACACAGTTGTCTCCACAGAGGCTAAATTAGTTCCATTAACATGTACGTTGGTAGCCACCTGCCTTACATTAGGTGTTGAGAACTTAATTACTTTAGTCTTTTTATCATTTAAAAGCAGATTATTAACACTAAACCAATGAATAACTTTAGAGAGAGCATCGTTAACTTCGTCATAATTACCTAACCGTCTATTAATTTTGAATGTCAGTTATTCTCGTGATTAATACGTAATGTTTTAACTTTTATAAGATGGCAGTGGAATTGAGAAGCAATAAATCAAGTATTTTCTTAGTTGGAGACGTAAATGATCAAATAATAGGCGCAAAATTACCGTCTAACCGTCAAGTTCTTCCTGTACTTTTTTATAAAATTCGCGAAGTTAAATTGACTGTTAGTGAAAGCGCATACCTAGTCATTCGAGAGTGTATTATATTTAGGGAAAAAGCTAGGATCCCTACCAGAGCTATACCTAACTGTGTAAAATAACTTGTGAATCTTCACCAGGAGGGAGTTGCAAAAAAATTCCAATTTTCTATTTCAATTTCAATCTAATTCAATCTGATAATTTTATTTCTCTTATTTATTCGAAATAAAAAAATCCTGTGTTTACTCGGCGCTATCAGCCATTATGACACTCGAACATCTATAACTTCAAGCCAAATCCCTTGCGGGGTAGGCAGAGAGAGCCGAGCGCCACGTGACTCGATCCTTACATATCTCACTCGCTTCTTTAACATTCATTGCTCTTCTCATGCACGCACGCCGGTTTCTAGGGCTCCTGACATCACCTTCTGATAGAACATGACCAATTTGGTCATGGTAGGTAAGTCTTGGCCTTCCCCGGCTCCTACATCCTTCCACTTTTGCATTGTATATCTGCTTCGTCATTCTTTCATCTTGCATTCTTTCTACATGCCCGAACCATCGGAGCATGCCTCTTCTTATTTTAACACCGACGCTCTCTTTCAGACCAACTCTATTTCTAACATCATCATTACGAATACGGTCTACAAGCCTTACGCCACAAATTTTGCGCAGCGCTCGCATTTCAACCGCGTTTATTCTACTTTCATGCTCTTTCTGCCATACCCAACTCTCGCTTCCATAAGTTAGCGTTGGGACCAACACTGCATTGTCTATAGCGAGTTGTGCCTTCTGGCTCAGGATTTTACTGCCAAGAAGTTTTCCCAACGCTCCATTCACACTATTCCCAGCACTCACTCGTCTTTCCACATCTGCGGTGTACCTTCCATCCCTGCTGAAAGCGCATCCAAGATATACAAACTCATCCACTTGTTCCAACACTTCATCATCAATCGTAATCCTTACATTAGTTCTGGATTCTTCTCTTTCAAATACCATTATCTTTGTTTTCTTCGCATTCAGTAGTAAGCCTTTCTCCATACAGTCGTCTTTCATCGCTGTGACCAGTGTTTGCAGTTTAGATGGTGTATCTGCTAACTAAACATATGTGCCGAATCAACAAATGGCCCGCTTTAGCCTCTCGATAAACAATGTTGTATTATGTAGCTAGTGTTTCATTCTTCTTAAGGGGGATACATGCCGTCCAGTGGCGCCTCAAGGAATAAAATATCGTATCTTAGCGTGGAAGATAAACATTATAAAGTCATGTGTTGCGTGTGTTACAAATACAATAACGTACTTTTACGTCATTAAACCAACAATTGAAATGTTTTGCTTTCGTTGTTATAGGCATAATTGCCAAAAAACGGCCTCTTTTAGCACTTTTGCTTATAACAACGATAGTGGAATATTTTGAGTGTTGGTTTAATGACGTAAAAATACTTTACTATCTTCGTAATAAATGCAACATAAGATTTCATAATGTTTATCTTCTATGCTATAATATGTTTTTTTATTCAATGAGGGCGCCACTGGACGAGACCTAAGTAAGAACAACATAGATACCAAGACATGTTAACTTATAGAGATATAAACATAAAACGATGTCATTGATTTCTCTTTCAATAAACTTTTAAAAGTGAATACGTTTCTGTAGTTTTTTATTACTATTATTACTATTGTTTTCCGTCTAGCTTAAATAAATATGTTTGGTTCAGTATGTATAAAGCTAAATAATAATTAAATCAATAATTTTTATTAAATATTGATATTATAAATTTTATTTAAGTGTGACGCGACTCTGTAGCTTTTCTGTTCGTTTGCATTGACTATACGTTGACCCCAGGTTACCTATTAGGCGCTAATTTCAAATTTTACAAATCGAGCGTCGAGTGTCAATTGAGGGGCGCGGGGTGATTGGGCGGAGCCATTTTAAAGCTTCACGATCGAGGTGTCGCCTTAATAGCGAGGTAGAATAGGATATCATTTTGCCAGTTCTTAGAAAATAATGCTACTCTAATACTTAATACTCAATGCAGAATACCTTTGTAGTAGTAACAGTTTATTTACTAGACTTATGATTCGGCGGTTCTATGGGGTATCGTGACGTAAAAAACATCCGATCATCGTGAAGTTTGTACAGGACAGTTTGACTTTTCATTTTTAGGGTTCCGTACCCAATGGGTAAAACGGAACCCTATTACTGAGGCTCCGCTGTCCGTCCGTCCGTCTGTCATCAGGCTGTATCTCTTGAACCGTGATAGTTAGACAGTTGAAATTTTCACAGATGATGTATTTCTGTTGCCGCTATAACAACAAATACTAAAAAGTAGAATAAAATAAATATTTAAGGGGGCTCCCATACAACAAACGTGATTTATTTGCTGTTTTTATAGATAATGGTACGGAACCCTTCGTGCGCGAGTCCGACTCGCACTTGGCCGATTTTTATTCTTGTATATACATGCTATCAAATAATTAAACCGGCACGAATACGCGTCCGTTGCACTCGCACTATTACTCATGGTTCGTGTTCGTGCGTGCGTCCGTAGGTCCACACATCCTGCGAAATGTCAATAAAGTATCACTTACGCAGTAGGATTGTACATATTGTCTCTTCTCTAACGAAACACCTTAAACTACATTGTATTATAAACAAGCCTACCGTGTGCCTGTAGTCCAAATCTACGAAAATGCTGCAGCTGCATGTTACCCTTGTCATTCGCGTATGAGGAGTGCAGCGCGAATACACGTTATCTATTCAAATTTCAACTGTGGTGCAAATATCCTAACCTACAAATGAACCTATCGCTTTACCATATTCCCCACTAGTTCATTAGACAGGCTATTATAAGTTTAAATAAATGTTGCCTTCAAAAGTCAGAAGGCTAAGCTTCAAAAAACTGTCGTGATTGAATTTTAAATTGGAAAGAGGGATGTTTTGTAATATAAATCGCCTTTTCAGAATATGTTCACTTCGTAACAGTTGCTCATTTAGTTACCGCCACATGTTTCCGGTGATATATATATATGTACCTTATTCCTATTGTGTTTTTGCTTGTAGGTGTCGATCACTGGCGAGTGGGTGCCATGGTCGGCCAAGGTACCTCAGATCGAGGTGGAGACGCACAAGGTAGCCGCGCCTGACGTAGTGGTGCCTACACTGGACACAGTGCGACACGAGGCGCTGCTCTACACCTGGCTCGCTGAACACAAGCCGCTCGGTAATACCATGTCTTTTTACCTCATTGTTACGATTGTATTCTCGATATGTTTATGCTATTTATGAACATATTTTACATTTGAATGTACAGTTCCGACTAATACATTCATGACGTAGACGAGTAATTTTTTTTTTTTATTGGTAATTTGATCTAAACTGCTTTGTGTGCTTTCTGCTACCGATTAGTTCATGCGAACTATCGCCAACCGGCACCCATCCACTATGGGTGCTCCGGTCGTCTTTGCATCGGATGCTGGGGTCGTCTCTGCGAATATCTTAAACACGAATATCTG
Organism: Pyralis farinalis; assembly: GCA_947507595.1. Lineage (NCBI taxonomy): Eukaryota > Metazoa > Arthropoda > Insecta > Lepidoptera > Pyralidae > Pyralis > Pyralis farinalis. The sequence continues at coordinate 21,726,905 of OX382274.1, forward strand.
AAAAATGATGTTAGTCGTCAGAATAATATGCTGTGAATGTCATACTTTTTTTTACTTAGTTACACCCCTGCCATAGGCAAGGCTCTTATATAACTAAACACATTCACGTATCATATTCTCTTTCACAATTCATTCTTTCATTCATCATCTTTCAGTTTTATGCCCATTTCTAAACGCCGGTGAAACGATTATAGCTATTTCCAACCTTCCGTCCCCATACCGCGTCAGTCCAGATACGGGCGGCAGCGAGCTTCACAGCTCCACCTAACCACCGCAACCCCATCGGCTATACCGAGTATAGCCGAGGTATACTGCATTGGTCCTAGGTGTAGTTGTTCTGCTTATTACGATCTATGATAGCCATGGCTAGACTGACGCAGTATTATTGTAATTTTTGATCTACTTCTCCCCGTCACCACTTCGGAGACCGTTTTTTCGATGACCCGCATTCCTAACTCCAAACTGAACCTCTTGTCATACATATTCTAACACCTACATCTCCTCAGTATGCCTCGTCGAGATTTGAAACACGTGTTCACAAGAACACACAGGAAGCACACAGTAGTTTAGCTCAAAATGCTTGTAAATTTGGCTTTTGCAATGTATTCATTCTATTTGCGAATATGTCGACAAAGAGGCCTAATCTGTACTATTGGGCAAAAATAATGTACGTCGCGATAAACTAGTGATATAAATGGTACTACACCATTTTTAGCGTGAAATCACGTCTCTTCTGCACGTAGTAGCTCGACTCGACTCTCGACAAGCAAACAAAGAAATATTTTTTTATACAACGTCGGGGCACACACAAACATACGGCCCACCTGATGTAAAGCAGTTACCGTAGCCTATTACCGCTTGTAATATATTAAGTATCACTCCCGCGATGCCTCCTCTGTTGCTTACACTACAACTCCTTAGGAGCTTACTGGTGACCTTACTCACACGCAGGAACACAAAAACCCTCTAGGGAGTTGTTATTTGGCTGCGGTTTTCTATGAGGTGGAGGTACTTCTACCATACGGGCTGCTTTAATGCCCTACCTCTTAAACATCCAGACCAGAGAAACAGACATGTCCATGCACACAAATGTTTGTCTTGTGTGGAAATCGCACCCACGAGCGTCGGTGTCAATGTCGCGTCATTCACGACTGAGCCACCGAGCTCGTCGCCTCCACCTTACAGTTAACCGCAGACTCAGTCTGAGCGGATTATTGTGTGTGTATTGTGTTAGTTACCTGCTCTTAAAGAGTTGCATTAACATAGGCTGGCTACTGAGAAGTTCGATACTCCTAGTGTATTGATATAGTAAATCAAAGGTATATATACTATCTATAGAGAAACGAGAAAAGAAAACATTGAATGTTAAAGAAGCGAGTGAGGTATGTAAGGATCGAGTCACGTGGCGCTCGGTGCCCTCTGCCTACCCCATAAGGGATTTGGTGTGAAGTTATAGATAGATAGATATACAGAATCGACAGCAAAACAAGTTTTAAATATATATATATATATATATTTTATCCAGTTCTGTGTGGACCGCCCGGCTCCGGTAAAACCATGACGCTTTTCTCTGCGCTCCGAGCGCTGCCCGATATGGAAGTGGTCGGTCTCAACTTCTCATCGGCGACCACGCCGGAGCTGTTGTTGAAGACTTTCGACCATTACTGCGAGTATAGGAAAACACCTAACGGAGTTGTGCTTGCGCCTGTACAGGTAAATAAAACAATGAATAGAACTTTAAATTTTCCTAAATCTATGGCAGAAATATTTGACTATATTATGTATGCATAAAACTTATTGGAAAATGCTACCTCCCGAATCGGAGATGGAGTGACAACTGTCTTGTTTAAACGGAACCCTATTACTGAGACTGGGGCTGTATCTCATGAACTGTGATAGTTAGACAGTTGAAATTTTTACAGATGATGTATTTCTGTTGCCGCTATAATAACAAATACTAAAAAATAGAATAAAATAAATATTTAAGGAGGCTCCCATACAACAAACGTGATTTTTTTGCTCGATATTGATAACGGCAACAGGTAGACGCTTAAAATATTCACAGAATATTTATTTATATATTCACTTTAAGAATAAATAATTAAAATAAAATAAAACAAATATGTAGGGGGGCTGCTCCCCATACAACAAACGTGATTTTTTTGCCGTTTTTATCGATAATGGTACGGAACCCTTCGTGTGCGAGTCCGACTCGCACTTGGCCAATTTTTAAACGCTCATTATATCACAAATATTAATAAGAATGTTTATAAATTGATCAGCATATTTATTTACGATATTGAATAGTGAAATTTTTCATTGAAATAAAATGTAATATCATACTTGTTTGTGTACAGCTGGGTAAATGGTTGGTGTTGTTCTGCGACGAAATAAACTTGCCGGACATGGATCAGTACGGCACTCAGCGGGTTATATCGTTCCTGAGGCAGCTCCTGGAGCACAAGGGTTTCTTTAGAGCCAGTGGTGAGTATACACCACATTTACTAGACCTACCAGTGGGGTGCAATGAAGACGTGACAGAACTGAGCTATAACAACAAACCAGCACTAGGAAAGTCCTTGTACACAGGCGTTACATAATACTGCACCGTACCATCGTCATCTTGTTGTACAGGAATCTATTTTACACAACGATGGCACTGATTGACTTCGATTTAGTGTTTTTAAAAGCACAGTGGCCAAGTGAAAAGTGCATTCGCTCTACCTCAGTGCTGCCAGACTACTGAATCACTTGAGTAAATAACTAGTACGACACCTGTTCCGAAATATCACGTACGACAGATACTTGCCGTAGATAATTAATACACCAACAGTATGAATAAGTGATGGCCCAAAGAAATCTTACAATCTCAAGCCACCACCGCCACTTGTATTTAAAAATAGTAGTTCTAACAGGGACAGAAAATTTATTCCTAGTGTTAGCCCTTTACTTAATCCATTGTGATTGACGGAGTCCGCTGCATAAGTAAGCATTTGGTGAAGATACTTACTAATTTTGACATGAAGCGAGGGCCGTCAGGTATTCACAACCAAGATGTAAAACCAGACCTTTCTTAGATTTTTTTTATACTACGTCGGGAGGCATAGAAGCATACGGCCCAACTGATGTAAGCGGGTACCATAGTCTATTAACGCTTGAGATATATTAAGTATCACTCGTGCGATGCCTCCTCTGCTGCTTACACAGCAACTCCCTGGGAGCTTACTGGTGATCTCACTCACACGTAGGAACACAACAACCCTCTAAGGAGTTTTTATTTGACTGCGGTTTTCTGTGAGGTGGAGGTACTTCCCAGCTTTGATGCGCACTGCCTCTCCGAAACCCGGGTGGTCATATATGACCGCAAAATGTATGGGAAAACGTATATAACGGGTTCTGACTGCATCCAGACCAAGACAAATATACATGTTCATGCACACAAATGTTTGCCTTGTGTGGGAATCGAACCCACGATTATCCTTAACTTGGAAATGCAATATATTTTAAATACACTGTTAGGTATTGATTGCAATATATTGATATTAATTTATTAGGTAGGAAAATACTCATAGTCGGGATGAGTAGCTCCGGGTTGTCCTGACCTCGATTGATCCCATATCGCCAGGCACGATTACTATACTAGATTTCCGTTCAGGTTCTAATGAGTGTCTGTGGTCCAAATAGTCCCTAGCAAATGCTACATTCAAGAAGTCAGTATGTTTCCTTGCAATTAAACATAAGGTGTCGGTGACTTTAGTATTGCTGATACAATATACGCTGATGTTATATCTTAATGGAAAATTTAACTATATTTAATGTTTTTCTCAACACAACTATTTCGAACCACAGCTTCGATAAATTTACGCCAAGTAGACATTACAGTAGACAGGTTACTGAAAGCGTTACTTAAATTACGTGTTCGTAATTCGCAGACACTCGCAATGACTTCATGAGTTTTCCTCGTAAAATTTGAATTCTCACTATAGTCATTACTCCAACAGATCATTCGTGGGTACACTTGGAGCGAATTCAGTTCGTGGGCGCATGTAACCCACCGACGGATCCCGGCCGCAAACCGCTGTCACATCGGTTGCTGCGACACGTGCCCGTCATATACGTTGACTACCCTGGCGAGACATCACTTGAACAGGTAATATACAATGTTATTTATTGCACTATATTATTAACACTATCCCAGCGAGCGTATTTTTGCAGGCGACAACGCGGGTGATTTTTAGCATATTTCATCAAAGGAAACTATTTAATATTTTGAGTAGCGGTTTTTTTTATAATATATTAATACTACTATATTTTGTTTTTAAACAATTAAATGATTAAAAAACAGAAATATTTATAAGTTTTTTATTTTCAGTAATGTCAGCGCAAACTTTGCTCACGTACTAAAAATCACTTACGCACTGAACTCTGACGCACCCTCGAGTCCGCGTCTTGTGGAATAAATAATGCCCAAATGACGAGCATTTCTAGTGCATATGCGTCTTAAAGAGTATTAGATGTTTACTTTGTCAGCGGATCGCATCTCACATAGTTTTCATACATAAAACATTTCATACGTCGGAAGGCATACAAGCATACGGCCCACCTGATGTAAAGCGGGTACCGTAGCCTATTAACGCTAGCGATAGTATCACTCGCGCGATGCCTCCTCTGCTGCTTACACAGCAACTCCTTGGGAGCTTACTGGTGACCTCACTCACACGCAGGAACACAACAACGTCAACAACCCTCTAGGGAATTGTTATTTGGCTACGGTTTTCTGTGAGACTTCCCCAGACGGGCTGCAATTGATACGCCCTACCTCTTTTAAGATGTATCATCATAATTATAATCCTTTATGCATAAACAGATGTCGGTATTCCTAGCGATTATTGAAGAGCATGCTTCATCGTTTCACGCTTATCTTCCTCTTTAAAACTTGTCTCCACTATCTATGTTCGCTAACTCCTAACATGTTTTTAATAGATTTACGGCACATTCACCCGGGCAATGCTACGCATGCAACCAGCTTTGCGTGGATACGCTGAGCCCTTAACACAGGCTATGGTGAAACTGTACCTGGCGTCACAGGAGCGATTCACACAGGACATGCAGCCACATTATGTATACTCGCCCAGAGAGATGACAAGATGGGTGCGCGGTATATGCGAGGCTATCAGGTACGTTATTATATAAGGATGTAGATTTTATAAGAGATAGGGCGCATTAAAACTGTAAACTCTGGTGCCAAATGTGTATTAGATGGCACTGTTTATCAAAATATCTTATTAGATTGCTTGAATCTATTTACTTTTGTGTCACATAAGCTTTACTTTGTTTTTCAAGTATTTTGTCAATAAAATTGTTAAAAAAAACTGGATTATACATAAAAGACAAAATTAGCCGACCAATACCGTCAGTACAGTTGGTTGTTGCCGTCATAAGAACGAAATATGGATAGTGTAGTCTAGGAAACTTCTCATTCGGGCTTTTATTATTTCCTCCCATGTGAGAAAAGGACTATACATGCCTCGGCCGGTATGATAATTGTTGGACTCATCGAACACACATAGAGACTTGTTATGAGCATTCGTATGTAACTCACCTAATAAGTTCCAGATGTTTGCAATAATGTGTGTCTTTGACATTCAGGCCTCTAGATAATCTATCTGTGGAGGGTCTAGTGCGGTTGTGGGCGCACGAAGCGCTCCGGCTGTTCCAGGATCGACTAGTTGAAGACTCTGAGAGACAATGGACAGATGAGAACATAGACAATGTGGCTATGAGATTCTTCCCAGGTATGTATTTGATATTTTGAAATATAAGTAGCTCATTTTCATCTGTATAGCAAAGCCAGCGTCACTTGCACGTGGTGCACATTGTTCCCTAGCAAACCAGGCTCTGACAAAGGAGAAGTAAAATATACAAATATTTAATATGAATCGCAGCTGATGACCATCCATCTTATATAACAATTTTTTGGATGGTTGCTGCTAGGATGTATGTTCCTCCGAGTGTGTGTTTCGGGGATGAAAAGCGTGAGCTATACTTCTTGTTTTACCGCCGTCCTTGGGTACTAATGGCTTTTACCAGGCAGGTCGTATGCTTGTATACTATCTGACATTGCATAAAAGCGATCTGATTATGTGACGTCACAGATCTGGTGAGCTAAAATGATCATGTAAGATTCATAGCTACTTTGTGCCACTCAAGCCGCACTTTAGATGTCATCTTAGCGTGTAGTAGTAATATAAATCGTTTTTACAGGTATCAACAGAGAACAGGCATTGGGCCGCCCCATACTATACAGTAACTGGCTCAGCAAGGATTATGTACCCGTACAGAGGGATCAACTACGAGAATATGTCAAAGCGAGACTCAAGGTACGAAAATTCTATGTACTTTATCTTTTATATTTAGCAGCTAATTGCGAAAAGAGTAAAAAGATACAAAGACAACTTCGATAGACAACTCCGCTGCCAGACCCAATCTAATGCCTCCGCTATATCTTGACTGATAGCCAATACCTCACCTCGACTCTCAATCATTGAAGCCCAACCGTATCGAGAGTATAGTCGAGCAACCGTGATGAAAGCCATATATCATGGTCGCTGATCAAATCATTGTCTTCCTGGTACGCAAGGGGTCGCATCTTTATTACGCACTCAGTCACCTTGGTGAGAAAAGATGTTATTGCAGCAGCAGGTCTTTTATATAATTAGATGCGTACTTGAAACTAGATAAAGAAGGAATAAGACGGACAAGACATGTCAAGCCGTCAGTCGGGAGTGTTGTCGATAGATGTCAGTCGTTAGACCTATTCAGTGCTAAACTTTAAAGGATTTCGTTGTTCTACAGGTCTTCTACGAAGAGGAATTGGATGTACCGCTGGTACTCTTCGACGAAGTCCTGGACCACGTTTTGCGTATCGACCGTATCTTCAGGCAGCCCCAGGGCCATCTACTACTCATTGGAGTGTCCGGTGCAGGAAAGACCACGCTCAGCCGCTTCGTCGCCTGGATGAATGGATTGAGCATATTCCAAATAAAGGTTAGTTTTTATTAGAAATTTATTAGAAACGAAATATTTATTGGGTGACTTAAGATACTTCTACAGTCAAATGTGTTTATTAAACATTTGTATTACGACTCTCTGAAATATTGTTTGTTTCCTGCGAGTCAGGGAAGTTGGCAGTGTTTTATACTCACTTGAAGACCGTATCGAAATGGTTTTGTTGACTTTAAAAGGGGACGAATTACTTTTCTGTTTGAAAAATTAACTGTTACGTTTTGAGTCTAGATTCTGTCATTATTACTTTAATATCTGCGTTTCTTGCACGTATTGTGCAAAAACTGTTGAACAAATTTTACCTAATGGTAGCTTACCTAAAGGTACCTTACGTACCTTAGGCTTTTTTATGTTACAACCCTTCCTGCAAAGAAAAATTAATTGTTATTGCTATTGTTAATAGATAATATATTGTTAAGTACATTTAATAATACATTATTTAATGTATTATTAAATGTACTTGTGAAACTAATGTACTAATGAATATTAGTATACATTATTTGTGTGTCGGTCAGGTGCACAACAAGTACACGGGGGCGGATTTTGACGAGGACCTGCGGTCTGTACTGCGCCGCGCAGGCTGTCGCGACGAGAAGGTTGCCTTCATCCTCGACGAGTCCAACGTGCTAGACAGCGGCTTCCTAGAGCGAATGAACACGCTGCTTGCTAACGGAGAGGTAACAAACACACACATATGTTCGCTACCATTACTGAATAAGAAACAGTATACGAAATCTTCTTATTTTTAGGTACTTATCCATTTCCATTTCACTATCTGTGCTCTCATTGAGGTCAATATCACTGTCACTATCATCCATATTTATCACTAATCTATCAATGTAATCGTCAACAACATGTTAAATTCTTCTCTTTCTTCTAATACTCACATTTGATTGCATGATTGCAAACCTGTTTCCACACTTCAGCCTCTATCATGTTTACTTTTCAGTCATTAATATTTTTATTCAAGTTAAATTCATATCCACGTTTCTAGCGGCTATATCGCCTTTCTGTTGAGACATATATTTTTCAATTGTATTAAAATCCGATATTAAAATCGCAACACAGTGTGCCCATGTTCGCTAAGTACTTTGTCCACGGAAAACTCTGTAAACCTCTCCTTGTGCTAACATATAATATTGTATATCTAGGGTTTTATCAATTTGGATCAACTGGAATTTCGTCTTTCTAACCAGTTGATCATTTCCTGTTTAACGGTGTTTGTATTGGGGGGTCTTTGAACATATTTATTGTGATAGAGTAGCGTAGTCGATAACCGGAACAGAATCACTGGGTCTGGTGGGGTTAATTGATTAACCAGCCGTTTAGCTCATAGTTATCGTTATTCATTTCCTCGTGATAATCGCCTGTAGTATCCGTGGATTTATACGTTAAAAAGCCTCCGGTACAAACCCTTTTTCGTATATTCATAGTTTTTATATAGATTATATATTTTCCTTCTTCGGGAAATTGGTATATTTTATCTAATTATTCAATTCTTTTGATACTTACATCGTGCTTTTCCATAAGAACTTTTCGATTATCTTCCATTTTAGTGAACTTACATCCCGTATCATGAAGTATTTGTCTCAACGTCTTTTCAGACCCATTATAAAAAATAGCCTTAGATAATTTAGCTTTTAATGATTTTATTGTCGGCAGTTCATTAAAACGCAAGTGAAAGTCGTACACCATTCTTCGAACAACATCATAATCAAAATCGTCCATATCTAAACGAAATTGTTTTTTTCGTCTCCCTTTTTTCGGAGAACTGAACTTAATTGCACTGGAATGTGTTTCAGTACCGTTGTTTAATATATTGTTCAAAGTTCTTCTTGAAATTCCAGTGGCATTTGCAACTCTCTCTTGAACCTTATTAAAATAACTACTTACATTATCATCCTCATTTTGTTTTCTGTCGGCTTCTGTTACTAAATATTATAAACATTGTAGATGCCATCGTACTTTAAGCGATTTATAGTTTGGGGTTTTAACAACTCTATATACTACTCTGTGTAAAAAGTATCGGGAATATGTCAATAAAAAGACCCGCGTAAAAGAGGTCGTTCTAATTTTTTTACTGCATGTTGGTAGCACTGTACTGATTTAGCGCGCAAAATTTGAGCGGGATCTGTCATTTAATTTGTTTTAAACTACACTTTTTGTTGGTCATAGTTTTGAGTCCTCGGCGATTTTTACAATGAAAAATATTGTTGAACAAAGAGTGTGCCTTAAATTTTGTGTTTCAAATGATATTTCATGTGGTGAATCACTAAAAATGTTGCGAAATACCTACGGCGAATCGTGTATATCGAAAACAAGGGCTTATGAATGGTATAAGGCTTTTAAAGAAGGCCGAGAAGTAGTAGTAGACTTGCCTCGTTCTGGTAGACCTTCAACCGCTACGACCAGAGAAAACATCGACAGAATCAAGAAGCTAGTGCTCGAAAATCGACGTATGAGTCTGAGAGAGTTGGCTAGTGAGGTGAACATATCTTTTAAGTCCGTCCACAACATTCTCATTGACATTTTAGGCATGAAACGCGTCGCCGCTCGACTAGTTCCAAAAGAGCTCAATTTTGTTCAAAAAGCGCAGCGAAAGCATGTCGCTGAAGACATGGTTTCCCGAGCTTCTACGGATCCGACCTTTATGAAACGTATAATAACTGGCGACGAGACATGGGTTTATGAGTACGACATGCAAACAAGCCAACAGTCTTCAGAATGGAGTCTCGAAAACGAGCCGAAACCCAAAAAACCGCGGCAAAGTCGCTCCAAAATCAAGGTGATGCTGACAGTTTTTTTTGACTACCGTGGTGTGGTTCACTCCGAATTCCTTCCAGAGGGAGAAACAGTGAATAAAGAATATTATTTAGGCGTCATGAAGCGTTTGCGTGAGAGTATCCGCCGAAAACGTCCAGATTTGTGGCAACACAACTCATGGATGCTGCACCATGATAATGCACCATCACACACAGCCATTATAGTGAAAGAGTTTTTAGCGAAAAATTCAACAAAAGTTCTCGACCAAGCACCGTATTCACCTGATATGGCTCCGTCTGACTTTTTTTTATTTCCCAAGTTAAAATTACCACTTCGAGGAAAACGTTTTGAGTCGATAGAAGCCATAAAAGAAAATTCGCTGAATGAGCTAAAGGCCATACCGCAAATAGCCTATGAAAAATGTATGGAAGACTGGGTGAAGCGGTGGAGATGTTGTATTGCAAGCGATGGGGCCTACTTTGAAGGCGATAAAATAAATTTAGATGAATAATTTGTATTTTTTGTTTTATTGACAAATTCCCGATACTTAGTACACAGAATGTATATATTTTGAACTGACGCGACCGCACTCTATACATTGTCATCCTCATTTTTTTTTATCTGTCGGGTTCGGTTACAAAATATTTATATACATTGTAGATAATTTCGCGTGGCTGGCCTCGTAATGGTTTCCCTTTTTTTTTCATATAGATGCCATCGTACAACTTTAAGCGACTTAAAGTTTGGGGTTTTAACAACTCTATATGTATATTTTAAACTGGACGCGACCGCATTCTATCGCATTTGAACCACCACCAGCTAACGTTGTATAGGTAGTGTGTGACGGAGATAATGCTCTACGAAGTCGAAATTAGCCGATTGTCTCTTTCCAAATGTCGAAGTGCAATATTTACCACGGCACGGCACGCCACGGGCACTGTAGGTAGTTTCGACCTGTATTACATTTTAAAAAATATTTTAGAAACGAAGTTAAAAAAAAACTACTTTTACTGAAGCATACTATAAACATGGGTATTTAGATATGTACTACACTTCTGTTATTATCTAATGCAACGATTTTGTTAACTGACAGGTTCCTGGGTTGTTCGAGGGTGATGAGTTTGCTGCACTGATGACACAGTGTAAAGAAGGCGCTCAGAGAGAGGGACTGATGCTAGATTCAAACGACGAACTCTACAAATGGTAATACGTTCATCATACTAGCACCGCTATAACTGTAAAAACCAAAACCCACAGGGGTGGGGAAAGCGGCATGCGGTAGCAATCTTTATCGGGATTTTTTGTAACGTTCGTGTTTGTATGCATTCTGTAATACAAAAATCGGGCGCGATCCCATCCCTGTGAGTTTTGGCTTTTAGACTTGTGGTTGATCCATCATTTGCAAAGGTACCTACAAAAATATTGTAATTAGGGTTGAAATGTGTAATCGGGCTGCACATGGATTCGCATCATCTTTAAAGGCCAAGTGCTCATCTGCACCAGGCGATAAAAGAAGGGAGTTTTCGACAGAAGTGTAGTAGGATCTACATTCATCATCTTCATTTCTCGTTCAATTTGAAACAACATTTCTGAGAAACTACCTCCTGTTTTACAAATTCTCCTTGTTCTTACAGAAGATCACAGACAATAATAATAATAATTGCTAAGGGTAGGGCACATCCAGCACCCAACTAGGGACCGAAACGACTTATCATTAAAGGTGTATTCAATTGTATATTTCATAGACTTATTTTCACAAACCGTATCAATTCCGTAAGCATATCGTCAGCTTACTCTAATTAAAGGCTAGCCAAATAGGTACAGTTAATTCGGGTAAGCACATACTGACTACAGAAAACCCTCAATAGGCTTAAGATGAATTATTGGATTATCAAGAACAAAAACGCTATTCCAAAAGTATCTGTGGATCAACCATGACCGAACGCAAAATATATAGTCTGAATACGTTTGCGCGAAAGAGATAGGTATTAGGGTTAAACCTAAGTGATGAGAAGTGGTTAAATATTGAAGTTCTTATACGCTATTGGACTCGGTAAGCACATTGGAAACAGTTAAGTTACTCAAATATATTTCGAAAACGATAGGTTTCAATAGTAATCAATAGGCAAGCTATATCGTTTGGGTCTAATTGGCTTTCGCCATCAATAGTCTTAAGTCAAAAGAAGGGGCTTTCCGGTGCTTGCTGACAGATGAAGTACCTTTACCTGACAGAAAACCGCGGCCAAATAAGAACTCCCTGGAGGGTTGATGTATTTAGGGTTGCGAGTGAGTGGGGATACGAACTCTTGCTTACTTTACCTGTAAGCAAGAGTTCGTATGCTGGTAATGGGAGTGCCAACGAGCGAGCGGTACTTTATGTATTGCAAGCATTTATAGGCCTCTACTTTACATCAGGTAAGCCGTATGCCTTCCGACATAGTATAAAAAATATATTAGAGTTTAGTTATTTGCTATTGAGATAGTAGCGATGGCAACGCGGTAGGGATACTGAATGTGTTGCAAGCATAACCGTAACTGCTTATCGTTACGTTTATAAAAATAGTATGATATATTTTTATGTTCCCATAACTTTGAGATTAGATTTTAGGTTAAGTTGTATAATTATTTTTTTAGGTTCACGGGACAAGTGATGCGAAACTTGCACGTGGTGTTCACGATGAACCCTTCTTCGGAGGGTCTGAAAGACCGCGCGGCCACGTCACCAGCCCTGTTCAACCGTTGCGTACTCAACTGGTTCGGAGACTGGAGTGACGGCGCTCTCTTCCAGGTATGTAGTTTCAACTTAAGCGAGTTTATTTTCACATCTTTGAGTCAACAAAAAAATATAGCGATCGATGTTGTCCTCGGATATCTGAAGAGGAATAAAATATTACCGTAATTATGATTATTCCCCTATTAAATTAATAACTTTACGCGCTTTGTGATGGAGTAATTAGCGATGCTACTTTAACACCAACGTTCGTGGGTTCAATTCAACTCTAGTTTGTCTTAGTCTAGATGTTTCAAGAGAGGAGTCCTTTGGTAGCAGATTGTCCTATTCCCAAACTTGTCACGCATTCTCTTATAGTGCTATTCCGGTTGGTCCCGTATCTTATTCGTTCCGTTTCCGCATCGTCCCGTTCTCGCATTGTCTCGTTCCTAGGTCATCCCATTCCCAGATAGTCATGATGTCGAACGATCGAAATTAATCAATTCCAGGGCATACATATAGCTTTTTAATAATTGGTTATCAACAAAGAGCAATAAGTTGCATCCTTGTTGCTTGCGGACATGTAGAAAGAATGAGGAAACAGATACACAATGCGAAAGTGGAAGGATGTAGGAGCCGAGGGAGACCAAGACTAACCTACCATGACCAAATTGGTCATGTTTTATCAGAAGGTGATGTCAGGAGCCTTAGGAACCAGCGAGCGTGCATGAAAAGAGCTATGAATGTGAAAGAAGCGAGGCTAAATTCCGCCATGCGCGTTCCAGCGTTAAGTATATAACGGGCCTCGGGCGCCAAAAGGCTCGCAATTTATCGTAATTTATATTGGTTATATTTTCGTGTGCAATCTTCAACATTTAAGTGTCAGAACGATTGTATACGAAAACTCAACCCTGTCAATCCAACCAAGGACCAGCTTCAGCTCCGGGTTAAGCTAATACTGTAATTTAATTTCGTGCAGGTTGGCAAAGAATTCACGTCGCGCATGGACCTGGAATGCGCGGAGTACGTGGCGCCCCAGCTGTTCCCGGCGGCTTGCGGCGAGGTGTCGGCGCGGCCGGGCCACCGCGACGCGGTCGTCAACGCCGCAGTGTACGTCCACCAGACGCTACACCGTGCCAACGCACGGCTTGCCAAGCGCGCCAACCGCACCATGGCCATCACACCCAGGTCAGTCAATTGTGGCCACTGCGGTGTCGCAGTGTGTCTTCTTCAGATTGTTCCTAAATACTAATTAGCATCCTTAGCAGTGATAGCGTAGTGTATACCAGCCTTTTAACCGGTTCGAATGCCTACGCATGTACCACTAAGTATGTGCATATTTGAAATAATCCCTCTCGTCGGTGAAAGAAAACATCTTGAGAAAACCCGCACGTCCAAGAAATCATATTTCGAAAACATATGTAATCTAAGAAATTCGAGCCTTGCCTCTGGTATGTGCAGGCCTGACAGCAGCCAAAACGTTGAGCTTAGGTAGCGGATCCCGCCCATCCTAAGGTATTATGAAACAGAATAACATTAGGAATAAGTCGAAATGACATCGTAGTTTATGTTGAGTTCCGGTACAAGTGATCACACATATCATACAACTGACACGTCTCCAAAACTCATGGAAGGGTTCTGATAAGTCTGCAATGATAAGATATGGCTTATGACATATATCCGATCGTTGTAGAAACGTAACTGAGTCCAGCAGTGGGCGCTCTTCTGCTGGAATTGTGATGATAATATGACAGGTATTCGAATCACGTGTTTCATACTTTTTGTTCCAGACATTACCTTGACTTTATTCAACAAATGGTGAAACTGTACGCTGAGAAGCGCGCGGATTTGGAAGAACAACAATTGCATTTAAACGTTGGTCTCGGAAAGATTGCAGAGACCGTGGAGCAGGTTGAGGAGATGCAAAAGAGTCTTGCTGTCAAGTCACAGGTAAATCCTCGTTATTTTTATATATTATATAGTGTAGAAAATTAGGATTTTATGTGTTATTATTACAATCAAAGTTGATGATAACAAATTCGTCTCCCCAGATACTAGATATTATATACGGACATTCGATAGGATTCGATTGTTCTTTCTTTTGAGCTACCAGGAAAGGGATGTGGTGCAGTGCAAGGGATATCTTCTCAACTTGTCTCCGCTCGTATCTATTTTATTGTGGGATTTAGCACTATCATATTTCAATTGCCTCGCTTATTGGATACAATACGTAGTGGCAAAGTTACATTTAAAATACATAACTCCAACATATAAGACTGATCTAAAAGCTAAAACTTATGGGGTACCTCTGGGCAGCGTGCTCGGACCATGACAATTCTTAATGTACATTAATGATTTACCAGATATGCTAAGACACTAGAAAAGTTATATTATTAGCTGACGAGATATCAATAGTACTTACCTAAAACAATAAATTAATACCAAAATAATAATAATAATAAACAAGTAATTATGAATATATTGACTTCAGTAATAATGCATTGTGAAATGTGAATATAGGTACATCTGAATTAATTTATGCAAAACAAATCTCATTAATTTAGAATAAATTTATTAATATAAATTATAAAGGACAAATTATGCAAGAAAGCGCCCGCTTTTTAGGACTACTGATAGACCCGCAATTAAACTAGAAGGATCATAGAAAGAAAGTATCTAGCAAAATTGATCGGTGTTCGATCTCTCTTTATAAACTTGCTAAAATCGCCAATAAAAATACTCCTTATTAAATGGGACCGAAAAGGAGAAAGTCTCCATTGCTCAGAAGAGGTGCATACGGGCATAAAATGTGATATTGCGCCAGATATATCCTGTCGCCGTATTTTAAATCATTAATAATATTACCTATGCCTTGCCTGCATTACACAAGGTGGAAAAAAATGACAAAAGAAACAATCACCTGTTTACACATGTCGAAGATGTATTTACAAGAAATATCGGAAATCATGATAGACTGATGCTATGTACAATCCCAAAAACTACACGCTTTCAATAGAATTGCCTTGCCATGTGCTACACAATCTTTAACAAAGTGACGAGGGATTTCAAGCTATTGCCATCCTCATTTGCAGTCCTTCAAAGTTGCTCTACGTGAATGGCTATCGGAGAAATATAAATAACTACTCGGACTGAATTAATTGCATGAACACTTAAATCTAATAATCAAGTAACGACCTAAAATGCAGTTTAATACAATATTATATCTTAATAATTGATATAATTTATCATTGTAATTTATATATACATTTGTATGCTAGCCTGTGTGTGTATAAATAGGCTTAAGAAACTATATCTCTGTTTAAGACCAGGCATTAATCGTTTTACCCTATTTATACAAAAATATATTGTTATATAGTACCTTGGCAACCAAGCTCGGACCGTATGTAAAACGGTTACCGTACCTTATATATGCTTGTGACATCAAGAGTGTCGCTCGCTTGATGCCATCCCCGTTGCTAAGACAGCAGTTCCACAGTAGCTTTCTCGTAACCTCACTTGCTTGCAGAAACACAACTTAATTCACAAGGAACTCGGTTCGAGAGGCATGACGAGCATTATGTAGAGCAATATGCAACGTCCTAAAGAAAATTGCCTATCAACATCATTTGTTTTTGTCTCTGATGTATATATAGCTACAGGATCTCCAAGCGATGCCTCTTTATCCCTGTAGATGTTTAAAATGCAAATGCATCAGGAATTGCTGTGTGAATTCATCTCTAAAGTGTACTAAACTTTAAGCAACCTACATTATTGTTTTTATAGGAACTGCAAGCTAAGAACGAAGCCGCTAACGCGAAACTGCGGCAAATGGTAAAAGACCAGCAGGAAGCTGAGAAAAAGAAAGTCGAGAGTCAGGAAATTCAGGTCAGATATATGCCTCAACTATACCCACCCGACCAGCGTAACTGCACACCTCTCAGCATCCATTTATGATATGTCAAGCCGACGCCATTTACCATGTTTTAACCATGACAAACAATTATATGACGTGCCTTACGGTATGGTTTGGTAGAAGTCAAGTCACATAGTGCAGCTGTATTGGTGGGGATATACATACTAAGAAAATTTTAAGAAAGTTTATCTGTTATAAATAGGTCGCTCTAGAGAAACAAACTAAGGAAATAGAGGCGAAACGTAGAGATGTCATGGCTGACCTCGCGCAAGTGGAGCCGGCTGTCATCGAGGCGCAAAACGGTTTGGTTTTCTTGTTTCATTTGATTAGCTCTTCAAACATAATCACTCACTTCATGTATATCAGTTCACCCGATATTCAAACTTTAAATATTGTTAAAGCGCATAATTGTCAAGCACGGTACAGTTACAAACATATGTATTCACTTTACAGTCATTTAATTTTAAGCTGCGTACAGACATAGCGAGACATTCGTCGCGAATGTAAATAAGCCTTCCAAGCATTCACTGCATACGCATTTTTCGAACCGGATGTTGACGCGCCGCCTCGTGTGAACGCAGCGTTATGTGTCGACGTGTTTTTCTTGTGTTGTCGTAGAAACGGAAAAACTAATAAATGTGATTCAACTTCAAGGAAACAACAGTTACCTATTTAGTTAACTAACGTCGCTTGCTTTTATACTGAATTACCTGTTACCTGCGGCTTCACCCGCGTGTTCAAAAGAGAACAAAACGTGTTTTCCCGTGGAAGTGCAATATCTGGCCTTTTCATTATATCAATACAAATAATCACATGGAGCCGACAAACAAATACACTTTCACATTTATAATATCAGTGTGGGTGAATAATTTCGTGTTTAATGGAGCCAATTTATCAATTGTTCACACGGAAATCGAGTATCATGCCTACACACTAGCACTACATGCTATACAACATAACATGACACTACGACACTCACATGACGTAGAGTCATGTTATGTTGTATGACATGGGCACATCCTTTTATTTGGATATTTCAAAACCAACCTGATAATGGGACAAGGCCCTATATGGATACATATCTTTGTAAGTTAACTGTACATTTAAATTTCAACTACATCTCACAGACGATCTGCTTATTCACAAGTAGTTTAGACTTATCTAATATCTAGATATCCAGTAAGGTGGTTTCGGCTCTGTGCATTCATATGGATTGCTCTACATGCAGGCGCTCCGGTACATATTCTCTACATTGATCTAAAACTATTATTTATGATAAGTTTGTCCTTGATTTCGAATACTCCACGACATGGTTCAAATTGTACTCGTAGTTTAACGCCAAAAAAAAATTCAAATTTTGTAGTAAAATCGTACATAAATAAAAAACAAATGCTACAACAAAGTCCGTTGTTACCAGTCGCTATTACTATCACAAACCTGGTTCACATAACTCCATGTAGTTTGAAACGATGTGGTAAAAAAAAGTTTGCTCGTTTCGCACCGTAACCGGCAATCCGTATCTGAACGCTTGCATTCGGTATAATCCGCACGAATGTTCTGTGATGCAGGAAATTCACAAATCAGTCACAGTTAAAAATATTTTTTGTCATTTGTATCGAAAAATCTCCCATTTTGGGAGAAAATCCCTGATATTGCCTCTCTATATTCCGCTTGAGATAACATTGGAATGTAAATTGAAAAGGAATCCTAAGATCATATGCAGTACTGTCCAGTTTCGGTATGGCAAGAAATAACTTTCAATTAGACAGTTTCTTATCGAAGTAAATTCTAATCTGTGATGTTATGACATTTCCATTGTTTTCTTGAACAAATATAGTCACAATAGATGCCTTCGAAATTTATAATCAGTAAATTTGAAATATTGTCAGATTGTTGAATATCTATGTATATTAGATAGCTGTAGTCAGAATGGTGTTCAATTTAATATTTTGATGATGAGTTGTTTCATGTATTAATTGACGAAGTTTGGTTTGTTTCCCGATAACATACTTAGATAGCTGACATTGTCCTTAGTCAAATGTCTTATTTTGCATGAATGCACTGTCATGGTCGATCTTAAACAGTAGTACGAAATGTAGTTAGTTACAAAAATCATCGTTTACTTGATCAGGTTTGCTATTAGTAATATTGTTATATTGAACGCGCCGTGCGACTGAACAAACGTGGCTAATGATATTGAATTATATTGTTCTTATAGTGGTGTTCACATCCTTTCAGCACAATAGCCTCACTAAAAAATGCTGTATCTTGACACTATTAGAGGCATCATATGCTTTTGAAGTGTGTAATACTAAAGTTATCTCAATGAGCATGCTGCGCTAGTGGGTTCAAGTTGGAATATTCACAAGAACCCGTATAGTGCCGAAATCTATTTAATTTTAGTTTTCATAGCAAGTAATTGTTTATAAATTACTATTATTTGTATTTCGTTATATATTTTTTGTTATTCCTTGACATGATTCTTTGGCCAAACCAAAGAATCATGTCAACGTGTTGGGTTGGGCTGCTGTGCTGAAGAATATTTTCTGTAATACCACTTGTTAAGCGCGTAAAAACCCATTACGCTCTTTATGGTTTTATTTACAACCTTAAAAATGGACACAAATTAATGATATTTCATAAAAGTGAATGTGTTAAAATTAAAAACTATTTCGATATTTAACTTAGAGCAGTACGAGAAGAATAATTCGTATTTGCAGAGGCATATGTGACTATATAAAAATTATCTCGATATATTGAGATGTATATACCTACAAAATAGTCATATATGACTCCTTGACCTTCATTATGAAATTTGTTTTATAAAAATCGCATCAAAGCAGCTCATCTGAGGAAGCAGCTCCACTGCACAGAAAACTGCAACCAAATAACAACTCCCTAGAGGGTTATTGTGTTCCACCAGAGTGTGGTCACCAGTAAGCTCTTAAGGACTTGCTGTGTTAACAGCAGTGTTTGTTTTTTTTTTCTGCAATTGCACATTGCAAGCGTTTATAGGCTACGGTAACCGCTTTACATCAGGTGTACCGTATGCTTTGTTTGCCTCTCGACGTTGTATATAAAAAAGGAACAAAATTTTCTTTAAAGCAGTTCTATTCTCCATAGTTTTCTCTACAAGAAAAAAATGATATCGCTCTATGAGGTTACGATTTTTTTATTTTTATTTAAGTAGCAAAATCTTATGTAAATACAGTATTTTATACAAATCATTGGAGTCGTTCCCAAGATACACGAAATATATTTGTATAAGAATTACTCGTTTCAGTTAATAGGATTTGCAAAACATAGTTCATATTCAACACTCATCAGCTTATTGTCTTTTATATATAGTATACCTTATAGACTATTTGACACCGTCAATGGTTCAATGATATAAAATATATATGAAACACCATCACAGTTTTAAAGTTTAAACTAGTCGCCGCTTCTGGCTACGGCTACTCCTAGTATTAAACATGAAGACACAATACAGCGGTGCGGTCGATCAAGAAACAGCAATTGGTGGAAGTACGCTCGATGGCCAACCCTCCTTCGGTGGTCAAGATGGCTCTCGAATCTATATGCACGCTGCTCGGCGAGAAAGGAGACACTTGGAAGGGAATCCGCTCCGCCGTCATGAAGGACAACTTCATATCAACTATAGTTAACTTCGAGACTGAGAACATCACGTTAGTTCATATTTTTAGTGGTCGCATGCTATGATCGTCATGCAAATGGTCGAAAATGAAATATACAATCATTCTTTCATACTGAATCGTACCATGGTGAGATTGTTGCGAACCACCTTAGTTATGTTCGGGCGCGTTTGTAGCTAAAACTTCTCATGCAATTAAATATTCATCAAATAGTATCCGATCTTAATACTATACAAAACGGTATTTTATGCCAAGTTAAATATATTCCCTCTCACTTGAGAGTACTAAAATTTTAGAGGCTTTACGAAAAAAAACCAAATCAGCCGATACAATTGGGCTCTGAGTTTCCAGTGATATTTTTCTCGACCTTCGCAGCAAAGTGATATAAACCAAAACAAATTGGTTTGAGGGGTTCCAGGTTTATAAGTGTAACACTAATGATCACAAGATTTTGTTAAGATTTTATATATTATACGATAGTGATTCAAGCGTTTTCGTACCTTAGGCGAACATTAATTTACATAATATCGTTTTATGCTTAAAGAAAATGTATTTTTTTCGCCATTTTGTATGACGATCACATAGCGCAGAGATCCCACTTCATGTGATAGCACGTCGCACCGTCTTGGCTGTTCACATTCGTCGTTATAGTAGTGACATGAATGGAAAATAACTTTGTTTAGTTAAAAAATATGGAACAGCCTCAGACAATGACCAGAGAGTCACCATTCGGCCTTGGAATTGTACACTTTCTTTTTTGATACCTTAAAAATGTAAATCTAACTAAATTGTATGCGATGTGCTATCCTTATTTTTGTTGTATACTTATCCCTAAATAAGACTTATCATAACATTTTAGATAGCAATGTAGTACCTATTTATTGGCAAAAACATTTGATTGTATAATTTATTTGTATGCATCGAATGTGTATTGTTTATTATTGTATTGTGTAGTCGTATACTTTTCTCGATTTTAATGCTGAAATCGCTGTACTGAATTGTACGTTTAATATTACGGATAGTCACATTATCGACTATTGGATACTAGTAATTTATATAAAAATAGGAATTATTGTCAATTAAAAACGTTTCTAAACCTTTCTGTAAATAAGCTAAACTCGCTTGCATCATGTGACTGTTGTTTTTAATATTATAGAAGAAACTGTTATCACCGTATGTGTATTGTGACATGGAATATATAAGCATCTATGTAAGGCATACTAATAGTCAGTACTCGTGACTAACAACATTACTAAGCATCGTCGTGAAATATTAACAATCGTTTTAACAATTAATTTAAGTTTTAATACCGTTTCATTCTTTAAATGTCGCGTCAGAGAGTTGTTCACAACGCTTCGCTTTTTATTCCACATTGTACGGTATGTGCTTAATCTAATTTTATTGGTGACTACAAATTATTATCATATAATTGACCTAGTTAGAAAGACTTTTTCGGCGAAGTAGATTCGGCCCGTGGACATTTTTTTTGTGCGCGAAGAAGCCGCGCCCTCGGCATATGACTCCGACTTCATTTTGCGTGTCGAATGAAGTCAAGAAACAATTTCCAAACAAATATGCGTCCACCCTCGCTCAAAAAGAACGGCGTCTGTCAAGATCTTAGACAAGCGAACCGCAGCGGAACATATCTCGGCGTCGACATAATCAACAGTGACCTGATATCAATGTTAATCGTACAATAATGCCAGCCGCATGTGACACAGACAGCTAAACGCCTTTTTTGTTTCTCTCTTTTTGTACTATCTCGCTCTCGCTTCGTGCTGGTGACGGACGCGGCTGGACGCACGACGGCGGCTCTTTTAAATATACAGCGGTGAAATCTATAAAGAAGCAGCACTTGGTGGAAGTGCGGTCGATGGGCAACCCGCCGGCTATCGTCAAGGTGGCGTTGGAGTCGATCTGCCTTCTGCTCGGAGAGAACGCGACCGACTGGAAGGCCATTCGCGCCGTCATCATGCGGGAGAACTTCATCAACAGCATCGTGTCAAACTTCTCTACAGAGGACATAACGTGAGCACCGGTCTCCGCTTCTACCCTCTTCCCTCCACCTGTCACATGCCCCTTTATTAATGGCCTTCAGGATTGTGCATGTGTTTGCTTGGAGCATGCTTGTAGCACTATTGTCAATTTCTTTGCATGTATTTAACCTAGTTTGAAAGAATGTATTTATGGCGTTGGTTTATTAATATTCCCATTTTTAAGTAGTTCAAAATTGTTGTCAAAAAATATTAACTCTGTCTTTATTTATCCTTACTGTATGGACGCTCTATTGGAGGTAGAAGTTAATACTTCCTTTTAAATTCTATGTCCATTTAATTGTGGCAGCGTGTAAGGATTATTTGTTATTTCTGTTTAAAATTAAATGTTATAATACCCGAATCAGGCTTAACCTACGGGCATGAATGTATTTGCCAATAAATATCATTCGTCAAAAACAAATTGAAATCACCATCGACATTGAAGTGATCGGCTTATGTTTTATTTATGGTGTTTACTTTTTTTTTGCTATCTAATGTGTCTTTCTAGCACAGCGAGAGACATGGGATTGGTCTGTACATTTGTTTGCTGTGTGTTGGTAAGTGACGTCCTTTCCTTTTCTCCAAAGTTAATGGTCAAGCAACGAAAAGTACTTGCATGCAACGGACCAATCCAGACAGGGATAGACATTGGTTTATTGGCATTGCACGAAAAGCATGTGGTACGCTAAGTATTTAATGTTGGTGTTGTAAGAACTCTTTTTAATCCACTTCTGTGTTCGCCAGTGACGATGTGCGAGAGAAAATGAAGACGCGTTACCTGAGCAACCCGGATTACAACTTCGAAAAAGTGAACAGGGCCAGTATGGCTTGCGGCCCTATGGTCAAATGGGCTATTGCTCAGGTAAGATTCCTTCGTGTTTGGTCTGAGTGGAGTGCACCTGCGTGTGTATACAGATTACAAAACGCTTATGTTCGTACGCGTTAATAGTCCACCTATTGGAAAACAACTATTGCAGCTTATAAAAGCTTTCTACTGCTCTACTATGCAGAGGTTGTCATTCAGACCTTGCCACAACCGCCGCGGTAACACAATACCTCGAATATTTCTTGAAACCTATTACGTGTTTCCATTAACCTTTAAGGCTGATGTGCAGCTCCTAAGCTCCTCTTTTTTTGTCTTGCAAGCCACTGATAAGTTATATAATTTTACGTTTAATACGATTTGTAGACACAATCATCATGAAATTCGATTACTTAAATTTATACAGGTGTAGCGAGAAACGCCCTACTTTATACTCATTTACAAGATCAGAATTTAGATTATGGCTGATTCAATAATTTGAAAATGAGACAAAGACTAGTATAATAATAATAATATTTATTTTATTTCTTCTCTCACATTATACTATATACACTCTGTGTACTAAGTATCGGGAATTTGTCAATAAAACAAAAAATACAAATTATTCATCTAAATTTATTTTATCGCCTTCAAAGTAGGCCCCATCGCTTGCAATACAACATCTCCACCGCTTCACCCAGTCTTCCATACATTTTTCATAGGCTATTTGCGGTATGGCCTTTAGCTCATTCAGCGAATTTTCTTTTATGGCTTCTATCGACTCAAAACGTTTTCCTCGAAGTGGTAATTTTAACTTGGGAAATAAAAAAAAGTCAGACGGAGCCATATCAGGTGAATACGGTGCTTGGTCGAGAACTTTTGTTGAATTTTTCGCTAAAAACTCTTTCACTATAATGGCTGTGTGTGATGGTGCATTATCATGGTGCAGCATCCATGAGTTGTGTTGCCACAAATCTGGACGTTTTCGGCGGATACTCTCACGCAAACGCTTCATGACGCCTAAATAATATTCTTTATTCACTGTTTCTCCCTCTGGAAGGAATTCGGAGTGAACCACACCACGGTAGTCAAAAAAAACTGTCAGCATCACCTTGATTTTGGAGCGACTTTGCCGCGGTTTTTTGGGTTTCGGCTCGTTTTCGAGACGCCATTCTGAAGACTGTTGGCTTGTTTGCATGTCGTACTCATAAACCCATGTCTCGTCGCCAGTTATTATACGTTTCATAAAGGTCGGATCCGTAGAAGCTCGGGAAACCATGTCTTCAGCGACATGCTTTCGCTGCGCTTTTTGAACAAAATTGAGCTCTTTTGGAACTAGTCGAGCGGCGACGCGTTTCATGCCTAAAATGTCAATGAGAATGTTGTGGACGGACTTAAAAGATATGTTCACCTCACTAGCCAACTCTCTCAGACTCATACGTCGATTTTCGAGCACTAGCTTCTTGATTCTGTCGATGTTTTCTCTGGTCGTAGCGGTTGAAGGTCTACCAGAACGAGGCAAGTCTACTACTACTTCTCGGCCTTCTTTAAAAGCCTTATACCATTCATAAGCCCTTGTTTTCGATATACACGATTCGCCGTAGGTATTTCGCAACATTTTTAGTGATTCACCACATGAAATATCATTTGAAACACAAAATTTAAGGCACACTCTTTGTTCAACAATATTTTCCATTGTAAAAATCGCCGAGGACTCAAAACTATGACCAACAAAAAGTGTAGTTTAAAACAAATTAAATGACAGATCCCGCTCAAATTTTGCGCGCTAAATCAGTACAGTGCTACCAACATGCAGTAAAAAATTTAGAACGACCTCTTTTACGCGGGTCTTTTTATTGACATATTCCCGATACTTTTTACACAGAGTAGTATACTTTTGCCTAGTATCTAAATCTAATATACTAAGTACCTTAATATTACAAAATAATATGAGACTATATGAATTAAAAGTAAAATTGAATCAATAAGCAACTTATCCGTAGGTAATACCTGACCATTTTTTTTGCTACAGGGTTTAATATTGATTTAGCAAAGTAACATACACAATATAATTAATTTCGATTTTCACTCAGCCGTTAGAAGAACGCGACTTCAGGGACCATCTTTACTTAGGCATTTTTAAGGTTCCAAAAAAATAGAAGCTTTGCTGATTTCTGTTTGTTGGTCCAAGCGCTATCTATATATATATATATATTCTGAGAGACGCCTAAACATATTCGAGAAGGTGTATGGCCTGATAAAGCAAATGGTTAAATTTGTAACTCCATAAAGTTATTGTTCGTCAGACGCTTGCATTTTTGAAGGCGCCTGCCTTCAGATCGAGATGCGAGATCAAAACAATAATAAAACTTAACGTGAACGTAGATCTTATATAGCTCAAAATCCGGAAATAGAATTTTTACCTATTTTTGTAATAAAGCTACGAGAGCGAGGTCAACCGGATTTTGAATGATTCTATGACATGTTGGTAAAGATATGTTGTAGGTTTGATGACAATAATAATAATTTTTGTAATAATAAATTCTTAATTTACTGCATTGAAATCGACCGAGATTAAACAATTTTGTTATAGTCGTCGAATTCGATGAATCGCTTTTCATTTAAAAGATTTTATATATAAACATCATTTTGCTCATTATAGTTACAGATTTTGCGTAACTATAGGTCTAGTTTTGTATTAAAAATGTTTTCGAATATCTAGATTGAGTACGCGGACATGTTGAAACGGGTAGAACCCCTTCGCAACGAGCTACAGGCATTGGAAGATCAGGCGCAGACCAACGTGAAGGCTGGCGACGAAGTACGAGACCTCATCGCACAGCTGGAGAAATCTATAGCGTCTTACAAAGAGGAGTACGCCCAGCTTATTAGCCAGGCACAGGCTATCAAGACTGATTTGGAGAATGTGCAAGCTAAAGTACGTATGATTTTAATTGGACTATAGATTGACTATGTAGGGGGTATATGGTATACGTTTATAGAAAATAGCAGCATTATTTGTCCATACAGCAAATTGACAAGATACTTCTGCCCTAAACATAACCAATACTGATTTGTGGCTATTCTGAATTGTGTTATTTTATATATTGTTTATGTATACTATTGTTCTGAATACTAATAAAGAAATTCAGAAAATAAGAACTAAGTTCGCCGAATTTTGCCTATATATATATATAAAAATGTAGTATAACCAAAGTTAGCTGTGGTTGAAAGTAGTGTAGTCAATAATAATCAGGTAGTAAAGAGGTTTAGTTACTACTTTGTCAATTGGAATGAATATAAAAAACAAATAACAAGTGTGATTGTGTCGTGGACACGGTCGTAAGTTTTACGTAAATACGTCTTCGTAACAGGTAAACGGAAATAAGTTATACTAAAAGGAAATTATATGATGCAGCGAAATCTCAAAATGGCATCGCTACCCCTTCTCCGTCGCGCGCGCGACAGACCCAGTCGTCACTCAACGCAACCAATTCTTTGATTGTTTAACTATCAAGTGGTGTAATGTAAATGTTGGATGTAAAACATATATATGTAGCTACAACACCAAACTGTATTCCCCCATTTTGTTATCAGTTTTCTGAATTGCCTTCCACTACGGAAGCAAATTGTAAGACATGTTCACGTATGGCCTACACATACATATATGGCTCAAATCGAAATGTGATGTATTGCGTTAGGAATCAATTTTACTACAAAAGTGTTAACTGCTTAAGTAAATTCTAAATGTAATAATGATTGTGACGTACAGGTGGACAGATCCATAGCCCTACTGAAGAGCTTGGTGATCGAACGTGAGCGTTGGGAAGCCAGCTCGGAAACGTTCCGTTCTCAAATGAGCACCATCGTCGGCGACGTGCTACTATCCGCCGCCTTCATTGCGTACGGCGGGTACTTCGACCAGCACGTGAGTAGTAGATAATGGATAAACCCATCACACATGCCCACCATCTTGGGACCACCCTGACACGACACGCGTATCGCATTAATTGATGTTCACCTATTTTCACGAAATGTCTTTTCGGACTACAATGCATGTAATATCTTCATTCCGCTTTTTTAAATAGTCGTGTTGTTAATACCAGTGCCATAGAATTCATGACTGATTTTTCAGATTATTTTATTACCCGTTTATCGATCGTATGTAACTTGCGTAATGGAATCTTTCCAACCAAATTTCATTCAATTCTAATCGTTGTATGATTATGAAACTTGGTCCATGACTGTCGTTTGATGACAATACAATAATATGGTGCCATCGAGCCGGAGTGATTGTGGAGGTCGGAGGGGACCATAGAACAAAAGTTGTCAGTATGTCCCTCAAGTTCGGATTCCTTTGATAATACATACTTACTTCATACTGTATTGGGGTTACTATACTCGTGATATTTTGTTGTTTGTCAGTACCGTCAAAACTTATTCTCGACGTGGACGGCGCACCTTGCGGCCGCCAACATCAAGTTCCGGGCGGACATTGCCCGCACGGAGTACCTCAGCAATCCTGACGAGCGCCTCCGCTGGCAGGCGAATGCACTGCCCACCGATGAACTCTGTGTAGAAAATGCTATTATGCTAAAGGTAATATGGACATTCAATGCGGTGTATGCATTTTGTTATAGTCTCTTTCTTATTAGCGTTATCCCGTGTCCTAAACCCTTAGTACACAGCAACTCCTTGGGAGCTTACTGGTGACCTCACTCACACACAGGAATACAACAACCCTCTAGGAAATTATTATTTGGCTGCGGTTTTCTGTGAGGTGGAGGTACTTCCCCAGACGGCTGCTTTGATTCGCCCTACCTCTCTTAAAATTTGATGAACATACTGATTTTTTACAATGAGCGACTGCCATTAGACGTCCATAACCTAGAAGGAAAATCAAACCTGTTTTGGATGAAATCATGCTTCTTTCGAAATATAATTTCTTGGGCGTGTGGGTTTCCTCGCGTCTTCCTTCACCGCGGAGCAAGTGATAATTACTAATATGTACATAAATCCTAAAATACAAATTTAGTGGTACATGCCAGGATTCGAACCGGGGACTAGTTGATCAATAGGCCTGTTCTTTATCCACTGGGCTGTTACTACTCACACGTTTTGTTATAGTATGTTGTTTTTAATAGTAAATTATTGTACCACGCAGATATTTTTTTTATTGTGTCGACCTCTGATCTAGAACCAGAGGGTCAGTGAAAACTCGAAAAGCACGAGTGCTCTAATACGTTTTGCGATGTTCATGATCCCTTTTTGACACAAGGAAGAAAGATCTGTAAATCAAAATAGAGAAAATATTCTTACAGTAAAATTCTAGCAGAAGACCAGTTATAAATGCCTGCCAAGAAATTTAATCTGGAAGATTTGTAATTCAAAGTAATTAATAATTTAATAAATTTCGTCTAAAGTCTTGATACATTTTTGTACATTTTATTTTTATAAAAGACAAATAGCAGATTCGCTATCATATTGTTTTATGAAACCAGCCAAAAATTTGGCTAACAACCCTGCTTCTTTTGAGCAGTTAGATAATTTGACATTGAGTAATGGTACCTTGGAAGGTATTCCAAATTCTTTAAATTAGGTTACAAGACAATAGAGTTTTACTCTGGCAATGTAAATAGTAATAATAACAATATTAAAAACGGAACTAAAAGTAATAATAATACTATATCCCCATCAATTGTAAAGTGTCAAGAATATAGAAAGAATAATAATTGTATCAACCTGGTGCACCAAAACATTCAGGGGATGATAGGAAAGGAGTTAGAATTGGAGTTGTTTATGAATTGTAGCAATATTGATATTTTATGTCTAACTGAGCACTGGCTAAAACCCCATCAATTCATTTTCAGCTTCAATAACCACCAGGTTGCAAGCTCATTCATCAGAGATAACTGTATACATGGTGGCTCCTTAATATTATTAAATAAGTTGCTTAAATTTAAAGAAAGGGGTGACATTGTGAGCCTCTCTGTTGAGCGAGTTGTAGAGATTTCATGCATTGAATTGGAACGATTCATTGTTATGAACCTGTATAAACCTCCTAGCACGCCCTTTGAAACATTTTCAAATATCATGGAGGATGCCTTAAATAAATCATCTAATAGCCATAAAACTGTTATAATTTGTGGAGACTTTAATATAAATATTTTGGAGAAAAATAATGTTACCTACAACTTTTTAAATTTATTTAAATCATACAATTTGCATCATATTTTTACAGAGCCAACAAGAGTAACTGCTACAAGTGCTACATGTATTGATAACATATTTAGCACTGTAAAACCTTTGTATCAATGTATAATTAATAAAGTTCAGTCAGACCATTCAGGTCAGTTGGTTTCATTTCCAAATTCTTCAAAAATACAAAGAAAGCAAATAAATTATATACCATTTACTAAAAGCCGCTTAGAAAGATTAAAGTCTAATATAGCAGAAAAAATTGTATTGTTGCCCTGTCACGGTACTCCGGACCACTTGTACAGCTCGTTATTTAGCTTAAT
This sequence comes from Pyralis farinalis, assembly GCA_947507595.1. Taxonomy (NCBI): domain Eukaryota; kingdom Metazoa; phylum Arthropoda; class Insecta; order Lepidoptera; family Pyralidae; genus Pyralis; species Pyralis farinalis. The sequence goes on from OX382274.1 coordinate 21,756,368, forward strand.
CACTAGTGAATTTAATACAATCTTTACTCCAAAACGACTGTCTGTAAGTGACCGTATGACATTCAGTGATTGGGCAACTCCTGGTATTTACAAAAGTCGGAATAAATTGTATGAACTTTATGAAGAAAGAACCTGTAATCACAATCCGACTTTTCAAGAACTTGTAAAAAATTATGCCAAAATATTTAAACGAGCCTGTTCCAATGCTAAGTCTATATATTTAAAAAATAAAATTAATGGTTCAACAAATATTATTAAATCTGTTTGGGATATGATAAATAATGAGACGGGTAGAGCGAAAGTACGTAGTCGAGACTTTCGGTTAAAGATAAATGATATAGATATCAAAAATGATGTAGAAATTGCGACTGAGTTTGAAAAATATTTTTCTAACATTCCTCTTATTACTACGAGAAATCTTATGTCTTCTTCTATATCTGCTGAACTGGTTCTCAAACAGAGCGTGGTAGAATGCGACACAATATTTGAATTTTCAGCTGTAAGCCCAAAAGATGTTTTGAACGCTTTTAAATCAATAAATATGAAAAACACTAAAGATCTGTGGGGTCTATCTGTCAAAACCATTTCTTCTATTATTATTTCAATCGCTCCACATTTAGCTACAATTTTCAATTGTTGTGTGGCATCTGGTGTATTTCCTGACTTGATGAAACATAGTAAAATCATTCCATTATTTAAATCTGGTGATAGTTCGGACCCTTCGAATTTTCGACCTGTTTCCATACTGCCCATTCTCAGTAAAATTTTTGAAAAACTAATGCTTAGCCAGTTGCTCAGACATTTCAATGCACATAATTTGCTTCATAGGAAACAGTTCGGATTTACGAGAGGTTGTTCAACTATAGACGCAGGGATTCATTTGCTTAAAAGTATATTCGCGGCATGGGAGGGTTCGCAAGATGCCTTGGGAATTTTCTGTGATCTATCTAAAGCGTTTGACTGCGTGCACCATGACACTCTTGTCAGAAAATTACACCACTACGGTATCAGGAACAAGGCTCTCGAACTTCTGTCTTCTTATCTGGGCAATAGGATACAGAAGGTCGATGTTAATGGTAAAAGATCTTCGGGGTCCCCTGTAGTTATGGGAGTCCCACAGGGGTCAATTCTAGGTCCATTCTTATTTTTAGTTTATATAAATGACTTACCTTATTATGTAAGGGATAAACATGAGATTGTATTGTTTGCGGATGATACCTCTTTGACATTCAAAATTAATAGACAGTTAGGTAATTATGACGAAGTTAACGATGCTCTCTCTAAAGTTATTCATTGGTTTAGTGTTAATAATCTGCTTTTAAACGATAAAAAGACTAAAGTAATTAAGTTCTCAACACCTAATGTAAGACAGGTGGCTACCAATGTACATGTTAATGGAACTAATTTAGCCCCTGTGGAGACAACTGTGTTCTTGGGTATAACAATTGACTCCAGACTACAATGGGGCCCACAAATTGAAAAATTATCAGGAAAACTAAGTTCTGCAGCCTATGCAGTGAAAACTATTAGACGGCTCACTGATATTGATACGGCTAGAATAGTTTATTTCAGCTACTTTCATAGTATTATGTCATATGGAATTCTTCTTTGGGGTAACTCCGCGGACATTAACACCATCTTTTTATTGCAAAAGAGAGCCATAAGAGCTATCTACAAACTTGGTCCCCGGGAGAGCCTTAGAGAAAAATTCAAAGAAATAAATATTTTAACAGTCGCATCGCAATATATCTATGAAAATCTTTTGTATTTCCATAAAAACATAGACTCATTTAGTAAAAAGAGTGATACTCATAGCATAAATACTAGATATAAGCATAATCTTGTGTTACATGCAAGCCGTCTCCACAAAATAAGTAATTCTTTTATGGGGCAATGTATACGGTTCTATAACAAACTTCCCAGCAATATAAGAGAATTGTCAATAAACAAATTTAAAACTACTATTAAAGCCAAATTGTGTAGCAGGGCATATTATAAAGTATCTGACTATATTAATGATAAAAATGCCTGGGAGTGAGTCGATCCAATTATAATGTAATTAATAAAATATGTAAATTTGTTTGGACACCAAAAGAGGGACGCCTGAGTTTTTTGGCAGTATTTTTATCAGTGCTCACCTAGTCATAAACTGCACGGTAGGGAAAAAAATTGTGACGATTCCAAACAAATGTAGCCATTTTTACGGAATAAAAAGATTTTGACTTTGACTACAAGTAATTTGTAAAGTCATATAATTTATTTGAAAACAAAAACATGTTTTATTTTTATTAAGGTCATAAAATAAACAAATGAAATATATCTATGTTTTAGATTATTCTAATCAAATAAGTTTCAAGATTGCAATAAGAGCAACACATAAAAATATCATATGCCTCGAGTACCATGAGATTGTACTTACATATTTTTGGGCGGTATGTGATCAGTTTTTTTAAATGTCTATCAGCAGGCAACGGCCGTAAGATCATTTGATCGGTATTTTCTCCCTGTTACTTACTTGTATTGACCTATCTCGATACTATGTAGTATGAATATTACACCAAATTTGAATGTTCTCCAGCGCTTCAACCGCTACCCACTGATCATCGATCCATCAGGCCAGGCGACAGAGTTCATAATGCGCGAGTTCAAAGACCGCAAAATCACTAAGACCTCGTTCCTCGACGACTCCTTCCGCAAGAATCTTGAATCGGCACTACGGTTTGGAAACCCGTTACTTGTACAGGTGAGACTAATTTGCCTTTAAATTTATGAGAAATAGGTGTTATGGAAATAATGGTACTTAAAAAGAGAGTGTGTGGATACGATAAATTCAAAGGAATGAGTAATTTTGTTACGATCTATTGTGCGAATGTATGGATTAGCATACTTGTATGCGTCATATAAACTCATTGAGCTCCTCCAACATCAACCGAAGAGCTCCAGTGTTGTTACATCTACCAGAACTCGGAGATACCTATGTTGACTCACAGGAATTGGGAAAGGCGAGAAAGAATAAGAAAAGTCATGGATTTTTCATTCCATTACCACATTTTCAATCATGCATACTAAAGTTGATCATACAACTAAACTCTATGGTACAGGAGTACACCCACATACAGTGTGAGCGTGCATCTCAAGTGATTAGTGTGCACCACAAGCGGCAGCTTCTCCGATACACCAGTACCATGCTCAATAACTCCAGTGTCCTCCAGTGGCCCGTCGTGCTAACAGAACTTAGAAGAGCCTATGCTGCCTCACGAGTTGAAAACCGCGCGATAGCCTTCATATCTGATAAGAAAATACTATTCCATTCCATTAACACGTTTTTATTCACAAACCTATCTGGTCTGAGATACAATTTATAAGGGCCCAGAAGCAGTAGAACGCATAAGAACAATCGGACTTTATGGTGCATCAAGTCATGAAAGCTATCGCCCACATCGTTAAAGAACACTCTAGTAGACTAGTATTTAGTACTAGTATGACTGGCTTCTTAAATTTGACGTTGATCATTATTTGTATACTGTTTGCTGTAGATCTTATACAACCTACGCGAACAACTTGAGTCCTCCCTGAAGGTCTCGTATAGCTTGAGAAATGATCTATCTATCTATAACTTAACGTCAAATCCCTTGCGGGGGTAAGCAGAGAGAACCGAGCGCCACATAACTCGATCCTTACACACCTCACTCGCTTATTTAACATTCATTGTTCTTGTCATGCACGCTCGCCGGTTACTAAGGCTTCTGACATCGCCTTCTGATAAAACACGACCAATTTGGTCATGGTAGGTATGTCTTGGCCTTCCTCGGCTCCTACATCCACTTTTGTGTTGTATATCTGCTTCGTCATTCTTTTATCCTGCATTCTTTCTATGTCCGTACCAACGGGGCATGCCTCTGCTTATTTGAACACAAACACTCTTTCAAACTACATGCGTTACGCCACACATTTTGCGCAACGCTCGAATTTCGAATGCGTTAATCCTACTTTCGTGCTCTCTCTCTGCCATACCCAGTTCTCGCTTCCATAAGTAAGCGTTGGGACCATGAGCGTTGCGAAATGATGCATTATGGAATACTTTTATATTATAATATGTACCTATATACCTTAATGGTGTTCCCTAAACTTTGTATTGTGTATACAAACCATTCTGTATATTTGTCTAATAACGTCTTATTACTATATGATGGCAGGACGTGGAAAATTACGACCCAATCCTAAACCCTGTGCTGAACCGCGAGCTGCGTCGCACCGGCGGCCGCGTGCTCATCACGCTCGGCGACCAGGACATCGATCTGAGCCCCTCGTTCGTCATCTTCCTGAGCACAAGGTAACAAAGATACATGCATTATGAAACTTAAACCACATGACATTAAAATTATTTTTGGGGTTCCGTACCTTAGAAAAGGAATAACAGAAACATTATAGGATCACTTTATTGCCCGTCTGTCAAAAGGAGGCGGATAAGTCTCAGGTACAGGCGGAGCTATCAAGCTAAATTTAATATCAAATACACAGGTCCCATGCAATCCCATCGAGCAGTGAAAATATATATAAATATATTTGCATTTATAAATCAAACTTCTTAGTCAACACAATCAAAAGATACGGCCACTTATGCCGCATATTTGACAATCGCAAGAAAATCAAAACCTCTACTTTTGTACTTCCCTTTGATACAGAATCTTGAAATTTGGTAATCAGCAATGTCATGTAGCATAAGTAAAGGAAAAATTCGAAAATCGTAAATTTGTAGAAAATATTTTTTTGCTATTATCTTCGAGACTCTATTCCCATGGTGAACGAATTATTTACACTGTAACTTTATACGGAACCGTCGGTGCGAGAGTCGGATTTGCACTTGACGGCATTTTTTTTCCTTGAACATTCAATCCAAATAAGGGTGTGCATGAAGGCAACATCCGTTGTCATTGGTGTCTGTAATGCGTACGTGCTTGTTGGGTGCCCGACGTATGATTTGTTTGACGCAGCGAAATGAGCAATTGAAAAAATGTGTTTCGAGCGATAGTAACGAATACCGATTCAGAATTGGCACTCAGACATAAGTGTATCTATTATAATTAATTCGGGTTCGGCGGATTTTTATAACGCATCGCATAAAACTGGCAGTCAAAAACTACTTTGGAAGTGCATTTGTATTACCATTTTTTTCTGGAATGTATGCTTCACATTCTCACCCTCTTATGCCCCTCATCTCGACCCATGTTTATTAAACGATCCCTTGGCTAATTGTCGACTGAGTTCAAATGCGCATTAACATGTGCGCGTTGTATTACAAGCACCCACATCAACGTTCCAATACTGTCTTAGCTTATTATCATAAGGACCCTAGCAAATTATAAATGTATCAAATGATGTCTCGTGCAGGGACCCCACGGTGGAGTTCCCGCCGGACATGTGTTCACGCGTGACGTTCGTGAACTTCACGGTGACGCGGTCGTCGCTGCAGTCGCAGTGCTTGCACCGTGTGCTGAAGGCTGAGCGGCCCGACATCGACACTAAGCGATCGGACCTGCTTAAACTGCAAGGTATTGTATTATAATGAAGCTGCATGGTTTCTTTAATAGAACGCGCTAATCTCTGTAATTACCAGTTGAATTTGAAGAAAATATTCTTCCATTAATGGGCCAATTCTCGAAGGACGTTATAGGTTATTTACCGTCCACCCTACGAATCTCAGGAGTAGAGCAACGACCAAACGGCCGGTAAAATCACGGGGCACAGCTTGTATTTTATGGACGGGATTTTTTATCAAAAGTCTGAAATTAGGGGACTGTTGTTATGTGCCAAGATAACAAACAAGCGTTTCTGGTACTTTGACGAAACCTTCTATACTATAGAATTCAGACAAAAGAGGAAAAATGGATGCCATAAAAGCTAATATGATCTTTTTATTTTACCAGGTGAATTCCATCTTCGCCTGCGACAACTTGAAAAGTCGTTGCTGCAGGCTCTCAATGATGCCAAGGGCAAGATTTTAGACGACGACTCCGTGATCGCTACTCTCGAGACACTCAAGAAGGAAGCCGACGACATTGGACAAAAGGTACATCAAAGACTATTATACTTTTCCGGCCCTAAGCGTCCAATGTGTATTTATCACAAGTTGCTTAAGTACATTTGCAAATAGTTTTCAAATGTAGCCATCGATCGAATGGCGCGCTTCGGGCGCTTGTGATAGCTATAGAGCCCAAATTAAAAAATATATAAACAAATTAACATTCTAATGAAACGAAACGAAGAACTGCCTTACGTACGTTGTGTTCAAGACAAATTTCTTGAGTTATAAGTTGAAATTATACGATAAATTGTTCAATGTTTATAATAGTTGTGTATCGTGTAACTTTATATTATTATTTTATTTTTGGGATATAGCCTCGTTCAGATGTCGGTAATCAGTTACAAAGTGACATTTTGATAGGTACCGTTGGAATCAGGCTTTCAATATAAAACTAAAAATGTCGATTGGGCAAGTTTTGTTGCTTCCCTTTACGCTTCTCACACCGGGGATTTCACTGGTGCTGAACTTACAGTCACAGAAGTGTTCAAATTATGTCTGATACATTCATATATTTCGCTGACGTTATATTGGGCCGAAAAGCTATAAGTAAGTAAATAAGAGACGTTGTGACTGGTGGAAGGATACGCTTGTCGGGCTGCGTAGGGGTCTCCGCTGTGTTTCTAATTTTTTTTTTATACAACGTCGGGAGGCATACAGTCATACCGCCCACCTGATGTAAAGCAGTTACCGTAGCCTATTAACGCTTGTAATATATTAGGTATTACTCGCGCGATGCCTCCTCTGTTGTTTACACGGCAACTCCTTAGGAGCTCACTGGTGGCCTCCCTCACACGCAGGAACACAACAACCCTCTAGGGAGTTGTTATTTGGCCTACGGTTTTCTGTGAGGTGGAGGTACTTACCCAGACGGGCTGCTTTGATGCGCGCTACCTCTCTTAAAATTAAGAAAACGTAACATCGAAGGAGAACCATATTAAACACCTCTAAGAAACTTCCGTATTGCTAGATCTCATCACTATTGCGCTGCCGTCGAAAATTCTAAAAGTCATTTTCTAAAACGAATAGTAGAAATATTAAATTGTGATAGACCGTGGTCTCCTCTGTATCACGAATTTGAGACAAATAAGCGCATTGATCAGGCCTTTGTTTCTAATATTAAAATTAATAATATACCCTCGGTGTAGAGGAGACTACTGATGCACTTCTGCATGCTTTCATTCCGGATGACTGTCCTGATAATGACAGTGACTACCATCGCGAGGTGAGGGCCGCGGTAGATCTGTGCCCTGCCACTACAATGTCAACTGTGGTGTCAATGGACGAATTTCTGCATGTTGTTAAAACATTACCAACAAATGAAGCTAGGTGATGATAAAATCTCAAACAAAATGAACAAGGAAGCTTTGAAAGTAGTTGCTGAACCTATTTTAAAGGTATTAAACCGGTGTATTGTAGAAGGTAACTTTCCTGGAGATTTGCGTAGTGGTGTTATAAAGATAATAACCAAAAAGCGGTGATAAGCAACCCGACGGTCCGAAGTCTTATCGCCCTATTACCCTACTGCCATCGTTGGGTAAACTACTTGAACGTTTAATTGTGCCGCGTTTGTTGCCCGCTGCATAAATATCAATACGGCTTTCCCATCTGCATTCAGGTGCCTTCGATAATGCTTGGTGGCCAATTTTATTGCTGTAACTAAAGGCGAGAGGATGCCATAGCAACATGTACTCCCTTATTCGATCGTATTTTTCAATGATCCAACTGAATTAAAACTCGGCTGCTTCGAAGGCGCTTACGCAGGACTGACCTCAGGGTTCGGTGTTGGGGCCATATCTTTGGATAAAATAGATGGATACTTACATGCCTATAGTGCCGCAATGAGCATCTCAAAAGTGATATTTGGCCCTTTGTACTGTTTTTATATGTCCTGTAGTTACTTGCAAATAGCAGATGTGATAATAACTTACCCATACATTTTTTTTTTCATACAACGTCGAAAGGCAAATAATTATACAGCCCACCTCCTTTAGAATGCCGCTTAATGCTTGCAATACAGCAATACAATATCATACGCGTTATCACTGCTGCTGCTAACACAGCAACTCCCTAATAGATTACTGATAACCTCACTCAACTGCGGTTGCGACTACGGTTTTCTGTGAGGTGGACGTACTTCCTCGGCTTCAATGTATCTGTATGTATCTCTTACGCCAGAGCCTCGTTTGTTAATTAGCAGGTTACATCACTTCTAAGAGACAAGATCAACCTCACTGTGTAGGTGATTTTGATCTTGTCTCTAAGATTATGGAGAACTACTTACACCTTACTTACATTAGCTTTCGTTACTTTGGTACTAGATAGTTCTACGTAATATATTAAATATACCTCCATATATTCTTTATTGGAAATATCAGTGTTAAACTCATTAATATTTCAACAGTAGTTTTGCAAAGACGAGCTTCTTTCTATATCTGAAAGAAATCTTTTTCAGCCAAACTGTGCTGTCGGACGTTTGGAAAATATCGAATAGGAAAAGTACAGCTAAGAGTTGTGCACGCTTAACACTCGAAAGTGCGATTATAACTCTTATTACTTGCGGCATAAGAACAGTACGAAGGTAAAATGTAAAATCTTGAGGTGCACTTAACTGTACAATACATTCGAAAGATAGTAGTAATACGCTAATAACAAAATACATATTTACAAATAAATACTAAATGTTACAAAGAAATACATATATATACTCTCATATATAAACATCTATGTGATAATCGATAGGTAAAAGTATCTCAATCTCTTAATCATTAATGTTCTCTGTTCTCAGGTGGAAGAAACTGACAAAGTTATAGCTGAAATTGAAACCGTCAGCCAGCAATACTTACCGCTGTCGCAAGTGAGTGTTGAAATTAAATCAATAGATTGTTTTCTTCAATAAAAAAACCTCTTAGAGGAGGTAAGGATGAAATTCGATGAAATACTGTGGGAGGCACAAAGTTTTCTCACTCCGCAATATTGTGGAGGAGCATCTGGTTATGGACCAGAAGGTAGTCTGTGGTTTTGTAGATTTTGAGAAATTATTTGAATAGTTTGTGAAAGAAACCGTGGCTCATATGGGTTTGACAGAGCCCTGCTATGCAGTGCACGTATAAGGATTGCTCAGCATGATGATTGTATGGAGATGGACTTACAACTAAATACAATGAACCTCTTTGCACAAAAAAGTACGGCTCGCTATAAATATCGCAGAGCCGGTCCCAAAGCAAACATATGGAAGCGATAGCTGGGTATGGTAATAGCATGAAAATAGAGTATACGCGGTCGAGATTCGAGCGTTACACAAAATTTATGCCGTAACGCTTTTAGACCGCGTCCGCAATGATGATGTAAGAAATAGATTTGGTTTAAAAGAGAGTTTTGCTGTTAATATAAGAAGAGCCATGCTCCGTTGGTTCGGACATGTATAAAGAATGTACGAGAAAAGAATCACGAAACAGATATACAAACTATCGTATCCTGTTACTAAATACTATTGTTTTAAACTTTGTGCGCAGGCGTGCAGTAGCATCTACTTCACAATGGAGTCGCTGAACCAAGTCCACTTCCTGTACCAGTACTCTCTCAAGATGTTCCTGGATATCTTCAGCTCTGTGCTGGTGTGTCCGCTGCTCAGCGGAGTCACAGACTACACCGCCCGACTGAAGACCATCACCGAAGAACTGTTTTCCGTAAGTAGGACTTTTAAATTTAAATTCTTTGATAAGGTATGCTTAGTATAGCTTAGCTTTCAGTATTGTTAATTTGTTTTATTTTTACCTGTCTATTAACATTCCCAGCAAATAGTCGCGTGTAATATTATCAAAAATAGTAAAAATGTTATAACTTAAAGATAAAAAATCTTTACTTGTCATTGGACCCTCGCGGGCACGTAAGACCACGTGCGTCGTACATTTATACATTTTTTTTCTATTACTAGCATTTCGAAAATGACCATTGACAAGGGAGAAATACCGAAAGCAACTTGCCAGTATATGTAATTTTTCATTTAATATGTCAGTATACCAACACAGTTATAATGATGATGTCAAGTGAGAGATCGCCTTTGATAGGGGGTCATATTATATTTATTAGGAGTCATAGATGGTCCCACATACATTTCATAGAATTACTATCGATTTGTTAAAATTGTTAAGGCGTTGTAATTTTGACAAATTTCCTTAGTATATGTTTACGTAACTATAATTCTGAAAAAATAAACTGATTATGGTGTTATTTAAATCGCACATATATTTTTATACATTGATTAACGCTACGTATGCCTATCTAACTTCACGATTTTATTCAATGTAGTAAAAGGTAAAAGCAATTTTAGAAATAATATATAAATTACATCGGAAATAGGAATATTCTTGCTTCGATAACGTTTTATTCAAGCTGCTTTTTGTTTAGGCGGTATACGAGCGCGTCGCCCGCGGCATGTTACACACGGACAGACTAACGTTCGCGCTGCTGCTCAGTCGTATACAGCTGAAGGGCACGGGTGCCGAAGACACGCTGGACCGAGCCTTCGCCGTGTTCCTCAGCGGAAAGGACGGGTACGTGGCGCCCGCTGCACCTTCGGACCACCTCTCTCCGCAGCAGCATGATGCAGCTGCCAGGCTCAGCTCCAGGTATGCATAAAGAACAGAATCACTATAAGTATTTAAGTTTGTACGAAGTGCAGTAATTTTTGGAAATATCAAACGCCAACGCTTGCCATTTATATGTAAAAATATTTTCAGGAACACCGTTCCTATAAGAAATCTATATGTTTGTCTGTGTGTTGTCTGTCGCTTTTTTTCGAATATTCGAATTTTTGACTTCAGATTCGGATTCAGCCTAAAAAAGTAGAATAGGAATGTTCAGGAACACTGTTCCTATCTCTTAAGGAGCATGATCAAACAGGCCGACAAATAAAATAAAAAAATTGAATTATATAATTGACGAGCCAGGTGTTCCTCTGGTAATGCAAGCTTCTCAACTGTCAACAAAAATGTGCATTTTCAACTGATTTTTTATTTCTTATATATATATCTTAAATTTTTACGCTTCGAATATGTATAATTTTTATTCTTTGGCTTAAAAATATTCCACTCTTCTATGCTCTTGTATGCCTTGCGACCCTAGGCTGCGTGCTTAGTTTGCACTTACAACTAACGTCGAGGGCTATCCTCCGCTAGTTGTACTGCCTTTGTTGTAAGAGATATATTAGCGAAAGTTCTCCACGTCTTTTTAGGGTTCCGTACCCAAAGGGTAAAACGGAACCCTATTACTGAGGCTCCGCTGTCCGTCCGTCCGTCCGTCCGTCTGTCACCAGGCTGTATCCCATAAACCGTAATAGTTAGACAGTTGAAATTTTCACAGATGATGTATTTCTGTTGCCGCTATAACAACAAATACTAAAAAATAGAATAAAATAAATATTTAAGGGGGCTCCCATACAACAAACGTGATTATTTTGCTCATTTTTGCTGGATATTGATAACGGCAACAGGTAGACGCTTGAAATATTCACAGAATATTTAGTTATATATTTACTTTAAGAATAAATAATTAAATTAAAATAAAACAAATATTTAAGGGGGGCTCCCATACAACAAACGTGTTTTTTTTGCCGTTTTTATAGATAATGGTACGGAACCCTTCGTGCGCGAGTCCGACTCGCACTTGGCAGATTTTTTTTTTCACAATTACCTACCCGGCTAGTCATATTCAGTCTATGACGGTATGTTTTCTATAGATTGGGTGCGTTCCGTCGTCTGCTGCAAAAAGCTGGTGAGCTACCAGAGCTAGGCGCGTGGCTGTCACAGGCAGCGCCTGAGCAGTGCGTGCCCACGCTTTGGGACCAGGAACCAGCCGCGCCGCCCGCGCCTCATACTCTGGCCATGTACCGTCTTCTACTCATACAGGTGAGTATACCGCAACACCCATTGCAGTCTGCTGTGTTGTTGTCTTATAAAACCCTCGACGACGAGCTATTACGATTATTAACGATCACATACTTAATTTATTTAATCTTTATTGCACGCAATCTTAAATTGCTACACAGAAGACGATCATAATGCTACCAAAGTTGTCCATAAGAGTTATCTCTTATTCTTCTCTTATAAATAAATTCAATCAGTAAAATAATCTAATTTTCTGATGCTATTAAAACATTGTGCACATCGATGATGACCATGTGACGCGTGCGGAGATAATGTAACATAATGTTGCAGGCGTTCCGTCCGGACCGAGTGATCGCTGCTGCTACACAGCTGGTGGGCGCTGTGCTGGGTGCCGGGTTCATGGCCAAGGCCGAGACCGAGCTGGACCTCAGCTCAATCACGGAGACACAGCTCAACGCCACATCGCCCGCGCTGCTCTGCTCGGTGCCGGGATACGACGCCAGCGGTACATATAATATTTATTCAGTGTGTCGATCCAGACCTCTGTTAAAATCGCTTATACTTTTACCTAGGTTAAAATTACTAGTGATGTTATTTATCTTTACTTTGACTTTATACCACCTCCATCGATTTAAGATGTCGTTATAACAATTTCCATTGCATCAAAATGTGTTTCATTATTTTATCCGCCAAATGGTCTATCCCGCTATATCTTCTTGCGAAGTTCCTTGCGCGGTAGCCAGAGGGAGCCGAACGCCACGATTCACTCGGTCCTTACACACTCGTAGCTTTTTTATGCACGCTCGCCGGCTAATAGGGCTTCTGACACCACCTTCTCACAGCACACGACCAGTTTGACCGTGGTAGGCAGGTCTTATACTCGCTCTGCTTCGACATCCTTTACTTTCGCGTTATATGTCTGAATCGTTATTTTTCCTCTTGCAATTTTTCTGCATGTTACCGAACCAACAGAGTACTGTTTTAATCTATTGATTCAGTACAACTATAAATAGTAATAGCAAAATGAAAGTCTATGATAGTTCGTACAGAACGCTCCTTCATAACACGCTAGCGGAGAACACAAACGTAATATTTCTCATCATCAGCTTACATCTATACCTAGTGAGTTTCGTGGAAGACATAAGATCGCCTTATCCTAACGCTTTCCACGATGTGTGATGTTTTTGATTCTGTATATCATCGCATCCAAATACTTCCTAATTGCTGTGGGTTTTCATTAAAAATTCATCCCCACTGGAGCCCCAGCTGGAGGAAGGAGACAGATAAAAAAAAAATATTGCTTGATCGATATCTTCTAGCAATGGAACCATTGTGATCATTTAACTAATGTTATATACTATAAATTTCGTTGTTAGAATTTAATTAGTGCATGGTTACATATTTCCGTTCAGGTCGTGTGGATGACATGGCTACGGAAATGAACAAACCTCTTTCAAGCATCGCCATCGGATCAGCTGAAGGATTCAACCAGGCAGAGCGTGCTATCAACACCGCTTGTAAGACAGGCCGGTAAGAACGATTAATGAAATGCTATCTGAGATTTTTATGTCTTGTTCGTACAATAAATAAACCATTTTATCGTTAACAAAGTACACATAAACAACTTTCTAATTATATGCTTAGGATATTATCAACATATCTTCGGCAACATATATTATACATTTGAATGCTTTCGATTTCGCTGTAATAGATACGTCATTTTCTTCGTCATTTTGTCTGAAACACGGCTCTAATGTGCTAATAGTTTGCAAGCGCAATAAATTTTTGAAGAGCATATCTCATTATTTTTAATAAACATTACATCGTATTCCATCCAATTAAAAATTCATAGAAAGGTTGCCCACTTTTAATTATATAGTTTTTAGAATTCGTTCTTAGCTGACCTCTACATGTAAACTATTTACTTGCTGTTAAATTTCAGCTTCACAACTCGAGTAGTTTTTGAGATTAGACTAGACGCACTGTTTCTATGGGAAATTTAGCTGCCTGTCGTTCCGAGCCCATGTCCTCTAATACTGACCATAATTTGTAGTCTAAAGGGTTCAGATCTGGGCTAGACGAGGGCCAGTCTTCTGTTTTTATTAAGTCCGGAACGTTGGTTTCGAGCCAGGTTTTTTTTGTAAACAACAACACGCAGTTGCCCCAATCCTTTATGATCTTCAACAGAGGAAGTGTTCGTATATACCCTTTTTGTGCAAAGCAATCATTGCAATCCTATTTTATTTAACAACCCATTCTATATTGTAATTTGGCAATAAACATAAAAAAAAGAAAAACGGCGGGAAGTTTTTAACATAATAAACGCATTCCAAATTCAACATAATTAAAGAATTGAAAAAAGAAAAGGTTCTTTGTAACAGTATTTATGGCCAGACTAGTTATATAGGTTGTCGAATTAAAAATCAAATTAATTGTGTAATTTAAAATAAATAATTCCCAGCTGTGTATCCCAGTGCTTTCCTACTGGGTATGACCGGATACAATTCTCTAGAAGTGAGGCGTACCGTCGCACTGATGGAATTTGTGTTCGGCCTTCTCAGGGGATTCATACACAACCCGGCAGTGTTGGAGCAGATTGTATTATATGTACCGGACAACTACATTAGAGCGCGATCCCACAAGCTGTTCGCCTGCCGGGGTACGAGGACGACAGCGGCGAGTCACGCTCCATTGCCTAGAGCACTGCGCCTCCTTAATGAAATGTTGATAAAAAACCAAACATTTGATGTATTTAGTTGCTATAGGAGCGAATTTCATATAGATGCTACAAAGTTCGCTGAGAATTATTAATTAATGATATGTATTTTTTTTTCTTTTCGTTTCTTTATTTGAACACTGTTGAACGCATTGGATTTTTTAAATTTGTAATGTTCAATATTGTGTATGTATGAATAAATAAATAAATAATGTTCTATATTGTGTGTACAATAAAAATGGCACCAATGAGAAATGACTTTAGATTAGTTATCTTTTTTTATACCACTAAGGTGGCAAACAAGCATACGGTCTGTCTGATAGTAAGCAGTCACTGCAACCTATGGACAGTTGCAACACTATGGGTGTCACTCTTTCGTTGCCGACCCTATCTGTGTGCAAAGTCTAAAGGTGTGTCATTTTCTATATTATAGATACACACAATGACATGACAGGTTGTACCGATGTCGAATGTAGTAGATTAAAAAATATCTTTCTTTGTTAAGGAGGATCAGCTGTTTTCTGTTCATTTTAAAGATAATGAAATAAATGTTATTTTGCTCTCTCTCGTGTAATACAATCAACTATTTGATATTACTTCTTTGACTTTTAGTTGGGTGATGCTGAAGAACGTGCACCTAGCACCAGTATGGTTGGTGCAGTTGGAGAAGAAGCTACACTCACTCCAACCACATCCGAACTTCCGGTTGTTCCTAACCACAGAAATCAGCCCCAAGCTCCCCGTGAACCTACTACGTGCTGGCAGGGTCGTCGTGTTCGAGCCGCCGCCAGGCATCCGTGCCAATCTACTGAGGACTTTCGCTACTGTAAGCACACTATATATATTAACAAGATAGTTTAGTCAATGAATAATCAGTGTGACATCACATAACAGTTTTATAGTGTTATATATTTTTCCTGATGTCATACGCCAGATAATTTTTTATTGTCTTCATTATATTTAACTTTCGAATGCTTTATGAACAAACATTCTAATTCTTTACATCTTAGAGTTTTTAAATATACAATACAAAACTTTTTATTGCATCAATAAATATAGATGATTGATTGTTATTGTACTCACTTCATTCGCTGTTTCATGTTTATGGCACTAAATTCACAGTGAAATTTAGTGGCACTCAAATATTAGTTTTGCCGGATGGTATTCCTAATGATATAACTGATTGATTGAATTGATTAGAAGCAAATTTCATACAAAATACACAGCGAATCGCTCGAATCACTTATCCGCGTCGCCCAATAAATACTTATAGCCTAAACATTCGCAGTGTTAATGTGTAAAAATAATGATTGTCAGGTACCAGCGGCCCGCATGATGAAGCCTCCGTCGGAGCGCGCACGACTATACTTCTTGCTCGCGTGGTTCCACGGCATCGTGCAGGAGCGCCTGCGGTACGTGCCGCTCGGCTGGGCCAAGTACTACGAGTTCAACGAGTCCGACCTGCGCGTCGCCTGCGACACACTCGACACGTGGATCGACTCTACAGCCATGGTAACCACGATAATTATATTTTTTATATATAGGTATAAACCTCCCAACAAGTAGCTTTACTATGGCGTCGAAAAGCTGATGACTATGACGAAGGAACATCGATCATAAATAGAAAAAATAACCTCCCATACTACTTAAAGCTGATCAGAATTATATGTAGGATTGTTTACTTTTTAGTTTTTCGACCCATGTTCCTTCGCCAAAAAATTTAGGGGCCAATCTTCATTTAGTGAAGCGTGTTCTTAAGCAAAGGAACTTCCATGTTGGTACACGTAAAACGATAAATAAATAACTTTCAGAAACTAATGGAAAATATTACAATAACTGAAATATACCAAAAACAATTAGAAAAATTTTAAACGTTTCAAAAGCTACCTCATTAACTGACAGCCATTAAGATTAAGTGTTGGTAGACGCCACCGGCAACACTTATATTTCGCGTCACTGTATGATATATGTAATATGTATATTTTCATACTTACTTTACTGGCTTAGACTGATACATAGCCTATCTTTTTTTATTATTAGCAACGCGAGCTCTTTTGAACATATTCAAGTTAGGTTACGATTCTACTGTGATCTATGCTTGGTGAGTTGTACTCGTAGTACCCAATCAGGGTAAAGGTTGGGTTATAAGTAAGGAAGATAACCCGCGACAAGTTCGCTAACATATAATTTTTGTGTACTCAGTGTTTATGTCAATTTTAGGGACGCACGAATCTGCCACCCGAGAAGGTCCCATGGGAGGCGCTTGTGACTCTTCTGTCTCAATGCATTTACGGAGGCAAGATAGACAACTTATTCGACCAACGTCTGCTTCACTCGTTCTTGTGCAAGCTGTTCACGCCGCGCTCTTTCGAAGCGGACTTCGCACTTGTTGCTAATGTGGATGGGGTCAGTATACAATTTCATATCTAGTTATTATTTTCGGTACCATCTGAGTTTATAAAATAAGTGAATATCACTATCTTAAAGATTGATTTGTATATAGTTAGTACCAAAAATACTGATATCGAGTCTTCATTGATAATAAATGTTTAAATTTACACTAGTCTAATATAAAAACTAGTAAAATTTGTTTTTTGTTTGTATGTAATGGATAATGTCTGCACTTACATAATCAATTCTTATTAAATATACCTATATATATAAAAATAGGTAACGATAGTGTCCATTTAGATAGGCAATAATTTACTAGTTAAATTAATAATATTGTAATATATCTCTAGAGTCCCTGCACCCAGCTTTGCCTGTTTATAATTTAACTTTAAAATTTTGCAACAGGCCACAGGCAACCAGCGTCACATCACGATGCCGGACGGCAATCGGCGTGACCACTTCCTCAAGTGGATCGAGGATCTGTCCGACAGGCAGACACCTTCGTGGCTGGGACTACCGAACAACGCAGAAAAGGTAACGTTATCAGCGTAATGCACCTTAAATTACACAACGATATCGGAAGTTTCAATATTTTCCTGAAGTTGAAAGGGGAACCTTGGTCTGAATGTTTAATTCTTTAAAGGTACCGTGTCGGATTTTTTAACACTGCATTTGACTACGCGCTATGAAAGTATATCAGTTACTTCCAGGCCAGAACTGAACTATAAATTTGTAACTGCCTGGCTTTTAGAAACTAATATTATCATGTTAGAAAGCAAGCCTTGTGACATTTGTTTATGATATACTTGTACACTCTTATAGAAAACAAACCATTTTCATTTGTTTATGTAATACTTCTGCACATAAGATACATGTAAGATGCAATATATTTATGCTGCATTATTTCTGTTATTAATGTGTAGGTGTTGTTGACCACGCAAGGCAGCGATTTGGTGTCGAAGCTGTTGAAGATGCAGCAGCTCGAGGATGAGGAAGAGCTCGCATACAACGCCGCCTCGCAGGACGACCCCAGTCAGTACTTAAACATTAAACAGATGTTAGGAGCCTTAGCAACCGACAAGCGTGTATAAGAAGAGCCGAATGAATGTTCAAAAAGCGAGTGCGGTTTGTAAGGATCGAGGGATGTGGCGCTAGGTTCTCTCAGCCTACGTTGCAAGGGATTTGGCGTGAAGTTAGAGTAAATAATGTGTAGAGATATTCAACAGATAATTCTTTATTTCTATAGCAGTCGCAACGTATACGTTGAATATGATGTTGCGCGGAACAACGATTGCGCTTTGAATGTGGTGTTTTAACACTTCATTTGACTACGCGCTATGAAAGTATATCATAGTTACTTCCAGGTCAGAACCGTACTATAGATTACTAATTGCCTGGTTTTAACATGTTTTAACGTGGCACGTCGCTTTTAGTCAAATAATAACTCTATGGGTGGTTGTTGTGTTGCTATGAGTGAGTGAGGTTGCCAATTTAGCAACACAGGTGGCATCGTTATTGCGTTCCAAGCGTTCAATAAATTTATACAGTAAAGAAAAAAAGTCGATTTCACGTTTAATATATAACATGTTTATCCCCTATTTGTACAACGCGAAAAAGTTCATGAGGGTAAAATTTATTATCGTTTTACGGGTGGTATTGAAAATTTTATAATTGGGTCTGGGATCCCTTCTCGAGTATTTTTCAGGAAAGGTCTTGAAGCTGAGAAATCTAGAATTAAGAAAATATTAAATAATATTTCGATTCCCTCGGAAATGTTTCCGAATAATTCCGATTCCGTTTTCATTCGAATGAGAAGTTTTCGTGCTGATTTGAATGGCGCATGCAGAGCACAAATGGAGTGACATGTTCCGAAGCGTCTACGTAAAGTGTTCCGAGGACCACTATGTAATTTATTGAATTACACAATTTTTAACGGAGTCTTCCTGCGACAACGGATGCTGCAAAGCATTCGAAACGTCAGTTTCAACAAAATAAATAAAACACGCGATACTTCCGTTAAAAATTGTTTAATTCAATGTATAACAATCGCGAAAACCTAAGACAGTACGTAATTTGTTGGCCGACACTGAACAACGTTTCAACGTCACTTAAAGTTGGTGTTGAGCATTATGTCAAGACTAGAGATGGGCGGTCAGTAAATACTCAATAGTATTTACTGAGAAGGAAAGATAAATATTAGTATTTATCTATTTTTACTCATTTATACTGAGTATTTATCCAAATGCATAAGTAAAAAAAAAATAAACACAAAAACACTTGAAATTTTAGTCTCCCTTCAACAGAAGGGGTTTAGAGCATACTCCGCCACGCTGCTCGAATGCGGATTGGCGGAGGCCAGTATTTTCAAGCCGCCCGAGGGCCACTGACTTAGCTTAACGACTGTCATCTATCGACAATAGCCGAGACCGACGGCTTAACGTGCCCTCGGAGCACGGAAAACCTTTGCTTTGCTTAACCTGCGTGTTCGGTTAGAATGACATGCGCAACGACCCCATCGAGCTCTTTTCTTTTAAAGATTTTTTTATACCACTTGCGTTGCCGACCCTGTAAGAACCTCTTCACGCCATTCTTGAAGAACACCATACTGTAGTCCCTTGGGAAAACCTCGGCAGGGAGCTCATTCCACAACTTAATAGTTCTCGGTAGAAAGTTTCTCAGGAACCGCACAGTACGCGACCATTGCGGTTCCAGTCTATGAGGGTGAACTCCCAGCCGTCGACGAGCAGTGCGATGGTAAAACGAGGCTATTGGCATGATATCGGACAATTCCTCAGAACACAACCCATTGTACAATCAGTAGAACACGCAAAGCGAGGCGAAATCTCTCCTTAAGATAAGATAAGATAAGATAAAAATCATTTATTTGCCATTAGGCCCTTACGGGCACTTAGACACGTCTTACATTCTTTAAATTAAATCATATTGTATCTTAATAATTTTCCAGTTCTTTTTTTTTTTTACTTTTAATCTCTCTTTTTTAATCTACCAGCATTTCGGAAATGACCATTGGCGAAGAAGAAATGCCAAAAGAAACTTGCCAATATGGGTCTTTTTTTTCCATCGTTAAAATATATTACAATAAATATATGTGAGTGTACATATAGTGAAATCAAGTGGTACAATTAAAGATATATTAATACATGTGCTGAATCATTTCCAAGCATCTCTATCAGTTAGATATTCATCGATTCTATAATAACCCTTCCTGCACAGAGTATTTTTGATGTACCTTTTGAACATATTCTCAGGCAAGGACAGAACTGTTTCAGGTAATTTATTATAGAATCGAATACAATTTACAATAAAAGATCTACTAGTCTTAGCAAGTCGATGTACAGGCATACGCAATCTATTCTTACTTCTAAGATTTTCACTAAATTTAGAAAATGACTCTATATTTTTACGAGCATACATTATATTCTCATAAATATACTGAGAGGTAACCGTGAGGATATTTATTTCTTTAAATAGTTCTCTAAGAGATTCCCTGGCGCCCATGTTATAAATAGAGCGGATGGCTCTCTTTTGTAATATAAAAACAGTTTCAATGTCAGCCGCTTTTCCCCACAACAGTATACCATACGACATAATGCTATGAAAGTAGCTGAAATAGACTAAGCGCGCAGTAGCCACATCCGTCAATTGTCTAATTCTCCTAACCGCATATGCGGCGGAGCTGAGCTTACTGGTCAGTTTTTTTATGTGGGGGCCCCACTGCAATTTGGAGTCTATTGTAATTCCAAGAAATACAGTATCATTAATAAATTCTAGTATATTATTGTTAATGAAAACTTCTGTATTGGCAGAAGGCACATTTGGTAGACTAAATTTTATACATTTGGTTTTGGTTGAATTTAATAAAAGATTATTACATGTGAACCAATTTAGAATGGCAGATAGAACACTATTTACATTGTCAATATTTTCGCACCGGCGAGTAACATTAAAAATCAAAGAAGTATCATCAGCAAACAGTAGTATATCCGCCATTTTCTGCACCATGTAGGGCAGATCATTCACATATACTAAAAATAAAAAGGGGCCCAATATAGAGCCCTGGGGCACCCCAATATTAACATTGCTACCTTTAGATTTGACCCCATTTATATCAACAGTCTGTATTCTGTTACTTAAATAAGTTGCAATCAAATTATAGGCTTTACCTCTAACTCCATAATGGCACAGCTTGAGCAATAATGTCCGGTGGTCGACACAATCAAAAGCTTTGGAGAGATCACAGAAGACCCCAATGGCGTCCTGGGATCTCTCCCATGCGCTAAGAACATGCTTGACCAATGCTACTCCTGCATCTGTAGTGGATTTACCTGCTGTAAATCCGTATTGTGAATTATGAAAAATTTCATTGGTCTTAAAATAGAGTTGCAATTGGTCAAGCATTATCTTTTCAAATACTTTACTCAATACTGGCAAAATAGATATGGGTCTATAATTCCCCAGTTCACTTTTTTCACCAGACTTGAATAATGGAATCAATTTACTAAATTTCATCAAGTCTGGGAATACACCCATATCTATACATTGATTAAAAATAAGTGCCAAGTGTGGAGCTATAGACTCAATAATATAATAAAATACTCTTATAGACATTCCCCAATGATCCTCTGAGTTTTTAATGTTTAATTGTTTAAAAGTTTTAATAATGTCGCTTGACTGAATATGTGTAAATTTAAACAGCTCCACACTTTGTTGTACATTCTCCTTTAATAACTCATCCGCAGCATGTGGAGATGAGTTAAGGGAGTCAGTGGTACTGTAAGGGATATTAAAGAAGTAGTCATCAAATAGATTTGCTACTTGTTTTGCAACTGTTACAGTTTGATTATTATGTTTAATAGAATACTCATTATCCCGTGGTTTATCTTTACCTGTTTCTTTTTTAACAATATCCCATACTGCCTTTATTTTATTTGTAGACTGTTTAATTTTGTTTTTAATATACATAGATTTTGCAACTTTGCAAACGTGTTTAAATATTTTGGAATAATTTTTAACATATTTAACAAAGTCTGGGTCAAATCTATAAGGCTTTTCTCCATATAATTCAAACATTTTGTTTCTACTTATTAATATACCTGTAGTTGCCCAGTCATTAAACTTAAATTTATTTGTGGCATTAATCTGTTTACTTTTGAATATTTTCTGGTATTCACTGGATAGAATATGAAACAATTTTGTGTATAACAAGTCAGGATTGTCTACAGAGTAATCCAATGAAGGCAACCTGTCCCCCAGTACATTGTTGTACTTAACAAGCTTGTTGGTAGTCAGTGGTCTATATAATACATGACTTTTTAAATCTGTCTTCTTCGAACATTGGTATACCACTAACTGACCACAATGATCTGAAGGCAAGTCGCCAATTATTGATTTATTTATATGCTCACAATGACAAAAAATATTATCTAGACAAGTTGCAGATGTGGCTGTTATACGTGTAGGCTCCAGGAAGACATTTTGTAAATTAAATGATTTAAATAAATTTAAAAATCTAAGGGTTATCTGTGTATTTACTAGAATGTCTACATTAAAATCACCACAGACTATAATGTCTTTTTTACCTATGAAAACTTTTCTCAAAGTATCCTCCATTACCTGCTCAAATTGTGTAAAGTCACCGCTCGGAGGTCTGTATACACAAATAATTATGTAATTATCTAATTCAGCACATGACATCTCAATAGTGCATTCAATAGAGAGCCTAACAATGTCCTTACGTTCTTTAGCTCTATGGCAATTTTTTGTTATAATCATTGAACCGCCTCTAATCGAAGACTCTCTATTAAAGCAACTAACTATTTTATAGTTGTTAATCCCAAATAACATTTCACTTTTGTTTAACCAATGTTCAGTTAAACATAAAATATCAATATTACGTTTTTCTAAAAATAATTGAACTATTTGTTCACAGCCAGGAAAGCCTTGGATATTTTGGTGTACTAAATTTAGGTTTTGCTTCCCTTTTGTCTTTCTATGCAGTTTAAATCTGCAGTCAAATCTATACAATTATTTTGTCGTTTACATTGTAAACTGTTTATGTTATTAATATTATAGGCCACTAAAGTGGCTATCTTATATCTACATTTCTTTGAAAGATGTGTCATATCTTTTGTCAAATAAAAATTACTAATAAAATTATTAGTGTCAAAAAATATAAATTTGTCATTGTGACAACATGTCAAATGATATAAATTGTTAATATTGTAAATGTTAGTATTTATTTTTGGTAACTGGCAACTAACATATGGAAGTGCGCATAATAATATCTTATTAACCTTTAACTGGTACAATTTATCTAATGCATTAATAATATCTATTTTTTGGATTTCTGTACTATTCCCTATTAATAGAACAATGGTAGTATTGTCATCCACCTGTGTATTCATAATTTTTTCAACAATTTGGCTGTAGGTTGCGTTCGGCATACAATAATTAATAATATTGCCTTTTACATAGTTACTCATTAGTGGGCCTAGGTTACAGCCTATTTTATCAGAAAATACTATGGTTTTATACTTAGAAACTAAACTACTGTCACAAGTAGCTGAATTCAGAATATTATATTTTTTAGCTGAAACACCCGCTGAAATGGGTTGGGTGTTACTTGTGTTACTACAGGTACAGCGATTACTTAGTGAATCAAACCTATCTGCATTGTATCTACTGATTTCAAGTAGTTCATCCAATGCCAAAATATGTTCCTTTATTTGGCCTTGTGATGAACTGTATTTAGCAGTTAAATCGTGAAGCGACTTAGTCAAGTTTTCAATTTTACATTGCAGGTATTTTATGTCAGTATCGTACATGTGTTGTCTTTCCACCATTTGTTTTTGACATAACTTAAGATCTGAATGAAGTTTAACATTAGTCATAGATGTTTTCTTATATTTTGAAATGTTATGACATTTAGTTTTTAATGTTTTTTCTAATTTGGACACAGATTTCTTAACTTTTAAATACTTCTTTATTTTATTATGAGAGTTAGTCAAATATTTTGTTTCATGTTCATTCTCATTACCTGTTGAGGCAGACGTGGAAGCCTTGTGGACTAGTTCTTCATAAAAGTTCATTACTGCTACTGACTCATGATGCTTTGCATCTTGTTGGTATTGATTAACTAGCTTATACGCCTCCCTCAACTCTGCTTCCAAGTTGGTGATACGTCTTAGAGCTTCCTCATGAGTGTCACTACATTGGTGAAAAGTTTCAACGGTTTTTTGAAGTTGGTCCCGCTGATCGAGGACATCATGGTAATTAATGTCTAGTTCTGCGAGCTCAGTTTTGAGTTCGGTGTTTTTTTGTAAGATCTTCATGACCTCCTCTTCACTCTCCTCTCTCTCATGCAACAATTGTTCATTAAGATCTTTTGATGCCTTCAGTTCTTGTAAGGCCTTTGTTAATTTAATTTCAATTTGCCGGCTAGTAACAGCGCGGGTAGTGTTGGTTGCCATTTTTGGATATTGAGCAAAGGTAAACAAAGAGAACGACTATTGCACGGATGAAAAGAATACAATAATTGTGAACAAATGATACCAGCAGGAGCAACAACAAAATTAATACAATTCTAAGTTTTTAATTATTTTAGTAGGTGGATGACTATGTTTTTTATTTCTATTTTGCAATTTGGGTTGACTTCACCAGCCAAACACTACTCAAGTAACAGTGAAGTTGCTTCCCAGATTCTTCGCTATGAAGGACAGGGAGCTAGCACTGACACTGAAGCAAAATCCGACTAGCCCAAGTACCCAATTGTCTAAAGATCTTTGTAACTAATCTTATTGATAAATAAACTGACAGATTTAAGTTTCTTTTATCAACGATTCGTGAAAGCCGTAACGTAGGTACGAGTTTGTCAAAGTTAGGTATGTACTCTAGTTTCCACTATAATTGTATAGTGAAGATAGAACACAAGCATTCATGGGATGCTTATAATAAAGGATAATTATGGAAAAGTATAAATAATTGTCGTAAACAATACCTTTCTCCAATTAATTTCAAACAGGTGATAGCCGTTAACCTAACTTCGACGTGACTTTGTATACCTTTAATAATTACATATACGCGAGTAATATTCTCACGAACACTGACACACGGGTTTTACACGCTAACTTTGCTAAAATGCACTTCAAATACAGATTTACACCACAAATTAAATAATTATAATTTAATAAATACGGAGTAACGATTTTGACAATTACACTCCAGTGTTGCCAGCGACCAAAAAAAGACTTAGACTCAAGGGCTTAATACCGTGTGTGAGTTTAGGATCATCGACGATTCTCACAGCTCGTCTTTGCACCGAGTCAGAAGGTCCTAGCTGGTAACCAGGTGCCCCCGCCCAGAGATGACTACAGTACTTCATATGCGGTCTGACTTGGGACTTATCTAAAATATAAGTCTTTGCCCCGCGCTGAAGTACTGTTTGACTCTGTTGAGCACACCAACTTTCTTTGCCAGCCTTTCAACGCCAGCTTGACCTTTTCTTCCAAGTGGCTTCGGTACTGAACTTCGCTGGAGATCTCGACGCCGAGAATCCCAATACTCTTGGCAATGGTTAGTGGCGTGTTCTGGAATTGGGGGACTACAGCAAATGGGGTTTTTTTAGCGGTGAACGCACAGACTTGTGTCTTGGTAGGGTTGAATTGAACCAAATTCAACCGTCCCCAGTCGGACACCCTACCCAAAGCACACTCTATTTCAGACACAAGTCTAACGCGGCTTTCCTCCACAAGTGAACGAGGGATACTAGCACGGCCTGTGTAATAAGTGACCCCAGTACTATCGTCCGCATAACAATGAATGCCGTCAATTGACAACATGTCATTGATATGCAGCAGAAACAGCGTTCGGGACAATACAGAGCCCTGTGGGACACCAGCATTGATATCCATGCTATTGGAACAACCACCGTCAACTACGGCTTTGATGCATCTGCTGGATAAGAAGCTGGCCACCCATTTGCACAAACCCTCGGGTAGCCCGTACGATGGTAACTTCGATAGAAGACCCCGATGCCAGACCCGATCGAACGCCTTTGTCATATCTAGGCTGACAGCCAATGCCTCACCTTGACTCTCGATCGCCGAAGCCCAGCGGTGTGTAAGATACACTAGAAGATCACCAGTCGAACCGACCGTGTCGACCGTGGCGAAAGAGAGGAGGGAGGGAGGGAGGCGTGGAGAGAAGGGAGGTTTAGCAATAGGCCTGTAATTCGATGGGTCTGATCTATCGCCTTTTTTGGGCACCAGGTGCGCATTGGCGGTCTTCGACGAAGACGGGACTTGCCCAGTGGAGTAGGAAAGCACGAAAAGGCGCGTTAGCACAGAACACAGCTCAGGAGCACACTGCTTTTGCACCACTGCTGGTATGCCATCTGGCCCACTCGACTTATGAATGTCGAGGGAGAGCAACGCCCGCCGGACATCTTGTTGGGTATTTGAGACTTCCGGCATTGAGCTACTGCACCTCGCGATGGTAGGTGGCACAGCTCCCCCGTCATTCAAAGTCGAGTTAGACCCAAAGAGATTACCCAGTAAATCGGCTTTCTCTTTAGCACTGTACGCCAGACTGCCATCCGGTTTTTGCAATGGTGAACTAGACAACTGACAAAAGTTTCCCTCGGCAGCTTTAGCCATCGATCAGAAAGCACGGCTCCCAGACGGAAGGCTTGTAAGCCGCTCGCCAACTCTACCGACGAAATCAAACTTTGCTCTGGCGATTACCCTCTTACTGGACCTCAAGGCAGCGTTCAGTTTACGTTTCAATACAGAGACATCGGGATTTCCATTAGCACGCGCCGTGGTCCAAGTCTCGATAGCAGCCTGTTTGAGAAGTTTGGCTTCTTTACAAGGCCGATTAAACCACAGTCGCTTTTAAGCTCCCGCTGTCGCCACAAAGCGATTGGGAATGTAGCATTCCATGCCATCTAATATCGCCGCAGCTACCGTAGTCGCACAGGATTCGACATCAACTGTTTTGAAATAAAGCTGCCTCCACGGGTACGACGCGTAGAATTCACGCAATCCGTCCCAGTCTGCCGACTTATAGTGCCATACGCGACGCCATCCGATAGGCCGAGGTGGGTCACGCCTGGCACAGGGCTCTTGGGTCCGGATGAGACAGTGGTCCGATGAGCCAAGCGGCGCATCCACAGAGATGTTTTACTCATCCGGACGTGTGGTCAGCAGAAGGTCCAGTGAGAAGTTTGTATGGTCGTCTATCTGTCTGGTACTCTCGTCGCAGAATGTACCAGTTGGGAGAAACCATAGGCCAAAGCAAAGTCATGAGCAGATCTACCCGCGGAATCAGTGCACCGAGAGCCAAGCCATTCGGTGTGGTGGGCATTAAAATCTCCCAAAATCACTAACTCCGCGGAGGGATACTGCTCGATAACTTTGTCAGTTGCCATTTGCAGGTGCTCAAATAAACGGGATGTGTCTGTATCACCGCTATAGGACCTTTAAAGGCACGCGTAGATTCGAGTGTGGCCGCCATGATCCACGCGCACCCATAATAATGACAGGTCCCTGTCTTCCAGGCTATGAAGACGGCGACAACAAATATCCTCCCGAACGTACATAACGTACATATCCCGGCACGGCGTACAAATAGGTGATCAAGTTTGCACCCGGGGTAACGTAAGTAAGATGTGTCGGCCGGTGAGGATATTTGTGTCTCCGTGAGGAAAAGAAGGTCGGCAGAGCGGTCTCGAGGTGATGAATATTGGAGTGTAGTCCCCTGATGTTGCAAAAATCCATATTTATTGTGGAAGGAGCAGCCGCTCTAATATTTCTTTTCCTATTCATTTTCGGTGCCATTTATGTTGGGTTGAGGTTCAAAAGAGAAGTCGCTGAGCCGACAGAGTAGAGGACAAAAGCGCGGTATCTTCCATCACTGGACAATGCAGGTTATGTGATTTCTGGCACGGCGGGCGGAAGAGCCCCCCGTCCCCCACTGCTGCAGCAGCCGGGTCCACTCCGGTCTCCTTCTAAGGCACGACCACTACAACGGGGATTTTTCGCGGGTTGGCGGTTCAGCCTCCCGGGCCGGAGTTTAAGTAATCCCCGGGTTCAGGAACCCTACTGACCCACGGGCCGCCAGCGGTCAGTCGTTTCACCGGATCTCCCTGACCGCCGAACCAGCCTTCCGCGCCCACACCGTCATTGGCGGTTTGATATCCGCCGGTCCTCCCGCTACCCACTTAAGGTGGAGGTCCTTTCCCAGACGGATACTTAGAGCAAGAGGTCTTGCCATGCTCCGCCGGTACAGAATGACTGGACGGAGCACAGCAAGATCCCATGCTGGGTCCTACCTCTCTTTAGATAACAAAAATATATGTTTTATATACCACGTCGGGTGATTGTAAGCAGTTACCGTCGACAATGGATGCCTGCAACACAAGGAGTGTCGCTCGCGCATTACCATCCCTATCGCCAACGGAATAGCTCCTTATTGACCTACCTCTCTTTCGCCAAAACCTCGTTTGCCGATCGGTATGCGCTACGTGCAGGTGATTTCACATTCAAATACACAAATAGGACAAGTAAAAATGCTACAACATTCATTTTAAGTCCAAATACGACGAGCGCGTGCACTTCCTCCGACTGGTGAGACTTTACTGTCGTATTCAGTCGTATGTAAAAAAAATGCTACGAGCACGCTGACGACAGTGACAGCGAAATAAAGGACCCTTGCCCCCGCCTACCCCACCTCAGGTGTGCCTCAGGCGTATAGCTAAGTCGGAGGCCATTAATAATACCAGTGTTTGTGGGTTAATAATAAATACCTTAGATTGAATATTGGCACAGTACTTTTTTATTAGGTACTTACTATTAATAAAACACACAAATAACCTCTAATCCCTTGATATTTTAGTAAATCCATAGTTCCGAATCAATTTATAAGACTTAACTAAAGAAAAAATATTTACTGCCGATTTTGGATAAAAACTCAGTAGAAACGGGTATTTATGAGTATTTACTCACTCTTGGATAAATACTCAGTCCTTAACCCATCTCTAGTCAAGACACATTTTCCCCCTACTGCATCTGAAGGCGCAATTAGTCTTGGTCGTTAGCCTGAGTTAACTGCCCTTGGAACTCGAACAAAATGACAAAATTAATGAACGGTATCGGGTACGCCCTTTGAGTTTTAATGTTTACTTCATGTATATTTTGTCTTATTTGGTGCAATAAAGTGTATTGTATTGTACGCCCGTCTTCGGACAATCTCGCGAGTTCAAGTAAAGCAGCGTAATTAATGCAAAGAATGCTCGAATTCGCGTAAAGTCTCGTGCACCCGAACATCCGCTTACGACGAAGTGTAATTGAGTCATTCGGCTTTACACTCAGCCTAAATCGCTGCGTCTAGCAACATTTGCATGAATGTCCTCTAATGATGGTGTATTCATTAAATGGAAAACATTTTCAGAAATTTCTTTATATATGCGGATTCCGTGTTACATATTTTTATCATTTTTCCTTTCATAGATGCCATGGTAGTGGAAGTCGACGGTAGACCTGCCTGGATGAAGACTCTTCACCAGACGGCTAGCAACTGGTTGCAGTTGCTTCCACAAGAACTGCCGGTAAGACTTTCTAGTGTTAATTTCAGGGCTCATTACACATTTTTAGACTATAACGTATATATAAAAAGTCGTTTATACTACTAAAGTGACAAACAGAGTTCAATGGTTGATGGATGGTTGTTGCGCGTGACATTCTAACCAAATAAGCAGGTTAAGCGACGACGACCACAACTTGTCTATCGATGGGTTTAACTATGTCGAGCTTCTCCGTGATCGGAAAGCATGTTAAGATGTCAATCTCGGCTGTTGTGGATAGACACAGTCCTTACGCTATGTCAATGGTCTTCGGGCGACTTGAAAATTCTGGTCTTAGCCAATTCGCAGTTGAGCAGCGTAGTGGAGCATACTCTAAACCCCTTCGGTTCGGTACTTTAAAATATGAATGTACAAATGTCCTCCGATCACCCCCAAGAACCTTTGTGTAATTGAGTGTTATATTTTAGACGTTGCGCCGCACCGTTGAAAACATAAAGGACCCATTGTATCGGTTCTTCGAGCGAGAGGTTGCGGCCGGCGCGTCCCTGCTGCAGCAGGTCTTGCATGACTTGAGGAACGTCTTACTGATTTGTCAGGTACATATGATACTTATTTATATGCACTGTATTTCTAGATTTAAAATAAAGTTGTTATAAGTAAGTACTCTACTTCGCCTCGTCCTCCCAATATTACTCACACGTAAAGTTTCTGGCTGGAGAAATATACCCTTATGTTAACAATATTTTGTTGTTCAAATACTATATGTGGTATACTGAGTAGTGTTTTAGATTATTTTAATCTGTCTATCTACAACTGTACTTTAAACCCCTTGCAGGGTAGGCAGGGAGAGCGGATCGCCACATGACTTGGCCCTTACACACTTCACTTGCTTCTTTAACATCCATAGCTATTCTCGATCAAACAATATATTAAAGTATTCAATCGAGAAAACTTTGATATATTGATTTAATACTAAGGCAACGTGATACCTCAGAAGCTATTTAGGATTCCGGAGGGAGGCTCAGTCCATTTCATTGTCATTAACCATTTACATAATATTCCATATCTCCAGAGCGAGATGAAGCAGACGAACGAGACGCGGGCGATGGTGGGCTCCCTGGTCCGCGGCATGCTGCCGAGCTCGTGGCGCCGGTACGCTGTGGCGCGCGGCTGCACCGTACAGCAGTGGGTCGGGGACTTCGCGGCGCGCGTCACGCAGCTCGCGCAGGTCTCGGACGCCGTAGCGGGCCGCGGAGCCAAGCGGCTGCAGGTAAATCACTGATACAAACCGTACATAACATGAAACACACACATTTAATTATCGTTAATAATTCAATG
Source organism: Pyralis farinalis (assembly GCA_947507595.1). Taxonomy (NCBI): domain Eukaryota; kingdom Metazoa; phylum Arthropoda; class Insecta; order Lepidoptera; family Pyralidae; genus Pyralis; species Pyralis farinalis. Next base: position 21,787,384 of record OX382274.1, read on the forward strand.
TGACCATTTCAGCATTTCAATTGTTTCTTTGATACGGGAGCCATACAATTTACTGTTGTCACCAAGTCTTTCGGGGGCTTGGCGAAATAATTTTTCCTTTGGGCTTACGGTAACCGTTTCAAAATTACCAACGTATCAAAAGGTAGACACGTTATACACCAACATCATTGTACTCGTATTTTAAAATGGCGTAAGTAGTACTATATCTACGTACAGTTATTTATTGTGACACTTTGCTCTAACAAAGAGACAAATGATAGGGCATGCCTGTCGTTAGTAAGAGATGAATATACATCTTAAGATTTAAGCTTTGTGGCGAAGTATGTATAGCCGCGACGCGAGAGCGTGGCCAACTGAATGCGAGTTGGGCAATTACCTTACTTTCGTATTGCTATTCTAGAGCGTGTACGACGTATCTATAACCATAAAAACATCTTAGCGTACGGGTTGATGAAGAGCATTTTTTACGTAATATATTTTATTACGCTTATCCATCTGATATTCGTGTAGCCGGCGCACGCAACCCTAACGGTACATCTAACTGAAGACTCTCTTTTCAGAGCATCCCAGTCTGGCTCGGTGGACTGCTTAATCCAGAGGCCTATATAACGGCTACTCGGCAGTGTGTCGCGCAAGCAAACTCCTGGTCACTCGAAGAGCTTCACTTGCAGGTATTTACGACTGTATTAATTGATTTATACATTGTCCAACAATTCAGCGTAATACAGTGCTTCGGACGGGTGTAAGAGGGCCACGACGTGATTGTCTACATTTTTAATAACCACCACTATATTTTTAGGCTTCTGTATCAAAAATAAAAAAATCCTATGACCCCAAAGGCCCTTGGCCACTCTGTCTGTACGCCTGTCTCCACATGGTGAGCGATGGAGAAAACTGTGTTCGGGGGCGAAGTAGATATAAATTCGGAGTAAATAAATTCTACCGAGATCGGCAAAAAAAACTCGTGAAAAGAAAAATGCCGTCCAACGAGTTTTTTTTTCATCGTCGGGGGGTAAATCGGGGCCTATCATAGCTTTAATAAGTGTTATTACTGTTCTGTGGCGGAGCAATTAATAACGCGACTATGACACCAACGCTCGTGGGTTCATTACACAGCACAAACATTTGGGTTCATGAACATGTCTGTTCGTCTTAGTCTGGGTGTTTTCAAGAGAGGTAGGGGGGCATCGAAGGAACCCGACTCGGGCAATACCTTCACTTTACAGAACACCGCAGCCAAATAACAAATTCCCTGGAGGGTTGATGTGTTTGTTACATAATATTTATTGCGTATGAGTGAGGCCACTCGTATGCTTCCAAGGTGTTGCTGTGTTAGCAGCAGAGGTGGCATCGCATGAATGATACTTAATGTTTTACCAGCGTTCATAGGCTACGGTAACCACTTTACCATCAGGTGGACCGGACCGTATACCTCTCGACGTATATAAAAAAAATGAAGAGTTGTTTGAAAGTTACCGCCACTCTGCTCACTCCGTAAAATTCAAACCTCTAACATATCTTTAATTTTTCGTCAAAATAAAGATCTCACATGGTGCGAGTTTCACGAGCTCATCTTTTACAGAGGCTAAAAATTACTTTCTTTTGTTCGCTGTGTGCGAAGAAGTATTACTACAGATTCTCGGTCGTCTTTCTTATTCTTTTTTGGGTATACGGTAAACTAATAGTCGTGTTACTAGTCAGCATTAACCCCAGAAAAAGAACCCATGTTTCTCGCCTGCCTTAATTTTATTGCTCTGTTCTCATTTTCGAACACCTACTACTATTTTTTGAAATTTAACAAAAATAGTTGTATTTGAACTTGGCTCGTACCCACTCCAAAAGTCATTGTAACATCTCGTAGGTAACTGTGACCCCGTTTTCCGAGGTATTCGCAGTTGAAAGCCGATCTTCACTAATGTCTTCAGTCAAAGAACTAATGTCGTAATTTAGAGAAACATCGTGACACTCTATTCATGCTTGGACAGAGGGATGGAGCAGTTTTAAGAATCCATTTAACGTCATAAACATATTAATCCAGCAAAATCCTATGTTAATAATAAAGTGATTAATTTCAGGTGACTATTCCCGACCCGGGCACTCCCACCGAGAACGCCCAGTCGGAGTGGTCGTTCTCTGTGACGGGCCTGAAGCTGCAAGGCGCCACCGTCAAGGGCAACAGACTGCTGCTCACTAACACTATCATGGTCGACTTGCCCCTCACTGTCCTCACTTGGATACGGTAAGTAAATTACTCGTTCGCGTCTTTCAGGCCAGTCTATACTAATTCAACCTGTGTCAAGTGAAAGTACTTACCCTGTCGAACTACTTTGATGCGCTTCTTCGCCAGTGCCTCGTTGTTAATTAGAAGACAGGCACCACGAGCGGTTGATTTTAACTCCCAAAGATGGTAGTGATCCATTAACTACACTTAATGCCTGCCTGTGGCTCATCTTTGTCGACCTCAGAGAAGATGCCTATGTCGGTGTCAAAAAATATCACAATGGATTCAGCAGCGGTCTAGCCTTGGTATGGTATAATAACAACAAAAATACTTAAGCCATCTATATTACAAAGTTAGTACTTGACTGTCGCGAGGCAATTTTTTTTATGTAGACATTGTCTGATTTTTATCCGAAAACCTGCATTGAACTGAGTATGTAAATAAGTAGATTATCCAAATACTCATCGAAATGACAATAGCCGTCTACATCAAAATCTCGGAACTATTCAGATTTGGCTAAACCCGTAACGATAGTTATGAAGATACTACTTCGTACACTACCTATTATGACCAAGGGCAATATTCAGACTGAGTTAGGTACAAGCGCTATAGTAGCAAGTTGCACAGTCATACATATATAATAATATCTGGTAAAAGTATTATTGACATACATTAGCAAACCGGCGGCAAGCGGAGTATCGCATCTACCCAGATATTATTTATTTTTATAATTTGGTAATCGCTAATACAAGTACTAACCTCCACGCGCATGCGACGTGAGTATAGCATGTCCCTCCCTTACTTACCTTACAAAGACGGTCGCGTTCGGAAGATTTATACCTTTACTTCCTCGCGACGCACTTGTACAAGTGAAACCGCCACGCCAGTCTCCTGAGATGGCCTCGGAATGCTCAGTCAGTTCTGTTGTTATTATATTGTTTGATCATCTACCAAAAAATAAATCACTAACATATTGTTTACGCAGCGGGCCGGAGACGGCGAGCGCAGGCCAGTCGCTGACGTTGCCGGTGTACCTGAACAGCGCACGTTCCGAACTGCTGTTCACGGTCCGGCTGCCGGTCGCCGCTGGACAGGAACCGCACGCATTCTACGAGCGCGGTGTCGCCCTGCTTACCTCCACTGCGCTCAACTAAACCAGCACCTGATACCCTTTACATATAAAAGCAGGTCCATACTGCCACTTAAAATAACCTACCCGAAATATGTACTCGGATATTTGTAATGTATCCAGGCGCCATACTGCCTATTACGTATTCGCTGTGAAGTGCGGACCTGCTTCTAAATAAGACTTATCCCAGTGTCTACTCAAATATTATAGTTAATTACACCGCTTTATATTATACAGAAACAAATGTATCCCATATTTATTATTATAAAGCCAATAAAAAAATATTTATCAAAATATACTGCCGTTTTTCAATTTTGAATAACGAAATAAATTAGTTATGCTGGGAGGAAACTTACTGGCGACTTTCCCGAAAATGTGATGTTCCTGAAAGATCCTAATATCGATTTGCAATAGTTAGAAACATATATTATCTCATTTTTTTGTCACCTATAGTGAAAATTCTAAAAGTAAATTACTAATAATGAAATAATAATGGGATATTATTTATTTTCGAGTTATTAGTGAGGTTTTGATACTACGAAAAGTATTATTTGTTCTAAGTGTAGGTATTATGCTATTTAAGTACCGGAAATCTAGCGGGTTTCAGGAACCAATGCACCAAGTGTCGGTCATTGACACAATCATACGATTAACGCGTGAATAGCTGACTTAGGGATAAGTATGACCTTACCACCTTTCCTATGAAAAAAATTGATAAGTTGTAATTGGAGAACGGCTAATAATAAAAAGGCAATTTATTTAGGGGAAATATTGTATTATATATGCACAATCTGTCTTTTTCGCTGTGTCGCTCGTGGTTATCCACGGCGCATACCAAAAATGAAATGAGCTATATTTCAAAAAGTTATATTTTATTGACACTACCAAAGAAAAAGACTCCGAGAACATCAATTCGCTAATAAGTAAAAATGTTCTTGTAGTTATCGAAAACATGAAACGTGTATTATGTTTTGTTTTTTTTTTATTCAGCTTAGACGGGAAAGATGGATACTTCGAAAATCCAAGTCATTTTTGAATACTAATACGAGGTGGTAGAAGCCGATCCGAGTCAAACTACCCAGGAATTAACGGCATGGTTTAACGTTACCTTACCTACAATATATCATTTGCATCAAATCAATAAAATAAAAAAATATGGAAAATGGGTGCCTCATGATTTGACTGGTCTGCAGAAAGAAACGCGTGTTGAAACTTGTGTTGCCTTGTTGAATGGGAACAGAAATGAAAGAATATGGGATTAAATTGTGACATTTGACGAAAAGTGGAATCTTTACGATAATCGTAAGCGAAAAATGCAACGGCTGACCGCAGTTAAACGACGCAACAGTGCCCTAAAGCAAAGCTTACCAGTAAAAAAGGTAATGGTAACTGTGAAACATCCCCGACTTGTGAATCGATCTTCACCATTATTGCTCCATGGTAACGTAAGGCCTCACACTGCGCGAGAAACTGTTGTAACTCTACAGGAGCTGCAGTTAGAAACCATACGTCATCTCATCCTCCGTACTTGCCAGACCTTGCTCCAACTGACTACCATTTTTTTAGTGTTTTGGTCAATTTTCTACATGGTAAAAAATTTCTTCCCAGGAGGCAGTACAAAATGTTTTCACACAGTTTGTCGAATGTAGATCCCCAGAGTTCTATCGCAAAGGCATAAATAAACTTTCGATTAGATGGCAGCAATGTATAGATAATGAGGGTAAATATTAGGGGTATAAAAAACTGTTTTTTTTTCTTAAATGTAACATTATATCAGTATATATATCAGCAATTTCATACTTTAACCCCAAGTATTACCATCTATTATTTAGTTCAATCAATACTACCTCTGCAGATGCGCTGGTCTTTATAACAAATAAGGTAGCTACTATTTGTAGAAGAGCAGTCTCCTAATACAGGTTACGAAATAAAATAGGTGATCAGTTTCCATTTAATCGGTTTATTTGATTGAAACGGAAAAAAGGCGTATTGTTGTATTTAAAAAGAGATTCCAAACGCTTACGTATTAATGAGATATTGTATTTTGTATTTATTGAATATTTACCAACAAATTCCAGGATTTACACAACGAGGTTTTTAGTTCACTGCTTAACTTAGATAATTTGTTTGGCGAATTCCTAGCAGTCCCCAATAGTCCTTTAGTATCCGAGTGCATAAATGACAAACCAGTTACTTCTAAAAACAATTTATTGATTTAAAATGTATTATTGACTAGTAATATCACTGCTGCATGTTTCGAACAATGTTGGCTTGCTGCTTCGGTAACCTGAAACAAGACAATAAGTATACAGTTCAGTACCAGTACAATGCGGTCGAGACATAATAATTAATTTCCGTATTTGAAACGAAAATTGAAGTTTAACCACACAAGCGAACGGAAATAAAGTAGTATCCTTGATATGTTTAGTACAAAATTTGACAGCCAAAAGTAGTGAGATTTGTATGAAAGTTCGTGAATGCACCCCACATCCTGCAATGGTGATTCGTGTAGACGAATTCTTTGAAAATTACTCCCACTACAAATCTCTACCGTAAACATTAAATACCTTAATGAATAATATTTTATTTCGATGGAAATTATCTTTAGCATCATTAACCTTAGAAATCTATGAATATAAATTAATAACAGATCACATATTAACTTACTTGGTGTGTATTATCCTATGAGGTGACGAGGGGCACACATATTCAGGGTTGCTCTCCCAATTGGCACGTTTCTGATATCGACGCTGGTGCCGTCTGTCAAAGTAGCTTATCTGCAAATTAAAATAAACTATTGTCATCTAAACCGGTTATTTGAGGAACAAAAACCAGTCGGGTAGTTTTTCCCATGTCAATTTCTTGAAAGTACTTTTATGTGGGCTAAGTAATTTTGATAGATCTTTGATTAAGAAAAGATGTCAAATATAGATACACATATAATCTAGGAGTCGCAAATTTTGTGTCTAAAATAAGTCAGACGTGTGTACAATTCTTATAGTGATCAATTCATCTGTGTCTGTTTCCTATTTATTAGCCAAGAAGTCTCTTTTTTAATAAATTATTTTAAGGTAAAGTACTTTTATATATTCACTACAACTTCGGCAAGGTATCCAATCTCCTGTAGTACTTTTTTTAAACGAATTAATAGAGTATACAGAGTTACTCTATTAATTCGTTATATATTTTTTTAACTATACAATAAACAGTATTAATTATTGGCTATACAAGAAATTTTGTAATCTAATACACACTAATTTTGTACTTAAGTCGGCTTACAACACAAATTATTAAGCATCCCTTTTTTTTCATTTTGTCCAAGTCTAACTATAAGTAAAATTCTAAAATATACAGGTAATTGCCCTGCGGAGATCTCGAAAAAAAAAAACTGGTCTACTTGATAATAACAGCTTGTATTCTAATCAAGAATTAACAGATTTATCGTCATGCCAGATCTATTTCGGGGTAGGCAAAGAGAACCAAAATGAATAGATTTGCTTTAAATAATAAAACTTCCTTCAACTATATAATAGTATTAAAGCTCTCATTTTATAGATATTGTCTTGAAACTAAACTGTTTAGTATTCGAGCGACTTCAAAGTGGTCCAAGAAAAATATTTATCGAGAACACGAGGTTGGCTCGCATCTCAACACGCGTAGACACGGTACACGTGGCACTAGTACTCACGATGCAGCTGGCGGGTATCCAAATGAAGGCGGTGACGAGGACAACGACACCCACGATGTTGTCCCGCAGGAAGCCCAGCACGTTATTGATGTTGATATCCTCTATGATATCCCAGAAACGCTCCACGACGTCTTGAATGGTTTTCTCGCATACACCCTAGAACAACAATGTAATGATTCTATTCATTCGTTATGATATTTATCCTTATTTATTGGAAACAGACCATGTCTAATTACTACTTTACTGATTACGCATTTGACATTCTTTATATCATTGATACCATTGAGTTCCGTTAACTCTTCTTTTTTTAGCGTTGTCCCGTCTCCTAATCCATTTGGATTACCGGGGTCCGCTACCCAAGGATTTGGCGTAGATACTGATTTTTACACTGCCGTCAGACCACAACCCTGAGCTAAATATAATTTCCCTCACAATGTTTTCCTTCACCGCCGAGCAAGTGATAATTTTGTAATTATTATATTTGCATATATACATAAATCCGAAAACATGAATTTAGTGGTACATGCCAGGATTTGAGCCAGGGACCAGTTAATCAATAGGTCGATGATTCCTTATGCTATCTGCTACCTGCTCAAAGTATCACTGCTGAGTCCCGTTCGTGAAAGGCAAACGTTTTGAATCGTGCATCTCTTATAAGACAGATGACAAGAGATTAAACACGTTTAGATTTAGTAATAAAATAGAACAAAGCAAACTCACCTTATTACAAAATCCTTGTATACAGGGTGTGCCATCCGGTAAGATGTCGTTGTGTGCCACGGGGAAACACGTTTTGTTCAAACTCTTTCGGCAACATCGCTTGCAAGCATCCGCAACTGGAGCAAGGAAATATACGTTGTATGTACGTTTAGAGAATTCGGGCATTTTACCTAATGCTACCACTACGGGTTAGTGCGTTATCGTGGAAAGATCACTGGCTAGTTCGTAGTAGTCGAATTAACTTTGCGTCACCTCAGCATCCTCATTAATGGAACGTAGTAGGCTCGAATCGATCAAATATTTAGTCGCAAAAACATAAAGTTTAGATGAGTCAAGTGTGCGTTCATGCGTCGTCTAATTATTTATTAGTTTGTTGTGCTATTTGAGCAGTCAGAACCCGTTATATACGTTTTCCCATACATTTCGCGGTCGTATACGACCACCCGGGTTTCGAAGGGTTAATGAAAACCAATAATACAGCATCACATTTTTATGATGTCATATTCTATAATCATATTACCGTCATTAGGATGTGTTTTAAATTAAATCTTTAATTGTGTCACAATCATAACCTAGTGGCTCTTAAGTTTCTTAAATAAGGTTCATCGGCAAGTCGACTGTTGGTACGGCGTTCACAGTGCGTAGAACAATTTACATTAAAGGACTTCCCAGTCTTAGTAAGTCGTTGCATCAATATACGCAACTTATTCCAGCAACTTAAATTTACAGCTGTGTAATTTCTGAAGATTAAAAACTCCTGTTAAGAATATACATAACGTTTTCAAGTATATAAAATTTATTTATTTCTATGTAAAAATCCCTTACAAATTCCATAACCCATATTATAAATAGACCTATGACGTTATCGTGTCCGATTACGTCTCCTATATTTACGATATTTAAGTTATTTTTCTCCGAGAAACTTGAACATTACAATTCATGCATTTTGTTTCAGAAGTTATTCTTTAAAGTCTTCGATTGTCCGATCCCACAGACAATGTGTATTAATTCGATTAAAGTTTGACATTATGTTTAAATATCATTTTTAGTTATTGAATGAAAAAGAAAGTAATACAGACATGCCGGAATGCGGAGATGGGAGTCGGAGTGGACTCATACACACACATTACACTACATCGCAAAACTACAGCGACACTTTTACAGGAAACCCGGAGTCCTAAGATATCCTCACGGAATAAAAGACTCCCTTCCGGTGACGTAGTAACGGCCCACAGGGGCCAACTACATAGTCAGTGTCCAAAAAAAAAACAAAACTATGTCGTGAACGCCTGAGATAACGTCTACTACTGGCGTCTTTAAATCATATGCATATATTTGAGTATATATCCATACATTTGAGTTATCGTCGTTCCGTGGTCGTCCACGGTAATAGCTTTACAGCAAAAACTATAGAAGCTTTTGTAAATATAGTATAACAAAATAAAACTTATGGAGATATTTGTATATACTTATATTATTACCGATATCGCACATGCAGCTGTGCAGCCCCTGTGTCTCGCAGTAGGGCACGCATGTTCCGTTGCGGCAGCGACCGCGCTCTGCGCACTCGTGTTCGTCCGCAATCGCAGGCGCCTGCACACCAACATAACAACACTAACTCTGTGCAATAACACACGACCAAATGGTAATTAAAAATAGCTTAGCCACTAGACCATAACGGGCTTGATGGCGCAGTGGTTAGTAACGCTCCTTTGACACCAACGCTCATGTGCGAATGCGGGGAAAATGAGGAGGACAGAGACCGCATATTGTGTTCCTGTCCCAATTGTGCGGTACAATGATCTGCATTGTTTTTTATACCACTAAGTTGACAAACAAGCGTACGGCCTGCCTGATGGTAAGCAGTTACCGTAGCCTATGGGCATTTGCAACAACAGAGGTGTCACTCTTGCGTTGCCGACCAGAATTGTGTGATGATGGATGGCATTGTGCGCCACGGGCCAGAAATGGGTGCGGAGTCCACCCAGATCTTGTGTCGTTGGCGACGAACTTCGCGGCTTTCCGGAGGTTCGCCCATGGGCACGGGAGAAGAAGTGCAGAAGAACTGGTTAAAAAGGCTGGCTTGGGTCGCTAAAATAGATCATAGTATGCTTATAGACGGCAACGAAGACGTAAGCGTGCATATCATTACCCCAGAATGGGGAGAAGGCGGACCTAGACATGTTGCGACTAGGTTAGGAGCAGAATAAATAAGTTGTACGGAGTGAAGAATTGCCCGTGGCATGAAGAGAGCCTTAGAGCAGCATGCGCCGTGCGCATCTCCCGCGATTCGGCTCAAATGACCGTAAGGTCAGTGGAGCCATGGGAGGTGGTGGGTTCTGTTTGTCTTGATCTGGGTGTTTTTAAGAGAGGGTGTTGGACATTTGAACTGAAAAGAATAAACCAATAATATATTTATTGAATTTTATTGACTTCGGGAGGAAGTGTCTGAAAACTGGTCGTACCTTGGGGCAGTCGGCGGAGGCGCCATTGCAGGTGGCTTCTCCCTCACAAGCGGAGTGCGCCGCCTCGCGACATACCACGCCTGGCGGCGCGAACACGCAACCCGCGCAGCACGGCGAGTTCTTGTCACTGCCAATCATAACATTCCTTAAGACTTGGGTCTAAGAATTTAATATTTTGACAACGCGTGTGTAACAGATGATTTGCAGATGGAGAATGGTCCATGAAGCAACACGAGAGTGTGTGATCAACATGCGGCTCTTGGCTCCATAAAGTCAATGAGCTGACTGTCAGCTTACGGCAAGAATTTCTGCGAGTAACAAGTGAGGGTAAAAGCAGTCTTATGTTCACCTTGAGCGGGAGCAGCCCGACAGCAGCTTAGGCCTTGTGAGTTAGTTCACAAACGAGCTATGGAAATTTAGATACGTTTACACATAATATTAAACTTTTGAGCCAAAGCTGAGATCAGCTGCATACTGCGCTTGCTTTTTCTTTATTACTATTTTTTTTAATAAAAATTATTTTATTAAATCAAATCTACGCTTCCCATGCATGTTATATAGATTGTGTTATGAGCATAAGAGAAGTATTTGATAAGATCTTGACTCTGATAAGATCTGAATCTACAACTCTGGACATCGATTGGGCAATCCATTCTCATATTAAAATAAAATGGTCACTAGTCGTTCGTGATCACATATGTTATGGAATTCCTAGACTTTACAGAAATCCAATATTCCTACTGTTTTGAAGCCATATTTACCTGCATACGGCTCCTTGATTCTTCCTTAATTTGCAGTTTTTGTCGCAACACATATCATTATCTTCAGTACCTGAAAATGAAAGATTACATAAACATAGCAACGACATCGATTCAATAATATACAAACGAATCTCGACTGTTTCACACATTAAAATACAAGTCATGACCTCTTTTTTCTGCTAAGCAGCTGGATTTAGGTTTAATTTTTTACAAATCAAATGATAAGAAAATAATATTTCATAGGTCCGAAGGACGCTATTGTAGATATTTTTATACTTTTACAGGAGGCGGGGCGAGCGGGGTGGTGAAGCATGCCTACAATGCGAACGCTTATATGATTACAGGGCATCGTGCCAGTATTAAACCAAGAATCAATGTTAAATACGATAGATAAACCAGTTGAGAATGCGCAAGCTTGCATTACCAGAGGAACACCTGGCTCGTCAATTATATAATTCAAAATTATTATTATTTTAATTGTCGGCCATTTTGACCATGTTCCTTAAGAGATAGGAACGGTGTTCCTGAAGATTCCTATTCTATTTCTTTATGCTGAATCCGAATCTGAAGTCAAAATTCGAATATTCGAAAAAAGCGACAGACAAACGCACAGACAAACATATAGAATTCATATAGGAACGGTGTTCCTGAAAAATATATTAACAACTTGGTGGATTGACTAAAGGCGAATCTACGAATCTATTTTCGGAAATTGATCGCCTTGGAATACTATGCCATATTATAGTTTAATAATAATTCGTAGAAATCAGCCAGACTATGTCTGTCGGTAAATCGAAAATGTATCGTGTTTCTTTAGTTGACTAGAATCAATAGAGCTTTCATGGAGATAAGTCTTCCGGCCGCATGTGCTTAGTGCTACGCGTGCGAAATCTGGATCGATACGGATCGAATAAAGTATAATGTCGGAAATACCGAGTAAGCCGGCGTCGCACTCTTCGCCACCTTCGACGCGCAGGTTGCCGCAGAAGCTCTCCTCAGGCTCCGAGAAGCAGCGGCCCGACTTAGCCTGCAGAACCTTGCGGATCGAACGCAGGCTACATGGGGAGAAGCGCTGCGAAATGACATTTACGGTTAATTAGATACGACATTTTGATTTATTCGTGAAGTTAGTGGAATGCGAGTAACCACTTGATATGTCAAGTGGTTTCTCGCATTCCACTAACTTCATTTGAAAAAAAAAGTTGACGATATGGTAGCTTACTTTAATACTGAAATAAATTGTCTGTTTGACCTCCATGCACTTATAAAAAGAACGGTAAAAGATAGACAAACCTAAATAATAATATTAAAAACTCATAAGGACTGTGGTCTAATTAAAAGAAATATATTTTACCAAATAAAAATAAGCACGACATACCAGCTTTTTTAATGACCAGTATATATTTTTTTATTACTTTTTAAATATATTTTGAATACCATAAACATGGCACAGCACTTTTCCTCTCGAAACTGTCGATGCTTTTCTAATAGCTAAAATCATCTTGGACATAAAATCGAATGCACTGGGAATTGATGGTTTCTCAAATTATTTTTTAAAATATATGATATTTTTAACACTACTAGAGACACTTGATATCATTACTCTTATAATTAATAGGTCGATTTAAGACTTCAACCTTTCCTCAATTATGTAAAACTACAATAGTTATCCCCTTGTCTAAAACGTAAAGTAAGGGAACAATACTTGCACTGCTTGATTTTTCTAGAGCATTCCACAGCATAAACATACCTCTGCTGATCTCCAAGGTAAATTACTATGGTTTTGACAGGCAGGCTTTTCCATAGTACAGGCGGTTCCATAGTTATTTGACTAAACGCTATCAACTAGTCAAAATTACGCGGACCGATGATACAATTTTGAAGTCTAAACCAAGGGCTCTTAAACGAGGTGTCCCACAGGGTTCCATTTTGGGACCCCTTTTATTCATTATGTATAGCGCAGACCTGTCTGATTTGATAGATAACTGTTTGTATAATCAATACAATATGATGATTTGCAAATTTATATCTCGTTTCTTCCTGAAGAGACTACTACTGCTGAAGAGTCTAAATACAATGCTGGACTGTATATCTGATTGGTCCCATAAGAAGTCCCTTGTATGATCCAAATCTCCGATTATTACTATCCAAAGGAAACCTATTGTTTTACAAAGGAAGCTCGCAATCTTAGCCTGCTAATAGATGAAAAACTAAAATTTGAAAACCATGTTTTAGAGTGTGTTAAAGGTTGTTTCTATCGGCTTAAAGTTTTATATCAAATAAATGACTATCTTTATACTGAAATACGCATTCAGCCCTGTGATGCGCTGGTGCTGTCAAGGTTAACTATGGCCTGAACGTGTACGGCTTATGTTTACTGGGTAGGTCACAACGTCTCATCCAGAGTGTACAGAACGCTTTGGTCGAAAGTCGAAATTCAGTTTCAAAAAATCTTACAAAGTCTTTCTATTGGAAGAACAAAGAACGGCATAACTTGGTGACTAGACCTTGCCGTCTTATGTGTGGATGAGCGGTATGGTGGTGTGGAACTGAGTGAACCACTATTTTTGTGCGTGGTCAATGCTATGATAGCTTTCTTTTTTTAATGTAGTATATACGTGTTTAGGACAAAATTAACAAATGATGAAGAGATAAAAACGTGAGAGCGAAACTATGCAACATGTGTAATTATGCTATTGCGATTAAGGTGCTGACATCATATCAGCGCTGTGGTTACTCCGCAGCATTTTGCTGAGTCAGGGCCTTTTTGTTGTGTCGTACAAATTGCTACCATTTGGGCCTATTGTACAATTTCTTTTATATTTAAATGTTTACTGTCATTACAGTTATCATTATGTTACCTATATGTGATTTGACTTTTTCTTGTGTCAAATAAAACTAATTATCTATCTATTTATTAAAACATAGGACGCAGTGAACATTTTTCGTAACTTATAAATAAAGCAAGCTAAGACTAAAACTGTACATTTGCAGAGCTGCGTTAGCCAGCGAAGCTATATAACCGAGAAAATTGTACTCCTTCAGTTTTGAAGCTAGAGAGCTGATTGTTCGACGTGAATGTACCTTTAGTATTGTAGATTCCCCTAAAATAGATTAAATTTCGATTAGCTCAATAAAGGATATCGATAAGTGATGTTATCGCCCCAAAAACCGTTCCAATACAAAGTCAATTGGAGCGCGTATGGCGAGCACTGGAAAACAACAACACGATCACTATCGCCGTCTAGGGGCAACAGATGTGTGCCGCTACAACAAAGCGGGTGTTGTGGCTTAGGGTTGGGTTAGCGGCTCTGCTTACGCAGCTTGCTGTTATTTACTTATTGTGCAAAAGCAGCTCTGCCAATGCTCCGCAGGCCCAGCTCCCCTAGTTATTGTTTTAAAATATATATGTACAACTTCACGCCAGGTCCCTTGTGGGGTAGGCAGAAAGAACCGAGTGCCATAAGACGCGGTCCTTACACACTTCACTCACTTCTGTAACATTCATAGTTCTTTTTATGCACGCTCGCCGGTTCCTGGGGCTCCTGATATAAAATATTTATTAACAATAACTGTTTTTCAATACACGAGGACCACCCGGACATGTTTTTCACTTCGTACCTTTCGGCAATTTTTGTCTTTGTAAAAGCTTCTCATCAAATCTACGATTTTGAGGAAAATTAATAAATCCTAGGTTGCAAGATACACGAACAGAACAGTGATGTGATCAAACGCTCTTTGTTTTGACCTTTTTTTCACAAATTCGTGGGATGTTGTAGTAGCGGGGGTATTCGTTTATATACGTATTTTGCACTAAAAATACGTATTATTTATACGTATTTTTAGTGCAAAATACGTATAAATAATACGTATTTTTAGTGCTAATTTTTAATCCTAATATTCTATATTCTAAATGATCTGCTATATTATCATTAGCTTTATTTTATTGTTGAGCGTTTACCTTATTTCTTTTTTTTTTTATTTCTTTATCATTGAAGCCGAACCCGCTGACACTTTTAAGTGTACATGAGGTACGAGCTACACTCACATTCGAATCGTGCTCGCAGCCCCAGTTTTGGCCGAACTCGTACTCCGAAACAAGGTACACCTTAAGAATAATTACGCGTTGGGTACTGAAATCGAAGGCAGTATTACCTTATTGTTGACGTCGTAACCGCTGACGCTGTAAGTGTACATGAGGTAGGAGCCGCCCTGCGAGGCGGCGGGCGAGCATTCGGCCACGTCCGGGTCGTGCTCGGAGCCCCAGTTGTGGCCGAACTCGTGTGCCGTCACGAGGTCCGCCTCGCGAGTGATTACGCGCTGCCCGTAGTGGTTGCGAGAAGAACTCAAACCCGAGTTGAGGTACAAGGTGTACCCGTTCTTGAAGTACTCTGCAAATTCGCGTTTTTCATATATACATCTAACATATAGTATTTTCAGACAAGTTATCAATACATATAGTACTAAAAGGTGACTACTATCACTGAACTAAATGTGATAGTTTCAACACTGACTTTCTTTTAATTGAGAAAGGACTAATTGAAGCGAACGTTTGATTCTACAATTATCATTTTTTTTAATAAGCAGCTGAATCTTTTATGACTTTTTTTAATAATGACGATTATTTAAAAAAATACAAATTCTATAATCAGAAGTACCCCGGTACTATACGAAAATTACTAGCAAAGGGAAATAATTTATTAATCTAGAAAGCCTAAAAGTGTTAACTGCAAAGCAAAAAATTGCGCTCAGTTTTGCAACAACCCGCAGGCTGCTGTCTCAAGGATAGAGATGGGATGAAGAAGATAAATGTTTTAAACTACTCAAAGTACGAGTGTACATATGTACATACGAATAACTTGTAAAAAGAGCACAAGATGAATTTTACTAAAGTGACTTGTTTTTTTTTATTAATTTGGTACTTTTTTGGTTATTTGGTACAAACTCAGTACACCTTTTGACTAATGTATAGATTCAGAAGCTTAATATATTCATGTATGTTTATTTTCACGCCAGACCCATGCGGAATAGGCAGAGATAAGATGGCCAATATACTCGCAAAATAAATAGATATTGGTGAAAAGATAGAACTGAGGCCTAAATAATGTTAGTAATCGTATTAGTATATTTTTTCCTCAATGTCGTATATTTATATTTACTTAGATAAACATCTGTAGCAATACACATGATATCACTAAAATATGCAGAGCTATATTAAAATACATAATAAATAATATAATAAATTAGTATCAGAAACGAAAAGCCAACAGAAACATCAAAAAAGCAAAACACTCACACTTGCGCCAAAATAGCTGAAAACAAAAACAAAACCATTAAATTTATAAAAAACAAAATAAGGGTTGCCTTATAAATTACAAATAATGCGTAAATAAATAACGCGTCCATAGAAATATCAAACTGAAATAGGTGTCAAATTGTTAAAGTGGGTAGTAAATATACAATAGAAAATTACGATGGCAAATACATATTTTTATTGAAGAGATATAATCATCAAGTTCTCAATGATCAATAAGTAGATCACTATCATCATTAAAGTCCAAGCCAATGTCAGGTGAACGTGGTGGATTCCGCTAATTAACAAACGAGGTAGGACGCATCAAAACAGCCGGACAGAGGAAATACCTCCACCTCACAGAACACCATAGCCAAATAATAACACTCTGCTGGGTTGAACACAATTCTTGCCACAGTGAGGTTTCTATGAACCTCCTGAAGATTTGCTGTGCTAGCAGAGGTAGTGGTATATTGTAAGCGCTCACAGGCTAAGGTAACCACTATACTTTAGTTAGATGGACCATACGCTTGTTTGCCTTCCGACGTAGGATCAAAAAGTTGCAAAACTAAAAGTGTGGAAGTAAAATGATCATAGTTGAAAAAGTAACAAGCTCATATATTTAAGTTTATTGAAGTACAATTATTTTTGTCGTTAAAATGATGTTCGAAACACCTTCCGCTATTTAAAATCTATCTGGACAGGGTTAAGCCACCAGGCTTTCAGAAATGTCGAAACAAGTGCAACCATGCACTTGTTTCGACATTTCTGAAAGACTTGACTTAAGACTTGGATAAAATAAGTCTTTGCCCCAAGATGAAGTACTGCTTTGGTCTGTTGAGCCCACCAAGTTTCTTGGACGTCGATTTGACCTTTTTTCCAAGTGACTTCGGTATTGAAATTGCGACACCAAGAATCCTAATGTCCTTGGCGATGATATTGCAAGCGTTTATAGGCTACAGTAATCACTTTATTTCAGGTGATCTGTATGCATGTGTAGAGTAAAGATATATCAAGAATGACCCTAACATATAATCATGTATTCTATAAATAATTAGTCTTATAGCAGCTTTAGTGCCTTTTATTACTCCCGCTATGTATAATGGCGACCTTGCCTCGTGTTCACACCGCGCCGCCCCGGTAACAGGACAATGCGCATACTGACTGATTATGAATTCTAATATAATACACATTACATTAACGGGACCATAATAAAGGAATCCCTATTTGTGATAATACCAATGCAGAGAAATGGGTTCAACGTATTATATAATACGGGAAAGATCATTAAAGCCTAAAACGCAGCAGGCGAACAGAATACTGCAACAATAAAGCATTTCAGTGTCATATCAGCGCAACTACCTATATGTTACTCATAATTAATATTGACACTGGGCTTATTTATTTACTAAACGAGATCTCCCTACAATGATATTCCAGCATCATTCGTCGTCACCGGAAAAGGTCGGCGACGCTGTCAGTGACAGCTGTTATGTTAAAGTTTCAGGCGTAGTTACCGGGTCTAAATAAAATTGTGTGTTTGTAGTTCGTGCATAGGCGACATCAAGTGTTGTGCGTGAATGATAGTGTGGACTGCCTACAAAATGCTAAATGATGACAATATAACACACTACCTATGTTAAAGTGTTACTTTCTTAATCGCATATTATATATTTGAAACAAATATGGATATTTTTTGTGTTTCATTAAATGACACATTGATAATAACATCATATAAGAATATGATAGAAGAATTATGTATTGATATTCTTTCTCTGCAGTCGTTCCCTCATGTCTGAGGTTCGTGGTCAGTGTCAGGGTTGCATCTGGAGCGGATGGTCCGCCTCTATCGGTTCCAGTCCATTGCGTCTATCACTGCCGTGTAGAATTGATATTCACTGAGTATTTATTATTGATATAAGAAGCTACCATATAAAAATTTGTTCTAAACTTATAGTATAAAAAATACTTGAAATGAAAAGAGTGATATTTTAAATAAGTATAAAGAATACTTAAAAATATATGAAAATCCATTAGCCATAACAAAGGAAAAATCTTTTATTACTTATATTTGTTAGAAATTTAATGTTGTATTTTCAGAGATTTTATATTTGTCTATATACCGATTAATGAAGGGAAGTTTTTATCTGAAATCCTAACAATGGCTAGCGATACTTGTGATTTAATTATTGCTTTAAGCATTTTACCTGTTATGACAAATGATGACGATAATGCTAAACAAATAATCGAGAGTATCGAGTTTTAAAGCTCAGTGTTAGTGAAATATGAATGCAAGAATAAATTAATTCAAATTGTGCTGAAAAGTCGATTATCATAGCAAACTAAGCTCAGATTATTACGTAACTATGAATATGTTGATGAGGTTACAAGATTGTTTAAATCTTACTTAAGTATGAGGTATTCTAGGAATATGTCAACCTCATCGTATCATGCAGCCCTATTCAAAAGGAACATTTACTACTGTTACTAATGAGCAAAAAACGCTCAATTAAAGCCATACTACACAATATCATTGCTTATAGGAGATATGACTGTGTAAGTTATTGCTATAACAAAAAAACTACAAAGCAGACAAAACAATAAATCAACCTCTGATTTAGAAAAACAGGTTTTAATGATATATCTTTACTCTACAGTTGCATGCTCCCGTCGTACTATAAAAATGGATTTTGCTTTTAATAAGAGAACAATAATGTATGGAGTGTTGTGTACCTGGCGTGCATATTCCGCCGACGGAATTCCGCCGCGGCGAGCCGACGTACGCAAGGCCCAAGATGCCGCCCTCGAATTTGAGGTCCGTGAACAGGTGCGCCAGGCAGAAGTCCTTGTGAGAGTACTCGCGGCTGAACACCTGCAGAAACAAACAACACACTGAACTGTTTTGTTATGTGCCTGAATGTGAGTAAGGCCACCAGAAACCTCATGAGTTATTGCGGTGACAGCTGAAGAAGACGCACTCCTTATCATAAAAGGTAAATACATAATATAGATAGAAGATATCATGATAATGCTCAGACAATCTACGTATTGTACTCTCTCCTATAAGTAATGAAAATCGCTTTACATCAGGTAAGTTGAGCGTATGTTTGTATCGGAATTGACGTGAAGCGGTTACCGTAGCCTCCGAATGCTTGCAGTACAAGAAGCCAGCGCCTCGCCACCCACTCTGTCAACGCAGTAACGTCTCAGAAATTTAGTGGCAACCACACTCACTCGGGGGAACGAGGTGAGGTTCGCTTTGACTGTAATGATGACGGTGAGCAAAACTCACCTCGAGCAAGTTGCGCACGTCCCACTTCTCGCGCACCATGTTGTAGTGGGCCTCCCCGCCGCGGACGCGCGTCGGCTCCGAATGCACCAGGATCTTCTTTATCACAAAACCCATGCCTTTAAATCCGTCCATGTCCTAAAAAAAGTAACTTATGTAACAGTATTGACTTAGTTCTTTATTACCAAGAATATATTATTGGTTCTTAAATTGTGAACATACAAAACTAATAATGGAACAAATACTACATTGCATACAACACAAGCTCATTATTGTAATTTATATATATATACATACCTATGCGACCGAGCTTCCTCGGCATTTTTATGTTTTTTCTTTGTGTAAAATCGCATTTTGTCAGAAAAGACACATAGATAAACTTAGAAAGCAAAACCTAAGTTAAAATTTGATACAAATCGTTAAACCCCTTTCCGAGATATACGAAATATATCTAGAGAAATTCTTCAGAGCAGTATATATTACTGCTCTGAAGAATTTCTCGTTTAAAGAATATTGATGCTACTATATATATACTATACCAATGAACAGTGATAGAATTTAGACACGTAGAGGAGCGTTAATAATAATAAGAATATCATAACTTATAGATAATATATGATAACTTATACAGAATGTATGGGTCTCAAGTGTACATCCGGGCTATATAACACAACATAAAGATATTCATATAATTTGGAGACTTAACTTACCTGTCGGTCTTGCCATACAGTATCATTGTATATTTTATGTACTCGGTCGATGAGGCTAATCTGTAACGAAAACGAATTAATTAACGAATATTACCTACAGTTTAACAATGGGCCAACATACTAAAAATACAACATAATAAATAATTATAAATAAATAATACGTTGTACTGTTATGTAGGGAATGTAAAACCCTGAAAAACATGAAGTCTTAAGGAGTTACTGTGTTAGCAGCAGTGGTGGCAGTGCGTGAGCGATACTTAATGTATTGCTAGCGTTCATATACATAGCGGTACGGTAACCACTCTACATCAGGTAGGTATGTTTTTATGCCTCCCGACGTTGTATAAAAATTGCGTTATGTTATATACTCGATCTTCATGCGTTATTATTCTTATAAGTAGGAAAGGAATATTTTTTATAATACTAAGGTGGCAAACGAGTATACGGATTGACTAATGATAAACAGTTAACGTAGGTGCGGGACACTTCCAATACCAGAAGCGACACACGTGCCGATAGTATAAACCCTTTTCATGTCTTTTTTGAAGAGCCTCATTTTCTAACAATTTTCCCAGGAATGTACATCAACACTCCTGGGAAAATTGTTAGAAAATGACAACACTCATTTACACTCTTATTAGTGTTAGCAATTAAGTGGTTCTCTCTCGTCTGGTAAAGAAAGGCTGCCGGGTACTTAAGTTTTTCATTAACAAATAATAGTTAGAATACAACTATCCCCACATCTTTTATTATCTTCAATAACCTTCGGAGGAAGTTCATTCCATAATAAAGAGTTTTTAACAGAAATCTTATCTGAAACCGAATAATACGCGACCATTTCCGCAAACGAGAGATGCGGTTATAGAAGGAAGCCAAGATATAGACGGATAGGGATTCCTATGGATTGGCAGACTGATGGAGTCGGAATGGATTTCAGTAAATCTGGGAATATAAGATGAAGATCGACATTGTTGCGATGAGCAAGATCCTGAGACTCGTATAAATATGATAAACACACTTTCCATAAAACGACGCGTTACAGTTAAAGTACGGACAAAGATATAGATAAAGACCATTATAGTTTCTAAGTTTCTTGTTCTGTCTTTGCTCTATCATAAAAAGGGTAATAAATACAACTGTCAAATTCGGTTTGAATATAATGCAAGAAGTTGAACATCAAATAGTAATAAGAACTGAATGAAGTTTTGTATGTTTGCTCTAAAAATGTCAATGCTAGTTGCTAGGCACTGGTACCTTATGTGGAAAATCAATTTCTGAAACCCATCAACAGCACTGGCATACTACAGATAACTTACAATAGTTTGGAATGGTCATGACTTACCAAATAGCTAATAGTTGTTTTAGTATTACTTGCTCCCATTTCTTGGAAGAACCTATAATCGGCTACCAGAAGCAATGGACATCTGGTTTTAGTGGGTGTATACTCATAATCACTTTGTCTTTTATTCCTCTTATGTTTCTTTTGCAAATCCTTCTCATTGTCAATAATAAGAGTTTGGTTCAAATATTTGTCCTTTTCTGATTGTTCTTGTTCCAACTCTAAATCATTAACCTCATCCTGGTAATCATCGGTTTCTAATTCTGAAATAATAATTAATATAATAGAAATAAATACTCCTGTTATTTAGAGGAATAATGGCCGCATTTAAGAGAATCTTGGTATTTTTTCAATTCAGGAGGAATTGAAAAAAACCTGACTGGGAAAAGAGTTAGACAAGAGGTCAATATGCGACACCTACTTCGAAGTGTTGCGCAAATTACGACATTAAATTAATGTATTGAGCCAGGGCTCTCTTTCTATTAAAAAGCTGTAATATCTGTTATGCTAGGCTAGGATAGCCGCTTTATATCAGACAGGCCTTAATCTTATTTTCCTCTCGACATAGATTGATAAATTAATAACAACTTTCTCTACAATGCTTGTTATATCTCAGGGAATCAGTCAATTTCTCCTTATAATCAGGGTAGAAACATGTCTGTGTCCATTCCTTTACCGCATTATTTAAAATTATATTTAAAACGTCAGGCTGATCTAAAATAGTTGCTGCTAGACCCAACAGTACCACGAAATTCATTTTCAATTATTGTAGTAATTAATAGCGTAATTTTAAAATACAAGGGTGCTGAAGTTTCTGTCAATACCTTTTAATACCTGTAAAATAGATAACTCGTAAATATTTTCTTGAAATATATATAAATGTCATAAGGCATTTCTTTCTAGCTACTAAACTAATAAATATTGTGAATAAAGTTATTGCACTACAATGTTTAAACTCATTAAGAGATTTAAATTAGATACGATTACGCTTCATGTGTTATAAATGTATTTGAAATTGTGAAAGGCATTTTAATTAAATATTCCGAGAGTTGTCTAGAATTATATTGCAAGTTTTTAGACTTTAATTTCAATATCAATGATTACTAGTCAGGATATTTATGCTAAAACTGATGTAGATATTGCATTTAATAATCTACACGATAAGATAATACTATATAATTTTTGACTACGGTCAAAGTCTTTAATAAATCAATTAAAAACAAATGGGTGTCTACAGGTCTCAAAAGAAGTCGAATCGTGAAAAGAAAATTTTAAAGGAGTACCTTAGGTACCATCTGATACCAAGTAGTAAGTCAAATAAGAAAAAGAGATACACGAAATTAAACCAAAACTTTTAAAGAATGTAACCAGCCCAACAAACGACAAAAACGAAATACACACATAATAAAACAAATATAAGTAATAAAACAAAACAAGTAATAAAACAAATATAAGGCAGCCTGGTAAGTAATTCAAAATACAACCTACAAACCGATTTCCAATAAACAAATGGAATAAAATACAATACTAACACATGATCTGACCCCGAAACAATTCTGAATTATCTACATTTAGACATTTTAACAAATTGTAATAAATCGTGATTTTAAATTGTCGTCAATAATAATAGCACTTTCACTATAACTTTCTGACCCAGTAGATTAAAATAACATTTATAAAAATTCATATTAACATTTAAAAATTCAATAAGGTTGATGAGGCTAAGCGAAACTCTGGCTCTTATGGAAAAGTGACGATAGACGGCGTCATCTGCATGAGCTTTGACAGAGTATGCGGCTTTGAATAAGCAAATGAGAAGGCTGAGACGGCTATAATAAAAGTATTTTCTCGGCTTTCTGAAAAGGCGCAACTATGGAGACTCAAGCTCGTCTCGTCTCTTCGAGGCCAAAAATCTTCACGGAGGTGGAGAGAATTTATGGTAAACTTTATGCTGCTCATGCATCTGTCCCGACATTGGCCTCTCGTGAAAGTGATCGCCGAGCCCCGCTAACCCGACATTACGTCGAAGACATTCCCTACATCAGCATGAGTGAAATTAGAATAGCTCTTGAACAGAAAACTGGTAAAGCTCCTGGTGATGACGGAATTACAAAGGAACTTATGAAAGCTGGAGAAACTCTGGGTCTAAAGGAACAACATCTGTTTAATTCTCTTATTCACAGCGGGATCTCACCGGTCGCGTGGACTAGAAGTTTGGTTGTCTGGATTTTCAAAAAAAATTATATAAACTATCTTAAAATGGTGCTAAAAAGGTGTTTAAATTGTAGTAAAAGCATAATTCAAAATCTACCAGGAGTGGAATGCAACAAGTATATGCATACAACGACTGCTTGTGCTAATCTCACAAACAAGCACATAGCAGCCCTTCGTAACTCTGAAGGTCTAGAGTGGAGCTGTGAAAGATGTTTGAACAATGTTTCGAGACAATCTCTTACTTTTTCCCAGAAAATTCAGACAATGAGGAAGAAGTTAAAGACAAAAATAAAGCAGGAAACTACGATAAATTAGTAAGTTAGATTAGCTGTGAAACGAGAAAAATAGTGAAAAGTGAATGTTGAAGTTTTATAAATAAACATTATTTTTATAAAGTTTCGTTTTATTACTCTATTAACCCGCCGAGCTACGCAGTTACCATTATTCGGTATATATGTCATAAGCGAGTGGTCTGATTAGACTATGACCACCCGGAATCCGTTGGGTTAAAACAGTCTCACGTAAGTTGTACAATTGTACTGCAATATGAAATCCAAATATCTATAATTAATTGAAGTTATCAAAGTACTGATTGCAATTGTGAGTTTTAAGGTGTTAAATATAATTTAGGAGTGCTAGATAACAATTCATTGGGTGCTAAACAAAATTAATGTGAACACCTGAACTAGAGGGAAGAAAGGCATCAAAAATAGTCAATATTCATCAGGTTGAGCTCACCAATTAACATATTAAATTAAAAGCATCTGCTGTAGAATAAAAATTATACAATACCTTCTCCTTCCTTAACATAGCCACAAACTCGGGGTTTCCCATTGACAAACTGGTCTGCCCAACTGAACCGTATATCTGATGAGCGGTAAACAATCATAGTTTGAGCGTCAAGATAAGGTAAATGACGCCACGATGGCTGAAATATTGACATATTTATGAAACTCTTAAAATGTAGCAAATAATGTACCTTATAAAAACCAAAAAATAAACAACTGGCTTTTTTAGAAACACATAGTTTCCCTAAGGTAGAAATGTTTTATTACTTCAATATGGTAGGTTTCATCAGGCAAATGAATAGCTCCTGTTATCACTCCATCTTCCATGTGTAATTTGACTTCAGATGTCCTTTCACCAAATACCCTCCCAGTGTAAAAGTTGTCCTTGTCTGTAGATTTAAGAAGTATACATTAAAACAAGAAAAAAACCATTTTTAAACTTGTTATGTTTGATGACTTATGATGACTATGTTAAGAGTTAGAGGATGAAATAAAATAATGAAAGGAATATAAACCTGTACATGTTTCTCACAAGGAATTAATGTTACAATAAGAAAAAATACATTGAAAACTCCTATACAATTCAACATGCAATTCTATATATCAGTGTTCTGAAAAGTGTGTGATGCAGCAAATTGGTGTAACATAATCTTAGCTGGTTATGCTACAGAAAAATTACCAGCTTCGTTGTAAAGTTATAAAAGACAATATCACCACACAGGTGAGAATTACACAAGCTTATCAACAATAGCCCCAAATTTTAATTGCTTAAGCTCAGTTAAGAAGGCTCACAGTTCTTATTAAATATCTTGTTGTATATTATATAAAAAATAACTTTTCATGTGGTATACATCGGAAATTTACTAATTTGAATACAAAAAGTCAGTGGAACATTGCTGTACATAACTTGGTAGCTTACCAATGTGGATTGTACTTTCTTTACCATCACCGTCAACTTCATATGCTTTGAAATTTGAGTGTAGCACTGAGCTGTGGGGGTGGAGAATTAGACGAAACTGTTTTCCATGTGATTTAAAATGCAACTCTTTAATGGTGTTGAATGGATGATTGGATAACTTGGTGCCTCGCTTCACAACATGATGTGTAAAACTTGAGGCATGAAAAGTTTCATAATATTTCAAGTTTTGATGTAGAGAACCTAAAATAAAATAAGGGTTAGGGAACTAATTTGTATAATTTTAATCAATAATCAAAATACATGTAATATTTAAATACTTACAATTTCCATAAATAAAAAGCATTAAAAAACAGAATAATACTGCTTGTCTGTCATTCATATTGATTTGACCAATACACATATTTATAGGTATATTATATAGTATATTATATGATTATTATTTTTGGTACACTCATTTTGATATATTCATTCTCTAGGATATTACACATACACACTCATTGCTTACTACATTCTTAGTTAATACCTGGTTAATACCATGATCCAAGAAAACAAGCGTAGTATATTATTATACCATGGTTAATACACAATAGAAATAAACATATAGGTCGTGGAAGATTATTTTATTTGTAATTACAAAAAGTCAGTACTTATAGGGCATTACTTGTAGGTACAGTAAAGGAAATGAACTGATCCAAAGATATTAGATAATACTTGATTTACATTTTAATATAGAATCGAATATATTTGTTGATATGATTACAATCAGCAAAAATATAATGCTCTCTCACTGACGGGAGAATCAGATTGACAATCAGATTTTAATCATTACAAGACCTAGCAATGACATTGACATCTGTCAAATTCACTACGTGCCAAGTGTGAACCAAACAAATCGATAACCCTCAGAGAATATACCTAGTAATCATAATCAATGTCATTCTCATTAGCGAGACTCTCAAACCAGAATCTCCATAATGACGAAATTGAATTATACCAGAGTAATGGAATTAGAGCATACGGCCCACCTGATATAAAATAGTTACAGGAGCCTATTAACACTTCCATTACATAAAGTATTGCTAACGCGTTGCCACCCCTGTTTCTAGCATTACAACTCTCGCTTCTGCTCTGTTAAGCCAGACATACACACTTAGTGTATCAATTCATATCAATGGATTATTATAACTTATATATAACTTTGCTGTTTGAATTCCACTTCAATATCGATTTATACATTACAGGTAAACGACATTAAAAATAATGCCACTTTGAAGTAGGTAAATAATCGTAGTGAGAGATGATGTGAGCGAATAAAATGAATGAATAAAATTTTCAGTGTACATGCAACAATAGGTACTACGTTTTAAAGTCTGATTTTTAAAAAAGTAATAGATTATCGGACAATATTTCAAAAAGTGACTCTAATTAATAATAATGAATAGTTATCATATCACCATAAAATATAATATTAAATAAATAAGTGTGATGACCAAAAATTATGTTCCGTAAGTGACGTCATGTGCATGTAATCAAACTACATCTATTATTCCATTCCATTTGGGGTCGGTACCAGAAGCGTGCACACCGCGACCCTGCCCGTCCAACACTGTTGACTGCAATTCTAGACTTAAACCGCACAGACGCGTGGATTAGGGCGTCCCCCGAAGGCGACGCGCACCGATCCGCCCTCGTCGGTGCGGAATCTAATGCATGCGGCGGTGGAGGCCACCACTCACCACGCAACGCCCATTCTGGCGGGTCGAGGAAAGCTGAGTGTCGTATAGGCACATAGAATGTGAGAGGTGGTCTAAAAGATAAGATGAATGAGTTGATAGTTATAATGAACGTGAGATGCCTAAATGTTTTGTGTGTCAGAGAACAAGCGAAAGGGAAGCAATACCGAAGATCTGCTCGGTGGCATGATGGCCCTGTGGTCCGGGGTGAACAAGGACGTTCATGCTACCGTAGGCGTAGGTGTCGTGCTTTCATCTCGCTTGTCCGCTGGTGTGAAAGATTACGATTTAGTAGGTCCAAGACTTCTCTGGGTTAAGATAAAACTGGGGATTTACGCGAGTGTTTTTAGTTGCGGTATATGCTCCTGTGAGGTCTGCTAATCCCCAGGAGCTCGAGAAGCGGGAGACTGTAAGGGGTGTTCTGGATTTGGCTGAAGCGAATGAACGGATAATTATGTGTGGTGATCTAAATGGATGGGTTGGGACCAAGCGAAGCAGTTATGAGGTTGTGCTTGGTCCATACGAAGATAAAAGAGTAAACGATGCTGGTAAATTACTTTTAGACGTATGCATGGAGCAGTGAACCGTCAATGCTGTCTCAAGATCCACAAAACCGCAAAAAAACCTTCTTATCTATGGTCAGATGCTTCTCCACGATATTGCGAACGAGAAAACTTGATCCGTACATCCCCTTCCATTTCGAAATCCTCCCTGTGCCTTCCACAGCATTTCATTGGCGTCCCCCATTCTCCTTTGGTAATTGCCTTTCCATATACTTTTACTGCTAAGCTGATCAAACTGATGGCCCTATAGTTGGCGCAGTGCGTGACCCCTAGCCTTTATACAAGGGCACTATGACTGCGCGTTATCAATCCATTGGAGTTTCAGCTCTCCAGAATAGATTGCTTAAGTGCCAGAAGGCGCCCGGACGTAAGTGCCACCTAGTTTGATCATCTCAGCTGTGATCAGATCAATTCCCGCTGATTTTCCATTTTTCAAGCTTCGTATCGACAATTTTATCTCATCCATAGTTATACTTTCATCTCACGCCGTCAACGTGGAGTGAGCATCAGACTCACTCTCATTGCCAGCATCCGAGGCATATTCATTCAACGTAGTATAAGCATTTCATATTCATACATTTCCTCAAAATATTCACTCCACCATTCTAACACTTCCTGAGTATTCGCAAGAATGATACCAGCTTTAGACTTTATCTTATCCATTCTGGATGCCGACGAACCACTCCGAGACTTCTTTCCAAAAGAGTTTTTTGCTTTGAAGTTTTTCGTTAGCCTCTCTTCGTCATTCGTAATTTGTCTTTCACGAAAGTCTTTTTTTTTTAAGGTTTCATTCTTGCATAGACGGTACATTTCTTTCTTCTTTTCTCTCATATTTTCATTTAAGGGTAAATTGTAGCATCTTTGATACATAATCCAGCCACGTTTTCCTCTTACTTGCTACGGAGGATACAACCTCCGCATCCCACCAGGCATGTTCTTACACTGTTTTATGCCTCTTTGCGCATCCACATGCTTCTTTTGCACTATCCACCATACTTCCTTTCAAAACTTTTCAACAATCATCCACATCTGTGTCGGAAAGGTATTTTTAAGATTAAGATTTTTTCCGTTCCTTCGTGTTTCTAAACACTTGGTCCACCTCACAATTTCACCTGGGTGACCTGGGGACATTGACGCGTGGTGCCCTGTACTGGTGTGTACACACCTGTATGGATTACGAACACTGATATATACCCGTGGTACACCTGGGTATATATCAGTGGTCTATAGACATTGGCGCAGTCTCGTGATTCACCTTATCGGGGCCTATAATATTAAATAACTATGACGAGTTTGGTGGTGTAGTGGATAACAATGATTAACATCGAGGATCGCGGGTTCCATTCCCACATAGCACAAAAATTTAGGTGTATAAACATGTCTGGTTGCCTGACAGTATCTCCAGAAAAACCGTAGTCAAACAATAACTCAATGGAGGGATGTTGTGTTTCTGCCAGTGAATGAGGTGACGGTGAGCTGCTGTGTGAGCAGTCTTGCGAGTCATACTTTATGTATTGTAAGTGTTCATAGGCTACGGCAACCAATTTACATCACGGTAGGAAAGCACTGAGATATTTAGGTGTTAAAACACAATATTTTTGTGAGCGCCAATAAACCATTTGACCGCACATGAAGGCACCCCCTTCATGTGCAGTAAAGTGGTGTATTGGTTTTCAAAGGAAATAAATCATGTTATTTGATTTATTAAATTGTTCACTCAAGTACCTACTCTCTGACTTACTGTGAATCCTGCCGTGATACCAGCATCTTTACGAGTGAACTGTCGAAAATAATATCTACAGATGTGCCCATAATACACACAGGTTTTTACTAGCTGGGTGGTGCAGTAGCTAATTACGCTACTTAGACACCAACGCTCGTGGAATCGTACCGTTCCCACACACGGCAAACATTTGTGTGCAAGAACATGTTGTGTTTGTCTTGGTCTGGGGTTTTTAAAAGATGCGCATAAACGCAGGCCGTCTGGCGAAGTACTTCCACCTCACAAATACCGCAGCCAAATAACTTCTTGGAAAGCTGTTGTATTCCTACGTGTGTGGTCACCAGTAAGCTAGTAAAGAATTGCATTACATTACATATCATTTGCGTGATGTCAACTCAGAGTAGTAATGCAATTGTTCATAGTCTACGGTAAGCGCTTTATGTCAGTCAGTCATATGGATGCTTGTAGGGTAAATGCCTTCAGTGTTGTAACATTTTCAAAAAATTGAGAACTACTATGCTACCTACTCAAATGAAGTATTTACATGTGCGGTATATTCCGTGTACCATGCAATAAATCTGATCAGCTATATTAATGGTCAGAGAAGCCCATAGTCCTCAGGTGAATGACGAGCTTGGTGGTTCAGTCGTGAATGACGCGACTTTGACACCAACGCTCGTGGGTTTGATTCCCACACAAGGCAAACATTTGTGTGCATGAACATGTACGTCTTGATCTGGATGTTTTAAGAGAGGTAGGGCGCATTAAAGCACCTGTCTGGGGAAGTACCTCCACCTCACAGTAAACCGCAGCCAAATAACAACTCCCCTAGAGGGTTGTTGTGTTCCTGCGTGTGCTGTGTAAACAGCAGAGACATGAGCGAGTGATACTTCATATATCGCAAGCGTTAATTGGCTACGGTACGGTACACGCTATACATCAGGTGGGTCGTATGCTTGCATGCCTCCTGACGTAGTATAAAAAAAAATAAAAAAAGAATGAGGTGGTTCATGGTCAGGTTTCAAATACCATAGAACAAGGGCTAGCAAGAAGTTCACATAAAATTTAACAAGATTCTCATCTTACGCTGGCATGAAACTTGTATATAATAATAATAAAACAAATTAAATTCAGATAAATCCAATTTATTTCTCTACATTGTAAGGTATTAGGAATGCAAGTTAAAATGAATGAATGAATATTTAAAATTGTTTTACTTTTCCACATCTCAGTCTAAGCAATGTATTTATATAATCTACATTCCTCCTCGCAAACGGAGCACTAAATGTAGCGTGGACTCCTTCTGTATATTGTAATCAGACAGAGTCCGTCCATCTTCCAACTGTTTACCAGCAAAAATAAGACGCTGTTGATCTGGTGGAATGCCTTCTTTGTCTTGGATTTTGGCTTTTACATTTTCGATAGTATCCGAGGGCTCCACCTCCAGTGTGATAGTTTTGCCAGTTAATGTTTTCACAAAGATCTGCATGCCTCCTCTTAAACGGAGAACTAAGTGAAGTGTAGATTCCTTCTGAATATTATAGTCTGAGAGTGTGCGTCCATCTTCCAACTGCTTTCCAGCAAAGATAAGTCTCTGCTGGTCTGGAGGAATACCTTCCTTATCTTGGATTTTGGCTTTAACATTTTCGATAGTATCCGAGGGCTCCACCTCCAGTGTGATTGTTTTGCCAGTCAATGTTTTCACAAAGATCTGCATGCCTCCTCTTAAACGGAGAACTAAGTGAAGTGTAGATTCTTTCTGAATATTATAGTCGGAGAGTGTGCGTCCATCTTCCAACTGCTTTCCTGCAAAGATAAGTCTCTGCTGGTCTGGAGGAATACCTTCCTTATCCTGAATTTTTGCCTTAACATTTTCAATTGTGTCTGAAGGTTCCACCTCTAATGTGATAGTTTTACCAGTCAAAGTTTTAACAAAAATTTGCATACCGCCTCTCAATCTCAAAACTAAATGTAGAGTAGATTCCTTCTGTATATTGTAATCAGACAGAGTCCGTCCATCTTCCAATTGTTTACCAGCAAAAATAAGACGCTGTTGATCTGGTGGAATGCCTTCCTTATCCTGGATTTTAGCTTTTACATTCTCGATTGTGTCAGATGGCTCCACCTCAAGGGTTATTGTTTTGCCAGTCAATGTCTTCACAAATATCTGCATTCCTCCTCGCAAACGGAGCACTAAATGTAACGTGGACTCCTTCTGGATATTGTAGTCGGACAGTGTGCGGCCGTCTTCTAGCTGTTTTCCTGCAAAGATGAGCCTCTGCTGGTCTGGAGGAATACCTTCCTTATCTTGGATTTTGGCTTTAACATTTTCGATAGTATCCGAGGGCTCCACCTCCAGTGTGATTGTTTTGCCAGTCAATGTTTTCACGAAGATCTGCATGCCTCCTCTTAAACGGAGAACTAAGTGAAGTGTAGATTCTTTCTGAATATTATAGTCTGAGAGTGTGCGTCCATCTTCCAACTGCTTTCCTGCAAAGATAAGTCTCTGCTGGTCTGGAGGAATACCTTCCTTATCTTGGATTTTGGCTTTAACATTTTCGATAGTATCCGAGGGCTCCACCTCCAGTGTGATTGTTTTGCCAGTCAATGTTTTCACGAAGATCTGCATGCCTCCTCTTAAACGGAGAACTAAGTGAAGTGTAGATTCTTTCTGAATATTATAGTCTGAGAGTGTGCGTCCATCTTCCAACTGCTTTCCTGCAAAGATAAGTCTCTGCTGGTCTGGAGGAATACCTTCCTTATCCTGAATTTTTGCCTTAACATTTTCAATTGTGTCTGAAGGTTCCACCTCTAATGTGATAGTTTTACCAGTCAAAGTTTTAACAAAAATTTGCATACCGCCTCTCAATCTCAAAACTAAATGTAGAGTAGATTCCTTCTGTATATTGTAATCAGACAGAGTCCGTCCATCTTCCAATTGTTTACCAGCAAAAATAAGACGCTGTTGATCTGGTGGAATGCCTTCCTTATCCTGGATTTTAGCTTTTACATTCTCGATTGTGTCAGATGGCTCCACTTCAAGGGTTATAGTTTTGCCAGTCAATGTCTTCACAAATATCTGCATTCCTCCTCGCAAACGGAGCACTAAATGTAACGTGGACTCCTTCTGGATATTGTAGTCGGACAGTGTGCGGCCATCTTCTAGCTGTTTTCCTGCAAAGATGAGCCTCTGCTGGTCTGGAGGAATACCTTCCTTATCTTGGATTTTGGCTTTAACATTTTCGATAGTATCCGAGGGCTCCACCTCCAGTGTGATAGTTTTGCCAGTCAATGTTTTCACGAAGATTTGCATGCCTCCTCTTAAACGGAGAACTAAGTGAAGTGTAGATTCCTTCTGAATATTATAGTCTGAGAGTGTGCGTCCATCTTCCAACTGCTTTCCTGCAAAGATAAGTCTCTGCTGGTCTGGAGGAATACCTTCCTTATCCTGAATTTTTGCCTTAACATTTTCAATTGTGTCTGAAGGTTCCACCTCTAATGTGATAGTTTTACCAGTCAAAGTTTTAACAAAAATTTGCATACCGCCTCTCAATCTCAAAACTAAATGTAGAGTAGATTCCTTCTGTATATTGTAATCAGACAGAGTCCGTCCATCTTCCAACTGTTTACCAGCAAAAATAAGACGCTGTTGATCTGGTGGAATGCCTTCTTTGTCTTGGATTTTGGCTTTTACATTTTCGATAGTATCTGAGGGCTCCACCTCCAGTGTGATAGTTTTGCCAGTCAATGTTTTCACAAAGATCTGCATGCCTCCTCTTAAACGGAGAACTAAGTGAAGTGTAGATTCCTTCTGAATATTATAGTCTGAGAGTGTGCGTCCATCTTCCAACTGCTTTCCAGCAAAGATAAGTCTCTGCTGGTCTGGAGGAATACCTTCCTTATCCTGGATTTTAGCTTTTACATTCTCGATTGTGTCAGATGGCTCCACCTCAAGGGTTATTGTTTTGCCAGTCAATGTCTTCACAAATATCTGCATTCCTCCTCTTAAACGGAGAACCAAGTGTAGCGTGGATTCCTTCTGAATATTGTAGTCGGACAGTGTGCGTCCATCTTCCAACTGTTTGCCTGCGAAAATAAGTCTCTGCTGGTCTGGGGGAATTCCTTCCTTATCTTGAATTTTAGCCTTCACATTCTCAATGGTGTCCGATGGTTCCACCTCTAAAGTGATGGTCTTGCCAGTCAGGGTTTTGACAAAGATCTGCATACCTCCTCGAAGACGCAGTACCAAGTGAAGGGTAGATTCCTTTTGGATGTTGTAATCTGAGAGGGTACGACCATCTTCAAGTTGTTTGCCAGCGAATATAAGCCGCTGCTGGTCGGGAGGAATACCTTCCTTATCTTGAATTTTAGCTTTCACATTCTCAATGGTATCCGATGGTTCAACTTCAAGTGTAATGGTCTTTCCAGTCAATGTCTTCACAAAGATCTGCATTTTGCCTGTAATAGAGCAAAAACAAATTTTAAGGTCAAAACAAAACTAAACAATATTACTTACTGAGTAGGTTACGTGTGAATTTCACTAGACTTGGTAATTATTGTGAAATATTTACTATGCAACAATGACTATTTCTTTAACAATGACGCAGAATAATTGGAAACAAGATACATTTCTATAAAAATTACAATAAATATTGTAGATACCTAACTCTCTTTATGTTACGCACGATGCAATTATCTCTTTATAACAAGTCTTGAATAAAATACAGACAAATGGGGTCAAGAATTTCAGATGAAAATACACCCAAAACAAAATGGCGATTCAGTTATTATTCCACTGCGCAATTTATACAAAACCAACATAAAGACACTCACCTTTAAATCACAATAATTTGGTTCAAAGTATAAATTAAAATCTTCAAGATAAAATGATACAATGATGAATTTGTTTCTCAATAAACAGCTCTGAAGAAAGTGCAATCACAAGTCAGTAAAACGTTTCGTTTCTCAATTTTTTCACTTAAAAATGCACTACCAATGAGGAAACTCCTGTATATATACCCCTTCGTAATACGATCAATGATTTGGGACGACTAATGCCGATGATAGCCGATGAAATCTTTTATCTCTGTTGTTAACAGTGTAAATGAAAGAGATCGCAATATGTATATTTCTAGAACAAATGCGTCATTTTCTAGTCTTTGTTGGAAAATTGTTTGTTCATGTGAACTTTGTTTGTGACGTGGCGATCGAACAACCCATACATTTATTGAGCGGTTTGAGAAGACAGCGTAGCCAACCGTACAATTATCGTTTTCGTGTCATTTGGCATACGCTGCTAGTGCTGCTACATTGATCAAAAAATATTGAAAGATGTAGGAATACGTATGTAGAACAAAATCATGTATTGAATTAAAATCGTATGTAATAAAATATACAAAGAAGAGATTATAGTGTCTCGCTATCATCCTACAAAATTTTTGCCGCATGTGGTACACGCATCAAGTTAGTGAACGAGCTTCTGACAAAAGAGAAGGCCACAGTGATTTTTAATAAACTAGTCGGCTTCTACCCTACAAAAGGCCGTACTCAAGCTTTGGAAGATTGTTGTTAATTTCTGCATTTGGAAGGTTACCAGTAAAAAATTCTGAGTTAGGTACTGCGTTTACAGTGAAAATGACAATGAGCAAGAGACAAGAAGTATCCCTTGTATATCCATCTATTGATATCTTCACATCTGATTCCTTGCGACAGAGGCAAAGGGAACCGAACTCCACAAGTTACGACCGGTTGTGGTTACACACCTAGCTCATTTCTGGAACGTTATTAGTACTTACTTTTTTTACGCAAGCTTCTAACACAACCTAATAAACTTTCTTCCTATAAGTACTCGTACGTCCCTCCACTTTTGCATTGTAACTATATGTTTCGTCAATTTTTTACCTCGCATTCTTTCTTCAAGCATCCTCGTCACAGGCAGTGCAGCTTTCACTGTGAATACGAGCCTCGAGCTAAAGATCTTCGTTCAGGTAAGGCTCCGGGGGAGTAGCCTCTCGTAGGATCGCGTAGATCTACGTGATAGTAGGTTGCACCTCTCTGTGTGCAATAACGAAATTTAGCCTTGTGCTGTGCAATTTGTACTGCGCTTTACAAAATATTTTTTAAAGACATAGTATGTACAAGGTACATTACCAACATTTATTTTTTTTTGGTAGTGAACAAAACAAAAATGTTTATGAATTTCAATGCTTCCAGGAATACGACGCCGGACATCAAGGCTACACCGCATGGATCCTACACAGCCGCTCCACCCGCGTGCTCTCTCTCGTACAGTCCAAAAACTATATTAACTTAGCAAAAATGGGTTCATGACTGATAGAGGCTGCGCGATATTCCGTCGAAGCACCCGACTGGACCAACCATGTATATGTAACCACGCTACACAGGGCCGAGCATCATCACTCCTTTCCCAAGTGTCCGCTCCCGGGCTCAAACACTATATTAATCTAACCAGAAAGAACCCCGAGAGTACTGCCACCCAGAGAGAAGCGCCGCCCGGTCACACGCGGGTGGAAACACCCATTAGAATCAAGCATACTCAGACCGAGGTCCCTAGAAACGTAGTTTTTGCATGCATGAACCTTTGCAAATGGAGCTTATTTTTTTAGGAGATATTATTTTTTTACCATAACATCGACTCCACCTTTCAAATTAAGTCCCTTTCTAACACCATCGTTGCGAACGCGGTTAGCAAGCCTTACACAACAAAATTTGCTCGCATCTTATCCGCATTTACCTACTCGCAACGCTCCATTTCACTACAGTCACTAGTGTCTCAACATCAGCGTTACACCTTCCATCCCTGCAAAAGGTACTTTCAATATAATAAGATATCACTCCATTGTTCCAACACTACATCGTCAACCGTAATTCTTGCGTTCATTTTGGTTTCTGCTCTTTCAAATATTATTTTGTTGATTTTCTTCACATTCAATTGGAGGCCTTTCTTCGTATCAACGTCTTTAACTTTCCCATATCTGGGTAATATCCCAGAGATTTTTTCGTACAACTTTGACGAATGATTTTACAAGCAGGTCCATAGATTTTCTCGATATTGCGAAGTGAGAAAGGGATCACGGAAGGACTGGCTAACTCTAGGGCCACTAGTTTTATCAGTTTGGCATCAAAGGTATACGGAGAAATTATTGAAGGGAGAATGAAATCCGATGGAATGCTTTAGTAATCTCAGGGTAGATTTCGAAACGGCGAAGGATGTGCGTATCAAGTTTTTTCACTCCGCAATATCGTGGACCTAGCTAGCTACAGACCAGAAGGTTTTCTGTGATTTTATGAATCTTGATGATGCACTTTATAGTGTAGTGGGATTTCTAAGACATTTCCCGAGACATATGGTTAACGGTGACCTACTCCGTGCTGTACAAACCGCTTATGAGGAACAGCATATGTGTGGGCGGATGGCAGCTTGTCGCCCTGGTTTGGTATCAATATTGGTGTTAGATAGGGCTGCGTGCTCTCGGTTTGTCTATTCATCCTGTATCTGGACAGTTCACTTCAGAAAATAATATCTATTAGTGGGTCTTTGCGCCTATCTCTTATGGGACCTGTGGGAGACATTGCCTTGGTAATCCATATTCCTCCTACATCGTTCTTCTTTCGCATATAACAAATCCACGGAAGATTTGTTCTTGCAAGTGAATGATGTCACCAGCAACTTCTTGAAGAAGTGCTGTGTTATAGACAGGGGAGGCTATGCGCGAGCAACACATACTCTTCGAATTGTAAAGCTACGAATATAAGCCACAATTAATGCTTTTCAACTGACGGAACGGATAACCTGGCTTGTCTCGAATATAATTTAATTTGTGATGAGAATTCAATACAAAAACTTGTTAATGGTACCTGTTTTATGTGGCTCCTGAATTCATATTCAAAAAATTTACTTTTGGCTGTTTAATAAGAGCCAAAATATAAGTATGACATTCTATGAAAATTACACTACGCATATTTAAAATCGTTTTAGCGGTAAGTATCTTCAGAGGTAGTGAAAAAAAAACAATTATTACAATTACAGATAAAATACATTTTTTGGTCTACTGTTTAATCCACTTATATGTAAGGTTGGCTATCCTGGAGTAAATTATCGACGACTATCGACAGCAAAGAATATACCTAATACTCCCTGACGGGAGATCGACAGCGGCGACATAGAAATATAATTAAAGCGACGACGACACTGAGCACGAACCTCAAAAGATTAATGTGCCTACCAAACTGTAATCTCCTACACCAGAGGCTAACGGGAAAGGAGTACGAGACCTACGCCCGCGCTGGCATGTTCATCCTGATTGTTTATGGTAGATGCACAAACCGACTGAATGTGCATAAACGCACCCTTTACTTGAAAAAGTATTTTATCGTCTAAATATCCCAATTCGAGTCTACGGTCTAATGCGAGGATATTTTAATATTATTTAAAATATCCTATATCGCAGATAAATGACAGATATTGATCAGTGACCTAGCCATTATGACATGCGCGTTCTAGCCCTCCCCTCCAACCTGTAGTAGTGAATTGAGTTTCAAAGCAAAATCGTTCTATTGGATCTCCATTGATTATTTCTTTCATGGGTAGATGCATAGCTTATTAATATTTATATTTGCGGCGTTAGGGCGCAACATAATCGTGTGATTTCCTAGAGTAATTCCATTTCCTTATTTGATTAGGCTAATCTAATTAGTTATAGAGTATCTACCTGCTACCTACTTGCTGACGGCGGTGTTTTGTACGTCTATTTCAACCAACTTCAAAAGATGAGATAGTTCTATGCTCATTCATCACGTAGGTATGTTTTTTTATGAATGTTCACTGACATCTTGATGAAGTTTGGTGAAGATTTGATTATAAATTAAAACGTCACACTTTACCTTATACTTTACCCCGTACCTAGACGCAATCAACAGCGTGACTTTTCATTTCCAGCGGACCATTTTTACCGTACCGCACTGCTACGGTAAAAATGGTCCGTCTCACGAAACTGCGACTTTTTGCTTGGCGCTCTGATTTACTTTCTATTCTGAAAACTATAACCAAAACGTTGCTAAGTACCTATTTAGTTAATGAACTTAAGTGTGATTCGAAACTCCAGACTATACAGGTCCACCAACCTCCTAACTACTTAGCAGCAGATGAAGCAGCTTCGTGCACGCGTTGTTCTTAAATTGCTATGATTTACAGTCTACTGTAATCGCTTAATATAAGGCGTATCTAAGATTGTTTTCCTCCCGACTTAACAATAATAAAAATAGTACTTCGTTTTGTTTTGAGCTGCAAAATTACTGTGTTAAGATGAATATATTGAGTAAATAACATTAGCTCGCTGCAAGGAGTGTATAGCAAAAGTAACCTACATATTTATATACTTGTTTACGTCCAATATTGCGACTTATCTTTTTACTGAAATTCTAAATCGTTCGCTATGTTTATCGGTTGTAGGTATAATAACAACTCGAATTGCGTCGCATATTCATATTTTCACAGCAATCCCAATATGTCCAAAGTATAAATTAGATCATCTTTCTTTGTTTATGAGACGTTATATATGTCACATCGCAGTATATTGTGCGCATGTTTTTGAACCTCAATGAACTGAGCAGTATGTTGTTGGCACTTGGCCCGAATCCAGTTAGAAGAGTTTATCTGCAGCACTGATTTAGACTTTCCTGGAACGGCTATGTTTACAAATACGGATACCTAGACGTAAATGTATTTCGTTTTTAGACTAGGGAAGTACCACCTCACAAAGAACGGCAGCCAAATGGTAACTTCCTGCAGGATTGTTGTGCTCCTGCGAGTAACCTCCTGCGGAGTTGCTGTGTTAGCAGCAGAGGTGACAACGCATGAGCGATACTTTCTTGTATTGCAAGAGTACAGCTTCAATCGGCAGTTTAGAAAGCGTAAGAATCATTTCCATATCCACACACACTGTATGACTCCACCTTAGACCAAGAAAAAGGTCTACATAAATAGATATCATCTATCTTTGCGGTAATGAAACGTGTTTTTCCCCCAATGAACTGTATCAGATAGATAAGAGATAGTAAATATTTTTTGATATATGAGTTTAAAAGTGATGTGATATGAACTTTACATATAAGTACCTTATCTATATTTATAAAAATGTATCTTAGGCCTCTGTAAAAATATTGTGTAAAACAGATTTGAGATTAAGAAATAGAAGTTAATAAGTGTCTTCTTCCTAGCGTTATTTCGTTTCCTAATCCGTTATAATTAGCGGGGTCCTCTATCTAATCCTAAGGATTTAGCGTAGATACTATTTTTACATAGAACTACTGCCGTCAGACGTTTACAGCCCAGAGGGAAATGGAACAGAAAGGGGTGCGTGGTTTCTTCACGATGCTTTCCTTCACCGCCGAGCTATTGATAATATGTACATAAACCCGAAAACACAAATTTAATGGTAGATACATTAGTATTCTAACCGGGAACCAATTTATAGGTGGATTCTTTATCCACTGGGCTATAACTGCTCTGAAGAATAGAATAAAATATTACGT
This sequence comes from Pyralis farinalis, assembly GCA_947507595.1. Taxonomy (NCBI): domain Eukaryota; kingdom Metazoa; phylum Arthropoda; class Insecta; order Lepidoptera; family Pyralidae; genus Pyralis; species Pyralis farinalis. Next base: position 21,827,493 of record OX382274.1, read on the forward strand.
GTAACATAAATATACTTATTTACATATTGACCCAAAAATAATCATTAAAACTAACTAAAAAATTGTGCAATGAACCCATAAGAACAGATATATTATTCTACAAGCGACAGTGTATGGGAACTTATGGGCAGTATTAACATCCTTCGTTTCTGTGTAAGTCAAACCCGCGAGCGACTATATAGTCGAGCTCCAAGCTAATGCTTGGAGCTCGACTTCAGATACATACAGAACTTTCTAAATTTTATATATTACTAGTGGCCCACCCCGGCTTCGCAAGGGTGATCCGATCGCCACCAAACTTCACAGGATCCTGCGCTAGGCTAATCTGAATATTCTCTAAAAATTTCATCAAAATCGGATCCAGCCGTTTACATACAGACAAACATTAATTTTTATATATATAGATTTTTTCAACATTGAGGAGAAGATCTAACTGATATCAAAGAATTGTGGCGACCGTAACAGAGCGAAATGATACTTTAGCTTGGTGCAATTTTGCTAAGAACGTCTCAAGACTGCTGCACTTATACTAGGTATTATTGTCACTGTGACTACATTCAGATGGTGGGAATTGTTAGCGTTCCTCGCTTGCTTAAAGTATTGAGCCATCCTGTACATGAAGAGACTATGTTTCTCTTTGTGCGTTCTATATTACCGACTAGCAGTGCACGCGACTTCGTCCACGCGGAATAGTTATTTTTTTATTATTTATTTATATTAATAAAAAAATCTAAAAATTTAGGCTACTTTTAGTAGCCTAAATTACTCCTTATTACATGTGAAAGTCCCGTCAAAATCGGTCCAGCCGTTTCAGAGATTAGCCGGTACAAACAGACAGACAAAAATTGTAAAAATATTCATTTTGGTATATGTACCGTGTATACATCCGTATGCATTTAGTAAAAAGCGGTTATTTTAATATTACAAACAGACACTCCAATTTTATTCATCTGTATGTATAGATTGTAAAACGGTTTATCTTTGAAGAGTTGTGTGATATAATGCCTATGGCTTCTTTTTACAATCGCACCACTCATCATCATTGGAAAACAAATTCACATATTTAAGTAGTATGTTTTGTTTTGCAGTAGCTGTGATGGGTAATGCCTAACATCTACTTAAACGCTAATGTGTCTGAAATTTGAAAATAATGAACGGGTGTACCGGTGCCTACCCCGACGAGCTGGTCTCGGGACCGGTGTCAGTGACATAACACAGATGAAGGGATTACATTGGTTATACATGTTAAACAGATGTAACATCCTTAATGCATGTAAGAAAGGGTACGTAGATATTGGAGTTTCTGCGATCATTCCATAACTTTCGATTAACGATCGTGTCAATCATTGTTTATATGCAATTTGATCTAACCCGCTTTGTATGCTTCCGTCACCAATTAGTTCATGCGGCCTAGCGCCGGCCGGCACCCACCCACTACCGTTAGCAGATCCTGGTGGAGAGGCGAAACACGTGTCGCAGCGACGACCAGGCCAGTCGTGGCAGCGACGGTGGTGGGTGCATGCGGTTTCTGTTCCAGATGGTGGACGACCGCTGCAGCCAAGGCAGAAACTACCGGAGCAGCCATGGCAGCGTCCGCATGTTGCATCTACTAACGGTAGTGGGTGGGTGCCGGCCGGCGCTAGGCCGCATGAACTAATTGGTGCGGAATAACACAAAGCAGGTTAGATCAAATTGCATGTAAATTTGACTTCCACAAAATAACGCCTGATTCTATTAACTAATCATTGCTTAAGCAAAAAAGTACGTCAATCATTATTGTCCAGCACGGAACTGGAGAATAGAATTTTATTAGATAAAACATCAGAATCGTTACCGGCACAAATATAAAAATCGGTCAAGTGCGAGTCGGACTCGCACCCGAAGGGTTCCGTACCATTATCTATAAAAACGGCAAAAAAAAACACGTTTGTTGTATGGGAGCCCCCCTTAAACATTTGTTTTAATTTAATTATTTATTCTTAAAGTGAATATGTAACTAAATATTCTGTGAATATTTCAAGCGTCAACCTGTTGCCGTTATCAATATCGAGCAAAAAAAAACACGTTTGTTGTATGGGAGCCCCTTTAAATATTTATTTTATTCTATTTTTTAGTATTTGTTGTTATAGCGGCAATAGAAATACATCATCTGTGAAAATTTCAACTGTCTAACTATCACGGTTCATGAGATACAGCCTGGTGACAGACGGACGGACGGACGGACGGACAGCGGAGTCTCAGTAATAGGGTTCCGTTTTACCCTTTGGGTACGGAACCCTAAAAATGGGGTGATATTTTTGGTTTTCTGTTATACGAAAGCGGCGGTAAGTCACGTAATTATAGAGAGCGAGTCATCATTAGGCCAGGATGTTGACCTCCGTTTAGATCAACATCCCTGGCCTACTGACTGCTCACTACCGATATGAGAACAAGTACCTCTATTCTGACGAGCTCGGTGGCGTAGTGGCGAAACGCGCTGTTACATTGCTTTGACACCAATGCTCGTGGATTTCCCACACAGGGCAAACGTGAACGTGTCTGTTTGTCTTGGTCTGGGTGAAGAGAGGTAGGGCACATCAAAGCAGGCCTCCTGGGGAAGTACCTCCACCTAACAGAAAACCCAGTTCCCGCGTGTAAGTGAGGTCACCAGTAAGCTTCTAAGGAGTTGCTATCAGCAGTGGTGGCATCTCGCGAGCAATACTTGATGTATTGCGAGCCTTCATAGGCTACGGTAACTGTTTCCATCAGGTAGACCGTATGCTTGTATGCCTCCGGACGTTGTATAAAAATTAACTACCTATACATTTGTGGGAAATTAATACGTACTTTGAACTTAATTGGTACTAAGGTCTATTAATTACTAATATTTCTTAATATTACTTACACCACGTCTGGTGGCAAACCGTTACCGTGTTCTATAGACGCTAGCACGACTAGGAATATTACTTATGCATTGCCATCACAGCTGTTTTAGATTTACGAATGATAAAATATATAACAGGGTAGCTCCGTTGCCACCTCCGTAACTCTTCGAGTAAGGTCACTCGCTGCTGGAAATCCGAAAAAAACATTATAGAGTTGTACTTTAGTTATAATCCATAAATTGCGAACTTACGCCGTCGGGTATTGGCTTATAATATAACTGCCTCTTGTGCCAGAGCTATCAACATATTATGAAATTATATGAAATAGCTAATCAGTATTATTCATAGAACACGTCATAACAACACACTCCCACAAAAGGCAGTCATTTTCTGTAAGAAAGTTCGTTTTTGCTGTCAAGTGTGATTTTTAAGTTTTCTAAAGGTTGCCTTAGTTACAGCAGCCCGCGAAAACACGGAAAAATAAGTAGGAAGGGATGCAAGCATACGGCCCACCTGATGTAAAATGATTACCGTAGCCTATGAACGCTTGTAATACATTAAGTATCTCTCGCGCGATGCCTGCTCTGTTGCTAATACAGCAATTCCTTCCTTTCCTTCTGGATAGCCCCAATGATGTAGGTAAATTGGTCACCATAGCCTATGACCAGTAAGCCTTGGAGTGTAGGGGAATTATCGTTCGTCCGTTGCCACTTCACCTGATGACAGAGGATTTACTTAGGAGTTTACTCACTCGCAGGAGCACAACAATCCTCAAGGGCTAAACGCAGCTAAATAACAACTTTAGCTGCGTTTTGCAGTGAGATGAAGGCACTTCCCCAAATGGGCTACTTTGATGCACCCTACATCACTTACTTAACAACGTCCAACAAGGCTGGCGAACTTGCTGTTAGCAGCAAGTAGCAACGCGTCAGCAATACTCATTGAATTGCAAGCGTTCATAGGCTACAGCAATCATTTTGCTTCAGGTGGGCCGTATGTTTGTTTGCCTCTCGAGGTTGTATAAAGCAAAGATAATGATGAACTTTTTAGCCTGAGTGCCATTTCGGGTATTTCATGAATATGTTAGTCAATTGTTTAATAAACCGAATGTTTAAGGAACCGAGATAAAGTTAGGAAGAAGACTTATGGTTGAATTAAACAATTTTTAACGGAAGTATTGCACGTTTTATTTATTTTCTTGAACCTGACCGTGATCCTGACCGTGACCCTTCCTGCGTCCGTGGTCGCAGGAAGATCACGGTCAGGTTCAAGGACGGATGCTGCAAAGCATTTGAAACTTCAGGTTCAACAAAATAAATAAAACACGCGATACTTCCGTTAAAAATTGTTAAATTCAATGTATAACAATCGCAAAAACCTAAGACAATACTTTGGTTGACATAGAGAAACAGTTAATCACCACACTCAAAACATCACAGTGCTGGCAATTTAATACTAATGAATATACAGTTACAATTGTTGCGACAAAACTGAAACCAAAGAGCATGCATGAGTATGTTGATGAGTGTGGAAGAAGCAAGAGGGGTATGTTTGGATCGGTGCTACCTGGCGTTTCATAGTCTCTGCCTACCCCAACGGGAGACAGGTGTGATGACATGTATGTATGTTGTTGCGTCAATATCAATAAATTTTCAATTTTTGATAATAACTAAATACAATATGGTCAAAGCAATGAAACCATTTTATCTTATCTCTAACAAAATATTTTAATTCTTATTACATACAGATTAAGGACATCACAGAAGTCGTCAAACTGTATCAGCTGGAATTCACTAACAAACTACACATGTTGTGTAGAAATAAACATATCCATTAGGTATATTAAAAAAAAACTATTTTTTTATTTCATTTGTTTGATTACTAGTCTCCTCCCAGGGTCGAGGTCCACGTTTGTTTTCCCAATTATCTATATCCAGTTTCTGTATCTCTTCATATGTGTTTTCTAATGTGACATCTTTAGCTTTGTGCAAACCCATTTTCTCAGCCTGTTCTCTACTAACTCCTTTTACGTTTGCAAATTGATACCTGCAAAAAAAAAACTTTCTGCAATTATACACAGGCATGTAGTACATGTATAGAAATGCATGATACCATAGTAGCATAGGCCAATGTAACCAAACCATATAATTAATAATTGCTGGGAAACATCAGCAATACCAACAGACCATCACCAGCATAGCACACCACTTGTGTGTTCTCAAGACCACTGTAAATGCAATGCTTAAATTTGTCAAAGAGTTTATTCTCCCAAACAATAATTGGTGTTATGCTAATAATAAACTGAAGGGTTTGTTTGTTTTTTGAATGTGCTAATCTCTGGAAGTATCAGTCAGAATTGCAAAATTATTTTTGCATTTTATAGCCTAGTTCTTGAGGAAGGAGGATAGGCTATTTAATATCCCACTATAAGGCAGGTGAAGTCGTATGCAACATCTAGTAATTCTATAAATTATAACTTAATAATAAGTATTATTATGATCAAATAGCTTCGCTTCAATCAGAAAGTGGTGTTAGAAGACCCAGGAACCAGCAAAAGTGCATGATAGAGCTATGAATGTTTCAAAAACGAGTGACATGTGTAAGGACTGAGTCATGTGGTGCCTGAATTTCTCAGCGTATCCTGCATAGTCTTGACATGAAGTTTTACATAGATAGATAAATCAACGCATGCCAATCTCTCCATAATTATAAACTTTATTGAAATCTGTTTATTTTATACAATATCGGGGGGCCTGCGGTCTACCTTATATAAAGTGGATATCATAGCCTAAGAACACTCGCAATACATTAAGTATGACTCATTTTATCCCACCACTGCTGCTAACACAGCCAATTCTTAGAAGCTTGCTGGTAATCTCACTCACTTGTAGGAACAGAACAATCCTCAACAACAGAGTTCTTTTTTAGTTGCAGTTCTTTGCGAGTTGAAGGGACTTCTCCAAATGGGTTGCTGAGATGTGCCCTACCACTTTTAAAAACACCCAAACCAAGACATGTACATGCACTCCAATGTTTGCCCTGTGTGAGAACCGAACCCTCAACCCTTGGGATAAAGTAGCATTACTAAATACTCTGCCACAAGCTCGTCAAATTCACATCAATATAATGTTACAATTTTTAAATTTATAGTACAAGGCATAACTATACCCAATTACTCTAGTACTCCTAGTAAATGAAATTTCAAAAAAATATTATGCAAACAAACACAAATTGTAGAAATCAATGATAAACATGATGACGTTCAATTCCAATTAGTACTATCTATTATGCACAAAAAATATTATCAATATATCCTTTCACTGCAGATAAGAGATGGCTCGACCTATGTCTGTCCTTTTTATTTTTGGCCCATTAAAATGTAGACCCACAGAAGGACTAACCCACACCCGGGTGTGCATTAGTCTTTCCATCCATCCATCCAGGGACTGCCTTTAGCCGGGAAGGCTTTAAAGGCTTCATCGGAGACAATCGCGCCAGGGGATGCAGGGCGACACAACTATGCCTGTCCTCTCTCTTAAAATATAAGTACATTTAACACAACATTCACATCATTTCGTATTTTATAAAAGAAAGTGTGTATTAGAAAACAGCTTATCACTGTAGGATCAAGGGACACTATGAAATTGTAACAAATGTCATGGAGCAACATGATGCTACAGTCAAATCAAAGTATGAAAAATGGTGAATGCAACAAAGCCTGTTCATACTGATAATGGTATATGGTGCAGGAGTTCATTAGGCACTTTGCCTGATAAGATCATAGATAATCATGCATAAAATTTAACCTAGAAGCAAGTACTGTTTTAGTGACAAGTAAACAGTGGTGAATGACAAGAGCGGAGCATTCCTCTTAGGTTCACAGTTGATTTCTGTGAGTTAGATATGTGAGTATGCGTCTTACGTCAGGAATGGCAAATTTAAACTACCTAACTGTCATGTCAAGTATAGCTTCATGGTGCAACGTTATAGTAAGATTAGTAAGCAATACATATAATAATAACCTTATTTGAGTCCATTCCCGCAAACCAAACGAACCTCCTACCACAAATAGAAGAAAAGGAAGACCGTATTTTAGAGACTTTCTTTTAGATAAAGACGAAACATTTCGAAAGAATTTCGCATTTCGGAAGGAATTCAGATACGAAGTTATTTTGCTGTTTGTGACAGTCATTTTTCATTACTTCACTGTCGTTATTTCTCATATATTATTCCATCACTTTCTTAAAACAATGACAATAGTATTATAGGAAATGAATTAAAATGTAAATTATGTAATTGAATTTTGTTCACAATCAAAAAACCAAGAAAATGTTGACAAACATGAATTTTGTTCTTCTTTTTTCTTCTGTAATTGCAATCAGTTCTCACTGCTATTGCGTATTGCCTTCTAAAGCAAGTATTTTAGGCAGTCGCACACATGTCCGAACGAAAGTCACTGCCTACGGTTGGTCGCACCAATGTTGCCAACTACGAATAAATAATAAGGAAATGCACTCGTAACTCCACTCAAAAAATGACCCAACGAAAATCGTGGACAAGTAGGCGGGGCTTAAAAGTCGTGTACACTAGTGTTGCCAATTTAGCGACTTTGTCGCTAGATCTAGCGACATTTCGTTTTCTACAGCGGCTTAAATTATGTGTCTAGCGACAAAAAAAATCTAGCGACTATTCTAAGGACTTCTAGTTTAAATAAAAAAATAAATAAGTATTTTAACTATCTTCATAAAATATGGCAACATCTCATACTAAAAAGCTCAGCCCAAACTTTTTATTTGTGAAATAATATTTTTTTCATTTGGTGGCAATAAATAACATTTTATGTTATATTTTATTTTTAGTATTAGTTTCTTGACTTTTCGTTTGTTAAATAATTGTTTTATATAATTTTTAAAATTGTTCTAAGCCGATTACAAATATTATTCTGGGTGATGAAATAAATTAAATTAATGAAATAAATTAAATTATTTTCTTTTATCCCATCAGCCAAAAACTGTGCCACATTCTACCGTACGTAAAACAATATAGAATTAGAGGTACGTGAAAGAAATGCGCTCAGTTTCCATCCCTAGCGCTCAGTCTACTGGGAGCGTAGACAGAGTATATAGATATAGACGGGCTACTAAAAGAATAATACCTACATTAAGAGAGATAGAAAATTCTAATATACATGTGCGTGAGCAAGATAGACCATGAGTGTTTTGTCGCTATCTGTGTATGCGATTTTTATGTCTGCCACCGGGATTGTTCTGGTGTCAAACAAATTGTTCGTACTGACGCAATTTCGTTGATTTAAGTGTAAACCCTAAGTATTTTATTCCCTTGTGATGTAGTGATTATTTTAAAAGATGCATTGATCGTGCAGTAATGGTGAATTGCTCTATAATTGGCTGTAAAAGCCGAAGTGAACGACAAGAACCCAACATAACCTTTCATCGGTAAGTCGCTTATTTGTCACAATATAATGATGCATGTTCAAGGATTATTAATTTAATGTGGATTTATACTCAATAGTAAGCAATTTTTATTAAATTAAAGTACAAATACACATTTTTTTGTTGATATTAACCGATCAAATAAAAAGGTTATAAACATTACATTTTTAGCGATATCACTATATGTCGTCTGTAATCAGTAGGATTACACTATTTGGGGTTACCAACACTTGACTTAATTTAACATATTGCGTATCTATTGTTTCAGTTTTCCTAAGGATTTATCTTTGAAGTATAAATGGATTGAGTGTACGGGTCGTTCAAATTGGCATCCAAATGACAACTCCCGGATCTGCTCCAACCATTTTGAATCAACTGGCCTTCAATCAAAGAAAAGCAAAATATGCTTAAATAAAGATGCAGTTCCTACGCGTTTCATTCACGTAAGTTGAATTAAAAGTAATGGCATAGGTAATTGAATATGTAACTAAAATATTTCAATGACTTTTCGAAATTAAATATAATAAAAGATTTTTCCTGTTACAAATTAATAAGCTAAAATATTTGAAATATAATTATTACTCAATGTTTATGCTACGTCAGTTAGAAAACAAACATAAGGCCTGCGTAATGTGAAGCCATTACCGGGGCCTAAACTCACTTGCGATATAAAGTATCGTTCACATGCCGTCACCCCTGCTGCCAACGCAATGACTTCTTCCTGGGGTAACCTCAGTGACGTGCAGGAACCCAATAACTCTCGAGGATCGAATGATATTTTTATTTGGCTGCGGATTTCTGTGGAGGTCCTTTCGATGAAAATTAATTCTACTGAAGTCGTAAACATGTAATTTAGATATAAGATTTGAAGAGAAGAATTTGCAGAGACAGATGTGGAGAGAAGAAAAAGGATATGTGTGCGATGGGGGGGGGGGGGGGGACATAATATACATGCATTTAAATAGGGAATATATTTATTTATTTGTTTTAGAGCTCACAGACCCTTGATCGACCAAGTTCTTCCAAATAGACACAGTTGCAGCAACAAATGATGCTATGGTATCCTAATATTTTAATAATTTAGTTTTTTTTTATACACCGTCGGAAGGTATTCAAGCATACGCCCCACCTGATGTAAAGCAGTTAGCGTAGCCTATGAATGCTTGCAATACATTAAGTATCACTCACGCGATGCCTCCTCTGCTGCTAACCCAGCAACTCCTTAGGAGCTTACTGGTGACCTCGCTCACACACAGGAACACAACGACCCTCAAGGGAGTTGTTATTTGGCTGCGGATTTTCTGTGAGGTGGAGGTACTTCACCAGACGGGCTCCTTTGATGCGTCCTACCTCTCTTAAATGCTTGTATGATGAATGTTACTAATTAAGTGTAACTTTCAGATTGACGACTCGGACGTGAAATATGACCAACCGTCGTCAGAAGAAGTAGCTATGGAAATAGAAATAGAAAGTAGTTCGGTAAGTTTAATCTCTTATATACTCGTGGCGTAGTTAGAGAGAGCATGAAAGTAGGATAAACGCGGTTGAAATGCGAGCGTTGCGCAAAATCTGTGGTGTAACGCTTGCAGACCGTATTCACAATAATGAGGTTAGAAGCAGAGTTGGTCTGAAAGAGAGCGTCGGTATTAAAATAAGAAGAGGCATGCTCCGTTGGTTCGGACATGTAGAAAGAATGCAGGATGAAAGAATGACGAAACAGATATACAATGCCAAAGTGGAAGGATGTAGGAGCCGAGGAAGGCCAAGACTTACCTATCATGATCAAATTGGTCGTGTTCTATCAGAAGGTGATGCCAGGAGCCCTAGAAACCGGCGAGCGTGCATGAAAAGAGCAATGAATGTGAAAGAAGCGAGTGAGGTATGTAAGGATCGAGTCGCGTGGCGCTCGGTTCTCTCTGCCTATCCCGTAAGGGATTTGGCGTGAAGTTATAGAGTAGAATAGAAAGGCGTAGTTATATCAGATGCTTGAATTCTACGCTCAACAGAGAATCTATTGTTTAATGCGCAGTCTGCGTTAAACTATATTGTTTTTTTTTTATACTATGTCGAGAGGCATACAAGCATACGGCCCACCTGATGTAAAGCGGACACCGTAGCCTATTAACGCTTGCGATATATTAATTATCACGCGCGCGATCCCTCCTCTGCTGCTTACACAGCAACTCTGGTGACCTCACTCACACGCAGAAACACAACAACCCTCTAGGGTTGTACTGTACCTAGAATGGGTGCATAAGTGGTCAATATTTTCTAAAAAGTAAAGCGTGAGAGCTCAGCACTTTACAATGTACCTGTTACATCAATCCAGCTAAAAATACTTGTCATAGGAATGTTTATTTTTATATTTAAGTATATATCTATTTCAGAAAATAGAAAAAGGATCTGTACTGTCAGCCACGCAAGTTGAGATCACTCCACGAAAACGAAAATCAATCAAGAAACTGCAGACTTACTATGTTCGATAGAGTCAACAAATCTAGACTTTTTATGTAAAAATATAACTGCGCGCAAGTGTACCCCAGAATTAAAAAAAATTGCATTAAGTAATTATTAGATTTGGTGGCCGCGGCAGTCTTAGTTTGGAGATATACGTGCATATAGATTAAGTAGGTACCTATATAACAGTTAAATAGCCGTAAGTTAACAGTAAGTGGTTGAATTAAATAGTTTTTCATGTGTGTTGATTTTTGTCCGTTACAGTATATAGATTTTAAGTTTTTGTATGATAAAGGGTTGAATGTAAGAAAAATTAGTACATCTTGTTGCGATTTTGATCCAATAAAGTGGTCCCAATATGGTAATGTTTCCAGGGCTGGCTAATTTTTATCATGCTTTCTCGGTTGCATAATCAGACTGCCTCGCTCGCACCCGGCGTGTATAAATATGGGCCGGGGCGCGACGATCGACACAGTTGTAACCTGCAGTCATTGGATAATCATCTCCCGCTACTCTGCAAACAAGTCATCTCCTTTGATAGCCATCGCTCTCTGGAAGCATTACCTCTGGCCTCATACTACAATACAAGCCTTTCATTTCTCCAGCCAACACATGGAAAGAACTAATCCGCCAGTACCTACCTATATTATTTTATATTCTCGTGTACGGGTCGTATCGAAGGGGCCCATACAAAACGATAATGCTTGATCAATTGCAACTCTTTTTTAAGACCAATGAATTTGTCATGATGCGCAATACAGTTTTACAGGTGGTAAATCTACTACGGATGCAGAGTTGGCATTGGTTAAGCATATCCTTAACTCCTGGGAGAGATCACAGGATGCTTTTTTAGTTTTCTGTTATCTCTCTAAAGCTTTTCATTGTGTCGATCATCAGACATTGTTACTCAAGCTGAACTATTATGTAGATAGGGTTAAAGCCCAGAACTGAATTGCATTTTATTTAAATAACAGGTCAGACAGTTGATATAAACAGGGTTAAACCTAAAGGCAATAATCCTAATATCGTGGTGCCACAGGTTTCTATTTTGGGACCCTTTTTATTTTTAGTATATGCGAATGATCTGCCTTACGTGGTGCAGATAAAGGCATATATTTACTGATACTGATATATAAAATTATGTACTGATGATACCTCTCTAATTTTTAATGTCACTCGCCGGTGTGAAAACATTGACAAGGTAAATGGTGTTATGTCTTCTATTTTAAACTGGTTCACATGTAGTAATCTTTTGCTAAACTCGACTAAAAGCAAATGCATCAAATTTAGTCTTCCGAATGTGATTTCTCCCAATACAGAAGTGCTCATTGGGAATAATAAATTAGAATTCGTTAATAATACTGCGTTTCTGAGAATTACAGTAGACTCCAAATTACAATGGGGCCCCACATAAATAAATTTGCCGGTAAGCTCAGCTCCGCTGCATATGTAAAATGTAAAATAATTTTACAAAGAAAATTTTTAAAAATCACATTAAAAATTTTCTTTGTAAAAAGAGCTTATTATAGAACTGGTGAATATGTGATTGACAAAGATGTCTGGAAATAATTCAGCACAGACTATCATTCCTTAACAAACATAAACTTTAATTCTACCATTTGATATCATTATTGTACCAATACGCTGATGTGAATTTATTGTAATATCAAATTGGCAATTTTAAAAGAGACCTATATTGGCAAGTTTGTTTCGACATTTCTTCTTCTCTAATGATCATTTCCGAAATATTCGCAGATTAAAAAAGAACAATAGTAATATTGAGAATTGAATAAGATCCAATAAGATTATATTTTTAAAAATGTAAGACGTGTCTAAGTATCTACGAGGGTCCAATGGCAAATAAATAAGGTAAACTTGGAACATAATCGGTTACAATCACAACAAGGGACCGGACATTTCTAAAAGTAATTCAAATTAATCTTTTATGATTGAATTACTTTTCGAAATGTCCGGTCCCCTGTTCTGATTGTAACCGATTATGTTCCAAGTTTACCCCATCAATGAGGTTAAAAGTTGCGTAGTGGCAATACTTATTGTGTATGGCATGTAGATTACAAAGTTATGTTTATTATCTCTATCTCATACCCCTATACGCTGATGACGCGTCTATCTATATACTCTGTCTACGACTGGGAGGGATAAAACGATACGAGTAAATACAAGTACTTACTCGATACTTTCCTTCCGATACCAAGTACTTTTGGTATCGATACTTTTCAATCGATACCAAGGAGGTATCGATACTTTAACACCGATACTGAATCGAGTAAAAGTATCGATACCTCGGAGGTATCGTTCATCCCTAACTGGGATCATTTAGCGACATCTAGCGACTTTTTAAGCGTACGTTAACGACTTTTTGACATGTAGAGTTGGCAACACTGCACTTTACTAAAGCACAATTTATGAAACTTACGAAATATAGTACGTCTACGAAATTTTGTAATTATATCCTGAAAAATATATTTTTATCTTATCTGAGCCACGTAATTGTTTAAATATTAATACTCATCATAAAGGTGAAGTCTGGTTCGTATGTAGTGCTCTATACACAAAATATCTGGCGATGAGTTCCTAGTTGCCACGGGCTCTTACTCCTACTCAATAACTCAATATAATGGAGTTTTGTCTGCTGCACTATTGACATGTCGTTCATAGGCATTGGCAATGGCAACTCTGAAGATAATTTATAAAATAAAATGGCGTATCTTTGAGTGACGTATGTGTTGTGTGTTTATAAATTTTATATTTCAAAGACTTTAGTGATTTTATAATGAAGTGAGAACTATTTAGTAACTTTTATCATAGGATTGTATTCATTAAACCAGGTAAGAGATATATTTAATACAAAAGATATTATAGCAGATAGCTTTTGATGTATGACTAATAAAGTTTGTCACGGTAGACTGAGCGAGGCTGTAGATTGTAGGCGGGATAGCACGGCCTCATTTATGAATTGTTTTATTATGTCTGAAATCGTCCTACTCGAATTGAACCAACAAAATAATAATTACCTTTAGTTAGGGATTTACGATTTGCATGTCGTACGTAGTGGCGTTTACAAGCCCTTACGTTTAGCTAAATTGATATTTTTTTTGCTCGGACGTATTCTCGTCGGTATGTACTATTTTGAATTATTCAATTATTATTCTCCGTAAAGACTTTCGATATTTTCAGTATCTAGTACCTACTGTTCAACTTTCGTAAGGTGGATTAAAATTTATTATTATTGTTAGTTAAAAATTTAAGTACTGTGACAACAAGCATACGTACATAGAGAGCCTGCTGAAAATGTGGATTTGCTTTATTATTATAAGATGTTAAGCATTTCTATGAAATTCTTTTAATTGTAGAAACAAATTTGTGACAAAACTGTAAATAAACACATTTTGTTTGTTTCATTATTGTGTCCTGTGAATACAGTAATTACAGTTTGCTTACTTTTGCAACACTAAAATATTTTCCATCAAAAGAAATAAGAAAACCCAAACACATTTAATTTTTATAGGCTTTGTGAAATATTTCACATATGAAACTATTTAGGATTAAATTATTTTTTTCATTTATACAATTATTTTGAGACAAGTCATTAAAGATTATAGTTACTATAGAACTGTACTATTCATTTCTGCAGGCAATTTAAAATGGTGAATAAGTGGTATAAAAATAAGATTTTTTGATGAATATTAAGAATGGACAGTTTAAATTTTCCATATGGTTTTTCAATGATGTTGCTATTTTACAGTTTTATTTAGTTGATTTTTATTTTTTAGTCTCTGCAATTCTTTAAATATCTACTATGTAATCTATCAATGCAAACAAAAATACTTCCGTTCTCACTGTTGTATTATTGATTAAATTTACTACTAAGATTGCATATAAGCATCTCAATTATAAGTATTTAATTAACCTCATATATGGCTATAACACCAGAAGTATGCATTATATACACTACACAAGTTACATCACTCAAATATTTTGTAATTTCCATTTAGTCAAAATTTTCTTACAATTTAACTGCTGGACTGTAAATCTAGATTTTCTCTTGGAAACAAACTCCTCATATACAAGACGACCCTAAAATAATTGATTATATTGGGTTTATGGGGTAACATACTGATAAAAATCTAATATGCTGGGTGTAAATGAGGATATTGAGGCCTAATTATCGTAAAGTGTTACTGTCTTGAAATTTTGTTATGGTAATCATGTCTATACATGAATTCCTCATATTAAGCAGGACAAGTAATGTTTACGTAGTTAAGTTTTTAATTTCTATATAAACTAACAATAAAACCACAAATCCTATGATCTATGCCATTATTACACATTTTGTAAGGATGTGTGACTGTGGCTGGACAAAACAAACGTTTATATTAATTACAATTTGCTCATGTAAGTAGTCCAATACTATATTTATTATTGTTTATCAATTTGTAACAAAAAATTTGCCTATTGAAGTCTTGTCTATATGTTTTCAGTAGGTAGGTTTTTTCTGAAGGTAGTTTAGTTTTCAACTTTAATTTTGTTAAAGTAAATACATAATAAGGTACACTAAATAACAGAATAATAGTCTAGTGGTGGTAACGCTATGAGGAATAGGACTATTACACTCAACATAATATGTTGTGTGCCCCTGATGCGATGCAGGCAGCCAATCGTATTTTACATATCTGCAAATGTCATCATTACATAGACAATTAAATAAAAAAAGCACATTGCAAAAGCTTGTTTATGTAGTACTATATGAGCTGAGTGCACTATGAAATTGCATACTGAATTACGCCATTATGTCCTGTGGCTCAGTGTGCTACAATGTTCACCGTTTGTTTAGAGTAATTGCGTCTGATTGACAGATGAGTAGGTAATCTACAATTTCAAATGTATTTTGCGTGTATGATATAAAAAAACTGTTAAAATATACTTTATTGCTGTGTTTTATGTCAATGCTCATAAATATATAAACAAATAAATCTCATTTATAACTATATAATAGTAGAACATTATTTAATTATCAAACTGTAGTTGGTTAGTCGGCCCTCATTTTCCTGATAGTGTTCAATTAACTGTTGCTTGGGTTTAGCCAATCGCATGACTATCCTCACCATTGTTCTATTATTTTATATCCTTGAAGTGAAGCCAAGCTTGAAATTATCTTATGGCCAGTTTATAATTATTTAAACATATACATCCAATTACAAAGTATATTTCTTTAGTGACAGGATCTAACCTAAGGACACCACAGTGACCAGTCAGAACCCGTTATATACGTTTTCCCATACATTTCGCAGTCATATATGACCACCCGGGTTTCGAAGAGTTAATGTGTCGATGTTGTTCTGACTCATGCTTGCTATTCTGTCACTGATCATATTTCTTTCATACATACATGCTAATAAAATCAAGTCTGAATGTATACATTGCTTTTTTATTGTGAACAAGTGAATGAGATTGTACATCTTAGAAGCGCTTCTTGACATGGATGGAAGGTACGCCACTGATGTGGAGAGATAAGTGAGTGCAGTGAACAATGTGTATTGAGTGTGAGTAAACTTCTAGGCAGCCGAAACATAAGCCAGAAGTTATCGCTTGCTGTAAACAATGTGGTACTAGTCCTACCTTAAGAAAGTGAAAGCTGGGTGTAACAGACAGAGCAGGAAAGTATAATGAATGTGTTTGAAATGTAAGCTTCTTGTCCGATCTGAAACAGAGTGTCGGTCTTGAGATAAGAAAATGCATGCTTCATTGGTTCGGGCACATTGAATGAATGCAGGACGAAAGAATGACGAAAGATGTACAACGCGAAAATATATACAATGCAAAAGTGGAAGGATGTGGAAGTGGAAGGAAGGAAGGCTGAGGAAGTCAAAGTTACCGCCTACCCCGCAAAGGACCAGGTGTGAAGATATAGTAGTCGCTTTTTATTAATACTGAATTTACTGCACACTAAAGATACATATCGTCGATGAAGTGCCAATACCTCCTATCTGACATTTTTGCTTAAATTTAGTTTTTGAGAATTGAGAGACTTAAAGTGGTTTATTACTGTTATTAGTAATTTAATAACCATTCCACAAACTGTATAGAGCCTTTCTGGTAATGATTGATGATTTGGTGTAATTGCTACCGATGCAAATTCCAACTTAAATCTATTGTATTAAAAAAAACTCAATGTAAGTATAAATGTCAGATAGGAGGTATTGGCACTTCATCGACGATATGGTATAACAGATCTGGCAGAGGTGCCTCATAAATACCACTGAAAGATTTTGGTGATACACAATTTTCCAAGGTGAACTCTAAATTCGAAACCTTTAAAGGAGTAAAAAAAAAAGTCGGTCAAGTGCGAGTCGGACTCGCGCACTAAGGGTTCCGGTCCACTATCTATAAAAACGGCAAAAAAAACATGTTAGTTGCATGGGAGCCCCCCTTAAATATTTGTTTTATTTTAATTTAATTATTTATTCTTAAAGTGAATATATAACTAAATATTCTGTGAATATTTCAAGCGTCTACCTGTTGCCGTTATCAATATCGAGCAAAAAAATCACGTTTGTTGTATGGGAGCCCCCTTAAATATTTATGTTATTCTATTTTTTAGTATTTGTTGTTATAGCGGCAACAGAAATACATCATCTGTGAAAATTTCAACTGTCTAACTATCACGGTTCATGAGATACAGCCTGGTGACAGACGGACGGACGGACGGACAGCGGAGCCTCAGTAATAGGGTTCCGTTTTACCCTTTGGGTACGGGACCCTAAAAAGATCAATACATTTTAGGAAATCAAGAACTGTTCTGGGAGCTGCTATTTGGTTCTGGACTTCTGTCAGAAGTATGTGCTTCCCGGCGGCGGGCTGAATATTATTATCGCTGCGTGTGGTAATTTACGTTGATACTCAGAGCAGAGCAGAGTCACTCATACTCCATCCATATTATTTGGAATTAGACGTTATTGTCTTGGTATAACGACCGCCATCAACGACCAGCCAATGGCCGATGGTGTTAGCTAACGTGTTATCTGAAGTTCGAAGAACCTCGATATACTTAAATAAACCCCTTCATAGACAAATTGCAATCGACGTTGCTTGGTTCGCGTGTTCGATTGGCCTAACAGGCGCAACGACGGCATCGAGGAGCCATACAAAGTCGGATTATGGCGTCGTGACTAAAGTTAGGTCGTCGTACTCGCGGCTTAAGACAATGCGGACGAGTTTTTATGTCCATGACTCATTCACGGGCAGGACGTCCTTACGAATGACGTGAGATCGGCAACCTGCAATTAATTAATGCGACATTTATAAGAATTAAAATTATCCATCCCAATATTAAAAGTTCAATTGTTAGCATTTCACTATAATGTGTCTTCTAGTGTGACAATTAGCTTTTCAGGAACACCGTTCCTACTATATGTTTGTCTGTGTGTTTGTCTGTCGCTTTTTTTCGAATATTCAAATTTTGACTTCAAATTCGGATTCAGCATAAAAAAGTAGATTAGGAATATTCAGGAACACCGTTCCTATCTCTTAAGGAACATGGCCAAAATGGCTGACAAATAAAAAAAAAATGAATTGTTATATAATTGACGAGCCAGGTGTTCCTCTGGCAATGCAAGCTTGCGCATTCTCAACTGGTTAATTTTAAAAGTAATATATATATAAAGTACAGCTAAGAGCAGATCACGCTTAACACTCGGAATGCAATTGTAACTCTTATCACGAACGGCAAAGAACGGTACAAAGGTCAAAGTGTAAAGCTTGAGCTGCACTTAGCTGTACAAAAATCTCGCAGTGTGACTAAAGAGCTAAGACAAGGTTCATATCGGACGTAACTTACTTTTATATGTAATATGAGCAGTGATAGCGCCGTGGATAATGAATCAACCCAATAACCGACAATCCGTGGTTCGAATCCTGACGTGGGTATGTAATTATCACTTGCTAGGCGATGAATGAAAACATCGTAAGAAAACCGGCAAAATTATATTTCGAAAGATGTATGATTGAACCTAAGAAAAGCCTGGTTTTTCCTCTAGGATATGAATGATCTGAAAAGGTAGCGAATCCCGCCAATTCTAATGGACTAGGAAACGTGATAATGCTAGGAAGAAGAAGAAGCCTCTGCTATAGAAATCCCTTGCGGACAGCAATCGATGATTTCTTGTCTTCTGGCCGATACAGCATTCATTCATCCCCGTAGCCTGTATGCCAAGCATTGAGTTTAGTAGAACCAGTAATACTTAATACATATGTTTAGAGTTCCGTACGTAAAATTCGTCTTACGATCAGTTGGGCGTCACAACGCACACTTGACTCCAAAACGACTGGACGGATTTTGATGAAATCTTCAGATTAGCCCAACGGGTAACACTGAAGTTTGGTAGTGATCGAATACAAGTGAGAAGCCGGAGCGCGTCGCTAGCATGTAATATATTATTCTAGTCTAGAGTGTTATTCTAGACCACACCAGCTGAGTTTGCGATGGCAAATGGTGGAGGAAAGACCTAATTTATGCCTACTAGCGCGTGTAGGACAACGTGTTTTTATGAAAGTAATAAAATGTGATTTGCATAAATGTCAATACTTCTAAAACAATTCGCCAGTTTGTAAGTAATTTTTATTTCGTATTCTTTACTATATCCCGTTTGTTTGTGCTAAAACGCTTGTTATCATTTGTTTATGATAAATATAAATAAAAAATTAAAGTAATCTATACTCTGTTTGTTGAATAAGTATCAGAATAATCAATACCCTTTTTACTTAATATATATTAGAAGAAACATTATGAAAAAGGGCCAAATCAAAAGCACCCGAAACCGAGGACGATGGCAGACGAGGTTGATGAGTGTGTAAGAGGCGAGAGAGAGGTGTATTTGGATCAGTGCACCTGGCGATCCATAGTCTCTGCCTACCCCAATGGGAGACAGGAGACATTTTGTGCTATAAGCCTTAAAACGCGTGGAATCTGAAAATAAACTAACTTTTGAAAAGCAATAGTAATTGATCTCTAATGCTAAAAACCGGATGGGTGTTAAAATAGTTCTATGCACAGATAGTTCTTCAGTGTTACTAGTTACTACTAGTAAAATACTACGGACGACGGAAAATGACATCACCTTTCCAATTCCATAGCCTCCGCCATGTTTGGTCACTTAATTTGATTAGTAAAGTATTACGCAGTCAATACTTGTACACTTTTGTTTACTTTGTGCCCAATGATTTACACAGTTCTCATTGCCGAAGATAAATGACTTTTATGGTATGGCAATATATACTTTAAAATTTTGTAAATGACACCTCCATCTGTTAAATGGATAAATGCGAATAATTTTCTCTGTTTTACTCCTGCTTATGAATGAATAAACAAATGTTTTACAGACAGTTTTCACTATATTTGAAATATAAGCGGCGTATCGCGCTTGGACCAGTCTACAATACGGCCACCAAGGTCTGCAAGAGTTAAGTTAAGTCAAGGCATACATAAGAGCGGATGCCCAGCGCGTTACACGAGTCGGCACGAAACTAGTGTCGCACCCAACTGGATCGCGTAACTACTGGCGACTAGCCAAAGCCGTGCATGTCAACTTCTGCCAACCCTCGCTGCCTCCGCTGAGATGCCCCGATGGCTCACTGACGCATCAGCCGCAGGAGAAAGCCGATCTTATGGCTAGCCTCTTTCCGGCTAACTCTCGGATCGATGACTGTAATACGCTCTCCTGCAGTGCTCCCGTTATACCTGATATCCACATCAGGTAGCGCGGTGTACCTTTTGAACTGCAGTCACTCGATGTCCGAAAAGCCAGTGGCCCTGATGGTATCCCAGCGATTGTTCTCAAAAAATGTGCAGCGGAGTCTTACCCGGTATTGACACGTCTCTTTCGTCTCGTACACAACCGGTTGTGTTCCGGAGGCTTGGAGAGAGGCCAATGTGCAGCCGGTCCTCAAAAAGGGAGACCGTTCCGTCCCGTCATATTATCGCCCCATTGCCGTAACTTCAGTGTTGTGCAAAGTTATGGAACGGATCCTTAATAATCAATTGATCCACTACCTAGAAGATCACTCCCTAATTAATGATCGTCAGTATGGTTTTAGACCGAAACGATCGTCGGGTGATCTTCTGGCGTATGCGATGCACCTCCGGGGGGAGGCAATCGATAAACATGGCGAATCTATGGCAGTCAGCCTATCAGCCTAGTCAGATATCGCCATGGCATTTCATCGGGTTTGGCATAAAGCACTTCTCTCCAAACATCCAGCATGCGGTCTGCCCCTTCAGCTTTGTAACTGTATTGCTGGCGTCCTGCATGAGCGTAGAAACCGCGTCCTTGCAGATGGATGCGCTTCGCGGTTCATGTCGGTGAATGCCGGTGTCCCACAGGGCTCCGTTCTGTCGTCCACCCTCTTTCTTGTTCATATCAATGACACGCTGTCATTTGGTAATATTCATTGCTATGCAGATGACAGTACAGTCCATGGGCGATATTTCGGTCGGCCCGGTGCTGGTCGGACCGAAATCGATGAGAAACGTTAATTTTGTCTTTGAGCTGACGGGTTTTGGATCTCATTAGTAAATGGGGTTCTAATAACCTGGTTGAGTTTAATACCAACAAAACTCAGGCTTGTGCGTTTACAACAAAAATGCCCTCATTCCTTCCCACTCCCAGCCTTTGGGGCACTTCCCTCAGTATGCGAGATGGCCTGAATATTCTAAGCCTGAATATGTTAACCAGCGAAACTGCATCGGGAGCCTCATCTCAACAGCTTCAAAGAAATTCTTCGAGTCCTGAACGCCGGTTCTTCACGCCGGACTAGGTTTGTCTGCTTTATAAGACTCAAGTTTTGGCGTGCGTGGAGTATTGTTAGCATCTCTGGGTCGGTTCCGCTCAGAGGTCACCAAAAACCTGGACCCTTTTCGACTTCGTAGGGACATTGCCTCGCTAAGCACATTTTACCGCCTATACCATGGCGAGTGCTCTGCAGAACTGTTTTCCCTTATCCCACCCTCTCCCTTCCGTCATAGAACCACACGTGCAGGCTTGCGATGTCATTTTTTCACTGTTGAGGTCATTTCTTCTCGTACTAAAATATCGGCAACTTCATTTTCTGTCGTACTATTAAAAAGTGGAACGCCTCGCCAGCCCACGTGTTTCCTCCTTCCTTCAATATGGGATCCTTCAACGAAGCGTGAAGAAGCACCTTGCGGGCCAGCATGAACTGACAGGATACTATAGTCTTTTGCCAGTTGCCGCTGCGATTTTGGGCTCCTCTTTTCGCTTACCGTCAGGCGGAGCCACTATGCTGAGCTAATATAAAAAAAAACACCATAGAAATATCAATTTTTTTTTTGTATAAGTACATTCATATGGAATTAGTGAAAAGCTTTTAATAATAACATTACAAACAGACACTTTAACTTTATTTATTTGTATAGATTAAAATCAATGTAATATGAAAATGTTTTATAGGAAATATGAGCCTGCTTAATTGAGCATAAGCAATCAAAATTTGGAGCAATCGTCGATAAGCTCGCATATACCTCACGTGTAGGTTTTTCACTTTCTGACTAAATTGCCACAAATACCACTACTGTGCCGCGGCACACACTTGGGAACACTATTAACTGACAATAACGAGTTTTTTTTTGACTCATTAACATATACACACATCAAAAGTGTCTAGGGATCAACATATATTTTTGCAATAACTTTTCTCCTGATTGATATTAATTAAAATTTTCTTTAAGGATTCATCAAATAAAGTGTTTTCGTTTGTCTACAGTAACGATAAACCAAGTCACCTTTGCATTAATAAAGAAATTTGCCATTTTCATAATAAAGGAATTTTTGACATTTGAACCACTAACATTAAAGTTCGAAAAAAAGACTGAAATAACAGTTTTCTTTAAAATTTTATTGGGTAACTTAAACAATTAATAATCCGTGTTTCTACCGCGAACACTAACAACCCGTGGGAATGATAGAAGCTGGTTCCCGGCAACGTACTGTGGCTTTAGTTCTGAATACAAGTCAGAGTGTTATCAGTCGACTTTGGACACGTTACCGAAGCACTGGTACCGTGGCTGAGCGCCATGGAGGACGGTATCGCTGCACCACACGGAGACAAGACCGATACATTCAAATCACAACTCGAAGAGCTCCAACAATAACCGCCATGATGTTAGCCGTGACGCTTCATCACTCTTCAGGGAACTTAATTAGCGACCAAACAGTCAGAAACCGCTTGCATGAAGTGAACCTTCATTCCCGAAGACCGCTAAGGGTACCACCTATAGCAATGCACAATCGTAGGATTCGATATCAATGGGCTCTTGAACACAGAAATTGGGCAGAAGAACAATGGCGTTTCGTGTGCTTTTCTGATGAGTCTCGTTTTGGTATGAGACCGGATACAAGACGTATACGACACTGGAGAACCCCTGGACGCCAACAGCGATTAAAATCCTGCCAGGAAGTCCATCCTTATAGTGGTGGAACCATCATGGTATGGGCGGGTATTTGGATCGGCGGAAGAACTGAGTTGATTTGGATCAGAGGCAACCTCAACGCTCAAATTTATGCTGAGACGATTGTATCAGACGTCATCGTTCCTCTACAAGTGCAAATCGGTCCCTTATTTCAGTTAATGCATGATAATGCACGACCGCACACCGCAAGAGTTGTAAGACAGACTCTCGCCGCAGCTAACATCAATGTCATGCCCTGGCCTGCTCAGTCGCCAGACTTGAACCCGATTGAGCATGCATGGGATATGCTACAGAGAAGAGCTCTGCCGAATATGGAGGGTATCCAGTCGCAAGAAAACCTTTTTTTGTTGTTGCAACGAACATGGGCGGCCATTCCACAGCGTGATTTGGATGAACTCATTTTGAGTATGCCAAACCGATGTTCTTGTGTTGTTAGTGTTCGCGGTAGAAACACGGATTATTAATTGTTTAAGTTACCCAATAAAATTTTAAAGAAAACTGTTATTTCAGTCTTTTTTTCGAACTTTAATGTTAGTGGTTCAAATGTCAAAAATCCCTTTATTATGAAAATAGCAAATTTCTTTATTAATGCAAAGGTGACTTGGTTTATCGTTACTGTAGACAAATGAAAACACTTTATTTGATGAATCCTTAAAGAAAATTTTAATTAATATCAATCAGGAGAAAAGTTATTGCAAAAATATATGTTGATCCCTAGACACTTTTGATGTGTGTAGTTTAAACTGCTGAAATTATAAACACAAACAATACTTGAGTTTTTTCGTAGTTCTACTGTTACTATGTTACTTTTATATTACCTCTGTATATATCCATGGCACAGATAACCGATGGGTATATGGCTCGCTTCTTACACATTTCATTCGCACATTCGCTGTCCATAACCGAAAAATGCAGCTGAACACAGTTATTTTGCATTACATATAGTAAAATTCGTGTTCTGTATAATATATGTTCTGTATAGGTAATCTGAGAAAAGCTATAAAAAAAAGAAAAGGTTAATAATTTGTGGAAGTCCCCATATAAAAATGTGCTTTTTCGACGTTCTTTTTATAAAACT
Organism: Pyralis farinalis; assembly: GCA_947507595.1. Taxonomy (NCBI): domain Eukaryota; kingdom Metazoa; phylum Arthropoda; class Insecta; order Lepidoptera; family Pyralidae; genus Pyralis; species Pyralis farinalis. The sequence continues at coordinate 21,851,850 of OX382274.1, forward strand.
ATAAAGAAAGAAAATATTTATTCATTACAAATATTCAGATAATGTGAACTAGTAAAATAGTGACTACTAAGATAAATCCTTGTGGATACCGAAAAATCCATATAGTATATTCACCCAATTGCACGTGAACCTGAGGACATTACTATAATATGGTGGTACAGCTAAGTGCAGGTCAGGTATTATACTTTGACCTTTGTACCGTTCTTATGCCATTCATAATAAGAGTTACAATCGTACTTCGAGTGTTAAGCGTTATCTGCTCTTAGCTGTACAAGGTACTATGAAGCCAGTGGCCATTAGTTAGTCCTTTAGGTTAATTTAGCAATTTAGTTTATGCTTGCTTGAATTCTATATATGTATATACTGTCTAATAAAGTCGACTCGTATTTGTAACTACTTTATGAAATCTAATGGTGGAATAATGGTAATAATACAATATTAAGCTTGAAATTCTCTTGTCAATTGTTGATTTAATAAGTTAGACACAGAAAATTCAATATGGAGATAAAATATTTTATAAACAGTTGACACTAGGTATTCCCAATATTTTTGTATTATCATCACAGTTTTTTAAAGGCGTGAAGAGGATTTAATAGGGGTGCACGAGTGATGGCTATGGCGTTGCAAGGGTCAACAGTGGTGTAAAAAATGTAACAAAACTGTCAGCGTTCGTTTCTTGCACCAACATCGCTCTGGGGGCACTTTAAGCGGCGGTGATCGCCGCCGGTCGTAGTGGACGCGCTGTTTGTCGGGTGTGACAGAATGGAGGCCATCCGACGACAACAGTCGGTCACGGGGCAATGCGGCGCGCGCTACCGTACGCCGGATTCCTCTCACGCTCCAGTTGCCACAAATACCACTAATTGTATTGCATTTTGCCACTGCACGGATGTGGAGTCATGGACGACACAACGAACGTGCAATTCATGACGATTTGTCATTGCGATGTTGAGTTTATTACAAAGGTTATTTTTCTGAGGTTGTAGTTTTATCAGGAAAATTCATCTAATCTTTAAAGTTTTAATTCGATTAGCTATGAGGTAGACATGCTATATCCATTAAAGTAATAATTGTTGTATCTTATCTCTTACAATGAGTGTCAACCGTCTTGCATTGCGATGTTGAGTTTATTACAAAGGTTATTTTTCTGAGGTTGTAGTTTGATCATGAAAATTTATCCAATCTTTAAAGTTTTAATTCGATTAGCAATGAGGTAGACATGCTATACCCATTAAAGTAATAATTGTTGTATCTTATCTCTTACAATGAGTGTCAACTGTCTTGCTTATTTATGCCGCTTGGTTATCAAGTTAACCTCCAGCCAAATTCAATTAGAGCAATCGATGACAAACTCTTAATTAATTATGTTTCGAATGCTTTTGTATCGATGGAGAAAAGTTACCTACCGCTGAACCGCCTGTTCAGCGGTAGGTAACTTTTGTGTGGTGATTATTGGATTCGGTTGAACGGATGCCTAGTTATCGAACGCGTCCGTCTCGATTACATGCAAGGTATCAATGTTGGGACCGCTTCCTGTGCACTGATCTGTCCGGCATTAGGTTGCCGCAACCTGAGAGACTGCGTCTGCACACTTTGCCACTCATTTACTTCCTTCCTAACATCATGTACGGTTTTATAAATTTATTTATACACAGTATTACACTTTCATACCTTAAATTGCAATTATGCGAGACTTGCTGTATTAGTTGACTTGACGAGCTCGGTGGCGCAGTGGCGAATCGCGCTGACACCAACGTTCGTGGGTTCGATTCCCACGCAGGACAGTCATTTGTGTGCATGAACATGTCTGTTTGTCTTGGGCTGGGTAAGAGAGGTAGGGCGCATTAAAGCAACCCGTCTCGGGAAGTACCTCCACCTCACATAAAACCGCAGCCAATTAACAACTCCCACAACAACAAGAGGGTTGATTTATGTTCCTGTGTGAGTGAGGTCACCAGTAAGCGCCTATGGAGTTGCTGTGTTAGCAGCAGAGGTGGCGTCGCGCGAGTGATTCTTAACGTATTGTAAGCTTTTATAGGCTACGGTAACCGCTTTATATCAGGTAGGCTGTATACTTGTAAGTATGTCTCCCGACGTTGTAAAAAAAAGAGTAGTGTAGATTTGCATACGATTGCATTAATGGTGCATTATAACTGCAATCCATCTGTGCGCATCAAATCAGTAAATACTGTCATCACATATGATGTCACCATGCTTATACATACTCGCCATGAGTTCCTTCAAAGTAATAGGTATGTTGTATATATGATAATATGCAAATATTCACGGCCCCTGGGTTTCGATTACGCAGTTAAGACAAATGACATAGATGTCGACGGTCGTTTGTGTAATGCCTTTACTAATAGGGAAATTCATTCGCCGGTGGGCAGATCGCAAACTCGCGGCTAACTGAGCTACCTACTTCGGTGACGACAGTTCGCGTTCAGCTAGCGTTTCGTCTGCACGCTGCCGTACTGGTGAACGGAGTAGCGAGTCTCGCGCCTTTCGGCCAGACGAGTGACCCGCCAGTGTCACATTGCTGGTGTAAACAAAGACTCCTCTGCGGGTGACTTGACTCACCGCTCGATATTGTGTTTTGTAAACAAAGTAAATAAGTGCTGTTGCGGAATATATTTAAAGCCAGTCTGTTGAATGCAACTACTCTTGGATCAGTGCATATTTTAATACGTTTGTGCGTGCATGGATTTGTTGTTAATCTGACACGAGTAACTTTATGGAAAATTGCAATTGGTATGTCTTTTAATTGAAAATATTATATTACTAATTTGTCGTTGCGCAGTAATTTCATTAACTATTAAAGCGTGAAATTGCAATACGCTGCGCTTTTCAGACCTATTGCAGGCACGAATTGTTTTTATCATATATTCACAGTCACGTGTATGTACATTATTTAGTTGCAGCTAGTGCAGTTTCTTCCTTAATCTCATTGCATCAGTAACCAATGTTGTGCTGTGCTCGAGCTATCTGGTTTTCGTCAAAAGAATAGTATTTATTTGTTCTATGAGATGATAAAAAGCTGAAGCTTGTTATGTTATGATAAGAATATCTAGCAATAGACTTCAGCCTGTCTGTCCGTTTGTAAGGTCCACTCATACTAAGCTTTGGCTGTAAAAGATCCTCATCAGGGATGATTCGTACGCGCAGGCACTCGTATCCCGGTATTCCGATGTGAATTATTGAATATCCTTTCTAGTTAATATACAAGTTGCAAGACTAAGCGGTTTAAGCTGTCCATTGAATGTTGGCAAATCGATTTTTTTATATAGACAGGGTAACGTTGAATGTGTATATACTATTATGTCGTTAAGTTATACCATTTCGCAAACTGATATCGAACCTAGGTTGCTTAATGAAGAAAATTACATACAAAGCATTTTTAATGACATTATCATTTAGGCGAACACACATTAAATTATGTGGCTTGTATTTAACCTCATACTATCATGAGTATAACATAGCAATAAATAAAATAAAACAAGGACATCAAATTCTAAGGTCATCAGTCAATATTATCGGTATTATGAAATTAACGAATGTACGAAAGCGAAAGATCGAAAATTCAAAATGCTAGATTGTTAACGGTGAAGTGCGTTAATACATGTAATAAATCATTATTAATACTAAAAGTGCACACCCTGCATGTTCTGTATGAGTTGAGACTTGAGACTGCAAGAATAGCCATACGGAACGGGATAATTATACTTAAAAAAAAATATATAATAATCTCGCCGTATTCGCAAAGGGTTCATTAAGAACTCAAATAACTCCACACTCAATGTACTCTTTGTTAACCGTGGCACTTCCACCTCTACCATAACAATTCAATGATATCAGCCGTATTTTTGTATTGTAATCAGAACTATTTCAGTCATTAAGTTTCACGATGATATTAGATGTTGTTGAAATTCGATAATTTAGACTCCATCACAAGGATACATTTGACCTCCATCCATCCATCACATACGCTCAATGGTACCGCACTATTGTATTGTCATCTGAACTACTCTTAATTGCCAATCGTGGTAATCAATTAGAAGTGGTCGACCTAATAAGTTAGTGTTAAAAATAGGCGACTTAGTTCAGATAAGTGTTTAAAACAATTAAACAATTTTATAAATCATTCTGAAAAACTATAAGATTCTACGTATAGTTTCTCAATCGATTAAATAAAGACCGACGCGAATAAATACGCAGAGATTTACTCATGAATTGGCTGTGGCTTCCCTTAGCTGGTTCATACTTCACTGAGGATACCACATATATACCATACAAGCTCTCATCGGACCACCGTCTCATCCACGTCCAAATGTAACCGCACCAGACACTATGGTCCCGGCCTGCCAGATGACTCGCGTATGAGCGTGCGTGGTTTCTACTGATCATACCCGTGGAAGCAGCTTTGCTACGAATCAGGGGGCAACTTCTGTGCAACCAGTGGCTGGGGCGATTGTGGAAGACATGGATTATTACATTCACAATCGCCTAACGTCTGCTGCGGTAACTAAACCACGGTCCCTTTGACCATGGTTTGATCGGCCTTGTAGTTGAATTATTCTCTAGCAGGCGGCCTACGAAGGTTAAACCGCGGCATGTTCTAATCGGAATCCTAATGTATCTGATTTGTAATTACGTGCTGCATAAATATAATATATGCGTTAATTCTAGCATACATGGAAAATCGCAACTTGATTTGCGACCGCTTTCTCCATTATCGTAGGTGATCTTTTAGTATTTCTTACACACCGTTGTGTCTTAGACATTAGAGTTTTGAGAGGCATTGACCGACGATGTTGCGGAGTGAAAAACATGATTCGTACATCTTCTGCCGCTTCGTAATCCACCCTGTGCTTCCCAAAGCATTCCATTGGATTTCACCATCATTCAATGATGTTTCCATACTTTAGCTGCTAAGCTGATCAAACTGGTGGCCCTGTAGCTGGCACAGTCCATACGTGAACCCTTGCCTTTATATAAGGGCACGATGACTGCGCGTATCCAATCGGTCGGGACCATTCCGGTTCTCCAGCATAATTTGTTCAAAAACCACAAGGCATCCCTAACGTAGGTGCCACCTAATTTGATCATCTTAGCTGTACCCATACCGATTCCCGCTGACTTTCCATTTTTCAAACTTTGTTTCGACCATTCAATCTCATCCATGGTAATGTCTTCATGGTACGCTGGCACTGCTGGGCCATCAAAATCAAAATAACCAGAAAAAAGTTATAACGACTAAAAGAAAATTTGTTCCCAAATTTTTATCTATTTTCGTTAATAACTTTATTATTTTTGATTCTATAACTAAAAGTTGTAGAACCAAAATTGTAGAGAAATTAATTTGCAATAAATAATGTTTTTACAAATTTTCTGTACAACGAATCGTTTGCTCGATAAATCGTAAAAACCATTCGCAGCCTTTTTTTCAAGATGGTGGCCGCGGGACAAGGGTTGCTACCCCACAAACATGGATTTATCTTTACACTACCTCTTGACATCCAAAAAATAAAAAAGCTGAGCCCAAAAAATTGTAACATTTCAATGGAATAAACATCATTTCTCAAGGGGGGGGGGGGGGGGGGGGTGTTGTCACGACCCGGGGGGGGGGGAGGGGGTCAATTGGTTGGTTTTAAAGGGAGTCGCAGTCTGTTGATAAATATAAAACCAGTGAAGGCTAATATAACGTATAGCTGATAAAAATAGCGTAGCTTTTTTGCTTTTTCGTGGGTCGCGACGTAAAAATGGTTGAGAAACAATAGCCTAACATTACGTTAAAATAGCCGAGTCCATTTCTATGGGTTCGTGGAGATACTAATTTATATTACATAGTATCTCAGCTACAATGTAAACACCTTGAATTTTGTTTTTGAGATACAGTAAAATGGAAGTACGGCAGTGTCATCAGTACTAGTGATGTATGCGTGCCCGGCTCGGGCAAGGCCATAACACGCCTGCCTTGTTTTCCTCAACGTGGGCAGAGGTGGTTATGACCACTACGATATTCTAATATATGGAGCAGTTCCACTTATATGCATGCAAATTACACAATATTATATGATTTTTATTATCACTGCCGTAATAGTTAGCCATAGCTGTTTCAGTTACAAACCTTGAGCTTTCACAAAATATTCGCAGACAGACATTGCTTCATTTCGTATATGTGTGTTTCTTTACGAATTTACACAATAATTTTTATTGTTGTTACGTTGTGATATATTAATTATTTTCAATTTTGTCTCCTTTCTAATTGCAGGACGATATGCATTCCAAAAGTGGAGAGAATATGATTTTATACGTAATCTTCAATACATACCAGCAGCGATTAAAGTATCTCTGTATTGGGTTATTTTACTAATGGAGATAAATCATTTTATAATTTCATTAAACAGTCGCATTATCTAAGGGTATCAATATATATATTTTTACATAGTTATCATAATTAGTTCTTTTGTTCCGAGAGACTGTGAGAAATTGTAATTTCGAAGAAATCAACCATCCATCCTATAGTTCAGATGGCTCCTAGTGATTTTTCTGTTCCCAAATTTTAAGTAAGACCTTCGTGGGGAACGTTCGCGCGAGTAAAAGCTCAAGGCGGCAATAAATGATCATTTTTCCGACAAGTAGGATAATATTTACAGGGTTATAAAATATAATATCGAAATGCAATAAATGTGTTGAGTACATCGTGAAATAAAATATATTTGAATTCAATTCGGTTTGTTTTTCACACTGATACTGAGTTTACATTGAACGCCCCTCGTATTATAAATTAAAGTCCCTCGCCGCGTCGAGTTGTTTGTTCGAGCTAACCCCAGAAACTAATGTACCAATTTTCATACGTTACCAATAGAAAGAGCTATTACCTGGGAAAGTTATAGGCTATATAGAGCTATGAATATTTATTTAAAATAAAATGATGATATTTTGAATGAAATCGAAAAAATCGTCGCTACTGATAGATTTAGTGAAGTGCGTATCGTAAATAGTTAAAGTAATGTATGGTACATGTCATCAACAATTCATTTCATCCACCGCTAAACATACGCCTACCCTCTAGAAAACCATTCACCTGTATGGAGTCGATGGAACCAGGTTTGTAGAAACCTCTTGAGGTTGTCGCTCCATCAAGTGGGGGGTCGTCCCACACTGCGTGCACCAGTACGGGGACGCCATTCGAGAACCTTTCTTCCGCGCAAATGATACTTAATATATCTCAAGCGTTAATAGGCTACGGTACCCGCATTACATCAGGTGGGTCGTATGCTTGTATGCCTCCCGACGTAGTATGAAAAAAATGTAAATTTGTTGAGAATATTCCAGGAGAACCCTAACGAACTAAGAAAGGTTTTAGGAAATGTCAACAGGAACGCGTAAATGGTATCGTGGGAATCCTCTAGTAACAGATTTTATTATCTATTATCACTTCTGTCCGTTTTGAAGTTTATAAACTGAATTCTGTATTTGATTATATAATAGTGACCGACCGGCATTGGTTAGCGTAATACAATAAAATTATTATGTCGCTATAATACCTACAGACACTTAGTCATGCCTTTGTCATAATAAAAGTGAGGAGTGGCTTCGTCTCCTATGATTTATCGCAACACCGGTCGCCGCCAAAACAGTATTAATGGTTTCCAACCATGAAAATACCCTTCGGAAGCAGTTTATTTACGTCTGTCTGACGCATCCACGCCGTCGCGCTGGGGCGAGGGTACGAAAATGCAATTTTATTTCCATACTAGCTTCTGGCTGCGGCTTCGTGCAAGGAGTTTGTTTATTGCAAACTCAGCCCGCGGGTACGAGTTCTAATATCTCTTCGACCACCTTATACATGAACGACAAAATATACTTATATCAAAGGTGATGTCTAATATTCAACTATTAAAATATTTAAACGGTTAGAGGAGATTTTGTTTTAACTATTAATACACACTTTTCTATATATTTATTGCGGTTCTTTAAGTTTGTAAAATGAAATGCTTAAGTTTGTAAATGAGATGGTTGCATGCTACAGGAAAAATTCTTGGCCGATTGTTATATACTTTTTTAATCGAGTTGTATTTTGTTCAGTAGAAAGAGATATATTCCATTTTCAAACCGCTTTACCTACTATAACATGCACGGTAAAGATTTATAATAGGTATTCCTCTCAAAAATGTTTCTGTAAGTGAATTTTATCACTGAATAAGTAGATTTTACTCACGAAATCAGACTTGTACGCGTATACAAATGACGCTGTTAGTCTTGCTTACACGGCCTTCTTGGGAAGGAAGTAATTCCTGTTAGAATTAAGGCCGTAATGTAATTTTCTTAGTGAATAAATGCCTTTGCTTTGCAAAATCAATTTCAACGGGAAACAAGAGTTTCACTGCAATTTGTTTTAAATTGTCAGTCTCATGTGGCCGATTACTTCCGTTAAGGTGTTAAATAAAATATAAATACCTACACACGTGACACGTTTCTTTAACACAACATTAACATAACATAGCTCTTATTAATTATGGACTCCTGGTATCACATTCTGATAAAATATGATCAATATAGTCGTGGTAAGTCAGTCTTGGCCTACCCCTGCTCATTCCTTTCTTTTTTCTCTTTCGCGTTGTATTTCATGTTAGCCATTTCATGGAACATATATAATGTAATATCTAAAGATATTTTTGTGTGTTATTCAATTTAATGATAATATTTATAATAAACAAACAATTTATAATATTACATATGATATTGCCTTTTCTAAATAAAATTTATTAACAATAACATATTTTTTGTATTAGAAATTTAAATGTTCTTAGATGTTCACGTACGCCTAATATTCCGCGTTTATAAAGATGGTACTGAACTAAAATAAAATGTAAACACATCGGTGTTAACGTAAACAGTGGTAAACTTGGACATGTATGTAGTCAGTGCTGCGTATCACTTCCTACATTTATTTAAAGGCCACAAGTCAACGACCATCATGTTTCACTTCAGCCCAATGTCCTCTGTCATTCGAGGAATCATTTTTAGTGAAAACGATTCATATAGTATTGAATAGTTTTAACTAAAACAGTACAACTAGATAGCCTATTAAGGAATCTCGCCCTCTCTTATTCTTAGTGTGACAGACAGATGTACGTAGTCGCATCGTAAGGTTCCTTTTTGTTAAGGACCTCAAAGACGGAATATGTGCGTATACTGCAGGAACTTACAAAATATTTGCTATGTTATTAGTGTTCATTGTATGAAACATTGAATGGAAGTAGCGAAGAAACGACAATGACGAAGAAGTGTTTAAGTACTATTACTCATTGGTTGCGTCTTGCTTGTCGTAGGTCGGAGTCTTTATACTCACAGCCTAAATCACTGCTAATTTCACATGTATTTCTTTTAGTATGTCGAAATGACTACACTTTAGGATACGCAAGTATACATTATCAGGTAACCTATTCTGGAGCTCCGGTAAAGCTGAGCTTGAGATGATCGTTAGACATTCTAGATATCAGTAATTCTGTTAATCAATCGAAGTCTCGAAATGAAAAATACTGATAAGTCGATGATATGAAAGTCGACAAACACCAAACAGTACAGAGATTACTGTAAAGTAGTTTTTACGATTAAACTGAGTTCAGCTGTTTACCTGGTTACCTGTTGGAGCAAGGTCTGGCAAGTACGGATGATGACGTTTGGTTTCTAACTGCAGCTCCTGTAGAGTTACAACGGTTTCTCATGCAGTGTGAGGTCTTCCGTTATCATGGAGCAATAATGGTGAAGATCGATTCACGAGTCGGGGCTGTTTCACGCCAGTTTCGCCATCATTGTTCGAAGTTCGGCACACTAAACATCTGCTGTTATTGCTTGACCAGACTTGAGAAAAGCTATAGTGAATAAAGCCATGAAGAGGGCGCCAAACTGTTACCATTACTTTTTTATTGGTAATCTTTGCTTTAGGGCACTGTTGCGGCGTTTGACCTGGGGTCAGGGCCATTGCATTTTTCGCTTACGGTTATCGTAAATAACCCACTTTTCCTCACATGTTCGTCACAATTCGATCCAATATTCCTTCATTTCTGTACCGATTCAATAAGGCAACACAAGTTTTAACACGCGTTTCTTTCTGCAGATCAGCCAAATCATGAGGCACCCATTTATCATTTCTTTTTCTTATTGATTTGATGCAAATCAGTCAATATTGTAGGTAAGGTAACATTAAACAATTCCACGTGGTTCGTTCTTCAAGTCGGAAGTTTCCATTACAAAAGCGTTTAAACCAAAAACGCACGGTGCGTTCATAGCAGCAGTCTCGTCTCCAAACAGCATTGATATTGTGAGCCGTTTCTGCCGCGTTCGTATTCAAAAATTATTCGGATTTTCGAAGTATCCATTATTCCCGTCTTAAGCTGAATAAAAAAAAAACAATCGAAATTCTAAAATCAAATGTTGCACATTTTTAAAAGAAAAACCTCATAATATATGTATAATGCATGTGTTAAAAGTTTCACTCGAAAATGTCACACCATGAAGGTTTAATGTCAATTCAAATTATCTATTACTATAAAACGGCAATTTCATACTTTAACCCCTATTATTTATAGGTAATGAAAAATTATGCGACCAATAAGAATTTACAATGTTCATAATGATTGAGTGCTAGCTGGTTCCGGGGTTTTCTTTGCCTGGGATTTGAATTTTGATTATTTTATGACTTTGTGTAGGTATCTACAGCAAAATCATCTCGAGCTGTTGCTTCGTTGTGATTTGAAAGAGGAACACTCTTGCGTCATCATTCTGATATTTTAGATTAGGGAATAGCTGTAACGCATAAGTTGAAGACAACCCAGATTGGATTTCCTGAAATTTTGAAATATGAAAGCTGATCCGAATTATTTCTAACTCATTTGGAATAACTTTAGGTCGGCCACCGATTAAGTTGAAAATGACATATTGAATTGCATTCAGATATTGTGTATAGAAACTTTATGGAAATCATGGTGTATTATGCGTTCTCGTCATGATTTGTAAGTGCCGCGGGGCGGTCGCGGCGGCCGAGCCGGCGGTGGCGGCGGCCGAGCCGGCGGCGGTGGCGGCGCAGCGCGGCGGGATGCGATGAAAGTGAAATGCGCTCAAGTGCGGTGTGGTCGTTCAACTCGGCACGCGCCTGCATCCTCTAGCGGCCAATCTCGTTGCTCGTATTGTGTTTATGATTTCTCTGTAACAAATCTTAGCCTCCGAGAAGTATATTAGATTTGCTATGCTCTGGCAAAACTATATTTCTCATTCATATCTACACCTACCTTATTCGTATGTGGGTTAGATTACATATATTTCATTTTCTTAGAGGTTTTCTGCTAATCATACAAATTATCTATGCATAATCATTTAACTGTGGTATAGTTTAGAGTTATCCGCGAAATTAGATGGTCTTATGACATTCATACAATATTTTTAAGCCGTCAAATATATGCCTGAGTTTAAATCTTTATCACTGTAGCTTCCTATCGGACTAACAGATCTAATTTCGATTTTTATATGTATAATTGTTATATGTATGATACACCGATATTCCTATCGCTGTATCAGGATTGTGAAGATTGTGAAGAAGTGGATTATCTTTGTACACTTCCAGTGTATACGTTTTTTTACCCGACTACGCCAAAAAAGTAAGTTACATGAAGCAGGGTATGTATGTCAGTGTATTATCTGTGCAGTACTGTCGCAGTACTTAAACTACATAGTCATCTCATTACAACGGATTGATGGCTTCGTTTGCTCTAAGTTTTGCATGTCATAGAATTAGAATGTGTGACGTCATGTCGTAGCCGTAATTTATTTTTTAAGGTTCTATACAGAACTACTTCAAATGGAACTCTGTTACTCTGTTTATCCGTCTGTCATTTATCTGTCACAGTGCTGTACCGTTTAAAGAATTTAAACCGTAATAGGTATACTTGAAATTTTCACAGAATGTGTATTACTATGTTTTTTTGACTTTTCTTCTAGACCCGAGCTTCCCAAAGTGATCTATATCGACCCCATAGGGTCGATTGCAACAAGTAAGGGCTCTATCAGATTCAAACTTTAGTTAGGCAGGGGGTCTATGGAGACCAGAAAATGTAAAAATTACTTGAAATCTCTGTTCTAGACGATGATACGGAATCCTTTGATTGCGAGCCCGATTCGCACTTGACCGGTTGTTTTAATTTTCATTCTTGTAATAATTCAAGATGCGGTACTCTACTGCTACTAGCAACATTACATACTACTGAATTTACAGGGAAGTAAATGCACTTAATTGGCAGAGCTGCGATAGCCAGCGGAGCCACATTACCCTCAAAATTGCCGTTTGGGGTAGACTGATGTCATCCAGCTAGCGTTTAGACGGTAATAGTGAGAAACTCCAAAATCAACACACTAATAGCTAACATATTGTAGTTTTGTATCCTTTAATTTGAAATTTAAATGTTCGTTGGTGAGGAAGAACGGTCCAAAATCGTTCCAATTAGAAAAAAAACATATGGGAAAACGTATGGCCGGCCACTCTGCAGTGCAGAGTCTGCACTTCACTCCCATCAACAGAAAAAGTAACAGCACTCGTCGCTAGATGTCGTACAGGGTTCCATATATTTTTAAAAAATTAAAAATAAAATATTTAAATATTTTTTAAATTTAAAAAATATCAGCTCTGCCTACACAGCTTGCTGTTATTTACTAGTTAGTTTTATACTTTCGATAACCATGGGATTATCATGTAGATAACAATCCAACTACAGCAAAATCCCTTTCTTTCATAAAAAAGCACGGTTAAGAGATGTAAGCATCAAAGCAGCTCGTGTGAGGAAGTACTACCTCCACCACAGAATACCACAGCCGAGTAACAACTCCTCGAGGGTTGTTGTGTTCTTGTGAGTTGAGTGAGAGGTTACTAGTAAGTTTCTAAGGAGTTGCTGTGTTAACAGACGGTGACAGACGGACGGATGGACGGACAGCGGAGTCCGAGTAAATAGGGTCCGTTTTACCCTTTGGGTACGGAACCCTAAAAAGGAAGGTTCCCGATACCCTACTCGATGACACACGCGGTCGACAAAGGATTTGTGTGGTCACTGTAATTGATTGCCACAAACATGGTTCAATTGTAATTCTGTTTTTTTATCTTGTTGACTTTATTTCGCGTGTTATTATTATTAATTAGCATGTGTTCGTTCGTTCGTCGTTCTTTCGCCGCTACCGTATTTGGTCGTGTGGCGAATACCAAGTCGGTGATCTAATGTCAAACGCTCGATAATACATCTCGTGTTTTTACCTTCGGACGACATTGAATCCGTCGGTCACGGCGATGACGGTGTATGTACACGGTGACGATGATTCCTCTAAATCTATGTTAATTATAGTAAGCAACTTATATCCGCAATGGTGTTAATTAAGCATGTCATTAGGATCGAAAGTCAAGGTTAACTAACGTCAATGTATCAAACATTATGATCCGAGAGTGATTAACAACAAACAATAATGATAGTATACATTTATTGTTACTATGTGGTTATGTTTAGAATAATCTCCATAAGCAGATTCAAGATTGATACAATTCCAATACAAATTATCACATTTACATTATTTTTGAAGTAAACATTTGGTTTGCTTACAAAATTCTAATGAAATGTTGGCATATTGTGTATACTGCTATACTCAATGTATCCCCAAAGTTCCCCAAAGAGGAGGGAAGAAAAGACGTGAAATATTTTCACAATTTTTACCCGAATATGAGGAACATAGAAAGGTTTATGGTAATATAGCAGTATGTACATATATGCGTATGGACGCTGTTGGAATGAGTGGGCAGGTTTTATTTTTCTATATAATTAATTTTTTGTACATACACATTATGATGGCGTAACGTCATCATAAAAAATGGGTCCTATCGAGTTTGGTATAATTCGATTGGGCTTTTTAAATCAATACAATGTTCCTTTAATCAGTTTTCATCTAAAAAATATTAAGGAAACTGAAAATTTTGTATTTTATATCATGATTTACACTTTTGGGTAAGGTACTTACGAGTGTATATTGAAATCGGTCGTAACACGGGATTGGACAACATTTCAAAAAGTGATTGAAATTAATAATAATGGATATTTATCACCATATTTTTTTTCGGATTTATATAGGTACATATTTATCACTTCGCCACGGTCGTTCGACGGCGATTGAGAGTCAAGGCGAGGCATTGGCTGTCAGCCTAGATATACCAAAGGCGTTCGATCGGGTCTGGCATCGGGGTCTTCTATCGAAGTTACCATCGTACGGACTGCCTGAGGGTTTGTGTTGTTTGTGCGATGGGTTGCCAGCTTCTTATCCAGCTGACGGTGGTAGACGGTAGTTACTCCAAAAGCATAGATATATGATGCTGACGTCCCAGAGGACTACTACACATCAATGACATGTTGTCAATCGACAGCATTCGTTGTTATGCGGACGACAGCACCAGATACTTACTATGCAGCCCGTGTTAGCATCGATCGTTCCCTTATGGAGGAAAGCAGCCTTAGACTTGTATCTGAAATAGAGGGTATTATGTGTAAAGTATCTGACTGGGGGCGTTTGAACTTGATCCAATTCAACCCTACCAAGACACAAGACTGCGCGTTCACCGCTAAGAAAACCCAATTCCAGAACACGTCGATCACAATTGCTAAGAGTATTAGGATTCTCAGTCACCTGGAGGAGTAGGTCAAGCTGGCGTCCAAGAAACTCGCTGTGCTCGTCAGAGCCAAACAATACTTCAGCTCGGGGCAAAGACTTATGTTGTATAAGTCCCAAGTCAGACCGCATATGGAGTACTGTAGCCACCTGTGGGCGGGAGCACCTGGATACCAGCTAGGACTTTGTGACTTCGTGCACAGACGTACATGATAATGCACTAACATACATACACTATTCATATTACTTCAATTACCGCTACTTATTTGGCTTTTTTATTTATATTCCAGTTTATCGCTTGTATAGCTTGAGATGCAGGGCCTTGGAAATATATATTTTTTTTTTGCAAAAACTACCGATTCCAAAGTTATTATTGCTATTATATATTTCTTTACAGCATTCTGATATCTTCTCTTCCACCTCCCGCTATCCCGACCCATTACTCCATATAAAATCGAGTTCTTTCAATTTCGAAATTTTCGTCCCCATCATCTCATACATACTCGTACATTGTACAAGCCTTTTTTTTTAGTGTTATCACGTTTCCTAATCCATTGGAATTGGCGGGGTCCGCTACCTAAGCCAAAGGATGTGGTGAAGATGCAGATTGTTACATGGAGCGACTGCCATCAGATCTCCACAACCCAGAGTGAAAACCAGACCTTCCTTAGGATAGGTCACAAGTATTTCAAAATATAATTACTTGCGGCTTTTTTTTCCTTCACGGACGTGTAAAATTGTATTTACAAATATGTATATAAATCCGAAAACACAGTAAGTTACTGATAGGTACATTCAAGGATTCGCAGCGGAAACCAGTTACTCAATAGGCCGGTTCTTTATCAACTATATATATATCATTGTTCACTATTTTCAGGAACACCGTTCCTATATGAAATCTATATGTGTGTCTGTGCGTTTGTCTGTCGCTTTTTTTTTCGAATATTCGAATTTTACTTCAGATTCGGATTCAGCATAAAAAAGTAGGATAGGAATGTTCAGAAACACCTTTCCTATCTCTTAAAGGCATGGTCAAAATGGCCGACAAATTAAAAAAAAAATGAATTGTTATATAATTGACGAGCCAGGTGTTCCTCTGGCAATGCAAGCTTGCGCATTCTCAACTGGTTTAATGTATGAATTCATTATTAATAATTGTAGTCCTCAGTATAGTGGTTACAATGTAACAACTGCACCCGCGTTTAGGGTAATAACTACGAGGCTGAACGCGAAGTACCCTGTAGCAGATTTACATTGCATACAATCGACGTTTTAAGGAGTTACAAGCAAGAGAGTGAGTCAAATTTTCATTGATGCACGCCCTTTGAGCCTTATTAGTGTGTACATACATCACTTTAAGTATAAACATCCAACAGGACGTGTGTATTACTTAATTTACCATTCCTACTATTCCGTCCTAAGTAAAGGAGATTTATGTTCTCGTACTTATTAAAATCACACTGTGAACATAAAAAGCACACGGTTTAAAAGTCATGAAAACTTTAACAATTTGTCATATTTTTGAAACGGTAACAATTCAGACAATCACTACGTGGTCCTGAACGTATTCAGTAAAGGCATCAGTGTAATAATATTATTACACTGCAAGAGCGTAACTGCTGTACTATAAATGAGTTTATTACAAACATGATTTTCCTGCAAACTAATGTGTCATTTAGTCGTTCATATTGTATAGTCATTACATTCAGCGAACACGCTTTGAATAAATTAAACCGAAGCAACGTGCCTTCGACCTTCATCATTGTGTGCTCAGATGTATCAATTGTCTGGTATATAATTCATTTTATTCATTTACTTCACACGAATCTTCAAACACATCTATTGTTTTACTATTACTGTTTACAGGTATAGCTGTGCTAAATATTTAAATTTCACAGCTTCCTTAGGCGGAATTCAATTTTCAACAAGTAGCTATCAACGTTAACAAGTCACATCTTCATGATTTGAACTTTGGTTACAGCTTTGACATTGAGGACCGGAGAGTAAAGATTATAATTATATATATTTATATCGTCAATCGCGTAAACAAATATCGCCGATTAACATTAACATCGAGTTGTCTATGTCAATAAGTATGCCCTTTCTTAGGGTCAATTATATTCTACTTACCAGAGAATAAACAATCAGACGTTACTGTTGGCCAGTATCTGTAGATATTAATCGATCTTTATAACTATGTTACGTAAGGTATGTTATTATATCACACCAAATATATACGAAGGGTGTAAACTGTCAAAAACATTTTTTTTTTCATCTTATATAATCATGTCAACTAATAACAATGTAACATGCTGATATTATGCAAACGTGACGACGAGAGGGTGTATTTTATTACCTTATGTTATTTATTGAGGAAAACAATAAAATTACAATGTAGCTTAAATTCTAAAGTCATTGTAATGCATAAATTTATCCTATAACCATCACCATTATCCACAAAAGTAAATACATGTACATTTTTTATAAAAATTTCATTACATCAGTTGTCGAAATGTGAAATGTGGCGCTCAATTTCATCCCAAATCGCTAAAGCAATTAAGCAGATTAATTTATAGTGGGTGTATTTTGACGTAACTTATCTGTGATTAGCCTTTCAATTTAATCGCACCAACAGTTGTCATTTAAAAAAAATATAAAAATATATAAAGTAGATTTTTTTGCAACTTAAAATAGCCAAAATACCACCTCGCATACCTTAATTTTTGAATTATCTACTGTGTCTTGGTTATTTCCAGTCCAGCACTCCATTATTGATAGTTAAACTGTCCCACTAAATGTGTTATGATACAACGTAACACAGTGTTCGGATGCATTTGACCGTGGTATGTTACGTTAGCATTGCGTGATAATAACAAGTGGCCGCGATGGAAAACATCGGACATAAATGTAAACGGACTGTGTGGCCAGTCAAGCGTGCTGAAAAAACAGCAATTAACTACCAAGTTGCATCACTTGCGCAACAGTTGTCGCATAGATGCACTCGTTTTCTGTACTGCAACGTACCGAATATAGTCCAAGAACCAGTAACATCATCTGAGTATTGACTAATCGAGGTTTTAAAACATTTTATGTTTATAACATTAGATTTTGTACGAATTGTCGAGTATATTTTCCTCGATGAATGAACGACTGATCAAATCATTGACTGTTACAATTTCAAAACATGATTATCAATAATCTTGATCGTTATATAAGCGCACAACACAAGTCACAGCCGCACGTAGAAGAAAGTGGGCGGGTGCAGCGCTCATTACGTTTTCCTGCCAAGTAGCTGCCGGCCATAGCGGCCCCGTTCAGGGAACGCGGGACTAGATTGCCCTCGCTGCTAATTCTATACACAATTAATCAACGACCACTCGAGCTACTTACGAAGAAGCGATGTCATGATTAGTCTATTCCTTCCTGTGCGTGTGTACCTTGAAAATGTAATAACGTGGATTGCCTTATTATCCTATCAACAGTTTTCCAATATGTTACGTAATATGTCCAATGTGTGTTCGTACGCTAAATAAGTCACAGTAATCACTATTGGCGACATGTTGTTATGGCACAGCGATTACTTACCATGTGGTCATGGTCCGCTTGTTAGCTCTATACGTATCGGGCGAGGACACGAGAGTGAATCACCGAGCCACTCCTCGAACGTTCCCCCTTTCCCCCCTCCATTCATAATAGCAAATTATTCTGGTAAATTTTTTGTCATTTATTTTCCAAGTAAACTTGGCAGGTACACACCTAATGATAAAACAATTTATTTTAGATTGGACAATTATTTTAATGTTTCTGTTCATTAGTGTTATCTAATACACGAACTATACATTGAAATATTGAGTACTTACTTTCACAATTGTAATACGTATCTAATTATACAGAGCGACGAAGAAGTGATTGTCAATAAGGTGGGATATGATTCTTCACATTCTTATGAACAATTTTTATTGCTGCTAAGTTCAAGTGATAATGTCAACGTTCGTACTTTTTTATTACATTCGTAATTCGTTATGTTATTGACTAGAATTAATAATAATATTAAAATAAAATATCTCAAAATATATAAAACTGTGTTTAAAACTACTTTTTAATTAATTAAATATAGTATGTGCAATTTATTAGGTATAGTTTGAATTTATTGGGGAATCATTTTTTATTATTATTTATTTTGACGAACTCGGTGGCTCAGTCGTGAAAGACGCGACTTTGACACCAAGGCTCGTGGGTTCGATTCTCACTCAAGACAAACATTTGTGTGCATGAACATGTCTATTTGTCTTGATCTGGGTGTTTTAAGAGAGGTAGGGCGCATCAAAGCAGTCTGTCTGGGGAAGTACCTCCACCTCACAGAAAACCGCGGCCAAATAACAACTCCCAAGAGGGTTGTTGTGTTCCTGCGTGTGAGCGAGGTCACCAGTAAGCTCCTAAGGAGTTGCTGTGTAAGCAGCAGAGGAGGAGGAGGATTGACTGAATAAAGAGAATCTTCCAAACCTATCGAGTGGAGAATCAAAGTAAACATTTATGAAAGATAATTTCAAAAATATATATAACTTACATGTTTAAAGGTACTTTCTAATGAATAAAATAATTAAACGTGTTGTTATTAGAAATAATAGGAGACATTTTTAATTTCTTTGTAAATTGACTTGTTACAGTGTTGGACAAGAAAAACCTGTTAATATAATTGTCGATTCTATTGCATCATTTGATATCATTTGTGTGTATCTTAGGGAATTCACACTCAGCTTTCCTTTGTTAGGGGCTTCAAGCGTGTTTATTTCTATAGTATAGACGTGAAAGTACCTGATATTTAGACGTGAAAGTAGCTAAATATTGACTATTTCTAATTTTATTATTTACATTAAGTTTTGTTTTCGTGCTTGAAGAAGGCGTATTAATATGAATATATAATTTATTAAAATAGGCCTTTCAGTTTAGAATTAATGCGGTATTTAAACGTGAAGGTGTCTTACGTTGCAATGTCGTCGGCTTGACACAAAATAAAAATAGCAATTTACTATAAAGCTGAAATTGCTTGGCCTTTTAAAGAAACGTTGCCTGTAGGCTCGACACTAAACACATAAAATGATAAAAGGCGGCGCCTAGCTGACCCACAAATTGAGAAATGAAAGCATAATGCTTCATTAATTATCAGCTCAGCCAGTTCCGTCCGCATATGTTACTTTATTATCATACTTATATGATATAGCGTATATTTTTGTTACCTTATTTTTAACCACGTGAAAGAAAACTGTTTCTGGTATAAGCACGTGATGTGAAGGGAAGAAACCTATGTGACAAAGAGTAATGAACATGGATGTCGTATACATTTTTTATATATACTAACCGTAAATTACTTAAACTTTGCGATTTCATAATTTGTTTTTGTTCCGTCACTGAAATAGGCGATTATCTACGACCTGTATTTTGAACTTGAAACCGTGGTAATTGTGATTTTCGCAATGGTGCGATGTTGACGAAATATGATTTCTACAAGTTGTATAAATTTTTTTCAACAATTTATTTTTTTATTGTTTACAAAAATTTCCTTACACAATGTATCATAATTAAATATGGTATGAAAGTAAATTGTATGCATAATAGCAGTACATAAACTAATGAAGAAAAATCATATGCATTTTACATCATATTTGCATGATTCTTCAATGATTGAAACAAAACAATTTTTTTGATAGACTGTTTTTTGTATTCTTGTTATTTTGCCGTTTGACATTAAATATATATATATTTTTTATTTGAACTAGGGGAGCTGGGCGTGCGTCGCATTGGCAGAGCTGCTTTTGCACAATAAGTAAATAACAGCAAGCTGCGTAAGCAGAGCTGCTAACCCTAACCCTTGTGTCAATAAATATTTTGACAATTAATTTGATCCGGAATATAAATTAGCAAAACTTGAAATGAGCTCGCCATACGCTCTCCAATAGACTTTGTATTGGAACGGTTTTTCGGGCGATAACATCACTTATCGATATCCTTTATTTAGCTAATCGAAATTTAATCTATTTTAGGGGAATCTTCAATACTTAAGGTACATTCACGTCGAACAATCAGCTCTCTAGCTTCTAAACTGAAGGAGTACAACGTGGAACAGTCGAAAACCGCAAAACTGCAAAAAAGACAATTTTCTCGGGTATAAAGCTTCGCTGGCTAACGCAGCTCTGCAATTAATTTATTTTACCCTCAATCTTAATGATAGTGGTTAGATTAAATCTGTTGTTGCATTAGTGTAAATATCGGAGACCTCAGTGTAAATACCGACGATAAGTATGCTCACTAGACACCAGTATAACCATGGGTCTGAAGGGGTAGTTGACCATAAGAACTCCTCAATGTTTAACTGTAAGTCTGTCTAAATGGGCTCATTTTTAGAGCAATTTTAAGGGGGTTTTTAACTGTAATTATATTATATCCTATATGCGCGTATGTATACTCACTCTTGTATTATACCAACGACTTTTTATTAAGTGTGATTTAAATGTAATCATTTTTTTTTTGTCTAGTCCTAGTATTTATATGTTTAGGATAAATGATAATTCGCTATTGTAGTGTCGAGTGACTTAAACCTTACAGCAAAACCTTTTGTATGTTACGTGCCAATGTGAACCCGGACATGTCAAATTCACCAAAAAATATCAACTATCACGTGACTGGAACAACATATACCGTCTGTTTTCACATCACGACATTTAATGGTTTCTTTCTGTTTGTCCATAGATGATGAGGTGTAAACAGATTTGGTAGGGCGTCGGAGCGACATGAACTCTGACGTGCACAGACATCAGGCGCATCCGCCGCTTGCGCAGGTACCATAATACTACATAGGATTACTTCACTCATCCCTAGTATTAGATGCATGTGTCCCTGGTATTATTATATACACTGCTCCCCGGTAGGTTGACTGTATTAGCCGTAACACCAACAAATCTGACTCTTCTTTCGCACTTGAATTGTTCATAGGTACCATAGACAACGT
This sequence comes from Pyralis farinalis, assembly GCA_947507595.1. Taxonomy (NCBI): domain Eukaryota; kingdom Metazoa; phylum Arthropoda; class Insecta; order Lepidoptera; family Pyralidae; genus Pyralis; species Pyralis farinalis. The sequence continues at coordinate 21,873,553 of OX382274.1, forward strand.
ACGTAAATGTGGATTTGACGTTTGAACACAACTTGAGAATGGCATATTTTGATGGCTCATATAGGTTTAAAATGCACAACTAGCCCACAACATCGTTTATATGAGTGGTACTCGTAGGTTGCTTATGTTACTCTATGTTGGATGTTTTTTATTTATTTATTTAAACTGTATGCACTATGGTTTACAGCGGCGGGCTTAATGCTGTATAAGCATTATCTACAGTCAACCTATGGGTTATGTAGGTAGTGTAGAGAATAGTAGGTGCACAAGAGAACGTCATCAAAAAATAAAATATTAACCAGGGTACAACGAAGGGTGAGGCTGTATGCAGAGCGAAGATTCTTACAATGAACAGTTATTAAATTTTGATCAATTAGCAAATCGTAGAAGCACTGTCATACAGGAAGAGAAGAGTAGTAAGAATGCCTTCCTGAAAAATCATACATGGATGTCGCAATGAACGGGCAACCTTTGATATTGTTGGCGATAATTTCGAGTTGTATGTAAACATTATTAAAATTTAACCATCTCCACCCTCTCTATCTACATATCTACGAAGTTTGCAATCCTAAAAATCTGCGAAGAGTTTGATTGGGTGATGGCTTCCATCGGCTGATGACGAACCCAGACTTAATTCATATGTCACCAGCACCTCTTCGCCTTGCAATAAAACTAATAGTGGGTTAACTACGTGCGGGTTTTACTTCACCGGCGAGCAAGTGAGAATAAACATGTTCATATATCCGAAACCACGAATTTCGAACCAAGGACTGTCAGTTAATAGGATGGTTCTTTATCCACTGCTCAAGTAAAGGCCCTTGTATTATATCGAATTATTCTTATACACATACGTGACGTTTACTTTGTAAATAATCGCATTGTAGTAATGTTTGCAATTGTATAGTTTATTGAATAGGAGACCGATTGCAGCACATTCTTATTTGATGGATATCAGTATTTATACCGCCCGGCGGCCGTGTAGGTGCGCCCCCACAACGACATGCTTTCTTTAACGTTGAATTATATCGTTATAACCGGAAATATTACCAAATGTTTATCTTATTGCACAAGTCGCACACGTCGTATCTACTATTGTCACTAGATTAGCCCGCTTGTAGACAATTTCTTAATAAATAAACTTTTAACTTTATCTTAGGTTTACACGATTATATATTAATTATTATACAGTCTTCCTGCGTTCGTGGTCCAGTCTTCCTGCGACCACGGACGCTGCAAAACATTCGAAACGTCATGTTCAACAAAATAAATAACACACGCGAGACTTCCGTTAAAAATTGTTTAATTAAATTTTAACTTTATGTAAATAAGAATTATTTTTTTAACAAATAATATTATGTTCGAATCAAATATTTATTGATGATACCGTTGATCTGCATGTTTATGTAAGTTAACGTACGTACTTAATGTGTGTACGAACGCTATTGTTCAAGAAAAATCAAGAGTAATGTAATAATGATGAATAAATACCAAGGATTTTGCTTTGTTGTCTGCTATCGAACAGGACATTGTTTATTTATATTTTATTGAGAATTATTAAAGCAACCTCATTGCATATCATGCGGACGCGGTGTTTGATTTAACGATAAGAGATCTAATCGTATTGTAGGTTCTTAAGAGCGCGACTTGTATTGTTTTTGTTATAGATTTTCTATGAATATACCTTTGTCCAAATATTACACATATTTATTGTGACCTAGTTTTTTAATAGATTAGAATAAAATCTCCATAGAACCCTTAAGACAGTTTATTCGGCATAAACGCAATTATATACAAGAATGTGGTACTACTAAGCTGGACCGATGTTTGAGGCCGAAGGTTGTACCTATGTATATATTGGAATCTAAGAACCGAACCTTAACTGAGTGTAGTTGTAATGACAGCACAGTAATATGGTGTCACCGGCATGATTATGGAGGTTGAAGATGCCCATACAAACTCTACGGCTCAGAATGAATCCATTCCGTTTGGGCTAGTTTGGATTGTTTGTTAATCGTTTGCCAATACAGCGTCGTGTCTGTAACTATATATTTCAGTAATTATCATATTCCCTGTTTGGCTATTCGTAGCGTCTTGTCGCTTGTAGACACGCGTAGCGTGCACCTTTGATTTTACTAACGATTTATCTTCCTGCACTTTACAATTCCGTACTGAAGTCTAAATGCGGACATGACTCCAAAAACGTTAAAAAACAAACAATACCAGATTATGCACCAGCTGGTAGCCGTGCGAAGTCGAGAAATAAGAATATATGTATTGCGTTTATAATACTGCCCACAAAAAGAGTGTAGTCGGTACCTGTACACAAAAGTTTTGGCGCAGAGCCAATGTTTTTCGTTTCGTTAGGTCATTACGTACGGTTATATGCGGTATTTATCTTTTGTTCAAGAACTATCAATCCGATAAAGCGTCGAATAATTACGATTACAGTGGTGTGTAAGCGGCCACTTCACCGATATAACGTCTGGTGTTCCAGCGGTAATGTCCTCATTATGAGTACGCGCTTGTTTGCGGTATACATAGTTTTAAATGAGTACTTTGCATTCATGTCTTGTTTCAACAGTATGTCGACTTGGTAATGGAATTTAAGGATTAAGGAGAACGTTTGTAGCATTCACGTACGATGTTAATACATTGTTTATAATCCAATGCTCCTTGAAGACAACATTATAAGTACGGTCAAAGCATAACGTACTAATAATGTATGACACAATTTATTTCTTTCCCTTGGTTGTTGTTTTACCTGCAATCATTTATCTGTTCTTTGTTGATCGGCTATAAATTGTGTACTGTGTAAAGATAATTCAAATTCAATGACCTACAAGGTACGTTATTAACATACCTTCTTTATTTTTTAAATATTCCGGATAGCCTCTAGTCACTAGATTCTGATGTCAGCTTGTCTAATATAAAGATCTGATCGATACCACAATTTGAGGTGAAAATCGGTTCAAGGTTGTTTAGATTCTAAGGCGGAAAATACTCGTTATATACATTGAAAATAACAGAAACTGTTTGTAACATCATATCTCTACCAGTCATTAGGTATTTTGCTTTTCCATATATTCACACCTACTTGACGTCACTGTATGTTGATTCATTCAATTGTAGTTTAATAATAATTTATAGTACTTAGTGGATGTCCAAAAGTGTTATTCAATTTGGTAGCTGCGTGAACACGCAACCATTGAGCTGCGAACGAAGGTTTGGGCCTCGTCCTTGGAAATTTATTCTTTATGTAAAATTTTATGCGAGCGAACGTGTGTGGTATGTACAAGAGTTTTACAAAAACAAACATTCTTTCGAACAATATTGCACCGTGAAACTTTTCTTCTCTCTATCATTACAAGTCGAACCGGTCTTCGCGAATCTCTACCGTACCCATGTTTCTGAAGGGCCTGCAATAGAGATAAGAAATCTTTCACTACGCTTTGTCGCCAGAAAATTTATTTCATTTAAAACTCGACTCACTAACTGCAGTGAAATACTAAATAGTGAATAAAGTATCCGAGGGCGTGGCTGGCCATTAGCACAAACCGCACTCCGCGCTCAATGGCTGGGTTATATAGCGAATAAATCTTTTGTGGCGCCCTGTATAACAATATGGTTTTGTTGTACAGCACGGTGTGCACGCGGGCACGCAGAGCGTGGGCCCGTGCGGCTGGTACTCTGCATCGGCGGCGGCCGCGCCCGCCGCGCACGCCGCGCCCGCAGCGCCTGCGAGGCTCAAGCGCGCTCAGCCGCCGCACCAACTGCCGGTTAGTCGACTCGCACACTACCTACACTCATTGGAGCGCTCGCATATTATTGTTGTGTTCTTCTCGCCTTCCCTCTATCCGTCCGTCTGTCACGAAATTTCAGAGCGAATCAATAAATGCAGGCTTGAAATTTGGCATAGATAGATAGATTCGATGTATTGTAAGTGTAATGCTGTGGTTAAGTAAATGAAAAAGTAAAGTATTTAGAGGTAGGTCGGTATGGTAGCTGCGCGGGGGGAACTAAAATGACACTTGTGTAAGAAAGGTCTCAACAAACGGGTGTCCGTTATGTTGCAAGTGTCTCAGAGTAGCATCATATCAGGTGGCCTGTATATTTCTTTGCATCCTAATTGGTGCATGAAAAGTTCAAGGTTTTTATATTTAATATATAAATTTTAATTGGCACGTCTACCAATTAGGTTAATATTTTATGAACTAGATCCGGTGGGAAAGAACAAATTATAAGAAATTATAACGACGAGTCATTGTAATCGTGCGCTTCCTCAAAAGATCATCATCTTCACTGAAGAGACGATTGTGTATAACTTAAAGAAACTTTTTAAGAGAAGTAGGGCACATCAAAGCAGCCCGTCTGGGGAAATACCTCCACCTCACAGAAAACCGCGGCCAAATAACTCACTAGCCTAGAGGGTTGTTTTGTTCCTGCGTGTGACTGGGGTCACCAGTAAGCTCCTAAGGAGTTGCTGTGCTAGCAGCAGAGGTGGCATCGCGCGAGTGATACTTGTATTGCGAGCGTTCATAGGCTAACCACTTTCCATCAGGTGAACCGTATTATATGCCGCTTGTATGCCTACCGACGTTGAGTCCCGAAGTATAAATTTTGATGATGGATATTGGAAAGAGCCCCTTCTAGATCAGATGGGGCCACGTAAAACTATATTGGCATACATAATTAGGTAAGCAACATAGCGTCCGGGCCCGCACATCATACAGGCATACACATAGCACGGAATATGTAAGACTACGTGTTCTACCGTGCACATACGTGAAGCAATTTCACGTATGTGCACGGTAGAAGCGCCATTTACAAAACGTAAATTTCATGAAGCGCAACGAGTGGGTCAAGGATAGTTAATGTTCCGCTGTTTCTTCGTTGTAAAGTACGATGCTTTCAAACACAAACACATAATTGTTTTAGTGATTTCATATAATTATTAATTTCATGAGTGAGGATCGAGTCCGTGGTTATCGATTTGCCTACCCCGTAAGGGACTTGGTGTGAAGATGTAGATAGATAGATGGACTTTGAAGAGTAACATCTTCCGAATATAGTTTTTCTGATTGTAGTGTACCTCTGTACCCGTTTACATATGCGTTTAGCAATTTGGTCGTAAAAATTAACGAGCATATGTATAGTACCTATAGACTAGAGTTACTTTTAATGATATTAATTTGAAATTTATTTATACACACGTACGTACTTTTTAGTCTTGTAAGCACAAATATATGACGTCGGGAGGCATACAAGCATACGGCCCACCTGATATAAAGCTGTTACCGTAGTTACCGAACGCTTGCAATACATTAAGTATCTCACGCACGATATTACCTCCGCTGGTACTCCTGAGGAGCTTACTGGTGACCTCACTCACACGACAATCCTCCGGGGAGTTGTTATTTGGCTGCGGTTTTTTTGTGAGATGAAGTTACTTCCCTACACAGGCTGCTTTGATTCACCCTACCTCTCTTAAAAACACCCAGACCAAGACAAAACAGACATGTTCATCCACAGAAATGTTTGTCCTGTTTGGGAAACGAACCCACGAGCGTCGATGTTAAAGTAACGTTACTAACCACTGCGCCACCACTCGGTTATGTCACGAATATTTTCATTTCTCTGAAACTGATCGAATCATAAATATGATATTAAATGTAATATGTCTGTAGACATTTCGATAGCATGGATAATCAAACGAGGACAGGATATATTTAATGTAAGTAAGTAGGTATTAACTAGTATAGAAACAGAAGGCGGTTGTTATTTTATTTATGTGTCTTTGTCTACATTGCATTAATCGATTCGGAGACCTGTAGCCGAGGACAAACATCAATTACACCCATAACAATTGATGAATAGGTGGGTACACGATGAAAATAATTAATGCCTCTACGCCCATACAGACAGACATATATATACAATATGTGTCTGTAGTGGAAATGTATATAAATAAAGAAAATTAAAGTGTCTCTTTGGAATGACAAAATAACAGCTTTTAATAAATGCATATTAATGTATACACGTACATATGCCAGAAATCAATATTTTTCAATGTTTGTCTGTCTGTTTGACTTATTTCAAAACGGCTGTATCGAATTTGACGGGACTTTATAAAAACATAGGCATCTTTTATTTTATAAAAATCATTAGGCTTCCGCGGGAAAACAATAAAGCGCATGAAATTGTGAACAAATTCTAATTCCATGAGGTCGAAGTTGCCAGGCATTATCGGCAATGCGAGACCTATTACTTTAACGAAATGTTATAAAAGCATCTAAAAAAATATACTAGCCGCCAGACCACCTCTAGTGGTCCTCAGTCCTTGGAGCGATCAAGTTGAAATCTTTATTTGTTAATAATGGCTAAGTATGTCACTTAATTTGAAAGCGAACCACAGAATATCTCGTAGTACTGATGATGAAGCCACAGTCCCACGGCATGTGTTACTTATAGGAAAAGAAACTTATTAGGTGTGATATTGGTTTTTCACTCATTGCGCTTCACTACTGTGTATAAAACTTTAATGACATCAAGACGATGAATGGAACCGTTCCCACACTTAGAAAGTGAGTCATTGCAGATGAAAAGCATTTACTCTCCGAAGGCGGCCATTGTTGCGATGTTTGGTATAGGTGGATCGTATTTGCACATAAATAGGAAAGTTATTTTTATCATAATCAAACATTGTTCCAGACCGGAGGTGGTGTGAGCGGCAGTAATGGGCCGCACGCGCCTCTCTCGCCCTCCGCATTGCAGAATTCCGTTCCACTTAATGTAAGTGCTAAAAAAAATACTTTTGCATAATTTATTTTCGACAGAATGTATATCTACGGTTGTCTAAATTCATTTCGTAGAATTATTTCAAGAATGTGCAAACAAAACGTACATGATGAGATGTGGTTACTGTAATGCAACAGACATCGTGACTTTTTGTGTGTAATTTATCGATATAGTGTTAAGAGTGTTGGATTGAAGGAATCACCAAAGCAACCAAGTAACGTTCGTCCCGCATCATGGTGCTAAAACAATATTGTTGGGGAGGCGTGCATTAAGAAATTGCTACCTTAACATGAACTAAATAATATGTCTTCAAAAACCAAACAAATGAAGGTACTTTGAAAATGCACTGTTGCAGATTCATTACAGTGCCAGGTGCGTCCATTGACCGGCATCACCTTTATTACATATTTATTGATATACGTATTTTTGTAGGGTATCCTGTATTGCAGTGGTTTTCCATGTCTAAAATACTAGACACAGCTTTGATAACAATGCTGCTTAACTTTTTGTACAAGAATCGAACATAAGTTTAGTGTAAATACATTAATTTTAATCAGTATAAACCGTTTGTCAACAGAATATAATGTCGTCGTCGGTGCGGGCGCCTGCGCCTGTCGGGCCTGTCTCTACAGCTATGCACACTTCGCAGACATCGCCCGGTACGTTTACTCTCCTTAGTGTGTAGTGTTCTTGCAACACTGCCAGTCTTGAAAGCGATCCCATGTATTTTGAATAGCTCTGCATTAAAAACTTAGCTGCAAGCACGCATAACGCCGCGAATGTTCTACTTAGTTCATTTTAGCCGCTCTGACTGCACTAATCGTGCTCATATGCCGTTGTATTTCTTGGTGGTGTTATTAACGTGGCATAATGACCTTAATGATCCCAAGCTAAGAAGCCAATTTCAACGGAGAAATTACCTTATTCAAAATGGACATTCTTAATTGTGGCTAACATTAGCCTATGAACACCAAACATAGATATAAAATTCACACACCAAACAACAATTAGAGTGAGTGAGGTGTGTAAGGACCGAATCTTATGGCGCTTAATTCTCTCTGCCTACCCTGAAATGGACTTGGAGTAAAGATGTGTAGTAGTAGCTCAAAATTCTACTATCCTCTAATGTGTCGCCTTTAGTTCCATCATAATATTATTATGTACTGTATGTAGCCAGTGCACATAACTAATTTATCCAACCGACTTCAGGGTAATCTTCAAATTTTAATAAATAAATGCGCCACGAATGGTCAACAGACATCACGCCGCTGACGCTCAGCTGAGCGTTGACCATTGTATATTAACCTTTCGTGACATAAACGTATTTACCAAAATTTTTAGTATTTCATAACAGGCTCAAGGAACCCAACGAACTTCGCAAGGACTTTTTTTATACCACTAATGTGCAAACACGTATACGGCCTGCCTGATGGTGTTACTGTAGCTTATGAACATTAGCAATACCAGAGGTGTCACTCGTGCGTTGTCCACCCTGTAAAAACCTCTTCAGGCCTTTCTGGAGAAATCTCTTGCTGTAAATCCTAGGGAAAACCTCGATAGAAAGTTCATTTCACAACTTAAGTGTTCTCGGTGGAAAAATTCACTGGAAACGCACAGCAAGTGACCATTGCGGTTCTAGTGTGTGAGGATGAATTCTCAGCCGTCGGCAAGCCGTGCGATTGTAAAACGAGGCTGTTGACATCATATCAACTCCTCGGAACACATCCACAACAATTGTACAATCGGTAGAATACCCCTGACGTTTTGCTGTCTGACCCACACAAATCATGAATGTCGAGAGACCAACTCACACCAGACAAGTGATATCTTTGGCATTCATATTCAAGTTAGACGTAAAGAGATTACCTAGTCTAGGCTTTCTCTTTGGCACTGTGGGCCAAACTACCATCTGGTTTTGACTGCCATCTGCCACTGCCATCGCAGTGGTGGCATGGACGGCCGACCGAAGTTTCCTTCGGCAGCCTTAACGAGCGACCAGAGCAAAGCCACGTGCCATGGTCTAAGCCTAGTAAGCAGCTTGCTTTTGTCTTTTTTTCATTGACAATTAACCACGATCGCCTTTTGGCTCCCACAGTAGCCACGTTCGGAATGTTGCATGCCATGTCCTCCACAATCGCTACCGCCACCTGTGGTTGCACAGGAATCAATATCCTCTGATTTGAAACATATCTGCCTCCACGGGTACAATGCATATAATTCTCGCAATTCATCTATCTGCTTTATTTATAGTGCCTTCACACCGAGGTAAGTCACATCGGAGGCATGGTACTTGCGACCGGATGAGACAGTGGTCCAATGAACCGACCGGCATTCCCCGAGACGTCATACTCATCCGGACGTGTGGTCAGCAGAGAGGCTATATGGTCCCCGCGCTGTCAGTGTACCGAGAGTCAAGCTATTCGGCATGGTGGACATTAAAGTCTCCCGAAATCCCTAACACCGCGGAGAGATATTGCTCGATGACTTCGTCGATTGCCATTTGCAGGCATTCGAACAATCGAGGTGGTTCTGTATCACCACTATGTGGCCTGTAAAACACGCGTAGATTAAGGTGTGACCACCGTGAGCCACGAGTGTGCTCGTATGCAATACCAACAGGCCCCTGACCTCAAGGCAATGTAGATTGCGACAGCAAATATCCTGCCGAACAAACATACATACCCCGGCACGACGCACTAAGTGGTGCTCGAGATTTTACCTGGGATATTACAGGTATGATATGTCGGCCTGAGAGGATGTTTGCGTCTCTGTGAGAAGTATCATGATCAGCTGAGCGGTCTCAAGGTGATGGTAGACCGCGTTGATATTTAAGTGAATTGCCCTGTTGTTGTAAATTATGATTATGAAAAATCCACATTGGTTGTGGAGGAGATGTGCGGTTTATTGGCGCGTCGGGCGGAAGGGCCGCCAGCCCCTCATTTCTTCTGCCATACTTAGTTCTAAAATTTGAATAATCTTAATATAATTTTTCAACTGACCCGAAACCGTTGGAATGGTACAACAAAATGCAGATGGTGATTTATGCTTCAAAAATATTTCTTATAATATCAGAAATATATTTCGGCTTTCCGAAATAAACTTTTAAGTTAGAATATATTTTGCCTCAAACTCATAACTATAATATGTATTAGAATAATATGTATTAGAATAATTAGCTGTGAATGGTATGACACGAGAAAGTTGTGTAGTTTGCCCTGCATAATTTATTTCTTCTTAGTACTACTTAATTCGTGCCGAAAAGAGCAGTGAGAATTGACCATAGTGCAGCATACGACGAGATAATATGCACCTGCCTTTTGTTCATGTAAAGATTGCATGGTCTGTTCACAGTGGTGGTGTCAAAAGGCGCTAGCGACTTATTAGTCAACTCGACCACGGCTCAAAAACCACCCCCCGCCGGCAACAGGCTGGTCAACATGACCCAATATCCGTAAGTATAACTATTTGAAAAGTAATAACATTTTGTTGTTGTTTGTTTGTCGTCTGAAGTTGAATGACATTTCGTAGTATTAGCGATATAAGAAAAATAATCAATAGCAGCATGCATATTGTTCAGTTTAGGGTTCCATAGCCTCATTCCTTGGTTATATAGAACAAGAACCAGATGTCGGCAACCCACAAGTGATACTTAAGGAATATATATAGTTTTGCTAAAAGAAATCCAAACTTATTGAAATATAGGACAATGGCAAATCTATCGAGTCCCATTCAAAATATGAAAGTGTGACCTTTATTTCCACGAAGCCCTTGATTTTCTAATTTTACCAAATGAACACATTTATAAAACGTAAGTTATTGTTTAAAAAAAGGACCTACGTTGAGAAAATAAAGCTTTGGAAAGCACCAGTCCTCAAACTAAAATAAACTTCAAAAATACACTAAATAAATAAAAATGTAAGTACAATGAAATTCATAGTATGCTATGTCAGAATTGGCAGAAGCTGAGAACAAAATGTTCGAAGTATACCACTGATTAGATCGAATTATTTGATATATACAAGTCATGTAAGCGCGCGATTATCGAAAAATAATTTATACTGATACCGGTGGTATCAGGTAACTTATCATCGCGTTTATCTCAACGATAAAGGCCCATTATACACTAGTCTGCATCTGTGTACGATGGAGAGCGACATAACGGAATGTTTCCATAAGCCGCACAAAGTAAAATTGTTTATACCTCCGATCAACGCATACGACGACTTCGAGTAAATATCCTTCGGAAACAGTAAACATTTTGAATGTCAAATGTGTTATGTAAACAATGTCTTTAGATATTAATTTTAGTTGTTTTATTTTGATATTGCATATTATATGTTATATAAAGTGAACCGACGTTATATAACGAGGAATGGCTTAACTAATGTAATAGTTTAATGTGTAGTTAACAGTGAAAAGGTGATGTATATATGTCATTTTATTAATAACACTTGTAAAATCGAAGAAAATACGAGGCACGTACCTTGTAAACTATCGCTGATATCATTACTACACTATTTAACTTAAAGTGTAGTAATGATTTTATATTTATTTTTGACATTTTATAGTTATAATATTTATATCATATAGTTTTAAATGTGCATAGATTCCTATTTGTGGAAAGAAATAAATTATATATTTTTACTATATATATATAGCGAACATAGTTTTTTCTAAAACGCTAATAGAGAACTTACATTCGTTGTAGTGGTCATATCTACAAGCACGTCTGTTGTCTCTTGAGTCTAGAAACTTTACATCTTTTCAGCAGCTTTGGAGCATATCTCTCTCTATTTAATATCTAGATAAGTAACTTGTTTTACTGGTTTCGAGAATTTGTACTTTTCTATTTAAAATTATAATAGACCTGATTGTAGAATTGTCCCACCAAGCTCCAACTGATCTTTATAAATATTGCACTCAAAAGGAATTTATTTAGCTGGTTTTTTTTTTACCCATGATAAACGCTTTAACTCACTCAAAAATATACCAGGACCTCCTTGACGTATGCTACGATACTTAGTTCATTTCTCTAATTTCCTCCTCTGCGGGGAAGTATCTGGCATGTCAGCTTACCTTACTCACTAACTTGTGCCAATTACTGGCATGTGTATAGTATTACGGTCTTCATTTTATATATTTTTTTTGTGCCAATTTTAAAGAGTGGTCTATAACGAATGTGTGTTGGTATTCCACAGATGGCACCACGGCGCGATATCTCGCGAGCGCGCGGAGGCGCTGCTGTCGGGCTCCCCGGACGGCGTGTTCCTGGTGCGCGAGAGCACCAACTTCCCCGGCGACCATACGCTTTGCGTTCGCTTCAGAGGCCGCGTGGAACACTACCGGTTACTATTCACATTATTTATTGTCACAAGTCACAATGTTAATTGCTCTCCAAATGGCATTCTGTAGAACAAGTGTGTATTTTGTACAATAAGTACTTATTATTTGTATTGTCCTTTGTTCTACGGAATGACACTAGAATTGTCTTAGGTTTTCGCGATTGTTACACATTGAATTAAACAATTTTTATTTTGTTGAATCTGACGTTTCGAATGCTTTGCAGCATTTCTTCCTGCGACCACGGATGCTGCAAAGCATTCGAAACGTCAGGTTCACAAAATAAATAAAACACGCGATACGACGACGCAACGACACTAGAATTGTAAGTTAAATATAGCACATAGTTGTATGTAATGCGTTGTGACGCGTTGATGCCCGCCCTTATGTATATATATATATTGTTTATACGACGTCGCGAGGCATACAAGCATACGGTCTGCCTGATCTAAAGCGGGTACCGTAGCCTATTAACGCTTGCGATATATTATGTATCACTCGCGCGATGCCTCCTCTGCTGCTTACACAGCAACCCCTTGGGAGTTGTTATTTGGCTGCGGTTTTCTGTGAGGTGGAGGTACTTCCCCAGACGGGCTGCTTTGATGCGCCCTACTTCTCCTAAAATATCTCTTGAAAATAATAATCTTAGTTACCTACATATTATGTTATCTCACTCAATTATTAATAATGTTAAAACTATATTTCTTATCAACTTAATGACAATATATTGTTATATTATTGTATTACGTCATTGCAGCGTGAAGTGGGCGACCGCGCCCGACAGTCAAAACCAGAGACTCACCATCGACGACGAGGAGTTCTTCGACGACATGACTGACTTAATACACGTGAGTATTTATTTAATGACATCTAGAGAAGAATGTTTTTCGTACCATCTGGTAACATTTTAGCTTCCTCCTTAATTTATAGCGGCTGTAAAATTTCTGCCGTATTGATTTATTATTTGACCAGAAGTAGACTTTTTACAAAGGTTGTCTGCGTGGGTACCTCTGTCTCACCTATATCTACCGCCAAGCAGCTATGTGTTCCGGTTTCAAGGGTGAAATATGACAGAGAAATTACTGAGTATTGTGACGAAACAGCCTTAGGTCACAAGATTGGCAGCGCGCGGGTGACACTCCCGCGGTGTTGCGAGCGTCAATAGGCTGCGGTGACCACTTACCATCTAATGCGGGTCGCATGCTTGTTTGCCAATCTAGTTGTATAAATATATATATATATATAAAACTGTGGAACTCGAGATTTTATTTTTATTTTCACACCTGGAGCACACATCTTAGAATATCTATTCTCATCATCATCTTCTCAGAGCCTCTCTCACTTGCAGAAATAATTAATCTCTAGGGCACTGATTGGAAATTATTCTCAGTCTGGACTCTTCAGAATTTGGAGTCTCTCCGAGCATCTCTGATTAAAGCAGCGGCAGAAATAGATATAAATGTGGCTCGTGCTGCGATCGATGACTGGCCGCGTCGATTAAGGGTATATATTCAAAATGGAGGAGGGCATTTAGATAATAAATACTAATTGGCAGTTCTGATTGCAAACATCCAACACACGCTGCTGAATTGGCTTGTCAAGTAAAGATGATGGTATTAAAACACACTACAGAATATTTTTCTCATCTAAAGCTGTGCGAGTAACTAGGGGGCATGGTGTGAGTGATATGGTTCAAATGGTGACCGTATACTTGACTGCAGCGTGTCATGATATAAAAAGTTGTCACTACAATATGGTATTATTTATTTTTTTAGCACTATTTGCAAGACGCCGACGGACTGTGCACCAAATTAGTGCGATCCTTGCCGAAAGCTACGCCCAACGGCGCCAGCAACAATGGTCCAATGCAACCGCCATACCCACCTCACCCACAGGTATATATTTTATTTGACTTTATGACAAATTTACTTTTATCAAGTATTTATGATAAAAGTAATGATAAATATTTAGGTAGTTTCTTAACTGTATAGTGGTCTGAGCGATATCTAGTTATATCAAATAAATCTATGTCTCCATTTTGAACTTCTCGCATATTCCTTTCCTCCTTATTATCCTCATATATTATCGCCTGTCTACGAGCTACATTCAACTCGCCCGCCTCACGAAAACTTGCATAGTATGAATCGAAATGCGAAAATGACGTAAAACTGGTTCCAGGAAATACGTGTACATTAAAACCGTGGACCAAATTGCAATCCTCATTCATAATATTTACTTTAGTAAATTTCTTTAGAATGGCGTATTTTTCAAGAGCTTTGTCAAATGGCAAAAATTTATTCCAACCAAATAGTTTGGTTGTGAAAGGAATAAATTTTGTTTGATTTTTAATTTGTTTACTTTGAATCACACTGTGGTTTTGTAGTTTGTTCATATGCATTTTATAATTGTTAGCGATGTTAAAATAACAAATAGCAAAAAATAAAACGTAAAATAATAATGAATATATTTTATAAAATGCGTATACATGTGAATAGGTAAGTAATAAGTCAGTATTACATGTTACAATCCTTCCCGTACACGGTACTTCCCGCGGTCGATGTAGCAGTTATTGTGTTGTAACCAGCGCGACCTCTGGCCCTTATAGCGTCCGCGTCCAAACATTGCAGCATCACTCTATCTTCCTCCATCCTTCTTGCGAGTTGGCGAAATGTGGCGACTAGCGACTATTGCACCTTGGGCAGTGACGGCATTTGAGCAGTCACACATGTGCGTATATCGCGTGTATATGCGTTGTTCCAGCAGCCGCCACCGTACCCGCCCACTCCGAGCGTGTCGAGTGCGCTCAGCTCGGGCCACTTCCAGCACACGTACTCGTCGCAAGCGCCGCCGGCCCCGCCCACGCCCGCGCCCGCACCCCCAGCTTCACAGAACACTGACCATACCGATGGAGTGCTCAAACCACACAACTTTGTCGATGCTCGTAAGTACCGTTCTTTTTATTCACCTATAACCGTCTTCTAACTCACAATGTATGTTTGCCAACGCAACGCCAGAGTATAACGCAAATTATACTAATTTAACATTTCTACATTATGGATAGAGTACATTTGTGGGGGAAAAAAGAAATCGATGTTGGGGCGATTGATTTCTTTTTATATACCTTAGCCTATAAACGCTTGCAAGAAACGTATTTATTTCCAATAAAAAAAGAAAATATTGTTTTCATTGATTTAATTTTTTACATGTATTTGACGTACGCTATGCCGCGGTTACCAGGGCATATGTGATTAAAAAAAATATTTTGTAAAAAATATGTACATAAATCCGAAAACACGAATTTTGTGATACATGCTCCTGCCAGGATTCGAACTGCGGACCAATTGTCAATTGCCCGCTTCCTTATCCACTGGGCTATCACTGCTCTTCACCTGGACCCGAATGTATTTATCAATGTAATTAATGTGTTTGATTCAGATTGGAGAATAGACGAACGTGACTTGGAAATTCGCGAGAACATCGGCAAAGGTGAATTTGGGGATGTGATGCTCGGCATACTGAATGGCACACAGAAGGTGGCCGTGAAAATACTGAAGGACCGCGAGGCGGCTAGCAAGTTTCGGGCGGAGGCCAGCGTTATGGCGTAAGTGTGAATGATTGATCATTATTTTATATTATATTGAAAGGCAAACAGATATGTGGCGCGTCTGGTATTGTAGACTATGACGTTTGCAAACACAACGCGGAAGCGTTTCTACCCTCAATGCTAATGCAGTAGTTCTGCACCAGCTACCTGCTAAGACTACTCATTCACTGGAACACAACAAGGCCACAGTCAAGCGAATCCCTGGATGATTCTCCAGGCAATTATTTGACTGTGGTCTTGTTGAAGGTGAAGTAGTTAAGTATTTTGTAAGATGCAGGTGTTTCTTGTTTATCACTGTGCCTTGGCCCTTTTAATTCAATGGGGCCCATTATATACTTGTTGCCATAACGCGCATGGCCGAATTCAATCGTCTGGGCCTCAACGGCTTAAATGAACATGTTTTGTATTCACTACAATAAACGTAACGTAAATAAAATGGTCGCTATGACGTATATTATAAATTTTTAAAACACCCCAACTTTTTGACAGTACATTAACACTCGTATATAATCTGGAATATGTACAACAAGAATGACTACAAACTTGCTACTTTTACCACACGTGTAAATAATTATCGGCGTATAATAATAATAATAATAATAAGGATTTTTTATTTACTACTCACAAGGTTATCTTACATATAATTACATTGTTACGTGTCGTAACAACATAATATCGTGTTTTATTTTATTACTGGAATTACGTCATGATTATGGTGTCGTGATACTTGACAAGGATTTTTTTCTTTCGTGTCTGTGATTCATGCGAGTACTTAAATGGATGCGGAGATGCCAGGCAAGAGAGAGCAAAGAGGCGAATGCGTAACTAAAGAGTACCGTAATAACGAGTCCTCGTCGACTTGTATTTGGTTTCGATACTCGTAGATCAACTACTCAGGAATTTACAAGAAGCAACATCCGGAGTAGAAAGTTGGTCTGAGATAGATGTGAAAGGTCGGAGGTAGACGGGAGGCAGGAGTTAGATGGGTGACCGGAGGACTAGAAATTAAATTTAGGACTTATTAATTCGATTGAATAAAAATTTAACCTCAAAACTATGTGAAATTATTTCAGACAATTTGCAAAAGTGTCTAAATTAAGTTCGATGAACATAATCAATGTGTTTTTACTGAAAAAAGGCGGCCAGTTCGCAAAGCAGTATCTTAAAGGAATGCTGCAGAGGACTATTCAGTATCTACTCATCTAGTGAAATACAAACTTGCTAAATTTATTTGTTAACTTAATTTTGACCCGTTGAGTGTCAAGCGGTTTGAGCAAACTTTGCGCGTTACGGCAACAAGTATATAACGGCATTTGACAAGTTAATTAACAAAACATTGACATTTGAGATTCGAGACATGCTCAAAATGTATTATTCTAAAACATTAATTTATTAAGTCCCACAATTGGTAACGTCACGGACAGTAAATTACATTGCATTAATATACATTGAAGTAGTATATAGGTGTCGAGATCAGTCGGATAAAAATCAATTTAAGAGTTAAGTTATTGCGAGTTACATAACAGTATTTTGTTTTAAACACTTGAATGAGCAAAAAATTTTCTATATATCTATCGTATGTATCTCCTTAAACAGCCAATAAAGAAAAATTAATGCGTACGTTTTCGCTCCTGACATCATCTTCTGATAAAAGACGATTATTTTGATCTTGGTACCGTGAGTTGACCTTAGGCTAAAGATATTAATTAGATTTTTTTAAGTATATAGACTGTGAAATAGTTTTCCACACTAATTAGAATTAGTACGTGATCACAACCTATAAATTATTTTAGGTTAGGGTTGTCCCAGAATCTTGAAATTTGACATGAAGGAACATTTTACAAGAGTTTCCTTTATGTCAAGTTAATCACTAGGAAAAAATGACAAAATTGTATATATAATACCTATACGTTATATATAACGACATAAAACCCTGTCGGACTTGTGCCCAGTCCGACTCGAACTTGTCCGGGTTTGTAGCGACTGATTGAAGAAACTGCACAAAATTTCAAGGAATAGCTCATTAGGAAACTACTGGCGTATTTTCGTCGCAATAATATGTAACTAAATACCATACAATAGCAAATTGTATCATTTGGATATTTTTGTGTTCAGGTCGTTGAAGCACGACAACCTGGTGCGCCTCTTAGGTCTGGTGTTCAGCGCCAACGGCAGCACGTGCATCGTGACGGAGCACTGCGCGCAAGGCTCGCTGTTGGATTACCTTCGCAGTCGTGGACGACACTACGTCACGCAACTCAACCAGATCAACTTCGCATAGTGAGTTATAACAGTATTAATAAATATCCTGTTGCAATCACATCACTTTGATTCCTAACAAGATTTGCTTTGTATTATATATTGCATCTAAGTAGGTATATAATATTTATATTTATACAGTATGGCGTTTTATATATATTATATAAATAATAACATTTTTTATTCGAAGAAAGCCGGAGAAGTCGAATTCTTGTTGCAATTTCGTACTTGTTCTCTTAATAAAATGTATGGATCTCAATCAATGAATACATTCACCTCCTAAAGAGTTGCAGGTGATTAAATCAATACCCTCTACATAATGCAGCTCATTAATCCCCGGCACGTTAACATGTCTATTATCAATAACGACGATTTATCACTGGCAACATTACTGGCCGTTTTATACTAATAATAATTAATGTTACCACCCGTTATATTTGATTATATGTCACGTTGACATTTGCTTGTTTGTTCAGTCTCTCTCGATCTTATATACGCAATCTCTTCGTAATTAACGCAAACATGTTGAACATGACTCACGAAATGACTTTTTAAACGACTCTAATTTAACGCGTCCTTCGCCTCTTACTGCCTTTAGAGCATATTTCAAATTCGCCGCATCCAGACATTGGAATGATTTGCCATTTTTAGTCTGAAATTAATAAGCACAACCATCAATTTGTACAAAAGTTCTTTATAACTTTGTACAAATTTGTGGTTGTGCTTATCCAGAAAGGCGAAATATGTTTATATTATAAATATGACTCTGATCTGATGTCAGACGATCAGTAATTTCTGCATATTTGATGACAACCGGGAGTCTACCGGACGGAAATTTCAAAAGGCAGAGTATTTTCGGAGTCGTAATTTCAAAGACAAATTTTCATCATGGCTTATCCAGTGCTCACTTCATAATAAGATACTCGGAACGGGAAATTCGTCCAATGAATCTTTCCACTCATGCACTGTCCACACACCTCGTATTATTGACAAAATTAACGCGGTGGTGTTCAAATTGTCGTAAGTAATCAACATCTTAACCAGCTCTCCGGAAAATAATAAATACCGAAAAAACGACCATATAGTGATATCTGAAACAACATTGATAGCCAAATAGATAATGAACCGGCCAGCCGGTATTTGTTTTCGGATTTTTGTGATATTTGTAATTATAACCTGCAACAGTGAAGGAATACATCATGAGGAAACCCGCACGTCCAAGATATTATATTTCGAAAGACGTGTGACCTATATTATATATATTTGGGAGACCAGGTGCCAGCCCAACAGCAAGACGAGAGAAGCAGTTCGTTCACCGACACCGTTCATTTATTAATATATATATTATACATAGGTCAGGAACCACACTACCAGCGACCTAAGACAAGTTTACGGCATCAATCGCAATAACATTTTTTTTATTATTATTGCCGTATCTGTACACAGCTTTCACCAGCTTTATTCCTGGAGGAATGAGAAGCAAAAATGGGAAATTTAAATCGAACAGAATAAGGCTTCTTGGTCATTAAACCGTCGATTCGGTTGAATCCTTGATTTATTATATTTAATCTTAAGGATTAGAACCTTGTGTTAACTTGTTAGTTTACATGCCATATTTGGATGGCTGAGTCCACTACGACTCAAAGAAGTTAAGCCACACACAGTTATTTTCAAAGAGAACGTTACATGTTTTTCATATCCAGTCCTTCCGCTAAAAAGACAGAAAAACGTGGCCTCTCTCCAGCCGGAACTCCTATCTGTCAAACAAAATCCATCTGTTGACGGCTACGTGCTTGTCATTGTGATGAATTGATTTGCAGATTATTTTTAATGCATCTTAGTTTATCTTTCGAATGTCATCAAACCAACAATGCATGTAAAAAGTCAATCTAAAGATAGTAGCAGGTTATCACTGGTATTGTGTTATAGCGACGCATGCTGCGGCATGGAGTACCTAGAACGACGACGGGTGGTCCACCGCGACCTGGCGGCGCGTAACGTACTCATCTCACAAGAGGGCTCCGCCAAGGTGGCAGACTTCGGTCTGGCGCGAAACGACGCCGCACCAGACGATCCTGCGGACGCTGCACGTCTACAGGCCAAGCTGCCCATCAAGTGGACTGCTCCGGAGGCGCTCAAGTATAACGTACGTAACACACAAAATAACTACGTGAGAACAAAGATTAGGTGTAAAACAACAAACGATACAGTGAATATTAGAGTATAATTTTAATTTTCGCTGATAACGCAATGAAGTGAAATATATAGCTAAATTTGTAAATACTTACGCACGAGATTGGCCGGTGTGGGAGAATATATGTGAGTACTACAGCGATGCACACGAAGACGTAGTGCACGATAAGCCGTTCGTGAAGGTGTAAAAAAGTGAAATTTTACACACAAATTTAATGGAGTTTCGACCTTTATCAGTAACATAGTCTGTCTCTGTTTTTAGTTATAGTGAAAACTTTTTATTTCCAAAACTGTATACTTTTTTATTTTCAGAAATTTTCGAATAAGTCTGACATGTGGAGTTTCGGTATACTTCTATGGGAGATCTACTCGTTTGGAAGAGTGCCCTATCCCAGAATCGTAAGTTTGTATTTCTGATCTTGTACTATATCTTTAGATAGCTTTGTCGTCAGATAAACTAGGCTGCGTTAGATTTTTGATAGTATTCAATCGTGAAAACAGTTCTCACCTAACCAAATACATGAGTATCTATTCCTAAATATGCACATCATATAAGTGACCTGTTGAAACCCGGTGGTACCGTTACTCCATATATGTGTCGTAAGCAAGTGCCATATATATGGCAGCCAGGACTCGACAAATTTGACCGCCTGCACACTCTGCACAGTGGGGTTTGAACACTCACTGCATGCAAGGTGTAATCGTGCGTATGTGATTATTCCGTAAATATAAGATATATCTAGATATAATTCTTTATACTTGTATTGAAAGTACGTAACTTAATGAGTTACTCTGTATAAAATGATTATTGGAGACGATGAGTTATCTGCTTTTTTGATGTGTAGGTATTTGACTATTTATTGTGTGCAGCCGCTGGCGGAGGTGGTGCGGCACGTGGAGCGTGGCTACCGCATGGAGGCACCAGAGGGCTGTCCGCCGGGTCCGTACGAAGTAATGCGAGCAGCGTGGCACGCCGAGCCGGCGCAGCGGCCGACGTTCGCGCACACGCGCCGCAGTCTCGCCGCCATCCGCGACGCCACGCTACACACGCCGCAGCCGCACGCACCACCACAGCTGCACACACAGACGCAACTACAGCCGCATCACCACGTGAGTATTACCTTGACAATATAGTACATATGTCTGAAGATTAAATGTAATGAATGACAGATGTTTAGATGCTTTGTTTGTGACAGAGACTAAGTTGAAAGGTAGTGACACCGATAGTCTTAGCGATGGCGTGATGGTCTGTGGTCTAGTGTGGATTACAGTTTGATTTTAGCATTGTTTATAAAAGTCTGAATCACGCTCTACCTACACCCAAGAACTAAAAATGTTTTGGGAAACTATGTGAGATTTTTTAGATTTAGCTAAAGGAATGAAAGGGCAAAATATATAGAAATTTTAATGGATATGTTGGGATCAGACGATACAGTTACAAAGCTTTACTGTGCCCAGATGGATATAAGAGAATAAGTGAAACATAAAAGTTTATTTAATATGTATGAAACAAAGTCTTGTATCAAACACGATAGTAAAAAGTGGTCATGGAAGAATAGAGTAAATATTATGGTAAATTGTGTGGTTAAGTCTGTAACTGACTCTGCAGTGACAGCATATAAAGAAGACATCACTATGGATGATGATGGTCAATATAAAGCTTGAAAGAAATGGGAAGTCTCAGCTGAGATGATCAAACTAGGCGACACCTACGTCTGAGACACTTTCTGATTCTTGAACGATCGAAAGCGCGACAGCGATCATACCCTTGTTATAAAGTCAAGGTATCACGCATGGACTGCGCCAGTTATAGAATCATAAGTTCAATTCAAATCAATTAAAATTTTGAATAACTCGCAATGGTGATTAATTAAGAGTGTTGGTCTGTAAAAGAGTACCGTTAAGACCCGCGTGGCTGAATTCCGCCATGCGCGTTACGGCGCCATGTATATAACGGGCCTCAAGGCGTCAATGTAAGAAGATAATTCATAACTCCTTTGGTTTGGACATGTAGTAAGATTGTAGAATGAAAGAATGTCAAGCCGAACATCATTTACCTATGAAAAGATAATGTCAGGAACGTTAAAAGCAAGCTTGTATGAAAATAGTTATCTATGTTATGGAAGCCTACCCAAACATCGAGGAACAAACCAACCACCCTGATGTGCCTGCAATACAACGAGAATCGTTCACGCGTAGCTATCTCTAGGAGTTTCACAAAGCATATGCCGAAAATGGAACGCTCGCTGAATTTCAGTTGTGTCTTCACACTACTGGTAACATCCCACACTCGCATTAGAATCCCCCAGGAATGTTTGTATTTAGATGTAGTCTTCGGTAACGTAGATATACTTACTCTAAACACTATACAAATAATTGGCATTAACTCATTATTTTCATGTAGCTACACAGTAAGTAGGTAAACATGACTGTTGTTTGTTATATGTAAGTCTGCACATCAAAAGACAAATACTTATGCAGACCTAAGTAATAAGTAAAAAAAACACTCCTTCTTGCTAGCGTTATCCCGTTTCCTAATCCATTAGATTGATGGGGTCCGCTACCCAAGCCTAAAGATTTAGCGAAGATTCTGATTTTTATATGCAGCGATTGCCATTAGACCTCCACAATCCAGAAGAAATCTGACCTTAAGAAAGGTCTGATTTCTTTTTCTGTCTGGTTGGTCTGGTTATAATAATAATAAAGCCGGCTTCGCATAGATGTCGAAACAAAATAACCTTACAATTAAGTAATAGATATAATTAAGTCATTAACATAAAAATATTAAGGTCACTAGCCTATTTATTATAACTTCTGTACTTTATACATAAGTACAGAAGTAGTAAGTGTTTTAATACTTACCAGGAGGAGCTGAGTGATAGCCGCCCAGTGGATTAAGAAAGGAAATCCTAGCGTGGACATGTACCACTAAATTCGTGATCAGATTTATACATATTTGTAGAAATCAATCGCTCGGCGATGAAGGAAAATAAAGTCCAAGAAATTTCGAAGGGCACATCGGCTTCGGCTGTTTTTGGTAAATGACATAAGACAAGTAGGACAGGTTAAAGCATCCCTACTGGGGAAGTACCCTACCGCACAGAAGACCGCAGACAAACGACAACTACCTAGGGGTCGTATTCCTCCGAGTGAGTGAAGTTGCCAGCCAGGTCCTGAGGCCTTGCTTTGTTAGTATAGCAAGGGAGGCAACGCGTGAATCATACATCCTGTATTGCATTTATAGGATACGATAACCACTTTAAATAGGTGGGGAGTATGTTTGAATGCCTCGTGACGTTGTATTAAAAAAAATACATCCAGGATACAAATTCAGAATCACAATATATTCTTCAATATAATTTCTTTGGCTGAATGGAAATACGTCACATTGATGCTTCATTCTTCATTGTCTATTATTAGTATAGGATTAGGTAACTATATTACATCTTGGCGGAAAGTGACATAGGCTTCCGACTTCGTGTAAAAGTAATAAAAATAAGTATCCTCAAGTTCCTCAAGTCATATTGTTTTACAGTGAGCATGTTTCATTGTTACAGTGAAAGCGTCCGGACGGACCGGCCATGGACTCCATAAATTAACTGTATATTAAACACTACGTAAGTGATGTGCTGTGAAGGTTGCGAGCGGTATTATATTATAATTACATGACATATGAAATGTAAGCATTAAATTATTTTAATATGTTTAAAGACACCCTCGTTTAAGAATTAACTAATGTAGATTAGATAGGTAGTGTGTACAATTGGTGTGTGTAGAAGGAAGTCGAGTCCAGTGTTAGCGTAATGCCACGTGCTATATTACAGGGCTTTTAGTGGTAACTTCTTGTTGGATGATTCTAGATGAGATTGAAGTGAGCAGTGTGCACGGATGTGGTAATAGTTTAAATTATAATCGTATTTTCAGGTTTCAATCCCTCAATGAATGAATAACGGCATTCTTTGGCCACAGAGAGAACACCAGTGAATTTAATGTATTAAAATTTTGTTGCCATAACACAAAAATACATTTACTAGGAAATATTAAATATCTATTTATTCTCTTTGAGGCTATTTCGCTAAAAGCTCTGTAGGTGTTATTATTATATGTTGAGGGCCTAAAATTAACGAATTACCTTGTAATATTATCGTAATGATTCCACCCGATAACTCTATCGGCTGTATGTCGGTTCTATGGCACTGTCTAGTCAAAGTAAAGTTTGTAATATTCATTGTATGATAATTATTATTTCGTGTTATTTTAAAAATAAGGTGACTGATAACACTAGAATGTGGAGGATCATAACGCGATATTATATATGATGCATTCGATTTGAATTATTGCACATTTTTATTATTTAACTGTATAATTTACTCAGCGATTACTTTTATCAAATTTATTATGCATTTTCTTATATCATTTAAAAAATGCCTACGGATCCCACTTTCGTTTCACGTTGAACACTTGGCGTGACCCGTGATCTGTCATTCGATCAGTAGTGTAGCAATGTACAAGTTTTAAATGAATTGGGCTTATTCGCCTTTGCAAGCCTCATTTATTAATTTTTAGTAGTTTTTGACAACAACTCTCCTACGTCCAAATAAAATACAATTAAAAATGTTTTATTGTTTATAATTCACTTAACAGGCTGCATAAATCTTGTGAGTCTATGATAATCCAAATCCATATAGGATAATATAAAAATGTTGGTTCATGTATGCGATAGCGTACCTGTTATATAAACCCACCGATGGACAAAAGAATTGACGTATTATACGTCGCTTATACAGTGTTAAATATGACGTACTTCATTCCTAGCTCGGTACAAGTATTAAAGCACGAAACCTACATTAAATAAAATATAAACTAAAATTTGTATGTATATCTTCACGCCAGGTCCCTTGCGGGGTAGGCAGAGAGAACTAATATTTGTAGTGTATTATTTTTTCGTCTATTGTAGGAAGATCGTAATTTATAACCTTGTAACGATTGGAAAAAGTCAATTACGTTATTTATTGTTATATGTTGTCGAATTAAAGAAATATTATCCAATGATAAAGAAATATTAGCCAATGTGAGTTATTTGTACAATTACAATGATGATTTGTTCACTGGACTAGTAAAATATGTATAATTTTACACACAATATTTAAATAAATCGTTTTGGTACGAAAAGACATTAATTTATAGTCATTAATTATTGTCGTACTGCATTTGTTTATATTTTTGCGTCGTTCACGCCTCAGTATTTGTTTTGAATCATATGCAGATTACGCGTCACGTCAAATATTTCATTTTTTGGGTAGTCATAGCACAAAACTGCATTATATTGAATTTAACATTTTTTCTAAAACAAATTAAATAAAACAAGCTATCATCATTTAAATGAATTATGTAACAAAACATTACGTCCGTAGAATATGTATAAATCAAGTAGTAAATTACGATACGTTTTGTCATTTTCTGACCCTATGACCCTAGAATAAAGTGGCTGTCTATTGTAGAAACGGTAGTAGAGCAGAATGTGGAATATATGTGACTAAATAGCTGCAGCATTAACGTACATTTTTAAGCACGTATTTCAGATATGTTAAAAATACCTGAAGTTACACTCTTTACAAATGTGGAAATATGAAAATGACAACCTGCCTGATGGGCTGTGTGGTGCTGCCAAGCAATACACATTATGACAGTAACATTGATTAATGAATTAAAAAGCGTTATTATAAATATAGTATATGCAGCTCGACGGTGCCTATCCAAGTGACTAATTACATATTCCTACATTCATAAAGAATGTATTACAATCATTTTCAACGTGCTTCACCTTCATAAGTAGTCAAAGTCGAGACGAGTTACTTTGATTATTGTCGGTTAGTACTCCATTTCTGTTCTACTTACGTTCGGGAACACATCACCATCATTAGTCTACTAGAGGGTTAACAAATGTATCAAAGGGGTATTTGATACTGATGAATTTAATTTTGCATTTTCTATTTTCTCGCACAATATTTTTATTTACTCTCACGGTGGTTAGTGTGTTAAAATGATGTAATAATGCAGCTGATAATTGAGTGAGATACAAGTTAAAGAACATTTGAAAAGTAACCTTATGAGTTACGTCACTAGTTATAATTCTTGCTAAATCGCATTATTCTCGATGATTTGATTTCTGCACATTATATATCTTAAGATGTATGTAGCCATAATAAATAAGGATACGATTAACGTAAGCCAACTTATTGGTTGTGTTGTTTGTATTGATGAATTGAAGAAAGCACGATAATAGTTTGCTTTCTGAATATATGTAATTTAAAGAGTTGTGGTATTTGTACCGCCGTCGGTCGCTTGTGAAAGAAATAATATATTCCATAATATGTATTGGATATCGTATAACAGAACGAAATGTTAAAAGCGACCGTAAGCCGTTCGCACTATACGTGTACACATAATGGCGAACAGTCGCTTCGAAATAGACTCGGAGACAACTAAACACTTGAATATGTATAATATTGTATAACCCTAACCGCTATGGCTACAGGAAACGATCTTGACTAATAATAAATTTGGGAATGTTGCACGTAATAGCAAATCTTGAAAAAAAAAAGAAATAGTAGTGGAAACTAGTTCAAAACTGTATAACCACCAAGTTACATAAAGAAGAAATAACACCAAAATTGTATTAAAACACGGTCGCGAGCGAACGAATCATGTAAAGCCATAGTGCACAGACACGTGTTTTTCGAAAAATACAATACTTGTTTATCAAAATGATATGCTCATATGCTAAACGCTCAATTTTATATTGGTATCAATGGTATTAATATTTATCAATACTCTTATGTGGAACGTGAAGGAAAATACGAATTTAGGCAAATGTGTTGTGATTTATAATTTAAAAAATAAAACAAATTTAGCAGTAATTACTTATTTGTTATCGTGTCAATACTTAGCATTGCCTCCTTTTGCCCTAAGTATAGTTTGCAGTATTTTCTTGATTGATGTTATATATTTTTTTAAATATTAATTTACGAAATTCTGGCCCATTCTTCTAACCATGCCGCCTTCAGTTCTTCCATTCGAAAGGCCCCGAATTTATGGTCCGGATCCTGGTGGGAGTGCAGGTCAATGTATCGTGTTAATTTTATTTCGGTCAGGAACTGTCCAGAGGCACGTTATCATATCGGGCATTGTCGTGCAGTAACACGAAGTCTTCATCACAGTATGTCGGTAATATATAATGTCGAACACAAAAACGGCTTGTACGGCCAAGTGAAATACCAGACCACATCATGCAGACCTGCCGCCGAGACATCTGTATGATGTATCACGTCTGCGGACCCGGTCTCTCGCAGCGGGCAGCGTCCCTCTGCCCTTCAACGAGTCCTTGTCGAAATAAACAATCCAACAACTTAGCAGCTGTTCCAGATGTTGTACTCATAGTTTTGTAAAATAATTCGGTAAGATGTTTAGACATACGTACGGATCAACATTTGTTAAACAACTCCTATGTAAAACAAGCTTTTTGTAAGAGCGATTCTTAGTTTAATGATATTACGACGGTGTAAAAATAAAGGCAATTTACGTGTCACCCATTTCGACAGGTTAAAGAACACAGACAGAAGACAATATTTTGAAATGTCGATGATGTTTATTTAAAACTAACTTGTTGAGCTTTCAATGGCATATAATTTTATAAATAAGTATTTTTCGAGAAATCGTGCACAGTAATGGTTCCCGTGGGTGTAGAATATGAACAGGATTTAGGGACAAAATCGTAAATATGTTGATTTTACCCTATACGGTTTTAACCTGAAGCATTGTTTCACAACTTCAAGTATATAAACTAGTGGCCCCCGCGACATCGTCCCGGTTCTTCGTGAATTGAAATTTGTTCACAATTTCGTGGTTGTTTTTTCAACGAAATTTTTAATGCTATTTCTAAAATAAATGCAGCCTAAGTTACTTTTTATAACATCGGCTATCTGCCAATAAACGCCCTTCAAAATCGATCCAGCCGTTTCTAAAATTAACCGGAACAAACAGACAAAAATACAAAAAAGTATGTTTTGTGTATATGATCCCCGTGTCATTTAGTAAAATGCTATAATTTTGACATTACAAACAGATAATTCAATTTTATTTATTTGTATAGATGTGCCAGTATAAACTATGACACTACATGGCAAAATTGCACCCTGCACATCACCGACCAGCAGAAATTGGAATAGCAATTATTGAAATTGTAATAGGAACACTGATTTTATACAAAATAAAACTAATAGCCCATAAACAAAAACTAATTACAGAATTAGTTAATAACGACTGTGCAAACACAAACGGGCGGCTTGGGCGCGGGAAGGAATTGAGTTACCTATACCATACGATTTTAGGCAAAGTTTTGTACGTACCTAACTTTTTATGCCCTTATTCTTAGGATGAAATGCACAAATTTAGAGTAAGCTGGATACCGCTTGGTCTTTAAATCTGATATTAAAAACGAACGTCCCACTTTTTCTCAACAATTTTGACAACGTCGCCAGATTCATTTAGCTATCTTTTCACAACGTAACAATTTTTTCGTTGCTACGCATCAACAAACTAAAGTAGCAACGCGGCAATTTAGTGCAAAACACTTACTTCGCCGACACAACGTGGAGACGTGGCCGACATACGGTCGACAGCGGACGAGCTTAATCTAAATGTGTGAACAAATGACCAATCAGGTTCGAGTACTAGAAATGTCACAAAACGCAAGCGACTTTTCCAATTGATTTTGCACGACAAAACTTATCACATGATGTCATTCATACATAGATTAAACTAAACGTTTTCCTAGACTTTCGTTTTATTCTTGTAGCTATAGCGATCGAGGTATCCTTGCCTAGCCATCACTAATTTCCGCCGGGTATTACAATAACTGTGCACTGCAGTAGGTGTACGTGAGGCATCTGGGCGGTGAGAGATGTCTCCACGAACTGTCTCAAGAGTTAGGGCTACGTATTTCATCAATAACATGTCTATATGCATCAGCGTATACCGTAAGAGCTATTAGACACGTTCTCAAACGTTGGTACATAAAACTACACAAATTTGAAATCTATTTGTCGAATTGTTGTATTTCACACTATCACACACTAGACCTTACTCGTATTCACATCCATGATTATCACGAGGCTTACAAATGCAGCATGCACTATTGTGCGTATGCAAGATTACGCCGTGACGTGATTAATTTTTCAAAACGTTTCATTGTTTACAAATCTCACCAAAAGCTTTCAAGTGAGTATATTGAAACACTGAACGATTGATGTAAGTATTCTTGTGCCATTCCGAAAATGTCCCCACAATATTTATTATCTAAAGTAATATAATTCCGAAAAAATCCAAGTATTTAAGTGAAGTAATTAATATTCTTGAATAATAATATCACAAAGAAAATATTAGAACAGGTAGGGTGGGTTGAAGGAGAAAATAGTTTTGCACTCGTAAGCGGTCACTTGATAGGTGTGCACCTATGGATAACAAGTATATGGACCTAAAACGCAGAGTCTTCAATACATTTCATATACTATCCACTGCGATACCTCCAGGGGGTATCAACGAAACAAGTTATCCATGGACGGGTTTCGGCATTGTATGTATATGAGATCTGAGTGGACTATATATTGAGCTATTTAGTATAGAAGAATGACGATCCCTGCCATAACTACCATTTCTGGTGTTATGGAAAGATCAGTCAGCAGGCCAAACTAGGTTGACATGACTTGTGCTAGTGTTTCTTCGAAGTTCCTCGCTGCATTATGAGAGAGAGAAAGAATGACGAATCAGATATGCAACGTGAAAAGGAAGAATGTAGAAGGGGTAGGCCAAATTGGTCGTATTTTAAAAGAACATTAATTCAGGAGCCCTACAAATGTTAAAGAAGCGTGCGAGCGGTTTAAGGACCGAAGGACTCCTGCGGCTAGGCCAAGGAACCGGGCGTGAAGATATAGATAAATTAATTAAAATAAAATGGATTTGGGGACATTTTGGGAATTTAATAAAATAGCATTTAATGTTTTAAAATTGTTCCAAATGCAACCTTACGTTAGATATTCATTGCATAAGTTTAAATTCATGAGCATAGCAAGACGTACTAACGAGTACTAGTACCCTCATCATTATATATACACTTCCAACACTTAAATTATTGCGCTTGGATAGTATTCCAATTTAGTAGTTTACCGGTTATCACAACAATCTATCTTTCATTTTAGAAGAGAATTGTATGTAATTTTCATATATTGTGAAACCCAAGTCTACAAAATTTTGTTCGGTTCTTTAAAACTGTGGGGGTAAAATGAATAAAATCTGGGAAATATCCAGTTTCAATGATAATAATGCATGCACTCGGAAAGTTAATTAAGTTAATATTTTTGGCTTTTTTTTAAATAACTAAACCACTTTAAGAACACAAGCTTAACACATTTTTGCTTATTTTAAAGTTATTAATGTTTAATTTCATATTCATCTTTCCCGTTAATTTAAAAAAACCTATCTGAATAAAATAGAGGTAAACGATGCAATGACAATTTGATTCAATTGATACCAGTGTTTGTAATGTAAATGAAGTAGATAAAACGTATTTGTTAAGTACGATTTTGTTATGTCTGCGCATAACACAGGAAAAATAAATGATTGTCAGTACATTTTGTTTGCTAATATTATGAGACGAGTGCATAAATGTATAGTTTGGTATAAAATGTGTTATGTTTATGTTCATTACTATAGAAAACTGATTTGAATCTCACTATATCGCGGCAACATAGTTAACATAGTATTGTATAATTGTAATGATGTGTAGCTCGTTGTTTGCGCCTCTATCGTTTACTAGTTCGATGAGTTTAAACAAAATTATATATTTTCAACAGATTTTATATGGCAAAACGCAATTCTTGACTATTTAAACTTTATAATATTTGAAGTATTTACTTATTGTTAGTATAAAAGTCTATCGCAATGGAGTTAATGTTGTCTTATTATGCTTATTGTCACTTAACTAAATATTTTTAACATGATCTATATATATTTTAAGATTGACTATTTATGTGTAAATATTACTTCAGTGTTAAGGAAAATGGTCGTGATTTGTTTGTCTATTGTAATGCAAGCATATGAGACAACATTGCACTTAAGTTTAAAAAAATGGTTCAAAGACTATATTATGAAGATGGTATCCGTTCATGTAATAATGTATTCTTATGCAATACTAGCTTTAAGTGTTAAATTGTTTTTACGATTTATTTATGGTCTCTTTGCAAATCGATGAGAAATGATCTATCTACCTAATCCACGCACGATAACGGTCATTTCTTTTTTTGCCAAAGCCTATTTTGAAAGAAAATGACATTTCAAGTCTTCCTTTTTTCGATTTATTAATGTATCATGAGCATGGTCGTACAACAGCGTGCTAGTCTCGAGAGGTTTTTTATTATTTCAATAAGCCCTAGGACTGATATGTTTACAGTTGTATTTTTGTAATTACTTTTTATAATAACTAAATAAAATCTCAAGTTTGTTTTTGTTTATTACTATACTATTTTATTTCGTCATTGTAAATATGTGTAATTATAAGGGATAAAATGTATAATAACAAAATATAAATCCACAATACATTTCTCGTGTTTTATTAGTCACAATGTTCACGAGCTTTCTGGGTATGTATCACAGTCGCAAACGCTGGCGGTGCAGGAACAAGTATCGTATGGGTCTATCAATGTTTCGGAGGAACGTTTCTCTATTACATGAGAATTGTCAGGGCTGTTGTTTTCCCTGCGAGGTGCGCTTCTTACTTTTCGCTCGGGTGGGCCTATCAGCGGGCCGCAGCAGCACGTTTTCGTCTGCTGTTTTTTATCACTTACGCAGTTACTAGCTTCGTCAACGTATGTTGCTACCGATTTGTTCATAGTACAACGTGAGTCGCATATTCGAACTCCTTTCCTTGATTTCCTTTTAGTTTTGCATTTGTTCTGCTCATAACTTTGCTTTGGTGTACTGTCTATGGACATGCAACTGCATTGTCGTTTTATATTATCATATGAGAGTTGATCTTTCGAGCATTCATTTTCTTTTATCTCACTATGAGCGCAATGGTAACATTTACAATATACTGTTGTATTTTGGGTGGGAGGCTTTGATGTGTAAGGTATTGCGCAGTGGCAGATGTTACTGCATACCTCTGTATTTTGTGAGGGATACTTCTCTCGAATTGGTATTTCCACCTGCACAGATGCTGATTCTTTGGCACATAGAGATAGGGGCCAGTTGTATCTTCTGATATAGGGATAAAAATAATGAAGATCCGTTGTTGAAGTCCAACTGTCATTGTGAAACTAAAAAAACAACTAGTAACGTACAAATTTGAAAAAAATAGTTAACAACCACAACATCAATTTGTTGTTATTTTTAACCAAACATACTTCAAGCGATTGCAATCGACTTCGCCATCTCATAACACAATACTCTCCTCCCAGGGGGTCAGTGTAGTGATACCAGTCAGTCAAAAGTTTGAATTGGCTGGCTAAGTGGGAAAACTCAATTTAGCCAATTGAATTCGGTTTTCCTCTTCACCGACCAATTTTTTAATTCTCAATTTTGATCTCATCATTTGATACCATTACACAAATGATATCAAATGATGAGATTAAATTTATAGCCGATGCTCGAATTAATAGAGCAAGATCTCACGCTAGTCTTCATTTGAAAAAAAAAATACGAATAGATTTTTTATACAACGTCGGGAGGCTTACAAGCATACGGCCTAACTGATGTAAAGCAGTTACCGTAGCCTATTAAACGCTTGTAATAGATTAAGTATCACTCGCGCGATGTCTCCTCTGCTGCTTACACAGCAACTCCTTAGGAGTTTACTGGTGACCTCACTCACACACAGGAACACGACAACCCTCTAGGGAGTTGTTATTTGGCTGCAGTTTTCTGATAATAAAATTTTCTGATTATAAAGATGTCATATACTTGACAATTCAACGTCAATTACTTGACATAGTGTTAGTTTATGCGCATATACAGAACTTACGCGAAACGCAAAGGCGCTACCATTAGTGGCACTCTGTTTCATCACGGTCCCCTCATTGGATAAAATATTGAGATCCACTCAAAATTTGCTGGATTTTGGACAGTTCACAGTACAACTCATGCACAGGCGAGAGGCAGGATGCCAATTTATACCTACTCGATTTTTATATCGTCAGATAAGGAGATATTTCCCAAATTGTTAATAGATTCAGGCGTAAGTTTGCAAATTTATATGAAATTTGATCTAACCTGCTTTGTGTGCTTCCGCCATCAATTAGTTCATGCGGCCTAGCGCTTTGTAGCATGTTATTCTAACGATTAACGTCTACAGCGCCCGATGATGCCTCGTGGAGAGGCGAAACACGTGTCGCAGCGACGACCAGTCCACTCGTGGCAGCGACGGTGGTGGGTGCATGCGAATTCTTTTCCAGATGGCGGACGACCGCAGCAGCCGAGGAAGAGACTAACGGTAGTGGGTGGGTGCCGGCCGGCGCTAGGCCGCATGAACTAATTGGTGGAAGCACACAGCAGGTTAGATCAAATTGAATTTCGGAAATAACCCACAGGCCAGCACAAGACAAGCCGCACGATATTTTCATGTGAGCCAGTATTATGTGTGGAAGCTACTCAATGCCTCTGGTCAGCATCCTTTTCATTTTCAACTCGTGCAAGAGCTGGTTCTAGCAGACTATTGTTCAAGGCGCGAGTTTTGTAATTAGCTGCTAGAAAATTTGCACCACAATATTTTGTGGACTGACGAAGCAAGTTTCACTCGGATCGATATGTTAATGTTCACAACGAACATTGGTGGTGTCGCCATAATCCTAAAAACGCGAACAGACGCTTTCAATGTAAGATTCTGTGTGAACGTATGGATGGGGCTTATAAACGACCATGTTATCGGGCCTCATTTTATTCAGAAAATATTGACGGGACAACACTATCTACGGACACTGATGGAAGATATACCACTGGGATACTGGCGAAACCTTCACTTTCAATATGACAGAGCGCCTTCTCATTTCCAAAGAGACGTTCGCACTTATGGATCGTGTGTTGTGGACCGGTGAATAGGGCGAGGTGGACCTAGCCTACGAGAAGCCCTGATCTTACACCTTTTGACTTTTATTTGTGGGGGGAATTTAAAAGCGGGGCCTACGAAAGTGAAACCACGACAGTGAACCAAATTCGGAAAAAAAAATGTTAACGCCTTTGACGCTACTAAGTTACAAGTTAATGTATCGAAAACTAAAAGGATCATCGCCGAGGAGTTCAGTAGGCCGAGTCTCATACAAAGAGGCAGAGGACACTTTGAATAATTATTAAAGTATACGTAGGTAAGTCTTTTAGATAATTCAATTACTAGACATTTTTTTTAAAATTTTAAAAATCAAGCCTCGTGGGTTCGATTCCCACATATTACAAACATTTGTATGCATGAACATGTTTTTATACAACGTCGGGGACATACAAGCTCACGGCTCACCTAACATAATGCGGTTTCCTTAGCCTATGTCCGTTTGCAATAATGTAATGCGTGAATTATCACTCGCACGTTGTCACCCCTGCTGATAATACAGCAACTCCTTAGGAGCTTACTGATAAGGAACACAACAGGGTGTTGTTATTTGGCTGCGGTTTTCTTTGAAGTAGAGCTATATCCTCAGTCTGAATGCGTTTTTGCGCTCTATCTCTTTTATAAACAACGAGACCAGGATGAATGTGTGATTTAATTTTATCTGATCGAAGATTGACTGTCGAGGAGATAGCTAAGACTAGTATCGACTAGTAGGCATCTCATCTGAGCGAACACATCACATAATTACTACTGAACTTGGATTCTGTAAGGTGTCTGCGCGGTGGGTACCGCGACTGCTTTCAGTGGAACAAAAACGCAACCGACTCACAACTTCTCGCTACTGTTTAGAGTTATATGAAGCTGACCCAATAGAATTTGTTGAAAGATTTATAACCATGGATGAAACCTGGGTTCACCACAATACACCCAAGACAAAAGAACAGTCGAAACAATGGAAAAGAGCAGGATCGCCCACTCCAAAGAAGGCAAAGGTGGTTTTAACGTGCGGGCAAAGCCATGGCATCCGTTTTTTGGGATGCAAAGGGTATAATTCTCGTGGATTATTTAAAAAAGGGTGAAACAATAAACTCCGATTACTATTGAAACCTGTTGCGTCGTTTGAGAGAAGAAATCAAAGAAAAACGTCATAGTCACGTTATTAGTAATGGTTCTGGATTTTAATAAACGTAGTTCGATAGAAATTATTTAATATTTTTTTGATTTTATTTGCAGGAGGATGACCCTTTATAGTAGATTCTTTCTGGAGGAATCTTAGTAGTGCATTTACTGGACGGTGTATCGCCCTTTTCTTTCCGTACTTGGCTAATACACTGCCGTGTACCTAGATGTAGATAATGTTAGCTTCCACTTATTAAGCTAAAACATTTTTATTAAGCTAAAGCTTTATTAGCAGGGGTGACAACGTGCGAGTGATACTTCATGTGTTGCAAATGGTCATAGGCTACAGTAACCGCTTTACATCATGTGAGCTTTATGCTTGTATGTCTCCAGACGTTGTATAAAAAATACATGTTCTAATATCAAATAAGAACTCTCTGGATGGTTGTTGTTTCTGCGAGCGAGTGCCGTTATCAGTTAACTCGTATGGAGTTGCCGTGATAGCAGTAGGGGTGGCAACGCGCGTGCAATATTTCTGATTGCAAGCGTTCTTAGAGTACGGTAACCACTTTACATAAAGTGAACCGTATGCTTGTATGTGACCCGATGGTACCTGTATAAAACAACATTGCTATTATATTATAGCTATAGCAAATGTGTTAGGCGGGCGGGCGCGGGGACCATTTGATGGTTTACGTTCCGCGTATCGTACGTACAGTTACGTATAAAATGCTCCACCTGCTATTATTTTATATTCTTTTTATTTTTTTTTTGTTTATTCCATTTACCATAAACACATTATTTCTTATATGTGCGTTACGTGTAAAATTTTGTCAAGCTCCTGTAAAATTTTGTCGATCTAATTTAAAATCACCTGTAGATATAGCGAAGTATTTTTTTTATACGACGTCTCGACAAGCATTCGGCCCACCTGTCGTAAAGCGGTTACCGTAGCCTAAGAATGCGTGTAATATATTAGGTATACTCGCGCGATGCCACCTCTGCTGCTAACACAGCAACTCCTTAGGAGTTTCTTGGTGACCTCACTTACACGCAGGAACACAACAACCCTCTAGACTAGAGAGTTGTTTGGTTGCGGTTTTCTGTGAGGCGAGGTTAGTACTTCCCCAGATGGGTTGCTTTGATGCGCTCTACCTCCCTCAAAGTAAGTAAATCGATTCCCAGAGTTTGGCAAATGAGTTGCCGCGTTTTTGCTCGTCTTAATAAAACTCATTGCAGATAGCATCTCTGATGGCATTGAGATCGATTCTGGCGTCCGTGAGTCTTTTACGAAGGCAAGAAACTGCTTTGGTATGGTTAAGTGCATGTCAAGCTTTGGACTTTGTTCTTATGTCGTAAGTAATACGAGTTGCAATCGAAACTTGAATGTGAAGCGCAACTTGCTCTTAGCTGTACATTAGGTTGTGTTCAGAGTTTCTTGATATGAATCCTGAGGCCTCATACGGGCTGCAATGGCTCTCCACGTCATCCACAGGGAAGTCAACCTTATACGTTGAAAACAAAATTTTGAGGTTTTTCCAGACCAGTGGACAAAGTTCTTCAAAAAGGACAAGTGGTATCCACTGGTGTTGCAACGAGCTATATGATATTACATGCTTTATTGGAAATATTTATTTAATTTTGAGTTGGCGTGGAGTGTCGTTAGTCGGGAAAATAATGAGTTCAAACACTGGTTTACTCATTTTATCATTTTGACTTGAGTGTTTTGGACTGTTTTCTACATTTAAAATACTTTCGTCATTTAAAAGTATTTTTTAGGCTTTTTGATTTTTTATAATATAGGTACTATCTCACTGACCCGGTAAACGTTGTTCTACCATATAAATTATTTCTTATTATTTATTTTCTAATTTTTTATTAAATATATTTTACGATATTTTATTCTCATACCTACCAAATATATATTAAAAATTTCATAAAAATCGGTCGAGCCGTTTCGGACGAGTGCGACCACAAACACCGTGACACAAGATTTTTATAGATATAGATTGATCAATAATGAAGGTACAGACGGAAAACAATCGAGGAGCTATGTAGAAACGCGAGGTCGAAAGCTTTAACAACAGTTTGTAGTTACCTACTTCGAAACCGCTCTACAAGAATTATTTGTTTAAATAAATAAGATATTACAAAGAGACTAATTTATATTATTGTTTATACGTCGGCATTTTATTGCGTACCTATATAATCTAAACATTTCGTTTTATATCGTGAAACCAAAAACCAAGGGAAGACCGATATACAGTTATTTTTAATAACAAATCAAAGTACCTAAAATACTGCACAAATATTTCTAGGAATATATATATATATTAATAAAATAATGGAGATATGCAATTTCTCAATAAGCAAAGTTTGAAACGAAAAACAAATTGTTTTCTTTGATTGCGCTCACGAAACTTTTGCACAATTTTACATGTGGGTAAGATTATGATGTAAGGATGTAGGTAGGTAATAAAGTGAAGAGGCTATTACGTCCTTTGAGCTTTGTGTATATGTAATGTGACCGTTTATGAGCAAGTGGGATGAAAACCTACGTCTAACCTTTAACTGCACCTATATACAAATTCAAGTACCTGTATGACAGTAGGTTAATTTCAAGTTTACAGTAGGTAACATTACGGACTGGTAATACACAAAACACGACTCCCACTTAACGTTTTTTAAATTACCTATATTATTATGAGTACCTACTGCAGTCACTTGGCATTAAGTAACATACAAATTAGTTTTAATACTAGAAATAATAGAAAATTATTGATTATTCATGACATGACTGTGTGTGACTGCATTCATTTTAATCATAGCAATAAGATGAAAAACCGATAAATAAATATAAGTCGAGCCTTGCACATTGAGCATTCCGTCGGTTCCGAAAACTTCAGAGATACAATATGTTTGCAATAAATCAACTTGAAATCTCGTAATATGCAAAAACATAAGGTTTCTAATGTCGTGTCACACGCATACTCGTAAAGTCAAAATGATAATTTGTTCCTGGAACTGTCTTCCCAGGTCAGAGCTATTTCGCTACAGGGCAAGCTACATTTTGAAATTACCTTTAACCTGAATTCTGGATCGTTTATGTTGCATGTCGGATTAAACCATAATTTTGGAAATGGATCAACATTCACTGGTTGCCAGCCGCTCTGTGGAATTCTGTTGAGGAATAAAGTTGACATTAACACATACACATATAGTTCCAGATCCGTAGTAGAAAACTACTTACTGTTTTGAAAAACTTCTGACAAGCCAAGCTCCAGTGTTAGCATGCCATTGCGGATTGTATACGTTTTCATTGTATGCATATTTAGGCCATACTTTGCTTGTGGGTAAGAATATAAACTGGGTAGAACCATCCGGAAGTACGACCGATGTTACTTCACCTTCCCCAATTATTTCTGAAGATTTCACAGATACAGCAACTTTATATCTAGGCATATAAACGGCTTCTCCTTTTATGCAATTTTGTGACACATACGGCGCCTACCTGCCTATGAACGCTTGCGATACCAGAAAGTAAATCTTACAAATATTATCTTACAAAAAAGAGCCATTCGCTCTATTTATGTTCAAAGAAATAAATATCCTCACTGTTACTACTCAATATATTTATGAAAACTTAATGTATGTCTTTAAAAAATTCAAGTGGTTTCAAACTTCAGCGACAAACTTACAAGTAGAAATAAGTTGTGTATGTCGGTGCACCGGATTGTTAGGACTGGTAATCTTTTCTTGTAAATTGTATTCGATTTTATAACAAGTTGCCTGAAACAGTTCTGTACTTTCCTGACAATGTATTCAAAAAGCATATTAAACTCTGTCATAAATACTCTGTAATAGGGCTTATTATAGAATTGATGAATATGTAACACAGATGTATGGAAATAATTCAGCACAGACGACCTTTGCTTGATAATCTTTAATTCTTCCATTTGATATCATTATTGTACCAATATGCTTATGTGAATTTATTGTAATATCTAATTGTCAATTTTAAAAGACACCTATATTCGCAAGTTTCTTTCGGCATTTCTTCTTCGCCAATAGTCATTTCCGAAATGCTAGCAGATTAAAAAAGACAAATAGTAACATAAGAGACTTGAATAAGATACAATAAGATTCAAAAATGTAAGACGTGTCTAAGTGCCCGCGAGGCAATAGAGATTATTTTATTTTTATGTTATTATCTTTTATCTTCATAATTCGTGCGAAAGTATGGCTAACAAAGCCACTCCTTCGGGGCTTTCTGGTAAACTTGCTCACTCGCAGGAACACAACAATCCGCCAGTGAGTTGTTATTTGGCTGCGGTTTTCTGTAAGATGGAGGTCCTTGCCCCGTGAACCTGCTTTATTCGCCCTAGCTCATTAAGGTAAATAAAACCTTAATGACTATCGTCAAACGAAAATAGCTGGGACCAACAACTTAGCGTGTCGAACACGGAGGAATTCGAAATGACTAAACTCGTCTACAGACGGCAGACTGCGGTGGACGCTGCGTTTTTGATTAGACAAACACGCGCGACGACTGCGGCAAACTCCTCAAAATACGTATGGACGCAACGCTTTTGCTCGCGTCCTGTCGCTCAGTTGCTAACACAATAACTATTCAGGTTTCTATAGTGACCATATTCACTCGCAGAAAAGCATCAATCCTTCAGTAAATATTAATTTACGATCTTCTGTAAGGTCGAGGTACTTACACCAACGAGCAGCTTAATATTGTTGTTATTTTACTATACTTTCACGTCACCCCCCTTGCTGGGTAGGCAGAGAGGATCGAGCGCCACATGACTCTGTTCTTACACACCTCACTCGCTTCTTTAACATTTATAGCACTTGTCATGCACGCTCGCCGGTTTCTAAGGATCCTGACATCGCCTTCTGATAAAACACGATCAATTTGGACATGGTAGGTAAGTCTTGACTTTCCTCTGCTCCTACAACCTTCTACTTTCGTGTTATATATTTGTTTTGTAACACTTTCTTCCAGCATGTCTGAAATAACGCAGCATACCTATTCTTATTTTAACAGCGACACTCTCTTTCAGACCAACTAACTCTATTTCTAACATTAGCATTGCAAACACGGTCCACAAGCGTTACTGCCACAATTTTTGCGCAACGCTCGCTTTTCGATCGCGTTTATCCTACTTTCATGCTCTCTCTGCCATACAGGATAAACAGCCGAGCAGACATGCAACCGTGCTTGACACAAATTTTGGCATCAAACCAGGTTGACTTGCTACCATCTATCCGCGCACATGCTGAGCAATTCTTGTAAGTGGACTGCACAGCACGTTCTTTTCGCACAACGCTATGAAATGCTTTCTCAAAATCCACGAAACGGCCGAAAACCTTCAGGTCTGTGGCCAGGTGCTTCTCCACGATATTTCGGAGTGAGAAAACTTGATCCGTACATCCCCTTCAATTTCAGAATCCTACCTGCGCCTCTCACAGCAATATTTCACCTTCATTCTCCTTTTAATTACCTTTCATATACTTTTGCTACTAAGCTGATCAAACTAATGTTTATATAAGGGTACGATGCCTGCGCGTCTCCAGTCCAGACCCTTCCAGTTCTCCAGCGTAGATTGTGGAACCACAAGGCGTCCTGGACGTAAGTGCCACCTAGTTTGATCATCTCAGCTGTGATCGTATCAATTCCCGGTGGCTTTCCATTTTTCAAGCTTCATATCGATTCATCCATTTGATCTCATCCAAAGTTATTGCATGACGCAATTGCCAACATGCTTCTTTTGCACTATCCACCGTACTTT
This sequence comes from Pyralis farinalis, assembly GCA_947507595.1. Taxonomy (NCBI): domain Eukaryota; kingdom Metazoa; phylum Arthropoda; class Insecta; order Lepidoptera; family Pyralidae; genus Pyralis; species Pyralis farinalis. The sequence goes on from OX382274.1 coordinate 21,914,816, forward strand.
CTTTCAGAACTTTCCAGTAATCATCTGCATCTGATTCTGAAAGGCTTGCCTTCACAAGTCTTTCATTTATTAGACATACGTACCTACTCTTTACACTTTCATCTTGCAATTTCCCGCCCTACCCCTTTGCCTCTCATGATTTCCGAAAGGCCCATTAATCGGCTTAAGTTCAAGCCGGCTTAAGTCCGTTTCAAGAGTGTTCATTTGTCTATCAAAATCAATTCAATCACACATTTTTGGTCATTTCGTACCCATGTGTAGGTACGTGTGAAAATCCATATGTTGAAATAAAGTATTCGAGACGAGGACGTTTAGTTCCATACATAAATCTAGAATTGACTTATTTACTTCGTCTTCGCACAATCAATCATAATCACCCTTACGTTCCGCTCTGCTAAATACAGAATATTCCTCACAGACTCCCAAAACTTCCTTAGTTCTTGGTCATACGCAGTATACGCTTACGGAAGCGTATACTGCAACCAGAAATACTCGCGTACTTTTATAGCTATTAAATATTGCTATGCTATGTCTCATTCGCCAAAGTCCTGTTTACATATCAGTAGCGAGCGACCATCAATATGCTGACGAGCATTTTTTGGACTCAAAGACCTGGTGAGCTACGCCCACCCAGTAATAACCACATATTATATACACTATACATAGTATTGAAAGCATTTGGGTAATAACATACACACAGCTACATGCCTGGTTCCTGTGTGTCCTGCGTTGTTGTTCGGCGTAGTATCCCCTGCCAGGTAGCCCAACCCAACTCATCTTTTCCCCTTCATTCTATATTACAAGTTAATGTATGTAAGTTATATACTGCATAGTCAGTCCTAATTTATCTAACTTTCCTTCCCACAGCCGGGCAAGGAAAACTTAAAGAACTAGGGGGCGGTTCAAAGATCTTGTAGCTCGAGGCTCGTACGCTGACTTAGGTACCTAGTTGAAACACTCACCTGTATTACATGTTAAGAACTGTGTAGGATTGGAATAGCCAACACTATACTGCGGGGGACAGTACTGCATGATTTGTAACTAAATGGCGATCCGGTACTATGGACTATGAACTACCAGTAACTTCTGTCACTGCTGCAACATATTTAAATAGTGGGTTGGAACCGTAACTTATAAAAATGTACCCATTTTAAACCGTCGCGGTTAGGTCGATATCCTGTTTGTCAAAGACAAGTGACATTAATTCGATAGGATCAAAAAGCTTTGGCACGGCGACAATGGGGACAAGCAAAGAGTTCATATATAAAAATAAATAATTAAAAACTACGAGATACTTCATACATCTCGTCAAGATTAACTACATAGGTTTTGAGATGGTCAATTATTTTAGAATATAGTACCTACGTGAAAAATTTTTATTAAGTCTAAGTATAGTCTCCACTACGTTCCAAAATCTGCAGTTTGACTGTAAAATACATAATGTTATACCATTTTGTATCTTATTAATTATAACTAATTTTAAATCAGCTAGTTTACAAACAACAACTCAAGGAATAACAGATAATATTTTGTGAAAACAGATAATATTTTATGATATTGCGCTTACACACAGTACCTACATGTGTGAGTCGGCACGGAAATACAAGTGGTATATTTCCTTGTATTGAACCCGCGCTAGCTGGCCGCAAACGAATGGTGCGTCAATACAATGACAATCAAATAATCATGGGTGACTTCAACACTGATATCGTGGATAAATTAAACTCAACAATATAGGAAATTCAATTAGTACCTATTTTCATTCTTTCTTCTGAGCATGACCTTGTCTTTCTTTCTATACTTTGAATGATACCGCATAAGCCTAAACACCAAACTATGTTGGGCGTAGGTTTACCCAACTCGAGTAGTAAATTACATACGGACGCTGCCATGACAGTCATCTCACTTTTTACCAGCTTTTTACAGTTTTGACGGTACATGAAAACGTCCTTAATTATGAGTTATTTATTAAAACTGTTCCACGCAATGTTCCTAAAAGCTGTTAGGGCACCGTAGCGTCCGTATGGATATTACTTATTGATTTCTTAATTATGATAAAGCGAGATCTCGCATTTAACACTTTTAAAAGTGACAGGTTTCATGAAAATAAGTTTATGTAAAACACGGGTAATAATTGTAATTTAATAGTAAGGGTAAATTGAATGGAACTAAGCATAAGTATTTAGATAAACATTACACATCCTCTGCAACGCATGCAAGTTCCTTATTTCTGTCGGTATTACCTATACCGAAATAAGGAACCATCATGCGTTGTATGAATGAACGCGTTGAATGTGCCATTCATCCTTGACTAGAATTTCAATACTCCATACTCATTTCAAACAATCTACTCTTTCTCTAAACCCTTCACTTAAATTTGCAACTGTTTCTAAAACTTCTTCCTAGCTTTCTCGGCCACATGTTTTCCAATATTCTTAGAAGAATTACGTACGTAAAATCAAATCAAAGGCAGTGGCCGCGGCGCTGTAAGTAGGGAAAAGACTATTAGTATCTGAAATCAATTCTCTCTATCATTGCACACACCGATTTTTCCATGCAGAGGGTGATTATCTTCACTCTATTATGAATAAAGAAAACTTATAACAACCATAAAAAGTTTCAAAAGTGTACATACGTGTGTTATTGAATAATGTTACCGAAACTCAAAACGACGGTATCATAACTTTAACGTCAACATACAAGAAACTGGCTCAACACGAGATGTATGGGTGTAAACCAAAACCGTTCAGTGAGTTTATACGTTTTCTCATTTAGGCGCTGCGATATTTTTTCTGCTTTTCAAAACGCTCATTTTACTTGAAAGTTATAAATATTTTCTTAAATATAATTCTGTCACAAATACGCATAAATCAAGAGCTACTCGTGAATGTTTGTTCTACAGGCGCACATATGATGGTTTTAGAGATACACGATTCTGCAAGACGTTATTCCAGCAGGAAATGCAATATCTCGAAAACCTGAAGACGCACAAATTATATTTTCGGCACACATTTTTGCACAAATATAAGCTCTCTGCCCCTGCACAATATTTCTCTCTACAATCATTCCTTTAGAATTTTCCTGCTGGAACAACGTTACTCCCGGAATCGTTTTTTCCCAAAACGACTATACGCACAATTTTTTTATGCGGCGTACATTTAGACCAGATTACGCACTAATTATATGTTCCACTCATATCACTCTAGGAGACACTTTCCTGCTGGAGTAACATACACATTCTAAACACTCACACACTAAAAAGTTCGACCTGTGTGGGAATCGAACCCAAGAGCATCGGTGTCAAAGTCGCGTTATTAATCGCTGCGCCACCAAGCTCACTTGCGATACATATCATCTGGTAACTATACGGAATATAAAAATATATAAGAACATTTCTCTTTCACAACACCAACGTCATGTACTTACATAAACGGATATTATTTTAGTAAAATAAAAAATATAAATTATACTTCAAAACAGTCATTATTATTATAAACATTTACTACATAGTAGCAATTACGGTCCTTTTCGTGCTCTTTACCGAGGCTATAACATTTCGCCTCACTAACATCGGACGGCATGAAATCTTATAGTCGTCGTCGTACCAATTATATATAACATTTTACCAACACTCTCTATTACACAGTTCAAAGCTATGAGATTCGTACATATCTATACTAATATATAAAGCGAAAGTTTGTTTGTATTGTTGAACGCGCTAATCTTTGGAACTCCCAGTCGGATTTGAAAAAATATTTTTGCTTTTGATTGTTCAATTTTCGAAGAACGTTAAAAGTTATGCAACTTCACGATAAGACCCTTAGAAGCTGAAGAGAAAGAAATAATGTAAAAGCGATTCGTATGGGATATCGGGATACGCGCGGACAAAGTCGCGGGCTGTAGCTAGTATTCTAATAAGATGCTTCGCAGGTATATGTAGTCACTTGCTTTATATATAACATACGAATAATAGTTGTTTGCAATCAGACATCAGCTGAAAACAGCATTTCTAATGTGGAAGTTAACTATGTACTCAGAGTTGGTTCTTTGCACACTAATGGCGAAAGGATCTGTAGGGTGGAATGTGAAGGCGACCAAACGGCGAGCGCTCGCTGGCACGGACTGCCCCAGTACTCCAGCATATATCTTGAATTTCAAGAGGCCAGAGTCTCGTGCGTAGAACCTGTAATTAACATAGCTTAGTCGCAATTTATTTCAACAAAATAATTCGATTCACACATGACTCTCGTAAACTTGCCTTATAGGGTATTCTCCATAGGCTTTAGGTCTCTCCATAACAGACACCCATTTGTCGTCATAGCTGAAGAGGCCTAAATCTAAATATGGGGAACCGCTGTACGATTGTGCGCTTATTGGCAGCTGTGCCAATATTCTCTTTGTGGCTTCAGTGCGACCGCCGTAAATGGCTCTAACAATTGTTTGCTTGAATCTTTGCTGTGTTAGTCTGGCATATAAGTTATTCGACGGCGAACAGGTGAACTGAGAGTCTGCACATAACCTGGCATTTCTAAAACAGTCACAATAGTTCTCGAATAATTGCAACAAGCCTTCAGACGTATTTTCGTAAACTTCCAAAATTTTACTTTCACTTATATTGTAGATTACGAAAAAAGAGGATTGGCTGTTCGGTTCGGCGACTCTTAATGTCACTACCTCTTCACTGGCGTACTTGATAAACAAATGATCTTCATCAAGCAATTGCATCTTCCACATTCTGAGGCTCCGGAACATGTCAAAATATTTATAAAACTTCCTCAGTTCAAGAGGGTCTCCTGTTTCGTCGCTAATCGTCTTTGCTCTCTTGAAAAGAAACACCAACAACCTGTGTTTTAGGCTGTTTATTGTCTCTTCATGAAAAGGCCTCTCATTTGCAAGGGGAGCAAATACAGAGTTTATTATAAAAGAATCGTCATCATAACAAAATCTACCAATTTTCCTTATTTCTATCAACATTCCTTCCACTATTTGGAACAGGTGTATCGTCTGATGTTGAACAGAGAGCACAGCCAACACTTCCTTATATAAATAGATGCCCTGGTTGTGAGAGAGATAAATTTTGTCAATTCTGAAATGTTTTGTATCACATAACTTTCCATGATGCAAGTCTACTAAGTGAAGTGAATAATCTTCCAATGCTGATCTGAAAATAAGTCATATAGTTAATTAAATATTCTGATAAAAGGAATGACGCATAAGTGAGATAAACGCCAATAAGTGCCACGATGTTGGTCCGTGAACTAGTCAATAAGAACTGGGCATTCTACTTTACCCCCAGGCCAATAGCAGTGAATTGAGTTACTATGTAAAATAGTTGTACTCATTTATGAGACGATAATCGAAACTGAAAGGGGCAGTAGGAGGACCACAGACCATTGGGAGGAGTTCTGAGAAACAGCATTGACAATTTGAAACTGATGTTAATCAGAACAAATTGGGGGGTATTAGAAAATGTATGATTGTCAAAGTGGTGGTAGGAAACACTATGATATATGTTGCCATTGAATATTTTTATTATCATTTCCACATCTTCTTCTTCCTCGTCTTCGCATTCTCCCATTGGGCTTTCCCCGTTTGGAACTTTTCGTTTCGTAACCCTAATAAATAAAAAAAATCGGTGTTTCCCAAACATTTAATATTTCATACATTTTGTGCCGTTTCGATCACCATTTTTTTGATAATCATTTTGTATGGTACAGTCTACTATAACAGTTCAAATAAATCCTTTAAATATTAAATTACTCTACCACTTACTGGTAGAGATTTGATATTTACGAGTGGGCAACGCTGGCGCGTCGTTTGGTTTATGGATATTAAGGTTACTCAATAAGACTGATTTTTATACACCTCACTAAGATAAAAATTTATTAAAGTAACTTATAATTTATTAATGTTTATTAAGGTACTTAAAAAGTATTTACCAATTTATGGTGAAATTTGATAGCTCCACCTACAAGGCGTGCTATGGGAAAAACATCTTTTATTTTGTTTATATTAAATCAAGTAAATAACACATGTGATCAGAATAGATTGTTTAGTGTTTCCCCGAGTTGATGCATTCTATGGAGTGCTTTGCGTGTTCATAAATAAAACCCAATGTCCAGTCTAAGCCAACAGGCACATATATACTTGGTTTCTGTATACATAAGTTGATATAATAACTAGCTGGGAACCTGACGATACGGCTCTCGGTAAGCGACTGGCTTTGCCCTCGCACGGACTGTATTATTCTACGAATTTGCTTATGTTGCACTTTCGGTTGCCGAGGGCCGCTACATCATTCCCCCCTTTTTTTAAAAATAAATGTTGTGGGTTCTTTGGGTACACTCGTCCACCGCTACTGACTGTACCCCATTTAGTTTTCCTTATCCTGCTGCGTTTCTTTCCAGGCGCATGGTGACTCGCATGACCTCGCATGTTTGCGATCCCGGTAGTGGAATCTGCAGAGCCAATTTGGGCTAGCTGGTGTGCGCTTCTGTGAGTATCTTCGTCTCGATAGTGACCTAGACCTGGATCGCGGTCTACTCCAACGCCAGCTTGGACCGTTTCCACGTCCGTGTGTTTTTATTTCGTTGACCTCACCTCTTAATTGTTGTACTTCTAGTACCAAAGCATGCATGTGCTTGGCTAATTCAACACTGACGTCACTATTTGAGGATGACTGGTTCGCTGTCGATGCAACCGCCGCTATGTCATGATTTCCCAAATTTTCTTGGAAGAACACACCAAACTGGTGACCCCGACAAAAAACATATAGAACCCGATAGAAATATATAGACTGTGAACTTTTAAATTCATCGTTATTTTTTATGTTGTAAGCGACTCACGGGACCTGACGGAGGCATAACTTCAGTGCATAGTAACACATCTACCACGAAATTCTCATTCACTACGAATCTCATTTACTACGAAAGATGGCTGAACTAGCGAAGAACACAGGTGTGACGGATACCGCGCTGAAGAAACTTTGGAAGAATAGATTGCCACCTAGCGTCAGGGCAGTGCTTGCAGTGAGCGGACAGGACACCAAGCTAGAGAACCTATCCGCTATGGCAGATACAGTTTTGGAAAATTTGGGCAATCGCGACACAGAAGCCATTTTGAACTCACAACATTTAGCTATGTAAAAACAAATCACCGATTTATTAATTAAGACGACACCGACGACAACCAGAGAGGCAGACCTTTGTGATTAACAACTTTAATAACCACAAGGAGTGGTAGCTTCAAAGAGCATAATATCAGTAGTAACAGAAAAAGCATGGTCAACGATCATAGTGAAGTAATAAAGAGCAAGTGCATTAAAGTGTATTAAGTGAAAATCAAAGTGATATTTTTTTAAAGACATCCATAGTGTAATATATCTGTTTTAGACACGCGAAATCATTGGTATAGAATGTATGTAGCGATAAACGGAATTATTTACTATGATGTAGATGTACTAAAATGGCGTAAATGTGAACTGACTTGTAGTTGAAATTTTTAGAAAACGTAATTAGAGATTGAGAATATTTTGAGAATTTAAGACGGTTGACACCTAAAGCTGAATTTTTAATTGTTTGTTGAGTTGTAGATAAATAACCTATCTTATAGTATTTCGCTCGAACGTTTTGCATTTTGTAGTACATTGCTCGTCTGGCCTAAGGAAGAATACTAGGCATTCGAGGCAATCAGGTATGTAGAGGCTTAGGGACGTCAAGATGTAGTGTATAGAAGTCACAAACCCTAGACGTTTTCTCCTCCTAAGTAACACATAGACCCTCAGGCTAAAGAGCTGAGGTAGTTGGCAACGTTGTCGAGGAGCAATCATTGAGTCAAACTGTGATAATCATAGGTTATTTATCTGTCAAGTGTAACTGTAAATGTTTTTGTCAAGGATAAGGACCACCCTGGAATCCGCGCGTCGCGTAAAGGAGCGAGCCATTCCTCAGGGCTGGGTAAGCGGAGCGATGACGCTGCTCCCGATTCATAGAAACACGTGTCATTTGTTAGATTATTCTAGGTCAACCGAGCAAATTGGTGTTAAATAGTATTGAGATAGTTTGATTGTTATACATATGTTAAATATTCCAAGAGAGGTCAGTGTCAAAGCCTAGTAATATGTCGTCGGGTGATATGAGCTAAGTAGATATACATTTTACAATAATTGTTTTGTCGATTGTTTTTAGTAACGTACCTAGTGTAAAGTGATACCTTGTTTGCCCATAGCACACAGGATGTACAGAGTTGCGATAGCAAAATGCAACGTAACGAAACTATAGACTTGTTGTTCAGAATGCAGACTTGCAACTAAGCATAATTGTACTTAGCAAGAATTTGAACTTTAGATGATGCAATGTTTTCAATGTGTGGATTTAATGTAATTTAGGATTTTTTGTTGTGAAAATTAAATGTTGTGACGCAAACAGTAAATTTAATAATTTTTCATACGCTCAAGTTATATGTATGTTATATATTATAAGTTATATATGTATCTAATAGCAAAATAATTGTAAGCCTTTCAACAAATAATAACATAAATGTTTTGATGTATTTAAAAATAAACGCTTGTAACGTAGCCCATGGATACTTGTAGTAATAGTAGTTAATAATATACCACCATGATTCCACGTAATAAAACATACCTAGACTAAGTATGTTATTGTGCAACGATAAAGCCCGGCAACAGAGTGCGCGTGACGCAAAACGCGCACACAGCATTTCAATTGTAATTAGGTCGTAAACAATATGTGAGGTACAGTTTAACGCAAAAATGTTATGTATAAGTTTTATTTATAAGAAAAAGGAAAATATACATTTAATTTTTAAAAAAAGGGGGGAATGATGTAGCGGCCCTCGGCAACCGAAAGTGCAACATAAGCAAATTCGTAGAATAATACAGTCCGTGCGAGGGCAAAGCCAGTCGCTTACCGAGAGCCGTATCGTCAGGTTCCCAGCTAGTTATTATATCAACTTATGTATACAGAAACCAAGTATATATGTGCCTGTTGGCTTAGACTGGACATTGGGTTTTATTTATGAACACGCAAAACGCTCCATAGAACTCCTCAACTAGGGCAAACACTAAAATTGTATTTTAGTTAAAATCTGACCTTTATTCTATATCGCCACTGAGCCCACACCTGATCAAATTCTACTGGAATATGCTGCCACGCATCTCCCATATTAAATACTTGATCATTGATTGTCACGCGTATTAAATACTTCAGGCGCTAGATGTTTTCGTACAAAACTCTGAGAAAAAAAACCAAGAGTGCCAAATGCAAATGCAAAAACATATAAATCAAAAGCTATATTAAACGCAGCTGGAGTCCCACAAGGTAGCGTCTTGGGACCATTATTATTCCTAATTTATATTAATGACATACAGAATATCACGAAACACTATTGCACACTCTTTGCTGACGACATTTGTATAATCATTCCTGATTTAGATAATGACTTGACAAACTATAATAATGACATTAACAATACAATATGTGACATAATATATTGGCTTAATCATAATAATTTAAAAGTAAATATCACAAAGACAAAATATGTACAGTTTTATAAACAACATAGCAATGATAAAAAAAACCTAAATGTCAATTACAATAGACAAAAGATTGATAAAGTAAACACTAGGTACTACATTTTTAGGAATTGTTTTGAACAACAATTATTCTTGGACAAATCATATAGATACAATCATATGTGATTAACAGATGTGGCAGAGTAAAAGATGGATATTCTTGCTTATCATGGATACATTGCCTCTAGACTTAGGTATAGCTATGTTTATGGGGAAATTCGGCCGAAGCAGTTAGAGCATTTATCTCACAAAAGCAATGTGTCCTTGCAATAGTCAATGCTACTCCTAAAACTAGCTGTAAACCACTGTTCAAGATTCTCAATTTATTAACCTTACCATGTATGTACATTTATGAAATTTGTCAGCTTGTGAATTTTAACCCACAATTATTTGAATGTTATGGTGATAGACCTAGCAAATTCAGTAGATGATTCCAGACAAATAGTGGTTTCAACAATTAAAACTACACTATTTAGTTCCAATTGTTACCCAATGGCTATTAAAATATATAATAAATTACCCAGAGGTTAAAGATTTGCCTAAAAGTAAATTCAAGAAAAAATTACATAAATGGCTAATTAGCCAATGTTTCTATAGTGTCCAAGAATACGTATCATACCGCCTGTCTTAATTATGAGTGAAGTGCACTTGTCATCTGTAATGCAGTTTAAAATTAATATGTTAATGTATCTAAGGGACATTCTATGTTTATGTTGCATGTCAGTAAGTTGACTAAATGTGTGAAACTAATGTATTGATGATTATGTACAACTTGTATACCACATTTATTGCAATAAAATTATTCATTCATTAACACAAATATACACTATTTTTAAAAGGTTGTCCAGATGCCACTGAATGTATGAAATATTAAAGGTTGGTGAAACACCACTTGTGTTTCGGTATTAAATGTGGGTTACGAAACGAAAATTTGTGCAAGTGGAAAAAACCCCTCCTATTTCTTAATCCATTCGAATTGACGTTGTCCACTACCTGAACCTAAGAATTTGGTTTGACATGGAGGGACTGCCATTAGACCTCCATAATCCAAACGGAAAAACCAGACCCGGCTTTCGAGATATCATTTCATGGATGTGCAGTTTTCTGGTGATGTTTTTCCTTCACCGCCCAGCAAGTGATAATTACAAATTTATACATAAACCCGAAAACACGAATTTAGTGCTATTCGCTTATACCAGGATTCGAACGCGGAATAGTCAGTTATAAGGTGGTTTTTTATCCACTAACATCTCTGCTTGTTATTATTATCATTACTATTTCTAAGGCAATGAATATGGTTATCATTTTTTTTTATATATTTTTAAGTTATTTTCCAAAATTTAAGCCATTTTATCAGGAGTCCTATGAGTGCAAGTCATTTGAGTATTAATCCTTTTAGGATACTATGCTTTTGAGAAACTGTCACTTTAGAGATAATTTTTTTTAGACAAGACAGTGGGCATTTCTAAAATAAAACATAACTATATGAATCTATTCATGTACAGTTGTTACCTCATTGTGGGTGTAACAGCCTCGTTGTTGCTATGTATATGATAGAAATGCGGCCGAAGGTCATCAGGAATGTGGGCGGCTGACCCAACAATAACATAACGTCCATCCTCTGTGAACAGGCTACACTCCCGGTTAAGCTGTTGTTCCATAAACGGTAGTTGATTTGGATTTCGCTCATTTCGTGGCACTTCCCTTTGCTGACACACATTCACTGTAAATTTAGGCTGTGAAACAAAAACTTATTAATAAAGCAAATTATTAGTTCCAATTATTATTTACTAGTTCCTGAATAAAGAAACTGGAGTTGATATGTCAGTCAGTTAGGTTTCATCTTTCATTTAAGCAGATACTAGTTAATTACCATAAATAACTTTAAATGTTTAGTTCAGCAGGAACCTTCCAGGGAGTTGTTATTTAGGTGCGGTATTCTCTAAGGTAGGAGGAGTACTTTGTCAGTTGGGCATTTTGATGCGTCTACCTCTTTTAATTTTAACCTCTTAATTTTGGTTAGCAACCGCAATCTATTGAAACCAGCTGGGACTCACAAATTAAAGTCCATCCAAAGCAAGGAGTAAATCAAGACAACTAAACCCATCAACAGACAAGCTAAAGTCAATGCTGCTTAGTTTGCATATTGATACAATGATAAATTCTTTGAGGGAAACATTAGAAGCCCTTAGCAGCATTAGGCTCAGATTATGTTCACAAAGCATTGAACCTTTTTAAAATTAGCAACATATCTATCGAACAGGTTAGTAGTGTCTGAATGTTGAGAATCAAAATGCAAATTGGATAAATAAGAAAATAATTTACTGTCTGTTTCATATTTAAAGTGATAATTTTTAATTTTCATTTAGTTTTCATAACAAATGTCAACATAACAATTGAGAATACTAAACTATACATAATTCCAAAAATGTAACCAAAATATTGTGAAGAGTACCTTGAAAAATCTATAAAAAATGTGTGTGCGAATAGTATAATGTATATCAGCATCTGCATTCAACAAATCTGATGGATATCGTGCAACTAGATCGCCTGCTGCAGCAGCTCCTCTATACTCGTATATCTACAATAATATATAAGTACATGTAGGACACATAAATAAACAATCAAAACCTGAACAAACATTTATGAATTTGAGACATAGATCTATATTCATGTTTTAATTAGATACAAATGTTAGTGTAATAACAAATATGTTCAATTTAAATGCATCAGGCTGATTATTCTTCTCCTTAGTATTATAACATTTCCTAATCCATTAGGATTGGCGCAGTCCTAAGTCCTACGCCTTAGGATATCATACTGATTTTGATAGTCTTTATTAAGAAACAATATGGCAAAGTAAAACTGTAATTAAAGCAAGAGCTACCTCCAGTGAAGTTTGATCAGCTGAGAATGCTATAAAATGTTTTCCGTCTGGGCTAAATTTTCGTAAGAAACAAGGAGGCTTCTCAACATTAACAATAGTCAAATTTGGAAATACATTCTGATAGAATTCCCTCACAACATGAAAATGTGAGCCTGGCTTCATCGATCCATAAATTTCTCTATCCATTAATCTTACAACAATATTTTGGGGTTTTATCTTCCTGGGTACTATCCGCTCTGTACAAATAAATTCATCTTCATTAAGTACACCAGGCGGAATATCATCATAATAAACATTGCTTTGGCTGCTGGTCGAGGCCATGGTTCAGTTGACTCCAATGTGCATGATTTTAGACAAGAGAAACTTTAAATTCTCACATTATATCAGTTACGTTTTCGCATCTGATATTTATGTGTACTTTGTATATCAATAGTACATGAGAAAGTTTTTGTGTACCTACGAAAACAATAAAACTTTCTTTCTATTCAGGGAATTAGGAAAAGGTAGGAAAGCAAAGCAAAATTTTGATTACAGATGATGATCATAATTATTCGCTTTATACATGGCAGGCATAAGTTCTTCGGCGGTACAGCCTTGACTTCCAATTTTCCCTATTTTTTTCAAGGGTTACATCTAATCTAATTCATTTCTAATGTATTTTTGCTTTAACAGTGTTTAAAATATTTACATGATGTAATACCAAAACAGAAAATAGCTGATTACTGGCCTGTCACGACAACAACAAACTTACTCCCTGATGTTTCTGAAAAGCGTGGTTCTGCACATGGCTACAGCTCTATTGTCGCCAGCAATACACCTAGTTCCGGACATAAGTTCTGATACAAATGAATATGCATTTTTTTTATGAAGACGTAATCAATAAAACTTATATGTACATATTTATAGAAATCTCAGCAAAAAATTAAATAATGATTCGACTCGAAATGGACATCTTTGGCCTTGATACAGGCGTGTGTTAACGAAAGACTAAATTCATGACGAATAAGGCTTAAGAAAATACTTTGAATAAAGCTAAATCATTGAAATTAAACTATTTTTAACGGAAGTATCGCGTGTTTTATTTATTTTGTTGAAACCTGACGTTTCGAACGCTTTGCAGCGTCCGTGGTCGCAGGAAAGACTCAAACTCTCAAGACTCAACTCAAAGACTCAACAAAATAAATAAAACACGCGATACTTCCGTTAAAAATAGTTTAATTTCAATGTGTAACAATCGCGAAAACCTAAGACAATACAAAGCTAAATCAGTTTATATATTTCACCATGACATAAAGAATAGTAACTATCGCAACCATCACTTCTCAATAGTAGGCATAAATAACAAAGGAGGCTTACTGCCTTAACATTCCGCTCTGTTTGTAATGCCTGCCATTTTGCAGACTTCCAGTATTCTGGGTCCATATAGAGGTTTGGTTAACTATCTGCCAGTTGTCTTTTAGCTGGCACTTTACAGACCTCAATTGTGCCGTTTGTTACCCACTCTCTTATAAAGAATGATCTTATTCTTATATGTTTAGTTCGGTGATGATATTCATGCGGCGGATTCTTGGCTAATTGAATTGCAGATTCATTATCAATATACAGAGTCGTAACGTAACACTCACCTCATTTGTAATATCCTTTAAAATCCTCTTCAGCCATATTATTTCACATACAGTTTCACTGGCTGCAATGACTTCTGCGTCTGTTGATAAAATGGCAACAGTAGATTGTCGTTTGCTCCGCCATGAAATTGGAGCTCCAGCAAAAAGCATAATATGCCGGTAATTGACCGACCTGTATTAATATCTCCACCGTGATCAGCATCGCTGTAACATTCCAGTCCAAGTGCTTCATCACTTTTGTAGATAATTGCTTTATTCAATGTTCCTTTTAGAAAGCGTAATATCCGCTTGACGGTTTGAATATCTTCTATTGTAGGATTATCTATGAGTAAATTACGTGATACAACATTTACAGCATATGCTATGTCGGGTCTGGTACCTGTCATTAGATAAGATAGCGCTCCTACTATCTGACGATATGGGAATTGTGCTGTAGATATTACCTTCTCTTTCTTTACAGCATTAGATTTCAGAATTGGTGATGGAACCGATTTACAGCCATCCATACCAAATTTCTCTAATATACGTTTGGCATATGCTTTTTGATGAAGCTGGATTGAGCCATCCGAGTTTCTTTCTATTTCAATCCCCAGAAAATAATTTGACTGTAATTCTGAAATGTCTCTTCATCTCTTCTAAGAACTTTGCCGTTTCTTTGTCACTCGTGGAGGCAAACAACCCATCATCCACATAAAGTGCTAATATAATTTTTTCTTTGCCGTTTTTCCTGATAAAAAGGCAAGGGTCTGCAGCACTCTGTAATACATCAGTAATACATCAGTAATACATCGGTTCCAACAGCGTGGTGCCTGTTTTAGCCCATAAAGACTCTCTTTTAGCTTGAATACTAATTTTTGATCAGCGACATACCCTTCTGGAGGTTTCATATAAATCTCCTCGTCCAGTTTTCGATATAAGAATGCAGTTGATACGTCAAATTGACTGAGAGTCATTCTTTCTTTAGCAGCAACACTTATCACTGCTCTTATTGTGCTACATATTGCTACAGGACAGAATGTCGCGAAGAAATCTAACCCTTCCTTTTGAGAATATCCTTTAATGACCAATCTGGCCTTGTATTTATCAACAATATTATCAGGATTCATTTTAACCTTGAATAACCATTTACTTGCAATCGCTTTTCGATCTTTTGGTAATGCATGTTTCATTTTCTTTTAATGAATTTATTTCATTGTTAATGGCCTCTTGCCATTTATTACGATCTGCACAAGACATGGCTTCCTTAAAAGTCTTAGGTTCAACGATTGAATTGTTGTATGTTGCATTACAGACAAAATCTTTATATCGACTTGGAGCTTTAATACTAGTCCTGTCTCTAAGAGTAATTTGTCCTTCGTGAGCATTTTCATCTATCATTAGAGATTCATCCTCAGCATATTCAAAGTCCTCTATTTGAGGTTCATCTTGTTCTACAACTTCTCTTTCTACGTCCTCTTGCTGTTCATCCATTTCGTCATGATGATATACTGGATCTTCCAAGGGTGCTTGCTTGTCTGTGGAGTTATCGTGTTGTATAGACATTTCTCGTGATAAATCTCCCTTTTGAAAATTTAGTAGCTCATACGGAAATAATTTATTGTTTGGCGATGATGTTGAAGGTTGAGAAACATCCAGGGCGTCCTTTTCCTTATTGCATTCGAGTAAAGGATTTTTTTCTAAAGAAACATCTCTTGATCTAATCAACTTGTGATTATCCTTATCCCAGATTCTGTATCCTTCATCTCCTTCATACCCAATTAATATCCCCTTCTGAGCTTTCTTTTCTAATTTTTTTCCGATGAGATTTAGAAATATGAGCGTAGCATTTGCAACCAATGATCCTTAAGTGTTTGATATCGGCTCTATTCGTGATATGATTTGTTGCACCATTATCGACGAACCAGCTATGCTTATTTGCAGCAAAAGAAACATCCAAAGTAAAAATTTGTAGGGTTATATTTACTTTGTTGACCTCATTGGGTGGTCTTCCGTCAGTAATCCATTTGATACATTGTTTTACTCGATATCCAGTTAGTCCACAATATTTACATTTTAAATATTTTTCTTTGCACTTTTATTAGTTTTCGCAATCAATGCTTCACTTGTGCTCACATTCTCTGTTTTATTCAGTAATGATTTTTCATGGACACCCAGCTGCGTAGTAAGATTATCTATTGTACGATCCTTTTTATTCATAACCAGCTTGACTTTAAGACAAAGAATTCTTCCGGTAAAGTTTCCAAAATTGTACAGATAAGAAGCATCTCTGGTAATTTTGAATCTATCTGACAGTTTAATTCATGCCAGATATTCTTTAACGCAGAAATATGAGTTGCCAAATAGTGCTCCAGTTCTTTTTTATAACTAAAGAATCTTAGACATAATTCATAGTTTTTATCTTCACTATTTTCTCCATACAGCCTGTTCAATTCATCCCCATATCTCTTTTGAAGTCGTTAGACGCATAACATGATTCAAATTTTCATCAGTCATATTTGTTGTCAAGAGAATTAAAGCTGCACTATCAGTATACATGAAATCTTGTAACTCTTTTAGGTTATTCTGTATTTCCATGACTTGAAGTGTTTTGTATCTAGGTGTCCTATCTGCACCCTTGATGCCTCTACAATACCCCTTACATAGTGGTAGTCGGGTGGTGCAAATTTTCCGTACGAATTTCTTAGCTCAAAATTCTTTCCCAGAGTAAAACTTCTATCCTTACTTAAACGATATTTGCTCTGCTACACCATGTTAACGAATTACTAAATTCATGATGAATAAGGCTTAAGAAAATACTTTGAATAAAGCTAAATCAGTTTATATATTCCACCATGACATAAACCAAGAATGGTAACTATCGCAACCATCGCTTCTGAATGGTAGGTATAAATAACAAAGGAGACTGCCTTAACAGCGTAATCTGTCAGGGCACGAATCTATGGATTTACGCTCTATTTCCATGGGAAATTTATATTATTATCCTTTATTGCACAAAAATATTATATAGTATTTTGTTCGCAAAGGCGAGCTTATCTTTAAAAGAGATCTATTCCAGCCAACCTCCAACAGTGGGATATAATTGTTGGGCAAGGAATAGTTGTACGTGCCTGGAGCTGGATAAATGTTATGTTATGTACACAGATCAGCGATTTTAAAAAGCATAGAAGCAGCAATAACGTTTCAAAAATGACCCAACGAAAAAAAGACCGGGTTAGGCGGGGCTTAGAAATGAAGCCGCGCGCCTTGACAGTCGATGTTAGTCAGTCGGCTTGAAACAACGACGTGTCAGTCTGTCTTAATTTATGTATTCTCAAGATTTTTCGTAATAATGCTTTCTTGTGTCCTCAAATGGTGTGTAAATAACACTACCAGTAATCATAAATGCTCAAGAATCACATTTCATAGGTAAGTGTAGTGCTGTTTGTAAAGATAATTATTCGTAAAGGTATATTATTCGTGGCCGTTTATTGCAATAAACGGCCTGACTTTCGTGGCGCGTACATGTCGCCACATCGTGTGAACTCGTGTCTCGATCGTGCGAGATCGCATGCAGCCAATCATCGACAAGAAAATTTTGTTTACATTTCTATGACTCCTTTGTACCATAAACAATTATCGTAAAGTGCGGCTTATGTTTTGGAGGTAAGGCATATTTTTCGTTAACTGCATTTTCGAGAAATGATGTTTTGTTTTCAAATACGAGAGAGTGATTGTTTTGGTGTCGATTATGCACTATGAATTTGTTCTAAATTATCATTCTATGCTTTTTAAGTTCGCTGACACAGATACTTAACATATGTACATATACACAAACAACATATATACATTCATCAATTACATTGCAGAAATCATATTGCGAGTATTGGTAATTGCCTACTTGGCTGTTTTCGGAAAAGGAGTGATGGAAATCCACCTTAGCAGAGCTTGCATACATGAGAGATAATTAGAATGCCGAAAACCAGCCCTAATATTTATTAGATATAATAAATACAAATTCATTTATAAAAACAGTTTTGTTTCTATTGACACGTTGACACCTTGACAAAAGTAATTTCTTTTTCAGCAAAAATCTATGGTGAGATTACTTTATGAAGCAAACTCTTTGCTTCAACAAGGAGTTCAAAATGCTTATGCAAAAGGCGCATGATGAGCACGTTGTTGGCGCACTTGCGAATGACGCGACTTTGACACCAACGCTCGTGGGTTTGATTCCCACACAAGACAAACATTTGTGTGTATGAACATATCTGATTGTCTTGGCCTGGATGTAGACGTAGGGCGCATCAAAGCAGCACGTCTGGGGAATCTCCACAGAAAACTGTAGCCAAATAACAACTCCCTAGAGAGTTGTTGTGTTCCTGCGTGTGAGTGAGGTCACCAGTATACTCCTATGGAGTGGCACTGTGTTAGCAGCAGGATTTCATAGGCTACGGTAACCGCTTTACATCAGGGTCGTATGCTTGTATGACATACTATCTACTTGTATATACTATATCTACGACCATACTAGCTTTTTTGTCTGTACATTTTTAGGCTCTTTCATTGTTTCTGACAACTAAATTCACTAGAAAATAGAAATTCACTGGACTTTTTCCCGCGCTTTTGACGAGTGACGTTGTTGTTATACTTGAAATTTTTACAATTCAGTGTAAATCTAGTTTTATGTGACAACTTCGATAATATTTTCTAACATGAGTGCTAGTGCAATTATACAGTAATGAAAACACAAATATAACATGTTTATATACTTTTTGGAAGACGTCAATAAGTTCATCAAGAAAACCTTGTAAAATTCCTATCGTTTTACGGGTAGTATTTAAACTGGGTTGATTGGGTCGAGGTACCCTTCCCAAGTATTTTTTCAGCACAGTTCCTGAAGTTGGAATATAGGATTAAGATTTTCAAATGGTTCTAAACTGATGACTTGGCTGTATGGGCTAGATCCCTTTGCCTTTCCCCTCGGGGATAAAAAGAACCAAAAAAAAAAAGAAATTCACTGTCTTTGACTTGCTTGACGTTTATATGAAATCTTGAAATTTAAATTCATTTTCATCAGTTTCAGTTTGTTTCTTGATACTAATTATATATTACCATGTTAAGTTATCCTATAGTATATGATTGACCTTGTGAATCTATACGCATTTTATATTAAGTAGGTTGCTTGAATAATAGGAAACCTGAGCTCGTAAATTATGGATGAACCTACATTGCGTTATGAAAAAATAGACTTTCTCGGAGAAGGACAAGTAAGTACTTTTATTAACCTGACTTAAGAAATTGTAAAATATTCTGCCCTAACATTTCACAATGAGTGACATATAAGCTGTAAATTAACCTATAAGTCGCTAAACAAATGTATGTACCCAATTCCTGATTCATTTGTGTTTTTTTTGTATATAACATTGGGAAGTGTACAAGCATATGACCCACCAGATGTAAAGTAAAACGCTAGCGCAATAAAGGAAGTAAGACCCTCATTTACCGTTTGGTTGTATTTTTGTTTACTGCAAGGTGAAAGTACTTCACCAATCGAGTTGCTTTGATGCGTCTCACTCCTCTTTTACCTTAGCCTCATTTTATTATCAGGGTGCTCCAAGTTCAGGGAAGGTTGACTTTGGCCCTAAAGATGACAACTTATCACTCCAAAGTTACATGCTTGTGTTTTATTGCAAATAAAAGTTCATCTATAGATAAACTTCAATGATGCTTCATGTAAAAATTTTATGCTGATGGTAATCCAGTTAAAATGTTGTGTTTATTACATGTGTCACATCAAGTGGAAAACAAACATACAACACCTAACGTAAAGTGGTTAAAACATCAAGACAAACAGGCATGTACATGGGAATGATTGTCTTATGTCAGAATTGAACCCACAAGCATTGGTGTTAAGTAATCATTGTTATTCACTTAAACAGTGGGTTTGCTATACAGTTCATTATTTTACCATGTTCTTAGCTTTTAACCCGTTGAGGACCGTGTGGCTGAATTCCACAATGTGCGTTATGGTGCCATGTATATAACGGGCCTCAAGGCGTCAATAGTTAGATAAGTATTATGGTATAAGTATTGTAATTAAAAATGTGTTTTATATTACAGTTTGCAACAGTGTATAAAGCTAGAGATGTAAAAACAGATAAAATAGTTGCAGTGAAGAAGATCAAAATAGGATCACGGTTAGAGGCTCAGGATGGTATCAACAGAACTGCTCTAAGAGAGATAAAGCTGCTGCAGGAGTTACAGCATGTGAACCTCATTGGACTATTAGGTATACATAGACTTAAACACATTACGGCATAGTTAATAACTAAACAATCTCACTTGTATTGAGATAGATTCACAAAAGTGTAATCATAAAAATATATGACTGATTAATTTTAAATATTTTTTATTATTCATACTGTAGTACTGAATTGAATGCCATATGCAACCAGTTGCTGTAGAAAAAATACCACTCTTCATCTGCAATGAACACATTCTTGTACACACACAACAGTGAGAAATAAAAAGTCAGATTGTAGATTTTAGTTTTTAATTTTCACTTTTAGCCTCTGTATGTCATAATCATAACAACAATAATAGCATCCGAAACAGAGAGTTGGTTACCACAATTAAAACAAGAAAATGGTCCTAATTCAAGTGAAAACAGTGATATGAAGGATGATTTTAATAATATGCTATAAGCTGTTGATTTATTTAGAGGGATAACATAATAAAAAATGTAATAGGTTAACTTTATTTAGTAAGTATATTTGTATTTAAATTATCAATTGAACACGATTTAGCTGGATTGAGTTACAAATAAAATAGAATAAGAAAATGATAGTTGAAATACTAGAATTGTTTGATATGATGCCGACAGCTACTTTTTATAACCGCACTGCTCTCCGACAGCGGGGAGTTCACTCTCACACTCTGGAACCGCAATGGTCGCATACTGTGCAGTTCCAGATAATTTTTCCTCTGAGAACTCTCAAGCTGTGCAATGAGCTCCCAGCTGAGGTTTTTCAAAGGGACTAGCATGGGAATCTTCAAGAAAGGTGCAAAGAGGTTTTTAGAGGCTTGGCAACACATGAGTGACATCCCTGGTATTGCAAATGTCCATAGGCTACGGTGACTGTTTACCGTTAGGTAGGACGTATGGTTGTTTGCCATTTTAGTGGTATAAAAAAATAACTAACAATTTTGTAAAACCGTTAATTCAATAATCCATCTGCAACATGAACAAGTATAGTTTATCAATATAATACATGCTTTACTGTCATATTCAATTAATGAGGAGGTTTTATTAAATTAATTAAATATTATATCAATGAATTGAAAATACAATATAGGCATAAAGTTTTAGTAGCTGTAGCACTGAATCAATAATAATACTACTCTGTGTAAAAAGTATCGGGAATATGTCAATAAAAAGACCCGCGTAAAAGAGATCGTTCTAATTTTTTTACTGCATGTTGGTAGCACTGTACTGATTTAGCGCGCAAAATTTGAGCGGGATCTGTCATTTAATTTGTTTTAAACTACACTTTTTGTTGGTCATAGTTTTGAGTCCTCGGCGATTTTTACAATGGAAAATATTGTTGAACAAAGAGTGTGCCTTAAATTTTGTGTTTCAAATGATATTTCATGTGGTGAATCACTAAAAATGTTGCGAAATACCTACGGCGAATCGTGTATATCGAAAACAAGGGCTTATGAATGGTATAAGGCTTTTAAAGAAGGCCGAGAAGTAGTAGTAGACTTGCCTCGTTCTGGTAGACCTTCAACCGCTACGACCAGAGAAAACATCGACAGAATCAAGAAGCTAGTGCTCGAAAATCGACGTATGAGTCTGAGAGAGTTGGCTAGTGAGGTGAACATATCTTTTAAGTCCGTCCACAACATTCTCATTGACATTTTAGGCATGAAACGCGTCGCCGCTCGACTAGTTCCAAAAGAGCTCAATTTTGTTCAAAAAGCGCAGCGAAAGCATGTCGCTGAAGACATGGTTTCCCGAGCTTCTACGGATCCGACCTTTATGAAACGTATAATAACTGGTGACGAGACATGGGTTTATGAGTACGACATGCAAACAAGCCAACAGTCTTCAGAATGGCGTCTCGAAAACGAGCCGAAACCCAAAAAACCGCGGCAAAGTCGCTCCAAAATCAAGGTGATGCTGACAGTTTTTTTTGACTACCGTGGTGTGGTTCACTCCGAATTCCTTCCAGAGGGAGAAACAGTGAATAAAGAATATTATTTAGGCGTCATGAAGCGTTTGCGTGAGAGTATCCGCCGAAAACGTCCAGATTTGTGGCAACACAACTCATGGATGCTGCACCATGATAATGCACCATCACACACAGCCATTATAGTGAAAGAGTTTTTAGCGAAAAATTCAACAAAAGTTCTCGACCAAGCACCGTATTCACCTGATATGGCTCCGTCTGACTTTTTTTTATTTCCCAAGTTAAAATTACCACTTCGAGGAAAACGTTTTGAGTCGATAGAAGCCATAAAAGAAAATTCGCTGAATGAGCTAAAGGCCATACCGCAAATAGCCTATGAAAAATGTATGGAAGACTGGGTGAAGCGGTGGAGATGTTGTATTGCAAGCGATGGGGCCTACTTTGAAGGCGATAAAATAAATTTAGATGAATAATTTGTATTTTTTGTTTTATTGACAAATTCCCGATACTTAGTACACAGAATGTATATAATGATAGAATTATTTTAAAGATCATAAGTAAAATTTGTTTTTTAAAATAAATGATTTAATAAAAAAAGTAATTTTATAAATGTTTAAGAATGAAAATATGGCCGTCCTTAGTGGAAGTCGCGCAATAATGAGAGATCTCGTGG
This sequence comes from Pyralis farinalis, assembly GCA_947507595.1. Taxonomy (NCBI): domain Eukaryota; kingdom Metazoa; phylum Arthropoda; class Insecta; order Lepidoptera; family Pyralidae; genus Pyralis; species Pyralis farinalis. Next base: position 21,937,764 of record OX382274.1, read on the forward strand.
TCAATGGGCACTCCCGCACCCCACGTTCCGCACCAAAAACAGGCATCCTATATAAGCATCTTACAATATATTTTGTATCTCAAGATGGTATATTATGATATATTTTGTATCTTAAGATGATATCTTTGCATTGCTCGGCATCTTTACATAATATTTCCATATCGCTCGCTATCTTAATACTGTAATATGAAAATATATAGTATCTTCGCCTTTGCATATTAAACTGGATGGTGAGTGATATTTTATTTTAAGATAAAATACGTACAATAGCATCTTCACCGTCTACCTAATTGTTAACAACAAATATGAAATTTTCTATTGCAACTTGTGGAGAAAAAAAAAATACTTGAGCCAAAAAGTTTAAAAAACCTATCACACAATTTTTCGTATCAGTCTGTAGATTAAACATAACGCTTACCTATTCTAATGAAACAAACTACAAGCTAAGTAAGGTTATCGATACAAAACGCAATGCGCGAATTGCGTTTAGACACGAGTCTTGCATGTCGTACCTCAATACCTAGCGCCGATTCGCCACCTTACCATTCTGGTTGGCTAGTCAATGGCGTCTTACTCACCACCTCGATACGCGGCTCGCAGCATTGCTTGGGTAGTCAACAGTCAAATGACAGATGAAGTCAAACCATGCTTCACACGTTAGACACTGCACTTCCGTAGCCTGTTTGTATGTGACTATGCTCAAATGGTTTAATGATATTGTATGTAAGTAATATACCATTAACAAATTACAGATGTATTTGGACAAAAATCGAATGTGTCACTGGTGTTCGACTTCATGGATACTGACTTGGAAATAATTGTTAAGGACAGCAACATTGTACTTACTCCTGCTAATGTTAAGGCTTATACGATAATGACTTTGAAAGGTTGGTTACACATTAATATTACTATAATATATAAATATGACATATTAATGACTGCAAATTTTTAATCACAATGAAACATTTCAAGGTTCAGTTTCTTCTGAAATAGTTTTATTTTATTGTATGTATGTGTATATCTTCACGCCAGGTCCCTTGAGGGGTGGGTAGAGAGGACCGAGCGCTATAAGACACGGTCCTTACACACTTCACTCGCTTCTTTCACATTCATACCTCTTTTCATGCACGCTCGCCCGTTCCTAATGCTCCTAAGGTTTTACTTTATTAATTTTTATAATGCCGGTCGGACTTAGTTTATATTAGTATTATCGTAAAATTTCTGTGTGATGTAAATCGGCATTGGAACATGAAAAAAATGTTTCCGAATGGGTTTCAAAAATTTTGTCTATTTTTCGAAAATCTACTAAAAACTTAGGTATGAAAAGATACTAAGATAATGTACACTTTTTGAATGATAACCTAAAATGTTTTAATAAATTGATACAATATTGCTACAATACTCCATAAACACTTTTCAGCTAATTACTGTTGTCAAAGTTAAAATTAGAAGCATGAAAAAATTTGATTATGTAATTCTTCTTATTTTAATTTAACTTAAATGATTTTAGGTTTAGAATACTTACACCAAAACTGGATACTGCACAGAGACTTGAAACCTAATAACTTACTCATAAACAGAGATGGAATACTCAAAATTGGTGATTTTGGTCTAGCCAAAGCATTTGGATCGCCCACTCGGATAAACACACATCAAGTTGTGACCAGGTGGTATAGGTAAGTATATATCGCTCGCTCGTTCTGCTAATGCAGCAACTACTCATGAATTGCTGGTAACCAATCTCACTCCCTGGTTGTTATTTGGCTGAGGTTTTCGGCGGTAGTGAGATGGAGGTACTTCCCCAATCGGACTCCTTTGATATGTCCTACCTCTCTTGATAAATTAGGAAGGCTATGAACAACTTCCTGTTTAATTAGAATGGATTTGACCAATCCTATTTATAGTACAATCAATCATAATAAAAAAAAAACTGTCTGTTCATAGTGTATCGTTTATTATGCAATAAATATTTATCCTGGAAATATTGAGATTTAAACCCTAGAATAACCACTAGAATTGAATTATAATTAGTTAATAGATTCAGTTTTGCTAGTTTGCCACCACGTTAAGTGAGTGCATTATCGACGAGCTCGGTGGCACAGTGGTGAAACGCGCCTTTGCGTTACTTTCACACCGCCGCTTATGGGTTCGATTCCCACATAGGACAAACATTTATGTGCATGAACATGTCTGTTTGTCTTGATCTAGGTGTTTTTTGTATATTATAAGTATGTATTTACAAAAACAAATATGTATTTACGTATGTTTATCAGCTGTCTTAGTACCCATGACACAAGCTTTGCTTGCTTTGGGGCTAGCTGGCGATGTGTAATTTATCCGACAATATTTATTTATTTATTATCATGCAGTCGCTACCTCGGCTGCTGCGGTAGTCATCATGGTTGCCCTGTAGAATGTTAGTCATAACATCTCCTCAGTGCTGTAATTCGAGTCACCCTAGAACCCGCCTTGTCTCAAGTAAGTTTATTATTTATTTATAGGTCGCCAGAATTATTATTTGGAGCACGGCAGTATGGCACTGGAGTAGATATGTGGGCAATTGGCTGTATACTTGCCGAGCTTCTATTGAGAGTTCCCTTTCTTCCTGGGGAATCGGACTTGGATCAGCTTTCGCGAATTTTTCAAGTTTTTGGTACACCAACAGAAGAAATCTGGCCTGTGAGTTCTCACTTTTCACTTTGTCCAAACATCGTTAAATTTTAATCTTATCCGCTATAATATTAAACTTTGAAATTATAATTTTTGCTGTTTTCCACTGACATTCCTGAGCATTATCCACATCAATATATAAACACGAAAGTGACTGTCTGTCTCCAATCAAAATACTACTATTAAGTACTTCTAATGAATATTTAATAGTACGCCGTAACTATTTAGCTAGTAATTAATTACTTCCTGACTTATGCGTTCATAAGTTTGAAGTGAACTATTCTAGAGTTATTATTAAGATACTTAGATTTAATTATTAATGAAAATGTTTGTTCCACATAGGGCATGAAGTCTCTAACGGACTACGTCCAGTTCAAGCAGTTTCCGCCGCAACAGCTGCGGCATATATTCAGCGCGGCGTCCGATGACTTAATCCAACTGCTGGAAAGTCTACTCTCTATCTACCCACCTAAAAGATGTGACTGCACTCAAGCTCTGCAAATGACTTATTTTAGGTATGATAAATTAAAGGTTATATTTTAAATAATAAAAAGAAGTTGTATTTCTGCAAGTGAGTGAGATCACCAGTAAGCTCCCTAAGAAGCTGTAAGCGGTCATAGGCGGCGGTAGCCGCTGTACATCAGGTGGGCTGAATGCTGGCTTGCCTACCGACGAAGTACATAAAAAAAAAGATATGTCAAATTTGTTGTGTAATGATTTAAAATTTCTCTTTTATTTAGGTGTTTTAGCTTTCGGGCTTCGGACCCACTTGATATTAACGTTTAGAACATCTGAGATCAGCGCCACCTAATTAATTTTAAGGTGACTACATCCATGTAGTAAGCATAAGACTAGTGTTATACACACTAGACTTATGCTTACAATACATTCGACTGTGGGAGATGTAGCCGCCTGTTTGTCAGTGCAGAAAGTTTATTGTATCAGAACGGTGTGATCTGTACATCGCCTCAGGAGAAAAATAGAAATATATTGTCACGAACTGCAGTTATTTTCCTAAGGTGGCGCTACTTTCATCCAAGAAATCCACGTATCTTTATTTTGCTATCTTCGAAATGCTAAAACATCTATATGTTTAGTATTCTAGATCAGACAATTTTCGTTTCGGTTTTTGTGAGTGAATATGGAACTAATTAAATAAAAATATATATTTTGTTTTCAGTAACAAGCCAGCTCCTACAATAGGCAACAAACTGCCGATGCCCTCCAATATATCCAAAATGGAGGCTGAGAAGCCTTCGCTAAAGAGGAAACTTTTAGAAAACATCGACGGTGGCAGTTTAGCAAAAAGACTGCAATTCTAGTATACTTAGGTAATAAATAGGATTTTGGACACTGCCATAGTTAGTACAATGTCAAGTGCAATTGTGGAGAATCAACGAGTATGTATGTACTTGTGTATGATATTGATTGAAGTTTATATTGTAAAGAGATAACTTGTAAAGATGACCACAACAGATTATGATGGCATAAAGCAGGACTTTTATTAAACAAAAAGAGACATTGTCGAATTTATAGCTCAATTATTATATTAAATAAAATATAACTTCGATATAAAAATGTATAGTTTCATTATAAACACAAAGATATAGCTACCAGTAAATACATTAGCTTTCGCGCCCTTATCAACTGCAACCTTTATCAAATACACTACTTGTAACAAATTTTAGATACATACTTGCAGAGAATGGACTGGCAAAAAGAAATATATGTACTAATTATATATACCCATAGTTTGCTCATTTTTCTACACCAGAATTTATCAGTGATTATATAGCAAAATATTGCTAATTAAAATTCGATTGAAATAATGTCACTGAGTTTTTTATTTGTTATAATCAAGCACAGCACTGTCGATGAGTCCCGTTTAGTTACAACTACATTTGGCGAATCTCTAACATTTACTAGAGTGAGTTAATCGATGTATAGCACAAATTCATGAACACAACGACGGCACTGGAGATCACCTTGATTCGGAATATTACACACGTTTTCACTTGGGACCAGGAACTGACTCAGTAATTCTGAAATATGTAAAAAAAATTTAGTGATATATAATCCGAATATCTGGCGAAGTGGCCTCGAAATTGTATGAGATTTTGTATTGCGAACTTAAATCTATTTAGCTACTAGCTGACCCGGCGAACTTCGTACCACCTCAGGATCAATAAATGGTGTGTTAACTTATTAGATGGTATAAATTCTTTTAACACTTATTATCCTATTCCGGACGAAGACAAATCCAAAAACACAAAAATCATAAAAATCGGTCCAGCCGTTCTTGAGTTATAAATGGTGTAACTAACACGACTTTGTTTTATATATATAGATTACAGCTTGTTACATCAAATATTTTGATTTCGACGAGACATGCAAATATTTTACGTATACGTATGAGCACTTGAGACGTTTTAATATTCACGAAATGAATATCAAATATCTACGCAAGAGTTTAAGTTCTGTATTTCAAGTATACAAAATATTTAATTCATATAATAATCAGGTTGAAGCAAGTTTAATACTTCACAGGCGTTGGCGTTTGGACAATACGGCAATACTCATGCCAAACTGACGTCGAAATAACTTGGGTAGGCCACTGTTTGTTTCTTGCATGGGTGTATCCCCCTTCAAAATCTTTGGGGGCTTCAAGTCAACTTCACCCGCGAGTTTGTGCACTTGCTGTTTAACAGACGAGGGTCTGATGTGGGCTTTCCCTGCGGATTTGAAAAGCCGAAACGCAGGTGCTCCCGTAAAAACTGGGTTTCGCCCAATCCCTGTGACCAGTGGGCAAGGGCTATCGGCAGTGCGCGAACACGGCTAAAAGGAATATCCGTTTCGTTAGAACATTCGCACGCTGACTGGACGCGTAAGGAAGTTGGCCGACGTGCTCTTCAGGCGAATGGTAGCCCTGACGGTCCTGCATGAGATTGTTTAAACGCAACAGATCTCGACTCATTGGGAATTGCAACAAGCTATCTAAACGGGTGCATCTGGTGTGGTGAACAGCATAGCCATAGTACTCTCCAAGGAGCTTCAATACGATGTTTTGAAGGTAAATCACTTTAGTGACTGTTAGTTATGAATGTAAGTGTAATAAGTGTAGTGTTGTATGTGTCGGTACAGTGCTTCGTGGTATCCCGTTGCCACAAGGGATTGTTTTGGATGGTGATCTTCACGATAACGTGGGTGAGGCGTGAGAGGAGTTTGAGCATGTTCTCGGTGGCTTTGGACATGGGTTAGACGATGGTGGCTGCTCGATGAAGTCAAGTATTAGTTCTCGCTTTGGTTACCTATGACATGAGCACTGGTATCGACGTTGACACAGACCAGCACCACTGGTACAGGATTCAGACGGCAATCGGGCCCAGACAATGCTTGAAAAAACGGTACGTGGGTGCAGGTGTAACAAGGCTACTTAGTTGGCGGCAACCTCTTTTACGAGGATCTTGCATTGAAAGGGAGATGGCCCTCATAGTTCACGATAAAGAGATGCAGCCACCTCTCTAGTCTTAATCAGTGACTGGCGCCACTTACAACACCTGAAGAAGTTATTTGGAAATTCTTCGTTGTATGAAGAATCGGATGGCAGTTGGAGCCAATGGAGTCCATATTGAAGCCTGGAAGGCGATTAGGGCCTCGTCTTGACCGACCTATGTGACTACATACTACTCAGATAGCGTCTTATGGCGCTCCTCTCTGCCTACCCCGCAAGGAACCTGGCGTGAATATAGGTATAGTAATAAATAAGAGAGGTAGGGCGCATATAAGTAGTCTAGCTCAGTCAAAACTTCCTGTAGGATTGTTAGATTTCTACGAATTAATAAGCGCCTGGGGAATAGCTATAATAGAAGCGGAGGTTTTTCTCTCTACTCCTTGTATTGCAAGCGGTCATAGGATTATGGTGACTATTTTACATCAGGTGCGCTGTAGCCTCCCGACTGTATATAAAAAAATATGCATGCTGTGGTGAGATATTTATTTCATGCGATTCTGTTGTTACAATTACTAAGGCTCGTGCTTCTGCCCACTATAGTGAAGCAAGTTACACTTACCGAGTTCGTTTTCAAAAGGGTGTATGCCATGCGGACGAGGTGAGTTTTGGTGGAACGTGGAGGCGCGTCGAGAGCAGTTGCGACGGCAGCGGGTCGCTCGTAAATCACAGCGTCACAACACTGCACGTGGAGACCTTATATGAACAGAATTTTTAATGTGCATGATTGCAATTCTGGAAAGCAAAGTGCAGATTACAGCGTCTCCCGAAGGATTCGCGCACCGATCCGCCTCTGTCGGAATGCCAATATAAGTACTAAAAGATAAGATAAATGAACTGATCGCAGTAACTAATGATTGATAGAAGTTTTGTGTGTAACAGAGACTAAGAGAAAGGATAGTGACACCGACGACCTTCCTGGTGACATGATGGCCCTGTGATCACCAGGGTGGACCCGGACGATCATGCCAGTGCAGATGTAGGTGTCATGCTCTCCTCTCGCTTTAGCTTCCGGATTAAGAGAATATGGTCTGGTACGGTCCAATACCTCTTTGGATTCGTATAAACATGGAGATCACTCGTGTTTTCTGATCGCAGCGTACACTCCCGCTTCAGAAGTCTCTAGATTCCATTTTGGAAATCTCTGAAAGAGTTCGACGTGAATGTACTTAAGGTACATTCACGTCGAACAATCAGCTCTCTAACTTCAAAACTGAAGGAGTACTACGTGTAACAGTCGATAACTGCAAAAAAGACAATTTTCTCGGTTATAAAGCTTCGCTGGCTAACGCAACTCTGCAATTGAAATTGCTCGTCTCGGCATGTTTACGACATCATTAAAGGTGATGACTCCTGGATTTATCGATACGATCCAGAAACGAAGCGCCAGACTGTTTCGGTGTTTCAAAACGAATCAACGCCTACCAAAGTAAAGCGATCTAGAAGCGGAGGGAAGATTTTGATCGCGAGCTTTTTCAATTTGACTGACTACCTGGTGCCAATTCCTTTACAGAACCAAAGAAGCATCAACGCCGAATGGTATACAATCAAATGCTTGGCAGAAGTTTTCTCTGTTGTGAGCAATAAGCGACCAAACACAGGACTCCGCGGGTTACTGCACCACCACGACTACGCGCACGCACACACCGCGCTCAAAAGTAGGGACTTCCTGGACAACACGCCGGTCAATCTCCTGGGTCACCCTCCTTACAGCCCTGACCTAGCCTAGACCTAGCAATTTTCGTCGCCGGAATATGCGCTGTCAGTGTTCTAGCATATAAATGGCTGTAAATGAGGTGTCTGCGGTGGACTGGAAAAGGTGTTTAAAAAACTGGTTCCGGCACATGAAATGTTGTATAGAGGCTGGTACATTGTGCATCTGGCGCTAGATCAGGAGCTTATCTGCTGTTTTGTGGATCTTGAGAAAGCCTTTGACAGAATTGTACGAAAGATTCTCTGATACATATGGCCTGGATACGGAATTGATTGTATCCTACAACCTGTTGTACAGTTCACTTATGAAGATTGTAGCATGTGCACGGTAGCTTATCGCCCTGGTTTGACGTCAACGTTGGTGTCAAGCGAGGTTGCGTGCTGTCGGCTTGTCTATTTATTATGTATTTCGAAATTGCTATTATGGAAAAAGATCTACGAATGTAGACTTAGTGGCGAAGTATCTGCTTTGTGCAAACGATGCCGTGACAATAAGAAATCCATCACCTGAATGCGGAGAAAACGAAGATGATATTTGAATGACAAGAGAACAGAACGAACGTAAGAATAGGTTCATGAATAGAAAATACACGGTGAATAGAAAAAAGTCGAATATCGTTTTCATATTACGAAACCATTAGAAAGAACAAAAGTCGATATAAATTTGGTACCTAGCAGGCTGCCCGTTAATATTTTTCGAATTAATTTGCAAATGGGTTCATAAGTTGATAGCTCAGGCATATTTGTTTTTTGTGTTTAATGTTCGAATACATAGTAATACAAAATTAATAAACTTACCATCGTACGAATGATCTCCGAAGTATTTTGGTTTGTGTTTGTCCCTCTTGATGGCAGTCTGTACACAAAATTGTATGCGCTCTCTGTCGTCTCTTTATATTTTCTTTCAGTTTATTTTAATTTAAATGCTTTAAATTTGCACTTTCTGTAGGCAAACACAATATTTTATTTACATAATTAGATATAAACTAACGTCTCGTATGTTCAAAGTGCCAATTCATAGTACAATATGTATTTTAATACATTTGAAAATAAAATATTGTATTAGCCTTCATTGATTATCTTATAAGTATATTCTATGAAATGGCCTGAGAACATTTTAAAAATAGTACTATACAAATTAATTGAATCACATTAGATATATTAATTGAATGACAATAGCTCTTTATTAAACCATGGGAACCGGCAAGCGTGCGTGAAAAGAGCAATGAATGTTAATGAATCGAGTGACGTTTGTAAGGACTTCCTCTGCGTACCCCATAAGGGACCTGCCGTGAATCTTATCTGGATACATTTTGATAATATGGACATTTTAATACTTTAGACCTCATGAACTGAAAGGGAGGCAGGACCTATAAACGCAACAAGACATGGGAAGTACCTTTACCTTACGTGTTCCTGCAAATGATTGAGTAACAAGCAAACTGCTGAGGAGTTGTAGAGTTAGCAACGAAGGCGGCAACTCACGTGCGATACTCTTTGTATTAAAGATATTCATAGGTTACTGTAGCATCACATCAGTGGGGCAGTATGTTTGCTAGCTTCCCGACTTTGTATATAAAAAACCTACGATATTGAATAAAACGTTGCATAATATGTGAACATAATATAATATTGATTTTTCACTAATTAACATTATTTGCTTTGATTAGTTAATGCAATAAAACAATCAATACTAAACTTATTACAAAACTCAACTCGAACCAAACCCGACTCGAACCAAACTCGACTCGAATCAAACCCGACTCGAACCAAACCCGACTCGAATTTTTGAAGCGCTTCTTTAACTCCCCATTTTAGGGGCAACTATTTAATTTTGAAATCTACTGATGATGACAATAATTATTGTTTCAGAATTAGTTTCTCTGAATCTGGGATTGTTTTCAAAAAGTGTAGAACTCGCTAACGAGGTTTTTCTAAGGGACTAAGAAGCGAACCACTTACACCCTAAAAACCAGTAACTGTGGGTATTGCACATTATTATTACATACCTTGGGTGAGCTGGAAATCACAGAGAGGCGACCGTATACACCGTATTTGCGTTCGTCTTCAGGTCTTAGAGTGCCCATCTTTTTCATCACTAGGTATATCTACAAAACAATGTTACCGCCACAATATAAATTTAAATATTTATAATACATAAAGATAAATTACATTTAAAACTAACATTAGATTTAAACTAATGAAATCTACTATTTGGTTAGAGCATAATGTAGATTTTGTTAATTTAAATAATTTTTAGTCATGCATCCCCTGTAACGGTATTTTAGATCGTTTTCTTAATAGATATGTAATATCACTGTAATTACGGTTTCATAAGTTGTGAAAAATGCAAATATTATAAATCATGACTGAATTCCAATTGTATTCAAAAATATATTATTTTATTATATACAATAAATATATTATATTATTAATATATTTTTTTCTATTCCGTGACCAAATATTTAGTATAGGTAGGTAAATATACACTCATATAAAGTCATTTAAACGTGTAAAATACAAAATGTATAGTCGACAGAGTAGACTGAGCTCTATATACTCGTATGTATCGGTCCTTACACATCAAACACTTTACATGCACGGCCGCTGGTCGCTAGGAGCCCTGCCCTTTTATTTTATACAACGTCGGGAGGCATTCAAGCATACGGCCCACCTGATGTAAAGCAGTTACGCCTTTGAACGCTTGTAATATATTAAGTATCACTCACGATGCCACCTCTGCTGGTAACACAGCAACTCCTTGGAAGTTTACTGGTGACCTCACTCACAAGGAGGAGCGTTATAACCCTCCAAAAAACTGTTATTTGGTGGATAATATGGACGCAGTGATATGTGTAGGTTTAACCAAAAATGAACTCCAATATATTTATTATATCAAATGCGTTTTATTATGCGTTGATTAATATGATTTCATATACTATTGTACTATTGACAAATAGAAAAATACACGGTTTATTTTAAATATGTATGGCCCAGGTCTAAGTGTATGGCAAATATCGAAAAAGCTACGAACTGATTTTAAAGTAATGACACTATTACGAACGTAAGGTATACCTAACCTGTTCCAACATGCCGTAGCTCCTAATGAGGAAATCACGCTGTGCCAACAGATTGATTCGTTCTCGCTCCTCTTTCTCCACAATAGGATCCGGTTCATAAGAACACAGTACGTATGACGGTTTCGATTCTTTTTCCGTCGGCTGCAAAATATAAAGGTCATTGGGTGGTCAATACTACGGTACCATGACACACTGCGGAGTAAAACAAAAAACGCAAGACATATGGGTTAAAATGGTGAGGGTCGTGACATTATGAGTCCCAGGTATATTGACATAATACAAATAAAACAATAAGTGGAAGAGTGGGTAATCTCGAGAACTGTTGAATTTTTGTATACGCTTGTGACGTGAGCAAACGAAGGGAAATATATATTTGTTTGCTTTGTTAAATAATTTGTGTATGAGTGTACCTATATGTATGATGTATATAAAATTACGTATCAAAGCGCACACACAATCCATGCCTTATAATTATGACGCCGATTTTATCGGGATAAACTACCTACTTCTTATCTTCACCCCAAAGCCCTTGAATGAAAATTCTTACCAATTATAATTTAAAGGTTTTCAGTATTATTTCTTAAAATCGATGTAATCCTGTAATGCATGATAATAGTAGGATATTTGATTAAAAAGAAACGTCGCTTTCCGCGTTGCTTCAGTCACTCACGCCTATTGCGATGATTTTAAATTGGAAATACTAATACAAATCGTGCAGGAGCATTTACTTCGTCTACGCAACTATGAAGCTGATGTTTATTTCTAAATACCTATCTATCTAAAACTTCACGTCGAATCCCTTGCAGGGTAGGCAGAGAGAGTGAACCGAGCGCCACATGACTTGATCCTTATACACCTCACTGACTTTTTAATTTCTATATATTTATTTCAAAAAATCTGCTAGTATAACGTGAGTGTACCAGGAATGGGTTTTAACAAATAACTTAAAAAGCTATCCGCACAACTAATTCTCCACGTAACAATTACAGAAGCTGCAAAATCAATTATCTCATACGCTCAAATATTACATTCGACATTCTTCTGCTGAAAAAAATATCTTTCATTCCTTTCAATTTAGGCCAGAAATGCAATCTACTGGAGTGACAGGAGTTGTAAGGAGCACGCTTCTAGGCCATGACATAACTATTTGGTGCAGAGCCCTAAAACACAAGTTCCTGTATATACTCATTTACAAAAAAAAAAATACGGACACTAATTTAAAGAAAAAAATCTAAAATAATAAATTATACATTTTCATGCTAATTTTGGATTACATACACATCTTTATTTATTTTTTTACAAGCACAATTTATATCATTTTATATCATGCAAGTATTGCAGACACTGTCATCATGAAATTCGATTACATGCATTTATACAGTGTGCATCCAGAAACGCTAAGGTTTTATACTCACTCACAAAATGAGAAACTTTGAAAATATGACGAAAGCAAATGAAATATAATGATCTTTAATCTTTATTTTTTATTTATTATGAGACTATACCTATAAATCCAAAGTAAATTTGTATCCATCAGCAACTTTTTAATAGGTATCGTTATTTTTGTAACAACGTTTATACATAAACATGCACTACATGTATAATATATAGAGACTAGAAGATACCTATGTCAATGAATAACACGTAGAGTATATCGTGTCATTTTTTTTGGCAGTAGTAGGCAGTATAAGCACTTATTTATTTGATCCTCGCCTTTCTCGAGCCTTGCTGAATTGAGCACGAACGAGACAACTGAGAGGAACTGATTATATGTAAAATAATTTAATATATACTAGACTATATATGCTTGTTTTTATTTTATTCTTCATATTCGACAAATTACTGACTTATTTAATTTCATTGCTGCATGGCATAAATTAAAAAGCTGTAAATCATGGATTAAAGCTCCTTACAATTTATTTCCAAAAAATGTGGTGTCGTGTTAAATATATTCAGGGAGTCAGTGAGGAAACGAGGTATAAGATCGTTCGTAATCGCCGTTAGCATACGCTCTTAATTCAGGGGCATCGAAACCGCGAAGATTGTTGTTCTAACACATTTTCTAAAAGTATTGAAACGGTATGTACTCACAATTTCTTGCTCGGACGTTGGTTTCGTTGCAAGTTTGTTTTTGTCTTCTTTTTCTTTCCGCTTTTGCTCTTTGTCGCTCAGCGGCTTGACTTTCGATTTATCCGTAGAAACCGCGGTGGGAGCAGCGGTAGTGGAGACCGGGGACGCGCCAGTACTTGCTTCTTCGCAAGTTTTTTTCTCGCTTTCTTTCACAGACTTTGGTTGAGACGGCTTCTTTAAAGCTTCGGCCTTGGCTTTCGTTTGCTACAAACAATTATAAATATATATTTTATTCACATAGACGAACCATGTGCTTATTTCCTATATGACGCAATACCGAAACCGCAATTCATTAATTGATTGCGCCAAAAAGAAAGTTCATTTCAGTATCTTTTTCATTTCCGAAAAGTTGGTAAGTTAAAGAGAAACAATAGGATTGAATAATTAATGAGCAATGAATAATATAATAAATAGTATGATTTATAAAAATATAGACTTGTCTAAGACTTTAATAATAGATTACCAAAAAACAATAAGGCATGCTGAATCCTTGACTGGTTTTGTAAAGAAATAAAAACAATTGATTGCTTTCTCTATGTCATCCTGTCGTTGTTTGCTATATTTTTTAGTAGGGAAAACACGCCATTTTATCATTTAGTTAATTTCTGCAAATATATAATCTTTATATATATAATTCTACTGTACGTGTGTATGTGACTGAACTCCTCATAAACGACTGGACAGATTTTGATGAAATTTTGTGTGTTCAAGGGGATTCGAGAACGATTTAGATTCACAATTGGACCCAATAGGTGGCACTGCAGTCGGGTTCTGGAAAACTTTATATTATGGGACAGGACAACGTGTGTCGGGTCCGCTAGTGTCTAATAAATATATCGCTAACAAAAATTTGATCTATTTAATCAACTCCTGGATGCATATACATGTTAAATACTCATAAAGTCATGAGATATGATATCATGTTGTTTCATTTGATCTAAAAAATGTAATGCTGACATGTGTTGTGTAAAAGATGATATGTGATATTATTTCGATGTAGTAACAACTTATGTGCTATTGTTGTGATGACAACTAATCTACCTAATGATTGAAAAACAGTATGCTTTATTTTCATTTAATTTTTTAGTTTCACATGACCACGTAAACGCGAACTGACATTCGTCGATGAAGAAGTTCATACCTGGAACTCTTCTCTTTGCATGCGCGTGCAGTCGCCGCGAGCGCGCGACGATGCGGTTCCCGTGTACAGCGAGCCCGACGGCTGCTGGAACAGGGAGGCGTACTGCTCCCCCAAAGGATACACGCGCCTGGACACAATTGGAATATGGTGTAACGTACATAGGCGATTAGCGAACGACGCAATGTCAAATTAGTCAGTAATTATTATTTAGCTTAACCACGAACGCTTTTGTTAATTTAGCAATATCTACAGATGAACAAAGATCCTAAAAATCGAAAAGTTTTATATATTATTTAGCATATAACAAACATGACGGTCTTACTAAAATATATGCACTTATATACATACATATATATGTATATACATACAACAATAATAGAGGTAGGGCGCATCAAAACCGTCCATCTGGGGAAGTACCTCCACCTCACAGAAAACCGCAGCCAAGCGTTCATAGGCTACGGTAACCGCTTTATATCAAGTGGGCCGTGTGCTTGTATGTCTCCCGACGTTGTATAAAAAAACAATTAAACATAAATCATAGATATACGTAGAAAAATATAATAAATATAGATTTAGTAAAATTATTTGTTTATTTACCCATTACCTACATATGTAAGTAATCGAAGAACAAGGAAATCATTTGTATTTACAGAGCGCGCAATGTGTCACCGTGGATCTATATAATGGGTTCATTTATACCACCTTACAACCATACCTGAAATTGCCGAGGTGAGTTTCTTCCCACTGTATTTGCATCTGCCAAGGACTTTTTTCTGGCTCTCTCTCCTCTACAGATGTAAATTCGGCAAACCTAAAAAATATATATGTATGTATGTATATCTTCACGCCAAGTTCCTTGCGGGGTAGGCAGAGAGAACCGCGCGCCATAAGACGCCGTCCTTACATATTTCACTCGCTTCTGTGACATTCATAGCTCTTTTCATGCACGATCGCCGGTTCCTGGGGCTCCTGACATCACCTTCTGATAAAACACGACCAATTTGGTAATGGTAGGTTAGTCTCAATCTTCCTCGGCTCCTACATGCTTCCACTTTTGCATTGTATATCTGTTTCGTCATTCTTTCGTCCCGCATTCTTTCTACATGTCCGAACCCACGGAGCATGCCCTTTCTTATCTTAACACCGACACTCTCTTTCAGACCAACTCTTTCTCTCACGACTTCATTACGAACGCGGTCAGCAAGCGTTATGCTACAAATTTTGCGCAATGCTCTCATCTCGACCGCATTTATTCTACATTACTGTATTAATTACTGGTTTCAGTGATTCATTTAATCAATGGAAAAAAAGAGAGTAGGCTTGAAAGAGTGTCAATATAAAAATAAATAGAGGCATACTCCGGACGTGGCATACGTGTAAAAAGAAAGCAAGAGGAAAGAATGACGAATCAGATTAATACGCGAGAGAGAGAGAGCGCTTGGTCGGCTATATTTCAAAGTGGTATGTTATTCCTTCAAGAACATCTCTAGGTTCTCTTTTGGGACCGCTATTGTTCATTATTTTCACTTCATACTTAAAAAGTTGACGATATAAAAATATACGTGATTACGGAGACGCACGACTATTACAGTTGATAGGGTTCGAATATTATTGCTACACCAATTAGTCTATGATCCAGTATTAGAAATATATATCATTATCTGTTAGTTGACGGTGAATAAATACAAATACATTGATAAGTTGTAAACGAGTTGCCCACGTGAATCATGTGCCGATGCTGTTAAATAATATAAATGCAAACTTTTTTGAATCACCTACCGATTTGTTATTTATAAAAATCGAGCATTCGGTGAAATAAGAATTGGAAAAATTTAGGATGCCTTAGCATAACTATGAAGTTGACATTTATAAACATTTGAGCAAGCGTTATTCATCGACGAGCTCGGTGGCGCAGTGGTGAAACACGCCGTTACGCTACTTTGACACCAACAACCGCATTTATTCTAGAGGCATACTGCGGACGTGGCATACGTGTAAAAAGAAAGCAAGAGGAAAGAATGACGAATCAGATTAATACGCGAAAGATCACGACCAAATTGGTCGTATTTTATCTCATAGCGGCGATCATGGATGAAACTGCCATAAATGTTAAAGAAGCGAGTCAAGTGTGCAAAGATTTAGTTATGTGACGTTTGGTTCTCTCTGCTTACCCCGCAAGTGTCTCGGCGTGATTCTATAGATAGATACTGTCACAATAGGGCTAAAAGTCACGCAATATGCGGACAATCGCCCTGACATAGACTTCCGTATAAGATCGAAACTAGTATTTGCCGATTAAAAATAAGCGTGACTTGTTGCTTTATGTTAATTTCACCTATGTATTTTGCTATAATACAATTTACTTGTTTGTCTGCAGCAGCCGGTCTCGTATTCGCTTGCGATCTTCATCCAGCACGCGTTTCTTGTCGCACTGCCATATGTTAAGCATCGTGAACGTGTCCGTCAGGAGGGACTCTTTCACCTCGCGATCTAGCTGAGTATCCGTATGGAAACTTGGGGAATGATTTACCTAAAATTAAATACTCCTCACATAAACTTTTTTTTTATACTATTTCGTGAGTTATACAAGCATACGGCCCACCTGATGTAAAGCGGGTACCGTAGCCTATTAACGCTTGCGATTTATTAAGTATCACTCGCGCGATGCCTCGTCTGCTGCTTACACACCAACTCCTTGGGAGCTTACTGGTGACCTCACTCACACGCAGGAACACAACAATCCTCTAGGGAGTTGTTCTTTGGCTGTGGTTTTCTGTGAGGTGGAGGTACTTACCCAGACGGACTGCTTTGATGCGCCCTACCTCTCTTAAAACATCCAGACCAAGACAAACAGTCATGTTCATGCACCCAAATGTTTGCCTTGTGTGGGAATCGAACCCACGAACGTTGGTGTCAAAGTCGCGTCATTCCCGACTGAGCCACCGAGCTCGTCAAAAAAAACTATAGTTCTATCTACACTAATATATATAGAAGAACATATAAAGAAGAAAGATTTGTATGTTTGTAACGAATAAACTCCAAAACTACTGGACCGATTTTAAAAATTCTTTCATCATTAGAATTCTACATTATCCCTGAGTAACATAGGATTGTTTTTATCCCAGAAATCATCCTTATAGGGGGTGAAAAGAGAGGTGGAAATATGTATGGGGAATCAATAACCTCTGAATCGATTTAGATGAAATTTCGTATTGAATTGTGGCGAAGGATATAGAATAGTTTTTATCCTCGAAATCATCCCTTAAGGGCGTAAAAAGGAAGGTAGAAATATGCTACTTACCCAAATTACTAATTTCACGCGGACGAAGTCGTGGGCAAAAGCTAGTATTATATATATTTATATAACATTGCATCTGTTTCGTTACTTTGACACCAACGCTCGTGGGTTCAATCACACAGGGCAAACACTTGTGTACAGGAACATGTCTGTTTGTCTTAGTCTGGGTGAAAAAAGGTAGGGTGCATTAGATTAATCCGTCTGGGGAAGTACCCCGTCTGACAGAAAATCGCAGCCAAATAACAACTTTCTTGGTGTGTTCCTGCATGTGAGTAATACTTAATGTATTGCGAGGGTTCATAGGCTATGGTAACCGCTTTCCATCAGGTGGGCCGTATGCCTGTATGTCTCTCAGGGTTGTATAATAATAAATCTGTGACGTAAAATGCTAAGAGACTTTTGGGTATATTATTGGTCATGCGACTTTTGTATTCTATGCATATATCGGGCGCGTCCATTGGTGTCTCCATTTCAGACCTTATTAACTAAATGACATGACATTAAAAACGTGATTTAGTTTCCTTAATATATCCGCAGGCACAACGGCATGTAGATTTTTATAATTCGAAATTATTTGCATCGGTACAGGCCGCGTCATGCCCACTACAAACTCCTTTTACTCGACACGCAGTATGCTGGATATCCTTGTTGTTGACTTGGTGAACGGCGTCTAACAGTAATCTCCTTCCTACAACATGGGATCCTTCAAACGAAGCGTGAAGAAGCACCTTGCGGGCCAGCATGGTAGCGTCAACTGACAGGACACCGTAGTCCTTTGTCAGTTGCCGCTGCAATTTGGGCTCCCCTTTTCGCTTACCAACAGGCGAAGATGAGCCACTATGCTGAGCCAATATAAAAAAAAAAAAATCTCAGTGAAACTATTTGCCGAGCCTGTAGTTCTTGCTCAGCCATTATATATTAATCTTATGTTTCGTATATTCAATGAAAGACAATTGTATGGATGTGGAATGGCTTACTATTGAATTCGAAGAAAACAAAGATAATGCTATTTGAAAAAGAAACCAACTAATGTAAGGATTACGATTTATGATGAAGTGTTAGATCAAGTGGATGAAATTGTATATCTAAATTTGGAGCACAACGCTTGTAGACCGGAGTAATATATCGTGAATCGTAATCAATAATATAATTATACATGATGAGCAACTGTGCTCTGACGCCTTTACCACACGTTTCGTTAGAGTGCGTGTCTAGTTCTTTCTATTATACCTACATCAATGTCCTTAAAAATCAAATTTAAATTATTAATGTGCCGAAAGATGTGCTAGTCTAGCAAATGTTTCGGCGGTGAACAAACTCGGACAGACAACTAAAGTGAGGTCTGAAAAAATATTTTCTAAATATGTTTAGACGCATCAACTTATAGACGCTGGTAGAGTTCTTTGAAATTATTTAAAAAATAATGAGCATGGAATGATTTATTTTAATTTAGTATAACTTTCTAAGTTCCTCACATTTTTGATTTCAGTATTTCGACGTGGTTTACGCCGTCGACGAGCGCGCATTTTGTTAATTGAAACGTTTAACAAAACGATCTTACCTCCAATATGTATGGGTGTAGTTTATGATCCAGAAGAATATCGAAGCCTAAGATTTCGAAGCACGCGTGCACCTGAAATAAACACCTATCATTTAAGCATGGAATCACTTGTATCATAAAATTATCCTAAATAAAAATGAGTCAAAGTAATTAGCTATATTTTACATAAAGTCTAAGAATACATGACAGGATTAAGCAACAGTACCAACATAAATTTGTAGGGAGTCGATGGATGTAGGTGGCACAGGATCGAGACGAGTGACACTCTAGAGGGGAGGCCTATGTACAGCAGTGGATGAATACAGGCTGAGATGATGATGACCAACATAAAAAAAACATGTTAAATGCGGTTTAAAATCCCGAGTCGCTATCAGGGTATTGTAGAACTACTTAAATACTACCCATTATTTACCTACACAGTTGTATACCTAATGTTAATTAACCTGCAAGGCTAACCTAAATTTCGACCAACAATAAAAGGCACCAAATAATATTTTCGACGCCTTACTATCAACCAATATTCCACTTGTACCACTGTCCACACAATATGTCATTGGAGCGCGGTTAGTGAGACGCTGCTACATACTAATCTAACTAAATAATTGGCTACAAAGCTTTGCAATATAAGTGAGAGAACCATATCGTGCGACGGAAAACACGCGTGGTAGCTGTGCTTGAGTATGGGCCACGCGGATATGATAGTTTTCACGATCACTTGGTCTATGGAGTGCCACAGTCGGTCCACATCGACGCCTTGCGACACCAGTATCTTGTTCAGCGTCGATATCTTGCTAATTCCCGAAAAGTCATCACATAAGTAATCATCGATCATTATAACGATAATCTTAAAGGGTGACTGATAATCAGTGATCTATACATAGGTTCATGATTGTTCTCATGATATCTCAAGTTTCCCAATTTTCGATAAAAGTTTTTACAGATCGCATTCACATCGCAGCCCACAGTGCAACGATTTTTTTGATAAAACAAATTTAAAGCATAAATAGTAGCACATTGAAATCGAAAATTCTCCATTTTATATACTATATATGTATATAATCTAAATTAAAAAGTAAAACTCGACCATGGAAAGTATAGAACAAGCTAGTGATGTATTCAAAGGCTTGTGTCACTGAATTGTAATTCCGCAGGTGGTGTTCAGTTATGAGGGGTATCTGATTCTTGGTCTCGCTAACTTGTCCTTTTGATACGGAGAGGATCTATCGGCGTTTTGATATTCTACAAGTGAACACCATCTACGGCAAATCAGTGACAGAATCTGAATGCATCACTAGCTTGTATTTTTTTATTTTTCCGTATTGTATTTTTAATGGTTTTATTCGCGTGCCAGTTGCAAGTTCCACAGTCTGGTCTATTGTCCTAGTGAATGCTAAAAAGTTTGTTTAATACAGATAATCTGCAACAGGTACTACGTGAAATGTTTCTATTTGTAAGTAACGCATTCATTTCCGGCAACGTATATGTGCGTATTTCGAGATTTCCACCCAATGCCTTGAACGCGCATGTCAGTTCTATTAATTTTGCTGTTCCACTATGTTATTCCCCGGGACCTATGCAAACCTCTGTTCAAATTTAATAACTATTGGTCCAACTGCTTCGAAGATTACTACTAAAAGACAAACATCGTACTAAGCTCCAAAAATCCTGTAAAAATGTAAATAACCGAATGAAGAAAAGCAGTTATTTCGAAATAACAAACACTTCCATTTAATGTGGATGTATCTATATTATATGTTCGTAACTTCGCAAATTCGCACATAATGAATAGGTAAATAAGATAAACTAGCAGTCGTGTGATAAACTATCTATAAGGAACAAATCCATATAATATTAGTATGAACTCACATGTACGTTTGAGGCATATAGAAAAGTGCGACACGTGGCGAATGTCCGAGAAAAGCACCAGAGGTGAATGCGTTAATATGTGAATATGTGGGAGTTACTAATAATATGAGAGATTCTAAAATTAAAGTCAATATAAAATAAACAGAAACACGGGATGGCCATTGTGTTCTTTTTACACGATTGTTATTTAGACCTGCTGAAATATAGACAATCGTCTTATTATTACAAAGCAAACAGACCATATTATATAGCGGGTTATGCGCACTTCGTCCCATAAAAAATATTTTTAAAAAGCAGTCGCAAAATATTGTTTTTTTTTATATATTGGCTCAGCATAGTGGCTCCTCTTCGCCTGTTGGTAAGCGAAAAGAGGAGCCCAAATTGCAGCGGCGACTGACAAAGGACTACAGTGTCCTGTCAGTTGACGCTACCATGCTGGCCCGCAAGGTGCTTCTTCACGCTTCGTTTGAAGGATCCCATGTTGTAGGAAGGAGGAACACATGTGCAGGCCAGGCGTTCCACTTTTTAATAGTTCGACAGAGATAGGAGTTGCCGAACTTTTTAGTACGAGAACTAATGTCCTCAACAGTGAAATGATGACATCGCAAGCCTGCACGTGTGGTTCTATGACGGAAGGGAGAGGGTGGGATAAGGGAAAATCGTTCTTCAGAGCACTCACCATGGTACAGGCGGTAAAATGTACTTAGGGATCCTATGTCCCTACGAAGTTGCAGAGGTTCTAGGTATTTTGTGACCTCTTCGTCGTCGATTATGCGGATAGCCCGTCGCTGCAACCTGTCGAGAGCCTCGAGAAGATACTGTGCGGTGCCGTACCAGAGATACGAGCAATACTCCACGCAGGCCCGAACTTGAGTCTTATAAAGAAGACAAAGCTGGTCCGGCGTGAAGAACCGGCGCACCCTGTTCATGACACCGAGTTTCTTTGAAGCTGTTAAAATGAGGCTCTCGATGTAATTTCGTTGGTTTAGGTCGCAACGAATATCCATGCCTAGCATATTCAGGCTATCGCGCATATTGAGGGTAGCGCCCTGAAGACTGGGGGTGAAATGGGGACATTTTTGTTTTGAACGCGCACACCTGAGTTTTCCTGGCATTAAACTCAACCAGGTTATTGGAACCAGTGGCGTGCACAGAGATTTTTGACAGGGTAGGCAGAATGTTTTTAAAGCTATTAACTTACCAAAAAATACAGAATGTTGATTTTGGTTACCCAATCTTGTGGAAATAATGATGTATGTGATCACTTGTTTTTTTTCACCGAAAGATAGTTTTGAAAACATTTATTTTCCCTACACACACCACATGAACAACTTTCGCAGTGAATATGATCATATTTATCAACTTTAAAACTTTAAAATCTTATTTCATCTGCTACCAGTCAATCGATTCAAAACAAAAACAATGGCGGCCGTTTTAAAATCAAAATAAAATTGAACATCAATTTTATACGAAAAAAAGAAATGGCAATATCTTTCACTATAATTATATGCAGCAAACTACTTTTTAAAATAGTTACGTAGCAATGCTCGCGACACTTCGGTGATTTACGTTATAGTTCAGCTGAAAAGACATTGTCTATACTTTGCAATTGTGTGCGTTATTTGTGTTATTGTGGGCAATGTAATTATAGGAATGCACACTACAGTATTTGTATAAACAACACGGCACACATACGTAAATTTAGACAGATATAGTTAGTGTCTCTGCCGTAAAAAGCTGCCAATGCGGCGCTAGTGTAGCGTAGCGCCTAGCTGCGATTTGAATATGACTAGCGATGACTTTAATAACTTACCGATACCGATAGATGGAGCTATTAATTTTTTGTTTTTGATACGAAATATTAGTTAAAAACTATGTTTAAGAATGAAACATCGGATGGTATTTATCATCAAATTGATAGGGTAGGCAATGTCTTTTTGCCTATATGGAGTGCACGCCACTGATTGGAACCCCATTTACTAATGAGGTACAAAACCCGATTAAGTTCAATTACAAGACTCCCACGTCTCTCACCGATTTCCGCCCGACCAGCATTAGGCCGCCCGAAATATCGCCCATGGACCGTACTGTCATCCGCATAGCAATGAATATTAGCAAGTGGTAGCATGTCATTGATATGAAGAAGAAAGAGGGTGGACGACAGGACGGAGCCCTGTGGGACACGGGCATTCACTGACATGAACTGCGAAGCGCATCCATCTGCAAGGACGCGCATTCTACGCTCATGCAGGAAGCCAGCAATCCACTTACAAAGCTGAAGGGGCAGACCGTATGCCGGTAGTTTGGAGAGAAGTGCTTTATTTTGTTTTGTTATCCCACTAAGGTATCAGGCATACTGATGAACTGTAAACTTATCCCTACCTACGTCGACGTGTGCGACCATAGGACCAATATTCGCGCGATGTTACACTTGTCTATGGTCTGCGGTAACTGCATACCATCAGACGGTTCGCATGCAATGGGAGGAACTGCGCGTAACACTATATAGCGCAGGGTTGCTAAGTTTTGTCTTATATTAGAGGGGGCAACGAGCATGTGGGTCTTGTCTTAGGTTTTCGGGATTATTATACATTGAATTAAACAATTTTTAACGGAAGTATCGCGTGTTTTATTTATTTTGTTGAACCTGACGTTTTGAATGCTTTGCAGCATTCAAATAAAACACGCGATACTTCCGTTAAAAATTGTTTAATTCAGAGCATGTGGGTCACCAGATGGTAAGTGGTCACTACCGCCCATAGACATCAGCTACAAAAAGGGTCACTGATCCGTTACCAGCCTTGTACATACCATAACATTACGACTAAGTTAGGGTACCCACGCAGTCAGAGGCAAAGCAACTGAGAGGGATAGTTAGATACTGCCGTTGTAACGTTGTACTAACACTTCCTATCAGTGACGTAGCTATCTGAGGGCTAGATGGTGCCGTACACTGGGGCCCCAGCGCACTAAACCACAAATTGAAATAGAGAAAAATTCTTCCACTATACGAATTTAAATAAAATAGATTGCAAGACGACTTAATCATGGCAATTCTGAATTTGAAAGAATAGGTACAGGGGAAGTTTCTATCATGTTTCGAACGCGTTCGAAACTGGTTTTTCTGTATTATTTCTGTTGTTTGTGCAATGTCGCCAACTTGTTAGATTACCGTCGGCTTTAGCGAGTTAATGTAATAAGGAAACGGTCAATAAAATAATTCGTTAAATAAATGAAAATTTAATTGCAACAAAAACCTTTTTTAGAAAACTTGATATTATTGTCAATTCTTTTTTTGTTATTTGAATAAATGGTGTACACAGCAAAATGCTTCTTCCTAGTGATATCTCGTTTCCTAATAGTTTAGGATAGGCGGGTTCCGCTACCTAAGCCTAAGGACTTGGCGAACACACTGACTCAAGAAAAATACATTTTTCACGTAAGAAACACTATTCTTTAGTATATGGTAGTATAGGTTTGCTACCGCGCAATCGACAATGTGTTGGCCGGAGGACAACCTTGTTTTAGACTACCGTTATATTTCGAGTACACAAATAATTTTGCATACTGTTGCGGGTTTGAATAAGACCAGTGTTTTCAAGAACGTATGTATATTCAGTCGTCTATGGACTGACTAACTTACATAATATTTTTTTTTATTATTTTCGATCAAGAAAATTGAAGACCCACAAAAGAAGGACCAACCCACACCTTGGTGTGCATTGGTCATTCTTCCGCGAGGGGCACCCTCCGGAAAAAGGGAGGGAGGAGGTGAAATCTTTTAAAGATACCATTTCGTGAGAACGAATTTAACTGATTGTCGGATTTCCACCGACTAAAACACCCCCTGGGACTGCCTTTAGCCGGGAAGGCTATAAAGGCTTCATCTGAAGCGATCACCCCAGGGGAACGGGGTGACGCAATCTTACATAATAATAAACAGTCTATATATATATTTAACACAACAAAGAAATATTACTATAACAAAGGAATATTGATCTGGACATCTCAACGTGATGTTTGGTGCTTATAATTTCCGTATACTTGCTACATTTTAATTTACTACATCTGTTATTTTACTCACGTATTCCTATAAAGGAGGATACATACTTATTCTAAAGGTACGAATACATTAATATGCTGTATCCCATACATACCAAAATTAGAGAACTAAATTTACAATTTTTTTTTATTTATTTACGAAACATAGCGGTTTTAAGCACAAACAACGCCATGAAATTCGAACAATGATGGCGAAGCTGGCAGTGAAATAGCCCCGACTAAAATTTTCTTCCTAGGAGGCAGTACAAAATGCTTTCACACAGTTTGTCGAATCTATATCCTGAGAGTTCTATCGCAAAGGCATAAATAAACTTCCGATTATATGGCAGCGATGTATAGATAATGAGGGTAAATATTTTGATTAAATAAATATGTTACTTACATCTTAGAAAAAAAAAAGAGTTTTTATTTTTCAGTACAAATCGACAATTTCATACTTTAACCCCTAAATACTTAAAAAAAAAATCGCCTAAGTTGATTAATTTTTTAGTTTCCTTCTTACAAGCAGTTTTAGCCCAAATATTTATATTGATAGAGACTCAGATAATGTGACCACTGCAGTTGGTTGAGAAGACTATTAAAGGAGATGAATAAACACCGCTGTTAAAGATGTGACCATGTCGCCGTTCATATCAAAGACGATGTCTGTATGGCGTAGGTAACAGCAAAAAACCGTCGCCGTCATCATTTTTCGAAAATGTGAACGATCAATTTTCTTGTGACTTGGGAAACTTTACGAATCAGTTATTAATTGATAACATCAAATACTTGACACCAGAACATTATATTATTATATATTTTGCAGGAGAGTGCATTCGGACGTGATTAATCTTCGGATTCATCCGCCTAGATGCTGCCTAAAGTGTGTCCTCTCCTGCATGTATGTCCTACACGTCGTTGGAGTATTGTGAACACAAGCTACTTACATATTTTATACTTTTAAAACTTATCGTCTGTACTCGTTGGTTGTGTTCTTTGTGAGTTGTCCTTGTGTTAAAAAGACAATAAAACAACTGAAACAGTATGTCGCCTTAGACTTATAGGGTTAGTACCTAAAATAACTGAGACAATAAATGTATACCTAGTTTCATGAGGGACAAGAGCAGCCACGCTTCCGAAGACAGCGTGACAATGATACACCCGTAATAAGGCGGTTTGTATGCTAGTTTGCCAAGTGAGTGAAAGGCTTACCGTTTGCTGCCGGCCTCCGAGTCGTACACATATGTGCGGCTGTGTTTGTTGAGCGCGTAATTGGTTAAGTGCATGAACACGTTAGTGGTGTTATTAATGTTTGGATCCGCGTAGCGGCTAGTTGCAAATCTGAAAAATTATACACATTGAGGAACTTTATGACTCGCCGCGTCTAGTATAGCCTAATATGAACCTGATCGAATATGTAGTTATGTTAATTACGTCTCCAAAGAACACCTTCTTTCAAAATGTATGCGAAGCTGTCTAACTCGTATGAATGTCATTTGATGTCTGCAACGTCGAGTGACCTTACCGTAACCTATGACCGCTTTCAATACTTTTTATCTTTTGGTACGGAAACGTAAAAATTATGAGATAAATACAATAATAATACACTCTACATACATACATTTCTTACCTTACTAGTCCTTCGTTAAAAACGAATATTCTAAGAGGATCACAGGACGTTATGAGTGTGTAAACTCTGATGTCGAATTTATAACCGTCCACTAAGTATGGCTTCGCTAAGTATACCTGTCAACAACAGTACAGTACAGTAGAAGCTTGATAACAGGACCAAGGGAAACGTTAAATATTTTAAGCTTAATAAGGGTAGGAGTTAAGGAGTTTAAAATGGTTTATTAATTACTCTAATTAGGTAGTCTAATTTGATGTACTCAACAAAGCGAAGCAGTACTTCAGCTGGGGCCAAAAACTTTTTTTATATTACGTCGGGAGTCATACAAGCATACGGCCTACCTGATGTAAAGCAGTTACCGTAGCCTATTAACGCTTGTGATACATTAAGTATTACTCGCGCGATGCCCCCTCTGCTGCTAACACAGCAACTCTTTAGGAGCTTACTGATAACCTAACTTACACGCAGGAACACAACAACCCTCTAGGGAGTTGTTATTTGGCTGCGGTTTTCTGTGAGGTGGAGGTATTTCCCCAGACGGGCTGCTTTGATGCGCACTACTTATGCTATACCAAATTTCCAGGCAGACTTCCAATGGATTATTCTACTCACTATGGGCGGGAGCACCGGGATACATCATGGACCTTGTCATTCTGTTGAAGGATCTATTTGAAGAATTGCGGTCGATATTAGGATCGAGATACTTTCGGTATTGAGAACTTAAATCTGACTATAGCCTTTAAATCCAGTTGTACATATGTTCTGCCGACTGTATGGATTGTGTTCCGAGGGGTTGTAAGTTTCCATTTACAACTGTACCGCTTCGCGCCGCACGCGATGAACAAAAACATCATTTTCGCACATCGAAACCACAATAGCCGCGTATTGTACGGTTCCAGAGGGGAAGTCCCGACGTTTTAACTGCTTACCATACGACAAGATTGTTTGCTTGTTTAGTGGTATAAAAATAATTAATTAATGTGTATATATACATAATTCTTAAAAGGTGGTCATATTGGTCAGGTGGAAATGGTTTAAAAACGATGGTCACCAGGCGGCGAGTTTCATTCAGCCACCCCTCAGGCCACCTCGGCCCTCGAACGTACCTCATACCGCCAGTGGAAAATAAATCCAAGCGCAAAAATTTAATACAACTGCCTCCATACATATTCTTGAAGAACAGATAAATTAATGAAAAGCGTTTTGACCAATTAGATTAGAACACAAATAGGAGCGTAACATATTTTCATTACATGTACTAATACTTTTTTAGACTTTTACATGGATATTTTGTCTACTTTTATAATTCTACAATATACATGAGTATGTAGGAAGTGGATTTTGGGGGCTTTAATAAATTTCTCAAAATTTGTAAACTTTGTTTATACACATAACTGATCTAGAGTAACTATTAATTCAAAATATTTGATAAGAAACATAATACATACAACACTATAAATACGTAAGACTATTTGTATGGAGACATATGTGAGGAAGGCCCAACTAGTAAGTATCCTGGACAAGCAATTGTGTAACACTATGTATGAATGAAAAAATACTATAATACGTTTTTAGTTTGTGTAAGTAAATTACTTACTTGACAAATAAGTTTGTCGGTGGGTTTTATGTCTTTAAGTGATTTGGTGAGAAAGATGCCGCGACCCTGGCTCCCACACTCCGGCTTGATTATGAACGTTTTGTTCTTACGAGACTTGCTGTAGTTCAAAACTTCGCCAAAGCTGAAATTGATTACACAAAATTTCATTATAATCACTTTCAATTATAAGTTAACAGCCCAAGCTCGGCCCTCTCATGGTTTTCAGGGCCCGGGGCGAGGAGGAGCTTTTCGGTAGAGGGATAAGTTCGCCATTTCTGCCGACGGCGGTGCTAATGTTAGTGGAAACCTTTCAATGTGTTAATTTGGTTGTCGTAGTTGTACTTTTAGTTATAAAGGCTTACAATTGTATGCGAGGAAAACAAAGATAACAATTACTGAAAGAGAGCAAACCGGAAAGTATGCTATGATTGTAGTTGATGTAGTGTCAGAACAAGTTAATGAGTTTGTATGACTTGGATGAGCTTTTAGCAGGGTTAGAAAGTACACCACTGGGATGCTGATGCCAACGCTATCGTACAGAAGCGTGAGTTAAAAGTGACAGAGAACGTATAAAAGTAGTATGAACGCGATTGAGATACGAGTATTTCGTAAAATCTGTAGCTAATTCTTATAAATCGTTCACAATGGTGATCTAAAACACCGGCCAAGTGCATGTCGCGGACCACGCACAGTGTAGGGTTCCGTATTTGCTTTGCTTGCTTGCGTAAAAATTAAATAGAATCAAAATAATAGGAAATCAAGCCTATTGGGTTTTTTTTCTAACATTCAAAACCAAGTTACTGAGTATTGTCAAATGATATATACATTCATTAAATCTACGACTATCCAGATTCAGAACGCCTTAAACGCAAAGGTACATGAATATTAAAGCCATTTTTTTGACACTATGTCGTTGGCTCCTGTGGGCCGTTACTACGTCACCAGAAGCGTATTAAAGGCACAATTAGGGGCATGATATCAATTCCAATACTTTACTCATATCACTACTTTTGATTTCGATACTAGTACCTAAAATATCGATACTTTAATTCGATACTACGTACTAATGTGAGTACTTTGCATCAAGTATCGAATCAATTCAATCATGCGACTAAACTCTAAAACGGAACGCAGCGCAGGTGATTGTACTGAAGTAGAGTGGAATGTTTAAGGTTCCCTACGCCCTAGGTTCTTCTCTACCTACCTCTCCAGTCAATGTCAAAATATAGCGAGATGTAATTTGTGAACATTAAAATGTAGTGTAAAATATCAAATGCTCCATTGATTCGGACATGTAGAAAGAATGCCGTGGGAAACAACGACGAAATTGATATCGCGAAAGTGGAAGTGTGTAGAAGCGGATAAAGGTCAATATTAGCCTACCACAACTAAATTGGTCGTATTTTAAGAGGTAGGGCGCATCAAAGCAGCCCGTCTGGGGAAGTACCTCCACCTCACAGAAAGTCGCAGCCAAATAACAACTCCCTAGAGGGTTGTTATGTTTCTGCGTGTGAGTGAGGTCACCAGTAAGCTCCTAAGGAGTTGCTGTGTAAGCAACAGAGGAGGCATGGCGCGAGTGATACTTAATTTATTACAAGCGTTAATAGGCTACGGTAACTGGTTTACATCAGATGGGCCGTATGCTTGAATGCCTCCGGACGTTGTATAAAAAAAAATTGGTCAGAAGATGATATCAGCAGCTTTAGGAAACGGCGAGCGTGCATGAAACGAACTATAGGCGTTACTGAAGTCGCCAGTATTATATACTAAGTACGCAAGAATTATTAGTAGTATGTAATTAAACTTACTCTGCAGGTAAACACCAGGTTTTTGGAAAGAAGTTATATTCTTTTGGATATATTTTTTGCATTCTGTTCAAATTACGAGCCAACAAATCTTTCCTGTAAGTGGAAAAAGTATTATAATAGTAAAAGTTTCCTATTGTAAACATACGGTGTTGGCAAGTTAGTGTAGGGCGAAAGTCACGCAATGCAGTTAGGTACTTAAAACTTGTAGATTGTGAGCAAATTGCATGTTGGTTACATATCTATGTAGGTACTTGTGCACAGTGGAGATATAATACAATGCAATTTATTAGCGACAACAACGGCGACGGCCCCTGGCAAAGTAAAATAGTGAAACTTAAACATTCTGTTAATCTTTTACGAGTACCTAATAAATACAATTCAAAACTTTCTCACTGGAAATAATATCTATTTATAGAATTTAACAATATGAATACTGCTCAACTTGATATGGAAAAAGCTTAAGAGGGTAATCTTAAATTGAGCGGTGTTAATAAAAACAAAATGAGTGCGCCATTTAGCTTTGCCCCGAGTGAGCCAAACCATGAACTGAACCAGGTATAAAATAAATACCTGCAAATCTCCAACATGCCAGGAAAGTGGTTGATGCGCTGAAACCTCTTCATCTCTTTGGCTCGCTCGATGGAGACGCTCATGTCAGTCCAGTAAAAGTTCCACGCGTCCTCTTCTGACACCTCCCGCATGCCAAATGCACTGGCCACCTTCCGGATTGACTCGTAGCGGCAGTTTGTTACACATATCGTTATCTGGGACCTAATCACAAAGTCCGGCCTGCAGCCTTATAACATGCGTTTAAATTGTATAATAGTATGCTACAGCTAGAGTCCTAAGTACCGACGATTGTTGAAATCTATTAGATAGACTATTACTGACCGTCACCAAAAATTGAAAATGCTTTTCTGGTCCTTTGTTACTTGTAAAAAGAAAATAAAGCTTTTCGGTTTTTCTCGGCAAAAGTAGACACGATCTATTCATAAAAGTGTTTGATTTAACTTCACATTATCACCCACGTTTTATTTGTAACACATTATTTTGGAACAATTAACTGGTATGCGTGAAAGTCAGCATGTTACGTAACTATACCAAAAGTGTTTGTATGGTTATCATTTTTTGAGATCTATGCTCGTGACTGACTGACATATAATAAGACCTCAGGAAGAGTCATGTTCCTAGGTTTAACGTGCGAAACCCCATAATGGCAAAATATATTGTGTGAATGGTTTTGAATCTTATTACAGAAAACTTATTACATCTTATTTATGACATTTGTGACAAACAAGCACGTGTCAGCTTAATGATGCGGCTACCAGGTAATATTAAACTTTACCTTAAATTTTAATATTAGTAGTGGCCACTTAATCTCATCAGTATATATATACCTCTTTCTCTTCTTTTTCTTTCGTGTGGGTTCAATAGGCATAATAGGCGCTGCTCGGGAAGTTGGCTGAGAAGTATCATCCTCTCCGGACAACTTAGCCTCGTAGTTCCGAATTAGCATACTTGCTATACACTCAGCATGCTCTTTTTCCCCGCTAGTCGGTTGTTCCGTTGAATTTTCATCTGTGTAAACACAATTATTAACGTTTATA
Source organism: Pyralis farinalis (assembly GCA_947507595.1). Taxonomy (NCBI): domain Eukaryota; kingdom Metazoa; phylum Arthropoda; class Insecta; order Lepidoptera; family Pyralidae; genus Pyralis; species Pyralis farinalis. The sequence goes on from OX382274.1 coordinate 21,969,414, forward strand.
GTTTCCAACATGTCGTCATTGAAGAAAATATCTACATTATAAATAAATTAGTAACAAATTTTTAACATTATTGTGCTTAAATTCGTGTACTTTCTAAAAGAGAATTTATAGAACTTATAATAATTTGATAGGGTAATTTCGCCTGTTATCGATCAATTTTAATGGAGTAGTGAAGTTCAGGAAACTTGAAATATATTTTTTTAACAAATCTGGCGTGCTTTAAAACTACGAAAATATAATCCTGACTGAAATTTAAATTTGCTGTTAACTTTTTATTCCTATATTTAGATAAAAAATACCTACTTAACTACTTTTCGAGCAGATGTTTTGTTCCGTTTGTAAAAGCAAATGTAGCATTTATAGTAAGTACATATTGATTATCTTCACATATAAAACCGGAAGCACTTCTAATAATAGTATGACTATAACCGCACCGCTAGCCGACGGCGGGGAGTTCACCCTCACACGCTGGAACCGAATGGTCGCTTACTGTGCGGTTCCAGAGAAGTTTTCCGAGAGCTCTCAAGCGGTGGAATGAGCTCTCAGCCGAGGTTTTTCCAAGGGACTACAGCATGGAGTTCTTCAATAAATGCGTGAAGAGGTTTTTAGAAGGTCGGCTACGCATGAGTGACACCCCTGGTGTTGCATATGTCCATAGGCTACGGTGACTGTTTACCATCAGGCAGGCCGTATGCATGATTGCCACCTTTGTGGTATAAAAAGGAACACTGTTAATAGTACTAGACGCTGCAACTAATAATGCACTATTGTATCATTTCTTATTACTCGTATTTTCATCTAAGATGTACTCGTAATTTATTACTAGCAGACTATGATCACTTGCAATAAAAGGGTAACGCTCGCGCGTTGTCACCTTCGTTTGTACCGCAGTAACTCCGATTAGTTTTTGAAAGATTATATGTATTAGATTTAAAATATATTGATTTTATATTAGAATGAAAGTGGGTAGAGAATGAATGAGTTACTCGTCAAATGTTTTCTCTATGCTGATGACCAAGTATACTTGCGTCTTTGGTCGAGGAGTTGCAAGAGATGGTAACTGCTATGAATGGAGCTTTTGTTAGAAAGGGAATGAAGATGAATATAAAGAAGACGAAAGTGATGGTGTTTGAAAGAGATGAGGCAGTGACAGACTGCAATATCGTGATTGGAGATGAACAAATTGAACAGGTGAATGAGTTTGTGTATCTGGGTTCAAAGTTTACAAGAGATGGAAAGTGTGAGAGTGAATGATATTGAAAGAAGAGTGAATGCAGGAAACATGGTGAATAGAGCTTTGCAGCTTTTTATGAGCAGTCGGAAAGTGTCTAACAAGGCTCGTTTAGCTGTGCATGAGGGGGTGTTGGTTCCGACACTCATGTACGGAAGTGAAAGTTGGGTTCGGCAGAAGAAACATGAAAGCTGAATAAATGTAGTTGAGATGAGAGCGTTAAGAAGTATGATAGGAGTTACACTGAGTGACAGGACAAGAAATAGTGAGATAAGGAAACGTTGTGGTCTGAAAGAAGATGTAGTGACAAATATTGAGAAAAAATGATTAGATGGTTTGGCCATGTCGAGAGAATGAATGAAGAACGATTGACGAAAAAAGTGTATAAGGCGAGTGTGAATGAAAGTGTTGAAAGGGGTAGACCTAGGCGGACGTTTCGAGACCAAATCAGGGACGTCTTGAAAAAAGGCCAGGTCAAGAGTACCCTAAACCGAAGAGCATGTATGAAGGGAATAATGAAAGTGGACGAAGCGAAACAAGTATATAAGATCGTAGCAAGTGGAAAGAAGTGGTCTCTGCCTACCTCTACGGGATAGAGTCGTGATTATATGTATGTATGTATTGTTTAAATAAAGACGCAATTGTATCAGTTATTTGTTTAACGTTCACGGTAAAATATTCGATTCGTATAATATAAGTTTAATTGACATCTTTTTTCTATACCACTAAGGTGGCATTTAAGCATACGGCCTGCCCGATGGTAAACAGTCACCGTAGCCTATGGACATTTGCAACACCGGGGTGTCGCTCATGCGTTATTTATGCGTTTTGTCACTCATTTACAAGATTCCTTCTTAGTTCTGCTTAATTTCAATTTTAATGGATGCTGTGAGAGGCACGGGTAGGTAGGATAAGTCTGCATTCATCTTCTTCTTAGCATTTGTTTGATTAGTAGTAGTAATTTGATCTTAACGATCAATTGTCAATTTAGCTAGCAGTGATAGCCCAGTGGATGAAGAACTTATTGATCAACTGCTCCGAATCCTGGCATGTCACCACTACATTCGTATTTTCGGATTTATGTACATATTTGTAAATATCACTAGCACGGCGGTGAAGGAAAACATCTAATTTCAATGGACGTGTGACCTTACCTAAGAATGGTCCGGTTTTCCCTCTAAGTTGTGGAGGTCTGACTGCAGTAGCTGCATGTAAAAATCAGTATCTACGTTAAATCTTTAACCAACCCTTTTAACCTTTTGCTTTAATAAAATTGGCTATTATGTAATACACAATATTGTTAATGAAAGGATTAATGTATACAAATGTAATAAATGGTAAATCAATAAATAAATAAATAAAAACATATATTCATCGACTATAACAAATCATTTTTTCTGTTTCCTTGGCTATGCTTTACATAATAGAGTTAATAAACAAATTTGTATTTACTCCAGTATTAAAAGGGTATGTAAGGTCAAAGTTAGGGAGTGGCTACTTGGCCTTAATTACGCGGATACTGAAAATCTTTTGAGGTTTTAACAATGATATAAATACACTGATATTACGGGACAAATACGATAATTACCTAAACACAAAACAAGTTCAGACATTATCACGTAAAGAGAGTGTCAGTGGGAGCCATCAAATATGCAATGTACGCTAAGTGGCTCCCGATCCCAAGATAGAAATCGTAGAGCTGACGTGAGTTATAAATATAAATCGCAAACATTATAAACATACAATCTCACAGGCATACACCCATACACACAAAAGCACAATACTTCAACGACGAGTGCAAAATAAAATAGTGTTCTTTTTGTGTTATCTTCTTATGTTGGATTTCAAAACATTTTATTGTCATTTTTTATGTTATCTAGCTTCAATTATACTGCTTATACTGTGGGGTGGAGACTTGGTGACCTGAAATACAGGCTTCTAGCCTAGTTTAGGCACCAGTCTTCCACAACACATAGGCGCAAAAACTGTGTAATTAACCATCTTTGTGTATTTTAGTTGTGGAAGAAATAAAATAAATTATTATTATTGTTTCCCTATATCACGGGTTTATCCCGGTCATTTGATAGGCGTGCGCGGGGATTTGGATCCAACGCGTAGAGGCCCCTTTGAGAAGCTTGATGTAATGTTGTTTAGCCGCCGTGACCTTGTCCAGGGGATATCAATGTGACAATATACCCATGAACCAGGTAACGGCAGGTATTGGTCCTATTGCAAATGTGTTGGAAATTATTGGGCTATTAAAATGAGGTCTGGAGGGATTATTAGTACTGTGCTATTACAGAAGAATTATTATTATTGTATTCTCTTATTTCACGGGTTTTAATCCCGGTCATTTGATAGGCGTGCGCGGGGATATGAATCCAACGCGTAGAGACCCCTTCTAAAAGAATGATGTAATGTATTATACCAGCTGTGACCTGCTTTGAGGGATATCAATGGGAGGATATACCAAGGAACAGGTCACAGCAGGTATTGGGACTATTGCAAATGTGTCGGAAATAATTGAGCTATTGAAATGAGATCTGGAGGGATTATTAGTACTGGGCTATTACAGAAGAGAGACGGACATCTGCCATAACTATCCTATCTGATGTTACTTCGGCAGGCGGTGGCTCACCACTCACTAGATGGTACCCCGAAATGCCAGAGAAAGTCGGCCGGGGGCAACACCGATGTGAGTGACTCAGGGGTGTCGAGAGGTGTGCTGCGCTTTCTCCGAAGTTACTCGCGGCGTTATGCCCTTTGACAATTCCACCCCTGGAGTATATCACCTGCTAGAGCAATATACTCTATCGACTCCTCTCTGGACGGTCAATGAAGGCAAACCAGAGCTGAGAGTCCTGCGGGCCTTCTTGACTTTCCACTCCGACCGATGAAGACACGCCGGAGACGAAGGCCCTGATCGACTCTCTGGAGCACTCGGGTACCCGTGGTGTCGTTATGCACCAACAGCTCGCCACAAGCTGCCCTGTGGCATTATTATTATTGTTATTATTAAATTAGTAAAACTTATAAAAAAATCATTCAGACATTTAAAATTGAGCCTTATTTAAAACAACATCAACATTAACTTGTACAAAAGTGGGTTGGTGTATGGACATTATGCACCCTCACCACTAACACACATAGTCCTTTGCGTACAATTGAATATACGAAGGTACTAAAGTAACTTTTTTAGATGAAATTCATTGCAGCTGCACTTGTGGTTGCAAACCATGTGATTAATGTTTTTATATTTAACTGGACCCATACTGACTTTGCATGGCTCCAATTTATTAATAAAGAGAAGTAACATTAAAATATTAAGTAGGTTTATTTTGTAACATCCTTCTACCCCAAGTGGCTTAGGCTGTGCGTTGTCAGTCCACCAGTCAAATTCTTCCAACTGAAATTTTCGATGTAATTAGTTTCGGTATTTCATTGCCTCACTGATGGCATATTTTCCAAAGAAACTTGTACCTTAACTGAATTGATTTGAATGTTTGCAACAATACAATTTGCCACAAACTAACAACAATTCAATCTTTGCAGCACACCACATAGCTAAAGTTATGATTTTTAATGCACTAACAATAGGATCACCACTGATAGCTGTAACATACTCTTACTCATATATCGCTTTCAACAATTTTTTTTTTGCGAAACATCTATAACCATTTCAGCATTTAAGACCTATTTAACTGAATATTACATTTTTATTGAGACTTTTATTAACGTTTTTTCTGGTGAATATTCCAAAAAAATTCTTTCATACAAATTTTGTACTGTCAATTGTGAACACAACCAAAATTAAATTAGACAACTGGTCCTCATGTGATGAACTCAAAACAAGTTCATAAGATGGTTACCGTTTGTTTTCAACCATTAGCTTACCTATTTATATTTATTTATTATAATTTTGCTATTGTAACTAAATTCAAAAACCATGAGCATCCATATAAACGTTCATATGAATGAGTATTTTTCATATATTTCCAAAAATTCCTTCTTACCTACTTAATGGAATATTTGTGGAAAATTATAAACTTATAGACCCAGCTTTTGTCTGTGTTAATCTGCCAGCCAGTTTCTATTTATATATATATATATTGTAGGTTTGTACATGCGACATGTTCATGTTGTCCAATAAATACATTTTATTGTTTTGGCATTTTTAGTAATCCTTTAAATAAATGAAAAAAGGCCATAGTTGATAAACTAGTAAACTTAGGGTAAGTTTACTAGTTTATCAACTATGGCCTTTTTTCATTTCATATAATATGAACAATATATTCTAAAAATATAATAACAGTACATCTAAGAGCACATCATACTTAACAATCCAAAAGCTACATATGGCTGGAGGAACAGTACGAAGATATCAAATATGAGATGGTCCTAATTTTACCTTGTATCTACATTCTGTTTGATGATGCAATTAGTAACAAGCAATAATAGTAAATAAAATTTACTGTCATACCCTTGGAAACAAAAGAGAATTGTAATTCACTATTTTGGTTCAATTCAACTCTACTTAAATTCTCTTTCATGGCAATCTAGATGTTGTTCTCCCCAATGGCAGTGCTTTCTTTTGTACAAAACAGTGTTAGCCTGAGTACATGGCTTTGGCGAATAGCAATGTGAGACAGTATGAAATGAAGTAAATGAAGGTAACTACAAAAAATACTTTGAAACTGTAGTACCATTATATTTATTGGATATATTCATGAAATGAATGTGTGGGTCATGTCCTTTGTCCTAGCCATTCAAAAAGTAGGTTTTTAATATAATATAGTGTTTTAAAAATAATTTAATAATGACAAACAATTGTTTTCTATAAGATTCAACTTAATTTAGTATTTGATGCAGCAACTATCTATAAAATTATAGACAATGAACGTATATGTACCCCATGTACCACTTGTTCTTTTAGTTTGATCTGAATATATTTGTTTGACACTGTGTTGATCCTCATCATGCAAGAAAGTGCCTTGTAATTCAACCTGAAATGATGTATCGATTTTGTACATAAATACCACAAATAACACTATCATGTTACACGAAAAAGACTGCCAGGGCACGAAATATTATTTTACTCTTCAAAACGAATAACTTTACTAGTGTCGTGTTTAAAGACTCACCTCCATTTAGTATATCATCAGCTGAAGTTAGTTGATGAAGTAAGTTAAAAATATATGCTCTGCATCTCCAGTACAAACAACGCTAAGTGATTAAAAAGTCAACCTATGACGGGGACTTAATACAAAATGCAGGTACTGCGCTGAAAAATTATGGGAATTTTCATAATTACTTTATTTTAAAACTGTACGTCAGTTTATTCCAATAAAGTAATGCTTACTAATGTTTGGAATATAGTGAACTCATTAAAATTTTGCAGGAGACATTATTAAACTGTTTTTTGTTTTTATATAATGTCAGAATTGTCAACTTATCACTTTTAAACCAAAAATTTGTCAAAAGCAAAACAAACAAAACTTCAAAATTGAAAGTACTACACACAACTTCCGGATTTTCCGGAAACGTGGAAAACTGCTCGGTTGCTAATGAGGGTTGCCAGACAATTGCATTTATAGTTTGCAAGTAGATTAACCACGTTAATAATGTGACTATATACATAATTTTTACAACATTTCGAACAGATTATGATCGATGAACGTAATTTCAAAAATGTCGTCAAGAGCGAGTCCAATTAACGAACCGAGGGTTCCGTAACTACAAATTTATTCTTTTCGGATTTTTCACTTTATTTGTGTTCTATGACAATACTTCTCATCAAATTTCATGATTAAAGGTCAACGGTTTTAATACATAGGTTTTAATTCCATTACGAGTGTCAAAATATGCAATCGCATAGACGAGGCATAAACAGTCGTATTTTTTGACCTAGAAGTTTAATTTTATCACTGCTCGAACGGATTGCAGACCTGATTATTTGATATTAAATTCAGCTTCATAGGTCTACCCGCCTCTGAAAAAGTGTATTGACAAACGGACAGACAGTCGCACAACAAAGTGATCCTATAAGGGTACCGTTTATCTTTTTGAGGTACGAAACCCTAAAAAATTAGAAATTATATATGTATACTAGCGGACGATCTTGCACAAAAATAAGCCCGATAATAAAAAGTCCTGCAACCGGATCAGCTTCATCTACTGGGTCTTGGTCCGGGTCACTGCATTACTCACAAAAATTTACATCAATGTCGGCCCAGCCATTAAGAAATTGTGACTTAGGAAAATATTCCAGAATCCAATTGTAACCCCACCTCAACAATTCTTTGTAACAAGTGGATTTGGAGGGAATTTTTAGACGCTTCTAATCATAAAGTCATAGTAAGATCATAGAGTCCGAAGTATTATTTTCTGGTATTGTGTGTTTCGACAGTATACATCGAATACACTATAGAAAGAGTCAAAATAGAAATTTTCGTATAATTTGTCTCCTGCTACAGTGGGCTGTGATCTGCAGGCGTATTCACATTCCCTTGAAACACTATTTTTGAATCGGAATCGAAAAGTTATTTGTCGAAAAGTATGGAGTTTGAGTCAAAACTTTTCGAATCTATCTATCTAAATCCTTTGCGGTGTAGGCTAAGTGAACCGAGCGCCACGTGACTCGATCCTTACACACCTCACTCGCTACTTTAACATTCAGTGCTATTCCCATGCATGCTCAACGGTTTCTAGGTCTCTTGACATCCTTCCTACCTTCTGATTTTTCTGAGAACACAACCAATTTGATCATGATAGGTTAGTTTGCCTTTCCTAGGTTCCTAAATCTTTCCACTTTTGCGTTGCATATCTGGTGGTCATTCTTTTATCCAGCATTTCATTTCTACATGTCTGAATTAATAGAGCATCATATCAGCCTGTATTCGTTCACTGGGACAGCATTGTGTATAGCGAGCTGTGCCTTCTGGCTCAAGTTTTACTGCCAAGAAGTTTTACTTTTTTACACTCAGGGAGTGTTAGAACGGTGGAGTGAATATTTTAGAGAAATGTATGATTATGTAGGACGCTGGCACTGTGAACGAGTCTGTGACTGCCTCGGCAGTACCAACGTAGTATGAAGACATTATCATGGATGAGATTGAATACTCGATACGAAAGTTTGAAAAATGGAAAGTCAGCGGGAAAGCTGAGATGATCAAACTAGGTAGCACCTACGTTAGGGACGTGCAGTCATCGTGACCCTGCATAAAGGCAAGGGTTCACGTTTGGACTGCGCCAATTATAGGGCCATCATTTTGGTCAGTTTAGCACCTAAACGTCAGTTTATTCCAATAAAGTAATGCTTACTAATGTTTGGAATATAGTAAACTCATTAAAATTTTGCAGGAGACTGAAATATCGCCAATGGACCGTATTGTCATTTGCATAGCAATGAATTTTATCAAGTGGTAGCATGTCATTGATATGAAGAAGAAAGAGGGTGGGCGACGATCTGCAAGGCCGCGGATTCTACGCTCATGCAGGAAGCCAGTAATCCACTTACAAAGCTGGAGGGGAAGACCGTATCCCCGAAGTTTGAAGAGAAGTGCTTTATGCCAAACGGGCCAAACCCGATCAAATGCCTTGGCGATATCTAGGCTGACTGCCATAGATTCCATAAATCCCAAAAACACGAGATCAAAGGTATATGCCTTATTTTATAGATTTGCATTAAGTGATTGTATGTAATACTGTATTTTCAGTAGATACCTAATGACAAAATGGCGACACGCGTAGCTTTAGTTGCACGCTGCCTCTCTCACACCGAGAGTGAAAGAGATAGCAACAATTCGGTCTCTTATGACCATAATTATTTTGTATGATCCTCAAGAACGAATCGTGCAAAATAATTAAACTTTAATTAAACTACCAAAAATAACAAATGTTTAAATCTCAGCTTTTATTCAGTCATTTTTGGTTAGTTAACAAACTAATTAACCTTAAGTATGATAAAACGGGCAAATAAAATTCGTAAACAGATGCAATTTTAAGAATTTTCCACCTCGCTGTCTTTGAATGCCGATTTTAGCCAAAGTACTACTTTTTAAAATGATTATTGAAAGATCAGAGTCTGGCGCATTCTTTAGATCGACTTAGGAATCAAGAAGTTACCTGCTTAGATTTTTTAGAAGTTGAAAATTTAAGTCATAATTCACCGAACGTAATTTTTTCACTTTAGACCAATATTTTTATAAGTTTCATGAAAGTTATGAAGCCGATTATTTTATGCCTAAATCTCATGAAGATACATTTGCAAAAAAAAATCGAATAAGCATTCTTTTTTTTTTAATTTTTACGTTGTTCAGGTCGAAAATTCCCAAAAATTCATAAATAAATTTATGGATAAATTTTTTCATTTTGGAAAAAATCGAACTCGAACTATGATAAATACCGTACTGATACTATGGGGGTGATTCGGATACCCCACGATACGAGGGACCTAAATTTATTTTTTGGACATCAATGTTACGGTCATTCTGTATATTTGTGATTACGAGAGTCCTGCAATTCCTAATTAGTAATAATATGCATAGGTATATAATTTAAAATATTATCATATCACATTGTATAATATATAGGTTTATGTTTAAGTTTCTCAAATACATAAAATTAGACCACGAAACAGTGTTTTTAAAAAGTTTCGGAAATTCTTTAATTTGTGAAGGTGATCTGTTTAAGTTTATAGTTCTAGTTTTTAATGACTTCCTGTGGAGATCGCAGAGTCTTCAGAAATCATCTCTTATCACATATACTCTATACTAACATTTCATAATACACGTATTACATGTACTATCATTATTATGAAGCACTAGGATGCAAGTGCTTCATAATAATAATTATAAAACTGCGAGGTGTGAATCCAATGCTTAATTTTTTTTATAATTTTCAATTTTTTGTTATTGATAATTATAATGCAGTATGTGACATAAGTCTTCATCTTTGATTGTAAGCAATTGCACGTGTTGAACTTACTGTAGCTTTTCATTTTACCTGGGTAGTCGACAAAAATATCAGTCATGCGGTAATGTGGGGGTATTCACATTTGTGCGGAAAGCCATATTCGAATCGTAATCAAAAAGTTACCTGTCAAAATGTATGCATATTCCATATATTTTGATAGATAACTTTTGAATCCGATTCGAATATGGCTTTCCGAAGCAATCTTACTGTTGAATTAACCCAAAAAAAAAAACGAGCTGAATAAAAATCGATTAAGAAGAAACAAATATTGTTTAATGTATTATGCGTTATCCATGGCCGTTAACTATAAAAAAAAAATGGCACGTCACGTCAACAAAAGCAAATTGTCAGCCTTAGGGTTGCGACATTAATTAGAATATCGATAATTTTACGACATTAAATCAAATAGTAAAATTGATTTAGGACGGAGAAAAAATAGTGTGAATATCGATGCATGTTTTGATTGTTACATATAATCGTATACTATATAAATGGTATAGTGATAAAATATTCCTGAACACGGACATGTTGACCTCACAATTTAACAAACAAATACTCGCACTACCATTAATGTGTCATCGCATTTAATTTTATTGATTGAAGTATGATTACGGTATCCATTTTTTCTGTGATCGAACATTTTATGGAACACGAAAATTATGGAACGTCGATAATAACGTCTCGAAGATCGGTTTATCTGAGGAGATGTAGTTCATCGAAATTATGGATTCCTTAATGTGCAATTTAATCAAATCAATTAGAAATTATTACAGACAAAAGTTCTATAATTTCTTTTATGTACGAATAGATAGGGCTAAGCAAATATCATTTATTAAATATCTTTTCACTCATCCTTTCCACCCCCACTTTCAATTCAATATATTCGTATCATGGTGATATAAATCCGATACATCAAATAAAATACAATGTTTTTTTTATTCTATCGAAAGGTTAAGAATTTCTTGTTTGGAATTTTGCTTTACTATGTATTACATCGAGTAGTTTGAATTATCGACGTGTATCGTCCCTAGCCTAGTCTGGCTGCCGTCAAATTCTACTATAGTGCTTGTACCTACATAATTTTGCTTTTCCGCCAAAGTACATAGTCATTCTGTGATTATTTTACTCTTTGCAGTCTGGATTTCCTAAAATGGCAGAGGGCCAGGAAGAACCTAAAAAAATCACAATTACAGTAAAAACTCCGAAAGAAAAACAACAAGTGGAAATAGAAGAAGATGCCGACATCAAAAAAGTGAGTAGCATTGCCAGAATCTTCATTCATGGCGTAATAACGTACTTATTGCACATGCAATCAGTGACGAAATTTGTGTAATGATTCGGCGTCGCAAATATATCTCATCTGTGATTTCAGTTGAAGGAAGTGCTCTCGCCTAAATTCAATGCGGAGCCGGAACAGTTATGCTTAATCTTCGCCGGGAAAATTATGAACGATGCTGACACTCTCAGGCAACATAATATAAAAGATGGGTTGACAGTCCACCTGGTGATCAAGACACCTCCGAGACCAGAGCCGGAGGGTGCGGCCCGACGAGCGCCAGGTACCAAAATTGGGTTTTCAATGTTGATTAACACTAGAAAAAACCTGAATACAAGTTGATAGGAAATCTCCATACAGTGTTGTGTTGATGACCATTTAACATGTTCATATTTCACCATTTACAGTTTATAAACTGCTTACAAATTGTAAGCAAATGTAAATTATAATTTTTTTAAACTTTGAAGGTATATCCATCACCTTGATACATTTCTTCATCTGCCTATCATGGTCATTTACAAACAGTTGCAGTAACAAATATCTTAAATGTTGGATATTAATTTTGGTCTGTCAGTTACTGTAATAGAATTTAGAATTAATGTAAAGAAAAGAGTGATTTTTCTGGTGGAATTCTGTTATAAAGTAATAATTATCGTAACAGAACAGCCTGATCCTTTTTATGTTTATTAAAAACAAACGTCGGAAGAGCTGATCTTAAATATATTATGTTAGTATATTATTATATACTGTATTAAAACTTGGGGCCAGAAATTTAAGTATAGAACAACAACAATAATGTAATGAACTCAGCCAGTATTATGATTGAAAAGGTAACAAAATTATGGGTTCATTTTATTCAATTTGTTCCTTAACAGATACATATATCAATTTAATCCATATTTTGAGTGTGATTGGAAGTGCATTAGAATATTGATCAATTATTTAGTCACTGTTTTATAATAATCCTCTAATTTAGGTGACTGGTGGAGAGGGCTAAATACTTGTATTTTTGTAATTTATTGTATTTATTTAGTAAATTGTAAAATTACCATTTTTGTTTATGTAAGACCATGCTAAGTATGCCAAGTGATAAAAACAATGCAAGCATGAAGATAACATAGTTTGTTCTTTCAAGAATTCTTTTGTAGTTTGTCTGTTGCGGTTGTATTGAAATAACATAGGCATAATTTTTTCCTCTTCTGTTTCTTGTACACACCACAAAATTACAGTTGTTGTAATATTTTTATTGTTATTCATAATATTTTATTATATTTATTCAAAATAAATTACAATAAAAATAAAGCTAGTGTTACAAAGGCATAAAAGAGATCTCTTCCAGCCAGTTGTATGATTGGAAATTCTACATTCCCTGCCATATTTGCCAGATGTTGCTCTAATATAGAATTTAATGTAAAATGTCAGTAAGCAGATGTAAAAAAAATAATTGTTTACTTAAAATACTTTCATCAACTGATTCTGGAAAGTATTTTCAGGAGGTAAAGTGTCAGCAATTGATCACATGTGATTTATGGAGGAGTAGGTTGATTCAACCCAATCTCTTTCAAGTCTGTAGGGCGATTCTACTAAAAACTGCGACTGCACTGCATATGGTGTGTGTCAAAATGCGTGCATAGTGACATTTCTTTAAGCAACCTAACAGCAATGATGCTTAACAAAACGTCAAAATGTACACATTTTGACACATGCAGTGCTGCAGTACAGTTACAGCTTTTTAGTAGAATCGGCCAACTGTAATGGATGCTTTGGGTGCCTCATATAATTCAGTGGTCACTTCTGCAGCTAAATCCTGTTGACCCTGGAACACTCCTAAATATATGTATCTTATCCTTTAGGATGAAGTTGATCTCACTCCTTGTCCTTCTTTCAGAGCTTTTCTGGGTCCATGTTGTTCGGGTTTTTGTTTTTATGAATGAGTTTACAAATAAAACCTTCCTTCTGAATAAATTAACAAGCATGCATCCCCAGTGATTTCTCAATACCTCTAATTGCGGACTCAACTTATTTTGGTCTCCCACTTTGGTGTTAAAATCCCTGACAACAACCGTGAGACTTGTTGCTGTTATGTATGCTCTTGGAAATGCGTCATCTCATCTGTTAGTTTTCGTACAAGATATACTAAGCTGCCCTCGATGACACACTGAAATTCTGCACTGCGAGCTCCTAGGATAAGGAACACAACACCACACTGTAAAAACTTTTGTGTATAATATTATCTTCTTGTTGTTGGATTTCCTAAATTCCTATAAGACCTCGATTCAGCTCCCAGCCCTGCTAAAAGCAAGCATACCAATAGTGAGTTTGTGATGGTGATCTGGTGACTGTAAATTGTTTACACTCCTTGCTCTGTCATTACCCTGCTGTTGGCCTGTATAATAGTAGGGCTGCTAGGTACTAGGGTCTTCTAGTGCAACCTCTTTTATTCCCCCATCCATTAACCTCTCAGGTACCGAGACCTTTATCAAACCACTGCTTACGACATATATATGGAATAATGGTAAACCCGGGTCTGGATAGGTTTAGCAAAGCCAAAACAACAGTCATGAAGTCAGAGAACCTGGGGACGGCTTAATTTTCATCCTGGTAGGTGGAAATGCCACAAAAGGCTGCTACAAAAGGATGGGACTAGGAGCTTTTCTATAGTAGGGAGGAAATACTGCTCAGTTTAGATATTTTAAATGCATTTGACTGTATCTATTATTGGGATCTTCCATCGGAGTGCCATCATATGGGGCTACTCGAGGATTTGTGTACATAGATTGCCTGCTTCTTGTCCAGCAGAGGAATAAAAGTAATTTTTTATAGTTACTCTGATAGCATGGCCGATAATGCTGGCGGAACCCCAATTGATGAAATTCAGAACACCTGAACAATTCAGGAATCCTGCTGGAGGCCTGGAGAGAGGCAGACATACGACCGGTCCCCAAAAAAAGGTGATCGGTCTGACCTCGCCAACAACCAACCCATAGCTGTCACCTCCATCCTCTGCGAGGTATTTGAACGGATTATAAATACTCAACTCATCCTTGAAGATCATTCGCTAATTAATGATCGTCAATACGGTTTCAGACTAAATCGGTCTACGGGTGATCTTCTAGAACAATGTAACTCACTTGTGGGATGAAGCTATGGAAAAGCTCGGCGAATCTTTGGCAATCAGCCTATTGCAAAGGCTTTTGATCAATTGGTATCGCTCGCTTCTCTTCAAGCTTCCAGCATATAGTCTACCACCTTGCTTGGAGCGCTAGTTTTCTTTATTTATTTACTGCATATCAATGATATGTTATCACTTGGTAACATTCAGATGCAGTTGATTATGTAGATGATAGTACAGTTCATGCCGAAGTAGAGGACAAAAGATGTGCACTTCACACACACAAACTTCCGTCATACGGTGCTCCAGTGCTCTGAAGAACTATTTTCCCTTATCTCACCCTCTCCCTTCCGTCATAGAACCTCACGTGCAGGCTTGCGATGTCATCATTCCACTGTTGAGGACATTTGTTCTCGTACTAAAAAGTTCGGCAACTCCTATCTCTGTCGAACTATTAAAAAGTGGAACGCCTTGCCTGCACATGTGTTTCCTCCTTCCTACAACATGGGATCCTTCAAACGAAGCGTGAAGAAGCAGCTTGCGGGCCAGCATGGTAGCGTCAACTGACAGGACACCGTAGTCCTTTGTCAGTTGCCGCTGCAATTTGGGCTCCCCTTTTCGCTTACCAACAGGCGAAGAGGAGCCACTATGCTGAGCTAATATATGAAAAAAAAAAAAACTTGTCGTTGGGCTCGACCAGGTGTTGGATCGCGTTTCTCGATGGGGCTCCGACAACGTGGTTGAGTTCAATGCCAAGAAAACCCAGGCGAGCGCAATTAGTGCATGTAAGGTCTCTCCATTCCATCCTCTTCCTCTCTTCAGAGCAACCCTTTACAGATACTTGATAGCCTTACCATCCTCGACATCAAGTCTGCTACCAGTCAATCGATTCAAAACAAAAACAATGGCGGCCGTTTTAAAATCAAAATAAAATTTAACATCAATTTTATACGAAAAAAAGAAATAGCAATATCTTTGACTATAGTTATATGCAGCAAACTACTTTTTAAAATAGTTACGTAGCAATACTCGCGACACTTCGGTAATTTACGTTATAGTTCAGCTGAAAAGACATTGTCTATACTTTGCGATTGTGTGCGTTATTTGTGTTATTGTGGGCAATGTAATTACAGGCATGCACACTACAGTATTTGTATTAACAACACGGCACACATACGTAAATTTAGACAGAAATAGTTACTGTCTCTGCCGTTAAAAGCTGCCAATGCGGCGCTAGTGTAGTGTAGCGCCTAGCTGCGATTTGAATATGACTAGCGATGATTTTAATAACTTACCGATACCGATAGATGGAGCTGTTTTTAATTTTTTGTTTTTGATACGAAATATTAGTTAAAAACTATGTTTAAGAATGAAACATCGGATGGTATTTATCAAATTAGGGTAGGCAATGTCTTTTTGCCTATATGGAGTGCACGCCACTGGTGTATACATATATACATATATATGTACATACATACATTCATCTATATTTCTATTTAACTAAGTTAAATTAAGAGTACTTTCAATTAACCAGTGCTTCATTCATTGCATAATGGAGAGTAAAGATTCAGTTTCTTCATAGTCCTTTGACTTCAAAAACACTGTAATAGATTTTTACAATCATAATGAGTCTTTAGGTATATATTGAGACTTTTAATTAGATTATAAAGATGCGCAGATCTATGAATGTACCGTCTTTTCGCGTATGTATTTTAGCTGACTTTACAGAAGCTACTGCATGTTTGCGTCGTTTATTTAGTTTTAATTGATTGACGTCATACAGTAGGTTTTTGTGTAACCTTAGAGTAGTAGTTAGATAGTATATCTGTCAAACTAACGATGTAGGATGTACATAAGGAGTATAGCAATTTAGTAGGGAACCTGTAGGATTTAAAATTCATAACTTTTAACAGTGATTGTTGTACTCTTTCCAGTTCTAGAAATTTATCTTTGGTGGCCCCTACCCCATACAGGAATACAGTAGGACAGAAGCAATTGAGCCAGTATAAATTTTTATTCAATTTCTTTTGTTTGACTATATGTCTACGAATTTTGAAGGCCCAGATCAGTTTGCGGATCCGATTCATTGTTAGCTCTAGGTGATCATCCAGGATAATCGCTGGTCCACTAAAACTCTCAGATATTTAGTGTTACTTGATTGATTGATAATATTACAAGTGCATGCTATGTGATTATTACTGGATGTGTGAAGTTTTATTTCGAAATCCGGTTTAGGTTGGGCAGTTACATAATTTGTGAATGCTACAAAGTTCGTTTTTTCTGTATCAGGCGTAAGGAGGTTGGTTTTTAATCAGCTTGCAACACGGGCTAGACCAGTTTCTGTAGATTTGTGCACTGTGTCCCACGTTTTTCCAGTGAATACTATTGCAGTATCATCAGCGTAACAAAAGATTTGACCATTTACAATTTTCATATTACAGAGACTATTTATAAAGATTACAACAGGGTTGGTCCTAGGACACTACCCTGGGGGACCCCATAATTGACATTTAGTAAATCACTAGTATGCTGTCCCAATTTGACACACCGTTGACAATCAGTTAGATAATCCTTGAGTAATGCCAAAGGAGTGCCCCGTACACCAACCCTCTCCAACCTTTGTACATGAATGGGTACAGAGACAGTAAACTGACAGAGAAAAGTCAAACGTTTTTACTGCAATGTTTTGTAAAGTGATGCACTTTTCTACTTTCTCAGCGAGAAGAGACGTTAGCGCCACAATAGCATCTTCAGTTGAGGTATATTGCTTGAATCCATATTGTGCATCACCAATTATGTCATTCTTCTTTAAATATTGCATTAGACGTTTATTAATAAGCGTTTTTTGAAAGTACCATACAGATATGGGTAGATAATTAGACACATCTTCTTTATCTCCACTCATGTACACCGGAGTGACTAACGCCTTTTTAAGTGCTCCAGGTAGGACCGCTTTATTGGCTAATTTCAGAAAGTGTGCTATGTGATTTGAGATTCATTAAGGTTGCAAAGATCTCATCATGGTCAGTCTCCAAGAGTACGAAGGATGTGACCTGCGAATTTAAGGTGGTATATATCGGTTTTTTGTGCTATTGTAAGATGTGATAGAATGTCTTCAACTAGATTTTTGCCTATGTTAACGAAATAGTCATTCACAGAATTCACAGATTGCTGTCGTGAGGCATATACATTCAGTAATTTTAAATTGGATGATTTGTCTTTATTGTGATTGGTTATATTATTTACGGTTTTCCAAAATGCTTTAGGGTGTTTGCTATTATTGTATAATATTTCTCTGTCGTATTTTCTTTTTTGTTTTTTTTATTAAGTGATTCCAATAATTCCGATATCTAGTGTATGTAATTTTTTAAATTTCATTTTTGAGATCAGCACAAAGTTTCTTTTGAATGTTGTTCCTATTTCTAATACACCGTAAGATACCTGGTGATCCATGGCTTAATGATATGATCTCTACACGGAGCAAGTTTCGTTACGGTATTATTTGATAGACATTGTCTCAACTTTTGTATCTTTTTTTTAACGAGGGTCATTTGAAAAGTTCTTAGCCTAACATGGTTAAAGTCATTGGTTTTTTTTATAACTACCCTCATTTTGTAGTTATATTATTTAGCAACAAATATGCACAGTAACTCATTGTTCGTTTACACGTGATACCGTAAGTCAAGTCAGAGCTATTTTTGAAAATGGATAAAATTGAACATCGTGCAGTGATAAAATACCTGAATTTGAAAGGTTTAACTCCAAAAGCTATACATGAAGACATGTCTGCTACTTTGGGTGAGTCCGCTCCTTCGTATGCGACTGTTAAAAACTGGGTGGCAGAGTTTAAACGTGGTCGTGAGACCATTCAAGATGAGCCCCGTAGTGGTCGGCCTTCGACTGCTTCCACTGATCAAAACAAAGAAAAAATCTGTGATTTAATTTTATCTGATCGAAGATTGACTGTCGAGGAGAGAGCTAAGGCTGTTGGCATCTCATCTGAGCGAACGCATCATATAATTACTACTGAACTTGGATTCTCTAAGGTGTCTGCGCGGTGGGTACCGCGACTGCTTTCAGTGGAACAAAAACGCAACCGACTCACAACTTCTCGCGACTGTTTAGAGTTATATGAAGCTGACTCAATAGAATTTGTTGAAAGATTTATAACCATGGATGAAACCTGGGTTCACCACAATACACCCGAGACAAAAGAACAGTCGAAACAATGGAAAAGAGCAGGATCGCCCACCCCAAAGAAGGCAAAGATGGTTTTATCGGCGGCCAAAGTCATGGCATCCGTTTTTTAGGATGCAAAGGGTATAATTCTCGTGCATTATTTAAAAAAGGGCGAAACAATAAACTCCGATTACTATTGCAACCTGTTGCGTCGTTTGAGAGAAGAAATCAAAGAAAAATCGTCCAGGTTTATTGAGAAGAAAAGTCTTGTTTCATCAGGACAATGCGCGCGTTCACACCTCTGTGCAATCCATGGCAGAAATCCATCAATGTGGCTTCGAATTGTTACCTCATCCCCCATATTCACCGGATTTAGCACCGTTCGACTTTTATCCGTTCAAAGCTGAAAAAATTTTTAGGTGGTAAACATTTTTTTACAAATGAAGAGGTCATAGCCGCCGTGGACGCTTATTTTGAGGAGTTAGGCGAAGATTTTTTTAAAACGGGTATCGAAGCCTTACCGGGTCGATGGAAAAAATGTTTTGAGCTCGGAGGAGAGTATGTTGAAAAATAAAAATAAACTCAAAATTGTGTGGTTTCATTAAGTATGTTAGGGTAAGAACTTTTCAAATGACCCTCGTAGATTGGTTAGTACAACAGGGTCATCATCACATGAAGTTAGGTCTGAGGAATTTTCCTTTAAATCTGCTAGCGCGTTTTCCCAATTAATAATCGATGGTCAGTAATTGTTGTATCGAATATTGTTATAGACGCTTCTTTTTTATTGCCATCTAGTCTTATCATAAAATGGTCAAGGCAGCTAATTTGTCTTGTTGGTAGTAAGCTGGGAGTGAGATTGCCAGTGAATTTAGGCACATTAGTCTATTAGGGTTTTTTGTTTGGGTTTATTGAGTTTACCATTGTGTCTAGTCAAAATATTTATATCTCCTGTTACTATAATGTTTTAACATGATTTTATGGTTTCTAAGTCGAAGGAGAATGATACGTACCAAGTATTGAGAGATTGGGTAATGTTACTTATAGACATGAAGAATGCGTTAATTTAATCTCATTGACACTAGCTTGGTATGTATTCTTAACATACACAACAACTCCATCACATTTATTTATATGCTTTGTTGTAGAGAAATGTGAATAATTATTTATTTGTGTATCTTTGGTCTAGTCTACACTCAGTTAATATAATTAAGTCAGGTTCAGAACTAAATTGACTATATTGGGATAATGTTATTTGTAAATCGACATTTTTTTTATAAATACGAGTACCTCTGATATCTGTGTTTCATGTTTAAACAGATTGAGTTTGGCACTAAAGTCTTCATCTCGTTTCCTTTTCTTTCGCTGAGAGACGAACTTCGGCGTTGTAGTAATGTCCTGTATCCGACAGGGATCTGTACAACGTATGATCCATAGCTTACGTGCAAGTAAATGATAATAATAACAACCTGTTTAGATATGTAACAAACGCAATGATGTTACGCGAGACAATTTATGCAACAGCTTGTATTTCAAAGATGTGTTCGATATGATAAAGCGACGCCTACAGCTTCCTTCTACAATGGCGCCACTCGCTGAAACACTGGAAACGCAATGGTCGCATGGGCGGTTTCAGTTGTATGATGAACTCTCTGCTGAAGTTTTCTAAGAAACTAGACAACTAGGTTCTTTAAAAGAGTAATTCTTATACTGGGTTGGCAATGCACAAGTGTTGCTAGTGTCCACAGCTAAGGTAAATTGTTATAAATAAGGATTAAAAATTCATATCCTTGTTCTGTTTCTCATTATTTTATGTTATGTTTGCATATACTACAGCATTAATATGTCGGCACACCTCCGACAGAAAAAGTCGGTACTGTAATTATGATATCCTAATCCTAAGCGTCACAATAATGTATTGTCTCCTATTTCAGCTGATATTAGTGCAACACCGTTTGGACTCAACTCTCTGGGAGGTCTGGCTGGACTCGAAAGCCTAGGACTAGGTCAAAGCACTTTCATGGATTTGCAGGTAGATATTATTCTATAGCACTATCGATTTTATTCTCATTTAAGCCTTATTTGCACATGAACATGATAGTGTTTTTTTCGTGTCCTGTAGTTAGAAGTTGAGAATAAAGATTTATATTAGTTAATCAAGGAATCATAAATTTCTTGAATAGCATTGGAATTTCATTATTGGAATTCGCCACCATAGTCATTCATTATAGCAAAACTATTAAAAAAATTGTTGATCATCCTCAAACAACTCCATACAGTCGCAAGAAATTATAATTAATTTTTGCTCAACTGACAACAATCTCAGTACCCACCTGGCAGAAACTTTAGAAAATCAACTTCATTGGCTATGATTTTTTTGTATATGTTCATTAGACATACTTATAGTGTTTGCTATCTCCCTGATAGTCAATGTGCGTTTTTTATGTGGTTTAATATATTAATATAATAATATGTGGTTCCACTTTGTGACGTTTTCGTCAGTCATAGACGATGTGTGCTGGACAGGGCAAGGGTAATCTTCAAATTTTCTCTTCCTCGTTGAAATGGTTAGAACCTCTAAAGTTAATATAACTAAATTCATAGCACCTATGGATGAGAGAGCTAATTGTAGAACATGTAATGATAATTTCACCCAAGTTTATAGTACTCAATGAATAAAATTCTTAATAGATGATGCCTATGAACGAAAGGCTAAATTTTAAAAACATAAGTTTCTATCTAAGCTCATAGATGACATAGTATTGGATGAAATATTCATTACATATATCTATTAAATATAACTAGTACTAGTACAAGTAACTCAGTAGCTAACTTGTCTACTAATACAGATGAGGCACAACGTCAAATCCAAATAAAAATTAAGGCATATTAAAGTGAATCATATAACTCGCCATCGAAAATAGGATCAAAATCAAGTTGCCCCGTATATGTATAGTTAGAGATCTAATGAACCTACTGTCACAAATGAGAGCACTCTGAGCCATACTGTGATAGTAAAAGTTATTCTCGTGTTGAATGGTATTTTGATCAAATATGTAGTATATATAGATATATGTATGGTTGTAAAAACCAATTCATTTGTTAATTAGGCATTTCAAGTTAGGTTAATCATTTGATACGTGAGACAGGTTAGATATGTACAATCAGCTGAAACAATTTCTACCTGAGCACTGGCTGGGGAGCTAGATGTTGTCATATGTAAAGGCTGTATCAAGAAATGCCCCTATTACAGTATCATAATTAGGTACATATTTCCTCAAAATTAGTTAAATAAATATTGAATGAATAAACATTCACCCTGCTGCTGCAATTCAACAATCAGTCTTCGCATGTGTACAATCAGATAAATAAGGTACTAAACATTTACCAAAAAACATTTTACGAATGCAGAAGTACGATAACTGTATGGATAAAGAACTTAACCTATGACGAAACGGAATCGTTACTACTTTACGTATCCTAATAACCGGTCCACACAAAAACCCTATCCACTCTATTATACCCACTCAACTTACAACATATATCATACACACCACACACATATAGCATCCATACCATACATCTACAATGCATACACACATACACAATATCCATACTCGAAAACACTGTAAAATTAATCAAAAATACTCCATGCACATACATAATTACACTCACGAATACACAGCACTAACACCTTACACACTACTTACACTCAGACCCAAACACACCACACTTACACCCAAGAACACCTCACTCACACACAACCTTAATATACATCCTGTTATTGCAAAATGCACCTTTTAATATTATATAATATAATTAGGTAAATAAATATTGTGTTGCTATGGAAGAGCGACTCCTTCTGGTACAGGTGTTTACACACTTAAAAGAAGGAGTCAGCCTCTATGTTTTGTAACAACTGTTTACAACGAAATAAACATTTTTGTATTTTTTTTTTTTTTAGGATACTAACTGTAATCATGGTTTTTTTTATGTAAAATAATGAACTTTTTATATCTTATCTACGTGTCGCTCCGTGCTGCCTTAGTTTTCTATAAAGTTTTATTAGATTAGATTGATCAGCGTAGAGTCAAAATTAATGAATTTTACAGGCTCGAATGCAACAAGAGCTCCTGTCAAATCCAGATATGCTGCGACAAGTGCTGGACAACCCTCTCGTCCAGCAGATGATGAACGACCCGGAGAACATGCGGTCGCTCATCACCTCAAACCCTCAGATGCAGGACTTAATGGCTGTAAGTTAACACTAACAAATTAGGCACCTGTTGGAAAATTAAAACTTTTACTGTTAAACTGCGAAACTATTGAAACTTGGCCTCTTAAACTTAAATTGGGCTAATGGCTATAAATAAAATATATCATTGCAATTAGTTCAGAGGTTTGTCTGAGAAGCGAGGAAAAAAGAGTCATTTTTATATATCGACTCAGATATTGTAAACCAAACTATCTGACAGAGGCCTTATGTTCAGTATATGTACTTATTTAACAACTCCACAATCGTATGCTCTTGTCTGACGCTGTTTTCGACATGAATTTACGGTTACTTTCATACTGTTTACTAAGGCATTATGATTTTATTACCATTCTGTTTTGTATGAGAGCGTGCTTTGGACATTTTTGATAAGTCGAAAAACACATATTCGATTTAACCCTCATAAAAAGGATGCAGTTTTGTATTTCTATGGCGGTATGTGATACTAGCTGAAATTAAAGTAATACGCATTTTTTTCCTGCTGAATAGCAATTTTTTTACGCAAATTGTTTTGTAAATATGTCTTGTTCCCTAGAAAGTCTTAAGAACAAAAGTATGCTCACTAATTTTGAATGCCATCTGAAACTCTTGAACCGGACCTTGCTACTTTATGGTAATAACTGATCATTTTTTGAGGCTGATTAAAAATAAAAAAGCGCTTATGTGCTAGTCACGCACCGAGGGTTCGCACTTGGCAATATAAATAGTTATTAAGTTATGCATATATATACTAATAAAAAGTTAAATTTTGAAGAATTTGTAAACATATAATAATATTTATGGATATCTCACATAGGACAGTCGCCTGATTCCATAACTAAAAGTAAGCCGACAGCTTAAATATGTTTGAATGTGTAGGATTTGTGATAATTTAAAAACAACTGTGGTAATTAGAAATATTTTTTCTGTAATTTTACATAAATTTTTATTATCTATCATTTTTGATTCTATAATTTCAGCCGTTTCGCTTTACGAACTACGATGATAAGGCGGACGGGGAATAGATTTTTTAATTAACATTTTTCATTATCAGTCCAAATTTACAAGACATAAAAAAGAAAACCTTATTTAAAATATGCAATTGGAGCCCTCACATTACAGCCCATTTGAACAAAAAGATGCACTTTGAAATTACGACTTCAAATGCTTTCAAATTCGATTTCTTTAATTTTTTGTTTTATTTTTTTCATTAGTAATCGGTTAGTAAATGTTAGATAAGTAATATTTTAAATTATGTATTCCAAATTTCAAATCAATAGCATTAGCAGTCACAAATGAATAAAGTGGCACAATATGGGTTCTGTTTTTATGATTTTGGATTGCTTTCTAATTCTTTTGTTCTGGCTTCTCAGGTTTATAAATTGTAAATATAAAATTTGGATATATTGTGTAATGTTGACCTGAAAGTGAAATTCGAATATATACGGAGAATTTGGTTTTATTAAATGTTTATATAGAATATTTTTTTTCTGACTACATGTATATTATATTATAAATAATTAATATATTATTTTATTTCCAAAAATGAATTTAAGTCTGCCTACGTCACTTATTACTATATTTGTTTCGGAGTCTATCTTAATAACTAAACTAGGAATTTGCAACTGCTCCACATACAGTATTTAAACTACAAGTACTGAATTGCCGAATCATAATGTAGTTTACTTTTTATTTAAATGTTCTACACGCATTTGGCTGGTTTTATTGACTAATACATATTCTGTGACTACTCCTGTAAACATACCGGTCAGTCGCATCGATAGCATTCAAGCATCTATATTTATATAGCTGTGTTCCGGTTTGAAGGGTGAGGATATGGCAGAGAAATTACTGGGTACTGTGACGAAACAGACTTAGGCACGAGATAGGCACCGCGCGAGTAACATCTTCGTGGTGTTGCGAGCGTCAATAGGCTGCGGTGACCACTTACCATCTAATGCGAGTCGCATGCTTATTTGCCAATTTAGTTTATAAAAAAAAAGATAATTCCGTGTCAACTAAGTTCTGCTCTTGATTTGGTCAATCAATAAAATGGAACATGAATCTTATTCATTAGCCTGATCAGAAAATGATGATGAGATGACTGTCATTAGTTCCGATGACAGTCATCTATTCAAAGCCATATTATATTCAAATACGTTATATTTTCAGAGGAACCCAGAAATAAGTCATATGCTAAATAATCCTGAGTTGCTGCGTCAAACAATGGAGCTTGCCCGTAACCCCGCCATGCTTCAAGAGCTAATGCGGTCTCACGATCGTGCACTTTCAAATCTCGAGAGCATACCTGGTAAGATATGCAAAAACACCTTTGATAGGTAATATTTCATAAACATATCTAACGACTTTTAATCTAAAAAAATTGTTTTCTTTTCTTTTTAGGTGGCTATAATGCACTACAGCGGATGTACAGAGATATTCAAGAGCCGATGTTGAATGTTGCCAGTAGCATGGCGGGAAATCCATTCTCAGGTCTCGTGGATAATTCGGGTAAGGCGTTTCCATTCTACCAAAATTGAAAAAAGAAATCCATAATTGCAAAAGTTCATGCCAGGGAGATGTGAAAAAATATTTAGCTATACAACTACACTCCATTCCAATTACAAAGTATATGTGGTCGTCCAAATCCAAAGGGACCTTATGGCGGCATTTAGTTTCATATTTTTTGTATTTAGTTTAATAATTTCAGTTTTGTAAAATATCTCAGAACATCTCATTTTAAGCTTATACTTTCTCAAAAACTTTTGTACTTTACTCAAAAATATTATTTTTACAATCTATTTAAGTAAACCACTTCTTGATACTTCAATTTTTGAACTTTTAAAGCCCCTTTAAAGTTGAGTAAAAATAGGACCTTTTGGCGGCATGACTTAACAACTATGAAATGTCGTTGGCATCCTTCAATAAATAAATTATTAACAAGCGATTATATATTTCACAATTACTAAAAATATAGTTATGAATATTGAGAGTGAGCGTATTATCTAAGTATCAGCATCACTAATGGCAACTGTGTATGTACACTTAGCAATACATTGAATGTACGCAAATGCTTTTGACGGATTTAGTCTACGGAATGCTTCGTCTTGATATTATGTTTTACATTGAAGTCTGATTGTATATATATCAATAACTTTTATGTAGATGGCACAAATCCGCAACAAGGCGCTGAGAACAGACAACCGTTACCGAACCCGTGGCAGCGCGGCGGCGGTGGTCGCGAGAGCGGCGCGGGTGCCGCAGCAGGCGCCGGGACGCCCGGCTCGGGCCCCGGCTTAATCAACACGCCCGGCATGCAGTCGCTGCTGCAGCAGATGTCGGAGAACCCGCGCCTCGTGCAGTCAATGCTCTCGGCACCTTACACCAATGATATGCTGCAAGCACTCTCTGCCAACCCAGAGATGGCTTCACAGCTCATCAATCAGGTCTGTGTTTACTTTTACCGACCTTGACATTTTCAGATTAGCCTCGCGGGGTAATCTTGTGTTGTTTGGTTGTTGTGTATTCTTTTCGGGGTAATATTTTTTAACTATATATATTGTTATAAACCAGGTGTAAATGAACCGGGTGAAAATAAAAATGTTTTAATTTTGTATGGAAATATTAGTTGCATCCTGTATAAACAATGTCGTATCGTCGAGGTGGCAACAATTTTGCATACTCTGTGACATGTCAATACATGAGTACACCCCACTCTCCCCCCTAACTCCATTCCTTGTCCTTACTACAGTACCTATTCCCTATTTTACCACTAAATACAGGATACCGGCACGACAACAGATCAAGAAATAACGAAATAAGTTGGAGTATTAAGTATTATAATTTCAAATTAATGAACGTTTTAAATTGCAATAAATTTATAGCTAAAAATCTTTTCTATATTACGTCGGGCAACAAACAAGCACAGCCCGCGTAATATGAATCAGTTACCGAAGCCTATGGACCCTTGAAACACACACATACGCGACTCTCTCGTTGCTGGTAACCTTACTCACTTGGAGGGGCATAATATCTCCAGATTAGGTTACATAGTAACATCATTTATCTGTCACTGTAAATTCCGACCAAAATATCTGCAATTTTTAAAGTGCCCAATGTTTTTCTATCTCAGATAAATCCAACCCATCCTTTCCTCTGTTGTATTTACATTTAAAATATCTATCGTAATCGTCTTATTTTGTGACCGTAAAAAGTCAAAATACTGCATGTTTCATATATAACCAGTTCAATTTATTTCAACCAGCCCACAGCTGCGCGCAAGCGCAAATAATACTACTCAAGGGCGATTTGTTCCGAGTAGAAAGTCTTCAGCTCCGACTGATTGCGTGACGCTACGCAGTCACCGAACGACAATAGTCGAGTCCGGCAATAGTAGTCACAGAGTTATCATTCACATGTTTCACTCGACATAATTTCACGTGAGACTTAAAAAATTGTTTAAACCAGTTGTAATGTGAATGAATGGTATATCCAGGTCGTACAAAAGTAACGACTTGATATTTCTTTAGTTTCCAGTTTTTCGAAAAAAAATAATTTCAGTGTAATCATTTTCTCAATACTACTCTACTTTCTCAATACTTCTAAAACAAAAAGTGATACTGACTTCATCAAAAACGGCACTTCCTGTTAACATCTCTGCTTTAACTTTACTAAGGTCGACTTGAATGTAATGAATAACACACCAACCCGTTGCTGGTAACCTCACTCAATGCAGGTACACAACATTCCTCCAGGGAGAGAATTAGGCTACGGACTTCTCTGGGGTGGAGGTTATTGCCTAGTCAGGTTCTATTGATGCGCCCTATCGCTCTTATTCTTACCCTCTTTGGACATATTCGACGCTATGTCTAAACATAGTATATTATTTCTGAGTGAACCGGCAAAGAGTAATAATCAGAAACATGTTTCAAAAAATATATAAACGGAGCACGAAAAGAGATCAAAAAATGTAGAAGAATATACATTTAAGCCTTTTAACGCTTAAAACCTTGCAGTATTTATTACAAAAATCTTCAATAATCTTGAACAATATGTACTCTTGTTCATTACGTATTGGCGGAATCTAAATTACACAACATTAGGAAACTATACAAACAATTTTGTTTATCATGATGATAATTTTGAATACGTTTTTAATTATTTGTTGAGATGACGCAAAGGTGGCGAATTATTTGTTATCATTAAATTATGCATGACGAGCTCGGTGGCGCAGTGGTGAAACGCGCTGTTACGCTACTTTGACACCAACGGTCGTGGGTTCGATTCCCACACAATACAAACATTTGTGTGCATGAACATGTCTGTTTGTCTTGGTTTGGGTATTTTCTATGTATAATAAATAAATATGTATATAAATACAACTGACAACGTAAATACATTTATTTTTGTAAAAATAAATGTATTGACGTATGTTTTTTGTCAGTTGTCTAGTACCCATAACACAAGCTCCGCTTACCTCGGGGCTAGATGGCGCTGTGTTATTTGTCCGACAATATTTATTTATTTATTCCCTCATCAGTTATTTAATATTTTCTTGGTCTGGGTATTTTGTATGTATAATAAGTATGTATTTACAAAAAAAAAATTTACGTATGTTTATCAGTTGTCTAGTACCCATAATACAAGCTTCGCTTACTTTGGGGCTAGACGGCGCTGTGTAATTTGTCAGACAATATTTATTTATTTATGTATGATGTCATTTTACCGTACATAACTTTTCGTAAGGGATCCAAAAACAACATGCGCTCGGAAATATCATATAATTTGATCTCAAAAATCACTTTTATGTAACTACGAGTAGTCTGTCCAGAAATACTGTTACATAGAAACTTTTCTTTTTTTTAACTATTTAATTATGTTGAATTTGGAACATGTTTATTATGACTGTAGACCTGTAAGACCATTTATTCCTATTTGCGCTGTCATGAGAAGTGTAGAGAACGGAAGCTTGAAGCAGGAGAGAATTGCCACGACATTGGAGAAAAAGCACGGTGGACTGTTTCTCCATTAGTTTGTCGACAAAGGAGCTGTACTGTTCCGTCGGACGGAAGGGCCCCCGATTAAAATGCCTGTATCAAAGCCGAAGGTGGTTATTTCGAATAGAAGATTTTTTTAATTTTTTGCTGTGACTTCCGTATATATGTACATATAAGTTTTATTAAGATTCCATTACTTCATAAAAAAAAATGCATATTCATTTATAACAGGACTTATCGCCGGATCTTTGTGCCGCAGTGTCCTGAAATGGTCAGTACGCATAGGTGAAATTATTTAAATGTTTCTTCATTCCAGAATCCAATGTTTGCAAACAATCCTCAACTACAGGAACAGATACGCACGATGATGCCCCAAATGCTCGCCCAGTTACAGAACCCAGAAATGCAACAAATGATGTCAAATCCACAAGTAAGTCATTCTTCCATCATCGGCATTTGACAACATCACTTTAGAATCTTTAACAAACAACCATATCATCAGCAGCAAAACCAGATTATAATAGGGGCAGTCGCTTGGAATATAAGTGTCATCATGAAATAAAGGACTAATGTGTAATCAATCATTCCTTCAATGTCATGGAGACAGCGAAAGAGAGAGCAAGACAGCTTATTCTACCGTGACGGTTTCAGAATTTCATTTCCTTTGTTCCAGACCGTTATGAGCATCATGGAGGTATATGTTGCAAAACATACACTCCACTTGTCTCTACATAATATGTAAACTGTTCTAGTGCAGTTTCATTCCAGTCATCTAGGCTTATCCCTATTCCTGCAGTTGAATTCTCAACTACTGTCTTTGTTGAAAACGACTCCTCAAGAAGTTGACATTGATTGCACATCTGATCTGTTAGTACATTGATTACAAGTGCTCAAGCGGCCTGTATAAGATTGATATAAAGCTTATAATGTGTGCAGGCGCTGAACGCACTCCTGCAAATCCAGCAAGGAATGGAGCAATTGCGAGCCGCCGCGCCCAGCCTCGTCAACAACCTGGGGCTAGGAGCGGCCGCCGCCACCGCTCAGACACCTACACCCGCCGCCCCGCCCGCCGGCGCTGCTCCGAACAATCAGCAGGCCCGACAACAACACAACTCAGAGCTGTTCACACAGGTTACCATTTGTTTATTATAAAGTTACATACGTTGGCCACCACTGCGCCTGGCCTTGACATCAACCTGAGGCTGAAGATTACCACAATCGCGCACCCGCCCTTGCGCACCACGTGGCCTCTATGGCACCCAACACAACTCAGACCTATTCACACAGGTTAGCATTTTCAGTATACTGTCACACAACAAGCACACAGAGTTAAACCATACAAGTCATGTATAACACATAAGTTAACAAACTCGTGTGTTAAATATATAATTTACAAATTTCAAAAACTATATATGTTTCGGTGTTCAAGACTGAATTAAAAATAACGTTTTATTGTTGCCATTCAGAAATTCGCAGAGGAGTTGAAACTTCATTTGATGATGAGAGAAGTGATTGAAGTATCTATTTTGGATACTGACGCACGCAGAGAACTATGAGCTTACTGTCAGCTCATAGTTCTCTGCATGGAGCAGGAAGGGACATGATCTACTCGTAATTTAAGGATACAATAAACTGAAGAATATTGTTAATTAGCCAATTCAGCTTATTGGAATCTTCATTTACTTCTTGTAGTCAATAACATAACCGATGTTTGGGTATATCTTTTGGCATGTATCAGGCCACTATTTGCTGGGTTTGCTTATTCCTAATTACTACTTAGTACCAAATAATTGCTTACTAAATAAAAAATTAAATCTGTTTATATTTTAATCTGTATAAGTGTTAACTCTCCATGCGTTGGTGACGATAAACCTACAGTGCTGCGTTTACCTCTCGGTCATGACTCGTATCCGTGAGGCACAGACAAGATTACCAGAGGGGAGGCTTTGTACTTAAGTCGTCTGCGTGGGTACCTCTATCTCACCTATTTCTACCGCCAAGCAGCTATATTTATATAGCTGTGTTCCGGTTTGAAAGGTGAGATATGGCAGATAAATTACCGAGTACTATGACGAAACTTTCTTAGGTCACAAGATTGGGAGCGCGCGAGGAACATACTCGTGGTGTTGCGAGCGTCAATAGGCTGCAGTGACCGCTTACCATCTAATGCGAGCCGCATGCTTGTTTGCCAATCCATTTTAAAAAAAAAACGATCTTCACATTACACCTCTCGCTCGCTGCGTTTGAACTTGCGATCATAGGTATTTTGAAATGGTTCCAGCTATATTCCACTTAATTGTAGATTGATTAATTATATTCTGACAAGAATGTTTCTCTAGAAATATTATTTTTTGTTTGTGTACAGTTCATGCAACGCATGGTGGCCGCAATGGCCAACAACACTAACAACCCGCAGCAGCCGCCCGAGCAGCGCTACTCGCAGCAGCTGGAACAACTTGCCGCCATGGGATTCCTCAACAGGGACGCCAACTTGCAAGGTATTTCACAATGACACCTAGATGGGTGTTATCACTTTTAAAACTCGTCTTACTGTAACGAACGCATCCCATTTGTTATTACATGAATAGAACATGACGTCACTGGACAAAATGATGTCTAATTATTCTCATTTTTAACATAGAACACTAAACAAGCATTTCAACCGAGTGTCGTCACGATCAAAATGATATTCTTGTGATTGACAATATAATTTAATTTTCAGTTTAATTACGCCTTGATTTAATTCAAATACGTTTCAAACTTGAGTACCTACCTACTTACGAACAATAAGTTTACTTACACAAACGATTACATATAGGTTATATATATATACCAATTGATTATTTTGTAGTGGCCAATCTAGTAGTTTTAAAAGGAGTTCCTACTTTCCTTTCTCCGTAGAACAATTTGAAAGTTAAAGTTGTTAAGTTTATAGAAAAATTGAATTAAACAATTTTTAACGGAAGTATCGCGTGTTTTATTTATTTTGTTGAACCTGACGTTTCGAACGCTTTGCAGAATCCGTGGTCGCAGGAAGTCTAAAGGTGACATTTGTCTTACATTGGTTATTCAATTATTACATCTACCGACATGGATGGATATATATATATTATATATAGATATATAGATATATAGATATATTATATATGTTCCGATTCACACAAAAAATCGCTCACGGTGTTCGAACGTTTTTGAGTTAAAAATTGTTTTATTCAATGTATAACAATCGCGAAAACCTAAGACAATACTTTATAGAAAAAAATAAGAAAAATTAGTCTTGTGCTTTATAGAACAAAAGAGATAGATTGATTGTAGTTCCACAAGGAGATTCATTTTAATGTTTTAAAACATTAAACCAAAGTCGAGATAAACCTATAATAGCAAGAGCAAAGAAAATGAGGAAAACTATTATATAATACTTATAAGTTTAATATATACACTTGTGTAACTTCTAATTGAAATGTGTTGTTCGGCAGCTCTGATCGCGACATTCGGCGACGTGAACGCGGCGGTGGAGAGGCTACTGGCCCTCGGCCAGCTGTCCATGAGCTAACACTCGCGCGGTCCACCGTGGCTACTGCTCACTTACACTGACTACGTTGTTTTCATCGCCAACAGTACATAATCACATGTACTTACATAAAAGTTATTTTTCATTGACCCAAGGGACAATTCATCTTGGTGCAGTCAAAGTGCATTTAAACGACGCATTTTCAATAGTAAATATTCCATTCCATTTTGAACTCTATCCTTGCTGCATAACGTGTAGAATGCAAAGCCAAAGAACAAGTGCAACGCTCAAAATATCCAAAGTGACAGATTTTTGCGGAAAGTCGTACATTGCTTGTAGCAGAGATAAAGTTCATTTTGCGATGTTCATCAAGCATTAGCTTTGTTTCGTGCTGCGTAGCCGGTAAATGTTTATTGTGCGTCGCTCTGACTTGTACAAGTGTGAATTGACCTCAGTTTGGATTTCAATGCACCGACTATATTTGCATTAATTCGTATACATGTACCACACTTAAATCGTAGCATGCGTTTGACTCTATTACTTTTTATGGACGATACAAACAGAAATCCATTTAGTAGCTGTACACGATGTTTGGACTAGTTAATTAAATGTTGAATACGACATCAAGACTTCTAAATTTAAATGAAGCTCTGTAGTATAGGGGAAACATCGGTTTTTTTTTGCCTTGTTATTGTTGTGCTTGTCGGATTCTATTCATAGGGAATTTATGCAGAAGGATATGATAATGTTACTATTCTCTCTGCCTACCCCGCAAGGGATTTGGCTTGAAGTTATAGATAGATATGATAATGCCATGCGTTTCTGTGCATGTCCTAAGTAGTAGCATTTTTTAGTCCGCCGTCGGCGCTGTTCATACATCGGGTGTATCGAGTGTTCAGAACCCCGCCACTCCGCGGTATATCGCGCTATCTATGTCCTATATGTTCATGCCAAGTACCTTGCAGAGCTCAATTACACGTAACTCTATAGAGAGAGATCACACTGATTCTGATTTCAAAATGCGGAGCACTTTTACATTTTCTGTTCAAGATATATACAGACGAGAGATTATTTTTTTAAATCAGTAGCCTCCACAGAATATTTGATTATCTATACGTTGTGTAGTAGTCACTCGAATTCTAATGCTGGAAGGATTAAGTCCTTCCACATCGTCGCCAATTGTGTGATAACAGTGTGGATCCTGCTATTCGGTATTGGCACTATTTTGAGTATTCATCTATATATCTACATCTTCACGCCAAATCCCTTGTAGAGTAACCAGAGAGAATCGAGCGCCATGTGACTCTGTTGTTACACACCTAATTTGCTTCTTGACATTCATAGCTTTTTTATGTGCGCTCCCTGGGTTTTAGGACTCCTGATATGACTTTCTAATAAAACATGGCCGATTTGATCGATAGGTAAGTCTTGGCCTTCCCTGACCTAGTCTACCGACAGAAATAATTTTCTAGTATTTATTATCTGAACTTTCAACTGACACCTCTAATATCCAATTCAATATATGGCCTGTAATGGATCCTAGTTTGGTGCTTGTATACGAGACTACTGTTAAATTAACTGAAATCCGTTCAATGAAAAATACGTCCAAGTGATTCTGGATTTATTGTAATTTCCTTATCTTTCTTAACTTTGACTGGCAAATGTTACGGCAGCCTTTATCTTCAAATTGCCGATCAAATAATAATATACTAGATCTAATGGATTGATAGTAGTCTCCGAAATTAACTATTAAATGAATACCCCAAAAATATTCCGGTATTCCCTCTTAAACTGTGTTGGTGTGCATTTCGCAGAGTTGAATTGACGATAACCGATTTCAATTTTAATTTATTAGGGTTTTAATAGTTCATTTCGTATACTTTTCAAATCCTCGTGAATCATTTCCAACTTCAGAGGTACACTATCACTATCATATTACGATGTGAGACATTTTATGAAAATTAATTATATTTATCTATTTTTGTTGTTAGTCATAAATACTTGTATAAATCAATACGAGGGTGTCTTAATTGATCGCCCAGAAGTGGTAAGTCTTAGACGTGAGAAAGTCTCTTTTTCTTATATATAATTTATTGAAAACTGCTAATATTGTGTGAAATGTTGTTTGTCATCTGAAACTTTCAAATCACCCCAAATTTTATATATACAGACGTATATTAGAAGATTGTACGACCGCAATAAATTTCTTTTTGATGTGTACTAAGCTGCCATGTTTAAATTTGATCAGTGCTTTCTTAAGTAAAAATTATAGCACCAAGTCTAAAAACCTAAAAAAAAAGCGGTAATTACCCTAAGTTTACGATTAGTATAAAATGGTGCACGAATTTTTTTATAGCATTGTCTAAAGACTTAAGTTTAGCTATACTGCGTTGCTGAGTTTGTATAAACATTTACTATGCAATATTTGTTTACGATTCCTGTGTGAGTAAGTAGCCATAATATTACAATGTCGTTTTTACAATTTACATCCTATATTTTGATCGTGGGTTACATTTTTGTAAGTAGGGCGTTCCCTACATACATTACTATTAAATTTCATTCCTTCTTGTTTTTAGATATATGCAAAATTATTTAGAAGTAATCAATGAATATTATCATTATTTTTGATTGAATGGCATTAAAGTCACGTGTTCTATTAGTGCTGTAAAATATATGATTATAATTTATGTTTTAATTTAATATTACCGCCATGTCATCGCCGTGAACTTTTACATTGGGTACCTCGCGTGAATAGCCTGCGGTAAGATATGTAAATAAATTTGCTTTCAAAAATTAGTACTTTTTTATGCATAATTTCAAACAGTGACTTATTGAGGTCTAAATGAAAGCATATTTTCGTGAATCGTACAATTTATTCAGATATTCGTGGAATTTACCACTATGATGTACAGAATGGTAAAACCTTCTGTTATACGTTAAATACATTATTAAAAAATACAAATGGTTAGGGGCCGCATACTCACGTGTTCTGAATAATACCTAAATATAAACACAATAAACGGGGATTGACTCTACATTAAATATTTAGAAATACGTACGTACACAAGCACGCAAAGTCACACGTACTTCTACAGTACGAAATAAGCAATAATACCTATTCACATTCTGTAAGCATTTATTTACTCTCATAGGTATGGAATGTCACAAAATCTAGGTATGTGTTTCGCGCGAAGGTATGTCGTTTCTTTAATACTTGATCATTTATCACGGTCATACTGATTATTACAAAAATATTTTTTTAAGAAGACACCAAAGTTAAATTATTTTTCACGTCGCTTTAGGCTTCATTTGCGTAGACGCGGCATATTATTTTACGTAACGGAAATCATGTGCAAATAGATACTTTCAGAGATTTATGTCATCGTTTATTTGTTATTGATGTGTCGTTAACATATTCCTACTACCCGTATTTTTTCCTACAAAAATATATAGAGATAAATTCTAATTTTACCAATTCGAATGTTGAGTTACAATTATCTACAGAGACTATAATACGAACTACGAAATAGTAAGATTACACAAACGGCAGGTTTTTATCTTCATTAAAAAATGCGCATAACAATGAAGATATGAGAATATGCTATATAAAAAATATATATTGACGGTTCGCTTCGACTATGCATCAGTGATAATTTGGCCTTACCAAATATGCTCCCAGGCATAAACTTCGTAAAGTGACGTAACAAGTGCTGTCTAAATCATAAATACAATTAAAAAAACATTTAGTTAAGGTTAATTTTCTCTGGATTTCTCTGGAAAGGTTATTAGGAAAATATGCGACTGGAGTAAGTTACTGGAAACGGCACATCACTATTTATGGACGCTACGCGTACTCTACGGCCGTGCTCGAGGATACCGCATCTATCATTTTTGTTCGGTTACCCACAACATATATTCTATTTAGATTGCTTTTTTGTATACTTAACTGAATACTAACTGAATCCTTAATAGGACATCAGGGGTAACGCTTGCCCTGTTCGAAAGAGACGCTCCTGATTTCATACTGTAGCTGCAAGATCGGTAAATGGGAGGATCTGTAGCTGTAAAAAAGGCTATTTTCGTTTTTTTGTTACTATGTCGGGTTCGTTTGATTACAAACATTATAAATCTTTCATATTTGAAACTTTATTTATGATGCTACTATTGATGTGTGATCGATCGAATGGTTCATTCGACCAGTAGGCGTATTCACATTGCCTCAAAACACCATATTCAATTCGAAATCGAAAAAATCCACTCAAAATGTATGAAATCTGAGAGTAAACGTTTCGAATCCGTTTCTAATATGGCTTTTCGAGGAAAGCCATATTCTAATCGGATCGAAAATTTATCTGTCACAATGTATGGAATCTGTCAAAATATGAGTAAAATTTCGAATATGGCTCTCCGAGTCAATGTGAATACCCCCACAGATTCTGTCATACGTTCGTCCATTCCTCTATTCTAGCTCAATAGAGCGCATATTCATCGCTTGCTATAACTGGTCTCGTATATTGCCATCTCACATGCTTCACTTAGTTCTTCACGTTTGATTGATGACGATTTCATAGATGAGGCCTTACTATAAACTTGTTATCTCGTTATTTATAGTATTGAAAGCTGACAAATTACACTACTTTATATGTGTTTGTATGAAATATAAGGTGTCTTTCCCCATTAAAAAAAAAAACATATAAAATTATATGTTATTTCGTTTAAGTTGTGATGGTAAAACTATTTGTTTAACTTTTTTTTTGTAGGCTAATTTCAGTGGTTTTGTAGCGAATTCAAATAAAATATTTGTTATAATGGTTGGATTCATGGTTGCTCAGTTGTATAGAGGGAATAGTTTTTTGCCCAGAATCTTATTAATTATTGAAATAAATATATATAAACCATGCTAAATCGACAATGTAAAATTCAATTATTGTTTGATTATGAATGTCTAATGGAGGGTTCCGTAAAATAATATTAGTCGCCTGCTATTATTGTTTATGGTTTATTAATTAACCATGAACAAAAAGTTTGCTAAACTGATGAAAGCCTATTTTGAAACACCAATTAGGGCTTTTACAAGTTTAAAAACATGACTTTTAATAACTGCTCTACCTAAATTATAATCTAACCAATGAATGCAAAGCAACTTCTTGTATTGTACTTCTTCTTCTTGAACTGAGTGCCATTTTGTGCTAAATAGGTACTACATTAAAATATGTACATACGAAACCCTCCGCTCAGTCTCGCGTTATACTGTTTTGTGTCCTGTTTTTATTTATATAACATATAAGACACACAATCTTTGTAAAATTTAAAGAAATTATGTACATGCATGATTTCTTGTGATGTATTCTAGACTGCTAGAAATGTCTGAAATCGTATGTATCTGGGTGTAACAATATATTAGGACAGAATGCAATTATGTATTATAAATAAAATTCAAATATCTTGTAGTTTTATTTACGGACAACCGGACACCCTTTGATTCATTCAGACCAGCACTGTTATAGAGTGAACCCGTGAGGAGTAGTCACGTTTTCACTATATGCTACTTCAGTCTTGGCGAACAGGCTACTAATTCGATAACAATGTGAACTTGACCCTATAATGTTCGCAAGACTGCTGAAATAGTACATGGCAAATAAACTACGTGAATATTTTCATGCTCCCTGCTTTTTTCATATACTAATTCGGCCCTATCACAATGCCATATAGAAAAAAAATTGGTGCTCGTTTCTTATTTGTTCTAAGTTAATGTTAAGTTCACTTTACCCATTATAATTTTCTGTCCTCAATTATTAGTTTTACATTTACAGAAGTATATTTTTCATACCAACGTTACTTAAAATACCATTCGACGTAAAGAACATGTCAGTATCATATGATAACTCTAAATTGGAATCAAGTAAAAAGGCATAATTATAGGTACATAACATGTACTTATTTACTTTTACAATTTGCTTTATTTAGACATTATGTCTTAATAAAGTAAGTTGTTAAATGTTTCCACTCTCCAGTTGAACATCCTTGACGGGCCGTGTAATTTATAAATAGGTAGGCATATTATTAAATTTGTGTGTAATTTTTTGTAGCTTTTGTCGTAAGTAAAAAATTAAGTCAAAATAATTATTTGTTTTACAATAGGCTTCTTCAGTTAAATCTTTCAGATTTAGATCTATATTTGCAATAAGTTCATTCCACAATTTGGTAAACATAGTGGTATAGCCATATTTCAAGAGCTTAAACATTTTTACTTCTGCAATGTATGTATACAAATTATAAGTCAAACTTAAACAAATTCTATTTTACAAGCTCCGTACGAAATAATCAATTTGACACATGTCGCACAACACAACTATGTGCAGCTGGAGCGTATTTGGAATCGGACTAAAAAAAAAATTAAGACGCCCTCGAGCCCAGATATGAACCCCTTAGACAATAAATTATGGTCTATTTTAGTGGACGCCTGCTTGAAACGACACACATACATTGTGTATCAAGAAATCTAAAGCAAGCAGTGGCTAAATTTCCCATGGAAACAGTGCGCAAATCTATATTCGTGGTCAGACAGAATTAAGGCCTTTAACAAAGCCAAAGGTGGCCATTTCGAATAGAATCATATTTTTATTTTTTGCTGACTTCCTTATATATGTACATATAAGTTTTATTAAGATTACATGTAATAAGACTTATGGTCGAACTCACATCATATTATCTTGTACCATGACAGAGGGGTATGGTCCTACGAGGCTGGTCCTTTTGTTGAAAGGTCTAAGTATACGGCTAATAATGCGTGACAAAACAATTCACCACTCTCAATTATCAGGCCGTGCTATATCAGACTATTCACATTGCCTCTGAAAGTCATATTTTTATGACATTCCGCAGGCAATGAGACATAATTAAATGAAAGTAAGTATTATGACTATGAATATATGAAACGAATTCGAAAGTCTTTATTCTTCTATTCATATGTCATAGTCTTCATTCCATATGTACACTTTGAGTAAAAACTTTTCGATTCCGATTCGAATATAGTGTTTCGAGGCAACGTGAATAGTTCTACAGTACTCACGATCGCCGCACAAACTCTTCCAAAATAATATGGTGCCAGCCTGTTGGCTTATTTCGTATCGTTTACGATCGATGGATTGGATTTGATATTATAAGAAATTCTATAATAGATAATATTTTATTTTAGATGACAGAAATATGCAGTAGACATGTCTTTCGATTTCTCTGAAGGAATTTTATTTTGTTTTACATTTGCATGAGCTATAAATCAAACCAAATAGCTCTGCGAAAACAAAATAAAAATTCGCTGTCAAATATCAAATATTTGAACCGATGAAAACAAAGCCGATAGACTAAAAACTACATAATATGGCAATGAACGGCTTTTAAAGTGTAGCGTAGTAGTGCTGCCAGTGACAATAGTATTTTTTGTTACATCTCAGAAATTCGGAATACAGCAAATGCAAAGGTTGCCTAACTTGAATATATGCCAGGTGGCTGTCACTATATGCCAAATTGTCATTTTAGAATAATGCTAAGAAAATAACACATGTGTATTTCATTAATTTTCTTGAAATTGATAATGATTTTTGGCTACATAGTCCATTAATATTGATTTAAGTAAATTCCAAAAAGGTAAGACACTATGTCAGTTATTGTTAACATTTTGAGAAAGAATTTATTATGCCCATTT
The DNA here is from genome assembly GCA_947507595.1 of Pyralis farinalis. Lineage (NCBI taxonomy): Eukaryota > Metazoa > Arthropoda > Insecta > Lepidoptera > Pyralidae > Pyralis > Pyralis farinalis. The sequence goes on from OX382274.1 coordinate 22,009,646, forward strand.
ACAGATCAATAAATTTTCAGAAATGTATTCCCCGCGGCAGAAAATACTATGGTTTGCATTCTGTACGAGGGTAATTGTAATATTCTTGCAAGCAGTATCAAATCTGATAATCCCGGATCACGACGCCAATGTTTTTATAAGCCCTGAAGACCCAACTTTACGTAAAACTTACGCCGACGATGTTGTGGATACCTTACTAGGTGGAATGAAACGATGGGATGCCCAATATTTTATACACATCGCACAATATGGATACACATATGAGAATTGTTTAGCATTTTATCCTCTGTTTCCAATGTTTGTCAGATATGTTGCATATGGGGTATGTAGTATATTGGGATCAATACTAAACTTTCATAGTGCACTGTTAATATCTGCAACAATTGTTAATTTTTTAATGTTTATAAAATCTGCTGATATATTGCATAGTCTGAGTTTACGAATTCTGAGGAGCGAATGTAAGGCATACAAAGCTGCTATCTTGTACTGCATCAATCCAGCAAGCATTTTTTTCACAGCTCCGTATTCAGAGACCTTGTTTGCTTGGATGTCATTTTACACCATGTTGAAATGCACTGAAAGTGAAACATTGAGATTTGCCAACATTGATATAACTAGTGGATTACCAACAGGCTTCTCAATGATCACTCGATCCAATGGATCTATTAACTTAGGTTTTATACTTTATACCAGTTTCAAAAATGTTATTGAAAGAACTTTACCTGAAATTGTGTACAAATACAAGACCTTAAAACGTAGAATAATACTTCCATTCTTACTGCTGCCTTTGTTCACCTCTGGTGTGGCTCTGTTTTTGACTGTGATAATAGCTTTGATCCCATTCTTGTTAGTTCAAACATATAATTATTTTAAATATTGTGTCCATAATGAGCATAACCTGCCAGAGTTTTTGTCCAATTCAGAGTATGTATTGCCTGGCAGTGCCGATAGCCCCTGGTGTAACTACACCCTGCCCCTATCATACTCATATATACAGAGTCAGTATTGGGATGTTGGTTTGTTTAAATATTATAAACTGAAACAGATACCTAACTTTGTTCTTGCATTTCCAATTATTTTTATTATCATGTACCATTGTATGTCTTATATAAATAATAATGTCAAACTATGCCTTAGACTTGGTCTAAAGTCTAATATATTTGGGTATTCAAATAAGATGCCTTATAGGCAAAAGCAATATTCTAAAGGATTTGGGGCCAATGATCCTTTGATGTTTGTGTATGTAGTACATGTAATGTTCCTTACAATTTTCTGTATAGTTTTTGTACATATTCAAGTCTCAACTAGACTGTTAGCGTCAGCGAGTCCAATTCTCTATTGGATATGTTCTAGTAGAATGAATGTAGGCCCTACGCCCACCTCAGATCAAAATACTATAAATGAACATTTTCGCCGCATTGGGATTGGGAAGAGAATTCCTTCTCATCATTTATCTATAGCTAACTTGGAAGGAGTTGACAATATGTACAGTAAGTGGAAAACATTCATAATATCTAGACGGATGCCAGATTTCCAGTCACGTCTAATGCAGTATTATTTTATTGGATATTTTGTAATAGGCACCATTTTCTTTTCAAACTTTTTCCCATGGACATAGACGTTTGCATGATTTACTAGACATATCATGATAACGTATCACATATTAACCATATACATAAGCCTATTTTATTATTGGTTTTATTGACATTCTAACTATGCTGGTTAGAGTGAGGCAAGTATCATTAATCTTAAAGAAATTGCTCAACTTGTGTGAGACTTTATTTTCAACATATCAATAAATTTCCCCTACTAGTCAAAAAATATTTAATTAGAATTATGCTACAATAATACAATAAACTATCAATAGGATAAAATATTGAATGGATTAAGCATTAATAATAAAAATAGAAAGGGGATCATATAAATGTATTTGTCATAAATAAATGTGTTGTTGCCCATGGTTGGCTAAAACTATAACAGCCTTAGATAATAGGTTTAAATTACTGTTTGTTCCTTTCCTTGACAAGATTTGATTGCAATTAAATTTTTATCCATAGCTAAAACCTTGTTAAATATATATAGCTGTTTATGAACTTCTATGACTGGCTTGGTAACCCCGAATTTGAGATAAACACATTATGCAAAGTATAGGAATTTTTACGAGTCAATGATACTTTGTTGCGAATAGGAAAACCATGCTGAAATATTTTTCATTATTCAATATCGAAAAAGAGACGAAAGACACATCCAAAGTGAAACTTATCATAATCATGTTTATCTTATTTAATGCAACATGTTTGGCAATAAGAAGCAGAGTTTCTTAGTTTGGTTTATCAAGAGTCTACTTATTTAACATATTTGCCGAAAATGATTTAGTTAGTTTTTATCTTCTTATCAATATTAAATAATGGATAATATTTTTCAGCATTCAAAATGCTACTGTGAACTTACAATGTAATTGTGTGCACACCTAGTATTGCCATAAATACTGAAACAAAGAAAAAAAAAATCTAATGCAAATAACATTTATTACTTTTACAGTTGTTAGTTTAATATATAAATATAAAACAATTTAAAATATAAAAAGTTTACTCTAAGTGGTCTCCATTGGCTCCCATACAGTCCTATAAATGTTGAGGCCAGTTATCAATAGAAGCACGCACTCTTTCTGTGGGAAAATTCTTCACTGCCAATAGTACAGATTGTTTTAGGGACTCCAAATTATCATGGCGTTTAGAGCAAGCCGTACTCTCTAAAAGTGACCATAAATCATAATCCAGCAGATTAAGATCGGGACTAGACGACAGCCAGTCTTCAGCTCTGATGAAGTCCGAAACGTTTGTTTCCAACCAAAACTGCGTAGAGCGAGCTTTATGACTCGGCGCCGACCCTTGCTGGAAGGACCATTCTTGGTTATTGAACATGGTGTTGTTAAGGGGCTTCACTACTTTCTCAAGATTGGTATCTTGATACACTTGTGCCCATGTTTTGATACCTTTTTCACAAAAGTATGGCTCAGTCACTCCTTCATAGATAATACCCCACCAAACCATCACTGAAGTCGGATAGTGCCCACGTTGCACTCTGTCAACTAATTGGGAAGCTTCCTTAGTGCTTTGAGCATAAATATGGTCATTTTGTTTGTTAAAATGTTGCTCAAATGTAAAAAAATTCTCATACAAAATTTTTCTGTGACCTCTCTTTGCGTACCGCTTCAGTAGTTATTTCGATTTTACCACCCTATTCTTTTTTAAATTATCAGTTAAGAAATGACCAGTACGTCTCTTATAGTCTGCAAGTCCTAAGTCATCTTTTAAAATACGCGACATGGTTCTAGGTGCTAACTTCATCTCCCGAGATAAAATCTTTTGCTTTCGGACAGGATTTTTTCGAATTCTTTCCCTTACTGCTTTGACCAACTTTTTCGTACGAACACTACGTGGACGGCCAGATCATTTTCTGTCACAAACAGAGGAGGTCTCATTGTACCTATTAATAGCCCGGTACACAAACATTTTACTAATACCAAACGTAGGGAGAGTTTTAAAAATTGCATTTGGCTCCATACCTACTTGTGTAATGCAATCACAGCGATTCGGTTCTCTTTATCACCCCACTCCATTTTAATATCGCAAAATATTGTACGATGTATTGGCGCCAAAATGAGAAAACTCATTGAACAATCATATAAAAATGACAGAGTCCAAATTCAAATGTAATATTTTGTTTATTTTTAATTGTAACAGTATTTATGGCCAGACTAAGTATATATCTTGCACTATATCCATAGTTACAAGAGCATTTATGATTCATATTTTCACTATCTGCCTACCTGGCAAGGGTTATAACGTGAAGATACAAGTTGATAAATCTTTTTTTTTTTAAATGTTTGGCATGGCCACTAGAGTCGAGTAATTTGCATTCGTACTTGCCTCAAAAGCCAATTTGAAATGGCTGAGCCAATCAAAACAATTATCTTTTTAGGACTATAGGGATCATCATTTGATATCAAATGCCATTTCGTCTATATTCAATACGCTAAAGTCTTTACCTCAAGTCTCAATATAAAGAACAGCACTAGGGGAATTCCCTGCTGCTGTTTGCTATGCTTCTTCCCCTGCATCGTAGTGAACGTGAGAACTACAGGCACCGCGTTTGCAAGCCGCGCGACACGTTATAAGTATACACTGGACAACTAGAATGTCTATAGGCACGGTAATAGAAGAGCTAGGCCCTATCTAGTCCACTCACACAGTTTCGAGTGTACAAACGTTCATTCGATATACACCTATTTTTTATAGTCATTAAATTCGGAGATATTTATTTGCATGTAATTTCTGAGGTGTGCTACAGCGCACTACATTTTACCAAAAGTTTCTAGAATATAGGCAATTTCAACAGCCTATTAGCTTGAGCATCGTAATTGAGTTACAATTGGAGCAAAGGAATTTCTGAATTATCAGTAATTGTAACTTACTTTCGACAATACATAGTAATAATAATCTGTAACATTATTGTACAAATATGTAATCCCTAAAAACACAGAGGTCTCCTCACAATTAACATTTATCGACGCGGAATTACTAAAGCAATAATATATATAATTGTGTGTATTGTGGGTGCCGTAACAGACGCAGGCTTATCTTACGATGCCATTACCATCACTGCTATCAAAGTAACACTTCACAGCCGTTGTTGTTTGGCTGTGGTCTATTCTAAGGTGGTATAACTTTAACTCTCTTTTGTGTGAGCCTCATTTGCTAATTGATATGATGAAAACTGTACAGATAATGAATAATCCGAAAATGAAAGAATTGCAACTTATGATAAATATTTATAGGAGAAACATTACATAGCATTAAAAATATTCCTCCAAAGAAAGCTCCAAATTATACATATTTACGACTTTTTTTATTCTCCATGTTATATACATTTTTTACAATATCCCACAATAGGCAATGATCACGAAATTACATTAAATCGAGTCGCCAGATATAGCAATAAAACTCTCTACAGGTCCTATCCATCTATTGCTAAATATGTAACTAATTAAAAAAGGCATTGACAAATTTAATAAGTAGTCCTGTTCTTTTATATAACTCATGTTTTAGTTTTTGATACGTAAATTTCGTACGTACCTTTCATAAATGTAGTGGGCTTGTAGAGTCTCATGCAAGCTTTTTCTCCATTAACACCGTTGAACTAATTGGCTTTGGTGTATGACACATGGAAAAAATGGCATTCGTAATCAAGTGCTCAACTCAATGTTAGAATATAATTATATTATTAATAATTATATTCTAACATTGAGTTGAGCAACTTATATGTAATTAATAGTATATAATTAAATTATTAATAAGCTTTCGCGATAATAATTAGCTTTCACAATATTAAGAATTTTTATTGTTCCTTCAACATTCTCTGCTTGAAGATTAATAAATTTTGAGGCCTTTCATAGTTATATAATATATTGTGCCATCACATAGTTTAATGATTATAGCATAGGTAATGTTTACTGCCTTTGTGTACAAAGGTATGTTGTTGATACTAGTCATATTGTACAAGTTTTATTAATGACCACATTGAGTTCTTGTAATGAATAAGTTTTAAATTGTACTAAAATACAATTTGAAATAATGAACTTGATTTTTTTTATACCTGCTATAACAGCCCTGATATTTATAGTCTCAAACCAAAACGGGAAGTGATCCTAATCAGCGTTGCACTAATTGTCCCTTTTTATCTGAGACTTATAGTTATTAAGCTTCAGGAATTGACTTATTCTACATTAAGTGGACTTAAATTAAATATTTTTACATTGTACTGTTATATTTTGTAATCAATCATTCCATGCACATCGGCTTGACCAAGCAGTTGGTTTGCACCTTAGCTACCGTCCATTTTAAAATATATAACACATACACAACATAGGTAGGTAACTCTGCTAGTTTACATTTTTCAATTTGTGTACAAATTTTTATGAATTTATACCCAATATTTTTGGTTTGTTAAAGTTTATATCAGAGGTCTTCTACTTCTATTTAGCACGTAATTTCTATGAAAATTTTTAACAGCTTACAGCTTTAGCTTAGAAAAAAATGCACACTGCTCTTTTAAACTTGGTAAAATTTAAGATATTGTTATGGTTTAAGCCAAATTTTTTATGGTTGTGAAATTGAATTTTGATAGTAAGTAGAGAGCACGATAGTCACATTCCTTCGTTTGATATTAATCTGAAATAAAAAATAAAGTTGAATACAAATTGTTTTATTTAATCTTTTCCACAAGTCGTAATTACTGTAATTAATTACAATGTACAGTAATTATAAACAAATTTAAAATTTATATTGACTAATTACATGACTAAACTATCTATTCAATTAATTAAACACTTTGATATTGAGTTCTTATTGTCATTCTCAATATATCAATAAATTCGTGCGTCGTCGGTCCCTGCGATACTCTCGTCCGGTGTCACTTTGGGTGATGTATCTCTGGAGTCGGGCTGTGTAGAGTCTGGCAGGTCTGTTGCTGGCGGGGCTAGGACGACGGCGGGGTCCTCCGGCGGCGCCTCCCCACCGCCGGCGCAGCCCTACGCGGCCGCGAGCGCGTCCTGCAAACGAAGACGCGCACGCTTCACACGCTCCTCTTGCCGTCTTACGTCATCCTTGGTTATCGTTACCGCTGCTATCAACGGTTGTTCAGGGTTTAAAAAAACTCCAGGATTTTCCATTATGGCTTGCTTTGCTCCAGTTTGTCCTGCAACAGTTTTTTATTACACGTTACACTTAAAATGTAAAACAAACAATGAACTGAACTTGCTTCAACTTCATTCCCATATATACACAAACTCTAAAACAACGTCTAACTGTTAAGTTTGCAAATGGGGATAAATTGTTATGTTTAATGGAGGACATTCCCATTAATTACAATTATCTCCACGCATGTTGGGATATAAGCCATTAAACATTTTAGCACATATAAAATCATTGTTTTGCTATGGCACATTTTGTTACATTGCTACTTGATTATTATTATCTACTAGCTGACCCGGCAAACGTTGTTTTGCCATACTTTTAGGCAACTTTTTAAATTTTTCTCTTCGTAAGAACCATCCTCGTATTTCAAGGAATATTCTAAAAAAAGAATTAGCGAAATCGGTTCAGCTGCTTCATTTTTATATTATAGATTACACCAAATTTTAAAATATTACTTTGAACTAAACAGTTAAAAAGCAAAGTTAGCGACCGTAGACTATATATTGCACGCGCATGCACGCAGCTCCTGGTCAAAGTCTCCATGTGTGTGTGTGTGTGCAGGTGCTGCATGTATGTGTTATAAGTTTATAATACGTCAATATAGAAAGTACTCAGGAGAGCTCTATCACCATCGCGTTCATTTGAGCGAGGGATCTCGTTACCAGATGCCCGTTATGAACCGTTATTGGCAGATGTCGTTAGCCAGGACTTCGTTTGTTAATCGCCAATGAACAAATGTAGATCGATGGATCAATGAAGGCATATGACTACTGCAAAGAACAATATTGGCATACTGCAAAACAACACATGCTTGTATGGCACGGTTTTTACGTTACCCGTTATTGGTTGTGAAGACACATGCAAGGCAGTAGCCAGCGACTGTATGGTGGTTGCGTCGGAAGTGTAAGGACCGAGCGGCTTGATGTACTTTGGAAGGGATGTAGTACCTATGACGCCGTTCGCATCGCAGGCTGTAAGACCCTGAAATTAAAAGATTTAAACAACTGTCATGTGAGGATTGTAGTGATATAGAATAATTATGGAAGGAATTAAAAAACTATGTGACATAAACTGCCGAGAAGATTGTGATGTAAATAAGAGGAAGAATGGTAAGAATATCAGGAACGAATGGTGTGATAAAAATAATTGAGAAATATGCTAGATTTGAAAATGAAAACATGGAATGATCTGTTAGCTGTGAGAGCTAATGGAAGTGTTCAAGATAACATAAGTGATAGTACAGAATGAGTAACGAAAGAAAACTATGATAGGGTAAGAAAGAAAGTTAGGGTAACAAAAAGTAGAAAAATGTACAGAAATTTAATAATCGTCGTCTCGTCGACGTCTTGTAGTATGGGTACTAGGTAAGTAATAAAAATACATGAGTATTTTTTTTGGAAATACATACTTATTAATCTTATTATACATAGAAAATAGCCGACCAAGACAAACAAACATAGTCGTGCTTTATGCACATAAATGATAATGGACTTTCTTACAAGAAATGGCCATTCATTGTCAACTTTATCGTCAGCTTTTAGTTAATATAAGGTTTGTGTTAGTAAAGATTAGTTATAAAAATCAAATAGTAAATAGTCCACTGAAATGGTTACTAAAATTTTTTTTTTGGGCTTAGCGTGCAAAAATCAGAGCACGCAATTTTATTTTTTTGATGTCAAGAGGGGGTTACTGTAAAGTTAAATCCATGTTGTGGGGTCGCAACTCTTTCCCACTGCCATCGTGAAAAAAGGGCTGCGAATGGTTTTTACGATATATCGAGTAAACTATTCCGTTGAATAGAAAATTTGTAAAAACATTATTTATTGCAAATGAAATTCTCTACAATTTGGTTCCATAACTTTTAGTTGTAGAATCAAAAATAACAAAGTTATTAATGAAAATAAGGTATATTTTTTGTCTTTTGGTCGTTATAGCCTTATTCTGGTTTGCTCTGGTTTTTTTCTGGTCTCCATACCGTCTCAGGATGCGACACGATTTCAGCAGCTTACAACATCGGCAAAACGAAATTTCTGACAACCCTGGAGAAACGTCCTGAGTTAGCTAGTGGAACAGCATTAATCTTCAATGAGAGAGTCGATCCGACTTTGTTCACTGCCGTTGGCGAACGTTTTGTCATCTCTTTATATGGTGGCAATAAAGATGATGATTCTCTTGACAGTCTTAGATACAAACAATTCGCCAAGTCAGTGACAAAGAATACATTTAATTTGTCGTCACTTCCTCAAACATAAGACGCAGCCCACTTGCACAGCCTCCGAGTCTACAATCAGGCCCAGTCATGGCTCGGGACTTACGATCCTCAAGACTGAAGCTGAAAAAAGTATGGACAAATATTGATGCCTGTTCAAAGTTCAAATCTTCCAGCGCCCCCTGATCTTCTAAAGTTGATATTCTGCCGATGTAAAGGAAACTGTGGAGCAATCTGTGGATGTCGGAAGGCAGGCCTCAATTGTTCTGCAGTATGCTTGAATTGTCGAACCCTGATGTATTTTTTTTAAATAATCAGAAAAAGTTATAACGATCAAAAGCAAAATTGTTTCCAAATTTTTATGTATTTTGTTAATAACTTAGTTATTTTTGGTTCTACGACTAAAAGTTATAGAACCAATTTAATGTGCAACCAATAATTTTTTTACAAATTTTCTGTGCTACGAATAGTTTGCCCAATATAGTGTAAAAATCATTTGCAGCCCTTTTTTAAAGATGGCGGCCGCGGGACAAGGGTTTCGACCCCAAAAACATGGATTTAACTTTACACTAACCCCTCGTGCTCAGAATTTTGCAACCCAAAATGTAACTTTTCAATGGACTAAAATAAATTTTGACGAGCTCGGTGGCGCAGTGATGAAACGAGCTATTACGTTACTTTGACGCCACGAGCGTTGATAAAGTAACGTAATAATAATAAGAAACGATTCGATTCCCACACAGGAAAAACATTTGTGTGCATGAACATGTCCGTTTGACATGGTCTGGGTATTTTGAGAGGTAGGGCGCATCAATGTGGCCCGTCTGGGGAAGTACATACCCCCACCTCACAAAAAACCGCAGTCAAATAACAACTCCCTAGAGGGTAGTTGTGTTCCTGGTTGTGAGTGAGGTCACCAGTAAGCTCCTAATGAGTTGCTGTGTTGGCAGTAGAAGTGGCATCGCGCAAGTGATACTCAATGTAGTGCAAGCGTTCATAGGCTACGTTAACCGCTTTCCATTAGGTGAGTCATACGTTGTATGCCTCTCGACGTGGTATAAAAAAAATATATAACAATAAATCACAATGTAAAACGCCAGTATTACTTATTTCTCAAAAACCAAAGTTCAGTGTGTTAAAAGCATATAATTGTTAGTACCGATTCAGCTTCATATGACATGATGCTGAAAATGTTGCTGATGTATCTCACTATTAATAAAAAAAAATGTCTCTCTACAATGTGCTAAATTATAAATATATATTTTTTATAGGAAGTAGCTTACAGAGACTAGACATTCTACGTTGTCAATGTTTTTTTATTGTTCATTATTGTCATTACTAAATATACAGTTGAAGCCTAATATTACTTTCAATGATCTGAATGATTGATATTGAAAAAAAAATGTTTTACAGTGTTTAGAGCGCGCTCACGCTCTTTCTAGCTTCCTCACTCCCCGCGGGGTACGCAAATTAGTCGAACAGAACATCAATGCGTGCAATGCACGTATCGCTGCTCTCTAGAGCGCTGACTCTATGCGACCAGTTACGTTACTTTTATGTTTTACTTTTGTTTTTTCTTTTAGTTTATATTCGTATATTGTTTATTATTTTTCTTTGTATTTGTGTATTTCTATGCTGCGTAATTGCTTTATGTACTTTTGAGTTTCTTTTGATCCTTTTTCCTTTATTTTCAGTTTTTTACAGATTTGAAATGTCTAACAAGAAAGACAAATATTGCAATGGCTGGGGGAAGTGTCCGATGAAGAGCAAAATGTAGCTGGTTCTGATTCTGAAGACGAAACGGTAAACGATATCGTTATTGATAATGCTCATGATTCAGAAAGCGAAATTGAAGAGTCCGAAGATATTCAAGACATCCCTAAACCATCGGAAGGTAACTATTTTTTATCTCGACATGCTCAGAAAAATGGCCCGAAAGTGAAATAGTCTAAAGTACCACCATCGTAGGCAGTAAGGACCCGAGCACAAAATATTATTCTTCACTTACCGGGAGTCAAAGAGTATGCAAGAAACGCCAAATCTCCCTTTGAATGCTTCCAATTGTTCTTTGACAATGATGTTATTGAACTTTTCGTCACAAATACCAATTTATATATTGATAAAATAAAGGAAAAGTTCGGAAGAGATCGTGATGCACTCTCTACTAATGATACGGAAATGAATGCAATTTTGGGTTTACTGATAATGGCTGGAGTCCTAAAAGGGTCGCACTTGAATTTTATTTTTTTCATTAAAGCAAACGATGTTGTGCCATATAAATTGTTTCTAGTGAATAATCTGAAGAATGGGGGAAGGAGGGTGTAAATTGGGGGTTATAGGTGGGGTATTTTTTGATGCCAAATAAAAAAAAATGGATACAAAAAAAATATTGTCAAAAAAATAGGAAAAAGAAGTTCTGAATAGAGACACCCTTATCACCTAGCGGTATGAAATATACTTGACTACCTTTTCTTACATCTACCAAAAATATATAGATTACACATTTCTTTCCGTTATATATATATTGACGAAATAATCCTTTTGGCACGGAGAAAAGCAGCCGATGTCCATCCTCGAGTATCAAACTACTCGAGGATGGACATCGGCTACTTTTTATCGCGATAATGGACTCCGCTGTCGGGAGGTATTATGTAGGTATAATATACAAGTATCAACTCACCAATGGATTTGGATAAAATATATCAGTTTTTAAATCTTAATTATGCGCTGTTACATACTAGCGTCCCGGTAGGGCAGATCTAGTTTACTGTGGCAATAAAAAATGTGAAAGTATTGTGAATAGTGATAAATGAAGTGATCGAATTTACAATGAGCCCCTTGTTTTCATTACAACACGTACTTATTTATTGGAAACAAACAAAAATAAGTACAAAAAATTATTTTCTGGCAACGAAGTAGGTAGTAAATGCTCGAGCAAAGCTAGGCTTGAATTCGTACATAGTAGTTTATTTTGTCATAATCATGTCATGAGTGTTATGACCTATTCCTTTCAGCTTATCTCTGAGGTACTTTAGTAACAAATTTTAGTATTTGTTATCTAAAAAATTAGGTTTTATATTTTTTATCAACTACAAAATTTTTCAATGTGCTTTGCAAAATATTATTAGAAGTTAAGTGCTTTTTGAAGCAATTTTCGTAACTTCAAAAATTTTCGTAAATTCAAAAATTTCGCGAAAGGTCCAAAAATTAAGAAAAATGTAAGAAATAATAAAATGAAAAATGAACGGCAACGCTGCACCCGCCATAACGTGACAATTATGATAGACGAGCAACATTCATATAAACTCCATTTTGGACTGCGCAAATACGATCACGTCTCGGAGTGCAGCAAACGTCTCAATTGGTTAACGATCAGCGATCGTAGGAAGATGCACATTTTCAATCTACTGTTTAATGTTTTATTTAATCCATCTGCACCTTCGTACCTAAAAGAGACTATTTATCTTCGTGACGTGGATGATCGACTGCGCTCCTGCGGTACCTTTATTCTTGACATCCTGAGTCAGGAAACAAATTCATACACACAGTCTTTTTCTGCTAAGTCCGTTAGTCTCTGGAATGCACTTCCTCTAGAGGTTAGATTGGCTCCCTGCATAGATTCATTCAAACTTCGAGTCAGTAAATTTTTAAATGATGAATTGTGAGCATTTGGGGATGCATACCTTAGAATGTATCTCGTGTTTGTTTGTTTTTAGTTCTGTATTTAATGTATCTATATATTTTTATTTCTTTTTCATCTATATGTATTGTTTTGTTTGAGCAGTCAGAACCCGTTATACACGTTTTCCCATACATTTCGCGGTCGTATACGACCACCCGGGTTTCGAAGGGTTAAGAGTAATTTCGTACTGTTTAAGGTGAAGTTGATGTGCGTTACTTTATGATAATGTTATTGGTGTACGTGTGTTCTCTCACCCATGTATATTATCCTGTCAATAACTCTAGGTTGGCTGGATGAGATCTCTTTTAGGGATAAGTCCGCCTTTGTAACATTAGTTTTAAATTCATTGTAATTTATTTATCGTACAATAAAGATATTACAACAACAACAACCCCACAAAGGCGGATCTTTTCGCATAAATAATAATAATAAAAAATAAATATTGTCGGACAAATGATACAAAAGATCTGAGGTCAACTTACATTGGAAGTCATAATCTCCTAAACTGACCATTTCTTAACCAAGTTTCAGCTAATGTAAAATGTCAGTTTTTATAGCATTCGTGCCGATTGATTGTCCGACGTTATTCTTAAAATTGATATAAAACTTTTTTGTTTACCATCTGATGGAAATAAAACACTAAATTTTAAGTGAAGCTTACCACAATACATTAGTGAAAACCACACCCAAATCGGTTAAGCTGTTCCTGAGATTAGCGCGCACAAAGGCACAGACAAACCGACAAACACATAAAAATCTAACAATCATTGTTTTGAGTTCAGTTTCGTTGATATATTACAACAACAACAACCCCACAAAGGCGGATCTTTTCGCATAAATAATAATAATAAAAAATAAATATTGTCGGACAAATGATACAAAAGATCTGAGGTCAACTTACATTGGAAGTCATAATCTCCTAAACTGACCATTTCTTAACCAAGTTTCAGCTAATGTAAAATGTCAGTTTTTATAGCATTCGTGCCGATTGATTGTCCGACGTTATTCTTAAAATTGATATAAAACTTTTTTGTTTACCATCTGATGGAAATAAAACACTAAATTTTAAGTGAAGCTTACCACAATACATTAGTGAAAACCACACCCAAATCGGTTAAGCTGTTCCTGAGATTAGCGCGCACAAAGGCACAGACAAACCGACAAACACATAAAAATCTAACAATCATTGTTTTGAGTTCAGTTTCGTTGATAAAGTCCCCCAATAATAGTTTTTGACCTAATTATGTCTTGATATTTTATTCTTAGCGTTATACCATTTCCTAATCCAATAGGATTGGCGGCGTCTGCTACCTAAGCCTAAGGATTTAGCTAAGGTACCGATTTTTACATGGAGCGACTGCCGTCAGACCTCCGCAACCCAGAGGGAAAACCAGATTATTCTTAGGTCTTTCGAAACACTTTGGCTCATCACCACACCACAGTATCTCACATAAGAGACCTCTCCTGTTAATAACATAACCTATTCTTATTCCGAATAGCACGCGTACGAAGTTACGGGAACAGCTAGTACGTACTTACTACTTCGGGTGAAACCAACCATACTGTCCGCCTGATAGGAAACGATTACCTAACCTATATGCGTTTGTAACACAACTAGTGTCGCTCACACGTTGCCATCGTCGCCTCGCTGCTAACGCAGCAGTCCCTCTCGCAGGAATGCAACAACCCTCCATAGAATTGTTATTTGGCGGTGGTCTTCTGTTAGGTGGAAGTACGTCCCATCCCAGGGCTATCCTAAAAAACTATGCCGAAGCAATGAAATATGAGTACATTTCGAATTTTCCCACCATATATAAATAAATACTTCCGCCATCCGTAGATAAATAAATACATCAATAGCGACTTCGATCAAGCCACTCAAACGTACCGGGAACACAAATTCCCAGTGAGAGTGATCGAATTTAAAAGCTTATTATTGTAAATACAAGGTTCTTATTTGCCTGAAGTATCATATCGATTAGCAATGACATTATTACTGTTTCTGTTTATAAACAAAATGTAGGTACTCGTACTTACTAATGGCTATAATTACTTTGGTTATGTACTTTGATGTTATTGTTTATTTCTGAGATTGTCGTATACGAAAATAATCGTTATTATTCGTACTTTGATTTTTTTTTCTTTTTGTTTTATTTCTCAGCAATTACGGTATTTGGCGAGTACAAAAGACATCCGTGCTGTAGTTTTTCATTTTTTTGCACTTTGGGTTCAGGTATAGTAATTTAAGTCAACATAATCTAATTCTGGATATTATAATATAACGTATTCGTAGGTTTTTTTTATATAGCTGTAGTTAATATAGCTGGCGCGCAGTACGGGCTCAGCGAAGGCAGCAGGCGCAGACGTCTGAGTGGACCCGAATATAGCATTTATGTGCGTATCAGGAGCAGGTTGCAGGAGCGGTATCCTACTGCAGAGATGGTATGTTTGGGGGACTTTAACTCTCACCACGACTCCTGGTTGGGATCCTCCACAACTAACCATGCAGGAAGGACCGCCCACGCGTTCGCTCTTTCGCACAACCTGACGCAACTGGTGCACCAACCCACCAGAATACCTGATGTTGCTGGTCAGGAGCCCTCTCTGCTAGATCTACTGCTGACCACCCACCCTGCTGGCTACCGGGTTGAGGTCGGGGCGCCCCTGGGCACATCTGACCACTGCCTAGTATCCAGCACAGTGCCAAGCGCGATTCCGCCACAACCCACAGAGGTTGGGCGGCGTGTCTGGCACTACTCGTCAGCAGATTGGGACGGTATGCGCGACTACTTTGCTTCCGTCCCATGGGGGCAGCGCTGTTTCAGTGAGAAGAATCTAACGGCGAGTGCTGCGGCCATTGTTGATGAGATCGGCGTTGGCATGGAATACTACATTCCCCACTCCGATGTCGTCATCAAACGCCGGAGACGCCCTTGGTTTAATCGCGAATGCTCTGAAGCTGTTAGTAACAAACAGGCGGCGTATCGCGCTTGGATCAGGGGTCGCGCCCTTAAAGATCCGAATACTAACTCACTGAAATCAGCCTACAACACTGCCACCAAGATCTGCAAGAGAGCATACATAAGAGCGGACGCCCAGCGCGTTACACGAGTCGGCACGGAACTAGTGGCGCACCCTACTGGATCGCGTAGCTACTGGCGACTGGCCAAAGCCGTGCAGGCCAACTTCTGCCAGCCCTCGCTGCCACCGCTGCGATGCCCTGATGGCTCACTCGCTCATCAGCCGCAGGAGAAAGCCGATCTTATGGCCAGCCTCTTTGCGGCTAACTCCCGGATCGATGACTGTAGCACCCAACCACCAACAATACCCTCCAGTGGATCCGCTATGCCTGATATCCACATCAGGCAGCGCGATGTGCGTTTTGAACTACAGTCACTCGATGTCCGAAAAGCCAGTGGTCCTGACGGTATCCCAGCGATTGTTCTTAAAAAATGTGCAGCGGAGTTGTCTCCGGTGCTGACGCGCCTCTTCCGCCTCTCGTACTCGACCGGTTCCGTTCCGGATGCTTGGAGAGAGGCTAATGTGCAGCCGGTCCCCAAAAAGGGAGACCGTTCTGACCCATCGAATTACCGCCCCATTGCCGTAACTTCAGTGTTGTGCAAAGTCATGGAACGGATCCTTAACAAACAATTGATCCGTTACCTAGAAGATCACTCCATAATCAATGATCGTCAGTATGGTTTTAGACCGAAACGATCAACGGGTGATCTTCTAGCGTATGTGACGCACCTCTGGGGGGAGGCAATCGATAAATATGGCGAATCCATGGCAGTCAGCCTAGATATCGCCAAGGCGTTTGATCGGGTCTGGCACAAAGCACTTCTCTCCAAACTTCCGGCATACGGTCTGCCCCTCCAGCTTCGTAATTGGATTGCTGGCTTCCTGCATGAGCGTAGAATCCGCGTCCTTGCAGATGGATGCGCTTCGCGGTTCATGTCAGTGAATGCCGGTGTCCCACAGGGCTCCGTTCTATCGCCCACCCTCTTTCTTCTGCATATCAATGACATGCTGCCACTTGGTAATATTCATTGCTATGCAGATGACAGTACGGTCCATGGGCGATATTTCGGTCGGCCTGGTGCTGGTCGGACAGAAATCGGTGAGAGGCGTGAGAGTCTTGTCGTTGAACTGAATCGGGTTTTGGATCTCATTAGTAAATGGGGTTCCAATAACCTGGTTGAGTTTAATGCCGAGAAAACTCAGGTTTGCGCGTTTACAACAAAAATGTCCCCCTTCCTTCCCACTCCCAGTCTTCAGGGTGCTTCCCTCAGTATGCGTGATAGCCTGAACATGCTGGGTATGGGTATTCATTGCGACCTTAACCAGCGTTATTACATCGAGAGCCTCATCTCAACAGCCTCAAGAAAGCTCGGAGTCCTGAACAGGGTGCGCCGGTTCTTCACGCCGGACCAACTTTGTCTGCTTTATAAGACACAAGTTCGGGCCTGCGTGGAGTATTGCTCGCATCTCTGGGACGGCTCCGCACAGTATCTTCTTGAGGCTCTCGATAGGTTGCAGCGACGGGCTATCCGCATAATTGACGACGAAGAGGTCACCAAAAGCCTAGAACCTCTTCAACTCCGTAGGGACATAGGCTCTCTAAGCGTATTTTACCGCCTTTACCATGGCGAGTGCTCTGAAGAACTGTTTTCCCTTATCCCACCCTCACTCTTCCGTCATAGAACCACACGTGCGGGCTTGCGATGTCATAGTTCCACGGTTGAGAATATCTCTTCGCGTACCAAAAAGTTCGGCAACTCCTATCTTTGTCGTACCATCAAAAAGTGGAACGCCTTGCCTGCACATGTGTTCCCTCCTTCCTACAATATGGGATCCTTCAAACGAAGCGTGAAGAAGCATTTTGCGGGTCAGCATGGCAGCGTCAACTGACAGGATGCGGGATGTAGTATGCTGTTAGTTGCAGTTGCGATTTGGGCTTCTCTTTCGCTTACCATCAGGCAAAGAGGGGCCACTATGCTGAACTAATATAAAAAAAAAAAAATAAAAAAAAAAAAAAAAATCATTAGGATTCGCATCACTGCCATCTAGGTTAGTTTATTATTTTTACGTTACCGTTACCGCGTCAATGTTAGATATTACTAATCAGCTTACTTTTCGATTATTTCGGGTCCTGTGCTAGTGCTGCCATCTAATTGAATTATAATGAAAGACAATAGTAAAATAGAGTTAGGAAGGTGAAAAATCTTTGTATGAGGTTAAGTATCTGTACCGTATATATATATATACATATATAGTAATAGTATTCTATTATTATCTTTGGTTATAGTAATTAAAATTATTTGATTTTTATAACAATTTTCAAAAACCTTTTATTAACCATGAGCTGACCAGTGCTAAGGTAAATACAATAGTAGCTGCCAACAAGTAACAATGTAACTGGATGGGAATATTTCTTTCCCAACGAGTCTCAGAGTAACAATTGAGGGTGTTACTCGTTGCGAACAAACGGATGTGTATGTAGGTATTTAAACATTATGAATAGAATAGTTAAATATTATTTACCTCTAGCCTCTTTTCCCAGAATAATTGTTTAGGTTTTTCTTGTTTGTCACCAGTTCTCTCGTGTTTCAGGTCCGTTTTCACTTTGCTCTCCTGAGTCTTATACACGGTGACAGGTTGTTTGAAAATGGACGCCGTTTGACGAATCGGTGGCACCAGAGACGCATCAGAACGTACACCCCTATATATGGACATCTTAATTAATTTGATTTATAACAAGATACAAGAATACCATTCAATCTTTGCTGCAGTAATAATATATCTTAGTATGGGATCACCCTTCCCCCCTTTCCATTAGTCATTTTATATGTTAGTATTATATATAAGGATTTAAAGATTAGCAAGCATTTTAAACTTCAAATATATTTTAATAGAAAAACACTGAAATATCTTTCGATACGATACGTTCCACATAATTCATGCTTTATGATACAATTAAATATGCATGCCTAAAGTTCAACACTGGCTTAGGACGAAACAAAAAGCAAAAGTTATAATTCCACAAAACTTGTGTTTTTTAAATCTTGTCTAAAAGATATTTCTATTTTATAAAATTAGAAAATTATATACAAGCTAGGTGAAGGGCTAAGTCCCATAGATATATCAGTTTACTCTATTTATGATACACAAAATATGTAACTTAGCCCATGCTTGTACTGTACTGTAATAACAACAACAAATACAGAATCACCAAATTAGAAGTTCTTTATCCGATCGCTAAGAGGATTGGATAAATCGTAACGAATAATCGAATAATGAAGAAAAATGTATCATTGAAGTAGCAAACAAAAACTAGCATAATTATAGTAAAATTTATATGGGATCATCACCCTTTCAAACAATCTAAGTTATTCGCGAATAAATATAAAAATTTACGTCGCCTTTTTACCGGAATATAATGACTTATTAAGTATTTAGAATTCATTGCCTTAAGGCTGGCCTTCTCCACATTCCCTTTCCACACAAATTGTGATAAATCAATATCGTGTTGTTTTATATCTTAAATCAAATGTTTTAAACTATTAGTATATTATGCAGATGATATTTAATATACGCTGTTAATGTTTACAACAAAATTGGACAAGTTGCAGTCATGGCCTCACCTCGGTCCATCCATCCGTCTGTCACAACGCAATGGCTCCTAGTGCAAACCGGTGCAAGCTGGCCAACGATTTTGACATAGTTTTAAACTAAACTAAAACTGATAAAATAGACCACACTACTTCACAGTTACGTAAATGTATAAATTAGATTTACCCAGTCCTTGTAGCAAAATCGGATATTACTTAGGTACTACACTAAAATATAAGAGAAATATACAAAGTAAAATCTACAAGACCCTATGATGATACCATGTCACAAAATGAGTTCATTCCATAGAGTGACTTGGCACACCATGTATTAAAGTGTGAATTTAGTTGGAGTTAGCCAAGCTGCTGTGATGGAGTTACGATGGATGGTGATGTGAAGGAAGCACTAATTACAAAGACTAAGCTAGTCCAAATGTGAGTGGTAGGTAATGGTTAACAGTTACTAGAACTGGTTTGATTTTATTCCAAGCTGTGCAATACGGGTGTACGACTAAATATTGACTTGTTTATATAAAATCAACTATGAAACTTAACACAATCAAGAGCACTAACTAATTCTAGGGCACACTGACAATACAAGCATCTATTTGGTAAATAGCATATTATATTGTAAGGACACAAAGCACAAGACTGCACTAATGATCACAACACAAGTGAGAGAAGTTATGACACTAATGGGAACCTGTAATCGAACTGAGCCCGTGCTTTCTTGACCTTGCACAGCAACATTGTGTTTATTTGACCTTGTTGAAAGTCGAAACAAGACAGGTCCATACTATCACCGAGATAACGAACTAGCTCGGGTTTACTGCGAAACTTTTTACCTGTAGGGCTATAGAAAATTCACTGTCACAACGGGCATATATCCAAAGAAAGTGGAACGTTAGCATCGCATGTTAAACCTCGACAGTGAAATCAATATAAATTATATGAGTGGGCAGTTGACTGAAGATCTGAAGCTTATCAGCGAAATGTTAGCTTAGATTAGTAAAATTAATGAATCTTAAAAATAGTATACAAGTGAAATTATGGTATTTGATAAATCATACTCTTTGATGTTACTGAAAACGAAATACTTTTATAGCTATCTACGTATATGTATCGAAAACTATATAATAAATAAAAAAAAAAGAAATTAATGAGACACTTATGATAAAGTACTATACGATAGAAACATTCGCCCTGTAGGCGTATTCACGTCGACTCGAAACACAATATTCAAATCGGAACCGAAAAGTTATCTGTCAAAATGTATGGAATTTGAGTCAAAACTTTTCGAATCCGTTTCGAATATGGCTTTTAAGAGGCAATGTGAATACCCCTACTAATGATGACTGACACCAGTCGGTTTTTTACCGACTAAATACGTGAGTAGGGCCATTTAAATTTATTTCATTTAATCATCTCTAGCACATAAGTTTTTAATAATATTAAATTCGTTATAATAAAAAAGAACAGTGACCTTATGAGACTACCGGCAACGAATATTTGTAAACCCTGCAATCAATTGTCCAACTCAATAAAATTTATTACGGTGATTAACTTTTAAAACATTTTCAATAAAAATGTTTTACACAAGGAAATAGAAATATAGAAATTAAAAAAAAATGGCTAACCATATGTATCCATCAACTGATTCCATAATTTAATAGTTTATGTAATTAAATAGCCCATTTAGAAAACAATGTAGTAAGTATCTCAAAATTAATCCGCTTAAAATATAACAATGTTTTACAAGCTTTTATTAACTTGCAATATTTGTATGTTCGAGTTAAATCTTGCAACTAGAAATGGGCGCTTAACCGGTAAATACCCGAACTTCGGGTAAATACCTATTTTTACCTACCCACCCGCCCATCTCTACTTGCAACTGAATTTTCAAGCAGTTATCCTTAACCGATTGAGATGAAATTTTGCATACATGTTTAGTTTGGATGACAATGCATGGGTTAGGCAAGTGATGACATTCTCAATTCAATATGGAGGATGGCCCAAGATGGCGGACTAGTTATTTTTTGTGCACTTCCCTAATTTTTTTTATTATACTACGTCGGGGGCCATACAAGCATACGGCCCACCTGATGTAAAGCGGGTAGCGTAGCCTATTAACGCTTGCGATATATTAAGTATCACTCGCGCGATGCCTCCTCTGCTGCTTACACAGCATTACCCTCTAGGGAGTTGTTATTTAGCTGCGGTTTTCTGTGAGGTGGAGGTACTTCACCAGACGGGCTGCTTTGAGGCTCTCCACCTCAACGTCCATACCAAGACAAACAGACATGTATGTACATGCACACAAATGTTTGCCTTGTGTGGGAGCGTTGGTGTCAAAGTCGCGTCATTCACGACTGAGCCACCGAGCTCGTAATATGGGTATCAAATAAAAGGGTTAGCTGAGAAGTATACGAAAAAATAAAACAAGCTTTTATTTAACTTGCAATGTTTCTATGTTCGGGACAAATCTTGCATCTGAATTTTTAAGCAGTTATCATAAAACGACTGAGAAGGAATTTTGCATAGAAGTTTGGATAACAATGCATGATTAGGTAAGTGATGTTATTCTCAATTCAATATAACGGATGACCAAGATGGCGGACTAATTATGTTTTGTGCACTACCATTATGTGTATCAAATAAAAGGGTTTGCTGAGAAGAATACGAAAAATAAATTACTTTATTCTTAATCCGATATGGCGCTCCGCCCGAGATGGCGGACTAGTTATTTTTTGTGCACTCCCATGATATGGGTATCAAACGAAAGAGTTCAAAAGAATCAAACCCATCAATTTATTACATTACACAATTTATATGATATAAAATCTTGTCACGAAATTTACTTTTGTAGATGTATTTACCTATTTAAAAAAAATACATACTTTTTTAGATTTACTTACATATGTCAAGATCAAGTTACATAATTATAACATTCTTGCTTATTTACGCAAGTAAATCTCGTGACAAACTTTTATATCATGTAAATTGTGTGATGTAAGTAATAAATTGATGGGTTTGATCCAATTCAAAGTTTATTTTCTTCTTTTTAGAGTATTTAAATAAAAGCATGTTTTTAAATTTTTTTTCATTTTTTTTATCTTTAATTTAATCAGTTTATAAATTGAATTATATTAGATCCTAACCTAAGTTATTGCAGACTTTTAGTACCCGCTAATCGTTATAAGATTTCTTTTAAAAAATTAGTCGTTCCTTAGTATTCCCGCCGTTATTTTTCCTTCGATGTCGCTGTTTTTTGACCACGGAAAAACTAAAATTGCGCGTTATTTCCAAATACGCACTCCGCCATGGCACCAACTCAACACCGATGGCAGGCAAGCAAAAACAATGACTTGTACGAATATGGACCAGCAGGCTTACTCTTGAAATGCGATATCAATACAGAACCAATTTCAAAGCAATTTATACCATTTTCTTACTCCCGAGTAATCTTGGACAATAATTGACCGTGATAGTAGCGCCAAGCTGCTCGTGGAATTGAAAAGAACTAATTCGTCGTTATTGGAATCGGATTTGATAAGATCGGTACTCTGCACGTCATTTTGACAGCTTAAATTGGTTTCTATTTGGATTCTTATTGGGTTTTACATTGGAAGTTTACGATACTTGAAAAGTAACTTTTTGTGTTTTTTTCAATATTGTTTTCTGCAGAAATGGCTCGTTTAGTATTTGCTTATAGAAATATACGTAGAAGTCATGAGCAAGAACTACGAACAAGAAGAAATGAGCGTCGTATCATGCGAATTGCCGACAAAGCATTCAGCATGCCAGACGAAGAGTTCTTTCAATATTACCGGGTTACGAAAGAACTTTTTGACGAGATTTATGGTGAAATAAGTCCCTTTATGCCGGTTCAAAAAAGAACCAGTGAAATTTCTCCAAAATATAAAGTAAGTTTTGTATAACCACGACATATAATTCCATTTAACTATATATTTTTTAACTGTTTGATTAAACTCCTTTCTTTTTTCAGTTATTGGTCGCCTTATCCTTTTTTGCCACTGGAAGCTACCAAAGGTTGGTAGGCGGTAGCTACGGGACTTTGATGTCCCAACAGTCAGTTTCTCGTGCCTTAAAGGACGTAGTAGAAGCTATCAATACTACCCATATTTGTAGTAAATGGATAAAATTCCCTCAAACACGCACTGAAAGGGATATTATTAAACGAAGGTAATTATTATGTTCTCTTTTATTGCTTATACCATATGAACACATTGTGTATGAAAATAGCTATGAATGTTAAAAATGTTAGTGAGGTGTGTAAGTACCATGTCATGTGGCATTCAATTCCCTCCGCCTGAGTTTGTATGAAGATATGGATAGACAGATGAATTGTTTATAATTAACCCCATGGTTAATGACTATTACCTCAATTTCACAATAAATGTCACACTAGAAGCCTTAACTTTTTATCCATCCTTATAGTTACAACAAAATCGAATCAAATCAGAGTTACTGTTATTATAATACTAACATATGTGTGAGAGTGTCAGTTCTACATTACACTATACACTTATTTCAGATTCTTTGAAAAGTTTAACATCCCAGCTGTGCTGGGATGCATAGACGGCACCCATGTCGCCATAATAAGACCACATGAGAATGAGGAACGTTTCTTTAATAGAAAGCATTATCATTCTCGAAATGTTCAAATTGTAAGTATGCATCCTGAATTTTCTTATATAGCTGAAGTAATAGTTTATTTTAAAACATTATCATAAATAATACCTATATGTTATTTTAGATCAGTGATGCAGACTTAAATATATTGTCAGTGGATGCTTCCTTTGGGGGAGCGACACATGATAGTTTTATTTGGAACCAGCATATCCTAAAACGACACATATTGGAGCTGATTGACCAAGGAGAGAATGTTTATTTCTTAGGTATGTATATTATGTCTGACTTCAACTCAACATGTTCCTTACACATGAGATTTTTTTATCTGTAACTATTAGTGACTATGGTAACAGCTTACCATAGTGTTAAAAAAAGAAATGCAATCTCAATATTATAGTATAATATAGAAGAGAAGTAGCTGCCTACCTGCTATCGTGTGTCATAGCAGACTACTCTCTTATCCTCATTGATTGAAAGGTGACCTTATCCAACAGTAGGACGAGTATGTAGTATTGGTGAGGGTACAGACGAGAGTCTCCAACAGTAATCAATTTGAGCAATGACCTTCCAAGAAGTTTATTGAATTTATCATATTTTTAAAATATGACTCAAAAAAGCTAAAAATAGTAAATTATTTTTAGGTGACTCCGGATATGCTCAGAGGGAGTATATGATGACTCCCATTGTAGATGCTGCTCCAGGATCTCCAGAGGAGAATTACACCAGACAGCACTGTGTGGCGCGCAATACAGTGGAAAGATTAATAGGTGTATTAAAAAATAGATGGCGATGCTTACTTGGACATCGTGTATTACATTATCATCCAAATATGGCTGCCAAAATAATAATTTCATGTTGTGTTTTGCACAACATTTGTAATAAGAAGCGTCTGCTCGAGGATGATATTGTATCTATTGAACAAGCAGCAGGAGAAGCAGACTTCCATGTTAATGTAGAAGTAACAATGCAGGGCGAAAATGCGGCTGAGTTACAAAGGGGTTTGGAAAAGCGACGCCATTTAGTGCAGCAGCTTTGGGCTGTGAGAAACAGGCAATAAAATATTACCCTTAAGTAAATAAAAAACTAAATCATATCACATATATTTTTATTTCACGATTTAGTAAATACTTAATTACCTTGTAATTTCAACAACTTTCCATCTTATAATAATCCCTATATATTTATATCAGTCCTCATAATCCCAAATCAGTCAACATAAATCAGTCTTTCAAATTCTTATCATTTTGATAAACTATACATATATCCTTAACAATTAGAAAAAGCCAAATAAGTTAATAAAAATAAATGGTATGTGTAGGCAAACAGAAAACCTTATTTTGTGGTCATGCATCACCATGAGTAGCAAGTAATGTTCTGACAAAAGAGTATTGTATTTAATAAGCAGTCTGACTGAGAAAGTATCTCCACCAGAAGATTATTTATTGCAAGCTTTCATATAGTGGTCAGTAATCGCTACACATCACATGCAACATGTTTATTTGGTTTCTGACATTATAATAAAATATCTCTTTTGAATATTGCAAAAAGGGTTTATACCTTATCAAACATATTCCATTTAGGATTCACTATATTTATAATCACTGTGTCACTTATTCCTATATTTTCCAAACAAACATAACAAAATTAAATATCACACTAATTTTTGTTTCATATATCCAACAAGAGGTTTACAATTTATATTTAACACTAAATTATAATAGTCTAAATTATATAACAGTAATAAAAATTACAAAAAAACACTTATTTTATAGATCACCTATCTTAACAGTAATAAAAATTACAACAAAACACTTATTTTATAGATCACTCTTATGACATATATTCAAATACCTGACATGCAGTACACCCTACTAATTCGAAAACAAGACTAGTGAGGGAGAAGTAGGGCACACTTTTTATACATATGAATAATATGCATACGGCCTGCCTGATAGCAAGCAGTCAACATACACTAAGGTACTTACAGAACCATCACTCGTGTCCTGTACTAACATTTGAAAACATTTAATAAAGAGCAGCCACTCCCTACTGAAGTGACGGTTCCAAGTTATTTAGTTAACAACGCTCCACAATTTTAATATAGGTTATGACCAGTGATCGGATAATCGGGCGCTAATATACCTAAACTTCATTTTTATTCCCACAAAAGAATAATACGGACATGCCTTCCAGAACCCCGGATCCCGGAGTCGTTTGAAATTCCTGAGATTGCTAAAATTGTTACCTGCATACAAAATATAGTTAGAACTCGTTGTGAAAATGATATATTTTCATTGAATAATGCTTACATACCCTCTCGTACTTTCAAGACGGCTGTTCCTTGTTAAACTCTTATTGTATTTTTTTTAGATTTAAAAAGCCGATTATAATGAAACTTTTAATTTACAATAAAAGTTTAGGAAAACTGGTTTCGTAACAGGCCAGCAACCTAAACTACTTATGGAATTGAAACAATTGTAATTTTATGTGTAGCACCATGTGTTTTCGTACAAAAGCAAATTATAATTATAAAATCTTTCACAAAAAATATGAATGAGAACTTTTTTAGTAGTAACCACTGCTATATTTTCATTATGTTACTTATAGTTGTTTTTACTAAATCGTTCAATCCCGGGTATCCCGGATTACTTATTAATTCTGGAAGGAATATCCATATTATTATTTCAAGGAAAGAAGTTTAGGTATATAAGCGCCCGATTATCCGATCACTGGTTATGACATACCATAACCAGAGTTTACCACAGTAAACTCCTCACATAAGGCTTTCCGTGTTACCAACGTTTAAGCGTTTACTGGTTGCTTAAAGGCAGCCTTTGTGCTAGCTCGAGGATAGCAGTAGCCAACAATGACAATGAGTTTGCCATATTTTCCTGGGCCACAGCGATTCTGTCTACACGAGTGGCTAAATCTGCAAATGATCGAGCTGTGATCATTTCAGCTTCAACTCGACGTGCCTCAATCTGTGCTAGCTGGTCCATATAAGATCGCTCTCTAGAGCGCACATTAGCACGGCCAGGTAAACGTCGCACACGTGGACGTGGAGAAGGAATTCTAATTGGGCTCCTCTCTCTTTCTTCCTCTGCTTCTAGAACTAATGAAATGCAAAGATTGTTTTTACTTTATTCAAACTCAGCCTACTCCCTCAAGGAGCTGACTTGGAGATATACATAGATTTTCTACATATCTAATAAGAAGTCTTATCACCAGTTAGCGAACACCAACGGTGAAAGAGGGTTGTGAATGGCTGAATCAATATATTTTCATATATGAATATGGGCAACAAATTTTGTTGTGTTACTCCGAGTATAACGCTGGCTATACATAGAGAGCCACAGCCAGCAGGCTAGGACTTAAGGCTTTTGTATTGATGAACTGAGAGTTATTGATACACACTACACACCCTATACACTAATCTGACAACTGGATTCGGCTATCACTCAAAACCCCTTAAGACCACACCTCTCCATGTGTAGCCAGCTTAATGCATAGGTAGAGATGGAGCAGCAATGGACAAGTGATATCCCTGGGCTAC
Organism: Pyralis farinalis; assembly: GCA_947507595.1. NCBI lineage: Eukaryota > Metazoa > Arthropoda > Insecta > Lepidoptera > Pyralidae > Pyralis > Pyralis farinalis. Next base: position 22,037,112 of record OX382274.1, read on the forward strand.
AAGCATCTGCATGCTATAGCAACTGCCTAACATTAGGCACGCTGTATGCTTGCTTTTCACCTAAGTGAAATAATAATTCCTTTGATTGACTTAATATTATTAATGCTTATAACTGAAGTACCTGCATGCACAGCTGAACTGATTGGACTGGCAACAACTGGATTTGGTAGGCTTCCAACTGGGCTGGCTTGCCTCTCTAGTGGTATAACAATAACATCCTGTAGGTAATAACATAGTCAATTTCACTTCAAATCGATACCACATTCATTAAAACTTAATTTAATATGTACTAATATCTTACAGAGTTTGGGAAAGGGTTCACTGCAAGTTCCTGATCCCCAGTGGCAAATTCTCTGCCTCCCATCACTGCTATCATTCGGACATCTAAGGCTGACAGCAGTGACAAATTATCTGGGGGTCCTCCACCAGTGCGCCTTTTGGAGGCATTTTCGTTGGCACAATGCTTTTTCAAAGCACATTTTTTTTCAGACCAATACTGAAACAATAAAAAATAATGTTTAGTTATTACATGTGTGATAATAAGAAGTTACTTTTATTAAATTTATGTAGAAGACATGAATGTATTACAAAAATAAGTAATTTTAGAACTAAAACAAACATTTTAGCATTTACTTACTTTCGCCCAACCAACACCATCTTTGATTGCTCCTCCAAGTGCATTTAGGGTAACAGCGACTGTCGACCACTTTCTTTTAATTTCAGCCTTTGCTGAGCTTGTTCGAAGCAGGCCTTTCGCAATGCCGGTGTTCTGCTCGAGAAATTCCACCAAAGCCTCAATTTGTACGTAACTAGGACGAGGTGCCATGTTCTCTCGTTAATGGTACGGAATTAATAGCAACGCAAAAGATAGATTTATTTCACTTCGAAATCTAACAAATAAACAATACATAACAAAATTTTAAACTTTCAAACTAAACTAAGTACACAAACAAATTGAATTTACTGTCAAAATATCTGACTTTTTTTTTAATCCACATTGCAGCAAAGGTACTGTGTCGCTACTTCACATTGACAAATATTTTTTTATAAATACGAGGTGGAAAAATGCAAATTCTTGTCTTATATATGTATTTCACATAAACAAATCATTTTATTTCTGTATTAATGTTATAAACACTGTAATGTTTGAATTTTCAGTACTTTAATACCGAGACAAACTTTTTACCGGTTTTTTGTCATTGGCAACCTCTCTAGTGCAAGGAGTGAGTGTGCCTAACTTCACTTATAACGATATTATCAAAAAGCGATTTCAAAGCGATTCCAATTTCAATCCAATTGTAACGACCACAATTTACAGAGTACCGATTTTGTACAAATCGGAATCGCAATTGGATTGAAATCGCCTTGTATTGGTATTGTTATTGGTTTCAAGAGTAGACCTACAGGTGGCGTAAGTGAACGCTATATTGACCGTAGCTGATTAAGTCGCGATTTTTCAGGTATACTGGGAATTATCTGTTTAACATCATCTTGGAGAGAAGGGAGGTTATGACGATAGATCTGTAATTCGATGGAACGCCCCTATTGCTTTTTTGGTACCGTGTGCATATTAGCAGTCTTCAAGGAACACAGGTCTTGCCCAGTGGAATACGAAAGCAGGAAAAGGTTTGTCAGTATATTATACACCTCAGGAGCACACAGTTTCACCGCCACTGCCGCCTGGCCCACTTGGCATAAGAAGACTTGCCAAAGGAGAGCATGACATATCGTCAGGTAATGGAGATTTTCGGAATTAGGCTACCGCACTACAGAATGACAGGTGCCACAGCTGTCCCGTCATTCTAACTTGAGATATAGGTAAAGATTACTCAGTAAGTAAGCTTTTTCTTTAGTACAACAGACAAAATTGCCATCCTTTTCAAATAAATAAATATCATTTCTTCAAGAAAGGCGTGAAGAGGTTCTTACAGGGTCGGCAACGCCTGGTGTTACAAATGTCCATAGGCTACGGTAACTGCTTACCATCAGGCAGGCCGTAAGCTTGTTTGCCACCATAGTGATATAAAAAACCTGTTTTCACAGTGGTGGTATGGACGGCCGTCAAAAGTTTCCCTCGGCAGGTTTAGCGATCGACCAGGATGCACAGCTCCCAGAGTGAAGACTCTCAAACCGCTCACCACCTCTGCCGTCGAAATTCGATTTTGCTCTAGCTACCTTTTTATTAAATCCTCGAGGTAGCAGTTTAAAGCTACGTAAGCGGCCTGCTCGAGATGAAATGTAACTTTTCATTAAAATAATATTTGATTTTTACCCATAGGTAGGACTAACATATTAAAATTCATTAATCACAAATTAAAACCTTTAATCTAAAATTTAAATGCTGTATAATCGTGTTTTTTCTTGTTTTTTAGTGTAACTTTGATCGGGGCCTGCGACTTTGAACGTAACTAATTTAATTTAATAAATAATTATGTAAGAAACATACATAATTATTTATTTCTTGAAATTATAAAAGTACTCTAATTTAAAAGAGAAATTGATAGACAGTGCGTGCGACTCACAAAAAATAAACATTTGACACAGCGAGTAGATACGATTGTTTTGCTCCTTTCTTTCAATTACCTGTTTCCCGGATGAAGAAGAATTAATGATGAATAAAGACGCGATAAAGTTGTATTTTACTGTTTTCCCATGTCGACATTAATTACGATAAAATATACGGTTCTATTTAATTCTAATTGTTTGACCATATGATATAGGTCAAAGAATTAGAGTTCGAAAATCTTTTTATAACTAAGAAAATAACATCTATCTATTAGTGAATACATATGGTTTTTACAAGCTTCACAGCAAGACATGAGTTGTGTTGTGTGTGACCTCTGATGATTAATATAATTAATTGGTTAATATCACTTTGCTCAGCAATTAGAAGATTCGACCTGTTATACATGGCTCAGACAACAAACTTAAATCAATACATAGCCATCACCCTCTCATACTCCATACACACCTTTAGACACATGCCAATACATTAATAGTTTATTAATGGAATTTCGACATCTAAGTATGCTTAAATTTGCAAACAGATCCCCAGTGCTGAATCCGTGTGTCCCTATATACTTGTGTGCGACCTTATCTTAAAGATGCTCACGTTTTTTTAAGTTCTTTTCCAGGTGAGTCTTCGGTCCAAGTGTTTTACAGATTCATCATGTGGCAGGATCGTCTGCGAATGTGGCTATTGGTGTTTCGTGAAGATCGCACATAAAGATAACAAAACTGGTCTCAGCACTGATTCCTGTGGTACACCTGGGGTATATCTCAGAGATATACGATTTCAGTAACTCGTAGAATACGTGGATCAGTAGGGTTTGATCTTACAAAGGAGGCCCTCGTGCCATACCCTACTGAGCGTCTGTTGAACGTCTTGAAAGGGTGCCAATACTTTGTGTTCCAAGATATTTCTTATATAATTCATGGCTCTGTGCACCTGTTCCCCAGTTCCATGTTTCTGCCTGAATCCAGACTGGTCTAGGATTAGAGATCTTTCTTGCAAGGTTTTCATGATTTGTGTCAACAAGATGTTCTCAAGGAGCTTAGAGGTAGGAGACTAGTTAGTTTATATGCGCCAACATCGTAGATTGGTTTCCCATCTAGGATTATGATTTGGGAGATCTTCCATATGGTTGGATAGTGACCTACTCCTATGATACTGTTGATAAACATGAGTATATGTGAGAAAGACTTATTCCTTTTTTCGGTAGGTCAAGAACTTCTTTGGTGATTTGGTCAAATCCTGGAGTTTTTAATGTTCAGTAGAGATAAGAATTTAAACACATCTCGTGGAGTAGTATGTTTAATGGGGATATCTAATCTAATTGGAGGTCCTGGTTTAGTATGTATAAGATCAATGCCTTCATTTTCTTTGAATACATTAGATAAGATTATTTGTTCTTTGTTGTGGAGTTCTGACCAATTTACCACATTTTAATTTTAAAACCGGATTGGTACTTTTTGCTGGTGAGACCCGAGTTTGCTTTCCACAGCGAGTAATCCGTGGACTTAGTCACAGTCAATGATTTCAACAGATGTAATGTATTTCCTACAGCTTTGTACAACTTTGGAGATGTTTGATATTCTAATTCTATGCCGAGTCTACAGGTCCATGATAAACACAATATTTAGCTGAGAACAAGTTGAATCTAGATATTATAAAAATAGTTGTATGTTTAAAAAGCTCTTGTAAATAAGTGCTATATTTACAGATTTCTGAAAATACTGCATAGGTACTTACTAACATACCATTGTCAATTGATGTTATCAATGATAACTAATTTTCAGGCCTTTCTTCGGATTCTACGAATTATGCTTGTTGTGTGTCGTGCTGTGTGTTTCTTACTCGCTCTAAGTCTCTAGACGTAGGGCACATCAAAACAATTCCACCTGGGAAGTACCTCCACCTCACACAAAACTGCAGTGAAATAACAACTTCCAAGGTTGTCCTGAGATTGAGTAAGGCTACCAGTAAGGAGTTGCTATTGTATTTCAAACATTAATAGGCTATAGTAACCACTTTGCAACATGTGGGCCGTATTATTGCATGGTTCCCAACGTTGTATAACATTTCCACACTGTGCTATAATGCAAATTGTAAAGAGTTCTCTTTAAATTGATTATTTTAGTTTTACAGTTACTACGGCGTCTAAATATCTTGCTCTAATAAGAGACACATAAGCTTATCCTTTTTTTGGCGAATATTTGAAATTCCAATATCAACTCAAGACATAATTTTTACAAAATTAAACCTAATCTATTAAGATAACACATTATTAAGAGGAGAATAACACATTATTTGAACACATTACTTGCCAACTTCAAATCTGTTCTAATTTTCAGTTTGCAGAAGAAAATACTATAAAACACCAAATATTACAAAAACATTGAAATAAAGAGAACTAGCTTTTGCTAGTACCATCGCCTGCATTAGAATTTAGTTGTGAAAACTACTGCCTATGATTTTACTTGCATCTTTATTCACACTAATATTTATTAGTACAAATGGGCTGTGCATATTGGCTACTGCCTGTCTTTACTTGCATCTTGAATCTGTCATTTCTTATAACAAGTAGCTCAATAGGTTAATAAATGTTCACAATAATATTATATATAATATTATAATAATATTATAGTATTATATATACTATTATTGTGAAAGAGGGAGAACACCAAGTTGAAAACTAGCATTATAATTATAATCACATTCCAAATGCAATTTCAAAGATATACCAACAATGGCGAAACCAAAAAGAGAGTTATGGAATTAGCAGGCTGTGTTTAGGTAATCCTGGCCCAAACACAAATAAATAATTTTATCACTTATTATATGCAAACATTACAATAACCTGTGAAATTGCTTATACACACATGTAACACTACCCACTTAATTTAAGGTTGAAAAGTTACAAAAGCACAAACTCATGACTTGCTGTGAGAATGGAATAGTACTAAGTTAGATATTTTCATACACTTATTACATACTTCGTCTAATATGTAATATAACTAGTCAGTCATAACAATAATAAAAGTATTGAATGACGAAAATGATAGGTACCCAACCTGGATGGGAGAAATAAAATTTTATGTCAATTCACCAAACCTGTAAATATTGGAAATACAAACAAAATAAAATTAGGAATTTATTTCTTCCACAACTGCACATACAAATGAAAGGTTATAGTTACCTGTAATAATATACATCTACTTTGCCAGCAGTTAAACCAGTCTTTCTGAGTACTTCTTCTCTCTGCCAGCCTTTAGGCAAAGCCGGACAATCAGACCTTTTCTTTTCAATAGAGATATTCATAATTACTAGAGCTGCAAATTAATAAAGTTATTAATATACTGGGCTACTTGATGGTTGACGACATTTAGTTTTTTATTACACACAAATTTTAATTACACATAAACATGGAATTGTTATAGGTATACTCGTACAACAGGAAGTAATCAGCCCAGGTGATGTAAAGTGGCAACTGTAGCCTAAGAATGCTTGCAACACAAGGAGTATCACTCATGCAGTGTCACCGCCACTGCTAACACAGCAACTCTTCAGGAATATACAAGAGTTATTTGCCTGAGGTTCTTTTGTGAGGTGTATTTCCCAGTCGGGCTGCTTTGACGTGCCCTGCTGCTGTCACTTAATCTCTCATTACCCGCGGGCCGCTTTTCCGCCAAGAAATGTATGGGAAAACGTATATAACGGGGTCTCACAGGTTAATATAATTTAGATCATATGCTGTTGTACCTACCGACATTGAAATAAATGTAATCACTGTAGCCTATAGACACTTGCAACAACTACAGGAGCATCACTTGTGCTTTCACAGGAACCATAATCATATGCAGAATAAATGTTGACTCATTTCAATTAAAACGTATTTCTAGCTACTTTTTAGCTTAACAAAGAACAAATCAACAAGCATACATTTTAGAAGCACTGCATACATTTTAGAAGCATACTGACTAGTACAATTTTAATATTAATAAATATTAACGTTTGTTGTTATTTCCTTAATGATCATATCATTAAGGAAATAACAACAAACGTTAATATTATAAGTATTGTTATTTAATAAAGACAGGAGTCATGTGGCTATCGGTTTGCTCTGCCTGCAACGCAATGCACTTCTCGTGTAGACATAGATATTTTTTTAGTACCTATATTAATAATAATGTTATACCTGCTTTGTTAATGTGGACACCGCCTCAATTATTGAAATCAATTTAGAACTTCGGATATTCGTACAATACTTATGTACTAAACGGACAACAGAAACCGTCAATTCGCCATTCACTGAGACAGTAAGTAGCATTTGATTTTATTCAGGCGAAGGAAATTTTCAATTTAGTACATAAATAGTAAAATACTGTAAAGCAGCAGAGAAACAATGTAGTTATATATCTAGATTCTACGGGTGGAGTAACTTTAGTTGACAAAGACACTCACTGAGAACACAGACTACATTTGTATAAACTCGTATACAAAACTGGACTCAAGTTCAAATCAACAAACACCTCAGTCAGAGTCAGCGGAAGGGTACTGTGAGGCAAACACAGACAGAACAGATAGACAATATGAAAGAGGGGGAACAGTTACCGACACACGACACTCCAGAAGAAAGAGAGAGAGAGAAAGAAATGAATGAGGATAGTTTTCGCCACCTGTGTTTAAGTTCTGAAACCTGTTATATGTCTATAACAACATTAGCAACAGGTCTGAATAAATGAAACTAAATAAAAACAATGTATGTACTTTATTTCATTTATTTAATTATAGTCTCATTAAATACATCTTTAACCCTTTGACCGCCATATTTTGTTACATCATCATACACCCTAACGCCAGCGGCCTGTCGGCGTAATTTCAAATAGGGTTGAGAAATTGTGTTATCGATTAGTTTAAATGAATAAAAGTTCAAAATTTAATTAATATTAAATCAGTCTTTATTAATCAAGTATCAAGGGACTACAGTACGGGGGTTATTCAAGAAAGGCGTAAAGAGGTTCTTACAGGGTCAGCAATGCAAGAGTGACACCCCTGGTGTTGCAAATGTCCATAGGCTACGGTAACTGCTTACCATCAGGCAGGCCGTAAGCTTGTTTGCTACCTTAGTGGCATAAAAAATAACATTATTTACCACGTTTCAGTCAATATTCTAGCAATGAATCTAGTATAACATCTTCGTTTTCTGATGCATCTCTTCGAGCTTGATTTATCAAGTTAATAATTTTCATATATAATTCTGATCGTACCACAGGTCGAACAGTCATAATTTCCTTCTAAAATATTTAATAATTCGTAATCTTCTAACATGGCAAGGGAACAACACTAATTTGTACAAGAAACGTGTTATTACGGTGACGGCGCTTGTGGAACAGCAAATATGGCGCCGTTTGACCTTGAGCCGCACGTAAAATCACGGTAACGGCGATCGGGGACAGTCTGAACTAGTGAAGTTCTCAGTTGTCGCTTCTTTATCGAAACAATAAATTGTATCTAATATTTAACACATAAAATAAACATTTTTATTGTTTTAACATGCTTCTAATTAGTTCGACTATTCGTGCTTCGAATTTTACGAAATAATTTGGATTTCAATACAATATTTTTGCTTTCGCACCATGATTATTCAATAAAACATTTAGATTACATTGATTTGCCCATCCCTAGTACACGTAATATCACGTTATTGGCGATTCGTGTTGGTAGTAAGTAACTCCTTACAACGATTTTTTCTATAAATATCATAATAAAACGCAGCAAAATTTGTTAATTATTAAGAATACATCCTGGATTGTAATGTACAACGTTTATTGCAACTTAATCTTTAATACAAATGCACCAATAAACAATTTATAAAACTTAACGTGAAATTACGTCTGTGGCGCGTGGAGCACGTTTTCCATATCCCGTAATATTACGGGCACGGCGGTTAAAGGGTTAAATATATCATTACAAAAAAATACATTTTAAAAAATAAAAAAAGCTTCCCACGATAGCGGAAATAAGGCCTGAACCTAAACTATTAAGTCAAGGTCAAACAGAGACATAAACCTGCTCGAAATATATGCCGTGCTAAAGAGGACTGCTTTCTGTATTTAGATTTTAAGCCAGCTTTCCAACGCGAGCCTCTTGAGATGTTTGTCGAGGCTCTTGACTACTAATCCATTGACGGACACACAACAATCGGAACAATGATTGTTAAATCGACATCGCTCATGTCGGTAATCTCGAGAACTAAATCGAGATTTTTTTGTGTATCTTTTTCAGCTTTCACAAGATTAATGTCACGTGGAATAGCGATGTCAACAATTATTGCTAGGCGCGTCGATCGCTATTAATAGCTAAAATATCAGGCTTATTGGATACAATAGACCTGCCAGTGATAAATGTGATAATATATCAATACCAGTTAGAGATGGGTTTTGTCTAGGCATTTTGGGACGTAAATGGCCAATGAACGTCCATTTATGACAACAGGAAACAACATGCCTGAGACTTTCTTAAGATTTTCCAGGAAGATGTTACGCTCTTTTTTTTTTTTATTAGTTCAGCATAGTGGCCCCTCTTTGCCTGGTGGTAAGCGAAAGAGGAGCCCAAATCGCAACTGCAACTGACAACATACTACATCCCGTATCCTGTCAGTTGACGCTGTCATGCTGACCCGCAAAATGCTTCTTCACGAAACCTGATTCAGTTCAACGACAAGACTCTCACGCCTCTCACCGATTTCTGTCCGACCAGCCCGAGTACCGAAATATCGCTAATGGATCGTACTGTCATCTGCATAGCAATTAATGTTATCAAGTGGCAGCATGTCATTGATATGCAGAAGAAAGAGGGTGGGCTATAGAACGGAGCCCTGTGGGACACCGGCATTCACTGACATGAACCGCGAAGCGCATCCATCTGCAAGGACGCGGATTCTACGCTCATGCAGGAAGCCAACAATCCAATTACAAAGCTGGAGGGGCAGACCGTATGACGGAAGTTTGGAGAGAAGTGCTTTGTGCCAGACCCGATCAAACGCCTTGGCAACGCAATTAAAATTGAATATCTTTTTGTTAAATAATAGGATCTGTTATAGGGATACCATTTTGAAATCGGTATTTAGTAGGCATATTACTCGTATTAAATAAATGGGCACTGACAGTGTAGTACATTTTTTTACAAAAATCGCCCTTGAACTTGAATGGTATGTTAAAAATTAGGGTTAAAATTAGAGAAGAACCAATTTTTCTTCAAAAGAGCTGAATTTACATGAAAAATCATAATTTATCATGATAGCTCTAGTATTCAGCAGTAATTAACAGAAATCAAAATGAAAAAATAATGGTTTTTGTTGAAACTACAAACAAATTTGTAATAAAAGGTAGAAATTTCGTAAATAAAAGACAAAAAGGAAATATTTTCGGAACCCTTGGATAAAAGTGGTAAAAGTTTTTAATTGTTATAGTTAATTATCTGGTTCATCGAATCCTGAACGGTGGACCACTACTTACGCCACACCCTGTATAATTAAAGCTGCGTGAGAGAAAACGAAGCCAGACAGACTGGCGCCGTAACGCGTTATCTTCATATATACGCACCGAACGCGGTATGTATGTGTGCGCGCTCGTACGTATGCGTTGTGGCACGCACACACACTGACAAAATTTATCGCTGCTAAAGGTATGCCAGTCGTGGCTACGCCGTGCGTAATACCACAAATTCGTAAATATGGCTAAAAAGTAAAAAGATTTTTTTTTTTCTATATCAAATGTGTAATTTTGTAAAAAAATCGCAAATTTCCTACAGAAAAAAGTACTTTCAATGCCTATCATTTTAGGCTACTGTAAAAATAAGAAATTTCCGAATATAAAGATTACAATTTTAATAAGTGTAGTAAATGAAAAAGTAAAAATAGTTTAGTGTAAAAAAAAAAGGGTGCGTGTACACTTATGTACACGCGTGAGACGTTATACTTCTCTGGCATCATTAAATAACAAATCCCTGGAGGAATGTTGTATTCATGCGAGTGAGTGACGTTACCACCTCCCCGGCAACTGCAGCCAAATAACAATTCCCTGGAGGATTGTTATGTTCATGCTAGTGAGTGACCTTACTACCTCACAGAAAACTGCAGTGATATAACAATTCCCTGGAGGGATGTTGTGTTCATCTGAGTGACGTCACGAGTAAGCTCCTAAGCGGTAGCCGTGTTAGCAGCAAAGGTGACAATATGCGAGGCATACTTAATGTATTACAAAAGTAAACAGCTTTAAATTGGGTGGATGCTTGTTTGTTCATGCGAGGGAATGACGTTACCACCTCACAGAAATCTGCAGCCAAATAACAATTCCCTGGACGGTTGTTGTGTTCAGGCTTCAGGCGAGTGAGTGACGTTACTACCTCACGGAAAACTGCAGCCAAATAACAATTCGCTGGACAGATGTTGCGTTCATGCGAGTGAGTGACGTTACTACCTCACGAAAAATATGCTCAAAACTGCAGCCGAATAACAATTCCCTGGATGATTGTTGTGTTCATGCGAGTGAGTGAGTTCTGACCTCTGCATTTCGATACCCTACCTACACGGACAAAAGAAGGTGAAAGAAAATATTTTATAATTAAAAGACTGAAAAATGATTCTTTGTTTTTAAAATAATCTATATCTTATGAAAAATTAAAAACTGATTACATTCATTCTAAACCTGTCCAGTAAATTTTCTAAACTAATAACATTTATTTTAAACCAGTTTAGTAAATTTTTTGAGCTTCTAAATAATGTAATCCATGAAATCAATATGATACTTGATTGTTTAGGCTAAAATTTGTTGCAAAGTGTTGAGCAAAAAGCTTTCCAATGTGAGGTCCTGAGCCTGCAGTAATATCATTTAATTTAATTTCTGATGGTATGGTTGACAAGTAACAGCGTTTTTGATAAACAAATTGCCAGAAAGATTTGATATTGCGCGATATATTGTCTTCGATTTTAGCTTTGTAGTGACTGTTACACTTATCCATAAGTTTATGACAGTAAAACGTATTTCAATTTGTTCCGGGGGTTATCATGTTTACGGTATTTATTTCGCAATTATTTTTTTTTAGACAGTAATTTAATTAATACTTTACTAAACCATCTAGGGTATCTAGATAACTTAGGCCTACGCTTGGGCACAGATTTCTCAATGACATAATTTATTTTTTTTATAGAATACACATATATCTCATCCACATTGCCACAATTTTCAAATTTCAAAAAAAAGGGCTGAGGTTATTTCGGTGTAGTTTGCTTTATAGTAGTAGATGTAAAACCCGATCGATGTTTGGGCTGGTGGCAAGTTTGTACTACAAGTAAGGCGTTGTATTGAGATCAATAAATTGGGGTGTTTCGAATCAAGTTGGCTCAGGAGATCAAGAGGTGCAGACACATGAGCATGTGGAATGTTTGTTATCATTAGGTCTAAGTATTTAGCATCATTATTAGGCAAGTCATTTAGCTTTTTTCTATTATTAGCAGATAAGAAATCAATAAGTGAGTATCCCGATACGCTATTATAATTTGCTGGTACCATTTGATAGTTGTCATCACTTTTACTTTAACTTAAATTGCCTAGATTTAAAATCACCTATTAGAAATATGTCGTCAACGTGGTCAGTTACATCCTTAGCTTTATTTAAAAAGTACGTTAGAGTATTTGATCTGAGTGGTGGAGAGAGTGCAGATTGCGATATCTAAGCTAGCATTATCTATATTTATTTGCATGGAAATCCACAAGTCTTCACAATCTTCCACTGCGTTAATCGCTTAGAGGGGACGTGTCATGTCATGATACAGCTATTAAAACTCCAATACCATCCATTTTAGTGATTTCGAACAGAGTCGATCTCTACGATATACAGTGTATCTAGAATCGAACTGTTCACTACTATTAATATTACAATTTATACATGTTTCACTAAATACTATGAGATCGTATTTGTATACTAATATTTTCCGAGACACCTCATTTGATTGTATATCTTGGAAGCGCTTTTAGCAGCAATGGAAGGTACACCGCTGATTTGGAGAGACGAGTGAGTGCAGGGAATAGGGTGAATGGATGGAGCATTGGATCAACTTCTAAGCAGCCGAAATCTAAGCCTGAAGGCACAGCTCGCTGTACACAACGCGGTGCTAATCCCAACGCTAACTTATGGAAGTGAGAGCTGGGTATAGCAGAGAGAGCATTAAAGTAGAATAAATGTGGTCATGAAAGATTCGTTCTACGCCCTCAAACGGGCAGCTGCATGTAAGGCTTTGTTTAAGGGTGTCAATTGTTCAGCGACCAACACTGGCTTTGCTGGCGCAACCATGCCAAGATGGAATGTTAAAAGTTTATCGTTGGGATTGCTTTTGTTAAATTAGTCCCCATTTTTTTTTAATTTAATTTATTAGCAGCCAATAAGTTGTAGCGGTGTCGGGGACTTCGTAACTTAACAATAATGTTAATGTTAGCCGGATTTCTTCGTTTTTATAATTATTTATCCTACCGACTGCACCAGACGGGTGTGCCAGAGGACATTATAAAAATACCATTCATATGAGTTTTAAACTAAAAGTATCTTCATTCTACGATGAAACAATTCAGATCAACCGAAAATACGTTGGTGCGCTTTAGCAAACTTTCTACTATGCCACGCAGGACTTATCGGTTCTACTTGCTCAGCTATAATGTCGGGCGGATATCATAACTTGTGCATAACTGGGTACTTTGATCAATTTATTTTACTTCGCTATCCCTCTCTTTGTGGTCAATACCTAGTATTTCTTAATAGTCTGTGCTGTGTGATTGAGAATGAGTTCAACCGATTCGATTCCGATTATGATCAGAGTCAAGTGAAGAGGAAGAAAAATTAACAGGTGTTAGCATACACCAGTTTCATTTCATTTTTTTTTGCATCTAGTACATGTTTTATAACAACGACATCGCCTTCGTGTCATGATCGTGAACATTAATTTGTGATCATTTATAGGTTGCCACGGGCAATTGTGATTCCGGCGGGTATCCATGAAAAAACTTTGTGATACATCAAGTATTGTGGTTCATAACTGTTTACAAAGTCAAGAATCGGAAGATATTTTGTGGACTCCAGCGCAAAATAAATCGTTTACAAGTATGTACATACATTCATAATTTGTGTTTATTCTTCAGCATATTATTTCTCTCGATGATGTCAACTTTTGGCTTTGACTTTCACTCCGTATTTATTGAGTTTCATTTAATTATTCTATCAGAATCTATTACTGTGTATGAATACATATGCCCCAATCATAATTATGGGAATTTTGATACATTATATTGTAAATTTACTATTTTAATCTGTTTACATAGTTCAATAGTTAACATAGCCATAGCTTATCCAAATACTAAGTTTATGAAATCTAAGACAGCCACTTGCACTTCAAACCGAAGATTGCGGCTAAACAACTTTGTGGAGTGTTGTTGTTTTCCTGTCCTGCAAGTCAGGGATATTACCAGTATGCCCCCGAGGTGTTGCTGCTTTAGCAGGGTGTGCCGACATATATGCACTTGAATTAAACAATTTTTAACGGAACGGACAATTTTTTTTTTTTTTTGTTGAACCTGACGTTTCAAATGCTAATCATTACATGCGGTTCGATAAACCACAAATCCTCGCCAAGGAGAACCGCTCCATGCCTAGAATGCTATGCGAGGCTATTGAAATAAGAAAACACCCCAATTTCAATAGAGAAGATGCTTGGCAAGTACTTATGCTTGGGATCCAGTTCTAAAAAAAATCAAGTCAAACCCAGAGATCTACTCAAAAACGTTCGGACACGTGAGCGATTTTTGTGTGAATCGGAAAATATATAAATAATTAATCCATTCATGTCGGTAGATGTAATAATTGAATAACCAATTTAAGACAAATGTCACCTTAGTCTTCCTGCGACCACGGATGCTGCAAAGCATTCGAAACGTCAGGTTCAATGTTAAAAATTGTTTAATTCAATGTGTAACAATTGCGAAAACCTAAGACAATACTATATATACACTTATTGTATTTGAAACATTTCGAGGCTAATACTATTTTACCCAAGACAAGTCATACAGGGAAAATCAACCCTAGATCCATTAACCCGGCCAGATCTGACTGTCATAATTATAACACTCGCTTACAACATATATATGGAATAACGGTACACCCGGGGCTCGACTGGTTAAAAGCTTGTATTAGAGGTAATTATAAACAGATTTGACTATGGAATGTCCTATCTAAAAATGAACACCTTTCGAGATATTCACTATTAATTTTTTTCTGAAAATACCACCCTTGTGCAAAGATTTATTTTTCATTTTTAGGTTTATCCTGTTAGTGTGATTATATTATAGTTTTTGTATAGTGGGGAATTAAATTGATTAATATTGTCATGAAAAAAAAATATTCTTACTAAAACATCAAAGATATTGTGATATAAGATGATTACCAAAAAAAAATTTTTTTTCTCTCTTGTGGGTTTTATCTGCGATCAGTTCCACTATTAGCTATTAGCTATGTCATTGTGGGCAGTGGCGGCTGGTGGGTCATCGAACTAGTGGTGCACTTTACTTGCTCACCAAGTATTAATATTAGAAATTGCAACAAATCAACAATTTACATAAAAGTTAATTTATGTTAATTTATATATAATTATATAATAAAGAAAATTAAAAAAAAAAAAATGTACTAAATGTAAACAAACAATAATTAACGCGTCACAGATACAGCGAAACTATACTGATAAGGAGAGGTCCATGACGGCCGCCGTCGAACTCAAATTTCAGATTTCGTCAAACATCGGGTGCTCTCGGTAATGTTCGATTCGCGCGTGCGGCGCACGAGAACCGACTCATTTCTCGGTACATTTCTATGAACTATCCTTTGTTTCACGCGTCAGGCATATTAGCTCGTAACTCATACAAGTTATACTAGCAGTCCTCGTGCGCTCGCCGAAGCGCACGAGAATTTTTCTTTACAGGGAAAATAAGTCTTAATAGTTTAGCAAAGCGCTTAAATTGTCTTGTCTTTTATTTGTTATAACTTATAATTTTAAATTTTATTTGACATATTATGTTTTTGTATGTTTCAAAAATAAATGTTAATATGGTAATTTAAAGATGTAATTTTTAAATCTTTTGAATTGGTGGTTCAGCGCACGAGCGCACTTAAGGTACAGCCGCCACTGATTGTGGGTGAGCCCTCTACTAAGAGCTTCGCCCTCTTCTGCTACGTCACTGCTACAGCTAAAGTCGTAAAGTGCCGGTGTCAAAATCCAAAATCCGGTTGTTTTTACGCCAGAGGGAAAAGGCAAAGGGTTCTAGCCCATACAGCCAAAACTTCAGTTCAGAATCATTCTCGGAAATTCCATGCGGAGAGAAAAGTACTCATCACAGTACAGATGGTGTTTTGCATTCTTTGTAACATAGAAATATTGGAGTTACAGTCGCTTCCCCACAACTGTATATGTACATCCATAATGGCTTCAGTATTGTTTTATATATTAATAGCTTGTTATCTATTGATAGTTTGGTTTTTCGTCCTACTAGCCAGTACAGATTTTTGTATCGCAGGTTTAAATCCTCTCTTCCTTAATATGTTGTTTCCATGTTAGGCGCCGATGCAGATGTAAGCCTAAATATTTTACGCAGTCATTATGTGGGAGTATAGCGTTCTCAAGTTTTATTGGAGGACAATTTCCTTTCCTTAAAGTAAAGGTCGCCTGAACTGACTTTGAGGCACTGGCTTTAATTGAAGCCATTTTGTTATTTTGTTAAATTCATGTTGCAGAGTGAGTGACGCTTTTGCAGGATCTTTGTCGCTACAGAAGATTGCAGTATCGTCAGCATATGTGGCAGTAGTAACTCCCGGAAATGTGGGTAAATCTGCAGTGTATTGTGACAAGTGTTTTTCTCATCACATGGAATTTCCGGGTCCATATTCCGTTCGTAATATGATACGCCTTTGCGATTGGTTTCATCCGATTGCCATAACTTTAAAAGAAGAAAAAGAGTTCTTGCCTGCTCTAAAATTTCGATTTTGACATTTGCCAATTTTCGTCGTAGCTTCGTCATGAAATGGCGGCTATAAATAATTTCGCTTAAATTGTGGTTTTAAAGGTCTGAAGCGACCTAATTTATTTTGAAAATTTTGGATAATTTATTTGGAAGGATTTTGTAATTGCGATGTAAATTTCCAAGAAAATGGTGAGTATGGACGAAGCCCGTGTGGCCATCTTTCGACGTGTAATTAGAGCCAAATTCTAATAAAATGTTGTTCCTTACTGAAGCTTAGCTGAAGACAGCATTTTCTTCCTTACTTATTTTATTTTGGATTTCTAAATCGCACGACGAAGGCCCGCCGCCGAATGGAAGTTATGTAAGGTGTGTTGTAACGACGCATAGCAACTTTAATTGGATTTCAAATGGTTTTCTTGTTACTCCTCTTGAGATTAAATGTTCAGGCATCACAGGACTATTCGGAGCAATATTATGTAAAGTGCGTGGCTGGCGCCTGGCATAAACGTTGCTTTTTAAATCCTATCTTTATTTAGTGTCATGCCTTTTCATTTGTTGAGGTCGCCTAGAAAAGGACCTCAACCGTTTTAATAATTTAAAAGAGAAAAAAAATTTACAGTGTAATGTATAACACAGGGCCCAGAACAGAGCCCTGCGGCACACCTGCCTTGATCTCATGCATGATTGATGTTGTATCTGTTTCCTTTACTTGAAACTGCCTATTTGTTAGGTAAGAGTTCAGTAGGGGAAGAACACTGTGTGGGAGAACTGTTCTAATCTTATATAGAAGTCCCTTATGCCAGACACGGTGAAAGGCCTATAGGATGTCCAAAAATGCAGATGAGCAACACTCTTGGTCTTCTAGGGTTTTTCATACTTTCTCCCATACTCTGTGTGCTTGTTCAATGGTTGAGTGTTGTGTCCTAAAAACAAATTAATGATCAGGTATTGTGTTGTTTTCTGATATTATTGGCAAGGTTCTTCTAATAGGACTTTTTCAAAAAGCTTTGACAGTGTTGATAGCAAGCAAATTGGTCTATAGGAGGTCACTTCATTTGCTGGTTGGCCCATTTTATGTTTCATTATTTCTTGAGAGGTTTTCCAAAGATCTGGGTAGTGTTGGGCTCTGAGTACACCATTGAATAAATTGGTAAGGAATACTACGGTCTTCTCAGTTAGCTCTTTCAGAATTTCTTTCGTAATCAGGTCAAAACCAGGAGCTTTCTTGTCCTTCAAGCCTTTAATAAGTCTCCAAACTTCTCCTACAGTTGCGGGCTTTGGTGGTGGAGATAGCTGATATGTCTGGCCCAGAGCTGACTGTATAATATCTTCAAATTCCTGTTTTGTGATTCATTGGGAGTAAAGACTTTTGCCAGGTGTTGAGCAAATAAGTTGGTTTTTTCTTGTACTGACCGAGCCCAGCTCTTGTCTCTTTCTCTTATTGGAGGTTTGGCAACTTGGGGTCTGTTTTATGGCTTTGTAAATGTACAGAGATAATATCCTGTAGATTTAGTGGCTGTTAGGGACTCCAATTTTATCTCCAAAGTAGTGTCACGCCATTCATGCAGCATATTCCTCAACTCCGAGGCTGCCTTGTCAAGCCTCATTTTATCCTCCTTGAATCTACTTTGGCGCCATATTCGACTTAACCTTCGTTTTTCAAGTACTTTTTGTTTTATGACTAGGAGTTGATTTTCAGATTTTGTCTGGTTTTTAATAACGGGTGTGTTTTTCCAACAGGCTACTTGTATAAGTGTGCTTATATATTTCGTTGCATTATCAGTGCCATCATGAGGTTTTAACGTGTTGTTGTAAGACGTGAGCTCCAGTTTGTGTGCTTGGAGTTCCAGTCACCTCCAGCAACAAATCGGTTTCCCAGGGTTTCAAATACCTGGTTGAACATATGCTCTGTTAGGGTATGTCTGGGTTGTCAATAGACATCAGAGAGGTGTAAGTGTCCACAAGTATCTTCAATAGCTACTGTAGTTGCTTGAATATATTCTGTACGAATCTCGGCCAATACATGGTGTTTGATTGTGTTTTTAATTATCACAGCTGTTGCAGCATGGCCTGTTCCATCAGGTTGATTTGTCAGATATGTCTGGTATCCTTGTAGTTTAATGTTTAATGAGCTTGTACAGTGTGTCTCAGACACTAGAATAACATCAAGCTGGTGCTCTCTAATTAATTGCTCTATTTCATTTTTATTTGGCGCTAACTAATTGATATTCCAGGTAGATATTCTCAGCGAGCCCATTTGGCTATCGTAGTGATAAGTTTCACCATGAGGTCCATCATGGAACTCATTTGTTGAAGGATTAATTCAAATTTTTCAGATTGTTTTATTAGCATTTCTTCGTTGCTGGTGAAGGTGTATTTATTTCTACATTTGTTTATACTATGTTGGCGTAACTTTTGGTACCTGTTTGTGTTTAGTCTCTGTACTGTCGTGTTTTTAGTTTGTTCCGAAGTGTGATTGCTTGTGCTAGGACCTGCATAATTGTAATGTTTGCCAGCCTCCGTAGACGGTCTATTCTGTGATTTTCTTTTGAGAATTTTTCTATATACTGCAGCCTTTATAATTGGCTGGGTGTGGTCCCTAGCATAGGGCACACAAAGCTGGAGTGTTTCGGTCGTGTTTAGTACAATCAGATGTCCTATGTGATTGTGCACATTTTACACACCCGTAAGGCCACATACAATAATTTTTGGTATGTCCATATTTCTGGCATCTGGCTGGTAAAAAAATAATAATAATATGACATCTTCGCGATATTAAAGGCGATATTAAAAAAAAAACTCCATGAAAACAGATATGCAGATATTTGCTAAAACTTCTACATTTCCTTAGCTATCTAACAAGGTGTAATTTGGTAATATGATATTTTTTGTCAAATCAAAATCAAATTAGTGTAGTGTGAATACCCCTTTTGTCTATCCTATTATCACCGTGTTTACTTCACGTCCCAACCTTACATTAGTATAATGGGTGATGTCCTATTCTAGACGACCACAGCCAATGGAAAGGCGTGACACTAATTAAAAAAAGGTTTAAAAATCAAAATTTACTTCGGGCGCCAGCCAGTCCTGCGATGTCTGAACATTTAATCTCAAGGAGAGTGGTAAAAAAACCATTTGAAGTCCGATTAATGTTTTAATACTTTTAGGGGTCAGGTGTAGCAAATTACAGTTAGATAAACTAAATTCAACCAAAAACAAGATTATAAAACTAAGTTAGTAAGGTTAGTTGTGTACAATGGCCTATACGAAAATCTACTGTACCCCTGTATTCATCTATAAGCAAATTATTTCTTAGGTAATGTGATGAATTAAGTTAATAATCATTTCTAAGAGAAAATCCAAAGTTTATCACTATGAAGTCAAATTACTAGTTTCAAGTTTCTAAGGTCAAATTCTACCGGTCAAGTTACTCAAGGGTCAAGTTGGACCTTTTTAACAAGAGTGTTAAGAATAAGTAAATATACGATACAGTGAGGCCGGCCACATTTCCTCCATATGTCAAGAAAACCTCGGGCTGCCACGCGTCATTCCAAACCATGACGCACACCATTAAATTCGTCGGCATGCTATCGCCGAGCAAGTTTTCAGGAACAAAATACCCGTGGAAGTGGCTAGAAAGAAAATCCAACAAAAAAAAATCCAGGCGGAAAACATGCTGTCATCCAACTGAAAAGAACGACATTTTATTAGACTTTTGATTAAAGTAACGACGGAAATAGCATACATATACACATGGTGTATTATATGTTAGTCTTGCCATAAATACTGAAAAAACTTCTATTGCAAATAACATTTACTACTTTTGTGTTAGTTTAATACATAAATATAAAACAATTTGAAATATAAAAAGCTTATTCGAAGTGGTCTCCATTGGCTGCCATACAGTCCTTTAAACGTTGAGGCCAGTTATCAATAGAAGCACGCACTCTTTCCATGGGAAAATTCTTCACTGCCAATCGTACGGATTGTTTTAGGGACTCCAAATTTTCATGGCGTTTAGAGCAAGCCGTACTCTCTAAAACTGACCATAAATCATTATCCAGCGGATTAAGATCGGGACTAGACGACGGCCAGTCTTCAGCTCTGATGAAGTCCGAAACGTTCGTTTCTAACCAAGACTGCGTAGACCGAGCTTTATGACACCCTACTCTTTTTTAAGTTATCAGTTACGAAATGACCAGTACGTCTGCAAGTCCTAAGTCATCTTTTAAAATACGCGACATGGTTCTAGGTGCTATCTGCATCTCCCGAGATAAAATCTTTTGCTTTCGGACAGGATTTCTTCGAATTCTTTCCCTTACTGCTTTGACCACCTTTTTGTAAGAACACTACGTGGACGGCCAGATCTTTTTCTGTCACAAACAGAAGAGGTCTCATTGTACCTATTAATAGCCCGGTACACAAACATTTTACTAATACCAAGCGTATGGAGAGTTTTAAAAATTGCATTTGGCTCCATACCTACTTTGTGTAATGCAATGACAGCGATTTGGTTCTCTTTATCACCCCACTCCATTTTAATATCGCAAAATATTGTACAATGTATTGGCGCAAAAATGAGAAAACTCAATGAACAATCATATAAAAATGATAGATTCCAAATTCAAATGTAATATTTTGTTTATTTTTAATTGTAACAGTATTTAGGGCCAGACTAAGTATAGTTTAGAAAGCGAAACAGGGGCGACCATGTTGAACATGAATTAACGTGATATGGTTTCTGTTGTAAAAGTAATAAACAATTAATAATTTCTTACCAACTTGCATTTTTTATAATTTTGTTAGCTGTTACCTAGAATCATTGTAGTGGACGAGTATTTTTCTCGTCACATGGAATTTCCGAGAATGGCTCTGAACTGAAGACTAGGCTGTATGAGCTAAAACCCTTTGCCCTCGGAATATAAGGCACTAGATTTAAAAAAAAAGTTTTGACTATAACACTTTAAGGACTTCTTCCCGCGCTTTTGACGAGTGACATTGTTGTTTTACTTGAAATTTTTACAATTCAGTGAATAGTTTTTGGAAGACGTTCATCAAGAAAACCTTGTAAAAATCACTATCGTTTTATGGGTGGTATTTAAATTGGGTTGATTAGGTCTGGGTACCCTTCCCAAGTATTTTTTTCAGCACAGTTCCTGAAGCTGGAACATAAAATTAAGATTTTCAAATGGTTTTAAACTGATGACTTGGCTGTATGGGCTAGATCCCTTTGCCTTTCCCCTCGGGGATAAAAAGAACCAAGACTATAACACTTTAAATTCCCGCCTTACTTTCCTTGTGAGTTCCATCATGAAAGGGTATAAATAATTTCTTTTGATTTATGCATTAAAAGGTCTGAATGACCTAATTTGTTTTGAAAACGACAGCCTGGCCGATGGGTTTGGTGCTGTCAATGTAAATTGCATAATTTTGGAAAAAAATGGTAAGTAACCTAGACCAAGCACGTGTGGCCATTTTCGTCGTTACTTTAATCAAAATTCTAATAAAATATCGTTCTTTTCAGCTGGATGACAGCATTTTTTTCCGCTTGGATTTTTGTTGTTGGATTTTCTTTCTATCCGCTTCCCTACTGGTATTTTGTGTATTAATGTAATAAGTGTATTGTCATCACTCACTGATTCACACTTTCTTTAGGTTCCTTTATGTGCAACATGAAAATTGTGTGTCGTGCTTAGGGGGGGATGGCGGAAGGATAGTTATAAAATTATGAGATAAGGTAACATGTTGTTATAAGAGTGGGAGAGGAGCCGGATACATAAGCATGTCTCACCCTGGATTCGCCAATGGTCAACCACGGTAATATGATGACAAGTCACCTTGTCATCGTCGTCGACTATAACAATGAGCTTAGGTATCACTGGGAGTTAGGAATGAGGTGTTCAGGTATTGGCTTTGTACATCATCTCCTATGACCCGCTGCACTATGTTAAAAAATGCACGGTTTGAAGTCGGCACGCTGTACAGACGAATTTAGGACTTCATTGAAGTTTGGTTTCGTCTTTGTATTTATTGAAAATGTGCCTTGGTTTATTTTTAAATTATACCAATTAATTTAAATCAATATAAAAAAATCCCAAGGTAGCTTGCAATCGGCAAACGAAATAGATGATGATAATAGAAGGAAAAGCTGCTATAGTCAAAGGCAGGACATAATTATATTATTTTATAAAAAGAGCCGTCATCTCTATTTATATCATAGACTCCAGAGAATCACTTAGGGAGTCAATTAGGGAATTATCCAAAGAAATAAATATTCTCATGTTTACCTCTCAAGATTATTATGAAAACAAACTGGTCAAAACATAAAAAAGTTCCAGACTATTGTTAATCTTTGTTGACTAAATTAAGGGTGCTGTTTATGGAAACAACACATTTTTTTTATCTAGCGCCTCTAGCAGCAGTTTTTAAATCATACACTGGTTTACAATTCTTACATAAACTTAATAATTTGTGTCCATTTTATTTCGAATAGTTAGATAACTAATATATAATAATATGTTTCTTTGGATCCACATTAACTATTCAAAATAACTAGGCTACCTATGCTCATTGTGATAGTCGACGACGATGACAAGACTCGTCATCATATTACCGTGGTCGGCCATTGGCGAATCCAGGGTGAGACATACTTATGTACCCCGCTCCTCTCCCACTCTTATAACAACATGTTACCTTGTCTCATCATTTTATAACTATCCTTCCGTCATAAGCACATACATACATGCAATTTTCATGTTGCGCACAAAGGAACCTAAAGAAAGTGTGAATCAGTGAGTGATGACAATACACTTATTGAAACTGATGTGTATGTCAAATATTTGAGGAAGTGAATATATATGTAGTCCTGAAATATTATTAATTTACGAGGACGTGCCGTCGTCAGTGTCTGTGTAAGTCTTTCATCACGTTAGCGGTCGGTCGGAGTCGGGCTGCGGCTGTGGCGGCTCTCACGCGCTCCATTCAATTATCCATTTGAATAATTCACAGTGTTTCGAATGTCGATGAGGTTAGCCCTGAACTTTCTTTTTGCGAATAAAAGATGCCTCAGTTCATTTTAATCGATTTCAAATAACTACAAAGTGTTAATTAAAACACGCGAAAATGCAATGAGGACGTGAATTCATGAATTTTTTATGTGATCAATTTAACGCTAGGACTTTTCACATACCCGCAATAAGAAAACTGATCACGTGCGTATCGGTCTCGCAGTCCGGGTTCAGTGTGTACATTCTTTAATTTATACATTTTTATCACTAACATACAAGCAAAGTGAGAAAAAATTTTATTTGTTTTTTCTCAACATCCCTTAAAATAATTTCAAGCGCTATATTTTATACATTGTGAATTAATTCAATTTTTGTAATTGGAAACTTTTATAACAAATACTAGGCCAGGAATGAACAAAAAATTATTTTTTATCACCAATACCCAACACGACCCGAGTGGATATCAGTGCTCTGATAGAATTTAACGATCGGAATCTGTATGATAAAGTAGCGAGAGAGATGCTATAGACAGCTAAAAGCTAAAATGTAAATATTAATTTCTACTTTTTCGACGATTACAATAACTTCCTCTAAAGTTAATAAGTGCAAACTCAGTGCACGAAATCCGACTCGAACTTGACAGTTTCAGTATTTAACAAAACGATGTTAAAAGCATACAAACATGGCCATTATTGCTACGAGTATGAGTATAAACAAGTTATTATACGTAGGTCACACTATAAGTTTTGCGGAACTTAAAAAAAACAACATGTTATAACCAAAATATTATGTTTATTGCTTTTCAAAATACTCTCCTTTACATTTTAAACATTTTTTCATGCGATCGAACCGTTTTTTAAAACAGGAAGACCACAGATCTGGAGGCATGTTTTCTACGTGCTGATTGAACGCTATCACTGCCCCTTCGGAGTTGGTAAAAGTGAAACCTCTCATCAAATCTTTGATTTTGGGGAAAATACAGAAATCACAGGGTGCTAGGTCGGGGCTATGCGCAGGATGGATAACGAGTTGTACTTTTTAGGAAGTTAAAAATGACTTTGTTTTGTTGGCCGTGTGTGAAGAAGCGTTGTCATGATGTAGGAGAACGCGGCTTTTTGGTCGTCTTTCGCGAACTTTTTCTAACACCCTGGGTAAACAAATGGTAGAATACCACTCTTCATTAACACTCTTTTGATCTTCAAGTGGAATTGTGCAGATGGGACCCGTAGCTGAGAAAAAAAACGCGATCATTTTTTTACAAACTTTTCTCGCCTGCCTCACTTTTGTTGGCCTGTTCTCATTTTCAAACACCCATTCACAAGATTGATGTTTTTTTCCGGGTTCAAAACAATAAATCCACGTTACGTCTCCTGTGACAATGTCATAAACAGCATTAGAATGTCCGTGGTCGTACTTCAGTAGCATCTGTGAGCACCATTCCACGCGAGCCCGCTTCTGCTCCGCTGTCAGTTCATGAGGGATCCAACGACAACAAAGTTTCCGAACTTTCAATTCTTCGTGTAAAATTTTCTGAATTTGGCTCATACCAATCCCCGATAGTTCTCGAATTGTCTCATAGGTAATCCGCGGGTTTTCTTCAATTAGCCGCTTAACAGTAGCCACATTATTTACGTTGACGGCAGTTGAAGGCCGCCCTTCACGAAATTCGTCATGTAAAGAAACTCGACCTCTCTCAAATTCAGCAAACGATCGCCTCACGGTGTGCAAAGAAGGTGCTTCTCTCCCAAAAGCATTCTGAAGACGAGCAGCACAGTCTTGCGGAGAGAGAGAACCTTTAAAATCATAAAAAATTATCGCTCTAAAATCTTTTCGACTCAATTCCATTTTCGTTGCGTAGGTACGTAGAACTTTGATGTGTGATAAAAAACAATTGACAAATGATTTCCCGCCAATTGTTTTTTTTATTACTAAGTAGGTTGCAACGTTTCAAAAAATATAACATTCGAAATTCAAATAGTTCCGATTAGCTAGAAGTGCACAACTTTTAGTGTGCCCCGTGTACATAGAAATATTGAGTACTTGTAGCTAGTGCAACGTTATCGATTCAGTCGTAGTTTAAGAATCCAGGTGGCATAAAATACATAGCGGATTCAAATTATACATTCATAATATAACCTTCACAAATGTCCTTCGACAGTGGTCATGTCATATTACCTACACATTTACATTGACCATAATTACCTTCGATATATATTTATCTGTTATTTTATTCTGGAGTCTTATTTCAAAATGCGGAAATCTATTGTATTTATTTACTACTAGCTATCCGCCCCGGCTTCGCACGGGTGATATGATCGCTACCAAACTTCATAGGATCACTTGCTGGGCTAACCTGAAGATTCACTGAAAATTTCATCAAAATCTGCTCAGCCGTTTTTGAGTCCATAGAGGACATACAGACAAACATTCATTTTTATATATATACATTTAAAATTAGTAGTCGTCGCAGAATATTTGATTCTCTATCTATAAGTATGTTATGTTGTAGTCACTCGAATCCTAATGCTGGAAGGTGTTAACGCATTGTCGTCTATTATGTGATAATGTATTTCTGTATCGACATTATTTTGAGTATTCATTTATCTATCTACATCTTCACGCCAAGTCCCTTGTGCGGTATCATACCATATGACTCTGTTCTTACACACCTCACTCACTTTTTCAATATTCATAGTTCTTTTCATGCACGCTCGTCGCCCTTCTAATAACACACGACCTAGTAGGTACATCCTTCTACTTTTGCATTGTATATATGTTTAGTCATTGTTTCCTCTTGCATTATTTCTACATGTCCGAACCAACGGTATATACCTCTTCTTATCTGTATGTGTATGAAGCAGGTTTATGATGAAATCAGGATTTAGTATAGATCGTTTAGATGAAAATCTTAAGAGTTACTTGGGGTACACTCGATTCCATCATAATCTTTAACACATACAGGACTATTGATCAAAAGCCTGTACTAGTTAAGTATTATGATGAATAAGTTCATTTTGTTTTACCACTATGTTATCTGATTTATTACTGAAGTATTCCATATGATTTTTAAAAAATACACAAAATTCGAGACTATAAATCTTTGTCAAAGTAAGGTATTTTTTTCTATGAATAAATTTCTTAAAGTATCATCAGAAAACTCTTTATAAATTATACGCAAATATTTTTTTGAATCAAGAATGTTGATTCTACATTGACAGAGTTTGCCCAATAAATAACACCGTACCGTTCAAAATGCTAAGATTTTGAGCAAGACCCTGGTTTCACCATACTTCTGCGACATATATATGTAGATGACACAGGCGAAGGGTTCTGTTCATTAATGTGCTTGGAAAGGAACCGCGAGTAAACGTGTTGAATGATGGTGCGAGACAGTTCTTAGCACGTACTGCGTGCATACTTCAGCTATTTGAAACTTTTAAAACGCAGCGATAAGACAGTTTTTTTATTTAAATACTTTTAAAATTCTAATATTTTCTTTCGACGTTTCGTCCCAATAAAATACGTTTATAGCGAATAAAAAGATACCAACAACTAACTCAAAGTAATGGCGAACGTATTGGGGTCCTCGACTAACGTACCTAACTTACTTGGTTTATTGACCCATGTCGGCTAACGAATATTAAAGCTTTGCACGCAACCTCTTTTAGCCAATTTTAACCCCATTGTTTACATGTAAGTTGAATGCTTTTGTTATAAATTTGACACTACCATCCAGATGTCTCATTTTTGTAATGTATCTCGGTTCTGTCTGGTCTGGTTCTGATTCATTTCTCTGGCTCACAGTCAAAAAGTCGCAACCCTGGCAAAAGCAATTTATTGGTTTTATACAGACTCGTTTCCCGGGATATTGATCATAAATAGTTACGAGAGATAATGAGAGAGAGTTGTTATATAGAGAGTAGTGATATATATATAGAGAGTGTGTTTGTGGCGGTGGACTATAAAAACTATTGAGTGGATAACACTCAATTGTTTCTCTCTGCAGTCTGCCCGCAAGTATGTCACGGCCCTCTGCCTCGTTAACGAAATGAGCTAGAGACATCAAATTTGGACATTTTACACAAAATGATGACTCAAAATTGAATACTTAATTAAGAAGTCAATTAAAGAAATTTTCATTTCGGCTATCATGTAAAGCGCCTGGATGACCGAATTTTACTCGACTTTTATGTTTTATTCATAAACTTAAAAAGCAAAATTTTATCTAAATATAAAATTTGTTTCAAATCGTTGGAGCCGTTTCCGAGATACTCGAAATATATTTACGTGTACAAGAATTGTTTGTTTAAATACATAAGATATTAGCGACCCGCCTCGTCTTCGCACGGGTGGATGGCTAGAAAGATAATTTAGTACTTTATTTGAACAAATATAACATAAATAATAGACTAAGCATAATAGGGCTTACTTTTAGCCAATTTATACCTGTCGTAACTTCTAAACGAAATGTTCTATTCGAATAATTTAATGAAGAATTTCCATTACATAATCATCTGTGTTTATGGAACTATTTAGTTAGTTATGGATTAATATAATTAATGTCATATTTTTTAGGGTTCCGTACCCAAAGGGTAAAACGGAACCCTATTACTGAGGCTCCGCTGTCCGTCCGTCCGTCCGTCTGTCACCAGGCTGTATCTCATGTACCGTGATAGTTAGACGGTTGAAATTTTCACAGATGATGTATTTCTGTTGCCGCTATAACAACAAATACTAAAAAATAGAATAAAATAAATATTTAAGGGGGCTCCCATACAACAAACGTGATTTTTTTGCTCATTTTTGCTCGATATTGATAACGGCAACAGGTAGACGCTTGAAATATTCACAGAATATTTAGTTATATATTCACTTTAAGAATAAATAATTAAAATAAAACAAATATTTAAGGGTGGCTCCCATACAACAAACGTGATTTTTTTGCCGTTTTTATAGATAATGGTACGGAACCCTTCGTGTGCGAATCCGACTCGCACTTGGTCGATTTTTAGGGTTTCGTACCCAAAGGGTAAAACGGAACCCTATTACTAAGGCTCCGCTGTCCGTCCGTCCGTCTGTCACCAGGCTGTATCTCATGAACTGTGATAGTTAGAGAGTTGAAATTTTCACAGATGATGTATTTCTGTTGCCGCTATAACATAGAATAAATAATATTTAAGGGGGCTCCCATACAACAAACGTGATTTTTTTGCTCGTTTTTGCACGATATTGATAACGGCACCAGGTAGACATTTGAAATATTCACAAAATATTTAGGTATATATTCACTTTAAAAATAAATAATTAAATTAAAATAAAACAAATATTTAAGGGGGGCTCCCATACAACAAGCGTGATTTTTTTGCCGTTTTTATAGATAATGGTACGGAACCCTTCGTGCGCGAGTCCGACTCGCACTTGGCAGATTTTTCATTTTACCCGTGTATTGATTAACTAATTTGAACAAAAACCACTTCTTGGTACTGAACTATAATAGTTAGATATTTTTGTGGGTAACGATGAGTACTATAAAGTTGTAGTATATTACTTTATACATTTATCATCAATAGTTTTCATTATTGCAAATTTTCGTACGGCACTCTAAATTTTTAAAAATAAAATATAGCCTACGTTACTCGCTGATAACGCAGTTTTCAATATAGAACGTATTTATCAAATCGATTAAGCATTTTTTGAGTTTATCCTTTACAAACAAACATTCAAAAAATCTTTTTTCTTAATAATATTACTTTTGTGCTTACACACAGTTGGCTCAGATGCACAACAACACAACAACAAATGCTGACAACCTGAACCAGCCATCATTCAAACATTTTGTTGAGATTGAAACGACACGCTTCTATTGATATCGCTTCCCACTTCTATGTTTAAGATTACAAAATCAAAGAACGGGAGTCGTTGCTCTTTGATGTTCTGCACTTCATTATACACATTTAAGACGTCGATTATCAAGGAATCAGCTTATCATTTTGCTTCTAATGATTGTATAGAATTATGAAATATCTTTTCGCACTAGCCAAAATGATATCGTGTTAACAGTGCACTCAGCCCTATTATCAAAATAGAAAGGCTTTCATCACTCACAGCGCCAACGGCAATTTTGCCACACTACGGAATGCACTGCGGGTTTATGTTCTCAAAGAGCAAGAACTCTTTAGTACCGGTGTTACGCACTAACATGATTATGGCCCGGAAATGGTTCATCCGCGTTATATATCTACCATAAATCGGACGTTGATGTCTGTTACTGGGACTTCATTTATTAGTACAGCATGCCATTGCTCCTTTGTTTTTATAGAGACGCATTTCGCGATCTTTTCCTTAAGATGCGAGAACCAAATCTTTATCTTACTTTATTTAGTTAGTAGTTCTTCGCGTATCATTTAAATTATGGCACCACAAATCTTTATTCCACTAATGTGTACAAACAAGCGGCCAACCTGTTGGTAAAACGTTTCCCGTGGCTTATGGGCACATGCAACGCTAGGAGTTTTACTCGTATATTACCGATCGAGTAAAATCTCACATCTCTTCCGAAGAACCCCATTCTATAACTTCTTGAGAAAACCTCGGCAGGGAGTTCATTCCGCAAAGTCTTAGGTAAGAAGAAAAGAAGACCACTCTGGAACGGCACGGTACGCAGCCATTGTTGTTTCTGTCATATGATTAACTCTGTGCTGAGCGAGCGGTGCGATTATAGAAGAAACCGTAGTCATCATATCGAACTACTCCGTTAAATTTTTTTTTTATACTACGTCGGGAGGCATACGGCCCACCTGATGTAAAGCGGGTACCGTAGCCTATTAACGTTTACGATGTATCACTCGCACGATGCCTCCTCTGTTGCTTACACTGCAACTCCTTGGGAACTTACTGGTGACGTCACTCACACGCAGGAACACATCAACCCTCTAGGGAGTTGTTCCTCCTCACAGACCACCTCACACACACACACAGCCAAATGCTGCGGTTTTCTGTGAGGTGGAGGTTACTTCACCAGATAGGCTGCTTTGATGCGCCCTACCTCTCTTAAAACATCCAGACCAACCTAAACAGACATGTTCATGCACACAAATGTTTGCCTTTTGTGGGAATCCAACCCACGAGCGTCGGTGTCAAAGTCGCGTCATTCACGACTGAGCCACCGAGCTCATCTAAAACATTAATTATACAGTCGGTAGAACACGCAAAGGGATGCAGTCTCACAAGCGTTAAGGGCTCAATGTCATATATGAGCGATTGTCAACATAGTCAGAGTCCGCACCATTGGATTAGAGTATTCCATAATCGGTGTGATTTGAGACTTGCATAGAAGTCCGAGATAAGTAATAATAATCGAAGTACCGCACCCAGGTTGACCGAAGTTATTTCTTCCCAGGTTTCAATGGTTTTCCGTATGTCAGATGATATGGTTTTGGCCTTCTCCAGGAAACCGCCATCCAACGTCACACTTGTGCAGCTAAAAGCAGATCACGCTTGACACTCGAAGTGCGATATTAACTTCTTACATGCGACATAAGAGTACCGTTCTTATGTCGCATGTAAGAAGTTAATATCGCACAAAAGTCGTGTCGTAAATATAGCTGTATACTTAGTGGTTACTAATATTTAGAGTTCAGGAGGGATTTCGAACACCAATGTTCCTCTGTTTCGCTGTGTGCGTTAGAATCGGAGCTAACTCCGGGGCCCACGTCTTCAATACAATGGGTGAAATTCCATCCGGCCCGCTTGACTTATGAATGTCCAGGGAGATAAGAGCTCTACGGACAGCTTTTTGCGAGAAATCACCAGCTGTCAGAGCATTGGACCAGGCTCATTTTTTTTTGATGAAAGCTTAGCATATTGGCTCCACTTCGCCTGATGGTAAGCCGAAGAGGAGCCCAAATCGCAACGGCAACTGACAAAAGACTACACAGTGTCCTGTCAGTTGACGCTGCCATGCTGGCCCGCAAGATGCTTCTTCACGCTTCGTTTGAAGGATCCAATATTGTAGGAAGGAGGAAACACATGTGCAGGCAAGGCGTTTCACTTTTTGATGGTACGACAGAGATAGAAGTTGCCGAACTTCTTGGTACGCGAAGAAATGTTCTCAACAGTGGACCAATGACATCGCAAGCCTGCACGTGTGGTTCTATGATGGAAGGGAGAGGGTGGGATGAGGGAAAACAGTTCTTCACAGCACTCACCGTGTAAAGGCGGTAAAATACGCTTAGCGAGCCAATGTCCCTCCCTATGAAGTTGAAGAGGTTCCAGGTTTTTGGTAACCTCCTCGTCGTCGATCATGCGGATAGCCCGTCGCATCGTAAGCCTCGAGAAGATATTGTCCCAGAGATGCGAGCAATACTCCATGATAATCGATACGAATCCTGTTTACGTCGAGACGCATCCTTACAAGATCGGTCGAACCATGGGCGGGACTTGCTACCTATGGTCACCGCAGAGCTAGGACTAAAAAGTTCCATGCTCTGCAGAATCACATTAATTAATGCCCTTAAGGCTTAATCGTCTGGAACCACAATTTCAGCGGAAGGGATCTGTTGAAGTGTAGATCGATATTATTGTGCAATTTCGAGTTTTGTACATTTTTAAATTGAATTTCTTTTTTGCTTCACTAGCAAACAAGAAATACCCGTACAATCCAAAAATGTACGAAAGTCGAACTTGCTCGGATTTTATTATATTTATACGAATATTAATTACAGTTAGTGCATCACTAGTTAGTACACACGCGTCACAAAAAATTACAGCATAATTAGAGGTATACAAACAAAAGGGACATAATTATGATCGACGGACCTCGTCCCTGGGACAGCCACCAGTGAAGCATGAGCTCCGATTAACATTGTTCTGTATTAATTAATGAATGAACCTTTGTATTACATATGACATTGCCGTTTTATATAGAAGAACTCAGATATTTTTATGATAACTATGCATTTAATTAGTCGAAGTATTGGGCATTATGGTCGATACACTTTTAAAAGAACTAACGTTCGTCTCTAATGGTATATATCCACTATAATCGTTATTGAAAAATTTGAGGAGAACATATACGGATTTGTAAACATATACATATAACAGGTACATATGTTTATAACTTTTTTTCTAATCGGGGAACTTGCGAACGCGGGTCTCCGACTCAGATGTAGACGAATGTTGGAAAGTTCTGAAAGAAATTATGGTGGATAGTACGAACGACGCATGTGGATGCGCAGAAAGACATAGATCACAAGTTAGATGCGGAGGTTGAATCCTCCCTGGCAATGATAAGGAATGCGTCGCTGGATTATGTATCATCTATGCATCAGAGTGATAGTATGAAAGAGAAGGAGAAAAAAATATACCGTCGATGCAAGAATAAAACCAAAGCTTCAGTGAAAGTGAAGCGTGAAAGAATTACTTTGAGTTTTACCGTTGTACCTACTGTATACTATTGTAGCGTTGGTACCTACGTTCTGAATGCCTTCTGGTTTTTGAGCAATATATGCTGAAAAAACTGGTATTAAGGCTAGGGATCACGCATGGACTATGTCAACTGTAGGACCATCAGTTTGATCAGCTTAGCGGCTAAAGTGTATAGAAAAATTTTTAAAGGATAATGAGACGAAATGATTTGGGAAGCACATTGTGGATTTCGAAACTGCAAGACTTTTTCACTCCACAATATCGCGGTGAAGTTTTCTGCGGCGCGCGCGGTTTTCTGCGGTTTTGCAAATCTAGAGAAGGCATTTTTGATAGGGTCGTGCGAAAGGAACTTTGGAACATGGACCTGAACATGGATTACCCGGATATAGGGTTGAAGGTGATCTGCTCCATGCCGTGCAATCCACTTATGGGGATTGTACAGCATATATGCGGATGGACCGTGTCGCCCTGGTTTGACATCAATTTTGGTATTTAGTATACTTATAGGCAGTCGTAAAAGGCATACCGCCAAAAGGCATACCTCGCTGTACCCAACACGGTGCTAATTCCCAAGCTAGCTTATGGAAGTGAAAGCTGGGTAATGCAGAGATAGCATGAAAGTAGAGTAAATGCAGTCGCGATGCGGGCATTGTGCAAAATTTGTGGTGACGCTGGCTGACTGCGTTCGCAATGATGATGTAAGAATGTTGGTTTGAAAGAGAGGTCTGTGTTAAGATAAGGTTATATGCCTTTTCTTCCGTTGATTCGATTTTTTCATATAGAAAGAATACAGGATGAAAGATTAACAAAACAGACACTACACATTCACACTACACTACATTGCGAAAGTGGAATGATGTAGGAGCCGAAGAATACCAAGAATCACCTACCGTGACCAAAGTGATCGTAATTCATTTCAAGTCATTAAAAGAGCTATTAATGTTAAAGAAGCGAGTAAGATTATTTATCCGGGTTCCGTACCCAAAGGGTGAAACGGAACCCTATTACTGAGGCTCCGCTGTCCGTCCGTCCGTACGTCTGTCACCAGGCTTTATCTCATGAACCGTGATAGTTAGACAGTTGAAATTTTCACAGATGATATAATTCTGTTGCCGCTAAAACAACAAATACTAAAAAATAGAATAACATAAATATTTAAGGGGACTCCCATACAACAAACGTGTTTTTTTTGCTCATTTTTGCTAGATATTGATAACGGCAACAGGTAAATGCTTGAAATATTCACAGAATGTTTAGTTATATATTCACTTTAAGAATAAATAATTAAAATAAAACAAATATTTAAGGGTGGCTCCCATACAACAAACGTGATTTTTTTGCCGTTTTTATAGATAATGGTACGGAACCCTTCGTGTGCGAATCCGACTCGCACTTGGTCGATTTTTAGGGTTTCGTACCCAAAGGGTAAAACGGAACCCTATTACTAAGGCTCCGCTGTCCGTCCGTCCGTCTGTCACCAGGCTGTATCTCATGAACTGTGATAGTTAGAGAGTTGAAATTTTCACAGATGATGTATTTCTGTTGCCGCTATAACATAGAATAAATAATATTTAAGGGGGCTCCCATACAACAAACGTGATTTTTTTTTGCCGTTTTTATCGATAATGGTACGGAACCCTTCGTTTGCGAGTCCGACTCACACTTGGCCGATTTTTTTTATCGTCAGCTCTTGCTCCAGACTTCCTTCAGACTGACTTTGTTTTTCGGTTTTTCCTAAAATATCACATATTCAAAAATTTTAATTACAAAATCAATATTTTTGACAAATTATCATAGACTAAGCAGACTATGCAAAGAAAATATTCTATATAACAAATAAGGTTAACATTAGATATTTTTGACATTACAAGGCCTAGGGAAACCTTTACTCCAAAATAAAGTTTGGACCTCACATCGCCAATGTCAGGAAAAAAGCCACATTCTACTTCCGCCGACTCTACCTAGGTCGGTTAGCTATCAGAGGGAACCGACCTATGTAGATTCGATCAGAAAGACCGTTGTGTTTGCACAGGCAGCACGGTCTATTAGGCTAAGCTCCAGATCATCCGAAATCTGTTGCCCTATCTGCAATCCATTCGGTGCTTCTCATTATTCCAGAGTCACAGATTTCTGTCTCGACCTTCAACTATACTCCCTCATCAGTTTGAAGACCGCAGTTCGCTCACGTCTGTGCTTGTATTTAAAACGACTACGTAACGTTATAACCGATGAATGAAACCGTTGTTTCTAGTGTATTCAATCAATACTTTGTATTTGTCAACTGTAACTGGAGGTTTTATTACATGGTTTTTGATACTAGTTTAAATAGATTAGTCATTCTTCTGTACCCATTACTTCAATAAGTTAAGTAATCTATGTCATTTGCAACACTACTGTCTCGTCAGGAGAGTGTGGTTTTCATTTTCAATTGGCACTGATAGCTATGGAGTTTCTGGAATTTGGATATTTGGGTCCTCTTGCGCAAAGGTAGCGACAATATTTTAAATAGCGTCCTTGCAAATTTTTTTACTGCATTTGGACTCCAGAGTTTCTATTTAATTTCTCTGGTATCACTTTGTGACACCGATTATTAAAGAAATGTTCAACGTAAGAAATATACTCAATAAATTATGTATCCTTGAAAAATGTAATGTCGTTGTCAAAATTCAGTGAAAGTCTTAGCTCACAAAGCAATACATTTGGTTTAACATTCAAAGTACCTTCTCCTAAACTAATGGCCAAAACTTACGAGATTGATACTCCCGGGCCGAACTTTCGAAGAGTAACAGCTCCTGCTCACCACTTTAATTCACCTGTCATTGGGTTTACGGCATTGTATTGCAAGTTCCTGCCATGGGCAACTCTAACTCTCCTTAAGTCGGATTACCCAATTATCAGCCACTATACGAGGCAGTGGCTAGCATATCTGGAATATGTTTTGTTGTGGCGACGTAAAGCATTTGTCTCCAGGAACTTTCCCAGGTAAGTAGATAGATATTGTTATATCATTCATAAGATCTCTGGAACATTTTGCTTGGATATGGGTTTGACAGTGACCTGCCCTGTGCTGTGCAATCCACTTATGAGGATTGTACAGCATGCGTGCGCGTGAAAGGCAGCTTGTCGCTCTGGTTCGACACCAACATTAGTGTTAGACAGAGATGCGTGGAATCGCTTTTAACAAGGATGGAAGGTTCACAATGATGTGGAGAGACGAGTGAGTGTGAGAACAGCGTGAATGGAGCGTTGAGTAAACTAAATCTAAGCCTGAAGGCATACCTTGCTGTACACAACGTGGTACGGTAAACGTGCGTGAAATGAGCTATGAAGCGAGCGAGTGTGTAAGGACCGCGTTTTATGACGCTCGATGCTCTCTGCCTGCAAGGGACGTGGCGTGAAGATATACGTATACATACATTGATATCTGTGAATGACTAGGGATTTTACCACATAAGGATACAGAGAAGGATATTTATACGATGATGTCGTTTAATTTGTTTTGACCGTTGAAGATCGTAGTAGAACTTTTGCTGTAAGAGGTTCCTCTTTTTACCAACCAAACCCAACCTCATCTGTGCAAGTGGGACAGCGGTGTTTAATTTTTTTTTGACACTGACTATGTAGTTGGCCCCTGTGGGCCGTGACTACGGCACCGGATGGGAGAGGCGGGCGTGAGGCGCCACAGCCTGAAAAAACAAAAAGCGACTGCCTAAGGGCCCCCGAGAGGGGTCGAACCTCGCCCGCCCAGGTACTTAGGCTACTCGGTATCTGGTGTATCGCTCAGAAGTCCTTACTCTCCGTACTGGGATCCGCCGCGTGTGGTGTATTTGTGGAGTGTTGGGGTCGGGATCGCAGAGGTAGGAGGCATTCGCAACCGTAATGCGATCATCGGGATCAAAGAGAGAATCGCGGTCTGCGCCAGAACACCCGAGCGTCGATTCCCGGGGTGTAATTGGCAACCCGGGCTCTCTGTAGCCGCTCCGATATGTTAGATTTAAGGTGTTTAATCAAGAGACTGGCTGAGGAACTTCACTTTACAGAAGACCGCTTCATTAGGCACTAGTGTTAAATCATTAATGTAAAGATGACCGAGGTAAATTTTTAATGAAAATCATGACTCGGGCTCGCCCCCTGTTACCTTCGAACTGTGCACGCAAGGTTTTTTTTTTGGCACTACCGATGTGCCCTTAATTACAAAGTTTAAAGAATGAAGGTCATTACGGTCGGGAATGATGAAGTACGTTTAGATTACCCTGTATGACGCGGGTACCGTAGACCTCCCCCGCATGGGAAGTTTCATTATTACTGCAATTTATTAATGCGGTTCTAGCAGTTTTGTAGGTTACAAAGGGTTGAAAACCGTGTTAACAAGCTTCAATGAAGTCGTTACTTCAACCAATTTAATAAGGCTAATCAGACTTGCCAATAAAAAATGAATTGTGAAACTCGGAACACTGTCTATAACTTCACGCCAAATCCCTTGCGGGGCAGGTAAATGGATCTTAGCGCCGCATGACTCGATCCTCACTTAATCTTTAACATTCATTGCTCCTCTCATGCACGCTCGCACGATTAATTTGGTCATGGTAGGTAAGTCTTGGCCTTACTCAGTTTCTACATCCTTCAACTTTAGCGTTGTATATTTGTTTCGGATTTTTTCTTGTGTTTTACTTCTTTGGGTGGGTCGCTAGTGCTGGCAGAGATAGAGCTAGGCTTAATGGTTGACGTCAGCTCCACAGATTTTGAAGGGTAACATGTAAAACGCAATAGCGTTACGTGGTTTAAAAGATGTTACGTGGTCTAAAACGATTATTACTAATACGATCGCTAAGTAGGTATGTACACACTTCTTTATCGTTCTACGTTTGGACACGGTTATAGTTGTAAAGCAACGGTTAACAACGGATATTTATCCAAAGTAGACGTTAATAACGTATAAAAAACGGTTGAAAACCGGTTGTTTATCCGACTGCGAGCTAAAAAAGAGATTACGTTATTACAGTTTTGTTCCATAATTTATATCATAATTCAATTCCGTTGTACTGTATTTTGATATATCTCGTAAGTTTAGCCAGCGTTTGCAATGTACGCGTACAAAAAAATATTTTTTACAACATCACATTAAAATCTTTGAAATTCTCGTCTTATCTCTACTATAATATGAATGTACCTGTTATACATATAAATCTCCCTATTGAATTACTCTGCCTATTGATAAAAACCCCTTTATAATCCGTTGCGTAGTTTAAAAAATCTAAAAGCGTACAGGCGGCGGTGAGCAACTTTGTTTTATACTATGTAGAGATAATTGTAATTACTAAATACATTCGTTAAAATACGAAACTTGGTAATAATTATTATTGCGCACGGGTCGTCGTGTGTGCAATACGTTACCACTTCGTGCATTATGTCATGCATGCTCATGCATGCCGTGGGCGGGTGAGATGGGTATACGTATACTTAGTTTTTACTTCAATAATAAATTGAAGTGATTATTTCAAAATAAAGAGACTTTTACCTACACTAAAGTATCTCATGAAAGTTACATTACATATAAATTATCTTTAATTAATTTATTTAAAAAGAAAACGATTAAGTACCTACATAATATTGGCCTATTCTATCAATTAGCTAGGAGGAAAAACTGATACCATTTAAAAAAACATGTTCTTACCCGTTTCAAGCCATTTACAACCGTTGACAACGGTTAAAAACAATCGTTTTCACCCGCTCGGTTGAAATCGTTAACAACCAGCTTTGCATCTATAGACACGGTTACTTGTTTAAATATGTTTTCATTACTGATTTATTTGCCTACCCCACTAGGAACTTGTCGTAAAGATATAAATACATAGATTAATTAATGGAAAGTATCTTCTTTAAACGTTTTTATTAGGTCTACGTATTATATCTTTATTAAGAGTACATACTGCTATCAGTTAAGTCTTTTGATATCTTTTTTTTATATACAACATCGGGAGGCATACAAACATACGGCCCGCCTAATGTAAAGCAGTTACCGTAGCCTATTAACGCTTGTAATTATATTAAGTGTCACTTGCGCGATGCCTCCTCTGCTGCTTATACAGTACTCACACGCAGGAATACAGCAACCCTTTAGGGGACTTCTTCCCGCGCTTTTGACGAGTGACATTGTTTTTTTACTTAAAATTTTTACAATTCAGTATAAAATTACTTTTGTGCTACAATTTCGATAGTATTTTGTAACATAAGTGCTAGTGAAATTATACAGTAATGAAAAAACTCAAATATAACACGTTTATGCACTTTTGGAAGACGTGAATAAGTTCATCAAGAAAACCTTGTAAACATCATTATCGTTTTACGGGTGGTATTTAAACTTAATTGGGTCTGTGTACCCTTCCCAAGTATTTTTTCAGCACAGTTCCTGAAGCTGGAACATAGAATTAAGATTTTGATATGATTCTAAACTGAAGACTTTGACACTGGCATAAAGTAGCAACACTATTGCCATATGAAAAAAAAAACCCTTTAGGGAGTTGTTATTTGGCTACGGTTTACTGTGAGGTGGAGGTACTTCCATAGACGGGCTACTTTGATGCGCCCTACCTCTCTTAAAACATCCAGACCAAAACAAACAGACATGTTCATGCACACAAATGTTTGTCTTGTGTGTGCATCGAACCCATGAGCGTTGGTGTCAAAGTCGCGTCACTCACGACTGAGTCACCGAGCTCGTTAAAATATCTTTGCTCTACGTAACAATTAATTGTTTTTAGTAATTATTGCTAGCCATACTATGTCATATAACATTGTAATACGTAATACTCATAATTAAATTACTTCGTGTTATAATTATTGCAGACTAAATACTGCCTTTCGTCATTAAATTGTTACTTAATTGATGTCGCGATGGTGGGAAGCCGCACACATGTCTTGAACATCCAGAGTCTGTTGTTCATTTTTAAATGAACTTTTCACGTAGGCATTGGGTTATAGAAAAATTGGTTTGTTGTTAATTGCATTCTTAATTTTTCAAGGCCGACATGCAAGTCGGTTTTTTAGTTTTGTTATGACGGTATTGGTTTGCTGTTGTATAATAACAACAGCAAACCAATACCGTGGAAGTAATAGCATTCAATGCCAAACACATATGATTTGTAAGGAATATTTACTCATGAATCACG
The DNA here is from genome assembly GCA_947507595.1 of Pyralis farinalis. Lineage (NCBI taxonomy): Eukaryota > Metazoa > Arthropoda > Insecta > Lepidoptera > Pyralidae > Pyralis > Pyralis farinalis. The sequence goes on from OX382274.1 coordinate 22,077,274, forward strand.
TAGGAATATTAGTCGTACATCACGCAATACGGATTTGTCGAATAAAATTGTATAGAAAATTACGTACTACTATTCATTACATAAGAAGGGAACTCCATGCCCGTACAAGAAATAAGAATGCCTCGTTTCTCTACCGGTGATGGATTACTATCAAGATTCACGGAGTCCATTTTATCCAATTTTGGCGGTTGCTAAAAGATAAAGATAAAACTCTATATTTGTCATTGGGTCCAAGCGGGCGCTTAGACATGTCTTTATCATCATCATCTCAACCCGTATTGTGCGTGCTGAACATAGGCCTCCCCCTAGAGTGCTATTCGTCTCAATCCTGTGCCACCTGCATCCATCGATTTCTATATAGATCCTCGCTCCATCTAGTGGGGAGTTGTCCCACACTGCGTGTACCAGTACGGAGACGTCATTCGCGAACCTTTCTTCCCCAGCGGTTATCGGTTCTCCGAATCTATGTGGGCGTCCCACTGCCACTGCAGCTTGCTTATCCTTTGGGCTATGTCGGTTACCTTAGCTCTACTGCGGATATCCTCATTTCCGTCTGTTGACTTCTCACTCGTAGTTGGACTTACCTAACTGAATAACGTGCCCTAGGTAAACATCAAACATATCGACAACTTCAAGTTTAGTGTTTTCAACCGTGACTGGCATAGGTGTAACATGGTCATTCGACATGATCTAAGTCTTGTCCATGTTCATCTTGAGGCCTATCTGGTTGGAAACTATTGAGGTCATTGAGCATAGCGCTATGTTCCTCCAGCGATTTCGCCATGAAACTACGAGTATATCGTCGACAAAACGAAGGTGAGTGATGTGATGTATTCGCCATTGATGTTTATACAGTATGCTTTCCAGTCCAAGAGCTTTAAGACATCCTCCAATGCTGCGGTGAAGAATTTGGGGATATAACATCGTCCTGTCTTACACTTTTTGTACTTGAATCGATTTCGTACTCTGGTCCTGTACTTGAATACCTTATGCCTTACATTTTTTAAATATAATCTTATTATCTTCTCCTTCTTTCTTCTCGTATTTCCTAATCCATTAGGATTGCCTTGCCTTGATTCTTGTAATTTATTTTATTTAAATTCTATCTAAGCTTATTTGGCGAAGGTACTGACTGCCATCAGCCATGCAATTCTGTAAGAGCAAACATTCTTACATCCTCGGAAACATCGGCTGTTACAGCCTTGAACACAAAATAGCAATTCTTTGGTGTCGCTTTTCATGGTTGTGCGACACTAGCGCCGCAAGGCTGCGTTTGGAATTGGAATTCTACAAGGCAAACAGCCTCGCGTACGCTTACAGCCTTATAGAATACCAAATAATTTAGCCGTGATCGCAGTAGACGATGTCAAAGCTATGACATCTGTGATCACAGCGACGCACACAGCCATTACGAGTCGCTTAGAGAATTGCATGGCAGACTGCTACAGTCCAAATTGAAGACCAGACCTTTCTTACGTAAAGTTACACGTATTTCGAAATGTAATTTCTTGGACGTGCGGATTTCCTCACTATGTTTTCCTTCACCGCCGAGCTAGTCATAATTACAAATATGAACCTGAAACCAGTTAGTGACAAGGGTGGTTCTTTATCCATTATCACTGCTCTTTTGCGAGTGTACATTATATTCTCATATAACAAGTCTGGCCATAAATACTGTCTATCTATCTATTTATAACTTTACACCAAATCCCTTGCGGGGTAGGCAGAGAGAACCGAGCGCCATGTGACTCGATCCTTACATATCTCACTCGCTTCTTTAACATTCATTGCTCTTCTCATGCACGCTCGCCGGTTTCTAGGGCTCCTGACATCACCTTCTGATAGAACACGACCAATTTGGTCATGGTAGGTAAGTCTTGGCCTTCCCCGGCTCCTGCATCCTTCCACTTTTGCATTGTATATCTGCTTCGCCATTCTTTCACCTTGTATTCTTTCTACATGTCCGAACCAACGGAGCATGCCTCTTCTTATTTGAACACCGACGCTCTCTTTCAGACCAACTCTGTTTCTAACATCATCATTGCGAATACGGTCTACAAGCCTTACGCTACAAATTTTGCGCAGCGCTCGCATTTCGACCGCGTTTATTCTACTTTCATGCTCTTTCTGCCATACCCAGCTCTCGCTTCCATAAGTTAGCGTTGAGACCAACACTGCATTGTGTATAGCGAGTTGTGCGTTCTGCCATAAATACTGTTATATAGATTTATTCTTTTTTTCATCTCTTTAGCCGTATGTTCGTATCGTACTATCAACAGATATACCAACACATCCTCTGTTGAAGACCGTAAAAGATCGGGCCGACCGCGTGCTGTTAGAACTACAAAGGCTGTTAATGCTGTTAAAGCCAGAAAGCCGAAACCCCATTAGGAATCAAAAAATCTTATCACAAGAAATGAAGATTCCCGCTAGGTCTCTGTCGTGTATAATAAAACATGACCTGAAGCTCCGCGCTTATATATCCATCCATGTGGATCCATCAAAACGCCTTCTGTCCCGATACGCAGGTGAAAGGCACAAAACAGCTTCTTTACTGATGAAAAAATTTTCGCGATTGAAGATCACTACAACAAGCAAAATGAAAAAATACGCACACAGTTCTAAAAAAGCCGGCTAAATGATCGGAAAGGTACAACGTAGTCATCCTGCGTCTGTAATGGTTTGGTCGAATTTCTATTAGTCCGAGGGTTGGGATTGAAAGCTTCTGAGGTTTGTTTGTGCGGCGGGACTTAAAGAACTTAGTTCCAACCGCATGTACAGTTTCTATGAGACCGCTTTTTAACTCGTCGACGGAAACGCAGTTCTCTAGATCTTCGAAGCGATTTTGGAGTTCAAGCTGAAAGCTTTCGGGGGTTTGGTTATGGGCTCTTGAAGATCTTAGAGTAGACTTCATCATGCAGGACCTTTCCAGTCTAACATTGATATTCAAGACGCCTCTCGCCATACTGGGATCGCTACCGGTTTTCATGCTAGCGATCATGGAGACGTTATTGAATACTGTCTTCTGGTGATCAGGATAAAGTCTATTTCATTCCTTGTGGAACCGTCAGGGCTCATCCTGGTTACTGCAGCTTACGTCCATAAAAATCCAACAACTAGTTTAGAATTATTAGATTGTATACAGCCAGACACTAACGTACCAACCAAAAAATTCACTTTTGTGAAGTTGGAAGGTCTCCAAATCTATTTGAGACTATGGGATTACCCTAATAAAATAATTTTCAAAACCGTTCATAATTGGCGTGAAGTTATAGATAGATACCGCTGTTGATAGATGTGATTCAAGTTGAACAAAACATATTTGTGTTCATTGTAATAAATTAAACAATAAATTTTTTTTAGCATGTTAATGTGACTTTTAAGAAGAGTAAGGATAAAATATTAGCGGTTATTACCTCATTCTAGGAACATCTCGTCTACTCATAAGCTCTACGGTACTTACACCTAATTTAATCTAAGGTAATATTAATAAGGTAATATAAATTAACCTGTATTCCTCATGACATTGATCCATTTATAAACGAATCAAGGGTGACTTAAGAAATTAAGCTATGCTATCATCTAAAACATGAATTTCACCTTGGAAGACTATTAAATCTTCATAGCACACGCCCTCATAATTGACCTACTGTTTATTACGAGCAGTGTTTTAACCGCCTACTTTGTTATTAATAATATCCTGACGTAATAACCTATACGGCAAGTAAGTCCCAATGTTGTATAATTTTTTTACAAGCTTTCCACCATAAATATCAAAATCTCCATTGTCTATATAAAGAATGGGTGTATAGTTACAAAGCAAATGCCAAGGTGAAACGCTGCAGTGAAAGCGCGGCCGTCCTGCGCAAATAATCCGAAAAGCCCTAAAAGTTATTAAGCTTTTTCTGTTATCAGCGTTGCGGGAAGGTAGGGCTGCTTTGTTGCTTTAGCTGAAATGCCAGGCGTGGCTCGTGACGTCACCGGCCGGTGAAATGGCGCGACATTTCGCGGTAGATTCGCCACGCCCGCACCCACCCTAATCTCAGTCGTAGCAGGGTTGTCCAATCACCCCTACGACCGGTGCTCTAATTGAGAAATGGCCTAATTCAATATGTATAAGGTGGATTATATTCATATGTTCTGCAACATTTACCGCTGTCGCTGTTGTGGTCATTAACGTGATTCCACAGCTCAATGTTAATAAATCATTGTTCTGGCCTATTATAACTACTTGACCTATATTCGATTGACTTTGAGTTACATCTGGAATACAATCACTCTTTTCCAGTAAAAAGTGTAAATTGATATTTTTGACAAGCACACCTTTTGCAAGATAAAAATATCAAGTTTTTATTTACATTTATCAAATCGATTACTAGTCCTGAAATGTGGCACTGTAACAGACGGCCGTTGTCCCATGTTTTCCGGTTTGGTATGGAACCCTAAAAAAATGAACTACATATTAGAAATTTTAGTTACAACCAGGTCTGTTCATTTTCCTCTAATTCACAAAGTAGATGACTGCCCTTTTGCTGCGAGTGACATACATGATTAGTGCAAGCTTCAATTTGAATTGATATGAGTTTAGATTGCGTGAGTGAAGATAGTTAGATGCAGCCATACATTCTGGAAGCCACAAAACGGTCATGTACTGTGTAATAGCACTGTATTATTTTAAGAGAGGTAGGGCACATCAAAGCAGCCCGTCTGAGGAAGTACCTCCATCTCAAAGAAAATATTATCCACCTGAAGGTTTGTTGTGTTCCTGCGAATGAGTGAGGTTACTGATGAATTCCTAAGATGTTATGTGTAGTAGCATTGCCCGAGGGGTACTTAATGTATTGCATGAGTTGTAACATTACTAGTTGAAAAGAAAAGGGAGTTCTAAAAAGAGTTACAAATTTATTATAATAATATTAAGGCTATTATTCACAGTAATATATATATATATATATATATATAAAGGGTTTCTTAAAAGTTCGGCTAATTTAAATCTTTAAGAACTCGCGAGTGAAACGAACTAGCGCGTAGTTCACTGTCCACGCACAAGCACCCGCGAATGTAGTAAGCGGCCGCTGACTGTAGTGGGCCGCCGACTGTAGACGAGCACGCCAGCGAACCAGCCAGCACGCAGATCCGTGAGGGACTCACGGACGTCGCAGTCCAAGATGCAGAAGATGGCAGGAATCGTTGGGGACAGCCTTGCGGTCCAACACTGCAGCGGTAAAAGATGCCGGCCGCCGTAGTCCACCGCGTAGCCAACACATCAGGGGCTGGTGGTCTCAGACGCGGTACACCGCGCGTTCACGATGAAATCCTCCTGTAGACTGCCTTGTTTCCTCGTCGTTCGTCTATTCAACATCTTTAATTTTAAATATTTGAATTTACAAATTAATTTTTACTACCTATTTTGACAATTGACATTTCATAGATGTATAGAAAGACAATAAAAAAGGTTGGAAATATTACAGAGTTCATAGGCTACGGTAACCATTTTACATCAGGTGGGCTGTTTGCTTGTATGCCTCCCGATGGTGTATAAAAACCTACCTATCAATAATAAATCACATCTACAAGTGACACTCTAGATATCATTTTCTAGTGGCCAGACTGACTAGTTGTAAAAAAGGTCCCTTTACTTTACTTTCCTTTTTAGGTAGAAGAATTTGAGAAATTAAAGTATTATATGTTTTACAAGCAGACCCGACAGATATTGCTTTGTTCGAAAATTAAAACTAAGTCCTGTAACCCAATCGCAGCACCACCTACTGCATCCTAATGCACTTAAACCCACACAAAATTTCATCAAAAACCGGTCCAACCGTTTAGTACGAGTTGAGTGACATACACACGGACATAAGAATAATATATATAAAGATAGAAATAATAAAAGTAGACTAATTTTGTCAGCCAGCTCCAGCCCAGTAAGCAGAACCGGCCCAGTGAATAGTGATAGCCCAGTGGACAAAGAACTGGCCTGTTGACCAATTACTGGTCCCCGGTTTGAATCCTGGTACATACGAATTTAGTGGTACATGCCCATGTACCAATAAATTCGTATTTTCGGATTTATGTACATGTTTGTACTTATCACTCGTTCGGCGGTGAAAGAAACCATCGTGACGCAACTCGCACGGCCAAGAAATTATATTTTGAAAGACCTTGTAGGCAATCGTATTTAAGAAATATCAAATTTTTACCCCGAGTACAAAATCAGCTTCTAACGTTTAGTAGGAAACGGGATAACGTTTCCTAATCCATTAGTATTGGACCTAAGCCTGAGGTTTTGGCGAAGATGGCGTTTTTTACATGGAGCAATTGTAAAATGTAACGTAATGTCCATGTAAAAATCGACGTCTTTGCTTTAATCGCTAGGCTTAAGTTGTAGACCCCACCAATTCTAATAGATTAGGAAACGAGATGACGCTAAGAAGACATCGACTTTAGGGATGACGGTGAAACATTACAATTTATGTCAATGTAAGTAACTAATGCCGACGAGCTCGGTGGCGCAGTGGTGAAACGTGTTGTTACGCTACTTTGACACCAACGCTCGTGGGTTCGATTCCCACACAATACAAACATTTGTGTGCATGGACAAGTGCTTTTCTTGGTATGGGTATTTTCTATGTACGATAAGTATGTATTTACGTATGTTTATCAGTTGTCTAGTACCCATAACACAAGCTTCGCTTACCTTGGGGCTAGGTGGCGCTGTGTAATTTGTCCGACAATACTTATTTATTTATATACAGGTTCGCCTAGTTTGGACGCCAGTGTTGTAGAGTTGTAAATGTATCTGTAATATTTTTATGCACAAATACATAAATAAACTTTAAATAATTGTAATTGTAAAAGTAGATCTATGATATTTCAAACGATAATTATATAATTTAGGGAATTATTTGGTTTTCTGGGAGGTGGCGTTACTTCTCTAGTGGGGTTGTTTTGATGAGCCGTATCTCTCTTCAAACATGTACAACTGTAATGTAACACATATATTTATTGTAATATATATTGACCATGAAAAAAAAGACCCATATTGGCAAGTTTCTTTTGGCATTTCTTCTTAGCCAATGGTTATTTTCGAAATGCTGGTAGATTAGAAAAGAGAGATTAAAAGTAATAAAATACTATGGAAAATTATTAAGATACAGTATGATCTAATTTAAACAATGTAAGACGTGTCTAAGTGTCCGTAAGGACCTAAAGGCACATAAATGTTTTTTTTTACATAATAATTTTGTTCAGATTATAAACAGTAATAGTTATCGTGAAATTATATATACGTATATTTTAACTCCGAGTCCCTTGCTAGTAGGTACCCCTACTTACTTACAGTAAAACTTGTGTAAATATAAGGTTTATTATATATACACATATATATATATATATATATATATATATTATTGATTAATATTTGACTGACAAAGATGTCTGGAAATAATTCACAGCGCATGCATGGTTATTATTATTTTTTTATCATTTTATTTTTTGTCACTTGTCATCATCGTAAATGTATTTTTTTATACACCGTTGGGAGGCATACAAGCATACGGCCCACCTGGTCTAAAACAGTTACCGTAGCACATTAACGCTAGTAATATATTAAGTATTAATCGCGCAATGCTCTGCTGCTTACACAGCAATTCTTAGGAGCTGACTGGTAATCACACGCAGAAATACAACAACTGTCTAGGCTAAGGAGTTGTTATTTGGCTGCGGTTTTCTGTGAGGTGGAGGTACTTCCCCAGACGGGTTGCTTTGATGCGCCCTACTTTTTTTAAAACATCCAGACCAAGTCAAACAGACATGTTAATGCACACAAATGTTTGTCTTGTTTGGGAATCGAACCCACGAGCACGAGCGTTTGTGTCAAAGTGCGAGTCGGACTCGCGCACGAAGGGTTCCGTACCATCCCTAACCCATAAAATAGTACAGTTTCTCCCTCTATTTCTCTGCACTGACATTTTGGCCTCTAGAAATAAAACTATAAATGCGATTGAGATGCGGTTTTCACCAGAAAGTCAAACTAAATTGCATCTTTCTAATGGTATCAAAATGGAGTTAATTTGATAACCGAAAGTATTTAAAAAAGTACATTTTGTACTTCCAGGTTGTAATTACAGTCATCGGTCATTTGTATAGAACAGTAATAACAAAAGCGTAAAAGTAGTGGTGGGATTTGCGCGAAGCGCGAACTCCAGCACTTGTTATCTATAAAAGCGGCAATAAAAAAACACGTTTGCTGTATGGGAGCCCCCTTAAATATTTGTTTTATTTTAATTTAATGATTTATACTTAAAGTGAATATATAACTAAATTTTTTGTGAATATTTCAAGCGTCTACCTGTTGCCGTTATCAATATCGAGCAAAAATGAGCAAAAAAATCGCGTTTGTTGTATGGGAGCCCCCTTAAATATTTAATATATTCTATTTTTTAGTATTTGTTGTTATAGCGGCAACAGAAATACATCATCTGTGAAAATTTCAACTATCTAACTATCACGGTTCATGACGGACGGACAGCGAAGCCTCAGTAATATAATCGTAATCCGTTTTACCCTTTGGGTATGGAACCCTAAAAATACCTATAAGGGTTGGTTTGTTTTCATATTTTTTCCTTGCTTCATCGCCAATGGTCAGTGTAGAAATGTTGTTAAATTATAAAAAGAATCCCACCAAAAACATTCTGTAAAAAACTAGCCAAGTCTCGACGGAGCTGCTTGTTTATCTCTAAAAAGTAATGAAATCTAGACAAAGTCGTGCCACGTCTAAGGTTCCTTACTGCGATTTCTTTATTGTTATAGTTAATGTTGTGTGACTTGGCCGTTGAAAATTCTTTATACGTTAGTGGGTACAAGTCAATTTTGTTTACACGTAATGTTATATCTGTTGTAACTACCTATGTTTATTAAGCGAGATAATAGCCCATACTGGTATTGGTAATTGGACGCTAGTGTCTCATTTTAGGATGTTGTTGATTGTGCAACACATGCATTCAGCATTGACAATGCTGACTTCTGCTCTCTTCTTTTTGGAGCGTCAAATCGACCACCGATCCAATATAAAATAGACGTACAGACGGACTTCTATCAATGATTAGAAGTCCGTCTGTACTGGAAATATTTTTTTATATTGTTTGTTTCAGGCTCGCCTATACGTAAGTATTATTGAAATCCGCAGCTTTATCAAGCCTACAATTGACTGGTTATTGAATCAACGTTTTCCAAGTGGCAATTTTCCATCGTCAATGGGTAGCGGTTCTGGCGACAGATTGGTGCAATGGTGTTATGGAGCACCTGGTTTTGTACCCTTCAACGGCCAAGTCACACAACATTAACTATAATAATAAAGAAATCGCAGTAAGGAACCTTAGACGTGGCACGACTTTGTCTAGATTTCATTACTTTTTAGAGATAAACAAGCAGCTCCGTCGAGACTTGGCTAGTTTTTTACAGAATGTTTTTGGTGGGATTTCACTTCTTTTTGTAGAAACGTGGACATATTGATTTATTTTATTAGATTTTCTTATTTGACACAGTTTTTTTCTCATAGTAGAAGGGGGCATTATCATATCTCTAATACAGTTGAGACCAGCTGAGGGTTCTTCATTAGATACTTCAGACCTTCGATTTTTGACATCAAATGAAGCGGCCCACCAAGTTGAACATTTTTTGTAAAGGCGGTATGTCGCTGTCTCTAATAGTTTAGTTGGGCTCTTGTGTTTTCTAATCAGGGTCACCAGGTACTCCAGATCTTCGATTATCCTAGTTTTTATAGTTTTCCCTCTATGTGGCCATTAAACCCTAACTCTGTACCAAATTTCAGCTCTCTGAGTTTATGGGGAGTACTAGTTCTATTTTGATGATCATGAGTGAGTGTCATAAATGCGAAACTTTGCTTTCGCTTAACTTCGGAACTAAATGACCTACAGACTTGAAATTTTGGATTTTAAGTATGTGATTATAGCTTACTGGATGACGAAAATTTCTGCGTTCTGGTCTTATCCAGAGGTTCTCCAATAGGGGCCTGAAAATGCGGCGAAATGGTTCCAGTAAAGGATGGTACGGCAGTGTTTGCTTCGCGCTCGACTTGGCGGGGGCACTGCCGTGCCCCCTGATCTGAAATACTATACGGCGAGAACAAAAGCTTGTCGATTAACTATTTTGTAGTTTAGCAAGATTTAAATTTATTTCATGTTACAAATTATGTAAACGTAATTTATAACTTAATTTGTACCATGAAATACCAAATTACGTAAACATAATTTGTAACGTGAAATAAATCGTTAAAAAAGTTAAACAAAAGCTTTTAAAAGCAATATAAAATAGGTACAATAAAACTTTAAAAAAATGTAAGATGTCTAAGTGTCCGCGATCTTGGTCTAATGTAATATTCTATTTATTAGTTAACTTACATATCACGCGCATCTTGACTAATTTTATTAATTTGTTTTTTATAAACACAAGCGTACGGCCTGCCTGACATAAGTCTGCATTATTAACATGACACGTTTTGCAAACACGTTGAGTGGGCGTAAAATATAATTCAAAGATTCGACAACATATGATTTTTGTTGTAATTCTAATATATTATTCAATCAGGCCGCGGCATCCATGACATTGATCTATACTTCTATAGAGTATAAAATTTGAATAAATAACGCGACTTTTGTATTGTTATTAACGAATTTTTTGTTTGTTACAGGTTTTTCACCATGGCGACCACGGCTGTCCATCCAAAGACTGGTATACGATTATTCGTTTAGCTTCAGGTTAGTACATCGGAACTTATATAAAACTCTTGGCCTTATATAATCGCTTATTGGCCTTTAGCTTTTTTGGAATGAATAAATTTTAAAATTATATCTAACATATTAGGCAACGTGGTTATGTAGCAGCAGCTGTAGCCTCCGTTAAGCCGTCTGTTCCGGCTGTTGTCAATGGATGGCAGTCTATAGATACAAGGATTTGGATGCCTTGAAAACACTAGTCAATTTGCTTATGGGAGTAACTTAGCATTATCCCATTTCCCAATACATTGACTTGGTCGGCTACCTAAATCTAAGGATTTGGCGAAGATACAGATTTTTACATGGAGCGACTGCCGTCACCGTCAGCCCTCCGCCCTCCACAACCCAGGGGGAAAACCAGCAGGCATTCACATTTGGCACGGAAACTTCACAATCGTTAAAATTACTTAATGTTTGGAATTTACATGTAACGAATATATTCGTCGGAAAAATTTCGCGAGCCTACATGCTCTCGAAAATATATCGAATCAAAATGGCGTAATTTTAGAAATTAAGAAGAAGAAGTCATTTTGACCCTAAATCGTAATTTCCATGGATTCAAAACGCATTCAAAAAGATTTCGATTTCGTAACGTACATTGCGTACTGTGTAACTGCAAATGATATTGAAATACATTTCCGTGCAAACAACTCGGATTCAGTATAACAACTAGGATTCGAATGACAATTTTCCGTGTCGATGTGAATACGCCTGGTGATTATTCTTAGGTAAGGTCACACGTCTTTCGAAATATTATTTCTTAGACGTGCGGGTTTTCCTCACGATGGGTTTCCTTCATCGCCGAGCAAGTGATTATTTACAAATATGTACATGAATCTGAAAACACAAATTTAGTGGTACATGCCAGGAATCGAAATGGGGGCCTGTGGGTCACTAGGTCGGTTTCGTTACTGCTATTTAGACGATCCATATTCTAGTAAATGAATGTGTTGTTCCCGAATATTTCTTTATATACATCTTCTTCTCTAATATATAAAAATCGGCCAAGTGCGAGTCGGACTCGCGCACTAACGGTTCCGTACCATTATCTATAAAAACAGCAAAATAATCACGTTTGTTGCATGGGAACCCCCCTTAAATATTTGTTTTATTTTAATTTAATTATTTATTCTTAAAGTGAATATATAACTAAATATTCTGTGAATATTTCAAGCGTCTACCTGTTGCCGTTATCAATATCAAGCAAAAATTCACGTTTGTTGTATGGGAGCCCCCTTAAATATTTATTTTATTCTATTTTTTAGTATTTGTTGTTATAGCGGCAACAGAAATACATCATCTGTGAAAATTTCAACTATCTAACTATCACGGTTCAAGAGATACAGCCTGGTGACAGACGGGCGGACGGACGGACGGACGGACAGTGGAGCCGCAGTAATAGGGTTCCGTTTTACCCTTTGGGTACGGAACCCTAAAAATGAATGTTTGTCTGTATGTCCTCTATGGACTCAAAAACGGCTGGGCAGATTTTGATGAAATTTTCAGTAAATCTTCAGGTGAGCCCAGCAGGTGATCCTGTGAAGTTTGATAACGATTGGATCACCCGTGCGAAGCTGGGTCGAGCAGCTAGTCGTTTAATATTTTCGTCAATTATCTTACTAACTTTTAATATCCAATTCAAATCGGGGGTTCGTGGGTCATTTTGGGTAGCTATCAATATAATCACGGCTATTGTTGCCTTAGCAGGTGTTTATTGTTCGGGGTGTCCTCGCCGTTGATGGATGATGCCATCTTTTATGTTGATATGACCTAAATGTGGCGGCGACATGGATTGTCTCATTCTGGTAAATATGAGGGTGCGTCTGTTCAATACCGGCCTTAGTTCATGTTGAATCTAGGTTAATATCCACCCTAGTAATTCCATTTCATAGTTAATTAATTTAGATGTAACAGCGCCTTAATTAATGAGTAGCTTACTGTGAAGTAATTAAATGGATGTAGGAGCCGAGAAAGACCAGGATACACCTACCACGACCGAATTTGTCGTGCTTTATCAAGGTGATGTCAGGAGCCCTAGGAATCGGTGAGCGTGCGTGAAAGGAGCTATGAATGTTAAACAAGCGTGCGTGGTGTGTAAGAACGGCGACTGGTCTCTGCATTCACCGTAAAGGGTCTGGCGTGACGTAGAATAAAAATATTTTTTTATTCAATGTCTGGAGGCACAAAATACATACAGCCCGCTTGTAATAAATTATATAATGTGAAGAGGCGAACTGCATGCGAGCAGAATTGCTGCTTTATATTTGATGTCTTTACACGAATAAATAAAATATTTATTGTATTTGAATATTAGGGGTTAAAGTATGAAATTGCCGATTTGTACTGAAAAATTAAAACTCATTTTTTCAAAGATGTAACATATTTATTTAATCAAAATATTTACTCTAATTGTCTATACATTACTGCCATCTAATCGGAAATTTATTTATGCCTTTGCGATAGAACTAGATTCGACAAACTGTGTGAAAGCATTTTGTACTGCCCCCTGGGAAGAAAAGTTTTTACCACGTAGAAAATTGCCCAAATCACAAAAAAAGATGGTAGTTAGTTGGAGCAAGGTCTGGCGAGTACGGAGGATGACGTATGCTCCTGTAGACTTACAACGGTTATCATGGAGCAATAATGGTGAAGATTGATTCTCGTGTCGGGGCTGTTTCACGAGAGTTTCGCCGTCATTGTTCGAAGTTCGGCGCAGTAAACATCTGCTGTTATTGCTTGACCAGACCGGAGAAACCTATAGTGAATAACGCCATGAAGAGACCACCAAACAGTTACCATTACCATTTTACTTGTAAGCTTTGCTTTTAGGGCACTGTTACGGCGTTTGTCGCTTACGGTTATCGTAAAGAATCCACTTTTCCTCACATGTCACAATTCGATCCAATATTCTTTCATTTACCGATTCAACAAGGCAACACAAGTTAAAACACGCATTTCTTTCTGCAGCCTAGTCAAATCATGATGCACCCATTTTTCATATTTTTTTATCTTATTGATTTGATGCAAATGAGTCAATATTGTAGGTAAGGTAATGTTAAATCATGCCGCTAATTCCAGGGCAGTTTGACTCGGATCGGCTTCCATCATCTTCTTCAATTCAGCGTTATTCACCTGTGTGGGCGGTCTTCCACAAAGTTCGTTCTTCGAGTCGGAAGTGTCCATTACGAAAGCGTTTAGTGAACTCCTCTTCAAACGCAGCGTTGATATTGCGAGCCGTTTCTGCGGCCTTAGATCCGCGTCGGAACTCGTATTCAAAAATTACTCGGATCTAAGCTGAATAAAAAAACAATTGAAATTCGAAAATCAATTGTTACACATTTTTAAAAGAAAAACCTCATAGGTGTAAAAAGTTTCACTCGAAAATCTTGCATCATGAAGGTTTAATGTCAATTCAAAGTATCTATTACTATAAAACGGCAATGTCACACTTTAATCCCTATTATTAACATTGAACTGCCTCCCCGCTAGGAACTTTACGTTTTTTTTGCTGCACCTCTGCTGCTAACAGGAAATCTTTAGGAGCTTACTGATGACCTCACTCACACGCAGGAACACAACAACCCTCTAGGGAGATGTTATTTGGCTGCGGTTTTCTGTGAGGTGAATGTACTTCTCCAGGCCGGCTGCTTTGAAGCTCCCTACCTCTCTTAAAAACATCCAGATCAAGATAAACACACATGTTCATGCACGCAAATGTCTGTCCTGTGTGGGAATCGAGTTCACGAGTGTTGGTTCGATTCCCACTCCCGCTCGTCCAACGTGAAGTTATAGTTATTAATATCAATTGAAATATTGCAAGTTTGCCGGTTTTACAGCTAATTTCATGGAATCTCTTCAATTAGTAGAATTTTAGTCTTGAACTTTGAATCACGCTTACATTTGAGGCATAGTAACATGACCCAAAATATCCACCGCGCATTTCGTTTTCTAGTCAGAAACTACACTTGTTATTTTTATAGGAAAAATGTGCATGCGTCTTAAATATAACATACTTATGAGAACGTATGCATGTATTGATTTTTCTTTATGGTACTGTCTACATGGTAAAAGTAAAGTCGTACTCAGTAACATCGACCGCATGGCGAATGCCACTTTTTTTCTCATGCACTATATGTAGCCGTTCCCACCGTAAAAATATAAAATCGTCAAGAACATGCTTGCGGATCTTTTTTTACTAACACTAAGGTGGCAAACAAGCGTACGGCCTGCCTGATGGTAAGCAGTTACCGTAGCCTATTGGCATTTGCAACACCAGGGGTGTCACTCTTGCGTTGCCAACCCTGTAAGAACCTCTTCACGCCTTTCTTGAAGAACCGCATACTGTAGTCCCTTGGGAAAACCTCGGCAGGAAGCTCAAGATTGTTACAATGCCGCTTTCTCTCTCTATCTTTCTCTTTTCTTAACGTAGTGTAACTACACACATCAAAAAAATCTAGGGATCAAGCATTTCTATGCGGATTTCTTGAGATTGAGATGTATATATAGATCCTTTTTGGTGCATTTCATAATTTGAAACAGGAACTGTCAATCAAATTCGAGTAAAAGATGAAAATCAGCTGTCAATATTTTCCCTATAAAAACATACAACGCATTGAAGACATTATTAGTGCTACTGTTTCCCTACTACTGATTAAAACCAACGTTATTATGGAGCGGCGACGCCATTTAAGCAGGGAAGAAATGCTCAGAGCCGTGGGAATGATAGAAGCTGGTTCCCGGCAACGTACTGTGGCTTTAGCTCTGAATACAAGTCAGAGTGTTATCAGTCGAATTTGGACACGTTACCGAAGCACTGGTACCGTGGCTGAGCGCCATGGAGGACGGTATCACTGCACCACACGGAGACAAGACCGATACATTCAAATCACAACTCGAAGAGCTCCAACAATAACCGCCATGATGTTAGCCGTGACGCTTCATCACTCTTCAGGGAACTTAATTAGCGACCAAACAGTCAGAAACCGCTTGCATGAAGTGAACCTTCATTCCCGAAGACCGCTAAGGGTACCACCTATAGCAATGCACAATCGTAGGATTCGATATCAATGGGCTCTTGAACACAGAAATTGGGCAGAAGAACAATGGCGTTTCGTGTGCTTTTCTGATGAGTCTCGTTTTGGTATGAGACCGGATACAAGACGTATACGACACTGGAGAACCCCTGGACGCCAACAGCGATTAAAATCCTGCCAGGAAGTCCATCCTTATAGTGGTGGAACCATCATGGTATGGGCGGGTATTTGGATCGGCGGAAGAACTGAGTTGATTTGGATCAGAGGCAACCTCAACGCTCAAATTTATGCTGAGACGATTGTATCAGACGTCATCGTTCCTCTACAAGTGCAAATCGGTCCCTTATTTCAGTTAATGCATGATAATGCACGACCGCACACCGCAAGAGTTGTAAGACAGACTCTTGCCGCAGCTAACATCAATATTATGCCCTGGCCTGCTCAGTCGCCAGACTTGAACCCGATTGAGCATGCATGGGATATGCTACAGAGAAGAGCTCTGCCGAATATGGAGGGTATCCAGTCGCAAGAAGACCTTTTTTTGTTGTTGCAACGAACATGGGCGGCCATTCCACAGCGTGATTTGGATGAACTCATTTTGAGTATGCCAAACCGATGTTCTTGTGTTGTTAGTGTTCGCGGTAGAAACACGGATTATTAATTGTTTAAGTTACCCAATAAAATTTTAAAGAAAACTGTTATTTCAGTCTTTTTTTCGAACTTTAATGTTAGTGGTTCAAATGTCAAAAATCCCTTTATTATGAAAATGGCAAATTTCTTTATTAATGCAAAGGTGACTTGGTTTATCGTTACTGTAGACAAACTAAAACACTTTATTTGATGAATCCTTAAAGAAAATTTTAATTAATATCAATCAGGAGAAAAGTTATTGCAAAAATATATGTTGATCCCTAGACACTTTTGATGTGTGTATATTACTTATCGGAAGCTGGGATTAAAATTTTATTAAATTCTACCGCTTTTCTTGAAAATACTTAATACCAAAAGTGTTGAATTTAATATTTTTTGATACACCGTCAAGTATCAAACATTACGATCCCTTTGATGTGAAGCGGTTACCGTAGCGTATAATTATATAATCACTTGTAGTTCAAGAAGTATCGACTATACGTTCTTATACTCGCTTCTACCGCGGCAAAATCCCGCAGGAATTTGCTGGTAATCTCACTCACTCGTAAGAACACAACAGCTGTCCAGTTCACTTATTTGCTTGCTGTATTCTGTGAAGTGCCGGTGCTTTTCCGACCTGACTTAACTACTCTTCCCAGCGGTCTTCTGTTGCAGATAAAGCAAATCCAATGGTAAAAATTTAATATCGTTCTCGTTTTCTCTCTTTCATATACTTATTATTGTTATCATCCCCTTCAGCATCAAGCGTTTTGCCATTGAATCGTCTTTTATCATTAAGGCTAGTGTTGTCGTTTATCCGCACACTTCTTGTTCAAATCTCTTACTTGAACTGCACAGTATTGAGCAGGTCACCGATAATCCGTTGGCACGACAATATGTCCCAGAGGTCATTTTCACAACTCTCAAATGCTTTCTCAAGATCTACAGAATTGCAGCAAACTTACTGGTTTGTAACACGATTCTTCTCCCCAATTTTGCAGAGTCAAAATATTATTTCCTGCATCCCCTTTTATTTCGGAATCCGTCCTGTGGCTCCCATAGCATTTCATCGGATTTCATTCTCATACTCTTTTCAGTTATTTTAGCATACATTTTTGCTACAAAGCTTATTAAACTGATAGCCTTATAGGCAGAATTCATTCGTGTCCTCTTGCCTTTATGCACGTCGTCAACCCGTTTGGATTCTTTCGGTTCTCCATCACAAATTGCTTGCTTACGACCACTTTGCAGTACTAAAAAACGTAGTATTGTCTTAGGTTTTCGCGATTGTTACACATTGAATTAAACAATTTTTAACGGAAGTATCGCGTATTTTATTTATTTTGTTGAACCTGACGTTTCGAACGCTTTGCAGCGTCCGTGGTCGCAGGAAGACTAAGGTGGTATTTGTCTTACATTAGTTATTCAATTATTACATCTACCGACATGGATGAATTAATTATATATGTTCCGATTCACACAAAAATCGCTCACAGTGTCCGAACATTTTTTAGATCTTTGGGTTTGGGACTTGATTATTTTTAGGACTTTAGGAAATTACATCCGGAACTAAAAAACGTCCCGGGTGTAAATTCAACTCCAGTTCCAGTTTGATTATCTCGACCGTATCAATTCCATTTTTCCAGATTCGTATCGACTATTTAATTTTTTATACGAATTTTTTTATTTGCATATTTTTATACGAATGCAAAATATGCCCATGCGATATTAAAACAATTTCAATGACCACACAGGTGACGAAACATTTGCCTACGAATCGTATTGTCAGCGGCATAGGTGTATGCGTATTTAACGTTTCGATTCTCGAAGAAGCTAACATCAGGCTAAAGGAACTGTTTTGAGAAGAAAAAAATATAAAACCTTAATTAGTATATACGATGTTTGTCACTGCGTCGTCATACCTACACGGTCCATCTTGTCATACTTAAATAAAATATTGTGTGAAATACACGTACTTGACTAAGGCCGTTTAAAAATTTATGGATGAAAATATACAACATCTGTTCTGTGACATATTTCGTACATGTAAATGTATTATGAGTAAAATTCCAATGACAATATTGTTGTTATAGTTTGTATTTTTTGTGAGCTGACATCATAGCTTGACAAGTACTTGTGTAGTACCTACTTAATTGAAACTAACTTCCGCCCGCGGAGTCGTCCGCATACGATTCCACTTATCGCGATTATAAGTAACCCTCGCCGTCTATTTGAATTACGCGCAGGTGAGATTGGCGTTGGCTCCATACCAAGCTCGGTTTAAAAGTGTTTGTTTGCCATCCGATGTACTAAAGACTGACTAAAGTCGGTAAGGCAAATACAGGCATTTATTGCTTGTGTTCAGAAATTGTGTCGCGACTACAACAAACTATTCAAATATCTGGATATTTTTGATGTTACCTTGGCATACTAAATAAACTGATTGTATAGTACCTACTATGAAAACTTTTTGTGTCATTTCTTTTTAGTGTTCTAGATCAAAATAGAAAAAGAAAAACACATAAGTACGGGTTTTTCGTAGTTATCTGACCATAGACATCAATAAGAAGTCAATGTTGTGGTTTAAATATGGAAAGGTAATTCTGACCTTAGGCGGTAGGTCAGGGTGTCCAGATACGCTGCCCAAATGAATTGTGTATGTGTTTTTCGTCCCATACCTTTCACACCACGACTATATTTTTTAATACGGAGAGCTATGAACATATTTTTCAAAGCACAAAGGATTCGAAACGGTCAAAGATAAGATTAACATCGTCTGTATGTGTATCGTACCGTTGCGAAACAGTTCAGCGCAATTGAAAAGTCAGTTCCATTCCGTAAAAAGTTTTACCTGCAATTGGAGGGATTTTTAGCATTAGTCAGCTAATAATATAATAAAATATTTGTGAAATAAAAAAAATACGTTGGATTTAATAATACTCGTATATATGTTTCATTTTTGTATAAGCCAAGAAGATAGAGATATTTTATTCGCTAGGCGATAAATAAAAACCCGTTTTTAATTTGTTGTTTCTTTTTTGCAGCAAAATTTTGAGGAAACTGATAATTAGTAATTTTAATTTTTACAAAAAAATTTTGTATTGCGGAAATATATTGTAAATCTTACCCATTTAACCTGTTATATCCAGAATTTAACCTAGTTATTATCTAGTTACTTGGAAGCTACTATCTAATAACTAGGGAAAATTACTTACCTAAGTATCCATGGTGTATGTAACCTGAAGAATTCCTTAAATGTTATTTTATAAAGTGAGAAGAAAACGCCCTGTTTCTTATAGTGCCAGTTAGTAGGGTCACGAATGAATTTTAGGAAACTCTAGTTTTCTTATTTTTCTTGTTGTTAGTTACATTTACAAAATTTAAATAACTTTAATGGCAGAAAAATAAGAAACACACCAAAATTTATTTTAGTTCTACATTACTTATTTATTATATGTTACCCTACACCACTTCTGATATTATGTAGACTTACATGTGATCATGTATTTATGTGGGTTTTCTTGTTAACATATATCTACACATTAAACAAACACTTCCCGCTTACACAGATATGGTCTCTCCCATAACCCACCACTCGATTACACAACCATCCCAGAAGTAATTGTAAATGTACCTAGTAGTAAATTTAATTCTCCAATCTATTCTTTGAAATAATTGTACTGTGACACCACATGAGGGAAGAGCATTGGAGTACTGAGATACAGGCCCCCGGGCCTAGTTCAGAGGCTCCAGTCTCACACAATCATATGATACCGCACATATTGTATATTTAATTTGTATTTAAGATTGTGGAGAAAATAAATAAACAAGTTCAATCACAGAAGAATCGAATCAAACTTAATCATTCCTCGCAATTAAATTTGATTCGGTTCTTCTGTGGTCGATAAGCACAAATTTCAAAAAGAAAAATATATATATCTAGTTTTTAAAACTCAAATCATTTTGTTCTTCAATTCTTCATTCTGTTCTTTTTTATATATTTTTCATTTATGCTTGAATGAAAACTCCCCTTAACATCCAAGTAAAAAACATTTCCCGTAAAATTTTCTTGCGCTAAACATTTTTTTCTGGTATACAAAATTTATTTCAAAAATTTAAAGTCTAAGTAGTGACCACCAGAATAACTTTTTTTTTATATAACTTTTTTTTATGTAACAAACACGAGTAAGGTCCGGATGATGAGGAAGGAACGACGAAATAGATTTACAGCGCGAAATTAGAAGGAGCGGAGGAAGGCCAATAGTCTTATCATGATCAAATTGGTCGTGTTTTATCAAAAGGTGGTGTCAGGAATAATAGGAATCGGCGAGTTTGAATGAAAAAAATATTAATGTTCAATAAACAAGTGATGTGTGTAAGGATTGGGTTATGTGGCGCTTGGAACTCCCTGTCTACCCTGTCTATTAACGATTGTAAAAAACAATCGTTAATAAAATCAGTAAATTTATTCTCTCAAACATCTATGAAAAACGTGGGCTTTACATTTTTTATATATGACTAAACAAATTATAACTTGAACCATATCTTAATATCCTTCAAGTAAACGGGAGTTATTTGTTTATTGTTAAACCATTCAGGAGTTTGTAAATACGGTACGATACACTCAATACTCATATTTGATAAGTTTAAGATGGTTTAAGTCCATGATGTCACTTTTTGAAGCGGCTAAAAATTTGTAAAAATTAAGGAAAGTTTACCTAACTTGAGTTTATCATACTCTTTATCATCATCATAATCGAAGTATGTTTTTTTTTAATTGTGAGATGAAAGCTAAGTAAATTTTACATAATTATATCACAAAATATGACCATGTCTGGGTTTTGTAGTTTGCTAAATCTTTTTCAATTCATCTCTCAATGATCTTTTAAATTACCACAATATAAGTAAAGTTCTCTTTTCTATTCTTTTTTGAAATCTTGATAAAATATTAAAATTTATATTTATCTTACGTTTCGTAAGTTGATATTTTTTATTTATCATTGAAGAGATAAATTACAATGTTTTATCAATTTCTTTTTTAATTATTCAATAGAAACTATGAAACTTAATAGAAAAATTGCAACAGTGCCGAACATAACTACGGAAGTTATGTTCGGCACTGTTGCAATTTTTATTCTATTTATTTTTCGAATTATAAGACTTAAAAATGATAGGTGTTTAATATTCAACTTCACCTAGTCAAATATTTTTATATACATTATTTTTTTAAGGCCATCATGTTAAATTTATTGTGTGACAGACCCTTGGTTGTCCTTCGTAGTCAATGATTGATTGATCATCAAAATTTCATACAAGTTAAACCAGTAAGCTACTGATAAGTTGCTGTGATAGCAACAAGGGTTGGCAACGTACGAGCATTACTTCCTGTACTGCAAGCGTTAAATCAGGTGGGCCGTATGCTCGTTTGCCACTCGGCATTATATAAAAAAAGAATCGACATTTATGTACTTGTACGTCCACGGTTTGTTGCTAACCAATACAAGACATTAATCTTTTCTTTATTCAACTGCAATATTTATAAGCATACGGCCCACCCGATGTTAAGTGGTAACCATAACATATGAATGCTTGAAATACATTTAGTATCGGTCCTCGCGATGCTACCCTGCTGCTGACACAGCAAGTTCTTAACGTTCTAAGAGAAGTATGGCGCATCAAAGTCTAGGAAAGTACCTCCACCTCACACAAAACCACAGCCAAATAACAACTACCTATGGGGTTGTTGTGTTCCTGCGTGTGAGTGAGGTCCTCAGTAAGCTCCTAAGGAGTTGCTGTGTGGGCTTGCTCCTGAGCAGGAGTTCCTAAAAGGAGACATCGCGCGAGTGATACTTAATATATTACAAGCGTTAATAGGCTACGGTAACTGCTTTGCATCAAGTGGGCCGTATGCTGGTATGCCTCCCGACGTTGTATAAAAAATCTTCTGGCGAGTGAATGTTGAATGGCGAATGAAAACATTCACTCGCAGACATACAACAGCCCTCGAGGGAGTTGTTATTTGGCTGCGGTTTTATTTGAGGCGAACGTATTTCGCCAGGCGGGCTGCTTTGATGTGCCCTACCTCTCTTAAAAGCACAAACAAACATACATGTTCATGTATAGGTAGCTGTCCTGCGTGGGGATCGAACCCACGAGCCCTAGTGCCACTGCGCCACGGAGCTCGTCAGAATCTTAGTGAATACTAAAAGGGCGAGACCGAGCTCACACTTGATCGCTTTTATTAAAATGTCGTTATGGGTAGACATGCAAAAAAATTGCCCTTAAATTAAGGAAATGAACAAAGACTACGGAACTGCCAAAACTAATGCTCGTACGAGTATTATATCGTAACGTTCTGCTTTCCAGGAAATTGAAGTAAGCCAAATAATCGTACCGATCAAATCCTATCAGTTAATCGTTTCCACCTTACAGTTATAGTCTATTTGTATAGTCCCGTTGACCGCATATAGTGGTATGATGGGCGCCACGCCTAACTCAATCACGCCCCGTTCGCCGCGTTGGGGCCGAGCTTTAACGTCGTTGAAACTAGAACGCGCCTTCATGCCTCCATGTCACGCAAAATTACACCTTCTGTGTTGCCCTAAAGGTTGAATGTCCTACTAACAGTGTCTACGCTAAGGGGTTGATTGTATTGACTTTGAAGGTGGCCTAATTTGACGGTTTTGACTTTGTTACGGGTGTTAAATGTATTTATAGCTGTGGTTAATTATGACACTATGAGCAGGAAATTAAATTGACTATATTGCAAATTCGCCTGATTATACGCCGTTGGGCAGAGCATACCTTGCACTCATTTTCTCGCTAGACAATGGGTCGCTAGGTGAGACTGATTTTGGTAACACATAAATTGGACGTTGACATTAGTTTTTGACAATTTTACATAATTAAAGTATTTTGGAAAACAAATTGGCTATCCCAGGCGACCCATTCGATAGTCGTCCCACAGATCTTCAGGGCTACGGACGGAGACTTGTCATGCGAATCGAAAAGTCGTCAAACAAAGTGAAGCAGAATACGTATTTCTTTTCTTATTTTTAGTCCAGAGGGGTACTGGCAAAGGGCCTATGTCCACACAGCACAAGTCTTAAGTTTAGAATCGTTTCAAAATTTTCTTAATTCTCGATTCTAGCTTCAGCTGCTGAATAACACACATCGGAAGGGTTTCAGACAAAATTCTGAAGTTTCAATATAGCTCGTAAAACGATAGTACGAGTTCCATTAAATAACCCACAATCGTTAAAATTACTTAGTGTTTGTAATTTACATATAATAAATATTAGGGGTTAAAATAATGAAATGGCCGATTTGTACTGAATTTTTTGTTTCTAGTGCATAACGCTATGAAGAGATCACCAAAGAGTTACCATTACCTTTTTATTGGTAAGCTTTGCCTGGGGTTAGCCATTGCATTTTTCGCTTACGGTTATCGAAAGAATCCACTTCTCGTCACATGCCACAATTCGATCCAATATTCCTTCATTTCGTAGGCCGATTCTACTAAAAAACTGCAACTGCACTGCAACGCGGCGTGTGTTAAACGTCGCTTCTGCCAGATTGCTTAACGAAACGTCAATATGTACACATTTTCACACACGCCGCGCTGCAGTGCAGTTGCAGTTTTTTAGTAGAATTGGTCTACAGATCGATAAACGGTATGCTTTTAAGTATATACTCGTACATGAAAAAATAAATAAATATCGCTGCTCTCATAGGGTTACAAGGCATGATCTTTATTTAAGGTCCATAAATAAAATTACAAATCTTTCTACCCACAAAACATTAAACCACTTAACTGCACATCAAGACGCCAGCTCTTACAATAACATGTTTAAACGCGCCTAAACATCTCAGCAATTCCAGCCCGCTGACCGGCTTATTGGTTAAAATGTTCTATTACATTTTAACCAATACGCCGATAAGTGTCGCGATGTTGATTCGCGAACTAGTCAATAAGTGCTGCGCGTTCTATGTTAGCCCCCAACACTTAGCCGTGAGTTGAGTTACTACGTAACATCGGTCTCATCAGTTCTCCATAGGTTATTTTCTTCATGTTTCTGGCGTTATGACGTTTCCTCGTCTCTTAGGATTTAGGATTGGTGGGGTTTTATTTCGTGGGCGTGCGGGTTTCCTCAGGATGTTCTTCTTCACCGCCGACCGCCGGGCAAGTTAATATTTACAAATATGTACATGAATCCGTAAACTCGAATTTAGTAATATATGCCCACGACAAGATTCGAACCAAGGACTAATCGATTAATAGGCTGATTATGTGTATGTATATATAATAATATGTGTGCATCTCCGATTATTTTATAACTATGGGCGACCTCTACAACGTAAACAATTACATATAAACACAATAAAAAGTTTACTGGTCCCCAGATCTTTGGAGTCAAAGCTGACCTCGCCAGCACGTGATGCACCTTGCCAATTAACAAACTAGTCTCTGGTGAAAAAGACCTCTTTTCCTCAGGACGGATAATACTCGTACCTTCACCAACCTTAACAATTTTTGGGAGGGTTGTTGCTGTGTCCTTACGAGTTTGTTAGGTTACGAGGAGTTAGGCGCTCCGCAAACTTATACACTTTGCAACCGATACCGTACGCCGTGGTAGAAAAACTCTCGAAATAAAGTGTCTCGTGTCGGTAAAAAAAGTGTTTTAGTTACGTTGCGACTTGCTGTGTTAGAAGCGGGCTGGCAACATGCAAGACTTACTCCCTTTATTGCAGCCGTTCGTATGAAGTGGTAGCCGTTTCACATCAGGCGTGTGCTGTATTCGTATGTTGTATATCTTAGACGTAATTTAAAAAAATCCTTTAAAATGTTAACATTATGCAACGTAGATTTCATTATAGATTATATTCTTATGCAAAGAGTAGGTTCCTACATATAATTTGTTATCATTTAAGTGACAATTATAATTAGTTTGAGTAAATTTATTATATATTATGTATGTCATTAAATTACTCATTAGCCAGTTAAGTACTTATATGTATACAATTAGTCGTATTTAGTTTGCAAATAATATAATCCACCGGATAACGTCTTGTCAACATGCATGTTTATATACCTACGTTGCCATTACACGCAAAATATGGGCCGTAATGTTACGTCATAAATGACGCATCATGTCAGTACTATGGTATTCGTATTGTCGTGCGTATAACGACTATTTATTTTCGACGAATTTCTTCCTCAAATTGAATGCTTTATTTTTTCCAGCCAAATAGGCCAACCCTCTCTGCCATGATATTTAAAGGTGAGTATACACTAGAACATTTGTAACGCTCTAATGCAGTGTTCCGCAAACATTTTGTTTTCAAGACACACTTACCAAATCAACAAATTTTATATCTACACCATGGGAAAATCAAATAAATTAATATGTAATAATTATTAAAATCAATATATGAAAACATGTTTAATAGAAAATATGAGCTTGTGAGTCAGTTGAAGATTGAACATAAGCAATCAAAATTTGGAGCAATCATTGCTAAGCTCGCATAACTATCACCTAAGTTAAGGTATTATCTCCATTTTCTGACGAACTTGCCACGTTTTTGGAGCACACCAGCTTACGACCAGGGTACACCAGTGTGCCGCGGTACACGCATTCCAGAACACTCCTCTAATGTAGTACGCTTTCAGGGATCGAATATTGTGCCCAATTCTTGATACTATGTTACAACTTGTATTTGCAAGCCAACAAATAAAATGTTTGTATGCAATTTGATTGGTGGCGGAAGCACACAAAGCAGGTTAGATCAAATTGCATGTAAATTTGACTTTCGCAAAATAACGCCTGAATCTATTAACTAAATAAATTGTTGTAACATTTCATCCTTCATTCCTGTAATTTCTGACTTAACGGATTTTTTTTATGTCCTGAATGTGAAATGGTGAGAAGACAAAAACAAGCATCCATTAATTTAATTAAAAATGAATTATTAATTTATTTTTATATGAATTTTAATTCGGATTGCTATATTTATTTTAAAAATAATAGAACTTTAGCCAAAGAGAATAGTAATAACAAAGTGGTACACACAAAAAATAAAAATGAAACATTTATATATTAAATAAATAATGAAAAATAAATGTGTACTATATTTTTTACTAAAAACTCCAAAAGTTTTTCAACTTTAAAAAAAAATATTACTATTACAAAAAAAAATGGTGGTAACCCTTATAATAACCGTACTCGTGTAGAAATAAAATAAGTAAAGTTTAAAATAGTAAAGTTTTTCTTATTCCTGCATCCTTCCACTTTCATGTTATAGGTATATCTGATTCGTGATTTATTCCTCTGGCATTTTTCCCAAGGTCCGAAACGTCGGAACATGCCTCTTCTTATTTTGACATCAATACTCTCTCTCTTGTAAACCAACAACAACTAATTTTCACATCAACGTTCGCATTTCGATCGCCTTTATTCTACTTGCATTTTCTCTAAAAAAAATGTTGTTTAACTATGTATTTTAACCCGAATTCAGAAACAAGAAAGGTTCACGATTCAACACTAATTTTGTGTGTGTTGTTAATTGATAACTTCACCAATAGTGATCAGTTTTTTAAAATTATTTTAAAAATCTGATCACTATTACGAAGGTTGCCGAATTCCATTAGAAAACTGATAAACATGACGTTACAAAGTCAGTTTAGAGAATTTTCAATAATAGAGAAATTTCAATATCACATACATATCATCAAACCATTGTCTGCCATTGGGGTACGCAGAGACTATGGAACGCCAGGCACAAACTTACCTCTCTTGCTTCTTCCACACTCAACTTCCTCTTCAAATCTTTGCAGTTGGGGCCTTGTACTTGACCTCAACATTAGCTCAATTCCACAGTATTACTAAAATACGTCTTGAAATTATGCGCCGCTTATTATGCATCCCATATTAATGTACTCCCACCACTGGGGCAGTTAATACTATTTAATAATTCGTACATACAAGGTTTAGGGTAGAAACGGCTCACGATCATCTTTATTTTTGTTAACACTAAGGTGGAAAATAAGCTACATGTTGGTAAACAGTCGCCGTAGTCTACGGACATTTGCAACACCAGGGGTGTCATTCATGCGTTGCCGAACCACTAGAAACATCTTTACGCCTTTCTGGAAGAACCCTATGCTGTAGTTCCTTGGGAAAACCTCAGCTGGGAGTTCATTTCACAACTTGAGAGTTCCCAGAAAAATACTTCTCTGGAACAGCACAGTACGTGACAATTGCGGTTTCAGCGTGTGAGGGTGAACTCCATGCCCATCGGCGAGCATATCTTGTACAGTCATAGCCTTTTTTTTTATCAACGTTGAGAGACATACAAGTATATACGGCCCTTCTGATGCAAAGAGGTTACCGTAGCCTATGAACGCTTATAATACATTAAGTATCACTCGCGCGATGCCACCTCTACTGCTAACACGCAAGCAAGTCATAAGGAACCTACTGGCGACGTCACTCACCAACACCAACCCTCCAGGGAGTTGTTATTTGGCTGCGGTTTTCTGTGAAATGGAGGTGCTTCACCAGATAGGCTGCTTTGATGCGCCCTATCTCTCTTAAAACATCCAGACCGAGACAAACAGACATGTTCATGCACACAAATGTTTATTAAAGTAGGGTCAAAGGAGTCGGGGCCATGCGCTTAGCCTCAACATTGGCTCAATTCCACAGTATCACTAAAATATGTCTTGAAATTATGCGCCGCTTACTGTAATCTGAATGTATCCTATATTAATGTATTTCTAATACTGGACAATCCGCATATATAAAACATGTAATTGGTTTAGGGTAGAAATGGGTCACGATCATCTTGTATAGGCAAAGCCTGCCCGTGATGCACCTTTTTGATTAGAAAAATCAGGCTCTGGCGAAAGAGGGCATAACGATACCGCGATAAGCGAACACCTTAGGACCGACTGACATGCAATTATAGATTTTGTTCCTGTTAGTGACTGATTTCACCAGGAAGTTGTATGAAGCTGCTTCGTTAGCAGCGGGATTGTTTCAAGTTTGCAAACACACATAGACTCCGGTAACCACTTCACAATACGCGATCTGTACCTATGCTTTTATTGCTAATTAAAAAAGTAATGTTGCATTTCGAAATACGGTTGTGTCGCTTGTGATATAATAGTTTTAGTTTTTTTTCCTTTATTTAATATAAGTATTTATGATCGTTAGACATTTAGTGTATATTCGTAATAAATTTACAATGTCAGTAACATAGATTTACAGTTCTTTAAGATAGACTATATATTTTATCTTACGTAAGAATATATGTGTAAGCATTTAACCGACTTAAGTTGAAAAACTTAAGCTAAGGATATCAACTTTTACGTGTTATTTAAGTGACCTCATTCGCATTAAATTTTAAGCGTGCCGCATGTATTAAACGCGCCGTTCAGGTCCACCGTCACTATTTCTCCAAATGATTTTTCATTTTTAACAATACCAAAAGCCGCATTGTACAAAGTAGTGAACGATACAGTCGATGGTGTTACGTGTGCCGTGGTACGACTCTGTCACCTTGGAGCACGCTAAAATACACTATCAAAACAGTGTGTTTCGTCGGTTGGCAGTGATGAGACGCTCGCCAGTTGTACGTCCGCGCATGATGTCCATCACTATTTAAATTATTAAATTCGCAAAATAACCACCCTGGACATTTTAACATATCATTCAGTAATATTAGTGCCTTACAGTGTTTAACTTGTTAGTTGGCGGGTGCTGTACCAATATTAAATCATATGTGAATTGAAGCGAATGTATTTAGCGTGGTTTAGTGGCATCGTCTGAGATTCGTCTGGCAAAAGCTTAAAACTCGTGATGTAAGTTTATAATACAATGGTTTTCAATTTCATGCTATTATGTTGTGTGTGTTTGCATTTATGTATTTCTATTTATCCTATCATCAACGTACCGAAGACTTTTTGCATTTATTCATATTTTTTATATTATAGAGGTACTCAAGCGTACGGCTTGCCTCGTTCTATAACCTAAAGGTTTCTTTATAATGCATTTTCCTTGTTCAACATGACGCCTTTTTTTTAAGTCTACTTTATCTATACGTTTGAGTTAACGGTTTTTGGTTATGTTTTTTTATTTTATTTTATGGAGGTAACGTTATATACAGCCTATGGACGCTTAATTTCTCGCGACGTCACGCGCTTGTCTCAAACTATGTTAAAACATTTTTTCACGGCTCTTCTTGAAAAAATCCATGCTGCATCGGCATAAACATTCATACAAACCGAAGGGTGTGCAAAAGAAACTTTGAGCAACTATCCTTTATACCTTATATATAATAAGTATATTAGGAAAGAAGCACGGCTTAAAACCACTTGAAATTTGAACGTACAAAATTTGAAGTGTAATAAAGAAATACATACATAGTTTCAAGCAAAGTAAAGGAATTTTGTATGTATGGGATGTATGCATCGACTAAGAAAAGGGTTTCCATGGGATACCGAGATTCGCATGGATGAAGTTCCGAGCAGCCGCTCGTTGAACAACAAGAAAGAATGTAACCAAACAACTCGTTCGAGTAATTGCATAAAGCGCATTCCAGTAATTGCATAATTTGCAAAAATACCTCAGCTATGGAGTATGCAATTATGAGTTTACAGTAATTGTTGGGTACTAATTTCTTTTTCAATATGACATCAGTATTAATGACTAGTTCAAACACTGATAGCCGTGTATTAGTGATTAGTTCGAGGTTCCAAGAATAGTTAACGCGAGTGCATCGACGGCCAAGGACCAATCCTTCGGCTCGTTATTGACTCAGATTACGAAACATAATGGTAGCTGATATACCCCATATAGATAACCGACTACTTACTTATTATACATATATTCAACTTATTGAATACAATCCTGTATGTATAGATACAGGACACCATAGTAGGTTAACTTACACTTACGCTTTTTTGCGTAATGACTAAAACGCTCGTGTTACAACGGTGACATCGTTACTGTTAAGCTTTAAGTTCGCAAAGCGTGATCAGTCGTTTCGGAGCGCCAGCTGCGATGGCCATTAATTTGACTGCGAACTTCGCTTAGCATCGTGTACCGGCGGGCATTTGTTTGAGTACAAAGATTTCAAGTTTGAGAGTGTGTTATTTTTTACTAAATTGTTTTGAATGTGTAGTCTGATTTAAAATACAAAATACCGAGAAAACAAAAAAACTGGCAATATATTTATTTTAGTAGTTTTATTGTGTTTTACCGGAATTTTGTGACCATGTCGTCTGCAACGTCGCCGAAATATTGGCAAATATAAAAATAAATGGCGGTAAGTCCCGCACTTATAATACATCACTATTGTAAATACTCTAAAACTGAATCATGAGTTGTTCATTCTAATCAAAGAAATCGCTTTAACAATCCCTCGACACATGTCGCCCGCTCTCTAGTGGTGGCGGTGTTTTTACGGAGCTAAACTTAAAACTTCAATATCTTTTGATTCCGTGAATCAATTTCGTCGAAATAAACACTAAATGTTGTTCTGAATCTAGCTTCATGTTTTACAGTAATTAGATTTGAAATTCACGTGGTGGTTTTTGCGCTATGTGTGATTCATACAACATATTCATAATACATATAAAGTAACGAAAAAAACGGAGAAGGAATTCAATATTCTATATTTTACTTCATATAAGTAATATAAGTAACATAACCACAATTTTTTTTTTTAATATTTTATGTGACAACTCAAAAATTCAATTATTTTATTATATGTTAGATTGTTAATGTAATTCAAAATCACTACGAAAATGATCAATAGAAAGAAAGAAATGATCAATAATCGCAAATGAGTTACATGCGGTATAACCAATTTAAAAATGTATCGCTATTTTCAGTAATTTTCAGTTGTTATTGTTACATAAAGTATGTACCTGAATCATACTTATACAGAAATTGCTAACTAGTTTAGAAGCTATTGCAGAAAATAATTCAACACAGACAAACCTTTAATTCTACCATTTGACATCATTATTATTCTATCAATATATTGACATGAATTTATTGTAATATCTAATTGTCAATTTGATAAGAGACCTATAGTGACAAGTTTCCTACGGCATTTCTTCTTCGCCAATGGTCATTTTCGAAATGCTAGCAGATTAAAAAAGAAAAATAGTAACGTAAGAGATTTGAGTAAGTTACAATAAAATTACATTAAAAAAATATAAAACGTATCTAAGTGCCCGCAAGGAGCCAATGGTAAATAACGATGATGATGAATGTAAACACACGTAAAAGATTAAAATTAGAGTAACATGATGATAACATAAATAGGGATTTTTACAACTAAGGTGCTATAGAAGCAACTGCCTGCCAGATGGAAAGCAGTTACTATAGCATATGTGGTTCATCATCATCATCTCAGCCCGTATTCATCCACTGCTGAACATAGGCCTCTCCTCTAGAGAGCCATTCATTCATCGACTCCCTACAAACCTCTTGAGGTCGTCCCTCCATCTAGTGGGGGGTCGTCCCACACTGCATGTACCAATACAGGGACGCCATTGGAGAACCTGTCTTTCCCAGCGGTTGTCGGTTCTACGAACTATGCAGCCGGCCCACTATCACTTCAGCTTGCTTATCCTGTGGGCTATGCCGGTTAACTCAGTTCTACTGCGGATATCCTCATCTCTGATTCTATCACGAAGAAAAACCCCGAAGGACTTTGAGCTTCCCATATGGCCCGCAGTAAAGGGCCAGGTCTCAGTTCCTTATGTCAAAACTGACAACAAACTGTTCGAACCTCTCCGGTCGAAATTGAACTTACCTAACCTGCCCTAGGTAGACACATTCGTGAACAACTTCGAGCTTAGTGGTTCCAACCGTGACCGGCATAGGTGTAACATGGTCATTCGACATGATCTTAGTCTTGTCCATGTTCATCTTGAGACCTACCTGGTTGGAAACACTATTGAGGTCATTGAGCATAACGCTACGTTCCTCCAGCGATATCGCTATGAGAACTATATCGTCGGCAAATCGAATGTGAGCGATGTATATGTTGTTACTCGTGATGTGGTTTATGTTAGCGTTACTAAACTGAGAAAAAGACTACGGTAAATAATACCCCTGCACCTGGTGTATTTGGCATTTGGAAATTAATATATTTTTATAGCTCTTTGTGTGGCAAAAAGGCATGCACTGGCCTGACTTAAAAGCGGTTACCATAGCCTATGGTCGCTTCAAACACTGAGTATCACTCGCGAGGTGTAACAACGGCAGCCGTTGCTAATGCAGCGAGCTAAGCCCGTTGATAGTACAACATGTAATAAATTTGATGAATCCAATTTCCAAAAAAAAACATGTGATATTTTTTAATCTATGTAAATTAAATCAGTTTAGAATCATGTCGAATTTTATAAACGAAAGAGAGATTTTTATGGTATTCACAATAAAAGTATAAAATGGGTAGAATGCGACTACTTGTTAATTTCTTACCGGCTGCAAGATAAAACTCGTCCAGCTGTTGTTGATACAGTCAGTCAGTCAGCGATACGTTCGTTTAATACTCGTTACGTTCAAGTAATTCTGCATTTACATGCAGAATTTCTTGATCGTAACGAGTATTCAATATGGCACGATATACTTAATAGAACAGCCATGATTAATAGGCAATGTGGTGCCCTAAGTAGGAGAAACTCTTACATTTACTGCTTCGTATTAGTAGTATATGTGAGCGTTCCTCATATTTACCGTTTTCCTCACTATCACAGAGTTTATATCTCCTCTAAAACAAATTTTATGTTTGTCTTTAGATACCTACATAAAATGTGATTAAGCTATATATTAAAAGTAAACGATAATACAATAATGAGAAATATTATTCAAAAATCGTTAAGTAATACAAAGAGATTATGAACCTAAAACTAAAAACCTTAATAAATATAATATAATAACTAAAATATATTATTAAAACGGAGTCCCTTTAGGCAAGGTTCCGAAGATGCTGGCAGCGTTCCCCCTTTGAATAGCTAGACTAATTCTTTGTCCGAGGTAGCTGCCAGCCCTTCGGTCTCCTGTGATGTCGACTAACCTTTTTGCTATTTCCTTAAAAAGCCTAATAGCGCTAGGACCCCACGGACCAAGGGTCTCGACACCGAATGGGACAAAATCATATTCGGAGCCTAGACCCCTGTATTTGTAAGCTTTAACTTTTTCAGTCGCTTCACACGCCGCACCAGCTCTGTTGTTGGTTCCATGTAGATGGGAAGGGGCCAGTGTGTCTGAACAGGTTGCATCCCATACCAGCACCCGGCCCATCTTCCATGGAATCAAACTCATACCGTCCGGTCTCTTGCCATCGTCTCTTGCAATACCAGTCGGCTCAAGTAGACTTGGCATAAAATCGTTTAGTTAGGTAATCCTACATAGCATAAACTGTAGTATAATATTTTTGGATATATATTTGTCAGTTGCATTTAAAATATCCGAAAGTATGTAAAACAATTGGAAATTCCTTTTAACACCAAGGACATTTTTCATTATACTAAATATGTTTTTACACGAGTAGGTCGACTACAGATGCAGGGTGGCATTGTAGGATTTTCAATAAATGCAGGCAAAATAATTATTTTGGCTTATTTTTTATGTTTAATGTGTGAAAATGAAAATACATGGGCGTGGAAACTGGTAGATATTTGCTGATGATACTTCTTAAATTTTAGTGTGCCCGCCGATGTGTAAATATAGATAGGATAATTATTACTATTAATATCAAGGTAAATAGTGATCTGTCTGCCATTCCAAATTAGTTCACATGCAATATTTTATTATTAAATTAAGTTTACATAAAGTGTATCGACTTTAGTCTTCCAAATGCCATTTAGCCAATGTAAAAAGTTCTCATTGAAAATTATAAATTCGAATGCTTCGTACATTCTTTCTTGGTATTACAGTATCTGCCGCATATACCGCATATAGACGAGCTCGGTGGCGCAGTGGTGAAATGCGCTGTTACGCTACTTAACACCTTGACACCAACGCTCGTGGGTTCGATTCCCACACAGTAAAATCATTTGTGTGCATGAACATGTCTGTATGTATTTACAAAATAAAGTGTATTTACGTATGTTTATCAGTTGTCTAGTACCCATAACACAAGATTCGCTTACTTTGGGGCTAGGTGGCGCTGTGTAATTTGTCCAACAATATTTAATAATACAATTAGAAGAATTTGACAATATTGATAGAGAGCAAGGCATGCGTAACTTATTCCTATCAGCTTACTAGGACTGAGGGGTCTTTTTTTTGTAAATTGTACATATATGATTCCATAATGAATTGCTCGAAACTTCCCTGCAATACCTTCAAAGGTTACATGGAAGACACATGATATAAGGCTGGTTATAGAATTGATGAATTTCTAATTGACTAGATCTGGAAATGATTCAGTACAGACAGCCATATATATTTTTACCACCTATATCATCGTTATTGTACCGATATGCTGACATTAATTTATTGTAATACCTAATTGGTGATTGATCTTTTGCATTATATATCTGTTTCGTCATCTTTCGTCCCGCATTCTTTCTACATGTCCGAACCAACGGAATATGCCTTTTCTTATCTTAACACCGACATTCTCTTTCAGACCAACTCTTTCTCTCACGTCTTCATTACGAACGCGGTCAGCAAGCGTTATGCCACAAATTTTACGCAATGCTCTCATCTCGACCGCATTTATTCTAACAATTACTTTCATTATGACCATAGAAAATGTGATAACGAATTGTGCAGTTCAAATATTGTCGATACAACCCTTTTGTTTAGATCATCATCATCATTCTTTCAGCCAGTATTCGTCCATTGCTCAGTATTCGTCTAGTCCTCAACTCTAGATAGCCATTTGCCTCGACTCTGAATCAACTGCATCCGTCGACTCCCTACAAATTTCTTGAACTTCTGGCTCCATCTAGTAGTGGGATGTCGTTTTGACGAGCTCGGTGGTCGTGAATGACGCGACTTGGACACCAACGCTCGTGGGTTCGATTTCCACACAAGGCAAATATTTGTGTGCATGAACACGTCTGTTTGTCTTAGTCTGGATGTTTTAAGAGGTAGGGCGCATCAAAGCAGTATGAAGTACCTCCACCTCACAGAAAACCGCAGCCAAATAACACCTCCCTAGAGGGTTGTTGTGTGCCTGCGTGTGAGTGAGGTCACCAGTAAGCTCCCGAAGAGTTGTTGTGTAAGCAGCAGAGGAGGCCTCGCGTGAGTGATACTTAATATATCGCAAGCGTTAATAGGCTACGGTGCCCGCTTTACATCAGGTGGACCGTATGCTTGTAAACCTCCCGACGTAGTATAAAAACAAAACCGCGTGCACTAGACCGGGGACGCCATCGAGAACATTTTTTCCCCAGCGGTTGTCAATTCTACGAGCAATGTGGCCGGCCCACTGCCAATTCACCTTGCTTTGTTGCCTAAGAGATTCTCATAATTTTTAATATTCAACTAAAAATAGTTTTATAGTAAGATCGAGGTTCAGATGAACTTTAACCCATATTATTATGTTTTTGTCGATACACAAAAACCCCTCACTTTCTTTAACTATCAAAGCCTTTTCTGTAAATATTTGCTGGTGTTTAGGGCTCCTGATTGGATACTAGATTGTGTGGTCATATAAATTTACCACTAGAATTAAATCTACAGGCAATTTTTCTCTATCACTGAAACAAAACTCGGACGTTCTTTGAGTCATGATAAATAGCAAAACTTGTAGCTAAAAATGCGCATATGAATACTATTATACTCGTATTATATTTTTGGTGAGTCCAGTGAAGGAGAGGTTAGCAATGTTACTTTAACATCCAGGCTCGTGAGTTCAATTCCAACACAGGACATACACTTGTATTTATAAACATGTCTGTTTGTCCTGATCTGGGTGTTTGAAGAGACGCAGGGTGCATCAAAGCAGCTCACCTGGGGAAGTATCTCCATCTCACAGAATACCGCATCAAATTACAACTTCGTCGGTTGTTGTGTTCTTGCGAGCGGGTAAAGTTCCGAATAAGCTCCTAAGGAGTTGTTGTGTTAACAGCAGAGGTGGTATCGCGCGACCTTATACTTAATGTATGGCGAGCGTTCATACGGTTACGGTGATTACTTTACATCAGGTTTGTATGTCTACCGATGTTTTCGGTGTTATATAAAAAAAAACCTCTTGCTAGTGCTTTCATGCAATGCCTATGTGTGGACTGAGACGGGTTGTTCACGCGGTAGAAAAGCAATTCCTTAATTCCTCTATACAAAAATCGCACTACATTTAATTAATTCAGGTAAACTTAGCGAATAAATAAGCTATCAGAAATATTAATTAACCTTCTATATAATCTATAACTTCACGCCAAATTCCTTGCGGGGTACATAGAGAGAACCGAGCGCTACGTGACTCGATCCTAACATACTCGCTTCTTTAACATTCATGCCCTTCTCATGCACGCTCGCCGGTTTCTAGGGCTCCTGATATCACCTTCTGATAGAACACGAGCAATTTGATCATGGTAGGTAAGTCTTGGCCTTCCTCGGCTCCTACATCCTTCCACTTTTGCATTGTATATCTGCTTCGTTATTCTTTCATCCTGTGTTCTTTCTACATGTCCGAAGCAACGGAGCATGCCTCTTATTATTTTAACACCGACGCTCTCTTTCAGACCAACTCTATTTCTAACATCATCATTGCGAATACGAATGCGTTACTCCACAAATTTTGCGCAACGCTCGCATTTCGATTAATTTACTAATTTATTTTATGTATATATATGTATAGTAGCCGAGGAAGGCAAAGATTTATTTAACATGACCAAATTGATCGTGTTTTATCAGAAGCTGATTTCAGAAGCCGTCGAAACCGCTGAACGTGTATGTGACGAACTATGAAGTTAAAAAGCGAGTGAGGTGTAAGTATAAGGACCGAGTTATGTGGCGATCGGTTCTCCCTGCTCACCCTGCAAGGAATTGGGCGTGAAGTTCTAGTAGTAGTATATATATATATATACACTGAGTCACGTTTTTATGCGAATTGTAATACACATTTATGTACGCAGAACAATTTGCGTAAATCGTAATTAACTACCATTACATTGTTACATTTGCACTAATTACATTACATTATCTTGGTCTGGGTGTTTAGTATGTACCTTTTCCAGTATTTATAAAAATAACAGTTGTATCCGCTTGTGCGTTGAACATTTATTTATGTTTAATGAACATTTGGTTAAAAAACTATACTCGATTACGGATGGGTAGGAAACAATAGTCATTGCTTCAAACATTTCTGTCACGGAATTGCTTGCAATTTTATTACCCAGCCTTAGCTGTGGGAACTGTTCAGTTTTTGTATGAATCAAAAATGTTTTTATGAAAGATTCAGGACAGTCAGTTTCAAACTAAATTATGTATCCGTCTTGTAGTTGCAAGTGTGCGGGATAGGGTGTTATACTCGTTATTCCCATCTGTGGTCAAATGGGGGCAAATGAGAATGTTCGTGTCAACTATCCCTAAACTTAAAAATGGTATTCAAAGTTATGTACTTCCTTAAAATATTATAATAGATTTAGGATTTTCTTATGGAAATTGTTAAACGACATACAATAATAGTTCGGTAACAAATTTCGTTAGTGACACTTCAATAGCAGCCGGATCAAATCCGATGGATTGGAATTTTCATGATTGCGAAACTAATATCATTTGAAATTCAATCTCCTGGTTATAATAATTTTACTTTAATTTTACCCATTATGTTGTAAATGATTGTTACTGATATTTAGCTTCAAGAGTACGGATCAATCGAACCTACGGATATATCAAAGCTTCAATCTAGTTGAAGACAATGGGTTCACCATTGTATATATATTTTTTTACATTGTTATATATATAAAGGCACGTATTTCGTTATTAAACAGTGCCTGGGCGACAGAGCTTTGCTTATGGGCATAAAATTACGTATTTTCTGGAAAGATAAATACACTAATTATATGTATATATATATATACAATAATTGAGAAATGCTCGTTTTAAGTTATAGGATTTATCTCTCTCATTTGTAAATCTGTCAATGAAAACATGAACCGACCGTTACCCCGTGGAACCCGTTTTTTCTTACGTTCCTTCTATATTTTCGACTTCGAAGTGTCGTATCGCAACGTGGCTTAGCCTGTAACCTCCACAAGAATTGAGCTGTCAAATGCAAAAAGATTTTTTCAAATCTGACAGTTGGTTCCTGAGATTAGCGCATTTAAACAAGCATATTCTTATTATATATATTTTAGTATAGACTTTGTGTCAAACATTATTGTTGCCAATAAAAAATGTGCTTGAATTTTATGTAGGTACGAGTATAATACTGCTAGCTCCCTCCCATATAGTTAATTGACGTAGTATTGATAATACGAGGAAATACAAAGAAATTAATACGTATTTATCGTAATTATACTTGAAGAGGGTAAATACTAGTGTGTACTAATATACTGTGGCATATACGTTTAGAAATAAAACGCTTCATGACATTTAAATTAATAATTAGAAGAGTTTTAGTTTGGTAGTAGGTATTATAATTGTTATTTATCAGAGTTTATAATTTTATTATCTTCTGCCTTCAGTTGCATTGTGAGGAGAAAAGTTTTTCCAAGTTATGATAATCGTTAAATCGATTACTTGTTAATCTAATTATACTAAATGATCAGATCGTTAATACTACTATTTGTATTAGTAATGTAGTTAAATGTTAAACCTATAAATCATCACGTCGAGTCATTAGTTGCGACGTTGAATGAGTTTCTTCAGCCGGTCATCTCAGAGGTGCGATTGACGCATGCAATAATAACATTTATAACTTTATGTACCACATACTTTGTTATACAAAGTCGGGATACCTTCGGTTAAGCCTTCTTCTATTCTAATGGATTCAGAAATGGGATAACCCTATTAAGAAGCCGGCAACGTCGGGAAAGAAACAAGTACACGGCTTGCTACACCCGTTTTAGACACAGAATCGCTTGTGCAACTTGCCGGTAATTTCACTTACAGGAACGCAAAAACGAACAGGCAGATGTGATTTTGCTCGAGTTTTCTGTGAGGTACTTCCCTCGACGGGCTACTTTGATGCGCCAGCGAGCCTCTTAAATATATATTATTTACCTATACAGTCTTGTGAATAGGCTGAACTTCTTAGTGTTGCACACTTTATTACAACATAAGGATGCCCATTCACACGTATCCGTTCTCACGTTCCACGTATTCAGAGGCGAAATTGATCAAAACAGTGTGATCTATTTTGTTTTGATAGACGATATAGATGTACTTTAATCAATACATAACTCTACATACGTTTCACTCTTAAAAACGAACACCTGGTGGCGATTCGGTTTGTTAGCCCTTTCCAAATAAGTAGAGTCACTAAATAAATATTGTCGGACAAATCACACAGCGCCATCTAGCCCCAAAGTAAGCGAAGCTTGTGTTATGGGTACTACAAAACTGATAAACATACGAAATACATTTTTTTGTAAATACATACTTATTATACATAGAAAATACCCAGACCAAGACAAACAGACATATTCATGCACACAAATATTTGTACTGTGTGGAAATCGAACCCACGAGCGTTGGTGTCAAAGTAGCGTAACAACGCGTTTCACCACTGCGCCGCCGAGCTCGTCAACTTCACTTACAGGAACGCAAAAACGCTCCAGGCAGTTGTGATTTCAAGTGAAGTCACTCTCGAATGCGTATCCCTTTCGGAGATTTTGAAGTAGAGAAAAATTGGAGGATGAAAGCGTAAGAATGTAGCCTTCAAAGGAGATTTTTCTCTATGCTTTATTTTTTTAGGCTTTATAGTGACTATATTATAATAGCTGCACCCCGCGACTTCCGCGCGTATCCCGGTATCCCGCTTTTAAGGGTCATATCCTGATGTTGAAAAACGTATAACCTTCGTCAAGAATTGGGCTATCAAATGTAAAAAGTATTTTTCAAATACGACTAACAGTTCCAGAGATTAGCGCGTTCCAACAAGCAAACATAACTCTTCCGCTTTATGTACGAGTATTAATATAGACTTGTCTCAAGACAGGCGGAGTACTGTACTGCAGACGGAGCACTATAGTCACCGATGCCCTTACACAAACAGCCCTGAAATATAAGCTCTTCTTAAACTTTTTCTACTTACTTTACCTCCCTTTTGTGTGTGTCTAGCGAATGTATACTAGTTACGTTGCGAGTTGTTCGATATGCTTATATGATGCCCACTGCTTCTTTCTACAACTACACTACTCTCCATCAGCAAGGGTTTTATTTCGACTCAATGAAACTAGTATAGAGGACAAAATAGTCGCGTTATTTGCGGTTCCAGGGGTCGTGGAATAAACCCCTAGTGTGCATCAGTTCGTAAGTTACGATACCTAACTGTTTGCCATCACGCATGCCGTATGCATATTTCAAATTTTAGTGATATAAAAAACTACTACGGTGATGAACAAGCATACGGCCTGCATGATGGCATATAGTTACATACTTAATGATATTTGAAACCGAGAAATCAAAACGAACGCAAGAATTTCGGTTGATTATGTAGTGTTGAAATTAGCGAATTAATTTAGTGTATCTTAAATTCGTATTTTATAGGCGTCCTTAAGGTAATTCAACTGAAATTGGCAAATATGTCAGTCTAGGCAACAGATTGGAGAATTTATAAAACTTTTAGGTTGGAACAACCAGTCAGAAGGCTTAGTTCGCTGTACATAATGTGGTGCATATCGTAACGCTAATATCTGGAAGCGAAAGTTCGGCATGGCAGAGAGAACATTAAAATAGAATAAATGTTGCAAGCGTTACCGCACAGTTTATGTGCATGCGAGCATTGCACATAATATGTGCCGTAACGCTTGCAGACCGCGTTCGCAATGATATAAGAAAGAGAGTTGATCTGAAGGAGGAGAGGAAAAATTCGTGGCAAGATTAGAAGAGGTATGCTCCTTTCGTTCAGACATGTAGAAAGAATGCAGAAGGGAAAAATGAAGAAACAGACACGCAACTCAACAGTGAAAGGGTAGGAGTCAATGAAGACCAACGCTGACTGCTTTTATGCTCGACCTTTTATTATTGCATGGCTCTTGACATTGACTTCTGATAAACGTGACCAATAAAAATATTAAAGAAGCGAACAGTGTAAACTTCGTTGGACCTGCGCACTGGGTGCTAAGTAGATTCTGACGCTATTGCAGTAATCATGGCTGACTTTAATCTGTCAAGGTTTTCTCTAATTCGCTTCGTAGTACATGTAAACCACTAAATTGACAAACAAACATACGGGCAGCCTGATGCTAAGCAATTACCGTAGCTTATCGACACTTGCAATACCAGAGACGTCTCTCGTGGGTGGACTCCCTGCTGTATTAATTATTAAATTTACGGACTCTGCATGTCGGCACGGCGGGCACGAACCCCTTTTTCTTTGGCTTGTCGTTAAATCAGCTCAGTGCTTTTTATTTAAGAAGCTATTTAAGAATTGCGCTTTTAAATATATAAGATTACTATTATATAAGATACAATCACTAGGTTCTCCTGGTGGTTCTAAGGTACATACAATACTTATTGTAGGTATGAAAAGTGAACTGGATAAATCGGCACAATGTAACCTTTTCAGTTAGGCCTGCTTGGGTCGTAGTCAAAACAATACTACTATTTTGTTGATGAACTTCTTGTGAAAGGCTCGTGATGTTATTTCATGATTGGTCGGGTGAAGGTCGATCGAGTTCTTCGCTACGCAACGACAGTCTTGTTGTGTTACAAAACGATTGGAATTAAATCCGTTCACATTGACTATTATACTTTATTCTCTGACCTATACAGATAAATAAAATTGGAGTGTCTGTTTGTAATATTAAAATAACCGCTTTTTATTAAATGCATAGAATGTATACACGGTACATATATACGAAAATATTTTTTTACAATTTTTGTCTGTCTGTCTGTCTGTTTGTTCGGTTAATCTCTGAAACGGCTGGACCGATTTTGACGGGACTTCACTGGCAGATACCTGATGTAATGAGTAACTTTACTTTTATTTTAGAAATTTTGTTTATTTTTATTAATATAAATAAATAATAAAAAAATAACTATTCCGCGCGGACGAAGTCACGGGCACAGCTAGTAAATTGTAAAAGTGAAATGATAGTTATAAAAAAGTCAAAAAGATGATAATATTCTAAGGAGTTGCTGTGTTAGCAGCAAGAGAGGCAACACGTAAATCTTGTATTGTAAGCGTTCATAGATTGCGGTAACCACTTTACATCAGTTGAGCCGTATGCTTGTATGTCTCCCGACGTTGTATGCAAAAAGCCGCCTGTGTAACTTGTTTCTTGTGTATAAACTAGTTATAATTTTGAGTCTATCTATCTCTTCACGCCAAATCCCTTGGGGTAGGCAGAGAGAACGAGCGCCACATGACTCGATCTTTACAAACCTCACTCGCTTCTTTAGCATTCATTGCTTTTCTTATGCATGCTCGCCGGTTTCTAAGATCCTGACGTCACATTCTGATAAAACACGATCAATTTGATCATGTCGAGAGAATGAATGAAGAACGATTGACGAAAAAAGTGTATAAGGCGAGTGTGAGTGAAAGTGTTGGAAGGGGTAGACCTAGGCGAACGTTTCGAGATCAAATCAGGGACGTCCTGAAAAAAGGCCAGGTCAAGAGTACCCTAAACCGAAGAGCATGTATGAAGGGAATAATGAGAGTGGACGAAGCGAAACAAGTATGTAAGGATCGTAGCAAGTGGAAAGAAGTGGTCTCTGCCTACCCCTACGGGATAGAGGCGTGATTATATATGTATGTATGTAATTTTATCATGGTAGGTAAGTCTTGGCTGCACTCGGCTCCTACATCCTTCTACTTTCGCGTTGTATATCTGTTTCGTAATTCTCTCTTCCTGCATTGTTTATACATGCCCGAACTAATTGAGCATGCCTCTTCTTATTTTAACACCGACACTCTCTTTCAGACCAGCTCTGTTTCTAACATCATCAGTGCGAATACGGTCTACAAGCGTCGCCAATTTTGACTCCAAGGAAGGAAAAATGTGTTTGTAGGGTTCCGTATGCGAACGATAATATTTTGACCCTATTGTTCGTCCATCCATTACGGATGACCATATGCATAGGTACTCGATATGTGTCACGAGTTATGTAACTATTTTGTATGATCGGCGCAAATGAACGCAGTGGCGGCGAACAGTCTAAAAATTTGTGTCAATGTAAACTTGACCTTGTCGTGTTTGAAACACGGATAGAATCAGTACACCGAAAGCAGTAGTAATCACGTAAAGCACATGATTTCGATCTTGCACTAATTTCAGCCATACGCCGAACATGATATGGTTGATTTTACATTGTTATCTAAATGAA
This sequence comes from Pyralis farinalis, assembly GCA_947507595.1. Lineage (NCBI taxonomy): Eukaryota > Metazoa > Arthropoda > Insecta > Lepidoptera > Pyralidae > Pyralis > Pyralis farinalis. The sequence continues at coordinate 22,121,206 of OX382274.1, forward strand.
CACCGTCGTCGTCACCACTCCATAGGCCTGCGCTGACCCTTACAGACTATACTTTTATAGAATGTTGACGCGAAGTAGAATATTAGATAATTTATTTGGGCTACTTTTGAAAAGAATAGGTTTCTTTATCGTAGCATGTAGAAAACAGCGAAAACTACACTATTATTCTCCCGAAAAATTAAAATAACATGAAAAATAAAGAATAATTCGACGAAAAGCAACTTCGTAATCTAAAAATAAAGAAAACAAAAATACTAATACAATTTCAATATTTATTGTCTATTCTTAAAATGCATGAATATGAAATCAGGTAAATTCGTCACGGTTGAGGTTGGACGTCGAAACGTAGTTTGAAAAATGAAAACTCAGTTTCAAAAATTATATAGTCTCAGCCGAGTTGGTCAATCAATCTTGAAAAAGTAGGCTTCTAACATGGTTGTGTGAAAGGATCTGTGGACTCTCTGGACCGGGTACAGGCCGGTGTAGGTACGGGATTGACGATGCCCTGCCTGTGCTCTGCAATCTGCTTATTAGAAAGTGTAACAGAGTGGATGGCAGTTGCGCTGCGTGCGTAAGCTCAGCTGCCTATGATATTGGTCGTTTTTGATAATAAAACTGACAAGCTTGCGTGAAAAGCGTGCTGTTCTCTCTGCCTACGCCAAAGCCAAGGTGCTCCACAAGGTGTGTGGTTCGGTTGAAGAATCCTTCGATCTGTTGATATCGATAGTAGTATAAGGAAATCCCCCGTTTGTACCCACACGTATATATATACATATTTAAAATTACTTTATTTACATTTGGTAAATGAAAATAAAATATTAAAACGCCAATTTGTTCTTTAGTGTCAATAGCCTAAACTTTCAACGCGAACATAAAGAAAGAAGTTCTATGTATCTATGGCAATTTTTTTTTTTTACAGTTACATTTCGAAAGACAGTGGATAATCGAGTAGCAGACATGCTACTCTTCTTTGTTATTATACCTTTAAAACGTGGAGATATTAAAATTTCTTATAAATAAAGTGACATAATGATAAATAAATTATGCCTTTTATCTTTCACAAGAATTAAACATAAATTTATGAAAACAGCCCTCTTCCTCTGTTCTAACCGCTGTATTCCGAGAATTCCTAAAGCTGTTTTCATCAATCCCGATTAATTCACCTAAAAATAAAAAAAAACCCATTGGAATCGGTTTCGCTGTCCCCTTTGCTCTCCTCAGCCCCGTGGTAATTTTTCGTGGTGTCGGTAGTTTCGATCATTTCGACTTTACGTTTGTTACAAAATTTTCGTCATCATTCCTCTTTGGGTTTTGGTTTTAATATTAAAAATTCCTAAAATTAGGTAAGTATTTTTGTGATTTTATTTTTCGTGTGCAATATTTGCGCAAGTATGGTGGTCAATCAGCATTCGGAATACTTTTGTCTCATACAAACTCCTAATTGGCGTTCTTCAGCGATTAACTTAATACTAGCCTTTCTCTTCTCTAGAATTTAAACTTAGAGTCCAGATCAGAGGTGACTAAAGTATCTATTGTACAATCGAATTCCATAGTTGTGGTTTTTCAATCGGTTTCTTTGTTTTTTTTTACATTAATTTAATCTCCTTAACAATTGGGATATATCGCATTCAACCACACATCTATGTCTTTTACTACCACTAGGGTGGAAAACAAGCGTATTGTCTGCCTTGTGGACATATGCAACACCAGGGGTGCCACTTGTGAGTTGCCGACCCTGCAAAACCTCTTTATACCTTTTTTTGAACTACCCCATTCTGTAGTCCCGGCGACACGGAGTTTATTGCACAACCTAAGATGTTCTCGGAAGACAACTTCTCTGGAACCTCACAGTAGGTTAACGTTGCGGTTCCAGCGTGTAAGGATGAATTCATTGCCGTCGGTGACCGGTGTCGTTGCAGAAGGAAGCTGTTGTTATCATATCGAACAACCACTTGGAACGCAACCTGATGTACAATCTCTTGAACACACAAAGAATGACGAAGTCTCGTTTTAAATTTAAGGCTCAATACCGTGTTTAAATCCTTAGAATTATCGACAATTCTCACTAAACTGAATTACAAAGTCCTAGCTGGTGTCCAGGTGCTCCCGTCCAAAGACAACTACAGTGGGTTCTCTATGCACAGCCTGACTTGAGGCTTGTTTAATACAAGTCTTTGCCCCGAGGCTGAAACTTCATTGAAAGTATATTATCAAAAGAATGCCTGCAATAAAGATACAAATATTTATTTGCCATTAGGCCCTCACATGCACTTAGACAAGTCGTACATTATTAATTTTTCATGGATTCGAGTTTTCTTTTTTAATCTACCAGCATTTCGAAAAGGACCACAGGCGAAGAAAAATTGTCAAAAATCGTCAATTTCAATAAATTTATTTCAGTGTATATCACTGATGTCAAGTGATACAATTATAGATATATTAATACATGTGCTGAATCATTTCCTGACGTTTCTGTCAGTCAGATATTCATCGATTCTGTAATAACCCTTCTTACATAGAGTATTTTTGATGTGCCTTTATCCGGCAAGGACAGAACTGTTTCAGGTAATTTAATATAGAATCGAATAGAATTTACAACAAAAGATCTACTAGTCTTAGCAAGCCGATGTACCGGCAATCTACGAGTATACTTGCTTCTAAGATTTTCTCTAAATTTTGAAAATGACTATATTTTTACGAGCGTACATTAGGTTCTCATAAATATACTGAGTGTGTAAGGACCGCGTCTTATGGCTCTCGGTTCTCTCTGCCTACCCCGCAAGGGACCTGGTGTGAAGAGATATACATACATACAAATATACTCAGTATATTATATAGGTAACCGTGTTATACGAATTATATTATATTATCTAGAAATTGGCGTACCTGCATGAGAAGAGCTATAAATGTTAAAGAAGCGAATGAGGTGTGTAAGAACTGAGTCATGTGGCGCTCGGTACTCTCTACCTACCCGCAAGGGATTTGACGTGAAGTTATAGATACATATATATTATATTACAGTTAATAATTTAAATCTGTTCGATCATTATAGATGTTCATTGCCATTACAATGTCAACGATTGCTTTAAACTTCAACGGGATAGGCTGGTGTTAGCAGCCTTATGTCTTTTTCTTTTTTTAAGCCTTAGGTTTTATAAACATGGCAGCCTTATCGTAATCTAATTTTATTTATTTATAAAATCAAAAGAAAGTTATTGTTGTGCAGCCGCTGCTGGAGGTATATTTTAATAGCTGTATCCGAGCATAACTAAAAGACATTATATATAGCCTATATCTTCCTATATCCCACTTATTCAAATTAGGATTATATGTCAATAAGTACCACATTACTTATTTCACGAATAGAATGAAACATAAAATGCTATTTATTTACTACAATACAATTTAATATAACAACATTTGGAACTATTCATTCATTAAAATTGTTATAAACAATATATGAACTAAGCGCACCAAGGTCGTCCACATCTTATTGGTCTATCATCATGAATTAGGCAATCAAGTGTAGATTCGAGGACAACACAATGATGTACCATTGAGCTTGCATGATGATGGAGGTAAACGATTGCTAGTAAGTTCTTCTAATTATGACTCGTTCGCCTTGTCTTATAGCCCTTTGATAATACAACGTACTTTTAAAAGTTTTTTCTTTTAATCACATACATATCATCACGCCTGTCTCCCATTAGGGAAGGCAGAGACTATGGAACGCCAGATGCACCTATCCGAACATATTTTCTCGCCTCTTCCACACTCATCAACCTCTTCTTGATTTGGCCTGGGGCGGCCCCCGTCGATATTTCCACTCTTGCTCGATATACTTCTTCCGTAACTCTTTTGTTATCCATTCTTTCGAAATGTTTAAACCATCTCAGCATACACTTTTATCACTACATCATTTTTATCATTACGTCATTTTTCATTACACATTGTTCGGAAAAGGAAATTGTCATAGGGAAAATAAAATAACTACGATTAAAATAGTTATTTTATATTCGCTATGACAATTTCCTCTTCAGCAAGATTTCTAAAAAAGTGTTATGAATGTTAAAGAAGTGAGTGAGGTGTGTAAGGGCCACGTCCAGTGACGCTCGATTCTCTCTGCCTATCCCACTAGGGATACGGTGTGCAAAATTTACATAGAATGGCGTCAACTATATTATACTTTTGCGGGGTGTGCACTTTTGGTTTTACTACCGATTTATACCTTTGTCTTTATGTCTACTTGTCTATGTGTTCGATTTTACCATACAAATTGTTTGCTCAGCTGATCACTTTTGTATGGGGCAGTGTAATCTATTTTACGATTTCATCTCCGTAATAAAAATTGTTAGTACTAATTAAGTACATACAAAATTTAAAATTTCTATTTTTTCTATTTTTTGTTTCCAGGTAAATGTACCCAATTTAATATCACATTGAACACCTTTTACTAGTAATTATGTTTGTGTTATGTATGCAAAATTTTCCCTCGCACTGCAATTCCTCGTTCATCAAACGAGACGCTGTTACTATATTCTCGTCTATCAATTCCACATGTTTAGTGGCGTCTATAAGCACGCATCGTCCATGTGACCGTTGTATCACGGAGCGCATCTCAATTCGTTCAATCAAGACTAATAATTTGTCTTATTAGATGCTCTGCTTGACGATTGTGCCTAAACGGATGTATTGGGTCATTGGTTACATTTCATTATGGCTCCAAATCGATCCTTTATTTATAACGTCCTAATGTTTATTTTATCTTAATGTTGTGTTCTGAAGACTATCCAATGGCTTTAGTAATAAACGACTGACGTTATGAGTTTGACTCATATCCCGTTATCCAACCGACTGAGTATTGTTTGCTTGTTGGTACAACGCGCAGCAGACAATCATATTTTACAATAAAATATACGAATAATATTGTAGACTTGTTTGTACGCGATAGGTAATGGTCTATCCATAATTGATGAGTTGGTGTAATTGTTGCAGGAAGGCGAAGTGGTCAGTGGGAGCGCAGAATGCCGATCGCGCCGCGCGGCCCTCCGCCCTGTTCGACACCACCCTACCACCAGCTGCTCCGTAGGAGACCCAGCTCAACCCTCAAGTGTCCTTCTATAATATAACGTCACATTTTATACGCCTGTTTTTTTACCGACCTATAAGTATAAGTACGCACAGTGCTAGTGTTAGTGTCGCGCGCGAGTGTGAGTGTATATGTGTGTCGATGGTGCGGCCGACATGGGAAAATCCTCGGCGAGAACACATGGTCAAGGTGAGTGAAGTGTCCAATGCCGAAGCGACCGGGGACACCTGTCCTCAAGGCCAGGCTTTTGCTACATATTTAAGCGGCGTATTCACGTTCCGTCCTGCTATCTAATCTAACATTATAAACGTGAACGCGGCTCTGTTTGTGTGCTTGTTACTTGTAACGACTAAACCTCTTGAACGGACTGTCATTTGATTTGCTACATACTTAGTATGTTACTTGGAGGCATACATAGGCTTTCGAAGGACATAGAGTTCCGTCTCATTGTTACTTTATATTTTTTGCAATTTCATTCTTTATTTCTTTACTCGCCTTTTCAGGCCTTTTTGTATACAACCCTGTGACAATAAAAGTCATAGTTTTATATGCTGTATATGCAATGCAGCACACACACCTATTACATTTATAATCTATAGTTCTGGAATAATATCCAGAAACTATATTACCTATATACCTTATTGTATATCAATTTAGATGTATATGTATGTTCCTTATAGACTCCAAAACGGTTGGACGGAGTTTGATTTTCAGGGAATCTTCAGATTAGCGCAGCGGGTAATCCTATATTGTTTGGTAGAGATCGGATCACCCACGTGAGATCACCCATGCGAAGCCGCGGCTGATCGTAGTATCTATGAAAATTATAAGCTGCGTCATAGGTTTGTTATGTGCCATAATATGTCAGCTGTTAACTGAAGACTAGCATAGTCTGCATAAACTAATCCGCAGTTAAAACAGATGACATAATTTTCATAGGTATCCGAAGTTATAATTGAGGTTTTAATAAGATCTAATAAACTATACAAATCAATCAACCACTTAACGGCGCATGCAGGCTCTCCTCACTCGCCAAAACGTAGTGTTTAGTGCCTAAATATCTCAGCGATTCAAGCCTACTATCCTACCGGTAAATTTATTTACTACACAAAATCGTCTCATCGAATCTCCATAGGTTATTTGCCTTCATAAATACCAGGGATCATACATGGACTGCGCCAATTGTAATAGCGCTATAGGTTTAATCAGTATAAAAGTGTATACAAAATTGTTTATAGGACAATGGAGAATAAATCCGATAAAATAGGTCGAAAGGCACAAATCGGTTTCGGCGTTGGAAGGAATGTACAGATCAAGCTTTCTCACTTCGCAATATTGTGCAAAAGCATCTGACTATGAACCAGAAGATTTTCTATGGTGCTTTGGTTTTGAATAAAACATTTTCACAGAGACATAGTATGACAGAGATCTTATATAGTCAGTAGATTTAGGCGTTATTAAGGATCTCGTTGTGAATAGGGCGCTTTATATTTTGTTAATTGGACTCAATACTGTTCCATTACATTAAAGCAAATAAATACGTATCTAATTACTTTCCGATACGATAATAATTCGTAATATTCAGACTTATCTGCACATTAATACGTGAATAAAAAACTTTGGACCCGTTTTTAAGCACATTGCGCGCTTTCATATGAGTATCGACATAATTCAAATTTCTATGGAAAAGGAGTGCAGAAAGATAAGTATTTATGTGTTACAAATATATTAAAATAAACAAAATTTCAGAGTGTAACAGAAAATACGAAAATTTAAATCTGTCAGTATCAAACACATATGTTTGCGCTCAAACAGCCTCAGTATAGTATAGTTAGTATACCTAGACACAAAATAGAAACCCGCCGCATTACGTTCATTGTTGTATAGAAGATTATCGCTAATCTATATATGTATATTATTGTTGAAATAAAATTTGCATTGTTTACTTTGAGTACATACATTGTATATTTTGTAAATGCATGACTGTAAATATGAAATACGAATTGGGTTACTCTCGGCTATTTATAGTGGTGATTTCTAAAAACTGAGTACATTTTATATTACATATCGACGGTCCCTACGTACAATCCCGTATGTGGTAGATACGTGATTTTCACTTTTTGTTTTCATAACCTTCAGATCACTCAACAGTTTGGGTTTAGTTAAAAAAATTCAAAGTTTTTACTCAAATTGACCTTGTAGCCATGAACACAAAATCTCGTAACTACAGATTTAAGGACGGATTTCGAAGTAAAGTCGCAGTAGTGGTAGCTAAACGATTCTACGTCGGAACGTACGCTTTACTCCGCCTGCCTGCCCTGTAACTGCCACTTGCGTACGCGCCGTCCAAAGCGACGGTTATGTTGTATTTATCTGTAAAAATCATTCTGAAATATCCTCCAGATATGCTGAAAAAATGTTATCTTTAAATTAATCTACTATTTAATGTATGTAGTCAGATTATATATCATTAATCAAGTGTGCTTTATGAAGGGAATTGCTAGTGTTTTAATTTTTATTGGATTAATTTCACTGAACACTATCACAACGTAATTATCAGTATATGGTAGTTACATTGTTTTACATGAAAAATTTAACTTACCATTATTATTAAGTGGTATTAAGGTATTTTTACGTCGGAAAATTAAACTACCCTCTATCGGTAACTGCCCCTTAAGGTGTTTTACTTCGGGAATGTTTGTTTCATGTTAGTAAGTTACTGCCACTTATGGTTTTTTACGTTAACAATTGTAATTTTAGCACAATCTGGAGAAGATACGAGTGAAAAATTAACATTACAAGTTACTATAAACCAAAGGATTAAAACTGCTAAAGACTCATTGCAACGAAAATCTACGCCTAATACAACATCTACCATATGTCTACTTCCAGATTCACTTTAAAAAGTCGACGATGTCATTATTGACAAAGAGCCAATCAATAATGTCGAGGAATCACCGAGGTCATCCATCTATAAATCGTCAAGAACTGATTGTTGTAATTTCATACGATCAATAGAATGACAGTTGTACTTAGTCTAAACAAAACAGAGACTGATAATACGGTAGAAGTTGCTGCTCAAATTCACACTAATAGTATTGATGAACCTGTTGCAGCACCCGAAAAGCAGACTCTAGTTACAACTTCCAAAATTATTAATGGTGCAATTTTTTGCGATCCGTACACGTAGAGTTTGGCGTTTGGAATTTGGCGTCACCTTCTACATCGACAATAATGCGTAATATTGAAGCAGAAAACTTAAGTGTCTCTAATATTAATACGCTTACTTCATCTATGTGTGTAAGCTCATCTAATGACTATGACTAAACCTTTGGACTATCTCACTGTGGTGGTGATACAACAGAAATAAGTGACACAGAAAGAAAACTGAGAAAGAGGAAAGTAAAGAAAAAAATCTAACTTAGGGAGAATACGTAAAGCTACAAGGAATGAATGGAGACATAATCAGAGAAAGCAATTAATAAGTCAAGGTTTAATTAAGTTACATCAGTCGAGGACGAAAAGAGAGACCTGCAAAATTTATTTTGTCTGGTTGTGATGATAAATGCTGATTAAAGCGTAAAGAAAATGTAGAAGAGAATGTTCGAAAACAACTGTTCACAAGATTTTGGTCTATAGGCAATCGTGTACGGCAGTGGGGATTGTTATCTTATCTCGATGGTGTGAAAGAATTGGAAAGAATCGCATTACCATCAAAGAGACATTTTTCTATTATAATAGATACTATCTACCAATCACTGTAGGTTGTAATAAAGAGGAACGAGTTTTAGTGTGCAAAAATATGTTTTTGCACACCTTTGCTAATAGGTGAAGGTGTTGTACGCACAACAGGCTACGTGGTAGCCCTGTGTTTGGTCGCTAGTTGCTGACAACAGAGAAAACTTCTGTCAAGCATTTGGTAGTGTATCATTCGGCGTTGATGCTTCTTTGGTTCTGTAAAGGAATTGACACCTGGTAACCATTCAAATTGAAAAAACTCGCCATCAAAATCTTCCCCCCGCTTCTAGATCACTTCACTTTGGTAGGGGTTGATTCGTTTTGGAACACCCAAACCGTCGACTGGCGCTTAGTTTATGGATAGTATTGATAAGTCCAGGAATCATCACCTGTAATGATGTCGTACACACGCCGAGAGGAGCCTGCTTCAAATTTGTTTATCTCGGCACCATTCCACCCAAACCGGCTTTTGAGCAACGGTGAGGTTGTGCAACCCAACGTGAAACTATCTTCCTTACACGAAGATGCAAGTGTAGAATACAACCCGCAGGATGTGCTGAATATCCTGATACGTAACTCGCCTATTGTCTTGGATTAAATTTTTCACTGCTTGCAAGCACGTTTTCTTCCGTAACAGCAGTCAAAGGACGACCACTTCGTTCTTCATCCCCCAAAGTTAATCGACCGCGCTTGAATTCGTTATAACAACGATACACGGTTGCCTTGGAAGGGCCTTCATCCACGAATGCCATTTGAAGACTATCGTACTATTTGTCCGGTTTTAGGCGAAAATGTTCCTGGCGCAGATCCATTTTTCAATTAGACACGATAATTTAAATTAGGTCGCAAAAATGTGGAGGGAAATTTTCAAATTATAACGTACCAATGTTTACTTATAAATAATCATATTTTCAAAATAAATTATAACTGGCCAGTCTCTCATACATAAAAACTTTTTATGCAATACTTTCTGAGTAGCCTGGTATATTTGTGCTACTTGCAAACTGCCAATTTATAAAATATAAAATCGATAACATGTTCTTTTAACTGTTATTATTGATACACCTGCTTTGATATAATAATATTACTATAGTAGCATATAGATCTACGAGAAATAGTAGATATGTCTACTAAAAAATTACATAATTTTAATTCTAGTGGTTTAAGAAAAGTTGTGGGCTACAGTAGTTCAAAATGGTTCCCAAGTATAATTTTCGATGTGGCAGTTAAGCATTTGAACAAACATAATATTCCCACGTAATAGTCAATAAGTACCAGTTATGTTATTTTAAATTTAAAGTTTCCGCTGTATATATGAGTAAGTGACAAATAATACACTTAACGTGATTTTTTTCAGTTATTTCTTTATGTTTCTTAAAGTATACAACAAAGAAACCTATACTACCAAATTTCATCACTGTGTGATAAATAGAACACAAGGTACACATGTTTGAATGTTTATGGCGCTCTCTCCTAAAATTTGAAGTTTTCAGTTACAGCATTTTACGTAGGGACCGTCGATATATACTTATATGAAGATAGGAGAATTAACTGTGTAGCCTTAGCGAAACCTGTGGCCAGTATAGTACCTATGTATGGCAATATAAAAACCCTAGCATATGACAAACATTGCCTTATTAAATAGTTACTAGATTCAGGCGTTATTTTGCGAAAGTCAAATTTATATGCAATTTGACCTAACCCGTTTTGTGTGCTTGCGTAACCAATTAGTTCATGCGGAATAGCGCCGGCCGGCACACACCGACTATCGTTAGTAGATGCAACATACCGTCGCTACCATGGGTGCTCCGGTAATCTCTGCCTCAGCTGCTGCGTTATCGTTTTTCTAAATTGTATTTAGCCAAGGTATATCTCTATTTTGCTATAGCATATTTGTACATGATCGCAGCGTACCTAATCAAAATAAAAATAAAAAATGTATTCAATGACTAACGAGGTATTTTTCTCTTTGAAAAAAAAACTTTAATAACGTTCCAATTTAATAAAATTAAATGTATTGTGGTCAAATTTCGACCACTGGGCGATCACTAGTATGTATATTCAGTAAATGCGTTCAGGTAGCCCGAGATAAAAAATGTAAACAAACGTTCAGGGGTGCACAACATATTTTTATTGAGTATAGTAGTCTCCTTCCTCTTAGCGTTACCACCACTACGCTATCACACCCCACCATTATTTAATGTAACCTATTATGTGTTTACTTCAACAATTTAACAAAACCTTTAGGTTTTAACTTTAATATTGTAAACGGTGTAAAAGGTTTACTACCCGACTAATACAAAAATTGCCTACCCACTGAAAATATGTAGACAAGACTTCAAAGTAGGCATATTTTTTGTTACAAATTGATAAACAATATAAAATTTAAATCGGCTCATATTAGTAGCCCAATTTAAACTCAATATTAATTGAAATTGGACTACGTAGTTACATAAGCAGATTGTAATTAAATTGAAGGTCTCTTTAGTCCAGCCGTAGCCGCAAATAATTCCTAAATATGTAATAATGTCATATAATTAAAACACAGATCATAGGATTTATTGCTTTATTATTAGTTTTTATTAAAATTTAAGTGGTATACGACCGCGAAATGTATGGGAAAACGTATATAACGGGTTCTGACTGCTTGTCAACTCAAGCATGTGAATATTTCTTGACCTGCCGATTGTGACGATTTCATGTACAGACATGATTCCCGTACCAATATTTAACGACAGTTACACCGCCATTCCTGCCTACGAGAGAAAAGTATGGAAACACTTATCGCATGATTTGTAACGTAACTCGGTACAGGGCGCAGTGTTTACCATTTTTATCTCGCCTCGTTGAAATGCCCGTTATTAGAGCTCATGAAATTCTATGAAGTTGACGATTTTTAATCTTAGTTGTCACGAAGATATTTCATTATTTTTCGAGTTCTAAATTCAAATTTGTAATATAGCAATTAAAAGAAAAGCTTGTTGTTCCTTTGTTTTCCCGCCATTTATTTGATTATTGCTGTTTCTGTGACCATAAAAAAATCGGCCAAGTGCGAGTCGGACTCGCACACTAAGGGTTCCGTACCATTATTGATAAAAACGGCAAAAAAAATCACGTTTGTTGTATGGGAGCCCCCCTTAAACATTTTTGTTTTATTTTAATTTAATTATTTATTCTTTAAGTGAATATATAAATAAATATTCTGTGAATATTTCAAGCGTCTACCTGTTGCCGTTATCAATATCGAGCAAAAATCAGCAAAAAAATCACGTTTATTGTATGGGAGCCCCCTTAAATATTTATTTTATTCTATTTTTTAGTATTTGTTGTTATAGCGGCAACAGAAATACATCATCTGTGAAAATTTCAACTGTTTAACTATCACGGTTCATGAGATACAGCCTGGTGACAGACGGACGGACAGCGGAGCCTCAGTAATAGGGTTCCGTTTTCCCCTTTGGGTACGGAACCCTAAAAAATCGAAATTGCACGCTATCTTACATGACTAGCTTAAAAAGGAGTGTAACGTTTTCAGGTTCATGTATGTGTGTTCTTTCTAATTAAGATGTACGATCCTTACTTTATCCCGGGTAACATGACCAATGCGATGTCATAATAAAAATATAATGGCGCATACACTCGTATTGTTTAAGCTAAAGAAAAAAGATCCAAACCTGTTCAGTGAGGTATCAAAAATGGTTTGAAAGTTGATGTAAAAATAATATAATCAATTAATTTTATATGTATTTATTGTTTATTCATTAATTCTATATATATTACTTATTACTTTAGGTGTTGTTAGAAGTGAAGACAGGTGGGATTATTAATTTCGTAATAAATTTACTTGTTTTTGAATGCGTGTCCCTTGTGACACTCCCGCAACTATATGTACCGCAATTGAACATACGGTCGATATTTAGTTTGGTCGCTTCCGTTCTGTAAATGTTGATCTCAACAATGCGTCCTGTGGCCGACCGGAGACAAAAGTCGATAACGATGAATTTAATGCAATGCAATACATAAAACTGTACTGTTTTATTTACGTCCAAATGGCAAGATCAAAAAGCTAGGAAAGTGTGAATATATTGAACAACAACCGATTTTGAATCGGAATGTTACTTATGATGTAAAGTGGGCCCTGTATGACAATTGAAAACTTACGTCGTGCCCAAACCATTTACCAATGGCAAAGTGAAACGCACTTATCTACCGTTTTATTAGTTTTTATTTTACACTACGCCAGGAGGGATAGCGTACGACCCACATGATGTGAACCTATGAACGCTTCCCAATACCTTAAGTATCACTCGCGCGGAGAGGAGTTTATCGGCGACCTCAATCACATGCTGGAATATAACAATCTTCCAGTTAGTTTTTACTCGACTGCGATTTTCTATGAGGTGCAGGTACTTCCCCAGCTGCTTTGATGCATCCTACCTCTCTTAAGACACCCAGACCAAGACAAACGAACATGTTCATGCACACAAATGTTTTTCCTGTGTGGGACTGGTGGTGTCGAAGTAGCGTTACTAAACCACTGCGCTACCGAGCTCATCATCATTTCGAAGGAGCGACTGACTTTACTTCTCGATAGTTCAAATATAGCCACTGTACAATATAATCATATAAAACTCGAGAAATGTGTTTATTTAATATAAATTGTGGTTTAATTCACCCGTGCGTGAGCCAGGAAGATGCCATCTTGTTCTTCAGAAAAGGCGACAAACCTTATTGAAAAACTTCAGAGTATAATGTATAATGTCTTTCCTTACCTAAGCCTCTAACCCGAAGGTTTGCAGAACAAGTTTTTAACCTAGAGTACTATAGATTACATCCATACACCCTGTACTGTGCAGCGCACAGCTACTGAGGACAATTTTGGTGCTTTGAATGGATTTCGTGGATTTCGGAAAAGCCTTCGACTCCAACGTGACTCAGTCTGTTGTTTATTGCTTACAGTGATGCAGACCACCGCTTTATTGAGCTGATGAGGTGCCTGTATAATAATTTGATTGATGATTGGGGCCAAATCCAAGTACAACGATTAAATGGTACCTATAGCAGCCGTCGTCGAAAAGCGCTACCTGATGCGTTTAAGGTCTATGTTTAAGGCATAGCTGAATTAAATTTAGCAAATAAATCGATTTTTTTTTGTTATTTTCTTACGAAGTCCGTTTTAAAGAACCGAGGATATGTGGAAGGTTGGCAGAAAAGAACTTACGAGAAGATCCTTACGTCCAGAGCGCCGAGGAGCGCAGAGGAGAAATACGCCTGTATTTCTCCTTTCGCATCGTACAGCTAGACTTCAATATGCTATTCTAAGATGAGAGCAGAACAACCTTCAGACTAATGTTACAGACGACAAATGAGTGGATCTATTGTACTATGAGTGTACTAATTTAGCATCAGTTTGTATATTTACCACTACTAAACTGTAATTATCAAAGAGCATCTATTATAATCCAAAGCGTTGTTGTGGTTTAATGTTAATTTTACTAGCTGCGTACGAGGCGGTTATCATAACCTATGATCGCTTGTCATATAAGAAGTATCGCTTGCACATTGCCACCCCCGCTGTTATCGCAGCAAGTACAATTCCACAGTTTAGGTCTAATTGGACCTGGGTTATGTTTGGGTCGATTGAGTATATATAGTTATAGGTCATGTTTAGTCTGGTTTAGGGGTGGCTTAGATCAAACATAGGTCGGAAGAAAAATTTGAAAAAGGTCCAACTTAAATCTGGTTACATTTAGTTTAAATTCAGTTTACGTTCGGTTTCGGTTCGGTTAAGTCGTGTTTAGGTTAGCTTTTATAATGCCATTCCACTGACGCGTATTGAAGGTTATAATAAAAACTCCGTGACTTCTTTACTACCCTTATATCTCATTACACTATTTCTAAATACATCAAATATGTATTACCTATGTAATAAAGAACTGTACCGGTTAATCAGGCTTTTAAATTAAAAAAAAAATCACCTGACAGCGTTATATCCGTTGGGAGGCCTTGATACAGTCGTATCCACAGTCTTTTTCCCTTAACTTTAAATATATAAATTTAAAAAAGAAAATATAAACTTTGCGGAAATGAAAATTAATAAATACTACATTATGATCAATTGTGCTAAGTTGGTCGTCCTCGTTGCAGTCTAGGCTGGGCTGGATTGCACCATGCACGTGTCGAAGGTGAGTGCCGGCTAATGGAGCCAATTATGACCAATGCTCCCCCATTTTATACAAAGTTTTCAACACACTTGCGAGGAAAATAAATAAATCGTATTCCTTTATTAAAATTTATATTACTGAAGGAAGAGTTATATAGTGCATGAAAAGAGCTATGAATGTCACAGAAGCGAGTGAAGTATGCAAGGACCGCGTCTTATGGCGCTCGGTTCTCTCTGCCTACCCCGCAAGGGACTTGGCGTGAAGATATACATACATACATACATACAAGAGTTATATTAAAATGATATGCAACAATTTTTGTTGGCGTTTGCAGTGTTTGATATGGTAATTATAATAATGACATAGATCTTGAGTTGCTTTAAATATCGAAGATAACAAAACATTTTCATAGGAAGTGAAATGATTTGTTGTAGGAGACAGCAAATCATTCTTGCATTAGAAGTAGAAGGACACGGTGAACCTTGCCCTGAAGGGCTCTAAATTGATTGTTTGTGTTATCTTGGCACTTATGTTGGCCTTGTTTTGGTAGTCTTCAAGATAAGATTCAACAACTGTGTTAGATCGCCAACAGCCGTGTTGTTTATATGCCAATATATCGACTCCTGGATCAACTAACAATGGAGCTGAAATTCTTATGAAACCGTGTTTGGTGTACGCGACAGCATTTATAAATTCCAAAAAATTTGCTATTTCCTTTGCCAAATTTGTTTACGTCAATAGGTGGACAAGTATATTATTTTTTATTGTTTAGAAAAAAGTGGCCAGTTTTGCATTTGTCGGACGTGTCGAAAATGATTACTACCACAAGGTAATATTGATTATTTCCCGATCCTAACGTCTTCACGCACCTGTAATATGGAATATCAACGCAACTTGAAAGAGATAAAATTATATTTAATTATAATTATACACACGTAAACTACAATAAAATAGAAATCTCACTAACATTATAAATGTGAAAGTATGTGAAGATCTTTGGTTGTTTGTTACTCAATCCACGCGTAAGCCGTTGGACCAAATTCCTGGGTTAAGACATAGGATACTTAAGGCGACACCTCGATCGTGAAGCTTTAAAATGGCTCCGCCCAATCACCCCGCGCCCCTCAAGTGACACTCTACGCTCGATTTGTAAAATTTGAAATTAGCGCCTAATAGGTAACCTGGGGTCAACGTATAGTCAATGCAAACGAACAGAAAAGCTACGGAGTCGCGTCACACCTAAAAAAAATTATAATATCAATATTTAATAAAAAATATTGATTTAATTATTATTTAGCTTTATACATACTGAACCAAACATATTTATTTAAGCTAGACGGAAAACAATAGTAATAATAGTAATAAAAAACTACAGAAACGTATTCACTTTTAAAAGTTTATTGAAAGAGAAATCAATGACATCGTTTTATGTTTATATCTCTACAAGTTAACATGTCTCGGTATCTATGTTGTTCTTACTTAGGTCTCGTTCAGTGGCGCCCTCATTGAATAAAAAATCATATCATAGCATAGAAGATAAACATTATGAAATCCTATGTTGCATTTATTACGAAGATAGTAAAGTATTTTTACGTTATTAAACCAACACTCAAAATATTCCACTATCGTTGTTATAAGCAAAAGTGCTAAAAGAGGCCGTTTTTGGCAATTATGCCTATAACAACGAAAGCAAAACATTTCAATTGTTGGTTTAATGACGTAAAAGTACGTTATTGTACTTGTAACACACGCAACACAGGACTTTATAATGTTTATCTTCCACGCTATGATACGATATTTTATTCCTTGAGGCGCCACTGGATGGCATGTATCCCCCTTAAGAAGAATGAAACACCAGCTACATAATACAACATTGTTTATCGAGAGGCTAAAGCGGGCCATTTGTTGATTCGGGCACATATGTTCGTTCGTTCGTTGATAGCGCCGAGTAAACACAGGATTTTTTTATTTCGAATAAATAAGAGAAATAAAATTATCAGATTGAATTAGAGAAAGTATTCCCGCTATTACTACTAGTTTTTATATAATTTTCGCAACACATTAACATAATGTGACCTCCAGGATTTTTTTTCTTTACAAAGAAGTTAAGGGCTATAACTTATAACACACACTTTAGCCCCTCTACGTTATACCTTTAATGCTATTTTTTTAGAGCACGAAGAGTAAACATTTTATTACAAGCTTTTAGCAACTTTTAGTGCATAAAATGGTATACGGCATCTACACAACTTTCACGCGTCATACCTAACATCGACGAATATATCATTCAGGTATCTACTGAAAGATTGCGTACCTAAATGATAAAGAAATTGTATATTTTGATCATTAAATGTAAATTTAACCTTTACCAAAAATTTATCAAGCACTTGGAATCCAATCAGCGAAATGTGAAAAAAACACAACCAATATTTTAGGGTATCCTTCGAAAGAATAAATTATAATTATTAATTTCATCTAATGATATAGATTTATAAATTTATGGAAAATATTTAGATTTAACATTCAATTATCACTAAGATTTTAAAAATTGCTGTTTTTGACCCTAACCGTTATGTAGCTAAATAAATTGATAAAATTATAATTTATAAAATTAATTTTTATTCCTTGAGCCTCTTTAATAAGCACAAATCTTGATTTGGTGCCTTCACCACCAGACTACATTCAAGCTATTTCACGTAATATATATAACCGCTATGAATAAACAAACGTCTTGAAGTACTCGTTTATCCTTGGCGCTAATTTTGGATTGGGATTGCAACAAACATATTTTTAAAGAGTAAATAGCTCTAGCCATCCACCTTGCTTGATGCATCGCCAGGATCCAGGAGGTCTGATTTTAATTTTTTTCTCATTATCTCCTCCTAGGAATATAATGGATAGTTCAATTACTTCCCGATAATCGTTACGTACAATGTTTTTTTGTAATTCTTGATTATAAAATATCAACAATTCTTTTACTATTGTATTACCAAAATGTTGTGTGACAATATCGGTGTACGATTGAATAGCAGCAGGATTTATAGTTTTCCAGTCGTTTCTAAATTTTTTGAACATTGGGATATCAGGGCTGCTTGTGACTTGGTGGATTTTTGATTCGATTTGACACAGCTTTACCTTGATCCTGGCCGGAAGAGCTCTCTAGTTTGGGTACAGCCAGAAGTTGTTCATTTTCTCTAAATGAAATTAAAATTGGCAGGCGTTCTTCTTTAGGGCTTCTCACGTCCAGACCAGGTAACAATTTCCCATTCCAGTAAACGGTCACCATTTTAGACATATTATTTTGAAAATCTGATTTTATAGATTCCGCTCTATCTTTTCTACTCTGAGTGCTAATGCGTTGATAGACGATTTGTTTATCGGTAAATCATCACAGCTAAAATCTAGTGCTTCTACTACAGCCCGGTGTATATAGACAGAATCCCTTATGCTTAATTGAGATCTATCTAAATCTGCAACTAACATAGGCGTGATAAAGTCTTCCTTCCTCGTAACACATTTGGTCATGTCTTTTTTTCTCTTCTTTTAATTTTCTCTGTTTGGTCCTTTCTTCTTTTTCGGCTAACTTTTTTTTGTGCGCCTGCTAAACATCCTGAATTATTTATATAAATATTTTGTCTTCTTCTATTGTAATCCGTTCTAAAGCATCAGCGTTTGCTATATCGAATAAACTATCTAAATTATTTTGAAAGTCCTCACGGCGCTTGTAAACATCTTGTATTTTTTTGGAAAATTTTTGCAACTCCCTCCTGGTGAAGATTTACAAGTTATTTTACACAGTTAGGTATATCTCTGGTAGGGATCCTAGCTTTTTCCCTAAATATAATACACTCTCGAATGACTAGGTATGCGCTTTCACTAACAGTCAATTTAACTTCGCGAATTTTATAAAAAAAGTACAGGAAGAACATGACGGTTAGACTGTAATTTTGCGCCTATTATTTGATAATTTACGTCTCCAACTAAGAAAATACTTGATTTATTGCTTCTCAATTCCAGTACCATCTTATAAAAGTTAAAACATTACGTATTAATCACGAGAATAACTGACATTCAAAATTAATAGACGGTTAGGTAATTATGACGAAGTTAACGATGCTCTCACTAAAGTTTTCTTTGGTTTAGTGTTAATAATCTGCTTTTAAATGATAAAAAGACTAAAGTAATTAAGTTCTCAACACCTAATGTAAGACAGGTGACTACCAATGTCAATGTTAATGGAACTAATTTAGCCCCTGTGGAGACAACTGTGTTCTTGGGTATAACAATTGACTCCAGACTACAAAGGGGCCCACAAATTGAAAAAATATCAGGAAAACTAAGTTCTGCAGCTTATGCAGTGAAAACTATTAGACGGCTCACTGATATTGATACGGCTAGAATAGTTTATTTCAGCTACTTTCATAGTATTATGTCATATGGAATTCTTCTTTGGGGTAACTCCGCGGATATTAACACCATCTTTTTATTGCAAAAGAGAGCCATAAGAGCTATCTACAAACTTGGTCCCCGGGAGAGCCTTAGAGAAAAATTCAAAGAAATAAATATTTTAACAGTCGCATCGCAATATATCTATGAAAATCTTTTGTATGTCCATAAAAACATAGACTCATTTTGTAAAAAGAGTGATACTCATAGCATAAATACTAGATATAAGCATAATCTTGTGTTATATGCAAGCCGTCTCCACAAAACAAGTAATTATTTTATGGGGCAATGTATACGGTTCTATAACTAACTTCCCAGCAATATAAGAGATTTGTCAATAAACAAATTTAAAACTACTATTAAAGCCAAATTGTGTAGCAGGGCATATTATAAAGTATCTGACTATATTAATGATAAAAATGCCTGGGAGTGAGTCGATCCAATTATAATGTAATTAACAAAGTATGTAAATTTGTTTGGATACCAAAAGAGGGATGCCTGAGTTTTTTGGCAGTATTTTTATCAGTGCTCACCTAGTCATAAACTGCACGGTAGGGAAAAAAAAATGTGACGATTCCAAACAAATGTAGCCATTTTTACGGAATAAAAAGATTTTGACTTTGAATTTGAACAAATGAATACCGCGAGTACGTGCGGCACTGCCGCGCAACTTGTATGAACATGTTTCGATGTAATTCGGCACGGATTATCGTAATCCAAATAAGTTAAAAATTAATTTCCGAGTGTTTTAAAAGCAAATGAACAAAACTAAGACATATGCGTTAGAAAATAAAAACTTTGAAAAATAAGGGACACCCTAATATACATATATACAAATAGATTTTATAATCTATTCATATTTAAAAAAAACATGTGACAAATGATTTTCTTGCTGTTTCATAACTTTAACTTCAGTATAATGACATTTATTGTATTTTACTTATGTATACTCTGTGTTTTGTATTGTTGTACGTTTCCTTGTTATTTATTAAACTCTCAAGAAGAAAGAACCAGGACCATCTCTGATGTTGCAAAATAAATCTAATCCGTACAATAGTTCAATACTAACCACAATGTATAGAATAGATGATTTTTTTGTGTTTTCAGTGTTGGTTCATAGTAAATATTATTTGTTTTCACGAGTACCATGGGTATAAGTATACTATCTATCTATATCTTCACGCTAAATCCCTCGTGAGCGCCACATGACTCGGTACTTACACACCTCGCTCGCTTCTTTAACATGAAACATACCGAGTTTTTTTAAAAACTATCAAAATATACTATTTTACTAGTAATTATTTTAATACAAAAAAAAAAAAAAACCTCCACTGGTTTTCTATCTTCTGATTGGATAAATTTCCAACGTAAACTAACCTTCACCTACGTACAATGTCTAAGTCGGAGTTCGGTGAGCTTATAATGGTTACTATGAGTTTGTCGTCCCGTATGACGCTTACGTTAAAGTAGCATATAAATCGAGTAGTGATTCTTCTAGTGGAATATGTTTATTTAGTAAGTTTCTCCTAAAAAACAAAACAGCAAAAATATTCTATTTTATAAGTTTTTATTTTAATACAAAGAAATAAAGAGTCTCCACTGGTTGCTATGTGCTGAGAGCGCGAACCTTATTGGTATAAATTTCCAACGTAACCTGACCTCCACCGACGTACAACTTCTAAGTCGGAGTTCGGTCAGATTATAATGGATATAATAGGAGTTTGACGTCCTATATAGGTACGCGGTCAGCCTGTGGATAATGTATACCAATTATCAAATGTTACTGTTTATTCCTGCAAAAAATAACTTATTTAATTAATGCAGTTTTATATAGAGTTATTAAGTAAGCAAAATTAAAAAAAAGTTTGAAGAGGAATTAAATAGCTTGGGCCAACCATACCTAGGAACTGTTCTAAAAACTAGAAATATGTCTACACAATGTTATTATAATATGTTTAATGAATATAATAATTAAAAAAAATAAATACCTTGGCTTGTTCGCCTCCGCCATTCTACGAACATTTCCTTGTATTTTTATTCTATATATTTTCTTTTTAGTGTTCCCCATTATTACAACAGTATAATAAATATATATAAACCTATAATATTATATACTACTTATATCTAATAATAATACACTTACGCTAAATACTATAATATTGAATATTTACAACTATTAATTATAAAAACTTCGGTGTCGCGATGTTAATGGAGCGAGCTCGAGCCGACAGTCGACATAGGTCTCACCTCGAAGCGGGCTGCAGCCGGACTGGCTGGATGTAGTTAGTCAACGCGTTTATAATCCTCATTACCGCACAATAAGGTCGAAAACACGTAGCACCCAAGACGAATGTGATCGCTTAGAAATTGTCAGAAACTTAAAATATTTTTAAAAAATTTCATGTTTCACTTATCAAAATATGCAGCAACCATATTATAAACATAGATATTACTAATAGATTTAAGTAATTTTGAAGCGTATAAACAGAACAACTTCGTTGTAATTTCAAAAATAATGAATTTCAGGAGGTGTTTTCGAAAGTAATTATTATCGAATCAATTTTACACAATCGCGTATTTGAGCAAGCAAATTCAAGATAAAGAAATGAAGTTATTTATATTAAAATCTTAGATCCGTCAGTTTAGTCATTAGCCTATACTATTCGATGAAAGTTGGTCTAATTTTTCGATGTGTCGCCTTAATATCCCGGTAATGTTTCTAACGCGGACCAAGCCGCGGATAAATATATTGTATTCATAAATTATTTAAAATATCGACTTCAACTGACAATTGTCGCTATATACTTATTATCCAGGGCTTCTTTTAGAAACGATTCTACGTTATTTAGTGATAACTTCTGAGTATTGTAACCGTCTTGAGTGTGTCTCTTTAGGAAAAAGTCAAGTCAAAAAAAGTCAGGTTGAAATATTATACGATTTTATGGCAACAGAAAGCCACCAAAAACACCGAGATAGGATCTGAGTCAGGACGATACAAATAAAGTTCATTTTCATTTAAATACTTTTGATATGGACGAGGGCCGGTCATGGCCTAAGTACGATATAACGTATGCTTCTATAGCGTGTGTGTTGCGTCCATTGCGTGAATTTACGTGTTTCAATCAGCGACACGCCTTTATTATCTCATTTCCATCATGACCGTGAGTCGTACCTCACGGTCATGATGGAAATGAGATAGTAAAAAGGACAAAATCCGAAAGTACAGGCACAGATCATCCTTAGTTATAAAGCTTCACACTGTCTAGCTTTAGAGCTATTTCCAAATATATACCTAGTTATCACAACTGTCATGTATCAACTTGAAGAAATCTCGACTACGATCACACAAACTTTTCATTTTCTAGGCCTAGGGGATGAGTTCTTCAAAGATTATTATGATATAAAAATAATACGATTTTACGTTTAATGAGAATGTATTCTTCTTCCCTGTACATCCGCATATTGTGATTAAGCATAGCAATGCAATGCGAAAACTAAGGTTCATAATAAATTCAACATATTTACTGAATTAATAAAACAAGATAGTGCGTAATAAATCATATTTATTCTTCTATTATAGAATCTAAAAATCTGGCTTGTTGATGTATGTGTTCTTCGCAACGGGCTAGATACCATATAATTACCATGATATTGTTTTCCCGCTTTGCATGAGCAGTAGTAGTGTTCGACTGCATCCAAGCCAGTTTCGTTATCTTTCTACCACATATGAATAATGTCTGCGCGCACGTGTGTGCCTCAATTATATTTTGCCTCTCAATAACCATAAACTCTCCAGGAATAACAGCTTCATTCAAATCGGCGGTCAGTCCTAAATCTCGATACAACCCGATTAAATACTCACCATTAAGACATACGTGTTCGGCATAATAGCCGTTTGTCATTTTCAGTTAGTATGACCCGAGTGCAATAAGATCAGATCGTCCTGGGTCAATCTTGGAAACATCTCAAGACCTGGTAATTCTGCGTCCATATTTTGAAATGCTACTCGTTGTCCGTTAAGATTACGATGCTGTACATATTCAGCCAGAACATTTTGCATCTCCCTTCGCATTGTAATTCTCTCAAGAAACATAGGAGTATGTGGGCTATCTGTAATGGGAACATGGGATATACTTGTAAGTGCAACTGCTATTCTAAACTCAGCAAACATGTGGGGCATTGCGTTGTGATGTGATTGTACTCCTGGCGAAATAGCTTAAAGTCACGTTTAATGCGTCCGTTTACGACTTCAACCGGATTAGACGCTGTTGATGCGTCGTTGATTTTCAGTAAACAAGTAAATTAGTCGCGTTTCGTGCCTTTTCAAAAATGCTACAAAAAATGCCTTAAGCAAATAGTCGCGTTTCGTGCGGCCAAATTATAACTAATATATCTGAGCCAGGAAAATGTACATTAGTTTGAGTAGCTTTTTGTCTGCAACATGTCTCACTTTTTTAAAAACCCACATGAGTTTCCCGATTCTCCTAATCATTATATCAAAATGAGCATGCCAAAACAGCCTCTGATCAACCATGATTTCTAAGAATTTAATATGAATTACTTTGGTAATGGTCCTGCAGGAACAAGTCAGGTCTTGGTTGTGACAATTGTGAATTCGAATTTTATAATTAGTATTAGGCTGTGTCAATTTATAATTCGTGAATGCTACGTAATTTGTTTTCTCTGTATCTATCTGTGGCTATCTCAGCAATGCTCACCTCGATGCCGTGATGTTCAGAATCCCACGTGTTGCCAGTAAAAACAATGGCAGTGTCGTCGGCATAGGAGGACACTTGTCCAGAATTGATGTTCATATGACAGGGACTGTTGATGTATATTAAAAACAAGGTTGCACCTAGGACACACCTTTATGGGACTCCATATGTCACACCACATTCGTTACTAATATGTTGGCCTATTTTAACGTATTGTTTGCGTTCAGAGATAGTCTGCAAACATTCTTAAGACATTTCCGCTTGTGCCGATATTCTCCAAATTTTGTAAAATGATAGGTATAGAGCAATACATTTCTTTCCCCTGTCAACATTACAATACGGGAAGTCAGCACAACATAATAGTTATTATCCATCAGCAATATTTTCTTTGTAGATTCTGAAAGGCGACGGCGAGTTCTACGACGGCACAAAATCCATACATGCATTCGACGTATTAAGTGGTTTAAGATATTGTTTAACAATGCTGGTATTCAGCATTGTTAAACAATATCTTAAACAAATAAAAGTCACTACTATTTACTGGTTTTGAAACATATTCCACACCAATGTATAAACTATATTACTTTATTTACTAATGGCAATCATGTGGTGAACTTGCCGACGCTTACTTTAATTCAGTACTAATTCACACATTCATTAGTACATTATGCTCGTCCCTCACCGAATTCGTGATACCCTGTGAATTACTTAGATTTTCGGCATTAATCATAGCCTATATGATGTTACTCCGGCTTATAATCTACTTCTGTGCCAAGTTTCATCAAAATACGTCCAACCGTTAAGCGTGAAAGGGAACCAACAAGCAATCATTAATACTTTTCATATATAATTTGTAATATTAGTGTAGTGTATTTTATTGTAAAAAATAATCATTATCCTGCATACCTGATATGGTAGCTGATTTTCTATAACAATCATAGCAGCTTCAAATTTCAAATTTTCGTCAAATAGCGTTTGTGTAATGGTCATTCGTCGTTTACGTAACACAGAACGGTTACACAGTAGACAAAGAACTCCCGCTGAAGGTCGAAACATATTGATAATTCACTCGCTATAGTCCAATCACAAGGAAAAAGAGGTGTCCGTTAACAAACATAAGTTGGTTCAGTTATTGCGACAGAAATGAAGTGTATTTTTGAAAAACAGTCATAAAATAAAATATCACAACACAAGAACTGTGAGAGTTAGCTCAAGTCTGCGCGCGCGCTTCGCGTCTTGTCGATGGCCGGTGCGTTCAGAAACGATGGGGGTTGAAGAAGGGACGTTGTCCGATGGAGGACCGATAGCGGGAGCGCGGGGTTAGGGTAAGCGGGAGGGGCATTGTATTCCTGACTTCCAGAGATATGCACATATAAAGAGACCGCGTGATAATAAACACCACGTTAAATGTAAAAATCATAATATTAATAGTTGAGAGTAACATGACTATAATCATAGAACCCCAGTGTAGAAAAAAGACTTTTGCCAGATTTATAAGACAAATATGCACATTTATTTCCCGCAAGTCTCATTAGTGGAGGCACTTGGACCAGTTTCGCCCATAATCTTTTCGTGTATCTCCAGTTCCAGCGGTTTCAACTGTGATCATTCAGTTAGGCAACCTATTTCTTCATTTACGTATACTCACTTGGGTTCGATTCCCACACAGTACAAACATTTGTGTGCATGAACATGTCTGTTTGTCTTGGTCTGGGTATTTTCTATGTATAATAAGTATGTATTTACAAAAAAAAAATGTATTTACGTATGTTTATCAGTTGTGTAGTACCCATAACACAAGCTTCCGCTTACTTTGGGGCTAGATGGCGCTGTGTAATTTGTCCGACAATATTTATTTATTTTATTTATTATTTACGTATACTGATTACAGAAATAAAAGGGTCCATAGTTAGGCCTCATTCTATTCGTAGTATTTATTCCGTAATATTTTCTATTATATTAATAGTTCTTACATTGCAACAACTCTGTGTATAAGTGTCTCACTATTGTTTTTAGAGTCAAACTAAAAAACCAAAGCTGGCTTTATATCTACTATAGAATAGAACAATAATTTATTTGCTTATATTTGCTATAATCACTGAACCAGACGTGGCCACTATACAAGTAGTCACGATGAAAGTATTCTACGTAAATGATAGAACAATACCGATTTATTTACGTCAAATTGGAATGATAAGAAACTAGGAAGTTTGCACTCTCTGAGCAACAACGAAGGCCCTTTGAATCTTGCCTTAAGTTATTGAATAGGTATACAAATGAGGCGATTCTAAATTTTGTTGAATGTCTAATTGAAACAGGTAGATAGTAGTCAGATAGATAGATGGTCGTCAAAAACAAAGGTTTACTGAATGAAATTGGAGTTTGGGGGGATAGACAAAACAAAGATTATGTCCATTCATGACCCGCTTGTTGGATACTCTATTGAGGTGTTTGAGCTTTGTGCCCGTTTTCTAGAGATTCCACGATAATTACTATATCATCGGCAAATCGAAGGTGAATGAGGTACTCGCCGTTGATGGTGATACCGTTTTCTGTTCAGCCCTGTAGGTTGCAAATATCTTCCAATGTGACGGTTGACAATTTCGGAGAAATAACGTCTCGTGTTTTTCGAACTGGATAAGTTTCGTGCTCAAGATCTATAGTCCGATCGATCCTGTATAGTGCGGAAAACCACCTAGTTTTTGCCTCGCAAATATATCAATGCTTGAACCCAAAGCCTTTAACCAATGCGTCCTTTCCCTTCAGACGTATAAAGAATGGATGATAAACACTTACTTCGTCTATGGATGCATACACTCACGTAGTCTCAGCTAACGTCGTCGAGCGAATAAAAAAAACCCTTCACGTTCTTTTTCAGACCCCCACATTACAGTCCACGCTGTACACTATTAAGAGGAATTTCCCCGAGATTCATCCTACAACCTTGGGTACATCCTTGTTGGCGGAAGGAAACCTTTCTAGAATCGATTAACACTTGCAATCGTGTTGGTTTTTAGAAGTTATTCGATTTTGGGTCAGCATAATATTCAAAGCATAATGTACAAAATATTACGATGGTGTTAAAACGTCTGGGTTTTCACCATACACCGCCGGCTTCAGCTGTATATTTACTGTGACCGGGCTGTCGTCATGTGTTAAAAGTTGTATTTATAGTGTAGTGTTATAAATTTCGTTGTTATGAGAAGTAACGTACTTTGTAGTGGACGCAGGCATTATGACGCATGCCATCTGCCACCTTGAAGATACAATAAAAATTTTATGCCATTATAATTATTATTTTTTGCGAAGTTATAGTATCTATAAAACTTTCGTTAGCTAGATAAGACTAAATAATTCTGAAAGTGTTTGCAAAATTCCATTTTAGAAGGTTTATCTCGTTTGGTGATTTCTACAATGGCAAACGTTAGAGATTGTCACGGCAACACTGCAAACGATTTCAATAGAGGATGCGTGCGCAGGGAAGGCGGCGCTAGTGTGTGCGGTACACGAGTCTCGACCCCGCGGCGGGTCGGAGCGCGCGTGCGGGTCGCGTGCCGCGCTCGTGTGTCTGCAGCGGGCGGGGGCCCAGGCCGCAACCGGCGGGCTGGCCGCGCGCGGCGGCGTGCGACATGGGGCGGCGGTAGCGGCGCGGATGTGCGCGCGCTCAGAGACCGTCGAGCTAGAGGTGCTGGGCGCCGAGGGCGGCGAGGCTCGCGTGCCACCTCGCCCTTTGCACCTCTCCCTCCTCGAGCTGCTCGGCAAACTGGTGCGACGCGAACCCGCCCAGCCGCACCGCCGCGCCAAGCACAACCACCGCTTCCGCACCTTCGTCTCGTGTGGTCGGTATATATATCGATTCTTCGCGAACGTTCCGATCGCATCGATAGGAAGTCATTTATTGAATTTTGCTCAGCTTGTCGCAGGTGACGCTTTGCGTCATAATATTCCGTATCGGTGTATGTAGTGCTTCAGACATGAATGTGACGTGTTTGTAACGTGCATCTCTGACGACACTTCCCTGTGCGATTGTCATAAAAGTTAGCATATCCGTCTACTCGATGCGACCGGGCTTTGGGCGAGTAGCAAATTTGGGCTCGAGAGTATTTATTGTACTGATTAAGACGGGATACGTATGATATTGGTCAAGGTCGGAGTCGGCGCGCCCCCGCACGGTCAACGGCCGGGGCGAGAGACGCGTTTTAGCGGTTTGCAAATCGCGTATGACCCAACGCTGTGTTGTTATCGATTACCTACCCACTAATGTTTTGCCTCCACTTGATTAAATTTATTTAAAATGCAATTCCTTTTTTAAATTAATATTAGGTTGTTAACCGCTAATGATTTTTGCTTTAGGACGGGGATGGTTGACAAGAGACAATATTGGGGAGGCTCCCCATTATGAGATAAAATCAGTCGGGAAAATATTACCTTTAATTTGTAATTTAAATCATGTGACCTGCATGCTCGTTTGACACCGTTTAATATAAAAAAATGCAATAATGTAGCTATCTACTACCTAGGAATAAAGAAAAAATCTACAGTTTATCCCATACACTAATTCTATAAGTTATATAGGTATACCATATATCCAAAGAAACAAACTTTATTATATTAGTATTATATAGTTTGAAATCATAATGATTATTAAAGGAAGTTCAACGCCTCTGTTACTTGGACTGATGAGAAACACCTGATAGTTATGTTTAGTATGATAGCGTTAATTTTTGAGAATCACTCCGCAAAATGACTGGTTGTAATGAAATTGAACGAGGATAATAAATCAAGCCGGAAGATAAGTTGTTGACGCCCTACGTAACGTTGATGGCTTACTGTAGTAACTATAACTAGCTGTACTGCCATGCAATTCTGTAAGAGCAAACGTCCTTACATCCTCGGAAACATCGGCTGTTACAGCCTTGAACACAAAATTGCAATTCTTTGGTGTCGCTTTTCATGGTTGTGCGACACTAGCGCCGCAAGGCTGCGTTTGGAATTGGAATTCTACAAGGCAAACAGCCTCGCGTACGCTTACAGCCTTATAGAATATCAAATAATTTAGCCGTGATCGCAGTAGACAATGTCAAAGCTGTGACATCTGTGATCACAGCGACGCACACAGCCATTACGAGTCGCTTAGAGAATTGCATGGCTGAACACTTGTGTCGGCATTGTGTCTGTGTGTGACAAGACGGTGGTGTGACTGGCGATGACTGCTTTAAAACCAAGGGCTGCGGGCTCGACTCCCACGCGAGACAAATATTTGTGTGTACGAACATGTCTGTTCGTAATGGTTTGAATGTTTTCCAAAAACTCATATCAAGGGGTGTATACTTACAAAATAATGTAAATTTATCAGTTCACTAGTATCAATAGTACTCGTACATACAAACTTGGCTTATTTTGAAACTAGGTGGTGCTGTGTATATTGTCCGAGCATGTAAATATAATTATATTTCTTTTAATTATTTTTTACAAGCAATTTGATCTAAACTAATATGTGTGCTACCGCTGTTCATTAGTTCCTGCGAACTAGTGCCGGCCGGCACCTACCCACTACCGTTAGTAGATCCATATACTTCATTGAATAAAAAAATGATAATAGATTCGGGAGTTATTTTGTGACGTCAAATTTACAAGCAATTTGATCTAAACTACTTTGTGTGCTTCCGCTACCGATCAGTTTATGCGAACTAGTGCCGGCCGGCAATCACCATCTACTAACGGTAGTGCCGTTAATAGATGTATGCCGCCGCTATCATGGCTGCTCCGGTCGTCTCTGCCTCGTCTGTTAGTAGTCTCTACGAGCGTTCGGCATTCGTAGCATGTTATTGTAACGACTAATATCTGCAGCGCCTGAGGATGTCTCGTGGAGCGGCGAAACATGTGTCGCAGAGACGATCGGACCAGCCAGGGCAGCACCCGCCAAGGGTGCATGCAGTTCACATGGCGAACACTCGCAGAGACTACTGCAGCAGACGAGACAGAGACGACCGGAGAAGCCATGGCAGCGGCAATGTAACATATTTTACAAATGAAAAATATATATTCCATTAATGAAAGTATAGGCCATTATTTGGGACTCTATTTTTGCCATTTTAATAAAAGTTCATTGCAGCTTCTGCTGTAGAATGTCTGATATGCGGTATATGGACGAGCGTTGACGCGATAGATTAGACTAGAGTAATTGAGACATCTCCGTTGTATGACAGCGAGCTTGGCCATCATTAATTGTTACACTTACCTGCAGTAATTGGTGGATATTGGCACACATTGTTTATTAGCTTCTCAAAATGTACTAAATCACCGTACACTCACATGAAGAGTTTTGGCTCAATTGGCGCGTTGGGTATTAGCGGCCTCCTCCGTGTCCAACCAGTGCAACAATAGTTTTTATTGTTTTACAGGCTCCACATTTCATCACAAGTGATTGAGACATTCCAATTCAGAATCGTCTCATTTGTACGCCTGTCAACAAGTTAGGCAAACGTTGACGTGTCTTTGTTGTTGTTGTTCACTGAGTACATACGGCATCCACATTTTGAGCTTTTTTATAATCTTTACAATGTGACATAAATAAATTAGTACAGTTTTAACCACTTTCGTCAAAGGCTGCTTCTAATTCCGACGTGGTTTCAGAAATCTATAATGTTCAATAAATCATTATCTACCTACGTCTCTAGTTGATAATTATTGAGAACCAAATTTTCAGAACGGAAGCTATGAAACTAAGAACGCGTTGCGCGGTCACTTGCTGTTCAATAGTATCATTGATATTGCTTGCAGTTTGTGTTGCGGTAGTACCACAATGAAACTCGTGTTTAAAAATAACATGCCATTTTGATTATTCCATGGTCAGGGTCAAACAGTGATAGTAAAGAATAATCGAACGGGGGTAAAAATAAATAACAACACGAAGATATCAATTTGGAATATGCTTAATACATTTGCTCTCAATAAAGTTTTTCATCAGGAGGGGTGGTGAAACATTGGCAGATCACGTTAAAAATCGAGATTCGTAATTTTGTATGGTCACAAATTTACTAGTCAAAAGAACTTGTTGACTACTTGGTTTTCTAGTATCATGTCATATGTTCTGCTGTCCTCGTAGTAAAACTTCCCAGTTTCCTCCTATTCCAAACTGCACTATGAAACAAAATGAATGAATGGAAAGCGTGGGCGTATCAGTTTACTTTGTAATTATCATCGTATTACGCATACTACTTATTGCTGCTAATTTTAGCAATCATCTGTCACTTATGTCGCCATACTGCGAACTGCATAAATATAAGAAATTGTATGTGTACTTATATAAATTAAGTAAAATAAAATTTGAAATTTAATTTGTGAGAGTACAAAATGTCTTATATGAAATAAATTGCATTTTGGGTGGAACCTAACCCATGTACTCGTATTTAACGTAAGAAGAAAGTAATGCAACAAGAGGGAGTGTCACTCGAGCGTTGCCTTTCTGTACTGTATTCTATAGGCCTATATAGAAACGCGCAATAGCCGACTATTTTTTACGATGTGTAAGGTGGATGCCTGTTCATGGCGAGAGGCGCAATTGCAGAAGGAGACTGTAGGCATCATATCAAATGAATAACTCATTGGGCAATCGGCGGAACACATATCTACACATCATAGAATAGAGAATCGCTATTTTTTATGAAAGTCCGAATCCTTCATTACTGCGACTTGTTACTTTTCTACACTAATCTACACTATTACTATTTATTTCTTAAGTAAGAGTGATGTAAAAGATAGTGTTTGATAGTAAAATAGTATTTTTGTTCTTCAATTAGAAAGTTATTTGGGAAAAATTAACTTAGTTAATATACATACATACGTATCATCACGCCTGTCTTCCATTGGGGTAGGCAGAGACTATGGAACGCCAGGTGCACCGATCCATACATACGCTCTCGCTTCTTCCACACTCATCAGCCTATTCAAGCATGCTCTTTGGGTATGGGTGCTTTTGATTTGACCCTTTTTCAACACCTTTTCTTATATAATAGATTCAAGCGTTATTTTGCGAAAGTCAAATTTACAGGCAATTAATTAGGTCTAAAAAACTACTTTGTGTGCTTCCGCTAACGATGCACACGTTATCGATAGCGGAAGCAGACAAATTAGTTTAGATCAAATTTCCTGTATAAATGAACTTATCTGGATTTCTATACACAATCCAATTAAATATGTTGTAAATATGTACGTACGCTAGCTAAAATCAAGTATATGGCTACACCACACAATATGATAACAAAATTATGAAACATCAATTTTATTAAATTATAACAATAATTAATGAATAAAAAGTGGTGTTTAAACTTTTTGTAGCCCAATCTTCGTCTTACTTTGGTTATTCGTCAGGGTGCACCAGGTCGAATTTGCCTCTGAAGACGAAGGACCATTAGGTACACCTGGAATTCGTAAACAAAAACACAAATAAGAAATTTTGATATGTTGTGTACAATTTGACCTATCACTCATCCCTCACTTATCCCACTGTAGGCATACGGATTTTCCTTCTACCGAAGAGGTTTAGAGTATACTTCGCCATGCTGCTCAGCTGCGTATTTATCGTTTGACCCATAAACAAAATTTATTTAAAAATACGTTTTTACATTTTTATCGGAGGTGGTGTCAGATGAGAGGGTGTTACTTATTAAAGGAAATATAGGGTACTTATTTAACAAGTGAATGTTTCCAGCAATATTCTGTATTCAGATATGTAGTAATTATATGCTATCCATAAAGAAACGTGGTTTACCGATCACGCCGTAAGCAGAGTAAACTTTAACGGTGAAAAGTCTAATTCTAAGAGAGATAGGGCTATGATGGAAATAAGCAGAACCGATAGAAAGATTTTGCTTTGAAATTTAACTCATCGCTTCGGTTCGGGGTGAAGTAGAACACGCAGCTCTAATTGGCTAGTTCATGATTAACGTTGTGTCAATTCGGTTTATTGGTTAAAAACAATCCTGCACTCGTTTGTCTCCTAACGTAAATTTAGCGATGTAGCATACACTTCCTATAGAGTATAGCTGCGTGGTGTGAAAAACACACACCACGCGTTTATACTTTGCCTTGGAACGTAATCTTAAACTTTTATTACATGGTTATCGTTTAAGATTGGAAGTAAAAAAAAATCGCGCAACCAATGCACACCATCACGTATCCCATATTCGTATTCTCCTCTCTAATATCTGTTTCTTTTATACAACGTCGGAAGGCATACAAGCATATGGCCCACCTGATGTAAAGCGGTTACCGTTTCCTATTAACGCGTCTAATATTTTAAGTATCACTCGCGCGATGCCTACACTTCTGCTTACGCAGCAACTCCTTGGGAGCTTACTGGTGACCTCACTCCCACGCAGGAACACAACAACCCTTTTAAAGAGTTGTTAAAGTTGTTATTTGGCTGCGGTTTTCTGTGAGGTGCAGGTACTTCCCCAGACTGGCTGATTGCTTGATACGCACTACCTCTCTTAAAACATTCAGACCAAGGAAAACAGACATCTTCATGCACACAAATGTTTGTTTTGTATGGGAATCGAACCCACGAGCGTTAGCGTCAAAGTCGCGTCATTCACGACTGAGCCACCGAGCTTGTCAAAATCCTACACATACTTATATGACGTTAGCTATGAAATGCAATATATTATTAGCCGTTTTTGTCATGAAATTTTCCGAGAAATGTGCATGGAAATATAAACAATAAATACACAAAGTTGAGTGCTACTACTAGCAACAAATTGAATTCTTCTTCGAGAAACTGTAACGTCAATTGTTTATCGTAGTGGTTACAGTGACTTCTAGGAGTATTACTAAAAGAGAATAGCCTAAGAATTTAGGTCTGTCGTTAGGCCCCGAGTTCCCGACGTCGATTAACGAGCTAACTAGATAAAGAAAAGCGTATAGAACAACCCCTGTAACATTATTACTCGTAAACCCGGAGAAAAGATCGATCGGCGTCCCTACGGCGCCTTCCGCCGCCGCCTGTCTACGTTGAAACCTTAACCGCCGCTGTTAAGGGCGCACTTTTACGAATACCATTAAGAGTGATTGTGCAATGCTTATAAAATTTTTGTTTTTATCGTCTTAATTTAAACAGTTTGTCTCTGTTTAGTGGAATCTGAGAGTAATCATATTAATAACTACTAGCTGCGACCCGTTATCTCCGTCTCTTCAAATTCTCCTGAGGAACCCTAAAAATATAGGTACGATAACAGTCAAGTGTTAGGTCTAGCGCTGCTTCCTCAATAATTAAAAAAATTTCAGAATCGGCTCAGTGATTTCAAACATTACCTCGTGCACCCAATCTAACAGAGTACATCTGGTTTATCTTCTGTCTTCGTAAATTTGATTATGTCTCTTGCTACCTGTCGCAACTCAAACAGCTTTCTATTTGTCAGAGCAGGAAAACGGTTCTTTTGCTCTTTTTTCACTCTTTTCTAAATAATTCTTTCTCCTGATTGTTTGAGGCGCAAATTTCCGTCAACTTCGATCTGAGTATTCTCTGTAGCTTTCTACATGTCTTTTCCATTCTAGATTTACGTAGAACTCTATTACATTACCAAGCTACACGAATCTGCTGGAATAGGCTACCAGACTCTCTCAAAGGAATTTCGAACAAATTCTGCTTCAAGAGAAAAGTCCTTGCCTACTTATTGGACAATTTACCAACGCCGTGAATAATTTAATTATCGTTATATTTATTATGTATGTTTATGTATACTACCATATATATGCTATTATATATTTAATACCTCTATATATAATTTTTTTGTACTAAGCAGTGTAATTATATAGTATATCCTATTACTTTGCTGTCTTACTTTGTATAGCGAGTTCATATATATTTCTTCCAAAAGGTCTTGTAGAGAATGGTAAAAAAGAATGGCGACATCGTGTAGTATAAGGGTTCGGTTATCAATGTCGATCTCACTTGAACTGCATCTTCATATGAGTTCAAGAGTAAAAATTTTCATCAATGCTCGACCATCGTGTAGGTATTTTTATTGAACAAATTGTAGCCCTGTATCTGCCCCTGTGTGATTGTGACTCATCTCGGCAAATCCCCTCAATTTACCAATAAATATTGTCTGACTTACGATGACTCAGAGATCTCAATACTTTTATTAATGAAGATGAATAATTCTGAACTTTGTCGCGTGAAACTAAACTATCCAAATAAAGAACCACGCGGTTTATTTCATACCTACACTTGCGACTTTTCTGTTGATTAAAATAAATAATTATTTTAGAGTTCGATAACCCAGAAGGTAAAAACGAAATCTACATCAAGATAATTTTATTGTCAAGACTGACTCTTTCTGTCAATGCAATTTTTCTCTGGAATTATACAAGATATCAAGCTGAAATCTAATATCAATATTAATAAAATAATATCAACTGTGATATTAACTATTAAGTTTACGGTAAATGAAGAAATCCGAAAAGGATATATATTTATCTATATGTTCACGTCATGTAGGCAGAGAGATCCGAGTCATCACTTTTCATACCGAAAGAGAAAAACGGAGCCTTTATGACGTCTCAATTCTTCACAGAAACTTATCTGAAAAAATAATAGACATATAGACGTGAAATTTGACATAGTTGCGTAACTTGTAAACCTTTACATATATAAATGTTAAATAATTATTGAAAAATAAAGTTATATAAATGGGTAGAACAAAAAATGTTTTGGTAAAAAAATTATTGGGTAGGACAAAAAAATGTTTGAATTTTTTTTTTAATAATAGGTCGTAATCGTAATCATATGAAAAGCGTAATTAATACATTCCTAAATATTTTATTTTATATTTAAGGGCTTCTTATTAATATTAAAAAAAAAGACGTTATTAATTTGACCTAAGGGAAGGCTAAGACTTACCTACGAGTACCATGACCAAATTGGTCGTGTTCCATCAGAAGGTGATGTCAGGCTAGGGCTCCTGACATCACCTTCTGATAGAACACGACCAATTATACTCTGATAGAACCGGCGAGCGTGCATGAGAAGAGCAATGAATGTTAAAGAAGCGAGTGAGATATGTAAGGATCGAGTCACGTGGCGCTTGGTTCTCTCTGCCTACCACGCAAGGGATTTGGCGTGAAGTTATAGATAGATAGAAATTTGACCGAATTTGAAGTTAGCTACTTAATACACGAAAATTAATCATTGTGTGTTACAAGGCAGCCATGTACCATACACCCTCGGGATTACAATAACCTTCGCTGTTAATTTTTATTTTGGTAGCCGCCGTCACCTACACTATGTCACGGCGGTGGGTGGCGCGTTGTGGGCTTGGCGCTCCCTAAACAATGCCTACCTAACTACAAATACTGTAAGCAAATTAGCGTTTTTAAGATTATTCAGATGTATTCCTTGTTGCAGACAATGAACGGAGAATCAAAGCTAACAACAGAGAGTATAACGCGCAATTCCGCTACGCAGTAAGTGATTTTTTTTATTACTAGTATTAGATCATATCACGTCCTTGACCTTTAGTTCGCCATTGTTTTTCATCGCTCCGATGACA
This sequence comes from Pyralis farinalis, assembly GCA_947507595.1. Classification (NCBI taxonomy): domain Eukaryota; kingdom Metazoa; phylum Arthropoda; class Insecta; order Lepidoptera; family Pyralidae; genus Pyralis; species Pyralis farinalis. The sequence goes on from OX382274.1 coordinate 22,157,912, forward strand.
TGACAAACATACGGTCTGGCTGATGTAAGGTGTTTAATTTTTATTACATAATGTTGGGTGGCGAACAAGCATACGGCCTACGCGTTACCATAAACGCTGTTAACACAGCAATTCGTCAGGAGCTTACCCGAAACCTCACTCAGTCACAGGAACACAATAACCCAAAGTTGTTATTTGTCTGCTGTCTTCTATGAGGTGAAAATACTTTACTCAGTCGGGATGTTCAATGCAGATGAGCTCGCTTTCATCAGAACCTGATTATTTAATTGGCAAGGTGTAGTACCTACCACATTCGAATACGCTTGGTTTTGACTCTAAAGATGGTACTGAACTATAACTATTATTTATAAACCGATACGCAATTCCTTGAGTTTCATATATAAAACATGTTTTAAAGGAAGTACATGTTAAAATTTATAAAGATTAAAAATATACACATATATCACTACATAATATTAATTAAATTATATTTGTTAGGCCTAATCAGCTAATTTCAAAAACTACTAAACCTATTTTCACCAACAAGTATTTGATTTTTATAACTTTATCCATTAAAATATTCTTTCATAGGTGTAGTAGCCGCGGAAATCATTAAATATCATAACGATCTATCTAGCAGTTCATTGTAAGTAGTTAATAAATAGACGCAGATATTGTTTTATTTTTTTATACAAATAAATGACATGCTACTGGAATCAAGACCACAGTCGTGAGTACACGCTTGGACTTGATCCATAAATGCACTGGCAGTCGCATGTCCTTTTCGGGACACAAGTTGTGCTGCACCTGTTACTCGTACATAGAAATTAAATCGAAGTCCTTTAGAACAAAGATTGTAATTGACTCGTAGTTTGTATAGAAAATAGTATATGCACGTTATCAAATTTAGTGTAAATTATGCAGGTTTCTGGGTTAGTCTACCAAAAGGGTATTTTTTTACTCACCACTGTTTAAAGTTTATCAACAAAACAATCATCATCCACGCGCGGTTATTGTCCCTTGTATATAGACATTTATTCACAGATGGATTGCCCCATATAAAACGCCATCAATTTGATCAGCGAAAGTGTATGGATAAATAAGCGAAAGGAGGATGGGTTTTCTCACTTCGCAATACCGTGTTACTACTCTCTTATCATAACTACCGTAACATTTGTTTCAGAACAATTATATCAAGACATCAAAATACTCGATCGTGACTTTCCTGCCGCTGAACTTGTTGGAGCAATTCCAGCGGTTGGCGAACTTCTATTTCCTGTGTCTGCTGGTGCTGCAGCTCATCCCGGCGATCTCGTCGCTCACCCCCATCACCACTGCCATCCCGCTCATCGGTGTGCTCGCCCTTACAGCTGTTAAAGACGCGTACGACGACTTTGTGAGTATTATCTTCATTCATTTGGGTTTCTTGACAATCATAATATATTCCTTTACTTAATTTATTGCAGGTTTTGCGCTTGCTAGGTGGTTAAAACTGCATTTAATAATTAGATAGAATAAATTATCGTCAGTGAAGTTCTATCAGTGCATAAATTATTTATGGTCGATTTTAAGATTTTAATGCCTTTTGATTAAGATCGCTTGTTTCGTTGCTTGTTCTGTTCTGTCTGTGATATCTTCACAGAGTTTACTTTCTATACGTTTTCCAAAAATATATTTTTGGAATACCATGATCAAATTGGTCATGTTCTATCAGAAGGTGATGTCAGGAGCCCTAGAAACCGGCGAGCGTGCATGAGAAGAGCAACGAGTGTTAAAGAAGCGAGTGAGATATGTAAGGATCGAGTCACGTGACGCTCGGTTCTCTCTACCTAACCCGCAAGGGATTTAGCGTGAAGTTATAGATAGATAGATAGATTTTGTTCTTCTGTAAAGCAGCTACTTTGCCTTACGCACTGTTAGAACGTCATTGGCGTGGTGCGTCATTGAATTGAAATTCGCATTGATCGTTATTGTAATTATCACTTGCTCAGAGGTGAAGGAAATCGTCGTGAGGAAACCCGCACATCTAAGAAATTATATTTCAATAAACCACACGGTCTAGCCTAAGAGAGGCCTGGTTTTTGCCTCTAGCTAGTCTAACGGTAGTCTCACTATGTTAAAATCAGTATCTTCCCCAAATCTTAGGGTTAGGCAGCGAATCCCGTGTAATGTATCAAATACTAATCATATATTTAAGAAAACGGGTAAGGTACATAGGCGATAGAGTAGTAAATTACTCGGGTAGGTATTAAGAAAGAGGGATAACAATAGGAAGAAAAAATCATTAGGCGTCATGGAATATCAGACGGGACCTTTCATTAAAAATATACGTCAAACACTATATTGTGACGTCATTTTTAGGAGCTCTAGAAACCGGCATGCGTGCATAAGAAGAGCTATGAATGTTAATGAAGCGAGTTAGGTGTGTAAGGACCGAATCATTTAGTGCTCGGCTCTCTCTGCCTACCCCGCACGTAGGACGCAGTTATAGATAACTCTAAATGAATTTGTTGCCTGGAAGAGATTGCTTTAACGGTGAGATCGTCTATTGTGCTTTTATTCACAGCATGCTTCTTATTATGTACTTATTGTCGCTTTAATAAGAGAACACTATTCTGATATTCACTCGCACTAATGTCCTCGCATTTTATTTGAACGGTGAAGTGAAGTGAACTCAACATTACCTTGTACACAATTTTACATAGCGTCACTTTACTTCGTAATCCTAGTACATACATACTTGCATATTTATAGACGGATTATGCGAACAGTAGTTTCCGTTCTAGCGTGAACTAGTTTGTTACTAGCATTCTTTATAGGATGACTATGTGTAAAGTATATTTTATGCACTATTTAAGTCAGTTTATGAAACATCCATTATTCCACATATTGACCATCTGTTTCTGAAACATAGTATTGCTAATTAATATTAATGTATTATTTTCAAAAAGGATGGCAATGGGACATTCGTGACCTGAACGACTTGAGTAAAATTAGGCTAATAAATCACACATTGTGTTGTTTATCAAGAGAAGCGGATATCCTCATTTTATTTGCTCACTATGGAGCGAAACGTTCCAGAAATAATACATCTAAAGTGTGCTAATATTTTTCAAACTGATCAAAATATTTTGTTCTTATTTGAATTGTATCAAACATAACAGACGAGGCTCTAGTGTAAAAGGTGGGGCGCATCGAAGTAGCCCTAACGGTATATGTACATATATATATACCTCCATCTTACAGAAGATACGCTAAATCACAACTCCCTGGAGAGTCGCTGTGTGATAGTGATTCGCAGTGACCTCGTGAGAAGTTGGTAACTAGCAATTCTTATATTGCTATCTTGTATTGCTTTGCACATTCCCACTTCAAATCAGATGGGCTTTATACAAGTATATTTGTCGATGTTGTATAAAAAAAATTAATACTCAATACTTTAAATATTGTATAATAGAAAAACACTTGAAATATACTTGTCTTTGACGTAATTTAAGGCTTTCTATAGTGAGCTCACATTTTAAAGTTAAACTGTTGTTTTTTGAGATTCTGAATTAAAAAAAAACACCTATTTTCAGGAACACCGTTCCTATATGAAATCTATATGTTTGTCTGTGCGTTGGTCTGTCGCTTTTTTTTCGAATATTCGAATTTTGACTTCAGATTCGGATTCAGCATAAAAAAGTAGAATAGGAATTTTCATGAACACCTTTCCTATCTCTTAAGGAACATGGTCAAAATGGCCGACAAATTATAAAAAAAAAATGAATTGTTATATATATGACGAGCCAGGTGTTCCTCTGGCAATGCAAGCTGGTGCATTCTCAACTGGTTCGTAATTAATACGAGTTTCGAAGACAAGCGGACCCTGGGCTCCGAAACGAAAGCGTAGGACGCGATCGGGATTAACGCTCGGATGATGATGATGACAAGATATGTATATTATATTATTATTATATACCTACGCGAAGAAAAATTGTATGTATATGTTTATGTATCCGTTTTGCCTAAAAACGGATACATAATTTTTCTTGCGTTGTGCGCACCGGCGAATGTGAAGTTTAACATAGTTAAAGTTCATATGGAGAAAGGGTGCAAAAAAAATGTGTGTATATAAAATATATAATAGGTGCTAAGTATGCGAATTGAATTTGAAACGAAACTTAAAAGTTAAATAAATTATGGTCGAATTTCAGGCAACAGGTGACCACTTGTTAATATATCTACTAATATAGGTACTAATTGAGTTGAACATATCCTAGCTTTTTTTTTGAAATGATTTAGCGTTAATAAATTATTGGCGACCTACATCCGCTTCGCGATTTTTATGTTTTCTAAGATATATAATAAGCCTAAAAACTAAACCTTGTCTAAATACAAAATTTGATCGAAATCATTAGTCGTTTCCGAGATATATGAAATATATGAAACGAGGAAATCTCTTTTATATACTACGTCGGAAGCCATACAAACATACGGCCCACCTGATATAAAGAGGTTACCGTAGCCTATTAATGTTTATAATATAATAAGTATCACTCGTCCCGTGCTTCTTCTACTGCTTACAAACAACTTCTTAGGAGCATACTGGTGACCTCAACAATCCTACACAACAACCCTTTAGGGAGTTATTTGGCTGCTGTTTTCTGTGAGGTCGAGGTACTTCACCAGATGGACTGCTTTAATGCGCCCTACTTCTCTTCAAAATCTAAAAAAAGATTATGCTGCCAGTGGGCTTCAAACAGAGGACCTTTGTTTAAGATAGACCGTATGCACGGTGGAACCAAATACGTACGTAATAATACTATTATCGAATAGTTGATATAGTGTTTAACACGATCCGTAGTTATATAATGTTTTATGTATAAGATTGTTTTTTTTACCTAAATCAATATAGATAAACTGTTGTGTGTGCTTTAATAAACTTGATCCAAATCGTTGAAGCTGTTTCCAAGATAAGCTAATTGCTCGTTTAAAGAAATATAATGAATAAAAGATGTCAATTTTTAAGTTACAAAACAAGTGAGGGTTATTGTCACGTGGGCTACAATTCACCATGAATTGTAGCCCACTCATTCTGACGAACCGAACGCTCAAATAAGCCTCTATTGTTGACCAAGGACGCAAAGTAATTAATGTTTCGTTGCAAAATGTTCAACAGTCAGTTCCGTCTAAATGTGTGACCGTATGCTAAGGTTGCCTTTTGTAGTCTACCTACTAATTGTGATTGCGGTCCTATCACTTAAATATTATACCCAACATTACGAGATTTCAAACAAATGTAACTGGGATTTGGAATCATGGTAATGACAACAAAGATTGACATAATGTGATGTAATTTTAAGAGTAAGGTAATCACGGAATAACAATCCCGTGGAGTGTTGTTTTGTTCCTGTAACTGAGTGAGATAACCATTATGCTCTCGAGGAGTTGTTGTTTAGTAGCAGGGATGCAAGCGCAAGTGTACGTTGTACTGCGAGCGTTCACGGGCTACGGTAACCACTTTATATCAGGCGCTATATGCCTCCCGACGTTGTAATATAAAAATGGGTAAACCACGAAATGGAAATGAATAATTTTCATTAAACAATACCCAGTGTAAAGAACCATATTTCGCCATTAGACTGATGATAGATGATGTCATCAGAAAATGATGATTTGACCATAACAATAAGAGAACTCTGTATAATTATCAAATATCGCAGCATAAATGATATTAATTTGCTTATTGTTTAGTATTGAAATTTGGTATTAAATTCACAATACTCAACTCGATACAATAAGAATGGACAAAATAGCACATGGTATTTATTATGTACCCCGCAGTTAGCTTCAATTTTAACGCATTTATTTTCGGTATTTCTATCCGTTGGGTAGACCCCTGAACATGGAGGAGGCTTTAATACATCTAATACCTTGGGCCTTGTTTGATCCGTCCCACTTATTTACTTCCTTATTCTCCAAAATCATTGAAAGTTTCATTAACGAACTATCATCATCTTTCTTTGTAGGATCACCAGTTGTAAAATATTGACAGTCTGGTTTACTCCGTGGCCTGTTAGTTGGTGATCTTTTAGTATACTTGACTCACCGTTGGTTAGAATAGCTTCTTTGAACTAGCAATTTTATGCATAGATTTCCAGCTTTCTTTCCGGGTTTTCCGGGACGGACGTATTTGCTCCGATATTTTATCCGACTGGTCTTGAATCCTTGCGTAATGCAAGGCTGTGTTTTATCACACCCTCTGTTCCTTCTGAATATTAACGACTTGCTTCACGTGCTCAATATTCATTACTATGCAGTACTGCGGATGCACGTTATACCGGTCAGGTCAATATCTCTCGTGATTGCGTTATCATCGTATAGAACAAACTGTGTTTAAGATTAAGACTTTTGCCTTTTGGTCCGGTCTCAGATTATTGTACACTGAAGAAAATCGTTCCAAAGACTTTCAAGACCAATGTTTGCGTTCACTGCAAAACAGTTTCTGTTTAACGTAGCTCCTCGATTAAAGGACATTCACCGCACTATTTTGCCCAGTATCCGTACCTTGTTAGTCGAGATTTTCGCGATCAGCTGAGATCGTCAACTTAACATAAAGACTTATATTGAGGTTCTGCTAGACACTATTGAGTAGATGTTGGGTTAGACAACGCGACCGTTTCACGTGCCCTCCAAAACTCCGAGCTTTCGAATTAAAGCCCATCCGTAGACGGCCTAGAGTCGATGTTACTTAACCTGCTGTGGCTTTTTCATAAATCATTACTACTACGGTACAAATGGTCACGGGATAAATATTTGTTTTGAGTTGAACTGTGACTTGAATACAAGCTTCACTTTGGGTATAACAAAGTGTTGTTTTTTGTTATGATAAAAAATGCTGTGAAATTTCTACCGGTAAATGAGTACTTAATTCAGTTAATATACGACCTGGCACAGAGGAACAGAAAGACAGATAGAGGGACGACCATGCGTACCTTGGGTACAAAAGCCCATATTTTAAAACACCAAAAGAACAACACTACGACCCAAATAATAAATATAAAAAAAAAGAATAACATTGAATAATATTACAAACAAAAAAAGGTCAAACTAAGAAGATGAACAAGTCAACTGTGTCCATTTTATTATTACACTTTTGACAGCTCATTGTATTTCTTTCGGGAACATGTGAAACTAAACACATCGCTTAACTATCCCCTTCTAATTTATCAGAAGCAAAACCTATCAAAAATTAAATAATAAAATGTGCAGAGAATGATAATACTTAAATAATGTCGAATAATACTCCGCAAATAGACCAAATAAAAAAATAACTTTTTTATTACGTCTATGCCCCTCCGCATTGCTGTCAAATGGCACTGAGCTGGCTGAATCGCCGCACTGGATGCCAGTGCTATGTCTTATAATATATCTGTATGTACTGCGCTATTATTATATTATATACAAATGTGAATATTGATAATTAATGTATGTTCACGTGAGTTTGTAGTGGAATACAGATTATGTCCGTGGTTAATCTTTGCTCTATTGTTGTATAGATTGATTTAAAGCACTACAAACGCTTGCGGCCTTCGTGTTTTGAGACGACCTTGTCTATGAATAGTCCTTTTATGAACTGAGAATACATTAGCGAACATTTTGTATACGTTATGGTGCTAACTAGAGCAGAGAACATCTATGATGATGAATCTAAAGTTACTGTTTTGTGTGAATGATTTAGTTATTTTGGCCAGACTTTACGATCGTGTTCCAAAATGTGATGCCATTTTAAGTCTACTTCTTGATTCTGATGCCACACCGCGGTATCGTACATGCATACATATTATCACGCCTGTCTCTCTGTATATGATCTCGTTTGATATATTGAACTGAAGAAATCCTCATAGGGGGAATTTTATTCTACTGTAGGTAACATTATGACGCAAATGATACTTTAAAATCAAAGCTCGTGGGTTTAATTCCCACCCACGACAAACAGATACTTAATACGTGTGCATTAACATGTCTGTTTGTCTTGGTCTGGCTGTTTTTAAGAGAGGTAGGGAACACAATTCAGCTAGACTGGGGAAGTACCTCCGCCTCACAGAATACGCCAACCAAATAATATGGTTCCTCCCTGGAGGGCTGTTGTGTTCCTGCGAGGGAGTGAGGTTACCAATAAGCTCATAAGGAGTTGCTATGTGCAGCAGCAGCAGAGTGGCAAGTGGCAGTGGCAGCAGCGCCCGGGCGATACTTCCTGTATTACAAACATTCATAGACTATAGGGTAACCACTTCATCTCAGGTGGGCTGTAAGCTTGTATGCCTCCCGTCGTTAAATAAAACGCGCTTTAAGGCCTGCGTACATCAGCGTGGTTGCTGTGATCTTCTCTGTGCATATCCTCATCTGTAACATACAGACAAACAGTCCGGCTTTATAATACTATCATTTTAAGTATTGTATACAGATAGAGCGTAATAACTTAATATTTCTTATTTTCTTTTATGTTGGTCAATTGTTATTTTTTTTTCCAAAAGTCGATGAATCTCGAAATATAAAAAGTTTTAAACAATTTCTTCTGTTTCCTATATACGTATCCCTTTACCTGCACTCTATTCACATTCCTAAATTATTTGGTATTTTTAACTTATTTTACCTGTATTTGCTTCAGCAACGTCATCAAAACGACTCTCAAGTGAACCACCGGCGAGCGAAGACTCTTCGCAATGGCAAGCTGGTGGAGGAGAAGTGGGCGTCAGTACAGGTGGGAGACGTCATCAGGCTGGAGAACGACCAGTTCGTCGCGGCAGACATCCTGTTGCTCAGCAGTTCCGAGCCCAACGGGCTCTGCTACATCGAAACAGCCGAGCTGGACGGGTTAGTCGCTAGAATCCTTAAAACTAGTGTTTATAATTCTTTGATAGCGTTTATATTTGTGCGACTTAGTTTCTTAGTGTAGACTGTGCTGTTTTTAGTGTAGTGTAGACCGTTCTTTAGGTACCGCCAAACTAACATAACTGATTGGTATTTTATAGTTCAGTTCTAAGGTTTGCTTAAATGCCAGAGTTTGGCCTTATCATTGTGTAAAGCAGGAGCGTCAGTAAAGGCTTAGAGTCTATCAGCTATTCTGAGCTTCCGCAGTCATAGGGATGTGCGATAGACGAGCTTCTAAGGTGCATCGAGGTAGTAATGTAAACGGACGATACGATGTATAGCAGAATTACAATATAATACGAGACAAAGTAATATTCGCCATTGTACTATATAACCAAACATAGTATATTGAAAATCATGAAACCGAAATCAACAAAATTTTAACTTCAGCTATAGAATGTCTGTCCGAACAAAATTTTAATGAGAATATCGTTGAAAATATATAATTTTTTAATCCATTCAAAAAACCATTAGATGAATAGATTAAGAGTACAAAAGTTTACATTTTTCTAAATAATATTATAATGTAAAAAATTAAGACGATGATGAATATGCATACAAATTACAAAATACCAAAAACCATAATAGCACTGCTATATGAATAATTTGAGAAACTGGTCTGTAGTTTCTTATTAACCGAAAGATTTTATACAATTGTAGATTTATTGACGTGTAAATTAAATAATAAGATAATGATAATAATGATGTCATGTAATATGTAATTAAACTTTTGACAGGATTCCAACTATAACTATTTACAATACTTAAATTACTATAACTTATATCTATCTTTAAGTCCCTTGGGGTAGACCGTGATAACCGAGCGCTATAAATTAAAATTTTAAAAATTTACTGATATGCATCAACGACAATCATTCATTAGTGATTGTTTTCCATGCTGACGATTTGGCAGGATATGTGCTGCATTGTATAATTTACAATATCATATTTTATAAAAAAATAAAATAAAAAATTTGGCGCTCAATTTAAATCTTCTAGTAAGCCTCATATGTTTGTCGCTATGTTCGCGTTGCCAAAGAAAAAGAATAATTTAAATAACGAACACAATAAATAAAGAAGCTCGTTCTTTAATGACTGCCTATTAAAATACCACTACCTCTTATGTGAAGGATGTCCATTAAGAGTATTTTTTATTTATTATCCCTTTTTATTTTGTTATTTGAAAATTACGATGTGAATATAGATAGCTTATTTATTGCCTTAGGGACTGCTGAAATAAGTAGTGGTGGCAGATAGAAGAAGCCTGCCTTTATGGCCTATTGTTTAAAATTTTGGTGGGGAAGCTTGAGGAGTCATGGCGATCTACAGACCGTCCTTGTGCCGTCGTAATAGTGATGGTCTGCAGTGTCTCTTTATATTTTGCAGCGTAACATGACTAAGTGCATAATGTTGCACTTTATCAATGATAAACCAAATGGATCCTTACCAATTATGACCAGACGGGAAGAGGCAAAATGTTTTCAATTTTATCTAATTATGCTTATTGGATTTGAAGGTAAAAGTCAAGGATTTGACACATCGTTTGGAGGCAATTATCTCTTTTCAACGTGTGCTCAATTAAAAATTTTGCTCGGTTATTATTGTGATGGCATGAATCATTACGTACTGAAATAACTTGTCTGTACATATTCCAAGGAAAAAACCGAATGACTGATGTGTCTGTGTCATGGCGCTAGGTTAACTATTTATTACTTTTTATGCAAAACGTAGGATGGCATACAAGCATACGGCCTAAGCCTATCAACGCTTGTACAACAATCTTCCGATGGTTTCTTGTAACTATTTGACTAATGGATTAAATTATTTCAATTATATTTAACAAAGTTGTTTTATGCAGATAAGCTTCCTTAAGTTTCGGTGATTTAAACCTGCAAACTAGCTGCCACTCCCCGAGATTGTAGAAACGGCTTCCTAAATATAGCTTTTTATTATTGCAAATCTATATTTTGTCACGAAATCGAATCAGAATCATATAATATATAATATGACATATGATATATATTGATACTCTTAATAAATAAAATAACAGTTCCTATATGAATATCAAGAATACAGCTTTAATAACAGCTTTTATCTTTAATATATTATTTACTACAAAAAAAATCTGTTGAAAAAATAATATAGTTGGCAGGATTTAACTCGTAGAACTTAACGAATCATCCCAATTTTTGTTTTGGCTATCAATAATGTATAATAGTAACTTATTCTCGTTCGGTCCGTACTCTATTCCTTGAGGTTTGGTTATAATAAATTTATTCCCATAAAATCTGCAAATTAAGTCCACTGAGGTTATCAAGAATCAAGAGGGTTAAATGAACGTATCTTCTTTTTTTATTTTGCTACATTGTTTTTAACTCAATTTTAATTCGATTATTTTATTTTTTATAGATATTTGACTAAAGTTCATTGGATTTTGACAATACGTATTTCGAAAGTAATAACATTGCATAGACATAGATCTAAATGGTAGTAAAGTAAAACATACCTACTTTCGAAACCTTGTCCTGCAGGATAAAACTCGCAGTTTTTTTACTCTCCTTACTACCAAAGGAGTGTTAAGTTTTTTCCAGGTCATGTATGAAATGAGGTATCAATATAAGCGTCTTGCTGTTCAGCTGGTTACGAACAATATGACTTTATAGCTAATTCAACGGTTTGTGGCGCTTATAGAGCACTACAAAAAATGTATATTAGAATATGTCGTATGGTGTCTACGTGAAAGTATGTCCTTGTCCACTATAAAGGTATAGACAAGATTGTTTATATTTTTCGTTCTATCTATAACTTCACGCCAAATCCCTTGCGGGGTAGGCAGAGAGAACCGAGCGCCACGTGACTCGATCCTTACATATCTCACTCGCTTCTTTAACATTCATTGCTCTTCTCATGCACGCACGCCGGTTTCTAGGGCTCCTGACATCACCTTCTGATAGAACATGACCAATTTGGTCATGGTAGGTAAGTCTTGGCCTTCCCCGGCTCCTACATCCTTCCACTTTTGCATTGTATATCTGCTTCGTCATTCTTTCATCTTGCATTCTTTCTACATGCCCGAACCATCGGAGCATGCCTCTTCTTATTTTAACACCGACGCTCTCTTTCAGACCAACTCTATTTCTAACATCATCATTGCGAATACGGTCTACGAGCCTTACGCCACAAATTTTGCGCAGCGCTCGCATTTCAACCGCGTTTATTCTACTTTCATGCTCTTTCTGCCATACCCAACTCTCGCTTCCATAAGTTAGCGTTGGGACCAACACTGCATTGTGTATAGCGAGTTGTGCCTTCTGGCTCAGGATTTTACTGCCAAGAAGTTTTCCCAACGCTCCATTCACACTATTCCCAGCACTCACTCGTCTTTCCACATCTGCGGTGTACCTTCCATCCCTGCTGAAAGCGCATCCAAGATATACAAACTCATCCACTTGTTCCAACACTTCATCATCAATCGTAATCCTTACATTAGTTCTGGATTCTTCTCTTTCAAATACCATTATCTTTGTTTTCTTCGCATTCAGTAGTAAGCCTTTCTCCATACAGTCGTCTTTCATCGCTGTGACCAGTGTTTGCAGCTTAGACGGTGTATCTGCTAATAGCACGGCATCGTCTGCATACAGCAGACAGTTCACCACTTGGTCACCCATGCGCAATCCCACATTCGTTGACCTTATTCTCTGCAGACAACTATCGAGATACAGGATAAACAGCCTAGCAGATAGCATGCAACCCTGTTTGACACCAATTTTGACATCAAACCAGGGTGACATGCCACCGTCTATCCGCACACATGCTGAGCAATCCTTGTAAGTGGACTGCACAGCACGGAGCAGTGAACCGTCAATCCCATATCTCGGCAATATGTCCCACAGTTCCTTTCGCACAACCCTATCAAAGGCTTTCTCAAGATCCACAAAACCGCAGAAAACCTTCCGGTCTATGGCCAGATGCTTCTCTACGATATTGCGGAGCGAGAAAACTTGATCCGTACATCCCCTTCCATTTCGGAAACCTCCTTGTGCGTCCCACAGCATTTCATCGGATTTCACCCTCATTCTCCTTTCAATCACCTTTCCATATACTTTTGCTGCTAAGCTGATCAAACTGATGGCCCTATAGTTGGCGCAGTCCATGCGTGATCCCTTGCCTTTATACAAGGGCACGATGACTGCGCGTCTCCAGTCCATTGGGACCCTTCCAGTTCTCCAGCATAGGTTGCATAGGTACCAGAAGGCGTCCCGGACGTAAGTGCCACCTAATTTGATCATCTCAGCTGTGATCAGATCAATTCCCGCTGATTTTCCATTTTTCAAGCTTCGTATCGACCATTCGATCTCATCCATAGTTATGCCTTCGTCGGACGCCGTCAACGTGGAGTAAGCATCCGACTCACTCTCATTGCCAGCGTCCGAGGCATACTCATACATTTCCTCAAAATATTCACTCCACCGTTCTAACACTTCCTGAGTGTTGGCAAGAATGACACCAGCTTTAGACTTTATCTTATCCATTCTGGATGCCGACGAACCACTCCGAGACTTCTTTACCTCTCTCCAAAAGAGTTTGGTATTTGCCTCGAAGTTTTTCGTCAGCCTCTCTTCCTCATTCATAATTTGTCTTTCACGCTTCTCTTTCACTAAAGCCTTGGTTTCATTCTTGCATAGACGGTACATTTCTTTCTTCTTTTCTCTCTTATTTTCATTTAAAGGCAAAGATGATACGTAATCCAGCCACGCTTTCCTCTTTCTTGCTACGGAGGATTCAACCTCCGCATCCCACCAGGCATCTCCTTTCGCTGTTTTACGTCTCTTTGCGCATCCACAAGCTTCTTTTGCACTATTCACCATACTTTCTTTCAAAACTTTCCAACAATCATCCACATCTGAGTCGGAGAGGCTTGCATTTGCAAGTCTCTCACTTACCAGATGCACATACATTCTCCTAACACTTTCATCTTGCAATTTTTCGCTCATTATCCTTTCATGATCTCCGAAAGGGATACGCACTCGCCAGTGCCTCCACTTCCTAAAAAGGCCCACAAACCGGCTTACCACCAGGTAGTGGTCCGTCTCAAGAGTGGGGCCTCTAAAGGCTCTTGTATCCATTAAAACATTTCGGAGACGTCTATCTATTAAAATCAAATCAATCACACTTTTTTGATCATTCCTTCTCCATGTATACGTGTGAATATCCTTATGATGAAATAAAGTATTCGACACGAGGAGGCCTCGTTCCATACATAAATCTAGTATAGACTTACCTGCTTCGTTCACTCTCTTATCTCCATACGGACCAAGAACAGCTTCATAGCTGTATCGCTTGGTCCCAACCCATCCATTCAAGTCTCCACACATAATCACTCTTTCGTTCCCTTCAACTAAGTCCAGAACATCCCTCACAGACTCCCAAAACTTCTCCAGTTCTTGAGCACACGCTGAGCTTACGGGAGCGTATGCTGCAACCAAAAATACTTGCGTGATGCCCAGTTTAATACGAACCCAGAGAAGTCTAGGCCCTACCAAACAGTAATCTCTTACACCAGTGGCTAAGCGAGAGGAGAGTACGACACCTACACCAGCACTGGCATGATCGTCACGGTCTACCCCAGACCATAGGGCCATCATACCACCGGGCAGATCATCGGTGTCGCTCCCCTTGCGCTTAGTCTCTGTCACACATAAAGCATCCAAACGTCTATCATTCATTACGTCTATCAGTTCATTCATCTTATTTTTCAATCCACCTCTCACATTCCACGTGCCTATGCGGCACTCGGCTCCCCTCGTCCCGCCGGAATTGGCGCTGCGTGGTGGGTGGCGGCCCCCACCGTCGCATGCAGCCGCATGCAGCATGCATGCATTTTTCGTTATAAATGATAAACAGTTAAATATATAATATACCCATCTAATTTAGATAGGTATAGATTATACAAATGACGTGTAAACAAAACTGACTTTATTTTGTTTATAATTTACGAAGTCTAATATTATATTTTTATTGTTTATCATTTATAATGAATAAATATCTACATTAAAGTCTTGTCTATATTGTTTCAGTGACTTTTTTTTGTCGTAGACGTTTTCAACATTATTTTTTTTATTTTTGTTCGGCGCTCGAGGTTGACATCTTGTTTTATTTATTGGGCAATTATCATAAACAATTCCGCAAAACAAAAATACTATCGGATTTGATCGCAAGGGGTTTATATAGGATGGCTGCTGGGTTAAAACAGATCCATATTGTTTATGATAAATTGTATTGGTCAAAGAAATCATTAGCTCTGATTTACGTTTCTATATTTTTAATTTCTTAAATTGACTATATCTACGTATTTCTTATGTATCTAATATATTTAGATTTCATCCAACTTTTAGCCTACAGACTACGCGTTATAGATAAGTTAGTGAAATACCAAATATTTGGATCACGTAGAAAAAACTTACATTAAAATGTTTGTTACAGGGAAACTAATTTAAAATGTCGTCAGTGCCTTCTGGAGACCGCAGCGATGAGTCAGGATGATGCACAACTAGGCGCTTTCGACGGAGAAATTGTCTGCGAAACGCCCAACAATCTACTCAATAAGTTTGATGGTACATTTGACCCTGTTAATTATCTCCTTTGTGAGAAATTATATCAGGTCTTAGATCTTAGTACTTAATTAGTTTCAGTATAATATGTTTAACCGTTCCTATGAATTATTTTTATGGACGGACAGGTATAACACGTACGTCAAAAATAAATAATGGTTCCTTTATGATGCCTAAAATCTACTAAAGCGTATCAAAGGATCTCGCATTTAGAAGGATTAAGCAATGTTTTATAAGAAAATAGTCATTTTGTTTGACTAATTCATCTTTAAGCTAAATATAATAAGTATTTTTTGATAAAGACCTGTTGAGTCTTTTCATATTGTCACCCGCGAGACGAGAACATATTAAGTATTAAAAGCTGAGCCTATAAGTTTTATTTCAAGACTGATATATGACATGACGGATTCAATAGTGCCAGTAAGAGAGAAACTTCATAAACACGCAACAGAGGACAGCTTCCACTTTGATTCAAACGTGGCTATGAAGCTAGATATTGTGTTTTATACAGCAACAAATACCGACTGTAAAGGCTAAGTTCGTGTAGATAAATGACTGCACGGTAAATGTCCTTGCTTCGGCTACAAGGAGAGCAGCTTGCGGCTGAATTTAAGTGTCTATTCCAGGTTCTTCCAGACACTTTACCTTTTAAAACCGCTCGTTGACGGTGTTCGATGTAAATACAGCGGTGGCAGTGTCGTTTGTGATGTTGATCGTTCTCTTGTTGTGAACGATCATATCAATATCAAATAAATCTAAAGCTGAAGAGTTTGTTTGTTTGAACGCGCTAATATAATGAATGTGCAAGGTTGGAGATTTTGTTGTTGCGTAATATTAAAACACGAGACTCTCATGTTCTTACTGAAGTTTGTCTAATCTCGTTTCTTGTATTAATGTTACGGGTAACATACAAACCTCCTTATGCCTAAAGGTTGAGAATCGGGTTAGCTCATTGACCTTTGATTCGTTTCCTGTTAGTTACAAAACGCTACGTTGTCGCAATATGAAATTCGCGGGACGCCACCGCGCCGCGCGACTGTGTCGTAACGATGCAAATAATGAGTTACTGCATTATAATCATGTGCAATTTGCACGCTCGGTGCTGTTCTGTCTGTTGTTAATGTAATGGGATGGTTTAGATTTGGCGTTTCCACCCTATGTGCCTCGGTTTTGTACAACATTTAGAGTTAAACAAGACGATAATGTTGTTTGATGTTGTGATTACGACAAATGTTTAATGTAGGTATATAGGTGAGCGCACGTCAAGTTGACACGTCGTTCATTTTCTTATGCGCATTTGAAATCAAAATGAAACAGCAAGCGAACTGTGTTACTGACTGTTGAAGTGAATTGGTACAGAAAATGTATTATCCATATCCATCGTTTACATATTACTAGCGATCCGCCCCCGATTTTCCATCCGATCGCTACCAAACTTCACAGGATTACCCGTTGGCCTATGTGATGATTCCCTGAATTTCATTAAATTCGATGCAGCCTTTTTCGAATCGATATAGAAGATAGGTACATACACACATTAAGTTTTATATGCAAGATTATTGTAGACTAGCTGCTGCCCGCGGCTCCGCCCGCGTGGAGTCAAATAACGTAACCTATGTGTTAATCCAGATCATAATCTATCTACGTACCAAATTTCATTCAAATCTGTTCAGCCGTTTAAGCGTGAAAGAGCAACAAACATCCATCTATGCAAACTTTCGCATTTATAATATTAGTAGGATTTTAGTTGTAAAGATAATCGAGAGCCTTATTGACATTTACTTTACGATGATACTTATTCTGTGGCTTTGTGGTATTAAATAATATTACGTTATTGCGTATAGGCACGTTGAGTTGGCGCGACCAGCACTTCTCGCTGGACAACGACAAGATCCTGCTACGAGGCTGCGTGCTGCGCAACACGTCGTGGTGCTACGGCGTAGTGGTGTTCGCCGGGAAGGACACCAAGCTCATGCAGAACTCCGGCAAGACCAAGTTCAAGCGCACCAGCATAGATAGGCTACTTAATTTTCTTATTATAGGGGTAAGTTTAGTGATGTTATTAATATACTTAAGAGGCCATACGCTGCTTTGCCGCCGTGAGGAATGGTCACGCTATAAGAGATGCCGAAGACCGCGCGAAGTGAAGAAGAAAACCGAAAACATAGAACGCGACCAAATTAATGCTCGGATGATGATAATAATGAGTTAAGAGTATAAGCACAGATTACTTAATAGTTACTTGGTATAAGTTTCCTTTTATACGCCGGGAGGCATACGGCTCACCTAATATAAAGTGGTCACCGTAGCATAAGAATGGTTGCAATACGTTAAGTATCACTCGCGCGAAACCGCCTCAACTGCTGACACAACAACTCCTTATGAGAGTGTACATAACAATGATTTATACTGTAACTAGAGCAGAGGTAGCGCAGAGCATAAATAACCAGCCTATGAACCGGCTGTCCTGGTTCGAATCCTGGTGTAAGCATGCACCACTAACTTATTGTTTTATTTCTATACATATTTGTAATTATCATTTGCCCCGTGGTGAAGGAAAACGTCGTGAGAAATCACGTCCACGTTCAAGAAAATATATTTAAAAGACGTGTGACCCATCCTAACAAAGGTCTGGTTGTCTCTCTCGGTTGTGGAGGTCTGACGGCAGTCGCTCCATGTCATAATTAGTGTCCTCGGGAAATCGGAAGGGGTTAAGGAAACGGGTAACGTTGGGAAAAAGATGACAATGTAAAAATAACTACACGCAATTGTTCATATACAATAAACAGTACTGATACCTAGGTTTTTATTTTGTGTTGCAGATAGTATTCTTCCTGCTGTCGATGTGCGTATTCTGCACGGTGGCGTGCGGGATCTGGGAGTGGCTGGTGGGGCGGTACTTCACGGTGTACCTGCCGTGGGACACGCTGGTGCCCAGCGACCCGCCCTCTGGGGCCGTCGTCATCGCCTTCCTCGTCTTTTTCTCATACGCCATCGTCATGAACACTGTCGTGCCTATATCGCTCTATGTCTCCGTCGAGGTATGTACTTGTCCTTTACGCCATATGTATAATCTTAATGTATTTTATTAATTTCTCATATTTTTTTTATTACTAGCATTTCGGAAATGACAATTGGTGAAGAAGATATGCAGAAAGAAACTTGTTGATATTCGTCTTTTTTAAAATCATGTAAAATAAAATAATGTCAGTATGGCGGTACAATAATGATGACGTCAAGTGGTAAAATTAAAGACATCACGTGCCGATTCATTTCCAGACATTTTTGTCAGTCAGATATTCATCGATTCTAGAATAAACCTCTTTGCAAGGAGTGTTTTTGATGTGCCTTTCGATGTCCCGAATTATTAGACTTCCTTTATCTCGTAAATATTTGTGGTAATATAAATATTTAACTATTTATTAAGTATAATTAATTTGACTATATATTAAGCGATTGAAGCCATGCTATGCCAGTATCTAGTATTTAATATTTATACTTAATTGAAAACTTTACGATGTTTTCTTTTACAGGTAATAAGATTTGCCCAAAGTTTTCTAATAAACTGGGACGAAAAAATGTATTATGAAAAAACTGGAACTGCAGCGAAGGCGCGGACAACAACATTGAACGAGGAACTCGGTTAGTGATAGTTACGTAGTTTTACCATTGCAACTAGAAACAGAGGCGCCAAGCTCAATTGACCGCAATCTACCTCAAAGCATTTATCATAAAACCGTGCATCGCCTACTTCACTCAGCTGTGTAAAGGTTCCCTGCGGTGATACCGCTCTCAACAGTAAATACTGGATTGTGTCACAAGGGAGCAAAATATCAATTTTACGTCGAAATACGGATTTCAACTTAATTGTTGTTTGACGGTCGGTAAAAATCGACAATATACAACAATATTATACTATAGTAATAAAATAAAACCGCAGAATTTGTTTGTTTGTTTGAACGCGCTAATCTCTGGAACTACCAGTTGTATTTCAAAAAATTTTTTTGCATTTGATAGCCCAATTCATGCGGAAGGTTATTTTATTCAACATCACGATAAGATTCTTAGAAGACAACCCAAAGGAAAGAAAAGCCGACGAAGTCTCGACTTTCAGCTAGTCTCATATACATGAGATTAGTATAATTTGGTATTACTTATTTTATATATATATCAATTACTTTGTTTGGTTTAAAGCCGTAATGTACACACTTTCAGTTTGTAATTTAACCTTAAGTTTCACTTGAAGTTAATGGTAGTTAGTTAATATAAAAATACGGAAGGGTTTTATTTTTTACGCAATCTATTGTCACGTAAGGACCTTTTTAATCTTTGAAATAAAATTTACCCATTAATTATTTTCATAATAATGTATTAATTATGGGAGCTCTGTTGAATGGAATTTTAATATAAATATTTGAAATAACTAGCCCACTATAAATCACCTCATTTGTTAAAACTCGACAATCACGACGAGCAATGGCTTAATCCTTTTTATTGATAACACTAAAGAAAGTAGAAAAAAAAGCATTTAATTATTTCGTCTTGCTTATTTGTCATCGTAGAATTTTATACAGTGCTATAGCGCTAGATTTAATCAAAAGTAAGAGCAAAAGCGAATGTTTACACTTTGACCATAGTACAATTATAATAATTTTGCGACAAAGTGGCGTCTGTTTGTACTTTTGTTTTTAAAATGCCGCAAAAAGCATTTATCGTAGCTCCTTGATTGGAGAGATCTCCCCTCAGCATCTCGCGGTCGCTTATAGTGCAAAATCAATTCTACTTCCACAATGATTGGCGTGCTGGGTAGAGCAAAATAGTATATGTCTCCCTGTTTCTTTAATCTTAAGGCTCAGTTCTTGGTCCACATGAAATACTGATTACATGAAAGAGTGTTCTTGGCTGCCCGGTATTTTGCCTACTCCAGTTGACTGCATACAACATACGGCATTCCGATTGGTCGGCGTACTAGTGATATTTCCGAAAGGCTGGACTCCCTGTCTACACGAAGATACTTTCTTTCCAACTCAATTTTCTTATACAACGTCAGAAGGCATGAAAGCATACTGCCTACCTGATGTAAAGCGGTTACCGTAGCCTGAACGGTCGTAATACATTAAATATCACTCGTCGAGTTGACGACTGACTCGCCAAACTCGTCGTGGATGATTAGTATTTTAACAACATGCTATTTTTAAGGCATTTTCTTTCACATACTGTGAAATTGAGAGATCATCTTCCCTCAACGGTGTCACCGAATACACGATGTAGGAGCCTTCGAGAAAAGTTTCTTAGTCTACGTTTATTTTAAAAATCGATCAACGAATCGGTGATATTTAGCTATTGCTGATGCCCACCGGTGGCGGTGATCCATAAGTTGTCCCACGTGCTCTTGCTTTGTCTTATATTATTTTAAAAACAAAATATAGCGCATCACTTTTTAGGTAACAAGGCAATCTGTGGTAAAAAAATCACTATAATTCGAGGTCAAACGGCATACATGTCCACTAGCTGGAAACTATTCTTTAATTGACGGTTGATTCCCACATGTAAATTCAAATAGGCTGCGTGTAATTACAGGTTTTCAGTACAGCTGTTATCTTTATTTTAAATTGCGTTAGAATACGTAACCTGCACACTGTTGATCCTAAATGTACCATATTGCTATTTGGTCATAGATTTACCATTTCCGTAATTTTCAGGTCAAATCCAGTACATATTCTCAGATAAAACGGGCACTCTAACACAAAACATAATGACGTTCAACAAGTGCTCCATAGCGGGCATCTGCTACGGCGACGTCGTCGACGAAACCACGGGGGAGACGATCGAACTCACTGAGGTACGCCATTCAATAACTTACTCCAGTTCAATATCGGTATCGACTCAAACGATAATGGTAAATAAGCACATAGCGATAGAGTATATTATTTAGTGATCACCCCAGTGCATGTAGGTTGCATTTTATTTCAAATGTCACAAGCACTGCAATATAAGAGATGAGACTCGCACGTTTCGATTCCGACGAGCCATAGATTTATTTTGCATGAAGTTTGGATTTAATTTTTCATTGACGAGTTTTCGAATGGTATTGATCATGCCTATAAGAGTGTTTTGTTCTTGTCCTCCCCAGCTTCGGGGCAATGTTGTGACTTGTTTGAATTTTACATGTCATGTGATTATCGTTTCTTAGTTTTTCTTGTTTGTGCACGGATAAATACAAAGGTAGAATATATGATCATCATTCGTACGTGGTTTATATCATCCATGTTTCGTCGAATTATTCATGCACACATACAGACAATTCAATTTCACGTAAATACCTACCACCCCACTTGTACAGTACATATCTGCATGTACACGCATATTTTATATGTAGTTGACCATAAAAGCTTAAGATTATTTTTACAACTTTTTACATACTCAAAATTTGAAACGAATCTCTTCAATATAGAGAGATTCACGAATTAGGCGATCGTAATATGTAAATTTTATTACTTTTGCTTAAGTTTAACATGTACATATGTTACAATTATGCGTTTTTTTTTCGATCTGTTTCAATGGTAAATATTAGTATAAGTCAACGCAAAAGATATCAATAAAAATACATATTACGTAAATGACTATACGTTGTTGGTGGTCACGTTACTTCGTGAAAAAAGTGGTGATTCGGTGCGTGGCGCTAGGCAGAGGCAGCCAAGGCAGGCGCGGTGGTGGGCGCGCCGCGTGACGTGTGTGTGGTGCAGGCGGCGGGCTCGGCGAGTGCTACCGGCGTGCTGGGCGCTGCGAGGCGCGCGGTCGGCCGATCGGCGGCACGCGCGCGCTTGTTGGACACGGAGCACGAGCAAGGCCGCAGCACACCGGGCGCGCGGCGACCCGTCCTCGACTCACATGTATGACCACCGGCTCCCCGCACCGCCCGCTCCGCGCGGGCCCTCTGGCCCGCTATCATTATAATATTCAACTTTTATATATTAATTCACTTCTCATTCTGTCCAAAATACGTAACAATCCTTTATTTCCTCGCGGTACCCAGAATATTGTAAATATATTGTTAAAGTGTACAGATGCCTCTGCGATAGATATTATTAATATGAATTGAAGTCGTTTATTTATCTTGGGTTTAACATATTGAGAATCCTTTCATTAAATATTTCATTCATTTATGCTACAGATGGTAAAAGATATTAATCATTTTATATTATTTATTAAACAATATATTTAAGTAATGATTTACAATATTTTAAATAATTAGTTAAGAAATTAATTTTACGAAAATCTAGTATTGCTAGTAAGTTAATAATCTGGATCAAAAAGATGTGTATCTTTTATAGACAAAATGTCTAAGAAGTTGATTGCTTTAGTTGTATGGAATGGAAAAAGTGGATAAATCATATGTCATTGATAAAAGATTGGTTATGGCGCTGTAAATTTTGTTTAATTTAAAAGCGGCTTCCTAATTGATAAAATTGGAATAAAAGCTGAATTCGTGTAAAATAAATTCTGTTACATGCGCCACGAATTTAGAATTTATACTAATATACACACTATAGGGATATTCATCGTTGTACATCTTAATAATTGGATTTTAAACTATGTTCAGCTAGTTAAATTTAGGTACCTACTGTTATTACATTCGTACCTACTAATTTTGTAAGCAGCATCTGTTCATTTTCACAGTAACAAATTGTCCACGTTTATACTCAATTATTTATTGAATGTGTTCAAAGTTCATAACTATATCAATATTGCATAGAGTTAATATTCCTGACCACTTTTTTATAAATTTACCTTTCTTTTTTAACTCAACGACTCTTATTAAGTCAATAAACGTGATTAGTTTTCCATGAAAACCTATACACATTTGAATGAATTTATTCCTAGTCTGAATTGGTAATTTAGAGTTAAATATACTTATATTAAATTTATACACTAAATAATTCTTACCTTCACCAACTAATATTATACTCAGTCCAAATAATTAATAATAAAAATAATAGCTGCAATATTTTATACTATTATACTTTAACCAACTTTGTCTGGATAATAATTAATTAACAGATTTATATAAATATATACTTCTATACTATCGAAATATGTGTACGTATTAATGTTGTGGTCTTAGGCTAACATTTTACGTAGTGGTGTAATGTAAATTAAGAACTCACGCCCGTCGGGCATATTAGGCAAACTGCAAGCATTGTGCAATAACTATACACAAACATCTAATATGTTTGGACCTTCATACAGCTATCTACTACTTATCGTAGATCTTATCATTACACTAATATTTTCTTAGATTAGTCATGAGTTTCTTTCTTTTTCCTGACCCAAAGAATGCTATAAGACTCTCCTTAAATATCCCCGGTTATGGTTATTAATTTGTTTGTGTTAATTATTTTATGCTAGACATAGTTACATCCAATCGAAAATACATGGCCATCAACATTCATAATGTATTTATTTCTAGTGGTCATGTGGAGTAGAACCTATTATTGTATTAGTAATATTTAAATTGATTTTATACGTATGCATGTATTTCCGATGTGGTTTTCTTTATGTATATATGTGAGTAAAATTATGTATTGTAATGGGAGATGTAACTTGTTATAAACGTATACTAACAACGTTGTGATTGGTCGTGTTCTTTAACGCATGCCCGCTTTGCATTCCTGTTGTATGTTTAGTGTATACGCTTCCAACACAGTCAGCACACTCCTTGGAGTTACAAACAAGTCTTCGTTAATGACGTAATTCGAAAATGTGTAAGTTCCACAGATGTAGTAGAGCGCTCTGACGAACATTTCTATAAAATCAGAATGTCGATTAGGTTTGTGATATTATTATACGCAACAAGAATACCTTTTAATGAGACTGGCGGGGAATTTCCGAGCAATATATCTACGATTAGGGGAGGTAACGTAACAATAATATAGATATTATTCGACAAGCCTGAACTTGTTAAAAAGTAGATTGCAAGATTCTTAAGTAAAATTGATCTGATCTAAAATTTAAATTTATAGAAATTTAGTTTTTTTTTCTTCGTTTAGTATTTTTCTTTTAAGTTTTTTTTATATACACCGTCGGGAGGCATACATGCACACGGCCCAACTAATGGAAAGCGGTTACAGTAGCCTATGAACGCTTGTAATACATTTAGTATCACTCGCGCGATGCCACCTCTGCTGCTAACACAGGTCCTTAAGAGCTTATAGATCATCTCACTCACACGCAGAAACACAACAACCCTACAGAGATTTGTTATTTGAATGCGATTTTTCTGTGAGGTGGACTTTCCCAGACGGCGGCGAATTATTTCTCTTAAAATTGATATTGTAAGTGCATAAATATATATTTCAGGAGATTGTTTTGCACTAATTCGAGTATCCGCATAAAGTCCGTCCCGTCGGTAGAATTGACATTATATTTTGTAGGCCATGACAATTGACTTTACTTTTTTGTCAACATGGTAAACTACAAAAGAAACCGAGTCATCAAACAATGATACACTTGCCCCGGTGATTTACCCCACTTCAACTTTAACCCAATTATTTACATCAATCCTTTTATTTTATTTTAATTTCTAAATTGTATTGTTGAATAACTTTTCATAAGAACTGTTATTTTTATTAATGACAAATATTACTACTCTGGTGGATAGATCTCTCTAAATTACTCGTAGCCTTTTGAAAATGGGTATATTTTAATGCATTGTGCATAATTGCTTATGGTAAATTAACGAAGGCTTGTTGACCGATCCCTGTTATCTTGTGAGTTGGTTCATTGATCGCTTGTGGCACAGAACTCGGAGCCTCTGGACTTCTCCTTCAACCCGGAGTACGAACCGGAGTTCAAGTTCTTCGACTCGACCCTGCTGGAGGCGGTGAAGCGAGGCGACCCGGAGGTGCATGATTTTTTTCGTCTCCTCGCTCTGTGCCACACCGTTATGCCGGAGCAAAAAAATGGCCGGCTCGAATACCAGGTACACGTTGTTTTTGATTATTTTTATTATTATGGATAGTTTCTAAATGTATCGTGTTAAGATGTTCTACTTATAGGGGGCTGCGCGATCTCTACGTACTTTGCTGAAGGTATTAAACATATAAACCAGTAATAACTTATTACGTTAAAATCTGGATTCTGTACTGATAATAATAGTATCACACACGCATACATTTCGTTACCACTTAGGCATTTGAGTCATTGTTCTATCTATCTATAACTTCACGCCAAATCCCTTACGGGGTAGGCAGAGAAATTGAGTCGTTATTGTCATGTAAAATACTAGCTAAAAAACATTTAGAAAAAAAGGTGTGTTGATATGAGTTTTCTAGATAATCATGCAATATCGTATTTGTAAATATGCTCGTGCGTTTTTTTTATTTCATGAGATTGATGAGGGGATTTTAAAGACTAGTCTGTCTGTGGTTAAGTTTAATTACATCAAGCTCTGTGAATCACGACGACAGAGATACTCTGGTCTATGGCTGGCTTGATAATACAGGCCTTCGCTAACCCGCAGTAGAGTATCATGACGGAGCACACTCTAAACCCCTGACAGCGAGGCCTGTATCGAAGCAGTGTATGCGTACATAAGTGTTGATATGATTAACAGAATAGATAGAAATTATTAGATGTAAGAAATTCTAGAAACCGAAGAGCGTGCATGGAATTTTTTAAAGAAGCGTGTGAGGTTTGTGAGGACCGGCTCCTGTGGTGCAATAGTCTCCATATGCAGGGCAAGGCAAAGGACTTTGCGTGATTATGTAGACAGATAGATACTAATGAGGTTATTGTTATTCAGGCGCAATCACCTGATGAGGCAGCGCTGGTATCAGCTGCGAGGAACTTTGGTTTTGTGTTCAGAGAACGCTCGCCTAATAGTATTACAATAGAAGTAATGGGTAATACAGAGGTAAGTTGTACTTAATAATGTATATATGCGTAATACGTTCACTGCATCTTATACTGCAGTCTCTCCATTGACTGTATTTGTGCGAGGTTAATATTGAAGCCAATATGGCCCTGCGTGGATTGTCATATATGAGTCAGTGATAGCAGGGACGACGGGACAGTCAACGTTCTATCATCTATTAACGTTACTTGGATTCAATAATTAGTCATTCAAATCAGAACACAAGCTTGGCGTGTACGTGAGTGGTAGTATGACGGAGCGGAGATAGATATATGTATTTCACTCACATCCGTTTTTTGTTGGGGGGCAAAAAGCAGGAATTCTGTAGGTCACACCGTCTCCATTTTGAATCAAACTTGAGGTCACCTGCACGTATGCATTTTGGCGATTAGCAAACGAGGCTCGGGCGAAAGAAACGAAAGTCACCCGGTAATATTTAATTGTGGCAGTCCGACTGGAGAAGTTACTACATTTACAGAACTCCGCGACCAAATAATGTTTTAATTTCTTTAATATAAATCTTATAGGAACAAGTCTATTTTGTTCCTCTTTTAGTTTTTAGAGCCTATCGTCTTTGAATAATCCCCTCTCAAAGCCTCTCATCTCAAAAATTGTGATAGGCAATATTTATCGTTGATATTAAAAGAAGTAGGGTCAAAGCGGTCCGGCTGAGGAAGTACCTCCACCTCCTAGAAAATCGTAGCCAAATAATAACTCCCTGGATAGTTGCTGTGTTCCTGCGAGTACTCACTCATGAGATTACCAGATCCTAAGGTGTTGCTGTGTTAGCAACGGAGGTGGCTTCCCGCGAGCAATACTTATTGTATTACAGGCGTTCATAGCCTACGGTAACCATTTTACATCAGTTGGTATACCTCCCAACGTATGGATTCCTTAATGGTTAAAATTAGTATTACTGCCTATCTCAACTGTTGAGATAGAAGATATTGATCTTTCGCCGGCGATATGCCATAGGTCTTGCGCATCCTATACTTTTTGCCATTATTAGATAATCTAATAATATGTTTCTTGTTACAGGAGTATGATTTGTTATGTATATTAGATTTTAATAATGTTAGGAAAAGAATGTCCGTGATATTGAGGAAGGATGGTGAAATTAGGTTATATACAAAAGGTGCTGATAATGTAATATATGAAAGATTAAAATCAAACCAAGCAGAAATTAAATCTAAGACACTGGAGCATTTAAACGTAAGTGAATAGTTTTATTTTATATTCATGTAGTCAAATTACGATTGTATCTTCACTTCTCGAAGTGAAAATTTAATTTTGAAACAATTGAAGACATAAGTGGACGAAGGCAATATGACACAAAAACATAATTTTGAGTAAATTACAGTTAAACACTTACGACTATCTAATATTTCATCAAGAAGTTTTATTGAAAAATATTTATTGAATCAAATAAAGAAACAAATGATGCTACATAACACGTCCTACCATTTATGTCTTCAATTGTTATTATGTGTTTTAAGAGAGGTATGGGCATCAAAGCAGCCCGAATGGGGAAGTACCTTCACCTCACAGAAAACTAAAAGCCTCCCTGAAGGCTTGTCGTGCTCCCGCGAGTGAGCGAGGTTTCCATTAAGCACATAAGAAGTTGCTGTGCAGGGTGCTAAGTAGTAAGGTGTTAAGAATCCGCGACCGATACTTCTTGTATTGCAAACTTTCATAGGCTACGGTAACCATGTTACATTAGGTAAGCTGTGTGTTTGTTCTGCTTTCGTTAAAGTAGCCATCGTCAACCACTCGACCACCGAGCTCGTCATGCAACCTAGATCAATAGATCATTTAAAAGAAAAACAATCAAATTCATGTGTGTACTAGTAATTTGTAGGAAGTAACATTCGAACAAAACTCACAATTATTTCCATGACTGTAATGCCAACTTCCATAAACCTGTAATAAAGGTTTGTTCAGATTTAACATTCCTTGACCCGTCAAATTATAAGCAAGGCCGGTAATGAAATATTAACGTGTTATTGAAAGTTTTTATTCGAAATCGTCCTGATCATAAATCAATTAGAACAATAACAGAAGTCGGTTGACGTAATTACAGTGCTAGCGATCACGATTTTGAGTATAATGATAGAATGTGAAATAGCTCAAGGCAAATGACAAGTCCGGTGATCGTGTGATTTTTAGTGACTACTGTAACATCTATGGTCACGGATTCTATTCTCGCACGTGACATGACGCATTATGCCAAAACATTTTCTTTAGAAATCTATGGATATTTTGTTTTGTATCTTTTTTATTTTACTTGTATTTATATTATGTTGTAGTGATCAGTTTAGTAGAGAACATCGTGAGCTTTCCATTCTTACGATACCATAGATAAGATTGTACATAAAGCTCCCGGCTTTATATTTCATATATGTAATCAATAAATCTGGTCGCCGCAAACTGTTACAACTTTTACAAATTAATTTTGAAGATCAAAAATGTACCTGTATGTTTTAGAAATTTGCCGGCGAAGGCCTGCGCACTCTCGCGCTCGCGTGGCGCCCGCTGGACGAGCGAGGCTTCGCGGAGTGGAAGCGACGGCATCACGCAGCCGCACTCGCCCTGCACGACCGCGACGAACAGCTTGACGCCATCTACGAGGAGATCGAGACCGACCTTATGCTCATGGGTAATGTTACGTCGCCACCGAGTAACATTACATTTGAGTCTTCGAATCTGTGGGGATATTCACATTGCCTCGGAAAGCCGTATTCGAAACGGAATCAAAAAAATTTCATTCCGACTCCATACATTTTCACAGGCAACTTTTCGAATTCGATTTGAATATAGTATTTCGAGGTGATGTGAACAGCCTCACAGAAATGATAATAAATATTATTATATAACTAAGGTGGAAAACAATAAGTACGCTTATTAGACGGTAAGCAGTTACTATAGTCTAGGGACTTGCAATAGGGGTATTACTTGTGCGTTGCCGACCCTACAACAAACTCGTCCTTTCCAAAGAATCTTGTGCTATACTTTCTTAGAAATGCCCCAGCAGGGAGTTATTTTCGCAATCTAACGAACTGGATATTTTAGATTTTAAAAATGTCAGTACGCTCATTACAATATGTAGGAAGAACGGACGAGCAGGGGCTGGCGCTTATTACTTTTTGTTACCACCATACATTTTAGTATGTTTTAGGACCGTATTTATGCTATATAAGCACAATCGGGCTTCGACATCATTAGGCACTAAGGGAGTATCCAATGACTCAATCTTCTGAACTTTTTTCATTACGAGTCAAGAGCCTCATAACATTTACGCAAAACGGGCGGAATGTACGCAAAAAGGTTTTAAATCAAATAAATCGAGCTTTTCTTGCAGTAAGTCGATCAGTGCATATATGTATGCTGATTTTTCATCTTAAATACTATCAAAGCAAGTCGATCATTGCATGAGCTGATCTATTACTTGAAGTAATGAAATTACTAAATAGATTTTTTGCGATTTTCTCTACTTGCATTCGTTTGAAAAGTGTCATTATATTTGCATAGTTTAGCTCAAAAAAAGGAAATCTAATTAATATAGTTTTGGCATCGTTTAAATATCATTTTAGCTAATTAAATAAAAACATATCTGTTATTTTAAAAGCACAGATAGACACTTCATATTATTTTTAAATATAATTCTCATGTGTATATATCTTCCAGGTGTGACTGCTATAGAAGATAAATTACAAGATGGTGTACCTGAAACAATTGCGAATCTCAGCATGGCTGGTATTAAAGTATGGGTTTTGACTGGTGATAAACAAGGTAAGACTTTAATGAATTGGTATATTAAATGCAGGTATTGCTAGCTTTGTACATTGGTTACCGTAATTTAGTATTGGAAACCTCCGTGATCTCATCCTGAAGTTCGACTTTCGAAATTCAATATTCCCCATTGGTTGATATCAAACTTCGATTCAGGCTAGTGTGGTATTTAACTTAGTCTGTAGCCTGTGGGGTTTCTAGTGTTTATAACTCGTGTGCGTAAAACGCAATTGGTAAAATTTCAGAGACGGCGATTAACATCGGCTACTCGTGTCAACTGCTGACGGACGACATGGCGGAGGTGTTCGTGATCGACGGCGTCGCCCACGACGACGTCGACCGGCAGCTCGCCAAGTGCCGCGACTCCATCCGCGTTGTCAACACATTCCTTCCGCACGGTACATAGCTGATATATATTTTTTTTGTGTTTTCATCTTAAAAATGTCGAGGTAACAATAAATAATTTCAAATTGATTGTAGCATACCTCTCAGTAGTCTCTCGTCCTCTGAAGCACGTCTCCTAACTGTCGTGGATCAGAGTTTGACAACGGTAAATATAGCAACATGCTTAGAGTTCTGAGGTTGTCTAAAGATTATGTTGAATATGTTCTGCGATTGA
Source organism: Pyralis farinalis (assembly GCA_947507595.1). Classification (NCBI taxonomy): domain Eukaryota; kingdom Metazoa; phylum Arthropoda; class Insecta; order Lepidoptera; family Pyralidae; genus Pyralis; species Pyralis farinalis. The sequence goes on from OX382274.1 coordinate 22,188,741, forward strand.
CTGATTGCGTAGCAAAATTGATGAAATTATAAACTAGGTTCCGTAAATTAATGTTCCAAGTAATCGATTTGACTAACATAGTGCGTTACGTCGTCGATACCTGCTCCCAATAATAGTGTAGCTTAGTTGGCGCATTATGGGAGGACAGTTTCTTGGAGCCTTGAGAAGAAATTTCATTACGATAATACTAACAGAATGCCGTGAACAACATTTTCGTCCAAAGTATTATCGACTTAGGTAGCACTCGCGATGTGTAGATATACTGAATGTGTTTACATATTTCGGGTATTTTCGATAATGCTTGATGTACAAAAATTGTTATTAACACTAAACGTGAGCGGCTGTCATAGCAATATTTATTTCCTTTTTCGATTGTACATCTTAAAGGGAACAGTCAAATTAAAACTTGTTTACTATGGTGTTCAAACAGCTCATACAGGGTTGATTTCCGGATTCATATTTGACGAGCTCGGTGGCGCAGTGGCGAAACGCGCTGTTACGCTAATTTGACACCAACGCTCGTAGGTTCGATTCCCACACAAGACAAACGTTAATGTGCATGAACATGTCTGTTAGTCTTGGTCTGAGTATTTTCTATGTATAGTAAGTATGTATTTACAAAAAAATGTATTTACAAAGCTTCACATACTTTGCGGCTAGATGGCGCTGTGTAATTTGTTCGACAATATTTATTTATTTATTTAGGTACATCAACAAAGTAAATAAAAACGATCGTATTCTTGCTTATAAACAGTTTTTATTCTGATATGTTTGCCATTTAATTCCAAACATTACCAATTTACTCCAGTTCTTGCAACTGATGACTTCTTTATTAGCCTGCTTTTATTACAAAGGTTTTTGCTAACAAGTTATGTTTAATGACACTTGCTGGCGCTTGCCTTTGTTTGATCTCAAACTGCTTCAATTTTGCACGGCAATCGATGCATGTCAACTTTTGTCAAAAGATAGAATGTTCAATGACAAACCAAGAATTTAAACTAACACGTCATGTCCTTTGGGGGTGAGATCTATGGCGTTTGGAGATGGTTGAAATGCTGAATAATATTGTCGGTGGTATATAACTCAGATTTGCGGCTAGTATCACTAGAGATTCGGACAATCTATATCGGGATCAAACTGTACAAGGTACAAGTACAACTCACAGGTATAAGTTGCCAGTAGTGATAAGATAAATCATAAAACGTTGTCTACGGCAGTCTAGCTTTACTTGGCTAGCTATCTTTATATTCATATAGCTATGTATAATATTGCTGTCTCCCATATTTTCTTCGGATCCATTTTTTTGCAAGTAGCCTATAAAAGAGACACGGTGATGGTCATGGCTTTATTTTTTGAAAATATAGTTATAATGAAACCGATGGAGATATACCATATATAAATCCTGTTGGAAAAAGAAACGGTCATATATTAACCAATGTCTACTGCATAATATCATTACATTTTACTTGTCTTTGTCACGTTTTCAAATAATTGAATCAATCAGAATCAAACGTCTTCTTTAGTGAATGAGTATAAAACTTTGGGGTTTCTGGATATACCTGTATAAATCTGTATCTAAGTAATTGAATTTCATAATGGTAGTGTGTACAACTCTTATAAAATGATCTAATTTCTCAATGGTTTGTAAGAAAACGTATGTAATCAAAAATTAGTATTAAAATATTTGGAGTAAATGATACCGTTTTTTGTTTTGCAAGTGAGTATATATATGTGAATGTGTCCAGGTCCATCGACGGCGGCCGTGAAGGGCGTGGCGGAGGCGAACGGCGGCGCGCGAGGCTCACCCGGCCGCGCCGCCAACGTGAAGCTGAACGCGCCCGCCGTCTCCGTCGTCACATTTAGGTGGGAACATAACACAATTCCACACGACAGGTAGAGAGACAAAGAGCTACACCTTGTAATCACCGCCTCCTCTCATGCTACTATCTCTACATTTGTATTTGTGAACTGTCTATTGTCTGCACTGATACGAATCATAATACGACAGATCTATTTTCTCATAAACTTAATCTTATACTATACATTTACCCGCGACTTTGCACGCGTGAGAATAACATTTTATGTCGTCTATGTCGTCCTGCGATCCTCAAACTGTTTCCGTAAACATGACTTCCATCCATTGCTCCGTATTGTGGTCTAGGAATGATAATTAATCATGATGGTAAAAAATACATAAACAAAAAATGTCTGTCAGTCGTTCCGACATAAAGGGAGTTTCTTATGCTATATGGGTTATTTCCATCTTACCCAAATCCGTGCTTTTAAATATATTGTTTGTGTGTTTGGTGTCTGGGCTTATTCCTTCTACCTACGGTTAAACCGATAGTCAGGATTGTAATTGTGTTTTTTTTTTGTAAAATGTCGGGAAACACAAACATACTGGCTACATGCTGTAAAGTGATTAACGTAATGTATGAACGCGTGACAGAAAGTATCGCTCGCGCGTTGCTACTTCTCTTAATATAGTTACTCCACTGGAGTTTAATGGTAATCGTACTCCCTCGCAGGAACGCAACAATCCTCCATTCAATTGTTATTTGACTCTAGTTTTCTGTGAGCTGGAGGTACTTTCCAGTAGGGCGCATAGGAGCAGCCCTATTGGGAAGTACCTCGTATACATCCAGACCAAAACAAATGACATGTTCATGCACACAAAGTAACTATTGCTAACCACACTGCCCCGGATTTGTCAAATGTCAATTAAATCAACTTTCAATTATATTTGACTAACTAAAACCCCCTAATAAATAGATCTCAGGGTTCCCGTATAATACTAGGAAAAAAGCAAACTTCACGCGAACTGCAACTTAGTTGCAACTGGGTTATTTTGTCAATTTCAAGAATAACACTTTATTAGATTGAACAATATTGTGATCCGTATCAGATGTATACATCTATTATGAGTTTGTGCCTTTGTAGTCTCACTTCAGTTGTCAGCATTGCTTAATAATAGCGAGTATGACACGTGGATAGTGTCGCCAGCGCATCAAGTTGTCAAGTGATCAAGTTATGCGTATTTATTTACTGTCTGCGTATGAAAGGTACTCGATATTCTATTGTGTTACTGAAGCTATATACTTGTTTTGTGTATATGAGATAATATTTTGCTTTATTCGTTTGTAACGCAAATAAAAAATATGTTTACTTACATAAAAGTGAACTAAAGTCGCGAGTCTTTTTCATTGTGTCCATTGTTTTTATTTTAGAGTTCAATTTGAAAACTAAACAAGAATGCAATTTAGTTCAGCTAAGAAATAAACTTACACTTTGTCGAAATGTTTCGCGTGGGACTCTCCTTTTGTTGTTAACACTTCAGTGTTCGTAAGTTTCATTGAAGCAGGAATAAATAACTAAAATATATAAATTAATGCATAACTTCATTTCCTTATTATTTGAGTGTCTACGTGCAGAATCGCAGATACTAGTGGGAATATGAAGTATAGAAATAGTGTTTATATGTGTAACTTGTAAATATTTAATTTACCGTCAGTTGTAATTGAGTTGTGATTCTGTTAACTGGAGTTTACTTCTACTATGTTGTCTGACTAATTTCACCATCATCAAACACAGAACCCAGTAAGGTTGTGCATGCATCATTGGTGTACTCTGATTGGCTAAGTCTCGGGTTGATTACCCGTACCTGTACTGTACCGTACTGACACGCGCGAGGGCCCTCGACTATTTGTCACTTAGAAACTGTATTGGCGATAAAGCACTAATCGGTCGGGTGCGGAGTTTGATTATTATATATATATTACATATATTGAACATGCCACTCTGGGTTCTGCGTTTGATGTTAACTCTAGTGTTAAATTTCCTATTAGAACACCTAGCCAGCGTGCTCTTTATCTCTCTAACCCGTGTTGACATATCTAACCCAACACCTGCCAGCCCCGGCACACTCACATCACTAGCTAATATAGTTATAGAGCCTGCAATACAATCCCCGATTAATATTATTGTGGTGTGATGTTTAGTGATATATAACAGTACCTAACTAATTTTACAGACATTTTGTGATTATTTTGTAACTTCCAATAGACTATCTAACCAAATTGTTCAGATGCAAGCCAGTATCCTACTACAATACTGGTACATTATTGGAATTGCAGTTAGGATATAAAGGTTTTTACATGCTGTTTATTGGAAACTAGAAAATACATTATTGTTCTTTGCGTATGTTTGCGCGTACGTATGTTATATCGTATTCATTCAGTCGTGTGGCATTTAGTCTATGTAATTATATTGATAAACATTTTTTATTTATTTAACGCTATGTGAGCTAAAAACCGAAGTTTTAAATGCTAAACTGGTAGACTTTCTAGCAATCTAACTTGAATTTTTAAGAACATCCTATCTGTTTTAGTTGTAATTGTTGTGTTGCTTAATAACTATTGTACTTTAATATATAGTCAACTGGAGTAACTTTAAAGCGTTGAATACTCGCAGTGGGCTCTTTGCGTCACTATCATTCTTAATACGAATGAACAAAAGCAAAGTTCAATCATTCTCATTCTAGGATTACTTCTATCTCCATACCTGTAGTTATAAATCCACGTGAAAAATTAAAAATTTTGTATCATGGACATTGTCATTTGAACTGATTTTGAGGTGAATTTGACATACATTTCTATCGAAAAAATTCAATTGGAACAGGATTATACAACATTTCAATCGCAAAGACCTTTTTAATTTTTTATAATTTACTACAATAAAATAATTTTGACCATTGGCGACGAAGAAACTTGCCAATATAGCTCTTTTTTCAAATCCACAATCACGTACGAGGATAAGTTTATATCTGTTGACATGTTAATATTGATGCAATAATAATGATGTCAACTGGTAAAATTAATGGTGTACTCTTGCCGAATTACTTCCGGAATTGTCAGTTATATATTTATCAAACTCTATAATAAGGTTTTTTATAACGAGTATTTTTGATGTGCCTTTTGAAGATATTGATATAAAAGGATAGAACTGATTCTGGAAGAAAAAAAAATGAAAATACGTTTGAGTAAGGTCTTGTGTAAGCTGGGTAACTGAGAATTTCCAGTCGTAACATAAAAATTGGATTAAAGCTATTGACAAATTTCGGTTGTTTAAACAGCTAGCTTGTCCATCATATTTGCAATTCTTCACAATATAACTGTGCAGTAATTGTAGTACCAGTTTAAAAAACGAACTGTAATAAACGATGCCGACACATGTCCTCCATACAAGCAGTTTGTGAACTAGTTTAGCGGCGTCCTCTGTATCCAATCAGTGCCACGGAGTACTTTAATTGTCATGCAGGGTCCTCTTTTCGCTACAAGCTTCAGAATTCACTCATTTGTGTGCTTAATGTAAGCTTTGGCGCGATATTGCTGTTATTGTCCAGTGAGTTCATATGGTACCCATTTTCTGAGATTTTAATCGTTCCATTCCAATAAATGCATCACTATCGTTTTAAAATTTGTGTTGAAGATTGCTGTTAAATCAAAAGTGGTTTGAGATGAATCTACTTCCACTATCCATTATCAACTTTATGGCGTACCGTCCGTGTTACGTTGGTGTCACAACAAGACTTGTATACAAAAATACGGCGCAATTGCAATGTTTTCATAGCCAAGAAATGTCATATTTATATAAAGTTAAATGAAAGATAATCTTTACACTTCCGCGGTGTTTACGTCATTCTAACAAACATAACAAAACAAAACAAAAGTTTAAAAATAGAAAGTCGGCATTATCGATATGGTTGTATATGAGTTCATAAAACATTGGTTGGGACTTGGATCCGGGAAGCTTTCTGTCTCATGTGCATTTAATTTAAACGGAAATTAGACTTATGAAACAAGTATCCATATACTTGTTGAAGGCAGCTTCTCACCATGGTTTTGGCATTAATATTGATGTCAGGCAGGGCTACATGCTGTTGGCTCAGCTGTTCGTCCTTTATCTGGACTAGACTGCAGAGAATAAGACGTACCACGTATTATTAGAAGAGTCACTATTCGGACTAAATACACGTAAAACAATAATGAAAGAGGATTGTTTGAAAAAAGGCTTACAATTTAATGCGAATAAAACCAAGAAATATTATACGGTTGATGATGTAGTGTTGGGCAAGTGAATGAAATTGAATATATTGGGAATGCGTTAAGATAGAATGGAAGGTACACCGCCGACGTCAATAGACGAGTGAGTATAGGGAACAGTGTAAGTGGAGGTCTGCGAAAACTTCCAGGTAACCGAATACTAAACCAGAAGGCACAGCTCGTTGTAAACCACGCGGTGCTAATCCCAACACAACGCCAACATATGGAAGTGAGAGATGGGAATGGCAGGGAGAGCATGAAAGATTTAAGGAACAGAGTTGGTCTGAAAAAGAGTGTAGGTGTTAAGAAAAGGCAAGCTTCCTTCGTTAGAGCATGACGATGAGAAAGTATGCCGAAATATATACACAACGCGGAAGTGGAAGGATGTAAGAGTCGAAGTGAGTCATCTGTTACCACCAAACTGGTTGTATTTTGTCAGAAAGTGATCAGCAACCCTAGGAACCGGCGAACGTGCATGAAAAGAACTATGAATGTTAGAGAAGCAAGTGATGTGTGTACGAATCGCGTCTTGTGGTTTCTGTCTAGATTTAGCCTTGTTATATAAGTTGGTTTAAGCCTATATTATGATTTTTTAAATAATGATTCGTTGGCTTTATTAAGTAATGTAGGCAAGGAATTCGTAGAAAGCGCAATGCGCCTGTCAAATGTACGCGATTGATTCGCCGTGATGACGTACAATGCGGCATAGTGCGTTGTATGTGCATAACGTACTAACAACAAAAAAGGAAATGTTGCGACAAGTATGCTAGTACTAAGACGGCCGTATGCACAATTCAACATCGAGATAGCAGCGGCTACTAGCGCAATGTGCTGAAAATTGTATAACAGTTTTTACTTCCTCTTGCCAACAGCGTAGTATAGCTTGAAGTGACGAAAAGGTCGCGAGGCCACGAGCATTCGAGCGCCACGCGGGCGGCCGAAGAGACTACGCGCGTCTGCTCGCAGTGGCGCGACTGACTTTGACTTGCCATTCCTCGTGGAGCTTATTTTAGCCAGTATTGTGTGGAGTGTGATGTGCGGGTGTGGTGTGTTCCAGCAACGAGTACGCGTCGGGCGGCGCGCCCTCGGCGGAGTCACACGAGCCCCCTAACGACGACACCAACGGCTTCGCGATAGTCATCAACGGACACTCGCTCGTGCACTGCCTACACCCCAAACTGGAGGAGAAGTCAGTACACTAGTATCATATTTGTACTCGGCAACCACCGGGCTACAAACCTAAATTTCGTCAAAATATATTCATCATTCATTCAGTGTGAAATTTAATTGTTTTTTTTAATACTAGCTAAAAATTGACTCGTTTCAAAACATCTTTTTTTGCTTGTTACTTTACTGGGTTTAGAGCGTAAGAGAAAAAAAAACAAATGAAATTATTGGATTTGGTATGCAATGGGTCCACTCTCTCCTTTGGGCAAAAGTCAACTTCACTTAAATGTGATATACCCTGCGGTTTATAAATACGAGTTCAGGCGATAGAGAGAGTGATATTTAATCAATAATTAAGTGGTAGCTCTATTGGGTACCTCACAGGAGACTGCAGCCAGATACCAATTCGTTTTAGTGTTCTTGTGTCCCTACGAGTAAGGAACCTCGCGAAGAGTTGCTGCGTTTGCACTAGACGTGTGACCGCTCGATCAATTTTTGAATTAATCAATCAATTTTTTGAGTTACAAAGTGCCTGTGAGCTGCGGTAATCATTATGCATTTACAGGCATATTAAAAGTCTTTATGGAAATTGTTTAGAACCTAACGATAAAAATTTATAACAACGTAGTTTACAAGACAGTTCCAATTTAGGTGTTGGTTATTTTAAATATATATAATTTGTCACACCTACTCATGTATTACCTACTATATATAAACTTATGTCTTCTAATTACAAAGTTAAGTAGCAATTCTCTAAATTTTTGGAACTTTAAGGGTTTTGACTTTAACTTTGAGGCCAATTCTCAGCGGCGGCCACCTTTCGCCTGAAATTATATGAATTAAAAATATTTGTTTGCAAGCTGTATGTGCTGTAGAACTGAAACCAAATAACTACTCTCTGTAGGGTTGCTGTGATCCTGCATCTGAGGGAAGTTACCAGTATGCTCCTATGGATTTGCTGTGAATCAACACTGTTGAGCTCGGTGGCGCCTCGGTTAATAACGCGACTTTGATACTAACGCTCGTGGGTTCGATTCCCATACACGACAAACATTTGTGTGCATGAACATCTGTTTGTCTTGGTAGGGCGTATCGAAGCAGCCTGTCTGAGGAAGTAGCTCCACCTCACAGAAAGCTGCAGCCAAATAAACGACTCCCTAGACGGTTATGTTGCTGCGTGTGAGTGACGTCACTAGTAAGCTCCTAAGGAGTTGCTGTTTTAGCAGCAGAGGTGGCATCACGCGAGTGATACTTAATGTATTACTAGCTTTCATAAGCTACGGTAACCACTTTACACCAGGTGGACTTGTATACCTCCCGGTGTTGTATATTAAAATCATAAATTCATTGCCGGTTTACGACAACCCACCACCGCCCATGGCTCTACCGACCTTGCGGTCATTTGAGCCGAATCGCGGTAGATACGGCACGGCACTTACCGCTCTGAGGCTATGTTCTGTGCTGCGAGCATTTTCTTGCCTCCCTACAAATTATTTAATTCTATGTCCTTGTCTCTATTTTATGCTCTCTCACCCTTCTGATTTACGACAGTCATTTGATGAATTTATATGTATATTTTCCAGATTTCTAGATGTAGTATTACAATGCCGATCGGTGATTTGCTGTCGAGTGACGCCGTTGCAGAAGGCAATGGTTGTAGAACTCATCAAAAAGAGTCGGAAAGCCGTCACGTTGGCCATCGGAGACGGAGCAAACGACGTTTCCATGATCAAAGGTAAGAAAACATAGTCGGGTTGCTTGCAGAAGCGATTAACGAGACAACTCAGCTAAGACAAGAACTAGCGATAACCATGTCTTTAATCGGATTTATATATACATATGACGTAGTGAAATAGTATGTCCGTATGTATATATGTATATCTTCACGCCAAGTCCCTTGCGGGGTAAGCAGAGAGGATCGAGCGCCATAAGACGCGGTCTTTACATACTTCACGTTTCTGTGACATTTATAGCTCTTTTCATGCACGCTCGCCGGTTCCTGGGGCTTCTGACATCACCTTCTGATAAAACACGACCAATTTGGTCATGGTAGGTTAGTCTCAGTCTTCCTCGGCTCCTACATCCTTCCACTTTTGCATTGTATATCTGCTTCGCCATTCTTTCGTCCCGCATTCTTTCTACATGTCTGAACCAACGGAGTATGCATTTTCTTATCTTAACACCGGCACTCTCTTTCAGACCAACTCTTTCACTCGCGTCTTCATTACGAACGCGGTCAGCAAGCGTTATGCCACAAATTTTGCGCAATGCTCTCATCTCGGCCGCATTTATTCTACTTTCATGCTCTCTCTGCCATACCCAGCTCTCACTTCCATAAGTGAAATAGTGGTAATGAATTATTACATAGAGATATGATTATGTTTTTATTTTGCAAGTGATAATCTTATTTGTTGGCTAATAGTTTTGTTTTATAATATAAAACCGAAGCTAAGATATTCAGCCATGATTTAACTATTCTAAACGTGAGGTGTACTCGAATCTCTCTGCCTACCCCGCAAGGGGCTTGGCGTGAAGATATAGATAGCCAGATTTATCTATTTTAATTAACAAATGATTTTTAAATACTGTAAAACTGTAAAAACGAATATTAAATTTAGTAAAATATGAGAATAACTACTTCATGTTTAATAATTTCAAAACAAAAAATACAAATTCGTGGTGGCTTTGGAAAAGACATACTTCTCACTATGTGTATAAATGATGATGATATAATGATTATATATATATATATATAATAATTTAAAAGTTTAGGCTTTTTTTATATACAGCGTCGGTAGACCTACAAGCATATGGCCCACCTGATGTAATGCGGTTACCGTAGCCTACGAATGCTTGCAACAAATTAATTATCAGTAAGCAATGCCACCTCTGCTGCTAACACAGCGACTCCTTAGTAGCTTACTGGTGACCTCACTCACACGCACATCTCCCTAGAACCAACCCTCTAGAGAGTTGTTATTTGGCTGCGGTTTTTTGTGATGTGAGACGGGGTTCTTAAAAGAGGTAGTTGTGTATTTGTACAACAGGTTGTGTTCTGAAGTTATTGTTCGATATGATACAACAGGTTGTGTTCTGAAGTATTGTTCGATATGATGCCAACAGCGGAAAGTTCCTCACACACTGGAATCGCAATGGTTGTATACTGTGCGATTCAAGATTTCTTCTGAGAACTCTCAAGTTGTAGAATGAACTCCCAGCCGAGGTTTTCCCAAGGGCAGCATAGGGTTATTCAAGAAAGACGTGCAGAGGTTTTTACAGGATCGGCAACGCGTGTGTGACACCCTTAGTGTTGCAAATGGCCATATGCTACGGTAATTACTTACCATCAGACAGCCCGTACGCTTGATTGCCACTTTAGTGGTGTAAAAAAGGCATTTCTTAAAATATCGGGTACCTTTTTCTTTTAAATGATGCACTACTGAAAATTAAACTAATTTGTAAAATATATTCAATTTTTTATTTTTTTGTACTACGTCGGGAGGTATACAAGCATACGGCCCACCTGATGTAAAGCGGGTACCGTAGCCTATTAACGCTTGCGATATATTAAGTATCACTCGCGCGATGCCTCCTCTGCTGCTTACACAGCAACTCCTTGGGAGTTACTGGTGACCACACTCACACGCAGGAACACAACAACCCTCTAGGGAGTTGTTATTTGGCTGCGGTTTTCTGTGAGGTGGAGGTACTTCCCCAGAAGGGTTGCTTTGATGCGCCCTACCTCTCTTAAAATCTCTCAATTCATTTCTTCAAAGCCTGCATTACTTGGTTTGATTACTCAATTCTCGCAAATGCAGATCTTTAAATCATCGATTCAGAATAATATTGTATATTATAATACATATATTAAATTTGAGTGTTTAAAAAATAGTGGTCATTACTGGATTACAATTACGATGATGAATTCGTTTCAGCGGCTCACATAGGCGTCGGTATATCGGGACAAGAGGGCATGCAGGCGGTGCTGGCCTCCGACTATTCGATTGCCCAGTTTCGGTTCCTGCAACGGCTGCTCCTGGTGCACGGTCGCTGGTCATACTATCGCATGTGCAAGTTCCTGCGATACTTCTTCTACAAGAACTTCGCATTCACTGTGTGCCATTTCTGGTTCGCATTTTTCTGTGGGTTCAGCGCGCAGGTTAGTTACAACAAACGGACACACTACCCGTCAAGCCACATCACAATATTCTCCTTAAAATATAATGTCTTTATGGAAACCGCTGAAGCTTTCGCGTCACATTTTTACTGGCAAAATGAGATGTGATAGCCTTGTGTGTATAGTTAAGAGCAGATCACGCTAAGTTTGATTACAACTCTTATTATGTACGTCATAAAGCTGCTTTTACACCGGCGAGGCGAGACGAGACGAGAATTGATTCCGCCGGCCCATTTCCACCAGATATTGCCATTAATAGATATTGCCATCACGAACTCGCGCGTCTATATAGCTCTGAGCATGTAGTTATAGTGAAGATTCAGTGCTGTTCAGTGTTATGGCGAAAATAATGTTTCCGTTGCAAAATTGAATAAGCACTCTATAGTCGTAGCAATATGGTTCATTATTACATAAGTAATATTTAAATTTTCGTCTGGCTTATCATCGCTAATTCAATCCATTTCCATCGAAGATGTGCCAGTAGAGAATTGAATTTTTTACATACTAATTCTCTTCTCGCCTCGACTCGCCGGTGGAAAAGCAGCTTAACCCTTTAACCGCCATATTTTGTTACATCATCATACACCCTAACGCCAGCGGCTTGTCGGCGTAATTTCAAATAGGGTTGAGAAATAGTGTTATCACGTATCAGTAAATCAATATTTATTAATCAGTAAGGGGTTATTCAAGAAAGGCGTGAAGAGGTTCTTACAGGGTCGGCAACGCAAGAGTGACACCCCTGGTGTTGCAAATGTCCATTGGCCTCATAGTTGCTTACTCATTATTTGTGACACGAGCGGACCTGCGGTCTGACTTCACATTCTATTATTTAATTTTTCCTCTTAGCCTCTAAAATAAAAATATAGAAAATGCTGTACTTATTCATATTTTCAATATAAATTTTAAAAGATAACCTACTTCTTACCTCTTGTAAAAAAATAAAGTTGTGTGTAGCTACCAATCCTATCCTGAAAATTCTTTCACTATCTGCATTATCCTTGAGTGCTATTTTTATGTAGCATTTCCGTGTAAAACGGATAGCTGATAAAATATTTTGTAAAAAATGAAATATTTCTAAATAACATTATAAATAAAAAAAAATAACAAACAAGATGTTTATACAACGTCGGGAGATATATAAGCATGCGACCCACCTGATGTAAAGCGATACCAGTAGCCTATAGCCTATGAACGCTTGTTATATATTTGGGATCATTCGCGCGGTGCTACCTCTGCTGCTAACACAGCAACTCCTTAGGACTCCTTAGGTTTCTGGTGGAGATCACCCACACGCATGAACACAACAGCCCTCCAGAGAGTTGTTATTTTGCTGCGGTTTTCTGTGAGGTGGAGGTACTTTCCCAGGCTGCTTTGAATAACCCAACCTCTCTTAAAAACCTCTCTCCTTTTTGAATCAAAATGAATTGATATTATTGATTGATATAAATAGTCTATTAATTCCTACAGCACATGGTCATTTGAATTTGTTTATGATACTGAAATAGATACACAATTAATTAGAAATCGCTTTGATGTTATATTTGACCAAACAATTTTAGACGTTTAATATTTTCAATTTTTTAATTCGATATTTTAATTCTGAAGGGTTTAAATTGATATTACTTTAAAGTTAATGAGTACTTATTCAAAATGAGAACAACAGCAAAGAGATCCTACGAAATAAGTATATCAAGCGTCATTTTACAAACGTGCTCGAGTGTGCGTGAGTTCGTTAGCAATAAGTTATCAGTCGCGTACGCGGTATATATGTGAAATGCAGCAAATCGATATAATTTCAGTGCGAGCCACTGGTTTGGTAAAGCAATATGGAATAAGCAGGAAAATTTTTTAGGACAGTTTTTAAAAGAGGAGATAATTCGTTTGATAAGATAATGCTGTTTGAAAGTGGCATTTCATCACGTGACCTGAAGACGCTTCATACTAAAAGGCCGCGGCAAATGACGTCACACGCCTATGAAAACAAGGCTATGAAGAAATGTATGGTTTTCATCTAAATATTAGCTGTATTTCCGCAAGCATCCACATTGGATGCTGTCATAGTAAAACATGTTCAAAATATGAAGTTTTTTTTATTATAGAAAATGTTTGATTTTTTTTTACTATTTTAACACCGAAACTAAAAAAACTTAAGTATATAAATTTTTTGTTTTACTGTTTTTATGATAATTGTGTGATTTAAAACGAAAAATAAATTTCATGCATATTCCCTATTGTTTATTATTGGCTTAACATTTGAAAAGACATTTGTTTGTTATGGTTTTATTTCTTGTGTACAATTAGTGTATAACTTTTGTTCCGTAGACGGTGTTCGATGAAATGTTCATTTCGGTGTACAACCTGTTCTACACGTCGCTGCCGGTGCTGGCGCTGGGTGTGTTCGAGCAGGACGTGTCGGACATGACCTCCCTGCAGTTCCCCAAGTTATATGCGCCCGGGCACACCAGCCAGCTGTTCAACAAGACAGAGTTCATCAAGTCCACACTGCACGGTTGCTTCACATCGCTCGTTTTATTCCTCATTCCTTATGGTGAGTTGATCAGCACTCGTTTAAATGTTTTGACGACCAATCGCCTTACGTCGACGTTCAGCTGCGAAAGTGTCCAATAAACATACAAATACCGCTTCTATAATATTAGTAAAATTGACGCTTATCTAATTGACTATTTATTTTTGTATCGTGTCCATAATGCTGTATACAATTATATGTTATAAATATTTTTCTATATGAGTAATTTAATTACCAATATTGCAGGCACATATAAAGATGGTTTGGCGCCACATGGGAAGATTTTATCTGATCACATGTTATTAGGAAGCGTAGTAGCTACTATATTAATTATCGACAATACAACTCAAGTGAGTATAAAACTGAATGATACTGAAATTACTGTATGAGTACATAATCTATTACTTTACATTGGTGCTTTATTTCAGATCGCTCTAGATACTACCTACTGGACAGTATTCAACCACATAACAATTTGGGGTTCCCTAGTATCGTACTTCGTACTGGATTACTTCTATAACTACGCGATCGGCGGGCCGTACGTGGGGTCGCTCACCGTGGCCCTCATGCAGCCCACCTTCTGGTTCACCGCTGTGTTGACCGTGAGCGACGATTATTTTTAATTTTGATTGTTGACAGTTATTTGTTTTTCTAACACCTTTTTTGCGTTACAAAAGTCAAGTTAAAATGTATCTTTCAATAGAAAAGACCGAAAATTAATAGTACCAAAGGTATTTTGGAGATAATATGAAAACGTCTAAGGGGACCGGACCATAAATTCTTATCACGTTCGTATTTTATTCGTTAGACCTACCGACTGTCTCAATAACAGAAACACAACAACCCTATAAATATTTCTTATTTGGCTGTAGCGTCTGCATTCATCTTAGATGTTAGTCGTTCCAAACATGTTTGTTTGATGTATATGTGTTTGGTGAATTTGATCGTTGTAGTGACGCTGTGGTCGTTGTACGCAGATGATAATCCTGATGGTACCGGTGGTGTCGTGGCGGCTGGCGTGGTCACGCGCGCGGCCGTCGCTGGCGGAGCGATTGCGGGTGCGCGCGAGGCGGCGGGCGCCGGCGACTGCGCCGCGCACTCCGTCAGCACGCCGGGCGCGTCGTTCGGTGCGCTCGGGCTACGCGTTTGCGCACCAGGAGGGCTTTGGGCGACTCATCACGTCCGGGAAGATAATGCGGCGCATCCCGCACGCGGACGCGGCGCTATCGGCGCTGGCGGGCAAGTTCCACGCGCGGCCCTCCACGCCGCCGCCCGAGCCGCGCGCGCCCACTCAGAACCTCGCCACCGTCGACTTATGAGCCGCGGCGGACGGCCGCCTGGCGTCGCCACTCCTATTGTGATAATGTTAATAGATTACAAATTGGTATTATATTATTGCCTATATTAAATTATATTTGTTGATCGAAATATATATTGATAGATATTTATTACGATACGTACTAAGATTACTCTTTTATATCGGAAAAGCGTAGTTAGTTATTTCGTGATGTTCCTTTATGTGAGTAGACGACGTCCCTAGTTTCGTTGACCGCCGCGCCGCGCCCGTAGCTCGTTTCCCGGAGGCGTCCGCTCCGCGGGAAATGCGCCTCGACGTGTCGATATCAACGTTTTGAAGAAATGTTTTTTTTTTACAAATGCCTCAAAGAGACAGTTTCGTTGTGATTGTTTAATTCGTGTAATTACTCGTTACGTGTACGCCCGTCGCTGCGAGGCGCGGGCACGCCACATGTACTTAGTTTCGTTACCTCTAGTTGTATGTGAACAAGTCGCGGAGTGAACGACACCCTATCCGTTGCACGCTATCCGTGCGCGACCGCGAGGCCGTGACCACTAATCAGTTGAGCTTGATCGTTTACGTGCTTTTTTTATTATTTTCAGTATCTGAGACCCTAAAACGTGCATTTAAAACTTACTTTCGATTTCACAAGCATCAAGATGGTACAAGATTAAGATATAAAATGTAGTATAAAACTGTTAATTTGTTTAAATGTAATATAATTTTATAGTGATTAGTGCCAAAGATCCTAATGAAATGGCTGCATGATTGACATTGTTTAATACTGTTGTAATTTTGTATTATATTATTCAATCGAACACAATTTTTTAAATATTAATTCGTGTAACTTGTGATTTTGCTGCTTGTGAATAAGAACAATTCTTGCTTTGGAATATTTTTTTTAATAAAAATGTAATTACATATTATAGATGGTATTTTATTTACTTATGTTTAAGTTTTATAACGCCAAGGAACAATAAGTGTTTGAGCCCTAAACCCAAGTGTCAGACAGTATTATAAAATTACGTTATTTCTATGTTCACCTTTACGTTGTATAAAGGAAACACCGGCATATCAACATAGCGAGGGATAACGCGAGCACAGCGTTACCAATATCGCGTCCTATAGCCAGCAACCATTGCGCGCGCACTGCCGCAGCAAACCGTCGCCAGCGGCACTCTCGCTAGATGTCTAAGGGGTGAAGGTATGGCGACGCAAGGGGTAGACACTCATGGCGCGTCGCGTATGCAATCGGAATTATTCTTCATTTTCAGTTGATATTTTGTATGGAAATATTAGCCGCCGTTTTGGTAATTTTCAAATGATTACGTTTTTTTATACCACTAAGGTGGTAAACAAGCATACGGCCTGCCTCATGGTAAGCAGTTACTTCAGCCTATGAACATTTGCAGTACCAGGGGTATCACTCTTGCGTTGCCGACCTTAAAAATATGTAAACGCAGTATCAATATATACATACGTAAATCTCTGTTCATTCAAGTAGATATAGCAAATTCTGTCAATAGAAATCTTCATGCCTGGTTCCTTGCGGGGTAGGCAGGGGCAGAGGAAACCGAGGAGGAGCGAGGTGTGTAAGGGCCGTGTCTTGTGGAGCACAAGACGCGATCCTTACACACCTCTCTCGTCTTTTTAATATTCATTTATATGCATACCTACCTATGAATAAATAATAAGTCAGGAACTGTAACTCAGAACAAATTCCACACAAAAAGTGGCGCTACGTAAAACCAAAACGACGTATGTTCAAATTACGAATCAATTAGGTTACACTAATACACGTGCCTAGTGATTGGTTTAAATTCAAAACAAGAGCACAGATTGGTTCGCGCGCAGACTGCAATGCCAATGGTAGTAGTTGAGTCATAGCGGCGTGGACGATGTTATGCTACAAGTGAAAAGGAACAAATATATAATAAAATAATATTTTTTATGCTATGACATAAATAATTTTTTTTTGTTATTTTTTAATTACAATTATTTGATAAGTTGTTATACATACGAAAGGATTCTAAATTGGTATTTAAATAGAAAAGTGATATGATGAGGCCATAATATGTATGTATGTAATCAATTTATTGCACAAAATAAACAGAACTAATTAAACAATATAATTTAAATGCAATGGCGGACTTATTTCCCTACATGCCAGCCATAACGTAACATAGTTGATAGGAATTCCACTACGAATAATTATTTATGACAATATTATTTTGACAACCCGAATAGCCTAGTTAGCAGTGTAGCTATCTTCTGCGCATAGGTCCTGGGTTTGATTCCCGGCTGAGTAGTTATTTGAACGATGAGTTTAAATATCCTTCTTCAAGCGATAAATCGTGGTTGCATCCACTACGGAGCCTGGAGTCATAGTAAAGTCAAATAAGTAGGATATCTTCATAGATAAGCACCGAATGCGGTTTGTATGTGTGCCCGGCCGTACGTATGCGTCGTCGCACGCACACACTGACAAAATTTATCCCTGCTGAAGGTACGCCAGTCGTGGCTACGCCGCCGTGCGTAGCCACGACCGCCCGCGCCCACGCACGCTCCGCCGCTGCGCTCCCGCTCGTAATAATTTTTACGTGTAAAATTACGTTATTTCTATGTTCACCTTTACGTTGCATAAAACCTACTTTAACTACAAATTCGTAAAGATGGCTAAAAAGTAAAAAGATTTTTTTTGTTAAAAAAATCACAAATTTCCTACAGAAAAAAGTACTTTTAATGCCTATCATTTTAGGCTACTGTAAAAATATAAAATTTCCGAGTATAAAGATTATAATTTTGATAAGTGTAGTAAATGAAAAAGTAAAAAATTGTTTAGTGTAAAAAAAAATGGGTGCGTGTACCAGAGACATGTTACTAAATGACCAGCCTCGTAGGATTATTCCCCTCTGTCATGGTACAAGATATTGTGATCCATTGCGCGCATAAATACTTCGTGCGTAATCGATTCTCTAACAGTCTTGTAATCGTTATCGGTCAGGTAACATCATAAAGTGTTACACTAAAAATGCCAAACTGTGCAGTTATGTCATGCAAAATAAGGTCGAACACTTCTAGTTTGCAAAAATATTGAGTTACCTTTCACATGCAAGTATTATTTTATTTGCTTTCATATAAAAGAAATTAAAATTGTGTGATAACGATTAATACATGAGAAATTAATTCAGTAATCGAGTACTGATGCAATCGAATCATATTCCGCGACTTTGGTCGCATATCACCTATCCCAAATTAGCGTAAATTAAATAAATAACATATAATAATAAATAACAAAACAGTCCTTCATGCTGTATAATAGAGTTCATTTAGCTAAAGACAAAAAAAAAGTATATAAGACGTTTCGTAATTTTGAATCTACCAGTTCCGATTTACAAAGAAGTTCAGCTATTTCACAACAGATGGCATGCAGCGGTAAGAAAATAACTTTGAACTGTAGGCGCCTCGAAATAAGGTTGACATTTCCTTAAAACATTATTTTCGTTTCTATGTCGTGGTTACCTCGTCCCCCGTCAAAAATGGCAGAATTATTTACTAACAGAATCACGCGTATGGCGAGTCCTTTTATTGAATTGTCTAAGGCGTGTACTTAGTACGCGGGCATCATTAAATAACAAATCCCTGGAGGGATGTTGTGTTCATGGGAGTGAGTGACGTTACCACCTCACAGGCAACTGCAGCCAAATAACAATTCCCTGGAGGGTTGTTGTGTTCATGCAAGTGAGTGACGTTACTACCTCACGGAAAACTGCAGTCATATAACAATTTCCTGGAGGGATGTTGTGTTCATCTGAGTGACGTCACGAGTAAGCTCCTAAGGAGTTGCCGTGTTAGCAGCAGAGGTGGCAATATGCGAGGCATAGTTAATGTATTGCAAGCGTAAACAGCTACAGTGATCGCTTTAAATTGGGTGGATCGTATTCTTGTTTGTTCATGCGAGTGAGTGACGTTACCACCGCACAGAAATCTGCAGCCAAACAACAATTTCCTGGACGGTTGTTGTGTTCAGGCGAGTGAGTGACGTTACCACCGGACAGAAATCTGCAGCCAAACAACAATTTCCTGGATGGTTGTTGTGTTCAGGCGAGTGAGTGACGTTACTACCTCACAAAAAACTGCAGCCAAATTATTAAACTTATTCGCTGGACAGATGTTGCGTTCATGCGAGTGAGTGACGTTACTACCTCACGAAAAATATGTTCAAAACTGCAGCCGAATAACAATTCCCTGGAGGATTGTTGTGTTCATGCGAGTGAGTGACGTTAACACCTCACAGAAATCTGCAGCCAAATAATTCCCAAACAAGTTTTCCGTGAGGTAATAACGTCACTCACTCGCATGAACACAATAACCCTCTAGGGAATTGTTATTTGGCTGCAGTTGCCTGTGAGGTGGTAACGTCACTCACTCTCATGAACACAAAACCCTCCAGGGATTTGCTATTTGGCTGCAGTTTTCTGTGAGTTAGTAACGTCACTCACTCGCATGAACACAACAACCCTCCAGGGAATTGTTATTTGGCTGCAGTTTTGAGCATATTTTTCGTGACTTAATGAGCGTTTTAGCTGGCAGCTTCAACCTGTCTTTTACAGGGCAGCTTCAAACTTTTGTGTTACAGTATCTTAAAATTTCACTCATCATTTTTTCATAACGCGCCTAAAGAAGTATAACTTCAATACAATTTCATAATCATTTAGTTCACATTCACATAAATACATGATTCAGTAAAGCTACGTTTGAATTAATCCTATTTTGACCGTAATTTTTTTAAATCACTAAACAGGTAAAATGACGTAGGTAATGAAAAAATTGTATTAAGCTCCTGGTCTATGTACAAAAAATAATTAAGATAAACTTTGTA
Organism: Pyralis farinalis; assembly: GCA_947507595.1. NCBI lineage: Eukaryota > Metazoa > Arthropoda > Insecta > Lepidoptera > Pyralidae > Pyralis > Pyralis farinalis. The sequence continues at coordinate 22,208,892 of OX382274.1, forward strand.
TTATAGATTCCTGATGATTCCCCTACAGGGGAAAATTGTTTTGTATATAGATAGACTATGCATTTTTGACGATTGTATAAACTATAAACGACATCCCTACATGTTTAGGCTATTATCGTTGGCTCGGGGCTCGAGTCGGCCTACTTATTTGTTTATACTATGCTGGAGTCCCTGGAGTGGGTTACATATTGATGTGACGAGAGTCCAGCTTATATTGGAGCGACTACCGTCTGGCCCTCCTGTTATCTATGGTCTAACCTCTGTAGCTGACGTCTGACGTTTTTCTAGCCTAACTGCAGCTATCCAGTTATTTTGACGAATTAAATCGGTAGGAAAATTAAAAGTAAACAAAATAAGCAAAATGTATTGGTTATAAAAATATATTTGATAATTTTATCATTTTAAATATTTTATCAAGAGGAAAAAAGATTCTACTAAAGTCTAAAAATGACTGACTTTATTTGGCATCATATTGACCATCTGGATTTCATAGTATATTTGAACATTTTTGATTATAATTATATTTGAGCAACTATTACTAGTGAAAAGTGATCCCAGGACATTTAAATAATGTATGGCTCCTGCACCACTTCACAACACAACCTATCATGATGATTTTTAGTTGATTTACAGTGATAAAAATGAAAACGTACACAAAGATTTGACATGTACTCGCTTCCGTGACAAATATTCGACTAAGCGACGCGTGTACACGACTTTTAAGCCCTGCCCACTTGTACACAATTTTCGTTGGGTCATTTTTTGAGTGCAGTTACATTTCCTGACTTATTATTTATTCGTAGATACCTACTGAAATACATCCAATTTGGTCGTGGTAGGAGAGTTTGGCCTTCTGCGGCTCTTACATTCGCGTTTTATATATGTTTCGTCATTCTTTTATCCCGCATTCTTTCTACTTACTCGAACCCAATGCTCAATTCTTTTTCTTATTTTTCTAATCTCTGTTTCTTTAATTGCGAACGCTGTCACCAAATGTTAGGCCACATATTTTGTGGAAAGTTCGTATCTCGACCGTGTTTGTTCTACTTTCATACTCTCTTTGTCAGATTCGGCACTAGCGAGTACGTATTCTTACGATCTCTTAAAGAGATTTAAGAGATCGTAAGAATAAGGAGCGAACTATTGCAAGATTCCGAGAAAGTCCATATGTACGTCTAGTAATCAAAAGATCTGCGAATGCAAGCCTTTCGGACACAGATGTGGATAATTGTTGGAAAGTTCTGAAATAAAGTATGGTGGATAGTGCAAAAGAAGCATCGAAAGGAGCTGCTCGGTAGAACGCGGAGGTAGAATTCTAAGTATCAAGAAATACGAAAGCGTGTCTGGATTACGTATCTCTGCACCAGAGTGATAGTGTGAAAAAGAAGAAGAAATAAATGTACCGTCGATGAAAGAAAGAAGAAAGGAAAGGAGGCTAACGAAAAACGTTAAGGCGAATACTAAACTTTTTTAGAGAGGGGTAAAGAAGTTCTGAGTAGTTCGTCGGCATCCAGAATAGACAATATAAAGTCTAAAACTAGTGTCATACTTGCTAACACTCAGGAAGTATTAAAACGGTAGAGTGAGTATTATTAGGATTTTTTTATACCACTAAGATGGAAATCAAGCGTACGGTCTGCCTGATGGTAAGCGGTTACCGTAGCCTATGGACTGCCTGTGCCTCACCTTGACTCTCAATCGCCGAAGCCAAGCGGTCTGTAAGATACGCTAGAAGATCACCAGTCGAGCGGCCGTGACGGAAGCCGTATTGACGGTCGCTGCTAAAGTCGTGATCCTCTAGGTATGCCAGGAGTCATGTGCTTATTACACGCTCCATCACTTTGAAATCTGTGATTATGCCGATGAACTTTGATACTGAGAGTGTGTCTCATGATATGGTGCTGGGGGTATGTGTAGGTACATGTGTTGGGGAGGGCGGCCCCATTGCAATGTGTCCGTTCTTCTAGTGTTTGAGGAAGCGACCCTCGTGGTTGGTCACCCGCGACTCCCTTAATGGCGTTAAAGTCGCCAAATGCGATTGTAGACTTGCTCCCTGCAAACAACTCTTGAAAGTCTACTTCATGGTCGATCCCGGAAAGCGGCAACATGCATAAATCCGCATTTCTTCATCACCCGCCCTTAATCGTATCCATATACTAGCTAGGGATTGAAATTATTCTTAAAATTACTTAATTTTTACAATTTATAGATAAATATGCGGGGTTGAAAAATGTCGCTACTCTACAAGCTCTCGAGAATATTTCATGACAAAATGGCGTAATTCTACTAAATGAAGAAGAAGAAATTGTTCCGATAAGAAATCATTATTTTCATGGATTTAAATTGTATCGAAGAGATTTTGTGACGAATTAAAATCTAGGATTTCCCAGTGAAATATTTTAATTCATGTACTTTTTCGGCTTGGAAGTACAAATTATATTATATGTGATATAATAAAATTGAACAAAATCTAGAATGAATAATTATTTGAATGAAACAACCATTCACTTACAACACTAGTCATTTTTATATGGGGACATTATATTATAATATAGTTTGACCACTTCTTCCCGCGCTTTTGACGAGTGACATTGTTCTTATACTTGAAATTTTTACAATTCAGTGTAAAATTCGTTTTATGTGACAATTTCGATAGTGTTTTGTAACATAAGTGCTAGTGCAATTATACAATAATGAAAAAACTCAAATATAAAACGTTTATGCACTTTTTGGAAGACGTGAATAAGTTCATCAAGAAAACCTTGTAAAATTCCTATCGTTTTACGGGTGGTATTTAAACTGGGTTGATTGGGTCTAGGTACCCTTCCCAAGTATTTTTTCAGCATAGTTCCTGATGCTGGAACATAGAATTAAGATTTTCAAATGGTTCTAAACTGAAGACTTGGCTGTATGGGCTAGATCCCTTTGCCTTTCCCCTCGGGGATAAAAAGAACAACAACATATAGTTTGACATTTAGTGCTGTCAGCCTGTCAATTTACTGAATTGATAATCAACATTCCGTGTTTTTGGTTATATTTAAATTGTGATCATTTTATAATTAATAATAAAAAGTATGAGTGAATACATTGTGCCATGGTATAATAGTGAAGAATGGCACGAGGTCTACAATAAAATTTACGTAGTATCTAATTTACAGGAAGCTCTTAGTTGTATGCAGATGTGGAAGACGAGGTGTCCCTCGCTTCCTGCTGGCATAGAATCTACATTGATTTTACTAGAAGTACATTTACAAGATATAAAACTATCGGAAGATGTTGAGAAGGATCAATTTCTTCGGTTAGCGTATTCATCAGCCATCATGAGATTTGTCAATCACATGTTAGACAATGATATAGCAAAAGGTGGTAGTTTGTATCTAGCAGCAGAGAAGTCAGGCGTTCCCGATTGGATTATAGATTTGAGGCATGACATAGCTCATAGTAACAACTTACCGTCCATCGAGTTACTCAGAGAAGCATTTTCAATTGGATTAAAATGGTTACATGACAATTACTGGGTCAAATATAAAGTGTGTATTGAAGACTTTACCGCTAGTAACAAGAATATCATAAGTGGCGAGGAAAGGAAAATCGTGTCACTTGTCCAATTTTGCACATCTTTAAGTATATGCATGCATTCACAAATAAAAAATATCACAGATATTCCTGATGGCAATATGAGAGAATCATTAATTACAGATGCTAGAGACTTGTTTGGAAACAATGTCATTGATATGTCAAACTTAAAAACTGTTAACATTTCAACTTTGGTTAATTTAGTGGATACACATAGCAAGATAGTACTTAAAGGTACAGATGTGACTGATCATGTCACTAAAGCTCTACTTGGAGACGATTCATTATTTCTTTCATTGGAACTTCTACAGTATCTAAGTGCTCATGAATTTACTTATGAAAATAGATTACATACAAGTTATGTACACTGTTATGGATTCTTGCTAACATTCCTTCATTCCCACAACTTACTACTTGAGTTTATAATGGAGCTAGTTCGTATAACTCAAGTTGGCGAAAATAAAGAGAGGAACAAACTTGCTGCATTGTGGCTTTCTGAAATTTTTAAAGCATTGAAGAAATCAAATTCTTTCATTAATAAGATAGTCGGGTAAGTTATAGAAATGTTAACATGCTAGCCTATAGGGTAGGTCCACTCATATCCCTTCGAAAGCATGCAAAAATTTTTGCTGATTGGGCTCAGTGTGACTCGAGTAGCTGTACCCTCCTATAACACCCGGCCTGCTGTAAGGTCTGATCCGGCCCGCGAGACATTATGAAAAATCCCAATTAAAAAAAATTAAGTACACTACATATATATACTCACGGAATCTAGATATATATATGCACTACTTTTAAACGCACCCGCGAACGTATTTGCATGCTAAAGTTTGGCCCACAACATGTCAAACGTTGCCCATACCTGCTCTATACCATGCACTGTTTCCCACTGGTTTGTTAGCAATACAATACAGAAGAATGGTCAATAGGTTTATGTACTAGTGTTACTAAAAATCAATTAAAGGGCTGTAAATAACTCACTATTATTAGAGTCAAAGCCAACCTTACCTGCACTTGGTGTACCATTCTAATTGGTAAATAAAGAGAAAAAGCAGTAGGACTTAGCCTGGCTGGGGAAGTAGCTTCACCTCAGACAAGGCCATAGCAGTGGCGTAGCGTAGTGGGGGCGGCAGGGGCCGTCCGCCCCCGGCGGCACTTTTTAGGGGGTGGCAAAATTTGTCAATAAATAATAAAAACTATTTGAACCATTTCATATTTTTAGCGCAACTATAAATTTGGAGCAATTGAAAAGAGCACGGAATTTTTCATTACTTATTCTGTGACGAATTCGGGGAATCCCCTTTCTTTAAATATTTTGTAGCGACTGCTGGCAACACTGTCTATACTGACTTGCGGGGATTCCCCGTAGGTATTTTATTTTAAAAACTATAGGTACGGGCATACGGTTAAGTCCCTTCAAGGAAGTACTTGTTGCTTTGACAATTCAAAGAAAGTTTTATTGATGGATCGGCTGTTGTCCATTTCACATTGTCTCCTATTGTAATTTATGTTACGCTTTAAAACTGTAATGTCTCTGCAAATAAGTACGTGTAGTGGTTGTGAAATTATTGAGTTTTGTGAAAAATTTAAATTTTCCGCTATGTATGGCTACGTGTACCTACATTCAACAGTGTGAACTGTAAGTTTTTAATTTAAAATATAACCCGAATAATGCAAAATAACAGAGACATGTTACTAAAGGACCAGCCTCGTAGGATCATTCCCCTCTGTCATGGTACAAGATATTGTGATCCATTGCGCGCATAAATACTTCGTGCGCAATCGATTCTCTAACAGTCTTGTAATCGTTATCGCTCAGGTAACATCATAAAGTGTTACACTAAAAATACCAAACTGTGCAGTTATGTCATGCAAAAAATGGTCGAACATTTCTAGTTTGCAAAAATATTGAGTTACCTTTCACATGCAAGTATTATTTTATTTGCTTTCATATAAAAAAAATTAAAATGGTGTGATAACGATTAATACATGAGAAATCGATTCAGTAATCGAGTACTGATGCAATCGAATCATATTCCGCGACTTTGCTCGCATATCTCCTATCCCAAATTAGCGTAAATTATACAAACTGCAAAACAAAACAGTCCTTCATGCTGTATAATAGAGTTCATTTAGCTAAATAAAAAAAAAAGTATATAAGACGTTTCGTAATTTTGAATCTACCAGCTTCGATTTACGAAGAAGTTCTATGCTATTCCACAACAGATGGCAGGCAGCGGTAAGAAAATAACTTTGAACTGTAGGTGTCTCGAAATAAGGTTGACATTTCCTTAAAACATTATTTTCGTTTGTACGAGTATGTAGTAGTTACCTCGTCCCCTGTCAAAAATGGCAAATTATTTACTAATAGAATCACGCGTATGGCGAGTCCTTTAGTAACATGTCTCTGCAAAATAATGATGACTGTTCTTGCCGAAAAGTTCTCTAGAATTAATGTATGTAATGTATAGTATACATTAAATTGAAATACCTAAATAAGAGGGTGGCAAAATTGTCTTCCGACCCGGGCGGCCGACACCCACGCTACGCCGCTGGGCCATAGTTAAATAAAAATAGGGAATTGTTTGAAGGTTGCTGTGTTCCTGTAAGTACCTTAGGAATTACAGTATTAGCAGTGGGGGTGGCAATACAACTTGTATTGCAAGCATTCATAGTATGGTAACCATTAAACCAGGTGGGCCATAGCTTGGTTTGCCTATAACAATTAATGGTGATCAACTAAAATAATCTTTAACCCTTTGACCGTCATATTTTGTTACATCATCATACACCCTAACGCCAGCGGCCTGTCGGCGTAATTTCAAATAGGGTTGAGAAATAGTGTTATCGATTAGTTTAAATGAATAAGTTCAAAATTTAATTACTATTAAATCAGTCTTTATTAATCAAGTATCAAGGGACTACAGTACGGGGGTTATTCAAGAAAGGCGTGAAGAGGTTCTTACAGGGTCGGCAACGCAAGAGTGACACTCCTGGTGTTGCAAATGTCCATAGGCTACGGTAAATGCTTACGATCAGGCAGTCCGTAAGCTTGTTTGCTAACTTAGTGGTATAAAAAAATAACATTATTTACCACGTTTCAATCAATATTCTAGCAATGAATCTAGTATAACATCTTCATTTTCTGATGCATCTCTTCGAGCTTGATTTATCAAATTAATAATTTTCATATATAATTCTGATCGTACCTCAGGTCGAACAGTCATTATTTCCTTCTAAAATATTTAATAATTCGTAGTCGTATTACGGTGACGGCGCCTGAGGAACAGCAAATATGGCGTCGTTTGACCTTGAGCCGCACGTAGAGTCATGGTGACGGCGATCGGAGATAATCTGAACTAGTGAAGTTCTCAGTTGTCGCTTCTTTATCGAAACAATAAATTATATCTAATATTTAACACATAAAATAAACATTTTTATTGTTTTAACATGCTTCTACTACTAGAACGACTATTCGTGCTTCGAATTTTACGAAATAATTTGGATTTCAATACAATTTTTTGCTTTTGCACCATGATTATTCAATAAAATTTCATTTAGATTACATTGATTTGCCCATCCCTAGTACACGTAATATCACGTTATTGGCGATTCGCGTTGGTACTAAGTAACACCTTACAACGATTTTTTCTATAAATATCATAATGTAACGCAGCAAAATTTGTTAATTATTAAGAATATATCCTAGATTGTAATGTACAACGTTTATTGTAACTTAATCTTTAATATAAATGCACCAATAAACAATTTATAAAACTTAACGTGAAATTAAGTCTGTGGCGCGTGGAGCACATTTTTCATATCCTGTAATATTACGGGCACGACGGTTAAAGGGTTAATATTGATAGGTATAGAGATTTTATAAGTCTTTGATACTAAGCCATAGCATTGAACTAATACGAGTATGTTACAATCTTGTAATCAATTTGGCATTCAATAGAGGGTACAAAAGAGTATACACTTCTATTGCTGCAATCAATACAGCAATTTAAAGTACTAATATAACACCAATACTATTGTAATGATGAATTGATAAAATCAATTGTATTACAGACACTGCAAACTATTAATGAAGTCATTAATTAATTATAATGATGAAATTGATTAATATATACTTTTCATATATCAATTGTGTAGGTTATTGGCCTTTTTTATACCATTAAGGTGGTGAACAAGTATACTGCAAGGTGTCTGTCTGATGATAAGTAGTTACTTAGTCTATGGACATTTGCAACACCAGAACTGCCACTTGTGTGTTATTGTAGAAACCTCTTCACGCCTTTTTTGCTCATGCTGTCCTACCCTAGGTAAACTTCAGCGTGGAGGTCATCCCACAATCTAATTCTGTTCTGTGACGATACTGATACATGACTGTCAGTCGCATTTGTATATATCACTGTTATGGGTCTTGTATAGGGGTGCCCTGAGTGTGACCAGCATGATCCAAGTGCACCTATAATGACAACAGGTCCGTCTCTTCTAGGCTGTGAAATCAATGATAACAAATATTGTCCCAAATGCACATTGTAAACAAACTGGAGCATTTACTTGTGCAAATAAGTGCTCCAGTTTGTGCTCTTGGTAGTTTTTTTATACAATGTCATACAAGCATACAAACATACAGCCCACTTGATATAAAGAGGTTGTCAAAGTAGTGTAACAGTGTGTTTTACCAGTGCCACCAACCTCGTCAAATTGTCATGTAAGATGTGTCGACTGGCGATGATATAGTGTCTCCATAAGAAAAGAATTGTTGGCTGGTCATGTTGACGGATGTAGCAAAAGCCTTTTGTTTGGAGAGGGTGGCAGCTGTAGTACAACCTGTCATTTTCCTTTGATTTCGCCATTCAAAGTAGCAGATCAGTCTCGAATTAATGACAAAAAGTGCAGTGCAGGTTTTCAGGTCTCTCTGACCAAACGTGCCAGTCTGCTGTACCCACATTGCTAATAATAATTTGATACCTGCCAGTCCTCCCGCTGCCTGCACATCAACCTCTCAAGTGGATCGGCAACCTAACTTACACAGGAACATAATAATCCTCCCACAGTTGTTACTTGGCTGTGGTCTTCTGTAACTGCTTCCCCAGACAGATATTCACATTAAGAAATCCTGCTACACTCCACCGCTACAGAAAAATCTGGGCGGGTCGAGTACAGCACCTGCTGGTTTCTATTACTAAGAAATCTTATACAAAATTGACTATCACACTATACCAATGGAGACCAACCGTTTGGAGGCCATCCCAAATCCTGAGACTTTATCAACATAGTGAGGGTAAAAGAGAGGACTATCGGGACTATGATATGTCTACATACTGGATGATTCAAGTAATTTGCCTCGGGTGGAGATTGTATTAATTTTAAATTCATTAGATTTAACTTGTATGCTAGATTGTTTTTTATTTTCAGAATGAATTCAAGAGGTTTCACCGTTAGAAAAAAGGATGAACTGAAGGCTCTTTATCACCATTGGTTTCCCAGTGAAAATACAAATGATTTATTTTTGGATTTGCAAAAATCAGTTCCTGCTCGTCTGACGAACATTGAATTTGTACAACCCATAATTTCAGTATACAATCCCTACCTTTCATATTTTATAGCAGATATTTTGAATCTTGTTGAACCAGCTTTACCTAAAATTGTTAAAGATAAAATATGTAAGTTAGCAAATGTTATATCTACACCAGAAAATTTAAGCAATCTGGCATCAAAAATTTATACTGTTGATGATTTAGAAAATGAATTACATAATGATAAAATGGAAATTGTAGATGATACACAAATTGAAAATATTAAAGCACCATGTGAACAATATAGGCCTGATCATGTGACACATGGTATTTGGAAATTATCTTCTATAGAGCATGACTGGTCCACTTGCCCAATTGGACAGAAGCTGTAAGGAATGTACATTGTAACATATAAAATAAATAATGTTTACACAGCAATTGTTTATTTTCTTGTATAGTTGTGTATACAGTAGGATGTTTTGGTTACATTTCATTGTATTGATACATTATAGAATCCTAAAAATAAATCGAACAATATACATGTTATATATTACAAGATCATTAATGATTAACCTCACAGTCAAATAACATACAGGAATATAAAATGTATTTTTTAAACAGCATAGTATTGGTCCTTAGCACAAGTACAACTATAGATTCAATAAACACAGTAAGCATCTCAGTAGAAATATCGAATAATATCAAACAAAGTCCTAACAAGATTCAGTTCTATTCTTTATAACTTTGTTATTGATACCACAGTAAATTGGTAACCCCAATATTTTTTAATAATTTTACAAAATAAGCTCTAAACTGGTATGCTATCTATAACAAATTTCAAAAGATCTTTTAACAATATTACAACGCCATACCAGATTTAACTTTTACAGTAACACTATTTTGTAATTGCAATTTTTTACGCAAGATCAAACTTTCAACAATTCAAACATGTAGGCACCTGTAGAGAATAATAAAAAAAAATCAATTTTACAGTGAAATGATAACAATATGTTCAATAGGCACTTTCATAAATTAAAAGTTTAAAAAGTAGCAATTAAAAATAGAACCTAATTTTATAACTAAGTATATTTACATAATTCTCACATGGAACAAATCTATCTACATATACATACACTTCTAGTGTTTTATTTAAGTGCTACATGCAGTCACATTGTACATTCACAATAACCTACATGAGTATGAAGATGTCTACAAACAATTATGTAAAGTATTACTGACTGGTCTCTATTTCTATAACATTTGTTATCTAAAATGATATCTATGTAGAGCATGTTTCAACAGTAATAGAAATACAAAGATAACTCTGATATCAGCATCAGCATGTATGAATGAATTATAATGGTATTTTATATCTTTCTACAACACAGTAGTCACGCCATGTAAAATATCTTCACTTGTAAGAATTTTTTTGAAATAAACTACAAAAGACAAAATATTTTTACTGCACTTGCTATGTAATTTTCTTAATTTACTACTCTAACAATATGAGACAAAATCGCTCATTATTTTCACAATGTCCAGGGCCTGAATTAGGATAAAAAGTCATTACATACCAAAAAAAATAAGGAATGTGTGAAAATCCATTACTGACCTTAAAGGTCAGTAATTCCAATAAATGTGATGCAGTGATAAATAAAAAATTAACAGCACCATCTACTCAATACAAAAGATTTAATTGAAATGGTCATTTACACTAGGGTGAACACTGCGAGTTTGATTGGCTTTAGCATGTTTTAATAAGAATAATAAAAAAAGGGGTTATTTTTAAAGTATAGTTTATATAATAGTAAATATTTACCTTTCCCTTGCAAGTGTAGTAAATATTACTTGGAGTAACCATACATTACATTGCTCATATGTTACTTTTATTCCCAAATTTACAGAAGCATTGTAATGTGTGCCTTACTCTCAATCGTGAATAAACTGCTATTGTGTCACTTAGTTAACATTTAGAAGGTTGTTTTCTGGCTAACATCAAGTTTTCCATATGCACTATGGTGACTAAGTGACGTAAGAATATTTCATTGTCTTTTTACTAAATTTTATAAGTTTTATTTACGATGGCGGCGCTCGAGTGTAGAAAAGAGACTAGGCAGACAATGAATGTAAATTTTGCATCATCGTATAGCACAATTCTTATAAACACAACAACAGTTTGCAAACAGCTAAACATTCGTAGACGAGAACTGCTGAAAGCAAACAAGTGGAAGGCACAAAAGTACAGTAGATTACTGTGACACAACCCCAATAAAATTGAAGTGAACGATTTCATCTTGACAGTCAGCAACATATTTTTCGATTTAGATAAAAGCTTAAAATATGTACTAATTATTGGCATTTTAAATGATATAATTGAAATTGCTTCAGTTAGAATACGTTATTATAAACGCGAGGTCGCACTATCGTCATGTTACATTACATGTACTAGCTAAATTAAAAAGAAATCCTTGCACATTCGTTTCAAATAGAATATTGAGCTATAATACATCTATGAACAGAGGCTTATTAAATACAAACATAAAATGCTTCACAGTTAATTCGTTGTTTAAAATAGACTCATTCACAAAAAACGTGCAGGCCCTGTTTCACAAATATAAAAAAATTCTAACGGTTAATTTTTTGATGATGGATTTCATTGTTTTGTTTCTATAATGACACACTTTTCAAATTTAAATGACAAGGTCATTCAATTCTTTTGTTACAAAAAGTTTGAATATTTTGAAAAATGTATGTGTACTAGGTACAACTCTTTTAAAACGTATAATTTTAATAAATACAATTTAATAAACGACATTTCCGTTACATATATAATTAAAAAATATTATGGTAGTGGTGTACGTTTTTTTGTGAATCTGTGTTGTAAGCATTTACAACTAATAAGAGCAAGTAAAACATTTGTGACTTATAAAATGATACATTCAATATCTTATTGTAGACAGTCTTTTTGAATACACATCAGTAAAAATATAAAGCGATAAAGGAACGTCCGAGGTAAACAACACAATGTAGGTATGTAAGAATTGGATAAAATATTATTTATGGAACGCTCACCGTCAAAATTGGTGTTATATACATATAAATGCTAGTTTGTTTTTGCTATGCAATCTGCGTTGCTTTTTTTATATGAGGGAGAGGGAGGGCAAACGAGCATGTGGGTCACCTAATGATAAGTGGTCACCACCACCCATAGACATCAGCAACACCAAAAGGTCACTAATCCGTTGCCAGGCTTTTTAGGGAAACAGGCTCTTTTCTTGAAGGCACCGTATACATATCGTATTTGTTCGGGAACACCGCTGAGGGTAATTTATTCCACAATTATCATAGATCATATGCTTCATATTGATCTTTACATTGTATACATGGAAAGTACTTCACCCTCGGATTGAGGTGGTTGGTTAAATATAAGTATCACATTTCACAAACAAGAGTAAAAATATTTTTCTTTGTCAGGAGTTAAATTAGTAATTATATATAAAATTACTTCATATATTTACCATGTTTAGGTATATATAAAATGTCCAACATTTACAAAATAATACAAGATTCTTTCATTTTTGGCGATTCTGGAATAATGACTATAGCGATTGTAGACCTCAGTAGAAAGTAAAAGGCGAATTGCCGGTTTAATGTAGAAATTTTAGTAATAGTTTAATTAAATCATCTTCAACAGCAAAAGGCTTTCGTTTGTCAAGGGCAATTTTTTCTAATTAATAATTTTAATAATTGGAATACAGTATTGATTGATAGAACAGAATCTCTTGTAACTAAAAACCTATATTACAAGTATAGTTCTTAAGAAATTACTTATAATATGAATCCATTTAGCCTTGAAGTGTATGGTTATTCCATTAAGTTACTGCACAAATACACCGCCTCAGGATAGTGTGCAAAATCTACCATTCTTGTTTACCATTTTTGTATTGTATTACATGATGTTTTCTATTGAGTGGTAAACAATGATCCCTTCATCAAGTACAAACACTTCTTCCACCCACAATGGCAACGTAAGGTTTACTAATCTCGTTTTGTCTATATGATCAAAAACCACAACGCAATTTTGACGGTAAGCATTGAAATATTTATTTGTGACGGTTGGGTGATAGCCGATAGATATTACAGATAAAAATTAATGTTGAGTTGTATTCTTGTATGTCATGGTATATAAGATTCATGTGGTATTTTAGTATATATATATAAATAGTTAATACAAAATTATTAAAATCATCTCGTTCTCATAAAAACAGTGGTCCTGGCAATTTGACATGATCAGACGCTTTTTAAAATTATATTTATATGAACAAGCAATGTTTATATAATTTCAAAATGTATGTGGTTTGTATAAGAATATATAAAATATATTGAAAAGGTATATTAAATGCAACACATAACTTATTATAATCAAAGCTAAATCACTTTCATAATTTAAGTAAATAAAAACTTTATGTTTTTTCTGACGCCACTAAATAAATAACAATGATAAAATTGTCCTGTATAATAAGAAAGCATATTTGAGATATAATCTTAAATAAATGGTTGAAATATAAGAGTTATTTAGGACACGTATATGTTATAAAATGATGCATCGGAATAGACTACAAACAAATATTACATTATAATAAAACTAACGTTTCTATTGGACACACTAAATAACGAAATCGTATTTGTTTTAAATTTGGCTTATGTCTAAGCAACACTCTCAGAGATTATGTATCTTCAACATAATGCCGTCTTACCGAACACATAACCTTTTCTACAGATGGAAATAATCATATTGATAATTTAAAACTTCACGAATATATAAGATTTACATATGTACAAAGAAAATACATCATAAAATAGAATGTCAGTACCAAGATGAATCTACATTATAATCATTTGGAAAAATATTTGTCTATATGCACGCATGCCCCAACGGGCACACGGAGGTACCGGAACGAAGTGTACTCTCAGTACTCTAGGCGAATAAGCTCATCACTAACTTCTTAAGTACATTAATGTATCCATGGCTTATTGGCGGCAATCCTAGGTCTATGCAGCGCAATAATATTCATGTCGTCTTAATTATTCAGTTTCTTACACATTCCAATTTTGACTCTAGGAAAAATGGCAAGAAAATTAACAAGGCCAAGATAATGTCTGAAATCCAATAAAGCGGGACTAAGAATCCTAAATACTTCACTATAGAATTGTGATCTAATTCACATATTGTCATAGTGATCTAATTCCGATATTGTCTATTAAAACTATTAAAGATTCAATTTGGCAGCTGGACTCCTTTCAGCTTGAATGCGAATTTGTCCCAAGAGCAGAAAGGAATATCGATAAGTGCAGTAATCAATACATCAGCTTCGTTACAAGCTACTTTGGAAAGGTAAAATACACGAAGAGAAGCGTAACTGTAGGTAACATATCCTTTTGAGAAAAGGCAGAATACGATAGTACGCATTCTCGCACGCGCTTATATGAATAGAATAATACCTTATATGGGGACTATTAAAATGTACGGCCTCTCTGTGTACTTTATTAGGCTACGTTTGTATATGTGTATTGTAAAGGGCCTCTTTTAAGGGCCGCGCTCGCTCACTGACGGGACGGAAGGGCGGGAGTGCATGTCGGAGGTCACCGCTAGTGTCTTTTATTAAAATCTTTAGTTTGTGCACCATCCACGGTGCAGATCTATCAAGAACACTATATGAACCTTAGACTTACTCGAAGAATGCTAAAACTACCTGGAATGAGCTCAAGAGTCTTTGTGAGCATATCAACAAAATAAGAATGTTAAACATATACTGCAAGTAAAATATGCTAAGCATTGTAATGAGATTTCAAATATCTTTCATTTCAATGAATTTGTTGTGAGGCCAGGCAAGATCCACGTCGAGACTGAGCCATCGAAGTAGTAGTAATCATGGTGCTTCTAGTACGTCACTGTTCGCAGACGATAATTACTCGAAGTGTTCTCTACCTGGTCGTTAAATTCTAGTTGATTGAAGTACTTGGCGGTCATTAGTTGATCTACACCATGATGGGGTCGTCCGAGGACAGCTGGCGGTGTAGCAGCCGCTGAGAGCGCAGTGACGCCGCGCCCGTACTCAAGTCGTCCGAGCTGCCAAATTCTCCATCATGGTCCGTCGTTGACAGCAAGTCGTCGTCTGATGTCGCTCTGTAAAAGGCACATGTTTTATGTTCCGGAGTGTTCGGTTCAAATTTAACTTTGTCTATATCGATAAACAAATATATAATTTTGTGGCTTGTTTAAAATACGTGATTAAGGATAAAGCAGTAAGCATTGAGGCAATATAACCTTACTACGTTTGTAATCTACTAGTACGTAATTGATTGAAAAATTACATTCTTTGGCCAGGATGCATTAGTATAAGATTTTTGGTAAACAATCTGTCAGATCAGGATGAATCTAGTTCAGGGCATGAAGTTCATGTAGAACAATCGAAATAGTCTGATAACTGGTGTGATTGTGATGCCAAAATAATACCAACTCATCAGATGAGATGTCAAAAACTGTAAGGAGCTCCTAATGAATATGGCCGGATTGAACAAATGTACACAAGCAAACCTGTCATAATTAACGATTAAGGTGAACGTAGGCTATATTGCACTTTTGTTAACGTATCCTACGAATAAATCTTCTTTGTCTTAGTTTTATTTCTGACAGTCTATGTCTAAACAGCAAATGGCAATGTGATGACATGTATGGCGTTAGATAGTTATTTTCAATTAAAACAAAAATTCCAATACTTGATTCTTCATTTTGTTGCCCGTTCGATGTTATAGGACAACAACACTCGATAAATTTTCAAAAACAATGGTTGTAGGTAAAGCAGTGTACGTTCCAGTGACAACAATGGTTATTTTCCAAGAATTCAAAAACGTATTTGAAATTAAACTATTTTTAAACGTATATATATGAATAAATGAAAAGAATTAAAAAAAAACAGTTCGTGTGTTCGTGGACACGGCCGTGGGTTTTACGTGAATACGTTTTTGTAACGGGTAAACGGTGACTGTATACCATCAAGCAGGCCGTATGCTTGATTGCCACCTTAGTGATATAAAAAAGTAAGCTATACTAAAAGGAAATTAAAATCTTTCATTTTTCTGAATTCCATGCAGCGAAGTGAATCTCATCAGCCGCGCACGATGCGTCACGGTCCTAACTTCTTTTTTTTATTCTTTCAATTATTGGTACTTTGATGAGCTAATGGTGTAATTCAATTTTCGATGTAAACGATAGATATGTAGCTATGCCTCCCACTATGGATGCAAATTTAAAGACATATTCACGGCATAAAATACAGCAACACGTAACAATAAATCAGTCAGATATTACTTATAAGACAGCGGCGTTGCGAGCTTGACATTACATATTTGATATTTCACACCATGGGCAATTAAAATGTGAAATCATTATAAGCAATGACTTTATACTTAATAGTTTTTTTTTTTTAATTCAGAGAAACACGTTTCCCTATAGATTTGCGAGTCGAGACAGAGACACGGTTGCGTTTGTTGTGAAGATCGCTTCATGCAGCTTGCAGCAGGCGACAGAGTATAATATATTGCAGAGTAGTGTTAGCTGTCAATTTCGAAGGTATATTACGCCCGTATTGAAAATATCCATAAAGAAAAAATCGTCATTTTTACTTTCTTTCCGTGCAATGAAGTAAATATAAACAAACATTGATTTCATATTTCTGAACTAGCAGCTTAGTAAGTGTGTGTGTTCAACGTACCTTATAAGCGTGGGCAAGTTGGAGGTGAGGATAGCCTTCTCCTTTTGTATTTCGTGTATGTGCCCGACAAGGATCTGTTCCTCGGGGCGTGGCGCCAAGCTGTGCGAGCGCAACGACGACAGCCGGTCGGCTGCGGTCTGTACCGCCGACTCCAGGGTCGCAATGTCTTGCAGAACGCCTCGGACCTGAGAGACGTACATGTTACTCATGTTTCGCTAACCACTCAAGCATGGCCTGCCCTACACATTTACTATATTTTCATAACTTATGTAAATTTTAACATGGTAAAGCAGGATCTGTAGCGAGATAAGCTTCAATAAGTCCCCCTAGTATTTATATACTTCTTAAAAATATTGAATATGTTTTGTTTTATCCTTTAATCAAAAGTGCAAAACTGTTCAATATGCATTTTTCTGTTATAAAACTACAGATATGATTTAGTTTGTGAGAAAAAACTACTAATTGATCGTGAAATTGACCTTTTTTGTTTATTTTATTAGTGACGTTGTCAGCCGCAGGTATATTCCTTGTGAACAGTTTTCTAACGATAATTATTCACTGATTATTATTTGAAGACTGTTTACAAGCTACACCAAGAGATAGGGCTCGGCAATATTTGCTGCCCTATATGCAACCATTGGTAAATTGGTGAAATCATTATTTGGCTGAGGTCTTCTCGAAATCGAGAGGACACCAAATCAAATAACTTCAGCAACAACAAAAATAAGTGGTCACCGTGCGCATCTTGTCGACGAGAATGGCCTCGAGGCAGGCGGTCTGCCGCGCGATGTCGTGCAGTGAATCCTGCGCGGGCTGCACCTTCCGCGTGCGGAGTATGCATGGCGCAAACACTATCGCCAGCGCGTTCGGACCCATCCTGGCAAAACACGACATTACATATTAATAGATTGTCAGTATACAAAATAAATAGACAAATGGTAAAAAATGCTCCTTATTTTGTGTCAATTATCAATCAAACAAATTTGGTGCAGTAACTTGTCACGCCGTAGCTGTGGACTTGAGCGATAAAAAAATCTGTTTTCATTGTGAATACAAATAAATGGCCCATTAAAAAATCACTATTTCAAAAGAAAATTGCTTTCGGCATGACGGCCGCCTTATATACAAGGTAGTAAAAAAAAAATGTTCTTAGTAATAATCATAATACCCAATATAATCACTGGAGAAGTATGTTGGCAGGTTAGTATATATTAGTAGATCAAGACGTAGACGAGGTCAACTTTTTAACTATTCCCCACCGTGGCAACGTGAAAAGTAACAAACAAAATTCGTGATCGTGTCATACAACACTCATATTTTGTTGCAGCTCTATGTACTGTGCAAGAGTCATTGGCACTTATTCTATCAAAACTTTCATCATGAATTTCAAAGACATATGAAGAAGGATAAAGATTATAGCAATTCATCTCTATTATTTTAATATTTAAGACTTATTTGTTATTTTTAGCAGTTACATACAATAGCCTCAATGGGTATTTGACTACATGACGGAATTATCTATTTTTCTTTTATAAAAGTAATTTATTGTCAATTTTCTTTAGCTTTCTTTTTATTTTGCCCAGTAATGGATTATCATAATTATTTCAGCATAATCTCTCGTCTGTTTTTACTAATGGAAAGTTTTACGAGCATATTTTTAATTTTTTACTTACCTGTTGTGATTTTCTCCTAACGCCACTCTCGCTAGGTGAAATATTAACCTTTCGACTAGATCGAAATTCGGTTTCGGTAGTTTTTTCAGTATCGTGAACATACTTGATACTCTTTCCTGTAACATATACAAAAGTAAATAATAATGAGGCTATGACAGTTACGATTGAATAATTTAATGAGAATCCAGTCACCCTTTTCGACTTTGTATTAACACATCAACATCTCACTGTACTTTATCGAAGTATATTGAGTTTCGTTCCAATAAATTCTAATTTTGAGTACTTGACAGATGGACTAGATATAAGTTCGTTTCGAGACTCAAGTTACAATGTAATTGACAGAGCAAGAGTGTGGGATCGCCAGACTTTCATTATAGTACAAAAGCTGAAAGTTGTTGGGTAACTACCGGACAGTTTCGACAATTCCAACAACTTGCCGTACAAAGTTGAAGGTCAAACGTAGGTGCGAGCGCGGCAATATTATAATTATCTGCCAAAGCCACGATGATCCAAACGTAATAATCACTCATCGTTCCTACCTGTGCTGGGAACATGAGCAGAGAAATTTTCAGCTTTTATACTATACTACCTGACTTGACTACGCGCGCGGCTTTGCCCGCGTAGTCAAAGGGAAACGTGTTTTTTCCTGTGGTTGTAAGATATTATTTTGCCGTGGTAAAAAGTAGCCTACGTCACTGCCAGGCCCTCCCTGCATAATAAATATTTATACAAAAAACACACATATATCCGTTGCTACGTTTTGATTTGAAAAAAGGTTAAACCAACAAATACATACACTTTCAGGTTCATAATAGTACGACACCCTCTAGACATCTGGACTCTATGAATTCTATGATTCTCTACGCTCTAGATGACACAGGAGCCGTGCATTCGCCCGGAATAAAAGTGACACATATTTTAACTTATCAATTTATGCGTCACATAAACAATCTCTTTTTTTTATACAACGTCCGGAGGCATATCAGCATACGGCCCACCTGATGTAAAGCAGTTACCGTACCCTATTAACGCTTGTGATACATTAAGTTATTACTCGCGCGATGCCTCCTCTGCTGCTGCTGTGTTAGCAAACACAGCGATGCCTCCTCTGCTGCTGCTGTGTTAGCAAACACAGCAACTCCTTAGGAGCTTATTGGTCAACTCACTCACACGTAGGAACACAACAACCCTCTAGGGAGTTGTTATTTGGCTGTGGATTTTTGTGAGGTGGAGGTACTTCCCCAGACGGGCAGTTTTGATGTGCCCTATCTCTCTTAAAATATCCAGACAAAGACAAACAAACATGTTCATGCATAAAAATGTTTGTCTTGTGTGGGAATTGAACCCACGAGCGTTGGTGTAAAAGTCGCGTTATTAACGACTGACCCACTGAGCTCGTCTGTCTCTATACAAAAATATCTATCTTAATCGTTGTATCCTAATGGTGACACCTTCCGGCAGCCACGGTGCCGCTGACACGTGAAAGCGAAATAAATCCATATTTAGTAAGATTCAAACTATCCCACGGAAACATATCACCGGGATAAAAGTAGCATATAAACAAATATTGTCCGACAAATTACAAAACGCCACCTAGCCCCAAAGTAAGCGAAGCTTGTGTTATGGGTACTAGCCCGTTGAGGCCTGCGTGGCTGAATTCCGCCATGCGCTAACGCGCCAAGGATATAACGGGCCTCAAGGCGCTAGACAACTGATAAACATACGTAAATACATTTTTTTTTTGTAAATACATACTTATTATACATAGAAAATACCCAGACCAATACAAACAGATATGTTCATGCACACAAATGTTTGTACTGTGTGGGAATCGAACCCACGAGCGTTGGTGTCAAAGTAGCGTAACAGCGCGTTTCACCACTGCGCCATCGAGCGTGTGTTAATGTTATCATGTTGTGTGCTATGTTTTAATCAGTACTTCATCTATCTAACTACCAAATTTCATCCAAATACGTTCAGCCGTTGAGACATAACAACGGAACAAACGTCCACTTTCACATTTAAAATATTAGGAAGATAATGAATGTTCTTATTTCTCTTTATCTTCGTTTTAATGATAATGATCGCTCTTGGGCTATAAAAAATAGTGTTCTGTACAGCGTTGTTCGTTCCTGAGCACCACCCGAGTTGGTACACACTCGCTTCCACACGCGTGTACGGCGCACATTTGCTACTACCTGGAGATTGAATCATCGTAGAGATCGCAGATGAGCATCGGTTCAGGCAGGTATTGGAAATGGTTCCACAGGACAGATCTGCGCTAGTGTAGGGGGTTATGCGTCAAGACGATCACCAGGTGATCTGGTATACGTGTTGTTACCTGTGGGTCAGTGATCTCTGCAGCCAAAATGAAGTCGTCGTAGAGGTCAAAGGTGAGTAGCGGCTCGGGCAGGTCTCTAAAGAATCCTTTGAGTACGGAGGCGCGCACGTGCACGGCATACGCATCCAGACGCTCCACGCCCTCCTCGGGCCGCTCGTCCAGCAGACGACGCAACTCCCGCACCTACACAAGGTTTATGATTAATGGGTCAATCCTGCCTTTAACTGCAAAGTGCTCATGTACGATACTTATGCTACGTTAAAAACCTTAGCGAGGAGGCTCACCACTAAACTAAATAGGTAATTTTGTTCGATAATAAGATTTTCTACGGATCAAATATTTTGATTTTTGGCAGAAACATGTGTTTATTATTTAAAGAGATTTAGTTTGTTTCATAATAACAATAGCACGGACTGGTGTTATTTTTCTAATGTCTGGAAATAAATTGATAAAGGACTGAATGAAGAGTTTTTACTGACATGGATTTTAACAATGTATTGTAACAACTAAAGTATAAATTCTGGAAAAGTGAAACGAGACTTTGAAATTTAAAGTATTTTACTACGATACCAAATTTGGACATCAAGAGATAATAATATCAACATCTTTACAAAACCTTGAACTATATTAATGGGTAACGTATTTGCAACTATCGTATCACCGCTTCTGATAACACAGTAACTGCTTAGGACCTTAG
The DNA here is from genome assembly GCA_947507595.1 of Pyralis farinalis. Taxonomy (NCBI): domain Eukaryota; kingdom Metazoa; phylum Arthropoda; class Insecta; order Lepidoptera; family Pyralidae; genus Pyralis; species Pyralis farinalis. Next base: position 22,230,485 of record OX382274.1, read on the forward strand.
TGGTAACCTCACTCACTTGCACGAACACAACAACTCCACAGTTGTTATTTGGCTGTGGTTTTCTGTTAGGTTTTTGTGGGAAATTCGTGTATATTCATGTATATATGACAATGTCATACAACAATACATGCAGTCGTTCATGTGAGTAGAATACCTTAGAACTAAGTCCACTCTTTCTGTAGAGTCCCTCTGTGTATAATCCAGTCATCTCTATGGTCGTAATAAGTCTGTCTACTACTATCGGAATGTTGGTATCGCCCGTCGGCAGCTCGCCTAGTGGCACGCCAAATACCTGCGCAAAATAAAAACATTGTTATTATCGGATGCATTTCAGTTGCATCTTTATTCAGATTTCACATATATTACAGATATTCACATACAGAGACTAAGCGCAAGGGGAGCGACACTGTTGATCGGTCCGGTGGAATGATGGGACCCTATGGTCTGCGGTAGACCGGGACGACCATGCCAGTGCCAGTATAGGTGTCGTACTCTCCTCTCGCTTAGCCTCTGGTATAAATGATTACTGTTTAGCCTAGACTTCTCTAGGTTCGTATAAAACTGGGTTTTTCGTATAAAAGAGAAGTTTTGGGAGTCTCTGAGGGATGTCCTGGATTTACCTGAAGGGAATGAAAGGGTGATTATGTGTGGAGATTTGAATGGATGGGTTGGGGCCAAACGAGACAGCCATGAAGTTGTTCTTGGTCCCTATGGAAGTAAGAGAGTGAACGAAGCAGGTAAGTCAATTCTAGATTTATGTATGTATGGAACGAAATCTCGTGTCGTGTACTTTATTTCATCATAAGGATATTAACACGTATACATGGAGACGGAATGACCAAAAAATGTGATTGATTTGATTTTAATAGACAGACGTCTCCAAATTACTATAATGGATACAAGACCCTTTAAAGATCCCATTCTTGTAACGGACCGCTACCTGGTGGTGGTAAGCCGGTTTGTGGGATTTTTCAAGAAGAGGAGGCACTGGCGAGTGCGAAGCCTCAGAGACCATGAAAGGATAAGGAGCGAAAAAATGCAAGATGAAAGCGTAAAGAGAACGTATGTACATCCTTCATACGAACCGTGAAGATGCGCTTACCATCAGGCAAAGCGGAGCCACTATGCTGAACTTACGTTAAAAAAAAACTGGTAAGCGAAAGTCTTTCAACCCTTTACAACTCAGAAGTGGATGATTGCTTCCAAGTTCTATAAAAAAAGTATGGTGGACAGTGCAAAAGAAGCATGTGGATAAAAATGCAAAGAGGCATAAAACAATGCTTTAGTGAAAGACAAATTATGAACGAGGAAGAGAGACCAACGAAAAGTTTCGAGGCAAAACCAAACTCTTTTGGAGAGGTAAATAAGACTTGGGGTGGTTCGTCGGCATCCAGAATGAACAAGAAAAAAAAAACTGGTGTGATTCTTGCTAACACTCAGAAAGTGTTAGAATGGTGGAGTGTATATTTAAAAGAAATGTATGAGTATGCCTCGAACGCTGGCATTGACAGTGAGTTTGATGTTTACTCCACGTTACGTCCGATGAAAATATAACTATGAGTGAGATCGAATGGTCGATATAAAGGTTGAAAAACCGAAAGTCAGCGGGAATAAATATGATCATAGCTGAGATGATCGAACTAGGTGGGCACTTACATCTGGGACAGCTTCTGGTATTTAAAGTAATAGATACTTTGATTGACATTAAATAATAGTATAATTACGTCTCCATCTGACATAATGAATATTTTCAATAACTATTAAACAAAACTTAAATAACATTCTATAACCGTATTTGAATGCAATTTTAATGCAACATTTATTAACTACACGTCAGGTTCCTGGGTTGGCAGAGACCCGCGCACTACAAGACGTGGTCCTTACACAACTCGCTCGCTTTTTCACTCGTACGTCTTTTCATGCACGGTCTCTGGTTCCTAGGGCTAATAAAATTGTTCGAGTTTTATCGGAAGGTGATATCGGGATATCAGCTAATAAATCTAAAACAATTTTATGGTGGTAGGAGTGTCTGACCTTCCTCGGCTCGTTTACGGTTTCAGTTTCACGCAGTATACCTGTTTCGTTATTATTTCATTGGCAAAAAGCATACAAACACCCCTAGTGTAGTAATAAACTATGGTTATAAATATGTAAAATAGCAATACCAGTCCTCTCGTAACTACTCCAAACTGTTCCCGGCCGCCCGCGTCCACTGCCCCCACAATCGCGGCAGAGTCCTTTCGACATTGAGTTGTTACCTGTAATATGAAACGTGTTTTTTTTATTGAGTCTGACTATCACTATATATTAAGTATAAAACTCACATTTTTTAATTTCATAAGACAACAACGGCCATGTTAATGTCTTGAAAATTATCCAAGAGACTATTCAAGGAACCTCGGTTAACCAGAAGGTTCAAGTCGATTAGTTGTAGTTAGTATATGTTAAATTATTGTAAATATGCTACTTGGAAACATTACGAATTCTGAGAATACGGAAAATGATGCTCTCGAAAACCATTACGTTTCTCAAAACTTAAATGTAGAATTCAAAACGCACTATATAATTACCTTTTTTTGAAAATGTATATAAATAACACATACCTTCGTGTAGCATTTTTTATGCGAAGCCAGTTTACAGGACTGGCAGATGAGCGAGCGTTCGATAGGCCACATGAAGAATGTCTTGCATATTTCGCACTCCGTTGGAATGTTGATCATGGACAAAATAAATGTGTGACCCTTGTATTGGATAGGATCGTCCACCTGGAAATTAAACATTATTGTATAAAATGACGTTTGTTATAAAATTTTATTTATATCGCGCTGCAAACAGGCTTACGGCTTTATGGCAGGCTTGCTTCACCTGACGTGAAGCAGTTACCATAGCCGATGAACGCTTGTAATAAAAGGAGTATTGCTCGCGCGCTACCACCGTCGATGCAAACACAGCAACTCTTTCTGAATAGTTTAATTTACTGATAACTTTATTCGCTCGCAGGAATACAAAAACCATCTAGGAAGTTGCTTGTTGTGTTCTAAAGGTGGAGGTACTTCTCCAGTCAGGCAGCTTATTAGCTATTGCAGTGTTCTAATCTCTCTTGTATGCTAATTAGCGGAATATATCACATGTAATTGAGGCTGGATTTGTTTTTTTTTTAATTGAATTGTATGTAAGGGTACAGTTGTCAACGTGATTAATATTTACCTTTCTCTTTTTATCCTTTTTCCTCTTGGTTCTCGCTTTGTCTGTGTCGTGTTGGCTCATGAATTCGTCCATGAAGCCGCGGAAGGCGTTGACACCCATGGTGATGGAGAGCGTGGAGCCTTCCCGCGCGCACACTGTCTCCATGACGTGCAGGAAGTTGCCTATCAGATCCTTGTACTTGAGCGCCGAGCCCCGCGTCTCCACCACGCTGTACGTCGCCACTAGGTTGTCTTTGAATTCGCTTAGTGCGTGTTTAAATACCCTGTCAACCTAGATATAAAAATAGTAATTTATGACATTGTCTTAACGGATTCGAATGTGGTATTTCGAGTCACATGATTACGCCTACCGATCTGATCTCTATTAATTAGTGAAAAAAATTGCGCGAGCGCATGTGCAAGGCCTGCCGTCAAGTTTACGCTGATGAAATTCAAATACGACCAAGTTACAAGGCACATGAATAGGTCTGTAACTAATTAGGTTTACAGTGTAGGTTCCATGTAACACGGACATGTTCGAAGCGACGTACATTCTTACCAGATAGTCTAGTAGTAGTGTAGTTATTGAGTAAACATTTTTGGAGATAAATGTGACTAAGTATTTCATGTTGAAATTCGTAATTGATCAATTAATGGGTGTATATAAAATTATTTAATTCAAGCAACGCAAGATCAAATTCTTTTGTTTTAATACGGTGTCATGAGGGTTTTACAGAGGAAACAAAGCTTAGTGCAACAATAGGCACAGTAACTTGTTACCGGAAGATCCATATTTCCTTAAGACCATGCCGTTTAAAAGACTGTATTAAACTTACCTCTGATTGTTTTTCATTATCAGATAAACCCATCTGATAAATCTTCTTTGTGATGAAATTCTGCATAGCTTGTAGTTCAGTTGCGTCTGATATTATTTTGTCTGTTCTATCCATGAACTCGGAGGTGCCAGTCAAGTTGAAGTTTGAACTGGCGGGCCCCTTGGTGTGGTCGGTGACAACTGTGCCATGGTTCTCCTTCATCATGATCCGCTTTCTATTTTTCGTCCGTACCCTCGTGTTCACCGCTACGGGACTGGTGCACGGCATTGTAATTACGCCCTTGTTCTGTATGCACTTGGTGTGGTACAGCTGTTTGCAGTCGATGCACCGCTGGCCTTGTGTGACGAACGCGTCGATCGCCTCGTGGCAATACACGCATTTGTCATCTTTTGAAAAACGTGATCCTTTGCGAAACCTGGGGATTGGAAAATTACACATTGAGTACATTCAGTTGTAACGGTTCATCTGAACATTTCTATGACTATGAAGGTGTTAACTATAAATAATTAATAGACAAGACCTAGGAGCACTTACAGCCTAGTGGACTTTTATCCACTAGGCTATCTAACCAGCCCATTAACATGCATGTCTACTATTATGTGGGCATGTGTCCGTAAATTCATGTTGACGGATTTATGTACATATTCGTAATATCAACTGCACCACGGTAAAGGAAAGACAATCGTGAGGAATACGGCACGTCCAAGAAATTATTTTGAAACACGTGTGACCTAACGTAAAAAAGGTCTGGTTCTTGTAATAACTAACCGTGTTTTTACTCGAGATTACCAGTATCACTTTTATACCAGATCTATTTCATGAAATAAATTCATTAATGTATTTTTAAAGTATAACGCACTGACCTGTGTCCGGCGATGCGGAAGAGTCCGTTGCCGGTCTGTCCTATGTAGTCTGTGGAGCGGGGATCAGGCGGTCGTGTGTCCCCAGGCGCGGGATCAGAGTTCCGCCGTCGCAGAGCCACGGCAGCGCCGGCGCCCACTGTCTTGTTCAAAGCGACCAGCCCTCGGCCCGCGCCCGCCAGTCCCACGGCTCGCGCCGCCGAACATTCCAGTACCGGCGCCATCAGCTCAGAGGCCGCTCTGCTTGTAATAGCAAATATATTATTACGTAATAGAATCCATTTAAAGCACTCACCAGGACCAGAAGGAACTTTGTCTATCACTTGTCACAGTAAACACTTTTCCTTTTACTTCGTCAATAACGTCACACAACGCCAGCAGATATTAGAAACCAGTATAAACTCTCTACTATTTTCGTTGGTTTTTTTCGCTTATGGCGAATGATCAAATATGACATTCCATGACATTGGAAGAGAGGTAGGGCATATCGGTTTACATAGGGAATTACCTCCAACCCACAGTAGACCTCAGCCAAACAATAGCTTACTGGACGGTTGTAGAACCATTAAGGTCAACTGTAAAGTTACGGAAGTGTTACTGCGTTAGCAGGGAGGTGAGTGATATCCCTTGTGGTATGTGCATTCTATTGCAGTAACCGCTCCACATCAAAAAGAACTATTACTTTTTTGTAACTAATATAAAAAATCCATTCGACCACTACGGAAAAACAGGTAAGTGTGACGTGTGTAACCTAATTATTGCAAATTTACATATTTGAAAAAGTACTTTCAAGAGATATTATAACACTGAAGGTATCGGTTATATCTATTACCTTTGTATATCCAGGTGTTCAGCGTTTCTTGTGGTCTGCGAGGAGTCGACGCGGTCCGGGGCGGGAGCACGCGGCGAGCGGCGCGCGGCGCGGATCGGCGGCGCGGGTGGCGCGCTCCCCGTCGCTTCTACAGCCCGGGCCGCACTGCTGCACACTGCACATACATAAAAACTAGGAATTAGCTGCAATAGATTATAAATAAATGATCCCGGTCATCCAGTGGCTAGAAATGGCTACTATAACAATTAGGGTTCGATTCCAACACACGACTAACATGTGTGTACGAAACACTTTTTTCGCATTCGGATTCGATGTTAGATGAGTTCTGTGCAAAGGATATGGCCGAATAACGGTTAATCTAAAGTCTACGGATAGACTGACATTCGGGTGGTGAAAACTTTTTGACAACATTACAAAAAGTATCACCATAAAAAACGGTGACAAATATATTTTTATATAAATAAGCCTTTAAAATGACCCAAAACTATGTAAACAAACTACCAGCCGTAAAAGCTATTATTTCAATTTCATGTCTAATATGTAATAACAAACAATATAAGTTGCAAACAAGTTTCAAATAGCTTTAATATCAGGATAAAATGTAGTTTTTATTGCTTGTAGTTTTATTAGTTTTTTTGTACAACATCGGGAGATATAAATACCGTAGCATATGGACGCAAGCAATACATTAAGTATAGCTCGCGTATTGCCACCCCTGTTGCTGACATAACAACTACTTATTTACTGGTAGCTTATTAGTAACCTCCCTCACTCATAGGAACACAACATCCTCCAGGGAGTGAGTGAAAACAAACACATGTTCATGCACATAAATGTTTTTCCTGAGTTGGAATCGAACCCACGAGCTGTGGGCAAGTCATAATATTACACACAAATGACGTCACGTGTTTTCCACTTTTAAATACATTTTTAAATAAATCATTTTTAGACATAGATTGGGGTCATTTAAATGTTTATTTATTTAAATTGATGTTTTTATGATCATAAATATCCGTTAGGATTAATTTTAATAATTTGTTGTTCGAACCCATATTCAAGTACCGCAGGCCCGCGAGATGCCGCGTGCAAGTTATTATATATACGTAATTATTATAACGTATTTAAATACTTTTATCAGAACATAACATTATCAGGTGTCGTGTACGAAAAGCAGCAACGCCATTTATTACCCACTGCTCTTATTTTACTAGGCACTTTAGCCATAGTAAGCGTTGTGCTATTAACACCAGGTTCGGGGCTAAATAGCTGAAACCATTTCGATCAAATTTGGTGTGGATATAGTTTGAATTTATTTATTTATTTCATAGGTGCATATAACAGAGTGTTAACTATATTAATTTTACAAATATACATGTGATAATGTTTCGTGCAAGCTAACCCTCCGAAAACACATGCACACATCATGATCGATTCACATTGCAGTAAGTACAGTTGTTATTATCAATGTTTATTACAAACAAAGAATTGTGAATTGTCAATTTAAGTAATAATTTAAAAATTGTACACAAGGAAAGTATTAGACCTGATCATTTGACCTAGTAAGAATGAATCCTTGGCAAACAACGTGGGCTACTTTGCCAAAATCCATTTGGATCCGCGGGTGGAAGCTTATTAACAAATAACACATCACAACTAAATAAATACATTGAAAGTAAAATTCTATTTCTCTCACTTTTAATGCATAGAATGTGGTATAATCAATATATAAATTTTTTAATATATATTAAGATAGCACGTTATCCACTCGTACGATATATTATAACTAACGTCTATGACGTGATTTAAATCGTTCACCGTAACTTACCAAAATAATAAAATACTATTTTAATGCACACATTGATGTAACCAATAAGTATGAACAATAACAGAGCGCACACCAAGCATAGTAAGGGACCACAGTAGCACGCGCGTTCATGGCGTGGCTTGAATGTTCGTATTGGCGAAATCAGAACCCGGCACATGTTGAGAGCTCGCGAACGAATGAATAACTGGATCGAAACTAACAGTGTTTGTGATTGTTACTTAAAATGATAGTAAACAAAATAATCATTAGTGCAAATGTACCGAGATTAATGAAATGCGAATTCACAATCTATGTAAAGAATATTTTGTTATTTCTAAAGCGATCAACAAACAAATGATCTGCAGTTAATAATAATTAGTGTAGCCGTAATGAGCACATTACTTCGTACTTTTACTGTTATTCTCGATATATGCGATGGTAGTAATTAAGGTAAAAATAAGGCACTGCTGTTCTTATCTTTGTGAATTTGAATTGAAGAGCGTATATTAAAGAACCTATGTTAAAGAATAGAGCGAGGTGTGAAGGAATGCATCTTGAAGCGTTCGATTCCTTCTCGTCTATGCCGTCTAAGACCTGGCGTGAATATATACATGTATCATAATGTTTAGTTAAAACTAGTACACTCGCCTGCCCAAAAAAAGTATGTGTACCTATATACGCACGTAAGAAGCGCGTAGCAACACGAAAACAACTCCAAGAATGGCATCCCTCGTGCCAGTACTCGTAACAAAGTTCGTGGTGTCGATTTTAGATGTTGGTATGCTCGTGCATCCTATAAATTCACTCTCATCATATTTCCCTAACGCGCCAAAAAAAGAATAACTTCAAAAATGTAAATAACACGTTTATAAGTTTTTTTTATTTTTATTTTTTATATTGTCGGACAAATTACACAGCGCCACCTAGCACCAAAGTAAGCGAAGCTTGCGTTATGGGTACTAGACAACTGATAAACATAAGTAAATACATTTTTTTTTGTAAATACATACTTATTATACATAGAAAATACCCAGACCAATACAAACAGACATGTTCATGCACACAAATGTTTGTACTGTGTGGGAATCGAACCCACGAGCGTTGGTGTCAAAGCAGCGTAACAGCGCGTTTCACCACTGCGCCACCGAGCTCGTCAAGTTAGTTTAACCAATTGAAACTTTTTAATTGTTACCAAAAACCCAATCTAACCTACAGATGAAATCGACTTTACTCATGACGCCTTACTACTTGACTCAGTTTTTTTACCCTGAACTCTACATGGAGATCAAACTGTCATAATTATGACACTCGGTTACGACATATATACTGAATAACGGCAACAGCGGGATCTGACGGGTTAATACCAGCTTCAAAAACTAGGTCGTCATTTTAAAGACATAATGGACCACCTACCATATTGTCTCGAGCGTTGCGATTTATTAGGCGGATAGATACTGCAAACCATATCGTCGGGCTTGTTATTATCATAATCGAATTAGTTCTAATAAATGGATCAATTACAATTACGTAAAATAACTAACTATTATCCACTGGCACTTATCCCATATCAAATTATATTGAACTATTTTATATTCCATACACAATTCGGGCGCGTTATCTATTTTAGTCTTTTAATTGTTTTTACTTCAACGACTGTGGGTTTGGACGTTTAAGTTGGAATTTAAGAGTAAAGGTAATTTCCGATAAATATTATTTTTCATAATTAACAACGTTATATGACGATTACTACTTATTACCTTGTTATAATTCGTGTGTATATCGTGGGTCGAATCAGTAAAAGCTGACTCTGACACATCATCGATAACATAATCATCATTGTAATACTTACGGCATAATTTACTATATCACGGAGAGGTACCATATAACTATTATTTTACTATGTTTCTAAAATTATCACAACATGATATTTTTTTATTAGAACTCGGTCAACTGTGAAACTATTAAATCTCTAATACGCCCCTTTTCGTTATTTGATGGACGGTACGTGACGTACCTGTGGCGGGAGTGGCGGTGGTGTTAGGTTGCGGTGCGGGGGCATGGTGGGGGCGGTGGTCGCGCGGATCGCGGCGCACGGGAGGCAGGCTGTGCAGCGACCGCGTCGCAGACGACGGCTCCAGTGTCGTGCTCGATAGACTCCGCTGATACACTTGCGGTGAACCGCGTCTGGAAACATCACGCACAACGTATATGAAAGTTTCATAAAAATACAATTATTTTGTTCACGTTTTCTATGAACAGGAAATTCATCCTAACGCATTGCAACTAAAATAGTTACCTACTGTACGACTTCTTTTCCCCGTTTATTTCAAGCTATATAGTTTCCTTCGACGTTTTCCGGAATAAAAATTTCATGTCAACAAGAGCATCTATAGGTTTTTACAAGGTCGCCAATGTGCGAATGATATTCCACCGGTGTTGGAAACACTGATTTTTAAATTTCACATTATTACATAGTCATATATTTCTAAGTAAATTATGTCTTCCTTGTAACTAACACCCAAAATAAAAAGTGAAAGTAAATTGCCACCGTTACGTATATATTTCCGTCACTAGTGCTAATGATTGTTACAGTACCGACTATAGCAATTGAAACTTCAGAGATATCACACAGGGATTTCGTCTAATCTAAAAAAAAAAATAAGCAAGGCTTATATTATCTTGCTATCTATACTTCACGCCAAATCCCTTGCGGGCTAGGCAGAGAATAGCGAACGCCATATGCCTTGGTCCTTACCACACCTCACTCGATTCTTTAACATTCATAGCTCTTTTCATGTACGCTCGGCGATTTTCAAGCCATCCTTCTACTTTCTCGTTGTAGATCTATTTCATCAATCTTTCCTCTTTCATTCTTGTTCCAAGCTTGTAGTACGGGTACTAAATAACTGATAACCTACGTAAATGCACTTAAAACACCCAGTCCAAGACAAACAGACATGTTCATGGATACAAATTTATGTCCCATACGGGAATGGTAACACAACCGTATCGAAGTACTAATTACTAACCTCGACCACTGGTTTCATCTATATTTATTCAGTTATTAGCTTATTAGGTAATATCTAAGCGTTTAAAGAGGTTTAACAGAAATAGATATTTAGTACTATCAAAGTTATAATTCAAATATAATGTTGAAACGTCACTAAGTAATTTAACTAGTAATTTCAGTTCAACACAAGTTACAATATAATAATATCAGTACGATCTTGCACTTTAAGATCAGTGGATAAAGAACCAGTCTATTAACCGGCTGGGCCCGGTTCGAATCGTGGTTTGGGCATGTGCTGCTAATTCGTGTTTTCGAATGTATGCTCTACGGTACAGTGAACCATTGAAAGGAAACCCACATGTCTATTAAATTATTTTTCGAACGACGTGACCCAACAAAGGTCTAATTTTCCTCTAGTTTTTGGGGGTCTCACTGCAGTCGCTCCATGCCATGGCAAATCCTTAGGCTTAGGTAGCGGACTCGGTCAATTGTAATAGATTAGAAAACAGGATAATCCTAGGAAGAAATATTAATCAATGATTAATATCGGTTTTAGCATAGATTTTAAATTGAGGTTTTAAAATAGCATAAGCAAGTACATCTGGAATATATCCTTCTTCCCTAGGTAGGTTTACTATATATCATTTTCATATTGTAAATCTATCAGACAGTTTTTTACCACTAAGGTGGCAAACAAGCATACGGCCTGCCTGATGGTAAACGGTCATCGTACGTATCGTAGCGCCGGTATGCAGTCAACATCGGTAACAATTCCGCTGTATCTTTTATATACTCAGTTATAAATAATTTAATTATATTTAATTATTATATATATGTATAGTGGTCAGTAAACTTACCTCGAGCCGCTGGTGCTTTTGTTAGTGTCAGAGCTATCCCCCGAGCTGCAGTTGTGAATTCGTTCCGCCAAGTCTACTAACTCTTCTAGCTCTTTGTCATTCATCTGAAATGAAATTATTTCATTGTAGTAATTTTACCCATGTATTAGATTTATTTAGTTGCTAAAAAATAAATAACACATTTTCCTCATCGTAACACATAAATACTCGCAGATATATTAAAGACACACGTTGTGAACAGCAGTTAATTTAATTGCTACTCTGGTAGTTTTATAACAATGTGCCATATGATATGCAATATAGTCCGAAGCAGCTGTTATTCATATTTTTGCAACAGTTACAGTTGTTCAGTCAGGTGACCCAATCAAGAGGTGCTACGTGCAGGTAAATCATTATGTCTTACTTTACAATTCCCACCCTACCGGCTTAAGTAACTGTCTCTTCACACCGTGCTTAGAATAGAAATAAAGGCTTAGGATTATGAAGGAGGAAACGTATGCGCTGGAATGAATTTTATAGATATCTCTATTCGACTAGCAGTAATAGTAGCGGAATGTCGGACTGTCCAATATACACCCTTTGGGGTTATGCGCTCACGAAAACAAATTCGAATGTTTTGTTTTATAAGTTGTTGTTATTTCTTTTTTACCTTTATCTTGTTGGCCATGAAGTTCTGGTCTATCCTAAGCCACAAGAGCTCGTCGGCAAGATCTTCAGCCGTGATCTTGGGCACCGCTACACTAGCCTTCGTGTTCCATCTCCGCCTCTCCACAGAAGTTTTCACATCTTGTTGGCCTTTACTGTAGGAAAAAATAAGAAACTTTTAGTATGAAAATATAAAAAATAATAAAAGTTCCAATTTTCTATTGATGTATTTCGATAATCACTGCAACAAATATTGCCTTATTAATATCGCTCTATTCGATATAGAACTACGAAGCTAGATATACCACCATATAACGAAATCACGTGGTGTAATAATTTAGACTAACGGATAGCGACATGCAATTCTGTGATTGGCTGGCTAACTATTTGATAGACGAAAAGATACACCCATGGCCAGTATTGTTCTAGTATAAGCGATAGTAGAATAATAATTTTCAATCAATGAGGGAGATGATAACATAACAATTCTACTAGGCTCTTTACTCAAAGAAATCTTCAGACACAGATAAACATTTATACAGTACGGATACTCGGAATGTTTATGCTAGTTGTTATGAAAGAACTCTAGTTACATAAATCATCAAGGACTGTCTCAAAAACTTCTGATAAGGGAATAATAGCTAACAACACAATCCAGTCGGCAGAGAATTACCACCTTCCAGCCAGGTTAATTAGGGAATGATACCGAACTAAAATAGGCAAGGAGGTCGTGGTACCCTATGGAGTTTGTCAAGGCACATTACTTGGTCTTGTATACTGCAACCTGTACGTCAGTGATATTCGATTAGCACAGTATGCTGATACCAACAAACCAACAACAAACCTCTAATAGGGCATTAACAGTGGTTTGATACCACTATCAATGAAGACCGATATACGGGAAGGATTATTGTCAATTTGCCATGTTAGGTGGAAAATGTAAAACCCTTAAAACAACTGTAAGGACCCTGCTGTTGGTGCTTACACAACAACTTATTAGGAGCTTACTGACGACCCCGCTCGCTCGCATGAACACAACACTCCAGGGATATGTTATTTTATTACAATTTTCCGAGAGTTGGAGTATCTCCGCCAGACGACCTATAGGCTAAATCCTGCAAAATAACTGCAACTGCACTGCTGCGTGGCGTGTATCAAATGTGTACATTTTGACGTTTCGTTATTCTGTTAAGCGATCTGACAGCAGCGGCGTTGCAGGAACGCTGCAGTAAATGACTCGCTATTCTGTTAAAAAACCTGCACGTTTCCTGCAATATAATCGTATTCTGTTAAATTGTTTTGACATTCATGTAGCGATGACAAAAGTTTTGAAGGAGTTTATCTGCAGTTTTGCTAACGTTAGTCTCAAGCAACTTTTGCGAAGAGAAATTAATATTCTGAAGCGATGATATATATAGCAGAATATTTGTTTTATTTTGGGAAATGTTTGTAGGAATATATGATTAAGTAAAGCTTCTTTTCAGTTGGAAATACGTCCCCGCTTGCAACCAAGGGCAATCGGGTGTGAAACTATAGGAGTCAACATTAAGTAAAATTCAAATTTATTGGATTGAAATATGGTAACATGACAGGAGTTAAGTAGTTCATTTGCAGGTTACGCACTGTTGCAGCGTAGTTTCAGTGCAGGAAACTTTATTAGAATACACCTTTTGGCACTGCACTATTCCTGCACGACTCAAGTGACAGGCGTAAACGTGCAGTTGCAATTATTTAGCAGAATTGGCCTACTGCTTTGAAGCGCTCTATGTGAGATAGAGCGCTTCAAAGCAGTAGGCCAATTATAAATAAAACATGCAATTCAAGGCAAACGGAAACTGACATGTTCAAGTACACAAATGTTTGTCTGGTGTGAGAATCGAATCTACGAACCTTGGTGTTAAAATAGCATAGCTAACCACTCCACCACCCGGTACGTTAAGCACACATTAAGCAATGAAAAAAAAAATCATAACAAGATTTGTAAGTGTATTAGTGATTATTACCTTTTGTTGGCATATACGACCTCTGCCGTATGTTGTGAGTTGGCAATATTCTTATTGTCGTAGGGCGGCGCCGCCGTACTAACGAGTGCGTCCCGCTTTTTCTCCAAACTGCAAAGCGTTTGTAGTGGTTAGTAATAAATTTAGAGTTTGTTTGCTGACTAATGACGAACAAACTGTGGCACATACCGAGAAGAGCACAGAGGAGTGGAATTCTTGAGAGATTAAATTAGTTCAATATAATAGGAGCATTACAAATCCCCACATGTAATAGAGGTATAATAACGCATGTCGATAAGTCAATTTTATTGGACTTTATGACATTATTAAATGATATTCAAAAATTTCTTCCCATTTCAATTCCGCGGTGAGCGGAGCGGTATGCGGTCTGTATTCACCTTTCAGAGGTTTCTCTTTCAAATGACTAGTTAGCCAGTATAATTAAAAACGTGTTTCTGCTTGCTTGCTTTTTATTATTATACGAATATAATATTAATTATTTCTTACTTGTATGGACATAGTCTTAAATCGTCTTAAGTTCGTACTAGAACTCACAAAACATTAGACCACATTTCTCTTTTATCTCGTTTCACTTATTCCTTATATTCAAATGCTTATAATACGTTTGTCAAAAGTCTTCATTAATAGAAGGTAAAACAAGTTTGGCGCTAATTGGTCTACGTTCCGTTCAGTCATTCTTACCGTTTACTCAGTGCAAACGCAGCTTTAGAGACTTTGACTTTGGTGCTTGTTTGGCATCAGAGTGGATAAAAAATTCACACGAAATAGCGTGGTCTCTTAGTCGCGTATAAATATTATTATCCCCTGCCGATTTATACTTCACTACAGTCCTATTTTAAATCATAGATGTAATAAAAAAAAGCAGACACCGTCTCCCGAACTAAACACTGAAGCACCGCCATAGTAAGTCAGTCGCTATACGTACGAGCCGACACGCACACATTCACACCATAGTAAGTCTACCGCCCGCCATTACGCACCGACAACTCGCCGCATGATAACCTTGTCAAAAAAAAATATATTGCCGTCGTGCGTAGTGAAGAGCAGTCGGAACCAAAGTGGTACAATTAAAAAAAGCCAATGGATTACTTTTCATAGGTAAGCAAGTAATTTTTCTGATTAAATAATCGTTTTCACTTAAATTAATTTTTCAAAACAATAAATCGACCGGTGTTGCCATAACTCACATTTCCAAATTAGCGTAAAAGTGGGAGATCATTTTTCTTTTGCTCTCTTGTTGTTTAAATTATTCATATTTTTATTATTTTTTAGATTTCCATCGTCAAACGATGCATGGAAGAATGATTAGGTACAAATCATAAGAGAGTCCAGAAAAGATAGTATCCCTGCAGTGGGATGAGTAAGGGTCGATTCCACATCGACCCTTACTCATCCCACTGCAGGGATACGGTATATTATATTAAATGATAAGGTAACCTTAACGTGCATGAAAAGAGCAATGAATGTTAAGGAAGCGAGTGAGGTATGTAAGGATCGAGTAGCGTGGCGCTCGGTTCTCTCTGCCTACCCCGTAAGGTATTTGGCGTGAAGTTATAGTATAGTAACCTCAACCAAATAAGAACAAGCGACAACAAAGGAGTGATGGGACGACTTATCGTATCTTACCTTGCGATGGGCAGCGATTGCGTCGCTCTCAACTGCCGCATGTTATCCACGCCTCGATTGATGAGCATGTCCCTATGAATGACAACAGCTCATAACAACACATGACATTTAATTCAGAGTATTCGATTTAAAGTGAGTAAAACAAACATAATATACATAACTATTACTTTTACATGCTCTGTAGAGTATACAGAGCATGTAAAAGTAATAATTATTCATGAATAATTAAAACATATTTTAATTACGAATATTCTGATTTTTTGGATGAAGTGGGTCACCATATAATCCTTAGCTCCAAAGATGATGGTGAGCCAACCTCACCTGCGTATAGTGCACCCTGTTGATTAGCGAACGTGGTATGGGGAAAGAAAGTAATGGATGTTGATGGGGTACTACCT
The DNA here is from genome assembly GCA_947507595.1 of Pyralis farinalis. Classification (NCBI taxonomy): domain Eukaryota; kingdom Metazoa; phylum Arthropoda; class Insecta; order Lepidoptera; family Pyralidae; genus Pyralis; species Pyralis farinalis. Next base: position 22,246,559 of record OX382274.1, read on the forward strand.
CCACCTATAAAACATAACAGGCACATTTCCCTATTACTTTCTGACTGTGTAAGGCCATCAGATAAGTGGTGCATTGGCATCAAAGAATGCAACGAGCGATACCCTTACATTGCAAGCGTGTATAAGCTACAGTCACTCAACGTCACGACATATGATTTCTCTTTATATTGTTCGAGTAGGTTAGGTAAATAGGTTACCTAGAAAATAAAGGTAATAGGTTACCCAAAAAACACACACCTCATTATCCAACACGATATTCATGTAGTTATAGGAGCTAAAGTTAGAATTACTTACAGCTGGATATCAATAATATTCTTGATTTCTTCTAAACTAGGCGCCCTGTTAAAATCGTCGTCCTTGGACTGCTCGAGCACTGCCTTATTGTCATGCTGTCAACACAAACACGAACCACAGTGATGTATAAACAAATGTGTGTTCTATCACACTTTACAAGTGCCATTATTATTTGAAAGCAAATTAGTAATCATAGAGTTTTAGATTAAATTAAATGTACCAGGAAGTTATTAACGAAAATTAGTTGGTATTCGGAAAAAGGTACAAGTAATAATATTGCATACTCCGCACATTTAATAGTTTTATCACGGGAACTTTTTAACACCGAGATTAAGACAGAAGTTCTATAATGCTCGCTTCTAATACAAAAAATGGGAACGCATGTGAACTTAGATAGCTATATCTCTTAGTCTAGTAGCGAAGGCGGCTAAAAACTAAATATATAAAATAAAAAAACTTTTTTTTTTTTCACAGATGTGAGCGAAAAATTGGCCGATTTTATATATTACGGATGTATGAAATGTGACAAATGGCACTCGTATGTTCTGAAGAAGAATTATCTTTTGAAAATTAAAAATTCGTGTGATTTTAAGACTCGGGCATATCTGCTAATCAGCACACGTGGGAATATTAACGTCAATGGGATAAACGTATTGAATGTGCGTAAATGGGTCTAAAACCGCCGTAACACAATGATTGAAAATAGAAAATGTGCATGAAAAATGTGGCAAACTTACAGGCTTATCGACGATAAGCATTGGTCGCCTCAGTGCTGAAAGAGTCTTCCGCAATAAGTAACCTCTGGCTGCGGCCTGGAAGCCTATCGCCGCTTTCTGTAGTCTCTGATACCATCGTCGACATCGGCTGCCTCGAAACCACGCTTGGAGTTTGACTGCAGCTTCTTGCCGCACCACAAGCCATTGCCTATAATTATTTTCATATTAAAGTAACAATACAAGGGACTTAAAAGAGTCGGTTAAAATAGCAGGTAGGTCGCATATTCATTTGCCGCAGGCTTTTAATCAGTTAAGTTAGCCGCTTGAAATCACGCAGATCGTATATTCATTTGTTATACAATGTAGTATAAAGTTCGCGCCAAAATAAGTCACAGCGCCAAGTCCCCTTTTCAATACTGCCTTCGTACTGTACCTGCAGTAACCCTGTATGACGAGTGAAGCGCGCCGCAGCGCTAGGAAGCGGCGCCGCTCCAGCACGGCGCGGAACCATCGCTGAATGGCGATGATGGACGCCATAATCTGCTGGTGCAGACGGTACTCCAGCTTTGTTTGCTCGCTTTCACGCATGAATATCTTTGTTGCACCTGTTGGTATAATTACAACAATTCGTTATTTTATTTCGAACGGATTTCAGTAGTACAACAGGAAAGAATCGTATCAATGTTGGTTCACAACTTTCGATACTTTTAAATTTACTCTAAAATCAGAGTGTCTTCCTCATGTTTTAACGAATATGGTTGTATAATCAATCGTTCACTATTCAGTAAAGAAACACATTTTCACCGAAATTGCATTTTCTTATACCCGCGTTATTTGTTATAAAAAAGCATTAATTAAATCAATATAGTTATTATTTTCAAATTTTGCAAAGAGAACAATAATAATATTGAAGAATATATAAAATCGTCGTACACATATTTAGGGTCAGTAAAATATTGTGAAATGTGGGCTTCTTGAATGAAATTATCAATCTACAATAATACTGTGTCCGCGCTGACGCCAGCTTTACGATGGCGATATTTGACTTCGCCAATATGTTAAGGTACGCTAATATGTGACCTTGTGGGGTGCGCATTTTTTCACATAACTTTATACTAATTGCTCGAAACTCATAATCATCAGAATTCAAAATATCACTAATAATACACCTGGTTTATACTAATATTTGGTTTCATATATTTTCGTATACTAATGATCGAAAATCCTAATCATTCTAATACATAAACGCTAAAATTCATAAATTTGTTTTTACTAAATTCATTGGATTGCAATGGAACAATAAAAGGTAACAATAATAGGTACGATGACGAGCGAAGCGAGGAGTGTTAGGTAGAAATGCGACCCTACAGCGCGCGACCCCAGAACCACCAAAACCGAACATTGTCTGTTATGAAGGAAACTGTTCTGGAAAACAACATTATGAGTTGAAGTATGTCCTTAGTAGACAGCACTAATAAATGAGTTCCGTTGGTAGTAATAAAAAATTATGAACAAAAAGAATATGAGGAAAAGAATTATGAAGAGTGATTATTATGAACACAATCGGTAGTAAAACAAAAAATAGGACTAAGATTGTTATGTGAGCCAATATGGACCCGACTTTGTGTACAGGCTAGTACAGTCAGATAAATTCTTCGTGAATAATACCTACGCTATAAAAGGTCAACTGATGGATGCGCATCGTTACCAGTACACGCGATTAATTTAGGAATGAACGAAACTCACCTAGTTGATAATTATCCCTGTCCAAATTAAGCGTGGCGAGGAAGTGCCTGACATCAGTCTGCGAGCTAAGTAGTCCCTTAGGTAGAAGTATCCTGTAGAGCTGGATGAACTCTTCGTAGGTGAGCCGCACGTTATATCCCGCTTGTCGGATTCGCACCGTCTCCAGCATACCGGTGTACCGCAACTGCCGCTGGACGGTTTCCTCGTCAAACACGTTCGGGACTTTGTCACTGTTTGACTTTATACATCTGTTGATATAAAATTATATTATTAATTAGGGATACTTATTTTTATATTTACTTTTCTAGCCTTAACTTTATGTGCAGTAATAGCCCAGTGCATAAAGAACCAGTATATTGACCAACTGGTACATGTTTCCAATCCAATGTTAGCATATACCGCTAAATTCGTATTTCCGTATATATTTGTAAATATCACTAGCTCGGCGGTGGAAAAGAACATCGCGAGGAAACCCACAAGTCCAAGAAATTATATTTCGAAACAGGTGTGATCTAAGCAAAAAAGGTTTGGTTTTTTTCTCTGAGTTAGGGAGATCTGATGGCAATCGCTCTACAGTATCTTCCTCTAATCCTCAGGCTTAGGTAGCGGACCTCGCCAATCCTAATGGATAAGGAAACGGGATAACGCTAAGAAGAAGATTACGCCTCAACAAGAGAACACGTATGCCGTAGCTACAAGGTATGTAGACATGGTATCAAGATTTTAGATTTGATAGCCTAATTCTTAATATGGTTATCGGTTATTCGACATCATAATAAGATCTTTAGAAATTGGACATTGAAGATTTTTTTTATGCAACTAGATTGGAAAACAAGCATGCAGCCCGCATCAGATGGTAAGCGGTCTCAGCAGCCTATTGATGCTCGCAACAAAGAGAGCCATAAGAGCTAAAGAGAGCCATAAGAGCTATCTACAAACTTGGTCCCCGGGAGAGCCTTAGAGAAAAATTCAAAGAAATAAATATTCTAACAGTCGCATCGCAATATATATATGAAAATCTTTTGTATGTCCATAAAAACATAGACTCATTTTGTAAAAAGAGTGATACTCATAACATAAATACTAGATATAAGCATAATCTTGTGTTACATGCAAGCCGTCTCCACAAAATAAGTAATTCTTTTATGGGGCAATGTATACGGTTCTATAACAAACTTCCCAGCAATATAAGAGAATTGTCAATAAACAAATTTAAAACTACTATTAAAGCCAAATTGTGTAGCAGGGCATATTATAAAGTATCTGACTATATTAATGATAAAAATGCCTGGGATTGAGTCGATCCAATTATAATGTAATTAATAAATTATGTAAATTTGTTTGGATACCAAAAGAGGGATGCCTGAGTTTTTTGGCAGTATTTTTATCAGTGCTCACCTAGTCATGAACTGCACGGTAGGGAAAAAAAATTGTGACGATTCCAAACAAATGTAGCCATTTTTACGGAATAAAAAGATTTTAACTTTGACTTTGAACACCACGGGAATGTTACTCGCGCGCTGCCAATCTTTTGACCTAAGGATGTTTCGTCACAGTACCCAGTAATTTCTCTGCCACATCTCACAATTCCAACCGGAACACAGCCATATATAAATATAGCTGCTTGGCGATAGAAATCGGTGAGACAGAGGTACCCATGCAGACGACTTTTTTACAAAGTCTCCCTCCGGTAGACACAAATGTTATTTGTGTCTTCAAAGAAAATCAGCTAGGAATGCATCTTATCTCACCTTAGAAGTGTAATAACAGACCCAACTATGACCGTAAACAAGGTCGCAGATAGTCGTATTATGTCACAAACCTGATAAAGAAGGGGTTCGCTTGATTGAGCGTCTCCATGAGAGCAGCGAGCGAGTGCTGGAACTGCGCCGCCACGGTGAGCGGTTGTTTTCGCTTGCCGGTGGGCGCCGCCGTCCTGCCCGCGAGCGTTTTTACACTCTGCAGGTTCTTCAGACCTTTCTTCGCACGCTCGCGAGGCCTGAATGACTTGTTCTTCCTATGAAAACCGTTTCCTATGTTCTTATACATGTTAAATTCTAAGTGCTTAACTCGAGCTATCATTTCGTTATTAACGGAATTAAGCTTTGAAGTAATGAAAATGAGTCGGAAAACTAATATAAACTTCTTACAAAACTCGTTATTATACTAAATTGTTTAAATATACTGTCTTATTATAGGACTTAATCCAACGACACTCTAGCATCTAAAATAATACTTAACCAAAACAAATACACTTGTTGCACGCTAAGCAGACATGTTAAGTATTGGCAAGTGATACTTTCGATTAGACCTTTCGTTAAACCAAGCTCTGTAATATCAGTTAACATAGCATATAAACATGAAACGCTAGCTCGAGTTAAGTAAACACAACACCGACCACCGAAGAAAAAATAACTACATGATTTTTACGCATATTTACAGCATGCGGGCTCATAGTGACAACGTGACTGGTGATAATTCCTTCTGATGCTCTTTATTAAGACGTAATGTGATCCAACAAAAGCTGACTATGATGTTTTCTGACTAAATACTTGAACAAAAACATCAATAAATAATTCAGTAAATAAACACAATAACGATAAATAATAAAATTAATAATAATAATTAACTATATACTCTTCCAGATAGCCAATTATGAGCGGGCGAAACACGTATGTTGACATGTTTCAAACGTACAACGCATGTCTCCACGTGTGTTTTGCTACAGCAATAATGACCGTTTGGGTCATCGAAACATAATGTGATATAAAGAGCTCCCTTCATTTCCCGAATGCGGTAAGCATTTAGCGACAGAAGCCAGTAAATAATGTAGTAATGAATTATCACACACAACATTCAAAGTGAAAGTAACCGTCCAGAAATGAAATCCCATAGCCAACACCGTGAAACATAGTGAAGAGACCCCAACCGAAAAAGTAAGTCATCAAACAAAATTTTAAACAAACAATGAAAACAAACTTGATGGAGGAACATACTCAAACAAGAACAAATTGTAAACAAAAAAGGTCGCGATATGGCATGAATATACGAGTAGTTTAGTAGAATTTTGGCGTCATTGCTGGCGTCTTTTTGTGATCTAATCTACTATCTAAAGGTACGTCGATCGTAGTCTGTCTAGGTATAGATTTATCACAAACTTCGAAGTACTCACGGTAATCAACCGTCCTCCGAAGCACAGGGTTCGACGGGAGACGTATTATTGTTGTTAGAAAATAGTGAGTTAGTAGAACCATTGGGGGTTTCTATCTCACTGGACTAACACGCAAATACTGGCCTCCGTCGACCCGCAATGTACAGCGTGGATGATCCCTATCCCAACCGAGGCGATAAGAACCGGTCAATAAGAAACGTTTATTACAGAACTAAAGTTAACCGAAAGTAAATGAGAAGTATTAATCCCTATATAGATTTGTATAATCATCGATCGTTTCAACTTTGTTTGATGGCAGGTGTGTGCGACAGAGACAGAGCATGTCACAAATCGTGCGGTCGCACGTACATGACGATCTGGCTGGCGCGCTGCATGACATCGCCGTCGTCGAAGGCGCGCTCGTGGTCGCGGTCGACCCTTCGTGTGCGCGTCTCGGCGATCCTGTAATGTTTTGTTTGTTTCCCGTCGTGTCGCGGAGATACGCCCTCCCGGAGCTTAGAGTCGTGCGCCTTGGTGCCCGCACCCCGCCCCGCTCTGTGCGGTAAGATACGCCGACGAGAAACCAAATGATTACTAAATTAATATTAAAAACAAAAATAAAAAAAAAGTGAGTAGTGACGATCGTGATACGCATGCATGAGTAGAAGTGCATGGACGTGAACTATTAGAAGGGACTTTACGGGGACGCTTACGAATAACTAGTAGCGAGATGCTCGTATAAATAGAGCAAGAGTAGGTTGTGTTTAGACCGCTGGTGCATAGGACAACGTTATCCGTTGATAATGCACGGTGTACAGAGCCTCAAGTGGGATTTAACAAAAACTAACGTTGGTAGTTAAAGTTTCCGTTTACATTCAAATTTTGCATTGATATCTGACAGATAATTCAATTTACATTTAGGAGGGGCATTACCCGGTGTGATTAAAAATGGTTTATAAATTTATAGTAGCCAGATGGCGAACGTGTGTTACTCGACTCCAATCCCGTACGGGTCCTCGTTTCAAGTCGCGCAAAAATAGAACTGCTTCGAGGAAATGAGTTCTTTAAAAAGATTTACAAGTTTATGTAACAAATGTTGTTCATTTTTAGCATTTGCAATACAAGCGCAAACTTTTAATGAAATTGAATGGTATAACCATTCAATGTTCAAAATTCAAGACCATTCAATCCAAGAACGTTCAGAATGTGCTCGTATATGATAAAAGTTCCGATAGCATTTGTGCAAAAAACAAAACATATTTTGGAGCTTTTACTGATTATATACGTACTATATATATATATACGTACTATTTGGCACCAAATACTATCCAAAACAATATTGTTCAGACTACTTCTCTGTATGAGTTTGGTGAAACATATTCGTTGTAAAGCTAACAGTCTAATTAAACCTATTAATAAAATTTTCAAGAAGAAAGAATCAAGAATCCACTGGAATAGTTCTGTGCTAACGTGAACACAGCTGCTTTATACCTGCTGTATTAAGATTTATCTTTGTAAAAACTTTCACTCGAGGCTCTGCTGTCTCTAACCACAGCCTTTCGATAACACAGTTCGACGGAAGTAACAATGATGTCCATGCGTTTAGGTGCACAATATAAATAAGCATGCCGAATTGACGGTGACTTACGCAATGCGGTTGATTGCGAGATTGATTGAGGATACTGTCGCCAGTTGGCTGAGCAACAAGACACAATTCATTACGTCACATAACTATACTCGCAGAAGCATTATACATTGTATAGGAGTGGCCCCTCCGCAAGCTACCTATTTCGACATAGAAGGCAATGTAATAACTGGACAGTATTAATTTTTCACCATAATGCTTGACGGCATGCCAAGACAGGTGTTTAGTTGGATTATTAGCTTTCATTTCATAGCAAAGTGTATGCCTGCGTTGGGACCAACAAAATAATATAACAATTATTAATTAACTAGATTCATTGACCATAACATCAATTATTAAATAGGACATGCCTGCAAAGGAAGACTTGCAAGTTAGTCGTACATTTTTGTCTTAAAAGCAATATATTCAATTTATGCATATTGGAAACAATGACGTAGCGCATAGAGTTCTATTTAGCGTGACGTCGTACTCACCTAATAATGCTATCGTTGGGTGCGTGGATGGAAGCACGCGGTAATCTTGAGGCTCCGTCAACTCTGTGCACTCGATGTCTTCTACCAGCTTCCAAGAAAGCGAAGTACCCCCTACACAAGACATATTGAATTAAAAAAACGATTAATAAGATAATACCATATTAGTGAGTTTTTTAAGAAATATCTTTTTTTTTTTTAATTATAACACATAATATCTATTTGAAATAATAAATGTCTCTCATCGGAAGGCGCTTCGCACGCTTTATGAAAAGATATTTTATTGATAAAAATGACCCCGACTGGAGCAGCAACAGCAAAAGTGTTTTAAACGGTTATATCACCTGAAGAAGGCTCGCACAATAGCCCAGCGGAATACAGCAACGGGGTCGACTCCAACAAGTTCCCTCACAAATGCCAGAGACGAGTTTTTCAGCACGCTCACTATATCCTGACGCATTAGATCTAAGTTCTTTTCCCTCATCGCTGTCACCTAAGGAAGACATATCAATTTATATTTCAGTGTAAATATAATATCAACACATATTACAACATATTTATGGCATAAATACAGCATGTATTTATTCCATAAATATGCATAAATACAGCATGTATTTATTCCATAAATATGTTGTAATATAATAAATAAATATTTCTGAGCAAATTGTATAGCTAGGTGTCTCACACTAAGCATAGCTTGGTAACTGATTAACATGTTTAGATATTTCATTTAAATACATTTTTAACAGCTAGATTAACTTCGCCTTCCAAGGAATCTTCATTAAAATGATTCAAGTTAAAGTAAAATATTCAACTTCGTTTGGGGGATTCGTTATTCAATAACATTTTTATTAATACAAAAAAAGGTAAAATGGTCACCAGAGCATATATTACAGGAAGCGTTGCTCGCACATTGCCGCCTCTGCTGCAACTCCTTAGGAGCCTACTGGTAACCTCATTCATTCGCAGGAACACAACGACTTTCCAGGGAGTTTGTCTGAGGTTGTATGTGAAGAGGTGGTACTTCCCCAGTCGAGCTACTTCAACGCGCCTTACCTCTATTAAAAAGCTTAAACCAAGACAAACAGACATGCTCATGCACACAAAGGTTTGTACTGTGTGGGATACGATCCCACGAGCCCTGGTGTCAAGTATTTATTACTAAACACTCAACCGCGCGCGTAGAATTATTTATAAACATAATGACAAAATATGTAGCCACATTAAGTTGAACCTGTTACTATATCTTAAGGAAGATCTACATACAATCACTGCATAAGATTTTATGGGAATTTTATGATTTTTTCTATATAACTTTTATTAAAAAAAACCTGTCTGCAGCGTGGACTGATAACTGGAAATAGCAATCGTTACTTCAAAGTTATTTCGTTTTCGAAACGAGTCTTTCATTTCACTTGCCTATAGACCAATTAAATGCTAATTCTTACCTGATATTTGACTCTGCCAGCATAGTGCTTCACGACAAAAGCAGGTTCTCTCCTTTGGGGCTTTTCGTAAAATTGATTGTCCTCATGAACAGAGTTGAACTTCTGGAGTAACGTTTCATTAGTTGCCCATGGAAAGCTGAAATATGAATATGAGAAATGTCTTATATTCTTTACAAATGGTTTTATATCACTAAGGTGACAATTAAGTGTAAGGTCTCCCTGATGGTAAGCAGTTACAACACCAGGGGTGTCACTCATGCATTGCGGACTACCCTGTATGAATCTATATTATACGACACACACTGTAAAATATATACAATTTAAATGCACACTTTTTTTTGTAGCTTTTTAGGCGCTAAGTCGGTTGTGTAAATTATACCGGCATTATAATTGTCAGCATAGTTATTCAAAACCCACTCTATATGGTTCTATACGAAGCAACAGCGGTAATTCTCTTCATTTCGTGTTCCACCAAAACCCTGCACAAACTGCGTGTATGGCCCGCTTAGTCCGCCACGTAACCGAGTGTGCTTAGCCCTGGCGTCGTCTATATAATGCTAAAATGACGATCATTGCATCTTGTATCATCAAAACTTACAAGAGTCGCATCAGTAAGCATTGATCGTGAGTATCGTATTATTTCTTCAAAAACAATAAAAAAATAAATAAAATGTTAATTTCATATATTAGTAATTTTGAGCCCAAGCAGCATGTGCATGCGAGCCTCGACTGACACTCGCTTTAACCTGTGAGCTTACACGTAAGTGTGTGAATTGAGAGTACAGTTGAGCAATATAGAAATTCCGCGCGCGAAAAAGGATGACTGCAACTAGAGCAAGTTTTTGAAGTCACCGTCGTGTACTGCATAATGCACACTATCTAACCCGGCATCGCATTTGACCGTTGACGAATGACATTTAGTAACCATTATGTTCTGTAATCAAGGTCAGGAGCAAATAACTGAGTGCATATTCACTGAGTTATTCGTCTTCTCGGCGACAATTGAATAAAATTGAAAAATAAAAACTCACTTGCACTGGTCGTCCAACAGACAGAGCAGACCGCTGGGCTTGCCCTCAATAAGTTGCAGACATTGAGTGTTATCGGAGAAGCCGATATCAGTCCAGCGGATACCCTCGCGCCGGTACTCCTCTTGCTCGTACTTAAACACGTGCTGGTTGAAGTAGTACTGCAGGTGTTCGTTGGCGTAATTGATGCACAGTTGCTCAAAGCTGTTGTTGGGACCAAAGTCTTCGAAACCAAATATATCGAGAACACCTGTGAAATATTTATTGAATGTATAACAATGTATTATATCTTTGTCATTGCTTACGTGAGATTTGAAAAAAAAAACGTGTGCGTCTCAGGACGCCCGACAGATGTGATGACTTAATTAAACTAATCTACATATAACTAAAGCTGCCGTATGCGCGAGAGAAAGGGAAGCCAGACAGACTGGCGCCGTAACGCGTTACTTAACGAAGCGGTTTACCCTACCATAAGATGTTATCACTTCGAAAATGTTAAAAACAAAGGATGTAAAAAGAATTCTGCATTCTTCAAATGTTGTTGTTGAAAACTTTATAATAAAGAATATTATAATGTATATGATATTTGGGGAGATATATTGTACGATTTTTTTTATGCAAGGTCGGGATACATGTATATGATCCATCTAATATAAAGTGGTTACCGTAGCATATGAACATTTACATTATTATAAGTAGCGCTTCCGCGTTGTCTTCAACAACTGTTTACGTAGTTTACTAGAAAACTCTCTCATTCGTGGGAACAAAATAACCCTCCAGGTAGTTGTTATTTGACTGTGGTATTCTGTAAGGTGTAGGAACATTTCCAGTAGGTGCTTGATGAGCCCTCTAAAAATACCCAGATGAATACCAACTAACATTTTCATGCACACAAATGTTTTTCTTTGTGAATTAAAACCTTGGGCTTTGGTGTTAACGTAGCTATCGCTAACCTCTCGACCACCTTAGCTCACATACAGCATTGTGTAATTGCATTCTTTCTTAGTGTTTTATATTTTCGTTTATTGTATATTTGCATGTGTCCATTGGTAAACGTAAACTGTTCAGGCATGCCGTATGCTTGGTTGCCAGCTTATTGTAAAAAAATATATCTATTTATTACTTTACGTGTCGCTTCCTGCCGACTAGTATGAGATATTCAGTCAAAAAGGATATTGGCATAATGATGTTTAATCAGGAACCTGAATTAGTCGTATCTTGGCTGCGGACGATCACTGATGAACACAGGTTTATGTCACTTCCATAATCATCGATTTGTACCGTTAGAACGAAGCGCAAGATGCTCTCAATATTTTTCCCAGCTGATGATCGTTCGTACCTACTTTCGTACGAGCTGTAAATTGACCCTCACCTATGCTATGCCCCTGGTGCTCCCTCAGCGTATCCTTCTTGGACAAGAGCGCGTGGTTCACCTGCATCACAATCCAGTCGAATAGCGCTCCGTACAGACACTTGGCCATCGCGTCACGGGTCGCTATTGCTTCTGGCAATCTGAAAAAAAATTATATAAGCTCAAAAGTCTATGTCACATCTTCATAGAACTTTTGTATATAAAGGTCGCCATATTCCCAAAGAATTTGAAGGATCGTAATCCACCCAAACTAGATAGCATGGCGAATTGTGCATCTATTCAGTATCTCCACATTAATTTGATCAATTACATGTGGGTTTGTTTGTAAAAAATAATCTTATTTTGGAGCTGACTCAGGAACATAAAACTAATTATCATGAGATAAAGATACTTAGTAGCCTATCATTAAGGGTATCGGCAAAGGAATGAATATTATCATAAAGTATACATTTATTAGTGATAAAGATAATCATTTAGCTTATACAATATATTATGAATTTTGATAATATGGTCGAAACACAAAATCACAATCATACTTGTTATTAAATAATGCTGTTATGTCGTCAAAAATACAGTAATTAAAAATCATGTTAGTTCATATATAATTTTAATATTTTTTGCCATTTGAACGATGAAAGGTAAGGAATGTATAAAAAAGTCTAGTAATCGGTTAAAAAGCCTCAAATAATCGTTACATAATCGGACGCTAAATTTCGACCGACGACGACCGCGTGAATATTCACGGTCAAGTATTCGTTGAGGTGTTACATACATACAGTATTTAAACAACAAATACTGAATACTACTACTGAAAGACTGGAGTAAAGATATACACAGGGACACATAGATCCTTACATTTACATTATATTAAAATATTAGCATATTGTAATGCTGGAGAAGACGTATGAAATCGTAAATTAAAAATAGGTATAATATGTTAAAATAATAGGATTTTATAAAGTGTATATTTGATGGTTTGAAGATGTTGTTTGTTATGAGTAACAAACAAACATCTTGATACTGAAACTTTGAACTTGAAACTGAAGGACGGATGGAGAAACTTCATAGAAACTAATAGTTAATTTTAGAAGCAGTAGTACGCCTAAACAAAAATTGATAAACAGATTTATTTACATAACTAACTACTGTTAATAAATATTTAAAAAATTATATAGATATTTATCAACTGGGAAACTATTAATATATTACCCACATGAAATAATTATTAATGCAGCGCACCCTGTCGCAAATGAGTTTAATAACAAAACACGTCAAGAGCGAGTCGAGCCTCGCACTATCAGGGTTTCGTGTTTATATCACGTATTACATTTCAATTACCCGAAAAAAGCAAGGTTTATTTTTGGTTGGCTTGGAAACCACACTATGAAGCACAAGTTTTCAGTGTTTGATATTTAAAAAAACAATATATGATTCAGTGAATAAAAACAAGTATTAAATGTTAGTAATAGTTTATAAGGTATAAGATGAAATTAGCACACTAAAGAAAATGGTCAATTACTAGACTAAAAACAAATAATTTAATAATGGTTTCCAACAATTACCATATTTAATAATGACTCTAGCTAAATAATATAATAATCGTTGAATATCATTTTGAACATATACATATATCTAAGATAACATAGCTTCAATCTAGCAAACATAAAGTATTGCCATCACTCGGTACTAGCCGTACTTGATATACATGCTCAGATTTATTCAATTCAATATACAACGTGTCCTAAAATTCAACGTTAAGTGGGCATCAGGATATGGACAAGTTTATGCCTACCCTGGGAAAAATTAAAAGAAAATCCAGCTTATCCTTTTTTAAGGATATAATATTTTTGTTCAAAAGTTATGAAATTTGATACACTGTAGTATATTTTTAGGCACTATGATTGATTACAAAGTAATAAATATCTCTGTTATTTTTTTTATTAGCAAGCTAAGTAACATTGTTGTTCACTGCAGTTCCAAAAAATGAGAATATCTGTATACAAAAAAAAAATCATTTTTCCTTGACATTTTGAAAAATTTTAACTTTGTATCAATTTTGACACATCACGGTTTAAAAAAAATGTATCGACATTACTATGGCAAGTTATTACAAAAGATAGTACAACTAATCAGGATTCTGAAATGGTTTAATACTCTAGAAACACTAAGAACAAAAATAAAATATACGAATTTTTTCTGAACAAGAAACAAACTTATTTATTTAGTCATATTACTTGAAAACGTTATTTTGTGCCCAAAAATTGGCTTCGTGTTACAAATTCAGGTAGACAAGTGTCATCAATAGATTTCAGCAAAGCGAGGGAGAAAGATAGTTACATCATTGGTAAGCAAGAGAGGGACAGGTAATGATACTGTGCTACATACAATTCTCGACCCACCAATTGTTTAAGTGAAACTAATGACATAAAATTAAAATATTTGTTATTGACCTTAAGGTAAATGCTCAAACTGTTTACCACCATCATTAAGACATGCGCGACAGCGCCTTAAAATTGATCTTTTAAATAAATCGCACACATCGTTGTTCGTTGATGTTTTCTGGAACCTCCAAGATTCTTTGTCGAAGTTCGCCCATTGTTGTTATTGGTTTAGATAGAATATACGATATAATAATATATATACGATAGAATAACGGAGTGGCCATAAAATCGAACCAAGACGCCCAATTCACCGTTCTGTATACTCTTGGTCGAGATAGATAGATATTTTTTTTATAATTTCAAGTAAAAGAACAAACTTATTTTTATTTTTGTATTATAACTACAGACATTCTCGTTTTATTTAAAACTGTAATGAACAGCAATGTTAATTAGCTTGCTAATAAAGAAAATGGAGATATTTATAAATTTGTAATCATAGTGCCTAAAAATATAGTACAGTGTATCAAATTTAATAGCTATTTTAAAAATATTATATCTTTAAAAAAAATGAGCTGGTTTTTTATGGTGATCGCTTAACATTGTATTTTGGGGCATGTTGTATAAATTGATTATGATCACAAGGGTGCCTGTGTTTCTCTTTCTTCTTATCTAGGAATTTAAATATACAAGATGTACAGCAATTTCAGATTCCTAATTTATTTATTTAATTTTGAGATAGATTCCGTCGCAAAAAATGAACTGAAACTGGACAATAGGCCTTCATCCGTTTGTTTGTTTTTGTAGATAAACAGATAAAAAACTTATTTGTACATATAACGTACATATCGTTAAATTTTATTACTAATTTTACTTTGATCTATTATGCTTCGATGGATTTATCTGAGCACTTATCTATGCCTCCTACACTTCCTGATTAGATAGTCACGCTAACAGTCTGCTATATCTCTGCAGTTGACATAGTGACTAAAGCAGTATTATATATAAGCCTGTACCTGTAGTTGATGACAAGGGTCTCGCCCGAGGCCCTGGCCCGCTTGGATGTAAGCGCGGCCAGTAACGTCTCCTGCTTCACGTGCAGCAGGGACGATATAAGAGACACCACCTCGGGATTCCGGACGCCCACTGCCTCGTCGTGATGATACGATTTTCTTTGTGGTTGGAATTCCACGTTACCTAATAAGGAGAGAGAGAGATCGCTATTTACTTTCAAAGAAGTTAAGATCACAACATATTGTGTATAGTAGAAAATTGAGGAAATTCTGCCTTGTGCACAAAACATTTATATTATCTACTCTATTGCGAAAAGGGACAGAATAACGAAACAGTTACACCGCAAATGTAGAAGGATGTAGGAGCCGAGGAAGGTCAAGATTCACCTACCACAACCAAATTAAGTTTAAGAGAGGTAGGGCGCATCGACGCAGCCCGTCTGGTGAAGTACCTCCACCTTACAGAAAACCGCAGCCAAATAACAAATCTCTAAGAAGTTGTTATGTTCCTGCGTGTGAGTGAGGTCATCTGTAAGCTCCTATGGAGTTGCTGTGTTAGCAGCAGAAGTGGAATCGCGCGAGTGATACTCAATGTATGGCAAGCATTTATAGGCTTCGGTAACCGCTATACATCAGGTGGGTCGTATGCTTGCATGCCTTCCAACGTTGTATAAAAAAAAATCAGTATAGTCAGGAGCCCTAGAAACCGGCAAGCGTGTATGAAAGAGCTATGAATGTTAAAAAAGCGAGTGAGGTGTTAATGGACAGAATCATTTAGCACACGGTTCTCTTTGTCTACCCGCAAGGGACTTGGCGTAAAGATGTAGTTGCACTCTATTTCATAGCATTTTTTATGTAAGGTTACACAGTTGTACAGTTTATGTTAGATCTGTTAATACTAAGTACACGTCAAGAACGAATGTATCGCATGTGTGACAAAAAAGGATGATAATAAAAACTTACCTAAGAGTAACACCGCCGATAGTACTGCGAACAGTCTCCGCCGTTTGTCCATGGTGAAGCCCACCATGTCCATGGACTGTTTCAAACGAGAGAACTCATACTGTTCGTCGACACCGGGCACCACACTACAACCAGTCCTTGACAAATAGTTATACTTGTCCACACTGAGTAAATGTAACTGCTCCCTTTCCTGCTCGGAGGCGCCAGCCAGCAAATAGTAGAACACGTGGTAGTTCCGTTCGTTGCGGCCTTGACTGCAAATTCTAGACTTTTCCAGGAGATATTTCTGTACAACAGCACCATGAACCATTCCATTTTCCTTATAGTTAACTTGAATAAACTTTCCGAATCTACTGGAATTGTTATTATGGGCAGTCTTGGCATTTCCAAATGCTTCTAAAACGGGGCCCGCACTCAATATAGTCTGTTCTACACCACTGCCGTGCGATCCTTTCTGGCTGAGCGCTGTCAGGTGATGGAGAAGGAAATTCGTACTTTCCGTTTTCCCTGAACCGCTTTCACCACTAATGACTATGCATTGGTTTGTTCTTTCGCGCAGCATCGAATGGTACGCGGCGTCTGCTACGGCAAATATGTGCGGCGGGAGCGTGGATCCTATCCGTTTGTTCTGGTACAACTTCACATATTTGGGGTTGTAAATGGGGTAGAACTTGAACGGATTGAGAGCTATGAGGATAGATCCTACGTATGTATATATGTAACCGGCCGCAAATCTCGCCCTCAAATTGTTTAGCAGAGTCTGCTCGTTCAGTTCCGGTAACTGGCACAAGTCGGGATACTCCCGGTCCTTCGGCTGGTATAGGAACCTTTGGAAGTAATCCTTTATGAGTTGAGGATCCACAGAAAAGTTTTCCATCCATGGTTCGTCCGGTATCTTTTCGCGCAGATAAAACCTGTGAACAATACAAAATACAAGCACTTTATATCATGTCGTAGAACGTTTAAAGTAATATAACAAAGTGAGGAATCTAAAAATGAATTACTTCTGAGTCATATTTCGTCGATTAAACATAAATATTTGCGTGCAGCCGCACAATTTTAGAGTCCATGTTTGTTGCAAGTCGCTATGTTTTAGTTTAATTGGCAGGATGGAGACGGCGTTATCAAGCGCTTGCGGCAGGAAGAGTGAATCACGCGCACCATCGGAACATTATCCCCAATCACTGTTATAAGTATTATAACCCTTCATTAAACAACAATAATATTGAAACACTAGCGGAGCGCTCGATCTGGAGATCACTATTAATACTTCTCGACTTTGTGGAAATGAAAAACGTATTTTTAGAATATGACGGAATTATTATACCACAGATTATACTGCAAAATATATTACTAGCAAGCGTACACGTCATTAGTTTATAGTGAAAACTGAAAACTGTTTAATGCCCGCCTTCATAAGAGGCAAACAGTACAGATGTAAACATCGCAGATTGTCAGTGATTTGAGTAAACTGGGATGTGATATAAAGTACTTGTTGAAGGTTATCAGGCTACATATTCAATGTTTTAATGTACATTATTATTGTAAACAAAAAACATTAACAAACCAATAAATAATAATTAAATAAAACAGGTAAATCCACGAACTGCCAAAACAATTAAAATATCCTCAGTTTTATATGTACTACACATATAAAACTGAGGATATTTTAATTGTTTTGGCACGGCTGAATTTTCATTAGCACAAGAAAATAATTTTTATCTCCATAATATTTGCCCAAAGTGGCACATATTTATGAAAGCACACAAATTATAATCAACACTTGTGGCTACAAGTGATGATTATAATTTGTGTGTCGTCACGTCGTGGGTACAAGAGACGACAAGCAAATTTTTATCGTTATTAAAAAAAAGTATGCAGTTTGTTCTATATTCCATATGTTATATTAATACGTTTAAATTAAAAACGCCTATTTAATATGATATAACGGTAATTCGCATAATATCTAATTTGCTCAAATTATGTTTAGAAGAGGTAAAGTTTGTTTGTTTGGATGTAGGGAATTTCTGGAACCCGGAGCGATCTTGTGTTTCTGCGAATAAGAATTACCAGTAAACTCCTAAGGAGTTGCTGCATTAACAGCAAGGTGCCGCCATCACGCGAGTGACAGTTAATGTATTTATTGTAAGCGTCCATATGCTATGTTAATCACTTTACATTAGGTAGGCCGTGTGCTTCTTTGCCTCCCGACAATATATATATATAAAATATCGATCGGTGGGCTACGGTAAAGACGGTTCAGAACTATCTTTCTATCTGTAACTTCACACCAAATCTCTTGAGGCAGAGAGAACCGAGCGTCGCATGACTCGGTCCTTACACACCGCACTCGCCTCTTTAAACTTCACAGCTCTTCACATACACTCCCGCTTTCTCTGGTCCTGACGTCACCTTCTGATAAAACACGATCAATTTGGTCATGGTAGGTAAGTCTTGGCCATGGCCTTCATTCTACATTCGTCTACATTCGCGTTGTATCTGTTTCGTAATTATTTCTTTCTACATGTCCAAAATAATTGAGCATGCCTCTTCTTATTTTAACACCGACGCTCTCTTTCGGACCGACTCTGTTTCTAACATCATCATTGCGAACACGGTCTACTAGCGTTACGCTGCAAATTTTGCGTAACGCTCGCATTTATTCAACTTTCAATCTCTCTCAGCCTTACCCAGCTCTCGCTTCCATAACTTAGGTGTTGGGACCAGTTGCGTTATGTTTAGCAGGATTTTGGAAATAGATTTGATCTTCAGTTTGTGAACCATTTGTCAATGCCTGCTGCAAAAACATGCTGAGGAACAAACAGCTGTTTAAATGTTAAATATATATTTCCCTGTGATTGCTGACTATAGGAATAAGACCTATGACTCATTGTTGGTCGAAATAAACAGATTTATTGTTTATTATTATTATAGCGAGCTGGCTCAAGCTTTTACTGCCAAGAAGTTTTTTTTTCACGGTAGTGAAACATGGGTATGGCAGAAGAAGCATGAAAGCACGGTGAACTCTCTAGAAATGAGAGCGCTGAGGAGTATGTGTGGAGTGAGAATGGTTGATAGAATAAAAAATAGCACGATACGAGAACTTTGTGGAATGAAATTTGATGTAGTGACAAAAATTGAAAAGGGTATGTCGAGATGGTTTGGTCATTTAGAAAGAATGAATGACAAAAGAGTTACGAAAGAAGTGTATCAAGCAAGAGTGAATGGTGATGTCGGGAGGGGCCGCCCTAGACGCACACATATAGATCAAATTGGTGATGTGTTGAAAAAGGGTCAAATCAAAAGTACCCAAAACCGAAGAGCGTGCATGAAGAGGTTTATGAGTGTAGAAGAGGCGAGAGCGATATGTATGTATGTAAGTTTTCCCAATGCTCCATTCACACTATTTTCAGTACTTACTCGTCTTTCCACATCAGCGGTGTATGCCTGCTGACGGCTAAGATCGATTTTTATATTTCGAATATAACACTGCGATTTACTATTAGTCATAATCCTTCTTTTCAGTCTGTAAACTAGCAGCAGAGTCCTTTTCGCAAAACTCTCAACACAACAGTCAACAACAACTAAACTTAGGTTGCCCTGCTTTCTTGGTGCCTTGCCACTCTTGCCAGAGTGTAAATGGTACTGGACTGTGGAGAAAGTGCAGTATACCTCTCGACTTCTTTTATAGATCGCCGGGAGGCATAGAGGCATACAATTATACGGCTAACCTGATGTAAAGTGGTTACCGTAGCCATAGGCTTGCAATATATGAATTATCGTTCGCACGTTGCCATCGCTGCCGATAACAAAGTATCTCACAAACAGTCCTCCAGGGAGTTGTTATTTGGCTGTGGTTTTCTGTGAGGTGGAATCATTCCTCGGTCCAATTGCTTTGCTGTCCCTCTCTTAAAAGACCCAGACCAAGACAAACGGACATGTTCATGCACACACAAATGTTTGTCTTGTGTGGAAATCAAACCCACAAGTCTTGGTGTTAAAGCAGAAATGCTAAACCACGGCGCTCGTCAAAATTCCACCATCCCTAAGTCACACAAAATATGTATATATGACAATTAATGTTAAACTATATACGCAATAACCGCTCTATACATTCATTGTACCTATATGTGCATAGTCTCACATTGTATTCTCTGTGTGAAATTTGTGGTTATGATGTTGCTAGTACTGTGAACTCTTATCGGTAAATGTTTCCATATGATTATACCGTTTTTTAAGCAACGAATGCCACAAATTTATTGGAACTGATAACACTGAATATATATAATAATTTCATGTATGAAATTTTCAGTAGTCTCAAGAAGGTAAATCGATTTATTGTTGTGCGTAAATTATGGTCACTAGAATATGCATCTGGTAATATGTTTATATAAACAATGTGCAAGAGTATTAAAATCCATGCCTAACATTGTCTGTTAATAAACTGAAATTACTTGATTGTGGGAAAAATGGCAGGATTGTTATGTAGTAGCTGACTAATATTCACATTGTAAATATTAAATATATATATATATACTATGCCTACGTATTTTGGTACTTCGGATCCACAAATCAACCTGAGTGACTTTGTTACTTAGTACTTTGTTATAGCGCTAAGTCGACAAATAAGTGTGCATCCTACCTACCCTACCAGCACGTGCATTAGCGACCATGTAAAACTTCTATATTTACAGATAACTTTGATATATCACGATCACACTGGACATAAGTGTAGTACAAGTAATAATACTTCGAATAGTACTGTCAGGCGACGTATTGTGACAGTTTGTTAGGGTTCCGTATTCAACAAGGAACCCTCATAGCTTTGCCATGTTAGTTCGTCCGTCTGTCCGCAGCTTAGTTCAGAAACTCTTAATACTAGAGAGCTATAATTCTCCGAAATCATAATCCGACTAGTATTAAAAAAAAAAAACATTATTGGGCCGATTATTATTTGCGATGATAATGATCGGCTTGTGTGCGTGTATGAGCGGTAATGAACAATCGGTCATAGATTTGTTACTGAGAGGGGGTCGAAAACGATTCGTGAGTGCAACAGAATGTGTACCTACTTAGTATTATTTATACGTGGTACATGGATAACGTTTTTGTAACAGTTGCCCATCAGGCGCGAAGTCCTTATACAACATTTCTTGGTTGTTATGACAATGAAATAAACATTATTATCCTGTAAAAAACACTACAAAACTTATTTTTTTTGTTTGAATTTTTATGTTATATATTTAAATTACCTATACTAGTATATAACTAGTCAGGCCATAAATACTGTTACTTAGAAACTTTGCTTTTTTTTTCAACTTTTAATTATTTTGAATTTGAAACGTGTTTATTACGTAAAACTTCTTTCGATTTCCGCCGTTTTACATATTTTTTTCGTGTTTATTATCAAATTACAATATGGAATGGGGTGTTATAGAAAATAGGATTACAGTGATTGCCTTGCACAAAGTGGGTATGGAGCCGTCGGTCATATTTAAGACACTTCAATAGTTTGGTATCAGCCGTATGTTCGTACCTATATATCGACCGATATACCAACACTTCCTCTGTTGAAGACCATAAAAGATCGAGGCGACCGCGTGCTGTTCGAAGTACAAAGGCTGTTAATGCTGTTAAAGCCAGAATTCGCCGAAACCTCAATAGGAAACAAAAATCTTATCGTGAGAAATGAAGATTCCCGCTAGGACTCTGTCGCGTATAATAAAACACTGAAGCTCGGCGCTTATCGTCGATATACAGGACATGCCCTAAAAATCAATTCCTACAGTTGAAGAGAGTGGATCAATCAAAACGCCTTCTGTTCCGATACGCAGGTGAAAGGCACAGAAATATCCTCTTTACTGATGAAAACATTTTCACAATTGTGAAAATGTGGAAATTGTGAATTGTGGTGCTCTTCAATTGAAGAGCACCACAACAAGCAAAATGACAAACGCACACAGTTCTAAAGAAGCCGCCCAAGTGGTCGGAAAGCTACAACGTGGTCATCATCCTGCGTTCTGTAATGGTTTGGTGGAGGGTGTCTTATCAAGCAGTCATAAAGCTTTATTTTTGTGAAAAAGGAGTGAAGAATTCAGCCAAAGTGTATCAAGAGACTGTCTTGGATCCTGTTGTGAAAACTCTCAGCAACATACTTTTTAAAAATATATCGTGGACTTGCCAGCAGGACTCTGCACCTGGTCACAAGGCACTAACTACCCATATGTACATATAAGTTTTATTGAGATTACATTACTTCATAAAAAAATAAATGCATATTCATTTGTAACAGAACTTGGCCAGACACTAAATATATTTAAATACCTAGTGGTATAAATATATTTAGTGTACGAGTATCTCAGTAACGGCTCTAACGATTAGAATCGAATTTTACATATGGATAAAGTTATGCCTCCGTAATGTATCTATATAAGAGTATTAATATCATTCCCGAAAAAAGCGGTTTTATACAAAACACATCAAAAAGTGCGGATCATCTTAAACACTAATACCAGCTATTCGACATTATGCTTATTGCGTATTTGGGCCCGCCCTGTGTACGGTCTATCTTATAGGGACATATAGGTTCCCCGTTACAAACCCTCTAACAGCGATCTCATTTTGCACATTTTTGCCAATTACTTTAAACAAGCAATTAACTCTTTCTTAAAATATACATCCAAAAGAAATTGAATCCATTGCTAAGAAAATAATAAATGCTTAATTTGTGCCTAAAAGTATACCTACGTGTGTAAAAGATGTGTATAATAACTTGTAGATAATTAAATAAATAACTTTATTAGGAGCCAACGCGCCTAGCCATAGATAGAGAGAGAGAGAGAGAGAGACAGAACGGGGTTGCCACTCTATTAAATTATATGTATGTCATATGAGAGAATGTGAGAACAATAAAGTAACCCTATAACGTTTGTAATTTTTCATGTTCCGAAACTCTGAAATTAATAAATTTTTAATCAGTTTTATAGCTATCTACACAGCTAATCAGGACAAAAAAACGGAGTCACCCCAACGTTAACACTGACTCATTGGACATGTATACAAAAATAATAACTTGTTATCACATAAAGGGCAAAAATAAGAACCTTATAAACTGTTTGAAATTTCGTGAAAAATATCATATTGAGATAAAAACTCTCTTAAGCATAGTATTTATTTAGCTCCAGTTATTGCTGAAAAAATCATTAGGTCATATATTCATTGCTCTCTTACAATGAGAAAACTTACAAAGATCACAATTAGGTATTTATAGGATTTTAAATTTATAAAATAATATTTATAAACACATTTTAAATGAAGTTCTATTGAAATTCTGCAGTTCTAACCAATAATCGGCCAGAGACGAAGTTCGGTAAAAACTAATGAACTTTGGTAACACCGACCGTAAAATGAATTACGCTGCATCATGAAACTTTAGTAGTCACTGCAATATGCTACTGTGACAAGACGAACAAACAGATAGACACAGTCGCACTATAAAGGTCCCTTTTTACCATTTCAGTACGGAAACCTGATAGCCAAGGTCCATAGACTATGCATAAATGCAAAAAAAAAATAAGTTAAGGAATTAGGTTTGCACAACGTGCACAGTAAAGCGACTGCCGCGGTTAAGTCTCGTTCGCGACTTGCTATTTGGCGTTATTTGATGATTCAGATGATTTTTTGTAACGGTTTTTACATACAGAGAGTACATAGTAAACAAAACAATAAACCGGGGAAGACCTGGTCCACTACCGCCAAAAATGTAAGTCTGCTTTAATATAGATAATAATGTTCCTGTTGTGTTCACACATTTGTGCAATTGATGGCAGCAGTTCGCAACTGTATTTTTCAGTTGTTCTCTCGCTATCTGCAGTTTATTACAAGCATTCATAAGCTACTCGCATCAAGCAGACAGTATGGTAGGTACCTATTTACCTAACAATACATAAAAAATATTTCCTGAAAAGTTTACCGTTTGGTGTAAAACTTGAATGTACGAGTAAATACATATTTCATTATCCATGTGTTTGAGTTCGTAAACTCAAACACATCCCGAAACACAGTCATTTCAATAAACATTACCACGAAGGTTGGTATCGGAAGCTACTATAAGAGACAACAATGGCATTAGCGACAGGGCTGGTGATTAATAAACAGGTGTATGCACAAGGTTACGTATTCGACTTGAATGTAATTGCATGATTGAGATAATTACGTTGCGGGCTCTGCGTAATACTATACAAATGTAGTACTTTTTTTAACGCGCTTAGCCGCTTATATTAGCTTGGACTGTGACATTGTAAGACGATCTATATTCACACTTACTGATTGTGGTATCGATCAGCGACCAAGTAGACACAAACAGTAAGAATACAATCATATTTTTCCGAAATATCATATCCTTTCGATTTTAACAAGAGCGGGACTATACTATAGGTATATTTGTAATTTGAGAACATTATATAAAAATAAACACAAACTCACTTCTGATTATAGTACAAATTTGAAAGATCTTTTATTTATACTATAAAGCTAATTACAATTGACTTGCATGATGATGGAGATTGAAGGTCTCTCCACAATTCCTAACAGTAAGGCCATGACGTGAGAGCTTAATGGGTCAATAAGCTTTATGGCAGTGCAGCGTGTATTTAATACTCTTTTACTTGTCCATACTAATATGCAACTTTATTTGAGCGTGTGTTTGTTACTTGTCAGGATTAAACTGCGGAACGGAACGCAATGAAAGCTGACACGGTAGTAGTCAGATACCGGGAGAGGAATGAAAGGTAGTTTTAAGATTAATGAAATTTGAACAAATCAAAACACAGGGTACGCTTCTAAAACTTTTTACTCAAAATAAAATATAACTGGTAGTCGATGGACAAACAGAAGAGAAAAAGATGCTGAGCTGTTTTGTTTATTGCCTATTTGTAAATAATTAATAATTGTATTCGATATTCATGATGATAAATCGAATGTTTATCAGTTATATATTGATACTAGCTGCTGCCCGCGGCTCCGCCCGCGTGGAGTCAAATAACGTAGCCTATGTGTTAATCCAGATCATAATCTATCTACATGCCAAATTTCATTCAAATCCGTTCAGCCGTTTAAGCGTGAAAGAGCAACAAACATCCATACATACAAACTTTCGCATTTACAATATTAATAGGATTTTACTAAAAATAAAGTACCAACATGTTTTTATGTAATAAAATTGTAACATAATAATGTACTTAGTATAGGAGTTGTTGTTAAGTAGTAGAGATGCGCCAACTGCACATTTTAACGAGTATTACACGATTTTATCTTTACTGGACCGAGTGCTCGGCCAAGTTACTCGGTTCTGTTTAGGTAGTGAGTGGAGTGAGCGAGTGGTACCTCGTCGCTATAGCCTGTCGCAGTTATTCGTGCCCCGAAGCCAGAAACCCAGAGTGCTTAGTGTAGCTGTATCATAACATGCTTCTATTAAATTTCTAATATTAACTTCTATGTTTTATACCATGTTCCAGAGTATTCCTATATTTTTGTATGCGATTCAAATAATTAAATGTAAATTACCTATGTATGTATACCTTCACGCCAGGTAGCTTACGGGTAGGCAGAGAAAATCGAGCGCCACAGGACTCGATCCTTACACACCTCACTCGCTTCTTTAGCATTCATTGCTTTTCTCATGTATTCTTATGCGTGATATTGAAGTATTTTTCAAATTTTACGTAACAACCCTAAAAATGCCGAAACATAAAGTATTCTAAATTGTCAGTAGAGTTGCAATTTCAAAAAATATTCTATTATACTTCCATACTCGCTGCATTATTATTTCAAATACATATTATATATATCAAGTCGATATTGTATAAAAATAGATTATGAGCTGGCGGCACTCGGGTTAGAGGAATGTATATATTTTATAGTACCTATGTCGGAGAATAAACAAACGCATGGTTCGCCAACTGTAACCTATGAACGCCTGTACTACTAGGAGAGGTATATTCGTGTATTGCCACCGCGACTGCAAATACAGCAATTTCTCGGAAACGTACTGATAACTTCTCTAATCCAAGGAGCACAACACTGCATTTTGTTATACGGAAAGAAGAGGTCTAATTGCCAGTTTTTAAAATATTTTGTGCATCATGTATTTGGATGAACCATGTGAATGTGCATGTATAAAAATATGTTTACCGTCAATAAACCCACAACACAAGTGTTGCCCGTTCTTTATCTAGGTAAGATAAATGAAATAAACTTCATATCGCAAATATTAACATCGAAACTACAATGTTCTATGACGTCGTAGGCACTGTACTTTGAACTGCTCAATCTACTGTTATAAATGTATATATGCTGTGTATATATGTTTACCAGGAAGATTAATTTTCTATTTATAAAGAGCTGACCCTTATGCACCGTCCGGTTAAATAGGCGGACATCAGTTTTTTTAATTGTTAATGGTAACGTAATCTTGCGATGGTTCCAAGCTTGATAGCTACAAAGTTTTGAAATAAAAAATTGACATTCGGTTTTGGTTTTCGGCAGAGATCCTTCCCTACCGAAGCTGAAAACAATTACTATTATACTAGATATGGTTGTGCACAATTCATGAAAAAACCAGTTGAGAATGGGCAGCAAGCTTGCATTGCCAGAGGAACACCTGGCTCGTCAATTATATAACAATTCAAAATTCGGCCGTTTTGACCATGTTCCTTAAGAGATAGGAACGGTGTTCCTGAACATTCCTATTCTACTTTTTTATGTAGAATCCGGATCTGAAGTCAAGATTCGGAAAAAAAAAGCGACGAAAAACGCACAGACAAACATATAGAATTCATATAGGAACGGTGTTCCTGAATATATACTCAATGTGTAGCATTGAGTATATTTTAGATAGAGTTATTTAAAAGAAAATTATTAAAATAAAACCTCCGATACGCCGGGCTTTTGTCGTTCTGTTTAAAACTTTCCATTCATTTCCTAAATGTTGCATTTACCCGCAACAGTTAGAAAATAGTATGTGCGTGAATTCACACAGGTACTGTAAATCCATACGAATACTGAGGGTTGCATATGATAGAAAGCATTATGCACATCCAGTAGTAGATACAGTATAATTATGATGGTACTACACCAGCCGGCAAGCAAGCATACGGACCGCTTTGTGCGGCGTGCTGACAGTAGCCTATGAACACTGACAATACATGAAGCATCGCTAGCGAGCCCTTGCCAACGCAACTGCTCCATAGTAATTCACTGCTAACGTTACGAACACAACGACCCTCCAGGGATATGATATTTGTGTGTAGTCTTCTGTAAGATTTCTCAAGTAGGACTACTTATGAATATCGCTGTGTCCTATCTCTCTACCCTCTAAGTATAGCAAGTGCATCATTCGTTACTTGGCAGGAGCCAACAAGTAGACTACAGGTGCAAAAGAGGTTGGGTTTGGCAAAAAGGACTGAAAACTGTAATTGTTCTTTTACGAAATGATAGCGTACTGCGTGGTTTCAGAATGTTCTACTATGAACACAGGTTGTGTAATGATTATTTTATATACAAAACGTTGGGAGGCATACAAGCGTACAGCCCACCTGATGTAAAGCGGTTACCGTAGCCTGTGAACACTTGCAATACATTAAGCATCACTTGCGATGACACCTCTGCTGCTAACACAGCAACTCCTTAGGAGCTTACTGGTGACTTCACTCACACACAAGAATACAACAACCCTACAGGGAGTTTGGCTGCAGTTTTCTGTGACGTGGAGGTAATTTCCCAGAGGGGCTGCTTTGATGCGCCCTACCTCTCTTAAGAACACCCAGACATGCGATACAGACATATTTCTGCACGCAAATGTTTGTCCTGTGTGGGAATCCAACCCACGAGCGTTAGTGTCAAAGTCGCATCATTCACCACTGCACCACCGAGCTCGTTATCCCCTGAATTCCCTGCTGAGTATTTCTTGTCAGAGTACTGCATCAGGTGGCTTTTTAACCACCTCGTGGCCGAAGACAGCCCGGCCCATACGCATCCGCCTGCGGATGCACGAACCGAAGAAGAAGAATCACCTCGTGTCGGCGAGTACAGATAAAAGTTTGAAACAAAGAAGGTCAGACGGATATTTGAGAAATGTCCGGGTGGCTGGGGCGGACTAGAAAACTTATTTTGATGTTTTTCCGCGAAACAAATAAATTTTAACATGTGATTCGAAGGATTAAATACGGATCTAATTAACAGAACTAATTCCGAACGTCAAGATTTTGGTGGATATTGTGTACAGAAACGTTTAAAAAACTTTATTAAATAATATATCACTTAGATTAAGAAAGTATCTTAGCCTTAGTTTAAATACCTGTAGTATTGCTCCGAGTTGTTGTTGGGCCACAGTAACATGACACCAACAGGAGATTCATCAGGTGCGAGCCGCCTCTCCTTGCACTCCCCACTGACGACATCTCCGACAACCTACATTAACATAAATAATATATAAATTTTTAATAATGGATAAAATAATGTAATATAATATCATTTATTATCAAAAATAATTCGCTCAATATTGTTGGCAGAGTAGACAATGAGAACAATAGTGTCACGGGAAAGGGAAATATCATCCTATATACGTCTAGAGATAAACATATTAAATCTAAAAAAATACGCAGAAGCTAAAACCAGCATAAAACAATGGACGGTGATTTTCTAAAAACAAGAAAATAGAATTATCTTGTCACTTTACACTATTCTCAAGTCAATTGAGCAATATACAATTTACAGAGGAAGTTACAAATGGCATCCAACTTTTAGTGAGTCATTTACAGTACAATACAAAAAAAAAATAGATGACAAACATCAGTGGCACGTCAATCATGAGTAATATGTTAATATATCTTGATAATTATCATCTTACATAACACCATTAACAAGATTTATTGAAAGGTTCATGCCGCTCTTTATATTTACACACTTTATTATCTACAGAATAATTTAAATAAATTTTAAAAATATGTCATACTAGCGGCGCCTGGCGATTTCATATGTGTTTCTTATTTGTCAACCAATTTAAATAAAATGAACCTTAATGTCAGCTCAAGTCCGTAACGTTTTTCACCGGTAATAGTATTCCCATATAAAAGTTTGTAGCAAGGTGTTATTATACAAATTATGTCAAATTCTGTGCTGGAATCCTGAACATTTAGGGGATAAGAGACGATTATTTTCTAAAAAGTTCTTTACATTTCCATAAAGCTCTACAGTACTCAGACAAATACGAAAAAATATTTTTGGGAATAAACATATAAGAATAAAGGTAAAGAATATATTAAATGAAAGCCGCTTCAAAAACAGCACCACGCATTTCGTTTTCATCGGCGTACTCGGAATCAGACTAAAATTTAAAAAAAATATGTACGCTGGGAGTAAACGTATCGGTAATTTTAAACCAACGTGGAGTAACACATTTTATCATCATGAGATCCTCAGACCTGTTCAAAGAGAACCAGATCATTAACTGACTCAGATGATGTACTAAAATGTAAGAACTTGATATTTGTAACGATGCCAAATTTCGAAGACAAAAATCCATAGAAGGTCAGGTCAACTCTTATTACAATCATCAACAAAAACACTGAAGGACAGTTATACAAAGTCGGAAGGAATAGAAGCATACAGACCACTTGATGCAAAGCGATTACCGTCGCCTATGAACGCTTGCAATACGTTCAGCATCACTTGCGCGATGCTACCTTTGCTGCTAACAGCAGCATCTAACAACATTTATTTAATATAGCAACAGCAACTAACTCCGTAGGAGCTTATTGGTGACCTCACTCACACGTAGGAACACAACAACCCTCCAGGGAGTTATTATTTCGCTGTGGTTTTCTGTGAGGTGGAGGTACTTCCCCAGACGGGCTGCTTTAATGCGCGCTACCTCTCATATCGATGCAGTCAAGTACATAGCTTATATAAATAACTCTTGCCTATAACTTGCTACGCAAATATTATTTATCGCTTTATCATCAAAAAAAAAGTAATACTCTCTTGTTTCTTATATTTTTTTGACCTATATGAATTTATGAATACATAAATGACTGAATTTTTGGTGACAGACCGGAGATGCGGGGAGGAGTGATGTGACGCAACCGCATGTTTGCTTGACGCACTCCGCATTCATCCCTACACCACGCGAGTTCCGACAAACAAACAGTGACGATACACATGACATGTAAAAACTAGAGTTTGAAATGTAAGTGGAAACAATTGGTACTTTGAACATGACTGTTAAGAACATGAGATGCCTGAATGCCTTTTTAATCTCGAGTTAATAAAACAATATACACAACTTTCTCGCATCATACCTTTTCATTCAGAACAACTTTCGGACATAAAAATAAACTTAACTATTCATCAATATTTCATATTGGCTTACTCGGCATGATCACTCAGCCAAAGTTCTCCCAAAAGACTACAGCATTAGTATATGTATATCTTCACGCCAGGTCCCTTGCGGGGTAGGCAGAGAGAACCGAGCGCCATAAGACGCGGTCCTTGCACACTTCACTACAGCGTTAGGTTTTTTAGAAAAGGTGTAAAGAGGCTTTTACAGTAACGCCACTGGTGTACTAATAGGTTACGGCAAGCCCTGCTTACCGCCGGCAGGTTGTATGCTGGTCTGCCACCTTGGTGGTATAAAAGAAAAATATCCAAAACTACGTTAGAATACAACAGCAGACCTCTGCATTTTAAACACTGTATTTTTAACATCCTTTTTTTACCCTTACCCTTTTCCCTACACACACATTTTGCTGAAAGACAGATTTTGATGAAATTTTTAGCCAATTTTCAGATTAGATCAGAGGGTGATCCTGTGAAGTTTGGTAGCAAGAAGTCGGGACGGGTCGATACGAAAATATAAGTGAAATTTTCGGAATCTTTCCCAAGTCAACTGAAGAAAATTTTTCAACAATTTTTGATTTTTTGGAATAAATATATGAAAATGTTCGCCGCACTTAATATTGTACACGATGTATGTACGGACATTGTGTCTTTCTTCTTCTCATCTTCGTTGGTCTTTCGCCACTTCAATAGTATATTGTTGAAATATACTACATCAGACAGTATCAAATTAATTAAAAATATTAATAAGCAATCGAGTATTTTCATTCAATAAATCAACGAAAACGATGTCCAAAATTCTATCTATATATAACTTCACGCCAAAGCAGTACTAGGTAGGCAGTGAGAACCGAGCGCCACATGACTCGTTCCTTTCACATCTCACTCGCTTCTTTAACATGCACGTTCGCCAGTTTGCAGGGCTCCTGACACCACTTTTTGATCTCAATCAATCTCAAAAAAGTCAATGTAAAAATTTTTTGATTTTTAAAATGTGGTTGACAGCTTTCCGTATGTTTGAGTTGACATATAACTCTTATGCAACGCTTTGTGCCCGGAACACTGTTTTCCTATTTGTCAAGTTACCCCAAAATATGATACCATATCTGAGGATAGATGCCACATGAGCGGTTACCGCTGTAGAGGTATTAACAATTTTTCTGAGCATATACAGTGCATAAGAGAACCGACAGATTTTTGCGCAGCCGGCCGCATGCATTAATTCATAATTTTACAATTAATTAAGACAAAAAATCTGTAAGTGAATGTGCTTTACCTTGGTTAATTAGGAACATACCTCTGCCAACTCATACGGTCCTCCGGAGCCACTGTTCAGGTTTAGTTTGTCGGCAATGCAACAAACAATTTCTTCTGAGCTAGTCTGCTTGGAGGCTTCCACAGAAAGGGCCTCATATTGTGCAGACAGGGCACCCACAAACACCTGTCACAGGAACATACAATTAATGAACTGGATATTTAAGAACAGTTTAGGGCAATACCTACTGTATTTTAGGGTGTTACTTGCTCGCCATAATCTTTAATTCCAGAAAGAAACTCACTTGCATTTGTGAACTTCACTGATTAGCAGACAGGGTTTTGGTGAACTATAGGTATGCAATGTAATATTTAATTAGGAACAGAATTTCTGGGGATTACAGCAAAGTAACATTAAATGGCGCATTGTTGTGTTCCTGTGAATGATTTACTAGGAAGTCTAAGAGGAGGTTCATTAGTAACAGGAGGTTGACGAGTTGCAAACTGAACTATTCGTATCGCAAGAGTTAATTGGCGAAGGTAACGGTCTTCCATCAGGTGAAATTTATGATTCTTTGTCACCAAATCTGGTAGAAAATGTATATTTTATACATCAATCTATGGAGATTTATTTATACATAGATGACAAATCTCTACACACTTAAATAAGTTTTAATGTCGCCCAAAGAGGTTGTTTCATTCCTTAGTTAGAGAATAATTATCATGAGAATAACATGTCACAAGATGTGGTATGTTGTGAGCGCATCTACATTCGTCAACTTTGTCCAGTACTACTGCCCAGGATAAACACATGGAGAGAACACATGAACATCTAGTATTACCTCATATTCATGGCAGCATTGAACTTAATCAGATACGTGTGATGGAGTCATTCCACACTAAATAAAAAATAATATAAAAGCAAAAATAAGATTTCTTACATGCATTGAATTAAACAATTTTTAACGGAAGTATCGCGTATTTTATTTATTTTGTTGAACCTGACGTTTCGAACGCTTTGCAGCGTCCGTGGTCGCAGGAAGACTAAGGTGGTATTTGTCTTACATTAGTTATTCAATTATTACATCTACCGACATGGATGGATTAATTATATATGTTCCGATTCTCACAAAAATCGCTCACAGTGTCCGAACATTTTTTAGATCTTTGGGTTTGGGATTTGATTATTTTTAGGACTGGATCCCATTCCATTCTTACATGCAATTTCATATTTTAACAATTTCAACATATAGCATACTATCGTGAACTTATCCACTCCTCCACCACCACGCCAACCCTTACTCCTCCGACCGACGAGATTCAGGTCTCTTTTAAAAAAAGGATTTTAGAGTATACTCTGCTCCTCTCTCCTCAACTGCGGATTAGCGGAGGCTACTGTTTTCAAGCTGCCTGAAGGCCATTGTAAGTTGATTTTTTGTTAAATTATTAAATAAATAAATATTGTTGGACAAATTACACAGCGCCATCTAGCCCCAAAGTAAGCAAAGCTTGTGTTATGGGGACTAGACAACTGATAAACATACGTAAATACATTTTTTTTTGTAAATACATACTACACTAGCTGTGCCCGCGACTTTGTCCGCGCGGAATAGTTTTTTTTATTATTTATTTATATTTTATTTATATTAATAAAAATAAATAAAATTTCTAAAATAAAGGTAGTCCAAGTTACTCCTTATTACATCAGCTATCTGCCAGTGAAAGTCCCGTCAAAATCGGTCCAACCGTTTCAGAGATTAGCCGGAACAAACAGACAGACAAAAATTGTAAAAATATTCATTTTGGTATATGTACCGTGTATATATCCATATGCATTTAGTAAAAAGCGATTATTTTAATATTACAAACAGACACTCCAATTTTATTTATCTGTATAGAAGATAGAAAATACCCAGACCAAGACAAACAGATATGTTCATGCACACAAATGTTTGTACTGTGTGGGAATCGAACCCCCGAGCGTTGGTGTCAAAGTAGCGTAACAGCGAGTTCCACCACTGCGTCACCGAGCCCGTCATTAAATTCAATCATTAAAGTCAATTATTATAATGGTTGAGGTTCTTTTCTAGGCAACCTCAGCAAATGGAAAGGCATGACACTAATTACAGAAAGGGTTTAAAAAGCAAAGTTTACATCAGGCGCCAGCCACACTCCTTCCATAATATTGCTTCGAATAGTCCAGCGATGCCTGGATATTTAATCTCAAGGAGAGTAGCAAGAAAACCACTTTAGGGGTCAGGTGTAGCAAATTACAGTTAACTTAAATTTAGTTGAGTACAATGGCTTATACTAAAACTTACTGCACCCCTATATTCATCTATCAGCAAATTATTTCTTAGGTAAGGTTTTGAATTTAGATAATAATCATTTCTAAGAGAAAATCTAAAGTTCAATCAAGCCACTAAGGTTGCAAGTTACTATGAGGTCAAGTTACTATGGGTCAAGTTACTAAAGCTTCAAGTTATACTCCAATAAAACTTTAAGGTCATGGATATAGAGCGCCTGAGAGGATGTTGGTTGCCTGGATTGGATTCAGATATGGTCATCCAGTGACATAGATGTGAAAGTTAAAAGTTTAATTAAGATACACATAAACTTATATGACGTTAATGCACCCATCTGACCTGTGCGAGTAAAACATTTTCCTGCCTCCTTGCTTACGCCGTCCATCAAATGTGCAATGGGAAAGAGGGATAAAGTTAAGGCTAGATAAAGAAGAAATCCTACAGATGAGAACCTCACAGCCTATAGAACACTTTGTAACATCTGCAACAGAATGTGTAGGCATGAAAAGCCGCTATATACACACATTTAAAAATAGATATTATAAGCCTTTTCCAAATCAATGAAGGCGTAGAATTTTACGTCTGGTTAAAGCTTACTCAACAATACACTTTAAGGAACAGACATGATCCACAAATACCATCCCCTTTCGAAACCTCCTATCCCAAATCAGTTCCGTTACTGATATCACTTTTCCAATCTGTATTTTGCATAAAATTTGCCTACTACACTCAGGAGACTTATACCACGATCATTAGTACATTCCTGCTGTGAACCTTTACAGTGGCACAATCACGGTCATTACCCAGTCACCTGGTACACAGCCAGGTCGTCCGCATAGGTTAAAAAAAAGGTACTAGGCCTATTACGACTCCTTCACCAGCTTTGAGCATTTCTACAGATATATAATTATCCTATCAAATTTTACCCATTTTCATTCTTTTCATTGCACTCAGTATCTCTTCCATGCTAATATCATTTTTTCAGTTACATTTGTTTCTGATTCGCATCTTCATTTCTATTCCTCATATAACTTTTCTATGTTATCTGTAATACACATCCATTTGAATTCCTTATCACAACTACTTCTGAATTTCCAGATTTGACTCGGGCTATAACCCATTGGTACTTAAACATAATTTCTTTGTTTCATTTACTGGACAATGTATGGCTTCGTTACTAGAAGTGTTGTAATGGTTACCTATGGTAAATGGGTGGTAAGGTTGATATTTGGTATTTTGCAATATATACATTTATTTTAGATAGAGTAAAAGAATGCTTAGAGGCGAGCATAATAAATAGTGACTATATTAAAAAAAATTAAAGTAAAAGTTTTAGAATCTATTTAAAATCTCCTCAATAACAAGAAAACTTTCATGACTGCTATTAAGATAACAGTTAGTTTTAAAAAAATACTAGTTGTGATCATGTAAAAATATTAAAATTGATTTACTCGATCAGATTAATTGTTATTTCAGTTTAGTTAACAGAAATAACAATTTAATATTTGTTGTATCTGCTCACAAATAATGTTTCTTGCTTCAGTAATTGCCAATCTGCTTCATTGGAACAGGTCAGGACATCATGAATTCAAAGACAACTTGCCAGTATTTGAAAAATAATAATTATTAACAGTAATACTTGTAATGTAGTATATGAACAAGGTGTATGAAACGGTTCCCCAAAAATATATTTAGCATATCAATCTGAGATGTATGTAAGATGGCATTTGCTCAGGAACACTAAGGTTACACATGACTGTAAGTTGCTCTAGTCCAATCTTACGAGCTGTAAACACACCGTAAAACCAACCGACAAACTTAAAACTGCAGTAGTTATGATTGTAAAATCTTTGTGATCGACCATAGCCACCAGACCCAATCCAATTAATTTGACACAAGGGCCAGATTCAATCTAATGAGGTGACGAAAATTGCCTATAAAGAGTTAATCTGTTCATACCCAAAGATTTCTATATCTATAAACTGAATTAGCATTGTACTTCTAAAATGGCAAAACTCCCTTGATAAATAATTCCTAATACATCCATAACTTGATCCTATTTGATCTATTTACGAAAATAGCAAGATATCGATAAAGACATTACACCTAAACAAGAGGTTGACAAGAAAGCTACTTGCTCAAATGACGATTAAGCAGTACGCCTGAAATGAAAAATGGTGCTCTCCAGTATTGAGCAATCTCAACAGCACACGCTGTCTATAGGACACGCTGTACCTTTCCCTGTGGTTTAAGGTTTTTGTTTATATTAGCTCAGCATAATGGTAAGCGAAAAGAGGAGCAACCAATTGCAGCGGCAACTGACAAAAGACTTCAGTGTCCTGTCAGTTGATACTGCCAGGCCCGCAAGATTTCTTCACACTTCGTTTGACGGATCCCATGTTGTAGGAAGGAGGAAACACATGTTGCATGCAAGTTCTACTTTTCAATGGTACTACAGAGATAGGAGTTGCCGAACAAAAAGGTGTATGAAACGGTTCCCCGAAAATATATTTGGCATATCAATCTGAGATGTATGTAAGATGGCATTTGCTCAGGAACACTAAGGTAACATCAGTAAAAAAAAGGTTTTTAATTATTCACCATGCAAAGTATTTGCTAACAGACCGGCTAAATAATTGGGCGTTTGGAGGTGAATGCTCTCTGTGTAGAAAACAGCTAATTCCATGTATTGTGTGTTAGGATCCATTATTAGTTTTGCGTTTCAAGCTATTTACTTAAAAAAGAACCATTTTCTGTCTAGAAAACTTGACTTTGCATTGAATTATAAAAAAATATCAAGAAAGAAAAAAATCTGAAAGAAATTCTAATAGAATCTGAATAATTATGATGAGCATAATGCATTCTATCTGCAAAAGAAATCTAAATAGTACATTGTTTCCCTCGAAACATCATACATACTTTTTTTCTAATGCTCTTCGCATAATATTGCTCAATATTTGTGTTCTTGTATTATAACAATATCATGGATACAATTATTCTTTGTATTAATTATTAATAGAAATTTGTAACTTTTAATAGTCTTTAACTTCATTTGTCAAAACTGCCTCTTTCTCATTTAAAAACAGTCAGAATAGTGCTGAATTATTACATATTGTTTATGATACATTTGAAAGAGCACAAGTGCAAATATAACCTTTCACTATGCAATAAACTGGTAATGACATTCCATCACTGAAATACTGCCTTCGAAAGAGTTGTTATTCAGTTATATTTTTCTATAAGCTCATGGCATTTATCTTTTCCAGTAGGGCTACTTAATGTTGAAAAACTTATTACAGAAATCAATCCATAATTTTACTACCTATGGAACAGCTGTGGAATAAATATGATAATGATATTTTTAATCAGTGTTTGTTTATAATCTCTGGAATATAGTTAGGTACATTACAACAAAATTAACACACAATAAAAACATTGCTCTTAAAAAATTTCAAACTGAGCATTAACAAAATTTGAAAAGTGTGTTAGCCAGCTTAATTATCATATAGGACTTGCTTTTTAACACAATTGACAATGTAATCCAAAATCCTGTGAAATCCTCTCATTTATGCGGCTATTCAAAGCTTACTTATGACAACTGTCAAAATTTACAAATTCTAGCAAAGTACAACAACAAAACAATTCAATCAAAACCTTATGCTCACTTTAGCAGTATAATAAAAGTAAAGTATAAGGATTATCTTGAAAACACTGGCCTTCGCCAATCCGCATTTGAGCAGTGTGGTGGAGTATGCTATTAACCCCTTCGGTTGAAAGCAGACCCGTATATCCCTGCAGTGGGATGAGTAAGGGTTGATATGAGATGATAAGGAATATATAGAGAAAGGCTTAAAACTGAATGAGAATAAAACATAACTAAGAGAGGTAAGTAAAAAGAATGCAAGCATGACAGTTGATGTCTGTATATGGCAGAAACTGTATGAAAATAGAATAACCACAGTTGTAATGGAAGGATTGCACAAAATCTGTGGTGTACCATATTCACAATGATGGAAGAAACAGCAATTGATATGAAAGAGAGTATCGGTGTTAAAATAAGAAGAGACATTCTCCAATTGTTAAGACATGTAGAAAGAATGCAGGAAAAAATAATGCTGAAACAGATATACATTGTGAAAGTGGAAGGTAACAGGAGTACAATTTCCATATCAAAATGACAGTAGAATAGTGTTACCAAACATCCCTATTAAAATTAAGGATTTTAATATGAAATTGAGTATAAAAATCATGTTTTTACATCATTTCTTTTAGAAAAAGTGAATCACACTAGTAATAAAGAATAATATGACAGTTTTGTTATCCAAAGTACTATTTGCAAATTTAAATACAATTCAATTATTTTCCATGTTTGTCCCCAATTAGATTGGAATGAGCCCACACACACACACACACACATCTACACTTGATGCAGGACGGCAACACAGCTTGTATTCCTGCTCCTGGAGCGAGTGTATGTAACATGTACCTTGTTTAAAAGTAACTTTGAACGAGATCAAAAATCATATAGACTGTGTGCTGTATCAGTAAACTGAACATAGTGCAACTTAGTGGGAATATTTCATCCCATAGATATTCCAAAGCTTTAATATCTTAAGATATATTTTAATATTGGTGATTTTTCTTGTAAGTATCCCTTCAGTTGAGCAATACTTTAAACTTTACTTCTGTTATCTATTGTATCTATTGTTGTAGTACTGACCTGCACAATGTATCTGTAATTCTCAGCCATCCTGTGACATTGTCCTCAATTTTGTGCCCTAATCAATCTCCAGATAACTTCACTGCATGGCCTCCATTGACCACTTGCTTCGCATTCTCATGTGTGATTTTCTGCATGTTTTGCTTTGTTTTTTTCTTCACTGTTCAGTTACTTTCATCTGCTAAAACATCGCTTCATAATTATCAAGCCAAAAAGCCATCCCCCCAAATTAATATTGAAATATGCAAGCATTCGGTATAATGCACCTGACCCCCAGTGAGAAGAGCAGGTTGAATTCAACCGTGACAAGTACGAAAAATAATGAAAATACAAAGCTATCGTTCCCTTACAATAACTACTAGATTATCACCCTCTTTGGATTTTTTACATTCTTGAGTTTATATACGAGTTTTACTACAAAACACAAAGAGAAATCACAGATTGGGGTCACATGCTGATTGAATACAATCGCGGAGCTTACTCCAAGTTATTATTTGAGTATTTCTTTGTTTCTAAGTTTAATACACACCGTCAAGATTTTCACTTTGATAAACACCAGAAAACTGCTGTTTAAATTCAACTTATTATGAGTAAAAAACAACACTTTAGATATAAAACTGAAGCGAAATCGGTGTCTTCAACAACCTGTTATTTGTCAAACACAAGTCTCAGTAACACACTGCAATATCGTATTAATTGAATATTCGCAAAAATAAAAAGAATAAAAAGGATATGCACTGCTTCTATACAGGATATAATGTACATAACGTATTTCAATAATCGAATTTGTTCATAGAAATGTAATCTATTGAACCACCATTTTTATTTGTGTCGAGTCGAGTTGAATCGTGTGACAAAACCTAATTTCAAAATACAGTGTAAATACAAAGACATGTACGGTTTATCACTTCTTCTTAAATTACCAGCATGATAATATAGAATATAGACTATCCATCATAGAGCTCAGGATTGTTCGTCGTTTATGTCTTTGGATTACAGCGTTTAAGCACAATTTTGGTATACTCATGTATGCGCTTTTCGACTTACCTATGATAATATAAAGCGTTTTTGACTAAAATCATGAAGAAAACACAAGAACATATTCTCTTATTATCAATATTTTATTATATTTTTACTTTGTCTAATTTCGTGGAAAAATACTCTATATATTTGACTTAAAATTACTGTACTCTATCACAGGAATTCTCTCTGCGCTATCTAAAAAAATTGACTCGACGTAAAGATATAGATAGATACTACCCAGCAGGGTGAACTCAGATTCAACAGCTAATAAAACAAAATGTTCTGTTGCGATATTCACATTGCCTTGGGAAGCCACATTCGAAACGGAATCGAAAAGTTTTCATTCTGATTCCATACATTTTCAATTTTTCGAATCAGATTCGAATATAGTGTTACGAGACAATGTGAATACGCCCACTGAAGTACAGTAGTATCATTAGCTTAGCATTACAATATTTTATTTTAGGAAACATATCATAACAAAATTAGAATTTGCCTCAAAAATGTTTTTTTTATACAACGTCGGGAGGCATACAAGCATACCTGATGCAAAGCAGTTACCGTAGCCTATTAACACTTGTAGTATATAAAATATCAATCGCGCGATGTCTCCTCTGCTGCTTACACAGCAACTCCTTAGGAACTTACAGGTGACCTCACTCACACGGAGAAACACAACAACCCTCTAAGGAGTTGGTTTTTGGCTACGGTTTACCGTGAGGTGGAGGTACTTCCCCAAACGGGCTGCTTTGACGCGCCCTACCTCTCTTAAAACATCCAGACGAAGACAAACAGACATGTTCATGCACACAAATGTTTGACTTGTGTGGGGATCGAACCCACGAGCATTGGTGTCAAAGTCGCAATTTTCACGACTGAGCCATCGTCAAAAGTTATGACAAAATTATTCAGTTTCGCAAAGTTTTTATTACACACCAAGCAACTGCTAAAAATATATTTTATCACTTCAGT
Organism: Pyralis farinalis; assembly: GCA_947507595.1. Taxonomy (NCBI): domain Eukaryota; kingdom Metazoa; phylum Arthropoda; class Insecta; order Lepidoptera; family Pyralidae; genus Pyralis; species Pyralis farinalis. The sequence goes on from OX382274.1 coordinate 22,287,452, forward strand.
AAACTATTATTGTATTGTCATTAAATGATAGGATAAGAAATCAGAATCTTCAATGGGGTGAAATAATGTTTCAAATAAAATTTTATAATACCTATTTCCTTGTAGTGCCTCTCAATGTTTTTTGAACTTTGACTGGCTACAGAGGACTTGCCTACATTTCTCGAAAAGATGATTATGATACCTATCCAGAATGATGGAGATAAGAACCGTATCCGAAACTATAGGCCAATATTAGTACTACCAGCATTATCAAAGATACTTGAAAAGTAATTAAGCACGTTTAGTAAATTACCTTTGCTTTATCCTTAGGCTTAGGTACGGGATCAAACATAACAAATTCGGAAACGCTACGAAGAACACTTTAAGACGCACATTTTTGGTTTTGAGGTGGTAGATGTGTCTCAGATGCATTACTACCTCCAACTAGTATTGCGACAACACAAGTGTTGTCATAATACCAGTTGGAACGACAATTCGTTGGGAAAAAACTATAGCTATCTTTGAGACCTTAATAAAGCTTTTGATATAGTCTCTGTCTCAATCTTACTGCAAAAACTAGAGAGCAAGTGTATTGCTTAAGATTGAAAAAAATCACATACATGTGTTTTTCATCAGAAACATAGAACGAATGAATGGCGCATCAAAGCAACCCGTCAGGGAAAATACAGTGGGTCACACAGAAAAGTATATCATCTGTTAAAATCGATACTATCCATATCCTACTATATAATATTATAAATGCGAAAGTTTGTATGTATGGATGTTTATTGCTCTTTCACGCTTAAACGGCTGAACGGATTTGAATGAATTTGGCACGTAGATAGATTATGATCTGGATTAACACATAGGTTACGTTATTTGACTCCACGTGGGCGGAGCCGCTGGCAGCAGCTAGTTAAGTTATATATAAGTTACTGCATTTACAGCGCCAGCTTTTGCTATTCACTTAAATGTGTAGCAATCGAATTTAAATACGCAATGGCATTAACGCTCGTTTCTAGCGAGTTATCTTGTTACAGTCATATTTTTGTATTGCTAATATTGATACTATCTGTATTCTGTATTCTGAAAGGTTTTCATGTTGAATATAGCCATGTCCTAGTAGTGTCAAATAGTAGTAGTGGTCAAATGCCATAAAAACCAACTGAAACTTATTGCCACGCTCGGAAGTCCGTGGTTCACATCTCAGATTAGCAGTCAAATTTTATTATAAGATTTGGTTCTTTTCTATTTTGTGAAATCGTTGAAAGAATGAACAGTCAACAGTAGTCTTGAGTAGTCAACTCTTGAGTAGGTAGGGTAGTAAGAAGTAATGTTATTCTTTTACATTTGCTAGAGCACATTTCGCTATTGAGTTGGGTGCACGTACAGGGAAGGGTAGCATTTGCTTTAAATATCATCATACACCATCGTATTACAAGGCAAGGATAACTGTAATCCCTATACACTATAACATAGTTACAGTCTACTATATTTCATGGCCGTGAAGTCACAGACTTCACTTACGTGAAGTTTATTTTTTCAAGTTTTATCCAGTAATTCAAATTATTTACAAGATAAAATTTCCTCGTGATATTTTTACGCAATTTGTACTGCGTAGTGTGGCTTCCAGTTAAATATGATGTTCCATGTAAAAAGCTCGGAAGTCCTTGGTTCTTTTTAACCCCGAGGGGAAAGGCAAAGGGATCTGGCCCATACAGCCAAGTCTTCAGTTTAGAACTATTTGAAAATCTATGTTCCAGCTTCAGGAACTGTGCTGAAAAAATACTTGGGAAGGGTACCTAGCCCCAATTAACCCAGTTAAAATACCACCCGTAAAACGATAGTGATTTTTTACAAAGTTTTCTTGATGAACTTATCCACGTCTTCCAAAAAGTGCATAAATATGTTATATTTGAGTTTTTCATTACTGTATGATTTCACTAGCACTTATGTTACAAAATACTATCGACATTGTCACATAAAACTAATTTTATACTGAATTGTAAAAATTTCAAGTTTAAGAATAAATCTGGCAAATACACAAGAGTATAAACCATTTCTATCACCATTCATGTCATGCCATACATGCTCCACGTCAAGAGTTACGGCATGTTAAAATTTGGCAATAGAGCGTAGTAGTATCGCTTTGGTTACCTACTAGCTTTCTATCGCAGCACCTCCTTAACAGCTAATCTTGCCTTGTATTGTAGTAGTAGTGCACATAAAAATATGCAAAATACATGCAAATCTATTTACCTACTGGTAATACGAATTTCAGAAAATGATTAGGAGAACCGGATCCCTCCGATCTTAAATTATATGAAGCGGACACCCTTACATAATTTTAATCCTCTAATCCTATTCTTTAAGTTAACAAGTATCCATAAATATTTGGAGACTATATAACAGGTACACCTGTACAAAGCCGACTATAACTTTAATAATAATCTACAAGCAGTCTATTATTATTAAATTAACTATCATTTATAAAATAAAATAGACCTGCATAGAAAAAGTGTTCACCGAATCACTATAACCAGCGGAACCGCATGATGTTTCCAATGCTATCATCTGTCAGTACGAGTATTATAATGAATACTGTACGAGACATGCCGCGTGACATAAGAAAGAACATACATAATACCTACATAGACTGCTCAGTCATAACCCTCGTTTTGGTTTTGCCGTCGTAAACAAAGATAGTCTTTACACCAGTCAGTAGTAAGTTCTTATTGTATACTCTAAATTCCGTCGGTTGAATTGAGATTTGAAAGTAGGTATGTCAGCTATGTCATGAGTTTGGGGTCGATGTAAAGTTCACAGGAGTACTGTGCTACTACATATAACATAGATCATAAAATGCCAATACCAGCCTACCAAAAACTAATTAACCTCTTGACTTCGCACTTACAGGTATCCCTCGCTCGCCGTAACTTAGTCTTTTAGCGCTAAATGTAGAAGATAATACTACATTTCACAAGTAAACCTAGTTTGATCATAATATGAAGAAATATAGGCAATTATTGATGTAATGAAATTTAATGATTTCTCAGTATCTTGTGTCTCGTTCGTTTGTTGTAAATAGCTCCGTCGCTTTTTTCCGGCACCAGTAACTGCTATGGTGTCATAACATAACCATCTTGACGTAGTAAATAGATAAATAAAGTTATTGTATGCTACGACGATTTTGAATTAGTAGAACTAACATTAAAATAACAGTTAATAGGTAGTACCGTATAACGGGTTTAATTTCAATTTCATTTAAATTGCTAATTATTGAATACTTTTACCGCATTTCGTATATTAACGTTATTATATAAGTAATATAATATCATCCGGTTTTGCATATTGCGTACCATACCAATAGACAGACTGATAACGTCTCGGATATTTATTGTTTGTTAAATTGTAGTTTTATATATAAATTTATATTTTTTTACGTCCATCGTATCCTATTACGTAAATGGTTTTTTAATTTGAATTGTAGTTTTACCCTCAAACGGGGTGAATGGGCACGAATCTGAACTTTGTGTGCAATTCTATAATTCAATAATACACTTAGACGACCATACGAAAATAGGTGTTTCCTGTGTAAAATTAAAACTAATTTTTTTCTAAGATGTAACATATTTATTTAATCAAAATATTTACCCTCATTAAGTATCTATACATGGCTGCCATCTAACTGGAAGTTTATTTATGCCTTTGAGATAGAACTCTAGGGATCTAGATTCGATAAACTGTGTGAAAGCATTTTGTACTGCCTCCAGAGAAGAAAATTTTTTACCACGTAGAAAATTGTCCAAATCACGAAAAAAATGGTAATCAGATGTAGCAAGGTCTGGCGTATGGTTTCTAACCGCAACTCCTGTACAGTTATAACGGTTTCTCGTGCAGTGTGAGGTCTTGCGTTATCATTCATGGACCAATAATGGTGAAGATCGATTCACGAGACGCGATTGTTTCACTGCCATTTTTGCCATCATTGTTCGAAGTTCGGCACAGTAAACATCTACTGTTATTGTTTGACCATACCTGAGAAAGCTATAGTAAATAACGCCATGAAGAAACTACCAAACAGTTACCATTACCTTTTTATTGGTAAGCTTTGCTTTAGGGCACTGTTGCGGTGTTTTACCTGGATTCAGCCATTGCATTTTTCGCTTACGGTTATCGTAAAGAATCCACTTTTCGTCACATGTCATAATTCGATCCAATATTCTTTCATTTCTGTACCGATTCAACAATTTAACACAAGTTTCAACACGCGTTTCTTTCTGCAGATCAGTCAAATCATGATTCACAAATTTTTCATATTTTTTATCTTATTGATTTGATGCAAATGAGTCAATATTGTAGGTAAGGTAACGTGAAATCATGCCCCTAATTCCTGGGTAGTTTGACTCGGATCGGCTTCCACCATCTCCTTCAATTCAGCGTTATTCACCTGTGTGGCGGTCTTCCACGTGGTTCGTTCTTCAAGTCGAAGTTTCCATTACGATAGCGTTTAAACCAAAAAGGCATGGTGGGTTCATTAGCAGTCTCCTCTCCAAACGCAGCATTGATATTGCGAGCCGTTTCTGCTGCGTCAGTTCCGCGTCGGAAATCGTATTCAAAAAATACTCGGATTTTCGAAGTATCCATTTTTCCCGTCTAAGCCGAATAAAAAAAACAATTGAAATTCGAAAATCAAATGTTGCACATTTTTTAAAAGAAAAACCTCATGGGTAGGTATCAAGTGAAAAAAGTTTTACTCGAAAGTCTCACACCATGAAAATTTAATGTCAATTCAAAATATCTATTACTATAAAACGGCAATTTCATACTTTAAGGCGACACATCGAAAAATTAGACCAACTTTCATCGAATAGTATAGGCTAATGACTAAACTGACGGATCTAAGATTTTAATATAAATAACTTCATTTCTTTATCTTGAATTTGCTTGCTCAAATACGCGATTGTGTAAAATTGATTCGATAATAATTACTTTCGAAAACACCTCCTGAAATTCATTATTTTTGAAATTACAACGAAGTTGTTCTGTTTATACGCTTCAAAATTACTTAAATCTATTAGTAATATCTATGTTTATAATATGGTTGCTGCATATTTTGATAAGTGAAACATGAAATTTTTTAAAAATATTTTAAGTTTCTGACAATTTCTAAGCGATCACATTCGTCTTGGGTGCTACGTGTTTTCGACCTTATTGTGCGGTAATGAGGATTATAAACGCGTTGACTAACTACATCCAGCCAGTCCGGCTGCAGCCCGCTTCGAGGTAATACCTATGTCGACTGTCTGCTCGAGCTCGCTCCATTAACATCGCAACACCGAAGTTTTTATAATTAATAGTTGTAAATATTCAATATTATAGTATTTAGCGTAAGCGTATTATTATTAGATATAAGTAGTAAATAATATTATAGGTTTATATATATTTATTATACTGTTGTAATAATGGGGAACACTAAAAAGAAAATATATAGAATAAAAATACAAAGAAAATGTTCGTAGAATGGCGGAGGCGAACAAGACAAGGTATTTATTTTTTTTAATTATTATATTCATTAAACATATTATAATAACATTGTGTAGACATATTTTTAGTTTTTAGAACAGTTCCTAGGTATGGTTGGCCCCAGTGGCGTGCACTCCATATAGGCAAAAAGACATTGCCTACCCTATCAATTTGATAAATACCATCCGATGTTTCGTTCTGAAACATAGTTTTTAACTAATATTTCGTATCAAAAACAAAAAATTAAAAGCTCCATCTATCGGTATCGGTAAGTTATTAAAGTCATCGCTAGTCATATTCAAATCGCAGCTAGGCGCTACGCTACACTAGCGCCGCATTGGCAGCTTTTTACGGCAGAGACACTAACTATATCTGTCTAAATTTACGTATGTGTGCCGTGTTGTTTATACAAATACTGTAGTGTGCATTCCTATAATTACATTGCCCACAATAACACAAATAACGCACACAATCGCAAAGTATAGACAATGTCTTTTCAGCTGAACTATAACGTAAATCACCGAAGTGTCGCGAGCATTGCTACGTAACTATTTTAAAAAGTAGTTTGCTGCATATAATTATAGTGAAAGATATTGCCATTTCTTTTTTTCGTATAAAATTGATGTTCAATTTTATTTTGATTTTAAAACGGCCGCCATTGTTTTGACTGGTAGCAGACGAAATAAGATTTTTAAGTTTTAAAGTTGATAAATATGATGATATTCACTGCGAAAGTTGTTCATGTGGTGTGTGTAGGGAAAATATATGTTTTCAAAACTATCTCTCGGTGAAAAAAAACAAGTGATCACATACATCATTATTTCCACAAGATTGGGTAACCAAAATCAACATTCTGTATTTTTTGGTAAGTTAATAGCTTTAAAAAAATTCTGCCTACCCTGTCAAAAATCTCTGTGCACGCCACTGGTTGGCCCAAGCTATTTAATTCCTCTTCAAACTTTTTTTTAATTTTGCTTACTTAATAACTCTATATAAAACTGCATTAAATAAGAGTTATTTTTTGCACACCGAACTCCGACTTAGACATTGTACGTAGGTGAAGGTTAGTTTACGTTGGAAATTTATCCAATCAGAAGATAGAAAACCAGTGGAGGTTTTTTTTTTTTTTTGTATTTACCTAACTAATACTACTAAAATAGTATATTTTGATAGTTTTTAAAAAAACTCGGTATGTTTCATGTTAAAGAAGCGAGCGAGGTGTGTAAGTACCGAGTCATGTGGCGCTCACGAGGGATTTAGCGTGAAGATATAGATAGATAGTATACTTATACCCATGGTACTCGTGAAAACAAATAATATTTACTATGAACCAACACTGAAAACACAAAAAAATCATCTATTCTATACATTGTGGTTAGTATTGAACTATTGTACGGATTAGATTTATTTTGCAACATCAGAGATGGTCCTGGTTCTTTCTTCTTAAGAGTTTAATAAATAACAAGGAAACGTACAACAATACAAAACACAGAGTATACATAAGTAAAATACAATAAATGTCATTATACTGAAGTTAAAGTTATGAAACAGCAAGAAAATCATTTGTCACATGTTTTTTTTAAATATGAATAGATTATAAAATCTATTTGTATATATGTATATTAGGGTGTCCCTTATTTTTCAAAGTTTTTATTTTCTAACGCATATGTCTTAGTTTTGTTCATTTGCTTTTAAAACACTCGGAAATTAATTTTTAACTTATTTGGATTACGATAATCCGTGCCGAATTACATCGAAACATGTTCATACAAGTTGCGCGGCAGTGCCGCACGTACTCGCGGTATTCATTTGTTCAAATTCAAAGTCAAAATCTTTTTATTCCGTAAAAATGGCTACATTTGTTTGGAATCGTCACAATTTTTTTCCCTACCGTGCAGTTTATGACTAGGTGAGCACTGATAAAAATACTGCCAAAAAACTCAGGCATCCCTCTTTTGGTATCCAAACAAATTTACATATTTTGTTAATTACATTATAATTGAATCGACTCACTCCCAGGCATTTTTATCATTAATATAGTCAGATACTTTATAATATGCCCTGCTACACAATTTGGCTTTAATAGTAGTTTTAAATTTGTTTATTGACAAATCTCTTATATTGCTGGGAAGTTTGTTATAGAACCGTATACATTGCCCCATAAAATAATTACTTATTTTGTGGAGACGGCTTGCATATAACACAAGATTATGCTTATATCTAGTATTTATGCTATGAGTATCACTCTTTTTACAAAATGAGTCTATGTTTTTATGGACATACAAAAGATTTTCATAGATATATTGCGATGCGACTGTTAAAATATTTATTTCTTTGAATTTTTCTCTAAGGCTCTCACGGGGACCAAGTTTGTAGATAGCTCTTATGGCTCTCTTTTGCAATAAAAAGATGGTGTTAATATCCGCGGAGTTACCCCAAAGAAGAATTCCATATGACATAATACTATGAAAGTAGCTGAAATAAACTATTCTAGCCGTATCAATATCAGTGAGCCGTCTAATAGTTTTCACTGCATAAGCTGCAGAACTTAGTTTTCCTGATAATTTTTCAATTTGTGGGCCCCTTTGTAGTCTGGAGTCAATTGTTATACCCACGAACACAGTTGTCTCCACAGAGGCTAAATTAGTTCCATTAACATGTACATTGGTAGCCACCTGTCTTACATTAGGTGTTGAGAACTTAATTACTTTAGTCTATTTATCATTTAAAAGCAGATTATTAACACTTAACCAAAGAATAACTTTAGTGAGAGCATCGTTAACTTCGTCATAATTACCTAACCGTCTATTAATTTTGAATGTCAGTTATTCTCGTGATTAATACGTAATGTTTTACCTTTTATAAGATGGCACTGGAATTGAGAAGCAATAAATCAAGTATTTTCTTAGTTGGAGACGTAAATTATCAAATAATAGGCGCAAAATTACAGTCTAACCGTCATGTTCTTCCTGTACTTTTTTATAAAATTCGCGAAGTTAAATTGACTGTTAGTGAAAGCGCATACCTAGTCATTCGAGAGTGTATTATATTTAGGGAAAAAGCTAGGATCCCTACCAGAGATATACCTAACTGTGTAAAATAACTTGTGAATCTTCACCAGGAGGGAGTTGCAAAAAATTTCCAAAAAAATACAAGATGTTTACAAGCGCCGTGAGGACTTTCAAAATAATTTAGATAGTTTATTCGATATAGCACACGCTGATGCTTTAGAAGGGATTACAATAGAAGAAGACAAAATATTTATATAAATAATTCAGGATGTTTAGCAGGCGCACAAAAAAAAGTTAGCCGAAAAAGAAGAAAGGACCAAACAGAGAAAATTAAAAGAAGAGAAAAAAAGACATGACCAAATGTGTTACGAGGAAGGAAGACTTTATTACGCCTATGTTAGTTGCAGATTTAGATAGATCTCAATTAAGCATAAGGGATTCTGTCTATATACACCGGGCTGTAGTAGAAGCACTAGATTTTAGCTGTGATGATTTACCGATAAACAAATCGTCTATCAACGCATTAGCACTCAGAGTAGAAAAGATAGAGCGGAATCTATAAAATCAGATTTTCAAAATAATATGTCTAAAATGGTGACCGTTTACTGGAATGGGAAATTGTTACCTGGTCTGGACGTGAGAAGCCCTAAAGAAGAACGCCTGCCAATTTTAATTTCATTTAGAGAAAATGAACAACTTCTGGCTGTACCCAAACTAGAGAGCTCTTCCGGCCAGGATCAAGGTAAAGCTGTGTCAAATCGAATCAAAAATCCACCAAGTCACAAGCAGCCCTGATATCCCAATGTTCAAAAAATTTAGAGACGACTGGAAAACTATTAATCCTGCTGCTATTCAATCGTACACCGATATTGTCACACAACATTTTGGTAATACAATAATAAAAGAATTGTTGATATTTTATAATCAAGAATTACAAAAAAACATTGTACGTGACGATTATCGGGAAGTAATTGAACTATCCATTATATTCCTAGGAGGAGATAATGAGAAAAAAATTAAAATCAGACCTCCTGGATCCTGGCGATGCATCAAGCAAGGTGGATGGCTAGAGCTATTTACTCTTTAAAAATATGTTTGTTGCAATCCCAATCCAAAATTAGCGCCAAGGATAAACGAGTACTTCAAGACGTTTGTTTATTCATAGCGGTTATATATATTACGTGAAATAGCTTGAATGTAGTCTGGTGGTGAAGGCACCAAATCAAGATTTGTGCTTATTAAAGAGGCTCAAGGAATAAAAATTAATTTTATAAATTATAATTTTATCAATTTATTTAGCTACATAACGGTTAGGGTCAAAAACAGCAATTTTTAAAATCTTAGTGATAATTGAATGTTAAATCTAAATATTTTCCATAAATTTATAAATCTATATCATTAGATGAAATTAATCATTATAATTTATTCTTTCGAAGGATACCCTAAAATATTGGTTGTGTTTTTTTCACATTTCGCTGATTGGATTCCAAGTGCTTGATAAATTTTTGGTAAAGGTTAAATTTACATTTAATGATCAAAATATACAATTTCTTTATCATTTAGGCACGCAATCTTTCAGTAGATACCTGAATGATATATTCGTCGATGTTAGGTATGACGCGTGAAAGTTGTGTTGATGCCGTATACCATTTTATGCACTAAAAGTTGCTAAAAGCTTGTAATAAAATGTTTACTCTTCGTGCTCTAAAAAAATAGCATTAAAGGTATAACGTAGAGGAGCTAAAGTGTGTGGTTATAGCCCTTAACTTCTTTGTAAAGAAAAAAAATCCTGGAGGTCACATTATGTTAATGTGTTGCGAAAATTATATAAAAACTAGTAGTAATAGCGGGAATACTTTCTCTAATTCAATCTGATAATTTTATTTCTCTTATTTATTCGAAATAAAAAAATCCTGTGTTTACTCGGCGCTATCAGCCATTATGACACTCGAACATATGTGCCCGAATCAACAAATGGCCCGCTTTAGCCTCTCGATAAACAATGTTGTATTATGTAGCTGGTGTTTCATTCTTCTTAAGGGGGATACATGCCATCCAGTGGCGCCTCAAGGAATAAAATATCGTATCATAGCGTGGAAGATAAACATTATAAAGTCCTGTGTTGCGTGTGTTACAAATACAATAACGTACTTTTACGTCATTAAACCAACAATTGAAATGTTTTGCTTTCGTTGTTATAGGCATAATTGCCAAAAACGGCCTCTTTTAGCACTTTTGCTTATAACAACGATAGTGGAATATTTTGAGTGTTAGTTTAATGACGTAAAAATACTTTACTATCTTCGTAATAAATGCAACATAGGATTTCATAATGTTTATCTTCTATGCTATGATATGATTTTTTATTCAATGAGGGCGTCACTGAACGAGACCTAAGTAAGAACAACATAGATACCGAGACATGTTAACTTGTAGAGATATAAACATAAAACGATGTCATTGATTTCTCTTTCAATAAACTTTTAAAAGTGAATACGTTTCTGTAGTTTTTTATTACTATTATTACTATTGTTTTCCGTCTAGCTTAAATAAATATGTTTGGTTCAGTATGTATAAAGCTAAATAATAATTAAATCAATATTTTTTATTAAATATTGATATTATAATTTTTTTTAGGTGTGACGCGACTCCGTAGCTTTTCTGTTCGTTTGCATTGACTATACATTGACCCCAGGTTACCTATTAGGCGCTAATTTCAAATTTTACAAATCGAGCGTAGAGTGGCACTTGAGGGGCGCGGGGTGATTGGGCGGAGCCATTTTAAAGCTTCACGATCGAGGTGTCGCCTTAACCCCTATAATTTTAAATATAATAAGTTAGTTTACCTTACCTTTTAGATGATTAGCTTTCTAACTAAAACTAGATAAAGAAAGGACATACTTGTACGTTCGACTTCAAAAGTCCATATAGAACGAGCGGAAGTAATCCGCTGGTGGCTAGTTGGCACGCTCATCTATACTTCTATACTATTATTATAACGAGGAAAGATTTGTATGTATGTTATGAATAAACTCAGAAACTTCTGTGCCGATTTCAAAAATTCTTTCACCATTAGAATGCTACAATATAAATGGTTTATAGGCTATAAAATATTTTGAAAATAGTTAGGGATCCGTATGAAAACTTCGATAATGTGTGAAAAAGATACCAAAAAATCCTTATACCGCGCACGCTGCTGAAACAATTGACAATAGAGCAAAGTAATGTACTACAGTTTTATAGAGGACATCAATATCTACAAAAAAGTCCGCGATACCATATGTCTAACTATTACAGTTACGTCACAATAACTACTTTTTCATGTTAAAATATGCTATAGTAACGCCGGTACAAACTAGGCCACATTATTCGTACCTTGGTATTAATCCTTATCCAAATAAATCATTTCGTATTCAAGACTGTTTCAATGCCTGTACGTTACTCTTTGAATTAACGAAATCGGACATTCCATTCCAAAGATATTACGGATTTTGTTCTGTGTTTCAATCCTTGCTTGCGACACCGGCGGCCACGGCGCGTGGCAGCGGGCGGCGCGGCGCACATCTATGAGATAGGTACCCGCGCGGCTCATTCGCGCGCTACCGACGTTGAATGTTTTGACTTTTTCATACCACATTTTTTCTGTTCCAGTTAAAGGGTTCTTTTCAGAAAAGCGTGCCTCAAATCATCACCTTTGTGGCAATCAATTGAAACTCTCAATTTGCGCACGAATATGAGAGCACGTTTAAGTTATGACGGCAACGACAATTTCTCACAAAAATTACTTAAACTTGGAAGCGGAAAATTACCATCTCCAATTGCACATAGTCTCCAAGTATTATTGGATAATGAATTGGCTCAAACTGTTCACAGTCTAGAAATCCTTATAGAGACAATCTATCCCGACATCGAACATCTTACAGAAAGAAATTCGATTGGCTCTATTCGAGGGCGATCGTCTCACCGAAAAACAGCTCAGTAAATGAGATAAACAAAATGATCATTGAAAAAGTACCAGGTGATTTTAAATGTTACAAATCTATTGATAACGTGTGCAACATCGAAGATACAGTGCACTATCTACAAGAATTTTTAAATTCTCTCTATCCCGCCGGCTTACCACCACACGAACTGAAATTAAAAGTAGGTACTCCCATTATGCTGTTGAGAAATTTAAGCCCTCCCAATATGTATAGTGGCACAAGCCTTTTGATAAAGGAATTACGAGACAATCTGATTATAGTAACAATCATCACCGGTCCCACGGCCGGACAGCTAGCTCACATTCCGCGGATCCCGATGATACCAACAGATTTGCCCATGTGTTTTAAAAGGTTACAGTTTCCTGTAAAGGTATCGTTTGCCTTTATAATAAATAAATCCCAGGGACAAACTTTCTCGATCTTTGGCATCGACCTAAGAGAAGAATGCTTTTCTCATAGTCAATTATATGTTGCACTTTCTCGAGTAGGATTCCTAAAAATCAATATATTTTGTTGCCATCTACGAATACCACAGCCAATATAGTATACAGCCTTAAGGTAGACATATTGGAAACTAAAAAAGTAAAACCTATTAAATTAAATTAATATAAAGTCTAGAAATATATGTTATATATATTAAAATAAATGTAAAAAAGAAATGTAAAAATAAAACTAAAAACAATATAAATAAATAAAAAATAATCTTTCCTATTGTAATTAGGGTTATGGATAAAAAATAATAAAAAATTAAATACCACTAAGTACGTACTTAAAGTAAACTTACTGAACACTTAAAGTAATTTGTCTGAAAAAAAAAGCTACTTAAGAAAAACTATTTAAAAAACTCTCTAAAGATACATTTACTCTTCGTTTATCCCAAAATGTTTAAAAAATAAATGTCCACCCGTGCGAAGCCGGGGCGGGCCGCTATACTTAATAAATAAAAAAAACCAATCATTCATTACGTTTCGTCCGTACACGTTACCAAGAAATTAACGAATAAGATACAGTACCAACAGCGATAGCATATTTTTTATATAGAGACACGATTGAATAACATTTGTAATTTTACCTATTCCATTACCGACAGTAGTGATCCAATGCCATAAAAACCAACTGAAACTTATTGCCTCGCTTGGAAGTCCCTGGTTCACATCTCAGATTAGCAGTCAAATTTTATTATAAGATTTGGTTCTTTTCTATTTTGTGAAATCGTTGAACGAATGAGCAGTCAACAGTAGCTGGTTAGCAGAGACATGATAACAACCACAGCACTCTTGAATAGGTAGGGTAGTAAGAAGTAATGTTATTCTCTCTCAGTGGGTTAGTAAAATATGAATAAGATTTAAGTAGTCACTATACGGTGACATTTTAAATTTGTCGTTACTAGTTCGCTAGCGAGAGTGGTTATGTGTATTCGATTGCAATTCTTTGCGTTCTGTTTCAAATCTGCAGGCTTAAATCGGTATGCAAGATAGAACACGCATGCTTTGCTTAATATGGGATATATCTCAAATTAGTAAAGAGACGGGTTTTACTGTAAGTATTTTCGATTTTGTGTCAAAGTTTTTGTGTATATGATATATATTGATAATAATAATTTTCAATAAATAAATAAAAAATAATAAATTAGTCTCGTAGTTACGAAGTGATTAACGTATAGCCTTTTTGATTGGTTATGTATAACATGTTTGTGTTAATTTGGTTTAGTGGATCAACAATTAACGTTGGGTGACGTCATGAAGAGGAAGGTAATGCTTTGACTCGGCCGAGAAGTGGTCGTCCCCGTCTTATCAATGAGTCACAGAGGAAATTTGTCGACAATTTGATAACAATGGTTTCTCATCGACTGCTGAGTGAGAGCTGAGCTGAATTTGTTTGACACCTCGGTATCTACCGTTCGTCGAGCCTTATATACGGAGGGCTTGCGTCATAGACGAAAACCAACCAAAAAACCGTATTTAACCGAGACTTAAGTAAAGTAGATTGTCGTTTGCTAAAGAATATTTCGATTTTGACTGGATGAACGTCATTTTCACTGATGAGAAGACGTTTATGTTATTATCACAAAACGGTGGGCTACCTTTATGGCGATAAAATGGAACCCGCTATGTAGTTTTTTTTTATATCACTAAGGTGGAAAACAAGCATACGGCCTGCCTGTTGGTAAGCAGTTACCATAGCATATGGGCATTTGCAACACCAGGGGTGTCACTCTTGCGTTGCCTGCCCTGTAAGAACCTCTTCACGCCTTTCTTGAAGAACCCCATACTGTAGTCCCTTGGGAATACTTCGGCAGGGAGCTCATTCCACAACTTAATAGTTCTTGGTAGAAAAATTCTCGTGAACCGTTCCAGTGTGTGAGGATGAACTCCCAGCCGTCTGCGAGCTGTGCCATTGTAAAACGAGGTTGTTGGCATAATGTCAAACAACTCCTCAAAACACAATCCATTATACAACCGGTAGAACACGCAAAGCCAAGGGCTCAATGTCGTGTGCGAGTTCAGGATCATCGATAATCCTCACAGCTCGTCTCTGTAACGAGTCACAAGGTCCTAGCTGGTATCCAGGTGCTCCAGCCCAAAGGTGTCTACAGTACTCCATATGCGGTCTGACCCGCGCTGAAGTACTGTTTAGCTCTGTTGAGCACACCGAGTTTTTTGGACGCCAGCTTGACCTTCTCCTCCAGGTGACCTCGATACTGGACATCGCTGTAAATCTCTATATAATAAGTGGTCCCAAATAGGAAATCTGCACGATTTTCTTGAATATGTGGTGTGGATGAGCGCCGCTGGACCTGGTGAATTGGTGCCTATAGCACACAGCGCCACAGCTGTTCATTATGTGGAGAGCATATTACCAGCAGTGCGGTGTGACTATCCAGCTGATGAAATGCTACAATTATCATTCGTTCAAGATAACTGCCCTGTCCATCAAGCGCATACTATTCGTGAGTAGTTGACCAGAACCCGAACATTAGCGTAATTCCTTAGCCAACAAAATCACCAGATTTAAATCCCATAGAAAAATTATGGGGTTTGATGGTTCAACGATGGGATATGCGAAACGAGAAGATTCCAGAGCCATTACAGGCTCATTGTATGGAGGTTTGGAATAATATTAGAGGAAGCGACGTCTGTATTAATTTAGTTGGGTCCATGCGTCAGCGCAAGCCTTCTGTTATTGAAAACGAGGGAGCGTTTATTTAAATTTTATAGAGAAAAACAACAAATAAACAAGCGTACGCCCTTCCTGATGGTAAGCAGTTAGAGTAGCCTATGGGCATTTGCAACACCAGGGAATAAATATTTGTTAGTAATTAATATCTTATTAAGGTATTTAAAATTAATTTAACGTAAAATTATATGCGGTTGTTGAAAAATATAGATTTCATTACATTTTAATATAGGGTAGTGGGTGCTACGTACTTAGATGGGTAGAACATAGGTAACGTATTATATTTTATGATACAAATTATACTGTAATCCCGCCGCTGCCCGTGCCGAATTATAAATATCATAAAGTTTATTGTTATAAGGTCTAGCTTCAATTTATCTTTTCGTCAGTCAAACGATTATTTAAGCTACCTTTTTCATTTAACCTTAATAACTTTGAAGTAAAGTAGGTATGCAGAAAAGCCTTCCAAGATTTTTTTGTATTAAACTTAAAATAAAAGAAAAATAATTACTTTATATCTACATAGTTTTTTTTATTATTACATATTAAGTAGACCTGTTTTCGAGCTTGATAGGAGAAATGATTAAGCAATATTGTAATATCATTATTGCTGATAAAAAAAAAGATATTATTCGTTCTTTTTTAAACCAATACGCCAAAATATCTCATGAATCAATGGACGAAATATTAATATACCTTTATAATGCAAAGTTAGTTATGTATACGTTTATTCAGCAGAAATATTTTGTACCTACTTAACATCGTCCCCGTAAGCTTGAATTGAATACATCAGAATAGAAGATAATCATGAAAAATATTTTGAACTTAAAAGTACTTGTTTTAAGATTGACAATATTGATTGATTGATGATTGACAATTCTTCAGAACACAACCCGTTGTACAATTGGGAGAACACACAAAGGGAAGCAAAATCTCTCCTTAAACTTAAGAGGTCAATACCGTGTGTAAGCTTAGGATCGTCGACAATTCTCACAGCTCGACTCTGAATCGAATCACAAGGTCCTAGCTGGTATCCAGATGCTCCCGCCCAAAGGTGACTAATAAACTCCAAGTGCGGTCTGACTAGAAACTTATATAATATACCTAAGTCTTTGCCCCGCGCTGAACGCAGCACACAAGTTGAGTACACCGAGTTTTTTTGGTGCCAGCCTTGTCCTCCAGGTGACTTCGATATTGAACTTCACTGGAGATCTCGACACCGAGCTTCCTAATACTCTTGGTGACGGTAAGAGGTGTGTTCTGGAATTTAGGAACCACAGAAAACATACTTTTCTCAGCGGGGTTAACTTGTGTCTTCATGGGGTTGAATTCGACCAAGTTAAGCCGTCCCCAGTCAGATACTTGTGCTATAATGTTTTTTTAAGTAATGATGCAAAAGCAACACTGTCCTCTTTCTGTCTGTCTCTGTTCGTTCTGTATGCATGTATGTACAGAAGTACAATATTCCGTTGTGTACATTACGAAAAAGCAGTAGGCCGATTCTACTAAAAAACTGCAACTGCACTGCAGCGCAGTTGCAGTTTTTTAGTAGAATCGGTCTACTGCTTGTGTGTCAAGTGCGTGTTGCAGTTTTTAGTAGAATCGGCTTACGGTTCTCTCTGCCTATCTCGTATACAGATAGAAACTCATTTACGCCATTTATAAAATTTCATGACGATATGATAAATGACACTTCACTTCGCGTCTTATGGCGCTCGGTTCTCTCTGCCTACCCCGCAAGGGAACTGGCGTGAAGATATACATACATGATAAATGACTTAATTGGAATCTTTAGAATTTGCGGGATTTTGGACTATATTAAATCGTTACCTAAAATTGTCATTCACCAAGATTATAAGGGACCAATAAATCACTACTAGAACTTTCCAACAAATTTAATTTTCACAATTACAAAGGTAGGAGCTTCCTACAAAAATAGAGTTTCCTAAAAAATAGATCGAGTACCTGTTCTTGTTGACATTGTTTGAAAGGGCGCTTTATGAAGAATCCAGTAACCTAAAAAGTTATTAGTATCTAAGTAAAATTAGTTTTTTTTATTACACTTTTTAATTATCGGTAACTTAGTGAGATTCAGCGACTCAACATTTCTTAAAATAAACAGAATATTTGGTCGATCATCATTTCTAGTTTCATTGTTAAAGTAGAAGAGCATCTAACGGCTTCCTAAATGCTTATCCGTTTAATCCAAATACAATAACTAGGCAACTTATAACTGTGCACTAGAGGTATCAGAAGACTTAAAAATCAAACATTAAGAGTGAAAGACGTTTACACTATTGTCAAAAGATTTAATTCATTATTTTCTTTGTGGTTTAATTAATTTGCCGAACATATCAGATAATGGTAAATTGGATAAGTTTTAAGACATACCTAATTTGTTTTGGGGTAACATAAGAGATGAGTGGTCAAACAGAGCGACAACGCGGCGTAGCGCGCCTGTAGACGTTATCCCATCCCAACCAATTGAGTCCATAGTTGACTGATGCCATTTCCGGTAAGTTGTTGCGCCTGAGAGCCCAAAAATTATATACTTATTACTTTCTTATGAATCATTTTCACAATGGTATTGGTACAATTCAGATCTATTTTAGCTTGACATTAGCAATACGGTAATAATGATTAACGATATGCGACTTGCTTTCTACTGTTATTACGATTTAATTTTTTGATGGGCGGCAACGCATGAGTCGCACCCCTGGTGTTGCAAATGTCCATAGGCTACGGTGTCTGTTTACCATCAGGCACGGCGTATACTTGGTTTACCACCTTAGTGGTGTAAAAAAATGTACCACTCACTTATTATTACATACTCATTGCCAGTATACCTCATATATTACCTTGGCCATCTTTTACATGATGACTTTAGATGTATCTTGTAGGTATTCAATTATCACAAACAATCAAACGAAAGTAAGGGTCTGAAGATAATCGTACGCATAATCATAAAGTCCTTCCCTCACATAGGTTTGCATATTCAAAAAAACTCCTTCCTATGGGCACTAGTTTGAACACTCAGTCGCAAACAAAAAAAGTATTTATCTACAATTCATATTTTATCTTTTCTACTAAAACGGATCGGCAATCACTATGAGTAACTTGATTCTATGAAATGTTTGGTTAGTTGTGACAAAACAATTCACAGAACATGGTTGATTTTTGCTGTAATAATATATTTATCTCTAGGTCATTCCGGGATGTTCTAATTATCAGAGATTCCTTTTAGTCATAAACAAATAACACTATTCCTATTTACTATGCACACTGCTTTTGTCCATGTTGCACTTTGCACGTAGATCACGAGAGTCGCCTTGTCCTGTGATTGTGCGCGGCGGGCCGGCGCGCGGCCGCCGCTGCGGCTGCAGCCCGCCGTGCATGCACGCGGCCGTGCTTGGCGAGGTGGTCGGAGCGCGCGAATCGCTTGCCGCACTCGGTGCACCTGTACGGCTTGTCCCCTGAGTGGCTGCGGCGGTGACGCGCCAGCTCGTCCGACCTCGCGAAACGCCATGCGCACCCGCCCCACGTGCACCGGTACGGCTTCTCGCCACTGTGACGCCGCAAGTGCGCCCTCACGTGTGAAGCTTTCGCATATAACTTCCCGCAATCCTCCACTGGACAACGAAATGCACCCAGTTCCGCACAAAACTTTGGCTCTCCCCAAGAACGCACTTTTGTGTTAACCCTATCGATTTCCTCTGCAACTTTTCTGTTATTCTCCCAATTTCCCTCATAAGACGCAACGTAGTCATGGGTGTCCAACACGTATAAAGACTCACTACTACCAGCGGACTCTATCCCTGAATGTGAGACATCGTTAGAGAGATCACTATTTAGTGCTTCGAGTAAGTACTCGTCGATAATACTCCTGTCTAAATCGGGGAAGTCGAACACCGGAGAACCGTCGACCAGATTGAAATCGTCCTTACTCGTGGTCGTACTACTCATGAAAGCGTCACAATGGAAATCCAAGTCACTGATGTGCCAGTCGCTGACTTCCGAATCGAGAGACGGCAACTCGAAGTTGATAAGGCTCTCAGCTGGGGAGTAATCGAAGAGAAGTTGATCATTTAGGAATGCATCTCCGAGAAGAGGGCCGCTACCGTCGCAATACATTTTGTGTCTGAAATTAACCGAACGTAAATATTATTAGCGAAAAAATATAACATCGATGATAATGTAAATAACATCGAAAGGACTCATATTTACCAGTGCGGATGGCGTGAGATTACGTTGGCGGTTGTTTAGGAGTTGGTCAGACAGCGGTGATAGCGCAGCGGGTGCGGATGTTTATCTGTCGGGATGAGCGGGCAGCCGGCTGCGGCGCGTCCCGGGGTTGGAGTGAGCTCCGAGCCGTCGCTGGAGCGCCGTGCGAGCAGCTCCGGACACTGATAGTGCCGATCGCTGATTATCGCTGTCGGATCCGCGCACGCACATGTCTGCACCGACAACGATCGATTGCCATTATGTACACTTTACAAGGCGAAATTAACAAACGATTATGACTGGCCCATGAGTAATAACTGTAAGCATAACAATGGGTATAGTAATGTGTGATTGGTATAATTTATATTTGTTTTCGTCGACAATTTAACATTACGCAGTTATAAAGATAAAAAATGGAAATATCAATTAACAAAGCTGTTTATTCAACATAATGAGACGTAGATCATTCACTTTCTTTACTCTTATCGCTTGTTTGCGCGGTTTTATCCAACAGTTCTTTTACCTAGCCAATACAATGAAACGAATAGTAAATCTATTTAGTGATAACTTTATTGTATTTAGCTAGACTAGACAGAAATTTATAATAATATGGTAGAGTTGTTTTACGGTACCTATTATATGTTATTTAAGTATTATTAATTTTATACATAAAATAAACAAACTCATATGCCATGAGCTTGTTTATTGTGTGCCCTGTCAATCCAATGGATTGGAGACGCGCAGTCATTGCACGCTTGTACAAAGGCAAGTGAACGCGTAGGAGCTGCGCCAACTATAAGGCCATTAGCTCGATGAGTTTAACAGTAAAGGTGAATAGGAAAAATAAAACAGAGGATGTTTACAGATCAAGTTTTCTCTCTCTCATAGAGTGGTATCGTATAATGAAGTTTGGCTGTGTAAATATTTTTAAAATTTTAAAAGTGCCCCACGTCGAGGTGGAAATTTCAGGTTAACGCATAAAAGTTCTTTTTGGCTTTTACTCCAACCTGCTTTATGTGTTCAATGTAATTAAAACCTTTGTCTAACCGTAGCGCTGTTTTGAAAACTTCACTTCTATTATTTAGTTTCTCAGTCTCGCGTTTTATCATTTTTCAGAAATTTCCCCAAATTTATGAAACTACTGATCCATTCTGAAAATTATCAGATTCTAATTTATGTCGATTAATTTTCTGATAGACATATACCCGAGCAACATAAGTAGGTTATATTTTATTCTGTTAAAATTTGTGTTAATTACGAAATGTACGTGGATAAATTCGCGGGCATCAACCCTTCAAAAATACACAAAACCGGTCAAGTGCGAGTCGGACTCACACACGAAGAATTTCGTAGGTATGTATGAATCGAGCGCCATGAGACGCGGTCCTTACACACTTCCCTCGCTTCCCTCCCGACATCACCTTCTGATAAAACACGACAAATTTAGTCATGGTAGGTTAGTCTTGATCTTCTTTGTCTCCTACATCCTTCTATTTTCGCATTGTATATCTGTTTCGTCATTCTTTCATTCTGAATTATTTCTACATATCCGAACCAACACAGCATGCCTTTTCTTATCTTAACACCGTTATTCTCTTTCAGACCAACTCTCTTTCTTACGTCATCATTACGAACACGGTCAGCAAAAGTTATGCTACAAATTTTGCTCAATGCTCGCATCTCGACCGTATTTATTCTACTTTTATGCTCTCTCTCATACTCAGCTTTCACTTCCAAAAGTTAGCGCGTTAGGATTACCACCGCGTTGTGTATAGCAAGCTGTGCCTTCTAGCTTAGATTTCGGCAGCCTAGAAATTGACCCAGCGCCCCATTCACGCTGTTCCCTGCACTCAAACGTCTCTTCACACAATCCTCATAAGTGGATTGCATAACACGGTAATACGGAACAGGCCACCGTCAATCAACCCCATATCTGGGAAAATCTTCCAGAGATTCTTTCGCACGACGTTATCAAAATCTTTCTCAAGATACACAAAAAAACCCCAGAAATTCTTATGATCCATAGCCAGATGCTTCTCTACGATGTTACAGAGTGAAAAAACTTGATCCGTATATCCTCTGCCATTTCGAAATCGACCATATTATGTTTCCCAAAGTATTCCATCGAATTTCGCCCTCATTCTCCTTTCAATAATGTGTGCTGATGGCCCTATAGTTGACACAGCCCATGCGTAAATCCTTGCCTTTATACAAGTGCATGATGATTGCGCATCCCCAATCGGTCGGGACCCTTCCGGTTCTCTAACATAATTGGCTCAAAAACTAGAAACGTAGGTGCCACCTAGTTTGATCATCTCAGCTGTAACCATATCGATTCCCGCTGACTTTTAATTTTTCAAACTTTGTATCGATCATCCAATTTCATCCATGGTAATGTCTTCATGGTACGCTGGCACTACCGAGTCAGTCACAGACTCATTCACAGTGCCAGCGTTTGCAAGTGACTAAACTGACTAAACGTACATTTTTTATACTACGTCGGGAGACATACACACATACGGCCCACCTGATGTAAAGCGGGTACCGTAGCCTATTAACTTGCGATATATTAAGTATCACTGGCGCGATGCCTCCTCTGCTGCTTACACAGCAACTCACTTACTGGTGAGCTCACTCACAGGCAGGAACACAACAATCCTCTAAGGTTCTATCTAGTTGTTATTTGGTTCTATCTAGCGGTTTTCTGTGAGGTGTAGGTACTTCCCCAGACGGGCTGCTTTGATGCGCCATACCTCTCTTAAAAACGTACTCCTTACACTTTAATGTTCCAATTTTTCACTTCTTAGTCTTTCATGATCTCCGAAAGGACTACTCGCCAGTGCCTTCACTTATTGAAATGGCCCACAAACCGGCTTATCACCAGATAGTGGCCCGTTTCAAGAGCGGACCTCTAAACGCTCTTGTATATAAAGTATCTGACTATATTAATGATAAAAATGCCTGGGAGTGAGTCGATCCAATTATAATGTAATTAATAAAATATGTAAATTTGTTTGGATACCAAAAGAGGGATGCCTGAGTTTTTTGGCAGTATTTTTATCAGTGCTCACCTAGTCATGAACTGCACGGTAGGGAAAAAAATTGTGACGATTCCAAACAAATGTAGCCATTTTTACGGAATAAAAAGATTTTGACTTTGACTTTATCAATTAACGACTTTCGGAGACGTTCATCTAATAAAATCAAATCAATAACACTTTTCTGTTCATTCCGTCTCCATGTATAAGTGTGAATATCCTTGTGATGGAAGAACGTGTTCGACACAAGGATGTTTCGTTCCATACATACATCCAAAAGTAACTTACCAACATCGCTCACTCTCTTATCCACCAAGCCAAGCACGGTCTCGTAAATGCTTCCCAACCATTTAGATCTCCACACATTATTATTCGTTCATTTGCTTCCGCCAAATCCAGAAAACCCCTTACGGTCTCCGAAAACGTATCTCTCCTGGGGATAAGAAGAGCTCACAGGAGCATATGCTGCAACCAAAACACTCGCGTAATTCCCAGTTTTATTTTAACCCAGAAAGCCTTGGACCTACTAAATAATAATCTTTCACACCAGAGACAACATGAGATGACAGCTACGCCAGCGTTGGTATTATCATCCTGGATCCTGGGGATCTGGACAATCCCAGGGCGAAGCAGGACGATAATGCCAAGGGCCATCATGTCACATGCACGGCAACTTCTTAGGAGCTTATTCGTGATCTCACTCACACGCAGAAACACATCAACCTTCCAGGGAGTTGTTATTTGGCCGCGGTTTTCTGTGAGGTGCATGTCCCCAGACGGGCTGCTCTGATACCTCCTACCTCTCTTAATACTATTGAAACTGGAATACAATTCTAATGTTGTTTGATAATAAGATAGAAATGTAGAAAATACACGCTCTCACAAACGCGGATAGACGCAGTTAATGAATAAACAGTGAGATCGTTGGCAAAAAAATACGCTATAATCACTACAAAACGTAAATTTTGATGACAAATATCACATAAAAATTTATTCGCATAAACAAAATACAAGTATCAAAATGGGTCATACAAAATAGTAAAGCGCTCAAGTTTCACACGCAGAGCGTGCATTGTATTGTGCGTGTAGAATCTCGGCGTATTTTCGATCGCTGAAGTTTCGAGTTGAGTTAAATAGAGTGCGCGCTCTTAACGAACACTAATTAACAATTGCAAAACTAGAAAAAGAGTACTATAATTCATAAGAGGCATCTACTTCGTTCAGAGGCATCTACTTCGTTCAGAAACATCATCCCTTTCTTCGTCGCTATTCTTGGAATGTGATGATTTACTTTGCAAGAACGATAATATCCAAAGAATGAGATGTTTATGTTGACAAGGTCTTCCTTGAAGTTGTCAAACTAACTTTGTAAAAATGTATTTGTTTTTGTAACAATATTTCTTGTTAATTTGCTAATTATTAGATATAAGAGTATTTTTTTTATGTAATTTATTGACAATAAAAAACTTGTCAAGTTAGAAATTTGATATAAAAGAAAGTTACAAATTTGTTTAAACGAATTAAGGAACATTGCATTTCTATACCTTTGATTAAAGGCACTGCTATACTTGGCGCCCGTTAGATGTCAACTATTTTATTGGTGATAGCCACATCGTCACCATTAAATTGCGTTGTACCAAAGTGAGATCGCGATAGTTCAATGTGCAAAAGGTATCAATTTTGTTTAACATTATTATATTATGGTTAAACCTCGATAATAATATATTATTTTGATTTGTTTGTTTTTTTAATTATATATGCTTAATCTTGATTTCTGAATTTCTAGAATCTAAGTCAAATAGAAGTATTTAATCTATCTATAAGTTCACGCCAAATGCCTAGCTGTGTAGGCTAATATATTACAATCGAGTGCCACATGACTCAATTCTTACACACCTCACTCACGTCTTTAACACTTATTGCCTTCTCATGCACGATCGCCGGTTTCTAAGGCTCCTGACATCGCCTTCTGATAAAACATGATCAATTTGCTCATGGTAGGTAAGTCTTTCTCTTCCTTCTTCCTCGGCTCTTACATCCTTCTACTTTCGCGTTATATATCTGTTTCGTAATTCTTTCTTTCTATATGTCTGAACCAACGGTGCATATCTCTTTTTATTTTAACACCGACACTCTCTTTCAGACCAATTCTGTTTCTAATGAGTTTAAGTTCAGTTTAGTATTCAAGTTTTTAATGAGTGAGTGAAATGAAATGAGAAAAATTACACATTTTAGATCTTAATAATGAAATTTAGGATTCTGTATATTTAAAGGTATTTTATTAGACGTACAAGATTGAAAGCCAACGTATAATCATTTTTGAGAAAGGAGAGGGACAATAGTAGCTCGAAATGTTTTGCATGTCGCTTTTTTATTTTCCGAACTTGGCTGGCACACTGCCGTTTGTCTATATTCCTAACTACTTTTGGTTTCGAGACAGATCCTGTAACAAAAATGGTCTAAAACTGAGTTGGTTTTCTGTATTGGACCCCTACAAAAATAATTTAATCGCATTCCTAGTAACTATTCGATTTTGGGTTAACAGTCTACACAATATTTCCAAATTTCAGCATCAATGGTGTCAGCAGCTAGTGGCAGCAATGGTATGAATAAAGACTTAACTTTAGTCACAGAACGCTTACATTTTATGTAAGTACATATGAAATCTGGTGCGTGTATAACAACAGCGTCACCACGCAGGTCTCATCATCGGATGTCATCGTGGCACGCGGCCGACGCCACCGGTGGCGTCTGCACCGTGGGTCAACGCGTGTCGACGCATGTCGGCGCGTCGTCGCGGCGGCGGCCGGCGGTGGCTGGCACTGCCAACATCTGGCGGCCGGTATCTCTGCGCTTCATGTTACACTGGCCTCCGTGTTTACGGAATAAAACAAAAGGACTTACGTATTTATGATTTAGGTACATTGCATTATACTAAATAACCTTTCGTCATACAAGTAAAAAAGTACTTAGTGTGTTCATGACAGCTAAAATTAACGCGATAATTATACGTACGTATATAAGTTTCTGTTGTTAAATTTTGTGCTTTTTTACGAAATATTTGACAGATATACTCGTAAATATTAATGTTACGTCAATCGCCTACTCTACAAAATTTAACGCATGGCCAAAACTTTGTTTGGACTAGTTAGGAGATAAACATACTAAAAGTCCTTATATCATTTATAATATTAGTAGGATTAGTAGGATTCTCTGTAGCACATTGTAAAAATACGAATTTGCCAAATTCATTTCTTATCGCTCACCCACACTATTAAAAAATAACATAAGCTTTGAGTACCTTCACGCGGTGAGGGCGGAAGCAGTTTGCTTTTAAACTGGCTAAAACTCCCAATAATATCGATCAAGATGCCTTCGGGCTTATGTTGTTATTTCGTTCGTGACCTATTAAGTATGGTGACTGTGCACCCGGTAACGCAGGGAAGCAGTCACAAAATATTTTGCACATACGCACGTTTTCAAGATGACAGACAAGTGTTTTGTTTGTGATGCAGTGGAAGAAGGTGGAGAAACTGTTCAAAAGTCGAAGTCGTTCCAAGGTCGGTGAAAAAGGCATAAATTCTCTGATTTCTGCCAGTAACCTCAGAAATGATCAAAAAAGCTCACAACTTAAAGATTTGAATTCGTTGAGGGTTCATACATCTTGTCGAAAATTTGACATCACAACTCGATGCCTTTTTGTGCATGTGCATTTGAAGATGAAAAGATAAAACCTGTTGAAAAGCGACAGACAGTATATTCTGTTAGAAACGTAGCCTTTAAAGACTCGTGCATTGAGGCTGAGCATACAAGACGAGATGATTGGGGCGAAGAAGTAGTGGGTCGTTTAGCGTCAATAATTCATCTGGTTGCAGTGAAAG
The DNA here is from genome assembly GCA_947507595.1 of Pyralis farinalis. Classification (NCBI taxonomy): domain Eukaryota; kingdom Metazoa; phylum Arthropoda; class Insecta; order Lepidoptera; family Pyralidae; genus Pyralis; species Pyralis farinalis. The sequence goes on from OX382274.1 coordinate 22,314,268, forward strand.
CCTATACCACGATGAATGCAAATCATTTTTCAGGCCCAAATGGACAAAACCCAAATGGACTCAGACCGCTCAGACGATACTGCAAATTACAAAACTAAAGCCATGAATGAAATTTATAAGCACATGGAGACTAACAGTGACTGTCAATTCTCCATTTCAGAATTACGGGCTGCAGTATCAGGGCAAATGACAAAACGATCAAAGCTAAGCTGTTGGAAAAATTTGGCGACCGTGTCACAATATCGCCAGGAACTAATTAACACAAAGTTTCTACTATATGCTTTAGAGACACTGATCTCAAACTGTCGAGAGATTCTTGGTTTCTTCTTGGCTAAAGATAAAGACGAAATTAAGGAGAGACTTAGGATTGTCAAGAAAGCGGCTGAGATTATCAGACAGGACATACAGAGTCAAGTATATGATGCTACAACATACCATCCTAATGACGACTTCCTGAAGGATGCACATAATGTTCCTCCAAGTCTTCAAACATTGTTGGAGGAAATTATGATGAAAAAGACGAAAAGAGTCACTGAGACACTCGGCATCATTTCCATACATTCAACTCTTCCATTAAGAATAGTCTAATTAATTGTTAAATGTAAATGTATATGGGTAGGAGGAACATTTTTTTAATTAGATATGTATCCTAAAATCTACGATCGCAGCTGAGAAAAGTTATGAAACAATGTATGACAGAAAACGTAAGAGTGTAGAACACATTTTTGTAAATCGACCATTTTTCGAAACGCATAGCTAGACCATGCTAGGCAAAGATAGGAGATACTCGTAGATAAAAAGTGTTAAAGCCAAAGTTATAGAGAATTTTATCAGCTTTCATTATGTAGTACAACAAAATTTCGTACGATGCACCGTTTTCGAGATGTAATCAAAAAACCAAAAAACGGGACCTTCATTCTGCTTTCGACTTTTCCATCCACATTCCCTTTGTGAGCACTCATTGACCAAACTATGTGTACATTTTGACGTTTCGTTATTCTGTTAAGCGATCTGACAGCAGCGACGTTGCAGGAACGCTGCACTAAATGACTCGCTATTCTGTTAAAAAATCTACACTGCACCTGCACGTTTCCTGCAATATAATCGTATTCTGATAAATTGTTTTGACATTTGTATACCGGTGACAAAAGTTTTGAAGGAGTTTATTTGCAGTTTTGTTAACGTTACTTTTCAGCAACTTTTGCGAAGTAATATAATATTCAGAAGCGGTGATTTATTTTACAAAACATTTGTTTTGCTTTGGGAGATGTTTGTGGAAATATATGATTAAGTAAAGCTTCTTTTCAGAAATACCTCCATGCCAACAATCAAGGGTAATGGGGCTTGAAACTACAGGAGTCAATATTAAGTAAAAATCCAATTTATTAGATTGAAATATGAGTACACGACAGGTGTTAAGTAGTTCATTTGTAGGATACGCACAGTTGTAGTGCCGTTGCAGTGCAGGAAATTTTAGTAGAATACACGTATTGGCACTGCACTACTCCTGCACGACTCGAATGATAAGCGTAAACGTGCAGTTGCAGTTATTTAGCAGAATTGGCCTACTGGCTGTATTCGGTAGATGACATTCCATGGCAAAGGTAAGAACGTATATAGCAGCCTGACTGGATAAGTACCTCCACCTCACCAAAAACCGCTTCTCCTGAAGTCTTGTAACGTTACTGCATGTGAATGAGCTTACCAATACGCTCCTCAGAAGTTGCTGTGTTAGCAGAGAGGTTGGCAACACGCGAGCGATACTCGTTGAATGGCAATCGTTCAAAATTTTTTTTTTTAGTTCGAGTTCTAAAATGCCTGCCTAAAAATTTAACGTATTTCTTAGATTATGAGGAAAATATTCTGTTATATTCACGAGTACAATACGCGTATACCATAATTAGGGTCGATACGTAGTAGAAAAAGAAGCAGCTGCAAAATAATATGCTTTAATAAATGTTACCAAAGATTATGCCATACATAGCCGTACCTATATTGTGTATGTAAAATTTTGTTGAAGTAACGCATGCACAAGTGCCAGCGATAACGGCCGGTGGCTGGTGGTGCCAGCGCCTGTCCGTTGCGTCTGTGCCACCACACTCCGGTTAGGTAGGCATTGTAACTTATGTGTGTGTGTGTTTATGTGTGTGTATACTTAGGTACAGAAGTCACGCTTGACATTGAAATTCAACTTTAGTTCTTATTATATTCTTATGTCTCGGACATAAAAACGGCGTAAACGTTTATAGTGTTAAAAGAGATTTTGCCTTCCTTTATGTGTTCCTCTAACGATTTTTTAATGGGTTGTGTTCCGAAGAGTTCTTTGATATGATGCCTGCAACCGTATCGCTTACTATCCGCAGGGAATTCGTCCTTAGACTCTGCGGTTCCAGATAAATTTTATATCGTGAAATCTAAAGTTGTGGTACTAACTCCCTGCCGTGGTGTACGAGCATGCAAGAGGTTATGAAAACAGACGTGAAGAGGTTTTTACACGTTCGGCAATGCACTAGTAACACTCCTGGTGCCCCTGGACATGATAACCACTTGCCATGAAGCAGGCCGTAGTTACTCTTGTTTGCCACTTCGCTAGCAAAAATAGTAAATTTCGAGTAGTTATCTGGCTAGATGTTGCCATAACCACTGAAAACCACATATATGCATTAGAGCAGAGAATGCAACTGAGTACAATATGCTGTGCTGTTTAGTATTAATAGACTACCGCCATTTCGAGGTGTTGATATATATGTATGACGATGACTTTCATTATCCAGGCTCAATAATGTAGCCCCATCCAGTTGCAGCGAGATGTGGGACAAGAGGGTGTAATCATCCCAAAACTGTTCATAGTGACACTAGTTCAAAACCCTTGACTAAAAAATGAGGGCCATTAATGTTAACGACAAGTATGTAGCACATTACAAAAGTTGGGACAAAAGTTGTCACAACTGTTTGCTGGCGAAGTAGATGGTTTAAACAAATGAAAAAGTCTGCATCCGTGGTTTAATTTCGGAGAAAATATAGATTAAATTTTTGATACGCTTAATTAAAAACTCTTTTATTTTTTAACGACTTCGAATAGAAAACATTTTGGTTCATAACGACTTCCAACTAACAATTACATATTAAAATGTCCGACGTCCTCGACAAATTCCTAAATCGACCGTATTTGTTATTATATTACTTTCGTATAATGCCAAATGTTCGCCCATTATAAAGAGATTTTAAAAATTCGTCTGTTGTATGGATGCTATTAAGTTCAGATTGATCCCATATAAAGATACCTTCTTCAAACAAAAGAGTTTTAAACATTTCTATTGTTTATATTCATGGTTGATTTCAATATGATATAAGCGTCACTCTTCTTAATCATGCCACATAATAATTTTATGTGAAATATCGGCTTGAGCTAATTCTTGCCGTTATTAAGCTAGAAGCTATTATTAACCTCTCCAGATTCATACAAATAGTACCGCATCTCATACAATAAATATAGTAATGTAACAACAGAAAATACTAAAATATTGACTACAAATAAAAAAATTGGGCAGCATTAAAATCTGGAGTCGACGTGTCAAAAACAAATAGCAAACCATTGATAACATAGTTCCAGATATGAACCATTGAGAGTTAATTTAGTTGCATTGCTGAATGATACGGAAATAAATTATTGGTCACGATAAACATGGAAACGATTAGCCAGCGACAATGTGTACATTCACACTCGTGCCTGCGTTCCATAGATAACACCGCCATTTAATGGGTCTCTATCCCATTACAACAACGCCACATGTGTGCGCAAATCCCTGACCGATGAAACAGAAAGGGAAAAAATAATAAAGCGGCTACAAAATTAACTTCATAACACTAAAGTATATTTATTACTTAGGTACATAACTAAAATTAAATAAATACACAATAATAAAACTAAATTACATCTAAAATTTAATAAATCTAAAATAATAATAACCTAAAATAAATCATTCCCGCGCTGAATCGCGATACTAATGCGCTGAGCGAGAAAACTACCAGCTCTGGGTCGCCAGTGACGTCGATTAGACCTCTCGCTAATTCTTGAAAACGCGACTGCGCGCCTGGACCGTACGGACCAAGGATCTCTACTCCGAAAGCAACAAAGTTATACTCGGAGCCAAAACCCCTGTATTTATTAATTTTTAACACGAAAGTTGCAATCATGCACACGAGCTACCCGATGGGAAGCAATACTCGCAACCTATGTATATATGCTCACAAGAAATCTCTAGCCATTTGTAACTTGCATTCGTGGAGGATAACAAATAAAATATTTTTAATTTAATTTATGCATGTTTACAATACCAAGGTTCATTTTTACATATTATTAAAATTTTGTAAACGGTCACAGTCTGCGAGTCCGACTCGAGCACCGAGGAATTCATCAGTGAGTTTCATTCCATAACATTACATACTTGTTCATCTGTAGGTACCTATCGTTTTTTTTCTATTCATTAAAAATATATTACGTAGGTAATGAGATAAGTATTTTAGGCTTTAGCAAAGCTTTTTATAAATAGCATGTTTTTTTGTTGGCAAAGGAGTAAGATATCTTATACATAGTAAAATAAAATGCAAACAGTTTATTAAACAGCTGTTTTTTTTTTTTTTTAAATAGCACCCCTGCCGTGGGCAAGGCTATTTTATTACATTCACATTAGTACAGTTTGTAATTTGTCACAATTCACATAAATAAACACATTCATACATCACATTCTCTTTCATTCCACAATTCATCTTTCATTCATCATCTTTCATTTATATTTTCTAAAAAAGAAGTTGATTTGGCCCATTTTAGAACGCCGGTAAAACGATTATAACTGTTTCCAAATTTCCCTCCCATACTGCGTCGGTCCATCCACGGGCGACAGAGAGCTTCACAGCTCCACCTAGCCACCGCGATCCCATCGGCTATACAGAGTATAGCCGAGGTATACAGCATTAGTCCTAGGTGGAGCCGCTCTGCTTGTTACGGTCAATGACCACCATGGCTAGACCGACGCAGTATTTTAAAAATTTTGTCCGAGTTTTGCCCACCACTAATTCGGAGACTGTGTTTTCGGTGACCCGCATTCCCAACTCCTGCTCCAAATCGTACCTTTGTTTGGAGAATGCGGGACACCGAAACAATATGTGCTGCACTGTCTGGTCCACGCCGGGCTCGCAGAAGCACGATGGGTCATCCGCGCACTTGAATCTGTGCAAGTACGCGGAGAACCCACCATGTCCCGAGAGGACCTGCGTAGTGATGCTCGACGGCACCATTTTACCCACAATGCCGTACGCCGCCGCCGCACTCGGGAAGAACATCTTCGTTGTCGAAGCTGTAGTTCCCGATGTGTATCTCCTGTCCCATTTGTCAATGGTCCCCTTGCGGATCATACCTTTGCCAAAATACCAAATACCACACTACCAAAATATCACTTTACCAACTACCTCACTTTACCAAAATATCATTTAAAAAAAAAATATCATTTAATAAACAGCTATGTTTAGGTTAGTTAACATTAGTGTGCTCGCATCTAAATTAAAGTGTAGGGGAAAGTGGGGTAAAACCGGGACGCTAAGGGAAATATTAAATAAAAAAATATTTCAAACATTACAATCAACTTTATTAGGCTTCGGTTAGTTCGAATTATTAATCATACTCGTATGTTTGGTCAAAGAAATCACAGTTTTCATTATTATAAGAAATAAATATAAGAAATTTCAAAAGTTAACTTTTTACGGTTTTGCCCCATGCCTGGTCTAAAACCGGGTATACCCACATCTTATACCCGTCTTTGCCCCTAACAACGGAAGCAATCGAATTCATCCAGTTTGTCTTGTTCTCAACCATCATGTCTTGTTCTCAGCCTTCAAAACCCATTTCTTACGCTTGCAATGTCTCAATTGCACCCAATCATCACTTGATCGTCATCTAATAATTCAGCCTTCATATGCACTCTTGCAAAAATTAATAGTGGCGGAACATAGGCACCTGCAGCTGACACACACAAAACTACGGCTATCAATTGGCTCCTTTCAACTAAAGAGACCTACTTGCTCCTTAACTTTTGAAGCAAGAACTTCAGATTTTTTTCTTTTAAACAGACGTGATCGCATTTTCATTTACATTAAATATCTTCGACGGTCCAAAATGGTATTATTCTTGCAATTAAATTAATAGCGAGAAAAATTTTGAGACATTTGCCCTGTTGAATTGTTGCACGTGCAACTGAAGTAGGCTTTGAAAGGCGTAACGATAACTCTGGATTACGACGTAAAAATCCGTAAAGCCATCAATTTCACAAATTCAGTTTCTTTGTTAAAATTGTGATCACTACTATATTTTTCTGCCATTTGGAAAGCAAGATAACGAAAATCCCTGTACGTTAATCCGTAAAATAATTCTATATGCTGGCACATTAAATTTTCATGCTCTGCTGTAAACAGTCTTAAAACGCCCTAGGCTTCTCTTTAAAGCATCTTTGACCTTGTTATTTATTCGGTGCTTCTTTACTCTATCTTCCAAGGTCGATTGTGGTACCGAGAATTTTCGGGAAGCGAGACGATATCCACTTTTTCATTTTTTATACATTCTTCAGTCCAGGATTGTCGGTCGCCATTCTTTTATAATTTCGTGGCATTTTGTTGTAAACTGTAACAATTTACTACAAAATATCATTTAAAAAATAATGGATGACCTGAGGTAGTTGCACCTACTAAACCGGGTACCACCGGGTATTACCCCGTACGGTTTTACCCCAAGCGCACCAAAGACACAAAGTAATCATAAAAACCTAATAAATGTGCCACAATGAAGATTCAAGAAGTGTTCGTTTAACTTTAGTACACATTGAAATTAAACATTTTTTAACGGAAGTATCGCGTGTTTTATTTATTTTGTTGAACCTGTCGTTTCGAACGCTTTGCAGCGTCCGTGGTCGCAGGAAGACTAATTAGTAAACCCTTAATATATGCAACAAAAGCCAATGTCACTTGCCTTGACACATGAAATCACAGTACACATTTGAAATCCATCAAAAATGACATTAAACCTCATAAAAAAAATCCTAAATATTTTCTACGAGCACGCACGCACGTCATCAAACTTTTGTTGACAAACTATTCAAGATGGCTGAGTACAGTGAACGAAGCGCGCAAAACTTGGTAATGCATTAAAGAGCCTTAGTGCCATGTCCCGGTTTTACCCCCATAACCGGGTGTTTTGGATTAGGAAGAAAAAGAGAGTAGGTGTCAAAATAAGAAAAAGAATTGATGTGTGAGGAAATGTATTAAAAATCCAGGACAAAAGAATGACTAAATAGATATACAATTCAAAAGTAGAAGGATGTAGGAGTCGAGTAAGGCCAAAACAATAAATAAACTTGAGCGTCTTCAAAACCTTTGTATTCGATTCATATTTGGACTCCGCAAATATGACCATGTCTCCGAATTTATAAATATATAAAATACATAATTTATAAGTGGCTCCATATCTCACTTCACCGCAACTTGCATTTGCTATCTCTTCTCTATTCCATTTTCTTCAATCCCGCTTCTCCTAGTACCTGAAAGATCGATTTATATTTTATAGCGATGTACAGGGTCGAGAATTGCGTCAAAACCTTCTTCTTCGACGTAAAACTCCATTTTACTCCTCTCAATTCTATTCCAAATCGTTTTCAGTTCAAGCAGTGCGTCACTGGAATGCTCTACCACTTAATATTCGTTGTGCTCAAACACTTTCCTCTTTTAAATCTCTTGTCAAAGAACATTACCTTTCCTAGTATTGTCTTAGGTTTTCGCGATTGTTACACATTGAATTAAACAATTTTTAACGGAAGTATCGCGTATTTTATTTATTTTGTTGAACCTGGCGTTTCGAACGCTTTTTTAATTACCTTTCCTGTAACTCTATTTGATCGTTCTCTTTCTCTTTCTTGTAACTACAATAACTTTTAATGCTTTTTCATGTATATCATGATTCTGTTTTAATTCGTATTGTTTGCTCTACACCACCTGCCTGTATTATTACAAGATAATAGTTTTCTCTTATCGTAAGGTTGTCTGGAAGAGATTGCTTAGCGATAAGACCGCCTATTGTACTATAGTTTCTAAGTATCTTTTGTTTACAATTTTAATTTGGTGCAATAAAGAATATTTGTATTGTATTGTATAAATAATAAAAAAATAACTATTCCGCGCGGACGAAGTACATAATACACATTTATTATTATTATGCTGTTCGCTATTTTACTCTGCTTATTTAGGTACTTATAATCAAATCAAATAAATAAAATTATAACTGAACTAATATATATAATATAATCTCTTTTTTCTTATTTGATGTTATTGCGACTATATGTGAAAACTGTAGGCTTTATGCTGTTTGTTTTCCTACAAATAAATAAATAAATAATAACTTTTTTTGTTAAATTCCGCGTGGACGAAGTCGCGGGCACAGCTAGTACGTAATATATAAATAGTTGTTAACTTCTCATACAAATGAAATATTTCAGAGAAGATGGAAAACCGTCATTCTAGGGAAATACCTCTACTTCACAAAAAACCGTAGCCAAATAATAACTCTATGGAGAGTTGAGCGTTCATGTGTGTCAAGCAACCGTAGCCAAATAATAACTCTATGGAGAGTTGAGCGTTCATGTGTGTCAAGCAACCGTAGCCAAATAATAACTCTATGGAGAGTTGAGCGTTCATGTGTGTCAAGCAACCGTAGCCAAATAATAACTCTATGGAGAGTTGAGCGTTCATGTGTGTCAAGCAACCGTAGCCAAATAATAACTCTATGGAGAGATGAGCGTTCATGTGTGTCAAGCAACCGTAGCCAAATAATAACTCTATGGAGAGTTGAGCGTTCATGTGTGTCAAGCAACCGTAGCCAAATAATAACTCTATGGAGAGTTGAGCGTTCATGTGTGTCAAGCAACCGTAGCCAAATAATAACTCTATGGAGAGTTGAGCGTTCATGTGTGTCAAGCAACCGTAGCCAAATAATAACTCTATGGAGAGTTGAGCGTTCATGTGTGTCAAGCAACCGTAGCCAAATAATAACTCTATGGAGAGTTGAGCGTTCATGTGTGTCAAGCAACCGTAGCCAAATAATAACTCTATGGAGAGTTGAGCGTTCATGTGTGTCAAGCAACCGTAGCCAAATAATAACTCTATGGAGAGTTGAGCGTTCATGTGTGTCAAACAACCGTAGCCAAATAATAACTCTATGGAGAGTTGAGCGTTCATGTGTGTCAAGCAACCGTAGCCAAATAATAACTCTATGGAGAGTTGAGCGTTCATGTGTGTCAAGCAACCGTAGCCAAATAATAACTATATGGAGAGTTGAGCGTTCATGTGTGTCAAGCAACCGTAGCCAAATAATAACTCTATGGAGAGTTGAGCGTTCATGTGTGTCAAGCAACCGTAGCCAAATAATAACTCTATGGAGAGTTGAGCGTTCATGTGTGTCAAGCAACCGTAGCCAAATAATAACTCTATGGAGAGTTGAGCGTTCATGTGTGTCAAGCAACCGTAGCCAAATAATAACTCTATGGAGAGTTGAGCGTTCATGTGTGTCAAGCAACCGTAGCCAAATAATAACTATATGGAGAGTTGAGCGTTCATGTGTGTCAAGCAACCGTAGCCAAATAATAACTCTATGGAGAGTTGAGCGTTCATGTGTGTCAAGCAACCGTAGCCAAATAATAACTATATGGAGAGTTGAGCGTTCATGTGTGTCAAGCAACCGTAGCCAAATAATAACTCTATGGAGAGTTGAGCGTTCATGTGTGTCAAGCAACCGTAGCCAAATAATAACTCTATGGAGAGTTGAGCGTTCATGTGTGTCAAGCAACCGTAGCCAAATAATAACTCTATGGAGAGTTGAGCGTTCATGTGTGTCAAGCAACCGTAGCCAAATAATAACTCTATGGAGAGTTGAGCGTTCATGTGTGTCAAGCAACCGTAGCCAAATAATAACTCTATGGAGAGTTGAGCGTTCATGTGTGTCAAGCAACCGTAGCCAAATAATAACTCTATGGAGAGTTGAGCGTTCATGTGTGTCAAGCAACCGTAGCCAAATAATAACTCTATGGAGAGTTGAGCGTTCATGTGTGTCAAGCAACCGTAGCCAAATAATAACTCTATGGAGAGTTGAGCGTTCATGTGTGTCAAGCAACCGTAGCCAAATAATAACTATATGGAGAGTTGAGCGTTCATGTGTGTCAAGCAACCGTAGCCAAATAATAACTATATGGAGAGTTGAGCGTTCATGTGTGTCAAGCAACCGTAGCCAAATAATAACTATATGGAGAGTTGAGCGTTCATGTGTGTCAAGCAACCGTAGCCAAATAATAACTCTATGGAGAGTTGAGCGTTCATGTGTGTCAAGCAACCGTAGCCAAATAATAACTCTATGGAGAGTTGAGCGTTCATGTGTGTCAAGCAACCGTAGCCAAATAATAACTCTATGGAGAGTTGAGCGTTCATGTGTGTCAAGCAACCGTAGCCAAATAATAACTCTATGGAGAGTTGAGCGTTCATGTGTGTCAAGCAACCGTAGCCAAATAATAACTCTATGGAGAGTTGAGCGTTCATGTGTGTCAAGCAACCGTAGCCAAATAATAACTATATGGAGAGTTGAGCGTTCATGTGTGTCAAGCAACCGTAGCCAAATAATAACTCTATGGAGAGTTGAGCGTTCATGTGTGTCAAGCAACCGTAGCCAAATAATAACTCTATGGAGAGTTGAGCGTTCATGTGTGTCAAGCAACCGTAGCCAAATAATAACTATATGGAGAGTTGAGCGTTCATGTGTGTCAAGCAACCGTAGCCAAATAATAACTATATGGAGAGTTGAGCGTTCATGTGTGTCAAGCAACCGTAGCCAAATAATAACTATATGGAGAGTTGAGCGTTCATGTGTGTCAAGCAACCGTAGCCAAATAATAACTCTATGGAGAGTTGAGCGTTCATGTGTGTCAAGCAACCGTAGCCAAATAATAACTCTATGGAGAGTTGAGCGTTCATGTGTGTCAAGCAACCGTAGCCAAATAATAACTATATGGAGAGTTGAGCGTTCATGTGTGTCAAGCAACCGTAGCCAAATAATAACTATATGGAGAGTTGAGCGTTCATGTGTGTCAAGCAACCGTAGCCAAATAATAACTCTATGGAGAGTTGAGCGTTCATGTGTGTCAAGCAACCGTAGCCAAATAATAACTCTATGGAGAGTTGAGCGTTCATGTGTGTCAAGCAACCGTAGCCAAATAATAACTATATGGAGAGTTGAGCGTTCATGTGTGTCAAGCAACCGTAGCCAAATAATAACTATATGGAGAGTTGAGCGTTCATGTGTGTCAAGCAACCGTAGCCAAATAATAACTCTATGGAGAGTTGAGCGTTCATGTGTGTCAAGCAACCGTAGCCAAATAATAACTCTATGGAGAGTTGAGCGTTCATGTGTGTCAAGCAACCGTAGCCAAATAATAACTCTATGGAGAGTTGAGCGTTCATGTGTGTCAAGCAACCGTAGCCAAATAATAACTATATGGAGAGTTGAGTGTTCATGTGTGTCAAGCAACCGTAGCCAAATAATAACTATATGGAGAGTTGAGCGTTCATGTGTGTCAAGCAACCGTAGCCAAATAATAACTATATGGAGAGTTGAGCGTTCATGTGTGTCAAGCCAGCACTTCTTCGGCCTACCACTTCTAACCGGACCCGGAGGTGGCATGGTTAGACATTTGTACCCCACGTAACTTGCCGGTTTTTGTAAGGGGTGGCCGTACCAGCGTAAGCGACACTCTTGTAATTTGTCCACTATATTTAACATTATCCGCATTCATCATTTATATTTACTACTTCTGAGCTTTATATTTTTGTTTTGATATAAGTAGTAATTGTAACGCGACAAAGAATATTTTTGCAAGGTTATAATTACTACTTATAGCAAAATAAATATAAAACATAACACCAGTTCGCTAGTCGGAATCGGTTAACCTAACGTGGATTGTAAACTATGAAGAAATGAATGCCTTAGTACGAAAAATTATAAAAAAATAACTAATTGACGGTAGTTCACGTAATAAATTACGTACACAGGCTTACAGTTAAATTACCCTCATATTGACGTGGACACCAAATCCTATTGAAGTACCTATATTTTAGGTAAAGTTAAAAACTTTCGGAACAGCCTAGGTACTTAGATAAATATAACGGGTAGTTGTACTGAGAATATTATATTATATATAATATAATGCTTAGATAATTATTTCAGACAGATTTGACGAGCTCGGTGGCGCCGGGGTTAATAATGCGACTTTGTCACTAACGCTCGTGGGTTCGATTCCCACACAAGAAACATTGTGTGCATGAATAGGTCTGTTTGTCTTGGTCTGGGTGTGTTTAAGAGAGGAAGGGCGCATCAAAGCAGCCCGGTGGGGAAGTACCTCCACCTCACACAAAAAACCGCAGCCAAATAACAACTCGCTGGGGGTTGTTGTCATACTGCGTGTGAGTGAGGTCACCAGTAAGCTTCCAAGGAGTTGTCGTGTTAGCAGCAGAGGTGGCATCACGCGAGTGATACATAATGTATTACCAGCGTTCATAGGCTACGGTAACCACTTTACATCAAGTGGACCGAATGCTTGTATGGCTCCCGAAGTTCTATAAAAAAGACAGTTCTTAGTGACTAGCGTTAGCTAAATCCGAGAAACAAATGTTCATTGCTTCGTCATTTTGAATGACTGACTCGGACGAAATCGTCTGGATCTGAGTAACAGACCAAATGATAGAATAGTCGAGCTTTGAGATTTAAAATTGTAGACAAAACGTTTTTCTAGAAGCTTCCCTTATGTAAAATCTAAATTGAGAATTATTTCATAACAGAATATTAGAATTAACAATTTTGAAAGTAATTTGATGGATTTAAATTAAAGTAATAGATTTAACTTGTCGTATTACGACCTCTATGGTAGATAGCACCGATTTATAGTGCAAAGTGTGCGTTTTACCGATTCGGCGTTAGTTGTAACGTTTTAACACATCATCGATGCGTTTAAGGTAAGTTTTGAATGAATTTAGTTTGTTTACGTTCATTTATTAATTATTTTGATTGCAATTTTTTAATTTAGGTATTTTTGTGCAGGTTGTAAAGGATAACACCATCACACCATCGTTAGAACGATAACAATTTTATTTGTAAACAATTCGCGCACTGATTCATTTTGGTGATAAGTAATTTTGCTGATTCAGTATTTCGCACTAATAAAACTGATAAGGACTTAAAACATAACACTATTGATGACATTTTTTGAATGTTCCGCGAACGGGACTCTTAAATGTCTCTCAAAATCAAATATAGATAACAACATCACAGCAATGATAGCGCAGTGGATAAAGAACTGACCTTTTAACCAACTGATCCGAGGTTCAAATCCTTGCATATACCAATAAATTCGTATTTTCGGATTTATGTACATATTTGTAATTATCACTTGCTCGGCGGTGAAGGACAACATCGCGATCGTGAAAAAAAGTGTGTACAGGCTGGAATTAAAGCAAGTGATGACAAAAATATACACTTTGGAGGAGTCAATGATATTCGGCGACATTCACATAACAAATCCAGCTGTTTGATAGTTAATTTACAAACTTGCCATTTGTTTAATTAACTTGTTTTTTTTTATTACGGCCCACCTGATGTAAAACAGGTACCGTAGCCTATTAACGCTAACGATATATTAAGTATCACTCGCGCGGTGCCTCCTCTGCTGCTTACACAGCAACTCCTTGGGAGTCTACTGGTGACCTCACTCACACGCAGGAACACATCAACCCTCTAAGGGAGTTGTTATTTGGCTGCGGTTTTCTGTGAGGTGAAGGTACTTCCCCAGACGGGCTGCTTTGATGCGCCCTACCTCTATCAAAACAACCAGACCAAGACAAACAGACATGTTCATGCACACAAATGTTTGCTTTGTGTGGGAATCGAACCCACGAGCGTTGGCGTCAAAGTCGCGTCATTCACGACTGAGCCACCGAGCTCGTCAGTTGTTGTTAAAAATAAGCTTACGGGGCCTCAACACTAGGTTGTTAATGTGTAATTTGAAGGTCAGGGTCTGGTCAATAATAACGCCAAGATATTTGATCAGTCAGATTGTCAATTCTTGAAAGAGAAGGGCACGAACACGTCATGCTTTTGGGTACACAGACATGACTTGTGAGAGTAACAGTCGTAGGGGGTAATAGGTTAGACTTGAAAGCAAATGTAATATATTTAGTTTTGTAGACGTTTAGTATTAATATATTAAGGTGCAACCATTTGCTTACTTTTTCGAGAACTGCTTGCACCAATCTAAACACGTCTGTCCAATTATTTCCACTAAAAAGAGGGCCGTGTCATTAGGGAAGGTTACTATTTTCCCCATTTGAAGTGGGAGCTTGCAGAGTTTATTAATATAAACGAGGAATAGTATTGGACCAAGAATGTTACCCTGCAGAACACCCTAAAGGACTGCTTGGTTATCGCAAGTCTAACTTCAAACTCTTACCCTTTGCTTCCTATCTGTCAAATAGTCATTTAAAAGTCAGGAGTCTACCTCTACTCTCTCGTTTTTTCTCGGATTCTCCGAATTTGTAAAACAACTCGGGTGATTAGTGGGGTTATTACTACCGTTGATATTTTTTTATAACATCCCACAGTGTCTTATTATCTTTAACGTTTTCGACTTCCAGTTTGTCGTGGTTTCTCTTATCTTTCGCAAACATGAATTCCTGTAACGTTTGTAAATAATTTTGAGCACCTCGTTGTATGATCTTTTTTTTTCGGTGCAGGCTATCCCTATTTCTCATACACCTCAATAGTCTATTAGTGATCCATGGTTTAGTTATTAGTTAGTGGGTATTTCAAAATTGCAAGAATATTCTTCAAAGGCTGTAGAAAGATTTTTTACCAGCAGGTCTGCTGCTAAGTTGACATCATTACAGTCAATAACGGGTTTAAAATCTAAATTATGTATAGTGCGATCTAAACCATCGTAATCAATGCAGTGTTCTGATTCGTTGAGGTATCGAGGTTTTGTTATCTGATTAAGACTGATAGCTACGCACTCATGGTAGTGTGTGTACTCATGTAATTGATGACTCGACTACAAGACATGTTGCGTCTAATTTAGTTTTTATAATAATACGGTTAAGACATGTTAGACCATGTGTAGATAGAGCGTGCACAGGCAACATACCATGGCTAGCGAGAACATTTTTTTTTTAACGGGACAGGCCCACCACTCATACCCACCACTGTGTCTCCTGTGTAGCCAGAATTAACAGCGGCGACCACAAAAAAGGCAATGAACAGTGAAGTCCATTGCCGTCTAGCTAGCACATTTATATAAGCGAGAACATTTATATAATCATGTGAGCGCCTGTCGAAACTGTTCTGGGTTATGTCTATCTCCACATAGAATAACATTTTTGTAACTGTCCAGTTTTGCCAACAACGTATCAATGGAATTAATAAAGTTACTGGTATTAGTTTGGCTTGACGATCTGTAAACAGAAATAAGACACGAGTTCTTGTTTAATTTTAGAATTATACAGTTAGTGTCGTTTTTTTGGGGTTCTTCGACTGCAACAGTTTGTAAGTTTTTGTTATAGTAGATTATGAATGCCTCTACTCCATGCACCGTAATAATGGTCAATAAATAGCACCAAACAGACCATTACAACTAACAAGTTCTTACGATTAGACATAGTCGGTGATGAAATTTGGATTGAACTCTTTCCTGTAGTGTCTGCAAAGGCGGAATACACTCGTTATAGACACGTTGTTTAAATTCAAGAAGTCCGAAACCAATACAACAACTGTAATATTTCACAACAGAGGCTAAGCACTAGAAAAGTACGACATCTACGCCCGCACTGGCATGATCGACCCTGTCCATCGCAGAGTGTATAGAGTCTACGGTGTACGTATTAAAAAACACTATAGATACATACATATGATACCATTCACTATTATAACCTCTGTCGCGGCCGGATAGCGCTCTTTATATTCCTCTGCGTTGAAATTCTTCACGAAAAACGCTGTACACGGTGCACAAGCGACGTCAAAAATACTGTTTTCATTCTGTACTATTGGGGAGGACCCTGCTACCGCTGATCACGCCACAGGAAGCGTAGTCTGTCCTCCTTTCAAATTCCAATGCGTTACCAAACTCGAAACATTTCTTCTATATCCGCTCCAACGACCACTTCGTGTTGTCTGAAGCTCAACACTCCCGGCAGCGACTCTAACAATTATGGTCTGTTTACAAGTTTCAAATCGTTAAGTAAGTGATCAAATACGACTGTAATTTAACAGGTTGTATGACTGCAAAAGTATGACAAGTACCTTATGCGGCCCAGTGTCATCGAGTGAGGCGCCTCCTCCGCATAACCTTTCTGTCACGGATCTAAAACTAACTTCATTTCTGTGGTCATTAGCCGCATGACTTTGACCTTGACGCTTGACATTCGTTGTTGCTTGCCATGTTGACTTCTTTAGCAGAAAAGCAGTTTCATAGCCTACGTAGTTTCTCTCGACTGTGCTCATTGCTTCAAAGCTTGTAGTGCCAGCGCGGTGAGTTCGGAACGTGTGTACCTAAGCTATGCATAGGGATTCGATGTATGGGTGCGGGTCATTCCCCGCGCCTTTGATACGTTATTTGTAATATCGTTACGGTACGAGAATTTGGTTTGAATACGATACATACTTACTATAACAGGGAAATTAACTGTCTTTGGCGTAGGAAACCACTAAACGAACGTGTCTGTCAGATAAGCAAAGTATGTAAAGCTTGTATAGAAAGAGGTACTCCATGGCAGGCTTTATAGAGTTTTATGGTAAGTATACACGACACCAGACACATGACACTTAGTTGCAGATGTAGTGGCGGTGTCGCACGTGCGCAATGTCCAACACAAGTGTCGCGAATTACGAACCTGTGCTAGGCCAATATGACATCACGCGCGTGAACTGCATAGGAAATAAAATCTTTGATGTCATATTATGAAGCGCTGTCAGATGCTATGGCAAATATCAAAACCCCGATTATAAAAATCAAGTAGAACAATTCAATACAACCGCGTTAGTACTAAATAAATTAAATTAAATTGCACATTTTACTATCGCAACTTAATAATAATAATAATTAATAATAATTTAAGAAAACACAAAAAAAAAACGAAGAGCGGCAAGGCAAAGATGAAAATTAAATAATTGAAACACATATGTATTGCGACAATCGCGGCAGCAACACGTCGATTCATGACGATGGAATGTATCACACTTGAACTGCAGCCAGTGTCACGATTCGTGTAGACAGCCAAAACACTTGAACCGCGACACTAGATGTTACACCAATGTCGACAGAAAAAATTGCTTACCGTGTGGACGCAATTGACACAAGTGTCGACATTTGTGTCGAGTGTCAGTCTCGTCATGTATCCTTACCTTTAAAAACCTTTAAAAAGACAGCTCGCGTCTTATGGCATTTAGGTGAAATCCGTTCAAGATGTACTTGACTATGCGAGTTGTTTGTAAGAATGTTGCGGTCGAAAATTGAATCGGTTGTCAATAATCTATTTGGAAAAAGGTGTGTTATCTCAAACGAGATAGTATCATTTTTTAAGTACTAAAAGCCTTGGTTAGGATGGTGTGGTTGGAAAAGGTTGTCCGAAACTTGGACAATAGGAATTCAAATGTACGATATGGCCATGTTAGAAAAAGTAAAGAAGCCGCACTTCCTAACAGGTAATATTTATACATCATATATCGGAAATTGGACCTTTAGGACACGTACCCCCATTCGGAACATAGGAAAGAGACTCCCGTCGGTCCTTATTCTCTTATGGTTCCGTATTGCCTGTAAATTTTATTATCAGCTATAGATTATGTATGTTTCCTAACATACAAGAATTACGTTACGTTGTTCCGTTACTGTGACATCAAGGCTTGTGGGTACGATTCCCACACAGGACAAACATTTGTGTGCATGAACATGCCCGTTTATCTTGGTCTGGATATTTTTCATGTATCATAAGTATATATTTACAAAAAAAATGTATTTAAGTATGTTTATTAGTTGTGTAGCGCCTATAACACAAGCTTTGCTTACTTTGGAGCTGGATGACGCTATGTAATTTATTCGACAATATTTATTTATTTCAAGAGTAGGAAAACACTAACTAGTTTAATTATTGAGACTATAAGTTGGTCCATGCGTAACAAAAATGGTATTAAACTTTGACGAACGCAATTTGTTTGTGATTTTTTGTAAATAAAAGGAATATTTACCATAGACTCGTGCGATTGGATAAACACCGAGTAGACGTTTATATTTTCCGTTAGACATATTAAAGTTTCCATTTTTCCAGTCCCTTCGAACACATACTTCTTGCCTACACTTTCTACAATCTGATCCTTCAAATAGCTAATATTTATGTTTACTTGATCAGTTTGCTACTCTTCATTATTCCTCAGAAAAAGCCATTCCTCAGAACAAGCCTACCATTGCGGCAATCAATTGATCAGCGATTTGATTGAACTTCTTCGATTACTAGAAAACGGTCGGTTTTTTTAATTCTTGCTTCTTGCTTGCTGCTTGATGGTAACCAATTACCGTAGTGTATGAATAATTGTAACACCAGGGGCGTCACGCGTACGTTGCCGGCCCCGTAAAAACCTTCACACCTTTTTTGAAGTAACTCAGGCGTATTAGTCCCATGGAAAACCTCGGCAGGGAGGTCATTAGTTAAGAGTACTCTGGTGCCACACAGCACGCGACCATTGCGGTTCCACTGTGTGCACTACAATAGTGCGATAAGAAGAAGGAATGTATTGGCATAATATCAAACAACTCGGAACGCAATCCATAATCAGTAGAACCGAACCCTTTATATTAGGAAACATGTCAGTAATTTCCATTCTCTAACAGCCACGAAATCAATGTCATAACGTAAATAATAACACATAAGTATAGTTTGCGCATATTTTTCTTTAATACGAGCATTTTACAACAATATTGAAACGAAATCATCACTTTGAGATCTGTGCCAACATACACTACGGGCGCTCAACAAATAAACATAAAATCGCGCACACTAATCTATATAAACAAGTCGCATAAGTACATACAGGCTTCCCAATATATCTATACATACACTAAAACTATATCACCACTTGTCACTCTACGTTCGTGGAACGTCCCCCCGCTAGTCACAGTCACTTGATCTATTTTGTTCGCTGGTACGATTGTCTGTCTCCGCGCACTAGTAGATCACCTCGTACACTGTGGCCTTCTTGTCCCCGGAGCCCGTCACTATGTACTTGTCGTCCGATGAGATGTCACAGCTGAGCACCGATGAGGATTCTTTTGACTGGAACAAATATGCATGAACGTTAGCATTCGATTACCCTGGGATGATATATTGGGATTAATTACTCTTCTGATATATGTTTTATAGGCACACAACCCACTTGATGTATAGCGGTTACCGTAACCTATGAACGCTTGCAATACAGCAAGTATAGTTAATACGTTGTCACCCCTGCTGATAATTGCAGAGCTGCGTTAGCCAGCGAAGCTTTATAACCGAGAAGATTGTCTTTTTTGCAGTTTTGCGGTCTTCGACTGTTACACGTGAGGTTTTGAAGCTAGAGAGCTGATTGTTCGACGTGAATGTACCTTAAGTATTGTAGATTCCCCTAAAATAGATTAAATTTCGATTAGCTCAATAAAGGATATCGATAAGTGAAGTTATCGCCCCAAAAACCGTTCCAATACAAAGTCAATTGGAGCGCGTATGGCGAGCACTGAAAAACAACAACACGATCACTATCGCCGGTTAGGGTTAGCAGCTCTGCTTACGCAGCTTGCTGTTATTTACTTATTGTGCAAAAGCAGCTCTGCCAATGCGCCGCAGGCCCAGCTCCCCTAGTACAGCAAGTCCTTTGGAGCTGATAACTTCACTCATTCGCAGGAACAAAATTCCTTTAAGGTGCTGTTATTTGGCTGTCATCTGTCGATAAGTTTCACAGCATTGCATAAAAAGTATCACATTACAGCAATATGTGTACTAATAGTCATTTATTAAAACTAACTCCAACCAGCTTGGTGGCATAGTGGTTAGCAATGCTACTTTAACACCAACACTCGTGGGTTCGATTCTCACACAAGACAAACATTTGTGTTCATTGGCTGGGTGTTTTAAGAGAAGTAGGGCGCATCAAAGTAGCCCGTCTGAGGAAGTACCTCCAGCTCACAGAAAACCGCACCCAAACAACAACTCCCTAGAAGGTCGTTGTGTTCCGGTGCGTGAGCGATATCACCAGTAAGCTTCTAAGGAGTTGCCGTGTTAGCAGCAGATATGGCATCGTACGGTTGTTGTATAAAAAAAATGTAACAAAATCTGTTACAAACCTGGAATATACTGGCGCCGTAGGGCGTGCGCCACGCGTTAAGCAGGTTGTCCTTCCCGGTGGACACGAACCACTTCCCGCAGGAGGCGAACCTCAGGGACAGCACGCACGACTCGTGCAGGTGAAGCTGGTACTTGTCCGGCTTCACCGCGTGTAACACCTCCACGTTGCTGTTCTCCATGCCGACCGCTAACCATTCTCCTGTAATGGTGTTACAATATTATGTAAATAGCCTAGTGGATAAAGAAGCACCCTTGAAAGTAATAACATATGGAGAGCCGATGAGACTGTTATTACGTAGTAACTCAATTCACCGCCATGTGTCACGTAAAGTAAATGCGCTATATTTAATGGCTATTTTGCGAATCAACATCGCGGCACTTATCGACTTATTGGCTAAAATATTCTCCCTTTGGTCCAAAAACAACGTTTAAGTGAGTTGTGAGTGAGAAAGTGGTTTATTGATTTGTGCTGTTAACCGATTGGTACCTGGTTCGAATCCTGGTGTGAACGTGTACCACTAAATTCGTGTTTTCGGATTTATGTATAACTATAATTATCACTTGCTCGGCGATGTAGGAAAACATTGTGAAAAAACCAGCACGTCTATATTTCGAAAGACGCGTGACCTAACCTAAGAAACGTCTGGTTTTCCTTTTGACTTGTGGAGGTCTGATGGTAGTTGCTTCACGTAAAAAACAGTATCTTCACTAAACCCTGAGATTTAGGTAGCGGCTACCATCAATCCTAATGGATTCGTAAACGGGGTACGGCTAGGAAGAATAATATTGATGGAGTAATGTTGAGTAGGATAATGTTAGGTAACAGTAATTTTGGAATGGAAGTGTCTGTCTCCCGTCTTCAGAGTCAAGTCAACCGGCATGCACGCGGAGCACCCTAAACTTTAACAAACGAACCTCTGGCGTAAGAGAGATAGAGGAAATAGTAATCGTTCGACTGATGTAACCGCCACCTCACAGAAAATCGCACTAAAAGGATTTCCCTAGAGGATTGTAGTGTGCCTTTGTGAGTGATTGCCAGTAAGCGATTGAGAAGTTTACTGTATTTGCAGCGGAAGTGGCAACGCGAGAGCAATACATCTTTTATGGTATGATGTTACAGTAATCACTTCACATCAGGTAGACCTTATGCTTGTTTGCCTCCCGACGTTGTATACAAAACAACAAACTGTACTTATGTTAAGGAATTGAGTTTGTCTGAAACAAGTGATTAATAATGACTTACCCGTTGGACAGTAGCCTAATGAGAATATTTGTGAACTGAAATCGTGCTGCTGCAATTGTCTGCCTTCTCTAAGATCCCACGACCTGCAACAAAAACATTGACAATCAACGATTACTTATAATCAATTATCCCTAATATCAATAAACATAATAGCTTATACTAGATTTCATTAATTTCAAAATTCAGACGATAAAATTGTAGGAATAATACCGTACAATTCAAGATTTATTCGGCTTTAAGTATATTTTGGTATGTATATTATTTGTCATGTTAGTGGCGTATAAAACTGGTCAAGTACTAATCGAATCAAGTACCTACATAGGGTTCGGTTTCTCAGTCAGTTCTTACATTACTCGCATCAATGCTTGAAAGAAGAAACAATGTTTCATAGCTTGATCACTGCTTACAAACTATGTGTAATATAAAAAATTAATCAGCGTTTTTAGCAGATACTATTTAAATATGGTATATTATCATCATCGGAGCGTTAATCTCGATCGCGATCTAAGGATCTTGGGCTTCGGTGCTTCGCTTTCAGATTTTTACTTTTCCACTTTGCGTGGTAAACTTTACATTTCTATCATTTAAGTTTACAATTTTTCCAAACACAAAAAAGGTTTAAAACTGACAATTGTGATGGGCTCACATTTTTTTTATTTTCGAAACTATAATATATAAAAATATATATTTTATACTAAATTCACTGAGCTGAAATAATGACACCCTAAGACAATGGTAAAGAAAATGAAAGAGTAAAACTATAAGGCCAGGGAAATTTCTCAAAAAGCTCATACACGACTGGGGAATCAAAAATCCATTAAAATATCGGGCATGTTGCCACCCAAGGATGTTCATGAAGGTTCCCAAACAAACGTTGACAGCTCGGTAGACCGTTCATGTGATGGAATAACCATATAGAATCTGGTTATTCCAGCTGCTAGATAGACTTCCCAAAGCCAGGAGTATCATGAACCGGACGAGATGGAGAGATATCGTGACGCAAGCAACAGCAGTCTCCGACCTCTCTCATGACGGCCACGACCACTCTGCCGAGAGCAAAAAGAAATCCAACTCTTAGGGTTGAAGAGGAGTTTAGTAACTCACCGTACTGTGTTGTCGAGGCCGCCTGTCCAGAGTTTGGTGCCATCTGCAGAAATGTCTATACATGATGCTCCATCCGTATGCCCCTGGAACTGCCGTACTAGCGTCTGATTGTGGAGGTCCCACACTGCGATATTTCCATCGGAACAACAACTGAAGCAAACCTGTAATGCATGATATTACTATTAGAAGCTCATTCGTAACATGGTACATTACGCAACACACCCTTATAATAGAAAAATTATGTATGATGAAATCAGTCTACAGTATTGTACAATCCAGCACAGAGGGAGAGCAATTTGATATAATTTTTATACAACTAAGGTGGCGAACGACTGCAGACTGTTTGAATGTAAACAATTACTGTATAATTTGGATGGCTTGCAACACCAACATTTCTCGAGTTTGCCAACACTGTTAAAAAACCTTTTTTCGAAGAAGGGTGGTTCTATTGGACAACCCCCGGCAAATACATCGTTCCTTAATAGAATTTACTAAATGAAACATCTCTAGAACCGCGCAGAACGCAACCATTTCATCTTCAATGTGTGAAGACAAAGTCCCTGATGATGTCGAGCAATTAAATTATAGAAAGCCCAAACAAAAAACCTCAAATCACAATGTATCCATCGTGGCTTTCTCAAGGTTACAGTAAACGCTTTACATCCACGGAACGTATGCCTATTTGCATACCTATAAACAGTATAAACAATCCAGCCAATCCAGTTAAAAAAGATGTGATTTGAAAATAACTATTTACCTTAGAATCAGGGCTGATGGCGAGCGCGTAACAGGCGGGCGCCGAAGAGGTGAGCTCGGCCTTAATCCTGGGCGTCGGCGAGGCGAGGTCCCAGATGGATAGGTTGGATGCCTCGCCGCCCACAATCAACGTGCGCCCGTCCGGTAACAGCTTCACTGATCGGATGTAGTTGTCCCTTTGCTGGAAAGAAAAATGACCATTTTAAATCAACGAAGTATGTAGAATAGAGTGATGTATTGGTTAACTATGATTTTGTTGTTGTTGGAAATCTTTCTCGTATAAATTTTACATTCAAATAAGAGTTAAATCTAAAATGACGGACTTATCCCACAAAGGATCTCTTTCAATCAAAAGTATGACGAGAATTTGATGTACATACAATATAATAATTAATAAGTGGAAGTAGAAGACTACGTGACAATGAATCGCGCGGGTGGAGATACAAGCTTAAGATGCTACGCGCGTGCAGATAAAGGTTCCTGCAGCTAACTTCGCTTATTTATTGTGTTCGTGCTTCGATTTTAGTAAAATAACAACAACGCATAATAAGTATTATGATGCCTTATGATCTGGTTTTGTCGACCCCAACGTTAATTTTATCTGTATATAAAATTTGCACACAATTTGGCTGTTTTTTATGACAGTGGCTAGACAACAAATTAATGCCATTTTTTTGTATATGATTTGGAAATTGTAACCGATGTCGTGATGCGAATTATCATCGAATGTACTTTTTTGTAGGGTTCTTGAATATCACAAAGATCAATAAAAATTACGTTGAAGTACTGAAATCCGACTACTAAAAATAGAATAGTGCTTCATTCAAATATTGCTGTCACGGAATCGTAAGACCGTACGATAAAGAATGTAGGTATTCAATTGTAAAATATCAAGTATCGATCGATACTGAGAATACGATATGTGTTTGTTCCTACGCTATCGGTTTAGGAGCTCGATACCAGAATCCTAGCGTAATGGGTATAAAATAAGAGCTATTGGTTAGCTATTTAGCTTTTATTTAAAAAAGCTATAGATAATTGGTACCATCTTAGCATTAGAATATGAATAATAAAATGTTGTAACGTGGGACAGTTACCCACTCACCAAACAGTCCAGTTGGCTGACGGGCGCCTTGCTCGGCTGGCTGATGTCCCACACCTTAACGCAGCCCTTGCCGCCGGTGTACACGTATTTGGTGGGCGAGGAGACGGTGACCGCGCACACCACCTCCCCGTGCGCCAGGGCCGACACCTGCCGCGCGTGCCGGGGGATGCCCGGCCCCATGAGCGCGTCCGGCGGGAACGGTACGGGTTGCATCTGCCCTTCGGCTGATACGTGGAATGAGTATGCCCTGTAAATGTATATTGAAATAGCGTAATTAAAAATGCATTTTCACTAATTTAAATTTTTTAACGAACTTGGTGGCCGAAGTTGTTAGTAACGCTACTTGTCACTAGGGTTCATGGGTTCGATTCCCTTAGGCCTGCCCCTCACCGGTAAGTCGAGGCGGAGACGGGGCGCGGCCGAGTCTGAAGGCTGTTTGTAGAGACGAGGTGCGGGCGGCTATTATTCCTTTACACGTTCCAATTCATTCACCATGTCGTCATCAGAAGATGAAGACGTACTTGCAATCGTACGAATTATTCATTTCTACAGTTGGAAGAAGATTTTGTATACGCTCGTATTTGAGAAATTGTGACAGAAGAGCGCCCCCGCCGCGTCTCCACCTCGACCCCGCCGCGCCTTCATCTCGACCCCACCGCGCCTTCACCTCGCCCGCACCACGAGGCCATTAAATGAACGCACTGCCATTTATTCCTTACGAAAATCCACATGCGGCGCAACGCTTGAGCGCCCGCGCTTCGACGCCGTCTCGACTCTTGTTCGTGTGAGCGACGGGCCATACAGGACAAACATTTTGTGCACGAGCATGTTAGATTGTCTTGGATTAGGTGATTTAAAAAGAGGTAGAACACATAAAAGCGACTCATCTGGTGAAGTATCACTTCACACACAGAAAACTGCAACCAAATAACTTCCTTGAGGGCTGTTGTGTTTCTGCGAACGAGAGAAGTTACCAGTAAGCTCGTAAGGAGTTGCTATGGTAGCAGCAGATATGGCATCGCGCGATCGATACGTGATGTATATGATGATCATAGGCTAATCTGGTTCACTCGCAGGGCCAAAACATTCCTCCTCGCAGTTGTTATAGGCTCCGATCTATTTTGAAAGGTGAAAATGCCTCCATAGTTTGGCTGCCCATCAAATATTGTAGGTCTCTTTTGCACTGCTGCTCTCGTTTGCTAGAGCTTTGTTTACTGGATGGCATATTACACACTTGCAGTTGAAGATAGCCCCGGTCACTCATAAACATTAATAATAAAAATATGCGAAACTTACGGTTTCCCTCCAGGGATGGGTGCTAATGCGGCGGGTCCAAGTGGCGGACGAAGTGGTTCATATGCTAATGCAGCTCTCGCCGAGTAGCCCGCGAGACCATACGCGTCGTGGGCACCGTTGCCCAAGTACGGGTACTGCAACGAGGGCGGCTTCACAGCAGCCTTCAGCGGGGCACCGGCAGCGCCCGCTCCGCTCGCGCCTGATGTCGGCGTTACAGGCTTCGAGATCGGTGTGCTGGGTTTCTCGTCTAGTTTTTTTGCTGATGGCGTTGACGCATTACTGGAGGTACCGGACCTGGAATGTAATAGGATATATAATTAGCCATTGTAGCCATTGTATGAGTGCTATTTCATTTATTTTTCCCTCCGTTTAAACAGATGTAGAATTGAGGATTTCGTAATTTCTTTGAATGGACGGATTGTATTAGGTACACTCATTGGCTATAAAACTAAGTTTTGGTCATATATTTTTATATACAACATCCATCGGCATGTAAGGCTACAAACTCACCTGGTGTAATCTAGTGCACCGATCAAAACAGAAACTCCACAAGAGCTTACTGGTAACCTTACTTACTCGCAGAAACACAACAACCCTACCTACAGGCAGTTGTTCCTTGGCTGCTGAGTTCTGTGAGGTGGAGGTACTTTCCCAGCCGGGACACTCATACATTTTTTATAACACGAATGCATTAATCAAACGAGCATAAAGTTCGCCTGACTACATACGCGTAAGCATTTACAGCTTATGCATAACTACAACTTCCAGGAACTGATTATGAAAAAAAAAAACCATGGACTATGTAAACAAAACAAAAGATTACGTGTAACATATGGGTAATATTATAAAACTCTGCAGAGTTATAACAATAATAACATTTAGTACAGAATTCGCCAACGCCTATAATAAAGTAACGGAGTTATCTAATATAACTCGGCGAAAGACAATAAGTATAAAGTTATTCCCGAACGAAAGGTTAGACACGCAAACTGTTGAAGTTTGTGTGAGGATTATCATCAGTTATCCGCGAAGGCGTGTCTAATCTTATTGTCCGTAATGGGACTACGCCGGAGGCTGAATTCTGTAATTGATTTAGTGAGACGGTTGACTTTCGTTTCGTCTGGTAGCTCGTGTAGTACACTGACCTAAGTAACACATAAGGTTTCAGTTCAAATGATACTGCGGTCATGACTTATTACCCGACAGCGATGTAACACCCTCAGGTATGAAAGGGGCTTCGATACGCGAACGGTTTGCTTCGCATTAGATAGTAAGCATATCATTATACGTTAAATGGTTAGAATGCATTTAAAATTAAAGCTAACTAATATTATAAACGCGTAAGCATCCTTAGTTGTATGTTTTTAGGCCTAGAAAGATGATTCAATAGAATTTTGGTAGGGATTTTTTAGCCTTTAACTAGCGCTATGTTAGTGGGTCGTTTAGGTTAGTACAAACAAAGATGCATTATTTGAGTAAAAAGCCGGAAGTTATTATGTACCTAACTACCAAAAAATACATATAACACTCCCAAAAAAAAAAAAACGAGAAAAGCCTAGTGCCCTCCTACTTCATAAAATAATGAACAGCAAATAATTAAATAATAAAAATATATAAGCAACGTAGTGACATTGTATGATTGTTTCTAAAATGGAACCAACTTAATTAGAACTATGTTTTCGTACAATGTCTATTGTCTAGTCTACAACTAAGTAATAGGGAGATAATCTTAGTTACGTCTTTGGCTAATAATATTGTTTATCCAATAGGCGCTAGCGGGCGCGTAGAGATTAAGGTCGACAACGCACAGATGACACTCTGGTGTTATAAGTGTATCTACCTACATAGGCTGAACTAACTGCTTGCTATACTAGCAGGCAGGCCGTATGCTTATTTGTAACATATATTTATAAAAAGGGCCCCTATAAAATAATATAATAAAAATAAAACGTCTAAAATACACAATATGTAGTAGGTATGTATAATATACATGATAATGAATTTGATTATCGCAAACTTCTTTGTTCAAGCAATTAAGGCGACACATCGAAAAATTAGACCAACTTTCATCGAATAGTATAGGCTAATGACTAAACTGACGGATCTAAGATTTTAATATAAATAACTTCATTTCTTTATCTTGAATTTGCTTGCTCAAATACGCGATTGTGTAAAATTGATTCGATAATAATTACTTTCGAAAACACCTCCTGAAATTCATTATTTTTGAAATTACAACGAAGTTGTTCTGTTTATACGCTTCAAAATTACTTAAATCTATTAGTAATATCTATGTTTATAATATGGTTGCTGCATATTTTGATAAGTGAAACATGAAATTTTTTAAAAATATTTTAAGTTTCTGACAATTTCTAAGCGATCACATTCGTCTTGGGTGCTACGTGTTTTCGACCTTATTGTGCGGTAATGAGGATTATAAACGCGTTGACTAACTACATCCAGCCAGTCCGGCTGCAGCCCGCTTCGAGGTGAGACCTATGTCGACTGTCTGGTCGAGCTCGCTCCATTTTACATCGCGACACCGAAGTTTTTATAATTAATAGTTGTAAATATTCAATATTATAGTATTTAGCGTAAGTGTATTATTATTAGATATAAGTAGTAAATAATATTATAGGTTTATATATATTTATTATACTGTTGTAATAATGGGGAACACTAAAAAGAAAATATATAGAATAAAAATACAAGGAAATGTTCGTAGAATGGCGGAGGCGAACAAGCCAAGGTATTTATTTTTTTTAATTATTATATTCATTAAACATATTATAATAACATTGTGTAGACATATTTCTAGTTTTTAGAACAGTTCCTAGGTATGGTTGGCCCAAGCTATTTAATTCCTCTTCAAACTTTTTTTTAATTTTGCTTACTTAATAACTCTATATAAAACTGCATTAATTAAATAAGAGTTATTTTTTGCAGGAATAAACAGTAACATTTGATAATTGGTATACATTATCCACAGGCTGACCGCGTACCTATATAGGACGTCAAACTCCTATTATGTCCATTATAATCTGACCGAACTCCGACTTAGAAGTTGTACGTCGGTGGAGGTCAGGTTACGTTGGAAATTTATACCAATAAGGTTCGCGCTCTCAGCACATAGCAACCAGTGGAGACTCTTTATTTCTTTGTATTAAAATAAAAACTTATAAAATAGAATATTTTCGCTGTTTTGTTTTTTAGGAGAAACTTACTAAATAAACATATTCCACTAGAAGAATCACTACTCGATTTATATGCTACTTTAACGTAAGTGTCATACGGGACGACAAACTCATAGTAACCATTATAAGCTCACCGAACTCCGACTTAGACATTGTACGTAGGTGAAGGTTAGTTTATGTTGGAAATTTATCCAATCAGAAGATAGAAAACCAGTGGAGGTTTTTTTTTTTGTATTAAAATAATTACTAGTAAAATAGTATATTTTGATAGTTTTAAAAAAAACTCGGTATGTTTCATGTTAAAGAAGCGAGCGAGGTGCGTAAGTACCGAGTCATGTGGCGCTCACGAGGGATTTAGCGTGAAGATATAGATAGATAGTATACTTATACCCATGGTACTCGTGAAAACAAATAATATTTACTATGAACCAACACTGAAAACACAAAAAAATCATCTATTCTATACATTGTGGTTAGTATTGAACTATTGTACGGATTAGATTTATTTTGCAACATCAGAGATGGTCCTGGTTCTTTCTTCTTGAGAGTTTAATAAATAACAAGGAAACGTACAACAATACAAAACACAGAGTATACATAAGTAAAATACAATAAATGTCATTATACTGAAGTTAAAGTTATGAAACAGCAAGAAAATCATTTGTCACATGTTTTTTTTAAATATGAATAGATTATAAAATCTATTTGTATATATGTATATTAGGGTGTCCCTTATTTTTCAAAGTTTTTATTTTCTAACGCATATGTCTTAGTTTTGTTCATTTGCTTTTAAAACACTCGGAAATTAATTTTTAACTTATTTGGATTACGATAATCCGCGCCGAATTACATCGAAACATGTTCATACAAGTTGCGCGGCAGTGCCGCACGTACTCGCGGTATTCATTTGTTCAAATTCAAAGTCAAAATCTTTTTATTCCGTAAAAATGGCTACATTTGTTTGGAATCGTCACATTTTTTTTCCCTACCGTGCAGTTTATGACTAGGTGAGCACTGATAAAAATACTGCCAAAAAACTCAGGCATCCCTCTTTTGGTATCCAAACAAATTTACATATTTTGTTAATTACATTATAATTGGATCGACTCACTCCCAGGCATTTTTATCATTAATATAGTCAGATACTTTATAATATGCCCTGCTACACAATTTGGCTTTAATAGTAGTTTTAAATTTGTTTATTGACAAATCTCTTATATTGCTGGGAAGTTTGTTATAGAACCGTATACATTGCCCCATAAAATAATTACTTGTTTTGTGGAGACGGCTTGCATATAACACAAGATTATGCTTATATCTAGTATTTATGCTATGAGTATCACTCTTTTTACAAAATGAGTCTATGTTTTTATGGACATACAAAAGATTTTCATAGATATATTGCGATGCGACTGTTAAAATATTTATTTCTTTGAATTTTTCTCTAAGGCTCTCCCGGGGACCAAGTTTGTAGATAGCTCTTATGGCTCTCTTTTGCAATAAAAAGATGGTGTTAATATCCGCGGAGTTACCCCAAAGAAGAATTCCATATGACATAATACTATGAAAGTAGCTGAAATAAACTATTCTAGCCGTATCAATATCAGTGAGCCGTCTAATAGTTTTCACTGCATAAGCTGCAGAACTTAGTTTTCCTGATAATTTTTCAATTTGTGGGCCCCTTTGTAGTCTGGAGTCAATTGTTATACCCAAGAACACAGTTGTCTCCACAGAGGCTAAATTAGTTCCATTAACATGTACATTGGTAGCCACCTGCCTTACATTAGGTGTTGAGAACTTAATTACTTTAGTCTTTTTATCATTTAAAAGCAGATTATTAACACTAAACCAATGAATAACTTTAGAGAGAGCATCGTTAACTTCGTCATAATTACCTAACCGTCTATTAATTTTGAATGTCAGTTATTCTCGTGATTAATACGTAATGTTTTAACTTTTATAAGATGGCAGTGGAATTGAGAAGCAATAAATCAAGTATTTTCTTAGTTGGAGACGTAAATTATCAAATAATAGGCGCAAAATTACCGTCTAACCGTCAAGTTCTTCCTGTACTTTTTTATAAAATTCGCGAAGTTAAATTGACTGTTAGTGAAAGCGCATACCTAGTCATTCGAGAGTGTATTATATTTAGGGAAAAAGCTAGGATCCCTACCAGAGCTATACCTAACTGTGTAAAATAACTTGTGAATCTTCACCAGGAGGGAGTTGCAAAAAAAATCCAATTTTCTATTTCAATTTCAATCTAATTCAATCTGATAATTTTATTTCTCTTATTTATTCCAAATAAAAAAAATCCTGTGTTTACTCGGCGCTATCAGCCATTATGACACTCGAACATCTATAACTTCAAGCCAAATCCCTTGCGGGGTAGGCAGAGAGAGCCGAGCGCCACGTGACTCGATCCTTACATATCTCACTCGCTTCTTTAACATTCTTTGCTCTTCTCATGCACGCACGCCGGTTTCTAGGGCTCCTGACATCACCTTCTGATAGAACATGACCAATTTGGTCATGGTAGGTAAGTCTTGGCCTTCCCCGGCTCCTACATCCTTCCACTTTTGCATTGTATATCTGTTTCGTCATTCTTTCATCTTGCATTCTTTCTACATGCCCGAACCATCGGAGCATGCCTCTTCTTATTTTAACACCGACGCTCTCTTTCAGACCAACTCTATTTCTAACATCATCATTACGAATACGGTCTACAAGCCTTACGCCACAAATTTTGCGCAGCGCTCGCATTTCAACCGCGTTTATTCTACTTTCATGCTCTTTCTGCCATACCCAACTCTCGCTTCCATAAGTTAGCGTTGGGACCAACACTGCATTGTGTATAGCGAGTTGTGCCTTCTGGCTCAGGATTTTACTGCCAAGAAGTTTTCCCAACGCTCCATTCACACTATTCCCAGCACTCACTCGTCTTTCCACATCTGCGGTGTACCTTCCATCCCTGCTGAAAGCGCATCCAAGATATACAAACTCATCCACTTGTTCCAACACTTCATCATCAATCGTAATCTTTACATTAGTTCTGGATTCTTCTCTTTCAAATACCATTATCTTTGTTTTCTTCGCATTCAGTAGTAAGCCTTTCTCCATACAGTCGTCTTTCATCGCTGTGACCAGTGTTTGCAGTTTAGATGGTGTATCTGCTAACTAAACATATGTGTCCGAATCAACAAATGGCCCGCTTTAGCCTCTCGATAAACAATGTTGTATTATGTAGCTGGTGTTTCATTCTTCTTAAGGGGGATACATGCCGTCCAGTGGCGCCTCAAGGAATAAAATATCGTATCTTAGCGTGGAAGATAAACATTATAAAGTCATGTGTTGCGTGTGTTACAAATACAATAACGTACTTTTACGTCATTAAACCAACAATTGAAATGTTTTGCTTTCGTTGTTATAGGCATAATTGCCAAAAAACGGCCTCTTTTAGCACTTTTGCTTATAACAACGATAGTGGAATATTTTGAGTGTTGGTTTAATGACGTAGAAATACTTTACTATCTTCGTAATAAATGCAACATAAGATTTCATAATGTTTATCTTCTATGCTATAATATGTTTTTTTATTCAATGAGGGCGCCACTGGACGAGACCTAAGTAAGAACAACATAGATACCAAGACATGTTAACTTGTAGAGATATAAACATAAAACGATGTCATTGATTTCTCTTTCAATAAACTTTTAAAAGTGAATACGTTTCTGTAGTTTTTTATTACTATTATTACTATTGTTTTCCGTCTAGCTTAAATAAATATGTTTGGTTCAGTATGTATAAAGCTAAATAATAATTAAATCAATAATTTTTATTAAATATTGATATTATAAATTTTATTTAAGTGTGACGCGACTCTGTAGCTTTTCTGTTCGTTTGCATTGACTATACGTTGACCCCAGGTTACCTATTAGGCGCTAATTTCAAATTTTACAAATCGAGCGTCGAGTGTCAATTGAGGGGCGCGGGGTGATTGGGCGGAGCCATTTTAAAGCTTCACGATCGAGGTGTCGCCTTAAGTATACTACTCGTGGAATTGATTGACACTTCAAAAGTTAAATATGTGAAGTGATAAACAATCGAACATTTTATGAATTTTGAAGGTAAACGCGGATATTAAAAACATACCTAAGCTATTATCTGTATGTAATTGTTACGTCTTGACAAATTAGCCAAATACTTTACCGTGGACTATGCGGCGGGTGTTCCTTCTTGGGTTGCAGTTTGTCCAAGCCATTTTCTCGAGGAGACGGCGCTCCGTTGTGCGGTGACGTAGGCTCCTCACTAGCATCGTCCACTACCAACTCCTGAAAATATATAACGATTGAATTAGATGGCAACATTTTATCAAAATACGGTTTTTTTTTAATATACTTTAAACTTTTCAAGCGTAACCATTACAGTAGAACTCACATGGCCCATGTCCTTTTCTTCTTTCTTTAGTTTCTTATGGTCAGGCTCTGCTGGACTTCGCGTCCGGTACTTTTCTCTCTCGCCTGGAGATATAGAATTTCTCTGAAACAACGAAACGCAATTCCTCAGCAATGCCACTCCAGTCCAGTTAATACAAGCGGTATTGGGTCTTGTTAGTTTAGCAAATACGTATAAGTAAACATAATCAAAACGTTTACGGGCGGGTTTACGTACGTATAGCAATCAATCGATCATTGTTCGTTCGCAAATAAATCGGCGCGCAGCGAGGCGAGTGCTACAGTCAATATCAATATCAAAACACGCTGAGGCAGAACAAACTGACCGCATGATTAGCTCCGGGAGTGGTCATCGCCCCCTCGGAGTATGAGGGCCGGGCGGGAGAGCCGCAACATTTGGATGAGTGCGCAAATACGGACTAATGAAATAATCATATACGTGACGAATGACCAGCACGCTCACTGATTCGGGCCATGTAGGTATCGAGTGCACGGATTATCAATATTCGCTTGGATGGCTGCGGCGAGCTGTGTTAGACAGATGCCATTTCAAGTGGACGCACGCGTGAGTGCGCCCATTCGAGCGAAAAGGCTTTCGCTTCCCAAACGATTCAATAAATATATATCGCAGGGCGCAGGGCTCTACGATACCGCCTGGGACACGTTCAGTTCTACCGCAATTACTTAAATTTCGCTTGTGGTTTATTACGTATACTGTGCTTGTGGTGAAACTGGCGTCGAATGAGAAACGGGTCGGTCCTAATCCGCCGTCCTCGGGGAGCGGAGTCTGCTCGGGTCGCTCGTGCCCGGAGGGGTCTAACGGGGCCTAATTTTACGAGGCACTAAGTTAGAGGCGAGTGGCAAGCGGCTGTTAATTTGCTCTCCTCGCCGCCGACCTGTCGCCACCCGCTGTGACTTACTGCCGGCCGCCGCGGATCGAAACAATAATAGTTTATGTCGAGATTCACATCTATTTATCGCCGGCTGAGATATGACCGACATCACAATAGATCCAGTTCCATTTAATGCTCCGCTCGGCTGTTATTTCCACGCGCAAGATGTTGATTTTTATGATGAAGTTATAGGTACAATTAAAATGGGACGAGCGCGGCACGTTGCGAAATGAACTAGTGGACGAAGCTTATTGTGGTGGTGTTATTGGATATTTGATAGGAGAAACGTAACCGATAAAGTTTTATTATTGGCACAAGTCGTATAGGAAGGAAAACGAAGCGGCGTCCACACTGTCACATATATACGAGATGTTATGTAGTCCCCCGATCGTCGGTGTGTCGAGGGCCTAATTTTACAATCACCCGATCTCCACAGAGTTCAATATCGAATTTAAAGTGCTATTTCGAGAGTGCTACGGATCTCGCAGTAATGTGACGTGTCGGATTCGATTGGATGGATTTTATGATCCCGTGCGAGTCATTCGCTCAGGGGCGCTGTTTGTGGTTAATCGTTAATTTAATAGATTGTATTTTGTGGTCAGGTTCGATACCATGTTGACATAGGTGTGGTGCGAGAGAATTGAGAGAATTTGTTTTATTACATTCTTTGTTTAGTGTTTTATATTAATAGTGACTTGGACACGTTGTTTATTTTACTTTATAGATATGTTTGGATTATGTCTTGGAAAATAATTAACAGACATAAACACCGGCCGCGATCTGCTCCAGTGGATATCAATGTAACAACATATCCGATGAATCCGTCGCGGTAGATATTGGGATTCTCGCGCATGTATTGGAAAATAAATGGCTATTAATAGGCATTCGGCCGAAACAGGAACAGGCACCTGCTTTAACTATCACTTCTTATTACTATTTCGGGTGGTAGTGGCTCGCCAATCACTGAGTGGACACTCAAAATGCCTAGAAAATGAAATGGATAGGTCAGCCGATGTCGACACCGGTGTGACTGCTCGAGGCGTCAGAGATTTGATGCGCTAAGTTACTCGCGGCGCCTATATTTCCACCCGTGGAGCGGGAACAAATAGCTCTAACGACTCCTGCTTGGACGGCCAATAAGAAGAAGGTAAAGTTGAGAGCTAAAAAAATGGCGAGGATGTAGGCCCAAACCGATTCTTTAAACCACGCGTCGCGCTGCATCACTTCTCACCAACAGTTACTATCAACTTTAATAATAAATTTTATGATTATAGGAGATTGTGATTGATCTGTTCTAAAATGAATTAGAACACTAAAATTTTGTGTCATGAAAGACGGCAACGAAATAGTATAAAAAAGGGATTAGGGAGTATAAATATGAAAAATTAAATTACGCTACGTCGAAACAAACACCTCTTAAAAAACTATATTTTTCCATGAATTCTCCTGCCGTTTAATCTTTTTTTTTTATATGTGAACATTACCGCAGGACATAGGTACAGTGCACAGTAGGTAGTTACGCAGTACGTAGGTATGTATGTTATAAATTAATAGAATTTTACCACTAGGGTGGCAGCTAAGCATATAGCCTGCCTGATGGTAAACAGTCACCGTAGCCTATGGACATTTGCAACACCAGGTACTATTTAAGTTATGAATATTTTGAATTGTCATTATTATTTAAACGCAAAGCGGTTTAGCATTGA
Organism: Pyralis farinalis; assembly: GCA_947507595.1. Taxonomy (NCBI): domain Eukaryota; kingdom Metazoa; phylum Arthropoda; class Insecta; order Lepidoptera; family Pyralidae; genus Pyralis; species Pyralis farinalis. The sequence continues at coordinate 22,350,512 of OX382274.1, forward strand.
TACTCGTTCGTGTAGTATATCCGATCAAAAGGAAAACATACAATTTTATTAAGTAGTCGCAACCTTTTTCATTTTCAACAGAAAAGCAAACAGAGCTAATCTTTACTTTATCCCATTACGCGGGTCGACCTCAAGAAAAAGGCAATTGAGTCGGGGAAGGGTCGAGCGGGCGACGGGCGGGAGTTGCTCTGTCGTCCGTTGCTAAACAAGTATGACTCGACTACAAGCTCCGACAACACGACTTATCGGCTACCGCGCCGCACTCGGCTCGCCCCGCGGACCTCGTTCGCACACACATGTGGTGCAGACGGGGCGGGGGCGGGAGGAGCTGTGACGTAACATATAAAGTGGCAACACACAGGCGCGCTGTTAACGCCGCTCGGGCTTATTGTCTGCGGTCACGCGACGAGCCGTTTAGCCGCGCGCGCCGTGCCACCGCCCGGTTAACCGGAAGGGGGGCGGTTAACCGGACGCTCGGGGGCGGAAGCGGGGGAAATAGATAAATAGACCGCCCGTCGCTCGGAAATGTACGGATTGAGTTCAGACTATATTTCAGGTATAATAGTTTTGAAAAGTTATGTGATTTACACGCGACGTTTTCGTCTTTTATCGGGACTACCGGCTCTAAACGACTCGGCTTTACGATACTGTCATCGAAAAGTTTTATTGCGGACCATTTATTTTTAAGTCCCATTACGTTGTCGATTTATAACTTTGTACGGTGCGGAGTACGTCCCGAATGCTTCGTGTAGCGATAAAATTGGTCCCGCGTGAAAGCCCATTCATACCGAGGACTCCTGCTATATTAAACTGGTCGCCGCCTGAACGTCTGTAAAAACAAAAAGGATAATCATTCAGAAACGAGAATCCGCACTCGTCGGAAACTTGGCCAACAAAAACGTTAAAAAAAATTAATCGGCGGCGAGCGCGTAAACCGCGGGGCGCTGCGCGACTTTAAAATTAACTTTACCGGTTCATTCGTATACATAAATAATGGAGGAATTTCTGAATACACATTAAACTCCTATAAAGAATACATTAGCATAAATTTATGGTAGCGAGTCGGCGTTTCGAGCGCGTTTTTACGTGACTCGTAAAGTTTATAGTCGCGAGTGGAGGATTGCGTTTACTGCGCTCGCTATCGGTTTATGGTCGACCCCAAATAACCAAATTGCCTGGCTCGTTGTCGAGCTGATGTGCTGTGCCGAACCCGTGCCAGGCGACCACACTGCACCCGCCTGTCCGCACACCTGTATTCAGCTCAGGCGGACAGGGGGTGTAAGCGGCTCAGTCGACTTTACTGGCATGTGATGCAATCTGCCTATCTGACGAGAATACAGCACAGCTATCCGAACTATATATATAAACGTGAAAGCAACTCTGTTTGTCTACGTGTGTTTTTTAACTTTTCATAACTAAACCTGAACGAAACAGAATTTGGGACAGAGATATTAGTAAACACTCGTAAATACAATAATTTAGGTTGCTAAATTCTCTCCAAGTGAGTAAGTTAATCAGTATATTACTTGACTTGCCGCGTTGATTAAACTATCTTCATTAAGTGGAGCGGTTAGTTGTTTGCTACACAAGGTCGTATAAAAACGGTGCCATGTGTTTAGCACTCCGCACTTTGGGCACACTTCGTGAACACCGCCGCGCCGCCGCCGCCGCCGGCCGCAAGGCATACTCTCACATTGCTACACTCACTATAATGCACTTGGCACCTTGCCCCATACTATTGATGTTCATTACTTTTTACTACTTACTTTTTGTTGAATGTAGTTGGCCAAGCGCTAGCTCTACTTTTGCCAAGATCGCTTAACTGTGTCATTTACTTCAACAATTAGGTACATCATAAAGAGGCATATTTTTACAGCGCAAACAAAACGCGAGTGGTGCTCCAGGTGTGGTATGTGTTAAATGTATACCAGCAGGCGAATCATTTGCATAATAAGTTATGAAAGAATATCGCAAGTACCAGTCACACCAGTGTTTATACTTTAGAACATCAAATTAACAGCGAACTCGGCCAGATGTATCAAACAAAGTAAATTCCGGGGAAGCCGTCGATAAGCAATCTCACCCCAACCCTGCTCCATTACAGGAGTAATTAGCACAATTAACAGGAGAAGGGGGGACAGGGGCGGGGGCGACGGGCGCGATCGCTTTCACGCACGCAAACAAATGTCACGTGGTACGGTGCCTTAATTAAAACGATAATTGAGTTGACTTGCGAAACTCATCCGCCATTTCGACATTCCAAGAGAAATTTCACAGAAAGCCCCTCGAAACTACGAAGCCCTTAAGTGTCGACGACTTTAATTTTGTGTTAGCGTCTACTTTGCGGTCTCGGGGCAAATTTTAATACGGTGTACGAAGGCACGCTTTTGTAAAATTGCTTAAATAAATTACCTTGAATCGAGTTTCGACGCCGTGCTAGAGGCAACTCGTTTGGAAAATTGGTACCGAAGAAATAAAGTTAGCGTCTGCGGTGTCGACAAACTTTCATTACTTTATAATGATACATAAAATGTTTCCGCTGCCGGACGCATGATGTTGTTTTAACAGAATTAGCAATACGACTGTTCGAGTCTTCGGGCTTGACCCACTGCGATTAGGCCTCTCGTACATTAGCGACATTACTACTTAACAAAAAAACTAGAAATGTCAATTGTTAGTTTTTTTTTCAATACAAAAGGGTCATTACTAAGTGGTCATATATAGTTCCCAAGATGTAGCGTCCAGTAGCTCACCCGGAGGAGAAACTCAATATCGTCAAATGCACCATCACCATACAACCACACGTGGTGATAACTACATAACTAAAAACCAGTAGACAGCTTTATTGGTAGCATTGTTGAGAAAGTCTGTCTGTCGAGTATCACAACTGTTCATACATACAAGCACGTCCGTAGCATTTAATATCTATCCGGTGCAATAAGCAACTTCTAAAAATCGGCTGACGGAGGAAGAGACCATCATGGCTCCAATAAATGAGGCACAATGGAAATTCTCAGTAATAAAGACTAAAACCAGCAAAGAGGACGAGTGTGACTGATTTCCACAGCAGACATCGAACCTAAACTTAGAAAAGCGGGTCTCATATTAATCGATCGAGGTTAGACACGTCAAAGCCTTGGTAATGACAACTTCAAATACGTAAGAGATGCTAAAAGCGTATTGCTTAAACGTCGTCTTAAACAAACAGCCATCTTTCGAATTCTACTCTGACGTGAGAACTGACATCACATTTAAAATCGATTGGTGCCATAACCGACGTCCAAAGGAATTTAGTTCAGAAGGGACTTGAACAACTCAGGAGCACAACTAATTATTCGTTAGTTCTAAAAATCATCCTTTCCCCCAACTGAGCGCGCAGAAACATTTGAATGCAATCACTGCAAATCATTTTAAAATAGTTGGGTTCAAGGGGCTAGATCAAAATGTCTAATGTTATTAATAACTTACTGCACCAAAAATTATAATAAAAATCAGTGAGTCGAGCCTAAATGCTTGAACGTCCAAACAAATCTAAATATCGATCTTTAGATCGATATTTAGTTTCAGGCTTATAGGTTAGATAGTTAACTACTAGATGGCGCTGACAGTTTTCTTACCCTTCAGGGGAAAACGGTTCTATAACTTAAAACCTGCTTCAGCAGCGCTACATTTTTATATATGATTAACATGGTTGACATATCGCATTCGTTGACTCTTGTTGACAAAACGCGCTCCTTTAATTGTGATCCCCACACTTAAATCAGAGGGTGCCGAGAGCGCGGCTCCCCCGAGGGATTCCTTCGCGTGCAATATGTGCGCAGACACTCCCGCCTCGGCTTAATACCGCGGATAAACAATTCGTTCCGCCTTAACAACGATTCTCTCCGACGACATAATAGCACTAAAAACAATTTGTAAAGGTCGCTGTCCGACCTTTCGAATTATGCGCCATAAAAATATATTAAGCACCAGTCCACCGTGTTACACCACACACTTAATAAACCTGTAAAAAACTCATTTATTTAATAAATATAAAGACTGAATATCATATTATTGTTTATTATACCGCTCACGTGGGAGATAAGCACTCGACAGCGAGGAAGAAATACGAATGAATTGTTTATTCAGAGATTATTTTCTCTACAGAACTTTCTCTTTGAGAACAGTTTTGTAGAGAACTGGATAATATATGAAGTGACACGTGACATCTGAGAAGTCGCGGCCGGGCGTGCCGTCGAGAGGTCGCAGTCGGCGCCCAGGCGGGCGGTGTGCCGGTACTGAGCACGGGTTATTTAAATGAGGGCTCCCTCGCCGCCCGTCAATAAAACATTAAACACGTAACAAGTTTATGCGCAGCGACAACCCTAGCGGATTCCGCCACTTCGTTAATCCGGGGCGGGGGCAGCCCTAAATTAGGGTCGAGACAAGCCGTAATCCCCCGCTCGGCGCGACGGGGGATTTATATTGTTATTGCTCCGCGTCCGGAATTATACGAGGGTTGAGGGACTAATGAAAGGGGAAATTTAATTCCTAATGATTCTCGTCTTAGTCCGTAACGAGGAAACTCGAAAAAGGGCTGCGACCCGCGCACTTTTTATGATTAATCGCTTTAAACGAACCGAAGATTATTCTATTTTAATCGGGTCGTACACGAGCAAGTGTGTTTGTTTTTATTTACAATGAAATAATGGATACGTGCATATCGTTTGTCGGGGAAAGTTAACGACCAAATTGGATTACAAATTTATTCATGAAACATTTTCAATGCTCGTACACGGCAGCGAGGAGGCGAAGCATATGTAAATGTGTGATAACATCGGAGGGGAATAGGAGGTGAGCACGAAGTAAGTGTAGCCATCGAGCGAGCACCGAGCCCGGCAGCACCCGTCGCGACACGCGGCACCGGTACCGCACGCCGCGCGGCCTTGTTGTACAAGCCGTTGATGACCGCAAACCATTGCCTCGCACTCTCACTTACTCTCGCACATTCGCAGCGTCCGTGTTTTAGCAAAACAGTACCGGTACGAACATACGAAACATATCGTCAATACTTCCTCTACGTTGCGATATGACCACAGCCAACACCGCCGATTAAACACGAACCTACTTTTCCCTTACTATGGAGTGGACAAATTCGACTGTTTGCCAGATAATATAGAAGAAATAATATTAACGCAGTAATATCTACAGTAATACATAGTTAATCCCTAAAACAGATTGAATAATAGCACCTAGGCTGACTAGAGAACATATATATCGTAGGAATTTGTTTGAAATATTCCTCACTCACATGCAAGCCAATTTGAGGCCTCGCGCGTATTAAATACTTTGTGCGTTTTATAATTCAAACAAACTTTTAAGTCACTATTCTTGTAATGCACATTATTCTCTTAAACGGTTAAAGATATCGAGTTGTTTATACCAAATGTAAAGGTTCGTCGCCTCAAAGTGTTGTAAAAGATTCAGGTTTGTAACTCAACTCAATAAAAAGTTATAATATGATCAATCAAACGCATATTTTTATAATAATTGACGAGCGATTAAACATTTGTTTTAACATAGCAGGCGTTTTTTAATTAAAACTTGTGACACACTAAGAAGTGCCAAAGTATAGTATTATCACAATAAAAAATTAACAATTAAAGTTTACACTTCGTATAAATATTTTTGCACGTAAAATGCAAGCAACAAACAGTAGCGAGCGCGCTGCCGCCGCCGCCGCCCTTCCGCTCATTACGCCGGCGACTAATTGAGATAAATTATGAAGACGTGCACCGAGCCGCGAGCTATCGCACCCACCTACCTGCTAATTACATGCAGCGATTTCAATTATACGAGCGTTCTAGCGCAGTTTGAACCGGCGAACCGACTCGTTTTTTTATATCCCACATTTAAGGTGAATTAATCGGAATTAACACACGAAAATAACGCATTGTAAAGTTACAGCAACAGCGCTTTGATGCAATTAGACGTTAGTGGTTATGGCGTGTTGTAAAACTGAATGAAGCGAGCGCAATAAATAGATTCGTGTGGGGAGTGTTGCATCGGCAGGCATGCGGGCTGCAGGGACCTCACACATCGCACGGCTCGTCACAAAGGGCGATGGCGGCCACCGCAACACGGGGCCGTGTGTAGCGGCCACGGCGACACGCCTTCGAGCCGAGTCGGCGAGCCGTGGTCTGGCGACGCCACCACACCACTGTCCACTCTGTTTATGACATCGTGGTCCTCCTTTGATCAGTTGACTATCCTGACCGACTTCAATTGACTTTTTACTATGTTGAATAAAACCTATTTATAACGAAATTTAGAAAAGAAAAATAGCAATTACTTTACGTATTCGGATAGTTTTAACAGTGTTATATATATATTAAGGTAGAGCCCGAGATAGGTTATTATTATGGTTATTAAGAAATCATTAACAGCCTTGTTTTCGTATTTATTGTCATAATTATTCTATTTATTATTTTTATGTACAACGTACATAGTACATATATACAGGCATACAAGTATACGACCCACCTGATGAAAAGTGGTTTCTGTAGCCTATGAAAGCTTGCAATACCAACTCCGTAGGTACCAAACTCAGTAGCATTCCGAGTTACTTTGATGCGCACTACCACTGTTAAAACACCCAGACCAAATTATACTCGTACAAATGTTTGTCCTAAGTAGGAAACGAACACACGAGTCTCGGTGTTAAAGTAGCACTAACTACTCCGCCAACGGATTAGTCAAAATCTATGCTTATGATCCGTCTTTGATTATTGGATTTTTATTGATCAGTATACACTTACTTTTATGGTGGTGAATACTGAGCAGTGATAGTTTAGTGGATAAAGAACAGCCTATTAAGGATTCGAATACTGGCATGTATCACTAAATTCGCCTTTTCGGATTCATGACATATTTGTAATTATCACTTGCCTTTCAGTAAAGGAAACATCGTGAAGAAACCCGTATGTCCAAGAAATTGTATTTCAAAAAGCGAACCCAATCTAAAGAATTTAAATAAAATATAGAATCGTCTTCAATCGTCTTGGCATTTGTATTTAAAAGTTTTTATTAAAGGGACATCCATCATACGCTCGAATTTCGTTTTATTTACAAATTGCATCTACAAAATATTGCACTTCCGATATGAATCGTCGAATGCAATATGTAGGTATTGAATATTTCATTTGAAATATTGAATCGGTGGGAGCGCAAGCACGGGCGCATCGTTATGTGTGGCACGGTTCGTCGCATTCACTCCACCTCTGGCTGACTTGATATTCGAAACAATGAGCATGACAAACAGAAATTACAGTTTAATAAGTCACAAAGCTTGTTTGTATACCAGTCCGATGATCCAGTGGCTAGAGATGTGTCGTCTGTTGGATTCCCTAACGCAAAAAACATCTGTACGCATTCGTATTTGTCTTGGTCTTTATTGATAAGTGTATTACCAAAAATATCGAGGATTTCTTTAAACACATTACCCATCCCTATCCAGTATGACAAATCTAGCATAAGCTTAGATTTATTTGAGTCTGTAGGTAGAGGATATTTTTGTTCATACTGAAGACTTTTTAGAACATAAATAATTTTATGATTTATAAACATAGTTAGAAACATTTCACTTTTACGTACATAGTAAAAAAAAAAAATTTTTCAAAGTAAGTAAGTACTATTCGATAACTACATAAGTACACTGAAAAAAATATTCCCCCACAAAGTCATATACCCAAGACCTCAGCTATGTAGAACCAAGACTTGTTATTTGTTTCTAACATCTTTGCAGTCATTCGTATTCAAGTTTCGTTGTCTTGTACACGTAGGCTTTTGACAGTGAAAACATTATTCGCATATAAATACCATTGAACATAGATGGAAGTATATATTTTGTAGGTACCTGAGCACCGCACAGTTGCAACGACAGTGGGTTATATTACGAGAGAGGGTCGGGGGAGACGGAGGAGGCGAGATTCGATCAAGCTTGCATAAATCGATGCGATACGCCCCGATCGAGAACAAAGCCGCAAGCTTCAACCGAGACGAGCAATACCCTACCCGCCCGACTATACACCGACAACACGCACCACCAAGGCGGGGAACAGACTCCTAAAGAATTCCGAAGCATTCTCTACCTTTTGGGCGTACGGAGCGATGCGGGGCGTAGCTTGCATTCAAATTGTTTAAAATTACCAAACTTATTCAGCAGGTACGCCCGCTTTAGGTTTTATAGTACATTGCATGCGCATCCGGCGTTAATAAGTGTGAATAAATATTATGCGCACGTATCGTGGGTAACGATGCGTGCTTGCTCATATATACACAAAACAACACAAGCCACGGTTTAATTCTGTTGCATGATTATACATTCAACCGACAAAGCCCCTCACCGTGCAAGACGACAGACAATAATCCGTCTAGAATAATCTGGATGCACCGGCGTAATCTATATGTTATTCTGTATCATGTCGGAGCAGCATAAGAAGATTAACTGTATATCGGAGGATTCGGGACATTAGCTGGAAATCGGAAGGCAAACAGCGTACTCCGTCGAGTATATCTGATATATCCGATTATCAAATATCACGTACGAGTATGTGCATCGTAATCTGTTTGCAACTCAAAGCTCTGTCTGATATACCTTTGATCAGTTGTTGTCAAAATACTGCTTTGCACCGTATTAATTCTTAGTAGTATATTACTACATAGTATGCATATATACTATGTAGAGCTTTCGATTAGGAGGGTAGCATCTGGATTCAATTTCCAGATAGACCTTAACAGCGTCAAACCATGATAGATCGATAACACGTCGGCACTTCTTCCTTATTTTATCCGTTATCGAGTACTTTGCCAGATAAAATTGTCTCATGGATCGAAACACAAAGTTTATTCATGACTAAAACGATTGACAGTGACGAATTAGTTTCTAGATCTCTTCTTCTATATCTGACATGTATAAATCCGGAACAAATGGCTCTATGAATTTCATAAGACGACATAGCGTCGGGGATTAGATACAATGTAGAAGTTATCAAACATCTAGTGAAACATCTATACTAATTCGATGGAAAGCTCTAAATCTATTGATTTGAGAGGAGAATTGTAGTGTGTAAGGGGGAATGTAAGTTAAAAAGTTGTGGGTATAATGTCCATACATTGCAGAAAACAAAAAACCTGCAATATTTTCTATTAAATAAGTAAGGAAAGATAAAAGTATCGTAATAATAGAAAGGAACACGCCCAACAAACAACTTAACTTTGTATCAAATCTCAAGAGAAAGAAATAAAAGAGCACGCCGTCGACTACTGTGCAATCTGTTTCACTTTAGGCCGTCTTAATAATTACAAGTGGCCATTCCTTCCAATTAAGAAAGTCTTGGGCGATAAATTGTGAAGGCTGTCGCGGCGCGCTCCGGGCGACTGTTGTTATACTGCACGTAAACACGCCGCGCTAGGGCTGCCCGGCCGGCCGCTGCGCCGCGCGCCGTGCCGGTCGCGACACGGAACTTAGCTTAGCGTAGCACTTTTGTTATAATGGTTTAATAAATTGCTCCCGCTCTACCTTTACAAAATAAACTCACGTTTACACGCACCGCCGCCGCTTTAATTAAAGGAGCACACCTTTAATACGCAACGACTGAGGCATATCGAAGAACAAACGCAAATTTATTCTGACCGGAGTTTTTTCGGCATCTATTAAATAAAGAATTCGAGGAGAATGCTAAACAAGGTTGAGCGGCCCTCGCCCTGCGAGTTTTCCACTTGAAGTGGTGAGCGGGTGGCGGGGCGGCGCGCGGCGGGCGGTTGGGGTCGCAGGGGTGTTATTCAGAGTGGCTTAGATAAGGTAAGGAGGATGAAGAGGCGAGATGCGCGGCGTAATGAACCGGCTCCAAGCAGTTTTTGTGTGGTTCGGGCGCCCAAATTGAATATTAGGCGCGATTTGAGAGCGAATGAGCGGGCGGCAGAAATAAATCCGCGGTTATTATGTTACCTAAATGAGATTGTAGAAAGGCTCGCCCTGTTAGGCTTAGGGCCGCTGCTCAATTTCGCGTCGGTGTAAATTGGCTGTCGTAAACTTGGTTATATTTTGTGGGAATTTAAGCGGATTTCTAAGAAGTTCGGTCGGTACATTATGAAACCATTATTTGGGTTAAACGAGCGCGGCCGCCTAATACAAGATTCCATGGTATTTTTTACGACCCTGCATTGCACAGCCCTCGAGCGTTGGATGTATTCCACGAGTTAGAAGAACGGTGAGTTCGCGCCATTGTTAAAATAAACAATGAGTTGATGAATCGAAAAATAAAATAGACGGTGTGCAGTGTTTACAAATAAACAGCGATCGCTTTGCAACAGTGTAGCACCTCCGTGATTCGCAGTAAAAACATTCGCCGGACAACCGGCGAGGCACGAACCGAGTGCAATCTGACGCCTCTCGCACCCGCTGGCGGCGGAGACGCGCTCGGTTTATGTAAACTTTATTACGGCGTGCAGTTCTCCCCGACCCCCCCGTCTCAAATTGTAAGGCGCGTCTGTGTATTACTCAGCTCACCGCGTGTTTGCACAGATCGACAGCTCCGTGAGCCGACTGCCAACACTACGCTGCCCGTATTGGGGTCACCTGCTACATCAACTCTTCACGTACCTATCGTCGCCAAGTTGTAAACATGCTTACCTATACAACTTTCCTGCCAAGTTTACGAATAAGCTATGATGTTATATCTTCTTGCGAATGAATTAAAAGTAAACCAGTTGAGAATGCGCAAGCTTGCATTGCCAGAGGAACACCTGGCTCGTCAATTACATAACAATTCAATTATTTTTTTTTAATTTGTCTGCCATTTTGACCATGTTCCTTAAGAGATAGGAACGGTGTTCCTGAACATTCCTGTTCTACTTTTTTATGTTCAAATGAATCTGAAGCCAAAATTCGCACAGACAAACATATAGATTTCATATAGGAACGGTGTTCCTGAAAAAAGATATCCCATTACATCAGTTCTTTACCTTAGTAGTAGATATCAAAGCTAACTGGGGTAGATTTGAGAGGGAACTTAACTTAATATATTCCCCTGGTTTCTATCATAATCTAAAATAACTTTACTTACTATTTATCTCCTATATACATGTATTTATTTCGACTCTACTGAACACGGTGAAATGTGAACGAATTGATTTGTAAAATAAGTATGTTCATGACCGTCGAGAAGTAGGTTAGTGCAACAAAGACAATGTTATAAAGTAGCGGGGGCACGGTATCGATTCGCGTGCATTTTGCTCGCGGCGCGGTGCGGCGCGTTGTTCAGTGGCACATCTGTGCGGCGCGCCGCGGCGTTCATCCGAGCACAACAACAAGGGTGGCCGCCCACCTCCACGCCGCCGCCGCCGCCGCTGCCGTAGCACGATACCCGACATTCGCAACACCTCGCGGGCGACGCACTCACCATTGAGCTCACTTCACTTCAGGGTTGAACCCAGTTCATTTACTCGTTTGGTATTAAGAGCGCTTTAATATTTATTATATAAAATTTTAAGGGTAAATAAATTTTAGAGGTAACTAAAACTAACTTTATTGTACGCGATGCACTCCGAAGTATGTGGATAAGATTGTACTGTAAGACATAATTAGGTGTAAGTAACCCGACTGCGAAAATACCTGGGGAACTGTTTCCACAGAACCACATAAGACCACAGTCAAATTATAATATTTACCTAGGGAGCTACTGTTCTTTAGATAACTGACTGAAGGTGTTCCATTAGTAAAGGTGTTAACGTCCGAAAGGCTCACTCAAAATACTCCTTGTTTAATTTGGGATCATCTGATCATAAATATTTACGCTACCATTAGGTACGTTTGAACATAAACTTCGGTACAAATTCTGTCTGAATTTAAATGTTGAATATTTTTTGTTAGCGGGCATTAATTTTAGGGACACTAGAGTTAGATAACTAGACGTATGTTACATGTAATATGTTCCAATACAAGCGTGCGGCACTGCCAGCCCTGAGTGTGGGGTGTGCCACTTGCACCACCCACTTGTTTCAGTCAGGGCCGTGTTATGAAATCAACGTGTTCGAGCGCAACACTCCTCTCCACGCTCTGCGCTAGGTTCCAAATCGAAAATGTACTATGGCGCTTGTCGGAATGTTTCAAAGCATTTTTTTTTTACTTTACTTTTTAACAAGCATCGCAAAATTGCAACAAATTATTCGGTACTCACATGTCTTTCCTCTGCTGAACTGATACCTGTGAACAAAGCGGAAATACATTAATGTGCGAGAGGATAACTCATGAAAGGGGGTCTGCAACAAGTACGTTTGGATGATATTTTAAGACCATCTGAGAAATACAAGAAAGTCTGGAATACATTTAACGACGTGGACAATTTGCGTTAAGGGGTGGCTGAAGGGTTAAGGCGTTTTGGTACAAGCGTAACTCCCTACTGCACGTCAGTGCAAACGTGCTCAAAGAGATATTATTGTATAATTTCAGAAACGGCATTGTCGAACAGTTTGAATAATTTGTAGTAACGCTATCAGATACACCTGAAATTATATGATTGTGTACGTTAATATATAGCTTTCAATGCAATGTATTCGGAAGGTTTCACTTCGGTGATATATGTCGGGTTCAAGAAGCCGGTAAGCTGGGTGTAAAGTGTTCTATGAATATTGCAGAGGCTGTCGGCGCATCGAGCATCCACGGCAATGCTATTAGGGAATCTGACTGATCATACTGCTACATCATGTACATGTTGATATGAGTTACCATGTCGGTGATACATACATATACATTTTTTTGATGTATCGTTGGAAAGAATACAAGCGTACGACCCATCTGATATAAAGCTGCTAAATGGTAAACGTGCTACCGATTCTGGATTCTTATACATATGTATATCTTATCAACATAAAAATAATTATTGGGTTTCAGAATGAGAACAAATAATTCTGTTTGCTTTTACTTATATTTAACATTTAAATATTTTTCTTAGTTGAAAAAAACGTGTTACTGAAAATCGACATTATCTGTGCAAATTCTAATTGTTATAAAAAATGTGAGCTTTTTTTAAGCAAACAGCAAAGCAGGAGCTTGCGTGTTTCTAACTGGCAGTGGGTTTTTTCTCGGTATTGATCAATCAATATCTTTATTCCCTTTAACATTGTTTTTAGTTTTAGCTTAAGCTTAGAAAATCAATGCCGTCGTTGTTAAGAAGGCACTAAATTTTTCATAGGCAGTAAGTAATTTTCAAGGGCACGTACGCTACTTATTGATGAGCATCTTTAACATTAGGATAGAACCCAAAGCATATTTATTTTAATATATTTGAAAGACTATACATATAACCAAATAAGAAGTAGGTACTGTTTGGTCATCAATTCAATGTTACCTAAAAGCAGTTTTAGCAAGCATTTAGGCTTTAAAAGTTTATTAGTGCCGTAAGTACGGGACTTACTTTTAATTCATTATTTTTTATTAAATTTTATTTATTCCTGATATTTCAACGAAGTTGCTGACTCTATGGCCACGGTATGACTGGAGACGGCGAGTAGACTTGCTTCACTTGTCACTCGGCGTCTTACAGACTATACGCTCACGGTGTCTAGTTGGGGATTGCTATTCGAAGCGTATAACGTCTCCAGTCATCCCGTGACCATGGCCTCTGCAACATCACCGAAATATCAGGAAACTTCACACTAAATCTAGTTAACACTATCTCAACTGAAGTGGCCGTGTATAGAGGCTATAGTTGGACGTATGGCGGGACTAGATAATTGTCAGAAAGGTTCGAGCTGCAAATTGGCTAGTGGGCGACCGGATCTCGTGTCACATCACACGTTCCCAGAAGTGGGAGCACTTAGCGCACGGTCCGCTGACGGATTTAGCAGCTGCCCACAGACGCATCAATCAAACGTAGCCAGCTTTATATACACGTGGTAGGTATATGCTTTAAATAGTATACATACGTTCGAGTGCATTAGTGTTTAGATAGCTTACCTTACCATTAAGTTAGAATAACATTTGCCTTTATGAATATGTAAATATTCTAACATTGCTTCGTAAGGAATGACAAGCCAGCTGTACAAAGTAATTTACAAAACCTTTGGTATTTTTGAACGGGAGCACCAACCACCGTCTTAGGGTTTGTGACTTGGTTCAAGTTGTGAGAATTGATGATCCGAAGATGATACGGTATTGTGCCCTCAAAGTAAGAGAGAGACTTCCTCCTGTTGTGCTGCCCTTGTCCATAGGATATGGTGAATGCTTACCATCAGGCAGGTCGCATGAGTATTTTATTTAAAGTGCGGTACCTACGTAAGTATATTTTTACCACTTGACATCCAAGTTCGCCGATTTGACTACACATCATTCAACTTCCATAATAGACATGTAAACTGAAACCCAACAAACAATAGCAATAAAACGATACCCAATACGTAGTTGAACATACTTTTTAAGTCTCCCTTGAAACACAGTTAAGTAAGGCAAAATATAAAAAAACGTGTCAAATGATACTTTCGATTCAGAAGTATTCACGTTGTAACATATGAATAAAATTACATCAAAATGCTGAGGTATATCTAGTCTGTGCAGACATCCTTTACAAAATACGAGATGTAGGGTGAGGTCGTCGACGTCAAAGGCATTATCCGCCTCAAGTTTGCGAGCAATTGCCGGCCATTGCCAGCCCAATCCCATTACCAAGTGCATGCCGTACATATGTAGTACATAGATGCTGGCTGTCCTATTAGCACTGCACGTATGGCCACAATTAATTTAAATGCAATAGCCTCAATTATTGACTATTCGATCTGAATATGCATGAATCGGCTGTACATAGTTATAATAACAATGATGTAATGTATCATATTCATTAACTAATAACTATTCATTACAATAACAGACCTAATTCATTAAATCAAGATAGTCCAGATGCGTATTTCGGCTGTATGTATATTAAAACGCGACGTAGTCCCCGGTCCGCGGCCGCATATACTCAAGTCACCCGCAAAATTACGTTACTAATTGACTAAAACACGCGACGCTCACACCAGTAAGGAATAATTAATTGAGCGCGGGCAAGGTGAGGGGCTAGGTAGGGTGGAGGGGGCCATCTGCGCGGTAACTCTTACATCAGTACACCGATAATGGCACAAATTAGCCAGGGAAGTGGCAGCCGGAGGAGCAGGGGCCAGGGAGCGGAACGAGGGGGGCGCTAAGCCGGAACATCCCGGAGCGCAGATTACCGCTTGCTTTTGTAATTAACCGGAGCGACGGGCGGCTTCCAAATCCATTTCTGTGTTACATTTTCATTTGTGGCGCGCTCGCAGCCGCCGCTTTGGGATTACTTGCGCTTCGGTGGAAACTGGAAACCCCGCTCTCTGTTGTTTGCCATGAATATTACTACAACGGCGTCTAGGTATAAAGTTATAAACCGCCTGCTCGGATCATCCGCTACCTACTATATCTCACTGTCAGACGCGACAGTATTTTACCCAATCTGTTCGAGATATGTTTACATATTCTGTCCAAACACGCACGCATAGATAGGCACCGATTCGAAGAAGTGACTTATTCATACTCTCAAAGCAATATCGAGCGCTCCGCAGCCGTCAGCGATCCGAAAACACGCAAACAGTGAGTTCAAAAAGCCTCTCGAAGCTGGTAAATATTGAAACAGAAGTGGGATCGGAGACGTCTGCCGGCGGGGAGCGGGGAGGTGCAGTGGGGCGGGGCGAGAGGGCAGTAATAGTCTCCAGTGGCACACAGCAAACAAGACGAACACACAAACACGACAGCTCTTCAAATATTCATCTTATGTATCGAACCGCTCCGCCTGTCTCACTCGTCATGATTATATTTGTGAATTTTGCGGACGAATAGCACGTAGCTACGAAAAATATAAAAATCTTTTCTGAATACGCAAACTTACATGCATTTATTCAATAGAGGTCAGCTTATGTTACATTTTCGTATTGCCTTATTCCGAAACAGACTTCATTGAAGTTGACGCCTATATGTATCGTTGCCTTAGTCTCTATTTTCTAGACTTCAATAAAATAGGTTTCTCTGTTTTATTAAAAGATTTACTTAAATTACAACACAACCGAATAATCAAATGACTACCTACAGAGGTGAAAGAAAAATGTAAATCGAATACACGAACATAATTTGAATTAATCTTAACCAAATACTATTCATACATCCTTCTATATTAAAGTGGTTTAAAAATGAAGGATTTTAGTTTATTTCATACCGTTTCCTTTATCGTCTGTCCTGTGTAGGTCTGGTGGCTTGGCGAGTACGGACAGCGGATGGTGCGGTACTCCGAGGCCAAGCAGACCCGCTGGAGGCAGAGCACCCTGCCCGAGGAGAGGTAGAGGCGGCGCACCGTGTGCTGGTAAATGCGCTGCATGCATTTGCTGCAGTAACCGGGGGAGGTCAGGCCTTTGTTGCTGCAACAAGAAGATATTAAAGTATTTACACAGGTGTAATATACAAGCAGGCGTGTTCATCTTTTGTTCATAAGGTGACCCTCTGGGGTAGTACACCTTTATACTCATTATAAAATATATATATCATCTTAAGAGCCAAACTAACCTCGTTTGCATGTGGTCCACCCTGTCGACTAGCACAGGAGAGGTAATGCATAATGATATTTACAAGGAGTTCGAATGTAGAAATACATATACCTTACAGAAGAAATGTAGCAAAATAATAACTCTCTAGAGTTGTTATATTACTGAGATGAGAGAAATACTCAGTAAATTCTTAAGAAGTACCTGCGTTAGCTGCGGGAGTGACAACGCCCGAGTGATAATTCTTTGTATCACACGAACATAAGCTACAAGCGAGCCGTGTATTTGTTTGATGTCAACTTAGTAAAATACCACTATAAAAATATATTACCTAACAATATAGAACTCTACATCTCCGTTGTTCACAAAAAGTAGATAAATAAACCGAAAGTCAGTATAAGTTCGCAGTGTTGACAGTCAAAGTGAATTGATATGTCACCGCAGAGCTCCGTGCATTTTTAAACCGAAGCTGAGCCAAATTAAAAAGTCCTCCACGAGCCCCCTTCGCGCCGCGATATTTTAAATTTTAAATGAGAGCTTCGCCGGCGGCGGCGACTGAGCGAAATTGATTACTCCTTCTCCATTATTCCCCTTTTTCCACTTTTCCCGTTTTCCCGCGCTTCCCGTCCATATCTCGTCTCGTTTAACGTTATTATTATACGCTGCGGGCGGCCCGCTCTCCCCGCGCCGTTCATTCAGGCCCCCGCTGACCCGCCGCCGCACGCTCCCGCCTCCGCGCCCGCTGCCCGCCATACGTTCCTAGTTCACGCCACGCACCGCGCCAAGCTTTTTCCGCTCGGCCGAGCGCGTTCTTTTTTTCAGCCGCCGAAAATTAATTGGATTTTCGCCGAGGGTGGAACATATTTTTTATTGGCCGCTCACGGCTGTGATTTATTGTGTGTCAAAAGGTGGCGAGCGCCACTTAGCTGGGAGTGCTTTTTTCACAAGGGGGATATTTTTTTAATTCGAATGAGTACTAGAGCATTGTCTTTAGAAAGATATTAAAATCTTTAGCTTTTAAGACAAGTCTATTTTTTGTCGTCAAAATTTGTGAGATGATATGAAGACGTCGTGATACCTATGGCGGGGTTTTTTTTTTAAATACGAATACGGCATAGCATTGAATGATGGCATTATTAGGGTAGGCATCTGCCATAACTTTTCATTTAACAAGTTCCTTTTACGATAGTTCTTATTTTACATATTTTACAATAAAGATAATCGTCGATGATCCCCGACTTGGCAATCTATCAGTGAGTATTAAAAGGCAACTGATCACCATATTAGTAGGTATTTTACATGTCAATGACTTGTGAATTTGCAATTGTAAGCCATGATTAGTTTAATGGGATTAAATTACAAAGAGCGAGAGTACAGACATGAACACCTACCAACTTCGAACGATAGACTTTAAAATATAATGAACATGCAAATTATAATCTAAAAAAATTATAATCTCTAACCAGAAGGATTAACCTTCTGGTTAGAGATTATAATTTTTAAATCTGACTTTATACAAAGCTCTTACGTATCAAAGGTCCACTACCTCTACTTTGCAATGTGGAAGTCAATAATGTATCTATTTAAAAAAACTCGACTGGCGAGTGATGATCATAGAAATTATGAGATAGATAGGTAATCTCAAAGGAGCAAAGCATATGTCGCGCAGAAGTATGTCATGAAACGGCTTAATTCGATAAATGATCACAGTAAATTGATATAGGTAAATTGAGATAGGTATGTGTGAGATGCATACATTAACTTCCTACCTGGGACAATACATTGATATAAAGTCTCTAGTAAACACAAGCGAATAGGTTTTTAAAAAACTAACAGTTTAGTGTACATTTGTTATTCTGTTATGTAGTGGTAAAATATTTAAGTGTGTGATGTTTATACTCGTAAGTATCTTGTTATTTAGCATTGTATTCACATTATTACCATTTAAGGTTGACTGGAAGAGATATAAGTGATAATATCACTTTTTGTTCATAATATGTTATTGTACAATAAAGAATAATGGTATTTCCCTTTATGATACTACATTCGAAAATATCTTTTATAGTTTTGCGTATTCACGTACGCAATATTATGGAATATTTTTTTTAATACAACGTCGCGAGTATTACAATCATACGGCCCATCTGATGTAAAGCGGTTACCGTAGCCTATGAACGCTTGCAGTTACATTAAGTATCGTTCGAGCGATGCCACCTCTGCTGCTGACACACAAACTCCTTAGGAGTTGCTGAGTGGTGACCCCACTCGCTCCCACATCAACCCTCCAGGGAGTTGCTATTTGGCTTTCTGTGAAATGGAAATACTTCTTCCTTACTTTGATACGCCCTACAAAAAAACATCTAATACTTGAAAACACCTAGACCAAGACAAACAGACATGTTCATGCACACAAATGTTTGTCCTATATGAGAATCGAACCCACGAGCGTCGGTCTCAAAGTAAAGTTACTAACCACTAAGTCACAGAAGTCATCAAATTATATTAAAAATATAAATTACATTAAATAACATTATTATATTTTCAATTACGATATACCTGAACATTTATCAACCGTTCATCGTTCGTAAAATGTAACTAATCCTAACGCTAACGTGATGTGATGTATACCTAGGTACCTAATGAGATAACTACTGCTCAAAACACCAGGTAAATAAATTTGCAGACGTTATGAATAGATACGTATACGGTAGCACCGGTGTCTGTTGACCCACAACTTATTTAATCTAAGTGCGCTGGTGTTGGGTCGTTATTCTGCGGCGACGTGATCCCACAGCTATCGCTATCGAGAGCTGCCGTCTCACACGCGGCTCCACTGTCCCACCCGCGTCCCCACCCCCACCGTCGCCCCCACGGCACCCACCCGTCATGAATGACAATAACGTGGTGTGATACCTCACCGCGATATTTTTTTCCGCGCATATTTAGACGTGATTAAACACCATCGATATTCTCCCCCGGATTAAAACTCACTCCCCTAACGACTTTTCCATCCGTTTACTTATCTCAGCGAACTTTGGTGTTTGTATTATCAACCAAATTAAAGTTTGATCAAGTTTCCTTAGAGACAACAATGAGGGTTTGAGATTATTTGTAGATATATTTTTGCGGTGAGATTATGTTTTATTTTGGGTGTTAATTGATATACGTAGATAGTATTTTGTTTACGTACACACAATAAAAAAATATAATTACACAATAAATTCGCTGATTACAAATTTGTTGCGGTTTTGCTACAACCAATTATTCGAAGGCAACCCTACGGTGACGAATTTGTTTATGGTGTGGGCAGGGAATATACCTACGTCAGGAATGAGAAATCAAAATGATTTATATCAAGTATTGTTAAATAAATGGTTTAATGGGTTTTAACTTCCCATTGTAGAGTTTACTGTAATTGTCTCAAAGTCAAATTCAAATTTTGTTAATATGTTTAGGGAATTTCCTAGCGTGAGAGACATTCTATACTGTTTTTGAAAGAATAAAATTAATAAAAAAAGACAGGCAGAAGACAACAGAATATACCCATGATTAGTATGGTTACTTTGGGCCTCTTCCTTTAGCTTTATCTCGTTTCCTAATCCATTAGGATTAGGGGGTCCGCTACTTAAACCTAAGGATTTGGCGAAAATACTAATTTTGACATGGAATGACTGCCGTGAAACCACCGCAATCTAGAGGAAAATCCAGACCTCTCTTAGTAGGTTACGCCTTTGAAGATATAATTTCTTGAACTCGCGCGTTTTCTCATGATATTTCTTTCACCACCGAGCGAATGATAATTACAAATATACACATAAATCTGTACTGTTATTCTGAACCCTGAATAAGTAATTCTAATGACAAACCAAAAAAATCTTATGAAAATTTGAGTAATATTGTGCAATCTCGACTATAATTTGGGTATCGTGATTTAACAGTTTCAGTTCGGAAGAATTGGTTTTTGAATAAACCCTCTACAAGTCTCGGCAAGTGTTAGGAATATTGCAATCTCTGGTGGTACTACTAGAGGGGTATGAACGATTATTGTTATGTAGAGATGCTACGTGATACCGGGTAAAATACAGGTAACAATAAAGTTTTTCTTTTTTTGTAAGAATGTTGCGTGTCCCAGTATCGCAGTGAGCAACCGACGACGAGCGCTGTCTCCGAAGCCTTTGTTGCGAGAAAAATGCTCCACCGCGTTTGGGTTTTCACGGCACATTTACCAACGTCTATACGCCCGGGATTAATCTACATTTATAAATGGATAGCGAACGACGAATAATGCACAGATTTTATACGCAAATACGTACTATAATATTCTAGTACATCACTATTCACGTGAATCTAATTTTGTTTATTGAAAAATGTTTTACATTCTACAGTGGCATTATTCAATATTTGATGTTTTTTTAATCTTGTTTTATTTAAAGGCTCATGTCCAATGCAAAGATCAGCCTCACTAAAATCAGCGTCATAAATTATTGTATTACCTACATTAACACGCTTAAACATAAATTTACATAACACAATAATTCTAGTCAATAAAGGAAGGAAGATACTGTCTCAAGAACATCCCAATCTTGTGTTTTCTGGATACCTTCATGTAAACAACACCAAAGCCATTTCGATTTAAGTTATATTTTTATATCAATGCTCCCTTCCAACGTACCACCATACCATTACCATTCCACGTAATTTGATGGTATAATTAATAGTAATTTCATACACGATGCACTGTGAACGGCTAATCGTAATCAAATACATATAAATCACTATGAGTGGATATAGTAATAAAAAATAATAATACCTATATACATATACACATAATTTTGTATTAGCGTTGGGCAGTAAAACAAGAAGATATCGTTGCGACATGGCGAGTTCAAAGGTTAGTCACCTCACAGAATAGTGTCAACACAAACAATATTAAAAAATAATTAAAACAAAATGACTATACAAATCAACGATTACAATAATCGGTAGGTATCATTTGCGTTGTAAGATTTAATTGCCTAACCGATTACAGCAAATATTAGAGGCGTCATCTAAAAGCATTATGTCTCAATTAGTTACGTTTTAATAGGAGGCATTCGGGCCATCGAGAGGAGGAAAGTTTCTACAGTAACACACTTAAATAATTAAGAACAGTTAGTTGGCGGTTAGAGGCGCATTAAAGTGCTATTATAGCGATTGCTTCGGCTGCCGGCTCGGGAAGGGATTAACTCATTGCATAATACCTACCTACATTCAACTTAATTGATTGATTAGCCGACTTCGATGAGTTTTATGGCCCGTGTTAATAATAATGTAGATTGCTGGAGAAAAACGATTTAATTTATAAACGATTTTGCTACGCTGAGAAGTGATTTCGTACCTTCAATTACTACAACCCTCAGATTAATGGAAATTCGACGAGGAATGAGGTTGCAGTCTTCAGTGGATGCGTCCTCGTATAGGCAGCTAAACAGATTTCGGTCTCTTTGCGACACGACACTCGTCTCTTCAATACAAAAAGTATTGAAGAGATCATTAAGCAGAATAAAGGCTCTAAAGTGTTCGCAAGGAATCTGTCTATTGGTCAAAGCCAGTTAACGCAACTGAAGACCAAGAGTGGCGACATTGTCTCGTCTTTGTCTTGTCTTGATTTTCTATGGGCAGTTATATACCAAATCACCAGAACCCGCTTCTGGTTCGACATTAGACTCAAGAGTCAAATTGACCCGAGACTACACTGAGGATATCCCGGACATCAGCCTGTACGAGGTTAGGATGGCTCTTAAACAGCAAAGCTCCGGGCAATGACGGAGTCACATCGGAACTTCTGAAAGCAGTGGAAAACCATTACTTAGGGTCCTTCAGAAGCTTTTCAAACCCGTCATCCTCGTGGGCAAAGCGCCACAGGCATAGGGCAGAAGCGTAGTGTTCTTTTTTTTTGAACAAGAGTATAACGCCTTATTGAAAAACTATAGACCTTCTAAGCCATGTCTACAAGCTGTTTTCAAGGGTCATCACAAATCGTCTTGCACGCAGATTTGACGACTTCCAACCTCTCGAACAAGCCGGTTTCGCGGAAAGACTTCTCAACCATAGACCAAATACATACGCTGCTTACGCTGCAGGTTATACAGAAGACGAAGAGGATAAGCAGCCACTATGCTTAGCGTTTGTGGGCTATGAGAAGTCTTTCGATTCTTGGGCTTTGCTCCAGTCTCTCTAGCGGTGTGACGAGTGAGTACTGGGAATAGTGTGAATGGAGTGTTGGGAAAACTTCTTGGCAGTAAAAACCTGAGCCAGAAGGCACAACTCTCTATACACAATGCAGTGCTGGTCCCAACGCTAACTTATGGAAGCGAGAGCTGGGTATGGCAGAAAGAGCATGAAAGTAGAATAAACGCGGTCGAAATGCGAGCGCTGCGCAAAATTTGTGGCGTAAGGCTTGTAGGCGGTATTCGCAATGATTATGTTAGAAACAGAGTTGGTCTGAAAGAGAGCGTCGGTGTTAAAATAAGAAGAGGCATGCTCCGTTGGTTCAGACATGTAGAAAGAATGCAGGATGAAAGAATGACAAAGCAGATATACAATGCAAAAGTGGAAGGATCTAGGAGCCGGGAAGGCCAAGACTTACCTACCATGACCAAATTGGTCGTGTTCTGTCAGAATGTGATGTCAGGAGCCCTAGAAACAGGCGAGCGTACATGCAAGAGCAATTAATATTACAGAAGCCAGTGAGATATGTAAGGATCGAGTCACGTGGCGCTCGGTTCTCTCTACCTACCCCGCAAGGGATTTGGCGTGAAGTTATAGATAGATTTGTTGTAAATTTGATTTTCTTGTAAATATTTTTGTTTTTGGAGTTAGCTCCAACTCCCATCTCTACACCAGGCTATCAACATTTTAAGTCTCATCTTCTTCGACATTTTTTTCTAAATAACTATCCGATGGCTTTCCCTGCCTAACAAAAAAATCCAAGAATCAGGTTCTGCTTTCTTCACATGATAATCGAACACTAATGAATGACTAAGCAAATGATGTCAATATAATTTTACGTACATAGATTATTGTTCTGATGAAATTCATAATAAAATTATCGCAAAACATGTTAAATACGTCACCTGCGCAAATTATTTGATTAACGATGAATAAGGCAACTACTTGGAAGAAAATTAATCACTATAGTGATTTATTATCTTAGGTAACTTAACATTTACGTTACATAAATAGGAACATTGCTAGACCTGTGTTAAATAGTAGTAGTATAATAAGCGATAGATATTACGTGATATTTTATTAGCTCAAAATACGAGTATATTCGCGATACACGTGTTCAAATCATTCACTTAAATATCTAGGCTGTTGCATTGCATTTATGTTTGTTGGTTTCTAAAATGAACGATATAATTATAGGTTAGCTGCTGCGCCGCCGCCGCCGGCTCTTTGGCCCAGCATTTTATAGGCTGGATTATTGGTTAACGTTCTCGTATTTAATTATCGAATGTGTTACATGTTTGTAATTTTAATGTGATTGCGGGGAATTCGATTCGGGTACACTCGCGTACAGATTTGTAATTTTGACACCTTGGCTAGCAATCTCCGTACTATCTCTGTACTAAACAAAGTGACTGTTGCAATTCGTGACTGAGCCGTGATATTTTCGTATAACCTTGTATTTTTAATGAGGCTCACTTACTTGGAGTACGGGGACATTTTGAATTTATTACTTAAATAATTGTATATAGTTAGTACTAAACTTATTTTTATATTGGGCTGACAATTTGTTTTTATTCAAGTTTTTCATTTGCTTTTTTTAAGTTGTACTAAACGAAAGTTCCATTATTTTATATGCCTAAGTGTTATTATTTATAGACATGCTGGGTGGTAAACAAGCAATCCGCAAACGTAACATAAAAACGCTTACAATACAAGGAGTATCGTTCGCCCGTTAATGCCGCTGCTAACACGGATACTCCTCAGGACTTAACTGCATGTGCATGTGGGTTGAATCAAACATAATAGTGAGCACACACCCCCAAATACTTAATAGTACATTAAAGCTATATCCGAAATGACTATCTTAGCACAATTGTTTCCCAAGCCACTGACGCTCTTTCTAATTTCTGTGTCAAGCAAAAATTCTTTTACGATGTACAAATTATACTCGAGGCATGATACTACCAGCAAAGCACATTCAATGACATAAGTATCTATTTAACTTTACATTTACGCCAAGTTTCTCGTTTGTATGTAGAGAGAAATAGTTAATATAAAAACACCAATGGCCACTCGGTTTTATATGGGCAGTAAATTAGTGTTATTAGCGATTTAAATCCGACCGTATTTTACCCGACTTGACAAAGGTGGGGAGTTCCGAATTCAACCCGGATGTTTCTTGATGTGTATGTTATACGATATCTTCGATAATTGTTATTGTGTAAATTATTTTCTTATCTATACTAATATAGAAAGCGGAAGAGTTTGTCTGTTTCAACGCGTTAATCTCTGGAACTGCCATAAACCAATTCTTGAAGAAGGTTAGACGCTGTTCAACAATAGGATATGACCCGTAAGTCGACTAAAAGAAAAAAATAAGAAAGCCCGTGGAATTCATGGGATTCGTGCTGCAGCCTATTTAGGTATGAAGGTCCTAAGCTCTGATTGGTTCCATATTGAAATCAGTTTTATGAGTTTTAAATTTTTTGTAATTACTTATCGAAATTCTGTTTTCATTATGAAGCTGCTTGCGTTCGATTAGTTCCATTAAAGTAGGTATGTTGAAGTTAGGACGTTTATATCTTCGTAATTATGTAATGCGAGAAAATCCAACCGGCCATCGTAGTAACCAGCTAATAGACATTTTTGTGTCAAAAAGACACCTAGTGCCTAGTTACCAAAAAGTACGATCTCACGATTGCTGATACAGACAAATATTAAAAAAGAACACCTATAAAGTTATATCAATCATCAAAATGTCATTCCACGTAGTTCCGCTTTACTTGCGAACTTGATAATTATTTACACAGAGTGCGCGGCCGGCGACTCGTTTAACAGTGAATACTGGATATAAAACAACGACGTACGCTACAAAGAGGGTAGTTTATCGAGACTGAGGGTGTGTAAGGGGGTGGCGGGCGGGTGTCACGCACCATTAGGCAGGATGCCTCGAGGCGGGTCGACACGCGACGCCAACACGTGTTACACTTTCAACATAATTGCTTCTAATCACATATTATAGATACTATGTACTCGGTAAGTATAGTACACGAATTAAGCAATGAAATAATCAGAAACTACAGACAGCGATAGAAACGCTGCCGTCAAAATTAATTCAAATGGCGTGTTTATTTGAATATTTGCCTCGACACAAGTCTCTATTCAACACGTGTAATGTAATTTAATAGGTTCATTGACTGGATGTGATAATTTAATAACATACCTGTTTCTTTAAACTATTTACACGACTTAAAGGAATATATGTTTGCTCTCATTAAAGCCCCTATTTAGATATCACGAGTTGACAAAATTCTATCTCAATCAGAAGAAATCTCTCGAGACAGAAATGTTTATTTTATTATGATAAAAAATACATGCCCTTTACTTGACAAACAACACCGGAACCCCACGCAGAAACAAAAAACATACGAAAAACTCGCGGGCCGGATGAGTCGTAAAACTGATTACATAATTTCATTGGAAGCGACGACAGAATGGCCCCTAACTCACTTCCTCGCGTTGAAAAACAAGGAGCTACGGCTAAGCGACAGGGGAAAAGTTAATGCGGCTCGTCAACGACCGGCGAGGCGAACGAGGAGACGAGGCGAGCAAGAAACGCCGCGCAGTGTAGAGGGCCTGCGATGCAATATTTATCACCGCCGCGAACGTGACTGGGAAAAAATGACAAATTCATGTTTCCCGTCCGCCTCTCCGCACCGCACCCCGATTTATTCCCGTCGTAATTTTTATCAGAGGGCGCGAGGCTCGGCGCAAACTAGATAGAAATGTTTTCACGATTCGCTCGTATAAAGCCATCAACGGCGAAACAGATACGCTCTATTTACACGGCGAACGCTCTCGTTTGTTCACCTATCTCTCGAGATAATGTTGCATAAACGATGTACATAATACACTTGTTTATTCCACGCTTATGTCAACGATACGGCATTTCAATTACAGATAAATATTTTGTAAATTATAGCAAAAGATTTGCCATTATCTGTTTCGTGCGGTGCTCGCCGTATCGATCTGTAGAAGTTACGTGAATTTTGTTTAGATGTGAACATTTGTGTCATGTGCCGGTGAACACGGAGAGCTCGTCTGGAAGCTATTACCTCGCGGGGGTCGGCGCCACCCTTCGGGACCGGCGGCGACGCGGAATAAAATCACAACTAGAAATGATTTACCCGCCGATATCGGAGCCTCGAGCGTCCCGTTCCATTCCACACTTTCCCGCTTATTGACGACGAGTTCACGCACACTGCGTGAACACAATGGCACACAGTTTGCCACGTTATCTGCTAGCCTTAAATTCAATTCGCAACGGGCCAGATTTGTAATTCATTCTACCGAAAAAGCTAATTGTTTTCCCGTTTCGGCGTCGATGTTTCACTATTTCGGGGAAAAATTCATTAAATATTTTCATTTAGAATGTAGATGAAACACAACGGATAGGCAATTGGAAGCGAGAGAATTGTAAATAAAGCTTTAACAAAAACAAAACGTTTAAATTTCGAAACGGAGCACTCGGAACGGTAAGTGATTTTAATAGGCAGGCAAACAGTCCCCAATTTGAGGAGTATTCCCTCTTCACAAATCGGCGCGCGGCGGAATCGTCGCAAATCACACAGCGGCGCGGGGGGCGCGGGCATCCACTCTCCGGGGAAAGCCCCTTTGATCCCGAGCTGACCCGAAAATAAAAAAGGTTCGTAATAAAAAAGGACCGACATACGGAAGGTGGCGCCGCTTTTTTATTTAAATTAGAGTGTTTTATAGGGGGAGAGCGATATTGCGTTTTGCCGGTGTCTCGGAGGCTGTTCGGTAATCTATACATGTAGGTAAATCCGCACGGCCGGGGCGTCGAACCCTCGGAATACTTTGGGGACTTAAAGTATTTTCTTTTATCCTCTGGGTGTTTCAGATCGTAGACACCGAATAAAAGAGGTTTTACGAAGTCGAATAATGTGCGTAACACATGCGCTATACCTACTCGGAGATATGCAATAAAGAACATGTTTACGAGGACATCATGCTGTTAGCGTTAATACATCGATGTCAGTACACGACATCCAACAATTAGACACAGCCATTAGCGAGTGAACGTTGAATGTTCGTAAGTCATAGAATTGTTCGATTCCCAGCCAAAACTGACGACTTACATGATAATTTTGAAGTACCTACTATTGTTCCTAATTAAGTATTCCATTGGTAAAGAATGTAAAATTACGGGATGTGATATCATTTGTTTTGGGTAGTGGATGTCCGGCGCGGAACGGCACGGCTGGAGGTGGTTCCCGGAACGTGAAGTGTGATCGACTTGGCTCACGGCCAAGACTTCACGATCCACAAGAGTCTATCAGCCGAAGTCAGCGAGCGATGAGTGAGTTTCCAACGCTTTATTTTCGCCCTCATTATCTATAAAGTGATTTATTTTAAGCACCGTATATGTGTTCACGGTTTTCAAACGCCAAGAGTGAACACATCGCGAGAATAGATCACAATAACGACTTGGCAACCGTCCGTGAATGTGCCTATTGTAATTTATAATGGACTGCAATGAAGACTTCACGACACCTATCGGTAAAGAACACAATTAGTGTATTGTGAAATTAATTAGAGACGCAATTCGAGGACAGATTCTAATTTGTGGCTCGATTGGAGGTGTGGTAAAATCGCGAATGTAAATTGAAGTTAGCATCGATAGCGTGGTAATTATCGTTCATGTATATAAACACGCACGCCCACGTGGATAACAAATGGTCTACATCAAACACGCTAATTCGCGGCGAGCCAATCGAATAAATAAAACAGTCTAGTTTCTATTTAAAATGTTACCAGTTTGTAACAATTTTATCAATTCCGAGTGGTTGGATAGAAGCCAAGCTCGCGTTGCGGGCTTAGATCGTTTAATTAACGACCGTCGAACTTTCGACCTGTTGAAAGCAGTGCTTTCACAGAATTTACTTATTTTAACACGTACAATATTGCTTGTTTTGAAATAGATATTTATGTGAGGTCGCCTTCATGTCATAGTATTATTTGACAGTACGTATTCACATTTATACTACTAGAAGCTGATTATGCGAAATCTCGTATACCGTGTGATTCTTCGTAAATTCTACACGCACTATGGAATCTAGGTGGATATATTATCAACTTTAGAGATAAAGCCAACATCACCTGCACGCACATGGTGCAACCCGTTAATTGCCAATAAGGATTGCGAAAGAGAGGGAGGTTTGGCACAGCTCTTAGTAATTTAGGATTGAGTGTAATACTTCTACAGTTAAACTACTATTCTATAGTTAGACTACAAGTTTATAGAAAAGCACAGTGAAATAACAACTCGGTTCAAGATGCTTATGGGGTGCTGCCGCATCGGCAGCGGGGGATGTAACACACTCTACCACTTCCTATGAGGCAGAACATCGGTGATTGCCTTTTTAAAAAATAGGTCTATACCATGTACAATTATTACGAGCACCAACTCTGCAGACATAATTTATCAATCATAATTATGACATTCAACTTAATAACATATATGTTTACTGCACGTAACTAAGTTGTTAATCTTGACATTTAAGATATGAAACAACAATTTATTATTGCTCAAACGTAACATTAAAATTATGTAGAGCTGTAAATCGCACTATGAATATCGCTTGACATAATTTTCGATAAAGCCGGTCAGTATTCCTTTCGTGGTCTAAATTATAATATTACTAGGTGTAGGCTTAGGTATTCTGTAGGGACCGCTTTTTCTTGATTTCTTTCTTTTTCCTCAACTTCTGTCGTGATGGTGAATAACTTTCCAAAAGAATTGGCCTTTAAAATGCAAAGTTATTTTTTTAAATCCGATGGGTAGTTCTAGAAATTACCGCGTATTAACAAAACATGAAACTCTTTCTCTTTATACTTCTAATACGAGTATATAAAAAACTCGTGTCACGTTGCTTGTGGTCGCACTCCTACGAATCGGCTCGACCGACTTTATGAATGTTTTTATGTATATTTGGTAGGTGTGATAATAGGTTGTAAAGTATATTTCATAAAAAAAAGTTAGAAATAATTTATATGGCACAACAACGTTTGCCGGGTCAACTAGTATTAGTTTACATAAACATCAAAGTGTGTTTGTTTGTGGATCGTAGTCAGTGTGTTTCATGTCAAAATGCAACCATGTTCGGAGATAGATACATGTTATTTTTTTCAAATAACTTCAATAAATTAATTTAAGAGAGTTAGAGCACTACGCAGCAGTTCGCCAGGCGTAGTACCTCCACCTCAAAGACCGCCAGGCAAACAGCAACTCCCTGGAGGGTAGTTGGTTGTATTCCTGCGTATGAGTGTCCCAATAAGCTCCTGCCGTTTTCGTATTCGCAGCAGGAATGGCAACACGCGGGCCGTACTTCCTGCACCTATTGCAAGTGATGATAGGATACATATTATACACAAATATTAAAGACAAGTATACACCGAAATAGCTATTCTATTAGAATAAATTACCTAAAACCCTTACATTTACAGTCTCTAAAATGTATTTTCATACTTTACTACCAATATACTCTTTAACGTATCATAAAGCGGAGCATGTATCGTTTGATGTGTCGGCTCGTAACAACGCGACCTTCCCACTGTTTAACGCGTGTAACAATCGAATAACTAAACAGTGAACAGTGGCAGCGACGCTGTCCATGGCCCGACAGTCGACTATGTTTGGACAGATGCCACGCTGCCAAGCGCTGGCATTCCACGGCACATTTACAACCGCCGCTGCACAAACAAGACACGTGTTTTAATCGGTTTCGCGTAAAATGTTACAGTGAAATACTCGCACCAATCCTGTTTATACTGTTACTGGGAACTTGATCAGTAGTCACGATTCAACGAAGCCGAACATAGAGATGTAGTAGCATCAAGAATTCGTTTCCTAGTTTTAGATAATTGTTGATAACGTACAGAAGGATCTATTATTCTATTCATCTATATCCTCCCGTGAACTCTCTTGCAGGGTAGACAGAGACCTGAACGCCACATGGGGTCTCCTTACCCATCTCACTTACTCGCTTCTTTTTACATTCATAGCTATTATAGACGCCTGGTTACTATGGGTTTCTGATATAATCTGATAAAACACAAATGATTTGGTCATGATAGGTGAATCCTGCCCTTTCTTGGTTCATAGTATTGCTTCTTCATTCTTTCCTCCTGCATTCTTCTCACATGTTCGAACAAACGAAACATGCCTCCTCTTATTTTAACACCGATATTCTCTTTCATACTAAAAATCTTCTTTACATTATCATCGCGAACTAGGTGTACAAGCGATTGGCAAGTATATTAATCCTTTGCGTTATATTTATGAAGAAAGTTCAATAAAAAAGGGGAATTAGTCAATTGTCACTAAACAACAGGTTGCGCGTTGTGTGGATTAAACAAATTGAAACTATGTTAAAAGCTATTTTACAGAAATCTTCTCCCAGTCCATTCTTCGCAAGAAATTAATTATATTTCGAAAGAAGTTGGACTTAACCTAAGAATGGTCTGGTTTTCCCACTGGGTTAAGGAGGTCTGACGGCAGTAGCTCCATGTAAAAATCAGTATCTCCGCCATATCCTTAGTTGTAGCGAACCCCGCCAATCCTAATGGATTAGGAAACGGGATAACGCTAAGAAGAAGAGATCGCTATTGTAACAAAACAATATCTTTTTCAAATCCCAATAAATATTTCATTTAATTTAAAGTCAATATATCAGGTTGCATATGCATTAATATATAATTCATGGTATGAATCTAGACCTCGTTAACATTGCTCGGCGTCATTTTAAAAGACTGGGGAGTGGCATTTGAAAAATTGCAAATCTAATAGAATTACAAAAAATATATAAACTCTACCCAATCACATATCCGTGCTATATATAAATTTAGTAGGTAATTAAGGTCTATGATTTTGAGTATTTTAAATATATGATAATTAATGAAAAGAATAATTCGTTGAAAAAAAAACAATCGTTTGTGACATTTCTGTTACATTTGCCCTATAAATGCTCATAAACTACAGTAGATTAACTTTTGGTTGGTTTCTTGACTAAAGTCCTTTCCAGACAACACTGAGAACAAGAGGAGAAAGCCTAAGAGGCCAGTCGGAATGGACTTACAATCGCAACGGCAACGTTACAGACCCTGGTTTTATTTCAGATCTGAACTTAACTATTCTACACTAGACGTAGACTGTGATAAGTCATAATTGATATTGCAATTCATCTCAGCTAGGACCGTATAACGAGTGAGAAATTGTACATAGGTTGGTACTTTGGGGTAAAAACAATCTAGGAACTGAAAGAGCATCAGCACCGTTTTACGTGTAACAATTATATCTGTAAAATCTAATTATATTTCAAACTATTCCCTAAGGAACTGGTTAAAAATACCCATTGCCAACTAAACAAATCTTAACATGACTATCTCAGTTACGGAAACAGTTGAGAAGTAACTTGTTTAGCAAGTGTTTACCACAGTATGCTTGTAGAGCTGTTCACGAGATGGTATCTACTTGCAGAGATGTTCATGTCGTGTCAAATATCTTACCCCTATTATAGCGTTGAGTTCCGTCATAGTAACCTGTTTCGCCCTTTCGACCGCCGAAGCAACTTGTTGCTGATGTTCTTGAGAGAGGAACGGCAGGATCTGTGCTATTATCGCATTCAGCCTTTTCGCTATCTCCGTCTGCAAAAATAAGTTATTTATTAAAGTCGTCGAAATGAGGTCAAACAAGAATGACACCGAATTAATCGTAAACCGAGACATGTTAATGGACACAGTGAATTATGTTAATCTCAATAATGTTAATAGAGTGTGACGCAAATTGAAATAGTAATTTGAAATCATTTAAATGCAGCGATCTATTTCTTTGTGTGAAATAGCAATTAACATTCAATAAAGTCGGCGGTCAACGAAACCGCGCCGCGCGCCGCCCGTTGAGCCCCACACATGCGACTTTCCACTTACACGCGGTATACGACGCACACTATCGAAAACGGTTCCACATTCCAACGCGCTGCTTGAATTCAATAATATCGTATATAATTAGCCGATAAGCCGGCCGAGAGCAACAAATAAAATTAACACGATAAACAATAATGCACGCGGTCAAATGAAATGATAAATCGCAGCGTTACCGAGCAGCTCGTATTTATTGGCTTTGTTCGTATTTCACGTTTAAATGCACATTAATTTTATTCACAGATTCGAAGTGAATCGTGAACAAATTAACATAATTGAGTCTCTCCAACTGAGAATATAAATACGCTCTATTTGAAATCATAAATTATTTTTAATGAAGTCTGGGCGCAAAGCGACCTACGAACGTAGAGCTACGAAAATACGAGGAGTTTTTTTAAATGAAATGAACGTTTTATTTAAAGTTCACAGTTTGTTCGATGTTTGATGAAAATGGGTCTCTAATGAGGCCTAAATAATGGTTTTACTCTATTATCCCATTAGTGATGTAAAGCGACGCCGATACCGCCTACATGGCAACCGCCCACCGAACATTAAACGATCAGGGAAATTTGGTCTTTGAACATTGAAATTTTATTCGGTTTAAATTGGTGTGGGCGATGTAGTAGGTAGGTACAGTGCCATGCAAGTTCGGCCCACCATTGCTGACCGCAATGCAACCGCACCGCAAATTGTACTCTCATTTCGCTCGACCGCGCCGCTCGCCGCATCGCTGCACGGCAGACCTTACTTTCATCTTAATGTTACATTTATTTATAATACCTTCAAGACTTTTTTGACACCTTTTGAACGTTTGTAATATCGTAGTATTTCTTATGGTACCATACATACATTTGATGAGGACATGTAACAAAAATGACGGCTGTTACATTACAACGTAAATATAGCATACAATTTATGTAAATTAATTTAGAACTGTTGAAAAGTTTGATTCAAATGGAATTTAAATCCTAAATTAACCTAAAAATATTGTATTCAAAAAAGGTGTCAAGTACGAGTCATTTATCCATACACTGAGCAAATAAATATATCTAATCTTATTTTTTTAATTTTCAATTAGAGGGAACTCTTACATATAAACAAAATTTAGTTTATTTGTTTTTCGAGCAGCCACTTTTTATATGCAAAAAATAACTTTCATAAGATATCGCCATTAATCAAATATTCTTTATTACGACTATGAACCCCTGAACTTCAATATACATCTTGTAATTAAGATCAAATATTACTTCTGGTTTAAATAAATGCACTTAATTATCCATGACAAAATTTTAAATTAATTACTTAATAAATAATAAATTGCATTTCATCTTTTTGCCACAAGTTTCCAGAGACGTGCTATAACACGACTCAGGAAGCTTCCGACAAAGGGATGGAGACCAAGATAAAATTACAAGTGTGTCTGTTAAACAATTTTAGCGCGGAACACCAAAAAAGAAGCTAAACTATCGAGTTGAAAAGGCGACAAGTCGACCGTAACCTACATTTCGCAAATTGTTTGTCTATTCGAGCGATAAACGTCTACCATAATGGTTATCAGCATGCAAACGTCCGTAATTGAAAATTTCCTAAATGCTAATAGAGGGAATCAAAAGGTCATTGACGAATTAATTTCGCTGAATACAAGCATAAATTAACAACATGACTCACGAGCACGTGCAAAGTACAATCAAATATTGGCGAGTTTGTATGTATGAATATCTATTTATATATTCACGTCAGGTCCGAATGAACAGTGCTAGTCCAGTGGATAAAGAACCAACCTACTTGACCAACTGGTTCCCAGTTGGAATCCTGGCGTGTAAGTACCACTAAATTCGTGTTTTTAAATTTATGTACATACATATTTGTAATTATCACTAGAAAGAAAGAAAACATCGTGAGGAAACCCGTAAGTTAAAGAAATTATATTTCGAAACATGTGTGACTTAACTTAAGAAAGGTCTGGTTTCCCTCTGGGTTGTAGAGGTCTGACGGCAGTTGCTCTGTGTAAACTATCTTAGTATCTTATCGTATCTTAGCCAAGTCCTCAGACTTAGGTTAGCGGACACCGCCATTTAGTAAAAAGGATAGCGCTAAGAAAAAAAGAAGAATTCATGCCAGGCCCTTGCTAAATACGCAGGAAATATTCACACATTTTTCTCGCACCTAATAAGCCTCCATTTATAACTTACCCGTGTCAGTAATTTAATTTTACATTTTGCAAAGGAAACACATACTCCTCCATATAATTCCTAACCCTATACTATTTATGTATAAAGGCTCTAAATAAAGCTCTTGTTTATGTGGTGGAGGGGCGGCGGTGCGACGGGCGACGGAATATCTCGATGAAATGTAAATAAATGTATTTGTCGGGTGTAAACCGTAGCGGGCCAGTGACGCGAACAAGCCGCGAGCGCCGCAGAGCGGAGCTGCCGCGACGCGCCCGAATTACCGCAAATTACATTTTCATTCGCCGCCCCCGACCGCCGGTTATTGTGGAAATTCACTAGTAAACGTGCAAAATATCCGCCTCGCTTCACACTTTTAATACAACACCAACATTTCTGTTTCATAGCAAATTGAACCAATTTAACGGCGTGCCTGTGTTCGAGATTTTTAAATGATACCTCAAAATGTTGAAGTATATATTTTCGGAATACGAAATGTGAAAGCCAGTGCCTTAGTAGTTTGGATTATCGAACGAGGCTTTTGGAGAAGGAGAGCTGAAACCCAGCATTATATAATAAGCAGCACAACTGAGGATGTTTACAGAAAAAACTGCAGACGAATTACAGTTGTCCGAAGGGCTATTGCGTTCCTGCGAATGAGCGAGGTTACTAGAGGGCTTCTAAGGGGCTGCTTTAGCGCCGGGGATGACGAAGGATGATATTTCTTGCAAGCGTTTAGATGCTGCGATAACTCTGGTTTACTATGTGGAGTGTCTCCTGAGGAGTTGCTTTGCTAGCAGCAGGCATAGAAACACGCAAGCTTTATGTACGCTAGTAGCTGCGATGTCATATAAAATAATTCACTTATTACGTCTAGTAGGCCTAACAATATAACATATTCGTCTAACAATATACTAATATATAAAGCGAAAGAGTTTGTTTGAACACGCTAATCTCTTTTCATTTGATAGACCAATTCTTGAGGAAGTGTATAGACTATTCAACATTACTACTCGATCTTTAGAAACCGAAGAATAAGAAAGAAAGAAAACCGGCTCCCACGACTTACCGGGACACGTGTGAGTGAAGTCACGGGCTGCAGCCAGTTATATTATACAATGAACACGATTCAACGCAATCAAAATATCACTATAATCATCGACATTCACAAAAGTGAAAATACAGTTACATAAAATATAATTCAGATAACATTATCGTGATGAAATTAGCGGAAGTTATTGTTCATAATTAAGCTCATGCATTCGTTTTAATTGGCTGTAATTTTGCACACTTCTAGCTGTGGCTATTTCAAAATAATGACCGTACCATGCACACGTACTAGCAACGACTTAATTTTATTATACGTATGTGCAGTGTTCATATACCTATATCTTCTCGTCAAGTTCCAAGCAGGGTAGGCAGAGAGATCCGACAACCTCTTGACAAGATTCTTACACCTCTAACTCTCTCGCTTCTTTAACATTAATGGCTCTTTTCATGTTCTACTTACTTATGTTTCTAACGCTCCTGAAATCCTTCTGAAATCACGTCACCAAAAATCAATTTAGTCATGGTAGGTGAATCTCGGCTTTCCTCGGCTCCTACATCCTTCCGCTTTCGCACGGTATATTTGTTTCGTAATACATTTCTCCTGCATTATTTCTACATGCCCGAACCATCGAATGTTACTTAACGTATATGATGATACATCATCATTTGTAGTATCTGTTTTACGAAATACCGCTCAAACAGTGTAACAGTCAAACATTAATAAGTAGAGTTTATGCAGACTACTCTGTGGTGTCCTTTAAATCGGCGCTAAAAATATTTTTTTAAAAGCTTTGAACTGTTAGGTTGTTAGTAATTAGATTTTAAGTAAACTAATTGATTCATAATACTTATCTAAACAGTTTTTTTTCAAGTTTACAATTCCCTTAAATACTTGAAAGTTGACTAGAGGCCCTTAGAGAGAATCAGTTCACTATTGTACCGCTTATTGCTTAGTAAAACTCTCAATATTTTGTACAATAAAGATACTACATACAAAAGCATAAGTGAAGAAGAAATTCAAATACAAAAGCGTTAAAACTTTAAGCATTTAATTAGAAGGCAGTGCTCGAGTTGCAAATCTCGACAAAGGGTTTAGATGGGAGCGGTATTTTTAAGAGACGCTACGATCCGAACAATCCTCGCGCCGACCCATCTGCACGTAGTCGTACCTCTACGTCTGTAGCTACGAACGGCGGAATAAAAAGCGGGCGTACAAAGGGCCGCAAAATACGTACTTTTGCGAGCTCTCCACAAAAGATATAGTACGGTTTGTCATTAAGGAGTTCATCCCCGCGCGAGAAATAAAAGAGGAACGTCGGGTTTCGGGGTGAGCGGGTGTTGTAGGGGTGGTGGGGCTAGAGACGGGGGTTGCACTAATGGCTCCGACACTCATCCGCTAATGCCGCGGGTGACTCCTCTTTTTGCACGATTTTCACGTGGTTAGTCGCTAGAGCTTTTAATCTGAAGCTGCATCTTACCGCGGTAACACTTCATTTGTTCACATATTTCTATAG
Source organism: Pyralis farinalis (assembly GCA_947507595.1). NCBI lineage: Eukaryota > Metazoa > Arthropoda > Insecta > Lepidoptera > Pyralidae > Pyralis > Pyralis farinalis. The sequence goes on from OX382274.1 coordinate 22,388,034, forward strand.
ATGTGTATCACTTTATATTTAGTTTCCAATGAAGAACGTGGACCAATGTAATAATGGTATTAAAAACAGGAGATCTCTAGGAGTTTAGGAACCTGTACAACTTTTGTTCCCTATTGTTTAAACACATGTAAGAAGTTAACATTCAATTGATTGCCAAATATATCAATTGACACAAACATCATCAAAATTAACGATTATAGGAATTTATGTAAGAATTTTAATTAATACTGAGATGAAGAAGGACTTGAAACCGCAATATTCATGGTTTGTTGAATTATAATTCTACTTGTTATTCTTTTTCTTTAATTTATTAATATATTTAATTTATTATTCTCATTCTGTACGCGATAGTGGAGTATCAAGCGTGTGGTGCACCCAAAATGCACCATAATCAAGCGAAATCAGTATTTTGCAAAAGCACCGAATGTCTTTGTTGTATTTACAGACCAACAGTATGTGCACTGAAGTCAATTATTTTGAAGATGTATACAAAAATATGTATCTTTTGTGTACACTACTTACAGAGCTCAGAATAATGCCAGTGTAAAAAATGGTCATATTATTCCCACATGAAAAATACTTAATTCATTATAGGATTGCAAATAATTTTTGACTTCGTGTTACCATTCTTGACTAAGTATCTAAATTTCAGGTTCGTAATTAATAAAAGATGACACACTGACGAACAGGCAGCAGACGCTACGGTTCCTATTTTACTATTCGGGCACGGAACCCTAAGAGCAGGCCAAAGCTGCAGACACAATTTATTGTCTTCAGCAGACTACCCAGCCCACGTACTCTACACGATAAGGGCATTAGCGGAAACGAGCTGAATACTAAGAAACTCAACACCAAGGCACAAGCAAATGTTGAATATAATTCATAATATAGTATCGCTACGAGGATAATTTTGCTTCAGTACCAACATAATTGCGTGTTCTTTGTCAGATAATGACTGCCTCCACGGCAAGTAAAACATGTTAATTAAGAAAATGCCAAGAAACATGTTTAACAGTACGTTGGAGAACAAGTTGCATGAAGTATGTTACTTTCGTGACATGATACGCACGCACAAATTCTCATTCTGTCTTTAAACACCAGATTTTTAATTGAAGAGAGATCGTACAGTGGAGATTTCTGCGAAAGTGTCTGACAGACTAGACCAGCAGTGTTGGGGCAACTGCTCACCATAATGTAGGCCGATGCGAAAACATATCTATTTGATACGTGTAGATAGGGACAGCTTTATCGGAAACGGATTAAGAGCAGCCTAAATAAGTGCTGTATTGGTAGCGGGGATGACGAGCAGTAAGCGGGCTGTGTGCTTCTTTGTCACTAATGTGGTACCTTTATAAATAGCAGTATGATGAAAAAGAAAAAGTATGATGAGACTAGCATAAATTTTAAGTTTAGTTAGAAGTTTTAAAACTGAATACTTTACACTGCTTTACAGTCCACAATAATTTCAAACACCAAGAAATTGCACGGCAGCCGATCTCCCGGTCAACTTTGTAACTAAGACTTTATGAACACCACGGGCAATATCGCGCTTCCTATGGTTTTATTCTTTATTAATAGCTCCAACGGTCTATGAATGATTTATGTATGCAACCTTACCCGCAGCGATGTGAAGTTTCCAGTTTATTAAACAAAACAGTCACCAATCGAGAGGCTCGCTATTGTATTGAAAGCGACGTCGCTCTTATGGCGCGGCAATAAATAATTCCTCGGCGAAATGGCAGCCGACTCGATAAATGGGCTATTATTGCAGCAGACAGAGCCAACATTATCATCGATTCGTATCGCGTTCTCGGGGCAATAATTGTTTAAACATAGCCTGCCGTGGAGTATTAGTAGCTGGTATATCGATAATGCAAAGCACTCGAGGACTTCTAGTTAGCTTTCTAATTGCAACAATATAAATGTGTGAAGCAGAACAGCGTTAAGTGGATTAGGTCTCTCGACTATCTTGAAGTCATCGCAGAAAACCGCAGGATGTCTCTAACAGTAGTAAGAAAATAAATTCTTAAACGTAATATTACACTTTTTTTGTGTACACGTATGTACACTTAATAACTATTGAAGAGAATTCACAATTTAGTTAAAAATGTTCAGAGTATGGCATTTTTTTTAATATTGGCGTTTTTATCAAAATTGTATACAGTGGTCCATGATCGGATTTTTATATGTTAAATACAAGTCTTCGTCTAAATATTTTTAAACCGAGAGTGATTCAAGCGATTTAATCTCCTTAATCAAATCACTTACAAATATTCTGATACACGTTCATTATACATGCAGTTAAATAAGGTGCTACGGACGACAAAATAATTGGCTTTACTTAAAATAATTGCTATTCGCTCGTCAATACTTTTAAACAGAAAGGTATCAGCGCGCAGGAGTCATTAATATTCATTATAAACAAATGGATATAATTACTCTGCGAGAACAAGTATATTGGAGAGCGGTCGAGTGGGTGTGTAGTGCTGGCCACGTCGTTATCTCGATATCGATATCGAGTGCAGCCGGTGTCACTCGTAATCAGATCGTAATTGCGCGATCAAGAGTCTGGCATGCTCGAATAACCAGCACCTGTCAATTTAAACTCGTTGGTGCGCCGCCGCTATAAATAAACAACCGTGGCGTGTTTTTATTTTTATGGTGCTCGGAGAATTTTATTATGTTGTAAATTGTTTAGGACATTTTACCAAGGTAATATGTTTTAAGTTAAATAATCTAGAACTGTTATTTCAACACATCTTAGCTTCAGAGGCTAGTGTTTACAATTAGTTACGACTGTCATCTATCGCAAACGACCGGAATCGACCCTACGTCTTAACATGTTATCTAAAGCTAGGGCTCCTAAAATAAATAAACCCGCATCTGCCGACAGGCTCCAGTCGACGATACTTTTCTTGCGTGTTGAATTTGACCACTACGCTCATTGTAGCCATCGATCTCCTACAAATTCAAAAACCGTAATGCTACTAATTAGGCAAAGCCTGTTATTTTGAACTGGTAACTGGGGTTTTGTAAGCTGTTATTAGATCTACTAAATACTAAATACGAGTATAATACGTTAAATTTGTTCACGTGACTATATCATTATATAACATTTTTAACGAATAATATTCGTACAAGTTGGTAATTACAAATGTAACTAGTATGATAATTACCGTTTAAAAAACTGTCGGCCTTCACTTGTAAAATAACCCTTGAGCGTCGTTTAAGTGCGCGTTATTTTATTAATGTATTTTATAATGAGTGTCCAGAGTGTATATTCATAATGACTACTTACAAGCATCGATTATTTTGTCGATTATACTATAATATAAATGGATATGGAACTTTTTGTTTTCCATTCCATTATCTGTTTAAGCTGCTCTGAGAAACTTGTACTTGTGTAGTGTGCTTATCATTCCAACCCTGTTACGTTTCATATTCAACTATTCGATTTTACTAAAAGCTATTTTATGGTAATCGTTGACGCAATATTCAATTATTCTGCACTATAACCCAGAAACTTAATAATATTTATATATCTTTCGTTTTATGAAGAATTCGTCGTATTTGCCAGTCTCAAGAAACAAGCATGTCAAGCATCGTTGACCATAAATATGTCTTCTGATGTGTTTCAGTGCCTCAAACTATATCAAGCTTCGGAAGCTCCGTCAAATCTTTAGTCTAGACTGTTGTCGATAGAAGACGACTATCTTCACGCGGCAGTAAATCTGGTCAACATGTAGTAGAGCTATAAGATCAGTATTCCAACAGTGGGTTGACTAATAGCCGATGAAAAAATATTTTGGACTCTTTTACCAGGTCTCGGTGTTCGGAACACAAGAAAAAATATGCCTCAGTTAACCCAAATAAAAAAAAATACATTATAGCAGGTTTAGCTTTAATATGTAATGTATTTTTAAATACAACTTCATATCATGATCTATCCACTATGCTGCTCAAAAGTGGTTTGATGAAAGCCAGTGTTTTCGGGCCGCTCAAAGGCCAATAACTTAACGACGGAAATAAGACCTCGGCACAGAAGAACTCGAGACTTAACCCATCCAAGGACAGGTTGCGGTCGCCCTGCTTGATGTGCGTATTTAATTAGAGTGACATATGCAACGACGCCATCGAACTCCAAGGCATATCAAATAAAAAATTATAATTAACAGAAATTGTAATCATCAGAAAAAAAAACCTAACAGCTAAACAAGTAGTTCTAGTATCTATTGGCATCTGCGCTTTAAACATTAATTCAAGTTGTCAATGTTATAATAAATTGACTTGACGTCGTGAGCTCGGTCCGATTGACAGATTAGAGTTGACATACTTATAACGACAGGCCGAGACCGAGCCACATGATGCCACAATAGGGGGAGGGGGAGGCCGATGTTGACTCGCATGTTTCTCGCCAAACAAAACCCAGCTTCCTAGCTACCCTTGTTTGTTTAGGTCCAGCCCAAACGTTTATTGCCCTTTGTGTATCTTACCTCTCGCTAAAGCGTGAAGCCTTTTTGACTCGGCACTTTTTACAAGAGCGCTTATAAGCGTGTTGATTACTCGACACCCGAAAACAACGCTGTCAGATATTTGTACAGGAAAACGTACGTTTACATGTATGTATAGTATTTTAGGTATATCAATCTATACTTGTTTATTCTTTAAAATAAATATTCTACTCAAAGAAACGGGTAGAAATTGAGCCTAATGAGCTCGAAATGCAGTAAGGCTTAGACTGCAAAATCAGCAAGCATATCACTAATGCGATAAAATCTTTAGACTCTGTCATCTCATCATATGGTCAGCTCCACATTGCTTTTACGATCATCGCTCGAAAATGGACATTTGATTACAGTTAGAAAAGCTCACATTCTTTCACTGAGTGTAGAAATACTATTGAATTTGAAGCAAGTGCAGGTACATAAATAAAAATAAAACATGGTGAACGCACCGGCCGCTTGAATTGTAATCCTCTATCACTCAATTATGAAAATACTCGTAGTACAGAGGCCGGGTTAGTCATTAATGAACAAGTATTATATTAGCAGGACGAATCGCCAGGCGAGGCCCTGTATAATACGAGCAATCATAATTCCGAGGCATGTATGGTTTTATCAATGTAAAGAACATGTGAGGAAATAAAGGAAGTTTCCTAGGCTCGTACTCGTAGTTGGGCGGTAAAAAGTTCTGCTGTTTAATCATATAAATTTTAATATTTATACAAAAAAAATCTTTATTTCCTCTTCATAATTTCTTATTCTTAAAACTTAGTCGCTGGAATCTCCATTTAAGCATTTGATTGTGCTTGTATTAGGGGATTCCGCTTATCACCCATAACAAATTATTTCCCACATTTGAACACACTTAAATATGACGGGTATGAAATAACCTTACAGGCGCAATTCAACTAAAGTAGTAACGCGGCATCAGCATCTACAGTGAAACAATTTTTAATTTCGCACCGACAATCAAATCCTCGTATTACCTTACTGCGAACATTCCGAGCATGTTTAAAAAAAAATCTTAATTAAAATATTGAATTATAGTGTTTACCGTAACACTTAATGGTAGGTAACATTGTTATCATTGTATTAAATTGTAACCTTCCAGTGACAAAGTGAGTGACACACTCGAATCATGCTAAAGCAAAATATAAATTATCTTTCATAATTTTTATAATTATCTACTGTTTCTTATTGAGGTTAGTCACATGATCACTAAAAGCGACTTTGTACGAAACTCTATAAAATAATTTCTTTATACAACAAGAACCGATTATTGTAAATACCCGCGAGAACGAGTACCAAGTCGTGGATATCCTCTAGTTCACAACGTAATCGTTGTTGTATACTAAGTAAAAGCTTTTAAACAAACACGAATAATACCGTATCATAATTCGCGTCGATTGAGGAGAAACCGCGGGGTTTCGAGCGATAATAAAACTCAAACAAGTTTCTCTGCGCACATGAATTGACCAATTTGTAGACGGCGAATAGTTTCACAGCGGTTTCTGTACATAGATGAATCAATCATAGCTGCGTTCGCGGGAGCTTTTTTGCTGGCACTAACGAGCCGCCTCGGTAATGACTTCGCGTTTCCGGCTTGCCTCACCTCGCGCCGGCGAATACAATGACGCACAGACCTGTATCTCTATCGCTTCGTTTAGACGCGTTATGACGCGGCAATTAGAGCAGTAAAACAATCATAATGTATGCGGTTCCGTTCACACGTGTTCCACAAATGTTCCGTAACGCAAGGCTGTTCAAAAGTGGTTTACTAATCGTGCTCACGTCAAATTGTTCGCGGGCCAGCGCGCGCTTATTATTTTTAATATTCGAAGCGTTCCATTATCGTCATGCTATCGTGTAGTATTATCATGCGTCGTATCGGATAGTTGTTTCGATTAACAACATTAAAATCGCGATAGGGTTTATCCTAAAAAGGTTATTTATCGTGAATCTAATCTCACCTACGAATTATGATTTTTTTATCAACCGTCTCTTATTTTCATAGGGCGATAGTGAGTTTATCACGGATTTCGGTGCAAAATTGATTGAACTGATATCGGTAAATCCTGAGTGTGTAGAATGATGAATGTCTATAGATATTTGTATTATTGTGTATGATCAATAAAGCTGACGATAAAATAGATATAGATATAAGCCATGTCACATGATAAAAATACATAATTTCGGTCTTTATTGAAGTTATTACCTATAGTATCATATCAATAATAAACATTATATGTTTTGTGCGTTACTTGCATATGAAAAATCTGAGTGATTCATAAAGAAACCAGCTCCTATCCGCGGATTCATTGCGTGGGCAGGAATACCGTTATCACAATTATAAGTAACTTAAGCCTTTCTCAAAATTTCTAACAAACACTGTATCAGATTTCGAATCAAAAAAGGTGATTTTATACAACGTGGGGATTGGGAGGCATACAAGCATACGGCCCATTTTATTTAAAGTGATTACGATAGCCTATGAACGCTTGTAATACAGGAAGTATATCGCGTTGCCACCCCAGCTGCTAAAAGTAATTCCTCGGGAGCTAGTAACCCCACTCACTTGTAGGAACACGAAACTCCAAGTACATAGCTGTAGTAAATAGTTAATATTATTGAATAAACATACACCCCACAGTGTTAATGTTCAGCGAGGAAATCTAAAAATTCTAATAACAATAAAGAAACAATGCTTGTTCATTTATAGCCGATAGCGACGTCGTTGGGTTTTACCACAGTTTTACTACCAAATAATAATATTGTACTCTAATACTATGTAGTTACTCCGTCGGTGCGCATGTTGTTACAAACATCGAGTACATGGCACACATCAGTCAGTTGTTGGTTCCGTTTGAACGTGACTGCAAACTGCATTGTGAGCCTCTAGCGGCAGTGCTCTGCTTATTTACGAAGACCGTTTGCAGTGTGTGTTTGCTATCTCGTCGGGTCGGGCCTGCTGCTCGCAGGGCTGCCGATGCTCCGATATCGATTCTCAAATTGAGATAACGAATTTGCTACCATCGAAGACAATCGTAGCTACCTTGAAAGGTTTATTGGATTGAGAGTATATCTTTATATATATATTAAATATATATATATATACAATTCTTCTGTATGTGTACGTCACTAAATTCCTCCTAAAGAACCGGACCTATGAGCAAATCTTTTTGTGCCTCTTTTGTATGATTCAGATTTACAACGTCTGTGGGGTCAGTTAGTATATCTAACTAAATAATAATCAGTCAATGGAAGGTAACCGTTTCCCATTGAACGGATCGTATGCTTGTTCGACACTCGACGTATATAAATACTGGCAGTGCGAGGAAGACCTGCGCTTCATGGATTTTGTACCACCGCCACCGTGTAGACATAAAAGGCAGAAAAATAAAGTTTTTATCATGGGGACTTCAATTATTAACTTTTTTATCATTGATCGCCATAGCGTCTGTAGTAAAAGATACAGCCCTGTGATCGACGGCCAGACAGCGTATCCTTAGTAATAGGGTTCCATTGCTTCGCTTGCTTGAGAACGCCTAAAAAAGTTTGACTGAAAACTGTGATCTCGCCCAACGCCAACATCATCCATCACATGCAGGTTATAATTTTCTGACTGGGCGCACATGTTATGGATAGAGACGTGCCATTCCCAGGAATATTCCACGCGGAGTCATTTCTAAATGGGGAATATTATCATTTTATGGACATTCCCGGTAATATATTTCCTGGAAGTACGACATTTCGGTAACGTATTTATGTCTCAACGATTATAATTATAAATCGCTAATTAGTAAAAGAAGGCGCCCTAGGATTTGCCCTGTGTAGTATTTTATTTAAATTCAAGTTTATTGCTGACTTATATATTATTATATAAGTTTTTGGGACAAACGTGATCAAATGCCCTGCTCATATCGCACGGCGGTTACACAATAACTATGACTATGTTACACAAAATAATATATGACTCTGCACTATCATATACACTACTTAGATATTATCGTGGGACATTTTAAGAACATACGTAAGCCTCGACAAACTTTCTTAAACAGACATTTATATTTGATTATAATAGCCCATTATATTTAACAGTATTATAATCTACCTACTAATAAATATTTATCTACACCCATATCATAAATCCTGCAACATGCATTCAAAGACCGTAGTAAATAACCTGCATTACGTCAATCTATGCGATAATAACTTATATATTATCTATTCAGATATTTTATTTTACATATTAAAACAATAGCGGGTTTAATTGATTTTTAATTGTCGTTTCTGTATACTCATTAATTGTCTGAGAAAAACATAAATAGCATTAAGAATATAGGTACATGCCCACTCGCAGGGCGGCGAATTATTCTGTTATTTACCAACAACATTTGAACTAATAGCGACATGATCCAAATGCTCAACATTTTGAACTTCTAGCAACATGAAACATAAATGTCAAAGTCAAAGTCAAAGTCAAAATCTTTTTATTCCGTAAAAATGGCTACATTTGTTTGGAATCGTCACAATTTTTTTTTTTTTTTTTTTCTTCTTCACCAATGGTCATTTCCGAAATGCTAGCAGATTAAAAAAAGAAAAATAGTAACGTATATATATAGTATAATAATAGTAGTATAAGAGAATTGAATAAGATATAATAAGATTATATTTCAAAAAATGTAAGAAGTGCCCGCGATGCGCCTTATGATGAATTCATTGCCCAGGTCATGCATTTAAATCAAACAACTGCAATAATGAAGCGGCAAATAATTATTCTAATAGGTACATACTTTTGATTTTTCTTCTATATTTTATTTAAAGTATTTCAATGAATAATAACTATAGAACTTTTCGCACGTAATAGTCGTTAATGAGCAGCAATTGTATTAAATACAATTGACGAAAATACAAAACTAATAAGTACAAAGTATCATCCCTATAGTTGACAAACACAACATAGTGGAGAAATATAAGCAGTAAGCATAGTATTACACTATGCAGTAAGTCAACACACTTAGACGATTTTTCAGTAATTACCAAAGCGAACACTAAGTGGCACGATATGCAATACGAGAAAACAAGACAAGCCTTTAGGAAAGAAGCTGCGAAGAGACGTCCAGCGGCGAGTAGGTATTTTGTGTGCAGTTATTCTACTGCCTATATCTCTATTCTGTGGCTATATCGTCTGAAGTGCGGGAGCGTGGGTGCAGTCCAACAGCGTACCCAGGGTTGGAACAGGCAGTGTACGTTTACACAATACCTATGTTTACGCAGCTTGTTTGTAGCCATTCGCCTCTCATACATTTCGTTACTATAATTGTTGTATATACAGTTGCATCTTACTGTAGCAATTACATATATGTTACAATGTTTAAATTATAAAACATTCTCTTTCCAATAATAATATAGCATTTTGTAAACATCATAGAACTGGAAACAACTTTCGGATTTATTTCGAGATTTAATGCCAATATACGAACGGCACAGACTATTTTTCATAATATCATGATTGTCTTTAATTGTTACTACATACTAGGTATTTCGTTATTTAAAAATATATATGAACGGCCTTAGAACGCCGCTAGTCGCCCGTTTCCCGTGTTTATTCAGCCTATTTGTACTTATATGCTTAAAACCCAGTATGCTGTATATCCAGGACTAACTGCTTTCCGCGAATATGTCCAACTCAAGTGCGGATTTTTCCTTTCTGCGCACTTGCTTTTTAGGTTAGGTAGGTAGGACTTTTTAGAATTGAATTATTAGTTGCAGATAAGCCATCCAAACGCACTTTACCTCTTTATAATAGAAACGGCTCGAAGTCCTGACATTTTACGGACAACTATGCCGTTAAGGTATTAATAACACTCGATAACGTTGATCTATGCTATAGACCGATTGTAAAAAAAATATTAAACGAAAACTATACAAATGCGTCTAATCATTCAAATCTACCGTCCTGTATTTGACATCAATAGTTAACCACGTCGATCAATTGTTTCAAAATTCGTTTGAGGATCTATCAACTTCTAAGCACACACGTAATACAGGGGATGTTTTGGAGACTAACTAAAGAAAAATTAAAGGCTACAATATGTATACAAATCGAACTCAATTTACTAACATAGTAAAATAGTTTACTTATTATTATTGTCTGATTTTAATTAATTTATGGCGATAATTCTAATTTTAGTTACGGGGTCAGATAAGTTCGTGGCACTGTTAGCTAATTTACGCTATCAAAGCGACCTCTGCGTTAGTAAGCGGAAGATTTTGTGTGAGATTATTACTTATATCGGTAATCCGCATTAAAACCCTGCGCTAATAACATAAGTAAGCAGTAATTAATAACAAAGATCTGTTGTTCCTCGAAACCTCGATAAAAATTGTCGTTAATCATACTTAAGCCGCATTATTTATAAGAATCGCGATGTAGCAATTAATCATTTTTTCCTTGTTTAATCTCGTGTAGGGAATAATATAAAACAATGTTGAAGTAAGCGAGAAGGGAGTGCGGCAAGCAGGGGGCGCGGGCGGTGCGATCCAACGACCGCGCGGCCGCAACGCTGCGGCTGCGGTCGACCGCGGCCGCAACGCTTGCGCCCGCCACCCTCGCTCCCACACTGCCGCTGCCCTAACCTGGACTTTCTTTATTCATGATCTACGGAATGTTAAATGTTTTCGGATTTTAACAACTATACCCACGTTAATTTCAAACATGAAAAATTAGTTCATTATGGCTTGTTTGGATAGGTAAATAATAATTAGGCATTTATTTCTATTGATATTGGACAACCTTTCTTTGAATTAGCAAAAAGAACAAAAGCTTTAGGAGTTTAACAGATACGAATATCGTATCTACATACCGCTACCCACCTGATTGTGACGAAGGATATAAACTTTCTTCAAAATCCGCTGTAGTATCAATGAAGTTAATACCTAATAAATGAGCATGAAATATGTTACATGTAAAGCACAAACACAAAATGGATGATGTTGGTCCTAATCCTAACCCTCGTAGGGAGGCGAGAGCATTAAAGCAGAATAAAAGCAGTCTCAATGCAAGCGTTGTGCAAATCTGTGCCCTTGCAGACGTTCCCTCGCTTATCTTATATTTTTGAAATAAAATGTTATTTTATTTATTAATTTCTCACAGCATTCATTTTTCTTTTAATTTATCAGCGTTTCGGAAATTATAATTATCAGAATAGATTTTTGTTTTCAATTGATAACTTTATAAATAGATAACTCAGTATAACGGAGAAATAACGATGATGTCAAGGTGGTAAAGTTAAGGAAATATTACATTGCACTCATTTTATCGGTCAGATAATCATCAATGCTATAAAAATAAAGAGGATTTTTGATGTGCCTTTTGAAGATATTATCAGGATGGGACATGACTGTTTCAGGCTAGACGTACAAGATCAACAATCCAATAAAGTTTTATCTAGTATTGTCTTAGGTTTTCGCGATTGTTACACATGGAATTAAACAATGTTTAACGGAAGTATCGCGTGATTTATTTATTTTGTTGAACCTGACGTTTCGAATGCTTTGCAGCATCCGTGGTCGCGGTCGTGGTGCCTATTAGAATGCTACGCGAGGCTATTGAAATAAGAAAACACCCCAATTTCAATAGAGAAGATGGTTGGCAAGTACCACCTGCTTGGGATCCAGTTCTAAAAATAATCGAGTCACAAACCCAGAGATCTACTCAAAAACATTCGGAAACCGTGAGTGATTATTGTGTGAATCGGAACATATATAAATAATTAATCCATCCATGTCGGTAGATGTAATAATTGAATAACCAATGTAAGACAAATGCCACCTTAGTCTTCCTGCGACCACGGATGCTGCGAAGCATTCGAAACGTCAGGTTCAACAAAATAAATAAAACACGCGATACTTCCGTTAAAAATTGTTTCATTCAAAGTTTTATCTATGTAATAAAGAATATTATAAACCATTGTTGAGTCGACAGAAGGAAAATATGTTGCTAATGGCACGTGATGGCAGAACAAAAACATATGGAATACCAAACCACATATACAAGTACACACTAATGCGATGGCCCGTTAGTCCATTGAACGTTACATACAAGTATGTACCTATGCCTAGATTTTTTTATGCAACGTCGGGAGGCATACAAGCGCATACCGGCTACCTGATGTAAAATGGTTACAGTAGCTTATGAACGCTAAGCAACACAAATCACTCGCGCGATGCCACCTCTGCTGCTGCTAGCAACTCCTTAGGAGCTTACTGGTAACTTCACTCACGCACAGGAATACGACAACCGTCCAAGAATTGTCATTTAGCTGCGGTTGTCTTCTCCGTCTGGAGAAGTACCTCCCACCTGGATGTACATCAGACGGTCTGCTTTGTAGCGCCCTAGCTCTCTTAAATGGTGCTAATTGACGATAAGTAGAGTGTCTTTCGTAAGATGTGTGTCGGCCGGCCCTTATGTGTCACGAAGTAAGTTACAGGCGTATTCGTATCAACCCATACATACTGTTAGGATCGCTCCTATACCGTTCTTCCTTCTTGAAAGAGCTTTCAAGCAATGGTTTTTTTAACACCAAGGTTTATGGGTTCGATTGTCTCATAAGCCAAACATTGTACGAACATGTCTGTTTGTATTGGACTGGGTGGTTTTAAGAGAAGTAGGGAGCATCAAAACAACCAGCCTGGCAAAGTATTGCTGTGTTTGCAGCAATGGTGGCAACGCGCGAGCGTTTACATCAGATGGGCTCTCTGCTGCACTGCAATTGACAGCGGCACTGAGGCCAAGTGTTTACTGTCATGTCGCCAAGAGGCGGAATCCACGCTTCATTGATATCCCTTCGAAATACGCAACCAGGATGGGGATAAACAAATCCATCGTTACACAGGATACAGTTGACGCTGCTTAACGCTCGTGCTGGATTAAACTGACACGCGCAACAACGCCATGCAGCTCAGCCGTGGAGACAATACTTACCTCAATCAGTGAACGGACATAGACTGTTGAACACATAAATTATTTACTTACATAACTATCATTTTATGCTTTCATTATTTCTTCAAAAACGTATAATTGGACAAGTAGGCGTATATAGCACGATACGAATCTAGTAGCGACGTTAAATTCCAACATACACAACGATTTGTTGGCGCGTTGAATTAGTCATTAGCGAATACCGAAAACGGGTAGCGTGTGGCGTAGTGTGGTGTTGAAATAGCGACACGTGTGGCGCCACACGCGACGATTGTATACCACTGTATACTGCACGCTAACCTCGTAAACGGGGCGGTCGGAACACGCCATAACTCTATGTTTAACTCATGCCGCCGCTAATGAAAAGGCGTGTGGATTATTCATAGTGTTTGTTTGTCACTGCGATGGTGGCTTGTTAAATGATTACGAAAATACCAGTTCTAAGAATTCCGTAGTCAATATGACGAGTTTCTCATACTTGTCTTGCAGCTCTACATCTGCTTACTACTATTTAGTTTACTGACTAATGTTATACTTCTAATTATGGATGGCTCAAGTACGGGATGATTAGTTGATGATTGTACATACATGACTGCATTATTTTTTACACAAAACATTTTTCAATAATTACGGAAGGTATAAAAAGCAGTCTGTTACGTTTGCTTTATTTGATTGTATTTGTATGCCTATTTGATTGTAATATGAGGAGTTCTATGTTGTCGTTAGAACTGTTTAGAGGGCAAAATACAGACTGCCAGCCAATTTAGACCTAGGACTCTAGGACAAGAACTAGGTTTACTTAATTTACTCTTATATACAATATTCATCTTAGGCCTCCCACTAATATGTTATACATTTTTCCTTTATTAATTCAATAATAACGAAACCAAGTGATTTTTTTTCTGAAAAGGGCCACCCTACACTCTGTTCTACACCCCTGTTCAGTCGAACACACAATTGCAACCGGAGTCTGTCTATGAATAGATTCATTTATCTCGATCTCAATCGAGCTTTGAATGATTCGTCAAGTCGTCTCGGTCCCGGCTATTGTCTATACGTGACAATCATTACGCCATGTCAGCGATCTTCTGGCAGTGGCGTTAGAAAACACTGATCTTCTTGAATCTGCAATGAAGCAGCAAATTTCTGTTAACGCTATAAATGGAGAGAAACCCTCGTATCATAGCAGTGGGGGAAAATATGGCATGAGTCGATTTCATCATGATTTATATCCCGATACCAAATCGCGTTAGAATTATATGAATATATTCTACTTGATATCAATTGAATAATTTTGTTTAATGAAATCGTTTGTCTACAGGTGACAATATTTGGTTTGTAAATTTTCGAGTAAGCTTCGTTTTAGTACCTGTTGCATTAAGTACCTACTAGTGGAATTGTTAAAGTATATTCTCTTTGGCACCACTTTTTGCTTTTCTTGTCTGTTTGTAGGTAAATAAGTTGAAAAGTATAATTAACAACGAAAGTAGAATTTTATTTGTTTGACATTTTATACAACTAACCCGAGTAAAAACTTTTTTTATTATAGTTTTTTCTTGATTGCTGTACATCGTAGCAGTACATTTTTTTCATTACGACATAAAGTGAAATATAATATTTTATTATTTAATTTTGCAGTGTGAGGAATTGGAACTGGTTGTATGAAGTATCTAATTGAGGTACCAAATCCAACGAAGCTTTTGGGCGACCCACTGTGTCACGTCACCTCAGGCGCAGATAGATAACTGTCGCTGATGGAGGCACTGAAATACGAACAATAATTTACATTGCCAAAGAAATGTCAAAACTATTAATTTCAACTAGTTATGTAACCAGAGTTACCTTCGAGTTCCTTTGCACCTATTTTACCCCCTGAGGTTACAATGTAATTGCATTAAGATGGTCGCTATTAATACAGCATATGGAATACAATATACAGAATATTATTTCAGAAACGAAACCATTTTTAACAATTATCAATCTGCGAAAGTAAGTCAATTTCTTTATACGTGAGACATTCAAACGAAGCTAACAATAACTTGTCCGATTTATATGAAGTAGAAAGCGTGTCATTTTATAGTTTTGCTTCACAGTTCATAGACATAAAGATCGTCGCCGCTGTTAATCCTGGGATAAAATTTAGGAAAAAATATTTGTTACTATCCCCAATTTACAGAAGCATGTAAATAATATACGTAATATTTTGTGATATTCATACAAAGCTAACAATAAAATAGACTATTCATCATTGTTGTAGGTTGTCATTTCGTTACATTTCTTTTGATATCTCCCCAAACTCCAATTTGCGCACCCCTCCAATGTTTAATATCTGGCGAACATAATAGCGGCTCTCCCGACTCCCCGCATTATGATGTGTATGGAAGTTCACACACGGGTGACTCGCAGACAAAACGCCACGTGCAATTCAACGCCGGCGCGAGCATCGCTGGGAGATATGTTACATTCAATATTTTAATGAACAAGTCAAAAAACAATGTTTTATTTCACGTATGAAAATTGTATTATAGCCTCTATCAATAATATAACATTATATTGAGGATACGAATGAACGATGTTTAGGGTTCCGTAAACAAGGAACCCTTATAGTTTCGCCATGTCCGTCTGTCCGCGGCCTAGGTCAGAGACGCTTGATAGTAGAAAGCTGTAATTTGGCGTGTATACATGTTAACTATGCTGACAAAGTGGTAGAATAACAACTTGAAAAAAAATTTTAGTGGTACCACTCCTACACGTAAAGTGGGGATGAATTCTTTTGTTAGCGCCCGCCCCATGATGTGGTGAGTCGTTAGATAAGTTTTTAAAAACATTGAGGGTGTGGGAAGATCATTTTTCGATATAGTGATCCGTTTGTGAAATATTTATATTAAAAGTGCAAATTTTTGTCCATATAATGAATTTAAAAGGAAAACTATCACGGCTAAGCAGGCTTTACAGGTTAACGAGTAATAGTCGACGAACTTATAAAATGGATTTTATTTTATGAAAACGTACAAATGTCATAGAATATGACATTGCACTTGTAGGGAACCCTACACTGTGCGTGGCCCCGACATCCACTTTCCATTTTTTTTAATTCTTTAAAAATCGTTCATTCATATCCTATATAATTGAACTAGAAGTAATTTCCAACGAACAATATACGAAAAAATATAATAATTCATCAGGTACACGTGAAAGATCTGTCAATTTTGCCATTTGATTTGCAGACATGGTGATCGTGTGATCGTCCTAAAATGTTGGATATCTTTGAGTGACAGGAATGTCAAAAAAAATACATACATTTTTTGCATAATGATTAGTTAAATTTTACTTTGATTTCAATTACTGTGAACGCAATTTTCCTTATAGGAAATAATTCCTTTTTACTTTTACTATTCAAAAATATTTTTGATTCGTCCATGTCTCGTTTTGTATATAACCGTGGCATATTGCTCCGGCATACGTTTACGACCTTTGCGTGTATATGAAAAGTTATATATTCCCGCAGTATTCGGCTCCCAGTGTTATCGCACTATGTATTTATAGCCCCTGTTTACGAGACGTGAACCCTGATTGCCTGCTATAGATAACTCCACTGATACATTTGTCAATGTTTTTCTTCTTTGACATATATTATGTCTGGCACAATCATATCTATAACATGTATTGTTATCGTTTTATAACATAAGTAATTAAAGTAAAAAACGTATAAACCCGACTAAAAAGTAGAAAACAAGCTAGTGATTCATTCAGAGGCTTCTGTCACTGAATGTAACATGTCAGGTGATGGTACCTTTTTGTATTATTTTTGAACTCGAATTTTTGCCACTTTTATTTGACACCCCACTCGAATTGTGAAAGCCGCAGAAAAAAAATTCCGACAACCCTTTTTTCGGATGTAACACTGGTCTCATTGATTTCATCAGCTCAATAGTTTAGGCGGTAAGGTAAACATACGTAAGTACAATAAACAAGCCTCCCCTTTGGCTTTACAGTAGTCGAATAAAAATATCTAAATGAAACAATAGTTTTTAAATGAGTAACACCGTAGCCTTAAAAGCCCTTAACGACGTTATCTACTTAAAAAGGTCGTAAGTTATTACAGCACATCTAATTCCATTATAAATACGTTATTCCTCAGTGCACACTTGCAGTGACAGTTTGAAGAAGACATAGAAATCATAAAATGCAGTTGAACGCGTGGCGAAGTGTATTGCGGAGCAACTGTCAGGTTGCGAGGGTGCGCCGTCAATAGCTGGAGGGTCGGCGCCTCCCTCCGTGTTTGTACTTTACCCCTTCACCCTGTTTGCATTGTTTCGCTCTATTTGTATAGACTACCCGCCGCCGTACAACTGTTACAGTTTCGTTATAATGTTAGCGAGATTTAATGATATACTATCTACTTACATGCCCCAAACCGTAACGTAACTGCCGTCCTTTACATACAGATATTACTACGTTTATTTATTTGTTTTAATGAGCGAACCAAATATGCCGCTTCATAAAATTCTTACGTCGTTCGAGCAGCAGTTTTACGGCCTATTACAGTGAATGGAAAATGAATGAGTCATAGGCGTGTAGTTTACGAGCCGAATAGAAATCGTCTGTTTTAAATGAAGAGTCAAGGAGCGGACAAAGCATCCATTATTCATGAGGGCCGTTTCACACCCGACGAGTGGGGCGGCTCGCACTGCCCAGGAACACTGCGGCCGCGTAAGCACAACTGTTTCAGAATCAATATCCGTGTCTCAATCAGTACAATTAAGGCCGCCCGTGAAGCGGTTCCCGTTTTCAGTGTAATTAGTCGCTGGCGGACGGACAGTGTGCGGCGAGGGGGATAAATAAGAGACTTTGATATAGTAGAACAACGTTACACACACGGGGAACTGCCCCTACAAATTGCAAGCTGTCTCCTTGCAAGCTGTTCACTTAATGTGACGACTTGACGCTCACTTCCACTTATGTATTTGATAAAACGATAAAAATATTAATACACTTTGTTCCAAATTGTTACGCAGTTTTATTTTTACACTTCCTGAGTATGACAAATAGGTAACCTTTACATGCTAAAATTGAAACAAAATAATACTTTTTGTCAAGATAAAAAAGGAAATCAATCAATCGAAATAGGCAAGTACGTATTGAAATCCAATGATGTATCACAACGCGAGTAACAGAATGAGACAGCGAGATTAATGTATATCGGCGAGATAGCGCACGATTGTAGAGTGTGTTCTGGAACATATTACGTTGTTTCATTCCGTGGTTTAGGCGGCAATAAAACTGTGTTTATTAGTCACGAGTGTTCACGGCCACATTACACAGGATAACTTAATGCGCACGAACAACATTTCTACATATAAGATTAATGTGTTGCTACAAGAACGATATTAACGTAAAGGAACACGCTGTATAAGTGAATTTAATAAAGCGACACGGAGAGACTTCCCTGTTTTTTCACATGGCGCACACCGCTTCCCCTGGTATTATAGGGGTCGAATTTGAAAACACAATTAGACTTAATACAGAGGTGATTGTTAGCGGGCGAGGGTCGCCGCCGAGGGGTTACGCACACCAAATCCTTTAATTTGGCTCCCCGATCAAATAATAAAGCGAAGGGGCAGCGAGCGAACGATATCGCGTTTAGTGGTTTTATTGCAAGCGCCATCTGCCGTGCGACGCACCCTGTAGATGGAGAGATAATTTCGTTTTTAAAGCGTGGGGCGACGGAGCGTTCATTGTGAGTTGTTGCGTTCATTTAGACAATTCACAGCGCTGTAACCGCTCTGTAGATGTATGAGATAGCGGAGCCCTTATGCGGGACCCTTGGCTACCTGCATGTTGATGTGAACATTCAACAGCTATAATTTGATAAAGTATACGACGTACACCGCTTAACATGGATATTGATTCAGACACGCCTTACGTGGTAGTAATTATAATCTTTCTTATTCATATTGTACCTACTCAAATTTCAACAAATCATTGAAAAGGTAAACAAGCGTAGAGATTATTTTAATTGGGTATTCATCGTTGACGTACATTGCTGTTTACAACACTTTACGTGCCGTATTAAGGTAATTTAAAGAGTATAGTGATGTGTGGGTACTAAACGTACGTTTACACGACGAACTTTGGGTTACGTAATCCGTAAATAAAGCAGTTACAAATTAATAGCCTAGTTATGATACCTGTCATAGCGTCATGATTAGGAACGTGAACCAAAAACATCTTCAATCAGACTAAGCGATCCTCACGAAACATCTTTGACGAGTCGGTGGTGGAATAGCTATCGATGACTGCTGTACCGAGGCTCGCGGGTTTGATTCCCACTCAAATATTTGTGTGCATGAACATGTTTGTTTGTCTTTACTGAGTTTTTTTTTATGTATTATTAGAAATACAAGTTTTGTTTAGTTTGGGATTAAATGCCGCCGTGTAATTTGTCTAACAATGTTTATTTATTATATATTCATTTATTTGAAGTCTTAAAAGTTTTAATTGTCATCGGTTGGTTTTGGTTATGTTGAAGATAAAACAAATTTAGTAAAATATAATTAAATACAATACCTAAATAAATCACATTTTAACTATAACATGTTGAAATAATAAAGTGTAAATTGCCACTTATAATATTATTTTACTAATAGTCAATAATTCGGTATTCATAAAAAATGTAGATTTGAAAATCCGAAGATTCAAATTTACTTGAAAAGCCTGAGTAAATATTTGTTCTTCTATTTTGTTTCGATTGTCCGAATATTAATCAAACATTCTTGGTAATGAAATTGTGTCAAAGGGTACTTACCTTTATCAAGTGTCAAAATTGCAAATAACTAAGAAAGAGAAGAAGAGTTTTTAATATACATACATACTTAAATTATTTTGTGTTGATTTGACTTAAAATTTGTAATAAATTGTAAAAGATAAAATATACCGTATTTTCAAACGTTTTGTTGTATCGCACGCGTCCTATATTGTGTCCTTTTATCACTTATGAGCGCCTTTAATTCAAAGTAGTCATATTGTGGGTCATTTGTTGATAACATTTCTTGTCACATTTGATCTTTCATAGAATTAAGAACCTTGACATTGTATCAATTCAAATTTAAATTAAAAATATAACTGTATCTTATTCACGAATGTTAGGCGATTTGTAACAAAAAATCTTTCTACCATTTTAAATGTTACTAATCAATGTGAATAAATGAATTATTAATATAACCAACTTTAAATTTATATAAGTGGAAAGAAGGAATTTTATTCTAACAATTACACATTTTTTTAAATTATTAAAGTATTTCCTTGCTCTAAGATTCAGAAAGCTTCCTCGTGTCGTTTAATTGTTATAAACAATTAAGTAAATATAGATATAGGTACTTACTAAATAGCCTATTTTATTTCATATAGACTATTCTCGTCGTCTCGACTATTTCAACGAACGTTGTATGAAAAGGAGAAAATTCAAGATAGTACGAATGTCACTGAGACTTATTTGCACGTGGTGCGCCGCGTAGTGTAGTAGTAGTAGTAGCATTTTATGGTTTACAACCGAAAGAGTATTTTAACACTTTGAAGTTTTTTGAAGTTAGACCTACGTAATTAATTATAATAAGGTAACATTTGTAGGTAAAGGCGAGTCCATTTATAAATACAGCACATCAGGTAGGTACATTGACGCATAATACCTACTGTTTTTATACGGTAACAAACAGTAGGTACCAGTACATATCCACCATACATAGCTAATTGGTTAATAAAATGCATCGAGTAGCGAATTCACGTCAAGGCAGAAAACAAACAGGATTAAGGATTAGGGGCATTGCATAAATCCCCCAGTTTCATTATAAACAGCGGGTCGGTAAGCGGCTCGGGCACGTGCAATGTTTTTATCAATGAGCGCCGCCGGCGGGTGTGAACGCACCCTAATGCAAGGGTAAACAGTCCACCGCCCCGCGTATGAATAATTTGAGAGCGCATCAAGGGTGAGGGCGGCCGTCCTCGATGGAGTCGCTATAATCCCTAAATTATTAAATTAAGTAGAGCGCAGACGGACTTTTGCCATTTTCATTATATTAATTAAACTCTTCTTAACTTTTGTGTCATGCTAACATTATTTTTCTATTTAATACTATATCTTCACGCCAAGAACCTTGCAGTGTAGGCAGACGGAACCGAACGCCACGTGACTTGACTTTTCTTAGCGAGAAAGGTTGTTCTTACACACCTTTCTCGCTTCTTTTTTATTTAATTAACGTAATGTAAGTACTTTAATACCTGTCACAATATGAAGACAGTTAATGTTTTGTTTTTCATAACCCAAATGTGGGTATCTACATGACTTTTCGTCAATATTGTTAACATGGACACTATGATTAATTACCTAATACTTTGTGTCGTTATCGAAACGTGAGACACACCTACATCAAATTGACACATTGCGTTTGTGTAGTTGACAGACTGTCCATGCCTGTAACCCACATAGGCGTATCATAGCATATGAAAGATACCTACAGAGAGACTTATCATGATACGCATAAAGTGCGACGTGAGGCCGTACGCGTATTTACAGAAAGAACACAAGCGCAGTGTGCGAATGTAGTAAGTTTGCCAGCTTTTGATAACCGACCTGTAATCAAAGTAACTATTGATAATGTTTCGTGCTTTTATCCGCATTATCTAGATCCGGTGTTTGTTACTCAGATTTAATAACAAATGAGTGCCCAATTAGGGTTGCCGTCCTTTTTAGGCCTTTTTACTGTGTAGTACCTACATATCGTTCATTTAGTATCATCAACATGAGTACAGTATGAAAATATACTAACTAGGTCGAGCGAGTAAAATAAGAATATAATATATTAATACATACAGAATGCCATAGTAGTAGTAAAACCTATTTTAGAACAAATTAATCTACACATATAATATAGTAGGATCGCATACTAAACATTTTTCCCTACGTTTTATGAATACAATATTGTGTACTGGTGTTACAACCCTAGTCAGCAAGGGCGAGTGCACTGAAGCGGACTCAGCAGGGGCGTCAACACTCGTAAACCTCGACAAAGTATTTTATCGACATCCCGCCGCGCCGCGCTCGCTCTCCGTGCAACCCTATTGTCTCTCAACATTCGTGAGTTTCGTGACACTTCATGAAAGCACTCCGCCATTATAAATTTATTGCTCTTCGGTTGCAATAGAGTCCTCCAACTCTGCTTTTATTAGTAGGTATTTAATGTTGAACATTTATCGTTTGTCTCTGCCTACCCCTATCCGCAAGGGACTCGGCGTGAAGATATAGATTTAATTATGATCCTAATCTACTAAAGAAAAAAGATTAGTGTGGCACTAATACGGAAACCGTTGCAATAATCGGCAGCGTGAAAGTCAGCTCGGGCGTGAATAATAAGCTCGGAGTACAGAACAATAAGTCTCCGTGTCGATACAGCAACACAAAGACGAAACAATCAATTCACGCCATAAGTAGGTGCGATTCGGTACGGTCCGACTGCGGTTTGGCTCCGCGACTAACAAAAGAAAATCTAAGCAATTAGTCGTCGGCAGAAAGAGCGGAAAACGCGCGTTAGTCGCGGTCACGGCAGCGAACGCGACGTGGTCCGGTCACGACGCGACGCGCGGGAAAACGTTCACTGAACGCATCAAAGTGAACCATAATGCTCTTTCATGTCAGCGCGTAAATAACCATCAAGTGACTACAGCGTGACAGGTCCCCCGCGGCCTTGAAACGTCACAAGTTCAATGAAATTCAATATTACGAACAAGCGTGTTCTAATTTTCTAGTTTCCAGTTCAAAAAACGATTACAATCTCGGTTTATTGAGTGTTTAACCCGAGACGACGGTCACGCAGCGATAGTCACAAAAATAAGAATGATACTAAGACACAAAAAAATGTTAAACATTAGTTTTTATGTCATTACGCTTGCATGGAATGCTACAAAAGCTTAACAATGTTGGAAGGGTCTCTGGTCCTCGCTCGACTGAGCGTGTTAAGTGCTAATGTAATAATCCATTACAATGAAGCGCGGCAGTGTACGCTAAATAGCGCATTCAAGCAGTGAGCTAGTGGAGGCCGCCATCTGTCCGCCGCAGTGGCAAACAATGCGACCCTTCGTAATCACCCCCGTTGCCAGTTCGCCAGACCCTAAACAAATATTGCTGGCTGTCGTCGTCGGCTTTGTCATTTCTGAGAGAAGTTCAAAGCATTATACGCTATACAAAAAAGTTTATCGAGCAATTTAAATGGCGAGTCTTTTTTCTTCGCCGGTTTTATTTGCATAATCGAACGCGTTCCGGCTCACGATCACAAGTAATTATTTTTTGCTCGATGAAAGCTATCGACCGCTATCTACGGCTACGTCGACACAACGTGGCTTCTGATTAATTGACGATATCGGCCTTGGGGTATAAACGAATCCTCGCTTGCATAAACCACAATTAATATACAATTGAAGAACAGAAACACATGCTCCGCTTTAAAATCCACGTGAGAAATTATTCATGTGTGAAACGAATGAGTGCTTCTTATTAGAACGCTGCAGCGTTTAAAATTGATTTTGGTTTCGTTTGGAGGACGTGTTAAAGCACAGCTATTATTAAACGTGGGGTTCGAGCGTGTCGAGCGGGACGGCGAGCGGAAAATCAACAGATTAATACGAAATACGGAACCCCGTCGATCGCCCTTAGGCGCACGGACCCCCGCCGGTAATATTCGTTGCAATAGATATTTTGTACAACGGTTAAGGGTTGACAGGATCCGGTATAATTATAGTAACCAGTATTCGCCCCAATAGTCGAAATTTGATCATAATCATTAGTCATTATTGAAAAACATAAGACATTATATTATACATATAAAAACATTTAATTTAAGATAATTGGAAAACATATATATATACCTACGAGTTTGCTTGTATGTATTAATAACACTCTAAAAGCTACTAAACAAATAAATGGAAATGAAAATCGGTTTAGAAATAGAGTCGGTTTAGAAAATGTTCTGGTTTGTCTTTAGCATTTCATATAAAACATAAATTATAAATATTAAAAAGAAACATTCAATAATTTTGAAGTAATTGTGTATAAACCTTGATTTGAACCAGTATCTAAATATCAGATGTCATGGTACAATGTGTATTACACAGGGCACCTTTTATTTAGGTATGCAGCAGCCATCCAGAGCAGTCATTACAACACATATGTATAGGTCTGTCTCAGGGGTGACTTCTTAATTGCTGCATATAATGAAATAATTTACAGACCGTCAGGTTATTTGTGAAAAATACAAACAATCCGAAAATAATATGTGGCCAGACATCGTGGATGCAAACAACCAAACAACCCTACACAAATCCACTTCTTTGTTAATGTTAAGCCAAGCATCAATAACTCATAGAGCGAGAGAGCTTAGTCTCCATTCTAGTGGAGCACGTAATTTAGGGGAGTTTCTTCAGTGGCGTTCCCCCAACAATATCGCGATCGTAATAAACGCCATCTCAACATTAAAGTAACCACGCCGCCGGGGCTCGCCGAGGCTGTGATTGTCAGACAAATTATTATTTTTCCGTTGGAACTCCGAAATTAGGGGGACAAAAAATAACTTTGCGAAACATTCGCGAAAATTAAAAACCGAAATGTCAACAAAGCGGTTTCAGCATGGCACAACCCGCCCCCCTCGCAAACAACCCCCATCGAGCGGCGTGCCCGCGGGCGAGCTGTCAAACAACCAAATCCAACAAACAGGTGCACAGCAATAACGCTTTTTTTTACTTTTACAACATTTCCCTGTGTACCCAACCGCTAATAAAATTTAACTCTCCATATGCACATGTATACATTGCAATATTGAGTCCTATAGTCCTTGTTTGCGCTTTGGAATGTGGAATACGAATCTTTATGTTGCAATTATACCCACAATTATTAGTATTAGAGACCTATACGATTTCAGTTTCCTTATGATATAGTGAAAAATTTTAACGGTTAATGCTATTTCATGTTTTGAATAACGGAGTTAAAAACCATGTAAAAAGTGTAAAAGTAAAAGACATACCTGCTTGTGCATTTCCACATTGAGGCCATATGACATTTCATAGTACTGAAACATAAACGGCACGCATTAGTTGAATCGATTACAGTGTGTGAAATGTTACGTTTTCTGTGACTCGGAAAGCTTTTGGCACAGATTGGCTTCCTCAAATTATAGTAGGCGAGTGACCAAACATCCGCTGCAGCGCAGTTTGGACGCCCGCCAGAAGTGTTTCCGACACATAAAAATTGTCTGAGAAAATTTCCTCTCGAGCGTATTAAAATAAATTGCGAGCGATTTGGCTACACTTAATCGTGATTCATATCTGAATGGAGCGAACATTCAGGGATTAAAGCATGCCAAAATACGCTATACATTTTGGACGCATGTCGACATGTTTTTGGATGAAACAGCTGGTCTGAAAACTGTTTTCTATAGATGTAAATATTTATGTATTATTCTCGTTAAATTCTTCGTGCTGTGTTTATCATTAGATAGATCAGAAGGTGCATTTAGACTCGGAATTGGAAAATAATCGTGACATGCGGGCGTTGTCAAAAGAACCATTAAATATTTTATTGTTCCCCCGCCAGCATGCGAGTGATAGAGATCTCTATCCGAGCGTTAAATGAGTTGCGCCCTCCGTCCGTCGCAGCTGATTGACAATATGTTGCTTCCAGTCATGGTTCAATTGGCGTTTAAAACTCTATTTATATTGATATTTTTTTAATATACATTTTATTTTATAGAGTCTACGATTTTATACAAAGACTCTTTTCACCTCACTCTCATCTCTTCAGCAACAAACAGATACTTCCACAGTTTCGTAGTTATTGTGTTGTAAGTGTTTTGTGATCATATGTAAGAGCCAAGTCAGGAGCTACCCAACTGGGAAAGTATCTCCACGTAGGTAAATAAATGTTTTATTGCTGTGACTGAAGGGGGAATAGCAACGCGCAAGCGATACTCGATGTGGAGCAGTACACTGAGAGGCTACTCCAATGGCACCACATAAGCGATCGGTGTACTGGCCTGCCACCCAAATAAGTCGAAATATGAGTAGATTGAATTATTGGATAGAACTAGGACATGATATCATGTCACATGTTTGTAGAGTTGACAACGTACCTTACACATTTAAAAAAACATATTACCAGATGAGTTGTTTAGTACGGTTACTTCTTTAAAAAATCTGTAGCTATCTACAAATACATTGTTACTTTACATTAATACTTTAGTATATCTAAATATCGGATATAAAAAATATGTATCGGAGGAAGTACCTTCACGTCTCAAAGACTAAAGCAAAATAACAACTCCTCGGAGGGTTGTTGTGTTCCTGCGAGTGAATGAGGTTATCAATAAGCTCCTGAGGAGTTGCTGTGTCAGCAGCAGAGGTGGCATCGCGCGAGCAATACTTAATGTAATTCAAGCCTCCATAGGCTACGGTAACATCGTTTACAACAGGTAGTCCGCTTATCCCGAAGTTGTATGAGTAGTGTATATTTCAATTTGCAAAAAATTCTATTTTAGAGAGCTAATGAGACCTTAATGCCCACTCGTTTAGCAAAGTTAGCAAAATGTACTTACCATAACATAATGCCTTTGTATTTCTATTTTTTCACTAGCCAATTTTTCGCATTCTAACTTTAAACTGTAACAAAAAGAAAAGTGTTGTTAAAGCGAGCACCCGCCGACAATGAAACGAATTCAAAAAGCGTACCTACTCGTAAAGAGGTCGATTCGTGTGTACCTAAATGGAGTTGTTAAATAAATTGTTATTTAATGTGTGCTCCTAACCTACAATTACTCCAGATAATTAGTGGGTACTTAACGGCCAGATCCCACGCACTCGACGTTCTATATAAAGAGCACTTGTGGATTAATAAGATAAGGATTTTATAACAAACTGCCTGTTATAAGAACTGTTATCGTATATGAGTAGATATACTGTTACGAGTATATTTTTATCGTTATATTCGACCGTTACTCGAACACTTTCATCTTTGATTATAACGTTCGTTTACGTATTATAATTTGGAATGTACCTAAAGATTTATTTTCAATTATACGTAATCGTTTGTTTAAATGTTACGTAACTTCAAACATTTATTGATTGACATTCCGATGTTTTTATGCTTATAAAATAAACAAAAGACTGCCATCCATTATGTATTTTTGTAAGCACAAAGAGGCTTTGTATTTTTCAAGAGGGGACAGTCATGTGCTCAAAAGGACAGGTAGGGGATCGTTCCAGTGATTTTTGGTGACAGGAAGAATCCCAGATGATCTTCTCTTGTGTCATTATTACATGTAAGCGATTTATTCTCATTCAACAATTTTTTAAATAATATCGTTCTCTATTCTGTATAATTTATATATTCTATTACGGATGTAATAAATGTCTACCCACTTGATTTATATACGCGTCGTTGAATTCTGAATAGCAAAATAATTGAATTACAATTTAGTGAAATGTGTATGATTCCATATGATTATTATGAAGGCATGTTTGTTATTATAATTTTATTCATAGCATAAACGAATTCCTCATGGCTAATATAATTTAGCGTATTCAATTACATATTTGAAATAAACCTTTTGGAGTTTATAAGTGAAATACGTGTAGGTATATATTGAAAAACATAGGTATTAATATGTTATTTATTAAGTATACATATATTAACAAAAAATATTTACACGCATCAATCAGATAAAGCGACGGTAAATGCTGCTATAAACAAGTTGACCGAATCTACGTATTTCAAGACATACACCATGTTGGGGTAATGTTTACGATATACGCTAAACGTTAAAAATACTTTAATAATAATGAAAGAATTAACAAAAACTTCTAATAATGAATCTTGCACCGGGGCATCAAAATAAAACGTTCTGGATACCAAACTCTTAGATAATTTTTAGTCGCATGTACATATATATTATTTATTAATATTGACTGTGGGACGACTGTTTGTCCCTTGTACTCTCGTCGTGCTTGCCTTGTACTGTTGTATACTGTGTATCTAATGTTATCTACGATGTTGACGATGACGTCGATTTAGGCGTAAGTAACATTTGAACTTGGAGAGATGTTGCGTCGTCATAGTGGTGATGGCTTTTGCTGTGTAACTTAAAACAACTACTAAAACGACTTCAGAAATTTTACATATATGTAGTTATGTTTTTACATTTGGTTGTATTTGTAATGAGTAAAAATTTACGAGGAAAATGGTGTAACAAAAAATATACGCTATTACTTTATTTGTTATTAAATACCTAATATTGTAAGTAACTGCATATTTATATACCTAAAAAAAGGAAAACAATCAGATACTAACTTATGATACTGTGCTTGAAGAAAGTTGAATTCCTCTTTAATCCGATCACATGATTCGCCAACTGTGAACTTGATTGGTTGGCCGGGCTGCGGCGGACCCTGCAACAAAGGCTGCTGTCAGACATGCAATTAAAACTAAACCACATACTCTGATTATGGGATAAGGCAAAAAGAGATATAAAGTCGCTCTGCGATCAGCCTTACGGCATAGAATACATGATCCACCATAGATACAAAGAAAATCTTCAAATTATATCTATTTAGCAATGTTTAATTTGACAACCAACTCATCAATCTCAGTTCGGTCGGTCACAAAAACATTACTATCACGAAACAAAAATTACACGCATCCCAAATTACCATAATACAAATTATCCTTTAATGACCATAATTCGGTGTGAGCCGCGATTAATAAAAAAAAAACAACGTCGACCGCTCGCCTCTTAACACAAAAATAAAGTAACACGAACACGCGAGCATGTAATAATAAAATAAAAAAAACTAACTTCATAATAAGAAGCAGGAAAATAAAAATAAAGCGAGGGACACAACAACACACGGTCGCCGGGAGGCCGGCGGCAAAAAATAAATAACCGCCGCTCGGAGCCGGCGCGAGGAACAAACGGACTTTAAAAATAATAAAAGGAGCGTAAATAAAAGCGTAAAAGGAACTGGCGCGGCGTGTAGACGTTGTAAATGGAGCTGCGGACAATCGGGCTCGGGAAAAATGTGGCCGGGAATTTAGTGAATGTAACCACTGAGGAGATAGCCTTGCGGTCGCGCGGCTCGGCACCGATGTTTCATGCTGTAATGGGCGATCACACTTAATAATCTAATATAACAACCTGGATGTTGTAACCGCAAGTAACTTCTATTAAAGTTAGATACAGATGCTCGTAACATAATTTGAGCGCCTAAATAATGATGGAATGAATTTATGAACCAATAAATAATATACTTAAAACGCTATTAAGTGAATATAACATAATGTGTGAACAAAAAATTATAGAATGTAAGACATAAGTACCTACACAAAACTTACTTAAAAAATGTAAACTCCAATCTTATAGCAAGTAGATAAGAGTACCTACGCAATATTTTTAAGCAAAAAATGTGAACGGTCTCGGGCAATTACTTATGCATGTTCAAGTCATCTGATCGGATAATAAAAAGCAAATTGAAAGTTACAGACTAATGTATTTTGAAATGAGAACAAAAAGATATCGACAGTAGCTGCCTGTGGCGCGGGCGTATTACTTCCATCGCAGCCGCGGCGCCGCGCCGCAAGGCGAGCGCTCGCGTGTGGCATGCATGCCGCAATCGTCGCGCGACAACGACAGGACGCTCGGCCAGTGCGCGCCTGACTTAATGTGAATATGTACAAATAAACGGCTAAGGTATGCATTTAATAGTAACTCCGCCTCTATTCGCAATAGGGGATCAGACTACATTTCAAAAAGTAATTCAAAACAATCATTATGGATATTTATCACCATAAAAAATAATATTTTAAATAAACGTTTATGACCCAAATATATACCTAAAGATTATTTATTAAAAGATGCTACGTAAAAAACACGTGACGTCATTTGTATGTATTCCAACTACAAGCCGTAAATAAAAACTATTCATTTATTCCTGATATTAAAGACGTCCGAGAGTTTGTAGTATCCAACTAACTTGTTTGTACATTATTTTGTTTGTTTTAGTTAATCAATTGCAATAACAGCTTTTACAGCTTGTGGGCTGTTTACACACATATGACGTCACGTGTTCCGAGAATATTGCTCCAGTTCCATGTTAACAAAATAATCTTTAAACTAGTTTTGACTACTTTAAAGGTATTATTTATTAAAAAAAAAAAATATTTTACGATTAATTTAAATCATTTTTTGTAATGTTGTCCGATCCCCTATTCACGACAAATACGAATAAGTTAGTCACTATTTTTCTCATGAATGAGTAAAAAGTGTGGTTAAGGAAAAAATATAAACAAGCGTTGATTAAACTTTCGCCGTATTCAACAGTTCTCATATTATTTTGTCCGCTTACCCCGCTGCGTCGCACCCCGGCCGCGTCGCCGCGGTGTGCGGCGAGCGCGCGTTCTACTCTACGCAAGTGTTTTATTACCGCGATTAAATCACCGTACAAAAAAAAACATAAACATTGCGCTGGATTCAGCGCGGTCGTAATAAATTTGTACGACCGCAATCACTGATATTGAGTTATCACGATTTATTCCGATGTATTCGTTTACATTCAATATTAATTTGTTTCAATAATTTCAATTAATTCATGTACCTACTACCATGAATAGATTACTTATAAAATGAAACTTTACTGATATTATGTAAGAGTTTCAACACTTTCAACTATAATTTTAAACAAAAGAAACGTTTAGTTATTTGCGACAAAAATACTAATATAATAATATAAACCTTAACTTAGGTTTTTGTATTATTATTATTATTTTCGTAGGTATTTTAACTTAACACAGTACCTATATAGTACCTAGTGAAAATTAACTAAGTACGTACTACAATTTAAACTTCGTATTAAAATAAAGGCATAAATAAATGTGTTGACGAACCACTGACTATTGTGATTTTTGGGACAAATACGTGCACTTTATTGTTAGAACTTGCATACTGGGTGTTAGGACTTCATCACGATTGAACCCTAACTTATTCGTGCTCATGGTGCATCCTGCCAATTCAGAGAACTACGTGCTCATAAAAGTGAGGCAGCGCAATACAAGATCTCTTTCCCAGTCTTTGAATCTCACACAAAACGATTATCTAAGTCGGAGAAGTCCATATTTTTTCACAACGCTATTACTTGGTAAGAAACGAGGACGGGACGTAACACAAATATTAATTAAGAATCAATTACACCGCGTAAAATTACCTCAATTAGTGGCAGGGAAAGTACAACCATGTGTAATTATGAGCCATTTAGTAGTTAGCTATTCGCTCCATTATTTACATTCCAGTATATGAAATAGCAACGTGTAACATTCCCACGGCTCATGAAAGTAGTCGAACGAAACCCTCGGTTTAACATTTAGCTAAACTACCTACCTACCTCCATAATAGTCCAGCGCCGATCATCCCAACTTCAAATCAATCACAAAAGGAACGAAAATAATCCATGGCAATAATAGACTGAGTAAACGTTCCCCCTCGACAGAGAAAAAAAAGCTTCCCATAAATTATCGCCGAAAAGGTCAAATTAAAATACAATGAAGAGTTTTTGAGTGGCAGTATTGTGTAGGGGCCCGGATGAAAGGCCCGCATACACTACAGGCACAAAAACAAAACTAAACAGAATGCCTTTAAACGGATATAAAAAGAAATACGTGTTCTTATTCAATGAATAAGTCCGTCTGCCCACGTCTACCTGTACACTTAAAGATTTTTGTCTTATTTGGAATTCGAATCTCGGAACAGCTGAATGCACTTTTCCTTATTTTTTTCTAGTTATAGTTATAGTACGATAAATAAAATATGAAAGCTAAGTATGTATTTTTATAATGGATTATGAAAATTAGCAAAGTTAGCAGGAACTTAATTGGTAAGATAAACTTGTGTCTTAAAACGACGATCGTGTTTTATGGAGCATTAAGCAGTTCCCAGAATCTGTGAAAAGTGAATGGATGTCATTTATTTATTAGTGATATTAGAGGCTCGCCCGTTCCACAGAGAGCATACACAAGTTCAGCGGCTCGGTAAACATCTAAACACCATTCGCACTTACAAACCAAACAAGCATAGACAAATATTTGAACGCCGAGATTGGCTCTATAATGTAAGGGTGTAACGCCTCATTGGCTCAAACAATTTTCTACTCTATTATTATAAGCTTAGAGTTCACATAGGCATATTTTATTAGTTTTTTGTGTTGGAAGAATAAAAAAAATGTTAGTAAACTAATATGGTAGCGCAGGGATCAGAAAGCCGATTTTATTTTCTCAGAAACATGACACCGTATGCCGACTCGATTTTATATGTAGGTAGGTAGAGGTATGTGGTCGTCTCACATTGGTTACTTATTCATTTAACTATTTGAAGGATAGGATATTATTAATACTTTTTTATTAGTACGTTTCCAATAATATTTTATCAATATATCTTGAGAGATAACTTAGGTGGGTAGGTATACATTGATTTAAAAAAATAAGACCAGTGAAAGGTGCATTTCACATGACATGATTTATTTATGACGTACAAAGCTTGTCAAACCATATGTACACAATGAAGACGTGTTTTGACTTCGCGGGAAAAAGTAGGTATTGTTTTTTAATGTTGTATAAAATGATATTTTTTGAAAACGTTACTTATGATTCTACCTTTTTGTTCCTGAGAAGTAGAAAATGACGCACTTGTTTGTTTATTGTTGTTCTACGTCAAAAGAAACGAATGGTCGACATTACTGCCTTAGTACACCATAGATAGCGACAGGCGTCCATTCTTTCATATTATACATTTTTATTACACAATAAAGTGATGTCTGCGTGTTGCCTAATGATTTGTAGTCAGCTAAAACAATATTAATAAGGTAGTCATGGGCATTGCCAACAAAAGTAATACTTAAGAGCTATAGTTATGCATATCTGTTAAAATGAATGCTACTTTTGGATATATTTGTGCACACTATTTCCAAGTCTAAGTAAACAGGATAAGGGATATCTAATTAACACTAAAACAATTTAAGTATTTCTCCAACTAGTCTCCGATGACCGTCTGTCTCGCATATGTATTCATATGATGCGTCAACACAGTATGAGTACTGCAGTAACTGGCTGGGACAGCTTGAACTATAGGCATAACCCGACGAGATAATCCAATTTTAAATGTCAACATTGTAAACACACTTGGGGATTATGGTTCCGACTATAGATTCTATCTAGTTAGTATCTGTCTATATGTTCACTTCAAATCCCTTACGAGGTAGGCAGAGAGATTAGAGTGCCAAAGACTGGGTTCCTACACGCTTCATCCGTTTCTTAACCATTCAGAGTTCTTCTCGGCTTGTAATAAAACGTCCAGTTTGGTCATGGTACGTGAGTCTTGGACTTCCTTCTACCGGTAACTATTTTATAGTAATCTAGTACTATTTAGAAGTTTGCATGTATAGGGAATAATAATAGAATTTAATAGGTAATTTGATATCTTATGTATTTCAGTACCGTGCCAATCACCGATCGAACGCTAGGGTAGAATTTTCACAATTAATGATTACATCGTGTAACATAATACATATTACCTACGAGAAAATTATAAGAAACTCTTTTTGCAGTCGGTGAAAAAGTCAGGACGAAAAGATTATGGATCAAACGAATTTCTGAAGTGATCATTATCATTCGAGTCGCTTCATTTGATTTATCTGCCAAACGAAGCGAAGAAATGTAATCTATACAAATAAATAAAGTTCAGCGTCTGTTTGTAATGTCAAAATAACAGTTTTTTACTAAATGCATATGAATGTATACGCTAGGTACTTACAAAACATTTTTTTTAACTTTTGTCTGTTCAGCTGGACCGATTATGACAAAACTTTCACTAGCAACTAGCGGATATTATAAAGAGCAACTTAGGCAACGTTTATTTTAGAAAAAGAATTTGGGTTCCGCAAACAAATTTCAATTACACGCGGACGATGTCGCGGTTAGCCCGCTAGTTAATTATGAAAACTGTTATTAAGCAAGATATAACAAGTGTCGAGTACACAGAAAATAAAAGTGCAGTCTCACAATCGGATTCAAGTACTCTGTAATGTTCTTACAATACATAGAGGCAATATAATTTTGTTATCAGTTGTTAACATCGGACAACTTATTTGAGAGTTTGTACCAGCATTCGTAGTCATACTTTCACTCATTTACTATGAAACTGAAGTGTTCCTTCAGTCCACGAAAGAAGTAGGAGGGAATACTATATAGCTTTTCGTGAAGTGCACAGTTCAGCAATTAACCCATAACTTTTTCTCGCATCGCACTTATATACTACAACTCTTCAGTGAGAGGGTGAGGACATCATCGCGTAATTTTACATTTTCTTTCCGTATAGGGGCTCTAAAATGCGCAAGGGAAGTTGCTCCCTTAGAGTCGTGAGTTCTAAATCGATACTCGAATCACCGATAATCTTTACAACCCGCGATAATGAGGATGTAAGAAAATTTAGATACGGAACTTAATTATTTTGTGGTAGGGTGTAGAGGGAACTAGCTCTATGTCAAGTTTATAAAGTGTACATAACATAGTGGAGACACTTGATTCCCATGTGCAAGCATCTTGATTATGACGAAGCGATGTTTGCATACTCCAAATGCCGTGTTTGCGCACTGATACGCTATCTCGCCGCGAATGTAAGGAATTATTTTGGTTGAACATTGACTCAAGGCACTCCACTTATCAAACCTGATAATCCAATTTGACGAGATACATTTCCGCTGATAACGTGGTTAAACATAATCGTTAACTATGTTCTTGTGTAGATTTCATGTGTCAACTTATTGCTACAAACTGGATTCTGCTTCGGCCTTGTAGGTATACGTGTACCCGTTGATGCCAAACACTTCGCACTGCTTGTTTTATGTCAATTGTCATATGACTGTAGAACTGCTATAGCTGCACGGCACCAACCAATAAATCACTTGACTGCGCATAAAGGCACCCCGCGCTCACAAAAACCGAGCCTACTGACCAATGGAAGAAGATCTATTTATCTATAACTTCACGACAAAACCCTTGCGGGGTAGGCAGGGAGAACTGCGCGCCACGTGACTCGATCCTTACAAACCTCACTCGCTTCTTTAACATTCATTGCTCTTCTTATACACGCTCAACGGTTTCTAAGGCTCCTCACATCCTTGTAGAAAAATATTTTAACCAATAAGCCATAAGTGTCGCGACGTTGATTCGCGAACTAGCCAATAAGAACTGCGCGTTCTACTTTACCCCCCGACCCGTAGCAGAGCTTTGAGTTACTGTGTAATATCGATCTAATAGGATCTCCATAGGTAATTCATTCGCGTCATGATGACTCATGAGTTTTATTAAAATATGCAAGTTCATAAAACTTGAATTTCCAAATCTAAAGTAATATATAAAACACAAAAAATGTATGTACTACGTCCGTTATAGACTTTGAAACCTTTTTTGAAATTTATTGACGATAAAAAAAAAGAAAAAACGCCAAACGAAGTAGTGCCGGACACAGCTAGGCAAAACTAAGAAACCGTTCCGGTTCTGGAATCCTAATAATAACACTTATTATACTCACGGAAAAATCGATTAATTAACCCTCAATCAAAACTATCAATCAAATCACATTAAGAATTCAATATTGGAGGGTGTTCTTTTTTGTTTGGAGTCTCCTATATCACAGTACTCACAAAACAAAAGGCAATCATCATAAGTACACTGTAACATAAATCTACAGACATGTTCATGCACACATGTGTTTGTCCTTTGTGGTAATTGAGCCCACGAGCGTTTGTGTCACATAGTAGCATTATTAACCACTACCACCAGGCTCGTCAAAAAAAGAAGTAGGTACTGGTCTACATCAGTTTTAGTACATTGTAGAAGCTTACCATACTTTAACTTCAAAATATACATTTTTCAATTTACACAAGTTCATAATATTTATCGTATCACAATACCCATCAACGTATTGTCAAGCCTAAGTGCGTACGTACCTATTTATATTTGAAGAAATCGTAAAAACTGTGACGCCATGCCATCTCATTTGTTCGTAGCGGTATTACCAACCGTCAAATATTGACCGAGTAGGACGCGACACGGATTTTGAACAAACAGACAAATAGACATTTACATTAACACCCTCCGCCCCCCACCGCGCCGCCACCCGGCTGACGCCTCGCCAAGGTATTCACTATACTAATAAACGCGATGTGAGCACGTCGTCGAACCCACCTCTTCTTGACTTGTGTGAGTGACGTGCATCAATGTTACACGGTAAACTAAAATTATATAGACAGTCAACAATACCAAGGAAAATTGTACATACAAAATTTCTAAACTCGTAAATTATACATACTCTAAACAAATTTTCTAAACATTGTAAAACAGACCCATTGTATACGTATATCCTTCACTCAGGTCGCTTGCGAGGTAGGCAGAATATCGAGCGCCATAACATGCGATCCTTACACAACTCACTTCTTTAACATTCATAGGTCTTTTCATGCACGCGCGCCGGTTCCTAGGGCTCCTGATATCGCCTTGTGATTGATTGTGAAATTAGATCTTCATCGGCTCCTACATCCTTCCACTTTCGCATTGTATATCTGTTCGTCTTTCTTTCTACATGTCCGAACCAACGGAGCATGCCTTTTCTTATCTTAACACCGTACACTCTCTTTCAGACAAATTCAATTCTCTTTCTTACATCACCTTATACTTATAACTCATTGATAATGAAACAAGTTAAAATTTGCTACCTGGCTCTCTTAACTTAATGACTGTTATGGACAACAGCCGGGACAGGCGGCTGAACGTGGGAAGGACGGAAGAACTTTACAGCCGACTAACTACATCCATAAACTGGCTGCGGTGGACCCTGCTTGACTTGCGTGTTCGATTAGTTAGACTGATACGCGTAACGACTTCATAGAGCTCCTCATTTCAAGTTACAATAGCAAATGCTAAAATAAATACAAAAATGTTTATTTTAGATATTTAAAATCCATAGACACAACTTTTTTTACAATTGACATTAAAATATTATGTTATTGTATATAGTTTTAAAATTCATACCTACATTTTTTTAATTAAAGTTAAAAATAATTATTATGAAATATAAATATGTATGGAATAAAGAGGGGAGGTCACAGTGCGCTGGTTAAAGAAAGTCAACAGTACCTAACTTATGAAGTAGTGCGCGCGTGGGAATGTGCCGGCAATTAGTGCACCTATTGTTCGTTCATTTATGAATCCGATACTCGCACTAGAATAGTGGCGGCATGACGCACTAGAAGTTACAAAAATAAACTGCACATAATCAAATATAATTGTTGTATGTTCCTACATTTAGATAGTAGAAAATTGCAAAACATCAGAAAAAATAGTAGAAATTCTAAGCTATTTTATACTGTGTTGAAATGCAAGACTTTCTTGTATCTATGGTCGTGCTGGGGCGGATATCGGGATTTTCATCGAATACTTTACAAAGATCTCTCTATATTTTCGGACTCTACATCTACATTTAAGAATGTTAAAGAAGTGGGTGAGATGTCTGCTCGGTTCTATCTGCAACCCCGCAAGGGACTTGGCGTGAGGTTATAGACTCTACATTGAATACAATAGTCATATTTTATTTATCCACTCAATATTAACTGGGAGTGGAAGACTATCCTAGGTACCGTAAGCAATTGCCTAATTCGTCAGGCATTTTAGATTTGGTTACGCATTTTAAATTTCGAATCTTAGTCATAAATATGTTAGTAGTAGGTACAATAACCTATAATGAGTAAAACTAAATTTTGACTTTAACATAACTAAAATTTACCGGTTGGTGTGGTGTGCAAGCGACCATAGGACCTGTAACTGTTTTATTTTATTTCGTGATAACTCACTTATTGCGAAATACAAACTTATTTAAATTAATAGTCACGCATAGAAAATTAACCCTAAATAGGGTCGAATCGAACCGCTAAACCGTAAGAGCATTTATGTACCGGATCCCGTAGCATTTTTTCAAATCTACAATCGCGTAAGTTCATTCATAGTCAACAATTCTCTAAGGCAATGGTTTATTTATTTATGAAACATTTAACTAACTATTGTAGTCTTAAAAATGTATATTTCAACTAATTTTAAACTTTTAAACTGAGGTTACCTACTTCCCGGTGGGGAAAATGCAGTGACAGATGTGCTGAGGCTTGCGGTTAACAACTTTACGTGTGCAGTATTGCCAAACAAAAGTACGCACTATGAAGGGTTGCAATAAAATTCGATTTGCAATCATTCCTGTCGGCTGCTATTAGGAAGGCACATGGTCAGAATATCCTTATAACACAATGTTCAAGACATTTAATAGTGTAAGGTCGAAGGCAGAGAACAACTGCTCCCTCGGATCTAAAGTATGATAAAGTCCCTTCCAGCGAATTTCACGGGTAATTGAGTGTGTCTGACAATGATCCGACGGCGGGCGGCCGCCGCGGGGGAGAGTGTCATCCCGCATTTGTTTGTGCTATTCAGCCGTGAATAATGCCCTTTACGCATTTCCCGGTAATATTTCTTTATTAAACAATACCATTGTTACTAGACCCGTCGAGGAACTTTTTTAACAAACCCGTAAGAATTAAAGATACGCATAACTGGATGCATCAAAGCGCCACTTTGAACTGAATTTCATTACGGAGCACTTTCATGTCACGGAATTTGATTTGTATTGTGATAAAAGTGGTAACGTAAGTGCTCTTGGACGGATGATCGGTGTGGCAACTACAAAGCCAAACATTATTAAGTATGAAGTGTTTAATCCATCTTGTCAGTTTGATATCTATGTGCCGCTTACCGGATGCCTAGCGGCCGCCACGGCTGCGGCGGCAGCAGCGGCGTTCATTGCGCCCGCGCTTGGATACATCCCCACGTCAAACACACGCGATCATCGTCAGAAACACTATAAGTAAAACTGGACACAATTTGTGTCACACAACACACACTCCACTCAGGCACAAAACAACACAAAAGTAACGCACGATCCGTTCAGTCAGTCACACGCGATTCACTCGAAAATAATATAGTAGACGCGCACTACGCTCGAACGTTACAAGCGAACTGCCGCGCGGCGAGGGGTCCGCAGCCCCCCCACACCTTACCCCATCTCCTATCTCCGTCACCCTTCGCATACCGCTGCCTGCCATACATATTTTCTCCACTCGAATTTTTCGTCGACTATCTTCATGTTTGAGGAATACTTTAGCCGAATCGGAGATATACGCTTTAATAGATACGTATTATTTGGAATTTTCCTAGGGGTGGTTATGGGGTGTCTGTGTCACGGGTTTCGCAATCTCCACTGCGATACGTTAGTAGCTACTCTAGGAATAGATTAAATCTGCTCGCAAACCTGTTTGACTGGGTGTTATTTTGACAAAAGGGAAAACATGTTTGAAACTGCTTTACCTACTCCGTTATCGTTTTACGAATAAATTTGAATTTTCGTAGGAAAACCAAAAAAATAAACCTGACTATATGTAAATTAGGGCCTCTGGCAAATTTCTAGCGTTTTAAAAACAAGCAAAAGGAAACAGCTAACAGGAAAATGTTTTTCATGGTTGTATACAAACACAATCGCTTACAAGAAAAGTTAGATATTTGAAATAGCAGTTTGAAATTCGTTGATTTTTGTTTATATTATTTACACGCAATTTGATCTAACCTGCTTTGTACTACCAATTACTTCATGCGGCCTAGCGCTGGCCTACGCCGTATGAACTAATTGAAGGCGGAAGCACACAAAGCAGGTTAGATCAAATTACATGTACATATGACTTTCGCAAAATAACGCCAGAATCTATTAACTGTTTATATTATTATCAAACCTGAGTTCCCCAAAAAAATGAACTCTGTCACATGATGTGTTGATTTAAAAAATTGATGTCTTTAAATTATGTAGGTATTTTTTATGGGCTTAGTTATAATAGATGACAGCTAATAGGTACTAATGTAAATAGATAAATAGAGTCATTCCAACTAGTTTATTTTTAACTAATTTTACATGCATTTGTCCACTAATCTCCGTAAGGCGCAGCTCTGTTAATAGATAGGTAGGTTGGAGTTAGGTAGTCGTAGGTAATTTCACCGCTCGCCGATTGCTCTAATAGGCCAACTTCGCTAACCCTAATAAATGAACCCAATGGCTCCTCACCGTGTTCAATATATTTACTAACTTGTACTTCGATAATTGCATCAAATCAACACATCTCATGATGTAGGGTTATTGAGACCCTATCGTTACTTCTATAAGTAACTCTACCTTGCATAACCTAACTCTACTTACCAACATTTAGGTCCATTCAATAATTATTTTATTTTCTGAGACTATTTATCTGCCTATTTATAACTGCGCGCCAAGTCCATTGCATCGTAGGTAGAAAGAACTGAGCATTTCTCTTATGTTTGTTATTTAGTTAGAGTTTTATTTATCAATAAATAAATTGCATAAAGTTCAGTTCAAAGAATCTTTATTATTAATTTCTCATTACAACATAAAGCCATTTACATGAGAAAATATTAAAATCTATTTAAATATGTATACATTCTAAAATCAATTTGTAGACATGGGCTGCTCAGCTCAAAAAGAAAAGGAAATACAGAATGTGCATTGAAGTAAACTATTACATAGCTACTTATACAATATTTAGTTGTTAATAGGTAACCGGTATCCTACTAATATTATAAATGCGAAAGTTTGTATGTATGGATGGATGTTTGTTGCTCATTCACGCTTAAACGGCTGAACGGATTTGAATAAAATTTGGCACGTAGATAGATTATGATCTGGATTAACACATAGGCTACGTTATTTGACTCCACGCGGGCGGAGCCGCGGGCAGCAGATAGTATTTTATAAAATAGTAATTTATTGACAAACAATATATAAAGAAAAAAAAGAAAATTAAAGGTACATCTAGATTTAATTAAATTGCAAATACCGACTCACTGAGCTTATCAATGCGCAATTGTTCGCCAATTCGCACAAACAAAGGTGGCAAGATACTAAAGCCAAAAGTTACTACCTACTTAGAAAAGTCTAATTCATTAGGAACAATTAAAAACAATACAATGATTTGAATACTTTCCCAATAAAAATAAGTAGATATTTTTCCGATAACGGAAGAACTTCCATTCTCACATTGTCTAATCTCATTATTCTCAAATTGTTTATATTGAAGATAGGTAGGTCCATATCAATTTTTAAGTAAAATAGTCTTAAATATTATTTGATGAAAACATAGACGGTTTGTAATATAAAAGAAAAAAAATGTTCCAGACTGCTTTTTGATGCAGGAAATTACATAAATGAAACACGTGATCATCAGCATCATCATAAGCATCGATGTAGTTTGGTAGCTCAAAGTACACTCGGCGGCATAATTAATCGGCCACCTTCCTGAAGTGGCAACCCGTTTATTTTTGATAATATACATTTGAGCAGATACTAGGCGTATTCGTCAAAAAGAAGTTATGTATTTAATAAATTATATACTTACCTAGTTCACCTAATCAGATATTGTAACAAAAACAATTAAATTACAAATTCGTTTTAAAGAAATTACCTACTTAAGTGGGTTTATGAGATAGCTCATCGAAATTGTTCTCTCAACTAACCGATAGGCAGGCAAGTGCCTGTATCACGAGTAGGTATAGGTATATTATTTATATTATCTGTGACTGCAATGTGCTAGTGTATTTAACGAATACACATTACCATTCAATGTTTTACGTGATGTGACTATTTCTAATAACAA
Source organism: Pyralis farinalis (assembly GCA_947507595.1). Lineage (NCBI taxonomy): Eukaryota > Metazoa > Arthropoda > Insecta > Lepidoptera > Pyralidae > Pyralis > Pyralis farinalis. The sequence continues at coordinate 22,430,406 of OX382274.1, forward strand.
TAATATTTACCGTGCACATAAAGCATGAGAGTAGGTACCACTGCGTACCTACTGTTTGATAATGATAACAGATAAGCTAAATGGTCAACTCAAATCATGTTTGCTAATACTAAGGAATTTGTTATGTTATGTCTATGGTTAGGTATCTATCGCACGGATGTATGGGTTCCTATTTCTTCGCCGATCCGAAATAGGCAAAATAATAAAAATAAAATACGTAAAGTTTATCGAAAATTAATTCGAATAAATATGCAGTCGTTCGTAATGAGTTTCATAGAAATTCAAGACTCATAAATCATTAATTTCCATTAAAATGACGTACAGCTCATCCTTTTATTCAATTATGTAACTATTGACATTTGCTTTTGAATAAATAAAATGTTTAATTAAGCAGATGATTAAAACAACTTGCACAGGTAAAATAACCTCTAGAGCCGTTAATTAATCCATTCTAGGCTCTTATTATTAGCTCACAATAGCATACCAATTGTGAACATTTATTTTCAACAAAAAGTTTTATGTTTAAAACATTTTTACTGATAAAAACGCCTGAATTACGGCGTAAAGGCGCGTAGGTAGCGTTTTATGTTTATTCAATGCATTCCATGCGCATATATGTTGCAGTTTTTATTGTAAATTGCATTCCAGAAGCTGTGTCAGAGAGATATTAATCAGAAAAGGGGAGCGACGTGGGCATATTTCATTAATAAGCCCAATTATATTTGTTTTTGGTGCTCGCGAAGCATACGCAACAAAGGGTAACGAGAAATACATAAATGTAAGACATTCTGCAGAAGCAGTCGCTGCTACAATATTCTGTAGACGGATGTGCAAAATGACGTAGAACTAGTTCGTAGTACACGGGTATAATTTGTTTGTTTGTTTTTATTTTTTTTTCATTTCAATTATAACTGGTGACTTTTGTTAATAAAAAAACTTCATTTAAATCCACCCGCAACGTTTTGAGGATTGTAATAAAATGTATGAAGATATAATGTATATTTCTATATATCTTCGAGTTAGATCCCTTGTGGGGTAGGCAGGGAGAATCGAGCGCCACAAAACGCGGATCTTATACATCCAGGCTCGCTTCTTCTTTAATATTCATAATTGCTATAATACACGTTAGCCGATTCCTAGGGCTCCTGGCGTCACCTTATATTATGACCGTGCAGCTTGATCGTGGTAAGTAAATCTTGACCTTCATCAGCTTATATTCTTCCACTTTCATTTGTATATCTATTTCATGATTCTTTCATCCCGCATTCTTTCTTCATGCCCGGACCTCTGAAGGTGACTGTGATGTGGCAATTACGGATACGGCCTGCCTGACGGCAACTAATTATGAGCTAAGGACGCTTGCAACACCAGGGAAATACTGTATCTCGTTGCCAAGCCTGTGAAATGCACTTTAAGCTTTTATTAAACCCTATTAGAGACGACTGAGTCTTTTGTAAAAGCAATTAGACTTGAAATGATAACATATAGGTACCTCTTGTTTTAGAAATAAATAATTATAAAAATATGTTCCATTTCGAATACTCGTAAGTAGGGTTGTCAGCATCTTTGAGCTAATTTCTATAATGGTAAACACAATGTCACAGTAAAACTTTGAGAATAATAGCTTTAAAGAAAGATAATGTCTACTATAACAATGTCTGTAAATAGATTGTGTACCTACAGTGAAAAATGATTAAGCTTACTTAAATGGTAGGTCATATGAATGCGTTTATTATTTGTCAAGAATAATCTTGACGCTTGCCGAATTAATTGGTGACCAATATGGCGACAATTCTTTTTAAGTAGGTAAGGGACGAAAAAGGAGAGCCCTAAAAACAGGTTTATAATATTATCTACCTATAACTTCACATCAAATCTATTGCGGGGTAGGCTGAGAGGACCGAGCATCACACGAGTCGGTCCTTACCTCACTCGCTCACCTATTATATTACAGTGGTTATCATTGTATATACTTAGGTAGGTAACATTTCGTTTAAATTATTTGTTATTTTATGACTAATGTCTCTCTTTAATACTAAATAATGATACCTGTAGACTGTAGAAGGCGATCCATGCCAACACAACCAACATTAGCCGTAAGTACCATTTTGTTTGCGACTAGAGTATGAATAACTGGCCGGAGATTACCTATGGTTTGCGTCGTCAATACAGAATTATTATTGGAGTACTGACGGTAATTCTATATTAGCGACGCGACGCACCGATGCAATTTTAGTACTTATTGAGTAGACGGTCGTAATTCACGTGGCATCCATACTCTGCCGACTCCGTGACCGGGGACGTAACGAGCCGAAACAAAACCACGTCGACGCTCGTTTCGTTTTTGTCTCGTTTTTTATTCTTTTTAATTCTTGTTTTGGATCGCGGCCGTTTTGCTTGATGAAGCCCACATGTCGCGCGTACTGATGTGGGGAGACACAGTTTCACAATGGATGTGGTAACGTTTTATGCCCTCTACGGCTCTACCTGCCTATCTTACTGCTTGAGAAATGTTTTTGTATATAACTTTTAATGGGTTTCGTTTAACTGAAACCGAGACGTTGGTATCTGCGAAACAGTTTGGCTTTAACTGTGTTACATTGTAACATTTTATTTCTTTCTACATATTTTGCTTAGATGTTATCGCAGTACACCTACACCTACGCGTTAAAAAAATACAGTTGAATGTTTTGAATGGTATGAAATGTAGGTAGGTATAACTGCTTTCATGGCATTTTAACAATTGTGGAAAAAAGGTAATAAACACCTGACTTCTCCATTTGTGAATTATTTATTTGTAGTTGTGTGACCAAAGTGCTCCCTGCGCAGGCGGTCTCACAGCGATCGCCGCGCGGTGATGAATAAATAACAATCAGGCGATATCGCCGCGACATCGTTACGACAATATCGCGGTGTCTCGCACCCCACGGTTTTATCTCTCCTACCTGTAACATGAAATTTTTACGATCCCATTGCCCCGATGTCGATCGCCCGCCGGGAGATAAGCATTAATTAATTAGGTAGGCGGTTTAATCGAGCCGATGTTTCGAGCCCATTCTAATTTACACACTCGATGACTGTAATAAACACTTTTATCAAGATTGTTTTCGTTAATTTTAGTGATATTTATACTAGATAGACTATATTTAAGTGTATAGTGTACTTGTTGATATACATTTTTGTTATGTTTTGTAAGAGTGGGTATTTATTACCCTAAGTGTTGGTACAGACTTAACTAACTAAGAGAAAACGACAAAGAACCAATTCAATTACTAGAAAATGTTCGATAAAATAGTTATTGTAGGTTCTCCGGCTTTTTACGGTCGTATCCGGCCAAATATATCTACCTAACCTATAGGTAAGTACAAGAGGGTATTTAGGTATTGTTAGTCTATTTAGCTACTAAATTACACGCACATGTCTAGTGACGTAGGTAAGGAGAGTAATTAAGTATATCTAAATGAGAAATCTAGACTTCCCTAGTTGCTATTCCAAATATAGGTACGACAGTTTTTTTTTTATTTAAATTAGTTTGAGATTTATCACGCAAAATACTAAGCATACCTACTCCTTAATTCATTATTTATATATAGGTATATTTTATGTAAGCTCAGCATATTGGCTTCGTTTCGCCTGATTGAGCTACTCATTGATTTGTTGAAAATATCTCTATTGCTATTAAAAAATTGGTCTTTAATTGGACAATATCCGACTAAGTATACGCCCGAGTCCAGCATTCTATTTTTAAACATGGCAACCCGAGATAATGTTTAAGATGTGACGAGACGAGTTTTGGGGTCATGCATTATCAGGTGATTAATTAGTAAGCAGTGTAAGCCGACGAGTATGTCAATAAAACAAGGCGCCCTGTGCGAGAGCGCTATCTTGCCCCCACACTGCGCATCCGTCCGCGTCCAAACACACTTGTACAAATAAATAAAGCGAGCTACGTAATTAACCGGCGCGAACAATTAGTTGTATAACCGGCCATTGTGTCGCGTAAAAAGCGACCATGCTCAAAAGCCAATCCGATTCCCAGAAGGCTCGGATTCTCTCGGCTGGCCGGTCTCTCGCACCCGAGTTTTTGCTTGAGAATTAATATTTAATGGCTCTGCAGTCGGATTGCATGCGATTTCGATTTAGATAATCGTTTAGATATTTATTTTGCTGTGATGGGAATTAAGTATATGCCATTTATGTCATACCTGTAGGTAGACGCACTGTCTATCTAACTGTTTAACTGGTATTTGGATAATTGACATTATTGACAACAATAAACAATGGAATTATCTGCATCATACATACATAAATAAAAGGCTGTTGTATTGTAACACGGCTATGAATATTTATTACCATAAAAATGTATGACGTAAGTTTACGCGTGGATTTAAAGTAGAGGTAGTATTGTAGGTATTATTTTATTCATTAATTAAGTAGCAGTTCGAGGTGTCATCACGCCGCGATGTGGATTGGGTACTTAAATATTTATATGACGACATCGCTTGCACATAGCCCGATATGGACACCTACACGTACAAAGTAGCATGACATTCGCGTTTTTATGACTTAGTTAGTCGTTACTTTATCGCAGGTCTTCCCTTCCGGAGTTTCTAGAACAGACGTGACCAGACCGTAATATTCTGAGAGTGAAACCGTCAAATGTGTTGGGTGCCGGGTCCGTCAAGTGACGATTGACGAGAAATAAAACTGTTTATTACGCAACGCATGCATGCGAGGAGCGGAGGCGTTCGTAGTCGGCCACTGCCAACAATGAGCGTAAATATCGCACTTACGGCCTATTCAGCGATTGACACATCGCTATGGTACCGCTAGCAGTGCCCCTCAAAACCTTGTCGCCACTTAATTCAGAATCGTGTTACATTGCCGGCTTGAATCTAATTTAATTAAATTAAGGCGACGGCACGCCAATGGAGAGGCAGCTCTGCGAATTAATAACATTTAAGCTTGGTAGAGGTGCGAGTGCGAGGTGCTTCGCTAGGTATTAATTAAGAGATCATTATCGTGTCCGACGTAATCTTGGCGTGTAGTACGTATCGAAATGATGATGTACGTCGGTGATTTGTTTCTTTTATTGAATGTATACACATACAGATATGTGGAGTATGCTATGCATATAGGTATGCATACATCGACAAATAAGGGTACCAACGGCCTCAAAGTGTTTACTAAACAATTTGCGGTGTACCTAAATGGTTCCCTATCATCTTTAGAGTCACATCCAACCTTACCTGCACGTGGTAGACCCTTCTAATTAACAAATGATCTTTGAAAAAACGATGTGGTTTGTAAAAATAATCTTCATACTAGCTTGGTATATATACTAAATACTGCATAAAGTAATGAACGAAAAGCATTTTGGGTTTTCGAAATAGTCACTAGGTACGTGAAGTTTTTACCTCACACTTAGGTACGTACCTATAGGTTTTTAGCACAGTACCTAAGGATAATTCTGAAAAAAAGACCGATGATTCTTGTGTAGGAGTACATAAACTTAGCCCTAATTAATTAAATGTGTTAAAAAAGGCATAAGTGGGCTAGTTAAACTACCTACTGTTATATCTCTTTACTATAGCCGTGCATAGTGGAGAACCATCAAAACTGCATTTGCTGCCGCCAATGTTTCCTTACTTTCGTTCAGTCAGATCAAGAAAAAGAGTCTATAGATGTTTCCCTTAAAAAGGCTGGCAACGGATCAGTGACCCTTTGGTGTCTATGGGCGGTGGTGACTACCTACTTACCATCAGGTGATCCACATGCTAGTTTGCGCCCTCTAATACAAAAAAAACACAGGCATTGTGCCAGTGTGGATCGCTCGCTCAGGTTAACTCACGACCTAGATTTCATTGCTTAAAACGTGATCGAGATTCAATAAGTAGATATATAAGTACTGAGAGAATTGATGCTAATTGTTTAGTGTAAATGTCTAGTAGGCTTAAAATTATTACCTAGTAGATACATATGTAAAATTGAGATTGTCATGTCCCATAACTATAATTAGACTTTGATAATGATTGCCGTGAAAACTTTAAGAGTAGGTACCTACTACAAGCTATAAACCTCACCTTTGTAGCTACTAGGTAGCTCTAAACTTTTATTAAAGAGTTGTACTCACCAATGTCATTAAACGACTGGTAACCTCTCACTAAACGTGGGTGGCAAACTAGCAAAAAAACATGTCCTTAAACGTAAGTTATTGATAAATAATATGTGTTGCTATAGGACATGATGTAGGTATATGTAGAAAGAAAAAGTAAAAAATAAATTTTCATAAAGCGTAAAAGAATGAAATGACGTACCTATACCTAGGTTCAAGTTTGGGTAGGTGAGTGAAACCGCAAGGCTTTTTGTCACCATACATTACAACTTACAACATTGAATAGTTTTGGAGGGCATTCGTACTTATAAAAATAGTAATGTCAATTTTTTTATGTATCCATCTAAATTTTTGGGATCATCACTAAATATTATCTAGATACGGTATACTTACCTATACCTAGATAAGACTTACGTAGGTATCTATCTATGTTTATTACCTAGATGGTAGTTGGAGACACAGTCATAGACCATGTGTTTTTAAAAAAAAAATACAAAATAAGGAACTTAACCATATTAGGTACCTACCTAGGTATTAAACGACAAAAGATGTTGATGTAGAGGTACACAACCTATTATACTCGTTGTTGTGGTATCCTGACTTTAGTAGACAAACGATAACATAATAGCATTTTAGAACGCTACTCGTAAAATTGAAATTGTGTTTTTGCTCTACAAATGTTAAAAGTAATTTAATTTTTCGAAGTTTCCGTAGGTAGGTAGTCGTCTAGATAACTTAATTTTCTTCGTGTAAAGTTACAACTTTTGTCAGATTTCCCTTAGGTGGGGAAAAATACAAATTTAATAACACAAAGGGCGACGGACATATTAGGTTAGGTTAGGGTGTAGTGGGTTCCTGCTTGTAGATCGATACTTTGTAGTTCCTGTTTTTAAGGTTACACTTGTAAGGTTGTACCTATATCTACGTACCTATTTAGTTAACAGTACTTATTTTTTGAATCGTAAATTCCTTCGTCTACATGCTCTATCATTAAACATGTATCAAACACCAAACAGAAAAAGTAAATGTTTCCTAAACAATAAACATAAGGTTGCCTGGAATAGAACCCTTAGAGGGATAAGTCTTTGTACCTACCTACTACCTATTTCTCTATAATCTTTGTAAACCTTTTTATTTTATTCAATATGTACTGATATTTACCTACATACATAAATTTAAGCAACGGTAAGTGTATAGGTTCCTACATACAAAAGAAACTGTAAGACTCGGAAATACAAGTTGAACTTTAGAATAAGATTTGAAATCTCTTAACGACTTATGAACTGATCAATAAAATCATTTTTAGTTACCTCCCTGCCTCCATAGAAAGTTTAAATCTTTTGTAGATAAGGTACTCACCAAATGAGAAAAAAATTCAGTTAACGGTGAACTTTTCTTAGTTATATACTATACCTAAGTAGGTAGGTAGGTACCTAAATTAACATACCACTGAAACATCTCAAATCTAGGTATAAACTTGTATTCATTCGTGGACATCAAACCGAAATTCATGTATTATTTAGTTAGAATATGTTACGTTCGATGTTTCGAGCGCTTCGACGACACTGCATAAGATTTGAGACTGGTCCAACGCTTCAGGAGTCGGTTGCGTTTGGGTTACTCGTGTGTTCGATCGACGGAACAAAATTCGAAAACAACCTTCAAAGCTGTCATAACAATATGGTATCTGACGGTTTAGATTACAAGGACGGTATCACAGGTCTTGATCTAACATGGAGCTCACTATTAGAATCTTTGATGAGAATTGGAACCTACACATCTAAAAGCTTAACCTATAATAGGTATGTAGTCGTTATAGCTTTACCTAACGTAATATAGGTATGTACGTCGAGCAGGCAATAAAACTGATTTCTTTTTGACTCAATACAATACTCAGTCTTCTTCCTAATCCCTAGGATTGGCGGGGTCCGCTACCTAAGGATTTGGCGAAAATACTGATTTTGACATGGAGCGACTGCCGTCAAACCTCCACTATCCAGAGGGCAAACCACACCTTTCTTAGGTTAGGTCGCACGTCTTTCCAAGTATAATTTCTCGGACTTGCGGGTTTCCTCACGATGTTTTCCTTATATGCCGATAACTACGTGTGTATCTTATTTATATAGATATAAATAAGACACATGTACCTAATAAATTTACAATAACTTCACCTAAACAGGTATCTAGGTAAAATTAAAAAGAATACTACCCACCAGTAGATAAAATCTCGTGGTTAATCTCCTACGTGTTAGATACGTAGGTATATCCAACACGTGCCTAGGTGAGTTACCACAAGATTTTATCTAGCAGGATATGTCTCCAAAGGTCAGGCGGGCTGGCGGGCAGGTTACGCGTCTGGATATTTTTTACAGGACAAGTGTTGTGGCGTGTTCAGGCGCGGCTACCGGAGCGACATGCCTTATCGGATGAAGGTCCGCGCCGCGCATAATTTTTCTTTTTGCACCTCGTACCGGTACCTACTGGGTACCTACACGAATGCATGAACAGCAGATATCTGCTACCTATCTATCACGGCAGAGTAAAAAGAATAAAGCAGTATAACAACTTCAATGAAAAGTCCAGAAGTCGCGTCGCAAAACAATCGCGGCAATCAAAACATTCCAAGCCTGATATAAATAGGTATGTTTCTGTTTCCTGAGGATAAATTAAAAATGCTTTTGTTAATCTGGTAATTTGCGGATGTCATTTATTATCTATGAGATCTATTTACCTACACAATATACCTAACGCAGGGAAAGCCAAGTCGTGAAAAAGACGCAATCAGTAGAAACAGATTATATTGTTGTGCACTGGATTTAGGAAAATAGGAGATCTGTTTATTTGGTCTTCGAAGCTACAATTCCGGCTCGAAGGAATGAAAATGTAATAGGTATAAAATGGTAAAAAGTATGTCAGCCAATGTAAAACGGAACAACCGCGATTGACTTGACTAGTGGTTAAAACGAACTAATGATTTATTTGATTGTCTTAAAATATAACGATGTAATTAACTAGGTCGTGACACACTATGTCTGTATGTATGTCTACGGCAGTAAGGTAGTACCTATGGACGTCATATATGGTTAATTATTGACATGTATGGATTTATCTGTCTGAACTAGGTGTGCACGCCTATGTGCTTACTTTGGAAAAACATACGCTGTTGTTTACACCTGGCAGAAATAGGTGAACGGTGTAGCTTTGTCGTTATAGTTGATTTTGACTTGACAGCTGTGGTGTAAATGTTCTTCCCTTGGTACCCTCTGCCTCTCCAGTGTACAGGGACGTTCGGGTTCGCGAGTCGCGTCGCCGTCACCTCGCCACGACCGCGAGTAGGAAGCGCGACCCGCGGCTCGCCATTAGCGCCGCGCATTCAATAATGATGAACGAGCCGCACCGAAATATCCCGTTTACACCCACTCGCTCGCTCGCTCCGCCGCCGCACCGACCGACCGCATTTTATTTTTTCGCTGTCGCACATTTCGCCGTCATAGCTATTTCCACTCGAGGCATTATACGCGAGTAAATGTGTGCGTGAGTCCACGTGGACTGCTTCGTCGTCGGTGAGCAGAACTCGTCGAATACGCGCCGGCGATTCGTCTAAACGCCGAGATCGCTTATTAAGGGCGGAGTTACACGCGTTTGTGCGCCATCATTGGTAGGAACCGTGTTTCAAAGCGGTACGATTGGTTGAGGCGATTTTTATAAGCGCAGTAGTCCACGTGGACTCGTTTATCTATTCAGACGCCGGCGGCGCGGTCGCGGGGGGAGGCCGGGGGGTATACGGGCAATCAGTAAAGGCGGGAGGAATACGGCCATATTTATAAGAGCTGCGGGGATGCAATCACGAAGCGGCGCGGGGGTCGGCGGGCGGTCGGGGGGGAGGCGGCGGCCATTTTGAGGGCAGCTCTTTTTATTCGTTTTTCGCGCGGGGTGCGTCGTCGGCGGGAGCGCGCCGTGCGCTAATTGCGGGGGTAATGAGGGCGCTCGACTCGACTCGCTCACTCTATTAAACTCGCTCGCTATCGACTGCCTTATTGATTTGTCCTTAATCGAGGCGCGGTAGAGTGGTGAGTGGCGGGCACGGCTCGGTGTAATGTAAACAAAGCGATTGCCGGCCGGCAGCGGGCGAGGTGCGCGGAAACGTCGCCGCACAAATTGAATTATGTAGTATGATTAGGAGACTGCAAGGCAGCATTGACCTATTGGCAGGGCACCTCGCCGCCGGTTGCCGCTGCCAATGATCAATAACGTAGGCACATAAACATCTAAGTAGAATGAGTAGAGGCACAAATGTTTTCGACATAATGTCAAATGTGTGCCGACAACTTTTCTTAAACTACGCCTGTTATACCTATCTATCTGTAAGCTATCACGAAGATAGTAAAAGTTACTTGCACTTTTAATTGAGATGCAACTGAGCAGATCTTTTGATCGATTAAAATGTACTTAACTACAGTTAGGGTTGCCACTGTTGACAAATCGGAAGTCAAAAACTTCTGTTTTTTTACCTAGGTAGGTACCTACCTACCTACTTACCTATAGTAGCCCGTAAATGAAGTCAGTCGTAACATAGGTACTGTCTCGCTCTACATATATGAAACAAGGAGAATCTGTATTTTTCCTGTCACATCGTGTTCCATACTTATAGCGTAAGACAGCACGTTGTCTTACGACATATCATAGCTATCTATGTCTGACGGGCTTTAGAGAAATGTGCATGCATTCAATTCATAATGAAAAATTATAAAAAATATGTAAAATCAGACTTCTACCAAAATAATTTCTTATACATTAGGTAATTCCTAATTAGGTACACATTGGTTTAAAATATTTATTATTGGTTCATGTGGTTGACCTTAATATATGTATAATATATTTACATAGGTAATTTAGGTAATAATTCTCATCGTTAATACGACCTTTCTACCTCCACCTCACAGAAAACTGCAGCCAAAGACATAACATAACTCGCTGAGTTAGGTACCTACTGTTCTCTTCTGAGTGGGGAAATTCGCTAAAGAGTTGCTGTATTATTAGCAGAGTAGTTAATACTTTATGTACTTATACCTATTGCAAGCGTTCATAGGCTACGGTAACTGCTTCATGTCAAGAGAGTCGTATGTTTGCATGCTCCCGACGTTTATAAAATTAAGAAATAATTAGAAAAAACAACTAACTTCTTTAAAAACGGTAGATTGTAGGTAAATGGCATAATACATATACGAGTATCAATTTAGACATTGCTCACTTCATACCTATGTAGTTTTTCCTCCTGTTACAAATACCGACAGTAAACAGGTGGGCAGCAGATCCAGCCCTTAACTTCAATTAGATATACATCTGTGATGGTAAATACGTTTACACATTATTACTTCCGTATTTCTTTCATTATAGGTACTCTATTATCTTTACTTTCCTTGTGAATACAATCTTTATGCAGATTATATGCAATCTTCATACAGATTACGTTTAAGTAGTTATGTCTTTTTGTTCATAATTTTTTATCGTATCTATTTATACTGATTTTTTCGGGTAGGTAGGTATGTAGAATATTTCGAGCGAAACATTTAAAATTTAATATTCTGTATCGCCAACAGTCACTCTTTTGGGATGCTTTTATCCCTAAATAAACAGCAATTTTTTTTTGTATTTAAGCTCATTCGTTTGGGTTAGGTAGTTGTTTTTGAATGACATTTAATACAAACTATTAGATGCATGCCACCTGAAAACAAAAGCTTGGTATACTAAAATTCTACCATGTAAAAGTGTAGGTACCTACTACAGTTATGTAGTCCGAAAAGGTATCCGAGTTAACGCCAAAGGTGGCCAAAGTGAACGTAACTCAATTCTGTCCAATTACATTAGATAGGTAGGTAGGCTACAAGGCTCGTAGGTTCGATTCCCACACAGGGCAAGATTTGTGTGCATAGTACATATCTCTGTTTGTTCCGGTCTGAATATTTTTAAGAGAGGCAGACCACATCATGCAGCCCGACTGGGGTAATACCCCAGGCAGCTAAGTACCTACTGTACCTATTGGTTACCAACCACACACATATAGGTACATGGAATATTATACCTACATAGACATAAGAATATAATTTACATATTTTTAGCAGTGCTTGCAATATGCAATTATATAGTTATCATTTGGTGGAAACAATTAAATTAGTGTAGGTACGTTAACACTAGACGGGTTTGGTCATTTAGCTCTGTTCGGAGCCATTTCCAATCATCTTAGCTAGCATCCTTTTAGTACCAGCCCTCAGCTTTTAGCGTTTACGTATAGCCACTTTATACATCTACTTCACAGAAAATGGCAGCAAAATTACAACTCTCAGTTAAGTTCCTACGAATGTGTGAGGTTATCAGTAACCTTCTTAGGATTTGTTGTATTATTAGTAGGGGTTGCAACGCGCGAGTGATTTCTGTTCTAAACTTTTACTTTTTAAACTAAAACTTATTATACAATATCTTGTTAACATTTCATAGTTTTGGTTCTTTATAGTTTTAATTTCCCTTTTTTAATAGGTATACCAGTATTTCGGAAATGACCAAATGCCGAAAAAAAAATGCCAATAGAAACTTGTCCATACCTAGGTCTATTTTCAAATCGTCTATCTATCTATAACTTCACGCCAAATGCCTTACGGGGTAGGCACCGAGCGCAAATTTTCAAATCGTCGATTTCTATTAGGTACAATAAGTTTATGTCAGTGTAGGTATATTCTGGCTATAAATACTGTTACATAGATACATTTATTTTCAACACTTTAATTATTTTGAATTTGGAACGCGTATTATGTTAAAAAAGGGTGTCTTTCGATTTTCCGCCGTTTTACATATTTTTTTCGTGCTTATTATCAAATTACAATATGGGGTGTTAAATAAAATAGGATTGCAGTGATTGCCTTATGTATAGTGCCGTCGGCTACATTCACAACACTTCAAAAGCTTGGTATCAGCCGTATATCGTACTATCGACAGATATTCTTACCAACACTTCCTCTGTTGAAGACCATAAAAGATCGGGGCGGCCGCGTGTTATTTAAACCACAAAGGCTGTTAAAGCCAGAATTCGCCGAAACCCCATTAGGAAGCAAAAAAAATCTCATCGCGAGAAATGAAGATTCTCGTTAGTACTCTCTCGCGTATAATTAAATAAGGCGCCTAGGACTAATGCAGTATATACCTCGGCTATACCTTGTATAGCCGATGGGATCGCGGTGGCTAGGTGGAGCTGTGAAGCCCGCTGTCGTCCGTGGCTGGACTGACGCAGTATGGGGAGGGAAGTTTGGAAACATCTGTAGAGATTTCACCGGCGTTCCAAAATGGACGAAATCAAAATTTTTGGAAAATAAGACTGAAAGATAATGGATGGAAGAACGAATTGTGGTATGGAAGAGTGTGATGTATGAATGTGTTTATTTATATATGAAATATTAAAAAAAAATTGGTATAAGAATAAAAAATGTAATATAAGAGCAACACGGCAGGGGTGCAAGTATTAAGGAAAAAAAATAAAAATAAAATAAGATTAAAGCTCGGCGCTCATCGTCGATATACAGACATGCCCTAAATCAATCCCTACAGTTGTAGACAGTGGATCGATCAAAACGCCTTTTGCACCGATACGTACGTGAAATGCACAGAAATATCCTCTTTACTGATGAAAATATTTTCACGATTGAAGAGCACTACAACAAGCAAAATAACAAAGTGTACGCACACCGTTCTAAAGAAGCCGCCCAAGTGGTCGGAAAGGTACAACGTGGTCGTCATCCTGCGTCTGTAATGGTTTGGGCGGGGGTGTCTTATCAAGGAGTCACAAAGCTTCATTTTTGTGAAAAAGGAGTGAAGACTTCAGCCAAAGTGTATCAAGAGACTGCCTTGGATCATGTTGTGAATCCTCTTAGCAAATACACTTTTTATAAATGTACCGTGGACTTTCCAGCAGGACTCTGCTCCTGGTCACAAGGCACGAACTACCCAAGCCTGGCACGAAAACCAACGTTCCGGTCTTTACAAGAACTGAAGACTGGCCCTCGTCTAGCCCAGATCTGAACACATTAAGTCCCTTAAGAACTCTCTGGAGCAAGCAACAATGTGTAAATCCATAGATTCGTGGCCATAGATATAGATTAAAGGCATGTATCAAAGCCAAAGGTGGCCATTTCGAATAGAATCATTTTATTATTTTTTTCTAAGACTTCCATATGTACAATTTTTTTTATACCACTAAGGTGGAAATTATGCATACGGCCTGCCTGATTGTAAACAGTCACCGTAGCCTATGGACATTTGCAACATCAGGGTTTTGTCACCCATGCGTTTCCGACCCTCTAAAAATCTCTTCACGCATTTCTTGAAGAATTCCATGCTGTAGTCCCTTGGAAAAAACTTGGCTATTTAAACTCTCGCCTGGGAGCTCATTCCACAGCTTAAGAGTTCTCGGAAGAAAACTTTATTGAGGTTTCAGCAAAAAATACATAATATACCTAAGTTTTATTAAGATTACTTTACTTTAGAAAAAAAGAAATGCATATTCGTTTATAATAGAACTTATGACCGGACTAGGTATAAATAATGATGTGGTGTGGTAAAATTAGAGATATAGAATGAATATAATGAATGTGCTGATTCATTTCCAGACATCTCTCTCAGTCAGATATTCATCGATTCTGCAATAAGTCTTCTTACATAGGATATTATTGATGTGCCTTTAACATATTGTCAGGAAAAGACAGAAGTGTTTCAAGGAATTTTATAATATCGTATACAATTTACAACAAAAAACCTCGGCATAGATGCATAGACGCAATCTAGGCATTCCTGCTTCAAAGATTTGCACTAAATTTTAAAAACGACTAGGTTTATTTTTGCTAGCACACATTATGTTTTCATAAATATACTGAGAGGTAACAGTGAGGATACCTATTACTTTCTTTGAATAGTTTTCTAAGTGAGTAAAAGACCTGAGTGTAAAAGAACCTTATAATACTCGTACATCTGGACAAAAAGTTCAAATCCGTTCAAAAATCCAATAAAGTCAGCCAAGCACCGGCACGGAGAGGATATTACCTGCTTGCTATTATATCACCATATGGCACATTCACATTACCTACCCACTACTAAATTATGTTAAATGTTTCTAAAAAAACGTACAATAGGACCCTTCCGATTTGGCAAGGTAGGGTTACAGCAGAGAAATATTAGAATGATATAAACAGTAGGATAACTTCAATAAAGTTTTGAAATACGTATAGTACCTAGGGTAAGGTGGTGTATTTTTGAAACTTTTTGCCATAAGAAAACTATTGCAGTTAAAAAAAAACAACTTTGTTTAGTCTTATACCCTATCATTTGGTAACAAAAAACTTAAAATAAGTAACTTCTACATTTATATTTTTTGGATATAATTGCACATAATCACAATAAGAAAATCGCACATTTTACACACCGCGTTGTATAAGAGTGCGCAAGTAGATAGTTAAGAGTGCGTACTAATTAGTTGTAAATGTCTTGGTACCCTTTGCACTGTTCGTGCCAACATAGCTGGTATTTAAAACACTCAATCTAATCCTCAACAATGGTTTCTTTTACATATTTCTTTACATTCTCCACATCGCCTTTCTTCTTCGGCTCATTTCTCGGCGTTTTGAATTGCTTGAATTTTTGTGTTTTGTTTTCATTGTTGGTCTTGAGTTCGTAAATCGTTATGTTTGGCTTCTTTCTGTGCTAAATTTCTTTCTCTATTGCATTTTGTGTCGTGAAAATATTATACAAAATCTACCTAACTTCGTGACAACTTTCACCCCTTAGTTTCTTCTATTAATTTGCAAGCTTCTTTCATCATCCTTGACGATCATACGAATACGTCGCTCACTCTTTCTAATTCATCTAACATACTGTAACATGTGGACATAGTTAAAATAAAACGGGAGATTTCCGTAATAACCTGTAAGACTGTAACATATTTCGTCATTGACTCACAATATGTAGGTATTGTTAACGACATCTATTACACAACGTTGGAATTTTTTCGCTCGCAATTTCTGACCGACTGTGCCGGCCGCCGGAAATACGTACCTAAAGATCTTACATTATACTTTTCAAAGTCAATTGTAACTCATTACAAATTAGAGAAAATGACATCAGAAATTGGAAAAACCTTTGAACTTATCTGGTATGCACAGTTTCATTAGCATACTAATATATTTTTTTGTAGCAGGTTCAAGCACTTGTAAACAGCATAATATGACTGAAGTTAAGAACGAACATCAGAATGTACTTCTAATGTTTCTGTACTCGAGTAATGATAAGTGCCCACTCTTACCCCACAATACCCTATAGATGCACGCAGCTCTAATTCTAAACAAGTCCTTCGAAGTGACTGATCATATTTTACCTATTGGGCAGCAGGCTATTTGTTTGCGATCTTGAAACCTAAAGTTCACCCTCTTATTTTTTAATTTAACTCATGAAGCGTATAAGCATATGGCCCGACTGATATAAAGTTCCACCTACGAACGGTTGCAATACATTAAGTTTTGGGCAACGCTCATATTTCATCCGCGTTTATCCTACTTGCATGCTCTTTTTGCCATACCCAGCTCTCGCTTCCATAAGTAAGCGTTGGGACCAGCACTGAATTGTGTATAGCCAGCCGTAACTTCTGGCTCAGGTTTTTACTGCCAAGAAGTTTTCCCAACGCTCCATTCACACTATTCCCAGCTCTCACTCGTTAGTGTACCTTCCAACCCTGCCGAAAGTGCATCCAAGATATATAATCTCATCCACTTGTTCCAACACTTCATCATCTACCGTAATCCTTACATTTGTTCTGATTTCTTCTCTTTCAAATACCATTATCTTTGTTTTCTTCGCATTCAATAGTAAACCTTCTTTCATACATTCGTCTTTCGTAATTGTGACTAGTGTTTGCAGTTCAGAGGGTGTTTCTGCTAATAGGACGGTATTGTCTGCATACAGCAGACAGTTAACCACTAGGTCACCCATGCGTAATCCTACATTCGTCGATCTTATTCTCTGTAGACAACTATCGAAATACAGCATAAGCAGCCTAGCAGACAACATGTAACCCTGTTTGACACCAATTTTGACATCAAACCAGGGTGACATGTTGCCATCTATTCACACACATGCTGAGTAATCCTTGTAGGTGGACTGCACAGCACGGAGCAGTGAACCGTCAATCCCATATCTCGGCAATATGCACCACAGTTCCTTTCGCACTACCCTGTCAAATGCCTTCTCAAGTTCCACAAAACCGCAGAAAACCTTCTGTTCTGTGGCCAGATGCTTCTCTACGATATTGCGGAGCGAGAAAACTTGATCCGTACATCCCCTTCTATTTCGGAATCCTCACTGTGCCTCCCACAGCATTTAATCAGATTTCACCCTCATTCTCCTTTCAATTATCTTTCCATATACTTTTGCTGCTAAGCTGATCAAACTGATGGCCCTATAGCTGGCGCAGTCCATGCGAGATCCCTTGCCTGCAGTGGCGTGCACTCCATATAGGCAAAAAGACATTGCCTACCCTATCAATTTGATAAATACCATCCGATGTTTCTTAATTCTTAAACATAGTTTTTAACTAATATTTCGTATCAAAAACAAAAATTTAAAAACAGCTCCATCTATCGGTATCGATGCAAGTTATTAAAATAGATTCATTTACCCGCTACATCGATGTGCTAACGGCAGAGGCACAAACTATTTCTGTCTAAATTTACGTATGTGTGTCACGTGGTAATACGAATAGTGTAGTGTGCATTCCTGTAAATACATTGCCCACTATAACACAAATAATGCACACAATCGCATACGATAGACAGTGTCTTTTCAGCCGAACCATGACGTAAATTACCGAAGTGTCGCGAACATTATACTAAGTAACTATTTTAAAAAGTAGTTTGCTCCATATAATTAGAGTGAAAGAAAGTGCAATTTCTTTTTTTCGTATTTAATGGATGTTAATTTTTTTTTTAAACTGCCGCTTTTGGTTATTTTGATACGTTTTGATTGACTCGTGGTAGCAGACAAAATAAGATTTTAAAGTTGATAAAAATGGATAATATTCACTGTGAAAGTTATTCAGGTGGTGTGTGTGTAGGGAAAATAAAAAATGATGCGTTTTCAAAACTATCTTTCGATGAAAAAAAAAACAAGTGATTGAGAAAGGCCGCTGTACACCGGATTTGAAATTAACACAAACTAA
Source organism: Pyralis farinalis (assembly GCA_947507595.1). NCBI lineage: Eukaryota > Metazoa > Arthropoda > Insecta > Lepidoptera > Pyralidae > Pyralis > Pyralis farinalis. The sequence continues at coordinate 22,448,768 of OX382274.1, forward strand.
AGGCAAAGTTAATCGTAAGTTTAATGCAAAACAATATGATTCAAATTATTGGCTCACGGCGTGCGTGCGATGCTGCTATTATTTGTAAATACAGAACATCAAACAAACGCGCCGAAAGGCCGCTTCGAATATCTGCAAATTGATATGTATATAAAATCAATCAATCTATAGATATTTGAGGTGGCTAACCAATCACATACATCATTATTTCCATAAGACTGGGTAACCAAAATCAACGTGCTGTATTTTTTGGTAAGTTAATAGCTTTAAAAAAATTCTGCCTACCCTGTCAAAAATCTCTGTGCACGCCACTGCTTGCCTGTATATAAGGGTACGATGACTGCGCGTCCTTAGTCCCTTGGGATAGTTTGATCATCTCAGCTGTGATCATATCAATTCCCGCAGACTTTCCATTTTTCAAACTTCGTATCGACCATTCATCAGTATGTCATCTCATCTATAGTTATACCTTCATCGGACGCCGTCAACGTGGAGTGAGCATCAGACTCACTCTCATTGCCAGCATCCGAGGCATATTCATACATTTCTTCAAAATATTCACTCCACCGTTCTAACACTTCCTAAGTGTTAGCAAGAATAATACCAGCTTTAGACTTTATCTTGTCCATACTGGATGCCGACGAACTACCCCGAAACTTCTTTACCTCTCTCCAAAAGAGTTTGGTATTTGCCTCGAAGTTTTTCGTCAGCCTCTCTTCCTCATACATTATTTGTCTTTCACGCTTCTCTTTCATTAAATCCTTGGTTTCATTCTTGCATAGACGGTACATTTCTTTCTTCTTCTCTCTCATTCTTTCATTTAAGGGTAAAGATAATACATAATCCAGCCACGCTTTCCTCTTTTTTGCTACGGAGGATTCAAACTCCGCATCCCACCAGGCATCTTCTTTCAATGTTTTATGCCTCTTTGCGCATCCACATGCTTCTTTTGCACCATCCACCATACTTTTGTTGGTTCGGACATGTAGAAAGAATGCAGGATGAAAGAATAACGAAGCAGATATGCAATGTAAAAGTGGAAGGATGTAGGAGCCGAGGAAGGCCAAGACTTACCTACCATGACCAAATTGGTCGTATTCTCTCAGAAGGTGATGTCAGGAGCCCTAGAAACCGGCAAGCGTGCATGAGAAGAGCAATGAATGTTAAAGAAGCGAGTAAGGTATGTAAGGATCGAGTCACGTGGCGCTCGGTTCTCTCTGCCTACCCCGCAAGGAATGTGGCGTGAAGGTACTAGAGCGATGTTACCCTCTAGGTGTTGTTATTTGGCTGCGGTGTCCTGTGCTGTGAGGTAGAGGAACTTCGTCATGCGGGCTGCTTTGATACGTCATATCTAACGTGACCATTTATATTCTGACTCAAAACGGGACATCGGTTTATTTATCTCAATTAGTAATTAGTAGGGCCGATTCATCAAGGAAACTCAATTTTGAGAATACCAGTCTAGGTTCTCAATGAAAAAAACAACATATTTTTTTTTTATATTTATCTGAATAAATAATATTCATACGATAAAATTTCTAAACTAAACTGATCGTAACATGATTAATTTCGACGCACAATCATTGTAGCGAAAACTGTGATTTTCTTGTGTTGTGTGATAGGCTCATACGCCTTCTGCCGCGGTGATATCTAAAATCCTTTGAAGTTCAGATTTCTTGAAAAAGTTCGACATTGAAGAACTTGGAGCAGCGACATGATCCGCATTTTTATGTTTGTCAGATTTTATACGCTGTTCAATGTCACCCGCACCACTATCGGAAACACTAAATTCTGTACGACACTTATCACATCTGACATCCGAGGGAGTATTTATTTGCTTAATAAACGGGTATTTTGCTTGTAAATGAACTTAACGTACATTTACGTTTTAGCACAGTGAAATAAGATTACAAAACAAAAATCGTTAAGTGAATTACCGCTACAAATATTACGGGAGTTCAAACAAAATGAAGGCAATAACAAATATGAGAAGTGAACTTGAAATGAATGATCAAGCAATCTTAACAAATTGCCTCTCATCTATACCGTTTCTTCGGACGCAGCGGATCAGCTATCTTCATTGGCGCGCCTTGCACCGCCCGAGCCCAGTCTGCTTACCAATTATCGCGCGGTTTCTGAAAACGGGACAATTTTGCGTACCCAGGTTTTCTTCGGGTACGCCGCGACAAAAAACCGAAAAAGGGACGGTCCCGTTGAAAACGGGACGTATGGTCACGTTAGTCATACCTCCCTTAAAAATACCCAGACTAAGACAAACAGTCACACAACATTCTGTCTTATGTGGGAATTAAACCCACGAATGTTGGTGTCAAAGAAGTGTTACTAACCACTACGCCAACGATCTCGTCAGGTCGCTTGCGGGGTAGGCAAGAGATCCGAGCGTTACACACTTCACTCGCTTCTTTAACATTTATAGCTCTTTACATACACGCCAGCCGGTTCCTAGGGCTCCTGACATCACCTTCTGATAAAACACAACGAACTTGTAGTATACCAATAAGCAGTTAAAAATTTTGTAAGGTATCTACATAGGTGCAAAAGCTTGCAGCATAGGGAATAGCCAAGTGCTCTAAATAATATCTACTAGGTATTAAACAGAAATTGGAAAAATATTACTTGCAGCAATAAAGAAAGGGGAGCTCGGTTGTCCAAAGTTTAATAACTCTACCTTGACACCAACGCTCATGGAATCGATTCCCATATGGGACAAACTGATATTTATTCATAATTGTCGTCACTTTATTAATTTTGTGTCCTCATTATTTCGTTCATTACCCACTGCTCTCCTGACGCGTTTCCTGTAACAATACAATCCCTATGTATATTTTCCTGCTAATGTATCAAATTATTTTGTGTTTATTAACGTAGTGTTTTTGAAATCTATTAATAGAAAATTAATACAATATGCTCCTAAAGAGTTGCCGTGTCACACTCACGCGTTCATAGGCTACGGTAACCGATTTACATAAAGTGGCCGTATGTTTGCATGCCTCCCGACGTAGTATAAAAACAAGCATTTTTGTGTAAATGAAACGATTATAATTATACGTTTCATTGAAGTTTTTCTTATACGTAGGTCACACTATAAGTTTTGCGTAACTTAAAAAAACAACATGTTATAACCAAAATATTATGTTTATTGCTTTTCAAAATACTCTCCTTTACATTTTAAACAATTTTTCATGCGATCGAACCATTTTTTAAAACAGGAGGACCACAGATCTGAAGGCATGTTTTCTACGTGCTGATTGAACGCTATCACTGCCTCTTGGTAAAAGTGAAACCTCTCATCAAATATTTGATTTTGGGGAAAATACAGAAATCACAGGGTGCTAGACCGGGGCTTTGCGCAGGATGGGTAACGAGTTGTACTTTTTCGGAAGTTAAAAATGACTTTGTTTTGTTGGCCGTGTGTGAAGAAGCGTTGTCATGATGTAGGAGAACGCGGCTTTTTGGTCGTGTTTCGCGAACTTTTTCTAATACCCTGGGTAAACAAATGATAGAAAACCATTAACACTCTTTTGATCTTCAAGTGGAATTGTGCAGATGGGACCCGTAGCTGAGAAAAAAAACGCGATCATTTTTTTACCAACGTTTCTCGCCTGCCTCACTTTTGTTGGCCTGTTCTCATTTTCAAACACCCATTCACAAGATTGCTGTTTTTTTTCGGGTTCTAAACAATAAATCCACGTTTCGTCTCCTGTGACAATGTCATAAACAGCATTAGAATGTCCGTGGTCGTACTTCAGTAGCATCTGTGAGCACCATTCCACGTGAGCCCGCTTCTGCTCCGCTGTCAGTTCATGAGGGATCCAACGACAACAAAGTTTCCGAACTTTCAATTCTTCGTGTAAAATTTTCTGAATTTGGCTCATACCAATCCCCAATAGTTCTCGAATTGACTCATAGGTAATCCGCGGGGTTTCTTCAATTAGCCGCTTAACAGTAGCCACATTATTTATGTAGACGGCAGTTGAAGGCCGCCCTTCACGAAATTCGTCATGTAAAGAAACTCGACCTCACTCAAATTCAGCAAACCTTCGCCTCACGGTGCTCAAAGAAGGTGCTTCTCTCCCAAAAGCATTTTGAAGACGAGCAGCACAGTCTTGCGGAGAGAGAGAACTTTTAAAACCATAAAAAATCATCGCTCTAAAATCTTTTCGACTCAATTCCATTTTCGTTACGTACGTAGAACTTTGATGTGTGATAAAAAACAATTGACAAATGATTTCCTGCCAATTGTTTTTTTTATTACTAAGTAGGTTGCAACGTTTCAAAAAATATAACATTCGAAATTCAAATAGTTCCGATTAGCTAGAAGTGCAAAACTTTTAGTGTGCCCCATGTACGAGTTCAGTGGCGTAGTGGTTACGTTATTTTGACACTCGTGGGTTCGATTCCCACACAGGACAAACATTTGTGTGCATGAACATGTCTGTTTGTCGTGGTTTGGATATTTTATATATCGTCAGTATATATTTACAAAAAAAAATGTAATTACGTATACGTTTATCAGTTGCCTAGTACCCATAACACAAGCTTCGCTTACTTTGGAACTAGTTGGCGCTGTGTAATTTGTCCGACAATTTTTTATTTATTTATTCAACTACTTATATGCATTAGTAGGCATTATTCTGACTGGAATATATAAAAACGAAACACGTTTTAGGGTTCCGTATCCAAAGGGTAAAACGGAACCCTATTACTGAGGCTCCGCTGTCCGTCCGTCCGTCCGTCTGTCACCAGGCTGTATCACATGAACCGTGATAGTTAGACAGTTGAAATTTGCACAGATGATGTATTTCTGTTGCCGCTATAACAACAAATACTAAAAAATAGAATAAAATATATGTTTAAGGGGGGCTTCCATAAAACAAACGTGATTTTTTTGCTCATTTTTGCTCGATATTGATAACGGCAACAGGTAGACGCTTGAAATATTCACAGAATATTTATTTATATATTCACTTCAAGAATAAATAGTTAAATTAAAATAAAACAAATATTTAAGGGGGGCTCCCATACAACAAACGTGATTTTTTTGCCGTTTTTATCGATAATGGTACGGAACCCTTCGTGTGCGAGTCCGACTCGCACTTGGCCGACTTTTATTTATTCCAGTCAGAAGATAAAGTGTCAAATATTTTTATTTATATTGTTTAGTAGAGCAGTGATAGCCCAGTGGATGAGGAACCGGTTTATGGACCTGGTCTCCGGTTACATGGTTCGAATCCAGGCGATGGCATGTACTACCACCAAAATCGTGTTTTCGGATTTATGTAGTACCTACATATTTATCACTTGGTAGTCGTTGAAGGAAAACATCGTGAGGAAATTCACACGTTCAAGAAATTATATTTGTAAAGACGTGTGAAGTAAGATCTGGTTTTCCCTCTAGGTCGTGGAGGTCTGAAGACAGTCGCTCCATGTAAAAATCGGTGTTTTCGGCAAATCCTTGCGCTTTGGTTATGGATGCCGCCAATCCTAATGGATTAGGAAATGTGATAACACGAAGAAGTTGAAGCTGTACCTGCTTAGTATGGAATTATTTAAAATTATCCTTATCCAATCGTAATCTTCCTTAAAGCATTGGGTACATTGGCAGGAGAAAAACTGGGTAGATATGCCTCAGAAGAAACAAGCAAAGTACTTTGAACGTACTGAATGCGCCTGGCCGTGAGCTTTAGTGACGTCTCATAGTAGCACTGAAAATGTTTATTCTAGCTTCGATAATATTTTGTGCTGTCACTTCGATGGAATCCGAAACTAGACCTCTGCTATTAACATTAAACATTAAGGACGACGACGAAGGCGGAGCCGGTAGGTAGCCCACTTCTTATTTGCATAAGGATGTATGAGGATCATGGAGGTAATAACCTGTGGAAAGCCGATGAGACCGTATTACGTTAGCAACTCAATTCATCCTACGGGTCAGGGTCGGGGGGCAAAGTAGAATGAGCAGCGCTTATTGGCTAGTTCGCGGATCAACATGGCGGCACTTATCGGTTCATTGGTTAAAATATTCTCCCATTGGTCAGTAGCCTCGAATAGCTAAGATATTTAGGCGCTAAAGTCCTGGAGTGGAGGCCGCGCATGGCACGACGAGGTATTGGATGCCTCCCCTCTAGATGGACCGATGATATAAAAAAGCGGCCGGAAGCGGCTGGATGCGGAAAGCGGAGGATCACATATGGTGGAAGGAATTGGGGAAGGCCTATATCCAGCAGTGGGTAGATACAGGCTGATGATGATGATGATGATTAGACGCTAAAAGACGACGTTTTTATGAGCGCGGGGTGCCTTCATACGCTGTCAAATAGTACATTGGTTTGTGACAGGGACACATGTATACCTACATGCAAGACAAGGAAGAGCAGATCACACTTAACACTGGAAGTAGGTACGATTGTGACCCTTATTAGTAGTACGAGATAAGAACAGTACAAAGACGAGCTCGGTGGCTCAGTCGTGAATGACGCGACTTTGACACCAACGCTCGTGTGTTCGAGTCCCACACAAGGCAAACATTTGTGTGCATGGACATGTCTGTTTGTCTTGGTCTGGGTGTTTTAAGAGAGGTAGGGCGCATCAAAGCAGCCCGTCTGGGGAAGTACCTCCACCTCACAGAAAACCGCAGTCAAATAACAACTCCCTAGAGGGTTGTTATGTTCCTGCGTGTGGAGTGAGGTCACCAGTAAACTCCCAAGGAGTTGCTGTGTAAGCAGCAGAGGAGGAATTGTGCGAGTGATACTTAATATATCGCAAGCGTTAATAGGCTACGGTACCCGCTTTATATCAGGTGGGCCGTATGCTTGTATGCCTCCCGTATAAAAAAAACAAATACCCATACCCATGGGTATCTGCAGATACTCGTACTTGTATTTACCACGGTAGCTTTACGTCAACTAGGCCGCGTACTTGATTGCCACACATAAGTATAAAAAAACTTTAAAAACAAATATCTACACTTGACGTAAGTGTCGTCATAAGTAGGTAGGTATTTAAAAGAAAATAAAATGGTTAAGCAAAATTAAGTACGAACTATAAGTAATAAGTAAGTATACACAAATTGGACGTCACTAACTCGTAAAAGTATTAGAAATTGGATAAACATAAGGTGCACTACGTAATCTGCTATAGGGATCCTTATTGGTGTGGTAGGTAATGGTAAATAAATAACATCTACCGGCCTAAATTACTTAGGTACCATAAAAAGATATATGTCACGGGACGGTTTTACTTTTATAAGCGACATTTTAACAATCTCTACGTTAAGGCCTTAATATATTTTTAAGCATGTAAATGTTATTACCTAAACCTCAAATACATATCATCACGCTTGTCTCCCATTGTGGTAGGCAGAGACTATGGAACGCCTGGTGCACCGATCCAAACGTCTCTCTCGTCGTATGGGCCGCTGTACACAGGTAAAAGTTCACAGCAGGATGCAAAAGGTATAAGCCTCCTGAATGTAGTCTAAATTGGAAGAGTGATGTCGTAAATTTGGGATATGCAAGCGGGATTTTGAAAGGGGATGCAACGTGTGGATCGTTCCTCGTGGATTTTCCTTAAGGTGTATTACGGAGAAAGCCTTAGCAAAACATAAAAAGTTTTCTGCTCCTTGATTGTCTTGGAAAAGGCTTATGACAGAGTGGCGAGGGACGAATTTTGGTCTACGCTATTTGTGCATGCGGTGGGCAGTCTTTTGATACGGCCACTTGAGTCCTTCTACAAGGATTTGAGTGCCTATGTGAGAGTAAGTTAGCCAAAGCCAAAGGGTAAGGGAATAGCGAATATTGGTATTTTTTATCACCTGTATTTGGTCTTAGTTCACAATTTAGTTCAGTGTTGGGCTTAGATAATTTAGAAAATGAATGTGAGTACAAATGTAAGGATTATGTAAATATTAATGGATAAAAATGTTTTGTCAACTTCTTTCATATTTTTTTGCGACGTCTTTGTGCGATGTCGATCATGTTGTATTCGTGCTAATTATTCTATTTTTTTTTGCTCGGCACATGAACTAATATATTATCTACTGGTATCATCGACGAATTTAGGTACTTCTGTTGCTACTTAGTTTCAAATATCCAATGAATATATTTGTAATTTATATAAGTAGATATCATGTTGAGCCCTTAAATATAAGGAGATAATTTGTCTTCTTTTGTGTGTTAAAATTTTCAACTTAGTAAAAGCCAAACTTTATTTTTATCAAATCATTTATGTTCGGGAAAATATATATATGAATTACGTGGCACGAGGTTTAGACTATACGCATGATGAGTTAACGAACTCTACTTTTTCGAGGGCTTAAAATAACTTCATTTTGTTCGCCGCGTGTGAATAAGCATCGACTTAGTGCAAGAATATGCGGCTTCTTGGTGTTTTTCTCGTACTTTTTTAAGTACTGGTGTTGTGTGCAACGAATTGTGGCGTATCAATTTAGCAATATAAGTGCTATCTTTAAGTGGGATTGTAGGTATTGTGCAAACGGGACACGTGCGGGAGAACAAACTACCCACGTTTCTCGCCGGACTCAATTTTGTTGGGTTATTTTCGTTTTGAACACCTAAACACAAGACTGCTGTTTTTGTTCTGGCCTAAAATAATAAATCCACGTTTCATCTCTCCTGATATTATAATAGCATTGGAATGTACGCGGTCATACATTGGCATGATTATCCACCAATCAACACAAGGTCGTTTCTATTGGCGTTTTTGGTGTAATTTGGTAAACACCTTTAAGTCTGATGAGATGACAACATAATTATGTAGATAATGTACTAAAAGCTAAAAATAAATTAAGTAGGTACAATCATCACACCACTGTCCTTATCGAAATAGGGCATTGATCAGAGTAAAATAAAATTGTGGGGCGTAGTGTGTAACCTGAGTAAATATGTAAATGATCGTTCTGTGATGACGCACGTGACGGATAGTGATGGATTTACTTTTACACATATTCTGCATAAGAAGATGCATCTAAAACATATATTCACATGAGCGGTTGGCTGTAGAACTGTAGATAATAGAAATTCGACTCGCCCCACGATTTTAATTTAGTCTGATCAATGACCTATATTGATAAGGAAAGTGATGTGATACCTAACTAGTACCTGTTATCTACCCATTTTAGTAATTAGTACATTAACTCCATCTTTATATTATTATTATTTTCTTAATTTTTTAACTATAATTAAAAGACCTTCACGTATATCGTCATTCAAAGAAGCATTTTAAATATTAACAAATCAATATTGCGGCAAAAGAACATTGATTATTTTTGGTATTGCATGCGTTCTTAGCCTGTAACCAATTCACATCAGGTGGATCGTATTGTTTGCCTTCTGAGGTTCTATGTAAAAAAGGAATGTCCATGAAATTTAAATAGAATCATATTATATTTGAACATAGTTTAAAGTATGTTTTAAAAGCGAATAATACATTTAAATTGTCGAAATCGGTTATCTAAACCACTACCGAAATGTCGCTTAATATTTCATAGACAACGCGAGTCTAACTGGTGATCCGAGGCTCCCGTGTGTTTTTTGTTTCTTTTTTATATATATATCTCAGCATAGTGGTTCCGCTTCGCCTGATGGTAAGCGAAAAGAGGAGCCCAAATTGTAGCGGCAACTGACAACGGACTACAGTCACAGATCAGAAACAGTCACAGTCAACAGTCATAGAACAGAAATTCTGTGATCTGTGACTACAGTATTCTGTCAGCTGCGTTACCATGCTGGCTCGCAAGGTGATTTGTGACATGCTCAGATATATTTTCCTGTTTGATCCAATTTGATCGTTTTCAGATTATTCGAATTGTGAACTTTAATTATTTAATTATGCTAATATATAATAATAATAATAATAAAAAATCCGAGACTAACCTATCATGACCGTGAAATTGGTCGTGTTTTATCAGAAGGTGATGTCAGGAGCCCTAGGAACCGGCGAGCGTGCATGAAAAGAGCTATGAATGTCACAGAAGCGAGTGAAGTATGTAAGGACCGCGTCTCTTTGCCTACCCCGCAAGGGACTTGGCGTGAAGATATACATACATACATAAAAAAACAAATGATGTTTCTATTATTTAATTATATAACTGTAATAACAGATTAGTTTTTCAAAATTCGATGAGAACTAAGATGGAATCATCATCATCGTAGTCCAGAATGCTACCTCTTGAAAGTATTAGGCACTTACTATCTTTATTTTTCATTTCTATCCCGGCTACAGTAGGTAACCTATTCAGGAAATAACTCCTAGGTAAATTTCCGAAGTAACTCGATAGACAAAACCAATAGCCAATTCTTCCGCTATTTTTGACGAGATCTTACATCAACACGAGAAGTAAAACTGTTTGCAAATTAGTATTGTACTATTTAAATTTTGAGAACATTTGATGACTAGTTCAAAAATTATACTTAAATTAAAAAATGACATTATTTTCTTTCTTTACTCCTTTGTTCACTTTATAGTCAGATTTGGATTATTCTTTCATGAGTTTATGAAACTCTGATGATCCCATGTACCTTATTTTGACGAACTTTTGATCATAAACTAACAAGTTTATGTCCGACACATTAATTATTTATACTGATGTCGCATACCTACAGACCTCAGAATTATAACTAGAGATATAGAAGAACCACTAAATAACTACAATAAACGAAATAACTCTTCTTTTTTCACAAAACATGGATTTTGCTAGAATAAGTTAATATATATTTACAGGGGACTACATGGTTGTAACACTTTTCATACTGCTAGGGACTGAGAAATGTGTATCGACTATCGATATCGATTAATGACCAGAAATTTCAAAATCACATCATGTAATATTAATAAAATAACATTTATTATCAGTTATTCTTTTAAATATAAGTTAACTCACACAACAGTCCCTACCTACTTACAGAGCGTAATCCCAATGATGTCGTACCAAACGTTGTAGACATTGGATACATGATTCGTTCAACAGGAGAATAGCCGTATTTATTTTTATATATCAATATATATTTATATCGTCACACCAGAGCCAAAATCTGCACAGCGGCGTCCAGGTGCGTAAAGTGAGTGCACTTTACAAAAGACTGCGGTCGCACACGCGACCAGCAGCAAACCACGCTCCCGGCGTGTGTTCTATGTGGCCAATTCGGTCACCCGGCCAATTACAGAGGTTGCCCGCGCGCACCTCGGCCGGCCCAACCACAGTCCCAGCCCCACAAGGCCGCCAACGGCCGTGGTGGGACTCAAAGTGGACGGAAAGCACAGAAAAGTTACCAAAACCGTAGGCCACTTAGTGTCCTTTTAGACAAACCAAACAAACTCTCGAGTGCTCTGGACCGCTATGCAGCGGCCGAAGCCTCCTTAGGCAGAGTGACGCTTGCGTCACCCAGTTCCCTGGGGTGATCGCTTCAGATGAAGCCTTTGACGCCTTGCCGGCTAAAGGCAGTCCCAGGAGGTGTTTTAGTCAGTAGGAATCTGACATCACTAGTTCGTTCGCACGAAACAGTATCTTATGCAAGATCTCACCTCCTCCCTCCCGTTTTCCGGAGGGTGCCCCTCACGGAAGAATGACTAATGCACACCCGCGTGTGTGGGTTGGTCCTTCTTTTGTGGGTCTACAATTTTCTTGGGCGAAAAACAAAAAAACAAAAATCGTCACACCAGTTTCCTTTTGGGGAAGCCAGAGAGAACCAAGCGCTATTAATATTCATAGATTTTCCGTGTGTTTGAAGTATTATTCCAGATTCCCAAGCGAATACTTAAACGTGAAATATGTAATATCAAGTGTGAGACGGGATTTTGAAGCGAGATTTCTATATCATCATTTGAAATTTCCGTATCTTACATACTCATCCACCAAAATTTATCTATATTAAGGGATCAATTAGGTAGTTATCGCTAGTCAAATTGCTATTCGACTCGATACAATAATTATCAATAGTCACATCTGCAATGCGGTTATCATTTAACGAGCTAAAATTATATAACAGCAAGATGGCAATTTTAATTTTTTTTTTTTAATATATGTGATTTGGGGAACGCGTTAAGCTATCGACCTTGATTGTTTTTAAATAACGTCAGGAGATATACAAGCACATGACACACTTGATGTAAAGTGGATACCGTAGCGTAAGAACGCTCGCAATATCTAAAGCATCGCTTGCTTGATGCTGCCTGGGTTACCAACACACCAGCTTCTTAGGTGTTCTAACTCACTCGCAGGAATACAACGCCACTTCAGGGAGTTGTTATTTGTCTGCAGTTTTCTGTGCGGCGGAGGTATACTTCCTCAGATAGCCTGCTTTGATATACGCTACCTCTCTTAAAACACCCAGACTCCAAAGATGATGGAGGAGGCCAATTACATCCCAGTCCCTATTTAAAACACGAACGAAAATGCTGATATTTATCTAAATTAATTCTAATGTTTGACCAGGAGTGCAAAACTTACAGTTTCATCTACCAGCGTGTCTAGGTATGCCGTTCATATTTAAAATAATTATCGATCTCTAAACTATTTATAATTCTGCAACACTATTCCGGAACCCAATAAATGTAGGTCGTGATGTCATAAATATTATACGTCGAACTCAAGTAGCTACTTGTTGTTAGCTGAAGGGTTCATGATAATGGTGGGTATAATTTGGTAGCATTAAAGGGCTACAAAGTTTGATAGATGGACTGGTACGTTTTTAAAATAATATGACGGTTTCTATGTCTTTATTTCCATTTCTCTACCAACGACGCTTCACACTTCAAAATTAGTCAGAAGTACAGACGATGACAGCTTAAGCTATGGAAAGCCAAACAATCTCACCATTGCTACTACGACGTAAGGTGGATAGCTTGATCTGTCGTTGTCCATATCATAGACCTTGATGAATGATGCTGATGAGGGTGCCATGCAATGGCTTAAATTATCACATTTATCGGTACATTTATTACTTAATTACACCTAACTTATTGTAATTGCGTCAAAGTTCAAATTCAAGTTTTCTTGGCATGTTTATGTTTCAAAGCAGCCTATATGTATTGGTACCATTTTTAAGAAGAAAAATGTGCGCCTGTGTGTGAATGTGTATCCATGTTGTTTGTATTATCATTTTATTTGTACTGGTATTTTTGTTGTGACTTATTAACCGATTTAATGGAAGAAATAACAACATGAGCGACACTGAAGGTTTTGCAGTCGCAGCTGCTCATTAACATATCAATTCGAATAAGTATTAAAATTATTTTCAAAACATATACCTAAGCACGTTTGTTTCGTTTTGATAAACTTGCAGAGAAATCTTTTGTCAAATTTTTTTTTTTTGAAATGTTGTAGTTTGTCCTCCATAGTGAAAATGAAATTAACGAGAAAATATTACAGGGATATTTTATGATTTTAGATAAAAGTGTTATTTGATCTTCTTTTTGGGGTATTCGTTTTCAAAATGCGGAGATGCGGGAGGGAAGTATCTGATTAGTGAGAAATTTAGGCGTGGGCCTGTTTTTCTGTCTTTGTGAAGGTCGAGATCACCAGTGATGTCCAATACCGAAGTCACCTGAACGAGAATGTCAAACTGGCGTCCAAGAAACTTGGTGTGCTCAAGAGAGCAATACAGTACCTCAGGGTGGAACAAAGACTTATATTATACAAGTCACAAGTCAGACCGCACATGAAGTACTGTGATCACCTTTTGGCAGGCGCACCTGGATACCAGAAAGGAACTTTTGATTCGGTTCAGAGACGAGCTGTGAGAATTGTCGACGATCCTAAACTTACAGATGGTATTGAGCCTTCAAGTTAAAGGCGAGATTTTGCCTGCTTTTTTGTGTTCTACCGATTGTACAATGGAGTGTGTTCTGAGGATATAATGCCGACAGCTTCTTTTTACCACGGCACCGCTCGCCGACGGCGGGGATTTCACTCTCTCACACTGGATCCGCAATGGTTGCGTACTGTGTGATTCCAGTGAAGTTTTCTTCCGAGAACTCTCAAGTTGTGAAATGAACTCCCAGCCGAGGTTTTCCCATGGGGCATTGGGTTCTTCAAGAAAGGCGTGAAGACGTTTTTCCATGGTCGGCTACGCATAAGTGACACCCTTGGTGTTGCAAATGTCCAAAGGCTACCGTAACTGCTTACCATCAGGCAGGTCGTACGCTTGATTTTCACTTTAGTAATATAAAAAAAAGGTCGACCTCAATTGCGATCGCAGAGAAAAACGTACATGTCAAACAGTCAATTTAATAAAACCGACTCATCGCCTACAAGGCGTTTCGAGGGTATTTAGGTGTTGATGTGATCTATAATAAAAATACTTGAAAATATAAGAGTTTAATTCTGTTGTCGTTGGATTTCTAAGAAATTAATGGAATACAAATACGTACAAGTACAAGTACAACTACGGACTTCCAATGTTATTTAGAACATTGTCACAGGAAGCGAAACGTGAAGTCATTGTTTTAGACCAGAGATAAAATAGCAGGCTTGTGGGTAAATGTTCAAAAATGAGTACCTAAGACAGACTAACAATACAGAGACAGTCGAGAAACGTGTGTAACAAAGTTTTTTTATAATACCTTTATTTTCTCTCGCAAGGCCTCATTTGTAGGTATGCCTTATATATTTCAAAATCAATGAACTGTGAATGTTAATGACTGGTACACTACCATTTGTTTACCCAATCTGCTTAAATAATTTTATTTACTCTGCACGTAACCTTTTTTTCTTTGGCCTCGGTATCCAAAGAGCCCAAAAAATCCCTAAATAAAATATTGCACAATAATTATACCTGTACCTATACCGAGGAAAGAATTTTTAATTTGGAAGCAGACTGCTTCAATACTTTTTTGCGCCCGACGTAAATGACAACAAACAAAAAAAGGATTAAGCAAATACGTACCTTAGTCATTCTTCTCAGGGGGGTTACCCGCTAGGAAAGCTTTATCTGGCACGATGCAGGGAATACGGACACACCCAAGCGTCACTCATCTAAAATGATGCAGCGAGAGTTTTGTCCTTCCAGTCCAAAGCTCTCGAAAAGTTGTTAGAACAGTCTAAAAAGACTATATTATTATAAGGCCTACCATTTTGATGACGGTAGAGAGGGAGCTGTGGCGAATCATACGCCGCCGCCCATTCAATACTTTATTTTTGTTTTTACGCCCTCTGTAAACAACGACCCACAAAAGAGAACTAAACTGAAATTACTGAAGTCTTATTGGAGGGCAACGATGCAGGACCCGATGGGGAGGGAGGGGATGAACTCTCATGACGGGGTACTCTAACGATCGGCCGCATGGATTATGTCAGACTTTTACTAGCTACCTAGGGGGTTACCTTCAACGGGAAAGGTTTTAAGGACTTCATTGATTGCTATCGTTCCAGTGGAAACGGGACAAACCTTGAGAATAATTCACACATAAAAAGGACACAACCGTAACGAGAATCAGCTTCCAACTTCGCCGTCTACAGTATATTAATGGTAAATGTAGCACAATGGGAATATTGAACAAGTGAATAGTGAATATTGGATGGCAAAAGAGTTACGAAAGAAGTATATCGAGCAATAGGGAATGAAGATATTGGCAGAGGCCGCCCTAGACGCGCACATACGGATCAAATAGCTGATGTGCTGAAAAAGGCCAAATCAAAAGCACCCGAAACTGAAGAGCGTGCTTCAAGATGTTGATGAGTGTGGAAGAGGCGAGAGAGGTGTATTTGGGTCGGTGTACCTGGCGTTCATGTACCTAGGTATGTATGAATATTTTTACTACATACATTATTATGAGAATATTTTTTATTATACCACTAAGGTGACAATCAAGCATACGACCTGCTTGATGGTAAACAGTCACCGTAGCCTATGGGCATTTGTATCATCAGGGGTGTCACTCATGCGTTGCCGACCCTAAAACATTATTATTTTACATTCATAATTGGTATTAGTTGGAAGGTCAATGTCACTCATCGTGCTATAGACTTTTCTGCATGATAGAATCAAAAATGACGATATCCGCATTAGAAATAAAGTAACCGACATAGCCCAAAGGATAAGCAAGTTGAACTGAACCGACAACCGCTGGAGAAGAAAGATTCTCGAATGGCGTCCGCGAACCGGTACACGTAGTGTGTGACGACCTCCCACTAAATGAAGCGACGACCTCAAGAGGTTTATAGGGAGTCGATGGATGCAGGCGGCACAGGATCGAGACCAATGGCACTCTACAGGGAAGGCCTATGTTCACCAGTGGACGAATACGGGCTTGAGACGACGATAATGATGACATACGTATGTTTGCACTCTGAACAGTATAAGGGTGTATTCTTCATCTGTTATTCTAAAGGTCCAGACAGTGACCTAAATTCTTCATCAGTCATCAATAGTCATAATAATCGTATCTATCTACCTACTCGTACATACTTATTAAAAAGTTTTAAGTTAGCCACTTAAACAAGTAAAGTGCACAAACGAACACTCGAAATGCATTTGTCAGTGAACACAATAATTACGTACTCAGTATGAATAAAGTAGGTAATTGAATAATAAATGTGGGTAGTTGAAACGATTATATGGAAATGACACAAAGGCGTAGAACGTGACGAACACGTTTGGTACACAGTTTACTGGGATTTAAGCATAAAACATGTAAACGTTAAGTTTGTGTCATATCCGGGCATATCACAACATTGTGATTACTATTTAGGTATTTTATAACGCTAAATGCACAATATTATTAACAGATTTCTTTATTTTGCCAAACATGAGTGGAGACATGAATACAGATTTTACATAACTTAATTAGTTCCACGTGTTTGGCGTACAAAAGCCTAGTAGACGCACGTGCCAACAAAATATAACTTAAGCTAACCATGCAACTTAATATATGAATATCACAAAATATGTCAATTAACAAACAATAGGTACCTTTTTTGTGTCAAATCAGGGGGCACGGCAGTGCCCCCGCCAAGTCGAGCGCGAAGCAAACACTGCCGTACCATCCTTTACTGGAACCATTTCGCCGCATTTTCAGGCCCCTATTTGAGAACCTCTGGATAAGACCAGGACGCAGAAATTTTCGTCATCCAGTAAGCTATAATCACATACTTAAAATCCAAAATTTCAAGTCTGTAGGTCATTTAGTTCCGAAGTTAAGCGAAAGCAAAGTTTCGCATTTATGACACTCACTCATGATCATCAAAATAGAACTAGTACTTCCCATAAACTCCGAGAGCTGAAATTTGGTACAGAGTTAGGGTTTAATGGCCACATAAAGGGAAAACTATAAAAACTAGGATAATCGAAGATCTGGAGTACCTGGTGACCCTGATTAGAAAACACAAAAGCCCAACCAAACTATTAGAGATCGACATACCGCCTTTACAAAAAATGTTCAACTTAGTGGGCCGCTTCATTTGATGTCAAAAATCGAAGGTCTGAAGTATCTGATAAAGAACCCTCAGCTGGTCTCAGCTGTATTAGAGATATGGTAAAGCCCCCTTCTACTATGAGAAAAAAACTGTGTCAAATAAGAAAATCTAATAAAATAAATCAATATGTCCACGTTCCTACAAAAAGAAGTGAAATCCCACCAAAAACATTCTGTAAAAAACTAGCCAAGTCTCGACGGAGCTGCTTGTTTATCTCTAAAAAGTAATGAAATCTAGACAAAGTCGTGCCAAGTCTAAGGTTCCTTACTGCGATTTCTTTATTATTATAGTTAATGTTGTGTGACTTGGCCGTTGAAGGGTACACAAGGGTACAAAACCAGGTGCTCCATGACACCATTGCACCAATCTGTCGCCAGAACCGCTACCCATTGACGATGGAAAATTGCCACTTGGAAAACGTTGATTCAATAACCAGTCAATTGTAGGCTTGATAAAGCTGCGGATTTCAATAATAATACTTACGTATAGGCGAGCCTGAAACAAACAATATAAAAAAATATTTCCAGTACAGACGGACTTCTAATCATTGATAGAAGTCCGTCTGTACGTCTATTTTATGTTGGATCGGTGGTCGATTTGACGCTCCAAAAAGAAGAGAGCAGAAGTCAGCATTGTCAGTGCTGAATGCATGTGTTGCACAATCAACAACAGCCTAAAATGAGACACTAGCGTCCAATTACCAATACCAGTATGGGCTATTATCTCGCTTAATAAACATAGGTAGGTACAACAGATATAACATTACGTGTAAACAAAATTGACTTGTACCCACTAACGTATAAAGAATTTTCAACGGCCAAGTCACACAACATTAACTATAATAATAAAGAAATCGCAGTAAGGAACCTTAGACTTGGCACGACTTTGTCTAGATTTCATTACTTTTTAGAGATAAACAAGCAGCTCCGTCGAGACTTGGCTAGTTTTTTACAGAATGTTTTTGGTGGGATTACGTTTTTTCAGGAAAGACACCTTTAATAATAAATACAAATTTTGATTAAAACGGTTAAAGCCGTTTTCGAGACATATGAAATATACCTAGTCAGGTCATAAGTTCTGTCAAAAACTTTTGATGTAATTAATGATACACTTTTTGATAATTATGGAAAAGTTATATATAAAATGAAAGGTAATTAAATGTACAATAAAATTTTATTTACATTGTTCGAAATGCCCTTCTCCAATTTGAATACATGCTCTTAATCGACGCGGCCAGTCATCGATCGCAACACGCACCACATTCATATCTATTTCTGCCGCTGCTTTAACCACAGATGCTCGAAGAGCCTCCAAATTCTGAAGAGGTTTAGCGCAGACTGCCTCCTCCAAATGTTGCCATTTCTTGTAGTCCAGTGGGTTGAAATCTAGACTAGAAGAGGGCCAGTCTTTATGCCCGATGATGTCAATTCCACGGGCGGTCAACCAGTTTTGAGTACATTGTGCCTTATGAGCTGGTGCAGAGTCCTGTTGAAATATCCAGTGTCTGTTTTTTAAAATATTGTTTGAGAAAGAGGTTCTACTATGTTTGTTAGGACGGTATTTTGGTAAACCACGGCACTGGATTTCACACCTTTTCCACAGAAAATCACCTCAGTTAAGCCTGAATATGAGACTCTAAGCCAAACCATGATCGATGAAGTAAAAAATGCCCTCGCTGGACCCTCGGAATACGCGTGCTCGCTTCTTCACAGCTGTGGGCATACACCTTATCATTTTGTTTGTTGTAACTTTCTTCGATGGTAAAAATTTTCTCATCCGTAAACAAAATTTTTCTGTGACCTCCCTTTGCGTACCGCTTCAGTAGTTGTTTCGATTTTACCACCCTATTCTTTTTTAAATTATCAGTTAAGAAATTACCAGTACGTCTCTTATAGGTGCAAGTTCTAAGTCAGCTTTTAAAATACGCGCGAATTCTTTCCCTTACTACTTTGACCACCTTTTTCGTACGAACACTACGTGGACGGCCAGATCTTTTTCTGTCACAAACAGAGGAGGTCTCATTGTACCTATTAATAGCCCGGTACACAAACATTTTACTAATACCAAGCGTATGGAGAGTTTTAAAAATTGTATTTGGCTCCATACCTACTTTGTGTAATGCAATCACAGCGATTCGGTTCACTTTATCACCCCACTCTATTTTAATATCGCAAAATATTGTACAATGCATTGGCGCCAAAATGAGAAAATACAATGAACAATCATATAAAAATGACAGATTTCAAATGTAATATTTTGTTTATTTTTAATTGTAACAGTATTTATGGCCAGACTAAGTATATGTATATATTCTAGTACATATATATTAAGTAATTGGTCATTAAGTAATTAGACAATAAAATTGTAAAAAAAAAAATTGTTACTAAGAAATTGTGCGATATTGGGGTATTAATAATTTCTTAAAATTATGCTTAAATATGTTCTCTCGAAGTTCCCTCAAAGACTTTGGTTACTTGTTGTATATTGTGGGTCCCATGCGAAAGATGTTGTCATGCAATAATATAATGAAGATTTTTTAGTGAATATTTTACCGTTATCGCGACGATTTCGTGACGGAGCCGTAAAATAAGTATATTGACACGATTATATCTAGGTATCATGACTTTGTATGATATCTTTCGTTTAATATTAGTTTTCTTTCTCTCTCCATTCTAAATACCAGATATAATAGTAAGACATATAATAAAGCAATGTCTGATTCTGTGTGGTTAGCTCTTACTTTCAATAGGTAATCATCATTTATTTATTCTCACTCATCTTTACAAGCTCCAGAGCTCGATGGGCTCGATGGAGTCGTTGCGCGTGTCGTTCTAACGAGAGCTCGATGACGTCATTGCGCGATGGATGGGCATCTATCTCGAGTTTCTCCGTGTTCAGAGGGCACGTTAAGCCGTCGGTCCCGGCTGTAGCCGATAGATGACAGTCGCTAAGCTATGTCAGTGCTCCGCGGGCGGCTTGAAAACACACGCCTCCGCCAATATCTACGCACGCAAGAACAGCGTGGTGCAGTATGTTCTAAATCCCTTCGGTTGAAGGGAGACCCGTATCCCTGCAGTGGGATGAGTAAGGGTTGATGTCATGATCTTTACAATGTTTTATAAAGATTTATTTTTATAGAC
The DNA here is from genome assembly GCA_947507595.1 of Pyralis farinalis. NCBI lineage: Eukaryota > Metazoa > Arthropoda > Insecta > Lepidoptera > Pyralidae > Pyralis > Pyralis farinalis. Next base: position 22,469,360 of record OX382274.1, read on the forward strand.
ATATTAATTTTAAAATACTATAGAGTGCTTCTGAGGAGCTCGATGGCGCCAATGCGCCTGTCTGTCTTGTCGAACAGGAAATAGCCCATGGAGAACCGATGAGCCAATTTTGCAATAGTATGTCATAATTCAATTCAACATTTGGGGAGTAGACCCCGCACCCTTTTTATTATCTAGTTCACGGAACGACATTGCGTCACTTATATTCTCAGGGGGTTACCCTCTAGGAAAGCTTTATCTGGCACGATCGCCCCAGGGAATACAGGTACACCCAAGCGTCACTCAGCTATTTGGCATACGCTCAAGTATGACATTATTTTATACCCGTAGGTACAATATAATGCACGACAACGACAATGCTGTAGCGTACTTACGTCGTATGTAATAATAATTAGAGATACAATCGAACTTTGAGTGTAAGGGGTGATCAGCTCTGCGTTGAGCTAAACGTGATCTGTGAGTTTGGTTTTCCAAATTTTACAAACCCTAAATAATTTCAGGCCGAAATGTAGCCTAAAGTATATATTTTATTTATTATTTGGCATAACAGTAGCCTGAACTTACACCTGGAATATGAACTATTACAGTGTACATCAAATGTTATATATTTCATTTAAAACTGAGCATAACATCGCCTGATATACATTCTGTGTACTAAGTATCGGGAATTTGTCAATAAAACAAAAAATACAAATTATTCATCTAAATTTATTTTATCGCCTTCAAAGTAGGCCCCATCGCTTGCAATACAACATCTCCACCGCTTCACCCAGTCTTCCATACATTTTTCATAGGCTATTTGCGGTATGGCCTTTAGCTCATTCAGCGAATTTTCTTTTATGGCTTCTATCGACTCAAAACGTTTTCCTCGAAGTGGTAATTTTAACTTGGGAAATAAAAAAAAGTTAGACGGAGCCATATCAGGTGAATACGGTGCTTGGTCGAGAACTTTTGTTGAATTTTTCGCTAAAAACTCTTTCACTATAATGGCTGTGTGTGATGGTGCATTATCATGGTGCAGCATCCATGAGTTGTGTTGCCACAAATCTGGACGTTTTCGGCGGATACTCTCACGCAAACGCTTCATGACGCCTAAATAATATTCTTTATTCACTGTTTCTCCCTCTGGAAGGAATTCGGAGTGAACCACACCACGGTAGTCAAAAAAAACTGTCAGCATCACCTTGATTTTGGAGCGACTTTGCCGCGGTTTTTTGGGTTTCGGCTCGTTTTCGAGACGCCATTCTGAAGACTGTTGGCTTGTTTGCATGTCGTACTCATAAACCCATGTCTCGTCGCCAGTTATTATACGTTTCATAAAGGTCGGATCCGTAGAAGCTCGGGAAACCATGTCTTCAGCGACATGCTTTCGCTGCGCTTTTTGAACAAAATTGAGCTCTTTTGGAACTAGTCGAGCGGCGACGCGTTTCATGCCTAAAATGTCAATGAGAATGTTGTGGACGGACTTAAAAGATATGTTCACCTCACTAGCCAACTCTCTCAGACTCATACGTCGATTTTCGAGCACTAGCTTCTTGATTCTGTCGATGTTTTCTCTGGTCGTAGCGGTTGAAGGTCTACCAGAACGAGGCAAGTCTACTACTACTTCTCGGCCTTCTTTAAAAGCCTTATACCATTCATAAGCCCTTGTTTTCGATATACACGATTCGCCGTAGGTATTTCGCAACATTTTTAGTGATTCACCACATGAAATATCATTTGAAACACAAAATTTAAGGCACACTCTTTGTTCAACAATATTTTCCATTGTAAAAATCGCCGAGGACTCAAAACTATGACCAACAAAAAGTGTAGTTTAAAACAAATTAAATGACAGATCCCGCTCAAATTTTGCGCGCTAAATCAGTACAGTGCTACCAACATGCAGTAAAAAAATTAGAACGACCTCTTTTACGCGGGTCTTTTTATTGACATATTCCCGATACTTTTTACACAGAGTAGTAGATATGTATCTAATAGGTAGTTGTTATACCAACTTACCAATATTTAGTATGTTTTAAATTAAGTAAGTATATCCGTACACGTACATAAATGTAATATGAACTACAGGTTTTTGAACAAAGGATATCTATCTGTATATTTATAGGTGTATATATAACGATACAAAATTGCTGTTGACTGTACCTAGCTCGTCTGAATATTTTCACGAAAATTCGCTATAGACGCGGCAGTTGGCATTCAACAAACAATTACGGAGTATAGCAAGTGGATATAGTGTAATTTGTTTAACCAAGCATGTCGGTGAGTTTACTCAGTTGCTAGTAACCATGTACAAGTTTTAATAAGTAGGTACGTACCTATGTAAAGTAAAAATTTTGCCACTGAATAGTATAGGTAGACTAGCTTACTTAGGCCCTTTTAAACATACATGCTCCATGTTTTTAAATAAAATCTTATTGTATTATTGTCGCTTATCACAGTTTCATTTTTTTTAATTTATTATTTTCGGAATTGACCATTGGCGGAGAAGAAATGCCGAAAGAAACGTGCCAATATAGGTCTTTCTTTCAAGTGATGTAAGTACTTACAATAAATTAATGTCTGTATGGCAGTACAAAAATAATGACGTTAAGTGATAAAATAAAAGACATTAATTCACGTACTGAATCATTTTCCCAGCCAGTCAGATATTTTGGAGGCAGATTTGATGAGCATTTTTGATAAGTATTTTGAAGATATTGTCAGTATAGGACAAAACTGTTTCAGGCAATTTATTATAGAACCGAATACATTTTAATACAAAAAATCTATCACTCTTAGCCAACCGATGTACACAACTTACTTCTGCTTCTCAAATTTTCACTGAATTTTGAAATGTTTATGTACCTACATATTTTTACAAAGATACATTATGTTTTCATAAAACTATACTAAGATGTAACAGTGAGGATATTTATTTCTTGAGCAGTTCCCTAATCCTAAGTGATTCCCTGGAGCCGACGTTATACCTAAATAGCGCGTATGGTTCTTTTTTGTAAGATAAAAATTGTTTCATCATATATCAGCCGCTTTCCTCATAACAGTATACCATATGACATAATGCTGGGAAAGTAGCTGAAATAGACCAAGCACGCAGTAGCCCCGGCGAGTGGTACTATAGTGGAAGTCGGCGTCTGATATCAGGTAAATCGAATAACTCTTCTGTGGAGGTATTCACATTACCTACCTGGTAAAGCTATATTCGTCACGAAATCGAAAGTTATCTGTAAAAATGAACGTGAATTGAGTTTTTTTTCGAATCCGTTTCCAATATGGCTTTCCGAGGTAATGTGAATACCCCCACTGAACACACTTCGCGAAACAGTTTTTAAAACACACCGTCACAGGAACAAAACACACAGACGTAAAGCATTTTGAATTGCTTACACGAACGTATGGCACCCTACATTCGTTGGTTTAAGCACTGTGTCGTTGACGATTCAAAATGCTTTCCGTTATGTCAAATATAGTAAACGAATATCTACCGGAGAGCATCAGCTTAGAGATATGAACTATGTGTGGTCGGACCTGTGCCTGTGTCGAGTAATTTGTTCTAACCTGCTTTGTATGCTTCCGCCACCAATTAGTTCATGCGGCCTAGCGCCGGCCGGCACCCACCCACTACTACTACTACACCCACTACCCTTACTACTACCCTTATACTCGTATAAAAGGGACGACACTGCGATGGATTTGTCACTTGTAGCATGTTATTCTTACGATTAATGTCAACAACGCCTGATGATGCCTCGTGGAGTGGCGAAACACGTGTCGCAGCGACGACCAGGCCAGTCGTGGCAGCGACGGTGGTGGTGGGGGCATGCGGATTTTGTTCCAGATGGCGGACGACCGCAGCAGACGAGGCAGAGACTACCGGAGCAGCTATGGCAGCGTCGGCATGTTGCACTTACTGACAGTAGTGGGTGGGTGACGGCCGGCGCTAGGCCGCATGGACTAATTGGTGGCGGAAGCACACAAAGCAGGTTAGAACAAATTGCATATAAATTTGACTTTCGCAAAATAACGCCTGAATCTATTAACTATTTAAAAGGGGTCGTGCTCTGATTTGGCGAGGTAGGAACGTCTTTCTTTGAGAGTGCGATAAATTCCGAAGTTATCCGACTGTATAATATACCTGTCTTGCCATTTAGGACATGTCTATGTCGCAGGATAATTAGAGAAAACGGATCTTTGCGATAATCCTAGGACGATTGCAATTGACCGGATAATAGGAATCTAACAAAGAATTTCGTTCTACATTAAACAAATACCTGGAAGATACCATCACTATTCGTTCACCGATCGTGAGGCGTGTGATAACCATAGCGAGCGTTGGTAAGTATGTCAAAAAAGCCTAAATACGCCAGTTGATACACTGTTGAGCAAGACTCAACAATAACATGCGCGCATAACCATATCATTAAATTATACACCTGTGTCAATTTTATTTTACGCAGTCGTCGCCGGTGCGTCATTGTCTACAAATGTAAATTTTAAATACAACCTTAAAGTGTACGTATGTGTTCGTGTAATGTGCATTACGTTTTCATTATTATTTTCACAGTGATGACTTGTAAATTCTAATTGGACAAATGGAGATAATGCTATTGTGCTACAGAGCATTTTCATTTATTTTTAGCTTACATCAGTTGCAACCTCGTTACATGAATTTGTTTATTATGTTAAACAGTGTAGTGGTCTAGCAATAAAATACATAACAAGAACAGAACGACAATACGTAAATATATGTTTGCCGAATGGTGTTATTTTGTTTTGATAGATGTGCTAAATAAAAGGTATTTAGCGTTCTATTCACATTTTCTATCCATGAACTTATTCTTAATAATAATTATAATTTCGATTTACTACACTGGCTACATCTATTCAGTCTGCAACCATACAAAGATATTAGTAGATATATAGGTACATTACGTTAACTAAAAGTAATGTCAAAATAAGAAGAGGCAAGCTCCGTTGGTTGGACATATAGAAAGAATGCAGGATGAAAGAATGACGAAGCAGATATACAATGCAAAAGTGGAAGGATGTAGGAGCCGAGGAAGGCCAAGACTTACCTACCATGATCAAATTGGTCGTGTTTTATCTGAAGGTGATGTCAGGAGCCCTAGATACCGGCGAGGGTGCATGAAAAAAGCAATGAATGTTAAAGAAGCGAGTGAGGTATGTAAGGATTGAGTCAAGGGGCGCTCGGTTCTCTCTGCTTACCCCGCAAGGGATTTGGCGTGAAGTTATAGAAAGATAGACATTAACTAAGTGATTACGTGATTAGACATGACATAGTATCTAATAAGTAGTACTTAAAATTTACATGATAGCTATTTAATTTTAATAATAGGTAGGTATGTAATATAGCGTATTCTTTACTAGACGACGTTGACGCATAATGACTTTAAAAATTATAGTAGTACCCAATGTGCTTGGTGCCACGCCAAAATGTTCCTTAAAATATGATCTAGTCTAGAACTATGGTATGTCGGTACTTCTATCGATCGATACAAATTATGTATTTAATGACACGAGGTAACTAAGACAATTACTAACAAACCCTTGGGTAGTCGTTTAGGCTTATGTTATATATTATGTGTTTTGATAAATTATGAACTTTGAAATTAGTGCCATATAACTAAAGTCGTACCTAACTATCAAATCACATAAAACTGATTAAGAAAACTCAAGAATAGTGCAAATCAAATAGTTTTTACAAAAAAACAACACAATATTTCGATTAAAAAATTTACCATACACATTACATTCCTTATGTGTTTTATAATATAAAAAAATCATTAAAATGCAATCAATAATGTCTAAATTCTGATTAAAGTAATTAATTAAATATACCAAGCTAACGTAAATGTAGGTAAATAATAAAACATCAGTCTTTTTGAAATTCCAAATAAAGTAAACAACAGCATTAAAACAGTATAAATTAAAAAATACAAAATCAGTCTTAGTAAAAAAATTAGCAACATAAAAGAAATACAAGTTTTTTTTTTTAATGTGACCTGCTAAAATGTCTTCAGTGCGCCTGATGGAGAGCGTCAATGAAAACCAGATGAGAGAACAGCCATCACAGAGATTACCGCTGTGCTGACTGTGCTCCCCTTGACGGCCCGCTAAGGTGCCTCTTCATACCTCGTCTGAACGACGTTTAAAGTTTACATTATTAAATAAACATTGAGTGAGTCATTGAACTATAGGATATAAACTATAGTAGGTACGTACGTAGTACATAATACCTCAATGGAGTGAGTATCTTCTGTACATACTACAATTATGCACACTAGTGTTTCCATGTAGATAATGATTGTGCCTTCCGCTGTGCAAAATATTATGACATCCAAGAACACATCGTGCTTGATACTCGAACTGCTATGGTAACTCTCATTACGTATGACATAAAAACGGTACAAGGGACAAAATGTAAAGCACGTGTAGTAGATATATACCTTTTTTACCTATTTACTTAGTAGGTGTTATTAAAACGCCAGCCACAGTGCAAGGTGAGTTTCGAAGTCTATGACACTCCGCGCCATAACTTTTTCTGCAGCTAACAAAATAAATAAAATGATTGAGCGCACGAAACGCGACTATTCGTTGAAGGCATGTTTATAGTATTTATGAAAAGGCACGAAACGCGAAAATATTTTTTATTTACCGAAAATCAACGACGCACCAACAGCGTCCAGTTCTCTTACAGAGCGTTAGGTTATTTTTCATACCAATCCAGCTAGAACTGCGAGTGAGAAGGTATTAATCGTTAGAAAATAGTATAAAGATATTCAAAAATGTTAATATAACTTTAAAGTTAGATTTCAGAAAATGTCTGTATGTCTATTTGTTCATCCGTGGAGCCCTGTCCAGGTAGTTAGCTGTAAAATCTTGATAAAATTATATGAACAAAGTATATAATTTGATCAAGAAAAAATTATAACAAGTAAAAGTTTTATTTTATAGCAAATAGGTCTAGTGGCAATAACACTAGTGCTTATTTGATTATACCTATAGGAATTCTAATTGCCTGTACAGACCAACTTTTGTCAAGGCAGATATTAATATAGAACATTATATTTTTGATATATTTGATTTAACAAAAAATATTCACATGAAACCAAATGAGTAGGGTACCTATATAGAAATTGTAAATATTTGTAGATACACCGGCGAGCAGCATAAATAGGTAACACTGATGTATCAGCTTAATAAAACTTTTGAATAAAGTGACCGACTTTATCGAAATCGACACTTATTGACATCGTTCCTTTATCTTTACCGGTTTTTACCACTATTTTAACATATTTCTCGTTTCTGTCACCTTGCAAAAGTGTGCGATCACAGCCACATCAAAGAGAAAACATAATTCGCCATTGTTTCACAACGAATGTGTCGGTTTTAATGAATGGGTAATTAAAAAAGTTAGGTTGCTTCTGCATGAAGATTACTGGTTAAATTAAAATTGCATATCTTAATCAGTATCGAGAGTTATTGTATTTTTTGATTATTTTTAACTATGTTAAGTTGCCACTGAAGTAAAATTGAATGAATTTAGCTTTAATTTTTAATACTCATTTAACATTATTTAGTGAAAGGTTCCTATCCATTGCAGCTCAGTCCCTTAGTGATAATAAGTATCGTTATCAGCCAAAGCAAAGAGAAGTGGTGATACTTTCTCAATGGAGTGAATCCGGTAGAGGAAGGATATTTTAATACCAGTCGACTAGGAGATAAGATGATAAATCTTCTTTTTTATACTACATTAGGATACAAAATCGTGCGGCCCATCTGGTGTAAGCAGGTTACCGTGCCAATAAACGCCTGTAATACAATAAGTATCGCTCGCGCTATGCCATCTCTGCCACCACGCTGGCAGCTTATATATTATATGCTCTCTATAGCTACTCGTATATTATATAGCTAGTGACTGCGGTTTTCTGTGAGATGGAGGTACTTCTCGTCGGGTTCTACCTCTCTTTCGCCAGAGATTCGTCTGTTGATAAGCAGGGTGCACCACGAGCAGGTGAGGTTGGCTTTGGCTCTAAAGGTGACATTGAGCCAATTACACCCCAAATTGATGCACCCTACTTTTCTTAAAAACACCAAGACAGACATGTTCATGTAAAGTATTATATTATTATCAAAGTAGCATTATTAACCACTGTGCCACCGAGCTCGTCAAGATCTATACCTAGTGCGGCCATAAGTTCTGTTACAAATGAATATGCATTTTTTTATGAAGTGTGTAATCTTAATAAAACTTATAAGTACATATTTATGGAAGTCTCAGCAAAAAATAATAAATGATTCTATTCGAAATAGCCACCTTTGGCTGTATGGATTTACGCACTGTTTCTTAAGAGAGATTTCTTAAGAGACAAATTGTCGGCGTGTATTTTCGAGCAGGTCATGTCCTCTAAAATTGAACATAATTTGTAGTCTAAGGGGTTCAGATCTGAGCTAGACGAGCTCCAGTCTTCAGCTCTTATAAAGTTCGGAACGTTGGTTTTGTGAAAGGTTTGGATAGTTCGTGCCTTGCAACTAGGAGTAGAGTCCTACTGGAAAGTCCACGGTGTATTTTTAAAAACTGTCTTGCTGAGAGGTTTCACAACACGATTCAGGACAGTCTCTTGATACACTTTGGCTGAAATCGCGAATACTTCAGCGAAAGTTTTTCCAAAAATGAACTTTTGTGATTTCTTGAGAAGAGACCCAGATGATCACGTTGTACTTGGGCGGCTTCTTTAGAACTGTGTGCATTCGCTTTGTAATTTTGCTAGTTGTAGGGCTCTTCAATCGTGAAAGTTTTTTCATCAGTAAAGAGGATATTTCTGTGCCTTTAACCTGCGTAACGGGTCAAAAGGCGTTTTGATTGATCCATTTTCTTCAACTGTAGGAATTGATTTAGGGCATGTCCTGTATATCGACGATAAGCGCCGAGCTTCAGGTCTTGTTTTATTATACACGACAAAGTCTTAGCGGGAATCTTCATTTCTTTCGATAAGATATTTTGCTACCTAATGAGGTTTCGGCGAATTCTGGCTTTAACAACTGAACCCCTGATCTTTTATGGTCTTCATCAGAGGAAGTGTTGGTATATTTGTCGATAGTACGATATACGAACATATGCCGATGAACTCGCCAGGAGCGCCGCACTGGGGTTGCGGAGGCGGCCAGATTACGACCGCTGCCCTGTCTCATTCGTCAAAGGTATGATCCGTAAGGGTACCATTGACGAATGGGACAGGAGATACAAATCGGGAACAACAGCTTCGACGACGAAACTGTTCTTCCCGAGTGCGGCGGAGGCGTACGGCATCGTGGGCAAAATGGTGCCGTCGAGCATCACCACGCAGGTCCTCTCGGGGCATGGTGGGTTCTCCGCGTACTTGCACAGGTTCAAGTGCGCGGATGACCCATCCTGCTTCTGCGAGCCCGGCGTGGACCAGACAGTGCAGCACATATTGTTTCGGTGTCCCGCATTCTCCAAACAGAGGTACGATTTGGAGCAGGAGTTGGGAATGCGGGTCACCGAAACCACAGTCTCCGAAATAGTTTTGGGGTTTTTTTTTTTTTTTTGATTTTCGCCCAAGAAAGTTGAAGACCCACAAAGGAAGGACCAACCCACACCCGGGTGTGCATTGGTCATTCCTCCGTGAGGGGCACCCTCCGGAAAACGGGAGGGGGAGGAGGTGAAATCTTTTAAAGATACCATTTCGTGCGAACGAACTGATTATGTCGGATTTCCACCGTCTAAAACACCCCCTGGGACTGCCTTTAGCCGGGAAGGCTACAAAGGCTTCATCTGAAGCGATCACCCCAGGGGAACGGGGTGACGCAAAGTTTTGGGGGGAAATAGAGCTAAATTTATAAAATACTGCGTCAGTCTAGCTACGGTTGTCATTGATCGCAACAAGCAGAGCAGCTCCACCTAGGACTAATGCTGTATACCTCGGCTATACTCCGTATAGCCGATGGGATCGCGGTGGCTAGGTGGAGCTGTGAAGCCCGCTGTCGCCCGTGGATGGACTGACGTAGTATGGGGAGGGAAGTTCGAAAATTACTGCAGTTATTTCACTGGCGTTCTAAAATGGGCAAAAACGAAAGATGATGAATGAAAGTTAGAATTACGGAATGAATGAGAATATGATGTATGAATGTGTTTCGGCTGGAAGAATATTAAGATGATGATAGCCTTGCCCATGGCAGGGGTGCAAGTATAATAAAAAAAAAAAAAAAAAAAAGATATACGAACATATGGCTTATACCAAGCTTTTGAAGTGTATTGAATATGACCGACGGCTCCAAACACACTTCAAGGCCATCACCGCAATCCTATGTTCTTTAACACCCGATTCCATATTGTAATTTGATGATAATAAACACGTAAAAAATATGTAACATGGCGGGAAACCGACAGATGTTTTTAACATAATAAACGCGTTCCAAATTCAAAATAATGAAAGAGTCGAAAAAAAGAACAGTTTCTATATAACAGTATTTATGAACAGACTAGTTAGGTATCATAGATTTTTCAAAGCAAGTATAATAATTTTTCATATCAGCTTTACTCTTACACCAGCATGGTAAAACATAGGCAATCTCTGAGTATCAAGTTATTTTAAACAAATCCATTGATTAATTAACATTCGTCTGTTCCCTATAGGGTACCATGTCAACCTCAGTCCTCCACACGTCGGCCTGCAACTTATGCACCCTCCTTACACAAATGACCCAGCACAGAGGGGAGCAACCCCAAATTGTGATGTAACAAATATTTTAATTGAACCACTTATCCGATACTATTATAATTATTTTGCCAATTTGAAACAGAAAATATGTTTACTAAATACTTCGTAGGATTTCTATGCGCTACGCTATTTTAGATTATTTTTTAAATATATAGGTATACATAGGTGTAATGAATTGTTGTTTATCTGTCAGGGACTACCAGAAATTGTATGAAATTCGTTGTTATTGGTTATTTTTTGTACAACATAGAGAGGCATACAGGCATAAAGTCCACCTGATGTAAAGTAGTTTCCGTAGCTTTACGCTTACTCTAACGCTTGCAATATTCTTTAAGAGTGATAGGGTGTACCAAAGCAACCCCCCTGGGGCCCTAAGGAGTTGCTGTGTAGGCAGCAGAGGAGGCATCGCGCAATATAATTAATATATTACTAGTTCTCTCTGCCTACCCCGCAAGGGACCTGGCGTGAAGATATACATACATATTACTAGCGTTAATAGGCTACGGTAACTGCTTTATATCAGGTGGGCCGTATGTTTATATGCCTCACGACGTTGAATATAAAATATATATATATGCACAAACGCGCGCGCGTTGTCACCACCGCTGTTAATAAAACAATACCTTAGGAGGTTACTGGTCGCGATTGATAGGAACACAACAATAATCAAGGGAGTTGTTAACTTTTTTTTTACACAACTTTGGTGGCATACAAGCATACGGGCCATTTGATGTACAGCAGTTACCGTAGCCTATTAACGCTTGTAATGCACAGCAACTCCTTGGGAGCTTACAGCAACCCTCTAGGGAGTTGTTATTTGGCTGCGGTTTTCTGTGAGGTGGAGGTACTTCCCCAGTCACCCATTGCTTTGATGATCCTGCCTCACTTTCGTAAGAGCCTCATTTGTTAACTAGCAGGATGCACCACGTGGGTGAGGTTGGCTTTGGCTCTAAAGATGACCTTGAGTCACTTAGGTAACTATAGTTTAAATTATACCCAGTGTTTCTATAGAATAAATTTGAACGCAAAAAATAATATTTTTCGTGCTCAGTTTTAAATATTTACAGAATTCTGCCGAGCAATGGGGCAAGCAATGCTCTGTATTTAATATGACTTTTAAATAATGTACACAAAACCATCCTATTATGTAAAAATTACGTACTTCCTTTTATTGTTAGATAATTTGTTTGGCTATTGCTCTAATGTTCGAGCCAATTGTCGAAATTCGTTCACAATCATTATTGAAAATTTGAGGAAAAGATAATATACGAATTTGTAGTTTCCAATTCTTATTTCTATCATTTCTTTTTTGCAATTATTTTTTAATGATAATTGATAATACTAAAGTCAATAACTACTATACAAAACAAGGAAATCGATTGTCTAACTACGGAGAAATACTTATTAGTGCAAGAAAAAACAGTTATACAATACCTACCATTTTCTCCTTAGTGAATTGTTTTTTCTATCTTCAAATTTTTTAAAATGATTATGGTCGAACCATTATTGAAAATTTGAGGAAAATATAGTACTTATACGAATTTGCATGTTTCGACCATTTTTTCTACTGTTTCTAATTTCTCCTCAAAAAGAAAAACGGAACCCTTAGGTTCACGTATCAAGTTGAAATTAATACACTTAATTCTATTCTATTATCTCTTAGAGCAGTGATCAAACATCTAAAAAGTCAAGGCATGCAAAAGATACGGCCGTTTATGTCCCCCCGTTTATGCCCCTTATTTTGGCACTCGCACGGGAATAAAATCTATAGGGTACTTCCCGTTGGCCTAGACCTAGAATCATAAAATTTGGCAAGATGCAATGTCATGTCCACGAGTAAAGAAAAACATCCCTAATTTTTAAATATGTAGGTATATTTTTTTGCAATTACAAAGTTGTTAGTAACCGCGACTTATGTAGAGTTATCGGGACAACATATTCCAACGGTAAAGTTTCTCCCTCAATCCAAGTTATCTTTTCGTTACAGCAATGTTCGGTGCATTCATGGTTTACGAACTTCAGTAATGTTACCCAATGGTGAATATCCAATTTTGTAAGGAACCCTCGAAATGTGAGTCGACATTGGTTTTTTTTATTACTAACACTAAAATTTCGCCAACACAAAAAATCTGTGTATAAATCGGGGAGAAAGTATTTGCGTAGTTATATCTATATATTAATACGTGAAGAAAAAACTTACACCAGTTTTTAAGCACAATGCCCGCTATATGAGATTTATCGTAAGTAAAGTTGGTATGGAGAAGGAGTACAGAAAGATATAATTTAAACATATATAATATGTGTTACAAATGTATTAAAAAACGAACGAAAGTAGTCCTTGTTTACGTTCATTGTTTTTTAACTAAAATACGAAATGGGGATAATTTATATCTGTCAATGTCAAATACATATCTATTAAGGTCGATTCACACATATCAGTGAACCCACAGTTCCGGCACAGTACCGTTACAGTTCCGTATCCGTGCTACAGTGGTGCGTCAGTGCTTCAATTCACACATATCAGGCACAGTACAGTTCTCTGCGGGTCTTCGTGCACGATGTTCCCTTCAGACTAGCGTAGCGTAGCAAACACATAGACAAAAATCAAATCTTTCCTCTTTACAATAGCACTGTAGATAAGTAAATTTTTTGACTTACCGTCTACATTCATTTGTGTTCCTATTTTGTTCCACAAATTGTTTTTGTATTTTGTATCCATATACTTTGCATGAGATAAATCATACAAAACAGTATTCTCACGAACTAATTCAATCAACACCTCGTCCTCCATTTTGTTTTCGATGCAGCGGCGTCAGTGATCCGTGATAAAATATCGTCGTCGCCGATCACGTCCGTGATGGCCGGTGCCGGCACTGACACTGACGGTACTGAGACGACACTGACACTGACAAGTGTGAATACATCCATAGAGAATGTTTGAAAGAATAATTATCACTGATGCGGTACTGTGCCGGAACTGTGGGTTCACTGATATGTGTGAATCGACCTTTAGTCTGTGGTCAATCACTGAGCATGCTGAGTATCGCTAAAGAATCTTTATATCGTGAAGTTATAGATTGGTAGATCGAATGAAAAAAATGTGCAATGTGTGTACTTTCGCCTATTTATTATTTGAGGTTTAAAAAAATTTAGTACATTTTATTACTTAAAACAAACCCCGTCCACTATTGGTTTCAGTGATATCATTAAATGTTTTTATAGTCAGGTATATGCCCCTGTTTCTATTATGCCTTATATATCGAGTGAGAGACAAAGAAGAAGGAATATATATTCACGTGCCTACACATTAATTATAGGTAGGCTTTATGCTAATTTAGGAAATTATTTTGAGTGACATTTAACGCGCACTGAATGTCATTCCAAGAACTTTTAATAGTTTTGATTGTAGAGCGATAGATTTATAATGCAGGTTTTGAAGTCAGTTTAGGTGAAACGACTGCATTCACCAGGCATTCACTTAATGTTATTATAAGGATATTGAAAGCTCGATGGCGTAGTTGCGCGTGTCATTCTAACCGTACACGCAGGTTAAGCAGCGTCGGATGAAGTAAGGGTTGATGTAGTAGTAGTATGATGAATTTACGTCTAATGTACCTTTAACAAGTTATTCAAATAACTGATTTGAAAAAATCGTAAATACAATTTATTACATGGTTAGTATTTCATTCCATTAGTGAAAAAAAAAATACTTATGGAATATTCTCGATGTCAAATAAAAGAACCTTTATGAGGTTCAAAATTAACCAGTTGAGAATGCGCAAGCTTGCATTGCCAGAGGAACACCTGGCTCGTCAATTATATAACAATTCAATTTTTTTTTAATTTGTCGGCCATTTTGACCATGTTCCTTAAGAGATAGGAACGGTGTTCCTGAACATTCCTATTCTACTTTTTTATGCTGAATCCGAATCTGAAGTCAAAATTCAAATATTCTAAAAAAAGCGACAGACAAATACACAGACAAACGCACAGACAAACATAGATTTCATATAGGAACGGTGTTACTGAAAATTAAATGAATTATGGCGTAATTGCGACCACTGCGCAACCACTAGTACAGATAATTATACACACCCCTAAACAACCGACAGATCCAGCAAGACACGAAATTTAATATAGCATGTCCGCTGTCACTTTGAGTATGTAATACATTAATTATATTTATGAGTAAGCATTGACAATCCAATCGTGGATAACATTTTTAAAAATATGTTGTCATAAAGCAATCTAATTTACAAATTGATAGAATTAGATCTTTTTTTACAATCTGACGAGTGTTAGGACAAAGTATGCATTATCAGTTCTTATTTACATTAAAAAGTAATAACGAAATATTCAATCATTTCTTAGGACTAAATTAGCATTTCAGGTTTCGAGACGTGACGTAGGTATGTACAGCTATTTTGTCAAATTATAAGAGAATAAATTACTAATGCCAAATTTGTGATTTAATTAATGCTGGAATAATAATACACTTGCACTGTATTTTGCTTTGAATATTTGTATTAGAGATTTATTTTTGAAATTTTAAATAGAATAATCGTACATTTTTATGTACCTATTTATTACACAAACGGCTTGGCAACATACAGCTTGGTAAAAAAGAGTTTGCCATGGTGACAGCTGGAATTAATTTTTTTTTAATGGCAACACTACTTTCCTGTCGGATTTATGATCGTTTCTTGATTATACACACCTACCTAATGTCATAAATGATCCTTATCAAAAATTGTAAAAGTAATAAAAGTATCACTATCGTTTTGGTCGTCGTCTAAAAGGTGACCATATATATGACAGTAGCGCTCTCATTTTTGGCAAACTCTTTTTTGCCAAGCTGTACTTACTTGTATTTTTTTTATACAACGTCGGGAGGCATACAAGCATATGACCCACCTGATGTAACGCTGTTACCGTAGCCTATGAACGTTTGCAAAACATTAAGTATCAGCCTCGCGATGCCGCCTATGCTGCTAACACAGCAACTCCTTAGGGGCTCACTCACACGGAGGAACACAAAAACTCTCTAGGGAGTTGTTACTTGACTGCGGTTTCTTGTGAGGTGGAGGTACTTACTTCCCCAGACGGCCTGCTTTGATGTGTCCTACCTATCTCAAACATTAAATAATTACAAGTCATTTCATTGAACTAGTTAATTCTCTAATAGTGTATATACAGTGCTCCATTCATATATGAACGTGTAAATAACCTACACGACCGTTTTTATTGTGTAAATTAGCATTTTTAGGGATCTACAGAGAAACCTATATTGACAATATCAAATAGCAAAACCTTATCTAAATACAAAACTTGATCCAAATTGTTAGAGCCTTTTCCGAGATTCACATATATATATATGTATATATCAAGTGCGAATTTATTTGCACACAGACGGTTCTGCACTTCTACACAATAACAGTCTGATTCTCTTTACAATAATATGTTATAAATAAAATATAAGGCTATTTTATGTTTTTTTAGCTCATAGCCCATATTCATTCGGGCGGTTCTTATTATCTGTTGTTGTTTTATTTTAGTTATTATCACGTCACAAATTGTATACGTGTATGGTACACGAGGCCCCGCCAACGTCTTCGGGGCCCAAGCCAACCTGACCTGGAAGTCGGTGCACCTTCTGATCAATGAAGGAGGCTCTGGCGCGAGCTTTCTCTTCTGGGTTAGAGGTCAAACGGCAGTCGCTCCCGCAAAAGCTATAGTATTAAGCCAAATCCAAAAATTTATTTTTATTTATTTTGGCACATACATACTAGTTTGACGATTGGACAGCACCGTTTTTACGTAAAGCACAAAAAAAATATACAGATATCCTCTTCTAATTTTTATTTGCAATGAAATCCTCTATAATAACAATTTTCTAATAATCTTTCAACTCGTTACATATTAGCCTTTCCAGATAGGACCGGTGGACGAGTAGGCACGGCCAGCGTAGGCTAAGAGTGAATCTTTGATTACGGTACTTACTCTAAACATGTGCTTAGTTATAATTAGATCTGAGAGGTCTATCACGTTTTACATTAGACTCAATATAACCGGGTTTAACACCGTCTAAATAAATAAAGGCAGAGACTTTTGATGATACAACCGTATTAGTTAGAAACATTCCCTTATTAGATACAATCACGATTTTTTTGTCGTTCGTAAGTCGTATCATGCTTAGAACGTTATTTTTCTACCTTTTGGCACGAACATTATATACAGTGATAAAAAATAAAGGTCTATATGAGCTCATAAGCGCAAGTTTATTTCGAAGTACAAAATGAATTTACTGAATATGAACAAAACAGGAACAAATATATAATAATAGCTGCGCCAACAGTCAAGTGTAACAACCGCGATACAATACGGGGCGAGATGAGGTGAGGCAGTGTGCCGACAATGGAACGCGACGCGGCGAGAGCGATATGAAATTTCATTAACGAGGGTCGGCTCGACGCCGCTCTCCACAAGACGCCGGGCAAACAGCGCGCGTGAACCCACGAATAATTCACACGCGAGCCCTACAAATAACGGGCCCCGGAGCCCCCCACCAACCCCCCGACCCCTGCGCCGGCCGCAAACTGAGTTATTTATCGCCCCCGCCTGCCGACCCGCACGGGGACAGGAAATACCCGCACGTATTTTTACTGCCGGCTTAGACCGCGCGAAACACAAGCGACGCCGGAGACATCTCTCGGGGGGTGAGGACATTGTAAAGTTGTAATTGTCTACGCCAAGGTTTATCCGTCTCGTAGAAATCAATGTATGGCATTCCACGCTTTTTTACCAATTTTTTGATGTTTACTCCTTAAGAAACGGTCTGGCCCGGTACGGAAATTTTATGAGGAGTAAAATCAAGTGAAGGCATTTACAAAAAATTATTCCCTTACACTCGTCCGATTAAAAAGATACAAACATATATATCTGTAGGATTTAACGTGTGAGAGAGTGAGATAGAAGTAAATATAGGATTTAACCGAGATGTTTTTATACAATGTCGGAAGGCATACAAGCATACGGCCCACCTGATGTAAAGCGGTTACTGTAGCCAATGAACGCTTATAATACATTAAGTATCACTCGCGCCATGCCTTCTCTGCTGCTAACAGCTTTTGGCGCTTACTGGTGACACAACAACCCTTCTAGGGAGTTGTTATATGGCTGCGATTTTCTGTGAGGTGGAGTTACTTCCCCAGACGGACTGCTTTGATGCGCCCTACTTCTCTTAGAACATCCAGCCCAAGACAAACAGACATGTGGATGCACACAAATATTTGTCTTGAGTGGAACTCGAACCCACGAGCGTCGGTGTCAAAGTCGCGTCATTCACGACTATGCCACCGAGCTTGTCAAAATGAGAATGAGATAGAAGGCATTATACAGTGTTTATGACAGGGTCCGAGTGTTGAGTTTGTGTGTTAGTATGTGTGTGCGCGCGCCTGTGTATTACAAAGCTTGGTATATTTTACGTATATTTTTAAGCACTATTAAACAAATCGTCAAGTGATTAAAGTTGAAAAAACATTGCAAAATATGGACGAAATTGATTCGTGTGGCAATGAAAAAGAATCCGAAAACCACGTGGACGAGGTTAATTGGTAAGCCTTATAGTTCACATTTATGAATAATATAAATTTTATTCTTATTATTGTAGAAGGTGCGTTCATTGACTCCCTTTTTATGCGATATATATTATAACTAGCTGTGCCCGCGACTTCGTCCGCGCGGAATAGTTATTTTTTTATTATCTATTTAAATTAATGAAAATAAATGAAATTTCAAAATAAAAGTAGCCTAAGTTACTCCTTATTACATCAGCTATCTGCCAGTGAAAGTCCCGTCAAAATCCGTCCAGCCGTTTCAGAGATTACCCGGAACAAACAGACAGACAGACAAAAATTGTAAAAAACATATTTTGGTATATGTACCGTGTACACTAAATGCATTATATGGATATATACACGGTACATATACCAAAATGAATATTTTTACAATTTTTGTCTGCTTGTCTGTCTGTCTGTTTGTTCCGGCTAATCTCTGAAACGGTTGGACCGATTTTGACGGGACTTTCACTAGCAGATAGCTGATGTAATAAGGAGTAACTTAGACTACCTTTATTTTAGAAATTTTATTTATTTTTATTAATTATTAATATGAATAAATAATAAAAAAAAACTATTCCGCGCGGACGAAGTCGCGGGCACAGCTAGTATATTATATAGTTCGTAAGGAGTAAACACCAGTCGTGCGGAGCTCACACGCACACACACACACACTTATTTCTTTACGATAAGTTGGAAGGCATTTTTTTCTTCACTTTTCGGATCACAAAGTGGACGTGTTGTGTTGTGTGTGTAAGCAAAGAAATTAACTAGGGTTAAAGTTAAAAAGGCTGGGTATGTAACTTCGAAAGAAACTTTGATATTAATTTCAGCAATCCAACCTAGGTTTGCTTGGTACCTATCTCTCACCACAAGGCGTCATGGTCTTCATTTGATTGATGTTAGTGGCCATTGTGACCATCTAAATGTGATTGATGTGACAAGTCACTAATTGATATCCAACTTTAAATAGCAGTGTAAATTTTATTATAATAATAGTAACATTTATTTTTATTGTATATGAACAGGTTTTATATCTTAATTAGAAAACAAAAAGCAAGAGAATCTAATTAAATTAATTAAAATACATTTATTCGGAATATGGGTACATAATTATAGTGTTGGAAAAATTTGTCATAGAACTTAGCCATATTCTACCAAAAGGCATGCAACATTTCATATTAAAATTAGACATATCCAATGTCAACCAAATACAGAATCATTAAATTATACATAAAGATTATTAAATCAAGATTAGATGTCATCACAATCAATTTAAAATAGTGCAATTATAAATTAGATTTTAATATAAGCACATTTTCAAAATGACATATTATTACATTGATATAAACTAATATTTACATATGCTGACACTCAATGACGCACAAAATATAATTTGTATATTTGGCTGGATGGAACACAAAATAATGATAAAAGGAGTCAAAACTTTTTTGTATTAATATGTTTGATAGCCTTTTTAATATTTGCCTTGTTTTAAATTAACCTAAGAGTACGTACATAACGTGTTAGATAATTATTATAATTACCATAAACCTTTTTATTAAATGAACAAGTACTTATTAACCTTTCTTCTACACTATACAACTATTTTAATTTTATCATCTGAAGATCGTATTGAAAATACGGTACTTTTCAATTCACTTAAATGGACATCTCTATCACAGGTCTTACAGGTAGTTGCACAAATAAACATTACTTAAAATAAACGACCAATCACTTGCACCGCTTTTTAAACTGCAATTCGAATGAATGAATGAATACCGACTAAAACTAATCGACCCTCTGCAACCTACAATTAAGCGATGCTTATATGCATACAATTTAGGCGGGTTACGTTAGGCAAGCGGTGCTTCTAAAACCTAAACACTCGCATATATTTTTATAGACACATTTTTGCAGGTAAAACACTAACAATTGGTGCATATTTTAAAAACGAATATCATGTATTGTTACGTGTTTTCGGAGTTGTATTTATGGTTATTATATTGTAGACAATACTATTTTTTTTTATACAACGTCGGGAGGCATACAAGCATACGGTCCACCTAACCTGTAAAGTGACTACTGTAGCGTATAAAAGTTGGTAATTTATTGCGCGAGTATTTAATGTATTGCAAGCGCTTATAGGCTACGGTATCCACTTTACATCAGGTGGGCCGTATGTTTGTATGTCTTCGACGTTGTATAAAAAAAAAATACAGTAACTGTTCGTCTGCATGTCACTTTAATGTTTGTTTCTTGTGTAGGTATGAGGCATATTAATAAAATAAAATAGCATGAAATAAAACAACATGAAATATGAAAGACCATAGGCATTAATCATACTATTTAGGGTCGGCATCGCAAAAGTAACTCCTCTGGTGTTGCAAATATCCATAGGCTACGGTATTTACTTACTTACCATTAGGCAAGCCGTACGTATGTTTCTCATCGGAGAGGTGTAAAAATATGCTTAAAATATACTACGACACGTGAAGCTATTACAAATTTCACTTTTACTGCTACGACATAAGATGCACGGGTGTATGTCTTGGTGTGTCGTAGACTGTACGTAAAAAGGTATCTATATCTTTCAGGATCCCTGAAATAATTACTCTTTATAAAATTTAATATAGGAACAATACACAAAAATAGAAATCTAGAATAAATTTTTCCAATTTGCAGGAACCCTCATCGCGCGAATCCGACTTACGCTTGACAAATTTTAATTATGATATAACTTTATTTCATTTCTTTGAAAGAGTGTCACGGTGTAAAATTTTATAGAGTACCTATAAATTAATTGAAGTGAGGTGGTAAAATTACCATATTCCGCCATTAAGTAATTACGTGTTCGCATTTAACTAACTTGTCACGTAACGTTTTTAACTCCACCAGCCCGGGCGGCGCGGGGTCGTGCCGGCGCAATTTAAGGAAGGAAATCGACTTATTTACCTCCACACACGATAAGTGATACAATGTGGCTGGTTGTTTCTGTGCGGTATTATCGCTGTATTGTGGTCTGGATGCATGTTTGTCAGGCAATTAGTGGCTTAGGTAGCACTCCCGCCGCAGGAAACGCGCCTTCGGTTTCTCTGAACTACAAACACAAAATTAATGCTATTATTTTCGCCGTAATTAACATTGCATTATTATTAAACTCACTAAAGGAAAACAGTGCATCCAGACCGAGTTGTGACGTCATCATTTATAATACAAAGTATGTAATACCTATAGTTACTCTAGCGATGGGTACAGTATAGCATTATAAGTTTACAATATGCTTACTATGTAGTTTCTTTTCGTGGGGTTTCCGTTATCGCGTCGTAATAAAGAAGCCTATGTTCTTCCCATGGCCTAGTTCGGGTAACCTCTTTACCGAAGTTTCGGTTTAGGCAATAAATGGAGACAAAGCGATAAACAAAAAACCTAGTCGTACTTTCGTGTACTAAAATCGTTGCAGAACCAACTTGGTACATTTTACTTCTTCTGCGACTGACGTCAGACCCCTATAACCCGAAGGAAAATACAGATCTTTCTTCACGTCTTTCGAAATATGTTTTCTTGGACTTGCAGGTTTCCTCGATGTTTTCATAACATATATAAGGCATTCAAGGTCGGCAACGCATGAGTGACACCCCTGGTGTCGCAAATGTCCATAACTTACCATCAGGCATGGTTTAGCTTAGTGGTATATTAAAAACCGAAGACCTGAATTTAATGGACCTCAATACATGCCACAATTTGAACCGTGGACTAGACCAGTGGATAAAGAACCGCCCTATTGAGTAATTAGTCAATAGGATGGTTCTTTGTCCACTGGACTATCACTGCTCAATAAATTCATATCATTCTGCCTGTCGAAAACCGCTGTTTGCGGAATTACAGAATCGATTTTGATGAATATTCGCTCGGTAATAGTTGACACCGAGTGAATTTTTAGGCAAATTATTATGCCCAAAAATGTTTAAAGTATTACATGAAACATCAAGATTAACGCGGGCAGTCGGCTATAATATAATATTAGTGTGGATCCTTGTTTAGTAAAGAATTAAACTTTTACTGGATTAATTGAAGTTAGGCACCATCAACCTTGGATCTAAAGCCAACTAGACACGTGGCTTTGTTGACACAAAGGCAACGATCGCTAGGAAGCGCAATCATCGAATGGAGAAGTGCCAATCCTTCCAAGTGAATGGCGAATCTCGTAGTATATAGTCAGTGTGGAGATCGCCAGTTATCCTATGTCATCGAATAGCTTCTTGTTTGTTTTATCTTTATTGTATTCTAGCTGAAGCCCGCGGCTTCGCACGCATGAGATTTAAACTTTTAGTAGCCTTTATTTCTCAGTAGACCTGAAATTCATGTGTTAAAAAAAACAAAGGTCAAGATAGATGCAACCATAGCGCGATTAAATTTTTATACAGCGCCATCTATTGACCTTTACGAGAGGCAACATATATTTATTTTATTACATAAAAATTGCGTAGTTATTTATGTCATAAAAAATACGTATTCTGTGAAAATAATAAAAACAAAATTACGAAGTCCCCCGAAGGAGACGATATTTCCCCCTAATTTTAACAGTTTTCATTTTTTACGCAGGAACCCTAAATATTTACGGGATAAAAAGTACCCTATATTCTGCTCTGAACAGTCCTCTACCTACCAGTGAAAATCCCGTCAAAATCGGTTCAGCCATTTTCGAAGATTAGCCCGGACTAACAAACAGACAGACAGACAAAAAGTTAAAAATGCATATTTAGGCTTTGGTAACGTGAAAATAATAATATGAGCTTAAGATAAAGGCTTTATTTAAAATCACAGACAGACACTTCAATATTATTGGCAGAGCTGCGATAGCCAGCGGAGCCACATTACCCTCAAAATTGTCGTTTGGGGTAGACTGATGTCATCCAGCTAGCGTTTAGACGGTAATAGTGAGAAACTCCAAAATCGACACACTAATAGCTAACATATTGTAGTTTTGTATCCTTTAATTTGAAATTTAAATGTTCGTTGGTGAGGAAGAACGGTCCAAAATCGTTCCAATTAGAAAAAAAAAACATATGGGAAAACGTATGGCCGGCCACTCTGCAGTGCAGAGTCTGCACTGCACTCCCATCAACAGAAAAAGTA
This sequence comes from Pyralis farinalis, assembly GCA_947507595.1. Lineage (NCBI taxonomy): Eukaryota > Metazoa > Arthropoda > Insecta > Lepidoptera > Pyralidae > Pyralis > Pyralis farinalis. The sequence continues at coordinate 22,492,878 of OX382274.1, forward strand.
ACAGCACTCGTCGCTAGATGTCGTACAGGGTTCCATATATTTTTAAAAAATTAAAAAAATAAAAATAAAATATTTAAATATTTTTTAAATTTAAAAAATATCAGCTCTGCCTACACAGCTTGCTGTTATTTACTAGTTTATATGTATAAATAAAATAACAATGAAAAAAGTTAAAATGCAACACATAAATCAATGTACAAAGGCGAACTTATTCCTGTAAAGAATCTCGTCCAGTCAACCTGTGAGTGTCCGATTTATGTGTTCTGACAAATTTACTGTGTTATAATAAACAAATATAAAGGCAGGCAGAGAGAACCGAGCGCCACGTGACTCGATCCTTACATATCTCACTCGCTTCTTTAACATTCATTGCTTTTTTCATGCACGCTCGCCGGTTTCCTTCCTTACCTTCTGATAGAACACGACCAATTTGATCATGGTAGGTAAGTCTTGGCCTTCCTCGGCTCCTACATCCTTCCACTTTTGCATTGTATATCTGCTTCGTCATTCTTTCATCCTGCATTCTTTCTACATGTCCGAAACAAACGGAGCATGCCTCTTCTTATTTTAACACCGACACTCTCTTTCATACCAACTCTGCTTCTAACCTCATCATTGCGAATACGGTCTACAAGCGTTACGCCACAAATTTTGCGCAACGCTCGCATTTCAACCGCGTTTATCCTACTGTCATGTTCTCTATGCCATATCCAGCTCTCGCTTCCAAAAGTAAGCGTTGGGACCAGCACTGCACTGTGTATAGCCAGCTGCGCCTTCTGGCTCAGGTTTTTACCGCCAAGAAGTTTTCCCAACGCTCCATTCACACTATTCCCAGCACTCACTCACCTTTCCACATCTATGGTGTACCTTCCATCCCTGCTGAAAGCGCATCCAAGGTATACAAACTCATCCACTTGTTCCAATACTTCATCATCTACTGTAATCCTTATCTTTGTTTTCTTCGCATTAAATAGTAAGCCTTCCTTCATACATTCGTCTTTCATCATTGTGACTTGTGTTTGCAGTTCAGATGGTGTTTCTGCTAATAGGACGGCATCATCTGCATACAGCAGACAGTTCACCATTAGGTCACCCATGCGTAATCCTACATTCGTCGATCTTATTCTCTGTAGACAACTATCGAGATACAGAATAAACAGCCTAGCAGACAACATGCAACCCTGTTTGACACCAATTTTAACATCAAACCAGGGTGACATGCTGAGCAATTCGCACACATGCTGAGCAATCCTTGTAGGTGGACTGTACAGCACGGAGCAGTGAACCGTCAATCCCATATCTATATGCACCACAGTTCCCTTCGCACAACCCTATCAAATGCCTTCTCAAGATCCACAAAACTGCAGAAAACCTTCTGGTCTGTGGCCAGATGCTTTTCTACGATATTGCGGAGCGAGAAAACTTGATCCGTACATCCCCTTCGGTTTCGAAATCCTCCCTGTGCCTCTCACAGCATTTCGTCAGATTTCACCCTAATTCTCCTTTCAATTACCTTTCCATATACTTTTGCTGCTAAGCTGATCAAACTGATGGCCCTATAGCTGGCGCAGTCCATGCGTGATCCCTTGCCTTTATACAAGGGTACGATGACTGCGCGTCCCCAGTCCATTGGGACCCTTCCAGTTCTCAAGCATAGGTTGCATAAGTACCAGAAGGCGACCCGGACGTAAGTGTCACCTAGTTTGATCATCTCAGCTGTGATCATATTAATAATAATAATAATAATAAGCCCGCAGGGCAGCTTGTGGCGAGCTGTTGGTGCGTAACGACACCACGGGTACCCGAGTGCTCCAGAGAGTCGATCAGGGCCTTCGTCTCCGGCGTGTCTTCGTCGGTCGGAGTGGAAAGTCAAGAAGGCCCGCAGGACTCTCAGCTCTGGCTTGCCTTCATTGGCCGTCCAGAGAGGAGTCGATAGAGTATATTGCTCTAGCAGGTGATATACTCCAGGGGTGGAAGTGTTAAAGGGCATAACGCCGCGAGTAACTTCGGAGAAAGCGCAGCACACCTCTCGACACCCCTGAGTCACTCACATCGGTGTTGCCCTCGGCCGACTTTCTCTGGCATTTCGGGGGTCCATCTAGTGAGTGGCGAGCCACCGCCTGCCAAAGTAACATCAGATAGGATAGTTATGGCAGGTGTCCGTCTCTCTTCTGTAATAGCCCAGTACTAATAATCCCTCCAGATATCATTTTAATAGCCCAATATTTTCCAACACATTTGCAATAGTCCCAATATCTGCCGTGACCTGGTTCATGGGTACATTGATATCCCCTGGAGAAGGTCACAGCGGGTATAATACATTACATCAATCTTTTCTAAGGGGCCTCTACGCGTTGGATCCATATCCCCGCACACGCCTATCAAAAGACCGGGGTTAACACCCGTGATGAAAGAAAAAAATAATAATAATAATAATAATAATAATATCATTTTAATAGCCCAATATTTTCCAACACATTTGCAATAGTCCCAATATCTACCGTGACCTGGTTCATGGGTATATTGTTACATTGATATCCCCTGGAGAAGGTCACGGCAGCTATACAACATTACATCAAACTTCTCAAAGGGGCCTCTACGCGTTGGATCCAAATCCCCGCGCACGCCTATCAAATGACCGGGATATACCCGTGATATAGGATCTATAACATAATAATAATAATAATATAACCCGCAGGGCAGCTTGTGGCGAGCTGTTGGTGCGTAACGACACCACGGGTACCCGAGTGCTCCAGAGAGTCGATCAGGGCCTTCGTCTCCGGCGTGTCTTCGTCGGTCGGAGTGGAAATCCAAGAAGGCCCGCAGGACTCTCAGCTCTGGCTTGCCTTCATTGGCCGTCCAGAGAGGAGTCGATAGAGTATATTGCTCTAACAGGTGATATACTCCAGGGGTGGAAGTGTTAAAGGGCATAACGCCGCGAGTAACTTCGGAGAAAGCGCAGCACACCTCTCAACACCCCTGAGTCTCTCACATCGGTGTTGCCCCCGGCCGACTTCCTCTGGCATTTCGGGGGTCCATCCAGTGAGTGGCGAGCCACCGCCTGCCAAAAATAACAGTCAGATATGATAGTTATGGCAGGTGTCCGTCCCTCTTCTGCAATAACCCAGTACCAATAATCCCTCCAGACCTCATTACAATAGACTAATCATTTCCTATACATTCGCAATAGTCCCAATACCTGCCGTGACCTGCTCATAGATATATGGTTCTATCGATATTTTTAGGAGCGGGTCTCGGTGGGTATACAACATAACATGAATCTTCTTAAAAGGGCCTCTACGCGTTGGATCCATATCCCCGCGCACGCCTATCAAATGACCGGGATAATACCCGTGAATAAAAATAAAATAATAATAATAATAATGTTTATTCAGAATCAGTTTACATATTTAGAAACCAGTGATTGGCGCTTCCTTTTAGGTGATGTAATACCTGTGCCAGGAGGCACCGCTCTTCCATAACACGTTTTACATTGACTATATTTAAATAAAATTAGGTAACTTAATTATACATTATTAGAGTGACAAAAAGATTGTAGTTTGTGCGGATATTGTGTGTGTTTGTGTGTGTACCTGTGGGTGGGTGTGTGTGTGTGTGTGTGTGTGTGTGTGCGTGTGTGTGTGTGTTAATTCCCACAGACTTTCCATTTTTCAAACTTCGTATCGACCATTCAATCTCATCCATAGCCGACGCCGTCAACGTGGAGTGAGCATCAGACTCACTCTCATTGTCAGCGTCCGAGGCATATATATACATTTCTTCAAAATATTCACTCCACCGTTCTAACACTTCCTGAGTGTTTGCAAGAATGATACCAGCTTTAGACTTCATCTTGTTCATACTGGATGCCGACGAACTACCCTGAGACTTCTTTACCTCCCTACAAAAGAGATTGGTATTTGCCTCGAAGTTTTTCGTCAGCCTTAATCTCTTCCTCATTCATAATTTGTCTTTCACGCTTCTCTTTCACTAAAGCCTTGGTTTCGTTCTTGCATAGACGGTACATTTTTTTCTTCTTCTCTCTCATACTTTCATTTAAGAGCAAAGATGATGCATAATCTAGCCACGCTTTCCTCTTTCTTGCTACGGAGGATTCAACCTCCGCATCCCACCAGGCATCTCCTTTCAATGTTGTATGCCTCTTTGCGCATCCACATGCTTCTTTTGCACTATCCACCATACTTTCTTTCAGAACTTTCCAGCAATCATCCTCATCTAAGTCGGAATCATCTACATCTGACTCAGATGTACATACATACGTTCTCCTTACACTTTTATCTTGCAATTTTTCACTCCTTATCCTTTCATGATCTCCGAAAGGGACACGCACTCGCCAATGCCTCCACTTCTTGAAAAGTCCCACAAACCAGCTTACCAATACTTAATATTTCGGAGACGTCAATCAATTATAATCAATTCAATCACACTTTTTTGGCCATTCCGTCTCCATGTATACGTGTGAATATCCTTGTGATGAAATAAAGTATTCGACCCGAGGAGGTTTCATTCCATAGATAAATCTAGAATCGACTTACCTGCTTCGTTCACTCTCTTATCTCCATAGGGACCAGTGCAGCTTCATAGCCGTCTCGTTTGGTCCCAACCCATTCATTGAAATCTCCACACATAATCACTCTTTCATTCCCTTCAGCTAAATCCAGAACATCCCTCACAGACTCCCTAAAAACTTCTCTAGTTCTTGGGCACACGCTGAGCTTACGGGAGCGTATTCTGCAACCAGAAATACTCGCGTGATGCCCAGTTTTATACGAACCCGGAGAAGTCTGGCCTAGACTTCTCCGGGTTCGTATAAAACTATCAAACAGTAATCTTTCACACCAGAGGCTAAGCGACAGGAGAGTATGACACCTACACCAGCACTGGCATGATCGATCCGGTCTACACCAGACCATAGGGCCATCATCCTACCGGGCAGATCATCGGTGTCGCTCCCCTTGCGCTTAGTCTCTATCACACACAAAGCATCTAAGCGTCTCTCATTCATTACGTCCATTAGCTTGTTAATCTTATCACTCAATCCACCTCTTACATTCCACGTGCCTATGCAGCACTCGGCTCTCCTCGATCCGCCGGAATTAGCGCTGCGGTGGGTGGCGGCCCCCACTGCCGCATGCACCTATTTTTGTGCCGACGGGGGCGGATCGGTGCCCGACGCCTCCGTAACGCGCACATCAGTGCGTTTTCGGTCCAGAATTTCAATCTAGTCGATTGGCAGGTGTCGCGAAAGAGCACGCTTCTGGCACATGACCCCCACCCCATAGTAATAAATGTCAAAAGAAATAATAAAAAGTAAATAGTGACATCTACTTTCAAGAAATAATAAAAATTAATATAAAAGTAATCTGAAGCACCAAGATCATCGTGAGAATTTTTCAGAACCAGTTCAACGATTTAATGGTGGGAGACCACTTAATTTGCAAAGAGAGTGTGTTTCCCAATTTTGCAGCATGGACCGAGAAAGGTAGGCCACATTAGGGTAATCTAACAGGGGAATCAGAAGGGATCGGTATTAAGTTCCAATTGATGAATATTTTCCAAATCAGAAATTGTTGTTTGTTTAGTGAGTCGATTAAGACTGACAGGAGGGGTATGTATTATAATGACGAACTTTAAAATATCGAATTTTATAAGGCCTATGAACGGAAGGCCGAATATTAAAAAGTCGAATGTTTATTTGACCGAAAGCGTAAAATACCGAAAGTCAAAAAATCCTGAAACCTAAAATCCCGAAGATTTATATGGTAGTGTAATACTATAATAAATATACGACATATCATATAGCTACCATTTGCTCTAATAACAAAATTTGATAGTGTTAACATCAAGAGTACTTACGTATTACAAGCAGTCCGACATTGCTGGGTTAGGTTAGGTTAGACTTGTGACCATCAAAAGCCGAGCGAGTGAGGCTCGACATGCGTTTGATCATGTTTCAATGTTATGGCAAAAGAACAGTATATGTACGGATGTGTAATATATGACATTATAATAAATCGCCTAAGTAAATTTCAATGTTCTAATTTAAGGGATTTTGAACTTTCGGTCATTTGAAAATAGACATATCGAGCTTCGGTATATCAGGGGGTATCGGTATTACTTTCGGTATTGTGATTTTCGATGTTTTTAACGTCGGTATTTTAGTTGTAGGTATATCGAATTTTGGACGTTATGATACGTATCCGGCAGGAGCGTGGACTAATGCATGCTAAAGTAAGATTTAGTTTTTTCATACAGAATAATAATTTTGCGGGACCATAAAACTGATCAGCGACACAAAACTAAATCAAGGTAAACCACGACGACTCGACACATTCTTGTAAAGGGTGAATTATTTTATCTTGCCTTACATATTTAAAAAACAAAATCCTATTGCTTTTCATGTCTGATTATTTGTTCAGGAACACCGTTCCTATATGAATTCTATATGTTTGTCTGTGCGTTTGTCTGTCGCTTTTTTTCGAATATTCGAATTTTGACTTCAGATTCGGATTCAGCATAAAAAAGTAGAATAAAAATGTTCAGCAACACCGTTCCTATCTCTTAAGGAACATGGTCAAAATGGCCGACAAATAAAAAAAAAACAATTGTTATATACTCGTAATTGACGAGCCAGGTGTTCCTCTGGCAATGCAAGCTTGCGCATTCTCAACTGTTTTTTTTTTACTTTTGATCTACTAGCGTTTCGGTAGGGATCGTTTGTGGAAAAGAAAAACTAAGCGTGAGGCTGTGTTAGCAGCAGAGGAGGCATCGCGCGAGTGATACTTAATGTATTACAAACGTTTATGGGCTACGGTGCGCCCCACCTCTCTTAGAAAGCTTGACTTCTGGTGGGCCGTATGCTTATATGCCTATCGACGTTGTATAAAAAAAAATACATGATAGTAATAATATGATTTAATTAGTATAAATATATGCGGGTCGTGCCTTCTCTTTTCGAATCCTCTAGATATTTATTGACCTCATAAGTATAATATAATGGTTAACTAGGTACATAGTTCTAAAATATATGCCTCATCTACCCACTGCCAGCAAGGGCTGAACTCTATGGGCAGAACTGTTTCTGGAAATATTTATTTATTACTGCAAATTATTATGCATTTAAGATTGTCACCGTATTTTGAAAACGACTTTATATTCTTACGAGCATACACAATGTTTTCATATATACACCGAGAAGTGCCACTGAGAATATTTATTACTTTGAGACGTTCCCTTACTACCTAATTCCCTGGAGTCCATGTTATAAATCGACCAGATGGCTCTCTTTTGTAAAATAACAATGGTTTCAATATAAGAGGCTTTTCTCCACAACAGTAGTTATACCGTAATACAATGTTGCAAAAATTGCTAAAATAAACTAGACGCGTAGTGAGTACGTTTGTCCGTCAATTGCCTAATTCTCCTAAATGTATAGGTAGTTACATATGTGGCGGAGATGCGTTTACTGACAAGTTTATTAATGTGGGGGCGACACTCCAGTATGGAATCTACAGTAACTTCAAGACATACCTACATCATTGTTATTTTTATTTATTAGATACTAGCTGACCCGGCGAACTTCGTACCGCCTCAGGATCAATAAATGGTGTGTTAACTTATTAGATGGTATAAATTCTTTTAATACTTATTATCCTATTCCGGACGAAGACAAATCCAAAAACACAAAAATCATAAAAATCGGTCCAGCCGTTCTTGAGTTATAAATGGTGTAACTAACACGACTTTGTTTTATATATATAGATTCTCGATGAGAACTTCATTAACAGAAGTTACATTTGGGACACAAAATTTCGTATATTGGGGTTTTGGCTGAATTTAATAAAGAGCATGTGGACGAATTTAAGATGGCAGATGTTTACATTGTCTATATTATCATAAGTATATTAAAAATCAAAGAGGTATCATAAGCAAATAGTACTACATATTTTTTTCCATCATGTAGGTATCACTTAAATATTCTAAATTTGAAAAGGGGCCCAAAATGGAACACTGGACTATCACTGCTCAATTTCAACAATTGTGCCTTTAGATTCAACACTATTTATATCTACATTCTGCTTTCTGTCGCTTAAACAAGAAGCATGCAATTTCCGGGCCCCTGTAACTCTCTAATAGTACACCGTGAGCAATTATGTCGGCACGGTTAAAAGCTTTGGAGTGATCGCAGAAAACCGTGATAGTATCCCATGATATTTCTCTTTTGTATTGTACCTGAGTATAAGTGTACCGAAATAGTAAAGGGTATAATAACATGTGTGGGCACCTCACAAACTTAATTAAAACGTTTGTTTAGGCTGCTAGGGAGTTAACAAGTTGACATTTTGTAGTTCATTGTATTTATACCAGTATATAAAGTTATTATGATTTTTTGATTTATAGTCTAACTAGAGGTCCGGATTCGCCCAATAAAAATAACTGCCAAGTGTTATGCTATTGACTCAATATTATAGACAAAATATTTTTATATACATTCCCCAATAATCTTCTAAGTTCTTAACGTTTAAAAGTTTTAATTATTTCGCAAGTCTGAATATGTGTAAATTAAAAAAGCTCCACCCTTGGTTATACATTATCCTTTAATAACTCAGCAGCAACATGTGGACATGAGTTAAGGGAGTCAGTGAAAATGTAAGGGATAGTTATTAGTAGTCATCAAATAGACTTGCTACTTGTTTAACATCTGTTACAGTTTGATTATTGTGTTTAATAGAATACTCATTATCTTGCGGTTTATCTTTACCTGTTTCTTTTTTAACAATATCCCATACTGCCTTTATTTTATTTGTCGCCTGCTTAATTTTGTTTTTAAAATATATAAACTGTGCAACTTTGCGAAAATGTTGTATATTTTAGAAAAACTTGTATCATATTTAATAAATTCTGGGTCAAATCTATGTGGCTTTTGTCCATATAATTCAAACATTTTGTTTCTAGTTATTAATATACCTACAGTTGGCTAATCATTAAACTTAAATTTATTTATGGTATTAATCTTTTCAGGAACACCGTTCCTATATGAAATCTATATGTTTGTCTGTGTGTTTTTTTCGAATATTCGAACTTTGACTTCAGATACGGAGTCAGTATAAAAAAGCGTTCCTTGGCTTTGTGACATTTTTTTGTAATAATCATTGAACCGCCTCTAATCGAAGACTCTCTATTAAAGCGACTTACTATTTTATATTTATCAATTTCAAATAACAGTTCACTTTTGTTTAACCAGTGTTTAGTAAAACATAAAATATAAATATCATATTTTTCAAAAAATAATTGTACAATTTGTTCGCAGCCAGCATTCCTTGAATTCTGGTGAAATTTTGGTGTACAAAATTTAAATTTTGCTTTCCTTTTGTCCTTTTGAGTAGTTTAAATCTGCAGTGAAATCTATATACTTAATTACTTTTTAATTTACATTGTAAACTGTTTATGTTATTAATATTATAGGCCACGAAAGGGGCTATCTTATACCCACATTTCTTTGAAAGATAATATAATGTATCTTTAGTGAAATAAAAATCTATACAGATAAATAAAATTGGAGTGTCTGTTTGTAATATTAAAATAACCGCTTTTTATTAAATTTATATGTATGTAATTCACGGTACATATACCAAAGTATTTTTGTTTTTTAAATTTTTGACTGTCTGTCTGTTTGTTCCGGCTAATATCTGAAACGGCTGGACCGATTTTGACGCGACTTTCACTGGCAGATAGCTAATGTAATAAGGAGTAACTTAGGCTACTTTTATTTTAGAAATTTTATTTATTTTTATTAATATAAATAAATAATAAAAAAATAACTATTCCGCGCGGACGAAGTCGCAGGCACAGCAGCAATAAAATTATATAAGTAAAATTATTAGAGTCAAAAAATATAAATTTGTCATTATGACTACATGTCAAATCATATATCTTGTAATGTTAGTAATTATTTTTGGTGACTGGTAAGTAAAATATGTGCGCATAATAATATATTATTAACCTCTGGTACAATTTATCTAATGCATTAGTAATATCTTTTTTTGGATTCCTAAACTATTTCCTATTAATAGAACAATGGTAGTATTGTCATCGACCTGCGTATTCAAATTTTCTAGGTTACAATCTATTTTGTCAGAGAATACAATGGCTTTACTCTTAGAAACTGAACTGCTGGCACAAGTATGTACCTGAATTTAGATTATTAAATTTTTTAGTTGAAAATATGCAGAAAGACATTAAATTAAATTTTGTTTACAATTTCTTTAGGTTTGGTGACTTGTGGTATTAGGAGACCACGTTAAAATGTAATAAAAATTTATGGTTGTTCACAGTAAAATTTTCTTTTTAATAAGTTTTCGCATATTATAATAACTTTAGAGAACAATAGTTTTACTTAAATTATATACATTGTCTCACAAAAGATACCTGCCGGCACACAACTTGGTGTGTACCAAGTTGAGAGTTGTTATTAAAGAAAAATAAATAATAAATTTATCGCATAATTCTATTTTTTATACACTCACGGAAGGCGTACAAGCACACGGCCTACCTGATGTAACGTGGATACCGTAGCCTATGATCTCTTGTAATACCTGAAGTTACGCTCGCGCCACGTCACCTCCTGTTGTTAACACAGTAACTTCTTAGAAGTTCTTACTGATAACTTCAATCACTCGTAGGAATACAATTATTCTTTAGGAAGTTGTTATTTATTTATTTAATAGGTGCATATAACAGAGTGTTAACTATATTAATTTTACAAATAGAGATAATGTTTCGTGCAAGCTAACCCTCCAAAAACACATGCACACATCATGATCGATTCACATTGCAGTAAGTACAGTTGTTATTATCAATGTTTATTACAAACAAAGAATTGTGAACTGTCAATTTAAGGCGACACATCGAAAAATTAGACCAACTTTCATCGAATAGTATAGGCTAATGACTAAACTGACGGATCTAAGATTTTAATATAAATAACTTCATTTCTTTATCTTGAATTTGCTTGCTCAAATACGCGATTGTGTAAAATTGATTCGATAATAATTACTTTCGAAAACACCTCCTGAAATTCATTATTTTTGAAATTACAACGAAGTTGTTCTGTTTATACGCTTCAAAATTACTTAAATCTATTAGTAATATCTATGTTTATAATATGGTTGCTGCATATTTTGATAAGTGAAACATGAAATTTTTTTAAAATATTTTAAGTTTCTGACAATTTCTAAGCGATCACATTCGTCTTGGGTGCTACGTGTTTTCGACCTTATTGTGCGGTAATGAGGATTATAAACGCGTTGACTAACTACATCGAGCCAGTCCGGCTGCAGCCCGCTTCGAGGTGAGACCTATGTCGACTGTCTGCTCGAGCTCGCTCAATTTTACATCGCGACACCGAAGTTTTTATAATTAATAGTTGTAAATATTCAATATTATAGTATTTAGCGTAAGTGTATTATTATTAGATATAAGTAGTAAATAATATTATAGGTTTATATATATTTATTATACTGTTGTAATAATGGGGAACACTAAAAAGAAAATATATAGAATAAAAATACAAAGAAAATGTTCGTAGAATGGCGGAGGCGAACAAGCCAAGGTATTTATTTTTTTTAATTATTATATTCATTAAACATATTATAATAACATTGTGTAGACATATTTCTAGTTTTTAGAACAGTTCCTAGGTATGGTTGGCCCAAGCTATTTAATTCCTCTTCAAACTTTTTTTTAATTTTGCTTACTTAATAACTATATAAAACTGCATTAATTAAATAAGAGTTATTTTTTGCAGGAATAAACAGTAACATTTGATAATTGGTATACATTATCCACAGGCTGACCGCGTACCTATATAGGACGTCAAACTCCTATTATATCCATTATAATCTGACCGACCTCCGACTTAGAAGTTGTACGTCGGTGGAGGTCAGGTTACGTTGGAAATTTATACCAATAAGGTTCGCGCTCTCAGCACATAGCAACCAGTGGAGACTCTTTATTTCTTTGTATTAAAATAAAAACTTATAAAATAGAATATTTTTGCTGTTTTGTTTTTTAGGAGAAACTTACTAAATAAACATATTCCACTAGAAGAATCACTACTCGATTTATATGCTACTTTAACGTAAGTGTCATACGGGACGACAAACTCATAGTAACCATTATAAGCTCACCGAACTCCGACTTAGACATTGTACGTAGGTGAAGGTTAGTTTACGTTGGAAATTTATCCAATCAGAAGATAGAAAACCAGTGGAGGTTTTTTTTTTTTTTTGTATTAAAATAATTACTAGTAAAATAGTATATTTTGATAGTTTTTAAAAAAACTCGGTATGTTTCATGTTAAAGAAGCGAGCGAGGTGTGTAAGTACCGAGTCATGTGGCGCTCACGAGGGATTTAGCGTGAAGATATAGATAGATAGTATACTTATACCCATGGTACTCGTGAAAACAAATAATATTTACTATGAACCAACACTGAAAACACAAAAAAATCATCTATTCTATACATTGTGGTTAGTATTGAACTATTGTACGGATTAGATTTATTTTGCAACATCAGAGATGGTCCTGGTTCTTTCTTCTTGAGAGTTTAATAAATAACAAGGAAACGTACAACCATAGATAACAGAAATAACGGGAGATGTGACGAGGGGGCGTGGTTGGTGTCGCCGCAAAATGCTCAAAACGAGAACATTGCCAAGAACAGCTAGTTAGTTGCAATCAAGTTCGATTGAGATACGTTGCTCCTTGTTTTAGCAAAATGCCAAGTTGTGCTGTTGCAATTTGCAAAAATAGAAGTGCAGTGGTTAACTTTAAATCAAATGGAATCACTTATCACCTGTAAGTACAAATAATATTACGTTTTATAAGCATAAATACAAAATTAATTTCAAAAATTCTCCGACGCCATTTCTACCCGAACCTTACCACGATGCAAATTTTAAATAATCAACATCTCATTCTTAAATCATACATTGCTTTTCTACCATTTCGCAGTCGCCACCGCTCGTTTCCCAACACGCAATGTAAAGCGAGTGATATTATTCGTTCACTGTGTGTGCAGTTTCGAGATACGGCCGCTTGTTTCTGCCGTTGGTTAGGGGTGCGCTTTGACTTCACTTTTTATCGATACGAAGTTTTATCTAAGACTGCTAGTATTAGATAAAAATTATAAGTCTTTACTGTAGTTACTATTTGTGGGCTATGGTACATAAAAACACAAATCTGTATGTGTGGAACTGGATATGTTAAGCAGGTATTAAACTTTCAGGAACATAATTATGCGCCTTTGTAGAATAGTACAGGTTAAAAGATGTACTTTAGAAGGAGTAATATTTTTTGCAACTGTTAAACACTACATAAATAAAAAGTATATAATACTCTGGACAACTTTTTTTTTATACGTACCACAAACTACTGGTGGCAAACAAACATAAGGGCCACCCGATGTAAAGTGGGCGCACGCGGGTGGGTGGGACGCACGAGTAACAGACACGCTTTGTAATGCTATAAAAGTGTCACTCGCGTGTCGTCACCCCCGCTGCCAATCCAGCAACTCAACTTCTTGTGACCTCACTAACTCGCATGAACTCAATCATCCTCCAGGGAATTGTTATATAGTATAGTGGGGTTGGCTTTGGCTCTAAGTTGACATTGATCCACTTACACCCCACAAATATTTTATTACAAACATTACACTTCTTGATAAATCATAGATCGATATAACGTTGTCAATATCGACAAAGTCATATCGACCCGCGTGTCCCAGCAAAGACGCTTTATCAGTGTTTGTAGTAGTGCGTGCTTACTTGGGTGTTGTTTAAATAAACGTCCAATGACAGCGTCTTAACAAAAGTGTGTCGTTGTACTTGTGTGCGTAGAATGACATCTTTTATTTATTTAAGTGTGTGAGTGTTTTATGGTTGTGTGAAACTCGGCGACAACCGTCCCGGTGTAAACTCACGTAGTATGTCACATCTCCCGTTGTTTCTGTTATCTATGCGTACAACAATACAAAACACAGAGTATACATAAGTAAAATACAATAAATGTCATTATACTGAAGTTAAAGTTATGAAACAGCAAGAAAATCATTTGTCACATGTTTTTTTTAAATATGAATAGATTATAAAATCTATTTGTATATATGTATATTAGGGTGTCCCTTATTTTTCAAAGTTTTTATTTTCTAACGCATATGTCTTAGTTTTGTTCATTTGCTTTTAAAACACTCGGAAATTAATTTTTAACTTATTTGGATTACGATAATCCGTGCCGAATTACATCGAAACATGTTCATACAAGTTGCGCGGCAGTGCCGCACGTACTCGCGGTATTCATTTGTTCAAATTCAAAGTCAAAATCTTTTTATTCCGTAAAAATGGCTACATTTGTTTGAAATCGTCACATTTTTTTTCCCTACCGTGCAGTTTATGACTAGGTGAGCACTGATAAAAATACTGCCAAAAAACTCAGGCATCCCTCTTTTGGTATCCAAACAAATTTACATATTTTGTTAATTACATTATAATTGGATCGACTCACTCCCAGGCATTTTTATCATTAATATAGTCAGATACTTTATAATATGCCCTGCTACACAATTTGGCTTTAATAGTAGTTTTAAATTTGTTTATTGACAAATCTCTTATATTGCTGGGAAGTTTGTTATAGAACCGTATACATTGCCCCATAAAATAATTACTTGTTTTGTGGAGACGGCTTGCATATAACACAAGATTATGCTTATATCTAGTATTTATGCTATGAATATCACTCTTTTTACAAAATGAGTCTATGTTTTTATGGACATACAAAAGATTTTCATAGATATATTGCGATGCGACTGTTAAAATATTTATTTCTTTGAATTTTTCTCTAAGGCTCTCCCGGGGACCAAGTTTGTAGATAGCTCTTATGGCTCTCTTTTGCAATAAAAAGATGGTGTTAATATCCGCGGAGTTACCCCAAAGAAGAATTCCATATGACATAATACTATGAAAGTAGCTGAAATAAACTATTCTAGCCGTATCAATATCAGTGAGCCGTCTAATAGTTTTCACTGCATAAGCTGCAGAACTTAGTTTTCCTGATAATTTTTCAATTTGTGGGCCCCTTTGTAGTCTGGAGTCAATTGTTATACCCAAGAACACAGTTGTCTCCACAGAGGCTAAATTAGTTCCATTAACATGTACATTGGTAGCCACCTGCCTTACATTAGGTGTTGAGAACTTAATTACTTTAGTCTTTTTATCATTTAAAAGCAGATTATTAACACTAAACCAATGAATAACTTTAGAGAGAGCATCGTTAACTTCGTCATAATTACCTAACCGTCTATTAATTTTGAATGTCAGTTATTCTCGTGATTAATACGTAATGTTTTAACTTTTATAAGATGGCAGTGGAATTGAGAAGCAATAAATCAAGTATTTTCTTAGTTGGAGACGTAAATTATCAAATAATAGGCGCAAAATTACCGTCTAACCGTCAAGTTTTTCCTGTACTTTTTTATAAAATTCCCGAAGTTAAATTGACTGTTAGTGAAAGCGCATACCTAGTCATTCGAGAGTGTATTATATTTAGGGAAAAAGCTAGGATCCCTACCAGAGCTATACCTAACTGTGTAAAATAACTTGTGAATCTTCACCAGGAGGGAGTTGCAAAAAAAATCCAATTTTCTATTTCAATTTCAATCTAATTCAATCTGATAATTTTATTTCTCTTATTTATTCCAAATAAAAAAATCCTGTGTTTACTCGGCGCTATCAGCCATTATGACACTCGAACATCTATAACTTCAAGCCAAATCCCTTGCGGGGTAGGCAGAGAGAGCCGAGCGCCACGTGACTCGATCCTTACATATCTCACTCGCTTCTTTAACATTCTTTGCTCTTCTCATGCACGCACGCCGGTTTCTAGGGCTCCTGACATCACCTTCTGATAGAACATGACCAATTTGGTCATGGTAGGTAAGTCTTGGCCTTCCCCGGCTCCTACATCCTTCCACTTTTGCATTGTATATCTGCTTCGTCATTCTTTCATCTTGCATTCTTTCTACATGCCCGAACCATCGGAGCATGCCTCTTCTTATTTTAACACCGACGCTCTCTTTCAGACCAACTCTATTTCTAACATCATCATTACGAATACGGTCTACAAGCCTTACGCCACAAATTTTGCGCAGCGCTCGCATTTCAACCGCGTTTATTCTACTTTCATGCTCTTTCTGCCATACCCAACTCTCGCTTCCATAAGTTAGCGTTGGGACCAACACTGCATTGTGTATAGCGAGTTGTGCCTTCGGGCTCAGGATTTTACTGCCAAGAAGTTTTCCCAACGCTCCATTCACACTATTCCCAGCACTCACTCGTCTTTCCACATCTGCGGTGTACCTTCCATCCCTGCTGAAAGCGCATCCAAGATATACAAACTCATCCACTTGTTCCAACACTTCATCATCAATCGTAATCCTTACATTAGTTCTGGATTCTTCTCTTTCAAATACCATTATCTTTGTTTTCTTCGCATTCAGTCTTTCTCCATACAGTCGTCTTTCATCGCTGTGACCAGTGTTTGCAGTTTAGATGGTGTATCTGCTAACTAAACATATGTGTCCGAATCAACAAATGGCCCGTTTTAGCCTCTCGATAAACAATGTTGTATTATGTAGCTGGTGTTTCATTCTTCTTAAGGGGGATACATGCCGTCCAGTGGCGCCTCAAGGAATAAAATATCGTATCTTAGCGTGGAAGATAAACATTATAAAGTCATGTGTTGCGTGTGTTACAAATACAATAACGTACTTTTACGTCATTAAACCAACAATTGAAATGTTTTACTTTCGTTGTTATAGGCATAATTGCCAAAAAACGGCCTCTTTTGAAATTTGCGCCTTTTGCTTATAACAACGATAGTGGAATATTTTGAGTGTTGGTTTAATGACGTAAAAATACTTTACTATCTTCGTAATAAATGCAACATAAGATTTCATAATGTTTATCTTCTATGCTATAATATGTTTTTTTATTCAATGAGGGCGCCACTGGACGAGACCTAAGTAAGAATAACATAGATACCAAGACATGTTAACTTGTAGAGATATAAACATAAAACGATGTCATTGATTTCTCTTTCAATAAACTTTTAAAAGTGAATACGTTTCTGTAGTTTTTTATTACTATTATTACTATTGTTTTCCGTCTAGCTTAAATAAATATGTTTGGTTCAGTATGTATAAAGCTAAATAATAATTAAATCAATAATTTTTATTAAATATTGATATTATTAATTTTATTTAAGTGTGACGCGACTCTGTAGCTTTTCTGTTCGTTTGCATTGACTATACGTTGACCCCAGGTTACCTATTAGGCGCTAATTTCAAATTTTACAAATCGAGCGTCGAGTGTCAATTGAGGGGCGCGGGGTTGATTGGGCGGAGCCATTTTAAAGCTTCACGATCGAGGTGTCGCCTTAAGTAATCATTTAAAAATTGTACCTACACAAGGAAAGTATTAGACCTGATCATTTGACCTAGTAATTAAGCAGTCTCTTTATGTAAATATTATGTAGACTAATAATCGTGTCACTTTAAAACTCGTGTAGGGATTTTTTTTCTGTAATTAAACTAATATAAAATACATTCTTTAATAATTATTAAATAATTCGATAAAGTTATCCCATCACTATTATTATCATCTATTAATTACAAACAATTTATGCTGACATAAGTGTATATATTTTGTTACGGAAGATCGTGAACCTGTGAGTTGTTATTTGGCTGCGATTCTCTGCGAGGTGGACATCTGCCCAGACGGACTGCCTTGATGTTTTGTCCGCTGTGGGAATCGAACCTACGAACCTCGATGATAAGTAGCATTGTTAACCACTCCGCCATCGGCTTGATCAATTTCGCTCACAGTGTACTTTCAACTGCGTAAAAACATCAAAAATGTGCACTTTTACCTTTATTGGTGTGTAGTGCATTGTTATTCAACTAACGTTCAACTTTCGAGGTGAGTGTTGCAAACGTAAATGAATTTCTTACACAGCTATGTGCTGGACAGTTTGGGTCCAAATTAGAGTTAGTAGAAGATATAATTATATGAATTTATATCTTATATAGGATATACTACTCTGTGTAAAAAGTATCGGGAATATGTCAATAAAAAGACCCGCGTAAAAGAGGTCGTTCTAATTTTTTTACTGCATGTTGGTAGCACTGTACTGATTTAGCGCGCAAAATTTGAGCGGGATCTGTCATTTAATTTGTTTTAAACTACACTTTTTGTTGGTCATAGTTTTGAGTCCTCGGCGATTTTTACAATGGAAAATATTGTTGAACAAAGAGTGTGCCTTAAATTTTGTGTTTCAAATGATATTTCATGTGGTGAATCACTAAAAATGTTGCGAAATACCTACGGCGAATCGTGTATATCGAAAACAAGGGCTTATGAATGGTATAAGGCTTTTAAAGAAGGCCGAGAAGTAGTAGTAGACTTGCCTCGTTCTGGTAGACCTTCAACCGCTACGACCAGAGAAAACATCGACAGAATCAAGAAGCTAGTGCTCGAAAATCGACGTATGAGTCTGAGAGAGTTGGCTAGTGAGGTGAACATATCTTTTAAGTCCGTCCACAACATTCTCATTGACATTTTAGGCATGAAACGCGTCGCCGCTCGACTAGTTCCAAAAGAGCTCAATTTTGTTCAAAAAGCGCAGCGAAAGCATGTCGCTGAAGACATGGTTTCCCGAGCTTCTACGGATCCGACCTTTATGAAACGTATAATAACTGGCGACGAGACATGGGTTTATGAGTACGACATGCAAACAAGCCAACAGTCTTCAGAATGGCGTCTCGAAAACGAGCCGAAGCTCCAAAATCAAGGTGATGCTGACAGTTTTTTTTGACTACCGTGGTGTGGTTCACTCCGAATTCCTTCCAGAGGGAGAAACAGTGAATAAAGAATATTATTTAGGCGTCATGAAGCGTTTGCGTGAGAGTATCCGCCGAAAACGTCCAGATTTGTGGCAACACAACTCATGGATGCTGCACCATGATAATGCACCATCACACACAGCCATTATAGTGAAAGAGTTTTTAGCGAAAAATTCAACAAAAGTTCTCGACCAAGCACCGTATTCACCTGATATGGCTCCGTCTGACTTTTTTTTATTTCCCAAGTTAAAATTACCACTTCGAGGAAAACGTTTTGAGTCGATAGAAGCCATAAAAGAAAATTCGCTGAATGAGCTAAAGGCCATACCGCAAATAGCCTATGAAAAATGTATGGAAGACTGGGTGAAGCGGTGGAGATGTTGTATTGCAAGCGATGGGGCCTACTTTGAAGGCGATAAAATAAATTTAGATGAATAATTTGTATTTTTTGTTTTATTGACAAATTCCCGATACTTAGTACACAGAATGTATATCTATACAGATAAATAAAATTAGAGTGTCTGTTTGTAATATTAAAATAACCGCTTTTTACTAAACGCGAATGGATGTACACATGGTACATATACCAAAATGAATATTTTTACAATTTTTGTCTATCTGTCTGTTTGTTCAGGCTAATCTCTGAAACGGCTGGACCGATTTTGATTGGACTTTCACTAGCAGATAGCTGATGTAATAAGGAGTAACTTAAGCTACTTTTATTTTAGAAATTTTTATTAATATAAATAAATATTAAAAAATAACTATTCCGCGCGGACGCTTTATTATCTTGCTGTTAGCTATTTTACTCTGCTTATTTAGGTACTTATAATCAAATGAAATACATAAAATTATAATTGAACAATAACTTTTTTGTTAAATTCCGCGCGGACGAAGTCGCGGGCACATCTAGTATATATATATATATATAACAAGTTTACTCGTATACTTTTGTTTCCACGGCGCACTAGGAAAATACTGTCATACAGCACTTTTATGCTGTGTGGGTTGCATACACAAACCAAAAACTACTTGACTGCACATGAAAGCACTTCACGCTTACTCGTTGTGTTTTAGCGCCTAAATATCTCAGTGATTCTAGTTTACTAACCAATGGTAGAATATTGTACCAATAAACCGTTAATTGCCGCGACGTTGATCCGCGAAGTATCCAATTAGTGCTGCGCGTTCCGCATTACCTCACGACCCTGTAGTGGTGAACTGAGTTAATACGTAATATCGATCTCATCGGGTCTCTATAGATTATTTCCTGCATAGTTGCATACGTATCCAACACGTGTGTTCGACAGAAAGTGTCAGTCACACGTGCGTAGGTAGCATTTCCTCATGCCAATTCTAGATAACATTTTTGAAAATTCATAATTAGAAGAATTAGAAGATAAAATTTCATAGTACTATCATTATTTATTTAAATTGGTCACATACATTCATATTATGTAGGTCACTATTATAAGCCTAATAACGGATCCATCCCTGGAAGGTTGCTGTTTTCCCGAGGATGAGTGAGGTTACCAGTGAGATCCCGAGGAGTTGCTGTGTTAGCAGAAGGGGTGACAAGATGCAAGCGATACGTCCGGTATTGCTCATAGGCTATGGTAATCACTTTACGTCAGCACGGCCGTATGCTTATTTGCCTGCCGAAAAATAAATTAAATAATTATATATATATATATATATATATTTTACGTACCATGTATACGTCGATCTCGATGGTCTATCGAAAAGTTATCGAAACAGAATCGTAAAAAATTAAAAACAAAATCTGTATCTACCTCCATTCCCGGGAGGCGCGGGGGGGCGGGGGTCGCGCACTAGCGGCTCACTCACCCCCATTTTTTGCGGGTAGGTAACGTGCTCGGTGACACCTCGGGCGGGTCAAGTGCGGGGGCTCCACGCGGGGCGGGGGGAGGGTGCTGCTAATTCCGAGCGCGTGACCGCACCCCCGCGTCCCGCACTCGCCCTGGCCGTTTTCCCGCCGGATTTGCGTTCATATAGTAAAATAAAAGGGCGATTTGGCGCCCTCCATCGACGCCGTCCGATTAGCGGCGCCCGGGGAAATTAAAAGTATTTTATTCCAGCATTTATTCCCTTTTTGTTTGCGTTGAATAATGTGATCGTGCCGCGTGCTCGCCGGCCCATCACATGTCGCGGTGAATATTGATGGTGAATGACGGACGGATGAGATGATTATTGATAGCGTATGGTTGGCGTTTGTACGGGCGAGCTGGATTTGTAATGCAGCTGTAACGAGTGTTTAGTGTTGTCAACAAAATAATTATTTACCCATTTAATAGACAAGTAGAAATACGTCTTCATATTCACACCGAGTCCCTTGCGGGGTAGGTAGAGTTAGATATGGCTAGATAGAGCTTTGAAACTGTATTAACCTCCGATTCGTTAATGTAGGAAAAAAATTGGGTGAATTCGGACTTCGGGCCCAATCATGAACGAGCATAACTCTCCAACTCTAACTAGCAGAACAGCCAAACTATTCTATACATCGATGATTCTAACTAGAAAATAATTGTACCTAACTTAATGTTTATTTCCCATCAGGATTAAAAGAGCGTATTTTACAAAGTCTTCCGAGTTGCCACATACATCCAAAGACTTGAACATAAGTTTTCAGGTGCTATCATCACCTAGAAATATTTAGTAATTTAAAGAGAGAGAGATAAAAGTTTCAGGTTTTAAAATAATAGATACAATAACTTACTTATTCGAAATTAAGGAAGTTTCCAATCTGACTCAACCGAGATCACTTTGTTACTAATAATCCAGGTTTTTAAATCACGCTAAAACTTTGACATGACGTTCCTTATGGAAATCTGAAGTGAAACGAGGTATGTGTACCTGTGTGAGGTTTCTGAGGGTACAGTGAAAGATTTTCGCTCCAAGTTGCTGATATAAATACAACTGTTTGAATTTCAATTGTTATATTTTTTAGTCAAAATCATTCTCGTTTTTTTTTAAATTGTCGATTTCCCGCCAATTTAAAAGAACGATTACATAAACAGTTATCTTTATTTTTTTTCATTGTATATTCATATTCATTGTAATTTGAAATCTTTTCAATAAAAGATTTCAAATTTCAATCAGTGCGATAATATTAAAATGGAATCCCTTCATAATAATGTTTTTTTACTAATGTACTTTGGCAGAAATAGTTTGGCATAATTTTTATGCATAAGCTGTTATGCGTAAATAATGTTACTTATGTGTAAATATTATCAGGATAAACAAATATATATCATGTTCTATTATGTTTTAGAATTGTATGCAAATGGATAGGGAACCTTTTAAAACGTGTGGGCGGCTCATTCTCCGCATGATTGCCGTTCGTTTCCAAAATGCTTTTGGGTAGGTATGCGGTTTTGAACGTGGATATTTTTCTGTGAATGACGACATTATTTGAGATCGTCCTTCAACTGCGATCGTTGAATAAAACGCTTCTGTATAGATGTTGATTGAAAGTAAAAGAAAGACGGCCGAGAACCCGCATCCTCTTTACCTACCATGATAATGCCTCTTTGGACATGACGAACAAAACAAAGCTATTTTAACCTGAAAAGTATAGGTCGTGACCCATCCTCCGCATAATGCGAACCTCGCATCCTATGATTTCGTTACTTTGAGAGGTATCAAAAATCTGACGACTGGTTTGAATTTTACGAAGTCGGAAGAGGTTTTTAACTTGTTTTATTTATAAGTGAACCAAATCTTTCAGCGCCCACTCCGTATAATATATTTTTTTTATACTACATCGGGAGGCATACAAGCATACGGCCCACCTGATGAAAAGTCCGCTTTTAAGCGTTAATAGGCTACGGTACGGGTACCGTACCGTATTAACGCATGCGATATATTAAGTATCACTCGCGCGATGTCTCCTCTGCTGCTTACACAGCAACTCCTTGGGAGCTTACCGGTGACCTCACTCACACGCAGGAACACAACAACCCTCTAGGGAGTTGTTTTAGATTTTCTGTGACGTGGAGATACTTCCCCAGACGGGCTGCTTTGATAGGGTGCATCACCTCTCTTAAAACATCCAGATCAGGACAAACAGACATGTTCATGCACACAAATGTTTGCCTTGTGGCATGAACAATAAGTCGGAATCGAACCCACGAGCGTTGGTGTCAAAGTCATTCACGACTGAGCCACCGAGCTCGTCGAAATTTTGTTCGTTTGTTAATTAACACTCCTTATTTAAAAAAATATAATAAGGTAAGTATCTGTTTAAAGTGATGATTTCTTATCTTTACCAAATAGTGTTAGCCGGCATCTAAACAGGAGAAATGTTTAAAATTATTTCCTATATGTTGGCAGTAGTTGGCACGGCCGGAACAAATGTGTACCTATTTTTCCAGCGTTTTCGCAGTGCAAGGATAACAAACTGCTTGGCATTAAATCAAGTATTACCTCTAATAAAACAGAGGCACGGGCAACTGCTGCAGCCATGGCACGACTGAAACAGCTGGGGTCGAATTATAAAAATTGAGGGGGAAATTAGACACATACTGGTACGTCTAAGGACATCATTCAAATTTGCTATTTTAAATTCTTCATGTAATATACGAGTACATGTCTTTACAGTGTCCATCTGCAATTTATATTTCTTACATATTCTACGTCGATTTTATAGCAACAGCAACCCTCGTTAATTACTATTTACCGTATATTGTAGTTCGATAATGTCTAACAAAATACACACAGGTACAAAATGCACATAGGTACCTACTAACGAGAGAAAACGAAGACTAGAATGGAATCTTGTACTAGCTTATTCTATTGCCTTGTTTTGCAAAATTCTATGAAACACACAAGTATAGATATTAAGTACATAATAGCGGATTTATCCTGTAAATAAGGGATCTCGTCCAGTCAACATTAGAGTTCATAAAAAAACGATACCCTTTGTAATTAAATTTTCTTACTAGTTGTTTATTCTTAAAGCTGTTGAAATATCAGAAATAAATATTTTGGAGGATAAATACTAAGAAAAAGGATAATTCTATTTTAATGTTGTTATTGTGGGCATTGGTTTCAGGAACTGCATGTAGGTACACGATCGATTTTCATACTTTGTTACTTAAATTGAATACTATAAATAATGTTTTGTTTTACATAAACAAATAATATTTCTTCCTTAAATATAGATTAGGGTATTTGTAAAAGGAGAAAGACCATGTCACCAAATTGGTTGTGTTATATCAAAAAAAGCCGTCTAGTGCGAGTCCGACTTGCGCACCGAGCGAGGGTTCCAAAAATAAATATTTTCGCAAAAAAATAAAATTATTTACAAATTTACGGTTTTCGGAATTTTTCCTTTACTTGTGCTACATGAGATTGCTTCTTACCAAATTTCATGATTCTAGGTCAACGGAAAGTACCCAGGTTTTGATTCCCTTGCGAGTGTCAAAATATGCGCATTTTCGAGGCATAAACAGACGTATCTTTTGATTGCGTTGAATTATAAGTTTGATCTTTCACTGCTCGAAGGGATTGCAGACCTGAGTATTTGATATTACTTTCAGCTTGATAGCTCCACCGTTCCCTGAGAGAAAGAATTTTGTCAGACGGACAGACAGACAGACGAACAATAAAGTGATCCTATAAGGGTTCCGTTTTTCCATTATATTAATTGTAAAAAAATATAGTTTTTTATGTATTCATAATAATTTTTAAATGAAAAAAGTGTTATACGATAAATGATTATAAGAATAATAAATATTGAGTTACTCACGCCGGTGTTGTCTGGCATTTCGGGGGTCCATCCAGTGAGCGGCGAATCATAGCCTGCCGGAACTATCAATCAGATATGATAGTTATTGCAGGTGTCCGTCGCTCTTCTGTAATAACCCAGTAGGTACAGATAACCCCTCCAGATCTCAGACTGACAGTTTTAGAAGCGCAGTGATTAATAACGCTACTTTGATACCAACTCTCGCGGGTTCGAATCCCACAATAGGATAAATATTTGTGTGCATGCATAAATTTGTTTGTTTGACTTGAACTGGGTGTTTTTCAGAGTGGTAGGGCGTATAAAAGCAGCCCGTCTGGGGTAGTACCTCCAAGCAAACCGCTGACAAACAAATCACTACTCACTGGTGGGCTATCGTGTGAGTCATGGCGGGTGTACAGGATAGAACAACACATCAATCTTCTCAAAGGGACTTTTACACGTTGGATCCATATCCACCAGCACCAGGACTGGTGATTAAAGAGATATAATAATAAATATTTAAAATGTATGGCGTGAAGATATAGATTTAAATATAATTAAAGGAAGGTTTAGCATATAAAACATATAAAAAGATATCGTCAATTGGATCTCTTTGTTTCCAAATTAAATAAAATCCACCCTAAAATTAAATTCACTTTAGAAATAGAACAAAATAGTTCACTTCACTTTTTAGATTTAACCATAACTAAAAATCAATCCCTCCATCAATTTTCGATATACCGTAAACCAACTCATACCGATACCACGATTCCCGCGTTATCCAGCTATCCTTGGCAACACAAGCTCGCAGCGTATAAAACTATGATACACCGTTTGATGAGCGTTCCATTAAGTAAGGATAATTACAACAAAGAACTTGATGTAATATATCAGATCGCGAAGTCAAACGGTTATTCCAAATCTACCATCGATAAATTGTTGCGTAAAAAGACGAGTAGTATCGTTAACAGACTATTGTACGCGGTTCCATATATTTCGACAAATAAATACACTGCGAGTTTGTCATACCTGGGTAAAATCA
This sequence comes from Pyralis farinalis, assembly GCA_947507595.1. Classification (NCBI taxonomy): domain Eukaryota; kingdom Metazoa; phylum Arthropoda; class Insecta; order Lepidoptera; family Pyralidae; genus Pyralis; species Pyralis farinalis. Next base: position 22,518,645 of record OX382274.1, read on the forward strand.
CTGACAAAATAGTTCACATATTTAGAAAAAATAACATACATGTTGCTCTCAAATCCCATAATTCACACAGGTCACTTTGTAACACTAAAGATAAAATCCCGCCCAATAAAAAATCCGGCGTCTATAAGCTGTTCTGCGATGAATGTGAACACGTTTATATCGGGCAAACTGGTCGTAACTTTATAACACGATTTCACGAACACGTATCGGCGTATAAAAACAATCGCCCAGAAAGGTCACACTTCGCCGAGCATCTTATAGACAAAGGACATAACTTATCCCCCACTAATACATATCAAATTTTACACACCATAGACAAAGGTTTAAAACTAAATATTAGGGAACAATTAGAAATTAATAAACATAAAAATTCTAAAATTACTCTCATGAACAAACAGACTGACGTAAACCATTCCCCACTATTAAATATCTTTTCGCTCACACCATCCACCCCCACCCTCAATTCAATATAAGGGACGGCACTGCGATGGATTTGTCACTTGTAGCATGTTATTCTTACGATTAACGTCTACAACGCCTGATGATGCCTCGTGGAGAGGCGAAACACGTGTCGCAGCGACGACCAGGCCAGTCGTGGCAGCGACGGTGGTGGTGGGGGCATGCGGATTCAGTTCCAGATGACGGACGACCGCAGCAGCCGAGGCAGAGACTACCGGAGCAGCCATGGCAGCGTCGGCATGTACCAAGTACTAACAGTAGTGGGTGGGTGCCGGCCGGCGCTAGGCCGCATGAACTAATTGGTGGCGGAAGCACGCAAAGCAGGTTAGATCAAATTGCATATAGATTTGACTTTCGCAAAATAACGCCTGAATCTATTAACTATTTTTCTACAAATATGTATGTAAATCCGAAATCAACAGATAGGTATTTATTGACAATAAACAAATACTCAATGATGTATATAGATATCAAGTTGTAGTAGGTACTGTTATGTGCGCGAATAAAATAAATAATTTGTCTAGGTGGTTGTCATTATCTCCGGGCTACTGTTATCCCTCCGGGGGTTTTTTTTTAACGGGACAGGCCCACCACTATACCCACCACTGTGTCTCCTGTGTAGCCAGAATTAACAGCGACGACCAACAAAAAGGCAATTAACAGTGAAGTTCACTGCCGTCCCGGGGGTTAAACTACAGCTGCCTTGGAACTCACAACGAATTTAATCAGAAGAAATTTGTAGGAGTAGCAAGTTTTGGAATTGACTTCCCCTCTTGGCAAAGTGAGAGACAGCAATATGACAAATAATGCATTTAAAAACCTCAAAGAGATGGCTAGTCAAGTGAAGCTCAACTGCCGTGCACCAAGGTTTATCAAATATCTAATAACACTATTAGGACTGTGAGTTGTTACCTAACACATCCCTCCGGGTTGCATATTACTATATATATTATATATATATTCATATACCTACATATATTTGTATTACTTCTGACGGTAGTTGCTTTATGTAAAAAGCAGTATCTCCGCCTTAGGCTTAGGTAGCGGACCACGCAAATTCGACGACGATTAGGAAACGGAATAACGCTAGGTGGAAGAAGTCTCGTTTGCCAGGTCGTAGGGTGCACCATGTGTATGTGCGGTTGGCTTTGGCTTTAATGATGCTGGGTGATACATAGATACGCCCTCATAAAAAATTAAACAGTGTTACAAGATACCTATATTTACTCATTGTTATTGTGTTATACTTTCCCCACATATCTGAACTGTCTCCAAGTCTATTCAAGTCTGTAGGCAAGTTGACCGCCTGGATATTATTTAAACAGGTAAGTAGATATTTTATTGACTGATGGAAGCAAAACTTTGAGTAAGTAAATAAATCTGCAGAGTTAAAATTAATTCGTTATTAGTTTCTACCCGCTTCTCCGATCACGGTGCTCGGTTTCAAGTTTTAAGTCGAAACTTTAAAAGTTTCTGAATAAAAAGTAACTTGTGATTTTGTCCATTTATTTATACAACGTCGGGATGCATACCTACAAGCACACAGGCCTACTGATGTAAAGTTTTTACTGTAGCCTATGAACGCTTGTGTAATACAAGCAATATAACTCGCGCATTGCCCTGCTGGTAACACAGCTGGTAAAACTTCCAAGGAGTTTACCTCCATAAGAGAGGAGGGTAACCTTACTCACACACAGGAATACAAAATGCCTCTAGAGAGTTGTCATTTGGCTGCGGTGTTCTGTGAGGTGCAGGTACGTCCCCTGACGGACCGCTTTGATGCGGCCTACATCTCTTAAAATTACTGTTTAGCTACTCCTAATAAAATCAAAAACATGAAAAATTAACTCATAGTTTATTGTTATTTTTGTAAACAAAGTCGGGACTCGGGACGGTATACAGGCGCATGGGCCAGCTGATATCAAGTAGTTACGTCATGTGCTTTTTTTTTTTTTTTTTTGATTTTCGCCCAAGTAAGTTGAAGACCCACAAAGGAAGGACCAACCCACACCCGGGTGTGCATTGGTCATTCCTCCGTGAGGGGCACCCTCCGGAAAACGGGAGGGAGGAGGTGAAATCTTTCAACCATTTCGTGCGAACGAACTGATTATGTCGGATTTCCACCGACTAAAACACCCCCTGGGACTGCCTCTAGCCGGGAAGGCTACAAAGGCTTCATCTGAAGCGATCACCCCAGGGGAACGGGGTGACGCAAGCGTCACTCTAATAAGAGCATACGCTTAGAGAAGGGTCGACTTCCTCCTGAGGACGCCGACCCTGGACCCTATAAGCGCCTAAACCGAGCGACCAGAAGGGTGCTCACATGGTGGAGGAGTGTTGCCCTAAGGAGGCTTCGGCCGCTGCATAGCGGTCCAAAGCTCTCGAAATTTTATTTGGTTGATCTAAGAGGACACACTACGTGGCCTGCGGTTTTGGTATCGGGATAAAGGAGGCTGGGGCGGGCTGTAGGACGCAGCCTGCTGGATGAGCGGGTTGGGATGGGTCTCAGCGGTTTCGAAGAAACGCTTTGACAGGAGTTGGAAGTGTTGTTGGATAGATGGGAGTTGGAGGTCACGGTGGAGTTCAGCATTACGCTGAGCCCACTGAGCATTGGTGGCTCGACGACAAAAGATGTTTTGGACGGTCTGCAGCCTATTAATGACTGCAGGACTGGCATGAGCGAACACCGGAGACGCGTACGACATCACCGGCCTAATACAAACCTTGTACAGGGTTCGCTTATTTCTGAGGGACATTTTACTGTGCCTTCCCAGCATAGGGCTGAGTCGGTTCAGATAAAATCTGGCGGTACTAACTACCTTTCGAATGTGGGGGACAAAAGAGAGTCTGGAGTCTAGAGTGACTCCGAGATACTTCGCCGTGCGTTTCCAGGGGACTGACGCCCCCAGCATACGCAGGCGGGGAGTATTGTGTGGGAGTTTGCGTCTCGCACAGAAGTGAACTGCGGAGCTTTTCTCCGGGTTCACCTCTATGCGCCATTTTCTGAACCAACTTCCTAACTCAGTAACTGAGGTTTGAAGCTTGGCTAACGCAGATGACACTTGCACACTCTTTGAGTAGAGGGCTGTGTCGTCGGCGAAGAGCGAGAGCTCAACGCCTTTGGGAGGGGTGGGAATATCGTTGGTGTACGATATATACAGCAGGGGTGCCAAGACAGAGCCCTGTGGGACCCCAGCATTGAGTGGGCGTGGGGTTGAGAGCACTCCTTCGTGTCTAAAACGAAAGGAGCGATGTTTGAGGTAGGAGGCCACTAAGCGGACAAGTCGGTCTGGGATATGAAGCTTGTAAAGCTTGTATATAAGTCCTCCATGCCAGACTTTATCGAAAGCCTTGGCCACGTCAAAGAAGACAGCTACTGTCTTTTGACGCTTTGGATAAAAACCGCTCGAGATATACTTGACTATGCGGTGGACTTGCTGTGGGCAAGAGTGTTTGGAGCGAAAGCCGAACTGGTTGTCTATTATGAGACCATTTGAGAAGAGATGCTCTCTCAGGCGAGCGAGCATTACTCTCTCAAGATGTTTCCCCATCGCCTTAAGTAGACTGATGGGGCGGTGACTAGTGGGGTTGTTGAGTGGTTTACCCGGTTTAGGTATACCAATGACCGTAGCATCTTTCCAGGCGGTTGGAAAGTGGTTCAGGTCGAAGCAGGCGTTGAATATAAGGGCTAAGAGCGTCAGCACTTGGGCTGGGAAGTTCTTTAGCGCCTTATTTGAAATTCCATCAGCGCCTGGGGCTTTGTGGGGGTTTAGTCCTTTGATGAAAGAACTAATTTCATCATTGGACACTGTGATGGGGTCTGCAGTGAGAGGGAGTGAGCTCTTATGTAAGACCTCCTCCTCCACTGATTTGACGTGTGCAGCGTTGCATGGCTGCGTGCTGACAGAACATTGTGAAGCAATGCTGTCAGCGAAACATTCGGCTTTCTCTTCGTCCTCGAAGGCGATAGTGCCATCGGGACGGTGGAGTGGTGGGGTGTGAGTTATTACGTCACTACGCAGTGCTCTCGCTACTTTGTAGTACGCAACATGAGAGGGAGCTATATTCTCCATGAGGTCGCCCCATCGCTCTTCCCTCAGGTCGGAGAGAGAGGACCTCACTTGCCGCTGAAGGCGGTTCGCGAGCGTCCTGTTAGACGGGGTGGGATACAGCTTGGCTCTGCGGAGCGCTGCGTTTTTGGCTTTAATCAGGTCCCTGACAGCCTGCGGTAGTTTTCGGCGGTTATCCACCTTCACTACCCGCGAGTTGTCCTGAACAGCTGATTGAACCAGTTTGGTTAGAGAATCCACCGCACTGTCAATCTTGTCCGGACTATCGAAGTAGTCGGACGTGAGAGCGTACGGTGAATCTGGGGCATCAAAGGCTGCCTCTAGGGTGGCCTTAAAACCTTTCCAGTTGGTGAAGGTCTTGTTGGTGGAGGAGGGGTGGGGATCCAACGGCCCCATTACCAGTGAGACTGGACGGTGGTCAGAGCCCAGATCATCGAGAGGCTCGATTGATCTGAGCTGAAGCGACACTCCTTTGACTAGCGCAAAGTCTAGTACGTCAGGAGTCGCGTCCACCCGATCAGGGTAGTGTGTGGGCGAGAAAGGACACAGGACGTCCAGATCTAGGGCTTGGGTAATCTCCAGTAGCTTCCTGCCACTGGAGTTAGAAGACTGACAGGTCCAGTCTGTATGTTTGGAGTTAAAGTCTCCAAAGAGAATGACAGACTTGCCTAGTGCTAAGAGCGCTTCAAAGTCGCTTCTTAGTGGGATTGTCCCGCTCGGTATGTAGATGGACGCTATGAGTATGGACTGATGTCCTGTCATAGCCACCTTACATACTGTGGCCTCCATACTACTCAAAGGAGGAGTATCTATAGTTGAGCAATGAAGTGCTCGTCTATAGTAGATAGCAGTACCGCCGCCTCTATGGTCGCGCGGCCTGTCATTCCGAACTAAAGTGTACTGGGGAATCGACAGCCCCTTCCGGTCAGTGGGTTTGAGCCACGTTTCCTGAAGGAGCAGCAGGTCAATGTCCCTACTACGTACAAATTCCTTCAGTTCTAGAATGTTGGGACGTAAACTACGCGTATTAAATGAAATAAGCGAGAGTCCTTTCGGTTTGGTCCGGCCAGGTGCAGCCGACACGGCGGTGTTCGGTACCACTGAGTTACCTATTACTGGAGGCATTTAATTAAATGCAAGGATGAGATGGTGATAGCGGGTGAATAATTCCATCCGCCCGATGATGTCACTGCTTTTATACAGTTGCAGGAACTGTGTGACCTCAGCCACATCAACCTTGGGGAAGCTAAGCATCCCCGGGCCGGCTGAAGTGGCAGTGGGCGCGGCTTGAGGCGCTCCCGCTGGGGCCTGCTTGAAGGCAGGCTCCCTGCGGGGCCCCCAGGCCTGGGTTTTTGGCTGCACAAAGTCAGCCTTTTTTGGGCCCCACGCAGGCGTGGCGCCGGACTTGGCCGCCGCCGGTAGAGGCGGGAAGTGGGTCGCTGTAGGCGCCGGAGGCGCTTTGCGCCCACTTTGGGCCCCACCTCGGCCGTTGGCGGCCTTGCGGGACTGTTGGGAGGGGGACGGCCGAGGCGCGCGCGGGCAGCCTCTATAATTGGCCGGGTGACCAGACTGGCCACAAAGAACACACGCCGGGGGCGTGGAAGACTGCTGGTCGCGTGTGCGACCGCAGTCTTTGGTGAGGTGCGGCACCAGGCACTTTACGCACCTTGGTGCCGCCGTGCAGTTACGAGCCGCGTGTCCGTATAACTGGCAGCGGTGGCACTGGGCCGGCATGCCAGTCTTGCGGGGCGGCCCGACTGTAATATTTGAGATCCCGCACACCGTGCGGGTCTCTTTGAATATGGTCCTAGCCTCACTGTTGTTGGTTAATACCACCAACGCCAGTGGGTAGATACGGCCTGAGCGGCTGTACATTTTATGTACAGCCTCTACTGGGAAACCCTGGCCGACTAAGTCAGCCCGGATTTCCTCGGCCGGGATTTCGTGCGGCACTCCTCTGAGTACCGCACGGACTTTACGCTCCTCTGTGAGGGCGTAAGTGTGGTGTCTCGGTTGCCTCCCCCCGCGGTCACCCGTCCGCCATTGGCGGGTGACAAGTCGGGGGTGGCCAAGGCCGCAAGAGCGGCCATCGAGAGAGCGGGACGACCGGCTCCGCAGAAGGCGAGCTCGCCGGCCGAGCTGGATGTGCGCCCTCGGGCGAGGCGGGCCGCAAAAGTGGGTCCCGCCCGCCGTACTGGTGCCAGCGAGGAGTCGTGGACGAGCTTCGGGCCGTCCACATCTAGGGCCGCGGCGACACCCTCGGCAGCGGCAGGGACCACCGAGGTCCCGAAGGTGGCATCATGGACCGAGGTGGTCCGCCGCAAGCCGCGGAAAACCGCGGCCCCCGCGACTCCTGCGGGGCCAGCGCCCGCCAAGGCGTCAGCCTCTACCCCCGCGGGCAAGGAGGAGGGCCGCAAGGCCAAGGTGGTGCTCCCCGGCTCCACGGCCGTAATATTAAAGTTACGGCCGGAGGCAGCCCAAGGGGGGGCATCATATGCCTCGGCCCTGTTAAAAGCCGAGCGGGAGGTGAATCTGGGGGAGCTGGGAATCGGCTCGCTTCGGATCCGGAAGTCTGCGACCGGAGCGAGGCTCATAGAGGTACCAGGCTCCTCCAGTCACGAAAAGGCTGACGCCCTGGCGGCAAAGTTGACGGCCGCCTTGTCCGGCGTCGTGGAGGTGTCCAGGCCCGTGAAGTGTGCGGAGTTCCGCCTCACGGGTCTGGACGACGCCGCTACGGCACAGCGGGTCCAGGCTGCGGTCGCGCGGGAGGGGGGCTGCACCCCTGAGCAGGTCCGGGTGGGCGAAATCCGCCCGGACTGGCGGAACTCTAGTTCCGCTCTGATGCGCTGCCCGCTCACGGCAGCGAAGAAGCTGCTTGAGCTGGGCAGCGTCGGGGTGGGCTGGAGCAGGGCGCAGCTCCACCTGCTGAAGGCGCGCCCCATGCACTGCTTTAAGTGCATGGGGAAGGGGCACACTGCGGAGTTGTGCCCCTCCAAGGCGGACCGCAGCCGCCTGTGTTACAGGTGCGGGCAGCCGGGGCACATTGCCTCGGGCTGCTCGGCACAGGCCCGCTGTGCCGTGTGCGCCGACGCCGGACGGAAGGCGAGTCACGTGATGGGGGGCCGTCTCTGCAACCCCCCATCCATCCGCGGGAGAATGCCCCCCACCTCTCGCGGGAGTGGGCGGCAGGAGGCGCCGGAGGCTAGGATGTCCGAGTAATGGCCGGACATCCTCGCTTCCTACAGGCCAACGTCAACCACTGCGCCGGGGCTCAGGACCTTTTCCTGCAGACCATGGCGGAGTGGGACGTGGACGTGGCGGTGGTTGCGGAACCATATTTCGTGCCCTCCCGGCCTAACTGGGCCGGGGACCAGGACGGATCCGTGGCCATCGTCACGAGGCCTGGCGCCAGCCCCCCACTCGTGGTGAGGGCGAGGGGAGCGGGTTACGTGGCGGCGGTTCGGGGAGAGTACGCAATAATCGGTGTGTACTTCTCACCGAACCGCGACCTGCCGGCCTTGGAGCAGCTGCTCGACGCTCTCGGGTCGGCAGTGAGGCGGCTAGCGCCCGCCCAGGTTGTCGTGGCCGGGGACTTCAACGCCAAGTCCACGGCGTGGGGCAACCCGGCCACGGAAGCCAAAGGGCGGAAGGTGGAGGAGTGGGCGCTGGCCGCGGGACTGTCCCTCTTGAATAGGGGGACGGTCCAAACGTGCGTGCGGTGGAATGGAGGGTCGGTGGTGGATCTGTCCTTCGCCACCGCGTCCACCGCGCGCCGTATCGAGGATTGGAGGGTAGAGACGGGGGTAGAGACACTCTCGGACCATCGATACATCAGGTTCGAGGTGTCTCGAGCCCCCGGGAGTCCGGCGATTTCGTCCCGGTGGCGGAGTCGGTTCCCGCGTTGGGCACTCACCAGGCTCGACCGGGAACTGGCAGAGGAGGCGGCCATTGTCGGCCGCTGGGGCCTCCCGCCAGTGGAGGATTTGGGCGCGGAGCAGGGGGCTGGTCGTCTCTGCGACGCCTTCACGGCGGTGTGCGGGGCGGCCATGCCCAGCGTTGGGCGTCCGCCTCCAAGGCGGGCGGTCTACTGGTGGTCGGCGGAGATAGCCGACCTCCGGGACGCCTGCAACGGGGCGCGTAGAGCGTACACTCGGAGCAGGCGTCGCCGCCCCCGGGACGAAGGAAGAGATGGCCATCTGCACGGCATCTACGTGGAGAAGAAGAAAGCCTTGCAGATGGCCATAAGTAGGGCCAAGGAGGGAGCGTGGCAGGAGCTGCTGGAGGGCCTAGACCGGGACCCGTGGGGCCGACCGTACAGGGGAGCGCGGAACAAAATCCGCGCTCAGTCGGCCCCACTGACGGAGACCCTCCAGCCGGCCCTGTTGGAGAGGGTTGTCGGGGAACTCTTCCCCGACAACCCACGGGGCTACGCTCCCCCGAGGATGGCCCGATCGTCGGACTCCAGAGGAGAGGAGGAGGGCGCTCCGCTGCCCGTCACCGACCAGGAGATGGAGGCGGTCGTTGACCGCCTCCGAGGCAAGAAGAGGGCGCCGGGTCCGGACGGGGTGCACGGGAAGGTGCTAGCGTTGGCTCTCGTGCACCTCGGAGACAGGTTCCGGGAGCTCCTCGACTGCTGCCTGCGGTCGGGGTGCTGCCCGGGACCCTTCAGGGTGGGCCGGCTCTGCCTTCTGTTGAAGGGAGACCGGCCCCCGGACTCGGGGTCGGCGGTTCGACCGGTCGTTCTGCTGAACGAGGCGGGGAAAGCCCTTGAAAGGGTTGTCGCTTCCCGCCTCGCTCAGCACTTGGAGGATGGCCCGGGACCGGGCCTATCGGATGCCCAGTTCGGGTTCCGGGCCAGACGGTCGACCGTCGATGCCATAAGACGCCTAAGGTCGGTGACGGAGGATGCGGAGCGCGAGGGAGATGTGGTGGTGGCGGTGTCTTTAGACATCGCCAATGCCTTCAACAGCCTCCCCCACAGTACCATACTGGAGGCCCTCAAATACTTTGAGGTGCCTCCGTACTTGGGGAGACTGTTGAAGGCATACTTGGAGGACAGGGAGGTGCGCTACGAGGACGCGAGGGGCCAAATGGTCAGAAGACGCGTCGTGTGCGGTGTCCCACAGGGGTCCGTTCTGGGCCCCATCCTGTGGGACCTCGCATACGACTGGGTCCTGCGGGGCCGTCTCCTCCCCGGGATGAGTGTCATCTGCTATGCAGATGACACCCTCGTCACATCCCGGGGTAAGACCTTCGTGGAGGCGGCGCGGCTGGCCGAAGTCGGAGTAGGACTGGTGGTCAGCCGCATAGAGAGGCTTGGGCTTCGGGTCCGATTGGATAAAACCGAAGCCCTCCTCTTCCGCGGGACCGGTAGGCGGGGCCCCCCCTCGGGAGCGCACCTCCAAATTGGAGGAGAGAGGATAAGGGTGAGTGCCCAGATGAGCTACCTGGGCCTCACCCTTGATGGACGATGGACCTTCGGCCCCCACTTCGAGCGGTTGGGACCGAAGGTCATCAGAGCTGCGGCGGCGCTGGGTCGTCTTCTGCCCAATTTGGGCGGGCCCAGCGCCGCGTGCAGAAGGCTGTACTCCGGCATCTGCCGGAGTATGGCCACGTACGGTGCCCCCATATGGGCGGACGCCCTCTGCGCTCGGAACAGGGCTCAGCTGCGCAGAGCGCAGCGGGTCATAGCGCATAGGGCAATAAGGGGGTACCGTACGGTAGCTTGGACGGCCGCGACCGCCCTCGCTGGCGACCCGCCCTGGGAGTTGGTGGCGGAGGTGCTCGCCGAGGTATACGGCTTCGTTGCTGAAAGGAGGAGTCTCGGCGAGCGCCCCACGTTGGAGGAGGTGGGGCGGTATCGCCAGCGAGGGCATACGGAAATGATGCGGAGGTGGGGGGAGGACCTGGCGCAGCCGCGGTATGGAGTCCGCGTCGCGGATGCGCTGCGCCCGGTCCTGGAGTCGTGGATGCGCCGTAGGCGCAAACCCCTCACCTTCCGCATGGTGCAGGTGCTCACCGGGCATGGGTGCTTCGGTGAGTACCTGCACCGGGTCGCGAGGCGGGAGGAGCAGCCGGGCTGCCACGATTGTGGCGCGGCCGAGGACACTGCCCAGCACACTCTGGAGCAGTGTCCCATGTGGTCTCGGCAGCGCCACGATCTGGTGTCCGCGCTAGGAAGCGCGGACCTCTCGCTCCCGAGCGTGGTCCGCTCCATGCTCGGGAGTGACAGTGCCTGGCAGGCGATGGCCTCCTTCTGTGAGACGGTCATGTCCCAGAAGGAGGCCTCGGAGCGGGACAGGGAGGACGATCCCTTGGCTGTTCCGCTCCGGAGACGGCGGACGGGAGTGCGGCGTAGGCGCTACGCGCACCTACTGCCGCCTCCCTAATCTGTGGGATTAGGGGTCAGGATGGGAACCTGGCCCCATAATGGTCCCGCCGCCGGAGGGGCTGTCCCATTTTGCCGGGATGGCCCCTAGAGAGAAGAAGTCCGGCCCCTTTTGAGGGGCTGGCCAGTCGCAGTGGTGCCCTGTTGCTGACAGATCCGGGGCACCACACCAACGCGGCCGATGGCATTTCGCGGGGTCGTTTAGTGGGTATACCGTCGGACAGCCGACGGGGAGTCCCACACTACCACCGGAGGCCACCCAGGCACCGGTGGTGTGCGTAACGCATTTTTCCCCGCGTCACAAAAAAAAAAAAAAAAAAAAAAAAGGGCGTAAGTGTGGTAGGGCGCATTAATTTGCGCCAGAATGGCTGTGAGGCCCCTGTATTCGGACATACAGGGGACCTCAATTTTGATGGCCACGCCGGTATTGGTGGCCTTGGTGAATTGCACTTTCTTTTCAGCGCAAATTCTAGAGACCTCACCCCACCTCGCCTTATCCCTGAGGAATATAGGCGGCGGGGGTTTGATCTTAGGCACCTCCGGCGCACAGCGAGTTGCTGGCTTGGCGGTGACGGAGGAGGAGGAGGAGGTGCCGCGGGCAGCGGCGGTGTCAAGCGCTGAAGGCGCTGGTACATCTATGCTCATTAGAGCCGGGATGGTGGGGGTTGCAAGTACGGCGGAGGATGCTCTCTGCGGCGAGGCAGAGCGAGCACGCCGGTTTTACGTCATGTGCCTGTGAACGCTCGCAATATAGGAGTACTTGACGAGCTCGGTGGCGCAGTGGTGAAACGCGTTGTTACGTTACTTTGACACCAACGCTCGTGGGTTCGATTCCTACACAGGACAAACATTTGTGTGTATGAACATGTCTGTTTGTCTTGGTCTGGGTATTTTCTATGTATAATAAGTATGTATTTACAAAAAAAAAATGTATTTACGTATGTTTATCAGTTGTTTAGTACCCATAACACAAGCTTCGCTTACTTTGGGGCTAGACGGCGCTGTGTAATTTGTCCGACAATATTAATTAAAAAAATACTGCTCGCGCGTTGCCATTCCTGCTGCTAACACAGCAACGCCTTAGGAGTCTACTGGTTACCCTACGCACACGCAGGAAGCTGTCATTTATGACTTCGGCGATTGTGAGGTGCTTCCCCAGAAGGGTTGCTTTGATACGTTCTAGGTACAAACCAATTTCCTTCGTGGTCCTACCTCTCTTCTCTTATTTTATGATATAGGTATAATAGGGTAATGTATTAATTTATGGGCTCTTTAGGAAATAATTAGAAATATTAAAAGTTAAATTGAATCTTATTCGATTAAATTACTTATAATATAACTAATACAAACGTGGTAAATCTAAAATTTTTAGTCAGTACATTATTTTAAGTCTAAATACTTATTTAATACTAGCTGAAGCCCGCGGCTTCGCATGCATGAGATTTGGGCTTTTAGTAGCCTTTATTTCTATATAGACCTCAAACTATTTCTTTAAAAAAAATCAAAGTTCAGGGTCGTAGATGCAACCATAGCGCGATTCAATTTTCAGCGCCATCTATTGACCTTACGGGAGGCAACGTATATTTATTTTATTTTTATTACATAAAAAATGCGTAGTTATTTTATGTCCCAAAAAATACATATTCTGTGAAAATAATAAAAATAAAATTGCAAAGTCCCCCGAAGGGGGAAGATATTTTCCCCTAATTTTAACAGTTTTCATTTTTTACGCAGGAATCCTAAATATTTACGTGATAAAAAGTACCCTATATTCTGCTCTGAACAGTTCTCTACCTACCAGTGAAAGTCCCGTCTTAATCGGTTTAGCCATTGTGAAGATTAGCCCGGACAAACAAACAGACAGACAAAAAAGTTAAAAATGCATGTTTAGGCTTTGGTAACGTGAAAATAACAATATGAGCTTAAGATAAAGGCTTTATTTTGAAATCACAGACAGACACTTCAATTTTATTTATATGTATAGATGTATAAAAAAAGCTTTATCCACATGTTAAAACCCAATTATTGGCACATTCTATTCAAAGTATTGGAATCTTACGAGTATTATTGGTTTTTACATGTAATAATGCCAATAATGGATGGGTGCCAATGTTTGGGCGTATTACGAAATTACTTTTACTTTGTGCTTTGGAAAACAAACGCAAAGGCCCAATATTTTTGCGGGTACTATATCATACTGCGTACAAAAAGTTAGATTCCAAAGACAATTTTTGTAATACCAATCAATTTATTTCCTCGGAGTAGTTAGTCGAGTGAGATACATTGCATAATAACGACTACAATCACTTGTCTGTTTCAAAGTGTATTGAATCAACTTATCTAATGACCGTGTAGTGCCCACGGCTATAACCGTTCCATTTTCCCTTATTTAGTCCTTATGCCGAACGGAGTAAGGGTCAATCATGTGTTGATCGATGGCACCGCGTGCGGCTCGTCTTTTCGCCGGTCAGTTAGCTGGTCGGGTGCCCTTTAGCATACGTCACGAAAGCGACTGAGGCGACTAATATTTCCGGGTCTGTTATCGACAAAGGGGTCTTTCATTGAATTCAGAACAATCGTAAAGGGGCTTTTAGGCAGCGATTTGTTCTTAGAAAATTCTATAGTGCGTTCAATAAATCTTTATCTTTTTTATCTCACTTATTTAAATTAAAAGATTGATTTCTATGATCTCGTGTGAATTTCCATGACATTAAAACTATAGTAAGCATGTAGTAGGAACTACTAGATAAAAAAATGTACTTTTAAAACTTTATGGTAGGAACTTAACTTGTTGGATTGAAATTGAAATGTGTAGTTATATATATAAGCTTTTTACAAGCATAAAAAGCTTATTCTCTTAATTAGCCTTCTTCGCGTTTAACTAAAGACTAACACATTTTACGTACTTTATCAACTAATAAATATATTGCTATTGAAGCAAGAGGCAAATTAGTTGTCTTATGTAACTTTCAGTTGAAAATCTCGACAAAGTGCTGATAACTAAAAACATTTGATAAAATAACAAGAGTTTAATTGAAAATGGGTTTGTTTTGTCGAAAAGTTAATTTTAAGGACATTACAAAAAAGTGACTAATTTTATCCATACGTATAAATACAAAGACTTCTATGTATATGTAGTATACATAGAAGTCTTTGTATAAATACAACGGACATGTGAATCTCCTACGCGAGTACTTTCGGACAAATAAAACCTCGTCAGTAACTGAACGTCAAGATAAGAATGGCCGTTCCTTTAGTTCGGGCATGAAGAAAACAATTGGAACGAAATGATGATTTCCGAGTTCCACTATCATATACCTACTACTTGCCATACTGCCTAAAACAAAACGCGGATAGATCGACTAAGACTACTTCTTTTCTATTTACTACGAGCCTACTGTACTGAGTATATCGTAGTTAAATATTAAAGTACGTAGCATTACATAAAAATCCTTTGAACGTGCCAAGTTGTGAATATAAGACCTAAATTGGCGACGCTTTGTTCAGTCGGTCAAACGCCCGCAAAATAAAAAGCAGCATATTGCCGCAGCAAAATATTGCGAACGTTGAGTGCAGCGGCTGCAGGCTGCATGCACATGCACCTCTCCCGGCGCGCTATGAAAACGTCGTGCCTCAGCACAACAGTTGCCTTGGAACAGACGCACACACTGATGCGACGCCGACTTACTATAATAAAGGCGGGAGGGCACCGCCGCCCGGGGGAGGCAGGGGCGCGCTGTGACGATGCAGTTTGCACCGCGGCCTCCTCCAACCTTCACCAACCTACTCACCAACTTGCGCCCGTGTTCTTGGGAATCGTTTTAAATTCAAGAACCGCAGAACACCCCGCTAAGGACAGTACACTCTAACGCTTGCGTCATAAAATTCAGATTGACATATCCCTTTCTATAAGTCCTTTTAAACTTGGAGTACAGTGCTACATCAACATAAGATTAAAAACTCTAAGCGGATAGCGGAAAGTCGAGAATCGTGTACGTAACGCAAAAATGGCAGCTGTCCTTGGTGTGAGTGCGGAGGTGAGAAATACATTAGCGGTACCGTTTTCTATTGGTCGTTGCTCCTGTGTTGATATTAAGGAGTCCACGTGGACTGCTTCGGTGGTTTGTTGTCTCGTTTTTTTCGGCGGCTGGTTCTCTGTCCGTCTCGTTCTAATCTACAACGAAACGTGGAATGTCATGTCCGGAGTTGTTCAGAAAGTCGTGAGCGTGCATCGTGCTTCGAACTTTTGCCACGAACCGGAACGACGCAAGTTTACTCAGCAGTATTTTGATACTGATTTCAATCGTATACTATTAATGTTCACTTTTATTTGAGGACATGCATGTTACATATAGTTTGTATGCGTATGGAATATTGATAAGCATTTTTAAGTCAATTAAGGTTGTAAGCTAAAGGCGGTTGTTGCTACATTTAAATTATCGGCCGGCATTCAAATAACGCCATTTTTTTCGTGTCGGCACGAATTTATTTATAGTTATATGTTCTGGTGGGTATAATAACGCGGCGTGGGCGATACTATTACGGCGCATATCGAATATAGGGTATTCATTCACTTATTCACGGATATCGGTTTAGTAGCAAACAATGTTCATAAATTTTACTGAGGTAGAGTAGGTACCCGGGCATTTACAATATAAGTAGGTACTCTTTCGAAAATATGTACAGACTTAGGAAATGTCAATGTAAGCAAAATGTTTTTGTGATACCTATAATAGCCTCAGAATACAGAATTTACCTATTCTGTATTCTGAGATAACAGCATTCCCCACTCGCCGTCGATACGGAATCAACCATCAAAACCTAAGTAGAACCAAAGACAAGTTTTTCTTTCCCAAGTGACTGAAGTTCAACGTAGGGTTTGTAAATTAGGCATGAAGCAGATTTTACAGGGCCGGCAATGTGTTTCTGGTGCTCCTTATGCAGCGTAGCAAGCGTCCTGCGGTAACTGTAGAAGTATCGGAAGTATCATCGCTTGTTAAGCGTTAGGGTCATCGCTTTTCAACCTAGTGGACAGTGAGTGGAACGACGACATCGACACTTACGTATTAGACATGACCGGTCGTCTCCAAGTGGCAGCCCTAATTATTTGACTTAGTGCGTACGACAATTTCCGACATTGCTTTAATTTGAAGTCATCCATCTTATCCTATTGCTTTAACACTTTACCAGTGAGCGTATTTTTGTAGCAGATCTCCCCTCAGTACGTGGGGGGTTTTTAGCATGTTTCATCATCATCACATCATAGTACCTAAGGAAACTATTTAACATTTGAGTACCTACCGGGTTTTTTTATTATAAACATTGTTATATTTTGTATTTGTAACTCTAATTTTAACAAAATTATAACGTAAGTAGGTATAATCTTTTTTTGTATTACTTATATAGGGATTTTAAAACAAGGCTAAATAACAATAACAGAGTGGGATATTACAATCGGGACAACAATAACACGTTTTCTTTCGCTTTCTTTTGCATGTCCTCTTTTTAGTAACATCAGCGCAAAGCATAATTTAGCTGGTGATTCTTTTTTTTAGTAGAAGGAATCTTGTCTATAAAATGTATTCCGATCAGTCGTGCTACAGTGCCAGATGTAGGTTTGTGAACTGCTGCTGCTGCCCTCCAGTAAAGCCTCCATCTTGAGCCATAGATTCACCACAATGAGTCAAAAATCAGTGAACCCCTTTCAACGACGTTTAGGTTCTTTTCTTGTATAATAAAGGATATCTTTTTTTATACAATTAGATTGGCAAACAAGCATGCGGCCCGCATCAGATGGTAACTGGTCACCGTAGCCTATTGACGCTCGCAACACCACGGGTGTTACTCGCGCTGCCAATCTAGTGACCTAAGGATGTTTCTTCACAGTAGGTACCCAGTAATTTCTCTGCCATATCTCACCCTTCAAACCGCAACACAGCTATATAAATATAGCTGCTTGGCGGTAGAAATAGGTGAGACAGAGGAACCCACGCAGACGACTTTTGTACGAAGTCTCCCTCTGGGTAAATGGATGTAGGCATTCACCATTCCCCTTGCCACTAATTGAAAAATCTTTTTTTTCCACCACTTCATATACTTACTTCCTCTTTAAAGAGCAATATGACACATATTGATCATTTACATTCACGTCAATTTCATTTTTGTTATAATCCAGTAGGTAGGTATGCAGTTGGTATGATTGTATGCAGTTGGTATGATTGTATGCTTTTAATTCGACTTCAGATCAAGTCTCTGCGTGCTTTGTAGTAAGCTTATTCTGAGGTAGTAAGTAGGCTAACGTCGTGCTTATCTTTCTACTTGCATGCTTTCGTGTTTCGTTTATGACAGAAAGCTATTTGGTTGACCTCAAGCGTCTGGTGTCGCCACTCCTGGGGTAAGCCGCGCCAGTTCAACGTCACTGCCAACTGCGCTATTATATATATTGTATATATTCTTTAACAACAAATCAACATTTCTAGGATACGTGAAATAACGATCGTGTAAACAGTATGCCGTCTACATAAATAGGTATCCGTAAGCGATATGACGATTTCTTCCACTGTTTTAGAATCGCCGAAGATAAGAATCTACATACCCAGTTTCAGCGTCGCACAACGTATAAATTTTCATTCCGTGTTTATCGGTTTTATCTTTATTGAACATTCTAAAACGCACATAGTCCGTAAGACTACAGGTTCCCTCATTAATCGTGAGGTTTTCTGAGGGTAGGTAGCAGAAGGCTTTACACAGTCAAAATAACTCATCAAATTGGCCTTAGCCTAAAAAATGTAACGTAATTGTCATTACCGCTCATAATTCATCGTCATAAAGTGTTATCGTTTAAATGTCTGCAGCTGTACATGGCTCAGAAACGTTCTCGCTTCATTATGTCAGGAAACGATGTGTGCAAAATCGACTGTCAAACGTTCCTTTGAGCCAGTATCATGTTGTATATGATAATGTGAAAGAAAAAAATCAATTCGCTCAAAGTCACTGGAGTTCAAGTTGCAAGCATAGAATCCGGCTTAACTGTTCAATCCTAGCTAACTTAGCTTTCATTTATAAGGCATAGCGGTTTGTTTGTGATTTGATCAATTTCCAAAAGTTTTCATTAAACAACGTCAAATAGTCGTATTGAGATGAAGTTTGATCTACCGGGGCTCTGACTCCAGTTTCGTTTTTAAACACCGAGTTATCAG
Source organism: Pyralis farinalis (assembly GCA_947507595.1). Lineage (NCBI taxonomy): Eukaryota > Metazoa > Arthropoda > Insecta > Lepidoptera > Pyralidae > Pyralis > Pyralis farinalis. The sequence continues at coordinate 22,536,761 of OX382274.1, forward strand.
ACTTATCAGACCTCCACAAACCGAGGGGAAAACCAGACCTTTTTTTCACCTGATGGTAAGTGATTACCACCGCCCATAGATATTAGCAAAACCAAAGGGTCACTTTCTTAGATACTATCACACGTCTTTCGAAATAGAATTCCTTGGAGTTTTCTCACGATGTTTTCCTTCACCGCCGATATGATAATTACAAGTTTGTACATAATGTGAAAACAAGAAAACGGGGACGGAGTTGATCAATAGGCCGGTCGATTATCCAATTTATACATGTTACATAAAGGAAATAAAACCTACCCACGGAACCTACGGAGACCCAATTTTTGTTACAATAAAGCACTTTTTGATATGTAATTGACTTTGGTAAAATCCTCTGACAATAATTGTCCGTTGTAAATGATTCAAGAGCTTTATTCATCTCAAGCTATAGTCCGTGCGGCGCGCATGTTAAGCTAACCTCATCGATTTCACAAAGTGGAAGGATGTAGGATCTGAGAAAACCCTAGTTTCGAACATCCCAGTCAAATTGGCCGTGTTTAGTAATGTCAGAAGTCCAAAAACACGAGAGTGCATTGGAATTATTAATTTTAAAGAAGCGAGTGAGTAAAGTTAAGGCCGAGCCGTAGCGCTCGAATTTTGGCCTACCCCGCCAAGAATAGGCGAGGCAGATATAAGAACAATGTTCGTTGTTATAATATTTAAGACGACATTTCGTAGATTATTTCTTGATATCGAATACACGAACAAAATGCCATTTTTTTTATATAAATAACTCGAGAAGTCTTATCTACCAAGGCGTAACCTGGAAGATATACCTTTTAATACCTATAAATGTATTTTTCATTCACATTTTAACTTACATTAGCGAGTTTTGTTGTGTGATGGGAAGTGAATACAGGTTATGCAGGTTGTCCTACGTATAAAAATAATTTGTCTCGTGGCGAGTAGCAACATGGCAGTTCGCCGGTTAGATCATTTTTATAACATGGAATGTTTAAAATAAAAAGACACACTACTAATTAAGTATCCAACGCCTAATGGAAGCCAAAAACCCATCAATTTATAAAATTAAGTTTTGAAAACTGTTCGTTAATCAACCTGGCAGTATAATGTCTCTGAAGAACAGATTTTTGCAGACCCCGGTGGTCTTTTATAACACCAAGGCTCATGGGTTCTATTTCCAAACAGCGATGAGGTTGCTACGAAGACGCTAAGGAGTTATCCTTAGACCACGGTAGGCTACAAGTGAGCGATAATACCACCATCAGGTGGGTCGTACGCTGGTATGCCTTGTAAAAGATGGTGTTTGGTTCACATATTCGATGACGTAGGGTTACATACCGATACCTTACGGACTACCTCTACAATTAAAAAAATATCTACAAATATTTTTTTCCTTCACTAAGTGACATCAATAAATAAAACGATATTTTCAATGTTTCTAATATTACATGCAAAACATGCGGACAAATAACAAAAGGGTGCATGACTTAACTGAAACGTGCCCTTGGGGGTGAATTTGTGCTCATTTAAAATGCAGTGACCTTTTGAATGGCTTATTGTTATAGAACGCCGATTTTTAACAAACAACCAAGCATTTTCGTTGGTATAAGTGACATACGACTTAAGTATTCCCGCTTACACATGCAGTCGCGTGATTAATATGCAATGACAACCAAATTAGTCGTTAGAGTGCGTTTTCGAGGCTAGTTTACCACGCCGACTACATTCCAACATGTTTACAACAGCATTAGCATTTCTAGTGAGGGTATTTTACTTGTTCTCAATTTACCTATGAATATGTAACTACTTAGGTACCACAACCACATAATAAGTATTCGTATGTACTTTATATCACACAATGTAGGTATGGTATACATGGATACTAAGTAAAAGATGTGTTTACACGAAGCTTGTTGTATCATGGTTGCCTACTCCTTTTTACCTTGCCTTTCCCGTTTTTTTTATAACATCAGGGAGCCATACAAGTATACAATCTTCCTGCGACCACGGACGCTGCAAAGCGTTCGAAACGTCAGGTTCAACAAAATAAATAAAATATGCGATACTTCCGTTAAAAATTGTTTAATTCAAGTATACAACCTGATGTAAAGTAGTTACCTTAGCTTTTTTTGATAGTGACTATGCAGTTGGCGCCCCTGTGGACCGTTTACTACGTCACCGAATGGGAGAGGCGGGCGTGAGGCGCCACAGGCTGAAGAAAAAGAAAAAGTGACTGAGGGCCCCCGAGAGGTGTCAGACCTGGGCTTAGGGCCGGGCGTTGCGGATCTAAACTAATCGAACACGCGGGTTCATACCTGAAGGACCTAAGAAAAGATACCTTAGTCTGTGACTGTGGCTCGCATGTTGCCGTTGTTTACATAGAACTTTGAACTTACTTGTAGCCTCACTCACACGCAGGAATATAAAATACCTCTAGAGAGTTGTTATTTGGCAGCGATTTCCTGTGGAGGTGCTTCCCTAGTCGAAGAGCTTTGATGTGCCTTACCTCTATTTAGGAAGAGCTTCGTTTGTTAATTAGCGGGATATACTCCGTGCAGACTCTAAAGATGATATTTAGTCACTTACTAACAAACCTCGCCTACATTTGTTGATCGAGCTTTCGTTTATTAGGTATAGGTACAGTACACATGCCCTACATGGTGCAGAAATGGCAAAGGAATTTGCTGATGATACCTCTTTAATTTATAATGTGGCGCGCCGGCGCCGCCGGTGTGAAAATATTGACAAGGTAAAAGGTGTTGTGTCTGCTATTTTAAACTGATTCACATGTAATTAAAAAAATTGTTACATTTGGTTTTAGTCGAGTTTAGCAATAATCTTTTGCTAAACTCGACTAAAACCAAATGTAACTAATTTAGTCTTCCAAATGTGACTTCTGCCAATACAGAAGTTCTTATTGGGAATAATAAATTACACTTTGCTAATAATACTGTGTTTCTTGGACACTCTTACTTACAACTCTTACTCAATGTCGCCACCTAAATAAACTTGCCGGTAAGCTCAGCTACGCTGCATATGCATTTGGGAGAATCAAACAACTGACGGATGTGGCTACTGAGCGCTTAGTCTATTTCAGCTACTTTCTCAGCATTATGACGTATGATATACTATTGTGGGGAACAGTGGCAGAAATTGAAACAATTTTTATCTTACAAAAAAGAGCGTTTCGCTCTATTTATAACATGGACTCCAGAGAATCCCTCAGCGAACTGTTCAAAGCAATAAATACCCTCACTGTTACTTTTCAATATATTTATGAACACATAATGCATGACCGTAAAAATTTAAAGTCGTTTTTAAACTTAGAAGTAGAATTAAGTTGTGTATGCAAACATCGGCTTGCTAGGACAGGTAGACCTTTTCTTGTAATTTTTTTTTTAATTGCAAATTGTATTTGATTTTATAATAAGTTGCCTGAAACAGTTTAGTCCTTTCCTGACAATGTATTCAAAAAGATTATAAATACTCTCCGTAAAAGAGCTTATCAGGTATAGAATTGATGAACATGTAACTAACAAAGATGTCTGGAAATAATTCAGCACAGATTCTGACCTGTCCTTAATATTTATTTATTGTACTATTTGATATCATTATTGTACCAATATGCTAATGTGAATTTATTGTAATATCTATCTATCTATAACTTCACACCAAATCCCTTACGGGGTAGGCAATTGTAACATCTAATTGGCAATTTTAAAAGAGAGGTATATTGGCAAGATTTTTTATCTTTATCTTTAGTTAGTACACGTTAAGCTTTACACTTTGACCTTTGTACAGTTTTTATTCCGTACGTAATAAGAGTTGCAATCGCAAACCGAATGTCAAGCGTGAGCAGGACTGAGCTGTACATACAATTTCTATAATTTAACTCCATTAGTATTATAATAGTATATATAGTAATTATAATATATATATATATATAGTCTTACTATCTAATACAATATTAACACTAGCTCGGCGGTGAAGGAAAACATCGGAAGGAAACTCACACGTCCAAGAAAATATATTTCGAAGACGTGTGACCTAACCAAAGAAACATCTGCTTTTTCCTCTAGATTGTGGAGGTCTGACGGCAGTCGTTCCATGTTAAAATAAGTGTCTTCGCCAAATCCTTAGGCTTGGGTAGCGGACCCCGCCAATCCTAATGGATATAGAAACAAAATGACGTGAAGAAGAAGAAGATTCTTACATGATATGTTAATCTTACAGGGTGGTCTTACAGATAACTAAGTTTCAATGGCCGGGGTGGCTGTCCACAAGGCCGCAAGCTTGTTTGTCACCTTCATTGGTATACAAAATATTTATTAAAACACAAATTGCCCAGTTTTACGATCATGTATATGTCTATAATTAAAAGTCTTTGCATTTTCAAAAGGGCTCGTAGCTCGCTTTATCAATATAAGAATCGGATGTCACGTTGTATATTTTTTGTAGGTAAGGTACATCTCTAGGGTGTCAAACAAGATTTGTACTAGGTTGGCTGGAAGAGATCTCGTTTAGGGATAAGTTCACCTTTGTAAACTGCACTGAACTCGACTCTAGATTTAATTTCATTGTAATTAATTTTAATTTATCGTACAATAAAGATATTACAATAACAACATCAACAAGCGTACAGCAGCGTGACAGAAGTCCGTGGATATTTGCAACCCAGGGGCATTGCTAGAGTATTCCCGATCCAGTAAAAACGTGACAAACGTAGAAGGAACAAAATTGAAAAAATATTTTTGAAGAACAAAACCCTACCGGGGTTTTTACCAGGCGATTGCAGCATAGTTTTATTTATTAGAGAGGCGTTACAAAAGACCATAGGCTTTTTTGTTATAGGATGTGAAGTAAAAGGGCGTATTTACTTACCAAGCCACTCTAGATACTAGGTAATTCAGATATTCCGCAATTGGAATTAAACTCTTCAATCACTATCGGATCGCGAGATTGGTTTCTCTAGTTAGATATTATTGATGAGATTTAATCTGATGTTGGCAAAGGTATATAGTAGGGGCACAAATGAATTAACTATAACTACTTGACTGCACCTGAAGGTACCACGTGCTCACAGCGCTTAAATATTTTAGTGATTCGAGCCTAGTAACTGGGAGAATATTTTAACCAATAATGCTATTGTTTTTTTTTATCCTACGTCGGGAGGCATACAAGCATACGGCCCACCTGATATAAAGCGGGTACCGTAGCCTATAAATGCTTGCGATGTATTAATTAGATATCACTCGCGCGATGCCTCCTCTGCTGCTTACACAGCAACTCCTTGGGAGCTTACTTGACACCAACGCTTGTGGGTTCGATTCCCGCACAAGGCAAACATTTGTGTGTAAGAACATGTCTGTTTGTCTTGGTCTGGACGTTTTTGAGAGAGGTAGGGCGCATCAAAGCCCGTCTGGGGAAGTACCGCCACCTCACAGAAAACCGCAGCCAAATAACAACTCCCTAGAGGGTTCGTGCGTGTGAGTGAGGTCACAAGTCAGCGCCTAAGGAGTAGCTGTGTAAGCAGCATCACGCAAGTAATACTCATTGTATTAGAAGCGTTCATAGGCTGCGGTAACCGTTTTACATCGGGTGGGCCGTGTGCCACCCTTTACTCCCGACCTGAAGCGCTGAATTGAGTTACTACGTAACATCGTTATCATTGGTTCTCCATATGTTATATACTTCATGAGTCTAGAGGTCACGATTACCCAAAACACTGTTATTGGAATTACCGTCAGAAGTAACACTACTGGTCTGCAAGTACAACGTGGGCTGGTGCACAAAGCACCCGTTTAACAAACGCTTAGTTACGTTCGTATTTGTAAATGGCGACCCTCTTGGCCGGCCGCCAACCTTCTTTACTTTAATTGCATTATTAAATGTTATTCTACAAATTGAAACCTTTTATACATATAAAAATGTGTGAGATGTAGAAAACAGTAGTTTGTGATTTAGTGTTTAAGTGGCTCCGTATAGGGATAATAACTATAGGTATTATCTTGAAAGCCAAAACTACCTTCATGTTGTAGAAATTACCGACTAACAAACGAAGCTGTGGAGAATGAATACCCTCCATTCTTTCACCACAATAATATTCAATGAGTATGCAACTCGACTAAGATAGTAACCTCCTCTTGAGTACATAAATCACACTAAATAATACTAAATAACATCTGTGTGTTTTGCAAAGACTTCTATGTATACTAGTAGTAGTAGTATACATAGAAGTCTTTGGTGTTTTGTGTTTCTATGAGTGAGTGAATCGAGAAAATAGAAAAATAGTGACGAAATGAAAACCAAACAACACAATCAATCCAAACAGGAAAGTAGTTTATTAATGTTTATGCCCGTGTCGTGTTTATTGTAAACGTCTTTTGTAAGCACTTTGTTTCGTGTCTCGTGATAATTTGATGTCACAATCACATCGTGCCCGGAAGACGGCGATAACCCGTGGCCATTACGTCGAAGCTATAAAAACGCCCCACTAAAATGGATGCGCCGACACCGACCGTTCTCCGAAACAAAGTAATTGGTGGTTATACACATGCGTTTCACTTTGTGTTGCAAGCACTTATAAGCTACGGCAGCGACTTAGCAGCGGGTGAGCAATATTGTACATGACGTGGAAATGTACCTACATAAGTTTATATAGTCCGGCAATTAGTTCTTTTACAAATGAATATGCATTTTGTTTTTTTTTTTGAAGTAATGTAATCTTATGAAACTTATATGTAGGTACGTATTTATGTCTCAGCAAAAAATAAAAAAATGATGCTATTCTAAATGGCCACCTTTGGATTTGAAACAGGCCTGTATTCTGTCTGGCCACGAATCTATAGATTTACGCACTGTTTCCATCAATGATGTTATAAAAATGTAATATCATTGGTTTCCATGGGAAATTTAACCACTGCTTGCTCCAGAGATTTCTTAAGAGACACAATGTCGGCGTGTCGTTTCGAGCAGGCCATGTCCTCTAAAATTTACCATAATTGTAGTCTAAGGGGTTCAGATCTGGGCTAGACGAGGTACAGTCTTCAGCTCTTATAAAGTCTGGAACGTTGGTTTTGATCCAGGCTTGGGTAGTTCGTGCCTTGTGACCAGGTGCAGAGTCCTGCTGGAAAGTCCACAGTACATTTTTAAAAAGTGTATTGCTGAGAGGTGTCACAACACGATCCAAGACAGTCTCTTGATACACTTTGGCTGTAGCCTTCACTCTATTTTCACAAAAAGGAAGCTTTGTGACTCCTTGATCAGACACCCCCCACCAAACCATTACAGACGCAGGATGATGACCACATTGTACGTTTCCGACCACTTAGGCGGTTTCTTTAGAACTGTGTGCAATCACTTTGTCATTGCTTGTTGTAATACTCTTCAATCCTGAAAATTTTTTCATCAGTAAATAGGATGTATCTGTGCCTTTCACCTGCGTATCGGATCAGAAGGCGTTTTATCGATCCACTCTCTTCAACTGTAGGGATTAATTTAGGGCATGTTCTGTATCTCAACGATAAGCGCCGAGCTTCAGGTCTTATTTTATTATATGCGACGTCGAGCGAGTCGCGAGTCCTAGAAGGAATCTTCATTTCTCGCGATAAGATTTTTTGCTTCCATCAGGAAACGAAACCCCATTACGGCGAATTCTGGCATTAACAGCCTTTGTAGTTTAAACAGCACGTGGTCGCCCTGATTTTTTATGGTCTTCAACAGAGGAAGTATTTGTATATCTGTCGATAGTACGATATATGAACATACGGCTGATACCAAGCGTTTGAAGTTTCTTCAATATGATACACGGCGCCATATCCATTTTGTGCAAGGTCAATTTGGTCATGGTAGGTAAGTCTTGGCGTTCCTCGGCTCCTACATCCTTCCACTTTTGCATTGTATATCTGCTTCGTCATTCTTTCATCCTGCATTCTTTCTACATGCCCGAACCAACGGAGCATGCCTCTTCTTATTTTAACACCGACGCTCTCGTTCAGACCAACTCTGTTTCTAACATCATGATTGCGAATACGGTCTACAAGCCTTACGCCACAAATTTTGCGCAGCGCTCGCATTTCGACCGCGTTTATTCTACTTTCATGCTCTTTCTGCCATACCCAGCTCTCGCTTCCATACGTTAGCGTTGGGACCAGCACTGCATTGTGTATAATGTACTCGTAGGAATAGTACTTAGTAAGATATAGTAGTTCATTAAAGCCCAACATCATCATTAAAGCCCAGGTTTGTAAAATAAAAATGTAAAAGCTCAAGATGAAAAAAGGAATAGTATAGTAGTGAATCAGATGTGATAAGTGGGTGATGTGAATCAGAAAAAAAAATGTTGCCCGTATTCTGCAGATGGTATCACAGCAAAAAAAAATCAGAAGACTAGCTGTCAAAATAGCGGAGAAAAATATAAGAAAACATATTTTTATTTTTAATTTGAGCTGATTATTATGTACGTTCTTCATGTTACCATTACTGAACCATAGATTACTGAATTATTACTTCTTAAGTCTTTTATTTGCTTTAATTTCCATAGACTATGGAATATAAGTGAAAATACGAGAAGCTTAATAATAGCAATTGATTACTGCAATCAAAGAGGCAGAGTCCATAAAAGCTATTATTTTAAAATCAGTTTTCTCAATTTTATCACAAAAATCTGAAATAATCTTTGTGAGTAAATAGATTATGTTTCCCTTTCATATTATATTTGGGATGTCAGTTCATAACAAAGTGGTCCAATACTGGCTACATTACGGGTTCTTTTCCTTGTCGACATTGGTGATTGATTAGCTAACCTGTAGATGCTTTTGAATTAGGATATTTTTTTTGTACCTACTTCACTAGCACTACTGCTACTAGCAAACAAGCATATAGTCCTGTCTTAGGTTTTCGTGATTGTTACACATTGAATTAAACAATTTTTAACGGAAGTATCGCGTATTTTCTTATCAGTCTTCCTGCGACCACGGACGCTGCAAAGCGTTCGAAACGTCAGGTTCAACAAAATAAATAAAATACGCGATACTTCCGTTAAAAATTGTTTAATTCAAAGCATATAGTCCGCCTGATGTAAAGCGGTTACCGTAGCCTATGAATGCTTGTAACAAAAGTAATGTCGCTAACGCGTTGCCACCCCCGCTGTCAATATATTAAGTAACACTCGCGCGATGCCTCCTCTGCCGCTTACACAGCAACTCCTTGGGAGCATACCTACTGGTGAACTCACTCACACTCAGGAACAAAACAACCCTCTAGGGTCTAGGGTCTTCCTGCTACCACAGACGCTGCAAAGCGTTCGAAACGTCAGGTTCAACAAAATAAATAAAACACGCGATACTTCCGTTAAAAATTGTTTAATTATACCCTCTAGGGAGTTGTTATTTCGCCGCGGTTCTCTGTAAGGTGGAGGTACTTCCTCAGACGGGCTGCTTTGATGCGCCAACCTCTCTTAAAGTACATATTTGTAATTACCACTTGCTCGGCGATGATGGAAAACACCGTGAGGAGACTCGCACGCCTAAGAAATTATATTTCAAAAGACGTGTGATCAAACCTGGGAAAGGTCTTGTTTTCCCTCTGGGTTATGGAGGTCTGATGGCAATCGTTCCATGTAAAATCAGTATCTTCTCCAAATCCTTAGGCTTAGGTAGCGGACCCCGCCAATCCTAACGATTAGGAAACGGGATAACGCTAAGAAGAAAAAAAAGATCAAGGGGTAACAAAATGACACAAAATCCAAAACTTGAAAAAAAAAATCCAGTCATTCCTGATTCCCACTCAAGTAGTTTATTTATTTAAGCGTTCATGGAGGTTTACATATTATGTTCACTTTAACTACAACTTGAAAGTAACTGTCATTTAAGAGAGGTAGGGCGCATCAAAGAGCCCGACTGGGGAAGTGCGGAGGCACTTCCCCAGTCGCCCGACTTGCTTTGCTTTGATGCGCCCTCATTGACCTCACAGAAAACCGCCGGTAGAAAAATGCCGGTGTACAACAGGGCTCCGTCCTGTCGCCCACCCTTTCTTCTTCATATCAATGCTGCCTCTTGGTAATATTTATTGCTATGCAGATGACAGTAGAGTCCACGGGCGATATTTCGGATGGCCTAGTGCTGGTCGGACAGAAATCGGTGAGAAACGCGGGAGTTGTCGTTGAGCTGAATCGGATTTTAGATCTCATTAGTAAATAGGGTTCCAATGACCAATGAGTTTAATGCCATGAAATCTCAGGTGTGCGCATTTAAAAAAAAAATGTCTCCATTCCACCCTACTCCCAGTCTTCAGGGTGCTTCCCTTATTAAACGAGATAGCCTGAATATGCTAGGCATGGATATTCGTTGTGGTCTAAACGAAATTACATTGAGAGTGAGGTTCTGTGAGGCTCTTAACAGTTTCAAAAAAACTCGGAGTCCTGAACAGAGTGCGCCGGTTCTTCACGCCAGACCAGCTTTATAAGACTCAAGTTCTGTGGACGGCTCCGCACAGTATCTTCTCGAGGCTCTCGATAGGTTGCAGCGACGGGCTAACCGCATAATCAACGATGAAGAGGTCACCAAAAACCTAGAACCTCCTTACTAAGCATATTTTACCGCCTGTACCATGGTGAGTGCTCTGAAGAATTGTTTTCCCTTATCCCACTCTCTCTCTTCCATCATAGAACCACAAGTGCAGGCTTGCGATTCATCATTCCAATGTTGAGGACATTTTTTCTCGTAATAAAAAGATGAAAGAATGACGAAGCAAATATACAATGCAAAAGTGGAAGGATGTAGGAGCCGGGGAAGGCCAAGACTTACCTACCATGACCAAATTGGTCGTGTTCTATCAGAAGGTGATGTCAGGAGCCCTAAAAACCGGCGAGCGTGTATGAGAAGAGCAATGAATGTTAAAGAAGCGAGTGAGATATGTAAGGATCGAGTCACGTGGCGCTCGGTTCTCTCTACCTACCCCGCAAGGGACTTGGCGTCAAGTTATAGATAGACGACAGACATGTGCGGAATGTATGTCGGCGCGCGCGACTGAACTCGCTTGCACCTCGCGAGTGGGTTTTCGCTATCATCTGGAACCTTTAACAGCGGTGTGTGGAGCCATAAGTTTGAGAAACAATGGGCTACAGTAACTGCTTTACACCAGGTGGGCCGTATGCTTATATGCCTTCCGACGTTGTATAAAAAAACTGCATCAGTCGGTTCTACATGTAGGTACAGTACAATCTCAACAGCCGGGGTTTTTATATTATTTGTGAAAAAAAAGATAATAAGCAAGAATTACTCGTTTAAAATAATAATGTACCTATGTGAATGTGAGAGCCAATTTAACGTTGTCTAAACAATTTCTTTATTTAGCACCATGACGTGGCGACACTTCAGTTATTGACATTGCTATTATGTGCCTCTTTACAGTTTATAGCAATTTTGACACCGTTCGTTTTCAAGCAGGTATTTATGTCAAATTATTTTGTATTCTTTATTGGCCATAAACACTAAATGTGTGTCAAATTCAGTGTGCAAAACTCTCGCCACTTAACCGAATGTGACAACAAATTGCAAAAGCATAAATAAAGATATCTATAATGTACATAAAATATTATAATATTTTATGTATAATGTACATAAAATATTATAGAATAACTATTATCCAATTAAAATGATTGCATTCATATTTACATATTTAAACAGAGCTGGTCTGAAAGAGAGCGTCGGTGTTAAAATAAGAAGAGGCATGCTCCTTTGGTTCGGAAGAATGCAGGAAGAAGGAATTACGAAACAGATATACAAAGCGAAAGTAGAAGGTACATCCTCCTTCTACTTCTACATCGGAGTCGCGAAATGTCAAGACTTACCTACAATGACCAAACTGATCGTGTTTTATCAGAAGGTGACGTCAGGAGTCTTAGAAACCGGCGAGCGTGCATAAGAAGAACAATTAATGTTAAAGAAGCGAGGGAGGCTTGTAAATAATAAATAATAATAATAAATAAATATTGTCGGACAAATTACACAGCGCCACCTATCCCCAAAGTAAGCGAAGCTTGTGTTATGAGTTCTAGACAACTGATAAACATACGTAAATACTTTTTTTTTTTTGTAAATACATACTTATTATACATAGAAAATACCCAGACCAATACAAACAGACATGTTCATGCACACAAATGTTTGTACTGTGTGGGAAGCGAACCCACGAGCGTTGGTGTCAAAGTAGTGTAACAGCGCGTTTCTCCATTGCGCCACCGAGCTCGTCATTGTAAGGATCGAATCACGTGGCGCTCGGCTCTCTCTGCCTACCCCGCAAGGAATTTGGCGTGAAGTTATTGATAGAAAAGGATTGCATAGTTCAGCCGTATGAACATAACCTAATTGCACTCGGTGCACCTTATACGATACCTCGTACATATTTACGAAAAGAAGTTCAGGCGAAAGAGACGCATGGTGCATCAAAGCAAACCTACTGAAGATGTTTTATACCACTAAGGTGGAAAACAATCGTAGGGCCTGCTTGATGGTTACCGTAGCCTAATAACATTTGCACCACCAGAGATGTCACTCATGCTTTGCCAAATTTTTAAAAACCTCTTCGCGCTGTTCTTGAAGATCCCTATGCTGTAGTCCCTTGGTAAAGAGCTTCGGCTAAAAGCTCAGTTTCTGGTGGCCATTTATTATTTTTAAGTGAAGAAACCTTACATCTATGAATATTAACCCTTCGAAACCCGGGTGGTCATATATGACCGTATGGGAAAACGTATATAACGGGTTCTGACTGCTTAACTACCCTTATTAAAACAGGACGTTTTATCATGTGTAGCTAGGTAAGTATATGAATGAATATCATCATCAATATACTTACATACGTAATAAAAATGTAAGTTAATGCCTGCATACTGTACATGTCTGTACTGAACATACCTTGCACAAATAGCAAGAAAATGGCTGGCACGAAGAATAAGTAGGTAATAGAATACATTTACAAATTGATCGTGTTTTATCAGAAGGTGATGTCAAGAGTCCTAGAAACCGGCGGGCGTGCATGAAAAGAGCTATGAATGTTAAAGATGCGAGTGAAGTGTGTAAGGACCGCGTCTTATGGCGCTCGGTTGTCTCTGCCTACCCCGCAAGGGATTTGGCGTGAAGTTATAGATAGATAAAATACATTTTAATCATTTTCAGAATTTCCATTTATTTGCTGTCGCTATATACTTTGAAACGGGTTACCTAATTGATTTAGTAACACTAATAAGGCAATTACAGCGCGAGACATCAGTCAGTCAGCCCTAAGAACCGAGAGTGCATAAGAAGCGAGTGAGGTGTGTATAGATAGGGTAACTTTTAAATATAGGGTAACTTTAGAAATTTGAAAGGTTCGAACAAATACGCAAACATTTGTAAACGTCCATACAAAAAAATGTGGTAGTCAATGTCATGCACGTAGATATGTACTAAAGATTTATAAGTTTATTTATTATTTTTTGCCCGTTTCGATGGTGAAAACTCCGAACAATTTGTCGAACAAAATGACCGCATAAAGTTGTAGTTTAGACAGATGGGAACCCTAGGCTTGTAAGGATTGAATGAAAACACAGCCCACATGGCTATGTTTGGTTTCCCTTAAGTTTACTACACGGTTTGGGTCACTGTTTACTTCAGGGACTGGCCAGGTTTACTAAAACGTTTTATGCCTTCAGAACCCGTTATATACCTTTTCCCATACATTTCGCGGTCATATATGACCACACCCTTCGAAACCCGTGTGGTCATATATGACCGCGAAATGTATGGGAAAAGGTATATAACGGGTTCTGAAGGCTTACATACTTGATTAGTACAAAAATAATATCTCTATCAATAGTCTCTTTACAGTTTATAGCAATTTTGACACCGTTCGTTTTCAAGCAGGTATTTATGCCATAATTATTTTGTATTCTTTATTGGCCATAAACACTAAATGTGTGTCAAATTCAGTGTGCAAAACTCTCGCCACTTAACCGAATGTGACAACAAATTACAAAAGCAAAAATAAAGATATCTATAATGTACATAAAATATTATAGAATAACTATTATCCAATTAAAATGATTGCATTCATATTTACATATTTAAACAGAGTTGGTCTGGTTTACTAAAACGTTTTATTAAATACTTGATTAGTACAAAAATAATATAATTTGGATTTTCTTTTGGGTGTATGTGTTTATAATTTTTAGTTAGCGCGAAAGAAGTCGGGAGCACGGCTAATATGAATACACAATGTTAACAGTTGACATGCATAAATTTAATGTCAATGTATGCGGCAGCCCCATTACATATACGTACGATTTGAAACCCGAAATTAGTGATAGAAGGATATTAATTACTTATATTAATTAATTAAATTACAGCCAAAGCAGTGTTCGAACTAGGTTGGAACTTGAAACAGAATATTACAGATACGGGCGGGCTAACACGCGGTTTACCGCAGCTAAATGTGAATATTATGCTTACGAGTTCGGCCGAGTGTCTCTGGCAGAACGAGGAGCCTTTACGGCTTTGTATTGTAGTTAAACACGCGACGAGACTCTGAAGTAGGGTTACCATTTCGTTATTTGAAAAAGTACTAAGCCGAATATTTTTAAAATGCATATTCAGCTCTTTTTAAGTTTTTGAGATTACGGACCACGTTCCAGCCCGTCTGGGGAAGTACCTCCACCTCACAGAAAACCGCAGCCAAACTACAACTCCCTAGAGGGTTGTTGTGTTCCTGCGTGTGAGTGAGGTCACAAGTAAGCTCCCAAGGAATTGTTGTGGAACCTGCAGAGGGGGCATCGCGCGAGTAATACTTAATATATTGCAAGCGTTAATAGGCTACGGTGCCTGCTTTACATCAGATGGGCCGTATGCTTGTATGTCTCCCGGTGTAGTATAAAAAGAAAAAAATATCGTTCCAAATTTATAGAAAATTTTGAACGTGGTACATCAAACGTGGAACGGCTAGTTCATGCGGCCTAGCGCCGGCCGGCACCCACCCACTACTGTTAGTAAATGCAACACGCCGACGCTGCCATGGCTGCTCCGGTAGTCTCTGCCTCGGCTGCTGCGGTCGTCCGCCATCTGGAACAAAATCCGCGTGCACCCACCACCACCGTCGCTGCCACGACTGGCCTGGTGTCGCAGCGACGACCAGGGCAGTCATGGCAGCGACGGTGGTGGTGGGTGCACGCGGATTTTGTTCCAGATGCGTCGCAGCGACGACCAGGTTAGATCAAATTGCATGTAAATTTGACTTTCGCAAAATAACGCCTCAATCTATTGACTTCATATCTGACATGGACCTCATTTATTTGTGGTCCACGGATCTCAGATTAAGAAACCCTGGTCTAGACATTATGCTCTAGAACTATTCGTTTATGCGTCGTTGCCAGAAGAGCCAGAGTAGTAGACATCTGAATGGAAACGACTAAACAAATTGGCCTTATTCCATCCTTTCGACTGAGATGTGTTGTTGCATGAGATTCTTAATTCTGAAAGAGTGTTTTTTACAGGGTCGGTAATGCATCAATGGTACCCCTAATGTTGCAAATGTACATAAGCCACGGTAGCTTATAATCAGGCAGACCATACGCTTGTTGGCAATCTTGGTAGTATAAAAGTGAATTATTGGCACGAATACAGCACGGCAAGCTGGGAAAACTATTGGCGACCTGACAGCAATTTTCATAGCTTGCTTATATACATACTATGGCAAGTTTTCCTTCGTCTTTCCTATTGTAACTCTAGCGTGTAATAATGTTCATCTTTAGCTTAAATTTTGTTCAACTTCTATATGTGAGTGCCTGTAATTGGATCCGTTAGCATCTAAGATTGTTACTTTATCATGGTACGTGCAGCTGTTGGCTTTCCTAATAATAAATAAATAAATATTGTATTGACTCCCCAAGGAAAGAAATTGCTTCTTTTTGCGTGGTTAGAATCGGTAGATTGGGAGGAATTTTTTCAATACTATTTTAGGGGGATTTATTTTTATAATTGCTCCTGTCTCATAATATAGGTAACTAGTCTGGCCATAAACACTGTTACTTAGAAACTTTTCTTTTTTTCAACTCTTTAATTGTTTTGAATTTGGAACGTGTTTATTACTTATGTCAAAAACTTCTTTCGCTTTCCCGCCGTTTTACATATTTTATTCGCATTTATTATCAAATTACAATATGGAATCGGGTGTTAAAGAAAATAGGATTGCAGTGATTGCCTTGCACTACCATGATCAACATGGTCGTTTTCTAACAGAAGGTGGTGTCAGGAGCCTTTCTCCGGCTCCGACTCCGGAAACCGGCGAGCCTGCATGAGAAGAGCAATGAATGTTAAAGAAACGTGAGATATGTAAGGATCGAGTCACGTGACGCTCGGTTCTCTCTGCCTACTGCGCAAGGGATTTGGCGCGAAGTTATAGATAGACAGATCCATCAGACATCTCCCCTCCGTGATCGAATCAGTACTAGCGGTTCGTTGTCTACTAGGCTATTACTGCTTTTCAAATAATTATGATTCTAAAAAATCGGCCAAGTGCGAGTCGGACTCGCGCACGAAGGGTTCCGTACCATTATTTATAAAAACAGCAAAAAAATCACGTTTGTTGTATGGGAGCCCCCTTAAATATTTATTTTATTCTATTTTTTAGTATTTGTTGTTATAGCGGCAACAGAAATACATCATCTGTGAAAATTTCAACTGTCTAACTATCACGGTTCATGAGATACAGCCTGGTGACAGACGGACGGACGGACGGACGGACGGACAGCGGAGCCTCAGTAATAGGGTTCCGTTTTACCCTTTGGGTACGGAACCCTAAAAAGTACTACCGAATTCACCCGAAACTGAAGAGCATGCGAGAACAGGTTAATGAGTGTGAAAGAGGCGAGAGAGGTATGTTTATATGGATGCACCAGGCGTTCCATAGTCTCTGCCTACCCCAATGGGGAGACAGGCGTGATGATATGTATGTATGTATATAATTCTTACTTAATGCACTTACGTCCAATATTTTTTTTATTAATTGTGGTAGTTTTTTCGTTATGATGCAAAGTAGGTAGGTAGGTAGTATTTAATCATATAAGTCTCCGCAAATGTGTGTAACGCACGAAAAGTGTAACGTAGATTAAAATTTGCTTATTTTCTGCTGTCTAACGCTGAGATGGCAAGCAAAAATGTATTGTTTACGTTATTTGCAAATTGCCTGTAAATTTGACTTCCCGAAACATCAAATTCACTTATTTATCCATTGCGATCGACTTATTTCTTTTTTTGCTTAGTTTACTGAAGATTAGGAAGTTAAAAAAATGTGGGTACTTACTATTTTATAAATTTAACTTTGAAATTATAGTCCAATGTTTTTGCTTTGCTTCTTGTACAAACTATTCCAAATATTCAGTGGGATTTATGTCAACTTGTTATACCGACGTTTGGCTAAATATAGAACGTGTAGAGTCATCTATGGAGTACATTACGAACTAGATACTCGCAATGCAGACTACATAGACTAAACACAAAAATAATGCATACAAAAATTGTATTGCTGTTTCTAAATTTAACATAATTTTTCATACTCATTAAACCTTTAATCGTGTTGTATCAAAATTATTTTCAATTAGTTGCGGAGTTAGAGACATCTATGATATGTTTATAAAACAATTTGGCTGATGTTACGTACATTCACGTAGCGCTATGTAAGCAGAAATTATTCATATTGTTGGCAACACGTTGATAAAAATAGATGGCAGCAGCGAGTATTGTAAATCCGTGTATATTATTCTGTTGGCATTGGCATGGAATGGACCTTTAAGTAGTCCATTCTCTATTGGATGAATTGAAGTGTTGTTAAATTATACGAATTGATGTCAAATTATATTTTTATGAGGCCATGTTGTTAACACCATTTTTACTTATTGACGTTGAAGACTTATGGTTATTTGATGTGAGTTTGTGGGACTTCTTCCCGCGCTTTTGATGAATAACATTTATAATTTATTGAAAATTTTATAATTCAGTATAAAATTAGCTTTATGTGACAATTATGATAGGTAGTATTTTGTAACATAAGTGTTTGTGAAATTATACAGTAATTAAAAACTTCAAATAGGTATAACATGTTTATGCACTTTTTGGAAGACGTGTATAAGTTCATCAAGAAAACCCTATAAAAGTCACTATCGTTTTACGGGTGATATTTAAACTACAGGATTGGGTCTGGGTACCCTTCCCAAGTATTTTTTCAGCACAGTTCCTAAAGTTGGAACATATAGAATTAAGATTTTTAAATGGTTCGAAATTGAAGACTTGGCTGTATGGGCTAGATCCCTTTTCTTTTTTCCAAAATATATATATATATATAAGTTTGTATAGAACTACAATGCGACAAGACTTTTTTGGCTTTTGACATTGAGAGAAGTATACCTCTCTCTTCCACGCTTAGGTAATCTTCATGGGATAGACGCATTATTCAGATTTCGGCCACGCGCCTAAAAAGCCTTGTCGCACTCTACAATTATTACTAGTGAGTTGAGTGTCAGTCAGACATCGATAAAGTTTGTGAAACAGGTACTCGCAAACGGCTCTTCAAATGGCACACAAATTATGTAACTATCAGTTGCATTGCAAATTCTGTCCAGTGTCCAATTGTCAATGACCAATTTTTTTATAAAACAATAACAAGAGTAATGCCTTACTTTCAACTTCAACAAGCGTCTTTAAGATCATTATATATATTTTCTCCGGGTATCTCAATTTTACAGCATTTTCGCGTATTTGAGTATTTTGGTTGCACAAACAGTAAAAATACTTAAATATGTGAAATGTCACAGACATATAATCTTGCACATGAATAATAAACATCAATATCAATGTGTGCTTTAATAATGTCAAAAGTACTCGCCGTGACGGTTTAGAGTTATTGCGAAAACTAAAAGAAGAAAATACCTCTCGGTCAGTATCCAAATTAAAAATTAATCGGACTTCTTCCTGCGCTATTGACGAGTTACATTGTAATACTTGAATTATTTTACAATTCAGTTTAAATTAGTATCATGCGACAATTTCGATAGTATTTTGTAACATAAGTGCTAGTGAAATTATACAGTAATGAAAAAACTCAAATATAACACGTATGCACTTTTTGGAAGACGTGAATAAGTTCATCAAGAAAACCTTGTAAAAATCACACACCGTTTTACGGGTGGTATTTAAATTGGGTTGATTGGGTCTAGGTACCCTTCCCAAGTATTTTTTCAGCACAGTTCCTGAAACTAGAACATAGAATTAAGATTTTCAAATGGTTCTAATAATAAAAAAATGGCTAAAATAAATAAATGGCTGTATGGGCTAGATCCCTTTGCCTTTCCCCTCGGGGATAAAAAGAACAAAAAAAAAAAATAATTGAAAAACAAAATGAAATTTTATATTAATTTTAATACCAAATAATTCCATACCAAAATAAAACTCGCAGAATAATAAAAGTTTTTGTTTTGAACTAAGGGGTGCATATATATTGCTATTTTGTTTCAAGTTCTTCTAATACACAACATAATATAGTGTTAATAACACAAGGTTAAAGTCAAATTTTGTTGTAACTGTTTAAATACTGTTTCAATTATTTTTAAAAAGTTATCATCAAAGCATTTAAATTACACAGCTGACAATGAGTCCGCGTATAATTTTATTATTTAGTGGAAAAAGAAAATCTGGTAAAGACTTTTTAACGGACCATTTACAGAAATTGTAAGTCCATATACTCACATAGTTTAATTTGTATTTTCGAATTCGAATTCTTGGTTAACTGTATAATTAGATTTTTATGTTTGTAACATTTTCTGCTTTTTGCAGGTTATCTGATAAATGTGATATAATAAAAATATCCCAACCAATAAAAAGCCACTGGGCTAAGCAGAATAATTTGAATTTGAATGAACTTCTCAGCCATAGTGAATATAAAGAAAAGTACCGATTGGATATGATAAAGTGGAGTGATGAGATGAGAGATAAAGATTATGGGTGCTTTTGTAGACAAGCCTGCGATAATGGTTTGTATTCCCACACATGACAACATATCTGCTTGTCTTGCACTGGGTGTTTTTAAGAGAAGTAAGGTGGTTCGTGTTAAAGTAGCTTTTTTTTACCATTCCACCATCAAGCTCATCATACCGTTTTGAGTATATGGGTGGGTCTCTGGATAATTTTAGAGTCACACACTGTTAGGTGATGTTGCAATCGAGTCTGTTGGGTTCGACTAATTTATATATATACATACAGTACTCTCTCCCTAGTTTGCCGCTTGATAATCTGATTAGTACTATAATCCGCCAATTGTTTGCAAGTCGATGTAATCTGTAGACACTGGAATCTGCTGTTATTAAAAAAAATTGGTTTCATATTCTGCAGCAAAGTACCACCTTCACTCGCTTTCATGCTTGTAACAAACACAGTTCTATACTTCGCCGCCTGGTCATAAACAACCACTCTTTAGTCCGCCAATTAGAACCAAGGTGAAAGGTCACGCTTTGCATGTTTCTTTTGTTGTGTTCATAATCATTTCAAAATGGCTTCCTCGTCCTCACAACCTACCAAACAGAAGCACTAAATTTTAACTTTAGTGCAAATGATGGAAATCTTAACCCTTTAACCGCCGTGACCGTAATATTTCGGGGTATGAAAAATCTGCTCCACGTGCCACAGGCGTAATTTCACGTCAAGTTTTATAAATTGTTTATTGGTACATTTATATTAAAGATTAAGTTGCAATAAACGTTGTACATTACAATCCAGGATGTATGCTTAATAATTAACAAATTTTCCTGTGTTTCATTATGATATTTATAGAAAAATGCGAAGTTGATTATGTAGTATTTGTTGTAAGGTGTTACTTAGTACCAACAGGAATCGCCAATATTGTGATATTACGTGTACTAGGGATGAGCAAATCAACATAATCTAAACGAAACTTTATTGAATAATCGTGGTGTGAAAGCACAAATATTGCATTGTAATCCAAATTATTTCATCAAACTCGAAGCACGAATAGTTGTACTAAGTAGAAGCATGTTAAAACAATAAAAATGTTTATTTTAATGTGTGTTAAATATTAGAGATAATTTATTGTTTCGATAAAGAAGCAATAACTGAGAACTTCAGTAGTTCAGATTGTCACCGTGATTTTACGTGCGGTTCAAGGTCAAACGACGCCATATTTGTATCTTGATGGTTGTTGCTCAGGCGTCGTCACCGTAATAACACATTCCTTGTACAAATTAGTGTTGTTCCCTTGCCGTGTTAGAAGACTAGGAATTATTAAATATTTTAGAAGGAAATAATGACTGTTCGACCTGAGGTACAATCAGAATAATATATGATAATTATTAATTTGATACATCAAGCTCGAAGAGATGTATCAGAAAACGAAGATGTTATACTAGATTCATTGCTAGAATATTGATTGAAACGTGGTAAATAATGTTATTTTTTTTATACCACTAAGGTAGCAAACAAGCTTACGGCCTGCCTGATGGTAAGCAGTTGCCGTAGCCTATGTACATTTGCAACACCAGGGGTGTTACTCTTGCGTTGCTGATCCTGTAAGAACCTCTTCACGCCTTTCTTGAATAACCCCATACTGTAGTCCCTTTGGTAAATCAACTAAATATTTCCAAATGAAATGTCAACTTCCCAAATCCTACCCTATAATTCCATACCATTTTTCCTACAAACCTGAGGGTGGGAGTAAAAGAAGCTCTCTTTACGTTTCGCCGTTGCACGAACGGGTCGAGCTCCGCATGTCTCCCCGAAAATAAAAATTAACGCAAGCGTTCCAAGCTGCGACAATCAGCCGTTCATCAATCAGCGATTCGCGCGCATCAGCAAATCATCGTCTCATCAAATCAGCAAAGTACCCGGAGTCGCGGAAGAATCCAGGAAGAGCACTAAGCGTCATAGTACGACTGGTGCTTTAGTTAAAATCACAGATGATATCCGTTTCGCAATGGACTCGTCTCAACTGACTATTTTGTGTCTATTGGACTTTAGTAATGCGTTCAACACCGTCGATTCTGATATACTTTTGGAGCGACTGCGTTACACGACTGCTGCGTACAGTAATTGACTGGTTTCATTCGTATCTGCATGGGCGTTGGCAGCGTATACGCCTCGATGATAAATTTTCCTCGTGGTGTCCTGCAACTGCCGGCGTACCTCAGGGTGGCGTATTATCTCCTATTTTATTTTCTCTTTTCATTAATTCCATAACGTCAAATATTCGCTCCTCCTGCCATCTTTATGCTGACGATTTGCAGATTTATTCACATGACTCAGCAAGTAATCTGCCAAATACGATCGCGAAAGTGAATGAAGACCTCGTACGCGTATCCGAATGGAGTAGATCAAACGGCCTTGTAGTCAATCCTACAAAAACACAAGCCATTATTATAGGCAGCTCGCGTTTTATTTCTAACATCGATTGGGAGGCTCTTCCTCCAATAATATTTAATAGTGTTCATGTCCATTATAGCGAGAGTGTGAAGAACCTTGGCGTTTACTTTGATAAAACCTTTTCTTGGTCGGTGCAGATAGCCAACGTCAGCAGGAAATTGTTTGCAGCAACTGGCTCCCTTCGTCGTTTGCGTAATTTTCTCCCTATTGGTACCAAAATTTCACTTGCACAGTCCTTACTCCTCCCCATTCTTGACTATGCCGACTCTTGCTACCTTAACCTCACTGAAGACCAATTAAACAAACTTGAGCGCCTTCAAAATCTTTGTATACGATTCATATTTGGGCTTCGCAAATATGATCATGTTTCCGAATTTCGCTCACAGCTCAAGTGGCTCCCTATCAGGCTACGTCGCAACTTGCACATACTCTCTCTACTTTATTCTATTCTTTTCAATCCTACTTCTCCCAGTTACTTGAAAGAACGTTTCATATATCTCAGTGAGGTACGGGATCGTTGTGATCGCAATACACGTAGTACTCTTTCCCTTCGTCTGATTACGCCATCTCACTCTTCGCAATACTACTCTAAATCGTTCTCGGTACGGGCTGTGCAACTGTGGAATGCTTTACCACTTTCTATTCGCTGTGCACAATCATTAATGGCCTTCAAAAACCGTGTAAAATCTCACTATCTGTCTATCTAACTATGGTAGAATGTGTATGTGTATATGTATATTATGTATATATGTATGGGTGTATATGTACATGTATATATTTGGTATTGCTATATGTACGTACATTGTTGTCTGTTGTTGTCCTGTCACTTATCTGCTCATTACACTCATCTTAATTTTTTAATTTTTTTTTAATTTTTTCGATTATATAGTATGCTGAGTGTAAGTATATGTTTCTATGTGTAGAAATAGGTATAGTCATTAATGCGCCACTACCTACTTATATTTTTAATGATTGTTTATCTTCCTATGATATGGTTGTCTGGAAGAGATCGCTTTAGCGATAAGACCGCCCATTGTACTCTTACAATAATATGTTACTTAAATGTATTAATTTTGGTGCAATAAAGTGTATTCTATTCTATTCTATTCTAAGCGTCTATACCACCTAGCACGCGGGGCAATCGTGAACCAGGTTTCTCACCTTTTCCCTTCTTGTTTTTCCACCACCCTTGATACTTGATTAATAAAGACTGAACTAATATTAATTAAATTTTGAACTTTTATTCATTTAAACTAATCGATAACACTATTTCCCAACCCTATTTGAAATTACGCCGACAGACCGCTGGCGTTAGGGTGTATGATGATGTAACAAAATATGGCCGTTAAAGGGTTAAAAGAAGTCGAGTCACAGTGTCCGAACATTTTTTAGATCACACTGTGAGCGATTTTTGTGTAAATCGGAACATATATAATTAATCCATCCATGTCGGTAGATGTAATAATTGAATAACTAATGTAAGACAAATACCACCTTAGTCTTCCTGCGACCACGGACGCTGCAAAGCGTTCGAAACGTCAGGTTCAAAAAATAAATAAAATACGCGATACTTCCGTTAAAAATTGTTTAATTCAATGTGTATGTATATGTATGTATATCTTCACGCCAAGTCCCTTGCGGGGTAGGCAGAGAGAACCGAGCGCCATAAGACGCGGTCCTTGCATACTTCACTCGCTTCTGTGACATTCATAGCTCTTTTCATGCACGCTCGCCGGTTCCTGGGGCTTCTGACATCACCTTCTGATAAAACACGACCAATTTGGTCATGGTAGGTTAGTCTCGGCCTTCCTCGGCTCCTACATCCTTCCACTTTTGCATTGTATATCTGTTTCGTCATTCTTTCGTCCCGCATTCTTTCTACATGTCCGAACCAACGGAGCATGCCCTTTCTTATCTTAACACCGACACTCTCTTTTAGACCAACTCTTTCTCTCACGTCTTCATTACGAACGCGGTCAGCAAGCGTTATGCCACAAATTTTGCGCAATGCTCGCATCTCGACCGCATTTATTCTACTTTCATGCTCTCTCTGCCATACCCAGCTCTCACTTCCATAAGTTAGCGTTGGAATTAGCACCGCGTTGTGTACAGCGAGCTGTGCCTTCTGGCTTAGATTTCGGCAGCCTAGAAGTTCAATGTGTAACAATCGCGAAAACCTAAGACAATACTACATAGTGTAATAATTACCTACACAGTATTATAAAACATCTTCGTTATGAGTACCTACCGTAAGTGGTAACTAATTAATTAACATAGAATGTAGCACCGAACCTGTAAGAAATAAGTATTAGTTTTATGCTGGTAAACAAAGTTCCAAGATTAAAATCTATTTAAAAAAATATTTTATAACTGAATGTTAAAATTGTATATGTTTTTTTTATGTAATTTGATAAATTTAGATTGCTAAAAATTAACTAAAAAAGGTTAATTAAAAAAGGTTTTACTCATCGCAGCGACACCTAGCAGTAGGTAGTAGTAAACAATTTGCTTGAGGCGTGCTTTACAGCCACTCAATTGCGCTAGCTGTAGCATTTCAAGACAAGTTATGATTTAGTTTTGTTTACCTCGTCAATATTGTAAAAATAATTAGCTTGTAATTTTGGGCGGTCAACAGTTTATGACATTCGGAAGAATAGAAATAAAATAGAAAATTATGTCACTAACGCAGAGTCTGGTAGGAAAACGTTAAACTAGCGAATACACAAAGTTGGAAGAAACACTTTTTTCATGGTTTGTACAAGAGCGTCGACGTCGCACACCGATAACCGCTGATGTTTTGCGGTAGAAAGCACTACATTTCTATGAGAAAATTTATAAGAAAAATGATTTTAGATCTAGTGAAGGATGGTTATCTGAATTAATCAGATTGCTGACCGTAACTGGAGAGAATTTGTCCAGCAATGAGGCTGCTGATACAGCAGCGAGCGACGAATGTACAATAATCCTTTAAAAATAAACTGACACATAACTTTGATTACTAAGGTTTTAAAAATACTGCTCTAATTTGGCTTGTTTTTTACCAGAATATATCTTAATAATAACATTATCATGCATTATTGTGTGACATTCCATTTTCTTGAGACCATTTAATGCAACCCTTTTTAAATTTTAATATGTATTTATATAATATGTACATATTAATACATAGTATTCATGTATTTTTTTGTTGTTTCCTTAAATTTGATGTTCCTGTACATTATAATCTGCCGTTTTCGGTAATCTGCCAGTGGTACAGATATTATGGTGGCGGATTAGCGAGAGAGTACTTACTGTACTTGTGTTTACATCAGTCTTCATTAACCACCTCCTATCTGGATATTAAAGGTTATTAATATACTTATTATAATTTTTATTATTTCCAGCTGTTGATCGGCCTGTATGGATAGTTAGTGACATAAGACGTAAAACTGATGTGCTTTGGTTCAAAGAGACTTATGGGGACTGCGTGAAAACAATAAGAATAACGGCTGATGATGAGACAAGAATAAGTCGGGGGTTCCAATATCAAGTTGGTGTGGATGACGTTGATTCTGAGTGCGGGCTTGACGACTACACCGAATGGGACCTCCTTATCAATAATGGAGAGGGTAGAGAACAGTTAAAGGAACAGCTAGACAGTATATTAGAGCTACTTTTATGTGAAACTAGTTTATGAATGTAGTTTCACCTGTGGGAAATTTGGGCACACAAATTGTCTTTGAATCATAACACAATTTACTATTCACCTGTACATTTCTCTGCAGATATTTAAAGGTATAAAGGGTATAATATAATATTATATGTATAACCCAATTATTGGCACTTTAAGAAGCACTCTTGAAATAATTAGAAATATCCATTATCAAATGGAATCTATTATGATTAAAATTAACTCAAACATTTTATTAATATATTACTTTTAGTCTTATGAGCAGTGATAGCCCAGTGGATAAGGAATCAGCCTTTTGTGGTACGGCTCCCCGGTTCGATTCCTAACATATTCGTGTTTACATATTTGTAATTATCGCTTGTTCAGCGGTGATGGAAAACATAGTGAGGAAACCGCAAGTCTAAGAACTTATATTTCGACAGACGTGTTACTTGTCCTAAGAAAGATCTGGTTTTCCCCCTGGGTTGTGGAGGTCTGTCGCTCCATGTAAAAAATCTATCTTCACTAAATTCTTAGGCTTAGGTAGCGGACCCCGGCAATCTTAATGGACGAAATAACATGAAGAAGAAGAATTATATTCGGTATACTTAGTTAAAAAAAAGGTTTTAGGTATCCACATGCTAAAACCTAATTATTGTTACGTTCTGTCAAAAGTATTGGAGTTTTATTATTTATCTAAAAATTTAAGGATGCCAATAATTGGGTGGGATTACGGTATATACCATAGATAACAGAAACAATGGGAGATGTGACGAGGGGGCGTGGTTGGTGTCGCCGCAATATGCTCAAAACGAGAACATTGCCAAGAACAGTTTGTTAGTTGCAATCAAGCTCGATTGAGATACGTTACTCCTTGTTTACTTTATGAGTATTATGTATTTAGAACACTTTGGACGAGGAGCACTGTTGCCCGAGATACAGGTATCTTACCTAGTTCAGGCACAGATGCAATACATTATAAGCTTGTATCAAAAATTTTTTGCTCAATAAAGTTATTATTATTATTATACTTTATTTATACACTTTAGATACATTTTTAAATATAAAGATTTTATATAAAAATAAATACATTTAAAAATATAAAAAAGGGGGTACCCGCCGGTAGCGAAGCGAAGACCCAAGCTACCGGTGGTCAGGGCTCCAGAGTGAGGAACCTTCTCACAATACGGGCCGTGTCCAAAAGAACCGCCTTCTGAATCTGGTTCTTGACCCAACTGCCAAGCGAGAGTCTCTCAAGATATCGGTCGAGGCTCTTCGCTATAAGCCCGTTTACTGTCACGACTATTGGAACAATTATCGTCGAGTCCACACGCCACATGGCGGTAACCTCATGAGCCAAGTCCAAGTACTTAGAAAGTTTCTCTTTCTCTGCTTTCACGAGGTTTTCGTCATGAGGAATGGTAACGTCAACGAGAACTGCACGGCGTGTCTCCCGATCTATTATCACAATATTATTATTATTATTATTGTTTTAGCAAAATGCCAAGTTGTGCTGTTGCGTTTTTGCAAAAATAGAAGTGCAGTGGTTAACTTTAAATCAAATGGAATCACTTATCACCTATAAGTACAAATAATATTACGTTTTATAAGCATAAATACAGAATTAATTTCAAAAATTCTCTGACGCCATTTCTACCAGGGCCTTACCACGATACAAATTATAAATATCAAATTTCTCATTCTTAATCATACATTGCTTTTCTACCATTACGCAGTCTCCACCGCTCGTTTACCAACACGCAATGTAAATTATTCGTTCACTGAGTAATATTATTCGTTCACTGTGTGTACAGTTTCGAGATACGGCCGCTTGTTTCTGCCGCTTTATAAATGTAGTAGTGCGTGCTTACTTGGGTGTTGTTTAAATAAACATCCAATGACAGCGTCTTAACAAATGTGTGTCGTTGTACTTGTGTGCGTAGAATGATATTTTTTATTTATTTAAGTGTGTGAGTGTTTTATGGTGGGGTGAAACTCGGCGACAACCGTCCCGGTGTAAACTCGCGTGGTATGTCACATCTCCCATTGTTTCTGTTATCTATGGTATATACCTATGTATAACTTCAAATCCCTTGCAGCGTAGGCAGATTGAACCGCGCCACATGGCACGATCCTTACATGTCTCACTCGTTTCTTTGACATTCATTATTTGGGAATACGGTATATAGTATTTTTTATACTTTTAATTTATAATTGTAATTAAGCATATTTTTTTAAACCACTGAGTTGCAGGCGTTTAGGCAGTCTGATGATAGGCATTTGCCTATGAATTGTTGCAATTTATGGCATATTGAACGCGTGTCGCAGCCATTCCTGTAATTAGCACAGTAAATTACATTTGATAAATCATTTTCCATAAATTATTTGTGTAATCATGTTCCTACAATTTGTAGGCGATGGGAGTATCTTTTTTATTATGATAAGATTGATAAGTGTAATATTTACAAGTTATTTGTAAATAAATTATTTGATGGATCAGCTAGTTAGTTAAACGAGATAAGGAGCTATTTTGCATTTTAAATGGTTATTTTTTTAAAGGTAACTTGTGAGATTGGTCGGTTATGGTTCAACTCTTTGGTTAAAGTTTATTGGAAGATTGTATTATGTGGATTAACTTTAGACAATTTATAATAAAAATATTTTTTTATTACACTGTTGACATGGCTTTAATTTTTTTTATATACTTATATAACGTCGGGAAACAAACAAGCATGATTCACCGTTCGCGCTTTCTCCTCTTTCTAGAAAGCAGGTTAGGGTATGCTCGGTCATTTACCTTCCCCAGATCAACGTCATAGTAGGTATATTAGTTGGCTTAAGGGCCTGCTCACGCAGGTGACGCATCGGGACGCAGGCTATGATTTCGCGCTCCGCTTCTCGTACCCACCTAAAATAATTTTGATTTTAATATATTTGGATCTGTTAATTTTTGCACGTCTGCGCGCAGAATGTAAATATTATTGACAAAATTTGATAAGACCTTATGACAAAAATGTATTCTTGGAAATAAACTATGCGATTTGATTTGAATGATACTTGTATTATACTCTCTCATGGTTTTTTTATACACCGGGAGGCATACAAGCATAATGCCCTTCTGATGTAAAGAGATTACTGTAGCCTATAAACGCTTGCGATACATTAACCCTTCGAAACCCGGGTGGTCGTATACGACCGCGAAATGTATGGGAAAACGTATATAACGGGTTCTGACTGCTCAAGCATTGCTTGCGCGTTGCCTCCCGTGCTGCTAACATAGCGTCTTCGTTAGAGTTTGTTGGTAACCTCAATCAGTCGTAGAAACACAACTCTCCAGGAAGTTCATATTTGCCTGCGTCTTTCTGTACGGAGGAGGGCTGCTTTGTAGCGCCACTTCTCAAAGTGTTAAAAACACCTAGGCCAAAAGAAACAGATGTATTCATGCACACAAATGTTTGTCCTTTGTGAGAATCGAATCCACGAGCCTTCGTGTCAAAGAAGTAATTTCTAACCACTCGACCGCTGGGCTCGCCGGAATCGTTTTTAATAGTATTACTTTCTCCTACAATCATTTTGGTATGTACAGTGTTATAGGAGACTTATGAATATGACATGCGAAGTTGGCTTCCAAATATGTTTATATAGTGTAATTCAACTCAATTGGCTGAATTAGTAATTGAGTTTAATGTGATGCACACAGGTCGCTTCGGCCGTTGCGTTATTGTGTTTTGTCATTGTTCACACAATTAGATAATTGTCAATTCAGAATCGTATGGCGGAGTGATAAAAATGAACTGTCTGGTAAAAATGAACTTAAAAGTAAAGTTATCGCAAATTACGTACAATCTTTTTATTAAATTCTCATTTTATGGGACGTTATTGTTTTTGTCCCAAAATTACACCTTTCTATTATTTCCATGAGTCCATCCGTAACAGATATTTTTCGTGATGAAACTTAATCCTGGGTAGTTTTTATTGCAGAACTGATCAAATAGTTTTTGTTAATTAAAAAAGCATGAAGTTTTATCACACTTTAAAATGGGAAGTCTTTGTAAATTGTAGTATCCCGACCCGGCTTCGAACGGATGATTCGTTGGCTACCAAACTTCCCAGGATTACTCGCTGGGCTATTCTGAAGATTCTCTAAAAATTGCATTGAAATCGGTAAAGTCGTTTTGGGAGTCCATTAGGCCGATTCTACTAAATAACTGCAACTGCACTGCAGCGCGGCGTATGTCAAAATGTGTACAATTTGACGTTTCGTTAAGCGATCTGACAGCAGCGACGTTTAACGAAACGTCAAAATGTACGCATTTTAAGCGATCTGACAGAAGCGATACTTAATAAAACGTCAAAATGTACGTATTTTGACACACGCCGCGCTGCAGTGCAGTTGCAGTTTTTTAGTAGAATCGGCTTACATATCCCAACATACATCACTTCGAATTTTATATATAATAAGAAGTAGATGTCCGTTATAAGAAAAACAATTGCGTGTGTTTCCTCAAACAGAGAATTTCATGCGTTGAATAAACATTATCTTCGTGTAAAAACTGTTACAGTGACTAAACAAAAGTGGTAAAATGTTACAGGAATCCGATCCGTTGGTCAAAATATTCAAAAGTTTTTAACAGAGTATCGTAGTGGACAGCTAAAGCTTTACAATTGACTATCGTACCAATCCTATGCCGTACATAATAAAGGTTACGATCAAAATAATAAAAAAAACAATTTAGAGTGATCTGACTTTAGCTGTACAAGTAGGTACTGTTGGAGATGCAACACGTTTTTGTTACAATACAGTGCAACGTATTTGTCACCCCTGTTGCTAACACAGCAACTCCTCAGCAGTATGTTGGTAATTCGAGGTCAAGCTGGCGTCCAAAATACTTTATGTACTCAACAGAGCAAAGCAGTACTTCAGTGCGGGGTAAAGACTTAGGTATGTTACATAAGTCTCAAGTCAGACCGCACATGGAATACTGCAGTCACCTTTGGGCAGGAGCATCTTGATACCAGCTTGGACCGTGTGACTCCGTTCACAAACGAGCGGTGAGAATTGTAGACGATCCTAAGCTTACACACGGTATTGAACCCTTAAGTGTAAGAAAGGATTTTACCTCCCTTTGTGTGTTCTATCGATTGTGCAACGGGGTGTGTTCTAAAGAATTGTTTGACGTGGTGCCGACAGTTACTTTTTATAACCGCACCGCTCGCCGACGGCGGGAAGTTCACCCACACTGGAACCGCAATGGTCGCGTACTGTTCAGTTCCAGAGAAGTTTTCTTCCGAGAACTCTCAAGTTATGGAATGAACTTCCAGCCGAGGTTTTCCCAAGGGACTACAGCATGGGCTCTTCAAGAAAGGCGCGATGAGGTCTTTACAGGGTCGGCAACGTATGAGTGACACCCCTGGTGTAGCAAATGTTCATAGGCTCAGGTGACTGTTTACCATCAGGCAGGCCGTATGCTTGTTTGCAAACTTGGTGGTATAAAATTAATTCACAGGAAAATAACAATATTCGAGGGGGTTGTTCTTTGGCTGTATATGTTTGTTCTAAATACAATTTTCCGTAATCAGAGTATTCTAAATAAAATTGCATAGTAATAGACACGCGACATAAGAATTACTTGTCGTGATTACAGAGAATAAAGTCTAGTCTACATAGGGTAATGTAGGGTTGCGATTAAGGGACCTAAAGGGCTTACGCAGACGATACCGTGTTATTAACAAAAAACCCACCGGTGCTGCAAACAATTGTCACAATGAAATGTTGAAAGACGAAGAATGGGAAAAGGCATAGAACTGAGTGCGCAGAAATCAAAAATACAACGCGAAAGTGGAAGAATTTGGGAGAGAAAAAAGAGAATTAGTGGAAATACGTCGTAGATCCTGTTGTATCCTGCTGCTGTATCAATAAAAAACAATACGATTACTTCAGGTTCGCGATAAAAACTATTATACCCATGTTTCACAACGAATTAAAAAAAAAAAATGTAGATCCACCAACAGTAAAAACTGAGGAGCAATTGAAACAGTAGATTGTTTTCTGCGCTACCGTAGACCGAACTTGCGCTAAAGAACTGGATTTAACGGTCAATAAAATAATGGCTACATTTTTTTGAATGGATGGGTACGTTGACTATCTATATATCTATAACTTCACCCCAAATCCCTTGCGGGGTAGGCAGTGAGAACCGAGCGCCACGTGACTCGATCCTTACATAACTCACCCGCTTCTTTAACATTCATTTCTCTTCTCATGCACGCTCGTCGGTTTCTGGGGCTACTGACATCACCGTCTGATAGAACACGACCAATTTGATCATGGTAGGTAAGTCTTGGCCTTCCTCGGCTCCTACATCCTTCCACTTTTGCATTGTATATCTGCTTCGTCATTCTTCCATCCTGCATTCTTTCTACATGTTCGAACCAACGGCGTATGCCTTTTCTTATTTTAACACTACTACTACAGATAAAGATAAAAGATAAAAATTCTTTATTTACCATTGGGCCCTCGCGGGCACTTAGACACGTCTTACAGTTTTTGAAATATAATCTTATTGTATCTTATTTAATTCTCTTTTTACTTTTTAAGAAATGCCGAAAGAAACTTGGCAATATAGGTCTCTTTTAAAATTGTCAATTAGATATTACAAAAACAAAAAATACATAAGCATATTGGTACAATAATGATATCGAATGGTAAAATTAAAGATTATTAAGAACAGGTAGTCTGTGCTGAATTATTTCCAGACATCTTTGTCCGTTATATATTCATCAATTCTATAATAAGCCCTTCTGCAAGAGTATTTTAATGTGCTCTTTGAATACATTGTCAGGAAAGGACAGAACTGTTTCAGGCAACTTATTATAAAATCGAATACAATTTACAAGAAAAGATCTACCAGTCCTAGCAAGCCGATGTACCGGCATACACAACTTATTTCTACTTCTAAGTTTTTCACTGAAATTTGAAAACGACTTTAAAATTTTACATTATGTTTTCATAAATATATTGAGAAGTAACAGTGAGGATATTTATTTCTTTGAACAGTTCCCTGAGGGATTCTCTGGAGCCCATGTTATAAATAGAGCGAATGGCTCTTTTTTGTAGGATAAAAATTGTCTCAATGTCAGCCGCCGTTCCCCACAACAGTATATATACGGTATACGACATAATGCTGTGAAAGTAGCTGTGTGAAAGTAGTATCAGCTCTGCTGCATATGCAGTTAGGAGAATCAGGCAATTGACGGATGTGGCTACTGCGCGCTTAGTCTACTTCAGCTACTTTCACAGCATTATGTTATTATGTACTACCTGTTCCGTACATATAGAGTAAGAGAATATGTTGTCTTACTCTATATGTATGGAACATGCAGAAACAGGAGAAATATAGATTCACCTTGTTTCATATATTTAGAACGAGACAGCATGTTACCTTGCGATGTACTATAACCATGTCTGTGACGGGCATTAGGTTCACTACAGACAGGAGGGGCTACTTTGATGCGCCCTACCTCTCTTAAAAACACTCAGACCAAGACAAACATACATGTTCATGCACACAAATGTTTGCCCTGTGTGGGAATTAAACCCAAGAGCGTTAGTGTCCCGTTATTAACCACTGCCACCGAGCTCGTCAAAACCTGTTAGAGTGAGGTTGCCAGTAAACTCCAGGATTTGCTGTGTTATCCTGGGCAGCAGGGATGGCAGCTTTCGGATTGCAAGGGTTCATATGCTGCGGTAACCGCTATACATCAGGTGGACCATTGTATAAAAATCCAGTCTTTTGAAGGTGACGAATCCAGTCGACGTGGCTTCCTTCGTGGCGTAAGACATACAGCTGCCATCTGTCACCCTGGCACACGTCGACGTTAGTACGCTGTTAAAGGACATCAGAAGCCTGAAAGCCAGTTTCGCTGATGTTCAGTTAAGATTAGTGACATCGGAAACAACAATTAGTGGGCTACGTACGGAAATATTATGTCTAAAATGTAAAGTTTCTGTTAGTAGGTCACCTGAGGTCGACAACATTAACACGCGTCGGTCGTGGTGCACAGAATGCATCCGTATGCAGTTTAATGGCGTCACCGATTACTGTAGCTTTGAGCAGCATACCGTGACGAGCCGCTCGCTCCTCAACAGAGTCGACTACAATTTGTAAACACGTTAACCCCAGCACGTGATTACGCAAAAGCTACCCGTAGAGTTATTCGGGTCAAGAGTGCGCACTATGGTAAATAATGGTTCACTTGCATAAAATAAAAGAGAAATACAAAAAATGATTCTGGGATAAAACCATATAATAGCCTCTATATTAAAATAAAAATAAGGACAGAAATCTTGGTAGTTTTTTTCCTGTAAGCATTTAATTACATAAAATCGAAATGCGTTTACTTGACCACGATGTAGGTAATTGTGCGCACTCGTATGTGGTACAATCCACTATCCACATTGTCATGGTCCATGGAGATAGTGGGAATACCGTTTCAATAAATTATGGCCCCACTATCTCCATTAGTCAAATTGCATAACGACGAATGACCAGTTATTATTACCATAAGAGTAAATACAAATACGAAATATGAATATTATCTCTTTGTCTATCTGGACATATATATATATATATATATATATATATATATATATATCTGTTTTCTTTGAAATCATATCCGGAATAGAAATAAATCTCCCAGATGAAGAAATTATTTTGACAGGTAAATGTGCCGAATGTGGCAGATCTTGCGACTGTTGTTTAGAAGAAACAGTAGATTTAGTTAATTGTTATTATGCAAAGTGCAGCGGTAAATGTTATCGACATGTTTGTTAATAAAAGTTGTTGCATGTTCTATTTCGTATTATTTACAACTGGTAATTCTGCAAAACGACTAATAGGGATAGTGGGAAAAAAATCTCAAAATCTGTATTAATGGAGATTCATAATAGGTACAGTGGATGTACCGCTCGTATGGTGTAAGTATACGCATATGCGGTACGTAAGCGCATCCCTTGCAATTATCCGAATAAACAGAATATCCTTATTGTAAGGTCACTGAAAAATATATTTATTTGTTATTATTATTTGCATAACAATAACAATTCTCGCAAAAAAAGCATTTCCCTTAGATACAACTAGTTTATACATAGCCATTTTGTAAATACAGGGCGTATTCAAAATGGCTATCCGTGCTTTGTAAAGGACCACCATCTAGTAAATCGTCCCTAGGTCTCTTACGTGGATAAATCAAAGCTGAGGGATGTAATAACCACTGGTACTCATACAACAAATAGCTGTTACTGTGACCCATCGCTCTGTAGACACTATTTTATCTACTACCTTCTTGCCTTTCGTAGTGACAACTTTAGGAGTTTTATTAGGCACGATATTTATTCCGGTTATAAATACGATTTGGTTTAAATGTACACTTCTCGTACAACTCGTTCAAAAATAAATTTTATGAAAACGGTTCACTTGAAATTTGTTGAATCTCATAGCTGTGCCTAAGCTTGTAGCAGCTGACTTTTGTACAAATAAATGAGAATTGCGTTTTATAAAATCTTCCACCCAGTCACGGCCCGCCATTTGGCATGATTTATCAAATCAATGATCGATGTTTTTAGCATCCGTGTATTCAAAGGCTAAGCGCCTTAAATCATTAATAGTCAGACCAAATTATCTGTCATGCAAGCTGATGCTTGCAATGAGTAACAAACTCTGATTCTAGTTCACCATTGAAAGTTGGTTTGATCGGTCCATTGAAGATGCAGCTGTGTTCAGTTTAATTCGTTTTCGAAGACAAGATTCACTAATACCAGTACTTATAGCAGCTCTTTTGCTCTTCCCACGCTCAATAAGTGCTTTGGCTGTAGAGATGTGTTCTTCAGTGATATAATTTCGCGGCATGGTGATGAGACAATGAATAATAAATAAAAGAGTGTTAATAATAAATAAACTTCTCAATAAAACAAGGTACGAACGAAAATAACACTTTAAGAGCAAGTGTACGCACGCGCACACCGCGCACACAATCCCCAGAACAACAAACTTCAAATGGATACTCATAAAATAAATTGAGAACAAATATAACCACAATCCTTTGTAATAAATGTAGCGTAAATATGTTATTATTCAAAGAAAAAATAACTTGCGGTTATGAAATCAATAACGTGGATGCTACACTGTTTTCCGTTAAACAAAAAACTACGGATTAAACACCAAATACTGTTTTTATCTAAAAAAATGTTATCCGTTAACTGCACACCAACGAGACAGGTCGCGGCAGGTTGGCCACTCTAGTGCTTCTGTTCGACTTAAAAACACAATCCCTCCTCCGCACTACGTTCGGGAGATAGACGAACTGCGATCACTTATCCACTGCGCTTAGTTACACCGAATTACGTTTCCAGATTACAACCTACAACCGAGGTTGTAGACTATGTGAAGAAGAAGACCAACTTCACCTTGAGGGTCGAGTGACTGGAATCTCGCCATAAAGTAAATTTTACTTCTTTTGTGGTGAGGGTTCCAATTCATCATCTGCCAATCTTCATGAAGGAAGAATTCTGGCCGAAGGGAATCGTGTTTCGGAAGTTCCGAGGAAGGTTGCCTAGCGACACGTGCTACACGTCGCCGATTCGACGTGGTATTTATTAGTTTAAGTTAATAATAAAATTAAGTTTATAATATTATATATTTTAAGTTAAGGTATGTATCTATGGACCCGTGTTGTAAAACCTGAGTCTGAAAATAAAAAATATTCGAATTTGAATAATATATAGCATGGTATATTAATATATATTATTAATAATATTATACAACGTCGGGAGGCATACAAGCATACAGTCCACCTGATGTAAAGCAGTTACCGTAGCCTATTAACGCTTGTAACATATAACACTCGCGTGATGCCTCCTCTGCTGCTTACACAGCAACTCCTGAACACTACAACCCTCTAGGGGGTTGTTATTTGGTTGCGGTTTTCTGTGAGGTGGAGGTACTTCCCCAGAGCGAGCTGCTTTGATGCGCCCTACCTCTCTTAAAACATCCAGACCAAGACAAACAGACATGTTCACGTGCCAGGATTCGAACCGCATACCGTTTAACCGTTGGTCGTAAGGTCGGTTCTTATCCACTAGGATATCACTACTCTAGTCCTCGAAGATGATATTTTCATAAACAAAATCATATCATCTACAAAAGAAGTAGGCGTGCTGATGATATCGAAGAGTGTTTAAACACCCTTATACAACTACCGAATATCGTAAACAAAAGGGACCCTATCAAAGAACCTTGTGGCACCCCACTCGGGACGTCTACCCAACTATATACAAAGTTACTCACAACGACATCTTGTGAGCGAACATAGGAAGCGAACTATCTTAGGAGATCCTCTCTGATTCCTGTTGCCATCAGTTTAATCAGAAGTGAGGCATGATCTATTCCATCAAAACATTTACTATAGTCAGTATAGACCACGTACACCTATTGCGGCTCATGGCTCTACGACCATACTGGTCCCCGTCGGCAGGTATGTAGTTCATTCTCAACCTCTCCTATGAACGGAATGATCTGCTGAGATTTTCCCAAGAGACTAGGACATTAGGTTCTTCAAAAAAAGATGTGAAGAGGTTTTTTACTGGTCTATCAACGCATGAGTATAGGCAGAATGTACACTTGCACAAGCAAGTGTACCTTACCTTAGTAGTATAAAATTGGGATTGAATAAATGAGTGAAAACTAAATAATGTAATCGTGCATGTAAAGAATTATGAATGTTAAAGCAACAAGTTAAGTGTGTGGCACTTGGTTTGCTCTGCCTGCTTCGCGAGAAACCTGGTTTGAAGATATAGATAACTAATAACGCCTCAATATATAGGATACTTTTATGAGAAGCGGAAAATCAGTATCTCACGAATAACTTAATCGATTGCAATAGAAACTATATTGGGTAGGCCTTAGTAAAGGTACTTTGTGCATCCATTTTCGTTCTTCCTTTCATTTCCCAGTGGAGTCAGATACAATAAGACTATTCTCATTACACAGTTTGAAATCTACACGCAATTTGATCTAAACTACTTTGTGTGCTTCCGCTCCCGATTAGTTTGTGCGGCTGCTCCAGACATAACATGCTATGACCTTAGGTCATTCGTAGCATGTTATTCTAACGACTAACATCTACAGCGCCTGACGATGCCTCGTGGAGAGGCGAAACACATGTTGCAGAGACGACTGGAGCAGCCATGGCAGCAACGGTGGCGGGTGTATGCGGTTCACATTACAGATGGCGAACACTCGCAGAGACAACCGCGCTGCCGAGGCAGAGACTACCGGAGCAGCCTTGGCAGCGGCGGCATACATTTACTAACGGTAGTGGGTGGGTGCCAGCCAGCTTTTTTTTGGGAGCGGGAGCGGGAATTGCGAGCGGAAGCACACAAAGTAGTTTAGATCAAATTGCCTGTAAATTTGACTTTCGCAAAGTAACGGCTGAATATATTAACTAGTTTGAAATCTGGTACTTCCAAAGTTACAGTGGTCTTCGTTTGCGCTACGTCATATTAAGCAATACAAGTTTTTGAAAAGTCAGATTATTGAGTATGTGATAATGATAAGAATAATATAAGATTTTGACTCTCACAGTTAAAAGTAACCGGAGAAATAATAATAAAATTTTAAGGGCCGTTAACTATGAACAATTTCATCGACAATAAGACCCCATATGAGGAGGCGTTGGCTCCTCACTGCTCCCCAAACACATTTGTTTTAATTTATTTATTTGTGAAATCGACCCTGCCTACTTAAATACTCATGTTAAGTGTTTTCAATCTCACAAAGTTGACTTTGCTATTGTTCGGAAGCTAAAGACATAAACGATCGAAAATTTAACAATATTTTTATATATTTTTATGTAAACGGCGGAAGATAAAGAAATATTTTTTTTTTGCCTTTTAAGGGGTTTCAAAGTATTAAAACCCCCAAAACAAAGTCAGATAATACGTTTTTTGTATTTTATTATTAGTTTTTGAGTTGTGCTACAAATCGATATACAATTATACCCATTTCGTTAGAAGTTATTATTGAATGAATAAATAGGGGTTTTAAGACAACTTCCTCGGTCATACTATATATATTATACATTATTTAAGTGTAGTTTTATGTCACTAAGGTGTATAGAAGCATACGTCCTGCCTGATGGTAAGCAGATACCGTAGCCCACGGACAATTCAACATCAAGGGATAATCCAAGAATCCACGTGTGTTGCCGACCCTGTAAAACTCTCTTCACAACCTTTTTTGAAGCTCCTAGTGCTGTAGTCTTGGAAAAACCTCTACAGGAAACTGGGAATTCATTTTACGACTTAAGAGTTTTCGGTGAAAAACTTCTCTGGAATCGTAGTATGTGACCATTGCGGCTTCAGTGTGTGACGGTGAAGTCCTCGTCGTCGTCGTGTCTGAGATAATGTTAAAGGATTCCGCATTCGACTGGGAATAGCTTGTAAAGTTTAGGTGCTTGGCGTTTCTTATGTTTTTTTTGTGAAAAAATAGCATGTTCTGAGAAAAGATACCAATGTTAATAAACTTAAAATTCAACACTTTGTCTAAATACTAAATTTGATCCAAATTGTTAGAGCCGTTTCCGAGATACACGAAATGTATTTATAAATATACAAGAAATCTCTTTATTGTTATTAAAAATTCAGGGTTTAGTTTTATCTACAACGAAGTTATAGGAGTTAGTTATGGGAGGAAAGGGGTTTGAAAGTTTCTAGAGTGAGGGTTCGTGTTGTGAATTAATGTGTGAATCATAGTGATTATTATTTACTTAGATTTTCATTGCATTGTTGTATACCAAGGAATAAGATCTATACAGTCTGTAATTGCACTTTTCTTTGCTATAAATAAAAATGTAGCAAAATTATTTGGTACCTAGTGTCCATCCTCGGCTCCGCTTGCGTTGTCTTACAAAAATAATCCTTTTCCAAATTCCAATTATTTTATACCAAACATTCAGACAGGTGTGATGATATCATCACACCTGTCTCCCATGGGGTAAGCAGAGACTATGGAACGCCAGGTGCATCGATCCAAATATACCTCTCTCGCTTCTTTCGAACTTTATACTAAACTTTATCAAAATCAGTTCAGTAATAAACGAACTACAATTTTTTTTTTTATAATTTCACGCCATATACCTTACGAGGTAGGCAGAGAGAACCGAGCGCCACGTGACTCGATCCTTACATACCTCACTCGCTTCTTTAACATTGATTGCTCTTTTCATTCACGCTCGCCGGTTTCTAGGACTCCTGACATCAGCTTCTGATAGAACACGAGGTAAGTCTTGGCCTTCCTCGGCTCCTACATCCTTCCACTTTTACATTGTATAGCTTCGTCATTCTTTCATACTGCATTCTTTCTACATGTCCGAACCAACGGAGCATGCCTCTTCTTATTTTAACACCGACGCTCTCTAACTAAACTAAATAAATAAATCTAAATAAACATACTTTTCATTAATAACGTAAGCCAGGAAGTTAGAATTGCTCGATCATCATAAAAAAGGGCGTAATTGGGTCACATAGGAATGACCTTCAGCGTCTTGGCGCAAACTCCGATTTCATATGGCTAGTAAATTTAATTGCTTTATTTAAACTTGTGCATTATATATGTGTTTGTAATAAATCTGATGTTTGTTAACAGAATAAATTGATTTCATTTGTCATTACTTTGTTAGCTTAACACTGTTATTGGGGTTGTAAATTTAAAACTGGATGATTACGCGAGATATTAACGAACGCAAGCTATTAGCGAGTAAAACACACCTAAAACTCGTAAATCAGAACCATTACAACTTCCGACTCTACACTAAATTAATTATGACGTATACGAAGGTGTATTTGTAAGTGAAGCAGTGCCTATGAGTGGTGGATCCGGTGCAAGACTCCGTACGTCGTACGTCCATGGAGCTCTGTTGTCGTGGTAGTAATGTCAACTGCGGGTGGTGTCGGCGCTGCTGCGGTGCCGAGCGCGGGCGCGCGGGAGGCGGGCGGGCGCGCCGCGGTATCGATGCGGGTGCGCGCGCCGGCCCGCGCCCCTCGCGTTCGATTTTCCTCGTCCGGGCGACGCGACGGTGGCGGCGCGTTGCATAACTGTGTGGCGGCACTCCGCGCGCGATCCCGCCCTGAGCGCCCGCCGCGAGCGCGCCACACGCGCACACACGCGCAACGTCGCGCCCTTTACGTAACGCGCGACCACCGCGCGGAACCTCGTGTTCCACGCAGCGCCTGCACGGATAACTTCCACAGTGTTACGGGATACGTGTGCTACATTTCAGCTGGTTCCTGGCTCCGTTGTGAGGACACGACGCGGCCGGGTGCGGACCACCGGTGGGCTGGTAGGTGTCGCCGCAGTGCGCGCGCTCGCTCTTTGTCTGGGCGCGTGTAGGCGGCGGCAGTGGCGGTCGCGTGCTGAATAATTGAAGCGGAGGCTGTCCGGCGGCCGCTATCGACCTCAGTCGCGTGACTCGAGCGTATTACCCGCGGCAAGGACGCCGCGCTGGCTGCGGCAAACGTCGCCGCCAACGACACTGCCGCCGCCGCCGAGTCTGCTGTCGCTGATGTGCTTTATGCTGCATACTCTTACGTACACTTGTCATTTCCTGTATCATGGCGAACAGGAAATGTCGACCTGCCTTGTCCTTTCACATAATCGATGTTGATTTGGGTGCTGTCAAACGGCTTCATTATATATTGGGCTGAAAACTTACTAGATAAGAATTTTAGATCGATATTGTTGCCGCAACTAGAATAAGTAAGGAGTTTTGACATAGCCTAACAACTTACTGCTGGTTCTAATATACGACCTTTGACTTGTAATAATTCATTTCTTAATAAGCTATTGCTTTGCATGATTTCATAAAAGTTTAGTTGGTTTTCAGTTATATACACTTTTAACACCATTTTCAGATATTTCAAACTACACGTGTGAGCACATATGTTACGTAAAAGGTTTAGGTATCCTTTAGTTTTACAATTCGATTTACAATATTCACCTTATACGAGTACAAGAAAGTTTTTCGGAATATCAAGTAAACCAGGAGTATCAAAATATCAAATTTAAATTGATTGAACTTATTCTCAAAATAGTATCGCTACGACACTGCATCTACGTATTGCTACGATTTTGCTACGCATAATCGTAGAGCCCTACGACTCGTAGCCCTTGGCACGCTACGCGCTACGTCAATTTTTTTAACTGGAAAATAATCACTTGATATATATTTTTCAAGTGTTTATTTTCTAGTTTCTATTCGATTACGTTTTCTTTTAATAACTTGCTTAGTGTCAACATAATGCGGCACTGGCCCTAACAGCTGGGTTTAGGAATTTGAATTTTTGCATGCCTTCTAAGCATTGTCTAAAGGAGGATTTTTGAAAACTCCTTTTGTATATTATTACTGACATGCATGAACAAACACATAGCAGTCTATACGTACCAATAATAAAATCGTAGCAGAGTTTGTACATGGAGTATTTTTATAGAGATGCTGCTGGGCTTTAAACGCGACTCTTTTTGCTTCTATATCGCTAAAACTAACTATTGATTCAAAAGGAATAACAGTCATTTAAACTTTGGTGTATATTTGTCATTATGTATCATGCAAAGGCTACTTACTGAATGGATTTGGATGAAATTTTACAACATTTCGGTTATACTTTTATTATATACCAATGTACGTAGCAGTGACCGTACTATTAGTACGTATGACAATGAATTGTTAAATCGTCATTTTGACATATTCAATGCACCCATTAAATTAGGTATAGCGATTAGTATTAACCTATATAGTAGTTCAGTCTATTTTCAGAACTCGACCTGGGGCGAGTTAATTTTCATTCCCTGCCAACCCCAGATATATCATTATTTATGACAAGTGTAAGAACTTCATCACACACTACATTTAATTGGACGTTCGAAATCTTTGCGGTAAATAATGGTGAGTGAAATTTAAAAAATAGACTGATTTACTTTATTGCCTAATACTAATTGCTATATCTACCTGTATCAATATCTTCGCCAAATACTTAGGCTTGTATGTCGAAATGCTGCAACGTCATTTTTTTTTTATATAACATCGGTAGGCACACAACGTCAAGAGGAACGTCCCACCTGATGTAAAGCGGTTACCGTAGCCTATAAACGCTTCTGATACGTTAAGTATTACTCACGCGATGTCACCTCTGCTGCCGCAACTTCTTAGGAGCTTACTGGTGACCTCACTCACACGCAGGAACACAACAACACTCTAGCGAGTTGTTATTTCGCTGGGGTTTTCTGTGAGGTAGAGGTACTTCCCCAGACGGGATACTTTGATGCACCCTACCTCTCTTAAAATACATTAATATACATACGAAGTATACTCAAAATTATTAATATTTATCTTAAAAATATAAACGTTGTACGAGTATATTCGTACATTCGTGTTGGATTCTCGTTGTAATTATACGCTTAATTACACGAGATGAGACAGTTAACACGTGTACAGTCTAGGATGTTCTCTCGCTCACTCATCGAATTAACATCAAGTCGTATGATTCTGTTAATGAACCGCACAGTATATGTACGAGTATAATAGAGAGCGTTGCGGTAAAGGCCCATTTCCAGCCGTATCCTGAACGTCAGACGAGGTTTCGCGATGTCCTTCATGCCAAGGCCGAGTATAAGTTAATCGGCCAAGTTTCAAATGATGTAATACTAGCTTTTGTTCGTGACTTTACTACCGGAGTTTTAAGATTTCGCACTGATTTACACTGTACAACGGCCATATTTGTATATATATATATATTATACGACGTCGGGAGGCAACACAAGCATACGGCCCACCTGATGTAAAGCGATTACCGTAGCCTTTGAACGCTTGCAATAAATTAAGTATCCCTCGCGCGATGCCACCTCTGCTGCTAGCACAGCAACTCCTGGAGGTGGAGGTGGCGGTACTTCACCAAACGGGCTGCTTCGATGGCCCCTACCTCTCTTTAATAATAAATGGCGAACTCCAAGAATAGATAGATTTAAACTCTGTGTTTCCGTCTTATTATAAATTTCCATTAAGAGAAAATTAAGAATATTCTTACT
This sequence comes from Pyralis farinalis, assembly GCA_947507595.1. Lineage (NCBI taxonomy): Eukaryota > Metazoa > Arthropoda > Insecta > Lepidoptera > Pyralidae > Pyralis > Pyralis farinalis. The sequence goes on from OX382274.1 coordinate 22,580,998, forward strand.
ACTAAACTTCTGAATTTCTGACAGAGAACTTTATACAAGTATTGGGATGCTTATGTCACAAACTTCTGCATTCATTTCGAAAGACATTAGAATGAAAAAGTCATACAAGCGACCAAAAATTTGGCATGCCCAACAAAACGAAGTAGTACTCGTACCTACTTCAGCTAGAGGGAAACACTTTGGCCATATAAGTCTCAAATCATACATGAAGTATTATTTCCTCCATTGAGCAGGAGCCCCCGGATACCAGTTTCAATCTTGTGACTCGGTTAGGAGACGAATTGGGAGAATTATTTATAATCATAATATGTGAGAAACGTTGACGAGTGGCGATCTTCTTACAGTCCTCGTAAAATAGACTTGAAGGATTAGTCGCACCAAAGGCTTATGACCAAAATTGAGAGGTATCTGTGACTCTTGATGTCGCCTTTCAGTTTGCTCACATAAATAGAAAAGTAGCACGATTAAGGGGAAATTAAGATAAAGTATTTTTACACAACCTGTTAACGCTACGATAAATAGCATTTTTCGAGCATTAGTACCCTCGATGCACACGTAGTTACGCTGTCAAAGCTGGTAACCTTAGTTACTATATGAACAGCAAATCAACAACCTTCTTAGGAATTGATTGTGGTTCTTCAGTAACGGGTACTACTTCTCCGGTCCAGCTGCTTATTCTATATCGTTGTGCTCTCTCTTTTGTAGTAGAGTCACCATTATTGGTTAGCGGGGTACTCATGCTGGCGCTAGCACCCTAACTATACAAAGGTAAGATGGAATTTTGAAGGAATTTGTGTATAAAGAAAATTGAAATATTTTTACGCTTTTACTTGCAATTAAAACTGTGATTATTTGAAATATATTTTTTGAGTAATTTTACATCTGGTGAGCCTCTGAATTCATCATTGAGTTTACTACGAATACAACTGAATATTGTAGATGTTTACACAAAACTTGTTGAAAGCATAAAGTTATTCGCCAAATTAATCTTAAATTATTATGACAATACATAAATGAGGCGTGGTTGGTTCGAAGAACTGCCAAACTTTAATTGTGTTCAAGGAATTTGGGCTTCCGCAGGAATTCCTTTATGCTATCAAGGCTTCCCTAAATTAATGCATCTCGCGCATGGTTATGGCACATGTTTGATGTTAAAGAAATATGTAATACTCGTAGATATTTAATGTAGTTATGGTTGTACTATTTATAGTTTCGCCTATAAATATAAATATATCTATCTATCTATATACCTATATATATCTTTTCTCCAAGAGCTAAATGATATACTGAGTCTTGATATTTGGCATATACATAAAATAGATATAGCCCAATTTCGTGGTTTTTATATGAAAACATATAAATCCGAGTATTTATGGCATTTGGGTTAAAAGACATCATATAAAATTTGTGTATTTAGCGGGGTTTCAAATGAAGGTAATTAAAGTTCATAGAAAGGCGAATAATTGAAAATTAAATCTTTAACACAAATTGACAAAAACTGGGGTAAAAGTTTTTTTGGGAGTTTATATTTATATACAGAAAGAAAGAAAGAAGAAAAGAAAAAGATACATATATATATTATATTTTTAGGGGTTTATTATGAAATAAGAAATATTCTATGGGGAAATATGTGTTTATTTACCACACTTTCTCGTAATCAGTCTCATTACATATACACACAAAGCAAGCTTTATGGCATATGTAATGACCATGGGCATAATAACTTTTGTAATTTCTTTTAAAATATTTGCCTAAAAACAAGTTTTTCGATACTATTTATTTTATTACTTAAAGATGATGCGTATATTTTTTCGTCTTATAATTTTATTTATTTCCTCACCAATAATGTGGTTTTATAATGAAGAACGATAACTAATTTTAAATATAAATATAATTATAGTCACCGTATTCTCCAATACTAATAATAGTTATAAACACTACGCTGGTAACGCAGTGTGACTTTTAGTTTTTAAAATTAATGATAAAATGGTCTAATAAGACGAGTCAAACGAGGCTAATGGAAATGAGAGAAGAAGTCCATGTGGCTACTTCCAACCTCTATCATGAAACCACTTTAATGGTATTATTGTATTGATTTGTTAGACTAACATACATTTGCCAAGTTTTATAATTATACAATATTTAGTAGGGCTGCTAAAATTAGCTTTATTTCATTTGATTGCATATTTACATCCAGATCAATCTACTAACATATATATAACATACATACATACACAGATATACGATCTAACTAAATTGTTAACAAAATTATAATAATCGGATTGTCAGTTCAGACAAAATATTTCAATGAATATGTGTATTTTTCGTTCACTAGTATATTCCAATGCTCATACCACTCATTGCGTGATCCAGTACGATTCACGCCCAATGCAGCGACTGACAACCGCTAGTGCACACCTATAACGAGCGGCACGTAATAGCTAGGGTGTACATAGATGTTTTTGTAGATATAAAAAGGTAAGAGCTCTTCACTAGGGATCGGATGATACTTTCAATACGGAGCTGGTATCGATACTTTTGATCGTAATATTCCATACTGAGTACTCGATATTGCACACACATTTTGCATTCGGCTACAGAACAGAAACGCAGAAGCATGTGTAATTGCCATAAGTAGTCTACGTAGAGCTATCGCATCCTGGAGGTATCTCAAAATGCCTCTTCAAGAACGGATTCTAAAAATATTCGACACATTAATCACATATAAAGAACTAGCGTGTAAAACTCGGTAGAAGCCGGCTTCACACTATAGACTAGCTGTCAAATTATATTATATATTTACTAAAATCTCCCAAAAAAAAAATAATCAGAATTATTTCCCTTGATAAACTTCAGGATCTGACGCGGAGCTCCTGTTAAATGATCCCCACTAAAACTCGATACTGAGCAGTATCGATACTTTAAGACCTGTTTTTTTAAGTATCGATAACATGAAAAATTCTGACCGCACCTAGATATATGTAATCAAATTTTCATTCGTTTATTTGAAACATGATATAAAAAGTATATTGTTACGCATGAAAGTGTGACAGGTTCTGAATTATATATATTACGAGTATCCATGGTAGTTATCTTTATAAATAAAGCAATAATGCCTTTAATGCACTTCTAATAACAACATTTACTACTACACAAAAATTATAATACCTATTATTATTTACTTATATAAACTTAAAATTAACAAGAATTGGATAAGGAAAAAGCCAGAGTGATTTGACACAAATAATAATTACGAAAGACTACTACATACAAATTAATTATATAGATACACGAGAGACCAATTAAATCGATGCATGACAATCCATCATATATGTCAAGTAACAATGAATGGGTATTCGTGTGTATGTGTACGCATGTACTTGTTTATTTCAGTTGTGTTAACAGAATAAAAATAATATAAAATGAAACATGGTGGACTGGGTATCAAAATAATATTACAACTTCAATCTATATGGTAATCATGCTTCATGTTTTACGCTGCATTTTGCCGTTGAAGTAGCCTTGTATTTTTTCTTGAAAGAAGTTACAGCCATTTTCTGTCCCATAGGAGCAAATTGTTCCATATTTTTGCAGCGTTAAATCTGGAGCATCCCCTGTATCTGTAGGTTTTATATAACGCTACCATGAGTAGGTTTTGAGTAAAAGAACGTAGATTTTTTGCAGAGATTCCTTTAAAGTACAAGTATAGTTGCTTCATATTACTCTTTGAAGTAAACAGTCATAATGTATTTCTGTTCTAGCACTCATATTTAGGATGTTGCATTGAGGTATTCATGTATGATGTTTACATGCTCTCTTTTGGAAACCTTAAAGCAGTAACAGATACACGCGTTCTGAACATGTTGCATTGCTCTTTCTGTGTTTACTTTTAGTCGCGTCATAGACTGAACTACAATTATATATATATATATATATTCCTATTTTTTTCTCTTAAAGTTGTCGTCAGATTTTATAAAGCCTTTTTATTTAAAGAAACTTTCTTTACTACCTACAATTAGCATTTATGATTTGTCGGGATTTAGGAATAGGGCATTTCTTTCAGATCACTCATGTACGTTACGCAGAACATTTAGTAGCTTCATTTTCGTCTTTGCTATTAAACGAGTATATATTGGTGTGTCATGTCTGTACAGTTGGTATTTATAAAATTGTAAGTGCTTTAATAAATCAGCCATAAAGATAGTGAATAGACATTTTTTTAACGGAAGTATCGCGTGTTTATTTATTTTGTTGAACCTGACGTTTCGAACGCTTTGCAGCGTCCGTGGTCGCAGGAAGACTAAGGTGGTATTTGTCTTACGTTAGTTATTCAATTATTACATCTACCGATATGGATGGATTAATTATATATGTTCCGATTCACACAAAAATTGCTCACAGTGTCCGAACGTTTGTTAGTATATCTCTGGGTTTGTGACTTGATTATTTTTACATACTGCAGAGTATGTGAACATACACTGGACCAGCCAAACCATTACATACGGTTCGATAAACCACAAATCCTCTCCAAGGAGAATCGCTACATGCCGAGAATGTTACGCGAGGCTATTGAAATAAGAAAACAACCCAATTTCAATAGAGAAGATGGTTGGCAAGTACCACCTGCTTGGGATCCAGTTCTAAAAATAATCAAGTCACAAACCCAGAGATATACTAACAAGTTGCGTCCATCCACGACTGAGCCACTGAGCTCGTCAAGAGTGTCATAAACTGCTCCTTTTGATTTAATGCTGTATAATATATTCCTAACTTGTTTCTGTAGTAGGTGAATCTATATTAACATGCAATTTGATCTAACCTGCTTTGTGTGCTTCCGCCACCAATTAGTTCGTGCGGCCTAGCACCTGCCGGCACCCACCCACTACTGTTAGTAAATGCAACATGCCGACACTGCCATGGCTGCTCCGGTAGTCTCTGCCTCGGCTGCTGCGGTCGTCCGCCATCTGGAACAGAATCCGCATGCCCCCACCACCACCATCGCTGCCACGACTGGCCTGGTCGTCGCTGCGACACGTGTTTCGCCTCTCCACGAGGCATCATCAGGCGTTGTAGACGTTAATCGTAAGAATAACATGCTACAAGTCACTTGTAGCATGTTATTCTCTTCTGTGACGTCCAGGCCAGTCATGGCAGCGACGGTGGTGGCATCTCTATACCGACATTTTACAGCATTTGATTGGAAAATGTACAAAGGCAGGTTGCTTTGGAATAACTTAGTACTGTGTATGTATATTTTCCCGCTAGATCCCTTGAGGGCTGGGCAAAGAGAAGCGAACACCATTAGACGCGGTCCTTACACATCTCACTCGCTTCTTTACCATTCGTAACTCTTTTCATATACGTTCGTCGGTTCCTAGGGCTCCTGACATCACCTTCTGGTAAAATACGACCAATTTGTTCATGGTAGGGGAGTCTTAGTCGTCCTCAGCTCCTACATCAGCATCTGCTCCAACATTCGCATTGTATATTTGTTTCGTCATTCTTTCATCTCGCTACATGTTCGTAACAATGGAGCATGCCTTTACTAACACCGACACTCTAATGTGAGTAATGATAGAAGTGAGAGCTCATTTCGTTTGGAGAGTTATTATGCTAGTTATTGCGCTATCTGGCTTGAAGATCGTCGAATTATGAGAATGAATTATGGGATTGAACTAGGAGTCACCAGTCAACTGTGTTATACGTAATCGTATTGCAAGGGATCTGCAAAATATTTGAGAGCACGCCAATCTGTGCGCGAAATGCGTCTAAAGCTTGAACCTACACATGCTATTAGAAAAGCATACTTGTTTGTCGTTAAGTGGTATGTTCATTTACAACATGCTCTCCGAGCTCTCTTTCCATTTGACTGTGTTCCTGTCCATCATGTACTAGAAGGTTTTCGAGACCTATAGCATGCTAGCAGAGACCATGTTCAGATTTAAGTAACTCTAAATTTAGAGTTTCTCCTCTCTCACCCACGCCTCACATCATGTGCTAGTTAGCACAAAAAATTAACCGGCTTGCGATTAAGTAGTATACTTATTCATGAGCATACTCTTTTCATATACACGTGGTATTTGTGCGCTACTAAGTAGCATTTGCTAGAAACTAGAATGATTAAGTGCTACTACGTTGCCTTGCCTTCTATGTACTCGTATTATTCTAGCCTTAAATCTGCATAGTGTAGTTTATTCAAGACAGACATGCCCCCGCCTACGGATCGCACAGAACTACGCTAACTGGCTACATTGAAAACCACCGCTCTCACTAAACAGATATCCGTAGACGAATCAACGAGATTTCGTTACGTTGGTTTTAGGGCGGGGTTTTTTTTTGACAAATCGACCGATATCATCGGTCTTTCAGTGCGGTTGAGTGCTCAAGCTTACATCGAAAACGTGTTCGAAGCCCACGTATTTCCTCGTTCTCGCAATGTGGAGACCATGATGCCTACAAGTTGCCTGCTCCATTCGCATAGCAGTATCTTTGGCCACGTTGATGTTGATACTACTAAGTCACACACTCAGTCAGAGTGTGTTATCTAGACATCATTTTAAATATATCTGAATACTGAATATGAAATTTGACTAATCACTGAACATGAAACCAACGTGTAAATTCTGCTGAATTTAATCTGTGGTAATTGCAGACAGTCAATTTGACTGTTATTATGTCATCATCTATAATGGTCATTTCAGCCCCATCTCGGGAGATACAGCAGGCCCTTTGTAGGGTTGTTTTGTGCTGTGAATATGTCTTCGCTCTTAATATGAGATATAGTATACATTATCATTTCTTGTCACTATTTTGGTTTTCTTTTCTGAAGAGGAGTCAAGCACAGTTACGCTTTCGCCGCCGTCCACAAGCGTAATGTAAATTACTCTTACTGTATAGTAATTCGCTCTTGCCATCATTTTGAATTTCTCGGCACGATTTTGGAGGGGATCTCCTCACGTGACACACCTGAGCAAACCTGCTAAAAACTTCTGTAGGCAGGCAGCGAGGTGATACACCGTCTATCTAATGACATCATAGATTTCTGGAACAAGACCACGAGGTGTAATCTCTGTCCTCCTCGTATTTGTGTGTGTGACTGTATGAGGAATCCCATGCACAGATACTCGATGCATGTCTGCGAGAAACCGATGGTTCAGGTATAAAATGTTCAGGTGAACCTTCTGTACTGTATCTTAGTTGTATCAACATCAACATATAAGTGCTAAATATTTCGAGAAGATAAAGTTATGTATATATATATATATATATAATAAGATACACTTGGAAGCGCCATTTTACAGAATACCACTAACAAATAACAATTTCTAGAGGGTTGTGACTTGTGAGTGTAAGTAACGTCACCAAGATACTGCTGGTGAGAAGCTGAAGCGTTAGCAGAGGAGCAACGATACTCCTCAAGTTGCAAGAATCTGGAAACTACGGAAATACCAGACATAGTATAAATATATGTATGATGATGATGATGATATGATGGATGTAATTACAATAATTATTTAAATACATCATATGTATGATAATGTAATAGTGTTTTATAATACATTTTAGGTAATTATTACGTGTAACGTTCCTATCAGAGACAATATCATTTTATACAGAAATTATTTTTTTATTTTCTATTAAGCGGCGACGACGGCTTGTGGAACTATTAATAATAATTAATTACTTTAAGTATTCCTCCACCGTTGAGCGGGATTTAGGAAATGCAAATGTGTTGCCATAAACATATATATCGTTTATACTTTCTAGCATAAGTACAACTTTCAATCAAGCAAATTACTTTAATGAACGGCACAGTACACGCAATTCAGTTTGCATCTAGGGCAACACTGTCACAGTATATGGCACAATGGTCGGATGTAGATACGTGTACGTAATAGTGTATGTAGGTATGTGCCTTCCGCCTCGGATTCAACATTATTTTTGTATTTTGTCGGACAAATTACACAGTTCTGTCTAGTTCTAAATTAACCAAAGCTATACTACGAGTAGTAAACTGATAAACTGTTTTTTTGTAAATACACACTTATAATACATAGATAATATCCAGACTAGGCAAACAGATATGTTCATGCACACAAATATTTGCCTTACGTGGGATTTGAATCCACGAGCCTTAATGGTAAAGTTGTCATCGCCATTCTACCAACGAGCTTGTATGCATATATATTATATAGTTTTATACTTCTGCGTATGGGCCTTAAATTTGGCAGCATATACACTATTAGAGTTATATAGATTATAATCGGTTTACTTAGTTTTACTTACTTACCTATCTAAATATACTTGCTAAGGACTGGTACCGCTTGTAGGAATAAAATACAAAATGAAATACTCAAAGAGTTTATGCTATTTGACTGCCGTGTTTCGGTATCCCTAGGCCGGACGACTCATTTAGTTCATTCAATTTAATGATTTAGGTAAATTATACGTTTCCTGGTACCACACTGAAGGCAAAATTAAAAAAAAAAACAACAGAATACTTAGCTCCTCATCTAGTCTTTGCCTCTGATATACTCTAATTGAAATATGTAAGCAAAGGATCTTTGCATTGACTTGGAGTGTTCAATGAATTGCATTTGCATTGAATATATTAATATCGATTTTAATGAAGTTGTAACTTCACCAGTATCATGTTCTATATTCTAGTTCAGACAAGCTCGGTGTCGCAGTGGTAGGTAACGCTTTTTTGACTGACACCAACGCTCGTAAGTTTGAATCCCACACAGTACAAACATTTGTGTGCATGAACATGTCTATTTACGAATATTTATCAGTTATCTAGTACCCATAAAACAAGCTTCGTTTATTTTGAGGCTAGATGGCGCTGAGTAATTTGTCCGTCAATATTTATTTATATATGTGCTGATGATGATGGTGTTGTGTTTGCCATTCTGAAATTCGCGTTTAATAATCTTTAATTAAAAATGTTAAACTCAACTAAAAGGAAATGTATTAAATCTAGTATTCCAAAGTTACTTCTGACAATATAAAATTCTCACTGAAGTTTGAAAATTTTGTAGTTTTGCGAGCATACAGTATGTTTTCGTAAATATACTGAGAGGTAACATTGAGCTGAGCTTACGGGCAAATTTATTTATAGGTAATGTTTAATTTATTATAAACAGAATTTGTTAATGACACTCCGTTTATTGGAATTACAGTAGACTCCAAATTACAGTAGGCCCCCACAAATATAAATTTACCCGTAAGCTCAACTCACTATTACCTCTAACTACTTTGCGACTCATCTTCCTACACTTGTCAGAGCGTATGGGGCCTAATAGAGCCTAACTAAACTACAGTCAGCAATGATGGTTGATGAAGTTCTGTATTTTTTGACGTCGAAAACAATTTAGTAGGATATTATGGGTACGTTATCTATTTCAAGTTTCGATATCTCGTCAGTTTGGTCATCCCTCTGTGAGGACAATCGTTCATTAAGTATTTCATTTGTTACGATAATTAAAATTAGGCATCATAATTAGCGTATACGTATGTATGTATACTAATGTGTACGTAAAAGAATTCTGCGCTTCATTTTCTCCTAAACTATTATCCAAGTAATTGAGCGGAGTTTCAGCTTAATCGGTCGTTAATTAAAATTTGAGTAGTATGTGTGTATCGTGTGAGAGTACTTGTGTATTATAATGATGTGTTATGGGCACACCTTCTAGTAAATAATAGTTTATTCACAGATATGAGTACATTATGCAAGTAGGCATTACAAGTTTGCAGTTACGATTACATCAAAATCATGACCAAAGACCCACTCGATAGTCGAAACCGACATCTATTGTAGGATAAAAGACCTGTGTTACAGGTACTAGCCCTCGACCCTCGTGAGATTTGTTAGACTAGTGAAAACTTATATTACACCATATAAGTATAACGTTTATTTTTTATAATAACACACATACATACATTAAGTGTGTATATGAAAAAAGGGAGAGAAACAAAATAATTGGTAACAACTCCAATAATCATAATACAACAGTTTATCGGTTTAGTATTAAAATATATATGTGTATATATGCAATTTGATCTAGAAGGTTAGAGTCGTATGCTTCCGCCACCAATTAGTTGATGCGGCCTAGCGCCGGCCGGCACCCACCCACTACCGTTAGTAGATGGAATTGGTGGCGGAAGCACACAAAGCAGGTTAGATCAAATTGCATGTAAATTTGACTTTCGTAAAATAACGCCTGAAACTATTAACAAAAAAATATATTAGTAGTAGTAATAATAACAAAATATATTTGTTCACGATCTGTGCTCGTGCCATGTGTGTGGCCCGATGAGGTACGGTGTAGTGTATGTGGAGAGTTCCAGTTTGTGTTCTTCTGTTCTAATTAGTGTTTTGTTGTAAACGTGAGTGGGAAAAGTGTGGGTTTGCTTATAATATTAAGGAAAAATTCTGTTTTTTCGTAGTTCAGTGACAGTAAAAATTTTGTAACATTCTTTTTGCAGCAGAAGTGTGACATAGATGTTCGGTTGATATCAAGGCAGCGATTTATTTTATTATATATATAAGGACCCAGAAAACAGAAAAATCTTTGGGCGAATGACGTTCTAAATCCTATGTTCCGGTAGACTACGTCTTTACGCCGTTTCTCGTTGAAAATATTGTCGGAAGTGATACGGTGTCGCTTTAGTACGGTGTATAAAAAGAATAACTGTCCCACCGTGAGGTCCTCGCAGGTTTTGTAGAGTTTAAATGCCGCATAATATATTGATCGAAAAGTGCTTACCTTAAGGTTCAATGGGCTTTCTCCAAGGTTATCAGATAAGAGAGACCCGCCAGATGAAATGATGCAATATGTAAAAATCGACTGGCAGAGGGCAAAGTATACGATTTTCAGTAGCCTGAAATCGGAGACCTATCTTAGTTGTTTAAATATAAAAATCAATTTGCGGGCTCACCTGGAGAGTGTGTCGATGTATGCACGATAATTTAATCTAGAATCGAGCAGGATTCCCATCCCAGGATTGGACAGGAACAATTATTTTCCTCTTGATTGGTACAGGAATGAGCTGTAATAGAATATGGATTGAGGGTTGGTCACTGATTATTTCTAATAGGATGACTTTTGTCTTAGATGTATTGAGTGTAAGTAAATTTTCACTTAGCCACTGAAATACAGAGTTAAAGTCAATTTGAGCTACTGTGAACACCTCTTGCCATGAGTTCCCCCAAAAGGCTGTATCATCAGCGAAAAGATACATCTGACCATGGTTCTTTCTGATTTTAGCAAGCTGGTTGACATAGATCAAAAAGGGTTGGTGAGAGGACACTTCTCTGTGGGGTACCATAATTAAGAGGAAGTTCATCGCTTAGATGAGAACCTGTGATCGCTTAGATGTGAACATGCTGTGATCTGCCTCGGAGAAAATCTCTAAAAAGCTCTATTTGAGATCCACGAATGCCTATGTTCTCTATGCGGCATTGTAGGATACGAATGGAGACTGTGTCGAATGCCTTTTATAGATCGAAAAATAAGGCAAGACCAATTCTTTCCATTATCCAAATTCCTTACTACATAATCTGTTATGTCGTAGACGACATCGGCTGTTGACCGTGCTGCTCTGAAACCAAATTGTTTGTCTGTCAGTAGTTTGTTTTTATCTGGGTATTTCAACAATTGTTTATTTGTAAGACGCTCTAGTAATTTGGACAATGTAGACAAAACAGAAATAGGTCTATAATTGCCAATGCATGCTCCATCCCCACTCTTAATAGGGTGAACGATTGCTTTCTTGAAAACCCTTGAAATCTCCCTTTTCCATGCACAAATTGTAGATGTGTATTAAAGGCGGAATAAATATTTTTCTGTACTTTTTAAGAAACTCGTTAGATATGCCACCCCATCCTACCGCACGTCGTCATGGAGAGACAGTATCAAGTTTTCAAGTTCTGTATTATCTACAAATTCGAAATGTCACCAATGTCAATGTCCTGAAGGAAAAAACTGGTAGATATGTATGTTATTTATGTATATCTTCACGCCAGGTTCCTTGCGGGGTTGGCAGAGAGAACCGAGCGCCGTAAGACGCGGTCCTGGCACTGCTGAGTCAGTCACTCCTTACACACATCACTCGCTTCTCTAACATTCATATCTCTCTCTCTCTCTCATATCTCTTTATATGCACCCTCGCCGGTTCCTGAGGCTGACATCACCTTCTGACAAAATACGACCAATTTAGTCATGGTAGGGTAGTCTTGGCCTTCCTCCGCTCCTACATCCTTCCACTTTCGCATTGTATATCTGTTTCGTCATACTTTCATCCTGCATTCTTTCTACATGTTCGAACCAACGGAGCATGATTTTTCTTATCTTAATACCGAGCGCGGTGTACTTTCCCTCGCTACTAAAAGCGCTTCCAAGATATACAATGTCATCCACTTGCTCCAACACTGCATCATCAACCGTAATCCTAGTATTCCTTCTGGTTATCTCTCTTTCAAATACCATTAATTTGGGTTTCTTCACATTCATACCGCGTCGTATGCATAAAGTAGGCAGTTGACCACTGAGTCACTCATTGGCCCACATTCAAATTCCTTATTCTCTGAAGACAACTGTCCGGATACATGATGAAGCACGCATCCTGGACGACAAGCTGGCGTCCACCAGCACACATGCTGTACAATCCTCATAAGTGGATGGCACAGCACGGAGCACGTCACCGTTAACCCCATATCTGGGCGAACTGTTCCAGAGATTTTTTCGCACGACCTTATCAAATGCTTTCTCAAGGTCCATAAAACTGCAGGAAACCTTTCAGTCCAAAGCCAGACGCTTCTCTACGATATTGCGGAGTGAAAAAACTTGATCCGTACATCCTCTGCTGATTCGAAATCCACCCTGAGCCTCCCAAAGCTTTCCATCGAATTTCACTCTCATTCTCCCTTCAATGATTTTTCCATACACTTTAGCTGCTAAGCTGATCAAACTCTATGATGATGGTCCTATAGTTGGCACAGTCCGTATGTGAACCCTTGCTTTTATATAAGGGCACGATAACTGCGTGTCTCAAATCGGTCGGGACCCTTCCGGTTCTTCAGCATAATTTGCTCAAAAACCAGAAGGTGTCCCTAACGTAGCCACTTAGTTGCTTTCTATTTTTCAAACTTCGTACCGACCATTTAATCTCAGCTATACTAATGTCTTCAGGATACGCTGGCACTGCTGAGTCAGTCACATAAGATTCATTCACAGTGCCAGCGTTCAGCCATGCAATTCTGTAACAGCAAACGTCCTTACATCCTCGGAAACATCGGCTGTTACAGCCTTGAACACAAAATTGCAATTCTTTGGTATCGCTTTTCATGGTTGTGCGACACTAGCGCCGCAAGGCTGCGTTTGGAATTGGAATTCTACAAGGCAAACAGCCTCGCGTGTGCTTACAGCCTTATAGAATACCAAATAATTTAGCCGTGATCGCAGTAGACGATGTCAAAGCTGTGACATCTGTGATCACAGCGACGCACACAGCCATTACGAGTCGCTTAGAGAATTGCATGGCTGGACATAATCATATATTTAAAAAAAAAATCACTCCACCGTTCTAACACTTCCTGAATGTTAGCAAGAATGCCACCAGCTGTATATTTTATCTTGTCCATTCTGAATGCTGACGAACCACTTTGAGACTTCTTTACCTCTATCCAAAAGAGTCTGGTATTTGCCTCGAAGTTCTTCGTCTTCGTCTGTCTTCCTCATTCGTAAGTACTCGTAGTCTTTCACGCTTCTCTTTCACTAAAGCTTTGGTTTCATTCTTGCATTTCTTCTTCTTTTCTTTAATACCGTCACTATTGTGCAAAGATGATACGTAATCCAGCCACGCTGTCCTCTTTTTTCCACAGAGTATTGAACCTTCGCATCTCACCAGACATCTCCTCTTAGTGTTATATGTCTCTTTGCGCATCCACATGCTTCTTTCGCACTGTCCACCATACTTTCAGAACTTTCCAACATTCGTCTACATCGGAAAGACTCGCGTTCGCAAGTCTTTCACTGACTAGACATATATACGCACTCCTTACACTTTCATCTTCAATCACACTTTTCTGTTCATTCAGTCACCATGTGTATCCATAAGTGTGAATATCCTTGTGATAGCTTAAAGTTTTATTTAAATTATTCATTTATGTATGTAAAATAAGTAAACCAGACCTGTTACACAAAGTAATCTAGTTCCAAACTAAGAAAATCTTGTGTCCAATGTGTACTATCGATAAACATACGACAATGCTATTTTTTTAAGTTATACAAATATCATGCACACAAATGTTTGTAACATGTAAGAACTTGAAATTTTTCTTAGGCACGTAGATGAGGCTAGGGAGTGATTTTTGAACATTTTCACAGGACATGAGGAGATAATGATCTCTGAATCTATGGAAGGGGGTAACTGTGTATGCGCATATTAAATGTTATACTGTGTGTGTGTTTATTATATCCTCACTATTTGCAGATTATCTTCACAATTTACTTGTTAAATCTTTACTACGTGTTTAACATTTATTAACATCTAACGATATGCAAGTATAACAATTTTTAAATTTAATTAACATTTATATCTATTTTGCTCGAAGGAATGTTTAGGCAGAATTAAGGAAATAACTACGGATTCCCTAAGTATTTCACATTTTTTGTTTGCAAGAGTGGATGACCGGGTAATCGTTTTTTCATTAATCGGCAAATCGAGGAGTCTACCTCATTCCTTTCGCCCTTAATGAGCGCTTTTTACAATTGACTGTTAATCACTCGTCTCGTAAAACTGTTGAGGGGCTTCGAATTTACGATTTCAACACGTTCGCCGGGGTTACTTTGTATAACACGCGTTCATTTTTAGGGCTAAAACCAATTTCCACTGCACATAATGAAACAACACATAAACTACGGATTAACAAATGGGTTTAGTATTGAACATGCGGTAGTCATATAGACTTACTAACTACAACTTTCGGAATTACTTATATTATATTACTTCTTCGAAGTCGCATACTCCGTCAAACTCCCGAATACTTATACTCCATTCTTTTCTATTATATATGTTAAGAACCAGAGTTGCGCTCGAAGTTGAGTTCTCGAGCTATATGTTTTATCCCTTATTAACATTTCGTTCCTTTGTTAGGTCCGTGGGTTCGATTCTCACACAGGGCATACATTTTGTGCATGAACATGTCTTATTGTCTTGATCTGGGTGTTTTAAGAAAGGTAGAGCGCATCAATGTAGCCCGTCTGGGGAAGCTTCTATCTCACAGAAAACTGCAGCCAAATAACAATCCCTGGAGGGTTGATGTGTTGTGTGTGAGTGAGGATAATAGTAAGCGCGTAAGGAGCTACTACATCAGGTGGGCCGTATGCTTGTATGCCTCTCGACGTTGTATAAAAAAAAGGTAACGTTCGTTTAGGCTCTATAGTTTCCTAATTATTAACACTTATTGCGAATGGAGAATGTAGGAAACATTACTAACCGAAAAGGCTGTTTGCTTTTCATTAGCTTGTTTAAATATTATTATATTCACTCATCTTTCTGAAATTCAGAAAAAAATAATATCATTTATTATTATTTTCTGTGGGCCAATTTCTGCTAAATAACTGCAACTGCACGTTTACGCCTGTCACTTGAGTCGTGCAGGAACATTAACAGAATACCGAAACGTCAAAATATACGCATTTTGACGCACGCCGCCCTGCAGTGCAGGAACATTAACAGAATACCGAAACGTCAAAATATACGCATTTTGACGCACGCCGCCCTGCAGTGCAGTTGCAGTTTTAGTAGAATCGACCCACTGATCTTCAGTAACATGAGCGAATAAAATAATATTCATTTGTTCTAAAGCAAATACAATCTCTATCTATCTATAACTTCACGCCAAATCCCTTGCGGGGTAGGCAGAGAGAACCGAGTGCCACGTGATCCTTACACACCTCTCTTGCTTCTTTAATATTCATTGCTCTTCTCGTGCACGCTCACCCGTTTCTAAGGCTTCTGACATCACCTGATAGAACATGACCAATTTGGTCATGGTAGGTAAGTCTTGGCCTTCCTCGGCACCTACATCCTTCCACTTTTGCGTTCTGCTTCGTTATTCTTTTATCATCTTTCTACATGTCCGAACCAACGGAGTATGCGTTTTCTTATTTTAAAACCAACGGTCTCTTTCAGACCTACTCTGTTTTTAACATCATCATTGCGTATACGGTCTACAAGCGTTACGCCACAATTTTTGCGAAACGCATTCGCATTTTGACCGCGTTTATCCTACTTTCATGCTCTCTCTGCCATACCCAGCTCTCGCTTCCGTAAGTAAGCATTGGGACCAGCACTGCATTGTGTACAGCGAGTTGTGCCTTCTTGCTCAAGTTTTACTGCCATGAAGTTTTCCCAACGCTCCATTCACACTATTCCCAGCATTCATTCGTTTTTCTACATCAGCGGTGTACCTTCCATTCCTCCTGAAAATGCATACAAGATATACAATCTCATCCGCTTGTTCCAACACTTCATCATCAACTGTAATCCTTACATTGGCATAATCTTTGTTTCCTTCACATTCAATAGTAAGCCCTTCTCCATGCAATCGTCTTTCATTATTGTGACAAATGTTTGCAGTTCAGATGGTGTGTCTGCTAATATCACGGTATCACCTGCATGCAGCAGACAGTTTACCATTAGGTCACCCATGCATAATCCTACATTCGTCGATCTTATTCTCTGTAGACAAGTATCGATACAGAATAATCATCCTAGCAGATAGCATGCAACCCTGTTTGATACCAATTTTTACATCAAACTAGGATGACATGCTACCATCTATCTGCACACATACTGAGCAATCCTTGCAAGTGGACTGCACGACACGGAGCAGTGAGCCGCTAATTAATGGAATTGGCGAATGGGATATGGGATATCTCGGCAATATGTCCCACAGTTTCTTTCGCACAACCCTATCAAATGATTTCTCAAGAGCCACAAAACCGCAGAAAACCTTCTGGTCTATGGCTAGATGCTTCTCCACGATATTGCAGAGCGAGAAAACTTGATCCGTACATCCCCTTCCATTTCGGAACCCTCCCTGTGCCTCCCACAGCATTTCATCAGATTTCACGCTCATTCTCCTTTCAATTATCTTTCCATATACTTTTGCTGCTAAGTTGATCTAACTGATGGCCCTATAGCTGGTGCAATCCATGCATGACGAAATAGAATGATCCCTTGCCTTTATACAAGGGCAAGATGACTGCGCATCTCCAGTCCATTGGGACCCTTCCAATTCTCCAGCACAGATTGTGTAAGTACGAGAAGGCATCCCGGACGTAAGTGCCACCTAGATTGATCATCTCAGCTGTGATCAAATACAATCCGCGGTACTTATTCTAGGATACAGAGTTTCATCATAATAGAGAAGATTATGTCGATAAGATTATTCATACATTTTTTTTATACAACGTCGGATGTATAGAAGCTTACGGCCCACCAGAAGTAAAGCAATAAGCAGTAAACTATTAACGCTTGTAATATATTATGTGTCACTCACGCGATGCCTCCTCTGCTGCTTACACATCAACTCCTTACGAGCTTACTGGTGACCTCACTCACACGCAGGAACACAACAACCCTCCAGGGAGATGTTATTTGGCTGTGGTATTCTGTGAGGTGGAGGTACTTACCCAAATGGATTGCATTGATGCGCCTTACCTCTCTTAAAATATCCAGGCCAAGACCAACAGACATGTTCATGCACACACATTTTTTGTGTGGATGTGGGATTCTAACCCACGAGCTTTGGTGTCAAAGTCGCGTCATTCACGACTGAGCCACCGAGCTCGTGAAAACATTTATAAAGTATCTATTTATTTGCTCCTGAACCTATATTACAGCTAACAGAGTGGTAGTACATGCAACAACTTTACTTATATTATTTTCAGCAGCTTGTAAAACTCTACCGTGGTACCCAAACATTAACTTTTTATTTCATTTAACGAAAGTTCAGCAAAGATTTCCAGTAAAATACTGCTATATATTTTTTATCAATGAAATCTTCTTTACTTACATATTACAGCTATCGTTAATAGGCAACGGTCTGTGAGTAGTCATCGCCACCTTTTACAGGTATCCTCGCATGCCAATGGTGCGCCCCGCGATTTGCAAATTAAGCAAAATTAAAAAAAAGAGGCATGGTACGCTGATGTTTAACTAGGGGCAGCTCGATTGCTCATCTCTCCACCGCAGCACAAAAAATCGAGTGCCTTCAATACGGCTTTTGTTCTGTCAATAAACGTGGAACCTTATAAATTGGCTATGAAAACGTTCCGTTTCAACATAAAAACATATTTGCAGAATGTAGTTTTGATAAAGACGTTTCAAAAAAGATTCAGAAGTTCTGTTTAATAAGTAAAGATCGTTGTGTACCGATGAAGTTGCGGCGAAGAGACTAATTCGATTACAAACGTAAACCCGGCATTATAAATTTTGGCATACGACTGATTGATACTGGATAACGAAAACAAATAATTTCAAACGATTCATGACAAAGATTTGCGTAGCAATTTCATTTTTAAATTTCAACAATGTATAATTTGTTTTAATTTCCCTAATGCTCCCCGGCAAGCTTCGTATTTTGGCTGTCGTCGAGGTTTTATTAGTTGCCCTTTGTTTATGATACAGGCCGAATGCATTCAGTCGAATTAATGTCATCGACGCCACGGCGTCGCCCTGCGCTCACTATTAGGTTTTAATAGTTTTTTTATGAAACTACTGTGGGACTCGTAATGCATCTTTCACACTTGTTTTTAAGTTTACTAAATATTTGACTGAGCGCACTGTATTTGTATTTTTCATACGATTATTGAGACAGGTTTGCTAGTCACGAACGAGGCATAGTCATATTGTCTGCATTTCATTGAATACCAAAGACTGCTGCCTGCCCGTTAACAATTACTACAGGATTCGATACCGTTCATACTATAACCATCGTAGCATTGATAGGGTTATAATATGAACATAATATGTGGTAGTCAAATTTACGTCACTTTATGACGAAAGGTACGCCAATCGGGCTATTTCGGGCAATCGTCTTTAAACTTAAAATTGTCGGAACTATATTATATACGGTATCTCCTAACTCTCCGTTAGGAGATACCACTAGAAATAGATAAGGCTGCAAAGTAATTTCGGTCCACCCCAGCCTTGTACTCCTATAAGGATGAGAAGCAGAGTAGTGCTTACAAACGCGAGTTACACGGACTAGAGATGAACCTGACTATTGTTAGACAGATTGTTCAACCGTTCTGTTTGCAATGTTCTGCCGCTTACGTTAGCCGATGAATACTTTGAACTTTTGCCAGTACTTGCACGGATACCACGAATATAGAAATGTATTCTGAAAGATATATAGTGAACCTATAGATCTATATACATATAGTACTTATAGTGTATTTTGTAGAATTAATAACTTCAAAAAAGTTTTAATTAGCCTGTATTGTTTATTATGAATAATACAGGCTAATTAAAACATTTTTTAGTTATTAATGTGGGAAGAGAATAAGTAAAAAAAAATAATAATAAGTGCAATTAAGAAGTAACGAGAATTAGTGTATTATTTAGAGAAACTAAGCTCGTCCCAATATTATTGTTTATAGTGATACAACTAAGTAGCGTGAGAATGGCTCGGTTGTTATTGGCCTATTTTGTTACTTTTATAACCGTACCGCAATATTTTCAGCATTGGGCAAGTTATATTTCCACCTACGCGGTTATGTCAAAACGACTCGTAATTTCTATTGAAACACGCGATTTGGCCTCGACACTGCTTACTAAGGGTGACTGCGTAAGGCAAGCAAGTTTTTTTACTATTGCTACCATAGCGACATTAACAAATAGTGTACCGCACATCATAATGGTCAAACTACAATTACATCATATGTTAATTCTTATATGATCACAGCCAATTATTGTATAAAATTATTACAATAAATGTTAGATATAGCATCAGTTTGAGTATTGCTCTGCAACACTATCATTATCAAAATAAAAGAAAAATATATTAAAAAAAAGTTTTCAAATTTCACTTTTTTATAATTCCGATTTGTACCATACTTTTGAGAAATTTTGCCTGGCGCGTATGAGGTCAGCATGGTACCCAATATGGTACGTGAAATATTTCCTAAGACAACTTGTGAGAGACCGACGAAAAAACAGTGTGAATGATCTTATAAGTCTTCGTTTCCTTCTTCGTAGTGTTATCCTGTTCCTAGCGTCCCATTAAAATTGGCGGGGTTATCAAGCCTAAGCTAGTCAGTAAGCCAGTGGGGATTTGACAAAGATACTAATTTTGACATGAATCGTCCTTTGCCAGACCTCCAACCCTTGGGAAACAAGACCTTTCATAAGTGAGGTCACACATCTTTCGAAATATAATTTCTTGGGCATGCGGTTTTACTCACGATGTTTTCCTTCATCACCGAGCAAGTTTTAATTACAAATATATACATAAAATACAAAATTAGTGGAACGCGCTCACTCCAGTATTCCAAGTAGGGACCAGTCGATTATTATACTGATTCGTTATGCACTAGGCTATCATAACTTTTCCTTTTGGATAAGGGCCCTACGTAATACAGACATGCATAATACAGACGTATTATGCATGTATACATATTACTTGCAACTTTCCTATTGCGGCAGAGTATCATTTGCCTACTTACTTACAAATTCATCGAACGACATCGCACTCCTACAGAATGAACCTTTGCGACGCTGTGGGTGGAGGCTTTACTTTCTGTAATGGAAAAGACAGGGTAAATCTCTACCTAATTGGGGATCAACTTATTTAGAAAATTGATGGTTCCATTTATCAATTTTCTTGTTCAAATGTACAAGTAAGTTGTTTGAAATTTAATGCCGTTTTTCGTGGCAGATTTTTAATTGTCTGATTATTTACTTTCAATAATATTATTTATTTTGCTCGGTACGCCTTCTATCAGTGCAGCCGATTGTGTGTTTAGTTTTTTAAAAGTTTGAATAGAAATTATGCAAGATTAGTTTTCATCGTTTCTTCCTATATTGAATATGTTTTTTGCATTGTACTTACACAGAAAGATAAAAATGAATAAGTAATAAATTAAGTGATTTTGATTTTTATACCTTCCTTGTTATATAAATTAAACAAGATACATATTTCAGTAGTTAGTCTAGAAAAAGAATAAAATTCTAATAGGCTACTGGGATCATCTACCGCAATTACAGTTTTGATGAGCTGTTTTGATTGATTAGCAATTACTAGCAGTTTTCCTGGTTACCTATCGACTCTCTAATTAATAGATGTATTACTATATAATATATATGAACACTGGCCACGTCGACTAATGTTATATTATTTTTGTATTTTTTGTACAACAACAAAAGGCATACAAGCATACCCCTGCTGGCAACCTCACTCACTGGAACAAAACAAACCTCCAGAGAGTTGTTATTTGGCTGCAGGTTTCTGTGAGCCGGAGAAACTTCTCCAAATTTGATACGTTCTATCTCTCTTAAAATTCCTGGACAAAGACAAACAGACAGTTTATGCACACAAATGTTTGTCACGTGTGGGAATCGAATTCGAATCGAAAAATGTTATAATAACCTTTACCCACCACATATTATTTTACTTATAAAAAGAAGAGTTACTTCTGCGTCTGTCTTAGTTAACGAGAGCACAAGGCCTGGTCGCTTCTGATGTACTAACAAGCAGTGTCAATAAAAAGAACACATCTTTTTTATTCTTATGGGTACATAGACGAGACTAAAATAACATAAAGTAGGCCCTCAGAGAAGGTATGAGCCGATCATACAAATTTTATTAGCGTAATAACGGAGCATAAATCGTTATAAATAATTTGTAATATGCAAATATAACTTTATTTATACATACAAAGCTATTTGCATATTATTTTCGTCTCAAGCGATGGTCTTGCAAACTTTGAATGAATTACACCAGTAGATTCTTTTCACGCTTGGAAAATGCTGAAAGCAATTTCGGTGAGAGCCGCTCGTCACACTGAGAAACATGTAAATGGATGCGCGAGCTTATATGGTCGACGTAATACGAGCATGTACAGGTACAAACCTGTGGAAATGAAGCCGAGGTCGGATCGTAAATATTTTGCGATCAGCAAAATGTACATGAGCAGGGCAGGAGCCACGTTTCTATTACTTACTATTCCCTGTACGTTGCTAGGTATATATACGTATGCTAGATATAAGATTGCCAGGTTAAAATAAAAAAAAACAAAATTCTACCTATAACACTTCTTCTTAGCGTTATCCCGTTTCCTAATCCATTAGAGTAACGGGGTCCGCTCCTTAAGCCTATAAGGTCAGATCTTTAGAACCCACAGGCAAAATCAGACCTTTCTTAGGTTCACACGTCTTTCAAAATATAATTTCGTGGACATGCAATTTTCTCGCGATGTTTTACACCACCCGGGAAGTGATAATTACAAATATGTACCGAAGTATAAATAAAAGTATAAATCCGAAAACAAGAATTTAGGCCAGTTCTTTGGCTACTGGGCTATATAAAACTGGGGTTATGTAAAATTCTATACGTCTATTACTCAACCTGGTATTTAAGACGGGAACTGCCAATGATCCTTATTTCAATTGCCATGCTATTGAATTTGATAATGTATTTATTCGAGACACTACCGTTGAATGTGTCGTTGAAGAGTAAGTTAAGAGAGTAATACTTTTTAGGAGAAAAAAGTCAGACATTTATGTCTCTTACTATACGAGATAGTAAGAGAGACTTGTGTATTTTAAACCAGCATGAAAAAGACGATTCATGTACATTACTCATAAGGTATGTACAAATTTGACACTGAATTAAATATATCTGCATCTGAGAAGTGTAGTGAACGCATTAGCGGCGAGTTTCTAAATGGCATCTAGTTAGGTCTTCACTTCACCACAAACATTGTAATAGCACCTACTACGGCCTAAGTCGAGATATTCTGCACGTGATGCACCGTGCTGAGTTTGGTTTTCAATGAAGATTAAAACCTAAAATATAGGCTATTACGTACTATATTATATTTCATCAATCAGGATTTATTGCAAGGCGTTTTTGTATTGATAGTAAAATCCAGCTGGAATTCAATGCCATAGTCCAACCTGCTAGGATTTATTATAAAATAAGCAGAGATATAATATTTCACATATGTGTATCAAGTGAATAGTAAGTAAAGTACGACTTATACAGTTAAATATTTATTTATTTAAAAATATTCTTAGTCAGGATAAAATTATAATTACATAGATACAACAGTTTGATAACCGTCAAAACTGACTTTAATGCAGTCGTAAAATCATAAACGGGCCTATTAGAACGAGAGAGTTTCAGAACAAATTTTTCATAATTAGAAAGACTTAATAAGCTTTAAATCTGATTTCAGTTAAACCATAACTGCACTAAATATATATGAGCCCAAAAGGGACGCTGGAATATTCCTAACGAAACAAAAGAAACAGTTTACAATTTAGATATTGTGCAACATACACACATATTAAACTACATTCGGATTGAATTGAGTACCTCTTCCATTTTGAAGTTGGTTAATGAACAAAGACTTCTTTCCGCGAAACTTACGTAGCTCTATACTCACTAAAGAGCTACATTCTTTTCAAGTCGTCGCCTTCATATGAACGATGAGTATGAATCGGAATGAATTCTGAAAATAATATATGCGTAGTTTACACGCGTGGGTCGTGTTAGATAGCGGGTTCACTTTAATTCAGCTGGGTAATATAGAAATACGCATAGGACCGCAGTGGCGCCCGAACACCCGAACCTGGAACCTTGAGCCGGCGCCCGCCCTCCCCGCGTTTCCGCCCGCCCCGAGCTCTGAACAACCTTTCTTTCTTGTTATTTCGTATCGTACAACGAGTAATTGTATTACGTTACTTTTCACTCATTGCCACCGGCTGGAAAGTTGCTACGATAGTACTTTTCTACTTTGTAGGAGATAATAGTTTTTTGTGTTCTCCACTTTTACGGAGTAAGCTAAAAATAATACTAAAAATAATTTTTAAAGTGCATGGTGAAATTGCTCGCAAAATAAATTAGTTGTATTTGTACGCGTATCCATAATTCATTTTAATCATTAACATTTTGGACCTACCGCCGTCCTGCGCAGTATAAGTATGTAAATGTACACGCTTGATGAGCTAGCAAGGCCGCGTGTTACCATGACCGGAGTACGAAGAGCGCGCGTTCCTCTACTGGCTTTGCCAAGACAGTCAACAGTTTAACACGAAGTTATTAATTATTTATCGTTTTCGGTGGAAGAGGTCATGTCATGAATAGCGTTCATAGGATTATGGTATGCCTTAAGATTTTATAAAGTAGTTGATGATGCGTAATAGGTTCAATTATAATTATAATTCAAGTCAATATGTCAAGAAACACAACAGAAACACATCACAAAAGAAAGAAATAACACGTCTGCCATTATTTTTAATAAAATCATGTTTATAGTAATAAGGGATAATGAATAAAATATTAAAATATAAATGTGTCTATCTATCTATAATTTCACACCAAGTCCCTTGCCGGGCAGGCAGAACAAGAGTATAAATTTAATCGATTATATTATATTTTATTAATTAAAAAGTTGTATATTTTAGAGATCGCCTTTCTAAACCCTTTTTTTTGATACCCACTCCATAGGAATGGAACATTTTTTTCATCAGTCTGCTCAATGTTGAATACATAATCCGCCATATTGTTTTTGTTATGATGTTACCGAATATAACGTAAGGATTCTAACGATATCTCCATAATCGTTTATGGGGTAACTTTATTCACCATAACTACTAAACTTACAAACATTATGAAGTTGAATTACAAAGTTTATTTAAACTTCCAAACATACATACATGAATTCTGAAAACATTACACTTATTTTTGAGGCAGTCATGTAAAAAGCAATCAGAAAATATGAAAGAATAGCTATTACAGTTACAATTATTGGAAAGCCCATATTTTATTTATTGATTCCGAAGTTGATAGGAATACTTGTTTGTAATGAAGGGTAGGTACTTTGTAGGTAGGGTAGGTGCTTTGTCTTATATAACTTGTCAGGTCATAAATACTGTTACATACAAACTTTTCTTTTTTCAACCCTTTAAGTATTTCAAATGTGGAACGCGTTTATTATGTTAAAAACTTCTTTCCATTTCCCGCCGTTTTATATATTTTTTTCGTGTTTATTAACAAATTACAATATGCTGCAGAAAAAAGGATAACAGCGATTGCCTTGCACAAAGTGGGTATGGAGCCGTCGGTCATATTGATGACAATTCAAAAGCTTGGTATCAATCGTATGTTCATATATCGTACTATCGACAGATATACCAACACTTCCTCTGTCGAAGACCATAAAAGATCGGGGCGACCGCGTGCTGTTAGAACAACAAAGGCCGTTAATGCTATTAAAGCCAGAATTCGCCTCGTTAGGAAACTAAAAATCTTATCGCAAGAAATGAAGATTCCCGATACGACTCTGTTGCGTATAATAAAACAAGACCTGAGTCTCGGCGCTATACAGGACATGTCCTAAATCAATCCCTACAGGTGAAGAGAGTGGATCGATCAAAACGCTCAGTGGATCCCAATACGCAGGTGAAAGACACTGAAATATCCTCTTTACTGATGAAAAAATTCACGATTGAAGTACTACAACAAGCAAAATGTCAAAGTGTACGCTCACAGTTCTGAAGAAGCCGCCCAAGTGGTCGGAAAGGTACAACGCGGTCATCATCCTGCGTATTTAATGGTTTGGTGGGGGTGTCTTTTCAAGGTGTCAAAAATCTTCATTTTTTTTAAAAAATGAGTGAAGACTTTAGCCAAAGTGTATCAAGAGACTATCTTGGATCGTGTTGTAAAACCTCTTAGCAATACACTTTTTAAAATGTGCCGTGGACTATACAGCAGGACTGTGCACCTTGTCATAAGGCACGAACTAACCAAGCCTGGATCGAAACGAACGTTTCGGACTTTATAAGAGCTGAATGAATACTGGCCCTCGTCTAGCCCAGATCTGAAACCTGTAGTATAAGACTACAAATTATGGTAAAAGACTACAAATTATGGTCAGTTTTAGAGGAGCCTGCTCGAAACGACACACCGACCTTGTGTTTCTTAAGAAAAGTCTGAAGCAAGCAGTGACTAAATTTCCCATGGAAACAGTGCGTAAATCCATAGATTCGTGGCCAGACAGATTGAAACCCTGTATCAAAGCCAAGGTGGCCATTTCGAATAGAATCATTTTCAGAATATTAATTGTAACAGAACTTATGGCCGGACTAGGCATTTTTAAAAGCTACAATTATTGTTCTTCGATTTGCAATTTTCGCCTCCACGGTATCGTATGTTTTTTCATCATAGCAAATTTTATAGAATTACCGAGGTGTAGTCCAAGGAAATCTCCCGAGTGTCAATATATTTCAGCGACGGTGATGCTCAGTGGAATCCAAGGTTCAGATATTAGCATAAACACTAATATTCCTCTGCAAAGTTGTACGAGTATCTAGGACGAGGTTGACCCAAAAACTATTTGACGAGGGTTTACAGATTACATTATATAATACTATTGTAATCCGTTTTATTAGGGCATATTTGTAAACTTATAAAGTCAGTGCCAAAGTTTAAAGCACTATATTACCCGTCTTCTATATATAAAGATTCAAAGTGGTATAAAGAGTTTTAGAATTCCTGGTGACTTTGAGAAAACAGAGTTCCTTCAAGTCAATCTCAACAGATATGATTACTAAATTAGAAATAATAAAACGGAAATGTCCTTAAATAGGATAATATACCTAATACTTAGGATGTCGCTAAGTTTCAATCAGAACAACACTACTTTGACAACATTTTGTTTACAAAATAAAAGACCATACTTTAACATTACTATATCATGTTAAAGATCTTTAAGTCGTACATTATAGTAAGATCTTAGACGATCAACATGTCGAACCTATCAAAGCCTATCAATAACTTAAGGCGATGGACATAACTGCGTTCCCGTTCATTTCAGAAAATTAAAACGATAGAAATACTACACTGTGCCTATATTCGCAGCATATTAGAATACGCATGTTAGGTTTGAATCCGCAGTTTAACGTCTATGAAAACAGACTAGAACGTATTCAAAAAAGTTTACGCGCTACCTTATTTTGAATTTAAAATTCCGTACTGCGATTACAAATTATGGTCAGTTTTAGAGGAATGATATTGAATAAGAAAATTTTAAATGCCTTATTACTATTGAATTAAACAATTCAACAATCGCTTTGCAGCGTCCGTGGTCGCAGGAAGATTTCCTGCGACCACCTGCGAAACGTCAGATTCAACAAAATAAATAAAACGCGCGATACTTCCGTTAAAAAAATTGTTTAAATTGTATGTGTAACAATCGCGAAAACCTAAGACAATACTTTATTACTATTATTTTATTATTGAATTCATGTTAGTTTAAAGTTATTAAACATGAATCGGATATAACGTGATAATTAAATGCATACCAGGCCACTCAGAATGTATTGCGAAAAAAAGTTTTTATGTATGAGAGACTGGCCAGTTATAATTTATTTTGAAAATGTGATTATTTATATGTAAAATTAGGTACACATTTTTTGCGAGCTAATTTAAACTATCGTGTCTCATTGAAAAATAGATCTGCGCCGGGGACATTTTCGGGTTATGATTTTTTACGGTTTCAACTGTCGCCTGAAACGGGACGAATCGTACGATAGACTTCAAATGGCATTCATGGATGAAGGCCCTTCCTAGGGAACCGAGTATCGTTGGTATAACGATACTCGGTTCCCTATAATATATTCAAGCGCGGTCGACTAACTTTGGAGGATGAAGAAAGACATGATCGCCCTTTGACGGCTGTTATGGAAGAAAACGTGCTAGCAGTGAAAAATTTTATCCAATACAATTGGCGAGTTACGTATCAGGAGATTCAGCACATACTACACAGCACACAGACGAGCTCGGTGGTTCAGTGACGAGCTCTGGTGAATGACGCGACTTTGACACCAACGCTCGTGAGTTCGATTCCTACACAAGGCAAACATTTTGTGTGCATGAACATGTCTGTTTGTCTTGATCTGGATGTTTTAAGAGAGGTAGAACCCATCAAAGCAGCCCGTCTATATACGCCGCCGATACGAGACGTATGCCTGTTTGTCAACTTAGTAGTATGCAAAAAAAAAGGCCGTGCTAACACCCCTTACTCCCTTGTGGAGGAAAACCGCGAACAACTAGTGTCTGAAATTGAGGGTACCTTGACTAAAATGTTTACTTAGGATTGTTAAAGTTGTACCAATTAAACCTTATCAAGACACAAGTCTGCGCGTTCACTTCTGCAATACGCCTCTTACCATCTCCAAGAGCATAATCATTCTTGGTATTGAGATCTGCAGCGAAATTAATTTCCGAAGTCACCTGGAGGAGAAGGTCAAGTTGAGATCCAAGAAACTTGGTGTGCGGAACAGAACGAAACAGTACTTCAGTTCGAGACAACGACTCTTGTTATACAAGTCTCAAGTCAGACCGCACATGGAGTCTGACTTGAGACTTGTATAACAAGAGTCTACTGTAGTCTACTATCGGCGGGAACACCTGGATATCAGCTAGGTCATTGTGATTTGGTGCAAAAACGAGCTGTTAAAATTGTCGATGAACCGGAGCTAACACATGGTATTGAGCCCATAAGTGTAAGGAAAGATTTTGTCTCCATTTTTGTGTTCTGCCGATTGTACAACAGGTTGTGTTCCGAGGAGCTGATAGCAATAGCCTCGATTTACAATCGCAAGGCTCCCCGACAGTCGGGAATTCATCCCCACATATTGGAACCACAATGGTCATGTACTGTGACATTCCAGAGAAGTTTTCTATCGAGAGCTCTTAAGTTGTGGAATAAACACCCTGCCGAGGTTTTCCCTAAGACAATAACATGAGATTCTCCATGCAAATGTTCATGTGCTACCGCGACTGCTTACAATCAGATAGGCCGTACAATTTTTTTCCACCTTAGTGGTATAAAAAATCAACAAAGAAATATAAGTATACAATTTATAAAGAAAAACACCGGTGAATTTTAATCACAGTACTATGGAAGCAATCAGTTTCTCGGAAATCTGCCGCTAGTTTGTCGCGGCATTATGTAACCCAGTTTTCCGCTCATATGTTGGCATATATTTCTTCTGTTCGTTTTTGATGAAATTTACACTTTTTTACTTACAATTTGACCTGGTAGATGGCAGTTGGGCTCTACGTTTTATTTTCGGACAGGACAACGTCTGTCGGGTCTGCTAGTTTTTATATAAATGACGAATCACCTCACAGAAAACCGCAGCCAAATAACAACTCCCTAGATGGTTGTTGTGTTCCTGCGTGTGAGCGAGGTCACCAGTAAGCTCCCAATGAGTTGCTGTGTAAGCAGCAGATGAGGCATCGCGCGAGTGCTACTCAATATATGGCAAGCGTTAATAGGCTACGGGACCCGCTTTCCATCAGGTGGGCCGTATGCTTGTCCCCGACGTAGTATAGAAAGAAAAAGAACAGTTTTTCTTCGATTGCTTTGACTTGTTCAAAGGCTTTAATTTTCTTTTTACTCAGCAACGTGACAGCAAAGACTCGCAAGGACAACAAAGGTCGCAATGGTTACAAGATATTTTAATCATAACTATTGTTATCTTTATATTCCTTATTAAATTGTTTGCTTTAGTAAAGAATGCTGAGTACTCGCCTTGGATCCCGGAAAATTTAAATGAATATTATAGTCACGTAGTCAAGATATCAACATTTCTGCGTTCGCTATTCAGGGCTTCAAGGAAAAAATATCCTTTTAGTGTTCCCAGTCAGAATTGAAAATAGAAACATTTACTTATGATACCTCGGACAAAGTAAGATTGTACGTGGTGTCTCAATCTTCGTCTACTGTCCTGCAAATTTCCATCTATATCTTCACGTCAAGTCCCTCGCGGGGCAAGCAGAGGGAACCGAGCTCCTTGTGATAATCGGTCCTTACACACATTTCATCCATAGCTCTTTTCTTGCATGCTCACCAGTTTTTAGGCACTTAACGTTTTCTGAAAAAATAAAATCAATTTCATGATATTAGACGAGTAGCATTCCTCGGTCTCTGCATACTTCCACTGTCGTGTTGTATGTCTGTTTCATATTTTTTTTCATCCCGCAATGTATTCCATCTATCTGAACCAACGGGGCATGTCTCATCGACAGTCTCTTTCAGATCAACTCGCTTTCTCAACTCATCATTGCAAAAGCTGTTTGTCAGCACTGCGACTCAGATTTTGCACAATGATCGCAACTCGACCGCATTTATTCTTCATGATTTATTGCATACCCAACTATCGCTTACTGTTGTGTGTAACAAGCGCAATACTGATGTAACCTTAAATTGATGAATCTGCCGAATAATATGTTATTTGACAGTTTGACAGACAGTAGTGCTTCTATCTATCTAAAATAGCCCCATGATTTTAATTTGAACACACTAAAACTTAAATTGTATTAAAAGTAGCGATGCTCTTCTCCAGTTCTTCGTTAAAAGTCGTTGTTGGATGTATTGTGTCACTTTAATCACAGTCCAGTATTATGATATCATGATCCATGATATCAAGTTACTTTCATCAATATTATGATATTGAACTGTGATCAACTTTACATAATTGTTCCAAATTGCACACGGAATGAAAATAAATGAAGGTTGTAAAAATATCACTGAGCACGAGATATTCGACACACACACACACGTAATGTGTATTCGGATGTTTTCGCAGCGACACAGGTTGTTGCGACGGTGCGGTCGGTGAAAACTAGGTCACATCGAGGTAGGCCGGGTGCTCGTGTCACGGAAACAGCGCGGTCGTCCGTCTGTATAATACACCCTTTTCACGGATTACATGGAGAGCACATTGAAAAATGTAAAAACGTACGATATTCTCAGGTGCATTCAAATTTTTCTGTATTACAATGTCTGTGCGATGTAAGACATCGACTACCTATGTACCTATATCTTCACGCAAAGTTTTCAGAGAGACAATGGAATAATTAAATACATTTTTACTTATTAGGTCTTTAGGTACGAGTAACTGTTAAAATATCATTGTTTAATTCTGACTAATGTAAAAATCGATATCTTTCATTCTTTCAATTTATCATATTGTATTGATTCCTATTGCTGTTTTGTGACCATGTAAAAATGTAAATAACGAATCTGAGAGTTATTTTGGAATAAAAGTTCGGTAGTAGCAAAAACGTAGTACAGACGGCATGCAATATCGATGACATATATAGTCCAGTACTGCAAGTGAACGCACAGTGCGTTTTTGGTTCCATCGTTTCCGTTCTTAAAGTTTTGATCTCAACAATGAGCCCCGTTGCCGAGTCGTATGACTCACTATCAAATCGATAACTACGAATTGATAGTGAGTCATAGTTCAAGCAGATTCATCTGAAACACGTCAGCATTAGCAGCAATCCTCAATGTAACTGATATAACAGTAATGACACATTTATATTTTAATTTTATTGTATGAAACACTGCCAATAATCCCGAAAAATCTCCTCGTAAAAAAAATTTAGTATCCATTTGCACGCACATCTTGACTGGTCGACGCTTAGTTACAACTGGGTTCACACGAAGTTTCCAAATGTTGTCTTAGAACAGTGGATAGTATGAATAAACGCCTTGCTGTCAAAACTTGCCAATATTGATATAGTAGCTTAGTAGGATATATGTAGGAAAAAGATCCGCCCACGTTCAGGATGATCCTAAATAAGAGTTCTGTTTTTATTAATATGGTTTTAGCGGCACCACCCCTAGGGGTGACACAATATGATAGTAGAGATTGCATAAAAGCAAAGTAAATGTGTTTTAAAGATAACACACAGTTTGCGTAGTCTTGTGAATAATAGTTCAATATTAATTTTGAACGAGACATTGCTATAAAAACCCCCATTTGCGATTGCGCCCCCAATTCCAGAATACGCCACTAACCATTGCCAAGAGTATTGGGGTTCTCGGCGTCGAGATCTCCAGCGAAGTTCAGTACCATAGCCACTTGGAAGAAAAGGTCAAGCTGGCGTCAAAGAAACTTGGTGTGCTCAACAGAGCCAAACAGTACTCCAGCGCGGAGCAAAGGCTTATATTATATAAGTCCCAAGTCAGATCGCATATGGAGTACTGTAGTCATCTCTGGGCGGGGGCACCTGGTTACCAGCTAGGACCTTGTGACTCGGTGCAAAGACGAGCTGTGAGAATCGTCGATGATCCTAAACTCACACATGGTATTGAGTCTAAGGAGAGATTTCGCCTCCCTTTGCGTGTTCTACCGATTGTACAATGGGTTGTGTTCTGAGGAATTGTTCGATATCATGCCAACAGCCTCGTTTTACAATCGCACTGCTCGCCGACGGCTGGGAGTTCACCCTCATACACTGGAACTGCAATGGTCGCGTACTGTGCGGTTCCTGAGAAGCTTTAGCTACCGAGAACTATTAAGTTGTGGATTGAGCTCCCTGCCGAGGTTTTCCCAAGGGACTACAGTATGGGATTCTTCAAGAAAGCCGTGAAGAGGTTACAGGGTCGGCCACGCAAGTGTTGCAAATGTCCATAGGCTAGGGTAACTGCTTACCATCAGGCAGCCCGCAAGCTTGTTTGCCACCTTAGTGGTATAAAAAAATGTATATTCACTACAAGATATTTAACCAAGGTAACTGTTGCTATATATGCGCATTAGGCACTTTTTGAATTGCAATTGTTTGATACAAATACTACACGAATGCCGATTTGCGTCATCAAAACTTACAAGCGACACACTTTAGATTAAAACATAAAGAAAGTAAAATGTATAATTATCTGCATTAACATAGGTTTGAATATATAGCATGGTATACGCGCATGTCGGAGAGCGTACAATCAAGGAATACGGTCTTTCCCTGCGATAAAAAAAATATATATTTATCTCTAGCATGCTCTTGACAACGAACAGTCGTGCACCCTATAATCACATGAGTAAAGATTATTCATACATACATCACTCATGTGCTATAATACCGGCATTACCTGACCATTGACTGAAGTGGACATGCGGCATCCAGATTCAGTAATCGAAGATTTCAACCACTTTCATTTGGTGAAACTTTACAATATTAGTGTATTTTTTGCCGAAAATTTGGACTCAAAACTGAACTTTCCGATACACCATTTTAATCTTATTAAATCCTGGTATAAAATATAGAAAACTGCTTCGGAATTATATATCCCTAAGTTATCGCACGGGAACGTTGTTTAATAATTGCTACTCTTATATATAAAAGAAAATAGATGATATATGATAGTTTTGCCCTCGAGTGCATTTACACGAAGTACAAATAATTGTTATATGAATCCCCTGGTATCGTAGTTACTATTTCTAGCTTCTCGAACACCGCTGATGCCATCAGATTATTAACATTCAGCTGACCCGCCGCGGCTTCGCATAAAGTGAGGGACGTGCGTATCGATATTATATCCAACAAATAGACAGGAATTCTACAAATTGCACTTTCATGTCCTTGCATTGTTTTATAATAACTTGTCGTAGGAATCTGTTTTAATATAAACATGTTACAAAACACGCAAATAATGGACAATGTTGAAAACGTGTATATTTAAAATGATTCGTTTCTACGAATGACGATCGATACAACGGTGTAGTTCTAACTTCGCCGTTGTTCGTGGTTCATATTATATACCGTAGGTACCTATATTGAAGTGACTAAAATTGTTCCTGCTATTGTAGTCGCAATTGCATTTGTATGGTTTAATTCGGCAAACGACGAACTTCCCATTAAAGACTTGACAGTGTCACTTTAATACAATTGAATAAGTGTTTCTGAATAAGTGATGAGTATTTTCCTCCTGTTTTTCAAACACGGTTATTCCTAGATAACAAATTTGTACTTATCGCGGTTATGCTGGCAATTTGACTTATACTACTGTATTTGCTTCCGCCGTTAAGTAGTTATTCTACCGACCACCGATTTTAGTTAGTAACGGTTTAGTTACCTGTGCTGATATCGTGTCTGCACATATCCTCCTGTATTGAAGTGTAAGTTCACCAAATTATATATATGCGATTATTTGAGTACCAAATTGTAATAAAGGTGATTAATTTAAATTGCTTTACAACTTAAAAAACATACAGTTCAATTACTTGTCTTTTTTGAAAGCGATTAAAAATACTTCAATCAAACCAACTACACACGTGTCAACATTCTATTCTGTATGTACTCGTATGATATCGATGCGTCAATGCGTCGATGCGTCAGTCTTAAGGATCGATGAAATTGTACATAATTATGCTATAATATTTATGGTATCTATTTTCAATCAATGAAATCAATAAAATATTTACTATTGTGGATCATATGTATACAATTGTGCTGGTATCATATAAGGAGCACTATATCCGTGCATTTTAGTGTTTAAATACTTTCGAGTTTACCGGTTCCGGTTACTTTCCCATCTACACGGTCTGTCTTTATTTCCATGTATTGAGTGCACTGTGACATAATTTAAAACACTTTATTAAATTTATCTGGATAAAAGAATCTGGTCAGGTCATGGTTCGAATCTTGGTAGCATGTATCACAAAATGTATTAGATTATTCGGATTTATATACGTGTTTGTGTCACTTGCTTGACGGTAAAGGAAAACATGGTGAGGAACGCACGTTCAAGAAATTATATTTCGAAAGACTAACCTAAGAAAGGTGTGATATTCCCTATAGATTATGGAGGTCTGACGACAGTCGCTCCATGTTTAAATTAGTATTTTCGCTGAATCCTTAGGCTTAGGTAGTAGGCCCCGCTAATCCCAAGGTGTAGGAAACGGGACAACGCTAGGTAGAAGTAGTTGACGTAACTTGCATTCTGACATGATTAAAACACTTTATTAATTTTACCTGCCGAGTTTTATTTAACAACTGCCATATGATTAGATGCTACAAATTATCAAGGGTCAAGCGGAAAAATTGGTCGCGAGAACGTGCGACAGCAAATATACCTACAATGTACGAAAGGTTGGGTAGCAAAATGTCGTAAGTTGGACACACTATTTGTCTTCGATGTGCGGCCATCCCTACCGACTACCTACAATCGGATCTCAGTAAATATTGCGTGAAGCCGTACTGGGACTGATATGTACGGGTTAGTGCACAACTTGACATAGCAATCCTATTATCTCATTACAACATACATTGTACGTGTTTACTGAAACGTAAATATCGACACTTATTTTCATGATTTATTTTAAGGTATATCATAAATGTTTCTTTAGATTTATGTTTCCGTTGGGATATAAAAGGGCGAATTTCGATAAACCGAATTTCGGTTTTAGACGAGACGAGTTGCAATCGAACGGTTGGTTGACAAAGGAGTCTTTCAATCGTAGCTGTAGGAGTTTACAACGTATCTTTAATTGCCAGATCATTTCTCTAATACTTCAATTTCAATTCTCATTGTGTGATTCGAAAGCAGTTTAATGCCGAGAACTCTTAAATGACGGAATGAATTCCCGGTCGAGTTTTTCCTAAACGATAGCACAAGGTTCTTCTAAAAAGGCGTGACGAAACTTTTATAGATACGCAATTTACAATAGAAGTCACCGATGTTGCCAGTATCCACCAGCCGTATACGATCAGGAAGACCGTACGCTTGTTTGCTACCATACCATACCATTATAAAATATCTATCTATCTATAACCTCACGCCAAATCCCTTGCGAGGTAGGCAGAGAGTACCGAGCGGAGCGCCACATGACTCGATTCTTACACACCTCACTCGTATCTTTAACATTCATTGCTCTTCTCATGCACGCTCGCCGTTTTCTAAGATTATTTTATTTATAATCTATTATACAATTTATTTTATAATTTCTATTATATAATAAATGTCATATAACGAATTTAAATAAATGGGTAGGCATTTCAATTAACCGTCAAGTAACATTGATTTGGCATTATTGGAATAATAGTGGACTTGCCACCACTGTGATCGTTGCATATGGAACGACAAAACAATATCGATCATGCGAGAAGCACAACGCTAGGGTCAAACGGCTAGGTGTCTACCAGTGAACCGTTGACCCGGTCGGCGCCTCGGAATCGATCGGCCGACCCAACCGCCGGCACCGTGCCGCAGACTCGCTATGTTAATAAGGCATTATAGATGATTTATTATGATATTTTATAATGGAGTGAGAGTGGCTCTTCCTTGTGACTTAAAGGTAATGATGCGAGTGTAAATGGAACGCTCAATAAGTATAGTGCTTTAGCCTTAAAGCTTACGAGATACTCAAGGCCCGCAAGGCCTCCAAAAAAGCTGCTCAAGTGCATGTACGGGTCACGTACTGAGGGTCCGACGCCAGTAACTTATTATTCAAATTTTCTCCAGAACTAAAGTAACAACTATGGATGATACCATTTAAATTTCTTTTAACCAATAAGGGTTAAAAGTAGACCAAATGTTGGCTCGAGATTTATTGACCGTCTAAAATTATATCAAAATCCACTCAGCAGTGTCTAAGGTTTATGCCCTTAACCACTTTGTTTTCCGTGTATCTATCAAGAAATAAGTATGGTTATTTGACGTGATCATAAAAGATAGCCAGCTGTGCCTTCTGGGTCAGATTTTTATTGCCAAGAAGTTTTTCCAATGCTCCATTCAAATTATTCCCAGCACTCACTCGTCTTTCCACATGTGCGGTGTACCTTCCATCTCTGCTGAAAGCGCATCCAAGATATACAATCTCATCCACTTGTTCCAATACTTCATCATCTACGGTAATCCTTACATTGGTTCTGGTTTCTTCTCTTTCAAATACCATTATCTTTGTTTTCTTCGCATTCAATAGTAAACCTTTCTTCATACATTCGTCTTTCATCATTGTGACTAGTGTTTGCAGTTCAGATGGTGTTTCTGCTAAAAATTATTTTTAAAAACAGAGTTGTCTGAAAGAGAGCGTCTGTGAAAATTAGAAGAGGCATGCTCCGTTGGTTCGGACATGTAGAAAGAATGCAGGATGAAAGAGTGACGAAGCAGATATACAATGCAAAAGTGGAAAGATGTAGGAGCTGAGGAAGGCCAAGACTTACCTACCATGATCAAATTGGTCGTGTTCTATCAGAAGGTGATGTCAGGTGTCCTAGAAACCGGCGAGCGTGCATGAAAAGAGCAATGAATGTTAAAGAAGCGAGTGAAGTATGTAAGGATCGAGTCACGTGGCGCTCGGTTCTTTCTGCCTACCCTGTAAGGGATTTATTGTGAAGTTATAGATCGGTAGATCATAAAATATAGCATAACGTTAAGTCTCATAGCACCAGTTTTTAATGTTATAACTTAACTTTTTCTCTCGTTTAGACAAATACCTCAATTCTTACCACACTTTGGCAAACTTGGAAGTACCTTGGTGGGTTTCTTACACTTGACTTGAGAGCACCATAGCCCAAGAACAGGAAAAATCCAAAAATACCAGTTTTATAGCAAAATCTGTTTATGACTCAAAAAATCACAAATTTGCAGGCTTACAGTGGATCTAGGTTAGTGATTTTTTACCAAGAAACAAGGGCTCATAGGGGAAATATTAGGTGTTAAAGTATGAAATTGCCGATTTGTACTGAAAAAATTATATTCGTTTCTTTCTAAGATGTAACATATTTATTTAATCAAAATATTTACAGTCAAAATCTATACCTTGCTGTCATCTAATCGGAAGTTTATTTATGTCTTTGCGATAGAATTCCGAGGATTTAGATTCGATACTCTATCTATTCGGATCTAGCTCTTGTACTGCCTCCTGGGAAGAAAATTTTTTACCACGTAGAAAAGTGTCCAGATCACTAAATAAAATGGTAATCACTAGGAGCGAAGTCTGGCGAGTACAGAGGATGACGTATGGTTTCTAACTGTTGCTCCTGTAGAGTTACAATGGTTTTTCGTGCAGTGTGAGGTCTTGCGTTATCATGGAGCAATAATGGTGAAGATCGATTCACGAGACGGGGCTGTTTCACTGCCAGTTTCGCTATCATTGTTCGAAGTTCGGCACAGTAAACATCTTTTGTTATTGCTTGACCAGACCTGAGAAACCTATAGTGAATAACGCCATGAAGAGGCCACTAAATAGTTACCATTACCTTTTCAGGAACACCGTTCCTATATGAAATCTATATGTTTGTCTGTGTGTGCGTTTTTTTCGAATATTCGAAATTTTAGCATTAAAAAGTAGAACAGGAATGTTCAGGAACACCGTTCCTATCTTTTAAGGAACATGGTCAAATTGGCCGACAAATAAAAAAAAATAATTGATCTGCTATATAATTGACGAGCCAGGTGTTCCTCTGGTAATGCAAGCTTGCGCATTCTCAACTGGTTATTGGTAAGCTTTGCTTGCACTGCTGCACTGTTGCGGCGTTTGACATTGCATTTTTCGCTCACGGTTATCGTAAATAATCCACTCAACAAGGCAACACAAGTTTCAATACGCGTTTCTTTCTGCGGATCAATCAAATCATGAGGTACCCAGTTTTCATATTTTTTTTATGTTATTGATTTGATACAAATGCCGCATTAGTTACGCGTCGGAACTCGTATTCAAAAATTAGTCGGATTTTCGAAGTATCCACCTTTCCCGTCTAAGCTGAATAAAAATTGAAATACGAAAAAATTGCACGTTTTTTAAAAGAAATATCTTATAGGTATCATAGTAGTAATATCGAAGATAGACTGCAGTCGGTGTAATCAAGTATCGGGAGAAGTAGAGATTATTATCGCTATTTTTCAATTAGGAAATTACGTAGGTAACCATACTACCTACATACATAAAATAGGTTACCTACATATATCGTAGGATCAAAACATTTGCTGATTAGAAAAACGGATATTTCATTATTGATATTGAAGTTTAAATAATGAAAGCAAACATGTTCATGACGTGCTTACACACATGACCATGAGTCCCATATTCAACACATACATAGCATAACATATAATATAAAATAGCACAACAAGGAGGCTAATACGACACTGAAAGAAGTACATATAGTGTCTTTTGTGGTAAAGTCATAAGATAACGAATGGTGCAATTTACTTATTACAGTTTTCGCTTGACTACGTCAAGTATTATACACTATTGAAGAGATAAGCTCGCCTTTGTACACTGTATTTGACACTCATTATTTTGTTTTATTTGTGTGCAATAAAGAATATATATACACTGCCTGACAACCTTTTTTAAAGTGAATTTATTTATTTCTATCTATCTATAACTTCACGCCAAATCCCTTGCGGGGTAGGCAGAGAGAACCGAGCGCCACGTGACTCGATCCTTACATATCTCACTCGCTTCTTTAACATTCATTGCTCTTCTCATGCACGCACGCCGGTTTCTAGGGCTCCTAACATCACCTTCTGATAGAACATGACCAATTTGGTCATGGTAGGTAAGTCTTGGCCTTCCCCGGCTCCTACATCCTTCCACTTTTGCATTGTATATCTGCTTCGTCATTCTTTCATCTTGCATTCTTTCTACATGCCCGAACCATCGGAGCATGCCTCTTCTTATTTTAACACCGACGCTCTCTTTCAGACCAACTCTATTTCTAACATCATCATTGCGAATACGGTCTACGAGCCTTACGCCACAAATTTTGCGCAGCGCTCGCATTTCAACCGCGTTTATTCTACTTTCATGCTCTTTCTGCCATACCCAACTCTCGCTTCCATAAGTTAGCGTTGGGACCAACACTGCATTGTGTATAGCGAGTTGTGCCTTCTGGCTCAGGATTTTACTGCCTAGAAGTTTTCCCAACGCTCCATTCACACTATTCCCAGCACTCACTCGTCTTTCCACATCTGCGGTGTACCTTCCATCCCTGCTGAAAGCGCATCCAAGATATACAAACTCATCCACTTGTTCCAACACTTCATCATCAATCGTAATCCTTACATTAGTTCTGGATTCTTCTCTTTCAAATACCATTATCTTTGTTTTCTTCGCATTCAGTAGTAAGCCTTTCTCCATACAGTCGTCTTTCATCGCTGTGACCAGTGTTTGCAGTTTAGATGGTGTATCTGCTAATAGCACGGCATCGTCTGCATACAGCAGACAGTTCACCACTTGGTCACCCATGCGCAATCCCACATTCGTTGACCTTATTCTCTGCAGACAACTATCGAGATACAGGATAAACAGCCTAGCAGATAGCATGCAACCCTGTTTGACACCAATTTTGACATCAAACCAGGGTGACATGCCACCGTCTATCCGCACACATGCTGAGCAATCCTTGTAAGTGGACTGCACAGCACGGAGCAGTGAACCGTCAATCCCATATCTCGGCAATATGTCCCACAGTTCCTTTCGCACAACCCTATCAAAGGCTTTCTCAAGATCCACAAAACCGCAGAAAACCTTCCGGTCTATGGCCAGATGCTTCTCTACGATATTGCGGAGCGAGAAAACTTGATCCGTACATCCCCTTCCATTTCGGAAACCTCCTTGTGCGTCCCACAGCATTTCATCGGATTTCACCCTCATTCTCCTTTCAATCACCTTTCCATATACTTTTGCTGCTAAGCTGATCAAACTGATGGCCCTATAGTTGGCGCAGTCCATGCGTGATCCCTTGCCTTTATACAAGGGCACGATGACTGCGCGTCTCCAGTCCATTGGGACCCTTCCAGTTCTCCAGCATAGGTTGCATAGGTACCAGAAGGCGTCCCGGACGTAAGTGCCACCTAATTTGATCATCTCAGCTGTGATCAGATCAATTCCCGCTGATTTTCGCAGTAGTATTTATTTATTTCCTGTGAATGTATTTAACAAACAGATGTTAGTGTCAAATTTAATACATAGTTCCTGAACATTAAGCCAATATTATTGTGGCATGCAAATCAGGACATTTAATTTAAACGATAAGTTGAATTATAGTTAAACACATAATTACAGTCTACACTAGTCAGTACTACACTACTACAAAATTTTATTATATCAAATTAAATATAAAAAATATCTAAGTCAGCAATAATTACAATCATATTACTATTACTTTATGTCAATCTTACAGTCAAAGAACTCTTTAACAGAATAAAAACATTTATTAATTAGCCATTTGAACAACTTCACTTTGAACTGTTTCACTGTTAGGTTCTTCATTGAATTGGGTAGTTTGTTGAAAATTCGTACACAATTAGGATAAGGATAATTTCTACTGTAATAATGGGTCCACATATTGGACAATAATATTTTTT
The DNA here is from genome assembly GCA_947507595.1 of Pyralis farinalis. Taxonomy (NCBI): domain Eukaryota; kingdom Metazoa; phylum Arthropoda; class Insecta; order Lepidoptera; family Pyralidae; genus Pyralis; species Pyralis farinalis. Next base: position 22,622,409 of record OX382274.1, read on the forward strand.
CTGGGTCACGATGATTTTTGATTTATTTGAGCACCTTCGTTCAAATAAATTAGAGTGAGTTTTTACAAAAACACTACACTCAAGTATATATATCGGTGGAACAGTCAGGATATTCAGTTTCTTAAATAATGGAACACACGATGTCATGGGTAGTATGTACCTTACATATCGCACATAGTTTTTTTTTTTGGGAAATAAATAATCTACTTAGTCTGGCCATAAATACTGTTACAATTAAAAATAAACAAAATATTACATTTGAATTTGGAATCTGTCATTTTTATATGATTCTTCATTGTGTTTTCTCATTTTGGCGCCAATACATTGTACCTACAATATTTTGCGATATTAAAATGGAGTGGGGTGATAAAGAGAACCGAATCGCTGTGATTGCATTACACAAAGTAAGTATGGAGCGAAATGCAATTTTTAAAACTCTCCATACGCTTGGTATTAGTAAAATGTTTGTGTCCCGGGCTATTAATAGGTACAATGAGACCTCCTCTGTTTGTGACAGAAAAAGATCTGACCGCCCACGTAGTGTTCGTACGAAAAAGGTGGTCAAAGCAATAAGGGAAAGAATTCGAAGAAATCCCGTGCGTAAACAAAAAATCTTAGCTCTTCAGATGGGATTAAGCAGAACCACTGTGAAAAGAGTGTTAAATGAAGACCTGCGACTACGAGCTTATCGAAAAAAATTAGGATGGAAAGTTAATTAAAAATTTTATTACGGCAGTACGCGGGAAAAAAATACCGCGAAATTTTGTTTTCGGATGAAAAAGTTTTTTTACCATCGAAGAAAGTTATAACAAACAAAATGATAAGGTGTGTGCCAACAGGTGTGAAGAAGCGAGCGCGCGTATTCCGAGGGTCCAGCGAGGGCATTATCCTTCATCAATCATGGTTTGGCTTGGAGTCTCATATTCAGGCTTAACTGAGGTGTTTTTCTGTGAAAAGGGTGTGAAAACCAGTGCCGTGCTTTACCAAAACACTGTCCTAACAAACATAGTAGAACCTCTTTCTGAAACAATGTTCAAAAACAGTCACTGGATATTCCAAAAGGACTCTGCTCAGCTCATAAGGCACGAAGCACTCAAAACTGGTTGACCGCCCGTGGAATTGACTTCATCAGGCATCAAGACTGGCCCTCTTCTAGTCCAGATTTAAACCCACTGGATTACAAGATATGGCAACATTTGGAGGAGAAAATCTGCGCTAAACCTCATCAGAATTTGGAGTCTCTCCGAGCATCTCTGGTTAAAGCAGCAGCAGAAATAGACATAAATGTGGTGCGTGCTGCGATCGATGACTAGCCGCGTCGATTAAGGGCATGTATTCAAAATGAAGGAGGGTATTTCGAATAATGTAAATAAAATTTTATTGTACATTTAATTTCCTTTCATTTCATATATAACTTTTACATCATAATCAAAAAGTGTAACATTAATTTCATCAAAAGTTTTTGACAGAACTTATGACTTGACTAGGTATTTATGTCTACAGAGTTACCCCATAAAATAATTCCGTATTTTATATTTGATGCAACGTATGCATGGTAAGCCATCAAAGCAGTCCTTTGATTTATTTAATAAGCAAATAAGCAAATTGACTTATTTTGTTACATAGTTTCTTGATATATTGTTTCCATGAGGATTGATTATCGATTGTAATTTCTAAAAAAAATCCCTCGTTAGATTCTGACAAAGGTTCGTTTAGGGCAAATATTGTTAATTTATTGTTTTTAGTCTTCATGCTATGGAATGGAACATATTTCGTTTTCTTAATTTGAAGATTATTATTGTGAGCCAGTTTATAAACAATAGTCACTTTAGCGTTTATGCCATTATTATATTGTATATCAAATAGGTTACCTTGGTGATTTATTATGCAAGTCATTTATACGTATATATAATGAATGATAGTGGTCCTAACATGGTACCTTGGGAAACACCCAAATTATTCATTACATGACTCGATTTACAAGATTTTTCAATATTGCTCAATGCATATTTTCAATTATGCTATATATAATCAATTATGCTATTCTGGTTTATGAGTAATTTAGCGTAAGCGTTAAAATAGCGTATTTTTAAAAAATATAGCGCAACGTGAACACTTCTGTCTCAAATAGTTAATAGATTCAGGCGTTATTTTGCGTGCAATTTGATCTAACCTGCTTTGTTTGCTTCGGCCACCAATAGTTCATGTGGCCTAGCGCCGGCCGGCACCTACCCACTACTGTTAGTTGATGCAACATGCCGACGCTGCCATGGCTGCTCGGTAGTCTCTGCCTCGGCTGCTGCGGTCGTCCGCCATCTGGAACAGAACCGCATGCCCCCACCACCGCCGCTGTCTTGCCTGCTTTCTTTCTTTCTTTCTTTCTTTCCCTTCCCAACAATATAATAGGTTATTATAGTAGACTAACAAGGATGAAGTAGAATTTTTTTCTTCAATGTCTTGTATCCAGCGCAAAATTGATACTGTTCATCAAATCTTAAAATGAATGCTACAGATGTGCGGTGATTGATTGTCGAAACACCTTGGAAAAAAAGTAGAGTCACATCTTTTTAAAGTATCAATCTCAAAAATTTTTTGAGGGATACATTATTCTAAAATAGTCTTCTTTAATTATAGTTCTATTAACTTCTATTAACAAGGTAATAACGAGAAAGGCGTGAATAGCTTTTTGAAGGGTCGGCAACGCATGAGTGACACCCCTGGTGTTGCAAATGTCCATAGGCTACGGTGATTATTTACCATCAGGCAGGTCGTATGCTTGTTTGCCACTTTAGTGGAATACAAAAATTATTATGGCTTCTTAAAAATGGCTTTCTATCTACACAATTTCCTTTACTACTAGTCGTCTAACGTTGCTGATTATGATTGCGAATTATTCGTATTCTACTACATAATATATCTCCATTATGACGAATTTAACAGAGAAGAATATATTCTGGCTAAATATTTGTGAAGCACAATGAATTCAAACCGGTGGTGAAATGTATGCCTAAAATTATTTTTCATTTACATTGCAAAATAATTTAATAATAAAAACAACCTGTACTTTATAGTCACAATTACGATGAAATACAGATTGTTTTTGCCTGTAAAATATTTTGTATATTAACTACAAAATATAAGTTGTTCTAAAATAGAGTTATTAGTAAGAGTTCTTCCTAGGGACTATACAGTATATGGTTCTTCAATAAGGCGTGAAAATGTTTTTATAGGGTCTTTGTATGGTCTTATGTATCGAATTATTTAGGTGATTTGGAGTTAGTAGCAGTCCGAAATTACTAGGTTAGGTTAGGTTAGACGTGTGATCATCAAAAACCGACCGAGTGAGGCTCATCTTCTTTTGAACTACATATCACTATTATATATATTTATACCTATATTTGTTATTTGAAATATAGTCCTCTCATAATATGGAAACATTTTTCTGAAAACGAACAATAGTAGTAGCGGTTAAACATTGAGTTATAATTCATAATATTCGAAATATAAGTATTCGAAAAAATAACAATAAAATTGTAAATCGGAATTTCATCAACTGAATGTTTTCGGTATATTAAAATTCGTACAAAAACATTACGCCTTTATGTAACCACTTATTTTCCTCTAAAAAACAAACTGTAAGCAATTGAAAAAAAAGCGAAGGAAACCAAACTGCAGCTCCTAAACGCTTATACACACATCAAAAGTGTCTAGGGATCAAGCATTTTTATGCGGATTTCTTGAGATTGAGATGTGGCTTTGTAATAAATTTATGATTTTATAAATTTATATGGATCCTTTTTGGTGCATTTCATAATTTGAAACAGGAACTGTCAATCAAATTCGAGTAAAAGATGAAAATCAGCTGTCAATATTTTCCCTATAAAAACATACAACACATTGAAGACATTATTAGTGCTACTGTTTCCCTACTACTGATTAAAACCAACGTTATTATGGAGCGGCGACGCCATTTAAGCAGGGAAGAAATGCTCAGAGCCGTGGGAATGATAGAAGCTGGTTCCCGGCAACGTACTGTGGCTTTAGCTCTGAATACAAGTCAGAGTGTTATCAGTCGACTTTGGACACGTTACCGAAGCACTGGTACCGTGGCTGAGCGCCATGGAGGACGGTATCGCTGCACCACACGGAGACAAGACCGATACATTCAAATCACAACTCGAAGAGCTCCAACAATAACCGCCATGATGTTAGCCGTGACGCTTCATCACTCTTCAGGGAACTTAATTAGCGACCAAACAGTCAGAAACCGCTTGCATGAAGTGAACCTTCATTCCCGAAGACCGCTAAGGGTACCACCTATAGCAATGCACAATCGTAGGATTCGATATCAATGGGCTCTTGAACACAGAAATTGGGCAGAAGAACAATGGCGTTTCGTGCGCTTTTCTGATGAGTCTCGTTTTGGCATGAGACCGGATACAAGACGTATACGACACTGGAGAACCCCTGGACGCCAACAGCGATTAAAATCCTGCCAGGAAGTCCATCCTTATAGTGGTGGAACCATCATGGTATGGGCGGGTATTTGGATCGGCGGAAGAACTGAGTTGATTTGGATCAGAGGCAACCTCAACGCTCAAATTTATGCTGAGACGATTATATCAGACGTCATCGTTCCTCTACAAGTGCAAATCGGTCCCTTATTTCAGTTAATGCATGATAATGCACGACCGCACACCGCAAGAGTTGTAAGACAGACTCTCGCCGCAGCTAACATCAATGTCATGCACTGGCCTGCTCAGTCGCCAGACTTGAACCCGATTGAGCATGCATGGGATATGCTACAGAGAAGAGGTCTGCCGAATATGGAGGGTATCCAGTCGCAAGAAGACCTTTTGTTGTTGTTGCAACGAACATGGGCGGCCATTCCGCAGCGTGATTTGGATGAACTCATTTTGAGTATGCCAAACCGATGTTCTTGTGTTGTTAGTGTTCGCGGTAGAAACACGGATTATTAATTGTTTAAGTTACCCAATAAAATTTTTAAGAAAACTGTTATTTCAGTCTTTTTTTCGAACTTTAATGTTAATGGTTCAAATGTCAAAAATCCCTTTATTATGAAAATGGCAAATTTCTTTATTAATGCAAAGGTGACTTGGTTTATCGTTACTGTAGACAAACGAAAACACTTTATTTGATGAATCCTTAAAGAAAATTTTAATTAATATTAATCAGGAGAAAAGTTATTGCAAAAATATATGTTGATCCCTAGACACTTTTAATGTGTGTAGTACCGGAGCATCACTCGAGAATTGAATTCTTTTATGGACAATGCCATAAAAGAATTCAATATTCATCAACATCATTTGCACGAATAGCGGTGCATACTTCTGATTTACATTAGCGATTACTTTAATTATATACGCATATCAAAATGCGGAGGAGCTACATGTTATAGGGTATATTTACGAAGTGCTTTCTCTATTTCCATATGAGTAACAAATTAGAGTTTACTGCACAAGTAATTTTAGCTACCTGCTCCTCAAATACCTATAAATAACTTGCGCACTTCCTTCACTTATTCCGTTCAATAGAACGCTACGATTTTTCTACCATTTTCCTTATTTGTTTTATTCTTTCTTTTGACGGTAATCGCTCGGAAGTGAAGTGGATTCTTGGTTTTCTTAACCAAAAGAATTTAACTTTGAGGAAAATATTAAAAGATTAACCTTCTTGTCCTCGTATATTTCTGCATACAAATTTTTAATATGGGATTAGTGCGTTTAAATAATGTTAAAACTACAGCAATAATATTGCACGTAACTTCACCTACATGGAGTGTGGTTCTTCAAATTTTTGCGCAGTAACTCTAAATGTAAGATGAAATGTAGCCTAAATCATGGCTTAAGTAGTTCACTATCATCTTTAGAGTCATTCCCCTTCACGTGGTTTACCCTGCTAATTAACAAACGAGGCTCTGGTAGGGCACATCAAAGTATCCCAACTGGGGAAGTGTCTCTGCTTCATACAAGGCCACAGTCAAATAACAACACCCTGAAGAGACGACTGAAGAAAAACAACAACTCTATAGGGACTTGATTCCAGCGATGGTAAATAGATACGTAATGCAAACTGCAATGTTTAACATGGATACCCAAACTTGATGCTGGTCTACACGGGCAGTAACTAATATTCCAATAATGGGCGGATAGTTTCAGTTTATAAAGATTCACAAATAGATTGAAAAGTAGTAACGTTAAAGCTTTTAGAACAAGTTTTCGAATAAGGCTATTGGCCGTCTTCGCCAGCCTCTGTGCGCCGCCGACGTATCCGTTGCTAATCTGACGTTCTGACGAGGGTTGCAATCGACCTATCACATAATCCTATACAGCGACCTACATTGACTCTGTTGACAGAACGGGCCTGCAACTTGTTACTTGGAAAACTACATTTATTTATATATATTTTGTATATTTGTTTACAGTACATGTTTACAGTGAATGAGCATCGCTCGACGTTTTTTATGTTATTTATATATCTCGTATATACAAGCATTACTCGTTTAAAATAATAAGCAATAATGTAAAAAAGAGAGTGCCTCTAACAGGGTTAGAACTGGCGATCTATGTGACTATATAAGATAGACCGTACATACGCCTGATACGCATTAATCATAATATCGGATAGCTGGTATCAGTGTTTAATAGGATCCGCCGTTTTTTAGTGTAAAATTGCGTTATTTTTTTCAGGAAATATAAATACGCAAATGTATAAACTCAAAAAGCAATACCTTTAAATACAAAATTAGATACAAACGGTTAGCGCTGTTATGCGAGTATAAAGAGATACGCGAAATATATTTGTATGGGTATGTACAATCGATCGTTTAAATATATAAGATATATAAACTTTATTGGCTAAACTGTACAAGTAAGTACAAAAACGGATGCTTTTTCTTGAGCTAATCCTTGACCCAATCATGCTTAAATTACAATAATTAACATTTTCTTTTATTTGCTTTACTAGTTACTGTCCTACACCTTTTTCATTTGGATCGGTTTAGTACTCTGGTCCTGTACTCGGATACATATCGTAGCCTTACTGTAGAAGCACTTCAACGCTTCGATGTATCGATAATCAATTCAGCATCGCTGGAGAGACTGTAGCACCGCCCATGTCTCAACGGAATCAAAGGCTTTTTCGTAGTCCACATACGCCAAACATAAGGGTAGATTATACTTCTCAGTGTTCTGTATAATCTGGCGCAGGGTATGTATGTGATCCACGGTGCTTAAGCCTTTTCGGAATCCGTCTTGTTCGGGAGGCTGGAATTCATCAGTCTGCATACGTGAAGGTTTGTGATGACTCTCGAAAACAGTACATAAACGCGGCTCAGAAGCGATATTGGCCCATATATATAGTTCTTCAAAAGAGTTTTATCACCCTTTTCAAAAAACAACATGACCAGGCTTCTGTTCCACGCTTCCGGTGTTTCACCTATCGTCGTCGCCTATTTTAACGCCGAGGCCTCACGGCATATGAACCTAAATAGTACTAAATATCCCATTCTCCGTGCGCTCAATGTACTTAAAAAGCGGTATAAAGTTTTTTTTTCGCGTATTAATATATACATGATATATCGCAATGAATCAAAAACAGTTATTAATAATGCATAAGTTACGAACAGTATTTGATATAAACAATCGATTACTGAACAAACAGAGAGGAAATAAAGATAGAAAATAACATCAATAACTTGGAAAAGCAAAATCTAACGACTCTCATACATTCTTGATTTCCTACTAAAGAACACAATCTCAGTAAACACAACAGACCGCGAACAATAAAGCAATATAGCCTGATAAGACAAAAAAAAATCCCATGTTAATGAAGAAAGTAATTATTTCCATCATTAGTATGGTTATAATTAACTAGATATGTCCTATGATACACACAGCCTATAAATAATCTAAGTGACTATGTAAACAATGCATATGGCATTAACTATCTCTGTTATGCAAGGTATGTCCACTCTCCCTTTTACCGTAGGTACCTGTCTAATATGCCTTCAAAGGCCTGTCGGAGCGCTGACCCACTTTGTGAAGCCGGTCTTAGTTAGAACATAGACGAAGCACACTTCGATTTAACAACACATTAAGACTTTGTCGCATCCTTCTTATTTTTGGTCTGTGGCTGGTATATATTTGCAACGGTATATTTTATCACTAAAGTGGCAAAAGTGGTACTTAAAAGGATACTTCCTGCTGGTTAATATGAATTTATTAATTACAGGTACTTTTAATATTTCATGAGTTGACAATTATGATTGTAGGTTTCAAAAATCATAAAAAATAATTAAGTATTAGTAAGTATTAAGTACGTTAACAATTTGGTTGCTATTGTTAATGGCTGAATAGTCGCTAATACTTTTACTGTATTCAATTCCAACTTCTATGTACTCTGTTCAAAAACTTATTTCACTGTAAATACCAATCGCCGTAACGAAGTCAGAGGTATGAAGTATTGTTAGAATTCTGACGTATTCCCCGGTAACGTAGGCTATGTGACGTCATAATAAAAATAATACGGTGAATTATGTACTCAACATTGTGCGCTGCTGGAGTATCAAAATCAAGGTATTAAAAAGGTGATCTCAAAAATATGCATAACTTATATGTTTAAAGCTACTTTTTAACTAATAAAATAAAATATAATGAAATAACTTTCGACTTACTAAACATTTTGTTTGTTAATTCTGCATTCGTATTAGTTTAAAAACGTGTTATTAACATAAATAATGGCAGGTGTATTTTTAATCTGTTTATAATTTTTTTTTTTATTAAAAAGTTTGATGGTGATTACAGTTGCTCACAAAAATAAAAGTCTCCTAATGCTGTAATCAATCTGCTACGTAGTCATGTCAAATAAATAATTCAGCTTTAAAGGTGCCTTGGAACTCACAACTAATTCATATGAGAATTAGAACGAGTAGGAAACCTCGAATGGAGGGTGATAATGATAACTTGCGGGTATTGTATTTTGTATTTTTAGTACATTAAGTATCACTCGCGCGAGGCTTCCTCTGCTGCTAACACAGCAACTCCTTAGGAGCTTACTGGTAACCTCACTCACACACAGGAATACAACAACCCTCTTGGGAGTTGTAATTTGGGTGCGGTTTCCTAAGAGGTGACGGTACTTCCTCAGACGGGCTGCTTTGATGTGATCTACCTCTCTTAAAACATCCAGGCCAAGACAAATAGACATGTTCATGCATACAAATGTTTGTTTTGTGTGGGAATCGAACTTACGAGCGTTGGTGTCAAAGTCGCGTCTTTCACGACTGCGCCATCGAGCTCGTTGAGTTGTAGCTTGTAGATCGTGTTTTAACCCTTCGAAACCCGTGTGGTCATATATGACCGCGAAATGTATGGGAAAAGGTATATAACGGGTTCTGAAGGCTTGGTACCACACGAGCTCACTGAAAGAAACAATGAATTATGTACTCATTTACGATTCTCTCTTGAAACATAATGAAACCGTTCCTGAAAATATTGGTCACTGGTCATGAAAAGTAGATTACATACGACAAGAACGTGCGACAAAGATCACGGTCAAAGGGCAGTCAAGAACCACAGACTATAACGATACTTGGATTAACTCGCAATAAGGTGATGCTTTGTGTATGTGGAAATGGAAGGGCACCGTTCATTTATTATTATTATTATTTTATTTAATTTCAGGTAACAAGATCAATAGTAACATAGGTATTATATACAAGAGAGACTTATACTTATATTTTACCGCAGGGCAAAACCATCGAGTAGGATCAAGCAAGAAATATAGAAAACGGCTGAAATTGATCAACAGAAAGGGTGTGCTTTTTCATCGTGATAACGCTAGACCACACATATACACATATTTAGCCACTCGGCGAATATAGAGAGAGCTTGGTAGGAAGGTGTTAATTTAACGCCCATAAGCATTTACCCTGCACCCTCAGACTTTCACCTGTTTCGAGCTCTTCAAAATTCTTTAGGTAGTGTTAAGGTAACGTCAAGAGAGGACTGTCAAAACTACTTGTCACAATTTTTTGATCTGAAGTCCCAAAATTTCTACAGCAATGGAATTATATCACCAATTATAAAATAGCAACAAGTTGTCAAACTAAATCGCACATGTATAGATATCATATTGAAATTAAAATAAATAATATCTTGATTTTGAATATAAAATACAAAAATAAAATTCCCGACCTAATATGATGTATACAATTCTCCACAATTACATGTTTCCACCCCGGTAGCTCAGTTAGAAAAGCACTCTACCGGCTATCGAGAGGTCGAGGGTTGAAATACCACCTTCCCGTCTAAGTGGGGTTTGAGGTGAACTGTTCTATTATAAAAATATTTAATAATTCGTTGTCCTGCTTCCTTATATGCGGTATGCGGACAGAGTTGTAGATAAATGAAAATGTGCTTTGATATTACATATGATTCTACGATACGTCAGACTGAAGGTCTCTACGTCACGCTGTTCACTGTTAAATGTCAAAGAGAACCGGTGTAGCCACAGAGTTACGGTAAGGCAAAGAGACAATCTCTTCTGCATACCGCGCAGCCTGTCAACTAACAAATGAGGCTCTGCCAAAAGGTGGCTTACTCCCACGGCTATCTATACAGATAAATAAAATTGGAGAGTCTGCTTGTAATATTAAAATAACCGCTTTTTACTAAATGCATATAGATGTATACACGGTACATATACCAAAATAAATATTTTTACAATTTTTGTCTGTCTGTTTGTTCCGGCTAATCTCTTTAACGGCTGGACCAATTTTAACGGGACTTTCACTGGCAGATAGCTGATGTAATAAGGAGTAACTTAGGCTACTTTTATTTTAGAAATTTTATTTATTTTTATTAATATAAATAAATAATATTCCACGCGGACGAAGTCGCGGGCACAGCTAGTATTTCATAAATAATATGATTAGAATAGTATCGAGTAAGCGAGGCGTATGTATATTTACCACGCGACGTGACCGCTAAAAATTTGCTATTTTTCTGTTTTCAAATATTTTCTTATATATTCTCGCATATGTTTTATTTCAATGTCTGAACACAAAAATTATGTTTATAAACGTTCGTAGCTTATCAACCGATCGTTCAATTGCCAGTTCCATATGAACGTAGAAATCAATAAGGCGTAGAAGAGGAAAAGTAGCAAATGCGCGAAGTCTCGCTCGGAGCTGAATCAAACCCTGTTCACTAACTTCGCTTTCACTTGCCCAGCTCTTTTAATTAGAAAATATTCATTCCGCTGGTCACGTATCTGAATATTTATTTACATTAATAGGGATTTAAAATGATGACCAAATGACTATGCTGACTCTTTTATAACTAAAATGTGTTTCATAACTGGCTGGCTGTGTGTGTCATTAGGTGATTAACACATATCCAGAACGTGGTTGGAGGATTAAAAATTCGTGTGTACGAAAGACTTGGCGCTTGATGCCCAAATAGTACAGTGGCGGGCTTAACAGACTCCCTATGGCCCCACTAGTGCAGCTCAAGTAAAACATACAATTGATTAAAACACGATCACATATTTATTGATCGTTTGGAAATTCTAGGTCTTGAAAAGTGGTAATAACTTTATATTGATTTGATTATATTTATTAGTTCTAAGAAAACTATGGGGTTTATTACACAATTCTGTATTTTTTTTATGTAATACACAATGTATTTCTCGCATAATTAAAGACGGTAATCTAATTGCCCACATTACTCGTTCAAACATATATCGATACCAGAGAACTTAATTTAAGATGGAATTTTAATCTTAGAAGTACAATTTCCTAGATCTTCCTTGAAATTACAGCACTATGAACTTCTGACATTATTTCTTGGATAGATAGTCACATCAACCCTTACTCATTCCACTTCAGCGTCACGGATCTCGCTTGAACTGTAGGAGTTAAGAGTATACGTAGCCACACTGTTCAAATACGTATTGGCGAAAGTCAGTGTTTTCAAACCGCCCAAAGAGCACTGAGTAGATAGCTCGTTATCAGAATTACATTTAGCTTTCGATCTTATAGTTTTAAATTAGCTATAGAAAAATTTTCAGTCCGCGACTGTACAGTTCAGTACCACACCACCAGACTGATAAAACCAGTGTGTTAGTTATGAACAAAGGAGGCATTTAATTAACTTTATGAATAGAATTTGGCAATTATTTCATTTCATTTTTATATATAAAAGGGAAACAAACGTAGAAGCAATTTCAACAAAGTTCAAAAGAATTCAATTGTTACAATTAGAAATGCGGAGTAAAGGTTTCTCAAAACGGAAATTAACATGGCTGAAAAACAAGCATCTTCTTTGATATTTTATTTGGTGAACGATGATATTTTGCGTTTACAAGACTAACTTGATTATTATCAAAGAGATTGTGCAGTAACTGAGTTGGAGCGGTTGACCTCTTGAAAGACGTCGAATGCCGTGTTCGTTGACCTCTGGTATCTTTTGTTCGCTTCTGCTAAAAATCGATACTCCGCTACCTTTCTAAATTGTGACAACCGATGCCGTTGAACCGTGAAACAACCAGCAATTTCCCTTAACTCACTTGGAAATAAATAAATTACATCTATATGTGTTAGTCATTATTATACGAGCTCAAGTCAAGTACCCGTGGTGCACTCTACCAACGACAAAGGAGAAGGACGAGGTATATCAAACGAGAAATCCGCAACAAAATAACATCTCCCTAAAAGGTTGTTCTTATTGTTCTGTTCTTATCGTCTAGAAATGGCAGTAGGCTATATCTGACGAATCAAAGATTTATTTTATATTTTAAAGAATAAATTCAACGTTATATTCATTCACTATTGCACAGGAACTATTAGTAACTTATCTTTTACATTGTAGAAATAAATAACTTAACTGTCATCCATATTCTCGCAGTACAGGCATTCATAAATCATCCGCCTAACTGAAATCAAAACAAAGGCAGGTGCTGATGACAGAAGTTCATTAAAAAGCCATTGTTCGAACAACAGATACCTTTGTGTCCGAATTCTAAGGCTAAGTCCGGATGAGATATACTCCTAATCTTGTATGGCGGAAAGATTAGGGCAGTACTTTGGCACAAGGGGAACGAAACGCATGACCAAATGAGTCACAAGTTCAGGACAGTCTCCCTCGCCTCGCATTATGCTACATGCGGACCTGAGTAGCAAATCTGTATTAGCCCTTAAAAGAAAGAAATAAGGGATGGATTTTAGGTGAATGAAGTGGGAGTATGCAGTTACTTACTTTAATTCAAAAAAGTCAATATAGTCGACATTTATAAAAATGTAAATTCGTTTTCTAGTTCTAAGTGGCTTTAAAAATAACTATCATATCATAAGACAACACATCATATAAAACAGTATTGTAACGTTATCGATGTACAATCGATAATCGAGCAGAAAAAAAAAAAACATAAAAATACCAAGCGAGACTCAGTCGCCCAGATTCACATTACAACAGTAATTGTGTTTTAAGTTTATGTATATAGATACACATAAACTTAAAACCTTATCTAAACACAAAATTTGATCCAAATCGTTAGAGCCGTTTTCGTGATACATAGATATATTCATATTATAATAAGTATATCTTGTTTAAAATAATAGGAAAAAATGTGCAAACAGTGCTGTGTGCAGTGTTAGTGGGCGAAGAACAGGGGAGCTTTGAGACTGTGTAAGATACTCGTAGATCGTACTTACGGTGCGGTCAAATACGTAATAGTTATATTGTCGAATAGCTGCCCAACTAGCACACAGGCTACTTAAGCAAGCAATACAATTGCCATACAACAATTACTGAATGGCCTAAAAGGTAACAATACAACAATCAAACATATTTAGAAAGCCAACGTAAACAGCTTGTTTGCTAGCTGTGTGGTGTTAGTGTTCAACACAATCCGCAGTTTTTTTTTATGTTTTATTGTGTAAACTCGTTTTTTTAATGTACCTATGTAATAAACTTAAAAAGCAAAATCGTATCTAAATATAAACTAAAAACTTATCTAAATCGTTAGAGCCGTTTTCGAGATACGCGAAATATACTTATGTATATACAAGAATAGTTAGTTTAAATTTATAAGATAAAACAATTATTAACCTATTGATTGAATCACTGGTAATTGCGTCAGATCAACAGGGAACATTTTCGTTTCCTTCTCCTACCATTATATATCTAACAATTTTGAAGCAGTTAGTATGAGCTACGAGAGTCGGTCACATAAACTGGACGCGAGATTAAAAGTCACCATTCCAGGGACAATATCTAATACCACTGAAGTACATAGCTCCTTTCCAGACTCATCCCAAGCAAATACGTGGGAACATTTGGAACATTTGGTATACAACGTTACGAGTGCATATCGATCCGCACAGAGTTTGTTCAACCCGTTCCATCCAGACGTACCTAAGTCCCGAGTTGAATTAAAAACATTCAAGTTTCTCTGTTGTGCACAGAATTTTTATTAGGTATTATTGCCATTTTCATAGTTGAATATCTTTACGACCTTACAAAGTAACTATACTTTAATAGTAATAGCATAGTTAACAAATTCAGGCGTTATTTTGCGAGCTAAATTTACATGTAATTTAATTCTCGGTGGCGAAAGCGCACAGAGCAGGTTAGATCAAATTGAAAGTTATAACATAATTATGGTTCTGGTTTTCACACTCTCGTAAATAAAACACTAAGATAAATATTATTGTATAATAGCATTTTACATATATTTCAAAATAACTATTCATTGAATTTTACTGAGGAATGTATTTATACAGAAGTAACGTCAAGCGCCGTCACTCTGAATGTATAGATATGCTACGAGAAAAAACATGTTTTATACATTTACTTCGTATCGATTGAATTTGAGTAGTCCCTGTAGCTTCAATACAAATATGCCGCTGGTACAATGATAAGCAAGAAATTTAGCCCAGAAACGCCAATCTATATGCTTACTAGGTTACTAGTTTAAAATTAGCCTGGTAACAATGGGAGTGTAGGCAAGATAGTCACGCCGCCGACATTTTCATATTCTACAGTAAAACGCGGAAAATCGCAGACTTGTCGCCGGCAGCTTTGAATAGAATTGAGACGAGGCAGAATGGGACCACGGTTCAAAGCATATCTTCAAAAGAAAGAGTACTTTCACATCGCTGACTGTTTGAATTTATAAAATTTGAGCTCGACTTTATGAATGTAGTTTGAAACTGACAATGGAGTTGATGCCGTAATACGGACGTATCAGGATACTTTCGGCGTGTGTATTGTAATAGCATGCAACTTCTTCATAGTAGGTACGACTAGTGGCATATAATATATGGTCTGATATAAAGCGATTACCGTAAGTAATGAATCCCTGGCTCTGTTGTCGAGTCTTCCCAAGCTTCCTAGACCTTACTTACTCATAGTATACACGTATACACAATATCCCTTTAGAGTAATTGTTAGTTGGTTATGGTTATTTGCAAGCTTGAAGTAAATGTTACTAATTTTGTACCATTTGCACTATTGATTGATATTTTTCACCGCATGTATAGACATAATGTTATGTTATAGAATTAAAGTGTAGGTCTCAAATAGAAAAGAGATTTTTTTAAAGCTTTGAGCATTTACGTCCAAGACTTCTCTTAATGAAATAGTTATCGGAATGAGCGGGCTAAAGTAGGCCTAAAGGAATTGTAAAACTTCTTTAGTAACGGTACCACAGGGTTTCGACAGGTTAATGTCAAAATTAAAAAAAAACAACAAGTTAACAATGAATTTTCATACAGTTTTGCCGCCCGCATATTTGTAGGGCTACAAAGACGAACTTTCTTACGCAAGTAACAACCTAGTTTCCGACCAGGTGTAGTATAAAATTTATTTTTATGACGTGCAATGTTTTTTTTTTTAGTTTAAAGGAAATATTTATTTGTTGTAATACTTTTTCCTACTCGATTATTTTTTAGTACTGAATTCAACTTTCATGTACCAAAAATAGTATATTTTGTACTCGGTACGAAATATTTAATTCCCGCTTAGCAGTACACATACAAACACCATTGCCTAAACCATTCTCAACGCATCCCAAAGCCGCTCTCAATACCTATATAACCAAAACCATTCCACCCTAATGACATTCTCACTGAAAAGCATGGTAAGAAATGCGGAGTAATGGAAGTGTATTTATATAAATAGTGCAAATGATACTACTCGTAGTTAATAGTGCATACGGTACGAGGCGTTTTCTTATTCATTGTTTTTTTATCACCACCCAGTGGTTGTTGAAGCACAAGTTGGCAATAGATGATATTGAATAGTTAATAGATAGATTCAGGCGTTATTTTGCGAAAGTCAAACTTACATGCAATTTGATCCAACCTGCTTTGTGTGCTTCCGCCACAAACACACAAAGCAGGTTGGATCAAATTGCATGTAAGATGATATTGAGTTAGTTACGCTCTAAGTATGTAATTTAACTTTCAATACAAACCAAACTAAAGTAGATAGAGAGAGAGAGAAAGAGCGGCGCGACTCTACCAAACTAAGTAAAGTTTGTACTGTGGGTAGAGGATAGCTAATATATACGTATAATATATATAAGACACTCAGACGAAACCCGTCTTGTGTGTAAGGATTTATTGCCCGCCAGTACAAGTACGTACAACAACAAAAGTGACGTGTTTGTGTAATGGCGGCGTATGTTGTTGGTCATTGCACTGGCGCAGTCTGTAAGTACCTTACTCCTGCTCCAACAGGCATCGAACAAGTGAATAATAATACACAATAACTATATACAACATATAATGCTATAATTAAATACATGTAGGTAGGTAGGTACATGTGATCATTTTTGTATCTATGGTACAGCAGTCAGAGCCGATTATAGCTATGGTTTGTATTGAGACGAAATCGGTGGCGCAGTGGTTAGTAACGCTACTTTATCATCAACGCTCGTGGGTTTGATTCCTACTCATGACAAACATTTGTGTGTATAAACATGTCTGTTAGTCTTGGTATGGGTGTTTTTAAGAGAGGTAGAGCGCATCGCATCAGCCCATCTGGGGAAGATCCAAATCCACCTCACAGAAAACCGCAGCCAGACAACACCTCCCTGGTTGTTGTATTCCTGCGAGTAAGCGAGGTCACAGGTAAGCTCCGAAGGAGTTGCTGTGTTAGTAACAGAAGGTGGCATCGCGCAAGTGTTTTGCAAGCGTTCATAAGCTACGGTAAAAATAAAATTATATTATAACTTGATTTCTAAGTTGTAAGGTAATTTCTCTACTGACAATTATAATTTATTCTTAGTCTTACATCTTATACATACAGGAAATAATCTTTGTACATACAGGATTTAATGGCTATTCTTACTATCAAATTTTGACTTTGTTATCTCAGTTTTCGCCATTATTAAACGACTTAAAATTTACAGTCATGTCTGTGTTTATGGAACGTTAAATCCAATTAAGGCACCGTATGGTCGCTTAATTGGTAGGACTCTATCCCTCGCGAAGGTTTAATCGAATCGTATCTTTATGTTTATTAACTTTTGAACCTCTATAGTCATAATACTTGTAATTTAAATCCTTCCTATCGTTACCTCATTTCCTAATCTATTAGTATTCTCGGGGTCCGCTAAACCCATGAATTTGGCGAAGATACTGATTTTGACATAGAGCGACTGCCATCATACCTACACAACCCTAAAGATAAACCAGACCTTTCTTACTCGTAGGTTAGGATAGTATTTCGAAATATGAATTCTTGTACGTGCGGGTTTCCTCGTTATGTTTTCCATCATGGCCGAGCGAGTAATAATTATAAATAAAATTATAAATGTACTTAAATTCGAATACACGGATTTTATGGTACATACCCCCGCTAGGATTCGCACCAGGGACCATTTCAGTTTAATAAGCTGAGTCTATATCCACCGAGTTATCACTGCTCTAGTGCTTTCATTATTAATATATATAGTATAATTACAATATACATAACACCGTTCCATTAACTTATAGCCCAAAATAGATTCATTCGAAATCCATCCTATCGTAACAACCGGGGCTTATAATATAAACCGTAGGTTAGGCATCCAATAGTATCGATCAGGTACATTCGACTAGGAACCTCCTCCAAATCATGTTCTGAAACAAAGGAGACTGGTTTTTTTAGTTAAACGTTGTGTTATGTATGGCTATGCTGACATTCCAATAAATTTATCAAAACATATATAAAATTAAATACATCGTAAAGTCTAAACATTTATATATCTATCTATAAATTGACGCCAAGTCCCTTGTAGAGGGAACCGAGCGCCACATGACTCGGTACTTACAAACCTCATTCGCTTCTTTAACATTCATATCTCTTTTCTCACAGGCTGGTCTTTCGTACATGTCCGAATCTACAGAGTATGCCTATTCTGATCTTAATACCGACATTCTCTTTCTTATATCTACATTGCGAACTCAGCCTACAAGTGTTGGGCTTCAGATTTTGCGCAATGCTCGTATCTCGCCGGCGTTTATTCTACTTTCATACTCTCTCTCTTCCAAATCCAGCTCTCACTTCCATACATTAGAGTTAACATTAGCACAGCGTAGTGTATGTATAGCTGCGCCTTCTAGCTCAGTTTCTTACAGGCAAGAAGTTTTCATAACGCTCGATTCACACTATTCTCGCCTGTCCACATCAGTGGCCTACCTTCCGTACATGCTAAAAGTGTATCTAAAATACACAATATAATTTACTTGTTTCAACACTACATCATCGACATTTACTTTGTTAGTATTATATATATACAATACATCAATATCCTTAACTCCCACGATGGTCGATTTTGCGATAAATACGTCATACGTTCATCAACTATCTGCGATATATCAGATCTTTGCTCCATGTGGTGGACAGAGTGCTACGCTCCTTCCTACGGATACCTTTAGTCCTTTGATAACGAAAATTACTGTTAATGAAATTGTAAATACACCGAGTTCGTCTTTCTACACTAAAAGACGAGCTCGGTAACGCAGTGGTTAGTAACGCGATTTTTAAACCAAAATTCGTGAGTTCGATTCCACACAGAACAAACATTTGTGTGCATGAACATGTCTGTTTGTCTCTTAGTCTGGGTATTTTTAAAAGAGATAGGGCGCATCAAGTAGCCTCTCCGCCCGGGAAGTACCTCCACCTCACAGAAAACTGCAGTCAAATAACAACTCCCTGGAGGGTCATTGTATTCCTACAAGTGAGTGAGGTCACCTGTAAGTCCCTAAGGAGTTGCTGTGTTCACGACAGAGGCGGTAGTGCCCGAGCGATACTTAATGTATGCATGCGTTCACATCGTAACCGTTTTACATCAGATGGGCCGTATGCTTGTATGCCTTCCTAAATTGGATATAAAAAAATTACTCATGAGTGCGTATATTTGTTGCAGGCGCTGGTAAGAGCGCTGATGCAGATGTTGCGCGAGCGCCGGCACTGGAAAGAGGAGCGCGCGCGGCCTGCGGGCGACGCGACCACCCCGCGCGCCCTCTAGACAAACACTTACACGCAGCAATACATACGGTAAGTAAATAAATATTGTCGGACAAATTACACAGCGCCATCTAGCCCCAAAGTAAGCGAAACTTGTGCTATGGATATTAGACAACTGATAAACATACGTAAATACATTTTTTATTGTAATTACATACTTATGATACACAGAAAACATCGAGACTAAGATAAACAGATATGTTCATGCATACAATTTTTTTGTCCTGTGTGGGAATCGAACCCACAAGCGTTAGTGTCAACGTAGCTGTGTAATTTGTCTGACAATATTTATTTATTTATAACCTTTTGTAGGTTTGTGGTATTACTATACTAGTTCTATTCCACGGCTTCATCCTATGGAGATTCCGTTACCGCGATATTATCAGTAGCAAATTTCATCACTACTCGTTTCGTGGTGTAGTGTGGTTTAGTCGTGAAAACGAACATGCGCATATAGAGTCAAGAGTCGCATTTATATGTTCTTGTGCTTACAGACAAAAACAATAATCTGATGAATTGTGGTACTCCCCTGACTGGGAGCCTAAGCAACATATATTATAATTCTTGCATGTATGTCTGTATCGCGACAGGGTTGATTCTATATATGACTTTTTTTTAATAGTATAGTAATAATTGTCGCTGTCATTTTTATTTGTTTATATGTGTATCCATTAGGTATCCGTCACACAAAAACCGGGGAACCGATTTTAATAAAATATTACATAGTAATAACTTATACGCCGAGCCAACATCTTGATTTTTTTTACTGCAGATAGTTTCCTACTACTTCTTTTTATACCACGTTGGGAGACAGACAAGAATACGGCCCACCTCATGGAAAGCGGTTATCGTAGCCTATATACGCTCACAATACATAAAGTATCACTCGCGCGATGCCACCCCTGCTGCTACCACAGCAACTCCTTAGGAGCTTAATGGTGACCTCACTCACGTAGGAATACAACAACCCTTTAGGGACTTGTTATTTGGCTGCCGCTTTCTTCTGCTTTTTGAGGTCCAACCAACAACAACAACAAAAAACAAGAGGACCAAGACAAACAGACATGTTCATGCACACAAATGTTTGTCTTGTATGGGAATCGAACTCACGAGCGTTGATGTCAAAGTCGCGTCATTCACGACTGCACCTTCGAGCTCTAAAACTGTTCTCTAAAACTACCTACCTAATTTGTCCAAGGGATTCAGATCTGGGCTAGCCGAGGGCCGGTCTTCAGCTCCTATAAAGTCCGGATCATTGGTTTCGAGCCAGGCTTGGATAGTTCGTGCCTTGTGACCAGGTGCAGAGTGCTGCTGCAAAGTCCACGGTACGTTTTTAAAAAGTGTACTGCTGAAAGGTTTAACAATACGACCCAAGATAGTTTCTTGATACACTTTGGCTGAAGTCTTCACTCCTTTTTCACAAAAATGAAACTTTGTGACTCCTTGATAAGACACTCCCCACCAAACCATTACAGACGCACGATGATGACCACGTTGTACCTTTCCGGCCACTTGGGCGGCTTCCATAGAACTGTGTGCGTACACTTTGTCATTTTGCTTATTGTAGTGCTCTTCAATTGTGAAATTTTTTTCATCAGTAAAGCAGATATTTCTGTGTATTTTCAGCTAAGTATCGGGACAGATAGCGTTTTGATCGATTTACCCTCTTCAACTGTAGGGATTGATTTAGGGCATGTCCTGAATATCGACGATAAGCGCCAAGCTTCAGGTCTTATTTTATTATACGCCACAGAGTCTTAACTTCATTTCTCGCTATACAATTTTTTGTGTAATAATGGGGTTTCGGCGAATTTTGGCTTTAACAGCATTAACAGCCTTTGTAATTCTAACAGCACGCGGTCGCCCTGACCTTTTATGATCTTCAACAGAGGAAGTTTTGGTATATCTGTCGATAGCACGATATACGAACATACGGCTGATCCAAGCTTTTGAAGAGTCTTGAATATGACCGACAGATCCATTCCCACTTTGTGCAAGGCAATCACTGCAATCATATTTTCTTTAACACCCCATTCTATATTGTATTTTGATAATAAACACGAAAAAAGTATGTAAAACGGCGGAATATCGAAAGAAGATTTTAACATAACAAACGCGTTCCAAATACAAAATAATTAAAGAGTTGAAAAAAAAAAGGAAAGTTTCAATGTAACAGTATTTATGATTAGTTATTATAAGTACGTGACTTAACACGATTTGTCTGTGTGTATATATAATCAGTAATATGTGGACCATGGAATAAAAAAATCTAATCAAAAATCAAAATTAGAATTATAGAATATATTATGTAATCAGCGCTATAATTCGTTTTAGGTAAACGAATTATAGCGCTGATTACATATAATTCTAATTTTGATTTTTAATTAGATTTTTTTATTCCATGGTCCACATATTACCATGTTATTTTTATGCTATATATGTTTTTAAAAATAGCAATCTACTTCCTCAGTTGGACTACTATTTTGCTGCTGCTAGCTTTTGGCAGAGCCTCAAATAAGTATTTTCAAACGAAAAAGGAATAAGAATTGAACCAAGGAATCATAAATTTGTATCCAAGTTATAGGAAAGTTGAAGGTAATCGAAAAAATATACAAAAGACATGAAAATCAAAAGGGCGACCTTGTCATTGATTATTCATTATTTTCATTCAATATTGATACCTCCTAGTTTATATAACGAGTTGCCAATATCAAATATTGAAGTATAATTAAAAATAACTATTATAGGTGCTGGAAACCTCGAATTGGTTTTCTATTTTCCTGATATTACGTTGCAGACGCCATGGTCACGGGATAACTGAACCGCAGTTACATCTGCAACTTCGCTGAAATATCGGGAGAATATAAAAACAAATTGCCGTAACCCCCGTTCCTACAATAGTGATGTATACAACCTTGAAAGTGTAAAATTATTAATTAAAAATAACACCTGTCGGAACGATACTGTATTCTTATATTCGTTTAATGGTTTTTATTACTAGTGTAATATTTTTGTTGTGATTGTTACAGGTCGGTCATGAAAAATCTCGCCCATTTGCTGGCTGTCCCGATCAGCGAACACGTGGTAACTTTCATCTCTCTGGTAGCCGCGGCCACACTGCTCGCGTGTACGACAGGTTAGCAGATTTTTCTCTTGTACTTACCTACGCTCTGTGACATATCAAACCACCGTACTAAATATTAACATTTTTAAGAGAAGTTCGTTAAGTTTTTAAGAAGGCGTATCAATGCAGCCCGTCTGGGGAAATACTTCCATCCCACAGACAACTCTGAAGGATTGTTGTATTCCTACAAGTGAGCGAGATCGCCAGTAAGCTCCTAAGGAGTTGCTTGATTAGCAGCAGAGGTGGCATCGTGCTTTATTACGAGTAGCAGCAGAGGTGGCATTAATGTGTCACAAGCATTCATAGGCTACGGTAACAGCTTTACATTAGGTAGACTGTAATCTTGCATGTCACCCAATGTTGTAGAAAACCGCATAATATAGTGCAGCTATTTATACACATATGCTATATTTTTGTACTCGTCAAGAGCAACTGTTATTCATCATCATCATATCAGTCGAAAGACGTCCACTGTTGAACATAAGCTTCCCTCTGGGGATTTTGCCATAATCACCAAGCTTGTCAGGTGGGTTGGTGATCGCAGTTTGAGGCAGTGCACGAGATAACGCTGCTGCCCGTCATCATGTGTGTTTGCCTCAGCCGACTCCTACGAACATCCACGGGACGAGAGGGAGTGACGCAATTACATGCCGGCACCACACGGCTAACAAATATAATATGTTGATGTTAATATGTGACCAATTTCGACGTCTCGAAAATATTTCCGCTCTCCTAAACAATTTAGTTGTATGCAGCTACCTATTATATCTAGAGTCAAAAACAATCTCGCCTGCAGACGATGCATCCTGTTAATTGACAAATAAAGTTCTGCCGAAAAATAAGTAGGGCTTGTCATACAGTCTATTGGAAATTCCACCTCACAGAAGACCGCAGCTAAATAACAACTCCCTGAAGGGTTGATGTGTTCCTGCTTGAACTGCTAAAGAGTTACAATGTTAGCCGCGGGGGTGGCACCGCGCGAGTGTTACTCCTTGTATTGCATGCGTTCACAATCTGCGGTAACCACATTAATTTAAGAGAGAGACAGCTGATTATACTAGTGTGTAATGTCCAATCAGCTGACAATTTTGCATTTAAATATTGCAGGAGATTAATTAGGCCGTACATCTGCTGAAGTAATAATTGGGTGGACACTCTTACACTCCGTTCCAATTATAAGCATATTTATCTACCTTTTTATACCACTACGGTATCAAACAAGCATATGGTGTAGTATATTACCTTCTTGTCAACTCATAGAGTAAATTATAATCTCATCAAGTTGTCAATAATTGTATTCAATATCCCCCTCTCTACTTTCATGTTGACTTCCTCTTTAAAGAATATAATCATTCAGATGACTTGGTAGATTCCGATTCCGTGAAGAGCGACGGAAAACACGAGTAGTCTGATCGGACGAGGATTCAGGAGTGGGCTCTTCGTGTTCTTGATCATTACAATGTTATAAGTCCTATTCGTGGTTCTCAGTACCATGTATTTTTTTTTTTTTTTTTTAACGGGACAGGCCCATCACTTATAGCCACCACTGTGTCTCCTGTGTAGCCAGAATTAACAGCGGCGACCACAAAAAAGGCAATGAACAGTGAAGTCCATTGCCGTCCCGGGGGTTAAACTACAGCTGCCTTGGAACTCACAAACGAATTTAATCAGAAGAAATTTGTAGGAGTAGGAAGTTTTAGAATTGACTTCCCCTCTTGGCAAAGTGAGAGACAGCAATATGACAAATAAGGCATTTAAAACCTCAAAGAGATGGCTAGTCAAGTGAAGCTCAACTGCCGTGCACCACGGATAATCAAATATCTAACACTATTGGGATCTAAACTGTGAGTTGTTACCTAACACATCGATTCCAATAATATAGATTGCAGAACCGCCTAAACGCCTGGTAGTTCTCCCTTGTTGCCACCAAATCAGAATAGTATACTACCCCGGATGTGACACGCAAGGAATTTAACATATCGTCCCGCTCCCGTTGCCAGAGATCGCACTCCCAGAGAACATGATGTACTGTTTGCTCGAATTCATGATTTGTCGTAGAACACTCACACAAAGGCGATGACACAAGTCTAAATGAAAAGAGCTTTGCCCTAAAGTTTCCATGCCCTGTTAAAAATTGCGCAACAGGATGATCGACTTCTAACCACTCTTTACTTAATCTGTCTCGCACTGATTGAAAGAACAGATACAAGTGGCGTCCTTTACCAGTACCATGTATATTATAATCCTCCCGTTCTATATTCGTTGGAAAGGTCTCGGGAGGCAACGGAGCAAGGTATTTATTAGAAACTGTTGTTTCTCTCCCATCTGGTAATTTTACGAAAGAATACTCCGGATTTGCCTGCAAAAGTTTCACTTCTTCTACAATTGGTTCGTATTTGGAATTTCGAATATTCTTTTTCATCAATACTGGACCTGAATTTAATAACCATGAGGGTGTAGAGATTCCGTTCGATGATCAGCGAGGATGTACAAATAGTCTCTCATGAGGCATAGCGTTTGTAGAGGTACATAAGAGTTAACGAATCGCATGTAAAGATGATAGTAAAACTTGTTCCCAGTTTTCTATTCGCATATTTTTGGAATATAAATTGAGTTGTATATTCTCCATAGCGTACCATTTGACCTTTCAATTTGGCCATTGCCTTCTGGATTATATAGCGTGGTGTGACTGCAAGCTACGCCATTAGAAAGTAAGAATTGACTCCATTCTTCAGACATAAACGAAGTTCCTCTGTCAGAGTGTATATATGCCGGCGTTTCGAACGTGAAAAATAAATGTTTTAAGCATTGTATTACTGTAGTTGCAGTCATGTCTTTGCAAGGGTATGCAAGTGGAAATCTGCTATATTCATCGATAATTGTTAAGAAGTATCTGTTCGGCGAGTTTGACGACAATGGTCCCTTAAAGTCCATATTTAATCTTTCAAATGGCACAATAGCTTTTATTAACCGTGATTTAAATTTCATAAAACGAGGTTTTACATGAGCGCATATTCTGCAAAAAGCTGTCATTGTTTTTATGTCTGCTATAGTATACGGCAGGTTATTCATTCGGACCCAATGGACTATGCGTGCTATACCCGGGTGGCATAGAGTATTGTGTAGCACGTGATTTTTACTGTTACTATTCATAAATGCAGACTCTAGATAATGCGTCAGCTACTGTATTTAGTTTTTCTGTGCCATAGACAATGTCGTATTTGAAGCATGATAATTCTAAACGCCACCTCTCAATTTTCTCGTTTTTTATCTTGCTGGACAGACTTTAAAGCTTAGGCTTGATTTAGTGCATCGTCAAAACTTAGTTTAAAGTTTTCTAGGAGCCTCTGTCGTATTTTCTTACATAAAATACCAGAATTAAAAGCGTCTCTAACACATTCGCTTTGGTATTGTTGAGCAGACACTGGTTAAAATTACAGTCTTGAAACAGAAGCTTAAGTTTATGTGCATATTCCGAAATAGACCCACCTGGTTGTTGCTTTTGAGTTGCTAATACATACCGTGCGTGAATCTCGTTTTTTGCCTGCCGGATACCGTAGTAGGTAGCGCAGCCTGCGGGGCAGTTGCAACACCTGAGATGTTACTCGTGTATTGCCGGCCCTGTAAAACCTCTTTACGCCTTAATTTAAGTACATAATTATTTCCTTTATATAAATAATGGGTCCTATAAAATTAATATATACGTGAGCTTGCTACAGAATATATTTAATATTTACCGTATACATGTAAGTAGTTTATATTGTCTTGCACTGCACTCATATTTTTGACTTACAATCAGCGAACGTATCCAATGTGTACGTTATTATTTAATGTCAAGTTGTTATACCGATAAGCGTACCAATAAAACACAATAAATAAAATAATTACGAAATCCCGTATGATTTTCTTCATGAACATATATTGCATGTTTAACAAATATAAATAAATAAACAAAACTTGTTTTTTTTTTAAACTATGTCGGGAGGTACAAAGTTATGGCCCAACTGATGGTTACCGTAGCCTATGAACGATTGCAATACATCAAGCATAACGACACCACTGCTAACACAACCACTTTGTAGTAAAAAACGAATCATAGCTTTGAAGTTATTGAGAATTATTTTTAAATAAATTGAGAAAATTATTTGAGTTTATTGCAGAAAATCAACATATTCTTAATGGTACTTCGTAATTGAAATGCAGTATAGCGTGGCGGCGTATGGAATAACGGAAGTTTTAGGGGTCCTTTCCTCTGATAGGCTATAACGACTTCGCCGAAATGATGATAGCATAATAATACGGGGAAAAACATTAAGAAAGACTTATTAATCAGCACCGCACTATGTAGCTCTATACCGGCAGACTCGTTGTTCTCTCATCCGAGATACAATTACGAGGCAAATTGAGAGTGGCTTTAGCATATGCGTCATTTATGACTCGCCCGGTAATTTTGCTTAGGACAATACATTTAACTTCATGTTTGACAAAATTGATACCAGTCGCTCACAAACCACCGTGCTCGAAGCACACCACGCGAATAAGTGCACTCGGGAATTATGATAGTTAAAAACAGAAATACACTCTCATATAGCTGTAAACCTATTTCAGAAATAAGAGATTCAACAACTGTTTCTAATTAAGGTACGATTTTATAGAGGGATTTTTTTTTTAATCAGTCAAATGTTCTAAATATTCATACATTATATTACTAACTAGTTAAAAGAACCTTCACCATCTGTTTAATGAATGAAAAGTATTTTATATTAAATTAAACTAAAACAACTCCTGGATAGACTATAATTAAATAAAAATTCAAAAAAGTTTTTTAATAATGGCAGTCATTCGTATAATAAACAAATTATATATCTATCGAAAGCCTCTAGAATATGCAAAAGTTGGTTGTGTATTTTGTGCCCGGCCTGACTATGGGGTTGGCAGGTATAACGGTAAGTATACGTCGTTGATATTACCTGCTGTCTCTGTGGCGTTGGTAGCCACGAAGGAATTTATACTCGAAAATAACGCAACTTTCGATTATTCCATGGTCTCTGTAACAACATCAGAAAAGAGAAACACATGACCAACAGACTTCATATAAATAAATTTTATAACTATATTATAAACTTGATATGGATGTGGAATTATAACTATAATAACAATTTTCAAACTGGCTAGTATCAAAATTCGTCAATTTCATAGACAAAATCCTATAGTTATGTTTATTTTTTTAAGCAAAATTCCGTTGCGCTTAGTTCTATAATATCAGATTTATAAGTGGTCGATGTTGTGGTGCACAGAAGGGCGTTCCGCCCGTTGGTGGTCGGCGGCGGGAGTTCGCGGGCGCAGAGCGTGCGGCCGCGCGCGTTTTCCCCACTACACACACCCGCCCATTCACTGTTAGCAGGTATATATCGTTTTTAATGTTATATACAATTTGCATAAACATAATCACCAGCAATACTTTAGAAAATGAATGCACTCATCACTAATGATACCTCTTACTTTTGGAGAGACTGCGGAATCGCGATAATGTTTTCAACTTCCCGTTAAAAATCATTCGATTTATTTTGTATGGGAAGTTGCAAACGTTTTTATATAATTTTCAAATTGGTCTCACATAAAATATATTATTAATAATGAGTACATTCATGTCCTAAACTCTTGTAGATGACTACATCGCCACTCTGTATTATAAATACATAAGTAACTCTGTACAGAATGGATCGTACTAAAATGTTACACAAAGATGTCCTGAGGAAGGACTTATCACGATAACGTGTTACCCACCTGTGGAAAATTTAACGGGTTTAAAACCAGTAGAGAATTGCATTGCAAGAGGAACATGACACAAGTCAAAATTCGAAAATTATAAAAATACGCACACACAGACAAACGCACTGATAAACATAGATTTCATATAGGAACGGTGTTCCTGAAAAAATGACAATAGGGCAACCTGACGGATTTCTGAGGTTTTTTGATAAATGTTCATAATTCTAATATTTAATGTAATGTCTTACAACATTAACAGAAGTATTTCAATATTAAGTACCTGATATGCATAATATCTTACTAATTAAAAACAGGCCAGGTAATTTTACCTAAACTCTGTAAACTCTGTAACAACTTAATTCCTATATCTAAACGAGCTACCAGATGAACTACATAACATGTATTTAAAAGCGGCAGGTATATAGGTAAGCTGAAAAATATTATATTTGTAAACAAGCATACAGTGTTACTGCTAGGTGCTAGGTGATACGGTTAGTTTATTTTTCATTTCATTGAAACTGCGACTCGCCGTGTCACAGATAAACCTTGAGGGTTTTCATGACATGACTATATATGTAATATGTATGATATTAATACGTGAATAAAATAAAAAATGCATGTTTGCATGTTCTGAATGTTTATGATAATGCCTACCTTTCTCAACTTTAACCAATATTATATATAATTCATTCTTATTGGGATATGGGTTTCTCTTCAATCAAATGGATGGATAAAGCCTACACCCCCAAGATACTTCATTTTAGGCTGTTCAGTCAGCGTCGGTGTATTCAAACCAATAGCCTTGTTGTTGACTGTAACATTTCAAGTTTCTATAAGTTTTAAAAATGAGATGGCTCTTTGTTTGTCAAATACGTATTTTATTAATGTTCGTCGATGGCAAGGAACAAAATTTACATTTACATTTCATCAACTTTGATTACATATAAATTTGGGGAAGAGCAGGTGATTAATTAAAAAATATTTAGGAGAAACTTTCATGAATCTATTTTATATATTGCTCTCAGACTAAAAAAGTTCCAAGTGTTTGCGACAATATTTTGAAAAATCAAATGCCAAAGTTTCACAGCTTCGTTATTCATATCTAAAATTATTATAACAAATGTTTTACTTTTTATATTATTTGTATGTTCGTTTAGGATTATTTTGTATAAAAAATATTTTATTTTATAAGCCTTGAATTAAAAACACAAGTTTTGAAATCAGATGAAACCATTTTAATCCATTTACAGTTCATAAGCACTAAATTCCATTTGCTCATAGAACTTTTTAAATTTGTATGGATTATTTTATATGAAAACAGAACTATATGAACTAAAATAAATTAATAGTTTATAAAAAACATTTCTTATTTGTACATAAAAATACTATTTTAATATTGTAATAAAAGAAAGTCTGTCTTATTTTAGTATAATATTAAAATAGTTTTGCACAATTTTTTACATTTTAATTTTCTCTTTCGAGACGAGCCTGCTTCAAATTTGTTTATCATATCACGGCAACATTCCACCCGGTCCTGCTTCTGAGCAACGGTGAGGTTGTGCGGCATCCAGCGTCAAACAATCCTCCTCACGTAAAGATGCAAGTGTATGTGCTGAATCTCCTGATACGTAACTCGCCAATTGTCTCGGGCTAAATTTACCAATGCTAGCACGTTTTCTTCCGTAACAGCCGCGAAAGTCACCACCGACCACGTCTTTCTTCATCCCCCAAAGTTAGTCGACCGCGCTTGAATTCGTTATAGCAACGATACTCGGTTGCCTAGGAAGGGCCTTCATCCATGAAGGCCATTCGAAGTCTATCGTACGATTCGTCCGGTTCGGTTTTGTTACAAATGTAATGATTTCAAAAGGCACACTCCTAGTACTCAAATATGTACCATATCAAATTTATGCATAATTCATTATCTTTGTCGCCGTGGTCGGAAAAAATAATATTATTTTCTTTTAAGTCTACACCAGTAAAAAATAGGCAAGAACATTATAAAAAGCCGTTGACTTCGGTAAACTCCGTTTCACTTTATTATACGAATGTTGTTTTAGCAGCTGGAAAATTTTATCAGACATCAATTCTATATAATAACCGAATAAATTAAATATCTGTTTTAGATAACATTTATGTTTGTCTAGCTGTGTCCTGTAGTTTCGCTTGCTATTTATTCGTCGCAAAGGTCGCTAAAGTCCGTAGCGTGATGTTAAATAGCCCTTCCTATATAAGACAAAAATATTTTTTCAAATTCACTGGCACAACATGTCCACCTGTGTATCTAATGGTATAAACAAAAAAGTCCGTACTTCTTAATGGAAGAGCACCGATCTTAAGCAGTCACCAAAATATTAAAAATAATTCCGCGTGTAAACAATAGTTTTTTGTTTACACGCGGCAGTGTAGCTCTATCGTATCAGAATCAAGATTATATAAGTAATATTTTTCTAAATACTTAATTCTAAATTACCTATATATATAAAACAGAAGCCAAAACAGCCATGTTCCAATTTTTGTCTATCTGTCTATTTTATGCCAGACAAGATTCTTCTCAAAATTCCGTCCTACAATATTCTATAATAAAATATAAATAAACAAACATTGAGAACGCAGAATTCTAGAACTGCTGTAATAACAAGAAAAAATAAATTAATGAAAAGCATAAATACCAGTATGAAGAGCGCTAGTTATTTCAGCTATACTCGACTAGAGGGCAGCACTTAGCAA
Organism: Pyralis farinalis; assembly: GCA_947507595.1. Lineage (NCBI taxonomy): Eukaryota > Metazoa > Arthropoda > Insecta > Lepidoptera > Pyralidae > Pyralis > Pyralis farinalis. The sequence goes on from OX382274.1 coordinate 22,653,576, forward strand.
CACTGAACGCGATCGACGGGTAAACAGATGACGTCGGTAGTGCCGAAATTTGCATTAACATACAAGTGTACATTTGCACCGTAACAAGTTCATGTGAACTAGCGCCGACCGGCATCCGCCCTCTACTGTTACTAGATTCATTGTATAAATCAGTCCTCTTAAACTACACTAATAAAATATGACACTCTGTCTGTCTGTGTATCTGCATGTTTATTACCTTTTCGAAATTTAATACGTTAGTAGATATTTATTTATATTATCGTAAAAACGACATCCCAACTCAGACAAAATCGCTAGTAGAAGCTAGCTACTTTTATAAAAACTGTATGAAATTGACAATCGAAAATAAAAAGTAATTAAATAAAACAGGACATCTTGTTTTTATCCTTCAAGTTTTTTTGTTTTTTTACATACTTTAGTTATTGTAAGAATGCGTATCAGAAGGACGTTATAGCATTGTTACGAATTCAAATTAAAAAATATATATTTATTTTTATTTATTTAAAAAAATGTAATATAGCACTTTAAATTTCATACCATCTTAGATCCTAAAGGATAATTTAAAAGAACAATAATTTGAGCTGAAATATGATTTTTGATGACTAACCACTTGATATAGTTTCTCGACTTCCATTTTTTCTTCATCATGTCATGTCCCCTGGGCACCATATTCAACGAGTTCCTTCTCTCGCGCCACAAAGGAATAAACAATTGTACACTGAAAACATTACCTTTCGCAGACGGCTAAAAAGAGCTACACTGGCACGTTTCATTCGAAATTCCCTCATCGCCGATAATTATTTTCGAAATAAACATTATAAGTAAAAGAATATAGACCACCATGAGAAAACAAAAAAAACACGTGTCTGAGTAGATACAGGTGTTGAATTACATTAATAACTATAGATGCAATAAGGGTTTCACAAAGTCTGATTACAGCAATTGGGCCGTACGATTATCTGCCACTTTAGCGGTATAAAAAATATAGTTATATACGAAGTTTAGGTCTCAAGTTATAGAGTTCCAAAACCCTTTCTTCTTCCTAGCGATATTACACTTCATTGCAACTACGAAAGGGACGCGTCCACTAAAACTCATGAGACGTGAACAGCAAATAATTTTGGGAAAGTATTGCTGCTAAATTGTCCTTGGCCCAGTTTCTTTACGACAAACATCGTATAGTTAGGTAACTGGTCCCGAAAACGAATACAAATGACTCAAAGGATAATTGTCGCAACGTCTTACTCACGAAAGACGTTGTCTTTTGTGTTTAATGTAAAATTTGAAATTAGAAATGTAAGGCTTTGGAAAATAATCTCAAAATGTACTCTAATACCATAAAATAATGCAAATATTATTTATGAAAATCGATGCTGTACACAGGATTACTTGTAACTCGACGTGTTCTTTAAGGATACGATCGGGGAGTCAAGGCATTACAATACGTATGATCGAAAACTAATTTGTTATAATAAATTTGACCCTTTCTACAATGCCTGCAATTTTTTGTAATGACAAGGATCTTCAATATTCCATTAACATCCACGCTGCCCATCGAGATGGCGCGATTTCTAATATTAATTGTTTAAAACAGAATAACATAGCCACGGTCTTGGAATTTTTATGCCAGACTTATTTAAATATGAATAATGATAGGTCGAAAAACATCGCTTTGTTTCTGAATCTTTTGGAAACGGTCCTTGTAGTTTAAATGGACCCAAATTTAATTTAATATTATCCATACGAAGAATATCTTCTTCAGCAGACAGATCTTTCCAGGTACACTCGAGAACTCTTTCGTCGAGAAACGTCCATACTTGAAGCTATATTTAAAGAACTATGTCTGAGAGTATATCAAAATATATATAAATATATATAAAATGAATTAAACTTTGGAAAGTCGAGGAGTGTAAGGGTGGTAAGCTGAGATTTATCCAAACCCAGACGGATATTATATGTGATTGCATTGCGTGTGCAGTGTCTTACTATAATCAGTGCGAGAACCAAACTGAAACGGGATTTCATATATCAATTTTGAATAGGAAATTATTAAGATGTTCCTTGCCGAACAAGACGTTTAAGGACTTTTGAAAGGAAAAAAGTATGAAATATGAACAAATTCAGAAAAGGAACAAGTTGAACTTTCATAGGTAGGTAACGGTACAACATAAGCAGTTGAATTAGCAGTGAAGTTATTGAATTGTTGTATGAAGAAGAATGTCAAGAATATGATGTTATTATCTCTATGGCGTTAGATGGAATAGACAGTATAGATAGATAGATACATAGATAATCGTTTATTAGCTGCTACAGTCACACACATACAAACATAATATAACAGTACAAGAAGGAGTAAACAGGCGTTGCTCAAAACATTTCCAGTAATAGGTGCATGTGTGTGCTGCAGCAAGCGAATAGGCCATAGCTCAGTATGACATTTGCACAATGCACAAAAAACACCGATTTTCAGCTACTGCCTGAGGGGCGGGCGCGCTCAAAGTCATTATATAGACATAAATGTGTGTTTGTGGTATGAGTCAGGGGTATTATACTAAGCGGAAAACTCAGGTATTAACATAGCAACAACGATACTCATGTAATTAGATAAGTAATGTAAGTGAAATTGAATTTGCAAATATATTGAGATAATAAACTAAGATAAATTAACATTAAATACAACAGGTATTTTGATATAAAATAATAATAACCCTAGGAATACGAACGGGTTAAACAGTTATGTTTATACGCCAGTACAAATTTTTTTGACGACAACCATCGCTACAGGAAACGCTTTGGAATCGTTAACTTTTGGTTTTCTAAAAGGAAAGACTGAATGTAATACGAGAGGTGAGATGACGGATCGGAGGGGGAATATTGTTCCAGCATTTCGTCGCCTGGTAGCGGAAGCTGCCTGTGAATGCCACAGTTTTATGTGGTTGAACAGACAGTTTAGTCCTGTTATATCTGGTGCCATATCTGTCATGAAAAGGGGAGATGTTAAATTTTAAAGTATTATCCTTTTAACGCCACAATGAGAAAATTAACTAAAAAGAAATGATGGAACGTCATATATTTGAAAAATCTTAAATTTATTTTTGATACTACTATTGAAGATAAAAGAAGAAGTGAAGTGTTTATGAAGAGAATCGAAGTCTTTGTTGTTAGGAGTTCTTTAGACTCAAGGATGACTTAAGAAATTTCCCAATCTTGGTTGTTGTGAGTGTGTTTCTTACACATCCGGTTCCAACGATCAGGAGAACAAATACAACGGTCATGCCATCTAGCACCGAAGTTGCAGTAGACTGTCTCATTGGCTTAAGGATCACATTGCAGTTGAACAACTGTTGTAGTCCTATTAAAGTGAAGTTGACTCACTTATATAGTTAGGTTATACCTGTCAGTTTATATGTTGCTCTCAAACTAATCCTATTTATGCTAGCCTTGCCAAGTTAGTCACCGTGCAAGAACACCTTTAATTCTGACAGGACGAATTGGAACATGTTGGTTAAAAAGTCAACATTAACAACAGCTTCCAAAACACAATTTTTTGTATCTCCACGTAACCACGTTACCTCTTCTGATTAATAGGTCTATAATTATGTTTCATAAGAGTTTTAGGTTTCTTTTTCGAAGGGCATAGATTAATAGAAAGGAATGAAGAGAAAAAAGTCGTGAATCAAGCCATGAAAGGAATAGACATCAGCAGATCATTGATTATGATTAACAACAGTATCAGGAAAATAATCTTGGCACCTTAATGGTTAAAAAATAACTTATTTCAACATTTATTGAACAGTAACTAAAATAGAAGTGAGAAAGAGTATTCTAGAGAGCATGAAAAATTAATGCAACTTTACGTATTAACATTTTCATTTAGTTTCATTTTTCAGTGATAAATAAATTTACTGCGCTCTTCTAACCATAAGCAAAACACACTCTTTTCTAAGAGAGATAAGGTGCGTCAAAGCAGCCTAACTAGCGAAGTACCTCCACCTCACAGAAAACCGTAGCCAAAAATAACTCCCTAGAATGGCAATGTGTTCTTCCGAGTAAGTGAGATTACCAGTAAGCTGCTGTCTTAGCAGTAAGGCTGCAGGCGGTGCGAATACTTCTTGTATTGTAGTGTTTATAGGCTACGATCAACGATTTATATCATATCAGGTGGGACACATATTTGAATGCCCCCCGACGTTGTATGAAAAACAAATTAAAAATGACACGCAGTTACGTACATTAAATTTACATTATATTACATTAACATTATACTTTTTTTGGGACTAGCAGATTAAGGACTGGTTTTATTATTATAGCAGGTAACTTGTACGTCTAGTGCGATATCATTATTTTGCTAAACAAATATTTGTAAACGATGATTTTGTCCATGACAGATCACTGTATAACAAACTCATACAGTTATTTAACAAGCCATTTATTTCTTTTTTCATAACAGTAGGCAGTTCACTCGGGGGGAGTTCGATAGACAATGTCCGAGGACTTGGACTCGATCAGCGAGGAAGAACGAAGCTTGTTCCGACCCTTCACACGAGAGTCACTGGCCGCTATCGAAGCCCGCATAGCAGAGGAGCATGCCAAGCAAAAGGAACTCGAGAAAAAACGAGCGGAAGGCGAGGTGAGTCTGGCGCCCCCGACCGCCTGTGTGGTATCTCGCCGGTGTGTGTCTGGTGTTGCAAGAAATGGTTGCAGTCATTATTACAGTCGCTAATTATATGTGTAGCTTCTGCAACAGAGTGTTCTATAGTTAACAATGTTTTCACCTTACCGAGTGATCGAAACAGAGTGACATCGCGCACTCTAGTAAAATCACTTCTAGCGAATACCATGTGGCACCGTGTACGGAGCTAAACACACGATATACTGATCTGATGAATAATTTTTATAAATTATTCCAGAACGATTTGGGGCGGCCGAAAAAGAAAAAAGAAGTAAGATTGCTTGCTTGCCCCTTTTACCTTTTTACGGCTCATTTTTATTAGAGAACTTTTGTCCAACAAGTTATCGCTTATTACTTACATCAAAATTAATTTGTACAAATTGTGAATACTCCCACAGAACATTGGCGCCACACTGTCCAAACGCGATAACTTGTAATTTATGCATATTAACCGCATTGAAACATTCTTCCTCGAACACATCGCTTTATCGGCAAAGTATCTGTAAAAACTGTAATGAAAGTTTAGCTGTTAGTGGACACAAAGTATGAGAAACGAGTGCCGTAACAGCTAATCTTGTAGTTGGTTTAACGAAAGCTTGTCATGTTTATTTGCATAACTATAACTTAAATGGTAAAGTATTTACACCACAGCCTGATGTACGAGAATTAGACGATGAAAAAGAATATTAGAAATATCCCTATTAAAGTAAAATAAATTCAAAAAATAATACCCGTTTTCCAATAACTTTAGACATTGTAATTACCCTTATTTAGACATAGAACAAGACCTTTAGCTACGTATACATCTATATGTCTCTCTAGCAGTGTATAGTCACATCGTTTGAAAACAGTAACCCTCATTAATTATGTCATATTTTTAATATCCATTTACTTATCAGTTTTCACAATGAACAATCTGAATACCATATATAATAACATGAAAACGTTTATTCGAAGTACACCAGCACATACATTCACCATTTATCAAGCATTGCACCGGACTGGCTCATTTTCGCATCATCATTGACTGCGCCATTAGGTCTAGCATGGTGACAACACCTAGCTAGCATTTAGTGCATAATTGGAACCAATTAGTTATCAGTAAATCAATTTTATTCATCAATCAAAGTCAAAATAAATTATAGAATTTTGTTAGTTATGATTCGTATTGCGTAACATTTGTCTGAGCTTGCGCTAGTCATGCCTCCTATTCTGGAACCTATTTCGAATTGCAACTCAACTCACCATTTAAAATATAAATAAAAATATATTATATCCACATATTTTTTTAGGGAATGTTAGCAATGCACATTTTCTTAAATATTAAGTACAGAATGGATATTGACCAAAATGATTAGTACAGTTTTATCTGAAATCACGAAATAGCGTAAGCGTACTCCATTGACGCCGAAGATATTCGGAATGGTATCATAATAGAGAGGAACAATTAACTCAATACGCTTCTAGTTTCGCCAATTACGCATCACAGTCACTCAGACAGCACTACACTCAATATTGGATTAGCTTAATGCCACGGATGCTAATTTGATGACTTTGTAACAATACTTGACCTCGACTAATAATACTGAAAGGTATCGTTACAAAGTGAATGGTATGCTCATGTGATGATCTTTTGGATTTAGGCTTGTTATGATAGTAAAGCTAGCTTGCTAAGAACGTTAAATAAGTGGAATAATATCTAACGACAGCGTAAGTAGTTGCTGTAAACCCAGAGTGAGACGGTAGTCGTAGCTCCAGGGTTGTTTATTGATAATGAAATGGTAAATCTGGTATGAAATACAGAACAAATCATGTTTGAAAATGATTTATTGATTTCCGTGTTTGCAATGTTCTGATATATCGTCGTCCTATAGGTGCGTTACGATGACGAGGACGAGGACGAAGGTCCTCAGCCGGACGCGACTCTGGAGCAGGGATTGCCGTTGCCAGTACGAATGCAGGGCTCCTTCCCTCTGGAGCTCGCCTCCACACCCCTCGAGGACATTGACCCTTTCTATCACAATCAAAGAGTGAGTATCAGAATAAATTATATGAATACTTACTCTAAAGTTGTTGAAAGCAATTGTTAAATATCTGTTCAAAAATATTGAGGAGGTCAAAGGTATTGTGCACGTCAGGGTAATGTAAATGAACGTGCAAATGAAGCAACATCGATCGTAGCATTCGTAGCCTATGGATGGGGTTATTTACATCGAACTCCACTCTTCTGAGATCGCGTTAAAAGTACACAGAGACCCTTTCGATTGAAGGGAGGTATATATACCAGATCAATGAGGAGGGCTTGATATGGTATAGTGGAGCTGCTAATTTAACTTAAAGCAGCACAATATGTGTTTCTCATAATAGTTATATTTTTTATACACCATCGAGAGCAATACAAACATACGACCCACCTGATATAAAGTGGTTAACGTAGACAGTGAACGCTTACAATACTTCAAGTACGGCCCGTGTGATGCACCCCTACTGCCCACACTTAAGGTAGCTACTTCTCCAATTTGGCTGCTTTGATGCGCCCTATCTTTCGTAAAAACACCCAGACCAAACAAACAGACATATTCGTTCATGCACACTAATGTTTGTCCTGTGTGGGGAGCTGTGTCCGAGCCCTGACTAACCATTACGCCACCTATTTTAATGACTATTTTTAATAACGAAAGAAAATAGTTATTAGTCAAAGCACTCAATATTTTTTATTCATACGTTAAACTAATAAATTTGGGTGTAAATAAATAATAGTAACGCGCAGCCGTAGCAATTCGTAGCTGGCTCGTAGCAGTGCTACGATTCTACTTAATTATTACATAAAAGGAAGTCATTGTACTTTTTAATAATTACCTTGTACTAAAATATCTTTAATACTCGTGTTAGTGTAGTCATAATATAAACAGTATCGTTTACTAGAAATAAAAAACAAATAGGTAAGCATTTTACTTCAACTTTATTTTTTTGTTTTTTCAGACCTTCGTAGTCATAAGCAAGGGTAAAGATATCTTCAGATTTTCGGCGACGAACGCTTTTTGGTTTCTAGACCCGTTCAACCCAATAAGAAGAGTGGCAATATATATATTAGTGCATCCTCTATTCTCCTTATTTATCATTACTACGATATTAGTAAACTGCATTCTTATGATAATGCCTACAACGCCGACCGTCGAAAGTACTGAGTAAGTGTTTGTATATAATTCTCACATTTATACATTTTAATACCATAACTTATGCTCAAAAATCAACAAACGTCAAGCTCAGATTCCAATATCCATAACTCAGAACATTTCTTTTAAGGCTTTAGATCATTTTGTAGAATGCACGCTAGTTTCAAAATTGTTAGAGTTCCGCTAGTTATCTTATTAATAATAAATTTTGTTAATATTTAGAAAAGAAACTCAGTCTATATATTTAGAACTCAGTATGTACTGTTTATAGTAAACAAGATAATAGTCAAAATACTATATAGAGTCCTTTTAAAATTTTAGATTGATTTTATCCGTTCTGATTTTATATAATTTTTCTATAGACGTATTTCCCTGGCTATAATTGTACAATATTGGAAATATTTATATCTGTTCTAGCATACTAAGAAAAGATGGAGTTTGATATTCCTACCTTACATACGAGTAGTTACTACGCATACCTTTGTAAGACAATCTTAATCATTTTCTCGAGACCGAGAATGTATTGAGCATTACATTTCAAAAGAACTCTTCACTGATTCCTTACAGTTGTGCATATTATTAGGTGTATATTTAGTACATTGTCATTTAGACAATAGTAAAATATTCATTGTGTATCTGCTTAGAAACCTATTTAATGAAATCTTTACCTTCATTTTCAACAGATTCGGATACGAGGTTTTTCATTATCTTTTCATGCCCCTACATAATATAGTTTAATGATATGAGATTATTATTTGTTTTGTTGAATGGAGTTCCTCAGTGGAGGTGAATTTTTGCAGAGTTATCTTTACCGGAATCTACACGTTTGAATCAGCGGTGAAAGTAATGGCCAGGGGTTTCATACTACAGCCATTCACATACCTTAGAGATGCATGGAATTGGCTTGACTTCGTAGTTATAGCTTTAGCGTGAGTAGTAGATATTTATTGATATACGTAGAACACTATACGAGACCGTTGAATTGTAGATTTTTATTGTTGATGTGTCATTAAATAGTATAGAAGAAAAATTGATAAATTATTAGATTGTGGAATTCTAAAAAGATGACGAAATCCAAAATATAATAAAAAAGGATTTTATTGTCCTCTAAAGTACAACTAATTCTAAATTTAGACGATGTAGTGATGTAGTTATGTGTATTAACATAGTTGTTGTGGTTGTGGGTATCTGTTTACAGTTATGTGACGATGGGCATAGATCTCGGCAACTTGGCCGCTCTCAGAACGTTCAGGGTACTGCGAGCGTTGAAGACTGTGGCCATTGTACCTGGTAAATTCACTTATAAGCAACCTTATTAGATTATGTGTATAGATATTATTTTAAATATAGACATGATGCATTAGGCGTAGACTTAAAACTTTTACGTGTAATATAAAGTACTTTTAATACTAGATTTTTTACGCTACTTGAGAGGTGAACTGGCATACGGCCTGCCTAATGTAATGGAGGTAAGTCGCAAGTTGCTAAACCCACTACTAATACGGCAACTCCTCAGGAGTGAGTGAGCTTACTGGTAACTTCAGTCACTCACACAACAACAAATAAATGTTTACGTTTAATCTCTTTATCTATAACTTCACGCGAAATCTCTCGCGGGTTAGGCAGAGAGAACGAAGCGATTTTAAACCATTCGAAATTCTCATAAATTCAAATGTAGTTTTACTACCATAAACAAGGACAGTTTATTATACATATATGAGATGTGTAGAGTACGTTTATAAAGTCGAAAAATAAGGCATAATTGGAGTGAAAAGCCGCCAGCGCTCCGTATATTAATTGTCAGGGTACACTGCGTGCAGTTAAGGTTGGATTTAACTCTAAAGATTAAAATAGTGAGTCACTTGTACTCCAATTAGAGTAAAATTTAATTCACGTGAAGACATCAAAGTGAATGTGCAAAGATATCCGCGATCAACGTAAAACACGTTAAATAATATCCAGCTGTTTATCAAATAATGCGAGTATAAAATAGAATCTTGCGTGGATCAAATATCGCATGTCATTGATGTACCTATTCGCCTCACAACCTGCATACTATAATATATATTTATTGATTATATATTTCTTGTAAATTACCATACCATGCGGTACATTTATATATGAACAATTATGGCATCAAAAACTAGTAATCTTGCTTAAATTCAATCGATAATAATCGAATTAGTATCGTTTATTTTCAAAATGGCGAACAATGACTTACTGGCTACACTGTGAGTAAAACAGGATCAGTTATTTCATAGCACGAACTACAATGAAGTTACGATGAACGTTGCTTACAATAGTGTAGCGACGCACTATTTTGCAAGATTTCGAACGTTTCTTTGAAATTATTCTACTGGTTATATCTCTCAATGCTTGTCAGTTCCACTCATATTAAATTTATTTTAATTTTTGATTAAACCCAGTTTAAACCATGCCAGTAAGTACTGTAACCTCAAACGCTTCTGGCGCGATAATTTTAATACTACACTCACATATTATTTTTATGCCATTACCCAAATGTGAATCAATGATTATTGTAATAATACATAATACGTGTGTAACAGGTTTGAAGACCATCGTCGGTGCCGTGATAGAATCAGTTAAGAATCTCCGGGATGTGATCATCTTAACAATGTTCTCGCTATCGGTCTTTGCGCTGATGGGTCTGCAGATCTACATGGGCGTGTTGACCCAAAAGTGCATTAAGGTTTTTCCCGAAGACGGTTCCTGGGGCAACCTCACTGATGAGAACTGGGAGAGATTCTGTCAAAACGAAAGTAAGATTTTTATCGTTTCTCATTTATGTACAGTAATAAATGTTATTTCTATCATAATCCTTGAAGTCGCCACTTTTGATTAACAAAATGAGTCTCCATGATTCATATGTCGTTAAATTTTAAAGAGTTAATGCTATATTGTACATTTGATTTTATATTCCAAAGTTTTTAGTTAAAATGTTATAACTTTGCAACTTAAATATTTTATAACTTTAGCGAACTGGTATGGCGGAGGTGGAGAATACCCGTTGTGTGGAAATTCGTCAGGAGCTGGGTAAGTTAGATAGAGCAAATGTATATGAACACATTCTACAAATTAATTTTAATTAGACTAATGAAATGAGTCCGTTACACTGAAAGTTTTAGTTATTATACATAATCATCCGTTACTTTTGATTTAATATACAGTCTCCAAATAAATATAAAAATTTTAATAACATTTTTATATCTTTCTTTTTCTTTTTACATATCCTGGTGAGTTCGTTATAAATTTGTATTCCTTTATAGGCAATGCGAACCAGGTTATATCTGTCTGCAAGGCTACGGGCCAAATCCCAACTACGGCTACACGAGTTTCGACACATTCGGTTGGGCTTTCCTATCAGCTTTCCGTCTTATGACTCAAGACTACTGGGAGAATCTTTATCAATTGGTAAGTTCTCCGAAGAGGTGTATTTTGAAGGAATTTGAACCTATGCACGGTGGAAATATACTTATATATTACACCTACACAAAACGTGGCAACTTTTAATAAAAAAAAATAAACTGAATCTAAGACAGTGTTTTCATACAATAAAGTAAATGTTAATGACTAGCTTAAAAATGTGCTAACACTATGATTTAAGTGTTTTCTTTCTTCGTAGGTGTAGTGTAGTTTAAAGCACTGTTAACGCTGGACGAGAGGTACGTTTGTCGACACGAGTAATTGTGGCCCTCGGTTTCGGCTCGGTTCAAACTGCATTGTCGTTGATGATTGGATGTTTTGTTCAGTAAATTATAAACTATCCAGTGAATAGTACACTACATTTACTTTAATTCATATCCCAACAGTAGGAGCAAAATCCACTTATTATTCAGTTTCGAAATTTCCGACGGTTAAATTTGTCTGAAGGTCCATTATTTTAATTATACTATGTATAGTAAGAACGACATTTACATACATTCTTACCGTGGTTTTAAATGAATGACTGCTTCATTTTGTTGTTTTTTAATGTACTATAATACTAGGTATCACAGAATATTAAAATAACATCTATCAAACGCAAGCTGAACCTTGATTTATTACAGTTACGTAATATTTTTCAGAACTAGATAGATATTGCAACAACACATTGTCGAAAAACTATTATTTTTTGGTAACTTTATACTAGGTTATTATTTAAGCGTTTTCAATTTGATATTTAAATACAATTCAGGGTTAATGTTCTACAAAAATTCTGATATGTTTGTACTTGTGATAGAGTAATCAAGTATATTATACCGCTTCATGTATGAGTAAAATGTTCCTTTTCTTTCGTGTTCTAAAAGTAATTATCTATATAATCAATGGAAAATTACAAGTAGAAGGATAGAAAGTATTTGTTTATTGTTGCGTTTAGCAACGGAACAGCTCATACGTTACAATTTGTGATTGCGAATATGATATTATTATACAGATAACAACTTCGCATTCTAATTTACATACGTTATTTAAAGTTTGCATCTGAAATGCGGAACGAATAAATTAAATAATTGCACAAAAAAGAAATAATTTTAAGTTTATATTTAACAACAATAGCATAATTATACAAAGTTAAACATTATACTATTTTGTATAAAACATACAAAATACCTATGCAATTTAATTATTTTATTCATGGTGTACCGTAATGGCGTTAAGGATATAATTATTTTTTTTAATTTAATTATTGGTCTTGGATACTGCATTACAATAATGATAGTTTATTATAATGCAGATGATAATACAATGCGTATTTTTAGTAGGTATTACTTAAAACATGCGAAATGTTATTGCTTCAAAATAGCCTGGAAATAGCAGTGAAATTGACTATTACCTGTACTTAAAACCATTGATAACCAATATCGATGCCATCAAACTGTAGAGATAACTGTAGAAGTCAGAAGATATGTAGCGAAAGAATCTTATCAAAATAATCCATAGAATTATTTAAGACACACTTCGCTTACTTTGGTGCTTAATAGCGCTGTGTAATTTGTCCGTAGATATTTATTATTTGGTAATCCGATTAACTATGTATTATTCCCGTAGAGTCGGAGGAAACAAAGAGTGCTTACGTTTGGCACAAAGTGATCGATAGCATCCTCGAACAAATATATGTCTCACTCGCTACGATCACTCGTGCACCTAAACATCTTCAATTGCCCACTTTCTTACTATGGACAACAATTTAGTATTGAACGGGAATTTTCACCGTGCTAGCTACTATTAAGAAATACCTGTATTTGGTCGCCTAACTACAAAGTATATCACTCGGATGCAAATAAAGATCAACTAAAAATATGTTTATTTCGGAGTAAATCTATAGTTTTATTGTATTATAATTTGTATTAGTATTTATGTATTATAGTTTATTTCGGAGTAAAGTTGTCTCTGTGTTATGTGTCGATGAAATGTATTCTTCGTGTCTCCTCCTACTTCCATAACATCACATTAATTTTATTTCAGGTGCTAAGGTCAGCTGGTTCGTGGCATGTGTTATTCTTCGTCGTGATAATCTTCTTGGGCTCGTTCTATCTCGTGAATTTGATATTGGCCATCGTCGCCATGTCGTACGACGAGTTGCAAAAGAAGGCCGAAGAAGAGGAACAGGCCGAAGAGGAAGCACTTAGGGTAAGAGAAGTATTTTTTCAAACATTGTGCCCCCTTGATGTACAGTGGTTACGCTTGCAATACAGGAAGTATCGTTTGCACGTTGCCACCCCTGCTGCTGAACACTGGACGACCCCTTCAAAGAGGTTACTGATAACCTTATTTACACGCAGTAAGACAACAACCCTCCAGGGAGTTGTCATTTGGCCGCGGTTTTTTGTGAGGTGAAGATACTTGACCACTTGGGCTGTACCTTATCTCTCTTTACTATCTCTCTTTGATTGGCCAACCTGTCAATATTTTCACGACCACGTCTCTCGGGATAGGCAGAGAGAACCGACCGCTACATGATTGACCAGTAAACGACTTTATTTCAGATATATTTCATACCACTAAGGTAGCAAAAATAACGTAAGACTTGTAATGACGCGGCGCACTTTGCTGGCCCTGTACCTTTCTCCATACCTATCAAGTAACCCACGGTCTAGTCCAACAAACTCCTACTTAATACGGCTTAACGCGCCTATTTCGCCCCCGGCTATTGTGACGGTGACGGTAATTAGTCAGTTTCCTTCAGGCGGTGATCGCGAACAAACAGTAAAATAAAGTAGCTCGATGTGTATAATTACCTCGTACTGACTTGTAGTTAAAAACTAAAAAGTATAAAAAAAACGTGCCTACTAATAAGCTCTACACAGGCCCCGCATTAGGAATTCGGGGAAAATATTTCTTAAAGATTTGCAATGTAAATTTGTAATTAACAAGCATACATACACGAGATCTACGGAATCTAATTAGCACATAAGTTATACAGTGTCGACCGAAGGCCGACAAACTAAGTCAGCCTCGGGTTGCTTGAAAGTAGACTCCGAAATTCCGTCTTAGCGCTTTCGATTAAAGGGAGACCCGGCACTGGGGTGGCTGGCTTGATGTCGATAGTACTCAAATGCTTTGTAGAAACTAATTCTACAACATTTTGTTAATAAAAGGTATTTTTCAAGAATATTTTGAAGCGCGTTTTTATGAAAGGCATTCCTTGAAATATTGTGAACGAAATAACGTTTATTTTACTCGAGACAATGAATATATACGATGAGTCTTGTAATTATAATTTAATACATTGAAAAAGGCCCATGTACGTGTTATATAAAATATTACATGTGTATTTTGAACACATAATATTTTATATAACAGTAACAGTACATTCGTAATGGTGAAATAATATTTTAAGCGAAACAACGAATTTTGGTGTCATTTTCATCAAACAAAGTGGAAATTACTTCCCATCATGATATGTTGTATAAAATACCTTGATAATGCCGTAAAGGCGAAACCGGTCCGTAAAAATAATTATTAATTAAAATTGTGAAGTGGAATCTATACAAGTGCAAGTATTAATATTAACGCGATACTTCCCATCATCTTTTTCAGGCAGTTTTTTTTTATTAAGAATTTCTCAAGAATCAAGAAGATATCATACCTAATTACTTTCAGTGACTAATACCTGCTAATATAGAATTTATTACCAAATTAATTGATGTACGTAAAGTAATCAATTTTTTCAATAAATAATTCATTATTAGAGTAGTTTATTAATTTATCTTTAGAGTAGAGAGAGCATGGTTCTCTCCTTTAGAGTGCCATTTATCTTCATCCTATGCCACCTGCATCTATCGATTCCCTATAAACTTCTTGAGGTCGTAGCTTCATCAAGTGGGGGGACGTCCCACATTGCATGGGTCCAATACGCGGACGCCATTCGAGAATCTTTCTTACCCAGCGGTTGTCGGTTCTACGAACTATGTGGCCGGTCCATTGCCACTTCAGCTTGTTTATCCTTTGCGCTATCTCGGTTACCTTAGTTTCACTGCAGATATCCACATTTCTGAATCTGTCACGCAGAGAAACCCCGAGTATAGCTCTTTTCATAGCACGCTGAGCGACCTTGAGCTTCTCCATACGGCCCACAGTGAAGGGTCCCGTCTAAGTTCCGTATGTTTTTGACTTTGCTCTTCAGGCGATGACAGACAGTATTTTGGACGAGAAGATGTGTCGAAGTTTCCCGAACGCTGCCCAACCGAGTTGGATTCGTCTGTTGACCTCTCGCTCGAAGTTAGACTTACGATATTATTTATTCGTAGCTTACGATATATTTATTTACGAGATAAATATTATTAACGAGTTATAATATTTATTGCGAACATAAATGATTTTGTTAACAAAGAAAATCAATCAGACCAAGATTACAATAAAATCCACACCGCCATTCATGCCATAATCTGTACAAAATGGTAATGGCGGTGTTAAAGTAATTAAGTGGAACTACATAAACAACACCTAAATCTATGGGCAAATTTTCAAAGTCAGCGAAGAGAAACCTTACGTTTGTTTTGCAAATGCGATTAAATTGAAATATCATTCTTATGGTCATTTCATATGAGTACATACCCTGTCTATGGGTTAAGCGTAGGAGATAACGATCGATGTATTCAAATATACTAAACGCAACGTAAGGGTCAAGGTAAGAATTCATACCAAAAGCTAGGACAGTTGCAAGATTAGCAGATATATTTGTCATTCAAATAATCATTGTAATATTTGAAATACAGGAAGCTGAGCAAAAGGCGGCAGCGAGAGCAGATAAACAAGAAGCACGAGAAGCTCATGCCAGGGAACAGGCAGCAGCCGCTGAGGCAGCCGCATACGCCGAGGCACATCCAGCGAAATCGCCCAGCGACTTCTCGTGTCAGAGCTACGAGCTGTTCGTGAATCAAGAACGAGGCAACCAGGACGACAATACTCGCGAGCGCATGTCCCTCCGTAGCGACCCCTTCGCGGATTCGGTGAGCACTCAGCCCACGCACAAGCCCATCGAACAGCACCACGAGAACGCACGCCGACCCAGGAAGGTCAGCATGGTGAGTATGTGCCGCGCCTCTCACGCATACATTAGCTGACAATGATTCAAAACCTTTTGACCCTCAATAATCATTATGTATCTTGTCCTCCTAATATTTGAACTACACATAATCGCGGCTTATTAAAATTATTTCGATCATCTCCAAACGTCGAAATATCTATATTTAGAATATGACGAAAATTTAAGCATCGTTGATGGTCAGAAGGTAATTAAAATGTAGTGTGATATATATTTTTTTGTGACGTACCTATCAGCGCTGGACTAATTTCTCTCAAATGTATTGTGCGGAAAGATTTGAAGTTCTTTATTTACATGATGATTAACCACAATTTCACGAGGACCATATTGTATGGTAACTTATTTAAATACAACTAGCATCTGTTACTTTTATAAGTATTTGTGAGAAGTGAATAAATATTGTTATACTATCAGTTAACCTTCGTATGGTCAAAAAATAATATTTATTATCAACGCGCAAAAAAACAAGGAATATATCTACTTACTTAAGTTACTTACCCGTTTACAACATTGCTCTAAAATATTATTTAACCCTAATACATATATTAGCCATGAGATCTCATATTCGATTCATATTCTCATAGACGATATGTTCCAAACCGTGGTTGGCTCGCAACGACCGGGCTTTTTCCTTTTTATTTGAGATTTCATAGAGGGCTCAAGCTGCTCCCGTAGATCAACTTTTACACGAAATTAAATGAAACGAAACAATATATGTGTTAAGTATTTAAGTTACTCATTATCCATTAAAAAAAACGTATCACTGAAATCGGCCGAACAGGACCAGCTAGCAGACGAAGGCTTGCATTAATGGCAAGGCACTGCAATTTTTTAAAGTTTCGTATATAAATTCAACACGCCTTATTGTTTGATTTAATAATTTCATTAATTTCCAGATTAATTACAAAAGAGCGTTAGAATTAAATTACGTAATTGAATCATTGGCAGCTGAATGTCTCTTGTCTTTTCAACTTGATGGAAACACATGCTTATAACACCGAACGAAAGAAACGGCTTTCAATGTTTTATATTTATTTTAAAGATTTTAATAACAGATTTACACATTTAAACACCTTATCATCTCCATACTGGCACAGTTCAAGTTGGAAAGAATAAAACAATATATGTGTTTACTGCCGTAAGCTTTAGGACCTCTTAATGTGTTGTTGCCCAATGTTGTTTTAGACATAAATGCAAATATGCAAAAATAGTTGCAAACACTTTTTACCTTCAAATTACTTCCTCACAAAATATACTTTTTAATTTTGTCAATAATCGTGGGAAACGATCTAATCAACATAAATAAATATAAAATAAGTCTGCTAGATATTTGCATTTGTGTATCTATTTTTGTTACTATCTACTGTCCTTTATTTGTTTGTAAAATTATTTTACCATTACTCCTAGAAAATGACTTATGTTACCTGATGGCATGCCGTTATATGTCTTATTAGTGCTGCGATGCTGTATTTCAGACAATCCATGCTCATTTACATCCAAACCTTCATAGCTATGCATTCATCAATGCTATACAAACATTATTTCCTCAATTAGATCTAGCTAGTACCTTTTTTATTCCAGAATATATTAACACGGCATTCATTTTGTACACTGAAAATTATTTGAAATTATTTCTTAATTTTTACGGTCATAGTTCGAATCATACTTTTGATACTTAATGAATGAAAATATATTTTAAAATCTTGTGCATACTGGCATGACTCGTAGAGAATGAAACCACAGTAGTAACTGTTAGCTCTGTTACTGTTCTCCAATAATATTTCTTTTGAGTTCGAGCTCATGCGATAGTTCCGGACTCAAATCGGACATGAAGAATTAAAAAGTACTCTGAAAAAATACGTAAAGTTAATTTTTTTGCCAAAAAAACTGGCATTGACGATTTCGGTCATTTCATAAGAGAGTCCTGATTTTATAAGGAATACTATTGGAGAGAAAGAATCTATTGTCATGGTAGATTGTTTCTTTTGCAATGTGAGTGTTTACGAACGGGCGGGGCCGAAACTGAACATATCAACGATGAAGAGGTAGGTTCAGTCAACACTTTTTATTTAATAAAAATCGATCATAGTTAAGAATTCAAAGTGAATCAGAGTTAATTAGATTCCTCAATTTCGATTTAGTGAAGTGCGGAGGCTTCGATATTGTTTAATTATACAAAAGAACAGTCCTCATGACTTTAGATGTAGTTTCAAATAACAATCGATAGGATTTAGAAGTCTGCAAATGTGCATGAAATTTAACCCCTAATTACTTCATGTGTTTATAAACAAAGTTACTTGACTAACCATCGCTTCCATTCATTCATCAGTAGATTTTATTTTTTTATACTTTCCTACAATAAGAGTTTTTAATATTCATCCACATGTTTTTCTATTATTAATTAGGTAATTATCGTTATTATGGGATGTATAGGCAAAAGTTCTTATTGTATTGTAATTACTGATATATTCTACATATATCATTAAACCGCTCATTCATATTTAAGTACATGTATAATAGTTTTTACTAAAATCATCACTGTCAGAAGTAATTAATTTCTTCACACGGTTCGCTTCAAGCTACGACTGTTTTCTTGCAAAATGCCTGGTTATTTCTTTTCGTTTGTTGTGTTAATTATTATGGCAATATCCTTTGGCCCTATTTGGTGGATGTTAGATTTGGTCAGTATAAGGTGCTTAAATTGAAAATTTTGACTTTATCACAATTTTGTTTGTGTATTGAAGGTCCCTCACCCTGAACGCATTAATAAATACGGACAGTTGTCATATGGGCCACTGCGAGAGGGCTCCCAGGTTTGTCCTTCAATCCTCATTGGTGTTTGTATTCCCCTTCCTTTACCTTTGTGATACGGATTACTCAATTTTTGTTTCATCTATTTTCTTAGCTCTTCTTGATTCTGCTATTAGTATTTTCTAGTAAAAGTCAATTTGTAACAATCATATAACTATAAATTTAATTTAATTAAGTTACGCATTGATACAATTTGACTGCCACAAGCACTTATCATTTTTTCTTACTTCATTATTAATTTACTTCTTTGAACATTCCTCTGTTGGTGTGTCGTTTATTTATCACTTATGTTTATCAGCACATGAAAGTATAAAAGTAATTACCATGCGAAGAGTTCGATTAGGGTTACATCAACCAAACTTAAGCTGCGTAAAGCCTCTGCAACAGGTTTCGTAGAGTTATTTAAATACATCTTTTAAGACTAGTAAAAATTATTGTATACTACTTGATCTGAATTGAGGAAAATCAGTATTCAAAAATTACAACATTTTAAATCATATATAAAGCAAATAAATATGCAATTTGATGATTAGTAAGTATTATAATTGGTTAGGACATTAAACACAATATATTAAGACATAATGTGATACTGCAGGCTTCATTGTCACTACCCGGATCACCTTTCAATTTGCGCCGAGGTTCACGTGGTTCACATCAAATGGCCTTGAGGCCAAACGGTCGAGCCCGATACCCGCCTGGTGCAGATCGAAAGCCACTGGTGCTGTCTACGTACTTGGATGCTCAAGAACATTTGCCGTATGCTGATGACTCAAACGCTGTTACTCCGATGTCCGAAGAAAATGGTGCTATCATCATTCCTGTCTATTATGCTAATTTAGGTAATATTTTTATCTTTCACAGTTCTTTAAATACAAATCAAGTTGGTTACTGCTCATTGATTTAATCACACTGAATCTATTCTTATGATGCCGCTGGGATACGAATCTTTGGTTTTTAGAATTTGGGCCCTATTATACTGCTCCGCTGCATTTTAGGAGACTCTAATGTTTATAAGTTACCCGAGACCACACTAACTTTGCCTAATCACTGATATGTCAACAAACAACAGTGATACTCCTCGAATCGCGAAGAATAATAGTGCATGCAAAGATATATAGACTAAAAACAAACTAAACACCAAAAGCAACTTGACTATTAACCTGTTGTTTACCGGGCGGTCGTTTACGACCACAAAATGTATGGGAAAACGTATATAGCGGGTTACTACTTAACCGCGTCTACTGAAAGAAAGAAATGAAAATTATTTATTCGGTGACATAATTAGTTACAGATTGAAAAAAAGAAGGAAACAGACTAGCTCTTAACACTATGACACCGAATCGGCATCCACTCAGCATATGTCGCCACGTCCTCGTAAGACGGTTCGACGCTGGTCTTCCCTAGATACCTGATGGGGATAAGGACACTACTGTTCATCACTGCATCTTATTGTCTATCATATATATAAATTAAATTGAAAAAAGTATATGTGTACTTACTCGTATATACGTCATACTGCTTACGCGTAATAAAAGAAAAATAACTCATCTAACTAAATTTCATCCTGTGTGCCAGTACTCTACGTTTGAAAAACATAGTGATAGATAACTTCGTCGTGTTGATTATAGGTTTTGTTGTGCGACCAACTTCCTATTTTAGATGCGGTGTTATAAAAATTCACTCTCATCATATAATTGTTTTGACGCGATAGGCGCCAAAATAAGAATAACCTCAAAAATAACAGGTGTAAATTTATGGGTGTGTTTATCATACATTTTTAAATGGTGCATTTTAATTTTCAAGGGTCAAGACATTCATCGTACACGTCGCATCAGTCTCGTCTTTCATACACCTCTCACGGCGACTTGTTGGGAGGCGGCAAAGCACAGACCAAGGAGGCGAGATTACGAGGTCGTTCGGCTTCTAGAAACCACAGCGTCTCATCACAACCTCATGCCTATCCACTGCCCAGACAAGACTCGTCGCTTGCTTCAAGACCACTTAGAGAATATGTATGTTGCTTTTAATACTATACGTATTTTGACGAGCTCAATAGTCGAGTGGTTAGCAATGGCTACTTTAACATCAAGGGTTGCGCGTTGGATGCTCGCACAAGGCAAACATTTGTATGCATGTCTATCGTGTTTTTTTATACGGCGTTGGGAAGCATGCAAGCGTATGGCCAACCTGATGAAAGTAGTCTATGAAAGATGGCAATACAAGAAGCACATGCGTTGCCATGACTGCGCGTAACAAAACCGGTGTTTATTGGCAACGTCACTCACTTGCAGAAAAACAAAGACGCTTCAGCGAGTTGTAGTTGGGCTACTACCACTCTTAATTAATTCCACTTCTTTATAAATGACAATAATTTGTAATATATAAAAACCGTAAAATCAACTTAAATGAAGTAGTAACTAAGTATAGGCGAATTAATCTAAAGCTTCACGAAAAAGAACTTTTAAATAACTTCAGTAAAGCTGTAACTGCAATATATTTATATGAGACCGATCGGATGCTAGGATCTTTTTCAACTGGTGAAAATATCGTGTAATATACAGACAAAAACTATACAGATCGAATTGATAACTTACTCCTTTTTGAAGTCATTAAAATACCACCTTAGAAGTACCTCGCCTTTACAATGCCTATTAAGCTAATTTGAAAAGGCCTCTGGAAAATAGT
Organism: Pyralis farinalis; assembly: GCA_947507595.1. Lineage (NCBI taxonomy): Eukaryota > Metazoa > Arthropoda > Insecta > Lepidoptera > Pyralidae > Pyralis > Pyralis farinalis. Next base: position 22,675,468 of record OX382274.1, read on the forward strand.
AGAGTACATAGATGATGGTTCTTTGGTTAGGTTCTTAAAACAACGTGAAACATATGCTTTACATGTTTTATGTTCTTTTAAGAACCAAACTCAAAAACCATCAGCTACACTTTGAGCAACCTTGTTCAGTTCAACCGAGGCACTACCAGTGTTGGCAGGCGTGTTACCAGTTGACTTAGAAATTCAACGCCGGACTTCAATGTACTACACCTCTAAAAGCATACACCCAGACTTTCTAAAACGCCGCGATATTGACAAAATACATAGATTGTTCAACCCAATTGACGAGGTATTTGAAACTTTACTGTCGGAATGGCAAGAAAGATGGGAAACTTCTACTAAAGGACGCCACTTGAATATGTTTTTTCAATCAGTGCGAGACAGATTAAGTAAAGAGTGGTTAAAAGTCGATCAATCAAGACAAGACAAATCAAGCATGGAAACTTTAGGGCGAAGCTCTTTTCATTTACACTTGTGTCATCGCCTTTATGTGAGTGTTCTACGACAAATAGAATTCGAGCAAACAGCACATCATGTTCTCTGGGAGTGCGATCTCTGGCATCGGGAGCGGGACGATATGTTAAGTTCCTTGCGTGTCACATCCGGGGCAGTATACTATTCTGATTTGGTGGCAACAAGGGAGAATTACCAGGCGTTCAGGCGGTTCTGCAATCTATATTATTGGAATCGATGTGTTAGGTAACAACTCACAGTTTAGGTCTCAATAGTGTTAGATATTTGATAATCCGTGGTGCACGGCAGTTGAGCTTCACTTGACTAGCCATCTCTTTGAGGTTTTAAATGCCTTATTTGTCATATTGCTGTCTCTCACTTTACCAAGAGGGGAAGTCAATTCCAAAATTTCCTACTCCTACAAATCTCTTCATTTAGATTAAATTCGTTGTGAGTTCAAGGCAGCTGTAGTTTAACCCCCGGGACGACAATGGACTTCACTGTTCATTGCCTTTTTTGTGGTCGCCGCTGTTAATTCTGGCTACACAGGAGACACAGTGGTGGGTGTGAGTGGTGGGCCTGTCCCGTAACCTTGTTCAGTGTTTCTCGGTCCAAAATCCTACCAAACGGTTATGTTTTATAGTTGTGTAACGATTTTAGACATTTAATACGGACATAAAAATAATTTGTCGGCGGAAGAACACCAAGTAGCCAATAAAATTAAATATTCTAAATGAGCAGGTTTCCAGGACATGCTGCAAAGTGTGTCTGAGTAAAATGACATCAGTAACTTTTTTTAAATGAAAAATATCCAGATTTTTTACCATAATCGCTCTTATTTATTTTTCCTATTACGTAGGTCACACTATAAGTTTTGCGTAACTTAAAAAAAACAACATGTTATAACCAAAATATTATGTTTATTGCCTTTCAAAATACTCTCCTTTACATTTTAAACATTTTTTTATGCGATCGAACCATTATTTAAAACAGGAGGACCACAGATCTGAAGGCATGTTTTCTACGTGCTGATTGAACGCTATCACTGCCTCTTCGGAGTTGGTAAAAGTGAAACCTCTCATCAAATCTTTGATTTTGGAGAAAATACAGAAATCACAGGGTGCTAGGTCGGGGCTATGCGCAGGATGGGTAACGAGTTGTACTTTTTCGGAATTTAAAAATGACTTTGTTTTGGTGGCCGTGTGTGAAGAAGCGTTGTCATGATGTAGGAGAACGCGGCTTTTTGGTCGTCTTTCGCGAACTTTTTCTAACGCCCTGGGTAAACAAATGGTAGAATACCACTCGGCATTAACACTCTTTTGATCTTCAAGTGGAATTGTGCAGATGGGACCCGTAGCTGAGAAAAAAAAACGCGATCATTTTTTTACCAACGTTTCTCGCCTGCCTCCTTTTGTTGGCCTGTTCTCATTTTCAAACACCCATTCACAAGACAATAAATCCACGTTTCGTCTCCTGTGAAAATGTCATAAACAGCATTAGAATGTCCGTAGTCGTACTTCAGTAGTATCTGTGAGCACCATTCCACGCGAGCCCGCTTTTGCTCCGCAGGGATCCAACGACAACAAAGTTTCCGAACTTTCAATTCTTCGTGTAATATTTTTTGAATTTGGCTCATACCAATCTCCAATAGTTCTCGAATTGTCTGAAGAAAACCCGCGGATTACCTATGATCCGCGGGTTTTCTTCAATTAGCCGCTTAACAGTAGCCACATTATTTACGTTGGCGGCAGTTGAAGGCCGCCCTTCACGAAATTCGTCATGTAAAGAAACTCGACCTCTCTCGAATTTAGCAAACTATCGCCTCACGGTGCTCAAAGAAGGTGCTTCTCTCCTAAAAGCATTTTGAAGACTAGCAGCACAGTCTTGCGGAGAGAGAGAACTTTTAAAATCATAAAAAATCATCGCTCTAAAATCTTTTCGACTCAATTCCATTTTCGTTGCGTACGTAGAACTTTGATGTGTGATAAAAAACAATTGACAAATGATTTCCTGCCAATTTTTTTTTTTTTATTACTAAGTAGGTTGCAACGTTTCAAAAAATATAACATTCGAAATTCAAATAGTTCCGATTAGCTAGAAGTGCAAAACTTTTAATGTGCCCCATGTATAAGACGTAAACATGGTCTTGTTATAATTAGGGGAATTGCTATACGTGAAAAAGTAATGAATCTACATCAAATTTGATAAAGCAACGCATTATTTATTATTAATTAATTTTTATATTCAAATCAGTTGTTCTATGTGATTTTTTGATGTTTATTACGTTAATGGGAACTCGTAACATTTTCTAAATAAAAAATATTTTCAAAAAAAAATCCAAGCGCGCGCTGTACATTACGACATAGGTAGCTGTTTCAAGCTTAATAATCTTTTAGGATACATTTCGTATAAATTATGAATTTAATACTAGACGTTAGTTTGCAACTATGGGAAGGATTAATGCATTTTGAAAAAAAAACTTCCTTACATTATACTAATCCATTAGGATTGGCATGGTCCGCTGACTAAATGTTTTAGCATAGGATTTGGCAAAGATACTGTTTTTTTACATGGAGCGACTGCGGTCAGATCTCTATAACCCAGAAACAAAAGCAGACCTTTCTTTAGATTATGTCACACGTCTTTTAAAACATAGTTTATTGACCGAGCTCGGTGGCGCAGTGGCGAAACGCGCTGTTACGTTAGTTTGACACCAACGCTCGTGGGTTCGATTCCCACACAGGACAAACATTTATGTGCATGAACATCTATTTGTCTTAGACTGGGTATTTTATGAGAGGTAGGGCACATCGAAGCAGCCCGTCTGGGGAAGTATCTCCACCTCACAGAAAACCGCAACCAAATAACTCTCTAAGGGTTAGTTCCTGTGGGGTTGCTGTGTTAGCAGCAGAGGTGGCATCGCGCGAGTGCTACTTAATGTATTGCAAGCATTTATAGGCTACGGTAACTGCTTTACCAGGCTTTACTTTGTCAGGTGGGCCGTATGTACGTATAATATATTATTAACGCAAACTTGTATGTAGGTACTATTAACTCCCTAAATATTTGTAATTATTACTTGCACTTGTAATTATTACCTGCACTTGTAATTATTACTTGCACATCCTAGAAACTTTTTTATACAACGTCGGGAGTCATACAAACATAGAACCCAACTGATATAAAGCGATTACCGTAGCCTATGAACGCTTGTAATACTAATGTATTACAAGCGTTCATAGGCTACGGTAATCGCTTTATATCTACTTAATAGTATCAATCGCGCGATGCCTCCTCTGCTGCTAACACAGCAGCTCCTTAGAAGCTTACCGGTGATCTCACTCACACGCAGGAACACTTATTGTGTTCCAGCGTGTGACTGTGGTTGACGACGACGATGACCTTATTTGGCTGCGGTTTTCTGTGAGGCGGAGGTACTTCTCCAGACGGGCTGCTTTGATGCGCCCTACCTACCTATCCAGACCAAGACAAACAGACATGTTCATGCACACAAATGTTTGTCTTGTATGGGAATCGAACCCACGAGCGTTGGTGTCAAAGTCGCGCCATTCACGACTGCGCCACTGAGCTCGTCAATTTTAAGATAATTTGCATAAAAACATTATTAGTGATTTTTTCATTTAAATTGGTGTTTTTGTTTGAGTCACAGTTAATGTTCTCTCTACTATCCGAACTCATACAAGGTATACTTGTAACAACCATATGTTTAACTCAAATAACACAACAACCGAGAAAACTTTCTTGATAAAAGTATATTAGAATTTGTTACGGACACAGTATTTCTTGCACGTACAGTAGATTCGAGATTACGGTGGGGCCCCACATAAATAAACTTGCCAGCTAGGCCTTGGCTGATGCGGCCTTAGTTTGTTTCAACTACTTTACATCACACAAATTCATTTGTTTATATAAACGTCGGGAGTTCACCCTATGTAATATGGTGCGTGCCGTAGCCTATAAACGCCTGCAATACAGAAAGTATAGCTCGCGCGCTGCACGTCATGTACACAGCGACTCTCAGGAGTTATTATTTGGCTGCTAGTGGTGGCGATACCGTCCTTAATAGGGCTTTATCCTACACCTCTTTGCTTAACAACTGTCATCTATCAATACAGTAAGAGCCGGCATCGACGGCTTAACATGCCCTCCGAGCACGGAGGGATTCAAAATGACGTTATCACATTATGAACGACGTTCGTCGTTGTAGAAGAGACATTAACAGTAGTGTATTAAAATTATTTGTCTTCCCGAAGGAGTTCACTAGAATTATGTATTGACACAAAAATGAGACTTCATTGTAACATGTTTTTGAACTCGACAGTTTAACATATCCGAAGATGAATTATTTAAAAACCATTATGAATGATAATTGTTTACCTATTTCAGGAAATGAGTACGACTGAATGTACAGACGAAGCCGGAAAAGTATTAAAACCATCCAATGATAATCCTTTCATTGAGTCATCGCAACAGCCTAATGTAGTGGATATGAGAGGTAAGCTGTGTTCCATCATACCTTGATAGATTACATCTCATGTTGATCAGATCACACAGACTGTACTGATTCAATGTCTATTTGTCGTTTGCACGAAAATGAATTTTTTCAATGTTATATCAAATGGATTAATCCAATTATCAGTCATGATGAAGATAACCCCATTTAAGTATATGTCCACCTGTAGTAGAAGCCCCAAATGATAGCAATATACTCTGAATCACAGCAGTTTAAAAGTGTATCCTTTTATTTTGTTCCTAACTTTTAAACTTACTTCAGCTGTAAACATGTATATTTTTTATTAAGCTGAGCAAAGAGCATGTGAATCATGTGGCAAGAATATGAAGCCGTCTATAAACATCAGCGACATCAATGGGATCACATGGACTCTTTTTGTTCAGGAATACAAATGGGATACTAATTTTACATGTTCCCCATACTTCGAAGAAAATCCTCTCAAAAGAGTACTGTGATAGAACGTATATAGCAAAGTACAGAGAATGATAATGGGAGGACAGCAGGTTTACTTACGAAATTCATATTAATCGATCAGCATTGCAAACTACAAATTTATGGCAGATGCGATATCTATATATAACTTCACACCAAATCCCTAGCGTAGTTAGGCAGTGAGAACCAAGCCATATGACTCGATCCTTACACACCTCACTCGCTTTTTTAATGGTCATTGCTCTTCTAACCTTCTGATAAACCACGATCAATTTGGTCATGGTAGATAAGTATGGCCTTCCACAGCTCCAACATCCTTCTACTTCAGACTACGACTAGACGCTACTGCAGAAGCGCTACTCTAGTTTAAACCTTGACGGCCGAGTATCAATCAAAACACCAACTCACGAGATATGTTGTCATAATTTTCGTTAAGGTTACGTAATTAGTCACCATTTTTGACATTGAAATTCTTTGACATTGGATTTAATTGTAATAGTGCCCCTGCTGATCTTCATGCTTGCAACGATTCTCCTGTAGCAGTAGATAATCCTCCTCGATTGAACCCCAACACTCTTCGAATAGTGATTACGTGATATTCAATACGGACATAAACAGTCATGAAATTTCCCATTTGTGTTAACAGTTGTCAAGCTGAGCAGTATGGTCCTATCAATTCAGACTAAATCTACTTCATTCAGCATAGCGGTTCAATTGATAGCGCACTTAGCTGTTAATTATGAGATCGGGTTATTACGGCGATTTAGAGCCGTGCTAAAAGTATGAAGTTTAAGTATAGAAACAAACATAGGCGAGGAGACTCTGTCCCTTTTTAGGGTTCCGTACCCAAAGGGTCAAACGGAACCCTATTACTGAGGCTCCGCTGTCCGTCCGTCCGTCCGTCCGTCCGTCCATCCGTCTGTCACCAGGCTGTATCTCATGAACCGTGATAGTTAGACAGTTGAAATTTTCACAGATGATGTATTTCCGTTGCCGCTACAACAACAAATACTAAAAAATAGAATAAAATAAATATTTAAGGGGGCTCCCATACAACAAACGTGATTTTTTTTGCTGTTTTTATAGATAATGGTACGGAACCCTTCGTGCGCGAGTCCGACTCGCACTTGGGCGATTTTTTTCAAATACCAAGTTTCACTAAACTTTTCCTAATAACCACACATTGTTTTCAGATGTAATGGTACTAAATGAAATCATCGAGCAAGCAGGCAGGCAAAGTAGAGCGAGCGACCACAATGGTATGAACGATTTGTAAAGACATGTAAATGTTGTTGCCTCTGTAACAACGCTGTTGTCTTGTGCATTCTATATGATTTATTTGTCGATGTCCGTTACTTTGATGTGTTTATTAATCGCTTCTCGGAATTTAATGGACAAACTGACTCTCCTCTTTTTTATAATTATACATTTACTTACATTTTAATTAATACATTTTTTTTTTTTCAAATATTTAATTCATTTATTATTAATACACTAAACACTTTACAATATAACACACTATCGGTATTTGCTCATTATGCAACAACAGAAAAGCATAATTGGCAAAATAAAAATTGAATTATGTTTTGTTGATGTCATTTATTGTCGTATTCAGATTATAAGCACCAAGCGTACAGCCGAAGATTCGTCTTAGTTCTTAGTTTTATGACAAAATTGGTAATTTAAACATTAATAAACACAGATTTATCCAGTACATCATTTCATAATAGGAAATATGGAATCAAAGTTAATCTTCGGCTTTATTTTTTAGTACTCAGATTACTGGTAGATAATAGAATCATACGACCTGTGTTGCATTAAAACGGGAGATATACCAACTGTGTAGTGCTCACACATAATTAGTATCTACACTAACATTGCAAATGTCACGAAACTTTGGAATGCAATGCAATTTATTGTATTTGCATTCACAAGACATAATCAAGGTGATTAATAAAGTCCTTAAAAGTAGATAATCAAAGATTGTCTAGATACGTAAATGGCGTCGCATTCCAAGGCAAAACAAGCACATTTTCTTTTTATTTCCAGGAAATGCAATTAGCATAATCAGAAAAGATTTAAAATATATTCACTCACCTTTAATTGATCTTGATTTGTACCTAAAACTAATACAATTAAAATATAATTCCGAATATTTCACAGACAAGTTACATTTGATTTTAGATATCTAAAATCAAATGTAACTTGTAACCACTTATAATTGTTTATTCATGTATTAATAATATAAGCAAATCTACTCTTATTAATAACATAATATCACTAAGAGTAGGTATGTTAAGTATTTAGTTTTAAACTAGTTTTTCTGATTATCCAGATTATTTACAAAAATCAGTTATTTTAATCGGCGCATCAAATTTTTGTATTTGTATACCCTATTTGCACAGCTACTGCAAACTACAGCTTGATGTTTCTGGCTTTTGTCTTAGTTAAATTAGTTGCTTCATGTTCATTACCTGCATGTACCTCATAGCGTTCTCTTCAGTAGCTGCTACAGTTCTGTTAGTTTTGGCAGACCTTTATGAAAAGAACCATAACCCCCAATGATCTACTTTCATATAAAAATATTAAGCAATGAAAGAAATCCTCATGTGTTGCTTTAAGATTTTGTGGTTTAAAATCGCAATATTCATATTTTTTGGCCCTTCTTACTAGTGCAAGAGTCCGAAACTCGCAATTTTGACATCATCTATAATTGCATTAAGTAGGTAGTAAAGCAATGAAGCTTCCATGCAGGATTATAAACTTAATAAACATTAGCCACTGCTGGAGTATAAGTCACAAGCCAATACTTGAGTTTGATTTGCACGATGTTTCTGAGCACAATGACGTTCAAGTTTCCAGTGTCTAAACAATTCTGCGTTTTACACATAGACGTACCGGCACCTTTACTGTGGATTCCGCAAGTATTGTGCATCTATGAAAAATAAACATAAATGACAGCCAACCTACAAAAAATATGGATATTTGTGTACCTATAATTCTACAATATTAAATAAATAATGTAAAATTGAGCATTATTCCCATAACATAATTTCCCAAATGACCCCGTACATTTTTTATCGTTTAGAAAGGGGTCCATAAAAATTGAAATAATGAGCGAATACTAACAAATTTATTTCTGTCTCTCTCTCTAACACATACACATGCACTCTGCTGGTAAACGGGACGCAGTGTCAGTATACTACTTCCCAACAGCGGAAGACGATGAAGATGGACCGACGTTCAAGGAGAAGCTTCTGGAATGTTTTATGAAAGGGATAGACGTATTCTGTGTATGGGACTGCTGTTGGTTGTGGCTGGAATTCCAGAAGTACGTCGCACTGCTGGTTTTCGACCCGTTCGTGGAGTTGTTCATCACGCTATGTATCGTAGTCAACACGTTGTTCATGGCTTTGGATCACCACGATATGGACAGAGACATGGAAAAGGCGCTCAAGAGTGGCAATTATGTAAGTTTACACTTTAACCTATTGAAAATGTCTTTGTCTTTTCGATATCCACTGATGCAACAATCATAATATTCAATATATTTGCTATAAATAATGAATATACATATCTTTTTTTCAGTTTTTCACTGCTACATTTGGCATAGAAGCTACACTAAAATTAATAGCAATGAGTCCTAAGTATTATTTCCAAGAGGGTTGGAATATTTTTGACTTTATCATAGTGGCCTTATCACTTTTGGAGTTGGGATTAGAAGGTGTTCAGGGTTTGTCTGTATTACGTTCCTTTCGTTTGGTAAGTTTCTTTTTTATTAAACTCTGATTCCAAAACAATTTAGAATTGACATAATTTAAAGTGTGTTTTTTTAAATCAAATGTAACTAAATCAAATATTAACCATACGCTGTTAATGTACAACATATTGCCAATTTATTTCAGAGTACAAATACGTCATTATCTCCACATTACAATTATAGTTGCTGTTATAAAAAAGTATTACTTAGTTCATGTTTTCTTTCCTGAAAATTCTAAGATATTTTGGGTATTTAGTAATACGTATAATATTTTACAACAAACTGAATATCTTTACTAGTCTGGATCATGAGTATGGTTTCCAAATGCTTGTTTTTTCTATTATAACAACCACACGAAATGAAATGAATGAAACGAAAAAACGATTTGCTTAGTTTTTTTTAATTGCAAAATTTTTATTGTGACTTGTTTTTACTGGATCTGATAATATAATTGGTTTCAAAATATCATTCGCAACATGTGTCACACATACATACTGTCATACACTCCATATGTCTGTTAAGTAAATGTGATGAAATTATTTCAGCTGCGTGTTTTTAAACTGGCCAAGTCTTGGCCGGCGCTAAATCTTATTATATCCATAATGGGTAGGACAGTGGGCGCTTTAGGGAACTTGACCTTTGTACTTTGCATCATTATATTCATATTTGCGGTGATGGGCATGCAGTTATTCGGGAAGAACTACACAGGTTCAATTTGAAAAAAAATTTAGCATCTCTAAATTACATTAAGCTTCATTATTGATTCAGCTTCACACTCCCGAAACTTTTACACTGGGCTTTGACTGAACATTACCTTCATGAACGGCCACGGGCCTCCGCTGTGGCTTTATAACACGGAATGTGGCCCAAATACAAACAGGCCTAAAACACGTTATAAAGCTATGCAACGCAGCTTTGAAATCATAAATTAAGCTTTGCATCGAGTAATATAGATTTGACTTGCAGCTTCGCTTACAAAAGGGTACCGCCGCAGGTCTATGCTGATGGGATCTATGTCATTGTAACATTAGGACAGATGAAAATTAAATAATGATAAAGTACGAAAATACATTATAATCGATGCAAAAGTTATCAAAGAATTGAAAGTAAACATATATCCCACTCATACAAAAATAAATCAATGCACATCGATAGGTAACTCAGCACACATCCGCTATATACTTAATTAAGATGACCCAGAATCACTAGTGCCACAGCGAGGATCACAAAACAGAACAGTTGTTACAGACGCTCGATTGTGCTAGTGATTATGGGTCTTGGAGAGACCAGCAGTAGCATAGGTGAAGCGCCGGTAAGCGAGCTTGTGTGACGCCTTTTTTCACAATTTTAACTTGCAGCTTCGAGTATTCAAATTGGCAAAGTCGTGGCCGACACTTAATTTACTCATCTCTATAATGGGTAGGACCATGGGTGCCTTGGGCAACCTGACCTTCGTATTGTGCATCATTATTTTCATATTTGCCGTGATGGGTATGCAACTATTTGGAAAAAATTACGTGGGTAAGTTAATTGGTGGGAGTGTTGCATGATCATTGGTGTTTGGAGGTGTTACCGTGTGACAGTTGGCGGCGGCTGCCTTGCTTCCTCTCAAACTGCGGTCATTCTTTTCCTTGACTTGGTACTATTACTTTAGTAACCTTAGTGGTATGCTCACTATCTTCTGCCTTTCAAGACAGATAGTGAGGTACTTGTGATATACCCAATGAGGAAACGAATAGGCTAGAGCCTTTAATCCTAAATTAATTTATTAAGTCCTTACACATGAAATTGCCGATTTTTAATACTGGCTAATGCGAAGAACGATATTTTACACTTTACATAGTATTCCTAATTCCAATTAATTTATAGTACAGCTATGACATTTTAAAAAGATGTTCATACATTATCCCACCGCTAAATTTCTCAAAAATTGGGCGTTATTTTTTAATACGAGAAAAGAAATGTGTATCCTGTATGACAATCACAAATGTTTGACGTACTGGTTAGACAAAGGGGGCGCAGTCTAACCATGTATCAAACACAAATTGAGTTAAAATAAGCTGACAGTGGCTGTTGCTTTGCCGGCATTGTTCATTACATGTTATTTCGATCTGGTACAACAAACTAGAAGTACTCTAGAATCGCAAATGATGGTGCAGGACAAGCTCGCTGTCAAATAACCGATACTTGTTAACTGCTCTAGTTCAATCCCTATTATACATCAACGGTCGTTCACACACTACATAATAGATTATCTCAAAACTGCAAGAGTCATGAGAGTAAATTCTTCGTCAGCCATCAGACTTTCCTCCAGTGAAGGGTTTTGAAATCCGACATCGTGGTGAAAAACACCTTTAAGGAGTTTATTGATTTCTGTCTCTAGGATTTTTTATAGCAGGAGTATAAACACACTTCTTTTAAATTGGCAAATTGCATCGACAATAATAGCCAGTACTTCGGTTAATTAAGAAATACTTATTATTTTAAAATGTTAGATTTTCCGGCATTGACATAAGTAAGGATTTAATACTCGATGAAATAGTTTGTTTGCATTAATCGATTGAATGTAAAGGTCAGACTGAAATTAGTAGTTTCCAAGTGTGTTTAATTAAAGGGTGGAGTTGATTGTATTCTAATTAAATAATTAAATTTTATGTAAATTCTGTATCAGATAATAAATAACATATATATGTAAATATATATATAGTTTCCTTTACTGACAAAAAGAAACTGGATTTTGTTTTCATAATTATAAAGTAAACCTCCACACTTTAACTAAAAGCTCGCCGCCCTGTTTGATAGTGAGTATTGTGTTGATGTGCGTCACACTGTTGTGCTCATCATTGTCACTAGGCAATTGGCAGCGTTGATGTATCCCTTCCAAGTGAGCTTCAGACCCAAAATGTAATTAACCCTAGACTAAACGGTCCCTTAAAAGGCGCCTCACTTGTGAAACAGTCATTGCCAGCTTTTCTATTCTTACATTTTTATTTACTCCCTCAGCATTTTAATTTAAAACCTAGACTTTATTTTCTTCAGTAAGCTCTTCTTCTATCAGCGCTATTATGTCTTTACTATGTATGACCTACCTATAAGTAAGTACTACCTATGCATGCCTGTACGAAGCCTGACTTCAAGCAGCCGTTTATACGCACAATGATTATGCTTACGTTTAGATGTACAAAAATTTGAATAGTGGCTTATGTTTTCATTATAAAAATTGCTATATTCAATTTATTACTATCTTATATTGTGTCATAATAAAAGTATGTCGCACATTGATTTTATATAACATGTTGTTCTAATGCACAGATTACGTGGATCGTTTCCCTGACGGAGACCTGCCGAGATGGAATTTTACAGATTTCATGCACAGCTTCATGATTGTATTCCGAGTGCTTTGTGGAGAATGGATAGAAAGTATGTGGGATTGTATGCTGGTGGGAGATGTTTCATGTATACCATTCTTCTTAGCTACTGTCGTCATCGGTAATCTTGTAGTACGTATACGAACATATACATTTAATATTCTTATAGCATAACCTTTTGAAGACTTATCTATCCTAACCTTCACGTAGGTAAAAGATGAAATAAGACCCGTTGAATCTACTTCGTGCCCATCTAATTAAGGAATGCATGAGCAAATTTTTTTAATACTGGGTGCTGTTGCAGTTAACAAATCACGAAGTCTCTAGTATGACAGGTAGGAAGCAGAGTTAGCGGATCTTATTTATTCACCTTTCTCCTACGTGAAGCTAGTTAATTATTTAAATGAATTTAAATGAAAAGTTTATCTATATTCTATCATTATAAAATACAAATTTATAGGTACTCAACCTGTTCTTGGCCCTGTTACTGTCCAATTTTGGTTCATCGAGCTTATCGACTCCAACTGCTGACCAAGATACTAACAAAATAGCAGAGGCCTTCAATCGGATATCAAGGTTTACAGACTGGATAAAACGGAATATTGCGGACTTTCTGAAATTGCTAAAAAATAAATTGACCAATCAGATAGCAATACACGCACCCGGTAAGATGTGTACAGTGTACCTAATTGCCAGTGTGATGTGGCATGTAACTGTTATGTGTTTTGATATAATTACTTTGAAAAATGCTATCCCCTCTTCCCAGAGACTTACTGTCGACATGGCTGTCATTTTGAAACATTTAATAGTGCTAAGATTAGCTGGCAATTTATGTACATCGCAAAGGAATCTGGTGTTCTTATGTAAGACAGAACAATTGTGTGTACTCGGAGGTACTTATGTTAAAAGTGAATAAGTTATCAAATAATATTTTCTGGAAAAATACCTAAAGTCTACATAAAACATTTATAGGTATTAGATGTGTTCCAATTGTTATGTAACAATACTTCGGCTAATGTTATCATTATTCCCTTTGTAAATAATGATCCTACCATGTCTCGAACATTTATTATGACCAGTAGTAGTATCATAAATGATTTAAAAAGGCAGCCTCTATAACTTATGTAATGTAATGAGGTACTTGTTTATATGTGTATTTTAAGAATGTTTAGAAGTCAAAGTAAGGGCAACGATGCGCGAAATAGCATATTTCTGATTGTAGACACTTAATGTTGATAGCGCAGAGGGTCATAGGAATCGATTAGCATAAAAAAGGCTGTTTTTTTTCTTACCACAGTTTGAGGGTGGAGGAGGAGGGAACTCTACCTGTGTAGGGGAGTATGACGTAACTAATTTTGATAGATAGTCTGATTTGATTGTGGCAATTCTTTATTAAGCATTCATATAAAGATGAAAAATAAAAAAGGGGGTTATGAAATTAGTTTTTTAACAATGCGAAACATTTACAAATGATATGTCTCACGTGGACCGGCCATAGTTCCTGTTAGTTATCATTAATATGCAGTGCGGCCTACTTACGTCCCTGTGGGCATCTTGCAAATATCATACGCACATGTGTATCTAGAAATATACCACGGCAATAAGCGTTGCAAACTCTACTCTACACTACTCACTAAAATATTTTTTTTATTCTTTAAGTACCCATTATTGATATTTGAGATTACGTTTTACAGCAAAATCTGCGTTAAGTATAATATATGTATTTCTCTGTAAACTATTTCTAAAACTATATATTCGTTTTGTTCATGAATATGAATATACAAATATACAAAACGAACAATCCTAATTACATCCACGTTTACACAATTTGCTGCTTAATTATGACCCAAAGATACAACACAACGATTCCCGAGAGACTTATTATTTAGCTGCAGTCATCTACCTCTATTTTGGCAAATCATTAAATAGGTAAATGTGAAATTGAATTTGGTTCACAAGATAATGATGATATATATATACCTATATAGATATAAAAATACATTGGTCATCATAAAAATCGACTCACACTGTTTTTGTACTATTACCTACTTTTTATGAGGTCATAGATAAGAGGTCTCGAACTATTTTGTTTATCTGATAAGATGTTGACATCTGTATACCATAAATCTTAATGTACTTGAGGGTACTTAAAAAACATTTCAACATTAACTTATCTGATTAGCGATTCGATTGTTTACGTCAGGTTTTAGTTGAGCGTTGATCCTCTGTCAAAACGAAGTTTTAAACTTTGCGCTTGTTAATTCAAGTAATTTTATTGAATAACACTGTTATTGTTATTTTGATTAATTTTGTCTGAAAATTATGGATACCTACTACTGAAGCTGAGGCTGCTCAAGTTGTGGCTTTGCTGCAATAGCACTTAGTCAACGTGTTGTGGCCGATTGAATCTAACGAGTCACATTCGGCGGTTGGGCGAGTTTACCAAAGGTTTCTGGAGACTGGGCAGTATCAAAGACGTCCGGGATCTGGTATACTGCGAGTCACAACTTAAAAGGATGATCGATTTATCGTGACACAGCTCTTAGATATAATAGCTCTTAGAATAGGCACTTTTCTGATAATGGCCTCCATCGACGCTTGCGTGTAGTGCGGGGTGTGGCTATAAGTGACAGTACTGCGAGAAGACTTCGTCAACATAATTTAAGACCACACAAGCCAGCAACGGGACCACAACTGGCCATAACTCATCGACAAGCCAGACTTGCATTTGCGCGGAATCACCTCGTTTGGTCTATAGACCAATGGGCATCAGTTCTCTTTTGCGATGAGAGCCAAATGACTTTATATGGTTTTATTATGGTATGGTGATGGGCGCCGTAATGGCATGAGACGACTAGAAGAACGTTATGCGCAGTGCTATATAAAAGAAACCGTCAGTTATGGTGGGGCGGGATTTCTTCGACTGGGCGCATTGAGCTGGTATATATCAGAAGAGGTGCCCTGACTGTTGCACACAAGATAATGCACGGCCAGTACCGCGCATTGTCACTCAATACTTAAATTAAGTATGCATTCGGGTTATGCAATGGCCAGCAAGAAATCCAGATCTTATCTAATAAATAATCTAACCGTATAGAGCATATGCGTAGTCCAGCCCCCCACAACATCAGGATATCTTGAGACCGCAATCAGGGAAGAATGGAATCGAATTTCTCAAGGAACCATTCAAGCTTTGATAAGGTCATTAAAACAGCGAATGCAGGCAGTCATAAGGGCAAGAGGAGGGATCACAGAATATTGAGTAGAAGTATTTGTTCTCATAACACTTCAAAATAAAAAAATACACAAAGATCGAAACCAACCTAAAGTCAGAGGAAATTACCGATATATCGGTATATTTTTTTATATAAAATGTGAATTTTCTTTATTTTATTAGATTTTTGTGTCTGATTTGTAAAACAAAACAATTTTAATAAATCATTACAACTTTAAAACAAATTGTTTCATGAAATATTCGAAAAAAATAGCTTTTCGGAAAAAATAGAGGTGGATCGATTTTTATGATGATATGATTTTATGTGTAGGTGGTATATTCAGGAAAAATAATATAAAAAATAAATATAAATTTAGAGACTACTCTATCTTGTTGACACAAATTAAATTGTGCACCTGATTTTCTTTTTGAAAAATATTTTCAGTTTATCTTCATATAAACAGTTTTATTTTGAATATACGAGTATGTCTGAAGACAATTGCATAAGCTAAACAATAAAATGATGTCTTCGATTGGTGTTTTGGCATGTTTATTGAGAGTCAATGTAAAACCATATGTAGCATGATTTCTGTATCCAACAACTACTGTCAATCTGTAATTGTCCACATTCGTATACTCTTGTGTGATGTAATGTGTATTTTTATGTATGTGTGTACATAAAGAATATGTAGAAAGCTAAACTAAACGATGCGCCTATGTGAACACTGTGCGTTGCCTGTCCCTAGCTCCAAGAGTAGAAATGACCCTGTATCAAGTGAAGTGTCATGTGTTAGATTTGAATCCTTGTTGGCATACATCTTTTATCGTTACTTTCCATTCATTTCTTTGTTTCACACCTGATACTGTACTTATGGTCACATGCTTTACGTGTGGTCTGACATTATTTGTTGTAGATTTGTGTGTTCGAATTGTTGTTGCATGCAACCGTATCTATACTATATGTTGTGTTATTTGTTCATTAATATTATTATGTTTTATTGGATATTAAATATTTCCATCATGAAATATACATATATCCACTTTATCAGTTCTCATTAAATGTGATTTAGTCATTAATTTATAATAATCGAAGGTTGTTGGCATTTTGTAATACCTATACAAATACTTTTATGTATTTGATATCTCTTATGATCGTTTTATTCAAAATGGTAGTAGTTATTGCATACTACCCTTAACATTCATTTTACTATAATATATAAATACTGAGATATTTCATAAAATCATACTAACAAATTTATTCAAGAAAGGGATTAACCATGAGCCAACGGCCATGTACCTTACTAGTAAATTAATCTGTACTTACACCCGAATTATATGTGCCATTTAAACTACACTTGCAATATAAGACAAATCTTTTAATTATTGACGGAATGCGAAATTGAAATAATTATTTTACGAATCATATTTCATAGTTCCTTTTCAGACGGCGCTGCACAGCTTATATTTGACCTTCATTCCGTACTTTTGGAGCTCAGTAGGTGTATTCACATTGCCTCGAAACACCATATTCCCAATCGAATCGAAAAATGAACTATTGGAATCTGAGTGAAACCTTTCCGAGGCAATGTGTACAGTGTAAATACCCCCACCGTACCTGATGTAAAAACGAGAACCCTATTGTTACGACTCTGCTGTCTGTCATCCATATTTCAAAATACTCGCCGTCTAGTTCCAAACTAAGCAAAGCTATGGAAAACTGATAAACAAACGTTATTTGTAACTCGGTTAAAAAGGGGTTCATCATTCTTTTTCCTCAAATAAATGGTCCAAGTTGAAACTTTTATATAGCAAAGTTTAAGATCAATTTTGTTACAAGATCAAAGAAACTATATTACCTTCTTAAATAAGTTCGATCTTCAGT
Source organism: Pyralis farinalis (assembly GCA_947507595.1). Classification (NCBI taxonomy): domain Eukaryota; kingdom Metazoa; phylum Arthropoda; class Insecta; order Lepidoptera; family Pyralidae; genus Pyralis; species Pyralis farinalis. Next base: position 22,693,111 of record OX382274.1, read on the forward strand.
ATATTGCGTATCCTATCTTACAATAAATACTAAAACAGCAATCCATAATGCAGTTTGTAAGTCGTGACCAAAACAAATAAACTTAATTACTGTTACAACTTGCAATGGATGAACTAGGGCAAAAAAATATATTACGGAGCTCATATCGCGGCGTGACACGCACTGGCCCGGTGATTAAAAATATGGGGGTATAATATTCCTACAAATTCACCTACACTCTTTACATACCTCACTTGCTTCTTCAACATTCATAGCTTGTCTCATGCATACTCGCCTGTTTCTAGGGCTCCTGACATCACCTTCTAATAAAACACGATCAATTTGGTCATGGTAGGTAAGTCTTGGCCTTCCTCGGCTCCTGCATTCTTTCTACATGTCCGAACCAACGGAGCACGGCTCTTCTTATTTTAACACCGACACTCTCTTTCAGATCAATTCTATTTCTGACATCATTATTGCGAACACGATCTACAAGAGTTAGTTAATTTAGTTAATTTTAAGATAATGTATAGAAAATATGTCCATTTTTCTATCCGATTGTTAGCAGTAATAGTCAGTAATAACTATAGATTATAATGCAAGTGTAGTATAAATAAACACAATAATTAAAAATAAAAAGTTACTCATATTTTTCACTTACATTATATGTAAAAAATATGTCACATATCACTAATCAATTCACAAAGCAATTTCGTAACAATGGATTTTTATCTAACATTTAAGTGCATTTACTAAGACAATTTATCATGGTCTGATTTCTATGCTTGGTCGGTGACTACGCTCACGCACGGTGGACACACGCATGTAGGCTTAAAGGCGGCTTTATGTGGCCGCTGTGTCTCTTCAGAGCGGGTCGACAACGAGCTTGAACTTGGCACAGATTTGGACGATGCTGTACTTTACAAAGATAAAAAACTTAAAGATCAAGTAGAAGTAGCTATAGGAGATGGCATGGAATTCACGATACCAGGTACATTTAAAATCAGTATTTATTGCAGATTATGTACAAAAAAAAATAGTGAACCTGTACACAATAGTGTTAGCATTTCGTCATTTTTTTCTAGTTTTTAAGTTGATTCGTGAGGATTTTTTTAGAAACGAAGATAGAGTATTTCTAATATCTACATTAGTAACGTAATGAGTCAATAACGTTTATCACATTTTAGTAAGCAGTAATGTTACAATTTAGTTATAATTTTCAGGTGACAATAAGTACAAAAAAGGAAAAATATTAATGAATAACATTAATGCTAATCATAGAGACAATCGGTTAGACTGCGGCGAACTGAACCATCATGGGTATCCTATACAGGTAATTTGAAGATATACCTAAAATACGAAGTATATTAAACGAGAACAGGCAAAATGATATCTGAGCCCAATACCGGAATCACATTATATTATTAAAAAACTATTATATAACTACGCTACTAATTATGGCAGCTCATTTTAAATACATTACTGTGTAAAAATAGTTATGGCAATTTTCGAATAACATTATCATATGGCAAATTTTCACCCGCCGACCCGACGCACGTTGTTGTAACGAACAAAACATATGTAAATAAAGACATAACAATAGTTGATTGGTAGAATGACAAATTGACTATAAATATATTACATAGTTTATAAATTCAGAAGCATTACGCCGCGGTAAATTAGGTCATAATAAATATATCAGTAGTATTCAGTAACGTCATGTCAATTAAGATATATAGTGGTAAATAAAATCTTGCGAAAATTATGAACCGCTTACTTAATTATTCATAGTTAAATTGTAAGGTTACGTTCTGGAATTAAATTGTGTATCTACGTAAAAATGCTTAAACACATACGCATGAATTATAAAGCCTCGACGGTACAATGGTTTAGAAAAGTTTAGGCCTCCTACGATACGAGCATCATTTTGTCAAAAGCATTTTGAGTAAAAAAGTCGGCCGGTAGTGATTTTGGCATTTAGACAGTTAACTCTACAATCTATAAATATAAAATATTCGAAAATATACGAACTTTTTTTTTCTAGAAATATAACAGTTAACTTACCTATATATCCGCCATAATCTTGTCAGTGAGCGCGAAGTAAACTTATCTATGAATTAAACTTTCAGGATGATGACACAATAAGTCAAAAATCCTATGGTAGTCATAAGATTAGGTCATTCAAAGATGAAAGCCATAAAGGATCAGCAGATACCATAGATGGAGAAGAGAAAAAAGACGCTAGTAAAGAAGAATTGGGTTTAGAAGAAGGTCAGTAAATTTATATAGTAATATAGGTATGTAATAATAATTGGTATATGTCGAAATCATGATTCTTTCAGAAATGATAGAAGAAGAAGAGGAAGGCAAATTAGACGGCATCTTAGGAAAGCAAGATATTGTTGTAGCAGCAGATGAGGATGTGGTAGATGATACGCCCGCGGACTGTTGTCCTGAGCCGTGCTATTTAAAATTCCCTTTCCTTGCGGGAGACGATGAATCACCGTTCTGGCAAGGTTGGGGCATGCTGAGACTGAAGACATTCAAACTTATAGAGAATACATACTTCGAAACGGCTGTGATTACTATGATTTTGCTCAGTAGTTTGGCATTGGTATGTATAAGTGTAATTTTTGTATCTTTTCTAACAGATTCGATTGATATATGAATATAATAAATGTAAAATTTCCTTTATTAGGCATTAGAAGATGTACATTTACCTCATCGACCGATACTTCAAGACATTCTGTATTATATGGACCGCATTTTTACCGTAATCTTCTTCATCGAGATGTTGATCAAGTGGCTTGCACTCGGCTTTCAGAAATATTTTACGAATGCTTGGTGTTGGCTCGATTTCATCATTGTTATGGTAATTACTCCAGACATTTTATTACTCGAAATTATATGGAAACCACTAACAGTTTTTTTCAGGGTAATTTATTATCTATATTCAAATAAAAATCTCATATAGAGAAATAGTCCCACTTGTATGTCATACCTACATATTTGCTAAACTCATATAGTGAAAGTAGAAAAATAACAAAAAATAACATTGACGATAACTTTATAAGACTCTGCATTTACTTTAATTAAGTATGAAATAATAAATTGACGAGTAATGTGACATCAGTTGTCGCTCGTAAACCACGGGGCGGTGATGGCGGGCGCGGATGACATCCCAGCGTTCCGTTCGATGCGAACGTTACGTGCTCTGCGCCCGCTCCGGGCTGTCTCCAGATGGGAGGGCATGCGCGTGAGTACGCGCCGTCATCATCGAAGCACTGACGCTATCAGTGTCGGATATGTCGTGCTGCTCATTAACCGCTGGCTTTAATATTGTGGAGATAAAGCTTCGCACTTTCTTGTCGCCATTTAATCGATACTCGATAAGGCTTGCTGTTGATGGGCAGCGCGACTAGAAAGCGTGTAGCTTTGTTTGTTCGATGTCTATCGGAGCGGAGACTCCGATTGGTCTCACTTCGCTGCCTCAAGCTCTCGATGTCGTGATATTGTTTGTCTGTGGATACTGCTTCTATGTATCTCTCTAACCCACGACTCCTGCTACTTGTCAAGTTCTAACCTCACTCGGAATCCCAATCTTTAAATGCATGTCAGGACACGATCTCTTATTTATGCTATCGTATTATATGGTGCCGTTTTCAAATAAAATGGCATATTATGTTGTTTAATTCAATGAAATGTATCAAATTAATCATTGAATAGATTGTTATGGCATGTATGTACTATAAATTGTAAAAATAGAGGTACTAGCTAAGTGCCTAGCTTATTTTACAAAAATAATATGGGACGGTACATTCCATGCGTTCCATATTTAGTAGTGTAGGTGAAATAATTTTATGGTCTCTATGTCATTTCTAAGAATAATTTCGCATTATTGAAATGGCATTCAATAGATTTTATTTTTTATTGTTGTCGTATAAAAAAATCTATCGCAACTAAGGAAACCTCAATAATAATTGTAGAGATACTTAGTAGATTATTGGAAATGAAGAACTCATTGTTTCTAGTTTCGAATTCTTCAGAAGTCTATTCTTCTTTTCTATTTAGGTGTTGCAGTGAGGATTGCTTGTCTTCTTCAATTCAAATATACAGCTAAATATTGTTATACCAGCAGATGGATGGAAATATAATATACTTTTGTTTATATGTAATAATCTCAAATAATGTCACTCATCAAAAAAAGGTCGACTCTAGTCGATTAGTGTCTCATAATCTCTCATACAGATTGTCAAATGACGAACGTTAATTTTATCAGGTCTCGCTAATAAACTTCGTAGCGGCGCTTTGTGGCGCTGGTGGCATTCAGGCGTTCAAAACGATGAGAACGCTTCGTGCACTGCGGCCGCTCAGGGCCATGAGCCGCATGCAGGGTATGAGGGTATGTACCTTCCTGCCTCGCGAGCTCAATTCTCTTATCACTTACACCCAATAACCTCACAATTACACGTTTAACATCTGTAGTCTATTTTTCATTAACAGTCATTAACTTTTCATTAACAAATCAATCAGTAAACTCAACTAGCTCTTCACTTCTGTAATCTTTGCATCAATCATTTGGTCTTATTTGTTTAAAAAACTATTTTTCTGAAGATGTTACATGATTTTTTATTCATTGACAGTAGTCGATTATTGGTACATAATTAGCAACTCATTTGAAATCGTCGATGGCACCCTTGAATGGCTTAGTATCATGACAAACAGTAACATCCTTTTATATAATGTCGGGTCGGTTAAATGGAACTCATTGGCAGAAACATTCATTGTCATATTTTGATACTATATTTCTCTTATCTTTTTCGTTCTTAACTAGTTTAGCGAGAAATGTTTTAGTTTTTAATTGGTACCTTAATTTAGATTTTGCACTTAGATTTTCTTACCTGTTAGTCTTCATAAGATCTATTTTAGATCGCATGTGTTTATATTCTCTTATTGGATGGTTTTAATATTAATCTAATTGGTGAGTTGAAGTTAAAGGCCTCTTTGTTGTATATTCGTACTAGATGTTGCTTTATATCCAAATATTTAAGCATGTAATGTAGATATCACCTTTATAAATTTATTTTTTTGCCTGCTTAAAAATATTGTAAGTCTTCTGTAATAAAAATAATTGTATGTAATTAAAACACTTTGAAAAACAGTAAGTATTATTAAAATTGAAGTTTATGTGTAAAAGTAACAATGAATCTAGTTGCTTTCTATGTCTGCAATAATGTATACTCTAATTAATAAATACCAACAAAGCCTAGTAATTTAATTGTTGGACATGATTAGCCACATATCCCAAATGTATATAAATATATGCCGTATAAGCCTAAAATTATTAATGGTTAAGGCAGAGACGCCTAATAAATCAGCTGCATTTTACTCATTACTATATCCCAAAATTTAAAATTTATCTTACAAATTACATATGATATATGATTTTAATTGTCTATTATGCTCCCAGGTGGTAGTAAACGCACTGGTACAGGCTATTCCATCAATCTTCAACGTGCTGCTTGTGTGTCTCATTTTCTGGCTGATATTTGCCATCATGGGAGTTCAACTATTTGCTGGAAAGTACTTCAAGGTACCATAAGATGTAAATCTTCGAAAATAACATAAATATTTGCTGTAATAATTACATCCTGATTCAAATCTTTATTTTTAAACTTTTCAGTGTGTCGACTTAAACCACACAACTTTGAGCCATGAAATTATTCCGGATAGAAATGCCTGTATTTTGGAAAACTACACGTGGGAAAATTCGCCAATGAACTTTGATCACGTGGGCAAGGCTTATTTGTGTTTATTTCAAGTGGCTACCTTCAAGGGTTGGATACAAATAATGAACGACGCTATAGATTCCAGAGAGGTAAAATGTTTAATTATTCGTATTTACTTCCACTATCATCCACAGTGAGTGTTTCTTTACTTGACGAACTATTCGTTTCTGTTTCAGGTGGGTAGACAGCCGATCAGAGAGACCAACATCTATATGTATCTGTACTTTGTATTTTTCATCATATTTGGCTCGTTCTTCACTCTTAACCTATTCATCGGTGTGATCATCGACAATTTCAATGAACAGAAAAAGAAAGCAGGCGGTAGTCTCGAAATGTTCATGACTGAAGATCAGAAGAAATACTACAATGCCATGAAGAAAATGGGATCTAAGAAACCTTTAAAAGCGATACCGAGACCAAAAGTAAGGCACGCGAATTGCCTTTTAAGGTTTTAGTTCCTACAATTGGCTAGGTTAAATTAATTACTTAATATTGTTTTCTTGCAGTGGCGTCCGCAAGCAATAGTTTTCGAAATAGTAACCGACAAGAAATTTGATATGATAATCATGTTGTTCATTGGCTTTAACATGTTGACCATGACACTTGATCATTACCAGCAATCGGACACGTTTAGCAACGTCCTCGACTATCTCAATATGATATTCATTGTAATATTTAGTTCAGAGTGCCTATTAAAAATATTCGCTTTACGATACCATTACTTTGTCGAGCCTTGGAATTTGTTCGATTTCGTCGTCGTCATGTTTTCTATTCTTAGTAAGTATATGTTTTATTTTTTATATCATACCAGTTTACTATTTCATGAAAGTGTAAGCCAATTGTCTTTTTTATTTTCAGGTTTGGTTTTGAGTGATATTATAGAAAAATATTTTGTATCGCCCACTCTTTTGAGAGTGGTAAGAGTAGCCAAGGTTGGTCGTGTCCTTCGACTGGTCAAGGGCGCTAAGGGCATCCGAACATTATTGTTTGCGTTAGCTATGTCACTGCCAGCCCTTTTCAATATTTGCCTGCTACTGTTCCTTGTAATGTTTATCTTTGCCATATTTGGCATGTCGTTCTTCATGCACGTAAAGGACAAAGGTGGACTCGACGACGTGTATAATTTCAAAACGTTCGTGCAGAGTATGATCCTACTATTCCAGGTACGTCAAAATTAAAACAAGTAAACATTAATAGATCTTTTACATATATTTTTTGAAATACTAAATGTCATTTCAATGTTTGCCAGATGTCGACTTCCGCCGGATGGGACGGCGTATTGGATGGCATCATAAACGAGGAAGAGTGTGACCTGCCAGATAACGAACGTGGCTCGCCAGGCAACTGCGGGTCCGCGACCATCGGCATCACCTACCTCCTCTCATACTTAGTTATCTCTTTCCTTATCGTCATCAACATGTATATCGCTGTCATTCTCGAGAATTACTCACAGGTAAACTAACATTATTTATACGTCACACACACTACGTGTGAAGGAATTGTTTCTTAACACCGTTTATTGTAAAAAAGTTTGATATTTGTTTATTTTGTCCTACTAACTACAAAAAATAATAATTTATTCTTATTTATTCTGATGTTTAATTTCAGGCGACAGAAGATGTGCAAGAAGGACTAACAGACGATGACTACGACATGTACTATGAGATTTGGCAGCGGTTCGATCCGGATGGGACGCAATACATTCGTTACGACCAACTGTCCGACTTCCTGGACGTGCTCGAACCGCCACTACAGATCCACAAACCCAACAAGTACAAAATTATATCCATGGACATACCGATATGCCGCGGCGACATGATGTTCTGTGTGGACATTCTCGATGCGCTCACCAAGGACTTCTTCGCCCGGAAGGGCAACCCGATCGAAGATCCTGGAGATTTAGAAGTCGGGCGGCCCGACGAAGCCGGCTACGAGCCAGTGTCGTCGACGCTGTGGCGGCAGCGCGAGGAGTACTGCGCGCGGTTGATACAGCACGCGTGGCGGCGACATCGGCGCGCGCATGACGAGTCGGGCGGCGAGGAGGCGGGCGGCGGTAGCGCGAGCGACGCCGGTGCGGCCACGGCTGTGCTGCTGGATGCCGTGACGCCCAACGGGCACCGCGTGGTGCTACAGGCGGCGGGAGCGGCGCCGCGCCCTCCTGAGCCCGCGCCGCCGCCTGCGCCCGTCTGACCCGCGCTGGCGCTCGCGCTGCTGCCCGCGCTAGTCGACGACGCGCCGCTGCCGCTGCCCGCACCGCTGCCCGAGCTCCTGAGCCCACCCAAGCGCACTTAATTATTTTTTACGCTAGACGTTTCGCATTGTACATAATGTAGTGTGACGGCAGACGCGGGCGAGCGACGCGACGCGCGCTGGCGCGACCTGCTGCGCGTCCGCGCCCTTTATTCGTGGACGTTATTCTTTCGCGTTTAGAGACGTTCGAGGTGATAACTGGAGTGTTTTATATTCGCGTGGCCGAGCTTTTAAGACTGTTGTTTTGCGACCGATGTTCGCGCGTTCACCGTGTTTTATCGTTCCGATTCATTTTTTGAGTTGTCGCATAGACCCTGGTGAGAAACCGGTCGATCGGAGAAAGTATTGTTTAGCGATCGTGTCGTTTTTTTTTCGTCACTAGTGATTTAATATAAGGTATCGATAAAAATGAGGAAACTGTAAAAGCTTATTTTTGTATTCGATGAATATCACTGTCTATCTGTAAATTCTAAATCAGAACATTATTAAGGTTATGAGATTGATGATTATTATTAATATAAAGAAAGATTGTAAGATATCATTTTCCTTCCCCGAAATGGTGTCGAACAATAGCATGTACTGTATTGGCATGTAAAAATGCGTCGAAGACGGAAGTCGCTCGCTGCTCTGCACTCCGTTTGTCAATTCGTTCGTTCTGAAGGTGTACATATAAGTATATGAGCAGGCAGTCCTGCCACTCTGCTACGAAGCGGCGCCGGGCAGGCGGCAAGCGAGCGACACCCGTCTGCGGCGGCGGCGCCGGAGCGCGACACGAAGTGACATTTGCTTTGTTACGTTATGCTTGACGTTGTCGTGCGACGCGACGGAGCACCTCACAGCCAGCAGTCGATGTAGCACTTTGCGAGTTTATTTAATTTTACGAGCATTGAACGTCTTCAACATGTCCGTCGCATTCGGACGTTACTAGTATAATCGTATCTAATAACGCTTAGACAAGCAATGGCTACGCCGATTCATATCAATTTTGTCCGTATAGTTTTTTATAGTTCCAATTTATAAGCCTCTCACTATAATACCGCAACGATGCTTCGTCTTCGTATTCATTATGAAGTCGGTTCGCCGTCGGTTTCCTCGAAGTTAAGGAAGTTTAGAAAATTTTTGCAAAGTTATCTATGTAAGCTTACAATTCAGCTGTGAAATCGGTACCAGAATTCACTTCCGTCCTAATTCAGTACGCATCATAGGAATCGAGCCATTTTATGTAACGCGCACTTTCCACGTACCTAGTTAATGTAATTTTCCTTCCCCTGAATTACATTAGCTGCGGGCGGGGGTAGCGGCGCCGGCCTTCCCCCCGGCGTAGCCCTATCCCGCCCCCACTATATCACTTAAAGAGGATCGCTAGAACAACTTAATAGATACGCAGCATTCTTACACAATTTATCAAATGTACGAACGTTAGTCTTAGATAATGTCTTAAAGTCGTCTAGCTGGGTAGAAAATGCCAGAAGAAAGTAAGCCGTGTATTATATTTTTAGCGCCTAGGTAAAATTGTTACCTACATGATACCTACTAGATCTTAGGTAGAATGGTACCACCCACCCAGTTAAGAAATATAAGAGAACGGCTGTTAGCAATAAGATTATAGATAAGGTACGTAGATAACGTACCGCAGTGGTGAAATGTTAGACAATTACACCCCTGTGAGTGTTTTGGTACCATCACTCTTCCGAACTAGTCCGTTTATACAATTTTAGAAGCTGTGCTAGTACGTAACAATTTGTTGACTAGGTGCATACAAGTTAACCTAACGATCCTCTTTGAAGCGAGAAGTCTTATTTTATAATTGCGAGCGGGCTGGAACTGCTTCGATGAATTTTGCTGTTGCAGACTATTATATTGTAACATTTTACAACCGATTCGGCTACATGATTGACATCACTGTAATTAGCAATAAGATTATTTATATACCTAAGAGATCGAACGTCCCTTACCGAGTAAGGTAGATTATTGAAGTATTTTTATTTTTCGATTGACATCTCTCTAGATAGATGGAACTAGCGCCGTTGTGATGCCGTAGGTCACGAGCCGTTTGCCGCGTCGAACACTGGATGGCTCATGAGTGTTGGGTTTTGTGTCAGTATTGTCTCTTCTAGCACAACAAACTCATTAAAATTTTGTAATTTGTCTTTGGAAATGATCAATTGTCTACTGCTCTGTAAATATGGGAGCTTATCGCCGGGTAGATCCCAAACGCACGTCGCAACACATAATTTATCATATTGTGTCTACTGTCTATTGTTATCAGCGAGTAACGCAGCAATACATATTATGCTTGAAGCAATAACGTAACGTGTGCTCGACGAAGGTTCTGCTTTTCATCGTACGGAATATGTCACCGAATAGTTGTGTGGAGGTTGTTTTTAATTCGTTTACGTGCATTTAACATGAAAGTTATGAAGTCCCAGACAATCTAAGTGTTGCAAAACTTTAAAGAATCAGTGTATCTTAACTAAAATGAGACGCTTACTGTTTTGCACATATTTTGCAATAACTATGGTTACAGTTAATGATTATGTAGATAATTTTATAAAGTAAATTGTGCGAGGTGTACGCAAGCGAGCTTCCCCATCGCTTGCGCATGCTACGCTCATGCGTTGGTTCGTTTGATTCAAAAACTTACCAGGAAGTTATTGTTTTCAGAACCTCTGTTGAGAGCGACTTAAGCACCATAGTTTGAGTTTTATTTAGGCAATTCCTGCCCATGCTCTAAGATATATTGAGAAATAATGAAATGAATTTAGAAACAAAATATGCAAACATCAATTAATGCAACTATGTACCTACTTACTTTTTGAAACTTGTAAAAATCACTTGTAAAGTTCAAAATTGTCTAATCTTATTGCTCGAAATAAAACTCAAACTAAACGTTCAATGCGGGCTCAAGGCGCCTTAGATTGAACGCATGACAAACGGTCGGTGATTTAAACTTTATTTGGTCAAACCAAACGTTTTACCTACTACCTATTAGGCATGTTTGCACAAAGAAGTTGTGTTTAATTAAGTTTAGACAATAAGTTATGATATCGTTGTATTGTTTCTTTGACTATACTTATGACAAAAAAGTGAGTTCAGTTTGCTGAGTGATAGAGGTTTAATTGAGTATTTATTATATATATTGTTGAAGTTTGTACAAAATAAATTAAGTAAACGATAAAATATAGAACTTGACTGCTTTAGTACATGTTTTTTATTTCTAATTAGCTGCCGCCCGAGGCCGACACATTAATACCAAACTATGTAAAATTAACTGGTTAATATTTACCTAATGCAAACGGTATTATGTCCATACAAATGTCTCCTTTTTGGATAATTAATGTTACTAGATCTTCCCTACGCTTAGCTTCTTTCCATAAATGAATTTATTATAGGCACCTTTTAAATTTGCTAAAATTAAATTTGGACGTTTTCGAAGAACTTCAAGACCAATATGATATCAATATAATTTAATCCTACTATTATAAATGTGAAAGTATAGATGTTTGGATGTTTGTTCCGTTTTCACGCCTCAACGCGTGAACGGATTTGGATGAAAATTGGTAGGCAGATAGATAAGGTAGTGGATTAACACATTGGCTACTTTTTATGCCGGTAATATGGTCCCGTACTAAATATGGATGTTTTATTTCGCTTTCACGTATCAGCGGCTATTCATCTACTTACTACTTCCCACAGGGACACCGCATTTCATCTACTTACTACTATCGTGGGATAAAAAGGCTACTTTTTATCCCGGTGCGGAGATGTTTTCCTGTGGGATGACCTCTTGGCGAAGACTCTGCTTTATATATGGGTTGCTCCCGAGTTTGGAGCGCCCAAAATTTGCATGTGCTCGCCGAAAGTAATCGGTCATAATATCGTCTACAGAAGCATATTGTAATTGAAATGTGAAGTTGCTTAGGATTATTATATCAACTATGATGATTGTATTAACGGCTGAAAAGATTTGATTTTTTATTCCGGAAACATTTATAACTCCTGTAAGAATAGCTATTTTTGTATAGAGATTGTTTATGTGACGCATAAATTGATAAGTTAAAACATGTGTCGCTTTTATTCCGGGCAAATACATGGCTCCTGTGGAATAAATCGAGAGTGTAGAGAATCGTAGAATTCGAGTCATAAAGTCCAAATGTCTTAGAGGGGTTCTTACTATTATGAATGTAAAAGTGCATTTATTTGGCGATTACTCCTTTTTTCAAATCGAAACGGAGCGACGCATTGATATGTTTATTTTTGTATGGAGATTTATTTTGCATGAAGGGTCCGACAGTGACATTTGCTACTTTTTACTACGGGAAAATATCTTACACCAACAAGAAAACACGCCTTGTTTCCCTTTGACCACGCGGGCGAAGACGCGGGTAACAGCTAGTATTTCATAATGATTATAATTAGTTCAATTTCATCATACAAAGTGCCAGACATTTTAAAATAAAATATGAAGCAATATTATCGTTAGTGGGTTTCTCTTTGTATTTATATTTTTAATACCTTTCTTTTAGATTTTACATGAGTGTAAATATTATCTAATATTGACATGATGCAGGATGAAATCGTATTGATAAATAAGTATTTTTACACTGCCAATTTCATAAAATTAGTGGTCATCTGTCATTCTGAAATAGGTAGTACCAATATATTGAATATATGTCAATATTTTAAAAATAATTTTGTTATAAAGTCACGGTAGATATATTATTTTATTCAATTACTAGCTATCCGCCCGGCTTCGCACGGGTGTTATAATCGTTACCAAACTTCACAGGATCACCTGCTGGGCTAACCTGAAGATTCACTGAAAATTTCATCAAAATCTGCCCAGCCGTTTTTGAGTCCATAGAGGACATACAGACAAACATTCATTTTTATATATAAGGTGTTTCTTTTTTAAATGCCTGAACTTCAATGGGAGAAAGAATATCGTTTATTTGTTACGATAGACAAGAAACTTCGTGTCCTGGCATCGTTAAAAAAGTTTGAGAAATCAAATAAATAAAGTGCCTACTTGGTTCATGGTGCATAATGATTGCCCCGCCATCATTTGTTAATAATTCAGTTTGATGGGGTCGATGCGCGGGTCAGTTTAATCGTACACGCCATTTACGCAGCGACGACCACCGCCTGTCTCGAGTTCCTGACTCAGTACAGTAAAGTACTCGTACGATATCTTCATACATACGCACCGAACGCGGTTTGTATGGGTGCACGCCCGTACGTATGCGTCGTCGCACGCAACACTGACAAAATTTATCGCTGCTAAATGTGCGCCAGTCCTGCGTAGCTACGCCGTGCGTAATATCGCCCGCGCCCACGCCCGCACCGCCGCCGCTGCGCTTCCGCTCGTAATACTCATAATTTGCACGTGTACGTGTACTTTAAATACAAATTCGTAAAGATGGCTAAAAAAAGAAAATTGTTTCTGTATCAAATGTGTAATTTTGTTAAAAAATCATAAATTTTACTACAGAAAAAGTATTTTAATGCCTATCATTTTAGGCTACTGTAAAAATATTAAATTTCCGAATATAAAGATTTTGATAAGTGTAGTTAATGAAAAAGAAAAAATAGTTCAGTGCAAAAAAAATGGGTGCGTGTACTTATGTACGCGCGTGAGACTTCTCTGGCATCATTAAATAACAAATCCCTGGAGGCATGTGTTCATGCGAGTGAGTGACGTTACCACCTCACAGGCAACTGCAGCCAAATAACAATTCCCTGGAGGGTTGTTGTGTTCATGCGAGTGAGTGACGTTACTTATTACCTCACGGAAAACTGCAGTCATATAACAATTCCCTAGAGAATTGTTATGTTCCTGCGTGTAAGTGAGGTCAAGGGTAGTGTGTAAAGTAGGTATACCATAGTAAAATCAAATAATTAGCCCGACTCGAGCCCCGAGCGAACGATAATAGCCTAAACACGTAGGGATGTCGCTTATAGTTTATACAATCGTCAAAAATGCATATTCCTATATACAAAACAATTTTCCCCTGTAGGGGAATCATCAGGGATCTACGAGTATAATACAAAGTTTTTATAATTATTTTTTGTACATAGACCAGGAGCTGACTACATTTTTTCATTACCTACGTTTGTTTGTTTGTTCCTTCTAACTAACTAACTTCCCCAGCTTTGATGCGCCCTACCTCTCTTAAAAGATCCAGACCAAGATAAACAGACATGTTCATGCACACAAATGTTTGCCTTGTGAGGGAATCAAACCCACGAGCGTTGGTGTCAAAGTCGCGTCATTCACGACTGAGCCACCGAGGAGACTGCTAATGAACGCACCGTACGTTTTGGTTTAAACGCCTTTGTAACGGAACGGAAACTTCGACTCTGCCACACAGGTGAATAACGCCGAATTGAAGGAGAAGGCGGAAGCCGATCTGAGTCAAACTAGCATTTTAACCACGAGTTAGCGGTTTGGTTCAACGTTACCTTACCTACAATATTGGCTCATTTGCATCAAATAAATAAGATAAAAAATATGAAAAATGGGTGCCTCATGATTTGAGTGATCTGCAGAAAGAAACGCGTGTTGAAACTTGTATTGCCTTGTTAAATCGGTACAAAAATAAAGAAATATTGGATCGAATTGCGACATCTGACAAAAAGTAGATTCTTTACGAGAACCGTAAGCGAAAAATGCAATGGCTGAGCCCAGCTCAAACACCGCAACAGCAAAAAAGAAATGCTTATCAATAAAAAGGTAATGGTAACTATTTAGTGGTCTCTTCATGGCGTTATTCACTATAGGTTTCTCAGGTCTGGTCAAGCAATAACAGCAGATGTTTACTGTGCCTAACTTCGAACAATGATGGCGAAACTGGCAGTGAAACAGCCCCGACTAGTGAATCGATTTTCACCATTATTGCTCCATGATAAGGCAAGACCATTGTAACTCTACAGGAGCTGCAATTAGAAACCATAGGTCATCTTCCGTACTCGCCAGACCTTGCTCCAACTGACTACCATTTTTTTCGTGATTTGGACAATTTTCTACGTACTCGTATTAAAAAAATTTCATCCCGAGAGGCAGTACGCTCTTTGTCTTTGTCACACTGTTTGTCGTATCTAGTACAATATCCTTCACCGCTCCTTCTGGATACATTCACGGATACAACCTTCACTATAACCACTGACAATTGGAAATGTTCTTTGGTGTAGCGTTAATTCGTAGCATATAGAGGCATACAAGCATACGACCTACCTGATGCAAATTGGTTACCGGAGCCTATGAACGCTTGCAATACAGGAAGTATCGCATGCGCGTTGCCTCCCCTACTGGTTGTCACAGCAACTCCTTCTTATAGTTCTTCTTAATATACAGTTTGATGATCACATAGTCCCTATTTCTTCAACATTTTTTGATTTAGGATTTATTATTATTGACCAAACCCTGCCATGAGCTTGCAAATCAATGAAGACAGCCAAAGAATTTCCACGTCTCTCCATTCATTTCGATGACTATGATTCTTTATTTAGAAACGAAGATGTTGTTGGCTGATTCCGTTCTCCTTCCTTTGCTTGATTAAGCAGATGTCTTGTATCTGAACCCTTCCGAAGAACTATTAGATAAGTTGGAATGACTACACAACTTATGTATTCGATTCATCCTTGGACTGCGCAAATACGATTACTTTTCGGAGTATTGTAGACATTTCAAATGGCTAACCATCAGGAAGGTTCACATTCTCAGTTTACTTTTCAATGTTTTGTTACCTATAAAAGACATTTCATCTTCGTGACGTGGACAATCGATTGTGTTCCTGTGGTACCCTTGTTCTCGATATATCGAATAAGAAAACAAATTCGCACATGCTATTTTTTTTTTAATTTTAAATACGTAAATCATTGGAATTCAATTTATCTAAAAATAATAATGGCGCCTCCCTCCATTGATTCCTTCAAAAATCAGAGTCCATAAAATTTTACTGCTGATTTGTGAGCATTTATAGATGCCTGAATATGGTTATATATATATATATATATATATATATATATATATATCTTCACGCCAGGTCTCTTGCAGAGTAGCCAGAGTCAACCGAGCGCCAATAGACGCGGTCCTTACCACCTCACTCTTACGCTTCTTTAACATGCATAACATATTTGATATATTTTACTTTAAAATGTTTATATATATTTTTTATATTATGTCTAGATAAAATGAATTATGACTTTCCTATAACCAATACATATTCTGCTGTCAATTGCTCTATGTCAGGGGTTCCCAAACTTTTTCAGTTCGCGGCGCACTTACAGGTTTAATATTTTGAATCGGCGCACCGTAGTCGTTAGTACTCGAAAGAAGGTACAAGGATACTAGGTAGATAGACACAAACATTAAAACATCCACAATATGAAGCTGAGTTTTATATTTTCATTATAAAATTAGAAAAATAGGATATAAAATGCAATGACAACTTAATCAATGTGAGATGTGAGCTTGGTGATCTCCACACATTTTTCAAAGCGCGTGATGTTTGCCCCGCATAAATAAGATGTTGCAAGGGAATGAGAATTCTTAATGCTTTTGAACTTAAAGTTGGGTATTCATTTTGGACCGATATCTAAAACGCTACCAAATTGGAACACATGAATCTTATTTTTAGGCTGCTGTCGCGAGAGTTCAATAAGACTCTCTTCTTCTTACGAAGAGAATTCTGGTGGAGCTTGTGCATGGAAAGGATCTTGGATCGACGCATATTTTTCTTGTTTGATTCGATTCGCTTTGAATTATTTATTTTGTAGGCGCGAATACTTCACTTTCGTTTCCAGGCAATGATAACAAGGACGTCTCACGGCGCTCCTCTATACTCTCTACAGTGCACACTTTGGGAACCCCTGCTCTAGGTTGATTGGAAGAGATCTCTTTTAGGCACAAGTCCACCTTGTACCACTAGTTTTAATTACATTGTAATTTATTTTCAATTTAACGTACAATAAAGATATCACAATAATAACAGCGGCTCCTTAGAAGCTTACTGATAACCACTTACACGCAGGTGTAAGTGAGGTTACCAGGAAGCTCCTAAGGAAACACAGCAATTCTTCATGGAGTTTATGTTATATGGATACGGTTTTCTGTAAGGTGTACGCACTTTAACAGGCGGGCTACTTTGCTGCGCCCTATCTCTCTTAGAAACACCCAGATCACGACAAACAAGCACGTTGATGCACTAAAATATTTGTCTTGTATGGGAGGGGAATCGAAGGAACAACATTGGTGTTTAAGTAGCCATTCCTTACCATTTGACCACTGAACTCGTCAATTTGTCAGAAACACCTCAATAAAAATGGAACTGCAAGTTGGATAAATGGCCCAAACTGTATCTATAACTGCTGCACTAGGTCGGTAGAACACACTCTTGCACACAGGCTGCGCAACTTATGGAATACCTATCGAATATTTGATAAGCTCTAAAGCCCTAAAACCGCTGTGTTGTTTGAGATAGGCAGCATTTTGTTTCCGTCCAATCTCCATCACCTCTAGAATCTAATAGAAAAGTTACAGTAGAGAGGTAAGCACATATAAGTATGTAATTGAAACATCATTGTCTATTTTTATGTATGTTTTTATTTATTTATACAAAACAATTACTATACATTTTAATAATTACAGAGTTTCCTTGAAGTGTTTCAATACCTACTGTCTTAACTACGATGTTATAGAAGAAAACAATAGTCTTTATTCACTTGAACAATTTTGAGATTAAAATTATTAGTAGTATGTGTTCCAAACCGTTGACTGCAGCCTGCAAAACAACATCATTAATATATAACACATAACTTAGATTATTATTATCTCAGCTATATCGGATACTTTGTTGTTTAGTGTATACAAAATACATATACAATGGGCAATACAATACAACGCTGTAGTCCCTTGTTTGTATCCCATGCGGGATACTGCAAAAAGCCGTTAATATTTTTCCGATCAATAGGCTACGGTAAATGCTTACCATCGGGCTGGCCAACGTATTGACATAAAAAATGACATACAAGGAGCTTGATGACGTCGTTGCGCGTGTTAGTCTAATCAAATAAAGCTACTTTGACAAAAACCTGACAATGATATTTATCACTCCAGTTCTAGGTGACGTTGATAGATGACAGCCAGTACAATCGTATTAGCTTAACAGTTGCCTTCAGGTGGTTTGTAAACACTGACCTTAGCCATTTAATGTACGTAAAGACTGAGTGGCTCTAATAAAAATCTGAAAATTGATGATACCAACATTTTGTAGGTTTTGATAAAATTGTATTACAGAATAACGCAATTTGTTAACGAAATAAAAAACAGAATAGTTTTAAGAGTGTCCCTCAATATCTGGAAAAATGCATCAATTTTATTAAGTCATATGATAATAATAGTATAAACCCATCATCGAAAATCGAGCGGAATTAGCTTATAAACTAAAATTTGTCTCTCAATTGGAAGGAAGGATCTGGAAGGATCCCTCGAAATTGACGCTTTTGTCCTAGGTGTTTGTCATTGTGTTTTTTTTTTAAATATCCAAATCCACCACGGTACTAAAGCAGTTAAGTTTGAATCGCAACAAATCTCCAATGTGTGGTTATTTATTCCGCATAATTTTTGATGGCATGTGACATAACTATACCGAGGATGAGTCTTTTGGTGTCACGGTACCATGCTTAATTAATTAATATGTTACTTCTAATAATATGTATGTCGTGCCTTAGATAAATTATTTTTTAACAAGTTAAAAAATAACATCTTCTTGTTCAGTTTTGAAAACAAACGCTAAAACACTGCACTACAAATCGCTTCGCTTGTAATTGTCCTCCCTTTTACAAAGGTAATCGATTAACAAGATGCCTTACACATCCCAAAACATGCTGACCATGGCCTTTCCGGCAGACTTATTTATTTATTTGTAATCAACAGCGTTTACATTACACTTATGATTAAAACATTTAAGTTAACAAATCAGGCCAAAACAGGATTACACAATATATTATTAAACAAAACAAAAAATTACGTACTAACAGATTATAGTCACAATAATTGCCTATTGAGTATTGTACAAGAGTACAGTATCATAAATGTATATAACATAATGTACCCATTTTTAATAGTTTGTAAGAGAAGATATTATAATCATGCATGCATAAAGATAATATAAGTACCCACACAAATGTAATAACTTAAATTTTCGTCAGAGGAACTAGCAACTAATTATAAATTACTTAGGTTTACTTGGTGCATTTTTGATATCTCATTTTTTAATGTATTTCTAGATAATTGGAACAAGTCTAAATTAGAATACAATTTATTATAATTATTAGCCATGCGACACAGTACGGAGTTTTGTGTATAGTTGGTATTTACACGTGGAACGTAAAATAAGGGCGTGTGGCGAGTGTGTCTCGAGGGTACTCCGAAGTATATTTCTTTTAGAAGTTCAGGACAGTCAATTTGTCCAGTGATTATTCCCTGCAAGACTATCAAATCATATTGACGACGACTGAGCTCTAAACTCGGTGGTGAATGCAAGCGTCCGCATAAGATTAAAAATTTTTTAATTGCTTATAAGACAAAAATTTTAGAAATCGCTCTTGAATAGATTCTATTCTCTGAATATGCGTTATATATTGAGGTGACCAGACACTACAAGCATACCTACTCAAAGTTACTCCGGACGTAGGTAAAATATAACAGTTTTATGCATTCAGTGCTTTTGAAGTCTTGGCAAACACGTTTTATGAAACCGAGCTGCTTATATGCTTTACTGACCATCATCTCAATACGATCTGTCATGAGCATTTTAGAGTCCAATAACACTCCGAGGTCTTTAACAGATGGTGTATTCTCTATTGCCGAACCACAAATGTTATAGTTAAATATTATGGGATTTGTTTTACGTGTAAAAGCGATTTCCATACATTTTGTAACATTTACTGTAATTCTATTATTTTTGTAGTATGTGGTCAATAAATTTAAATCACTCTGTATTACTTTGCAGTCGTTAATGGTATTAACTTTAAGAAAAAAATCTTATCGTCAGCAAACATCAGGTATTGAGCATTGTTGAAACAGTAGCCTATATCAAATAAATATGCGTTATATAGTAACGGTCCCAGGATTGAGCCTTGAGGTACTCCTGAAGGTATATCAATAAAGTCGCTACGTGCTCCACCAATCACCACAGCTTGTCTTTGATTGGTGACATATGAAGCAAACCATCTATGTAAATCCCCACGGGGGATTCCAAGAGCATTTAGTTTGTGTATCAAAATGACGTGATCTACACGATCAAAAGCTTTTTCGAAGTCCGTGTAGACCACATCCACCTGCTGTCGTTCATCCATACTACAAAGTACATAATTTGTAAAAAAAAGAGAGAGAAGTAACAGTCGATCGCTTCTGCATAAAACCATGCTGTTCGTTGGGAATACATTTACGTATAAAATCTATACATCTATACATATAAATAAAATTGAAGTGCCTGCCTGTGATTTCAAAATAAAGCCTTTATCTTAATCTCATATTATTGTTTTCACGTTACCAAAGCCTAAATACCCATTTTTAACTTTTTTGTCTGTCTGTCTGTTTGTTGTCCGGGCTAATCTTCGAAACGGCTGAACAGATTTTGTCGGGACTTTCACTGGTAGGTAGAGGACTGTTCAGAGCAGAATATAGGGTACTTTTTATACCGTAAATATTAAGGGTTCCTGCGTAAAAAATGAAAACCGGTTTAAATATCTTCCCGTTCGGGGGACTTTGCAATTTTATTCTTATTATTTTCATAGAATACGTATTTTTTGTGACATAAAATAACTACGCATTTTATATGTAATAAAAATAAAATAATTATACGTTCCTCCCGTAAAGGTCAATAGATGGCGCTATATGAAAATTGAATCGCTCTATGATTGCATGTACGACCCTGAACTTTGTTTTTTTTTTAACAGAAATAATTCGAGGTCTATAGAGAAATAAAGGCTACTAAAAGCCCAAATCTCATGCGTGCGAAGCCGCGGGCTTCAGCTAGTAATTAATATAATTGTTAACCAACTTTTCGAAAATTTTACATAGGGTATTAAGTATTGAGATCGCCAGATAATTTTCAATGAAACTGCGAGATCCTTTTTTATGTATAGGAACTATCAATGCGTCTTTCAGCTTCGTAGGAAAAAATCCTTTCTTCATTGAAGTTGTAAATATTCTCAACAATGGTCCAGAAAGATTCTTAGCGCATCTTTGATAAAATATAGGTGGTATGTTGTCGCTACCTGCCCCTTTTTTTATATCTAGATTCTCAAGTATGTGAATTATATCTTTTTCTTTGAACTCCACACTAAGTAGAACATCGTCTGAATTCATGCATGGTGTATCATACATTTCGTATTCAGATGCTGGATTCATGAAAACACTCTTGAAAAGTGTATTAAAGCCTTCACATGCATCAGCCTCATTAGTATAAACCTGGCCGTTAAGATTAAGATTATTTGGATACCCAGTGTTATTCTTTCGAAGAAATTTTAAATAATTCCATAACTGCTTAGGATCTTTTTTAATGAATTCTTGGGTACGATGCAAATATGCATTGTAGCACTTTTTTGTATATGCTTCTGTCGAGCTCTAAGTAAAGAGAATTCATCATAATCACGCGGGTTATGGGTTTCCTTCCAACGTCTGTGCGCTCGTTGTTTATCCTTTATTATATGAATCAAGACCCTGGAATACCATGCTGGGTATGAAATGTTGTGGTATTTCATTTGTAAAGGCACATATTCATTTATGATGTTATTTTTAATATGCAATAGAACACGTTTACTAATTCATCAACTGAATATGCATCCCCAGTAAACGCGCCAAGGCAGATATCCCAATTAATTTGAGCTAAATGATTATTTATTTGTATGTAATCGGCTTTAAAGAAATTATATTTAATTATCGGTTTAGGACGTAAATTTATTGTCGTCAAATCTAATAATTTGAGTTCTAGTGATGGGTGATGTGGATCTTCAGTAACTAGTGCATTGTTGCTTCGACATAAATAAATAGCTGTATCGCTAAAAATCAAGTCTAAAACATTATTACTGTTATTACCTAACAATGGTAATATATTGCTTGAGAGATGACATACCTATTACAAATGTCTAGTAAGTTGGTTGAAGTATGTTGTAAATCAATGCTGTCCACGAAATATTAGGCAAATTAAAATCTCCAACAAGTATAAAATGATTATTAGATTTCTTCTTCTTCTTTATGGCGATCCTGGTGTTCTCGCCAATGTCAGTGATTTATTTATCAGTGACTATGCTTAGTAAGTGACTATGCTTAGTAAGTGATTATGTTCAGTATGTGACTTTGCGACAGAATGGCCTTGTGAGTGTACAATCGCTAGGTTTTATAGGCAATTGTAAGACCAATACTGGTCTGTTACTGTTGATTTACCTAAAAAATGATTATTAACATGTGTCATTAGTATGTTGGTCAATAAGTCATTGAAAGACTTCAAACGTGACGTTTGAGTTGAGTCGGGGGGAATGTATAGTACGCCTATATAGATTGGAAAGTTGCCGTCATTCGTTAGATTTAATAGCACTTCTTTTTCTTTTGTGAGCTGTGACCTCGACATTTCGGATTTGTTTATGATTTTGATAATGTACGTCCTTCCTATTCAACGCGTGGCGGCTGACTGACCTTGCACAGTTAGCATTAAGCACGCTAGATGCATTTACACCATGCAATCTAGTTCGCTAGATGAGCAAGTGTGACAGAGCCCATGCGATCGCACTAGATTGTGTCACTAACTGTCTAACTGCATTTACACTATCCAAATTTAGCACACCAGCTCACCTAGCACTCTGCAAATTGGATAATGTAAAGCCCGCTTATATGTAGACCCCGACCATCAAGTGTATCAAGTAAACGACCTGATAAGGTCACCCATACACTTTCGACACCCGGGCATATAAATTCAGACTTTTCTTGAGCATACAGTTCTTTCAATGAACAAATCATAACCCCTCCTTCATATTTCTTTGTTAAGGTAGAACAGTCACGATCACAACGGAATACGTCATATCTGTCATCACACAGTTCTCCTTTATAAAATCCATCTGTTAACCAGGTTTCAGTAATGAGTATTAGATCAAAATTATGTATCAACATATTTTGTCGGAATTGTTTAGTTTTAGTTCTTAAGCCACGGGTATTCTGATAAAAAACTTGTAAGGTTCTAACCATGACTATGATAGTGTATAAAAGTATACATAAGAGTTATGGTGGTGGTGGTTTGTAAGTGACACACTTGAAATATCTATTAATTTGTAGAATGGATACGTTAATTGTAAATAAAATTATATTATTATATTTGTACATGTGTGCATGTACACAATTATTTGTTTGTGTTTGTATAAACAGTAAAAAACTTCTGTGTGGGATAAATTTTAGCAGTTCCTCAGACAAGAAAAATAAATCACTATAACCAAATAATGAGTAGGTACATAGGCAAATAAGATAATAATTCTGAGTACCAACTTTTACTTATTACACTATTTTGCAAAGATCTCTTTCCGAATTTATTGTTATAACTGGGGACTTTTCGTTCTTCCGTAAAAAAATGTTGCAGTTACGAACCCATACGAATTTATAACCTTTTTTGTTGCCAAGATTTTTACACAATTTTAAGAGATGTTTATTTTCAGGAGTCAAATGCTCGTTCACAAAAAAAGTATTTAGATGGATCACTCATGCCAATGTTAGAAGTGTTGATTCCTAGACTTCGCTTTCTTTGGCGCTTAACTACCGGCTTCCACCCACTGCTTTGCTGCTTTCGTTTCTGGCGTGCAGTGGTGGTCGGATCATTATGAAATCGGTCCAAAGATTGTTGCAAAAACCATTAGCCCTTTTCGTTTCTTTTAAATGGAAGGAGCAGAGTCCCCGTAACCTTTTGTCAGCGTGGGTGAATTTTCTTAGGGGTTAATTTTCTTATCCATACAAACTTTTTGGATTTTATAACCGCACGATATTAAAATTTATCCAATTTAACGAAAATTACGCAAGACGGCTACTGCAAAAATTCGAGTAATAACCTACATATGAGACATAGTTGTTATTTGTCATACGAACTAATGATGACAAGTGCATCTAGGCAGCAAATATATATTTTTTGCTGATTAAAACGCCATCTTTGTGTCACGCCGAGAACTTTTCACCTTGCCCTTTAAAAAAAATGTTATCAACCTAATATTTGATAAAACATATCATGTATTCTACTCACCAGTTCTAGAGTAATTAATTTTGGTGTTTGAGTGGCTCACTAACATCTTTAGAGTCAAAGTCAACTGCACCTGCACGTGTTAGTAGAACACGGGGTGTTCGATAATCACTACACCAGTCTGGCCGAATGAGTGTTCACCTCCCGATATTGTATAAAAAAGCAGCGAGTCACGTAAGATTGCAGGTATTGTCAGCATAACCGGCTATCAACAGTTCTCATACATTCAAATTTTAATGTACTTATTTATTGTAACGAACGTGCGGTGCACGGGTGACCTGGACAAAAAAACGCATAACACACGCGGTATTTTTAATTGGGAAAGCGGATGAACATTTGGCCACGTGATTGTATATATCAGGAAAGCAAACCAGCAACTATTTACATACACACGCATTTTAATCGAAGAAGCTGGACAGCAGCTCGTTACATAGCTCCGCTGCTGGCAAGTCTACTTTCTTCTTCTTCGAGTTATCCCGTTTCCTAATCCATTAGGATTTTGCCGGGGTCCGCTACCTAAGCCTAAGAATTTGGCGATGACACTGATTTTTACATGGAGCGACTGCCGTCAAACCTCCACAACCCAGAGGGAAAATCTGATCTTTTCTTAGGTTAGGTCACACGTCTTTCGAAATATAATTTCTTGGACGTGTTGGTTACCTCATGTTTTCTTTCACCACCAAGCACCGCCAGTGATAAATATGTACATAAATCCGAAAACACGAATTTAGTGGTAGGTACATGACCCCGCCAGGATTCGAACCGGGAACCAGTTGGTCAATAGGCCGTTTCCTTATCCACTGGGCTATCACTGCTCAGTGGCAACTTTCGAGACTAACACGCGTAGTTTTATAAATACACGAGTTACGGGTAACATCAATGGTACAACTCAGTGGGTATTACAGTCGGAGAGCCGACCAGCAGCGTATCACATACCTGTGTAAGTTTGTGGTTGGGAAAGCCGACCGATAATGGGTCATACACAATCGCATACACAAGATTTTAGTCGGAAATGCAAACAAACAGAGAGTCAGATAATTTAGTTATGAAACACGCATAATTTAGTTATGTAAACCGACCAGCAGCTGATCATAAACCGCGTATTTTCAGTAAAGAAGCGATCTAGTCACTTGCACGGTTATTTTAGTTGGGAAGCCGGAACATCAGCGAATCCCATACAGCATCGTCATCTTGAATGAGTATTTTAGCTTGGAATACCGACCGGCGCGGTAGTGTCACACGCATGTTATTTGATCAGGAAAGAAAATCATCACCAAGGAGAGGAGAATAATGACATCGGTGACCTACTAAAATAACATAAGACGACATTTTCTTTACATAGATTGCCTGACATGAGTAACTTTTTGATGAGTCCGATGACGCTGTGATTTTACTACTTTAACACTGAGTCTCGTGGGTTCAATTCAACAAAGGACAATTATTTGTGTGCATGAACATGTCTGTTTATCATGATCTGGTTGTTTTTAAGAGAAGACTGATTAATCAAAGCAGCCCGTCTGGGGAAGTACCTACACCTCACACAAAACCGCAGCTAAAGAACAACTCTGTTTGTGTTCCTACAAGTGAGTGTGGTTACCAGAAGGCTCCTAGGGAGTTACTGTGTTAGCAGTAGAAGTGACAACGCGTAAGCGATACTTCCTGCGCCACGGTAACCACTTTACATCGGGTAGGCCACACGCCAGTATGCCTCCCGACGTGTAAAAAAACTTCTGAGTTTTCTATAGCGAGTACTACTACTAACAACTCACCAATAAAAATTACTTTGTATGAACTACATATTACCAAACTACTTTTACCAATTTATCTACAAGTCAGAATAGTTTCACTCACGTTACTTAAAACTCAACTAAATCTCTCCAGTCTATGCCTTACTAGGTCTCGTAGGAGAAGGAGCCAGTGCGTCCCTGCAGCAACAAACGTGTACGTAAGATATCATATTTCAACCATTTGTACGTCTTTGTAAAATCATCTAAAATTACAGGGGATTCGATATTATTTGTTTATTTTATATCTCCATGATACCGTATAAAATATTTTATGTGAACATAGAGACCAAGAGAATAGAATCGTATACTGAATTCATATTGCTCCAATTTTGAATTGAATTTACCCAACGAACCTATTCTTCCTATTACAATATATCATAAAGCATTCCATAGGAATTATCATTCCAATTGATAGCTGGTCATAGGAATACCTTATAATATAATGACCAATAATAAAAAAAAAATTACGTACGATTTAATAAATTATTTTCCCAAAATTATTTTGTAATAAAACAATAGCTACGCAGCTGCCACACTACGATAATAACATGTTACATGAAGTATATAACAATATAATAGTATGAAATTGCCGTTTTATAGTAATAGATACTTTGAATTACCTAAACATTATAGTGTGAGATTTTCGAGTGAAACTATTTTCTCACGATACGCGATACGCGAAACTAACGCGGCAGAAACGGCTCGCAATATCAATGCTGCGTTTGGAGAGGAGACTGCTAATGAATGCACCGTGCGTTTTTTGACTAAACGCTTTCGTAATGGAAGCTTCGACTTGAAAAATGAACTACGTGGAAGACCGCCCACACAGATGAATAATGCTGAATGGAATGAGATGGTGGAAGCCGATCCGAGTCAAACTACCCAGGAATGGCATGGCATGGCTTAACGTTACCTTACCTATAATAATATTGACTCATTTGCATCAAATAAATAAGATAAAAAAAATATGAAAAATGGGTGCCTCATGATTTGACTGATCTGCAGAAAGAAACGCGTGTTGAAACTTGTGTTGCCTTGTTGAATCGGTACAGAAATGAAGGAATATTGGATCAAATTGCGGCATGTTACGCAAAGTGGATTGTTTACGAGAACCGTAAGCGAAAAATGCAATGGCTGACCACAGGTCAAACGCCGCAACAGTGCCCTAAAGCAAAGCTTACCAATAAAAAGGTAATGGTAACTGTTTGGTGGTCTCTTCATGGCGTCATGCACTATAGCTTTCTCTAGTCTGGTCAGCAGATTTTTACTGTGCCGAACTTCGAACAATGATGGCGAAACTGGCAATGAAACAGCCCCAACCCGAGAATCCATCTTCACCATTATTGCTCTATGATAACGCAAGACCTCACACTGCACGAGAAACCGTTGTAACTCTACAAGAGCTTCAGTTAGAATGTCATCCTTCGTACTCGCCAGACGTCGCTCCAACTGACTACCATTTATTTCGTGATTTGGACAATTTTTAGCGTGGTAAAAAAAATTCTTCCCAGGAGACAGTACAAAATGCTTCACTCTGTTTGTCGAATCTAGATCCCCAGAGTCTGTCGCAAAGGCATAAATAAACTTTCGATTCGATGGCAGCAATGTATAGATAATGAGGGTAAATATTTTGATTAAATAAATATGTTACATCTTAGAAAAAAACTAGTTTTCATTTTTCAGTACAAATCGGCAATTTCATACTTTGAACGCTTAATATGACAATAAGAAATAATTTGAAAAATTATGTAGCTTAGTGCATGTCACGTTATTTCCTCTGCTCTTATAGCGTACGCAATCGAACTATCTGTGTCAAGCGTTGATGTGTTCAAAATTCTATAATTATTCCAACAAATACAACAACGAACATAAAGTTTTTTATTGAACGTATATTGTACATATACAAAAAAAAACTAAAAAATAATTTAAAATTTCCTAAAGCTGGTTAAAATTTGAAAAATTATAAGGGCTGTACGACTATTTCTTGAGTAACTACTAAAATTTGATACTAATAAAAGTATGTCAGTATTAGTTCACATTCTCTTATCTTAAATGTTTCAAGCGATCAACTATATTTCGATTTGCTAAATGAAGCTGAGCTTTCATACCTTGGAATATGAATTGGAATATAAAGATTGGAATAAGGATCGGCCAGAAGAAATAATAAACGTCCCTTCGATGTTACTATTTTTATTTTTGTCTCAGTCCAAGACAATTACCGTGTCCTCGACGAAGACACACATACAAGATGCCCGACAATACTTACATGTATTGTGAATTATACGTTAACCATATAAATATCTATACAGCATCTATATGTACAATACGTATGTACCGAAAGGCCTTTCAACCGCGTCAGAGTGTTTCATAATCTTCTGTTACGCCAGATTGAATGACCTTGGGTAGTACGGTACCGAGCCCACTATGTGGATTCTCATACAGAAAGCTTTATATTAAGACATTAACTGGCAGTGCAAACGACTTATGCACGATCGATACCATTAATTATTATTTTATTACATAATTAGTGACAGAGATATGTAGCGCGAGAATTATTTTACATGAAGCCGATTTCTGCTATTACGAAGATGTTCAAATTTTATTTAAACTTCGTTGGTCTGTTCACGATTTATACAGCCGCTATTTTTCTGACAGAATGGCGATTTAGTCACGTGCAAAATGTAATAAATGAATGTACTCACCAAAATAAAATAATATGTTTAATACGGATGCAACTTCGAAAATGCACATAAAAATTTACCTATTTGCATAGAAAAGTGATCAGCCGATGAATTGGCATGAAAATGTTATTTTTTTTACCATATCGAAGTTGTTTCCATAGTAAAAGTTGTTATTATTGAAGAGTATTATCATCTACTTACGTGTTTTAGATGGCTAAATTATCACTCTATCACAGCTTAACGCACTCTTACATTTCCGTTTACGGCTATGCTTTGTATTTAACTTTAAGAGCGCTTCTATGGGAAACAGACTGATTTCGTGATACAACATAGAAGTAAACGCAAAAGTAGACATTACAAGCAAAATTTATACGCTTCTCAAAGTGATAAGTATGAGGGAACTATTTGAGTGTACGGATGAATCTGAGATGCAAGGTTGACAA
Source organism: Pyralis farinalis (assembly GCA_947507595.1). Lineage (NCBI taxonomy): Eukaryota > Metazoa > Arthropoda > Insecta > Lepidoptera > Pyralidae > Pyralis > Pyralis farinalis. The sequence continues at coordinate 22,722,320 of OX382274.1, forward strand.
ATCTTTGCAAAAACCTACGCCAGACTCAGAAATAGCTACTCACAGAAGGCCACATTACTCCATATCTAGCTTGCAAGAACAGTCATACGTATACAGACGCTGCGCTTACAGTAAATCCCTCATCGAACCAGGCGATATAGTCGCTCTACACATCTCAACCCTTCTGTGAGCATCTATCGCGTGACTCACGACCCAAAAACATAGCCACTTCGATATTATCTATTAACTTAACGATCAGCCACATATCACTATCATTGTAGTAGCATTTCGCAATTCCAGCCCTAAGTAAAAACATCTTTACAATAACAGTCGTTTACCGAGCTTTTTAAATATATTACTGAAAGATGCAGCCGTGTCGGTCGTCGTGCTACGCTGTAGAAACGCGCTTAGATTTACCAATACCGAATATGTCGCAGCCTTGAAGGCGTTAAATTATAAGTCGATCACAGAAAAAACTATCCTGAACTAACAGCTTAATATCCATAGTGATAAACAGTACTCTAATAACAAAAATAGGATTTTTGGTAAAAAATATTTTTTTTCTTGCATTTTCTTAACCGATATTCGATAATTATTACTTATATTGTGCCACTGTAATGTTTCGGATGTCATTAAATAAACTAGAGAAATATACCACCCGCAATATGAACAACATACCACAATATTTTACATAATGAAAATTAGGTCATACGTCAAAGAAGCAGCTAAAGTTTCAGTGTGAACTATAAACTAAGCTATTTACGGCAGCGCTGCTTTAAATTAAAAAGTATCAAAATCAGCAAATATTAAAAATTAGGTCCATAATGTACAGTAATCATGACATTTTTAACTAACGCGCTATCGCGAGAGATCTGCTTTTTTACAACACGACGCAGTCATGTTTGTGAATTATTAGTTGTCAAACCCTTTGGGAGTCCGCAAATTGCTTTTCACGTATATTTATTAATGTAACTAAAACTACACGCTAAGCAAAAAATGTATCTAATTTAAACTATTATTTGTATAGAAATAAAAAATAATATTTTTTTTCTAGAAATCTAAAGACTGCTATGAAATAATTATTCAGATTCGTGAAATCAACATTTACAAAACTATATACCGTTATGCTAAATAGAACAGTCCAAATTTGTTGTCGTGGAGTTAATGTATTCGTGGTCGTGGAACGAACAAGCTGCCACAAAACTAACAATGATACATTTACACCACACTGTTAGTTTGAACCACATAGAGGCATGCTCTTCACTTCAAACAACCGAAACGTGGGTGATCATATATTTTTGTGAATGTTTTTATTATCATTTAAAAAATATATTATGAGATCTAAATCTTGCGATTACTTACACGAAACCAGACTTGCTCAGATGTACATTCAATTCAAATAAATATTTTATTTAAATTATAAAAGTTGTGTCCAAATTTTAGCAACATGAAATTATAAGTAAAATTATGTCACAAACACAAAAGTCTGCATAATACCGACAGACAATGGGGAAATTTTGGGCCAAATTTTTATGTCATGGTTTATTATAAAGCACAATCGCTTGATTTTATGGAGTTCATCACACAAAATTAAAGCACGCTAACACGAGCCAAAGTAGCAAGCGTTTTAAAAACCTCATTAATAGTCACAGAACACTCACTCGTACTCCAACAATGGCACAACAAATGTTCAAACCACCATTCAACTCTTATGTAAAGCTCTAAATCTGATAAGACTGTAACGCTCAAAGCGATTGTCTTAAATTGGTTTAGTGTAAATCGCATACGAATCTTTGTTTTAGAGAAAGCACGGAATAATTAATCATAAAATCAATTGCTGCAATAACTTAAGGGTATTTTAGTCTTTGAACCATTATTTTCGAAACGAAAATACCTCCGCGAACCAATGAAGTTTTAAGTCCATTCCAGATGTCGTCGTGATTATCAATGGCAACCGTGATACTAAGCGTCACTAGTTAAAATATCGCGCAAATGAGAACTATATTCATGTCCTGCATTATTATAAAACAAAATTTTATCATACTCAAATGATTTGATTATACATATTCGTATATGATTTACAACAACCGTCTCTCATCGAACTCCCTCTCAAAACGTTGGCTCGTGTGTAGTCGCCTTTATATGATTAGTATCGAAACTTTACAATGTAATTGCAAAACAAGCAATGTCTGGGAGAAGCGACAGTATTAGTGTGAGTAGTAGTTCGTGGCGTGTTGGTATGTGGATGCGGTCAACGACGATGTGACAGGGAGACATTTACTCTGTGTAGTCCCACCAGTCCTTCTCGTAACCTTCGTTCACGTGCTCCAGCAGCACCTTGCGCCGACTATCGCAATATCTGTAATAAATTGACGTCGATTGAAATAAAACTTGAATTGATTTATTTATTCGTTTAAAATAACGGATACATAGATATTGTGAAATTTTACCAAATTCGGCCAAGAGTATACTACCTAACAATGATAATGAATTAGGAGTAGCTTGACTAAAGAAGTACTTTCTCCAAATAGACAGCAGATAATTAACATTTATTTTTTACAACGTCGGGAGGCACACAAGCTTACGGCCCACCTGGTGTAAAGTGGTTACGGTGGCCTATAATTGTCTGCAACAGGGTCTGAACTTACCAGCAAACACCTAAGACGTTGCTGTGTTAGCAGCAAAGGTGAGAACGCGCAGACAATACTGCAAGCATTCATAGATTACTGTTCCAAGAGAGGTGAGGGCGCATCAAAGCAGCCCGTCTGGGAAAACACCTCCACCTCAGAAAAACCGCAGCCAAATGAACTCCCTAGAGTGTTGTTGTGTTCCTGCTCGTGAGTGAGGTCACCAGTTAGCTCTTAAGGAGTTGCTGTGTTAGCAGCAGAGAAGGCATTGCGCGGGTGATACTTAATTTATTACAAGCGTTCATAAGCTACGGTAACCGCTTTACATCAGGTGGGCCGTATGCTTGTACGCCTTCCAACGTTGTATAAAAAAACAAAAAAATGTTGGATATTACCTATATTTGTCCTGCACCTTCTGCTTGATATCAGCGAGGTTCTCACTAGTGATGTCCCTCTCGAGGAACTCCGAGAGTGTCTCGGTGGCCGACTCCAGATCGCGCTGGTTGTCCTCGAAGATCACCGACTGGTTGTTTTTGCGCAGGTAGTACGCGAACACATAGGTGTACATCAAGGTCTGCCGGCACTGGCAGAGTATGTCCACTGCTTTCTTCAGAAATTGCACCTGGAAATATATACATATCGTAAGAACCCCAAAACATGCACTCTATACACCAGTGCTCTGCAATGTGTCCCTGCCGCGGCACAGTGGTGTACCGTGCTCATTAGCCGCCGAAAAATAGTTCACATAGGTAAGAGTAATATGAGCATATCCACTATTCCTCCTCGTGCTTCAATGTACTACACCTCTAAAAACATGCACTCTGACTTTCTAAAACACCGCGATCATGACAAAATACTTAGATTGTTCAAACCAATTGACGAGGTACTTGAAACTTCGCTGTCTGAATGGCAAAAAAGATGGTAAACTTCTATTAAAGGACACCACTGGTATCTGTTCTGTCAATCAGACAGATTAAATAAAGAGTGGTTAGAAGTCGATCATCCTGTTGCGCAATTTTTAACTGAGCATGGAAACTTTAGGGCAAAGCTATTTTCGTTTAGACTTGTGTCGTCGCCTTTACGTAAGTGTTATATACTCAGGAATTCGAGTACATCATGTTCTCTGGGAGAACGGGACAATATGTTAAATTTATTTGCATGTCACATCCGGGGTAGTATACTATTCTGATTTGGTGGCAACAGGGGAGAATTACCGGCCGTTTAGGCGGTTCTGCAATCTATATTACTGGAGTCGATGTGTTAGGTAACAACTCACAATTTAGGTCTAATAGTGTTAGATATCTGATAAACCGTGGTGCACGGCAATTGACCTTCACTTGACTAGCCATCTCTTTAAGGTTTTTTTTAAATGCCTTATTTGTCTTGTTGCTGTGTTTCACTTTGCCAAGAGAGGAAGTCGGCCAGTCCCATATTCCTTTAAATTTTGCTCCCTTATGCTAAATTAAGCAGACTCATTTCTTATTATACTTTTTCATATTATATTGATTTAAATAATAAATATTAAATAAAAATAATATTTTTCTATGAATAAGCAATTTATTCTAAACGAAGTTCGGTTACGGCTGGTGCCTCGAAATCACTGTACACGTCATTCACATACTATGTAACGGACCACAGACTGTTGCGATTTAGAAATAGCGGTCAAATGAGAGAGTTGTTTATTAAGTCAAAATGCACTATATGCGCTAATCCACGTCTCACTGTAAAGAGAGTAATATCACACAAAAATGTCTCTATTGATGACTCACCTCAATCCAGCTCATGTTATGCTGTTGCATCTCCTCCATCTTCTCTTTGACTGAAGCGTACAGCTTTGACTCGAACCGCAGGGACTGCATGTGATTCATGTACCGGTTGCAATAGAATAGATACCGCTGTAGAGCTGCCCGCGACCGCTCCTGCGCGTCGCGAGCAGCCTTAGCTTCATCCTCGTCATATCTGAAAAAACGTGTACGTAAGATCCAAACCCAAAACCGCGAGGCGTCGCGAATTGATTACGCATAAATAATGTTAAAGCAAATTTCAGTCGCACGGCGTAGTCCGATACCCTATACATATTGATAGAAATAATAAAGTGCGTTCAACTAGACGAGATCAAAATCGTAAACACTCCCTGTCTTTTTCTCTCGCAGACAGAAATGGCGGTGTAACTGTCGCTAAGTGTACTGTCTGTAACAAAATTTACACGCTATTACGGAAATCATGTCTATACATGAATTCGTCACATTTGGCAGACCAAGTAATATTTTTTACGTGGTCGAGTCCACGTGAAATTTTAATAGAAACTAATAATAAAGCAACAATGATCAACGCCTGTTTTAATAAGATACATGACATTATTACATACATTACATACACTCACAACATAGACTCATTTTGTAAAAAGAGTGATACTCATAACATAGACTAGATATAAGCAATAATCTTGTGTTACATCCAAGCCGTCTCCACAAAATAAGTAATTCTTTTATGGGGCAATGTATACGGTTCTATAACAAACTTCCCAGCAATATAAGAGAATTGTCAATAAACAAATTTAAAACTACTATTAAAGCCAAATTGTGTAGCAGGGCATATTATTAAGTATCTGACTATATTAAGGATAAAAATGCCTGGGATTGAGTCGATCCAATTATAATGTAATTAATAAATTATGTAAATTTGTTTGGATACCAAAAGAGGGATGCCTGAGTTTTTTGGCAGTATTTTTATCAGTGCTCACCTAGGCGTAAACTGCACGGTAGGGAAAAAAATTGTGACGATTACAAACACATGTAGCCATTTTTCCGGAATAAAAAGATTTTGACTTTGACTACATATTTAGTAATGTGTGACTAAGGCTGGATAAAACAGATCTTTATTTTAATTACAATCTACTCAAATAAGTAGACTAATATTTTTTTTATTTATAATGAAAAATATGCTTATACATTTGAAGTCTGGTCTTCTTTTCAGTAGGTGGGCAATTTTTGTACTAGTTGAGTTTTAGTTTTAAATGTTAATTTTGTGAAAATAATTACATAAGTTAAAAGGTGAAAAATACTTATTATCTTATATATAAAAATGTGTTTGTGGTCGCACTCCTCCGAAACGGCTTGAATGATTTTTATAATTTTTTATGTAGGTATATTTGGTAGGTATGAGAATAAGTCGTAAAGTATATTTCATAATAAAAAAATCCAAAAAAAATTATTTGTAAAAAATTAATAAGAAATAATTTATATAGCAGAACAACGTTTGCCGGGTCAGCCAGTCTATATATATAAAAATGAATGTTTGTCTGTATGTCCTCTATGGACTCAAAAGCGGCTGGGCAGATTTTGATGAAATTTTCAGTGAATCTTCAGGTTAGCCCAGCAGGTGATCCTGTGATCCTGCTGGGTAGAGTAGCTAGTATTCAATAAAAATATGTAGCGTAGCCCTGAATGTTTGGTTACTTTCTTTATCTTGGCTTTATATTATCTCGATTATTAGCTCGAACGCACTATAGCTAGTAGAAATAGACAGATCAGGGGTAAAATAGAACAGCAGTGTGTGGTATATTTTACAAGACAAAGATCTAGATGATTAGAGATCGCCGACTCCAAAAATTTTTGGCCTGCAGAATGCTTCGTGGTTCTGGTGGCGGAAAAAACATAAATACAACGTAGTATAGATTTAATAGTCTATTTTGTGCACATCACCGATAGCAGTATTACCTATTGCAGTTGTACCAGCTGCTACCGTGCGGTTCCCACGGCCCGAGGCACACCCAGCAAAAGTCAGCCTTGCAATTCTGATTCTTGCACACCATGTGGTTACAGCCGCCGTCCTTTTCTATGGTGACGTTACACTTCGGACACTCTTTCGTGTTCGCCGCTATCCAGTTGGACGTCTCCGAGTCGTCGTCGCATTTCTGATATGTAACAAAAATATATAAACAGACGAACTAACAGTCCACTACTTCAATTTGGTTAGTTTAAAAGACATGCATCTGTTCGTTTCCTAAGCCTGGATTTCAAAATAATAACATTCATTAATAACAAACATAAATTATGTTCCTATTTTTAGTAGTCACTAACTTGAATTAAGTATTTTAAATGCACACAATGATTTGATCTTAATGGCTGGCTGACATGCATTTAATCTTAAATGTTAAATGAAAGGACAAGAAACGAGCGCGATCGTATTGATACGAATTGGTTTAATGTTAATAATCTGCTTTTAAATGATAAAAAGACTAAAGTAATTCAGTTCTCAACACCTAATGTAAGACAGGTGACTACAAATGTACATGTTAATGGAACTAATTTAGCCCCTGTGGAGACAACTGTGTTCTTGGGTATAACAATTGACTCCAGACTACAATGGGGCCCACAAATTGAAAAATTATCAGGAAAACTAAGTTCTGCAGCCTATGCAGTGAAAACTATTAGACGGCTCACTGATATTGATACGGCTAGAATAGTTTATTTCAGCTACTTTCATAGTATTATGTCATACGGAATTCTTCTTTGGGGTAACTCCGCGGACATTAACACCATCTTTTTAGAGAGCCATAAGAGCTATCTACAAACTTGGTCCCCGGGAGAGCCTTAGAGAAAAATTCAAAGAAATAAATATTCTAACAGTCGCATCGCAATATATCTATGAAAATCTTTTGTATGTCCATAAAAACATAGACTCATTTTGTAAAAAGAGTGATACTCATAATATAAATACTAGATATAAGCATAATCTTGTGTTACATGCAAGCCGTCTCCACAAAATAAGTAATTCTTTTATGGGGCAATGTATACGGTTCTATAACAAACTTCCCAGCAATATAAGAGAATTGTCAATAAACAAATTTAAAACTACTATTAAAGCCAAATTGTGTAGCAGGGCATATTATAAAGTATCTGACTATATTAATGATAAAAATGCCTGGGATTGAGTCGATCCAATTATAATGTAATTAATAAATTATGTAAATTTGTTTGGATACCAAAAGAGGGATGCCTGAGTTTTTTGGCAGTATTTTTATCAGTGCTCACCTAGTCATGAACTGCACGGTAGGGAAAAAAATTGTGACGATTCCAAACAAATGTAGCCATTTTTACGGAATAAAAAGATTTTGACTTTGACTTTGAATGAAATTGTATATTTTCTTCACATTTCCAAGCGGCTCAATAGAAATTAATAAGTTCGTCAAAAGAAGAATTAGATTTTTGTTAATTGTCGTTGTCTACTTTTACAAACGGCAATTTAATTTAAATAAATTAAACAAGTCAGATAATTAATTTGTTTTATTGTTCCTTCAAAAAATTTAAAATTATCATTAAATCTCGGGAGACATAACAATTAACAGCTTTGAGTTAAAAAGGATTCTGGAGCGTCATTCTCTTCAACTCGCATATTGATGAGGTTCAAGGGAACTGACTCTCTTAAATAAAAATAATTTTGCGGCATAACGAAACATTAAATAGAATTTTGGTTAAAAAGCATAATGATATAATGAAATACCTTACAGTGGTCTTCTTTTAGTTGTAATTTAAAACAAATAATAGCACCACCCCTGTTAGATGGGATCAGATTATTTTGATTATTTTATTATTTTGGCCCGTTGTATTAATTATAGAATATGGTTATTAAGCTGCAGTCATCTCTAACGTCGAGGAATTTATAATTGAAAGAGAAATAGAAACATCGCTATAAATATATGGCCATAACAGTATGCATGAAAACAACGCCAACAGCCGTCATTAAAACATATTCAGTATTCTTCCATTAGATCTCTTCATACAAAAGGAAGCAACGACATCAACGAGGCTTCAAACTAAAGCTTTAGAGGGATCCACCACATACGAGAATCCTGGATGAACATAAGATTGCCAACCGAATGCTGGAAGCACCGAAAGACGTCATCCCAAAAACGTATGTATTTGACAAAAAATACATCTCTCCGCGAATCAACAAACGGAACCCGCAATAAGTATGCTAAGGATAAACACGTACGGATCCAAGACGACAAAAGGAACTGGCGCAGATACCTTTTCTGAGAAATTGAACGTAACGGGGCCGATCACCGGACACGGCCTTTGTAACAAACATCTTTTACTATAGGTGTGACGGACAGTCCACTGTGCAGAGCATGCCTGACGGATGAAGAAACGGCCGCCCACGCCTTGGTGCATTGCAAGGAGGTGGCATCTCAATGGACTGCCATCCTTGGGAACCCAAGGGATTTGCCGGACGCCTGCATCAAGAAGGCTTTCCTGCAGGAACTCAACTGGCAGTAGAAGCAGAACACATAAAAAGGTAAGGCAAAAAGGCAAACGGCGCCTAGTTGCATGAAAAGGGCCCGGAATCAAGTAACAAGTAAATATATAGGAGAAAATCCAAAGAGAGACCTTGATCCACTTCCTGAGCAAACAGCACCTCACAGGGTCGTGCCAGTTTTCCCCGCACGCGAAGCAGAAGGTGTGTCCGCAGCGGCACGTCACCGGCGCCGAGTCCACGTACGCCACTTTAATTGCGTTGCTGCAGTCCGGCGACGGACACCAGCGCAGCAATCGGTTGCACTGGTAATGTAAAATACCTTTATATTTTGTTTTCACGGCATGAACACACCCTTTTACACTCATATTTCTTTTACACAAGGTCAGATAGTACACCAAAACATGGCCCGCATGTTGTGAACTTGTTATCGTAACCTATGGAGGCTCGTAATATCAGAAGTGAAGTTGTTTGTATTGTAATACATGTATGTATATTATTAAGTCAAGTCCCATGCGGCGTAGGCCGAAGAACCGAACGCCATAAAACGCGGTCCTTACACACCTCACTCGCTTCTTTAACATTCATACCGGCGAGAGTGCATGAAAAGATCTATTGTAATACATACATAAATAAAAAGTACAAATCTTTTCAAAAATCAAGATAGTCTTTGTACAGACTATGTATTTTCCCATTGCGTACGATAACATAAACACACAATATTTTTAGTTTGTATTCTCACCTTCAATTTGCCCGCTGTCTGATAAGATTTCAGAGCCAATATGACCGATGTTTTATGAAATAAATTGCGTGTTTTTGATGACGCAGCCTACCCACCCACTAGTCGGGTCGTTAAATTATTATCTCATGGAAAGCGGTTATCGAATGAAACCTATTAACCGCTTAAATTTGCCGCTGGGGTGTTGCCACTCCGGCTGCTATCACAGCAACTCCTCAGGAGCTGGCTGGTAATATCATCAATCACAGAATCATAATAAGGAATTGTTTAATCTTCTGTAATGTGCTTCGATACGCCCTTCCTCTCTAGAGACTGGTTGTTTAAATTTGCGAGGTACGACCGCTTGTAGGTGAGGTTAGGTTTGTATCTAAAAATATAGTGAGTTAGACCTCAAAGTCGTAAATCAATTTTATTATTGTGTACTCACCTCGACGAAACTATTGGTAATGATGTGCTGGTATTTGAGTTTGACCCTGGGATCTTGCACCAGCCTCATAACGGTCGCGTCATCCACTAGGATGTCGCACTCGTGCGCTGCGCACGCTATTGTTTGACCCTGTTAGTACAAATTATCACTAAAATATATAACTAAAATATTAATGCATTAGAAAAACTCCTGCAAGACGTTAATACAATAAACACACAATATTTAGGTACAAGTACAGCATCAGAAGAAGAAGAAGAACAGTGACAGCCCAGCTGAAATAAAGAAAAGGCCTATTAACCGCCTGGACCCCGGTTCAAATCCTGGTCTGAGCATGTACCACTAAATTTGTATTTTTGCATTTATGTACATATTTGTAATTATCAATTGCTCGGCCGTGAAGTAAATCATCGTAAGGAAACCAGCACTTCCAAGTAACTTCATCATAACAACGATTATAAAAACTTCATACAAAAAATGTATATTGTCTTAGGTTTTCGCGATTGTTACGCATTGAATTAAACAATTTTTAACATATTCAAATTATTATCTGCAAAAACGACGGAAATTTTTAAGCGTAAAAAAGGTTTTTATGTGTTGTTTTTGTTACGAAATAAACTTTCATCCAACAGTACATTTAGTAAAACGTTTAAAGTTATTTGCATGTAAATAAATGTTATAAAATTATAACTAGAATTGCGATAACAATTTCTGCCGGTTTTACTCTAATACACATATAAACTTGAATGGTTTATTATAAAAAATATGACATTCTGAATCTAGAAATGAACATTTAAAAAAAAAATTCAAAGTAGATAACTATAATTTTATACTGACATGCTTGATGTTCTTATTTGTTTATGTTAATGATAATCATATTTAAATAACGGTAGTAGTGATATTAATTGAACTGTCTTTAGCATGCTTTTGGTGTTTATCTGTATGTAATTTCCAACACAATGTTTATTGTTTAATGGAATAAATAAATTAAAAAAAATACTCGTACATGTTAATTTGAATACTCTGTGAGTATAATTTTTTTTACGAAGATTACATAATTGTGGGCATTATAGAAGACATGTTAATGTAGGGAACTTCAAATTGTAAATGCATTATTATAATTCCCAATAAAAGTAAACAGTTAATACAGACGAATAAAACATTACGAAGTATGAAGAATTAATAACATATGAATTAATCCGGATTATATTCGTCATTTTTACTTTTGACACAGAGGTTATCGCGAGTGTTGTTTTTCGCCGTTTATTTTCGCTATTTCTTCTTGTTTTTGTTAAAGTTGTTGTATTTGTTAAGTTTTATAGTAATGTCACGTTTTCATTTTCTGTTATTGTTGAGTTTCTGTTGACAGAACATTGTTCTGGGTGAAAGTTGAGTTTCTGTTGACAGAACATTGTTCTGGGTGAAAATGAGTGGAACCAGGATGGACCGAATAGATTCTTAAAACGTATGTTTTCAAACTTACGTATCGGTAAATTACTTTGCCTCATGGCATAATTAATTAGCTATAGATTTAGTTGACAAAGTATAGATACATTTTCATTTAGATATAGTCCTAAAATGCTTTTTTGTTCGTCTAACGAACGAAAAAGTAGCGAAACAGCGTGCTTTTTATCGAAACATCTACCCAGACCTCCTATTAGCGCTTTATGTGATTATACTAAAATGATGGGCAAAACAAAAAGGCGATGTGAATCGTTTTAACTGCTGTACAAACATTATAGCTTAAGAGGGCGTACAAAGTTAAGTGGCACCCTCATTTTGTTTACATTAATAACGCCGCATTTAAGACCAATTCCAAAAAACTCTCAATACAGGGACTGTAGAACCATATTTATGTTTTTTTGAAATATATCTTGTCTTTATTATCTATGTACAAGTAACAAAAATTTTAATTATTGTGGCCACTTATAGCAATCGTCAAAATTATGACATTTATTAGTAGATTAATAATAAATACAGAATATGTCTAAAAAAACATAACTATGATTCTACAGTGCCTGTATTGATCGTTTTTTATACTTTTATTATTAGCCGTTTTCGAGTTACAGCTTATCAAAGTTTTTCATAGAAAACGTCTTATATTATACGCAACCCTAAAGTCTGCTGTTTACGCGTCAAGCGTTAATTCGCGTCCGAAATGTGTCAATGATCGGACACTTCTTGATTGGTTTCTTGAACTCACTCGATTTCCTGTACTTAAATATCGTAATACCTACACTTGAAACAGATAATACATTTCGTAGTATCAAAACCTCACTAATAACTACAGAATAAATAATATTCCATTATTTTCTCATTATTAATTAAATAAATTGCTATAAATAATAAGTTCAAGTATGTCATTAATACCGGTGAAAATAAAACAGAATTACAACACAGAAATCAAGGCAGGCCGTGGCGCCGCGACGCGGTAGCAGTGGGTAACTTGCCATTCGTTCACGCGACAGTACTTGAAACTACAAATAAATACCCTCCACTCCAGTAGTAGTTTTTTATTATTCAGTTCAGTGGTAATAATTTAGTTCTGAAATCTGTGGCTAATCGTAAACTATAGTAAGCACAGTGATTTAATGTGAACGTGCGCGTGATTGTGGATTTGATGCTAGTGTATGTACCTATAGGATTGTATTATAATCGGATTTTATTGGTGTAGACAGTAGATACGTATTTAAAATGCCGCTAAGTGTTCGCGCGTATTTAGATCTGTTAATGTTGTATGCCGAATGCAACTAAAACGGTAACGAAATAATACGGCAATACAAAAACAAATATCCTCCACCATATCCAGCGAATCCAAGAGTCATCCTAAGAGCCTATGACCGCGTCGCAAGTAACAGATCAATCGTGCCTCGTACTGCTCAGGACGATCAACCTAGAGGAGGTGCCGTGCGATTTCCTCGAAGGTTGTAAGAAAGAGTGCTGTGATACTTCGACCGTAATCCAAGGGCAAGTTCGAGATAGATGGCCGACAATTCAAAATAACACACATGGCAGTCCTCAAAATATTAAAACGTGCTAGTCGTCATGCCTACAAAATACAACGAGTTCTAGCAATAATCCGTAGGGACTCCCCAGTACGTGAAAACTATTGCCGGTGGCTGATAGAAAAGTGGTTAGAAGATGACGACTTTATCAGAAACATGATTTGGACCGTGAATAAGCTCTCGTCGGCAACGGCATGTAGAACAGGCGGAACGAGCACGTGTATGCTGAGGAAACTCTGTTATATTTGGGCGGCAATCCATGGAGATAAAAATATTGGACCTGTGTTTTTACCTCTGACTTTGAATAGAGAAGTCTACATGAGGCTTTTGAATACAGAGGTCGACGACTATGTAGAAGACCTGACACTAGCACAAAGGTGAAAAACTAGGTTCCAACAAGATGATACACTAGCACACTCCGTGGTTGAAGTTCAGCAGGAACTGAATGAAGTATTTGGTGACCAGTGGATAGGCAGATATGGGTCTCATCGTTGGCCTCCGAGATCGCCGGATTTGACAGTAATGGACTTTTTCCTGTGGGGCACTGTAAAAGACGTGGTATACAAAACCGAGTGCCATACAGCAGATGAAATGCGACAAAGATTATTAAATTCTTTCAATGTTCTCCGCCGAATGCATTCTGAACAAAATGTCCTATCGGCGCGCTTCATTTACACACAAGAAAACAGGCTACAGTTTGCATAGCACGACATAGTGGAAAGTTTAAACATCGGATGCAAAAGTAGGTAAGTTTTATTTGGCTTAAACTTTAATTCCATGAGAGGTAGGTACCTACTCGTACATTATTTTATTTGCAATTGTGTTATGTACTAAGTAGATTTCATGTCTTGCCATGTAGATAAGGGGTTATCAAGGGTGGTAGGTATCTACATTTTTCCGTTAATTCCATACCACCATAGATAGATATTGTATGTTCGGCTCGCGCGCGCTCTAGCGCTACGCGTATGCGCGTGTTCTAGAACTGCGACGAATTATTCGCTTAGGGTTGTCACAGGAGAGAAAATGATTTATGAATTTGAAGTTGAAAATAAACGAAATATATGCTTGTAAACATTATAAATCCATTAATCAACTTTACTATAACACCATATTTTCGGGAATGTTAATCCCTTCCTTGACGTTTAGATTTTGAAAATTTATACTGTGATTGTCTGAAAATACTTTTGTCATCTCAAAACTTCTATTATTAATACTGGAGCGTTGTGACGGAACTGATGCGTTTAGTCAAATTTAATTAATGTTGAGTAGTTTAATGTATTTTTTACTCGTAGACTCAAAGCTAACCATTCATATTCCCAGACGGAAACTTATCAAAAAAATTACTAAGAAACTTGATAGGAATAATGAGAAAATAGCCAGAAAGTTACTGTATAGGATGTTACTCAGTGAGTTTCTCGAAACTTACTTAACTTACTATTATACCATGTCCATCTCATAAATAAACTTTTAACAGGTATTCATTTTAACGAGTCAGAAAGAAACGGGTAACTATCAAGTGTTGTGTATCTATCAAATCCGAAAGAGATAGAATGATCTGTCAAAAGTAGCATAATGAACCATTGGGAAAATCATATTCAGAATCAAAATTTTGGTTTCATTAAAACTAGAAGTCTTATCAATTCACTCATAATCACAATTTTTTTTTATACCACTAAGGTGGTAATCAAGCATACGGCCTGCCTGATGTTAAACAGTCACTGTAGCCTATGGACATTTGCAACACCAGGGGTGTCACTCATGCGTTGCCGGACACTCTAAAAACCTCTTAACGCATTTCTTGAAGAACTCCATGTTGTAGTCCCTTGGAAAAACCTCGGCTGGGAGCTCATTCCACAGCTTGAGAGTTTTCGGAAGAAAACTTCTCTGGAACCGCACAGAACGCGACCATTGCGGTTCCAGCGTGTGAGGGTGAACTGACTGAATATAATTTAAGAAGAAATATATTATTCCTAATACACAATACCTAATACCCTAAATTACAATTTTTAGAAATGTTACTAGGCACGTTACTGGAAAAATACTCGACTGGAGTAAATTACTGGTTACAGCACATCACTATCTAGGGGTCACAGCGGGGATTTAATCAAACAATATAATAAGCAATGCACTTACTAAACCCTCCTGCATTATTTTAGTAGTTAAATAGTCGCACCAACATTGTGTGCAAAACCTGTGTCCGCACTCCAACCCCGTCATCATCTGAAAAGAATTTGGGTATTAATATTCCCAAATTACACAAATCTATCAGGTACTATTAAAGCTTATAAGTAAGTACTAAATTACTAATAAACATACGAATATACCTTTCTTGTCAACGCATACTTATAGCACGTAGTATAGACTTAGGTGTAAATTTGTGTCCCATGTAGGAATCGAATCCACAATCATTAATGTTAACTATGCAAGTACTTACCACTAGAATGCCGGGCACATCAAATTCGAATCGATTCGTTGCGATTGTGTTGCATAGTTTCGCCCAAGCGTGTACTAGTGAAATTGATAAATGAAAAAATAGTGGGCAACAAGTTTTCAACAGCTCGGTGGCGGAGAGATTAACAAAGCTTCTTTGACATCAAGGTTTGTAGGTTCGACTCCCACACAGAATAGATATTTGTGTGCATGAACATTTATATTTATCTTGGTCTAGGTGTTTTAAGAGACGTAGGGCGTGTCAAAGCAGCCCATCTGAGGAAGTACCTCCACCTCACAGAAAACTGTAGCTAAATAACAACTCCCTAGCCTAGGGAAATAAGCTCCAAAAGAGTTAAGGTGTCTGCAGCAGACTTTTTTTTGTATACTACGTCGGCAGGCACACAAGTATACGGCCCACCTGATGTAAAGCGGGTACCGTAGCCTATTAACGCTTGAGATATATTAAGTATCACTCGCGCGATGCCTTCTCTGCTGCTTGCACAGCAACTCCTTGAGAGCTTACTGGTGACCTCACTCACACGCAGGAACACAACAACCCTCAACTTTGATGCGCCCTACCTCTCTTAAAACATCCAGACTAAACAAACAGACATGTTCATGCACGCAATTTTTTCCCTTGTGTAAGAATCGAACCCACGAGCGTTGGTGTCAAATTCGCGTCATTCACGACTGAGCCACCGAGCTCGTCGTCGAGACGTGGCATCGCGATACGTGTTAATGTATTGCAATCGTTCATAGGCCACGGTACTTTACATCAGGTGGGCCGTATGTTCCCGACGTTGTATAAAAAAATGTAGTAGGTGTTTTGTGAAGATGGTATGCCTACCATCAGAATTCAAAGTGCTATTAGTGATCAAAAAAGACATTGAAAAATAAAACTGCTATATGATTATAGTGGGTATGTCAGTCAGCATAATCATATTGCATTGACTTTATAATATTATAATTATCAAGATTTTAAAAGTTTCAACGTACCGTCAATGGTAGTACTAAAAAACATATATCACATTCCTCTGTCCCTGATGTTGATATCCGTCTAGGAAGCTGCAACAAAAAGATAAGCTAATATAAATATAAAATACTATCATCAGACAATCTTTCTGTCTATATCTTGACGTCAAGTCATTTGCAAGGTAGGCAGAGAAAACAGGGCACCACAAGTCACGATCCTTACAAATCTCGCTCGCTTCTTTAATATTCATAACTCTTTTCATGTACGCTCGCCGGTTCCTAGAGCTGATAATACCTTCTGATAATACACAACCGATTTGGTCGTTCTGAGTCTTGGCCTTTCAGGACTCCTACGTTTTTCTACTTTCACGACATATATATGTTTCGACATTCTTTCCTTTTGCATTCTACGTGCCCTACGTAACGGAGCATGTCTCTTCATATCTTACTTAACGCTCTCGCTCTCTCTGTCAAAACCAGTTCTCGCATCCAAACGTTAGCGTTGAGAGCAGCACTACATTTTGCATAACGAGCCGTGCCTTCTGACTCGAGTGTGTTTAGTGTTGTTTAAATACATTTCCAATCACCTTTTCTAATGGCGGGACCACCAAAAAGTTAGTAGTAATAGCAAAGTTGATAAGAAACCGGCCTATGGACCAACTCGCCCCCGGTTCGAATATTGACATGTACCACTTATTTCGTGTTTTCGGATTTACGTACATGTTTGTAATTATCACTTGCTCGTCGATGACGGAAAACAACGTGGGAAAACCCGCACGACCAAGAAATTATATTTCGAAAGACGTGTGACCTAACCTAAACAAGGTCTGGTTTTCTCTCTGGGTTATCAAGGTATGACGGCAGTCGCTCCATGTCAAGATCAGTATCTTCGCCAAATCCTTAGGCTTAGGTGGCGCCCTGTCAATCCTAATGGATAAGAAAACAGGATAGCGCTAAGAAGAAGAAGACCAAAAAAGGTAAAAGAATAACGCGTAAGTCACCGCTCTATCCGTCCTATATCTGAAATAATGGTATTGATAAAAGCTTATGTGAATGTTACACGAAAAACAGACTTGTATATCTAACCAGCATAGTTTTTATAGAAATAAAAAATCATTACAAAATAATTTTCCTCTATTATATCAACGAAGCAGGTGATCCTATGAAGTTTGGTAATGATCGGATCACGGTACCGATTGCTAATATTTACATAAGTTTGTATATGTTTTGTTAGTGTAATCGTCATTATTTCAGGACGGATAAAGCTTCGTTTTTAGGGTTCCATACCCAAAGGGTAAAACGGAACCCTATTACTGAGACTTCGCTGTCCGTCCGTCCGTCCGTCGTCACCAGGCTGTATCTCACGAACTGTGATAGTTAGACAGTTGAAATTTTCACAGATGATGTATTTCTGTTGCCGCTATAACAACAAATACTAAAAAATAGAATAACATAAATATTTAGGGGGGCTCCCAAACAACAAACGTGACTTTTTTGCTCGTTTTTGCTCGATATTAATAACGGCAACAGGTAGACGCTTAAAATATTCACAGAATATTTAGTTATATATTCACTTTAAGAATAAATTATTAAATTAAAATAAAACAAATATTTAATGGGGGCTACCATACAACAAGACGATTGTATGAAATCAACGCTTACAAATAAATGCGAAAAAGCACAGATTTGAATTGTAGTATTTGAAGAGACAATCAGAACAAATGCAAGATTATGATGCAGTGTCAGAAAAAGTAAAGGGTGGGGTTCTTGACCTCGTTCGTATATAATTTAAAACAACATCAATTTACATTAACCATTACTTTTTTACCTTTGGCCTTTGTATGACTGGTTTCCTGAATGGATTTATGACCCTAGCCTCAGAGAACAACTGATCTTGGTCCCCGTCGTAGAAACGTTCCATAAGCTTTTCCTTGTCCCATTTGAAGTGATTTAACAGTATGCGAGTTGTTGTTGCCGGTATCTGGAAAAAACGAACAATATTTACAAAAACGCTTTTAGTTTTGTTGTGGTATCAGCAGATACGTCCCAGCTTTATCTGTATATATCTATTATTCAGCGGGAAAACCATAAACGTAGCGTACTTTATGCAACCGCCATCAGAGGGGCTGGTATTAATGGAGATAAATTTTTAAGCCTGTAAAATTTATTTCATTTGAGATATTCCATAGAATCCAATAGAATAAGTGTTCTGGAATATTTAAATAAATTAAATATTGTCGCACAAATTACACAGCGCCACCTAGCCCCAAAGTAAGCGAAGCTTGTGTTATGGGTACTAGACAACTGATAAACATACGTAAATACATTATTTTTTGTAAATACATACTTATTATACATAGGGAACACCCAGACCCAGACAAACAGACATGTTCATGCACACAAATGTTTGTACTGTGTGGGAATCGAACCCACGAGCGTTGGTGTCAAAGTAGCGTACCAACGCGTTTCACCACTGCGCCACCGAGTGAGGATTCTGATCTTCTATAAAAGCTAATATATCTTGCTGGATCGGAAATAACTCAACGTTGTTCATACGAGGACGTCGAGTCTTCTTCTTTTAAGACTTCATTAATTTCGATCTTTTCTAGTGGAGTGGAGTCAGGATCTTACTTATTACCGTTTTTGTACAACGGACTTTACACTACTGGATAGACTATAAATATTGTATCATAATAAAGATTTATCAACATAATTTAAGTAGAAAAATATCCGCTACGTTTTACAACTGAAATAATGTTACTTATTATCAACTAGCATTATAGCATATGATAATACAGATATTGCTACTTGCATCTCCTATCTAGTTAAGTTTTTGAAAGACACAAGGCAACAAAATCGTCTGAAATAGATTTATTTGCAGTTCTCAATAATAACCTTTGCATTTCAGATATAAGTCTCAAAGTTATAAAATGAATCCTTTGGGACAAATATTCATAACGGAAATTCAATAACTTATGGTTTATCAGTTTATTAAGGCATTAAATATAACTATAATTTTATAATTGACTCTCAATAGCATAATATGTGCATTTATAAGTTGTTAAAAATGAAAAAATCTGACTATGGATTTCGAACATTAAGAATATGTGTAATATTTGTCAAACCAAAATACAAAACTATTTAAAAAACGTTCAATTTTGCCTTTCAATACAACATTGTTAACAAAATATTTGTAATAAAAGTGGCAACAAATTAAACAATAAATGTATACGTGAATGTCATTGTTTTATAGTTTATCTCGGTTGCATCGGTTCATACGTAAACCTAAAAATTGGAGCGTAAGTTTGTGCGTGGAAAATAAATTCCCACACGTTTCATGCAATATTGTGTCGAGGTATGTTGTACCATATAATATTAAGAAAGAATAGGATCGTTTATTTCTAAAGGGCGTTCAACGAGATATTAATGGTAAACACTACGGCCTTTACTGAGTTTCTTATAAATCAAGCAGTGAAGTTCTATTCTCTTTCAGGTAGCAACGGCGGCACGCCGCCGCGCCGCCGCGTAACCATCGCTAGGTGTTACCGTCTTTAAATTTTGGTATAGAATCATGCCTGTTCATGAATTCGTCACGTTTGACAGGTCAAGTGATATTAACGTGATTGAGTCGACAATAAAATAAATTTTAATAGAAACTAAACCATAAAAACAACATACCCTATCTAGCTATGCCTGTTTAAATAAGAACACGACTTTACTACATACGTAGGACATACAAAACGCAACAAAGTTTTGCGAAAATAAAAAAAAAAATGCGTTCTATAGGTAAATTTTTTTTATTAAATCTTTTCAAAGTATGTACTCTCCATTAGCCTCTATACAAAGTTTCAAGCGTCTGAACCAGTTTTCGAAAAATATTTTCTAGTCCGCCGCAAACACCTCATTTACAGCCTGCTGGAACGCTGACAGCGCATCTTCCGGTGACGAAAATTATATATATTGAGCAGATTTTTTATTTTCATTTTCGGGAATAAAAAGAAGTCAAGAATAAAATGAAGTGCTAGGTCAGGGCTGTAAGATGGGTGTTTGACCGGCGTGCTGTCTAGGAAGTCCCTCGTTTTGAGCGCGGTGTTCGCGGGCGCGATGTCGTGGTGGAGCAGTAGCCCACGGAGCCCTGTGTTTGGTCGCTTGCTGCTTTGCTTGCTGACAACAGAGAGTTCTTCTGCCAAACATTTAGAAGTATACCATTCGGCATTGGTGCTTCTTTGGTTCTGTAAAGGAATTGACACGTCAGGAGGTCAGCTCAGCCAATCAAAATTTGTTTATTATATCGCGGCACGATTCCACCCGGGCCTGCATCTGAGCAACGGTGAGGTTGTGCAGCACGCAGCGTGGAACTATCTTCCTCACGCGAAGATGCAAGTGTAGAATCTCGTGAAGGCTTCCCGATCCAATATGCAGTATGTGCTGAATCTCCTGACACGTAACTCGCCTATTGTCTTGGATTAAATTTTTCACTGCTAGCACGTTTTCATCCGTAACAGCCGTCAAAGAGCGACCACTTCTTTCTTCATCCCCCAAAGTTAGTCGACTGCGCTTGAATTCGTTATACCAACGATACTCGTTTGCCTTGGAAGGGCATTCATGGTGCCATTTGAAGTCTATCGTATAATTTGTCCGGTTTCAGGCGACACTTGAAATCGTAAAAAATCATAGCGCGAAAATGTTCCCGGTGCAGATCCATTTTTAATGAAGCACGATAATTTAAATTAGCTCGCAAAAAATGTGGAGGCAAATTTTGAAATCCTATTTAGTACCTATTTTTACTTATAAATAATCATATTTTCAAAATACGAGGGTCATTTGAAAAGCTCTTAGCCTAACATGGTTAAAGTCATTGGTTTTTTTTATAACTACCCTCATTTTGTAGTTACATTATTTAGCAACAAGTATGCACAGTTTAGTTTATTCACAGTAACTCATTGTTCGTTTACACGTGATACCGTAAGTCAAGTCAGAGCTATTTTTGAAAATGGATAAAATTGAACATCGTGCAGTGATAAAATACCTGAATTTAAAAGGTTTAACTCCAAAAGCTATACATGAAGACATGTCTGCTACTTTGGGTGAGTCCGCGCCTTCGTATGCGACTGTTAAAAACTGGGTGGCAGAGTTTAAACGTGGTCGTGAGACCATTCAAGATGAGCCCCGTAGTGGCCGGCCTTCGACTGCTTCCACTGATCAAAACAAAGAAAAGATCGAAGATTGACTGTCGAGGAGATAGCTAAGACTGTAGGCATCTCATCTGAGCGAACACATCATATAATTACTACTGAACTTGGATTCTCTAAGGTGAATGCGCGGTGGGTACCGCGACTGCTTTCAAAGGAACAAAAACGCAACCGACTCACAACTTCTCGCGTCTGTTTAGAGTTATATGAAGCTGACCCAATAGAATTTGTTGAAAGATTTATAACCATGGATGAAACCTGGGTTCACCACAATACACCTGAGACAAAAGAACAGTCGAAACAATGGAAAAGAACAGGATCGCCCACCCCAAAGAAGGCAAAGGTGGTTTTATCGGCGGGCAAAGTCATGGCATCCGTTTTTTGGGATGCAAAGGGTTATAATTCTCGTGGATTATTTAAAAAAGGGTGAAACAATAAACTCCGATTACTATTGCAACCTGTTGCGTCGTTTGAGAGAAGAAATCAAAGAAAAACGTCCAGGTTTATTGAGAAGAAGAGTCTTGTTTCATCAGGACAATGCGCGCATTCACACCTCTGTGCAATCCCTGGCAGAAATCCAACAATGTGGCTTCGAATTGTTACCTCTTCCCCTATATTCACCGGATTTAGCACCGTCCGACTTTTATCTGTTCCCAAAGCCAAAAAATTTTTTAGGTGGTAAACATTTTTTTACAAATGAAGAGGTCATAGCCGCCGTGGACGCTTATTTTGAGGAGTTAGACGAAGATTTTTTTAAAACGGGTATCGAAGCCTTTTCGGGTCGATGGAAAAAGTGTTTTGAGCTCGGAGGAGAGAATGTTGAAAAATAAAAATAAACTGAAAATCGTGTGGTTTCATTGAGTATGTTAGGCTAAGAACTTTTCAAATAACCCTCGTACCATGGCCAAATTGGTCGTCTTTTATCAGAAGGTGATGTCAGGAACCTTGAGGCACCGGCGAGCGTGCATGAAAAGAGCTGAATGTGAAAGAAGCGAGTGAAGTGTGTAAGGACTGCGTCTTATGGCGCTCGGTTCTCTCTGCCTACCCCACAAGGGACCTGGCGTGAAGATATGTATATATATCTTCACAATCTTCACGAAGATATATATATAACTTACTAGTTCAACTTTTAGTTACATTTCAAAATTATCAATCTAATGTATTTCATTAAGTTTCAACATTTCGTATGTTCTTTAGACCATATACTAGCAAGTTCGTTTGTGATTTATTTATGGTCATTTCTAAAAACCTTGTTGGTTAGAAATGACTCATTCTATTGTTCTCATATTGATCCAAATTTAACACAAGTAGCAGGGTACAAATCGCTCATTGCATCATTCACTATCAACTCACATATGCAGTGTGCCCTGATAATTAACAAACAAGGCGCAAACTACTGAAGGTAGGGTGCATCAAGCAGCCCGACTGGGGAAATAGTACCTCAACTTCACAGCATACTGCAACGAAATAACAAGTACCTGAATTATTGTTGTGATATTGCAAATGAGATTATCAGTAAGCTTCTGAGGAATTGCTGTTATTCCTTGTATTGCAAGCACTCAAAGCAAGTGCAATTTCAATTGAAAGTGCTTAGTGGTGGCCACCACCACACACACCACAGCACTTCATTAAACCATCAGAATGCTTGTTTATCTTACAGAAAAATATTATAAACCTTTATCATGTATATCAATGTATGTAATTATATCATTAGAGTCGTAGATACCCCTACAGATGCTAACTTACTACAAAAAGATCTTTGTAGTTTAATGGAATGGTGTGAGGAAAACAAGATGGATCTGAATGTTTCCAAGTGCTTCCATATGCGTTTCAAAATCAAAAATGACATCTTAAAAACTGTCAGCACTGTGAAAGACCTTGGTGTATGGCTGGATAGCAAACTAAGATTTAATGTCCATTTTGATGATTTGTTCGAGTTTTTAAAAATTTTGGATTTGTTCTCAGAAATTGTGAAGATTTTAAGTCTCCTAAAACAAAAATCCTTTTATTCAATGCGATTGTCGGTAGTGGTTTGTTGCAGTGTGGTCTGGAATCCATTTTATGATGTATACAAAAAGAAGAAAATATTCATGTAACCTGAGCAAGAATATTATCAAATATGAAGATAGATTGAATTATTTCAAAATTAAATCCCTTCCGGATCGAAGATGTACACACGATTATATGTTCTTGTAAAAGCTAGGCAATGGTAGCCTCGATGTCCGGGAATTGTTACGAACGCTCCAACAACTTATAACGCTTACAAGTACCATCAAGGCTCTGCGGCCATCGAAATTTAACATTCCTGTGGTTGAATATAGCAAATCCAACCTTGGAAAAGCGCTCCTTTAAACCACTTTGTTAGAGAGTTTAACAGCATACCCAAGTCTATAGATTTAGATCTATTCGTAAATGGCATTCACAGCTTTAAAAAGTCACTCCTTTCTTAGTTTTCGGTGGAGCAATACTCACCTTTTTAATTTCATTCCTATTTAATTTTTTGGTTGTTTCAAAAAACACATGTAGTCTTTACCTATAATTATAATAACATTAAGCTGAAGGTACATGTCATTGAGCCTTATATTTAGTATTGATGTTTATTTATTATGTTGGTGTTCATTAAATAAATAGTTTTTTTAAATCATAGATATATAGTTATGGGACTATCTGTGGCAAACAGTCAAATGCATCACTCTTGTAATGTACTTTTTATATAATTTTTATTCCCAAGAGTATGTCAGTTTCAATTTATATATTTGTTTTGTATGATCAACAAACTCAATTATTATGATGTAAAATTTGATGAATAAATTGTTCATTGAGAAGGAAAAAGTGTTACATTTTGAATACATGTTGTCTGCTATGTAGAGGGGCAACAAGTATTTATTTTACTATCTGCTATTCAATGTAGTCAGCATTTGAGTACTTGTGTAGTGTATGAGCACTCACACAAATTTAAAGTATTTTAATAGTTAGATACAAATATATTTTATTTCACTAAAACGGCATACAAGACTATGGCCCATCTGATCATACAAGAGTTCTCAAAGTCCACTGTAACTGCTTACCACTTGTCACAGCAAAGATGGGCTGTCTGAATGAAACAATTTCAGTTACCATTTGTTAATTTGTAATTGATAACGTCCACCGTTGACACTTTAGCAAAAATCTTCTTTAGCATACTAGCCCATTCCTTTACATTTTTAACCAATATTGCAAGACTACTTTGTTAGTCATTAAGCTTTATGGCTTCAAACTTCGCCACCTCTATAGTAAAACATCAATGAATGATAACATTCAGTAGAAATCTTTTCTACATTTTCATAATTCTTTGTTCTAACCCACATTTTAGGTTGCCAGATGCCAGAACTGTTATTGTTTCTAAAATTTAGTTAAAAAAAATCTTTTACTATTGGCGGACGAAATTTGATAAAAGCAAGAGTTGCGTTGACCACTGCAAGAAAAACATGCATGGAGGTCAACCATGGACATTGTCAAAGTTGGTTTAAGTTAAAAGTAACTAAATAATATAATATAAGTTAACTAAATATAAATGAATAAAGATTTCAAGACCTCAGTTTAGCATATGAAATGGAAAATTTTGTATTGTCTGTACTTGTGTTTAGTAGATGCAAACATTGTTTCTGATCTAATGAAAAAGTCATATTCAGTCAGCAGCTGTAGTAAGATGCAATCATGACACAGATGATACAAAAAGGAGGTTTATTTTAGTACATTTTTTTTGTTTAGCACATTTAAATGCCAATGCCGGATTAAAACAGAATTCAAATTATGAAAATAATATTCATTAGTCATCTATTGTCAACATGCTATTTGTTTGTAGACATACAAGTAACAATAAAATTTCAGATAAAATTTAAGTATCTAAGCATAGAATTGGTGACAACAAAAAATATAATGTTATTTCAATTTAAGTTTCTTAGCAAATGACATCAGTAGTGTTTATTTATGACGCACAAAAGAATCAGGTTTGTAGGGCATCAACTTTATGATTGAATGGCACAATGGTAGAGTGGGACAGACAAAGAAAATGCATACATGGCTGTGATCTGAAATTGACCCAATAAATCATCAGCGAATTCAAGTGCATCACAGAAGAATTGTAGGAGTAACCTCATTCAATAAGCTTGTTCATTGTTTACCACTAGCATACTGACCTCCACAACCGTATTCACTTCTTTGATACAATCGACCATGTGTTGAACGATTTCCTCCGTAGATAACACCTCGTATCGATATTCCTCGAGTTCCGTTTGTCGTTCCCTAGTACTGTGGGTCTCAACGTCCATTGCAAAGTCGACATCGTCTCCACTAGACTCATTCCCGGAATCCACATCATCCTTCGTGTCATCTTCTGAGTCCATAGTCGAGACGATAACAATTTGTGTATACTTGATAATGAGGGTACGATCGGAGCAGGTCTAATGATGAAATAATTACACCTAAGATTTAGGAAAGGTCAACAATGAAGAAAATAGTTCACCCACGGTTGCCAAAACCTCTGTCTGACGTATGGATGGACGGACAGTCGACAGTGTTTATGACGTCACTCTTTGCTGCGCTTTGTCTATGATTCACGCATAAGTTTCGGATACCCATACACTATCAGAATAGAAGAAATACAAATATTATAATAGGGGTTAAAGTATGAAATTGCCTTTTTATAGTAATAGATTCTTTGAATTGACATTAACCTTCATGGTGTGAGATTTTCGAGTGAAACTTTTTTCACTCCAATGAGGTTTCTCTTTTAAAAAATGTGCAACATTTGTTTTTTGAATTTCGATAGTTATTTTATTTAGCTTAGATGGGAAAGATGGATATTTGAAAAAACCGAGTAATTTTTGAATACGAGTTCCAATGCGGATCTAACGCGACAGAAACGGTTCGCAAAATCAATGCTGTGTTTGGAAAGGAGACTAATGCTAATGAACGAACCGTTCGTTTTTGGTTTAAACGCTTTCATAATGGAAACTTCGATTTGAAGAACGAACCACGTGGAACACAGGTGAATAACGCTGAATTAAGCCTTCAGAACCAGTTATATACCTTTTCCCATACATTTCGTGGTCATATATGACCACACGGGTTTCGAAGGGTTAAAGGAGATGGTTGAAGCCGATTCGAGTCAAACTACCCAGGAATTAGCGGCATGCTTTAACGTTACATTACCTATTGACTCACTTGCATCAAATGAATAAGATAAAAAATGAGTGCTTTATGATTTGGCTGATCTGGGGAAAGAAACACGTGTTGAAACTTGTGTTGCCTTGTTGAATCGGTACAGAAATTAAGAAAAATTGGATCGAATTATCGAATTGTGACATATGACGGAAAGTGGATTCTTTACGATAGCCGTAAGCGAAAAATACAATGGCAGACCCCAAGTATTACAATTTGATTAAATAAATATGTCACATCTTAGAAAAAAAGCAAGTTTTAATTTTTCAGTACTAATCGGCAATTTCATACTTTAACCCCTAATACCATTGACGACGCAGGAAACACCCTATATCTAACGTTGTATAGGAAAGACTACGTCATTTCTTAGTTTCAATAAATATTATATAAATTAATTAAAACTTTTTACATGTATAAAAATTATATAATATTGGAATTCTGATTCTACCTTAGACAATTCAACAAAAGGACTCGCCATACGCGTGATTCTGTTAGTAAATAATTCTGCCATTTTTGACGGGGGACGAGGTAACTACTGCATAGAAACGAAAATCATGTTTTAAGGAAATGTCAACCTTATTTCGAGGCACCTACAGTTCAAAGTTATTTTCTTACCGCTGCCTGCCATCTGTTGTGCAATAGCTGAATTTCTTCGTAAATCGAATCTGGTAGATTCAAAATTACGTAACGTCTTATATACTTTTTTTTTGTCTTTAGCTAAATGAACTCTATTATACAGCATGCAGGACCGATTTGTTTTGCAGTTTCTATAATTTACTTGCAAATTAGAAGTGTTTGACCTTTTTTGCATGACATAACTGCACAGTTTGGCATTTTTAGTGTAACACTTTATGATGTTACCCGAGCGAAAACGATTACAAGACTGTTAGCGAATCGATATTTTTTTTTTTTTTTTTTTTGACCTGACTATGTAGTTAGCCTCGAGTGGGCTGTCACTACGTCACCGGACTAGAGAGGCGGTCGTGAGGCGCCACACAAATCGAACACGCGGGTTCGTGCCTTAAGGGCCTGTCGGAGAGAGAGGCGCCCAGGTACCGTGGGCTACCGGTACCTGGTGTATCGCGCAGAAGTCCTTACTCTTCGCGCCCGGAGCCGCCGAGCGCGGTGTGTGTCTGGAGTGTTGGGGTTGGAGGGGGAGAGGTAGGGGGCGTTCGCAACAGTAATGCGATCATCGGGATCAAAGAGTGAATTCCGCGGTCTGCGCCGGAACCCCCGGGCGTCGATCCGCGGGGTGTAATTGACAGCGCGGGCTATCAATGGGTTGGGGTGTTGAGAGGCAGTTTCGAAGTAGCGTCTAGACGCTTTCTTCATGAAACTAATGATGGAAGGGAGTTCAAGGTCGAGATGGAGATCTGCGACCCTGAGATAGTGAGGGGCAGCGGTTGCATTACGGGCAAACCGGTTTTGGATAATCTGGAGCTTAGCCAGATGGGAGCGCGCAGCGTGTGCGAACACTACGCTGGCGTATGTGAGAACGGGGCGGATGCAGGCTTTGTAGAGTGTACACTTATTTCTAAGTGACATTCTACGATTCCTGAATATCGGACCGAGCCGGCCTAGATAGAACGCGGCTTTGTTCCTAACAGCGGTGATGTGAGGTCCAAACGTCATTCTGGAGTCTACGATGACACGTAGGTATTTGGCCTTCTCGACCCATGGGATGGGTCGGCCGAACAATGAAATGGGGCGTACGGTCCTATGTTGGGAATCGGGTCTCGTAAGACCTCGTGGATCCCGAGAAAAGAACACTGCGGCACTTTTCTCCGGATTCACCTCGATTCGCCAACGTCGGAACCATTCGCCTAGAGCGTTAGCCGCTCTCTGGAGCCTATCCGATATGTTGGATTTGGCTCGTTCGGAAGTGTAAAGTGCCGTATCATCGGCAAAGAGGGCTAGCTCTACGAAGGGAGTCTTGGGAACATCGTTGGTGTACAACGTGTATAGGATAGGGCCGAGCACGGAGCCCTGAGGGACCCCGGCTCGGATAGGGTGCGGCCTCGAGAGAGTGCCGTGGACTCTGACGCGGAGGGAGCGATTCGACAAGTAGTCTCGTAAGATGTGCACGAGACTGTCTGGCACTTCCATTTGGTGTAGCTTATATATTAAGCCATTGTGCCAGACTTTGTCGAACGCTTTCGCGACGTCGAAAAACAGGGCACCGGTATGGCGCCCTGTTTGAAAATTGGAGAGGACGTGCTCCGTGATGCGGTGCACTTGGTGGATTGCCGAGTGTTTGGGACGGAACCCAAACTGCTCGTCTATGAGAAGGCCTCTAAGTTCAACGAACTTTTTGAGGCGAATGGCTATGATGCGTTCATAGACTTTCCCCAGGCATTTGAGGAGACTAATGGGCCTGTAAGAGGCGGGGTTCTTCAGGCATTTGCCTGGTTTGGGGATGCCAACTACGTCTGCATCTTTCCAGGAGTCTGGAAATGTGCAGTTCGCGAGAGCGGCGTTGAATATCGCCACGAGAAGGACTAACAGGGGGCCTGGGAGGAGTTTGAGGACCGAGATCGTGATGCCGTCAGCTCCGGGAGCTTTCCGGCTCCGAAGGTCCCTGATGATCGTTTGGACCTCCTCAACCGTTGTAGGTTCGAGGGGGATCGTGGGAGGTGTCGCGAGGATTCGTTCCACCTCGGAGTCAACCATCTGCACGTGTTCGTCGTCGGTTGGTTCTAGACTAGGAGAGCATTGGCTCTCCAGGCTGTCTGCAAAGCATTCAGCCTTTTCGTCATCATCGAACGCTATCGTACCGTCTGGTCGGGTCAGGGGAGGGCATTGGGTTATTTGGTCGGAACGGAGAGATTTAGCAACTCGCCAGTACGCCGTGTGCGAGGGCTTAATTTCTCCAACAAAGTTGGCCCACCGTTCATCCCTGAACTCTTTGATGTGCTTCTTTACTTGGCGTTGTAAATAGCGCATCCGAGAACGGTTCTGTTCGGTGGGACAAGAGTCATGGGCGCGTGTCGCTGCGTTCTTTTCCGACACTAGTTCTCGCAAATAAGCAGGGAGTTCCCAACGCCGAGCTAAGTCGGCCGTTGAAACCTCTCTGGAGCAGTTGTTAGCTGCCGTTTGCAAGTGGCTAGTGAGGGCGTCGATCGCAAGGTCGGTCTCGTCATTTGTGAGAATCTGTTCGGGTACTTCGATGTCGAAGAGACCACAGATGTTTGTGATCTGGAAGATCTTCTTACCCTCGGGGGTAAGGGGAAGGTGGCAGA
The DNA here is from genome assembly GCA_947507595.1 of Pyralis farinalis. Taxonomy (NCBI): domain Eukaryota; kingdom Metazoa; phylum Arthropoda; class Insecta; order Lepidoptera; family Pyralidae; genus Pyralis; species Pyralis farinalis. The sequence goes on from OX382274.1 coordinate 22,752,390, forward strand.
TAACCATATTGTATGGCTCGCCATCCTTGCGGTGGTTGCGGGTCATCCGGTGTACCGACCGGACGGGGACTCCTTGTCCTTTAATGGACTCGGTGATGCCGTCTAGAGACAGCGACGTGGGGACGCGTTTAACTACCACGCGAAGTTCACGCTCCTCCTCGAGAGCGTACGTGAAATACTCCACGCGCCGCTCTCGGAGGAGGCCCGTGAGTTTTCTGTGGTCGTTGGGGGTTGCCACCGTGACGCTGATGCCAAGGTGGGTCGACTTAGCCCTTGTGAGGCGAATCTCTTTCGCGGGGAGATCGACCGCGTAGAGGTGCTCCCAGACCTTTCCGTCACGGATGGTGATCGGCGGCGGGAGTTTGGCCTTCGGTGTCTCTTGCGAGTGCACCGTTGGCGAGGAGGGTTACTTAAGGGTTACTTACTTTACTTACTTACTTACTTACTTTATTACCGGTGTTACCCTTTGCGGCTTTTGCGGGACGGGAGTCACTGGAGCGGGGCTTCCGCTTCCGGTTCTCCGGGACAACGGTCCAGTTGGCCTCCGTAAGGGGGTCAACAATGGACTCCAGGTCTGATTCGTCGTCGGACAAGGAGCTGGTGGGCCCCGTGATGATTGCAGCTGCAGCTGCACCCTGGTCTATGTCCATCTCCTGTAGTCCTGAAGGGGCTGCAGGAGGGACGGGAGAGGCGCTGCTGCAAGAGGCAACAGCGGTAGCGGCCTGAGGGGCCTTAGCGGGGTTGGCCTGAGGGGCCTTGGTAGTCGCAGGTGCGGCTTCCTTGGGTTTGACCTGAGGGGCCTTAACGGCTTTAGCCTGAGTGGCTTTAGCGGGCGAGGCCTGAGGGGCCTTGGGGGATTTTGCCTGAGGGGCCTTGGTTGGTTTGGCCTGAGGGGCCGGGGGCGGGGGTGGGGGGGCGGCCTTAGTGGTCGCTGGGGTTTTTGCCTGAGGGGCGGGGGGTGCGGGGTTTGTTCGGCACCAGGTGCCGAACCCCGTTAGCAGGTCGGGGGCCATCGAGGCCACGTACCTACGCAGCATGTGAAGCTGCGTAGTTGGATCCAGCCGGGGATCCATGGCAGACATTGCCTAACTGAGGGGGGGTGAAGGGCCGCCCGAGGGGTACACTCGGGCGGTGTGTACCCTGCGTGAAAAAACCTAACCTCCCGGCCGGGTATAGGCCAGGAGGGTCCTAGTCCCTAGTGTGTGTGGACCGGTGCCAGTCTTATTGTGCACCGGTTTGAGTACCTAGTCTTAAAACTAAGAAACTTAACTACCTAACCGATAACTGGGGTTGACGAGGGTAGCCCACAAGGCCAGTGGTCCCAGTCCCAGCCGAATGACTTGCCGTTCCCAGAGGGGGAAAGGCTAGCGTACGGGTCAACGCTACGACTCGCTTTGTTGGCACGTTCGCAAATTCACCACTGCCGAAGCAGCGAGGTGGTCAGCTACGCTTTCCTCTGCCTTGGAGCTAGCTCACAAGGCGAGTACCTCACGTTTGACTGCTAACCTAGTGAGATGCCGCACTTTCGTACGACAAACTCACCGTGAATTGCCGACACGTTTTCCACAAGCCGACCGCACTAAAATCGTGTGGATTTGCAGACCGCTCCTTAGAAACTTTTTCTACTGAGGCAAGTTCTGAAAAGAACTTCAACCTCACTCGAAGTCAGCGAAAAATTAGCCGGGCTAATATCCGCTGTAGACGGGCCTGCAGTGGGTCTATACTAGACCGTACAGTACCTCGGGACACGAGCTGCAGAGGGTCTTGAGAAGACCGTACAACGAAGCGTGTGTATTAGGCGGAAGCCTATCTGGGAATGGCACAAGTAGCGCACGGGTCCGAATCGGTAAGCGTGTGACTACGGCGCAACAAAACAGACCTTTATTTTAATGAATATCCACTCATATAAGTAATGCAATATTTTATTTTTAAGTTATTTTAGTGGGCATTTTATGTTGTACATATTTGGATTTTAGTTAGCGTTAATTTTGCAGACAAAGTAAACCGTAAAGTCTTGTTAAAACAATGCCAATCAATAGTAAATGTCATGTAATTTTACCGCTAGTATCTGATATATTTATATATTATTTTTTTATGTATTTTTTTGTATGATATGATATGTAGGTATATGTGCACTTCCGAAGATTTAGATACTATTGACGCAGTAAACCAAGATTTCTACAGTCAAAAAAAATGTGATAGCTATTATTTATTAGTAAATTCAACCAAGTCTCAAGCAATAGAACTACTACAGCTTGAGACGTAGTTGGACTTGGTTGGTAGGTAGCAAACTTTATACTGGATCCTCCATGTTACTAAGGTTTGTAAAACACATGTATTATTCTTAACACATGTATTATGCTTTTCACTCCCACGTGCAACTCCAAAATATTATGCCTTTAAAAACTAGTTAGTTTTAAGTCTGGAGAAATAATGTCTCTCTGTATAACGTTATGTAGGTCTGGTTCCATCGTCGGATCGACATGGTCGCGTTTTCATATGTACTCCTCAATAACTAACTATAACATGATCTCCTATTTAACCTACCGCAGTGTATATATACGGTCTATGGTTGAGAAGCTTTTCCGGACACCTAGTGTACCTACTCTAGTCCGGAAAAATTGAAAGTCGCCAAACCTGCGTGCAACACGATTACTGATAGCTCCAGTATACAACATAGAGAGATGGCTCAGAAGATAGGTAGGTCTATATCTTTTCAAGGCTTTATCAAACTTCTTGATAAACCTAATACCTGTGGTGCTTTATTTTAACACGTGTGTACAGTACCTGCTGAAGACGCATCCAGGATATATCTCATCAACTTGTTCCAACACTTCATCACCAACCGTTATTTTTACATTGGTTCAGGTTTCTTCTCTTTCAAATATCTTTATCTTCTTTGCATTCACTAGTAAGCCCATCTCCATACAATCGTCTTTTATTATTGTGAGCAGTTTTTTTTTATACTACATCGGGTGACGTACAAGCATTCGGTTCACGTTGTAAAGTGGTTACCGTAGCTTATGAACAGTTGTAATACATTCAGTATTACTCAATGTATACTCGATACAGAAGTGACATTGCGCGACTCAATGTATTAAGTACAAATGTTAACATAGCAACTCGTCATGGGCTTACTGGTGACCGCCACACGTAGGAACAAAATACATTACAAAAATATTTATTTACAATAAAAACAGGTTACAGATTACGTTTGACAAACAATATAACTTATTATACTAATACCTACTTACGTAATAAATGAGTAATTCAGTTTCTGCTTGTAGTTTATTTCTAGTAGAAAGTAGTTAGGTAATGTAAATTCTGAATGTAGGTAACAAATACGAAGTATTCCCTGTTATTGTGTTGTAAGAATTATCTATATATCATTTTCCAATGGTATCCAGACTAGAGTGATCTGTAGTGTAAGTGCCGATACGAAAGTTCTAAAAAATATTAACCTCAGTATACAGAATCGGATATTGAGAAAAAAGGTATATATGTGTATCTTCACGCCAGTTCCCCTGCGGTTTAGGGAGAGGGAACTATCTATAATTGTACAACATAATGTATCATAGTAATTAGATTTAATTATTATTGTACCTATGTTTCATGTAAATAAATTAAATGTAACTACATACTTATGTATCTGTATATACATATATAAATATACATTAATAGGTAGATGTAAATACTTAAACTTAAATATTAAATTACACGGAATAGCGTAAGGTGGATATTACGACATTGGATTCATCCACTGCTTCAGCAGTGTTTCTGTGGAATCGTATGTTAGTAATGTAAGTTATTTATCTACCACTACTTGAGCTTGGCGTATTGAGCATTTTTTATATCACAATGCCTGACAACTTTGTTATAGACATAGGTTGTTACGTACGGTAGGAGTCTTTTCGCAAATGTGGTTTTTACACTTATATTCGTTACTTTAAATATTCGTCGGGATAGCATCAGCTGGTAGTCATTGGAGTTAATTACTGATTTGTGGACCATTAAGGAGGCTTTTGGAATAAAAAGTTGACGCGCAGTCAAAACACTGCTGTCTTTATATACATCGACTGTAGGATAGCGGAATGACTTTTTAAATATAGTTTTTAAAACAGATCTTTGAGCCCCAGCCAAGAATACAGTATGTTAAGAGACACTAGCAAAGAGCGAAGTAGATAGACCGCAGTGTTTGGAAATCAAAAACTTTGCGTAATTTTCTCATAATTTGTATAGTTTTGCGTATACGTGAATATAAAACATTAATGTGTGCACTCGAATTTAAGTTTTGATCTAGTAACACATCAAGATAATGTTATCGGTTCTCTCTATGCTTTCGCAGTTGCAGGCTCCCGGGTGGGCATCGTTGCAGCTATGAATTTGGAGCATAGACAGACTTGTAGGAGGGGCGGAAGCTGAAGTCTTGTGGAAGTAAATAAACTTAGTTTTCTGTGTATTGTTCAATGTGAGAAGGTATTTTTGTAAGCAATTTGAGACTAGACTCACTCCATGTTCTGCGTAAGCTGTAAGTTCTGACCAACTTGACACATGAAAAGCTATAGCAGTATCGTCCGCGTAAAAAATACTTCTGCGTTTCTATTCCACGGTAGATCATAGACTGTGTTTAAGTATATTATAAACAAGGTAGGCCCAAGAATACTTCCCTGTGGGACACTGAAATTTACTGTACAGAGATTGCTCGACTTATTGCCAACACAGGAACACTGCCTCCGTTCCAATAAATATAATAACTAACTAAAATAAATAAACCACGAAAAAGCAATACCGCGAAAGCCCAGATTTCAAGTTTCTTAAGTAATATTGGAACGGAAACAGTATCAAAAGCCCTGAAAAGATCAAATAATACTCCTATAATGAACTTATTATTAACCAATTCTGAGGAAAGTTTCTTCAGTAGAATTAGGACTGGATCTGTCGACCTGCCCTGTCGGAAACTAAATTGCCTATAGGTATGTACACATGAACCTATTCAGGCACAGCAATGTGGAAGAGACCAGCGCAACTGACCGATATCCCACTGCTGAGGGTTGGCTGGAAGAGATCTCTTTTAGAGATAAGCTCGTCTCTGAACTATGTTTACTATACATTGTAACTTTTTTGTATTTATATGTGCAATAAAGATATACAATAAGAGAGAGGCAGACTTTTTATAGTATTCTATCTTCTAAGTATTCCTTTATAGAATAACTAGCTTTTAGCCGCGGCTTCGCTCGCATTGATAAAAAATATTTTTTTTTAAATAAAAAGTATCCTTTTTTACTTCTGATACCTCCAAGAATATGTGTACAAAGTTTCATGATGATCGGTTCAGTAGTTTTCGCGTGAAAGCGTAACAAACGGACATTCACATTTATAATATTAGTAGGATATGTTTTTTGTATGGAGTAATTCTTTTAACAATTTAATAAATTTACCGAATGACTTTTCAGATTTGATCATGTCAGGCAGCTTATTAGGTACATCGAACCAAGCCGGGAGTTATCCAGGGTTTTAAGATATGTTGTGACAGTTGTGCCCTTACATTATGTGTGTATTTATTTATGATATTATTTAATGAACACTTCAACCCTCCAGAGAGTTAGTATTTTGGCTGCGTTTTTATATGAGGAGGCCTACATACGTAAGTATTTTCCCTGACGGGCTGCATTAATGCGCCCTACCTCTCTTAAAAACACTGTCACGTTGCTACAAGGTGCCCTAGCAGCCTAGCATAGTCCTAGAGGGTAAATCAAACAAATGTGAACTCATGCACAATCCTGCATTCGTTAACCTTTTTCTCTGCAGACAACTATCGAGATATAGAATAAACAGCCGAGCAGACAGCATGCAAACCTGTTTGACATCAAACACTCACATTCCACATAATGTGCAGCACTCTGCTTTGCACGACCCGCCGGTATTGGCACTGCGTGGTGGGTGGCGGCCCCCACCGCCGCATACATGTGTCTGGGAAGACGAGTGAGTGCTGAGAATAGATAGTGTGAATGGAGCGTTCGGAAAACTTATTAGCAGTAAAGTTCGAGTCAGAAGGCACCGCTCGCTATACACACTGCAGTGCTGGTCCCAACGCTTACTTATGGAAGTGAGAGTTGGGTATGGCAAAGAGAGCATAAAAGTACAATAAACGCGGTCGAAATGCGAGCGATGCGTAAAATTTGTGGCATAACGCTTGTAGAGCGTATTCGCAATGATATGTTAGAAACAGAGTTGGTCTGAGAGTGTCGATGTTAAAATTAGAAGAGGCATGTTCCGTTGGTTCAGGCATGTAGAAAGACGAACGAAATTAGGAATTACGAAACAAATATGCAATGCGATCGTAGAAAGATGAAGAAGCCGAGGAAAGCCAAGACTTGCCGACCATGACCAAATTGATAGTGTTTTATCATCCGTTGCATCATCTTTGTCGGTGCGTCGTGTAATAAATAGCTGGTGGTATGACGCGAAATCGCCACGAATGCGTGATTTCATTATGCGTCTTTTCATAATGTGCCTTAAATGAGTACTCTCATCCACATTAGTTCTGTACTCTCGGGGTGCAAAAAGACGAAGAGTTATACTGTTGCACGTACGGCCCAGTCTGCTAGGCACCCGATAAAATCGGTTAATTTCATCACGATCAAATTTGGTTACATGTATTGTCCAATAACATTTGATCAGCGAGCAATCATCTCTTGTTGAGTGAAAGAATGTTAAACTTATCTACCTAGATGTCATACGAAGATCTACTACTACACTGCAGGGCGATTTACGTTGAACCATTTCTATATTACCCCTGTATTTATTGTAAAAACGGGTTCAAATAACGGTAGCATACTAAAGTTGTGCTCATATTAGAGACTTGAATAATATTGGGGACTTGGAAAACAACTCGAGTTTTATTGTGCATCAGGATTGATCAATTTTTTGTAAATTCGCTTCTCCCAAAAGGTTTGAAAATCAAAATCTTTGAAAACAGTTCATCGCAGTAAGTCTCATCGTAAGGAACTTCATAAATCTGAATATTTTAGGATACTTCGAAATCAGGCTGTGCTATAACAAAATAAACTATTTTTTTTCTTTAGTTACATACATCGTTTTCTTTCTGTAGTAATGCTATGTCGTTCCGTTTTCTACCGAAGACTCTTAAGTTGTGGTATGAATTCCCTGGAAATGTTTTCCCTAGGCAAGTTTGTTAAAAAAAGCCGTAGAGGTTTTTACAGGGTTGAGAACGCACACCGGTGGTCTAGTTGCGTATTTTATACCGTTAGTTGTAATATTTATCTCCTTTAATCCCATATACATACCAAAAGCAAATACAACAGTTCCCAAAACCATTTCTATACCTCTTCTTTCTAATACATAACACTTTAGCATGTCTCAAAACTACATACATTCATATCATCACGCCTGTCTCCCATTGGGGTAGACTAAGGAATGTCAGGTGTACCAATCCATATATTCCACTCTCGCTTCTTCCACTCTTCAGTTTTGTCTTAATACTATCCCCAGTATATACTACCATCATCCTCAACACATCTCAAAATCATCCCAAACATGTACCGAAACAGTTTATAAGTCCGTCCCAGTGAACGAAAAAAATGTTTTTTTCGTTCACTGGTCAGTCCAAATACTTCCATCAACTTAGCAAATTGTGAATCCAAGTGTCATACAAAAATATTAATATTTTTGGATCCTCTCATAATTATTATGATTATTTAATCTCATCAATGGTACTACTCGTAATGATACTCATAATGGTAGAGGACTTAAAAGTATCCAAGGATCCACATATGAAGCAACAGGACTTGCCACCGAAGCTGTCCTGGCTTTTAAGGGTCGGCCATGCAATATCTGCTACGCCCTCTGCATATGAAGTATCTTTAGGCAAAATAGATGTTAATTGTTCATGCTAAGTATGCCAATTCCAACGCATCGATGTCTTTAATTATGGTTAAGCATATCACTTAAATAATAAAGAACATAATACATGATTTATTTCAACACCAGTTGTTATAACAGATTATCTAAGTCATTCTGAATTGATTCAAACTGTAGAAACACTGAATAAAGTTCTGGGTGAGTCAGTTCTAATTCAGTTTCAGTTTTTTTACAAGATAAAGTAATGTATGCCTTTGGAATTTTACACTTTTTTTGATAACCTGACCCTAATTCTGCATTCAACTTCCAAGAAAACTTTAATGTATCTTCTTGTCCATCTATTGCTGTACTACCTATTTCATTCAGAGTCATTTTCGTTTCATTTGACCAGATTTTAACAATAAATTCTGCTTTCTGATTTGATAAACCTATCTTTATTAGGTCTTCTTTTAAATCTGATGGCATAAATATATATTTCATCATTCTTTTGTAAACATACAAAATTGTTCTAATGGCTAAAAGTAAACTGTCTTCATCAACTTGAAATATTTTTGCAAGCTTTTGCCTTTCATCTTCATTAAATATTTCAGAATCCTGCAATTTCAATTTTGCAACAATCCTCCGTAAAAGTTGTTCACATTTTGTTTCTTCAAGATGATTGATGACACTGATTCCTTTGTTTAAACTGGAAAATAAATACAAAAATATTGAATCCAAATTATGTCTATAAACTATTCAGAGATATATATTTCAGCTGCTTCTAAAGAGACATAATTTCACCAGTCTCCTTTTTAGGGTATTGGGTTATTTAATCATGACTTGTTACTATTTAGGCAGTCAGACAGCTGTACGCTGTCCCACTTTTAAAAAGTTGTATGTTTGCCTAGTGCAGTAGCAGTATTGGTATTTTTCATTACATATATTTCTAAAATGTAGACAAGCAAGAATATTAAATAAATATAAGGGCTAGTTTTACTTGCAGTGATCAACACGAGCCTCACATTTGTTTAATATTGTCCACCAATAGCATTAAAGTGTTATAAAAGAAGACCTTTTTATGGACAAAATCAAGTGTATCTTTATTTTTTTGTTGTGCTAAGTGTGGATCAAACGCGCGCTTGTTGGGTCCTATACCTACTATGTAATGAAAAAAAATATAGAAATAATGTTTGGTAAATGTAAATTCCTTTTTTTAACTTCACTAGAAAGAAGTGATATAAGAATGTATGTGATACTATTGTAGGTTAATGATTTTTTTCGAAGCATGTGTTTTTCGTTGACAATTTTAACAGTATTAGCAAAAACAAGATGCTTGCAGGGAAATCAAATTTCTTGTAAAAGAAATTAAAGAGAGACCCCTATAATTTTTAACATTATTTAATTTTAAAAATTCAAGTGTCAACCTATTTATCGCTTTTCAAAAGATCAGCCTTGAGACAGATGAATGGACAGACGGATAGACAGATAAAAAAGCAGAGCCTTAGTAATAGGGCAAACAATAGCAACAACTTGTTACTTTTCTTTGTGGAACCCCAAAAAGGCTTGAATTTGAAAAGAATTCTTTTTTATCTTTAAGACTATATTTTACTAAATGTGGTGAAAGTTTGAAGCTATAAAGTTTAATGACTACAACAAATAAGTGTTAACCTTATTGATTAACTGGTGAGGCCCATGTAGCTGAATTCCGCCATGCGCATTACGGCGCCAAGTATATAATGGGCCTCAAGGCGTCAAATAAAGTTTGCGTCACCCCGTTCCCCTGGGTGATCGCTTCAGATGAAGCCTTTGTAGCCCTCCCAGCTAAAGGCAGTCCCAGGGGGTGTTTTAGTCGGTGGAAATCTGACATAATCAGTTCGTCCGCACGAAATGGTATCTTTAAAAGATTTCACCTCCTCCCTCCCGTTTTCCGGAGGGTGCCCCTCACGGAGGAATGACCAATGCACACCCGGGTGTGGGTTGGTCCTTCCTTTGTGGGACTTCAACTATCTTGGGCGAAAATAAAAAAAAAAAAAGTCAAATAAAGGGAACGACTAGCTATGAAAACACATACAATGGAGGTTCGTTGTTAAATGGTCAACAGTGAACATTATCGATAGTACTCTTAAATTAAAAAAAAAATCTACTTACTGTTCAAAAAATATAAGCATCTAATAGTGGCCGTGCTGAATTGCATTTGCCAGATTTTTCAAATCTAGTGAATTTTATAAGAAAATCAAAGCTCAAATACTATTTGCCAAAGATTATGTAGGTATTTGACTGCATCCACAATAAAATGTCAAAACAAGATGTCTTTAGCCTTTCTTTCAATAATTGCTTATATTTATTTAATAATCTTGCTTATCATATGGTCATTGAGATCAAAATTTCCAGAATGGAAGATATGATACCAAAAATGCACTGTGCATTAATTGCAGTACCTGATCAATACACACCATTGACATTACGCAGCTACATAATGCTTGTATTTGAAAATGAGTTTCAAATTTAACAATCTCAGACATCTCTCATCTCATTCTACTTTTATGTTGTACATACCACAAAGGCATTTTGTGAGATTTTTCTTCTGATATACACAGACTAGATTAAAATTAGTATGTTGACACACAGGAAATTTTGTACATTTTACACCGAGAATTTATTGTTACTTAACCCATCATGCGTCCTGTAGACTTAGGCCAGATATATATTTTTTTTATACAATGTTGGAAGGCATACAAGAATATGGCCCACCAGATGTAAAGGGGTTACCGTGGCCCATGAACGCTTGTAATACATTAAGTATCACTTGTGCGATGCATCCTCTGCTGCCTCTGCTAACAGGTGACCTCACTCACATGCAGGAACACATCAACCCTCTAGGAAGTTATTTGGCTGCAGTTTTCTGTGAGGTGGAGGTACTTCCCTAGACGGGCTGAATTGATGACTCAATCAAACCAAGACAAACAGACATGTTCATGCACACAAATGTTTGTTTACTGTGGAAATCGAACCCACAAGGGTCGGTGTTAAAGTCACGTCATTCACAACTGAGCCACCGAGCTCGTCAAAATAAGGATATAGGAAAATGTGCTCACAGCATCCTGCATTTTGACTGGCTTGTTTGAACTAGATAATCAACAACCAAAACTACCCTTTGTGTTTAGGTCATTTATCAACAAACAACAAAACTTGAAATTTGATATTTCTAACCAAAAATTCAAATGTATGGGACACGTAATGGGTTAAAGACTGTCTTTTTTCTGATCATTCTCCGTTTATTAAAGATAAAAAAAAAAGATAATAATTCTTTATTTGCCTTTAGACCCTCACGGGCACTTAGACACGTCTTACATTTTCAATATTATATCTTATCATTTTTTTTTTAAGTTTTTCTCTTTTTTAATCTACCAGCATTTCAAATGACCATTGGCGAAGAAGAAATGCCAAAAGAAACTTGCCAATATAGGTCTTTTTTTTCCAAATCATCTTATACATATTACAATAAATATAATGATATGAGTGTACATATAGTGATATCAAGTGGTACAATTAAAGTTATATTAATTCATGTGCTGAATCATTTCCATACATCTCTGTCAGTTAGATATTCATTGATTCTAAAATAACCCTTCTTACATAGAGTATTTTTGATGTGTCTTTTGAACATATTGTCAGGCAAGGACAGAACTGTTTCAGGTAATTTATTATAGAATCGAATACAATTTACCACAAAAGATCTATTAGTCTTAGCAAGCCGATGTACTGGCATACGCAATCTATTCCTGCTCCTAAGATTTTCAGTACATTTTGAAAACAAATTTATATTTTTACGAGCATATATTATGTTCTCATAAATATATTGAGAGGTAACCATGAGGATATTTATTTCTTTAAATAGTTCTCTAAGTGATTCCCCGGAGCCCATGTTATAAATAGAGTGGATGGCTCTCTTTTCTAATATGAAAATAGTTTCAAAATCTAAAGAATCTAAAGACTAAGCGAGCAGTAGTCACACCGTCAATTGTCTAATTCTCCTAACGGCATATGCGGCAGAGTTATTCTATAATTTTAGTGAGATGTCATTTAAAGTAATGTCTTTGCTTCAAAAGTCCTCCTTAATCTCATTCGTACATACTCATGCACAGGCCTGTACTAATCATACACTACTACTACATGACCTATTATTTGGAACACAAACTGATGTAATTGTAACTTATTTGGAAACTTGTAAGTCAGATACCGCCGCATCAAATTTAAAAATAGTTATTTAAGATTAGATGTTCTGGTCAACTTACTTTAAAAGTACAAAAGCTTGGGCTATAATTTTGGTAGAAAAGGAAGTTTTATATTCTCAAAGGCGAGAAAGTATAAACAATAAACCAATACATTAAATGCATTGCATTGCTAATAAAACATAGAAAGAATTTCACAATGTTGAGATAAATTACAAATATTTAACATTAATCACATTCTTTTTTTTTTCAAGAATTATTTAATTCAAGAATCAATAAATACAGATCAAAACTTAATTACCTTGGTGATATCTTTATCCATTGAAAGGCCATGGACATGTGTAAACATATGGTGATGTCACAAATAATTATTTCTTTTTTCCCCTCTTATGACAATATGTTACTTTGCCAATGTAAAGTATATAATATACATGAAAAGAAACCTAATATATTCGAATTTTCAAGTGGTGCATTACTTCAGGACCTGAAACAAAAACAAATACCTATTTACATTTATATACATATAAACTATTTATAACTAAGTACATAATACTGTGAGACCATCATCTACAGACTATTCTTGATCTAGAGTTTAATATTATTTAATGAAATGAAGTCTGAAATTACATTTAGACAAAATGGGTTTAGAGATGATACTATACACTCGAAACTAGTAGGAAACATGTTTATATAACGAATGAGAATTTAAAAATGGGCGGCGATCGTATTTGTTGCACGCAAACGAGATATGATTGATATCCTCTTCCTCTAGACCACACTCACAGATAGAGGAATTAAGTATTCTCAAACGTGTTAAATGGGCAGCTGTATAATAAAAGGTGGTCAAAGCGAATACGACAAATTGTTGTTGTGATCCATCTGGATGCAATAAATCTATAGAACCAAGGTTTAGATAGAATCGTAGGTTGAATTACAAAGTAACGACTCCCCGTCACCTTCGAACTCGACTTCTAGACGTTCGTCCAGGATTTCAAAAGATTTATTTTGGGGAGTAAAAGTAAATCCGTACAGTAGTTTTGGAATGGAACTTTGTCACCACTATTACAGCCTGCTTTGCTAAGAAATCTGCTTTTTCATTTCCTGTTATGCCAAAGTGGATGGGGATCCAGGCTATAATTACCTCCAAGTGAATTCGAGAGCACATGAGTCAGTTTTTTGAAATCAAGTATTAAATTAGAATGCTTTAATTTAAAAGGGTTCGATCCCAATGAATGCAAAGCACTAAGAGAATCGGCAAATAACTATATTTCTGTAAACAAATGAAACTCGGGAAATATTTTTTTATTTAACATGAAATGGGGCATAAACAAATAAATAACGTAGGAAACACTGTACACAAAGTATATATATGACCGGGCGACTAATAGGAAGTATATCTTCTATTTCTATATAGAAGTATTTTCTTCTATTTCTATATAGAAGTATTTTTTTTTTCTACTCTGTCTACTTTTTTTTTTTTTTTTTTTGCTTTCGTCCCTTTATGGGACAGGCTAAGGTCAGTGACCATGCTGCCTCGTCTTCAGTAGAAAATCATAAATTCTTAATAGCTTTTCCGTTAGAAGTTCAATCTAACGATATTAACGTCTTCCGTAACATTATATTTGTAATTCTCTTTTTGTTCCATAACCATTAAATCCTGGCATTCATGCCATATCAGGACAATTTTGAGCTAATTTTCTCTTCTTTTTTGTGTTTTCATAATCTCGTTCATAATACGATTTGTCAGTCCGGGTAATAAGTTGTCAGCGTATAAGTCGACAGTCGAAACGAATTGTCAAAGTCATATTGAATCAAATCAATTACCTATACTATACATAAACCTTTTGTTATTATTTAAACCTACCATAACCTAAACTAAAATAATTATGTTCACATAAGTATCTACCTATATACAATCTATTAGAGTCGCATAAATTATATTTACAAATAAAAGTAGAAGTTGTTTTAAATTTGCTCAACCGTGTTCAATATATATCATCATACAGTGGGATATAAGTGGCAGAATTTCTAAGAAGCTCGTGTATGGAGCGCGATACCAATCCTGCGTTGCCGTATAGTTCTAGCAGCTCATCCATTAGCACAAGGCGCTGAATGCCAAATGATGAGCAGGTGAAAATTATGTGAGACAAAGTCTGCTCTTCGTGGGAGTCACACCGGTCACAATGACAGCTACTGACCATTTTTAAACGATGAAGATGGTAGTTCAAGCGACAGTGTCCAAAACGGAGCCTGCAAATTGTTGTATAGAACTTTCTATTATTGTAAGAACTGCTTTTGCAAAACCAAGGTGATGATCCTACGGGGACATTGAGGTTGGCATACCATAGGCCTTTATTTTCAGTTAGTGTTGTATAATTCCATTGACATTTGCAAACATTAGTGACCCTTTGTCTAAGGATTGAAACAACATCATTACAGGGAAGAAATATACATAGACCACTGTTGCAATCCGGGACTGGAGCTGGAGAATTACATATAGTTTTTGCCAAAATGTCAGCTTTTTCATTTCCTGTCACACCAATATGTGATGGTACCCACATAAATTGCACTTTAATGTTATCTACTATATCCAAATCTAGCCATGTTTGTTTTATTGTATGTATGAGGTAATTTGTATTAGCATCTAGTTTATTGTTTTTAAGGTTTTTAAGTACGCTCATACTATCAGTAACTATAACCCATGTGCGACAGCCTTGATTTTGGTATTTTGTATGTTTTAATCCTGCAAGAATACCCACAGCTTCTGCAGTAAATATGCTAGCATAAGAGTTTATTTTGTTACCAACTCCTGAGTTAAGTACACTATCAAAAATTGCATATGAAACGCTCAAGTCAGTTTTCGAGCCATCTGTGTACAAGAATCTATGTCCAACCAATTCAGAGAATCTATTATAAACTTGTTCTTTGGTGGTTAGCTTATGATCAATAATAATATTAATTGCAGGGAATTTGCTATTAAAAGTACCTTGATAGCATGGTGGAAGAGTGGATCGATAGATTTGAAAACTTCTAAGGAATGTAATGTATTGAGAAAAGCCTTGAAGAATGTATAGAGTGTTGGGGGTGGATAGGAGAGAGTAATGCAGCAAATTAGAAAACAGGTAATTATTAATATTGCCATATATTTTTAATACAAATTTTTCTTTAAGATAAGATAGAGTAAATCTAGGTGTTAATGGAAAAAGCTTACATTCGACCTGCATTGCATTTATAGGAGTGCTTTTAAATGCCCCAGTAATAAGTCGTAAACATTTATTTTGAATTTTTTCCAGGATATCCACTAACTTTTGATTGCTAGCAAAACAAAAGAATCCATATTCAAAATGACTATGAATCAAAGATTTGTACAGAACCAATAATATTTTAGGATCAGCTCCCCAAGATGTTCTACATAGGGATTTTAAGATATTAAATGCTCTATTGGCTCTTGCAGATATTACTTGAATGTATTTTCTCCAGGATAAATTATGGGTGAATGTCACTCCCAAAAACTTGGCTTCTAATGAAACAGGGATAGGTACATTGTTATAGAGCACAACTGGATTATTACTCCTACTTTTCCCAAAAATGAGTAATTTTGACTTCGATGGGTTTATATCAAGATTTAAATAAGAAAAGTATTTACACAATTCTTTCAACGACTTATTAACAATATTAGTAATATCTGTTATATTGATGCCAGATGCATAGACAATGAGATCATCAGCAAATTGGAGATTTTTAACTTCAGAACCCAGAATTATATTTAAACGACGAATGTACAGTATGAAGAGAAGAGGTGATAATATTCCACCTTGACAAACTCCTATAGATGTTTGCCTAGGACCATATAGCTTACCATTATATTTAACAAATACTTGTCTCTCAGTTAAGAATTTTTTAAACCAGTATATTATTTTATTAGGAAATCCTATATTAAGTAGCTCAGCGCAAAGAATGTCGATGTTTACACTATTAAAAGGACCAGCAATATCAAAAAATATGGCCAATAAATAATTTCTCTTATTGAGACTGTGCTGTATATCAAGATGAAGTTGACAAATACTCTCACGAGCCGATTTGCCCCTTCGAAATCCATATTGATTAAGAGGGTAGTAGATGATGTTGTTCAACAAAATATTCTAGTCTCTGTTTCAATAGTTGCTCAAAAATTTTTGCCACACAGGATGTAAGTGCAATAGGTCGATAAGAATTTGGAAGTGATTTAGGTTTATCTGGCTTTAAAATTGGTATTAAACAATCTGATTTCCATGTATATGGTACTTCATTACTCTGCCATAAATAATTAAGTACATTTAATAAAACTTCTAAACTATATTCACTAAGTTTTTTGAGCATGATATATGGAATTCCATCAAGGCCAAAAGCACTGTCTTTTCTGGATAAAACTGCAGCTACCAATTCTTGCATAGAAAAGGGTTCACCTAGAAATTTATAGGCATCATTGACTTCATTTTGTGGTGAAAGATTTGGTTTATTGCTTACAAAGTCCGGGGTATACTTTTGCAGAAAATCTTTAACCCAAGTGTCATTAGTGTTGTTGTAGGAATAAGTTTTATTAAATTTGCGCATATAATTCCAAATTCTAGACATAGGAGTACATCGATGAAAGGAGTTGCATAGTTCAATCCAGCTATTTGTTTTTTCTATTTTTAATATACGTTTTTTGAGGGCTTGTAACCTTTTAAATTCAATGTATGTGTCTTCTGGAGGATTATTTTTGAAATCTAGATAGGCCAATTTAGATATTCTGACAGCTTCGGAACATTTCTGATTCCACCAAGGTTGGATTTGTTTTCTCCTAGTAGAGTTACTAATAGAAGCTGATGGGGTATGAGGAGGGAGGCATTTTTGTATTGCTGTATGAAGAATATTACAGAAAAGATTATAAGCTTCTAAAGGTGATTTTTGGGTTGAAAGGTTGTTAACAGGATATCAACCCATTTTCCATATTTGTTCCAATCTACTAGTTTGTAGTTTGGAAACATAGGCAAAGGAGAATGACCAAAAGTGGGCCCACCTTGCGTCTTCACCATTTATACTCTAAAAAACCTTTTCTAAATTGAAAATGTTCACGTATTTTTTTCAGTCCTATTGGAACAGGGGTTTAAAAGTTGAGTATTAAAAGTTATTTGCATTTCCGCTTATTACTACAAATGGAGAATGACAATTTAGGGTTGAGATGATTATGTAATCGATTATCGATTATAAAATATACTAAATAATCGTTTGTAATTCAGAACCTTTATAATTCATTGCTTATAAAGTGAATATGAATAGCTTCTATTCATTTTAATAGCTAGCCTTCATATAAATATCATTATGCATGAAGAACACCACTACTCGAAATATTTCTTTAACAAAAGTTGTTAATCATAACATATTCGATTTGACATATATTATACGGTTACAGAAGCGAGTGAGGTGTGTAAGGATTAAGTCATGTGGCGCTTGGTTCTCTCTGCCTATCCCGCAAAGGATTTGGTGTGAAGTTATAGATAGATAGGAGTCCTGTTAGTCCTATTAGTAGTAAGATACAGGCCTTTGTTTAAGCCCCGTTCATACTATGTCAAAGTGTTCGATTATTCGTAATTATTTAATCGATCGTTTTTATACTTTCAATTTATTAATAAGACCTAAGTATTACATAGTTCTCAGAAGGTACTTTATGTCATGTTATGACAAACAAACAACTTGCAATATTATTGTATTTACGCGAGATCAGAAGAAAAAGGTAAAGGGATAACGGTATGTACATTCCATTTTATTCGTGGTAGCACTGTATAAAAACAATAACACAGTAGGTATTGAGGTCTGTGCCAGATATAGTGAAAAACTGTGTACTATTATTATGTTTTTTGATGCGTACAAATATTTCTATAATTCAATGCCGATTGAATCGATTTTCTTAACCCATTGAAATCGATCTCCAATCGCATCCCTATACAGCGACGTGTCCATAGACAAGAGTCAAATCTTTAATCTATTCTATTTCATTTTCCTTAATGTATATTATTTTGTTTTGTTTAATTTCCGTACATGTGAAATCAACATGTGGAAATATTATAATATCCATTGATCATACCAACAATTAGTACATTCCTTGGATAAACAACTAGTACATTCCTTGAATGGTGCTCAGTCCGGTAAGTGTTACGTTATTTTTAAGTTCATATATATATTGGTAACCTTTTATTAAGTATATGAATAAAAGTATAGACCGTACCTAGATAAGAATTGTGAACACATATCAACACTCACCCATATTAGAAGCTGCACCATTGATTGTTTATAAAATACAGCGGTATTATTATGTTTTATAATATATTTTATAATAACTGGCATAGTAAGATGTTATTACATTATTGTGTTTATCAATTAAACAATCATTTTTAATTGTTACAGATCACCGACGGTAGCATCTTATGCCGGGAATTATATATACATTAATATGAGCTTAAGTAACATTTGAAGTCAAACCTTCAAATGAATTTGCACATCTACAACTATGCCTTGAATGTGGGATGTTGACATATTGATAATAAGATCTCAATTATACAGAGTTATCACCAGAATATCAGAAGTGGAATGTTATAGTTAGATGGATTGTTCATATGGTACTTAATTTCTTGAACATATTTTTTTATGGTGTTTAGGGAATATATATTTTTTTATAATTTGTACATTGTTACTTTATCTTTATCTAGCTGGGATCTTTATACTTCCATTAAAATCATTTTAATTGTTCTGATACTCCTACAGTATACGCATATTTAATTTTCTCCACCTAATATATATATATATATATATTATTCTAGGTATCAAGACTGGAAAGAGTTTTTAAGGTCTGTTGGCGAGCAGCTGAGTAATACAAAGACAACAGTTCCATGATGATAATTGATACCTGCTAGAGGAAGTTAACCAGAAATTCATCAAGGCTGCACCTAAAGTTCCAGTGCCTTCATCATTTTTTTGTCAAGCCACAAGATCTATAATTGCATGGATCTTAATTACATATATCAACATGATGCACATGTTTTTGGGTTTTGATATATTATTAATGTACAACATATTATATGATATTATATGTACTTAGCTGTGCTAGAATATGCTGTAGTCAGTTAGGCAATGGAAATTAGAATGAATTGACATTACATGTATTATGTGCCCTTGGGATAGTAGTTTTAATTTGGAGAACATATTCCTAATGAACTGTATGCTGTGGAGATTAAAAAGGAGATTAATTAGAAAATGCTCCCCGTATATTAGGACAAAATAATTATCAGAGCTCATATAAAGCGGAGGCACATCAGTTCAATAACATATTTGTTTAAATGTTTAGAGAGGTATTGGTCGGCTACTGTTGCAATTGTTTTGTAGGAAAATGAACAATACAGTGCGCACATAATTTTGTTAATTTGGTATTTAAGTTAGGGTATATTTAAAGATGTACAGGCTCCTACTCCATTATTAGATTTTTATTTAATGTATTTATTGATGATAAAAATTTTAATAAACCATTTAGAGAAATATATATTTTTTTATATATAAGAACCTAATAAATATAAATAAAAGTGTCAATATACTAGGTGTTGTTCTTATTTATCTCCAATGAATATTCTGTCATTAAAAACAATGTAAGTAAGTAATAAGCATACAATCCGCCTGATGTTAAATAGTTACCATAGCCTGCCAATGCTTACAACCAAGTAATGTAAGTCGCACATTGCCACCCTGACTGCCAATATAGGTTCTATATGGTTACCACACTCACCCGAGTAAACAACAATTCTCCAAATAATCTTTTGCTGCGTTCTTCCCCCATTGAAGCTATTGTTACATCAGTATCGTGGGGTGAACAACGTCCAGATAAGATTTGTTTCAGTCAAAAGTGATGTTGAGCTACTTTACCCCAATTGAAATGTATAATACATATATATATACTTATCCTGTGGTGTAATTATTTGAAGATGCATTTAACGTAGGTGTTCAGTGCGCTTGATCTATGCACATGGCATCGTATTTACAAATCCATATAATTTTTACTAAAATATAACATCCTCTCTGTACCTACCTTGTAGTTTACCTATGTAGTTTTACACTCGCATAACATAACCTCAAAATGCCTAATTTGATTTAAAAATACTCGGAAACCCCTATTCGTATTGAAATAATATTTCTTTTGAGTCATCTACAATATATTTCCTTTGTTTTGCCTACGGTTTGGTCAAGACGCATGACTGACGCAAGTGGGCCGAACTCCCATACAAGTTTGGTCATTCTCCTTTGTAGTGTTCATATCAGGACGTTGAAAGTTGCTATTTACGTTATTATTGATAACAATTTTTATAATTATAGGTAAATGGTAACTACTGAGCGGATCATTATAGACAGACCAATCACAAGAAAGAGCTAATGATGAAGACACCAAGGATAAATCTAAGGCATTGGGACGCCAAGTCAGTGAGCCCACTGTAGTCACTTCACCGTTATTGAGAAGCACTAATTCATTTTCGTCAATCACCTCCAAGACATCTCTACCTCTAGCATTATCTGCGTTACATCCCCACACTGTATGATGAGCATTAAAGTCTCCTGCAAATATCATTGGTTCAGGCACTGATTTTATTATGGAATCTAATTTATGTTTGTCAAATGATGGAACACTGTTTGTGGGACTGTAAAAACTAACTATACTAATCTCTTTATTTTTGATAATAATCCGTACACAAATGTTTTGTAATGAATTGTTGTAATAGGTATTAATTTTGCTGTAATCAATACTGTTATGAATCAGAATAGCTACGCCATTGTGATTGTTACTAGAATCATTTCTTTCCATTTTGTACCCTTTAATATTAAATGTTTGATGAGGTTTTAACCAGGTTTCAGATATAATTGCTATATGAATATCATTATCGTATAAAAATTGGGTTAATAGAGACTTACTGCTAGTAATGCTTTGTGCATTCCATTGCATTATATTGAGTGTATCCATTATTTTAGAAGGGGAGTATTAGTTCTAAATGTTTCCTGTAATATTTCTCTTACGGAAGAAGTATTAATAGGTGTATCTTTTTGTCTAATTACAATTTTTGTAATAGCTTGTATAAGCATATCAATGAACAAATCAGACTTGGACAAATTTTGTATGTGCGTCTCTATTGATTTTGTATGTAATTGCGGAAAAGCAGATTCATTAAATAATTCAGAATATCTAACAGTTTTGGACTTAATTTTATTTTCTTCAATTTTCTGTTTCTTCTGAGGGCATGTATTTGAAATGGCAATGTGGTTACCACCACAATTAGCGCATTTGGGTTTAGTGTAATCTGATGTACATTGCTTATAATTATGGTTTTGGGTGCAAATTGAGCACACTTCAGCATTTTTACAAAACTTCGCTATGTGACCGAAACGCATACAGCGTAGGCTCTGCTTAAATGGAGGAATATATACGCTCACCTGATGTCTCCAGTTATCGAGATAAACATGTTCTGGGAGTTGTGTAGAAGCAAACGTGACTGCAACTGTTTGCGTGGGTTGATATGAGACTACACCAGATTCATTACGTACCCGCCGCATGAACCGTCGGACTTGTATGACATTCCTGAAACTATCAATGAGGGAAAAAATTCGTTTGTTAGTTAAGTCAGTCGGAACCGAAGTAAGTACACCAGTGACTTCAGTGTCAGCTGCAGGTATGGTGGCTTTGACGCTTAGTTCATCCATTATCTTGTTATTTTTTAGGAACATGTTGGCGTTGTTCGAATGGTCAAAGGTAATTGCAACTTTAAATTTATTTATAGAACGTAAATGTAGTATTCCTGTAACGCAGTGTTTTCGTATGGCATTTGAAATGGATATTCTGTCTTTATCTGAGAATTGTTGATTCTCATTTTTGTGGGACACGAATACGACATATTCTGTCTTATTACTATTTTCAGGGTACTTTCTGGAATACCCTGGTACCTTAAATATTTCATATTTATTTTGCTGTTCATTATCGTCAGAATCGGACGATGACGACTGTACCACTCCGTCAGGGTCAGGAGGATCTGTTTTGCGCTTCTTCACTTTACCCATATTAATTAATTTATTATACGTCCTATATATTAGTATCTATAAATATACAATATTACAATTAATGAAACTAAATACGCGATAGTATTAAATTAACAAAAAAATATTTGAAAAAGAGCGCCTTTTCTTATCAAAGTTCCCGCGCTTTTTTCTAATTATTCCTACTCTGTCTACGTATGTATATATTCTGCCATTTTTGACGGAGGCTCAGAGGAAGTATATACCTAGAGTTGCAAACCTCAGAGGAAGTATATACGTAGAGTTGACAAAAGCGTACACCCTTTTTTTTTTTTGACCTGACTATGTAGTTAGCCCCGAGTGGGCTGTCACTACGTCACCGGACTAGAGCCGTAAAGCGTACACCCGTAAGGGACGGCAACAAAAGTACATTCAGTAACAAGGTTACCAGACTGTGGAAAATTTACCCCACTACATAATGCATTTCGGCAATTTGAAATTTACAATGTACCCAGATAACTGTTTACCAGAAACTTGCATAGAATATGTATTGTGTGCTATAATAATGTACTCATAATATGATATTAGCAATGTAAAAAAAAAATCGAATAAGTCGATACAGCCATTTCTACACACAAAGTAATAAAAGTTAATATTTACATACGTATGAAAACTACAGTATCTGAATAGATCAACATATTTGCACTTTAATATTATTAGAATAGTATTTTTTTACGCAAATCGAGTTACTGTATAGATCTATTAATTAATAGTAAGCCT
Organism: Pyralis farinalis; assembly: GCA_947507595.1. Taxonomy (NCBI): domain Eukaryota; kingdom Metazoa; phylum Arthropoda; class Insecta; order Lepidoptera; family Pyralidae; genus Pyralis; species Pyralis farinalis. The sequence continues at coordinate 22,775,324 of OX382274.1, forward strand.
GAGTTAGTTTCAGTAAGATCTGTGAAATCATTGGAATAAAGATAGGAGATTGGTCAAACCTAGCAGAGTTATATAAATTAAACAATATATTTTTCTATTTTAGACATACATTTTAAAATACAAGCGGTGACATAGTACTAAATATAGGCATAGATATGAGATAAAATATATAGATATGGTATATTTTCTCTGAGCCCCGTGGGGAAAGGCAAAGGGATCTAGCCCATACAGCCAAGTCATCAGTTTAGAACCATTTGAAAATCTTGATTCTATGTTCCAGCTTTAGGAACTGTGCTGAAAAATAAATTAAATACCACCCATAAAACTATAGTGCTTTTTATAAGGTTTTCTTGATGAACTTATTCAAGTCTTCCAAAACGTGCATAAATGTGTTATATTTGAGTTTTTTCATTACTGTATAATTTCACTAGCACTTATGTTACAAAATACTATCAAAATTGTCACATAAAACTAATTTTTTACTGAATTGTAAAAATTTCAAGTATAAGAACAATGTCCCTCGTCAAAAGCGCGGGAAGAAGTCCAGCCGTGGTCCAAACCTCGTAATCACCAGTTTTGGGCGTAAATGTAGATGGAGACAATTTATTTATAGTTAGGCCACAGTGTTCAATACTACCCTCCACTGGATGAAATGAATTGCCAGCTGGATGTGTCATGTCAAACTGTGCAAACGTTGTACCTCGCTCGTACCTTGATGAACTATTCTCTTTGGTATTGCTCGTCTTTAGTTTATCAATTTGAAAACCATATTCTTAAAAAGATGTATGTGTAATATTCATATAAAATATCAAAATGTCGCTTAAAGTTGACCGTGTTCCTGAAAACATAAATTTTCCTAAAGAAGAAGAGAGAATCTTACAATTTTGGAAGGATATCGACGCGTTTCAAAATTGTTTGAAACAATCGAAAAATAAACCGCGGTGAGGTTATGATCTGATGCAATATTATTTGAAAGTTTTGTACATTGTTCTAAAATTTCATGAATTTCTTTTTATTTCAGATATTCCTTTTACGATGGCCCACCATTCGCCACTGGATTACCTCATTATGGCCATATCCTAGCGGGAACAATCAAAGATGTGGTGACGCGGTATGCTCATCAACAGGTACAAAATTTAAAATAATAACCCATTATCTGTCCTCTGTGAGTATGTTGATCGTAGCTTGTTGATGATGCCTTTGTTTATCTGGCTCTCATCTCCTTCATACTTTTGACGCACGTTAACCCATTGGTCTGTACTGCAGCTTGCAGCTAACAGCGATAGTCGTTACGGTAGGTCAGCATCCTCCTGGTAGCTTGGTAACACTGGCATCAGCCAATTCGCAATTGTGCAGTGGAGTATGTATTGATAGGTGGCTGGCTAGAAAGTTTTTTTTTTTATATATCATCAGGGACATGTAAGCTATATGGCCAATCTATTTAGAAGTGACTATCATAGCCTACGAATGCTGTAATACAAGCAGTTATCACAAGCATTGCTACCCAACTGCCAACACAGCAATTCCTCAAGTGCTTACTGATAATCTATTACAGGAACACACCAACCCTCTAAGGAGTTTTTATTTGGCTGCTGTCATGTGTGAGGTGGTACTTCCATAGTTCCACACTTCTATATGTACCATCCTTTTAATATTTATATGATATATAGGAGACAATCAATAGAGAAGTTAAGAAAGATATAAAAAGATTAAACTAGATCATTTTGCGTTTATGGCCTTTGCCTATTTTTCCTGCCTACCTTGAAGAAAACCATTGTAGTACAGAGCTTCTGAATAACCATTTATTTGCAATTTCCTCTCTATTCTCCATAAGCCTTTGAGACCCGCGTGGCTTGATCAAACCATGCGCATTACAGCAAACAGTATATAACGAGCCGCAACAGGTTAATACTCATTGCACTATTACTAAAAAAATAATGTAAAACACCTTGATTGTTTTTTAACTTTAACTAAATACCTTTAGCAATTTGATAGATAATTGTTTCAAGAGGATCAACATGTTATAATCCAGTATTAATTACAGAATCATCCTCCTAACTGCATACACTAGTTACAACAATAAAAGATGACTGTATGAACAAAGACTTATAATTGAATGTGAAGAAAACCAATTACCATAATGGTATTTGAAATGGAGGCAACCAGAACAAACATGAGGATTACGGTTGAAGACGTAGTGTTGAAACAAGTGAATGAAATTTTATATCTTGGAATTGCCTTTAGTAGGGATGGAAAGTACACTGCTGATATGGAGAGATAGAGATAGGAGAGAGTGCAGGGAACAGTGTGAACGGAGCATTGGGTAAACTTTCAGGCAACTGAAATTGAACCCAGAAGGCACAGCTTGCTGTACACAACTCGATACTAATCTCAACATTAACTTATAGAAGTGATAGTTGGGTGCAGAGAGAGCATGAAAGTAGATTAAAAGAGTGAAATTTGTGACATAGTTACTGACTACATTTGTAATTATGATGTAAGAAAGAGATTTGAGCTGAAAGAGTGTTAAGATAAGAAAAGGTATGGACATGTAGAAAGAATGCAGGATGACGAAAAAGAGATACAAAGCGAAAGTAGTAGGATGTAAGAGCTGAGGAAGACCAAAACTCACCTATCATGACCAAATTGAATTCAAGAGCCCTAGGAACCTCCAAGCGTGCATGAAAAAGCGTATAAATGTTAAAGAATCGAGGAGGTGTGTAAGGACCGTGTCTTAAGGTGCTCGGTATTTTCTTCCTATCCCACAAGGGACCTGGTTTGAAGATATACATACATACAAACATGTAATTAGTTGGAAGAAAAATATTTTCATTATCTTTATTTTTAGACTATCTCTGTGTTCAGAGCTGAAGTTTGACGCAATATATACTTATACACTCTTAATGTTCCCTGCCATATGACTCCACACCCATAATTTTGCTTTTCTTGTATGTATGTATCTTCAAGCCAGGTCCCTTGCGGTACAAAGGTCCCAAGTCCCTATCATACTTTTTTTGCTTATTCAAAAATCATATGTCAATAAACTTTAGGGTGTTACATAAAATGACAAAAATCCGTATTGGAATAAAAAATATAGTGTGTATGAGACCCCACCAGCATTCTTGGGGTTAACATCACCTGCTAGTTGGTGCATCTACTGATCAATAGATGAGGCTCTGGGGCAGGTTTCCTTTCGGGGTTGGGAGGTTCAATGGCAGTCGCTTCCGTGAAAGCCATATTTATAAAGCCGAATTAAAATATGAAAAGAAGACGACAATCTAGTGCCACAAATAGTGCTGGCCTGACCCCTGCGACAAGTGCACAAGGGATGCCATAGAGTGGTTGAGCACAGATAAACATGTGAGCCTAAAGGTTTCGTGAAAAACTAGAACACTGGCATGCTGATTGGACGCGCGAGGCACCTGGCCGACGTTCCAGCGGCGAAAAGTTGCGGTGGCGTTTCTGCAGGAGACTGTAGTAAGGCAGCATATCCCGGCTCGGATCATTGGGAATGACTACAGACTATAATGATCTACATTGATGCACCTGGTGGGGAGTCGCCATAGCACTCTCTGAGGAGTTTCAGGACGACATCAGAAGGTGAACCGGTTCAGTGACTGGCTTATGACCGAAATGTGCTTATCAATGGAATTGTGACACACTTAATAAGTGCTCACTCACCACAGGCCGGTTGTAGCAAAGCTGATAGGATAACGTTCTGGAATCAACTCAGTAGTGTTATGAGGTATCCCGTTGTCACAGAGGATCGTTTTGGACGGTGATTGTAATGCTAATGTGAGTGAGGTATGCCTTTGAGTGTGTTCATGGTGACTTTGGATATGGTACAAGTAATGCGGACGGGGAGTTTTTTTTTTTATACTACATTGGGAGGCAAACAAGCATACGTATACCTGGTGTAAAGCAGGTACCGTAGCCTATTAACGCTTGCGATATATTAATTATCACACGCGCGATGCCTCCTCTGCTGCTTACACAGCAACAACCCTCTAAGGAGTTGTTATTTGGCTGCGGTTTTCGGTGAGTCCACCTCACCTCTGGTTTTTCTGTAAAGCGGAGGTACTTCCCCAGACGGGCTGCTTTGATGCGCCCAACCTGTCGAGTCCCGACTGCCATATATATGGCACTCGCTTACGACATATATGGAGTAACGGTACCACCGGGTTCCAACAGGTCATAACATCCAGACCAAGACAGACAGACATGTTCATGCACACAAATGTTTGCCTTGTGTGGGAATCGAACCCACGTGTCAAAGTCGCGTCATTCACGACTGAGCCAGCGAGCTTGTCAAAATCTCGCCTACCTACGATATGTTCGCTGGTATCAATGGCGTTCAGGTGCACAGTCCTGTTGGAAAGCCTACGGTACATTTTAAAAGTGTATTGCTAAGACGTTTCACAATTCGATCCAAGTCAGTCTCTTGATACACTTTAGGTGAAGTCGTCCCCTCTTTTTCACAAAAATGAAGCTTTCTGATTCCTTGATAAGACACCTAACCATTACAGACGCAGGATGATGACCACGTTATACCTTTCCGACCACTTGGGCGGCTTATTTAGAACTGTGTGCGTACAGTTTGTCATTTTGCTTATTGCATTTCAGTGCCATTCAATTGTGAATTTTTTTCATTAGTAAAGGATATGTCTGTGCCTTTCATCTGCGTATCGGGACAGAAAGCGTTTTGATCGATCCATTCTCTTCAACTGTAGGAATTGATTTAGGGCATGTCCTGTATATCGACGATAAGCCCCGAGCTTCAAGTCTTGTTTTATTATACACGACTGATTTTAGCGGGACTAGCTAGCCTTTATTTCTTTCTAAGATTTTTTGTTTTCATTGTTTCATTTCATCGGCGAGTTCTGGCTTTAACAGCATTAGTAGCCTTTATAGTTCTAACAACACGCGGTCGCCCCGATCTTTTATGGTCTTCAACAGACGAAGTTTATCTGCCGATAGTACGATATACGAACATACGGCTGATACCAAACTTTTGAAGTGTCTTGAAAATGTCCGACTGCTCCCACTTTGTGCAAGGCAATCACTGCAATTCTATTTTCTTTAACACGCCATTCCATATTATAATTTGATAATAAACACGAAAAAATATGTAATAAGGCGGAAAATCGAAAGAAGTTTTCGATTTCGTTTTAAAAGCGTTCCAAATTCAAAATATTTAAAGAATTTAAAAAAAGATAAATTTCTATGTAACAGTATTTATGGCCAGACTAGCTATAATAATAATTAAAATTGACATTTAAAGCCATTAACATTGAGCAGAAATAGCGTACAACACAAAGCCCTGCGGTGTGCCAGAATTGATGTCCATGATATTCATGCGGTGTGCCAGAATTGATGTCCATGATATACGTGCGGTGTGCCAGAATTGATGTCCATGATATACGTGCGGTGTGCCAGAATTGATGTCCATGATATTCATGCGGTGTGCCAGAATTGATGTCCATGATATACGTGCGGTGTGCCAGAATTGATGTCCATGATATTCATGCGGTGTGCCAGAATTGATGTCCATGATATTCGTGCGGTGCGCCAGAATTGACGTCCATGATATTCGTGCGGTGCGCCAGAATTGATGTCCGTGATATTCATGCGGTGTGCCAGAATTGATGTCCATGATATACGTGCGGTGTGCCAGAATTGATGTCCATGATATACGTGCGGTGTGCCAGAATTGATGTCCATGATATTCATGCGGTGTGCCAGAATTGATGTCCATGATATACGTGCGGTGTGCCAGAATTGATGTCCATGATATACGTGCGGTGTGCCAGAATTGATGTCCGTGATATTCATGCGGTGTGCCAGAATTGATGTCCATGATATACGTGCGGTGTGCCAGAATTGATGTCCATGATATTCATGCGGTGTGCCAGAATTGATGTCCATGATATTCGTGCGGTGCGCCAGAATTGACGTCCATGATATTCGTGCGGTGCGCCAGAATTGATGTCCATGATATTCGTGCGGTGCGCCAGAATTGATGTCCGTGATATTCATGCGGTGTGCCAGAATTGATGTCCATGATATTCGTGCAGTGTGCCAGAATTGATGTCCATGATATTCATGCGGTGTGCCAGAATTGATGTCCATGATATTCGTGCGGTGCGCCAGAATTGACGTCCATGATATTCGTGCGGTGCGCCAGAATTGATGTCCGTGATATTCATGCGGTGTGCCAGAATTGATGTCCATGATATACGTGCGGTGTGCCAGAATTGATGTCCATGATATACGTGCGGTGTGCCAGAATTGATGTCCATGATATTCATGCGGTGTGCCAGAATTGATGTCCATGATATTCATGCGGTGTGCCAGAATTGATGTCCATGATATACGTGCGGTGTGCCAGAATTGATGTCCATGATATACGTGCGGTGTGCCAGAATTGATGTCCATGATATTCATGCGGTGTGCCAGAATTGATGTCCATGATATTCATGCGGTGTGCCAGAATTGATGTCCATGATATACGTGCGGTGTGCCAGAATTGATGTCCATGATATACGTGCGGTGTGCCAGAATTGATGTCCATGATATTCATGCGGTGTGCCAGAATTGATGTCCATGATATACGTGCGGTGTGCCAGAATTGATGTCCATGATATACGTGCGGTGTGCCAGAATTGATGTCCATGATATTCATGCGGTGTGCCAGAATTGATGTCCATGATATACGTGCGGTGTGCCAGAATTGATGTCCATGATATACGTGCGGTGTGCCAGAATTGATGTCCATGATATTCGTGCGGTGCGCCAGAATTGATGTCCGTGATATTCATGCAGCTACAATCTACAATAGATTTTATGTATCTGCTGGAAAAGAAGCTATTAACCCTTGTAATTCGGTGGAACCTATCGCTTTTTTTTGGTCACCAGGTGTATAAGTTCCTACGAAGACGAAACTCGTGACCTACGAAAATGAGAATAGGCGCGTTAATACAGTACCACTGCCGGCATGTTGCCTGGTCTGCTCAACTTATGATGTCAAGACAGAGCTACGTTCGCCAGATATGACGCTGGATAATTGTGTTTCTGGCATTGAAGAACTCCACACTACTAATAGGTAGCGCATCTGTCATTCGTATTCGACTTAGAGGCCAAAAGACTACCGTGTAAATCGGGGTTTTCTTTAGTGCTATAAACCAATCTGCGATCCAAGTTTCGCAGTTATTGCATAGATGGCCGACAGACATAATACACATACATAATGGATATCTCTAACTTTATCTTAAATAAACTATAGGTTATCTATTTTGGATATGGTTTACACTAATAGATATTTTGAGACATACTGTCTTGCATTGCGTGCATTTACAATTGTCAGTATTAAAAGGAAAACAATTTGTTTCGCTCCAGGTAGATACGGTGTCAATGTTGGCTTGTAGAGCTTCAGTATCAGTATCGTTCAACTCCAAGGAATAACTTAAAATCATCTACCAATAAGAGACACTCAGCTGCTTGTACAATTAGTGATAGGTCATTAACTAAAAAGAGTGCAGAACTCAAAGTACTTCTCTGATTTCACCAGACAGACGGAAATCATTCTGGGAGACATACCTGTCTACGTGCATGCGTTAGTTTGTGCCATGCATTTACCAAGATTGCTTGGGAAAAGTCAAGTAGATTAAGCATGATCCCATAATAGCCATTTTTTAAAAGTGATTATCAACAAAGTCAAATACCGTTAGAAAATCAAAGTATGCTGTATCATACTACCGTCTTGCGTCTGTTTTAGCTGTCACATAATCTACCAGAGCAGTCAGATTAGTAACAGACAAGCGACGCTTTTGAAAACCATGTTGATTGTTAAGGAGTGAACTATCAATTTGCCGGTTAATATGAAGGTTGAGAATTGCCTCGAAGATCTTAGACGGAGAGGACGGCAATCTTAATATATAAAACAAACCATTAATCCGATTGTGATGAAACTTCTGGGTTGTTGAATGTGTTGAATAAATATAATGCTACCGAGAAGATTTAGAGATAAAAAAAGGAAACAAAAAATAAACTCAGCGAAGCGGTACCGGGCACAGCTAGTTGGTATATAAGAGGAGGTCTCACTCATTTTTGATGGAGCCAGACAGCGATTGAAGAGGTATTCAATAGAGGGCCACTGAAAACTGATAAAAAAACTTTGATCAAAATATGGTATATCATCGGGTAAAACTGTTGAGCGTGACCTAATACAACACCTACTGCTATTAGATCGGTATCATCTACAGTGGTGACAGTGATCGAATTTGTATTAGATTGTAAGGTGGCAGCTCATACGAGCTCTCCTTGTTGCTTGCTCTTACCGCTTCAAATCCACTACCACCTTGTTATATATGTATCATACAAGCTACCTGGTGTAAGGTGGTAGCCTATAAACACTTGCAATACAACTGATATTGCTCGACCATAAATATTGTGAACTACCTGCTCAAAATAAATTTCTTTTCTTTTACTAGGTACTATCTTAATTTTATTTTGTCCAATTATATGATAGTGTTTTATCAGAAGGTGATGTCATGAGCCCTAGGAACTGGTGGATGGGTAAAAAGAGCTGTGAATGATAAAGATGCGTGCGAGCTATGTGAGGATCGCGTCTTACGGTCCTTGGTTCTCTCTTGCCTATCCCACATGGGACCTTGCGTGAAGATATCTATACACATACACACAATAAGTATACTTAAAGTAGAGGTTCCATCTTCTGTTTTTTTAAAACAATTATTTAAAATCAACATGTGTTGGAAAATCAACAAATTATTGAGTTAAGTATAAACGTTCATCAATATAAATGTGTCCTATGTATTTTAGGGATACCATGTGGAGAGGCGTTTTGGCTGGGATTGTCATGGACTGCCGGTGGAGTTTGAAATTGACAAGGCTCTAGGCATTAAGGGGCCCGAAGATGTTGAGAAAATGGGCATTGACAAGTACAATGCAGAGTGCCGTAAAATTGTGATGAAATATGCTGATGAATGGGAGACTATAGTTACTCGAATGGGTCGATGGATTGGTAAGTCCATACTTCTGCTTTTTAACCACAACGGAATGGAGAAGGTATGTTTAGGCTAACAGTTTATCAGTGCTTTTCCAAATAATTAGTGACATTATCCTCCAAAATGGCTGGACAAATTGAATGCAGATTTTGATATAAAAGTGATAGTCATGGCAGGTTTTCACGAGCTCGGTGGCTCAATCGTGAATGATGCGACTTTGACACAAACGCTCGTGGGTTCGATTCCCACACAAGACAAACATTTGTGTGCATGAACATGTCTATTTGTATAATCTGGATGATCTCTCCAGATCTCATTAATAGCCATTTTAATTTCCAACACATTTCGCAATAGTCCCCATACCTACCGTCATGTTTATATCGTTCCATTGATATTCCCTACAATAAGTCACAGTAGGTGTAGTACATTACATCAATCTTCTGGAAAGAGTCAACATATTTGATCAATATTCATGCGCATGTAATAAATAGATTGAAGTTTGTACATAGTTTTTTTTTAAACTAACACTTCTGTCGATACAGAAACCAAAACAGTTATTTTTAGGGTTCCCTACCTCAAAAGGAAAAACGGAACGCTTATAGGATCACTTTGTTGTCCGTTTGTCTGTCTGTCCTCCGCGTCTGTCAAGAGGGGCTTCTATCGCCTTTGGAAGCTAATTCCTTAGAATGATTTAATAAGGATCTAGCAATAGAGTGTAGACAAATTTAATTAGGACCAGTCCAACTCCAACCACACAATAAATAATGATACCCTGGAGGGTTATGTGTTCACGCAAGAGTGAGGGAGGATAACACTTGCAATTAATAGAGGTAGGGCGCATCAAAGCAGCCTGTTTTCTGGGGAAGTACCTCCATTTTACAGAAAACTGCAGCCATATAACTCCCTGGAGGGTTGTTGCACCACCGAGCAAGTGACAATTACAAACATGTACATAAATCCGAAAACGCTATTTTAGTGGTACATGCCAGTATTGAAACAGGGGACCTGTTGTTCACTGGGCGGCTTCATTATCCACTGGGCTAGCTTGTTGTAGTGTGTAATGGTGTTGAAAGATTTGAGACATAATCCTTATTAAAAATTGTTGTAGCTCGTTTGATAACATATCGATAACACCTGCTAAACTCATATAATATACAACGCAATAATTTGATTACGAGAATTGCGGCGGCTTATCCGTTTATATTATGTCATTTATTGAATTAAAGGAAAATTACTCTTATCACTTTAATTCTTATTAAATTGTTGTAGAACATTGAAAACTGCTCTTACAAAAAATTAACAGACTCTGATTTAGCCGGGTACACCAGTGGTGTCCTACCGTTCTCACTGTCTATCTCGAACAGCAAACTCGCGTCGAAGCTCGCATCGCCGGCGCGTTAGCGTCGGCGCAGAATCACTTCAGCTGGCCAGCGGCCCCCTAAAACGTGAGTGGTCCGTTTAGACGGCCTAAGAATGTCACGCGTCTGTTATTGGCTAATATGCAAAGCTAAATGACAGTTACTCATTCGCATGCGCACGACAGGAATACGGTGGTTTTAGGGTTCCGTGTTACATCCTCCCCCTCTAGCCTAACAAGCGCCCTCCGCAGTTGGGCTAGGAATTCTAATGCTTACGTGGTCTTCCACGTTTGCGCTTTTCCCTAAGTGGAGATTCGACTTGGCCGTTGAACGGTGTGAGGAGCGAGACGTGATATCTCCCTATACCTTCCCCGGATTGTACAGAATCTAGCAAATAGGTGGTCGGGCTAACAACCTTACCTATTTTGTACGGCCCATCACGACGCGGAATCAATTTTGCAGTCTGTCCGCGGCCTGCGTCGTTTGGTCCTTGTGTTTCTAAAAGGACTAGATCACCTACCTTGTAAACGGGGCCTGCTCTGCGCTTCTCATCCGCTTTCTCCTTTTGTAATTCCTGAGTTTTCTCGCAGGCATCCCTGGCTTCGTCCAGAGTTGCTACCATCTTTCTCAAATACGGGGTAATAGTAGGAATAAAATTATCTTGATCAACGATAGCTCTCATGTCCGTCGCAGAATCAGCCGGGGCTCGCAGTTCTCTACCGAACGTTAGATAAGCCGGCGAAAAACCTGTACAGCTGGTCGTTGCAGAGTTCATCGCGAACCTAATCGCGGCAAGGTGTAAATCCCAGGTAGCATGATGTTTACCTACCAGAATGGCCAACTGAGGCTTGAGGTCTCTATTTTTCCTCTCAACAGGGTTGGCCTCTGGATGATAGAAAGGCGTAAGCGTCTGGATAATACCCAAAATGTGACATACTTGTTGCATTACTTCGCTCACAAACTGCACGCCGTTGTCACTAATGAGGCGGCGTGGCACTCCATACCTAAGGAAAACCTCGTTAGTCAACGTCTGTGCACATTCAACGCTGGTGGCGTTTTCTAACGGAAACAGCTCCACCCAGCGTGAGCAGACATCTTCTACAATAAGAACCCACCTGTTCTTCCTAGGGGTCTCCATCAGGGGACCAAATAAATCCACGGAAATAACTTCAAATCGTCTAGACATAGCGGGGGTTTGCAGCAGCCCTGCTGGTTTACGATTGTCAGCTTTATACCTTTGGCAGGCTACACATTCCTTGATATAGTTGGTTACAAATGTACGCATACCGGGCCAATAATACCTACTACGAATGCGGTCGAGTGTGCGCTCTATACCAAAGTGACCCGCTGTAGGCGCGTCGTGAAGATTTGCCATCACTTGTCTGCGTTCATGTTCAGGAACGACTAAACAAGAGTCTTCTCCGTCGTCTGACTCTAAGCTGTACCTGTATAGAATACCGTCAGATATGATGTATCCACGATCTGACCACTGTCTCCCCCTAAAGGGTTCGTCGGATTCCATATCCTCTATAATTTTCCGTACCTCTGGGTCGAGCAGTTGGTTGCTACGGAGGTCACTGCTACTCCGTCTCGGCATGTCGACTACTGTAAGACTCAACTCACATCCTGGCTCTTGGTTACCAACGGGTCGCGACAGCGTATCAGCGATCACATTGGAACGTCCGGGTGTATACTCGATACTGAGATCGAACTCCTGTAAAGTGAGGGCCCACCTGGCCAGTCGTCCGCTTGGTGACCTCTGAGTCATTAGCCAGCGTAACGGCTGGTGGTCAGTTTTAACCAGTACCTTCGCGGTCTCTACGTACCCTCGGAACTTACCTAATGCCCACACAACTGCAAGAGCCTCCCGCTCTGTTGTCGAGTAGTTCTTCTCCGCGCTGGTAAGGAGTCGACTAGCGTATTCAATAGGTCTCTCGTCGTGGCCCTCCCCCTGCATTAACACAGCTCCTAAGCAATAGGCGCTACTATCCGTGCGGAGAACGAACGACTTTGACTCATCTGCCTGACGCAAAATAGGTGCAGACACGAGGAGTGACTTAATGCGTTCAAATGCCTCCTGGTGCTCGGCGTTCCATTGCCATGCACTGGATTTCTTCAGGAGATTCGTGAGGGGTCTCGCAACTTCTGCGTAATTATTAATGAAACGTCTAAACCAACTTGACGTCTGCAGGAAACACTTCAGGTGTTTCACGTTGAGCGGCGGAGCCATACTATCAACTGCCGCAGTTTTATCTGGATCAACTTGGATTCCACCAGGGACAATCAGGTGACCTAGAAACTTGACTGACTCTCGTGCAAATACACTTTTGCCTCTGTTCACCCTCAGTCGAAATAAAGCTAGTCGTTCGAAAACTGCTTTCAAATCTGCAAGATGCCTCTCAAACGGTCCCGGCGACAGCAGGATAAGGTCGTCGAGGTACGTGAGTAGTTCCACACCTTTCAAGTTTGATCGGAAACGATCCATCAGCCTCTGAAAAGTGGCTCCTGAATTGCGTAGGCCCATGGGCATCCGCTTAAACCTATACGTACCGAGTGGGCTAGTGAACGCTGTCTTGTCTTGGTCCTCAGGATAGACGCTGACCTGATGGTAGCCAGATCGAAGGTCAAGCGTAGTCATGTACTCACTGGTCTTTGCTGCGTGCAGAATATCTTCAATCCGTGGGAGGGGGTACCTGTCCGCTTCCGTCAGCGCGTTGAGTTTTCTGTAATCTATGCAAAGCCTCAATGATCCGTCTTTCTTACTTACTAGAACCACATTCGCTGCCCAAGGGGATTCGCATTCCTCAATTATGTCATCTCGCAGCAGCTTATCAAGCTCCTTCTGCAAGACTTCCCTCCTCTCTTGCGACATCCTATATGGTGGACAAGCAATGGGCTCCTGGTTCGGGCTTACCTTGATATGATGCGTCGCGAATTCGGTGGCAGGCCCATCGTGAGCAAACTGCGCAGCTTGAGCTGCGATGAACTGGTCAAGTGTGCGTCGCTGATCGGTGGTCAGCCTGTGACCTTCGTCCGAACGCAGCGCTAGTTCTTCGACCTCTATGTGCAACTGATTAGAATCAGCTGTTTCAAGGTTATATGTATTATACACGAAATTATAGGAACATTCGAGCGCGTCTCTGAACATCCAGCTACCTCGGGCGAGATCTAATATAATTTCTGCCCGTGTCAGAAAATCAACACCTAACAATGTGCGCGTGTTGCTACCAGGCAACACCAAAAATTCGCATTTTACAATACGTTCCTCTACTGATACTTCTATCTCGGCCGTTAACATGCTCATCATAGTTTGAGAACCGTCGGCTAATTTAACAAATCGTTCAGTGTCTTTAAAGTGAACACCTTTATCTACTAAAATCTGATACAGCAACGGGCTCGCAATACTATGCGTGGCACCCGTGTCAACTATCGCTACACCAAAACAGCCCATTATCCTGATGTTTACCATAGGGCACGACTCATGCGTCCTCAAATTATTTTGTACGAGATTAGGATGAATACTTACATCACTACTTATGGTCGCACTACTAAAGGAAACTTTCTCGTCTTTTTTATCTACAGTCGTACGCGAGTTACAGATATCACATTTCGACCTCACTGTTCCCAGTTTACCGCATCCATAACAACGTAACCCTGTATTTGTGTCGTTGCGCGTAGTACTAGCTTTCTCCCGACTGCGACATTCGTCACTCGTGTGACCAAATATTTTGCAGAAAGTGCATCGCGGTCTGTTGTTTCTATTACTACGAATGTGGCCAGTCGTGTTCGTAACCGGTGAACTCGATCGAGTGACTATAGTAGTGGAACTCGATGACGCGAGTTTGCGATCGATGGTAGGGGCTAATGTTTTAGTTTGCAAGTTAATATTGGTAACCTCACATTTTACCTTTAAATCTTTTATAGTGTCCTCCGCGACTCTCGTATCACACAACAACTGATCTAAACTACGAATCGTATCGCGGGGCACTCTTTTCTTTATACGTCTGTGAAGCAGACCATAGCACATATCGATTTGCACTGCCTCCTCAAGCTTGTACGGAAGCTTGGGAAATAATGCGCGCACTTTGCATAACACTGTATCGGCGCGCTCGTCCTCTCGCTGTTCGGCCTCGAAGATCTGCCGGAGAATTTTGTATGCCGGTTGGCACAATCCGTAGGTAGCCCGTAGCCGGACGAGTGCGTCAGGCCACGCGGTCACTGACGCCTTCACGCCGCGCCACCACACAGCTGCTTCACCTTCCAGTAGCATGGGTAGACCTCGGAGTGCGTGCTCGTCGCTCACAGACGCGCACTCTTTGTAGATTTCAACGGCGTCGAGGAATGCTTCCAGGGACTCTGCGTCCTGGGTCGACCCGTTAAATCGTGCCGTACATCGAGTGAAATTAGCACTAGCGGCGGTACTGCCGTTGCCAGCGTTCATAGTTGGAGTTATCCCGACTGGAGTAGGGGCTCGCGACTCGCAACTCATGTTTGACATCAAAGAGCTGATGAGACTTCTGTTTGCCTCCGCTTGCGCACGTGTGATTGATTCCATCAGCGTCGTAAAGAATTCCTCCGTACCGAATGATGGTGGAAGCTGCGGCTGCGCGCCGTCGCTTGCAATCTCGGCGGCGGTGCGACTTCCGTCGCTCGCGGCCGTTGTGCGTTGTTCCGCCCTGAGCGCTGTATCGCCCTCCTCGTCTTGTTGTTGGCGAGGCTGCACTTCCTTCTTTTTCATCGGCATTGTTTCAGCGCGTGATGAAAAGCGTGCGCAGCAAACTTTCACACTACTTCATACAAGGCAGGATGAATACAAGTAAGCCTCTGTGCTTAGTCGGCGGTGGTTCGGCCACTAGTATGGGCGCCAATGTAGAACATTGAAAACTGCTCTTACAAAAAATTAACAGACTCTGATTTAGCCGGGTACACCAGTGGTGTCCTACCGTTCTCACTGTCTATCTCGAACAGCAAACTCGCGTCGAAGCTCGCATCGCCGGCGCGTTAGCGTCGGCGCAGAATCACTTCAGCTGGCCAGCGGCCCCCTAAAACGTGAGTGGTCCGTTTAGACGGCCTAAGAATGTCACGCGTCTGTTATTGGCTAATATGCAAAGCTAAATGACAGTTACTCATTCGCATGCGCACGACAGGAATACGGTGGTTTTAGGGTTCCGTGTTACATTGTTTATTTATTTGTTTTACAGATTTCAAGAATGACTACAAAACACTCTACCCTTGGTTCATGGAGACTATTTGGTGGGTATTTAAAGAACTGTACAATAAAGGGCTGGTTTATCAAGGAGTGAAGGTGATGCCCTATTCTACGGCTTGCTCGACACCACTCTCTAACTTTGAATCTGGACAGAACTACAAAGATGTAGTAGACCCCGCGGTTGTGGTTACATTTCCCACTGCTGAAGGTTATTCCCTTCTTGCGTGGACAACGACACCATGGACTTTGCCAAGTAACTTAACCCTCTGTGTCAACCCAAAATTGATATATTTAAAAGTGCAAGAAAAAGCAACAGGGACATGCTATGTGCTCCAGGAATCCAGATTCCCTGTTATATTTAAAAATGTAAACGATTTTGACATACTTGATAAATTTCCAGGTGAAAAACTGAAAGGTACGAAATATACACCAATTTTCGATTATTTTGTTGGAAAATGTCCCAACGCTTATCAGGTCCTCACTGATGCTTATGTAACAGATAGTTCGGGTACGGGTGTCGTACATCAAGCGCCATATTTTGGTGAAGATGATTTTAGAGTTTGTCTTGCTAATGGAATCATTACGAGGGATCAGGAAATTATCTGTCCTGTTGATGCAAGTGGCAAATTTAGTGAACCTGTGAAAGACTTCTTAGGGCAATATGTTAAAGATGCAGACAAAAATATAATAGCCCATTTGAAGGCCCGGAAACGTCTAATACAAGTTGGTCAAGAAAAACATAGTTACCCATTTTGTTGGCGCTCAGAGACGCCTCTTATTTACAAAGCTGTACCATCATGGTTTCTCAGGGTTGAACAAATGAGTCAAGATTTGTTAAAATCTAGTGAAGCTACGTATTGGGTACCAGAATATGTTAAAGAGAAAAGATTCGGCAATTGGCTTAAGGATGCACGAGATTGGGCCATTAGTCGGAATAGATATTGGGGCACGCCAATCCCATTGTGGATGTCAAGTGATAAACAAGAAATCGTCTGTATAGGAAGTATAGCCGAATTACAGGCATTAACAGGGAAAGAAATTACCGATTTACATAGAGAAAATATTGATCATTTGGAAATTCCATCAGCGCGACCAGGTCAACCACCACTGAAAAGGGTAACTGAAGTATTTGATTGTTGGTTTGAATCTGGGTCTATGCCTTATGCGCAATCGCATTATCCATTTGAGAATAAAAAAGAATTTGATGATATATTTCCAGCGAATTTTATTGCTGAAGGTATTGATCAAACAAGAGGGTGGTTTTATACTTTAATAGTCTTATCAACCGCATTATTTAACAGACCCCCTTTCAAAAATTTAATTGCCAATGGATTGATCCTAGCATCAGATGGTCAAAAGATGTCAAAAAGGAAAAAGAATTACCCAGACCCTTTAGAAATCGTTAACAAATATGGAGCTGATGCTTTGAGGCTGTATCTTGTGAACTCCCCCGTTGTTAAAGCAGAGAACCTACGATTTAAAGAGGAGGGAGTTCGCGATGTAATAAAAGATGTTTTTCTGCCCTGGTACAATGCTTTCCGGTTTCTTATGCAGAATGTAGAAAGATTGGTCCAGGAGGACAAGATCAATTATAAGTTTGATGAAAAGGCAGCAAGAGAAAATGTTATGGATAAGTGGATAACATCTTTCACCCAATCATTAATCAATTTTGTAAAGAAAGAAATGGCTGCTTATAGGCTCTACACGGTAGTGCCTAGGTTGACTAAATTCATTGATCATCTTACTAATTGGTATGTCCGCATGAATAGGAAAAGGCTAAAGGGTGAAAATGGAGTAAAAGATTGTCAGGTGGCATTGGACACATTGTTTGGAGTGCTATTTGACATGATTCGCGTTATGGCTCCTTTCACTCCTTTTCTTACTGAATTCATGTATAAGGTTTTACGTCAACTATTGCCAGGCGACTCTCTGGAGAGTGTCCATTTTAACATGTTGCCAGAACCAAAATTGGATGTAGTGGACACCAATATTGAAAGGGCAGTTCAAAGGATGCAAACTGTTATTGAACTAGGAAGAGTTTTGAGAGATCGCAAAACTATTCCCATAAAATATCCTTTGCCTGAAATGATCGTAGTTCACCGAGATCCAATATATCTAAATGACGTGAAGTCACTAGAAAAATTTGTTCTAGAAGAAATGAATGTGAAGAATGTACAATTAACTAGTGACAAAGAAAAATATGGGATTAAATTACGAGCTGAACCCGATCACAAAATTCTCGGAGTGCGATTGAAAGGCGTTTTCAAAGCTGTTACACAAGCACTGAAGGACCTCAGTAATCAACAATGTGAAAATCTTGTAGCCGATGGATATATTGACCTTGTCGGACAACGAATTGACGTGTCCGAAGTGAGATTAATATTCCAGGCTGCAGGCAATGACCAGTATGAGGTACACAGTGATAATGATGTCCTAATTTTATTAAATGTTACCCCTGACCAAGATATGCTCGATGAAGGATTTGCAAGAGAGATTATAAATAGGGTACAAAAACTCAGAAAGAAAGCACATTTAGTGCCGACAGATGAAGTTGATGTTTTTTATTCAGTCACTAAAAGTAGTGACATTGTTCGCATATTGAATTTGCATAGGGATCTTATCGAAAGTACTGTGAAGGCACCGTTGATACCAATTGAAGATATGCCGGCATCGAAACCCGTTATCATTGAAGAGACTCAGGAGTTAAAGGGTTCACAGTTCAAATTGGTAATAACGTGGAGGAAAGAGTTAGAAATTCCATCGAAGCCATGGGCCAATATTATTTTGCAGGACTTGACCCCGAGATTTGGCGTTACAGGCAATCGAGCTAGCATAATACTTACGGATAAAGATGATAATGATATCGGTCTTAATAAACTGTATGAAGAAATTAAAATATTATTTGGTCTTTATGGCATCAATTTCACTCTATGGTGTGATGATGCTGAAGTCAAAATTACAAAAAACCTAAATGCTAAAACCATTGTAGTTTCATTGTCAAAGCCAAAGACTTCCGAGCCGCAGTCTACTCCTTTCTGTAAATTTATCAACGTGGCCAATGGTACTAAATCAGCTACATTGTTTTTAGAGAATCCATTGGGATTTGTAACTCTTACTAAGGAGAGTGCTGTGAAGCTTATCGCACCATTAGGAATTAAATTGGCGGACTTAGATAAGAAATGGGTCTCATAAAACCTACGTATTAAAATGTGCTATTTAAGTATTTATTCCGTTTTAATGTTTGGTAATATAGGGGATATTTTTCAAATATCGAGCACTCTCCTGTTAAACGTTTTTACGCCTTTCTGCTACATTTTATTAAAGTGTTATTTAATACCGTATGATTTAATTCATTGTAATAAATTAATGAAGAAATAAACAGTATTTTTATTAATTGAATATAATTCATCGTTACACCAATTTTGCCAAAGCCCACGCTTTGTAATTGGTATAGAGCACTAAGTGCATGTGTGCACCATTTTTACCTTTAGCTCTAAATATGATGGTGAGCCACTGAAATTACAAAATATTAAAAATATCATGAAACTAGTAAATACACACATCAAGAGTGTCTAGGGATCAACATATATTTTTGCAATAACTTTTCTCCTGATTGATATTAATTAAAATTTTCTTTAAGGATTCATCAAATAAAGTGTTTTCGTTTGTCTACAGTAACGATAAACCAAGTCACCTTTGCATTAATAAAGAAATTTGCCATTTTCATAATAAAGGGATTTTTGACATTTGAACCACTAATATTAAAGTTCGAAAAAAAGACTGAAATAACAGTTTTCTTTAAAATTTTATTGGGTAACTTAAACAATTAATAATCCGTGTTTCTACCGCGAACACTAACAACACAAGAACATCGGTTTGGCATACTCAAAATGAGTTCATCCAAATCACGCTGTGGAATGGCCGCCCATGTTCGTTGCAACAACAAAAAAAGGACTTTTTGCGACTGGATACCCTCCATATTCGGCAGAGCTCTTCTCTGTAGCATATCCCATGCATGCTCAATCGGGTTCAAGTCTGGCGACTGAGCAGGCCAGGGCATGACATTGATGTTAGCTGCGGCGAGAGTCTGTCTTACAACTCTTGCGGTGTGCGGTCGTGCATTATCATGAATTAACTGAGATAAGGGACCGATTTGCACTTGTAGAGGAACGATGACGTCTGATACAATCGTCTCAGCATAAATTTGAGCGTTGAGGTTGCCTCTGATCCAAATCAACTCAGTTCTTCCGCCGATCCAAATACCCGCCCATACCATGATGGTTCCACCACTATAAGGATGGACTTCCTGGCAGGATTTTAATCGCTGTTGGCGTCCAGGGGTTCTCCAGTGTCGTATACGTCTTGTATCGGGTCTCATACCAAAACGAGTCTCATCAGAAAAGCACACGAAACGCCATTGTTCTTCTGCCCAATTTCTGTGTTCAAGAGCCCATTGATATCGAATCCTACGATTGTGCATTGCTATAGGTGGTACCCTTAGCGGTCTTCGGGAATGAAGGTTCACTTCATGCAAGCGGTTTCTGACTGTTTGGTCGCTAATTAAGTTCCCTGAAGAGTGATGAAGCGTCACGGCTAACATCATGGCGGTTATTGTTGGAGCTCTTCGAGTTGTGATTTGAATGTATCGGTCTTGTCTCCGTGTGGTGCAGCGATACCGTCCTCCATGGCGCTCAGCCACGGTACCAGTGCTTCGGTAACGTGTCCAAAGTCGACTGATAACACTCTGACTTGTATTCAGAGCTAAAGCCACAGTACGTTGCCGGGAACCAGCTTCTATCATTCCCACGTGTTGTTAGTGTTCGCGGTAGAAACACGGATTATTAATTGTTTAAGTTACCCAATAAAATTTTAAAGAAAACTGTTATTTCAGTTTTTTTTTCGAACTTTAATGTTAGTGGTTCAAATGTCAAAAATCCCTTTATTATGAAAATGGCAAATTTCTTTATTAATGCAAAGGTGACTTGGTTTATCGTTACTGTAGACAAACGAAAACACTTCCTTTGATGAATCCTTAAAGAAAATTTTAATTAATATCAATCAGGAGAAAAGTTATTGCAAAAATATATGTTGATCCCTAGACACTTTTGATGTGTGTATGTACGGTACGACAGAAAGCGCAATTCAATATGATCGAAAGGTACCATAATTCCACCTCACTTCGTTTAGCAAGTTTATATGCTTATTGTAACAGACCTGACAGACGTTGCCCTGTTCAATAATAAAAACGATAAGTCCTGTAATCCGATCGCAGCGCCAAGTCGGGCAAACTTTCTCTGAAGAAGTTTTCATAGTGTTCTCGGCTTAAATTTTGTGGGAGAAAGTAGGTCCTAATTTAATAATTGGGCATTATACCCATCCGTACATTCAAATTGAATCGTCTTTGCGATCTTTTTATCAGCTTCTTGTTGGGATATCCTCTTGCTTTAGGAGCCCAATAATGAGCGTTGTAAAAATTTGTGATGCCGTCTTGGTCAAATTTGGACTGATCTGTCCACGTTCAACATAAATCTACAAAAATCTAACCTCACCGGATCTCCATATTCAATTACTTGCACAGGCGTATAGGTATTGCCCTTAAGTACGTATGGTGAACCATCCTTTCCATTGTGAAAGTCCAAGTCTCCGAGCAACAACATTGGTGAAAGTGGTCGGATCTTCTCTAAAAAGTCGCCTGATTTTTTTTTCATTTTCTTCGTTAACACTAGGCCTGCCCTCATCCTTTATTCGTTTTATAACAGAGCCTGTTTCTCTAAGCCGTCGATAAGTACACACATCCGGCGTTTGGCGGTCGGGGTATCGTCTTACGTATTCTGCTTGGGCACGTGCAGACAGACATACCTTGACAAAATTCGTAACACATCAGAATATCAGCGTATTCCTCATTGGAGAACATGTTGGCAATCAAATAACAGAGTCCAGTTTACAAGCACACTACAAAAAGAAAACTGTTATAAAATTACAATAAGTGGATAAACCTAAGAATGAAAAATAAATATTTGCACAAAAAAAAGATTTAAAAAAATAGTCGAATATCTCGGAAGGTATCAAATTTTTAGATAGGACATTTCATAGTCAAATCTATTTGTAATTACGAGTATCTCTACTACAAGCTGTTAACCTTTCCCTGTAACCTGTATATATTTTTTTATACAACGCTTGCAATACGTTAAGTATCACTCACGCGATGCCACCTATGTTGCACAGCAACTCCTTAGGAGCTTACTGGTGACCTCACTCACACGCAGGAACACAACAACACTCCAGAGACTTGTTATTCGGCAGCGGTTTCTGTGAGGTGGAGGTACTTTACCAGACAGGCTGCTTTGATGCGCCCTACGTCTTAATGTTATTGAAACTGGAATACAAGTCTAATGTTGTTTGATAAAAAGATAGAAATATTCGCTCTCACAAACGTGGTAAGTGAACAAACAGTGAGATCGTTGGCAGAAAAATATGTTTTATTATAATTACTACAAAAGGTAATGTATTCCCATAAACAAAAGTCAAGTATCAAAATGGGTCATACAAAATAGTAAAGTGGTCAAGTTTCACACAGAGAGACTGCGTTGTAGTGTGCGTGTCTCGCTGTATTTACGATCGCTGAAGTTTCGAGTTGCGTTAGATTGCGTGCACGCTCCTGTCTACTCATTTAGTCGGGTCATTTTCATAGATGTACCTAGTTTAAAACTTCTTGTGGCGTGTTGTTGTTCGGTATTCTTCTTGCAATAGCTTGCAACAGCACGTAACTTCGCTGCATTAACATACTTAACAGTTTGCATGACGAACAGATTTTTTCAACTTTGTACAGTGGAGAAAAGCCTTGGATTTATTCTGCATACCATGAAGGTTATTAACACATTCAAAATCAAAGAAAAATAATAAAAATTATGTATAATTTTTCTATTTCACTGTCGCCGATTACCGCGATAGTGCGGAGTGCAAATACTTCATTCATACACACTTGAAATTTACCCTGGCGATGCAACGATTTTAGAAACAAATCAGCCGCAAAAACGTAGTAAAGGAGTCGGGCCTGTAATATTCGGGTTCCGATGAAATTTTTAATGGTCGTAGTTTCTCCAAAAGCTCGTAAAGGAAATATGTTTGTTTTAATCAGCTAACAAACTACATTAAGAACCAGCATTTTCAATATTTATTGTTTCAATAGTGTATATGCCTGGTAAAGCTAAGTGTAAGTCGACTTCGACTTTTGTACCGTTCTTATGCTATGCGTAATAGGAGGAGAGGACAATCGAACTTATTTTGCTCTTAGCTGTACATATCAATTACAGTGTTAAATATACATCAGTTACGTAGGAAGGCAATGGGCTACGATAACCGAACTGGTTACCAATAGGCAAGTCGTACGTTTGTATGTCTCCTTAGTGAAATTAAGGTCAAGATGATGATTGAAAAAAAAACTAATGTAATATTGAGATAAACTTTATTTTAAACGTTTCCTCCATAAATAAAACAAAATAAGCATTAAATATGAACAATTATCGACTATTTATTTATAACATTATGTGCAGTGTGGCTTTATTGAACAACATTTGAGAGCCAAGTATTAAAAATTGACACCAATACCTGGTACATGCGCTGCATCCCTACTACATGACATATATAATTTTACTTGAAATACATACATAAGTAGTATGTTGCTTCCTCGTATATACTTACTAGACCGAAACTTCAGTCTGCAGAGACCAAAATTGACATGTACTTATATTTGCTCAAAAATAACAATTCGAAAGCGAAACAAAATACTTTTAATTTTGGTAATATACGTATACATTTAATGTTTGTCCGCTATGATAGAGTCATGATTCTGTGGCATCTAGATAAGATGCTCACAATAAGGAAAGCAAAATGTTATGTTGAACTTTTTCTAACCTGTCAAATACTGCAATTTCTATATTTACTGAATAGTTTATTTCATTCAAGAACAAAATGTAAAAGTTACTTACGCAATGCGTACTATTTTAAATGAGAAATTAAAATAAGATTTTAGTTATTATTTTGTCATAAAGCCCTTTCTTTTTGACTTAGCTCCAACCATCCATACCACATAAAGTAACAAGGTGTTCATTATTTTGTTACTTCGTGTGATATGTTTCGCACTTATTGCAAATTAAAAGAAAATCAAAACATTACTTTCTGCGTTATAACAAGATAAGATTAACAAATATTATTTTGTAATTATTAAATTTACTTCAACAGTCGATTGCCCAATTAAGTACTATAATTATTTAATACGGAAAATACAGGCACCAAAAAAATTAATTTGAAAAAATAAAGAGCTCCTATTATTGTACTTGAACAAGCCGAGTAATTTGCGCAAAAATTCTATGAGTAAAGAGAGTCCCGTATCTAACGTGGTTGGTATTTGTGGACATTTATTTTATTTTTAGGTTAAGTGACAATAAGTGTGTTAAATTTCTCTAATTCAAAAAGTGTACCTGTACAAATGGAACATATAGCAGTTAAATCAATTCCGTGTGTGTGTGTTCTTTTACAGATATTGCTATCAAAAAAGAGAATGCAGCTTACTAAAGATTATGAAATTATTTCCTCAAATTTGCTTTCCATGTGGCTATTGTGAGAATTTTATTCATATGCCTAATTATTTTGGTAACTAAGATAATTAATTTTACATAGGTTATAAAATCGAAAAGTTTTATAAGTATAAACTTTGGTGATAATTAAACAATATTAACCTAAAGAAATATTACAAATAGTCAACCGAACAAAAATAACGAAACCAATGTCTTTTAGTAGTACGTAGGACAGTAAAAGGATTATATACATGTACGTAAAGATGTTATATGTTTGGGACAACAGATTATAGGACTACCGAGAGTTACAGACGAGTGATTAACATTTATGGTTACAATTTTTAATGACAGCTACTCGATTGAAACAAAACAAGAGCAGGTTAAAGCCACAGCAAAGAAAGCTGAGTTAATGTAAGTTACTATTACTATTTCATAGTATCAAGTAAAATAATACCTAAGTAATATAATTAAAACAGGACGAAATAAGACTGCATAATAATTGCTAGTTAAATTACCAAACAAAAATATAATAATTTAGTTATTGGAATATAATGGCAAACCGATGTTTGACATTCAGATAATATATCACAAGCATCCAATTAAGTGCTAAAGTCATTGTATCATTGAATCTGACAATCGTTGACTATACAGTTTCAGAATGACCATCGCAGCCTCCATTTAATAATTGTTATGTTATGTACATAATACTGCTAAGAAAAGAACACAACATTATTGCTGTAATACAATGCTCGTCGAAAATAAACAGTGTAATCTCGAATACATCACATAGAAACTACTTAGATCTAATAATATGACGTGTTTTGGATACAATAGATAAGGAAAGGGTGATTCTCCTAGATTCAATATCTTGTCTCTGGCAAAAAATATGCTTATTCTAATTTCTCCATATAATGCATATCAAACGAAGACATTGTTACATTAAGTATTTCCAGAATAGCCCAACGTTAAGTTAATAATTAAGTGTGCGATAAAGTGATCATTCTGCATGGTATCTCTGTCACGCGCTTTAAAAGTAGAACCACCCAGATGCAACATTCGAGGAAGGACACACTTAGATGACTCGATGCTGATAGAGTAAGAGCTGAAAGTCGCCAAACCAACGGCAGTTTACCGAAACTACAATTCTCTATAAAATAGTATTTTATATATACTTTATTGGTGTTTGCTAGCTTGAAACCACGTCTGCAGGGAGCAGTTGTCAAAGGTACATAAAAAAATTACTCACCTACGTTATAGGAGCTGGTTTTAGGAATTCGTACTGAAAAGGCAAATACGGACTTTAATCACTCACGTGTCGGTCTGTCTGTTGATCATAAGCAATCAAATCATAAGATGTGCCCGAGACAAGACGAACGTTTAATGTTGCGTGTCTTGAATCACATGATTTATTCTGTATTCGATTTCATATAAAAGTCTGGTTTGTGACACACGAGGATTCACTCAGTGCGCGATATTGTATGATGTACACACTACCAAACTCATGCGTACTTATTTGCACAATATGCCCAGTTGTAATTTGCCAATGGGGCAAAGTTCGTGTAAGCAATCTTTTCAGTGTAAACTAATTCTCATAAACTATCATTTGCTATGACATTTCAAATAGTTAAACGTTACACTTTCAGTGCGAAGCTTGACGCTTTCAAATTTTATTACATGTGGCTCAATAATTGTGAAAAAAGTTTTTTATCCACACTATGAGGAGTGATTCTGTGTGAAGTGCTGATTCGAAATTGAAAACATAATTACTGCTTTATGTAAAACATAATTTCTACAATACATATAAAGACCATAGATATTGTATATAATATAATATATAATAATATATTATATATAATATAATATATAATAATATATTATATATAATATAATATATTATTATATATTATATTATATACCATATTGCATAGATATCTGAACTATCCGTGAGACGCAGTTTCTTTAATATTAGAAACTTAAAGTTCGAAAGTGCATCACGCACACCAGATATGTTTATTATTATTATAATCGTATTAAAGTCCAAGTTTCCAAGTATTGTTACCAAGTGCCCACACGTTCTCAGATACATAATATACTATTAGTACTGAAAATTTTACTTTCGTTAAAATGACGTAATTCTGGCGGCTCTCAGATCTTGGGACATAAATATTAAACATTACACAAAGCTAAATAGATTTACACACCGTATTCGATAATATATTTATTATGCGTCAACAAGTTACAGTCATATGCACTCAAGTCATAAGCTATATATTTAAAACGGTTACTCAGTTATATAGTAAAGGCTCGACGTCATCAGCAGTCGGATTCATAAGATGGCGTACGTGTTAAAAGTTATTGCACTTTATCGATTACTAAATACTCTCCGCGCGCACATCGTACACTAAAATATCAACTAGCGCCGTCTGTATACATGATGTGTATTTAGGCCACGGGACCGGCTACATCGTCAACAGCGAGTGCGAATAAATAAATTTATTTATAATTCATCTACTACATACACGTATAAGATAAAAATAGCGTATATTTCACACTAGAAAAATAACTAAAGATTCATTAACGGTTTAAATACAATATGAAATACAACATCGTCTACCCAGTGACTAGTCTAACGGCGTATAATTATCATACTCGTAACATTTGATTAGCAACAACGATAAATACATCACAAGGGGACATAAGTTGGGGCGGCCGCCGCCGCGCCGCCAGTCACAATCTCCTCCTCCAGCGTCACACCTGTGCCGCCTGTGGCTGCGCACGTACGGTGCGTACGTACGTGCGCACCTACTCGGCCAATACTCTGTACTCGTTTCGAACATGACGCGAAAACTAATACCAAAATTTTTATGATATAAGTGGTTATAGATATTTTAATATGTTTATATATTTTTAGACTTAGATAGATATGTGAAACAAAAGTGTAATTATTGCAATACGTAACAGCTAACCATCGAAGATTCAATACTGTGGATGATGCAATGGCGGCGCATCCTTCTCTGGCAGTTTGCGTACTTTCATAGTACCGTCCGCTCCGCACGAAAACAAACGACCGGCGTTGTCTGAAAATAATACATTATAATAATAGCAAAAGAGTAAAGTATGTATCGCAACATTAAACACTAAAACGATTATTTATAACTTCACATACCAGTCCTCGATGCTTTAGACATTTAAATTATGAAAAAGGTTACCGATTGCCTTTGTGTAACTATCATAAAGTAGAAGTCTTAAAGATCTTAACTTGTTTTTGCCATGATTATAGGCCAAAATGGTCAAAAATGCAACTTAACAAAAGACTCATAAGGTAAAAAATTATATGAATTTAATAATATATGAATTTGTTTTTTTTTTTCAATCTACTGTAATCTAGTCTGAACTGTAATTAGTCAAGCCCATATCCATATTGAGGGCATTATAAAAAAAATATGTTAACCGCCATTTTGTGGCGACTCAATTGGTCATTAAGGGAGCAAAATTTCTATTACTAGATTTGACCTACACAAGACACAAACAAGTAACAACCCGTTTAAAAATATTGATAAAACTCAGGGGGTAAACTTCCCAGGTTAGCTGTCACACCAGATTTAAATATCGGGGAAAGCCTATATACTTTCAAGCTATTGGAGAATATCAGCTCACCAAGCAAATCGTTCACGACTAGTAATGTAATGTAAGGTTGTCGATAATAAAATATTTTATACATTTTAGGGACTTAGTATTACGTTTTCTAATGCTTCAGTCAAGGTAATTGAAAGTCTTGTTAATTTTTTTCTTCTTTATGACTTAAAAATTTTGTTGTTTGAAGAAATCTTGGAGAATTCATAATATATATGTCTATTAGTACAATGAAATTTTGTACTCATATATTTCGACTCACTTTTTAAAATGACCGAGTTGGCGACCTCCCAATAGAAACGAAACGATTAGATGGTGTGCTTGGACGAGCGAGAGGGTAAGGTATCTTATATTATAAATGTGAGTGTAACATACCTATATGAATTTGTGTAACACCTTGTCCGATGTGTTTGAAGAACGAGCTTCTAGCGTGTTCGCCAGTGAACGTGTGCAGTAACTGATGAGTGGCCATCGAAAACACCTACACACATGATAATATATTGATTCAACATATAAAATATATAAATACCTATATAAAAAACGAACGTAACTTCCGTATACACCTATATTCAGACGATAGCATTTATACTCTGTTGTAGAGCTATAAAACATTAGTCTTAAGCAGGTGGCCTAATGTAAGTACTATTATTTAAATAGAACCAGCATAATTATTTGAATCCAGCGACGAGGATAGAACTGTCTCTTATAACATCAGCATTGATTGATTTTGCGGTTCCACGCTCAACAAACTCGCAACTCCTTGAGACTCAACGGATGTTTCAAGAAACGCTTCAATGAGATGAAATCTTGGGAGCAGCATATCTTTGTGTGGTGAGAGTAAGGAGGACAGAGACCACGTTCGTAATCCTGTCCAAGGTATGCCGATCTGCGTCACAGAATGATGGACGAGAGCCAGCGTAGCAAAGAGGAAACGGGACAGAAAGTGTACTTCGGGAAACTTGTCGTCGCCAGGGATTTTCGCGGCTTTCCTTGAATTCGTGGTTGCGCTTTGTGCGAAGGAGGGCTGCAGAAGAGACGAAAAGGCGCGGTACTCAAGAGGCTCAAGAGTGGGAGGAGGGGGATAGATATGAAAATGGTACCATTCTCAGGAAAACCCACGAGCGCCTTCGGAAAGCAGTGGAAGACGTATACGTATGCGTTAACGCCCCAGAAGAGAGAAGATGTGATAAGAGACTTGTGGAGACAGTATACACAATTTGTAGGGAGACAAGAAATGCTCACGGCACGGGAGAGAGCTTTAGAAGAAGCATGTGCCCTGCTGTATTTACCGCGTTTCGGCTCAAATGACTGCATAGTCAGCGGAGTCATGGAATGGTGGTGGGATATGATTGGATTTACGAGAGAAATAAATGGCTGCACATTATGTCGTACAGAAACAATAATAAGACTTGAATATGAGCAAACACAGACTCTAGCACGCCGCTCGCCCCGTCCAGGTACGGTAGGTACCTTGATGTCGCCATCTGCGGCGCCAATCGCGTATTGGTCCTCCCTCGGCGAGAGCGCGACGCACTTGATTGGCGCGTGGTGCGCATGCAGCTTGTGTCTGGGTGCTCGCGCACGCAAGTCCCACACCAGCACGTCTCCGCGCCGTCCGCATGACACCAGAGCGCCGCTTGATCCAGCCCACGCCACGCAAGCCGCGCCGCCCTCGTGGCAAGTCCACGCTAACACACATTTAACAGCATTATATGCATTTGTATACTAATTGGAGCACAACTACTACTTCATTTTCAAGTCAAGTCCCTTGCGGGGTAGGTAGAGGAAACCGAGCGCCACATGAGTCGGTCCTTACACACCTGATTCACTTCTTTAACTTTCACAGCTCTTTTCATACATTGGAGCACAGTATATCAATTTTAAATCTTTTTTTTTTATACAATTAGATTGGCAAACAAGCACGCGGCCAGCATCAGATAGTAAGCAGTCACCGCAGCCTATTGATGCTCGCAACACCACGGGAATGCGCTGCCAAAATTGTGGCCAAGGCTGTTTCGTCACAGTACCCAGTAATTTTTCTGCCATATCTCGCCCTTCAAACCGGAACGCAGCTATATAAATATACCTTTTTTTTTTTGATCTGGTTAGCCCCGAGTGGGCTGTTACTACGTCACCGGACTAATAAATATAGCTGCTTGGCGGTAGAAATTGGTGAGACAGAGGTATCCACGCAGACGACTTTTGTACAAAGTCTCCCACTGGTAAATCCACTCGTATAATATGAATTTCATACAATAGGAAGAATTATACGTTATTAATATTATAGTGTAATGTAGCAAAATAGGTATATAAATACTCACAAACTACTAATGCTTTCTTGGTCGGCATTAATGTGTCCCAAATGGCGACGTTTTTACTCTCCGAACTATGACCAGCTGTTATGAAAAAGATACAACAATGTCAATCCAGTAATAACATAATTAATGTCTAAATAATATAATGAATACTTTTAAGAATTAACTCACCAGTTGCTACTAAACTGCACGAGCCAAGGAATACAAAATCGCTGATTCCTTTACTGTGACATTGGTGCGTCTGC
This sequence comes from Pyralis farinalis, assembly GCA_947507595.1. Lineage (NCBI taxonomy): Eukaryota > Metazoa > Arthropoda > Insecta > Lepidoptera > Pyralidae > Pyralis > Pyralis farinalis. The sequence continues at coordinate 22,805,683 of OX382274.1, forward strand.
AATATTGTTATAAAATGTTATTCATGGCAATATGTGATCCTTTGCAATCTGCAGATAACTAAAGAATTAAGAATGCAAAGCGAGAACTGAAAGAACGTAGTTCAGTATTGTTTATTAGTCTGCCTCATTCGGTCATAGATTTTGCCAGCAAACAGACTGCACTAAAAATTGTCGAACAAGCTCGAATTACCATTAGCCGTTGAGAAGTCTCTATGCCCCACCCTCCAATCTCCATTATCGTATCAATTTCATCAGATGGTAGAGTGTGCGTAAGAGACAGGGGGAATAGTCAGTTGGCAGTGAAAACAGAATATGTACACTTGAATGAGTGTAATTTCAAAATACTTGCAAACCTTTTTATTAACACAACTAATGCAATATGTGAAAATTCCACAAATTGTTGACAACCTAATCAATATAAATATAGGCGTCACTAGGCTTTATAGACACATTTAGCGGACCCTAAGCGAAAGCGTAGGACGCGACCGGGGTCAACGCTCGGATGATGATGATGATAATCTATTTTGAAACTATGATTATCTATAAGTAAAAATAGGTACGTTCCAATTTCAAAATTTCCCTTCACAGTTTTTGCGAACTAATTTAAATTATTGTGTCTCATTGAAAAATGGATCTGTACCGGGAACATTTTCACGTTATGATTTTTTACGATTTCAAGTGTCCCCTGAAAAAACAATGTTTCGAAAAGTAGTTCAGACGCATGAAATTATGTGGCTGGAGAATACTTTGAAAAGATTTAATAAAAAAAATGTTTACCTATAGAACACTTTTTTTTTTATTTTCGCAAAACTTTCCGAGTGTCCCACGTACAGTACGCATTCACACGTCTGATTTAGCACTGATCAGTGCCCGGTTACACCACACGCACGTTTCACTCGTTATTGTAAGACGATACCGTACAGTCTAAATAGTTTTAAGTATTTATAGAAACGAATCATAAAAAATAACATTCATTGAATGAAACCCATAAAACTCATAGACATCAGCAGTCAGAATTTTAAACATCGGCCGGTGACCAACGACGAACGTCCGATATTTTTGATGTTTTTTTTTCTAAATTATTTTCTATCAGACGTTTATAAGTGAATTACATGAACCTCTTATTGTCTACTCTAAGATAAGGTATTTTTATAGAGCACAGAGAAGTCAAAGAACACGAAATTTACTTATAAATACAGCGCTAGCAAATCGCGTATCTTTTTTGTATATCGATCGAAAAAATAGGTTATTTTTTTGATTAATGTACTTTTTGCATATTATATGTAAACATAATGAGCAAATAAAATAAATACTTGTTTACAACAAACACTATGTAATAAGGTGTTACATTGAGTAAAGGAAACTCATGAAGGTGAATTTGAACAAGTGAAACCTGATTTTCATAATAGTATTTATCTAAGTAATCACACAAGAAACATTGTGTTTTATACCAATAGATGGCCTTGTTAATAAACAAAATTAAAAATAAATCCTGGAGTGTAATGAAAATATATTCATTTGCCTGTGAAAAATAAAAAAGTGACAAATATATTAGCAGCAACATATGTTATAAAACATATATATATAACTTATATTAGTTAGCCAACTTTCAAATAAATCACTAATTATGTGTTTACCAAACAATAAATTGAAAATCCTACTAATATTATAAATGCGAAAGTTTGTATGTATGGATGTTTGTTGCTCTTTCACGCTTAAACGGCTGAACGGATTTGAACGAAATTTGGCACGTAGATAGATTATGATCTGGATTAACACATAAGCAACGTTATTTGACTCCACGCGGGCGGAGCCGCGGGCAGCAGCTAGTATTTAATAAATCCGAATCCTATCTGATACGCTCTCTAATTACGCCATATTATCGGTAGATAACGGGTACAGATTCGCTAGTCTAGCAAGGGTAATACTATTGCATAAAATACAACTTATATATAATATGAAAAATGTATAAATCGGCTAATCAATGATGATATTTAAATACATTTAATTGCTGAAGTTGGATAAAATCTGGTGTACCGACGTAGTTTGGATCTCGTTTGCGCGATATTACAAGCCTCCATATAAGACTAAAAGCTTTTTCACGGGTTGGCATAATTTGAGTAAAAAGTGGCTCTGTATCGGCGTGCTATATGCTGAATGTTTACTTTATATTATACACTCGCACACGGACTTATGCTTCAGTATTTGCTCCTCGCTTTTTTAGTTTTATGTCTTGGATACTTTACTGTCATCGTAAATGAAGTAAATATAATACGTTTAACTAGTCCTTTTAGCTCCATGACAGTTTTTTTTTCATTCTATACGTCAAAGTATAAGATTATTTTAATGATGTCTTAACTCGAATCTCTAGACATCGTGTTTCCTATTAGACGTACTGTCGCTGAATGTCACACAATACAGTTAACATGAAGAGTCAGTTAGTGTAACTAGCCAGAAAAAAACAGTGCGACATTTATCACCATGCTTATTGAGTTGAAATCCCGACGTGTCAGTCCGGGCTAAGGTATTAAATGTAACTTACAAAGAAGGGTCTTGCAGAGGCATGCGGCTGGTTGGAGCCGGGAGCCGGCGTGTGTGCGGCGGGGTGCAGCTGCCACATGGCGAGGTTCCCGTCGGCATCGGCGGCCGCGAACTTGTTACCGTAGTCTGAGAAGCGTACGCGAGTCACTTTGGCAAAGGCACCCGGTGCTCGCGGGGACCACACGCAAGATCCATGCCCCCACTCCCACAGCTGCACCGATCCGTCTGCGCCTCCAGTCAGGTCTAACGAGGTGGAAAATGACTTACTACAGTAAACCTTCTTAAGTCTTACATTTTAACAACAATTGGTTTTGCGGTTTTTGCATACACTGACCTATGAGACCTTCCCCGGACTATCGGACTATTGAAGAATAATATCCAACGTTTGAACGGATGATTGATATTAACTGCAACTCTACTGTACACGGAGAAATATTTCCATACGGATTACACAGCGTCACCTAGTTCGAAATTAAGCGAAACTTTTGTTTTGGGTATAAGACAACTGGTGGTAACTGATAAACATACCCAAATACATTTTTTTTTGTAAATACTTATAATACATAGAAAACACCAAGACCAAGAACAAACAGACATGTTCATGCACACAAACATTTGTCTTACGGGAATCGAACCTGCTACTCTTTTTAATCTAGCTATTGTTAACCACTTAACATGCGGGGTCGTTAAAGTTCAGTTAAGCTGTGTATTGAAATACTATAAGGGATAAATAACTATTACTATTGAAATATTACTGTCAACATCAAACGATCTAAAATACAATAAGAGTACTTCAACGTCTACATATTATAACTATATCATGTAATACAAAGAATGTTCGCTCGTAGGTTCGATTCCCACATAGGACAAACATTTGTGTACATGAACATGTCTGTTTGTATTGGTCTGGATGTCTTAAGAGGTAGAGCGCATCAAAGCACCTTTGTCTGTATGTCTGGGAAAGTACCTCCACCTCACAGAAAACCGCAGCCAAATCACTACTCCCTGGAGGATTGTTGTGTTTCTGCGTGCGAGTGACGTCACCAGTAAGCTCCTAAGGAGTTGCTGTGTTAGCAGCAGAGCTGGCGTCGTGGCATTTAGTTCACGACGATTTCAGATTTCATCAATGTCGGTAAACAAAAATATCAAAATGCAATCTGCAAAAACAAACACAATTTTTAATACAACGTCGGAAGGCTTACAAGCATACTGTCCGCCTAATATAAAGCGGTTACCGTAGCCTATGAACGCTAGAGTAATACATTAAGTATCAGTTACGTCCTGCCACTTCTACTGGAGGTCTACTACCACCTCACTCACACGCAGGAATACAACAACCTTCCAGAGAGTTGTTATTTGGCTGCGGTTTTCTTTGAGGTGGATGTACTTCCCCAGAAGGGCTGCTTTGACACGCCCTACCTTTCTTCAAATATTAAATGAAATCGAATCGTCAGCAGCGCGACAAGAATTACTTCTTTGTAAATAGATAGTTTCGTTTTATATTAGGCGACGTGCACAGTTGATACAGAAATAGTTTCAATTCGACGTTGCTTGCTCAAATCGTTCTGAGTTCCGTCAACACCGATGTGCGAAATAAGAGAACTTACACAAAGGTTGCGAAGGATGCGCCGCCATTCGTTTGATATTGTCGATTTTGTGTTTCAGCACCTACAGAAATAAAACATAATGTGAGCCTCCTCTTACATAGTGAATATGAAAAAACAAAAACTAAACAAATAAAAATTAGACGATACACTGAACATGCTCACTTAATAGAAATCAACACGTAAACAGACATTATTATAACATAGCAACTTTACCACCACAACAGCACAATAAATAGAGATGTGAAAAAAAAAAACGCCAACTATACAGAACTTCGTTTAGCTACATGAAAGAATATAATAAAACCATGTCATGAATAAAAAAGTCCTACATCGAAAAATTGAATAGAAGAAACCAATGAAGAAGGGAGAAACCAAAATTGGTACATCAATTTATACGCCTGGTGAACAAAAAGGGTGACTCGTGCCAAAGAGTATAAATAAAAACAAAATAAAATAGAAAGACGAAAATCAAACAAAAGGTGAACATCGGGCTGAAATAAAAAGGGAGTGCAAATTTTGAATGATGACGTGAGAGTGGAGCGGGCGGGGATTGTCACTGACCGGTTTCATGAGAAGCTTCGAGCGGTGCAGCACCAGGCGACAGTATTTCGGGTCGTGGCAACCCGGGAACTGCAGGCCCTTCACCTGCGACCAACACTTCGTTATGTCGCGCACACACTCACACACACATTCACTGACATACATTTTAAAATTCTCAATTGCCAATGAGACAAAAGTGAAATGGAAAATTTGGTGAGTAATCTCATTTCAGTGACTTTAACATGTCGTACATAATTTGGTACGTGACCAATGTTAGACAAATTATGCAGAATTCCTAACAATATTTGTCGTACATAATTTCGTAAATCACCAATGTTACACAAGCTATATAGAACTCCTAACGATATAACATTTGTATATTTTTTATGGAAGAAAGAGACAAAATATATAAAAGCGCGAGCGAAGCGCTGCGAGGCGACAAACGCAAACACGAGACAAGTACGTACACAATACCCACACAAAATTAGTTGCCCGGCGGGAGGGTACTCGATAAATAAAGGTCATGTAAATAATGTTATGCTTTATCACGTGCCATACAGTGGTGATAATGGGTCACGCGACCATTTATTCATCGAGTAGAGAACAAGTTAGTGCATTAGTGATGTCGACGTACTGTGACAATGTACGCTTCGTGACCGGTCGGTACCAAGCGTCGCTGCTCCTGCTGTGGATGTTATTCACGATAAATTAGTTCCACTACACCTTATTTAACTAGGTGTCTATAGAATGATAATTCCATAAATTAATTGTATTTGTATAAGTAAATGACAACGATAACTATGTCACCACTAGATTAGGTAAACAAAATCATCCTATTGTTCCTGTCAACTAAAGTACGGGGATCGAAGGATCACTCTTTGAATGAAAGCATCGAAAGTAAGGTGCTAGTTCATATATTTTTTAATATGTGGATAATTAATAAACTTGTGATAGACTTTGATGCAATAGGTTATTGGTATGTAAGAACACAAATTAATATTACATTACATAAATAAGCAAGCAATTATGTTTTTTGCCACTTGTTGAATCTATTTCAATATTCGCCATTTTGAATTTTTCTATCAAATCAAATTCCTATTTTAAATGGCTCTGTCAACAATGGCTTTGTCTTAAAATCACTTTCGGATAGCGCTAAATGTTAAAGAGGCAAAACATTAACATTATATATGAGATACCGCAAAAATGCAAGTAGGGTGCGTCCTGCTTTGCGTTACTCATGATCATGGAACAATGTTGTTGTACGGAATGAATATTCTAGTGGTAACATGTAGTTACACGGTACATAGTGTTAGTGAGAACTCCGCAGATATAATTAAAGGTTAATACCATAAAAATTATAAAGTATAGTTTTAATGCACTATTATAAATACAAAAAGGAATATGTTATTAAAGTTTTTTTTACACGTTAGTTACGTATTCGTTAATATAAGATATATGTATATACATATCATTTCTAATACTATACATGTTGTGTAGTATGGTAAGAGACACAGACAATCACTTTGTTCAAAACTTTAAACCAATACAGAATCTATAACGTTTAATGCCAAATTCAGAATTAGCATTTCTTGAACTTTCTTAATATTCAGATTTGGGGTACGACATACAGTCTAAAACACAAATTAGCACATTTCCATATAACAACTTGATCATTTCGTGTATATATTGAGTCGAGGGAATTTAAACATAGTTGTGATTAAGAATATTTGCCAAAAAATATTCCTAACACAAAAATAAATGTTATACACGAATGAAAACGGGTGCAAGAAAGAAAAACATATTTCTTGAAATTAAAACGTTAAGTAGAAGATTTTTATATCAAGAAAATATTCTATTTCTACTAGCATATTGAAAATTGTATATCTGAAAATAAAAACGTTAAATTGGACCCCTAAAGTCACAATTTCTGAATTCCCACATTTTACTTTTGAAGCCAGATTACATGGACCCCCCTGAAAGTTTTGGGTTTCTCCTTTTTAGAGGCCTCATGAGAGTATTGTGAGACGATAATACGCGAAATTAGAAGAATATTTATTTTTAAAACTGTAAATAAATTATTTAGCTCAACTTGTTGTCTTTATGATTTACGCAAAACTTTCATTGGCGTACTTTTACGCAACGGCGCCTACAATGCTATTAAGTGAAAATGTGTCGAATACTTACAACACTGGCTCCCCGGCCCGTCTGTCCCGCCATGCCGATGGGCATTTGCGGCGCGTTGGGGTTCAATGGCGAGCTATTGCCAGTGCCCGGCACGGAACCATTGTTGGGCCTGCGAGACGGATGACATTTGCACACATTTTCAGCTCAATAAAAGTTAATATTGAGACATTTTCATATCGAAATACACAAATTTGATAGTCAAATAACCGTAGATTTCCTAATTGTAGGTACCAAGCATACACATAGCCTGCCCGATGAGAAGTGGTTGCGCGGATCAATCAAAGGCAAATCGGCAGATACAGCTACAAAATGCATAGATTTTCCATGTTCTGGTTTCATGACACTTTTTGACAAGTTTCTAAATATGAAATTCCCCGCAGGTTTAAACTTTTACTGTTGCTACGAGACCTTGCTTCTTTGCAAATACCGTTCAAGAAATTTGTAATTTATTGAAAAATAAAAGACTATTCATTGTACCAGTGCCATAAGACCTTGCTTTACAGTCAAATTTCATGATTCTAATTGAACTGGAAGTAATCGATAATCGTATAAGGTAAGATCCTATATGGATTCTACCTTATGAGGTATATATAAACGTTCAATGCTACAGTAATAGCGTAATATACGCATGGCACGCGCTTGCCTGCAAAGTAAATGGTGTAAACAAAAACGGGATGAATATTGTTAACATACTTGTCCTGGTGTTGTATGAGCAAAAAGCCAGTGTCGGGCAGCGTGGCGGGGTCGCTGGCCAGCCCCATCAGGTCGACATCGCACTCGTCCTCGGACCAGCTGACTCCACCGCGGAGCAGCAACGATACGTCCATCTCCTGCACCTCGCGGGCCGTCGCCACGGCCAGTAGACCACCTCCCACCTGCAAGGATACAGTATTGTTGTAGATTGCTCAGGAAATGGAACAATTAGTGACATCAATAAAAAATGCAAAAGGGCTAGGCTACACGAATATTAACTGTATTTTTAAAAGTATCATGTACAAAAAATACAGATATTCTAAGATGAGAATAAAGGCACCATATTCTATATATTAAACTGTAACACGAGATGTTGACATGACTTGCTAAATAAGTCATATCCCGCATTGACAGTCACTATGGCTTTTTGCGTGGGGACAACATGCATGTTGAATTTGGCTCTAAGGATGCGGCGAACCACTTGCGTGTTACTACTATATATACTTAATGGTTACTGAATCTATGAATGTCATCGAGTTAACGTCGACAACAGTCGAAAAGTGTCTGAGCAATATGGTTCGAATTGAGGCAAACCAGTTAGCAATCACAAGTCGTTATCAAAGTAAGCCATTGGTAATAGATTAAATCTATTACCAATTGCTGGTCAAATGAAGAAATGTTCCTATTTTTTCGATTTCTGTTTGAGAACAGTGGAAGAAAAAAGCAACAAGCGCCTAAACACTACTAAAAATTGAAAACTACATGTAGACACGTCCCTAGCCTGCGTCGACTGTCCGATCGAGTCGACAGGCACTATAGAATTATAGACTAAATACATCGCGGTTCATTGCTAATTGATGCCATTTGATAGCAAATACATAAGAGGGTAATTACACAGGTCGACATTTTATATGTTTGAAAACAAAATATTCATCCACAAAAATGGCGGCAAGTTACATATTATTTGCATAGTGCAAAGTTGTGAGTGTTAACTTGTCTGTCACAACTGTAACAATCGCTTTTGAGCGTCACTAAATCACATTTCTGAAGCTTTCGAATATTTGGAGAACTTTTCCCCAAATGACGGACCACAAATAAAAAAATAATGGACAACGGTGAATTTACATAATTACTCAATTACGAATGAAAAACAATTCTGGAAAGCAGTAGCTTATGGTTTTCTTGGAAATAACAGAGCTGACAATTTTTGACATCTCCGAATCAACGGAGCATGCCTCTTCTTATTTTAACACAGACGCTCTCTTTCAGACAGTTTCTAACATCATCATTGCGAATACGGTCTACAAGCGTTACGCCACAAATTTTGCGCAACTCTCATTTCGACCTCGTTTATCCTACGTTCATGCTCTTTCTGCCATACCCAGCTCTCGCTTCCATAAGTAAGCGTTAGGACCAGAATTGCATTGTGTAATGACGAGCTCGGTGGCGCAGTCGTGAATGACGCGACTTTGACAACGACGCTCGTGGGTTCGATTCCCACACAAGACAAATATTTGTGTGCATGAACATGTCTGTTTGTCTTGGTCTGGATGTTGTAAGAGAGTTAGGGCGCATCAAAGCAGTCCGCCTGGGGAAGTACCTCTACCTCACAGAAAAACCGCAGCCAAATAACGACTCCCCAGAGAGTTGTTGTGTTCCTGCGTGTGAATGAGGTCACCAGTGAACTCCTAAGGAGTTGCTATGTTACCAGCAGAGGCGGCATCGCGCGAGAGATGTATTACAACCATTCATAGGCCAAGGTAACCGCTTTACATCAGGTGGGTCGTATGCTTGAATGGCTCCCGACGTTGTATAAAAAACGGTGAGCTGTGCGTTCTGGCACTAGTTTTTACTGCCAAAAAGTCTTCCCAACGCTCCACTCACACTATTCCCAGCACTCGCTCGTCTTTCCACATCAGCGGGGTACCTTCCATACGTGCTGAAAGCGCATCCAAGATATACAAACTCATCCACTTGTTCCAAAACTTCATCGCCAACCGTAATCCTTACATTTGGTTCTGGTTTCTTCTCTTTCAATTACCATTATCTTTGTTATCTTCACATTCAATAGTAAGCCCATTCTCCATACAATCTCTTTCATTACTGTGACCAGTGTTTCTAGTTCAGATAGTTTAAATTTGCTTAATTTAAAATAAAAATCTGAATATATATGTAATATTCCTTAAAATTCGAGATATCGCTCGGATTTTTATGAAAGCAAAGAAAAAAATCTTTCCCTTTATCTCAAATCAAAAAATCGTTTCGACCTGCGTTACTGGAGTAACGATAAACCGCCGGGTTCGTCAATATTTTTTAAATTCCACTCTTTCCGGTTTCAGTCAACACTATCCTAAACCGATGTTATTGCATTGTAACAGTTGTTTTGTGATCATGTGTACCCGGTTGAGGCAGAAGGCAGCGATGGAGTCCTGTTCCTTGTGTATGATTCGCACGGGGCTGTGCATTTCTTCGTCGCGCGCGCGCTGGTGCGGCACGCCGCCCGCTTTGGAGTCCGTTACCGAATCGCCGCCGACGATGGCAAGCGAGGTTGTGCGCCGCCGGGAGAACACGGAGCGGATAAATAGCTCCTGGAAAGAAATAGTTCATAGCGCATAATAATACAAATCATCAAACACAGTAGAGTGGTATTTTAGGAACGATTACGCCAATACAATTCATTTGCGTTACATTTATTTGGCCAACTTTGTGGTCGAAGACTGAATTTTATTAAATGTGAACATGAATTAAATACATATTAATATAAAAGTCATTTCATTTAAGCCTACACCTTGACTATAGCGGAACCACGTTTCTAACAAAAAAGTTTAAGACAAAACTTAACAACAAAATGGTGGAAAAGTAGAAAAAATTAGACGAATAACAGACTAATCTCACGTAATTTATCCCAGACTATCAAACATCACTTACCTGCACCGGTTCTTGTCGTACGAGATAACTCCATAACCGTCTTGCAGGCGCTGCGCTAAACAGAACTGAATTGAACGGCGTATTATGCTTCTCCAACAAACATCTGAAACAAGATAACGTAATCATAAACTTCTGACACAATAGTCAGGAAGCGTATCAAGTCGAATAGAAAGATTTGATTAATTCACGGGATTAAAAATAATAGGTTTTTTTTTCATTTGCTATTAGAATATTTATTTTTTGAGTACATCTCTTTAAAACTGCCAAAATGCCTCAGCATTATTGAAAAGTTTTGTTCACTTTATGATTTAGTGTATAAAAAACGTAATCACAATGTCGTGTCCCGTTCGTTTTGGGTCTTCTCCTAACCTTCATGACGCTGAAAACTATCAGGTATACGTTGGCGCCCTATTAGATCCTCAGATAAATACTTGATACGCAGTGAGGTACATAAATCAATTATGAGGCGCCCATCTACGACAAAGCTCTCGATTGAAAGAATAATGGTGCAATGATGATGTAAAAGAATTAGTATTTTGGACAAGCTCGGTGGCTCAGTCGTGAATGACGCGAATTTGACCCCAACGCTCGTGGGTTACACACCCCACACAATACAAACATCTGTGTGTATGAACATGTTTGTCTGTCTTAGTCTGGATGTTTTAAGAGAGGTAGGGCGCAATAAAGCAGTCCGTCTGGGGAAGTACCTTCACCTCACAGAAAACGGCAGCCAAATAACAACTCCCTAGAGGGTTGTTGTGTTCCTGCGTGTGAGTGAGGTCACCAGTAACCTCCTAAGGAGTGGCTCTGTTAACAGCAGAGGAGGTATCGCGTGAGTGATACGTAATAAATTACAATCGTTAATAGGCTACGGTAACCGCTTCACATCAGGTGTTCCGTATGCTTGTATGCCTCCCGACGTTATATAAAAAAAGTCTGAAAGAGAGTGACGGTGTAAAGATAAGAAAAAGCATGCTAAGTTGGTTCAGATATTTAGAAAGAATGAGGGATAAAGGAATAACGAAACAGATTACAAAGCAAATAGAAAAGATGTAGAAGCCCCCAAGGCCAACACCTATCTACTAGTGCAATGTCGGATGTCCTAAAAATCAGCACGCGGGAATGTATAGGTTCAATGTATATCAATGCGAGTGAGGTGTCCAAGGAGCGCCCGGTTCTCTCTGCCTGCCCGGGACTTAGTATGAAGATATCCATAATTATATGTATAGAAATGGAAAGAAAAAAAAGCACTCTGAAACCATACGTCATCCTACGTACTCGCCAGACCTTGCTCCAAGTGACTACCATTTTTTTCGTGGTCAATTTTCTACGTGGTAAAAAGAAGGCAATACAAAATATTTTCACACAGTTTGTCGAATCTAGATCCCCAGAGTTCTATCGCAAAGGCATAAATAAACTTCCGATTAAATGGCAACAATGTATAGATAATGAGAGTAAACATTTTGATTAAATAAACATATTATATCTTCGAAAAAACGAGTTTTAATTTTTCAGTACAAATCGGCAATTTTTTTTTTTATACAACGTCGGGAGTTATACAATCATACGGTCCATCTGATGTAAAGCAGTTACCGTAGCCTAGCCTATTAACGCTTGTAACATACATCACTCGCGCGACGCCTCCTCTGCTGCTTACACAGCGACTCCTTAAGAGCTTACTAGTGACCTCACTCACACGCATTTTATTTATTTCATTTCTTAACTTCAGAAAGAGTGCAAGACTATCTAGTTGTTAAAGAAACCTTTGCATTTTCTCTTCAACTCTCAACACTCTTTTCATCCACGTTCCGACTGGAGCCATCGTATTTTACTATCTGAGCATTTGTTTACCTGTATTTATTTATAGGTGGCCCCGAGGTCTGTTGGTCGGGGAAGCAGCCCGGTATGTAGTCGAACGGCGGCGCGCGCGCCTCCAGTGTCTCACTAAGTTGTTGCTGCCACTGGTCAACGCGACGCAGTGCTCCGTGTACGGTCGGACTAGTTGTTGCTAGTTCTGGATAAAAAAGTATCACTTTGAGCACATCGGCACATGCAAACTTATTGATTGTAGGTACCTCTAAATATTTGATGTTTTACATGATTGTGCTTTTTATATACGAGTATATTTGTTTGTCTGTTATTATCTTTTGTTATGACATTTGACGTGTAATGTGTTCACGATTCTGGTATTAAATAACTAGTCTGACCATAATTACTGTTACATAGAAACTTTTCTTTTTTTCTCTTTACTCTTTAATTCTTTTGAACTTTGAACGCGTTTATTATGTTAAAAACTTCTTTCGATTTTCCGCCTAGTTTTGCATATTTTTTTCACGTTTATTATCAAATTACAATATGGAATGGGGTGTTAAAGAAAATAGGATTGCAGTGATTGCCTTACACAAAGTGGGTATGGAGCCGTCCGTCATATTCTAGACACTTTAAAAGGTAATAAAGATAAAGGTATAAGCCGTATGTTGGTATATCGTACTATCGACAGATATACCAACACTTCTTCTGTTGAAGATTACAAAAGGTCGGGGCGACCGCGTGCTGTTAGAACTACAAAGGCTGTTAAAGGCAGAATTCGCCGAAAACCAATAAAAGCAGAAATAATAAAACAATACCAGAAGCTCGGCGCTTATCGTCTTTATATAGGACATGCCCGAAATCAATCCCTACAGTTAAAGAGTGGATCGATCAAACGTCTTCTGTCCCGATACGCAGGCGAAAGTCACAGAAATATCCTCTTTACTGATGAAAAAAATTTCGCGATTACACACTACACAGCAAAATGACAAAGTGTATGCGCAAAATTCTAAAGAAGCCGCCCAAGTGGTCGGAAAGGTACAACGGATAGATAATGGTTTGGTGGGAGGTGTCTTATCAAGGAGTCACATAGCGTCATTTTTTTGAAAAAGGAGTGAAGACTTCAGCCCAGGTGTATCAAGAGACTGTTTTGGATCGTGTTGTGAAACCTCTCAGCAATACACTTTTTAAAAATGTACCGTGGAATTTCCAGCAGGACTCCTATACCCGGTCACAAGGCTCGAACTACCCAAGCCTGGTTCAAAACCAACGTTCCGGACTTTATAATAGCTGAAGACTGGCCCTCGTCTAGTACAGATCTGAACCCCTTAGATTATAAATTATGGTCAGTTTTAGAGGATATGGCCTGCTCGAAACGACACGCTGACATTGTGTCTCAAGAAATCTCTGGAGCAAGCAGTGGCTAAATTTCCCATGGAAACAGTGCGTAAATCCATAGATTCATGGCCAGATAGATTAAAGGCCTAAATCAAGGCCATTTTGAAAATAATCATTTTTTTATTTTTTGCTAAGACTTCCATAAATATGTACATATAAGTTTTATTAAAATTACATTACTTCATTAAAATATAATGCATATTCATTTGTAACTTATGGCCGTACTCGGTATAATATATATAGTTTTACAGATATGATTCAATTTTTGTAATACAATAAATCATACATAAGTTATCGAACATTTTTATTGCTTGTGATACTTTCAGACAAATTACACAGCAGCATGTACTACAAAATGAATCAAAGCTTATATTATGGCTACTAGATAACTGATAAACATACTTTTTTTTTAGACGTATGCTGATAATGATCACGGACCCAAATGTTTGCCTTGTGCAAGAATCGAATCCACATTAAAGACCAAGTCACGTTAAAATCTCTATTGTTGAACACTGCTAGTCAAATAGTCCTAGTATAGTTTTTTTTATTTTTTTATATTAGTTCAGCATAGTGGCCCCTCTTTGCCTGATGGTAAGCGAAAGAGGAGCCCAAATCGCAACTGCAACTGACAACATACTACATCCCGTATCCTGTCAGTTGACGCTGCCATGCTGACCCGCAAAATGCTTCTTCACGCTTCGTTTGAAGGATCACATATTGTAGGAAGGAGGGAACACATGTGCAGGCAAGGCGTTCCACTTTTTGATGGTACGATATAGTTAATAGATTCAGGCGTTATTTTTAAATACCAAGTTACCAATAAATTTGTCGTTTATATTATGTTTTGTTGAGGTGCATACGGACCGCGCCTTATGGCGCTCGGTTCTCTCTGCCTTCCTCGCAAGAGACGTATTTAATACGTATTTAATAAGAAGTATCCCGACTGTGGAAATACTATCATCGTCATCACCCATTATTTGTGTCCATATACCAATAGAGTAAAGGTACGCGTGTTCGCCACGTCATTGGTAAAAAAGCCCTAGTAGTAGACAGACACTACGACATACGACTACTAGACAGTAGACTTAGAACATTGCTTCCCAAAAGACCAAGTTCAACCAACCCTACTGGATCAAAAATATACAGCTGACTACAAAGTTTGGCAGTGCCAAAGATTCCATGTCAATGCTAAGAAAAACAATAAAAAGCGTGTACCGGACATCTCGATGCCGCACAGTTGTAGGAAGTGCTGCAACTTGAGCTGGGCGAGCCGCAGCACTGCCACGCGCATCACGTACCACGAGTACGAGTCGGGGTCCGAGTGCTCCATGTTGGCGCCTTTGCGACGCTTCTCGGTTCTGGATTAAAAATAATATACCTATCGTGTATTGTTTGGAAGGGCATTGGATTCTACTGTGCATATTCAAATATTAGGTCCCTCGTATAGCGTGGCATCCGAATCACCCCCATGTAGGTTCCGCGACTTTTCACAGTTATCGAGTTATGTTTTTTTTTTAATTTTTGAGAATTTTCGACCTAAGCAACTTAGACATTTCTAAAGAAAAAATAGAAGACTTTTGGAGTTTTTTTTTGCAACTGAATCTTCATAAGTTGTACTTTTATGCATAAAATAATTAGCGTCGTAACTTTGATGAAGGTTATAAAAATGTTGATCTAAAGTGAAAAAATACGATCAGTGAATTAAGACTTAAATTTTCAACTTTCATCATACCCCAACAGATGGATCGGATGCAGGGGAAAAATTTGGTGGCCTCCACGTTCACATGACCTCAACCCCATAGATTTCTTCATTTGGAGCTATTATGGAAATAACATACGCCCGAGAATGTTCGAGTGAACAAGAGCTGAGGCAGAAGTTTGCAGAAGCCGAAGATGTTGTGAGAGAGAACACAGAAGCTTTTAGACGATTGAAAATAATTTCTTACGTAGGTGCAGAATGTGTATTGCTGCTGGAGGTGGCCACATGAAAACCTTTTGGTAAATTTTAAAAATAAATTCTCTATCATTACTTAACCTTAGGAATAAAATGGCCAAAGAATTTTTTTTTAATGATGGCTAATTTTAACCTCACTGTCTTTGAGGGCCGATTTTTGCCAAAGCCATTTAGGTACTTTTTTAATGATTATGAAAGCTGAGAATCTGGCGCATTCTTGGGGCCTACTTAGGAACCGTGAAGTCACCTGCTTGAAAATTTAAGTCATAATTCATCGACCTCATTTTTTTCACTTTAGACCAACATTTTTAAAATTTTCATCAAAAGTTACAAAGCTGATTATTTTATGCATAAAAGTACAACTCACGAAGATTCAGTTGCAAAAAAAATATCCCGAAAAAGTATTACACTTTCTTTTTAGATTTTTTTAAGTTGCTCAGGTTTAAGATTCTCAAAAGTTTCATTACTCGAAAACTATGAAAAGTCGCGGAACATACATGTGGTGATTCGGATACCCCACGATACGAGGGTCCAAAAAATTTTTTTGAACGTTTATTTGGCTTGGACTGGACGTCAAAAAATCATGTGTGTGTATGTGTTTATGTTAATATTAACACGAAACAGTGATGTAAAATAAAATACAGAATTTTAAAAGATATTTACGATTTAGACTATCATGAGTTCATATGCAGCTTACTATCAGAGAAACAAGCGTACACACCGCCGTAACAAATAATAATATGATACTACCTATTCTGTGCTGTCATATAAACTCACTAATGTTTTGGAGTTGTAAGTATATATAAGACACTATACCTGCTTATACTGGCACCCAAAATGAACACAATTATACTAACTACTCCATACCGTAAGACAAGCTTTGAGGTGATATTAAAATCGATTAAAACAATTTGCGTAGAAAGCAAAGTTTTTCGTTTGCTTGAGTATTAAATTCGACCTCTCAAACTTAGGCAGGTAGCAGATAGAGACAGTAAAATTGAAATACTAAGTAGTTACTTGGTGGTGTTTGTGTCGAAGATATCATCGTCGTCTCCGTCGCTGCAACTTTCATCTTCATCCTCCGCGCCGGACTCCGCCGAATCATAGTCGTAGTTTTCTGGATCTTGCTCCGCCGTCGGCTGAAATTATTTATTCATATGACAAACGGTTTCATCTGGTCTACATGTAACAAGCGTGGCAGTCAATTTATTAAAGACGATAAGACTAATTAAGAAAAACACGCGCAATGATGATGTTAGAAATAGAGTTGGTCTGAAAGAGAGCGTCGGTGTTAAAATAAGAAGAGGCATGCTCCGATGGTTTGGGCATGTAGAAAGATTGCAAGATGAAAGAATGACGAAGCAGATATACAATGCAAAAGTGGAAGGATGTAGGAGCCGGGGAAGGCCAAGACTTACCTACCATGATCAAATTGGACATGTTCTATCAGAAGGTGATGTCAGGAGCCCTAGAAACCGGCGTGCGTGCATGAGAAGAGCAATGAATGTTAAAGAAGCGAGTGAGATATGTAAGGATCGAGTCACGTGGCGCTCGGTTCTCTCTGCCTATCCCGCAAGGGATTTGGCGTGAAGTTATAGATAGAAGAAAAACACGAAAACGCAACACGAGAGTTAAAAAATCCCCTTTTTACAAGATTTGTCGAACTATCTGTGATGTTTGTGACTTCCGGAGCGTAATTGGTTTATTCAGCTGAATAGCAAACAAGATTCTGTCAAAAGAAGTGATGACTCAGGTATTTTTAACAGCCAACCCGACTGGGGAAGTGTCATCAACTTAATAAAGAACACAGTAAACGGCGTATGCATGCCAGTTAACGTAATGTGCAATGATACTAAAACGGCAGTCTCTACTAAAACGTAGGAATAAAAATATACGTAGGACATACTGAAGGTTCTGAAGCTGAACTGATGAAAGAAATAGACAACGAAAAAGATAACAAAACGTATTTGGAGACTTCAAATGTAGAACACATCCACCATACAAATTACATGTAATCTAGACTTATATAAATATAAAAAATCTCTACCTGTATTTCTATTTATTTTTAATGCTGAGAGTGGATGAAAAGTGCTATAAATGTTAAAGAAGCGAGTACGATGTGTTAGAATCGAATCATGTGGTGCCCGCTCTCCATTCTCGCTGACCATGCCTTAGCGTGAAGATACAAACAAATAGCAATTTTATTTGTGAAGCAAATAAGCATACTCTATTATACAGTAGCAGTCAAATAAGTTTATAAGAACAGATCAAATCTTTTTAGCATTTCTCGTAACTGAAATTAAAGGAAACCCTGTAAATTCTTCTTTTTTTCCTAGCGTTATCCCGCCCCCTAATGAATTAGGATTACCGGGTTCCGCTACCTAAGTCTGCATTTGGCGAAGATTTTGATATGGTGAGACTACAGTCAAATCTCTGAAAACCAACAAAAACCTAACCTATCTTAGGTTAGGTCACATGTATCTCGGAACACAATATATTAGACCTGCGAGTTTCCTAATGATTTTTTCTTTCACCTCCGAACAAATCATAATTACACATTCCGGAAATATGAAATTAAAGGTAAATTCAGAGGTACATGCCCACACTAAGATTCAGAAGAGACCAGTATTCCAAAACCTTTGTAACCGGTTACAAAAATATGAAAAAATTAACTGAAATCCTAGACAACGGACGGACACACAAACAGATATTTTTTGTAATCGAGTTTTTCGGATTCTATAAATGCTTATAAACATAATACCAAAGTATGATCACAATACCTTCATCAGGATCTTATATATGACTGACTTATTACTCATATATGACAAAGTGGAAAAATGTTTATTAAACAGTGGACTTCAGGACTTTTTATAGAAACAAAATTTGAAAACAGATAAATTGTTTAAGTTGCATTGAAATAAGTGGCTTTTGTTATTTTAGAAACCGAGCTGTCCATAACAGCTTTATGGTAACGAATAGACAATTACGTAATTCTGAATAAGAACGTACCTTAGTAAGCAGATATGTGAGTATACTGCAATGTGGTGGCACGAACTGCTCGCGATATGTAGGCCGTCCCTCCTGGATGTTTATGGCGTGCGGCGTGGCCGGGCCCAGCCTGAGCAGACGCATGTTCAGCAACGCACGCTTCTCACGCAGCGACGACCATACTGATGCTCCCTCAGTCCGCTCCACTAGTTTTGGCTTTAGTTTGGAAAGGAAAAGAATATCAGTATTTTTTAGGACTGATTCAAGTCAAGTTACGCACGTGTGCCTTTACAAACACGCAAGTCGATTAATGTTGACCGTAGCCTGCACAGAATCAGCTTAGTTGCCTCAACCACTGCCGCCATCGGAGACACGTTACGTCGATCCCGGCTGTTGTCAATAGATCACAACCATCAAACAACGTCAGTGGCCCTAGTCTTTGAAAGTATTGACGAAATCACAATAAACCAGCGTGGTGGAATATGTTCTTAACTCTGTCGAAAAATATTTTTCGAATTGGGTTATGAGACTATTTGCAATATAAAGTAATGTATATAGTTTATTGCGAAATTCGAAAATATAATATTGAAGAAACTAGCAATTCCAACTGCGATATAATTCTTCGTACTTTGAATGGAATGAAATAATATAAAGTGGCTTTCTGACCAGCTGAGAGTGGATTATTATTCATTTATATAGCTCTTATTATTTAGGGTATAAGAAGGTCAAAGTGTCAAGCTGTAAATGCACTTATACAAAAGATATAATAACCTGTGGTGTGGCCGGTGCTGTGGTCAACAGCCTGCGAACGCCTCCGCCAAATAGTCGTGCATGTGCGCGCTGGTCGGGTTCATGTGCCGCCAGTCGGTACAGCAGGTGGGCGTCCCTGGCAGCCAGCGCCCAGCCCAGCAACGCCATGTACACTCCGCAGAATGCCTCCGCTAGTAAAACGGCTAGGCGAGGAGCGTCCTCCTCTTCTGCCGCGCGGACCGCCAGACCGCGTAACGCGGATACTCCTGTTGGCAATGTTATTCTTACAATTTCTTCTTCCTACCGTAATCCCATTTCTAATCCGCTACCTGAGCCTAAACATTTCGCAAAGATGCTGGATTTTAACATAGAGCGTCCACAGTCAGATAACCATAACCCAGGGGCAAAATCAGACCTTTCTTAGATAGTCACACACGTCTTTCGAAATATAAAGTATGGGTTTCTTCACGATGCTCTTCTTTATCGCCGAGCAAATAATAAAATATGTTCAAAAATTTTGGAATCATGAACTTAGTAATACACAACGATTCGAACCAGGGGCCAGACAGTTAATAGGCTAGTTCGTTATCCACCAGGACGTCGTTACTCTGTTTCCCATCGCAACGTATCGTGAGATCTCAATATTTACAGTTCTGTATTTGACCAAAATGACATTCAATTTATTTCATAGATATAAGTTTTTACCTCTGCCATAAATCGCATATTATTAGAAGGCACTATTAAAAAAATGTAGTCGCAGATTGTTGCGTAAAAATAACTTGTAACAACAACCTAAAACCGTCAATTACTATGAAATAATTAAGGCAAAAAATTTGTTGCAAGACATTTATGTAAATACTATCATTTACTGGTAACAAACAATTTAAAAATGCTACAAGTCTCCAAAGGTTGTGATAAAGTTCATAAATACAAAAGTAGATTGTGTGCAGTAGTGTATTTAATTTTAAGCGTGTAAGCTCACCATTATATTTACGACCAAAGTATGCAAGGTACAGCATATTTTATCCCTAAAAATAATAAACTAGAAACAAAATTTTTAAGGGAAACTTATATTTGCGATAATATATAATAAAATGTGTTCAATTATATGGTGCACCCTATTATAGTACCGGGTACTAACCTGGCCATTTATTTGGTGGAGTGGTGACTGTGACTTCATCGACAGAATGTCGCCTCGGTCTCGCTAGTAAATTACTTGTTCCAGGTGTCTCAGCTATGACACTGAAAAAAATTTATTCCATTAATAAGAAGTTACGAGTTAGAAGCTTACACACGTTTTTGAGCCCATGAGTTTAAGAAGTGGTTTTACCTCCCTTTGTGTATATTACTACTACATCTTCACCAGTGGCGGCTGTACCTTAAGTGCGCTCGTGCGCTGAACCACCCATTCAAAAGAATTAAAAATTACAAAATATTACTTCATCTTTAAATTACCATATTAATATTTATTTCATAAACATACAAAAACATAATATAACAAATAAAATAAAAGACAAAACAATTTAAGCGCTTTGTTAAACTATATAAGACTTATTTTCCCTGTAAAGAAAAATTCTCGTGCGCTTCGGCGAGCGCACGAGGACTGCAAGTATAACTTGTATGAGTTACGAGCTAATATGCCTGACGCGTTAAAACAAAAGATAGTTCATAGAAATGTACCGAGAAATGAGTCGGTTCTCGTGCGCCGCACGTGCGAATCGAAGATTTCCGAGAGCACCCGATGTTTGACGAAATTTGAAATTTGAGTTCGACGGCGGCCATGATGGACCTCTCCTTATCAGTATAGTTTCGCTGTATCTGTGACGTGTTAATTTTTGTTTGTTTATATTAATTGTTTTTTTTAAATTTACATCTTTTATGTAAATTGTTGATTTGTTGAAATTTCTAATATTATACTTGGTGAGCAAGTAAAGTGCACCACCAGTTCGATAACCCACCAGCCGCCACTGATCTTCACGCCAAGTCCCTTGCGGGTTAGGCAGATACATCACCTATAAATGGTCGCTCACCGACGTGCAACCACCTTCGTAATCACTGTTAATATATAATATACATATAAAGTCTTACCCGTCATGATGGTGCGTTTGTTTCAAACTGAATGTATCAGAATCACATAAACTCTGGTAAATGCAAGCGGATAATGCCACTGCCAGTTCTCGTAAGGTATGGAGTAGTCTTGTAGCGGAACCACCGGGAATACCAAGCTCGCCTATCGTTCCCAGCATGTCGTGTGCAACGGACTGAAAAGCAAATATCAGTTTATTGAACAGTTTTTTCGTTCGGATATTAACAATGCTTGGCTTTGTGCGAGTAGAAATTATGAATATTTAGACATTTTTTTATATAAGGCCTGGAGGCTTACAAGCATATGGCTCGGCTGATGTAAAGTGGTAGCCAATGAGCGCTTGGAATACAGGAAGCCACTCCTGTTGCTAACACTGAAACTTAGGAGTTTACTGGTAACTGCACTCACTCGGAGGAATACAACAAACGGTAGAATAAATATATTACTTGTAGATGTCTGACAGGATCGGCGACGACGGTGTTATTAGTAGCGACGGCGGCAGCTAACAGCGGCAGTGTGGTGGGAATGGGCAGAGGCGACAGTAGCTGTTGATGCTGCTTATCTTGCCCGAGTTCTTGCAGTAGTAGCACTAGTTCCATACGGACGGAGGCCAGGCCGCCTCCGCCGGCGCCGTGGAGGGAGCAGTATGATAGAAGCGTCCGAAGGAGCGTCTCGTTTGCTATTGAAGTAAGATGCATAACAAAAACATATAGTATTGTGACGAAGCGCGCCTTATAAGACTATTTACGTATGTAAAATAATGAAGTACAAAACAGATAAATCATGGCGCGTATTTTTTTTTTAATTTAAGAACGCGTCTATGAGACGCGCGAAATATCAAATCTTTATTTTGTATATATTGTATCTACAGCCACATCGTTACAAATTACGAATTAAGTAAACAATCGGATATATCTAATATAACATAATATATGATTTGTCATATTCTACTACAAAAAAAAATAAAAATAGCTGTTTAAGCTGTCACATAAAAAGAGATTATAATGTCATAGGAACCGCATGCGGAAACCGTTTTCTTTAGTCGCTGGGACCTGCATGGGAAGGTACTCGTATATCTTTCATCGGGATTTCAAGCAGATTAAACTTTTACCAAATTTCCTTACATGCATTTTCTTTCGCATTTCTGTTTTTATATAAACACATGTTACACTCCATAAACATGGGTGTTTTCGATGTTTTTTTCGAGTTTATCTATCTATCTATAACTTCACGCCAAATCCCTTACGGGGTAGGCAGAGAGAACCGAGCGCCACGCGACTCGATCCTTACATACCTCACTCGCTTCTTTAACATTCATTGATTATTATTATTATTCATTCATTCATTTCGAGTTTAAACATTTGTAAATCCATAAAACAATTAGTCATTATGTTCACGTCAGTATAAATTCACGTCTGACAACAATTGTGAATGTGAACCGTGTTGTGTTGGTCCTTGTATCCCGCGTGCATATACCGGCTGATGAACTGATGATCATAGTTGACATCTCACCTCCGGGGAGCAAACGAATAACGACAGAGTAATCGACCAATTAAATTGACCCAAGGGTCGTATCCTAAAGGTGAATAGGCAAACAAACTCCGCTGCCGCTTTATTATATTAGTATAGATTACGCACACAGTTCAACGTTCCTCAAGTAATTGTTCCTTGTTCTTTATATTGATGTCTTACGTGACAGAACTTCAGTAGCGATGATCATTTAACACCGCCAGATATTCTCAAAGCAGCAAGGCGGCTATATATGCGGCAGGATGAACTACTACTTGTAGAACGTTACATTACGCCGTATGTATGGTACAGCAGCGTAAAACATACCTTTGAGCCATTTCTTGCGTCGTACTGCCCGCTGGACTTTTGCCTCAAAGTCGGCCTTTTCCCGAACAAGCAACTG
This sequence comes from Pyralis farinalis, assembly GCA_947507595.1. NCBI lineage: Eukaryota > Metazoa > Arthropoda > Insecta > Lepidoptera > Pyralidae > Pyralis > Pyralis farinalis. Next base: position 22,829,073 of record OX382274.1, read on the forward strand.
ATGTAATGTTGGGCGATCAGGCAAAGGTGGCGGCTCAGCATCTGCACAGACCAGCTCCCCGCCACTGGCGCCGGTGCCTGCACTATACCCGCAGAGCCGTCGCAATGCTTCCACCTCACGTTCTAGCCAGATGTACAACTGGTAGCGCAGATGGCCACCTGTTGAACAAGCCGTTACTTTGTTACCATAGTATATATTAGTTCAGTTCTTACACAATTTACAGTTAATGAGACTTGGCCGCGTTGTATTGACCAAATATTGTGTGCTGCTGGGTGTGAGCAGGCTCACAGCGAACTCAATAATCGGCCGCCGAGATCCTGTGACTATGAACAGAGAAACTTCTCAAGTGATCAGTGTATCCTTTATTTGTATAAATCATTTTCATAACCTACCTTCTAGGGAGTTTGATTTGGATGCGGTTTAATGTAAGGTGATGATGAACTTTGATGCTAAAGTTGATAATAAACCACTCGTTCAACTGTATACCATAATTCATTTCTCTTGAACTTTTAGTGTTGTAGAGGTTTTGGTGACCATGAGTGAGTCAACAGAGCATGTTATCTAAATCATAGAAGATAAACAAAACGAAACTTAGTGTATTTCGTTACTTCGCTAATTATATCTATTCTTAACAATTTGAACTTTTAAATGTTATGTAGAACATACTGCTTATTTGGCCTATCCTCATATTATTTAGTTTTGATACTGGATCGCTGTACACGTTTATCAAAATGTTGAATTGCCATAATGTCGCTTGTTATTTTTAATATCAGATATATTTTGTAATAGATGTATCATTATTTAGTTTACATTTAAAATGTTAAATATTATTGTAGACTGTATTTTTTCTCTTTTATACTATGTTAACTTCCTAAACTGCTTATACTTATATGTTTATGCTTACTTAAAACAATAAATGTGCCATAAAGCTATAAATGTGCCATAAAACAGCTATATTAATACTGGATGCACTAACGGTAACTTTTTTGATTCATAAGTTATTCATCTCATATAACCGGCCGACGAAATTCGCCAATATACAGGAAATTAATCAAAATATGGTTGAAGTGACAATTTTAACCCACCTAATTTAACAGATCATATGCAAATACTAATCTATCTTATCTTCACGCCACGTCCCTTGCCGGGTAGGCAGAGAGAACCGAGTGCCACATAACTCGGTCCTTTCGCAACTCACTCGTTAAAATATGCCGTACAAATAAGCACTTCACTCAAATTAACGTACCATCAACTTCAAAACCAGTGGCCAGTGTGCTGAGTTCTTCCATAAGTATCTTGAGACAGGCGACGAACTTGAGTTGCTGGGCCATGATGTCGACAGGGGTAGGCTCTTCGGTCTCTTTATCTTTCTCCACTTCGCCGTTCACGAGTTCATTAGGATCTGCGTCCTGTTTCTTGTCCATAATCATACCTAAGGGAGGCGTAGAAGCGCCTGATGCTCCAGACCTGTTCATACACGACTTATCAGTTGATATATTTTCAATACAAACAAACCAAACACCAAACAAACTGATCACAGAAAGAGTATAAGAGGCTGATCATAATCATTAGTTACTTGTCATACGCTGTTGATTAACAAACGATACTGAAGAAACATAGATATCTAGTTAGAGGGTAGAATTTAGGAAACGCACGTGAACATCATAAAAGACCGTAGCCAAATAACAATTCTCTGGAGAATCATTGAGTTCTATGTAAGTGCGAACCAGGAAATACCGTTTTATGATTAATGGATGTAATAGGAATATCTATACAGATTTTCGAGTGGCTATCCAACTGTTAAGCTCTGGGTTCTCTTTGTCACAGAATACCAAGGTGACATCGCAGCCCAGTCTTCAATTTACGTCCCCAAATCAAAAAAAATAACCAGTGATGGCGACTATTGCGACTGAAATGAAAACTATAGACGCAAATTCATGGATACATTATAATGCTAACAGTACGTCAGTGATGCAATTCTTATAGATTTTCCATACCAAATATCGCTCAATGCGCCATACAAGCCAATATTAGCGAATTGTATACTCGTTTGGCACTCAACGAAGCATAAAAGTAAATCTTTGTATAATGGCTGAATACATTACCCTTTATCATCGTCGTCGTCGTCGTCATCGCCCCAGGTCAAAACGAGGTCATCGTTCTTCGCCACGCTAACAGGCGCTCCCCAGTCTACGGATGATGAACCCCAATCTGAAGATTCCTCCTCTTCTATTCAATCAACAAACATATTATATTAAACATAACATTAATATATGTAAATTGAATATGAAATGTACGCGTCCAGAAAATTACGTAGCTTAAACGTAGGTACAATGCAACTTACGGCATATTTCGTTGTGCGTTGGCGTATTGTTTGTTTGTACCCTGCGTACCTTATGTTCAAAAATGCAAATCTTGCAAAATATAGCTTAGTATATTTTTATACATAAGTTACATAAGAAGTAACAGGTCCCCATAAACGAAAAAAGTCCTTACAATTTACTCATTGCGGCTAATCAATTTGTATGCCAGAGATTTTTTTTAAATTACAAATTATGTTTCTTTGGCAATGTTGTTCAGTTATATACGCGGAGGAGAATTTGGACCTAAGGACCAAAGACCCTGTATATTTACAGTACATGGATCTCATCAACTGATGCTGACAGTATGTTATTTACGACATAAGCTAGCAAAATTTTAAACTTTGAAGTTTCACAGGCGTCCAGAATCACAATGAGCACTCTGTGACGCTCTACTATCATAAATCGTTCATTTTGTTCTACGAAATTTTATTATTTCAAAGCCGAGCGGTAATTTAGTTTATTTATATATACAAATAAACCAATAATTATCACCATCGGAAAAAAACAGACACCTATTTATTACAAATGCAAATTCATATCTTTCTTCTCTATCTTGAGATTATAAATCAAAAATACAGTTTTTGATGTCAGTACTAGATAAAATGGTAGTGAAAAGCCTTATATACTTACAGAGTTTTAAATTAGCGTAGTCTCGGCTTATGAGTAATATTATCATACGAATGATCATAATCACACATAGACAACGAATAAAGCAAGTGCACACATCAATGAGAACTTCTGGCTTCTTAAAATCCATCAGGTGTCGCCACTTGTAACTCGAAGCAATTAGAATGGAAATTAACATCTAGCATTGACCTTTATACCACTGGACTGAATGCTATCAAATTATTTAATCTTACAGCTATTTTGGCGCCGAAGATGTAGAAAACGTTAAGCGAGTGTCTAAAAAACTAAAATTTGCGATACGCACTGAGCGCTATTCCCTCAGTAATAGAGGTCACGTCGTCAAAATTTGTTCCCAGGACCCAGTGGTTCAAATTGGCAAACAACAGTGCTGTCTTTCGTGGGAAAGCCTGCCCAGTGTATTATAACAATAAACGTCAGTGAATATTAATTGGAAGTGGCACCACCTGGTGAATGCTAATATTGAAGCTCCACTGATCGCTATTGTAACCAAACTAAACAAACGTCGTGAAATTGCTTTTGCCCTATGGCAATTACAAGTTTAGAAAATGTTGAATACTAAATGAGCTTCAGCATTGCTTTACAATAGGTTAAATTATAAAATAAAATACACTTGATAGCTGTATTTAAATCGACAAAATCAATGGCTATCATTTAGTATGGCAAATATAAAAAGTGATGTTAATAGAAATCAGCGGGAAGCCGTCATTGTAATGAAAACAAAACAAATAAAGCACATTGACGTACAAACGGACGTGAATGTGTCGTACTTTTGACTGTGTCCTCGACCAACTGTCCCGTATGTATGACGGCTTCGTCTATGGAGGTGGCAGTTTGCGGCTGGCGGGGACGTTCATCCCTGATACGTGCAGGTAGCTTCGAAAGCACTTCGAGAGCGAGCGCTGGACAGCCGGCCTTGAAGTGGCCGTGTGCAGTTTGGAAGTATAAACGGCGTTCTAGACGAGTTATTCCTTCCTCTGGCTCTTGTTGCAGTAAGGCTAAAGTACCACCCTGTGAAGAGGTAAGATAACAACGAACGAATGAAATGAGCACATAAAATTCACCAAGTAACATTGGGTTGGACAATATTATAATATTTAGCTTCTTGTGAGCGAATTCGCGCTGTGGCCGAAACCTCTCAGTTCTACCGCTAACACTGCAGACGTATTATCAGCTCAGCAGATCATGATAATTTACATAATATTGGTAAGTCAAGATTACTTTGTTTGTTAGTCTATTTCCAGTATATATTTACATATTGGTTAATCATATAAAACAATTTCGTAGAAACTTCGACCAAATCAACCTATAATTTTTTTATCGAAAGCGTATAGACCTACCAAATTCTTTATTGTTTAATACAATAGTATAAATCTACCTACCTGACTTGGCAAATTGTGTCGCTTCAGTCTCGGATGAGTACGTAAGTAGACGTAGAAATTGAACACGCTAGGCGTTGGCTCGTTGTCCCGCGCCGCATGTAATCTTCCCGCCGGTGCCAGGAGCGTGTCGAGTGCTTCACCGTAACGTTTTAGCTCCCAGAGCGCCATTGACCGCACGAACGGATCAGGGTGAGCTCGCTCGAGGATTATATCACCATTCTCTGTTTCGCCGCTGTAATTAAAAGTTATTTTGAAGAAGCTTAACTCGTGTTAGCGTATTATTGCTCATAAAGTGAGACGGTTCTTTCGCAGAATAACTACCGGATAGGGTTTTACAGATTCGGCAATGCGCTACCGATACCCCTCGTATTGAAAGTGATCATAGGCAGCAACAATTGCTTACATCAGGTATGGTGAATATTTGTTTACAATTACATGAAAAATGGGAAATAATTGAGTTTCGCTTATAGGTGTCACAGGCCACGACAACTCTCATTTTTTGGTTTAGGTACGCAAAGGTCAACGAAATTAGTAAGCTGCTTACACCTCCCATCTGTCTGTTAGGGGACTGTATCTTTGTTACCATTATAAGTATTTTTTTAATTAGACTTACCCTAAAATTTCATCCATAAGAAGCTTTCTTAAACTTGTTGGTAGAGTGCTGTCTGATTCGTAAAGCCTTGCGACTACCATTGCCAGTTGCAGATCACCTAATCTTGTAATTAACACCTAAAATAAAATGTATGCATTAAGTTACTCATAAATTAACCTAGTAATAAAGCAAGTCAAGTATTTTTATTTAACCTGTGTTTGATCGCCTCCGTACTTATGGGTTGTTATCATTTGATCGTCCTAATATATTACATTGACACCCGTGCAATGGAATATTTTAGGACGTCAATGTGGTATATAGACACACTTATCTTTATTAATGACAATGTCTAAAATACTAAAACAATTATTAACTTCTGTGAAACAATGCCACTTAAGGCAAGAATAATGTTTTACAGCGATCGTTCCCTCGAGTGGTGAAAGCGTCGAAGGCTACGGTAACTGCTTACCATCAGGCAGAGAGTATGCTTCCTCAGTTGTATAAAAAAGTAAGATGAGTATTGGTTGATGATGATGAACTTAGATCGTCATGTGTGAAATACCTCCAAAGCATCCTTCAAGGCCCCACCGAGCAGAAAGAATGCAGCTGCGTGTTCGAACCGCTGTTTTCCAAGCAGAACGTACGCGTTTGTTAGAGCTGCTTTGCGCCAGCGGTCTTCAGTGAAGTCGTTCGCGAAGAACTACAAAATTTACAGTACATGTTCAAAAAATAAACTTATTAACTGTTTTTATTTACTGATTACTTTTGTATTGGACAGAGCAATGTTGTTGCATTTAGAGATCGATAGCGGTCACAAAAAAAGCTACGTAAAAGATGTTAATGAGATTATTACCTTCTAAAATGATCATATTATATGTTGTGTAATAAATAAGACACATGAAAAGCGGTTTTTGATTTAAATCCTAAGCTATCAACTGTCATATCTTGAACCATGAATTTAACAGGTGAGAAAAGTTCATTGATAATAAAGATAAAAACTAACTTAAAGATTCGGAAATAATTTTCAGCCCAAGGTATTCCATCTGGACAAAAATGACATTAACACCGCCCGTCTGTTAACCTACCATTTCAAAAAGGTTTCGGTTGAAAAGTTCTAGAGTACAAAAATATAGACAGATAATCAAAATATTTTGATAAAAACAATTGCAATTGCAACAGCAACTGTGTTTTTTCTTAGTATCATCCATTTATAAATACACTAGCTGTTAGAGTGTTTTCCTGCTGGAGTAAGATATTTTGCCGCGGTAAAAGTAGGCTATGTCACTAGACTATGTCGGACCCGCCATACAAAATAAAACACATAAATGCGTCGCTGCGTTTTAATTTGAAAAAAGGACTAACCGCCAAATAAATACACTTTTACATTCATAATAGTTCGTACTAATAAGAATGTAAAAGTGTATTTATTTGTCGGCCCCTCTAAGACATTTGGACTTTACGACTCTATGAATTCTACGATTCTCTACGCTCTAGATTTATTCCACAGGAGCCGTGCCCGGAATAAAAGTGACACATGTTTTAACTTATCTCTATCAAAAATAGCTATTGTGACAGGAGTTATAAATGTTACCGGAATAAAAAAATCAAATCCGCTCAATTGTTAATACAATCATCATAGTTGATATCATAATCCTAAGCAGTATTTTTGGCAGTATTTTTATCAGTGCTCACCTAGTCATAAACTGTACGGTAGGGAAAAAAATTGTGACGATTCCAAACAAATGTAGCCATTTTTACGGAATAAAAAGATTTTGACTTTGAAGCAACTTCACATTTCAATTACAATATGCTTCCGTAGACGATATTATAAGACCGATTACTTTCGGCGAGCACATACAAATTTGGTTACTCGAAACTCGGGAGCAACCCACATAAAGTTATCTTCGTGAAGGGGTCAAACTATCCCACGGGAACATATCACTAGAATAAAAAGTAGCCTGTGTTAATCCAGTACCTCATCTATCTACCTACCAAATTTCATCCAAATCCATTCACACGTTGAGGCGTGAAAACGGAACAAACATCCAAACATCCATACTTTCATTAATTTTACAATTTATACAATTAGTAGGATTATCTGGGCCAATACGAAAAAACTATGAAAAACACACTTGCTGATTTGTAACTACTAAAATAGAATAAAAAAATCTCACCGCAGTCATTCTCTCGTCTCTATTTGAGCGGAACAAACCCCACAATAGCATTCTTTTCTTCATAGCGAGGTAGTAGAGCGCAGCGTCAAGTGGATCTTGTTTCTGCTTATATGCCGCGCGGGCTAATCGTTCCACGCATGTTCGAAGCAAGTCTCCACGCACCCACCAACCGACACCTACATAGAAAAAAATTACAATCTATTTTCAAATTCAAATTCTTACTCCGTGTCACATGAGCTAAAATATTTCGTTCGCGGTTCTTTCGAGACGTTGTGGTGCTAAGGACCGTCGAGCACAGAAGCTGGTAATATAATAATATAACTTAGTTTGATTACGATTCACCATCTTAACTGCTCAGTTGCTACTCTCTGATTGGTAAAAAAGTACACGGAGTTCTAATATTAGCTGTATACTGTATCAGGTACGTAAATGAACCGAAAAAAAGAATTCAAATTATAAATATTAATAGTTAAATTGTGCGTTATACGAGTACAATGTAACATGCACATTGTTTTAGGACTGACGATGATTTGAAATATATTCATTAGGGACATAAAACTGGGCACTGACCAATGGCGGAATTGTATTATCTTCTGAGATAGAGACAGAGTTCTATGCTCAATGAGTAAAGCAATGAAATAAAATAAATAAACTCATAGTTACCAAGTTCCCTCATAGTAGTCCATTTGGGTTGTCCTTTAGAGTATCCTGGCACAAGACCTAGTAACTGATCGTGTGTTTCAGAGTGGAATGCCCATACGAGATTGCAAGTGCCGACTCCGGAGCGTTGGAGCGCCGCTCGCTGGGCCAGCGGGAGACAACGGAGTAAGTACCCATAGTGCTTCATTGCCAGAAGGAATCTCAAACCACAGTCGTCGAGGGAATCTGGGAAAAAAAATATATAAATGAAAATAATAGAAAAATGTTATTTAAAAGATAAGATAAAAAAAGATTAATTCTTTATTTGCCATTGGGCCATTCGCGGGCACTTAGACACGTCTTACATTTTTTGAAATATAATTTTCTCTTTTTACTTTTTTCCTTTTTTTTATCTACTAGCATTTCAGAAATGACCATTGGCTAAGAAGAAATGCCGAAAGAAACTTGCCAATATAGGTCTCTTTTAAAATTGTCAATAAGATATTACAAAAAAAAGAAATACATAAGCATATTGGTACAACAATGATATCAAATGGTAAAATTAAAGATTATTAAGGGCAGGTAGTCTGTGCTGAATTATTTCCAGACATCTTTGTCAGTTACAGATTCATCAATTCTATAATAAGCCCTTCTACAGAGAGTATTATTAATGTGCTTTTTGAATACATTGTCAGGAAAGGACAGAACTACAGAGCAGAACAATTTACAAGAAAAGATCTACCAGTCCTAGCAAGCCGATGTACCGGCATGCACAACTCATTTCTACCTCTAAGTTTTTCACTGAACTTTGAAAACGACTTTAAATTTTTACGGGCATACATTATATTTTCATAAATATATTGAGAAGTAACAGTGAGGATATTTATTTCTTAACAAAATATTAAGCGAAAAGTTATATTTTCACTTCAGCTGGCACAAAAGCATACGTCACGTCGCGAGTTGTCAACCCCATTGGTAACACCAGAACTCCTCAGGAACTTACTGGTACCCTTACTCACATGCAGGAACACCCAACAAAGATGTTATTTCGCTGTGGTTTTTCTGATGTGAATACCTCTAACAAATTCTCTACAAAAAAAAAAAGAGGAAAGATACAAACTAAAGTTTTCTCAGTCGGGTTACATCTATTCGCCCTATCCATCGTAACTTAGCATACCGACTGTCTACTATCCAATGCAGTCGGATCCGATGGTTTGACGTGCCCTTCAAGGACAGAGGAACTCGAGATGACTAAACTCAGCCACAGAGAGGCTGCCGTCGAGCTGCTTAATTTGTGTTTAATTACTGACGAGTTCGAGGTTCTCGTGCTGAAGAACCTATATGCTTCCGTGTAACAGTCTGATCTGTGTGCTACAGCAAAATATACTACAGAATTTACAAACGTACCAGGTAATATTTCATGGCTAGTGGCTTGTGCGACGTCTACTCGAGCGTTCGTTGCGAACCGCTCGGCGAAATCGGCGTCACATGTAGAAACCGTGTCGGCCAAAGCTAACAGATGCATTTGATCGAGGGAACTCAGTCCGGGTAAATGTGTGTGGGTTAACAGTCGAGATAGAATGCGCCCTGAAACAAGATAATGCATTTTTTATAATAGTATTCTATTGCACCTATTACATATTCTATTCATCAATATCTATTGATGATGAAATTATATTGTTGAAATATCTATCAAGATTGTAGTGTCCTGATGGCTTTTGATCTATCTGTAGGCAGACAGAACCGCGCTCCACATGACTCGGTCCTTACCTCACTCGATCCTCTCTCTCCATCTCTAAGAGTTATTTTTTACAATTCAATTAGTTACATAGACGCCCATAATTACCCTGTCTAGGCCCAAAGTGTGAGAGTGGTTGTCGCTCTGGCATGGAAGGCCGTCGATCCACGCCTTCCTCTTCACCTAAAAGTAGAGCATCCAGATCTTCGTCTGTGTCCATGGTTCCTTCGAATAAATCGTTATAATCCTGAAACAAATCGCGTAGTTCAACGAATAATATCCAATTAATTATGTAGGTAAAAGTATAACTACGAAAGGATTTGATAATAAATAATTCATCTTTTTCTATATAAAAAAAAAGGTATAATTTTTACGCCGGTTAATTTTTTTTAATGTCTTACTAAGACATTTGAACGTCTGTATAAATTATCAGTTTTCTATATCTAATATTCCCGCTAAATACCAGTTGTAGTATGTCGAAATAATATTGTAAAAGTTTATTAATTATAGTTTCGCAAACACACTGCTGCGTTAGCATTATTAATTAGGTTAAACGTGTATGTCGTATGATGTATTACGTATGTAGCATAAGAATTTGTATAAATACTTAGTTTTAAGCCATTATTGTTTCTTGATTATACGAGTTAGACAACCATACTGGTAACAGGTCTTTCTTTTACCTCCTCCGTAAAATTCGACACGGTAACTTTCCCTACTAAAGTAATAATTTGAAGCAGTGAAGGTCAACAGTTTGAAAGTTCCTGAAATCGAATGCAACACTTACGGCTACCGTTTTACTTACACTTGAACATAAATTTGTCAAAACGCAGACTCGATGTCTATCAAGTAACGGCCTGATTCACGCTAAATATTACGTTCCAAGTATCGCGCGCTACTAACTCTTAAACCTCTTTATGCCTTTACTGTCGAAAATTTGCTAACACATAACCGCCAGTCGAGTATGGTGAACATTTAGTTATAGTCGGGCCATAAATTCTGTTACAAATGAATGTGCATTATTTTTACGTGAAGTAATGTAAATCTTAACAAAACTTATTATGTAAATATTTATGGCAGTCTCAGCAAAAAATAAAAAAAATATTGTATCCTAAATGGCCACCTTTGGCTTTGCCGCGGTGTATGGATGTACGCACTGCCTCCATGGGAAATTTAGCCACTGCTTGCTCCAGAGATTTCTTAAGAGATACAATGTCGGCGTGTCGTTTCGAGCAGGCTATGTACTCTAAAACTGAACATAATTTGTAGTCTAAGTCATACAGATCTGGGCCAGACGAGGGCTAGTCTTCAGCTCTTATAAAATCTAACGTTGGTTTCGAGCCAGGCATGGGTAGTTCGTGCCTTGTGACCAGATGCTAAAAAGTGTATTGTTGAGAGGTTTCACAACACGATCCAAAACAGTCTCTTGATACACTTTGACTGAAGTCTTCATCCGTTTTTTCACAAAAATGAAGCTTTGCGACTCCTTGATAAGGCACCCCCCACCAAACCATTACCTATTAGTTGTAAAGTAAAGAGGATATTTTTGTGCCTTTCACCTGCGTATCAGGACAGAAGGTGCATTGATCGATCCACTCTCTTCAACTGTAGGGATTGGTTTAGGGCATATCCTGTATATCGATAATAAACGCCGAGCTTCAAGTCTTGTTTTATTATACGCGACAGAGTCCTAGCGGGAATCTTCATTTCTCGCGATAAGATTTTTTATTCCCCCATATTATTTTAACCCGGGTTTACCGTTATTCCATATATGTGCCATAATATGAAAACCACACGTGTGGCTCCGGTACGGGTTAATGGGGTTCCGGCGAATTCTAGCTCTAAAAGCATTAACAGCCTTTGTAGTTCTAAAAGCACGCGGTCGCCACGATCTTTTATGGTCTTTAACAGAGGAAGTGTTGTTATGTCTATATATACGGCTGATACGAAGCTTTTGAAGTGTCTCGAATATGACCGACGGCTCCATGCCTGCTGTGTGCAAGGCAATCATCACAGCAATCTTATTTACTTTAACACCCCATTCTATATTGTAATTTGATAATAAACACGAAAACAATATGTAAAATGGCGAAAAATTGAAAGAAATAAATAAAAAAATTAAAGACATAAACACAGACAGACGAAAGTCATAAATGTTGAAAAAAAGAAATGTTTATATGTAACGGTATTTATGCCTAGACTAGTCATTATATTTTAAACATTATGTACTATGTTATCTTACCCTAGCCTCCTGCATAGTGGACGGATGATGCGCAGACTCTTTGTCAGCGACAAGCAGAGTCCAAAGGGGTAACGGCGGCACCGAAGTTATTTCAGCGTAGTCCAGCTGAACGTCCTCTGTGATCTATATATTACAAGTAATACTTTGTATCTTGTTTGTAAAATAAATCTTTGAAAATAATAGCTGAAAATAATGTCGATTGACGGCGAAAGATGTGGCAAATCAAAATTACCATCATCTACACCAACCCTAACTCATCCCACTGCAGGGATACGGGTCTACCTTCTACCTAAGGAGTTTAGAGCATACTCCTACTCTACCACGCTACTCAATTGCGGATTGGCGAAGGCCAGTGTTTTCAAGCCGCCCGAAGGCTACTGACTTAGCTTTACGACTACCGTCGACAACAGCCGGGACCGTCGGCTTACCGTGTCCTCCGAAGCTCAGAAACGCACGACATAGATAAACCCATCCATAGACAGGTTAAAAGTTACAGTACTTTTAGTCCATCGCGGTATACTATTAATTTAAACCCATTCAGTACTTTTCATACGATATATTACGTACACAGATTTGCTTGCTTATTCAACGTGTGATGTTAATACTTGGTCACCTGGATCTTCAAAAATTAAAAAACAAATTTAAGGTTTCCGAACACGAAAAATAACATTCACAGTACTGTCATTTTGTTGTCCATGCATGTGTCACTTCTTCATCTTAAGATATAATGCTAGCCTATAAAAAATCACAAGTAGTTGGTAGATACGTGTATAAGGTGAATTAATATTTTCTATAAAATATTTGAGAGCGGAGTACATACATTTCGTTTGTAATACATCTTTGTATTTTTGTCATAAAACTATCACGCCTAATTAAAATGTAAATGTGCAAATAGTAATAATTAATACTGAGTAAAAGTACTTTCGTTCATACTGGAATTGTAGCATTAAAATTTCTTACTACGGTCGGGATTATTTTATTTATATGTAAGAAAAAGTATTTAAGCTCATATATGCCTCATATATATGTTCAATCACACATTTATTTAAACTCTTCAGTAGTACAGATTTGTGTCTGATACATTTATTAGTAACTACTACAAATATGAATTGATGAATGCTAATATGAACATTAAAAATGTACACATCATGGGATTTATCAAAAACACACTGGTATAAATCGCAAGCAAACATGATTTCATTTATACTATATAGCATAGCTGACTGAATCCGCTTAGCGGCGCTATTTTATTTATTGCGTTTTTCTCGAACTAAACTGTCTGGTAAAAGTCAAACATCGCCTTTAACTTCGAGCTAATCAGCCAAATGGTTATGGAAAACATAAAAGGCAAACAAACACACAAGCAACAATTATAAGAGAACCTTAATTTAAGAAGTACCATAATTATGTGATTTACACACACGCAGTACTTCATATATAAACAATTGAATACGAGTAATAATTATAGAGTCCAAATTTTACCAATAAATTACTCATAGTACTAAAACATGTTCTAAGGGCACATGTATAGCTTGTAGCAATACAATGCAACCAAAAAGTATTGAATCGGAAATTATCATTACTAGCAACATTGATTTTTAACACAAAGTTGCTTCTGGATTTGTTATTTTTTTAAATATAGCTTCATTTCTTTTCTAACCTTTTTAGGTCCCAATGTACGTAATTTATTGATTTACCTGTGCAACGCCATCTAGCGGCGAAGCTGCGCCAGCGGCGAACGAGACAGACAGTGTGCGCGAGCGAGACCAGCCGCGCTGCAACACACGTGCGACATGCAGTGAATGTAGCATCGCTGTGCGGTTCGGTACTCAGTCTTGCGAGATTTGTGTCATGCAGTGTTTTATGCTCATGACATTTATATTTTTTGGTAAAATCTGTTTTGTTAAATGAGACTCTATGTAGTATGCAGGGCCTTTTATCTTCAGTTTTATGGGGAGACATAGTATTGATAGTCTATAACTTTTACTATGGTGTCATTTTTGGAATCGTAATAAATAGATTAGTGAACCAGCATAATTCATTGTTCATTTCATAGTTGCAAAACAACTTCTTTCGTGGTTTCAAAATTGTTACCTTAGTAAAATTTGTTCAGCTATCAATGTTGCGGTGGTCTCAAAAACTGAAGTATAATTTGCCCAACAACAAGGACTGTAACAGAAAGAGAGTATCAAACCAAGAAAGAGAAATATTAATCATCAATATGAACAAGTTGTACTATGCGTTTTCGACATCGAAATGCACGATACACTAGCGGAGATCATCCTGCCGATTCATGCGTAAAATCATTATTACAAGACTGAGAGTATTATTATAATGTTTGTCTTTCCGTCAGCACTTTACCCTTTTTTGATCTAATTATACAAAGAAGACGAATAATGCCATACGAGATTGCTATAGCAATATCTTCAGACAACTGATAGCTATAAGATGGTTCTGTAATTTTACAGATGTCTTTTCAGATAATTTCTTTTAACAGGATTCCTTTGAAACGCGAGTTGGCTCTTTTCAATTAGCCATTCAAAGAAATACACACAGTATATTACAGCTAATGTTTAGAATAAACTCAAGGTTATCAAAATAAAACTTGATAGAATTTAAAAACTTATGATATACATCTAAACTTTAATTTAATCGCAACATATCGGTAGAAAAGGTAAATGTGACCAAATGAAATTGTAGGCAAGGGAGCGGAAGATAGAAAAAGTTACAAGGCAAGATGCTGAGTTTTAATAAAAAAGTTGTAATGTACGAATATTGTTCAACATGGTATCTATTTGTTTATATTAATGAGTATTACCCGTTTCAGGTTAGTTGATACCACCTTTGTGTTACATCCTTTATACTTATACCTTATGCCTGAACAGTTCTCGGCTGAATTGACAATTGTATACATTTCGAAGAGTAGACTGTAGTTTCAGAAAACCACAAAGCATAGACAATAATATGGCCCTCGATAAAACACCAAACACGATCCAATGTGTCGGTCGTTCACATAAAGCTGAGCTTAGCTGTGTAGGATAATTCAGAGAATATTAGCTAAGTATGATAAACATTACCTATATTTAGTTCGTTGAAAAATAGGGTGAATAAGAAAGGTATAGTTAAATAATTTCACTGTCATGCTAACTTATGATTCAGTGGCCAAATGAAAGGTTATAAGAAGTATGAATATGAAATCTACGTGATTGTGGAAGGATTAGTTACTAGCATCTACTATGGTTATATACGGTCCATAACAATGATACATTTTAAGAAAATTGCTTTGCATACTTTATATTGTATGTAGCCGCTATAGCCTTAAAATCTGAATTTAATATTGCTAAAGTTTATTTAGCTACTTTTATTTGGCTACTGAGAAGACTTAGGAAATAGAAAAAAGACACACTGAGATATATATAGTCAGAATAGTTGGTGAAAAATAAATCGTAATATAACTTACCTGTCTAGATAAACTGTCTTCATCACCTTGTGAACTTCTACCAGTGTATGAACCGCCAATACATCTGACAAGGTGAGCGAGGATAGCCTTCACCCATCGGATCTTGCCGCTGTTGAGTAATTCCATCAGCTGCTTGGGATGATACTGCGGGAGAACTGGGCAGGCCATTTGTGAGGCTTCGAAGAGGCCGTAGTCGGGCATATAGTCCAAAAGGGGCTAGAATAGTATGTTCAAAAGTGAGACGTGTAAAAGTTGGCAAAATGGAACACGTATGGTCTCACCTCCATGAACATTCTTCCATCACAAAATGTTAGAGTCAAGCGGTACACGGTAGACACACGATATTTATACATAAAAGTATAATATAATTATAGTATAATTTGGTATATGATTAAAACTTTACAAAAAATAAAGTCAAAGTCAAATGTTTATTCGCATAACTAAGTGTACAAAATGATCTTAGATTTAATTAAGCACTTACGACTTAGTCACCTTTGTAAGGTATTGCAAAGATTTAAGGCTCTACTACCTCCTTACACAATAATATATTCGTACGTCGAGCATTTCATAAATAAATGATTGTCATACACTTGTCTTCTTCTTAACGTTATCCCGTTTCCTAATCCATTAGAATTGGCGGGGTCTGCTACCTAAACCTAAGGATTTGGCGAAGACACTGACTTTTACATGGAGCGACTGCTGGCTGACCTCCACAACCCAAAGGGTAAACCAGACTCTTCTTAGGTAAGGTCACACGCCTTTCGAAATATAATTTCTTTGACGCGCGGTTTTCCCCACGTCTGTAACGTTGTATCTTATAATGTGGTAATTTACTACCCCTCTATTCTATAGCCAACCCGATTAAAGACAGGTTGACGGAGCCCCAACCAAATACAACCCAAATCGTCAGAAGAATCAGAAAAACAAGGAAAGCGATTCAATCTGTCAATTAGTTTTGCATCAATATTGATTTCCCTATTTTTACTTCGAAGCTTATTATTAATAATACATAATTTGTTATGATTACAATTAACAATTTTAGGGTTAGAAATACTTCATTATATCAAAATAAATTTCAAAAAATGCTGAAGAAATTATGCTTTTTAACGTATGTAAGTATACATCATAGTAATAATAAAAAAAATATATGGATATTTTATATAAGTTATGCTTAATAAAATTTTGACAAACAATAATATAGACTTTAACGATTATGGTTTTTATTATTATGTCTTTCAACACTTATGCGTTATTATGTTTATGCATTATAAAAAATTTGCTAAAACCTATTATGCTTTTTGATTCAGTCAATTGAAATTATGAGAACGAAACATTATGCATTTCAAAGTGTTACCCATATTTATATATACACTTATTAATGATAAAAAATCCAAAAATGATCTAGTAAAATGGTTATAATGTCGATAATGAAGTTTTCGGTGATATTGTGATCTAGGAGAAATTGATAACCAGCCTAATGTACTGGGTCTCAAGACAAATTCAACTAAAAGGTAGTTTATCTTGAATTGAATTACGCAAAAAACTTAAATTTATACACACATAGCACTACCTACATTGTAGCGCTACCTTCGCAATATCGTACCTGTGGTTGGTCGGGTTGTGACTTGGTTTTTCTTCTAGCATCTCTCTCCAGTAGTTGCAAGTTGATGGACGAGACGCGTTGTAGATGCGGCGCAGAGACGCGCAGGTCTGAGTCACGGAGTGCTCGAGATTCACCGCCTTCTTCCAATTCCTACACACCAAATTAAAAGAGTTAAATTCGTTTCCTCTTCGTGTCAGCATAATCTTATTAAATACGTTCATAAGGCTGTATCAGTCATATTGATCTTATTAACGTGATTTGATTGTTTTTGAAGCAAAAAGTCAATGAATATATTGTTTCGTACAGACACAGACTTAATAATAACAACAGAACTTGGAAGAAAGACAACATTGGCTTTCTCCAAAACTTTATTTCTTAAGCAATATGTTGACATGCATGTTTGTCGCTGACATCCTTTAAGTGTTGAAGACAGTCTTTAGTGTAGTTGACTCTCCTAAGCTCTTACCTAAAGTCAAATTATATACTCCCTCCATAATACTTATTTTTACTCCTGCTCTATATTCCAACTGTGTCAACTAACTTCTTGCAGAGTATGACTATTTTGTGCACAGATAGAAATTTTAACTAAATATCTATATATTTTATAGCTAAACTTATACACTTTATTCAACACAAGCACAGTGAAACCTAAGCGTTTGTTTTATGGTCATTTGCTCACAGGCAATTTCATTATTAGTTATCTAGCTACATAAATATGAACTTGTTGGTTTCCTAATAAATATAAATAAAATACATAAGGTATCTTAAACCGATTTCTAGATCTTTATCTATCTAATAGACAAATCAGATCAATAGAGACCAATCTATTCACCCATTTCCAATCTATTTACCGCCAGGCATACATCAGCTGTATAGACGAACGAAAATACTGAGAGAGTGATCACTATACATATAAGTCCAGATGGATTAGATTAAATAATGATGTTGTGAAGTAAGTTAAAAGCTAAATGTTTCAGTAGAAAACATACGTTGAAAAGAAAATTTGACTGATTAATAAGGGCACGCTCATTTGTAAATTGAAGTATAAAAATATTGATACTAAAAAGAAACATATCACATTACATGAAAATACCGTACCCGTGGTCTTGGTCTACAACAAAACAATGTCTACGTTTAAGTATCATTTGGATAGACAAAAGGAAGGAATAACAATATCATTTAGTCAAATACGAGGCAAATACCTGTACAGACATCTGCCCGGCGGACATTTGAGGGTTCTCGGGTTTCCACTGTGTGTAAACATGCATTTCCGAATCCATGCCCACGACGAGTATGCCGTCTCGCACCCAAGAGATCTGCATCGGCAGCGGGGGCAGCCCGTCGGCAGTCTTTAGTTCGATTCTGCGAAGCTGCATCCATCGGATCTCTTCTACAAATAGGGGTGCTGCGAGCGACGATGCTTTCCGCAAGATTGGTCGGTTGTTGTTTATCGATTCTTTCATTGCCTACAAAAGGTATCCTTATTAATTACTATACTAGCAAATTCTTGCTAGTTGATTTATGTAGATCACCACTTCATATAGTCTACCCCATACGTCTTAGTACTGAGGGCTTAAAACTATTCACGTGTATCTAAACTAATTTAAATATACAGTAGACTCATTAACTCATCTAACTCAGACTATACATTATCAATCTTATAATTAAAGCTCCACTTCGCCTGATAGTCAGCGAAAAGAGGATCCCAAATTGAACGGCAACTGATGAAAGACTACAGTGTCCTGTCAGTTAATGCTACCATGCTGGCCCGCAAGGTGCTTCTTCACGCTTTTATTGAAGGATCCCATATTGTAGGAAGGAGGAAACTCATGTGCAAGCAAGGCGTTTCCCTTTTTAATGGTACGGTAGAGATAGGAGTTGCGGATCTATTAAGTTTTTTTTATATAACTAGATTGGCAAACAAGCATGCGGCCCGTATTAGATGTTAAGCGGTCAACGCAGCCTATTGACGCTCGTAACACCACTGGGATGTTACTCGCGTGCTGCCAATCTCGTGACCTAAGGATGTTTCGTCACAGAACTCAGTATTTTCTCTGCTATATCTCACTCTTCAAACCGGAACACAGATATATAAATATAGCTGCTTGGCGGTAAAAAATGGGTGAGACAGAGGTACCAACGCAGATGACTTTTGTACAAAGTCTTTTTATCTTCATAGAAAACAACTCATTAATTCGATAAAGTTCGCTATTTTAGTTTCCCCATAGTTGGGTTGACTTTCACCATGGGTTAATATGTTTATTTTTTTTTTGTAAACTACTCACAAAAATATACTAAATTATTCTATTTGTTCAATGATGACATATTGTCACTTTAACGTCAAGAATAAACATTACTTTTTCTTGATGACAGTTGACATTGACAACTAATTAATTTTTGCTAAAATTTTCTTTCTTTTTCTCGCCCTGGCATGATATATTTTTGTAGTGTTTTCGTGATCTCGCCAGCATAGTTGTATGTACAAAGTGTGTTGCTGTTTTTTTTCGTGTTCTTAAATAGAGTGTCAACCGGCAGGACTGGCAGGTATTGGATTGATATTTATATAGTTTTGCTTTTTTTTTTATTATTTATTCATTTTGTGTGTGTATATATTGTTATATTTGTTGTATATTATTTATTCATATGTATATATAAATGTCGGATGATTCGTTCCACTCTGCTCTGGACCTTAGCCTGTCATCTAATGAAGGCAGTGACAGTTTTGTTGAACCAGTGACATTACGTAATTTAATAGATAAAGCTGTTGTTGCTACACCCCACAGTTTCAACACTTGCCATATCAATGCTCAAAGCATCCCTTCACACTTTTCTGATTTTCTGGATAGTTTTTCATGTACTCCTTTCCATGCTATTCTCATATCAGAAAGTTGGCTGAAGCCATGTCTATCCTCTCTGTCGTATACCCTACCTGGCTTTGTCTTAATTCGTAATGATCGCATTGGCAAGAGTGGTGGTGGTGTCGCAATTTACCTTCGTAGCGATATACCATACAAAGTTCTGGCTTCCTCTCCATCCTTATACTCCTCTTCGGCCGAGTTCCTGATTTTGGAAATACTCGTTAAGGGTGTTAAAACCGTTCTGGGAGTCGTATATTGTCCGCCTAATGTCGATTACTTCTCTAATCTTGAGACAGTTTTTGAACCCATTTGTTCGGAGTACACACATCACATTATCATGGGTGATTTTAATACTGATCTTACGTGTAATACTCTGCGATCTCGTCTGCTTCACAGTTTAATCAAGTCAGTCAATCTTAATATTTTGGCATCTGAGCCCACTCATCATAATCCTACTTCACATGACACATGGCTTGACTTGCTTATCACATCTTCTTTAGATCACGTCCTTAATCATGGTCAGCTTTCCGCTCCTGGTTTTTCCAAACACGACTTAATATTCATGCAATATAAATTAAAACCACCTAAGGTTAAGCCTGCAGTTATCTGGATGCGTAGTTATGCACGCATGAATATCGATGAGCTAAAGCGGGATGCTGATAGGCTGGACTTTTCTTCAGTTTTTGAAGCTGAAACAATTGATAAAAAGGTGTCCAACCTCAATAACTGTATACTAAAACTCTTTGATGTTCACGCACCGTTAAGAGCAATCAAAGTGAAGCGACCTCCTGCTCCATGGATTAATAGAGATATCCGGGTTGCAATGACTAGACGCGATCGCGCGTTTCGTCTTTACAAGCGTGTCAGATCAGATAAGAACTGGGATTTGTACAAAATAGCGCGAAATAACTGTAATCGAATGGTAAGAGCAGCTAAACGACAATATTTTCACGATAATGTTACGAATACTTCTTCTGCCAATATATGGAAATTTCTTCACTCAC
The DNA here is from genome assembly GCA_947507595.1 of Pyralis farinalis. Taxonomy (NCBI): domain Eukaryota; kingdom Metazoa; phylum Arthropoda; class Insecta; order Lepidoptera; family Pyralidae; genus Pyralis; species Pyralis farinalis. The sequence continues at coordinate 22,849,770 of OX382274.1, forward strand.
TTGGTTTAGGGAAATCCTCCATACAACCGAACAATCCATTATTCTCTCCTAACGACTTCAATAATCATTTTTCGTCAACATCTCTTCTAAATCATTCTATTAAATCGAATACTATCTCTGATATCTCTTCCATGACCCCAACTCTCCATGAAACATTTTCATTTTCTCCTGTCTCTGAGGATGAGATACGTAAAATTGTACTTTCAATTACGTCCAAAGCCATTGGCTGTGACAACGTAAGTAGAACCATGGTCCTTGCAATATTGGATAATATCCTACCTGTCTTAGTCCACATTATAAATTTCTCCTTTTTAACAGGCACTTCTCCTTTTATCTGGCGCAAAGCATTAGTAATACCCCATCCGAAAACTTTCAATCCTCAATTATTAAATCATTACAGACCCATTTCTATTCTACCCTTCCTCGCGAAAATTCTTGAAGCTGTTGCACATAAGCAGGTTTCCGCCTTTATATTTTCTAACGACTTACTGTGTCAATTTCAGTCAGGGTTTCGCCCTGGGCATAGTACTGCTACTGCCCTACTTAAAATCGCAGAGGATGTTCGCATGGGTATGGAAGATGGGCTTATCACTATTATGGTTCTCATTGACTTTTCAAATGCTTTCAACATGGTAGACCATGACATCTTACTTGCAATCCTAAAGTACATGAACTTCTCATCCTCAGCATTGGAATGGTTTTCAGATTATCTTCGGGGCCGACAACAAGCGGTTCGCATGGGCCGTGACATATCAAATTGGAATGATCTGTCAACTGGGGTTCCCCAGGGCGGTATTTTATCTCCTCTATTGTTTTCCATTTTTATAAATTTTCTTACGTTTTCGTTGAGTTGCTCTTATCATTTATACGCAGATGATCTGCAGGTTTATGTGCAAACGACATCTGATATGCTGAACACGGGAATTTCTCGGTTAAATGATAGTTTGTGTCAAATAAATTCTTGGTCAAATAACTTTGGAATTCCGGTGAATCCCAATAAGTGCCAGGCTATTCTCTTAGGTAGCTCCAGGCAAATAGATAAAATTGACATCAGTTCTATGTCGTCCATTATATTCAATAAGTCTGCCATTCCGTTCAGTAAGAGTGTTAAAAATCTTGGCTTATATCTTGACTCTACTCTGACCTGGAGCACACAAGTGACTGAAGTTAGTCGTAAAGTAATATCGACATTGCGCTTTCTAAATCGATACAGAAATTTTCTCCCTATTGAAACTAAGGTCACTTTAGTTCAATCCCTTATTTTTCCACTAATTGATTATTGTGATGTGTGTTATCCTGATCTTCACGAAGATCTTCTTAATAAGCTGGACCGGCTCATCAACAGTGCTATCCGATTCATCTTCTGTCTTCGGAAATATGACCATATTTCGTTCTACCGGTCAAAGCTTGGATGGCTTCCCATTCGTCAGCGTCGTCATTTAAGATTACTTAGCACACTTTTTACAATTCTTTTTAATCCCCATTCTCCTGAATACTTGAAATGTAAGTTCCAGTACCTTCGTGATTCTCATAACCGTCAACTTCGATCAAATGACTCCCATTTACTCTTAATACCACTTTTCCGTTCGGGCTTCATGTCTAATTCCTTTACTCTACAAGCTTCACGACTCTGGAATGCGTTGCCTGAACCCATTAGAGACTCCCAAAACAAGTTTACTTTTAAAAAGAAGTTACGTGCCTATCTTTTAGAGAGTCTATCCAGACAGTAATCATCCAATGTGTGTTGTATAATTAGTATATATTATATTATTTATACAGAAAATATGTATGTATTACTAGGGTTTTGTATGTATTATTGTGTTTGTATATGTATTATCGTAGTTATTTATTTATGTATTCTTATATTTATGTTAGGTGACAATATAAAGAAGAAATTCTTTATGGGGTCGATTAATATTTTATTTTAATTTTAATAAAAACCGCAATCGCGTTTTTTCTCCACTCCCGATGGTTGACTGGTAGAGAATGCAATTAGCATTAAGTCCGCCTTTTGAACCAACTGTATTGTGGTCAATAAAGTATTAAATAAAATAAATAAAAGTCTCCCCCTGGTAGTACGTGAAGAGATGTTCTCAACAGTGAAATAATGACAATACACGTATGGTTCTATGACGGAAGGTAGAGAATGGGATAAGGGGAACCAGTTAAAGCTCACCATGATAAAGGTGGTAAAATATGCTTAGCGAGTCAATGTCCCTAAGAAGTTGCAGAGGTTTCTTGAAACTTGAGTCTTATAAAGCAGATTTACTTATCCAAATATACAGATCCAAAACCCGATTCACCTCTACGACAAACGCTTCTCATCGACTTCTCTCCGACGAGCACCAGGCCGACTGAAATATCGCCCATTTATGTGCTATGTAATCTAATATGTAATAGCAATGAATATTACCAAGTGGCAGGATGTCATTGATATGAAGAAGAAATAGGGTTGGCGACAGAACCCTATGGGACACCGGCATTTACTGACATGAACCGCGAAGCGCATCCATCTACGGACGTGGATTTTACGCTCATATAGGAAGCCAGCAATCCACTTACAAAGCTGGAGGGGTAGACCGTATGCCGGAAGTTTGGAGAGAAGTGCCTTATGTGAAACCCGATCAAATGCCTTGGCGATGTCTAGGCTAACTGCCATAGACACGACATTTTTATCAATTACCTCCACCCTAGGGGTGCGTCACATAAGCTAGAAGATCACCCGTCGATTATATCGGCCTAAAACCATACTGACAATCATTAATTAGGGAATGATGTTCTAGGTAACGGATCAATTGATTGTTAAGGATCCGTTCCATGACTTTGCACAACACTAAAGTTTCGGCAACGGGGCGGTAATTTGATGGATCAGAACGGTCTTCCTTTTTGTGGACCGCCGCCACATTGGCCTCTCTCCAAGCCTCTGGAATACAATCGGTCGAGTACGATAGACGAAAGAGGCGCGTCAACACCCGGGCAACTCCGCTGCACATTTTTTCAGAACAATCGCTATGATACCATCAGGACCACTGGCTTTACGGACATCGAGTGACTGTAGTTCAAAACGCACATCGCGCTGCCTGGTGTGAATATCAGGCATAACGGAACCACTGGAAGGTATCGTTGGTGGTTGCTTACGATCCAGGAGTTAGCCGCAAAGAGGCTGGCCATAAGAATGGTTCTCTCCTGTGGCTGATGTGCCAGTGAATTGAATTGCTCTTATGTATGCTCTCTTGCAGACCTTGGTGGCAGTATTGTAGGTTGATTTTAGCAAGTTAACATTCGGATCTTTGAGAGCGCGACCGCTGGTCCAAGCGCCTATACAGAGCGATACGCCGCCTGTTTATTATTGACAGCTTCAGTGCCCCCGCGATTAAACCACGGACGTCTCCGGTTTTTGATGACGACATCGGAGTGAGGAAGTAGTCTAAATCACTAAAACAGCGCTGCCCCCATGGAGCGAAAGCAAAGTAGTCGCGCATGCCGTCCCAATCTGCTGACGAGTAGTGCCACACTCTACGCTTAACTGCCGTGGGCTGTCGTGGAGCTGTGCTTGGTACTGTACTGGACACTAGGCAGTGGTCAGATGTGTTTTTCACAGATTATATATGACACCCACAGTTCAAATAATGTAATCACAGCTAACAAACTTTTTTCAAAAGAGTTTTCATTGGAGATAGAACCAGATATATTGCTTTCACACTTACGAAAGGATTTTTGGAACAATACGCAGCAATCCTTCACTCACTTCTATGTAGATACCAGACATACTTTGGGGTCTATTTATTTTAAATTTTTATGTACAAAGTCAGCCCTCTATGCAAATTTAATAAAGCAATATCATCGTAATTTACCTTCAAATTAGCTTGAGCGAGATCACTCGACACTGGCGTGAATAGCAACACTCGAGACCCGACCGCCACCGTCAATATATGGGAGCCATCTTCCTTGGACACCCAGTCTAACTGCACCAGATGTTTCTGAGTCAACGGGCACGTGTTGCCATTCTCCATAATGCTTTTACGGAGGGATTGAAGGGTGCTGAATGAAGGCACTGCTAAAAGACCAGCGGACTTGCCCGTATCGGCTTCGCCATTACGATTATTGGTTCTCTCTTCAGATGATAATGTTTGCAGAACCTGTAAATATTAATAATATTCAGCATAAGTTTATTTAAATAATTCGACGATCTAAGGCGACTTTAAATAATCATACCATAATTATTTATGTTTGTCGTAGAATCTCTATATTAATCTACATTCGAGCACAAAGCTGTGGAAGCCTTACATTTTTGAAAAAAATGTATAATTACATATAAGCAGTGAGTTCCAAGGTAAAATTGTTAGCATTTATTTCAAGCTACGCTTAAAATGGAATGACATGATGTAAAAAGGCTAGTCCTAAAATTCAGAGTGAAATCGTTTAGAATCCTAATACATTTGAAGAGTAAACTCTCTAGCGTAAATTATATTTGTTCAAGTCATATATGAGTTGTTTCATCGTTCAAACTGTTGTTAGTTGTAACCAATACGATTAACTTTATGTCACAGGTTAGAGATGAGTTAAGCAAATTTGAATATATTTACGAGTACTACAGCTTTAAAAAACATAACACTATTAAAGTAACTGTATTGAAGCGCGCGCGGGCGTAATTTCATATTTTAAACAAATGTAAAATCAAATGAAAACGAATACGATGTGGTATGTTATATTTAGTATTTTATTTGATGAGCCCGGTGGCAGAAAGGTTAGCAAGATACTTTAACAATGTGGGTTCCATTCCCACAACAAATATTCGAGTTCATGATTGTTTCTATGGATCTGGTTGTTTTTAAAAGAGGTAGGGCTTATAAAAGCAGCAGACTGGAGAAGTGCCTCCACCTCACAGTAAACCACAGTCAAATAATTATTCACTAGAGTAGTATTGCTCCTGTGACAGACAGTGACGCCACTGTCTCACAATTACCTCCTAATTGGCTTATGTTTGGTTTGGTTTTATTAGAAGGGGTGGTATCACACGGCTGATACTTATAGTATTGCGAGCGCCTATATGCTGCGGTAGCCACTTTACACCAGGTGGACCCGTATACTCATGTCTTTGAACGTTGTATAAAAAATGTTATATAAGCTATCAATTCACACTAAATGTCTTAAAAGCGTGTCTGAAATCCTCCATAATTACCACATACGTGTGGTTATGTCGTGTAATCAAAGCATTATGTCTTCCCTTCTTAGGTAAAAATATCTATTTTTTACTTTATTTCTAGTTAAGCAAACTAACAGTCATAAATACTAACCTGTGTCAACCTCTGCTTCTTCTGCATAAAGGAAGTATCGTGCAAGTACGAGAGATCAATCTGGGTATCAGTACACACTCCCACTCGAGGTAGACTAACATTCTTCAAGGGTATGGTATCTTCTAGCAGCCATTCGGCACCTCCCGTACTCTCGCACTCGTAAACGCTAACGCTCAAATTGACATAACGAGCATCCGTTGAGTTTGTGGCAGCGCCCCCTTTTGACCGCGTGAATGATTTGCCGCATTTATATGCGCATGCTATCCGACCGGAATATGCTGCGCTTATGTGTAATGGTTGACCTAAGGAGAAATAAATTCGAATACTTAAAATATAAGCAATTTTAAAGAAATATCCCTTACTTTAAATAAAAACTTTTGATTTCAGAAGTTTTTTTTATCATTTCTATAGCTAGCTTCCATTGAGCCAATAGGTTAAGGTTGAGATACATTAGGCCTTACAATTGAATAGCAGTCAAGTATCTATTATAAAAAATTGGTAATAAAGAGAAAGAGCTTTAAGTATTATTAATAAAATTCTCGTTAATTTGTTGCTATATATAATTCAATTAATCACATCACTGTCAAAAGTTATGTTCGCATAATATGTTAGATCTTTTATTCCGCATTCAGAAAGGACTACTAGTTTATAATTTAGTTGACCACTTACCAGGCGTATCTATTGTGGATTCTTGATCTTTGTTCATCATTTCCCATTCTTTCCACGTGTAGTCGAATTCGTCGTCATCATGCTTCGTTACATCACATTTCCAGAACCTGTAAAAGCCGATATAATGCATAAATAGCTCACCAACATTTCTAGGGGCAAAGACATCTCGTTTACGAACAATTGGAGCATACAGTAGGGCACAGTGAAATATGTTACGGAATCAAGCACTCTGTTTATACCTGCACTTCACAGTAAACCGCTGTCAAAAAACTGTTAGATGAGATGCGGAAATGCTGAGTTGGCGGGTATAATATATATGTTTCAAGAAGATATATTCAAGAAAAATTCTACATTTTAGATATAACACAAAGTGGTTAGGTCTTTGTCACTCGGTTATAGTGCCAGCAGTGCGACTCTCTTATATAATTCGTCGCATAATTCTCAAAAAAATGGCAAACCAGTTAAAGTTAACCCTAGCGTGGTAAGGTAAGCATTCCTCAATATATGACGTCTACCCGTGACATATGTTTGACATTAAGCTACAGCACATTCGAGGTACTCAAAACGAATATGTAATGTAATGTAAAGTAATGTCCCATACTATGAGAAAATTTCCAGATTTCCGTAAGTTCGAAACAATAAAGAAACTTACCGTTAATATTTTAAAATAATTTACATGCTGCATATTTATTTTCTCCCACGAGAAAAATTAGAATGAGTTACTTACCTCAATGTGTTGTCAGTACACGCTGTGGCCATGATATAGGGCGCCAGACACGCTGGGTATATCGAAGCAGAGCTGAGATGACCTGCGGCTGGTGTTGCATGAATTACGTCCACACCATCGGGCAAAGATAGCGGCCATTCACATACCTAATGATATGATATATGTTAGTTTACTTTAGAGTAGTTCATCATTACACGATTCACTTCATATCTAACCATTTCCCAAAGCTCTCTTGTGGTCATCGGTCGAGGACAATATTTCTTCCCTACCATCTAGTAAGCTTGTCTTTGGTCCATAGGGAAATGTTTAAAAAACATTTGGAACATAAAGTGTGTTATTAGGTCTTATAAATTTTTAATTAGATATTACCCATGTCTTGGACAGATGTCCTCATATTATAATTCCATTGTTAGGATGTGTCACCAATATAATGAAATTCTTATCTCCAATAGGTATATAGATATTTAATCACTTCTCTCTGAATAAGTTCCGACGGCAAATAGTGACTCACTTAAAAGAATAACATATTTATGACATTATCAAACTTCTTAACTGTTTATTGTTTTTCTGTTCAGTATTATGTAATTCTCAAAATTGCAGGCACATTATGTAATTCTAGCGTAGCGTTTTAGTTTTATTTAACTCAAGAAATTGTAAAACTTTCTAGGCATACTTTTGTTTGGATTATAATCCAGATCAACACTATAATTTATTTGTTAATATGTATTTTCATGATTGTAATCTGTTATGTATGCTAATAATAAATAAATAAAATATGTATCCCGTGCGAGTTTACAAAAATACTTCTGTGGTTGCATAATTCGTGGATGGATTTTGGGTGTGAACAGACATAACAAGGAATAGAGACAACGAACCTTCTTAGTGGAAATGGATATATGTGAATGCAGAGCGGAGGGTGGTTGTGGAGCTCGGTCTTGGTCCATAGAAACAGAGTTTTTCCTCGATTCGCCTTCTTCCTCTTGCACTAAAGCACTATCAGGCACATACATCATGCTGTTCGTCAGATCGTCTGAAAAATTATACTATTATTAATCTTGTTAGGCTCTTGGTTATGTTTTCGTCTCTCCTGTTCGGAACGCATTATCAAGAAAATCCCTTTGCTCTCCCCAGCAAAAAAAATTTTTTTTTTTAGATAACATTCAGGAATAGTTATAGTTTGTGATTACGATTATAAAATTGCAGAAAAAGTAACGAATCTCGTGGTCACCAAATAACAAACCAAATGCCAGTTTACGTTAATTTTATTTATTATTTCATATGCACGTATTTGGCGGTACAATATTTAATGTAATATTCTATTTTCTATAACTAACAAGAACTGGCTTCTTTCATTTTAATTCGTCTATTCATGTTAAAAGACGGTGACGACGGCGTCTAATTCATTGCTCTTTTCATGCACGCTGGCCGGTTTCTAGGGCTCCTGACATCACCTTCTATGTAATAATGATATTGTATTAAACCGTAATGTAATAATGCATATATCAGAGGGATATTTGATAGAAAGTGCGAAGATTCCCTTCTCATGTTGCAACATAATCTATTCAAAATAGCAATGAAATTTACTATTGGTGCTTATTCAGAGATTATAGATACGAGGGTCATTTGAAAAGTTCTTAGCCTAACATGGTTAAAGTCATTGGTTTTTTTTATAACTACCCTCATTTTGTAGTTACATTATTTAGCAACAAGTATGCACAGTTTAGTTTATTCACAGTAACTCATTGTTCGTTTACACGTGATACCGTAAGTCAAGTCAGAGCTATTTTTGAAAATGGATAAAATTGAACATCGTGCAGTGATAAAATACCTGAATTTGAAAGGTTTAGCTCCAAAAGCTATACATGAAGACATGTCTGCTACTTTGGGTGAGTCCGCTCCTTCGTATGCGACTGTTAAAAACTGGGTGGCAGAGTTTAAACGTGGTCGTGAGACCATTCAAGATGAGCCCCGTAGTGGCCGGCCTTCGACTGCTTCCACTGATCAAAACAAAGAAAAAATCTGTGATTTAATTTTATCTGATCGAAGATTGACTGTCGAGGAGATAGCTAAGACTGTAGGCATCTCATCTGAGCGAACACATCATATAATTACTACTGAACTTGGATTCTCTAAGGTGTCTGCGCGGTGGGTACCGCGACTGCTTTCAGTGGAACAAAAACGCAACCGACTCACAACTTCTCGCGACTGTTTAGAGTTATATGAAGCTGACCCAATAGAATTTGTTGAAAGATTTATAACCATGAATGAAACCTGGGTTCACCACAATACACCCGAGACAAAAGAACAGTCGAAACAATGGAAAAGAGCAGGATCGCCCACCCCAAAGAAGGCAAAGGTGGTTTTATTGGCGGGCAAAGTCATGGCATCCGTTTTTTGGGATGCAAAGGGTATAATTCTCGTGGATTATTTAAAAAAGGGTGAAACAATAAACTCCGATTACTATTGCAACCTGTTGTGTCGTTTGAGAGAAGAAATCAAAGAAAAACGTCCAGGTTTATTGAGAAGAAAAGTCTTGTTTCATCAGGACAATGCGCGCGTTCACACCTCTGTGCAATCCATGGCAGAAATCCATCAATGTGGCTTCGAATTGTTACCTCATCCCCCATATTCACCGGATTTAGCACCGTCTGACTTTTATCTGTTCCCAAAGCTGAAAAATTTTTTAGGTGGTTGTACGAGTATCGTACATTATTAGTTGTAATATTTATGCTGACGCGTAATATTTCAATACTTTTGTATTTTATTATACGTTGCGACTTCAGTGCAATAAAGACGTGCAGCAAGGACAGTCGTTTGACATTTTCGCCTACCTGACATCATTGACAAATACATGTTTTTGGGCAAAGTGCAGCCCTTTACATTGGTCCTTCGAGTTACTTTGGTGTTCTCATAGTTTTGGTGCGGCTAGCGTATCGGCTTGGTTGGCCTTCCAGAAGCGGAAATCACCAACTGAGTTGAGACAAACGACAAGGTCGTATCGAATTCTGTGGGTGCACTAAGGAATCAGCCTGGACATACAACGTCTGGAAGGATTGCAGTGACAGTAAATCAGTGACATTTTATTAAGCAAAAATATTGACAAAGTGCAGTGACAATTTATTGACATTAACCTTGTGGAAGTGCATATATTATTTCACCAGGTAATTTGACACTTATTCAAGTACAAAAATGACAACATTTGACAACCTCCTTGTTCGTCAGAAGGAGATCATTTCAACAATTCAGCAAATCCAAATTAATTTCAAAAAAGATTCGGCAAGTAGAAAAACTGCAGACTACATCGCTAAGCGTTTGGAAAGTCTTGACAACCTGTGGGCGGAATTTGAACAAAATCATTCGTTACTTGTGACATCTCCTGACCAATCTCAGGATTATTTCTACAAAAATATATTTAATGACACTAGGTCATTATATCATAAACTGCGTGACATGCTGGTGAGCCATCCGATGCCTTCGGGATCAGCTCATGTTCAGCAAGAAACTGACAAGGATGATGTGATAACAGCAATGTTTAACGAACAAAAAACCAATTTTCGTGCATTACGTCGAGTGATAAACAGCATTGACATTGCAGCTATAACAGCAAAATGGGAGCTAGAGGATGAGTTACGTAATTTGCAGTCACGCTGGAATAATATTGACACCTTACATTGGAAAATTGACAACATTGTGCAAGGGAAAGATATGACATATGAGGAACAATACACCGAAAATGAAATATTATTTAAAACAATAAAACGAAAACTTCATAACAAAATTTCATCCACGACGCATTTATTTGAAAGCACTCAGAAGATACACATTCCACCCTTTCATGGGGATGATTATATGCAATGGCCAACGTTTATGGACCTATATTAAAGCAGCATACATGACAATATAACCTTGACAAAAGCACAAAAAATGCAGCATCTAAAAAGCAAGTTGAAAGGCGAAGCTCAACGTCTTATACAGCATCTACACATTTCTTCTGACAATTACGACACTGCTTGGGAAATCCTATGTCATCGTTATCATAACCATCAGGCTTTGTTTACCAACCATATTGAGATCCTTTTAAACCAACCCACCGTGCAAAAACAAACTTCACGTGAGCTCAAGAAACTACATGACACTACGATGGAGGCCATCCACGCTATACATAATTTGGGAATTGATACATCCACGTGGGATCCCCTGCTCGTCCATCTCTTGGTGAAAAAATTAGATCCTATTACGCGATGTGATTACAAGGAAGTCCGGAAGGCACCGCGTGAACTCCCTACTTTGGACGAATTCATTCAGTTTATAGAAATGAAATTCACTGCTCTTGAACCATTATCCAAACGGGACAAAGATGACAACGTGACATCACCTAAACAATCAGCTGTGAACAGAATTCAAAAAAGGCCTATGTTTGGAAGAACGTCCTACAATAATTTTAATAATTTAGTACGTTGCGTAATTTGCAATAACTCTAGTCACGCCATATTTCAATGCAGGAAATTTGAAGCGATGACGGCTGACATGAAACTAAAATCCCTTGCCGACAATTGTATATGCAAAAACTGTCTTTATGTGCATGAGCGACAAATCTGCAATTCAAACAAAAGGTGCAAAATTTGCGGCGATGGTCATAACACATTATTGCATTCTGCAATTGCGCAATCCCGACAGATACAAGGAAAATCGAAAAGTTCTAATCATGTGACAAGTGATGACGAAGAAATTTTGCTACCTACTGTGCTGATAAAAGTTAGAGCTAATAACAATACCTACATTACATTGAGAGCACTGTTAGACCAAGGGTCTCAAATCACACTTATTACAGAAAACGCTGCACAGCGCCTAGGCCTTCCTCGACATCATCTCAATGCATCCATTTCCGGGGTGGGTTCAAGCTCGAAAAAGGGTAGAGGCAAGATAGAGTTACACTGCCAATCAATCCATGATGACTTCTGTTTCAGCGCGGAAGCTGTAGTCATGTCAAAATTGATAAATAAATTGCCAACAATTTCTATACAAAGAAATAACCATTCTCATTTACAAAATATTCAACTTGCGGATACTGAGTTTCATATTTCACAGCCCATTGACATACTACTTGATGCAAATGTTTATTCAAAAATAATATTGAATGGGCTTATTAAGGGATCAGAGCGACAACCTATTGCTCAACAAACAAAATTGGGCTGGATAGTTTCTGGAACCATTAAAACATGAACTGCAATGTCATCATAAATAACATACAAGATATTGCACAATACTGGGAGATGGAAGAAATACCATCTGAATCCACTTCACTGACACAACGGGAACAGTTCTGCGAAGAATTATTTACCAATACAACCAAAAGACTGTCCAATGGCCAGTATCAAGTTCGATTACCCATGAAGGTAAACTTTGACAAACAACTGGGTCATGCTAAACCACGCGCCGCAGCTCAATTTATGCAACTAGAGAGGCGCTTGACAAAAGATGGCAAACTCTATGACAGTTACAAAAACTTCATGGATGAGTATTTGACATTAGGTCACATGAAGGAATGCACTACGAAGCAGCAGCCTATGTGTTATTTGCCACATCATGCAGTACACAAAGAAGATTCGACTACCACTAAGATGCGCATTGTTTTCATTGCATCTTCGCCAACAACCACAGGATACTCCTTAAATGACCTCATGGAGTGTGGTCCAAAATTGCAGCAAGATATCCAAGTATTATTACTCAGATGGAGAACAAAGCAATTTGTGTATACAGCTGATTGTGAAAAAATGTATAGATGCATCCTAATCGCTGACGATCAACAACATCTTCAGAAAATTCTATGGAGACAGCAACCCCAAGATTTTTTGAAAGAATATCAGTTATGCACTATAACATATGGCATGAAGGCCGCTCTATATTTAGCTATGCGCACCATGAAGCAACTAGCTGTGGATGATGCAGGGAAGTATCCACGTGCAGCTGAAGTACTCACAAAAGACTTCTACGTCGATGACCTCCTCAGCGGAAGTAACTCCATCGAAGAGGCAAAGATCATTCAGACTCAGCTCATTCAAATGCTAAAGGGTGCTGGCTTCAATTTGAGAAAGTGGGCTAGTAACACCCCCGAATTATTGACAGATTTATCACCGCAACAAATAAATCCATCTGTTATCAACCTTCAATTAAGCGATTCTACAAAGGCGCTTGGATTACACTGGAATCCAACAACTGACACCTTTACATTTTCGCACAAAAATAAAAGCTGTAAGCAAATATCTCGAATAAGTAAACGTCAACTTCTCTCAGAAATAACATCGCTGTACGATCCGCTAGGATGGTTGGCGCCAATAACAATTAAGGCAAAATTGTTATTTCAACAAGTGTGGCTCGAAAACATGAGTTGGGATGACGAAGTATCCACTGACATTCAAGAACAATGGCTCCAAATCAGAGAAGACTTGCGGAACATTGATAAAATAAAAATTGCAAGATGGCTAGGAGATGATAAATGCAATCCGGAGCTACACGGCTTTAGCGATGCATCTGAAAGGGCATACGCTTGCATTATTTACTTAAAAACAATTAATAACAATGGTATGCCACTTATTAACATTATTGCTGCAAAAACAAAGCTCGCACCTCGGGCAAAAACGCTGACATTGCCACGTTTGGAATTATGTGGAGCTGTCTTACTCTCAAGACTTATGAATAAAATAATTGACGTTATGCCGAACGGAAAATGCATCCCTGTGTACGGGTGGACCGATTCTCTCGTGGTATTGGGTTGGCTTCAAGGAGAACCATCACGCTGGAAGGTTTTTGTTGCAAATCGAATAAAGGAAATTGTTGACACTATTGCACCGTCGTGTTGGAGACACGTATCTTCAGCAGAGAACGCTGCCGATTGCGCGACGCGAGGATTGACTACATCGCAGTTACTGCAACATAAGCTGTGGTGGGAAGGTCCAGCATGCATCAAAAATGTCACCCCTGAAAACGCTGAGAAGATTGACATACCTCAAATTGAGATGAAGAAGTCGCATCAAATATGCGCCACACAGATAGTGACAACCAATTTTATAGAAGAAATTTTAAACAAACACAGCTCCATGACTCGCGCTATTCGAATAATATGCTACATGACACGCTTTATTAAAAATGTATGCAATAAAATAAACAAAGAAAAAAAAGGCAGCGTACACACTGACCTCGATATTCCAGTGTATGACAGCTATTTATCATGTTAGGAAATTAAAGATGCATATTTACTTGCCATAAAGATGACACAACTTCTGGAATTCCAGAAAGAAATTGACATGTTAAAACAGAAGGGGAGAGTAGCACCTCAAAGTAAAATATTTAAACTTAACCCCTACTTAGATGACAAGAACATACTAAGAGTTGGTGGAAGGCTACAGTACTCTGACTTGACGAATGATGCAAAACATCCAACTATTATTCCAAAAAAATCACGGTTGACAGAATTATTAATACAGCAAGCGCATTTGACAACGCTCCATGGTGGACCTAGCCTTACTTTGGCACTGTTGCGTCAAAGATATTGGATACTCGGCGGAAATAAAACAATTAAAAGCCTTCTTCGTCATTGCATTACATGTTTTCGATTCAAGAAACACAATCCAAGTCAAATTATGGCAAACCTACCGAAACCGCGAGTAACACCATCAAGGCCTTTCACGCACACAGGGATAGACTTTACTGGCCACGAGGAGCTGAAAGCAAACAAAGGTCGAGGAATAAAAACCACAAAGGGGTACATTGCTATCTTCGTGTGCTTCGCAACAAAAGCGGTGCACCTGGAACTTGTGTCAGACTTGAGTTCTTCCACGTTTCTGGCTGCACTGAAGAGGATGTGTGCACGAAGAGGAACTCCCAAGCATATCTACAGCGACAATGGCACCAACTTTGTGGGAGCAGCTCGTATCCTGAAAAAAGAATATGCAGAATTACAATCAATTATTAACAAAGAGCTGTTGCATATAGTGAATGAACTCGGAATTACATGGCATTTTAATGTACCGGCGTTTCCTTCTGGAGGCGGTTTATGGGAAGCTGCCGTTGCAAGATCTAAATTTCATCTGAAACGTGTGATTGGTGAGCAAAGGCTTACCTTTGAAGAGTTTATCACGCTACTTACCCAAGTGGAGGCATGCCTCAACTCCAGGCCGCTGTACGCCTTGACAGAAGATCCTGAAAATGATTTTTTGACACCTGGTCACTTTTTGATCGGAAGCTCTCTGCTCTCTCCACCTGTAACAGAAAATAATCCGATGCATACTCACACTAGATGGCAGTTGGTAGAGAAAATGCAACAAGATTTCTGGAAGAGATGGTCAAATGACTATTTACAACAACTGCAGAAAAGAAGTAAATGGCATCACCCTACAGAGAACTTGAAGAAAGATGACATCGTGCTCATAAAGGACGAAAACTTACCGCCTGCGAAATGGGCACTGGGAAAGGTCATAGAAACTCATCGTGGCCTTGATGGATACGTCCGGGCTGTGACACTAAAAACTAAAATGGGAGAAATGAAACGCCCTATCCTGAAACTGGCGCGCCTGCCGCTGGTTGACAAATCCGATGACACCTGCAAATTTCCTGAAACAAAGCCACACATTATTGATGAATCTCCGGATAAAAACGTTGACACCCACAACCGACAAAGAACAAGTCGAAGACCTCGCAAACTCAAACGCAACTTTCTCGTGTGCACACTTTTGGCTCTAATGACAATGCTCACTCCTACTATGCAGCAAGAAGCGATGATAAATTTGCACACCTTGCAGAACAATAATACGCTCTATTTTGACAAAGTGTCTGACGACGTTAAGATTATTCAAGATCAGTGGAAATTACTCATTTACTACAACATGACATCTTACTGGGAAAACATGAATAGCATTGAAACGTACGTTCAGCTGGTCTCCCAACTATGCAACCATGACACTGTCTGTACACCCATCGTTATGCAATTCGAGCACGAATTAAACGAAATACGTCACTATAATGACGTGTTGTTATACAACAAACGAATGGGAAACAGTCACCGCCGTAGAAGAGGCTTAATTAATGCTATCGGAAACGTCGCTAGCGCTCTGTTTGGGGTACTAGATGACAAATTTGCTGAAAGATACGAACATGACATAGAAACAGTGAAACAACGAGAAGATCATTTATTTACTTTATTGCAAAATCAAACTTCAGTGTTATAAGCAGAAAATAATATTCTAAAAAGAAACGAAAAGGTTATGAATAAACAGTTTGCTGCTATCAATTATAACATAAATGCGATGTCTGCAGAAATGAGTCGCATTACAAATATGACCAGAAATGCATTGCAATCTTTCTACATCGTTACATCTTTGGTCACCGCAGATGTTGTCATTTCCAACTTTCGCAGGATACAAGAATCCCTGATTGACACAGTAACTGATATTTATCATGGCAGATTAAATGTGCATTTATTGTCACCGGAACAATTACAAATGCAACTCAACTTTATATCAGGACATCTACAGGATGATGTAATTCTTCCATCCGACAGTATACAAATATTATATGGATTATTGCATATAAGAGCGAAGGTGACAAAAAGGTTCCTCATAATGGAAACTAAGATACCATTGGTGAGCAGAGATCAATTTGAATTGGCCAACATAATTGGTATCCCCCAAAAGGTTGGGCTTAATACAGTCTACACCTCACCGGAGTCAGACTATCTCGCCATCGACATGAAAAAGGATGCTGCAATCCCAATGACAGAAAGTGATGTTCAATCTTGCATTCACTTAACTAAACAACAATTACTGTGTCCGTTGAATCATCCTATATATTCATTAGCAATTGGCGAGTCCATTTGCAACTTGAGACTGCAGATAAGCAACAATAACAAACCATTCTGTCGGATTGAAACAAAGCCGTGCACCGACAGATGGATCAAGTTACATGCGCCGGACACCTGGCTGTACTACTGTTGTGCTGAGTGTGCAGTTCGCGTGCTCTGCGAGTCTGAAGTGATAACAAAACAGCTGAGCAACACCGGACTCCTCACTCTCAACCAAGGCTGCACATTAAAGGGAAATTCGTTTATCATCCATACTCAACATGAATATACAAATCATATTTATATACAACAAAACCTGCACATAACTACTCCCAAATTATCAGCATTGAATGACATAATGAACACATCGTTACCAAATATAGACAAGTTGGAAGATCACAGTCAAGAATTTGTAAGCATTCAACAGAAAATTGACATTCTTAAAACCCAGAAACTGGAAGAATTTCACGGATATGACAATGGTCATTACACCATCACATATGTGATATTGGCACTGACAACCATAGCTGTCCTGACACTTATTATTATCCAAGATAGAAGACGCCATTTAAAAGGGAGACTTAGGGATAGCGGGTTGAAACCTGAACCAGTAGACATTAAGGAAACTACTTTCATTAATATGGAACGTGGAGAAACCTACACATCGACGTCATCGCTACCCTCCGCGCGCCGAATACCCTCTGCACTACGTGGCTCCGTGACAAGTGTTGACACCGCTACTTCTCCTATGGCCGACCGTAAAATTACATTTAATCTCAATAGTGAGATAGTCGATTAATAATATTGTACATTTATTGTGTGAGAATATGTTTTGTACTTTACTTATTTTGCATTAATTAATGTTTTGTTGGCTTTGTTTACATTTTATCTTCAGTGAGATGCTTTTCTGTGAGTTGCCAATATGTACGAGTATCGTACATTATTAGTTGTAATATTTATGCTGACGCGTAATATTTCAATACTTTTGTATTTTATTATACGTTGCGACTTCAGTGCAATAAAGACGTGCAGCAAGGACAGTCGTTTGACATTTTCGCCTACCTGACATCATTGACAAATACATGTTTTTGGGCAAAGTGCAGCCCTTTACAGTGGTAAACATTTTTTTACAAATGAAGAGGTCATAGCCGCCGTGGACGCTTATTTTGAGGAGTTAGACGAAGATTTTTTTAAAACGGGTATCGAAGCCTTACCGGGTCGATGGAAAAAGTGTTTTGAGCTCGGAGGAGAGTATGTTGAAAAATAAAAATAAACTCAAAATCGTGTGGTTTCATTAAGTATGTTAGGCTAAGAACTTTTCAAATGACCCTCGTATTTACAAATTATCATTACATTTCACTTCTGCTAGATAACGAAATCAATACATATAAAATCAATAAATTTCACCATTAGGATCATTCAGTGATGACACAGTCAGCCTCCACATGTGTACAGTGGAGCCACCGTCCGTCCTCTCCAACACCACGATGTAAAAGCGTTCGCTGAAAACGGCCGCCTTCCGAAGATCCACAATAGCCTCTAGACCAGCTTCCGTGATAGTGTGTACGTCTAAACCATCACCCGAATTCGCATGGCTTGTATCTGCTACTGCTGTACGTTCACCTGAAGGGGAAAGTATAATTATGCAAATTTTGAGGGGCTTGTTGTGTTTGTGTGCTAAGGTAGGTGTTTCATACCGGATATTTTACATTGGGTTGCACGTACAGTACAGGGCTTGAAATGTAGCACTAGTTGACAAAATTACATCAACTCAATGGTTTGGCTTTTACACACATTTTCTATCGCAGATATGTAGTTGATTGTTTTATACAATGAGTGTATTTCGAAATGGTCCCCGAAAAACTAACCAGTGATGAGTTGTTCTTGAAAGACGTGGAGCAGCTGAGTGTTGTGCCAATCGTGCGTTGCGTCGGCGATGGCGTGTAGTTGTATGATAGCGCCAGGCCGCGCCGTCGACTGCTGTGATACGATCTTCACTCGGTCGTGGAGAGGTATGCCGCCACCTTCTTCTAACGTCGATTCGGATGATATTGACATCGTGTCGTGTTGTTGCTGCAATTAACAACGATAATTGAAATCGAGTTTTGACTTGACTGTGAACAAATCCTATATACGCAATAATTATATTAGGGAAATCAGTCTCAGTAGCACTGATGCAGTTGTAATTCATTGACGCAGAATTCACACTGTATGACTGACACAATTTACAGCTTAGAGTAGACTATAGAGTATATTTGGATTTTATACATAAAAACTAGAATAAAAATCTGTCCGTAACGTTTCAGTATCTGTAGAATAAAATATGCACCAATTTTTGAATGAAAGGAAAAATAGTATATTGTGCATCTAGTGCGATAAGTTGTCTTCGAATCACTCGAACGAATGAGCGCACGAGCGAAGCGAGTTCAAGAGTCAAGAGACAAATTCGCTCATGTGGGCAATCGACAACATCGCACGAGTTGTAGATACAATTTTTTATTACGAATGCGGAACTATTCCGTCGTTCAAAATTGGGATCCAGGGGCGCAGCTCCGGTGGGGTCCAGGGGCGAAGCCCTGGTGGGGTGTTGGAATGTCATTCAATGAAATTAAATTTTATTAATTTTTTTTCTCATCAATTTGCGTGCGCCAAGATAAATTTGCGTGAGACAAGGAAAATCTGCATTCAATGAATTTCTTCATTACATACAGTCGAGCCCCAGCAATCTTACTTACCATAACATCTTTGTGACGTCTCTCCGAAGTAGCAATTTCAGCTAGCAACGTGCGGGCGTCGATGACGGCTTGAAACACGCGCAGACTCTCTCCGTCGCTCGCGACGAAACATGCAGATGGCGAATTTGATAAGTTTCCGAGGGTAGTGCTAAAAGCAATATTAAACTACTGATTTTTGGAAACTAAATTTAACAAATTAATAAGTCTGAAATTGTCAGTAGAGCAGTGATAGCCTAACGGATAAAGAACCAGCCCGATAACCGACTAGTACCGGATTCGAATCCTGGTGTGGACATTTATCACTAAATTCGTATTTTCGAATTTATGTACATATTTGTAATTATCATTTGCTCGGCGGTGAATGAAAACATCGTGAAGAAAAGCACACCTAAGAAATTATATTTCCAAAGACGTTTGGACCTAACCTTTACGACATTACTGTATTATTGTTACGTTCGTGAGCTATCTCTGAACCTGGTCTGATAATTCATACCCCTACGTGTATGCATACGCATGTATTTAACTTCTAATTTGATGCATTTTGCCTTCTCCTGCACTGGTACGAACCTGGGCAGCAGCGTAGGCAGCCAGGCCACGTTGCTGAAGGCGGAGAGATGCGGCGAGTTAACCCGCGCCAGTTCGGACACGCCACCGGACTTGCCGAGCGGGCCCACGCACTCCACTCGCCACATGATCAACTCTGAACAGAGCCCGCCTGCCGCCGATTCCTCCTCCACCTGATGGACGTCTCGCTCGCTATCTATTGGTAAGGATTTATTTTATTGTAGCGAACATATGACAAGGAGGATATTGACGGCGTCGTTGAACCGCAACTTGACGGAGTGTGCTCTAAACCCCTTCGATTGAAGATAGCCGTATCCCTGGTGTGGAATGAGTTAGGTTTGATGTGTGTGAACATACGACACCTCCATAGGGACCTGCCCCGCGTAATGAAAAGCCCTATACCGACCACACATTTTTAATATTTGCACCAAGTTACAGTATTGTAGCCAAATTCTATATGCCTACATGTAAGCCATGACTGGATCGGTGTAGGAAAGACAATGCAGTGTGAATTTGTTTGAAAATCCAACGACAAAAATCGACGCGTCTTTAATACAATTAAAAGAACGATGATGGCGGAATGCGTACGGACTACTTGAATTCAACCCTGCTCCACGTTTTCCACATAGCTTGCGGTGGCGTACAAAATGTACGTAGTTAGCGTAGATTCAAAAAGTAATAATTAATTAATTGTAATGTTTTTAGACTCACCAGAAATATTGTGATGGCTAGTAGTTAGTAGTAGAGGTAATACTGGATGGCATGTAATGTCATTTACTCTAAACCTATGGCCGGATGCTCTTGACGCGTGTCCTATTGATAGCACCTGAGGGAAAACAAGAATTTATTGCACATATATCCATCTACAATCATAGTATTTGCTTATAAAAAAGATCAACGGAAATCTACGCGAAACACCGAATGTGCGAGGGCCCTTAGAAATAGTGACTTTTGTGTAACTTTAGTGTCCATAAACGAACAATTATTGCTATCCAGATAATCAAATATTCACAAAAAGCTATATCTTATTACCATATATTAGTAACTGCAGGAGATCTCAAATTGACGACGAAAATGAGTAATGACAAAAGATACATGTTCCACCCAGAAGATGATAAATGACTTTCAACCCAAGAGGAAGAATAGCCTAAATGCCACACCGATGGCTTCAAAAACATTAAAGGATGATCTCCAAAGACGTTCTATGCTAATAGTCAATATGTATGTGGAGTTGGTATAGACTCTCAACATGATAGTGTTTCGCTTAACTAACATGTAATTAAAAAGATATAAAAACCTTTATGACTTCAAGACAGTCAAGACGTAACTTTACCAATTTATATGACAGCAATCAGGCACTAGGACATTCCTAAAGAAAATCAGTTTCTTTCCTTATAATAATAATTTTCAATGTCAGTTTAGAAGTAGCGTAGATATCGCGTAACAAACACATAACAAAGTTGATTTGAGAACGCGCGCCTTCTTTAATACGAACGCGTGGTACCTCTGTGGAGCAAATCAAGAGACTACAGTAACTGCTTACTATCAGGCAGGTTATGAGTGAAAAAAGTTGCAGAGTTTTCATTATAAAATTGGTCCCATAGTATAAGCCGTTCAACTATCGACACAGAGCTGATCCTCAACAAATGTGTACCTACTGCTTTCAAAAGATGTTTGTTCGTTTATAAAACTTTATTGTATAATATTACGTTTAAAATACATAACTATAATAATACAAAAAAAAACTTAATCTAAATTATACAATGGCGGACTTATCCCAATCTCTTCCAGTCAACCATGGAATGCTTAAAAAGGAATTCATCTAATAGGTTTGGTGCAATTTACGCACAACACCATAGATAACAGAAACAACGGGAGATGTGACGAGGGGGCGTGGTTGGTGTCGCCGCAATATGCTCAAAACGAGAACATTGCCAAGAACAGTTAGTTAGTTGCAATTAAGTTCGATTGAGATACGTTGCTCCTTGTTTTAGCAAAATGCCAAGTTGTGCTGTTACCTTTTTGCAAAAATAGAAGTGCAATGGTTAACTTTAAATCAAATGGAATCACTTATCACCTATAAGTACAAATAATATTACGTTTTATAAGCATAAATACAGAATTAATTTCAAAAATTCTCTGACGCCATTTCTACGAGGACCTTACCACGATACAAATTATAAATATCAAATATCTTATTCTTAAATCATACATTGCTTTTCTACCATTACGCAGTCGCCACCACTCGTTTACCAACACGCAATGCAAAGCGAGTAATATTATTCGTTCACTGTGTGTGCAGTTTCGAGATACGGCCGCTTGTTTCTGCCGCTTTATAAATGTAGTAGTGCGTGCTTACTTGGGTGTTGTTTTAATAAACGTCCAATGACAGCATCTTAACAAATGTGTGTCGTTGCACTTGTGTGCGTAGAATGACATCTTTTATTTATTTAAGTGTGTGAGTGTTTTATGGTATGGGTAAAACTAGGCGACAACCGTCCCGGTGTAAATTCGCTTAGTATGTCACATCTCCCGTTGTTTCTGTTATCTATGCACAACACACACTTCACGCTCAACACAAAACACCCAAACACATAGTACATATACGCGTTAAAAAGTAAATGCTAATTCAAATTTCAGAAATGTAGTCATAATGCTTCTTCACTTGTGATTTAAAGGAGTTATAAGATTGGGATAACTTCACACTGGTTGGGAGATATTCAATCACAAACTATCAATATGTTCACCTGTGAGAATTTCGACTTATCGTCGAACGTCAGCTGCCAGAGATTGAGCGTTCCGTTCTTATGGTTAGTGACCATGGATATGACTGGCGCCGAGTCCAACACGTCGCCGTCTGGGTTTTCACCTGACTCCTCCGCAGTCATACTTGTCTTTCGCTGCATTTCGTTGTTATTCTCTTCTCGAGGACCTATTGATCACAAACGAAGATAGAATAATGCTTAATCTGGAATTACCACGACTATTTTATGGCATATATTCTACTGCGAATAAACAATTTCTTGTGGCGAAGTTCAAGTATTTCTACGGCGCAAATAAGATAATGTTTAAGGTTAATAAACATTACTCAAACATAAAAATAAAATACGAAATACAAAACTAGCCCTTTCTCCTTAAATTAACGAAAACTGGTTCTGACGCATGAAACTTTGTATAGAGGCGGAGAGTACTTTGACCTATAGAACACTTTTTTTTTATTTTTGCAAAACTTTCTGAGTGTCTCGCGTATATATCACCTTGACGTTCAGCGTTTCACCACTATTTATTTATTATACGCACGGTAAAGCTATGAAATCAACTTCCCTCAAAGGTGTTTCCTAACCTATGCGACTTGGAGCTTTTAACGAAAGAGTCTGTGTTTCCCTTAAAAGGCCGACAACGTATACGGTTATCATATTGTGTTGTATGGTAGTAAAAGAATAGTTTTTTTTCTGAATACAAGAATACGTGGTTAAAAACACAGCCTAGTTTACACGAGTCAAGCAATTAATACTAAACTTTTATATAGCTATGTAACACAATAAATATTAGCCTGCGAGAATTCCATGGTTTCTATCGTTAACTTTTTAAATGTTATATGGATTAATGAACCAATGATAACAAACTTACCGATTTGTTCTTATAAGAAACAGTTGATTGTAAGTAGGCGAATTTATTGCTTAAAACAATATTTTCAAGGCAAACTTAAGTAATGAATTTGCGTATGGAGGCCGAGTGCGCAAGATAATAGACATATAAAAGTAATGAAGTGTTATGTTAGAGGTTGTGTATATAATTTCTAGGTCGAATAAAAAGTTTAATGCTGAACAGTGATAAATATAATGTATCAGAAAAAATCTAAGATTAGTATAAGGAAGTAAAATGTGTAAAAAATCACAAATAGAAGTGGGAAAAACGGTTAATTTAGTTGGTCCATATTACCCGATATGAGGGCGAGGATTATTGTATAGTTGTATGCGAGTATTGTTACTGTAACTTGATAATGACAGCTAATTTAAACACACCAAGCCTTGGCAGGGTAATATGGGCCCACATTGAGATGCATTAGTAACAAGATGGATGAGAAAGCGAGCTCTTTCTTATATTAATTTCATGGTAAAATGTGTAAATAATTCAGATTGAGGACATTTCGGTGCAATGAATGTATTAAATAGTTTCCGATGCGTTATTAGTCATAAAACTCGTCAGAAATAAAGAACTAAACATGTAAAAAATCCAATGATATGTTATGTTATAAATGTATGTATAAAATGATTGTGTACACGTACCTGGTCTTTTATGCCTGCGAGTAACTAGAAATGGACGATGCTTGTGAGATTTTACAAAACTGTTGTATAATATTATGTATGTATAGAATAAGTCATGTTATTGTAAGTCAGTTGGTTTGCCTCACAGAGCAATAAGGCTAAAAGTATACTCTGTGTAAGCGGGCCCCTCTATTTACCTACTAATATTTTATAGATACTTATATTTAATAGAATACGGCTATCTTGTAAACAAAATATTGGCAACTTGTATTCATTTATTTATGTATGGGAATCTTACAGCAAAACAATTTAATACATGTAACAATAAATATTAAGATGGCAATAAAAAGTTTCCACCTGTATATACTGAAGTAAGAGCGTTTAAGTACCAATAGACTTTCCAAAGAATGAGACAAAAAATTACATTAAAGTTACAGTTATACATACTTGTATATAAGAGATAGGTAAATGGTAGATAAAAGTAAGCGAATTATTTATTAGAAAAAAGCTGTTGGCTATGTTGCTCTCTACACACTTGCTGCAAAACAGGTCAAAGTCTAAAACCGAGTTTTTGATCGCAGTGGATGTTCGGGGTATAAAAGAATTTTGCCTATAATTTACTCACTCATCCGTTACACCAATCAGAAAGCGTCATCCTACTCAGAACTCCAGTCATTTTTGGCGATCATAATCTTATACAGTTAAGGTCGAATGCTACGCGGCCTTTTACCATCTATTCACATAGGAAACCGCGTGCCCACGCAGCGGCAATTTACTGTATTGGCTTGACTAAAAGGGGCATACTCGAGCAATTTAATGATTGGATTTCATTATTGTATATTTTTATTACTCTTTTTGCTGAGAAGGCCTATTGTTATTCGTGTGTGTAACAATATACGCGTAGTTTTACCGTGGAAATATTACTACATATACTAAATTTTATTATTCATAACTAAATAACGGTGCAGTATTTACCATTTTCCTGGGGTTCCTTTTGTTCTTCATTTTGGGACCAATCGTTTTCTTCCTTCTCTTCTTGAACACTGGCTAATGGTGTCGTTACTGTATCTGGAGGTGCTTGTTGGCCTGCTGTTGAAACACCAACAAAATTATATGTTCAATATATTTTCCATTAATTATTTGGAATATAATGAAAATGATTGCATGCCATTATTAGTACATTATCACTATCACTACTTAGTCCGCCGCGTCCGTCTGTCTGTCTGATCGCGATAAACTCAAAAACTACTGCACCGATTTTCATGCTGTTTTCACCAATGGATAGAGCGGTTCTCGAGGAAGGTTTTAGTATATAATTTGTTAAGTTTTTGTATACATTAACGATATTTGTTGGAGGTGTCGGAAAAAAATAAGCCGTCTGGGAGCTTTCAACGAAAACGCTACCTAAAAATAATGTATGGTGGAATTGTGTATCTTATATAGGTCTACAGAAAAGTCTATCTCTCGTAAAATAATGTGCATTTCATGCACATTATTTTACTCTTTTACACCATATTATTTAATTGGACATCTTAGGAGTAATCGCAAAAAAATTACGGACGCGAGAATAAAATTCAAGCGCCTCGCTTCGCTTGATGCGATCGCCGACCCTCCCCCGCACCATCTTGCCTACTGTTTAGCTAATAAGCCGAACGATAATGTGCGCGTGATCTTAAACTGAGTTGGAGCGAATGGAGATGGCGACTGACGACTGTGTTTTCCTTCTCGGTGTTGTTGGAAAGTTATAATTGCGTTCGATATTTTAAGGTCACATTTTTATTTTGTATTTGTTATCTTTAGGTAGTCGGAACATACATAGATACTTGCAAACATACTTTTATTTCATTGAGTTTTAATAATTTGATTTTTTTTTCTTATTGTGAACCATTTAAAACTTCATAGTCGCATTTTTGTTTCGTGTTTGTTTTCTTTAGATAACTACTTATTTATTTTGTTGAACCTGACATTTCGAACGCTTTGCAGCGTCCGTGGTCGCAGGAAGACTAAGGTGGTATTTGTCTTACATTAGTTATTCAATTATTACATCTACCGACATGGATGGATTAATTATATATGTTCCGATTTACACAAAAATCGCTCACAGTGTCCGAACATTTTTTAGATCTTTGGGTTTGGGACTTGATTATTTTTAGGACTGGATCCCAAGCAGGTGGTACTTGCCAACCATCTTCTCCGTTAAAAATTGTTTAATTCAATGTGTAACAATCGCGAAAACCTAAGACAATAACTACTTATTTATTAATTAAAGTGATAGTCCTGAACATAGGCACTTTAATTTAATTCGTTTTGTTTTCAACATATGTAAACAAATAATTAGGGTCGCATTTCTTTTTTCGTGTTGTAATTTGGTACAATTGATCGTTTTGAGTGAATTTCGTATTTTGGTTTTGTGTTTGTTGTCTTTAGATAAAGACACATCAGACGTTCAGAACATAAGTACTTTTATTATATTAAATCTTTGTCATTTGTTTCGGTTTCTATTCACATAGTGAATCATTTTAAAACTAATATTCAGTTAGCTTATTTTTGTTCCGTGTTGTCATTTAGTAGAAAATAGATTGATGTAAGTGCATAAATAGGTATTTAAGTATTTAAGTGAAATTCTTCGGAGGTTGTTAATCTACACAAATGATTTATATTTTTTTTTTTTGTTGATAGGCCTAATCCTCTGACATTTTGACGACCTCGGTGGCTCGTGAATGACGAGACTTTGGCACCAACACTCGTGGGTTCGATTCCCACACAAGGCAAATATTTGTGTGCATATACATGTCTGTTTGTCTTAGTCTGGATGTTTCAAGAGAGGTAGAGCGCATCGCACAGAAAACGCAGCCAAATAATAACACTCTATAGAGTTGTTGTGTTCCTGCCTGTGAGTGAGGTCACCAGTAAGCTCCCAAGGAGTTGCTGTGTAAGCAGCAGAGGAGGCATCGCGCGAGTGATACTTAATATATCGCAAACGTTGATAGGTGACGGTACGTGCTTTACATCAGGTAGTACAAAAAAATCAGTTCTTTTCATTACAACCAACACGCAAGCAATTTTCATCACGAAATTAATAGAAGATGCTGTACTCTTTTTGGTAGTAAAATACTTTTAGAGACTTTTTGAATAAATATTAACATGAATTAGTCATTATCACTATCCTAAAGACTGAATGCACATTTTTGTTTACATAATTTATTAAATGAAAATATACTGCTTGTTGTCGTATTGGGGTGAAAGGTGAATACTATATTGTAAATATTTTCATATTATTATCTCAATTCCAAATTGTTTATAAATATCGGTTAATATAATTTTTATCTAACAACTTTAGGTATTTCCACCACAGGTGTACGATTTATGTACAGTACAGGTTGATGATAACAATGTATAATCACAAACCTGGCACGACGGGCTTGGTGCGGTGTCTCACGTACAGCGGCTGAGCGGCTGCATGGTAGAGCGCGGCGGGCGTGCACATGGTTGTAGCATCACCCAGGGGGAACGCGGCCGGTATGCGCGCAGAGAAAGACACCTGCGCTTGCCGGATCGCGCCCGCCTGCAACTCGTCCAGCCATTCGCACACCCTGCACACAAACATTTGAATAACGAAAATGCTGTCAATATCAAAAGTACATAATCGCCCTATAAAGTGGTATGTATGTATGTATATCTTCACGCCAGGTCCCTTGCGGGGTAAACAGAGAGGACCGAGCGCCATACGACGCGGTCCTTACATACTTCACTCGCTTCTGTGACATTCATAGTTCTTTTCATGCACGCTCGCCGGTAAAAGTGGTAAAAGTTCCTAAATACGATTAGCACTTTATAATAATAATGTAAAACAAAACCTAGTTAGGTTTTGTCACGTACTACCGCCAATAATCGCTCGTATATTATAAAATAGTATATAATATATACTATCTATATGTTTACGAAAAGTACCTTGCGGTGTAGGCAGAGAAAACCGAGTGAAACATGACACAGACCTTATGACGTACTTAGAGGGTGTTCACAATAAAACTAATAGTTGGTTATAGGTTCGATGATAAACCGTTACTGCCTTTATTATTAATTAAACATGGTTTATATACATATTTAAAGTAGAACATAGAATGGTGGTGAAGATGCTATTCAGGTTGTTTATCTAGATCGAGTAACCTAGTCAATGAACTAATACAATAAGGTTACGTGGATTTAATGAGGGCTCGTGTCGTCACACTACACCTTACATAACTCACTCGCTTCTTTTACATTAATAGCACTCCTATTTCTAGAACTCCTAAACGCGACCAATTTAATCGTGGTGGGCAAGAGGGCGAGAGAGACATTTCTCAGCTCCTACATCGTTCTACTTTCGGGTTGTATATCTCTTTCGTGATTCTTTCCTCGTGTATTATTTCTACATTTCTGAACCATAGGAGCATGCCTCTTCTCATTTTAACACCACCAATACTCTCTTTCATACTCTATACTAAAATTTGTGTCATTGCGCTTGTACACTGCGGACGCAGCTATCGCTTCCAAAAGTTATGCTAATATAAAAAAATATAAACAATATACATATTGTATTTTTTCTATAAATCATCCATGCGTAGACTCACTTACCATATAAGAAAGCTGCCATCAACAGGGTGTATCGAAAAGAGAAGATCAGGGCTCTGGTACCAGTCACGCAACAGAGAATCAATCTTAGCATCAAGTGAGTCCGGTAGATGTGTACACGTCACGTCCGTCGCTATTGAGTTTATTGACGTGGTATTCGAGAGGCTGGGGTGACTGTGGTTGCCGCTACCTGCACCATAACAAAATAAAAATTGAAACAAAAACATTAATATTAAAAATATTTTACTAGTATATTCATATCAAGTGGGTTCAAGTGATGTCGTCTATAAGAATTGTAGAGGTTATTTTTTCAATAATGCACTAAAAATTTATATTGTTTTTCAATATCAGTACACATAATTCTCGTATTTCAATTTTTAAGCTGTCAACACAACGCTACAGAGAAATTTCATATTAATGATGTAACATCTTAACGTACATTAATTATATTTCTTTCGTTTCCATGTTAAAACGCAGTTCGTCATGAGGTTTACAGCCAGTTCTTTAGAGAGGGGTCCAATGTTTAATTCTATATCTTTAAGTACAGCAACGATACTAATGCTGTTGACTGTCACATGTAGTTAGCGCCGCGTTGTAGCGTTTAATTGTACAGTATCTTAAATTCGAAAATCAACGATACACATCGCAGTGTGATTCCGTAATAAAATCATTTGCATTATTGCGCCTACCCAAATACTAAACCATCACCCTACCCTAAACCTAATTACTCTTCGACAGGAGGAAAATTAATAGAAAATGTTTACAATATGTATAGGTACAGGTGGAACAACATAAGATAATTAAGAAACGTACGTATACAAATGCAGTGACAAAGCACACCTCGCTATTTTTAACCATATGTAGCCGAAGAAGATAGCAACATCCGCCACAGTTACTATGTTGTACCTCCTGTTTGTATTCGTACGATCAACGACCTAAGTATATATTACTAAAAGTTTATACCATGTTTTCTTACTACAAAATGTCGTGTGGTTTTAGAAATCCGTTTACCTGTTTCTCGCAAGCTTTAAATGTTACAGAACAGAAAAAAAATAACTTAATAAACATATAAAATAGAATTTAATATTGTAGTCATTTGAATACCACTGTACCTGGCTGTTCATCACTGTTGCTGTTATCCTCAGACTGTGCTTTTGTCAAATGATGGCTTGGCCGCCTGTGTCCTACATAGCAGCATGGAATGAGCATTGAAGCGGTTTAATTAAAAGCAAGCACCCTAAAGGGAAGCTCACTTGCAGATCAAAATGCCATTTTATGTTACATTGCGGCGTTGTTGCATGGGGAATATCTAACTCCTTCTACTCCTAAGGTAACTAATACCTTAATAAATATTGGCCCACATTTTACCATTTTTAAATAAAAAACTAAAATTTAAAAATGTTACCTAGTATTTTTTATTATTTAATGATAGGTGACCATCATTTTTAAATAATTACAATCTTATTTTGAATTTGATGGCAAATTATCATATTTTGAGATAGTGAACAAACAAATTAAAAACTCGCCGAGGGAAGTTTCATTTTTGGATTAGTGTCCACCGTCGCACAACCAGTACGACTTGCAATATCAAACAAGTTTCGTTATATAATCGCTTAAACAACAAATAAGGAGAAGCATTGTTATAATTTTATCGTTTTTAGTTTTTGTCGTAAGTTATGAATTAATAAAAGTCAGGTAAAGCACGAGTACCATAATTTGTAGGCAAATATTCATCAAGTAGACCAACAAACCCGTCACTACACTGCTGGACGTTTAGACTTAATAATATTTTTTCAAAGTGTATTTATTGCAAGGAACGAAATATACTTATCATATTATTATAATGGTCACAACCATAGTGTATACATAAGAGGCTTGTTAGTTTATACTCCGTTTCATATAGTGACAAATTGTTTCAGATTTGCTACAAAAATGTTGATATATAGTGGTTGCTTTATGTTCATAATCATTATTCTACACTATATTATAAATACGAAACTATGTATCTGTGTCTTTTTGTTAGTTACTTGTACGATTAAACTGCTGAATGGATTGTATTGTCTTAGGTTTTCGCGATTGTTACACATTGAATTAAACAATTTTTAACGGAAGTATCGCGTATTTTATTTATTTTGTTGACGTCAGGTTCAACAAAATAAATAAAATACGCGATACTTCCGTTAAAAATTGTTTAATTCAATGCTGAATGGATTGTTATGAAACTAGTATAAATGTTCTCTGGGGTCTTGAGATGACGACGCAGCCGAAGACGAGGACAAAATCTAGTTAGTTTATAAAAATACACACTACACAATATCTGTATTTATTACACTTCCAACTTATCGTTTATGCTACTCGCTGTAGATGAGTAATAGATAAATGTACAATAAATTGACGAAACGCCCATTGAGATATATTTAATACTGATAGAAAACTATGACGTTACTAAATTATTTATATCCACGCGCGTGTGTACATTCACCTTATTATCTGAGAGGCGTTATATGTAGACAATGACTTCTCTTCCAGTTTAATAATTGATTGCTTGTTTATTATATGTCTTAGTAAAATAATAAGCGTATTATATTGTATATTAAGAAAAAAATACCAAACATTATACATGTAGATGTACGTCTGCCCGTCAGTCACAAGAAAAATTGATATTTAGCACACATAACATAAAACTAAAAACTATTATGACATGGTCATGTAATTTATTTAGCATCTATAGAACTTGTAACTAACTAATTGTCATACATACATATGACGAAACACTTTTAATTTTCGCATAATCTTGTCAAAAAGTCGCATTCTCAAATAAGAGATAAACATTATATTTTTGCCATTTGCTCCCTGAGGCACTTAGACGCGTCTTAGATTTCTAAATAAGATAGTTATAGAACGTTATTAATTTACCATAATGATATTTTTTTTAATCTACTAGCATGGAAATTACTATTGGTAACGATATATTTGTTCCAAATCTTTTATTTTTGAGCAGTCAGAACCCGTTATATACGTTTTCCCATACATTTCGCGGTCGTATACGACCACCCGGGTTTCGAAGGGTTAATGAACAAGTTTCTTTGTGGGTAGATTTTGTTACGCAGTAGTGGAAAATGTGTTCAATTATATGGAAATTACAAAAATATTCTGGGAAAACTCTTTCACTGATTCTTTTTCTTTATTTCGGTTTCAACCTCAAATTTATGCTTAATCAAAGCAGTATGTGCGCCTAGCATAAAATACATAGCAAAAGCAAATTCATTGTTAGTATACAAGAATATAATTGACTCACTCATTTCGTTCTCTCCATCCGGATGTGTGGTATGCTCTGAACTGGATCCTCCTTCCTCCGTTTCTTCTTTGTCTAGAATCTAATAAAATCATTTTGCCAATAATCAATATCGCCTGTCATTATGCAGCCAATGATGGTTGGCTCCAAATATTGTGTTTCAAAAGTAATTGTTTTTATGTTTGTTCATTTGTAATATTAAGTAACCAGTAGATATAAAAAAAACTATAACGCATTTTCTTCTTTCCATTCCTTGAGAGCAAAGATTCCATCTTATTAAATCAAATTATACAGTCCGCGCGCGAACTAGAGATATCGCGAGTAGGATACTTCACACCTCGCTCTCGAGTATGTGTATAATATATATATAGGGATGCAATAGATATTTACACAAACACGAGCAATAGAAAAGACATAGTAAATAAATTTAATATCTACTTTCCTCTTTTTGAGGAACACGTTTTGAATAGCTTAATGTGATTGTTTTGGTTTAATCAATAAATTAGGAGTTCGCCTTTTATTAGGTCTACATACTAACAATTAAGTTACAATCATGTCGAGTATTTGTTGTATGTTGTAAATCTGTTGGTTTGATTATATAAATACATATATCTAATCATTACATTTATTTTGTGATACAAATTTTTTTTATTTATTAAACTTGTCTTTACATATAATTATTTAATATTGAAGTTATATCGATAAAATCACTGGCGCTCTGAGTTCGCGAGAGGACTATAGTCTCAGTAGTAAAGTCAATAACGGTTCCTTTAGCAACAATCTATTTGAATGATGAAATGAAATGCAAATGATCACCAATGGATAATAATTTTTAGAAAATTTCTATGTCTCTATCAAACTTCTATACTCGTATATTACAACTTCTGAGAGAGAGAGCGTATCAGCTAATTGTAATTATGTGAATTAGATTAAATACATATTAGTACACTGTGACTACTTCCCGGCAATATTCCAAGAATAATATCTAATCAATTATACTTACATCAGTATTGATATATTCAAATATTAACAATTTCCAATAAACAGGCGATTTACTTTTTTAGTGAGGTCGTGCAGTATCGCCTCGGCCTGGCTGGTGAAATGCATTTCCTTGTTGTGTAACCAATGTAGTATGAACCGTCCGCCGCCGGCGAGGGACGGCACTAAAGGAATGTCTGTTTCCGCATTTATCGACGCTGCTAAATGGAAATGTAGACCTGCAAAAGACAATTTGTGTTATGGCAAAAGACGGTAAAGAAAACAGAAGTAATGCTGTTGTTTAGTGATTAAGACATGGTCGTTTAATATTTAAGAGACTTGCATATCATACCCTTGATCGAACCAATTAAATTTGAATACGAGATTGGCTCGCTAAGCGTATTTCACCGCCTTTACCACGGTGAGTGCTCTGAAGAACTGATTTTCCTTATCCCACCCTCTCCCTTCCGTCATAGAACCATACATGCAGGCTTGCGATGTCATTATTCCACTGTTGAGAACATTTCATTGCGTACTAAAAAGTTTGGCAACTCCTATCTCTGTCGTACCGTTAACAAGTGGAACGCCTTGCCTGGGCATGTGTTTCCTCATTCCTACAATATGGGATCCTTCAAACAAAGCGGGAAGAAACGCCTTGTGGGCTGGCAACAAAAGAGTATAGTATCCTGTGAGTTGACGCTACCATAGCGTCAACTCACAGGATACTATACTCTTTTGTCAGTTGCCGCTGCGATTTGGGCTCCTCTTTTCGTTTACCATCAGGCGAAGCAAAGCGAGTATGCTGAGTTGACATAAAAAAACAAAACCCACCGCGATACTAACATTACTTGGATTCTATAAAGTGTGCTAGGTAGTTAAATATATATCTATACCGACGTATAGATTAAACTTAAGTACTCTAATCATGCATCAGTCTTTTTTGGAAATACCCATGGGAACGTGTACGAAGTTAACAGATTATTCAAGATATAGTAGAGTATACATACATAAGTAAACACTTGTTTTCTTGTCGTCGTATAGTAGAGTGTAATCATCCATTTCTATGTAACACCAAAATGCATAATGGTACTGCACTGTGTCCATTTTATTATGCAACTTTTGACAGATCGTTCCATCTCTTTCAGATTGTATGAGATGCGCAACACATGATAGTTATCTGTCTCACTCATCTGATAAAACTTGAATTATAAAATGGGCAGAGCATAGTTCAAACGCGCTGACATAAGAAAATATTAGCATACCTCCAGTATAGGAACTAGCGTGGTATGGATTATGGAAGTCGTGAGCACTGTAAGTGGAAGGCAAAGTTGGTATTGGCGCCCCTGGCTGCTTCGAAGACTGGGCGTTCCGTCGTATATGGAAACACGTTCTGAAATAATGATATTGTTTGATGAATGATATTGATTGATCGCACGTTTACAATACAAAAAGTAAAAAGGTAGTCATATCTAACCATAGCTTCTGCCCGCGGCTTCGCACGCCTCGGGATCATATTATCGCAACAATAATCGGTTTATTTTCGTCTCCAGGAGCCAATCTACCTCTGCACTAAATTTCATAACGAACAGTAAATGTACCAGCCATTAGTGGTGGAACAGACAGACAGAGATACAACAAAGTTGTTTTTACACTTAACATATTAATATTGTGCTTACTAATCATTTGCGTTTAGACTCACTTCATGTGTTTGAGCCGCTGCATGAAGCGGTGTTTGTGGCGGTGTGTGGCGCGCTGGCGGCGTGGCGGTGAGCGCGCGTGCGCCGGGACCACGCCGCCGCCCCACTCGTCGTCGGGCAGCAGCGTCTCGGCCCACACGCGACAAATGTTGTCCACACATGACGTCACCAGCACGTTGCCTACGCTGCCTCTGAATAAACACATATAGTTAGCTAACAAATTCTAAATATCTTCAGCTGGGCAGGCTTGCCCGATGAAAGTTCAACTAACTTATTAAGTCCCCTTACTAATTAATCTATGGCGAATTGCGATTTAAAAAAGGCATGAAGAGGTTTTTACAGGCTCGGCAAAGCGCGAATGATGACAAACATATATAGATTATATAATTAAAAATCAGCCGGACCGCATACTAGTTTCTCATATCAATGATATTAAGAAGAGACATCTGACTCGTCAGCCATGACCGAAGCTCCTCACTTGTGACAAAAAAATCTAATCTCTTATTATGCTGACTGCCGTGTATGCAATGACCAAAATGCCCGCACAGCAATAAGGTCATAATCTCATTCCAATTTTTTATTCATTTTCTAATACACAACAGGCATTGCCCCACGAAGATCGTTCAGCGCTACCATACTTATATATGCTCTTGTACCTTCGCCTAAGACCAAGGAAGAGAAAAAAACATGTGACACACTAATACATTACTACGTTATAATTACTTGGGCATATATTTGCTGGTTTTCCGCCATGAGAGATGTGTGACGGCCCGGGGATGTGCTACGTAGATGAATGTGTAGTTCAATTCAGGGGGCGAATGATCCCCATGGGCCTGGACCAATACTGTAACAAACAAACAATAGACCTTACTATCAGGGATTAAACTAACAGAGTATTCTTACAATGAAACCGATTCCCGAACAAGACTAACATTTTGTATGCATGAACATGTCTTCGTATGGGTGTTTTTATGTATAAAGTATTTCAAAAAAAAAGGTATTCGCATATGTTTTTAAATTATCTAGTACCCGTAGCGAAAGCTCTGTGTAGTTTGGGACTAAACGCCGCTGTGTAATTTGTCCGACAATATTAAGTTATTTAAATAATAATGACAATTCAGTTTATACAGAAATAGGAAAATGTAATTAATTCTATTTCCTTCTTTTCACAGATTTACAGCTAAATTAAAGCACAGTGACATAAAGAGGTAGTTCAAATGGCGTTTCAATATCATTTGATGGGGCGTATTCAATTTAATTATTTTTTATTTATTTCATTTAATGAAAAACTGATGATTAATAGTTAAAATGGAAAACCTCAAAAAACTGAGTAAAGGTAAATGTGAAAATTATGAATAAAAATGCCAAATCTGTTCTAACAAATGTGCCACTGCGTTATTGATAATAATTGTGTCTTTCTATCTATAACTTCATTCCAAATACCTTGCGGGATTAAAAAATATTTAATTTGTGTATTTAAAGTTGGTAAATAACACGTATTTTTTCAAGTAAGAATAATTGTTACATTAACTGTGATCATGGTATTGCTATTTAACGAATAAAACAACTTTCTGTTTAATTGTGTTAATTCATTTATTTACCTAATAAAAAACGCAAGATGTTGAATATCTCGTGCTGCATCTTGTTTCTTAATTTAAGTACAAAGATTTGCATGTACTTATTTTGATTGAAATTATATACTTTAGTAATGTAACCTATTTCCATTTATACATATTTATATATTAAATAATAACGCATGAGTGACTGGCGTTGCAAATGTCCATAGGCTACGGAGACTGTTTACCATCAGGCAGGCCCTATGCTTGTTTATTATTATTGTTAGTGGTATATTATATATTAGTAGTCAGGTTTACATATGGTGTCGATTAGAACCATTACTCCAGAAGTCACTACCAGTAGGGCAGTAACAAAATTATCTACTCCATACTACACAGCAAAATTTATTCAATGCAAAGAATACCTTATTGAAACAAACTACAGTCGACTCTCCTTAATTCAAACCTGCGATAATTCGAACCTCTCTATAATTCAAAGTTATCACGAGTTCCCTCAGAATACAGAATAAACCAGAAGCCGCAAACACGCCCAAAACTGAAGCCATACAAACTACTCTCAATGAGAGTAGTTTGACATTTGGACGACTAGTATATATTTGGCCACCGTGTCTATTACGCGTAAAAAATTCTCGATAGTTTTTATTAAATAATGCCGTCTTGTGCGGTTCCCACCTGCAAGAATGCAGTTAGAAGCATAAAAAAACAAGATGGGATCACATTTCATGTGTAACTAGCGCATTTACATCTCATTTTATTTAAATAATGAATTTCTTTTACTCGTTGATAGTGGTAAACAATTTGGGCGAGTCCATTTTGTTCATGTTGCCAGTTTTACTAGTTTCTTTTCCCTACTTTTTTATAAAGTTGACATTGATGAAATAAATAATAAATGCATGTTAGGTAATAAAATGGTTTGATTAATATAAAATATGTAAATACATTTATTTAATTTTAAGGTATTTACGATATGAGCCTATGTTTACATTATTTGAGATCTTTTAATATAAATATTGCCTGAAATAAATAATAATTATTGACTTAATACTCGTAATAATGATTGAAATACTAAACTAATGTTTTTGGTATATAGTCTGCATATGTGAAATTGTGTAAATAGTAGTTTTTTTTACAAAAATGTTTTGTGTAAAACTATTCTAATTATTATATATGGAATTTCAGTTTCACACTGATGAAATTATAAAAGCAAAGAGCAAGACTTCTTCATTTGTCGAAACGTAAAAATGAATATTGATTACCTTAGAATCAAAACGGTAATATTATTAGTACAACAAAATGTACCTAAGTAAAGACATATTTTTTGTAAATTACTTGTGTTTTATTTTACTAAAGCATTTTTTTATGCATAACAGTATATTAATATAACATCTTTTATATTAATAAAACACTTTTAATTTACCCTAAAAGAGGCGAACTCTCACTAAGCTAGCAATACTGTACGGGTGGAAAGACGGCATGTATTATAGGCTGTAGGCTCCTTCTGGTTTATTCTGTATTCTGAGCGAGTTCCCTACCAAATCTCTTTATAATTCGAACTAAATCAATACATTTTTATGCACTTGGTAATTCGAACGAAAAAATCATTGCTATATAACAAAACGACGCGTTAATTCGAACTCATAGGCGTCCAACACTCGACAATTCAAAGTTGCAGAGAGAAAGAGGCGGAAAGATTGTAAGTACATTTTGCGACAGGTTCAAACTTGTATCAACGTACACGAGCCTTTGTTTTTGTTATGAGTTTGACTATTTGACACACACTTCTCACGAATGGGTTTGTTTAGTTATCATTCAGTTACTGTTACTCTTTCGTTGGTATACAGATTAAAAGTTTGTCTTAGTTATGAGCCCTAGAAACTCAGAATACAGAATAAACCAGAAACCGCAAACACGCCCAAAACTGAAGCCATACAAACTACTCTCAATGAGAGTAGTTTGACATTTGGACGACTAGTATATATTTGGCCACCGTGTCTGTTACGCGTAAAAATTTCTCGATAGTTTTTTTAAATAATGCCGTCTTGTGCGGTTCTCACCTGCAAGAATGCAGTTAGAAGCATAAAAAAACAAGATGGGATCACATTTCATGCGTAACTAGCGCATTTACATCTCATTTTATTTAAATAATGAATTTCTTTCACTCGTTGATAGTGGTAAACAATTTGGTTGAGTCCATTTTGTTCATGTTGCCAGTTTTACTGGTTTCTTTTCCCTACTTTTTTATAAAGTTGACATTGATGAAATAAATAATAAATGCATGTTGAGTAATTAAAAAATAGTTTGATTAATATAAAATATGTAAATACATTTATTTAATTTTAAGGTATTTACGATATGAGCCTCTGTTTACATTATTTGAGATCTTTTAATATAAATATTGCTTGAAATAAATAATAATTATTGACTTAATAATAATGATTGAACTAAACTAATGTTTTTGGTATATAGTCTGCATATGTGAAATTGTGTAAATAGTAGTTTTTTTACAAAAATGTTTTGTGTAAAACTATTCTAATTATTATATGTGGAATTTCAGTTCCCCACTGATGAAATTATAAAAGTAAAGAGCAAGACTTCTTCATTTGTCGAAACGTAAAAATGTATTGATTACTTCAGAATCAAAACGGCAATATTATTAGTGCAACAAAATGTACCTAAGTAAAGACATATTTTTTGTAAATTATTTGTGTTTTATTTTACTAAAGCATTTTTTTATGCATAACAGTATATTAATATAACATCTTTTATATTAATATAACACTTTTAATTTACCCTAAAAGAGGCGAACTCTCACTAAGCTAGCAATACTGTACGGGTGGGAAGTATGAGGAATGCGGGGGATTGCGAAATGTTTCTGGACACAGCGGACTGCATGTATTAACGGCTGTAGGCTCCTTCTGGTTTATTCTGTATTCTGAGCTTAGAAAGTATAAATGGTTGACGATTGCTGAAAAGAAGAAGTTAATCGAAAAAGTAGAGGAAGGTGAGAAGAAATGAAAAAAAAGTGATGTTGCAAAAGAATTTAAGATTCCTCTGAGTACTCTCTCAACCATAATAAAGCACAAGGAGAAAATTAATGCTGCTCAAACTGCTGGAGTACGGAAAAGAACTACTAAAGGTGAATTTCCTCGTCGAACGTTCGTGATCTCTTTGAAGCAAACCAGTATAACAGAGTTCCTTCGAAAGATTAATTAATTCACATTATGAATACATACATTGTATGTACACGAATGTACCTCTAAACTTTTGACATTGTTATAGAATAGCAGTTAATAAATAATAATTGATCAACACTT
The DNA here is from genome assembly GCA_947507595.1 of Pyralis farinalis. NCBI lineage: Eukaryota > Metazoa > Arthropoda > Insecta > Lepidoptera > Pyralidae > Pyralis > Pyralis farinalis. Next base: position 22,889,337 of record OX382274.1, read on the forward strand.
AATAATTCGAAGTTTTATTTATTTTCTCTCACAAATTTCGAACCACTTGATATTTCAAACACTCGATAATTCGAGTTTCGAATTAACGAGAGTCGACTGTATATATCAATTCGTAAGTATGCATTACGATTATGGATTAAGATGAATTAAAAAGATTAATGTTTGGTATCGCCGATTTATACATACGAAATTGGAGCTAGTAAGCTCGTGGTAACTAAGGCTAGGTCTTCCTCGACTCCTACATCCTCCTACTTTCGACTTGTACACTTAGGTAACATACAATGAGAATATTATTTAGTTAATATATCAAATATCATCCATATAATTTACATTTAGTATATTGTAGTCTATTAGTACTAACATAGTAATGTGAAGAAAAAAAATATCGCCTTCGCATCGATTTGTTTATTTAGTTTTTACCAGAGAGAGACTTTATACAAAAATCGTCTGCGTAGGTACCTCTGTTTCACCTATTTCTACCGCCAAGCAGCTATATTTATATTGCTGTGTTCCGGTTTGAAGGGAGAGATATGGCAGAGAAATTACTGGGTACTGTGACGAAACATCCTTAGGTCACAAGATTGGCAGCGCGCGAGTAACATCCCCGTGGTGTTGCAAGCGTCAATAGGCTGCGGTGACCGCTTGCCGTCTAACGCAGGCTGTATGCTTCTTTGCCAATCTAGTTTCATTAAAAAAAGAAGTAGATCGCCGTACAGTTCACTGTATATATGTATAAAGGTACGTTAAGAGAGGTAGGGCGCATCAAAGCAGCCCGTCTGGGGAAGTACACCTCACAGAAAACCGTAGCCAAAATAACCACTCCTTAGAGGGTTGTTGTGTTCCTGCGTGTGAGTGAGGTCACCAGTAAGCCCCTAAGGAGGTGCTGTATAAGCAGCAGATGAGGCATCGCGCGAGTGATATATGTTACAAGCGTTAATAGGCTACGGTAACTGCTGTACATCAGGTGGACCGTATGCTTGTATGCCTCCCAATGTTGTATAAAAAAGGGTAAATTATTTCATTAAACAGCCAACTCCGAAACACCTTTGAAGGTAATTGGGAGTTGGCTGTTGAATGAAATCATGTATTGTTTACCTTTATTCTGATACCATATTTTGACCAGCCTGTCGTTGATGCCAGATGTGGCGAACAGGACGCCGTCAGGGGAGAACGCCAGGTGATGCGCCGGAGTTGCGGTGTGACATCGCCAAACGCATATCCATCCCTGTAAACAAAATAATTCCTTACCTTGCTTATATATGGAGGAATGGCCTCTTTATCTACGTACCATATTAAACAAGTTGCTAATTGACAAAAAAAAGGACAAATAATAAATATAAAGGCAGTATTTGGGTAGTACTTTATTACTACTCTTTACGCTGTAGGTATTTTTTTTATACCACTAAGGTGGCAATCAAGCATACGCCTGCCTGATGTTAAACAGTCACCGTAGCCTATGGACATTTGCAACACCAGGGGCGTCACTCATGCGTTGGCGACCCTAGGTAATTTTAACCGACTTAATATACGATTCCCGCACAGGACAATTATTTGTACGCATGTAAATCTCTGTTTGTCTTGGCCCTGGTATGTCTTAAGAGCCACCTCCACACACCACACTCAATAAAGCAAGCAAAATATTATCTCCTTCCCATTCCCCCTCCCCCCTTTCCTTCTTGTCCTTCCCAATGTTAAGAACTAGCAGTGCTCTGCGGGCGGGTGACCTGGAGGCCTGAAATACAGGTCTAACCTAGCTTAGGCTCCCGTCCACCTCATTAACCCTGTAAATTGTATATATTTTAATTGTAGAGTGGAAAATAAAATACTTTCTTTCTTTCTTCTTTCTTTCTTAAGAGCTGGAGAGCTGTCGTGTTCCTGAGAGTTGTATCTTTTTGTTAGTTGCCAGACAGTTTAGATAAGTTTTGTCTTTGAAGATGATGATGAGTCACATATAGTCCATTGAAATTAGCATTGGTTACCCTTGGAAAAGTAGAATTATTAGGAGAAACAACTTTCTTTAATTTTACAACTCAATATACCTAAGTTAATACAATAAAAGTCTACCTTATCTTATATATTTATGGCATAGTTTTAATAGAAAAAAAACGAAAACACAATCAAAAATTTGTACTTATGAAACCGATTCAAACCTAGATTCCGATTCTTTTTTCAACATATTTTAAATTTTCCATCAAAATACGAAACAAATCAGACCTGTTTTAGCCAAATTGCCACTATTAAAGATAAATAGTATATAGCGTCAGTGAATTGTCATTATATATGCCTTAATACGTACGCGTTCGAGCAACTATTTACACATTAATGTGACATAAATTTCAATGTCGTTATTGGACGATATATCGCCACTCAAGGCTTCGCATTTAAAACGTGAACTCTTGTATTTACGACCAAAAAAATTGTATCCACAGGTTCGACGGCACGAAAAGATAAATATTTGACTAACGAGCAGTAGTACAAATCAGAAGATGAGACTATGGTCATAGTAGAATAGGTAACCTCAAACAAACGTTCAAAATCGTCGCATTCACACTAATGTCCCGCTTTCTAGGGAGTCAATTTCGGAGTCAAATCAGTTGCAGTTCGTAGAAATGAGTGATCGTTCTACATGTATGCGACATAGACCAAAGCGCCGCTCATTGTTCGCAACCTTGATAGCGACAATTTTAACGAGAGTGTAATTATGACAAAAAGGCCTAAGTGCATATACATTATCTACTGTGCTAAAGTTCTATATTCTACAATGAATATAAGATCTACATCTTTTATAAACCTTTTGTTGTGGTGTCTTTCAGGCCATGTCACCACCACTTCAACCCTTACTCATCCCACTGCAGTGATACGGACCTAACTTCAACCGAAGGAGTTTATAGCATACTCCACCACGCTGCTCAAATGCGGATTGGCGGAGGCCGGTGTTTTCAAGTTACACGATGACCGCTGACTTAACTACTGTCGTCTACCGACAGCAGCCGCGACCAATGACTTAACGTGCCCTCCCACGGAGAAGCACGAGATAGATAACCCATCCATAGATAGGATATGCAACGATGCCATCGAGCTCGCATTAGGCCATGTGCTGACGCCTAAATGAGGTAATCTAAAATAACGAATGTTTACTCACAGAGATCTCATTTAAGCAAGTATATACAAATACAGGTAAAGAAAAAAAAAATGGTGGCCGTCACGGGACGCCCAGCAGATGTGAAACATCTTAGTGAATACACATATTTCCAAAAATGTAAGACGTGTCTAAGTGCCCGCGAGGGCCCAATGGCAAATAAAGAAACTTTATCTTATCTTTATACAAATTTTTAATAAGTGATAATCAAAATCATGTGATAGATATAGTTAACAGCTCATGAAGAGAAGCAAAGGAGTGCCTAGTATGCACACACGCAAGGGAGTCGAGAGTGGCGGCGTAGGCATGACGATATGAGAGTCATGCCATTGCCGTCACGGCATAGGGTTCGATTTTACTGAGGCGCGCCATTAGATGTTTCCCATTAAAAATATGTTGATATCAATTGACCATTCCTCATACAGCTTATCTGCGGTGGCACGTTATCGTTGCGTAAAAGATTCACTTACAGGTTCGTCCTCGTCAGGTTGTTTTGGTTTGTCGTCCTTGTCACCGCCGATTTGGAATGTCACTCCGGAACTTGCTAAAAATATATGACACTATTAAGCTTCATATCTTAATGATAATGTGATTGATATATAACGTAATAAAAACACAGTACAATACTGCAAAAATATTAGGTTAGGTATTCAGTGAAGGGGGAAAATATGTTGTCATAAATAACAATTCGCTTCTTTGCTTTATAAAACCTGCTATTATGCTATAATCTCCTAGCAAAATCTCGACAGTTCAGACAGACAGACAGACTAGACTCGACAGGAAGTTCTTAGGACAACCCTAACGTGTAAAGCACCTTGAATGACACAGTATGTGATCAATGAGTAAGTCTCCATTATTTGTGTTCATGAACATGTCTGTTTGTCGTGCTCTGGGTATTTTTAAGACAGGTAGGGCGCGTAAAAGCAGTCCGTCTGGGGAAGTACCTCCACCTCACAGAAAAATTGTAGCCAAATTACAACTCCGAGGATTATTGTGTTCCTGCGTGTGAGTGAGGTTACCAATAAGTTCCTATGGAGTTGGCAGAGGTGGCATCGCGCGAGTGATACTTAAAGTATTGCAAGCGTGTATAGGCTATATGCCCGACGTTGTATTAAAAAAAAGTATTACACAGCGATGACAAAAATCGTAAAAATGGAAGGAGATAACAATACACTGCTAGTTACATCAAACGTCAACACAAATCCCCGCCACATTATATTCACATTGTTGGAATTTAGTACACCGAATAATCTATAGAATATCGTAATTACATTTTACAGTTGCCCCGTATTTTTTACGTGGTACAGTCCTCGCTCGTAGTCAGTTTTGACGAGCTCGGTGGCGCGTGGTTAATAACGCAACATTATCACCGATGCTCGTGGCTTCGATTCCCACAAGTGGGATAGTTCGTCGTAAAAACTTGGTGTAATTACAACTTAATTTTGTGTGTAACGCGATATACTTAGCCAATAAATAGGTATTTTATGGTTATATAGTCACCAAACTGTTGCAGCCTTTTAAGAGAAACATGAACTATAAACTCTTGAAAGACTCAATATCATATTTGCTTAGATACACCGTTGTTGGAAGCTGAGTCTACAATTTTTCACCTTACGTGGAAGAAAATGCCTTAAAAAGCGCATTAGTTCGCCAATTATCCAGATATTACGAATGGAATATTAATTTATTACAAGTGATAGTTGAACTCGGGAGGTCGTATTAAATCGGACGCTCCCAGTAATATAGCTCGTAAAACACAGAGAGGCTATAACTCATCGCATAAACAACTGAGTCGGCGACGATTTGAACTACTGCGAACGTTGTACGCAGTCACATGAAGTTAGCAAGTACTATTATGGAGCTAGCATGTTATTGAATGAAATTCAGTCTACGACAATGGAAAACTTGTCCAAGACACGACTCAATTTCAGACATAAAAGTAGTAGTAAAAAAACACAAGTTTGGTTCAGTATTCGTGGACATAAATATTGACCGATGTATCGTGCTACTAGAGTACTGTCCATCATGTCAATGTGAATCAAACATGTCAATGTTAGGCACATTAGGCATGTTGTTGATATGCACTGGACAAAGTGAATAATAAAATTAAGAATCTTTTTAAAGTTAGATCCTTTTTGGATGTTATCTATCTAGAAAAGAATAACAGTTTTTGTGCCACATTAGAATTATCATTATTTATGACATTGCACATAGACTTTCGTTTAATAAATCGTTCAACAAGAATCATTTTTGCCATCTTTCCAATGGTATACATATATATCTTAAATCTGTGAAGCCATTGATATGGACACGAATCAGTATTTAAGTCATTTACATAAATTTTAATTGATTATAATTTATTTGAAAGAGCTATGATTATAACATATAAAATATCTAAACATTGCAGGATGAAAAGTTTGCACATGAATAATTGTTTGAAATAGTCATGTAGTGTTGTAGACTTTGTATTAATTACAAAATGTCGTGTGAAGAAACCGTTTTGTAATAAGGAAAACTACGTTATTCTTCCGATTAATTACAGAGCAGTTACTATTTCAAACTATATTAGTCTTGAAGCGCAGTCGGGAAATATTCATCAACATTTTAGATATGACTTGATAATAACAATAAAACGTAACGTTGTATCATGTGACTGGAACGACAATGGCACTATTACAGTAGATACACTTGCACTACACAGCACCATACTCCGTTCTCGATAGCCAGATAATGTCGGCGCCCACTATCAATAGCACAATGGATAATAAATATAAATCTGTTCAGGCACACTTATCTGATAGTATGATAACACAGACAAACATTACACCGTGCTCATAATCGATAAAAGCTATCTTTCTCATATCCTTGACCTCTGTATAATAAAAAATAGAATTCATTAACATCTCGCGTGTCATATTATAATTTTAAATTGCTCGTATTATCCTTGAATAGGTACGTGCGACGAAAATTATTATCGATCGAAAAATTTCTAGTTTAACGTAATTTGCCTGTAACTATGTGGTAATATTACAGTTAAATATTTAATCATGAGGATAACCTGGTAAAATTTTGATGATAATTACGAAGGTAGACGCAAATAAATAATAAATGTTGTGTAAAAGTTTGAAGCTATCAAGCTAAACGTGAATAACCAGATGTTGCATCAACATTTTTATGGCAGAATAATAAATGTCACTAATATAAAATGCGACACTACGCTCCGTGCAAGATGGCGGAACAATTTTTGATTGAAGTAACCAAATGGCTTCCTGGCTCGCCCGCAAGTGTTATCTATTTCATTCATTTGAAATAATTTAATTGTAAAATTAACAATATGTTATGACTCGTAAAAATAGCAAGTCCTTAAGAACTTTATGTAGTGACTGCGTTACTCTTATGTTTTTTAAATGCATACTAAGATGGAACACAAGTGTACGGCATGGCAAAGGATACACACATTCGGACGAGTTGTTTCTAGTGATTGGCATAACTTAATGGATAGAAGTACTTTATTTTTAGCATTATAGGTACTTACGTTGACTATCCTCTTGATAAAGAGACGCTTGATGCCAAAGTTGCAATATTTTCCCTCCAGTGAGTAACCGCGTTCCTTCAAGGTTCCATGATAGGGCCGTAATCGGCCCGTCGGCCACCAATTTTCCGGTTTGCACCCACCGATACTCCAGACCCTGAAAATAACATTCACATGACTACTGCATTGGATAATAAACCTAAGATGGATGTAGACCATAGAGCTGAATGTTGCGCGACAAGTTTAGTCAATTGGTCGGTAGCACTCGGTGAGCAATGATTTTGCGGTACTATGCGAGAATTGAAGATGATTATTGCATTGAATGTAGTCGCGCTTTGTAATGTTTTCATTTAGTCGTCCATTTACAAGTTAAAACGAGATTTGCTGCAGATAGAGGAAGAGCGCACGAGACGAAGTTGTAGAGGAAGTTCAGATATATAAAAAAAAGAGAAGGATAATTAAGATAAGCAATATAGTCCTTTTAATAACATTTTTCACAGAGGAATGTTTGAAAATCCTCTCGAACTGGTCACTCCCAGCCGACATGGAGCTGATGAATTGTATAATTTCCAATTATTAAACTGAGTGATTTGGACTGTGCATTGATATCTCACATAATCTAGTAGTCTAGTGGATGTCAGTTTCTTCTTATACATAGTTCTTCTTTCTCAATTTCTTCTAATGTATATTATATATCGAACATTACGTTCACGAAATAAATATTATCATTCATATTTACATACATACATACATATAATCGTAGCGAAGTCCCATTTCTTTCCTTCGAACTTCGTTTTGTTATAAGTGCGTACCACGTGCAGATCCGAAATACATAAAAATGTTCCCCTCGCATCCGAGTTACTTTGATGCACTCTACTTCTATTAGTTCAGCTTAATGATTACTTAAAACTGGAAAAATCTAAACTGCACGCGGGTGATCCGCCAAACAATAGTTACATACTACATGTATATGTACATACAACTACGTGTATAGCCTGTCTGTTATGCTTTCACTGCTCCACTGATAGACAGATTTTGATGTAAAGATAAGACAAGCATATTTGTCTTCATAATACAGCTAAGACGTAGTTTCATTCCACAGCCTCGCACACAGAATTCCATTGAGACCTTGCCCTGTAACTGTATCAGAAGTTCTTTGCCGATCGATGGTGATGCTGCGATTGGATCTAGTTGAAGAATTATAATACATTACGAGCCCGTTGGCGGAGTGGTTGGCAATGTTCCTTTAACACCAGGCTTGTGAATTCGATTCCCACACAGTACAAATACCTGTGTGCGTAAACATATCTTGGTCTATTTTAAAGTGAAGTAGGGAGCATCAAAGCAGCCCGGCTGGGGAAGTACCTACCCCCACCTGGCAGAAAACCACAGCAAAATAACAACTCCTTGGAGGGTCGGTGTGCCTGCGAGTAAGGTTACAGTAAGCTCCTAAGGAGTTGTTGTGACGCGAATAATTATTTCTCTATTGCAAGCACTAATAGGCTGTTGTAAGCCATTTACATCAGGTGGACTTTAAGGCCTGCGTAAAATCATACGTTGTATAAAAAAAATCTTTGTCACATTTATAATGAATGAATGAATTTTATTTGTATAGGAGCCGAGGAAGACTAACCTACCTTGACCGAATTGGTCGTGTTTTATCAGGTGATGTCAGGAGCCCTAGGAACCGGCGAGCGTGCATGAGAAGAGCTATGAATGGTAGAGAAGCCAGTGAAGTGTGTAAGGACCGCGTTTTATGGTACTCGTTTTCTCTGTCCCTACCCCGCAAGGGACCTGGCGTGAAAATATACAAACATACATACGCCATTGATTACAAACATAATAGACTATACATACAATAGTAATCTACTCGTCAGTACGCCAGGCCAGCAGACAGTGTTAAATAATAAGCTAGAATAAACGTCACCAATTAAACAGAAAATATCTAATTGGCTGTAGTTGACAACAACGTAAATTTAGTACTAATTACACAGACGCATGTGTATTAATACGATGGGTGTGTGCGAGTATATTATGTACCAATAACCTCACGTATGTATATGGGTAATTCAGATAATTAGTTCACTAGCCCGCCTGTCTATGACTTCAATAAACATTACTTATTTTCACTCATTACTAATATGAGCTTACGATTATGTATTATGATTACTACACTTGCCTTGTAATTTTTAATTACAGTCCTAACAATATGACAGCCGATTATTCCCTCAAAACATCAGAGGTCAAAATTTGCATGAAAATCGATTAAAGACTAAATCGATTTTATTTAAAAATATTTAAAGATTAAATTACTTATTTTCACTCATTAATCTCATTACTAACGTCAACTTACGATTATTTAATCTGCCTAAATTTGCTTCAATATCTATTAAAGTCAGTGTTACAAGGTCGTAAAAATGTATGAAAATCATAATCACCATATCACATTGACGAGGAAAATAATCTTTCGAATAAAGATAATTTTCCACGTAAATGTGAAAAATTATCTTCTATTCGAAATGAGGATATCGAGCTGAATGAAGCTGTGTCTAGTGAAATGTATTTCAATTTTATTCGCATTGACGCGGTAAGCAATATACGTAACGAAATCGAAATCTTTTCAATACAATTTCAATCCATTCAAATTACTATTTCGGGTCAAAACGATTTCTTATTCTTAATTCCTAGAATTACACCATTTTGACTCGAAATATTCTCGAGAGCTTGTAGGCTGGTGAAATTTTCCGACGTGTATATTTATGTAAATTGTAAACATTAAGTAATTTTAACGATTGTGGGTTTTTAAATGGGTGGATTTAATTTAAAATTTATATAATGAAACACATGATTTTAAAATTGTAAAATTCACTATCGCATGACGGGTTGTATTGAAACTTCAGAATATTGTTTAAAACCCCTTCCGGTGTGTTATTCAGCAGAATTTCTGAAACTAGAATCTAGAATTAAGAATATTTTGCAACGATCCTAAACTCAAGACTTGTGCTGTATGGGCATAGACTATTTGCCAGTACCCCACTGGACTATAAATAAGTGAGAAGTTACCGTGCCAATATGAATATCGCTAGCTAAGCTATTGAAAATCGAATATTTTTATAAAATATGCCGTCAATGATAACACTCGTACATAAATAAAAACAATCATTACAGCCTCAAGAAAGCTCGGAGTCCTGAACAGGGTGCGCCGGTTCTTCACGCCGGACCAACTTTGTCTGCTTTATAAGACACAAGTTCGGGCCTGCGTGGAGTATTGCTCGCATCTCTGGGACGGCTCCGCACAGTATCTTCTTGAGGCTCTCGATAGGTTACAGCGACGGGCTATCCGCATAATTGACGACGAAGATGTCACCAAAAGCCTAGAACCTCTTCAACTCCGTAGGGACATAGGCTCTCTAAGCGTATTTTACCGCCTTTACCATGGCGAGTGCTCTGAAGAACTGTTTTCCCTTATCCCACCCTCACCCTTCCGTCATAGAACCACACGTGCGGGCTTGCGATGTCATAGTTCCACGGTTGAGAATATCTCTTCGCGTACCAAAAAGTTCGGCAACTCCTATCTTTGTCGTACCATCAAAAAGTGGAACGCCTTGCCTGCACATGTGTTCCCTCCTTCCTACAATATGGGATCCTTCAAACGAAGCGTGAAGAAGCATTTTGCGGGTCAGCATGGCAGCGTCAACTGACAGGATGCGGGATGTAGTATGCTGTCAGTTGCAGTTGCGATTTGGGCTCCTCTTTTGCTTACCATCAGGCAAAGAGGGGCCACTATGCTGAACTAATATAAAAAAAAAAAAAAAAATACTTTATATTTATATATGTGTACTTACAATTTCTCATAACGTACTAAGTACTCGGGTATTATGATAATGTTTTAAAAAATTTGGCGCGTAATTAACCTTGAAGGGAAATTATTTATGTTCGGGGATTCCCGTAATTATGTGTAGCGTTGTAATGTTAAGTTAAAACATAAATCAGTAGTACCGAAAGCCGGTTTTTGTTCTTTAGAGATCGATGCCCAGAGATGACCTAAATCGCGGTATTACCGGTTCAACGTCTAAGCTGTAAATGGGCCAGCCATTCATCCTCCGTTACTTCAAAGAACATTAATTAATACAATGTTAGCACCACTTTACTGTAATACTGTTTTATTGTACGTAGCTATAGACATCCAAGTGTGTATACCAGGATGTCAATTAAGAATAGTTATTTAGAGAATGTATTGTAATTATTACTGAACTTACAACATCAAGATACCACGCTAGCATTCACTTACTTGCATATCACATGCAGCTGTGATAAAGCCATAAACATATTTCTATCATTCCGGGGAAGTCATTTATATGACAGTTCATACAAGTATATGAACAGTATCGCAGTTATAAAATTGAGTCATTGAATGGGTTCGAACCCCAAAAGTATATACAGAAACTATTATAGCATCACATCATTTTCGTCTGTCTATTCTTCAGAACTGTCAAGCTGAACATATAATCAATTCTATGTCAATCTCAATAAGATAACATTCTTTGCTACAATTTGCTCGCTAAGAGAGTCGCAGAGTGTCTAGCCTCTAGTTAGAGCTAAGTTACTTTCGGGAAGTTATCGAAAGTACACTAGTAGAGTAGGACGTACCTATATCATTCACATTTGACATAAGGTAACAAAACGTGCAGCTATCTAAAATAGAATAGTAAATAACCAATTTACGAACGTACGAAACGTACGAATGACGTTGTTACGAAATATAGTTACTGCGAAGAACGCTAATGTGAAACATATCCATAGAAAAAAAAAAATATATGAAATGTTTTTGGCACAGGCGAACGTCGCAGTAATGATAGTCCAAACCACATTTGGATGCTCGTCGCACTTTTGGGTGTGGAGATTAAACTATGACTTCATATATAATATGCCAATTCATATATTTTATGTTCTATTATATTAGTGTTTCCAATGCACAACTGAAATGATCATTAGTGTCGAAGAAGTTACAAGAAAAAATTCACAATACAGATTTTTTTCGATCTACAATTAGATGAAACAATATCGAAACCGAGAAAGAACTACCTCGATTCGCTGAAGAGTATGGACACTTATGTGCGAAAAAGTTTGTTTCAAAATATCGATACTGCAACGCTATTGCTATAAATATTCTATAGATAAAATAAATTGACAGGAATGCTTTTTGTACTGTGGCGTGCTCGGTTGGCTCTAGTGAGGGCCAAGTGTCTTTCGGCTATCGTAAGTTAGTACTGAAGGACGTATCGATTGGAGCAAAATGTAATTGCAAAAAGTCAACGAACAGTACAAAAAAAATTACAAACGTACGACACGTACGAAGACTTTGTTTCTAAATACCGGTACTGCAAAGAATGCTAATATGAAACATATTTCATAAAAAAGGACATGTTAGGACGAGCTAGTTTGGCTTAGTCGTGAAAGACGCGACTTTGACACCAACGCTCGTGGGTTCGATTCCCACGCAAGACAAACATTTGTGTGCATAAACATGTCTGTTTGTCTTGATCTGGATGTTTCAAGAGAGGTAGGGCGGATCAAAGCAGCCCGTCTGGGGAAGTACCTCGATCTCACAGACAACCGCAGCCAAATAACAACTCTCTAGAGGGTCGTTGTGTTCCCGTGTGTGAGTGAGGTCACCAGTAAGCTCCTAAGGAGTTGCTATGTAAGCAGCAGAGGAGGTATCGCGCGAGTGATATATGTTACAAGCGTTAATAGGCTACGGTAACTGCTTTACATCAGGTGGACCGTATGCTTGTATGCCTCCCGACGTTGTATAAAAAAAAAAGTATATTTTCACACTAACGATCGTCGCAGCAAGGAAAGTTTAAATCGCAGTTCGTCACATGCTTGTGAGTTGTAAACTGAGTGCTGAACCTCGTCAGGTACGAGGGTCTCTAATATGCCAATTCATATGAATTACCACTATGAATATTAAAGAAGCGAGTGAGATGTCTAATGATCGAGTCACGTGGCGCTCAGCACTTCTGGCTACTCCGCGAGGGACTTGGCATGATGTTATAGATAGATCGAAATCACCAGGAGGAGAAGGTCAAGCTGGCGTCTAAAAAACTTGGTGTGCTCAACAGAGCAAAGTAGTACGTAGAAATGTTTGATATACAAATTACACCAGCATTTTTAATATACAGCAGATTGTTTGGAAGGTTCTGCGAAAGAGCTGTAGGGTAAAGCAATATTTCTCACTCGACAACAAGCCCACCTGATGTAAAGCAACTATTAGTTGCGAAGAAATTACTAGACTTGACAATATATATTTTTTTAAACTTCTTGATGATTCTTAGCCTACGGTAACCACTTTGTATAGGTAGTTAGCCCTTATGGTTTATCCCTCCCAAGGTTGTATATAAAAAAATCAACCCCTACTCATATCACTGCGAGGTCCAGTGGGCCAATTCTGCTAAATAACTGGAACTGCACGTTTACGCCTGTCACTTGAGTCGTGCAGGAATAGTGCAGTGCCGATAGGTGTATTCTACTAAAATTTCCTGCACTGTAACTGCGTGTATGCTGCACTGCAACTACCCTGCAACTGTGCGTATCCTGCAAATAAACTACTTAAAACCTGAAATGTTGCCATATTTCAATGTAATAAAACTGAATTTTTATTTAATGTTGACTCCTATAGTTTCACTATTGACCTTGGTTGCCGGAGTGGAGGTATTTCTAACCGAAAAGAAGCTTTACTTAATTATATTTATCCACAAACATCTCCCAAAACAAAGCAAATATAATTCATCGCCTCAGAATATTAATTTCACTTCGCAAAAGTCGCTCAAGAGTAACGTTAACAAAACTGCAAGTAAACTCCTTCAAAACGTCTGTCACCGGTATACAAATATCAAAACAATTTATCAGAATACGATTATATTGCAGGAAACGTGCAGTTGCAGTGCAGGTTTTTTAACAGAATAGCGATTCATTTACTGCTACATTCCTGCAACGTCGCTGCTGTCAGATCGTTTAACAGAATACCGAAACGTCAAAATGTACGCATTTTGACACACGCCGCGCTGCAGTGCAGTTGCAGTTTTTAGTAGAATCGGCCCACAGGTCTCTCTTTAATCGATGGGGTTTAAAGCATACTCCGACATGCTCAACTGCGGATTGGCCGAGGCCACTATTTTTAAGCCGTCCGAAGGCCACTAGCTCAGCTTAACGACCGTTCTCTATCGACCACAGCCGGAAAAGACGGCTTAACGTGTCCTCCGAAGCTCTGAATAAAAAACCCATCCATAGACAGGCTGCTGTAGATGTTCCGTAACATGCATGCTCGATTAGAGTGACTTGCGCAACGAGCCAACGAGCATCGGTTCTTTTCAAGAAATAACTGTCCCGTTTGTTGTGTGTTGACCATATATACTTATAGAATACAGAAAAAATACATTCTAGAATCTTTAATGAAAAATAAAACCTTTGATAGTATGACGAAGGGAAGTTTTTTCATTGCAGATATGTGTGCTTGAAATTTACATTAGGTAATAAAAATAACTTACATGTGTAGTAGCAGCTGAATGTATCAATGGTGTTGGTTCAAATATGCACACTTCAGCTCCGTAGGCAGCTGCTATCTTCCCCGTGTCTGTGCTGCAGTCCAAAGAACCAATACGGACATAACCGTGGATGGCGCCGGGTATAATCTGAACCCGTTCGAAGTTGGATGCCAATATCACTATGTTACATCCCGCAGCATAAGCCTGAAATCAAATTTAATTATTAATTCTGACGAAAACGATTTTTCTCCATTTTATTATATATAATAGTCTAGAAGAAGATTCTTCCTAGCGTTATCCTGTTTCCTAATCAATTAGGTTTGGCGGAGTCCGCAACTTAAGCCGATGGATTTGGCGAAGACACTGCTTCTTACATGGAGCGACTGCCGTCAGACCTCCACAACTCAGAGGGAAAATCAGACCTTTTCATAGGTTAGGTCGCACGTCTAGCGAAATATTTCTTGAACGTGCTGGGTTTCCTCGCGATGTTTTCCTTTACCACCGAGCAAGTGATAATTACAAATATGTACATAAATCCTAAATCACGAATTTAGTGGTACATGCCATAATTCTATAATATAGGTATAATAATGAGGTGTATAAAGACCGAGTCATGTGGCGCTTGTTTCTCTCTGTCGACCTTCACAGAAAATTAATCTATCTCATTAAACAGCATTCAGACGAACTGATGTGTAGCGACGAGTACAGCCTATAGACAATTGTTATAACAACAAGTATCGCTCGTGCCTTATCACCCCTGCTGCTAATCTGCACGTCCGAAAAGCTTGCTGGTGACCTCACTCAGAAAACACGACAACAATCCAAGTAATTGTCACGAGGCTTACAAGCATACAGTCCACCTGATGAGTACAATACACTAAGGCCTCTTGTACACGCTAAGAAAAGTCGCCGTGACTGCTGCAGACAGGACAGATTCATCGTGTAAACGCCAAGAATCTTGTCGGACCTAGACAAGAAAACTTGTCGTGTCTGCTGCAGACAAGACAAATATGAACGTGTAAACGATAAGATTGTTTTCGGGCAGTCGTTCGTAGGATTCCACCCTACCCCGCCCCCACCGCACCGCAGCAAACCTCGCGCGTCGTGTTTAGTGCAGACTAGATTATTTTCTTATTCATCGCCGGCGCAGTGTACATAGGTCGTGTTTAGAAACGACACGAATTCTTGCGTGGGCCCGGCGACTTTTCTTAGCGTGTACAAGAGGCCTAAGTATCACTCGCGCAATGCTACCTCTGTTGGTAACATAGCAACAACCACAAGCTTACTGGTGAACTCACACGCAAGAACACAATAACTCTCCGGGGAGTTGTTATTTGGAAGCGGATTTTTTGTAAGGTAGAGGTGCTTCCCCAGACGGGCTGTTTTGATGCGTCCTACCTCTCTTAAATATTATCGTAGGAGTACACGTAATGTGAATCCGTAACAATCAGACAAATTTACTTTAGCATATAAGTCATTGAAGTATAGATAGATGACCATGAATACAGTTAAACACTGTGAAGAAATCTATATAAAATATACATTCATGAATTTACCGTGAATAATTGTATGTAACTGGAAAATGTGACATTGCATTGTTATCAATGATTAATGACCATCATCAATCAAATTCTTTGTAGATGTACGCACTGCAAAATCGGCATATTTATATACACACTCAGGGAACATATTAGCGGTTTCATATAGCCTAATACATACTACAGTTATTGTACTAAATTACTCATTTAGTACAAAAGACAACCAAACTTCACCGTTATAAATGGCTATATGAAAGAATGATTTGTAAAGTTTCAAGCGCGATGCCACGTCTGTCGCTAACACACTTGCAAGAATACAACAACTTCCAGGGAGTTGGTATTTGGCTGCGGTTTTCTGTGAGCTGGAGGTACCTCTCTAGGCAAGCTGCTTTGATGCACCCTAGCTCTCTTAAAAACAGCCAGACCAAGATAAACATACATGTTGACGCACATAAATGTTTGTCCTGTGTGGGAATCGAACCCAAAAGCGTTGGCGTCAAAGTTGCGTTACTAACTACCGAGCTCGTCGGATCTCTTCGATTCACATAAAAAGTATGTGAATCAAAGAGATAATCCATAAACTAATTTGTCATAATTTTACTGTAAGTTTCTGATGAGAAAGTAGCATGAGGTGGGCAACGCGAGAGCGATGTTTCTTGTATTGCAAATACTCGTAGTTACAGTCCTATGGTAACGACTTTATATCTGGTGGATTGCGTGCCTATTTGCCTCCCGACTTTAATTGAAAAACCGTCCAAGTGGGAGTCGCATTCAACAACTAAGGGTTTCTTGTATGGCAAACATTTTTTTTTTACTTTTTAATCTATCCATCTATCTATAACTTAACGTCAAATCCCTTGTGGGGTAGCCAGGGAGAACCGAGCGCCTCATGAGTCGATCCTCACTCGCTTCTTTAGCATTGCTCTTATCATGCACGCTTGCCGGTTTCTAAGGCTCCTGACATCAACTTCCGATAAAACACGATCAATTTAGCCATGGTAGGTAAGTCTTGACCTTACCGAGGAGCCGAGTCTCCTATATCCTTCTACTTTCGCGTTGTATATCTATTTCGTAATTATTTCCTCCTGCACTTTTTCATTTTTTTTCTCTGCCTACCCCGCAAGGGACCTGGCGTGAAGATATACATACATACCTACATACATTTTTTCTACATGTCCGAACCAACGGATATTGCCTCTTCTTATTTTAACACCGACACTCTCTTTTAACTATGTTTCTAACATCATCATTGCGAATACGGTCTACAAGCGTTACGCCACAAAATTTGCGTAACGCTCGCATTTCGTTCGCGTTTATCCTACTTTCATGCTCTCTCTGCCATACCCAGCTCTCGCTTTCATAAGCGTTGGGACTATTGTGTTGTATATAGCAAGTCAAGCCTGCCAAAGAAGTTTTCCCAACGCTCCATCCACACTATTCCCGGCACTCACTCGTCTTTCCACATCCGCGGTGTACCTTCCATCCCTGCTGAATACGCATCCAAGATATACAATCTCATCCACTTGTTCCAACACTTCATCATCAACCGTAATCCTTACCGTAGTTCTGGTTTCTTCTCGTTCAAATACCATTATTTTTGTTTTCTTCGCATTCAATTGTAAGCCTTTCTCCATACAATCGTCTTTTATTATTGTGACCAGTGTTTGCAGTTCGGATGGTGTTTCGGCTAATAACACATCGCCTGCATAAAACAGACAGTTCACCACTACATCACCCATGCATGATCCTATCCATAAGAAAAAATTATCCGTACATCCTCTTCTATTTCGGAATCCTCCCTGTGGTTCCCACAGCATTCCATTCCGTCGGATTTCACCCTCATTCTCTTTTCAATTACCTTTCCAAATACTTGTACTGCTAAGCTGATCAAACGGATGGCCCTATATATGGCCTTTATACAAGGGCACGATGATTGCGCGTCTCTAGTCCATTGAGACCCATCCAGTTCTCCAGCACAGACTCCAGGACGTAGGTGTCACCTTGTTTGATCTTTTCTTTTTAAACTTTCACAAACATGATGATAGTAATACACACAGAGAAATTTTTAAATCGCTACCTATAACGGATCAATAGATCATATGACAAACGGACGGATAGACAGACAAACAGCCTTAATATTAAGGTTCCGCAGTTACCCTCCGAGAACGGAACCCTAAAAACGATAATATTCCAGATTTATGTAGTACCATGTCCCATTAATCATCAATTCAGGATGATTTGAGTTACTGTTCTTCGTCACAACTCAATCGTCCATTTACGGGTTTAATCTTAACGCGGCACGCCGCCGTCCGCAATGTTAAGTCGAATATTCGGCTGTCGAATATCCAGCTAATAATAGCCGGATATTCAGGATACAACCAAACAACTACCCGTTTAATCTTTTGTTCAATCAATCCCATATTATCCCATATTTGGGCCGTCAAGGCTCCGCCCTTAATAAACAGCGTTAATCACTGTGATGGCTGTTCTCACGTCTGGTTCTCATTGATGTTTTCCATCAGGCGCGATGGGGGCATTTAGACAGGCCATAGTAATAAATATATCTTATTAATGTGACCTGTCTGTCCTCTTATCCACCGAAACGACTATTTAGTACTAAAATATTTAATCTTGACTTTGTAAAGAAAACATCAATACTGTCCGAGTCACCCCTAAGGCACTGACGGACAAATGTTTGGAATATTATCAGTCACGGTGGATGATTAGACAACAAGAGAAGAGGATATGATGATGCTAGATTTATAATATACAAATGTCCGTATGGATGAGATATTCCGTTTACTAGGTGACTACAATTTGATTTCGACACATTTACATTTCTAGCTATCAAGGTAGGCTCTGACGTTCATTTTTGACTGTTAAACATAGGTTTATCTCATACCCTACTTTAGTTTTTTTTACAGCGTCGGGAGGCATATAAGCATACGGCCCACCTGATCTAAAGTGGTTACCATAGTCTATAAACGCTTAAAATACATTAAGTATTGCTCACGTGATGCCACTTCCGCCGCTAACACAGCAAGTCCACGCGACCTTTTACTACGAGTAACCTCACTCATTCGCAAGAATACAACAACCCACCAAGAGTTGGTTGTTTGGCACCAGTTTTCTGTGATGTGGAGGTGCTTCTCCAGTTGGGCTACCCTGATGCACCCTATCTCTCTTTAATACACCCACTCTTTAAGTTAAGGCCAAGATAAACAAACATGATCATGCACACAAACGTTTGTCCTGATTGGAAATTGAACTCACGAGACTCGATGTCAAAGTAGCATCACTAATCTCTCCGCCACCGAGTTCGTATATACACTACTAATGCGTATATTACATTTACAGGTAAAACTATCTTCTCCTGCATGTTGTGCACCCTATTAATCAATAAACGAAGCTCTGGCGAAAGACGTAGAGCGCATTAAAGCAACTTGTCTGGGGAAGTACCTCCACCTCAAAGAAGAGCGCAGCCGAATAATAACTACACAGAGGGTTGTTGTGTTATTACGAGTGAATGAGGCTACGTGTAAGCTCCTGAGGAGTTGCTGTGCTAGCAGCGGGGTGACAATGCGTGAGCAATGCATCTTGTACGGATGATAAGCTACAGTATCCACTTTACATACGTTGGGCTGAAGTTGCAGTGCCCGGGCGACCAAGCTTATTTTTTTGTTTTTTGGGAATATCGCGTTTACTAAGGAAAACCACCTATGTACTCGTACATAGACATAAAGCAAACCCTTATCTAAATACACAATTTTAATCAAGTCGTTAGAACCGTTTTCGAGATACACAAAATATATTTATACACGATATACAACGTGAAAGTAAGAATGTAGGAGTTGAGGAAGGCCGTCATGGCTTTACCTACCAAAACCAAATTGGTCGTGTTTTCTCAGAAGACGATGTCAGGGGCCCAAGAGGCTTAGGAGGCGATGGTTGTCTATGTAAAGGTTAATTATCTACACAAAATAATTCTTCTTCCGTAGATCTTATTCTTTATCTTTTTTATTTTATTTTTTTAGGTGTTGCTGATTATCGAGATAAAATTAACAGTCAAGCCGAAAGTCCACAAACCTGCTAGTTACCACTATGGATACAGCGAACAGTAGGGCATCATCAATATCGTATCACCACAAGATGTACCACAGATTCTTTTGAGCAACACTGTCATATGCTTCCTCAAGATCCATAAAACACGCGAAACACCTTCTAGCCTAGAGCCAGCACATCCGTACATTCGAGCGGATTTCACTCCAAATTCTCCCATCAATTACTTTTCCATATACTTTTGGAGATAAGTTGAATAAGCTACAGCATGGGGTTCTAAAGGCGTGAATAGGTTTTAGAGGGTCGGCAACGCATGAGTGACACCCTGGTGTTGCAAATTTCCATAGGCTATAGAGACTGTTTACCATCATACAGTCCGTATGCTTGTTTGCCACCTTAGTGGCATAAAAAAGCTATAACCGCTTTTCTCTAATCCTTTGGGATTTTTCCAGTTCGCCAGCGTAAAATAACCAAAAAGCGTCCATGTCGCAAATGTCACCCAGTTTAGCCTTAGCTGTAAACCGCTGACTTTCCATTTTTCAAGCTTCGTAGATATATGTATGATTCCATCTTATCCATAGATCTGATGTTGCCGCAGTTAGCCGCAGACTGACTCGCAGTGGCTATGTTCAAGGCATTACTGTGAGTTGTAGTGCCCGGCAAATAACTTAAACATGGGCAGTGGCGATTTTAGGCTGTCCCAAACAAATTTTATATGGAAGCTGTGCCGAACGACGCCATCTTTGCTCAGTGTTGTTTGCCGTGTACTATAACAAGAATGACTACAGCATTAGACTTTATTTTATCCATCCGGAATGCCAACGAAAAACTTCGAGACTTCTTTAAGTCTCTTCAAATAGTTTCTTTTTTGCGTTTTTCTAGTTTTGGTTCCATTCCTGTATTGACCGTATTAGGGCATGTAATCTCGGTATTATTTTCAATATCGATACTAGTTTTCGGTATTGGACTTCGTAATGGGGCTCTCAAATAACTTCACAAAATGTCTTGCGGAGTAGGCAGGGAGGTCCGCCTTTTTCTAGGTCTCCTAATGTCACCTTCTGATAAAATACGACCAATTTGATCCTGGTAGGTAAGTCTTGATCTTTCTCGGTTCTTAAATCCTTCTACTTTCGTCCTAGTCCTAGACGGTATATATATATATCACTCAATGCGCAACGATAATACATAATCAAACTACGCGTTTGTATTTTAGCGACAGAGGACTGAACCTCCACGCCCTACCTGGTATCACCTTCCAAGGTTTTTACCTCTTTGCGCGTTCAAAAGCATCGTTGCGCTCAACACTTTCTTACAAAAATGTTCAACAACTAAAGAGCAAAGGCTTGCGTTAGCAAGTCTTTCGCTAATTAGATGTGCGTACATACTACTCCTAGCATCTTCCAATTTTTCACTACTGAATATTTTATGATCTAAGTGTCTCCTTTTCTGGAAAAGGACCACAATCTGATTTATCACCAGGTAGAGGTCCGTTTCAAAAGTAGAACATTATAGTTATCTGTCAGAATTAATTACATCCACTTTCTCGATCATTTTGTAATTAAAGATTTACACTCCTGACTCATAACTGTTTGAATATCAAATATTTTATATTTTTTAACACAAAATCATGATTATTTCGTTTTTAAAATTAGGTGAAAATTGTTTGTCATTTGATTTTTACCATAAGTTGATTTGCACTGTCAATAGTGAAAAAGTCATTAACGATAATTTATCAGTGCGATAATTTTTATGGTCTGATTACTGTGAGACGTTGGCATGAGAAATTTGAGCGGGGGCGTGTTTCTATGAATGATATCATTATTTCGAACGTCGGCCTACGACTACCTACGACCACCTAAAAATATGTGAACTATTAAGCGGATTAAAGAAAACCGACGCATTACCTACGAGATGCTTCGAGGATACGTATGCAAAAATCAGTAGTTAAAAAAAAGACGAACAATTTAAGACTAAGAAACTGAATCATCATCAAATTCCTCCCAAACCAATGCCAGAATAAAAATAGGCTCATGGTGATGGGTACACAAAGACGTTCCTAAATTACAACCAGCTTCTAATGCCGTCTACGACATTGTTCCTGATGATTAAACGTGAAGTTATTATACCAGACCAGTACCAGAGACATAATAGTCTTCTAGAATCTTTTGAATGAATGTTCGAAAATGAGAAAGCAGGCCAAAAAAATTGAGACAGACGAGAAAAGTAAGTAATAAAGTGTATGCTTTTCTTGTAAATAAAATTACGGAAAGACCGAGCAGCCGCGTCTTCTTGCACCTTGCACCAACTTCTTCACACACAGCAAACAAAAGAATAACTATTAGCCTCCAAAATTAAAGTATGTGATTTATGCTCAACATTGACCAAACTCTCCCTGTGATAACTTTGTTATCTCTAAATTCATAGATTTCATGAAAAGACAAGAGGCTATGATGGCTTTAATAAACATTTGGAAATTATGCTAACGATCATCCAATCCTATTTTTTTTTATTAAATGGTACGATCAATTGGATATACCTAGTCAGGTCATAAGTTCTGTCTAAAACTTTTGATGTAATTAATAATAATTATGTAAATTTTTTTTGATAATTATGTAAAAGTTATATATCAAATGAAATTGAATGTACAATAAAATTTTATTTATATTATTCTAAATGCCCTCCTCCATTTTAAATGCATGCCCTTAATCGACTCGGCCAGTCATTGATCGCAGCACGCACCACATTTATATCTATTTCTGCCGCTGCTTTAACCAGAGATGCTCGGTGAGACCCAAATTCTGACGAGGTTTAGCGCAGACTTTCTCTTCCAAATGTTGCCATATCTTGTAGTCCAGTGGGTTTAAATGGGCTAGAAGAGAGCCAATCTTCATGCCTGATGAAGTCAATTCCATGGGCCGTCAACCAGTTTTGAGTGCTTCGTGCCTTATCAGCTTGGTGCACAGTGCTGTTGGAATATCCAGTTTTTGTTTTCTTTGGATTCACGCCTTCACTGCTTTGATGACCGCTGGTGTCCTAACTGTGCTAGGCCGCCGCTCCTCTTACGATCTTCGAAACTTGAATCTTTAGTATATCGTTTGATTGTGCGATAAATAAACCGTAGTGTTATTTAAAATTTTTGTAGAATGTTTAAAAACTCTTTTGGCGCGTAACCACAGCGGTGCAACACGATAACCGCGACTCTATGTTCCTTCTTCGAACATTCCATATTTGAAAATGAATTTATTTTTTATTTTTAAAATTAGTCAAAGTATTTCCGGCCAGTATTCCAAAATTAAAATAATAAGGTTTTGACAGAACTTACAGTCAATCAGGCTATCTTTGGCCCAGTTTGCACATAAAAAGTTAGACCAATCTTTAAAATAATACGTTACTCCAAAAGATGCACTTATTATGGTGGCTTTATGTAGCCTACTTCCAAAAAATTTACTCATTTACCAATAATCTCTAGGAAAATAGTTTCAAAATTCCATTTAACCACTGGGCCAATGTTAGATTGTGAGTTGGGCTTGGATTGGCCCAGGTCCCAATTGTAGGTTGTTTTTGCTTATTTTATTTTATTTAAAGCATTTTGCTAACATTGGCCTGCATATTTACCATAAAAACTACAGCTGAGAGCCATAGACAATAATAATGTATACATTCGTTTTCATTTATTAGTACTAAAATGGGTAAATAAATTGTTGCCATAGGAAAATCAACACAGTTTTTATTCAATCTTATTTCTTTGGTCAACAATGCGTTTTTAACTTATTTACTGACTTACCATATAGCTAAGATAATGAAAAAAGTATCAAAATAATTAAAATTTTATTTAATCCTACATATCATGGGGTTAAACTTTGAAAAATTTTCATTCCATTCCATGGCCAGGAAGTCGTCTTATATGATAAAATACCTTTCTTTCTTTGAATATTAGTGTCATTCAGCATTCGTATGATATTTGTATCATTCATTATACAAAACTGAGCCACGGCCACCACATTATAGCCAATCATCTGAAGGTCCAGTCTACCGTCATGTACTTCGTATGTCTCTATAGAAAAAAAATCTTCCTGTGCTATATCCAAACCACATTCTTCTTTATGTGTCTTCATCTCCTTCCTCTGCCCTTTCTTCACACTTATCGAATATATCTCCTCCCAATATTTTGAGAATTTTGAACTTTGGCCCGGGCTCAAGTTACCCTTATTCACCGGTAATAATTTACCTGTTCAATAATTATGGCAATATCATGGGAATTAGCTAATTAACTCTCGTAAATTTTGAAAGAAATGATAGATAGATACATATGAGACACTTTAAAATAACACTTGCCTCCTTAAGTATTCAAATGACAACACAGCAGACAACTTTTTGGCGCTTTCGTAACAAACCGCTCTATTCACACCACAGAAAAAAGCAACTGACGTCTCAACAATGGTAGATGTCAATTATTTGGCAGAATCTGAGCATTTATGAAGATATATTAGAATCGATGTTTACAAATCTAGTTTGAAATACATAAAATCATAGCAAAAAAAAATCTATAATATGCATTTGAAATTTTGGGCCAATTTTATATTGAAGGCTTAAGTTACCCTGATCGACTGTATGACACTACAAGGTATGTATTTTCAAAATGTAAAGAAGAGTATTTTGGAAATAATAAATAGATGATATTGATCGTTACTTGTTTTATTTATAATTACGCAAAACTTGTTGCGTGAACATGTAAATAAATAACCTTATGATGGAACATAGTTTTCGACACAGGGAGTCCATGTCGGAATTCCCATATGAAACCTATCCATTATGGGTCATCCTCATTCTCCTCTCAATTATTTTTCCATTGTAAAATTTGCCTTCGAAAAAGGGTACAGTGACACATTTCTTGTTCTCCAGCATATAATATTTCTGGTATTTTATGTATCAGAAAACGGATGACCTTGTATTTTTCAAGCTTCATATCAACCTTTCAATATCATCCATATCTCATAGGATTCTTAATGCGTCCTTACACAACATCATACATTCACAAGTCTTTCTAACTAATAAGATATGTGAGTAGTAACTAAGATAGGTAAGTCAATTTGGGATCCAAGTGGCTCACTATCATCTTTGTGCTGCACCCTGCTAATTAACAAATGAGGATCTGCCAAAAGACACATATCAATGCTACCTGACTCCCTTGGTACCTCTTAAGTACCTCCACCTCAATGAAGACTGCATCTGATGAAGAACTTCCCTGAAGGATTGTTGAGTTCTTGTAAGTTTATGAAATTAATAATAATAAATAAAACTTTTTATTTTTATTAGAAATTACCAGTAAGTTGCAGAGTAGTTGCTGTGTTAGTATTCAATGTGGATACTTCTTGTGTAATTGTTCATAGGTTATACTATCCACTTTACATCAGTTGGGCTGTGTGATTGTTAGACTCCTGACATTGTATAAAAAATCCTAGATGAGCACATATATTACACTTTTTCTTACACTATGCTTTCCAATTTTCCCATTATCTCCAAAAAGGACACACTTTCGCCACTGCAGGAAAGGAGTGAAACAAGGCTCCACTCCTTGTTTCACTCCTTTCCTGATTGGGAACTAATCACCTCTTTCAATTTTGCTTTTGCAGTGCTGTTCTTGTATACTTTTTGTAATTTTCTATATAATTCCAATATGATAAGCATTCACACAACATTGAACCAAAGGTTTCGTTGTTTCAATCATGGGAAATAGCATACGGCAAGTTAGGTTTTAAGAGAGGAACGCACATCAAAGCAGTCTGGAGAAGTACCTCCACCTCACAGAAAACTGCAGCGAAATAACAACTTCCTAGGCTTGTTGTGTTCCTGCGCGTGAATGAGGTTACTAGTAAATGGAGTTGCTACGTTAGCAGCAGAGATGGCATTGCACAAGTGATACTTAAAGTATTGCAAGAGTTTACAGGTTACAGTAACCGCTTTACATCTGGTGTTTGATATGCTTGTGCCTCCCGACGTCGTACAAGAAAAAAAGTTTGTTCCACCTCCCACCCAAACTCTGTAAAATTAAAAAAATCCACACATCGCCTGCTTAGCCTGCCATCTACCATTACTACATACATACTTAGTTTAGCATATATATATGACGAAAATGTCATCTTACATCATCAAAACCTGGACATGCAGATAGTTTCTATAAATTTAATCATTTTTACAATTCGAAAATAGAAACTTGAACTTCAGAAAGGTACATATAAAAACAGTCAATGTTGATCCTACTTAGGCCTTTTAAATCCTCAGTGCCTTATGTAGTTGGACCTACACAATTTATTTGAAGTTAGCAAGTTATTTTAACTTCCTTTTTCTCACTTTGGGTCTCAGTGGTTGACACTGTGGAAAGTTATCTTTATGACTACAAACAGTATGAGAAATTCCAAGTGTTACTTTACTTTAAAGTATTGCAGTTTTTTCTAATGGGTTATACTGATGAAGTTGTCTACTTTATAGAGGCTATTTTTGTAAAGTATTTTGTATTGCAAGTGTATAGATAACAGTAACTGCTTTACCATATGCAGAATATATATAGTTGTTTACATCAAATGTTATATGAATAAAAACACAATATGTTCCTATTTCCTTAATTATTTTTTTCTTAATTTCTTAATTAGTAATAAATAAATAAATAAATATTGTCGTACAAATTACACAGCGCCACCTAGCCCCAAAGTAAGCGAAGCTTGTGTTATGGGTACTAGACAACTGATAAACATACGTAAATACATTTTTTTTTTGTAAATACATACTTATTATACATAGAAAATACCCAGACCAAGACAAACAGACATGTTCATGCACACAAATGTTTGTACTGTGTGGGAATCGAACCCACGAGCGTTGGTGTCAAAGTAGCGTAACAGCGCGTTTCATCACTGCGCCACCGAGCTCGTCATATATCTTAGTAATATATCTTAATTTTGATGTTGAAATTTTGACTGGCAATTACCTGTTTTGTAATATATAATTGTGTGAGTGACTCTACAGACAAGCAATCGAGAGTTTCATCATTGCTAGCAGCATTCCATTTAACTCAAGTATGCCATGAAGTATATATTTTTATTAAGTTTTTTATACAATGTTGAAGCCAAACAAGCATATCGACAGCCTGATTAGAAGAGGCTACCATATGCTATGGGACATACCATAGGCAATTCTAATACAAGAAGTATTGTGTGTGATATCCCTGATAAATATACAGTGAAACCTCAGGAGCTTACTGGTAACATAGACCTATGTTACCACTAAGCTTCTGAGGTTTCACTGTGTATTTCTCATTTCTCAAGTTTCTCAGGGACACAGCCTCTAGAGAGTTGTTATTAGGTTTTGGTCTTCTGTAACTGAACTTAAACAGGCTGATTCACTATTACTTTTCCAGATTTGGTTTTAAAAACAATACCTAAACAATACCACATTTATTTATGTGAACAAATGAGTATAATAATATTTTGCTAGCTTAAAGTATGGTTTTATTTATTGGTTAGAAATATATTACAAGAAATTAATAAAGTTCTCTAATTTTGAAATAATTTTATAATTGTGCAAAATCATATACCTAGGTAGTTTAAACTAAAAAATATTTTCAGGATGGTTTCATTATGTTCTAATTAGATGTAATTGAGCACAGAATGCAGTAGAAAGAAAGCCAGTACAAGCTGACACCAATTAGGGATATAACAATATGTGATAAATATATTACTAATGTGGACGTCAGCGACATCAGCTTTGCGAGGCCCCTCATTTAGAGTTAGAAAGAAAATATTAAATTAAATGAGCTTAATTGTACACAAGTAATAATTACACCAAAATTTTATTCTACAAGTATTATTGCTAATCAAATAATTACCAAAATTACAAAAATCCCTTTTTTACAGTAATAATACTACATTTCAAGAGAGAGATTATCACTATTCTGTTCTAAATATTTAATATCTAATCACAATTTAACTACATTTTAAGTTAAAAACATCTGTCAGACTGCTGAGACAGGTAAAAATCTCTAGCATATCTGACAAATAAGATAAAACTACAGATAAAACATCTACACTGAAACTATGCTTCATAAGAATCTCAAGATAAACAATTCTGTTGTGATATTGTTATTTAAATAACCACAAATGAGCAATGCAAATTACTGTTCAAGGATGCTGGTCACTATGTACATTGTAGATGTACCACTGTGGTCAAAGATGGATACAGGTTATAGAAAACACTAAAACCATTTTTAAAGACTAATAACATTTTGTACATGTTCTATAAAACGTTTTGCGCTTATCAAAGTAAAGTAAATTTGTTTTTCCTGTTCTGATGATTACCTACTACAAAGTTGCTGCAATGAATATTAAAGACAGCAGTCACCCATGAGCATATCATGACTCCTGCAAATCAACATCAGTTATCACTAAACCTTGACCACTATACTCACTGTAAAGGGTATTCCTTCAACTGAACCAACAGCAAAACATTGATCTCCTGAATTACAGGCACCACTTAAAACTTGATGGCAGTTCATAGTGAACGAAAATTCGACACAATATTACTAGAAGGCAATTTAATCTCACTGACACATATCTTTATAAAGTAACATTTGGACAAAAGAATTAAAAAAACTAAACATTTTATGATTTAAGTAAGTAATCCTTGAATTAAATGATCACGGAATAGTTCATTTTTTTTTTTTGGTTCTTTTTATCCCCGAGGGGAAAGGCAAAGGGATATAGCCCATACAGCCAAGTCATCAGTTTAGAACCATTTGAAAATCTTAATTCTATGTTCCAGCTTCAGGAACTCTGCTGAAAAAATACTTGGGAAGGGTACCTAGACCCAATCAACCCAGTTTAAATACCACTTATAAAACGATAGTGATTTTACAAAGTTTTCTTGATGAACTTATTCACGTCTTCCAAAAAGTGCATAATTGTGTTATATTTGAGTTTTTTCATTACTGTATAATTTCACTAGCACTTATGTTACAAAATACTATCAAATTTGTCACACAAAACTAATTTTATACTGAATTGTAAAAATTTCAAGTATAACAACAATGTCACTCGTCAAAAGCGCGGGAAGAAGTCCAGTAAGTAATCCTTGAATTAAATGATCACGGAATAGTTCATGACACCACACATCGAACGTAAGAAAATGACGTAGAGATAGAAAAGAAAGAGAAAAAGAATGACGAACGTTTAAAACGTAAGAGTATGAAAATATTTTAAAAATCCATATATTAATGAATAACAAAATCGAACTACATTTTTTTCAATTAGTTTGTATATTTAATTGTACTGTTTATGCCCATAAAAGTACTATTATAATGAAAATGAAATAATAGTTCACAGTATCTTCATACCACATTATGAACGGTCGCTCGTATACATGTAGTTCAATGTGACCATTATTATATTTTCACCCATATTACTTTCATGGATGAAATTGTAAAAAAATATGTCGTACGCGTATACGTGCCGTGTACGTATTTTGGCCCGTATCATTTGTATAAATGTAGTATGTACAAGATAGGTACACATAAACAGCTAATGCACGAGATAAAATTAAATTTAGATGTGATAGAGATCGTCTATGTGAAGATCAAAATAGTGTTGTCCACGATAATCTTTCATATCATAATTATTGTCAATTAATTTTCAAAAGGTCCTTTAGTCAAAAGACAGTCAAAATAGGTAGATATTACGATCTCTTTGTCTATTATGTGGTCTAATATTCGGAAACCGTTGTAGAAAAAACGGTGACAAAATTTTATCGCATAAAAATTGAAGTCAAATCATAGAGTAGAATTACTAAAACAACAGATTCAGCTGAATCTGCTGTTTTCCCATACCTACGCTTAGTTATATTAGTCAATTTTCGACTGTCGATGTTTCTACGCAGTGCTGGTCCCAACGGTAACTTATAGAAGCATGACCTGGGTATAGCATTGAGAGTATGAAAGTAGGATAAACGGGGTCGAAATACTAGAGCATGCTTGTGTGACTGTCGACGTTGAATAAAAAATATGCTAAACTAAAGTGCGTTCAACTAGACGAGATAAAAATGGTAAACACTCCGAACTCATTACAAGTTCATCGATAAGTAAATAAATAAAATAAATAAATATTGTCGGACAAATTACACAGCGCCATCTAGCCCCAAAGTAAGCGAAGCTTGGGTTATGGGTACTAAACAACTGATAAACATACGTAAATACATATTTTTTTTGTAAATACTTATTATACATAAAAATACCCAACCAATACAAACAGACATGTTCATGCACACAAATGTTTGTACTGTGTGGGAATCGAACCCACGAGCGTTGGTGTCAAAGTAGCGTAACAACGCGTTTCACCACTGCGCCACCGAGCTCGTCAAAGTCTTTAAAGTATCCCCGTCCTTTTCTCTAGTCGGCTAGAACCGCGGCATAACTGTCGCTAAGTATACTGTTTATAAATTTTAGTACGGGAAACATGTCTGTACATGAATTCGTCACATTTGGCAGGTCAAGTAACTTTACGTGTTCGAGTCGACAAATAATTAAATTTTAATAGAAATTATTAACTTTTCGCTTCTATTGACTAGATGTAAAGTCATTACGTTTAGTGCCCCACAAGCCAATGACCTCATAAATCAAGTCAAAATTTTGGTTAGGTTTTACAAATAAATTAAATTACCTTTATATTGTCTATCTCGCAACATTCCGAATTGATGCTGATGTACTATTGCGACGTCGTTCAATAAATGGGTTCGCGACCACTTCGTATATAATAATATATAAAAACTTGTTATTAATTTATTTTACCAAACCATACAATCTTATGCCCCAATGTTACGAGTAAGTATAGAATATTTATATATTCATGTTTGTCATTTACCGTTGTCGTCGAAAATATCGATATTTTCTATCTATCTATCTATAACTTCACGCCAAATCCCTTACGGGGTAGGCAGAGAGAACCGAGCTCCACGTGACTCGATCCTTACATACCTCACTTGCTTCTTTAACATTCATTGCTCTCTTCATGCACACTCGCCGGTTTCTAGGGCTATTTTGAAATTATAATATCGATATTTGTCAATCGCTATTATTTTTAGAACATTATAATATATTTTGCTAGCATGTTGTCGTGAATAGTTTAGTAGTTTGCGTAAAATTACCTAGTGTTGAACATTTTTTCGTGTGTGCGTTCATGACAACACAAAATGTTTTTGCGCGTGTAGTAATCGTTTCTATGTAATAGTTTCCTTATCCCTCGTCAAAAATGGCAGAATTATTTAGTAATAGAATCACGCGTATGGCGCGTCCTTTTTGAAAGTTCTAAGGTCAAGGTTGAGGTATCCTCATCTGTACTATGTCTATTATATATTCACCATCACACACAAAGGTCCCCGGTTCGATACCCGCTAACAGCACTCTCAGTTTGCTCATTAAAACATCGAGCAAAGCTCTGTTGACCACGTACTAGTGTGAAGTAATAAATATGGCTTCTTTCCCTTGATCAAATCATCAATCACCGCCTAAAAACGTTTGGTACGACGTTATTGCATTGATGCCTCTGTGAAGTACGAGTTTACTTTTTATATTGTAAATTTACTTATGTAAATACCTACAAAAATAAACGTTTTTACATGGTGTGATGGACAACATTTCGCAATTTCTAACCTCTAACAGCAAAGAAAAGTGTTAAAACCATGTAATACTCAGCTGTACTGTTAAAAATGTCTGTCTTGTACTATAAAAGCAATGAGAAAAGAGATACTCCGTTTATACTTCTTCTAGCGCTGTATAAATCTCGTGTAATTATATTTTTGCTACTACAATAAAATTGTAATTCATTGATAATTTTTTATCTATATTTCGTATTTATATTATATACTTACTTATAAGTAATATACTTTACTATGTTTATAAATTTTCATTCGATTCAAATCAATTTCATATGTGTCATATTTCTCATTATGGAAATTCACATATTAACGTATAAAATAAATATCTTATTTCTTAATTAGTAAATTATTATTTGTTGGTAAATAACAAAGCCTAGGCGCGTTCTAATTGAAATTCATATTATTAAACGGTATATAAGCAGTCATAAAAAGAGATAATCTTTGTCCCTAGGTATTTTTTTTTCTTTTCACTTTTAAATCAATTAAAAAGAACAATAAGATTTTTATACCACTAGAGTGGCCGGCAAGCGTACGACGTGCCTGATTTGTAGCTTATGAATTTGAACCGATAATGGTGCAAATATTTCTTCAGAGCAAAGCGATTTCATAGGCAATGCGAAAATGGTAATAATGTTAAGCATCTCAGCGGCGTTTATATGTAACGTTTTCGGCTTAGTTTTAAGTAATCCATGTTTTTGTTATACAAATCTTATTTCCTTCATGTATATACACATATTCCTTAGACAGCTATCCAGGGCCGTTAACTGTCAAAGAATTCGTGACATCTTGATATAGCACGTAACCGAAAGCGAACAGTCGTAGAATTACATGATTAATCTTAGGTTCAATAATAGTTGCCAGCAATGAAAAAGTCGAGAAAGATATAATATAATCTAAAATTATGTACGAATCTAAGATTACGAACATTACTAATAACGATAGAAATATGTTGAAACTGTATGTCTGTGTTTCACTCATCTCACTCACCTTTGTTCACATATTTATGCTACATACTGCTGTATGCAATGTACTGAGACTAACATATTAATTTTATATTCATTTCACGTACATAAGGTTACTACATACGTTTAGTGTTTGTAAAGCGTGTCGTTGATTAGACAAGACAGTGGTATCATACAATGACATAAACATGACCGATTGAAGTAACGATCGCGCACGTTACGTTTACATTCTATGTCTATTCACATCTGCCCATCGTTTCATAAATCCAATAAAATCTAAAGTAGGTAAATACGTACTTTACGTACATACCTATGTCCTATTGACGTTAAATCGCTTGTTTTTGTATATTGATCTCGTAATATATAATCCGTTCAGAATAGTATTTGTAGCTATTGTAGTACATAAACTTAGATGCCCTTAGAAGCCGTAAATCCAATATTTTGTCTTTCTTTCAATTAATGTGGTGTGATCGGTGTGTTGGAGACATTGGAGAGCTCCTATTCTGAATGTAAGTATTGAAGATAGGAATAAAATATAAATATCTACTTTATTACTTTATTGTACGCTTAAAAAATTAGTGATGGTATTTGAGATTAGTTCAGCAATTACTACAGTACTCGTAAATAGTGTCAATGTAGTCATTGAATTCATAAGGTTACATGGTTACATACAAAAGCTTGTATTTGCGGCTGTGCCATTGCTGTCACTGTTGCTATAAACTCAATAAATAAATTCGGTAGTAAAGATTTACAGCATTATAAACAGATTACACTGTACAGAGTACAGTTTTGTTTAATGAATGGTAGGCAATCTTGGTATTTTCAACTACAGTTGAGCTAGAATAATCATATATATACATCAATGCATTAACTAAAATTTAGATTTCACTGTCTTATTGGATTGGTACATTATCTTGTTCCCTGTTGTAGGAGAGTTGTAGTAAACTCTGATACATCATATCACATTTAACATTTTTTTTGTACAACGTCGGAAGGCATACAGCCCACCTGATGTAAAGCGGTTACAGTAGCCTATTAACGCTTGTAATATATTAAGTATCACTTGTGCTATGCCTCCTCTGCTGCTTACACAGCAAGTCCTCAGGAGCTTACTGGTGACCTCATTCATATGCAGGAACACCACAACTCTCCAGGGAGTTGTTATTTGGCTGTGGTTTTCTGAGAGGTGGTGGTACTTCCTCAGACGGACTGCTTTGATGCGTCCTAACTCTCTTAAAACATCGGGATTGAGATAAACAGACATGTTCATGCACACAAATGTTTGTATTTTGTGGGAAACCAGCCCACGAGCGTTGGTATCAAAGTGTATGGTATGATGAACTCTCTTATTCGAATAGAGCTGGAAAATTGATATACACTTGCAAAGTGTAGCAATATTTATTACTTTCAGATGAGATCAGGTGAATTTGAATTTCCAATTTTACCCATTGAATGTGTTGCTTCACTGTAATACGGTGGGTTCGTCTGTTAGCAAACCATGGGCACTTCTGACTAATTTAACAGCTCAATGCTACATCAAACTGCTACAAAAAAATATTTAAAGTTTGATATAGACATATAACCTAATTATTTGACGAGCTCGGTTGCGCAGTGGTGAAACGCGCTGTTACGCTACTTTGACACCAACGCTCGTGGGTTCGATTCCCACACAGTACAAACATTTGTGTGCATGAACATGTCTGTTTGTCTTGGTCTGGGTATTTTCTATGTATAATAAGTAATTATTTCCAAAAGAAAATGTATTTACGTATGTTTATCAGTTGTGTAGTACCCATAACACAAGCTTCGCTTACTTTGGGGCTGTGTAATTTGTCCGACAATATGTATTTATTTATATATCGATGCTGTATATACTTATACTTTAAAATTACTAAGTGCATTGAGAAGAAAAGAAATTGTCAGCGATGCAACAGTATAATTGTCAAGTGGTGGTGAAGAATCTGTATAGATATCTAATATATCCAGTTATAATTTAAAATTGTATGAAAAATGAGGTATGAAATGTAAAAATGGAATGATTACTTTATTTTCATTATTGTAAAAGCATGAAAGTGTGATATACAAGTTTTTACATAAGTTTTTTTTCAACAAATTTCCTCATTGAAGTCTAGTCAAAAAGTGAAACAGTTATAATTTCAAAAAGTCTGAACATTTTAAAAGTGTCCAAACATATAGTAAAATAATCAATTCTATGTATTAGATAGATTGATGACTAAATTTGATGCTTATTTTGAAGTTCATATATTAATTGAATTTTTTCATAAAATCCTAATTTTTACAAATTAAAAAGCCAGATGTCAGTCCGGACAGAACATTGGCATGCCCAAATAAATATGGAAACACTCTACTCAGTTCCCTTAAAATAAAAACATACTTGGTAATAAAATCATGTAACATTTACACAAACTAACCCCTGGATTTTAAATATTAGCCCACAGCTATTATTTAAAATCATCTTCATCAACATTATTTCAGCCTGTATTCGTCCACTGCTGGATGTAGCCCTCCCCTCTAGAGAGCCATTTGCCTCGATCCTGTGCCACCTTCATCCATCGACTTCTTACAATCTTCTTGAGGTCCGTCGGTCCATCTAGTAGGGCACCATTGCAGCATACCAATGCATGTAGCAGTACAGGGATACCATTTGAGAACCTTCCTTCCCTAGCAGTTGTCGGGCCTACGTATTATGTGGCCGGTACACTGCCATTTCAACTTACTAATCCATTGGTCTATATTGGTTACCTTTGTTCTACTGCAGATTTCCTCATGCCATCATTCTATAATGTAGAGAAACCCCAAGCATAGGTCCTGTTCTTTTATTTAGAATCCAGGTACCTAAATTACGTGGAAAGGGTAAAGAAGAGCTGCAGCGCAATAAAACGGTATCAAATAAGCAAATATATTATGAAATATTATTTTTATGAAATCGGGATTGATCTGTAAGCATCCAATCGGAAAGCAAGCTGTATGATCAATGTACCTACTTTCTTTCAATGATGCAATTTTTCTAATGATGACTCATACATTAACAATCTTATATAGATTGAATAATAGAAAACATTAATATCAACTCTGTAACATTTATACAGTTGTTATTAGTATTCCCGCAATAGTTTATTTATAAAAATGTTATTCATAACAAACAATTATTATTTGTATTGGCTCTGCAATCATTTTAATGCTAACGAAACTTCATTTTTATCTCAATTGTACATTCCTGTGTGCAGTATCAATTGGCATGACGATGATAAAGCCAGATTCACTGGCCTCTGCTTCCCGCTGGCGCACATCCATGATGAATGAAGTATTATTTTCGGCTACACTCCCAGCTAATTGGACCTAATGAGCCCCACAATAGTCTCAAACACATGGCCATTTTATTCTACATGCTAAAATGAACTTTAACTCATGGAATTTAATTGTAAGATCAGATTTCAATTTTAGGTATTAAGTAACCTATGAAGTCATATGCAATTTTTCTCGATTGTTTGCTACTGTTACATAAATGAGGTCATATTTTTTTTGCTGGTAGAAATACAAGTGCCTCTATCAACTTTACTACTCAAAATTTTCTATCTATCACGCTAACAAAGATAATGGAATTTAAAAGAGATGAAACCAGAACCAATGTAAGGAATACGGTTGATGATGAAATGTTGGCACAAGTTGATGAGATTGTAGATCTTGGATGCTATTTCAGCAGGGATGGAAGGTACACCGCTGATGTGGAGAGACGAGTGAGTGCAGGGAATAGGGTGAATGGAGCATTGGGTAAACTTCTAGGTAGCCGAATTCTAAGCCAGAAGGCACAGCTCGCTGTACACAACGCGGTGCTAATCCCAACGCTAACTTATGGAAGCAAGAGCTGTGTATGGCAGAGAGAGCACGAAAGTAGGATAAACGCGGTTGAAATGCGAGTGTTGCACAAAATTTGTGGTGTAGCCTTTCGTGAAGATTTACAGTCCATAGGTTTTTTTATAAAACGTCGGGAGGCATACAAGCATACGGTCCACCTGATGTGAAGTGGTTACCGGAGCCTATGAACGTTAGTAATACACTAAGTATCACTCGAGTGATGCCACCTCTGCTACAAGACACAGCAACTCCTTGGGAACTTAGTGGTGACCTTACTCACACGCACGAACACAACAACCCTCCAGGGAGTTGTTATTTGGCTGGCGTTTTCTGTGAGGTGGAGGTTCTGATCAAATGCTAATAACTGAGGACAAAAATACATCTTACGTCAAGTCCCTTGCGGGGTTACCAGAATGAAGTGCATATTTGGGAAGTATATGTAAAGATGGTTTGGATATAAAGAGTGACTGACAAAAAGTTATAAAAGAGATGTATCGAGCGAGAGTTAGTGGAGATTTTTTTTATACTACGTCGGGAGGCATACAAGCATACGCCCACCTGATGTAAAGCGGGTACCGTATTAACGCTTGAGATATATTAAGTATCAGTCGCGCAATGCCTCCTCTGCTGCTTACACAGCAACTCCTTGGGAGCTTACTGGTGACCTCACTCACACGCAGAAACACAACAACCCTCTAGCGAGTTGTTATTTGGCTGCGGTTTTCTCTGAGGCGGAGGTACCCCTACCTCTCTTAAAATTCTAGATTCTGGGAGGGATTACTCTACATACACACACATTTCGGGGTTGGACTTCAGTCAAGTTACCTTCAGCGTAATTTTCTTTCCCCAGTAGGGATTGATTTCATTTTTGTATCTTACTAATACAGGGTTCGGTGATTGATAGACAGACAAATGAGATAAGATGAGGCATTGAAAGACGGCAGATATACAAAATAGTGATTTCATGGGTTCTGTACTGAACTCTTATAAAACAACTAAATTAAATTTGAACCTAAACAACAAGCAACATTAGCCAGTGGCCACTGAACTCATTTTATCAATAGCACTATTCGTGTCGTTATATTTAAAACCAAGACTCCTTATCATGTTAGGGATTAACTAACTATTTACAATACGATAATGATATCTTTTGTGTTTGATTGTGGCATCAACTCGACCAATCTTGAGAGTTAGCAAAGTACATATTACAATAAAAAAGTATTTTTAATATGCGTAGTTACTTTCTTTTTATACTGCGTCGGGTGGGTAAGCCATATAAACGTTTGCAGTACAAAGAATATCAGTTGCGCGTTGCCACTTCGCTGCAGAAGTTAAGGTTATGTTGAGGAATCAACTCCTAGCTGAGTACTGAGTAGAGATCACAAAAGGTATGCGGTAAGGCAGGCAGAAAGGCTCGAAGTAGTTTTTATAGGCAGGCTACGCACGCGTCTATACCTATGGTATTACAAGCCTCCATAGGCTTTTTTATACAACGTCCGGTGTATACAAACATGTGGCCCACCTCATCTAAAGTGGTAGTAGCTTATAAATGCTTATGATACAGAAAGTATCGCTCACGTGGTACCACATCTACTGCTCCCACAGCAACTCCTTAGGAGTTTACAGCAACTCTTTCAGAGTTTTGGTAACCTCACTCTCTCGCAGGAACTCAATCACCCTCCAGGCAGTAGTTGGCTGCGGTGTTGTGTGTGTTTTTTCTTGTATACTATGTCGGGAGGCATACAAGCATACGGCCCACCTGATGCAAAGCGGGTACCGTAGCCTATTAACGCCTGCGATATATTAATTGTCACTCGCGCGATGCCTCCTCTGCTGCTTACACAGCAACTCCTTGGAAGCTTACTGGTGACGTCACTCACACGCAGGAACACAAAAACCCTGTAGGTCGTCGTTATGTGGCTGCGGTTTTCCGTGAGGTGGTAGGTACTTGCGCAGGTTGGCTGCTTTGTAGTCGTGTGTGCTCCCGAGATGTGTACTGATGATGATGTCACGACGGTCATTCGATAGGTGATCTTCTAGTGTATCTTACATACCATTGGGCTTTGACGAGTCTCGACGAGGCATCGGCTTTCGATTTCGTTTGCTGTATAGTTCCACAATTTCCAGAACAACCCTTTTACCATCGCTAAGAGCATAGCATTCTTTATGTGTAGATCCTCTGCGAAGTACAGCTCTAATGTCACCTGTACTGGTGCTCGGCAGAGCGATTCGGTACTTCAGCACGTTACTTGGACCTTGTGATTAGATTTAAAGACGAGCTGTGAGCATTATCGACGATCCCAAGCTTACGCACGGTATTGACTCTTACGTCTAATGCAGGCTTTGTCTTCCTTCATGTGTTCTACCGATTGGAGAATGGTTTGTGTTCCGAGGAGTAATTTGATATGATGCTCTCAGTTTCCTTCTGCAATCCCACTACTTACCATTGGCAGGGAATTCACCTTTACTTATTGGAACCATAATGTAGCCCTCCAATAAGTAGATAAGGCGGCAATACAACCGCGTGAGGTTTCGGATACATTTTCTTCCGTGAACCGGTTTTTGGAGAATTACCACCTATATAATCTACATCTCTGTCACTTTGTGTATGTCTTGTCTGTATGTAGTAGCTATTAGCGACGAACGAATTTAAATCGGGTCTTTTAATTTATGTAGTGGTTCAATTAGCATGATAATGAAGATAATATTACTATTTCTCAATATAGCTATCTATCTATAACTTCAAGCAAAATCCATCGCAGGCTAGGCATAGGGAATCGAGCGCTACACGACTCAATCCTTAAACATCTCACTCGCTTATTTAACATCACTAGATAAAACACGATCAATTTGGTCATGGTAGGTAAGTTTTGACCTTCGTCAGCTCCTACATCCTTCTAATTCTTTCTACAAGTTCGAACCAACGGAGTACGCCTCTTCTTATTTTATCACCGGTGATACTCTTTTAGACCAACTCTGTTTCTAATATCATCCTTGCTAACGCGATCTGCAAGCGTTACACCGCAAATTTTGTGCAACGCTCGCATTTCGACCGCGTTTATCCTACTTTACCATTGGCCATACCCAGCTCTCGCTTCCATAAGTTAGCGTTAGGATAAGATATAGCCATAACAATAAAACTTATGGGCATTAAAATGACTTCATAAAACAAGTAAGTTCTAAGTTCGTTGTATACCTTTATGTATGAACTCATTGTACTAAGATAGATGTCAAGGTGGTTTTAAATAAATTTGATTAAGATTTGATGCTCAGTTAAAAAAATATTTAAAAGACTAGCTGTTGCCCACGACTTCGTCCGCGTGGAATTTAATCTTATCTTGCACCACTTAGAAATTTAAATATTGCAATCTCAGTTGTTCACATATGATAAAACTGCCCACCTCTATTTCAATCTGCAATAACAATAGGTTACTGTGTAACTTTTGGGCAAATAAACCACTACTTTCAAATTTAATATAACGTAAGACACATCAAAGAGTTTCTTTATATACCACATTTACTGTTTTTCCGTCTTGAGCTAGTGTAAAAAGATTGTCTGCATACTGACCTGCGAGCAAGCCACCGTGGGAAAAACAATCAGACCTTAAGTCGACGCCAGCAGCCTTAAACGTCTCACCTTGGGACTTGTTTATAGTCATGGCGAAACAAACGGCTACTGGAAACTGTTTGCGCTTGCACTCGAACGGGAAGTTATTGGGGTATATGAGTGTATGAGTGGTATACGCAGTATAAAAACAGTTTCACCCTTTTTTTTTTTTTTTTTTTTTTTTTTTTTTTTGTGACGCGGGGAAAAATGCGTTACGCACACCACCGGTGCCTGGGTGGCCTCCGGTGGTAGTGTGGGACTCCCCGTCGGCTGTCCGACGGTATACCCACTAAACGACCCCGCGAAATGCCATCGGCCGCGTTGGTGTGGTGCCCCGGATCTGTCAGCAACAGGGCACCACTGCGACTGGCCAGCCCCTCAAAAGGGGCCGGACTTCTTCTCTCTAGGGGCCATCCCGGCAAATTGGGACAGCCCCTCCGGCGGCGGGACCATTATGGGGCCAGGTTCCCATCCTGACCCCTAATCCCACAAAAAAAAAAAAAAAAAAAAAAAAAAAAAAAAAAAAAAAAAAAGGGTGAAACTGTTTTTATACTGCGTATACCACTCATACACTCATATACCCCAATAACTTCCCGTGCAGCCACGCCACGTGCAGTGACAAGTTTATATTATAATTTGTGAACTTATTTATCACTCACTAATCAAAGAGCGTTATTGATACGAGTAGCGTTCAATGTAGTCTGAATTTCGTGTTAGTTTGAATAGTATTTTATTACAGTTTGTTCGACTAGAATCCTGACGTGTGTCACTAAATTCGTCTTCGGATTTATGTACATATTTGTAATTATTACTAGATCGGCGGTGAAGGAAGTAAATTAAAGAAATAATATATCGAAAGACAATTGATCTTACCTAAGAAAGGTCTGGTTTTCCCTCTGGGTTGTGGAGGTCTGACGGCAGTCGCTTCATGTAAATATCAATATCTTCGTGAAATCCTTAGGCTTAAATAGCGGACCCCGCTAATCTTAATGGACTAGGAAATGGCATAACGCTAAGAACAAGAAAAGATCGTTATTCGACTAGATTCTTCGTGCATGTCCCCCCAGGTGATCCTGTTATCGTGGTAATAAATATCCTATATTCTTTTTCAGATTTCAGACTATTTAGGGGTTTATGCGTACTTAAGATAAACAGACAGGCAGATTTTTTATTCAACATCGGGAAGCATTTAAGATACCTATGATTTTAATACATTTATATAAATGATTATAATTATATATGTAATGTATTTACGTATTATAATATATGAATAGATTGCAATACATTAAGTATCGTCTGTGCAATGCCACCTCTGCTGCTAACACGGCAACTTCTTACGAGCTTACTGGTAATTTCACTCACTCGGAGTAGAACAAGGCTACATGACATTGCTTCTTACCAAATTTCATGATTCTAGATCCACGGGAAGTAACGGCCATATCTTTTGATTGCGTTGACTTAAAAGTTTGATTTTTTCACTGCTCGAAGGGATTGCGGACCAGAGTATTTGACATTAATTTCAGCTTGATAGCTCCATCCATCCCTGAGAATAAGAGTCTTGACAGACAGACAGTCGGACAACAAAGTGATCCTATAAGGCTTCCGTTTTTCCTTTTGAGGTACGGAACCCTAAAAATTAAGTTCTATTTTAAAACTGCGAATTGTTTGTTTACAGTAATAGGATAGTCACACGTGACAGAGCCTGCTAAAATCATAATCTTACAGCTTCGCCATAGTCCGATAAAAAATAGCCTTGAGAAGAGTGAAGTGCTAGGTGTGTTTTTTGTTTTACCTATGTATAGGATCCGAATTAAAGTTAATTAAATTGTAATTCACAATGTTTTTTAATACAATATTGAGAATATGTCGAACGTTCGTTCGTTGTGTACTAACTTTCTATTGGTAGCTATGCTATTAACAAGAATAACAAATAAATCGTAGATCTGGTCGTACTGTACAGATTACTATATTACCTGTTGTCATACGTCCGTGGTAATTGCTACGAAAAACACGGAATACCTTTAATTACATTGTTCTCATGTCATGTTTAGTGTTATGGCATGGAAATGTTGTAATCTAACTACACTTACAAAACATGACTAAGAGTAAATTATAGTACTACACAAACAACATACGGCCCGCGGCCCGCCTGATATGAAACGATTATCGTCGCTTATTGATGCTACACGAGGAATACCGCGCGCGCTGTTATCTTTGCGGCTAGCTAACTGACAACCTCACTAACTAGGTACACCGCATTATTTTTTATACCACTAAGGTGACAATCAAGCATACGGCCTGCCTGTTGGCAAACAGTCACCGAAGCATATGGACATTTGCAACAGCAGGGGCGTCACTCATGCGTTGCCGACCCTCTAAAAACCTCTTCACGCATTTCTTGAAGAATTCCATGCTGTAGTTCCTTGGAAAAATCTAGTTAAAACCACATGTACTAGAAGCTTGTTGGTCGTCTTGCCAATTTGGCGAGACCGAGGAATTGTCACATGCCTCTGTGTTTTCTGTGACCATGGGTGTTGTCAGTACCCTTAGGATGAAAATGACTCAAAGGTCAAAATGTTAACGTTGATCTCCGGTCTGACTCCGGTTGACTGCAATCTATGGACAACCGACGAAACCGACGAGTTAACGTGCCCTCTGAAGCACGAAATAGTGACCCAGCGTGTTCGATTAAAGTGACACGCGTGACTACGCCATCGAGCTCATCTGCAAGTTGCATAACAATCTACAAAGATATTATTGCAGATAAATAATGTACTAAATCGTTCAAAATAAATAAACTTCTCTTATATGTACCCGAGGTCAGTGATGTACCTTAGTCGAAAGTCAGTTTTTTAGGGTTCCGTACCCAAAGGGTAAAACGGACCCTATTACTGAGACTCCGCTGTCCGTCCGTCCGTCCGTCCGTCCGTCTGTCTGTCACCAGGCTGTATCTCATGAACCGTGAGAGTCAGACAGTTGAAATTTTCATATACGATATATTTCTGTTGCCGCTATAACAACAAATACTAAAAAATAAAATAAAATGAATATTTAAAGGGGCTCCCATACAACAAAACGGGATTTATTTGCTAGTTTTTGCTCGATATTGATAACGGCAACAGGTAGACGCTTGAAATATTCACAGAATATTTAGTTATACATTCACTTTAAAAGTAGATAATTAAATTAAAATAAAACAAATATTTAAGGGGGGCTCCCATAGATAATGGTACGGAATCCTTCGTGCGCGAGTCCGACTCGCACTTGGCCGGTTTTTTGTTTTACTGCAACATTTCTTTCTCCAGATACTAGTTTGCTGATAGGCAGGGGAACCACACGTAGGCGAGGGCATGTTTGGTTCTATTACATTGTGTCACTTCGACTCTATATTAGGGTTCCGTACCCAAAGGGTAAAACGGAACCCTATTACTGAGGCTCCGCTGTCCGTCCGTCCGTCCGTCCGTCCGTCTGTCACCAGGCTGTATCTCATGAACCGTGATAGTTAGACAGTTGAAATTTTCACAGATGATGTATTTCTGTTGCCGCTATAACAACAAATACTAAAAAATAGAATAAAATAAATATTTAAGGGGGCTCCCATACAACAAACGTGATTTTTTTGCTGTTTTTATAGGTAATGGTACGGAACCCTTCGTGCGCGAGTCCGACTCGCACTTGGCCGATTTTTTTTCTGAGCTAAAGACTCGAACCAAAAATCAATGTGAATGCCCCTAAAATAGCAGCGGTTAATAACAGGTGGCGAGTTGGAATGATGTTAGTTGCATAGTGCACTTGGCGCTCGGGACTCGCGAAGTAAACAGACGACGACGTGGGGGTTCCCTCTATTTATAGTTGCTCCCCCGGGCGTTCAATTAGCACCCGGGCTTA
This sequence comes from Pyralis farinalis, assembly GCA_947507595.1. NCBI lineage: Eukaryota > Metazoa > Arthropoda > Insecta > Lepidoptera > Pyralidae > Pyralis > Pyralis farinalis. Next base: position 22,933,182 of record OX382274.1, read on the forward strand.
ACACAAGTTTTTGGAGCGCCCACTCTAACTTTTATTAATTTACGCACTTTTTTTTATTATTTTGGAGTTCAGCGAGCTATCATAGAGCCAACTTTCAGTTATTGCAACGTTACAATTGTATCTAAAGCTAATAGTGCTGGGTTTGCACTTGTTATTGGTTTTAGCAAATTTCGTGTAATGAAATGCAATATGTACGTCTCTGAAGTTCGCTCTCGTCTCAAGCGGCTTCCCATTAGACTTCGCCGTAATCTATACATCCTGTCTCTCCTTTACTCTATTCTCTTTAGTCCTTCATCTCCTGTATATTTGAAGGAACGTTTCTCGTTTCACAGTGGGACAGGGGGAGTGGAGGACGTACTATTCGCAACGCTTTTGCCCTCCGTTTTAAAACGCCATCGCTCTCATCCCAGTATTATGCAAAATCTTTTCGGTGCGAGCTATGCAGCTCTGGAATGCTCTGTCATTAACCATTCGAGACGCAGAAAGTATATTAAGTTTTGAAGATCGAGTTAGTGCTCACTATCTTTCTTTCATCTTGTTTTATTTCGGTTCGGTTCTTTTTTTTGTTAATCTGGCAGTCACTGTCATATATATATATATATCCACATAAGTATCTATCGTTATTGTTGTTTTTCTAAGCAATCTTTTTTTTTGTTTTTTTTAGTTTATACTCCATTACCTATCTGCTAGATTTAATTTTTTATTTTCCTCTACCCTAAGGTTGTGTGGAAGAGATTGCTATGCGATAAGACCGCCTATTGTTTTACGTGGAGCAATAAAGAATATTGTATTGTATGTATAACTTCGCTAGATCCCTTGCGGGGTCGGCGAGAGAACCGAGAGCCATAAGACGCGGCCTTTACACACTTCACTCGCCTCTCTAACCTTCATAGCTCTTTTAAAGTGCTGTCTGCTACTAAAACTACTAGACCGAATAAGCTGAAAAATCTAATCTACTAAGTTACGTCGAGATACACCAAATATAAAAAAAGCAATTCAATTCCATTTTGACGAGTTCGGTGGCGCAGTGGTTAATAACGCTGCTTTGAAACCAGGGCTTGTGGGCTCGATTCCCACACAAGGCAAATATTTGTGTACATGTTTGTTTGTCTTAGTCTGGGTGTTTTTAAGCGAGAGAGGACCAAAAACAACCCATCTTGAGAACTACCTCCACCTCAAAAATTTGCTGTCAAATAACAATTCTCTGGTTGCTTGTTGTGTTTCTACGAGTGAGTGAGATTACCAGTAAACTCCTCATGAGGAGGAGAGTGCTACTAAGCAGAGATGGCATCGCGAGCGATACTTAATATATTGCAAGCATTCATAGTCTACGGTAACCGCTTTACATCGGGTGAGCCGTATGCTTGTATGTCTCCCAACGTTATATAAAACATTGCTTAAGTGGTTCTTAAGAAAATTAAGCGCATATTTTGTTAACGTACCTACCCACACACACATAGCCTCACATGCCCGCATATACACACCGTATGCAACGCACACGAATACACACTACTGGTAAACGCAGTAACACGCACTATTGATAAACTAAAAGGTTACGAAATAAAAAAAAAACACATTTAATAGTGCAATCAATATCATTGAACTCTACGGCTATTCACGTCCTTAGTGATTTTAAGTGAAGTCGACTTTATTATTTACTAGCGATCCGCCCCGGCTTCGCACGAGTAGTACAGCATGTAATACCTACGAACATGGTTTTTCTGTCGATGGGCCTGTATTAATACTCTATGTCCGTATAATATCCGATGAAAGCTCCCAGGTGGCTTAACTTTTTCCGACATTTTCAACAATATTATCGTCATATTTCAACCGATTTACACAAAACTTTAACAAAATATACACCTGGACCTTCCTCAAGAATCACTCTATCTATTGGTGAAAACCGTATGAAAATCCGATCAGTAGTTTTCAGTTTATCGCGAACAGACAGACAGACGCTGCGTAGGACGTCGTTTTATAATATGCAGTGACATAAAAATGATGAGTCATTACATAATATATATAGGTATATATCTTGTTTCGTCCGCGTGAGATCCGTTACCGCATCATTAAATATCCTAAGGCCTTCTAAAAGCCCTCTTTACAAACTTATATCATTACTTCGACTATATCGTTCTTAAAAGTCATTAGTCCAGTAGTAGAGGTGTCGTTCAGCCCACATAGGCCAATCATGAAGGAGTTAGGATCTTTTTGTAACCAAAATTTTGTTTAATTGCGAAGGAAAACGACCAAGGTCACGCTTCATCATAAATTGTTATTATGTAAATTTACATTTCGGTAACACGGACTGTTTATGGAGTTATAATTACAAGCTTCGCTTAGTTGGCGTTAGTTAGTTAGATGGCGCTTGTAATTCATGAGTGTTTATAATTTTTAAAGAGTTGTTTACAAAGAGACAGGGTGTATTTAGTCAGCTCGACAGAGGAAATACCTCCACTTCAAAGAAGCCCGTTGGCACAGTGGTTAGCAATGTTACTTCTAAAAGTGGCGTCGCAGGAGCGATACTTCAGATAAAAGATAAAAATTCTTTATTTGCTATTGCGCCCTCGCGGGCACTTAGACACGTCTTACATTTTTTAAAATATAACTTATTACATCTTATTTAATTATCTTTTTACTTTATTCCTTTTTTTTATCTTCAAGCATTTCGGAAATGACCATTGGCTAAGAAGAAATGCCGATAGAAACTTGCCAATATAGGTCTCTTAAAATTGTCAATTAGATATTACGAGTACATTATTATAAAAAAAAAATACATAAGCATATGGGTACAATAATGATATCGAATGGTAAAACTAAAGATTATTAAGGACAGGTAGTCTGTGCTGAATTATTTCCAGACATCTTTGTCACTTAAATATTCATCAATTCTATAATAAGCCTTTCTACAGAGAGTATTTTATTGTGCTTGTAAGGACAGAACTGTTTCAGGCAACTTATTATAAAATCGAATGCAATTTACAAGAAAAGATCTACCAGTCCTAGCAAGCCGGGTGTACCGGCATACACAACTTATTTCTACTTCTAAGTTTTTCACTGAAGTTTGAAAACGACTTTAATTTTTTACGGGCATACATTATATTTTCATATATATATTGAGAAGTAACAGTGAGGATATTTATTTCTTTGAACAGTTCCCTGAAGGATTCTCTGGAGCCCATAAATAGAGCGAATGGCTCTTTCTTGTAAGATAAAAATTGTCTCAATGTCAGCCGCCGTTTCCCACAACAGTATATCATACGACATAATGCTGTGAAAGTAGCTGAAATAGACAAAGCGCGCAGTAGCCACATCCGTCAATTGCCTGATTATCCTAACTGCATATGCAGCAGAGCTGAGCTTACCGGCTAGTTTATTTATGTGGGCGCCCCATTGTAATTTGGAGTCTACTGTAATTCCAAAAAACACAGTGTTATTAACAAATTCTAATTTATTATTCCCAATGAGAACGTCTGTATTGCCAGAACTCGAGACTAAATTTGATGCATTTGGTTTTAGCTGAGTTTAGCAACAGATTATTACATGTGAACCAGTTTATTCTCAATATTTTCACACCGGCGGGCCACATTAAAAATTAGAGAGGTGTCATCAGCAAATAGTACTATATCCGCCATTTTCTGCACCATGTAGGGCAGATCATTGATCATTGTAAAAAAAAGTCACGTAACTGTTACATAGATTATTATGAGTAACCTATGAATGCTTGCAGTACAATGTGTATCGTTCGCGTGTTATCACCCCCTTTACTAACACAGCAACTCCTTAGGAATTTGCTGGTTACCTCAATCACTCGCTGAAATTTAACGTGACACGATATGGTGGAGTGGTTAGCAATGCCACTTTAACATTAAGGCTTATAGATTCGATTCCCACACAAGATAATGTTTTAGATTGTGTAAGTTGTAATTGATATACCTACAAGATTTAGACTATAGGTACAAGCAGAAAAGTAAACATATATAACATTTCCGACGTATTAACGAATTAGACCTATTTACAATAATATTAAAGTTACGAGTGAGGTTTGTAAGGATCGAGTCATGTGGCGCTCGGTTCTCTCTGTCTGCCCCACAAGGGATTTGGAAGTTATAGATAAACTAAGTTTACTTACAGTTTTCTACCTGGGTTTAAAAGAAAAGCAAAATTACTATTAAAAAAAACTAAACAAACCTAATGATATTCTTCCCTGATGATACCCTTCGAAACCCTGGTGGTCGTATACGACCGCGAAATGTATGGGAAAACGTATATAACGGGTTCTGACTGCCTGCCTGCTAAGTCTGAGCTCGAAGTCACTCGGTATAGACATAAAGCACAAAATATCTATTAGGCAAAGTCTGACTATGACATTATCACAATTATAATTATTTTTGACATTCAGTAAGACTATAGACAAATAATATTATAGACCAATAATATTAATCTCTTCTCAATTTGACCACAGACTTTAACCATATACATAATAGTAGGTATATATTTGAGTACATATGTGTTTGTGTATCAAACTCATGGTAGTGTGTACAAAGTTTTTTTTTTGCAATATTATAAAAATAAAATAGCTTCCTGCACTTCTCCATATGAACTTTACCTGTGCCAAATTTCATACTCCACCGTTCGCGTAATTTTCGTAAAAACAGTACAAAGTTCCTATTAATATATTGCTGTATGTAAATCTTCACGTCAGGTCCTTTGCGGGGTAGACAGAAATAAACTATATGAAATGTATATGTTCGTCTGTGCGTTTTTTTTTTTCGAATATTCGAATTTTATCTTCAGATTCGAATTCAGCATAAAAAAGTAGAATAGGAATGTTCAGGAACTCCGTTCCTATCTCTTAAGGAACACGGCCAAAATGACCGATAAATTAAAAAAAAAAAAAAAGATTTGTTATATAATTGACGAGCCAGGTGTTCCTCTGGCAATGCAAGCTTGCGAATTCTGAACTGGTTATGTTTGAAATCGTGATTTCGACGAATGACTAAACCTTTATCTATACACAATATTTTATCCAAATTTGAGCAGTTTCTGAGACACACGAAATACGAGTATATTTATACATATATACAAAAAAATACCGTTATAGGATATCATTTTCTATGAATGTATATAGTATATTAGGGAGCTTTATCACCATAAACACATCGATATTCGATTTATCGCAACGTGACTTGATAATAAGACTGATTCGTTCCAGTATGGCTGTATGTCATATCTGAAACTGATATCTATATACAATGCGAATCTTTAACAATTTTTGTATATTTTTGTAAGATAAAATATTTTTTGATGATGTTAGTTCATATGTAATTAAATTAAGAAAAAGTTAATACGTCCATAGGTGTGGCAAAGACCTTGCGGTCTTGTGTTTCTTTACCTCGAACTGAATATGGCAATTAGTGACACGAAACTAGAGCCGTCATTAAAAAATATCATAATTTGTGAACTAAAATAAGAATGAAGTTTATGAAACAATTATTGTTACAATATACCTTTATATACATATAATTTTTCTGTCCGTGTGAATGTCACTGAACTTCTAAACGGTTGGACCGATTTTGATGAAATTTTTGAGTTTAAGTGGTTTCGAGAATGGTTGAGATTCACAATTGGACCTGCTAGGTGGCGCTGCGATCGAGTTACATGACTTATTGTTTTTATTTTCAGACAGGGCAACGTGTGTCGGGTTCGCTAGTCATAATTATTGTGTTATATATAATCACTAGCTGAAGCCCGCGGCTTCGCACTTCGCATGAGATTTGGCTTTTAGTAGCCTTTATTTCTCTATAGACCTCAAATTCTTTCTGTTTAAAAAAAAAACAAATTTCAGAGTCTTAGATGCAACCATAGCGCGATTCAATTTTCCATCTATTAACCTTTACGGTTGGCAACGTATATTTATTTTATTTTTATTACATAAAAAATGCGTAGTTATTTTACGTCACAAAAAATACGTATTCTATGAAAATATAATAAAAATAAAATTGCAAAGTCCCCCGAAGTGAAAGTCCCGTCAAAATCGGTCCAGCCATTTCAGAGATTAGCCGGAACAAACAGACAGACAAAAATTGTAAAAATATTCATTTTGGTATATGTACCGTGTATATATCCATATGCATTTAGTAAAAAGCGGTTATTTTAATATTACAAACAGACACTCCAATTTTATTTATCTGTATAGATATATACGTAAAACAAGATTTGATTGTTTATATTTTATACGCTGCTATACCGGTCATCCCATGTGGTTTAAATATTGCCCACTTCAAGTGCGTAAGTTATAGGATAAAAAAATATTAATAGTTTAATTGCCAAACGCTCTTCTTATTTTGTTTGTAAATAAATTCAACGAGGCGAAACCAGGCTGGGTAATAACCTGTCAGAAAGGCCTGTACACTCGAATCACTGAGATCTTATTGGCTAATTCACGAATCAACATCGCGAGAGGTTAGTCTTATTGGTTAAAATAGCCTCCCATTGGCCTGTACACTCGAATCACTGAGATCTTATTGGCTAATTCACGAATCAACATCGCGAGAGTTAGTCTTATTGGTTAAAATAGCCTCCCATTGGCCTGTACACTCGAATCACTGAGATCTTATTGGCTAATTCACGAATCAACATCGCGAGAGTTAGTCTTATTGGTTAAAATAGCCTCCCATTGGCCTGTACACTCGAATCACTGAGATCTTATTGGCTAATTCACGAATCAACATCGCGAGAGTTAGTCTTATTGGTTAAAATAGCCTCCCATTGGCCTGTACACTCGAATCACTGAGATCTTATTGGCTAATTCACGAATCAACATCGCGAGAGTTAGTCTTATTGGTTAAAATAGCCTCCCATTGGCCTGTACACTCGAATCACTGAGATCTTATTGGCTAATTCACGAATCAACATCGCGAGAGTTAGTCTTATTGGTTAAAATAGCCTCCCATTGGCCTGTACACTCGAATCACTGAGATCTTATTGGCTAATTCACGAATCAACATCGCGAGAGTTAGTCTTATTGGTTAAAATAGCCTCCCATTGGCCTGTACACTCGAATCACTGAGATCTTATTGGCTAATTCATGAATCAACATCGCGAGAGTTAGTCTTATTGGTTAAAATAGCCTCCCATTGGCCTGTACACTCGAATCACTGAGATCTTATTGGCTAATTCACGAATCAACATCGCGAGAGTTAGTCTTATTGGTTAAAATAGCCTCCCATTGGCCTGTACACTCGAATCACTGAGATCTTATTGGCTAATTCACGAATCAACATCGCGAGAGTTAGTCTTATTGGTTAAAATAGCCTCCCATTGGCCTGTACACTCGAATCACTGAGATCTTATTGGCTAATTCACGAATCAACATCGCAAGAGTTAGTCTTATTGGTTAAAATAGCCTCCCATTGGCCTGTACACTCGAATCACTGAGATCTTATTGGCTAATTCACGAATCAACATCGCGAGAGTTAGTCTTATTGGTTAAAATAGCCTCCCATTGGCCTGTACACTCGAATCACTGAGATCTTATTGGCTAATTCACGAATCAACATCGCGAGAGTTAGTCTTATTGGTTAAAATAGCCTCCCATTGGCCTGTACACTCGAATCACTGAGATCTTATTGGCTATTTCACGAATCAACATCGCGAGAGTTAGTCTTATTGGTTAAAATAGCCTCCCATTGGCCTGTACACTCGAATCACTGAGATCTTATTGGCTAATTCACGAATCAACATCGCGAGAGTTAGTCTTATTGGTTAAAATAGCCTCCCATTGGCCTGTACACTCGAATCACTGAGATCTTATTGGCTAATTCACGAATCAACATCGCGAGAGTTAGTCTTATTGGTTAAAATAGCCTCCCATTGGCCTGTACACTCGAATCACTGAGATCTTATTGGCTAATTCACGAATCAACATCGCGAGAGTTAGTCTTATTGGTTAAAATAGCCTCCCATTGGCCTGTACACTCGAATCACTGAGATCTTATTGGCTAATTCACGAATCAACATCGCGAGAGTTAGTCTTATTGGTTAAAATAGCCTCCCATTGGCCTGTACACTCGAATCACTGAGATATTAAGAAGCTAAAGCACCACGTTTTGATGAGTGGGATGGGCATTCATTCATGCGCTGTTAAGTTGTTTATTTGTTTGTGTTTGCGTAGGCAGACGCCACAAAACGCAGTCCTTACACACCGTTTCCTTCCTATGTTCCTATGTTCCTTGCATACAACTATTTCCTTGTACCTAGTCAGGTCATAAGTTCTGTCAAAAACTTTTGATGTAATTAATGATACACTTTTTGACAATTATGTAAAAGTTATGGTAGAGCCTCAGAATACAGAATAAACTCAGTATTCTGAGGGAAGAGCTAAGATTTTTTGTTAACGCACGGGATTTCTTTCGGGATTCGCGCCTTCACTGCTTTGATGACCGCTGGTGTCCTAACTGTGCGAGGACGCCCGCTCCTCTTACGATCTTCGAAGCTTGAATCTTTAGTATATGGTTTGATAGTGCGATAAATAAAGTAGTGTTATTTGAAATTTTTGAGGAATGTTGAAAATCTCTTTTGGCGCGTAACCACAGCGGTGCAACGCGACAACCGCGACTCTAGTCTTCCTTCTTCGACCACTCAATATTTTAAAATGAATGAAAAACAAAATCGGGTACAAAATGTACATTTCTTAAGTCTCGAAAAAGGTTGTAAACATTAAAAATAAAAAAACGTGTGCGTCTCGGGACGCCCGACAGAAATGATAACTTAAATTAATCTACGCATAATTAAAGCTGCTGTATGCTGAGAGAAAGAGAAGCCAGACAGACTGGCGCCGTAACGCATTACGTAACGACGTGGTTTACCCTCCCATAAGAAGTTATCACTTAAAAAGAATTTATTTTTTATTTTCGGCAAGCGGGAACGTTCTATTTTTAAAATTAGTTAAAGTATTTCTGGCCAGTATTCCAAAATTATAATAATAAGGTTTTGACAGAACTTGCGACCCGACTAGGTATTTATCAAATTAAATCCTATGAAGTGTGTTGGTTTAATATGTAAATTTATGTTGTATTTACAGTGGGTACTAAAGTTTTAGCTCTCATGAGAGATTTGAATGATAAAAGTAAAACATTAATAGGTACTTCTGGCGGTCATGACTGAACGAATACATGAACGATGAATGTGTTATATTGAAAGGGGAATGACTCGTAAAGGCAATATGGCGTCGTGACATCTATAGGCGTAGGTTATTTGATGTCGTAATGCCTGCTGTGGCAAGGTTTACGCTGCATTCGCAGTATTTAATGCTACATGTTAGTAAGAAATAGGCTATTGTAACTACTCGTTAAAATAATTGCGAAATTTTGCAATTTTAGTTTTAACCAAATACGGGTTATTAGGTTAAAACTAAAATTGCAAAATTTCGTTCCATTGCAAATGACTTCGCTGTCCATAACGATTTAAATTAGAAAGTAAAAAAAAAAAAACAGTTGAGAATGCGCAAGCTTGCATTGCCAGAGGAACACCTGGCTTGTCAAATATATAACAATTCAATTTTTTTTTTTAAGTTTTCGCCCATTTTGGCCATGCTCCTTAAGAGATAGGAACGGTGTTCCTGAACATTCATATTCTACTTTTTTGGGCTGAATCACGATCTGAAGTCAAAATTCGAATTCGAGGCCTATGTTCAGCAGTGGACGAATACAGGGTGAAATTATGACGATGAGCAAGGAATTAAAGTGGTTGGTACACGCCGCGTGTCTTATATGTATGTATAATGTATGTCTTCACGCCAGGTCCCTTGCGGAGTAAGCAGAGAGAACATACCGTCCTCATGTACTACTGACTTCTTTAACATTCATAGTTCCTTTTATGCGCGCTCGCCGGTTCCTAGGGCTCCTGCATCACCTTCTAATAAAACATGACCAATTTATTCATGTTAGATGAATCTTGGGCTTCCTCGGCTCCTACATTCTTCCACTTTCGCATTGTAGATCTGTTTTGTCATTCTTTCATCCTGCATTCTTTCTACGTATATCTTATATATATATATCCCAATAATTTGGTTTGACAAACTCGGTGGCTCAATGGTTAGTAACGCTGTTTTGACACGCTTGTGGGTTTGATTCTGTGTAGGAATTAAACCTACAAAAGCATAAACATTATGTGCATGAACATGTCTTTTTGTCTCTTGGTCTCGGTGTTCCTAAGAGAGGTAGGGCGCATCAAAGCAGCTCGTCTGGGGAAGTACCTCCACCTCACAGAAAACTGTAGCCAAATAGCAACTCACTGGAGGGTTGTTGTGTTCCTGCGAATGAATGCGGTCACCAATAAACTCTACGAGTAGCTGTGTTAAAAGCTGAGGTGGCATCGCGTTAGTGATACTTAATGCGTTGTAAGCGTTCATGGACTACACTAACCGCTTTACATCATGTGAGCTGCATTCTTGTATGACTTCCGACGATGTATAAAAAATGCTATCTGATACTAAACCTTAGTTACACTATATAGGTTTTACTGTATATAATATCTACATATTTTTAAGAGAGGTAGGGCTCAACAAAGCAGCCCGTCCAGGGAAGTCCCTCCATCTCACAGAAAACCGCAGCCAAATAACAACTCCCTAGAGGGTTGTACACAACAATCCTGCGTGTGAGTGAGTTCACAAGTAAGCTCTACTTAATCTATTACAACCGTTTATACGCTACGTTAACCGCTTTACATCAGGTGAGCCGTACGTTTGTAGCCCCCCTGACGTATAAAAAGAAATATATATAAACATAAAATTTCGTATCGAATGAGTGGAAGTAGCTTAGAATCATTCGACATTTTATCATCATTTCTCTTTCCTGGTCTACTGTCATCTTTAATCTCCATCTATCTGTAACTGAGTTCCAATGAGTTGGCAAGGATTTAGGTGTCCTGCAAATTTATGGTAATGACCATCAGGACAAGACTTACTATTTTCTTGCAACATCATTGAGGTAACAGGATATTTCGAATTAATCCTACCTATGAAAGTTGCTTACATTTCATCATATACTAGAAAATAAATAAATAAAATAATAAATATTGTTGGACAAATTACACAGCGCCATCCAGCCCCAAAGTAAGCGAAGCTTGTGTTATGGGATACTAGACAACTGATAAACATACGTAAATATTTTTTTTTTGTATATACATACTTATTATACATAGAAAATACCCAGACCAAGACAAACAGACATGTTCATGCACACAAATGTTTGTCCTGTGTGGGAATCGAACCCACGACCGTTGGTGTCAAAGTAGCGTAACAGCGCGTTTCACCACTGCGCCACCGTGCTCGTCAAGAAAAGAGTTGATGATTTCCAAGTATTTCAACAGATTTTCTTACAAAATAGCTAAGAATACTCCGGGTGAATTGTATCATTTCAAATGAAAAGAAAAATAAATCAAAATCGATTCGTTCCTTTAGGAGCTACAATTACAGGCAGACAAACAGATACACGTTTTAAAGTTATAACATTACAACAAAATAAATAAATAAAAACATCCCTTTGTTTGCTTTAGCCGTTAAAAATACGTGAGTTAGTCCAGGCTATTTTTATTAAGCGCTGCGAGAAATCATTTCGACAAACGATAGGCTTCTATTGTATTAGTAGATAGCATTCTCATCTAATATGGATAGTGTCTCTAAAGAAGAGCGACAATCCCCTGTAAAAATCTTAATACCTATATGTGGTTACACATAGGAACATAAAATATATTCTCCCAACGGCCCAGAGCTGAGGCCCATTTGGTTGTTCATATGAAATTACTTAAACTTTCTAGTCGTTTTCATTATGACTGATTGTCATGGTTGCCATTTGTGCCGATTGGCACTTGATTAAGTCTGTCCATTGTGCTGGTAATGGGCCACGTGTTTTCTTGCCGTCAATGTTACCATCATCGACAAGCCTCTTCAAACTCTCACCTCTTTTTCACCTTTTTTTATGGCCAAAGTACCAGAGTATGCGTTGTTCACAAAGATCGTCCCCCAGCACCACATCTAAAATCGGCTATCCGTTGTTTGATCCTGTTCTTTATGGTCCAAGTTTCTAGTCTATCCTACTAATATTATAAATGCGAAAGGTTGTGTGTATGGATGGATGTTTGTTGCTCTTTCACGCTTAAACGGCTGAACGGATTTGAATGCAATTTGGCACGTAGATAGATTATGATCTGGATTAACACATAGGCTACGTTAATTGACTCCACGCGGGCGGAGCCGCGGGCAGCAGCTAATGACTTCATAAATATGGTCACGAACGGTCACATCAAGCGAATCTTTGTCATATTACATATTTAATTATTCGAAAAGAAAATTACCCTGCAGAATAAAACTTCTTCTTTCCATATAAATAGCTACAATATTGACCCCGCCGTAGACTTCTTTCGTAGTTGGAGTCTAAGGTGGGCCAAATAAGTGATAATAGGGCATACGCCCACGCCACGACCTCGCAATTAGCGCTAACTTCAATGATCTCTTTCTTTTTCGCGCGTCACTGCAGGTTGGTTTCACTATTTATTTATATTTTTTTACTTCATAACCTTTTAGTTTAACACCACATCTTCATCAAATCTTCATTAAGTTATATGAATGCATTTATATGCTCAGAGAAAGGTACAAACAATCTTCGTCTTAATTATATAGCTTCCTTAATCTGCTACTGCAAATATTTAGTAACAGATAACATTTAATCAATTATAAACTGTTACAGTATATTATCAGCAGTGATAGCCCAGTGGATAAAGATCCAGCTTATTGACCAACTCGTCCCCGGTTCGAATGCTGGCATGTACCTACCAGCAAATTCGTGTTTTCGGGGTTATGTACATATTTGTAATTATCATTATCACTTACCTACCTGACCAAATTGGTCGTGTTCTATCAGAAGGTGATGTCAGGAGCCCTAGAAACCGGCGAGCGTGCATAAGAAGAGCAATTAATTTTAAAGAAGCGAGTGAGATATGTAAGGGTCGAGTCACATGGCGCTCGGTTCTCTCTGCCTACCCCGCAAGGGATTTGGCGTGAAGTTATAGATAGATTGTAATTATCACTTGTTCGACGGTGAAGGAATATATCGTGAGGAAACCCTTTTTACAAAATAAGGTCGATACAAAATATTCCTATCATTCACAATTTCCACATTGAATACATCATTTTTACTATATATGTTTGAATATGATACATAATTCGAATCATAAAAAAACTTATTCTAATTATTTGTTAAATCACATCATTTAGGAATTCTCTTGTTATATAGTACCGTTGCTGAACCAAAAATTTACTATAGTTATTGTAAAGAATGGGTTTTAAAGAAAGGTGGACTGTATGTAATAAATAGGTAAAGACCAGATATCAGAGTATTTTCTATTTATTTAGGATATAGGAGTTACAATAAAATAATGCTTACCAAAAGACGAACGATGACACAACAATATGACAGCAGAAAACAAAAGCATAATACCAGAGTGTAAAAACATAGAGTTTACAAAAGTATAAAAAGGTTATATAAAAGCTATCCTCAACAGTTATCTTATTAGATAGATAGATTATAGTAATCTTGGATATGACTAAAGTTATATGGCCTACTCTCATGATTAAATAAGAGAACACCGTTTAATTTATTCAAACCCATTAAATTCCCGAGGTAAAGGTGAACATCCATAAAAAGAGAAATATTCCCGACGAACATAAAACCTCTAGCGTTACAACGACTCTTGGGTTTTTATTGGGTATTCAATCTATTTTTTCCTGTTCCGCTATACCTATATGACTGAAATTACTACTTAGGAAATACACGAAAACGAAATTATTCAGACTTAATTAAGCGCTCGGTTTACTCTGCCTATCCCGCAATGGACTTGACGTGCAGTTATAACTAGTCTGGCCATAAATACTGTTACATAGAAAGTTTTCTTTTTTTTTAATCTTTAATTATTTTGAATTTGGAACGCGTTTATTATATTAAAAACTTCTTTCGATTTCCCGCTAATTTACATATTTTTTAGACTACAAATTTAGACTCGACTACAAATTATGATCAGTTTTAGAGGGCATGACCTGTTCGAAACGACACGCCGACATTGTTTCTTAAGAAATCTCTGGAGCAAGCAGTGGCTAAATTTCCCGTGGAAACAGTGCGAAAATCCATAGGTTCGTGGCCAGACAGATTAAAGGCTTGTATCAAAGCCATTTCGAATGGAATCATTTTTTAGGGTTCCGTACCCAAAGGGTAAAACGGAACCCTATTACTGAGGCTCCGCTGTCCGTCCGTCCGTCCGTCCGTCCGTCCGTCCGTCTGTCACCAGGCTGTATCTCATGAACCGTGATAGTTAGACAGTTGAAATTTTCACAGATGATGTATTTCTGTTGCCGCTATAACAACAAATACTAAAAAATAGAATAAAATAAATATTTAAGGGGGCTCCCATACAACAAACGTGATTTTTAAGGTTCCGTACCCAAAGGGTAAAACGGAACCCTATTACTGAGGCTCCGCTGTCCGTCCGTCCGTCCGTCTGTCACCAGGCTGTATCTCATGAACCGTGATAGTTAGACAGTTGAAATTTTCACAGATGATGTATTTCTGTTGCCGCTATAACAACAAATACTAAAAAATAGAATAAAATAAATATTTAAGGGGGCTCCCATACAACAAACGTGATTTTATTGCCTTTTTTATAGATAATGGTACGGAACCCTTCGTGCGCGAGTCCCACTCGCACTTGGCCGATTTTTTTTGTCGTTTTTATAGATAATGGTACGGAACCCTTCGTGCGCGAGTCCGACTCGCACTTGGCCGATTTTTAATATTTTTGCTGAGACTTCCATAAATATGTACATGTAAGTTTTATTAAGATTACATTACTTTGTAACAGAACTTATGCCCGGACTAGGTAGATAGATAGATAAAAATAAAATAATAATAAACATTTTTAATGCGTATTAAGTAATACAGTATAATATTTATTTGGTCCGATAAATAGATTCTATAGGAATGCATATTAATACTTTATTACGATGTTTTACATCTTCGTTATATAAAAAATAAATACAATACAATTAAGAGAAAAGAACAATGGAGAAATATTATATGAACAAATTTGCTCCTGATAATAAAAAAATGTGTTTTAGGGTTCCCTACCTCAATAGGAAAAATGGAACCATTATAGGATTATTTTGTTGTCCGTCTGTCTGTACCACTGTCAAGACCCATTTTCTTAGGCGCGGGTGAAACTATCAATCTGAAATTAATATCAAATACTATACTCTAGTCTACGTCCACGCAATCAAAAGATACGGCACTCGCAAGGTAATCAAAACCTATAGGGAACTTCCCGTTGACCTAGAATCATGAAATTTGGTAAGACGCAATGTCATGCATAGTAAAGCATAAGTAAAGGAAAAAATCTGAAAACCGTTAATTTGTAGTTACATCACAAAAAAAATTCGAAATTAATTTTAGAAAATATGTTTTTACGGAACCCGAGAACCCGGTGCGCTAGTCGGACTTGCAATTGGCGGCTTTTTTTATAAATGCAATATTAAAGCATTATTCTGCACATTTAATTATTTAATACCTCCATCTTACAGAAAATAATAACTCCCTGTAGGGTTGTTTTGTTCCTGCTAGTGAGTGAATTCACCAGTAAGCTCCTAAGGAGTTGCTGTGTTAGCAATAGAGGTGGCATCGCGCTAGTAATATTTAATGTGTTGCAAGCGTTCAAAGGATACTTTAATCGCATTACATCAGGTGGTCCGTGTGCTTGTATGCCTCCCGACGTTGTATAAAAATATACATTTAGAACTTTTATTTGAGATCCAATATGAAACAAGGCAAAACTCTATTGTATATATATTGTTAATATTCAATAGCATTTGCCAAATAAAGTTTTAAAAGCTGTTTGTATATTCCCACTGAATCGTAACGTCAATTTGTAATAGAAGAAAGAATGGCTACCTTTTTTGTTACTTTGCACGGGCATGCAGAATATTACAAATTATGCATAACATCTACTTCCCCAAAGCGGCGCCTGCCACCTCCGAAACTTTGATGTAATCCGTGGGGTTAACTCTTAACAAACCTGGAATTAATTGGTAAGTTTCGCTCGGTTAAATTGTCCTTTACATGTTGGTAATTCCCAAAGCTTTAATTAACAAATTGCCCTGTTCTGTTTACTGTGAAACCAAAAGAAATGATTTTCAGTTAAACACGGAGTTTGCAAATACATGTATACGCCATATTCGTTTGGTCATCATGAACTGAACTATTTTTTTATTATAGAAGAATAACAATTAATAAATTATATTATAACTGCTCATCTGTATATATATATAAATTAATGTTTGTCTGTATGACCTCTATGGACTCAAAAACGGCTGGGCAGATTTTGATGAAAATTTCAGTGAATCTTCAGGTTAGCCCAGCAGGTGATCCTGTGAAGTTTGGCGTAAAACATAAGTCAGGGCGTAATGAAGGTATTACGGCTCACTTTGCTGTTGGGATTATTACGAGTACCTATTAGCAAGTTTTGATATTAATTTACCAAAGACTTGACTGACTGTCTCATCATGAGGACGTCGTTCTTGTAATCATTTGCCAATTTTTGTTATATTGTAAGGTACAATAATAATGAGCTAAGGCCAAGGAATGGAATACTATTCAACATTTATCCTCCTAACCTATTTGTTTAATGCCTAGTTGCTGCCAAGTGGCGCGGCGGCAGACAGGCGGGCACCGCAGTCGCTAGATAGTGTCGTCACTCCCACGTAATTCCTACAAGGCTTAAATATCGAGTAACATGAACTTTGAATAAATAAGTACATGTATATTTTCAGATACATTACGCAACGGCATCTAGTCCCAAATAAAGAAACTTGTATCAACTATAGCTACTCTTTGTCTGCTATACATACTACATCATGTTTTATAGGGTTCAGTATTCCACTGTATGTGTGCCATTTTACTCGCAGATTGACTCGGTAACCTATCCAACTCCTAAAGCGCTGGTATTTTTTTATCAGTGCACGTCATCGTGTGGGGTATCGTCGCTTTTTTTTTTATATATAGAGGAATGGAATAAATCGTTTATTGATTTCCATATTGATGTTTTCTCGATATCAATATCAATGTGTAAAATTAATGCAAAAAATTCTACTGAAAAAAAAGTGTAATATAGCACCAAAATTTTTTTAATAAACTTCTAGACCGGTTGAAGACTTTAAACTGTTTAAAATTCATCTCAAAAACCTATTGACAGACATGTTATTACATTGTGAACGGCTTTAGTGAGGATAAACCTTTACAATTAATTATTATTTCATATTAGTTATTTAATTTAACTTGAAATCTATTTAAATTTTCTTTACTTTTACTTATGTTGTTGTTTTTTTTAATTTTCTGTTAGTTTTTGTTTTACATTTTAATTTAAGTTAAATATTGACGTGTTCTTTATCATAATGTTGATGCTCCCTCTCAAATGTTTGTACGCTGACAAGGCAAACCATGATGAACTATTTGCCTATTTCGAAGACATTTTGCATGGAAATGTATGTAACTACTCATGTTTTCAATTATTCTTTATTCTTTAAAATCAATAGATTCTTTTGGATTTCCAACATTCCTCGTTTCTTCCAAACAAGAATACCATATTTTGTATTTTACCATCACAAAAATATAACCAGCTATTTCGTATATGTTTATCTAGCATCTTGACACAAAAGTACTTACCCGCCTTTAAAAGGAAAGCTGTAAAGGACTAGGTTAAGTAGGTAAAGATTAGGTTTTATTAGTTGGCTAGTAATAGTCGACCAGCTTAAAGCGTAGGTGATTTGTCGCGAGTCTCATATAATTGTAATAGTGCACCTGGTGTTCCATAGTCTCTGCCCACCCAATGGGAGACAGGCGTGATGATATGATATGTAGAAAAAAATACTTTTTGACATAAAGTGAATTGAAGGTAAAGTTCAGGTACGGATAACAAAAATGCAATAATGTAGTTTTTTTAATTTTGACATGAATCACGGTACCCTTAGTGCGTGACCAACACTGACTTCACTAGTTTATTTTTTTAATATTTTTGTTTGCTATTTCTTGTTTATTAATGTCTTTTAAGTTATATTTGAAATTATGATCCTTTCAATTGTAGTCATCATTTTTCCTTCCTCCGCCTTCTATTTTGCAGGCTATTTCTGATCTGAACCGAAAACAAAGAATATAAGTTTTAAATTTGATCGTAATCTAACATTAATTTCGCGAAATCGGATAGCGGGGAAAGTTTCGAGAACGATACGATTCTAGAAGTATAGAAAGCATCCGGGTAGATTCGCGACCCATATCATATATGTAGGGCTGCCACGGGCTTGACTCGGCATTTTAACTTCCATGTTTTATGAGCATTTTACTGCTTCCGGTTGAATTTGGGTGACAAGGGAATGATTACATAATGAAAATCTGAAATATCTGCAAGAGTTGTTCTGGAATTCTTGCTTATGTGTAACAAACTACTGTCGAACTGGCTGCAAAGGGCCCTAAAGCTTTGCATTCACTGGTTCTACTCGTAGCATTTTACTGCTTCCGTTTGAATTTGGGCGATATGGAAATGACTACATAATGAAAATCTGAAATATCTAGAAGAATTGTCCTGGAGTTCTTGCTTATATATACCAAACTGTTGTTGAGCTCACTGTAAAAAATCCCAAATGTTTGCATTCAGGGGTTCTGGAATTTTTACCTTTTCTAAAAATGATGATCGCTTAGGCTGACCACAGCCTGGAGTTACTAATCGCCGTTTTCTGGCGAATTGCTGTTTTTTGTTTGAAAGATATTGATCAAGAAAGAATGCCAAGTATACTGACTGATATTTAAGTTTCGTAAAGGTTATCTATGTATAATAAACTTAATAAAGATATAGCGGGACTAAATTTTTTTAAAGAATCATGCAGTGGCAATATGTCGATATAAAAGACAAAACAGTAATTATTAACCGTCGGCAAAAGAGGAAGACGAAGGTGGAAAGTACGATGGCAAGAAGGTTTCAACTGATTTAAAAGTTTAAACTTGTGTTCTGTTCGGCTATCCGAATTTAGTATATATAAATTTGGTAAAACTTCCGAACATCGACGTTCATCGACCGATTTCTTTGAGACAACATAAAAATTATATTTCATTTGATATGTCATACTATTTTCAAAGTCAAAATATTTTTTTATAATTTTCATAGGGGCCCCCAGAAGTGGCCCTCACAGTCTTTTTACTCTAAGTGTTTGGGTCACAGAAAATAATTCAGTCATACGGAAAGTTTATGGAAAAATAAAATGACGATTCTTTCAATAACTCCGGTTCCGCTATTCTTGGAAGAGACAGCCCTGAAATCGACATGTCCCCAAAAGACGATTCTCGCCCCTGACACATTGACTCACATTGGGATGGCTTGACCCGTTTAAACCCGCCCAGAAGTCTATCGTCTATATTTGATCTTAATAGCTTTTGTTATACGCCGACACTGATAGATACGACATTTATACGCACTGATACTATAGATCTCTTATTATAGGTCAACTTTGACATTTAAGTACACTGAATCTGGAGTCTTTTATGCCAGTCTCATATTGTCTAAAAGTGAAATACGATCCATAATGTCTAGTTTCTTAACTATGTCTTCCTTTATAATTTTCCAACGAACGAGATGAAAGGTACAATCTCCAATTTTTGATAATTAGCTGTTGCCTACGAGTCGGTCTGCATGTGTATGGCTTTCCGAGTTTTAGTTTTCTTTATACAGCACTGGGAGGCATACAAGCACCTGCTAAAGCCGTAGCCTACGAACGCTTGCAACACATTGAGCGTCACTCGCGTGATGCCACCTCTTCTGCTAATACATCAACTCCTTAGGAGCTTACTGGTGGCCGCACTCACTCGCAGGAACGCAACGACCCTCCAGGGAGTTGTTATTTGGCTACAGATTTCTGTGAGGTGGAGGTGCTTTCCCAGACGGGCAGCTTCGACGCCCCCTGCCTTCTTGAAACTCTTTTACGCAGGAATCCTATATAAAAAATTGTCTGTATCGATCAGGAATGGTGCAACTTCTTCCAACTAAATTCTAAAGTTTATATAGATTTTTCTCTTATAAAATTCAAAGGTGACAGGCAGACGAACCAAGTGTCGTCACCAAGATTTATTTTTTAAGTTTTAATTATGAAACCTTAAAAGTGTTATATATCTGTGGTGCCGTCTCGGTTAATTTTATAACAAGGCCTTAGAAGGAACGTCTAGATAATAATGATGTTTTTTTATTATCCGCAAAGGATTCGTCCTTCAGTATAAGCCGCCGTCGCGTTGGTGTCGGTGCGGGGGATGCGCGCGCACCCTCTTCGATCGGAGCATCCAGTCGTTTGAATGAACCAATCGGTCACTCACTAGAAGGCGGGCATCGTGTGTGTTGACCTTTATAAGTGACATACTTTTGTCTCGTTTTTAGATTTCCGAACATCAACTTGAAAAGACATTATACAGTCGCTCTTCTAATGGTTCGTGATAGATGTTTCGTTTCCATAATATTTCAATAAAACAAGATTATTTATGTATAAAAATATGCTATTATAATGTCAAAGAATACTTAGATGATAATTTGACGGAATCTTATTGACATTCTAATTCATTTTTTAATTATTTTCTATATTGTTTAAATTATTGTATGTCCACAAGGACAGGGCACAATGAGACTACTTGTTATAATTGTACTACCTTAATACTTGTGTTCCACAATAAATACATTTGTTTTGATTTAAAAACCTCTTTAAGTGGGGTAATTTGACTGCCTCTTCGTCCTATATATGTGAATGTCCGGAGTCTAGTGTATGTTAGGCTGCATTGGTGTATATTTACGACCACCAAGCTAGTGTATGTCAGTCTTATACTTGTTTTATGACGATTACATACATTAGTGAACGTTGTGATTTACCACCACTACCCGGCCAATCTTCAAATGTTGTGTATTCATGATTTACAACGAAAAGTTAGTGTAACCAACACCCGAACAGAAGTATATTACTAAATTAAAATCATAAATCATTACATTAAATGATATACAACGTTATTTTGGAAGAAAGTAAAAGCCGATGAAGGCCAAAGTACCTACCTCACCTACCACGACCAAAGTGGTCGTGTTTGATAGAACCCCCATTAACTTAACGTAATAGAACCCCAATATACGTTTAGGAAAAGCGCTAAGAATGTTAAAGAAGCGAGTGTGATGTGTAAGTTGTGATGTCTGAGTTGCACGGTGTCGGCTCGGTTCGGTTCTCTCTGCTTTCCACGCATGTCAAGATGTGGAGACATAAATAACATTTTCATGTGTATAGATCAGTTATTTTGACTGACTTACTGATTTATCAGTCAGGCAATATAAATTCTTTTATATTACTAGTTGCACTTCGTCCGCGCGTATCACGTAGGAACCGCTATTTCTTCTTTCTTTTTTATTCTTCGTCTTCTATGGGTGGTAACGTGGTGTTGAATAGCCGATAACCTTCCTCAAGAATTGGGCTTTCAAAGGCAAAAATATTTTTTCAAATCCGACGACTGGTAGTTCTGGAGATTGGCGCGGTCAAACTAACTTTTCCACTTTATATATTAGTATTGATATTGAAGGATAGGAGAGTTATGTATTTACTAATTCCAATCGAGATATTATCAAGATGTATATACATTGGAATTAAAAAATACTTACTCTCCTCTCTTCGAGTCTGTAGAAAATAAGAAAACAAAATGAATTAAGCCTTCTTCTAACTTGCTTGCCTAAAAGAGACTCTTAACAGTGAGCCTTACATGTTATAGCCGTAGAGATTAAAAATAAGAATTTTGAGGTTCTGATATTGAACGCGTATTACTTTATTAGGAAGATATTTCTGTACCAGAGAGCAATATTGTTGTTTACTTAAAATAAAAGAAGGAACTGATTGACTGATATAGCAATGCATAATAGCCCTAAATACTAGGTATAATCTCTACGAAGTTAAAATTTAATATGTGGGTTTCTTAGAATGTGACAAAAATCTTTCTGAGTGAATGACACTGGTGGTATATTTGGTGAAAAGGCTTTTCGAAATCTCCTACGGTTTACCAAAACGCGCATGGATAAAGTTTCAGAATTCAGTCCATGTAAGCCGTACGTTTCCGACTGCAGTTCCATCGTTGTTTTTTCAATAACAGCTTAAATGTAACAGGTTTACCCACTCTGCTCAAAGCGTTCCTGGCTTTGATATAGAATTTCATAACATCGTGGGGCTAACAAAACAACGAAACGGCAGCCTGGATCAACGTTTCCACGTAGTATTATAACCTTTAAACACAATTACGTGTTATACATTGTTCTTATCGGTTATCAATTCTTTTTAAGAGACGTAGAGCGCATCAATTTGACGAACTCGGTGGCTCAGTCGTGAATGACGCGACTTTGACACCGACGCTCGTGGGTTCGATTCCTACACAAGGCAAACATTTGTGTGCATGTACATGTCTGTTTGTCTTGGTCTCGATATTTTAAGAGAGGTAGGGCCCATCGAAGCAGCTCGTCTGGGGAAATACCTTTACCTCACAGAAAACCGCAGCGAAATAACTCCCTAGAATGTTGTTGTGTTCCTGCGTGTGAGTGAGGTCACCATATGTTCCTAAGGAGTTGCTGTTTTAGCAGCAGAGGTGGCATTGTGCGAAACGTATAATATTATACTGGCTGCAATCCGCGACTGCATCGGCGTGCATTTCGGTATATCGTGGGGACCGCTTGTCCTTACTCATCCGTCTGTTAGTTCCAGAGATTAACGCGTTTAAACAAACTTATAAAGCGGAAGGCTTTATAAGTATAGATATTCTAAATTACTTTTATATGCACTTGAACTTAATGTGCGCCAAACTTATATTTCATGTTAGTTTCTCTATGGTTGAACTGAAAGCATTCCCTATCGGGATATGTCCGCCATTGTACAGCTAAGTGCAGTTAAGGCTTTTACACTTTGACCTTTATATCATTCTAACTCCGTACAGCATAAGATTTACAATCACATTTCGAGTGTCAGACATGATCGGCTGTACAATCTATTTGTCTCGGAATTATGTACCTATGTATTATTAGATATGTTTCTTATTGTATAACAAATCTCACATAAATTGAGTTAGGTAGATTGATGTGTGTTATTGAGAGAAGCTCGATGGTGTCCTTGCTCGTGTCACTCAAATTGAACATGCAGGTTAAGTAATGTAGACCGAAGCCTGTTTATAGATGAGCTTTCTTCCTATCTGCGTGCTGTGAAATACACGTTAAGCTGTCGATAGATGACAGTCAGTCGTTAAGTTCGTGACTTTCGATCGATATAAAAATATTGACCTCCGCTAATCCGCAGTTGAGCAGCGTGGTGGAGTACGCTCTAAACCACATCGTCTGGGAGGGAAAGAGGGCCCGTACTCTTACAATGGGATGAGTAAAGGTTTGTGTAGTGACGGTGGTGGGATTGAGTTGTACCTACACTAGGAAAATACTAAATAACTACACAGGACCAATTGTTAATAGGACTTTATTGCAGAAATATATATTTTTACTATAATAATACCTATCTATCTATCTATCTCCAACTTCACGCCAAATCCCTTGCGGGGTAGGCAGAGAGAACCGAGCGCCACGTGACTCGATCCTTACATATCTCACTCGCTTCTTTAACATTCATTGCTCTTCTCATGCACGCTCGCCAGTTTCTAGGGCTCCTGACATAATAACATTGACCAAAATTCATAAAGTAAGAAATTATTCCAAATTTCCAACGTGACTTTTGTTGGATAAATGCCCGCAAGAACTTTGTCAATAAAATGTAGGATATGAAAGTTGGGCGACCAATGGAATCATTTATCATCATAATGGAAATATTAATACATGATTGTGAAATAGCCATATAAAGAGTAAAACAAGAAGTTGGGCTGTTGTATGTGACTCACTACAACAGCCATCATCGGAGAATTCAAACAATTAATCTTTAGAGCCAAAATTGCCGTCACCTGTCAAAATTGTCGACTCACAAACCAAGCTTTGGTGAAAAAGAGGCAATATTAAATCAGTGGCCAGATTGGTGAAATACCCTCTTTACTTTACAGTAAACCTATCTATCTACATTTCATATCAAGCCAATGTCTATGTCGAAGTTTTAGGTAATAAATTCATAATGTTCACTATGATTAGGTAAAAATGGGATTGAAGCTCAATATTAGTGTGTAGTGAGAGAATCGACCACCAAGATCAAACCAACCTGACATTCCTAGATCGATGGTAGAGTGCAATTTAAATTTCACCAGACGACAAATTTCTGTCGCACCTATTTCTACCGCCAAGCAGCTATATTTAATAATAATAATATTTATTTGATCCAAAAAAGTACACAGACTTATTGCTAAAGCAACATTAGCCATGCAAACATATACAGTATTGCTGCCGGTGCTTAAATTAGGATTAACCTGTGCTATAAGTACCGGCTACCTTCCAATGACATTAAATGAATTAGTAATACATTGTCTGTTTATAATGTTGCTTGAATTAAAGTGGAGGAAAGATAATATAACAAATTTATGCAAATATATAGTCTATGGCGTTTTGTGAGGATAGTGTGTGTGTGTGTGAGTGTGTGTGTGTGTGTGTGCGTGTGAGTGTGTGTGAATATTTATATAGCTGTGTTCCAGTTTTAAGGGTGAGATATGGCAGAGAAATTACTGGGTACTATGACGAAACCGCCTTTGGTCACAACATTAGCAGCGCGCGAGTGAGATCCTCGTGATGTTACGAGCATCAATAGGCTGCGGTGACCGCTTACCTTCTAATGCGGGCCACATGTTTGTTTGCCAATCGAGTTGTATAAAAAAATCCAATTCTTATATATCGGAATTGGTTTATATTGATAAGTACTCGCTGTCAACCCTGCATGTGACATTATTACATGACTGCTAAATCTATTATTCGAAAGAACGTAAACTTAGTTATTGTTTACAGCATATTAAGTACTAAGCTTAAAGAGAACAAAAATGAAATAAAATAAATATATACTTGGTTGTAAACGTATACTTTGGAGTAAATTAAGTACCAAATTTTTCGTAATGTAGATCAATTTATTCAATTTTATGATGTCCCACGAGTACGGTTATTTGATTATCGCGGGTGAGCTCGGAACGGAACACATTATCACAACAAAAGATCTAACTTTAGATTATTCTATTATATTATCACGCAGGTAATGTAATTTTAATACACAGCATAACATTTATTACTTAGTTTGAATACACAATTTGTTTAATCATTTTGTTTCGGTATAGTGTATCGTAAAATAAATGAATAAATATTGTCGTACAAACACAGCGCCATCTAGCCCCAAAGTAAGCAAAACTTGTGTTCTGGTTACTAGCCAACTGATAAACATACGTATATACATTTTTTTTTGTATATATATACTTATTATACATAGAAAATACCCAGACCAAGACAAACAGACATGTTCATGCACACAAATGTTTGTACTGTGTGGGAATTGAACCCACGAGCGTTGGTGTCAAATAGCGTAACAGCGCGTTCGACCACTGCGCCACCGATCTCGTCAAGAAACAATATGTAAGAAAAAAAAGAAGAGCAATATGAAAGAATTTGCAGAGTGCAAGTCGGATAACAAAATTATATCGTGTCAAAAACAGTGAACTGTAACGAAACTATTAGTCCGCAGATCTGAACGCACTTGGTCGGTTGTTAGGGTTCCGTACCCAAAGAGTAAAACGGAACCCTATTACTGAGGCTCCACTGTCCGTCCGTCCGTCCGTCCGTGTGTCACCAGGCTGTATCTCATGAACCGTGATAGTTAGACAGTTGAAATTTTCACAGATGATGTATTTCTGTTGCCGCTATAACAACAAATACTGAAAAATAGAATAAAGTAAATATTTAAGGGGGCTCTCATACAACAAACGCGATTTTTTGCTCGATATTGATAACGGCAACAGGTAGACGCTTGAAATATCCACAGAATATTTAGTTATATATTCACTTTAAGAATAAATAATTAAATAAAAATAAAACAAACTCCCATACAACAAACGTGTTTTTTTTTTTGCCGTTTTTATAGATAGTGGTACGGAACCCTTCGTGCGCGAGTTCGACTCGCACTTGGCCGATTTTTAATTTACTTTTATAAAACCTGCCTGTATCGGCCGATAAGTTACGTACTTAATCACCCGACTCTGATCCAACAGGTAGAGAATAAAATATTCACTATTTACCTCTGAGCAAAAGTGACTGTGTACACTTGACAACGACGCAGGGTCCGAGGGAGGCTTCTGTTTAGTTTTCCTTTCTACATAGACTTCAAAGCGAGCGAATTGTATGTTTCTAACAAATAATCATGCTCTCTGACAAAAGTTTGGTCTTTTAATGTTCATTACAGATATTATAGCCAAGTTCTGGCGCTGGCTTAGTTTGTAATTACCATAATACTCGTAATTAGGTGTGGCGTAGACGTTGATGATACCCGCGCGAATTTATTAGAACTGGATTATTTTCTTTTTATTAATATCACTAATTTTGCTTTCTTGCGATTTGCCACTTTTGTGGGCCTTTTACTAAGTATTGCAGATTATCTCTGTACCAAACTTCACTACACAGGATCTAAGTCTTGAAAAGTAGGCACACCATTAGGATTAAGTGTGGATAAGGTATAGTGAATAGGCATTAAATGTGTATGTCCCAAACAAATCTAAGTCCTCCCTATTTTCTATTTTTATGTAGACAACAAGTTAGATAAACAAAATGTTAATCTAATATGCGGCGGGCGCGGCTTTCCCCGTGTGTATTTCGGTATTCTGTGATTTAAAAAAAAAATACTTTCTTAGCGCTTAGCTGCTGTGGATTTATTTGGCTTGTTTGTGCATAGGTATATGAGTCAGTTATTTTAAACAGTCAAATTTAGTTTTGTTCCCCCTTTTAGCCGTTATTGTTAATTTTTGTAGCAGTAAAGGCATCAATGCCTTTACATTTATAAATACTTTCGAAAATTATCAGTGTTTCAATGAATTGAAAATATTATATATCAGCATTTCCTTAAATATTTCTCTTCTTCTTTGCGTTATCCAGTTTCCTAATCCATTAGGATTGACGGGATCTACCTAAGCCTGGATTTGGCGGACATACTGATTTTTATATGAAGCGACTGCCGTCAGACCTCCAAAACCCAGAGGGAAAACCAGATTATTCTAAGGTGGTCACACATCTTTCGAAATAAAATTTCTTGTACGTGCAGGTTTCTTCATGATGTTTTCCTTCACCGTCGATCTGGTGATAACTGCAAATTACAAATATGTGCATAAATCCGAAAACGTAATTTAGTGGTACATGCCGGGATTCGAACCGAAGACCTGTTGGTCACAAGGTCGGTTCCTTATCCCCTAAGCCATCACAGCTCTATTATTTCCTTTTCTTAAATAAGTAAGGGTTTAAAAAGGTTATCATTATCTATCACACAAATAAAAATGAAAGACCTACCTTCTCGAAGGACGGTGACAGTGGAATTTGTGTAAATTTGCAGTATCAAAACACATCGTGCCTGCAACCTAAGTGTAAAAATAAATTGAAAAAATGTGAACAAAACAATCCTCCAAAAAAATTCTAACACAATATCGGGTTTACCATTTGAAATAGGAATAATTAGAGCTTTCGTAAATTTAGACCCAACATGTTGGTTGCCCTACTGCGTCTTATATGCAAAATGCTTTTTACGTTTTCACACAATAAATGAAAATAACTGTCGGATTCTACAGTTTAAATACAGCACAATCGATTGTTCATCCTTGGTATAATGTACAGTACACAAATTGTTTTTTTATATTTATCGCTTATTGTTAACTTTTGTCTAAATTATTAAAAAAAATCTTCATGTCTGTTATATTCAGATAATAAACGTGGATTCAATCAATGATTACATTCTGTATTCTCGAATGAATTTTGGATAAGCTGACTATTATTTAACTATACTCGTAATAGTATGTATTGTAACAAACACAACTATTACAATGTTTAACGTAGTCATGGGTATTTTGTATATTGTATTAAGTCGTTTATATGAGGCTTAGTTACATTAAGAAGGGTAGCACGTTCGCCTGTGTATTTACATTTCCGAGCAGCAATGCTTTTCTTTGTTCAAACTGCTTTCATAATGGTGGTTCTATGAATTAGCAATTGTCTGATAGCTCTGCAAATAGTTTGTATAAACAGTTACGGGTTTAACTACAGTTTAAGTACAGTTTATAAGTTCCTGGGTGAAAGAGCTTTGCTCGGCGTCTTTTTGTGTGTAAACATTTCATTTTTTCAGGAACATTACCTACATACAAAATTTGATCCAAATCGTTAGAGCAGTTTCCGATGTACACGAAATATATATATATATACTAGCGGACCCGACCGACGTTGTCCTGTCCCATAATATAAAGTTTCCCAGAACCCGACTGCAGTGCCACCTACCGGGTCCAATTGTGAATATAAACCATTCTCGAATCCCCTTGAACACACACAAAAAATTTCATCAAAATAGGTCCTGTCGTTTAGGAGGAGTTCAGTCACATACACACGTACAGTAGAATTATATATATATATATATATAAAGATATCAATATAATAACTTTATTAATATAAAAAGTAAAAGTGTGGCGCTCGGTTCTCTCTGCCTACCTTGTAGTGGACTTGGCGTGAATATATAGATAGGTAGATAGACAAAAGTGCACACATGTGGGACTATATTACACCGCTGCATAGCTGCTGTTTGGCCTCTGATCATATATTGTAAGTTTGTCTGTACGTAAAAGTTTAAACGTAGTGTAGAACCACAACATCACCACCTCACTAAACCTTATGTCACTGAACTTCAACTTCGCTTCGCCAGACAGTGGCCAGTGTTTTCAAGCCGCCCGGAGGCCACTGACTAAGCTTAACGACAATCGGATCTATCAACAGCTGTCGAAACAGACACCTTGAAGTGCCATCTGAAGCTCGAAATACATAAACCCATCCATAGACAGGCTACGGTGGAGGATCTGAAACCTACGTGATCGATTAGGGTGACTTGTGTAACGACGTTTGGTAATCAAGCTTCTCAGCGTAGGAAAGTATTGAACTCAAATGAAAACCGTTTATATAAACAAATACGAGTATTGATTTTTTTATGTAGGTATATTCTTTTTTACAATGCCGGAAGGCATACAAAAATTCGACCCACCTGATGTAAGGCGGTAACCGTAGCCTTTCGAACGCTTGCAATCATTAAATATCACTCGCGCGATACTACCTCTGCTGCTAACACAGGAACTCCTTAGGAGCTCACTGGTGACTTCACTCACACGCAGGCACACAACAACCCTCCAGACACTTGTTATTTGGCTGTGGTTTTTATGAGGTGGAGCTACTTCCCCAGATGGGCTGCTTGTTGCGCCCTACCTGTCTTAAAAACACCCAGACTGAGACCAGCAGACATGTTCATTCATTAGTTGTTAACGAATGTAGGACTACATTACTTCTGCCGCTCTTTTATTTCATATTTTTTCGTATCATTTTCGTATCGTGAAGAATTTAGTTTAGCCTATAGCCCAATACGCGGTCATCAATGCTCGCGCGTTGCTGCTTCATCAATTACTTCCTAGTGACCTATTTTACTCGAAGAAATACGACAACCCCATAGGGAATGTGGACTACGGCTGTGAGTCAGCAAGTTCGGTAGAACGGGTGACCCAGCGGCAGTGTTAAGTATTTCAAATTTCATGAAATAATATTTCATTATCATCTTTAGAACCAAAATTGTCTGCTATCGCACTGCACTGTCAATTAGCTAACGAAGATTTGGCGAAAGAAAAATTTTTTGAATACAGATTTATTAAAGGAAAAACACGACTGAGGAAGTACTCCCATCTAATTAAAAAATTGCAGCAAGATAACAGTTCCGTGGAGGGTTGTTGTGTTCGAATGAGTGAGTAAAGTTTCTTGGAAGCTCCTGAATAGTTGCTGTTTTAGTAGTTAAGGTAACAATGCGCGACCAGTTGTACTTTAATTTGCAATCGTATTCCCTTTTATTTAATTTCAAGCGATTACCGTAGATATTTGCTACCAGACCCTAGGCCGGCTAATAGGCCTTGTATTAAAAAAATAAAGTACGTGCAATTTGCCATACGTAATGGGATTAGATCTGTTTGTCTCAGTATGGCACTCGGTCAAAATATACACATCATTGATTATGTAATTATTTTTTACGAAGACAAGCTAGAATCTTGAAGTACAATCGCTTGAAGAATTATTTCAAAAACCTTTAAATACACTCTCTAGAAATCTTTATGGTAATATCACAAATTTTTAAACCTTAAAATATTTTGGAATTTAGTACACGCCTTTCCTCTAGGCAAATTGCGCAGTGCTTTGTATACATGTAATTTCGAACGTAACTTATGTGTGATTAGTATGTACTTTTTCATTTCTGTTTAGTTTGTATCGCATACAGCAAACGTTGAGATGTTGTGCGTTTTAATTATATGTTGTTAAGTTTTGTGTGCTTTACAAGAGTCGTATTTCCACAAAGCACGGGTATATAGGCGTCACGTATAAATGACTAGAACAAAGGTCCGATCCTATTATTTTATCAAAATATTCACAAGTGAAGACCATAATTAACATGTTCAATGATTTGATTTTAATTAATAACAACATTACTCAATTGTGAGTACGAGTTAGACTCCTGTTATTGAATTTTAGCTTAATGCTTGTTTCATAACTACGGTTACCAGGCAACTGTTTAATATTCATGCCTAGATAATAGTATTACAGGTAATTTATTATACATTTTCTGATATAATAACGTAATGGAAAACCAGTTTCTACGAATTAAATTTAGATACCTGTAACTGTAGGTACTATAAATCCTTTGTGACTGTCAATTAGAAGGGCTGGCTCTTAATATACTCGTACCATTTACGTATCGTTTCATCTAGTATTTTGTAATTCGCACAGAAGTTTCAAATTAAAAAGTTTCGGGCGTTGGACTGGAAAATGAACGTATATAGCGTTGGACGAAGTTACTGCGCGGCTGCAGGCCGCTGTGCCGCTGCCCGGAAGGTGACACCGGCCGCTTCACGAGGAAATAAATTACACCCGCGCGTAATGTGCAGCGAGGCACTGAACTTCATAAAAAAAAACTATACATCACGTACTCTTTAGCCGTGATAGACATTCTAGGGGCCCTCTTATTTTCATACCACCGAATATTGTAATAACCAAACGTTAGGCAATCTGATGTCTTCTATTTTTAGCGACAGTAATTCGTCCACACATCTTGGACGCTGTACGTAAGCCAAGGTCAAATATACGTTGCTCGATTCTTTAAAACTTCTTGAAGATTGATCAATAAAATGAAACTACAAAACATGCAAAGGCTTTAATATTGTTAATCTGCATAAGAAATACACGGCTAGATAATTCAAGCATCAAAAACGTTTCGAAATTGCATGGAAGAAGTAGATTGGTATTGGATTCACGTGTGAGGGGCGAGGCTGCGCGCGCATTCTACGCCGCCGTAGCGCTACGAAGCGGCTTTTAGTCGAGTTCGAGCTACGAGAAATATTGACGGCTACGCCGTAGAGGCGCAATACTGGGACTACCTTACTGTCAAAGTGTATTGTGACATTGTGATCTCGAGGGACCGAAAGTTACGAGAGGTCAAAGGGAAAAAAGGTAAATTATGTCGCTATCGGCTCGTAACGTTTCTAATTTGACCTTTTTATGTGTGCTCTGCAATATTGATGTCGTAATGCTACTTTAGAAATATGTCTGCGGTATTTTATGTCCATTTTCCATTGCTGTATAATCGAAAACTTGTTATGAAATTTGATCGAGCTTAATAGCTTGAGTGTTTTCTAGCGAGAAAGATAGATCATAGCGATAATCAGTGGTGAGCAACTAGACTAGAGAAATACCTTCAAATAGAAAACCAAAGTTACTACAGAGGGAACTTCTTAGTTGATCGTTGCGTGCTGGTTTAGTTAGCGAGGTCACCAGGAGGCTGCTGGAGAGTTACTGCTTTAGCAATAAGTTCGACAGTGTGCGAGCATATTTTATGCTTCAAGCGTACAAAGGCTACGTAAGTCTACACTAATTGCTTCGTATCAGGCGGACTG
The DNA here is from genome assembly GCA_947507595.1 of Pyralis farinalis. Classification (NCBI taxonomy): domain Eukaryota; kingdom Metazoa; phylum Arthropoda; class Insecta; order Lepidoptera; family Pyralidae; genus Pyralis; species Pyralis farinalis. The sequence continues at coordinate 22,965,437 of OX382274.1, forward strand.
TACACAGGGAAGTTGCGTTTTTATGTCACTAAGGTACGGGAAAACGGACATACGATCTGCGTAATGGTAAGCAGCTTTCGTACAATGAAACCAGTTTTATAACTCTGCCCAAGGGGTTTTGTATTTTCGTATGACATGCGGAACGACTAAATTATAAAAATATATTTTCGGCACGAAAGTTGAAAAGAAAACGATAGGTATTTTAGTACATCTTAAAATAGCCGATTAGTTTATAATTCACGATTTCGAGGGTTTATGTTCGTTTGTTTTACAGGCTTTTGAATAACAAATGTAAGTTATAAAAGTAACTTCTCGATATTATATTGAGAAGTTAATATCTAACTTGTTATACTGGCATTTCTCTTAGGCTTATATACTGTACTAGTCTACTATAAATAGAAGATGTATTCGAGCGTATGAACCGAACACCCTTAATAGACCTACCTCCGCATTTTATACGCCTACCTTCTCGCGATTATTAAATGGTTTATTCAAAGGTAGTGACACCCACGACCATTCTTTTTATAGCATTGCTGCAACTTGACATTTGTCGGTAAATTATTAAGATATTTTCTATCTTGTAACCTATGGTTGCCTGTAGGACAAGTGATAAAGCTGCCTATTTGTACTTCGTTGTCTATTAAATGATCTTATGTAGGTACTTATTTTTACACTCTTTTCAACTTTCGTCATGTTGACGTATGTAACAACTACATATATATACACAAGTGATTATACGCCCATGCTAACCATACCTTCTTTGTCTACCTATTCGATACCTTAAGGTTGTCTTGAAAAGTTGCTTGTAGCAATAAGGCCACCATTGATGCATAATATGATGTTTTATCATTTAAAAGAAATATTTTATACTGTATTGCCTGTAACCTTTACTGTATTGCCTGTAATCTTTGTTTGAAAAGTAGAGTAAAGTATATATATAGCTGTGTAATGTAATTAAAAGACATAGATTTAAAGCTTTTTAAAAGTTTATATCACCGAGACACTTTTTAGGGTTCCCGTACCTCAAAAGGAGAAACGGTTTTTTGTCCGTCTGTCTATGTGACAAGAACCTTTTTATCAGGGACGGTTGGATATATCAAGTTGAAATTAATATCAAATTTTTAGTCCCATCACAAAAAAAAAACCTTTTTTTTTTTGCATAAACAATTCGAGAAAATATTTTTTGACGGAACCCTTAATACGCGAGTCGGACTCGCGTATCAAGCTTAACGGCTTTTTATTTTTACTATTAAAATATTGATATAGGAAATAGAGAAATAAAGTTTGGGGTAAAAATTAAAATAGCCATTGTCTGCTTGTGTCGGAAATGTAGAAAGAAAGCAAAAGGAAAAGATGGCGAAACAGATATACAATACAAAGTGGAAGTGGACAAGATGTTGGATACGAGGAAGGTCAAGACTCGTCTATCACGATAATATTGGCCGTATCAAACGGTGCACACGTACGTGTTGTTTGATATAATAACATTTAATATATTTTCATTTTAATAACGTTCATAAGGTATAGTGTTGATTTGATATAATCGTTACGGTATATATTTGGATAGCTATAACATTCATAAAATTTTCATTTTAAAAAGCATAAAATTATTTTTATTACGTTTATGTAAACTAAATATCACCTGCTATACAACTTGTGCGGTATACGTCAAGTGGTAAACTATTCAAAAATTGTATTGTTTTGAAAGACATATCAATCAAAATATATATTGTTTAAGTGGTTTAGGTTAGATTAAAACCGCAACCACAACGCACGAATCGAGCGAGCGAAGCGAGCGTGCCGCAGTAGCTGCTGGCGAGTGCCACAGCCGAATTCTACCTACTTTACTTGGTTAAGGCAGCGTGTATTTAGTAAAATCGCAAATATGACAAACGAAGTACATACTTCGTTAAATGAATATTTTTCAATATAATAGATAATAAATTTGTTATATACTTAGTCTGGCCATAAACACTGTTACAATTAAAAATAAACAAAATATTACATTTGAATTTGGAATCTGTCATTTTTATATCATTGTTCATTGAGTTTTCATATTTTGGCGCCAATTCATTGTACAATATTTTGCGATATTAAAATGGAGTGGGGTGATAAAGAGAACCGAATCGCTGTGATTGCATTACACAAAGTAGGTATGGAGCCAAATACAATTTTGTTGTTAATAGGTACAATGAGACCTCCTCTGTTTATGACAGAAAAACATCTGGCCGTCCACGTAGTGTTCGTACGAAAAAGGTGGTCAAAGCAGTAAGGGAAAGAATTCGAAGAAATCCTGTCCGAAAGCAAAAGATTTTATCTCTGAAGATGAAGATAGCACCGAGAACCATGTCGCGTATTTTAAAAGATGACTTAGGACGTGCTGCCTATAAGAGACGTACTGGTCATTTCTTAACTGATATTTTAAAAAAGAATAGGGTGGTAAAATCGAAACAACTACTGAAGCGGTACGCAAAGGGAGGTCACAGAAAAAAATTGTTTACGGATGAGAAAATTTTTACAATTGAGCAACATTTTAACAAACAAATCGACCGTATTTATGCTCAAAGCTCTAAGGAAGCTTCCCAATTAGTCTACAGAGTGAAACGTGGGCACTATCCAACTTCAGTGATGGTTCGGTGGGGTATTAGCTATGAAGGAGTGACTGAGCCATACTTTTGTGAAAAAGGTATCAAAACATCGGCACAAGTGTATCAAGATACCATTCTTGAGAAGGTAGTGAAGCCCCTTAACAACACCATGTTCAATAACCAAGAATGGTCCTTCTAGTAAGACTCGGCGCCGGGTCATAAAGCTCGGTCTACGCAGTCTTGGTTGGAAACGAACGTTTCGGAATTTATCAGAGCTGAAGACTAGCCGTCGTCTAGTCCCGATCTTAATCCGCTGGATTATGATTTATGGTCAGTTTTAGAGAGTACTTCCTCTAAATGCCATGATAATTTAGAGCCCCTAAACAATACGTACGATTGGCAGTGAAGAATTTTCCCATGGAAAGAGTGCGTGCTTCTATTGATAACGGGCCTCAACGTTTAAAGGACTGTATGGCAGCCAATGGAGACCACTTCGAATAAGCTTTTTATATTTTAAATTGTTTTATATTTATGTATTAAACTAACACACTGTATAAGTAATAAATGTTATTTGCAATAGAAAATCTTTATTTTCTTTGTTTCAGTATTTATGGCAAGACTAGGTATAATGATAATTACCTATTGAAAATCTACCAATTGATTCTTATATGCAATAGTTATTATGTTTAATAATATATCTATAGAAAGTTTATTAGGTATACGAGTACGTAACATCCAATTATTTCGTGAATTTTATACCAATATAATTGTATACCTAAGGGTTGTTAGATTTAATAATAATTATATAAAACTTTTTATACATTTGAAATTTATGTTTTACGATTTTTATTTTAAATGAAAGTTACACCAACCTAAATTATAAGTTTTGTCGGTATTTATTAAAAAAATATATATTTTGTTGTTATATCTTATATTACTTACCCGTGGACATGAGCCTAGGCGACGAGTCTGCATGAAAGGAGTCGACTTTATGTGTTGTGTGCATGAATTCTCTCTGCCAACCCTGTTAACTTAGCCTAAACTTATGGACAGATAGATATCAATTCCCACTAAGTAAATAACGTTGAGGATCATTGCTTTAATAGAATTCCTCTAAATTAATAACTGGGCGTAATTATTATAATACAGATTTTATTCTTTAAGGTTATCTTGCAGCAATTGCTTATCAAGACAGGACAAGATCGCCTAAAGTACTACGTTGTCGGTGTAAATGGAATTTTATACTTACTTTTATTATTGCTATTAAGAGTTTGTATTGTATTAGAAGCGGTTAATGGCGGTGTTCTTCTATATACTTCATACATAAACCCAATGACAGTATCGGTATATGAATCATTAACTATTTTATTACCTCATATTGTCCAAACGCCTGGAGGGATTTTAACCATTGAGGTATCCGTGAATTTGTCACTTCAGTGCAAAATTCGGGAAAGAGAAATATATCAATTCATAGAAGTTGTCCTGTCCTACAAGTTACTATACTAGTTGTAAGTCTAGGTTCCTAAGGTCACTCTTGTAATAGAATTCCTGCAACTTGTCTATAGTTGACAGATATAAGTTCTTGTACCATAGACTCTGAATTATTCATGATGAATAGATAAATTGAGTAAACAGTATTCATCATCATCATCTCGGTCCGTATTCGTCCACTGCTGAACATAGGCCTCCCATCTAGAGTGCCATTCGCCTCGATCCTGTGCCACCTGTATCCATCGACTCCCTATAAATATCTTGAGGGCATCGCTCTATCTAGTGGTGGGTCGTCACACACTGCGTGTACCAGCACGGGGACGCCATTCGAGAACATTTATTTCCCAACGGTTGTCGGTTTTACGAACTATGTAGCTGGCCCACCGCGACTTCAGCTTACTTATCCTTTGGGCTTTGTCGGTTACCTAAGGTCTACTGCGGATATCCTCATTCCTGATTCTATCACGCACCCCCCACGAAACCCCGAACATAGCTCTTTCCCTAGCACGCTGAGCAACTTTGAGCTTCCCCATACGGCCCGCAGTGAAATAAACAGTATTGTGTAATGCAAAATTCATTACTTTATTCAATACTTTATTCAAATCATCGGCCATAGCGATAATAGGTACTATTTATTATTAAATATTATTACAGTAATTATAACGCGTTGACTGCCGTGTTGTAAGATAAAACTAATGAATCCTACAGCAGCATTGAGAAATGGATTATTAATAATCATTTATTACTTATTTCTTGTAAGATCACGGATAGCAATACCCGCCTGCTAGAAGTGACTTATTCTTGATAGACATATTACAAATGAATTTGAGTTAGTTCCATTTACAAAAGGATTCATTATTCCTTGTGACCAGATCAATGACTCGTGCGTTTTTGTGAGACGTAACACCCATCATTCTTCATTCATGACCTACACGTGTATGTAAATAAAAGATTGTATACCGATGTATCAAACATCTCATGGAACAAACTATCTATCTATAACTTCACGCCAAATCCCTTTTTTTTATACAACGTCGGGAGGCATACAAGCATACGGCCCACCTGATGTAAAGCGATTACCGTAGCCTATGAACGCTTGCGATACATTAAGTATTACTGGCATGATGTCACCTCTGCTGCTAAAACAGCAACTCCTTAGGAGCTTATTGGTGACATCACTCACACGCAGGATATACAACAACCGTCTAGGGAGTTGTTATTTGGCTGCGGTTTTCTGTGAGAGGTACTTCTCCAGACGGGCTGCTTTGATGCGCCTTTCTTTGCGGGTTAGGCAGAGATAAACGAGCGCTACATCACTCGATCCTTACATACCACACGACACGCTGCTATAACATTCATTGCTCTTCTCATGCATGATAGGTTTCTAAGGCTCCTGATAGAACACGATCAATTTGGTCATAGTAGGTAAGTCTTGGTCTCGCTCGGCTCCTACAGCCTTCTACTTTCACGTTCTATATCTGTTGCGTAATTCATTCTTACTGCATTATTTCCACATGTCTGCCTCTTCTTATTTTAAACCCGACGCTCTCTTTATATAAGACCAACTCTGTCTGACATCATCATTGCGAATACGGTCTACATGCGTTCCGCAACAAATTTTGCGCAACGCAAAAATTTCGACTGCGTTTATTCTACTTTTATGCTCTCTCTGCCGTACCCAGCTCTCGCTTGCATAAGTAAGCGTTGGGACCAGCACTGCATTGTGTATAGCGAGCTGTACCTTCTGGCTCAAGTTTTTACTGCCAATATGTTTTCCTAACGTTCAATTCACACTATTTCTAGCACTCACTCGTCTTTTCACACCAGTGGTGTACCTTCCATCTCTGTTGAAAGCACATCCAAGATCTACAATCTCGTCTACTTGTTCGTGTTCCTGCTAATAACACGGCATCGTCTGTATACAGCAGACAGTTCACCACTAGGTCACCCATGCGCAATCCTATATTCGTTGACCTTATTTTCTGCAGACAACTATCGTTAATAATAAAAGATACAGAACATCAAGTCTGTTTTTCTTGGTTTGGATACTTACTATAGATCATAAATACGCATTTACGTCGTGATGTTGAATAGCCTACGACCTACTTCACGAATTGAGCTATCAAATTCGAAAAGATTTATTCAAATCCCACTGGTAGTTCTAGAGATTAGTGCGTTCAAACAAATAAACAGGCTAATATAGGGCTAGTCTTCAGTTCTTATAAAGTCCGGAACGATCATTTCGAGCCAGGCTTGGGTAGTTCGCACATTGTGACCAGGTACAGGGTCCTGCTGGAAAGTCCACAGTACATTTTTATTATATAAGTATAGATTAGTGTGGATTAGTAAACTGACCGCGTCCGCAATGAGGCTAAGGTGGCTAAAGTTGGGATAGCAAATAATTTTACATAACTGAACTTTAGATAGCACTAGTAGTGTTCATATTACTAGTACTATTATTACTAGTAGTATTATTTGTAATTTCACTTTAATATTATACGCTATATTTATCTTTTTGAACTCAGAATTTTCTCTTCTTTCATTTGACATCCTATTTCTATAAGATACCTAAAATCATAGCACGTCTGCTATACTATTATATGCAGTTCATTAAAAAAAATAGCCTATGACATTCGGACCATAATAAAAAATCAATCACCTTATTCATCAAAATCGAATACGTTGAACATACGTAATAAGAAACATGCATACGAGTAGATACGACTCCTGAATTTATAACCCTTCCTGACGTAGAGTAGCGGAGTAAAAAACATTTCAATACAATATACAAAATAGATATTTGACATTTGCATTTTCAATACATGTATTTCAAATAAGTTATCGCCCGAACCTGAATAAACACTCTTTGGGTAGGAATTTGTGTACTTTCATAAACAATACATATTTTTTAGCCCAATCCGCCATCTCTACTTATTTCTCTTATATAGAAATGAAATTAACGTACCTACACCTCGGAAGAAGTATTTTAATGTCGCTAACTTACACTCGGTGATTCTAGAACAATACGCGAGACACTTGAAGATGCATCTGGTATTTCATTATCCTCGTCTGAAAGCGACCCTTCAATCTTTATTATGTGCCACCCACCCGTCTGTTTTTACATGTCTTTGCACTGTTTTTAATTTTCTCTACTCTTAAACAAACTAAATGGAATATATTAAAATTTTCATGAGCTAAAATGGGTAGTTTCATCTAGGTTCGTTTTTATTGTTCAAAATTTTCTCTTTATTCTTTTGTGTTTCCAGTATATTACGCAGATCATATAAAGTCGTAAATCATCATAAATTTATATTTTGTATGGTAGGAACGCACCGAAACAGGAAGTGAAAATTTCAAAATATAAAATGCTCGGCTTTATGCAGATGTCACATAGCCTCCTGACACCTCCCACTTCAAAACCGGTGAAGATATTTAGGAAATGTAGTATAGGAATACTCGAAGAATAACATCCTCCTTTTTGCCCTCGTTTCATGTCGAACGTCTGAATAGTTCAACTGATAAAAGATTTTTTGACCCAGTCGGATCAACCGCGTATGTTTTTTTATGCTATAATTGAACGACTGTGGCAATACCGCTGAAGTCACTCAGACGACTGATCTAGGGATGGTTTTAATGTTTATTAGAGACGATTTTAAAGCGCGTTTGGGATAGTTTTAGGATGTGTGAGGGATGGTGTTAAAATGAAGTAATAAGATATAAGCATCCTCAACATGGAGACTTACTATACGAGTATGTTAAGGATGGTTTCAAAATGTGTTTGGATTAGTTTTATGTTAGGAAAGGTCTTAAAGTCTGTAAGTGAAGTTGGGTGCATCAAAACAACCCGTCTGGGGAAGTACCTCTACCTCACAGAAAACCGCAGCCAAATAACAACTCCCTAGAGGTTGGTGTGTTCCTGTGTGTGAGTGAGGTCACCAGTAAGCTCCTAAGGAGTTGGTGTGTAAGCAGCAGAGGTGGCATCGTGGGAGTGATACTTAATATATTACAAGCATTAGATTAGGTAATATGCTACGGTAACTGCTTTATATCAAGTATACCTCCCGAAGTTGTATTAAAAAAAGGATTTAAGATGTGTTAATAAAGAACGATTTTAAGGTGTGTTTAAAATGGTTTTAAAATATGTTGACATTTCTTTAAACAATGACATTATCTATCTAGCTAGGAGTAGCAATTGCAACGAGCACTTTTTCTCGGCGCTACGTTAATAAGAAATATTTAAATTTAAAAGTCACGACGTGCAGTGAGAAACGATCGATCGAATACACTTAATCGTATGAAAGAGTAACTGGCCCGTGACTTGTATAAATCTTGCTTCAATAATATACTAACCAACGTAGATGTGCTTAGACTTGTGGAAGACATGGTACCGATCATATATCTACCCGCGATTACGCTCTCTACGTCAGTCTGTCTACGACTTAACAAATGGTGGTCTCTCTTCAAGTAACCATTAACAACGTAATTGAAAAACAATAAAAGTCATATTTAATCAAAAATCAAACAAATAGATCGTTTTCAAGTATTGGTCTTAAAGTTGTACAGTTTAGAAGAAACATTAGTCTTTTATATTTGACCAACTGAATAATGGTACCGCAAGAAGAATAATAAATAGTTGGTCAGTTCGTAATTGTTAGATACAGTTGGTTCGAACTTTAAAGGACCAGTATGTAATAAGTTTTGTAAAACGATGCTAAACATCGTCGACATTGAAAACAATGACTATATTTAAACATAACTACATATAATAAGCGGTGAAATTATAATGTATTTTTTTTAAAAGCTTCGATGACAAGTATTTATTAGGGTACAATAGGGCACAATTAACACGGTATTATTTCAGTTCCCGATACTAGATAATTATTTGTTGTATTTTCATACTGGTAGAAATCTGTATTACATTAATAATCATTTTTCTTAACTACATATTTATGGACACAAACACACGTGTGTAAATATCATCTTTTAAACGAATTAAATCAAGTTTTGTGATTTTTAATATTTTGTCCCAATAATTCAACCCTCATAAAGATTTATACACGATTGAACTACAGAGCCAAAAAAGTATACCTACTTCAACGGTGGTACTTACTAATCGGGTGCATTAGGTGGTACTAATCGGGTGTATTAGGTGGTACTAATCGGGTGTATTAGATGGTACTAGGACCTTTTTGGACAGTTGTGTACGAAACCTATAGGCGTCGTATTCTGCACGCGTCGATGGTCGCGAGGAAACTATAAATATCAATAATGTAAAGTGAACGAACTCTAGCGGTGATACCGAGAGCGCTATATACCTAGTCCGGCCGTAGTTTCTGTTACAAATCAATATGTATTTATTTTTTTATGCAGTAATGTTATCTTTCTAAAAAATATATTGTACATATTTATGAAAGTTTCAGCAAAAAATAAAAATATTATATTCGAAATGGCCACCTTTGGCTTTGGTACAGGCCTTTGTATTGCTGAGAGGTTTCACAACACGATCCATGACACTTTTTTGATACACTTTAGCTGAAGTCCTCCCTCCTTTTTCACAAAAATGATGCTTTGTGACTATAGATGCAAAGCTGGTTGTTAACGATTTTAACCGTGCGGTTGAAAACGGTTGTTTTTGTTTTTAACCGTTGTAAATGGCTTGAAACGGATAAGAACATGTTTTTTAAATGGTATCAGTATTTCCTCCTAGCTAATTGATAGAATAGACCAATTTTATGTAGGTACTTAATCGTTTTTTTTTAAGTAAAGTAATTAAAGATAATTTATATGTAAAGTAACTTTCACGAGATACTTCAGTGTAAGTCAAAGTACCTTTATTTTGTAATAATCACTTCAATTTATTATTGAAATAAAAACTAGGTATACGTATACCCGTCTCATCCGTGCACGGCATGCATGAGCATGCATGACATGATGCACGAAGTGGCAACGTATTGCACACACGACGACCCGTGCGCAATAATAATTATTACCAAGTTTCGTATTTTAACGATAACGTATTTAGTAATTACAATTATCTTTACATAGTATAAAACAAAGTTGCTCACCGCTGCCTGTACGCTTTTAGATTTTTTAAACTACGCAACGTATCATAAAAGGGTTTTTATCAATAGGCAGAGTAATTCAATAGGGAGATTTATATGTATGTATAACAGGTACATTCATATTATACTCGTAGTAGGGATAAGACGAGAATTTCAAAGATTTTAATGCGATGTCCTAAAAAATATATTTTTGTGCGCTTACATTGCAAACGCTGGCTAAACTTACGAGATATATCAAAATAAACTACAACGGAATTGAATTATGATATAAATTACGGAACAAAAACTATAATAACGTAATCTCTTTTTTAGCTCGCAGTCGGATAAACAACCGATTTTCAACCGTATTTTATACGTTATCAACCTCTACTTTGGATAAATATCCATTGTTAACCGTTGCTTTACAACTATATTTGTGACATTATTTTTATTTTTGTACACTGTGTCATTTTGCTTGTTGTAGTGCTCTTCAATCGTGAAAATTTTTTTATCACTAAAGAGAATATTTCTGGACCTTTCACCTGCGTATCGGGACAGAAGGCGTTTTGATCGGTCCACTCTCTTCAACTGCAGGGATTGATTTAGGGCATGCCCTTTATATCGACGATAAGCGGCGAGCTTCAGGTCTTGCTTTATTATACGCGACAGAGTCCTAGCGGAAATCTTCATGTCTCGCTTAGATTTTGTTGTTGTGTGTTTTGTTTGTTTTTGTTTCCTAATGGGGTTTCGGCAAATTCTAGCTTTAACAGCATTAACAGCCTATGTAGGACTAAAAGCACGCGGTCGCCCCTATCTTTTATGGTCTTCAACAGAGGAAGTATTGGTGTATCTGTCGATAGTACGATATACGAACATACGGCTGATACCAAGGTTTTTGAAGTGTCTTGAAACAATGTCTCCTTGCCCCACCCCTCTCTGCAATTGAATAGGTTTCGTGCTTTTGTCTTACAATTGGATCGACATGGTCGTGTTCATATACACTTCTCAACATTTACAATGCGGCGCCGTTGAAGAGACTGGAGCACAGCCCAGGTCTCGATCGGACCGAAGGCCTTTTCATAATCCAAAATCGCTAAGCATAGTGGTTAGTTATTGACAACACTTCGTCTCTTCAATAGCTACTAAATAAAAAAGAAAATCGGTTGACAAACAAAAGAGAAACAGGTACTAAGCTATTTTGTCTTTGCTTATTTATATATAGATTACAGTCGTTATGCAAATAATATTATAATAATTGACATTACTTTGTAACAGACCAAATTACGTGTCTAGTTGTTCCGTTAGGAAATAATTAATTTGTTCATTTCCTAGGTTATCAACCAAATCATTGTGCCGTTAAAAAATAATATAGTTGATCAGTTTCTAGTTGATTGGAATGGAAAAAAGCATTTAATGAACAAGCTAGTCGCCGAACAATTTTACGCGACATACATATTTACTAAATGCTGCAACTCAAGCCATCTTAATGATTGTTCAGTTTACTAAAATAAGTTTACTAAACTAAATACTTATTATTTATTCGTAGAAGCGACATGAGATTTTGTGGTGTGGGTGTGACGCGACCGGCTGGCAGGACAAAGTCGAAGTTGTCACGTCACGTTATATAAGACTCATTCGTAGAATCTCTCTGATTTTACGAAGTGAATAAGAATAAATCCTTTTTGTGTTATTATTATTTTTAATTATCACGTCAGGTGCGCAGTGGCTATAAAATTATAATGATTAAAAAACGGGAGGATAAGTTTTGCTCTTACCGAAGCCCGAATCCAAATACAACTCTAATAAAACGTAAGTCTATTTATTCTCCACTAAAAAGACCACATTTGCTGTAACTCAACAATTCCAAAACACGCCAATCGCCAATGTTTTGGTATTTTAGGTGTCGAGATTTCTAGCAATGTTCATTTCCGCAGTCATTCGGAGGAAAAGTCAAAATCGCATAAAAGAATATAAGAAACTCGATCGCTTTAATGATATTTTTTATCGATAATATTATTTTATCGAATCACCTTATCTTAATAATAATAAAAGAATAGCCTTATATAACAATACCAATAACTAACCAATTTCAAAAGTTAAAGGAAATTTAATTATGAACAATATTTTCAGAACCCAGATTGAATTATCCTAAGTATTTTACTTCAAATTTCCTATAAATTCGAGTTTCGCAAAATAACACCTGAAATGTTAACTAAAATTATTTATCATAAGAAATAGATAGCTGTGTTTATAATTCGGTCCAATTTATTGAGAAAGTTTTCGTTTAAATAGAGAACTAGAAAATAAGAAACAGAAGTACCTGAATGGATTGAGAAACTGCAACGTTACACTTGAATTCTGAAATATCTCAGCGTAGATCCAATGGTTACTAAGATTTTTAAGATAAGGCTGATTGACATACAGAGTTGTCAAACATTAAAAGGAGACTATTCGCATTGCCTCGGAAAGCCAAATTCCAAACGAATTCGAAAAGTTTTCACTCAGATTCCATACAATTTGAGAGGTAACTTGTAGATTCCGATTCGAATATAGTGTTTAGAGGCAATGTGAATACGCCTACTGGCACTGAGATTAATGTTGCATGTAATCTACCCACGGTGGTTGCTTGTCCTTTGATGACACGGTTAAATGGTACACATACATTTTTAAACAAGTTATGTAAGGAAATCAACAGGGTCATCGCTTTGCGTGCTACGCTTAGTTACATAGCGTTACTTTCATTAAATGTAATTATTATAGTATCAACATTTATAAGTGTATTAGTTTGTCAGTCATCAGTCAGATCCACATTATCAATGTAGCGATGGTAACAGATGGACCGAGATCAATAAGGTAAATGACTTTTGAAGTAAGAACATGAAAATTGTTTTATTTCACGGTCAAACCAGAAGCAAATGATTGATGAAAAGAGATTGCGATTGAATTATTTATACTTTGGGTTATGGATTTAAACCTTTTATTTCCGAATCTTTCAGCCCTATCAGAATTTATACTACGAGTACAGTCTCGCTGTGCTCAAATATTTCGCGCTCTTGTTACTGTTATTTCATACGTTTTCCAATTGTTTAATACATTTTGGTACGAATATAATAAATTAATAGAACAAATAATTTCCTTTGTGTATATGGAGATACCGTACTGAATAAACATTATAGAGAATTTGTTATTGATTTAAGATATATGTACGTAATACATATATATTGAAGTATGCTTATTAACTACGCATCTGTCTGTAATATACCTTTATTGCTTCATTAACTCTTACACGCTCGCCTATTTAGAGGGCGTTTGACATCTAATAAAACACAACCAATTTGGTCATGGTAAATGAGTCTTGACCTTCCTCTGCTCCTACACCCTTTCATTTTTGCGTTGTAGGTATATCTGATTCGTAACTCTTACTTAAAAAATATGTATTTTACTTACCTTTATAGGATCGTAATAAACGTTCAATGAAACAAACCCTATTAACTTCGGTGATGTTAGTAGATTTAGGTAAGCGTAGTAGGATAATAGCGGTCTATGGTCGGCAGTAGTGCACCATTACCGCATTCTGGGTTTATTGTTCAGAGACCATTACGTAATATTAGTTACAGCCCGCGACCGTATCGATCCGCAGCGTGGCGCGGTGCCAATAACAAACTCTTACACCCTACATACTGCTTCTAGAACTTGTGCCCGTTCATAAAACTTTGGTATTAAAACTGTTATTACTAAGAGCCCAACGCAGTGTGTCTTTGCATAGTGGCCATACTGTAGAGCTTATGTCAGAAGAATGAGAAAATAAATTGATATCACCGAGTACTATCTATCTATCAAACTGTCTGTAATCCCTTGCAGGTAGGTAAAGTTTTTAAGAGAAGTAGGGCGCATCAAATAGCCCGTCTGGGGAAGTACCCCCACCTCACAGACTCCCTAGAGGGTTGTTGTGTTCCTGCGAGTGAGTGAGGTCACCAGTAAGCTCCTAAGGAGTTGCTGCAGCATAGGATGGCTACGGTAACTGCTTTACATTAGGTGGCTTGTATGCGTCGGGAGGCATACAAGCCACCTAGTTGTATAAAAAAACCGAACGTCACATGAAGCTTATATCAGAAGAATGAGAAAATAAATTGATATCACCGAATAGTATCTATCTATCTATAACTGTCCATAATCACATAACTCGGTCCTTACATACCTCACTCGCTTTTTTAACATTCATTGCTCTTCTCATGCACGCTCGCCGGTTTCTATGGCTCCTAATATCACTTTCTGATACAATACGATTAATTTGGTCATGGTAGGCAATTCTTGGCCTTCTTTGGCTACTACTTGTCTTTTTCGCAATTCTTTCTTCCTGCATTCTTTCTACACATCGAACCAAGTCTCTTATTATTTTTACGTCGACACTTTTTCAGACCCACTCTGTTTCTAACATCAACATTGTGAACACGGTCTACGTTGTTCTATGTATTTTCTGTAATAAAATAAATGGATTTTCTAGCGTAGTCAATCTAGCCAAAACATACCTCATCAGAATCGAATCAATCGAATCAGTTCTAAAATATAGCTTAGTAATTTGGGGTAATGGTATAGATGGTAATAAATGTATTGTTTGGAAAAGATGTATCTAGCCCACGTTGCGCTCAATGTATCCTATTGATCATATATCAAGTCACTGAGTGTATGCTATATACATTACCTTTTCCCTGCTTATGTATATTCATTTAATAAAGTTAGTAGTAGCATTACTATATTCATTTAATGAAGTTAGTGATTAGATGGGTCCGGTCTGTCGCCTTATTGAACATCGGGTGAACATTAGCATTCTTCCATGAAATTCAAGTTATTATATTGCGCGATAGTATAAGTACAAAAGAAACACTTTTAACATGTTAAGTGTGAGTGTGCTTTTTTGTAAATTTAGGCACTTACCTGTCAAGTTGGAGTTTTTTTACAAATAAGTGTGCGGCACGTCTGATGGCTTTCTTGTTACACTTATTGGGGGGAGTTTTGTACATGGTTAATATATAAAGATTATATGTTTATAAGAGGTAGCACTGAGTTATCTCCATACTAACTTTTTCTGCTTTCTGGATTGTGGCACTAGTTTACATTCAAATTCATAAGTCGGCTTTAAGCATGCCCCTCTATGTTTCTTATTGCGGTCTCGCATCCGTTCGCCCCGTATATCTCGTCCCTCACAGCATAAACGTACACATTCGCCCCCTAAAACTAAAAGGAGTCGCTTTCGCACTCCTTATTGAAAGATAGAATAAGGGACAGTTAAGTAGGTATACAAAAAATTATAGACTATTGAAGTAACATGAACAAAATTGTTTTAATATTGTTATTATTTTGAAAACATCGTTTTATTATAGGAGGAGGTCAGGAGACGTAATATAAGAACCCTCCCAGAAGTTATTTGGCTGTGGTTTTCTGTGATGTGAAGGTACTTCCACAAGATGGGCCGCTTTGATACAAATGAAAGATGTATGAGGAACAACAATTTAATGTAGAAGTATGTGATATTGTTAGCATATAACGAGACTTGCGGATTTCCACTATAGTTTTATTAATGGTATGTTTGATTTTGTTCCAGATTACGCCTACGTACCAATAAATTCAAGGGTCAACCATGGCTTTTGCTGGACTTAAGAAACAAATCAACAAAGCTAATCAGGTAAGAAGCTATATTGAAAATATTATTAAATAAAATAAAGCCGTTACGTGGATCCGAACTTGTTGAATATGGCAGCAGTATTAGGAAGGAGTATTCGTCTTCCTAATACAGCTTCCGGGCACCGTTCATTCTGGTTAAGAAGAACCGCTTTTCGAGTTCTATAACTTAGACCGCCTAGCGTATTTGGAGAAGGTACCTTACTTGTCACCAGGTGCACCCGTGATCAGCTAGTAGCCATTCCATGAGCCGCGATCTGCTGAGTCCACCACAGTGTCACCGTGTTCCAGGTTGCGAAGCGGATTTCCCTTTTAGCTCGCGTCTTTAACCGAGTTCGCCTACTGTAAGGTTGCCCTTGTCCTACCTGTACGCTGTTTTGAGGGGGCCCGCTATTCATGGACATTTTGACTTTCTCATTTTTCAATTTGGCGATAATGGCTTTTACGGGAGCGACTGCTGTCCGTTCTTCCACCATATCGAAGGGATAGCTCCAGAGTATATCAAACGGCAGGTGCACCAACTTGCAGGTCGCGCAGACTCGGGCCCCAAAGATGTTGGTGGGACATCATACATTCTGCGCCGTAAGATCGTATATTGCATATGAAACGATTTACTAAAATTTCTGTTTTGAAGATGTTGTGTTTGCAGCGAGGGGTGAAAACTCGTAAGCAATACTCTTTATACTGCAAACTTTCATATCCTATGATGACTACTTTACATGAAGTGGGTCCATATGCTAATTTGCATCCCGACGTTGTAAAAAAATTCCACAGGATTCCAGTATACATCCGGATGGAGACTATACAGGCATATACTATGAACATTCTTGCTCGTTCTTCTTTTTCAAACTACTCACTGTCGATCAGATAAGTAAGAACTAATCACAAGTATTAGACCTTCGATATCATTATTCCTTCATTGAAACTATTTATTTCATTGAAAAAATTACCACTCTCCATACTGATAGTTCTATATACTCCATTGTTTACGAGTATTACACCTAAGATTAATTACGTTTTGATTAATAAATCATTATTATCGAGTGTCAATGAACTTGAATAAGAGTATATAAAGTCAACTTTTTATGTTTACAAAATCAAGGATTTAATAGTCAATAATGCGACATTGGTTCGGCGAAAACATTTTTCAATTAACTAAATGTACCCTGCTCACAAAGTTGGTTAAACTAATATCCATAACAACGCTGTGTTCAGAAAGCCTACATTACAGTGTTATTATTTCCTTTCTGAAACGCCTTCTTCCGCTTGTGAATGGGGTTTATGAAATTTTATAGTCATAACGCCATTCGTTTACTGATTTATTCCACTGAGCACCTATTGAAACTGATATTAGGACATGAACAGATTCTTTTACTCTTAAAATTAGTAAAAAGGAAAAAAGATAAGTTTAGAAAGAAAATTAAAAACAAACATCAAGAAAAAAGTGTCTTTCAATCGCAACTACAATAACAATTCATCTTAATTTTATGATATTCTTGTCGACGACAATAAGGCGGAGTTACATAATTATGATATTTTTTATAAAATTGTATTAAATTACCAGAAAATTTAAGAATGCTTCTAAAAAAAAATTAAGCATATATTTTTCCGCTGATTCATTGGAAGTGTTTTTATGAAATAAACGAAATCTTGATATCGAAAAACGAATTAATAGATAACCAGTTGAGAATGCGCAAGTTTGCTTTGCCAATTATATAACAATTCAAATTTTTTTTTTAATTTGTCGTCTATTTTGACCATGTTCCTTAAGAGATAGGTACGGTGTTCCTGAACATTCCTATCCACTTTTTTTATGCTAAATCCGAATCTGAAGTCAAAATTCGAATATTCGAAAAAAATCGACAGACAAACATATAGATTTCACATAGGAACGGTGTTCCTGCAAAGGTATCGTTAATTGAAATGCTATAAGTTTAAACTGTATTATGTTATCGATTTTTTGCATGCTCAATGTAAGCAAGCGAAAAAATTATCTATGACTTTAGCGAATAAATAATTTTATCTCATTTCATTACAATATTCAAACCAGTTTTCGCCCAAAAGGTCTAAATTCGACTATAATCGTTGTTGTAAATTTGAGGAAAACGTATACCATATTGCATGTTTCCAACATTTTTCCCACTGTCTACATTTTTTTATATTGACAACACTAAAATTCGTCAATAGGTACAAAATGAAATAATAGATAATCGGTTGACAAACAGGAGAAAAAGTCACTGAACTGAACTGTTCTATGAATATGTTCTATGTTATATGTTGCCATATATAAAAATTAAAATACGTATTATTTTATGACTTTACTAATAGTTAGATATCAAGCATCGCTATAAAACAGTTTTTACAAACTCAGATTTTTTTGTATTTATTATTTCACCTTCGCACGATTCTGGTCCTTAAATATTCCATAAGAATTTCTCTAAATAACTGTAATTTATACTACTGATATAATGATAATTGTACACCATAAATCAAAATTATAGGTCACATGGTAAGCATTCTAGTCATCGGCATCGTGTCATAACATTTTAATCTGGGCCGTTTCTTTAATCTCCGCCCCCGTTTAGCATAGCTTGCACTTCGGAGGTCTCAGGATCGAGATATGATTGATGGGCTCGTAATGGCACATCCTAACCTTACTCCATATACCGGATGAGCCTCCCAAATAACTATTAGGTCATAGGAATATATTATGGACGATTTTTATGTTCCGAACCACGAATTGGAAATACGAAACGTTTATGGCCCCACTGTATACTTTTTAGCCTCACTTTATATCGTTTTTTAGCGTCACTATATACGTTTTTTTAATAATTTTAGTATAGTTAAAGTTTGAGGTTAATGTAAAGCTCTTCAGTAGGATATTTAACCAGTTTAGAATGCGCAAGCTTGCATTGCCAGAGGAACAACTGGCTCGTCAATTATATGACAATTCAATTTTTTTTTTAATATGTCGGCCATTTTGACCATGTTCCTTAAGAGATAGGAACGGTGTTCCTGAACATTCCTATTCTACTTTTTTATGTTGAATCCGAATCTGAAGTCAAAATTCGAATATTCGAAAAAAAGCGACAGACACACGCACACACAGGCAAACAGATTTCATATAGGAACGGTGTCCCTGAAAATGTACTGACGTAGGCGTTATGAAATTCCCTTATCGGATCACTCGTGTGTCTGTTTGTCACAACCACCATGATCTGAATTTCCTTAACCTACACATGGACGTAAATAAATAAATATATTGCACATGGTGACCCCCATATTCTCAATTCATTTACTCAGTGTTTATTACGTTTTTTGGGAGCAATATAGAAAATAAAAACAAAATGCCAACTTTATTGTAGTATTTGTAGTACGATATATCGAATAACAGGTAATTTTAATATTGTCGTAAATATATATTGTTTTTATTCTAAAATAGTGGTTTTATATTTATTGAAGAAAATAGATGAAAAATTGGTATATCCAAAATAGCATTGTAAATGTAATGGGCGAATAGGGGTTGAAATGATGATGATTTATATTAACACAAAGAAAGATTGAGGGCACAGCCCGCCTGGGGAAGTACCTCTCCTTGTGACGTGAGAACCGCAGCTAAACGATAATAGTTGCATTCCCGCGAGTGAGTAAGCACATGTGTAGTCAGTATGTTATCAGTGAAGGTGACAACGCGTAAGTGATACTTACCGTATTCAACGCGTTCATTAGGTACGGTAACTACTTTATAATAACCAATAAAAAGCGTCTTTACATAACTTAGTCCTTATTATTTTCTACCGAGAACTCTTAATTTGTGGAATGAGCTCCCTGCCGAGGTTGTTCCTATGTGCTACAGCATGGGGGTTCTTTCAGAGAGACGAGAGGAGGTCTTTACATCGTCGGAAACGCAACAGTGTTGTTGACTGATGTTGCAAATATCAATCTGCTGAAAGCAACCCGTCTGGGGAAGTACCTCCACTAGGGAGTTGTTATTTGACAGCTGTTTTCTGTGAGTTGAGAGTCTGAGAGTTGTTCTATTCCTGCGTGTGAGTGACGTCGCCAGTAAGCTCCTATGGAGTAACATAGCTGCTGGTAACATCCTGCTGGTAACATCCTGCTGGTAACATAGTACCAGCAGAGGTGGCATCGCACGAGTGATACTTATCAGGTGGCCCGTAAGCTTGTATTCCACCCGACGGTGTATAAAATAAAAACTTGTATTAATATTTATCGCTCATTGTTTATGGATTTTATGTGATTCTAGAATCTGAAATAAATATAAAAATTTAAAAGTCACCACAACTGGCAATGGCAACTTCATTATAATCAAAACTTAACTATATTTTATGAATTTCATCCAGCAATTCGTGTACGTGTATCAAAATATTTCGAGTATCTCGGAAACGGCACAAACGATTTGGATGCATTCTTGTTTTTAGATTGCTTTTTAAAATTATCTGTGCCAGTGTGTAGAACGCACGGTCGCACATTCCCAATATTTTGTTTTATTTAAAATCGGTATTACTTCGATTTAATAATTTACTGATTAATATAAAGGGAGTATGTTACATTTATATGTCTATTTATTTATATGTCTCACCTTTTTCCAGTTCTCTTTATTTGCCTTCTTCCTGCCCTTCGCTGCTATTTTTCCTTTACTTCCCTCATTTTTCCTGTGTAAATCTGATGTTATAGCTTCAAAAATTGCTGTTTACGTTGGTTACAATCCTTTGTTCCCGTTTTCAACCCCAAGGCTTTGAAAAATTGGAGCTATTTAAAAACGCTTATAAATCTCTGTCGCATATACGACGATAGAAATTCAATAATTGGTGTATATTCTTTGAAGTATCTGTTAATGGGCATTCCCTAAAGTATGGCAAAGACTTCTAGGGGTCTAATATTACGGTATAAATTGTTTTGTTCTATTATAAAGAGGTTGCAAAAAATGGGAATTATGTCCACTGGATGTTACTTACTATCCCTGTTTGTGAACTTTATATTGAAAATAAATTTGAATCAAACTCAACTCAACATTTAGCTTTATTAAAGAAAACATTCTAATATTTGTGTAATGGTAACATTTACATTCATATTTCCGTTAATAATTCATTTTGCGGTGTAAGCATTCTTAATAACCATTTTAAATTTGTGTAAATTAATTGTACATTGCATTAAGCTAATAAAGTTAACGCAAATCTTTCCTTCTAGCAAAAGACAGTCTCACCTATCGCCACATGAATCAGTCCTTATCTCTTTAATTTTCTCTAATATCATACATACATTAAATAACTGAAATTTATATTACTTAAGTCACATGCAATTTATTTGCAAATAAATTGCAGTCGTTGCTTAGCTTCTCAGGCACCGCATCTACTACGAAAGTGCGAAAGGGAGGGGTGTTTCGGCCGTGACCCTTGTGTCCTATATCGTCGATGTGCCCCAATTATCGCGGCCTTCGCAGCCTCTGAAAGGACCCTGCGTGTCTCTCGTGATTAACTACCTTCACTGCATTATAAAGTTTAGCTAGAAGCAACCGGTATCGAACTAATCTCATATTGATTAACGGGCGCTGGCTATTGTGTTGCTATGTTTACATCGTTGACTAAATCTTTTGATGTTACAATTTATTACATTGATCTACGAGTATGAGATAAATAAATCTGGTCTGGTCTACTAGAGTTCGCCCATTGGTCCAAATTCTAAAATAATCATTATTATAAATTTAGGGAAAACATGTTTTCACCTTCTTTATCTACTGTTTCTAATTTATTTTATTCATGATGAGCTTTAATAGATGCTTGATAGGAATAACCTATAGAGAATAGTTGAGACCGATTTTACGTAGTAACTCAATTCACCGCGGATCAATATCGCGCCACTTATCGGCTTATTGGTTAAAATTTATTCTCCCATTGGTTTTTGTGAGCGCGACGTTCCTTCATACGCAGTCAAGTGATTTATCGGTTTGTGAATAGTAGAACTAAAAAAAATCAATAGCTACTAAAAAAGACAAATAAAGGAAATCGGTTGACAGACAGAGGAGAACAATTATTGAACTTTTTCGTCTTTACTTATTTATATATAGACTAGTTGACCCGTGCGAATACTTCGCATCGATAGTTCGTAGATCGTGGTTAGTTACGTAGTATAATAAAGTAGAAATAAGTAAATGAAAATATTTATTAATTTTAAAAATATTATAATATATATATATAATAAATATTATATAATTATAATAAATATTATAATAAAAAAACAGTAACAAAATTAGTCTTATGTTAACATTATATGTATGTATATCTTCACGCCAAGACCCTTGTGGGGTAGGCAGAGAGAACCGAGCGCCATAAGCCGCGGTCCTTTCATACTTTACTCACTTCTGTGACATTCATAAGATATATATCATAGATCGTGGTTAGTTACGTAGTATAATAAAGTAGAAATAAGTAAATGAAAATATTTATTAATTTTAAAAATATTATTTAAAAAAAAACAGTAACAAAATTAGTCTTATGTTAACATTATATGTATGTATATCTTCACGCCAAGACCCTTGTGGGGTAGGCAGAGAGAACCGAGCGCCATAAGCCGCGGTCCTTTCATACTTTACTCACTTCTGTGACATTCATAGCTCTTTTCATGCACGCTCGCCGGTTCCTGGGGCTCCTGACATCACCTTCTGATAAAACACGACTAATTTGGTCATAGTAGGTTAGTCTCGGTCTTCCTCGGCTCCTACATCCTTCCACTTTTGCATTGTACATCTGTTTCGTCGTTCTTTCGTCCCGCATTCTTTATACATGTCCGAACCAACGGAGCATGCCCTTTCTTGTCTTAACACCGACACTTTCTTTCAGACCAACTCTTTCTCTCACGTCTTCATTACGAACGCAAGGCCTGCAAGCGTTATGCCACAAATTTTTCGCAATGCTCTCATCTCGACCGTATTTATTCTACTTTCATGCTCTCTCTGCCATACCCAGCTTTCACTTCCGTAAGTTAGCGTTGGAATTAGCACCGCGTTGTTTACAGCGAGCTGTGCATTCTGGTTTAGATTTCGGCTGCCTAGAAGTTTACCCAACGCTCCACTCATCTATCTCTATTCCCGGCACTCGCTCGTCTCTCCACATCAGCGGTGTACCTTCCATTGCTGCTAAAAGCACTTCCAAAATATACAATCTCATTCACTTGCTCCAACACTACATCAACAACCATATTCCTAATGTTCGTTCTGGTTGCCTCTCTTTCAAATACCATTATCTTGGTTTTCTTCGCATTCAATTGTAAGCCTTTCTTCATACAATCATTTTTCATTGTTGTAACTAGTGTTTGTAGTTCGGATGGTGATTCTGCTATTAATACTGCGTCGTCTGCATAAAATCGCATTTCCACGTTCATAGTTCTTATTCTCTGAAGACAACTGTCCAGATACAGGATGAACAGCCGAGCCGACAGCACGCATCTCTGTCTGATACCAATGTTGACATCAAACCAGGGCGACAAGCTGCCGTCAACCCGCACACATGCTGTACAATCCTCATAAGTGGATTGCACAGCACGGAATAGGTCACCGTCAACTCCATATCTGGGCAAAATGTTCCAGAGATTCTTTCGCATGACCCTATCAAATGCTTTCTCAAAGTCCACAAAACCGCAGAAAACCTTCTGGCCTAAAGCCAGATGCTTCTTTACGGTGTTGCGGAGTGAAAAAACTTGATCCGTACATCCTCTGCCGCTTCGAAATCCGAAGCATTACATTATATAATACCTAGTCAGGTCATAAGTTCTGTCAAAAACTATTGATGCAATTAATGATGCACTTTTTGATAATTATGTAAAAGTTATATATGAAATGAATGGTAATTAAATGTACAATAAATTTTTATTTACATTATTCGAAATGCCCTCCTCCAATTTGAATACATGCTCTTAATCGACACGGCCAATCGTCGATCGCAGCACGCACCACATTTATATCTATTTCTGCCGCTGTTTTAACCAGAGTTGCTCGGAGAGACTTCAAATTTTGATGAGGTTTAGCGCAGACTTTCTCCTCCAAATGTTGCCATATCTTGTAGTCCAGTGGGTTTAAATCTGGACTAGAAGAGGGCCAGTCTTCATGCCCGATGAAGCCAATTCCACGGGTGGTAAACCAATTTTGAGTGCTTTGTGCCTTATGAGCTTGTGCAGAGTCCTGTTGGAATGTCTAGTGTCTGTTTTTGAACACTGTTTAAGAAAGAGGTTCTACTATGTTTGTTAGGACGGTATTTTGGTAAGCCACGGCACTGGTTATCACACCTTTTTCACAGAAAAACACCTCAGTTAAGCCTGAATATGAGACTTTTAGCCAAACCATGATTGATGAAGGATAATGCTCTCGTTGGACCCTCGGAATACGCACGCTCGCTTCTTCACAACCTTGGGCGTACACATTATTATTTTGTTTGTTGCAACTTTCTTCGATGGTAAAAAGTTTTTCATCCGAAAATAAAATTTATCTGTGACTTCCCTTTGCGTACCGCTTCAGTAGTTGTTTCGATTTTACCACCCTATTCTTTTTTAAATTATCAGTTAAGAAATGACCAGTACGTCTCTTATAGGCTGCAAGTCCTAAGTCACCTTTTAAAATACGCGACATGGTTCTAGGTGCTATCTTCATCTCCCGAGATAAAATCTTTTGCTTTCGGACAGGATCTCTTTGTACCACAGAGGTCTCATTGTACCTATTAATAGCCCGGTACACAAACATGTTACTAATGCCAAGCGTATGGAGAGTTTTAAAAATTACATTTGGCTCCATACCTACTTTGTGTAATGCAATCACAGCGATTCGGTTCTCTTTATCACCCCACTCCATTTTAATATCGCAAAATATTGTACAATGTATTGGCGCCAAAATGAGAAAACCTATTGAATTAAACAATTTTTAACGGAAGTATCGCGTATTTTATTTATTTTGTTGAACCTGACGTTTCGAACGCTTTGCAGCGTCCGTGGTCGCAATACGCGATACTTCCGTTAAAAATTGTTTAATTCAATGTGTAACAATCGCGAAAACCTAATGAGAAAACCTAATGAACAATCATATGAAAATGACAGATTCCAAATTCAAATGTAATATTTTGTTTATTTTTAATTGTAACAGTATTTATGGCCAGACTAAGTATAGTATTATATACGCATTTATGAGTTTTCATTTAAATAAGAGAAATTCTTAGTGAACAAACATCCAATACCCAGTAAACACTTTACGTATAAATATACAAATATTGTAGCAAATATTTCGAAATAATAATTTATTATTTTTTGCAATATAAATGTAATAAATATTTTACACACTATTCTTTATATTTATTAATTTAAAACGCAATATTATTCAGGTTAGAATAGTACTTCAAATGCTTTTACAAATACTGTAAAGTAATGAAAATTAAAATAGTAATAAAAGTGAAACAAGAAATAGCATGTAATATTCAAAATCATACTTAATAATGAGAAAAATAAAAATACTTACTTGATTACTCGATTGACACGTTGTTTATATGTTGTTTATACGTTTGCATATACGTATATTTTAATTTGTTAAATTCAACGACATCAGCGCCACCACGACACATTTTACTGTTAAAAAATATAAATTGCTAACAGATGGCGACTCTTCTTTAAAATTAAATATTTTTTAAAATAGATTTTTGAAAATGTAAATTTTAAAATGTATATTTTAACGAATATGAACTAAAACGTATATAAATTTACTTTTCGTCATTAAAGAAAAAAAAATTGTTTGATACAGTATTAAGAGAGATATTTCATACCGACAAAAAACACCTTTGAGTAATAATATATAGAGATTAGCAATGTAAGGTAGCGCGGTGTAATAATCTAATTTTAATCGAAAAACTTTTTGAGGTTTTTAGGGTTCTTTAACCTAAAGGTGCCAACGGTACCCTATTCCTAAGGCTGTCTGTCCCATCGATCTCTCACAGAGCGCAATCATTCAAACGGTAATACATAGACACTTGAAATCGTCGGTGTGTAGTATTATGGTCGATACAGCATCAAATGATAAAATAAAACCAAAGTAATAAATTAACGGGGACGCCCATACAAGTTTCGTGATTTTTTTTAAATGTAATGTTGAATATTTTGCACCATTGTAAAATATTTACCACTACATATTTTTCCTTTCTTTACTTAGCTTATGGTGATTAAGAGTATTAATGCGAATCCAGTTTTTTAGTATTCAATAATAAAAAAAGTAAAAAATAAATGTATTTCAATTTTAATGTAAAGGCAAAGAAAGTATTAAATTATGCAACTGAGTTTAGCTCTTCAACACCACTGTGTAAATTTTTATAAAACGCGAAAAACATAAATCAAAAGGATTACTAAGGAGAATGAAAGTGACGTTTCAAATTTCATTATTATCAAAATTATATTCAGTTCAATTCAATTTATTTCTTGCTAAATATGGGTAACAAAGATCTTATATAAAGTTTGTATATATGAACAAGCCAAATTTTACCTGTAGTATAGGCATGCAAGCTTTTTAACATAAAATATATATATCGTTACAGTTAACAAAATATTTAAATAAAATATGTCCAATCGTAATTATAAACTTACATTAGTTAATAAACACATAACAAATTTGCATAAAATATTGTCACTTAATTAATATTGACAACTATAATAACATTGAATAAAAAAGCCGTCTGCAATTTAAAAGTCACGCGGAGTAGGTTAACAGATATTTGCACTTTGCTAAGTCGCTTTTACCGCATAATAATAATCCCTAATGACATTGCGTTTCCAAAACGTCGGTCATAACAGTATTATTGTAGCACGCCTCACGACCTCTTCAACTCAGCCGAGCGGGCCTGAAATCTGTATCTGTTTAGCTCTGCAGTAAAAATTTGATCCAAATCGCGGGCGGCGTTTACGAGTACCGCGCGTCTTTTATTATCCCCACAATGCGTTGTTTGGGCCTTGTATTCTGAACTGAGACTGTAAAAACGTACCGTATTAGCGTTATATTACTTGATTTGATTCATGTTTTCATTATTCGTGCAAATTATAAAACCCATAAGGGATTTAAATTTCCTATGCAATGTCCAGATTTGAGTGGTAATGCTGAATGCATAAAATACAATATCCACAATGTGCTTCACTTCTCCCGGCCCAACCCGAAATGCAGAAAGTCAAGGTCATAACAAGTTAGGTAACGATACGCTACGTTGACTAAATGTTGTATCATCGGATAGACGTCCATTTTCTGATACAAAATATATCGGTCTTCCGGCGCTAAGTGGTTTCATATTTCTTCCGAGTTTCGACCCGAATAGTCGATCTGCTTCACTGTGTTCGGGAATTCTAGCTGTTAAGTGAATATTTCGTTAGAAATTCTATAAAGTATTTGTTATACCTATATCTGTTCAGTTCCCTTTTCATTACAATAAAAAAAAAAAGACTGTAAGTCTGTACTAGCCTTAGCTTATAGATGTTGTGTCTGAAAACATACTTGCGCGTACTATATTTGGAATGACTATGGTATTTGTCGACTAACTGAGTAATCGGTTTCCAAATTACCGATTAATCAGTGGATTAATCTTATCACGTCTTTCGATAAAGTTTGGAAGTTTCGCTTCGTTGATAGCAGGGTTGCTCGCGTCGGTCGAATTTTGTTTACTTTGCATTTTTCTACTATATTGTTTGTTCACGTTATTAACAAAATGAAGTACAGAAATTACAATATTTTAATCATAGTCATATGAATAAAGTACAGGGTCTTCTAGTTCTTCTGGCTCGCCGACTAGTCGCCAACTACAAATATGGCAGATACATCTCTAGTCTGTACCGTCTAGTTCTAGCATGCTGCGCTCAGATCAGTCCGTTTTCCTGTAGATCAACAAAATCATTAAGCCGAAAAGATTTACCACACCTTGAGCATACCAACTTACAGCTTTATAGTCGAAATAAAATGTATGAGCAATCACGCAAAATATATAATACTTTATTCAGATTTACAAATACCACAGTAACATTGTACAGTAGATAATGCAAACGAGACACAAGTCATGACGGTATGCAAATATTGAAATATTTCGCTTACGTAACACATACTTCACGGTGAAATTTAAATCACCTTTGCATATAAATGAATCGGGTACTGCGACGAAAGGCTGTTAACATATTAATTTGTACTAATTACTAGGGCGAATTCTACCTAATCGTGTCCATTCACAGCAGCTGAAACTCTCCGCAATATTACAATTTCAATTTTGCCATAGTAAAACGAGAGCACAGTTCGGCCAAGGTTAGGCCGCGACCCCTGCTTTTGTTCGAACAAGCGTTTCGATACTTCGGAGCACCCCTTTGTATGAAGTTTTTAATGTAACCTTAATGCATGCATTTTTATGTTGTTATATCCACAATACGTCGTGTTAAAATTCCTTTGAATTATAACAAAATAATAATAATAATAATTGATGTATACTATTCTTGTTTATTCTGCGGTTCCGATTTTAAAACAGTCTCGTTAGAATGTTAGAATCACCACTCTTCGAGATTCTAGAAGAATTTAAAATAACTTTTAGTTTAAATAATTGAACTAAAATTATTAACACACTACAAGTATAGTGGGTATTCTATTAAAGATTAACCTTAGATTTCAATAACGTCTAAACGTCTAAATCATATTATTGGGTAATATTTTTTATCTATCTATAACTTAACGGCAAATCCCTTGCGGGGTATGCATAGGAATCCGAGCGTCACATAACTCGGGACCTTACACACCTCACTCACTTCTTTAACATTCAAAGCTCTTCTCATACTCGCTCGCCAGTTTCTAGGACTTGACATACCTTCTGATAAAACACGATGAATTTGTTCATGTCAGGTAAGTCTTGACTTTCCTCGGCTCCTACATACGTCTACTTTAACGTTGTATATCTGTTTCGTGATTCTTTCTTTCTGTATTCTTTCTACATGTCCGACCCACGGAGCATGCCTCCTCTTATTTTAACATCGAAATTCTGTTTTTCCATCGTCATTTCGAACGCGGTTTGCAAGCGTTACGCCACTAATTTTGCGCAATGCTCGCGTTTCGATTGCAGGTTTTCTTCTTTCATGCTCTGTCTGACATACCCAACTCTCGCTTCCATATGTTAGGTTCTAAATTGAAGTGGCTCCCTATTCGCCTTCGCAGAAATATGCACATGTTAACTTTCCTGTATAGACTGTTTAAATTCTCCCCAATACCTTTGTTCTCGTTTCCCACTATTACCACCCTCCACACGATCAAAACGCCCCTGTCACATTCAAACCTTAAACTATCCCATGTCGCACTCCAACTATTTCTTTAATTCCTTTACTGTCCGTGCAGCGCTGCTCTGGAATAAATTGCCACCGCTAATAAGAGACTGTTCATCAGACACAATTTTTAAAAAGAGACTGAAAGAACACTAAAAGTAGAAATGTACTCTAAAAGTATTATAAATGTTTATTTAATGTAATTATTTACTCGTAAATGTATGATCTGTGTATATGTATGTATTTATTGATAAAGATTTGTTATATTGTATGTTAATGAGTCAAATTTGTAAATATTAAGTTTAATATTGTTAACATTGTTGATTCTTAACACTTTTCGTGTGATTCGCCTTCGCCTTCGCGTGATGACCAATTTTATGCGAACCCAGAGAAGTTGAGGCCCTTCCAAACTGTAATCTCTCACACCAGAGACTAAGCGGAAGGAAAGTACTACACCCACGCCGACACTGGTATGATCGTCCCGGTGTACCCCACACCATAGGGCCATCATTCCACCAGGATCATCAGAGTCGCTCCCCTTGCGCTTACTCCATTACATACAAAGCATCTAAGCGTCTCATTCATTACTTCCACTAGTTTGTTCTTTTTATTATTTAATTCATGCCTCACATTCCACGTGTCTATGTCTATTCTCTTCTCATCACGCCATAATAATTTACAATTGTATAATAAATCCCAATTAATAATACAATTTTCAATTTATTACAAATATGTATTGTTCTATTTCTTTACTTGCCTTCGATAAAGGCCAAAAAACTATGTATTATATCAGAGAAGTTGATCGCTACTAAAAACAAATACACACTGGGTTGTGGCCGATAGGTCACATTCGCCATAACTCAGCAATCAGCAAGTCCTTTGTCATTTGTGAACGATCGTCAGATTAAAATCGCTGTGTCAAATCAAAAATTGACGATTTGCATTTGATACTTAGACGCTCGGGGAAATCTTAGTTTATTGTACCTCAGTAGATAATCATAATTTGTGTTGTATTACTTGTTTTGGTAAAGATCATATTATTAAGTTTGTATCATTTTTAGGGTTGTGTTACCCTTACCCTAAAGGGTGCCCATGGGACTCTATTACTAACACTGCGTTGTCTATCAAACCGTCCGCCCAGGTGTCGCACGTCTGTCACAGGGCCGTATTTTTGTAGCGTAATAGGTACACTTGACTTGACATTTTCACAGAGTGTATAATACTAGAGCCGCTGTGACAACAAAAAATTAAAATAAAAACCATACTAGAAACATGTTTTTCTCGGCGTTTTTTCTACATGGTAGTACGGAATCTTTTCTTTGCTGACCAACGACGAAATGCAACTTAGACTCGTTAGACACTTAAGAGTTACATTAATGTCTAAATATTCTTAACGATATATTTTTTTTATACCCATTCTGTTGCATCGATTCAAATAAATTGGTAGACCTATTATCGTGAATCGATCATCAAGACTAGAAGATCCCTGGTATATCCCTGCTGTATCATTACTCTCTAAAAATGCAGAGCAAATCCAATTCCAATGTTAATGTGAAATATTGAGTATATTTCGCTAATAGATTCAGACGTTATTTTGCGAAAGTCAATTTGGTTAAAGGTTAGATCAAATTGCATATATTTTAGCGTTTTCAATTATAATTTTTCCAACATACCAGCCAACTTTATTATGGATAACCATAACCAAGTTTATTATGGAGTGGCCTATATCTACCTAAAAGCCATCACATATTGTCGCTTGTATAACGCTGTACGAGTGGCCTATATCTACCTAAAAGCCATCACATATTGTCGCTTGTATAACGCTGTACGAGACAATAGATAATAAAACGTCTATACACTGAACTTTCAGCACCACAATTCTAGTAAATGTGCCGCACTGCAGTAAGTTCAATCTAATTGACTATAATTTATTTTGAGTCAAACTTAGCTATTGTATGGCAGTTCATGTGCCTGCAGGGCCATTGTGTATATCTGTTCGCAGTGAAGAAGTGAACATACAACAATGATATTGACTCGTATATAACATTGTACGTGAAGTATATGGCTACCATAACAAACACCCCACTTAATTTTGTCATCCGAAATGCGATAATAGTCCTGCTGAAATAGTTAAATATATATATATATATATATTTCTACATAGTCTCCTAACAAGTCAATGCATTAAGTCCATCTTTTTTCTTAAGGAGGCTCGCTTCCAAGTCATTGATTGTTGTTTAGTTTCAAGATCAAACCAGGTCTAACCAAAAATGTCCCTTATCTGTTTGGAACTTTGCAAGATTCTCCCTTGAAATGTCGACGCGTTTTTCCTTTTGCTCATCGGTCACAATTCTCGGTACCCAACGCACAGAGGCCTTTTTATATGAAATTCATTCGCAAGTATTCTTTAAACACTACCATATGAGATCACTGTGACCTCAGCTACATGCCTGATGGTCAGTCTTCGGTCTGCCAATACGACATCTTCGACTTTTTTCACGTTATTTTCAGTGAGGGACGTGGATGGGCGTCCTTCGCGATGTTTATCTTCCGTGTATGTTCAGCCTAGCTTAAATTCCTTGACCTAGCCTGCAACCGTGGAATGTGCAGGAGCAGAGTCCAATATTTCCACAAAGTCGCTGTGTATGTACTTGGTAGATATTTTTTTCAAACAGAGGTACTTGATGACAGCTCTAATTTTGTTTTTTTTTTCATTGAAATCGTGGTCTATTTATGTTTAGGATTTTTTTTATGCTGACTTTTATATTTTTTATTTTTATGTTTACTGTGAATAACCGATTATTTGTACTTTTGGATCACACTTCGTATATAGTCAATGCTAACCTAATTTGCACTTAGTACACCTACCAAGTAAACGAGGCTCACAAATAAGGAGCATAAAATATTTAATAAAGTTCTCGACTTAGGAAGTACCTTCACCGTAGAAGAGATTGTAGTCTAATTACAAGTTTATGGAGGGCTGTTGGTTTATTGTCTTCCGGCGAATGAGTAAAGTTATTAGTATACTTACGAGTAATACACCTTGTGTTGCAAGCGTTCACAGATTTGTCGTATCTTGTTTACTTCCCAGCATTGTATATAAATAAAAACAACAATTTATAATCGGACTTATCATTTCATTTTTAATAATACGTATTAATTTGTTTCAGTATGTCACGGAAAAAATGGGCGGTGCCGAGGGCACTAAACTGGATCTGGACTTCGTGGAAATGGAAAGGGTAAGAGTGCATCTTATGTGAATAATATTTTAATTTTTTATAGTATTTTTTGAGTTTCAAGCATCATTTTCTATGAGTCTTTTTGTCGGTGGATTTTATAAGATGGACAACTTCATTGGCTTTTTAATTTTAAATTAAATCGAAATTATTGATGGGCTACTTCCATGAAGATCGAGATGTGTCTATCTGTCTATATATAGGAATAGTGAATGTAGGAGTTTTTAAATTTTATTGTAACCGTCATCTTGCGAAGTGAACTTTACTTGCATGTGCGTGTAATTAGTACCTTATATTGTAGCAAAACCGAAGTAGGGCACATCAACTGTTAAATACTACAATGCGCACCGGGGATACCTACACCTTACTGATAATCGCAGGAAAATATTTCCGGGACAGTTGGCGTGTTTCCTCTCAAGTCACTACGAAGCGCTCAGAAGAGGTACCACACTAGTAGAGGGGAGGCAACATACTTTTCTACCATCCCAAGTTGTATAAAAAATCACTTAATATTTTTGTTAGACGTGTTATTAAAATGTTACTTCATGTGAAACTTGTGTTTCCGCTTGAGCGATACGAGGCGATATTCTTGTCAAAGTAAGTCCTTTAAATGTCAAACGTAACGTGAACAGAGATGTTCATAAATGTCATAGGCCGCACAGTTACCTGGAATAACATATAAATGACGTACACCGCAGAGATTTTGAAATAAAAACTGGTTTTAATTACGATTCCATCTATTTCCATTACCTTATTCTTATTCATTTAAGTGTTATTCCGTTTTCTAATCCATTAGGATTAGCGGGATACCCTAGCCAAGCCTAAGCATTTGACGAAATACCTACTCATTTTTATATCGAGCGACTTTCTTCAGACTTCCACAACCTTGATGGAAAATCTGTAGAGTTACTCGGGAGACCAATTCTGATACATCGAAATAAAAATTAGACTCTCAGACCGGGACTGTAGTCCCAGATTAGTTTGATCTTGATGATCGATTGTTTAGTTTGACACCAATAATAATAGGATCCAGTCCATTGTTGTTACTGGGGGTTCGTGGTACTCAATTTTTACTTATTAAAAGTTACCTTTGCGGGCGCAGTCAGTCTGTGGTCATTGACGGTGACGTAAGTTCACAATTATCTGTGGAAGCTGGCGTTCCGCAAGGAAGCATCCTGAGTCCTTACCTCTTCTTGGTGTACATCAACGATCTTTCCTCCATTACCTTACCCTTTTGCAAGACAATTTCCTACGCTGATGACACAGCCCTAATCTTTTCCGATGATACTTGGGCAGCTACCTTTTCCCACGCACAACTTGGATTTGACTGTGTATCCGGCTGGCTGCGAGATAATTTACTCACTCTCAATGTTGAAAAAACCCAGTACCTTACCTTTTCCATTAACCGTATACCCCAAGACACTTTCTCTCGCCTTTCAATTATAGCACATTCGCATGTTTGCCCCAACCAATTCTCGTGTACCTCTCCCACGCTTATATCCTCTAACTCCATAAAATATTTAGGTATTACTGTAATAATAAGCCTAACTTTCAATCCCATCTCAAGATTACAGCTGGAAGAGTTCGCAAACTTATGTACGTCTTCAGAAAGCTTCGACATGTCGCTGACCCATAGTCAGAATGGTCTATACCTCACTCTGTCAACCATTGCTTACCTATTGTACTACATCTTGGGGCGGTGCCGCAAAGACCGCTCTATTAAAATTAGAACGTGCCCAAACAACTCTATTAAAGATTTGCACTTTCAAGCCAATTTTATTCTCAACTTTCGAATTATATCAGTACTGTCAAGTCCTCTCAGTACAGCAGCTCTTTATTCTTGCAACGGTTCTGAAGCAGCACGCTGTCGCTGGTTTCAGTTACGCTTCTTCTTCATCTCGTCGCACTCATTTACCAAAAACGTGTTCATCGAGGACAACTTTTTCCCAACGTTTCTTTCGATTTCTAGGCCCGTTTCTTTATAAAATGCTGCATAAAGAGCTAGATTTATTCCCATTTGCAAGATACGTGTGCAAGAAAAAAGTCATCTTCAAAGCTTAAATTATGACGATACCGAATACCTCATTAATTTCATAACCTAATACAGTTACAGTTAATAATAAATATTTATTTAGATTACTTATCCACAACCATACTACTTAAATTTGAGAATACATGTGTCTACTGAGTCTCCTCTTACCTTCATCATACTCACTTTACCCCACACCACCATTACCCACTGTAACATACATCCCATTCACACTACACTTACAACATACACCACACTCACTCATTCAATCATACACAACACTTACTCGTTAGGTCTATATTCTTAAATAAATTACCTAATCTGGCCAAAACTTTAAAATAATCCTTCACTTTAATTAGCTTGTAATAATAATTCTTTGATACTTATATATTTTTAAAATCGAATCGTGATAATAGACACTCAGTGTATCGCAATGTCAAGATGTCGCGGGAAGAGGACAGGTGTACTGAACGACCGGCTTCAGCCTATATTTGTCACCAGTCTCTCTCGATCTTATTCTGTGCATGTGAACCTTAACTTTATTATGTAATAATTGTCTAGATTAAGAGAGAAAATAAATAAATAAGTAATAATAAAAAAAATTATTGACAAAATTATAGACGAAGATTAGAGAAGGGTTAAGGATTATAGAGAAGGGTCAGTATATCATCTTTAGATATCACATATTAAGTGGGGCACTCTGAAGTCTAAAAAACTGGGCTCTGATTTCTTATGTTTCGAGTGCGTCAAAGTCAAAGTCAAAGTCAAAATCTTTTTATTCCGTAAAAATGGCTACATTTGTTTGGAATCGTCACAATTTTTTTCCCTACCGTGCAGTTTATGACTAGGTGAGCACTGATAAAAATACTGCCAAAAAACTCAGGCATCCCTCTTTTGGTATCCAAACAAATTTACATATTTTATTAATTACATTATAATTGGATCGACTCACTCCCAGGCATTTTTATCATTAACATAGTCAGATACTTTATAATATGCCCTGCTACACAATTTGGCTTTAATAGTAGTTTTAAATTTGTTAATTGACAATTCTCTTATATTGCTGGGAAGTTTGTTATAGAACCGTATACATTGCCCCATAAAAGAATTACTTATTTTGTGGAGACGGCTTGCATGTAAGACAAGATTATGCTTATATCTAGTATTTATGCTATGAGTATCACTCTTTTTACAAAATGAGTCTATGTTTTTGTGGACATACAAAAGATTTTCATAGATATATTGCGATGCGACTGTTAAAATATTTATTTCTTTGAATTTTTCTCTAAGGCTCTCACGGGGACCAAGTTTGTAGATAGCTCTTATGGCTCTCTTTTGCAATAAAAAGATGGTGTTAATGTCCGCGGAGTTACCCCAGAGAAGAATTCCATATGACATAATACTATGAAAGTAGCTGAAATAAACTATTCTAGCCGTATCAATATCAGTGAGCCGTCTAATAGTTTTCACTGCATAGGCTGCAGAACTTAGTTTTCCTGATAATTTTTCAATTTGTGGGCCCCATTGTAGTCTGGAGTCAATTGTTATACCCAAGAACACAGTTGTCTCCACAGGGGCCAAATTAGCTCCATTAACATGTACATTGGTAGCCACCTGTCTTACATTAGGTGTTGAGAACTTAATTACTTTAGTCTTTTTATCATTTAAAAGCAGATTATTAACACTAAACCAATGAATAACTTTAGAGAGAGCATCGTTAACTTCGTCATAATTACCTAACCGTCTATTAATTTTGAATGTCAAAGAGGTATCATCCGCAAACAACACAATCTCATGTTTATCCCTTACATAATAAGGTAAGTCATTTATATACACCAAAAACAAGAATGGACCCAGAATTGACCCCTGTGGGACTCCCATAACTACAGGGGACCCCGAAGATCTTTTACCATTAACATCGACCTTCTGTATCCTATTGCCCAGATAAGAAGACAGAAGTTCGAGAGCCTTGTTCCTGATACCGTAGTGGTGTAATTTTCTGACAAGAGTGTCATGGTGCACGCAGTCAAACGCTTTAGACAGATCACAAAAAATTCCCAAGGCATCTTGCGAATCCTCCCATGCCGCGAATATACTTTTAAGCAAATGAATCCCTGCGTCTATAGTTGAACAACCTCTCGTAAATCCGAACTGTTTCCTATGAAGCAAATTATGTGTATTGAAATGTCTGAGCAACTGGCTAAGCATTAGTTTTTCAAAAATTTTACTGAGAATGGGCAGTATGGAAACAGGTCGAAAATTCGAAGGATCCGAACTATCACCAGATTTAAATAATGGAATGATTTTACTATGTTTCATCAAGTCAGGAAATACACCAGATGCCACACAACAATTGAATATTGTAGCTAAATGTGGAGCGATTGAAATAATAATAGAAGAAATGGTTTTGACAGATAGACCCCACAGATCTTTAGCGTTTTTCATATTTATTGATTTAAAAGCGTTCAAAACATCTTTTGGGCTTACAGCTGAAAATTCAAATATTGTGTCGCATTCTACCACGCTCTGTTTGAGAACCTGTTCAGCAGATATAGAAGAAGATATAAGATTTCTCGTAGTAATAAGAGGAATGTTAGAAAAATATTTTTCAAACTCAGTCGCAATTTCTACATCATTTTTGATATCTATATCATTTACCTTTAACTGAAAGTCTCGACTACGTACTTTCGCTCTACCCGTCTCATTATTTATCATATCCCAAACAGATTTAATAATATTTGTTGAACCATTAATTTTATTTCTTAAATATATAGACTTAGCATTGGAACAGGCTCGTTTAAATATTTTGGCATAATTTTTTACAAGTTCTTGAAAAGTCGGATTGTGATTACAGGTCCTTTCTTCATAAAGTTCATACAATTTATTCCGACTTTTGTAAATACCAGGAGTTGCCCAATCACTGAATGTCATACGGTCACTTACAGACAGTTGTTTTGGAGTAAAGATTGTATTAAATTCACTAGTGATTAAGTTAAATAACGAACTGTACAAGTGGTCCGGAGTACCGTGATAGGGCAACAATACAATTTTTTCTGCTATATTAGACTTAAATCTTTCTAAGCGGCTTTTAGTAAATGATATATAATTTATTTGCTTTCTTTGTATTCTTGAAGAATTTGGAAATGAAACCAACTGACCTGAATGGTCTGACTGAACTTTATTAATTATAGATTGATTCAAAGGTTTTACAGTGCTAAATATGTTATCAATACATGTAGCACTTGTAGCAGTTACTCTTGTTGGCTCTGTAAAAATATGATGCAAATTGTATGATTTAAATAAATTTAAAAAGTTGTAGGTAACAGTATTTTTCTCCAAGATATTTATATTAAAGTCTCCACAAATTATAACAGTTTTATGGCTATTAGATAATTTATTTAAGGCATCCTCCATGATATTTGAAAATGTTTCAAAGGGCGTGCTAGGAGGTTTATACAGGTTCATAACAATGAATCGTTCCAATTCAATGCATGAAATCTCTACAACTCGCTCAACAGAGAGGCTCACAATGTCACACCTTTCTTTAAATTTAAGCAACTTATTTAATAATATTAAGGAGCCACCATGTATACAGTTATCTCTGATGAATGAGCTTGCAACCTGGTGGTTATTGAAGCTGAAAATGAATTGATGGGGTTTTAGCCAGTGCTCAGTTAGACATAAAATATCAATATTGCTACAATTCATAAACAACTCCAATTCTAACTCCTTTCCTATCATCCCCTGAATGTTTTGGTGCACCAGGTTGATACAATTATTATTCTTTCTATATTCTTGACAATTTACAATTGATGGGGATATTGTATTATTATTACTTTTAGTTCCATTTTTAATATTGTTATTATTACTATTTACATTGCCAGAGTAAAACTCTATTGTCTTGTAACCTAATTTAAAGAATTTGGAATACCTTCCAAGGTACCATTACTCAATGTCAAATTATCTAACTGCTCAAAAGAAGCAGGGTTGTTAGCCAAACTTTTGGCTGGTTTCATAAAACAATATGATAGCGAATCTGCTATTTGTCTTTTATAAAAATTGCTAAGATAAAATTTATCTTCTGTCAAATTGTAATATTTATTATTAAATATATTTATGTCAAGTACATGAAATTTGTCATCATATAATGTCAATGTATGCATTTTATCATTTAGTCTATACCTAGATGCATTTTCCGCCTCGGGCAACAATTGACTGTATGGGAAAGTAAATAAAAACACTTTTCCCACATTTATCTGTTGTAACATATTAAAATATTTAATCATTATATGTTTATTTAGATTTCCTCTCCTCCCAATAAAAACAATTAAAGTTGTGTTGGGGTGGTAATCCCTCTTAACTATTCTATCTACTATTTGAGTGAAACTGGCTCCAGGCAAACAATAATTGGTAACCAGTTTTCCTGATTTTTGTAATAATAATTGGCCCATGTTTTTACCTATTTCATCACTATACATTATTATGTTGGAGTTATTATTTTCGCTATTATTATTTAATGATGATGACATCTGTTGAAAAGCACTACTATTAATGGCCTCATTCACATTGTGGCTATGTACTTGACATAGTTTCGAGGATCGAGTTACCTGTGAACATTTCATCGGAGTTCGGGTTAATTCATTCCTATTGTACAAGTTAGACGTCCGTCGGTAGACGGGCTGGGGTAATAATTCCAACTTACACAGATTTTTGTGTCCTGATCGGTGATCTGTCATTATTGCGTACAATTTCCCATCAGCAACCTTTTGCAACACATTTTTTTGGTCAACTTGCAGACCTTCCTTTATTTACTTTTTTTTATACAACGTCGGGAGGTGTACAAGCATACGGTCCGCCTGATGGAAAGCGATTTCCGTTGGCTCGAACATGATAACACGACCAATTTGGTCCGAGCACTGTGTTGTGTACAATGAGCTGTGTCGTCTGATTTAAATTACGGCTGTCTAGAAGTTTACCCAACGCTCCATTCGCGCTGTTCCCTACAGCATTTGTCTCTCCAAACCAGCGGTGTAATTTCTTTTCCTGCTAGAAGGGCTTCCAAGATATACAATCTCATTCACTTGCTCCAACACTACATCAACGACCGTAATCCTCGTTTTCGTTCTGGTTGTCTCTCTTTGAAACATCGTTATCTTTGTTTTCTTCGCATACAAAGGTAAGCCTCATCTTTCTTCGCATTTCGGATGGTGAATCTGCTGTTAATCGCCTGTTTAAAGCAGGTACTTCACCAGCATCGCATTCCCACATTCGTATTTTTTATTCTCTGAACACAACTGTCCAGATACAGGATGAATAGCCGAGCCGACAACACGCATCCCTTCACCTGAACAAATGCCGTACAACTATCATATTATCTTGATTGCACAGCACGGAGCAGGTCACTGTCAACCCCATATCTGGGCAAAATGTTCCAGAGATGCTTTCGCACGACCCTATCAATCGACGGATCTCTGTCTGAAAATATTGATGTCAAACCAGGACGACAAATCAGAGCATAAGCAATCTTCATAATTGGATTGCACAGTACGAAGCTGATCAAACTGATGGCCCTATAGTTGGCACAGTCCATGCGCCTCCCTTCCTCAATCAAACTTATTAATTCATGCTTGACTTTCACTAAAGCTTTGGTTTACTTCTAGTATCGACGGTACATTTTTTTGCTTTTTCTCTTTCATGCTATCACTCTGGTGCAAATATTATACATAATCCAGCTATCTTTTCTTCTTTTTCCCACGGAAGATTTAACATTCTCATACCACCAGGCATCGGCTCTCAGTATTCTACGTATTATTGACGCAGGCGAATCCACATGCTTTTTCACACTATCCATCATACTTTCTTTCAAAACTTTCCAATATTCGTCTACATCGGAGTCGGAAAGACTCGCGTTCGCATGTATAGTACTTCTTACACTTTCATCTTTTTTCATTTCTTATTTTTTCATGATCGCCAATCACTCTCGTCGGTGCATACACTTCTTAAAAAGGCCTACAAACAGGCTTACTACCAAATAGTGGTCCGTTTCAAGAGTGAGACCTCTGAAGGCCCTTGTAACCATTAACAAATTTCGGAGACGTTTCATCGTCACTTTTCTGTTCATTCCGCCTCCATGTATAATTGTGAATATCCTTGTGATTGAATAACATGTTCGACACACGTCCGTTTCGGTCCATAATACGTCTAAAAGTAAACTTACCTGCATCGTTCACTCACTTATATTATGGACTAAGAACAGCCTCGTAAATGCTTCTCTTGGTCCCAACCCATTTATTCAGGTCTCCATACATTTGCTACACACACAGCCGAATCTAGAATATTTCTTGCGATCTCGCAAAGCTTCTTGGGGATTGATTTAGCTCACGGGAGCATATGCTGCAACCAAAAAATAACTCGCGTAGTCTCCAGTTTTATTCTAAACCTTTTTTTTTTTGTGACGCGGGGAAAAATGCGTTACGCACACCACCGGTGCCTGGGTGGCCTCCGGTGGTAGTGTGGGACTCCCCGTCGGCTGTCCGACGGTATACCCACTAAACGAACCCGCGAAATGCCATCGGCCGCGTTGGTGTGGTGCCCCGGATCTGTCAGCAACAGGACACCACTGCGACTGGCCAGCCCCTCAGATGGGGCCGGACTTCTTCAATCTAGGGGCCGTCCCGACAAATTGGGTCAGCCTCTCCGGCGGCGGGACCATTATGGGGCCAGGTTCCCATCCTGACCCCTAGTCCCACAAGTTAGGGAGGCGGCAATAGGTGCGCGTAGCGCCTACACCGCACTCCCGTCCGCCGTCTCCGGTCCTGTCCCGCTCCGAGACCTCCTTCTGGGACATGACCGTCTCACAGAAGGAGGCCATCGCCTGCCAGGCTTTATTCTAAACCTGAGAAATCTTGGACCTACTAAACTATAATCTGTCACACCGGAGGCCAAGTGAAATGAAAGCACGACAACTACGACAGCACGGGCAGATCGTCCCCGTTCACCCCGGACCAAAGGGCTCTGCTACCAGGAAGATCTTCACTGTCGCTTTCCTTCTATAAATCGACTGAAGGAGCCGTTGGTGAGTTAATCAACTACATTGTTGATAATCTTGACAAAGCAAATAGGTTATCGGTATTTTTCTCGACCTCACCAAAGCATTCGATACAGTCTCTGTTCTAAATCTACTCTGGAAGATGGAGTCTTATGGTGTTAGGGGAAACCAGCTAGCTCTTTTTAAGGACTACTTATCCGATAGCACACAGAGCACTAAAATTGGCGAAATCATTAGTGAAACGACTTCAATACACTACGGAGTACCACAGGGCAGCATACTTGGTCCAACCCTATTTCTTGTATATATTAACGACCTCTCTTCATTGCAGCTTAACAACGGTCGCATTATCTCCTACTTCGGCGATACATGTCTCCTTTTTTCAGCGAATACATGGGAAGCTGCCCAAGCTGTTGCCCAAACAGGTCTT
Organism: Pyralis farinalis; assembly: GCA_947507595.1. Lineage (NCBI taxonomy): Eukaryota > Metazoa > Arthropoda > Insecta > Lepidoptera > Pyralidae > Pyralis > Pyralis farinalis. The sequence continues at coordinate 23,007,293 of OX382274.1, forward strand.
AATCAAATTAATGGATGACTATAATATAATAAATTAACATTAAATTCGAAAAAAAAACCAAATCTATTGCTTTTGCGATGCGTAATATACCCTTAAATCGATTGATGATAAAACCACTAGTCTCTCACGTCTGTGCTCTCAACATAATTTCCTGTTCTTGCAAAACAATTGAAATAGTAAATTCTATTAAATATCTTGGAGTAATTTTAGATCAACAACTCTCATTCAAGAATCATATTAACTTGCTGACAACAAGAGTTAGAAAACTTATATTTATATTTAAAAATTTGCGTCACGTCATGGATTTCAATTCCCTCAAACGAGTGTATTTTTCTCTTGTACAAAGCCTCCTATCATATTGCGTCACTTCCTGGGGGGGAATGCCAAAGACTAATATTAAAAAAATCGAAATCGCTCGAAGGGCAGTCTTGAAGGTGGCTGGTTTTTTCCTTATAGACACTCAACAGAATTGCTTTATCAACACTGGCAGGGATTGACAGTTCGGCAATTATTTATACTGCACACAGTGTTGAGACAGCATTCTATGACAGAATATAAAGATCGAGAGTATTCTCAATCTAGGCGAATTCATAAAATACTATAGTACTCGTATAGTACTATTTATTATAAAAAAAATATATATGTACTTAATACTAATAAATACACAAGAAAATATTTTTGCTATCTGGGTGGTTACTTATATAACAAAATAAATAGCGTTTTAAACATATATTCTACCACAAAATTAAATGCAGGCAAAAAGTTAAAACGTGGTTATGCTCATTAAATTACAAACAAACGGAATTGCTTCTGAATTCATAAATTGTGCGCCTGTCATTATATAATAGTCTACACTTTCAAGTAAACTTACATACGTAAAACGGACCCCTATACATACGCTTACAAATACACACCACACAAATACAAACTATACAAATACAAACTACACAAATACAAACTACACAAATACACACTACACAACACACTGAATGGAATATTTAGTATGGTATGGAATTATATTGGTATGGAATATTTAGTTAAGTCTTTAGTTTTCTTTTCCTTTTTACATACCTAATTGTTTTTAGTATAGTTAAATACATTTGGCTTGATCGCGTCCCCGTGGGGTGGGAACCTGGCGACCCGTACCTCAGGCTCCTTGTGACGCCTATCTCAGGCACCAGCTTCTCACACATGTTTGTGTAACCCAAATATTCTGTTATTACTTGTATATTATGTGTGAGAGGAAATAAAATTTATTATTATTCTACTTGGCCTCTGACACACACATTACGTCTAGCCATCTCTCGTTCATTATATCTATCAAATCATTCATGTATGTATGTATATGTATATCTTCACGCCAGGTCCCTTGCGGGGTAGGCAGAGAGAACCGAGCGCCATAAGACGCGGTCCTTACACACTTCACTCGCTTCTTTCACATTCATAGCTCTTTTCATGCACGCTCGCCGGTTCCTATGGCTCCTGACATCACCTTCTGATAAAACACGACCAATTTGGTCATGGTAGGTTAGTTTTGGCCTTCCTCGGCTCCTACATCCTTCCATTTTCGCATTGTATATCTGTTTCGTCGTTCTTTCATCTTGCATTCTTTCTACATGTCCGAACCAACGGAACATACACTTTCTTATCTTAACACCGACACTCTCTTTCATTCCAACTCTCTTTCGTACGTCAAATCATTCATCTTATCTTATAATCCACCTCTCACATTTCATAATGCCTATACGATATATATATATATATATATATATATATATATATATATATATATATATATATAAGTTTTCCTTTGTTGGACAGATATGATGCTTCTGTTACCGACCCCTTTTATATTTCTTTATTTCAGTTAGGTACGGGATCGGATTGGCTACGGTACACGCAGTATTCTTTGCTTTCAATATCTAGTTAGTATCTATATCAAAGGCAACATCAAAATTCTTTAAGAAATACGGAAAATCGTTTCTCAATAATCTTATCATAAACGTCGCCCTGAATTTTTTTTTAATATTCATTAAATTTATGGGAAAAAAATTCATAGCGACGATTTTTTTATAATTAAAATAGAGGTCATTTCTAACATAGGTAATTTATTTCCATCAATTCAATAATTATAATAAATCGTTTCAGAAAACGGACGTGACATGCGAGCTGGTAGAAGAGTTGCAAACGAAAACGAAAGAATTTCTGCAACCTAACCCGACTGCGCGGGCCAAGATGGCAGCTGTCAAGGGTATCAGCAAACTAAGCGGGCAGGCGAAGAGTAATACGTATCCGCAACCAGAGGGCGTGCTAGGTGATTGCATGCTGCACTATGGAAAGAAACTTGGCGAGGATACTACATTCTGTAAGTATACCTACCTAGTGCTTCACGCTTGACAAACACGAGAAAAGCGCACACGCACGTTTCAGTCGGAAATCGTGCTGGGAGATGCTGCACTGTAGGAAGAATCTTGGCTAGGATATGCGTGCAGCATGGATGGATGGAGATATGGAAAGAATCTTGAGGACTATACTACATTCTGTAAGTAGTACCTAGTACTCCACACTAAGCGGACAAACGAAGAGCGCACGGGTATCCGCTACCGGAGGCTGTCCTCAGAAAATGCATGCTGCTCTATGGAAAGAAACATGACGAGGATATTTACTACATTCTGTAAGTAGAACCATTTTAGACCAAACATCCAGTGCAAGAGCAACATTTACCCTCAGCCTTGTTCAGGATATATTACAATGTAAGTAGTTGTATTTCACACTAAGCGGACAGGCGAGGACGTACCCGCAGCTAGAGAACGTGCATACTGCATTATGAATAAAAAAAATGTTCAAGATATTCTCTATTAGTAGTATACCTAACTACGACAAACATTCTGCTTAGAGAAAAAAGAAATCAAAAGACCTGTGTGTGTATATACAGGGACCATTGTATTTATGAATGGAGGACCAGTGACAGCCCAGTGGGGTAAGGTACCGGCCTATTGGCTACTTGGTCCCCGGTTCGAATCCTAGCGGGGTCATGTACCACTAAAATTCGTATTTTCGGATCTATGTACATATTTATCACTTGCTCGGCGGTGAAGGAAAACATTGTGAGGAAACCCACACGACCAAATAATTATATTTCGAAAGATGTGTGACTTAACCTAAGAAAGATCTGGTTTTCTCTCTAGGTTGTGCAGGTCTGACGGCAGTCGCTCCGTGTAAAAATCTGTGTCCTCGGAAAATCCTTAGGCTTAGGTAGCGGACCCAGCCAATCTTAATGGATTAGAAAAACGGAATAACGCGAAGAAGAAAATGAAGATTGTGTTTATAAATTGAATTGAGATTCCAACATTAATTTATCTAGAATTTATGAGAATGAACTCACGAACATTTTCGTCGATTTTTTAAATTCTGTTAAGTACTACTGATAACATATCTAACAAAAATTTAAAACCTAAAGAAATCATTATCTCAGAACTTTCTCACTACCAAATCTAGATCTAACTAACGCATTAATATTCAAAATAGATTTTTATATATTTAAAAAAAATCATTTTACAAGTATTCAGTACATTTATCTTTTTGATGAAAATTCTCTAAAGAAGATGTTTAATTTAAAAAAATAATGTTTTTTATTTTTTCCAGAACAGAAAGGTTTTAATTTTTTTTTTTTTTTAATCCCTGCAGCCTTGTGCCTCATCGAGATGGGTGAGGCGCTCAAACAAATGGCGGACGTTAAGTATTCCCTCGACGACAACATCAAGCAGAGCTTCCTGGAACCCTTGCACCATCTACAGACCAAAGACCTGAAGGAAGTTATGGTTAGTACAATTCCGCCATCATCGAATATGAGTTAAAATCCAGGGTCAATCGTACGGAATCCAAGTGACCATGATGGTACATAGTCTGGTTCATTTTTTCGAGCATACCGTATTCTTAGGAGGCCGGCAATGCTAAACGTTCACAGTCGCGATTACTGGCGTTAGATGACAGTCATTAAGCCATGATAGTTGCTTACTCCGAGCTGGAAACACGGGCTCAATCGTAATAGAATCCCCTCTAAACTCCTTTTGTTTAAAGGGAGGCCGGTATACCAGTGGTATGAGTATGCATTGACAACTAACGAGCTCGGTGGCACAGTGATTAGTAACGCCATTTTGACGCCAACGCTTGTGGGTTCGATTCCCACACAGGACGAATATTTGTATGTTAGAGAACATGTCTGTTTCTCTTGCATTGAGTGTTTTTAAGAGAGATACAGCACATCAAAGTAGCACGTCTGGGACGTATCTCCAAGTAACAACTCCCTGGAGGATTGTTATGTTTCTGCGAGTGAGTGAGATTACCATTAAGCTCCTAAGGAGTTGATGTGTAAACAGCAGCCGTGGCATTGCGCGAGTGACACTTAATTTATTGCAAGAGCTCATAGGCTACGGTAACCGCTTTACGTCAGGTGCGCCATATGCTTGTAGGCCTACCGACGTAGTATAGAAAAAGCTGACATATGCGCCAACTAATTAAAACAAGTAAAGTATTCATTTGTGTCACAATATCTATACCGCGATCCGCGAATACCGCGTCGTCTGCATAAAGTAGACAGTTGACCACTTAGTCACCAATTCGCATTCCCACATTCATATTTCATATTATCTGAACTGTCCAGATAAAATATGAAGAGCTGAGCAACACGCATCCCTTCACCCGCAGTAATGTCATACAATCTTCATATTATGTGGATTGCACAGCACGGAGCAGGTCACTGTCAACCCCATATTTGGGCAAAATGTTCCAGAGATGCTTTCGCACGACCATATCAAATGCTTTCTCAAGGTCCACAAAACCGTAGAAAACCTTTTGATCCATAGCGTCTCCACGATGTTGCGGAGTGAAAAAACTTGATCCGTACATCCTCTGCCGCTTCGAAATCCACCCTTGTGCTTCTCAAAGCATTCTATTGGATTTCACCCTTATTCTCCTTTCAACGATTTTACCATACACTTTAGCTGCCAAGCTGATCCAACTGATTACCCTGTAGATGGCACAATCCATACGTGAACCCTTGCTTTTATACAAAGGGCACAATAGCTGCGCGTCTCCAATAGGTCGGAACCATTCCGGTTCTCCAGCAGAATTTGCTCAAAAACCAGAAGGCGTCCGTAACGTAGGTGCTACCTACTTTGATCACCTCAGCTGTAACCATATCGTATGTAACCATTGTGATTCCCGTTGTCTTTCTATTTTTCACTTCGTATCGACCATTCAATCTCATCCATGCTAATGTATTCATGGTACCCTGGCCACTGCCGAGTCAGTCACAGACTCGTTCACAGTACCAGCGTCCTGGACTTAATCATACATTTCTCTAAAATAACCACTCCACCGTTCTAACACTTTCTGAGTGTTAGCAAGAATGACACCAGCTTTCATTTTATCTTGTCCATTCTGGATGCTGATGAACCACTTCGAGCTTTGTTTATCTTGTTCTCATTATAATTGGTTAAAAGTTTTTTGTTACATCCAAAAAGTACTTTTTGTGTTACCAGTGTACTGGGCTATTGCAGAAGAGGGACGGATAATTATTATTAGTAGTAGTAGTAGTATGTAGTCCATTATAATTTAGTAGTAAATTTCTACTTTCGTTGTGACCATTATTTCTCGTCTAGCTTTTTTTACAATAAATTGTCAATAGTTAAATTATAGTAGTAAATTTGAATTTTTTTTTTTCCTTTTTAATCCGCCCAAAGTTGTAAAAAAAAGTTATTCGATATCCGAACTTAGATGATGTTATAAGATAAAAATACTTTGGACTACTTTTAAATGCCTTTATTTACATCTACTAAGGGTTTTCTGTTGGTGCCGGTTGGTGCTGGTTCATGTGAACGAACTGGTGGCAGAAGGACACAAAATATTTTAATATAAAATTGCTTCTAAATTTCACTTTTACAAAATAACACCTGTATATGTTATCCCTTTATTTGTTGTTATTGTGACTTATCCTGACTTAATTTGACATTCCATATACTACAGATGACCCTTACTGACTTTTGTTTTTATTTTTTATTGCAGCATCATCGAAAGAAACTGCAGGGCCGTCGGCTCGATTTCGACTGCAAACGACGTAGGCAAGCAAAAGGTGATTATAATTCTCTATTACTCAATAGTGACATTTATTTTTGTTTTTTACATGTCTAATTTTCTCTTTCTTATTTTTATTTATAACGCCAAGGCCCTGGTAGGGTCAGCCCTTATATGAGTCCCAGTCACACACCGCGACAGGGTATGTGAGAGAAATGAGTTGTATCATGCGCGCTAGAATTAATTTCATTGTTACTCACCCCATCTAGGAAGCTATGCGACATGTAACAAATCCTTTAATATACGCTCGTTTCTTACATGTTTGTGATCCTGTCCTGGGCCTGCAACGGACCTTTTCATCTCACTTTTATCACTGCCTGATGCATTATTTTCGCCGTTTGGTTTGTATGCACTTTATTTTTTATTTTATGTTTTTATATCCTACCGTGCGTAACGTTGCGTGTTGAGATGCGTGTGCGTATGAAGAGCGTTCGTACATTAGGCTCTCATATTGCAGACGATGAGATTCGCCAGGCGGAAGACAAATTCGCCGAGTCTCTGCAACTCGCCCAGATTGGCATGTTCAATCTGCTCGATAATGATGTAAGTAACACGACATTATGTTAATAATATATTGTCAGTAGCTATATTAAACATTAATAAGTTATACAGAGCGTATTTTTGAATTGATGGAAAAATAATATTAATAAATTATATTCAATGAAGGAATGTCATAGTATATTACTCGTATCTACAGAGGGAATATAGGGACCGTTTACCAAGTAACGAAACCAACAAGTTACAAATCTTACTTTCTGTCAATAATGGACAGTCTGCTTCTCTTACATGCTATGACTGTGGGGGAGTCGAAATGTATATGACAGATAAGATAAGCTTAGGAGGTGCGAATAAGACTCTTCTCTCAATATTGTTAATTGTACGTGTAATCATGTAATGTGTCAATTACACCTAACGCTGAACGTTAACGATACTTGATTATTTCCTAGTGATATTACATGGATTTTTACACAACTTTATCAACTGTTTAATTGCTTGAATGTAATGACTTACCACTTCATTTTTGAAGAAGGTGCTTTCCGAGAAGTAAATAAAATATATTTTCTGTAATTTGAAGTCCTAAGTGTAATAAATATCTTGTAACTTTCACAGCGAGTATGCACTTGTTTACAATGCATTAGCTATGTATATATAAATTACAAAAGAAAAAATAAATTTACGAGCTCGAGTAATCATGTATTGTACTGCTTATGTCAAGAACGGGCTAAAGTTTTTAGCACACCTGGAAAGCATTAACTAAAAAACGATTCACTTGCATGTTACATAAACGTATCTTACCACTTGGTTACACAGCACTTAACATAATTATTAAAACTAAAAAAATACGCCCTGTATACTTAATAATTATCTTACAAATTACCTTTATATATTATTATAAATGCTTAATGATCACTCCATATGGTCTAACACCAGATATTTTGTTTTAATTTGATGGTAGGTAGAACAAGTGGCTCAACTTAGTTTTTTCGCGGAGGGCCTCCTCGAATACCATCAGCAGTGCACAGAGATCCTCAAAGGACTCGTTTCTACGCTAATGGAGAAGTAAGTTTTCATCAGACTTCTAATGAACAAAATCTATTACATAATGAAACTAATATAAAATTATTTCAATACTCCATAAATAGTATTAAACCAAATCACACCCTACATCTTTCTATATTCTGATCTTAAAAATAAAGAGGTATAAAATCAGTGTTCATTGTTCAGTGTTCACAATGTTTCCACGTTTATAAAGTGTATGTTTCAAGTAGTAACGCTTTATTGTAAGCCTAACAATTACGTACGTATTGAATAAAGTGGTAACAGCGCTCATTAATATAGACCTATAGACAGAGAGAATGGACTGATCGATATCCTCATAAAATTGACTACTTTCTAGAAAGAGAGATAGTGTCTGTGCGGTCAATACGTGTCACATTTTTGTAGGTCTGTAATGATTCTAGAAAAAGACAACCGTTGGTCATACGATTACTTTGTGTCTCTTACACTGTTCTGTCCGCAATTACTTAGCAGCTGGATATGTAACGCTCAGTTCTTTCTTCCTCCGTCTATACTTAGACTTACTTTTGAGCAGCCACTACTACACAAACACATTGTGTATTTATTCTCTAGTACATATATCGTAAGTACCACAATGATACTGCCTACTAAAATATTAGTCATTAACAAGTTGGTACATGTAACACATCTTATACAGTATATTAAAAGTTTCAAATAAGAACTTGTGTTAACTAATAGGGGTCGATTTTTAGTCCTTGTCGACCCTCAAAGTCAGTTTTCGTTCATGTCGACCCCTCGGAAAACAATTTGTACGCTACTGTTTACTTTGGCTAAATTGTGTTGTCTATTAGACTGACACGCACAATGACGCCATCGAGCTAACTGTACCGCCAGAGTGTAATGAATTATACGTCATAATAAAAACAACTCACTAGAGGGTTGTTGTATTCCTGCGTGTGAGTGAGGTCACCAGTGAGCTCCTAAGGAATTGCTTTGTTAGCAACAGATTACAACAAGTATTACAAGCATTCATAGGCTACAGTAACCGCTTAACATCAGGTGAACTGTAAGCTTGTATGTCACCCGATGTTGTATAAAAAAATATTAATTTTTCATATTAACTGATCGTTTGGGACATAATGTCGTAATTTGGACAAATTCATGACCGTTATGTGTTTCCCAATTAAAACAATAATTTTGTTTTATTTGAAAACACGTTTTACAATTAGCGATAATAGGCACCATACCTTTTTTTATACAACTAGATTTGCAAACAAGCATGCGGCCCGCAATAGATGGTCACCGCAGCCTATTGACGCTCGCAACACCACGGGGATGTTACTCGCGCGCTGTCAATCTACCTACGTGACCTAAGGATGTTTTGTCACAGTACCCAGTAATATCTCTGCTATATCTCCCTTTAAACCGGAGCACAGCTATATAAATATAGCTGCTTGGCGGTAAAAACAGGTGAGACGGAGGTACCCACGCAGACGACTTTTGTACAAAGTCTCCCTCTGGTAAAACCTATCATACCATACGGACTGCTCGAGAGTTTGTAGAAATAAGTTTTTACAGCTTCTTTCCCAGCAGATCCTTGAAGTCATTGTTAACGGCAGCAGCTCGATAACGCTTGCGTCTTGCAACAAACACAACAACCATCCTGGAAGTTGTTATTTTATAAATATAAATAAATGTTGTCGAACAAATTACACAGCGCCACCTAGCCCCAAAGTAAGCGAAGTTTGTGTTATGGGTACTAGACAACTGATAAACATACGTAAATACATTTTTTTTGGAAATAAATAGAAATTATTATATATAGAAAATACCCAGACCAAGACAAACAGACATGTTCATGCACACAAATGTTTGTACTGTGAACCCACGAGCGTTGGTGTCAAAGTAGCGTAACAGCGCGTTTCACCACTGCGCCACCGAGCTCGTCAATTATAATATTTGACTGCGGTTTTCTGTGAAATGGATATACTTCCCCAGACGGGCTGCTTTGATGAGCCCTACCTCTCTTAAAAACACCCAGACCAGGATTATTCGATATGATGTAGCTTCTTTTTATTGCTCCGCCGTTCGACGTCGAGAGGGATTTTACTCTCACACATTGGATCTACAATGATCGTGTACTGTCCAGTTCCATAGGGTTTTCCTATGGTTAACCATTAAGCTGTGGAATAAACACCCTGCCTAGGTTTAGCCGAAGCCGTAGAAACTACAGGTCATGTACATTAGGGGGTTTACCATCAAGCAGTCCGTACGCTTGCTTGGCACCGAATAAAAAATACGCATAAAAATACAGTCAAAGTAAGAACTTCTTTTTTGAAGCCGGTTAACAATAACCCGCAGTCACGGTTTTTTTATACAACATTACAAGCATCCGGCCCACCTGAAAAATCGGTCGCGCGATGCCATCTCAGCTTACTAATACAACAACTCCTTACGAGCTTACTGGTAACCTCACTCCCTCGCAGAAACAACAGCCCTCTAGGGAGTTGTAATTTGGCTGCGGTTTTATCGGGTTGCTTGTACTGTTTGCTTATTAGGATATGGTATAATCACGAAATGGATTCTTTTGAACATGTGCAAATAACTTATTGTTCTGTGTATCATTCACTTATATTTAAATTTGAATAACTAAATTTAATTTACAGGAAAGAGGAAGCCGTGAACCGTCCCAAGTTGGAGTTCGTACCGAAGACTCTAGCGGACCTCAACATCGAGGGCGTCCACGACCTGATCAATGGTAGGCGGTACGGTTCCACCCAGAGTCTCCCCCAATCCCGCTCGCACGTCCCTCCTTCATCCTCTGTCGGTGACCTAAGTAACGTAGACCCTTTCAAGGCCTGGGAAGCGCCGACACCGCCCAAGAGTAAAAATTACAGAGCGGCTCCGGCACCCACGCCTGGGTTCAGGCCACACCCCGCACCCAGAAATCAGTACAATGGAAGGGACCCATTTGCAGGTGACTTAGGTTTTATTTGCTGATTATATGTGTTCGGTTTTGGTTGTGGATTGCGATTGAGCATTTGTGCGCCACTGTGTATTCAATTCGTATTTTATACACGTATTCGCATGCTAATTACATAGGAAGCGCGTGTGACGTCACCGCTGTCAAGCTGTTGTGTTTATTTATTTTGGTAGGCATCTGTATATCTTTTAATGTTCATTTCTAAACACTTTGATATATAATGGAGCTAACGTAATAGAAACTTCTGCCAGGTGGCGCTTGTGTTCTCAAATATGTTTAATCTGTGGAAATATCAAACACTGAACGAGCTACGATTATATACTTCAAAGGTATAAAGTTGCATATTTCTCTGTTGAGTTCTGTCATTTTTTTGGCAGCTATACGGACAGGTAGGTCTAAACAGTGTCTCTTCTTCTGTTTGGTATTAATGTACACACCATGTCACATTTTACATTTTGAAGACAAAAATAACCATTTTAAGTTAATTTTTTCATTATAAAATTAACTTTAAATGTATTTTTTTGGAATGATGCAACTTTGTTCTGTCAACTTAAGCTCACAAAATTAGAACAGTAATATTTTATCAGGAACAGCTCCACTAGGGAAGTGAAACCGCTTGTTACCTAACGTAACAGCCCAGCATTAACCGGCTAAATGTTTGTTTTCTACCCAGTATTGTAAGAAAAATGATACATTATAGTTTTTTTTTTTGTATGCAACTATCTACATCGGTAATGATACGAATCGAATACATTGTGACGTACAAACGCCAACGATATTTGTAGGTGTTGGTTGGGGGATATTTGCTCAATGTGCCCGCGTGTCAAAAATTACCGACTATACTTTGAGTCTTTATAAAATATGGTGCCTTCCGCATGTAAATATGACACAGATTTACGGTCAAGAGAAAATGTATGTGTGAAAGCAATATTCAAAATGGATAATTTTCCATTTAAATTGCGACAAAAATAAAAATTGTTTGCCTTTTTCTTTCTAATATTGAATACAATGTAATATTAAATTAAGTACGTATTTTCCTTGTTATCTACCAAAAACACGATACACAAAGGTACGTTTTAATTCAAAATGAATACAAATATTCGTGGTTTGAGAATCTCACTTGAGTTTTATCGCCTAATAAGTCAAATCAAAGCCGTTTGTAGATGGAAACTTCGCAGTGAGTTAAAAATAACAAAACAAGGTTCACGTCTAGGAGACGTGTTTAAAAGTTACGTTACCCCTCTTCTGGATTCTGTGATCGATTATATCGTAAGGGACTGAGAAACATACATAGTTTTAGATTTTGAACTTTGTTACATGCAATCCATGGTTGAAATCAATTCACTCAACTCACAGTGCACAACGCACGCTTCGCGCAAATACACAGCACTCGGTGATGGGCATGGGATGGGGCAAAACAATACAAATATTCTTTTGCAGTGACTAACACATCACATTCTATGAACATAATAATACTGCGTGTATGTACTTCTATATATATGTGCCACAAATAGTAAAGTAATGGAAAAAAAAATTGATCCCATGATCACCATAACTAAATGTGATTATGGAAATGTCAATGCTTGTTGCATTGATAAAAAACGGCCAAGTGCGAGTCGTACTAAAATTATTTCTTACCACCGTAAAGTTTTTAACCGTACAATAGATATAAAATGTACTTATTTTCATGTATCACCTTATTCACCACACCATGTTTCGAGCAACGGATTATTATAAAAACGTAATAAAACGTTTTTTGTATGCGAGGTCCTTAATATTAAATAATATTTACTTAAAATTCTTAATCTTTATCTATTTCGGTCCAAAAGATACACCCTTGTGAGGTACAGACGGACGGACAGACAGACGACTGTTGAGGCAGTCATCTGTCTGCCTTAGTAATAGGGTCCCGTAGGCAAACTCTTTGTGAGTTACAAAGTTGCCAAGTGAGTTACTTGGTAACTTACGGTATCCGAAACTTGGTAACTTACGATTTTCTTTTATGTCACATTAATTTTCTTAGAAACCAATTAGAAGATAATTATATACATGTTTTATAAGAGGCGCTGGTACACTATCATCATGAATTTCAATTACTTTATATATTTCGAGGACTTTTGATAATGAGTCAATGTTGTGGGGCTAAATTAATGACAATTAGTATTAAATTCATCATTGAATCATATGCTCACTATAAGCGAAACTAAACTTGCCTTTTTTTTAATGAGTACATTTAGAACAACAGTTAATGGTGGTTATCGTAACGTAACATTCGTCAAGTATTATTATTATTATACATAGTATGAGTTAAGACTAGTCTTACTAATGCATCACTAATAAGTATTTATATTAATTTCTCTATCATTTTTGTGAACTAAATTCTCAATCAGTATTCACTATACTATTTTATAATATCCATTAGACAAGATACGGTGATGGCACCAATTCCGATAGCTTAGTAGAATACTTATTTAGGCACAGAGAAGACTATTGACGTATTGTATATGTATATACTAATTGAATGATGTTAAGTAGGTACATATATTTATGATTTTCTAAATATTGATACCAATTATGTGTATTTAACTAAGTTACTAACACTTTTTAGAAGTCGGGGTTTAGGGCATATCTTTTCAACACCTTCCGTGACTACATGATAGGCATGTTGTACAGTACTCAAGTTTTCTTTATTTCGCTTTTCTTGTATATAATTTTGAACAGGTTTGCTCAGACAAACACACAGGCGTGGTCGGCGTGTACAGTCACGTGCTATTAAGATTTTTATTTCAGGTTGGCGAGTGATTTTTTCCCTATCCTCCTTGCCTTTCCTAATACCTTAATATAAGATATTTGTTCGTAATTTATGAATGTTTTATTATAATGTGTTATTTTATGCAAGAACAACTAATCTTATTGTACTTAGTTAATAAAAAAAGAATGGTTTTTGCATATTTTACTGCATTATACCTAACTAACGATATTATTATACATAAAAAAATATATTTAGGGATATATTTTATTTCGAAAATATTTTACATCGTGATTAACTTCTCAAGATTTTGAAATATTTATGTAAATAAATTTGTTCTATGATTTTAAACTACGTAGGTGTAATTGTAAGGTCACAGAACAAAACATTACTATAGAAACGCCTTGCGTAGTCGTTAATAATTATTATTGTGGTGTCTCTATACTTCCTGTTTCTTTCGAGCGACTAGACAGTTTTTGATGTTAATTCTCTCTATTTCTTTTTCTCACATTCAATGTTCAGTCGAATTCTAAATGACATGCACATTGCAGATAAATGTTTACACAACAGTAAAATGTAAATAAAATAATTTATAGTATAAAAATAAATAATAAAAGTTCAACAGATTTTACTTAGAAACTGCACCAATAATAATAACTATGACGCTTATTGGCATACATTTAAGTAAACACAAGTTATATTCAGTATTTTGAGTTAGTATTTACTTATTTGCGTCGTGGAGAAGGGGGCTCCCACGCCGGCTCCCCGGAGCACAAGCCGCCCTCGAACCTCGAGCTGTTCCCGGGCTCGGGCAGCACGCAACGCTCCAACAACGGTAACATTACAACAGAACACATTTCTGTTCCATTTTTATCAAGGAAGATTAATTTACTGTAATCATTCCAATTGGCACATATTTATTTTTCAATATTTTTGTTGCGTTCAATGATTATAGAACCCTCGATTACCATAGAAAATTTTAACGTAATATACATATCTATTGGCTGTCATTATTAAAAACATAAGTACTAAAGAATACGCGTCATAAATCCTGTGTCCAATAAAATGCATCGCCATTAAAACGATAATAGCACATACAATTTTTCGAATTCGTTTCCTTATATATGATTATATAACATTGTTATACTACAGTGCGTTACATTTCAATATATACTTCTTTGATATCAACGTAGCAGAAACATACACGACATTGATTTTCTTATATTTTAAAAAAATATAAATAAATTTAGAAATAGCTCTAATTAGAGAATAGACCGTAGTACCTATCCACCAACACTGCAGCACTAGGTCTATTTTTTTTTAAATATATTAGTCACATATCTTCGATATTGCTCAGCTATAGTTAACACGCTTTAGTAAAATTACGATTTAGTCTCACAATTATGTATAAAATTGGAAATATAGGTATATATTTAGAAAATATATAATTATATTACTTTACACATACGTTCCAATTCACTCTCCATTTTTCTTTTAAATTTATGTGTGATCCAAATTGTTTTTTTCGACAGCTCTGTGGCTTTTATGTCTTTGTGATCAGTTCGGACTAACAATATAGACATATTGTTGGTTCTTTTATGCATGTCTTATATGTCAGTAATAAAGTCTATAATCGTGTGCGTTCTCAAAGCCATTTCATTTTAGTGGCATGCCGTAATTTTACGCTTTTGAAAATCATTTATAATAATCTCATATTACCAACATATCATTTTTCTGAGGAATCACGCCTTTATTGTATTGTGATTGCATTTGCTTACTTGATGAGTAACGCTTAGATGCCTCTACTTAGTATATGTTTTGACTGCCATGATACAAATCATAAAACTGTATTTTGGCATCAAGATTATTATTTATTAAAGCTCTGCACTCACTGGAAGCGGGGCGAAGCCATGCCCATCATCAAAAAACAAGCAATATACTTGTACTTTAAAACGCATTTCCTCGCTCCTCTACCGTGTCAGTGTGCCGATAACTTAAAATTGTATGTTATGCCTTATTACGCGTGTAGAACTGTGCATTACGCGAAATAACTATTTTTTAACATTTCAAAGTAATAGTAAAAAATTGCAACTACTTCCTTGAATAATGTTTCTATTGCTAATTATAAATAAGGGAAAAGGGTAGTTGACACCTTCGCCATATTAGTTACACTACATTTGAAACGGTAAAAAAGCTAAATTTTACTGAAACATGTACTGTGTTATGTTTACTCCACTTAACTAGTCTTACTAAAACACAAAGCTTACTCTTAACTTAAGCACACGCTCTGATGCGCCTTTTAAATAAGTGATTAACATAGCCTATATGCAGTTACAACCCAAAAGTGTCCCTCGCTCGTTGACAACCCACTGCGGATACAGCATTTTCCCAGGTAAACCGGCCCTCTCTAAATTTTAATTTCTCTTTCGACAGAGCTTCATTTGTGAAGTAGACAAGGATTACACCCTTGCAGTTGAGGTTGATTTTGGCTCTAAACATGACTGTGTGAGTCACAGTTGCAGTTTATAGGTAAAAAATCTTATTTAATGAGGAATCATTATTTAACAAATAAGGATGATATAAAATTAACAAAATGTGTAAAAACTTAAACTATTTACAATATTTCGGCGCCGATTGGTAATTTGTGCTTAAATAGGGAATCATTTCAATGTTTTTTTTTATTTTTCATACAATAAATTATTGAATAGTTAGTACTTTGTTGAATCTAAATAAATTTGTATACATATGTTTGTGACTACAATCATGTCTAAAATATAGGTGTTTTTATTTCAATCTTTAATTATATCTCATGTAACGAAAAATGCCTGTGCGAATGAAATATAAAACAGTTCAACTTCAAGCAAAATCTCCAGTTCAACATTTGATAATTAAATTAGGTCGTAACTTATAGGATTTAAGGTGGAAAATACCCTATTCATTGTTATCGACTAAATTGTTTTTTGCGTGCAGTTGTCAAATGTCCTGCACAGTACTTATAACATTCTCGAAATATTGAAATGCACGCGTATAATGCATGGTATACAGAAGCGTTTCATACCATTCGACTGATACAATTGTTGCGTTGTCTCAGCTTCGCCCCTGCCGTCGCCTGTTAAGTCTCCTGCGCGAACACCCGTGGTGCCCAATAAAGGGCCTTGCTGTACTGCGTTGTACGACTTCGAGCCGGAGAACCAAGGAGAGTTGGGATTCAAGGTATGTATAATTATTATTATATAGTTTACTTTCGCCCTCGCCACTCATATTTGGCGTTCTACGAGCTTTACAAGTAATCAAGAAGGCGGCCAACCTAACGTGAATTATTTACCGTTGCGTATGAACGCTTCTCATAGAAAAAAATCGCTAACCTGTTCTCATACTCTCTACTAACGTAGGAACACAAGCATTTCTTCTGTAAAGTGCTGCTTATTTGCCCTGATGGCTGGTTAATGAACATGTACCTTATGGCGCACTCTGGCGAAAACGTTAGGGCACAATGATATATAATAAGGAGACCGACTAAGATGTTATTGAAGACCATCAAATAACAACTACCTGGATGATTGGACCTTTTGATTTTGCGATTGAGTGATTACAGTGTTACACCTGTAAGCTACTGTGTAGTTGCTGCGTTAGCATGGCATGACAACGCACAGACTATAAACTAATATCCGTGACTATAGGTACTGCCCTTTTCATTGTGATAACTTACAACAAGTCTTTGAATTCATCCTACTACTATGGGCCACACTGAAAGTTTCGCACTCATGGCTGCTCATAACTTTCCTGTTGCTCATAACTGTGAATTTAAAATATTTTTTTTTTATGATACATTAAAGTTCTTCGTTCACAGTAAAAATGTGTATGCTTAAAAATAGTACGAGAAAGATGACCGGCAAACAGTTGCACCATGACAATGCTTCTTTACACACAGCGAATATATGACAACGAAGTTATTTTTAGGCTGTGTAAAAGTGGTCCATCCTGCATATAGTTTGTATCTATCTCTAACTCGATGTGTTCTTTATTTTCCCGAAAATCAAAGATTTCATGAGACGTTTGCTTTTACGAGGTCAGAAGAGTACGTGATGTCTTTTCGACACGTGGAAAACATACCGAGTGGTCCCCGTGTGTTGAAAAATGGAAAAGGAAGTATTTTGAAAAACAATAAATACCTACAATATTTTTCTCTTAGCTTACATTATTTATAAAGTTACGCAAAACTTTCAGTGCGCCCTTTCAAAGTACGTAGTTATAGGTAGTCATCCCAGAAAGTACTTCTGTACCCTAAGATACATAGTCAATTCGCACATTTTAAAACGATAAAGTTTACATAATTTGTATAGCGTAAGCTATTATCAAATTGTCTAAATTAATCATCGAAAAGGTACTATTTTCGTATTTCGTTCATGTCGTGTTTGACATCAATTATGTGTTATTACACAAATTTCAAATCTCAGCATTAACTTAAAGTTCCATGTTAGCCCAACATTGACAGCTATTATAAAAATTGATAAAACACTTTCTCAGTCGTTATATAAATTCTGTGGCATTATATTTGTTACTTCTCGGAGACGCAAATCTTGCTTCGGCAATTTCATCTAAACTACTTTGTACGTCTGGAGCAGCCACGGCAGCGGCAACATGCATCTACTAACGGTAGAGGGTGGGTGCCGGCCGGCAGTAATTCGCATGAACTAATCGGGAGCGGAAGGACACAAAGTAGTTTAGATCAAATTGCCTGTAAATTTGACTTTCGCAAAGTAACGCCTGAATCTAATCTTGCTTCGTGCACGCCTCTGTGCCGCTGTAGGTGTACTGAGAGCTTTAATTGGGTGCAACGGTATATGGTGTTTATGCAGTCCCATGTATTCGTAACGTTACAGTACTAATGGAAAATGCTTATATAAAGATGAAGCGCCACATGACATGTATGAATTTACAATATTAAATACATGGGTATGCACAAACACACTTACGATTACCCACGGGACAAGTTACGATTTTGAATGAAACATACGGTAAAGATATGTATTTACATTTGACAGCTGCGATCTATAATATTGTCTTAGTTTTCGCGATTGTTACACATTGAATTAAACAATTTTTAACGGGAGTATCGCGTGCTTTATTTATTTTGTTGAACCTGACGTTTCGAATGCTTTGCAGCATCCATGGTCGCAGGAAGACTAAGGTGACATTTGTCTTACATTGGTTATTCAATTATTACATCTACCGACATGGATGGATTAATTATTTATATATGTTCCGATTCACACAAAAATCGCTCACGGTGTCCCAACGTTTTTGAGTCTCTCTGGGTTTGTGACTTGATTATTTTTAGAACTGGATCCCAAGCCACCAGTAATCCTCGCCAAGGAGAACCGCTACATGCCTAGAATGCTACGCGAGGCTATTGAAATAAGAAAACACCCCAATTTCAATAGAGAAGATGGTTGGCAAGTACCACCTGCTTGGGATGGGATGCTGCGACCACGGATACTGCAAAGCATTCGAAACGTCAGGTTCAACAAAATAAATAAAACACGCGATACTCCCGTTAAAAATTGTTTAATTCAACTGCTATCTATATTTGAAAATTACTATCTATGTTTACTGTTTCCATATTTACATTTGACAACTTACTTTATTCCGAGTGACGCAAGGACAAATGTCGCGTCCATATTATGCAAACTCTCTCAGTGTCCTACGTTGCGCTGCATATGCGCTAAAGATTTATATTCTGTGTTACTTAAGCGTTACGTACAACTATTATTGACCCCTAGATACTAACGCATGCGGGAAAACAGTTCAAAATGACTTGTATGATAATTTATATATTTTCCACAGGAAAACGACGTGATTACGTTAATCAACAAAATAGATGACAATTGGTTCGAAGGCTCGATTAACGGAAAGTCCGGCTACTTCCCCATCAGCTACGTACAAGTCACGGTGCCCTTGCCTAACATGTAAACACTCGCGAATGTACGTCGTCATTCCCACCACGAACGTATTCATTCATTACCTATGTTGTAACACAACTTTTCAATATGGAAGTTCGATTTTATTGTTTTTGTGTAAGATAAGTGCGCTTGTTGGAAACGAAACCCATCGGTTGATTTTAATCTACCATTCGTTGCATAGTAATTTTTGAAAGAGACATTTAGGGTACAGACTAGCTTAGTAATTGATATTATGCGCCTGGTATATGTTTCACGAAGGAGGTTTTGTCTATAAAGCATACATTCAAAAATAATTTCTGATCTAACAGTTTTGGTAGATAGCCCACGAATGACTTACATTCTTAAAATGTTGAACATGAAGAACGTGTCCATCTCACGCTTGAGTATTCGACAACCACAGGGGCTTTCTCCTTTTGTACTGAGCATAGCGGGAGTCTAGTTTCAAACACTGTTAATTCTAATTTTGTCTAATTTTGTACACTGTTAATTTTAATTATCAATTTAATTTTACATCCAATTGCATAATATTTTGTGGCTCAGAGCTAAATTCAGTATTTATAACGAAGATTTAACGGTATTCTACGGTTGTTTCTAGCGGTGATAAAACTCAGCATTTTTAACACAAGATTGTAAAAGTGGGGTATATAAAAATATTATTTTGAAATAATAACACCAGCCTGAAAAAAGAACAATTTAATAGCATCAGATATCAATAGAAGTCAGGATACAAGATATAATTATGTATTAGGTCAATATACACAATTAAGATGTAAGTAATTACAACAGACGTGAATAACTAGCAATCAAAGATCCAAGCGAGATGTGTGCAGTGGAGCTCCTCGTGGTGTTTATTTATAAAAATTGACAATGGACGCCAAGATGGTGTAGAAAACGAAAACTAAACTCCGGTAGGATTTATTTACAACTTTATTTATTATACATATTTATTTGTGACTCTGAATCGCGTAAATAATAATTAATAACCTTGTTCACGAATTATAATTCATTTTCAAAGGTATCGCGGCTAGATGTGTTTTCAAAAGACTTATTATGTATTTCCTTTCAATTTTCGATTAAAATCACGCTGAAGCAGAAGGTAAAAATGAAATGTTAACGTATCAAATGTATCTCTCTGACCGACTTCCTTAAAGTTGTGTTACAAATAACTATTGTTATTACGTCACGTTATGCAGTATTATGTATGTAGACGATTTATATAATTTGAGTGTAGTAACTGTGTCAAACGCTCAATGATATTGTTATGATGTGTTTTCTCCAAAGTAACTTGTAGCTGTTCGATCCATAACCTTGTGTAAATTTGTGGGCTTATATAAATTATACCTACCCATAGTCTTCCCGGATTTTTAAGAATCATTTCGGTCTCTTTTTCTATGTGAAATCTTATCTAATGTAACATTATTTTATGTATATCCTCGATGTGATAGCTCTTCTCAATACCTATATACCAATAAATGGAATTTATCTTATTTGAGGTCTGAAGATTTTTTTACTTGACATTTTCTAAATTGGGGGTTGGCAATTTTGTCATAGATAATCGTCTTATAGCGATCAATTTATGTTTTAAATTATTGCCAAAATAGAGAATACATACTATTATTAGAATGATATCGTTGTCACTTTTCTAGTGTTGCCATTTATGTAGGCGTATATTTATAAATGGTTTTAATTTAGTGGATTAAGTATGATAATATTTTTTTGCATTGCTTTATCGACCCCATACAGATTGACGTGATTTTAGACATTGACATTCCTGATACGTCGCCGTCGTGTGTGTTAGCATTCAGTTTGCAAGTAGTAAATAGTTCGATGAATACGTTGACACCAACTGGTATGTTTGCTCATAGCGGTAGATTAAGAGGACGACCTTAGTCGGTCCCGTAGTTAGGTCGGTGTCTCGGGAGAACACCATTCAAGTCATCATGCGAGATTAAGGGTGTATTACTACGAGTGTTGGAGGCTCGTTGCCCCTTCGGGCAGCATCAATTCTGAAAAGTGATATTTTGAAGTAATGTTTGTAAATTAGTTACAATTAATTGTGTATCTATTTTTGTAGACGCGCTATCATCATGTATAGTATTTCCCAAGGGACGTATAATATTATGTTGATTACGCTCGTTGTTTTATTTTTATTTTGCCCTTCAATAAATCGGCACATATAATAAACGTTTATTAGGGTTAAACGTATTATTATTAATAGTTAACATAATGAGATTAGATTTTATAGCTATATCTTTGCGGGTAATTATTTGTCTAAACAGAAAATGTATACAATATGTCGTATTATATGCGCGACAAAGCGATGGACGTAAGAATTGTTGAACACTTGCCATTAATTTATGGCGTTTCGATGTTTGATGTATTATTGGCATACTATATTAATAATAACATAATGTTATGTCATTGTGATAAAAGTTAGAATAACGTACTGTTAACGCGGTGCCCTACCATGTATTGAAATTAAGTTATATTTTTTTATTGTGTTACTTACTTGATTGTTTAGTTTTATTACTTGCATAATAAATAAATTTAGCATTTAATTTTATTATTTTTTACACATTTCAATGTATTATTTTAATCGATAGAATATGAAAATATATACAAGGCCTCTAAAGATAACATTTGTTAAATGTACTTTGTATAATGCACATAAATTATGATATTTAATTGGCATGGTTCACTTTGGCCCACGTTAGTGTTGCAGTTATATTGAGCATAGTTTCAAAATAATTCATTGCTTCATGATCATCAAAAACGGACCCCATTGAATCACGTTTCTGGCATACAAAAGACAATACCTAGAGCTAATGTTAGTCGTATCGTATGTAAGTGCATAAATAATTGTTCTGTCTTCAAATGTCTCTTAATGTAAGTATTTTGATGAATACATCAGTGTTACAAATATGTAATAATGTTTCAGTGTTTTAAATGTGCGATGCTGAGGCGCGGGTGACACCTACCACCGCCCCGCTTGGAAGCATCATATTTAACATTTTCTCATTATACACGATATAACATGACCTCGAAAGATCAGAGCGGATAGACTGTGTTGTTGTATTTAAATATTGTATACCGGGAGCGTTTGGTCTAACCAATGTGACAAATTGTGAAGAGAGGAAATATTTTATAGCCGCCTGTTGCTGCGTTGGTTCAGTGTTGCTTATATATCGTGCTATGTGGGGTGAACCGTTTCGGTTTACCTGATGCTTGTTGTCAGTGAACACAACTCACTTTTATTAAACACATTAAATTAATTTCCTTTCAGTCTTAATATTCTTATTTTATAATCTCGTTATGTACTTTTCTATGACAGCAAGCATTTAAATATCTAAATAGCCATTTATTGACTATGTTAACTGAAGACCGAGCTAAGATAGATGGAATTTCAGATTATAAAATTAAAATTTTGATCATCATCAGCCACGCTTTACGGTTTTTTATTTATAATTCTTTCAAATATCATTCAATACATGGACTTACTTCTTAGGAGGTTTTGGATAAAATAGAAAATACGCTAATTAAGGACAAATAATTTGCTTTCCACCTATCCAATAAGTAGGTAAAAATGACAGAGAAGTAATGAGATGCGAAGGTCCTATCTATATTTATCTATACTACTAATTAGAAAGAGATGAATGGCACACAGCATCAAATTATTTACCACCTGTTTGTTGTTTGGAATGTGGTCTCCACCGTTATTTATAGTTGAAATTAAATTTGGACCGTTCATACATACGTACTACAGGCACACGTAACATATAATACAAATAAAAATATATCGTAACTTAGCGGAACTCGCGGATATAAGTAGTTAAGAAACAGATATACAATGCGAAAGTGCAAGGATGCAAGAGGCGAGGAAGGGTGGGTAAGACTTACCTTACGCAACCAAATTGGTCATGTTTTATCAGAAGGTATTGTCTGATGTCATAGAAATCTTCGAGTGTGCCTGAAAAGTTATATGAACTGTCAAGGACGCGAGTTAGGTGTACAGCGATAGTCGTTTAGCGTTCAGCCCTCTCTCCTTCTCGAAGGACCTGGCGTGAAGTTATAGATAGATAATAGTTTGGTAGTATAGAATTTTCTAAACTTGCATTTGTGTTCCGAACTTAAAGATAGCAACATTCAATCATTATTAGAAGGTGGATCGCTACAACCTCACTTTTATAACTAGACACTAGCGATCGCGAGTGGTCATCACTTTAATATGATATTCCATCATTCTTATGTCGATCTACATGGCTAATAAGGGATTTTTGCTATAATTGGTGCGATTATATTAGGTACGTCTGTTGTCGTGTATACTTGTTCATCGTTATCTACTGTAATCTTAAATACTGTAATTTCCTAGATTAACTTGAGGTTTATGTAATGTAATACAAATAATTATTGATTTGTATTAAAATCTATCCCGAATCTTATTGCCCGTTTTTGCCTCCTAATAAAATGTTAACAATTAAACACTACTTGTTGTTTTATTTTACATCCTCGTTTCCTTAGCGGCCAAAATGCTTATTGTAACATATGTATCTACGTAATGTAGGCATACAAATAAAAAGTAGATATTGGCCTACAGTGTAGGTACTTTTGACGAACTCGGTGGCTCAGTCGTGAATGACACGACTTTGACACCAACGCTCGTGGGTTCGATTCCCATACAAGGCAAACATTTGTGTGCACGAACATGTCTGTTTGTCTTGGTGTGGATGTTTTAAGAGAGGCATCAAAGCAGCTTATCTGGGGGAGTACCTCCACCTCACAGAAAATCGCAGCCAAATAACAACACGCTAGAGGGTTGTTGTGTTCCTGCGTGTGAGTCACCAGTAAGCTCCCAAGGAGTTGACTGTGTAAGCAGCAGAGGAGGCATCGCGCGAGTGATACTTAATATTTTACAAACGTTAATAGACTACTGTACCCGCTTTACATCAGGTGGGCCGTATGCCTCCCGACGTAGTATAAAAAAAACTGCAAATGTAAATGGAATTAAAAGTAGAGATCCCTTTTTCATTCTTAAGACTAACTTTTCAATTGCGCGATCATATCTTTTAAATAAATTCCTCACATCGATTATTGTTTCTAACAACATAATTAATTTTGATCGCTCACGGTATTCACGTCCTATGGCGCCTGAAAATTTTACCGTGAAATCATTCGAATGGACGGTAAAATTGTATGTTTTAAGAGTTTGGTTACCAAATTGTGTTAATCCATTGCCAGGCAGAATAAAATGGCGTCACGATTGTAAATAATTATAATTTTCCCATTTATAAATTGTAAACTACTCTGAAAGCTACACAACATGAACAGTTGCAACGGTTTAAAAAGGTTTTAGAGCTGTAAAAAGGTTCTAATGTGGTTAAAAAGCTATTACTCCAATTGCTTAAATGATTTCACTGTGTACATATATATACTTAATTAATTTAGGTGTAATTTTAGTACTCACTATCGTTAGTTTATGCCTTCGCTGCTATGGCTGCTGTGGTCGTCTACGTCTCTGTAACAGAAAACGCAGGCGTCATACATACTGCTCCGGCTGTTGTAGTCGCCTTTGCGCCTGGCCTGAGACACGTATTTTGCCTCTCCAGGAGGCGGGTGGCACCTTCAGGCATTAATCAAATGGTGGTCAATCGCAGAGACGACGAGCAGCCGAAGTAGAGACGACCGGGGTTCCCATGGCAGTGATAACGTACATCTACTAACGGTGGGTGCTGAATGGTGCTAGTTCGCATCGTTAGTACGTGTTACTAGAAGCAAGTAAATAAATTGGTTTAAATGAAACTGCATGTTCCTCCCGATAATTTGAAAATAATTACTGTGTGATGTAGACCGACGACGATTATATGATACCTACGATGTTTTGATTTAATTATTTTATTTCACTTATATCATTAATTTCAATGTTCTATTTATAGTATATACTCGTATTTGTTTTTTTAACTTACCCACCCACATACAAGCATACGGCCCTTGTGATGTTAAGCGCTCATACAGGAGCCATCGAGCTGAATAAATATTGTTTGCCCATTTTTAGTTTTTATAACCTCGTTAGCTGGTACAGTTATGCTTTACTATGCGTCTAAAAATATCAATAGTAGAACATCATTTATATTTAAAAAAAAACGAAGTCGTTGCAGTCAGGGACGTACTTACGACATCAATTGCAACTTCTGTTCTTTATTGGTGAGTATATATTTTTGGCCTCACAATACCTAGGTACCTTGAACCACAAACTACGGTTGCTCGCCGCGTCGCTTTGCGTATTTACTGTTGTCCTCCTCCTGTTATTTCCCAACTAATTTATGAAAACATAATGTATTAGTCCTTTTCTGACAATGTATTCAAAAGCACATTAAAAATACTCTCTGTAAAATGGCTTATTATATAATTGATGAATATGTAACTAACAAAGATGTCTGGAAATAATTCAGCACAGACAACCTTAATAATCTTTAATTTTACTATTTGATATTATTGTACCTATATACTTATGTGAATTTTTTGTAATATCTAATTGACAATTTTAAAAGAGAGCTTATAAGGCAAGTTTCTTTCGGCAATGGTCATTTCCCCAATGGTAGTAGATTAAAAAAAGAAAAAAGTGAGAGAATTGAATAAGATTATATTTCAAAAAATGTAAGTCGTGTCTAAGTGCCCGCGCGGGCCCAATGGCAAATAAAGAATTTATTATCTTTTAATTACTGTACTCAGTTCTAAACCTTCTGGTTTAGAGATAAAAAAAAACGCCAGCGAAGCGATGCCGACCATAGCTAGTTATTGCTAAATATATCCTAAATCCCATATGGATTATTTTTTATTAAATACTTAAAACTATGTGTAATCACAAACAAAGCACCGAGTTTTATTTATGTTTAATTTCGTCATTCACAAATTTCTGTCATTGACGAGCTCGGCGGCGCAGTGGTGAAATGCGCTGTTACGCTACTTTGACACCAACGCTCGTGGGTTCGATTCCCACACAGTACACAAACATTTGTGTGCATGAACATGTCTGTTTGTCTTGGTCTGGGTGTTTTCTATGTATAATAATTATGTATTTACAAAAAAAAAATGTATTTACGTATGTTTATCAGTTGTCTAGTGCCATAACACAAGCTTCGCTTACTTTGGGGCTAGATGGCGCTGTGTAATTTGTTCGACAATATTTATTTATTATTTATTCTGTGCTTCCTATAATTGAGTGAGGTTATTCGTAAGCACCTAAGGAATTACTGTATTAGCGTATTGCTGTCCACTCGTAATTACTGATGAAACTTTGTCCTGGATCCCTATGTTATCAGTATTAGTCAACGCTAGTATTATGCGTTTCACTCTCAGGAGAGTCGAAAAATTTTGCCTTTCAGAACTACAGTTATGTTACCACAAAGCCTCTTACTCCCAATTCTTGACTATGTTGATATTATTATTTAGACGCGTCAGTGGAGCTGCTGAACAAGCGGGAGCTGAATCTGTTCGTATTCGGTCTCAGGAAATTTGATCATGTGTCCGAATTCCTTTCTCTCTTATAGAGATAAACTCACCTTTATAAAATTAATGTAACAATGATGTGTATTAATGTGCAATAAATATATTATTGGCAACATCGGTGGATACTTACTGGTATTGCAAGTGTTTATAGGCTATGATAACCACTTTACATCAAGCGAACCGTACGTTTGCATGTCTCCCGACATTGTATACACATAGAAACTACCTGTTTACACTTGCAACATTGATCTCAAAACGGTCAATTTGGAAATAACTGAACTAAACGATTAGAACGCGCCATAGTGACCAAAATCAAAAAGAATATTTTGAGATCTTCAAATCACCGAGTGTTTATCGAAAAAAATGAACAAACAGACTGACGTAAATCATTCCCCACTATTAAATATCTTTTCGCTCACACCATCCACCCCCACCCTCAATTCAGTATAAGGGACGGCACTGCAATGGATTTGTCACTTGTGGCATGTTATTCTTACGATTAACATCTACAACGCCTGATGATGCCTCGTGGAGAGACGAAACACGTGTCGCAGCGACGACCAGGCCAGTCGTGGCAGCGACGGTGGTGGTGGGGGCATGCGGATTCCGTTCCAGATGGCGGACGACCGCAGCAGCCGAGGCAGAGACTACCGGAGCAGCCCTGGCAGCTTGCACGTACTAACAGTAGTGGGTGGGTCCCGGCCGGCGGTAGGCCGCATGAACTAATTGGTGGCGGAAGGACACAAAGCAGGTTAGATCAAATTGAAAGTATTAAAGCAGTTATAAGACATTCAAGTGGGTTATTGTTATTTACATAATACATATTCAAAGAGAGACGTTCGTCTTGTCATCAAAGAATAGATATTACACTAATAATAATAATATGCCTATCTCCTAGAAGCCCCATTATGATGAAAAAGCTAGTAATAAAAAACATATTATTGAAGCAAAATATTTATTTAGAACATTATTAGTCAACTGCAAAGATACAATGGAATATTTGGAATGATTATTATTTTTAATTTGTGCAAATTAGAGATTACAAATTATGACAATCAAAGTCAACATATTGAAACAACTAAGTAATAAATAAATTATTTAAATTCCACCTCGCAGACGGAGAACCAAATGCAATGTTGATTCCTTTTGGATGTTATAGTCAGAAAGGGTACGACCATCTTCCAGCTGTTTGCCAGCAAAAATAAGTCGCTGTTGATCAGGAGGAATGCCTTCCTTGTCTTGAATTTTAGCTTTAACATTTTCTATAGTGTCAGATGGTTCGACTTCCAAAGTTATGGTTTTGCCTGTCAATGTT
Source organism: Pyralis farinalis (assembly GCA_947507595.1). NCBI lineage: Eukaryota > Metazoa > Arthropoda > Insecta > Lepidoptera > Pyralidae > Pyralis > Pyralis farinalis. The sequence continues at coordinate 23,035,459 of OX382274.1, forward strand.
TTTACGAAAATCTGCATTCCACCTCGCAAACGGAGAACTAAATGCAACGTCGATTCCTTTTGAATATTATAGTCTGACAATGTACGGCCATCTTCTAATTGTTTACCAGCAAAAATCAGACGTTGTTGGTCTGGTGGGATGCCCTCTTTGTCTTGAATTTTAGCTTTAACATTTTCTATAGTGTCAGATGGTTCGACTTCCAAAGTTATGGTTTTGCCTGTCAATGTTTTTACGAAAATCTGCATTCCACCTCGCAAACGGAGAACTAAATGCAACGTCGATTCCTTTTGAATATTATAGTCTGACAATGTACGGCCATCTTCTAATTGTTTACCAGCAAAAATCAGACGTTGTTGGTCTGGTGGGATGCCCTCTTTGTCTTGAATTTTGGCCTTCACATTTTCAATAGTGTCGGAGGGCTCAACTTCTAGAGTGATGGTTTTCCCTGTTAAGGTTTTTACAAAAATCTGCATGCCACCACGAAGTCTGAGTACAAGATGGAGAGTGGATTCCTTCTGAATGTTATAGTCTGATAAAGTACGACCATCTTCCAACTGTTTGCCAGCAAAGATAAGACGTTGTTGGTCTGGTGGGATGCCCTCTTTATCTTGGATCTTGGCCTTCACATTTTCAATAGTGTCAGAGGGCTCAACTTCTAGAGTGATGGTTTTCCCTGTTAAGGTTTTTACAAAAATCTGCATGCCACCACGAAGTCTGAGTACAAGATGGAGAGTGGATTCCTTCTGAATGTTATAGTCTGATAAAGTACGACCATCTTCCAACTGTTTGCCAGCAAAGATAAGACGTTGTTGGTCTGGTGGGATGCCCTCTTTATCTTGGATCTTGGCCTTCACATTTTCAATAGTGTCAGAGGGCTCAACTTCTAGAGTGATGGTTTTCCCTGTTAAGGTTTTTACAAAAATCTGCATGCCACCACGAAGTCTGAGTACAAGATGGAGAGTAGATTCCTTCTGAATGTTGTAGTCTGATAAAGTACGACCATCTTCCAACTGTTTGCCAGCAAAGATCAGGCGCTGCTGGTCTGGTGGGATACCCTCTTTATCTTGGATTTTCGCCTTTACATTTTCAATTGTATCTGAAGGTTCAACCTCTAAAGTGATGGTTTTCCCTGTAAGGGTCTTTACGAAGATCTGCATACCACCACGAAGTCTGAGTACAAGATGGAGAGTGGATTCCTTTTGAATGTTGTAGTCCGACAGTGTGCGACCATCTTCTAGTTGTTTACCAGCGAAGATAAGACGTTGTTGATCTGGTGGGATGCCCTCTTTGTCTTGAATTTTGGCCTTCACATTTTCAATAGTGTCAGAGGGCTCTACTTCTAGAGTGATGGTTTTCCCTGTTAAGGTTTTTACAAAAATCTGCATGCCACCACGAAGTCTGAGTACAAGATGGAGAGTGGATTCCTTCTGAATGTTATAGTCTGATAAAGTACGACCATCTTCCAACTGTTTGCCAGCAAAGATCAGGCGCTGCTGGTCTGGTGGGATACCCTCTTTATCTTGGATTTTAGCCTTTACATTTTCAATTGTATCTGAAGGTTCAACCTCTAAAGTGATGGTTTTCCCTGTAAGGGTCTTTACGAAGATCTGCATACCACCACGAAGTCTGAGTACAAGGTGGAGAGTGGATTCCTTTTGAATGTTGTAGTCCGACAGTGTGCGACCATCTTCCAGTTGTTTACCAGCGAAGATAAGACGTTGTTGATCTGGTGGGATGCCCTCTTTATCCTGGATCTTGGCCTTCACATTCTCAATTGTATCTGAAGGCTCTACTTCAAGAGTGATAGTTTTTCCTGTAAGGGTCTTAACAAAAATCTGCATGCCACCACGAAGGCGTAGGACCAAGTGTAAGGTGGACTCTTTTTGGATATTGTAGTCAGACAGTGTGCGGCCATCTTCCAACTGTTTGCCGGCAAAGATAAGACGTTGTTGATCTGGTGGGATGCCCTCTTTGTCTTGGATTTTAGCCTTTACATTTTCAATTGTATCTGAAGGCTCAACTTCTAGAGTGATGGTTTTCCCTGTAAGGGTCTTTACGAAGATCTGCATACCACCACGAAGTCTGAGTACAAGGTGGAGAGTGGATTCTTTCTGAATGTTGTAGTCAGACAGTGTGCGACCATCTTCCAGTTGTTTACCAGCGAAGATAAGACGTTGTTGGTCTGGTGGGATGCCCTCTTTGTCCTGGATCTTGGCTTTCACATTCTCAATAGTGTCTGAAGGTTCTACTTCAAGTGTGATAGTTTTACCTGTGAGGGTTTTAACAAAAATCTGCATGCCACCACGAAGACGCAAGACTAGATGTAGGGTAGATTCTTTTTGGATGTTATAATCTGACAGAGTACGGCCATCTTCCAGTTGTTTACCAGCAAAGATAAGACGCTGTTGGTCTGGTGGGATGCCTTCTTTGTCTTGGATCTTAGCCTTTACATTTTCAATTGTATCTGAAGGCTCAACTTCTAGAGTGATAGTTTTCCCGGTGAGAGTTTTTACAAAGATCTGCATGCCACCACGAAGACGCAGCACCAAGTGCAAGGTTGATTCTTTTTGAATATTGTAGTCTGATAGAGTACGTCCATCTTCTAACTGCTTCCCGGCGAAGATCAGTCGTTGCTGATCTGGGGGAATGCCTTCTTTGTCTTGAATTTTTGCTTTCACATTTTCAATGGTGTCCGATGGTTCTACTTCTAGTGTTATGGTTTTACCAGTCAACGTCTTCACAAAAATCTGCATTTTAATACCTGTAACAATTGCGAAAAAATTTCATTATAGAGAAACTACATGTTTAAACGGAGGAAGAATGAAAATGAATGTGCGAACAATGGCAGACAAAGAAAATTCCAGACAACAAAATGGCGTCACTCATCATTTCACAATTTTTGTGTGTAGGTACTGTGACAACACAATTGCCTGACAAAGAATTGTAAAAACAATCACAATATAAAACAACATTTTATACTAACCAGTATAGTTATCACAAATACAAAGCAAATGTAGATAAAACTATTAATAGCAAAACTTATAGGAGAAGACGGATTGACAAACTACTTTACTCAGTAATAAAGTACTATACAACACGACACGGCAAAATACACAGGAGCGACAACACGACTGACTTCAGTTCAGACTTTTTTTTTTTTTTTTTTTTTCACCTTATGGCAATATGTTACTTTGCCAACGTCAAGTATATAATATACACGAAAAGAAACCTAATAATTGGAATTTTCAGGAGGTGCATTACTTCGGGACCTGAAACAAAAACAAAAAGAACTACCTATTTACAACTATTTACACAAACTATTTATAACTAGGTACATAATACTATAAGACCATCAGCTACAGACTATTCTTGCTCTAGAGTTTAATATTGTTTAATGAAATGAAGTCTGAAATTACATTTACATAAAATGGGTTTAGAGATGATACTATACACTCGACACTAGTAGGAAACATGTGTTTATAACGAATGAGAGAATTTAAAAATGGGCGGCGATCGTATTTGTTGCAAGCAAAAAAGATATGATTGATATCCTCTTCCTCAAGACCACACTCACAGATAGAGGAATCAAGTATTCTCAAACGTCTTAAATGGGCAGCTGTACAACAGTGGCCAAAGCGAATACGACAAATCGTTGTTGTGATCCATCTGGATGCAGTAAATCTATAGAACCAAGGTTTAGATAGAATCGTAGGTTGAATTGCAAAGTAACGACTCCCAGTTACCTTTGAACTCGACTTCCAGACATTCGCCCAGGATTTTAAAAGATTTCTTTTGGGGAGTAAAAGTAAATCCGTACAGTAGCTTTGGAATGGAACTTTGTCACCACATATTACAGCCACACATATTACAGTTCAGACTTGCCGAAAGACGAGAACGAGATATAATGTATTGAAAATTAGGGATGTAATAAATTAATCGATTAAAATCGATTTTTTTAAAGTAAAAATCAATTTTTATACGTGATTTTAATATTACAAATAATTGATAAATAATCAATTTTTTTATAATCGTAAATCAAATATAATCGATTTTTATCTGTTACTCCCCGACATTAAGTACTGAGCGCGAACTAGCAAAGAATACTATCTCCATGGAGATAGTTGTAGGTCGATTAATATTACATTACCGCCATCTGTGCGTCTACGATGCCATCCCTTCTGTGTTTTTGAAACAGTTTAGTTCATTCATTTAGCTAATCAAACATTCACCAATAGATGGAGTTACTCAACGAACTATTTTACTGACATTCGGCTGATATGTCATTCATTATTCGTTGGTGAAACTTCATTTTTCAAACGACAATTTTGAAAGTTTTTCGTGACAAAAAGTGTTTAGTGTTTTTAAGTCTTGTTTTTAACAATGTTAACGACCAAAAGGGTGACATGTATCCAAACGTTTACCTAAGCTGTTATTCCTGAACTCATTGCCTACGGATTTCAATTTTTCTTTTCAGTTGAATAGTTTAATTTTGTTATTTTATGTTGAAAGAAAGAAAAACATTTTAATTTGAACCTATTAGAATGTTGATTATTCTAAAACTTTAATTTGTGTTGATTACTTAAAAACTTATTATTTCTGTGGTTTATTTTTAATTAATAAAACTGATGAATATAATATTTATGGCGTTTATTTTGAAATTAATTGACAAATTAGTAAAAAATCGATTTATATAACAAAATCAATTATTTTATTAAGAAAAATTGATTATTTACTGATCGATTTTTCATGTTAAAAAAACAATCGATTAATTAAAAATTGATTTTTTATGTAGAATGTCACATCTCTATTTAAAATGACACGAAACGAACACGAACTAGGCATGGGATCATTTGGATCGAAGGATTGATTCATCGGGTCAAAAACTCAAAACAATTGATTTTTTAAATCGATATGCAGTACTGAATCGATGAAGTGAATTATTATTTTCCCTAAAAATCGATACAATAATATATCGATATGTTAATAAGCGAATGTCTTCTTTTATACCTGATACTTTCGTATGATTGCAAAAACAATTTTCGTTCTGAATTCCCTGAACTGAGGATTTCGTTTAGTGTTTTTTGTTTTCCATAATATGAATTTATATTCATATTATAAATACAAACTAGTTTAGAGCCTTTCGTTGAGAAGTTTTAAGGCGATTATCAATGTGGCTTTCGACGTAATCGAAGCACAGTAGAGCAAATCTTTCTTCGTAAATACCAAATGGAGAAGAAATTGGAATGGGATACTCAGGGTATCCACTTTTTTCCCCCCTCGTTTTTACAAAGGCCTGCGACAGTGTGGACAGAAATGAACTGTACGCAATTTTAAAGTGGTAAGGATGGTTGAGGTTGCTACAAAAAACACAGCAGCATGAAGGTAAAAGTACGCTTAACTTAATGGAAAAATTTGAGGTTGCAACTGGACTCAAACACGAAGATTCGCTATCCCCAATGCCGGTCAATGTAGTACTCGAACAAGTCATCAGAAGGGTTCTAGAGGTTGATCTCCACAAATTCATATGATATGCCGATGATTTGGCTCTACTTGGCCAGTACCAGCAAGAATTCCAAAACATGGCAGACGTGTTAACATTTGACATAACTTGACATGAGGAGAATTTAAATGTGAAGGGACCCATTTATAAAGGTGTCTAGAAATTTAAGTACCTAGGCTGTACCGTCCAGTAACTGATAGAAACCGAAGGGAAGAGGATATCGACATCCGAATTCACAACGTACGTTGTCAGATGTACAGCTGCACTTCACAAGCTCCTAGTGTCCAAACTTGGGCGAAGAAAAACCAAAGTTCGAATCTATAAAACCGTTATTAGACCAATTTTAATGCGAGACGTGGAAGCCGAATTTGAAGGGAGAGCAGCTGTTAGTGGCGAAGCGGAAAATCCTTCGAAAAATCCTGGGAGTTGGTACCAAGATTTTACAGAGGGAAGATGGCAGGTCGGGAGTCAGGAAGAATAGGGAGATAGAAGACCTAGTGTCTAAATCGAATATCATCGGAGAAATCAAAGCGGCGAGACTTCTCTTGTTAGGCCACGTAGAAAGAATGGGATCGAGCCGTAAAGAAAGCGAATCTGGGGCACTAGGTTGCTGAAGTGAAGAGCTGAAGAAAGATCTGTGAAGCCATGTGATTTTTGAAAAACCGCTCTAAGATCTCGGCTTTTTTTGTGAATCCATTGAATAGATGTTTTCCAAAAGAATCGTTATTCCTAACGAGAACGAATACGGAAATGAAGTGATGCCAAGTCTAAACAATATTTTATGCTAAATCTACACAGAAAAAATCCTAAAGTTGATTTAATACGCTAATAAAATATGCCGACACAGAAAGAGTGAACATTACCCCAATTTTTTATAATATTGGGTCTAGAATCGCGTAAAAGTGATAACACTTTTAACTATTTTTAATGAGAATCTTATAAACTTGCTTTTAAAGTTGAAGATAACAAAATATTCCTGAGTCCATAACTAAATAAGTTAGCATAGCTAAATACACGCTGTATGGCTGCATTGTAATGTGGTAATATTAGTAGCATTTGAGCCTTCTTCTTCCGTCGAGCGTGCTAAGTAGACGTGTTGCAAAATTATTTTAGAAATGTATTTTATATTTGAAACCAAGTTTGCTCCGTATTGCACCGACGTAGATCAGTGTTTGAATTGACGAAGGCTTGTCGCATGTAATTATTTAGTTCCCAGTCGCAGCGTGCACCTTTTACTATTGTGTTGTGAATGTTGTGATTCACAGATCAATATGAGTATTCTTCGTTCCGGAGAAGCCACTACAATCGTAGAGGATGTGACATCTATATAACACCTGCCTAATGGTAACAATAATTGAGGCCTTTGATCTGTTGCAGAGCTGATTAGAGGCAATGCAGTTAAACAATAATTAAATAATAAATATAATACTCCCTGACGGGAGTTATATTTAATTACAATAATAAGGTTTTGACAGAATTTATGAGCCGACTAGGTGTAACATGTTATATACAGAGTCGCATAACATACCTAAAACTATAACTCTCACAGTCCTTAAAAGTTGTTTATCTGCATTTGCCTCTAATCAGTTCTGCAACACATCAAAGGCCTCAATTATTGTCTCCATTAGGCAGATGTTATATAGATGTCACGTCAAGGCTTTACTGATATGTCTTGCGTGGATTCCTGGACATAGTGGTATCCTAGGAAATGAAATGGCTGACCAATGAGCTAAAGATGCAGTATGTAATCGATGTTCAACATCTCAGTGCACAGCTTACTTAGGTTAAGGTCATGTACCTTGTGTCTCCTGCGCTAAACAAGTTAGCAGGCGGGTGGAATACATTAAGGTCACAATTCCAGAATGTGAAGGGCAAGTTCTATGGCTTCATTCAGGAGCATATACCATCTAAACATTTGTTTTTTAAATATCGCAATGCCAACACGCAGGCTATATTTGTCACCGTCTAGGGCACATCTGTACTAATGTGTTCCTGACGAAAATCAGGGTGAGGGACTGTTCCCTGTGCGAGTGTCGTCTGGATGAAGATACTCCAGGTCATATTTTCTTTTCCTGCCCCAAAAACTCTTCCTCTTTTTGTGATCTTATCCCTCCCCTATCCCCCGACCTATAAACTTCAAATCCCTTCTTACATTTGTTAACTCCCCTCCTTTGCATATACTTTATGTGCGTATATTAATACTAATAACATTAAATTGTAATGTGTTTGTCTAATAACCATACTAACACGTATCTCTGTCATTAGTGTATGTCTATTGTTACAGGTATGTCAGCAGAATAGCATAGAGTGTTCGTCACTTGCTGAATCGTTCAATTTATTTTTCACTCACAGAGTCACATACTAAGAATAACAACATACAAATAAAAAAATAAGCACTGACATTGGCAAGAACAACAGGACCGCCATAAAGAACAATTGAATTGAAGAACAACAACATAGCTATTAAAAATAGAAGAAATTGAATTGAAACCGTAGATGTACAAAATAGTATGTAGAAAATAATAGATAAAGGTACTCTGTAACTATTAACTCTCTAAACATATAAAAGAAATTAAAATGATGTGGTAATGTAACGTTATCACATCATTTTAATTTCTTTTATATGAAAGCAAATAAAATAATACTTGCATGTGAAAGGTAACTCAATATTTATGCAAACTAGAAGTGTTCACCCTTTTTTTGCATGACATAACTGCACAGATTGGCATTATTAGTGTAACACTTTATGATGTTACTTAAGCGATAACGATTACAAGACTGTTAGAGAATCGATTACGCACGAAGTATTTATGCGCGCAATGGATCACAATATCTTGTCCCGTGACAGAGGGGAATGATCCTACAAGGCTGGTCCTTTAGTAACATGTCTCTAGAGGGACAGAAAATAATCTATCAATGTCTCGTTCTGTTACGTTTGAAACGTATATTGCTGTCTCTTTACTGTATGAATGAAATGTAAAACGTCACTTGGTCTATTCTTTCTCCGTCTACGATTGAAACACATTAGTACTCAGTTGCACACAAATCAATCCAATGACTAAGTTTTGTGAATACGTCTTTAAATTTTCAATACTTCCATGGTCTGATTCAGAAAACCGATGATAACACAATCGGGGGATTCAGTCTGGCGTTTTGGCTACATATCTGTCGCTTACATCTACAATTTAATTACACCATTTGATAGCTACAGAATTAGTTAGGTTGAGTGAGGACTGTGACGCCATTTTGAGATCATTTCATTGCATCATATAATTTCCTTTCAGTATCATTTACTTCGGTTTACCCGTTACAATAACGTTTTCGCGTAAGCCCACGACACAGCCACACCCCGTTTCTATTTTTGTTTATCAGTAACATCGTTAAAATTTATTGCTGTTATATCCGTTGGTGGCGCTACAAATTAGCACATTATTGTACTATAGCGTTATTAACTCTTCACCGAGCTCGTCAAAAAGCTATGCCAAAGAATAATGAACCTATACTTTAAATGTCCGGAAGAAAAAATTCTAATATTGACTATTGTTGCTTAATTTTTTAGGGCAAATGACGCACGGAACAGAAAAAACAAAGTCTGTGTAGTGGGTAATGGAATGATCAATGTTAACTAACCATGTTCTTCACTATTAGACTGATCATCCAGGTCCGTTAAATGTTCGAAAAAATATGTAATTTTCTTATGTACGTTCCGAAAAATATAATAAATTTTACGCGATGAATTCAGATTTATAGTTATAACCTTTTGTTTGTTTATCAATTTCATGAGCAATATATTTGAAAATAATAAAATAAAATTTATTACAAAGAATATTAAAACGGCGTAAATTCATTATGAATAGATAGTTTTTTTTGTGTTTCTTGTAAACAATGCGGAGTTGCAATTTTTATATATTCCTTTAACATTGTGTGATAATTATGAGACTTATTCTCAAACGTGTTAGAAGTGTTTATTAGTTTGTGGAGTTAATAAAAATGGCTGATTTGATTCGCGTAATGGGTGCTCCAATTGGACCCCCAGTAAAGGATAAGTTAGGATCACCATCTACAGAGTCTGAGGAAGGCGGTGGCGATATAGCAGAGCTTGCAGCAGATTTGGAATTGGATGAAGCCGATGGACCTAGTACGAATGGTAAGAAGTATTCGTATAGAAAATCTTTTTTCACCATTGTATACATATCTCTACATGAGCAAAATGCTTGCTTTTGCCTGCTGCTTAACTTGTTAGAAAGCAGTATGAACTCTTAGGACGCTGCGGTTCAAACTACATCATAATTCAAATTTCTTGAGAACATTTCGTCAGTAGTAATATAATAATATATGATTACCTCATGTGAATACCTGCTCACAGAATGTATTAAAAAAATATAAAATTTCATTAAAATCACAGCAGCAGTTCATAGGTGATAGGACATGTCACTTTTAGAACTTCTAAAAGTGTTCACCAGCTGAGCAATATGAATGAAGTTCATACCTGCCATTGTTATCTCATGTAGTTCATCCATCAATCCAATGTCTTCGCCATGCATATTTTCCTATAATAATATTTGTAGACATCATGCGAGATGACTGCACCATTTTGATATGTTGTGTCACTGACTCACCTATCATTATTGTTTTGTGTTGATTAATTTAAGTTATGATGCAATGATTTAATTTATGTTATTTTTAAAATAATCATTGATATATATTTTTTTTTGTTATGGTCCTGTACTTAAAATAGTTGCAATATTGTAGATTGGCTCTTTTCTTCAAGAGGCTAAAAATATCAGATCAAAATTTTTGTTAATATATATTATATCTTCATCCGTATTAGGTGTATGCTCATAGGAAAAAATCAAGATTATAACTGAATTTCATAAAAGGTTATGGTTGTTATTTTTGGTTTTTTAAGCCATCATGGTTCCCACCACCATATCTTCGCCATTTCCTCTGCATCAGGGTGAACTAGAAGAGATACCTTTGTGAATTTATTATTGTAATTTATTTATTATGATCATTTATTTTGATCATTATTACATTGACCATCATTAGGTGCAATAAAATATATTTATTGTATTTCAAGTTGGCAAGCAATCAATATACATGTGTTTCTGTAGCACAGTTTAGGTTATCCTATAATTTTAAATTCAGAATGAAGTAGGATGTATATAAATATAATATAAAAAAATAGGCTTTCCTAAGGTGTTGCTGTCTTAGCAACAGAGGTGGCATCGCTCAAAAAATACGAGGGTCATTTGAAAAGTTCTTAGCCTAACATTGTTAAAGTCATTGGTTTTTTTATAACTACCCTCATTTTGTAGTTACATTATTTAGCAACAAGTATGCATAGTTTAGTTTATTCACAGAACTCATTGTTCGTTTACACGTGATACCGTAAGTCAAGTCAGAGCTATTTTTGAAAATGGATAAAATTGAACATCGTGCAGTGATAAAATACCTGAATTTGAAATGTTTAACTCCAAAAGCTATACATGAAGACATGTCTGCTACTTTGGGTGAGTCCGCTCCTTCGTATGCGACTGTTAAAAACTGGGTGGCAGAGTTTGGGATGCATATCTAGAGAAATATCTGGATTTTTTTCATATGCTATTATTATTCTTAATTATTGAATTGTATTGCTCATACAACAAACACACATTTCCCCACACACACACACACCCAAATTAATAACATTTCACATGTTATTAATTTGGGTAATAAACTGAATGCCAGCTGTATATGTCTTATTGTTATAAAAATCTCACAATTGTTTCCATTGTAGGTGAACGCCAAGCAGTACTGGCACCACCAGAAACTGAGTGGTACCATGGCCGCCTCGACAGGTATACTTCTGAAGAAAGATTATGGGCTGCTGGGAAGTTGGGGAGCTACTTAGGTATGTATATATATTTAATCTATACAACTTTAGATTTCTGCCATTTAAACACATAAAATAAATACTTATATGCACAACACTTTCAAAATGTTTGGGGTTAACAGTAACAGAACTTGAATTTTATTAAGATAATGCACTATTATCTTAACCTGTGAGACCCCGTTATATACATTTTCCCATACATTTCTTGGCGGAAAAGCAGCCCGCGGGTAATGAGAGATTAATAAGCCCTTCACCCACAATTGCTACTAAAAATAAATGTGAGGTATTTCATTACAATGGAATAATATGTACCATTTATAAGAGGCAGACATGCAATTTATGAAAAGTATATATACTAATTTCCAATAAAATTTGGCACTCTTAATTTGTATCAACATTCAGTAGTTGTTGTATGTTTGTTATGTGGCAACGAAGTATTGTTGTGAATATGAACAAAGAGCATGGACAAGTGCAATTGTCAAGTCTCATTTGTTTCACAATAAGTTTGGCCATTTTTCACTTTACAGTGCACTTCTGCATCAATATAATTTTTTTTACCAGGTATAAAATGAATGGAGGGAGAATGAATTATGTATGTAATTTTAAGGTACAAATTGTTTTCATATTTTTAAAAATTATGTACTACTAAAGGTAAACAAAATATTTATGAGCTATATATCCTCCAAAAGTGAAGTTCGATCATTGTTATTTGTTTGACTTTATATTTTTTACTTTTTTAATATAAGACATATAGCCAGATATTCTAAACATTCCATTCTGCGTAATCTCTTAAAGAGATAAACTCACTATTTTCGATGTAACTGACTCTGTGTGTAATGTTATGCAATAAAGGATATATAAAATGGTTATTTCGATAATGATTGATGAAATAATTTGAAAGTATGATGATGATAATTTAAGCGATCACAGTGTCAAATTTTCTATCATGAAATCTGTCTTCAAATATTCACTATCAATACTATTAATTTTACGTCAAGGCCCTTGTGGGGTAGGCATAGAGAATAAGAGTGTCCCAAGACTTACTACTTCTTACACACCCCACTCACTTCTTTAACATTCATAGATCTTTTCATGCACGCTCACAGATTTTAGGGTTTGTGACACCACCTTCTGATAATACACAACCTGTTGGATCGTGGTAGGTGAGTCTTGACCTTCCTCTGCTCCTACATCATTCTACTTTCGCATTAAATATATCTGTTATCATTTTTCGACATTTCCGAACCAGCAGTGCAGTCTTCTTCTTATCTTAACACTGATACTCTCTTTCAGATCAACTTTCTTTTTTCACATCTGCATTGCGAACGCGATCGTTATGCCGCAGATTTCGCACAACGCTCCCATCTCAATAGTGTTTATTCTATTTTCATACTTGCACTCGCTATATATCACTCTGCTGCTTACATAGCAACTCCTTGGGAGCTTACTGGTGACCACACACACATACACGCAGGAACACAAAAACCCTCTAGGGAGTTGTTATTTGGCTACAGTTTTCTGTGAGGTGGAGGTACTTCCCCAGACGGGCTGCTTTGATGCATCCTATCTCTCTTCAGCTCTTAAAAAGTCCGGAACGTTGGTTTCGAGCCAGGCTTGGGTAGTTCGTGCCTTGTGCCTAGGTGCAGAGTCCTGCTAAAAAGTCCATGCTACATTTTTAAATAGTGTATTTGCTGTGAGGTTTCACGACACGATCCAATACAGTCTCTTGATGCACTTTTGCAGAAGTCTTCACTCCATTTTCACAAAAATGAAACTTTGTGACTCCTTGCTATGACACCTCCCACCACCCATTATAGACGCGGGATGATGACCACGTTGTACCTTTCCGACTACTTGGACGGATTCTTTAGAACTGTGTGCGTACACTTTGTAATTTTGCTTGTTGTAGTGCTCTTCAATCTTGTAAATTTTTTCATCAGTAAAGAGGATATTTCTGTGTCTTTCACCTGCATATTGGTACAGAAGGCGTTTTGGTCGATCCATTCTCTTCAACTGTAGGGATTGATTTAAAGCCTGTCCTGTATATTGACGATAAGCGCCGAGCTTCAGGTCTCGTTTTATTATACGCGACACAGTCCTAGCAGGAATCTTCATTTCTCGCGATAAGATTTTTTGTTTACTAATGGGTGTTCGGCAAAATCTGGCTTTAACAGCATTAACAGCCTTTGTAGTTCTAGCAGCACGCGGTCGCCCCATCTTTTATGGTGTTCAACAGAGGGAGTATTGGTATACATATCGATTGTACCGATATACGAATATACATATCAAGAACATACCAAGCTTGTGAAGTATTTTGAATATCGGAAGGCTTCCACACCCATTTTGTGTAAGGCAATCACTGCAATCCAATTTTCTTTAATACCGTTTCCATATTTTAATTTGATAATAAACACGAAAAAAATATGCTAAACGGCGGGAAATTGAAATAAGTTTTTAACATAATTTTCGTTCGCGTTCCAAATGCAAAATAATTGAAATGTTGAAAAAATATTATTTTCTATGTAACAGTATTTATGGCCAGACTAGTTATAAACGCTTCATACACAAGATAACTTAATTTATTCGCCTGTGAATATTTATATTTATGGAGTATTAACAAGAAGTTATCAGCTTTAGACTTTATCTTGTCTATTCTAGATGCTCGAACAACCTCGTGACTTTTTTACCTTCCTCCAAAAGAGTTTGGTATTCGCCTCGTTGTTTTTCGTCAGCTTCTCTTCTTCTTTCAGAATTATTCTTTCACGCATCAATTTCACGAACGCTTTAGTTTTATTCTTCCATCAGCGGTAAATTTCGTTCGTCTTCTCTCTCATATTATATTTCATTTAGGTGCAAAGATACGAGCTAATCTACTCATGCTTTTCTCTTTTCAGGAACACCTTTCCTATATAAAATCTATATGTTTGTCTGTGTGTGCGTTTTTTTCGAATATTCGAATTTTGACTTCAGATTCGGATTCAGCATAACAAAGTAGAATAGGAATGTTCAGGAACACCGTTCCTATCTCTTAAGGAACATGGTCCAAATGGCCGACAAATAAAAAAAAATTGAATTGTTATATAATTTATGAGCCAGGTGTTCCTCTGGCAATGCAAGCTTGCGCATTCTCAACTATTTAACCACTGAGGATTCAACCTCCGAGTCCCACCAGACGTGACGTCTGTTTTTTTAAAGTTTCGTATCTCTTTGAGCATCCATATGTTACTTTTGCACTATCCATACTTTCTTTCAGAACTTTCCAGCAATCATCCACATCTAAGCCGGAAAGACTCGCGTTTTCAAATCTCTCACTAAGTAGACTTGTACTCCTTGCGCTTTCATCTTCCAATTTTTCACTCTTTTTACTTTCATGGTCTCCAAGAGTAGTACGCACACATTAGTGCCTCCACTTTTTGAAATGGTCTGTTTCAAGAGTCGGATCTATATAGGCTCTTGTGTCCCTCTTGTTCCGGAGTCGATCATCAATCAAATATGAATAATGCATTAGCCATAAAGAGGTTTTGTTTGTACATACGTCTAAATTGGCTTATCTGCTTCGGTCACTCTCTTATCTCCATACGGACCGCGCACAGCTTCGCAGCTGTCTCGCTTGGCATCAACAGTATCCAACTATTTAAATCTGCACACATACTCAGTGTTTCATTCCCTCCAGCTAAATCCCTTATCCCTTACATATCTCTTAGAGACTCCCAAAATTTCTCAAGTTCTTCGGGACACGTTGAACTCTGCTTAATCGCTGTTATGCATAAAACATTTAAACGTTTATCATTCATTACATCGACTAGTTCATTCATTTCATCTTTTAATCGACCCCTTACATTCCATGTATCCATATCGGCGGCAATCGGCTCCCCTCGCTAATCAAGGCCACCTATCTTCACTATCATTAAACTTGATATGCCCGTTTTTCTGCAAATGAGTTGGAACAAAGAAATATATAATGTAGACATACAGAACATTGTATTCAAAGTCCCGCAAAACAATAGTTAATAACTTTACAGTTCCCATGATGTTTATACTGTTGTACAATGAAAGTGAGATTTTCTGCATGAGGCCTACCATTGTTTTGCCTATAAACTAAGCTGCCAAGAAAAAAGGTCAGTGACTTGATTGTTACCACAGTGATAAATGTTTAATTCAAAATTATAATCATTTTCGACAAAATTACCTTCAGTGAAATTAATAGGGTAATTTCTCTTAGTGTTTGCCATTGATGTGTTTTTTTCATACAACAAATAGCTTACGGCGCTAATGTGAAGTGGATACGGTAGCCTATGGGCGTTTGCAATGAGAAAAACTTGAAGTATCGCTCGTGCGATGCCATCTTTGTTGCTGACGCAGCGACCCCCTAGGAACTTACTGGTATCCTTGCTCACGTGCACGAACCCAACAACTCGCCAAGTAGATGTTACTTCGCCAGTCGAGCTGGTTTGATGTCCTGCTTTTCTTAAAACACCCACATCATGACAAACAGACATGTCCATGCACATAAAAGTTTGTCATGTGAGGGAATCGAACTCACGAGCTTTGGTATTAAAGTAGCATTGCTAATCACTCCGCCACCTGCCTTGTCGATGTTAACCATTTTAAATCGGATCATTTTATTTAATGTTATAGATTACTTCAATGTTGATGTAACATGCCTTCCTTTGTGTGTGCATCCGATTGTACAACATTGTTTCGATGAGTTAATAGTTACAGGCGTTATTTTGCGAAAGTCAAATTTACATGCATTTAGTTCGTGCGAACTAGCGCCGGCCGACACACCAACCCACTACCGTTAGTAGATGCATCATGCCGTCGCTGCCATGGCTGCTCCGGTCGTCTCTGCCTCGGCTGCTGCGGTTGTTCCCGCACCGCAGCAACAGAGATGTTTGATATAATGTACACCTACAACTTCATTTTACACACCGCACCACTCGCTGTCGACGGGCATTTCATCCCTATAGACTGGAACCGCAATGGCCGCTTGTTGTTCGGTTCCAGAGAGGTTTTTTACGAGAACTCTGAAGAGCGCTGAAAGAACTGTCGAGAGTTTCACCAGAGCCTGCAACGTGAGGTTCTTCAAAAAAAAAAAAGCCGTAAAGAGGTATTTGCAGGGCTGGCAGCGCACAGTGCCCTGGTGTTGCAAGCGTTAATAGGCTACCATAACTGTTTATCGGGTAGGACGTATTTTGTTTGACATATTTTAGTACTTGTTTTTATAGTACTAAAATATGTCAAACAAAATACGTAATATTAGGAAAATAGGAAAACATTACAGCATCAAGTTTTTATGGTCTCAAAGGTCACTCAAATGAAGGTTGTCAGTTTCAAAAGTTATTTACTAATCTATACATCTATACAGATAAATAAAATTGAAGTGTCTGTTTGTAATATTAAAATAACCGCTCTTTATTAAAGGCATATGGATGTATATACGGTACATATTCCAAAATATTTTTTTACAATTTTTGTCTGTTTGTCTGTTTGTTCGGATAATCTCTGAAACGGTTGGACGGATTTTGACGGGACTTTCACTGGCAGATAGCTAATGTAATAAGGAGTAACTTAGGCTACTTTTATTTTTGAAATTTTATTTATTGTTTAATATAAATAAATAATAAAAAAAATAACAATTTCGTGCAGACGAAGTCGCGGGCACAGCTAGTATAGTCTATAATTTGTAATGCAAGTTGGTATATCTGTTTATATTCTTTCAGTTCGTGAGAGTGACCGAAAACCGGGGTCTTATGTATTGAGCTACTTAGGTCGCACAGGGATAAATCATTTCAGGTAAGTTATTTACAATATCATTTTCCAGTCTATAATAAAGTTTGAACAAAGACCTTCTCAGACATTCTTGCACAAAGTGTCCGAAACCTTAGTAGGAAAAATATAAAACATAACTGTTAAACATTTTATACCATTTGTTTCTATAACCGATTTCTATCCGCCAGTGCAATTAAACCAAAAATTTTTAAAAGTTTGATTTTGGTCTGAATCGAAGAACGATTATGATATAAATCGTCAAAGTATAAAAAATAAATTTGAACAGTTTTGGGCACCACGGTACAAATCGTAAAAGGCATTCGCCGATTAAACCATAGTGTAAATAGCTCGTGGTATAAAACGACGAAAAATCCCAAAAACCTTTGGATCTTGTTGTCGTATATCAAAGTATAATTATTACTTTATTTGTATTTGAAATGAACATCTCGAAAAAGAAATCAAACAAATTTTGTTTTTGATTCAAACACAGATTTCAAAGACGTGTTTCCCATGTATCAAATTACCCGCATATAAAATTTCAGAAAAAAAACACATTAGAATTTTGCTATAGGGCCCGTCTAGACAGGCATGTGCAGAACTGTGAAAAAATCATTCTAGCTAGACCTTTATTTATTTACTTCCTGAGACCTTTAATATATTTAAACTTGAACAATTTGCAGAAATTACATTGTATACTATTAACAGGATAACAGCCGTCTGTGGCGACTACTACATTGGTGGTCGTCAGTTTGATTCTCTGGCCGAGTTAGTAGGCTTCTACAGCCATTGCTCAGATTTGTTGAAGCGAGAACGGCTTGTCGAACCTGTTCCTCCCCCTGAACCTGTTAATGATAAGAAGGTATGTTCTGCTAATTTATTTCAATGAACTTTTAAATATATTTTTACGTCATATGTTGGTGACAGACTAGCATTCAGCCTGCCGGATGGTAAGCATATCTATGCTGATGAATAAAACTATATTATAATTAAAAAAAGGAAAAAGTGAATGTTAGCAACAAATTCATATAAAAAATATTATCATTTATTAAAGCAGACCATAAACCGTCGCCTAGTTATTATACAGGTAATTGCAGTCTGTAGTAGCAAGTGGACTGGGTGGTAATAGCTGACATTTCGCGCAATCCCATACTGTACATTCACTTGATTCACTGTGATTCACTTGAAGCATATAACCATTTCTCCATTTAAATATGCTCTAAATTAGTTTAAATGGTTCTAAATCGTTATATGGTTATTGCATCAAAATTATACACGTTTTTTTGTATAAGTGTGCATTCTGCTACTTTTGTACTGTAGGTGATTAGATAGATAGATACCATGTATACAGCGCGCTAGGCGTCGTCGACCGCACACGGTCTTGCGTCTGTGGGAGCCTCGCAAAAAAGTTAAATAATTTTTGCCATTATTTGGTTAGCAATAATACTAGTTAAGTTACATTAATGCATAATAATTATTAAAGTTTAACTTAGCTCATTTCATTTGAAATTTTCTTTTTGGAAAATGGGAGACAAGGCATATATCACCTTCGTGCACTTTCGTCTTGCGCCGCCACTGCATGTATATTATGAAACAACCTAGTAAGAGCTCTTATAAAACCCTAACACAATATATGAACTTGTTACAGAGAGTAGTAGCAATACTGCCGTACACTAAAATGCCAGACACTGATGAACTTACCTTCCAAAAGGGCGATATATTCTTCGTTCACAACGACATGGGTGATGGCTGGCTCTGGGTCACGGCACACAGGTGAGTCTTACAATTAAAACTGGTCAGTTCAAGGTTTACATCATTTTCACTCAGTGGAAACATAAGTACCAAGTTTTACAAACACACAGAATGATTGAGCCGCCATTATGACTTTGTTTTGACGAGCTCGGTGGCGCAGTGGCGAAACGCTCTGTTACATTACTTTGACAACAATGCTTGTGGGTTCGATTCTCACACAGGGCAAATATTTGAGTGCTAAAAGGATTTGCTGTGCTAGTGGCAGATATGGCATCGCGCGAGAGATACTAATGTATTGCGAGCATTCATAGGCTACGGTAACCGGCTTTCCATCACGTGGATCACTTGTATGCCTCCCAACGTAGTATATAAAGAAAAAACAAAAAACTTGTGTATAAAAACATTTAGCAAGAGTAAGTAAGAGCTCTCTTAGTCAATTCAAACGAGTCCAAATAAGAATAAATGAGTTAAGGTAATAATAACAAAAGCGGAATACTTATGGTGACTTCCGCTACCAGACCAACAAAATAACTTCATATCATTATATTGTCATCACATCAATTACACTAAATTGCCAATTATCATAACCACACCAATCCTTCCTCTTCCCACGGAAAAGAAACGTGTCTCATTTAAATACAGCCGTTTAGAGCGTACTCCACCACGTTGTTAAATTGCGGCTTTTCGGAGACATAAAACAACAGCCAGGACTGGCTTAATGTGCCTTGCGAAGTACAGAAAGGCTCGACATAGATAAATCCATCCATAATAAAGCTGCGGTCGATTCGATGTTACTTAACGGGCGTGTTGGATTAGTGACAGGCGCACCAATGCTATCGGCCTCCATTTTATATTTATAACTAGCTTTGCCCGCGACTTCGTCCGCATGGAATATTATTTAATTACATTAATAAAAATAAATAAAATTTCTAAAATTAAATTAGCCTAAGTTACTCTTTATTACATCAGCTATCTGCCAGTGAAAGTCTCGTCAAAATCAATTGTAAAAATATTCATTTTGGTATATATATACATCCGTATGCATTTAGTCAAAAACGGATATTTTAACATTACAAACAGACACTCCAATTTTATTTATCTGTATAGATATTGATACAATAATTGGAAGCGAATATTCGGATCTTAAGATTTCATTACATCGTTACGTACAGATCCACTAAACATGTTAAAATGTTTTTTTTTTCGGTGTTACGCCGCCGATACGACTGACATGTTAATCTCACCTTGGTACATTTCTGTTACATCCTCCGCTTGTTAGTGTATACGTGCTAAGTAAGGACGTGAATTACGTTCACTTCAACAGTTAATCATACATACTCGTAAGTAGGGCGCATTTGTAAACAAACCGCCAAAGTGCAATGACTTTCTCAGTATATAGATATGTGGAGAATCTATTGAGGAAGTACTTCGAATAATGTACGATGTCGTATTATTTGTTTTTAGAATGAATAAATAGATTACGATGTTAAAATGGTTAATTAACATTAAGGTAGTATCATCACGATTCCATTAGAATAGACGCGATCAATACCAGTGTGGGTATTCACATTGCCTCTTACTTCGACACCAACGCTCGTGGGTTCGATTCCCACACAGGGCAAACATTTGTGTGTATGAACATGTCTGTTTGTATTGGTCTGTGTGTTTTTAAGAGAAGCAGGGCGCATCAAATCATCCCGTCTGGGGATGTACCTCATCCGCACTGAAAACCGCAGCCAAATAACAACTACCTAGAGGGTTGTTGTATTTCTGTGTCAGTGGGGTAAGTAAGTAAGTTCCTAAGGAATTGCTGTTGTAGCAATAGTGCATTAGTATACTCAGTATTACAAGCGTTCATAGGCTACGGTAACCGTTTTACATCAGTTGGGCCGTGTGCTTCTACGCCTCCCGACGGTATATATAAAAAATATTTTGACATAACTTTTTGATTCCGATTCGAATATGGCTTTCCGAGGCAATGTGAATACGCCCACAGATTCGTAATCGAATCTTGCCTTACGTGTGATTGTACGACACTGGAGTATCAGCTTATATATAAAATTCGATATATGTATGTTCCCAATGGATTCAGTATGTTCAAAATGGCTAGTTGAATTTTCATGAAATTTACGGGGAATCTTCAGATTAGCCCAGCGGGGGAGGTTTGGTAGCGATCACTCGTGCGAGATCTCCCGTGCGAAGCCGGGGCGGGTCACTATTATAGTTCTTTATATAGATCATACCAAGGTCAAGCTAGACATTACGTCGACCTTAACCTTAAGGTAGAAGTAGAAGGATGTAGGAGTCGAGGAAGGCCCAGGTCGTTCAATTTGGTCGTCAGTTATCAGGTGTGTCAGAAGCCCTAGGAAACGGCTAGTGTGTATGAAAAGAGCTATGAATGTTAAAGAAATGAGTGAGGCCTGTAAGGAGCGAACATTTGGCGTTCGGTTTGCTATACCTTCGCAAGGGACTGCGTGAAGATAGATAAAAGCTTATGCTGACGAACCCGTTGACCGAGGAGCTAGCAATAGCGATATTTACACCAAGACTCGTGGCTTCGATTTCCGTGCAGTAAAAACATTTATGTCGATGTCTGTTGTTCTTCGTCTAGGTGTTTTTCTGTATTATATGTATTTTGTTTATATACAATGTCGGGAGGCATACATGTTCAAAATATGAAGTTTTTTTATTATAGAAACTGTTTGATATTTTTACGATTTTTAACATCTAAACAAAACTATAAAAACTACATAAAACTAAACTACAAAATAAAATGATTTTCTGTTTTTCTTTTTTTTAATCATTTAAAACGAAAAATAAATTTCATACATATTCCCTATTATATCAATACAAATAAGTCAGATGTTTAAAACAACTTTATTGCGGTTTCGATAATAAATATCGTTGGATTATAATTAAAAATAGATTTTCTAATGTTTTCCTCATGACCGAATGGTAAATCCTATGATATTGCATGATTAGGCCCGGGGCTTCGCTGGGTGGAGTTTCGTAATAATAATCGGCTTATATTCTTCAAGCCCCTGTTCTTCTATAGCAAATCTCATGACAATCACCTCCGAGGTTTAGTCGTGTATGAGTAAGCAGTAAGACAATTTACTTGCTCTAATGTTGGATTATCAATATTTTGCTCCATTTTTGCTTGCTGGGTGAAATAAGAATACATAATATATATTTTTAATACAAATACTATATATACGTGTGACATAAAAATACATTGTAAACTAGATAAGAGCAGTGGATAATGCAATTTGATCTAACCTGCTTTGTGTGCTTCCGCCACCAATTAGTTCATGCGGCCTAGCGCCGGCCGGCATTCACCCACTACTGTTAGTAAGTGCAACATGCCGACGCTGCCATGGCTGCTCCGGTAGTCTCTGCCTCGGCTGCTGCGGTCGTCCGCCATCTGGAATTCCAGATGGCATGTAAATTTTACTTTTGCAAAATAACGCCTGAATCTATTAACTAGCAGTGGATAACTCAGTGGATAAAGAACCGACCTATTTATCCGAAGGACCCAGGTTCGAATCCTAACGTGGGCAATGTACCACTAAATTAGCATCTTCGAATTTATGTACGTATTTGTAATTATCACTTGCTCTGCGGTGAAGAAAAATATAGTGAGGAAACCAGCACATTCAAGAAATTATATTTTGAAAGACGAGTGGCGTAACATAAAAAAGGTCTAGTTTTCCCTCGTATGTTGTGGTGGTATGACGGCAGTCACTCCATGTAAAAATCTGTATCTTCGCCACGTATTCATTCGTATTATCCTCAGACAAAGGTAGCGGACCCCGGCAATCCTAATGGATTAGGAAAACGGAATAATGCTTAGAAGAAGAAGACATTGTAAACATATACTCGTATGTAGGTATACTAGGATGTACATAATCTTCAAAAACTTATTTTGCAACGTTGGCTCGGCAAAGAAGCATTAGGCCTACCTGTTGGATTAAAGAATGCTTGCAACTCAGAAGGTATTGCTCGTGTTTTCCCAACCTTTCCGCCAAACATGACGAGCTCGGTGGCGCAGTGGTGAAACGCGTTGTTACGCTACTTTGACACCAACGCTCGTGGATTCGATTCCCACACAGTACAAACATTTGTGTGCATGAACATGTCTGTTTGTATGATAAGTATGTATTTACTAAAAAAAAATGTATTTACGTATGTCTATCAGTTGTCTAGTACCCATAACACAAGCTTCGCTTACTTTGGGGCTAGGTGGCGCTGTGTAATTTGTTCGACAAAAAAAAAGAAAAAAAAACAACTCCTTAGGAGCTTACTGGAAACCTCACACATCCGCAGGAACGTTCCACGGTTCCACGGATTTTGCGAGTTAGCCACAGAGAATCGAGCGCCATAAGACGTGGTCGTTCACACCTCGAACGCTTCGTTAACATTCATATCTTTTCATTCACGCTTGCCATTTTCTAAGACTCCTGACACCATCTTCTGATAAAACACCACCAATTTAGGCATGATGTGCAGGTGTTCTTGACAACACAATCATTTATAACGGTTCGCTTTTTGCCTTATTAATTTTGTAATAACTTCAGGAGCCATACATTTCAACTAATGTAAATTGTTACATTCGTAGGAGGTTAACTACTAAAGGCCTACTACTGGTCGAATTGATAACCTCCTTTTTGAAAATGGTTTTGGAAAAAGTTTCGCTAACTAGGTTTTATCCGGTTTAGTTAGAACAATTCCCGTGACGTTACAACAAATAATCATGGGCACATATCTTTCTTTGCGTCTTTATCTATATTAATATATAAATCCGAAGTGTTTGTATGAACACGCTAATCTTTGGAACTATTAGTCGGATTGTTGAGGAAGGTTATAGGATAGTAAACATCAGAATATGACCTTTAGAAGCCGAGGAAAAGGAGAGAAAGCAGAAAGCGGTTCCCACGCAGTGGCGGCTGTACCTTAAGTGCGCTCGTGCGCTGAACCACCAATTCAAAAGATTTAAAAATTACATCTTTAAATTACCATATTAATATTTATTTTTGAAACATACGAAAACATAATATATCAAATAAAATTAAAAATTATAACAAATAAAAGACAAAACAATTTAAGCGCTTTGCTAAACTATTAAGACTTATTTTCCCTGTAAAGAAAAATTCTCGTGCGCTTCGGGGAGCGCACGAGGACTGCTAATATAACTTGTATGAGTTACGAGCTAATATGCCTGACGCGTGAAACAAAAGATAGTTCATAGAAATGTACCGAGAAATGAGTCGGTTCTCGTGCGCCGCACGCGCGCATCGAACATTACCGAGAGCACCCGATGTTTGACGAAATTTGAAATTTGAGTTCGGCGGCGGCCATGATGGATCTCTCCTTATCAGTATAGTTTCGCTGTATCTGTGACGCGTTAATTATTGTTTGTTTACATTTAGTACATAATTGTTTTTTTATTTTTATTTACATCTTTTATGTAAATTGTTGATTTGTTGCAATTTCTAATATTAATACTTGGTGAGCAAGTAAAGTGCACCACTAGTTCGATAACCCACCAGCCGCCACTGTTCCCACGGCATACAGGGATACGCGCGAACAAAATTTTATACATGCCTTCTTTTTTTTATTCTACTCTATGCGTCACTAATTATATATTTTTAGCTGTTATAATTACATAAATTTTTGATGGCTGATTTTCCTCATTCCCATTAATAATACCGACCATGAACTGAATAAATCTATTCCAGTTATATTGCCGATCATATTGGTCGAAATTTGATTCACCGTTTCATTTATCAAACTCTCATAAATAGGCAAATAATAAAAAATAATCTGAATAATAAATAGGTAAACACAAAATAGTTCAGCTCATTTTTCTCATCTGTATGTTATTTTTATTTCTTTCTCAGAAGCCCTAGGAACCGTCATTAACAGAGCTATGAAATAAAAGAAGCGAGTGAGGTGTGTAAGGAGCGCGTCGTATGGCGCTCGGTTCTCTCTGCCTACCCCAAAAGGGAAAGACGCGATGATATATATTCATACGTACTGATTATGACCTCCAAAACTCAGAGAGAAAATCAGACCTTTCTTAGTTTAGGTTACACGTCTTTCGAAATATGATTTCTTTGACGTTTCCAGACCAAGACAAACGGACATTTGAACATGTCTCTTTGTCTTAGTCTGGGTGTTTAAAGAAAGTTAAGCTACCCGGGTGGTAAAATACCACCACCTTACAGAAAACACGGCAATCTGCCTAGACAGTTGTTATTTGGGTGAGGTAGGTCACCAGTCAGTACCTAAAGGGTTGCTGTGATAACAGCTGGAGTGACAACGCGCCAACTATATTTCCTCTGTTGCAAGCGTTCATAGGGTACCCTAACGATTTTATATCGGATGGACTATATGCTTGCATGTTATACATTTGTTTACATTTCATCACTTACATTATCTATTCTGAATCCGCACTTGTTGTCCCATATATTTTGACACAAATAAAATTATCTGAAATATATCTCTAACTAATCTAGAAAGAATTTATTGATTATATGTATTTTTTCGTATTGAAATTAGCGATTTCCTGTAATCTCGTTAGCGGGATATTAATATGTAATGGTTTTCTATGCGAGGATGCCTATGTAAAATTTCAAGCTTTTACATGCAGCGCTTTCAGTCTTACGTTGATATGTCATCCATCGATCAATCAGTCTGTTGCTTGTGCGATATGTACAGTTTATTATGATACTTGACGTCTTTATAAGATTTCCGGCACATGTTCTTAATAGAGGGAGACCCTTCTGAACTAGGAAAGTTAATCTGAGTAGATTCTATCTATATCTTCACACCATGCCCCTTGCAGGCAGAGAGAAGCGAACGACACCTGATTCGCTTCATTCGCTTGTTAATATTCATTGGTCTTCTCATTCACACCCTGTTTCTAGGGTTCATCTGATAAAACACGACCAATTTGATCCCGGTAGGTGAGTGATGGGTTTCCTTGGCTTTTACATCCTTGCACTTTCGCGTTGTACTACGGATTCTTTCCTTCTGCATTTTTTGTATATGTCTGAACCAACGGAGCGTCTGTTCTTATTTTAACATGTCTATACATATCGTTTACATATCGTTTATATTCTCATTTTGCTCCCTAGTAGTCATCCACGTTTTATAAGTCATATTTGTTTGGTATATCGTGATATTAGTGATATAAATTAATATTTCATTATTTCTTTGTACAGGACGGGCGAGCAAGGAATGATCTTTAGGGAGTTAGTTGAGGATCTGGATCCATCCATCGATCCAAACACTGTCTTCTCTTGGTTCCATCCTAACTGCACCAAGAGTGAAGCGGTGGATATGCTAGTTAAGGCCGGCCCGGGAAGTTTTCTCGTCAGACCCTCGGACAACTCTCCAGGAGACTACTCTTTGTTCTTCCACATCAACAATCAGATACAGAGGTTCAGAATAGAGAAAAAAGGTGTCAGGTATCTCATGGGCGGGAGAACCTTTGAGTGTTTGGATGCCGTGATAAATAGATACAGAAAGGAACAAATAGTTGAAGGCCACACTCTTGGACAACCAGTAAGTACCATATAGAAATTTAGTAAAAGATTTCCCATGTGATATACAATATATTTTGATGAGCTCGGTGGCGTAGTGACCAGTAACATTACTTTGACATGAACGCTCGTGGTTTCGTTTGCCACAGAGGACAAACATTTGTGTACACATGAGCATCTCTGTTTGTTATGGTCTGGGTGGTTTTAAGAGAGGTAGGGCGCTTCACAGCACACGTCTGGGGAAGAAAGAATGCAGATGAAAGAATGACGAAACTTTCTAAGCTCGGACCCTACTTGAGAACACGCCGAGTTAAAATAATAAAAGCGTTGCATTGGCGAGAACACCAAGAGCGCCACAAACAAGAAATACGAGTAATAATAATGACGAAGCAGATATACAACGCAAAAGTGGAAGGATGTAAGAGCCGAGGAAGGCCAAGACTTGCCTACCATGACCCAATTGATCGTGTTGTCAGGAGCCTTAGAAATCTGCGAGCATGCATGAGCGTTGGTGTCAAAGTAGCGCTGTTACGCTACTTCGACACCAACGTTTGTGGGTTCGATTCCCACACAGTACAAACATTTGTGTGCATGAACATGTCTGTTTGTATTGGTCTGGGTATTTTCTATGTATAATAAGTATGTATTTACAAAAAAAAATGTATTTATGTTTATCAGTTGTCTGGTACCCATAACACAAGCTTCGCTTACATGCTTGGGGCTGGATGGCGCTGTGTAATTTGTCCGACAAAAATAATAATTAAAGAAGCGAGTGAGGTGTGTAAGGATCGAGTCACGTGGCGCTCGGTTGTCTCTGCCTACACAAGGGATTTGGCGTAAAGTTATAAATAGATAGATAGCATAACACGCAATTTATTAAGTGATATATAAAAAATAATAAGTTAATAAAAATTTACCTGTTCTTATGAATTGCCATTATAATACGAGTCAAAATGTAACATAATGAAGAATTAAGTGCCGAACTTCCGTGCTTGTGCTTAAATGGACTAATGGTTTAATATATTGGACTTCAGTTTACTATTATTGTACCACAACAGATGTGTTATACTTCATAAAAAAAATCCTGAAAATGTAATTTGATGTATCGAATGAGGGAATCCTAAAAATGTACGCCTCTAAATCAATTTATCTCAATTGGATGTTGCATAAAACTCCGTCGAAAAGAAAAAGGACAGAGTTCCTTCGGGTTCCTTGATTCTATCAGGTAAAAATTTATAAAACTTATATAAAGTTTAACTTTCATATAAACTGATAGGAAAATTCTGAATCGATTTACAAGAATAATATTTCATTATGTTTATCAGTTACCTAGTGTTCAAGTAGGGTCTAAAAATGCTTTATAACAAGATTCAAAGCCACATTATTAAATATTCCTATTGTTAAGATTTTCCTTGGCATGTAGCTCATTTGTATAATTTTATTGTTACCGTTTTGGACGTATGCCATTGGGATTCTTAGTATTATCATAATTAGTTTCATCCAACAAACATGATAATTAGACACTAAATAAATATGCGACGCATGTTCAATTAACACCTAGCCGTATATAACAGTACTACTGAAAAGACTATTCTAAAATATACAAGAAAATAATGCTACAAAAATGTATCTTTAATTAGAATTGAAGATATATTTTTGTAACATAAATAAATGTTAATGTGCACAAAGTTAAAACCTAAACCTATATTTTTTTTTTGTTTTTAGCTAATAGCGGAAGGACACCAAATAGAACCACAACAAAACACAACAGGTGCCGCAGCAGAGAAAATATATGCAACATTGCGTGAATGCAGAGATCAGATCGGTCTCAAGAAGATGAAGGGTATAAAGCATCAAGGATACTTGAATAAGAAATCGGATAAAGGTGCCAAGAAATGGAAGGCACTGTATTTCGTACTGTTACAAGAAGGCACAGATACTCATTTATACTTCTATGACTCTCCAAAGAGAACAAAACCCAAGGGGCTCATCGATTTATCGTGCGCCTACCTTTATCAGGTATTATGACTAGAACACCAATTAGTTTCTTTACCCTTAGTGTCTTTACTTACCCAGTATATTTTAGTACAATAAAAGGTAAATACACTAATGGCAAAGTTTTACATTTATTAATAAAATGTATCAAATTGTAAAAAAAAGTATGACGCCGTGGCGAGTCCTGGAGACAGGCTCAGGCAGGAGGTGTGGGTTCTTTTCTGTACTAAACAAATACAGCAAAAAGATGCGGGGTTTTTAGGGATTATTTAAATTACACAATGAATAAGTAACGAATAAATAAATCATCACAGGTGATCTAAGGTGCCATTATATATCAGACGAATGAAAGCACTCAAAAAAATATTAAAGGATTTTTGTAAATTAACTTACAGCTTGTTAACAGTTTAAATGCAGATTTAACACAACTGTTTTTGGCGGTATCCAGTTTTAAAACTAAAAGGTTGCTGTTGATAAGCCCTAAATTTAAGTGTACACACACAAAAACATATGAATTATGGGGAGCCATTACTCAGTGAGCTGCAATAGATTGGCAAGCGCGCGCGATAATTGTTACTCCTTGAATTTCTGTGTTCATACGATATTTTAAAAATGTAATATGTCAAATTAGAACTCATTCATTTTATAAACCTGACTGCTAAGATATTGCAGGTTAAAATTACAAAACAATTTTTAAGTTTATTACATATCTATTTCAATGACAAATTTACCTCAACTGTTGAAAGTAATTTAAAAAAGCGTTTGAAATTTCATACAGCCATACATACATTTCTCGGTTAATAATAATTTTAAAAGTAATGTGCTCATGTGGTGTTAGGTAATAATATTTAGCAGCGATACAAAAACACCTTACAGCGTACCTATCGTAGAAGCAACAGAATTCAAAAACCTTAGTTCCTTATATTGATATTATAAATGTGGAAATAAAGTGTCCGGAGTCTGCTATAGCTGTCTCATTTCCATTAAATATTAACTAAACGTTCAAAGTCAAAGTCAAAGTCAAAATCTTTTTATTCCGTAAAAATGGCTACATTTGTTTGGAATCGTCACAATTTTTTTCCCTACCGTGCAGTTCATGACTAGGTGAGCACTGATAAAAATACTGCCAAAAAACTCAGGCATCCCTCTTTTGGTATCCAAACAAATTTACATAATTTATTAATTACATTACAATTGGATCGACTCAATCCCAGGCATTTTTATCATTAATATAGTCAGATACTTTATAATATGCCCTGCTACACAATTTGGCTTTAATAGTAGTTTTAAATTTGTTTATTGACAATTCTCTTATATTGCTGGGAAGTTTGTTATAGAACCGTATACATTGCCCCATAAAAGAATTACTTATTTTGTGGAGACGGCTTGCATGTAACACAAGATTATGCTTATATCTAGTATTTATATTATGAGTATCACTCTTTTTACAAAATGAGTCTATGTTTTTATGGACATACAAAAGATTTTCATAGATATATTGCGATGCGACTGTTAAAATATTTATTTCTTTGAATTTTTCTTTAAGGCTCTCCCGGGGACCAAGTTTGTATATAGCTCTTATGGCTCTCTTTTGCAATAAAAAGATGGTGTTAATGTCCGCGGAGTTACCCCAAAGAAGAATTCCATATGACATAATACTATGAAAGTAGCTGAAATAAACTATTCTAGCCGTATCAACATCAGTGAGCCGACTAATAGTTTTCACTGCATAGGCTGCAGAACTTAGTTTTCCTGATAATTTTTCAATTTGTGGGCCCCATTGTAGTTTGGAGTCAATTGTTATACCCAAGAACACAGTTGTCTCCACAGGGGCTAAATTAGTTCCATTAACATTGACATTGGTAGTCACCTGTCTTACATTAGGTGTTGAGAACTTAATTACTTTAGTCTTTTTATCATTTAAAAGCAGATTATTAACATTAAACCAATGCATAACTTTAGAGAGAGCATCGTTAACTTCGTCATAATTATCTAACTGTCTATTAATTTTGAATGTCAAAGAGGTATCATCCGCAAACAATACAATCTCATGTTTATCCTTTACATAATAAGGTAAGTCATTTATATATACTAAAAATAAGAATGGACCTAGAATTGACCCCTGTGGGACTCCCATAACTACAGGGGACCCCGAAGATCTTTTACCATTAACATCGACCTTCTGTATCCTATTGCCCAGATAAGAAGACAGAAGTTCGAGAGCCTTGTTCCTGATACCGTAGTGGTGTAATTTTCTGACAAGAGTGTCATGGTGCACGCAGTCAAACGCTTTAGACAGATCACAGAAAATTCCCAAGGCATCTTGCGAACCTTCCCATGCCGCGAATATACTTTAAAGCAAATGAATCCCTGCGTCTATAGTTGAACAACCTCTCGTAAATCCGAACTGTCTCCTATGAAGCAAATTATGTGTATTGAAATGTCTGAGCAACTGGCTAAGCATTAGTTTTTCAAAAATTTTACTGAGAATGGGCAGTATGGAAACAGGTCGAAAATTCGAAGGGTCCGAACTATCACCAGATTTAAATAATGGAATGATTTTACTATGTTTCATCAAGTCAGGAAATACACCAGATGCCACACAACAATTGAAAATTGTAGCTAAATGTGGAGCGATTGAAATAATAATAAAAGATATGGTTTTGACAGATAGACCCCACAGATCTTTAGTGTTTTTCATATTTATTGATTTAAAAGCGTTCAAAACATCTTTTGGGCTTACAGCTGAAAATTCAAATATTGTGTCGCATTCTACCACGCTCTGTTTGAGAGTTACATAGGACGTTACATAGGAATATATCATGTAAAATAAAAACATTTCACACGAACGATAAACGGGGTAAAAGTCTAAAGGTTTTAATTTAAAAACTCAGTTGAGACATACGATTTATTTATAACAATAAATATTTACAGGTCCACGAGTCACTTTGGGAACGCGAGTTCTGTTTCCAACTAGTGGAGCGTGCGTTGCCGTGTTTGTCGACGCACACGTTCCTCGCAGCCAACACCGCCAACGAGGAGCGCGCTTGGCTCGACGCGCTGCGTCCGCTGTGTGTGCCGCAGCAGGCGAGGCATCAGAACAAGGTAATTATTTTTATTATGGCACTGTAGGAGCACGAATTTTGTTTGTAATTAGTTACAGGGGAGCGTGCTTATAATATGCTCATCGAAACATTGCTCTTAGTTAACACCCCTAACAGGGAGCGAAGTGCATGTGAATCGACTTTCGTGGTACAAATGTCTTCAGCAGATTTCTGTTATTTTTTAGGAAATATTACGTTTTGGATCTGCGTTCCAGTTTATGTAATGTGATCGATAATACATTATATTATGGACACACGTGCGTTTTTCATACATTCGTATTTCTTTCTAGACACACATCCATACACACTCTCTTTCTCTGACACACATCATACTTATTCACACACATATCCAAGCTCATACATACTCATACCCATTCATGCATACTCATATATTTAAGTATAATTAGTTACGCAATCACCATACACTAAATATTGCTTAATAAATAGTATGCATTACAGTTATTAATGTCATAGTCAGGGGGTGAGGACCTGGTGTCTATATTATAGTTATAGAAAATGCATGTAAGACAATTTGTATAAGAAAATAAAGAATTTCAAATTTATATATAAGGAAGCCAGAAGTAACACACGGTCACTCTTTGTAAAATACCTAGGCACTTTTGTTCCAATTGAAAAAATCCAATTTGGCCGCCGTTATATAGGTGAATGGGTCATAATGGTTGCATTATTGTTTGATGTTGACAGTATCTATAGGTTTTAAAGGGTTTAGTTCGGTACTCTTTACTAACGTTTGTCTTCAGGGGGTTCGTTTGATATTTACACATCAGAATTCCGAATAATTGATTTTGCGCTTCAGTGTCCTCACGCGATGACATTCTACTGAACTACTATATTGTCGAACGTTCCTTTATTGCTTATTTATATTACAATCCCGCGACAGGTATCCCGCGTGGTATGGCTGCGCGCGTTGCGCGTTCGGTGTCTGACGGCGCATCGCCTCCCGGCGCGGTTAGCGCCACGGCCTCACCTGCGGCTGGCGCTCGGCGCGGCGCCCGTCGCCCGCACACGGCCGCGGCCCTCGCCCGACCCGCACTGGGATGACGAGTTTGTCTTTGAGTGAGTACTACCTACTTCGCACACAACAAACCGGCGGCTATCAACTCGAGGTATCATTGGTAACAACATTCAGAGAAATATTTTTATTTATCAAAGCTTAAATTTAAAGTTATTTATTTAACAATGATTCAAACACAAATATAGCGCCGCTATTTAATGAAAATAATTATAATTTGTAATATTAATTATAATGAGCATGCTTGTGTTTAGAGTCAGAAATAAAATGTGGCATTTCGCCAAATAATCAACATTTATATCAAATGTTTTTATTTAGTGCAAAAAATTGATTTATATGTATGTATGTATGTATATCTTCACGCCAGGTCCCTTGCGGGGTAGGCAGAGAGAACCGAGCGCCATAAGACGCGGTCCTTACACACTTCACTCGCTTCTTTCACATTCATAGCTCTTTTCATGCACGCTCGCCGGTTCCTAAGGCTCCTGACATCACCTTCTGATAAAACACGACCAATTTGGTCATGGTAGGTTAGTCTTGGTCTTCCTCGGCTCCTACATCCTTCCACTTTCGCATTGTATATCTGTTTCGTCATTCTTACATCTTGCATTCTTTCTACATGTCCAAACCAACGGAGCATACCCTTTCTTATCTTAACACCGACACTCTCTTTCAGTCCAACTCTCTTTCGTACGTCATCATTTCGAACGCGGTCAGCAAGCGTTATGCCACAAATTTTTCGCAGTGCTCGCATCTCGACCGCATTTATTCTACTTTCATGCTCTCTCTGCCATACCCAGCTCTCACTTCCATAAGTTAGCGTTGGGATTAACACCGCGTTGTGTACAGCGAGCTGTGCCTTCTGGCTTAGATTTCGGCTGCCAAACAGTTTACCCAACGCTCCATTCACGCTATTCCCTGCACTCACTCGTCTCTCCACATCAGCGGTGTACCTTCCATCGCTTCTAAAAGCGCTTCCAAGATATACAAACTCATCCACTTGCTCCAACACTACATCATCAACCGTAATCCTAGTGTTCGTTCTGGTTGTCTCTCTTTCAAATACCATTATTTTGGTTTTCTTCGCATTCAATTGTAAGCCTTTCTTCATACAATCGTCTTTCATTGTTGTGACTAGTGTTTGCAGTTCGGATGATGATTCTGCTATTAATACTGCGTCATCTGCATAAAGCAGGCAGTTAACCACTGAGCCACCCATTCGCATTCCCACATTCATATTTCTCATTCTCTGAAGACAACTGTCCAGATACAGGATGAATAGCCGAGACGACAGCACGCATCCCTGTCTGACACCAATATTGGTATCAAACCAGGGTGATAAGCTGCCGTCCACTCTCACACATGCTGTGCAATCCTCATAGGTGGATTGCACAGCACGTAGAAGGTCACCGTCAATCCCATATCTGGGCAAGATGTTCCAGAGATTCTTTCGCACGACCCTATCAAATGCTTTTTCAAGGTCCACAAAACCGCAGAAAACCTTCTGGTCCGTAGCCAGATGCTTTTCCACGATATTGCGGAGCGAAAAAACTTGATCCGTACATCCTCTGCCGCTTCGAAATCCCCCCTGTGCTTCCCAAAGCATTCCATCGGATTTCACCCTCATTCTCCTTTCAATGATTTTTCCATACACTTTAGCTGCTAGGCTGATCAAACTGATGGCCCTATAGTTGGCGCAGTCCATACGTGAGCCCTTGCCTTTATACAAGGGCACGATGACTGCGCGTCTCCAATCGCTCGGGACTCTTCCGGTTCTCCAGCATAATTTGCTCAAAAACCAGAAAGCGTCCCTAACGTAGGTGCCACCCAGTTTGATCATCTCAGCTGTTACCATATCAATTCCCGCTGACTTTCCATTTTTCAAACTTCGTATCGACCATTCAATCTCATCCATGCTAATGTCTTCATGGTACGTTGGCACTGCCGAATCAGTCACAGACTCATTCACAGTGCCAGCGCCCTGGACATAATCATACATTTCTCTAAAATATTCGCTCCACCGTTCTAACACCTCCTGAGTGTTAGCAAGAATGCCACCAGCTTTACCTTTTATCTTGTCCATTCCGGATGCCGACGAACCACTCCGAGACTTCTTTACCTCTCTCCAGAAGAGTTTGGTATTAGCCTCGAAGTTCTTCATCAGCCTCTCTTCCTCATTCATAAGTAGTCTTTCACGCCTCTCTTTCACTAAAGCTTTGGTTTCATTCTTGCATCGACGGTATATTTCTTTCTTCTTCTCTTTCATACTATCACTCTGGTGCAAAGATGATACGTAATCCAGCCACGCTCTCCTCTTTTTATCCACGGAGGATTGAACCTCCGCATCCCACCAGGCATCTCCTTTCAGTGTTCTACGTCTCTTTGCGCATCCACATGCTTCTTTCGCACTGTCCACCATACTTTCTTTCAGAACTTTCCAACATTCGTCTACATCTGAGTCGGAAAGACTCGCGTTCGCAAGTCTTTCACTGACTAGACGTACATACGTACTCCTCACACTTTCATCTTCCAATTTTTCACTTCTTATTCTTTCATGGTCTCCGAAAGGAATACGCACTCGCCAATGCCTCCACTTCTTGAAAAGGCCCACAAATCGGCTTATCACCAGATAGTGGTCCGTTTCAAGAGTGGGGCCTCTGAAGGCTCTTGTATCCATTAACGACTTTCGGAGACGTCCATCTATCAAAATCAGATCAATCACACTTTTCTGTTCATTCCGTCTCCATGTGTACGTGTGAATATCCTTGTGATGGAAGAACGTGTTCGTCACAAGGAGGTTTCGTTCCATACATACGTCTAAAAGTAACTTACCAGCATCGTTCACTCTCTTATCTCCGTATGGACCAAGCACAGCCTCATAACTGCTTCGCTTGGTCCCAACCCATCCATTCAGGTCTCCACACATAATTATCCGTTCATTCGCATCAGCCAAATCCAGAACACCCCTTGCGGTCTCCCAAAACTTCTCGAGCTCCTGGGGATTAGTAGAGCTTACAGGAGCATATGCTGCAACCAAAAAGACTCGCGTAATCCCCAGTTTTATTTTAACCCAGAGAAGTCTTGGCCCTACTAAATCGTAATCTTTCACACCAGCGGCCAAGCGAGATGAAAGCACAACGCCTACGCCAGCGCTGGCATGATCGTCCTGGCTCACCCCGGACCACAGGGCCATCATGCCACCGGGCAGATCTTCGGCGTCGCTTCCCTTTCGCTTGGTCTCTGACACACACAAAACATCTAGGCATCTCTCATTCATTATATCTATCAACTCATTCATCTTATCTTGTAATCCACCTCTCACATTCCATGTGCCTATACGACACTCAGCTCTCCTCGACCCGCCAGGTTGGGCGTTGCGTGGTGGGTGGCGGCCCCCACCGCCGCATGCACTTAAACCCGCACCGACGAGGGCGGATCGGTGCGCGTCGCCTACGGGGGACGCCCTAATCCGCGCGTCTGTGCGGTTTGTTTTTAAGTCCAGAATTGCAGTCCAGTGTTGGACTGGCAGGGTCGCGACGTGCACGCTTCTGGTACCGACCCCTAATTTATATATTGTAACAAAATAGCATATGTGACAATTGAAATTCCACTTTCACATTGTCAATTACACGATTAGCTTTTTAAAATATAAGTGGTCAGTTGGTAAATTAGGAACATGAACAATTAATTAATGTCAAAGTTAAGATAAATGTTAACGGTATGAAAACATGTCGAAAAGAACAATAATGAAAGAGAAATTCAATGTCATGTTATAGATACTCGTAATAATTGAAATAAGTTTTTAGGTACCGGATATTAAAAGGAGAATTATTATGTATCTTCTTTTTGACTTCCAAGCATCATCTCTTTTCTACAAATGGTTTTGTTTTTTTTTTGTAGTGACGTGCCTCCAGATGTAACATCTTTCACTATTACCGTTCACAATACTGGCAAGAGGGGCAAAGAATCTGAGGTAAATGTTCTTTGCTTTAAAACAGGCCAGTTATCGAAAGCTGGCACGTACCACATTGCGTTTTTGTTTCTATGGGAATAAGAAAGTCATGAAAAGTCTGGCGAGAGACAAACTTATCAAAATCTGCGCAACTGAGGCTGTCAGTTTCTGTCAACTACACATGCGCTATATACCGATATGATACGTGTTAGCTTGTGATAACTGATTTGTACTTACAAATAAAAACAATTTTGAAATATAACATCATTTTTTGCACATATACTAAATAATCATTGATTTAAAAAAATAGGTAGCAGAACTAACCATAGAGCTGGCGAATCTTGCCAACGGCGAAGAAACTGAAGAATGGTATCCACTTGCAGGCATGACGCCCATTGGCGAGTGGGGATCCTTAAGACTACGTATTAGGTAAGTTTAACAATATGATTAACGAACAATTTATGTCATTTATATTTATTGATTTGTACATTTTATATGAAATTAAATTGTATAAACACCTATTAAAAGGTAATAATAGTAAAAGTAAATGTAAGAATAATATGTAATGTATGTAAATTACAGGTACATGCAAGAGTTGGTGATGCCACGCGAAGAGTATAATCCTCTTCGCCAGCTATTGTTAGAACCGGGTCTGCCTGCTGTTAAGGCCTTGGCGGAACTCTGCCGTACTGATCGACAACCTTTGGCAACCTGTAAGTTACAACGGCCAGCTTCATTAGCTCATTTAGGGCAACAGGTTTGCACATTAGTGGAAAATGGTTAGAGTAGGTTCCCCAAGTTGATCCGATACGGATTAGCGAAGACCAGTGTATCAGAAGGCCGCTGATAAAACTTAATGAGTAACTTGCGATCATTATTTAAAAAAAGTAAAGTAAAAGTACAAAAAAATGTTTTTCGAAAACGTTATCGTGAAAATTTTGGTATTATTTGCTCTTTTTAATTATTTGGCCGGCTCACATTTAGAAATTTCTCCTATATTTAAGACATATTTTTTATTGGTAGTCATTGTGTGTTCGTCCACAGCGGTGGTGCACGCGTTTACAGAGTGCGGCCGCGGTGCGGAGTTGGCTCGCGAGCTCGTGAGCGCTGAGGTGGCTCGGGAGCCCGATCACCGCGCTATGTTCCGCGCCGCCTCACTTGCTACAGCTGTCGTCGACGAGTTCATGCACACACAGTGCAAGCCTTTTCTGCAGGTAAACATACGCCACCACCACCACCATGGGTTTGGTATATAGGCTTCCCGGAGTGTCCTCCTCCCTACGGAGAAGCGTGGTTATAGAGAAATTCTGATAAAAATAGATATGCACATAGGTAGTACAATAAATATAGTCAATTCCAAAACTTCCTACTCCTACAATTGTTTTCTGATTAAATTCGTTGTGAGTTCCAAGGCAGCTTTAATTTAACCCCCGGGACAGCAATGAACTTCACTGTTCATTTGCCTTTTCGTGTTCGTCGCTGTTAACTCTGGCTACACAAGAGACACAGTGGTGGGAACGAGTGGTGGTTTAGGGTACAGTTAGACGATCACACCCACACTCATCCCATTTGCATCATTTGTAAAACGAGATCTACCATTTCTCCGGCGCTGCGAGAAGCTTCTACGCCTTCTCTTAACAATGCACAGGCACCTTCGTAACTGCAAACCACGCACCTCTCTGACTATAAGCAACGTCATATGAAAATAATATTTTTCATAGCTATAATGTTAAAAATTCCTCGACTTCAATGAGGTCGTAACTTCAACATTTTTTTACAGGTTTTCTGAGTACAGACGTGAATTAGCAGATATATCACATAACGTGTACAGACAACGACAGAACAAGTTATACACTCTTGGATCTTATGTCGTAGCAGTAAATGTGAAATTTGCATGGTTTTGTATAGTTTGATCTCTCGTCGTTGTGTATACAAAAATAGAATTGACAATGGCTTTTTTATTCGGCTAACAATAATTACCGCATTTTCACTACTATATGTCAATTTGATTCAAGAGATTCAATGTTTATTCTTCAGGCTGCAATATTAGAGACAGTTCAAAAGTTAATAGACGCAAAACAGTCTGCCGAACTGAATCCCACCAAAATGGACTCTCCCGACGATGCCTGCAACAACGCTGAATTCTTACTCATGATTCTCGATCAGGTAACTCGCTATATTCTCAACTAATTATAACATATAACAAAATGTTAATTTTGACAGGGAAAATGTTAGTTTGTCATCTACATTTTCCCTGTCAAAATTAATATTTTGGTGAAAAATATTTCAATTTCAATTACAAAGTCCGGAAACGACTCTATGCTATGCATTACTCCGCCTTTTTAATATATATAAATAAATAGCCTTTGTTAGTAAGTCATCATTTGAATTTATTTGTTTATTATATAACGTATTTTAATGGGACTTCGTAACGTATCATACTTTATTTTGCCCTATAATACTATTGACCATAAGATCAATACTTTTATAGCAATAGTATGAGAGCAAAATAAAGTACAATACTTTTTTAACAGTAAAAGTTGACCTACATTGGTAGGGTGTATCATATAATAAAATTTAAGGAACCTATTTCACTGCAATTTTGTGTATTATCGTGGCGTCCGTCAATTGATTGTAGGCCAAATAGGATTATAATGATATATTACTATCTAGCTGGTCTGAGGGTACTATCTGGTTCCTTTTTAGAATACTGAGCGTGTTTTCATTTTTCCAGATAACTCTGTCAATTTTTACTTCTCCGGAGGCGTGTCCGCGGCCAGTGCGCTATTTGTGCGGGTGTCTACAACGAGCCGCTGTTGCCAAGTGGCCCAACGAGCGCTTTGTGCGGACGCGCGTTGTCTCTGGTAATTACTGATTATAAACGAAGTTTAAAAGTCATTAACATTTTTTGAAAAATAATGTGGCAAATTTATGATCTCTGCGGGTCCTGACCTGGTGCGTAGTGTGTTGTGACAGGTATCATCATCCTTCGTTTAAACGCTTCGTTTCTCGCGCTTTTGGAGTTCCGGCCGCGGTCCCCGCGGCACCTGTCACGAGAACGACATTCTGTGTGTTGAGCGTGGCAGGGCGGCATCTTTCGGCTAATCTATCTGATGCTTGTGAAGCTCCGGTAGTAGGGTTGGCACTGCGATGTCACTATCGTAAGCAGACCGTGTTTCCTCCAGTGTTATAGCATAACGTAGTCTTCTGTTATTGTTATACAAGTAGCATGTAACTGACTGTAATATGTAATAAACTGTAAATATATGTTATACTAGTTTACCGTTCACTGTCCCGGCTGAAACTGGTTGTTTGACTGCGTGTATTGTGTCTGGCAGGATTCATCTTCCTCCGCCTGATCTGTCCGGCGTTGGTGGAGCCTCGGTCGTGGGGGCTGGTCTCCGCGGCGCCGCCTCCGCACGCTCAGCGCTCGTTGTTGATGGTCGCCAAGTGCCTGCAGAACCTCGCCAACCTCGTCGAATTTGGCGCCAAGGTACCAATGCATAACAAACATTATCGCATTGCTCTATGCTGACTCCAAAGTGGAATTTGTGTGACTGCTATTAAAGACAATTCATATAACTGTAACTTGTAAATATTCCCAATATTTACAACTTTGTCACTATTACGAAGTCGGAACTCACAACTTTTTTATACTACGTTGCGTCTCAAACAAGCATACGATCTGCCTGATGTGAAACGGTTACTATGAACGCTTAGATCATAGTGAGTATCCTCGTTGCTAATGCAGCAATTTCTCTGGAGTTTTATGATAATCTCGCTTACTACCCTCCAGATTCTGGAGTCCGGGAGAGTTGTATGGTGTAACGTTAATACGTACAAAATAAAAAATCAAGAGGTAAGTAAAAACAATAATTTTATTTTAAGCGGGTAGTTAACAATTTCATTTGTGGGTTAAGTTTAAAAAGATAAAGATGACAACGCGCGAGCAATACTACCCGTATTTCAAGGGTTTATACTTCGGTAGCCACCTCACATCAGGTAGACCGTTTGCTTGTTTGCCACCCGATGAGTATGTGACAAAGTGTTTAGTATATTTTTATTTATAATATTGCATATATGAGCAAGTGAGGTCGTGGGTGGATGCATAGGTTTTCTAGAAACTGGCTGGTCAATTTAAGCACCAATTCTCCTTCCTGACTCACTCCCCTTCGTCCACGTCATATAGGCCGGCACAGGCACCAGATCGTACAGGAACAGTTTAGAAGCAGCCGCATCAAGAGGGAAAACCCGTATGCAGTTTACTGTGGGTGCAGCATATAAGCCCGTAGGGTGTTGCTCTAGAGGGCGTTGGTGACGCCTTGGGTACGGCGTCACCAACGCTCAAAAGCAACACTTGAAACGCGGAGAATATTACCAGTCTTAGTATGGTTGTATGCGAATTGATCTGGGCTACAGTAGATCACGCGCTAAGCCGAGTGGTTGATTTTCACAATTTAGCAAGCGGATGAAGGAGATGCAGGCCCAGGTACAATGATAGCAAGTAGCGAAGTACTACACTTCATGAAAATCAGCTACACTACATAATTGATAGTAAAATAAATATGGTAATCAATTCCGAAGCAAAGCAGTAGTATAGCGATTTCCATAATTATTAATATTAGTCCAAAATACTATAAATTGGGAAAGAGGTAGCGATGCGAAAAAAGGACATAAGCTACGCATCACTGCGATGCCGCGACCTCACGCAGGTGGCCGTCAGTAAAAGCTAGTTGTTAGAAAAAAATCTACGTAGCTCATTGTTTCTTATTAGGAAAAAATAACGAGGTATATTAAAAATGTAAAAAGAAATAAAGTGAGTAGTACATACAAAGAAAGAAAATATGCAGAAGCGATAATAGCTCTCATCATGATGAGCTATCGCTAATATGTTATATATGAACATATTTACATGTTTATTATAAGTAGGTTCTCGAATTTACAAAATACTACATACGTAGAAAGGTTAAGGTATGCAAGCAAGGGATATATAATTAATTACAATGTTTTAGTTAACTATTTGCAATTATGCATTATGAAAAAAGCTTTAAGAATTTAATGAAGTAATGTAAAAAAAAAATACTGTTTCGACAGTATGTGTCCTTACTCTCGAAAATAATGGCACAATGCAAATAATGCGTCAAATGTTTCGCTAATATATATTAGGTATCTACATAGTTTATTAAAAATATTCAAAATTTTCTGGCGTCATCCTAAGTGCTATAGTTAGTGTTCCATTATGTACAATTCTTAGCCAAGTAAGGTTAATAATCTAAGAAACGAACTGATAAAAATAACAGTCTATTTTATTAATACATATAGAGAGTGATAAGATAAGGATGTAATACCCCTAATTATCTTTCCATCCTACATTTATACAACATTATGAAATTGAACATTTTTGATGACTTTCTTTAAGACTGCGATTTATTCTGGGAATCGTTCATCTTTTTTTAAAAAGCTGAATATTCAACCTATGAAACGCTTGTAGAATGTGTTTGCACCAATTGTAGTGTAAATATAATAATATATGTATAAATAGGTAAAGACAATAGTCCAATACCTTTATCTCTGTTTGTCATTTTTTTTTTAGTTAGGTGTTATTGCCGCGAAAGATAGATAAGAAAAAACTGCAAATAGTGGAATAAAATTTTATGATATGCAAATTATGCTTGTGGTACTGATAAATCAGTCTAGCGTGCTGGTATTTCTTTCGTTCTCAGACGAATGTCTAGCTGTATCACCTTATGGATGTCAAGATTTACGTCCCTATTTACAGGCTTTTTACCGTTTGTTGTTGTTTATCTTTTGATGTATATTTTTTTATCAGGAACCTTACATGGAAGTGGTGAACCCGTTCATTCTGAAGAATAAAGAACGAATGGTTGTGTTTTTGGACCAACTGAGCTCCGTACCTGACCCAGGCAACCCCCCGCCAACTACAAACAACAATTTCGATATCGGTAAATTAATTTTATTCACTCTTTCGAGTACAGAATATTTCATATATTCAGCATGCATTAATTGGTGTGTACACACGTGTAAACAAGAATACGTCTTTATGCTTTTGCTAATGTGAAAAAACGCAAGTTTTTTGTCTCAGAAATAAATCGACACCAACTTTTTAATAAAAGTTTTAGTCCCGAGGCTGTTAATGGAATAACTAGTACAGAGATTTTCTCAGGAAAAAACTTGAGTCGTTTAACATCAGACGTCAATTAATTAACATTTAATTCTTAGTATTTGTAATTTCTAATTAATATTTTGATTGATTAAGTGAGTTTGTTTATTTCATTTTGTTTGCTCGTTCACCTTCACCACTAAACCTCTGAAATAGTCTAGTCTGCTTGAAATTATTTTTTCCTAATTCTAGTGGCAAGTGGTGACTAACTACGTCTTAAACGTTTTATAGGCAAATTTTAATCCTTCAAAAAACTGGTCGGTATATGAGTATATCCCAAAAGTGAATCTGTTTTCAAAAAAGATTTTGAAAATATTCCATTTGCTCGATATATACAAACATACACGATATGGTACAAATTCTAAGACTCGGCCTCGACTTGAGATGTCATATAATTTGATACATTTTACAATACGAACGGAACATTATCATTATTAAAACATTTGATTGGTATATTCATATAGCCAAGGAGCTGGCGACCCTACACCACATCTGCGTGTCGCACCTGTCGGAGCTGCAGACGCTGGCCAAGACTCAGCCCTCCATAAGGAAACTGGTCACTGTTACAGAGATGCTCACCAAGCACAAGCACAAGTATCTGGAGATGATCAGATAGGGCACACCAAACAACACAGGTAGAACAATGCTATCCGTTTCATTCTAACTGCGCCTGTTTTTTAATTTGGTACAGACC
Source organism: Pyralis farinalis (assembly GCA_947507595.1). Lineage (NCBI taxonomy): Eukaryota > Metazoa > Arthropoda > Insecta > Lepidoptera > Pyralidae > Pyralis > Pyralis farinalis. The sequence continues at coordinate 23,078,861 of OX382274.1, forward strand.
AACGTTTGCTAAACAGTAGGGTGAAGTAGGTGAGGTTAGTTTTGCCCCCATCGACAATACAACTCAGTAGACACCTAATTACAAGTGAACTGTCAACGAATAAAGACTACTTATACCAGATAAGGATACCAGACATTCAATAAATTTGATAATTTTGTAAAAAGTCTATAGATAAGTAAAACACATAATGAACACAATGGTTTTTTTTACCTCGACACCATACAAAATGTCTATTCATTAAATTATTAATTAAAATTAGGTACTTATTAGGTAGCGAATACTTACTTATTAGGTACTTAGGTGACGCAACCTGCCAATCCTAAAGGATTGGAAAACGGTATGACGCTTGGAAGAATGTATACGGGACACTACTACCCGGTCTTGCACGCATCCCTAGCTCCGCCAACTTAAGCATATTAAAGAATACAGATAATCGTTCTGATCGCATTTCAGAACTTGTGCTGTATGCTTTTGTATTTTATTGAAGTGAAAACTTCTTTAGCGGCGTTGTGCACTTTTTGGGATGAGTAAAAAATGTTAAACTCTCGCGTCAGGACACGTGACCCTGACCGTAAGATTTTGGTGAGAATTAGTAGAGAATCTTGGCGCTTACGCGTTTCGTTCAACGTAGTTTATCAATATCGCTGTTTGGTTTAAGCGGCGCAGGGCGCTTGCGCGAGTGTGTTTGAGTTTTAGAGATTGGCGATGATGATGCTGGTAATGATGATGGTGAAAGAGTCGTTGAAATTATGGATCAAAATAGATTTTTTTCTGGGAGATAAACTTTAATGTAAAATAATTGTAATAGTTCTGAAGTGTTAAATTTTTGTACTTGTCATGTTTGTGTACGATAGCGCAATAAATGAATATTGTATTTTACCACATACATGATAGTACTTTTATACTGATAAATAAAGCAATTCGTGCGAAATTATTCCCTAACCATTCCAAAATATTCAAAAATGCACAACGTTAATGTTCAAGTTTTCACTTCTGGCGGCACTCCCGGAGTACAATCCGTTTTTTGTACTGCTTAGCTTGTGTAATTCCGAATCAGATAGTTTAAAAAGTATAGTTTCGCCATGTCCGTCTGTATGTATATCCGCTGCCTAGCTCAGAGACACTTGATACTAGAAAGCTGTAGTTTGGCATCTATATACATATTAACTACTGACAAAGTGGTAGAATAAAATCTTGAAAAATCATTTTTATGTTGGTACCTCCCCTACACGTAGTGGGGATGAAGTTTTTATTCGCGCCCACCCCATGGTGTGGGAAGTCGTGTGGAGTCGTCAGATAGGTTTTCAAACATTGATGATGTGCGAAGATAATTTTTCGATATTTAATGTAAATTTTTGTTAGACTCAAGTATCGTCGTCGTCGTCGAAAGTCTAGATATCGAGACTGATTCTCATTTTGACGAGTAATAGTGTGGTTGTTTCGTAAACACAATTGTGAACCGCTTACACTATAATATAATTTGAATATTTTAGTGTTACATGTTTTATTACTTAGGATATATACTATTACAGGCCTGCCCAGGAGATATTCACTATGCAGAATGTTTTTCCTTTTCATTTACAACTTATTTTTGTTTCAGGGTAACTCCATCGGACAAGCGGTAGCGAGTAGTCACAAGTTCGGCATAGGATAAGATATATCCTTTAGTCATATACGCGTAGTCATTGTTAGCTTTAGCTTATTATTTAGCCTTATGTTGTTTTATGCATTTAAAACTTATTTTTGGGCTTCCTTGTGCCAAAGGTTTGGGCTTTACATTGGAAAAGGAGCGGGAAAGCAGAATAACTGTTATGTACGCATATTAGCAGTGATTTTAGCGGAATAAATTATCGACACGTATGTATTCTTAATCACGCTTATTATAAAATACGTTCTGTTAAGTACACTTTTCAATGATTGATTTACTACTAAAGCCTAATAGTAAAAACAATATGCGATAAACGAATTTTCTATGCTTATGGTAATGCAATCTTTTCTATTAGTAATTATAGCTCTCTAGTACTATATATTAAATGTTTATTTAAAGTTACAATATAGTATGATTATAACGATCATTTTTATTTAAAGTGAAAAGGAATGCTTATAAAATTATCATGTAACAGTTTCAGAAATACAAAGAAAAATCACAGAATGAGTAGGACATATTTTAATATATTTTACACTCACATGTTATTGTGAATGTTACATTTGCTCATGCTTATCATTTTAAAGCAGTTTAATTTATAGTTTTATATTATCATCGAAGCTATCCTGGCGCCTAGAGTTCTGAAATAGAAAAAATACTAAGCCGCTAGATGCGCTAAGAGAAATATTATTATCTTCTAGACTGACACCTTAAGATTAATTGAATGAATCAGTATGTAACTGCCATCGAACCTTTCAATAAAATGCTTTAATTTGAAAAAAAAAAAAAACATAAACTCACGTAATATAAGTGCTATATATAAATTAATCTGTTTATAACCTTATTTAGAATGTTATATTGGAGTATTACTAAGTTATCGCATTAGTATCTATAACATTAGTTATAGTTTTAGAATAGTAATCGACCATCACATGGGATACACCAAAAATGTATTAATGATGTGATGTATGAATGTGATAGTCGTGATTTGCGAGTCGTAGGATGGTGTTTTTTGCAAAATTGATCTTTGAATGTGAATATGCACTTACAATTATTGCAGTGCACCGTGACTATAATTATTAATTCTCTGTGATAATTATTAATTATACCTTCTTGAATAATAATTGCATTTTTACTGTGATTTTCTTGAATTGGCATTGAATGTTGTAATGCTAGAAGAATGAGTAAATCTGAGTCTGTTTGAGTTCGCTTAGAATTGCTCAACCTTTTGGGTAAATTGCGATTATATGTAAAATAAACATGATTTCAGCGTTTATTCGTTTATATCTAGTTCTACTCAACATTAGCTGGGTAACGTCATAATGATCAGTGGTATTGCAAATCAAATAGATTGATAGTTTTTTAATAAAAATCATTTAGGTAATGAACCTTATTATGATAATTCTTCAAAGCATGTAAAAGTCTTTAGTAGTCTGATATGTAATAATCGTTTTTTTATTTGAGCAAGGCAACGTTTTCCTGTAGCCTTGCATGCACCTTCGTTTGTAGCACATTTTATTTTGCGCGCCTTTTATAGCCTTGTAACCCCGATAGAGATTGTTCATTTGCTAGTTTTTTTTCAGACCATACAATCTTTACGAGTTTATCTTGACACTGTACAAAACTGGTTTCTTGAAAACATTTCAGCGATAAATCTACCTTCGTTTTCATTCTCAAAGACCATTTACTGTAGCTTCTAATTCTCATATAAGCATGTATCGGAAATTACACTAATCGAAGAAGCAGAAAGTTTAATTATACTTTGTTAAAATGTATAAATTTCACTGCACTCGAACTTGAATTTAATTATTGACCGTATTCCATTATCGTATTCGTTCCTATATCACTAAATATTTTCTCCAGTTCTACTCTTTACTTTCTTGTTCAATATAAATCTACTTCTAACTAAAATTAGCTAAATCTTTTCAAGTCTCACCTCTATTTAAAATTTCTACACCATTTTTTTTTGTTTTATGTTTTCGTTTAGTAACTTTCTTCCTCATTCTAGAATTCCAGCTCTTGTAAATCCTTTGTATGCCAATTAAAACCCTAATCCATTTTCAGTAACATTTAGCGAGCTTCTCTTGAACATGTTCGAGAGTCGTTACGATAAAAAAAATAGGCACGCATTAGATAAACTAGGGTGCAGACCAGACTTAGCCGAAAACATTTATTTTGCTTATAAATTGTATTTTACCGAAAAACTTTAGATAATTCTAAGTAAACCCGTATATAAAAAGGTTTACTCGTTTTTCTAGCATTAACGTTACATATATATTCTATTCACATATTCAATAATTTGTTTGTACTTCATTAAGAATGTTTCAGTTGGTTATGGTACATATTTATTTTGGTACATTAATTTATTGGAAAACCAGATACACGATACCATTGACTTTAGGCCTCATTAAAATAGTTACGCGACGTTCATAATATAATTTCGCGAATTAATGCTAAAACAAAATTGTATTCCACATGTAGTAATTAAGAAAATAATGTAGACTAAAGTATTTGATTCTTTGTTATCATTAGATTAGCTGGTGTTGCACTCACTGCGTGAACGAACTAAACCCTTATTCACTTTGGCATTTGTAATGAAAGCCTCCGTCACAAGAGTACATTTTAATTCTTGTTTCAAAATTTCCTTACTATAGCTACTAACAATACCTTCATCACGTTTTACGCTGCTGTTAAATGAATACATTAGATAATGCAGAATCGCCAGCCATATTGCCTTATTTTCCGTACCTAGTGTGAATGTACAACATTATTGCTGTACCTATATAATTTTCATTTTAGGGGTAATATTTAGTTCAATGGTTTGAATCGTGTATCTGTCGTGCTCGTACCCAGTGCAGGTGCGAAATGCTGCCTGGTGAAATGTATGATAGTGATAGGGTATGACGTGTACTTGTCACATCATCATCAGTAAAATACCAGTCAACTTTATCCTATCAGTATAGTATGCATCAGTCAGGATTTCGCATTCGTACATCGGAATTTTCAATAATGATGGCTTGACCTGTGCACTGTAACTTTCTTCAGTTACCTTGGTTCAAAGTATTTGTTGTAGTTGATGGTTCATATGTCTAGTGCCATATAATTCTGTACTTATTTTTAATATAATCACAGCACTTTTAGCTTTACACTTCCATTTTCTTATTATTGTTAATAAGACGCGTATTGGGCATTATGTAGATTTTTATAGATTATTGTTGGTTCTCTGAAGTTAGCTAGCTTGTAGAAGCTGTCGTATTTCGGAATAGATTGCGGTTTTTATTTTTCTACAAGAAACTTATTGCACAATTTACTTTCGGTGACAAAGTAAACTATATAAAAACATTAAGACTTTTTTGTGTTTTCTTTAACGACGTATTGGCTACTACCGCATGTTTTGTGATATTTAGTTTCATGACGATAATTATATCTTTAGAAACAATAGTACCATATTTTTCTCACCTAGTCTTCATCGCTTGAACCACAGCCTGAACTATGTAAGTCCATAAGAATTTGGGACATCAGGTTTGTGATTCATGAATACTCCGTATCAGACTAATAGTAATGTTGTTATGAAGCAGTTGCGCGCATCAATGCATCGAAGTGGTACATTCAGTTATTTATTTAGAGTTAGCTTGTAGTCTAGTGGATGTGTCGCCGTATATAAGTGTGTTATTTAGCTTACGATAGGGACAATGTCTAGACTGATTTACGCTCCAATTAGACGTGTTAGTATTAATGTAATGCACTAGATTTTCCACTAAATTGTAACAAAAAGTGATAATATTGCAATATTTGGCCCATTTGATATGAAAATTTTGATACGGAAATTCAGAGACTTTATTATCCATAACATAGTTTAAATAATACTGTTAACATTTTGAAACATTTTACATTACTTTCTGTTCTTTCATTTAAACAGTATGAGAGAATTATCCACATTGGAATTGCAACATACATTATAATACAGTAATACAAGCAATATTCATTTTAAAAATTATATTATTATTGACAATGAAGAATGTTTTCCATTATTTGCATTTTATAATGATAATGTTTATTACTACAATGCAATATTTAGTGGTCATAATTTTTATACTTCTACACATTTACTATAGCACAGTAAACACAAGATTACACTTGTTAATATCTGCATACTAAGCAGAGCTATGCTTCTTCCCAATTTTGTGTATCACTTTACAATTCCACATTATTACGTTTGATATAAAAGTTATTAATTTCCATATAATAAGTAACAATTAGTATTGTACTAGATTTTGTGACTGTTTTGTAATCTCTTTATATTCTATCCCTTAGTATGTACTGTTTTCTATTAAATTTTTATCTGTGCTAGAAATCCAATCTCATATAAAATAAAATTATAGAAATCAATATTTATTTTATTATTATAACCCACATTGTATACACTGCTAAGGACAACGCATTAAAATAATGTTACTGTATTTAAAATACATGGTGGCTGCCACGTTTAGGAAGTGGAGTTAGAAAAATTTCGGTGGAGAATGTCAAAAGATTGTACAAAACTGATTATACAGAAATAGGAGAAAAATAACATGAACACCATAAATAAAAGTTTATTTAACAGTTGGTCTCAATTACATCATTACTGAATGCAATATTTTTAATAAAAAAATTAAGATATTTCACTATATTTCATGTAAGAAATAAAATTGAGAATGCCATAAGAATGCAACTTGCTGCAACATAGGGTGATTTCCGTTCTCCTATCCGTGCACATTTCCAGAATGTTCCCAATAGCCTGTAAATTTAATAACGTTATATATAGAGCAGTAACTAACGTAATTTCATACAACTTAGTATATGGCGTCGTACTGCTATCTTCAGTGTACATGTAACTGCCCTTTATGACTGTATAACGAAGCAGCCTATATACTTGGCGCCGTAACGCGCATGGCGGAATTCAGCCACGCGGGTCTCAACGTGTTAAGCAACTGGTCTCTGTTGCGAATCCTCGCGTTGACATGCACCACTCACTAAATGTGTTTTCTCTCATTTACTCTGCGATGAACGAAAACATTGTAAGGAAATGTGTACATTCAAGAAATTATATTTCAAAAGACGTGTGACCTAACCTAAAGGTATAGATTTCCCTTTGGGTTTTGAAGATCTGACGGCTTGTCATGTCAACAATGACAAAAACAATTAAAAAAAGTAAAACGAAAAAAATATATGAAATTGTATATTTAACCGCCGTGCCCGTAATATTACGGGATATGAAAAATGTGCTCCACGCGCCACAGACGTAATTTCACGTTAAGTTTTATAAATTGTTAAATGGTGCATTTATATTAAAGATTAAGTTGCAATAAACGTTGTACATTACAATCCAGGATGTATTCTTAATAATTAACAAATTTTGCTGAGTTTCATTATGATATTTATAGAAAAAAATCGTTGTAAGGTGTTACTTAGTACCAACACGAATCGCCAATAACGTGATATTACGTGTACTAGGGATGGGCAAATCAATGTAATCTAAATGAAATTTTATTGAATAATCATGGTGCGAAAGCAAAAATATTGTATTGAAATCCAAATTATTTCGTAAAATTCGAAGCACGAATAGTCGTACTAATTAGAAGTATGTTAAAACAATAAAAATGTTTATTTTGTGTTAAATATTAGATATAATTTATTGTTGAAAATGAAAAGAGCTATGAATGCCACAGAAGCGAGTGAAGTATGCAAGGACCGCGTCTTATGGCGCTCGGTTCTCTCTGCCTACCCCGCAAGGGACTTGGCGGTAAGATATACATATATACATAAGTTATTGTTTCGATAAAGAAGCGACAACTGAGAACTTCACTAGTTCAGATTATCTCCGATCGCCGTCACCGTGATTTTACGTGCGGCTCAAGGTCAAACGACGCCATATTTGCTGTTCCTCAGGCGCCGTCACCGTAATAACATGTTCCTTGTACAAATTAGTGTTGTTCCCTTGCCATGTTAGAAGACTACGAATTATTAAATATTTTAGAAGGAAATAATGACTGTTCGACCTGAGGTACGATCAGAATTATATATGAAAATTATTAATTTGATAAATCAAGCTCGAAGAGATGCATCAGAAAACGAAGATGTTATACTAGATTCATTGCTAGAATATTGATTGAAACGTGGTAAGTAATGTTATTTTTTATACCACTAAGGTAGCAAACAAGCTTACGGTCTGCCTGATGGTAAGCAGTTACCGTAGCCTATGGACATTTGCAACACCAGGGATGTCACTCTTGCGTTGGCGACCCTGTAAGAACCTCTTCACGCCTTTCTACTTGTCCCTTGATACTTGATTAATAAAGACTGATTTAATATTAAATAAATTTTGAACTTTTATTCATTTAAACTAATCGATAACACTATTTCTCAACCCTATTTGAAATTACGGCGACAGGCCGCTGGCGTTAGGGTGTATGATGATGTAACAAAATATGGCGGTCAAAGGGTTAATAAATCGAAGTATGTACCATTATTGTCTATGCACTTTCGCCATTTCATAGGTAGTTCATTGATTCCATTGCTGAAAAAACTGTGGGGAGCGAGAATCGATAAAATCTTTGATGGCGATTTAGCTATGCCATCCGCACCGGAATTGTTTCTTTTTCCTTACAATTGTCCAAATTGCGAAAAAATTGGTATTCTGTTGGAGCAAGGTCTGGGGAGTATGGTGGATGTCTGAGACATTCCAATCGCAGCTTCTCTGATTTAGCGACCTTTTGTCGTCAAATGTGAGATCTAGTGTGTAGTAGCCGAGGGCTAGAGCAATTGATAAGTCTCGGTTGTTGAATAGTGAGCTCTTCTATTATGGTTTCCAATTGTTGACAATACAGATCTGCTGTAATCGTAAGGCCAGATTTTAAGAAGCTGTAGTGTATGATACCAGCACTGGTCCACCAAACACCAGCCACCACCTTTTTCGGAGTCAACCCTGAGACAAGATTTAGCTGGTTCTCCTGGGTTCAACCACTATGATGAGCGGTTTTTTTTTATACAACATGGGGAGGCATACAAGCATACGATCCACTTTAAAGAATGCGGTTACCATAGCCTATGAACGCTTGTAATACATTAAGTATCACTCGTGCGATGACATCCCTGCTGCTAGCACAGCTCTCCTTTGGAGCAACTAGTAAGTTTGTGAAGTTACCTACTGATGATGTCACAAACTTGCTAGTCTTGTGTAATGCGCTAATTATGCCAGCTGACAACAGGTACAGCTTCTCAGGAGAATGCCCATTGTTGTATGGAGTTTGGTTCCAATATTACTTATGTTGTGCAGAAATGAAACTGTCCAGCTTCAATTGTGTATTCAAATAAAAGTAACATTGTTTATAAATAGCTCAAGATTTATAAGAAAAACAGGAATAAAGTTCTTCATTATAGGTTATTTTTGATAGGTAATTTAACCTACATGTTTCAGTTGTATTATAGGTATCTACTAGATATAACGTATTTAAGGTATAAATAAGTAAATCATTATTTCTTTGGCTTTGAACGGGTAGCACAGCATATATGTAGCTCTCAGTCAATTTTATTTTTTTCGACGTCTACAATGATCCTTATAATTCAGCCATATCATAAGCATAGCCATATTATTATTTGATATTATTGTTATATTTTGAGAAGCAGAATTCAAGATATTAGAATAACTATCAAATGTTTATATCATTTGATAGTTATTCTAATATGTCGGCGGCAACACTGAATCACTGGCGAAATGAACTATAGGTATTCATATGAATAAAACAAAAGTGGACAAACATATTTTACATTTTGTCAATTCAAGACTCCCATTAATGTTGCAGTATATTAAATAAGTTTGTTATTCGATAGCTAATTAACATTTAAGCCTTTTCTTCTTCTAAATACATGTAAGTAGTGAAAATTTATCAATTATCACACACAGAAATATACGTAATATGTATAAGTTTTGTGCAATAAATGGTATATTATGTTATAATTATATCCATTGACTGTCTTTATTTAGTTGAGTACCTTATTTACATTTGAGTACTGGCAATAATTTAATTAAAATGGCGAACCGGAACTCGCTAGTTACAGTATGATATCAAAGTATATTTAAGTTTATGTAATTTATTTCCTGAAGAAATTACAGCTTAATTTTTTAGGAGACAGTGAAAAATCATGGTTGAATTTTTAATGTAAACTGAGTACAACTTGAAACATGGGCATTCTTTTTTGTACTAGTTCCTCCAATTTTGATGAGTTCGGTGGCGCAGTGGTGAAACGTGCTGTTACTCTACTTTGACACCAACGCTCGTGGGTTCGATTCCCACACAGTACAAACAGTTGTGTGCATGAACATGTCTGTGTGTATTGGTCTGGGTATTTTCTATGTATAATAAGTATGTATTTACAAAAAAAATGTATTTATGTATGTTTATCAGTTGTCTAGTACCCATAACACAAGCTTCGCTTACTTTGGGGCTAGGTGGCGCTGTGTAATTTGTCCGACAATATATATTTAATATATAATTTGAAACTTTCACAGATGTTTCTATTATTATTATAGGTATGGGGACTTATCACAATTTGTCAGTCATCCCATGGCATCTGCAATGTCACCAAAATATCAGGAAAAAATTTAAAACCAATTTACAATAAGTAATAAGTCCTGTACTTACAATAGTAATAAACAGTTCTTTCAAACTGATTTTGCTGATATTTAACATACATCTTTATGGTGATGATACAATATGCACTGTTCAATATATCATCTACCTCCTCTTTTCTAAGTTAACACAGAAATTTGATATTCAACTTTCATATAAAATAATTTCTTACACGCAAACAGCACACCAGAATGACAGTATTTCTTGTTAAAAAAGGCAATTACATGTCACTGTCTCAACTGGTTGTCTAAGTATATTCCCGATTAATGTGTGTCAAATGAACAAAATTTTATGAAATGAGTAAAGAGACTAGTTTAACTTTTTCTTGATTTTGAACTTAAACTACTCAGGGGGAAAAAGCTAATAATGCAGTGTTAGTTTAGCAGCAGATATATCTGTGGGCCGATTCTACTAAAAACTGCAACTGCACTGCAGCGCGGCGTGTGTCAAAATGCGTACATTTTGACGTTTCGGTATTCTGTTAAATGATCTGACAGCAGCGACGTTGCAGGAATGTTGCAGTAAATGAATCGCTATTCTGTTAAAAAACCTGCACTGCAACTGCACGTTTCCTGCAATATAATCGTATTCTGATAAATTGTTTTGACATTTGTATACCGGTGACAGACGTTTTGAAGGAGTTTACTTGCAGTTTTGTTAACGTTACTCTTGAGCAACTTTTGCGAAGTGAAATTAATATTCTGAGGCGGGGAATTATATTTGCTTTGTTTTGGGAGATGTTTGTGGATAAAAATAATTAAGTAAAGCTTCTTTTCGGTTAGAAATACCTCCACTCCGGCAACCAAGGTCAATAGTGAAACTATAGGAGTCAACATTAAATAAAAATTCAGTTTTATTAAATTGAAATATGGCAACATTTCATGTTTTAAGTAGTTATACTTGCAGGATACGCACAGTTGCAGCGTAGTTGCAGTGCCGTTGCAGTGCAGCATAAGCGCAGTTCCAGCGCAGTTGCAGTGCAGGATATTTTAGTAGAATACAATTATCGGCACTGCACTATTCCTGCACGACTACTGTGACAGGCGTAAACGTGCAGTTGCAGTTATTTAGCAGAATTGGCCCACTGGCAGTGATAACAGGGTAAACAAATAAACTAAAATTTTCACTTGTCACCCATGGTTTTACTTACCCAGTTTTGTTACGGTCCATAATACTGGGGAAAAAGGACCTTAAATATGCGCAGGTACATATTAAGAGTAGTATAACAGTCAACAGACTTTGAAAATTGAATATTGCGCTCTGAAATATAGAAATATTATGTAGTTTGTGCTGTTCAAATTTTTGTTATGCGATGACAGATGACAATATTGGAATTTATGTTGCTTGATGTGGAGCGGTTACCGTGATCTATGATAACATGCAATACAATGTGCATTGCTTGTTCGTTGCCACAGCTATTTCATAGCAGTTCACTGATAATATCAGGAACACAAACCTTTAGTTGTTAATTAGCTAAGGTTGTGTGAAACATTGGAATATTATTCTTACCATCTTGAAGGCACTTTATGTCAAAACCTAATAAATTTAATTCTATTTCGTGCTTTAAATGCATGCATAACATGGAGCAACCTGAAAAGCTCGTGTACAGAGGTTTTATGGCTACACTTCTTAAATTTTTAATTTCGATATTTTTTACAGCACTTTCAATTTTTTTTTTTTTTGGTTCTTTTTATCCCGAGGGGAAAGGCAAAGGGATCTAGCCCATACAGCCAAGTCATCAGTTTAGAACCATTTGAAAATCTTAATTCTATGTTCCAGCTTCAGGAACGGTGCTGAAAAAATACTTGGGAAGGGTACCCAGACCCAATCAACCCAATTTAAATACCACCCGTAAAACGATAGTGATTTTTACAAGGTTTTCTTGATGAACTTATTCACGTCTTCCAAAAAGTGCATAAACGTGTTATATTTGAGTTTTTTCATTACTGTATAATTTCACTAGCACTTATGTTACAAAATACTATCGAAATTGTCACACAAAACTAATTTTATACTGAATTGTAAAAAAATCAAACAACAATGTCACTCGTCAAAAGCGCGGGAAGAAGTCCCAGCACTTTCAAGGGATTTTGGATATTGAAGGGAATTTGATTTTTTTGGTTCTTTTTATCCCCGAGGGGAAGGCACAGGGATCTAGCACATACAGCCAAGTCTTCAGTTTAGAACCATTTGAAAATCTTAATTCTATGTTCCAGCTTCAGGAACTGTGCAGAAAAAATATTTGGGAAACCCTTCCTGGGTACCCACCCAGACCCAATCAACCCAGTTTAAATACCACCCGTGAAACGATAGTGGCTTTTACAAGGTTATCTTGATGTACTTATTCAGGACTTCCAAAAAGTGCAAACACGTGTTGTATTTGAGTTTTTTCATTACTGCATAATTTCATTAGCACTTATTTTACAAAATACTATCGAAAATGTCACATAAAACTAATTTTATACTGATTTCTAAAAATTTCAAGTATAACAACAATGTTACTCGTCAAAAGCGCGGGAAGAAGTCCGTTATTTGATGAGCGACTTTTTTTTTTTTGACCTGACTATGTAGTTAGCCCCGAGTGGGCTGTCACTACGTCACCGGACTAAAGAGGCGGGCGTGAGGCGCCACAGCCTAGAAAAACAAAGTTAAGCGACAGCCTAAGGGCCCCCGAGAGGGGTCGGACGTCGGCTCAGGACGTCGCTGGACAAACAAATCGAACACGCGGGTTCGTGCCTGAAGGGCCTGTCGGAGAGAGGCGCCCAGGTACCGTGGGCTACCGGTACCTGGTGTATCGCGCAGAAGTCCTTACTCTTCGCGCCCGGAGCCGCCGAGCGCGGTGTGTGTCTGGAGTGTTGGGGTTGGAGGGGAGAGGTAGGGGGCGTTCGCAACAGTAATGCGATCATCGGGATCAAAGAGTGAATTTCGCGGTCTGCGCCGGAACCCCCGGGCGTCGATCCGCGGGGTGTAATTGACAGCGCGGGCTATCAATGGGTTGGGGTGTTGGGAGGTAGTTTCGAAGTAGCGTCTAGACGCTTTCTTCATGAAACTAATGATGGAAGGGAGTTCAAGGTCGAGATGGAGATCTGTGACCCTGAGATAGTGAGGGGCGGCGGTTGCATTACGGGCAAACCGGTTTGGGATAATCTGGAGCTTAGCCAGATGGGAGCGCGCAGCGTGTGCGAACACTACGCTGGCGTAAGTGAGAACGGGGCGGATGCAGGCTTTGTAGAGTGTACACTTATTTCTAAGTGACATTCTACGATTCCTGAATATCGGACCGAGCCGGCCTAGGTAGAACGCGGCTTTGTTCCTAACAGCGGTGATGTGAGGTCCAAACGTCATTCTGGAGTCTAGGATGACACCTAGGTATTTGGCCTTCTCGACCCATGGGATGGGTCGGCCGAACAATGAGATGGGGCGCACGGTCCTATGTTGGGAATCGGGTCTCGTAAGACCTTGTGGATCCCGAGAAAAGAACACTGCGGCACTTTTCTCCGGATTCACCTCGATTCGCCAACGTCGGAACCATTCGCCTAGAGCGTTAGCCGCTCTCTGGAGCTATCCGATATGTTGGATTTGGCTCGTTCGGAAGTGTAAAGTGCCGTATCATCGGCAAAGAGGGCTAGCTCCACGAAGGGAGTCTTGGGAACATCGTTGGTGTACAACGTGTATAGCACGGAGTCCTGAGGGACCCCGGCTCGGATAGGGTGCGGCCTCGAGAGAGTGCCGTGGACTCTGACGCGGAGGGAGCGATTTGACAAGTAGTCTCGTAAGATGTGCACGAGACTGTCTGGCACTTCCATTTGGTGTAGCTTATATATTAAGCCATTGTGCCAGACTTTGTCGATCGCTTTCGCGACGTCGAAAAACAGGGCACCGGTATGGCGCCCTGTTTGAAAATTGGAGAGGACGTGCTCCGTGATGCGATGCACTTGGTGGACTGCCGAGTGTTTGGGACGGAACCCGAACTGCTCGTCTATGAGAATGCCTCTAAGTTCAACGAACTTTTTGAGGCGAATGGCTATGATGCGTTCATAGACTTTCTCCAGGCATTTGAGGAGACTAAAGGGCCTGTAAGAGGCGGGGTTCTTCAGGCATTTGCCTGGTTTGGGGATGCCAACTACGTCTGCATCTTTCCAGGAGTCTGGAAATCTGCAGTTCGCGAGAGCGGCGTTGAATATCGCCACGAGAAGGACTATCAGGGGGCCTGGGAGGAGTTTGAGGACCGAGTTCGTGATGCCGTCAGCTCCGGGAGCTTTCCGGCTCCGAAGGTCCCTGATGATCGTTTGGACCTCCTCAACCGTTGTAGGCTCGAGGGGGATGGTGGGAGGTGTCGCGAGGATTCGTTCCACCTCGGAGTCAACCATCTGCACGTGTTCGTCGTCGGTTGGTTCTAGACTAGGAGAGCATTGTCTCTCCAGGCTGTCTGCAAAGCATTCAGCCTTTTCGTCATCATCGAACGCTATCGTACCGTCTGGTCGGGTCAGGGGAGGGCATTGGGTTATTTGGTCGGAACGGAGAGATTTAGCAACTCGCCAGTACGCCGTGTGCGAGGGCTTAATTTCTCCAACAAAGTTGGCCCACGGTTCATCCCTGAACTCTTTGATGTGCTTCTTTACTTGGCGTTGTAAATAGCGCATCCGAGAACGGTTCTGTTCAGTGGGTTTGATGAGCGAAAACGATAGTGATTTAAATATTGAATACCATATGTATTTTAGATTCTTCTTCTTAGTTTAGTTTATTGGCATGAGTTTCTCCCCCGAAAACCAAGTTGGGTGAAATCTTACGCGTAGACATAACCACGCTTAGCTACAGAGCGCGAACATCACTCAGATTCAAATCATTCTTCGTAGATCGATGACGGTTCGGTAGTGCCAAATTGTATGTAAGCAATTTTTATTGATACTTAACTGTGGTATAAAGCTGTTATATGTATAGTGGTTGCGTGAATATTGTGTCTGTACTTGTTAATTGTCAAGTGGACGTCTGTGTTAAAAGTATATTGCAATTGTGAGCAAACGTCAATTTTGAGATTGTTATATGTGTTTATCCAACCCCCAAGTGGCTAAAAATATTTTTAGGAGATTTCGCTCTTACCATAGTGGCGTATGCTTTAAAGGACAAAATCAGCGATAACCGAAAATCTACTCGACTCCAATGTTCACATCCAACGTTTCACTTCTTAGTCTAACGCGTGTAAACTGCACACATTTTTTTAAAGTTTAAGTTAAGTATTTGTATAACTTCATTAGCGCTTATGTTACACAATACTATTAAAATTGATACATAAAAGTAAAGTCTCCGCTATATTAATCACGAAATTGCTTCGATGAAGTACTGGCCGAAATTGCCCGAAGTTGGATGTAGGTGACCATACACTCCTGCAACTTCGCGAGGTGCTCAGTCGCCCCGTGTTCGCGCGCTATGCAACATGAATATTGTTCAAATGGCAGCTGCTGTTGCAATGTGCACACTCACCTATTATAACTACGTGCGTGTTGTTGTAAGAAAAAGTGGAGAAAAAGAATGGCAAATGAGTTGTGTGAAATGCAGGCACATGCACTTACGACGACGTCTAAATGCAGCTTAAGCGAGCCGACTAATGTAATAGGACGTTTGTGTTAGAAAGTCGAGTCCTTTGTCTCGGGCACAAAAACCGACAAAGGTTGCACGAAGCGCACCGAAGTGCCTCTCTACACTCTGTTATTCACTAAATTTCGATCATCTCGCGAGTAGTGTTTTTTTTGAGTAGGTTTAATGATTTATAATGAAAGTTATAAATGATAAAAATAACAACAACGTCATTTAAAAACCGGAGAAAAGAGCCCGGTGGAAAATGCGTCAATCGTGAACTGAGGACCGAATGCCAAACCTAATGTTAAGAAGATGCTTAGATTTTTGCTTCTGACAGGTCAATCTGACGGACGTAGTCCAACTCCAAAATGTAAATTGATTTCCTGCATCTTTTACTATATTTAAATCATTTTATTTAAAATTCACTATAAAGTTATAGTGTTAAGTGATTAGTGATTCAACAATGGATGAAGATAAATTTGCATTGGTTGAAAAAATAATTTTAGACGTCAATAATGTTATGGAAAAAAATGCTGAGTTGTAAATATTTACGCGTATTTGGCATGATTTCAATTGATTTGTTTTTAAAAGTGGTCTGCATTATTAAGGTAAACTTAATTTTTCAGACGTACATTCGACGTAGTTCCTGCAGACACGAATTTTCAAAATAAGTCGCCTGTCCTACATTTGGAGAACTGTCTTGGATTGGAGTCATGGTGTGTCAAGCATGTATACATGTATTGTTATTCTGAAATCATGGATAAGTATTTTGCAAAACCTAAACGAAAAGCGCTTAGATTAACTACAGTGAACTCCGAGAGACTGTCTAGGTTACTCAATATAACATTATTACTTAATCCAGACTTAAGTTCATTTTGGAATAAGAGGCGGGCAATGGCACTGAAATGCTGTCTGAATAAGATTAAGGAACTTTGGTTTACGAAATTAGTGCTATCAAGAAAACCAAAAAGTAATGATGCCTTTGCATATAGAAGGTGGATTTTGGAGGGTATATTAAAAGGTGGGTAGCATTTTACTATAATAATAATTATGTATGTTGGTTTATTAGCATTGTATGACATAATTAAAATATACTAAAACTTACAGATGAATCTCATCAGGTCAACCACCTTCAAAGACTAGCAAATGAAGAACTCTCAGTTTGTGAGTTAACAGCAGACAGCAGTCCAAATAACTATCATAGCTGGAATCATCGTATATGGATATTGAAAATGCTGAAGGCAGTGAATGGATTTGATCTCTATTCGCAATACATCAAAGAGTATGAATTCTCTGAAAGATGGACAGCAAAACATGTGTCAGATTATAGTTGTTTCCATTACAGGCAGTTTTGCATCAGTAATGTTTTTACTATTGATAATGGTAGCTGGCAGACCTTAGCAGATGCTGTCAACACCAATCTAAGAAGAGAATTTGTTCAAGTGCTAGCTGTGAACTTCCCAAATGACGTTACAATTGATGCTTCACAAGATGATTTGTTATCATATTCCGAAGATAATTTAGTCAAACTCCTGTTATGTCACTCCTCAAATAATTGTAATTGTACAGTTGACAAAGTTTTAGTAGACAGAAAATTAGAAGTTATGTTTCATGAATTAATCCTTAATGATGAATTGCTAAGATTTTATAAGCATCACGAGACACTCTGGTATCACAGACGGTTTATAATTCATGAAATAATTGGTATTATGTACGACTACTTTGGTGTGTCTAGACAAAATGGCGCACTAGTCAGAATTTCATGTAGGAAGTGCAATGTTGATGGTTTACAACAAAAACAGGCTAAAATGATTAGGTATGATAGTAACCGGATTTATTCTAGTATACTTTTCAATGTTCTGGTGTGCCATGAAAAGAAATTTATCGAAGAAAGGCGAAATGACGATGACAATTATGCTGACAGACATGAGAAATATTTGAAGTTTGTGGAAGGTCTGAACAATGTATTGTAAAGATTTTTAAAAATACAAGTACCTAAACACAATGACTCAATATACTAAATGTATTTGACAATGCTCTATATGTAAGACTATATACTTGTATTAATATTAATTTATGTTTGCAAGACTATTTTCTAAATAAGATTATCCTATGTCAATATTTTTAGCAATAAGTCAGCTAGTTATCCCTTAAAAAGGTTTTTGATGAATAAAATTATATAATACTTGATAAACTGAAAATCTGTGATCTTGTATGCAGGAATTGTGAGCATTTTACAATCAATATTATTGTTTATTTTAATCCATAATCAATAAAGTGTTTTATATCTTATTTATGGCTAGATGGAGTTTGTGAAATGAGTAGCGTAATATGTTATCCATAATTTGATAAAGTTAAATATTTGCTCTCCTCCATACAGGTTGGGTACTACTTATGTTACTTCATACTTACAACATATTACAGACTAAGTATAGTGTATTCACGCCAGGTCCCTTGCGGGGTAGGCAGAGAGAACCTATATATATATATATATACCTAGTCGAGTCATAAGTTCTGTCAAAATATTTATTATTTTAATTTTGGAATAGTGGCCATAAATACTTTGACAAATTTTTAAAATTGAATGTTCCCGCTTGCAGAAATAATTAAATTCATTTTCAAATACGGAGTGGTCGAAGAAGGAAGGCTGTGTTTACGTGCCAAAACAGATTTTCAACATTCTACAAAAATTTTAAATATTTGCCGCACATTATTTATCGCACTATCAAACCATATACTAAAGATTCAAGCTTCGAAGATCGTAAGAGGAGCGGCTGTCCTCGCACAGTTAGGACACCAGCGGTCATCAAAGCAGTGAAGGCCCGTATCCAAAGAAATCCCATGCGAAAAACAAAAAAATCTTAGCTCTTCAAATGGGATTTAGCAGAACCACTGTCAAAAGTGTGTTAACTGAAGACCTGGGACTACGAGCATATCGTAAAAAAAGCGGTCATTTTTTGAACGAGCGTTTGAAAAAAAATTAAACGGGAAAAAATACCGCGAAATTTTGTTTTCGGATGAAAGTTTTTACCGCCGAAGAAAGTTACAACAAACAAAATGATAAGGTGTATGCCCACAGTTGTGAAGAAGCGAGCGCGCTCATTCCGAGGGTCCAGCGAGTGCATTATCCTTCATCAATCATGGAGTCTCATATTCAGGCTTGACGCCTTGAGGCCCGTTATATACTTCTTGCCGTAACGCGCATGGCGGAATTCTGCCACGCGGGCCTCAGCGGGTTAACTGAGGTATTCTTTTTGTGAAAAAGGTGTGAAAACCAGTGCCGTGGTTTACCAAAATACCGTCCTAATAAACATAGTAAAACCTCTGTCTCATACAATGTTCATAAACACTGGATATTCCAAATGGACTGAACCAGCTCATAAGGCACGAAGCACTCAAAACTGGTTAACCGCCTGTGGAATTGACTTCATCGCGCATGAAGACTAGCCCTCTTCTAGTCCAGATTTAAACCCACTAGACTACAAGATATTGCAAAATTTGTAGGAGAAAGTTTGCGCTAAACCTCATCAGAGTTTGGAGTCTCTCCGAGCATCTCCGGTTAAAGCAGCGGCAGAAATAGATATAAATGTGGTGCATGCTGCGATCGATGACTGGCCGCGTCGATTAAGGCCATGTATTCAAAATAGAGGAGGGCATTTCGAATAATGTAAATAAAATTTTATTGTATATTTAATTACCTTTCATTTCATATATAACTTTTACATAACTATCAAAAAGTATCATTAATTACATCAAAAGTTTTTGACAGAACTTATGACCTGGATATGTATATATAAACAATGTATACAAAAACAGCCCTGTCCTCTGTTATGGTGGTGGTGTGCAATTTTTCCGGTATACCAATAAATCTGTGGTAGAATGAAATGGTCAAACACAAAAACAATTTGGTTTACATAGTATGATTTAAAACTTCATCTAGTCAAATATTTTAATGTCAGACAAGTAAATATGCACACAAGTGCATGATTGCTTTTACATTTGTGATATTTTAAGGAGTGTAATTCCTAAGTATTTTTACCCTATCTCCAATTTATATTGTTTATGAAGGAGCGAAAATCTTAGAGAATAGCTGTTTATGATAGCAAGTGTAAATTTGAGTGGTAAGTCTTGGATTTTAATACCATTTACCACGGGGGTGATATTAATTCGAATATAAGAATAAGAAAAAGTTAAGTGGGATTTGGACCTCAAACAAGTGTTCCGTGCCAACAAGAAGTGTTAAGTATCTTAAACTATAAAGCAGCACCATAGCTCACTAACAGACATCCCCAGCATAAACCACCGGAGCTAGAAATATAAAATGTGGTAAAATGTTCTTTTTGTAGGTATCCTGAGGAGCCCTATGAAGGACCCTTAACTTATGGAATTTACAAGTTCCAAATTTTTGGCCCACAGGACATCCGAACTAGAGGCCTATATATCCTCTCAGGATCCTCTTAGGATCGTCGCTTTTATTCTTACGGACATAGCTCTTCTCGCATTTCTCAACCGGGTACACTGGGGTCAACTGTATAGTTATACTGTAACTATATTTTGTAAATCTATAATATAACGTGTGTCGGCTATGTACCCTGGACACCAACTGAACGTAAAAATGTATTATGCATAGTTTATATGAAAATGTCGAACACCTCCAATTAAGCTTATAGGCACCAGCGTTCTTACGTAGCTGTGCGTCATCGTGGGGAAAAGTTCTTAATCTTATTAAGAAATTGAAATGCTGCGCCTTCAATCTTCATATTGTATATTACCTTCGAGTCTATGTATGTATATTGATTGATATGGAACGCGTTTGATGGAACTCTCCTTTAGAGACACACATTCCGTTTAAGCTACGAGGATATAATAGGAAATGAGAAAATTAGCAGTAGGGTAGTTGATATTTTTGAAACAAATTTCATGAAGTAACGTTGGCGTTTCTTACCGCGTGTCCTATGATGTAGATTCATTCATAAAAAGTGGAACATGAGCAAAAGATGACGGCGATGAAATTCGCACCTTCCAATGGTAAGAAGTGTCGCTTCTGCCATGGGTTCTTTTATTTAGTCTGCGTAGGCTGGTTCTAGCTATGACATGAAATACTAGCGTATTATATATATATATATATGATGTGTTTTAAATTTGTAATATATGGAAACATATTGTGTAACCAATACTTTCTTTATACAACGTCGGGAGGCATACAAGCATACGGCCCACCTAAATGTAAAGCAGTTAGTGTAGCTTATTAATGCTTGAAATATATTAAGTATCATTTGCACGATGTCTCTTCTGCGGGTTACACAGCAACTACTTAGAAGTTTACTGGTGACCTCACTCACCAAGGAACACAAAAACCCTCTAGGGAGTTATTTGGCTGCAGTTTTCTGTGAGGTGGAGGTACTTTCAATACGGGCTGCTTTGATGCGCGCTACCTCACTTAAAATATCCAGAGCAAGATAAACATATTCATGCATGTGTGGGAATCGAACCCACGAGCGACTGGGCCACCGAGCTCGTCAAATATAGATACTCTTTCAAATATATTACATAAATCTATGTTAGAGTCTGTGTAAAATTACAAGATATCAACAGACCTTCGTTAATAAAAATATCTTCTAATTATGTTCTTTAATAGCTTTGCTTCGTATTACTTCATTTTCACTCTATATATTTTATTATTACGTTTTTGACTCATCCTACCTTATTAATACTTGATAGTTAATTCTCTCTTTTTAACTTATTAGAATCATAACCTGTCATTTTTTGCCTAAAAAGTTGTCATAATAAAACTTTCAATATGCGTTAATAGTCTTTTCCATTTTCTTATGCATGATTTAGGTACAATAAGACGTAACTAGATGTTACCAAAAAAATGCAAACTCTACGTACAGTAAACCGAGCGCGCGCTGTATCTACGGTATAACTAATAGCACATGAAGTCACCCTTTAATATTTTGTACCGATCTTATGCCGCACGCAGTTGTTGTAGGCTTGATATGCTCCTGGCTATTAACTGATAAATAATTTAGCGAAATGGTGCGAGGCGCGGTAAGGTTGTGTGTGTTTTCGGTAAAAAAGCTCTTGTAGTTTTAGTTGCTGTCTGTTTTCGTATACTGAGCTTCTTAAATATTTTTTTAATTACTGTAACGAATACACTGTTTTCGGTAGACAGAGTGAAATTGTTGTAACTGTCCAAACTTTGAGGGAAGACAGTGTCCATTAAAGCAACTATGGGAGTAAGTTCGAAATAGCTAAGAAGGGATTCACTATATGTATTTAAAAAGCCGACTCGCGTACCGAGGGTCCCGTAAAAAATATTTTCTCAAATTATATTCGCAAAAAAAAAATATTTTAACTACAAATTTACGCTTTTTACTTTTTTTATTTTATTCCTGTACTTGTGCTACATGACATTGCTTCGTACCAAATTTCATGATTCTAGGTCAACGGGAAGTATCCTATGGTTTTGATTCCCTTGCGAGTGTCAAAATATGCCTATAAACGAGTCATAAACAGCCGTATCTTTTGATTACTTTGATTTAAATGTTTACTTTTTTCGCTGCTGGAAGGTATTGCAGACCTGAGTATTTGATATTAATTTCAGCTTGATATCTCCACCCGCTCCTAAGAAAAAGACGTGCAGACAGACAGACGGACAACAAAGTGATCCTATAAGGCTTCCGTTTTTCCTTTTGACGTACGGAACCCTAAAAATTACAGTTTTATATTATTAATATTATTATAGAGTGTAATGAAAGTAGGAAGATCAAATTTTTTGTCAATTTTTGAATTTAGGTACTCTCATAATAAAACTTGTAATTATGGGTACTGCTGTGCTTTAAAATTTGGACAGTGATTACAATTTTAACCAGTACATAGGTATACTAAAAGTACCGTGGTCTGAACAACCTGGGATATCGATATACCTGACCGTACAAAAATATGCGGGAGACCCGGAAATAAATAAAACTAACGTGCCAGGGCGCATCAAATAATTAATCAAACTTATAAACAACAAGGCCCTGCCAAATAAGTTATTTTTTTTTATAAATATCTTATATTCGAGATTTTATTTTCTGTAATATTTGCGAAAATAGTCAAATCGGCGTTATTTTATTCCGAGTTTTAAACACATTAATATCTATCTGCTAGACGTACAGCAAACTAGTTCTTGTATAGTTTTGTTTTGTTTGTTTTATTATTGTTGTAATCGTTTGAATAAAAGACATTTTATATTGTAATTTATTAGTGTATTCTTGTTTCATTGTAATATCCTCTTGACCCCGAAAAGATCTAAATTTACTAGGTACCATATAAAATGTACTTACTCACTATGTGGATCACAAAATTCAGATATTTGGCAAAATGTATACAAGCTGAACCTCAGCAAATAGTAAATATCTGTGGATGAAATTTTAATATCAAAAAATTGTTCCGAATTTGTCATATTTTACAAAAAATCAACATGCTACAAGGTAAATCCAGGAATCTATGATAGTTTCTTTGGATCACTCAATCCTGATGCATTTAGATTGAGTGATTCTAGAAATACGGCATTAGGTTTACGAAATACATAATATTTTTTTTTCACGTAAAGGTAATTTTCGAATATATACGTATATGTACAAATTAAAATCACACCACAAATGTTTATAGTTAAAAGTTATGAGCTATTAAATATTTTAAGATTTGCTGAGCTGACTGATCCTTGTAAAAGCACGTAGGTAACTCTAACTACCCCTTTGCATACTGTATACACAAACTACGTTGAAAATTTGTACAACATTGTGATTAAAATTTGGCACATAGTAATTCATTTGTACCTCAATTTATTCACAAGATTTTCGTTTTGTATTTTTAATTAAATAATGAAGTGTTGTTGTAGGGTAGATATAAATTTCGGCTTTCGACGGTCAATTTTTCTTTTACCGCCATTTAGACTACTTTTTATATTATAGCTTAAATATCGCAGACTGCTAAGTTAACAAAATTAGAAATAATGATAATTGATGATTAAGTAACCGCAAAAAGATCCTTATGCATAACTATTCTAACTTGATGTGACAATTCTAGCAGTCATGCATGCGTTTTTACTTTTATAGTTAAGACTAGTGACCTGACCCGGCTTCACACGGGTATATGTAGATATGCAATTTGATCTAACCTGCTTTGCGTGCTTCCGCCACCAATTAGTTCATGCGGCCTAGCGCCGGCCGGCACCCACCCACTACTGTTAGTAGGTACTTGGTACATGCCGACGCTGCCATGGCTGCTCCGGTAGTCTCTGCCTCGGCTGCTGCGGTCGTCCGTCATCTGGAACAGAATCCGCATGCCCCCACCACCACCGTCGCTGCCACGACTGGCCTGGTCGTCGCTGCGACACGTGTTTCGCCTCTCCACGAGGCATCATCAGGCGTTGTAGACGTTAATCGTAAGAATAACATGCTACAAGTGACAAATCCATCGCAGTGCCGTCCCTTATATTGAATTGAGGGTGGGGGTGGATGGTGTGAGCGAAAAGATATTTAATAGTGGGGAATGGTTTACGTCAGTCTGTTTGTTCATGAGAGTAATTTTAGAATTTTTAAGTTTTTTGTTTAAGTGTGACCTTTCTGGGCGATTGTGTGTCACACTTCGCCGAGCATCTTATAGACAAAGGACATAACTTATCCCCCACTAATACATATCAAATTTTACACACCATAGACAAAGGTTTAAAACTAAATATTAGGGAACAGTTAGAAATTAATAAACATAAAAATTCTAAAATTACTCTCATGAACAAACAGACTGACGTAAACCATTCCCCACTATTAAATATCTTTTCGCTCACACCATCCACCCCCACCCTCAATTCAATATAAGGGACGGCACTGCGATGGATTTGTCACTTGTAGCATGTTATTCTTACGATTAACGTCTACAACGCCTGATGATGCCTCGTGGAGAGGCGAAACACGTGTCGCAGCGACGACCAGGCCAGTCGTGGCAGCGACGGTGGTGGTGGGGGCATGCGGATTCTGTTCCAGATGACGGACGACCGCAGCAGCCGAGGCAGAGACTACCGGAGCAGCCATGGCAGCGTCGGCATGTACCAAGTACTAACAGTAGTGGGTGGGTGCCGGCCGGCGCTAGGCCGCATGAACTAATTGGTGGCGGAAGCACGCAAAGCAGGTTAGATCAAATTGCATATAGATTTGACTTTCGCAAAGTAACGCCTGAATCTATTAACTATATGTAGATACTAATACTAATTTGTTTTCAGTGTTAAGTGATTTTAAATGCACATCGTATCTAACGTATTTAATTGGATAAGGAATAATAATGTATTGTTTAAAATAGTATTGATTGAAATAGCTCCGTAAATAACGCAATTTTCTTTTTTGTAGTATGTAAAACAAAAAAAAAAGCAACATTTCCGTAGGGCAGAGGTTCACAGACTTTTTTCTTACAGACCACTTTCTTACATTTCTACCATATTTCCAAAACTCGACAAAAAATGAATGTGAAGATTAGATTTAACTATGGAAATTTGCGTTACGGCTGAGTTCCAAACACGAATTAATAGTTTTCGAAAAAAAAAGTGAGAATTGATTGGTTATTTAATTAATTGATTGTGCTGTAGATGTCAAAAAGTAAAGTTGGCCAATCAAAAAAGTGATTCCATCCAACTTTACTTTTTTGACATCTACTCACAACAGAAGGAACCAATTCACTCTCACTCATTTTATTTAGAAAACTCCCCCATCCCCATTCGGAGTGTAATTAGACTATTAATTATCATTGTTATCATATTACCTTGTAAAATGACAACAGTCCTGATATAAATAAAAATTAATAACGTAACGTAACTTCTACGATGACAATCACAAAATAGTCATAATTTTAATTGGAGAGATGTACTTGTTGGATTGACAGCAAATTATCAATTTTTTTGGCTTCAGTTTTGTTAGGAATAATCTCCCCGTTCCGTGATATTCAATATGCTCCTTTTTTTTGTTAAAAGTTTTTTTTAAAAAGATATGACGAGGGAAACGCTATCAAAAGCTTTCTCGCAATTCCCCACAGTCCAAGTAAATTCTCGGGTATTTCTGCCTGCAGCCAAAATGTTTAATACTCTCTTTTAAGTTTCACCTTTAACTCGTCATTAGTGCTAAGCTCGAGTAGCTCCTTTTGTAATATCACAGTCTCCATTTCCGTTTCATCAAATGGATTTATATCCATGGTGATATTTCCATCGTCAGAATATCTTCAAATCTGATTTTGAAGTCATCATGCAGTGCAATTAAATGTTGAACGTATGTCTGAATATCCTCATCAAGGCATTCCACCTGTAGCAAGTTTGAAATCTGGGAAAATTCGCGCCGACTAATATTTTGCTTCATAAATTTCAATTTTCCAAGAAAAGCTGAAATTACACCCTTTGTTTTTATTAAATTGAGGCTGTTCCCTTGTAATTGTAAGTTAATGTCATAAAATTTATTGAATAAATCTATCAAATACGCGATGTCTGCTTTCAAATTCATCAGGTTTTCTTTTAAATCTGGATCTTTACTTTCCAGAAACTCTAAAACTGATTCAAAAAGTGAGTAAAATCTTGTTAAACATGCACCTTTCGACAACCAGCGTACTTCAGTATGTAAGAGCAATCGTTTAAAGTCTTCATCATTTCATCGTAAAGTTGTGCAAATAAACGCTTATTCAACGCATTGCTTCTTATTTTGTTAACTGCATTAATCACAAATTGAAGCCATTGGCGTAATCTATCACTCAATTTTTTCGCTACTAGTTGTTGTCGGTGGATGACACAGTGAATTGCAGTTACCTTTGCTATAATTCTTTTAAAGAATAGATACATTAAATGTTTTAGAGACAATGATTCAAACCACAATCATTATAAATTACAGGTCGCGCAATTACCATCGATTGTGCTTGTAACGTAACACACATTTTTGAGTCAATTCTACTAAATTGCTTTTCAAGTGCAGTTTCGACAAAAACCTGCTTAACAGAATCTTGCACGGCACCTGAAATAATTAGAAATATTATATATTCTTGCCATTGAATATAAATATAATTACTGTATTTGGTATTCACGCTCTAGAAGATGCAATTTCTTGTAGCGATGAAAAGGGAACTTGTTTTTCCTGTAATGATACTACTACCTATAATTACGAACTTTTAAATATTATTTCAATGGACTTAAATGGATCAGAAGAAGTAAATATACTCGTACTTGACGTGCCTGAAATGATTTTGATAAAAAATAGCTGCTACAGATAGTAATCTACGAGTAGTTAATAAAGGTATAGAAATCATTCCTGCTATGCATCCTGGCAGAATCGGATATCATCGAGCCCACGGCTATATAAATGGGTGCATGGTTTGCTATGACGATAACATGTAAAAAACTTACAATAGTAAATATGGATCACTTATTTTTTTATATGTATGTACTTACATACGTAATTTGCGATTTTGAATTTAAATAAAAAAGACAACCATTTATGTATAGACTTTAATTTTACTACTACTACTGTACTTTGACAATAAAATAAAAAACGAAAATCTCGAGAATGAATGAAATGACGTAAACAAATGAATTATGTGCCAAATTTCAATCACAATGTTCTAAAAATTTAAAAAGCTATATTGCTGTTTTAACTATAAATATTTGTGATGTGATTTTAATTTGTATAAATATATTCGAAACTTACCTTTATGTTGAAAGAAAAAATGTAATTCGTAAACCTAATGCCGTAATTCTATTTACTTATGATATTTGTAATTATCGCTTGCTAGGCGGTGAAGGAAAATATCGCGAGGAATCTCGCACGCCTACGAAATTATATTTCGAAAGACATGTGACCTAACCTAAGAAAGGTCTGGTTTTTCCTCGAGTTGTGGACGTCTGTGGGCAGGCGTTCCATATTAAAATCAGTATCTTTGCCAAATCCTCAGTCTTAGATAGCGGATTCCGCCAATTCTAAAGAAAAAGAAACGGGAATAACGCTAAGAAGAAGAATGTTTTTTCATCACTGTAACTAATGCTTGCATTATAATGGTGTGGTTATTAAGAAATATTGTTCAAGTCACGACAATTAGGTCTATTTAGCACCTTATGTAATTCCCTAAACTTATGTAAATCACAAAATTACTATACCGCTATAGTATAATAAATTTATGGTGTAAATGTATCCATAAGAAATATGCTGCTGGAATTGTAGCGCTAATTGTACCTACTATTCATATCATTTCAAGGTTTATGAATAAATACATGGTTATACATTGCCACAGAGCACGTTCAAATCTAGACTTTTCGTAAATTTGCGCATCCAAATAGGTTTCAGGAAGGTTGGTATGATTTCTATAATGAAGGCATTTCTGCTATTACATCCAGACTATGTATATGAACCTTTATATACCCACCAAATAACTCCAGTTTTATTAACTTTTAACAAAGGGCTACTAGCAGCTACGACTGCTGCTACGAAACAAAAATGCTTCGTAGCACTTTGCTACGCATCGCTACATGATACAATGAAAAACCTATTTTTACGAGCTATCATCATCAACCTGTATCCATAATATATCTATATAGATATTACGTAGTGCTTTTCACATCATATGTTCAGGTACACTTTTATTTCGTTATCTTCGGTTCATCTAGTGAAATAATTTAAAATTTTAAGACATTGGACATTAAAAAAGCACAGAGGATCATTAGGAAATGTTAATATTTATTTTTCTTGTTCTCGTATTTTTAAGACAGTGCTTTCACTATCGTTAATACATCTGGGTGTGTCCCCAGATTTAATTAAATTTTGTGAACTGAATTTATTTTTAAAGTCAGGCAAAAGCATGAACTGCGGTATTACAGATCCATATCTATTTTGCCAGTCAAAAACTAGAAACAGTAATGAAAAAAAAAATTAATCAATTAAAACTCAATTTTAAAACCAATGATCTTTTATGTTGCATCAGGTTTTACAATAGATATAGCTACACGTGCAGGAGTAACATTCGTTAAGTAAGTTCTTAAAGCACAGGAAAGATCGCACTATATTGTTAGGGTCTTCTATGATTTCCCAAAATCTTTTGATTATTTCAATCATCGGATAGTATTATTGGTGCCCCAGAGTTCTTTTTGGGTTACTTGATCTGGATTACATGGTGCAAAACATCGGTGCATATACTCGTAGTACTATTTGCCCATGTGCATATTTACTATTTATAAATGTTTTTTTATACAATGTCGGGAAGCATACAAGCATACGGCCCACCTAATGTAAAGCGGCAAACGGTAGCTTATGAACACTGGCAATACATCACTCACACGATGCCACCTCTG
The DNA here is from genome assembly GCA_947507595.1 of Pyralis farinalis. NCBI lineage: Eukaryota > Metazoa > Arthropoda > Insecta > Lepidoptera > Pyralidae > Pyralis > Pyralis farinalis. The sequence continues at coordinate 23,108,106 of OX382274.1, forward strand.
CTGATACCACAGCAACTCCTTAGGAGTTTACTGGTGATCTTACTCACCCGCAGGAACACAACAACATTCTAGTGAGTTGTTTTCTGTGAGGTGGAGGTACTTCACTAGACGGGCTGCTTTGATGCACCCTACCTCTCTTAAAATTTATGATGGTATCAATCTCTATGATGATATCTTTTTAAGTTTTTATGATGTTGCCGGCTTAAAAGTATTGACAAGGTATTCGATGTGCCATTCTAAACTGGTCAGATGTAATATAATATTTGATTAAACTCAATAAAAACCAAATAAATCAACTATAGTCTAAATGTAGCTTCTGTCAACAAGAAGTTTTCATTGACAATATTAAAACAGATATTTTTAAGGAGACTAATAATGTGTGTAATTCGAAGATGTATTTTATCATCGTATAATAAATTTCCTGTAACATTTATACACTTTTCTGACAATAGCGTTTGTAAAGGGCTGCACGAAAATTTGTTTTTGTCAGATGATATCAAGTGGGCGAAAATATCAAACGACTGTCCTTGATGCACGTATTTATTGCACTGAAGTTAAAACGATATATGCAACAGTATTGAAATTGCGTGTGTCAGCATAAACATTAAAACTAACAATGTACGATACTCGTACATATTGGTAACTCACAGAAAAGCATCTCACTGAATATAAAATGTAAACATGTCAACAAAACATGAATTAATGCAAAATAAGTAAAGTACAAAACATATTCTTGCACAACAAAAGTGTAATACTCGTATTATTAATCGACTACCTCACTATTAATGGTTTGTTATAGTTGCTTATCTGTCGTCTTAAGTTGCATATGCACTCACTAATTGCTAATGAATATATAGGATGATTCAACGGACACCGTAATTCTTGTTTAGTTAAGTAAATGTAAGATTGAACATCATTTTCTGTCATTGGGATTGCAGCATCCTTTTTTATGTCAATGATGAGATAGTCCGACTCCGGTGAGGCGTCGACGTAACCGTATTGAAACCAACTTTCTTGGGGATACCAATTATGTTGTCCAATTCAAAGCGATAATACATAATAATTCAATGCCTCCACCTGGCAAATTAAATCAGTACTGTATGGCTACTTTAACATATTAAGTCTGCGTCTATAGGTTCGTAGCATTTCGTAGCTTAGTGCTACGAAACGCATAAGCCGTTAGTAAAACTGCAGTTCTTACGGCGTTTATTATTAATATAGTGCTATTTATATTGCTAACGTTTTAATAATTTACCATTATCTTTAAAGCCAAAGCTTAACTCGACTGCCCATGTTGCACCCTGCCGGTCAGCAAAGGGGGTGCAGGACGAGTGGGGAAGTTGTTGCGGTGCGAACCTACACTTGCATATTGATGCGAATTTTGGTGCTACCAGCGTCATCTGTTAACCCGTAAATACATTAAATCGTTTGCATTCAGTCTAGCTAAGTGCCGAATTCTAGTCGCTTCTAGTTAATTTAATTCTTTGGTTTTTAAACTAATATGATTGTTCTTGTTCTTAAAGCAGTTAAATTCTGCGTTCTCAATGTTTGTTTATTTTCTTTGTTTTCTACAAATATCCTTTATTATAGAAAATTGTGGGACGGAATTTAAGAAGAAGATTGATTCATCTTAATGGCAACACGTAGCCGTCAACTAATAGATTTGGTTTGACAGATAGATTTCGGCTTGGCGTAGAGGCCATGTTTTTTGTGAATGTGGAACATGTGAGCTTTTTTTCTTTGAATCGTAGTGTACTCGGCCATCTAGTGCGGCTTTTGAACTAGTGAGATGGCGCGGGATTTTAACCCTTAAGATTGGGTGCTGTGGGTCGGGGTTTTCAATCGAGAGGCATGGCGTCGTCGCGTCGCCTACGAAATTGTTTACGAAATGGTTTTACTTTGAACTCGCTATGCCGAACTAAGATTCGGTCGCAATTCTCAGGCCGCAAGTCTAGTTCGCAGGCCGCAATATATTCGCAGACTGCAACCCGTAGTGCGTTGTACCTGGTCGTCTAGTTGCTCGCTGCGGGCCCATGGCTTGTGTCGCTGTGCCCAGTCTTGAATGAGAGGTGCAACGCTGGATTCTTTTGTTATCATATCCGATGTCCCGCTTACAATAAAGTGTTGATTGTTCTAGGTGATGAATGTTTTGACCCGGTAATGCACTCAAAAGTTAACTGGATCTGTACAAGCGTATTTATATAGCCCTAATGCAGTAGGTGAATTTAGGTGTATGTGTGATCTGGCTTAGAGCATGGTAGTCTGGACTGGATGAATGTGTGGGTATGTATTGTCCATATGAGGGGAGATTTGTTTCTTCTTTGTTACATTTAGGTGTGCCATGTGCAATATAGATATGTGAGGGTTGGTTTATGTTTCCTGTTGATTGTGTCGAGTATAAATAATAAATACATGAATATAGTCTCTTTATATAAGATTGTACATTGCTTTGTTTTACCTTCCTAATAGAATTGAGTTACATCAGGTGGCGGTCTTTCTTTCTTTTATCTATTGTTTTTGAAGCAGACTAATTATTGAATTTCCTGGTTTTTGGCCTGCAAAACTACTCGAACTCACGCAGACTAGCCGCTGATCGCCTTACCTAGAGTTTCTCACGCTCTCTGCTCTGCCGTCACCACACATAATTGTTATAAAGTAGCTCCAACTTGCTGAAGACAGCAGCAATTGATAGTCACCTGGAGGGTAGTTATGTAAATGCCAGTGACTTCACTCACTAAATAGCACTAAAGGAGTTGCTGGACAGTGACATTCGCAATGCGCGAGCAATATTTCTTCTGTTTCTTGATATAGACTACGGTGATTGCTTCAAATCAAGGGAGCCACATGTTTTTTATTATAACGTTAAGGTAGCAAATAAGGGCACGGTTTGTCTGATGGCGAGTAGTTACTATAGCCCAAAGGCGTGCATAATATTAGGGCTATCATTGTGTTAACGACGTTATAAAAAAAATCTCACTGACTTGAAGATTGTCGTGTCGTGCTTCAATCTATTTATTAAAACTAGGCAGAAAGTGCTTCGATGAACAAAACATGATATATTCAGATATACGTTTCATTTAGCCGAAGTCAAATTTACAGGAAATTTGGTTCTTGCACGGTCTGTTGCTAATGGTGAATAATCACAAAGATGACCACAACAGATCCAGCATCCATCCAGCAGATCAGATCAGTCATGGCAGGGACGGCATACGGTAGTGTGGTGAATGGCTATCTGGTACTGGAAACACACAATATAGTATGCATATGAAATGCCTGTAAATAGTTATTAGACCCAAAATAAATTAAATTAAGTATTACAAAATTAATGAATAAAACAAAACTACGGCAATAATTAACATACGTATGTTAGAAAAACGAGCTAGAGCGGTTGCCGTAAACGATAATTCACAGAAGAAGTACTAAGCTACGGAAAGCGTACCTTAGTTATTCTTCTAAGGCGGGCACTCTCCGGGACCAAATAGGACACTCATAAGTAGCAGACTGTTGGCGGGCAACATGGCGCCGAAAATCGAATCTTCATTTTTGTTAACAATATGATAACATTAACACATTAACTACGGGGGTTCCTTGGGCTACTACGAGAGAATCAGGTCCCAAGGAAGCCGAAAACTAATTGGTGCGTTAAAGTTAAGAGGAAATTAAAAGAGTGATATAAAAAACATACAATAGTCGTACATACCATAATTAACATATATTATCTTGTTTGTCAAAATCGTACTCTTATGTCTTCTCTAGCTTATAAGTTTACGGAAGATGTCCAATATGATTTTCAAGGAGAGGAGGAATAAATATGCTTGGTACATCAAGTCTAACAAAAAGCATATGAGCAAGCAAATTTCTTTGTTCCCTAGGTTCCGCTTTGTTCCATTTTGCTATTCATGGCTTCGTTAGTAGGTTAAGTAATATTATGATTTTCAAAATAAAAATGGTCTACATTGTAAATATTTATGTATGTATTCTTTATTGCTAGTATGTACGTAGTTGTAAAACTATTTTTAGTTTTTATACCATTTGACATTCAGCAAAATACATTTAAATATTGGTATGATTAATCAATCTTTAAATTACGTTCTTAATACATACTGTATACTTGTATGCAATCATAGGTAGGCACAAGGTAGACGTCACTCGACAGTGTAGCCTGACAATTAAAAATCTTGTGAAGGTGTGTTCGGACAGATGCATATGTGCATAAAATACTATTAGCAGCTGAGTACATAACAGGTGCATACGCATTACGCATCGGCTCCGGCCCGACTTGTATTGGATGTGGGTCAGGAGGTTCCCCCTTCTTTAATCCTCACTAGTAACGAAACGTTTCATATCTTTTTGAGCTACTTTACAAAACACCTTTAAATGTATTGACGTAAAGTAGAGTTTTCTTCGTGTTTGGTTTGGATGGAATGACATTACGCGATTCTTGTAGTGTTGTGACGTCACGACAGTCGCGCGTTCGCGGGCTCGTTTCGATCGATATTACACCGCAGTTTCGGGAGTAGTCGTTTAGAGTCGGGCTCCGAAAAGCGATGCCTCCACCACGTGGTGTTACGCAATGGATGGTACAACTCATTGACAAAGATTATTTGTGTAACGAAGCCATGCTGTGTGGAAGCGAACCACAAACATGACACGCTTCACATTAATGCAGATAGCTCAATATACGTATCTGTAAAATGTTTTTTCGTCGTATAAACACTGCCTTTTGAAGTATACTTTTAAGTAAACAATTGGTTTTAAGACAAGGACACGTAAAAGATGAAGTAATATATGGATTCAAATAACCTTGTAAACATTTCTATACGTTCACAAATATCATAATCAAAAATATTAATTATAAATAAGTAAATCTACCAATCATAATATATCAGAGCTATGAATATTAAAAAAGCGGGTTATGTGTGTAAGGATTTTACATGAAGATATAATATATATCACATTGTTCCGTTTAATTGTTTGTTAATACAGCCGTTTATACAATAGATTATGTACCACATTTCAGCGACAAAAAATTAGATCTGTCTACGGTTGGATATTCTGCATGTTAGATATTCGACTACTCTATTGTTGCATTAAGTAGCAATAATTACTTTAATATCAAAGGACATCCATAGATTCGAATTCCTTACAAGATAGAATATTTATCTACATCAACGTGTCTGTAGACTAACGTGGTTTAGGATGTTTTCTGTGTATTTAAAAATGAATTTATAAAAAACCTAAAAGGAAAATTATGTTTATCAGTTACCTAATATCTACAGTACATGCTGAAATATTAGCCCAAATGATATTGTTGTATAATATTTTCAGATTACTATGAAATATATGTTATATAGAAATCTAAGAGTATTGTTCCACGTTCTGGCAGTGAAAGAGTACATTTGCTAGAATGTTACGAAAATATTCAAAGACTTTGGCAATAAAGCGACGTTACAGCAAATCGCTCGGCAATGTTTGGATTGTTACGCAGGCAGAATACTACGACTACGGCCTGTTTAAAATGCAAACCGAGCGAAGATCGCTTCACCCGGCTTCGTTCGGCCTCGGTCGCCGACTTAGCTCTCACCGGGGATTGTGTGAGAAACTCGATAGAACATTCTTAATTACAATCGATCGCCAGAAATTAACCTGACTGTGTTTCTGAATTTCGGAAATAAAAACAAAAAACTCTCTACCCCATTTTATAACGTGAAGAATCTGAAATAATTGCGAGTACTGATAATTAAAATATGCAACTGCTACATGAAATTGTGCGGTAGCTTAATGTCTGAAACCTCAATTACCCAACGAGATATCCGTCAATCATTGCTTTCCTTCTACATTCGTAAGGTCTTAACTTTAAGCCATACGGCATACCAGCAGCGATGCTGAAGTTGTGTGTCCCGAGTTGTGTTCAAAACTGATGAGCATTAATTTGACAGGACTTTTACCTTATTTACTAAAGTATTGTATAGGAAAGAGAAAATTGCAAAAATAAATTTTGTTGTTGCAGTTTGGTTTTATCACAGCTATGACGTACGTTTTACAACTATAATTTTAATTGGTAAAAACGATCTACTATGATTGTTTTATTTACGCGTCTGATTTTTTTCTTGAATATGGGTGCAAGTTATCTGTTTTACTTAGTCTTTCTGGGTGGTTATAAAAAATACTTAACACCGATTGTTAAAGCAGGAGCAAAGCGACCGAGCGTAACGTTTTGAACTTAAAGGGTTCTAGTCGGATCCGGGTGGACAATCCCGGTGCCTTGATCCCACTCGCTTGCTTCTAGCAGATAGAGGTATATAAAAAAGTGTTTGGTTGGAAATAATAGAATCATCCAAAACTATCATACAAAAAGTGAGTATATTTATCAACATTATGATTATGATTTTTAATACTTTAGTGTAGTCATCGTTATGTCGAAAGAAATGTATGACAATAGATTTTAACATAATATTTATTAGAGATTCTAAATTTATAGTTTGTGCATCATGCGTGACATAAATTTAACCAGTTTTTATTCAAAAAAAAGTATCGCGGTTTAATTTTTGTAATCGCAATGGTAAGATTACATGTCCACATAACCCTGCCTACTATTTTCAAATGCATATGCAAATACACAATTGAGGAAAATGTCATGTTGCCAATCAATACGTCTACAATTATATACAATCTAATGGTAAGGTTGCCGAGTTTCCACATTTAATATTTATTTTGAAAATTATGTCGAGGTAGCTGCGCATAGAACTTAGAAAATTCTTTTTTTTTCATTTATTGTCTATTCATTTGACTTTCTGTTTAAATGGTGTTGGGCATTTTAACACTGCAACGGAAAGCAACTATACCGATTTGTGTCACTTTATTATTAGATTATATAATTGGCATAGATTTTTTGATTCATGATCATACATCACCAAATAAGAGTGCAGCAATGCTAATTTCAGGAATGTATGCTCAATAGTAATCTATCGGCGACGCAAGTTTGCACCGCTCAACAACGCGCAATGAATATTTCAAATGAGACCTAATTTGCGATCTCCGTATATATCGGATTAAATTCCTCTCTGGGCGGGTAATGTATTTTAAAGACGAATGCTCTGGGTTTGAGTTGCAAGACCTGAATATCAGGGGTTAAAGTATGAATTTGCCGATTTGTACTGAAAAATTAATACTCGTATTTTTCTAAGATATAACATACTTTTTTTATTAAAATATTTACTCTCATTATCTATACATTACTGCCATCTAATCGGAAGTTAATTTATGCCTTTGCGTTAGAACTCTGCGGATATAGATTCGACAACTGTGTGAAAGCATTTTGTACTGCCTCCTGGGAAGAAAATTTTTTTACCACGTAGAAAATTGTACAAATCACGAAAAAAATGGTAGTCAGTTGGAGCAAGGTCTGGCGAGTACGGAGGATGACGTATGGTTTTTAACTGTAGCTTCTGTAGAATTACAACGGTTTCTCGTGTGAGATCTTGCGTTATGATGGAGCAATAATGGTGAAGATCGATTCACGAGTCGGAGCTGTTTCACTGCCAGTTTCGCCATCATTGTTCGAAGTTCGGCACAGTAAACATCTGCTGTTATTGCATGACTAGACCCGAGGAAGCTAACTATAGCTTCCTCGGGTCTGGTCAAGTTAGTCACTAGACTAAGGCCATGAAGAGACCACCAAACAGTTACCGTTACCTTTTTATTTGTCAGCTTTGCTTTAGGGCACTGCTGCGACGTTTGACATGGGGTCAGCCATTGCATTATTCGCTTACGATTATCGTAAAGAATCCACTTTTCGTCACATGTCACAAATCGATCCAACATTCATTTCTGTACCAATTCAACAAGGTAACACAAGTTTCAACACGCGTTTCTTTCTGCAGATCAGTCAAATCATGAGGCATCCATTTTTGATATTTTTTTATCTTATTGATTTGATGCAAATGAGCCAATATTTTAGGTAAGGTAAAGTTAAATCATGCCGCTAATTCCTGGGTAGTTTGACTTGGATCAGCTTCCACCATCTCCTTCAATTCAGCGTTAATCACCTGTGTTCGTTCTTCCACGTGGTCGTTCTTCAAGTCGAAGTTTCCATTAGGAAAGCGTTTATACCAAAAACGCACGGTGCGTTAATTAGCAGTCTCCTCTCCAAACGCAGCATTGATATTGCGAGCCGTTTCTGCCGCGTTAGATCCGCGCCGGAACTCGTATTCAAAAATTACTCGGATTTTCGAAGTATGCATCTTTCCCGTCTAAGTTGAATAAAAAAAAAACAATTGAAATTCTAAAATCAAATGTTGCACATTTTATAAAAGAAAAACCTCATGGGTATCATGTGAAAAATAATTCTCTCTAGAATATCACACCATGAAGGTTTAATGTCAATTCAAAGTATATATTACTGTAAAACGGTGATTTCATACTTTAACCCCTATTATATTGATATTGTCTCGAGATTAGTAAAGTGAAGTAGTACCTTGTTGATCTTACACGATGCACGGGTTACACGGAAAGGGCACTTCTTCCCATGGCCTGACGATATTTTCTAAGATATTTTTTACATATAAATGATGAAAGTCTGTATGAAATATACACCTCTAATTATAATAGGCGTATATTTCATGTTAAATATGTATCTCCTATTCATCGTGTTAACTAATCCTACTAATATTATAAATGCGAAAGTTTGTATGTATGGATGGATGTTGCTATTTCATGCTTAAACGGCTGAACGGATTTGAATGAAATTTGGCCCGTAGATAGATTATTATCTGGATTAACACATAGGCTACGTTACTTGACTCCACGCGGGCGGAGCCGCGGGCAGCAGCTAGTAACAAATAAAATATGATGATAATTTGTCAAAATTCTTGAATTTAGCCCATTAGGTAATCGCCATGTGGGACGTTGATTCAACAATAATTGTTTCGATAGTCGTGTCGGTAAATGACCTTATAGCGAAAAATTTCGACCAACACCTCCGAACACAGGCTAGGTCAGAGGATCAAAGACCTGATGCAGAAGTTGGCAATTTTAGCAACTGCACGTATTGTGCAGAGGTTTTGAGTTTGTCGCTCTGGCCACCTACGATTTAGGCATTACATTTCGCGCCCTTAGAGATTCTTTTAATATATATTTCTAATTATAATATAGTGTTTATATTCTGAATATAATAAAGACATACACAGATCTAACTGGATAATAATTGATTATTATATTGTTCTCCGAACTAAATTACCATGAGCTTCATGATGACTGTCCCCTAATTTCTTCATTTGTTCTTAAATTTCAGATCGTCTAATATATCCAACATTTTTGTTAAACATGTTTTGTGTATAGTTTTAAATGTACCCTTTACCAATGTTTTCAATATTTATCTTTTACACTGTGGCATTGTCGGTGTGTATGTTATTTTTATTTATGTTTCTTGCAGTTAAACAAAAACTATTTACCAAGCGATGTCAAAACTTTTCAACCCCACTCTTAAACTTTCGTCGGGTTTTGTCATACATCCTAAAAGTTTTAATATTTTTTTTGCACAAAGAATAACTATCACAAAAAGCTAGGAGTAATTTACGACGCGTCAAGTCTAAATTTGGTAAGTAACGGGTTTTTGATAAGTTTACCATGGTATAATTTCATTTAAAGTTTCGTAAATATAATTAAAGTCCCAAATTGGAAATTGAATCTAACATTTTTAAAATATATGAATAAATGAAGCCTTTGCGTGCTTTTAACTGGGTGCGTATTAATCATAAATAGAATAAAATAGTATTCTTATTATAACCAAGTCATGTAATTAGGTATAATATAATCAATTCAGTTTATTATGTAATCTAGCTGCGAGTTTGCCAGTTTTCGAAATAATAAAGCGTCTTCATCTTCTATAGGATTATAATTTAATATTTCAAAATAGATATAGTGACTGTAGTTTATCTCAACAATATCGTCTTCTTATTTTTGGTAAATGAAACAAAAAAAAAAGATTAATTTCGATCACCGTGTGTATAAGTAAGAGCATTAGCAAGTTTCTTGCTACAAAATGTGACACAGAAAGAAAAGGCTCAGACGCCGAGTGACCTCGATGGCGGGGTCATCGGCCAGAGCTGCGACAGGGGAAGTCGCGATCGTTAGCGATCATCAAAACTGCAACAGTAAGGACTTGGGCAGTGCAATAATTGCATCAAGATTAACTGAGCGCGATCGATGGGAGGGTATTTACCTCGCCGAGCGTAAATAATCCGGGTGCTAGTGATGTCAGAGCTGTGCCGTCAGACGCCGCGGGTACACCACATTCAGTAGTAGTAATCAGCCTATCGCTGCAGGCAAAAATCAGAAATTATGATTTATCACATTGTTTATTGCCTTTCTTCAGACGGAATATTGTGATATTTTATGGTATAAGTTGGTAACGAAGAATCATATAAATGGTCGGTGTTAGTGTGACACAGCTTTAGTGATGTGGAATCACCGCGAGTCGGGTAGGAGCGTGGTGTGCGGCTGCGCGCGGTAGCGGCGAGGAGCCGGGCGTCAGTCGGTCGCCGGCCGCGAGCTGCCGGGCGCGCTTTGCGAGAGATGGCGCCCCGCGCCCGGTGCGGCCGGTGAGGCGCCGGCCCCGCCGACCGCCCCGGGTCGACGGGCCAGCCAGGCCAGCCGGGCGAGCACGAGGCGCACGGACCAACATGTCCTTACTCAGCGTCACAGGTAGTGTTGTGCTAATTCCCGCCAGTTTTGTGGAGGTGCTGCCTTGCTTTGTGCTAATATTTCAGTTACGCAGTCATTTATGGTCGTTATGGACGCGTACTGTATTGTACAGGTATATTTGTTGGCCCAGGTTAGGGGACGCATCCGGTAACGTTACTTTCAGCTATAAATAATACTGCCTCTACTGTATGGAACTAAACCTGGAACCACTTCACTTATATTTACTTTGATAATTAAACATATTAATATTTTATCGATATGCTTTTGCCAATAACGAGCCAGCGAAATCTTTTACGTAGTATGATTGTTCTTTCAGGCGGTTCATGCGTGTCGCTTGTTTTGCGTGGACAAATATCGGCGCGGCGCCGGCCGTTGGAGAATCCTAACCTATCGTCACCAATTTGAGACAAAGGTCAAAATAGCGCAGGAGTTAACAGCATCAATTAAATCTCTGTTTAAACGTCGGTCTGTGTTTCGAATGAAATGCCAGAGATATCTTCAAATCAGGTTTATGTCATAGCGCGTTTATGATTAAAGGTTAAGGTTGTTTAGAGATGTATTTGTAGCTAACTTATGTTTTACAGTTTGCCTCGTAGGAAAGTTTCTTTTATATTTGACTCCCGATCACTCATTGTTTTAACATTTACGAGATTTTATAATATTTAAAGTCTATATATCGTTTTATTTTGATTCAGATAGGTATATTTAAAGGTAATATTTTTCAAAACATGTTTTGACTCATTCTTCTTGATATTAATTCTACATAAATGTTTCGGCGTATTTATTTTGATATTATTACGATTAGCATAAAAATCATATTATTTCAAAATATTACTATATCTACTTGTCTCTTTGTTGTTCGAATTAACGTCTGAAATGGTTCAACCGTTTTTTGTATTTTTCACGGGATTGTAGCTTATTATTCAGAAGTGACTATAAGCTACTTCATATTCGGCAACATTTAGGGCTCCTGGTAAAACAAGAAAAACCTGAATCAGGCATTCAAGTCGTGGGAATTCATTAGAATAATATAAGTATTTTTGCGGCACATTAACCGATTGTCTCAGTGTACTATCAAAGTTATATTCGCTGTTAAATCTTCTTTCTTAAATTTCAGATGCAAATGACCCTCTACAATTTAAAAAATGACGAGTAGAAATGTAATTCTATTAAAAACTAGCTGACCCGGCGAACTTCGTACCGCCTCAGAATCAATAAATGGTGTGTTAACTTATTAGGTGGTATAAATTCAGTTTTTTATTAAGACAAAATGAGTAGTCAAAATTAATTAAGTATAATAAATTTTCAAAAATATAAATGAGAAGTATTTTAAATATATTATAACTAATGTAATTCACATGGCGGCAAAGCATTAGCTTTAAATAAGCGAACGAAATTATTCACGTACCATTGTTGTACTACTTTATATTAAGCTGTTCGTTGGATGGGTTGCATTCTAGTCGATTTCCTTCGTAGAATTGACTGCCGAGCTAACCGTTAGTTAGCTCGGCAGTCAATTCTACGAAGTGTAACTAACACGACTTTCTTTTATATATATAGATAGATATATAGATAGATATATAGATATGCCAATTCGTTCTTGAGATATCATAAAAAAAGTTTCGTATAAAATGTATGAGAAATGGAATTTACTTTATGATTTCTTTTTTGTTATTTTTCCATGTTTTAATTGCGATCTGCTATTCGAGGCGCAGACAAATTCAACAAAACAAAGATCATAAAGTGGACCGACTTTATAATCTTTGTTCTCGAGCCGTTCTCGAGTTATAAATAGTGTTACTAAACAGACATATATATATATATATATATATATATATATATATATATATATATATATATATATATATATATATATATATATATATATATATATATACCATAGATATACCAATTCGTTCTTGAGATATCATAAAAAATGTTTCATATAAAATGTATGAGAAATGGAATTTACTTTATATATTTTTTTGTTATTTTTTCCATGTTTTACTACTCCGGATGAAGACAAATCCAAAGACTCAAAAATCATAAAAATCCGGTCCATCCGTTCTTGAGTTATAAATGGTGTAACTAACACGACTTTCTTTATATAGATATACCCGATATTGCTAATATAAATTATAGCCAATTATTATACGTATAAAAACTATGCTTCATAAAATTAAGTGATTCAAAATAAAATAGAAAAAATATAACAGAAATGATAGTAATGCCTAGACGCAGTTAGCACAAAATATTTATGTCGACGTATTATTATGACATGAAAAGTTATGTCCAACTCGTTTTGCCAAAGTGTGGTATGGGTCAAAAAAAAAATGTGAATCATATTCTATTTGTTTTTGATTTTTAAGCCCTAAGCCTGCTTTAAACCACCACTTTTATTTCAAAGTAAGACAAGGACGTATTCAAGAACGTCTTATACGTTTAGAATAATGATATAATGCGAGACATATCTATATATTATAAACATTAAATTCGTAAGTGTATTATTTTAACAATAATTGGCAAAATAAGTCTTTTTTGTTATTGATAAGCAAAGTAATCTGTTGATATTGTTGTTAAACGCTACTGTTCGGTGTGCACACGTTCTTGGTTTATTCAAGTTATTCAATCACATAAACTTATGTTGTTTGAGTTAGCAATTTGTTGCTTAAGGTTTGCAAGTATCGATTTAGCCATCGTTATTTATTTACAAGTACTTTATTACCGTTTCGTAAAGTATATATGTTATTCTAATATATTACAGGTTTATTCTGTGTTATTAAAAAGTCTACAAAGTACAGGTACAGTTCAGTACATTTCTACGTCAACTGTTACTAACTGTGCCTGCGTCTTTGTTTGCGCGTGGTTGCCACGTCTAAAAATAGACAAGTTGTACACGGCCTTACATTGCCTTTTTACCCTAAACAACCGGACAACATATTCTTCTAAATAGAAATAGACTAAGTTATGTATTTTTAATTGTTTATGAATGAAAATTAGGTTTTCTGAGATGAATATTAAATATGCTTAAACTAGAAAAATATTGGGTATTTTGCATTACAACTAAGGGTTTCTTTTATTAATTTTTATTGCGCTGAAACGAATGTTTTGTACAATTTATTCGTATATCGTAATAGTACATGACTAAAACTTGAATTTATATTCAAACTTATACTGCAGTATTATGAGACAAAGAGATGTTTTGGCAGGTAAAATCCAGTTCTTCTGAATACCCACAAAACCGTATTTAATTTTCATTCCCGTCAATACGTTCGTGGTCATTCTTCGTTTGAGCCAAATTTAGCCTTTTTATACATAATGAATAGGTTTTCGTGCAGTGTAAGTGGAAGAGAACTATTTAACTGCCACTGGCTCAGCTGATCTATATTAATGCCAAAGTTATCAAAGCATATCCACGTTAATTACCAAATTTCATACTTTAACCCCTATTATTTGCTATTAATGGCAGAGGCAGAGACTACCGGAGCAGCCATGGCAGCGTCGGCATGTTGCACTTACTAACAGTAGTAGGTAGGTGCCGGCCGGCGCTAGGCCGCATGAACTAATTGGTAACGGAAGCACACAAAGCAGGTTATATCAAATTGCATATGTTAGTTTCAATATAGTTTATATGTTAACTATACGTACACCTTGTTATCTACCACTGTTATACATTATTCCACTCAGGAATTCAAAAGCAATGGTTGGCTGGAAGAGATTCCTCGAAGGAATAAGCCCGCCTTTGCAAACCAAATTTTTATATTTTACGAATGTAAACATGTATGCAATAAAGTTGTACAAACAAACGAATATGTTTTTTATAACCAAAAATAAACTTGTATTTTATAATACTGAACCAGTACAGATAGTATCGTCTGCAGTATGTTGTATCTAAAATTTAATCCAAGGGCGATAAATAATAATTTTTATTTTCGACAAGTAATTTTGTGCGGCAAAAATGTTATAATGTGAAGTTTCGAGTTTCACTAAAACGCTATAAATTTACAACATATTTTCATACTTGACAAATTTTATAAAGTTTCAATTATTGTATTCGTTGGGATCGTCGACAACGGACTCACATAGGTATATCACTCGTATATATGTTTCTTTATCAAAGATTTTAAACTCTATTAGCGATTCTGAACACGTTTTCATTAAAATTTCGAATTCGAAAAAAGCACTATACTGGTAAGCGTAAAGTCACTCGAAATTCTGAATGCGTTACAAGTTGAAGGGGTAAAATCATCAGACTAATAAGTAATACCATGGAGCGTATGTATCTTTAACTTTGATGAGTGAAAAATGATCTAGATTGTCTTTGTATAAAAAAAACTTCGACCGGATAGGTAGATCTTTTATATGTATGTTAGATTAGACACAACCAAAAAAAAAAAATGACGGCCGAGGCTATTCAGTGATTTTTATATGGGTTATGAAAATTTGTTATTTATTTATTCAGTTTTTTTTATGCAAACTACGATGTCATATTTTTCTTAGAGAAATAAAAATGTTTAGATGTATTTTTTCAGTGATTGTTGACATCGTAACAAGAAGATGAATTTTAGCACAGAGAGATATATCTTAAGAACTAATTAAAATGAAGTATACTGTAATTATTTAAAAGACAAATTAATTAAATGAAATCTGTTTAGATTTTACTTCAAAGAAGTTACACTTATAAAAATACAACACACATATAAACAGCTGTGTCTAGTACATTAATATGAAGGCAAGATATACAGTAGATAGGTACATATAACTAGGTAGTTACAGTTTCCGCCCTGAGACCAAAGAACATGGGTGGATAGTGAGAAGCGGTAGGGAGAAAGCAGAGACAGAAGACGAGGTCAGAAAAGCGAATGTGATACATTGAATAAAAGTAAATTGCGAATATATGTGATTAAGAGCAAATACAAGCGGATTAAAAAGAGTACACAAGTAACTATTATGTATGCATACAAATAGATTGGTAACTAAATAAAAAGAAAACTTATATTTAATAATAGCGTGTTAAATAATACTATTAAATAGGTGTAGAGGCAAGCGCAGTCTTGTAGGCGGCGCATCGTCTCACGCATCACACGTCTACATATACTCTTATTATACCACGATATTCTGCTCCATTTAATGTTGAATGTAGGTCAGCTAGGGTTAACGTTACGTATGAAAAAGTTGTAGTATTCGCAGTAAAGGTATTTTCGATGAATATAAAATTATATATATATTTATAATTTTGTATGTATTAGGGAACTGTAATAATATAAGTCTATATATCACGCCAAATCCATTGCGGGGTAGGCAGCGAGATATGTCTATATATGATTTAATTAAACTTGACGCGACTGGATCCTACGGCTGTGGGTCATTCCTGCCTTACTAGTACATTTATATATCTTCAAATACCCCACCCTCAAAATGTGACCCCACGCAAGTGTATCCAATAATAGACTATCATCAAAATTTTATACACAACCTTTTTAAATTTACACACAAATGCACCGCCGTGTGTGTGTAATTTTTCTGTGCTAGCGTCAGTGTTGCCAGTAAATTCTCATTACTTACACTTTCTTGATAACGTCAATTTCAACACTTGTTATTTATAAATTGACATGTATAATCAACTACATATATAAATTAATTAATGAAACTCGTCTATTTTCTACGGAATTGTGGTTTGTACTGTTACGAATTTTGTGACAGTTTGCATTATTCTTCTTAATCAAAAGAGTTTTCTAAATTGCACGTTTTAGATGGAAGAAAAATGTCAGGATTATATTAACACTGACGATAGCTTATGAAATTAGATTTAATAAGTATTATGTATACTTATAAAAAATTTGATACATAACGCTTCAACGAAACACAGCTTCTCCCTTTATTTTAGTGTATTATTTTAATGTAAAAGACATGTTTAATAATATAGTACTGTGTTTAATTCTATAGTAAATTTAGCTAATTGGCCACTTATCACACTCGTAGAAATTCCGTCGAGCATTGGATCCAAAGTATGACGCAGTCACTTATTACGCGCCAATGTCTCAAGAACAGACGAATACAGCCAATTCGAGTGCAAAGTAAATAATACCTTATGCCAGCGAATGAATGAATGTATATGTAACAAATTAAAACTTACGGAAGTGAAAGCTGGGTATGGCAGAGAGAAAGAGTATGAAAGTAGAATAAATGCGGTCGAGATGCGAGCATTGCGTGAAATTTGTGGCATAACGCTTGCTGATCGCGTTCGTAATGATGACGTAAGAAAGAGGATTGGTCTATAAGAGAGTGTAGAAAGAATGCAGGATGAAAGAATGACGAAACATATATACAATACGAAAGTGGAAGGATGTAGGAGCCGAGGAAGACCAAGACTACCGCGAACAAATTGGTTGTGTTTTATCAAAAGGTTATTTTAGGAGCTCTAGGAACCGACGAGCGTGCATGAAAAGAGCTATGAATATTAAAGAAGGGAGTGAAGTGTGTAAGGACCGGTTCGATCGGTAAGATCGGCTCTCTCTGCCTACCCTGCAAGGGACCTGGCATGAAGATATACTTATATACATACATTATGTAACAAATTGATAGATTAATGTTTTTTTTTATTTAGGAGCGAGCGCAGCAAATGATGACGTTTATGAATGTGATCGCTGGAAAAATACGCTACTTGTAAGCACTTTTAAGTAGTTAGTTAGCAGTAATAAAATTTTAGGTACGAAAACATAATTATTTTTCATAACACAAAATGGGAAATTTGGGCAACTTGCAAATAGGCGATATGCCACCTCGATATTTTCATTAAACACAAATGATGAGGGAAGCTTTCATACAAGCAAAGATTAATAATATTTTACTTTAAACGAGTAACTATTGTATATATATATATATATATATATATATAAATATATTTCGGGTATTTCGGAAAAGGCTCTAACGTTTTGCATCAAATTTTGTATTTAGGTAACGTTTTATTTTTAAGTATATCTATTTAGAAAAAATGGCTATTAGAAAAACGCCATATTATAGAAAAACATACAATAAACGTAGTGCGAAACTCGGTCTTGCAGGTTTATTATACCCGAGGTCTGTACTATGTGCAGATTGGGCGATCTCTACTTGTCTGGAGGTTAAAAATTTTACCTTGTTCGACGTGCGCGAGTAAGCATTTTTTTATATTGTCCCCACATCGTTTATTTATCTTTCATGCTCTCTCTGCCATAGCCAGCTTTCGCTTCTTTATATTAGCGTTGGGATTAGCACCATTTTATTAGCAACTGCTGCTGCAACCTGTGCTTCGTATGCATTATGGACTGCCTAGATGTTACTGCCAAACATTCCATTCACACTGTTCCCTACATTCCCCTCGCTTTCCACATCAGCTGAGTATCTTGCATCCCTGTTCTAATGTTCTGGTCCTTCTATCTCTTATTCCACGATTTCTATCTCTTATTCCAACACTGCACCATTAGGTAATTGTAATACTAGTGTTCGTTCGGGCTTTCTCTCTTTCTATTACCATTATTTTGGTTTTCTTTGCATTCAATTGTAGGCCTTTTTTAATGCAAGCATCTTTCGTCGTTGTTCTTTCAATATCGTGGCTTTTAATACAATTACCTAGAGAGTCTAATACTAATCTACCTAAAAACCTATTAATACCAAAGTTTTCGGTGTAAGGCAGATACTATTCGCTTTTACGACTATTGGAAGACGTTATGGTGCAATGAATTTTCTTTAGCAAGTGCTGGCCATTCTCAGTGTTAATGACTGCATCTTGAAAGGTATTTCTCGCTGCAAGTCACGATCCTGCCATCGTTCACAATGGCATAGGGCACGCCGTCGCCGTTTTAATGGACATAGGTGAAGCGGAAGTTACTGAGCTAGCGTATAAACAATTACTAGCTACGAGTAGCTTCATAGCTTACATTCAATTCTAAGTATAATGTTAACGTTCGAAGATTCTCGTAACTTGATGCACAAAATTTAAATTTCGCCATTTGAGACAATTACTGTAGCCTAAGAAAACTTATTCAAAATGGTGAAACTGGCGAAAATTTCATTCAAATCCGTTCAGCCGTTTAAGCGTGAAAGAGGAACAAACATCCATACATACAAACTTTCACATTTATAATATTAGTAGGATTTAAGCCATACAGCTCTTGAGATGATCATTGTTTGGGTTTATGCATGCGTATTTTAACAAAAGTTTGCGCTTAATTTCCTCCCGAGCCGCTGAAGCAATTGAGCTCATATTTTTTTGTAATAATTGTATCTTGAGGTAACTTGCCTTGATTAGATTATTCATGATTATTTTTATCGATTTATCATCTTAATCTGAAAAATAATATCCGTAGTTTATTAGAATTACCGATATAAAATATCCTCGGTTTAAAATTTAAAATTTTATTTGGAATGAAATATGTCTACGAAATTGAATTCGTATAATGAGACATACATTGTTTTTAATCCACTAGCAAGCAGACGGATGTCTCAGGATATTAGGCCGAGATAAGGCCGGGTTTCTTGAAATACTCATAGGGTAGTATGATTATATAGGCCACTCCTTTAGTCAGTATTGATAGATCTGACGGTTAATGTCTGATGACGGACTAATGTCCTTGGTGTAGCCCACAGATTAGACGATCACTTTTATCATTACTTTGTAGAAGCACAGATGCGTTATATATATATATATATATATATGTGTCTTTAACATTGCTTATATATTATACAATATAAGACTATCGTGATGTTTTGTTATTGTTGCGATATCAATAGTAACCACTATTGATATCGCAACAATAACAAAACAATCAAGTTGAATGACCCATAAGTAAACGTTATACATCATGTTTATTTGTGTGTTACATTAGCTTCATCGAAATTTGCACGACAGTGAGCGTTGTAACAGCAAGTCTATTTCAGTCGCCCGTAAGGTAGAAATTTGTTTACAGACAGTAATTCTATTACCACGTACACAATAATGCAGTCGATTTTACAAATGTGCGAGGGGAAATGTGGAAACTAATGTGAAATGCATTATTTGTGAATCAAGTAAAGCGAATATAGATCACCAGTGTTTACCCTGTTACCACAGAATAATTACTGAATATAGAATGTAGAGTCCAGGGATGTACACTACCTCTCTTCAATGAAATTTTGTGGATGTATCTTATTAGTCAGAGCCAACCTTCCCTACGTGAGGTGCGATAGGGCATACCTAGCGGTATTTACTATGTAGCCCAACTGAGGAATTAACTTCTCCTTACAGAAGCCAGCGGCCAAATAATTGTATGCGTTAATAGGCTACGATAACCCGTGGTGGTATACACCACAAGGTGTAAAGTAGTTAACGAACTTTTCAGACTTAAAAACTTGCATAATTTATTTTTAGTACCTGGGCGACTGGTAGATGACGAGCTCGGTGGCTCAGTTGTGAATGACTTTGACACCAACGCTCGTGGGTTCGATTCCCATACAAGGCACACATTTGTGTGTATGAACATGTCTGTTTGTCTTGGTCTGGATGTTTTAAGAGAGGTAGGGCTCATCAAAGCAGCCCATCTGGGGAAGTACCTCCACCTCACAGAAAACCGCAGCCAAATAATAACTCCCTAGAGGGTTTTTGTGTTCCTGCGTGTGAATGAGGTCACCAGTAAGCTCCCAAGGAGTTGCTGTGTAAGCAGCAGGGGAGGCATCACGCGCAAGCGTTAATAGGCTACAGTACCCGCTTTACATCAGATGGGCCGTATGCTTGTATGCCTCCCGACGTAGTATAAAAAAAAGCTTCGCTCGGTATTTTATACGCTTTTTGTGTAAAATCGTTTTTTTTTTAGATATAGCATCTATATACTTATGATAAACTTGAACAGCGAAATCTTATCTAAATACAAAATTTGATTCAAATCGTTAAAGCTGTTTTCGAGATACTGTTTTCGATATACTAAAGTAAAAAAGTGTCGCCTACCCTGATACGGCCATGTCTTACGAAAACTGGCAAGTTACGTGGGGGACAAATAGATGCCATGCCATGTCTTGCTATGAGGACTGCCGAAGACCGCTCGAAATGGAGGAGTAAAAGTCGAAAGTGAACCCTGAGCTCTGAAGAGAAAGTGTAGGACGCGACCAGGATTAACACTCGGATGATGATGTTTGAATGAATATTGATGAATAAAATATTTTGTTAATAGATTCAGGCGTTATTTCGCGAAAGTCTAATTTACATGCAATTTTATCTAACCTACTTTGTGTGCTTCCGCCACCAATTACTTCATGCGGCCTAGCGCTGGCCGGCACCCATCCACTACCGTTAATGGATGCAACATGCCGACGCTGCCGTGGCTGCTCCGGTAGTCTCTGCTTCGGCTGCTGTGGTCGTCCGCCATCTGGAACAGAAACCGCTTGCCCCCACCACCGTCACTGCCACGACTGGCCTGGTCGTCGCTGCGACACGTGTTTCGCGTCTCCACGAGGCGCTGTAGACGTTAATTTAGAATAACATGCTACAAGTGACAATACCATCGTAGTGCCGTTCCTTATATTGAATTGAGGGTGGGGGTGGATGGTGTGAGCGAAAAGATATTTAATAGAGGGGAGTTGCTAAGGTCTGTCTGTTTAGATTTTTTCTAATAATTTCTAATTGTTCCCTAATATTTAGTTTGAAACCTTTGTCTACAGTGTGTAAAATTTGATATGTATTAGTGGAGGATAAATTATGTCCTTTGTCTATGAGATGTTCGGCGAAGTACTATCTGGGTGATTGTTTTTATACGCCGATACGTGTTCGTAAAATCGTGTTTGAAAATTGCGACCAGTTTGACCGATATAAACGTGTTCACATTACTCGCAGAACAGCTTATAGACGTCGGATTTTTTATAAGGCGGGATTTTAGCTTTGGTATTACAATGTGATTTGAGTGAATTATGGGATTTGAGAGGAACGTGTATATTGTTTTTTGTAAATATATGAACTTTTTTGTCAGTGATTTTTCCCATGTATGGCATACTCGCAGTGTATTTATTTGTCGAAATATTCGGAATCGCGTACAGTAGTCTATTAACGACATTACTCGTCGTTTTACGCAATAATTTATCGATATATATAGAATATAATATAATAGAAGATATATAGAATTGAAATACCCGTATGTCTTCGCGATCTGATATATTACATCAATTGAATTAAACAATTTTTAATTGTAACAATCGCGAAAACCTAAGACAATACTATATTACATCAAGTTCTTTGTTGTAATTATCCTTACTTAATGGCACGCTCATCAAACGGTGTATCATAGTTTTATATGCTGTGAGCTTGTGTTGCCAAGGATGGCAGGATGACGCGGGAACGGTGTGGGCGTGGTATCGGTATGAGTGGGTTTACGATACATCGAAAATTGATGGAGGGATTGATTTTTAGTTAAGGTTAAATCTAAAAAGTGAAGTGAACTATTTTGTTCTATTTCTAAAGTGAATTTAATTTTAGGATGGATTTTATCTAATTTGGAAACAAAGAGATCCAATTGACGGTTGGTACCAGCGCGATTTGGTACCTGTCCAACATATGAGAATATCGTCGACATATCTATAGTAATATAATATGTATGGTTTACCGATTATTTGTTCGCGTTCGTAATTATCCATAAATAAGTCAGCCAGCCATCAGTGGTCTAAGAGGGGACCCCATTGCTAACCCTTCTTTTTGAAAATAATATTTATTATCGAATTGGAAATCATTTTGAGACATGCAAAGTCTTGTCAGTCGTAATATGTCATCTGCCTCGCCAGGATGAATGAATTTATTTTCTAATGAGGACTTGAGGATTTTTGGACAACCCTCGTAAGGTACGTTAGTAAATAAACTTTCAACATCGAGTGAAATTCGTTTTGAATAAGGGGTACCTAGTGTTAAATTTTTTATACTATCTATTAAATGTAAACTATTTTTAAGACTGTTTTGGCTCAAAAGACATCCTTTCACGGATATGTACATTAAGAAATTTTGCCAACATATAGGTGGGAGCTCCAATGTACGACACAACTGGCCTTATTAGAATATTGACATTACGTAATTTTGGTAAACCATAAAGCATAGGAGAATGGGGATTCATGGGAATAATTTTGAATATGAATTATGCGGAAAGATATATTTCGAGCCGTTAACAGTTAATTTTAATTGGGCTAAATATTTGTTGGTGAGATCTTGACTTACCGTCAAAAAGCCAACTGTAAAACGTCATTGACTTTGGAGTTATACTCATTACGGTTCATGATGACTAACGTGTTTCCTTTATCCGCTTTAGATAAAACAATATTATCAGTCACAATTCTCTGCCTGACAGATACCAATGCCGTGGCCTTACTACGAGTATTAACGGTATTTTGATTTGGAAAATATTTAAATTTTTGGGCTATGGAGTGTTTTAAGAAATGATCTATTTTGTTTCTAATAATCACTTTTTTCAACCGCCAGGTTTTCAAGGGATGTTTGTGAATTTTTTGGGGGGATACTGTTACTTTAAACCCTTTTCCAAAAGTATGATTTCCTGGTTAGTAAACTGTGTATTTGACATTTTTTTTACGCGGGGGTAGAAGGTGTGACATGCAGAATTAGTGTAATTTGAGGTTAAAAGAGATGGGCTTGTTGTGAAATGAGTCTATCAAGTTTGTGTGTTTGAGAGGTGTACTTTTTGCGTAGAAATTTAGACGCAAGTTTTCGAGCTTTTCTATCTAGTAAGTCGAATTCTACGGCATGTAATAATAATAAATATTGCGATTTGAAATTCTAGCTATGGTCTATCTATGAATTATTTGTTCAGATAATATTCAAACAATTTTTTTTAAATGAATAGTACGCCATTAATTAAGCGAAGCATTAGCCATTATTATCGAATTATTTTTACGATGTTGTCTGCTGAGGTTTTTTAAGGAAATAAATACAGTATGAGATTCTTCAATAAAGGTGTGAGCAGGGTTTTACAGGATCTGCAACGCACGTGCGACACCTTTGGTGTTGCACGTGTCTATAGATTATGGTACATGCTTACGCGTTTGTCATGACCTGATACACTTTTAAACCGAGTGTATGTAGCCCGAACATACATATATGTAGAATTTCTAAGCAAACTGCTGTGATACTAGCTAGTAAAAAAGTTACATGGGACTACTTGTACTTGTGTTGTTTGTCCTTCTATGTGCAATTACTTACGCATGTAGTTAAGGACTGTTCTAGACTACGAAACTAAAACAAAAATCGGCCAAGTGCGAGTGGGACTCGCGCACGAAGGATTCCGTACCATTATCTATAAATAAGGCAAAAAAATCACATTTGTTGTATGGGAGCCCCCTTAAATATTTATTTTATTCTATTTTTTAGTATTAGTTGTTATAGCGGCAAGAGAAATACATCATCTGTGAAAATTTCAACCGTCTAACTATCACGGTTCATGAGATACAGCCTGGTGATAGACGGACGGACGGACGGACAGCGGAGCCTCAGTATAGGGTTCCGTTTTACCCTTTGGGTACGGAACCCTAAAAACGAGGAATTTGTCTAAAAGTGAACCAGCTCGAAGCGATTTCCGCACACTATGAACGTTTTCAATATAACCCCGCGGGCTAACAAAGTAACCCCTAGTATTCGTAATTACCTGGTACCATCATTTGCTCACGGGAACAGTAAAAATCCAAGAATCCTAATGTTTTTTCTGCCATCTTTCTGCAGATGGCAAAGATGGCAGAAAAAATATAGGTAACGTGTTTTCTGATGTTTATAAGATGGTCCACCTACATCTATCCTTAAACACGTGGTACCAAAATATATTGACGAGCTCGGTGACTCAATCGTGAATGACGCGACTTTGACACCAACGCCCGTGGGATCGATTCCCACACAAGGCAAACACTTGTGTGCATGAACATGTCTGTTTGTCTTGGTCTGGATGTTTTAAGACAGGTAGGGCGCATCAAAGCGGACCGTCTGGGGAAGACCTCACAGAAAACCGCAGCAAAATAACAACTCCTAAGAGGGTTGTTGTGTTCCTGCGTGTGAGTGAGGTCGCCAGTAAGCTCCTAAGGAGTTGCTGTGTAAGCAGGAGAAGAGGCATCGTGAATAGGCAAGCGTTAATAGGCTACGGTACCCGCTTTACATCAGGTGGGCCGTATGCTTGTATGCACGACCTAATATATAAAAAAATATATATTCTTTAAACTTTTTCACTACACCCTATTTCACATTATGTAAGAAATGTATATCCTCAAGTGGGTAAGGATAATAAGTTACCGTAACATACGGTCAAAATCGTTGAGAACATTCTTCCTCGGAAATGTCTGTCGTAAATCTGCCTCCGTTCCTCCGAACATGTATGCCTGTGTGAGAATCCCATAAGGCGGCGCCCAGCTCGGCGAATCGTTCTGCAACGTTTGCTTATATTACAATTACTTGTGTAATATGGTTGTATTGTTTTTGAATAATGTAGGTAGTTTCTTTTTGAGTACTGGTAGATTCCAGAAGACGTTTTGCGTCGTGAACAACAGATATACTTACCAACTTTTCCCGCTAATACAAAAACTAATAATGAAACTGTACAAGCCCGGTGGTGCAGTGGTAAATAACGTTACTTTGACACCAACACTCGTAGGTTCGATTCCTACACAGGACAAACATTTCTGTGCATGAGTATTGTTTGTGGGTATTTTTAAAGACGCATGAAAGCTGTCAGTCAGGGAAAGTACTCTCTACTTCACAGAAAACTGCAGCCAATTAACAACCTCCTGGTGGGTTGTTGTGTTCCAGCGAGTGAGTAAGGTCACCAAAGAGGCTTCTAAAGTGTTGCTGTGTTACTAGCATCGCGCGAGTGGTACTTAATATACTACAATCGTTCATAGACTGCGGTAACCGTTTTACATCAGGTGGTTAATTGCACACCACCCGACACTGTATATAAAAAACCAATATTGTCCTCATTATTAAGTAATCATTTTTCAATTTTTTATTATACCACTGAGGTGGCAATCAAGCATACGGCCTGCCTGATGTTAAACAGTCACCGTAGCATATGGACATTTGCAACACCAGGGGTGTCACTCATGCGTTGCAGACCCTCTAAAAACCTCTTCACGCATTTCTTGAAGAACTCCATGCTGTAGTCCCTTGGAAAAACCTCGGCTGGGAGCTCATTTCACAGCTTGAGAGTTCTCGGAAGAAAACTTCTCTGCAACCACACAGTACGCGACCATTGCGGTTCAAGCGTGTGAGGATGAACTCCCCGCCGTCGGCGAGCGGTGCGGTAATACAAATTAATTTACTACTTCCGTGTTGTAGTTCTAGTAACTCGCGGCAAAGTAGTTTTCGCAAGATTTCATTTCGCACGCAATTGAAGGAGTTTATTTACGTAGATCTTATTTCCACCGCATTATTACGCTTCTCTATCTATTGAAACACAACAAGATGAGCGCGACATTGGTTCACAAACAATTTCATCATTCTGGAAAACTACCGCAAGGAAAACGTTACTTGTTGTTTATTTTTATATTAATAGAGGTTTGCCGCAGAGCAATAAAATGGCGGCTTGTCTGTTGAAGATTTTTGCTTGTGGCGAAAGTCGCTTTACGGTCCTCACACAACAAAATGTGTCGTTCCTTCCCTGTCTTGATTGGTTCCTACTATTCTGTTCATTTTTTGAATAAAGAAACACGCACCGTATTACATATACTTGTGGATGAGTTTACATGTACATTATATCAAAACATTGTGTTTTGGTAAGATATCGTATTGACGAACTAGTTACTTGACGCGACTTCGCCCGTTTGACATTTTCCTTGTACAGCTAAGTGCAGCTCAAGCTTTACACTTTTACCGTTCTTACCTCGTTCGTAAAAAGGGTTACAATCGTACTTCAACTGTTAAGCATGATCTGCTCTTAGCTGTACAAAGTTTTGAAAAGGTTGTACCCGCCTCAAAAGTACATTTTAGATACACTAATAATTAGAATGAAAAGAGCAATGAATGTTAAAGAAGCGAGTGAGGTATGCAAGGATCGAGTCACGTGGCGTTCGGTTCTCTCTGCCTACCCCGCAAGCGTTTTGGCGTGAAGATATACATACATACATATATTTCAGCTGCCAATGCCCATATTTTTATACCATTGAGATATATGATTTACGTTGTCGTGTAGGCTGTATTAGAGACGGCAGTCGCAGTGGAGAGTACGTGAAATGTTTTGTTCTGGAGATAGTAATCTAATGCGTTCCGTGTAGATACAAATACGTTCCCTGAGGTCAAAATTGATCGTCGAGGATGGCATTTTTGTATGTTACGTATCATTCGCGATGGCGCCATAGTCGAGCAGTCGTTAAACTTATGCAAAATGCCACAGTCTTTAAAACTTTATAAGTTGTATATACTACACGTATTATAACGCCGTGAGATCTGTCAGACATAACCACTCCTGCTGCCTCAATGTACTGCTGAGTAATCACTATTAGGTATATATATATACAGCTCGCGATGGCTCATTTAGTTCCCATAAGCATGGCTCTGCTTGCGATATGTGCACTACCAGTTACATGTAATGGCTTTTTTCTCCTAAATTATTGTAATGAACTTTGGAGCGTACATAAGCGTATTTAGCTAGTTATTTGGACAGGTAATAGTAAAAAGTTACCATAATTATAATGTACTGCTATATACACACGGACAAGGTTAAAATAATATTATACTCTCCAAGGACTAGGTCCAAACGGATTGTGCAAACATGTTTCAAATATTATATCCTAATAGTTAAGCAAGATTCATGTGGATGTTATGTTATATGTATTCCTTACTTATATGTTTAGAGTGACTGTTACCTACATAGCAGCGCCATACAAGTTCACATTAACATACAAACGGTACTACAGACTAGTGCAAATTATAAGCGTAAGCGATATTTAAAACGAAGTAATTTATGTAAGCGGCACCAAAATAGAAACAATGTAATGCAGTTGTAGATGGAAACCGTTGGCAGCAATAAATTATATGATAATATGACGCTCTCGGATTTCATCTACAATTGTACTGCTGAGAATTGGCAGAGTGCTCACTTCATTGCATAAAATCATAGCGGTCGCACATACTCACTGTGCGACCGCTATGAATTCTGAATGAATCGATATTCTCCAGAAGACTACCACACTCCCGTTATTTGTGAGTTTGTACTAGTGATTTTTACAAGTGATTCGCATCATTTAAATGCCCATGAATTGTAGTCTACGACTAGATAATGAAAAATTTGTTGGTTTTTCAATATCTATAAGTAGATAGAGACAACCACGAAAAAGAAAACAATATTCGCAATCCAAGCAGTCATGAGCACTCAGTGTGGCCTTCTGAACTTAACCTTGATTTACTAAATAGTCATTTCTCCTCCAGCTCTATTCATGGTAAAAATGACAAATTACACCGCGCCGCTGTACAAAGGTTCACAATAGGAATGCAAAACATATCGTAGTGTAAGCCTTCTGAGAGTAGTAGGCAAACTATATACAAAGACTTTTAATTGATTGACTGGAAAAGTGATATGTGTAATAATATCGAAAATTCGGAATAGAGTTCGAATTGGGGTTGGGTTATGTGGATCAACTCTTTTTCGGCGGCGTATAGCCGAAAAAAGCCTTTTAAAATAAACAAAAGCTTTTCTGTGCCTTCATTGTCTTGGAAAGAGCTTATGTCGTTCGTTTTTTCTGCGCCTTCATCGTCTTTCATTATTATGACCAGAGTATGCAGAAAATATATGGCAATAAAAAAAATTGAACAAATTAATAATTTTGTTTACGAATGATGGAAAATATAAAGAAAGATATTGAAAGAAGAGTAAAAGGCGGAAACGGTACCAACGGTGTGTTAACTACTTGGTTTTGGTAAGCGAAAAGAGAGGTAGGACCCAGCAAGGGGTCGTGTTGTGCTTCGCCCTGTCAAGCATGTTGTAATGGCGCTCTTGCTCTAAGTATCCGTCTGGGGAAGCTCCTCCACCTTACAGAAGACCGCAGCTAAATGACAACTCCGGGAGGATTGTTGTGTTCCTGTGTGTGAGTAAGGTTGCCAGTCATTTGGGAGGTATTTGTGCAGGCAGCGGGAGGACTGGCGGATATCGAACCGCCACGAACAGTGGGAGCGCGGAAGGCTGGCGCGGCGGTCAGGGAGGCCCGGTGAAACGGCTGACCGCTTGCCGCCCGCGAGTCCGTAGGGTTCCCGAACCCGGGGATTACTTAACCTCCGCCCCGGGAGGCTGAACCGCCAACCCGCGAAAAATCCCTGTTGTAGTGGTCGTGCCGGAAAAGGAGACCGGAGTGGACCCGGCTGCTGCAGCAGGGGGAGACTGGGGGCTCTTCCGCCCGCCGTGCCAGCAAACCGCATAACCTGCTCTGTCCAGTGGTGGAAGATACCGCGCTTTTGTCCTCTAGTCTGTCGGCTCAGCGACTTCTCTTTTTGGAACCTCAAATGATAATAAAAATGGCACCGATAAAAAAAGGAAAACGGAAAATTCCAGCGGCTACCCCTTCCACATTAAATGTGGATTTTAGCAACATCAGGGGACTACACTTCAACATTAACGCGGTTCACTACCACCTCGTGACTGCTTGGCCGACCCTTCTTTTCCTCACGGAGACACAAATATCCTCACCGGCCGACACCTCTTACTTACATTACCCCGGGTACAAACTTGAACACTTATTTGTACGTCGTGCCGGGGTGTGTATGTTCGTTTGGGAGGATATTTGTTGTCGCAGTCTTCGTAGCTTGGAAGACAAGGACCTGTCATTACTATGGGTGCGCGTGGATTTACAGGTCCTATAGCGGTGATGCAGACATAGCTCGTTTATTTGAGCACCTGCAAATGGCGACTGACAGAGTTATCGAGCAGTATCACTGATTCCGCGGGGAGATCTGCTCATGACTTTGCTCTGGCCTATGGTTTCTCCCAACTGGTGCATTCTCCCACGAGAATACCAGATGTAGAGGACCATACAAGCTCCTTACTGGACCTTCTGCTGACAACACGTCCCGATGAGTACAACATCTCAGTGGATGCACCGCTTGGCTCATCAGACCACTGTCTCATCCGAACCCAAGCGCTTTGTGCCAGGCGTGACCTCGGCCTACCGGATGGCGTCGCGTTTGGCACTATAAGTCGGCAGACTGGGACGGACTGCGTGAGTTTTACGCGTCGTTCCCGTGGAGGCAGCTTTGTTTCAAAACAGACGATGTCGAATCCTGTGCGACTGCGGTAGCTACGGCGATATTGGATGGCATGGAATGCTACATTCCCAGTCGCTTAGTGGCTGCTGCGGGAGCTGAAAAGCGACCGTGGTTTAATCGGCCTTGTAGAGAAGACAGACTTCTCAAACAGGCTGCTTTTGAGGCTTGGACTACGGCGCGTGCTAATGGAAATCCTGATGTCTCTGTTTTGAAACGTAAACTGAACGCTGCCTCGAGGTCCAGTAAGAGGGTAATCGCCTGAGCAAAGTTTGATTTCGTCGGTAGAGTTGGTGAGCGGCTTGCAAGCCTTCCGTCTGGCAGCCGTGCTTTCTGGTTGCTGGCTAAAGCTGCCGAGGGAAACTTTTGTCAAGCGTCTATGCCACTATTGCAAAAACCGGATGACAGTCTAGCCTACAGTGCTAAAGAGAAAGCCAAGTTACTGGGTAATCTCTTTGCCTCTAACTCGATTTTGAATGACGGGGGAGCTGTGCGACCTACCATCCCGAGGTGCAGTAGTCAATGCCGGAAATCTCAATTACCCAGCGAGATGTCCGGCGGGCGTTGCTCTCCCTCGACATTCATAAGCCGAGTGGGCCAGATAGCATACCAGCAGTGGTGCTAAAGCAGTGTGCTCCTGAGTTGTGTTCTGTGCTAACGCGCCTTTTTGTGCTTTCCTACTCCACTCGGCAAGTCCTGTCTTCGTGAAAGACCGCTAATGTGCACCCGGTGCCCAAAAAGGGCGATAGATCAGATCCGTCGAATTACAGGGCTATTGCCATAACCAAAGTTCTCTCCAAAGTGATGGAGCGCGTGATAAACACACGACTCCTAGCATACCTAGAAGATCACGACCTAATCAGCGACTGTCAATACGGCTTTCGCCACGGTCGTTTGACTCGTGATCTTCTAGTGTATTTTACACACCGCTGGGCTTCGGCGATTGAGAGTCAAGGTGAGGCATTGGCTGTTAGCCTAGAGGCGTTCGATCGGGTCTGACATCGGAGTCTTCTATCGAAGTTACCATTGTACGGGCTGCCCGAGGGTTTGTGCAAATGGATTGCCAGCTTCTTATCCAGCAGACGTATAAAAGCCGTCATAGACGGTAGTTGCTCCTATAGCATGGATATTAATGCTGGCGTCCCACAGGGCTCTGTATTATCCCCGACGCTGTTTCTGCTTCACATTAATGATATGTTGTCAATCGACAGCATTCATTGTTATGCGGACGACAGCACCGGGGACACTTATTATACAGGCCGTACTAACATCCCTCGTTCCCTTGTGGAGGAAAGACGCGATAAACTTGTGTCTGAAATGGAGGGTACATTGTCTAAAGTATCTGACTGGGGGCGATTGAACCTAGTCCAATTCAACCCTACCAAGACACAAGTTTGCGCGTTCACCGCTAAGAAAACCCCATTTGCCGTGGTTCCTCAATTCCAGAACACGCCGCTCACAATTAACAAGAGCATTGGGATTCTCGGTATCGAGATCTCCAGTGATGTTCAGTATCGAGGTCAACTGGAGGAGAAGGTTAAGCTGGCGTCCAAGAAACTCGGTGTGCTCAACAGAGCTAAACAGTACTTCAGCGCGGGGCAAAGGCTTATGTTATATAAGTCCCAAGTCAGACCGCATATGGAGTACTGTAGCCACCTTTGGGCGGGAGCATCTGGATACCAGCTAGGACCTTGTGACTCGATACAGAGACGAGCTGTGAGGATTATCGATGATCCTGGATTCACACACGGCATTGAGCTCTTGAGTTTGAGAAGAGATTTTGCTTCCCTTTGCGTGTTCTACCGGCTGTATAATGGGTTGTGTTCTGAGGAGTTGTTCGACATTATTCCAACAGCCTCGTTTTACAATCGCACAGCTCGCCGGCGGCTGGGAATTCATCCGCATACACTGGAACCGCAATGGTCGCGCACTGTGCGCTTCACGAGAAGTTTTCTACCGAGAACTATTAAGTTGTGGAATGAGCTCCCAAGTGACTACAGTATGGGGTTCTTCAAGAAAGGCGTGAAGAGGTTCTTACAGGGTCGGCAACGCAAGAGTGGCACCCCTGGTGTTGCAAATGCCCATAGGCTACGGTAACTGCTTACCATCAGGCAGGCCGTACGCTTGTTTGCCACCTTAGTGGTATAAAAAAAATATATCGAGCAAAGCTCATCTTGCTATCATAGTATGAACATCAATTTTGATGTGTGCCGATGCAACATGGAGGTGGTAAAACACGGATGTAAGTAGACTGAATGTTTTAGAAATAAGAGTTCTATTAAAGAATTGTAGGGTAAGAGATAGCACGATACGAGAAAAATGTACAATTAAGGAAGATGTAGAGACAAAAATTTAAAAGGGTATGTTGAGATAGTTTAGTGGACATTTGGAAAGGATGGATTACGAAAGACGTGTATCGAGCGAGGGTGAGTGGAGATGTCGGAAGGTGTCGTTCTAGATACATATATATCGATCAAATAGGCGATCTACTGAGAAAAGAAAAGCTGGAACCGACGATCATGTATGAAGAGATTGGTGAATATACAAGATTGGAAAGAAGTATGGTACGGTGCACCTGACATTTAATGGTTTTTATATACTACGTCGGGAGGCATACAAGCATACGGCCCACCTGATGTAAAGCGGTAACCGTAGCCTATTAACGCATGTAATATATAATGTATCACTCGCGCGATGCCTCCTCTGCTGCTTACACAGCAAATCCTTAGGTGCTTACTGGTGACCTCACTCACACGCAGGAACACAACAACCCTCTAGGGAATTGTTATTTTGGCAGCAGTTTTCTGTGAGGTGGAGGTTCGTCTCTTAAAATGCCCAGACCAAGAAAACAGACATGTTCATGCGCATAAAAAAATTTTGTCTTATGTGGGAATCGAACCCACGAAAGTTGGTGTAAAAATAGTGTCATTTACGACTGAGCCACCGAGCTTGCTAAAGTAGTTTCTGCCTACTTCAATGGGAGATAGGCATGATGGTTTGTGTATGTATTCAGGAGTCTGTGGGCGCCATAGATAACAGAAACAACGGGAGATGTGACGAGGGGGCGCGGTTGGTGTCGCCTCAATATGCTCAGAACGAGAACATTGCCAAGAACGGTTAGTTAGTTGCAATCAAGTTCGATTGAGATACGTTGCTCCTTGTTTTAGCAAAATGCCAAGTTGTACTGTTGCCTTTTTGCAAAAATATAAGTGCAGTGGTTAACTTTAAATCAAATGGAATCACTTATCACCTATAAGTACAAATAATATTACGTTTTATAAGCATAAATACAGAATTAATTTCAAAAATTCTCTGACGCCATTTCTACCAGGGCCTTACCACGATACAAATTATAAATATCAAATTTCTCATTTTAAATCATACATTGCTTTTCTACCATTAGGCAGTCGCCACCGCTCGTTTATCAACACGCAATGTAAAGCGAGTAATATTATTCGTTCACTGTGTGTGCAGTTTCGAGATACGGCCGCTTGTTTCTGCCGCTTTATAAATGTAGTCTGCTTACTTGGGTGTTGTTTAAATAAACATCCAATGACAGCGTCTTAACAAATGTGTGTCGTTGTACTTGTGTGCGTAGAATGACATCTTTTATTTATTTAAGTGTGTGAGTGTTTTATGGTAGTGTGAAATTAGGCGACAACCGTCCCGATGTAAACTCACGTGGTATGTCTCATCTCCCGTTGTTTCTGTTATCTATGGTGGGCGCTTATATATGTCACATATTTCATATTGTTAAAAACTTTCTATCATTTCTATAATATATTATTTCTTATCACCTTTCTGTATATAGTTCCATACCAAGTTTAAACCTATTTTAGTTGCCTACTGGGAATAGTAATTTCTTTCCCGGTTAGTTGAGTCTGAACTGATCCTATTGCAAATGAGTAACAATGAATATGCTTTGGTTAGTTTGGCCTGGGTACATTTTATAGTGCCGGTCAGTATGATTAATAATAATTAGTAAATTTCTTTAATATTTGCCCAAAAGTTACAAGTTACTTAAAACATTAAGTTTTTTTAACATTAACACATTAATTTACAATTTTAAAAATAATTCACGATGTTTTCCTTCACTTTCGAACAAGTGATAATTACAAATGTGTGCATAAATTCTAAAAATGTTTTTAAAATAAATAAATCAGGATACCTACTAAGTATTTAAAAATTTTAACAATTGATTGTATGGTTGGTAAATTTATCTAACAACTTCCCTTATTATCTGTTGACTACCTGTTGAGGTAACTAACTATAAGGAGGGGGCTGCTTATTTGACACGAGGCACCCAAATAGAGTTGGTAGTCTCGCTTTCACATTTAGTCCCCAAAATTACTAATGAAATTATTTTATCAAATACCGGCCACGTTATGTAACTTGTTATTTATGCAAGTGCATAAAAATATTATTTTTATCGTCACGTGTCTTTTCCGATAACTTTTCGATATCTTTCTTAGATTTAATTCTTTGTTCGTGTACTCCACAGACCTACGCGGAGTAGATTTCCCCGGAGATAGTTCGAAATTCATTTTGGACGTATGTTTTTATTTTGTGCACTGGAACGAACAACAGTTTATTCAAAATAAAATGTAACATCACACTTTTTTAGGGTTCGTGCCCAAACATAAGAAGGAACCGTTAAGGAGTTACTCTCTCCGCTCATCCATCTGTGAGAGGTATAATTCCCTGAAAAGAAAGACGAAAAACTTAGTAAATAAATTAATAGTTTAATAAAACCTCAATATATACTTTTTTGCACATAAGTAAAGAACCAAATAGGAATGAATAAAATAATCAATGTATTCTATTTACGTTTCTCTTCTCTTCACCATATCTGTTATTGCATTATTATTACACCCTGTCTTCCTAGTAAGAACTACACTCTTAACAGAAACATAAAAATCGAAACATATAATACACAAAACAGAAACATAACGAAAGTTGTATTTTTAAACTTTTTTAATAGTAATTATCTATTAGGTGATTAATATTACGTATCAAATTTATGTGGATTCAAGTTCGGTTTTATCTTATCATAATCATAATATAAGTTGAATTATTCAAATCGCTCCTGAGATATCATTGGACATACGATAACAAATAAAATGAATATCCATTTTTTTTAAGTCGATTAGAAGGGGATATCACTAATCAAGACATTTAGCATCTATTATATAAATACAATATTATTCAAATTTGTTTCTAGAAATGATTTTTACTATAATAATTTATATTAAACGACATTCTTTGAAACAATGTATTAATGATGGCGAGGAGGCACTGCTGTTTCTACAAAAATACCAAATTTCTAAATCTAGCATAGCAAATTATGCTGAAGTTGTTATTTACGACTTTTAGACTTTTATATTAAGATTTACATTTAATGTTATCGCCTTCCGCTCCTTAATTACACCGCGAACTTGAGGTGTAAAGAACCATGTCAAGATGGACTATTTTAAAACGTGTCGCATTAAACCTACTTTTTCACTGGATCTTATGCTGAATTCACTTTACTAAAATGATAAGTAAAGTCGTGTGCTCTCGAGTTATGTTTTGTACTGTCGCCCATTTTCGTGCATTAGTATGCTATTTGGTGAAGGCTGCACATGTGCATCCGGTGTCGAAACCAGTTAATAGATCAGACCTAGCAAATCACAGGCCTGTCGCTATCACCTTATCCTGAAGGTGATAGGAAGTATGATGGTAATCAGCTCGATATTTTACCTGGAAGATCACGACTAGATAGTTCGACATAGATAAGTCAGCTATAAGGTGAGACAATGTATTATGTCCTGTAATTTCATGTAAAGTTTAGTTAATGATATCACTTGTAGTGTAGAATAAGGTCAAACTGACTAAAGAATTGCTGCGTTAGCAGCGGAGATGGCATCGTGCGAGCGATACGGAATGAATTATAAGCGGTCATAGGCAGTACAGTAACTACTTTAGACCAGTTGGGGCGTATTCTTGTATGCCTCGCGACGTTGTATAAAAAATATTATGTAGAAACCCAGGATTGTGTTTTAAAAAATCCTTTTTGGATAATTGAGCCTAGTCGCAGATTAGTTGGCTGTTAGAATTAAATAAATAAATCATTATAAGTAGACGAGTTATAGCGACGTACTACAAGTACAGGATTTCATTCCCTAGTTAGTTAATTCCTTTGACTGACGGTAAAATATAGTCTTTTCAGAACCCTTGGGTTATGTGAGGCTCTACACAAAGGGCTTCAAAGAAATTTTACAGGTTTGGCAGGACCTTTGGGTGTTGCAAGTATCTTCGGCTTACCGTAAGGTACGTCGTTTGCCACCTTAATGGTATAAAAATATACTTAAATTCATAAAGAAAAATACGTATGGATAACCGAATAGATTGATATTCAGTAGTAACTCAATTCACTGCTACGGGTCGGGGGTAAAGTACGAGTAAAACGTGCAGCTCTTATTGGCTAGCTTGCGATTCAACATTGCGGTACTTATCGGCTGATAGTAAGCATGCATATTTGTAACACTAGGGTTGCCACGGTTGCGTTATCGGCACTGTAAAAATGTCTTCACACCTTCTAGAAGTAATGCATGCATGAAAAACTCTCGCTTGGAAGTTAATTCTCATATACTGAATACTGATAGCATACTATACTTCCTAGTATGCTATCAGTAAATCTCAATAAAAAGAAGCTGTTGGTGTCATTTCGTAGAGTTCTTCAGGACAAGATGCGTAGTACAATCAGTAGAACACATAAAGGGTAATATAAGGAACGTTTTCATTTTAAAATGCTACTATGAATGTTACGTGAGAAAGTGCATTCAAACCGGCTTACTGATGAAATCTTTACTGTACAGAGCCGGAAGAAACTTTAAGAAAAAAATGTTAAAAAATAACTGCGAGAGAGCAACATTAAACTTCACGGGGCTGAGCTGTTAACAAGAGAGTGTATTATAATGAATTGCATAAGAAACTTTTGTTTACAGGACATAATACAAGATTATATTTTACTGACCAGGCAATTATTAAATGGCAAAAATTGACATTTGAAACTAGTATCAAAATGTCATTGGCTAGTGGAGCGTGATGACGCGCAGAGTTACGCATAATACACGTTTTTGTTTTTAAAACTAATACGCAGCAGGCTTTTCAGTGTAAACGCTGTTATACCTAAGGGAGACATTCAATTCTCCTCGGTATACATAGAACATAATAATAATACCTTTGTAAAACCTATTTCAACAAAAACTAACCACGCGCTGTTTCGTTACCGTACTGTAGGTACAATGAAGAGACGTTGACTCAGCATTTTGCATTCAGACTTTCTTTAGCTATTCTTTGTGCTCTGTACGTTTTTCATTTCAAAGCCAAATGGGTCAGCAGATTCGCGCACTTACTCATTCTGAATCGGAATCGGTAGATTCTTTGAAGAAACGGCTGGTCACATTGTATTAATGTGTTAGACTGACTATAAATAATAAATGGTTTCGGCGAGACTTATTAAAGTAAGTGTACTTTTATATTATTTTTTATCATTTCTAAATTCAATGACAAGAACCTTAACTGCTTTATTATAATCCCAACAAAGAATTAAGACAAATTCCATTTGTTAGAACTGTAACGTGTAAAATCCTTTTAGGCGCGATATTCCAAAATTGATGATGTAGAAATCCAGGAATGTGTTTTCAAAACTTCCTCTAGATAATCGAGTATAGCCGCAACTTAGCTGGATGATAGAATTAAATAAATAACATAGCGATAACTAGAATTATATCGATCCACTACAAGTACCTACATGATACGTAGACGGTGAATGGGTAGGATGGGGTCGATTCCAGATGCGTGTATGTCACGCTCTTACCAATGCAGCAAACCAAGGGGATTACAATTCTGGAACAAAACGCACCCATGAATTTTGTCCCGTCGGTGATAATGTAGGTGCATGCGGCGGTGGGTGGCGTCACCCACCACACAGCGCCCAACATCGAGGAGAGTTGAGTGCCGTAGAATATGAGAGGTGGATTGAAAGATATGTCGAATGAGCTGAAGCTGAATGAATAGAGATAGTGAACAAGAGATGTCTAAAGATGCTTTGTATGTGACAGAAACTAAGCGACAGCAAAGATCTTTCCATTGGCAGGTACCCGGTGGTCAGGGATGAACCAAGACGATCATGTCTGTGCGGGCATAGGCTTCGTGTTCTTATCTCGTTTAGTCTCTGATGTGACAGATTACAGTTTAGAGTACAAAGTACTTCTCGGGATAGAATATAACTGAGGATTAGGCGAGTTTTTTTGGTTGCAGCATATGTGGGAACATACCGGATACAAAAGCCTTTCGAGGTCCCTTGAAACTGACCACTCTGTATGTACAAAGGCGGACTTATCTTACAGAGATAAGTCCGCCTTTGTACATACTAGACATTTGTAACTGTATATGTTATATATATTTGTGCAATAAAGAGATTACAACAACAACAACACTATTTGGCGGCAAGTCGGTTTCTGGGCCTTTTCAAGATGCGGAGGCACTGGCAAGTATGATCTCCTTCACGTCTAGTTATTGAAAGTCAAAGAAAATCGATATGATTACAGATGAGATGATCAAACTAAGCCTACGTTCGGGATGCTTTCTGGTTTTTGAGCAATTTATGCTGGAAATTCAAAAGAGTCTCAACAGGATGAGATACACACTCATTGTGCCCTTGTATAAAGGCACAATATCACGCACGGACTGCGTGAACTATAGAGATATCACCCTGGTTTGAAATAAATATTGATGTCAGACAGGGCTACGTGCTGTTGGCTCGACTATTCAACCTGTATTTGGAAAGTTGTTCTCACAGAATAAGATGTATGAATGTGGTATTGCGAATGGGCGACTGAGTGGTGGTATTAATAGCAAAATCACCACCTGAGCAGCAACTACTAGTCACAACAATGAAAGAGAAAGCTAACAATTGAATGCGAAGAAAATTAAGATAATGGTATTTGAAAGAGAGAAAACCAGAACGAACACGAGGATTATGGTTGATGATGTGGTGTTGGAACCAGTGAATGGGATTGTATCTTGAAAGCAAGGATGAAAGGTACACCGCTGATGTGGAGTACGAGATAGATAGAGCCCTGGGCAAACTTCTAGGCAGCCGAATCCTAAGCCAGGACTTGCGGTGCTTATCCTATCTTAACGAAGTGAAAGCTAGGTATGGCAGAGAGAGCATGAAAATGAAATAAATACAGTCGGAATGCGAGTATTACGCAAAATTTGCGACGTAATGATGACGTCAGAAGGGATTTGGTCTGAAATACAGTGTTGGTGTTAAGGCAAGAAAAGGCAGGCTCCGTTGGTTCGGACATGTAGAAAGAATGCAGGATGAAAGAATGACGAAACAGATATACAATGCGAATGTGGCAGGATATAGGAGCCGGGAAGGGTCAAGACCAACCTATCACAACCAAAATGGCTCGGTGGTCGTTGAACGGCCAAGTAGTTGAAGAATGTTTCGCGGGTTGATTTATAGTGACGATAGTTGATGATATACAACAAACATTGTGTATAGTGTAGAGACATTGGAGTCTGTGATCAAAGATGCCTAATAATTCTGTTTCTCAAGTATGAAATTGCCGATTTGCACAGAAAAATAAAACTCGTTTTTATCTAAGATGTAACATATTTATTTAATCAAAATATTTACCCTCATCATCTGCAATGTATGCAAATATTTTACATACATACATTGCTGCCATCTAATCAGATGTTTATTTACGCCATTGCGATAGAACTCTGGGGATCTAGATTCGACAAACTATGTGAAAGCATTTTGAGCTGCGTCTTGGGAAGAAAATTTTTTACCACGTAGAAAATTATCCAAATCACGAAATAAATGCTAGTCAGTTGGATCAAGGTCTGACGAGTACGGAGGATGACGTATGGTTTCTAACTGCAGCTCCTGTAGAGTTACAACGGTTTCTTCACGAGTCGGGGCTGTTTCATTGCCAGTTTCGCCATCATTCTTTGAAGTTCGGCACAGTAATTATCTGCTGTTATTGCTTAACCAGATCCGAGAAAGCTATAGTGAATAACGCCAAGAAGAGACCAATAAAAAGTTATCATTACCTTTTTAACAGTAAGCTTTACTTTAGGGCACTGTTGCGGCGTTTGACCTGGGGTCAGCCATTGCATTTTCCGCTTATGTTTATCGTAAAGAATCCACTTTCGTCACATGTCACAATTTGATCCAATATTCCTTAATTTCTGTACCCATTCAACGAGGACGAGAGAAAGAACAAAACAAGTTTCAACACGCGTTTCTTTCTGCAAATCAGTCAAATCATGAGGCACCCATTTTTCATATTTTTTTATCTTATTGATTTATTGCAAATATTGTAGGTAAGGTAACGTTAAAACACGCCGCTAATTCCTGGGTAGTTTGACTTGGATCAGCTTCCACCATCTCCTTGCATTCAGCATTATGCATCTATATGGGTGGTCTTTCACGTGGTTCGTTCTTCAATTCGAAGTTTCCATTACGAATTAACAGTCTCCGCCAGTTTTCGAAGTATCAATCTTTCCCGTCTAAGCTGAGCAAAAACAATGGAAATTTGAAATTCAAATGTTGCACACTTTTTGAAAGAAAAGCCTCATAGGTACGAGTATCATGTGAAAATAGTTTCACTCGAAAATCTCATGCTATGAAGGATTAATGTCACAGTATCTATTATTATAAAACGGCATTTTCATACTTTAACCCCGGTTACATTCCTTTTTGCAGTTAGTTGCAGGGCTGTCGCGTAAAACGCGAAGATTTTGTGTAATCTTTACTCGGGTTGCCAAAGTCTATTAGAGTTAGAAAATTAGGACCATAAACAATACAAAACAAATATACCTTCGCGCGTGTCTCCCATTGTCTCTGCTTACCCGGCAGAGACTATGGAACGCCAGCTGCACCTATCCAAATATACCTCTCTCGCTTCTTCTACAGTCATCAACCTCTTCATATATGCTCTTCTTTTTTGGGTGCTCTTGGTTTGGCCCTTTTCAAAACAACATCGTCAATTCGATCTATATGTGTGCGTATAGGGCGGCCCCTACCGATATT
Source organism: Pyralis farinalis (assembly GCA_947507595.1). Classification (NCBI taxonomy): domain Eukaryota; kingdom Metazoa; phylum Arthropoda; class Insecta; order Lepidoptera; family Pyralidae; genus Pyralis; species Pyralis farinalis. Next base: position 23,149,136 of record OX382274.1, read on the forward strand.
TCTATTCATTCTTGCCTAATACACTTTTTTCATAACTCTTTTGTCATTCAATCTTTTTAAATTACCAAACCATCTCAGTATACCCTTTTCAATTTTTGTCACTACATCATCTTTCATTTCACATAGTTCTCGTATTGTGTTATTTCTTACTTTATCAATCATTCTCACTTCACACATATTTCTCAGTGCTCTCATTTCTACGGCGTTATCTTACTTTCATGCTTCTTCTACCATACCCATGTTTCACTGCCGTACACCAATTTTGGCGTTAATACATCCTGAATGCAATGAATGATAGCAAGGCGAGCATTGCTCGATATGTTATCGCTTGTTACCACGGAGTACAACGCATCATTGATACGGTTTACTGCTTTCCTTTCTTTGACTATAGACTAGATGTATATTATGAATTTCATGTAAATAAAACTTACTAACGTTGCTAAATATACTCTCAGTACAATTATTGAACCATTTTATTAGAGCATCTGTGATAGACATTTATCTAAGTATTATTTTGAAACTCATATATTCTATGCGAATGTGACCTTTCCAAAAGTTGCAAAGCCGCAAACGTAGTAGTTTAACATGCGAGCTAAATTATAAAATACTAGCTCATTTTATACAAAGAATCCAGATATATAAGGTGAAATAAAGTCGTTTGAACTGCGTAGCCAGTGTCAAATACAGTTCTTTATCTATATATTACTCAATATATACAATATCGAGTTTTTAATATAGTCTCTCCATATAAGTATTGAAAGAATGTGGTATATCAGGGAAATTGGAACTGTTTAATACATATGACAGCCGTTTGTGTCAATAACTCGATTCGTAATAGAGCAGAGTGGTAGAGTAAGTTTCAACCTATTTGATCATTATCAGGATTCATCGAGAGATAAACGTTTGTGTACTAATTGAATATGGAAGATGAGGGTTTCCGGCGGACTGTGTATGTACCCGCGCCTAGTTTTTATTAAAAACTAGGCGCGGGTACAACAGAGTTCACTCTTGACGGGGTGTAATAGTTAGACACGACATGTAAAATGCATTCATTAATGCAAACATTATTTTTAAATATGTAAACATATTTTTTATGTTATACATTTAGTATAAAAATGGAGTAAATTTGCAATATGTTACCGATTTTGTCGTTTTCAAACGTAGTATTGAATTAGGAGTAATTTGGCACTCGGTACCCTCTGCCTGCCCCGCAAGGGATTTGGTGTGAAGTTATCGAGAGATACATAGTACTCCATTTTTTTGGAAACGTCGGGTGGCATACAAACATAATTGATGTAAAATTTCAATACATTAACAATCACATGCTCGATGCTAACTCTGCTGCTAACACAGCAACTCCTTAAGAGCTCACTGGTGAGCTCACTCACACACAGGAACACAACAACCCTCCAGGGAGTTGTTACTTGGCTGCTGTTGGGTGGAAGTGCTTTCCCAGATGGGCTACCACCCACCGTATTCCACCATTCATAACCTACCGTAGGCCTCGCCCGTTTAAAGACCAAGCATTCTGACGCCGCTCGTGATCTGTGCTGCTCAAATAAACACACAGACACGTAAATGTTTGTCTAGTGTGAGAATAGAACTCGCGAGCGTCGGTGTCAAAGTAACGTTACCAGCCACTGCACCACCGAGCTCGTCATTCAATCAGGAAACTCATAAATTTGTTTGACTGACTTTGCACCACCATTAATACGAACGTATATTTTTAATTTACTGTCTTTGTTGTATACCAACCACCTAATGCTGTAATTATATTTAAGCTTGCTAAAAAGGATTTTATACCTGCGCAGATTAAAATGTGAGGGATTAAAGGGTATTCTTATTTACATTTCTGTAGAGCCTTTGACAACGTGGCGATTTTTTCTTTTTGTTTGAGCAGAATGTTGGGTATGGCACGATACTGGTTTTTTAAAGATATTAATTTTGTAAAGCATAATTATGATAATTAGTCTCCCTAGTGTTTTTGTGTTCCTACGTGTGAGTGAGGTCACCAGTAAGCTCCTAAGGAGTTGCTGTGTTATTAGCAGAGAATGCATCGCGCGAGTACTTAATGTATTACCAGCGTTCATAGGCTACGGTAACCGTTTTACATCAGGTGGGCCGTATGCTTGTATGTATTCCGACGTTGTATAAAACAAATATTACTTATAACTCCTAAATGACTATATGTTGTCCGGGGCTATGCCCGTGTGTTATGTTATGTTAATATGTTATAAACTTACTAATATGTTATAATATGTATGTTACCGTATGCTAACATAAACTGTAGTACATATCGTCGCTAAGTTCTAATACCGCAGAACTCAAAAAATGGTTGCTTTGAGTTACGTATGTCATTGGATAGAGAACCGAACGATGCACTGTTTGACCAATCAAAAACAAGAATTTTATGTATTGGGATGCGTTATTCATATATTTTTAAGTTAAAGCAATTGTAGTTGACTGTTGATGAGCTCAGTGGTGAAACGCGCTGTTACGTTACTTTGACACCAACGCTCGTGGGTTGGATTCCCACACAGGACAAAAATTGTGTGCATGAACATGTCTGTTTGTCTTAGTCTGGTACTGGTACTTGTATTACCAGAGGCATTACTCGTAAATTGCTGAGACAGTAAAAATATTTTTTGAACATCATGCTGTAACATGTGTAACAACTCCTCAGAATACAGCCCATTGTAACTACAATCGGTAGAATATATATCGACAAAATCTCTGCCTAAAATCTAGGTTTCAATACTCTGTGAATTAGGATCGTCGACAATGCTCACAGCTCGACTCTTAACTAGTGCTAGATAGGACTCCAGTTCTTTAAGTCCTAATTTACTGGACTCATTTTGGCAGAGCCCGCAGGACTCCGACTAAAATGAGTCCTGAGTTCTGAATCTTGAGTCCATTTCGTAGAATCCTAATGCAAAAAGACTCGACTCATGACCAGAGTTTTTATTATGGAACTCAAGTTCTTCAAAAAACTAAAGCATTATTGGAGAACTTTAAATACTTCAAAAATACTTGAGTCTTTTTGTCGTTTTTGGTAAATTATGGATTATCAAATATTTTTCAATCAACTTATTTTTACCTGTCAAGCCACACATTCCAAACACAATGAGTTGTCGTATGCTCCCGGGAGTATTACGCGGGTTAATAGAATAATACTCGTATTTTAAAAGCACTTAATTTGTCCATATTTTTAATTATTATTTTTTGAATGATTTATAAATATAAATTAGCCATAGATTTGAGACTTTTCGTAAATGGATCCAAATTTTCGTCTGGTATATCCTTAATTAATTTTGCGAATTCCACTATAATGTCTTGCCTTTCCTGTTTAATTTTTAATCCACAGAATGGAAACGGAACTCACTTTATTTAAAAAGACTTCGGAACTAGCAATGAACTCGAGTCAGTCTTTTTAAATATATTATTGTAAAAAGACTCGAGTTCCCGAGTCATATTGTGAAGACTCGTGAGTCTTGTCACTGACAAAAAGGCTTGAGCTCGCATTTACGAGTTTAGTCTCCAAAAATCGAGTCCAGTCCGTAAATTAGGACTTAAAGAACTCGAGTCCTATCCAATAATACTCTGAACCGAGTCTCAAGGTCCTAGCTGGTATTCAGATGGATCCGTTCAAAGGTGCCTACTCCATGTCCGTCTTGATCGGATCCTACATCTTGGTTGTAGTGATCCTTGAACTGTGTAATACATGTGGATGTATTATAATATAACACTGCGCGTTTTGTGATAATTTTCTTCACGCTATTTCGTCGTGCATTAATATTTTTTTCATTGGAACACTGCAGCCGCTTGAGAAACAAATTCGAGAACGGATTAGTATAATCTGATAGTTTTCGACATATTCCGACTCATTTCTGTTTTGGTTATTTATGTAACAGCTACGGAGTTAAGGTTATTACAACACGAGTATGAGTTTACGGGATAAGTTGAAGTGAGGCGCGTTTCATTAGTTTGAAATTCATATAATATGCTATTGCACCATGCACGTTATTAGTAGTTTAATTACGTACTAGCTATATATATTTCATACAACGTCGGGAGGCATTATAATTAAATAACACATTAGGTATCTACAATGTTAGCTTTGGACTCTTAGTATAAACCTTTTACACCGCAAAGCTATTATATATTATATTATACGCACTCATTAACAAAGGATTGTGTAGATATTACATTTATTTACAGTTTCGATATCTCTTAATGTCTTTATAGCGGCCAAGCATAGGGCCAACGTGATGTAGTGTTAACGCTCACGTCCTGTTGCTAGCACAGCAACTCCCTGGGAGCTGCTGTACTATCAACTGATTATTATAGAAGGTAAAAGATGAGTCTTATGCAATATTTATACAAAAATACTTCTTGAAACTTCAAAAGATGGCGGATTTAACCGTCAGTCTACCGTAAAATATTACAAATAATCGTCGCCACACGAGATACGTCAATCTCAAGTCTATAACTAACTAAATATTAGTAACTTTATGACAAGTACGATTCGGGCAATGATATTATTGGATTTAGAAGCCTGCTAAATATAAAAACGATGAACAGTGTGGAACCAGTCAGTGGGGTCGTCCGGGTAAGACCTAAAAGGATATATCAATCAGTATCTTCGAACATGCAGACCATATTAGCAATGCCTTGAAAAGGGTGAAATTCGCAAAATGAGAAAGAGGTTTTGGAAGTTATTTAAAAGTGAAATAAGGAAGTATGTAAGAGGAGATACTTGTATATTTGTAGAATCTAAATATCTTTCTGCAATTTTTGAGAAATATTAGTTTTGTTAATAAAAGTTTAATGTACTTGTAGAACAAAAATCGTACTTTTGATCATGAAAAGTATATTTATATCTCTACTGTTCGGAAAATAAGCATTTTATTATCTAAATTCTATATAATTCATAGTGATTAGAAATTCGTTATTTAATTTGTATTACTACATTTGGCATCAAGCAACCCTTGGATACAGATTCTGATTACGAGTACAGTTCCAACGAATTATCTGCGAAGTATATACCCAGTCTTGCCATAAATACTGAAACAAAGAAAAAAAAAATTCTATTGCAAATAACATTTATTACTTTTACAGTGTGTTAGTTTAATACATAAATATAAAACAATTTAAAATATAAAAAGCTTATTCGAAGTAGTCTCCATTGGCTGCCATACAGTCCTTTAAACGTTGAGGCCAATTATCAATAGAAGCACGCACCATGGGAAAATTCTTTACTGCCAATCGTACGGATTGTTTTAGGGACTCCAAATTATTATGGCGTTTAGAGCAAGCCGTACTCTCTAAAACTGACCATAAATCATAATCCAGCGGATTAAGATCGGGACTAGACGACGGCCAGTCTTCAGCTCTGATGAAGTCCGAAACAAGACTGCGTAGACCGAGCTTTATGACCCGGCGCCGAGTCTCGCTGGAAGGACCATTCTTGGTTATTGAACATGGTGTTGTTAAGGGGCTTCACTATCTTCTCAAGTTTATTGTTTGAAATAAATTCTCTTTAATTTCGTAAATACAGCAATGCACTTGAAGATACGTTAGCCAAACGAGATCCATTGCGTATCTCGGTTGTCTAATGTAATCCTAGTTTCGAATATCTAAAATTGAAGAAAAAGCATTTAATACTTTTTTATTGATGAGTTTACATCTTTTCATTATTTTATGCTTCTTATTCTGTAACCCCTGCAGGTATCACAAATGAATTAGTAATGTAATCATGGATACCAACCGTCACTTGCAATCTGGAACTTATCTAATACCCGTCCAAAACTGACCCTCTGTTTATACCTCTGTCCCAAAAAAGAAGTGTTACGTATTCAGGGTTCATGTACGTAAATTTGTGAGTTCTTTATTCCCCCATATCTGTTAAATTTCTGGACTAAATCAAATATAGACCATACGATTAAAATCTTTACGTTACCACAGATGACATCGGTTAGTTTGTGTGTTGGTAATTTGCAATCGCGACATCTTTTTCTTTCATCATTGCTATATAGAAATTGATAAGTAAATTCTTAAAATTTTCAATATTACGGTATTTTTACACTCTTCTCAAAAACGGTTAAAGGTGTCAAGCTGAAATTTATATCCAATAATAATATATTCATATTTATACCGAATAGTAAATCCTCATTGTGCGACTAAATTATTTTATCCACAACAACAGCTAAGATTAGGCTATACAACATATGTTATACCATATAAATGGTCAATACTTGTGCAGTACGTTCATCCTACTATAATATTATAAATGCGAAAGTTTGTATGTATGGATGTTTGTTCCTCTTTCACGCTTAAACGGCTGAACGGATTTGAATGAAATTTGGCACGTAGTCTATGTGTTAATCCAGATCATAATCTATCTAGATTATGATCTGGATTAACTACGTTACATGACTCCACGCGGGCGGAGCCGCGGGCAGCAGCTAGTGTTTAATAAAACTGTTGCTATTAATATATAGGTTATATAAGTTACGCAGTTAATATCTCCGGTACTTTTGCTGGCTCCAGGCGTCTTTGGGCGAGTCACGTCCAGACTGTTAAGCGGGTTTAAGAGGGCGATATGGCGAATTATCAATATCGGGCATGCTGGAGCGACCACTCCGCATACTCAATAGAGGTATGTAGCTGTGATCGGAATATGCTGCATAATATTCGCCTTGTACGGAGCTTAAAAATTTAAAATATGTTTTGAACTGATATCCTACTTCTATGTTTAGTATTAACCCATTGCTGAGCATATGCCTCTACTATGGATCTCGATCTTTTTGCATAGTTTCATATCTAGGTCTCACAGATCAGGTCTTTTATTGTGCGACCAAATGCATTCTGGTTTGCAGAAGTTCAGCTACCCGACGAGAGTGTACGGTTCTGGATTTGTTAACATGGTATTTTCTTTATCACTATGGTGGCTTGCCTGATGGTAAGCCGTACCGTAACCTATGATGCTTAGAATTCCAACTCTTTAGAACATAACCAATTATAACCGATAGAACACAAAAGAGAGGCAAAGTCTCGTCTTGTTCTTCTGTATCTCTGTCTCTCACACTGTGTCAATATAATGTATGTGTTTGGAATAATGCAAATCAACAATTTATTTATTTACCTCGTCTCTAAGCCCAATCTGAGATTGAGCCCAATAGTTTAGGCGCGGCCTGACTTAAAACTTGTATAGCAAGTCTGCACTGAGCTGTAGTACAATTTCGCTCTGTAGAATTTAAGCACAGTACATTTCATAGATGCTGGTTTACTCCACTGCATGTATCCTTAAAACAGAACTTGCTGAACTCTGCTTGTTCTTGGCGAGGGCAAGGATGATGTTCAAGTAACTATGGAGTTGCAGCGAATGACGTTTTCTTAAAGCAGAACGCACATTTATATGTCTTGGTAGGGTATCGAACGGCAGTACTTCTTGGATTCGAGTCTTGAACAGTTGGGATCGATCGCATACATGTTCTTTCTGCGTTGGATTCCGAAGTAATCTCGAGATTAATAGGAAAGCAGACTTTATGCAATGCGTGTACTCAGAAGGTGCATTCCCGATTTCATTGTAGTCATGCATTTAGGTTTTAGTAACCATTATTATATAATAGATTTATTATTGTGTATCCCTCGCCTTTGGTCGTATTCTAGTGTTTATGCTGCATAAAAGCTCTATAAATGTGTTTTAGAGAAGCGTATTCAGATGCGAGCTAAAGTCGCCGAGGCGCGAAATTAGACTTGTTTCCTGAACTTGTTGTATAGTAATAAATAACATTGTATGAACCATATACTTGTTTGTCAAAGATATTTTTTTATTTTATTTCGGTTAGGTCACAAATCAATAAACCACTTGACTGCGCACGAGGGTACCCTGCGCTCACCAATTCTAGCCTACTGACCAATGGAAGAACATTTTAATCAATCAACCGATAATTGCCGCGATGTTGATCTGTGAAATAGTAAAAAATACCAGCGTGTTCTACTTAAATAAATATATAAAAAATTCGAAAACATTTGGCTCGCAGACCAACTTTGTATGATATTGTTTTCACATATAAATATAAATAAATAAAATAAATATTGTCGGACAAATTACACAGCGCCATCTAGCCCAAAGTAAGCGAAGCTTGTGTTATGGCTACTAGACAACTGATAAACATACGTAAATACATTTTTTTTTTTTGTAAATACATACTTATTATACATAGAAAATACCCAGACCAAGACAAACAGACATGTTCATGCACACAAATGTTTTGCCTTGTGTGGGAATCGAACCCACGAGCGTTGGTGTCAAAGTCGCGTCATTCACGACTGAGCCACCGAGCTCGTCAAACATATATACATATAGTTATACAATTATATTTATTTTAACTAAAACTTACTCTTACTTAAATCATTAACAAGTTAAAATACTGAAAACTACCTTGAATGTTTTTTAAACATAACGATGGCAGTAAGGTTATAAATAAATATTTATTTTTCTACTTTATTATAAACAATATAAAAAAATACTCCTCAAGCAAAGAAAATGAACCCAATATAATTAGACTTGCTGTTAACCAGGACCATCTCGATTACTGTATAATTACTTTATTTGCCATCATAAGTACTTTTTTATAAGTTGTATGCCAATCAATTACACTCAATTGTTTCAATACGATAAATAGTCAAGTCAAGTCAAGTCAAAATCTATTTATTCCGTAAAAATGGCTACATTTATTTGGAATCGTCACAATTTTTTTCCCTACCGTGCAGTTCATGACTAGGTGAGCACTGATAAAAATACTGCCAAAAAACTCAGGCATCCCTCTTTTGGTATCCAAACAAATTTACATAATTAAATTAGAAGTAGTCGAACATACGTTACATAATTACACACATGTTACTTATGGGTATAACGCAACTCACAAAATATTTGCTGACATGATTTCATTACAGAAGTTAAGTTAAACAGATAAATTAACTGACGCTTCGTTAGTATTGAAGCTGATTCTATATGTCTAGACGCTAATTAGATATCAAATTATTAAGTGGGCCAAGAAAACTAAGTGCCGCATTCACAGCTCTTTCTTGCTCCTTTAATTCATAGTTCTTTCCATGCACGCTCGCGGTCTTTGTATCTAGGTAAATCTTACTTCTCTGTAGACGATTGTTCTGTACAGGGTGAACAGCCTTAATATTTACCAATATTGACTTCAAATTTCGTAATAATGTCTAAGAGATGAGTGAGGTGTATAAGGACCGTGAATTATGTGGCACTGGGTAGTCACTTCAGATCAAGGAACTTGGCGTAAATACTTAGTCAGGCCATAAATACTGTTACAATTAAAATAAACAAAATATTACATTTGAATTTGGAATCTGTCATTTTTATATGATTGTTCATTGAATTTTCTCATTTTGGCGCCAATACATTGTACACTATTTTGCGATATTAAAATGGAGTGAGGTGATAAAAGAACCGAATCGCTATGATTGCATTACACAAAGTAGGTATGGAGCCAAATGCTACTTTTAAAACTCTCCATACGCTTGGTATTAGTAAAATATTTGTGTACTGGGCTATTAATAGCTACAATGAAACCTCCTCTTTTTATGACAGACAAAGAGTGTTCGTACGAAAAAGGTGGTCAAAGCAGTAAGGGAAAGAATTCGAAGAAATCCTGTCCGAAAGCAAAAGATTTTATCTTGGGAGATAAAGATAGCACCTAGAACCATGTCGCGTATTTTAAAAGATGACTTAAAACTTGCAGCCTATAAAAGACGTACTGGTCATTTCTTAACTGATAATTTAAAAAATAATAGGGTGGTAAAATCGAAACAACTACTGAAGCGGTACGCAAAGGGAAGTCACAGAAAAATTTTGTTTACGGATGAGAATTTTTTTACAATTGAGCAACATTTTAACAAACAAAATGACCGTATTTATGCTCAAAGCTCCAAGGAAGCTTCGCGATTAGTCGACAGAGTGCAACGTGGGCACTATCCGACTTCAGTGATGGTTTGGTGGGGTATTAGCTATGAAGGAGTGACTGAGCCATACTTTTGTGAACAAGGTATCAAAACATCGGCACAAGTGTATCAAGATACCATTCTTGAGAAGGTAGTGAAGCCCCTTAACAACACCATGTACAATAACTAAGAATGACCCTTCCAGCAAGACTCGGCGCCGGGTCATAAAGTTCGGTCTACGCAGTCTTGGTTGGAAACGAACGTTTCGGACTTCATCAGAGCTGAAGACTGGCCGTCGTCTAGTCCCGATCTTAATCCGCTGGATTATAATTTATAGTCAGTTTTAGAGAGTACGGCTTGCTCTAAACACCATGATAATTTGGAGTCCCTAAAACAATTCGTACGATTGGCAGTGAAGAATTTTCCCATGGAAAGAGTGCGTGCTTCTATTGATAATTGGCCTCAACGTTTAAAGGACTATATGGCAGCCAATGGAGACCACTTCATTAAACTAACACACTGTAAAAGTAATAAATGTTATTTGCAATAGAATTTTTTTTTCTTTGTTTCAGTATTTATGGCAAGATTAGGTATAAAAATAAATGGGGGAAAACTCTTTTTGGTTACATTACTACACCATTATAATTTTTCCCCACTCTTTTTCATTTTCGTGTTGACGTTATAGTTACCGTAGTGCCGCCGAGCGTAGTCCTGTGTCTATATATACGTGATGTATAGGGATGTATAGGGATGCGATGACTGAGTGTCTTCTATTTATAGGGACTATTCTGGTAAAAATGATCCTAACCTTCCGAGTCTGAACTGATATCATATCAATTCCCCCAGATTTTCGAGTACACAAGCGTTGTTGGTAAACAATGTTAAAATTAAATTAATCAATTAAAATAAGATAACAGAGAAAAGAGGGAGTATGAAATGAGGTTAAATTAAAGGTATTAATGTTAAAGAAGCGAGTCAGCTGTGTAAGGACCGGATAATGTAATACCTAATGTAGGTCTCTGATCACCTTGTAAGAAACTTGGTGTAAAGATGTAGATAGATAGCGGTAAATTTTGCACACGAGGTCATCGAAATATACATACACGAGTGTAGTGGAGAACGGATGGATCTGCGTGATTAAATGGACATTCGTGCAATGTCGCTTTACTTGTGGTAAATTGTTTGTTTTGTTTCGCTTAGACTTTGCGTCAATGAAAACGGCTGCAAATAAACAGTTACTATCCTACTACGTCCTACATCAAATAAATCTGCATGAAGATACTGAATACTGCTAACGGATTCATGAGCATAATAGGATTATGTTCACATAATGCATTAGTCTAGAAACTATATAAATAATTAACAGGTTTCTGAAAGGCTTAGGTAACTATGAAAATAATTTAAAATGTTTATGTCTCTCAACTTTGTTGAGTTAATTAGTTGCATGTACTCGCTAGTCAATAGAGCAAGATTTAATTTTTAATTGAATAACAGTTTCATTTCGCGATAAAAGGCTGCATAGGATATACTATAATCCTTTTCGAAGTATTTCAAGTAAATAAATAAAATTTGAAGATGAGTTTTGAAGTGAAAACTTCTTTAGCATTGTTGTGATTTGAAAGGAGTTGTGAGATGAAACGAAAAAGCGACAGTAAAAGGAGACAACTACATACATCTATAGGATTTAACGTGCGAGAGAATGAGATAGAAGGCATTATACAGTGTTTATTACAGAGTCCGAGCGTTGTACATGTGTTTGTACGTGTGTGTGCGCGCCTGCGTATTACGAAGCTTGGGAAAAGGCATCATAACCACCATGGTGTGGGTTACTGTACTGTACACAACTGTACACGTGTATTGTTTACTGTGGGCCGTATGAGAAAGCTCAATGTCGCTCAGCGTGCTATGGAAAGAGCTCGGGGTTTCTCTGCGTGATAGAATCAGAAATGAGGATATCCGCTGTAGAACTAAGATAACCGACATAACTCACAGGATAAGCAAGCTGAAGTGGTAGTGGGCCGGCCATATAGTTCGCAGAACCTACAACCGCTGGGGAAGAAAGGTTCTCGAATGGCGTCCCCGTACTGGCACACGCAGTGTGGGTCGACCCCCACCACCACGAGATGGAGCGACGACATCGAGAGGTTTGCAGGAAGTCGATGGATGCAGGTGGCATAGGATCGAGACGAGTGGCACTCTAAAGGGGAGGCCTTTGTTCAGCAGTGAACGAATACAGGCTGAGATGATGATGATGATGATTGTTTACATAAATATTTCATTATTTTAATAAAACATTTTTCAAGTATGATCAATATCATCACAAATATAACCCTACAATTATTCTGCTCCTGATATTCTATATGATATGACATTCGTCTCATTATCTTGAACATTCCTGAAGGTTTCACTTTATCGCGTGTGAACTGCACACATATTTTTAAAATTATAAATGAAAAATATTTCAGTTTTGTTGTATACACTGTGCACGAGTATTAGGGATATTTTTTTGAACTAATGATGCCACCCGTCTCTACTTCCGACACAGTATGTATGTATATGTATATCTTCACGCCAAGTCCCTTGCGGGGTAGGCAGAGAGAACCGAGCGCCATAAGACACGGTCCTTGCATACTTCACTCGCTTCTGTGACATTCATAGCTCTTTTCATGCACGCTCGCCGGTTCCTGGGGCTTCTGACATCACCTTCTGATAAAACACGACCAATTTGGTCATGGTAGGTTAGTCTCGGCCTTCCTCGGCTCCTACATCCTTCCACTTTTGCATTGTATATCTGTTTCGTTATTCTTTCGTCCCGCATTCTTTCTACATGTCCGAACCAACGGAGCATGCCCTTTCTTATCTTAACACCGACACTCTCTTTTAGACCAACTCTTTCTCTCACGTCTTCATTACGAACGCGGTCAGCAAGCGTTATGCCACAAATTTTGCGCAATGCTCGCATCTCGACCGCATTTATTCTACTTTCATGCTCTCTCTGCCATACCCAGCTCTCACTTCCATAAGTTAGCGTTGGAATTAGCACCGCGTTGTGTACAGCGAGCTGTGCCTTCTGGCTTAGATTTCGGCTGCCTAGAAGTTTACCCAACGCTCCATTCACCCTATTCCCGGCACTCACTCGTCTCTCCACATCAGCGGTGTACCTTCCATTGCTGCTAAAAGCACTTCCAAGATATACAATCTCATTCACTTGCTCCAACACTACATCATCAACCATAATCCTAGCGTTTGTTCTGGTTGTCTCTCTTTCAAATACCATTATCTTGGTTTTCTTCGCATTCAATTGTAAGCCTTTCTTCATACAATCATCTTTCATTGTTGTAACTAGTGTTTGCAGTTCGGATGGTGATTCTGCTATTAATGCCGCATCGTCTGCATAAAGCAGGCAGTTGACCACTGAGTCACCCATACAGATACTTCCGACACAGAAGGCTAAAATTTTGTATGCTGGTCATTCTGTTTCACAGTTAAATAACTAATTCGCGTGCTATGCATGCAAGCAGCAAATGAAAACCTAAATTCCTATGTTGGAGAGTTGATTTGTAGTTTTTATACAATCAATAGTTTAATAACTATTTAAATGCTGTTTTTGGAGGTAATCTTAAAAAAATATGCTATAATTTGGTCTAAGATTACCTAATTATTAGGATATATGTCAAGTAAATAAATTATTGTTTGAACAACAGTTTTAGAAGTTTCGTATTGATGAAATCATTTTTCTTTTGGTACCCGTGATTCGTAAAACACACCATCAATTTTCATGCAGCGGAGGTAGCGTGAATTTATTATTTGTAAAATCTTATTTCATATTTTTATAGCGAGAATAATTATGTTTGAAAATTCCCTTTGAGAACATCATTGCCGTCTGAACTCGATCTAGACCTATTTAATTCAAGTTGTGCGTCGGTAAGGCGGTGGTTGACTAATTATTTTATTATTTTCTCTTTTTACAGGTTTTGTGTCAAAAGATACAAATGTCTTACATTGCACATTATATCAATGGCACTGAACTTTGGTGATCATGATAATGTATATATATTGATCAGTTTTCAGTAGTTTTTTTTTATTTCAGAATAATACAATATTGTGTCGAAAGTTCATCTAAATTATTACATAATCTTAAGTATAAATGTTCAATCTACAAAATGTCAAAACTAGTCATACATTTCAAACGTCACATCACAATAATCATTCGACAATTAAGGATGCACCAGAAACAAATATAATGAGATAATTAAAGTACAAATTCTAGACATATCATCACACCAGTCAAAAGTACATTACAAAACGAAATATTATAAACAAAAGAGAAAAAAAAACTGAACAGTATGTATCAAGTATCATTTAAATATTCATTGACTGAGTAGTAGCATTCCTCAACAAAAATTGCTTCTATTTATTATTAAATTCCAGTTGATATTATGATGGATTTCAATTCGATAGGTAACCTGTTAAACAATTTTATTGACTGATAACGGGTGCTGTGTCATATTTAGCCAGATGAGAAGGAATCCCGATTCTCAAGATACAGGTTAGACCTAGTTTGAGAATCGGGGCCCATAAAACTACAAATGTTAATTGGGTGAAATTAACTAACTGATTGGATGTAACATGTTGTATTGGTGAATAAATCATTATTATTATGTGTCTAACGATTGTCAATCTAGGCATCACTTTTAAGACGAAATCTTTCCATCTTGTTTTTTCTCTTTGATTTCGTTCTTCATCAGTTTCATACTCGTGCAGATGTTTTGCTAAATGTGATAACAATACCAAAATATATAGGCCTGGTACGGTCATAATTCCCAGATTTTGGAAATGTTCTCGACACGACTCTTGCTGCCGTATTCGAACTATAGTTCGGATTGCTCTTTTCTGTAATATGAACGCCTTTTTGACATTATAATCGTAGCTCCTACTCCAAAACAGTATGCTATACCGGAGTTTTGATTCCACTAAAGCATAGTACACTAATCTAAGGTGAGTTACATCTATTTCATCTTTTAAACTTCTGAGTACATAGCACGCTGAGTTTATTTTACTTTCTATCTCTGCTAGATCGTTTTTCCAATTTAATAAACTGTCTATGTGTACACCTAGAAATTTTACAGTTTCAGCCAAATCTATTCTTTGGCCGTCTAGAACGCTATCTAGATTATCCAGATCTCTACTGTACTGTATATGTTATTCGGTTTAGTTGGTTGGAACAGAATAAGAGATATATTCGTACGCTTGTTGCACAATAATTAATTTCTTTAATGCTCATTAGGTTCTTTGTCTAATATCTTGCTATTTACGGAAACCTGTAACTGGCTTAATGTATTGTTAAACTGGCTTTCTAATATAGTTTTATGCCGTTAGTGTTCCAAATATACTAAAATAAAATAAAATTCTATTTTTGTTCAGTGTTATAGGACTATTTACTGCTATGATCTCATTTATCGATTAGATAAGCAATATAATATTGTAGTACATTTTCAACATGCGTACATATATTGCTGATAACGTTATGCATGAGAAGTGTATGACAATGAATACAATATAGACCTTGAAAAAAAACCTTCATGCATTTAGTTTAATACGTGATATATATGATCATTGGATTTTAATACTAGCTGTATGATGAGCGTTGTCGTTCATTTTATCTAGAAATCATAGAATTCATTTCAAAAAGGTCGAAATAGAATACATTACGAAAAAAAAGAAAATAATTTACTAAAACAAAACAACGAATGACACAAGTTTTTTTATAGTATATATTGCAGTATCGTCTGTTAGATTTTTCTTTCCTTTTACGGTAATGTTTCATACGCATTATATTGTTTGCGTGTAATCAGAAGGTAGGGTCAGGAGCCCTAGGAATTGGCGAGCGTGCATTGGAAGACCTATGAATGTTAAAGAAGAAAGAAGAACTTTTTTTTATATACTACGATGGATAACAATCGAGCATACGGTCCGGCTGATGTAGAGCGCTTACCGTAGCCTATGAACGCTAACAACAAAAAGAATGTCGCTAGCGCGTTGCTACCCCCGCTATCAACACAGCAACTCCTCATCTTCTGGTAAACTCACTCACTCGCAGGAACATAACAACCCTCCAGGGAGATGTTATTTTGCTACAGACGGTTGGGTGGACAGACGGCCAGACAGACGAAAAGACAGCGTAGTCTTATACAGTTATAGAGTTTCGTTGATGCCATCTGGGTACAAAATAAAAAGACGTAAATCTGTATACCTTTACGTGGTCGCCAACAAGCCAGTAATGCCTCCGGTGTGCTAAAAGGGCCCCAATTGACTCTAGCTAACGTTACTAACGGTGACGACAATTAGTCAGGATGTAAGCTTGTTGCTAACTTAGTAGTTTGAAAAACACAATCACATAATAGTAGGATTATAATGGTTAAGATGTATGGAACTACGATACATAATATCATAAATAAAGTTGAGAGATATATCAAATATTGTTTGGAAAGGCCAACGACGCGGCATTGAAAACTTTAAAGTAAAACAAGCATCTGCAGTTTACCAATAACAATTATGTAGACATAACAAATCGATATAAGATGTGATATGAAAGAAGTTTGCTTGTTAATATTGGAATAACTTTCAAAGTTATTAGTCTACGTGCTAGTAGTTACGGCGTAGCACAATGCTACGTAGGTGCTACATATATTTTGGGTACGGAGGAAATTCTTAGTAATAAAGATAGGAAGCTGGTAAGTAAACAGCCCACCTGATGAAAAGTACTTACCATAGCCAAAATGGAGGACAAAATGCTCGCACGTTGTAAGCCCTGCTCCCGCTGCAATTCCTTAGGAGCTTCCTGGTAAACTAACCCAAAAAAACATTTCGGCTCATCACTCTTCTCAAAATATCCAATTTTTAAGTTATTTTGTGAACGCTGTCTGTATAGAATGCATCATCGAGGAAGTACTTCAAATCATTTACAAGTGGCCAGTATAAAATTTACCATAAAGAGTATGTATATTTATTATAGTCATGATAAGTGATCATTTGTACTACCAATGATGGGATTTGGTCACTAGTACTATTGGTAGTACTAGCAACACAAGGTTGTGTCATTTGTTGTAGCAGTAGTACTTCACAGTAGTACTTCTAATATCCGGGGGGAAATGGATAGGTGGCGAAGTATCTTTAACAGGATTCCTGTTTTGCCTTTTTGTCTTTAAAAAAAGATAAATAAATGAATATTTTGCGAATGAAATGCTTACTGGTTGGCTCTTAAATTCAAACCCTCATTAGGATCAGAAAGCAATATTGGAAATGTTGGACAAAATTATATCTTAAGTTGTAATTATAGAATCTAAAAACAAAATAATTGTGGTCAAACCCAATTCAAAAATATTCAAAATAGCTTTACACATTTTCGCTACAAGCGCAGATATTATTTTTGGCATTTCTCTAATATCGCTCAATTTGGCTGCTCGTAAAAAGAATCAGAAGTAGTTTCAATAACAGTTTAAACTGGTAATTACAAAATGATCTCTAAGTTTTGTTCCTTTAAATTTGGTAAACTGTTGAAATTAATAGAAGTTCAGTATTATAAACATACAATTACAATTTATATTGAATTAAACAATTTTTAACGGAAGTATCGCGTATTTTATTTATTTTGTTGAACCTGACGTTTCGAACGCTTTGCAGCGTTCGTGGTCGCAGGAAGACTAAGGTGGTATTTGTCTTACATTAGTTATTCAATTATTACACCTACCGACATGGATGGATTAATTATATATGTTCCGATTGACACAAAAATCGCTCACAGTGTCAGAACATTTTTTAGATCTTTGGGTTTGGGACTTGATTATTTTTAGGACTGGATCCCAAGCAGGTGGTACTTGCCAACCATCTTCTCTATTGAAATTGGGGTGTTTTTTTATTTCAATAGCCTCGCGCAACATTCTCGACATGTAGCGATTCTCCTTGGCGAGGATTTGTGGTTTATCGAACCGGATGTAATGGTTTGGTTGGTCCAGTGTATGTTCACATACTGCAGAGTTTTTATCGCGCCTATTCTTCATGTCAGCAATGTGTTCTTTCACACGAGTACCTACACTTCTCTTTGTTTGCCCTATGTATGATAAACCACATTCGCAGTCTAATTTGTATATTCTTGCATCTTGTAAGGGGATATTATATTAGACTTGATAGGTCTTAGAAATTGGCTGATCTTCTTATGGGGCTTGAAATAAGTTTTAATTGAAGCTCGCCGTAAGATGTTGCCAATTTTGTCTGTGACTCCCTTTAAGTATGGTAAGATGGCAGGTTGACGTTCAACTGTAGGTGGCTTCGGGCGGCTTCTGTGTCGCATGCGAGGGAGTTTGTGACTGTTGCTCCGCAGTACTTGTTTGACATGTTGGAGTTCCTCCTCTAGATGCTCAGCGTCGCAGATGCCTTGTGCTCTCTGAAACAAAGATTTGCCTACGGTAGCTAACTGACATGGATGGTGGTGTGAGCTACCATTGAGATATTTGTCTGTATGGGTGGGTTTCCTATACACTGTGTGAGTAAGTGAGTTGTCAAGTTTCCTGGTAATTAATATATCAAGGAATGCTAGTGAATTATTTGCCTCTAATTCCATGGTGAATTTGATTTTGTTGTTGATGGAATTAAGGTGGTGTAGGAATATAGACACTTTATCTTTGGGTATGACAACAGAAGTATCATCTACGTACCGTTTGTACATCTTCGGCACAGCCGGTGCCATCGTCATTCCAAATTTTACACCCAAATCGATGGCGTAGCTATGGGCTCTCCCATTTCTCCTGTTGTCGCTGACATTTTCATGGAAGACCTTGAGGAGAGAGCGCTGTCGATGGCACGATAGATGGAGCTGCAATCAGATTCTAGGGAAAAGAATAGCAGGCAAGCCAACGACAACGTTCAGGCAGGACAATTTCTGTCGGGTATCATTTAAATTATATGGTGTAAAGGATTATCATAATGTGCATGAAATTGCTTAGGGTAACTAGCGTATTTTAGTTTATAAGGATTCCGATGAAAGTTCCCAGGCAGTTTTAGTTTTTCCGATATTCTCAACAATTAACGTCATATTTCAACTGATTTACATAAAACCTTAACAAATTATTCGCCTAAAACTTCCTCAAGAATCACTATATCTACTGGTCACGGCGTGGGACTTTGTTTTATAATATGGTGTGATAATTTTAATGAAAAGGTTAATCATTGTCAATACAATACAATTGAATATATAAATAGAATTTCTAAACAATGTCAAATTGTTTTTAATTATAACTTTAGTCTAACCTACTATGACCAAATTAGTCGTGTTTTATACGAAAGTCCTGTCAGGAGTCCTAGGAACCGGCGAGCGTGCATGAAACGAGTTATTAATGTTAAGATAAAGTGTAAGGACCACGTTTTGTGGCACTCGGTTCCTACTGCCTATCCCGCCAGGGACCTGGCGTGCAGATGTACATACATACTTTATACTTATTATAAAACCCTCGAGGGTTGTAGTGTTCGTGCAAGTGAGGTTATCAGGCAACATTCTAGCGATACTAAGCATTTGTAGGCAGTAAGTGTTTCAGATCATGAGATCTGTATATTTGTTCTCCGCTCGACGTGGGATAACAATGTCAATCTTATGCTATTTAATATTCTGAACCAATGTTCACAGAGGCTTCGCTTTGATAGCAAATATTTGCTTTCAATCTCCCATTAGACACGAGCTGAAAATCTAATTTAGACATGACAATTTTTAAAGATCTTGACGACATTGTAACAACAATTTCGATGATATCTTATGCGGTCGTACGGAGTTACGTGGACAAAATTGAATGGTGATGGAAAAACAATCTTATCTCAAAAAGTTGGAAGGAAAGGAAAAGTTGTCTTAAAAAGAACTGTACTCGCCCCTGATTTAATTTAACAATAATTAATGTTAAAATATGTATTAATTAGACATTATAAACTATAAACATAACAGTTTTTTATTATTCATTTCGCTATATTTATGCTGTCTTCCAAAACTTATTGAGCCTATCTCCACTTTGTGTATTCATATTTTTTCCTTTCTATTCTCGCCCACCCCGTGTTTTCCATTTCTATTGTTGTTAGCATTAGTGCTTGCTATTTTACATATCCCCAAGAGGATATCTAAAACGATACAATACCAAAAGTTGCCCAAACACGTGTCTCTATATTTTCTTTGTTAATATTTACACAAAGTTAATTTTCTTTGAACGCTAATTTGATTTTTGAATTTTTGAAAAAAAAATATTTCAACTTACTGCAAGATTAATTTTTACCGACATTCAGTAGTACAGGTTGGATGTTGATCTATTAATTAGAAGTCTGTAATAAATTAGAGAGTTAAGTGAGACTTCATCGACTGCGACCCTTTACATATTTATTTAATTGCTTTATATTACTAAATCTATGAGGGCCTGTTATCTTATGTACTCGTCTTATGCTTTGCTGAGCCTCTGTAAGTAAATTTGTCCACTTGATGATTATCTTACATTAATGAGACGTTTCATCATCAGCCGAAAGACGTCCACTGCTGAACATAGGCCTCCCCCTTAGACTTCCACAGCAATTGGTCTTGTACTGCTTGCATCCAACGGCTTGGCAGGCAGGTTGGTGATCGCAGTTTGAGGCAGTGCACGAGATGACGGTGCTGCCGATCATCCGGTTATGTGTTTCCCTCAGCCGACTCCTACGGCACCCGCAGGACGAGAGGGAGTGGTGCAATTACATGCCGGCACCACTGCCTGGAGAGTTGTTGTGTTCCTGCAAATGAGTGAGAGTTACTACCTAATCTGATAGTAACGCTTCTCATTTTAAAGCTTGAATTATTCAGAGTACTGTAGTGCATAGAGGCGGATGAGAAGATTAGATTAGTATCAATTTATTATTCCAACTAGTTTTACAATAGTTTTATTATAGACAGATTTTACTATCGTAATGCGTATGTTGAGAAAGTAAAGGTACTACATGCTCCGCTTTAATTCTTCACCTCGTCAATAATTAGCAAAACCCATTAAAACCTCAGCACCCAATTTGTATCTGTATTAAAGGTCTTGAGGCTTGAAACCAACAGATTCACAAAAATATATAAGTTACTTATTACTTATCTATAAGTTTATTGCCAGCATAATGGTATAAAAATATTCCCTAATCCCACGCAAGCGAAGCTGTGGGTATTCTGTTCTAAATCTACACAAGCATACCATATTTGCCTCAGGTTGTCAGATACCTGTATAAATTATGTATTGGTGGATGTTTAATAACTACATGTATCTGATCTAGTGCAGACAGTAAAATTGTACATAATTTTGAATTTTTTACTACTTTGAGTTTTTATACCGGTTTAACGTTTCTGCCATCAGTACCGCAACATTCAATTTAATATATCTGATTAAGTTATTTTATTATATGTGTAATTTACTACTTATATAAAGATGATCAGTAACAAAATTTACAGGAGTAAATGACGACTGCAAATGAAGTCACAATGAAAGAGACATATCTAATTTATCTTGTCACTTTAAATGGGAAACTTTTGTATACATATAAATGTATTTCGAGTAACGCAGAAACGGCTCTATTAATTTGGATCAACTTTGTATTTGGATAAGGTTTTGCTTTTTAAGTTTATGTATGCATTTACACAAAATAAAAAACGCCCAGTGAAACTATTGTACATTATTGTGTACCTACTGTGCCAACACAGGCACTGTATTATTATCTAAGGATATCTTTTCTGTAACGTATTTTGAATCTTATTAATTAGTTTCACTAATTAACGCCATATACAATTTTAACGTTAATCTATTTATGTATAATATTGTGTAGAAATTATCTAGAAACGGTTTGTGATTTAGTTGAAATATCGATGAGTCATCAACGGCTGTCGAATAAAAGTGCGCCTTGATTGAGGTGGTCGGGTTCCATAATGGAAGTCATGCCAATACATTGCGCGGTCATTTAGCAATATGCCGAAAATAAAATAGAGCGTAACCGGAAGCTCTGAAAGCAGAACGGCGAAGCGAAAAGCTTTCGATACAGTTCAAGGTCGGTGGTTGCGTACTCTTGCGTAATCACAGGGGTCGAATGCTTCGTTCCATTGTTTCTATATAAAAGTATTAGGTTTTGTAACTGTACCAATATCTAACATTATTAGCATTGATTCGTTACTTTTTACTTATAAAGCGAATGTGATACGCCGTGAGAGTAACAGGAGGCGTGGTGGACAGCAACACGCGTCTCATGTATTAGTTAATCATATAAAAATAACTTAAATTGTCAGTTAGTTACTACCTCTGCAATCTTATACCTATAATAAATGAAGTTCACCATGTTGCACGTGTATTAGTTTATAAGCGCATCATGCAGACAAGTACCAAAACAGTTCCTACAATGACGACTACAATTGAAAAACAAACGTACAAGTCGTACTTTATTTTATTATTTTGCCTCTCAAATGTTACGAGTATAAAAGCCATGGTCTGTGAGTTTAGATGCTTGTCCACGCCTCAACCATTAAGACTACTCAGATTGATTTTAGTACAAAGAGTCAAATATGACTTGAAGCAACTTTTCTGAAACCACGTGAATGAAGTCACAGGGATCAGTTAGTATGTGGTAGTAACTTACGTTTGCTATCGTGTGCTTGTGGCTGAATAAGTTTATCACTAAGAGGAGAGTTGTATTCGCAACGGGTGTAGAATGCACGATCTACTACTTTAAACCAGATGGGCCGTATGATAGTTTGCCCCCAACGTAGTATCAAACAAATTCATTTCTTTTGTTGCCATAACAAAGAATAATTGTACAATTGTAAATGTATGTTGCACATTTATTGTTAATTTATTGGGAAGAATCCGCGGTATGCATATAATCCGTAACTGTACTTGGATACATTTATTTGAGTAAAATTACGTAACTTTCTCGGTTGCCTGACGACGTTTAAAAATATGATTTTTGCCTGTTAGTGAATTAGACTCTCACAAAATAATAACTAATAAATAGTAACAATAGAGTCCTGAAGCTTGATCTGTCATAGTCCTGGTATTTTTACAGTTTCAAAACAGATTACAAATACACAGTAAACTTTAGTATGCGTGTAATATTTACAGTATCGCTCGCTTTAAAAGGTATAATACATCCTATTTCTATAAATGAATAATTCTGGAATATGTATAAACATATTTAAAGTGTCTTATAAACGGCTCTAACAATTTGGATCAAAGTTTGCGTTTAGATAAGGTTACGCTTTTTAAGTTTATCTATACAGATATCTCTCCTAAAAAAATGCGATTTTACTAAAGAAAAAAGTCGCCAAGTGCGATTCCAACTCGTGCCAGAGCACGTTCCGTAAAAAAATGTTTTCGCAAATTATTGTCGCACTAAAAGTTTTTTTTTGTGATGGAACTACAAATTTACGGTTTTCGGATTTTCTCCTTTACTTGTGCTATATGACATTACTTCTTACCAAATTTCATTATTCTAGGTCAACGAGAAGTACCCTATAGGTTTTGATTCCCTTGCGAGTGTCAAAACATGCGCATAAACGAGGCATAACAGTCGTATCTTTTGATAGCTTTGACTAAGAAGTTTGTTTTTTTACTGCTCGAAGGGATTACAGACCTGAATATTTGATATTAATTTACGCTTGATAGCTCCACCCGGCCCTTAGAAAAAAGCTCTTGACAGACAGACAGACGGACAACAAAGTTATCCTATAAGGGTTCCGTTTTTCCTTTTAATTAGGTACGGAGCTCAAAAAACGCCAAGCCAAGTCGACTTATGAGGTACTTTCATAATGAACCGCTTATTGCATCTTCCCCAATAAAAAACATTTTGACTATAACTAGTAGAATTAGTAGAACTCTACTGGGAAAGCGCTGGTTTCACACTGCTCAGAGATTAGGTTATGAAACCACTCAGCACCTCTGCGAGAATCATGATGGACTCTTCGTCAGATAGTTAATATTTTAGATATACGGTGAAGTTTGTACTGTGGGTGACAGATAATTGACAAACATAAGTACGTAAATATTTTAATTGTAAATATATACTTGCATAGAAAACACCCAGATAGCGCAACCAGACATGCCCAAGCATACGAATGCTTGACTTGTGTGGGAATGGAACCGTTAGTGTTAAAGTTAATTAATAGTAGCCATTTGACTCGTCGAATAATAAATCAGTCAAATACATTACGTATGATTAATCCAATTTACATTGTCATATTTATAGTTTTCTATCGATTTACATATATTTCTATAGTCATTTAACACCAAAATAATGATAAAAATCATCGCCCTATACGTCAATTTAAGTCGCCATTTAGATATTTTTTAATATAATGTCCAGAGGGAAACAGCCATATGGCACATTTAATGTAAAGTGGTTAGTGTATGGCTTGCTTGCTATGCTAGGAATATCACTTGCGCATTGCCATCGCTAACATAGTAACTCCCAGAAGCTTACAGGTAATCTCACTCACTTGCAGGAGCACAACAACCCTTTAGGAAATAGTCTGCTACTAGGCGAAGATACTTCCCTAGTAGGGATACTATGATGCGCCCTACTTCACTTTTGCCAGAACCTAGATTGTTAATTAGCTGAATTCAGCACGTGCAGCAGCTGATAAACGGTCGTGGTTAATTTCCTTTAAACATTTTAGATAAAGAATAATTTTCCCAAATATTTTAGCTTGGATTACATCTCATAAAAAAAAAATATTGTCGGACAAATTACACAGCGCCATCTAGCCCCAAAGTAAGCGAAGCTTGTGTTATGGGTACTAGACAGCTGATAAACATGCGTATTTTTTTTTTAAATCCATACTTATTATACATAGAAAATACCCAGACCAAGACAAACAGACATGTTCATGCACACAAATGTTTGTATTGTGTGGGAATCGAACCCACGAGCGTTGGTGTCAAAATAGCGTAACAACGCGTTTCACCACTGCGCCACCGAGCTCGTCGGAACACAAAACAGAACAATAAGAAAGTGTAATAAGCACTTGCAACATTCAACTGTATAGTTGAACTGTGTAATTTCATCTATGACTTCGCTCTTGGAAGCAGTAATTGGCCGACGTACACAAAGAAGCATAATTGGCCATTTTACAATATTTCAAGGAATTTCAAACCGTTATATAACATTTCCAGAAAAAAAATCTAAGATGTTGTCAGCAATTATTTTTTCTGTGATATTGTTAATAACTGTTCTGGATTTGTCTGAAAAAATCGTTGCGGTAATTTGTTAAACATTAAGGTACACAATTTTTCTTCATGACAACTCAATGAAAGCTATATTACTTTCCTAACTTTTATGACAAATGGTCTTTACAAAATAGACTTTAGTCATAAGTTTACATAACCATGTTATCAATCATTGAAACATAATAGGCCAATTACTTGATTGAAGTTTAGGATTGTATGTATTTTTTTGCAAAACATTTATTGCGTGAGTGATTACCTTTTTTATTACATTACGCGGCTTTATGGGGTAAGTTGAGATTTGAACAACATGCGTGCAGGACACATTTTACAAACTCGCTGGTTACAAGATCTCCTGATATTACTTTTTGAGAGAACATGACAAATTTGAATATGATACTCGTAGGTGAGTCTATGACTTGCTCAGCTCTTATATTCACTTTCGCATTGTACATCTGTTTCATCATAATTTCATCACGCATTCTTTCTCCCGGAATACTTCTCTATCTGTTCCTCACACCAACACATTCTTTCAGTTGATTTTTGGTTTTCTTAGCATACAACTGTAAATCTTTCTACATGAAATCATCATTCATCACTGTGACTACTGTTTGCAGTTCAGATGTTATTTACTACGACTGTTCTATGAACTTATTCTTTGTAGTTATATGTATGTAGATAAAC
Organism: Pyralis farinalis; assembly: GCA_947507595.1. Classification (NCBI taxonomy): domain Eukaryota; kingdom Metazoa; phylum Arthropoda; class Insecta; order Lepidoptera; family Pyralidae; genus Pyralis; species Pyralis farinalis. The sequence goes on from OX382274.1 coordinate 23,175,037, forward strand.
AGCAAATAGATGGGATTACAGCACGCAACCCTACAATCCTCCTAAGTGGGCTAAACTGCACACAGGTTTTGAAAAGGGTTAAAATTCTTGGATCAACGTAAATTTGAAACGTCCACTGCTAGTAGAAAAACTTCTAGATCAAATGTTATTGTTTTGTAAAATTAATCTATACAATTTATATGCATTTTCAGTCAAGTTTAGATTTTATTCCAAACTTTACCATACTTAGTTTTTGCAAAATGGTTGTAGACTTTCTTGCTTGTTACCAAAACACCTAAATCATTCAAGGGTCGGTCACTTAGCATAATGACTATAATCAGTTGAAACCAGCAGCTTCCATACAGATTAAACAGTAAATGTACGTCGCTTAAGAGTAAGTTTTATGCCGTATCTATTGCAGAAGCATAATTTCGAGCAGGCCCGCCGCCGGGCATGCCAACTGCTGGCATCACGCCATTATCCTCTATCCATATTACGAAAACTTCCCGCGAACCAACTGTTGTCAGGCATTCAACCTTAAAGTTATTGCTTTAGAACTTACAATACAATGTAACCCAGTTAATAACAACGTGTGCATTTTTGACTGGATTCTTTTTGGGTTGTTTCACTGAGGGCGATTTCGGATATGGGCTCGTTGCGTACATGGTATGACTTCAATCAAGATAGAATTTAATGGCAATATCTTTTTAATCGGCTCTTTACTATAAAACAATAACAAGAAAACACTTATAGTATGCTTAAGTCACAAGAAATTATATTTTCGTAGCATAAATTTACTTTGATATAGTAGTCGTTTACACGGTTTACATTCATAAGATGATAACCATCTCCTCATATATTTTAAATGACTGTAATGTACCATTTACCATAGCATAACATGTAATATCACTTAGCAATACCAACGATATTTGTGGGGCTTTTATTCTGCGATATGATCTGTCTGGCATGTGTCTTATTAAAAATATATGTTTTTTAGAGTGACTAAATCCGAAATCGTAAAATGCTCATTAATTTTATACAAGTAAATATAAACATGTATGAAAAATGACTACTTGTTGTACCGTAATTTGTAAAGAATTCAGAACGATATTTTGGTTAATAAATCGGCTTACAGTTCAAATAGGGATCATCAAGGGATTGGCCTTAAACAAATAACCACTAACCTACACGAACTTCCACATCTGATGATAAAAAAATTTCAGCTTCAGCCGTAGCGCAACGCTAGAGCTCTACCATGTGAGCATCAAAAATTCAGTAGTCAAAAAATGTCGTGGAAAAGTAGTGGTATCTTTGTATGTGGTTGTCACATAAGAATTGAATGTGAAGTTTTACTTTTCTTTGCGTTATCTCGTTTCTTAATCTATTGGGGTCCATACTGATCTATACTCGGAGCGACTACCGTCAGACCTTCGGTCACGTGAGGTCACACGTCTTTCGAAGTATAATTTCTTGGACTTGCGGATTTCCTCACGATATTTTCCTTTATTGTCGAGCTAGCAATCATTACATATATAATGTACATAAATCTGATTACACGAATTTAGTGGCACATGCCAGGATTTTATCCTGGAACCTGTTGCTTAATAGGCCGGTTCTTTATCCGCTGGATTATCACTGTTCATCTAAAGTTTTTCCATGAGTACATACTTGCAATAGGCACAGAGAGTGAAGAATTATGTAGAAATTCAGATTTACGAGTTGCATTTTAGATTGATAGTTGAGCGATGTTGATTAAGTATGAAGAACTCGAAGAGCACTTTTGGTCCTAAATTGAGATGAAAAAAATAGTCTTGAAAATAGAAATAAAATTACGCTAGTCGAAAGAAAGACATTAAGTATAGAAAGTCTAATGCGTAGTGAATGAGAAATAATAGTTGAAAGGTCGACGGATCGTAACATAAGTGAAGACGACTATGGAATCTTTTTTTTTTACAACATCAGGAGGCAAATATGTATATAACCCGCGTGATGTGACAGGATCCTGGCCTGTGGCTTATAAACCATGTAGCAACTTCTCGGTAGCTTATTGTAATCTCCCTCATTCGTAAAAACACAACATCTCTTGGAAATTGATGTTTGGTTGCGGTCTTCTGTGCATATAGGTAGGTAGGGAGGAGAAAGAGTGCCATGTAAGAAATCAAATTTAATGTGATTAACGAGATAGTTTGCGAACGAAAGATACGTAAAGCTGACCCACAATTTGTTGACGGTTCATTAAAAATTACATTTCGTTTCGTTCATCGTTATAAATGAAGTTATCGAGTTGATTTCATTTGGTTTCTGACGTCTATATGTAAAAACCTAGCAGTAATATGATTATGCTATAATTTTATGGACATACATGCAAAGATAACTAATTTAAATTGTCGTTACATAGCTCTGGGCTCTATTCATGGTCCATAAAATCCTACAATAAACTACCGACGAACATAAAAAATGAAATAAATGAATTGAAATTTATCGAAACCTTAAGATGACTTTTAATTGACAAAACATATTATGCCATAAGTTAATACATCGACGCTAGTAGAGGCTAGCTATAAATTTAATGTGTGGCTCTGTCTCTTTCACTTGACACTGTTACGAGTATAAGATCCTAAAGTTGTTAATGATACAATGTAATGCAATGAATAAATAAATAAATGAGATTTGATTTCATATTAATTTTCAAGGTCATATTCATATTTATAATGAGAATTCCTCTCATTTCAACTACATTTTTTATAATTTATTACCAGAATTTATAAAGTTCATCACACACATCACAATTTATGCTCTATCCATTAATAATAATAAATTTGGGTGCCTAAATAGTCACTGCTTATAACATTTTTCGATCATGATGTATAGTTATTTAGGACTTGACTATACGTGACTTCTCATAATTTTCAGTGTACAAGGGTTTAAAGCTAATATATCTACATGGAACAATTTTGACGGGATTGCTACAAATTTTCCAATATTCTTTCATAGTAATTAACTTAACGTTCTTAGAGTATTTCAGTTCAAAAAGGAAATTTGCTTTTTGAGAATTTTATGCTGTTATATATTTTGAGAAAACGATGCATTTATTTCTGCATTCCGGAGTGGACCCTCAACAATATACATCGACTAAATATTGTAGTAGCAGTTTTCAGACACTGTTGGATTTATTCATCCCACATCTAACACATTATGTCCTATCCAGCCACATATTTTAGAATATACAGGCAGGCATATAATAAGAGGTATAGATATTTAATTATAATATGACAGAAGTCGCAGTTTTGCATGTCTCAGATACGCCAAAGGGAAAGAATGATAAACACATATCACTTAATAGGTTTCGGTGTAATACCATACCATCGTATGGTATGGAATGGTATATCATATATACAGACATAATGCTACTTTCGTAGCATTATGTCGTATGGTATACTGTTGTAGGGAAAAGCGGCTGACATTGAAACTATTTTTATATTACAAAAGAGAGCCATCCGATCTATTTATAACATGGGCGCCAGGGAATCACTTAAACTACTAACTGAATAGAACTATTTAAAGAAATAAATATCTTCATGGTTACCTCTCAGCAGATTTATGAGAATTAAATATAAGCTCGTAAAAATATAATCATTTTCAACATTTTCTGAAAATTATAGAAGCAGGAATAGATTGTGTTCACGCCCCTATATCGGATTCCCTACAATAAGATTAAACGGATATTCCTAAGAGACCTACACCTGCTGTCTAGTACTGTTACTGGAGCAATCAACTAAACCTCCTTATTACCTTTCGGGAATTTTCACATCTCACTTTAAATTGTTAGACACAATCACGTGGTAGTCGTCTCAAATACTATCACAAAATTACAACATTCAATTGGCAAGTGGTGCGGCGATCTGTATCGCCAAAGCAGATGGACGCCACCAAACAAAAGGAATGGTATGCCGAGGTCTCACGCTCACTTCCCCTTTCTCTCGGCTCTGCCCACGCCCTGAGTTCTACCTGTACCTATTCGCGTTATCCAACTAGCATTGATGCTATCATTAATTCTATCATTACAAGGTATAAATTACAATTCTCTTGCTAGGGTTTCAGATACGATAACGTTACAAATTTGACAGGACATTTATTCATTTGGCCCTGCCAAAATATCTTTATTCGCCTAATGGAAAGCGCAGATCAAGATCGAAATTTGAGGACCGCCATCATTACGCATAGCGCTGTGGTGAGAAATTCTCCTTGGAGTATATTCATAATTCCTGACCCATTACTTGACACTTGAAACGGGCCCCTTTTTCGGTAATTAGACATCACGAGCGCCTTTTTTGCATGTCGATGGGTACGGAATCTGTGGCTTCTACTGTCAGTTGAGATTCTTCAAGATTGTTGGCAGCTGCTTGACGTTGCTGCAGGCCTCCGGGAGGTTCAGTTAATTTCCAAGAATGGCAGTCCGTTAAGATGCTACTTTCTTGAAGTACAGCAAGGTGGGCGTGGCTTATATTTTTATCAGTAAGAATGTTTGTTAAGAAAACCGTGTCCGATAACCACATTATTTATGAGGCACAGGTCTTACCTTATTAGTTGTAACTGTTGACATTTTCTTTGTTTACAATCTATTTTACTACATCAACTGTTGACAATTTCTTTGTTTGCAATCTATTTTACTGGCTCAGCGTTTTTTATATTGGTCGCTCATTTGATGTTTTATCTAGGACTTGATCTGAAAAAATGGGTGTGGCATTCAAGGCTCATTGGCGGACTATTTCATTTTCATCACTTGATTTTGTAGCCTTTAATACACAATTACAATTTACAAAGGGGTACAAAGTTGTTTTTACATACGTTTTCCAGTGCGTGACGTCGTTCAAGTATCAGACATGAATTTATTATATTGAAGTTTAGAACTTGCAGAACCGTCTCGTTGGACAGAATACATCTATCGTATCCAAAGGGTCTCACCTTTCGCTCGGTGCGTTCGACACATTACACATCAAGTTTTATGCACGCTAACTTGACTTGGCACTAGATTTCGACGCTATGAATATTAATATACTTGGCGATGACAATTGGCGTGTTCTGGAATTGAGGAACCACATCAAATGGGATAATCATCAACTGCAACAGGACACAAGTAGGAATTTTCAGCAAGTTCCACGCGGGAATTCAATCACAAGGGAATGAGGGATTTTAATATAATCTGTGTAATAAACATTCCCTGTGCTGACGTCCATAGCGATGAATGCCATCAATTAACAACGTGTGATTGTTATATAGAATAATGGCAGTGATAGCTGGAAGCCATTGTCTCATATACTCATATATGATACTCTAGAAGATCGCTAGTCGAACGACCGCGGCGAAATCCGTATTGTCGATCGCTAATCCAAGTTGTGAACTTCCGGATATGCCAGGAGTTGCGAGTTTATCACACGCTCTATGACATTGGAAAGAAGAGAACTGGTAGATAAAAGACACACCTGTAAAAACATATTAAAATTGAAAACCTAGTCATGCTTTCAAATTTTTATTACGAAATAATATCTCACGACTACAATTCATTTTCTTTACTACAATTAGATGTAGAATGCCTATTAATTTTCTCTTAATACGAACAATAGGCAGTTTCGCGAAATATACATTTTTCTACTAAGAATGTTGCTAAAAGAAATCTTGTATTCCATTATGTTTGGACGTTATTCAATTGTGTTCATTTTGTGTGATGCTTCGCTTTTCAAAAGAATATAATGGTGGGATATAATTTAAGTAATTTAGTTTTATATTAGTATTCACAATCGGGCTTATTTCGTTACTAATGTTTTTTGAACATTTGAAATAAGGCCCAGCTTAAGATATACGAGAAATGTGAAGTACTTTTTGTACAATGATTGCAGTAAAATAAATTTAAATTAAAGTGTAATGAGTAAAATCAATGCTTGTTGATATAGTTGCGTGTTTATTACTGGCGTTATAGAACCTGGTAGAACTCTCCAATGGCAATGACATATATGGCGTTAGGTAGGTCTTTTCAATTTAAACAAAATTTTCAATATTGCCGATTCTTCAATTTGTTGGCCACTCGATTTTAAATTGTTGAAGAAATATACTAAGAACATTTCGTGAACATACTCGTACTATGCTATCTATTGTTAATTTGTATGTTTTATACAAACATTTATTATTATTTCTATGTTATCAGTTTTGATACAGGTACATATTTTTAATGAGTTGTCTGCGATACATCATTTCAAAAGGTTACAAGTAAACACTATGTCTCACTTGTCTTAAATACCATGTAATTGATAACAATGTTGTAATGTATTGTTTTCAGTCACAATGAATATTATAATATAATAATGATGTACTCGTAATATATAAGTGTAACCATTTATGTTCATTACACATACTTATAACAACAAACGAAAAATTGAAAAACGTCGCCAAAGCAAATATTCTTCTGTTAAGAAATATATATCCAACGGTGTAGTTTATATTATAGGTCCTATAACATATGAAATTGGCGTTTTGTCAAACTGGCCACTTCGATTTCAAATATATGGCGTTTGGTTAGGAATTCCAAATTCAAATATATTTCTAATTTAGGCTTTTGTATTTGAGTTTCGAATTTACTGATTCATTTGTTTTTCCGCCATTTCTTTTGACATCGGTCTGTTCACAATATGGAAAACTTAAAATATTGCGTTATTTATGAATGCAAGTTCCATAGTGGCACTAACGCTACAGAAACAGCTTGAAAGATCAATGATGTGTATGGGGAAGTAACTGTAAAAGAAAACACGGTACGTTTTTGGTTCCAACCTTTTCGTTCTGGATATTTTGATCTACCCCTGTGGATGGCCGGAGACCCTAGTTGACAACGAAGAATTGGACGAACAATGAAGAATGCCCTTGGAAACAGATCCATCGCAAACCATACCAGAGTTAGCGGCAGGCTTCGGTGTGAGTGACAAAACAATTTTAATTGACTTGAAATAAATTGGAAAAGTGTAAAAGCTCAAGAAATGGGTACCGAATGAATTGAGTGCTCACTCAATGCATGTTTTGTTGGTGTGCTTACCAACAAAACACGCATTGAGTGCACGCTGCGTTATATTACTCAACAGTTACAATAACGAGGGAATTCTGAATCATATTGTTACTTGTGATGAAAGCTGGATCCTGTAAGACAATCGGAAACGTTCATCACAGTGTTTGGACCCAGGAAAAGAGAAGAGGGAGAGAGATATAAAGGGAGTCAACTTTCTTTTGGGACAGGATTTAGCCAATCCTGTCTCAAGCGAAGTTGACTCAGAAAAAGCTACTGGTGATTGTTGGGTCACTAGTACTGGTGTCATACACTACAGCTTCATAAGATCTGGCCAGACGATTACCTACTACAGATCTGTATTGTCAACAATTGGAAACCATAATGGAAAAGCTCGCTATTCAAAAACCAAGACTGGTCAATTGCTCTAGCTCACTGCGGCTTCAGGACAACGCTAGACCTCACACTTCACGACAGACGGTCGTTAAAGTGGAGATGCGATTGGAATGTCTCCGACACCCACCATACTCCCCGGACCTTAATATTCGAATATTTTTATCATTGAAGGCGACATCAAAAAGTGTATAGGAACAAAGTTGGATTTACGAGTATCTTAGCAGAACACAGTTACAATTATCTGAAACTTTTGACTTACTTTCGAGATATCAATGAACATGTATGAAGGCAAAGATGAATATAGAATCAAAATACTCTTTTTTAAATATTAAGTAACAAACAATAATAAATGCCATACTTTGAATATTAATCATTAAATGTTCTAAGAGCTCGATGATGGTTGGTTAAACTGTTCGCAAAGTGATAAAAGCTGTGATTCACATTTGTGCGGGAATAGATGACTATTTTGACATTTTCAATTGGGAAAGCTGTACGGGTCACATGATTCTCAATAATAATCTTATCAGAAATATTTTGAATTAAAGAAGTGGACTACTTACATCCCAAAATATCATAAAATATTTTCAGGAAACACGCAAAAACCAACAACGTAAGAGTATAAATCATTGTTGGTTTCTACCTGTTTCCAGAAATTGTTGGATAGTAAATAAATTTACATATATTTCATTGTTTACGGATACAGTGGAAAATTGTACGAAATAATTTCAAATATTTATTCGCTATATTTAGGTTTGAGTAGAAGTAAATTTTCATGGTGGACGAAATGCTTCTTTGGGAAACTCTGGTCTACAACAGAAAGAAATTGTTTATGCTTCATATTAATAGAAACGAAAGTATTTGGCGTGAGGCCAACTGTCGTAACCCTTATTTGTCGGGCGACATGCCGTTGGCGAAAAGGCACGACTTTACGTTTTATTGTTTTGTTTGTCTCGCTCCGCTACGGGTACACTGACACTGAATTCCTTAATGCGATCGAAATAAAAAACTTTTAAAATAATGTTTGCAGTTCCTATAAGTCTCGAAGCAAGCTAGAAAAAGTGATAAAAATACGCAGGTAATAAATATCTTACAGCAGTGGTAAATGCTCTAAAACTACACACGGTGTACGTTATTTCTCACACTGTGTACACAGCTACAGAAGTTTGGCAAGAAGCAATGTCCCATAATAACAGTACAGGCCAAGTTCTAAAAATAGCATAAGTATATAAAAAAAATGTTTACATAATCATAGTTGTTTTAGTTCAAAAATTTGTTTATTTGGCTGCTGCTGGCTTTACTTTCCCAATCGGGCTTTGAGACGCTTTATCTATCTTTGAAACACATAGACCAAGACAAACTGATATCTCCATGCACACAAATGTTCGTTATGTGTGGGGAACGAACCCTTGGTGTTTAAGTAGCTAGTATCGCGAACTACTCGACAACCGCTCTCGTCGTCGGGTTCATCCTTTGGAATGGTGGTCGAGGGAACCCTCGGTGTGTGAGTTAAACTCGCACTTGGCCAGCGTTTCATAAAGAGTTTGTGTTGACGTAACTTAGGTCTGTTTCGATATCCAAATCCATCGGTCTACTAAGGTTTAGTAATTTAAACAATGTTAATTACAGGGAGAATTACCAGGCGTTTAGGCGGTTCTGCAATCTATATTATTGGAATCGATGTGTTAGGTAACAACTCACAGTTTAGGTCCCAATAGTGTTAGATATTTGATAAACCGTGGTGCACGGCAGTTGAGCTTCACTTGACTAGCCATCTCTTTGAGGTTTTTAAAAGCCTTATTTGTTATATTGCTGTCCTCACTTTGCCAAGAGGGGAAGTCAAATCCAAAACTTCCTACTCCTACAAATTTCTTCTGATTAAATTCGTCGTGAGTTCCAAGGCAGCCGTAGTTTAACACTCGGGACAGCAATGAACTTCACTGTTCATTGCCTTTTTAGAGGTCGTCGCTGCTAATTCTGGCTACACAGGAGACACAGTGGTGGGGCTGTCCCGTTAAAAGAAAATATTAATTACACCTAAGGAGTCGTTGTGTTTGCAGCAGGGGAGGCATCGCGTAAGCTATATTTCCTGTAGTGCAACCTTTCATAGGCTACGACAAGTGGGCCGTATGCTTGTATGCCTCCCGTAGTGGAATAATACAAAAAATAGTTATGGCAGGCGTCTGCCCCTCGTAATAGCTCAACACCTAACAATTCTCACAAGTCTCATATCAATAGCCATTTAATTTCCGACCCACTTCCTAATAGTCCCGATGTCTGTTGGGACCGGTTCATTTGTTATTGTTCGGTTGATATTCCTGGAGAAGGTCGCGGTGAGTGTACCAAATTACATCGATCTTTTCGTCGATTTTTACGTATTGGATCGTATCAAATGTTCAGCTATCTTACCTGTAATTTTTTGACAGATCAGATTTTTCTTATACAACGTCGGGAGGTATACAAGCATACGGTATACCTGATGTAAAGCGATTACCGTGGCCTATGAATGCTAGTAATACATCAAGTATCACTCACGCGATACCACCTCCGCTGCTAACACAGCAACTCCTTGGGACCTCACTCACACTCAGGAACACAACAATCTAATTCTTCCCCAGATGGACTACTCTGATGTCCTCTTCCTCTTTTAAAAGCTCTCAGACCAAGACAAACAGTCACGTACATGCACACAATTGTTTGTGCTGAGTGGGAATCGAACCAACGAGCATTCGTGTCAAAGTAACGTAACAGCGTGTTTTACCAATGCGCTACCGATCTCGACACTCAGAAATCCCTTAAGATAACGATCGTACTTACAACATGCTACCTCCAAAATAAACTTCTCTCCGTATACAATACGGTGATGCCAAAAATGTTATTTCAATTTAAGTATAAATGATTTCTAATTCTTCTAGGACACAAATATTTGTCTTGATACGTAAATCAGACCAGCACGACATCCAAATTATTATTTCATTGTCGCCCAAAATCATTATTTAACATAGCTTAAACTTATGTTATAAAACGGAGATTCCGTCACGTGAAGTCACGATACTAAGAGAAATACGTTGGCGTGTAGGTTACGTACGTGTATTATCGCGCTATATCATGGAACTAGATAAATTATGAACAAACAAAGAAATGTAGCGACGAGAAATCTGGGCTTTCCTTATAAGAATTTATGTGCAAAGGAGGCTTCTATTCGTACGATATTGGCGTTCATACAGCTTACAACAACTGCCTGTTCTGTGACCTTGTTTCTTAGGATTGATTTGTTTAAAATTCCGAAACGGGACTCTTTCAACCTTTGTGAGTATAGAAGTCTGAGTATTTTTATTATGTCACTAAGGTAACAAACAATCGTAAGCTATGACTACCTCATAGTAATCAATATTGCAAATTATGGTCGCTTGCACACCAGATGTATCACTCGTGCGATGTCAACCGTGGTAAAATATTTTCACGGCTATGGACACTACATGGTAAGTGCCTTAGGAAAACCTTCGCTTTGGTTTCAATCTTGCTAATCTTTAATAGGCATTAAAATGGCAGTACTTTAAAACATAGTATAAAATCTAGTCTCTAACATATGCTGCATTTTATACAAATATTCGGAGTCCCTTCAAACGACTAGAAATACCTATGGACTGAAATTACCAACTTGAAAACAACAACCTTCTGTTTGAGTACTGCTGAATTCTGTTTCTATAATATCTCCATAATTGGAATACTGTATATTCTAAAGAACATTGCAAAGGAGAAATAGAAAAAAGTCCTTTAAATAAATTCAAACTACTGTCTCCGACCAAGGGAATATTAAAAGTTTCAGTGCTATTGTTATCTGTGGCCTTGAACCGACATGCTCCTTTATATCTTTAATATACCGGGGATTGTGTACTCGTTTCAATAAATCATAATTGTTTCGTATTTTTATATTTCCTTGGCGCGCCTAAATGGACGTTTGCCTATTTTTAAGAAGGCTTTTACCTTAAAGAGTTTGGCGTGGCAAGTCACTTAGACCCATTTCTTCTTTGCGGAAACTGCTAAAACCTACACCTATAATAACAAGAAGTAACGTAATTGATACATATCTGTAATCTTACGAGGTAATTTATTAAAAAGCGACATCAACTAGAGTTCGGACTCGTGCTTCATCTAGGTTCTCCACCTGGGTGAAGCACGAGCTCATTACTCGCGGACCGCTTTTCCGACAACAAATGTATGGGAAAACGTATATAACGGGGTCTGACTGGTTAAGAAAAATACATAATTTAATATATAATGTTTGACAAATAAATGTTTAGTTTTTTTTAACTTTAGTTCAACTAGTAGGTCCTCGGGTGGACTCGCCGCGTTATCGTATGAAACAACCTTAATCACTCGCAATCACGCGACCGTAGGCATATTTTCGGCGCATTTCATTTCCAGTGTATTATTTTTATAATCTGTTTTGTTTTAATTTGCTACGTAGAATAAGGTATTTTAATAAGTGTGGGGTTTTATATATTTTGCTCATTCTAAGAAAGTAAAATACTCAAGCATTTATTATTATGAGCAGCTAAAGTTGTTTGTAATTATAAGTATAACAAACCTGCAGGGCACCTTGAGATGGGCTATTGGTGACTAACGACTCTAAGGGCTCCGAGTGCTCCGGCATGTCATCGTCGTTCGAAGTGGATACCCAAGAAGGCTCGCAGGACTCTTACTCTGGGTTACCTTTGTTGACCGTCCAATAGGCCTTAAAGGCCATCGCATGTAATTTCAGACAAAGTGCAGCACTCCTCTCGACACCCCTGATTCTCTCATGTCTGTTTTGCCCTCGGCCTACTTTATCTTACATTTCGGGATTCATCCAGTGAGAGGCGAACCACCGCTTGCTGGCAAATTCAATCAGATATGACAGTTATGGCAGGCGTGCGCCCCTCTCCTGTTATGTCCCAGTCATATAATTTCTCCATATTTCATTAGAATAGTTCTAAAATTTCCCACACATTTACAATTGTCTCAATACCTGCCGAGATCAGATCATGGATATATTATTCCATTGATATCCCCAGGAGCGGGTCACGACGCGTGTACAACATGACATCTATCTTGTCGAAGGGATCTCTAGGGCGTTGGATCCATATCCCTGTGCACGCTTATCAAATGACCGGAGTTAACATCAGCGAATTCAGACTAGAATTTATATTTGTAGAAAATTAATCATGAAATTTGATAATTTAACTTTTTCATGTGTCATACCTTATGTTTCTTACCTTTTCGGGTCATACTTACTCGAGAAAATTATTCTACGATTTTTACGACTTTCGCTGCATCTTAAATCAGTTACAGGATTACCAAAGGATAGCTTCCTTGCGTTATCCCGTTTTCTAATCCATTAGGATTGTGGGGTTCCGCTACTGCCGTTAGACCTCTATGAAAAACTATATATAAAAAACTTTGGGCAAGCAAGTATTGCCATACTAACTATGCCAATACTCGCTTACCCAAAGTTTTTTAAAAAACTTGGCGAAAGATTTTTTAGAAGCAAAGTCATCCACCATGACAATGTGTCCGCGCATTTTGCCAAAGTAACGGAAAGGTATTTGAAAGTTTCAAATGTAGTAATGATGGCGCATCCGTGTGCAAGTGTTTTTACATTGGTTCCAGCGAATGCAAAAACGTATAAATTGTGAAGGAATATACTTTGAAAAATAATAAATCTAACATAAGTATAATATTTATAATCTTATACATATATCTAGAAACATATAGTTTGACCTAAGTAGCAAGTAATACTTAAACCTCAAAAATGTATGTGTGTTTCATTCTGTCTATGTATCTCTAAACATCTGAGACCGATAAACTCGGTAATAATTTTACCGATCTCTCAAAAAGTTAGCACATGCGTGTTATTTTTCATAAGAAAAGTTTTAAGTTTTTTATTCTTCAGGCAAGGCGATGTCTGCCGGGATCAGCTAGTAATATATAAAAGCAGAAGCTGACAGACTGATTGATACAGATTACGGTGGATTAGATTAGATTGATTGATTATGTACAGGCCACCGGATAAAGCCAAAGTGTAGTTTTTTCAAAGTGTCCCCACTAATATCATAAACAATTAAAGTTTGTTATTCGGCTGTAGGAGATAATCTCGGGTACTATTGAACTTATTCTGAAAATTTCATTACTAATTAGATTATATTGGAGCGCTAAAAACTATTTTTATGAAGGATTAATCATAATAACAATTAGAAAACGTTATTAATTGTTAGAATAAAATCTCAGAGGAACAACATAATTGTTGATTTGTTAAATAATTATCTACAATGTGATTGATTTTATAATGCTTGACAGATAGATAGTGGCAGTAGATAGTAAGCAGTTTAAAGAAAATGCAGAGTGCTACAGCAGAATAACTAATACCTGAAGGATTGTTGTATTTCAGCGATCAAGTGACGTTGTTAGTAAGCTTCTGTGGAATTGCAACCTAGCACCAAGGGTGGCAAATCGCGAGGGTTACTCTAAACATTAATAAGTTGCGGTAACCGATTCAGGCGGTTTGAATGCCTACTCCGCTAAAATGATTAAAAACAACTAGTACTTAAAATGTTCTGGGCGTCTAAACACACACACAGTTGCATTGCATTGACATTGTCTCATGAATGCGTGTAGAGTCGGTTGTTAAGTCGTGTTCACATGAATAGTTGGACTAGTTGAACTAAATGCTGTTATGCACGCGAATACAGGGATGGTACGAATGGTACAACCTTTCAACTTGTATAAAACATTAAGGAATTAACTCTAACATACACATGTTTCTTGGTAATCAGTTTGTATAGTTTTATTTTCATTTAAGCTAAACTAGTGCTCCTTAAATATCAAGCACCATCTTGTATCTTAGACCATGTGTTTGGCCCAGCTAGTTTCTTGGGAACGGTAATTGTATTCTCGCTACTAATGTAGCGGCTCCACTCCTGCTCTAAGTAATCTGAAGTATTTTACAGTTCCATTTTCATATTCATAATTATTAGTGACTACAAATACAGATGAATATGCCTTTAGATCTAAAGTTTAGGTCATTAGATCCCATTTATAAACTTTGTTGACGTCAAAAAATATAAATGTAAAAAATATACATACAACTTATCTCAATACGTACAAACTTTACCAGTGTCCCAAAGGTAAATTGAGAGACAATCCTTAATCAGTAAATCGCTATTTGTACGTACTATAAAGTTTAAATTAATACGTAAAATATCGGGCACATAAGCTCGCTAGCGATTCCTTTTCTCGAACTTGAATGTTCAATGGTAATAAATTATTTATCCGTTAATTCGCCGAATGCAACCTTTTTATATTTATTTGCTTTTACCTTCCCAATTGTTGTTTGATTTTGTATGTGATGATGCCACTGATTTATAGTTCAGCAATATATATATATATATAGGTACTACTAGTATTATTAACAGTTGTTCGCAAAGAAATGATAATGTACTGTTGTCTATGTTTATTATGTTTATTAAAAAGAGCAAACTTTGACTTCTTAATTTGTCATTGTCTGCCAGTATGTATTGCCATCTTTTGTTTTACATAACTTTATACCAAACTATTACACTTAGATTAGGTAAAATTTTGAACAGTGATATGAAACTGGTATATAAGTGTATGGTTTCAGAACCTTTTGTGATCACGGGCTAGTAGGAAAATTAAAAAAAAAAATGGTGCTTACATTACATTTGTGACCTGTCAGAACCCGTTATATACGTTTTCCCATACATTTCGCGGTCGTATACGACCCGAAACCCGGGTTTCGAAGGGTTAATTGTAGGAAAAGAAAACAAATAATTAAAAATATAAACATCGGCGATCTTCAAGTCCTGGGATTAAAAAAAAACAGAATTAACTTAATTTAAACTCTAATAGTAACCTTAACTAATTCAGAGTTTCACATATATTGGAATACTGTTAAATATCAAACTAATCCATTCTCCTGTCGCAAGTGCGGTATAAATCACTTAATGTTCAAAGCCCGACTTGCATTTGTGCCAATTCAATAATATACCATTCCACATAATACAATCCTATTTATAGTACCAAGTAAAATATTAAAATATTACATTAATAACTAATAAATAAAACACAAAGGCGATTTTATCGCATAGTTATATCTTCCAGGCCAACTTAGGGTAGAGGAAATGAAAAAACGTACTAACAGATGGGTAGCGCAGGATAAACTATGCATAAATATAAGGGGAAAAATGAGTACGTACGACTAGTATATACAATGTCATCTGCAATCTAATGTTCGTTAATCAAATAGAAGAATCGTGAATGTTTTATTACACATAATTGAGTAAGTAAATTGGTTTATGAATTTACTTTTGTCATGACAGACGGGGATCACAAGCTCAATTTGGAAGGAATTGTAAAGTTAAACTAGCTTCTGTCCGCGGCGTCGCCCGCGTGGTCTACATCCCTACGATGACTTGAAGGCTATGAAATATCGCAGTATTTTTTTGTAAAAAATATTTTTTATTTTTCCTTCAGATGCTAGAATCACCTGGCTGTTCCGTGGGCTTACTCTGGAACAGGCGACGTATAACTTACCGTACGAAAAGTTTTTCCTTAAGTCTACCCATGCTAAATTAAGAATTTGGCTTCGAGATTCATTTATAGTCATGGCAAAGCTGACTTTGTGTGGAAACTAAACGGTTTTGAAATCGAAAGGGTAGTTCAATGGTGTTAGAGGAATTCTTGGACTAAACACAGACTCCCCTCGGGAACACCGGTCAGTACAGTGGTCACGATAATATTTTGTTGCAATTTTTTCACTTGTAATCTGATACCATTGCATAATTTTGGCGGGTTTAAATTACGCAACAACATAACTGGGGCGCCAACTCTCAATTTTAATATGAGTCCTAGTAGCTTCAATGTGTTAAGAAATTTAACCGGGTAATGTATGGCGTCTTCGTTGTCCACTGAGTCCACTGATTTATAATGATTTTCAACTCCTTCATTCGATCTCAAAAGAATTTCGTTGATGATTGTGGCTTAGTCATTTTTTGGTTTATCGTAGATATTACAAATATCTGGGTAGATTTTAGATATTAGCTCATCTACAGTGGTCACAATTGTGCCTAACTCCATAGGGAGAATTATTTTATTATCCACTTCTGGGTAATTACAATTTCCTATTTTAAGTAAAAGATCTGAAAACTGTTCAGTAGGAACATCTCTCCTCAGGTGAACTCTCATGTTTTTTGTAATACTAAGTTCAGTCACTGATGGCCAAAAATGAGATCGCGTTAAATGCGCTTTAACTTTATCCGCTCGCGTTCTGCTAGGCACTACTGGTTATGTCTGCCGGAAGTCACCTGCTAATAATACAGTTACTCCCCACCTTTGACTATTAAGATTCCTTATATCTTATAGAGATCTATTTAGGACTTCGAAACCCCCCATTCTCCTTCTCACATTGACCAATAGTAAGTTAATAAGAAAAATCTTACTTATTCCATCATGAGTATAAAGTATTTTCTTATAAACATCTATTTGTTCGTGGGTTAGAGAGCCTTACTACTTGTATGTATGTATGTATGTATATCTTCACGCCAAGTCCCTTGCGGGGTAGGCAGAGAGAACCGAGCGCCATAAGACGCGGTCCTTGCATACTTCACTCGCTTCTGTGACATTCATAGCTCTTTTCATGCACGCTCGCCGGTTCCTGGGACTTCTGACATCACCTTCTGATAAAACACGACCAATTTGGTCATGGTAGGTTAGTCTCGGCCTTCCTCGGCTCCTACATCCTTCCACTTTTGCATTGTATATCTGTTTCGTCATTCTTTCGTCCCGCATTCTTTCTACATGTCCGAACCAACGGAGCATGCCCTTTCTTATCTTAACACCGACACTCTCTTTTAGACCAACTCTTTCTCTCACGTCTTCATTACGAACGCGGTCAGCAAGCGTTATGCCACAAATTTTGCGCAATGCTCGCATCTCGACCGCATTTATTCTACTTTCATGCTCTCTCTGCCATACCCAGCTCTCACGTCCATAAGTTAGCGTTGGAATTAGCACCGCGTTGTGTACAGCGAGCTGTGCCTTCTGGCTTAGATTTCGGCAGCCTAGAAGTTTACCCAACGCTCCATTCACCCTATTCCCGGCACTCACTCGTCTCTCCACATCAGCGGTGTACCTTCCATTGCTGCTAAAAGCACTTCCAAGATATACAATCTCATTCGCTTGCTCCAACACTACATCATCAACCATAATCCTAGTGTTCGTTCTGGTTGTCTCTCTTTCAAATACCATTATCTTGGTTTTCTTCGCATTCAATTGTAAGCCTTTCTTCATACAATCATCTTTCATTGTTGTAACTAGTGTTTGCAGTTCGGATGGTGATTCTGCTATTAATGCCGCATCGTCTGCATAAAGCAGGCAGTTGACCACTGAGTCACCCATTCGCATTCCCACATTCATATTTCTTATTCTCTGAAGACAACTGTCCAGATACAGGATGAACAACCGAGCCGACAGCACGCATCCCTGTCTGACACCAATGTTGACATCAAACCAGGGCGACAAGCTGCCGTCCACCCGCACACATGCTGTACAATCCTCATAAGTGGATTGCACAGCACGGAGTAGGTCACCGTCAACCCCATATCCGGGCAAAATGTTCCAGAGATTCTTTCGCACGACTCTATCAAATGCTTTCTCAAAGTCCACAAAACCGCAGAAAACCTTCTGGTCCAAAGCCAGATGCTTCTCTACGATGTTGCGGAGTGAAAAAACTTGATCCGTACATCCTCTGCCGCTTCGAAATCCACCCTTACTACTTGACATCACTTATGCTATAGAATCGATGTTGTAACTTGTTTCCCTCAGGTAGTCCCGGTTGTGTAAGGCTTCAGTCCTTTGAGGCTGAGACAACCCGTATTGCTGTAAGTTTTGATAAAAATGGGATTGGTTGACTTTATATGGTGTAGAAGTTGACACACATTAAACCCCTAAGGGTTGATTTTCGAAAAATACGCGTTTTAATTTATGTTTCTAATTGTATTTTTACCAAGTTTCATGTTGATATACGCAGGGAATACAATTTTCATGCAAACTTGTACACCACATTTCACCCCCTCG
This sequence comes from Pyralis farinalis, assembly GCA_947507595.1. NCBI lineage: Eukaryota > Metazoa > Arthropoda > Insecta > Lepidoptera > Pyralidae > Pyralis > Pyralis farinalis. The sequence continues at coordinate 23,193,590 of OX382274.1, forward strand.
GGGATTTATTTTCGAGAAAATATTTCTTATTGCACGTCTATACCTATTAAGGAACATATTATTAGCTTTGTTACCTCTATACATATTGCGAAAGTGTCTTGAATATAACCGACGGCTCCATACCCACTTTGTGCAAGGCAACCACTGCAATGCTATTTTCTTCAACACCCAATTCCATATTGTAATTTGATAATAAACACAAAAATATATGTAAAATGGCGGAAAATCGAAAGAAGTTTTTAACATAATAAACGCGATCCAAATTCAAAAGAATAAAGACTTGAAAAAAAGAAAATTTTCTATGTAACAGTATTTATGACCAGACTAGTTACAATTCAACAAGCAAGATATATATTTCTTAAGGGACGACGTAAAGGAGGAGGAAGAGGAGGAGCCATGACTATAACCAAATTGGACGTGTTTTATCAGAAGGTGACACATGAGCCCTAGGAACCGGTGTGAGTGCAGAAAAGAGCTATGACGTATAAAGTGAGGTGTACCTCTTATGGTGCTTGGTTCCGTCTGCCCCCACAAGGGACCTGGCCTTAAGATATACACATACATACAATACAAAGAAGGCCCTAAGAACTATCGTAGATAGTTTATTACTGGCACTAAATATTATCATAAAAATTGTATCTTTAAGTGACGTTGAACTAGTTGCGTAAGTACCATAAAAGTTTTTGGGCTTCGTTTTTTATACATATATCGTTTCGAACCGAATTTATTACGTTTCTATGGTACGATGTCGAGCTTTCGAGAGCATTAAGTGAGGATTCTGTCGGCGTAAGTGTGATTTAAGGCAAAATGGTCAAATGGCCTACTAACTTCGGCAAAACGACTTCTCATTATCATATAAAGTCTTCCTTAATTTTAGCAAGAAATAAAATATGCCTAACTCCTGGTTTTGTTCGCTGTGAGGTTTTTGTAATGCTCATATTTATTAAAATAGGTTACAATTTTCTTGAATATTTATTCAAAATTTTATGATTTAATGAGGCAACATTTTACTTTAAAAACTATCTATATCTTCACACACTTGCGGAGTAGGCAGAGAGAACCAAGTGCCATAAGACGCGGTCCTTACACACTTCACTCGCTTCTTTACCATTCATAGCTCTTTTCATGCACGTTCGCCGGATCCTAGGGCTCCTGATATCACCTTCTGATAAAACACGACTAATTTGGTCATGGTAGGTTATTTTTGCTCTTCCTCGGCTCCTATATCCTTCCACTTTCGCATTGTATCTGTTTTGTCATACTTTCATCATGCATTCTTTCTACATGTCCGAGCCAACGGAGCATGTCTTTTCTTATCTTAACACCGACTCCTTTTTTCAGACTCTCTTGTTACGTCATCATTACAAACGTGGTCAGCAAGCGTTATGCTATTTAGATTTAAAATTTTCAAATATCTTCATGATATATGCATATTACGTGACTACATTTAATATTAGGATTTATTTTCGTAGCAAATATGTAGATGGATTGCTGTCAGTTCCTTTTTGATATTGCACAAAAATACAATATACTACATTCTATAAATAGACGCTACGCGCGCACAGTTAGGTTCATTATGTCATAACGATTCCGTATTATTAAAAGACGCGATATACAATTAAAATGGAACTTTTTGTTAGATATAACGACTAAAAGTTCTAAAAGCAATAGAGTAACGGCGTATTAAGAGTGTATTAATCTCAGTTCATAACAGCGCACCTGTCTATAATGTAATAAAAAATTCTCATAAACTGTTTAAAACCTTCTGTGGCGTAAGTATCTGAAAGCTCAGTTATGTTTATAACTTTCTCGCGGAATCATAAAAGTATTTTTTGAATTACAGCTTCAGATGATACAAAAATGGAAGATTGACAGAGAAAACTACGAGAAACTATTTTGTTTATAAATATAAAGATTTCATTTATTTCATAGCATGTATCGCTGCAAAACTTATAGATTCATGCAACATAAAAGTATGTATTCTTCTTGGCAACTTCACTGACTGGTACTAAATAATTGTCCATACGAGGACGACGATGAAATGATACACTTTCAACAATTTAAAGTTAAGTTAAAATAGCGTTTATAGATTGAATTCACGATGATAATGCAAGAGAGAGAGAGAGAGAGAGTTGGTCTGAAAGAGAGCAAGTCGAGGCCCGTTATATACTGTTTGCCGTAACGCGCATGGCTTGATTAAGCCACGCGGGTCTCGACACGTTACAAAAAGAAAAAGCATATTCTATTGTTTTGGGCATGTAGAAAAATGCAAGAGGAAATAATGACGATATAGATATACAACGTTATAGTAGAAGAATATACGGGATAAGTCAAGACTCTATTACGACTAAATTTATCAGAAGATTGTCTTAGGAGCCCTTGTTACCGGCGCGCGTGCATCAAAAAAAGCTATGGATGTTAAAGATGTGAACTGAGGTGTGTAAGAACCAAGTCATGCGTTGCTCAGTTCTCTCTATCTCCTCTGCAAATGTTTTGACTTGTACACGAAGATAGAATCAAAACATTCTTTACATTGTGTGTAGTGTGCATAAAGTCTAAAATGTATAATAAGGGTACTCGAACCGACGCGCAAGCCCGAAATTACCAACCCGTATAACGACCCAGCCCATTTGTATATGGGCTTTTTATAAATCCACCCCGTGTCGGGTCGGCTATTTGACGAATCAGTTCAGAGTTATTATTGCTGTAAAATGACTGTTCCTTTCTGATAAAACAGATGAGTGGAGCAACTTGGCGGGTTATTTATTGCGTCCAAAAATGTATGATATTTTGAAGATTATTATATGGCCGTTAAAACCCCTAAATCATTTATTTTTATTTGAAATGTCTGTCAATGTCGCCTCAGCTCCCAAAGCGATAGATGTATTTCAATATGCATAATCGGGTTTTACGTTTTTACGAATGTCGCTAATATATTTTTTATGTGTAATTGCTTAACATATATAATTTAAAAATATGTCACATGCCAATCCCACTGCTGGGATACGGTTTCCTTCAACTGAAATTGGTTTAGAGTCCAGGAGGGGGCCAGGATATTGAAACAACCCGAAAGCCACTTATTTTAATCGGTAGTTAAACAATAATATAAAGTTAAACATACATTTTTGGGGTATAAGCAAGTCACTATCATTTTTAGAGTATAAGCTAGTTCATGTCACCTACATGAACTGCTTATATCAAACGGGGCTCTGACGACGATGATGCAGGTAGCATTCAAGCAACCCTACAGGGTACAGTATAGTATATAGTACGGTAGCACCGCCTCACAATAGACCGCAGTCAAATTATAACTTCATCGTTACAGTGTCATTGAGTTATTGCGAGTACGTTATCGGTAAACTCCAGAGGAGTTACTGTGTTACCAACATGGGTATCAATTTTGCGTAGGCTACGGCTACCACTATAAATCAAGTGGGCCATATGCTTTTATTTTACCTGAAGCTGTTTAAAAAAAACATCACATAAACCGAATGAAGAGATTGACGAGTATGGAAGGAGCGAGAGAGGGATGTTTGGATCGGTGCGCCTTACCTCTCTACTAAGTAAGTACTTCCACCTCACCTCAATCAAAACCTCAACCAAATAACAACTAGGGAGTTATTATTTGATATCATCCCACCGGGCAGATTATCGGTGTCGCTCCTCTTGCGCTTAGTCTCTGTCAAACACAAAGCATCGAAGCTTCTCTCATTCATTACGCCCATCAGCTCGTTCATCTTATCACTCAATCCAGCTCTCACATTCCACGTGCATATGCAATACTCGGCTCTCCACGACTCTCCGGAATTGGCGTTGCGCGGTGGGTAGCGGCCTCCACCGCCGCAGGCGTCCATGTTCACACCGACGGGGGCGGATTGGTGCTCGTCGCCTATAGAGGATGCTCTAACCTGCACATCGGTGCGCTTTCGATCCAGAATTGCAATCTAACTGATTGGCAGGGGTCGCGAACGAGCAGAAGTGTTGGTATATCTCTCGATAGTACGATATATAGACATACGGCTGATACCCAGCTTTTGAAGTGTCTTGAATATAACCGAGAGCTTATACCCACTTTGTGCAAGGCAGTCACTGCAATGCTATTTTCTATAACACCCCATTCTATATTGTAATTAAATAAATAATAAGCATATATAGTCGGACAAATTACACAGCGCTATCTAGCCCCAAAGTAAGCAAAGCTTGTGTATACTAGACTACTGATAAACATACGTAAATACATTTTTTTTTATAAATACATACTTCTGATATATAGAAAAACCCAGACCAAGACAAACATATATGTTCGGGCACACCAATGTTTGTCCTGTGTGGGAATCGAACCCACAAGCGTTGGTGTCAAAGTAACGTAACAGCGTGTTTCATTACTGTGCCATCGAGCTCGTGGAGCTCTCGTAATTTGATAATAAACGCGTTCCAAATTAAAAATAATTAAAGAGTTGAAAAAAAAGAAAAGTTTCTACGTAACAGTATTTATGGCCGGACTGGACTTAACTTATGAAAGTGAAAGCTGGGTAAGGCAGAGAGAGAGAGAGAGAGAGAGAGAGAGAGAGAGAGCATGAAAGTAAAATAAATACCGTCGAGATGCAAACATTGCACAAAATTTGTAACGCTTGCTGACCGCGTTCGCAACGATGATGTAAAAAAGAGAGTTTGTCTGAAAGAGTGTCGGTGTTAAGATAAGAAAAGGCATGCTCCGTTGGTTCGGGCATGTATAAAGAATGCAGGATGAAATAGTGGTGAAACAGATATATAATGCGAAAGTAGAGGGATGTAGGAGCCGATGAAGACCAAGACTAACCTATCCTGACCAAATTGGTTGTCTTTTATCAGAAGGTGATGTCAGGAGCCTTAGGAACAGGCGAGCATTCCTGAAAAGAACTATGAATATTAAATAAGCGAGTGAGATGAGTAAGAACCGCGTCCTATGGCGCTCGGTTCTCTCTGCCTACCCCGCAAGGGACCCAGCGTGAAGATATACATAAAAATACATTATATTAAGTTGAAAATAAATTCCAATTTGATTCGATTATCCCAAAACTAATTTCTGGAGGGCGGGATCATTTCTGAGCAATAATAGCGTTTATGGTCTATTCGTTATTTATGGACGTGTTCATGTATGCCAACATCCACCAAAATACTACCATCTAGGTATATCAAGTTTCATGTATTGAACTATATAGAGCGAAATTTGTTATACCAGCTAAGCATCGAAACTTTACAGGATATTATTCATACAGTTTGTTCAATCAGATAACATCGAGGTCGTTCTTTGCGTGCTACGCTATTGTTATATTTCAGATCAGAAAATATGTACAGAAAAAATATAAAGAATTATAGTAATATAGATAGATAATAGTGTTATTTTATTTAGGTATTCGAGACTGTATGATAGAACAATTTTAATCAGTAGGTCGATTCTACTAAAAAACTGTAACTGCACTACAGCGCGGCGTGTGTCAAAATGCGTACATTTTGACGCTTCATTAAACGTCGCTACTGTCAGATCGCTTAACTAATCGTCAAAATGTACGCATTTTGACATACGCCGCGCTGCAGTGCAGTTGCAGTTTTTTTAGTAGAATCGGTCTACTGAGTTAATATTAAGTAGTATTCAAGATATGGAAGATAAATTATTACATACATATCATAGAGTTTAAATAAACTTTGGCGAGCTCAGTTACGCCGCGGTTACGCGACGTTGACCAATGCTCGTGGGTTCGATTCACACACAGGACAAGGTACGCATAAACATGTCTGTCTGTCTTGGTCTGGGTGTTTTTAAAAAAAGGTAGGGAGCAACAAAGCAGCTGCGGTTTTCTGTGCGGCGGAGGTACTTCTACGCCTCACAAAAAACCGCGGTCAAATAACTCCCTGGAGGGTTGTTGGGTAGCTGAGCTGGCATCCTGCGAAGTAACCACTTTATATCAAGCAGATCGTGTGCTTGTATCTCCCCGACGTATTATAAAAAAATACTACTTATTGCCCTGTTGCTATAGATGCTATCGCATTCTGAAATTTATTCATCTTATGATCGAGTTCTCGGAAACGAATGTAAAGATAAAATTGGCAGTCTAGCGATTTTCGGTTGTGAAAATTTGTCTGGATAGCCCTCGTAAAGGCTCGTTTTCTGAGCAACCGAACTTTGTTAGTGTGACATGAAAACGAATTCAAGTGTTATTACATTTTTTACAGACTTGAGGGATGATCTCATCTTGTATGTTTTCATGTATGAAATATGTATAGAAAATGAAATTTTGGATAGAACGTGAAATAGAAAAGTGATACACACTTTGTTGAAAACGATGCGCCAATACCTACATACTCGTACAAATAACGGTAGAAAGTAATCGTCAATGCGTCGTCTTGTCTTGTATGACGTTACTTGATTCATCGGATCAGTCGCAATTGGTCTTTCAACGTGACAGCTTAAGATCGCACGCGCTACGTAGCGGGCTGCTCACTCATTCGCTCTACCGTACGTAATTGTACCAAATAAGGTCTAAGTCAATTATTTGATCGATATGTATATTCATTGTGACTAAGAAATGAAAAAAGTAACGACGTGAATAGCCATCAGCTTTATAGTAGTGAAGTCTGTTTGATATTTTGCATTTATCATGTTTTAGTAAATGTTCCAGAATGGTCGATGTTAGGATATATAATATCATTGCTATTTTTACAAATATTAGAAAGAATTACTAAGTGCAATAAAATATCGAAAAATATATGAATTAAGCTTTTGTACATCGTTCAAATATATCATAACTCATCGACGTATCTGTTTGTACATTTTAGCAAATGGGTTGTCGACAAAAAGTAAAGGCCAATATTACAAGTTAGACAAAACAATTTCTAAGTTTTCTATCTATATGTTCCTAGCGGAGTATAAGGCACCATCCTTACGTATTTCATCCGTTTCTTTATATTTGTTAAAATGGACTAATTAAGTAGGTATGCGTAATAGGCGGCTCTAGCATTTCCTAAGTCCTTACTCATTTTTATATTTTTTCTCGTGTTTTGTATCTATTTCAACTGTTATATTCGTATTTCGTGTAGTTGTAAATAGAGTAGAATACAACTATTCAGCCAAAAAAACTATCTAATCTTAGATATTACACAGTGCAAAAATATCATTAATAATACTCGTAATATTTAAAACCAATTGCTCATAAAGTAATGGTTCGGCGGTTTATCAAATTTAAAGTATTACATGGAAGAGGATATTTAAAGCCAAAACGGTAAAAGCGGAAAGCGGCAGCGATGCGGGACGTTAGTATTTGTAACATTCGTGTTTGTATGCAACCTGTCACACAAAAAGTGATCGTAACGTGCCGGTACCGCACCTGCGTTTTGTATAATAGGTTGCATACAAACACGTATGTTACAAAAAATCCCGCCACGTATCACTGCCCTTTTTGCGTTTTTCCCGCTTCTGTGGGTTTAGGCTTTGAACGTCAAACTTTAGTGGAATTAGATTAAATTACAACATACACTGTTAGCATCATTAACCTAGAATAATGGATACGATGTTTTTTTATGTAATAAAACATTACAGATATTAACAAATCAAAGTTACATAAAATGTAAATAATTTTAAAAGGAATATGCTTCAAACACCTGTAAAATTTAAGTCGCTTTATCAGTTGCTTTACAAATGAATTTCTTAATTAATTAAAATTTAATCGCAAGGAGCTTTGTTGTTAAGGCCGTTTTCGAAGGCGAGGCGTTTCTTGTATTCGTACCGAGATAAATCTGTCGTAGTTGACCCTTGGAAAGGCATTTCGTTAATGAAACAGCCTGGACCTATTTAAATTTGTGGGCACAGTTTCGTTTTGAGACAAAATGCGAATTCCGTGAGACGTTATTTGTTGAAAGCGAGATATATTTTTTCGTATGTTTAATTTGGACAATTTGATTGTGAACTTTTAAAACATTTGTGACTAGTATTATATCCATTAGTAGATTTCACATATCTGTGAAACAAGAATTTGATCCGCCTGATGTAAAAGTGTTACTCATAGTTGTGATGACTCAGAAGCCTTCTGGTGAACAAATTCACTTGCAGGAATGTAAAAATTTTTCAAGCGATTATTATTTCGCTACGATCTGTTCAAGGTATTTTTGCTGTCAGCGTACTCGTTATTAAATATAACTGGCTCAATTTTGCTAATGAGCAAATTTACAGTGCTCATGGGGTTCTTTGATCCTAAATATAATTGTGAGCTACTTAAGTGAATTCAGATGATTTCGTAGTTTTACAAAATGATAAAATCTATTCTTCGTACCTTTTAGATTTTCTTAAAGGTTGATAATATTTGATACTGTTTATTTGAAAAAGAAATGGATATACGCATAGCTCTGACAGAGAATCCTCTCTTTCAGACTAACCTCTTCAATTACCTTATACACTACACTCACTTCATTAATTCACATCCCTTTCCAGGTACTCTTCATTGTTCGCTGGCTCCCAGATCTGCCGGCACTACTTTCTGATAACACACGATCATTTAGGTCCTGGTAGCCGAGTCTTGGCTTTCCTCGGTTCCTATATCCTTCTATTTTCAAGTTACGTATATCTGTTTCGTCGGTGTTTTCTTCTGTATTCTGTCTACATGTCCTAATATTGAATGCAAATTTTCTATATTTTTAACTTAATTTGTCTACTTGAAATTGTTTTTACAATACTGTAATAACATACGATTCCAATAATTTATGACTGTTTATCCCTCTATCCTTGGGGTTCGCTATTTACAAAAGAAAAATAGAACATTTCATAATCTGAGACATAAGTTTTTCGACTGTGCCATCTTAATATTTTTTTAATATATAATGTTGAGAGGCTCATATGCACAGATGCAACACATTAATTAATCTTATGAGCTTCTGGCAACGTCGTCTACTTACAGAAACACAACAACCATCCAGGGAGGTGTTTTTAGCTGGGGTTTTCTGTGAGGTGGAGGTACTATCCCAGACACACACACAAAATGTTTGTCCTGTGTCGGAAACGAACCCATAAGAATTGGTGTCAAAGTAGCATTACTAACCACTGTGTCACCGAGCTCGTCACATAATTTATGCACATTTCTTTCCAATAATATTAACATCATACATTGGATTCTAATTGAGTTTACGTGAGTTCACTATAGTTTGAATACAACCTTATTCAGGTTTATAGTAAACAATGGGTGCAATAAATCTACCAGCACTTTATTACTTGTTTAAATGTACTTTATGTACATTTTTTTTTATTTCCTCGCGAATGTGATGAAAACTGTAACACGGGCAATTTGGGATTTCTGTAATTTCAAACTCCAGTCATTACAGCTTCAGAATTCTACTCAAAGCTCTATCACATTCACCTCATTCAACTATTTTGCATTTTTAATTTGTGCTAATATGGTGATGTTAATTGGGTTAACCTACGCTTTGTCTATTGCAGCCTTATATTACTGGAGTTGCTTTTGTAGAATTGTAATTTCTAAATAAATACGTTTTATATACATCATTATAGTCATCTTTTTAGCCGAAAGAATGCTATGGTGCTGCGAGCGGCTATACGTTGCCGTAACTCGATTGATTGATAGATAGGTTTTTAAATTGATAGATTGTTTGTAAATCTTAAATATTTTTAGGAAAGATTGTGCTGTGCCCCCGATATTTCTAGCTCTAAATATTCGACTACGGAATAACTTTCACATTGAAGACCGCAGCTAAATGATGACTTGGAAAGAATATGTTTTTCGTCAGGTGGGCGATTACATACAAGCAATCATGCCACTTGATTTAAACTGGTTACCGTAGCTTATGAACGCTTGCAATATTACTCGTTGCGAGCCCCGCTGCCAACTCTCGTTCGTCGTCGAGTTTATCCTACAAGCATGGACCCTATTTTACTTTGACACTTCTTGGACATCGACACTGCGAGGTCATTCTCCTTTGCTATTCGAAGCATTATTTCTATTTTGAACCAGACTTTGATTCTAGACACAATGTATAAATTTATAACAAGCATCGATTTTATGATCTATTCTTGGATGTAACATACCCAGCGGCTATCAGCTAGTGATGGTAGTAGTATTTAGTTTTTTGCGTTCAATAACTCCGTACAGGAGTTAATTCGGTACATGGTTAATTGTAATTGAGGTCAGAAGTAAACGGCATACCATTGATCATATTAATTAATAAAAATAATTTATATAATAGGAATAACTTTGAAATTGCCAAAATATTAGCTATATCTTGCAAATTGGAATCAGTTTGTTATTCTTACAGCATGATACAATAATTTTATTCACGTTTTTGACGCTGGATTTGTCCAAATATAAAATTATACAATGGATTGCAATTTCTTCATACAAAAGTATTTGTTGGCTTGTTTCTTTGTATAAAGATAATAAAGATTATACATAATAAACGTCTGATGTACATTAAAATTACATCCCTTATAAGGAATCTCTTTCAGTGAACCTTTCTTAAATCAACCAAGGTTAATACATTGAAGATGACTCGTAAGGTGTCGGTGTACAAAATACTCCAACACTTTTGATAAAAATTGTTAAATAGGGATGGGGTGGCGTTATGAAAAGAGAGAAGTATTAGTTTTCTTACAGTGCGTATGATCTGATTTCCACAGAGAAGGAAATAGACTTGAGGAAAGTGATCAGAGTTCAAAACATCAACAAAAATTGAGGAAATTTTATTTCTTGTCGTACCGGTCAAAGCCAATGAATAACATGCTCGCCAGTAGGCCAAGACTTGACTTTATTATTATCTTCACAATTTAGTAAGGTGTTATACCGTTAAGTCCCAATTGAGGATGATTAGAACTGATTAGATTGAGGATAGAGTTGTTTGTTTAGTAAATGAGAAAGTAACTCTGTCTGTCTGTCTGTAGGCGTGAAAGCACGCCGAAACTACTGAACCGTTTGTGACGAAATTTGGTACAGAGATAGACTAGTGCTTAGGAAAGGACATAGGCTACCTTTTATCGCGAAAATAACGATTGAAGGTGTTGAAATAGGGGATGAAAGTTTGCATGGAAGTTCGTCATTGTCGAAGATAAAACCATTAAAACTTTGTATTTAGGCACTTAAAAATAAGAAAACAAACATTTCTTCCACTATTTTAGAAGTTTCGACCTACATGGGGATGAAAATAGAAGATGAAAGTTCGTATAGAAGTCCAAACAAATCTGTCTGTGTTTACTATACGTATATTTATCGTAAACATGTCCATAAGGTCAGATTTATCATAGGATTGGCTCTTTACTGCTTACAAACTCACTTAAAAATTTTTTTTGCACATTGACTCATGGGTGACGAATATAGTGAAGTTGACCACAGGTGTCAAAATATTGAGGGAGTTGAAAAGGATACCGTTTTAAAAATTCAAAGAATGTTGTACAACTCATTAACACTTTCAAAACAGCATTAGAAAGAATGCCGGGAGAAGATTACAAGTTGGTTATGCACCCTGACCGTAAGCCAAGTGGGGAAAATAAAAGACGGTATAATGCACCATTAATCAATGAAGTCACCGCCGCGCCGTGGTCTCTGGCGAACAGTTTGTTCTTCCCGTGACATTATTTTACTCGCCCGCAATGACACATTAACTAAACTTAAAAATGTATCTCATGTTTGTTTGCTTTTAGTTCATGTATTTAATGTATGTTCATATTTTTGTTTCTTTTTTATTTTTATGTATTGTTTTGTTTATTAGTAAATTCGTTATACGTATTAGATAACCTTATACTTTACTTTTAAGAAATTTGTAGTATTGTTGTAGTGAGTGAGTGTACGCGTGTTTTTCGCCCATGTAAATTGTTCTATCAAAGACTCTAGGTTGGCTGGAAGAGATCTCTTTTAGGGATAAGTCCGCCTTTGTAACACTAGCTTTATTTTTATTGTAATTTATTTTGAATGTAACGTACAATAAAGATATTACAACAACAAGAACCAAACACATAAATTTTAAGATGCGTTGCAATATTGGTTAATATTCAGTAATAGGGATCACTTCCAAATACCACAAGTCAATCCTGTGACGAGCTTGCCCTTACCAAATAAAAAAGTATCGTGCATGGCAAAGCATTCCATTCAACGTGTACTTTAAAGTTGAAAGCGAACGATTACGGTACATACAAAGTAATCAAAACAAATTTAGAGCGGAGAACTACATTCATCTTCAAGATGCTGTAGCAAATGACGGTAATGTTAATCCTAATAATTTAGGTAAAATGGTTATTTTACCGTCTTCATTTGTAAAATATGAATTGGTGACGAATCTACAACTTTTATTCCGGGGTACGAGTTTCAGGCGTTCAGTGGGTCGCGAGTATTTACACGAATATACGCAGGACGCGTTTGCTTATGTACGTACATATAGTAGTCCTGATTTATTTATTAGTTTCACATGCAACCCAAGTTGGCCTGAAATTGTTGATAAGTTGCTGCCGGGTCAAAGCACGACAGATAGACATAATATTTGCGAGAGTTTTTAGATTTAAATTTAAAAGCTAATCACTGTTATTACCAAAAGAAAAATATTTGGAGAACTATTGTGCTTCATGTATTCGATAGAATGGCAGAAACGCAGTCTACCACACATGGATATTTTAGTGTGGTTGAAAGATAAGTATCGATCAAATAGATAAAATCACCAGCGCTGAAATACCGGATCTAAATAGTGACAAGATACTACATGAAATTATTGTTCAAAATATAATTCATGATCCATGCGATCCTGTAAATCCCCAATGCCTTTGCATGAAGTATGAAGAATGTGCTAAAAATATCCTCGTAAGTTTATTAACAAGACTGTCCACAATGACAACGGATATCCGCTGTATCGTAGAAGAGCACCAGCAGACGGAGGTCGAACGTCGTCTGTTAAACTCCGAAATAGTAGTTACATTACTATAGATAATGGTTGGGTGGTCTCTTATTCATCTATTTTATCAAAAATGTTTAATGCCCATATAAATGTTGAGGCTTGCAGTTGTCAAATATATCTGCAAATATATTAATAAAGGTAGCGAACAAGCTACGAGTATTTTTAATTTGACATATCAGTCTGGTCATTATGTCAGCAGCAATGAATTTGAGTGGCGGCTCTTAGGGTATCAAGAGCACCAGGGTATCATGGGAGGGATATTCGTACGTTTAGCTGGTGACTTTAGACAGATCCTGCCGGTTATTACTATGGACCAGCAGATGAAATAAATGCCTGTTTGAAAGCGTCTGTATTATGGGTACACATAAAAAAGTTTTGTCTGACTACAAATATGCGAGTAAAACTACACAATGATTCTCAAGAAGTGCAATATGCGGCTGCTCTTCTAAAAATCGGAGAAGATTGTATGTCAACAGACAGTAACGGCCTGATTACACTGAAATGTGAATTCTTTCAAATTGTCTATAATACAGATGGTTTACAAAATAATGTCTATCTTAATCTACAAAAAAAAAATATGAGCAATCGAGAATGGTTATATGAAAGGGCAATTTTGGCGCCGACAAATGAGATAGGAGGCCAGATAAACGAACAAATTATGTCAGACGTGGAGGGGGATGTTGTCGAGTACCTCTCAGTAGACAATGTTATGGACACTGAACAAGTGACATCATGCCCTATAGAGTTTCTCAACTCTTTAGAATTATCAGGAGTGCCTTTTCATAAGGTGTGGCACCGTGATGGTACAAGGTTACAAATTACTTATCTGGGACGGAACATTATAAAAGTTATAGCCATGACTGGAATGACAAAAATAGACAATGTTTTAATCCCCCATATTCCGATAATTCCGACCGCAAAATACTTATGTTTTAGCAAAAGATGGAATAACTGAAAACGTAGTTTATTAAAATACATTAGAATAAGATATTTACAGTAAATCACAGCAGTTTGTATATGTATTATTTAAAAAATAAGTACTAATCCTATAAAATTAATATGTTGCCCAAAGTAACCATTCCACGCGGACGAAGTCGAGATCAAAGCTAGTATACTCCAAACAAAAAATCGCATAACTTGAATATACTATTAACAAAGCCTGGGTCTACTATGTTATTATCTATGTTATTATCTTTGTAACAAACTAATATATACTTTATTAGAAGTACATAAAGTGTCGGAAAACGTCGTTTTTGTTTCTCAATAATTTCCCAATTAATATTAAGTGTTAAAATTAGAATGGAGAATAAATGAATTTATTAAAATTGAAATAACTTATTTTTTATACCACTAAGATGGCAAACAAGCACACCTACCTTGGGAAAACCTCGACTGGGAGTTCATTCCACAACTTGAGAATTCTCGGAAGAAAACTTCTCTGGAACCGCACAGTACGCCACCATTGCGGTCCCAACGTGTGAGGGTAACCTCCACGCCGGCGCCGTCGGCGAGCGGTGCGGTTATACAAAAGTAGCTGTCGGCATCATATTGAACAATTCAATTATTTTCTGACAACAGGTTTTACAACACAAATTCATAGATAACCTTAACTTAAATTATGAATGATATTATAAACTTTATTTTAACTAATAACTTAAAATATTTCATTAATTTAATGACATAAGTATGAATTATTGTGTAACAATCCCCAACATATGTTTTATTTATGTCATCTGAGTGTGTTATACTATTTGCAAGAACATGTACCTATAATAAATTGAGGATGAAATATATAATCACGTATTGAGCCATTTGTTTTCAAAATACTTACATGTACATTTTTCCTACTACTTACGCGTAATATCCAACTTTTTAAACTGGTTTTAGATACCAGTGTCCGAGATCTACTTTTCCTAATGTTGTACGTTAATTTTGATAGAACACGAATTCTTATCTTTTAAAATTTGAAATTATTTGATAGCAAATGCATTTTCGATTTTGAGTTAAAAAAATAAATTGGATGATAATGTTGTGTTTTCTCTTGTTTCAGTAAAAAAGGCGCGCTATGTTGGTATACAAGGTGAGTTTACTAGTTTTTTTAAATTAATAATTACATAATTACTTATGAAATTCAAACTTGTACGTACCTCTAATTATTTTATACCAAGGTAACAAACAAGCATACTAAATTACTAAATGAATTTATTCAAATAACTTATTTTTTTATACCACTATGATGTCAAACAACCATACGGCCTGCCTGATGGTAAACTGTCACCGTAGCTTACGGATATTTGCTACACCAGGGGCGTCAGCTATGCGTCGACGACCCTATAGAAACCACTACACGCCTTTCTTGAACAATCACATGCTGTAGTCCTATGGGAAAACCTCGGCTATGAGTTCATTCCACAACTTACGGGTTCTCAGAAGAAAACGTCTCTGGAACCGCACAGTAAGTGACCATTGCGGTTCTAGCATATAAGGGTGAACACCCTGCCGCCGTCGGCGAACGGTGCGGTTGTAAAAAGAATTTGTCGGAATCACATCTTACAATCTTTCAACCTTTTGGTAAGCTGTTACCGTAGCCTATGGACATTTATAATACCATAGACGTTACACGTGTAAAAATCTCAGCACGCCATATCCCTTGTGGGGTAGGCAGAGAGAACCGAGCGCCACTTGACTCGATCCTTACATACCTCACTGGCTTCTTTTACATTCATTGCTCTTCTCACGAACGCTCACCAGTTTCTAATGCTCCTGACGTCACCTTCTGATGAATACATGATCAATTTAGTCATGGTAGGTAAGTCTTGGCCTTCCTCGGCTCCTACATCCTATTGTAATAATGAAATAATAATCGTGCGTTGCCTACTTAAAATATCACTGTTAAGTACGACAGGAGTCAATCGTGTTTAGCAATCTCCAACAGAATAGTATTTATTACAAAATAATCTTTCTAAATTATTATTATCCCTGTGACGTAAATAATTTTCATTTGTTTTTAAGTCATGCAACTTTACCTACTATATTATTATCTATTGTTGTTACTTTATCTATTATTTTTATGATAAACAATAGAAAAGAAATTTACAGTAACTAAATATCAATGTGGGTTGGTTAAAAGTACTAGGTTGTAGACAACCAATACTCATTTATTTCAACATATTCTTGCGGAATATAATTTATCATGTAAGTTTGGTTAGTTGTAATTGAGATTTTATTGTTTTAGTGGACTATTCCAGTGAATTTCATGTTTCGAACGTTTCCATACCTTGTCGATCTCAATTGTATTTAAACACAATTATTTCCGATATGCATTTATGTATGTATACAGACAGCATCAAATGTAATAGACACCTAATATAACTTTTTAACTTCGTCAATTTAAGTTTTTTTTAATTGTAGAGTTCATAAAGTGTATTTTCGTTTGCAGCAACACAATTTAACACATACGTGACTCTCAAGCTACAGAATGTCAAGTCGACTACGGTGACAGTCAAGGGCCCGACTCCATGTTGGGAACAAGACTTCCTTTTGTGAGTATTTTTAACTTTTAACAACTTTCGTACTCTTAGGTTGCAAAGCATTTGTGATAGGTTAATAGAGTTGTTTTGTCATAGTAAATTACAATATTTTTGTAATAGTAGAATGTGTGAATGACAGAGCTAAAGTTTGGGAATGTTAGAGCTAAAGTTCAGGATCGTTCAGGACAACGTTCATCAACAATGGCATAATACAAAAGGAGTTTACATATTATTTTGACATTTATATTTTAAAGTACATATTGTTACTTATTTAAATATGATATTGTTATACTCATTTATGGAGGTGTAAGGCATGCGTTCCTGAAATCGCGATGATTAGCGGACTAAATTAAATTAACTACGAGATAATGATTGTTGTATTTAGTTAAGTGGCTGAGTTATTTATCTTTGCTCCATTGGCATTCTGATTTCGAGTGGGTGACGCATGAAATATCATGAAAGATAAAGAAGCTTTTTATACATTGTGAGGACTACAGTTCTATGCCAGTATATCGTTGAATACTAGTGAAGCGCTGATTAGAATATATTTATAATAGATACTGTCTAAAATTATCATCGATTTATAGGTTAATAAACCTTTAAATTTTTATTTTTAATTATAAGTTACTGTTTGGCAAGAATTCAGACACAGTCAATAGAATAAAAAGACACCATGTTATTTACGTAAGTATATAACGTGGTGTCTGAGATATACTATGTCGTGAAATTTATGCACTTATTATTGTAATTAGTTTATGTTGTAGTCTGCAATTTAATCGTATCCACTACATTTCTGTTTTATACATTTTAGCATATAGGTCTTGGTCTACGAGCAACTAGCGATCATTTCTTTTGGGCAATCCCATTTCAGCTTTCTGTACGAATCATGGTACTTAGTTTTTTATGTGAAATTTTCAAACATAACATAAATTTATGATATATAATAGCGTACATGATTCTGCATAAAGCATGTCAGTTGAATGCTGTATTGACTTTTTTTTTCGGTTTCTTTAATATAAGTCGTTGAGCTCTCTCTCTAATTTCGTTAAATATATTTTATATAAGCAATATACAGTAGTCTAGAATTGTCTTTCAACAAACAAACAAACTTTATGTATTTGTGAGCCAGCCACAGCGCCAAGATTTTAAAACTGACTCACATTTTTCTTTCTTTTAATAAGTATTTCCTACTACTACTACCATGTTAAATGTTTGTCAATAACAATCCCCAAATACTTAATAGTATCAACTAGTGCGGGCACAAATCACTAAATTTATACTTTCAGATTTATGTACACATTTGTGCTCAGCGGTGAAGGAAAACATGGAAAGGAAACCCGCTCCTCCGAGAAATTATATTTCTAAAGACAGGAGAAATAGAATATTTTGTTGTTATCTATTATATAAATGAAGTAATTAACGAAAACAATAACAAAAACGCTTGGGTGTAATGTAGATTTTTTGTTGTTACCTGTTAGAATATTCTGATCTCGTCTGATGGAAAATACCTTTTCCTATTTCATCATAGCGGTTAGATCTGTGTTGTGTTCCTTTTACATGCACTGCTTGTATAACCTATGATTGAATGAAGTCGGAAATCCATCATATATACTAAACGGTTTAACAGACCGTATTCAGTACCTTAATAATTCAATTAAAACTATTTTGGGTTTGCTATTTGATTATAACGCTACCAATTCCTAACTATAATTATATAAATGTTTCTTAGAACAAAGGTTATTTTGCTATACAGCAATCTCGCGTGCTACCATTCACAGCCGACTATAATTTATAGTTCCTTTACCTATAAAATTCAACTGATGAAGGTTATCAGAAATAAACTTGAAAGATTCTCAAACATTTGTGAACCACAAGGGATGCAAACCGGTAAATATATATTATTATTAACGTTATTCATACCATCGGTATATTTTTAGTCTGATTTGATAACGGTTTTGGTTCAGTTGAATTTTCCCCTCATTTTTAGGGTTCCGTACCCAAAGGGTAAAACGGAACCCTATTACTGAGGCTCCGCTGTCCGTCCGTCCGTCCGTCCGTCTGTCACCAGGCTGTATCTCATGAACCGTGATAGTTAGACAGTTGAAATTTCTGTTGCCGCTATAACAACAAATACTAAAAATAAGAATAAAATAAATATTTAAGGGGGCTCCCATACAACAAACGTGATTTTTTGACGTTTTTTATAGATAATGGTACGGAACCCTTAGTGCGCGAGTCCGACTCGCACTGGGCCGATTTTTTTTTATACCACGATTGTAAAGACGGTACGGGCAGTCTGATGGTAAGCAGTTTCAACCTATAGACATTTGCAGGACTAGGAGCGTCAGTAGTACATTGGTGACGTTATACAAACTATTTTATCATGCGTCATTCGTTTTTAAAGCAAAATGTTTTAAATTTTGTTCCTAGTTCGAAAACCCGACCGTTATTCGAGTAGAATCTTTATTAGATGCAAACCTAGCGAACGCGGTTTCAGGAGCTTTAGGAACCGATGAGCATACATGTAGGAGCTATGAATGTTAAAGAGTTAATAGGTTCAGGCTTTATTTTGGGAAAGTCTAATGTTAAAGGGTGTGTAAGGACCGAGTCATGTGGCGCACGGTACTATCTGCCTACCCCGCAAGGGGTAATAATAGTAGTACGAGTATATAATCAGTAAATTTCAGTTGTTTCCCTCTTTAAGATATTGAAAAAAGTAATATTTTAAATTTTTGCTTAGATCGAAATGCTCCTCAATTTTCTAGTGAAAGAAAATGTCAAAGAACTATTCCAATTATTTACAAAATGAATTCACTGGATCAAAAATTGTTTCCTTTAGTTTTTTTTTTGATTATGGATAGTATTATATAATACCTAAACATAATGTACAGTGTGTAGCAGTGTATATTTAAATATTCCATTTTATTTCACACTATTGCTCATAGAAGTTGCCATACATAGCGTCTGAATATACGAGTAAGAAGAAAGTGACGCCATCTATTATTAATTTTGAGAACTTGATCTACTCTTTATACCAACAACAGCGATTTCGGTAACAAATGACGTCATTTGTTTTTCGCTAGGTTCAAAATTACACGGAGTTTTGTCATCAGGATGTAATTTGTAACATTTCCTACTACTCAAAGTAATAGTTGCCACTTTTCTAAAACTGGCCGTTCTGATCGGCACTCGCAGTTAATAGCTCTAATTTACATAAAAATGCTCGTTATTAGAATCGCATACGTATACGTATCGCGAAGTAGGTCTAACTTAATTTCCATACTACAGAGGTCGAGTGACTTGCATTATTAACTTGATTGCTAAAGCATTTATAATAGTCGAATCCGTTTGAATCTACGATAAATACTTAGAAGATATGTTTGAAAGATTGATGTTTTATACCATTTAGGTGGTCAGGAGTAACGGAAAATGTATACCTGCTATAAATATAATTTGCTTTGTTAGATATTTGTAGTGAGTAATTTTTATTGTTTAAAAAATTATTGATGTAAGTTGGCCACTATGTTCTTTAGAGTCAAATTATTAATTGCACGTGATGCACCCCACCGTGTATTTAAAGACGTTCTGGTATAAAAGTCGTAATTGTAGACAACATTTAGTAATGGGGTCCCCTTAGGCAAACTTTCTCTTTACAGAAGACTAAATAACAAATAACCAACCAAATATCAAATCGCTGGATGATTTTTATGTTCTTGATTTTATACATTATTTCCCTAGTTTTTTTAAGTAAGGTCACAAGGAAGCTCTTAATACTTGTTATGTTGTAAAAATGATGAGTGATGATTATTGTTATATTATTGTTAGCCGCGTCTATAGGCTTTATATCCAGTATAATCCTCTCACTAATGAGGATCCTTGATTGATTTATGGTGTCCTCGTATTTCGATCTTCAGGCAAATAGAAACCTTGAGATACCTGAACATAACAGGTAACATTACACTAATTCTGCGTGGTCTTATTCAGTTTGCATGTAATCAAGAATTTATGGTACTGATAGGAGTTTTGACTTTACTTATTTAAATGTTTTTTATATATTCTTTATATATTCTTTATTGCACAAACAAATAGTACATAATAATCATTGACAAATACAGTGTACAAAGGTGAGCTTATCTCTTCAAGAGATTTCTTCCAGCCAACCCTAATGAATGTGGAACGAAATTGTACAAGGGCTATAACAAATATATGTGCCAACTAGCAAAATAAAAACAGATACTCACAATAAAAAAAAATTTACATACATACATACGACATACAACCACATACATATATACAAATATATTTATACATATATAGTCAAAGTCAAAGTCAAAATCTTTTTATTCCGTAAAAATGGCTACATTTGTTTAGAATCGTCACAATTTTTTTCCCTACCGTGCAGTTCATGACTAGGTGAGCACTGATAAAAATACTGCCAAAAAACTCAGGCATCCCTCTTTTGGTATCCAAACAAATTTACATAATTTATTAATTACATTATAATTGGATCGACTCAATCCCAGGCATTTTTATCATTAATATAGTCAGATACTTTATAATATGCCCTGCTACACAATTTGGCTTTAATAGTAGTTTTAAACTTGTTTATTGACAATTCTCTTATATTGCTGGGAAGTTTGTTATAGAACCGTATACATTGCCCCATAAAAGAATTACTTATTTTGTGGAGACGGCTTGCATGTAACACAAGATTATGCTTATATCTAGTATTTATGTTATGAGTATCACTCTTTTTACAAAATGAGTCTATGTTTTTATGGACATACAAAAGATTTTCATAGATATATTGCGATGCGACTGTTAGAATATTTATTTCTTTGAATTTTTCTCTAAGGCTCTCACGGGGACCAAGTTTGTAGATAGCTCTTATGGCTCTCTTTTGCAATAAAAAGATGGTGTTAATGTCCGCGGAGTTACCCCAAAGAAGAATTCCGTATGACATAATACTATGAAAGTAGCTGAAATAAACTATTCTAGCCGTATCAACATCAGTGAGCCGTCTAATAGTTTTCACTGCATAGGCTGCAGAACTTAGTTTTCCTGATAATTTTTCAATTTGTGGGCCCCATTGTAGTTTGGAGTCAATTGTTATACCCAAGAACACAGTTGTCTCCACAGGGGCTAAATTAGTTCCATTAACGTGTACATTGGTAGTCACCTGTCTTACATTAGGTGTTGAGAACTTAATTACTTTAGTCTTTTTATCATTTAAAAGCAGATTATTAACATTAAACCAATGCATAACTTTAGAGAGAGCATCGTTAACTTCGTCATAATTACCTAACTGTCTATTAATTTTGAATGTCAAAGAGGTATCATCCGCAAACAATACAATCTCATGTTTATCCTTTACATAATAAGGTAAGTCATTTATATATACTAAAAATAAGAATGGACCTAGAATTGACCCCTGTGGGACTCCCATGACTACAGGGATCCCCGAAGATCTTTTACCATTAACATCGACCTTCTGTATCCTATTGCCCAGATAAGAAGACAGAAGTTCGAGAGCCTTGTTCCTGATACCGTAGTGGTGTAATTTTCTGACAAGAGTGTCATGGTGCATGATATATAGTGCGTCTTTAGTCTTCTCTTGAAACTAAATACAGAAGGACTCTCTCTTATCTCTAGTGGTAATTTATTCCAAAGTCTTGCAGCACATACAGTAAACGAGTGAAAAAAGAATTTTGTGTTTGCTAGAGGGAAATGTAAAGTTTTTATATGGCAGGAACGTTGGGATCGAGTCGGCGGTGGAAGGAGTGGAAAACGTGAACAGAGGTATTGAGGGGAATTGGGATTGGTAATTAATTTGAAAAGCAGGGATAGTATGTGCACATTTCTGCGAAGTCGAATAGGAAGCCACTTCAACTGTACACGAAACTCCGAAACATGGTCGTACTTACGAAGACCGAAAATAAAACGTATAGCCAGATTTTGCAATCTTTCTAGCTTGTTGAGTAGTTCCTCAGTTGCATCCAAATAGAAAACGTCTGCGTAGTCGAGAATGGGGAGTAAGAGAGATTGAGCCAACATAACTTTAGTTTTAAAAGGCAAAAAGTTCTGAAGTCGCTTGAGAGAGTGAAATGTGTAATACATACGTTTACTAACGTCATTAACATGCGCAGTCCAGGACAGTGTACCATCAATTATCAGTCCAAGATTCTTGGTTTGTCGAGATAGGGAATCTGTAGACCATTGTAATAAATTTTAGACAAGCTATTAAAATTGAGCTTACTACGTAATTGGTTACTACCTACGACGATAGGCTGAGACTTCGATGGATTTACTACGAGTAGTAAACCATGGTTATCAGCCCATATATGGATAGCTCGTAGTTGGCGATTTATAGCCGCAATAGTGTCATCAGCTTCGGTAGTTGAGAAATGGTTGTAAATCTGTAAGTCGTCTGCATATAGGTGGAAGGGAGAAGAGAGAACTTTGGATATTTCATTTATAAAAATGGAAAATAAAAGTGGAGATAAGATACCGCCCTGTGGCACACCTGCAATCAGATCAATCCACTCCGATGATCTCTCATCGAGTTTGACGCATTGCCGGCGACCACGAAGATAAGAGTCGAACCATGCCATCACAGAGGGAGAAAAATTAATTGAGCGAAGTATACCTAAGAGAATATCAAAATCGACCGAATTAAATGCATTGCTAAAATCTAATAATATAATTAATGAGAGTTTTTTATTGTCCATGGCGTAACGAATATCATCCGTGACATTTAGCAACGCAGTGACCGTACTATGATTGGGACGAAAGCCTGATTGATAAGGGCTGAGAAGATTGTTGCGAGAAAGGTACGTGTGAAGTTGTTTATGGACAGTAATTTCGAGAATCTTAGAGAGTAAAGGAAGTATAGAAATAGAACGGTATTGAGAAAAAGACGACGGATTAGACGTCTTAGGAAGAGGAACAACTTGAGCCATTTTCCAAGCAGTTGGGAACACGTTGTGAGTTAGAGAAAAATTGATTATATGTGTAATCACCGGAACAACAAGGTCAATGATAGGTATAAGCATGTCACGACTCAAGCCATCGCTGCCCACAGCTTTTGTGGAAATAGAGACAATGCTTTTTTTTAATTTCCTCCTCTGTGATATTGCGAAAAATAAATGAATCACTTGTGGGTGAAGTATGTTGTGAAAGAGTATGTAAGGTGGACAACTTTTTTGCCGTATCAATTGAAATTGGAGGAGTACAAAAATGTTTATTTAAGGAGTTAAGATCAATATGATCATTGATATTTTCAGGAGGTTTTCCCACACCCAGTGATCGTAAAAATTTCCAAATGTATGGCGTAGACATATTATCAATGGAGGAATGAATATAGTGGCGTTTTGCATCCCTGCACATCCTATTGCAGACATTGCGCAATTTTTTATATTCACGAATATTAATTTCCGAAGGAGATTTTTTAATTCTGATCTTCGCTTTGTCTCGTTTAACCATAACTTTCCTAATAGACGAAGACAACCATGGTGCAGGCAAGTGTTTTATTCTAACTGGTCTCAATGGGGCATGTTTATCAAAAATCGATGTTAAAGTTGAGTTGAAAAATTGCACTTTATGATCCACGCATGTAACAGAATAAAAGTCAGACCAATTGACATTACAAAAATCATCCCTCAAGCGATCTACATCAAGATTTCTAAAGTTACGCTGGGAAATAGTTTTAGCTGTTCGTTTTGAAGGACGCACCTTATATGAAAGGAAAATTAAGTCGTGGTATGAGAAAGGCGCTGTAAGTTGTCCATGTCTTACGATTGAATCAACGTCAGAAACCAACATTACCACCATGATAGCAAAGAAACATACGACTAGACTAATGATTACCAGGTACCGCAGCCTATTGA
The DNA here is from genome assembly GCA_947507595.1 of Pyralis farinalis. Classification (NCBI taxonomy): domain Eukaryota; kingdom Metazoa; phylum Arthropoda; class Insecta; order Lepidoptera; family Pyralidae; genus Pyralis; species Pyralis farinalis. The sequence continues at coordinate 23,217,921 of OX382274.1, forward strand.
TACTTTTAATACTAAGAACATTACACTTGCGTTGCCAACCCTGTAAGAACACTTTCAAGTTGTTTTTGAAGATTTCATGTCTCTTGGGAAAAACATAAGTAGGTAGGATTCGTCGAAGTGCGAAAGAGCGAAATTTAGATTGGCTGTGTAGCAAAGTTCCTTGATAAATATAGGTTTAATTATTTAGTTAAATATTTAGTTCTTAATTATTTGAAAACATAACTGTGAACGAATGTTATTCAATTTAAAAAAAAATTAAAACTTGAGGCAAAAATTACCTTACTTTTACGAACATACAATTAATCTCTTATAATTAGGTCCTTACATATGAAATTGGCGTTTTATATGAAGAAAGTAAAGCGAAACGAAAAAATATATGAAATTATATACTTAATCAATCGAAGTATGTACCATTATTATCTATGCACTTTCACCATTTTATAGGTAGTGCATTGATTCCATTGCTGAAAAATTGTGGGAGCGAGAATCAATAAAATCTTTGAAGGCGGTTTGAACTGCCCCATCAGAATTGAAATTTTTTCCTTACAAGTAGTTGTCCAAATTACGGAAAAAGTGGTAAGCTGTTAGAGCAAGGTCTAGCGAGTATGGTGGGTGTCGGAAACGTTTCAATTGCAGCTTCTCTAATTTAGCGATCGTCTGTCGTGAATTGTGAGGTCTAGTGTTGTCCTGAAGCAGCAGTGGGCAAGAGCAATTGACCAATCTCGGTTACTGAACAGCGAGCTTTTCCATTATAGTTTGCAATTGTTAACAATGCAGGTCTGCCGTAATCGTATGGCCAGATCTTAAGAAGCTGTAGTGTATGATACCAGCTCTGGTCCACTAAATACTCACCAGTATCTTTTTCTGAGTCAACTTTCGCTTGGGGCAGGATTTAGCCGGTTCTCCTGGGTTCAACCACTGTGATGAGCAATTGTGATTGTCTGTATTTTAGTGGCACATGCCCACACCTGGATTCGAAATCAGATCAGTAGGTTAATAGTTTGTTCTTTATCTACTGGGCTGTCTCTGCATCTTTATGTATCTAAACGTACATCTGTACATAAACAGGCAAAGACAAAACAGTTCGGTACCTTTTTCTGCTTTGTTGGTGAACCGATTTTCTTTTTTTTGTTCAGTAATTATTGAGGAGTTTTAGTGCCATTAGTAAAAAACATTGGAAACAGTAGAAAAAAGTTGGAAGCATGCAAATTCATATATGCTTTCAACAAATTTTCTATAATCATTATGAAGAATATCAATCACTGCGAACATTATTATAATAAAACCGGGTATGTCTTAAAAAGTAAATAAGTTACGATTCTGAAATCTCGGTATAATGGTGTACACATTCTGTATTCATAAAGCAAATACGGAGTACGTCAATCCCCACTACTTATTATTTGAGCAAACAAACAAATATTGTTTTTCACGGATTTGTTGCTAGTCCCGAATTTCATATATACCTAAGACATGGAACTTTAATTTCTGATCACCAATAACAAAATTCAATACAGTTATCAACTGCAATGAAATATTATCACATAATAAATCGAGTATCGATCTGCTGTTCACGGATTCTTATCGTTTCTGCACATCGTATAGCTTCCTGATAAACAGCATGCATGCTATCGAGGCTTATTAATATTGAATAATGAACGTGACGTAATTATTGGTAAACTAATTGAAATCACTATTTCCATTAGATTGAAAATGTAGACTAGTTTTTACTCCAAGTTTGTAGTAATGTAATAAAACTGGCACCTTGCGCGCCGTTATATATTTTGTGTGTTTTGGGTACACATACATTTCTTTTTATTTATGTACTTTTCATTTTCTCCTGAACTACTAAACCGATTGAGCTGATTTTCGTGCATGAGGTTTGTTGATGAGCCTGGTAGTCAAGAGGCTAGCAAAAGCTACTTCGACATCGAGGTTTGCGGCTTTGATTCCTATTTGTAGGGAACATTAATTTGCGTTTTTATGCAACGTTAGAGGGCGTACAAGCATACAGCCCACCCGATTTAAAATGGTTACCGTGCCCTATAAACGCTTGCAATAAAGGAAATAATGCTCGCGCGTTACCACTTCTGCTACTCACACATAAACTCCATAAGAGGTTTTTTTATACAACGTTGGGATGCCCACAAGCATACGGTCCACTTGATGTAAAGCATTTACCGTAGCCTATTAATGCTTGTAATATATTAAGTATCACTCGATACCTCCTTTGGTGTTTACACAGCAACTCCTTAGGAGCTTACTGGTGAACTCACTCACATATAGGAACACAACAACCATCTAGGGAGTTGTTATTTGGCTGTAGTTTTCTGTGGGGTGGAGGTACTTCTCCAGACGGGTTGCTTTCGCGTCATTCACGACTGAGCCACCGAGCTCGTCAAAAAAGCTTACTGGTAACCTCACTTACTCACAAAAATACAACGACCATCCAGGAAGTCCTTATTTGACCGCGGTTTACTGTAAGGAATTTTCTTAGTGTAGCTTTTCCTTAATAATCTTTATCCGTTTGATATCATTATTGCACCAATATACTTATGTATAGATATAATAATAATAAATATTGTAATAATAAATATTGTCGAACAAATTACACAGCGCCACCTAGCCCCAAAGTAAGCGAAGCTTGTGTTATGGGTACTAGACAACTGATAAACATACGTAAATACATATTTTTTTTTTTGTAAATACATACTTATTATACATAGAAAATACCCAGACCAAGACAAACAGACATGTTCATGCACACAAATGTTTGTTCTGTGTGGGAATCGAACCCACGAGCGTTGGTGTCAAAGTAGCGTAACAACGCGTTTCACCACTGCGCCACCGAGCTCGTCATATATATATATTTAGATATATATATATTTATAATAATGTAATATCTAATTGACAATTTTAAAAGAGACCTATATTGGCAAGTTTCAAGAAACCTTTTTTTATAAAAAGGAAAAAGTAAAAAAATAATTAAATAAGTTACAATAAGATTATATTTCCAAAAATGTAAGACGTGTCTAAGTGCTCGCGAGGGCCCAATGGCAAATGAAGAATTTTTATCCTTATCTTTAGCTGCTTTGATGCACCTTGCCTTTCATAAAAATACTCAGATCATACAGATATGTTCACGCACATAAATGTTTGTGGTGTGTGGGAATCTACCCCCGGTCCTTGGTCTTAATGTAGCATTGCTAACCATCCACCGATCTCTGCCACCGGGCTCGTCAAATATAGTTTGTATACGAAAATATAATATGAGAAAAAATTAAACTATTCATTACCATATTAAAGCCTATATTGTATATACTGAGACATGCCTTTATATTTTTATTTTCAGGAACACCGTTTCTATATGAAATCTATATGCTTGTCTGTGTGTGCGTTTTTTTTCGAATATTCGAATTTTGACTTCAGATTCGGATACAGCATAAAAAAGTAGAATGTTCAGGAACACCGTTCCTATCTCTTAAGGAACATGGTCAAAATGGCCGACAAATAAAATAAAAAAAATGAATTATTATATAATTGACGAGCCAGGTGTTCCTCTGGCAATGCAAGCTTGCGGATTCTCAACTGGGTTAATGTATAATTTATGACACATTAATTGTCATAAATAGAACAAATGTAGTGTAAATAGAGCCCAAAATGGGCCCAAACTGAGCCGAGGCTTAACCTACACCTAATTAAAACCTATCCCTTTAAATGATGTATTGTTCTTTATTAATACCTGCGGATATAGAATTTCGTGCATGAAAAGAGAATGTGAAAGAAGCGAGTGAGGTATGCAAGGATCAAGTCGCGTGGCGCTCGGTTCTCTGCCTACCCCGTAAGGGATTTGGCGTGAAGTTATAGATAGAATTTCGTCCTCCATAGATACTTCAAATTCTTTGACATAGATTGACATAAGTGTAGATTAAATACCCTTGAGGCGTATTTTGACTCTAATCAAAGCAAAGATATTCGCGATAGGTGCCGCCTTCGAAATCTCCTATTTTCTGATATTTTAGGGGTTAAAGTATGAAATTGCCGATTTGTACTGAAAAATTAAAACTCGGTTTTTTCTGAGATGTAACATATTTATTATTTAATCAAAATATTTACCCTCATTATCTATACATTGCTGCCATAATCGGAAGTTTATTTATGTCTTTGCGATAGAACTCTGGGGATCTAGATTCGACAAACTGTTTGAAAGAATTTTGTACTGCCTCCTGGATTTTTTTTACCAAAAAGAAAATTGTCCAAATCACGAAAAAAAAATGGTAGTTAGTTGGAGCAAGATCTGGCGAGTACGGAGGATGATGTATGGTTTCTAACTGCAGCTCCTGTAGAGTTACAACGGTTTCTCGTGCAGTGTGAGGTCTTGCATTATCATGGAGCACTAATGGTGAAGATCGATTCACGAGTCGAGACTGTTTCACTACCAGTTTCGCCATCATTGTTTGTAGTTCGGCACAGTAAACATCTGCTGTTATTGCTTGACCAGATCTGAGAAAGTTGTAGTGAATAACGCCATGAAGAGACCACCAAACTGTTACCATTAACTTTTTATTGATAAGCTTTACTTTAGGGCACTGTTGCGGTGTTTGAGCTGGTGTCAGCTATTGCATTTTTCGCTTACGGTTATTGTAAAGAATCTACTTTTCGTCACATGTCACAATTCGATCCAATATTCCTTCATTTCTGTACCGATTCAATAAGGCAACACAAGTTTTAACACGTGTTTCTTTCTGCAGATCAGTCAAATCATGAGGCACCCCTTTTTCATATTTTTTTTATCTTATTAATTTGATGCAAATGAGTCAATATTGTAGCTAAGGTAACGTTAAACAATGCCGCTAATTTCTGGGTATTTTGACTCGGATCGCCTTCCACCATCTCCTTCAACTTAGCGTTATTCACCAGTGTGGGCGGTCTTCCACGTGATTCGTTCTTCAAGTCGAAGTTTCCATTACAAAGCATTAAAACCAAAAACACACGGTGCGTTCATTAGCAGTCTCCTCTCTAAACGCAGCATTTATATTGAGAGCCGTTTCTGCCGCGTTAGTTCCGCATCGGAACTCGTATTCAAAAATTACTCAGATTTTCGAAGTATCCATCTTTCACGTCTAAGCTTAATAAAAAAAAAGTATCTATTTCTATAAAACGGCAATTTCATACTTGAACCCCTATTATTTCACTATGTATTTGTAACTTCGGTAAACCCGCAACACTCCCCTAAGTTACATAAACCGGTGTTGCCCCTGGCCAATTATCTTGGTATTTCGAGAACCTAATCAGTAAGTAAGGAATCAGTAAGTAGTATAGAGTAGTAATAGCCCAGTGGATAAGGAACAGACCTATTGACTACCTGGTATCCGGTTCGAATCCACTATTATACACTACTAATTTTGTATTTGGTATGCACTACTAATTTTGTGTTTTCGAATTTAGGTACATATTTATCACTTGCTCGGCGGTGAACGGAAACATGGTGAGGAAACCAACACGTAATATATATATATAATATTATATTTCAAAAGACGAGTGACCAACTTAAGAAAATCTGATTTTCTCTCTAGGTTGTGGAGGTCTGTCAGTAGTCGCTGTATATAAAAATCAGTCTCTTAGTCAAATCCTTAGGCTTAGGTAGTGGACCCCGCCAATCCCAATGGATTAAGAAGAAGAATGACTAAATGAGTAGCACTCTGCCTGCTAGAAATAGCGAACAAAGTAATAGTCACAGCAGGAGTGCGTTTCTTATCTATAATAGCCCAATATCCTGTGCATTCACGCACTGATAGTGTGATGAGTCACCTAGTCCACAGACTGAGCGCTGACAGCAGCAGAGCGTCGACGCGTCACCAACGCGTAGGCGCTCTGCCGCTGCACTTGTTGAACGTAACTGATCCTGTTTGCATATTTATTTTATTTATTGTTCACTTTCTCAATTAATTTGGTAGTTTAAGTTCGCCAGCAGGTAGGATCCTGTAAACACTATAGAAATCAATTAAGCAACGATCTAATATGTAAGAATGTAACATGGATGATACAGGAGATACAAACTTGATAAACAAACATTAATCAATATACTGCGGTTGGCGTCACACAGAAAACCATATTCAAATAATAACTTTATGGAGGGCCATGTGTTCCAGCTACTGCGTGGAGTTACCAGTAAACTCCTAAAGAGTTGTTGTGTTAGCAGCAGATGTGGCAATGTGCGAGTTAATGTGTATATATGTTTCTTTATTTATTTTACTAGCGTTCATAGGCTACGATAGCCACTCTACAAGCGGTGGGCCTTATACTTGTAAACCCCCTGACGTTTTTCTGTATAAAAAAAAATCTTCAGCTTCTAGCTCATAAATAACTTTTTGTTTGTAATTCCTAGATCATCATCACCCTTAAACGCAATGATCTAATAGGCGTAATTTATAATTAGCAGTAGATAATCTAAAACCCGTTTCGTTTTGTTTGCCCTTCGGATACGTATTTGATGTACCCGACATACGTTCCAAATTGTTATTAATTCATTCTAAACGAGCAGGGTGCCGCCCTTTTAAGTGATATTTCAGCGTAATTATATAACATTCACCGTCAAATCACTTTACGGTTAATTTACACATTTTAGTGACAAAGTAAAGAAGTGTATACACGATATCACAGTACTGTTTATACCATATTTATCTTTCCTTTGCCATCCGATTTAAGTATGATGATTATAAATTGCACATTTAATTCACCTCATTTTATTGCTTCATTGTTTTCTTATTTTTCTTTATAATCGTGCTACCAGATAATCCTAGATCTTGGTTCCATTAAGTAAGAGTTTAATTTGCGATTTATTATTATATGCATTTACACCTTACAGACATACCGACAGACAGAACAACAACGTGATATAATCAAAATACATCACTTTTTTGTCCTTCCGACCGTTGATTCTTTGAATTTTTTTTTTGTACTACATTTATACTGCAAGCATACGGCCCACCTGATGTAAAGCGGGTACCGTAGCCTATTAACGCTTGCGATATATTAAGTATCACTCGCGCGATGCCTCCACTGCTGCTTACACAGCAATTCCTTAGGAGCTTACTGGTGACCTCACTCACACGCAGGAACACAACAACCCTCTAGGGAGTTGTTATTTGGCTGCGGTTTTCTGTTAGGTGGAGGTACTTTCCCAGACGGGTTGCTTTGATGCGCCCTACCTCTTTTAAAACATCCAGACCAAGACAAACAGACATGTTCATGCACACAAATGTTTGCCTTGTGTGGGAATCAAATACACGAGCGTTGGTGTCAAAGCCACGTCATTCACGACTGAGCCACCAAGCTCGTCAAAATCGTCTTCATTGTTTTCTTATTTTTCTTTATAACCATGCTACGAGATGATTCTAGATCTTGGTTCAATTAAGTACATATTTATTATATGCCTTTACACCTTACAGACATACCGACAGACAGAACAAAAATGTGATATAATCAAAATGATACTTTTTTGTACTTCCGACTGTTGATTCTTTTTTTATTGTTGTAATTGATATGTTGGTCTCTAAAATCACATTGACTGAAAATTGAACAACATTATGTATAGGACGTGAGCTCACACTCTCAATCAAAAAGCAGTATTTATATGCTGAGATAGTCCGAGTCGTAACAGACTTTAGTAATTCGTTTTATATACACATACAAATGGGGTTGAGTCGGGAAATTGTGTGGGGTCTGAACCTTGTAATTCAACGTACGTTCACGTTAAGCCCACTGAATGCTTCTGTAATATCGTTGGATATGCCGCTTTGCCGTCGGCATCCCGCTATTTGAGTTAGGATATGAATTAGGCTTTGAATGAAGATAAATGGCAATTTTGATGCATGTGCAATATGTATCTATTTGCAATATTGAAAATTGAAAAATCCTTTAACTTAGTACTGGAAAAACCCTTTAGAAATGAAAAATATTAATCTCAAACATATGGTCTAGTTCTCTTTACTGATATTTGTAATCAAATTTGAATTAATATTGAATGTGTGTTTCTTAAAATAAATTGGAAGTCATTATTTTACAATTCAGTTTAAATTATTGCAGCGTTTGTACTACGTGTTAGTATTGTGAAACTCTTCATAGATATATAGAATACACACATGTCACTATAGCGGAGATCTGTGATTTAGTCTCTTTTCTGACGATAATTACAGCGACTAAACCATACCCACACGTGAAAACGCTAAACGCGGCGGTCGATATGGTTTTTGAAAGCTCGACACAGCGATTGAACAGTTCGGCGTTCTATACATAACACTTACCGCATATGTCATATTCTAATGTTGCTCGCATAAAGCCGAAAACCATAGGGGCGGGAAAAGTGGGAAAGCAGTACGACCGTTTTTTGTATACAAAAATCCCGCCCCTGTCAATTTTGGCTTTTAATGTTGTTTTTAACATGCTCAATTTTATACTACATTTTAAAGATGAGACACGGCCTGCCCCTCAACTAGAGGATATAACATTCTTGCAGTAGTTCCCCACACTGCGTCCGAACGCATAGCAAAAGCTCGTTGACGAGCTTTCTTGTAGATCGACCAACTTGTCAATATAAGTAATAATTGATTATTACTTATATTGACAAGTTGGTCGATCTACAAGATCAAAAAGTATATACTCTGGCATACAATAAAATAGGGCCACCCCTATTTTTTCATAAAACGTGCCAATTAATAAATGACAATAAAGTAATTTTAATTCGGTTTTCAATATTATGTTCTAAGCAGGATGGAAATGATATACCACGAAATTCCTTTGTAAACACAGTTTCCCTAAGACCCATTTAAATCAGCTTGCTGGAGATAAAATTGTATGCTTAAAATGAACTTATTGAGGTACTAAACCAACTTAAAAGGGACTTTTTTGCTTTTTGTCTACACTGGCTGCGAATAAAAAGGTCTGATTTAAGTTGGTTTAGTACTTTCCGGAATAAAAAGCCGATTTTATATAGCTTTCAATTCTAGCTCCGACGTGCGCGCTGGTTCAAGAGGACTCTGGGAAAATCCATGTTTATGTTTACAAAGGGACTTCATGACATTGATTTCGACGAACTTGGTGCGGCAGTGACGAAACGCGTTGTTACGTTACTTTGACACCAACGCTTGTGGGTTCGATTTCCACACATGACAAACATTAGTGTGCATGAACATGTCTGTTTGTCTTGGCTTGCGTATTTTCAAGAGAGGTAGGGCGCATTAAAGCAATCCCTCTGGGGAACTACCTCCACATCAGATAATCGGAGCCAAATAACAACTCCCTAAAGGATTGTTGTGTTCATGCGTATGAGTGAGGTCACCAGTAAGCTCCTATGAAGCTGCTGCTAACGCAGCAGAGGTGTTATCGCGCGAGTGATACTAAATGTATGCAAGCGTTTATAGGCTACGGTAACCGCTTTACATTAGGTGGGCCGTATGCTTGTATGCCTCCCGACGTTGTATAAAAAATACCATGTGTAAGCTTAGGATTGTCGACAGTTCAATGGTCTAAGCTGGTATCCAGGTGCTCCCGCCCAAAGTTGACTGCAGTACTCCAAGTGCGGTCTGACTTGAGACTTGTATAACATAAGCCTTTGCCCCGCGCTGAAGTACTGCTTTGCTCTGTTGAGCACACCAAGTTTTTTGGACTCCAGCTTGACCTTTTCCTCCAGGTGATTTCGATATTGTTCGGCGGGCATTTTTGTCCTTCGACAATTATAAGTTGAGTGGGCCAGATGGCATACCGGCAGTGGTGCTAAAGCTGTGTGCTCCTGAGTTGTGTTCTGTTCTAACGCGTCTTTTCGTGCTTTCGTACTGCACTGGGCAAGTCCTGTGGTAAGTATTGCCATTATCACCTATCTCCAAGGTGATGGAGCGTGTGATTAATACACGATTCCTGGCATACCTAGAGGATCACGATCTGATCAGCGACCGTCAATACGGCTTCCGTCACGGTTCTTCGACTGGTGATCTTCTAGAGTATCATACAAACCTCTGGGCTTCGGCGATTGAGAGTCGAGAGGCATTGGCAGTCAGCTTAGATATGGCATCGGGGTCTTCTGTCGAAGTTACTATTATACGGGCTGCTCGAGGGTTTGTGCAAATAACGGCGGGGAGTTTACTCTCACACGTTGGAACCGCAATGGTCGCGTACTGAGCGGTTCCAGAGAAGTTTTCTTGCGAGAACTCTCAAGTTATGCAATGAACTCCCAGCCGAGGTTCTCCAAAGGGACTACAGCATGGGGCTCTTCAAGAAAGGCGTAAAGAGGTTTTTACAGGGTCGGCAACCCATGAGTGACACCTCTGGTATTGCAAATGTCCGCAGGCTACGGTGACTGTTTGCCATCAGGTAGGCTGTATGCTGGTTTACCACCTTAATGGTATACAAAGACTATGTTAACTTCTTTACACCAAGTGGTCTGTATGCTTGTATGTTTCTCGATATTGTATAAAAATACTACTGTTTCGAAAGCCATTATTGAACGGAATAGAGTTTATTTGATCGGACATACGAGTAGCATACATTTTTGGAAAAAAATATATTATGTCACAGTCATCGGATGGTACTTTACTATTTCATGTAAGCATTTCCTTACTATGTACATACTTTTATGCACATATAGTGTGATGCAACCCTAGCTAGCTACGAGAATAGGACCCATCGGCTACGGCTGACTCTCAACTACGATCCCGCTAATCTAGTATTAGCCGTGGTTATGAACTTGGTTTTAAAACCGACTCACAAGTAAATACTTTAAATGAGCGTCTAGTTTAATATTTTATTTTGAGTCGAAACAAGAACGCGTAATCTAGGAACACTAAGAATGGTCTGGAGCATTTTATAGTTAGAGCGAATTGTCATACTATGTTACAGCATCAAGATGGTACTGAGATAGATTATTTCAGTTTATAGGCTTCAGAATCCTTACTGATCAAATCTGTTCAAGGTTTGAACCCTCGAATATGTCAAATTACCGCAATATTTATTTATAACATGGGCCCATGAATTTTAACTCTCCTTTCGTACGTACTTTGATAATTACGCGATTAGTATACTAACTGCTGTTAATATACCAATCACGAAACAGGATAAGGAGTCGTGAGTATATTTGCACATATTTATGTACACTTTCGTGCGCTAATTACACTTCCAGTGTATAGTGGAATAGTTATATTATAAGGCAGTTTCCACATATATTCTTATTTTGGTCAAAGTAAATAATTCTGCAATTCTAAAGCCGATTATGTGTCATATGTGATGCGGGATGACGGTCGCGATTTCCCTCTTGCAATATTACAGAAACCGAGGTTCTCTGATTCGTCAGTTTGACATGCATGATCTCTTAACGTATAACTCTTATAATAGAGTTATAATAAAAGGTAAGGTCACCACCACTTATGTGTATTGGTAGATCGCTCTGAAACCCAGTTTTCACTATCAATACGACACACCCATTAGCCTCGGCTTCCTCTGATATGAATCAGATACCGCTTACAATAGACCAGACCAGACTTTAAGCAAAATTTTAAATCAGCAACAAAATCCTAAATGGCCTTGGCGGGTATATTTACGGCAATATCGCGGTCGCAGTAATTAGCGGCTGAAAATTTACAGGGAAATGACAAATATAATTATCTTAAAAATTAAACACATAAACTCCTGTAAAGAAAGGTATACACATGAAATTCACGGTTGAGCTATGTACACAGGGTCCCCAGCCAGCTTCGTTGATAAGGCCGCCAATTCTAAATTACACTTATTAGTAAACAAATTTGAAATAAAACTTAAATCTAGCTCAGCAACAGACTGCTACCCCCTCGGCCGATGTTGAGCCGTCGCAGCGGTCCGTCGCTCAGCTTCACTTCACTACCGACTCGATAGCTTCCGCAGAGCGCGCTCGTACACTCGATGCGTTCGATAATTCGTTATTTTATTTTCAAGATTCACTCACAAATAAATTAAGTATCAAAATCTAAACAACCCGAAGGCTTTTGGTTAGACAGCCTCTCCCGTAACGCGACTAAACCCGAATGTCCACCCATTTTTCCAAAACTCTAGCCATGGGATCCCGCCCACGACCCACCTCAAACTCTATCAACCCTCATTCATTGGTCAAGCTCACCCCGCGCGCGACACCCGCACCATCATATGCGTCCGCGCTGGCTCTCTCATCACAAAATATGTTCACACGCCACACCTAACATGTGCAAGCTATATTGACGATCATAAACCTATCTCACACTGGACCCTGTCCACATTTCAGTCTGAGTATAATAAAACCCTATTTTGTATTTCGATACACAATGAGCTGTTCGCTCCTATTGTTTTAGATATCTTAGGAGTCCCCCATCAATTGTAAAGATTCATTGCGTGACAAATGTCGCGGTTACTCCGTGCGCGACCCTTTTGAAAGAAGCTCACTGTCTTTCACAACAGGACATTTATTTTTAAATTACATCCTGTACCCCCGTCACGGTACTAATTTCAAACACGTAATAAAACCTTTAAGAAATTTTAAATAATATCTACCATCGACACAATACCAGTACATCAGCTTTCACCCTCTGAGCTCCAAAATGCAATTTATTTTACTTTCATATAACCCATCTAACACATGCTTATATTCAAACCGTGCTAGGTTTACATGCTAGTTTCAGATTTCAAGCTATAAATCCTTCCTTCCCAAAGCGGTTAGTTGAATAGCACCTGCCCGATAAAATTCCAACATGGCAACAGCCCACAGTTAGAAAATCAACACCTGGCATCACCGTTAATCGCCTTTTATTTAATAGGTAAATTATACACATAGGCTACAGTTGCTCCTGTATTATCACAACAGGACAACTAGTATATTTAATATTTCTACAAAAGTTTCTGATGTGAAATCAAATCTTTTTATTTCTCTCTCTACAATCTTAGGTTTAGGTACTATGAGAACCGTAACAAATACATAAAAGATAGTAGTTAGTACGTGTAAATTAATGTAATGTGAGAATACAAGATGGTGAAAGACTGGTGCCTGAACCGACGCCTATATCTCAGTGCACCAGGACCTTCCCCGAATAACGTGGATAGAGTATATTGATGGAACATGGAAACAGTGGGTACCAAGCAACTTGTTTATCACTAGAACATTTTAAATGAGATGTTAACCAAGAATGACAATATTGAAATTATTTGATTTTTACAAAGATTAATTGTATGTGTATTGTACTTAACAAACAAAATCATATCTCATCCATCGCTTTTGTATCTTTTAGGTTCATTACTAATTTGGAAATGGTCCAACAAGCCAGGTGTTCGAGGCTTTTGTTCGACTACTAATCTAGCACTTTGCATTTTTGAGATTCCCTAAAATTTGATTAGAATTTTCAAACTAGGCAGTGTTAAAAAACTGGCCAATTGCAAATCGAACTCATACACGAATCATTCCGTACCACCTTGAAAAAAAAGCCAATAATCACGTTTCTAATGTATGGAACGACTCCCTTTAATTTTTAATTCATTTTTATTATCTGTTGTTACTGTGGCCATAGTAATGCACACTTAATGAAAATTTCAGGGGCCTAGCTATTACGGTTCATACAGGCATGTAGCCAGATAACCGGATAGAAGGACACATTTTTAAGAGAGGTAGGGCGCATCAAATCAGCGAAGTACCTCCACTTTGTAGAAAACCGCAGCCAAATAATAACTCCCTGGAGAGTTCCTGTGATCCTGCGTGTGAGTGGGGTCACCAGTAAGCTCCTGAGGAGTTGCTGTGTTAGCAGCAGAGGTGGAGAGTGATACTTAATATAATACGAGCGTTCATAGGCTACGTTAACCATTTTACGTCAGGTGGACCGTATGCTTGTATACTTCCTACCTATATTGTTGTATAAAAAAATACAAATATCGAAGCATTATTAATAGGGTTCCATACCCGTTGGTATGATTTAGGCATATAACCATCAACACCGACAATTTTATAAGTACCGTATACATATATGACTAGCCTTTTCATTCACTGATCCCTAAACTACCTATCAAAAAATCACGTCGATCACTTACTCTGTGAAAAACAAAAACAAATGTACCCGCGGGAACCGTACATTTTCCGGGATAAAAAAACAGTCTATGTCAATCTCCGGCCCTTAAACTACCACTATGGAAAAAAGCACGTCAATCCGTTGCTTCGTGAAAAATAAAAACAAAAGTATCCCATGGGAACCGTATATTTTTCCGAGAAAAAAAAGCCTAGTGCTATGCCAGATCATACTATACTACAATCGATCTCTGTGCCTAATATCATCAAGATTCCGCCGTTCTGGCGTGATTAAATAACAAACATCTATCCAAACTTTCGCATTTAAAATAGCAGTAAGATTATTATACGACAGGAATTAATTTTTGAGCGTTGTCCTTTGCTGGTAAATGCTCGCCTTGTACATTGTTGTTTTGCTAATAATAAGCTGCAATAAAATTTACAACACATGCACAATGTATATACCATGGAGATAAAGATAATACCTAATAATTTTCAGGTTAAATAATTTCTAATAAATTAATTTAGTTGTGTAAAATATATTTATATAACAACTCTAATTATTCCAAGAACATATAGGTATAGAGGTTGCCTAAAATCAAAGATGCTTAGCTGTTTATGGTTGACAATTGAATATTTTTACAAATGATCTTTTATTATAAGATTTTCGTTTTGTAATATGAATTATTGATGTGCACACTGTTTATGAGTTATGCAAAGGATTCTAGTGAGGATATTACGCAAACTGAATACATTTCGGAACATATGGGCCGGATTTAATTCGCTTTGTGTTATGCTTTGTTTATCTAAATCGTGTTATGGTGATTTGCTGGGATTTGCTAAAATGTATTGTTATCAATAATAATACAGATTTGTGAATTCAATCTGGTTTTAGACATAAGTACAAATTTGAATCTGTTATGTCGAAATCATGCAGCGATGCGACATGTGGTCTTTTATTATTAACCATCATCAAAAAGGTTTGTTGGTGTGTTGTCACATTTTATTTTGTAATATATTTTAGCCGATATCACAGGAAAAAATAACCAAATTGGATAATTTAAACTACTATTTATTTAACTATTTAGTTCAATAGAGTTTTGTGATCTCTAGTTAAAAGTAATTTATAAAACAAATTCGTCATCATATTATCGTCTTTGTTTTATTTCTGACCCGAATTCGATTATTTCTTTGTGATTATTCTCCAATGATGATCCAACGTTGGTGAAGTTATAATGATAAACTAAAACCTCATGAAATGAAAAGTATAATTAAAATAAATTTATCTTTTTTTTATTTTATATAGGTGTCGATTGTAATTACGGCTGTTTCATTTTTTATTACGTTTTTATTTTATTTTCATTCTGTTAATCGAACCATTGGTAACACACAAGTACATCCAGGTACATTTTGCAAATCAACTAGTTGAAACTAGAACAATTCAATAATCCTATGCTAATCGTCTTCTTCTCAGTTTTATCCCGTTTCCTAATCTATTAGGATTGGCGGCGTCCGTTAGCTAAGTCTAATGATTTGGCGAAAATACTGATTTTGAAATGAGGCGACTGTCATCAGACCTCCATAACCCAGAGGCAAAATCAGACCTTAGATATCAGTCACATGTCTTTCGAAATACATTTTCTTAGACGTACAGGTTTCCTCACGATGTTATCCTTCACTACAATTATGTACATAAATCCGAAAACACGAGTTAAGTGATACATGTCAGGATTCGAACTTGGTGCCAGTTGGTTAATAGTTACGATCACACGTTTGGGCCGGCGCGCTTCAATATTTCCTTACACCATTTGATCGCATACAATGTAGAGCAGTTCGAATCGTCGGCTACCCAGTGATCTCCGGTCGACTGGACTCGCTGTGTACACGAAGAGACGTTGCTTCTCTTTGTGTACTGTACAAATAGTATCATGGCGAGTGTTCGGGGAGCTGTTCAAGTTAATACCAGCTGAGTTCCACTATCGTACCACTCGCCGTAAACTAAAATTGTACCCTCACCGTCTTGATGAACAATCCACTACAGTACGCTTTTTAAGGCATTTTCTACCATGTACGGTGAAATTGTGTACCCTCAGCGGTGTTTCCGAACAAATACGATATGGGTGCTTTCAAGAAAAGAGCCTATGTTTCCCTAAAAAGGCTGGCAACGGATCAGTGACCCCCTGGTGTTGCTGATGTCTATGGGCGGTGGTGACCGCTTACTATCAGGTGACCCACATGCTCGTCTGCCCCCTTCTAATATAAAATACGTTATCAGTATACAATCACCAAAATAGATTTTATGATAATTATACGACAATAATTCAGAGTTCGGCCGGGGACTGTGTTGGTCAGTGACATTACAAGTATTTACGCTGTTTACACGCGTGTTGCTTTGAGATTCGCCAAAAAATAAAAGTATTTACTGAGTTTTCTTAGATCCTTTTACATCATGTATATATATTTCAAATATTGTATACTAATTTGAAAAGCTATACTAGTCTCTCAAATTCAATTTGTGACTACGATTGAAATTTGCAGAACGTTCAAACTGTATTTCAGGTCTATTCTGTGGGGGTTCATTAAATTATAGTGCTCGCTATGAACTCAGGCCCATTCAGGTCGTAATTATCGTTTCGCGGTCTCGTTGCGCATTCAACCCGATCTTCGAATGAACACTAGTATAATCCCTTTCAAATTCTGTTCAGAAATAGCGCTATTCATGAGCATCCCTTAACATTACACCGAAATCTTAAACGTGGTTATATGATTTTTTAAATATTGTTTTGTTTGCTTTTTTACAACGTCAATAAAATTTATTTAGTGTAGCCTCCGCCAATTCGCATTTCAGCAACGTGGTGGAGTATGCTCTAAAATTCCTTCGGTTGAAGGGAGACCCGTATCCCTCCAGTGGGATGAATAGGGTTGATGTGGAGGTGGTGGTATTACGGATTCTGGTCTGAAATGAATTGACATGTGAAACTTTCGAAAAGTCTTAATAATTAAATGGTAGGAAGTAAAATGAAAGACAGAGAAGTCTTTCATTTTATATATAACTCCACGCCAAATCTCTTGCGGTGTAGGCAGGGAGAACCGAGCGCCACATGACTCGATTCTTACAAACCTCAATCGCTTCTTTAACATTCATTACACTTCGTAAGCACGCTCGCCGGTTTCCAAGGCTCCTGATATCACCTTCTGATAAAATACGATCAATTTAGTCATGAGTCTCGGCTCCGACATTCTTCTACTTTCACGTTTTTATAAAAGACTTGAAGGGGCTATCTTCTACATATATATAAATATATATATATATATATATATATATATATATATATATATATAAGATGAATGTTTGTCTGTATGTCCTCTATGGACTCAAAAACGGCTGGGCAGATTTTGATGAAATTTTCAGGGAATCTTCAGATCAGTCCAGCGGGTGAGCCTGTGAAGTTGGGTAGGGATCAGATCACTCGTGCGAAGCCGGTGCGAGTAGCTAGTCATATATAAAATTGGAACTGTTGACTTTTTCTAAAATATTTACCTACTAAGTAAACTGTAACGATGTGCTGCTATGTTCATTTGGTAGTGCAATATTTAGTCAGTAGATGGCGTTATACCGCGACTGTACTGCGATATATAGATCTGAAAAAATTGGGCAGTGGTAGCCCAGTGTATAAGGAACCGGCTTATTTATATTATTATTATCACTCGATCGGCGGTGATGGACATCATCAAAACATCGTGAGGAAACCCGCACGTCCAAGAAATTATATTTCGAAAGACGTGTGACCTAATCTAAGAAAGATCTCCCTCTGGGGCGTGGAGGTATGACGGTAGTTGCGCCATCTTAAAATCAGTATCTTCGTCAAATCTTTAGGCTGAGGTAGCGTAAACCGCCAATTCTAATGGATTAGAAAAAGGGTTAACGCTAAGAACAAGATATAAATGAATAAAATTGACACTTACACACATTTGTGTGCATGAACATGTCTGTTTGTCTTGGTCTGGATGTTTTAAGAGAGGTAGGGCGCATCAAAGCAGCCCGTCTGGGGAAGTACCTCCACCTCACAGAAAACCGGAGCCAAATAACAACTCCCTAGAGCGTTGTTGTGTTCCTGCGTGTGAGTGAGGTCACCAGTAAGCTCCTAAGGAGTTGCTGTGTAAGCAGCAGAGGAGGCATCGCGCGAGTGATACTTAATATATCGCAAGCGTTAATAGGCTACGGCACCCGCTTTACATCAGGTGGGCCGTATGCTTGTATGCCTCCCGACGTAGTATAAAAAAAAACTTGATAGCTCAGTTGACTATTAACCGACAATGGAGAGATTCTCGGTTCAAACCACATTTAGGCGGGTGAGTGGATTTTTTCAATTTTAAATATATTATTAACCCTTTTCTTGCAAGTAGTGTTAGAAATAACTAAAATATTATGCATATATCCATATGATTAGTTTAGTGTCATCATAAAGTAGCTGAATTCCACCTGTACTGTACCAGGCGAGCTGCTATAGCTACTTGGTAGATCATAGATAATTACTTAGTAGTTAGATAACACTGTACAGCGACTTTACAGCTATTCCTAGAAATAAAAAAAAACTACATTTACAAACTTCAACAGTATCACTATGTGAGTATCACGTTTCTTAATAGATTTTAACTTTAACTTTTATTTTATTTTTATTATTGTTTTTGTTATAGCGATTATAGTAATAAACACAGCGAAATTATTTATTACGTTACTATGGAAAATACTAAATGTCTCTGTGGCAGACGGACAGCCAGTGGAGCGTTAGTAATTAGTCAATTCGAAATAATAAAAAATCATGGGACGGTGAACAGTCGTTACACAATGGCTACAATATTCCCATGTACATCAAGTTTGAAGCGCAGTGTACGAACGCCCTTACGGACGGACGGGATTAAAAATCCTTTTTTGTGTGAGATATAAAAAAACCATGAAAAGTACTATTTCGAAGGCGAAGACAATAATGGCTGTGTAATTAACCCAACTCTCTTCGTTAGATTAGACTACAGAATAAGTTCTAAAACGTTTTAATATCGAAATTATTCAAATTGTACCTACTCACATTGCAATATTGTCATTAATGTGTTAATGGCGCACAATGTCATTTGTTTGTGGCCCAATGGAGGTTGTTCAAAGTAAGAACTAAGAACATTTCCAGCCAAATTGCTCTAAATACGAGAGTCATCCAATATACTGGATTAAACTGAGTGTAGGTACCTATATGAAGGTCTTTTATTTTATATCATTGCCAGAAGTGTATGTACAGAAATCTAGAATAATCGATATCTAGAGAACGTTCTACCTTTTGTTCCTATGGTTACGTGCCATTTAAGTTGTGCAAATAGTATTATTTCAATACGCCGGCTACTAGTGTATGGCTTTTCTTCCGATACGAAATGGCTACGTACGTCTATCAATACTTACAATTTTGGTAGAATATTGTGAAAAGTGGTAGTGTCAATATGGAACTAATAAACATAAGAAAGACCCGAGCACGATACTTGATCTCTCAAGTAAAAAAAAATATTATAAAGGTGAAGTTTATGACTTTACCAAATATACAAACTGGTCAATTACCAGTGTGACTCGTACACGATGGATTCTCCACCACCGTATAAAAAAAAACGAAAGACACGTTTCTGATATAGGGCTGCCCTTTAATTTCGACAAAAACTTCATTATTTTTTATTAGTTATTATATCATCGGCGGTCATGTATACGCGTTAAAAATTCAAGTGTCTATTTGTTACGATTCAAGAGACAAAGCCCTGTGACAGATGGAGGGACAGATTGACGGACAGATAGCGTAGCCTTAGTAATATTATCTCATAGGGTACTCATTGATTACGGAATCCCTCAAACAAAAATACGAGTAGGTACTTAACAATTGGCGAAGTAATCGTAAATATTACACAAACTGAATAAATGAATACGGCTGAATTGAGATGTGCACTTTTTGAAGTCTTATGAAAAGATGGTCAAGTGCGAGTCGGCTTACGCAGGAAAAGTTAGGCGTCATGGTAAAATAACATGAATTTTTAATGTGACGGTATTTTGATATTGAGTGGTGTTTATCTTGGAGACACTTTCAGAAGAGATGGAATGACGAATGAGTTCTGGGAATAGTATGGTTGCGGAAAAACGTTGAAAAAATTTCTTAGCAGAAAGCTTGAGGCAAAAGGCACAGTTCGCTCTACACAACTCAGCGCTGGTCCCTACGCTAACTTATAAAATGAGAGCTGCGTATGGTAGAGAGAGCTTGAAAGTAGGATAAACGCGGTCGAAATGCTAGTGTTGCGCAAAATATGAGCTAGTTTGATGATGGAGATCGAAGTTAAATTCTATGTACTGGAATCTAAAAAATATTTTCAACCACTTGTAATTACAAGTGGTGGAAAATATTTTTTATGAAACTTGCTAACTGAATGTAGTTTTGGCAATATAAATAGAATATAGAATAGTATCAGATCTGGCACTATGATGGAAGTCGGAATTGACACTTCTATGGTTAACAGTCCGCGGTGGAACAGTTTACCCGTCCTTATCTTCTAATATTGCTCATGGTGTTCTGTACATCGACTTATATTACCTACGGTACTGTATATATTTTTTCAATCACATATCAGGACATTTTACTATTTTAGGGGCGGTTAATTACTACAACTAATAATATAACGTTTCATTTCATCAAATACGTCTTTAGTGGGTGTTACCGCTTTATTATTACTCTTGTCATTATCTGTATTAGCTGGAACTATTACTATATTATTAACCAGACAGTAATTCAATTACATTTTTTTGATCCTTAGTGTTAGTTCGTATTACTTGATCTTGATTTAAGTGACATTTTGAAATTTTTTAATGTGTTATTACTTATAAGGATCTAGCGGGGTGTGCACTTTTTTCAAAAACAAACAGCATTTTATAGCTAGCACTGCAAAGTAAGAAACAAGTACAGGGAAAAATACAACATATGTAACCTTCCATTATAGGAGCTGTGGCAAAGGGAGACCTACTTCAGTAAACGGGTTACCTTAGGCATTAAAGAGTCGTAGCAATCTAGGTATAACGTAGACCCACTACTTAAGTGCCGTCTTCGTATAGGATGGCTGAAATTAATGGTACTAGTTCTGAGTCGCTTAATGGCCGTGTAGTAACTGATACGCTTAATGTATTGCAAATACTTGATGTTCAAAGTATGCGATGATAAGAAATATTTTACATGGATGTGGTTTCAAGATTATCTATACACTAATATCGTTGCAGGGCCCAGATGACGCATGAATTTTTTTTAATATGACACAGCTGAATTATGCAACACAGAAGTCAATACCATTCATTTTATTTTTATCTTTTAGTGCGTACTTTTATTTATTTATTTTATTTATTTAAAACTTTTTTATACCACTAAGGTGGCAATCAAGCATACGGCCTGCTGATGTTAAACAGTCACCGCAGCCTATGGACATTTGCAACACCAGGGGCGTCACTCATGCGTTGCCGACCCTCTAAAAACCTATTCACGCATTTCTTGAAGAACTCCATGCTGTAGTCCCTTGGAAAAACCTCGGCTGAGAGCTCATTCCACAGCTTGAGTGTTCTCGGAAGAAAACTTCTCTGGAACCGCACCGTACGCGACCATTGCGGTTCAAGCGTGTGAGGGTGAACTCCCCGCCGTCGGCGAGCGGTGCGGTTATAAAAAGTAGCTGTCGGCATCATTTCGAACAACTCTTCAGAACACAACCCGTTGTACAATCGGTAGAACACACAAAGGGAGGCAAAGTCTCTCCTTAAACTTAAGGGTTCAATACTGTGTGTAAGCTTAGGATTGTCGACAATTCTTTACTTTATTGACCTTATTGACCACTACATTTTGGTACAATAGGCGGACTTAATGCTAGTTGCATTCTCTACCAGTCGACCTTTGGAAGTGCAGGAATCTCGATTGCGGCTATACATTAAATACATATAGGTATACTTACAGTATATATATATATATATACAATTTTTACAATGGTTGTAGCATAAATCTCGTTTATTTAGGTTACCTATTTTTTCTGTCTCGCAATATTTAGAATTTGGGTAAGAGTAGTGATATAATAGTGGTAGTGAGAGCCTAGTGGATAAAGAATCTGCTTATTAACAGACAGGTCGGTATCTTGGTCTAGGTACCCGCATGAAAGGAATCATGCACTACCAATAAAATATATTTCGCTAGATGTGTTATCTTGTCTGATGGCAGTCATTCCATGTCAATCACCTTAGGCGGCGGATCCCGCTAATTCTAGTTAGACCACAATGCAAGTTATGCCCTAAATTACTACTACTATAACTTCACGCCAAATCCCTTACGGGGTAGGCAGAGAGAACCGAGCGCCACGCGACTCGATCCTTACATACCTCACTCACTTCTTTAACATTCATTGCTCTTTTCATGCACGCTCGCCGGTTTCTAGGGCTCCTGACATCACCTTCTGATAGAACACGACCAATTTGATCATGGTAGGAAAGTCTTGGCCTTCCTCGGCTCCTACATCCTTCCACTTTTGCATTGTATATCTGCTTCGTCATTCTTTCATCTTGCATTCTTTCTACATGTCCGAACCAACGGAGCCCTAGATTAAAATTTTAAAATCTACATCATCAAAAATTTAAAATCTCTTGTAGCATAGCGTAGCTAAAGTCTACATAAATATCTAAACGTTAAAACAAAAAGAAGTCACCAAAGTCCTATCTTCGTCAATTTTATTGTAAACCGACATTGAAAATGTTTTTTATTAGGTGACACCCCCCCGTAACTTTACCAAATGTATATATAATCGGTCAGATTACATAAATTTGATGATACGACTACGCTGAAGGCGTTTTAAACATTTGTAATTACGGATAATCTGTTTTGTTGTGAAGTTCATTAGTTTTTTATACAACGTTGGAGGTAAATAATACGTTCATGAGAAGTGGTTACCGTAGCCTAGGAACGCTTGCAATGCAAGTAGTATCGCCGGCGTGTTCCCATACCCGCTGCCAACACAGGAATTGCTCAAGAGGCTTCTGGTCAACTGACTCACTCGCAGGAGCGCAACACCGATCCGATTTCGTTTACTGATGTCAGAGAATCGTTGGAACAAATTCTTATTGCTTCGGTTTTGATAAATATGCTTACCTCATCTATTTAGTTATATAGTGATGGAAAAGACAGTATGTTAATATTCTTAAAATTGATCTTGCAATTGTCTATGGTATTAAGATTAAACAGAGCTCTTATTCATCGTTTTTGCATATTCCCTGTTTTTTGAGGTCCCCCAAAATATTAGCTTATACCTTAATGTTTTACTTACAATTCTATGATAGTGTACCGTTTACTATGGGAGCTAAACTGTGCAATGCATACGAACAATGCATACGTATGCAAACATTTTGGTATTATAAGTGAAGTAGAAGTGAAAATTTTGATTTAATATAAAGGTGAATATTTTTTTCCTTTTAGGTAGCTACTTATAAAGAAAGATGAGCGAGTTTATTTGAGCAACAATTAATTCATAGTGAATTTATCTCATGATACCCGAGAGAATTGAGTATGTTACTCAATTATTCATTCTTCGAATGTTGGATCTATTTTTAAACTATTGTAAATAAATGGATCTCTGATTTTCACTCTTTTTTTTTCAGTAACTTCACATCCGGTTTTTATGAATCTTTCACTAATGATCATTTGTATTTTGTATACTGCGGAGGGTAGGAAACAATCATACGACTTGCCTGATTTGAAACGATTAGTGTAGTCTATAAATGTTTGCAATGCTAGGAGTACGGCCCGTAAATTGTCACCCTCGCTATTAATAAAGCAATTCCTCAGGAGCTTGGTAGTAATAACATTGAATGCAAGGTACTAATCGACCCTCCAAGTAGTTGATAATTTGTCCCAATTTTATAATACGAGTATATGGGGATATATTTCCTTCCGTGCGTCGAGCTATTCATTCAACATAACTGAGCTCTATCTCTCATTCGTCAGAGTCACATTTGCTGTCATGCAAATATAATACACGGCGGATACTATACGCAAATAAATTGCATACAGACATTCATAATTATTCACTTAACCTAGCAACTAATCGTCGCTAAGTTAATTACTTATGGTTTGTTCACAATTTAACCACGCATTCCATCACAAACTGTTTCGACGACAGGTAACAAGGCTGAATGCGCGTCTGTTACTGAGCATGTTACTCGTAAAATACCTTGTTAAAGCATGTTCACGATTGCGCGCGAAACCGCGTACAGCATATGTGACAGGCAATTGAATTTGCGTACATTTACTTTAGTTAGAATTCATTTATTAGTAATGACTATTTTTAAAATTTCGTATGTAAAACATATTCGTAACTTTTTCTTAATAAAGTTATATAAACATGGCAAAAATAGTGAAATGTGTCCTTGTATTCAGGTACATACCTCGCTTATTCAGTTTATAATAGTTACTCATTGGATGAAATTATCCTTCAGCAATATCAATATTTTTTTATCGAAAATGGCTTGACGTCGTTACGTTTGCTGAAAGTCACGAAGCCGCGCGCTGTCTACGAAACAATAATAATTTTACGCTTGAACCTTAAGTTGTTAAGGTACATATTCCGACACATCGGCCGGCAACGTGAATTAGTGGACAAGTAAATCAAGTAGGCACTGAAAATTATACAGAGACTGATATATTTTTATTTGAACTCATTAAAAGTAGCCTGAAGTCAAAAAATCTCGTAGTCGTTTTATCCGATAACCATTCGTACGTAGACGGTGAACAATATTTATCTTACTTATTGAGAATTCCTCCTCCTTCTTTTTTAATTACTTCAACGTTAATACCTATAGTTTTTCTTGTTCTTGCTTTTGGTTGGTGGTTTGTTAGCCAAGCGTCGCTAGCTTAATTTTCCTTTTAAAGGGCAATGCCCATCCATTGTTTTAAGTTGTGCACAACTGTGCAACGCGGTCTCAACTAAGATTGACATTAAAATAAAATCATTATTTTACACTTTTTTCCTCAAAAAATTAAACCACAAAGTTGAGACCAGCACTGCATTGTGTATAGCGAGCTGTACATTCTGGCTCAAGCTGTTACTGCCTAGAAGTTTTCTCAACGCTCTATTCATACTATTCCCAGCGCTTACTCGTCTTTCTACATCAGCAGTGTATCTCCTATCCCTGTTGTAGGCGTATCCAAGATATTCAATCTCTTCCACTTGTTCCAACTTCCACTTCATCATCAACCGTAATCCATACATTGGTTCTGGTTTCCTTTATTTCGGATACATTACCTTTGTTTCTTCGCATTAAATAGTAAGCCTTTCTCCATACAATCGTCTTTCATTATTGTGACCAGTGTTTGTAGTTCGGATGATATTTCTGCTAACACGGCATTGTCTGAATAAAGCAGGCAGTTCACCACTTGGTCACCATGCGTAATCCTGCATTCGTTGACCTTATTCTCTGTAGAGAACTACATTACGCATCCGTTAAATACTTAATATTTTTTTTATACCTCTAACGTGGCAAACAATCGTACGGCCTGCCTGATGGTAAGCAGTTACCGTAGCCTATGGGCATTTGCAACACCAGGGGTGTCACTCTTGCGTTGACGACCCTAAATTAAATTATCTTAATTAATTAGATATATCGACGAGCTGGGTGGCTCAGTCGTGAATGACGCGACTTTGACACCAACGCTCGTGGGTTCGATTCCCACATAAGGCAAACATTTGTGTGCATGAGCATGTCTTTTTGTCTTGATCTGGTAGTTTTAAGAGAGGTTGGGCGCGTCAAAGCAGCCCGTCTGGGGAAGTACCTCCAGCTCACAGAAAACCGCAGCCAAATAACAACTCCCTAGAGGATTGTTGTGTTTCTGCGTATGAGTGAGGTCACCAGTAAGCCCCCAAGGAGTTGCTGCGTAAGCAGAGGAGAGGAGGATATATCACAAGCGTTAATAGGCTTCGATATCCGCTTTACATCAGGTGGGTTGTATGCTTGTATGCCTCCCGACGTAGTATAAAAAAATATATTTTCATTTTGTAATCATAAATATAATAAACAGTGTAACACTACGAGAGAAGTGATAGCTCAGTGGATAAAGAAACGGTTTATTAGCCGACTGGCCCCCGGTTCAAAGCCTAGTGGGGCATGGACCACCAAATTCGTATGTACGAGTTTATGTACATATTTGTAATTATCATTTCCTTGGCAGTGATGGAAAACATCGTGAGGAAATCCGCACATCCCAGAAATTATATTTCGAAAGGCGTGTGACCTAACCTCAGAAAGATCTAGTTTTGCCTCTGGGCAGTGGAGGTCTGACGGCAGTTGCTCCGTGTAAAATCAGTATTTTCGCCAAATCCTTAGGTTTAGGTAGTGGCCTCCGTCAATACTAATGGATTAGGAAACGGGATAACGCTTGAATGAAGAAGAATCATAAACATTTGAAATAATGATCTAATAATCCAATCTAAATTTTTCATAACATTTTTAATTTCTTATCTAACAGTTGATTTATTTTTAGTTAACATACTGCTGACACAGTACAATAAGTGAAGACAGAAAGATAGATTGGTTCATACGTACTCGTACATGAACGAATATGAGTTTCTTATAGCCTTACTTACATCTTATTTATTTTCTAATTATCTTATTTATTTTCTAATCTTATTTATCTTCTAAAAATCTAAAATGCTTGTCTGATGCATGGAAAATATACATAATACTTACTGTAACAAAAGTGTCCTGTATTAATTGGTTTTAATAATCTCTAATGGTCATTAATTAATGATAAAGCAACTAAGGTTGATGCGATCGAGATCAGACGCATAACATAACTTAAAAAAGGTCTGATTTTCCCTTAGAGTTGTTGAGGACTGATGGCAGTCGCACTTTATCAAAATCAATGTCTTCGCCAAATCCTTAGGCTGAGGGAGCGGATCCGCGTGTCCTAATGGACTAGGAAATGCGCTAACGCTAGGAAAAAGAAGACTGGTATATAATTATCGTAATAATGTGTAATAGTACTACCTGCGCCGAATAAAAATTGTAGCGTGTTTTAGGCATGGTAAAAGTTACATCAATTAACCCTTCGAAACCCGGGTGGTCGTATATGACCGCGAAATGTATGGGAAAACGTATATAACGGGTTCTGACTGCTCAAACATTATAGCGACTGACAATAGGTTATCTGTTTTTATATCATATTGTATGCACCCCACGAACATTAATTCATGAACATGAGGAAATAATAAAAGATTGAATGAGAAACATTTAGAAATGGTGTGTATATGATAGCGTGCCATTTCTAGAAGTTTCTAGGCGTACGTCGTATAAGCAGGCCATTATATTTTCATAGCCTCTTTTCTGCTCAGGCTGTAGCGCCTCACGCCCACCTCTCCCTTCCGGTGACGTAGTAACGGCCCACAGGGGCCAACTACATAGTCAGGTCAAAATAAAAAAAGCCTCTTTTCTTCGCTACAAATTTTTAACCGCTATCAAAAAGGACGCGCTTTTCAATTTGAACTGTATGTGTGTATGACCATATGCCACTGCCTTTTGTAAACTGATTCTAAAATATTTTTTTATTGTGATGGTCCCAGCTTCCGCTGGTAAATTTGTTGCACGTCACTGAAGTTAATTTTAAGTTTTATGAATAATAAAAATCTGTTTCTTTTGTGTCTCACTATGTTAGATTCGTGAAATTTTTGTTGGTGTTATTACGGCTTCATACATTAACTCATTATTGTCCGTACTAACAGTATTATCACTCATGCAATCACGCACATTGCATTATCGAATATAAAAAAATACCATATAAAAAAATGAAACAGCGAAGTAATATTTTCATTATATTTATAATGTCAGGTAATCTAATAATATTATATTTATAATGTAAAGACCTGTCCGCTGCCGAACGAACCGGAAATCGCAACGTAGGGCGGGCTTCCACGCAACCGGCGATCTTGTGAAGATGGCAGAAAGCCGATGCAGGCGGCGCCGGACTGATAGTTGTGGAAGTCTAAGGGGGAGGCATATGATCAGCAGTGGACGTCCTGCGAGTGAAATGATGATGAATGTAAAGACACATTTAATACGTGGTAAGGTTGCAAAATAATTAACGTGAACGAACAAGTTGTCGTATTAGTAAACTAGCATAAAAAAGTAACATTAAGATTAAAATAATAAAAGGAAGATAATACTCGACAAGAAAATTCTATAGCCGCAATATTTTTCGAGATGAAACCAAAAAATAATTCTATATGTAAACCACCAATTTCCTTTTGAGATTATCGTATATAACAATTCAATAATAGCTTTATACAAATAGTTACTATAAGTGTTTTATAAAAGAAGGTGGAATGGTAGGTTAATAAACTTTAGCAAGGGTACCAATCCTACTATAATCTGTTCACCTTTGTCTGTATGAAAAATATAATTACAAGCAGACCTTTTTTCTGCTATTTACAGTGGATTAACACAATAAAGCCTCGATAAACCCGTCAAAGTCAGCTGCAAACAAAAACTCCCATTAATTCTACGTTTGTTTGAAGCTGTCGAGTTCTTTTATAAGTTTAAATTATTATTGTTGTTATGACGATTTTAATGCCACAACATGAAGGTTATATCATGTTATAAAAGTGATATGGAAAGTGATGAAAAGAATGAAAGATATGATAAGTATCTACGTGCAGGTTATATTTGATTCCTCCGTTTTACTCAGGAAGATGTCGTTATAAAGAATACCCAATACTAGCAAACGACCTCGACTTTGCACTACCAAACTTTACAGGATGACCCGCTGGGCTAAATCGGTCAGGGACGATTTGGAGTCCATAGGGAACATACACATTGAATTTTATATATAAGATAAAGCGTATGGCTTCCTTCTATAACCGCAACTGCTCGCTATTGACGGGAAATTCATCTCCACACATAGGAGCTACATTTTCTGAAGTTGTGGAATAAACGAACTTTTCTTATGTGACTATAGAACGTGGGTTCTTCCATATTCAAAAACGGTGTGAATTGACTTTTGGATGGTAGGTAACGCGCGAGTGATACCCTGGTGTTGCAATTGTCTGCGTAAATAGCACATTAGCGACCAAAGACGCCGCCATTAGAAAAACATGTTAGTCGCGTTCTCCACACGTCTAAATCGTACAGCGGCGTAAAGAATACATATTAGTCAGCCATTTAAACCTAGTTCCTTAAGAGGATAGGATCGGTGTTCCTGAACATTCCTATTCTATTTTTTTATGCTGAATCCGAATCTGAAGTTAATATTCGAACATTCGAAAAACGCACACACAGACAAACATATAGACTTCATATAGGAACGGTGTTCCTGAATATTTTGATACTAATAAGCGCCTTGTGGTATTTAGCCCCGTAGGTTTTTTATGTAACATCAGTAGGCATACAAGCATATAATGTGGCCTATGAACGACTACATTATAGGAAATATCCCCCTGCTCGTAACACAGCGAGTTCTCGGGAGCTTACTGGTAACCTCACTCACTCGCAGGAACGCAACAGTCTTTTTAAGAGATGTAAAGCGTATCGAAGCAGCTCGAATGGGGAAGTACATCCACTTAAGAGAAAACTGCATTAACTACTACTTGGACTCTCCAGGACCTTATCTTTTATCCAAGTGTTAAACCATTCTACCAACGGGCACACCATCTTACTAACTCATTGGTATAAAAAAATATAAAATATGATTGGCTTTGAAGTAAGTAGTTAAAGTATAGGTAGTAGTGGCGATAACCAGCGCACCGGTGAATTCGTCGCTAACCTGCTCA
This sequence comes from Pyralis farinalis, assembly GCA_947507595.1. Classification (NCBI taxonomy): domain Eukaryota; kingdom Metazoa; phylum Arthropoda; class Insecta; order Lepidoptera; family Pyralidae; genus Pyralis; species Pyralis farinalis. Next base: position 23,247,814 of record OX382274.1, read on the forward strand.
TTAGCAATACCTGAGCAACAGAGAGGCCTTCGCAATGACATCTATAATGGTGCAGTAGTCACTAACTTCAACAATAATGATTTGCATAACAGCTCAGCAATAGCCCACGCAAAATCATTGCGTTAGCCAGCGTCGTGTGGTAGTTGTCGGAGTAACAATAGCAATGTCTACACTATTAGCATGATGTCTGCACATGACCCGTGATCTGCTATGGTCGACATAATTCTGCAATCAATCAACGCTTAGCATAGACAAATAAAGTGATGTACGCGCCACTGATAATTTGCAATACTTGCTCAACCGATTCTGCTAAATACAAAAATAGGGCACAATTGTCACACACATGTACTGTCAAATAATGGAGGTAGTATGGTAGTAATTTTGTAACATTTTAACAGTTGTGACCAAAAATTACACTTTCATTAGTGGCCACCGCTGCTATCCGTAGCCAATAATTAAACTTAAAAAATTGGGGGTGTGTACAATCACACTTGGGAATTTAGGTTCAAAGATCTAAAAATAAACAGTGCCCAAAGTTACATATTTAATTAAATTATAACAGAAATGAGTACTCCCATAAAATACTTCACAGAAATAAAATGTTAGTACATGAAAATGACCTTAAAAAGGGCTCTAGTGTTTTTTGACACTGACTATGCAGTTAGTCTCTTTGGACCGTTACTATGTTACCGGATTGGAGCTCACGTCACTGCGGTCGATTTTATACATGCTTCCTTCTATCATCTACTACCACCACTCGCCATTATGCCTATCTTGCATCTCTCCTAAGTCCCGCCTCCCTTGTGGTCCGTTTCCATTAACTGTACATTAATCATCAGATCAATAATCTACGTAATAAAATGTACACAAAAAAAGCTGAGGTCAGGTTATTTTCAATAATGTATCTATTAGGAATATAGGTACAATATAACACTCAAATATACAGTATATAATCACACAATGTAACCTACATGAACAAGCGAACTCTGCGGAGTAATTCATCAACGTGAGTCGGGGCCCACAACTTCGCAACTTTCAGGGCGTGTCCTTTATGGTAAGAGTTATGTGGGATGAATTTTCAAACTTTCAACCAAAATGACAATAACGCTGTGGGGGTTATGAAAATAATCTGTTAGGTTATTGTAATCTTTTTTGCTACAAGAGAATATAATATAATATTTGAATTTAGATAGGGACAAGGGAAGTAAAGGGAGCAGGGGGAGACAATTTGAAAAAAAAAAGAAAAGAAATAATAATTCAGAGAGATAATTTACTATTTATTTTTTATGATCTATCTATCTATAACTTAACGCCAAATTCCTTACGGGGTAGGCAGAGAAAACCGAGCGCCACATGACTCGATACTTACAAACCTCACTCGCTTCTTTAACATTAATTGCTCTTCTTATACACAAAAACAAGAATAAAAGAAATAACCAGGTACCGGCTAAATAGGACGGTTTCTAGTCAAGGATGTATGGAACTAAATCTTCTTGTGTCGAATACTTTATTTCATCATATTCACACGCATAAATGGAGACGGAATGACCAAAAAAGTGAGATTGATTTGGTTTTAATAGATAGACGTCTCCGTAATACTATGATGGATACAATAGTCTTTAGAGGTCCCACTCTTGAAACGGACCACTACCTGGTGGTAAGTCGGTTTGTAGGACTTTTCAAGAAGTGGATTGGCACTGGCGAGTGCGTATCCCTTTCGGAGATTATGAAAGGATATGGAGCGAAAAACTGCAAAACGAAAGTGTAAAGAGAACGTTAATTAATATTAATATCAAACACAGCTGGATTATGTAACATCTTTGCCATTAAATAAAGATATGAGAGAGAAGAAAAAAGAAGTGTACCGTCTATTCAAGAATGAAACCAAGGCCTTAGTAAAAGAGAAGCGTGAAAGACAAATTATGAATGAGGAAGAGTCTATATCGTAGTACATTATTGCAAAGCATCTTCTCAAGAACTTTCAATGTTACTCATAAAAAAGTAATTTGTTACTTGACAGTGATCATTTGGACATATTTCCTCAACGTCTACGATTATTTGAGCGTGAAACGTCACTATACCAGTTAATGTTAATTATATCCGCTGTGTACAAGGCACAGCGTAGCCTGAGTTTTAGCAGGCAGGCAGCTCCCACTAATGCGCCAGACGAAGCTAGCTGGAACCTATCAGAATCAACAAATATTTGTTTTCCGGGACGAGGTGCAGTAAGCGGATCATGTTTTTCTTTTAAAATTTGTTTTCCCTGCCTAAGACGCTGCTTTCATATTCAATTTACGTCGTCCTTTAAATGTTGAAAATATTTGGGTTTATTTTATAATTATAATGACTTTTGTTCGACATCGTTTTGTGTAATCTACTCACAAATATATTTATGAATACAACTAGTAGCAAACTATTGAAGTAATCTGTGTCACGGAAATTAGCTTCATATCAACAAAAATTAAATAAATACATATTTTCGGATAAGTTATACAGGGCCATCTAGTTCCAAAGTAAGTTTATACTATTAATACTTGACAACTGACAAATTAATTTTTTTCTACTTTCGAATGACAGTAAGAAGGTAGGTAGGTAATGAAATTCAAGCAAGGGTATGGTTTGTCTTATGGTAAGCACATACAGAAGCTCTTTAAATAGCTCTTCGCGTCTTTTTAAGAATCTTTGTTTATTACAAATAACTCAAGTTAAAAAATGTGTGTCTGTCCATTGTCTTTTTAAAATGTGATACATGTCATTATTTGGTACACATTAGAACAATTACACAAGAATTTTGTCCGAGTTAAATATTAAGGGCCAAATGGAATAGCAGGATGGCAGGAAATGAAAAATATTACAAAAGTGAAAAATGGGAAGAGGGAAAATTTCGAAAACCATAGACTAATTATAAACAAGTAGACGCAGTACTTCAGCTCAGTGTAACTCCTCATGCGGTCTGAGTGAGCACAAGGAATGCTGTAGTCACATTAGGCGAGAACATCTGAATACTAACTAGCCTTGTGACTCGATTCGGAGACGAGATAATCGTCTGCAATTTTAAGCTTATACACATTTCAAATATTGCATTTTCAAATATTGATATAAAGTGAGTCCATTTGGCAGTATATGTATAGATCACAAGCCAATCCCCACAGCGGCGGGAAAAGCGATAGCGATCCGGGACGGGATTCTTTGTAACATGTTTGTATTGTAGCATATTCGTGTTTGTTTTGTTACACAAAAAGTGGGCGTCCACATAGTATATTTTATTCTCTTGGGGCAAAATTGTTTTAAATACTATAACCGATGATTTTCATAGCCTCCATCATGTTATTGTCATTTTGGTTGACAGTTTGACAGTTGACAAGGACACACCCTGAAAGTTGTGAAACTGTAGGCCCCGACCTACGCTGATGAATTATTCTACTCTATGTCTGCACAACATTACAACATTTAATGTAAAAATTCATTCCAATTTTATGACGCAAATTAAATTAGTAATTTTCATAATGGATTACATCGTTTTACTTGTGCAATGTTAACAAATTGATTTTAAACGATCCAATTATTAAAATTAACTGGAGTTCCATGTATAATTACGATAAATGTAATAATGCAAAGAACGAGATACGCTTGAGGTAGTCATATCACGTGAGGACTATATATCAGAGTTTGAGGTTCGCACTTACTGTGCGAAGGGATACTGCTCGATCACTTTGTCAGATTTCTTGCAGGTGCTCGAATAAACGATCTTCGTAATGGAATATATAAAAGCACTCGTAGATCTAGATGTATCTGAGCTGAGCTATTAAAATGAACATTATAATGGTGTAATGTGCAATAAAGTGTTCGAATTGGTACTCGTGATAGTGCAGGAAGATAGCAATTATAAATAATGAATTATAATTATTTTATTATTGGCCGAGCAGAATACTAGTACATGTGTATCTTTCTAGAAAAAGTAGTTATGTTGGCCGAGTCGAATAAGAGTCGTCAGACTAAAGTAAACTAAGCAAAACTGTAACATTTAGTATAATTTAGAATTTTATGAAGCTAAGAACGTGAAGGTACTTTCTATCTTAGAAGCGAGGCTCTTTCGCAAGGAGCAGATATCAAAGGTAAATTAAAATATTCACCTTTTTTTTAATACTACGCCGGGAGGCATACAAGCATACGACCCACCTGATTTAAAGCGGTTACCGTAGCCTATCAACGATTGAGATATATTAAGTATCACTCGCCCGATGCCTCCTTTGCTGCTTACACAGCAACTCCTTGGGAGCTTACTTACTGGTGACCTCACTCACACACAAGAACACAACAACCCTCTAGGGAGTTGTTATTTGGCTGCGTTTTTCTGTGAGGTGGAGGTACTTCCCCAGACGGGCTGCTTTGATGCGCCCTACCTCTCTTAAAACATCCAGACCAAGACAAACAGACATGTTCATGCACACAAATGTTTGCCTTGTATGGGAATCGAACTCACGAGCGTTGGTGTCAAAGTCACATCATTCACGACTGAGCCACCGAGCTCGTCAAATCACCTGCGTTAAAAAATATAGCTAGTATATGCATATACGTTACAGGCAATCGTTAAAAATGAATATGCATCATTGCTACACACTATATCCGTAGACCCTTAAGGCGAATGTCGAAATTTTATATAATAATATGTTACTTGGGGTACCTTATGAAGAATTCTGATTGTCCTAACAAAACGTTAGGCCAATCAGAATTGTTAGACATACCTCAACAAGGTTTTTATGCACCTAACTTCATTTTGCATTTGAAGAGATTTTTAACCTTTCGAAATAGTCTTACTATTAATAAAAGATCTAAAAGGGGAGCTTATATAAAATGTATACCTGCTATTATGCCGTGACAACAATTTGACAATGATGGATATTACTTTCTCTCCATCTTTCCTCGTCCTGTATAAGAGATAGGAATATTGAGGATAAAGTTTCAAAAGAATACAAAGTAACGAAAATATATTCATGTACGGTTATATAAATTAAATGCTGTATGCATTATATTGCATGGAGATTAGAATATAGTTAAGCTGTGAAAGTGGAAACAGTGCGATGATAAATGCAGTGACAGTCCAGGCCTATCACAAACACGTGACATTAATACCAAGTGATAAATAACAGCGTACGTGCATGTACCGACAATGGATTGCGGTGTCCAGCACTAATTAATATCTTTGATGTATTTATATGCATTCAGATAATTTGATCTCTATATAACAATGATCCGTTACAGACATTCTCTGTTTATTCTTTTAAGAGAGTTAGGATTCAGCGAGAGGTCGTGCTATGCTCCTCCCTCCGATTTTTTGGTTGTTGTTGTTACGGTGGGGCATAGCATGACTTCTTGTCTCAAATATCCGTTTGAAAAAGCACCTCGTATGTAGAATTTTGCAACATCAGGGGTTTACACTCGAACATCAACGTGGTCCATCATCACCTGGAAACCGCGCGGCCGACCATTCTTTTCCTCACGGAGTCACAAATATCATCACCGGCCGAGAGTTCCAGAGAAGTTTTATACGGAGTATGCTGCTGCTGCTGGAAGCTGTGGAATGAGCTCCCAGCCGAGGTTTTTCCAAGGGACAGGGACACAAAGGCATGAAGAGGTTTTTAGAGGGTTGGCAACGCATGAGTGACACCTCTGGTGTTGCAAATGTTCATAGGATACGGTGACTGTTTACCATCAGACAGGCCGTATGCTTGTTTGCCACCTTAGTAGTATAAAAAAACGAATGAGAAGAGTTTCATATTCTGACAGATTCTGACTGTTAATTTTATTTATTCTCTATTTGTTAATTGTGACTAATCATGTTTGTTTAGGTCTTCTCTTCTTCTTGGCGTTATCCCGTTTTCTAATCCATTAGGATTTCGGGGGTCCGCTACCTGAGCCTAGGGATTTGGCGAAATACTGAATTTTACATGGAGCGACTGCCGTCCTGCCTCCACAACCCATAGGGAAAACCAGACCTTTCTTAGGTAAGGTCACAAGTATTTCGAAATGTAATTTCTTGAACGTGCGGGTTTCCCTACGATGTTATCTTCCACCGCTAGAAATATGTACCTATGAAAATGTGAATTTAGTGCCAGATACATAGGTACATGCCAGAATTCGAATAGAGGACCTGCTGGTCAATAAGCCCGGTCACTGCTCCTTAGACTCCTTATTCGGCTATCATTGCTCATTTATATGTTAATTTCGATATTTTTGACTATTCACAAATTAATTTCCGTACTGACCCACACACTTGACTGGGCCATCAAAACACATATAAACAAAAATCGTGGTTCAGCTTATATAAAAATTTGAACAGCTACATCTACATGTTAAACAAAAACTGCATTAAGGCATAATCTTCTAAATCCTATCCTCAACTACGAACATGTTGCGTAAGTGGACTCATCAGAGGAATTCCTAAGCAAGTTGGAGTAAATTCTAAATCTACGGAACATACGTTTTTGACTCGCGGAGATTAAATCACGTTGCAGAGTATCGCAACCGCTTTAATTAACTGTAGAGGCGAAAACACGGAACCCATCGCATCCTCGTTTAACTTAATTTTATCTTAAGATGTTTAACTTAATCACGCCTTATTTTATTCTATGGTTTTCAATTAGTTGCAACAAAATTTCACGTTTTGCACTTACAATGGCCGTCCGTTGCCCTGCAACAATCGTCTTCAGCGTTTCTAAATCTATAGCCAACTTCTAAATCCATTGTCAACTCATATAACCTTTTAATATATATGTAACCCATCTATGGAACTATGAAATTGAATTAAATACTGTTTTGCGTATATAAAGTTTAAATTCTAAAACACTCGTGTATGTACTTGTCTTCATACTCACATTATAGATTTCGTATATACCTATATCTCTTTTATGTTTTCAAAATTATCGCCAACTATATCCCTCATTTCAAATTCACCATGCTTTATTAGAAGAATAAAGTCCGCGATGGTTCTGTTTAGTTCTTTGCAAATTGTACCTACATAGGATACGGTCCGTTTCGATAACGGATATAATCCCAGCAATATCAAGTTCACATTTTTTCAAATACTGACTGTATTATACCTTTTTACATTTGTACAGATTAAATAGCGGCTCAACATTTAGAGTATCTGGATAAAATTTTAAACTTGCGGAGCATAGCCGCGGGCACTAGCGTGTTGTATAATTGATTCAATATTTATACTTTCTTCGTATGGAGTCTTTTAGCACTGGCGTTGGCACATGCTATTTTAATTAACTAGATTAATAAATTGTCGCCGGCTTGCACCATCTGGTTTTACAATTTGGCAATGCTTACGCTGTGATCACACAGACAGTAATCTTCCAGTAATAGGCAGTTCAATTAAGCCACAATATCCTAATAGATGACCTATAAACATGAATATATAGCAAGGTCTAATGTCTCTAAACGATTATTTTTTTCTACTCAAGGTGTCCTTATATTGATTTGCGTCTATCCGGATCATAATGACGAGTAGATCTCACAATCCACTGAATAATTCAGGATGTTAATCTATAAATATTTGGGTTTTATGAAATAGCATGATTTTGAAGCTTTCTGGTAAAAATAGAAGGAGCTACGTTTCAAAACACTCTTTAACATTGTATCTTGTTCTACTGCACGATATTCCTTGAATATTAAATATTTAGAATAAGTTACTACTAGCCATCAGGAATGCCTTGTTTCCTCCTTAGTGATATTAGTAAAAACTGACAATTTAAAATAAATGTAACGAGCTTACTTCGTAAACCCATCTTATGGTTTACGATGCCCATATCCCAGCTCCATCATCAGACCAGTATCATATATTTGCGCTATCATTTGAATCAATAATACTCGTAAGGTCGAACTTCTAATTACACATCTCATGCGTCGTTGTTTTGATTTAATGTATTAGGTACCTATATAATCGCCCAGGGTAATGTTGAAATGAAATTCAGAGTATACATTTATAAATAAATTAATTGTATACATAAAAATATCTTAGCAAATTCAACCTTATTGGTTATCAGTAAACCAGTACTAAAATTTCAAAACGAAGCAAGAAATCTTTCGATAGCAATCTTAGTTCGTTATGTATACTTGTGGCTAAGTCGTTTATACAGCAATTTCAAGTACGTGCAGTTAGAGTATTTAACTCTAACTTCACATATTTCAAATTGCTGTATTTTCTAACCAGAAAATTCTTTCCACGACGGTGACTGAATAGCGTAAACGTTACCTCCTATGAATGACATCTACGTGATTTGTTTATATCCCCCTGGGACGAATCTAGTTGGGTTTTTATACTCGACTATTCGACATCCCGCCTATATGTTTTTATGTGAAGAGCGAACTGATTTTACGGACTGTTTGCGAGGGAAGTTGTGAAATGTTCCGCATGCTTTAGTAGATTTCGAATTTTCGATACGCACGCTCTTTATATAGGGAAAAGGGGCCTTTTTATTTAAAGTGTACATGACTATTCTTTTCGTATACTCGTACTTTGTTAATTATATGTAAGTACGGCTTCTGATGAAATACGAATCGACCGCAAATTCCTGCGAGTAATTTTTATATACAACGTCGAGGTGCATACGATCTGGAGCTTATATTGGTTTCCACAGAATCCACTGTAGTCTACAGACACTGGTATTACATGGAAAATCACTCTTGTGTTGCCGACTACGTTTTACGGGTTCGGCCTCTTCTAGAAATTTCATGATATAATCACTTGTCACACAAAGTATCTATATGGCATTGTCTTAGGTTTTCGCGATTGTTACACATTGAATTAAACACTTTTTAACGGAAGTATCGCGTATTATACACACATCAAAAGTGTCTAGGGATCAACATATATTTTTGCAATAACTTTTCTCCTGATTGATATTAATTAAAATTTTCTTTAAGGATTCATCAAATAAAGTGTTTTCGTTTGTCTACAGTAACGATAAACCAAGTCACCTTTGCATTAATAAAGAAATTTGCCATTGTCATAATAAAGGGATTTTTGACATTTGAACCACTAACATTAAAGTTCGAAAAAAAGACTGAAATAACAGTTTTCTTTAAAATTTTATTGGGTAACTTAAACAATTAATAATCCGTGTTTCTACCGCGAACACTAACAACACAAGAACATCGGTTTGGGCCGTGGGAATGATAGAAGCTGGTTCCCGGCAACGTACTGTGGCTTTAGCTCTGAATACAAGTCGGACATGTTATCAGTCGACTTTGGACACGTTACCGAAGCACTGGTACCGTGGCTGAGCGCCATGGAGGACGGTATCGCTGCACCACACGGAGACAAGACCGATACATTCAAATCACAACTCGAAGAGCTCCAACAATAACCGCCATGATGTTAGCCGTGACGCTTCATCACTCTTCAGGGAACTTAATTAGCGACCAAACAGTCAGAAACCGCTTGCATGAAGTAAACCTTCATTCCCGAAGACCGCTAAGGGTACCACCTATAGCAATGCACAATCGTAGGATTCGATATCAATGGGCTCTTGAACACAGAAATTGGGCAGAAGAACAATGGCGTTTCGTGTGCTTTTCTGATGAGTCTCGTTTTGGTATGAGAACGGATACCGTTTTGGTATACGACACTGGAGAACCCCTGGACGCCAACAGCGATTAAAATCCTGCCAGGAAGTCCATCCTTATAGTGGTGGAACCATCATGGTATGGGCGGGTATTTGGATCGGCGGAAGAACTGAGTTGATTTGGATCAGAGGCAACCTCAACGCTCAAATTTATGCTGAGACGATTGTATCAGACGTCATCGTTCCTTTACAAGTGCAAATCGGTCCCTTATTTCAGTTAATGCATGATAATGCACGACCGCACACCGCAACAGTTGTAAGACAGACTCTCGCCGCAGCTAACATCAGTGTTATGCCCTGGCCTGCTCAGTCGCCAGACTTGAACCCGATTGAGTATGCATGGGATATGCTACAGAGAAGAGCTCTGCCGAATATGGAGGGTATCCAGTCGCAAGAAGACCTTTTTTTGTTGTTGCAACGAACATGGGCGGCCATTCCACAGCGTGATTTGGATGAACTCATTTTGAGTATGCCAAACCGATGTTCTTGTGTCGTTAGTGTTCGCGGTAGAAACACGGATTATTAATTGTTTAAGTTACCCAATAAAATTTTAAAGAAAACTGTTATTTCAGTCTTTTTTTCGAACTTTAATGTTAGTGGTTCAAATGTCAAAAATCCCTTTATTATGAAAATGGCAAATTTCTTTATTAATGCAAAGGTGACTTGGTTTATCGTTACTGTAGACAAACGAAAACACTTTATTTGATGAATCCTTAAAGAAAATTTTAATTAATATCAATCAGGAGAAAAGTTATTGCAAAAATATATGTTGATCCCTAGACACTTTTGATGTGTGTATTTATTTTGTTGAACCTGACGTTTCTTTCTGCGACCACGAACGCTGCAAAGCGTTCGAAACGTCAGGTTCAACAAAATCAATATAATACGCGATACTTCCGTTAAAAAGTGTTTAATTCAATATCTATATGGTCTATGAAAGCATGGAATACATGGGTTATTGCTCACCTGTTGCCACTTCTACTTAACACAGCAACTATTTAGAAGCTTGCCGGTAACCCTATTCACACGCAGGAACACAACTTTCTGGGAGTTGTTATTTGGCTGCGATTTTCTGTGAGATCGGGTCACTGAGGACGGTGCTGCTTCAATGAAAATACCTCGATAAAGTAAAAAAAATATGTTCATGCACACAAATGTATGTGGAAATCGAACCCATGACCCTCGGTGTTAAAGTAGCGTTACTAACCACGCGCTATAGGCTATATCATTTAACCGTTGTGCCAATGAGTTCTCATTCTAATCATAACTATTTTTGTTGTCACAGTGAAATCAACGACATCAACCTGGGCCTTCTAGTCGAGGTGTGGAACAAGGGAGTCATCTGGGACCGAGCGCTCGGCTACCATTACCTGCCTCTCACTTCCGTCGCATATACAGAGGTATGTATGATATATATATATAATAATATTGTACATCCTATTGCTTTGGATGAGCAATTCTTGTATTAAATAACAGAGAGCCAATAACAAGTCTTCACTTATAAGATTTGGCTTAAATACACATAACACAAACATTACAACAATAATACACAACTTAACAACATTCTTCCCTTACATTTTTTCCTTCCACCGTTTTTCGATCTACCGAGTATATAAGATTTAGTTTATATCGAAAAAGATTCTAACAAATTTCGTATTTAGAAAAGGTCTTGCTTTTATAAGTTTGCCCATATGTGTGTCTTTCTTGAAGAAACCAGATTTTAAAGAAAAACGCCGACGGCAGTTCGATCGCTCAGGTATTAACTGAGAGTTGAGTTCCACTATCATACCACTCGCCACAAATTTAACTTTTACCCTCACCATCTTGATGAGAGGCAAACCTTACGCTTTTTGAGGCATTTTTTACCACGTATGGTGAAAGTGTGGAATAAATTACCCTCAGCGGTGTTCCCGAACAAATACGATACGAGTGCTTTCAGGAAAATAACCTATGTTTCCCTAATACACTGGCAACGGATCAGAGACCCTTCGGTGTTGCTGATATCTATGGCCGTTGGTGACCACTTACCATCAGGTGACCCATATGCCCATTTGCCCCCCTCTAATTAAAAAAAAAATACTTAGAGCGTCATAGAAATATCAACATATTTGACGAGTACTCGATATTCTCTGGCTATCTGGCGTTCAGAAAGCAATTATCAGCGTCCCTATTAGAAAAACAAACAATATGCATTCCAGATCCTACTAGAAAAACAAACAATATGCATTCCAAATCGATTAACAATAATTATATAAATTATGTTCTCTGTCAGTCTGTTCATAATTAATTCCCAATCAGCTCTGCGATAAAAATTGACTGCCACTTAACCTCTACGCTTAAAACAAAAAATATATTAACACTATACATTAATACTAATCGATGTTATCACTATTTCTGTACCTTTGTTTTTGTTTGTCACAAACACACGTTATCTCATATCAAACCTACCTGCTGCACTCGCGCTCGGACTTGGCTATGACTGAAAATCAGTGTTTTACAAATCATCCTGCAAAAATTTTATCCTGAGCTGTGACGTTTTTTTTGTATTGCTGCAGTACATACATACCAGTACTAAACGTTTCAAATACACAACTTTTGTTACAACTTATCGATCAACGATTCATTGTATCCTACGAGTATGCGTGTGACTGTGGAAACAAATAAATGAATATTTAATAGTATATCTTCATATCTTCTTTTTCTTAGCGTTAATCCGTTTCCTAATCCATTAAGATCGGCGTCCGCTATCTAAGCCTAAGGATTTGGCGAAGATACTGATGTTTACAAGGAGCGACTGCCGTCAGACAGGTTGAAAACCAGATCTCTCTTAAGTTACACGTCTTTCAAAATATAACTTCTTGGACGTGAGAGTTTCTTCACGGTGTTTTCTTTCACCACCAAGCAAAATATGTAGATAAATACGAAAACATGAATTTAGTCAAAGTCAAAATCTTTTTATTCCGTAAAAATGGCTACATTTGTTTGGAATCGTCACAAATTTTTTCGCTACCGTGCAGTTCATGACTAGGTGAGCACTGATAAAAATACTGTCAAAAAACTCAGGCATCCCTCTTTTGGTATCCAAACAAATTTACATAATTTATTAATTACATTATAATTGGATCGACTCAATCCCAGGCATTTTTATCATTAATATAGTCAGATACCTTATAATATGCCCTGCTACACAATTTGGCTTTAATAGTAGTTTTAAATTTGTTTATTGACAATTCTCTTATATAGCTGGGAAGTTTGTTATAGAACCGTATACATTGCCCCATAAAAGAATTACTTATTTTGTGGAGACGGCTTGCATGTAACACAAGATTATGCTAGTGGTACATGTCCCGCCAGGACTCGAACCGGGGACTTGTTGGTCAATAGACCGGTTTCTTATCCACTGCGCTATCACTGCTCACTTCGTGCATATTATCTGATATATAAAAATCTCGTGTCACATTGTTTGTAGTTGAACTCCTCCGAAATGGCTCGACCTATTTTAGTATTTTTTTATGAATATTTGGTAGGTATAATAGGTAGTAATAATTAGACAAAAAAAAGAATTAATTTATATGGCAGAACAACGTTCGCCGGATCTCCTAGTTATATATATTATCTGTAACCAATAATGTCGCCGAGAGATGACTGCCATTTTCATTTTTATGAATCTTTAAAACTTTTATTCGATTTTTAGGATTACACGAGAGCCCTTAATATTTATGTTAGAAAAATTGCTAGATTTTAATTAACTAATGAATAATATTATATAAATCGTACTGTATCTCTTCTTCTTAGCGTTGACCCACTTCCTAATCCATTTGGAAGGGCGCGGTCCACTAACTAATACTAAGGATATCGATACTGATTTTTACGTGGAGCGTTAGCCGTCAGACTTCCACAACCCAAAGGGAAATCCAGACCTTTCTTAGGTTATATCATGTGCCTTTCGAAATATAATTTCATGGATGTGCAGGTTTCCTCACGATGTTTTCCTTCACCGCTGTAACCATTTACTAAAGTCAATGATACAGGATTCAAATATTAGTAATGTCTTAAGAAAGTATCTCACCATTTACTAACGTCAATGATATTAAATTTGAAATTGACATAGTTAATAATATAATATAATCTCTTTAGAATAATAATCAATCGATAAATGTTATAATGTAAGTAAATTATATTGTAAATTGTCATAAATTTGATAATAATAATAATTATTGTAAGGTCAAATCACGTGTGCCTTGACAAGGTAATTTATAACATATTGACCATCCCGTATACCACTTTTAATAGTACTTAATTAATGTTATAAATTGAACTGATTATAAATAAATAAATGATACACCGCCGAGTAAGTGATCATTACAAATGTGTAGTTACATAAATCCAAAACACGAATTTTGTGGTATATGCCCACGTCAGGATTCGAACCGGCGACCGGCGGTCAATAGGTCCGTTCTTTATCCACTGAGCTATCACTGCTTATATGGAACTCTATCTAACGCATACAAAACCAACATTTTGTACATAATTACTTTGTATAATGAATAACATTATTTGTTTTATATTGGTAATCTGTAGAGTTCTTAATATCAAATATCTTTTACCAGTGGGTGAATTTGTACAAAAGTCGCCTGCGTGGGAACCTCTGTCTCACCTATTTCTACCGCCAAGCAGCTACATTTATATAGTTGTGTTCTAGTTTGAAGGGTGAGATTTGGCAGATAAATTTCTGGGCACAGTGACTTGTGTGGGCATCGAACCCACGAGCGTTGGTGTCGATGTCGCGTCATTCACAACTGATCCACCGAGCTCGTCAAAGATTTAAGCAACTTTCATTCATTAAATAGGTATTGCCAATTAAAAGGACTTTTTATTTTAATTAGAGATACAATCCACGTCTATTACGTAATTGGGTAGCTATCATTCCGACTAGCCTGAACATCCGTAATTGATCGGATTACGGGTTGAAACATTAATGAAACATCGGCAATTTACGATTTAATCAACCCTGTTTGATTGATTACAACTGGTATCAATTCGCGACTTACGGTAAAGCGTGTATGATTCATTACCATTAAATTGTTTTCAGGAACACCGTTTCTATATGAAATCTATATGTTTTTCTGTGTGTGTGTCTGTGTGTGCGTGTCTCCGTCGCTTTTTTTCGAATATTCGAATTTTGACTTCAAATTCGGATTCAGCATAAAAAAGTAGAATAGGAATGTTCAGGAACACCGTTCCTGAACATTCCTACTGGCTGTCGTTCCATGTCGCAGTAACTGTCATCACCAAGTCCTTAGGCTTAGGTAGTGTATCCCAACAATTCTAATGGATTAGGAAACGGGATAACTCTAGAAAGAAGAAGATTCTCCAAGTTTTCGCGAAAGTATTATTTGTCAGGTAGTCTACTGGAGACTACAACTCTCTTTTGAAGGACCTTGTTAGTTCATCGTTAACAAGGTCCTTCAAACACTCACGCAGATGATCGGCTTGGCTCTAAACATGGTAGAACGATGAACGCTGTGTACACAGTTAGCTTCCCAACAGGCGAATCGTGAGCTTGTTTTTTACATACCATCTGCAACATCATTTTAGCATAGATCTTCCCTTGCCTTCGTCTATCTTACTTTCACACTGCCTATTGTACTTTTATACACACAATTACTTTAGCGGTGTATGAAAATATATTTAATTTTGTTGCAGCAAGAGTGTGGCGGACGTTGGGTAGAGCTGGAAGCGCAGTTGATGATGCGCGGCGGCGCAGTTGTCGGTACCACCGGACCCACCGGCCATGCGCTGCTGCTCGACTGCAGGTTCGAACCGCCCTTCGGTGAGTACTGCGATATCTATACGAGTACAGTGTAAACAATTGTATTATGTGCAATGCGCCCATTTATTATTGTTTCCTCGAGGGTACTTTACCGATACCACTTTGTGTGTCTGGATTTAGATATACACAAACTAAGGGATGAAACCACGCAAAGAAATGGAATGAATCCGTAATAGCTTCTTCAGAGTGAGTAATTAAGTAATTTTACATTTATATCACCGAAATCGTTACGTTGTTTTTGAATTAAATCATTGTTTTCATATCGGTTTAATTATAATACATACTATTTTGGCCCAGGTTCGCCGCTGTTTTGGTTTGAGACTATTCAAAAAGTCTATAAGATTTTTTACAATTTTGGATAGCAGAACGTTTCGCGAATTATAATCAGTAAAATGTATGGAGTCGATTTTTTTTAAATTCAGTTAAATACAAGAGCTACATCTGACGGAGATATATTAAAGATGTATTATTAAGACCTAGTTGGCAAAGGTCTCAAGGATGTGACAATGGCGCCGAAAGTCTCGCCGGGATAGCCTTGCCAAGTCTATGTCCTGGTTTGTGCAATATAACCCATCGTTCCCATGGTCAATGTTCCAAATATTGTCGGGAATTAAGTACTTTTCATTCGACAAATGCCACTTGTTCATATTTTATCAGTTTCTGCTTGTGCTTGTCCTACATGCGATATTTTATTTCGCTATATTTCGGTGGTATAATGTCACACATACGAACAAATGCGTATTTTCTTTCTATACACTTGCTTAAAACAAATAAAAATATGAAAGGAATAGCGCCTTAACATCATTAAACCCTTAAAAACGGCTAACTAAGAGTATTTTGCGCGTGTAGTAGTATAGCGGCATCATTTTCTTACTGGATTGCAATGCTTATCCTTTAATCGGACAAAGTGTGGTCTTTGTAATCTCCAACAGTAATGATCAAATTTGAAAAAAATATTTAAGGAGCTGGACGCCATGACCAAAAGTTTTGACACCTGATGACAGCATAATGTAATTGAGTGAGAAATTCGTAATTGCGCCATTTGTTGACTTCGGCAGTTCTGAGTTGAGAAGGAGCTAGTCTGTCGAAACAAGTCCTTTTTCACATATGATCACTACCATGTACTCAAAATATACTACCAGGTCTCTTGCAGTCTCCACGAGGAATCACCGAGGATAAGACAAAAAATAAATATTTAATAAAACTAAGTAAGCTTATACGGGTATAGTTCTTACTGATGTTAAATACATACATACATTAATATAAAAAAAATATGCAGAAACCGACATGTTCATACGTAAAAAAAATCTTGTTCGGGGCTCCAATCCACGACCCTTGGTGTCAATTGTTCTCTGTTTATTATTTCAGTACTAACATTGAGGAGAGTGATTAAATCAAAGTTAGTAAACATAGATTTCAGCACTTCAGCAGCTTGTAAACTAAGCAGATCGTGACCAAAAGTAGTTTGGTTTGATTCCCAAACTTATAATGGTCTTCGTGAGCCTATCGTCAATTCACTAAAAATACTTCGACCTGCTTTATTTATAGGCATATCCGAAGGTTAGGTAAACTAGAGCAGAATAGAGACCTAGAAAGGTGCGCTAGTTCACGATGCCGGTGTTTCATTGTTGTAACAAATAGAAGTTATTATACTCTTTAAAAAATTTAAAAGTGGTATATAACAACAAATATATTGATTGCATTTTAATTATGGCTTTGTCATAATGATTAAATGAATTGGTACACGTAACACAACTTATACAGTATCTTGAAAGTTTTAAATAAGAGCTTGTGTTAATTAATAGGGATTTTTAGACCTCGTCGACCTCCAAATTCCGTTTTCGTTTATGTCGACCCCTGGGAAACCGATATCAACCACTTTGGGAATCCCTGAGCTAGATAATCTGAGATGCTTAACTATTACAACACTACTCCTAGAGCTAAAACTTGAAAAATGAATAGTAATTCTCCCTACCTACCCGCCACAATTTTAAAAATTGTAATTATAATGCAAAATTAAAATTAAAATTGTGTTAAAAAAATATTGAGTGTTTCTTTTTATACGACTTCGGGTGGTATACACAAGCATACGACCCACCTGATGTACAGCGGTTACCGTAACATATGACTGCATACAATACATTAAGTATCACTCCCGCGATGTCACCTCTGCTGCTAACACAGCTTCTCCTTGGAGCTTACTGGTGACCTCACTCACACGTAAGAATACATAACCCTCCAGGGAGTTGTTATTTGACTACGGTTTTCTGTGAGATGGAGGTACTTTCCCAGATGAACTGCTTTGATAAGTGCTACCTCTCTTGAAAACACCCTGAGTAAGACAAACAGACTTGTTCATGCACACAAATGTGTGTACTGTGTGGAAATCGAACCCACGAGCGTTGGTGGTGGTTGGTGGTAAAGTGTCGTTACTAACCACTGAGCCACCGAGCTCGACATTACCTTACACATACTGTTTAACATGAGGATGCTGTACGTCATAAGGTATAAGGTAAAAATAATATATTACATGTATGGGGGAAATATAAAACAACCACGGTTAACCAAAACAATTATTTAAGTCTAAATGGCTACAATTAAATTTGCAATTCTATATTATGTGTAAACTGCTGAACATACATTTTAAACAACGGCTCTGTACATAATGGTTATTTTAACGACTCTGCACTTGAAGTTCTCAGCAGCGGTAAAACGTTTTTGAACTTATTTCGAAAGTCTTCAATTCGACAAGTATTTTTTGTGTTTATGTTACAAGATATCTTCGTCAATTGTGAACCGATTAAAAAATTCAAAAGCAGGAAGTTGCCAATTCAGATTATATTTTTTTTAAACGATATTTTCACCATTGCAATAAAAAATTCTCTGTGTCCGATTGGTTTCATATAAGTCTAGTGAATGTATGATTTCATTGAATACATAAAACAGTTTAAATAATACCTACAATTATGAAAATTCTTTTTGTTTTTAGGCTCCTAGCATTTATAACATTAGGTTCAAAAACAAGTGGACAATCTATCTGATGGTGGCCAGTTGCCGATGGACACATGCAACATTAGGAGCATCATTCGTGTGTTGCGTACACTGCAAAAAATACTTCACTACAACATGAGATATTAGTATTGTCTTCGGTTTTCGCGATTGTTACACATTAAATTAAACAATTTTTAACGAAAGTATCGCGTGTTTTATTTATTTTGTTGAACCTGACATTTCGAACGCTTTGCAGCGTCCGTAGTCGCAGGAAGTCTTCCTGCGACCACGGACGCTGCAAAGCGCGCGATAATAATAAAACACGCGATACTTCCGTTAAAAATTGTTTAATTCAAAACATGAGATATTACGAAAATTATCAACATTTTTAAGAACCTCATTCTGTAGTCACTTAGGACAACCCTTGCAGGAAGTTATGAAGTGAACTTTAGACACATCCGCGTAGTACAGTGTGAGAGGATGAATTCTCTGCCGATGGGTGGTAGCAGTGCAAATATAGTGCAAATATAAGAAACTCCTTGAAACACAAACATTGTGCAATTAGGAGAAGCGACTTATATAGTCATATTAGGACAAATAGTTCCTATATTAAATACTAGCTACTCGACCCAGCTTCGCACGGGTGATCCAATCGTTCCCAAACTTCACAGGACCACCTGCTTGGCTAACCTTAAGATTCACTGAAGATTTCCCAGCCCTTTTTGAGTCCATAGAGACATACAGACAAACATTCGTTTTTATATATATAGAAAAGTAAAAAACCATCGATAGAACATACAAAATAAGGCTTAAATTTAAGAGGATAATACGATATGTAAGTTTGGGATTAGTGACTAGTATTGTATAGTGTTGGTGAAAGCAGACTACATTTTTTAATCGGTGACTGTTTAGGGAGTTCTTTCACTTTACGGTAAACGCACTTCTTAGAGAATTGTTGTTCTTACAAGTGACATTACCAGTAAGATCCAAAAGGAGTTGTGCTGTTTATATAATATTAATAATAATCCTTTATTACCAGTTTAACATTAATATCAGGCAGGCAGTTTGTTTACAAAAAAAAGCTTGTAATAACGAGTTTACTTCAAAAAACTCTATCAATAATAACCATTCACTTCGCGAATAGATTTTATTTACTCAGAGATAAAGTACTTGTATGTCAAGTAGGTTAAATCAATACAACATATCAAACGAGATACCCCGGAGACATCCTGTCATTTAGCCGTAAGTGTCTCGACTTGAAGGATGGTACTTTAACAAAATGTAGAGTGCTCATTTATTTGCACTTTTTGTTTTATGTTCTAAGTACGAATCTCCGTCAAGCCAGTGTAGTTTGCGAGATTATTTCTATGATATATGTATATCTTCACGCCAGGTCCCTTGTGGGGTAGGCAGAGAGAACCGAGCGCCATAAGACGCGATCCTTACACACGTCGCTCGCTTCTTTCACATTCATAGCTCTTTTCATGCACGCTCGCCGGTTCCTAAGGCTCCTGACATCACCTTCTGATAAAACACGACCAATTTGATCATGGTAGGTTAGTCTTGGTCTTCCTCGGCTCCTACATCCTTCCACTTTCGCATTGTATATCTGTTTCGTCATTCTTTCATCTTGCATTCTTTCTACATGTCCGAACCAACGGAGCATGCCCTTTCTTATCTTAACACCGACACTCTCTTTCAGTCCAACTCTCTTTCGTACGTCATCATTTCGAACGCGGTCAAAAAGTGTTATGCCACAAATTTCTATGATAATACTTTAAAATAACTTTGTAAAAAGATTTGCACATTTTTAAGGTAACGTATTCGAAGAGTAAATTAGAATTTGTATTATGATATTTATTTTTAGGAATAACTGTAGACTTGACATCGGAGCGGAACTCCCACACAAATAAACTTGCCAGTAGCTTCAGGTCTGTCGAGATAACTGAAAAACATGGCTTTTGCGTGACTAATATATTTAAGTTCCTTTTAAAAATTGTGCTGTGAAGCACAATTTTTAAAAGGAAAACTTCATACGTATCTTATGAAAAAAGTTTCACTCGAAAGTCTCACATCATGAAGGTTTAATGTCAATTCAAAGTATCTATTACTATAAAACGGTAATTTCATATTACGTAGACATAAAAGCGTTAGTTTAATTAGAAAGTTTACTAAAGTAGTTCTATCAGTGTAGAAGGTATAAAATAAAACCTACTTTTGGTAGGCGCTTAGCTCATTCAGCAGAGTACGAACCTGTTTTCCATTTTCTTTTGTCAGTCTTAGACTATCTGTAATTTCTTTATATTATGTGATAAATAACTAATACTATATTTAAATAATAAATATTCAAAACACCTATTCATAATAGAGGTTGTAAGGTGCTATTAAAATCAATAAAAAATATGCGCTTTCATTGTATGTACTAAAACAAAAAAGCCTTGAACCTTAATACCGAGATCCGACTCACACTTAACCAGTTTTATTTACTTAATTATATATAACACTAGGATACTACCTGACAGTAAGTAGTTGCTGACCCTATGCTGTGCCTGAAGTTATGTCGATGGTACGATTGATTGATGACATACATTGCTATGCGGACGACAGCCCCGGGACACTTATTATACAGGCCGTGCCAATATCGCTCGTTTCCTTGTCAAGGAAAGCCGCCATCGACTTGTGTCTTAAATTGAGGGCACCACTCTGACGTACATATACAGATATACGCGAAAAATACACCTCTCGCATCCAGTTAGGTTTTGTTTAATTTAAACGATAGTGACAATTTGATGATAGGTCTTGTTGTAGTTTCACATATAATATTATTTATCTATTATCGTCGTATGTCATGTAGAGTGTCTTTTTTATATTAGCACAGCATAGTGGCTCCTCTTCGTCTGATGGTAATCCAAAAGAGGAGTCCTATTTGCAGCGGCAACTGACAAAAGATTACAGGGTCTTATCAGTTGACGCTGCCATACTGGCCCGCGAGGTGCTTCTTCTCGCCAGTCGGGTGCGACGCTAGTTCCGTGTAACGCGCAGGGCGTCCGCTCTTATGTACGCACTCTTGCAGACCTTGGTGGCAGTATTGTAGGCTGATTTTAGCAAGTTAATATTCCGATCTTTGCAGACGTGGCCTCTCGTCCAAGCGCGATATGCCGCCTGTTTGTCTCTATCTATGCGGTATAGGCAAAGAAAAACGAGTGCCACATAATTCAGTCTTTACACACCTCACTCGCTTCTTTAAGATACTTCTCATAGATAGCTCTTCTCATGCACGCTCGCCGGTTTCTAGGGCTCCTGACATTACCTGATTACCATCATTGAACACCATCAATTTGTTCATAATAGGTACGAGTATGTTTTGGCCTTTCTCAGCTCCTACAACCTTCTATGTTCGAGTTGTATATGTCTGGTGATACTTTTTACCTGCATTCTTCATACATATCCGAACCAACGGAGCATGCCTTTTCTTATTTTAAAACCGACATTGTCTTTCAACATGCAAGCACTCGGTCTGGTGGTAAGCTGTTATCATAGTATATGGACAGTTGCAACACCACGGGTGTTACTCATCTCACAGAGGGCAGGAGTCAAATTATTTCCCGCGTATGATGTGCTTCTGTGAGTAAGTAAAGCCATCAGGAAGCTGGTATGGAGTAGCAGTATTGTAACTAGGGGAGTTAGGTGGGTGCAATATACTTAGCGGAACCGAATTCACTATAACATGGTGAATCTAGTTTGTCATTTTTATTCTATGTCTTCCATCCGTCGTCCGTCCACATATAAAAAAAGACAAATGACTCATTCAATGTGTCATTTAAGAAATGTGTGGTGGAAATGAATGCTACAATAAATAAATAGTACGAGTACAAAACTATCTTGTTCGTTCATTTGCAAATGCCGAATCGATGACCAAAATTAATTTATTTTGAATAGAACAGAAGTACGTTTGGTGGAAAAGCAACAGTATATAATGAGTTTATTGTGAAGGTTGTGTCTAGACATATTAAGTGTCGTGTGGTTGCAATAAACAGCAAATAAAATTTTATTTCGAACGTTAAAGGGATGAAAACTTCGTACTTCGTTCGTTCTTCGATTTGGAACAACGTTAACGAAGCCAGTTTTCAGCTTTGATAGGTGCTTATAGTAAGCACGAGGTTGAGATTATTTGAAGTATCTAAAACTTTTGCTGATAGTAATATTTGTGTACTGAGTTTTAAAGTGCATTCACTGTGTATACATAATCAATACTCTACAGGTCATAATAAGGGCTAAATACAATAATCTTAATCTTAAAGGAAATAAGGGTTACTTACTATTGAGTGTCACGCCGCGTTGCGTATAAAATCAAGTGTATCGAATTAATTAACATAATTATATGCTATGTTCCTGCATGTGAGTGAAGTCACCAGTAAGCTCCTAAGGAGTTGCTGTGTTAGCAGCAGGGATTATATCGCATGGGTGATACTACACGCGTATAGGCTACGGTAACCGCTTTACAGCAGATGGACCGTATGCTTGTATGCTACCTTAGTGGTATAAAAAAAGGTACATAAATTCCACTCAAAAGACTAGTCTGCCTATACCTACCCAGAGTCAACTGCATGATCTATGATATAAATGCATATAACCGCACTTTGCGAAGATTCGCAGTTCTTTTTCCACTTAGTGAAAACAATTTAGTATTGTCACTTATTAGAATTACTAACAATTATAAAACGATCATTAATTTAATAAGTATATGTCGAGAGCCTCATATCAACAGCTTCCAAAAAACTCGGAGTCCTGAACAGGGTGCGCCGGTTCTTCACGCCGGACTAGCTACTTTATAAGACTCAAGTTCGGGCCGGCGTCGAGTATTGCTCGCATCTCTGGGACGGCTCCGCACAGTATCTTCTCGAAGCACTCGGTAGGTTGCAGCGGCGGGCTGCCCGCATAATCGACGACGAAGAGGTCACCAAAAACCTAGAACCTTATTGTTTTACTTTATTTATATAACTCCGGAGGGACAATGGCTGGCTAAGCGTGTTTTGCCTTTACTATGGCGAGGTGCTATGAAGAACTGTTTTACGCGCAGGCTCGCGATCTCATTGTTTCACTGTTGAGAACATTTCTTTGCGTACCAAAAAGTTCGGAAACTCCTATCTATGTTGTACCATTGAGCAGTCAGAACCCGTTATATACGTTTTTCCATACATTTCGCGGTCGTATACGACCACCCGGGTTTCGAAGGGTTAATAAGTGGAACGCCTTGCCTGCACATGTGTTTACTCCTTCCTACAATATGGGATCCTTCAAAGGAAGCGTAATCGTAATCTTTTGTCAGTTGCAGTTGCGACTTGGGCTTCTATTTAGCATACCATACATAACTATCGATTTCCGTATTAGCTTCTTAAATTACCTGATGGTAAGTGATTGATACTGCTCATAGACATCGTTAATACTTGTCTTGTAAGAAATACGTATCTATGTAAACCGTCGGAGAAAGTTGATTCCATAAATTTACCGTCTGAGGAGAAAATTACCCTAATTAGCGTACCGTGAACAAAAATCTATTTCTGTTATACCCTCATGAAAGTTCTATATCTGTAGCGTTATTGTTGTTTTTATGACCCATGGAGGTTACCGATTTGAGATATTCTTTTACTTTTGACTGTCACAAACAACCGCCAGGCGCCGTCTGGGCGGCGTCGGTCGGGAGCTTGGTGGGCGGCTCCAAGGTCGGGGGTCACGTGACCCGGGTAATGAATGAATGAAAGCTTGTCAGTTGTAGACTATTTGGCGGGAAGAGTTAGAATATTACATAGTTCAAAGAAGAAGGTGATATGATAATGATGGCCGGGAAAGTGTAACCAATAAATAAATACAATTAAATAGTAAAATTGTTAATATTTGTACAGGTCATGGGTAACAAAAAATATGAGTAAAGACGTTCGTTGACATCGGAAGTAGTAGCATGCAAGACATACGCCGTTTGTGGCTGAGGTCCACAAGCGACCGCTTGTTGTTTTATAGGTCTGCCAGTCAACGAGGTGTTGGCGTTGGTGTGGCTTGATATAAAGTTAATATTCTCAGGAGCTAAGTCGCATCAATCCTTATTTACATGCAATTTGATCTAACCTGCTTTGTGTACTTCCGCCACCAATTAGTTCATGCGGCCTATCGCCAGCCGGCACCCACCCACTACCGTTAGTAGATGCAACATGCCGACGCTGCCATGGCTGCTCCAGTAGTCTCTCTCTCGGCTGCTGTGGTCCGCAGCAGAAGCCGCATTCCCCCACCACCGTTACTGCCACGACTGGTCTGGTCGTCGCTGTGACACGTGTTTCGCCTCTCCACGAGGCATCAGGCGCTGAAGTCGTTAATCGTTAGAATAACATGCTACAAGTCTTGTAGCATTGCATGTAAATTTGACTTTCGCTAAATAACGCCTGAATCTGTTAACTAATCCTTATTTAACTTATGTTCGAAGTGATTCGTTTTAGTAGGTATTTATTAAGAATTATCGTTTCAGGGAAAGTCAACAAATTATAATATAAAATGTATATATTTCCATAGATCGAGGCGCTGAACAGCTGAGACGGGTACTTGAATAATTTATAGGCGTACTAACACTAGCATTCGACGAGCTCCGTGGCGCAGTGATGAAACGCGTTGTTACGCTACTTTGACGCCAACGCTCGTGGGTTCGATTCCCACACAGAACAAACATTTGTGTGCATGAACATGTCTGTTTGTCTTGGCCTGGGTATTTTCTATGTATAATAAGCATGTATTTACAAAAAAATATGTATTTACGTATGTTTATCAGTTGTCTAGTACCCATAACACAAGCTTCGCTTACTTTGGGGCATTTTAAGAGAGGTAGGGCGCATCAAAGCAGTCCGTCTGGGGAAGTGCCTCCACCTCACAGAAAACCGCAGCCAAATAACAACTCCCTAGAGGGTTGTTGTGTTCCTGCGTGTGAGTGAGGTCACTAGTAAGCTCCTAAGGAGTTGCTGTGTAAGCAGCAGAGGAGGCATCGCACGAGTGATACCTGTCTCAAGTGTTAATAGGCTACGGTGCCCGCTTTACAGGTGGGATACAATAGTCCCACCTGATGGTGGGACTATTGTATCCCACACGACGTAGTATAAAAAAAAAATAGATGGCGCTGTATAATTTGTCCGACAATATTTATTTATTTATTATAATTATTCCATCATCTTTACTAATAATTCGATAAGTATAAAAGTGATAACAAGGCAGCACCTCCTACAAATGAGAGATTTCTTTTATACAACGTCGGGAGGCATACAACCCACCTGATGTAAAGCAGTTACCCTAGCCTGTAAACGCTTGCAATATATTAGGTACTACTCGCGAGATGCCATCTCTGCTGTTAACACAGCAACTCCTTAGGAGCTTATTGGAGACCTCACTCACACGCAGGAACACAACTACCCTCTAGGGAGTTATTATTTGGCTGCGGTTTTTCTGTGCGGTGGAGATACTTCCCCAGACGGGGTGCTTTGATGCGCCCTACCTCTCTTAAAAACACCCAGATCAAGACAAACCGGTGTGTTCATTCACACAAATATTTGTCCTGTGTGGGAATCGAACCCACGAGCGTTGGTGTCACAGTAACAGCACGTTTCACCACTGCGCCACCGAGCTCGTCAAAAAAATTGTATTAATAACTAGCCCGCGCGTATCCCAGTGTCCGTTGGGAACCGCTTATTTTCTTTCTTTCTTTCTTCTAGGGCTTCTAGGGGTCACATCGTGCCGTTGAATAGACTGTAACCATCCTCAAGGATGGGTTTATTAAATGTAAAAATATTTTTTTAAAATTTGATAAGTAGTCCCACAGATTAGCGCGTACAATCAAACAAACTCATCCTCTTCATATATTAAGTGTACATAGCTGTAATAAAGCTAACTGCTCCGAATTCGAAGAAGCTACTAAAGAATAAATGCTCAGGAAAATATCTATCTACAAAGCTTCTTCGGCTCTATAAAAAGCATAACAATTTATTTGAAACGACTACAAAGAGAGGATGTGTCAAAGTGCGTAGGTGGTGCTGTTCATCATCTGTTATATTGTGGATCTGCCCACATGAACCTACCATTAAATGCTTTGTACTATTTATGGCTGATTCCAAGAAATGTCAAAGTTGAGGGGCTCTGTTTATTTGTTATTGATGAGGGAATGAATGAAGACTGTTTGGTTTTGGGTATACACTTTCCTTACATAATTTTAAAAGTGAAATAACCAATAACATATAAACTGTTGTAAAAGTGTCAGGGCAAGGTTTGTATGAAATAGAATATTTACATGCAATTTGATCCAACCTGCTTTGTGTGCTTCCACCACCAATTAGTTCATGCGGCCTAGCGCCGGCCGGCACCCACCCACTACCGTTAGTGCGTGCAACATGCCGACGCTGCCATGGCTGCTCCGGTAGTCTCTGCCTCGGCTGCTGCGGTCGTCCGTCATCTGGAACAGAATCCGCATGCCCCCTCCACCACCGTCGCTGCCACGACTGGCCTGGTCGTCGCTGCCACACTTGTTTCGCCTCTCCACGAGGCATCATCAGGCGTTGTAGACGTTAATCGTAAGAATAACATGCTACAAGTGACAAATCCATCGCAGTGCCGTCCCTTATATTGAATTGAGGGTGGGGGTGGATGGTGTGAGCGAAAAGATATTTAATAGTGGGGAATGGTAATGGCGGAAGCACACAAAGCAGGTTGGATCAAATTGCATGTAAGTTTGACTTTCGCAAAATAACGCCTGAATCTATTAACTATTTAAATAGAATATTTGAAAAATCTACCGGAAAAGTCTAAAATTTGTAGAGTGTACTTGTATGAGAATCAGAAAGCAGTGATAACCCAGAAGGATATACGATACGGAACCGGACTATTGAACAATTGATTTATGTACATATTTGTAATTATCACTTGCTCGGCGGTGATGGAAAACATCGTGAGGAAACCCGCACGTCTAAGAAATTATATTTCGTTAGACGTATCACCTAACCTAAGAAAGGTTTGGTTTTCCCTCTTGGTTGTGTCTGACGGCAATTGCTTTATGTCAAAATCAGTATCTTCGCCAAATATTTAGAGTCAGGCAGTGAACCACGCTATTCAAAAATGGCTATCTGTATTACAAATCTACTGTTACATAGTTCCATAACAACAATAAATTTGACTGATCATTGACTGGTAGAGATCCCTATTGGGATAAGCCCGCCATTGTATAATTTAGATTAAGGTTTTTTTTGTATTATTATTGTTATGTATTTTGAATGTTAAGTTATACAATAAAGTTTTATAAGCAAACAAACAAACTAAATTTGTGTTTATGTTGATGTTTTGACGTATGCGAAAACGAGGGAAACGTGCGATTAAAGATGCATTGCGTGATATGGCAGATACGAGAAGTGCATGTTCAAGAAATAAAACCTCTTGAAATAGACATCATCATTTGCGCAAACACAGGAAAAGTGACAGGAATGCTTGATTTTGAAATATATTCGGAGTGAGTTCTATGAAGTAGACGAATATGGTTAATGGACCGAGTGAAGATCACAACTGGAAATTGTCGTTCATGATCATCTGGTGGTATACAAGCAGTCGGCTTGCCTACTGTAAAGTGATTACCGTAGCCTATGAACGCTTGCAATGCATTAAGTATCGCACCACCCTTGTTGCTAATAAAGTACCTCTTTAGGAACTTACTGGTAACCCTGCTCACTTGCAGGAACACAACAACCCTCTAAAGTGTCGTCATTGATTGCAGTTTTCTATAACGTAGGGGTACTTTTCTGACTGGGCTGATTTTATGTGATCTGTCATAAAAATACTCAGAATAAGACAATCTGATAGATTGATATACAACAATGTTTTTCTATGTGGGAATCGAACCCACGAACCTTGGTGTTAAAGTAGAATTATTTACTACTTCACCACCGGGCTTGTCATTGTCTATAGCACAATCATAGACAAGGACTTATCAGCCAATGCATCGTCGTCGCCCCGTTGTCCTCTATGGACAGATAACGTTAAAAGTAAAAAACATAGATTTTGTAGTCGACAATCCCGACTAGATTGGAACAAATGACAATATGCTGCGACTCATGCCGTATTCCCTTAGGACATCCTCGATAGGTAGTTTATTCCGTAACTTAAGAGTTCTCGGAAGGAAAGTCGTCTACGCCAACGGCGTGTAGTGTGAATATAGATCATTATTATGGTTAAACAATACCAAAAACATATAGTACAATAACATTCAAATTACAGTCCTGTTTTATGTTAATGGCGGCATTATTTTATATATACTATAAATATGTACACCGACATTTATACAAATAAATAAAGTTGAGGTGTCTATTTATAATGCTGAAATAACTGTTTTTCATTTAATGCACATGAATACACGGTATATATACCAAAAAACTGTTTATAATTCTGTCAAAAGGGCGGTAAGAGCCTAGTGGTGGCATCACTAGGAGGAAGCAGACTATTGTACTCGATAAAAATATGTTGCACATGCAGGCAGTTTAGTCGACAAAATGATTGATATGAAAACCTTAATGACTTTCGCACAAAGAAAAATATGTTATAAATTTTTGTGTAGCGAGTTTCGAACGGTAAACATTTTCAATAAAAATGTCTTCAAAATATGTTTACAGTTCATTAGAATATTTATCTACCTACATCTTCACACCAAAATTCCTTTCGCGGTAGGCTGTGAAAATTAATTTATAATTCCCAAAGATAAAATATCTTAATACAAAACCAATATAATAAGTACTAATGGTGAAGATACGCAGTACAATTGCTTCGAATTTTCTTCTTTTGGAAGTCGGTAATAGTGGAACTGATTTCCGTGACATCAACGCCTATTCATACGTTGCTTTATCTTTACCAATATCGAGTTCAGCGAAGTGCTTCAATTTTCATTATAAAACAGTTCTGTCCTTGCCTGACGACATGTTCAAAAGTATATCAAAAATACTATACGTAAGCAGGGTTATTACGAAACCGATGAATATCTGACTGACAGATATATCTGGACATGATTCAGCACATGTATTAATATATCTTTAATTGTATTATTCTCTATTTGACATACACTCACATACATTTATTGTAACAGAAATTAACGATGTGAAAAAACAGCTACATTGGCAAGTTTCTTTTGGCATTTCTTCTTCGCTAATGATCATTTTCGAAATGCTTTAAGATTAAAAGAGAGAATAAAGCAATGAAAAATGAATATAGACTGTATTAAAGAATATAATATGTGTCTAAGCGGGGGCCTAATGGGAAATAAATATTTTTTATCTTTCATCATCAAATCTTTATAAAACTTACATTATCAAACGACAAATCTAAACTTGATAATAAAAGAAACAACGTCATTTTTAAATATTTTTTATATCAATGAATACTCATAAAATTTATATGGAATTAAATTCAGATTTACGCAGTTAATTCGACGAGATCCGATGTGAAGACGTTTTAGAAAAAAAAAGATGCAATTCATACGCGATAGAAGTGAAACCTTCAAAAATGTGAACTATCGCGACAATATTCTGCTTTTGTTTCCGGTTTGAAAAATGTTTTTATTGAAATAATGAAATATTTATGTTAACAATATACGTATACAATACAACTCGGTTGTTATGACGCCTTATCCCAAATTTCGTAACACGCAGGCGCGTACTAACACACGTACAACGCTCGGATCCTGTAATAAACATTGTATAATGACTTCTATCTCATTCTCTCGCACGTGAATTCCTATAGCTATATGTGATTGCCTCTTTTTAATACTTCTATCTCATTCTCTTGTACTGTAAATCCTATAAATGTAGTTGTCTCTTTTTACTGTCGCTTTTTCGTTTCACCGAGTTTTAAATCACAACGATATTAAAGAAGTTTTCACTTTTTAAAACTTACGTGATGAAAATCTAAAAGAAACGATAGCCGATATTTTCAAGAATGACGTGTCGTGATTAGAGCAGCTAATATAAAAAGTCAACGTATCGCCTATGTAGGAAACGTCAAAATTGATGGATTATAGCCATCAGGCAGCTTTACTCGAGTATTTATGATAAATGAACTGCTGCCGCGATTATTGTCGCGCTTTAAGATAAGCTAAAGTAGGCCGCCTTGATTTAAAAAATCGATTTGAGGTCATTACTCACACGATAAGTTTGCTTTTTGTATTGCCGTTCTCGAAAGTCAAATTCGGTCGTGTTCACTAACAAAATGATCAACTAAGAGCACAAGAGCCCTTTTGGGATCACTTTGTTGTTCCTCAATGTCCTTTATAATGTTGGTACATTTAAATCAAATGTCAATAATGCTCGTAACGTTTTTAAATAATAAGATGATCGCTAAGTGCACCTTCACAATTAGGTTAAATTGCCGTCCTGATTTCACGTCTATCATCAAATGGTTATAGTGCAATTAACGTTAGATGGATGTAAAGAATATTCATCTCACTGTTAAGATATGGTTCCCGTTTATTATCCCACATTGCCGATTAGCAGAAGTCAGTGTTTTCAAGCCCGAAAGTTACGCAAACCGAGATAGATAGGTTACAGTCAAAGTTACTAAACTTGCATGCTCGATTAGACTGGCAACGTTGCTATTAAGGCCCTTGACACTCATGTACATTATGCCTTTAAAAGTCCCGTGATTCAAACATCAAATGTTCTTATACTGGAATTTATGTTTCTTTTAAAATAATAAATACAAAATCTTTTCGAGTATTTTTTTTGAGATTTGTATTTATCTTTTAGGAAGCATAAAGTACACTTATTATTATTACTTACTGTATTTTCTTTTTTATGGAATCTATGTCACAAGCATATGTATACGAGGATGCTCGGGTTCTACATCCGCGTCTTGTCTCCGCTTCCGTCGATATGCCTTTATGACGAGGAAGTTTACCCACTTGTAGCCGAAGGCGGTAAATGACTGTGACATTTGCCTGCGTCATTTCACAGAGAAATCAGCACATATCAGTACATTACAACTGAATAAATTGCCTTCACTGTATTTCGTGATGCTTTTTGTAAGGTAATGTTACTGTAATGTAAAAATATCCAGTCAAATGGGATGTATTGTCAAATGACTTTGCGCTACATTGGATCACGATTCCTAAGGCAAAAGAGAGCAGGTATCATCTTTAGGGTTCTGTACCCAACGAGTACTAATGGGATTCTACTTTCCATTACATAAAAATAACCAGATTAGACAGTTGAAAGAGACAAAGTTATCCAAGAAGTACTTGTCATTAGTAAAAAACGAGATAAAGACAGTCTAGAAAAGTTTTCTGCAAAATACAATTTATTCTAATGAGTTTCATTTCTTTAGAATTCATTTTAAAATTTATTCAAAGTTAATAAATTCAGAATATCGTTGCTATATACACGCAATGACTGCTCTGGTCATCTCGACTGCTACGGTAGTCTCTGCTATTGTCCACCATCTGGAATAGGAACCACATACTCCCGCCATTGTTGCTTTGCGACGATTGTGCGACGTGTTTGTTTGTGTTTCATCTCATCACGAGCCATTCTCACACGTTGTAAATGTTAGTCGTTAATATAACATGCTACGAATAACAAATCCATCGCAGCTCCTAAATGAAAATAGAGATGGTAGTTGCTTAGGTCGGTCTATTTGTTCATAAAAAATATTTTGAACTTGCATGTTTTATATAGCTTAATTCTTTTCTAATATTTAGTTTAATCCATTTTCTATTGAGTGTAAGGGTTTATATGTGTCAGGTGTTTCATGTAACCATTTGATTTCGAAAAGTGAAATAGGTATTATATCGAGTTCTTTGTTGTAATTATCCTAGCTTATCTAGTCTAGGACGCTCATCAAACGGTATACCATAGATTGATACGCTGCGAGTTTGTATTGCCAAGGATGGTGGGATTACATATAGTATCGGTATCTGTAGGTTTTTGGTATATTGAAAATTGATGGATGAACTGATTTTCAGTTATGATTAGATATTAAAGATAGATGAACATTTATTATGATTAAGATGATTTTACTGACCCTAATCTAAAGTACTGACCCTAATATTAATTCAGTATAGAAGTGAAACTTATTTATTTAACTTTGTAAATTCAATCGTAGCTGAAAATTACATTACTATTATTAATATAACATTATTAACATTGATACCTTGATTCCTGCATCATACAGCCATCTTTGGCAACACAAACTCTGTTTTATGTTCCTGTTTTCATGCATCACCTGTTACAGTGGATAAATCAAAAATCTGTGACAGGCAAATGGTTGGACGGACAGAGCACTTACGGGTTTCTTTTAAAAATTTTGTAACGGCACCCTATAAATACTGTATGTTCTAAAATAGCCCTGCCTTTAGCTAAAAACGTATAATTTCTATTGATCGTTTTCATATCTGATTCCCTGTGTCCATTGGAGTGCGAGATGTAGGTCACCCTTTGATGTATGAATATCTATCTAGCTGTTGTATTCATCAAGCATTCCTATTATATGTTATGATATCTTTTGATATATGTGGAATAGCAGGTATATAGTAGTCATATTTTTACACGCTTTTATTTTATCGTCATAAAACTTGACAATGCGTGTAGTATTGATGAGCTGTCATGCTAACGATGATGAAGATCGTAGTAAATAAATGAGATGATATAATACACATTAGGGAACAAGAGAGTGAAAATCATATTAAGATTTTCTTATATAAACCGGCCTACCGATATTTGAACCGGTTTTAATTTATTTCACCTGGAATTTTTACCTTCGACATGCTCGGTGACTCAGTTGTGAATGACGCGACTTTGAAACCAACACTCGTAGGTTCGATTCCCATACAAGGCAAACATTTGTGTGCATGAACATGTCTGTCTGCAAAGCAGCCCGTCTGGGGAAGTACCTCCACCTCACAGAAAACCGTAGCCAAATAACAACTCCCTAGAGGGTTGTTGTGTTTCTGCGTGTGAGTGAGGTCACCACTAAGCCCCCAAGGAGTTGCTGTGTAAGCAGGAGAGGAGGCATTGCGCGAGTGATGCTTAAAATATCGCAATCGTTAATAGGCTACGGTACCCGCTTTACATCAGGTGGACCGTATGCTTGTATGCTTCCCGACGTAGTATAAAAAAATACCTTAGTTTTGATATCAATCAAACGGTAAATGCTTCTATATAAATAAAATTGAAAATTGGTTCACAGTTAAAGACGAATGCGAGTTTGTCCATGTCCAAGTAAAGGGTTCCATTATCATGTAGTTAACATGTATTTAAATGTACAGTGCCATACTACGAATAAATAGACTTATTATTTATTCGTAGGTGCCATAAGCATCTTCACGAACGAGAGTGACATTTGTAGAAGGGCGTTGCTGTGACATTGCGAGTTGTTAATTAGCACAATCAACCTCAAAGCAACTTTCAACGGCGAAGAGCTGTCACATCTCACAAGATGCCGGCATAAGTTCCGATTTCGGCCGCGTTCAATTAGAGATCATTTATACATTGTACATTCTCTATGAAACTTGTTAACAGAAAACTCATTTTTATTAAACTAATAAAGTATTT
Organism: Pyralis farinalis; assembly: GCA_947507595.1. Lineage (NCBI taxonomy): Eukaryota > Metazoa > Arthropoda > Insecta > Lepidoptera > Pyralidae > Pyralis > Pyralis farinalis. The sequence goes on from OX382274.1 coordinate 23,281,872, forward strand.
AAACTAATACTCCTCTGTGATTATTTAGTCTGGGGGATAAAAAAACATATAAAATGTGGTACGTACTACATGACAAAACGGCATTTCCGATGATTTTTGTATTTCTGATAGCATACATTTTTTTTTTAAATATTGTCGGACAAATTACACAGCGGTACCTAGCCCCAAAGTAAGCGAAGCTTGTGTTATGGGTTCTAGACAACTGATAAATATACGTAAATACACTTTTTTTGTAAATACATACTTATTATACATAGAAAATGCCCAGACCAAGACAAACAGACATGTTCATGCACACAAATGTTTGCCTTCTGTGGGAATCGAACCCACGAGCGTCGGTATCAAAGTCGCGTCATTCACGACGGAGCCATTAAGCTCGTCCTTTTTTCCGAATTTATATAAAGCTCGCTAATAATGAAGTAAAATTTAAGTTGATCGATTATTAGTAATTAACTATTACCACTCCTACTACTATTATTATTACTAGTAACAACAAATAAAGTGATAGCCCAGCGGATAAAGAACTAGCCTATTAACTGATGGTCACTGGTTCGAATTTCGGTGGAGGCATGTACCACTAAATTCGTGTTGTCAGATTTATGCACATATTTTTATTTACCACTTGCTCAGAGGTGAAGGAAAATATCGCTAGGAAACCTGCACATCGAAGAACTTATATTTTAAAAGTATTGTGCGCTAACCTAAAAAGGTCTGGTTTTTTTCTCTGGGATGTGGAGGTCTGAAGAAAGTGTTAAAAATGAGTATCGTCGTCAAATCCTTAGTCTTTAGCGGACCCCGCCAATCCCAATGTACTAGAGAACGGGATTATGCTAGGAAAAAGTATTACCACTATTACAAGTAAATACTTCTCCACCCTGGTAGTTGCCTTTAAAATTTGCTGTACTAATATTAAAACGACATTTGACTTTGAAAATAAATAGGTTTATTTTTTTTGGGAAGAGCGCCACACTTAGAATAAAAAAAATAATTTAATTCCTTAGTTATTTGACGGATGGATATACCGTCAACATGACGAATTTACAAGCAATAGAACTCAGAAACCTTTCTATTTTGAATTCGGTTAAAAAGTAATTTGCATTGTTATCAGCAGATGTGGCAACACGCGATCCATACTTCCCGTATTACAAGCGTTCATAGGCTGAATGTGATATGAAAATAATACATATGCAATCCGTCCCTGCTACGATTTAATTTATATATTGATATAGATTTCTTACAAAATTGATTTTCATTTGAAGACACGATGGCCTCTCTAGAGTCGGAATTATATTATGTACATCACATAATACTCGTGTAAAAGTCCCCCGGGTACACTTTTAATTGGCGTTATCCTTGCAATAAAAAAGGAATTAGGTTCTCGAAGGCTATTTTCACTCGAAGCCATGTCCTGAATTTTGAGTGGTCTGACGTCGCGTAAAAATGTGATCTTTCAAAATGTTAGAGCACCGTTCAATGGAATATAAAGTCTTGTTCAAAATTAACTTTTTAAAAATATCTTTTGTTTGTAGTTTGTCCTAAACTTAACCATCAGTTCAAATTACTATTTACAATCTATCTATCTATAACTTCACGCCAAATCCCTTACGGGGTATGCAGAGAGAACCGTGTGCCACGCGATTCGATCCTTACATACCTCACTCGCTTCTTTCACATTCATTGCTCTTTTCATGCACGCTCGCCGGTTTCTAGGGCTCCTGACATCACCTTCTGATAGAACACGACCAATCTGATCACGATAGGTTAGTCTTGGCCTTCCTCGGCTCCTACATCCTTCCACTTTTGCATTGTATATCTGCTTCATCATTCTTTCATCGTGCATTCTTTCTACATGTCCGAACCAACGGAGCATGCCTCTACTTATTTTAACACCTAGGGGGGTCATGTGCCAGAAGCGTGCTCGTTCGCGACCCCTGCCAATCGATTAGATTGCAATTCTGGCCCGAAAACGCACCGATGTGCGGATTAGGGCGTCCCCCGGAGGCGACGCGTACTATTTACAATGATGTTAGTAACTCTATATCAAGATTACATCATTGATTTTCGATACTCACAATAAAACTTAAATAATATTTAATAAAAGCATTTTAACCGATTGGTACCTGGTTCGAATCCTGGACAGGTACGACTCAATTTGTGTTGTCAACAATAACAAGTGATAATTACTCCTATTTGTAATTATCGCTTGTTCGGTAGAGAAGGAAAACATCGTAAGAAAATCTACACGTCAAGAAATTATATTACGAAAGATGTGAGACGTCACCTAAGAATGGTCTGGCTTTCCCTCAGGGTAGTGGAAATCTGACGGCAGCCGCTCCATGTTAAAATCAGCAACTTCCTCAAACTCCCATGTTTAGGTAGCGGACCCCGCCTATCCATTATTTATTAGAAAACGAGATAACGCTATAAAGAAGATTTAATTAGAGCGTTTTCTGTCTCTTATCTTCTTGAGTTCTATCCATTTGTCTAATTAATATTATACCTGAAATTTGGCATTTTAACATAATTTATCCCCTCTACCTGTCATATACCATCACATAATAAGTCAAATACTTATTGAATGGTGGTAAAGGTATAGTCCATGATTAGAGAAATTTATAATGTGGTGGAACAGTAAGTTATTTCGACGAAAAGTTTTGAAAGTTCAACCTGAAATATAATAAAAAATTCTATCGCTAGATCGTCTTATTTTTAATTCCAACAACATCAATGCTTACTGATACCACTGCAGGGATTCCCTTCAACCGAAAGGGTTTAGTTGCTAATGCATGCTGTTCAATTGCATATTGACGGATACCAGTGTTTACAAGCTACCCGAAATTCATCGTCTAATATTAACAACAGTCGGGACCGACGATTTAACGTACCTCCAAAGCACAGAATGTTCAATTTCACCGGCACTGAATAGCAATTCACGAGAAATGAGCGTAAATATATTTATGATATTATTAACATCTCTAAAGTTATGGAGGTATCGATATACTCGTTTGCCATAAGAAAAAACCACAGTATAAGTTAAAACTTTGTATTTTGTATCTTGAACCTGATACTGTTTCGCCTAGCTTCGCGAGGTACGGAAATTTGATAAGACCCTTTTTGAATATTATTTTCTGTTGCATATATAATTTTGTTGGTGACTGCGGTTATTGTCTTTATAAATTATTAATTGTGTAAATAAAACTGATGTTTCGCTCCCAAATACAATAAAATATTACTACCTATAAAATATAAACCTTACAATTAGCTTAAAAATACTTTGGTCATTTTGTGGCCATTGCACAACACTTCTATGGTAAGTTTTGGTTATTAATACAATCAAAACCATAAAAGTTTACATATCGTCCGAAAAGTATAAATAAAGCTTTTCCATATTTAGAAACTGTCATGGACTGAAATCGTTTCTCGTCTCTAGTGCGGTGATTACTGAAAATTGGAGGTAAGAAATTACAATAATGGCTTATAACATTACGATGCTTTTAGATAGAGTACTTCTATCTAAAAGGGTTTACTAGGGTTTGTAACATGGGAAACTCTGAAGCAAAACAATATGTCCGTACCATCTTTGACGACCTGCAAACCGTTATTTAAATGGATTTATTAACCATTATTATCAATGCAGATTTTTGATATGCCACTTTTTAAGTCATATCTCAACTTGATTGAATCTAACCACGAGATATAGATACACTAGAAGACGTCCAAATAAATTAACGTAAGTACCTTTGAAGACAATGCCATTTGATTTCAATTGCTATGCGAAATTAAAATATTTTAAGTCTAATATGCGATGGCAATTAAAATATTTATTAAATTAAATAAAAAAGCTTAAATAAGTAAAAATTAAAAAAGAATTGTAATATTGCAGTTGTTACCAACAAGTGTATCTATGATATAAGTGAATTCTTTACCTACTAACAAACGATAGAAAGTGTCATTGGTTATTCTCGGATTTTCTGAATTATTTTCGTTTATTACATATTGATACGCGGTGATATTAACGTTACTAGATTAATGAACAGCCAATTTAAACATCTTTAATTAAAAATAATTAATTAATGATGTATATTCAAGTATTTTATAGATGTGAATTTGGTGATACAGATATCTGTTGCATGTCAGCGGTAATTAAATATATGAAACTGTAATACTCTAGTATTCCAACATTTTCACCTTTGTACTAAATTTAAAATAGTGAAAATCATTTAATTATTTATTCAATTCGGCGCGTGTTTTTGCGTGTATATTACATGATATTTACGCCAATTCTAAACCGATTATTTTTTTTTGTATTAGAAATGTACCAGCGTTCGATTATTTTCATAAATTTAATATTGTGAAGTTACGAATTCAATTAGGTCAGTTACAAGGGTTCTTGAATCTTTGTGCTTATTTATGGAAAAACTGTTTTTGTTGTAAATTCTAACGTTGGGTTCAATACTTCATTTATAACAAGAGAATATTTTTTTCTAAACCACTTACATGGCAAATAAACATACGATCTACCTAATGGTAAGATGTTAGAGGACCGTAGCCTACGGACAGTTGGAACATCAGGGGTGTCATTTGTGCGTTGCCGAGCTTGTAAAAACCCTTCACGTCTTTTTAAAAGGATGTTATGCTGTAGTCCCTAGAAAAAACCTTGGCGGGGAGTTCATTCCACAAGTTTAGAGGTCTCGGTAGAATCGTCTTTAGAATAGCACAATACGGTTTCAGTGTGCGAAGATGAATTCCCAGCCGTCGGCGAGCGGAACGATTTTAAAATACGTGTTAGTAGCAGCATTGTCAGCATCATGTCGAACAACTCCTCAAAATACAACCCACTGTATAATCAGTAGAACGCACAAAAGGAGACAAAATTTCTCCTTAAGCTGAAGAGCTCAATACCCCGTGTAAGCTTAGGGTCATCGACAACTCTCACAGCTCGTTTGTGCAACGAATCACAAGTTCTCTGGTTTTGTCTTGAGATGAAGTACTGTTTTGCCCACACCATGTTTCGTGGATGCCAGCTTGAATATCTCCTCCAGGTGACTCGATCTGAACTTCGTTGGAGATCTCGACACCAAGAATCGTTATGCTCTTCGCCTTGGTATCGCAAGTTCTGGAATTGATTAACTACAGGAAATTGGATTTTCTTGATGGATGATGATGGATGACTGTGCAGATTTGTGTTCTGATAAGGTTGAATTTAGACCAAATTTAACCGTCCCCAGTCAGACACCAGTCAAGGTATCCTCAATTTCAGATACAAGTTGATGGCGGCTTTCCTCCACAAGGGAGCAAGGGTTTTAATCACGGTCTGTATTATAAGGTCCCCAATGCTATCATCGTCCGCATAACAATATACTCGTACATTTCATATATCTTTTTCACAGAACTGAAAAGAGAAAAGGAAAACCTTATACGAGTATGTATGTATTGTTATTTTACCTTTATTTTCTCTCTGCCTACCCCGCAAGGGATTTGGCGTGAAGTTATAGTAGTTATTTTACATTTATAATTCAGAATTTTGTTGTTTCTAATTGGAGTTACCTCTGAATTTTGATTTCATAATTTTAACATGGATCCAGTATCGGATTTAAACTGTATTGTTAAATTTTGAACAACACCTAATTATGGCTGAATGTCACGTAAATCATGTCAGCTCATGTTTCAGAAATAACTACGGTATAATTTGGTATAATTTCGGTAACCCTTTTCACCTGTCTATATCTAGAACAGGCCGTATACAGGTTTATAAGAATGAATTTATCAAAAATTTAGTGTATGTTATTATTATTTATTTATATTTTTGTTATTTATGCTGTATTAAGCGTACACTTACTTTAAATGACCTTTTTTACACAAGACAAAATCTACTTGTAACTAACAAACATGCGGTCCGCCTGATATTTAGCAATATCTATAATATAAATTTTCCTTTTCTCTTTAATTGAATAAATTATATTTATTACCCTAAATGTGGTACAACGGTGAGAAGGCACAGTTCGGTTTACACAATGCGGTGATGATCGCAACACTAATGTATGGACGTGCTGCTGAGAGCTCCCTTAAGCTCTCTCTGCCAAATCTCAGTTGAGAGCTGAGGTTTGGCAGACAGAGCATGAAAGTAGACGTCTTGAAACAACTACTTGAAATTTTGGGATGAACATGGATCACACATCATCTTTAGAGTCAAATCAAATATTGCTAATTAATAAACAAGACTCTGGCAAAAGAGTGACAGGACGCATCAAAGATGTATGACTAGACAAGTAGCCCTACCTCTTGGAGAGTTTTTGTACTACTACGACAGAGTGAGTTTACTTGTAATCTTCTGAGGAGTCGCTGTGGTACCACGAGCGATACCTCTTATATTGCAAGTAATCATAGGCTACGATAACTTATTATATCATCAGCTAGATATTGTTAGTGTGCATGTTTCTGAATTACAACGTTTGTGAATTATAACGACGTTATAAAGAAAAATATACAAGGAATTTCACCTAAGTTGCTAACAAAACAATTTCTCACCAGACTTCTGGCGAGTTCACTCGCATGTAGGAAGACAACAGCCTCTCAGGGAATTATTGTCTTTTTGCGGTAATTCTGCGAGGCGGACTTTACATAAGACTGTAGAAGTGTACTTATTAAACACAACTGTGCCCTACCCATCTTTCGTCAGTGCCCCGTTTGCTGCTCAGCGAGTATACAGACACACCATGAATAGATCAGATTAACTGTGACGTACGATACTTGTAATATTATTATGTCCTTGGCATTATCGGTATGTGTGTGTTAATTGAATTTATTGTCCACCATTATCTTTCTGGGTAATAAAGCACCGGCCTAATTCTGCTGAGTAGCCCAGGGGCCTGCAGGACAAACCGCTTCCTCAACATAACGAAATTGCTCATGAAGTGTAACACACTTTGATAATAGCTTAGTTATTATTTGTGGCTCATTTGCGAATATGAATTTATGTTAAACACATCCTCTTACCTTATGTTTTCCTTTGATATAATAAAAAGTATTTAATAATAAATTACTGTGAACCCTCACAGTAATAATGAATATAATTTGGCGCAGTTATAGAGCGCGTACCTTGATTTAGTTTAGCTAAGATTCGATTTTCAGTTTAAACGGATCAGTTATCATACAAAAATATTGTACCTGAAAATAAAAAAGCTTTTTGCAATTTTCCAGAAGGTAGAGGCATGGTGGCACACATAGTTAATTTATAAAGGCTTCTATCCAATATTAAATATAGAAAAAGATAATACATAAAAAATAGAAAATTACCACACACAATTGATCCTAAAAGCTATCTACTCGTACTTTCGTCCCCGGTCATCCCTGATCGGTCACATGGCTCTTTCTTGAGGCCCAATATTTACAGAATAGAAGCCATGTAACTTACAACGAACCATGTTTTTATCGCTGATAGCTTTGTTCTTTTAAGATAAAAATTACTTTAAGTTTTCGGAGGCGATTTTAATTCATGATGCGCGATATTGACGCTTTACATGTTTGAGCTTAAGGCATGTTTCTATGTGTATAAGGTGTAATTAAAAAAAAAAACGAGTTGCACTCCGGGAGTGCCGGCAGAAGTGAAAACTTGAACATTAACGTTGTGCATTTTTGAATATTTTGGAATGGTTAGGGAATAATTTCGCACGAATTGCTTTATTTATCAGTATAAAAGTACTAACATATATGTAGTAAAATACAATATTCATTTATTGCCCTATCGTACACAAACATGACAATTTATATTACACAAACATGACAATTTATATTAAAATTTAACATTTCAGAACTATTATTTTACATTAAAAAGTTTATCTCCCAGAAAAATCAACTATCATCCATAATTTCAACGACTCACCATCATCATTACCAGCATCATTATCGCCAATCTCTAAAACTCAAACACACACGCACACTTGCGCAAGCGCCCTGCGCCGATTAAACCAAACAGCGATATTGATAAACTACGTTGAACGAAACGCGTAAGCGCCAAGAATTTCATGACGCTTACAATGTTGTTGGTCGCGAGAAAATAATGTCCTATGAACGATCTAGCGCTTCATGTTTTAATTGTTTAATTAGAGGTAACTAATGTTTTAGCGCTGCAGCGAACTTAAGTTCTAATTCTCATCAAAATCTTACGGTCAGAGTCACGTGTCCAGACGCGAGTTTAACATTTTTTACTCATCCCAAAAAGTGCATAAAGACGTTAAAGAAGTTGTCACAACAAAAAAAAATTTTAGTAATATTGTTAATTATAATAATTACAGCCTTGCACTTCGAATATTTTAATAAATGAGTAGAAATGGTTTCTATCTAGCCATAGCGGATCCCGGATTACGTAGCCAAACTTACGCGACCGGGATTAACGCTCGGATGATGATGGAGTTTCTATTTATCTATATCTTTATGACAAATCTCTTGCAGGGTCTGTAGAGGGAACTGAGCGCCATATATTTCTATCTTTAGATATCGAATAACAGTGCTTATATGTATCTTCCATAACAGAAAATTCACATTATTGAACCGTTCACTGTTACAAATTCATAGGATGTTAAATTAATCTTAGTTGCTCGGAAAAGGAATGTTGCGGTCCTCCTTGATTGATGAAGAGTTGGCAAGGTCACTTAAAGGAGCGAATTTCAATCACTAAGAGTAAATACCAGTTATGTCATTAAATCAAATTCTATTCAGTTTTATTTAATGTATACAGTTCGTGTGAACTTAGAATTCTAGAATCTATCCTACCATCCTTATTATCAAGGTTTAAAATCATACATTGTATCTATTATAATTGAGGTATTGTAATTAAAGCTTCGAAGCTCAGGGTGTAACACATATGGATATCTTAATGTATTCGTAATTTGTCCTTAATAATTATACATTATGCTCGTTACTTGAACCTACAGCAATGGCGCTGGACCGATAAATGCAAAGGCTGCAATTTATATATATCTATCTATAACTTCATGCCAAATCCCGCAGAGAGAACCAAGCGCCACGTGACTCGATCCTTACATACCTCATTTGCTTCTTTAACATTCATTGCTCTTTTCATGCATGCTCGCCGGTTTCTAGGGCTCCTTCATCCTCCTAAGACATCACCTTAAATATATGATCGGCTTAATTATGAGTACTAATCGTACCATTGACGATTTTAATACAGAACTATATTCAGTCTTCCTGCGACCACGGACGCTGCAAAGCGTTCGAAACGTCAGGTTCAACAAAATAAATAAAACACGCGATACTTCCGTTAAAAATTGTTTAATTCAATGTGTAACAATCGCGAAAACCTAAGACAATACAGAACTATATTGCCAGGTTTGCTTCTTTTGGCGTTTCGTTTTCACCAATGGTCATTTCCGAAATGCAAGTAGATTAAAGAATAAAATGAAATTTAAGCAAAATAAATAGGATAAAATAAAATTTTATTTAAAAAAAATAAGCCGTGACTAAGTACTAAGGCTTTGAATAAATATTAACCGGAAACGCTCATCTATGTAGTAAATATGCTCCCAAGTAAAATGATTACCGAAGTGGTTTGGAATGTGACAGGAATCATTGTTGGGACAGTATGACACACAAGGGACAAGAGTATCACAGTTTCAATTGCGAATGCTATCCCAAATGTTATGGCTACTGAACATTGCTCAGTTTGCGTACGTCAGGCAATAAGCGAAGTTGTTACGCTCTGAAACTTTAGTTACGAGGCAAGGCACATACTTATCATAATTTATATTAATAGTTTAAAGTTGTAAATGAGTGTATATATAGGTGAGTTATATTTCGAATCCTATAATTTGTATGGTGTAGAGTAATTAATATTTCTTTTGGCATTAAGGTCGAATACGACGTCACCTGTGACTTCACGTTTTTTATGGTTCCGTACCCAAAGGGTGAAACGGACCCTATTACTGAGACTCTGCTGTCCGTCCGTCCGTCTGTCACCAGGCTGTATCTCATGAACCGTGATAGTTAGATAGTTGACATTTTCACAGATGATGTATTTCAATTGTCGCTATAACAACAAATACTAAAAAACAGAATAAATAAATATTTAAGTGGGTCTCCCATACAACAGACATGATTTTTTTTGCCGTTTTTATAGATAATGGTACGGAAACCTTCGTGCGTGAGTCCGACTCGCACTTTCCGGTTTTTAAAAACCTCGTATAGATTCATGGGAAGACTATAGCAAGTGACTTTCTCTCTAGGGAATTATGTTAATTATATTAATATAACTTAACGGTTTTCGAAAGAAAGTTCTATTGTAACTGGACAGCGCGCGACCATTATGGTTGTAGCATCATATACTTCGTCCATACCCATAACCCTTTGTATATTCGGTAGAATTTTGACACACGCATGCTATTGCAATCTTTGTATGTAATATTTAGTTATAAGGCACAAACTGTTACATTGCATGGGTGTGTTTCGAATAATGGAAATAAACTTTCATTTTACTCAAGTACCCAGTATCCTTTGTGAGTTTGGGGTTGTCAAAATTCTCACAGTGCATTCCTTTTAACCAAATTACAAGGTAAACATCCGTATACATGTGGTCCCATCTAAAGGTTACCGAATATAGGGCTTCGTGTGCGGTCTGTCTCGAGACTTATTTAACATAGTCTTTGTCCAAGGTGATGTACTGCTACGCTATGTTGAGTACACCAAGTTTCAAGGACGCCCGTTTAACCATCTCCTACAGCTGATTAATTATTATTAGAAAGAGTATATAAAACTACCACATAAATGGAATAGTGCCAAACAAAATAGAGGCTGGTACTTATTGTGCGTGCCAACGAGGTTTGACTTTATAAGTCCATCAAAGGGCAGAACTGTAAATGTAGGTCGTTTGATATTATTATTTCTGTTGTACTAATAGAGTCTGTATGTATGTATGTATATCTTCACGCCAAGTCCCTTGCGGGGTAGGCAGAGAGACCCGAGCGCCATAAGACGCGGTCTTTACATACTTCACTCGCTTCGGTGACAGTCATAGCTCTTTTCATGCACGCTGGCCGGTTCCTGGGGCTCCTGACATCACCTTCTGATAAAATACGACCAATTTGATCATGATAGGTTTAGTCTCGGTCTTCCTCGGCTCCTACATCCCTCCACTTTTGCATTGTATATACTAATAGAGTCAACGAATAAAATAATTGAATTAGATATCAATAAGTAACTTACTCGTGAAAATCGTTAACTCTTCGTCTCTTTCTATCCTACGTCTCTTTCTATCGTGCGTGTCTCTTGAATTCCAAAAGAGTGATTGGTGCTATTTTTAAACTTTTATAATTTTGACTTCGAAATAAGGGAATTTTCTAACATCTATACATCTATACTCTATACAGATATATAAAATTGGAGTGTCTGTTTGTAATATTAAAATAACCGCTTTTTACTAAATGCATATGGATGTATACATAGTACATATACCAAAATGAATATTTTTACAATTATTGTCTATCTGTCTGTCTGTCTGTCCGTCTGTCTGTTTGTTCTGGCTAATCTCTGAAACGGCTGGACCGATTTTGACGGGACTTTCACTGGCAGATAGCTGATGTAATAAGGAGTAACTTAGGTTACATTTATTTTAGTAATTTTATTTATTTTTATTTATTATTAATATAAATAAATAATAAAAAAAAACTATTCCGCGCGGACGAAGTCGCGGGTACAGCTAGTATTTAATATAAACTGTACCTATATCGTCGATTTGAAGTTTCTTTATATTCGCAGTATGGGGGATTTGGTAGCATTGGTAGAACTGATTGGGTTGTGTGGTCGATAGATCAGCATAAGCTTAGCATTTTTCCACGAATATTTAAATTATAATCGTAATTCAAACTTTAAGTTAAAATAAATTTGCAATGTTAGTATACAACATCATAAAGTTGAATGATGTTTACTAGCGTGGGATGATTGATCGTTGTAGATTTTCTTTGTATGCTTGTTTACTTGTTTGCTGGTGACCTGCTACTAATTTTTGCGCCTGTATCATAAATACATGTATCTTTACGCTAGGTCCCTTGCAGAGTAGGCAGAGAGAGAGCCGAGCACCATAAGACGTGGCCCTTCCACACTTCACTCGCTTCTCTGACATTCATAGCTCTTTTCATGCACGCTCGCCGGTTCCTACAGCTCCTGACATCACCTTCAGAGACACGACCATTTTGGTCATGGTAGGTTAGTCTTGATTTTCTTCGGCTTCTTCATCGTTCCACTTTTCCTACATTCTTTCTACATGTTCGAACCCAACAGAGTATGACCTTTCTTATCTTAACACCGAGACTCTCTTTCAGACCAACTCTCTTTCTTAGGTCATTATTACGAACGCAGTCAAGATGTGCTATGCCACAAATTTTAAATCATAAATGTATGGACAGATAACCGCACAAAACTCGGCGGCATGCCTTATAGCACGCCCACAGATCGTACAATGCTCCTTATGTACGAGTAGATCAGTGTTTTTACTACATATGGGTCGTGAAGAGTCGTAAGGGGACTGCAGTTGCTTTAAATTTTAAATGGGCTTTAAGGGTAAATATTTTCAACCAACCAACCATTTAACTCAAAATGTTGTAAGCCTGTTTTAGCGTCTTAATTAGGTATTTAGCTGAACCTAATTATGAACATTAGTATAAATTATGAACGAATACGATATTTATAATATTAAAACATACGGGTAAAAACAGCGGAAGGTAGGGAATTTCAGAATATTGTTTTCCCATTAAGATTAGCCCATCTTAATATGAAATATATTTTGAAATTTATATTTCTGAAAGTACCGTCTTAAATTATTCAATTTTGTTTGACTGTTTTAAATTTAAGTAAGTTACTTACAGCCATAATACCTGAAACATAATTTGCGTAAAGAAAAGAAGATAATAATAATATAATTACTTATCTACACATAATGTTCCCTAAACATCGCATTTCAGACCTTTATGTTCAATTTTGTCAATATTCGTTTACACAAGCTTGTTTTGCTTCATTATAAATCAGTCTCGGAATCTCGATTTCTCACTGTCATCCTCCCTTAATCTGTTTTGTTTTTCCTTCCGTTTTCCTCCACAACCAATTTATGGTTGACTGCCAGGAACCATTACCTTACAATCTTGAGTAGCATTTGTATTTGTAATGTAATATACTCGTATTTCATACGGTATCTATAATGTCTAAGGTATCTCTAATAATTCAATACCTAAACTTTACAGGATGGTAATTACCTTTCAATTCAAACTATTTCTTATGAATATATATGAATGTTTAACACCAAGGGTAGTGGATTCGAGTCTCGTACAAGATATAGTGCAACTTGGCTGCATCTCGTGATCTGAATGTTTTCAAAAATATATTAAAAAAAAGGCATTTTTATTGAAATAATAATTATTTTTGATATCTGTTTATCTATATATTCAGGTCAACTCCCTTGACACCCCAGCGCTATTTCACACACACTGAGTTCTTTATATTTAATAATACAAACTAAATTGAAGCTTATTTTATATATTTATATAAAATAATCGGTAGGCAAAGCACGCCAAATCAGTAGGCAAAGAGAACTAACCGCCACATGACTCGGTTCTAACACACCTTATTCGCTTCTTCAACATTTATATCTCTTCTCGTGCACACTCACTGGTTTCTAAGGCACCTCCATGATAAAGATAATGACAAAAAAATAAAATACTTTTTTATGAGTACTACTATGTTTAAATAGTTAGGCCGCAAACTTTTCAATCCATCACGTCCTTCTACTTTTCTTCCAAAACGCATCCTTTGGTTCTTACTTTTCTTTAAGGTATGTTTCTTCAGAAGTTTTAGTCGACGATATTTTGTTATTGTTGTAGAAATCTATACGTTAGTTTGTCCATACTACTTTTTGTTACTCGTATGTTTATACTCGTTTGTGAATTATAAGATAATTAAACTGAATCCTAAATTTGAATGAATTTTTATCACCTTTTAAAGTTAATGTATACGCTTGGTGCAATAAGCAACACTTTTATAAACAACGCTTTCATGTGCTCTTTGTATTCGCCTTTGTTTGCACTGTTGATCATAGTAACTCTTAATTAAAATATAGTGCAAAAGTCACTATAAATATCAGTTTTAAGCCTTTCCAAACTGTGACACAGTGAGTTTACTAACCTACATAATGTGCATGCACTAATGAAAATGTCACAAAAGGTCTGCGCAGCGAACATTGGGTGTTTTTGTGAAGGTGCACATTTCGTAGTCATACATTTGACCTTTTTGTAATAAATAATAATGTGTAATAATAATGTTACATGAGGACACATGTTGATGGAGTTAATAGAAAGATATAAGTCAGGTTATCAGCGTAAGAGTAAGTAGCAATCGAAAGTCGAAAAATCATACGAGTATTTTCATAGAGTTGTCATTTGGTTTTGGGAAATAGAAACAGAAATACATATCAATTCGTAAATAATCTGAGTAAATTGTGAGATGCTTGCTATGTGCACAGTACTACATGTCTGTTAGTGCGTGCATATATCCGTACGTGCGTGGCTTTTTAAAACGATTGGTTGATAACATTAATACATTATATAAAATGAAGTTCATTGCTTTATAACTTATAAATTATGTGTGCATATATAATTTTCTAATGCTGCAACTCTTGGTTACCTACTGCAGTTCCTAAAAACTCCGGTTGTTGGAAAGAGATTTCCTATTTCGAAAAGATCCCCTTTTATTACTTTAATTTAACATCGCCTGCGATTGGATTAGACAGAGATTATTAAACGTCAGGTTCACCGATCAAAACATGCCTCATTTGCTTCTTCTGCCTCTCCATGCGTGCTGGTGGATTTCGAGTTATTTGGATTTGGTTCCTTTTCAATACATTACCTATTTGATTGATGTATCTGTGCATAGGCCGATTTTCGCTGACATCACTCTCACTCAAAAGAGTTACGAAAGAAGGGTATCACTTCTTTTGTAACCCTTTTGTCGTCCATTGTTTCCAAATGAAACTGCATAAATCTGCAATGTTTCGTTTTCATTACTGTGCAACGAAATGCTGTAACAATATTCCATCACCCCATACGAAATTGCCGTTCTATTGGTTCTTTTAGACATACATATGAACTACATCTTCTAGATATGCAGAGACATAATTTATTATTGCGTTGTCATCTATTATATTCGGTTTACTATTATGCCATTACATGTACGGTGGCCATATAAAGTATCGCGTATTTTATTTATTTTGTTGAACCTGACGTTTCGAACGCTTTGCAGCGTCCGTGGTCGCAGGAAGACTATGTCTTGTATGGTATTTGTCTTAGGTACATTAGTTATTCAATTATCACATGTTACTGGCATGCATCAATAGAAGGCGTTGAGTTTATACTTCCTGTCGAGCTGCTTTGATGCGCTCTATCTCTCTTAGGTTAATTTATTGACCGTCATCTATAGAAAACCACTCAATACAAACACAAATTTTCTTTAAATCGGTTCCGTCGTTTAGGAGAATTCTATGATATACACACGTACAGAAGACTTAGAGCAGTGATAGCGCAGTGGATATGGAACCGTCTGTTGACCAACTGGTTCGAATTCGTTTCGAATTTTGGCGGGGGCCAAATTACTGGTTTGATTACTGATTACTGGTACACACCAGTAAATTCGTATTTTTTGCGGATTTATGTACATATTTATCACTTGCTCGGCGGTGAAGGAAAACATCATGAAGAAACCCATACGTACAAAATTATATTTCGAAAAATGTGTGGCCTAACCTAAGAAAGACCTGGGTTTCCCTCTGGGTTGCGGAGGTCTGTACATACTACCTGCGAATTTAAAAAGCACGTAAATTAAAGTGAAAATCGACTTTGAAATCGCAACTTTACCAAATGGTCGAACTATTTCTCTTTTCTTATTCCGAAAGTTACTCAACAGGTCAACAGAAGTTTTAAAATACTAGGTCAATTAGAGAACTTTTCGTTTTTGAAACCACTTAAAAACGGGAATTCGCAGAGACTTTGAGCCACTGCTAAGGCTGTATATTGTTTCCGACTAAATAAACTAGTGAAACGCCGCGTCTCAAGAATACGAATGTTTTGTTTTCCTCGATTTTTATACTCGCGGTCGGCGGAATATAGTAGTGGCCGCCTCGTGCACTTCGAAACATCTATTTGGAATAACCAAGGTATTTCCAAGCCAAGCTTTTCTCTTAATTATGTGCTACAGTCTCATTATTCATGCTAATATTTATTTCGTACTTAGTCGGGAGGTAAACACAGCTTTTGAAGAGCTCGGTGGCGCAGTGGTTAATATCGCAATTTGACACCAACGCACACAGGATAAACATTCTTGTGATAGACATAGACACATAGACATGTAGTTTGTCTTGGTCTGAATATTTTCAAGGTAGTGCACATCAAACCAACCCGACTAAAGAAGTACCTCCACCATACAGAAAACCGTAGACAAATAACAAATTCGTGGAAAGTTGCGTGTGAGTGAGGTTACCAGTAAACCCCTAAGGAGTTACTATGTTAATAGCAGGAGCAGCAACGCGCGAGTGATATTTAACGTATTACAAGCGTTCATAGGCTATGGTAAGCGCTTTATACTAGCTGGAGCGTATGTCTACATAGTGTAAAAATAACAACGCTCAAGGGAGTTATTATTTGGTTGCGGTTTTCCGTGTGGGAGGCTCTTCTTCAAACGGGCTGCTTTGCTGCGCCCTACCTCTGTTTCGCCAGAGTATTGTTTGTTAATTAACGAGGCGTACCAAGTGCAGGTGAAGTTGACTTTGAATATGATATTGAGCCACTTCCACCTCAATTTTAAATTTCTAATGTTATTGATTACAGACTGTATGTATTGGAGTCATTAACGCAGAAATAGGGCCTCTGGTGTTGCAAATGTCTATAGGTTGATTAACTAAAATATCTTTGCTATTATTATATATTTTGTGATTACTTGAGCATTATTCAGCAATCATAACAATCAGTGTTGAATAAGAAAGAAGGCGTGTGAGAGTTTGTGTGTGCGCTTTAGGGGTTGTGTCTGCGATAGTATACATGCGTGAGTCTATGATTACATCTTATGGGTATAAGGCGAATATTATTCAGAAGCTTATGTTTTACTATTTTATTGAAGTGAAAACTTCTTTAGCGGTGTTGTGCACTTTTTGGGATGAGTAAAAAATGCTAAACTCGCCCCAGGCCGCCAGGACACGTGACCCTGACCGTAAGATTTAGGTGAGAATTAGAACTTAAGTTCGCTGCAGCGCTAAAATATTAGTTCATTCTAATTAAGCAAACCAACAATCAAAACATGAAGTGCTAGATCGTTCACAGGGCATTATTTTCTCGCGACCAAAACGTTGTAAGCGCCATGAAATTGTTGGCGTTTACGCGTTTTGTTCAACGTAGTTTATCAACATCGCTGTTTGGTTTAAGCGGCGCAGAACGCTTGCGCGAGTGTGCGTATGTGTTTGAGTTTTAGAGATTGGTGATAATGATGCTGGTAATGATGATGGTGAGTCGTTGAAATTATGGATGAAAGTTGATTTTTCTGAGAGATAAACTTTTTAACGTAAAATAATTGTAATAGTTCTGAAGTGTTAGATTTTTAATGTAATGTAAATTGTCATGTTTGTGTACGATAGCGCAATAAATGCATATTGTATTTTACCACATACATGGTAGTACTTTTATACTGATAAATAAAGCAATTCGTGCGAAATTATTCCCTAACCATTCCAAAATATTCAAAAATGCACAACGTTAATGTTCAAGGTTTCACTTCTGCCGGCACTCCCGGAGTGCAACCCGTTTTTTTTTTAATTATTTGAGTATAGTTTACAATAACAAGAGTATGGTAAGTTACTTCTTACCATGATCGAGTGATTGTGGTAATAAGTAACTTAAGTTCTTTTCCAAGTCGCGAACTATCTCTGTATCAAATTCCTTTCATTCCCGTTCTGCTGTTTAGTATTGAAAAAATTACAATCATACACAGACAGACAGATTTACTTTAATATTCATTATACTCGTATTAATTTAAATAATACTCATTATAAGAACTTTTAATTGACCTTTTTAGTACGTATTTGCATGCATTTGCGCATCCTTTCATCTAAAAGTGTATAACCGTACAATTAGTGCTCACTAAATTTGTACTTTGACTTTATATAATTATGCTTTAAATTGATAATACATATATTATAAGGATTGTCATCATAAACATGTTAATTTTTTATACAGCAAAACGTACGAGTACATAAAAGCAGCACAGAGTATTTTTTCATGCGGTGAACTTATGTCAAATATCCAGTGGGCGTTGACCTGTGTATAAATTAAAATATTTTTATTATAAAGTATGATATGAGTTTTTCCAGAGCTCTTTCAAAAGTGGACGTTATTTTACGATGGAGTGGGGCCGTCTCTGCGTTGTTACAGTGACCCGGGTTCTATTAATAACTTTCTAGGTGCTACTATGTTGTGGAGGCTACGGCGTAGCTCTATGTGCTACAAAAGTGAAATGCTAAAGCCGTAAAAGTTTTTATACTTCATTTATATGGCATACGGTCCACTTGATGAGAAACGGTTACTGCTATGATTGCTTGCTCTGCTAGTATTGTGCAACTACACTCGCTGCTGCCAGTTCCACATTAGTTTACAGGAAATCTCGCTTGTTGTCACACAAAAACCACCCCATCATTCTGTCCCCCCGTCATTGATCCCGTCATTTGAATGCGGTTTTATCTACTACATTAAAGGAAACCGCAGTCAACGTACTTTAAATTCGAACCCAGGATTGCATTGTACCATTCTTTTGCCAGGAGTTAATAGACAGCATTATGTGTACACAAGGTTGGTTTATTATATCGCATCTGTTGTGTACTTTATATGTCTATATATAAGCTGTAGATTGACTTCTAAAACACAATGCCGCGCTTCCTAAGCCAAGTTTATAATTAAACGTGGATACGGTGGACGCGGAAACGCCGACGCGTTAGCGTAGTCAGACGAGGTTTGTCTTTCGAAATGACTGGTCACGTTCCACGTATGCAATCGACCGCTTATTATTCATCATCCGGAAAAGTGACAATCATGACGCTTAATCGCGTTATGATTATCACTTTTCCGGGTCATCTAGCGTTTGTAACTGTATAAACAAACTTAAGTGTGCTAGTTATTGTCATATCTTTGTAAAAAATTAACTTACTTGTAAAGAATACCCATGCACATTACTTTACATTTAAAACTAAGACGTTGTATACATTGACGTTTTACATTAGACGACATATAGTGTTGTATTTTTTTTTTGTTATGAATGCTGAGTATACCTGTAATTGGCACATATATCAGATAAAGCACTGGTCTATGAATTAGAAAACGATTGTACGTTATATATGCTGTTGGTGTACCTTAATAAATAAATAAATACCTACGAAGTAGCTAGCTTCAAATAATACATATATTAAGTTCTATATTACTTTTAGGCTGTTAGCAATGTGACTATTATAAAACTCTAGTAGTTAAATCGATCGAAGTTTACTTAATTGGAAAAGTCATTGAATAATATTTAAATATTTCAAGCTTTATATAAGGCAATCAAGCAAGAAGCAGTTTTATGTCTATAGTAAATTGAAGGAAATGGCAGAAGCAAACTTTAATGAAGTAGTACTATCACTAAATTGTGGAATGTGTAGTGGAATGCGCTTAATAATTTCATAGTCATCTTTTAGTTCGCTACTTAAAAGAAAATGCCATGTTGAGGAGTAATAAAAATAATTGGTTGGGTTAGTAGTATAAAGTATATTAAAACATATAAAGTGTTTACGCCTTACTAGTTACTTAGTAAGTTTTTGCACCTTGCAATACAATAGAGAAAATGCCTCTTTGTCTAGTGCATTGGTATTTGCGGAAATAAATAAACCATTATTAAAAGGTTGTCATGGTACGACGTTCGACATCGTAATAAATCAAGAAATAACCAACCGCCAATATATAGGGTAGCAACAAACAACCGTACTCTAACTTACCCACATAACTAGTTAGGCGTTAACTTTGATAACTCCGACATATTTGTGCGTGGAAAACTAACAGCTGAAGTAGACTAGTATTATGATGCCAAGAGACTAAGTTATTAATATATAAGGTTATTACAATTTCAATTGTATTAGAGATTTGTAGGCAACACATATAAAGATCATGGATCAATGAAAGTAAGTCATTGAATTTTACAATTAAATAGGTAAAAGAAATCATATTAATATATTAGATTATACAAAGCAAAAGTAGAAAGACGTAGGTGTCGAGGAAGGTAAAGGTTTACGAACACGACCAAATTGGTGATGTGTTATCACAAGGTTGGAGCCTTAGGAACCCAGTATGTATAAAAACAGCTATGAATTTCAAAGAAGAGAAAGAGGTGTGGAAGTGCCCAGTCATATAGCACTCGGTTCTCTCTGCCTACCGCCATAAACTTGGCATGATGATATAGATAGATAGATAGACGGAGGTGGATATTTATTTATGTTATGAATCAATAAGTAATGAAAAGTTAAGTACTTCCCAGAAACTGTCCCTTTAAGCCAAATTTAGGCATCTCTACAATGTATTTCCCGACGTTTCGGCTCAGTGGCATCAGCTTGGTCATGGTTGGACTGTAAATCGAACATTTAAAAACTTACAAAAACCTTCAAACTACCCTTACATGAGCATTACAATGCAAACATTGTGGTTATTGTGAACGCTGCAAGGCTTACTTATCAGATTTAGTCTGATCCGCCCATTAAGTTTATTGTTATAGCTCAATTAATTTTTATTTAGACATTCAAATATTAGAGTATTTTTATGTGCCGTTTCGTAATTTGTAATAAAATAAATTTTAGGGATTAACATTGTCATGCCACAAGCTATTGAAAATTGTATCCCATTGCTTTAAATGAATAATTTTTGTATATATCTCTACTAATACGTTCGGACACTGTGAGTGATTTTTGTGTGAATCAGAACATATATAATTAATCCATCCATGTCGGTAGATGTAATAATTGAATAACTAATGTAAGACAAATATCACCTTAGTCTTCCTGCGACCACGGATGCTGCAAAGCGTTCGAAATGTCAGGTTCAACAAAATAAATTAAACACGCGATACTTCCGTTAAAATTGTTTAATTCAAGATAAATCATTTATTATACATACATCAATACAATGTACATCGATATAACCACACTGTTAACTTAAAACACATTTTCGCTATACTATAGAGAACGGTTTTTAATTCCGGTGCTTGTGTGTGTGTGTGTGTGTGTGTGTGGCTATAGCTCAATGTATAGCGTTGCTGAAATGAAACAACCACTGACATTCAGGTATCACCCATAAGAATGAAGATGTATGATGGCATTATAACTCATAAAATGATTAACGGATCTATAAAGGCGAGTCATTTAATAAAAACCTTACACGATGAAAGATTAACAGCGAGTCTTGCCTTTCCCATAAATTTAACCCATTAATCCTTCAAGCAAGTAGGTTATTAAATTTAAAAAATGGTTAATAATTAACTATGAGATTTTCAACGTTGTTGTTAAATATAAAATGGTAGAGGCATGACAAAATACCTACTTCAATATTGCACAGTGTTAAAAATATATGACTTAGTAAAATATATTGAAGAATGGCTGACTTTGTACAATTAGGAATACGTGAAGCTAGACATGATTTCGGTTTTTATGCTGCCAAGTATAGAAGCGTGACTGACTTTCATCTTTAGAATCAAAATAGCCTCGGCTGAATAATCACCCTGTCTAATAGGAAATACGACTCTGGCAAAAGAGAATTAGGGCACAGTAACATTTATGAAGTAGTCCGACAAGGAAGTAATAATTATTGAAGGTAACAGTGAAGTCACAATTCTCTGGAGGTAATTGAGTTCTTGTGTTGTGACTTGTTTAAATAAGATCTTTTTATACAATATCGGGAGGCATTCGGCCCACCTGATGTAAAGTGGTTACCGTAGTGTATGATCGCTTGCAATGTATTAAGTATCACTCGAGCGATGCGACTTCTGCTGCTAACATATCAAACTCCTTAGGACCTTACTAGTAATCTGAATAAATAACTTTAATTTGATACGCTATCAAGTCTTACATTATCTAAGTAAGATTAGGGCGTTTACAGCAAATTTATTATTTATGTATTCTGGAATATTTGGATTAAATAGAATCAAGCTCGAGCTGTAAATATGTTTTTTTCTAAATCAAGAATGTGAAGGGTTGTATATATTAATCCTCGTCAAGTAACTAGAGAGTTTATTGAACGTTAGTCTTTCTACAGTTTTAAAGGGTATAGATATGTGATAATGGAATTCACCGGTAGTTAGGTAATAATTATTCTTAGGGTTTTGTAGCCGAAAATTATATTTACTTTCTGTAATTTTTAAGTTAATTGTGACTACTAATGTGTAGTACAGGTTTCAGTCCAAGCTCTAAGACAGTGGACAGAGTGAACTTGCTTACTTCGTTCTTGCTGTAAACTATATCATACTACATATGCATTATACGACATACATTTCTTTTGAAATTTAGAGAAGATTTCTTCCGAGACCAAGAGACTACAGCATGGGGTTCATCAAGAAAGGAGTGAAGAGGTTTTTAGAGGGTCGGCAACCCCTGGTGTTGCAAATGTCCGTAGGCTGCGGTGACTGCTTACCATAAGGCATAGGCATAGGCCATGCTTGGTATAAAACAAAAATCAGTAACAAAATGAGCGTGATGTAACTTATATAAATAATATATGATATTATACTTCATCCTAACTACGAAGTACATATATGAAGTTAAAAATAACAAGTTCCATAAACTACTCTCTACATGAACTTTATCGTCATGTGTCACACATATAAGTAAATAAACAGTCTTTGTTTATAGTAATAAAACATTGAGAATTTTAATTGAAAATATATATTCTAAATATTACGTACTCGAAGTAGTAAATCAACATATTTTTAAATTAAAACACAAATACGTACAAAAATAACAGTAGCGACGATTTACTGAACATCGGAGCATATTCATATTGCCTGACCAGTGGCCATTTTTTACTATTTACATTGCAAAATGTATACAAAAACAGTGTACACTTTATGACTGTGTACATGTATAACGAATTACCCGATAAGTTGGGTAAAAGATGGTCTATGTAGAATACAAGAGAACAGTCACCGGGATATTATAAAGCAAATATTATTATGACATTAAATATTACATACATGGCAAATACATATATACAGTATTTAAATAGTATATAAACATTAACAATAATAAGCTAATAATTCGACAAAGTAATATAAATATTGTTAATTCACATGAAAAATAATGTGAAATGCATGCGATAATTATTTGTTTGTGAACAAGACGTGGTTTGTGCTACTTTATTGATTGGTAACACCTATTGTATGTATCTACTTCGACAAATAAACAATTTGATTTGATTTGAAAATGGGCAGTTACATATTTTTAAATATAATAATCCAAATAAACCTCTATCTATCTATAACTTCACGTTAAATCCCTTGTGTGGTAAGCAGAGAGAACCCAGCGCCACATGACTCACTCGCTTCTGTAAAATTAATTGCTCTTCTTATGCACGCTCGCCGGTTTCTAAGGCTCCTGACATCACCTTTTGATAAAACACGACCAATTTGTTCATGGTAGGTAAGTCGTGGTAGGCAAATAATTCAAAAGTGTTTTACCTAATTTAATTTTGAATTTTTACGAATTGTGTTACAGTAAAAAAACGGTAAATTGAAAATAAAAAACATTAAATCAACAGCCATTCTGCAAGGCTTGCCCACACGTCATACAGCGCGTGATTACGAGTGATTCACGGTGCATTTTAAAATGCAAATTGCGACCTCCTGCAAATATGCAATACCTTTTAATTTAATAAGTGTTGCAAATTTAAAGCATTGTGTTCGCTGCTAACAAGGCATCGGATGTTTGTTATTTATATCTTTGAAGTTATATAGAAATATCAGAGAAGTTTTGAATTAAATAGGACAGGATAATTGTCTCAGGACTCTTTCCGAATTATTAACATTTCAAGATAGTTAGTCATTTCATTTGTGAACTAGAGATTCATGATAGAGAGAACGGAGAGGGAGAGGTTGCTATGAGGGCACGGATTGTTAAAAATGTCTATACATTGCGAGTGATGCTATTGAATATTATGGATTTATTACACAACGTCGGGGAACACAACAACCTTTTAGGGAGTTGTTATTTGCCTACAGTTTCCTGTGAGGTATACTTCTCCAGAGGGGCTGCTTTGATTCGCCTTAACTGGTTTAAAAAACACCCAGACCAAGACAAATAGATATGTTCATGCAAACAAATGTTTGTCCTGTGTGGGAAAGGAACCCACGAGCGTTGGTGTCAACGCAGCGTTATTAACCACAGCTGCACCGAGCTCGTCAGTAACAGAAATATATAACACAAATCGACACGAATTTTGGGTCTGAATTTGATGTGTTATGTCTAACTATTGAAGCTATGTAGCTACCAGAACGAAAATTCGATATGGAAATCCTCTATCACTATCCTCTATCTATACGGGTGTACGGTACTGAGCTTCAAACGGCTGTACCGATTTTGAGGAATTTCTGAGTGAGTAACGGAATAGATTCGTGTATGTTTTTACGATTTTTTATTTTTTTATTTATGTGTATAAATAAGTACAATAGAAGGATTTACTAAGAAACAACAATTCATGTTGTTAAACCACTCATATTCCTAAGAATAAAATTTAATTTCACGTATGCATCCCAGTGCAATTAGCTGAAAGCGAAGCGAGCTAATTCACGCCCTAATCCGATAAACAACCGGTAATAGTCAAACCGCCTTACGTTTACATTGTTAGCGATATTCTGAACCAGATCCCGTCTGGGAAATAAATTTAATACAAGAAATTGGGTCGTGCGAGACAGTATATTAACGGGATAGGTCAATGACCGGATAGGTGAATGTCTTACACTAGAAATCGGAGTAATGAAGATGTATGCTCTACTTTTATATTATGGTTAGGCAACCTAAGGTGCTAAGTTATTACATGTTTAGCTCAAAACTACATATGCTGCTTATATACCTTGTCCGGCTATAAGCTCTGTTACAAATGAATATGCATTAATTTTAATTTGTCTGGTTAATTTTTTTTTTTTTTTAATCTGACTGGTCACGAATCTATGCATTTAGGCACTGTTTTCATGGGAAATTTAGCCACTGCTTGCTTCAGAGATTTCTTAAGAGACACAATGATGGCGTGTCGTTTCGAGCAGGCGTCATCCTGTCCTCTAAAACTGACTACGATTTGTAGTCTAAGGGGTTCAGATCTAGGCTCGACGAGGGCCAGTCTTTAGCTCTTATAATGTCTAGAATATGGGTTTCGAGCCAGGCTTGGGTTGTTCGTGCCTTGTGACCAGGCACAGAGTCCTGCTGGAAAGTTTACGGTACAATTTTAAAAAGTGTATTGCTGGGAGGTTTCACAACATGACCCAAGAGAGTATCTTTATACACTTTGGCTAAAGTCTTCACTCCTTTTTCACATAAATCAAGCTTTGGGATTCCTTGATAAGACACCGCCCGCCAAACCATTACAGACGCAGGATGATGACCATGTTGTACCTTTCCGACCACTTGATTACACTTTAGAACTGACCCAAGTGATTCGTGACATTGAAAATGTAACATATTTTAGATGTCGCGAACCTATGGTTCAAATGCCATCTCCTGCAAAATCACCATCATCCCAAAAAATCGTCAAAATTAAATGCCGCCAAAATCTGAAGTTAAACTCCATATGAGATAGGCAGCTGAATTTAGGTTCTTGGTGGTCAAAATCGCCAGTATACCAAACCCCATCCTCTGCAATATCACTTGGTTACTCGGGCCGACATTTTTAAAAATTCATAAAAATCAAACCTAACCTCTAAATGAGATGGCGGTCAGGAATTATATTGGGGACAATATAATTTTAATAAAATTTTAATATAATTTTAAGTGCCATCCTCTGCAAGATCACTTTGTTATAGTAAAAAATCGACAAGTTCAAACTTTCTTTAAACTTAAAGTTAAATAGACTATAACTGGCCAATAGCCTTAATCGGTTCTAATTTAGTAATGTAACTTATATCAAAACGCCATTCTCTGCAAAATCTTTGTCCAATTTTGCTGCGAGCTCCCGAGCTAAAACGCGTGCCAAATTCAAAATAATTATAGATTTGATAAAAAAAAAGTTTCTATGTAACAGTATTTATGGCCAGACTAGTTATGTCTGTATTAAAAGTAAAAAAAATACTAATTTGGTAAATGTATGTGACAATAATATTTATTTTTTAAATGTTGGTACTGGCTTAATAATAGAGTTCTATTGGTGCCCATTGGGGGCAGCAACGCAACCTTCGGTATTTGTTTGGTCGTCTGTTTACCACAGGGCTGTACATTTTGAACCTTAATAGGTAGAGACATGAAATTTTCACTGAGGCTGTATTACTGTGGCGGCTATGACAACAAATAATAAGTATAAAATAGTTGCAAGTTATAAGTAACAGACCACTTAATCTAACCTGTGTGTGCATCGGCCACAAATTAGTTCGTGGAATTAGCGCCCACTATTAAATTAAAATGATAAAGTTAAATATTAAAGAGGCTCCCCATATATAAACGTGTTTATTCACCATTTTTTCCACCAAGTCTGTATGCAGTTGCCTATGAATGTTCGTCATATAAAAAACTAAAATAAAAAAATGGAGCCGACTAAAGTCCGAGGATTAAAGTCGACGCTGCTTTATATTTACTGTCCGACTACAAGGAATTCGGTTTCACTTTTTTATGTAAAATAAGTATTTGATGTTTCTTATTGACGTTCGTCATATTTACTACTATTGGTGATAAGCTCGGATTCATCAAATTAATTTTAAAGAAATCTAAATGAGATCATAAATAAAATACTCACTCAAAGAAAAGCGGCTTTCAAATTCATCAGATATTCACTAAATTCAAATGGGACGACATTAATGTACCTTAACAGTACTCCGTTTGAATATTCCAGATTCGTTGATCTACTCTCGCCCTGCGTATTACGTAGGCAGTAGTAAACCATTACTTCTATCTATCTATCTACCCCTTGAATCTTGCGAGATAGGCAGAGAGAACCGAGCGCCTTAAGATGCGATTCTTACACAGTTCGCTCACTTCATTAACATTTGTAGCTCTTTTCATGTACGCTCGCCATTTCCTAGGGCTCCTGACATACCTTTAAAAATAAATTAAGATTATTCTGTAACCGTACGCCACATCACTTACAAATCTAACTGACTTTTTGAAATGAAAACTTCTTTATCATCATTGTGATTTGAAACTCGATGAAATGAAAAAGCGACAGTAAAAAGAGTCAACCACGTACATACACCTATAGGACTTGACCTGCGAGAGAATAAGATAGAAGTATCTATAGAACTTAATAAGCGAGCAAATGAGATAGAAGGCATTATACAGGGTGTTTATTACAGGGTCCGAGCGTTATGCGTGTGTGTACGCGTCTTCGTATACGTCTGCGTATGCGTCACTCGGGGCTTCACGGGTTAAAAGACCGCAAAAAGTTCAACGGAACGTGTTCGTGAATATCAGTATCAATATCATCATAAATAAACCGTACAATTATCCTACTTCTGTAATTCTACATTCGTCTCGTTATCTTGAAGTTCACATTTTTGAAGGCTTCACATTTTTTAAGGCTTCACTTCTATCGCGTGTGAACTGCATACATATTTTTTTTAAACAAGCACAGCTCTCTTCGCACACTGCACACTCATCGGTTCTTAATCATCATCATAAAAGAAGACTAAATTGGTACTGCTGCACGAATCTTATGTTTTCCTCAGCTCCTACATCCATCAACGTTCTGTGTTTTGGTTCTGTTCATGTGTTGGTTTTGTCATTCGTTCATCCTGTATTCTTTCTACACGTCCGAATCCCAGTTTTACGGTAGTATGTGTATATCTCTGCTCAAGTTTGGAAGTAATATGACATTAATACATGAAATTTTAATTGTTCTAGATGCTGAAGGTACGGGCGGTGCTGACCTGCAGCGAAAGTTGGACCTGCTGAATGGCGCGCTGGATGCTGAGCGAGCTGAGCAGGCCAGACGACAAATGCAATACATAGCTCACTGTAAGTAACATTTGGTCTCGCTACATACTCCATCTTACCTGCACAAATCACTCACCACTGTAGCACTCAGCGCCACATGACTTGATCCTTACACACCTCGGTTCTTTAATATTAACTCTAATATTAACACAGGTCTTGTGTGGCCGTTTGCTATGGTCCCTGACACCACCTCCAGATAAAACACGACTATTTTGGTCGTCCTTGGCTTGGCCTTCCTCAGCTCCTACATCCGAAATAATATTTTTCTTTTACATACAACGTCGGGAGCCGTAAATGCATACGGCTCACCTGATAGAAATCGGTTACCGTAGCCCATGAACGCTTGTAATACATTAAGTGTCACTCGTGGGTGCCACCTCTGCTGCTAACAAAGCAACTCCTTAGGAGCTTATTGGTGACCTCACTCACATGCAGGAACACAACAACCCTCCAGAGAGTTTGTTATTTGGCTTGCTGTTTCGCCCTACCTCTCTTAAAATCTGGGCGTTTTTACCAACAAGCATGTTCAAAAATGTTAATCCTGTGTGGGAATCGCGCCCACGAGCATCGGCGACAAACTCGCGATATTAATCGTTGCGCTATCGAGCTCGTCAAAACATTCTCATACTAATAAATAAAAATCTGAGTCACGTTTGTACATAGAATATTTTTTTAAGATAGTAAAGCATCTGGTCTCTATAATACATGTACACAGGAAACAGTAATTTTCAAAATTATCTGTCATTGTGCATGCAGTATGCAATATGTACCAAACGGATTTTAATGAAGTATTACACGCGTACCTACGGCTACATACGTTCCAGATAAACGCTTTTTGCTATTATTTATCTCGGCAATATTTACGAATCCCGCTGAAAGCTGGAAAACCAATTTCCATGCGGGCAAGGCCGCGGGCTGCACCTAGATATATATAATCGGTCAATTTATGCAGATCACAGAGCAACGACCCGTCCAGAATTGCTGAGAGTAAAATAAATGTCGGATATAGGATCCCACTTTGAACCGATCGATAGGAAAATGCTATTTTAGCAACAGACGTGTCGTCTGGCATCGTTATGTAAGATTGGTCAATTTTAGTTTAGTTCAGAATTCATTTTGATACCATTGGAGTATCAAACATGCTTCCAGTCCCGTTGATTCGAAGCGATAACCATAACGTGTAGATGCTTGCAATATAAGGATATCATTCGAATTACTACTACTGAATGTTAAAGAAGCTAATAAGGTATGTAATGACCGAGATGCTGGCGCTTTTTTTTATACTGCGTCGGGAGGGATACAAGCACACGGCCCACCTGACATAAAGCGGGTACCGTAGCCTATTATCGCTCGCGATGCCTCTTCTGCTGCTTACACAGCAACTCCTTGGGAGCTTACTGATGACCTCACTCACACGCAGGAACACAACAACCCTTTAGGGAGTTGTTATTTGGCTGCGGTTTTTTATGAGGTGGAGGTACTTCCCCAGACGGGCTGCTTTGACGCGCCGTACCTCTCCTAAAACATCCAGACCAAGACAAACAGACATGTTCATGCACATAAATGTTTGCCTTATGTGGGAATCGAACCCACGAGCGTTAGTGTCAAAGTCGCGTCATTCACGACTAAGCCACCGAGCTCGTCAACGCTCAGCGTTTGGTTCCATTTGACTGTCCTGCAAGGACATGGCGTGATTTATAAATAAATACATAGATGCTACTACAGCTGCCAACGAAGTAGCTTCTCAACAACATTACGTTTAGTTCTGCGCTTACAAATAAATTCATCATTCAATAGAAAAAGGTTATAGTACTGAAATTTCTGAATACTTCATTAGACATAAGCATTTTCTGTAAGACACATAAGACACTCAGGTACTCCATCCGTGAGTACAGTAAAAGCATTCCGCGGGTAAAAATATCAAAATTTCGCCTGCAAATAATCCATTCTATGTATTATATGTACAGTACACATATACAAAACCGTAGGATGTTTAGGCTTTCTAAGGAATATTTTCTGAAATAATGATTCAGATGTTTGCTTAAAATAATGTTTCACTTTTGTTTAGATAATGTTCCGTTAAACATAGTATATCAATATTATATTTTCCTAATATAAATAATAATTATAATTATATGACGAAACAGATATACAATGCGAAAGTGGAAGGATGTAGGAGCCGAGAAAGACCAAGACTATCCTACCATAACCAAATTGGTCGTGTTTTATCAGAAGGTGATATCAGGAGCTTTAGGAACCGGCGAGCGTGCATGAAAAGAGCTATGAATGTGAAAGAAGCGAGTGAAGTGTGTAAGGACCGCGTCTTATGGCGCTCGGTTCTCTCTGCCTACCCCGCAAGGGACCTGGCGTGAAGATATACATACATATTTTCCTAAAAATAATTGTACTATTTCTTCACAGCCATCAAACACAGTTTGCAGTCAAATCTACACAATTACTTTGTAGTTTACATTGTAAACTGAAATATTGTAAGTCACTAAAGTGGCTATCTTATTTCTAGATTTCTTTGAAAGTTATGATATATCCTTCGTCAAATAAAAGTCACTAATAAACTTATTAGTATCAAAAAATACAAATTTGTCATTGCGACAACATGTCAGATGAAATAGATTGTTAATATTGTATATGTTAGTATTTATTTTTGGTGACTGGCAACTAACATACGGAAGTGCGCATAATAATATCTTATTAACCTTTAATTGGTACAATTTATCTAATGAATGAATTGTATCCTTTTTTTGGATTTTAAACTATTTCCTATTATGGAACAATAGTAGTATTGTCATCCACCTGTGTATTCATATTTTTTCCTATTATTTGGCTGTAGGTTGCATTTGGCATACAATTGTTAATAATAGTGCCTTTTAGATGGTTATACATTAGTGGGTCAAGATTACAACCTATTTTATCAGAAAAAACTGTGGTTTTACTCTTAGGAACAGATTTGCTGTCATAAGTACCTGAATTCAGATTATCAAAATTTTTAGTTGAATAACCCACTGAAATGGTCCAAGCGTCACTTACAGAAGATATATTTGTGTTACTACAAGTGCAGCGATTACTGAGATTACATGCCAGGATTTGAACCGGGGACCAGTTGCTCAATAGGCCATTTCCTTATCCACTAGGCCATCACTGCTTACTTGAAATACTAATATTCCACTTAATTCTTTGGAAAAAATATTGAATGCCTCGTCAAGAGTTAACAATATGATTTTTTTAAATAACATTAATATACACATTTTCCGTATATGACTCGTGTCAACATTTATTAATATCATTGGGTCTATTTTGGCCAATGTTCTTTATTTGTTGAGGGCGGAATCACACTAAATAGTTCAATTGATACTTTATTGTTTAAAGCAGATCAGTTCTTTTTGGATTTTATTTAGATATGTCAACCAGGTCCAAGAATATCATGAACTGCAAGAAATGCACTCGTCGCTTTTTTGGTTTCACTCAGTATGTATACGAACTTACCGTCAATTCATTAACATATCTTCCATCTCTTTCACGCAACATACCTAACCATGCAAAAGGTAATGAGCAAGTGAGATAACATTTGCGGTGGACTCATGAACTATACGCAAACAGCATAAAGCAAAAGTGGAAGCTGTGATTTTCATTGTGTTAGCACTTTCTGAAGTACCCGAAATTATAAACTTTGGCCGTCTTGGATAGGAGTATAAATAAGTTCGTATTCAGAACAAAAGAAAATTATTTCAAGGTGCGGCCACAAAGTAAGTAATGCGGCGGGCGCCTTTTCTGTTTTGTGGTGCGGCATGACATAATAACATGAGGCATCGGGTTGTAATAAAAAGAAAATACCGCTTCGTAGCTTAAAAAACCAGGAGGTTTTCTATTTGACCCTATTGTATATAGTGTGTATATTTCTTGAATGATTTTGATTAGGCAGAACGTAGTGGTGATTAGTTCCATATTATTAAAATCATTTTTAAGGTTTTTTTCTACTTTGTAATTATGAAACGTCTTTTTCGTCGCCAAGATTCTAGTGTTTGAAAGTCTCATGTCACATGTGTTCCACGAAGTCGGGTTTCACAGCATTAGACTAGTATGTCATGTAAATTCTCTGTT
Organism: Pyralis farinalis; assembly: GCA_947507595.1. Taxonomy (NCBI): domain Eukaryota; kingdom Metazoa; phylum Arthropoda; class Insecta; order Lepidoptera; family Pyralidae; genus Pyralis; species Pyralis farinalis. The sequence goes on from OX382274.1 coordinate 23,314,219, forward strand.
AAGATTTTTTTGTAGCATGTCGGATGGTAAAAAAGTATACGGGCTGCTTAATGTGAAACCGTTACTGTAGCCTATAAACGCAAGCAGTACAAAAAATATCGCATGCGCACTTCCACACAAATAGCAAATTATTGTCAGGTTACTATAGACTCCTAATATATATTATATTGAACAAATCTGATTTTTTCTGTAATAATCACCACTAAGTACACCCGATGTACAAGCTCGATGGTGGAATGACTAGTGATGGCACTAAAGTTCGCAGGTTTAATTCCAACACAAGGCAAACATTTGAATGCAAATTACGTAAACCGACCGTCGATGAAGGTTTTAAAAAACAAGATACAGAAAAATATATATCTTACTTGCTAGCGATCAGCGATTGATCGGTTGTGGAGCCATGCTTCTCTTAGCTCGTTTACAAGAGAACTCTCTGTTGTTCTTCGAAAATGTTTCCATGTGAATGATGAAAATGATGGTCAGTAGTTTCTTCGGAACGACTACCCAATATTTAGTTAATAGATTCAGGCGTTATTTTGCGAAAGTCAAATCCACACGCAATTCGATCCAACCTGCCCTGTGTGCTTCCGCCACCAATTAGTTCATGCGGCCTAGCGCCGGCCGGCACCCACCCACTACTGTTAGTACGTGCTACATGCCGACGCTGCCATGGCTCCGGTAGTCTCTGCCTCGGCTGCTGCGGTCGTCCGCCATCTGGAATAGAATCCGCATGCCCCCACCACCACCGTCGCTGCCACGGCTGGCCTGGTCGTCGCTGCGACACGTGTTTCGCCTCTCCACGAGGCATCATCAGGCGTTGTATACGTTAATCGTAAGAATAACATGCTACAAGTGACAAATCCATCGCAGTACCGTCCCTTATATTGAATTGAGGGTGGGGGTGGATGGTGTGAGCGAAAAGATATTTAATAGTGGGGAATGGTTTACGTCAGTCTGTTTGTTCATGAGAGTAATTTTAGAATTTTTATGTTTATTAATTTCTAATTGTTCCCTAATATTTAGTTTTAAACCTTTGTCTATGGTGTGTAAAATTTGATATTTATTAGTGGGGGAAAAGTTATGTCCTTTGTCTATGAGATGCTCGGCGAAGTGCGACTTTTCTGGGCGATTGTTTTTATATGCCGCACAATTTGTCAGGTATGAAACAAATTGGATACGAGTCAAGAGGTTAATTTTGAATAAAAATAATGACTTTTTTCACGGAGTGATTTTTTTTATACCACTAAGGTAGAAAACAAACTATAGACATTTGCAATACCAGGCGTGTTACTCACGGATGCCGACCTTGTACACACGCATATAGCTCACCTAATGTGAAAAGGCTACCATAGCCTATGAATTATTGCAGTACAGGAAATAACGCTCGCGCATTGCCACCCTACTGCTAGCACAAGAGGAGCTCCTTAGGAGCTTTCTTGTAAACACACTTACTCGCAGGAATATAAAAACCCTCCTGGCAGTTGTTAATTGGCTGCGGTTTCTGAGATGCGGACTTGCTTCCCCAGCAGAGCTGCTTTGATGTTCCTGATCACTCTTAAAACACCATGACAAACAGACATGTTCATTCATGTTTGTAGTAGCCATTGTCAACCTCTCCGCCACCGGGCCCATCATCTTCTACTTTTCTAGAAGATGATTCTAATTTTCATATTACTGACGTTTCACTGTGTCACACTTGCCGGTATCACCGTGTTACATTTGCTGTGTTTGCATCATCGTTATTTCGGTAGACTGTTGGGATAGTTTTTTTATACGATGTCGGGAGGCATATGGCCCACCTGAGGTAAAGCGATTATAGTAGCATATAAACGCCTGAAGTACATTAAGTACCACTCGCCTGATACCACCTCTGCTGTACACAGCAACTCCATAGGCGCTTACTGGTGAACTCACTCACATGCAGGAACACAACAACCCTCTAAGGAGTCGGTATTTGGCTGCGGTTTTCTGTGTGGTGGAGGTACTTCCCCAGACAAGCTGCGTTGATGCGCCCCACCTCTCTTCAATAAAGTGTTTCCTTGTGTAAAGTTTCCTTATATAAAGTTATTTCCTTCCATACGTCAAAAGTTTTAGATGAATGTGCCTGACTTGCCTATACTCATATATATAACATTGGGGAACAGTAATTTCGCGACAAGGTTTATTGAAATCATTTTTAGGGTTCCGTACCCAAAGGGTAAAACGGAACCCTATTACTGAGGCTCCGCTGTCCGTCCTTCCGTCCGTCCGTACGTCTGTCACCAGGCTGTATCTCATGAACCGTGATAGTTAGAGAGTTGAAATTTTCACAGAGGATGTATTTCTGGTGCCGCTATAACAACAAATACTAAAAAATGAAATAAAATAAATATTTAAGGGGGCTCCGATACAACAAACGTGATTTTTTTGCTCGTTTTTGCTCGATATTGATATGACGGCAAGAGGTAGACGCTTGAAATATTCACAGAATATTTAGTTATATATTTACTTTAAGAATAAATAATTAAATTAAAATAAAACAAATATATAAGAGGGGCTCCCATACAACAAACGTGATTTTTTTGCCGTTTTTATAGATATTGGTACGGAACCCTTCGTGCGCGAGTCCGACTCGCACTTGACCGATTTTTATATAAGTTCAGTATGCCGATTACGAAAAAGTATCAGATTTGTCGAAATAACACCAGTTTATGGGACAAATACTCTATTAACTATTTGACTAAAAAGGTAAATAAAACATATATAAATAAAATAAAATTTAATAAAATATATATTTTAAAAGCAATAAAAAAAACTAAGTACATAATGTTATTAGTACAAACAATAAAAAAATTACAAAATGCTTTTTCTGTAAGCTATTCTACCACGATTTTGGTAGGACAGTCCCGTATTAGAGTTTAGCAAATAGTCTGCCATGATATGGTTGTCCCATCGACCTTGTCATCTTTCTTCCATTGTCCCGATTTCATACTGGAACCGTTCTCCTTGCTCTTCATTGTAATCGCCTTGCTTGTCCGGGAATCTGTCCAATTAGCTACGTAAAAAATGAAATTTAATGCTTATATTTGCTCCTTAGCAGTTAAAATTCAAAAATATTTTGGCCACTAGTTCTTCATATTCTGGTGCTTTATGGTTGCCCAAAAAAAAGTATCGATACGAAGCTTAGCCATGCCCCTGATTCTATCTATGTTATATAACTTTTATCTCGTGTTATCTCAAGAACCAGAGTCAACATAAACAACGTAACGTGTACATTTCGTGCATGTTTAATGTAAGTGTTTATTGAAACCATTTCCAAAATTCATGTCGAAGAAATTTTTTTTTGTTCCCCCGTTTGATTCTTTTGTACTCCTCTTAAACGGTTAAATTGATTTTGATTAAATTTTGTGTGTGTGTTTGTCTCTGCATGGATTATGACTTTGACTGTGACAAAATAATATTTTAAAACGTAAAACGGAACCCTATTACTGAGGCTCCGCTGTCCGTCCGTCCGTCCTTCCGTCCGTCCGTCTGTCACCAGGCTGTATCTCTTGAACCGTGATAGTTAGACAGTTGAAATTTTCACAGATGATGTATTTCTGTTGCCGTTATAACAACAAATACTAAAAAATAGAATAAAATAAATATTTAAGGGGGCTCCCATACAACAAACGTGATTTTTTTTGCTCATTTTTGCTTGATATTGATAACGGCAACAGGTAGACGCTTGAAATATTCACAGAATATTTAGTTATATATTCACTTTAAGAATAAATAATTAAATTAAAATAAAACAAATATTTAAGGGACATACGCTCCCATACAACAAACGTGATTTTTTTGCTGTTTTTATAGATATTGGTACGGAACCCTTCGTACGCGAGTCCAACTCACACTTGGCCGATTTTTTAGTTTTGATAACGTATGATATGAGTATTTGTTTTCATTGCCAGCACTAATTTCTTTTGATAAATCGCCTTCTCTTCATTACATCTGCAGTTCGCTTCATGTATAACATGTATATGTATAAAAACCTTTGCATATATTTTTAAACAACTCCTAGTAGCGCTATTTCCTGCAATAACCAACGGCGATCTTATCAAATATGTAAATCGATCTCAAGTCTTCTTGAAAATCAAATAATATTTAATTATATAAGTTGTGTACATCGGCTTGCTAGGACTGGTAGGTCTTTTTAGGGTTCCGTACCCAAAGGGTAAAACGGAACCCTATTACTGAGACTTCGCTGTCCGTCCGTCCGTCCGTCCGTCCGTCCGTCCGTCTGTCACCAGGCTGTATCTCATGAACCGTGATAGTTAGATAGTTGAAATTTTCACAGATCATGTATTTCTGTTGCCGCTATAACAACAAATACTAAAAACTAGAATAAAATAAATATTTAAGGGGGCTCCCATACAACAAACGTGATTTCTTTGCTCATTTTTGCTCGATATTGATAACGGCAACAGGTAGACGCTTGAAATATTCACAAAATATTTAGTTATATTTACAAAGATACCTAACCTTGCATATGACATCTAAATGACTTTTACCTCACATCTAAATATCCCTACTGGAGGCCAAATTCGTACATTCTGTGTACTAAGTATCGGGAATTTGTCAATAAAACAAAAAATACAAATTATTCATCTAAATTTATTTTATCGCCTTCAAAGTAGGCCCCATCGCTTGCAATACAACATCTCCACCGCTTCACCCAGTCTTCCATACATTTTTCATAGGCTATTTGCGGTATGGCCTTTAGCTCATTCAGCGAATTTTCTTTTATGGCTTCTATCGACTCAAAACGTTTTCCTCGAAGTGGTAATTTTAACTTGGGAAATAAAAAAAAGTCAGACGGAGCCATATCAGGTGAATACGGTGCTTGGTCGAGAACTTTTGTTGAATTTTTCGCTAAAAACTCTTTCACTATAATGGCTGTGTGTGATGGTGCATTATCATGGTGCAGCATCCATGAGTTGTGTTGCCACAAATCTGGACGTTTTCGGCGGATACTCTCACGCAAACGCTTCATGACGCCTAAATAATATTCTTTATTCACTGTTTCTCCCTCTGGAAGGAATTCGGAGTGAACCACACCACGGTAGTCAAAAAAAACTGTCAGCATCACCTTGATTTTGGAGCGACTTTGCCGCGGTTTTTTGGGTTTCGGCTCGTTTTCGAGACGCCATTCTGAAGACTGTTGGCTTGTTTGCATGTCGTACTCATAAACCCATGTCTCGTCGCCAGTTATTATACGTTTCATAAAGGTCGGATCCGTAGAAGCTCGGGAAACCATGTCTTCAGCGACATGCTTTCGCTGCGCTTTTTGAACAAAATTGAGCTCTTTTGGAACTAGTCGAGCGGCGACGCGTTTCATGCCTAAAATGTCAATGAGAATGTTGTGGACGGACTTAAAAGATATGTTCACCTCACTAGCCAACTCTCTCAGACTCATACGTCGATTTTCGAGCACTAGCTTCTTGATTCTGTCGATGTTTTCTCTGGTCGTAGCGGTTGAAGGTCTACCAGAACGAGGCAAGTCTACTACTACTTCTCGGCCTTCTTTAAAAGCCTTATACCATTCATAAGCCCTTGTTTTCGATATACACAACGATATTTCGCAACATTTTTAGTGATTCACCACATGAAATATCATTTGAAACACAAAATTTAAGGCACACTCTTTGTTCAACAATATTTTCCATTGTAAAAATCGCCGAGGACTCAAAACTATGACCAACAAAAAGTGTAGTTTAAAACAAATTAAATGACAGATCCCGCTCAAATTTTGCGCGCTAAATCAGTACAGTGCTACCAACATGCAGTAAAAAAATTAGAACGACCTCTTTTACGCGGGTCTTTTTATTGACATATTCCCGATACTTTTTACACAGAGTAGTATATTCACTTTAAGAATAAATAATAAAATTAAAATAAAACAAATATTTAAGGGGGGCTCCCATACAACAAACGTGTTATTTTTGGCCGTTTTTATAGATAATAATACGGAACCCTTCGTGCGCGAGTCCGACTCGCACTTGACCGATTTTTAGGGTTCCGTACCCAAAGGGTAAAAAATGGAACCCTATTACTGAGACTTCGCTCTCCGTCCGTCCGTCCGTCCGTCTGTCACCAGGCTGTATCTAACGAACCGTAATAGTTAGACAGTTGAAATTTTCACAGATGATGTATTTCTGTTGCCGCTATAACAACAAATACTAAAAAATATAATAACATAAATATTTAAGGGGGCTCCCATACAACAAACGTGATTTTTTTTTTTTGCGGTTTTTATAGATAGTGGTACGGAACCCTTCGTGCGCGAGTCCAACTCGCACTTGGCCGATTTTTTATAAATTATATTCGATCTGTCTATCTATAACTTCACGCCAAATAAGGGATTTTGTAGCGGGGTAGGCAGAGAGAACCGAGGGTCACATGACTTAGCAAGTGAGGTGTCTCACTTGCTTTTCTAATATTCATAGCTCTTAAGCACACTCGTCGGTTTCTAAGGCACCTGACATCACCTTCTGATAAAACATGGTCAATTTGGTCATGGTAGGTAAGTCTTGGCCTTCCTCGGCTCCTACATTCTTCTACTTTCGCGTTGTATATATATATCTGTATATATCTGTTAGTAATTCTTTCGTACTTCATTCTTTCTACATGTCCGAACCAACGGAGCATGCCTCTTATTTTAACACCGACACTCTCTTTCTGACCAGCTCTGTTTCACCGACCGTATTCGCAACACCATCATTGTGAATACGGTCTACAAGCGTTACGCCACAATTTTTGCGCAACGCTCGTATCTAGACCGCATTTATTCTACTTTCATGCTCTCTCTGCCATACAAGCACTGCATTGCGTATAGCTGTGCCTTCTGGCTCAAGCTTATACTGCCAAGTAGTTTTCTCAACGCTCCATTCACACTAATCCCAGCACTCACTCGTCTTTCCACATCAGCAGTATACCTTCAATCCATAATTATATTCGATGCTTTAAAAAATGCCTGAATCAGTTCTGTCTTTAACTACTGTATGTTCAAAAGGCACAAGGTAAAGGCACAATACTCTTTGTAAAGAGTTTATTGTATAGAGTTTATTATAGAATTGATAGAATTTATTATAATTACTAATGTACAAATGTGCTGATATGAATTTATTGTAATATGTCATTGACGATTTCAAAAGAGATATAAAAGACAAGCTTCTGTCGTCATTAATTTTCCACCAATGGTTATTTCCTAAATGCTAGTGATATTAACAACTGAGATACAATAAAATTATATTTAATAAATGTGACACATCTCTACTCCTATAGAGACATCTCTCCGTGTACGCGAGGGTAAAATAAAGAAGAATTTCATCTTATTTTTTATTGTAAACTTATCCAACATGTAGGTAGTCATAAATTGCGTCCAAAATAATTTCGGCAAAAATTTCCCTCGTTATTTTTGATGAGAATGTTGTTAAATCCTGTTGTCGATTTTTCTCCCGATCGCTATTAAAATATATTTCATGTTTGTGCTCATTAAACTCTATCGAATAACGGCCTTCGCGATTTATTTATAAAGAAAAATCTTTATTTTTAAACTATTATGCCAAATTTCATTCTTGTATGTCAAACACTTTGCAAGACAAATGTCAGTGTCAGACAATAGACTCGTGAATTCATGAGGATTCTGTTTTTTTTCTTTTCAGTTACGGAATCCTAAAAATTTTATAAAAGCTGTCTTCCGCTTGACCTGACCGGCGTCTTCTAAATCCAAATTCTCTTCATGACGTTTGTCTCTGCTATAGAGTTACTGTGTTAGCAGCTGGGGTGGTAATGCGCGAACGAGATTTCTTGTGTTACAAGTGTTCATAGGCTACCGTAACCGCTTTACATCAAGTGGGCCGTATGCTAGTATGCCTCCCGTTGTATAAAAAAGTTGTGGTTGAAAAAACCGAACAGCGTTGTAGTTCTGTAGTGTTAACCGCACACGTGCTTATCAAAATTTTGCCAAACAAGAGTGTCTATGTCACTATAAAGATAGATGCCCATTACATCGACACAGTGGTTCTTCTTTTTTTTATACCACTAAGGTGGCAATCAAGCATACGGCATGCCTGATTGTAAACAGTCGCCGTAGCCTATGGACATTTGCAACACCAGGGGTGTCACTCATGCGTTGCCGACCCTCTAAAAACTCTACACGCATTTCTTGAAGAATTCCATGCTGTAGCCCCTTGGGAAAACCTCGGCTGGCAGCTCATTTCACAGCTTGAGAGTTCCCGGAAGAAAACTTCTCTGGAACCGCACAGTACAGCGTGTGAGGGTGAACTCCCCGCCGTCGGCGAGCGATGCGGTTGTAAAAAGTAGAAAAGTACGAGTATCTAATATTATCAAGTAATATACCGTATAATACCATCTCAGCATAACAGTATTTATAAGAGCTAACTGTTACCTCATTAACAGATAGCTCTTACAAATTATTACGAAAAAATAAATGTGAGACTCCTGGTCTCATATATTTTTTTAAATTAATGTCAAGACAATTGGACCAGATGGATTTTTTGGTTTCTTTGTATTTAATACCGTTCTTTGGTTTAGATAAATTATAATCTTTTGTCCAATCAGTTTAGCTAGGTATCTTTCGGTGCAGCTGAAGACGACCACCATTAACCTAAACCAAAATTAAGTTTACGGTAGTAAACAATCTGAATCGTCTTCACTTTCGGTAGCTTGGTGACAACACGGCAGCCAAAAAACATTATAGAGCAAGAACCCAGGGCTTACAGCCGTTGCCTATTTTCATACATACATCATATACATATGGAAAACTTATATTATATCACTTATAACTATTATACGGTACTTTGTCCAATCGAGGTGCCAAGTATATAAGCCGGAATGCTGTAACACAGCGTATCCTAGTACAGATTCCGTCCTCTCAAAATTGCTGTAACAATCGGCTGCCAAAGTTATATATTAATAATAACTACAAAGATTTATGTTACATAATATTAAATTTCATTTTTTGGTATTTATTGAATGTTAGTATCTGTATATTTTGTTTCTTTTCAGCGGGTTATTCTGAGGACTCAGACTACACGTCCGACCTTAACTACCCGGTGGGCCAACATGCGAATTGCAGTGCATCGCAGTTCCGGACTGCAGCTCATCAGATGCATACGCCACAGGTACTATTATATAAATGTTTTGAATAATATTATCTGAATCCGTCCCTCTTCATTGGACTTCATGTTTTCTTTTCATATGTTCCCCTTAGTATCAATTAAAGGGCCGGCCACGTAATTTAGTCATGTTATTTAACTGTTATGTTATTTTAGGTGAGCAATGAAGTTGTAAAGAAAAAGGGTACTTGTTATTTTAGAATAGACTAGGGATTACAATTCGGCACCAGGTTTAGTTTCGACGGGATGCCCAACGATCTGATCGCACCAGGACGGATGTGGTCGGATTAACAACATCACACAATCATTAGATCATTGATCATCTTCTTATATAGAAGATAAAAAAAGGGACAGTACATAAAAATGATAAAAGTATTACGACAAAATTACAATTTATAGTTTCTAAAAAGTGTGGGACCCAAAGGGAAAATAATAAAAATAAATTTCTTGTTAAATTGAACTTCAATTTAGGCATTTCTGTGTTTAACTTGTAAGATGTAACGAAGTACCTATCATGCACCCTTTTCTATAGTAATTTTGACAAGTCCACGTAATTGTAATTGTTTACCGAATCCAGAACGGACTGATTCTGGTATGTTCTGTCGGAAATGGCACACGATCAACCCTGCCTAATCGTAATCGAATGTCGAGAAGTAGCCAAGAAATTGATTGCCATGATTGTCTTAGATAAATTGACGGGAAAACAATTTAACAAAAGGTCGTAAAAATATACTCATACATTAAGTCAATGTCAATGAGATAAAATACAAATATCCGTCACTTCAATGAAATTAGCTATGCTTTTTTATTCAAAAAAAAATATTTTTGAATACTCATTGACAACATGGTTACCACAGCGCATATGTGGTAACCATGTAGTCATTTACAATTTGTATAGAATTTTAATAAAAAAAATGGTTTTTATTTTCAGAGGTCACTGGAGGTGTCACGGGAGAACTCGTATGAGAGGGACGAGTACCACATTCACGGAGACACCGATCCGCTTTATTATAATAGTCAGCCAAGAACAAATAGGTTAGCTATTTTTACTGATGTTTATTCTTATTCTTCCCGATACTCACCATAACCCTTAGAGTCTAATATAACCTCCCCGTGCTCTACTAAATTGCACTATATTTGTGGACTACAAGAAGGCCTTTGATTTGATAAAGACCTGAGCACTGCTTCTCAGAGTCTCTTCAGCGGTGCCGTATTGATTATAGGTATACCGAAGTATTGAGGACTATATATGAAAACGCCATCACTTCGGTTCGACTACAGGACCAGAGCACGAAAATTATGCAATTGTAGAGAGTCGTAAGACAGGAAGACGTCAGTTCTCCGAAACTGTTATCCGCTACATTAGGAGATGTTCACAAGTTTATAGAAAGTATTTGGCATCAACATCAACGGCTAGTATATTACTCAATTTCGATTTACCAATGTTATAGTGATCCGCTGGAGCACCTGGGTAAAGTACTCGAAGACTTTACTTGAGCATTGAGTATTAAGCATCCCAACGAGTGAGTCTTAAGATGAACATGGACAAAACGAAGCTTATGTCTAATATACATGCTGTACGCACTTCAGTTCAAGTTGGAAGTCGGTCTCGAAGTTATTAGCGAGTATGTCTACCTGGGATAAGCCCGGCCTGATAGGTAGATCCAACTTCGAGATGGAGCTTTCTCTTCGAATCCAATTCGGAATTCGGATTTGTAATTGCACAAACGCTGCCCGTTTGTGCAATTACAAAAAATGATAGCTCAAGGTTACGGTTGATGATGTAGTGTTGGAGCTAGTGAATGAGTTTGTATATCTTGGAAGCGCTTTTAGAAGCGATGGAAGGTACACCGCTGATGTGGAGAGACGAGTTTTCGCTATTCCCTGCACTCGCAGTGAATAGCGTGAATGGAGCGTTGGGTAAACTGTTTGGCAGCCGAAATCTAAGCCAGAAGGCACAGCTCGCTGTACACAACGCGGTGTTAATCCCAACGCTAACTTATGGAAGTGAGAGCTGTGTATGGCAGAGAGAGCATGAAAGTAGAATAAATGCGGTCGAGATGCGAGCACTGCGAAAAATTTGTGGCATAATGCTTGCTGACCGCGTTCGAAATGATGAAGTACGAAAGAGAGTTAGACTGAAAGAGAGTGTCGGTGTTAAGATAAGAAAGGGCATGCTCCGTTGGTTCGGACATGTAGAAAGAATGCAAGATGAATGTATGACGAAACAGATATACAATGCGAAAGTGGAAAGATGTAGGAGCCGAGGAAGACTAGACTAACTTACCATGACCAAATTGGTCGTGTTTTATCAGAAGGTGATATCAGGAGCCTTAGGAACCCGCGAGCGTGCATGAAAAGAGCTATGAATGTGAAAGAAGCGACTGAAGTGTGTAAGGACCGCGTATTATGGCGCTCAGTTCGCTCTGCCTACCCCGCAAGGGACCTGGCGTGAAGATATACATACATACATAGTTTACGTCCGTCATATTAATTCTAAAAGAAAGTAGCATAGTTTTTGACGTCCCTGAGATAAAGCCACTTCAAATACGGTCAAGCGATGAAGCTTACAATGGGCCTAAAAACTCAAAAGACTTTACCTTTCCTACCAATCGAGTAAAAAGTACTTACTTTAATGTAATGTAATTATTATTAAAATAGTATAACTTTATGCATTTTCAGAATAGAGACTTGGTCGCAGCGGCATGCGCAGGCGAGCGTTGAGTCCGCCATATCGTGGCGGACGGCAGCCGACTGGCAGTCCACTGGTAAGTTGTTGTAATATGTTCAGATACATAATGTTCCAAGTAAAATATATTTGTTATAGTATCGTGATATATAATGCAAACGTACATGCACATACATGGTCTAGCAAAACTAACACGACAAACTTTGCAGAGAAATTCATAAGACGGAAATAACCTGTCACGACAGGTTAATAACCAGCGCGTCTTTTTAAGGCATTCAAGCATACTGCCTACCTGATGGTAAACGGTTACCGTAACCCACAATCACTTGTAACACATTAAGTATCACTAGCGCGATGCTATCGCTGCTTCTACCGCAGCAACTCCTGGAGCTTATTGGTGACCTCATTCATCCACAGGAATGCAACAATGTGTAAAATCAAAAGGACCCCTAAGCTACCAATTTGTTTTACATGCATATAACAAATTTACAAACTTACCTTTTCTCTAAGTACATTATTATTATGCGTATACCTATAAAAATATGTTTTAATATCATTATGCATAAATAAATTTATACTTTAAAATGGTGAATTACTGTTAAGCTTAAAGAAATTATGTTTAAAAAAATATGCGAAAGTTATGCGTAAATATCATTAGGATAAACAAAAGTATGTCATGTTATATTATGTGTTATTTTTATATATGATAGGGAAGCCTCTCAAAGTAGATATTTCGCTGAGGTGGAGGCGCTTCCCCAGACGGCCTGCTTTAATGCGCCCTACATGTCTTAAAAATATCCAGATCAAAACAAACAGACATGTTCATGCACACAGATGTTTATCCTGTGTGTCCGTCCTAACTTTGGTGTAAAATTAGCGATACTAATCAGTGCGTCTCCGAGCTCGTCAAACGTCTGTGATGCTCAGCTGAGCATTGCTCACATTGTATTGACCAATGCGCAGCTGAGCTAAGCTTTTCTTAGTGGGTAGAATTTATACGTTGCCCCTGCAAATTAGCCAGTTTAATGTTACAATAACTTCTAGTATGTGTTTCGAAATCCTCTATTATGACTGAAAATTTTTATTTGTATAGTACCTACTAATTTTGTGTAGTTAAAACTACTCTGCTACATTCAATGAAGTGAATGTAGCAGAGTACCTCACCTCAACTCACCGACATAGCAGTACATATTATAGCTTAGCAGACACAAGTGGCAAGCGAAAAGCAAACACGAATGGCTAACTTGGAAGAATTTTATTTGGATTCAGAATCGATAACATATTTTAATAACATACATTCAATTGACAAATCCATGGTTAAACTCTATCCTGATATAACTTTCTTCTTCTTAGCGTCATCACGTTTCCTAATCCATTGGCGGTGTCCGCTGCCTGAGCCTAAAGATTTGGCATTGGATTTGGCAAAGAAACTGATTTTGACATGCAGCGACTGCTAGCTAGACTGTTAGACCCCCACAAACCAGACCTATCATAGGTTAGGTCGCACGTCTATTGAAATATAATTTCTTAGACGTACTGGTTTCCTCACGATGTTTTCCATCACCGCAAATACAGAAATCCCACAACACGAATTTAGTGGTAAATGCCAGGATTCGCCCTGATATAACTTTATTAATTTATATTACAGCGTTCCATCCATTGTACAGATCATATGATGTTTTTTTGTTCCAGAGGACCAGCGGCAACCAAGTCTTGAGCGACAGAATACACTGTACGACGAGAGTATGGTTTACGGGTATGAAGCCTACACCGTTAGTACGCACATTAGGTACATATATATATTTTTTATCTTCTCATAATCAACATATTTCTAGAAAATTTTGATTCATTTCTTATCGCTGAGGTAGTTTTTAAGAATCTTTTACCATATACCGGTATACGGTGCTGCCTTCGTTTTTCATAGACTTTTTGTTGCAATGGTATAAAATATCATATTCTCAAGGTTCAAATAAGGTGAAATAATCTTTGAAATCGTTTAAGTAGTTCTAATAATATTCTAGTACATCAAACTCAACTTATCCCACTGCAGGAATACGAGTCTCCCTTCAACCGAAGGAGCTTAGAGCATTCTTCACTACGATACCAACTAGGGATTGGCCGAGGCCAGTGTTTTCAATTCGGCCGAAGCTCACTAGGGGCTTAGGAAGGACTTAGCTTAACTACTGTCATCTTTCGACAATAGCCGGGACCGACGGCTTAACGTGCCCTTCGAACGTGGAGAAATTTGAAATAGATAAACCCATCCACAGATAGGCTGCGGTCGACGTTGCTTAGGCAAACAATAATGTAGCCTACTTGATATAAAATACCGTAGCTTTGTGAACTCTTGTACACGGAATATCCATCGTGCATTTTTACAACCGCTGGTATCACAGTTATTCCTTAGGAGCTTACTAGTAATGTCACTCACTCGCACGTACACACCGACAGTGGCGGCGTTAGAGGAAACGACATGAGATCTGCGAGGCCCCCCTCATTTTCGAGTCAGAAAAAAGAAGTTTAATTAAATGAACTGAATTGTACACAACTAATAATTACACCCACATTTTATTTTTTTACAAGTATTATTGCTAATCAAATAATGGCAAAAATTACAAAAAAAAAAAACCTTTTTTGCGAGGTCGTAGGCGGTCGCCCACGTTGCCTACGCCTAGCGCCGCCACCGCGCACCGATCCTAATTGAAGTTTTTTTTTGGTCATGTGGTGAAGCTACTTCTCAGACATACTTCTTCGATTACGCTCTACATCACTTACACCAGAGCTTCTTCTTCCTGGCGTTAACCTGTTTCTTAATCCATTAGGGCTACCTAAGGATTTGGCGAAGATTTTTTAAAAATTTTTTCATACTACTTCCGGAGGCATACAAGCATACGGCCCACCTGATGTAAAGCGTGTGTTAATGCTAGCGATATATTAAGTCTCACTCGCGGGATGCCCCCTCTGCTGCTTACACAGCAACCCCTGGGCAGCTTACTGGTGACCTCACTCACACGCAGGAACACAACAATCCTCTATGGAGTTGTTATTTGGCTGCGGTTTTCTGTGAGGTGGAGGTACTTCCCCAGATGGGCTGCTTTGATGCGCGCTACCTCTCTTAACGAAGATACTGATTTTTATATAGAGCAACTGCCGTCTGATCTCCACAGCCTAGAGGGAAAAACCTGATCTTTTCTAGATTACGTCACATGATTCTGAAACATAATTTCTTCCACGTACGAGTTTCCTGATCATATTCCCCTTTATCGCCGAGTAAGTGACAATTACAAATATGTACATAAATCCAAAAAAACATGAATTTATTGGTACATGCCCACGCCAGAATGATCAGCCCTTTATTAATTTATTTAATTACCCTGCTTATAGCTGTTTGCACGATATGAAGGTGAGATTGACTTTGACTCTAAAGATGATAACGTGCTAGAAATGTGTATTAAGAATAAGATATTGCATTTACATCTCTGGACGATGTCGAACCAGTACTCTACAATTGTATACTGATTGTTACAGGGACCATTCACATATATCGCAACAGCAAAGCTACGAAGAGTACTTCGACTCGAGTAGCTATCCATACCAAACCTCGTACGTCGGGGACGACTCGAGGCAATGGGACAGTGGGGGGCACACGTACTTCTACGACGACGGCTATGGACTCACACCTACAGAATATGAAAATATCGTCAATAAACGAAGATCATCAGTAGTCCAGCTGCCACAGATACCACCTAAACAGGTTTATATATATATTTATTTATATAACGAAAGGCAAACAAGCATACCTGGGGTATAATGACTAGCGGAGGCTGCAAATATAGAAAGTATCGCTTGTTCATTGCCACTCCGCAACTCCTACACATCAACTCCTCAAGTGCTCCCTCATAACCTCACTCCTGAGCACATTCCTCTAGGGAGTTGTATTTGGATATGATCTTCTGGGAGGTAGGTGTACTTCCCGCTAGTTAGGCTGCTATCGTTCGCCCTTCCATTCCTTCATCAGAGGCTCGTTTGTTAATTAGCAGGGTGTACCATAAGCAGGTGAGATTGGTTTGGGCTCTAAAGGTGTTAGTGAGTAATCTTGAATATCTTATTTCTATGATAAGTAGGAAAGAGATCCCTTAAGGGAGATAAGTTGGGCTTGGCAGTATTATTTGTAGATCGGTTCTTACTATTAATAAATAAATAAATTATAAATAGACAAACAGACATAATCGTAACTTGTCGAAAAACTAACTACGAAAGTACATACCTCGATCTTCTAGAAATCGACAATCATATAGCACCTATTATGTTTTTTCAAGGGACTTATGTTTCAGCTATACATATACGGTCAAGTTTCGCCAAGTTATTATAACTTAAGAATTCTGTAATTCAGTTATGTTTCCTATTATGCATCAACTTTGGCACGGGTTCATAGAGTTCCGTGCTGAAAGTGCTTAAAAACAGATATTATCTGTCAAGGTCAACAGAGGAACGCATGAAGGTATCAAGTTAAAAATAAAAATAAGTACTAAATCTGCAGTCTCTTGTAGCTGTAAAAATTCGCCGATCAATCAAAATATGACTTTATTTAGGCATTTAACCCATCACAAGTAAATGAAATATATTTTTCAACTGCAAGTTAAACTTTTCTTTTTATAGAAGAAGAAAACAAGTCGCATTCCACTTATAGGCAAGGTCAAGTAATTAGTGCTAGTTACTTTAATACCTAGGATCGTTGGTTTGATTTTCGCACAAGTGGGTTTGATTTTGTATTTTTGTCTGGGTACTTTCAATATACCATAAGTATAAAGAAACATAATTACGCGACGCGACTTTGACACCAACGCTCGTGGGTTCGATTCCCACTCAAGGCAAACATTTGTGTGCATGAACATGTCTGTTTGTCTTGGTCTGGATGTTTTAAGAGAGGTAGAGCGCATCAAAACAGTCTGTCTGGGTCAGTACCTCCACCTCACAGAAAACCGCAGCCAAATAACAACTCCCTAGAGGGTTGTTGTGTTCCTGCGTGTGAGTGAGGTCACCAGTAAGCTCCCAAGGAGTTGCTGTGTAAGCAGCAGAGGAGGCATCGCGCGAGTGATACTTGATATATCGCAAGCGGTAATAGGCTACGGTACCCGCTTTACATCACGTGGGCCGCATGCTTGTATGCCTCCGGACATAGTAAAAAAAACAAACATAGAACCTCAATATTCTTGTACCCATACTAAAAGCTTGACTTTGTTTGTTGTAGTAGCAGCTGCCCATTATTTCCCCTACGATTATTATACCTGCCAATAGAAATCTCTGGAATATAAAAACTGCGGGCTGAGCATTTTTAGTTTTACCGATGAATTTACACCTTCCAATGATTACAGTTACCGCCGTCGTCTCGGTATTCGGACTACAATGAGATGGCCCCGTACAGACCGCGGCCGCGACGCACTACAGCCAGTCTACCCGGTAAATAACTGATTTCAATTATCATCACAAGTGCCCGTCGATATATCAAACGTTTCTTTTTAATTTTTGCTATTCCATTCCGTATTACTAACTGATTGTGTTGAGTGTGTCTATGATAAAACAGACGTGTGCTTGATGACTTTTGTTGCATCGTGGACTCCACAAATGTAGAAACGTTTGAACTTTCGATTGATACTTTATGCCAGTGTTTATACCAAGAGTTACGTCTCCAGTAAGTATAAGAAATTTCGAGTTTTCCATATGAGAAGCAAGTGAAGTAAAGTCCACATGATACATTTTAGTGAAGAGGGGAATAAATCTAAAGTACTTTTTTATGAGACCAGTCTGATACAATTAGAACTATGCGTGAAGTATTTATGTATACGATAGACTCGAGAAAATGGCATCCGATTATCTATTTTGACAAATCCTACTCTCCTAAGCTCAGACATTGATAAGCCTCGACGAAGCTCCGATTCGCGTGGTATCAGTTTCCGGGTAACGATCTAACTAAAGGATCCTAACGAACCCACTATGACAAAATTTTCTTCTGTCTCCAATTTTCTGTATTTATTGCATTTGGCAGATTTTAGACATTTTAAACTTACCCATTTTGCTACTAGCCATTTATATTTTGGACATTCAAATACGTACCCATCTGAGGGGTCCTACATTGCCATCAATCACCCTATTGCATACGTTGCCGGAGGTTCAATAAGTACTCTGTACACTCCCTAAGTCCTAGCTAAGATATATAATAGATAAAGATATTCATAATATTTCATACATTGCCTGAACGATCCCGGTATTTTATACTTCGTCTAGGTATTACCGCCTCGTATGGTCCAATTGCAGATTTAGTTTTCTTTCTTTGTAGAGGCTCCATCTGTACCGTAGGGATAAATTCTCTCATCTAAATCCGTAATAAATGCATGGAGACATTATAACTTAGCTTGTATTATCTTCATTTACGTACACTTGAAAAATAAATAATGTAGGCGCTTCCTGCTTGTTACCATAATATAATCTGTCTTGTTTCAGCGACGCCGTCTTCGACCCCGAAGCGTGGGCGAGCGCTCCCCGTGCCCCCGAGCAGCGAGTCAGGCTCACTGCGCGGGCGCAACCGACGCTTGCCTCGTCCCCCGCACCAGCCAATTGTGCCTACTACACAACACGCACTGCCCACACCCCCCGCGCACACGCACGTGCCTTACATACCCGGTAAATATCATATTATTTATCATATCATGTCATATTATTGGAACTATTATTGGAATGTAATATTTATCTAGCAGTATTTCTCCTATGACGAATGTTTCGAGCTGACCTGACTTGATAATCAAAGCTTTGTACGAGTATGAAGCAAATAGTTGCAAAGCATATAAAGGATGTTAACTGATTCATTACCATTACGCATTCATCTAGCACAAAAGCAGCAGTTCGAGCAGTGTTAGCCTAGTGGATAAAGAATCAATCTAGTGACCGACAGGTCCCCGGTTCGGATCATGGCATGTACCACTAAATTCGTTTTTTCGGATTTATGTACATATTTGTAATTATCATGTGCTCGGCGGTGAAGGAAAACATCGTGAGGAAACCCACACGGCCAAGAAATTATATTTTGAAAGACGTGAGACCTTATCTACGAATGATCTGGTTTTCGCTCTGGGTTGCAGAGGTCTGATGGCAGTCGCTCCATGTTAAAATTAGTATCTACACCAAATCACTAGGCTTACGTAGGACCTTGCCAATCCTAATGGATTAGGAAATTGGAAAGCAGTAAGAAGAAGATTGATCTAACTATTAACTATTAAAAACTACTAAAACTAGTAACAGTGGTTTTCTGATAATTCATTATGCATTCTCCGAACAATTGGTAATTCGAAAAATTCTACTATATCTGGATGTGCTTAAGCAATTCTGGAAATAAGAGGCTGTTGGATTTATTTATATTACTCCTCCTCTCGAATCGAATCTCTTATGAAATTGTCATAACGGGATCCTAGCCGCTTAAATTAGGCTGTTGTACACTTCTGGTATTCGAAATGGTTTCCGAAATCAGGGAGCTTAGAAACAGTTGCCTAGAGATGTGCACTAAAGGTAAACAGAATGTTTAAAATTTCTCAAAATCAGGAATATTCTCGAAGCATCTCTTTAAAGTTAGAAATGCTTCGAGAATATTCCACAACAAATTCTCGTCATTGTGTGAGTTATTGAACTAATGAAAAGAGAAAATAGCAGAGAAGACAGCACACCACACTGCGGCATGCCAGCAATTGTATCACACCTGGTAGCGTTGGTGTCTTCAATTTTGACACGTTGCGTTTGCCCGTACAGATAAGCACGAAATCAGTCAATCCCTGTTGGAAATACGTTGAGAAGAGATAGTACTCCTTGTAGGACATCCAAATCGACTGAAGGTATTGCTGAAATCCAGTAGTGTTAATACTGTGAGCTGATGATTTTCTATGCTACTTATTACATCAGAAATTTAGATTACCACAGTAACTATGAGCAGGACAGAATCAGGAGGAAAGGAAAAATCTTAATTACCAATGCACTAACCGCTCTAGCATTTTGGAAAGAAAAGGGAGTATCGAAATAGTCACTGACAGAAGAACGAAACGGCTTTTAGGTGAGGTAATTATATATGCAACCGAACAGCACTTAGGGAGTGAATCAGTAGAAATAGAAAAATCGACGATGTTTGTCAGGACAGGAACAAGGACGTTGATTATACCAGAGATTCTCAAACTTATTCCGTCTACCGCTTACTTTAAAAACCAATTATTTTTCAGCGCCTCCAATTTTTTTCATTCCTAAAACCACAGTGACATTCATTACTTTTCGATTCGTATCGGATTTCGAAACGGAACAAGATGTACGAATCAGGTTTCCTCATTTCGCAATATCCTGTTAAAGCATCTGGAGCTAGACTATAATAGTTTATGTTGAATTTTGTGTATAGGAATTTGTAATCTGGTCTACCCCGTAACAAAAAATGTCTATAACTGATCTACTTTGACGGTTACTTATTTTCCATTTTTGAAGACAAAAGAGATAAAATAGAAATGTATTTGTACGACGACCCCTAAACAATAAAATATTTTTTTAACTCCTTTTTTATGCATTGGACTCCCCCACTAATTGACTTAATCTCACTCTTGCAATCTGTCTCATATGGTTCTCATGCTATTCGAATGCATCACCTACAGGAGATTGTTAAAATTTTTTTTAGTGCTTTTTGTAGGTGGTTTAAATGTAAAAGCAAAGGTAATATTAAAAAGTGCATGTTAAAATATATTTTAGTATTTGTGTCTTCCAAATGTTGCACCAAACTACAGTTAACATAAGCTTCTCAAAGCCCCACGGGTCTTTAATAGCACTAAGGTGGCAAACATGCTCGTCTTGCCACCTTGAGGACGATGATGAGTTCGGTGGCGGAGTGTTTAGTAATGATACTTTGATAACGAGGTTCGTGGGTTCTTCCACACAGGACTAAGATTTGTGTGCATATACATTCCTGATTGTCTATAGCGGGTGTTTTTAGGACAGAGCGAGAGCATAAAAGCAACCCATCGGGGGAAGTACCTCCACCTCATATAAAATCGCAGCCAAATAACAACTCCCTGAAGGGTTGTTGTGTTCTTGTGATTGAGTGAGGTTACCAATAAACTGTTAAGAAGTAGCTACGATAGCGATACATAATGAATTCACGAGTATTCACAGACTCCGTTAACTATGTTTGTATATCTCCCGCCGTTGTATACGGCAAACGTGATGGTGAGCAGTTACCGTAGTCTGGACAGTTGCAACACTAGGGATTAACGCTAGTGTAACACACACGTGTTTTGTTGACCCTATTTCTGCATTTACAGGTTAATAATGAACTTGTAGGCAAGTTTGTTATTCGTATGGCCTGACTAAGTATTCAAGCCATACAAAATCATACCACGTACAAAGTTTACTTTGAGACTAGGTTTATAAATCAGTATTACTTCTGTATTTGTATAGTACGGTACAGGATAAATTGAATTACGATTGAAATTAAAGAAACTAAAAATTTCATTTTTGACAGAACCCGAGAAAACAATACCCAACGTAAGCTACGGTTATGACAGTTTCAACTATCAGCAAGGATATCAGGATACTGTCACAGACCAATACCAGGATACTAATTATAACACAAGGTATGCATTTATGTTACTACTATATTTTTCCATAGAAGTACCAGTAATCACCGAGGAAGGCTAGTTCTCGAGAAGAGAACACGAATTGGCAAACGAGATGAAAGCGATTAATGCTAGGTAGCTGAGAGCTGTTGGCGAAGAGAGGAGTCGAAATTTGAGTTTAATTTCCTAGCTTCGATCTCTTAAGGCACATCAAGCATATGGATCGCCTGATGGGAAAGGGTTGGCGACGCCTACGAAACAATTGTTGTTATACAATAAGTATCACACGTTAACACAGTAACTCATTAAGGATGAGAGGAATATGTCCAAAAGTGTTTTAGTTCGTTTAGTGATGCAACTATCTATTTATGAGCGATGCATCCATCTATGATCACCTCCACTATCACCTTAATTTATTGAATTAACCTTTTATGGATTAGATAAAAACCGCATATCAGGGTATATTAAAACATTTCAAGAAATATTTTTTGATTTTTTAATTATATCTATGGATAATATCGATAAACATAGATATCTGAGGAACGGTACAACGGATTTAGATGGTTGAAACTGTGTTCTACTAAGGTAGATCCGAACTTAGTTCCATAGTACCTTCTCACGACAGCTCTTATATACATTAACTTAACAAGAAAAACCTTATCTAAATATAAAATTTGATAGAAGTCGTTATAGCCTTTTTCGAGATACGCGAAATATATTTATATATGTACAAGAATCACTCCTTTAAGATAATAGAAAATTTGTGACTGTACACAATAGATCTATTACTTCTGATTTTACACAAAAAAAATAGTAATACGGTGTATCCAAATATGTAATAATTATATTGTCAAATACAGCTATTCGACAATATAATTATACACATTTGGATACACCGTATTACTTTTTTTTTCCAAGATATACATTTAGTTTATATATATATATTTTCCTATATATATATATAAAGTAAAAAACCGAAATAAAATTTATTCCTAATCATTAGAGCTGTTTCCTAGATACATGATATACAAATATATGTTTATTTGTTTATATATATTTTTTACATAAAAGATTCTATTCCAACGCATGGACGCCAAGTTTATTGTTACTTAACTCCATATTTGTACTTTAGAATGTACAGAAACTTAAATATTCTACAGGCAATTTGATACTAATCAGCTTTCTTTCGCCATCAGTTAATTCATGCTAACTAGCATCTGCCGACATTTAGGTATTACTTTTAGTTGTACCTAATCTTCCTAAGCATGTTAAATCGAGAGCTGCCGAAGCTGTCCTGGCCGTCTGTGCCACGATTGAAAATTTAACTCGCTGTTTAATTTCATGTAAATTTAACTTGCTCAAAATAACACCTGTATCTATTAACTTTATTGTATTACGTGACGTATTAAACAACCGCCTAATCTCGCGTTTTCTGAGTTTCGTTACTTCCCTGTAAAATTTGTTTACATTGAGCAGTCAGAACCCGTTATATACGTTTTCCCATACATTTCGCGGTCGTCGGCGGGACCACCCGGGTTTCGAAGGTTTAATGAGCAGTGCATTTGATTTGATACCCTCAATGACTTTAATGAGACTGTTAAATATATGCGGCTTAATGAAAGTAAGCATACCAACCTCATCGTAGTATTAGCTTATGAGGTCGATTTTCAGCCGGTGTTATATTTGTTTCTAAGATATCTATCTCTTCTAGGTAACTTTTCAGCAACTAATTTTCGGCTTGTCTGCTCTCATACTTTGAAAACCATAATCGGTTATTATGTTTGTCTTACACTATAGAACATATCGCAATTTATGTACTGATATTGAAAGTTGATGTTTAAAGTGCGTCGAATAATATGAATTTATGTTCCAAATGTAGTCGCATTTTTTTACTCTTCCTTCAATTTTTTGGTAAGATGCAATACTACACTCTGCCTACCCCGTAAGGGATTTGGCGTGAAGTTATAGATACTCGTAGATGAAATACTAACGCATTTTTTTTTCAGTTATGACGAAGATGGTATGCAGCCATTCTTCGACGAAACTCCACACGCTACTCCGCCAGCTGCTGGTTGGTATAAATTAAACATAAAATTCTGTAATTAAATTTACCTAAACCATAACATATTTTATCATTTTCAATGTCAACAAAAAGCTGAATATTACATGATACGATAACAACTTCCTTTTGAAACATGCAATAACAAATATTGCGCATCTCGCCAGTTTTTTTATATAATCACTTGACTAATGACGTGCCAATTTATTAGTGCTCTTTGTGATTATTTGTCATTTAATTTAATTAATATTATTTATAAATTTTCAGCTCAAAAATCGTCATGGATTGATACCGACACAACACAATTTACATATCCAACTACTACTGAAGAAGATTCGTTAATACCGAAATCAGTTCCATCAATTATCACATCATACTTGCCTCAACCACCGTCAACGACACAACAAGATGTTTATCACGACGGTTATCAGCAATTTGACAGGCAATATGAACATCAACAATATCAATTTGATCAACAAGATCAGCAGCATCTAGAACAACAAAACTTGTATCAGGAAAAGGATTATCAATACCAATCACAGTATCAGGATCAACACCAGCAAGAATATCAAGAAGATCAAAAACACCAGCAACTACAACAACAGCAATTACAACAGCAACAATACCAACAACAGCAGCAGTTGCAATATCAGCAACGGCAGCAGCAGCAGCAACAGCAGCAACAACCAAAATTACCGGCGCAGCAACTTCAATCTAGTGTCATGACTGGAGCAGCGACATTAGGATCTTTAATGGCCGGTGGTGCTAAGAAACTTGGAAGCTTCTTCGGCGCTGCAGCAGCTGCGGTAGCCGCCCCTGCGACAAGCCAACCTACTGCAGTTGCCCC
Organism: Pyralis farinalis; assembly: GCA_947507595.1. Lineage (NCBI taxonomy): Eukaryota > Metazoa > Arthropoda > Insecta > Lepidoptera > Pyralidae > Pyralis > Pyralis farinalis. Next base: position 23,338,607 of record OX382274.1, read on the forward strand.
TGTAGCAACAGCGTCTATTAACCAGTTTAGTTCAGCTGCTGCTCCAGTAACTCCATTTACAAGCGTAACAACAGTACCTATTACCACATCCGTCCCAGAAGTATCACCGTCAGTGCCAGTGTCCACTGTGACAACATCAACACCTGCCACCTTGCCACGTACTCCGTCACTAAGAAGACAGGAGTCAATTCAAAGACCTTCTGTACGTCGAACGCGAACTTTACCCGACGCACCGGAAGACTTACCCCCGTCGAGTTACGACGAAAGTGCCTACGAGGATGAGTACCATAAGACTGAATACGATCAATCTATTGACAGGACATCTTTAGATAGGTATCGTGATGATGAATATGCTCATGATACTATCCATGAAGATGTTGCTGAGGATATTCATATGCAAGACGAACCTAGTCCTGGACTGCAAAAGATTGCGTCCCCGACGAGAAACGTATCACAAATTAGAAAGCCTTCTGTCGACAGTTATCACAGTCAAGCACCATCAATAATTGATCGCAGAACTTCACAAAGCTCATTTCATCAAGAAGAGAAACTTATCGTTCCAACTACGCACGAAGGTAAGAAAATATTTATTTTCTTTACGCATTACAACATCAAACAAAATAATATTTAGTCAGCTCCCGTAATCATTCTCAATTTTATTAATTTTAAGCTTCATAGCCTAATATTATAGTAACATACTATGTTGATAATGAATACAATTTTTTATTAATTTGAGTAAATACTGTTATTATAAATCTAGTGGTTCAATTAAATGTATCTTTTATTTATATCGATATAAAATAATTAAACTAACATCAGCATAATGACGAGTCCGGTTGTCGAATAGTTAGCAATGTAACTAATTTAACATCTGGGCGTCTGGGTTTGATTTTCATGCAACAGAAACATTTGTGTACATTTGTCAACATGTCTATTTAATTTTTCTTGTATTTTAAATATATACTGATTATACATCAGTATATATTTACAGGAAAAAAAATTACATATGTTTATTACCATACACATAGTACAAGCTTTGCTCGATTTGGTACAATTACACGCTGTATAATTTGTCTAGAAATGCCTTAAAATAGTATAATTATTTCATTACAAGTGCGGAAAGCCTGTCATTGCAAAGAGTTCCGACAAATGTCTACCCGAGCCGAGGCGCAGCCGAAGGTGAGGCTTGACAGTCGGAACTCTTTGCAATGACGGTTCCGCACGTGTACTGAACAACTATTTTTAATACAGTTGCGAAAAAATGAAGCAATTTAATAAAATAATAAACTCAACTAACTAGGAAAATGGCGCCAACCGTAAAAGATTAAAGAATATAAGCAGAGATTTTCTTTTGTTTTCTTCACCCATTCTGGGTAGGCAAAGGTAACTATGCCCATACAGCCAAGTCTTCAGTAGAATTTTTTTATTGATATGAAATGAAAATAAAATTTTATGAGATGAAATGAAATGAAACCTAACCTAACTCATTGAATCAAATCATTAAATCTGACATTGAAACAAATTAGTAGCTTCTTTTTAGAAATATTTGCATGAATCATAAAAACTTCTGTGAATTTTTTTTTTGGTAAAAACTTCGTGGATGGTTTTTAGGGTTCCGTACCCAAAGGGTAAAACGGAACCCTATTACTGAGGCTCCGCTGTCCGTATGTCCGTCCGTTCGTCACCAGGATGTACCTCATGAACTGTGATAGTTAGATAGTTGAAATTTTCACAGATCATGTATTTCTGTTGCCGCTATAACAACAAATACTAAAAAATAGAATAAAATAAATATTTAAGGGGGCTCCCATACAACAAACGTGATTTTTTTATCATTTTTGCTCGATATTGATAACGGCAACAGGTAGACGCTTGAGATATTCACAGAATATTTAGTTATATATTCATTTTAAGAATAATTAATTAAGTTAAAATAAAACAAATATTTATTTAAAAAAATCACGTTTGTTGTATGGGAGCCCATACAACAAACGTGATTTTTTTGCCGTTTTTATAGATAATAGTACCGAACCCTTCGTGCGCGAGTTCGACTTGCAATGGGCCGATTTTTTCTTTTTTAATAGACATTATTTTGACAGTTGGGAAAGAGAACGCACAAGTTCGGAAAAGGTAAAGAAAAAGCTCGAGTATGTAATAGCCCACATCCCGAACGCTATACGTCCCTGCAATATGCCACCTTTTGAGCAACTGTATTAAAAAATACTTGTAGATAAAGCATTTATTATACGAAACTTATTACACATACAACTTAAGATTTTGCAGACGGCATTACAATGGTCCTTTTTTTATACAACTATATTGGCAAACAAGCATGCGGCTCGTATTAGATGGTAAGCGGTTACCGCAGCCTATTGACGCTTGCGACACCACGGCAATGTTACTTTACGCGCGCAGTCAATCTTGTGACATAATGCTGTGTTGTCACAGTGCCTAGTAATTTCTCTGCCATATCTCACCCTTCAAACCGGAACACAACTATATAGATGTAGCTGCTTGGCGGTAGAAATAGGTGAGACAGATGTACCCACGCAGACGACTTTTATACAAAGTCTCCCTCTGGTAATGGTTTCAATTACATGCATTGAAACCATTATCAGAGGGAGACTTTGTACAAAAGTGGTCTTGTGTTTCGTTTCTCTTGTCACCTTATTTATAAGTTTAACGTCAGTAATGAAATATTAAATGCATTGTTACAGAAACGATCTTAGACAAATCTAAAGTGACCTTCCAAGATGATCGTACAACATTCCACGAAGTACCGGAATCGAACGGGTTTCATGAAACACAAGAACCTTTCGACGAGCACAGAGACGAATATCGTGACGACGAATATCAGGACCAGGATGAAGAATTCCGTGAAGATGACGAGAAATTTGAAGACCAAGAGCAGTTTAACGAGCAAGATGAACAATATGCAGAGGACAGTGTGTTCAGTGAAGGGCAAAGACAGGAAGAGGAACAGATAGAGTTTCAGCCGAAGCAGCCGAAGTTGACTCCAAAGCAATGGTGGCATCGTGCATACAACAAGGTCGTGATGCAGCTGAATGTGAGTACTTTTACAATTACGAAGGCGATGATGGCGAACTTAAATTTTGTCAACCGTTTTATTTTTGTGCATTTCTTTTATAATTAATGAAGGCCTCTAATTTCCTCTTATTCCTATTTTTTATATTTTGTTATGTTATTATTGTAAAAAGATTTTTTTTAATTAATTCGGTTTTATCATTTAGATTAATTTACGACGTGTAATAAAATCGTATTTTTTTCAATTTTGCTATTCAGTTAGTTTATGATTGTTTATCATTTTGAACTTATTCTGCCATCATCGTTATTTTCTTATTACTACGAGTTTAATACCTTTTTTAAAAACTTATTCAATTTATATTAATATTGTGTACTATAATGCCACAACGTCAGTATGGAGAATTAATCATATTCGTATCATGAAGGTAAGTCTTACATTTTTGTGTACGATTTTCAATAAAGTATTTTAATACTGTACTATGGTGCATCGAAATTGGTTATTTCACACAGCATTTATATCAAGTATGTTATATAAAATAGATAATATTGTATTGAATATATAAATAGCAACCATTTTATATTGTTATGCCATTTTCATTTTCATTTCCTTATGACTAAATAAATCTAGTGACCAATTTGGTCCATAGAAAACAAAATCAACATATGTACTATAAATTAAACGGCTGGAAAGTTTTAATACGAGGGTTATGTTACAATTGTATTTTACAATATACTCCATATACGTACGCATATCATTTAACTTTGTATATACAAACGTATAATTTCTATGCAATGTGCTACTCATCTATCACTACCATCATAGTATTTAGTTACAAACAGTACAAATGATTTTTAGTAAGAATTAAAAATCGTTAACACATAATTTGCAGCTATTAATCAATGCTTTCGTGTTGTTGATAGTAGCTGTCACCGGAAATTAATGAAATTCATTGTTATATTCCCTTCCCTAATTTCAAATTCCCTAGCTTTTATTATACCACAATGGTGACAAACAAGCGTATGACCTCCTGATAATAAACAGTTGTATATGGAAACTTACAACGCCAGGGGTATCAAATATGAGTTACCGATCATAAGGTAAAATATACCTACATAATGGCTATGTGTATAATAAGTTGTGTGTAATAAATTCCCTGCTGATCTATATGTTGCCCTTACAGGCTACTAGGAGTGGGTTAAGCGAACCGTAAGCGCCAAGCAAAATAGATTCAATCACCCTTCGTTGCTGACAGTAAGTTAGTTAGGTTCTTTGAGACAACAAATTTGGTTCTGCCGTTACCCGAAAATATATTTTCTAGTAACATTGAACATTAAGAGTAAAGATTTTCGGCCTCAAATTTAAAATCTGACTACACATTGACGAGCTCGGTGGCGCAGTGGTGAAACGCGCTATTACGCTACTTTGACACCAAAGCTCGTGGGTTCGATTCCCACACAGTACAAACATTTGTGTGCATGAACATGTATGTTTGTCTTGGTCTGGGTATTTTCTATGTATAATAAGTATGTATTTACAAAAAAAAAAATGTATTTACGTATGTTTATCAGTTGTCTAGTACCCATAACACAAGCTTCGCTTACTTTGCGGCTAGATGGCGCTGTGTAAATTATCGGACAATATATAAAATTTATTTAAATTTACATTTACCTATTTTCTGAATTACTTCAGAATTGTACGTACTATCATCACTCGTAGATACGAGGAGGGTAATGAAACAGAAAAGGACCAAATTGTATCTAAACTTGTGGGTACTTTGACTGTAGTATCTAGTAAAATTAGACAAATTCAACCCTATTAAGACACGAATTATCTCAATTCCACAACATACCTCTCACCATTGCCAAGGCAATTGACATTTTTAAAGGTAGTTGACATCCTAGTTGTCGAGATATCCAGCAAAGTTCATTTTCGATGTTATCTAGAGGAAAAGGGTAAAGCCGTCAAGGAAACTAAGTGTTGTTTACAGAACAAAAAAGTACTTCAGTTCGGTGCAAAAACTTATGTGATACAACTCTCAAGTCAGACCGCATATAGGGTAATATGTCACTAAGGAGCACCTGGATATCAGCTTACACATGGTATTGAGGTCTTGTGTTTGAGGAGAGCCTTCATTTGTGTGATCTACTAATTGTAAAATAGTTATGTCCCGAAGAGTTTTCGATATGATGGCAACAGCTTCCTGCTACACTCATACTATTGCTAATGACGGGGCATTCATCACCAAACTGAAACTGCAATGAACGCGTATTTTCCTATTCTAAAGAAGGTTTTTCTAAATTTTTAAGTAATGGAATTAACTCCCTGCTCTGGTTGCCAAGAGACTGCAGCATGAGTTCTTTAAAATGGCGTGAACAGTTTATTTCAGGGTTCGCAGCGTACGAGTGATGCCTATGGTGTTGTAAGTGTCTATAGGCTATGGTACTCGCTTAGGTACCATCAGGCAGTCCGTGTGCTTATTTGTCACCATAGTGGTATAAAAGTCATAGGAAATCTATGCATTTCCGGTAACAGTTACAATTATATACATATCCAAAAATAAAGATACCAGAACACGTGTACCAGCTCAATAGAAGTCATATAATTTTATCTTACTACATATTATAATCTTTTTAATATTGATAGCATATAAAATTTTGAGTATACTAGCACTTTCGTCTGGCGAAAAATATATGGTCGCATGTAAAAAAGGATTAATAAACGCACTACACTATCGCCATTATGGAATGTCACAGAAATAAATATGCTATCATATCACATTTGATCTGATAGACATTGAGAAATCAGTTTAAATTAAAGGGTACAAAATAAAATAACATTGGATTAGGTTTGTTATTTGGAAAGTATGTTCTGATGAAGAAGTAATTCAAATACTTCGATGAGGCGCCAACATTACTTTCACAATAACTAAGCTATTCATGGTGTTTGAGATAATCTCTTTATATCTATTTTCCTCTTCTGGCTCAGATTAAGAGAAATAATTCATTTTATTCGTTCATGAAATCACGAAAACAGCGATGCACTAAGGTAGACAATTCACTGCTGACACAGGTCACCAAGATTCCTGGATCGGATAACAAATTTCACATGATCAAAATCATCTGTCTAGCTATGTCGGCCGTTGCCCCATCGTTGTATTATATTACGTGTTGTACTGTGTTATGTTTATTACATTTGGTAGCTAATATCCCCGGAATACGGTTTACGGTTACTTTTATTACATAAATATAATTATCTAAATAAATTTATATAATATATTCATCGCCGGGAGCCCTTTTCACGGAAGTTCAACTACTCCTTGTCCCTAACATACCATGTTAATTTTCATATTGAGTACGATAAGCATGTTATTTTGAAGTCCTTCGACAATCACTAAGTCGACCCTCAATTATATCTCCCCATTAAGTCGATATAAGATTATTATTACGACCGTCTTGCCCAGTGGGGGTCCGAAACTGTGGCGTTGCTGGCCAATAAAATAATTATTATACTCTGAAATGTAATAGTTGTCTCTTATACTCAGCAGGCGTTTGAGTGTATCCTATAAAACGTGTTATACTCGTATGAAATGAAACCTTTGTGTGGTGCTTACATGTTGAAAATATAGTGACATTATCTTACCATACATATAATCTCTTATATCAGAATCTTAGATCCATTTCGGAACAAGTGACCATGTGAATAACCAGATATCGTATGATGATGAGGCTATGTAGTGGCAGTCGCCCAATAAGAACACCACAGACATAGACAATAAGAACACCAAGGATCACATATGTTTTTCTTAAACAGGCAACGGCTTGTTGCCTGTTTAAGAAAAACATAGAAACTTTAATTGGAGGCTTCTGTATAATATTTGTTCAGGAATACTTTTGACGGTTGTCTGGTTAGTTACAAATATTTATTATTATTTGTGGCGTTTTCGATGTATTCGTTGGGATGGTACATAATTGTTGCGACATTTTTTATTGGCAGACTGCAATTTGCAAATTAGGCTTACCTGAGCTGAACTTATCGCTAGCCACGCCAACTAACGTACCCAATTTACAGTCATTCTTATTAAGTCTACCTGTATGTTGTCATCAGGAAACTTGACAATTTGAGTATAGGTCAGTTAATAATAATAAGTATCTAGTCTGGCCATAAGTTCTGTTACAAATGAATGTGAATTAATTTTTTTATGAAGTAATGTAATCTTATATGTACATAAAACTTCCATGTACTTATTTATGAAAGTCTCAACAAAAAATAAAAAAAATGATTCTATTCGAAATGGCCACCTATGGCTTCGATACAGACCTTTATTCTGTCTGGCAACGAATCTATGGACTTATGCACTGTTTCCATGGGAAATTTATCCACGGCTTGCTCCAGAGATTTCTTAAGATACACAATGTCGCCGTGTCGTTTCGATCGAGCAGGCCATGCCCTCTGAAACTGACGATAATTTGTAGTCTAAGGGGTTCAGATCTAGGCTAGATGAGGGCCAGTCTTCAGCTCTTATAAAGTCCGGAACGTTGGTTTCGAGCCAGGCTTGGGTAGTTCGTGCCTTGCGACAAGGTGCAGAGTCCTGCTGGAAAGTCCATGGTACATTTTTAAAAAGTGTATTGCTGAGAGGTTTTACAATACGATCCAAGACATTCTCTTGATACACTTTGGCTAAAGTAACCAAGTGTGGTTACAATTTAGAACTTTGTGCGTACACTTTGTCGTTTTGCTTGTTGTAGTGCTCTTAATCGTGAAATTTTTTTCATCAGTAAAGAGCATATTTCTTTTTTGATAGATCCACTCTTTTCAACTGTAGGGTTCTTGTTTTATTATATGCGAGTCCTAGCGGGAATCTTCATTTCTCGCAATAAGATTTTTTGTTTCAAAATGAGGTTTCGGGAAATTCTGGCTTTAACAGCAAGGTTGTTAACCTTTGTACTTCTAACATGCGGTCGCCCCGATCTTTTAGGGTCTTTAACAGAGGACGTGTTGGTTAATCTGTCGATAGTACGATATACAAATATTCGGCTGATACCACGCTTTTGAAGTGTCTTGAATATGATAGACGACTCCATACTCACTTTGTACAAGGCAGTCACTGCAATCCTATTTTCTTTCAACACTCCATTCCATATTGTAATTTGATAACAAATAGGAAAAAAATATGTAAAACGGCAGGAAACCGAAAGAATATATATATAATAAATAAATGCGTTCCGGATTAAAAATAATAAAAGAGTTGAAAAAATAAAAGTTTTTTATGTAACAGTATTTATAGTTATTATACTACGTATAATAGCTAGTATTATACTACGTATAATAACAAGTCTGGCCATAAATACCATATATACTAAATTATATATTCACGCTACGTTCCATGTGGAGTAGGCAGAGTGGACCGTGCATCGCTCGGTCCTTACACATATCACTCACTTCTTTAACATTCATAGCTCTTTTCATGTACTTTCACTGGTTCACTTTGATTTTTGAATAGGACATTTTAATTCAATACATACTTAATTGGTAACTTCCGAGTGAGCTTACGCATGTATAATACGTAGTTAAGTAATAACAAATACCTAACGATTCTAGGTTTAATCTACTCGTAATACTTAAAGATTCATATTGTTTTTGTTTTCGATGACGTTTCAAATGACGTTTTTGAATTTTGTTTATTAATTGACGAATAACAATTTCAAATTGTTATTCATCCATAGCTGTCTCACGGTTTTGTCTTGACGCGACGCAATGTTTTTGTTTGGAATTGAAGTAATAGTCCAATGGTTATTGTAGTGTTTGACTATTTTGAAAGGCTGACTAATTTGTATAATCGAGATAATCTTTAAAGAAGTTATTATTATTTCATGTTTACCATTTCTATACAATTATAATACTGCAAAATGCAAAAATTTTATAGGTACTTTAAAATAATTTCAATGTTCGTTAGTGACAAGTGATAAACGATAAACAAATACGAAATTAGCAAATATACCTATTTCAAACTCTTGGACAGAGACATTTAGTCAAGTTTCTCAAAATACCTGTCAATACAATCAATAGCGGAATTCTGCCATAAATATGAACGGAATTTTCTTAGTGTGTTTAGTTATTAGGAAATTACACAAAAATAATGACGATATATTGTTGTCTTGTCTTAAAAAACTTTAAAAGCCTTTTGATATTCAGCATATAATGTAACAAGGCAAACGCATAGAGTAACAAAGTGTAGTACTGCTCCCCGTTGCGCTCAGCGTGACCAAGTAATCCACTGCTGGGAAATGGGAAAATGCTGTTACGACCTCTTTACGTCGACCTCGTAATGCGTTGACCTTGAACGTTTGTTACTACGTGAAACATTTAGTAGTTTGATTGTTATTATTGATATTTTGGTAGAGCTTAAGGCTTTGTTAATCCATCTAGCGAAAATATAAATAACTTAAATAATGATATAGCTGGATAGACTTGTAAGGACCGAGTCATATGGTGCTCGATCATCACTGCTTACCCCGCAAGGGATTTGGCGTGAAGTTGTAGATATAAAGAAATGGTCATTAATACAAACGTTCATTTTGTACGACAATCGATACATTGATTTCGTACACATAGCGTGGAATTATGATGCAATTCTCAAAATATCACGTATTTTTGTATATATAGTAAATAATGTATAATGTAGGTATATAACATGTACATTTTCGCTGGCACATCTCGCCCCTGCTGTCTTTCTTGATTGTGTAGTACATGTCTATCAGACTTGGTACATTGTACTTTATCGTTGGACAATTATAATTGTTATTTATTCAGGAATTATAGTTTTTATTCAATTTATAGATATTAGATGGACTTAATAAAAATATTACAATCTCCTATTTTATCAAGAAGTTTTTGCGAAAGACAGATAAGAAGAGATCATCAACTCAATTGTACCTCTTATGAAGTTATTCTCATGGATATTGTGTGTTAAACCTATGTTAAATGGCGAGATTAGACCAAGTTCTCACTAAGCATCAAGTTATAATAACATAGTTTGAAACAAGAATTATCAGTACGAGAAATTAGCCTACTAGAAGTCTCTAGGACTTAGTAGTAGACTATAATTATGCAACTACTTCTGTAACTTGCCCGCAAGGCTATATGGAAAAGCGTATGAATAAAATTATAAACTTCAAACTATCCGTGTCTGCGTTCGCTCTTATCCTGGTACAATGCGATTTTTTTCAATATTCCTATTTAGCGCCTGCACAAAAAAAAACATAGGGCTTAACCCAACGATAATCAATGAATTTGAAACGAGCCTTATAATTCAGGATATCGATGTCATGCATCTGTATTCCTATACATTGTATTCGTTTCATATATCAGTAGTTAGTTACGGTAAATGCTTCACATCAGGCTAGCTATAAGTCAATGAAGTTTTACGACTTCTGATTTATCTAGCTACTTGTCATTGGCATTTGACGATGTCTTTACAAGGTTTCACATGGAGATGCTATTTCAGATGAAAGTTTGATATCACGTAAATTACATCGTTTCTTTATCAATAAATAAACTGTAAGTAATTATGATTACATTTTTATACATATTAATATGATTTTTCTTTCCATTGACATATTTGATCCAATTACATTTTGAAGGAAATAGGAACGCTGGTCCCGCATATATATCCTAAATACATGTAACATTAAGAATTAACTGAGACTTCAACATGCTTATTTCGAAATCCATTCGTAACTTTTTCGGGTATTTTATTTACTTTCCATGACCCGCCTTGATCAGAGATAACGGATGCAAATAGTTGGTTAAGATTTTTCATGAAAGAATAACATTATATTATTATGTTATCATTCAATTAATGTTTTCTTAAAGTAATGTGTACTTATTTCCCGCCGTCGATTTGCTAAGTGGCAGTCGTCGTTCGCCTGCGGAGACCTACAGAGCCTTTGAACCCGATCACCTCATTAGTTCAGCTGAGTTGCTCCATCCATACGCACATACGTATCCACGCATTCTCTGCTCAGTACGTTAACAGCCTCTGGACCGCACACATCCTTTAATAAAACTTAATAGTATAAAAGAAATTGGAATATATTCAGGGTTTGAAAACATTGCGCAAGCGATGGCGACGGAAACGCGCGAGGTCGCGATAGCGACATCCTGCGGGCGTCCGTGGCCCTATTAATTGCTCGACGCCAGTGTACCTATCAGCCATTTGTATGCTAATTCTCATCGCTTCAGGTGTAAATAATCAGTGGTTGTGCGTTGTTGGTTGTGTTATGTTGTTACTGCTGTAAAATGTTCAAACTAGTGCGAAGTCGGAAGGTCCAAGCGGCGAGCGAAGCGGACGTTCGCCGTGACCAAACGTTTCAGAACCGCGTGACTAACACCGGCTCTCGCCTCCGCGTCCGCCGCGGCTCCAGCTTGACAGACTTAGACAAGTTGCGATGTAGCGGTGGCTCAAGCGGAGGCGGATCTATTGGCGACTTGATGAACATGTTTAGTGGTAGTGCTAACTCTGTGGGCAGCGATACCTTGGTGGCTCGGACTGTACCCTTAGAGACGGTGCGCCGTAATATTCCACCGCTTTCGACTCCACCTGTCCATCCGCCACCCTCGCCGCTCATCCACGTGTCACGACCCGTGGGTCCGTTAACTATGGCTCAACGGACGCTGAGGTTTAGCAGATTGTTGAAGTACCAGCCGTGTTCAGCTGATATACCAATTATATTGGTAAGTTTGGTTTGTTTGTAATTATTTGTATTTATTGTAGGTCCTAATGCTAAACAGCTAGTGCACGGAAATATTTTGTGCATATAATTGAAGGTTAAATGATTTTTGCTTTTGACAGTGTATTAAGTTCATGTTGAAAAAAATCTGCATTTATATATATTGCAATACGGTTTGATTATGGATTAAATACTTTCGTATCGTTGCATTACATGGTTATCTTGTCTATACTGTTGTCACTGTATTAATAGGATTAGCGATAAAATATTATCTAATGGCCATATTATCAGATTTATTAAGCTAAATCGAAACGAAATGTGCAAATATACTCGATAAGTACACATGAGTACCTAGTAAATAGGTACAAGACGATTTAAAAATGAATTAAGCATAAGAACTCGACGGTGATGAGAGCTCGATGGTGTCTTTGCGCGTGCTATTCTAATAGAATATGCAGCAAGCAACGTCGACCGAAGCCTATCTATGGATGAGTTTATCTATATCGAGCTTCTCCATGTATCGCAGAGTGCATTAAGCCACCGCTCCAGGCTGTTGTCGATAAATGACAGTCGTTAAACAAAGTCAGAGGCCTTCGGGCGGCTTGAACATCACTGGCTCTGTCTTTAATAATCCGCAATTAAGCAGCGTGGTGGAGCATGCTCTGAATCCGTTCGGTTGTAGTGGGTTGACTTGGAATTGGTGTAGTAAGCGTAAGAATAAATTGACAAAATAAAATTAAATTGCCTCAATTTTAGTTGAGCATATAAACGGACTCACTTTCTTTAGAACTATTTTCTTCGCTGTAGAAAAAAGATCATATTATTTCACTCCCTAAGACAGCCAACTTTTTCTCTTCCAAATATGACCCAATCTCAATCCTGGTATTACTTTAAAAGTGTTGGAACAGTCATAGCTCAGTGGCTAAGGAACCTGCCTACAGACCAACAAGTCTTCGGTTCGAATCCTGGCGGGTGGACGTACCACTAAATTCGTGTTTTCGGATTTATGTACATATTTATCACATGCCTGGCGGTGAAGGAATACATGGTGAGGAAACCCTCACGTCCAAGAAATTATATGCGCGATAAACTGTGTGAAAGCATTTTGTACTTACGTCCCGGGAAGAAAATTTTTCACCACGTAGAAAATTGTCCAAATCACGAAAAAAATGATAGTTGGATTTGGTTCGTTCTTCAAGTCGAAGTTTCCATTACGAAAGCGTTTAAACCAAAACGCACGGTGCGTTCGTTAACAGTCTCCTCTCCAAATGCAGCATTGATATTGATAGTTGTTTCTGCTGCATAAGTTCCGCGTCGGAATTCTATTACGCTATACTCTATATACTTTCCCGTCTATGCTACATATAAAAAATAATTGAAATTATAAAATCAACCTCAAACCTCATAGGTATTATGTAAAAAAAGATTTACTCGAAAATCTCACACCATGATGGTTTAATGTCAATTCAAAATATATGTAATAAAGTATAAAACGGCAATTTCATAAACCCCTATTATTTTGAAAGACGTGTGACTTAACCTAAGGTAGATCTGGTTTTCCCTCTGGGTTGTGGAGGTCGACATCAGCAGCTAAATCTCAGAGGATTATAATTAGCAGTCCTCCCTTTATTTTTAAGTTACAGTACATAAAGATTCATCTCTCCCACTCTAACTAACTTGGACATGAACCAAGTTTTGTCGTGGGCACATCAAGTAAATGAAGTTAGCAGTAAAGTTTTGTGCTCTTAGATGCTTGCTCACAGCTTCCTAATTCCCCTTTTTACATTACTTTATTGTATCGTAACTGGACCCGGCAGAAGGCTTACTTGATAAACTAGACAGACTAACTACATATTTTGTATATATATAATTTTTATATTCATATGTTATTCATATTCATAACTGAACAACTTTACAGTTGTTTACTTTTATAAGAACACACAATATTAATTTTTATTTTTGAACAATCCTCCGTTCAATGAATCGAAAGCAATGCATAAGAAAGCAGAGGACTCCATGCAAGTGCGCTGCATTTTCATGAATTTTTAACCAGTAGGTACATTTTTAAATAGTTCCATTTACATCGGAAATGGGAGTCGGGTAGCTATACCATCGTGTCAATAACATTTATAGTGATGAAAGGAAAACGCGTTTATTACTTGGCTTTACATTTAGCTTTAGTTATGAAAGTACGCCTTTAAAACTATATGCGTCCAATTGTACGTCGGAGGGAAAGTGAATTACCTATGGATAATTATAACAGTGACAGTATGACAATGACCGTCCTAATTTCTATTCAATAATTAATTCACTGGATAGACGCATTGATATTATTTTTGTGTTTATATGGTTTTCTCTGTTTTCACCGTCACCTTAAGTTCACGTCAGGATAGTAACTGATGTGGTCAGTTTACATTATCGTGTTAGAGACGACAAATGTCTTACCGAAAAATATGTTTGGAAATGATTCGCCACAGGCATCTTTATACTACAACTTGACACCGCTGTTATTGTACTGATATGCTGACAATTATTCGATACAATATTTGAAAAAAGACTATTGGCGAAATTCTTCGGCATTTCTTCTTAGCTAAGGATCACTTTCAAAATTGCAGATAGGTACCTAGATTAAAAAGAACGTTGAATGAAATAGTGAGATATGAATGACAAAATTATTTCATTTAAAAATGTAAGGCGTATTTCAGAAGCCACGAAGATTCAATGGCACCTAAACATTTTTTATCTTGCTCAGTATAAAATTAGGTTCAATTGTTAAGTTACTCGTATTTTAGGATTGAAAGCACTGTCTTGTCAAAGTGCGCACTAAGACTCGGATCTATCGAGGCCAAACTAGATAATCCTATCGAATACCTGTAGAAAACCCTTGGGAGGTAGGTAAAGAATACCGAGCGCCACATGACTCGGCCCTTATATATCTCACTGGCTTCTTTAACTATGAACTTTATCACTATGATGATACAAGAACTAAAAATGATTGGACTTCGGTCATTAGATTTTTACATAGCTCAAGCTTTCCAACTGCATCACTGGACCTACTCAATTGTATACGTAAAGCTTATTCTTTGATCTTTGTACCAATCTTATACCGTACGTCATAAGAGTTACAAACACTTCGAGTATCAAACAGGATCTGCGCTTAGCTGTGCCATCTTATGTCTTCATGACAAACACTCATCATTTTATTACATAGTCATATATTTACATATAAACCAATGTAATAAAAACTTGTCTAAACAATTTGCAACACTGATGAATAAATATTTAATGATGAATTAAAATACTCGGGCATCTATTCCAACATAACTTACTTTGATATACGAAATGAAACATACTTTTAGACGAGATACGAACAATTGTTCCTATTTTGTCTAAAAACATGTTGTAATTACGACGAAAAGTAATATCATCAAAATTGCTCTCCTTTTTAAGAATAATAGCCAGTAAAAATAACTTAAAAGCAAAAACTCATTATCTCCCAGCATCATTTCAGGGGCGTGAAATAATTTTAAGAAAATATGAATAATTTACATGTACATTTTAATGAGCAGACAATGTTAGACTTTGTTTCTATGGGTACATTTTTAATTAAATCACATTTAAACTACTTTAATTGTAGTCTCAATCACGCGAATTAATCATCTATCTATATCTTTACGCCAGATCCCTTGCGGGGTAGGCAGAGAGAACCGACCGCCACGTGACTCGATCCTTACACACCTCACTCGCTTCATTAACATTCATTGCTCTTCACATGCACGCTCGCCGGTTTCTAGGGCTCCTCACACAGAACACGACCAACTTAGTCATGGTAGGTAAGTCTTGGTCTTCCTCGGCTCCTACATCCTTCCACTTTTGCATTGTATATCTTCTTCGTCATTCTTACATCCTGCATTCTTTCGACGACCGACGCTCTACAAGCGTCACGTCACAAATTTTGCGCAACGCTCGCATTTCGACCGCGTTTATCTTACTTTCATGCTCTCACTGCCATATCTCATACACTTGTTCCAGCACTTCATCATCAACCTTAATCCTTATAATGGTTCTGGTTTCTTCTTCTTCTCTTATTTCTCAATTATTTTTTTTCGCATTCAATAGCCTTTCTCCATACATTCGTCTTTCAACATTGTGACCAGTGTTTGCAGTTCCGATGGTGATTCTGCTAATAAACACAGCATCGTCTGCATTCAGCAGACAGTTCACCACTAGATCACCCATGCGCAATCCCACATTCGTTGACCTTATTCTCTGCAGACAACTATCCAGATACAAGATTAACAGCCTAGCATATAGCATGCAACCTTGTTTGACACCAATTTTAACATCAAACCAGGATGACATACCACCATCTATCCGCACACATGCTGAGCAATCCTTGTAAATGGACTGCACAGCACGGAGCAGTGAACCGTCAATCCTATATCTCGGCAGTATGCCCCACAGTTCCTTTCGCACAACCCTATCAAATGCTTCCTCCAGATCCACAAAACCAGATGGCCAGATGCTTCTCCACGATATTGCGGAGCGAGAAAACTTGATCCGTACATTTCGGAATCCTCCCTGTGCCTCCTACAGTATTTCATCGGATTTCACCCTCATTCTCCTTTCAATCACCTTTCCATATACTTATTCTGTTAATTAATCATTTGAATATAAGATTTTCTTTCAAATTCTTTCTTTCATTTTCAGTTCAAATGTTTGTAACGTATGGTTAATGCCTCTGGTGTTACAAGGGTCTATAGACTACGGTAACTGCTTACCGTAAGGCAGACCAGATTCTCCACCCTAGTTGTATCAAAAAACTTCACTTTTTGTATAATAGAGGTAGGGCGTATCAATGTAACCCTTCTAAGGAAGACCTCCACCTCACAGAAAACCGCAGTCAAATAGCAACTCCATGGAGAGTTGTTATGTGAATGAGTGAGATCACCAGTAAGCTTCTAAGGAGTTCTGTGTTAGCAGCAGACGTGGCATCGTGTAAGTGATGTCCTCACCGGAACTCGAACCACGGATCGTCGGATATCAGGTCGATTCTTTATCCACTGGGCTATCACTGCATCAGTATAAATGTCATATTATATACATTGAACGAAATGATTAAATTTCTTAGGCTTTTATGAAAAATCTTTTTAAAGTCATACCTAATTATAAAGTTTCGTCTAAAATTAGGTACAATTTTCAAACAAGATAGTCCATAACAGCTTGTTCTAAGTTATTGAATAATCTATTTATCTATCTATAACATCACGCCAAATCCCTTGCGGGGTAGGCAGAGAGTACCGAACGCCACGTAACTCAATCCTTACATACCTCATTCTCTTCTTTATCATTAATTGCTCTTCTCATGCACGCTCGCCGGTTTCTAAGGCTCCTGACATCACCTTTGATTACTATCACCTGATGGAACACGACCAATTTGGTCATGCTAGATAAATCTTGGCCTTCCTAGGCTCTTACATCTTTCCACTTTTGCGTTGAATAATAAATAACATATTTATTGAGCTTTAAATAATCATCATTATTTAAATTACCTAGTATAAGAAACGCAAATTTATTTTTTATTAATTAATCTTATATAATATTCTAACACTAAATCGTACAGATAGTTCTAATTCCACCAATCAGTAAATAGATCCATCCTGATAATTCTCATCAGATTCGCTACGAAATAATACTTCACACATCAGGCATACTTTTTCATGAACTTTAGTAGATACTTCAGTTTCGGCATTTCTATATTGTGGATGCACCGGTTGAAGTCGCCGATTACCTTCACTGAATGTGTCATCATTCGCGATATGATATCCTTCAGGCATACGCTGAGGTCAGAGACTTCTTTGAAGCCATGAATAGCTATTTCCGCCATCACGACAGGAAACGGGGACGTTTCGTATAAGAACTGAAATATAAATATAAAAAAAATGTTAATCGTTAAATACTCCGCAGTATGCAGAGGTTTATATCGTATGACGTAAGTAAAGTTTTTTTTTATATTAGCTCAGCATAGTGGCTCCTCTTTACCTGATGGTAAGCGAAATAGGAGCACAAATCGCAACGGCATCTGACAAAAGACTTCCGTGTCCAGTAAGTTGACGCTGCCATGCTGACCCACAAGGTACTTTTTCACGCTTCGTTTGAAGGATCCCATGTTGTAGGAAGGAAGAAATACATGTGCAGGGAAGGCAGTCCGCTTTTTGATGGTAAGACCGAGATGGGAGTTGCCGAACTTTTTAGTACGCGAAGAAATGTTCTCTACAGTGAAATAATGGCATCGCAAACTAGCACGTGTGGTTCTATGAATATGAATTGTATGATGTCAGAGAGAGAGAGAGAGAGTTATGGTGTAGAGTACTGATTACCTATTGGATAAACAACCAGCCAATGGATCAATGGGTCCTCATTTCGACAACAGTATAATCCTGGTATGTCAAAGTTTACTTTATGCATTGTTACCGTTTTGCTCACTTTAGTTTATGCGATGTAAGCGGTTCGAATCATGGCATTTACCACTAATTTCGTATTTTCGGATTTATATACATATTTGTAATTATACCTTACTCGGCGGTGAAAGAAAAGATCGCGAGGGAACCCGCACGCCCGAGAAATCATATTTCTGTCTGGGTTTTCCTCTGGCTTCTGGAGATCTGACTTGCTCCATGTAAAAATCAGTATTGTCACTAAATCCTTAGGCTTAAATAACGGACCCCGCCAATCCTATTGGATTAAGTAACAGGATAACGCTAAGAAGAAAAAAAAATTTTATCTTAAAATCTATGCGCAATGATGCGATAGAGTAATTAGTTTAATTTCATAATATATTTTTATTAACATTTCACGGTTTTAATTGTAAAAGTAACATTATTCATTATGGCTTATATTGAGCCTTATGACAATACCAACCTCCCACATCAGGCTATCACACTATATTGCTAAAGTGATATGTAAGAGAAATAACTTACCACCGTTCTCTCTAAGTCTTGACTCTCGTGAGAACAGTTGCCCCCTACTTGCTGTTGTTTTTGACATTCAAATAATTTTGATGCTGAATACTTCTTTAAATTTTCTAAAGTCTCAAAGTGAACTTGAAGTTTTTCTGAAAATATAAATGTGTATATTGGCAACAATATAATTATGACAAAAAATAGTTAAAATACCTTCAGATGCAAGTAATCAATATATACGTGTAGCAAAACCTATGAGGTTCGGCAACGCATGAGTGACACCCTGGTGTTGCAAATGTCCATAGTCTACGGTAACTGTTTACCAGGCAGGTCGTATGCTTCTTTACCACTTTAGTGGTATAAAAAAAACTTTGTACCTCTTTTTACGAATATTGCGCGGAAGGAGGAGTACGAAATTTGGCACAGTTAAAGTTTATATATGGAGAAGTGCAGAAAGCTAAATTTTTTGAAGTGATATCTTCTTATGGGAGGGTAAACCACTTCGTTACGTAACGCGTTACGGTGCCAGTCTGTCTGGCTTCCCTTTCTCTCACGCATACGGTAGTTTTAATTATATGTAGATTAGTTTAAGTTATCACTTCCGTCAGGTGTCTCGAGGCGCACACGTTTTATTACTTAGAAATATATTAAATTAATAAAAAAAAATACACACTGCCATGCGTCTGACACACAAACACATATATACCCATATAACCAAATAGTTTGACGCTAATGTCAAGTAACATGTAACAGTGATTTTGACGTACTCGGCGGTCGGGATATTTTTGAGAGAGGTATGGCTCATCAAAGCAGTCCGCATGGGGAAGTTACCTTACAGAAAACCGCAGTCAAATAAAAACTCTAACTCAGTCTAAATAAAAACTAAGAGCTTGCAGTTGGTGGTAGGAGGTTACTAATAAAGATACTTAGGAGTTGCTGTATTAGCAACAGAGGTGGCATTGAGCGCGTGTTATTTAATGTATTGCAAGTGTCCTATAGGTAATAAAATAAATAAAAAAATATTTGTTTATTTCAGACAACTAAATGATCCATGTTAGCAATGAAACTTAGAAGGATAATTAGTAGTAGTTCTTTAAGTTTTATAGGTCATGATATGGGAGGCGGGCGCTTCATCAAAAAAATTTAGTCTGCACCCATAGGCACCAGTAGTACCAAAGGCATATATCACTAATCCGTTGTTTACCTTTTAAGAGACGTATTGAGAACCGCCATGAACATGACCAGTGTTCACTCAGAGTAGGTTCTAATGCTAGGCGAGATGTGGAAGAAGTTTCCTCTACGCTAAAACTAAGATAAAAAAATTGCGGTAAATGCCAACCCTTATGTTTGTTGTTTTATTGTGTGACGCATTTTATTACACTGAATTTACGCTAAGCCGTACAATAAAATATTTCAACGAGTCATACATACGTTTCGCAGTAAAACGAAAAAAAAAATCGACTTTGTGTGAGTATTATGAAATATTCTCTGTTAACAGTGAGAAATTGTTTTGGACACTGGTGTGTGCGGAAACCAACTATGACAAATAAGGAAGAACGTTGCAAAATAAAAGCTAATATGTAGGTTGACAATTGTACCTCGCCGGACGGGGGACAATGTTCCGCAAACATCGCGGACTGTGCAAACAAAGGCATGTATTGGTTAGATTATATATACTATCGAATTCGATCATTTTCGTTATTGCAAATTAGAAGCAAACAGAAGCAAACATTTAGAAATTTGCAAGTGTTCAACTTTTTTCAACTGTGTCCATTTTTTATTGATAGCTACTAAACAAAAGAAAAAAAAGTTAATCGGTTGTTAACACAAGAGACGAAGGTCTATATTGTCTTTGCCTGTTTATAAATAATATTTTGAAAATTATATTAATTATCATCATAATAAAATTACGCGAATGACAAAGTTATTAGGTTAGCTGGTTAATGTCTTACTCCGATTTAAAATTAATAAAAAAAATGTATACGTACATAACCAATTATAAAATAATAGTAGATCATTTGCATCAATGATTAATTACAATGAAGAATAGTTCTTAGGGTATCAAAACGATACTAGTTGAAATATTAAAATCGTCGTTAGTCTTAATAATAATAGTTCATATTCATAATAAACTGTACTGCTAATGTATATGCATAAATCAAGCGAAATTCCTATTGAGAAATCTCTACGACTGCCTTCGTAAATAGCTTATCAATTATAAAGTGAAAATTTGTTAAGTAACATTAACAAAAAAATGGCGAATCGAGTGAAATGGAAATGAATAGCTAGTACATCTTTTTTTTAGGCTAGAGACAATAAAAATAAAACAGCGTTGGTAATAATAATTAAAAAAATATGTTTTATTACCAAAGACCTCGGTATGCTCTATACTCGTAGTTATCATCTAGGAATTTCTGTCTTTGACCTTTTACGTAGTATTACCTCAATAGTATATTTACGCATTACATATTGTTTATGTTGTTATAAAAATATACTCGATTGGCAACGTTTATTAATATAAATTAATTGGAAGTGGTTTTATTAATGTTAATAAATTCTGTTCCTTATAATTAATGACATAAACTGTATGTTGTATGTAGCAGGAACAAATAAATATTAAAACCAAATATTGACAAAAGGATTTTTTTATCATCTTAAAGTGATCACAATTTACATAAACTGATAGTTGTCTCATTACTAGGACACAGATAACTTTTCATCCAAAAGGGATTTAGGACAAACTCCGTCGTGGAATCGCGGACTGGCGAATTTTCAGTTAACAGCTATGAAGAATTATCTATGAAGGAACTATATACACTCGGTAAGCTGTCAAACGGAAATTAGCACCAATGGAAGTATTATACAACACTTTAATGTTATTTCGAATAAGATTAGATATTAGAGACTATTTTAAATTATGATTTTCGATTACCTGGAAGCCTCTGCACCCTTTGGTAACCAAGAGCGAGGCATAATGTAACATTTTCGTCAGCTAACTGTAGATTTTCGCCCAGAAGCTTAACGATGCTCTCTTTGCAGTAGGTTCCATTGCGTGGTTTTCTATCATGAATTATTACCTGGTACAATACAGAACTATGTAAATATTTATTTTTATATCTATACTAAGATATAAAACGGAAGAAATAATTGAGCACGCAAATCTCTGAAATACCAGTCGGATTTGTAGCTTATAGACTATTTAATAATACGATATTACTGAGTGCAGAGAATAACGTGAATGGAGTGTTGGGTAAACTTCTAGGCAGACGAAATCTAAGCCAGAAGGCACAGCTCGCTGTACAGAACGCGGTGCTAATTCCAACGCTAATTTATGGAAATGAAAGCTGGGTATAGCAGAGAGAGCATGAAAGTAGAATAAATGCGGTCGAATTGAGAGCGTTGCGCGAAATTTGTGGCATCACCCTTGCTGATCGCGTTCGTAATGATGACGTACGAACGAGAGTTGGTCTGAAAGAGAGTGTTGGTGTTAAGATAAGAAAAGGCATGCTCCGTTTGTTGGGACATATGGAAAGAATGCAGGATTAAAGAATGACGAAAGAGATATACTGTGCGATAGTGGAAGGATGTAGGAGTCGAGGATGACCAAGGCTAACCTACCATGACCAAATTGGTCGTGTTTTATCAGAAGGTGATGTCAGGAGCCGTAGGACCGGAAAACTATAACAATGCGCTGTCTGATAGTTTTAATTCACTGTGATCTGCTACGAAAAATATGATAACTATCATTTAACATCAATGTTTGAGCTGTATATGTAGCACGATATCAATCGTAATACTCGTATAATTTATTAGAACGTCATCATGCTGATATTGGTTTCCGTCGTAACTCCCGTGGGTCGTATTGATTTCCCATAAGGGATCATATGAAATATTGTAACCTTCTACGTTTGCACATTACAGGGACTCTCAGCTACAGCTGTATTATTACTATTCTAGATCCACCCGATTATACAAAAGTAAATTATAAGATTGTACCGTAGTATTTTCTTCCTTAGTAAGCAGCAGTTTTCTAACAAAATATGTCAAAAAGCAATTAGGCAATGTAGGCAATTTTTCTTTCAAAAACATGACGCTATGATTCTTCCCATTTATGAGTTACAAATAAATTACGGTTGCATTCAAGAATCCTGTAGCTATTTCATTTCGATTGAGTATTAAGTATGTAAACGCACCTTCATTCGAATTCGTGCTACTAGGCCAAAAGGACACACCAAAAGCGAACACCTATAAAGAAATAAAAATCTCTCACCTGAAAGTATAGAGAAATCTGCTCAAGATATACAGTCATGTAGTTAATAGCTTTGTCTGCTTCATTTTTCATTAATAATTTTATTTGAGAGACCAATGTGTCCATGTCCTCCCGGGATTTCTGAGTCCTCATTTGTATGTCTGCGATCAGTGCTCTGTACCCATTTATCAGGTTGTCTTGAAAATCTGTCGTCTGAATAACGTAATTCATTATTTTCAACTATCATAAGGCAGCAGTTTTATGCTTAGGTATTTTGCGATTAGTTACGGGTAACGAAAATAATATAAATTATGGTTATGTTAATAATACATTTTGTTCCGCAACGTCGGGTGGCAAATAAGAATACGGTCTGCGTGATGTAAAGTGCCAATTGTATCTCATAAATTGCAATACGAGGAGTATATAGCTGTCATCTCCTCAAGAGCGAACTCTTCACTTACTCGCTGCAACATATAAAAATACCCCTCCCGTAAGGAGTTTGCAATTCATTGCTGGAGGAGTCTTTTTGTTGTGCTTTGATTGGGTTTGAACCCAGCCGGGTTGATTTGATGCACATTACCTCTGCTATACATAAATAAACATATATTTATGTATATATATAAATATTTTGAAGATAATATTACTATTGTTAGTTTCAAGTTATAGTTAAAATAGCATATCATATAGTATTTTCAATCATATTGTAAATCATAATGGTCTCTCTGCCTACCCCGTAAGGGATTTGGCGTGAAGTTATACATAGATATATTGTAAAAAAAAATTGGCATTAAAATTTTGTTCTCAAAACCTACGCGCTTGACAAAATTTTAATAAGAATTGCGAGCAAAATAGCTAACAACTAATTTAATTTGACTCATAAATCAAATTATGACATTGAGAAATAGTTAACGTTGTCATCTTGGACGTCCACCATAAATTATGTTTATCATTACCTTTTTACTTTGACTGTAAACGAGTTATCTTTAAATTCAAGCATTATTACGAAGTATTGTCGGGTTTCAATATTTAAAACATGTACTATAACATACTGCATGTTCTTTCAGTAAAGCTATATTAAAGAGTACGGGTATAGAGTTTTAAATTTGAATATAGCAAAATGACTCCTATGGCGCTCGGTTCTCTTCCTACCCCGCAAGGGACGTGGCTTGAAGATATACGTATATACATACATACTGTTTTCGATCGAGATAGTCAGTAGTCGTTTTTTATTACACCACTAGCGACTCGCCCAAGCCTCGCACGGCAGAAGCAATTGCAACGAAATTGGGTAAATCTGAGTATTCCCTTGAAATTCCATTAATATCGGTCCAGCCGTCTTGGAGTTCATAGCGACCATACACGTATCAAATTTTGTAAATGTGATAGGGTCTTGCTTATTTTAGGAATCTTTTTCGGTGAGATCAACTCAATAGCACAGTTGATTCTGGGCAATACGTATTATTTAATGACATTGCAATAATGTCTTACTAACTGTACTAAAAATATATAATATAAAACAGTACCATACGTTCATCACTGAGCAGAAAACGAAACATAATAGGAGAAAGAGCTAATGAGCCGGTCTAAATATGGCGCTAACGAGTATCTGATGCCGGGCTTTGTACACACTCAACTTTAGGTAAGTACTAAATAGTGCATGTGAAGACATTTTGATGGAAATTTCATGAAACGACTTTTAAATTTTAATAAATTAAAATATGGCTTGTAATTTCATAAATGAAGATAGTGGGATCGACTCGAAAGACGAAAACTAAATTTACGGCATATGCTTACTTTTTAAAGCTACCAGAGATATTATTTAATATTTGAATTATTCGATATGAGCCAATAGCTTCGTTTTACAAAGACACCACTCGACGATGGTTGGCAATTCATCCTCACACACTGGAACTGCAAAGGTTGCGTACTATGACATTCCAGAGAAGTTTTTTTACTTTAAATTGTTTTAGCAATAGGTACACTATAGCATAAGATTCTTCAAAAAAGGGCTTGAAGAGAATTTTACAGACGGCAACACACGTGTGGAATGAAATTATTAATTGGTATATCTTATTCACGCCAGATCCCTTGCGGGGTAGGCAGAGATGACCGAGCGCCATAAGACGCGGTCCTTACACACTTCACTAGCTTCTTTCACATTCATAGCTCTTTTCATGCACACTCGCCGGTTCTTAAGCCTCCTGACAACACCTTCTGATAAAAATGAAATTATTAATTGGAACAACGATTAAAACATGTTATTTGAAAAAAAAACGCATACATCGAAAAAAAAATCGAAAGATTCGGACCGGGGACCAGTTGATCAGTAGGCCGGTTCTTTATCCACTGAGCTATCACTGCTCTAATACACTCTAATACACTTTGTAAGTATAACGATAACTATGAATTACACTTGAGACAATAAATTAAATATACGTGTGAATATTAAACGTTGACGGTAAATAAACAAAAAATACAAAACACAAAGGAAATTAGCGCTACAAATACAATATACGTTGGTAGAAAAAGACGTAGACACGGTAAATTTGCTCCGTTCTTTTTGCGGAATGCGAATGAACACATTCCGAGTGAGGTTAAGAAAAAATAAGGAAGTTTGTACAGAAAAACGATTACAGCTCTCCGTGGACTCGACAAAGTTCAGGATGAGGAAAAATAAACAAGGAACTTTCTAATATGTTGACTTTTTAGTGTATAAGAAAGACATACTATTGAAAAACTGTTATTTACAAAAATAGTCAGAATACTATAACATTTAATTTAATTAATATTCAATTATACGGCAGATTGTTTTTATATCTATTAAATTCTGTACAGTACAAAAGATGTGAAATGGAATGAAAAACTTAGGCGTAAAACATCTATAATGAAAGTCGGCATAAACCCCGACATGAACATATTTTTAAGTACTCAATTTCTTTTTCACTATAATATATATTTTTTTTCTAATCATTTAAATAAAAATATCTCCTCGGCCCACTTCCTTTCAATCACCGCTCAAGAGATAATATTATCATGTTGAAATAATTTTGGTGGTGTTTTTCAAAAACTTGAGTTTATAAAAAAACCTTCTTTCCTCTATATGTGAGTATAAAAAGAGTAATTCACACATGAATTCTATTTCGATACGTTGTATTTTGGAACTAGTTTTTTTTTTAATCTACTGAAATCAGCATATTTTCTAAGCCCTTATAGTACTCGTAAATTAGGTGAAACGGTTAACGGTTTCAAGTGTTTAAATCCAAATTAAAGAACAAAATCCAATTCAGTTATTTAATCACAATGGAGATGATCTTTCACAGCCACTATTCGATTTTTTTTTCTTTAAGCTTTAATTAATTGGATCAAATGATATAGGACATATACAATTATACATTTCTTTATATCTCTCTTTACAATCTTCCTTATTTGGTAGGCATATAATGAATATAAATAGGTAATAAAGAAGATCAAGATAAGATTGAGACAGACTGGCGCCTGAAGTAGCCTGTGACTCTTATTACCAGTAGAGAAATCTAAGGTCTATAAAACAAACAAAATGAAACTCGCCTGAAAACTAATCACGACGACAGCCAAAAATATTGCTAGAAACGTATAACGATTCATCTCTTTTCGTTTATACACCACGTCAACTTTTCATCGTAAAGATTCATCAGTTACGCTAAAATTTCCAAGAAACCTGTTCACTTTTCCGAGAGTGCGTACGTTAATCAATGTTGTTTGATCGCAAATGTCCGGGCTACTGCTTGTGTTTGGAGTTAATTGTTTTGATTCCGAAGCAGCTATTGTTATGGTTTTGGTTAACACTTCGTACACGATTCGTCTGATGACTCGATTGCTATCGTTTATACTCGATGTTAGATTGTTTAACGGTTGAATCACTTGTTTTGGGTTCCGTTGAAGTAAATTGTTACATATTTAAACAAATTACTGGCGTTGAGACGGGTTTGCAATTGCTGAATAGTCTAAATAAATATAAACTCTATCAGCTTTCTTCTACCTGTTTCATTACTCGCCTCTCATTCATCTTCTGCACGTGTGGGCACCGTAACATCCCTTCCTCGATTTTAGTTACTACATCATCTTTTACTTCTCACCGCCTTCTTAGCTCACTCTTTTTAACTTCCCAATTAGGGAAATTGAAGTAATTTCCCTAAACGCTAAAATAAAAATGTAGTTAATATATACAATATTCTTTATTGTATTGCCATTTCAGCCAAATCGAGAATGTCCGTCCAGGAACTCTCATATTCTCCTGCTTTTTTATTCTATCCCAGAGAAGACAGATATATTTTGAGCAGTCAGAACCCGTTATATACGTTTTCCCATACATTTCGCGGTCGTATACGACCACCCGGGTTTCGAAGGGTTAAACGAGAGTCTTATACAAACCAAATCGAAATCGTTTACATCAGAGGTTAAGCGACAGAAGAGCACTACACCTATGGCCGCGCTGACATGATCGTTCTGATTCATCCCGGACAACAGGGCCATCATGCCACGTCACCTCGAAGTCACCTATTAAATCGTTGGCACTTCCCTTCCGCTTAGTATCTGTCACATACAAAGCATCTAGGCATCTCTCGTCATATTTTAGAAAAGGTATTCAGTTCTCCCAGACCTGCCAGATTCGATGCTGGGTGGTGGGTAGCAACCCCCTCCATCGTATGCACTTATGTTCACACCGACGAGGGCGAATCGATGCTCGTTGCCTATGAGAGATGTCCTAATCCGCTCTTCGGTTCAGTTTCGATCCAAAATTGCAATCTGCTAGATCGCTAGATTGGCAGAGTCTCCAGGTTTCAGGAATATGTAGCTATTGAATAGTTAGTAATATCACTTAGTAATTTCATAGTTATAGTTTGATACAGTTAACTGAAAGAAAATGCCATATTGGCGGGTGAAAACGTAATCACTTTGATTGAGGTGGCTAGATTATATCAATACAATGAGGGAGCGCAATTAGTTTCCCCAATAAACTATTTAATAGTTTGGCGAGCTTGTAATTAATAAAACAGATTATGTCAGATAAATTAAAAAATGGTCTCTCTGCATTACTTTTTTTAGTGCATGATAAGAACTATGAATAAAGCGAGTGAGGTGCTTATGGACCGAGTTATGGCTTTTTTTTATACTACGTCGGGAGGCATACAAGCATACGGCTCACCTGATGTAAAGCGGGTACTCGTAGCCTATTAACGCTTGTAATATATTAAGTATCACTTGCGCGATGCCTTCTCTGCTGCTTACACAGCAACTCCTTGGAAGCTTACTGGTGACCTCACTCACACGCAGATACACAACAACCCTCTAGGGAGTTCATGCACAAAAATGTTTGCCTTGTGTGGGAATCGAACCCACGAGCGTTGGAGTCAAAGTCGTGTCGTTCACGACTGAGCCACCGAACTCGTCGACACTATGTGGTGCTATTATTGCACATAGCCCAATTGTATGCACATAATAATTAGAATCGTGCTCTACATGCAATGACGTAGGTACTTAATTATATAAGTGAGTGCGTAATATAAAAACTGGTATATCATTTTCTTTGAATTTAAATGATTTATTTGTACTCGCAATTTAACAACTTTGAAATGGAGATTTTATTTGCGTGCAAAATTGCTACAGGCTATAATTAATGTACAAAAACTTTATTTTTTATACAGTATCACACGTAGCAATATCAAAGAAACACATTAAGTGCCCACAACGTGGCTAGTACGCACACTACAGCACTAGTACAGTGTTAATTTTCATATAAAATTGCTAACGAGCAGTTAACCTCACGATTATTTTCCCATTGCCGACGCTTGTGTGACTAAGGTTTTACATTTTATTCTGTATACAAAATATTTTCTTCATTACGAGAGTCATAAAAATATGAAATATTGTGTGTAATCTTTTCAGCTCCTGTGCATTTTAATTAAAGTTCTCGTAATTTCCCTACGGATAAGAAATTTATTTATTCGTAATATATGAACATAGTGAGGCCAAATTTGAACAGTGATAGCGTGCACGTTCAAATAAAAATCGGCCAAGTGCGAGTCGGACTCGCGCAGGGTTTCGTACTGCTATCTATAAAAACGGCAAAAAATCACGTTTGTTGTATGGGAGCCCTCCTTAAATATTTGTTTTATTTTAATTTAATTATTTATTCCTAAAGTGAATATATAACTAAATATTCTGTGAATATTTCAAGCGTCTACCTGTTGCCGTTATCAATATCGAGCAAAAACGAGCAAAAAAATCACGTTTATTGTATGGGAGCCCCCTTAAATATTTGTGTAATTCTATTTTTTAATATTTGTGGCTATAGCAGCAACAGAAATACATCATTTGTGAAAATTTCAACTGTCTAACTATCACAGTTCGTGAGATACAGCCTGGTGACAGACGGACGGACGGACGGACAGCGAAGTCTCAGTAATAGGGCTCCCTTTTACCCTTTGGATACGGAACCCTAAAAATGGGCGATCTAATATCTTCGTCATGTGGAAAATAATTATTTTACCAAGAGGCTGTTTAAAAAATCATCAAGTAATTATACTACTTATAACAGAATATGTAAACCTAAACATAGTTTTACAATATTTCTCATTTCATAACTATAAACCACATTCAAGGACATAGAATCATAATATTATTTTATCATCAACGCGTCCTACTACACGTATTTTCGCGTTTATCACATCTGATATTGGGGGCGTTAGGCTTGGATGCTCCAAAATTGACTTTGTTAAATCGTCTTATACGAAGTATCTAACAAAACACAAGAACTGAAATTAAAAATCTAATATATTAGAAGCTTTAATCTATTTTAGTAAAGTTAAATGTAGCTATTGAAATTGAATAAGTAGTCTATTTTGTACAAACATCTTCGTAGTGTAAATATTATTCAGTTTAGCGCCATCTATCGATAATATACTAAAAACGATTTATGAACAAGGCTCCGTGAAAACCCTTTTCCCGCTACGCTACGATCGAAAATGTAGGTCTACGCGGCAGGCTTACATACGATGCAGATGATTGGTGTTACATGGTTACACAGATTGCATAGATGGCGGTAGTTGGATTAAAGTTTAAGGTAGTGTTACCAACTATATTTAAATTAATACGGTCAGATTAACCACAAAATAAGGCTTATAATCTAATTAAAATAATATCTTATTCACACTAAATGTATTTTGTAACTGGATATTATACTAGTATTTACAAGTTCTAAAATATACAAAAAGCTCATAATACTCGTATTTACAATATCAGATAAATATGTTACAAAAATATTGATGATAATTTCAAATTGAAATTTTAGTTACGGTTGCCGAAAAAAGATATTATTTTTATTTCATTTTAGTCAAAATTAATGATCATATAACTATTTCGGAGTTAGTTACATCGTAAAGGTATTATTCCAGAATAAGTATATAAACTTCCTTTTGTTTTACAGCCGATTGTATCAGCGACTTCCATATTTAGCACAAAACCGATACCATTTACCTAAATTCTCTAATCTACAATGATATCGGAAGCAAAAAAATACATTCTATTTTCTATTAGTTGAAAATGTTGTCGTATATATTCACCACACAGTGATGTATGTTAATAGTATTGTAATGAAAATAAATCTTAACTATACTTTATACTAAAATACAAGGATCTGTAAAACTATTATAATATAATTAATATTCTATTATATAGGTTAAACGATTGTCTTCAATTTCAATATGTTTTCAAAAACCTCTGTGCTAATATGACATCAATTTGGGTTTACAGGTAATTTGGTTCGTAATATTTTATGTGCTTTCGCTACAAATTAATTTATATTTTTTCTTTCATAATCTCGGGAGACCGATAAGCATACAGTCCGCCCGATGTTGAGTGATTACTCTAGAATATCAACCATTGCACTATAAGGAGTGTTGTTCACACATTGCTCATCTCGGTGCTAGCACAGCAACTGCTCAGGAGTTTTCTCTCATTTGAATAGAATAACAACAATAATAACTAGTTCCTCGTACAATTGAGGGTGACTTCATTTATCATATGAGTGAGAGTCCATACCAAGCATTACTGTTTGCATATGTATGCAATCAGCATCGCTGTTGCAGTGGTTGTCTTCGCGCAGGTTCACTATCTGTAATAGGACAAACATGCAACCACCACTGATGCTGCCCCAGTTGCTGTGCTATTTGTAACTTATTATTTATATGATCAACGTATTCTGAATTATAAGCTAGGTAAGTGCAGATACGATCGTAGCTAATAAGAGAGGAGGACGCATCGAAGCAGCCCGTTTTGGGAAGTACCTTCACTTCATAGAATACCGCAATCAAATAACAACTCCCTAGAGATTGTTGTATTCTTTAGCGTAGCTATTTTAGAAGCGTGGGTGGCAATGCTGGGCGATATTTCTTGTATTCACAGCAAACATTCACAGTCTACGATAACTATTTCATATTTTGAAAGCTCGATTGTGAAATAAATGAAGACCACAGTAGTCATTGGCGCCGGGTGCATCAATTTGTTAATGTAGGTGGCTGCCGGTCAGTCTTAGTTTACATGAAATAACTGTTGGTCGAGCGATTCAACGAAGTACAGATCAAATTACCTGTAAATTTACCTTACGCAAAACTATAATTAAACCTAAGCTGTTCCATTTTAGACCTATGAAAACAGATTTGTAGCAATAGATAAAGCTTAGCCTGCAATAATGTTTGACTTAAAGAATTAAACCGAACAATTATGGTAAGCTAGGTATTACTTATCGTAACAATGTCATGATTATGGCTAGATTGATAAGGGCCTATTAGCTTTTTAGTACCTAGGGCTTAAAGCGCTTAGGTTAGTCCAAACACTTCCAAGGCTAATTCTAATCTAATATGTGACCTTTCATTGGGTAACTTAGTGTACAACATATTGTTTCAATGTAATAACTTGGGGTTATTAACCCACCGGATGTGAAGCAGTTACGCTAGAAATACAAAGGGTATTGTTTGTGCTTTTATATAACCACGCTGCTCACACAGTTTTTCATACGGAGCGTTTCAGTTACCAGTTGGTGCGCTGCGATTATTTCATAGCAGAACCACTGGTCCGCGAAGGCACCTGAAAGCTGCTGTTGGAAGATAGACGGGGCAAAAATTTATATGTGTGGTGCTCATGTTATAACTCGTAAAGTCATATAAAAATGTCTCCAAGTATAGGATTATACTTGAGATACTTGAGCGTAGAAAATTAGCTACCCATATTTATTACAAGAGGGAACATGATATACGCGACAGGAAATATCTTAGCAAGGCATAACTTGAGAGGGTGAGAAAAATCATTATATCTGAGAGTACATAAGGGAAGCTGCTTAGGATACTTATACTTAGGATATGAAACTGAATAAAGCTTGCATACTTTTCTAAACCTATCTTGTATGTTTAAAATAATTTATTTAGAAATCAAGTAAACTTGTACGGTTTAAGCATTATGTGACATGTATGTATTTTAATACTATGTAATATGTATATGATTGTCTGTATGTATGTATTTAGGATAAAGTTATAGTATAAAATAAAGGAAAGGAGTTTAGGAAAATAAAATTTCTTTTCAGACGCTAAAATTATGAAGTCTAACGGTAAATACAAATGTAAGAGTTATATTTATCTTTGTTCAGAAATACACTGAAGGTTTTGTCTATGCGGCAGAATAAAAATCATATGAATGTGTCAACATCTTTTCTAATCTAGCCGGCGATCCATCTAACAATGAGATGAACTATTAGCTAATATTATTAAGTAGGTCTGGTCAGTTTATACCATGAATCCAGTTTTTGGCTGCGAGTCAACTATCAGTCAGTTAGTAAGTTCGTCGACGTGATCTTTCCTTGAAATTGATTTCTGATATTTCACTATATTTTTCCAAAGGTATCAATTGAATGTTTGTAAAAACTGAATTATCATGAACTGAGTTCTGTAGGGCGATTCTACTAAAAAACTGCAACTGCACTGCAGCGCGGCATGTGTCAATAAAGCGTCATTTTGACGTTTCGTCAAGCGATCTGACAGCAGCGACGTTTAACAAACGTCAAAATGTACGCATTTTGACACACGCCGCGCTGCAGTGCAGTTGCAGTTTTTAGTAGAATCGGCCTACACGTCTAGCAACTAAACAATAAAGTTCATTTTTTTCGTAATAAATTAATGTTGAATGCGAAATTCGTTGTTAGTTAAACGCTATTAATGTGATTTTCACACAAAAATACCATCGAAAATTTAAGATATAAATGCAGAGTTTTCCAAAAACTCTTTCACACTAATCTTGTGCTGACGAATACGAACACAACAAAAAACTATCGGGCAAAGTCTTCGACTCTTTCTGAAGTTATGATACACGCGATAATTGATATTTACTTATTTAGATATAAGTAATGTCTATTTGGGATTGAACCACTGAACGAATCGTAATGAAATTAGGTGCAGAGGTGGTATAAGATCTGGAATAGGGTATAGACTGTTTTCATTGTGGAAAAGTAAACAAAAAGATAGTTCTGTTTGTACAGTATTGTATGTACTATCTATTTGATGCTATAGTTAACAGAAATATATTTGCAGTGCTATATTTATGCCAAATCTTGGTCAAAATTTACAATCCAGTAATATTTATGCCTATTAATTGAAATATATACATATTGCAGCAGATGTGGCTGTTGTTGCAAGGTATACAACACCTGCTTCATCTGCTGCACCTACTTACTTTCAGGAGTACTGCACACTCTTAGGAATTGTCGTACCTGTGAAATTCTTCAAGATACTTGCTCATTTGAATAATTGTGGCCTAATACACTTTCATCTCAATCGCGTTTCTTAATTGGCATTCTAACAATTAACAACATATCAGGTTGAGGTTGCCCAAAGCTTTAAAGACGTTGGTAAGCCACTTATTCACCAACACAACATATTATCTGTAGTTCAGGCATATTCAGTAAAGTATGCTACATTAATATGCGAAAGAATTAATTTCCATTATTTTAGTAGCAATATAACATATATTTTACTCCGCATTCAGCTGGCCCGAGCAAACTTAAACTAGAATATTGAAAAAGATTTTACCTCTGGAATCAGGCACTGAAATAGAGTCGTGTCGCTATAAAACTTTCAGTAAAATGAATGATTCTCAAAAGGGGTTTTATATTACTTGATTTTAATTCAGAGAATCTTTAGCAGTCAGTGGTTTATACAATATATTATAGTAAACCAAATGAGGACATAAATACGAATACTATATGTTTGAATATTTTATTGTCTATTTGAAATAGCTTTTATAGAATTTTACAATCATTTATTTCGAAAAATGTATAAATCATTGCAGGGTGTTAATTTTGTTTGTAGACATTAACACCGAAATGAGTGATATAGGGGAGCTGAGAGGTGTGCTGCGTTTTATCTTGTTTTTCTGGTATAACGGTATAACCATTAGCACTTTCTCCTTTGGAGCATATATGTATAACGATTGCTCACTGATCGGACAATGAAGACAAACCATAGCCGAGATGCCTCCGGGTCTTCTTAGGCTTCTACTCCGATGGATGAAGACATATCACAGACAATTGCCGACTGCAAAACTATATACATCATCAACCTGAAAATCGCAGCCATATAATAACACCCAGGACAGTTGTTGTGTTCTATAAGTGAGAAAGGTTATCGGTAAGTTTCTAAAAATTTGCTGCGTTAGAAGCAGGGGAGACAACGCGCAATTGATACTTCCAGGAATATCCCGTTCATAGGCTACCACTTTTACTTTTATGGGTAACCCCTTTGCATCAGGTGGACTGTATGCTTATATGCTTCCTAACGTTCTATAAAATAAAATCCGTGATCTACTCTCTGGAACATCCATGACATCGCTACTTACCAATAGCCACCACAAGCTGCTCAGCGGTAAACATGTATACAAATAATTTGTACATATTATGTACGTATCACATCATAAAAAAGAGAAAGAGAGCGTCGGTGTTAAAATAAAAAGAGGCATGCTCCGATGGTTCGGACATGTAGAAAGATTGCAAGATGAAAGAATGACGAAGCAGATATACAATGCAAAAGTGGAAGGATGTAGGAGCCGGGGAAGGAAGACTTACCTACCATGACCAAATTGGTCGTGTTCTATCAGAAGGTGATGTCAGGAGCCCTAGAAACCGCCGAGCGTGCATGAGAAGAGCAATGAATGTTAAAGAAGCGAGTGAGATATGTAAGGATCGAGTCACGTGGCGCTTCTCTCTGCCTACCCCGCAAGGGATTTGGCGTGAAGTTATAGATAGATATCACATCATAATATGTATATATTTCATTTATAACGTTTTCATTAGAAGTCTCTATCTAGAATGTAGATGCAAAACAAACAGAGACCGGTGCAGCAGCGCTAGACGCGCTCGTAATCTTGTGCAATCAACTATTTGGTCAGATCCCGACTGAGAACTCCTTTGTGAGGACTGTTAATTGGGATGAATAAATAGAGAGACTAATGCAGTAGTTTTTAGTTAATGAGGAATTTATGTTTTACTTATAAAAAGTAAAATAGAAATCGGATCACTTCTATTTCTGTTAAACTTAACTTAAAGTTTCTTAAAGACTATTAACCTATGAATAATAAATAAATAAATATAAATATTGTCGGACAAATTACACAGCGCCATCTAGCCCCAAAGTAAGCGAAGCTTGTGTTATGGGTACTAGACAACTGATAAACATACGTAAATACATTTTTTTTTTTGTAAATACATACTTATTATACATAGAAAATACCCAGACCAAGACAAACAGACATGTTCATGCACACAAATGTTTGTACTGTGTGGGAATCGAATCCACGAGCGTTGGTGTCAAAGTAGCGTAACAGCGCGTTCCACCACTGCGCCACCGAGCTCGTCTATATAGAATATCAAAGACAAAATCAAAAGAAATAATTTTTCATTATATAGCGTTTTTGTTATATTTTTATTCACGAACTGAATTGCTACCAACATGTACTACTAATTTCTACCGTAAAAGCCTTCTTCTTCGCGTTATCCTGTTTCCTAAACCATTAGCATTGGCAGAATCGCTACTTAAGCCTAATGATTTGGCGAAGATACTCTTTTTTACAAGGAGCGACAGCCGTCCGACCTCCACAACCCGAAGGGAAATCAAACCTTTCTTAGATAAGGTCACACGTCTTTTGAAGTATACAGTTGTTTTTACAAACGGAACCTAAGACAGTTTCGGATAGGCAGCTTTGTACTGACGGAGACCTCAAATAACGGAGATCGCTTCAGTACTACTCGTATTTGTAAAGGTAGTAGTATATTATAGTACTTATTAAACAGCCCGAATTTCGATCTAATTATTTCCTGCTTCACGTCTCTTAGATATTTCTTTTTTTTTCTAACCCTTCATGTATTTTCAATGCATTCTTATTTAAGGCGAAAGTACTTTGCCCGTTGGATTGCTTATTAAAAAATATTCATGTGTTCTGTTTCGTTTGGTAACCGGCAGAGTGCACCACGCACAGTTGGGGGTTAGCTTTGGCACGAAAAAAGTTACACTTCTCGCTTCTTATATATCTCGAGACCTCTTAACCTAAATATTCATAACATATAACTAGGAATTATGTCGATTAAATTTACATACCGATGAAACAACCAGATCAACCACCAGTAGGACTGAAGACCACAATTTGTAAACTCATTGATTACTAAGTTTGTTTGTGTAGCATTGTTGATGTTTGATATAAAAGTCTGGTAGTTAGAATATCATAAATCTGTGTAAGTTTACTCGTAACATATAAATTGTTATTTATCTTACCCAACCTAGCACAAACATGATCTAAATTTAGCACAAATTTAACCTAAACCTGATTTAAATTATTTTATATAGATTATTTAAATATAACCATAACCTGAAAATTAAGTGCGAGTCAACTTATTTAAAACCACACTAAGTTTGTGAAGCAAAATCGTTCAAAAACAAACTTAGTCATGTATTCACGATTTATGAGGCTTTTTGAAAAACTAAGCTACTTAGAAACATTTTTTATTTTTTCTCTAATATAATAATAAACGTATAATAAATAATAATAACGTGTAATAAACGTGTCAACACTAATTATTTCAGACTTTTACTATACAAACTTCAGAGATGAGACAGAAAAGTAGTACATTTTTAATAATTTCTAAAGATGATGTAGGTAGAAACATGTTTTTCCTGTAATTTTTACATAAACATTTATTAACTGAAATTATCTCAGAATTTTCGTTTACTGAGAATTTTATGTGGTACATTTTTTATGTAGGTTTTATGATGGCTTACAAAAACTGTGCTAATTAGAAACAAATACGCACAAAAAATATCCAAAATAACTTCAGATGACTTTTTTGATATCAATTTCGAAGATAAAATGAGCGGACAAAGCGATATCTTGGGAATGTTGTTTTTCTTCTTTGGGTATTTTCCTAAAATCATCATTGAAATAGAATTCATCTTTTGAGATCTGCCATTTCACAAATATATACGCACACAACACAGATGCTGCAATTGTATAATACTCTTTGGTCGAGTGTTAAAAGTAAGCCAAGCTATGCAGTACAACAGTAAAAGCGGACGAGGTGACCACACGTTAGGAATTTAATCTGGATGGAAACGGGATTATTGCTCTCATGTCTGCTCGCTGTGTCGTGTAGTTTCTATTTGTCTAGTTTGGAGTGCAAATTACTTGAGGCGATATATAGCATGGTTGCAGAATTTATGCCAGTTTTAGTAGCAATACTAAATTATGTTATAAGGGTTCCGTAAATGATCCCTTATATAGTTTTGGCATGTCCGTCAACCCGTCAGAATATCAGTCATTTAATCGTTTACTATCTGAGTTACAAAGCTAAAATCTGATATGGTTATAAATGTGTACAATACCAGCAATAGGGGTACCTCCCCTATATCTTTTTTTTTTAATCTATCTTGACATTAAAAAGGTTTGAAAAACATTGAGTATATAAATATATTTTGATTTGTATTATATATTGGTCTAATGAAGCGTTTAGGAAATCTTGAAGTTATAAACCACAAATCTCTCCATATATCATAATTTTGATATTGAACGAATTTTGTTTTGGTAATTTAGAAGTTAGATGCGTTATAAAAGCTGTTATTACTTGTATATACTACGTCGTGTGGCATAAAACAGGCGGCTCATCTGGCATAAAGTGCTTACCCCAGGCTATGAACGCTCGCAATACGAGGAATGTGACTTAAGCGTTGCCAATCCCGCTGCTACCACGGCAACTCCAGGAGCTTACCGGTAACCGTACTCATTCGCAGGAACACAACAGGGAGTTGTTGATTGTGTTTTTCTAAGAACTGAGGTACTTCCCCAGGCGAACTTCTCACATGCAGTCTTATATCTCTTAACTTAGCTTAACGAGTGTCGTCTATCGAAAACAGCCGATATCGAGGGCTTAAAGATAAGATAAGATAAGATAAGAATTCTTTATTGTATTAATTTGGGTACAATGACTTCTTAAATAAAGTGATTTGTTTCACCAAATCATACCTTTCCAGGCGTACAATAAATTACATGCATAAAAAAGCTAATAACAATCATAGTAATGTCAAAATGTTACTTTTCGTTTAATATAAGTAATAATTAGTAAATAACAATTTCCGGAAATAATGTAATAATAGTTAATATCAATTAATTAAAAATAAAGTGTCCACCTCTCACGGAGGAACTCGAGATGATTAAACCTATTCATAGACAGGCTGCGACGTTGCTTAACTTGTTGCATGCGTTCAATTAGACTTACAGGAGCAACCATGCCATTGAGCTCCTGAAATTATCTTAATTGATGAACACATTTACCTCCAATATTACAGGTGACAAAATCATCATCCTGTTATTATTCGTTACATATTCGTATATATTTTAAGGTCACATAATGACGTGTACTTAATCTGTGATATAGCGAATTTCTAATTACATCTTGCCGAGCTACGGTATCATATACCTCAGCTTCTCGAACCTAAGCAAACTGTAACTAATGTTAATTTTAACTTACTCAAGGCATGTGATATTCAAACTCGGTATGACTGCAATAATTGTTTTCCACCGTTTTAACTTTGTCAAATTAATTTTCTCTAGTTTAGTTAATGACAGGTTTACTAACATAGCTATTAATTAAAAAGTTTATTCGTAAAATAGTTGTTCAAAATAAGACAAATATAGACAAATTGCTGCCTTCTAGCACTAGTTACTTTTTTTAAAAGAAATCGACTTTAAATTCGGCGGATATTTCGACGTCAATGAATACCATTTCACGATTTTGTTTCAAGGTTTTTATTTACAAGTTTTTTTTTGGTTAATCATCAAATCTCATTATAAATTTTCATAAATTATCCCTGAAATTACATGGGAGCATCAAATGACTACGTTGTTTATCGAACAATCATAATCGAATTATTTATAAGCCATGAAGTAAATTGATATATGAATATTTTTTAAGTATTTCTTTTTAAATAATTATCAAATTTTCTCAATAATTAATTAATTAATTAAAAAATATAAACTTACATTAAACCAAATTCGTTTAGCCGAGATATCGTTAAGTATAGATAAAAAATCGGCCAAGTGCGAGTCGGACTCGCGCACGAAGGGTTCCGTACCATTATCTATAAAAACGGCAAAAAAATCACGTTTGTTGTATGGGAGCCCCCTTAAATATTTATTTTATTATATTTTTTAGTATTTGTTGTTATAGCGGCAATAGAAATACATCATCTGTGAAAATTTCAACTGTCTAACTATCACGGTTCATGAGATACAGCCTGGTGACAGACGGACGGACAGACGGACGGACGGACGGACGGGCAGCGGAGTCTCAGTAATAGGGTTCCGTTTTACCCTTTGGTTACGAAACCCTAAAAAGAACCCTACGATATGAACCTCCTCCAATATTAGAGTCACGCTTAGAAAGCAGTTTCCAGTTTCTAACTGGTTAACTGACTGATCAATGCACAGCAGAAACCGCTGGGTCGAAAATATGGAATTTGGCCCCTTTTTATTTCAAATCATATCAGTGAGTACGTAGTGACTACGTAGCGACTAAAAATAGGAGAT
The DNA here is from genome assembly GCA_947507595.1 of Pyralis farinalis. Taxonomy (NCBI): domain Eukaryota; kingdom Metazoa; phylum Arthropoda; class Insecta; order Lepidoptera; family Pyralidae; genus Pyralis; species Pyralis farinalis. Next base: position 23,378,744 of record OX382274.1, read on the forward strand.
GAAAATTTGTATGAAGATATATAATTTTTATTGTTAGAAATGATACGAAGATCAAAGTTTACCGTAGTGCTACATTTTTTGAAATGTACACCCTAAGGTAAGGTAAAAACAGACATGAAACTTTGTTTATAACTTGTCGTAGGAGCTTACCCGTAAACAACGATACAAATTGAGTCAGCCAGCCATACATAAACTCCAAGGAACTTCGTGTATGAATCCTTAAAGTTTATATCGCTACCATATTTATAAAATAATACTGGAAGTGATATACTGCGAATACAATTATAGAGACAATGAGATTGTCTAAAATTTAATTATGCAAACAGTAAAAGGCATACATTCTTTGAATACGTGTTATTTACACTATGATATTTTTACAGTAAATTGTCACATTATGTAGACTTTATTTAGAAAGGAGTCTTGTATAAATAGCAAGGTTAAGCCACGCGACTGAGGAAATACCTCCACGTCTGAGAAAACTGCAGCCAAATAACAACTCCTGGAGGGTTTTGTATTCCTGCGAGTGAGAGTGGTTACCAGTATGCTCCTTAGGAGATGCTATGTTAGCAGTAGAGGTGGCTACGTGCAAGCATTACTTCATGTATTGTAAGAATTAATATGCTACGGTAACTGAATTACCTCAAGTGGAACGTATGCCTATATGTTTCCCTCATATCGTTCCAGCATGGGGCCATAACCAACTTAAAAAACGTACAGTGTAGGTATATTGTCTTTCTACTGTTTTGGTAGTTGTGCCATTGGTATTTCTACAGAATTCATAGTACAGGCCCATTTGTAATGTAGCTGGCAGTTGGCTTTTGGGCTATATATATATGTAGTGCTCCAAGTTAGGCAAGATTTTAATAACTCATATTGTACATTATTCTAATTTATTGGACAACTAAATACTATATTAATGACAATTAGGGGCACAAATTTCAACTTCAAATTTTCTTTATCTTTATAAAGCTCTTCAATTCACACTAAATTCCTAATGAGTGACCCTTGTATGTTAAATGAAGCAATACTATCCTAAAACTATTTTTAAGTTTGTAACTGACATGAAACGTGCGCAGAAGTATCAAATAAAAGTTTGAGAATATACGTAACCTTAGCCGTAACTTGTAATACTCGTATTTACTTTGACAACATATCATATAGTTTAGTTTCAATTTGGGGCAGCCAAATGTGGCATAAGTTCCTTCGGAGTCCACCTAGAAAACATTACACAAAGGGAACACGTGCGAAGTCACAGGAATCTGTTAGTAGCTCTTTAAGTATAAAAATATGTACAGTTTTGTATCTTCTCTCTATTATATTTATTGTAAGTCTCGACACAAGGCAAAGTACATGAACATATGCGTTGTTTATTCATTCATGAAGAACTAGCCTAAACATATGGGCATTTTTTATTAACGAAGTATTTGGGGAGCTATCATTAAACCGAATAAATAAAACCGGTCAATTGCAAGTCGCGTACGAGAATTCCACATTTATTTGACTTAAAACTATGTATATTTTTGACAAATTCATTCTCTTGTAAAGCAAAATATATGTAACTGTAATTTACCGTTATTATTTGTAATGAATCATTTAATAACAGGAAAAAATAAAATTATGTTTGTAGAAAAAAGAGGCTATGAACACACGGTTTAATAAAGAACTCAGAGATTATTATAGCTCAAAAGCGTATAGTGTGTACTTATAATACAAAATGTTACATTAACTGTACTATTGCTCGCGTGAAGAGATGCTCGACAACGATTACCTGTCTATCTTTATCTTGACACCAAGTCCCTTGCGAGATTTTGCTATATAAAGAAGTGCCTGAGTTTGAAATTTAAATTGAAGTTAATATTAAAAGCAAGAACGTCTGTTTATTCCTGCAAACAAATATTTATCTCTAAGACCATTTTTTAGGGTTTTAAAGCTCCCTAGTTACTATTATCTTTTCTCTAACATTTGTTGAAAGAGTACACTTATTAAATATGACATACTTATTATTCCTATGGTACCTCAATATTTAATTTATGCAATGCTCTACTTTACTGATGCAATAACAAGTTTTTGTAATGTCAATTAAATTTCGCGCAAATTTATGGATCATAACAAATACAATTTCATCTGCACAATATGAACATTGTAGCCGCGATTATAGTCAGATACTTAAACGGAATAACTTAGCATTTTACACTTTGTTGCTTTGATACAACGTCTGTAATAAGATTATCACTGGAGTGTATACATTTTATACGCATTTTCACTTTATATTTTACGATGTCATTTTATTCTTGTACTAAAGTTTCAACCCTTACATAGTTTCACGCTGTGTTTATTATGTTTAAAATTATATATTAAACATTTGTACAGTGATTCATCCCAAATATATACAAAGATTCACAGGAAAAATATAGACGTGCCTTCGGTGTTATATGGTTATGTTTTTCGCGTGGAGCGTTGTACGCAAGTCGATATGTTGGTTTCTGTATAACCACTTAATATCCAGTGGGCAGATTTTAATCATTCATAAATCGTCGAATTTGTTGTGCAAGTTTAAGTGTAATATAATAGACGAATAGGTAAAAATGGCACTTTGTCGAAATGGAAAACATATTTTTGTATGGTCACACATATTTGGGTCATGAAATTTTTAATTTATATATCTAGTTCTAGAAGAGTTAGGGCGCACCAAAGCGATCGGGTTGGGAAAGTACTGCAGCCAACCACTGAACCACAGAAAACTGTATTCAAATAACAACTGGAGAGTTATTGTATTCCTGCGAGTAAGTGGGGTTATCAATATTCTCCTATGGTATTACTATGTTACAAACAGGGGTGGTTTACACATTAGCACTTCCTGTATTATATATAAGCTTTTATAGAAAGCGGTAGCCACTTTACATAAGGCGAGCTCTATGCTGGTATGCCTCCCGACGTTGTATAAAAAAAGTCTCTATTTTCATAGAAATATATGCGCTGTAGTGAGGCTTTGCTTAATGCAAACAGGTAGACAAATTAGTGTAATAATGAATTATTTTGGCTCATCTATCAATCATCCTGAAGTTCAAGTCAATAGTGATTAATGAATAGGGCCTTTATAAATCAGTATTATTGTTGCTTGAAAGGTGTTCATGATTGTCATACAAAATATGACTTCATTATTATGCTATAAAGTATAATTATATTTAAATATATACTTATAATGCAGTTGGGAGGTTGTTGCTTGAGCAGCAGCGACATGTGCATTAATTTAATCAATTTAAAATTTCCTATGACTTAAAATAGTAATTTACTACAATAAACAAAGATTGCTATTTTGTTATGCATGTGAAATATGCAGGGTACGTTCATGTAGTAAGTTGGTAGGATATTTCGTTATTACAAGATGTATTAGATAGATATTTGAATTTAAAATAAATATTTAATAAATGAGAGAAGATACATTGACAAGATACATTGTGATCATTATAAGAATGAAAATACCGCAATTAACAGTAGTTGAATCGCTATATCCTAATACTTATGCCGCCTTTATTTTATTCCTCACTCAACTTCCATCGTCGACGGTCTCCGATTACTCGGGACTGTTCGCACCTGTGCCGACATCCTGCTACAGCAGTCTGAATATTTCGCACATATAACAGAATACTGGGATAATTCTATTACTTTGCTTCAGCTATCTCGGAAAATTCAGCTATTGCGGGTTTATTCTCCTCCATAATTTAACTAGAGGCTTTGATTTACACTATCCTTTTGATATTCTATTCTAGGGCCTTTGCTCATCACTTAGTACTTTTGTATTTAACTTTTTCTTCGAAAAAGTTGAGTTATTAACTATTTTATTTAAGATTACGTATAATGTTGAGAGTTGAGTTGACGTTTGAGTTGAGCTACGATCGTCGAAGAGATTCGACGGAGAACTAACTTTCTCGACTCTCAGAATCGGCAAACTGAATTGGCAGAGTGGGCTGGCCACATCTGCCGAGGCTGATAGGGTAGGACAGTGCTGGAGTAGAGGTCGCGCATGCCACGACCGGTGTGTTGCCCCCCACTCGCTCTGGATGGACCGATGACATCAAAAAAGCGGCCGGAAGCGACTGGATGCGGAAAGCGGAGGATCGCATGTGATGGAAGGCGTTGCCTATATCCAACAGTGGGTAGATACAGGCTGATGATGAAGATGATAAAGCTGAGATATCCGATATTAACTAAATTGTTATTAATCTCGCAACATTATTATAAAATTAGGAACTCAGTGGCATCTTCGCGCGAATAATTGTAATCGGACTCGCAGGTTAAGGAGAGACTACCATAGATTATCTATGGAGGTTTTTATTTATTTCGAGCATTTCCGTGTTCGGTGTGTAGCTTAAGCCATTGGTCGCAGCTGTAGATATGTAGTACGATAGATGACAGTCGTTAGCGAACTTCTGGCGGCTTGAAAACATTGACAATCACTAAATCAACATTTGAAGAGCGTGACGGAGTATTTGAATCCCTTCAGTTGAAGGGAGACCCGTAACTCTGCATCGGGACGTGTAAGATTTGGTGTAGTGTTATTATGTCATATGATATATGGACAAATGTTAAGTACCTAACTTTCACTAAAATAAAGAATATCAAATATATTATTTCATTGCTAAGAAGCTATGAAGAATATCAGCATCCAATTATGAAGAGTCTACTTAGCTTAATAAGTCAGTAATTTCGATTCTGAAATTAATTGGCTCTAAGTTTGGGGTGCACTTAAAATAATTGCTTCCTCTTTTGCCACTGTTTTGTTTAATTAATACCATTCGGAAGTCAGAACAAAGGCCTTTTTAAGACTCTCGTCGGTGGTCATTGCATTAAAATTATGTGATCTTATTCAAATTAGTTATTCATACGGCAATGTTATTTAGGTACTGCACATATTATTTATTTGCTATTTGTATAACACTGTGTTAGTATTATTAACTAGTACAACTCATCCCACTGCAGGGATCCGGGTCTCCTTTCAGTCGAAGAGTTTAGAACATACTCCAACCACGTGGCTTAACTACGGATTGGCGAAGGTCAGTGTCTCCTAGCTGCAGGAAGGACACTGATTTAGCTACGGTTTTGCGACGTTGCTTAACCTGCGTATTCGGTTAGAATGGCATGCGCAACGATGCCATCAAGGTCTCAGTGTTGAACGTATTATCTATTATCTAGTGAAATCACTGGCTTCTGCCAATCTGTAATTAAGCAGTGTAGTGGAGTATACTCAAAACCCATTTGATTGAAGGTGCGGTTTAGCTCAGTCTCTAAAACTGACTTTTGCAAAGAAATATGCGTGATTTTGTTCTGTTTATTTACTATACACCTTTACCAAAGTAACATGGGTTGTTTTTTTTTTTTTTTGACAAAGGTTTCATGGACCAAGCTACGAAACGAAAATCCTGTATATATTAAACGTTTCAAAATATCGTTTTCTTCGTACAACATCAGGAGGCATTCAAGGATACGGCCCACCTCATGTAATATTTTCCGTATGGTTTCCGTAGTATATGAACGCTTTCAATACAGAACGATCGCTCGCATGTTGCCGCCTCTGCTGCTGACACAGTAACTCCTTAAGAGCTTACTAGTAACTTAATTCCCCCGCATTATATATGCCTCCCGACGTATGAAGTAAATGCACTTTTAGCAAAATGTTTTGTTAAGAAAGAACAGGGATAAAATTTTAGTGACTGGACATATTAGGGGTTAAACTATGAAATTGCCAATTTGTACTGAAAAAATAAAATTTGTTTTTTTCTTAGATGTAATTTATTTATTTAATCAAAATATTTACCCTCATTATCTATACATTGCTGCCATCTAATCGGAAATTTATTTATGCCTTTGCGATAGAACTCTGGGGACCTGAAAACTGTGTGAAAGCATATTGTACTGCCTCCTGGGAAGAAAAGTTTTTACCACGTTGAAAATTGTCCAATTCACGAAAAAAATTGTAGTCAGGTGGAGCAAGGTCTGGCGAGTACGAAGGATGACGTATATTTCTAACTGCAGCTCCTGTAGAGTTACAACGATTTCTCGTGCAGTGTGAGGTCTTGCGTTATCATGGAAGAATAATGATGAAGATCGATTCAAGAGTCGGGGCTGTTTCACTATCAGTTTCGCCATCATTGTTCGTAGTTCGGCACAGTAAACATCTGCTGTTATTGTTTGACCAGACCTGAGAACGCTATAATGGATAACGCTATGAAGAGACCACCAAACAGTTACTATTACCTTTTTATTGGTAAGCTTTGCTTTAGGGCACTGTTGCAGCGTTTGACCTGGGGTCAGTCATTGCATTTTTCGCTTACGGTTATCGTAAAGAATCCACTTTTCGCCAGACGTCACAATTCAATACAATATTCCTTCAGTTCTATACTGATTCACCGAGGCAACACAAGTTTCAACACGCGTTTCTTTCTGCAGGTCAGTCAAATTGTGAGGCACCCATTTTTCTTATTTTTTATCTTATTGATTTGATGCAAATGAGTCAATATTATTGGTAAGGTAAACCATGCCACTAATTCCTGGGTAGTTTGACTCGGATCAGCTTCCACTATCTCCTTCAATTCATTGTTATTCACCTGTGTGGGCGATCTTCCACGTGGTTCGTTCGTTAAGTCGTAGTTTCCATTACGAAAGCGTTTAAACGAAAAACACACGGTCCGCGCATTAGCAGTCTCCTCCCACGCGCCGTTGTCCTGGTGGTGTTCGCCGATAGACTTGAATGCCCAAGATTCAGCATTGTTGTGATAGACACGTCCTACGGTACAGCACGGGGAGCCTAATGTACTCGTATTTTATATTCTATTTTGTTTTGGTTTAATTTAATGTGTGCATGTGATTTTCTATGGATACTGACTGATAACCTGAAAGAAATAAAGTTCAATTTATTTATTTTAATTTATTTATTTATTTTAATAATTAGACTTAGACTTAGAGAATTATTGTGTATGTAAGTTCTCTATAGATCCAAAACAATGGCATCGATTTTTATGAAATGTTCGGTAGCGGTAGTTTGGTAGCGATCGAATTATCCGTGCGAAGTTGATGCGGGTTGTTAGCATAAGTAAGTAAAAAATAAACTACATTATGTATCGCGTTCAGTATTTGTTATTTTAGTACAGTACCTATATGGAGCATGATATACAGAAATACCAAATTCCTACTACTAGTTTAGTTTTTGAGATGGATCCTATAGCAAAAATGGCCTATAAATGACAACTATGACGGCCCCATGTATTTTATTATTGATGATGAATGAAGAATAAAAAAACACGTTTGTACTCTATTTAATAAGCTCTAAACAAGGAACGCTTATAATGACTTAAGTATGCCTTTGCACTACTACTATATCTACATCTTCCCGTCAAATCTTTTGCGGGATATGCAGAGAGAACCGAGCACCACCGTATGAAATTTGTTGATATTAGATAGGAGTTATAGTTTTTTTTATACAACGTCGGGACGCATTCAAGCATACGGTCCACCTGATGAAAAGTGATTAACGTAGCCTATTAACGCTGGTGATACATTAAGTAACATTCGCGTGGTGCTATCTCTGCTGCTACCACAGCACAGACTGCTGTCACTCTAGTCGAACACGTAAGTTAACCAACATCGACCGCATATTTTCTACGGATTGGTTTATCTATTTTTATGCCCGTCGGTACCGGCTATTGCTGATAGTTGACAGCCGTTAAGACAAAGCATAAGTTACGTTACGAACTCATTGCAATACGTAATTAAGCATTGTGATAGGCTCTAAAGACGTTCAGTTGAAGTTATACTAGAGAGTGCTCCATCCAGTATAGGTTTAAGTACAGTTTGATGTAGCGGTGGATATGTATATCAAAATTGAGCGCCTTCCTTATTCCTCTGTGAGCCCTAGAAACGGTAACAAAGAGCGAAGTTAATCCTTCGCTTTATCTGCACTTAAGCTGACTGTATCATAAAAACGGGTTTAACAGTTTTGCCACCGAACTTTGTTATTGGCGGAGGAGTTAACTAACGGATTATGTGCAATAAGAATAGTAGAGTTTTACAAATTTTAAATAAAGCTTTCATTATCATGATAATTATTTATTTACACGATTGCAATAATATGTTTTTACAGACCGTAGGGTGACATACATGCATACGGCCTACCTGATATAAAGTAGTTAAAGTGGTGGTACAATTTGAACGCCTGGTATATAGGAAGTTTGTGTAAATTCTCTGTGAAAATTTCAATTTGTATCGTGATTCAAAAGATACAGAACTATGATTGACAGACAGACTTAAGATTAACCGCGTAGACACCACCAGCCTCTGTAATAGGGTTCGTATGTCACCTTTTGGGTACAGAATCATAAAAATATATAAATTAATTTTGTAAAATTCAGTTACATTGCTATTTTATCATTTTGCACCATTTATTTTATAGCTGTCCATTACATTAAATTTTGAAAATGACATTTCACTTTTGTTGAATCCGATATTAATAAGTTTTGAGTTCTCTTTTTCACTCGCTTTTTCTATCATTCGTTCATCGATTATGTATGAGCTCAATAATGGTATTGTAAGACCGACCAAATGCGAATCGAGCTTTCGTTTTGAGGGTTCCGTAATTAAAAAATGTACGTAAACTTCTTTTTTTTATACAACGTCGGCAGTATACAAGCATACGGGCTAACTGATGTAAAGCGGTTCCCGTAGTCTTTGAACGATTGTAATATAGTAAGTATCACTGGCGCCATGTCTCATCTGCTGCTAAAACAGCAACTCCTTAGGAGCTTACTGGTATCCTCACTCACACGCAGGCACATAACAACCATCTAGAGAGTTGTTATTTGGCTGCTGTTTTCTGTGAGGTGGAGGTACTTCCTCAGACTGGCTGCTTTGATGCACCCTACCTCTCTTAATACATTCAGACCAAGAGAAACAGACATGTTCTTGCACACAAAATGTTTGTCTTGTGTGGGAATCGAACACACGAACGTTGGTGTCAAAGTCGCGTCATTCACGACTGCACCACCGAGCTCGTCAGTCGAATTCTTTTAACGTTTACACATTTTTATTGCCACAAAAATGAAGTGTCATGTTTTTACAGTTCATGTTTGTATGTTTGTGAGTTCCTTTACTCACCATGATTACTAAATGCCTTAACCTATTCAGATGTATGAGGTATCGCTGGAATTGGTTATGTCATGTCATTGTAATAATAACATGGCAGATTATGTAATTAATTTTGTGCAGACTGTAAATAATAATATTTTCTTAACCTATCGAGTGGGCTATAGAAATAAAATAAAGGCATTTCCAAATATGGTTTCAAAAATATGTGTAAGTTATATGTTCAAAGCTAATTTTCAAATAAAAACAATATATTTTTCTATATCCGCTACGCTAACTCCGTTACGGGGTAGGGTAGGGAACTAAGCATTACATCCTTATCCTTAAAAATAATATAACAGACAGTACATAAACATCGTAGATAAAAATATTGATTTTTTTACAGATTTTGAATTTAAAAATGCAGAACAAATTTAGGAGAGAGCAACAGTTAACTTATTAAACACTTTTTAAAAATACCTAATAGTCAATACATATTACATTAAAAAATGTATACAACGTGCTCATGAAGCTATTTGATATGATACACCATACGACCTACAACCAAAGCATTAATTCTAAGTTCACTTATGATCCTCCTTCAAAAAATATTGATGCATGAGGCTAACACATTAGTGTTAACTCAGGCATCAATATTTTTATTCTCATCATCATCATCACACACATCAAATCATCAAATTCCTGTATCATACTTCTATAATTAGAAGTATGATACAGGAACTTGATGATTAATCATTTTTTTGAGAAATGCCGGCAAAGTAGACTGATAAAGCCGTGATAGATTTCATAAGGATTTCTTTTTCCTTTTGATACGGGACTCGAAAAATAAGAAATAGATTACGCTTCTTGATAAATACGAGTATGAGCAAACTTGTTAATAACATACATTTATTTGCTTTTAAAAAGTAAATTTGATACTTTGATACAAAATTATAACAATTAATTACAGTCATATTTTTTGTTTCACTACGTTTGTGTAACTAATAACCTTTATATATATATTATATTACATGTAATTATGAATCTTTTTAGTTTTAGGATTTTATATCTTTTATTAATTTATTTTAAGGTAGTGTGCCGTTTATTGTCTAAACCTAGTACATTGATTTGTGAAGATACGGTAAAATATTTTTCTTTTATTATTACCTTTATATATACAATATTAATTATTTATGTTTTATTTTGGGTGTATCCTCAGAAAATAAAACACACGTATTTTTATTCGCAAGTTGAGATAACTTTAATGTCTCGTTATTTCTATTACTTCACTAGCTTATTCTTTATTATTTAATATTATTCGCACTACTTGCTACCCTTTTAATGCAAGCAATGAATAACTGATAGCTTGGTCCTTGTCTCTAGTTTCAAAAGCTATGAGAATTGTTGACGATTCTTCCATACAAATATTAGGTAGGTATTAAGCCCTTAAGTTTGAGGAGGGACATTGCCGCACTGTGGGTTGGCTCTACAGTTTTTATAACTTGTTGTGTGCAGAGGAGGTTTTTGATATGATCCTTACATACACTCGCGTAGGATATGGATAGGCGTATTATTCCTTACACACAATGAAAACAAAAGGTCACGTATTGTGCAGTGAAATTTCCTTACGAACACTGACATTGTGGAATGAACTCTTAAGTGTAACCTTTTAGGAAAAACTCGACAGAGGCTTTCCTAAGAGCATGAGGTTCTTCACGTAAGGCGGGTGATTTTACCCGCAATGCGCAAATGATAACGGTGATACTGCAAATATCCATCACCTATAGTAACTGTCTACGAACAGGCAGGTCATAAAAAAGGCAAAAACGAAAAGATAAAAAATCTTTATTTGCTATTGTAGCGGGCAGGAGACACGTCTTAATTTTTTTTAACATATCTAATTATATGTTATTCAATTCTCTTATGTTACTATTTTTCTTTTTAATCTGCTAGCTAGCTAGATAACCGTAGTCAAAGAAACAGAAAATTGCCAAAAGAAACTTGCCTTAAAGCTGTTTACTATCCGGCATAGTAGAAATAATGTCAGATCTATTAAAATAAACATTAATTCAATGTGTACGAAGTCACAGGTAACTTCTAGTAAATGTGTACACTCTAAAGAGAACGTCTTCCTTTTAGAAGTCGGCTTAAAATAAAACTACTAAAGTAATGTATAATAGCGAAATAATATTCCGACATTCATTTTGTAACTTTCATTTGCACTGCAAGTTAAATTAAAATAATAAAAATGAAGCCACTCATTCAACTGTCATCTGCGACAGAAATCAGTTTCGTACAATAGAAATATTTGCGATGTCTTCCGCGCATTCTTTTCATGGGAGACATTTTTTCTCTATTCACGCAACACGGCAAGGAATGCAAACAGATCCATTGTTATTGCGAATATTATTCCTAACAAAACACTCTTTTTTATCATAAATGATCATAAATGCCTTCTCATTTATAAAATGCTTATACTAACTTCAACCGTTATTTGTAACACGAAGAAAATATATATATATTTACTTTTCCCCTACTTTTGAATTGTCGTATCGATTTGAAAGTTATAATAACATAGTAATATAGATCCTGTATAATGATGTAGTTTTGTAGATGGAATGTATATTTCTTAAATGTTTATTATTAACTCATTGTACTCGTATATTGAAAACAGCTTACTTCTTACGTTCTAATTTTCTGGCTAGTATGTCAGTTTGAAGCTTGTGAACTCGCACGCTTTTCGTTTAAAAATTGCTTTATAAATACACTCATAATACAATTTTCCTCGTGTAATATATAGTAAGTCTCGTGTAGTAATCGTTAGTAGTCTTGGGTTTCATATACAAATGTTGTCATTGCGATGCTATTCATCTCGACGTAACCAAACCTGCTAAGGCTATTACAGAGTTATCCGTCTGTGCTCCTTTCTAGCACTGCTTTGACCATGGATGTATATCGTTGATACTAGAATGGATTATATTTTTAATCGACAATATCTAGCAGTCTTGACAACAAAATGGTGAGCCCGTGAAAATGAAATTCTTCAATTTCGAAATAACGAAACCTGTTCTACGCAGAGTATTATTCCTTTCTGATCTCAAATTGACTGATCTGATCGATGTGTTCTACTGCACTTGCATTTTAAGCACAAAATTAACACACGTGCTGAACGTTTTCTGTTTCGCCTTCACGCTCATACTCAGTTAGATCTATTTATAGAAATAATTCAATAGTTTAGTTCACTTTGAAACTCTTTCAAGTATATTTGCGACATGCATTTTTAAATAGGTATTTACTAAGCAACCATATTAAAAATTTAGTTAGCCATTAGCAATTTGTGTGCAGGAATATTTTCCTGGATAATGTGTGAGTTATTTTGCTGCATACATACGAGCAACTTCGATAATGGTGGTTTACTCTGTAGTTTTGCAGTTTCATGCATCGTTTCATTTCCTTTCAAGTCGCTTATTGCATGTTATTTGAAGGTCAGATGATACAGCAACAGTGTTATACGACGTATATGATTGTTTTTTGGTTATTTTGGTATATTAGGTTACTTTTAAGGAAGTATTTTTAAATAGGTTATTAAAAGAGTAAGAAATGTAGCAATCATACGTTAGTTAGAGATTCCTTTGAAAGTATCTATTTATGGTATTCTTGCTTCATCTGAGGTCAGTATATAGGTACCAATGTAACAGTTCACGATAGGCGTATTAACATAAGAACCTTCCAGGGAGTTGTCAGTCCTTAAAGAAAACCGCAACCAGATGCTGCGGTTTTCCTTGCGAAGGAACTACTTCCGAAGACGGACTACTTTGATGCACCCTACCTCTCTTAAATAGTTTAATAGCTGCATCATACATTAGTTTTAATATAAATTGTTAAGTATTCTTATTGTTCTGTAAATAGCACTAATCTGCTTTTCTCAATTTAATTGTACAAATACGGAAAAGCACAGGTATCTGGATAAGTACAGTACGTAATACAGGTCTAAGTATCACGGTAGTAAAGAAGATTGCATATACGGAACGTATTAGCCTACATCCATCTGTGGGTGGCTAAATACTGATAGCAGGTAAGATAAATAGTAAGTAAGGTTGTGAGAAGGTAAAAGTTGATAATGATGGTGAATGAAACGTGAGCGCACTAATGACCACAGGAAAAAAAACACATATATACATACATATCATCACGCCTGTCTTCCATTGGGGTAGGCAAAGACTATAGAACGCCAGGTGCATCGATCCAAACATACCGCTCTCGCTTCTTCCACACTCATTAACCTCTTCATGCATGCTCTTCGGTTTTGGGTACTTTTGATTTGGCCCTTTTTCAACACGTCACCAATTGTTGATCGATATGTGTACGTCTAGGGCGGCCCCTCCCGACATCACCATTCACTCTTGCTTGATACACTTCTTTCGTAACTCTTTTGTCATTCATTCTTTCTAAATGACCTAACCATCTCAGCATACCATTTTCAATTTTTGTCACTACATCAACTTTCATTCCACAAAAAAAAACACAAGATTAGTAATATAAGCAATGATGTTACTAACGATTAAATCAATCGTATTTTCAAAGCAAAATCAATAGACTAAAGTTAAGACAAAATATCATAGAATCCCGATCGGTGATAAAACTTAGTTCGTGAATACAAAGGCGTGATTTATGCAAAGTATTGCACCGCGTATTTTTATTAGATACCGTGTATAGTTCGACATATTGGTAGCGTCGGTCTAGCTGAATTCGTTTATACGAGACCCGTATTGATAGCCGTGATTTATACGGGCTTTGGATGCGGGAGAAATATAGTTTATATTTTATTGTGATAACTTGGGTTGGAGAATGTGACTGAATATATTTATGTAAATAAACACGATTCTTACAAACTCATGGGGCATGGACTAATATTTCACAATACAATACTTGATGTTGACTGTGAGTTCATTCGTGAGTAGCCCGGTATTCTATAGGTATGTGAAAATATTAAATCTTAGTGAATACCACGCCCTAAAAATACGTGCAGATTTTATGTTCCCGAAACGAACGTCTGAATTTTGCGCTGAAATGTGAGCCGATAAATCAGTTTTATTTCACTTATATACACCGATTTATAGTATTTATTGACGTTGTTATATTTAAGTATGCACAACCCGGTTCTAATACCGACACTTACACAGGGATGTGAAAGTTGGGTATGGCAGAGATAACATAAAAGAAGACAGTTGAGGTGCAAGCGTCGCGCAAAATCTGCGGCGTAATGCCTGCTGACCACGTTGAAGTGCCAATAATACTGCGACTTCTATTCTCAATGAGATAATTAGTTACGTACTTTTAATCGTACTTTTCTGCGGTATAATTTCTTTATTCTAAATGGTAAGAAGTGCAGATCAGTCACACAGCTCATGCATACAGTTTCATTTACGTGTAGATTCGCGGGGAGCACATATTCTTTTATGGATCTAAGATACCACAATACAAAACCTCACTATGACTAGAGTCTTTTCGTAGAAAAATAATATAGATTTTTGTAAAGATGGAAATAAGTCCTTTAAAATAGTATAAGAATGATATTCTTGATATCGATTAAGCTCAATCACGTAGCAACTTTAATAAATTGCTGCTAGAAATTATATTACTGAAAAGATTTTGCGATATAATAATAAAATACAGTTGCTTGCGGCCCGCACAACCCGGACACTGCGTAGCGAATTCGAAAAAGCTATTTTTGCGTTTATGGCCTCGTGATTGAGCAGGCTATTTATCATAAGACCCTTGAGAGTAGAACAACAAGAAACCGCGGGGCACAACTAGTTTATAATAAAATACGACCCTTGAGTGTAGAACAATAAGCAAATGATGTGTGAAATCCGCGGTTTCATACACCATTTCAGCTTCATACACCAGCACAGCTAGTTATTAATAACATACGTGGTGTAAAAAGTAGTCAATGAAAATATTAAAGAATGTCTCCAGAGAGGATACAAGTGGATATAGAAAGAATAGAAAACTGTACATACTTTTGTAAGTAAAGATTAATCAGTTGCCTTTGAAAATTTAATGTTTAATTCTGCACTCCATATTATTTTATTAAAGTTGCTTGAATTCAAGTTTCTAATTAGGTAGGAAAAGCGGTCAAGTCAGCCGAGGCAACTACGCTACTTACAGGAAAAAAATAAATAGAATCTCAACGGGAAGGGTACTCTAAACTTTTTCATTTCAACTTAGCACCCAGTAAAGTTTACGAGGTAATAAAATAAGTTTCAGATACGTACGTTATTCGTCCGTATTACACTACATCAAAGAGTTAAACATCGTAGTCTTTTAACTTAAATGTTTAAACGTTTTGTCTCTTCAGTGGTTCTTTTTGCTTTCTTTTTTACTATGTTTAGTAGGTGATGTTAAAAGTGCGTGCATATTAAATTTAGGCGACTGAATATTCAACCAATCAAACGTTAGTTCTTCAATTCTTGAATTCAACCCTTCATTATAAATTTATTAACGAATACTTCAAAATAAGAGTTTCCTTTTCACTTTTAATTCAAATTTTCATTTCTACAAGAAATTCTTACTACAGTAAAATGTTCTATTTCACTTCGGAATTCTAACGAAAAGAATTCTAGTACATCTAAGAGGGAAAAGCACTTCAAAATTGTTATCTGAGAAACGAGGGTTTGGTAAGACAGTGTGAAGCTATTTTCGAAGTTTTGTTCGACCTAGAGCTGAAACACAGTTTAAAGATTTCAACATTTTAAAATTGAATTTAAATTTTTAACAAGCTTTTAAAGGATAGAAGCTTTTAAACTATTGTTATATAAAATCTGAGAATACAGATTTTATGTGAGTTTTTCAATTCTACCAACACTTCTAAGTGACATAGGATTATATGTACTTTTGGGGTAATATTGAACCCAAATAAGATAAATAGCAAAATATCGAGATTCAACATAATTTTTTAACATAATTTTTATGTACATTTACACCAATTCCCTTGCGAGGTAACATAGCGCCACATGACTCGGTCCCTACATACATTATTCACTTCTTTAATATTTATAGCTCTTTTCATACACGCTCGCAAGTATTTGAGAGTCGTGATAGGTATACTTTCTTTTAAAATACTTACGTCACATAGGTTGGTATAGTCTGGGTTGTAATTAGAATGGCATGTGGTAGCATTAAACCCTAATAATAATCAGAATTTACATAACTTTTATAACATACTCGTAATTCTTTCTGCATCTGTACACCAATTCCCTCACGGGGCTTGACAGAGAGATCGCATCGCCACATGACTCGGTCCCTACATACATCACTTGCTTATTTAATATTCATAGCCCTTTTCATGCACGCTCGCGGTTTTTTGAGGCTCCTGATAATATCTTCTGATAAAACACTACCAGTATGGCAGTGACGGGTGAGTTTTAGCCTTCCCAGTCGCTTACATCGTTCAATCCATTTTGGCATTGTAAACCTTTTGCGTCATTCCTTCATCTCGCATTATTTATATACGACTGATTCAATAGGGCGTATATCTTCTTATTTTAATATATTCTCTTTCAGACATACTTTCTTTCTAAGATTGCGAAAGCAGTTTACAGTGGTTACCGCACTATACCTGTACAGCGCTGTTATTGTTTACTTTTGTACTGCTTTCATTTTAAATTTACTTCAAAAGGATGGCAGAGGCTCTTTTAATTTAAAAGTTATTGCTAGTTTTTCGATGACATATTTTTTTATATACAACATCGGGAGAGGCAGACAAGCATACGGCCGATCTGATGTAAAGTGGTTACGATAGTATATGAACGCTTGCAACACAGGAGGTATCGCTTGCACGTTACCACCACTGCAACTAATGCAGCGACTCCTCAGGAGCTTACTAGTAACTAACTAACCTCACTAGATTGCAGAAATACAATAATTTTTGCTTAACCGCTGTAATCCGTTGAGAATGACCGTAATCGACGGCTTAACGTGCTCATAGGCATTCGTAGACAGGCTGTAGTTGACGCTGCTTGACTGGTGCGTCATAGGGCTCCTCATACTTTAAACAAGCAATTCTTATACATATAAATATATTTCGCGTGTCTCTGAAGCAGCTCGTTTCTTTCTACTTTGTAATTTTTGATCAAATTTTCTATTCAGATATGTTTGAGTTAATTGGTATACGTTTATACGCAACAAGAAACTCGATCGCCCTGGTATCAGCTGATATGATAATGAGAAACAGTTGAAATTGCGTTTCTTAGGCTCCCACATTTATCAGTACTGTTTGGTTCAAACAGATCGACATAATAAAATCATCTAAAAACCATTCCAATGTGATTGCGAATTAGAATTTTACACAAATTGTTTCCATGATGTGTATTGGAATGTAAATTTGGAAGGCTTGCCGGGTAACCGTTTGGGCTACGTAAATATGATCCAGGTAGCTGTCTAAGTTACAAGTCCGCAGGTACTCACTGCGGCCCATATTTATTTAGGTCCTGGATAAACTCGGATTTAAAAAAGGTCTGGACGTTTACCTTTAACCCCTTTTACATAAAAAGTAGGTGTACATGTGAAGTAAAATGTGTTGGTAATGAGCTTTAGCGGATTAAGGACTTGAATTTACAGAGATTTAATTTTTTTGAGTTAACAAGTGGATTATTATAAATTGAAATACGAGACTGCTGAGGGAGACGAAAATAGTACATTGGTGTCTATGCCGAAGCAATACAATTGACGGCCTTGCAACATTGGTAGGACGTGGCGAAGTCCGAAGCGAATGTAACTTTTTTATAAAGAGGTAGTTTGTTGTTTTTCAGAAGAGACTTGTGTAACTCTTTTCTCTCCTTTGCGGAGAAAAACAAACTGGTAGCTACGACCCGCAGCTATGTCTGATAATGATTGATTGAAAAATATTATTTATTTATGTATTGTTTATACGTTTAAAATACATATAATATTAGTGAGCAATTTATTATTTAATATTTCATAGAAAATGTTAAACTGTCTGTGACGATTATGGGTCGCTGGCGTCTTCAGGAATATCTGGAAATAAACAAAACATTATGTAAAATATTTCTGGTAGCTCAGTCGGAAGAGAGCTCTCCGGTAGTCGAGTGAGTCGGTAGTGAGTTTGAGTTTAAATTTGTGAAGAGGTTTTGCCTCCCTCTTCATGTTCTATCGCATATATAACGGGTCGTGTTCTGAAGAGCTGTTCGACATTATGCCAACAGCCTCGCTTTACAATCGCACAGCTCGCCGACGGCTGGGAATTCATCCTAATACACTGGAATCAATCAAGTCACGTACTGTGCGGTTCCAGAGAACTTTTCTACCGGGAACTATTAAGTTGTGGAATGAGATCCCTGCCGAGGTTTTCCCAAGGGACTTCAGTATGGGATTCTTCAAGAAAGGTGTGAAGAGTTTCTTACAGGGTCGGCAACTCAAGAGTGACACCCCTGGTGTTGCAAATGTCCATAGGCTGCGGTAACTCAGGCCGTATGCTTGTTCTCCACTTTAGTGGTATAAAAAAAGTCGAGGAATCGTGGGTGTAGTGAAGGTATTTTTAGGTGTTAGTACCAAAAAAGTAAAGAAACAAAGGCCTGTCAGATCTCTCTGTTTGCCACAGACGTCATTACCTTCTGCTTATCTCCAAAGTTCGTACTGCGAAATGTCTGAAGTAGTACTAATTTATAAAGGCTCATGTTAATGCTACAGGAAAAAATATAATAATGTTTATAAACAACACGGCTTTTAAGAAATCACCAAAAATATTCCTTATGAAACATACGTGACAAAAGCAAAGTAATTTTGACGAGCGCTGTGGCGCAGCGGTTAATAATGCGGCTTTGACACCAACACTCATGGGTTCTATTCCCACACAGTACAAATATTTGTTTTCATGAACATGTCTTTTGTCTTGGTCTGGATGTTTTTAAGAGAGGTAGGGCGTATCAAAGCAGCCCATCTGGGGAATTACCTCCACCACTCAGAAAACCGTAGCCAAATATCAACTCTCTAGAGGGTTGTTGTATTTCTGCGTGTGAGTGAGGTCACCTGTAATTTGCCGTATGCATGTATGGCTTGCGACGTTGCATAAAAAAAAAACTCTAATCTACCTAGCACTTGAGGTTCAAGTTGGGGTTGGGTATAGCTACAGTTAAGGGTTAGATTTGAGGCAAATCTAGGTTCAGTTTGTGTTGAAGATACGTCAGGTTTACGTCAAATTTATATCGGGTAAAGAATTGTAAAGATAAAAAAGAAAACGGACTAACGTTACAAAATGAATAAGCCGCACCATAATAAACTGTGAACAAACGTTGACTTGTTTAGTGTTATTACGTATTTTAATTGAATATATTAATATTATTGAATATATTGATATTATTTGATTCAGTAATTAACTTTAAAAAGAACTTATGTATTTTTTATTATTGATGTACGACGACTGTGTGGAAAATTAATTAAGGAATTTGAATGCGGAATTTTGAGAAAGGAAAGAATATTGTTTAATTTACCAAGGGATCTGATTTCATTGACTTTACGTATTTAAATTTCTCTCAATCAATTAGAAACAATTTGTATTTTATGCGGTACATTTACAAGTACCTACCGTATTTATAATGACTTCAATATACATTAAATAATTATTTGGCATGCTTTTCCGCAAATGATTATTCTAATTATGCATATTAGTCCTTCAATTAAGACGGGTATTTGTTCAGGCAGTGAACAAACTTGGGATAATGAACTCCTGCATAACTAAGT
The DNA here is from genome assembly GCA_947507595.1 of Pyralis farinalis. NCBI lineage: Eukaryota > Metazoa > Arthropoda > Insecta > Lepidoptera > Pyralidae > Pyralis > Pyralis farinalis. The sequence continues at coordinate 23,398,619 of OX382274.1, forward strand.
TGATTTCTATGTAGATTTTGTTGTACAGTGTTTTGGCGAATACATAAAAATATTTTCATTTCTCTTAATTCTTATCTCTGTCTAAATCAAAAGAATAAAATCGTAAGTTGCTTCATATCCGCTTACTCCCACGTTACTTTAAAAAGAAAGTATCGAAGGTATTTAACTAAGGATTACATTTATTTATTTATATATTTGAATAATGATAGGAGAAAGTTAGTATGGAAAAAAAATGTTTTTTGTTTGACTTGAGTTTGGTGCGCTAAATACGTAAAGATAATAATAAACATACGAGTATAATAATTACTAATAAATAATACATGTATGATTGTATGTATGTGTTCACGCTAGGTCTATTGCGGGGCAGGCAGAGAGAACCGAGCGCCATAAGACGCGGTCCTTACACACTTCACTGGCTTCTCTAACATTCATTGCTTTTTTCATGCACACTCGCCGGTTTCTCGGGCTCCTAACATCAGCTTCTAATAAAACAGAGATAAGTCCGCCTTTGTACATGCTAAAGATTTGTAACTATATATGTTAAGTATATTTGTACAATAAAGAGATTACAACAACAACAACAACAAAACACCACCAATTCGGTCATGGTAGGTTAATCTTGGTCTTCCTCGGCTCCTACTATCACTTTCGCATTGTATAGGTATCTGTTTTGGCATTCTTTCTACATGTCCGAACCAATGGAAGATACGTCAAGATGAATTAATATAAGTACCAAATAAATAAAGATATTATTAGCGTTTACGAACACTAAACTTCGTGATTTAATGACACTTTCCTGAACTCACTCGCAGAAATACAACTAAATGGCAGGGTATTGTTATCAGCCTACATGTTACCTGAAAGCCATAGCTTAAAGTATTACATATTATTATTTCGAACTTTAAGTCTACATATCGATGTCTAACTTTAATGTCACATTATTTTCTTACTATCTTACAATTTCCGTTTACATTCAATTCTCTTCGGGGTAAATACTACCAAATCTTCATCTCTATCTCTCCATCTTATCTACAAATTTCATGTTTGTAGACTATGGTTGTAGTCACGAGGAAGTGTATATTCGCTTTTATATTACCCAATTCGCTCTGAATGAAAATGAAACGATATGAATTCCGGTAGTTCCTAATATATAATTCCTAATAATATTAACGCTCATTGTAGTTTCTGATATAAACGTTTCTGATATTAAATATTTATCTTTATAATATTACTGTGGATTATATTAATTACAAGTCAAAATGTAAATGCGTAATTTTGATTACTTAAAATTTTTAACTTGCTATTTTAAGACTAGTTTCTCTTTTAGCTATATCTTCATGCTAAATCCTTTGCGGGATCGGTAAGAGAGAGTAAGAGAGAATGTAGAAATTTCATTTTTTTGTATTATACATTTCAAAGCAACCTGAGTTAATATACATATTTTATGTGTGTGTGTCTGAGTGTGTGTACATATGTGAATTTTTATTCACTAGATTTTTATGGTGTCTGTAGTTTAATGTAACTTAGTGCTGATTCAATTTTCAGCTTGATCGGATCAGTTTAATATTTATATTATTAAAAAATCGTAGGACTTTATCTTCAAGAGCAGCAAGTGTAACAAGAAATTTCCTTTAATATCGATACAAAAAAAAAATAGGAATAAATATCTTATTTAAAACAATTTAAGATATTTATTTGCATAATAAAGTTTTTTATTTGTTTATTTATAAAGTAGATCTATTTCTGATTTCTCAAACTAACAAAAACTATAAGTGTAACTAGTAAATGGTATAAGACATGTCTCGTCTAATGGAGTATGTACATATTACAACATAATAAACTTTTACCACAAAATGCGAAAATTACGTAGATACATGTTTAGCCTAAATTTTAAAAGATGGAGTCCAATTAAATCTAGTTTTAAATTCAGCTAGCGTTACACTGCAAAACCCTGAGAAGTAGCTAATGCAAAAAAGTATTAACTGGCTTAAATCCGCGGGTAGAAGAGAATTTTATTAGCATTCTGCCTTAAAATTAAGGTAAACAGTTTTAACTCTGACGCAGTGTTAACAATAGCATTTTATTTCAACTTTTTGTTATTTTACGTACACTTTTTCTAATTAATAATAGTTATCGTGAGATATGTTGAGAGATATTATTCTTGGACATTGAATTTTATGCAGGAGTTACGTGCAGTAATTTGTTATATCACTAATATAATATCTTTTAATTTTTTAGAAAATCTCGTTATCTCTATTTTTAATTTTTCGTCGGATATAATTCATCACCTACTACTGGACCGTAGATATATTCTCATTGAATGCTTATTTGTAGGTCACTTAGTTGCTAGGAGAACGGATGCATAGGAAATAAATAAAATATATTCCTTTTTGTGCACATGGGTTCAGAATTTTCCAGTATATTTACTTCCTACTGAATAAAGTTCCAATGGTAAAAAATCTTAAAGTCTAGTGCCTCTATAAACGAAGCTCAATAATTTAATTCTCCCGATGTTCATCTGAAGCATGCCAATCTTTAATTTATTATTAATTTGTCTTATATTATACATCCAGTAAGCAGCTTTATTAATATTCAAATAACGTACAAAATCACTCCTTCACAAACAGAATATATGTACTCATATATTCTGGGCTTATGCCTCTGCTGACGATGTAAACATTACCCAGATACGGAACATGCATTATTCTCTAGATATAAATCGAAGGCTCATAAATACACTTTAATTATTCAAAGCAATATATCGACATTTATCACGCAGTAATAGTCGTTAGCACAACACAATACCAAGCAAATTGTTGTTGCCGATTGTAGAACCGTATCACGACGCCTTAGGGACGCTTATAGATTGCACCTGAGGGACTTGAATTGTCTGTGTGCAGTTAAAATGCGCCTCAATCCAGCGTGCTTAGGTTGGTTTTATTTTGAGTCAGAGTTTGCAAACATTTTCTGGTGCGTTTTATTATTTGTTGTTTGTGATCTTTTGTGTATATTTTGAATGCACGTTCTAACGTGGAATGTACTGCCCACATATCTCATTCTACATAAAATGTGATATTTCGTTTTATACATATCATACACTGTAAAGTAAGCTATTGACGTTAGTTCTCGCCTCTGTATAAGGCATTCTGTATACGTACATTCTATATATGAAAGAGGTGACTCGAAGCCATTTTCGCCCCAAATACAATTTCTCTCGACGTTAGTTGTGCTATTGTGGGCGAGTGAAATTAATTTATTAAGGACTCCTGAAGAATAGCTGAAGCGATAGCAGGAATGAGGTTGCTTCAAACTTCTTTATATTTTATGAAAACTTTTAAATATAAAGGTCCGTTGTTCAGTGAGTGGCACTTAGTTTATGGATACAATTTAGATTACAATACAATAATGAGCGATCTTTTGTGGTTCTATTGATGACAAGTCTAGTGAAGTTTTATTTATTACCGTTTTATTTAAGTTTTTATTTCCATATCTTTATAGTTTATCACCAACTTTTAGTTTATGAATCTGTAGTTTGCATCAAATGTTTTTTAAAATACTAACAAAAATATTCAAAACCTGTTTACAATCATAGATGCCATAAAGAGGTCTTCAAAAATGGAACGAAGAGGTTTTTTACAGAGTCGGCAACACACAACTGATGCTCCTGGTGTGCAAGTGTCCATAGGCTACGTCAATTATTTAACATCAGATAGGACGTACGGTCGTTGCCACTATAGAGTTATAAAAATGGACAAAACATTTTTTTTATTGAGCTATCGCCCCGATATCTACCTCAACAAAGTTTGTAACTTCAAAATCGATTCAGCTATTTCCGAGATATCGGTAATATATATGAGGATATACATCGTGAAGAGCTTGATGGCGCCGTTGCGCGTGCCAGGCAGTAATTGAACATACAGGTTAAGCAGTGTCGACCACAGGCTGTCTATGGACGGGTTTCGTCACCTCGAGTTCGTCCATGCTCAGAGGGTACAGTCAGCTGTTGGTCCCGGCCCCGGCTGCTTATGATAGATGACAGTCATAAAGATAGGTAGGACACATTTACGCATGCTTGACACTTCAGTTTGAAACTGACTCCTACTAAATGCGGCACGAAAAAGGGACAACCGTCAAAGTGTCAAGCTTGTGCTATTTGTATACGTGACTTTCAAAAGTAGGATAAGCAAAGTACTTACAGCACGCGAGCATGTCTAGCCTGTGACTTTGATAAAAGTAGCCACATTAGACAAGGCAATAGGTGTAGGCAACAGTGTAAAGGTAGAACTTTTCAAATAAAAGCAGACGGTTGCTTGCCGTAACAGCTCTCGGCCGTGTTATGTCCGGGATATTGAAAATGTGGCATGACGTCACGGATTATTTTCAGATAACAGCTTTACATTGCCTATAAATCAGCATCTTTTGCAATTAATATGACATTTCTCTCGGATATGTCCGGATTATTTAACAAGTATTTTTTTTTAAATAAAGGTTTTTTTCTGAACCAGTTTTCAGTAAGCTCCTAAGTTGCGGTGTTAGCAGCAGGGATGGTGTTCTTTTTGTATTGAAAGCGTTCATAGACAGTAGCTATTTTAATCAGTGCAGTATGTTTGTACGTCTCCCGATGTCGTATAAATATAATACATATATCATTCATAAATATCTTTACATAGTACGCTATGTAAAGATAATTATGAATGATCTGTTTTGTGTGAGTTATCAGCTATCGATTAAAATAATGGCGAATGAAAATTATGAATATATATTCAATACATTAATGACAAAATATTTTTATACAGTAAATTATTATTTGGTCGATAAATTGTGTATTTTAAAACTGACATAATATCATGAAACTTGTTATCAATGTAAGAATTATTTTAATTATTCATGAGATATAATTAAATTATTTGCACTAATACCAAGAAAATATGTTTTGTTATAGAGTTAAATTTATATTTTAAATCAAATTACAATTTACATGCTGATATATTCGGCAGAATATGTATGGTTTTCACTGTTTAATACATGTATGAATATATTATCTGTACCCTTATTTAATAAATAAAGATTTTCATTAATTAATTCATACAACAATGAATGAATTTAAAAAATATTCCTATTAAATAATTAATTCATATTTTTGACTATATCTACCTAATATATTATACAGAAAAAAGAAACACCGTATTGTCAGCGGAGGTGGCAATGTGTGAGTGACATATCCATCATTCATAGCCTACAGTGTTACAACAAATGGGCACATGCAATCTGCGATCGATACTTCTCGCGTCACAAGCAGGCTTCACATCAGGCCGTAGGCTTCTTTACCACTCACGTAATATAAATAATATAAACATAAAAGAATGACGAAGCAGATGTACAATGCAAAAGTGGAAGGATGTAAGAGCCGAGGAAGACCAAGACTTACTCGTACCTACCATGATCAAATTGGTCGTGTTCTATCAGGTGATGTCCGGAGCTCTAGAAACCGGCAAGCGTGTATGAAAAGAGCAATTAATGTTAAAGAAGCCAGTGAGGTATGTAAAGATCGAGTCATGCGCCAGCTCGGTTCTCTGCCCCGCAAGGGATTTGGCGTGAAGTTGTAAATAGATAGATAGATAGAATGTAAACATGATAAGTTCCATCGAGTAATTAGTATGCCTTCGGCTATATTAACCATATACGTAGTTTCTGATAGTTTATTCTCGGATATATTGATTTAGTTTCAAACTCAGTTCTACGGAGAATTAATGAACTCAGAGTAAAATTACCCGAGATTTGAATAATAATATTTGAATCATGTTGAGATATTTTTCTTGTCTACCAAAAATAAAACAAGTGTCTTTTACAATTGTTCTATTTGTCTGTCTATAACTTCAAGCCAAATCCCTCGCGGGCTAGGCAAAGAGAAACGACAAGAGACGACTCAGTCTTTACACACCTCACTCGCATCTTTAACATTCACAGCTCTTCTTATGCACGTGCGCCGTTTTCTGAGACTACTGATAGCACTTTCTGATAAAACACGATCAAATTGTTATTATCATCAATAAAACAGTTATTTGATATTATACAAATCTTTTTTTTTTAATTATGTCGATTAGTGGTCGACATTCGACTGTAATCCTTGAAAAATTACGTTGCCCTCTAAATTCACTGCGCATATTTAATATATATATCTTCATATACAAATTGGACATACTATTTCTTTCTGCACTCCTTCTCCATGTGAACTTTAACAACGCAAAATTTTACTATCTTCGGAGCGCGCAATCTACTTAAAAAGGGGTTCAAAACATTTTCATTACGTATTAATACATAGAAATCGTAACTTGCTCACTTGATTGTATATTACCATCAGTTTATTGCCGATCATTTTCCTCGAATTAGTTACTATTTTTACTACTTATTTAGACTACTTACGAGTATAATAAATTTAAATATATAAAAGAAAATGGTCGCCGTCACTGGACGCCCGGCAGATGTGAAACATCTCCGTGAATTTTCAAATTATTAAAATAATAATCAAAAACCATAGGATAGATATAGTAAACAGCTCATGCAGAGAAGCAACGGAGTGTCTAGTATGCCCATGCACATATGCAAGGGTGTCGAGAGTGGTGGCGTAGAGGGCGCATGACGGTATAAGAGAGCGTTATGCCATTTATCGTCACGGCATACGGTTCGATTTTGCTGACCGCCAATAGATCTTTCACATCTATAATATATAATTCTAAGTTATTATACTATACCGATGCAGTTTGTCATATTATGTTTTGGACTTCGAAACCCTAATCATACTTGTGTGATTAGTAGGTACAGTTAATTACCAGAATACCTTTGCAGACGCCTTGTATTATCTGTGTCTGATATTATCTTTCTATTTCCGTAAATAAGTTAGGGTAAATATTTACTCGTAGATCATCCTATTACATTTAACAAAATATTTAAATCAACTTAGGCTGTAAACAAATTGATTTATGTTATTATATTCTAAATCTTGGCAGTAAAACATTGAGCCAGAAAGCACAGCTCGCTATATACATTTGATCCCAACGTTAATATATGCGAGAGCTTGGTTTGGCAGAGAGAGCATGAAAGTAGAATAAATCGCTATCAAGATGCGAGCGTTGCGCATAACCTGCAGCGTAACACGTCTAGATCGAATTTACAATGAGGATGTAAAAAAGAGAGTTGGTTTGAAAGGGAGTACGAACGAAACAGCTATACAACGGGACAGTGGAAGAGTGTAGAAGCCAAGGAAGGTCAAGACTTACCTATCATGACTAAATTGGTGGTATTTTATCAGAAAGTTGTATCGGAGCCCTAGAAACCGGCGAGCGTGTATAAAAATAGCTATGAATGGTAAAGAGCGAGTGAGGTATGTAATGACTGAGTCATGTAGCGCTAGGTTACCTCTGCCTACGCCACAAGGGACGTGGCGTAAAGGTACATACATATATTACATTACTAGGATATATTATAGAATGTAGAATAATAAACCTTTTGTGGTTCAGGTATTTTAATTATATAATTTAAACCGATCGTACTTCTTGCAATTAAAAAGTCCCAAACTCAACTGGAAAATAATTTTACAAATGAAACAATATGTTAATTTCGTGAAATGTAATGAATTATTCACTAGCCACGATTGTTTTAAATTACAAATTTGTAAAAGATTCGTTTTTAGGGAATTTAAAGGCGGATTTATTCCCATTAGCCTAAATATTTGGAGGTCTTGATTTTGAAATTTAAAATATAAGTCTGTTAATTTTTCACAAATATTATAAATTATGATTTTTGTTGCGTAGATTCAGTAATTATAATCAATTTAGTTAATGGCTGCTTTGATTAAATGAGTAGCTCATTACCAATTGTTTACGAGAAGAGGGTAATTGGCTTCTTTTTATTGAGACAACGCCGTGAGGCATACAAGCATACGGACCACCTGATGCAAAGTTGTTACCCTGGTCTATGAGTACTTGCAATACGAATGTATCGTTCACGCGTAGCTACCTCGCTAACACAAGAATACTCTTGCCTTTCTCACTCTCATGAACACAGCAACCCCTGATCGAGTCGTTATTTGGCGCTGCGATTTTCTGTGTATACAAGCATACGTCCCACCTGATGTGAAGCGGTTACCATACGCTATAAACGGCAACATAGCAACTCCTTAGGAGCTTACTGGTGACCTCACTCTACATACCAATGCCCTGTGTGGGAATCGAACCGACTTGGTAGCGTTGGCGTGAAAGTTGAGTTACTCACCACTGCGTCACCGAGTTCGTCAAATACATGCTTCGATGTGCCTTACTACACTTAGAATAATCATTCATTTGTATAATCGTATCACTATATCTTGAAGTTGAACTGTACGGGCTGTCTTGTAGTAACCTACATAACAATATTATATGGTAACAAACCTTCACATAAAAACAGTGACTTCCGTACCCTGTCCAACATAAAGTGAAAAGTAATATTTCATATTAAGATATCACACCCGAAAAGTAAAAATAGTAAGCAACAATTTTATATTTTTTACCTCGTTCAATACCTTTCGTTTACTTACAAAATGTTAGAGTGCGTGTTTACTTAATTCGAACTTAATTGAAGATTATTATGGAAATTGAGATTATTTAGGTCGTTACAGGGTTTCCTCCGATATTGGTTTTTTTTGTTACCGTTATATAGCTTTTTACTGTGTTTTTCTTACGACGAGAATTTAGATCCTGACGTTTCCATTTACGTAATTGCCTTCCTTGGGAGTTCTAAATACCACTGACATATTTAGTTACATTTCTTTGCAAGAAATAAGATATATTAATTAGTGTGTATTTACTAATTGTTTACAATGTATATATTTTTTTTGGACCCAAAATATGTTAGCCTGTCGAAAATGAAAAAAATATCCTACAGCTAGACTGCAGCGTTGCCTATCGGGTCCAATTGTGAATCTAATCTTGTGAATCCATCCAGGGACGCTTTCCAACACATGCCAAAAATTCATCAATATAGGTCCAGCCGTTTAATAGAGTTACACGTACATCGAATGATGACGTATAAAACAGATTATAATATTATTAATGTGAATGTAATATATAATGTTTGTAAATTAATTTCTCCTATTTGTTTCGTTTTTAGAAATGGCATAAGATATTTTATAATTATCTCCTTTGTAATGAATTCAAGGACACATAACAAAATATACACAAAAGTTGTGTAGTGATATGTGCTGGTACACAATTGATTCGTTTCTCGATGTTTAATCACTAACAGATCTGAAGGCAAAAAATCATTTGACATTCGCCAAACAAGTTATAGACACTACGACAGCATAAATTGATTCTAATTTACTGTCATTGATGATCACTTCGTTCTTTATTCACTCGCATATTCACAATAAGCAAATACACATAAATAGTGATTTATGCTGTGACTACTGCTGGTGACAATCCAATCAATGCCGTTAAATGATTCGACGGTAGTTTATTTTTCTACATCGTAGTAACAAGTATGAAAGAGTTAAAACTTTTATTCCAATTACCATACTGAGAGATGACAGTAAATTTATAGATACACACACTCATATATATATATATATATATGTGTGATGATCTATTCCCGCATAAAACAGTACCCTGACATACTGACTGTTCTATAAGTCAGATCCTATATCGATAGATTTAAATTTCTTGTGTACTTCTTTCGGCGATGCACTATTGCGAGGATCATCTAGTGCCACATAAGTTTTTAGAAAATTATAACATTCGCATGTGTTATGAAAAGTTTCTGAATAAGTAATATTTTTGCAACATTTGCAACAGTTACTCGAGCGCTGCCTCCTGTCCTAAGGATGTTTCGTCATAGTACCCAGTAATTTCTCTGCCATATCTCACCCTTCAAACCGGAACACACCTACATATTTATAGCTGCTTGGCGGTAAAAATAGGCGAGACAGAGAAACCCATGCAGACGACTTTTGTACAATGTCTCCCTCTGGTGAAACCAACCTATTGCATAAACATGTTTCTATTGTGTGAACTTTATTTTACCTCATAAAAGTAGCGTTCGCTGTTTTTACAGTAAAATAAAACAGACACTGTGTACACAGTATACATATGTCGGGGATGCAGTAAAGCTCATTTTAATAGTCGATCACTCTGCGGGGGGTTATTTTCTGATCCATAACAATCTTATATAGTATACTTTCTACTAGCAGTATGCATTCCAATGGCTATTTGACGAGTACGGAGACGCAGTGGTTAGTAAAGCTACAAGTACTTTAACACTAACGTTCGCAGGCTCAATTCCCACACAGGACAAACATTGTGCGCATGAACAAATCTGTTTGTCTTGTAAGCTCCTAAGGAATCGCTGTGTTAACAGGAGTGGTAGCATCGTGCGAGTGATACTTGTATGTGTTTCACGTGTTCATAGGCTATGGTAGTCGCTTTACACCAGGTAGGCATGCATGGTTCCCGACGTTGTATTGAAAAAAAATATTGAAAACAATACCTTAGCTTTGGGTCAAGACATGTTTTCCTACCAGTTCTTTTAAGATCAAAATTATAACCAAATATAAAAAAAGGTAAGGTATGTATAACATACATGCATACTTACATAGTTGGTTATCTGTCTATCCAGCAAGGGACCTGGCGTGAATATATATAGATATGTTTAGGATACTTATAGATCAAAATCACCAAACCAAAAAAGGCCAAATGAAAAGCACCTAAAATCGAAGTGCATGCGTGAAGAGGTTGATGAGTGTAAGAAGCGAGAGGGGTATGTTTGGATCGGTGCACCTGGCGTGATGATATGTATGTATAGATTTGGGGTATCGGGTATACCTCTTGTATCGCTAGTAATCGTTGACTGTGGTAACCCCATAACAGACTGGTTTTTCATTTTGTTACGAACAACATTACCTCATACAACTACGGAATATATTTTGCTAGTTCTCATTTTCATTCTGAGAGTGTAGTGTAAGTCAAGAAGTAAGAAAAGTTTGCATGAAATCCAAAGAGATTTATTTTTCATTCAGATACTCTATAAAATAAGTATTTCATGCTATGTATGGCTCTGGAACCAAATTTTTACCAAGTAGGTAATATATATTAGAAAGAAAATGGCCGTATGCATATTCTGCATATTTATGTTATATAAAATATCCACGAATTCAGTATACCTGTGAAGAGATTTCAGTAAAAGTTTTTAGCTTAAAATGCAGTAGCTGTGGCAGTAGGCAGAAGTTTTCAGTGGTTACAGTAATATTTCACGTTTTTTGCAGAGCTGCTATTTTAAAAGCTCATGTTTCACTGCCTTTTTGAAATATGGGTAATATTTCAACGCTTCTTTTCCATTTGTAGACAGTTCATTTCGTGTTTTGCTTTATTCTACTAAACTAAACCCATAGGTATATTTTGGTGCACTGGATCGTGTATATAATACTAGCTGCTCCCCACGGCTCCGCGTGCGTGTAGATTGACTTTACAATATTTCGGCATTATCATCAGCCTCTAATGAATATGCATCCCATCGGTTAACTAATACCTAATGATTTCCACTATATATGTTCCACTTTCAGCCTCCAGCTTATCGGCTTTTCTCGTGAGGTCATCGGTCAATTCAGAGATAAGAGAGCCGAAGCCCAACGCTCGCAGTGTCCACTCTAGGACTTCTCGTCTACCCTCATTGACTTCGCAGATATCGGCCCAATGCCACCTTAGCTTGCCTGCTCGAAATAACAACTCTCTGTAGGGTTGTCGTATTACTGTGTGTGAGGAAATGCTGTTGCTCCTAAGGAGCTGCTGTGCTAGCAGCAGATGTGACATCGCGCGAGAATAGAGATACCTAATGCATTACCGGCGTTCGTAGGCTACGGCATCCGCTTTACATCAGATGGGTCATATGCTTATATGTCTCCTGAAGTTGTATACAAAAAAGCAATGAGGGCTATGTCGAAACCTTTGGTTTTTCGTTACAAATTATTCCTTTAAAGTAACCCCAAGTTTTAGAACTCTCCATCGCTCAGTGTTTGACTTTCAACACGTAGACCAGCTCAACAAATGAGAATTCAAGTCTTTGCATCATCAGCAAAACGGGAAGAATATTAAAGACTTTGGTTTTCAAGTATTTGATTATTTATGCGGTATTTGCCGCTAGCTGCATTAACAGCAGAGGCGGTAATACCCGAATAGCACTTCCTCCACACTCGTTCGTATTTTATTGTAGACGTTTATAGGCTACTATCACTGCTGCATATTAAGCGCTTAGCTGTTTGTTTGTTATCTAACTTAGTAAAGAAAAACCGCCCACATGCGAGTCGTATTTGCGTTTCATAATGTTGTTTGGTTCCTTGTATTAAAATTCTTTACTTTTTATCACTCTCAAGAAAGGTGAAAGCATGAAGTCGACTAAGACTAAACCCACCGATAGACAGATACTGCTTAACTGTCCCCGATACTGCTTAACTTTCGCGTTCAATTAAACTGACACTCGCATCGACGCCTTTGAGACCCTCCTTACACGCAGCGATTATTAGGCAAATTGAGAGACTAAATCTTATCTAAATTAATTTCGTAAAGCAAGCAAAGATTTGATCCTAGAATACACATGTTGAAATCTAAACCCTATTTTCACAAAGACAGGGCGTAAACATCATTAATATTAAATTCTCTTTCCATTAATTTAATGCTACGATTAACCTTTAAATAAGCTGTCAGAGACAAATTACTAGAATCGTTTTAAAAATCCTGTCAACATTTCATCATTCGAACATATTCTTAGTTAACGAAGATAGCATACAGGCATTCCCACATTCAATATTTTTTATACCACTTACATACAAACGAGCTTACCCTGGTTACTTTAGCCAATGGCTGCTAGCAATATGATTAGTGTAACCGGCGTGTTGTCACCTCTTCAATCAACACAGAATATCTTTAGGAGCTTCGGTGATTTAGTAGGTATATTAATGCTCGTACAATGAAAAGTGCATTATGTCACACAGGTGATAAATAAGCCCGTCGATTTGCCCAGTGGTAAGCTGTTATCATAACCTATGGAGACTAGCAACAAGAGCTTATTCACGCCTTTTCTGAACAACCTCACCTGAAGTCTTTGGAGAAAACTTCGGCAGGATGCTCATGCAACTTAAGAATTCTCGAAAGAAAAATGGGGATGAATTCAAGTGGTGTGGTTGTAGAGTGAAGCTGTAGGCATCATATCAAACAATTCGTTTGAACACATCTCTTTTGTACAATCGGTGGAATGCACAAAAAAAGCAAAGCCTCACCTTATCTTTGACGAGCTCGGTGGCGCAGTGGTGAAACGCGTTGTTACACTACTTTGACACCAACGTTCGTGGGTTCGATACCTACACAGTACAAACATTTGTGTGCATGAACATGTCTGTTTGTGTTTGGTCTGGGTATTTTCTATGTATAATAAGTATGTATTTACAAAAAAAATGTATTTATACGTATGTTTATCAGTTGTCTAGTACCCATAACACAAGCTTCGCTTACTTTGGGGCTAGATGGCGCTGTGTAATTTGTAAAAAAAAAACCTTAGCCTTTATATAGTAGTCCCTATAGTAGTTTTAGCTCAGTTTCCTGTAGTCTTTTCTATTTCTTCGTCTGGTATATGGCGACAAGCTGCTCCTCAAAACGGGAATCATTCAATGTATTAAATGAAGATGGAAAAATGATGAGCCTGGTGGAGAGTCGTTAGCTACTTTAGCTTTAGCTTTAGCTCGTGGGTTCGATAAACATTTGTGTTCATGAACACGTCTGTTTGTCTTGGTGTGAGTGTTTTTAAGACACATGGTAGGTAAGCAAATGAAAGTTGCCCGACTGGGGAAGTACCTCCATCTCACAGGAAACGGTAACCCCCTCGTGGTTTTTTCTGCTTTTGAGTGATGTCAATAGTAAAGTCGTTGCTGTGTTAGCAGTTGGGGAGGAAACACGCGAGCGATACTGCCTGTGTTGTAAACATTTATAGGCTAGGGTAATACTATATATAAGGTGAGCCGTATGATCTCGACATTGTAAATAAAAAAAACACGCATGCTCTGTGTGTGGATATTTTATATAAGCTCTAAATAAGAGTACGTGGGTTGTAATCACTTCCAGCTCATGACTTGTTTACATACTTTGTTTACCAGCATATGTAATGAAACTCCCATTTCGGCCGCCAATTACGTCGTTTCTCAGTTGCTGTAAACTCCTTTAACATTTCAGTACAAAGCTATAACTCCTCTCGGTATTATTTCGCTTATCGTCTAGAATAAACCCCGCGATAACTTTGTTTATTAAACCAATAGAATCTTTGCTTTCTATGAGGCTGTTTGTTGATTTATCTTTATATATTCTTATTTTTATATATTTACAGTACCTACCAAATAATTCTAAAGTCTTTTTTATTTATAGTTTCTATTTTATAGACAAGACAGTAGAAAAAGTTGTAGGCTTCAGACATACTTATTTCTAGAGAATTTTCTCGTCTTTGTTTTTCTTTCCTTCTTCTGCCTAGCGTTATCCCGTTTCTGATCCATTAGGATTGGCGGGGTCCGGTACCTAAGCCTAAAGATTTGGTGAAGATACTGACTTTGACATGGAGCGACTACCATCAGACCTACACAAGCCAGAGGAAACACCAAATCTTTCTTAAGTCACACGTCTATCGAAATATAATGTCTTGGGCGTGCAGCCATGCAATTCTGTAATAGCAAACATCCTACATCCTCAGAAACGTCGGCTGTTATAGCCTTGAACACAAAATTGCAATTCCTTAGTGTCGCTTTTCATGGTCGTTCGACACTAGCGCCGCAAGGCTGCGTTTGGAATTGGAATTCTACATGGCAAACAGCCTCGTGTACGCTTACAACCTTATAGAATACCAAATAAAAAGCCGTGATCGCAGTAGACGATGTGAAAGCTGTGACATCTGTGATCACAGCGACGCACACAGCCATTACGAATCGCTTAGAGAATTGCATGGCAGGTTTCCTCACGATGTTTTTTATCACCGCAGAATAAGTAATAATTACAAGCACGTACATAAATCCGAAAATACGAATTTAGTGGTACATGCCAGGATTCCAAGTGGGAGGCCTGTTGCTCAATAGACCTGTTCCTTATCTACTAGGCTGTCACCGTTCCTCCTCCTTCTCGAGTTTGTTTATGTAGATAGGTTAAAACGAATAGATACATAGGTTATATGTGACTAACCTCTGCCCGCGGCTTCGTCCGTACGAGAATCCCAATAGGAAGTACCCTATGTCTTTTTAAGAGTCACTCACATTTAAGAATTTTTGAACCTTTGTTGTTATGAAAAGTTGTTTTTTAATCGATATAATATATACGTTTGGTAAAGGTGTGACTTCATCGCACTCAAAGATAGAGCTATTTTTGTGTTCACAATATCGGCATGACTCATAGCAATGGAAACTCAAGCTGTTGCCTTTACAAAACGGAAGAAAATGTAACATATCTGTGTGACTGTAGCCAAAATGAATTTTAAACATACAGAGAAACCATTTGTTTCACAATGTTTCTTTCAAAAATTATACTGAAAAATACAGTTTTTACTTCTATTACATGTCAAACATCCCGCTAACTTAATTAAACAAAACATTAAATAAATTTAGAATCCTTAACTGTTTATTTGTCACGGAATTGTGGAAATCAGATTAAGATCGAATTATTCGAATTATCGAATCCACAAATCTATGCTCAATGAAATAAAAAAAAACAGTGTGTAAAATAAAACATAATAAATGAATATCGGATCTAAATACTAAAATAGTTTTTTATTTAAAAAAATAGAAGATATCTTACACAATAATATCTTAACGGGTAGGATTATTGTTATGGATATATCTCTATAATGTATCCTGTACCTAATAAATTTAAAGTAAGATTCCGCTATAATTAATAATTTTACATTGTAAAGCATGTGTCTGCGCCACAAACGTAAATTTTGTGAGGCAGACACATACCGCTAATTAAGACATTTACGAATTATTTATACTGGCTTAAATATTTATTGAAATATACACAGACTAATGAATAAAAGATTACGAAGAATTAAAATTATGTGATCCAAATTCAACTGTATTCCAAATAGCTAGCTAAAGAGAATATAATATGATATGAAAGTTACATCACCATCATTACGTTAATTATTTTTCTGTAATGAAAAACAATTTACGTTAATACCGTGCTTGTGTATTACTGTGCGAGTGTGAGGTGCTCGTAAACAGTCTCATAACATACACCCAAAGCGTCCCGTATTAATATAAAACTAAAATGGTTTCATTTATTTCAAACTTTGCTTTAGAAATAAAATGTATATGTCCTGTACTTTAGTAAGTACGAGCACACATAATTCAGTTATCTCTTACAATTGTCCTAATAAGCGATCATACAAACTCTCTTAAACTACGAGTAGTTAAAGAAATAAGAATCTAAAAATTGCGTTTTATATTTAGATAAATTTAATAGACTTTTGTGAAAGTAAATATCATTCCTAAGGGTTTGTTTTATGTTATGGCTATACTTATATCATGGTAGTTTTTCAGGCGATTGTGTAGAAAACTCGCATATTTATGTAGGTTCTAGACCAAAACACGACGATAATATACGTAACGTGATCTAGCAATGCCTGGCTTTGCTTTCTGGAGTATTTTCATAAAACAATGTAAAATGGGAGTGTATATGCATTTAATATTTTTACATTACGTTAGTTTATTAGTACTTGTGTGGTATTTATATTGTTCAAAATAATATTAAGAGTATTAAAAATATATGTTTGTTCTTAATACATGATAATGATGTAGCCACTTAGATATTGAAGTTGAGTAACTTTACGGAAATTTAGTACAAAAGAGACGTCGAGAATCGTTTAGGAATTAGCATATAATTCCACATTGCCGATTTGTAAAAACATACGTTTTATGATTACCTTCGTATGAAATATCCAGTTATTTACTAATAATACTAATGAAAGTTTTTCTATTAAAAAATGTGTAAAATACTACTTACAGTAGGAATTTATGATATACGGGTTACTAGACATATGATGTATGTCAGTAATCCTTAAGTTTACACATTATAATGTTAATATTATCACATACGTCGCGGTCGTACAGTTGAGGTAATGCTTGTATAGTGTAGGAAGTCGGATAGATAATTAATAAATTTAGCATAATAAATTTTTATTTTACACTTTTTACTCATCCTATTTTAAAATGTACTGCATGTAGGTACTTTGCTACAATAATTTCACTCACGTTCTTTTTACGAATAATTAAATCAAAGCAGGAGCGCGTATTGTTTCATTCTGTATAATTCATTTATACGAGAATTTCGTTCTAAGGATTACAAGAAAGGGACACGCGTGTAGTTAGCTGTCTCTGTTTCAGGCTGTATTTAAGGCTCGCTGACGATGTCACGGCTTGCGCTGTTGTTTCAAATTTACCCCGCTTACTAAATGACGTCGCACAAAGGGAAATACAATATGAGAAAGAACCCAGAGGGTTCGTGTATTGTTGCAAGGCTTTAGTTATTCACCTCAGTATTCTTTAGGAGATATTAGTTGCTACACCATGTAATGTTACTAGAACCCCCATATCTTCTTATTTGTATCATAATTTAATAAATGTATAGATGTCACAAAACCTTAATAGTAAAAAATGATTCTTTAACTAATATCTAATATTAGCAATGATGGCTCTAATTTATCAAATTAATCCTCAAAATGATTAAACGGGTTTAAATGCATATCGCAAGAACAGCTTTGATCTGTAGTAACAGAATAAAGTGGTAGATGGTAATTATGAGTACAATAAAACACTTCTCCTTTATTAAACCAATTAAGTACCTGTTCATAAAAACTTAAGTCCCCAATGCAATTTTATTTAAGCAATTTTAATGTCATGAAAAATTAACAGGCACAAGTTAAAGGCTCGAGAGTTATGCAAATATAGAAAATGTTTATACACAGAAGGAGAAATTACGTTATGTATAAGCATTACAAAAATACGCACACAACGACGTCTAAAGGGAACAAATTAGGACATAAAGGTTAACTTGAAAGATTAGGAATAAGCAGAAGAAAAAGATTAGCAAGTTTTTTGGATAGAAAATCACATGGGTTGCGTATGGAATTCAGAAACTTCATATTATAAATACCACAAATGAAATAAGCGCAAAGGGTTTGATGGCTCAAGTTTTAAGTCACTGTTTGGTGAGATAGCAAGAGTCTTCATGATCAAGGACAGCGGTGGATGACATTTCAAATATATATTTATAGATTTTCATTTCGTCTTAAAAACATTAGTTTTCGAACTATTATTAACAAATGAAAATGTAAAATTCACATTGCATTGTATATTCTCATTCATTTACAAAATATACAACGTATGTATAAAGTAAACAATGCACATTTTATTTCAATAATATTATTTAAAAACTCTTTGGCGATAATTTATAACGTCAATGTGACTGTTTAATCACAGTCTAATATGTATTTGACTTTGACAGACTGTAATTATCAAAATTTCACTTTGATGTTTTATTTTGTTTAATTGAGTATATTTTTAATACATATAATGCATAATTATGTTGATACTGTTGATTGTAGGCGCTTGGTGGAATTTTGAAGACATCTCGTTAATGATGTTACTGTACAAGTGCAAGTACTCGTATTAACATTAACGAGATATAATGCAAAACTTTTACACCTCTGCACTTCTTTTCCATATGTTGGTACTTTCATTATGTCAAATATCATACTCCTCCGTGCGTGCAATGTGTTTAAAAAGGGGTATAAAGTTTTTCCTTCGCGTATTAATATATAGTTATAAAGCACAAATATCTATTAGACAAACTATGACTTATCATAATTATGATTATTTTTGACATTCAGTAAGACAATAGACAAATAATATTAAAGACCAATATTAATCTATATTAATCTCAGTTTGACCACAGACTTTAAACAGAACAAAAGATTAGATGTATTTGGGTATGTACCTATGTGTTTGTATATCAAACGCACGGTAGTGTGTGTAATGTTTATTTTATTAATTTAATGTATTTTCCAAGTATTATTATAAAAACAATTTAGCTTTCTGATTTTTTTCTCCATATAAATTTTAACTGTGCCAAATTCATACTCTTCCGTTCGGGTAATTTTCGTAAAAAGAGGTACGAAGTTTTTGCTTCACGTATTAATACGAGTATATTGACATGACGATGTAGTATTTAACACACCATCTCTGCCGGGGGAGGCAAAGGACTTGGCATGACGTTATATATAAATAAATAAAATATTAGCCGAAAGGAACTTGCCAATATAGGTCTCTTTTAAAATTGTCAATTAGAGAGCTTTTTTACAGAGTATTTTTAATGTGCTTTTTGCTTTTTTAATACCTTCTTAATTAACACATTTTTGAAGTGAAAACTTCTTTAGCGGCGTTGTGCACTTTTTGGGATGAGTAAAAAATGCTAAACTCGCGTCAGGACACGTGACCCTGACCGTAAGATTTTGGTGAGAATTAGAACTTAAGTTCGCTGCAGCGCTAAAATATTAGTTACCTCTAATTAAACAATTAAAACATGAAGCGCTAGATCGTTCATAGGGTATTATTTTCTCGCGACCAAAACGTTGTAAGCGCCATGAAATTCTTTGTGTTTACGCGTTTCGTTCAACGTAGTTTATCAACATCGCTGTTTGGTCCGCATGTTCAAGTTTTCACTTCTGCCGGCACTCCCGGTGTGCAACCCGTTTTTTCTTAGAGATAGTAATGTACTTCGTCTATTTTCTTCATCATTGCCTACCGAGATACGTAATTCGCTAATAGATAGGTCCACGACCACTCGCTTCAAGTTAAGTATCTTTACTAAGGCTGTAATAACTTAAGTAAGTAAAATACATTCTGTTTAGTTTATAAAAACGTTTCCGTGCCGTGGAATAAGTAATTTTTGTAAATTTATAGGTAATTCTTGCGTTAAAGCGTTAAGTTTTATTTTGTAATAGCCAATAAAAACTTAGAAAAGTATTAAACTCAATTAAGTAATAAATTGTACCACTAAAGTAATAAATGCCCAAACTTAGTCTTGGGCCGCCCTATATTTCTTTTTTAATGAAAATATAAAATGATTGTTCTTCATTATTTATGTAATGTTTTAATGTAATATTATACTTTTACTCAACTGAGCAAAATGTTTTAGATCATTTGAAAAGTAATGTCTTTTTTACTGATTTATTTATACATGTAGTTGTATATGCCTATTCCACGGTGAACTTCTCAGATGCCGGTAGCTTAAATGGCTACTTATACGTATTCAGTGTTTTCTAGAAGGTAGGTTTTTGGAATAATTCAAGATCTTGAAAAAGTGATATTAAGTTTGATGTCCTGTCTCAGTTTTGCATACAAAATAAATTTTCGCATTGAATATTGACATTTAGCGAAAAAGAATTGAGTTTTAATATATATTTTAGTGGCGGATATATCTTGGCTGCATTAAAAAATTGTTAAATTCTTAAATTTTACGGTTGTATTGCATAGATTAAACGTCGAGTTTTATTTCGCCATATTGAATTTCGATATTTTGACGCCTAATAAAAACGTTACAATATCGGGATTAAATATCAGGAAAAATGTCGGCGTACTGACCGACTGACTGACATAAGACATTTTATATCATGCTCGTATATGATAAACACACTTAATATTTTCTTGCTATGCGCATTTCCATTTTCTTCATTAGTAAATTGCACTCGTGCGAAGCTGGGTCAGGCCGCTAGTGTTACCATAAACATAGCACTACATTTGACGTGTGAGTGATTCCCTATCATATTCATTCGTCATTATTATTAAGTACATGACATGTTTTATGTATGCTAATGGCTTTGTGTTCATTCGCATTTCCTATTGGGTATTCTCTAGTTAACGAGAAGAGATCCTGCATGAAATAAATCTACCATTGTACATGCAATTACTTTTATTATTGTATTTTATTTGTAGTACAACAAAAATATTTTAAAAACGAACAATAACTATCAAAGATAATTGCAGCTGCAGATGATACACCCTAACAATCAACGAACGAGAGGCAGTAGAGGAGTACCTATAGTCGGAAGGGCGCACTGAAGTAGACCCCACTAAGGAACCTATGCTAGCTGCGTTATTTAACATTATTTTGTTTATAAACATTAATGACTCTTACGTTAGTTCTTATCTTAAGTAACGTATCTTAAGGAAATTTCATTGTAATATTAGCATTGAATCAGGTTTTATAGCAAATTTGTAGAAGTTACATAAATAAATTTGCTAAACCCAAGAAACTGTTGTTTATTCTAAAGAAATATTACCACTATGCGGTATTACCGTTTGTAGGTTACATACGAATGTTCTAAACATACTTTTCTTGGTTTTAAATTACAAAATGCGCTCTAGCAGTTGGAAAATCTGTGCAATGGAGCTAAAAACAAGATACATTTTGCACGAGACACTCGTAACATATTTCCACCTTATTTCTAAAGTAACACAGTTTCGTTGGTACAGTACTTGCTATTTTAATTAGAACATCGGGAATAAAGAGATAATTAGGACAAGATGAGTATGATGATGAGTATTAGAGATAGAAGTGCTTTGGGTAGCATAAAACTAAAATCAATAGTCACTGCTAAAAATGTGATTATATACAATAATGGAAAGAACGTAAGGGATTTGGCGTGAAGTTATAGATAGATAGATAGAAAGAACGTGTTCGGCTTCGCTCGGTTAAATAGGAGAACGTCCATAAATTATGAGAGTAAATCCATATATTAATACGTGAAGCAAAAACTTTGTACCCCTTTCTACGAAAATTACGTGGACGGAGGATTGCGAAACTTAGCACAGTTAAAGTTATGTGGAAAAGAAGTGAAGAAACCTATTTTTTTTATAATAATGCTTAGAAAATACATTAAATTAATAAAAAAGAAATTACACACACTACCACGCGTTTGACATACGAACACATGTATACTCTTTTGTTTATGGAAACCTGTGGTCAAAATGAGAAGAGGTTAATATTGGCCTATAATGTTATTTGTCTATAGTCTTACTGAATGTTAAAAATAATCATAATTACGATAATATCATAGTCACAGTTTGTCTAATAGATATTTGTGCTCTATATGTTAGTTAGTCAAACTTTAAAAAAATAATGATGGACGAACTTCGACCACAAGGCGAACACTAGTTAAAAGTAATTACTATCGTTTAGTAATTATTAATTACACCATTTTTAGTGTTATAAAAGATTTAGGAAAATTATCTTACAGAATATAGGAGAAGGTTAGAGTATAAGTACCTTTTACACCGTTAAATTCGCACTTCGAACTTGCAATTCTACCTCAGATATACAGTGAAGGTCATGTCCAAAATCTTGCCAAGTGAGCAAAGTGTACGCCAAGAAAAATAACGGCATTTTTCCGTGTATTTTTTCTCATTCGTCTTATAAATGAGCCATAGGATTTATTAAATAATATATAGTTGAAATAAATTACGTAGCGTATAGTAACAGTTAGCCTACTTCTACGCGCTTCTGCATAATAGAATATTAAAGTTTCGAAATCGCTTGCCGTTTTAAGAATACATATTAAAAACCTTTTGAATTTTGTGTATTCCACATTGAAACCCAAATTGTTTCAATTCCCTCATGCTTGTTGCACACCTATGCGGTATGAGATACACGCGTACGTGTTTGTGTTCGCGCGCTACTGAGCCGTCATATGAAGTAATGAAAGCAAAGTGAAGCTCAAGGTTTTTGATTGTTTCATTGCCGGTATGCTGCTGCCATTATATATGAATTAAATTAACACTGAACGACAACATGAGATAAGAATTGAAAATGTGATCAGTCAATACGAACTACCGACTGGCGCTAAACATTGGCCTTGACAATGCAGCGGTCATTTCACATGACAATGACTCATGTAAGTCGGGTGCCTTACAATATTCGATATACCAGGCAATTGTTTCATTTGTTGTCCTATCACTTGACACATCTCATAGATAGTCGTAAACGTTGTCATGAAAGTTTGCCTCTCCAATATGTGTAGTCTCCACTGTATCGCTTCGACAAACAGCGTAGACGATGTTCAAATTTATATACCTTATACTGTACAAACTTGGTTGAGAGTGCACAGGTGCTGTTATTCAGACGAGATCCTACTCTCAAGTACAGGATCCCCAATGCAAATTTAATAAACTGGTCGAGATACATTTCGAATCTTATTTGATCTGATTAACGCGAGTGTGTCTCTTATATACATAATTCTCATGCTTGAATTTTCAAAGACGTTTGGTTACTTGTATGTAGATGATATTGTGACTATTGTTCACTTCAGTTATATCGTCCTAACAGTTCAGTTTTGTTGGTCTAACAGTCCAGTTATGTTGGTTTGACTTCAGTAGGGAGTTTGCGTTGATAATATGATACGGAGCGTTTGGAAAATAGGATAAGTCCTACGAAATACCTTAATCTCTTATCATGGCAGCTTAAGATCAGTATGTGTTGCCGGTGATGACTTCACTTCACTGCATTGTCCATTGTTATAAACGTCCGAAAGCTCAAGTTGCGCAACGTGGATTAGTGCGAGTTATATTCGGAATTTTCATGCAGGACACAATGAATACACGTATTTATGGACAAGAGATATGGATAAGAACATTAAGCTGTACTGGCAGTGAACACATCAATAATAATCGACCGCAGTTAGAATAAAAAGTAATGGCAACCAGAGATCGAAAAATACAGAGTAATAAAGTAGGGACTAAACCGATCATTGCGAAAGTGTCTAATTGTGACGCCTAATGTATCGTATCAGTATCGTATTAGGCAGTGTGCAAAATGTATTGAAAAAAAATGTGTCAAAATAACATCCTCTTTATTTTGACACATTTTTTTCAATACTTTTTGAAAAAAACCTTTGCGCAACCTATTTCTTTTTGTAGGTACACGCACATATTTGTTTTGGGCAATAAAGCGTTCTTATGTACCAATGAATTTATGTCACATTTTTTTACTATGTAGATAATAATACTGTCTTTGTTACAATTAATCATAAGATTGATAAGAAAATGAGCATTGAATGTCGATTCGTGAAGTGTCACTTGGACGCTATCTTTCTTCTCATTCACATTGAAGGAAGATTGATGATTGGAGTAGACTCCTAGATTTGAAAATAAAAAGGTGTAAGAAAACATATTATTCAGAGCCTAAACTAGAAGCTTCTTTAAAGCTTACTTAAGTTATATTAGTTAAATGAATCAGTTTTCTCGAAATATTCCTCTGTAGTCCAACAGCGGTTACCAAAGTATAGGTACACCGCAGTTGTGTGTTTTTTGCAAATATTATTAAGATACTCCCGAAATTCAATTCCGAACAAAGTCAAAGTCGTTAGTTTATTTGAAAGTTATTTTATGAAAATTTGCAGTATCAAACTAATTCTTTTGAACCGAGCTTTTATCATTCGCTAATCTCATGGCCGCTTAATGGATTTTATTCCAGTTTCAGTTTTGCTAGATTTATAATAATACCGCGTAATCTTTTTTTAACAAAAAGTGTGTAGTTACTCTTTCTGTCTATATTGTGATATTTAGATTTGTATCATATAATATACTCCAATCATAATGAGGATTTGTATAATAATGTTAATATTGTTCATTATAAAATCAGACTCGTATCGGTATCGTAATCGGTAGACTCGAAGACGTAAAGCAGCCCGTCTGGGGAAGTACCTCCACCTCACAGAAAACCGCAGCAAAATAACAACTTCCTAGAATGTTGTTGTGTTCCTACGTGTGAGCGAGGTCACCAGTAAGCTCCCAAGTTGCTGTGTAAGCAGCAGAGGAGGCATCGCGCGAGTGATAATTAATAGGCTATGGTACGCGCTTTACATCACGTGGGCCGTATGCTTGTATGCCTCCCGACGTAGTATAAAAAGAAATGTATTCAATTATATGCTACAGCTTTTTCGTGTTTCATTCATGACAGGAAGCATAGTCTTTTTGACTTCATTGTATTCTTCAAGTTTCATGGAGAATTGATGACAGGCAGTAAGTTAGCTTGTATAATAAGTAAATATTTGTTCACTTTGTGCATCAGCTTCTGTAGACAGATACCTTCTTTCTTATGTTAGTCGAAATAACATGATTTTCAATCATTGGACACACATTCACGCCACATAATTGTATATATGTATGTATATCTTCACGCAGGGTCTCTTGTGGGGTGGGTAGAGAGAATCGAGCGACATAAGACGCGGTCCTTACACTCACTCGCTTCATTTACATTCATAGGTCATTTCATGCACGTTCGCCGCTTCCAAGGGCTCCTGACATCACCTTCTGATAAAACCACCTCTTCTGCTAACATAGCAATTCCTTAGGAGCCTCTGGTGACCACACTCACGCGCAGGAATACAACAACCCTCTAGGGGATTGTTATTTGGCTGCAGTTGTTTGTGAGGTGGAGGTACATCTCTAGACGGGCTGTTTTGATGCACACCACCTCTCTTAAAAACAGCCAGACCAAGGCAGATATGTTTATGGACACAAATATTTGTCCTGTGTGGGAATCGAACCCACGAGCGTTGGTGTCAAAATCACGTAACAGAGTAAGTAATATGACTTTGGAAGCTTCTGGTATTGTGAAACAATCAAATACAAAGTGTAAAGCTAGGACTTTCCAATTTTAAACAAGAACAACAAAATCTCTATGTTTTCTCAAAAGCTATTATGTAACTTCCTCGGTAACGGCGATATAACGTCACCTTCAAACAACATTTACCGGTCATAGTGTCCTCTAATAGTATTTCGTCCATTAATTTACGTGTATACGTGCTTCAGAGCCGGTACTAATATCCGGTCGTTACAGTATAAAAGCGTTGGTGGTGCAGGTATGAAATAGTTTAAGGAGAATGTCGTAGACATTCTGATGTTTATAGACAATCCTTCCTCTTTAGTTCGAAAATAATCGATTAGGTAAACAATCGTTAAGCTACCCCAATTTATGTGTAAAGTAGATGCTAAAAGCGCCCACTCTCCCTCCTCCTGCAATTCTTCTCAGCTCCTTAAACTAAAAACATCATAATAATTTAGTTTGCCATTTAAAATAAAGTATTTACTGAGTTAACTATTTGATAGTCGTCATCTGTATGCAAGATGTCACCAATTAGTTTATGCTATGCGCTGGCCAGTACCCACCCACAACCGTTAGTAGATGCAACATGCCAGCGCTGCCATGGCTGCTCCGGTAGTCACTTTCTCGGTCTGCTGCGGTCGTCCATCTGGAACAGAAACCGTATGCCCCCACCATCGTCGCTACCACGACTGGCCTGGTTGTTGCTGCGACACGTGTTTCGCCTCTCCACGAGGCATCTTCAGGCACTGTAAATATTAATCGTTAGAATAACATGCTACAAGACTAACGATAGTGATTGGGTGCCGGCTGGTGTTAGGCCGCATAAACTGATTAGTGGCGGAAGCACACAAATCAGGTTAGATCAAATTGCAAAATAACGCCTGAATCAATTGTAACGATGTAAAGTTTTAGTCGGGTGTGTTAATTTCTGTATTACTTGCCTGCAAAAGTTTAATTAATTTCTTTATAAAAATCTATTTGTCAATTTTTGTACGAGAAACGACGTAAGACAGATCATTAGTCGTCTTTCATTGTTGGTTCTCTAGTTATTTTGAGAAACGTGTCATCTAAAATTCTTAAGTATTTGCTATAAGTATCTGCTTATCGTTTTGAGGGGTCGATAGCTGAATTTGGGGATTTTCAAAAGCGGCACGTCCCGCCTTTCGCGGTTAACTTTATCCATTTAATTAGGATTTGACGGCCGGTAATATTGGACGTGATCGGTTGAAGAAAATTTTGCAATGGAAAATCAGTGTTTGCTGTTTTATTTACGCCAAATCCCTTGCGGGGTAGGCAAAGAGAACCGAGCGCCATATTGGTCCTTACACACTTCACTAGCTTCTTTAACATTTATAACTCTTTTCATGCACGCTCGTCGGTTTCTAGGACTTCACATCACCTTCTGATAAAATACGACCAATTTGGTCATGGTATTTTAGATATTATTGAGTGAATTTATTGTGTCTATGTGTATATTCGATTGTTTTAAATATAAATAATCACTACTGTGTGCTTTTCGAAATGATAAAAAGGTATGTATGATTGTAATAGATGGAATAAAGACATTTTCATGTCGTCTTTTGAAGGGTAGGGTACGTACACAACTCACCCGCTTCTTTAACATAACTCGCCCTCCGGTTTCGAATAAAACACGAATGATTTGGAGATGGTGGGTGTCTTGACCTTCTGCACTTCCTTCCTTCCTTCTTTGGCAAAATAACAAAATGAATTCAAATATAATTTTCCGTTAATAATTACTATTTTCAGTCATCTAAATTTATTGAAATTTTTCTTGATTTCAATGTTAAATTAAACCGGTCTCGAATTTAGGTATAGAATATTCCGCAAAATAACCTCTCACGTGAAAATTTATCTGAATTTTTAATCTATTTATACTTTTGTAAACAAATACCTTTAAAAACTTCAGCGCTTTTTGATGCGAAGGTCTAAAAATATGTATTTTATTTATATTTGTCATCGTTTTCTATAAGAAAAAAAGTTTTTTTTTAGAAATTTACATCATATATTCAATAAAATATTTTCATTATTTAATTTCGTACTGTAACTGCACGTCCAAATGAATAGATCCACATCACATTCTAAATCTACAACGGAACAAATAAGATCTTATATTAATTAGTTAATACATAATCAGAGTTTAGCCATCAAGAGACGTGATCATTTATCACGTACTACGTGCCAACAATTAACTAGGCTTAATTGATTCGATGCATATCTTAGTAGAGTATAAATCAGGCTGTAGTACGAGCTTCGCCTATCGAAATTGTAATCTATGTGGTGAGTCTAAACAACCCTCAATAAAACTGTTGGTCTTGAAGGTAATAGAGGTATTGCATATTTGTTATTCTGTGATAGAGTCACAATCAACGGTTTGATATTGAAATGAACACTATGGTAATATTTATACAGGTATTTCTTGTTTGATTATGATGAAATTTTCATTCCATTAAGACATTTTTTTCACTGTATCCATTCCAATCAGGATATTCTATAAAATATATTGATGGGTACCCTAAACAATATATTTTATAGAATATAAATAGAAAAAAAAATTATATTTTATAAAATAAACTCAAATAAATGTCTCAATTTGAAATTCTTATGATGATTTACTACAACAAAGACAGTTTGTTTGTTTATTCGAGCACATGTGAAACGTGCAGAGTGCATTCGTGTAGAAAATTGTGATAGAAGTTTGTATTTGGAACGAAGTACAATAGATAGCAAGTATAATTGGGTTCCTGTTCAAAATTTGACGAAACTAGGCTCCGCTCGCACGGGAACTCCATCCAAAGGTAGTTGCTAGTAGACAATTAAAGCTATCAAATGGCAGTTGAAACTCGCGAAGCAATGTTGATTTCCCTTCGCATGACTATGTAATGTCCAACGTTCCTTAGTATCTAAACATATTATGACACTGGTACAATATAAACTGATTAACCATTTACTTGAAGTTGTATGAATTTATAGTTCAAGGTACGTTCTTCAGAAATTTCTTCGACGCATAAAAATTGTCTGTAATTGAACGACTTCAATAATAGAGATATGTATGGTTCTCTGGTTTTATATATTTCAATAGATTTGTGTCTTTTGCACATGAAATTTATTCGCTTGATCATGAAGTAGAGCAAGACATAATCTTAAGTCCACTTTTAGGTTTTCGTCCCCAAATGGTACCAACCCTATTCCTAAAGCTCCGCTGTATGTCCATTGCTCGTCCGTCTGTGAGCAACAATTTTCTCAGAATTTATGATAATCTATGATAACTAATAATAAATGTAATTATAAATTAAAGGAAGACCCTGCAGAAAAGTGTTTATTGGCATTTTTTTAAATGATGTTACTGAACCGTTCGTGTGTGATTCCAATTTACACTTAGCATGGTTCTTAACTTAGTATTAACCTAATTAATTTTGTATGGGGAAACAGTGAGTGAAGTCGCTCATATTATTTGTGTCTACAGGGAAAATTTAGCAATCTTTTTCATTTTTTATATTGGCCCAGCATAGTGGCTCCTCTTCGCCTGTTGGTAAGCGAAAAGAGGAGCCCAAATTGCAGCGGCAACTGACAAAGGACTACAGTGTCCTGTCAGTTGACGCTACCATGCTGGCCCGCAAGGTGCTACTTCACACTTCGTTTGAAGGATCCCATGTTGTAGGAAGGAAGAAACACATGTGCAGGCAAGGCGTTCCACTTTTTAATATGAAGTTAGAAAAAATACATCCAAGTTAACTTTAAATCTCATTTGTCATTGTTCTTAAAAGTTATACATGGATTTTATATTATGTCGCCCTTTTATTGTATATAAAAACTGGCCTGTCGAGCTTAAGCTTCATTAAATTAAAAAACTTTTTTTATTAAAATTTATTGGGTTGGTAGGGTTGGTATTGGGTTTTTATTATTGTATACGCTTTGAATTATGTAAAGGGAGCGTGTATTTTGCAATTCCATTAAGTTGTTTGAAACATTTACGGCTACGAATTAAAGTATTTTCCCGAGTGATCGTTTACGAGGACTTGAGGTAAATTGAATTTTAATGACATTTTAAAAAATTTGTTCTATATAATTTGGCAACATAATCTTTATTTCGTAATATACATTTTACATGATTTATATTTTACTAGCTGTGCCCGGCACCGCTTCGATGAGCGTTTTTTTTCCTTTTTTTATTTCTCAACCTTATCGGTAATGTGTTGAATATAAAGTAGAAGTTTCATCACAATCGACTGAATGATTTTAAAGTCTATAAACACACATTTTTTGTGTTTTATATATTAAGATTTTGATGGCACTGCAATATGTTTAGCAGTAAAAATGCCATTTTCGATACAATTGAGGATATTATTTTGGATATAATATTATTTTATAGGCTAATATGGTTAGAGTAATAAACGTACGCGTGTAGGAGTTCTCTCAGCCTAAATATTGTACGTTACGATAAAAACTGAATGTTTGGTGTTGGTTTTACCAACGAGTGAGTGGGAGTAAGAACAAAGAGATATTACAAAATTTTGCCTCTGATGTTCCGCCTTAATATACAATAGAGTCAATTGGCAATCAAAAAATGAATTGCCATGACTGATATCGAATGTTTATAAAAAAGTGCAATAGTAGAGCAGTTACATCATTCTATTAATTTAGTGAAACAGTCATGGAAAATTTGAAAGTGGAACAAACTTTATTAAATAGGTATGTTTGATATTTCTGTATGTAAAAATAACTAACTGTAAATAGAAATGGCTAGTCGTATTACGAAGAAATTCTTGTATATAAATTTATTTCGTGTATCTCGATAACTACTCTAAGGGCTTGATTAAAATTTTTAATAATTATTAGTATTAAAAAAAGGATTTTCTATTTAAGTTTACATATACATGTGTTTTCATGGGAAAAAAATGCGTTTTTACACAAAAATTAAACAAAAAGCGATGTGCAAAGTTCGATCGACCAGGTACTATGTTTAAACAACCCTGACAGTTATTCAAGGATGACAACGGGGTATGGCTGAAGGACAACGCTACGTTTGGGACTCACACAAAGAGATTCTATTGTATACTTGTAATTTATAGCCACGTTTATTTTACTTTATCTTTACACAAAGTACTCATTACGGGAAGTTAATATATTACTTTTTTCGTTTAAATTATACTTTACATCCTTATCTTCATTACCTATTTTATTAAAAAGCAAAAATGACAACCCCAAAAATGTTGCAATTATAAATTTAATATAAACAAGCGTTGCAAACTCATCAATTTCCCGGTTTTAATATCGCAAGACAATAACGTATTGACGCCTTTACAGCCTGTCACTGTATCGAATGCCCTGTGAAATATCGTTCTGTTTGATAGCCTCTTCTTATCCCGCAGTTTTGTGAGAGTATTTTGATTACATAGTATGTAAATAAATATTCTACGTTAATTACGTTGGCCATGCCAAATATTCGACACAAAAGTAGCTACTTTCATAATGAATTAATGTAGCTTTGCAAAAGTCAGAAAAATTATTTTCTATCAATAACAGCGTCTAGCTCTCTCTGTTTCAAAAATATATTTCTAATGCGAACACGAACCCTGTACGATTATATTATTTCTGTAACACGGGGTTCCAATACAAATCAATACTAATACATATAAAGCGGATGAGTTTTACTCTTTGTTTGAACACGATACTCTCTGGGACTACCCGTCATTTGATAACCCAATTCTTGAGTAAGGTTATAAGGCTATTCAACATCCCGATATCATTCTAGAAGACGAGGAAAGAGAAGGAACGTTAGAAAAAGTTATTCCCAGGGGATATAGTGACACGCGCAAGAGATGAGACGACCGCATAAGCGAGTCCTAGAGGGCCACAATTTATAGTGTTTCAGATCAAGTGCGATTCATATTTGTTTTACTTGTTACTTATTCTTTTACCATTTAAATGGCAAGCATACGACCTAACGAGACTTGTAATAACTAGAGCTGCGCTCGCGCTTTGATTGTAAAAACATAAAGATTGGCGAGGACTTCATCGACAACGCGTTTAAAAAATGTTATGCTGTAGTCTCTTGGGAAAACGTTTGCAGGGATTGCTACTTAAAGTTTACTGAAGGCGACCTCTTTACTAACGATTTTGATTTTAATATATACGATTCGATTTTAATATATACGAATATACTTTACGAGTCGGTGTAACACTACTCGAGCGGTGCGATTGTTTTTTTTTGTACCACCAAGGTGGAAAACAAGCGGAATGTGGGTATTTACCATTGAATTGCAATTTTCGTAATTTCTATATACCTATCACTTACCCGTCGGTGAAGGAAAACATCGTAAGAAAATCCGAACGTTCAAGAAATTGTATTTCAAAAGACGTGTGACCTAATCTAAAAAAGATCCAATTCTCTATGGGTTGTGAAGGTCTGATGCAGTCGCTCCATGTCAAAATCAGTATCTTCGCCAAATCCTTAGGCTAAGGTAGCATACTCCGGTAATACGAATGGATTAGAACACGGAATACCGCTAGGAAGGACAAGACACGGTATAAATCTCTTATACACAACCTGAGAATAGAGGCATTGTTTTTTTTTAATTCTAAGAAAAAATCTAAGTTGCCAGAGTACTGCTGATTATACAATCAGTTGTGTTATCTACAGCAGTTACTACAGGGTCGGCAACGCATGAGTGACACCCCTGGTGTTGCAAATGTCCATAGGCTACGGTGACTGTTTACCATCAGGCGGGCCGTATGCTTGATTTCCACCTTAGTAGTATAAAAAAAAACTTAATATAGTTTTATCTTAGGTTTTCGCGATTGTTATACAAACTTAATATATTATTTTATGGCGCTCGGTTCTCTCTGCCTACACCGCAAGGGACTTAGCGTGACGATATACATACATACTTAATATATTGCAAAAATTCTTAGGCTACGGAAACTGCTCTACATTTGCTGGCCGTTGTATAAAAATCGGCCAAGTGCGAGTGGGACTCGCGCACGAAGGGTTCCGCACTATTATCTATAAAAAAGGCAGTAAAATCACGTTTGTTGTATGGGAGCCCCCTTAAATATTTATTTTATTCTATTTTTTAGTATTTGTTGTTATAGCGGCAACAGAAATACATCATCTGTGAAAATTTCAACTGTCTAACTATCACGGTTCATGAGATACAGCCTGGTGACAGACGGACGGACAGCGGAGCCTCAGTAATAGGGTTCCGTTTTACCCTTTGGGTACGGAACCCTAAAAAAGGACATGTTATAAAATGAGTTCATAATAGTCGGAAGTTACGCAGCTCGTCTTTGAACCGAGCCACAAGGCCGAGCCCGTTGTATAAATACGGTCCCCTTTTACATTCAAATGTTTGTCAACTGTCGTCAACATGTATCAAGTGTTTCCTCAAAGTGTGTTTTATCGCGAACCGTGTCACAGATAATTATACGTAATGAAATGCAAGGTACCAGTTAACTTGACTGAGTTAACATCTGAATAAACTTACTGCTGATTGCTACGCTTGATTGCATCGCAACTTGAGTCTTATCTCGTCAGCAATTAATACTAGTTTATCTTAATGGCTTTTATGTTATTGTATCGTTTTGTGCTAGAACATGAGACTTGTTAAGCGACTACAAGAGAGACTCTGTTTTCTGAAGATGTGTTGTTTTATTTACTATATTCGTTTAATTGCAAATCAAGTTCCTTATGTCATGAAGTTAAAATGGAACCCTTAAGAGGTCATCCGTCTGTCAATTTGTCACCCGTTTTAATATAACAAAATAATGTATAACAGAGAGAAAAAAAAAATTACCTATCATGATCAAATTGGTCGTGTTCTATCAGAAGGTGATGTCAGGAGCCCTAGAAACCGGCGAGCGTGCATGAAAAGAGCAATGAATGTGAAAGAAGCGAGTGAGGTATGTAAGGATCGAGTCGCGTGGCGCTCGGTTCTCTCTGCCTACCCCGTAAGGGATTTGGCGTGAAGTTATAGATAGATAGATAGAGAGAAAAAAAAATGTTTAAAAAATAAATAAACAGGTCTTCTAAGGTATACCATATAACAGCTTAATAAGCACACCCATAAATATTTTTCAAAGAATACTAGCTAGCTTTTAAGTTAAATTAAATAATATACACCCGAAAATATCTTCTTAGTAATGAAAAAATAATTTAATAGTTTATAAGAATGCTATAACAGTTAAGCGTGTTTTAAAGATGCCCAGAAAAGTCAGAAAAAGGTGTTGAATGTAAAGAGTAAAGAACGAAAGAACTTACAGAATCCTCGAAGTGCAGGTGAGACCTGCAGCTGAGTTAAAATAATCCTAATTTTAACGTGGCTGTTCATCTATGTACATAATGGGGTCAATAAAAAATATTTTAATTGTCACGTCATCATGATACTTGATTGGTAATTAAGTAGTCCTAATCACAACACAATATGATGCTGTCAAGCGTCCTGATGATAGAGGCCAGAGGTGGCCACAGGAACTCCATCCTTAAAAAGGAATAACAGTACTCTAATACTCGTATTGGCAGTTTGAACTAAGACTTATCTAAGTGTGCACTTTAAAAAATATAGTGCTTTTTCTATGCTATGATTAGATATTAAGTTCGTCATCATTGAAGACAAATTTTGTCGACAGAAAAAGTTATAAGAGAAAAACATACAGTAATATTCCGGGTTTTCCATGGATATGTAGGGTTGTAGAACCTTTCTAGATATATATCATCAAGCTATTTTCGTTCCCTTTTTCACATTTTAACTAACATCATTTACAAGTAGGTACAAAGCAAACCCCTTGGCTTTTGTCCACTAACACAAAGTTTAGTACGATGCTCCACGCTAGTTCCTGATTGTTCTACTTGCGATCTCAACAACAACTTGTTACAGCTCTTGTCTCGTTTACATGCAATTTAGGACCTAAATAGTTATCACAAGATCGACTAAGTTTTGTAATTATTTGATTAAATTTATATTTTACTAGACTGGGTCTAACTTCGCTTCGGTATCGCTTTACGACACTGTGGGGCTCTAGAAAACCCATTCTTAATGTTTATATTAACAACTGCTGCCTTAATCTCTGCCCATGGGAATTTCAAATTTTTCGCAAGAACTTTTACTATTTTGGGACTAAGATTTAACCCAAGTATTGAATCGGAATATAACTTGAGAAAGTACAACTTTTAATCGAAATATGTTAACTGCGTTTTTGAGCAATGCGTACAGAAGGGATAAACAAACAGAAAAAAAGGATACTATTTTAGGTGCTGTATCGATGTAAGATTTCAGTTTTATCACTATTTCAAATGAATGTTTCAGCTGTAAACCTTTGAGCTGTTGACCCTTATTCGATTTATAGACATATATAGATTTTATAATCTTACGACTCAGATTCATACTATTGGGTCTGTGGGTAGAATTTCTAAATTTTGGCAATTTAACTTTGGTTTAAATACAATTAAAGACTATTGGCACTAAGTCTTTCGGGTTTCGGATTTAAAAAAAGAGCGCTTGTGTGTACTAAGATACGCACGTAAGAAGTTATCCTTCTGTACTTATGTTTTTTGTATTGATGTGAACACACATATCTCCGTTCATAAATATCTATTTAAATAACTTTGAACTAACAATACGTCTGAGAGCCTACCAACTAACTTTGTAGTGTCGATTTTAAACAAATGATCTGCCCTACATGGTGCAGAAAATGGCGGATATAGTACTATTTGCTGATGATACCTCTCTTATTTTTAATGTGACCCGCCGTTGTGAAAATATTGACAAGGTAAATGGTGTTGTGTCTGCTATTTTAAACTGGTTCGCATGTAATAATCTGTTGCTAAACTCAGCAAAAACCAAATGCATCAAATTTAGTCTTCCAAATGTGAGTTCTGCCAATACAGAAGTTCTCATTGGGAATAATAAATTAGAATTTGTTAATAACACTGTATTTCTTGGAATTACAGTAGACTCCAAATTACAATGGGGCCCCCACATAAATAAACTAGCCGGTAAGCTCAGCTCTGCTGCATATGCAGTTAGGAGAATCAGGCAATTGACGGATGTGGCTACTGCGCGCTTAGTCTATTTCAGCTACTTTCACAGCATTATGTCGTATGGTATACTGTTGTGGGGAACGGCGGCTGACATTGAGACAATTTTTATCTTACAAAAAAGAGCTATTCGCTCTATTTATAACATGGGCTCCAGAGAATCCCTCAGGGAACTGTTCAAAGAAATAAATATCCTCACTATTACTTCTCAATATATTTATGAAAACATAATGTATGCCCATAAAAATTTAAAGTCGTTTGTAAATTTCAGTGAAAAACTTAGAGGTAGAAATAAGTTGTGTATGCCGGTACATCGGCTTGCTAGGACTGGTAGATCTTTTCTTGTAAATTGTATTCGATTTTATAATAAATTGCCTGAAACAGTTCTGTCCTTTCCTGACAATGTATTCAAAAAACACATTAAAAATACTCTCTGTAGAAGGGCTTATTATAGAATTGATGAATATTTAACTGACAAAGATGTCTGGAAATAATTCAGCACAGACTATCTGTCCTTAATAATGGTTAATTTTACGATATGATATCATTATTGTACCAATATGCTTATGTAATTTTATTTTATAATACATAATTGACAATTTTAAAAGAGACCTATATTGGCAAGTTTCTTTCGGCATTTCTTCTTAGCCAATGGTCACTTCCGAAATGCTAGTACATTAAAAAAAAAAAGGAAAAAAAGTTAAATAAGAGAATTAAACAAGTTACAATAAGATTATATTTAAAAAAAAAATGTAAGACGTGTCTAAGTGCCCGCGAGGGCCCAATGGCAAATAAAGAATTTTTATCTTTATCTTTATCTTTAAACACTTCCATAGACATGTCGTAGTATAAAATATTACTTAGAATATAATACTAGCTGCACTCCACTGTTTTTCATTCTTTCTCTTTCCGCGGCTTCTAAGGTTAAAGTTAAGGTAACGTTCGTGTCGTGATATTGAATGGCCAATAATCTTCCTCAGGAATTGAACTATCAAATGGTTAATTAATTTTACAAATTAGACTGGTAATTCCGGAGATGAATGCCTTCAAATAAACAAACAAACTATTCCGCTTTATATATTGGTATAGATTCATACAATGATTTGTAGTTAAGGTATAACAATTGCACTACAAAAACCATCACGATTCCGATGATATACGTTCGAAGTAAAGGTTAAATGATTACGATGGTAAGTATATATGGTATAGTATTACGCTTTATCTGCCGACGCGTATACCACATCACGTCAGTCTATACACACTCCATTATTATGATATGGGTTTGGATTTGCCTAAATAGCTTTAAAGTGTACTCAGTCGCGGATTGGCGGAAGTTAGTGTTTTCAAGCTACCTAAAGGCCATAAATTTAGCTTAACGACTGTCATCTACTTCCGGATCCGATGGATCTGGGCTTGGAGGAAGTCGGGACACATAGATCCATCCATAGACAGACTGCGGCGGACTCTGCTTAACTTACTTATTCATTTAGACAAACATGACACCTCATATATGCAAGAAAAGAGAGAATTTATATTGTACTTAAACAAATGGCTAATAACGACGTGTACAATCAAACAAAGACGGCTTATATATTTTATTTTGTTTCACATTTCCTAAAACGAGGGATGAGAATAAAGCAAAGTTGTGTAACATCTAATGTTATGGTTCTGTATTTTAACATGAAACATAAAAAGTGTGTGTATGTGCATATACATATATAAATGTGGTAAAGGGCTTATTATTTGCAATATATTGCGCGCTCATCCTGATTTGTTGGTTTTACTAGCGACTGCGTAATTTTACCAGTTATTTCTTCGTTCATTTTCGTAAGCGGTATATTTTTAGAGTTCCGTACGTAAAGTGTACTAACGCAACTTTATTACTAACCCTCAGTCAGTCATAGGGCCATAGCTTAGTAATTGTAATAGGTAAACTTTTGAAATTTTCACGGAATTTGTATTATCATAGGCATTATAACACCAAATATTAAAAATAAAATAAATGGTAATTTATTTTATCTTTCTTCTTTATTGGTATTTAGTGTTTGTGGCAGCTCTTTTAGTATTCCTTTTACTTTTGCTCTTATTTAATTATATTTACTTTTATTATTGGACACGTAAGGGGAAACAGAGGAAATTTTTGGTTTGATACAGGCCTTTAATCTGTCTGGCCACGAATCTATGGATTTACGCACTATTTCCACGGAAATAGC
Source organism: Pyralis farinalis (assembly GCA_947507595.1). Lineage (NCBI taxonomy): Eukaryota > Metazoa > Arthropoda > Insecta > Lepidoptera > Pyralidae > Pyralis > Pyralis farinalis. The sequence goes on from OX382274.1 coordinate 23,436,595, forward strand.
GAGCAGCGCATATTCTCTAAAACTGACCATCATCTGTAGTCAAAGGGGTTCAGATCTGGGCTAGACGAGGGCCAGTCTTCAGTTCACAGACGAAGGATGATAACCACGTTATATCTTTCCGACTACTTTGGCGGCTTCGTACACTTTGTCATTTTGCTTGTTGTAGTGCTCTTCAATTGTAATTTTTTTTCATTAGTAAAGAGGATATTTCTGTGTGAGCCTTTCATTTGCGTATCGGGACAGAAGACGTTTTGATCGATTCACTCTCTTCAACTCAAGACGTTGATATAGGGTATGTCCTGTAAATCGACGCCAAGCTTCAAGTTTTGTTTTATTATCAAAGCCAAAGGTTATTACTTAATAAAGGAATATGTTGTTATTTATTTTCATGTTTGTAGACACACACAACCTTTGTACTCAAGATAAGATTATACTAGAAAATGCACAGACACACTCACACTACATTGAACACAAGTAAATAACACTATCACCGTTAAACACGTGTAACCTTAACTCACTTATATACACACCAAACATACAAAACAGACCTTGATGTATCAACTAAAATATAATTAAATTAAATTCTCTTACTGAATAAAATCATAATGATTGTATACATAGCGGATTTATAGGTTCGGGAGGGGCCTGGTGACCTGTACCACAGGTGAGTTCATTCTTACCTAGCTCAGGCATCAGTTCTCTCCAACATGAGATAAAATTGTGATTTTGTATATCTACCACTATGACAAACTGTATTTGTTTTGTTGAATCTTGGAGAGAATAATAAACCATTATTATTATTTATTTATCTTTCTACTCACGGGTATTAATCCCGGTCATTTGATAGGCTTGCGCGGGGATAAAGATCCAACGCGTAGAGGCCCCTTAGAAAAGATTGTATGTAATGTTGTACACCTGCCGTGATCCGCTCCAGGGGATATCAATGGGTCAATATACTAATGAACAGGCCACGGCAGGTATTGGGACTATTGGAAATATGTCGGGAAAAAGTGGGCTATTAAAGTGAGATTTGGAGGTATTATTAGAACCGGGCTATTGCAGAAGAGGGACGGACACCTGCCATAACTATCACACCGGTATAACACCGGTGTGAGTGACTCAGGGGTGTTGAGAGGTGTGCTGCGCTTTCTCCGAAGTTACTCGCGGCGTTATGCCCTTTAACACTTCCACCCCTGGAGCATATCACCTGCTAAAGCAATATACTCTATCGACTCCTCTCTGGACGGCCAATGAAGGCAAGCCAGAGCTGAGAGTCCTGCGGGCCTTCTTGACTTTTCACTCCGACCGACGAAGACACGTCGGAGACGAAGGCCCTAATCGACTCTCTGGAGCACTCGGGTACCCGTGGTGTCGTTACGCACCAACAGCTCGCCACAAGCTGCCCTGCGGGGTTTATTATGTTTATTATTATTATTGTTGTTATTGTTGTATTATACGCGACAGAGTCCTAATGAATGTTCAACAGCATTTGTAGTTCTAACAGCACGCGGTCGCCCCGATCTTTTATGGCCTTCAATAGAGCAAGTGTTGATATATCTGTCGATGTCGCACGGCAGTTGAGCTTCACTTGATTAGCCATCTCTTTGAAGTTTTTAAATGCCTTATTTGTCATATTGCTGTCTCTCACTTTGCCAAACAGGGGAAGTCAATTCCAAACCTTCCTACTCCTACAAATTTCTTCTGATAAAATTCGTTGTGAGTTCCAAGGCAGCTGTAGTTTAACCCCCGGGACAGCAATGAACTTCATTGCTCATTGTCTTTTTGGTGGTCTCCGCTGTTAATTCTGGCTACACAGGAGACACAATGGTGGGTATGAGTGGTGGGCCTATCCCGATATCTGTCGATAGTACATTATACGAATATACATCTGATACCAGGCTTTTGAAGCATCTTGAATATGACCGCCGGCCCCATACTTACTTTGTGCTATGCTACCACTGTAATCTTATTTCCTTTAACATCCCGTTCCATATTGTAATTTAAAGAAAAAAATATGTGAAATCGAAAGAAGTTTTTAACATAATAAACGCATTCCAAATTCAAAATTATTAAGGAGTCGATAAAAAGAAAATTTTCTATGTAACAGTATTTATGGCCAGACTAGTTAAACTTAGAGGTCATAGTGTCAGGAGATGTAAGCTAGTATACATTTTACTACGTCGAGTGATCAATGACTTGCCCGATTTGAAATGGTTCCCATAGTTTATAAACGCTTGCAACAGCAGGAGTATAGCGCGCTCCACGCCCTCCGCTAACAGTGGAACTTATCTGGAGCTTAATGGTAATCTCTCTTACAACGTCACAGCAATCCTCCATTTGTTATTTAGCTGAGTTCTTCTGTAAAGAGGAGATACGCTTTCCTTTGGGCAGTTGTATAATTCGCGCTAAACTACGAGCTAGCAAAAGGGCTCTAGGGCTACCTTACCTCTCATTTGTCTTTGCGTCGCTTTCTAGTAGACAGGATGGACCGTATGGAATGAGATTGACTGATTAAGATTTTCAGTGCAAAAATATTACTCAGCTTCTTGCCTACGAACAAAACTATAACCCAATCATAGTTTTTTTTTAATTTCAAGAAATGTCAATCGCTTTCGAACTCTACCGTAACATATTCTTCATCATATTAAAAATATACATAAACATATTTTGCCATGAGAACAATTTCCTGTTTACGCACTACGTACTATATTTCAGACCCTTATTAATATTCATAGAGATGGTAAGTGGTACGATAATAATCGTAATTGGGTACAGAGAAGCTCAAACCACATAGAAATTATATTAAACATGACGTCGTAATACTAACGTAGGAACATTACTTTAAATGGGTAATATTTTAAAATGAAGTCAGAAAACCAATTCTGTTAGATATAAAATCATAAAAATAGTTTTTCAAATACCCTTTCATTATTAGATATCAGTTTTAAATTGCATATACATATGTAGGAAATAACAAAAATATATATAGGAATATTATTCAGCGATTGAAGTTTGTACGGACCGCGTCTTATGGCGCTTGGTTTTCGCTGTGTACCCCGCAATGTACCTGGCGCGAAGATATACATACATATTACCACATGCCCCCTGTTATGACACTAGTAAGTTTTGCAATATTATGTTCATCATTGTGTAATAACATGTTAGTATAACAAAATGTTACAGTATATGTAAAAAAATACGTTTTAATTGTAAAATAATAAAATTGATTACGGAACTCCTTAGACTATAAATGTGTAAAACTAACATATTACAAAAAGAACAAACTTTAGTTTTTGTAGTAATAAAAATGATGCAACTTTTATTTTTTTTACTTTACGTCAGATCAGAATACAAGCCGTAATATATAAATATGGAGGACTGTTTTGACACAGATTCTTGTAATTTTACCGGTGATATTCCACGTTGGTATAATATTCCGTTTTCACAGTAAACATGGGTATAATCTTGTTAACTCGTTGCCTCGTTGTGCCATATGCATATTATTTTTAATTTTCATGAAAAACCTGCGTTGACAAAAATGGAAATAGGATGTTGATTCATGAGCTTAAGTAAATTTGACAAGAGATATCCTCATTGTTATTTTGATAATCATCATATCAGCCGAAGGACGTCTACAGTGTTGAACATAGGCCTCCTCCTTAGACTTTCACAGCGATCGGTATTGTGTTTCCATTGGTACAACTAAATTAAAACTTGGCCATTATGTTGCTTCGAAGGTGCTTATGCACGGCTGTCCTCAGGGTTCAGTTATGGGGCCGTATCTTTAGAATATCGGTTTTAATGACTTTGTTAGCCTACATTGGGGTTCTGCAATATATATAATTGGAATCGATGTGTTAGGTAACAGCTCTTAATTTAGGTCCAATTAGAGAAACCGTGGTGCACGGTAGTTGAGCTTCACTTAACTAGCCATCTCTTTGAGATTTTTAAATGCCTTATTTGTCATATTGCTATCTCTTACTTTGCCAAGAGGGGAAGTCAATTTCAAAACTTCCTACTCCTACAAATTTCTTCTGATTAAATTCGTTGTGAGTTCAAAGGCAGCTGTAGTTTAACCCCCGGGACAGCAATGAACTTCACTGTTCATTGCCTTTTTGGTGGTCGCCGCTGTTAATTCTCGCTACACAGGAGACACAGTGGTGGGTATGAGTGGTGAGCCTATACGGTGAACGCTACCGATTTTCACTCTAGCGATCATGGAGACGTTATTGAATATCTGTCTTCTGATGGTCAAGATAAAGTCTATCTCATTCCTTGTGGATTTGTCAGGGATCAACTAGGTCCACTTCCTGTGTGCTGGCTTCAAGAAGAAGGAGTTCATCATATAGAGTTCCTCCTTCTCCATGAAGTCGGCCAATATCTGTCCCCTTTTGTTACGCTGTCCTATTCCAAATTATCCCACTCTCTGCTCTCTCCCGCTCCTCTAACATAGCCCTGCGTTGAAATCACCCATAACAACCGTGTAGTGGGTCCTGGAGGCATATATGGCTTTAGAGATATCCTCATACATTGCCTCCACCTCCTCATCAGGGGGTGTCGAAGTCGGCGTGTTGACCTGTATTACCTTTAGCGAGTATCGCTTTTCGATTTTAAGGACAACCTTGGTTAACACTCTCCCGATCGCGACGATGTTGCTACGGAGAGACTCCGGACGATGAACCCCACCGGGACTATTGGTCGCGTTCCCGAAATTTGTGCAAGTTGCCGGACTCAAGGATTATCGTGTCCTCGCCCTCTCTTCGAACTTCTGATAATCCAATGATATCCCAATGCAACTCTTCTTCCAGCTCTGTAAATTTCTCGTCAGTCACAATGTGTGCATGTTATATGTTACCAGGTCCAATCGTCATCGTTTCTGGTAGCCGGATCTCTGCCGGGAATTATTCGCACCTACTGCTCCGACGTTACCGCCGCCGGGGGCTAGGGGCCGTGTATTTCTAGTGTCTGTCATATTCAGGGGCACGAGATGACACTACTGCACGTCATCCGGTAATGTGTTTCTCTCAGCCGGTTCCTACGGCACCCACGGTACGAGAGGGGGTGGCGCAACTCTAAGCCGACCTCACACGGCAAATATAAAATTGTATTTGTAAATTTATGTTACAAGGAAACATAAACAAACTTTTTCTTTGCTGTCACATAGTCTGTGTTACTTTTTATTATCTTTCTTTCTCATTCACATTTACTTTATTTTAATTTGTCTAATATGCTTTGCCATTGCCACTGAGACATGATTATTATCATTACTAATACGAAAATCGACTGCAATTTTGATCGACTTTTGGCATATTTTTACAGTAGTATTATATTGAGTTACATTTTAAATTCAATTCGATGTAACTTACCTTGTGTGCTTTAGGCTTTAGCCACAAATCTGTGGGAGTATGTTAGATTAGATAACTGCTTATAAATTTAACTTCCGCAAAATAAAACCTGAATCTCTAACTATAGTTTGAATCAATACACACCGAGCTGACAAACTCCATTTAAAATATCAGAATCCCGTCTGATTTCTGTAGATATTTTCGTAAATTTAATAAATAATGTTTCGTTAGCTTCATAAAAAGAATCTTTCACGGTGTTGCTCAGTGAAGCGGCCACTTTTTCGGAAAATAAGTGCCTAACGCGGTAGCGGTTTGACAATCCAGAAAAATATTTTATTGATATTTGTATAAAGGTGAATATCACATTACACGTTTGTCGATAATTATAATTATTTATTTGTTATTTTGAAGGCGAAACTACTGAATGAATCGTAATGAGTGAGCTATAGAAGGGGATAGGGTACTATTGTGATCCCACGTGGGCGATCTAGAGGGCAGAAGGAGTTTAGACGTTTTCCTATTCTAATGAAATGTATGAAATAATAATAAACACAAATATTTTTCAAGATTTAATCAACAACTATTTGAAACTTAGTACCATAATTATAACATTGTCTCCGAGGTGCATTCCTCTCACACAGAATTTGCGACCTCGGTGGTGCGATGATTTGTAACGCTACTTTGACACACGACGAACATTTGTGTGCATGAATATGGATATTTGCCTTGGCCTGGGATTTAAAAAAAAGTTAATTTACATCAAAGCAGCCCATCTTCGGAAGTACCTTGCCTCACGGAAAACTGTAGCTAAATGACAAAAACAAACAGTAGCTAATTGATACAATTTCCTTGAGGTAGTAGTAGTAGTAAGCTGTTACGGAGTGGCTGTGTTAGCAGCAAAGTGATACTTAATGTATTGCAAGCGTTCATAGATTAAGGTAATCGCTTTACATCGGGTAGTCTGTATGCTTGTATCCGACATTGTACAAAAAAATAGAATCCTGGATATGTAAAGGTCAGTCAATTGTAAATATATAGTTCTCTTTAAAATATGATACAGGGTCAGTCTAGACATAGGATTGTATGGATTGTTTACAAATATTAATTATTTGCACGAGTATTATAATATACATTCGTAACAAAAATATAAATGTTGTAAGAAGTAAAACACTAAATCATTCCATAGAAGTGAACTAACAAAAAGGCTCGTTCGCCACTAACAATGAAAAGTGAAGAGATTTGTTCAAAGAATATTAAGGTATTGTGCGAGCTAATTGCTTCTTAGTGGAAAAGTGAGAATCACTCATTTATTTCATTGTAATGTATTTTTCTTGAACACCTTGAGACATCAATGTTTGGATTGAATCAAAAGAGAGTTATTTTCAGTTATGTTACATTCCTCAATAGTTTTCATTTTTTTTCTTCGGTGTTTCAAAAGACGAAATAAGAATTTTATTACTTCCCATTTTAAAAGAAGTAATGGTAAATGCAATAAAAATACGAAATTTGTTCAAAAAGTTACGTTACAAATTCTACTCCGTCGTTATGTAGCATTAGGAGAGGATGACTCTCTCTCGTTCACTGTCTATGTATGGGACTATATACATATCAAACATTTGTGCTGATTTCTTTACAGTGGCCTCATCTTGATGGAACTTAGCTCTAGTTAGATTTTTATCTATCTCTCATGAGTCGGGTTTTTAGTAGTTTTGAAAAATATCTCATTATAGATAGAAAGTCTTTCCAATAGGCAAAATGCCACTGCGAATGAAAACTAAATATGAAAGCTTATTCATATAAACTTTTTGGATAAGTATCTACGAGTTAAAGATTTTCATTTTATTTTCCACTAAATAGACACAAATGCATTGTCAAGTGCGACTTTTTTCTTCCTTGACCACATTGATCTTCTCACATTGTTTGCAAAGTTATAAATCGAAAGAATTACGCTTCAAGTATATCATGAAATCTTTAGTAAAACCATGCTTCCTTAAATTATTCGCATTTAATTCACCATTAATAACGATTATAGGAGACGGAAGAAAGTTTCGAACAGGAAAACATGGCGAAATTAAATGTGATTCAGAACTTACCCACTTACCCCAAAGGCAAGCCCCAGGCTAATATTCTTTATCTCCGCTGTTTTGTTTGCCACTTTTAATCTGATTTTCTAAGAAAACGTTTCGAAGACGGTAAATGTAGCTGCCATCTTTCCATAAATTTTGTAAGAGTTAAAATTTTTATTTCACGGAATTATACCGAGGGGATTTTACTGCCTCCTAGTGACTGTTTTCTCTAAATTGTTAAGTCGTCGAAAGTATTTCAGGAAAAGTATAATCTTTCTTGAGTTCTATATGTCAACCGTACACCTATATACTGAGGCTAACAGGGTATATTTAAGAAAAGCAAAAGTTCATATACCTGAGAGTAGAGACATGGTTTTTAAAATCACTTTGTTTATAATTAGACTTTTTGTGTTCGTAATATGTAATGTAAATCCACTAGCGGTTTTACATATGTACCGAAAGATTACATTATTATTTTATAGATTTAAAAAAATATTTTTAGATCTACATTTGTTTGTACATCTCAGAGTGTTGCTTGTGATCCTTGCAGTTGATTTTATATGAGCATTCAGGTGTACACAGTACGGTGCGGTTAAAAATGTGAAGAAGTTTTCACATAAGTCATTTCAATATTGTTATTCGGAATAACCCTATTTGACAGGTAGTTCTATAAACATACTATTTAGTCATATTTATTCTGGGTTTACGCTGGACCTAATAAATAAATAACAAAATAATTAACACGAACTTAAGTAGAACAAAATATTCGCTATGCAATGCGAGTTTAAGCTAAACTAAACCTAAACTAACTAAGCGTAAGCCTGAACTAAGCAAAAAACTGAACCTAAAGCAACCTTAGCTGAAACCCTGCTTAAACCGGGCTTAAACATAATCTAGACCAGAAATAAAGCGAGCCTAAGTAGGACTTTAGGACTAACCCAGCCCTAAAATTTAGTTAATCTTGACCTAACCCAATATAAACCTAACATAAATAAAAACCAAGCCTAGTTCTTAACACCATTCCATTCCCTTCAAAACTCTGTTAACTCCAAATCTATATCCTATTAGCAATTATGCAATTGTTTTTTGAATAATATATTTAAGAACAACTTGAATCACCCATGATATCAACTTGAAACCAAATACGAGTACGATGTAATGCCAAAAGGCTTCATTGAATGCAACTCAATTGAACACAAGGTGATGGATAGAAAGATTTCATTGCCATTAGAACTACAGTCAATTGCCAAGTATCATCTGTAGTAATTAAAATTGCGTAGAGGCGTGTAGAAGGCCCTGAATCTGCAAATATTGTGTAGGTAGGTAGGTGTCGAGCCAACTCACTGCGATGCGATAACGCGACATCATCGAGGCGGTCCGTGCGCATTTTAATGCATCTGTAGTCTAGGGACCGACATTAAAATAGTCCAATTTTTTTCAATAAATTTGTATAATAAGAAAACCTGGTATGAATGTTGTATTGATAATATACTTTGAAAAACTCTTATATCCATTATGGCTATTTTTTAAATTAATATTAATTCGTGTTTTTCTGATTTTTGAAGCATTCCATTAACAACTTCTTTCAAAGTTGTATTCTAAGACAATATTCACCACTGGAATGATCTTTTGTATGTATTTTGCTCTTTTTGTTTCATGAAAAATAGGGCAAATCGTTAAACAGTAATGGACTAAGTCATCATAGGTCTATTCGCATCTTTTGCAATCTTCTTTACGACCTAAACCTACAATTAGACTGGCTTACAGTATTGCAGTATCTCTTGTTATATCACTTAAACGAGACGTTATCGAATTAGGAATGTTCTATCTACTTTCTATCCCCAAAAGATGTATAATGTAATAAAGTAGTGTATTATATGATATGCCCCTTTATTACTTTTATTCCTTTGTCAAGACCGGTACAAACTAGATCCCTTTTTATTAAGACGTCCCATTTTTGTGAGCTCAATATTTCGGATTATTATTCCACACATATGTGGTCTTATAAATGTATTATAAGGAATGTCGCCGCCAATTCCATCACGTATCGAAATTATAAGCTCGCCTTGTTTTTGCTCAAAACATGTTCGTGTAAGACCTACAATAATGTGGGGGATTATTCCGTGTACAAGATGATGTAAGCATCAGAAATGAAAAAAATAGAATTCTCGGGTTTTATAGTCAGAAAGAACCATATAGCATGGACCGAGGACTATTTCATTTTAAATAAAATTAGGCCAAGTTCCATGGGACCGACGGTCATAGAATTACTTTATAGTGCTATATTTTTTATTTCTAATAATATAATTAAAATCGGAGAAAATATTATGATCTTCTCATATTAATCTTAAACCTGAATGTTCTTTATGACATTTACTTGGTAACAAATTTTTTAGACCACATCTTTGGAACATAGTTCATTTTCGTTACGGTTGAATGACATGTGGTCCATTTAATGTAATCTATTCAGACTAATGAATTCATGTACTTGCTTAGAGGTGTGTGTATCATTATTTATTAGCACTCAGGGCCATACGATACAAGATAGAGTCTTGAAATTTGCAAAATACTTATGTGTTATTTTGTAGATCTATCTGTACACCTTTCCTATTCCCTATTTTGTAGATATGAGATATAAATTTCAATTATTGACGTCGTAGAAGCATATGATCTGCGTGCGATAATTAGTTACCGTACCAAACATTGATGATGGCGATATGGGCTGACATTTTTAGTTAGGCTTTCTTTAGAATTCAGTATTGCTTGAATCAGAATATTGCAGTCAAATAACAACTCCTTCAACAGTTGTTGTGTTACAGCTAGTGAGTGAGGTCTTTTGAGAACTTGTTGTATTGAAAACGATTGTGGTACCGCGCAATCGATACTCCTTGTTATTGCAAGTGTTTATACATACAGGCAGCCCTATGCTTGCTTGTCTCCTGAGTACATATAAAAATGTACTAAATAACTCAATCTTCCACTGCACCAAATTTTTAGTTCAGCGGTTTAGTCGTGAAAATGTAACAAACAGATAGACAGAGATAGACTCACTTTAATTATAAATTTACAGACAGGCATATATTTATATATTGAGATAATCTCACTTTAATTGTAAATTTATAGACAGACAGAAATTTATAGACAGAGTTTTAGTAGTCTCCCTTTAATATACAATTATAAATTAGGGGGTTAATTTTATTGCATATCACATTCAATGTGATATTCATTTTCATTCGTTTGGATTTCATTGTGTGTTGTTCAATGAAATGCAGTTACAAATTATTATTATAAACGATTTATGGTGACTTCTCCAAACATTATGTATATGCTAATATTGTACAATAGGCTAGTGTGGTTTTGATGAGTTGCGTCGTGAGTCGCGAGTGATACTTAATGTATTGCAAGCGTTCATAGGTCACGGTAACCGCTTTACATTAGGCGGGCCGTGTGCCGTATGCTTCCAGACGTTGTATAGAAAAAAAAAACTTCGTTACTAACACACTCCTCGGCTTCTCGCGACTATATTTAGTCGGAAAATATTATTTGGTTGGTCTCACTCAGTGGTAAGTATAAATATGTTGATGATGATGACTTGAAGTTGGCAGTAAATTGCCATCCATAAATGGGTCGTCATATTCACGGTTTTAATCGAAGTGAGGAGTATTGCCATCCTGCCTAATCGTGTCGAGTGACTCAGCCAAATCCTTTACTAAATTGTGTAATCGAGCTTATATCCTCGCAGTTAAATACAATTAGCCGATTTCAAAGGGAACAAAATAAGGTTTGATGGCGGTATACCTTTTCATATGTGTGACGCATTGAAATCTTGATAGGGCTAAGTTAAAAGGTTTTTAACGTCAAAAGATTTCCAATCAGTAAATTTAATTTATTTTAACAATGTCGGGTAATAAATTAGTGTCTCTATTTAAATGGATACGTTTATCCATCTACATCTTCACGCGATGTCCTTTGCAGGGTAGGCAGATATAACCGAGCACTAAAGACGCGGTCCTAATAGAACTTGCTCGCTTTTTTAACATTCATAACTTTCCTTTTTACGTAGCTTCATGCATGCACACCGGTTCCTAGGGTTTCGGACCTAGGATTGGTAGTGCCGCAGTGGTTAGTAATGATACTTTGACACCAAGACTCGTGGGTTCGATTCCTACACATAACAAACATTTGTGTGCATGAACTTATAAGTTTGTCTTAGTCTGAGTATTTTTAAGACAGGTAGGGCGTATCAAATAAGTCCAGTCTGGGCAAGTATCTTCACCTTACAGAAAACCGTAGCCAAATTATAACTCTCTGGAAAGTTGTTGTGTTCCTGCGAGTGAGTAAGGTCACCAGTAAGCTCCTAAGGAGTAACTGTGTTAGCAGCAGAGGTTGTAATGCGCGAGTGTTCTGTGTATGACTTTAAGTGTTGCAAGCGCTCATATGCTACGATAAGCTTTTTATATCAGGTAATCCGTATACTTATATACCTCCCGACATTGTATAGAAAAAAATGATGAAGCTTAATAACTATGAGTGTACATTTCTAATTTTATGATTTGTTAGCGGCCTGCTGTAAGGTGGAGGTACTTCTCTAGTCGCGCTAATTCTGATAAAATATCGTTATTCAGATTCAGGATACCAAATATAAGATACGATATATCCAGATGTAGTTTACTTTTGGAGGTACTTCCCTAGTCGAGCTAATTCTAATAAAATACCGTTATTCAGATTCAGGATACCAAACATAAGATACGATATATCCAGATGTAGTTTACTTTGGCTGTAATGACGAAAGTGATCCACTTACACAATTAGACGTAAAATATATTACCAGACAGCAATAAAATGCCGATTTATTCTCCGACTAAGTATCGCCATCTCAATATTATATCCTATGAAAATCCCGTACAGCGGGCCCGATGTAAATCGACACATTTCCCTATCCAAACTGCAGGTCGCAATGTCTGCCCGTCACTCCATGCTAAATGGGATAAATCGGATCCGCGGCGCCCGTATCCATTTTTTACAGTTTTTAGATCGACATAAAACCGATAGAGCACTTTCTAAGGGGTATTGTGAATAGACTTGAATTTTTATGGGTACTGTTATTTTGCCAGATAACCTTATCGCAATGATTTGTTTATTTAAGTACTTATGGGCTTTTGGAGATAAATACATTTTGGCTATATCATATGAAATTTTGTATATTTTATCAGGAACACCGTTCCTATATGAAATCTATATGTTTTTTTTTTCAAATATTCGAATTTTGACTTCAGATTCGGATTCAGCATAAAATAGTAGAATGCTAATGTTCAGGAACACCGTTCCTATCTCGCGATTAGCCCGCCTCGGCTTCGCACAGGTGATCCTCTCGGTATCAAACTTCATTGGTGTACCCACGGGCTAATTTGAAGATTCCCTGAAAATTCATATAAATTGGTCAAGCGTTTTGGAGCCCGTAACATACATACACATATCGAATTTTATATGGTTTTAGTAATAATACCTACTCGTACGTGAAGATTATTAATACATTATGGTACATGAACGAACACAATTACATATCTGAAAGTTATGAGAAGTTGGCCTAACATTTTTACCTTATTGTTGGTGAGATTCCCATTATCCACTCCTGTAAAACAATAATCGTGGGTCAAAGCAGGAGTGGAGGAGTATACACACCGCAAGTTTTACAAACATTGCAGCTGAGGCTCAACCTTATTAATTATGAAATCTTCTGCATAATATCACTCAGTCTTGAATTTTGTTCGTCATGTACATCTCTTGTTGAAATTGGGTACACCTAGAATAGACATACGGGGGAAAATGCCAAATTGATATATATATAGTAAAAACAAAATATCATAAAGTCCTTTATTAATGTAGGTATTTTTAGTAAAAGAAATATCAGAACCAGTTCACAAATACAATGGCTTAATGAATTTTGAATATAAAAGAAACGCGCGAGGTGTATATAGATGGCGTCTCTTAGCGTTCGGTTCTCTCTGCCTACCCTGCATGGGAATTGAAGATATTGATAAATAGATAGCTTTAGAAATACACCTGTATGAACATATGTTGCATGCAAAAGACCTGTTCACAAGTCTTTTTTCAAAATCAAGTTTCAGGCCTTATTATACTTCTTTAAAAGTAGTGATAAAATATTTTTTTTTTGCATTAAAATTTACTATTAAGAAATTGCGTTTAATAAAACTACTTTTGTCATTGAAACCTAAGTACCAATAACTAAGGTAAACTCAAATTATTTCAGTTTTTTATAAAATCGAATTAAATCAACTACGCTTTTATATAAAGCAGAACCAGTAACAGGTAGCATTTTTAAAAAAACCAACTCAACTTTTAACAATTATTTATAACATACATTTTTGCACGACAAACTTGATAACAAAATTTTTGCATCATATTACAACATGAAACAGAGTTTATGAATGCCCCTTCCCTGGTCACATTTTTATGTTGGTATTTACAAAAAGGTTTACGAGCGCCCATGATATTTACGAAAAACATTTTACATTAAATACAAAAGAGTTTTAATTTTCGTAGATTCATCACAGAATTCTTGACTTCCAGAATCTATAAGCTCATCAGCATAAATTTTAATATAAAAAGATTGACATCTTTTACTGCTGAATCGAATTTGTAGTACAGAGTGAAGTTTATTGCTTCATTTCATATCGAATAAATGAGATATGTTTCTTTTTTAAAATGCACGTGCATTAGTAAGGGGAGAAAACGAATGAAATGAACATAAAAGTATGACTCTACTATATGAGTATTTATGATTTCTACTTTCCTTGTTTATTTAAACGCGAATCGTGTTAAAAATTCTCTGCATTTGAAGTGCGCTGTAAACTTTCAAGACGAGAAGGTGCTATGATGGAATTTTAACGGTAGGTACTTTATTGGTTTTAGCAGATTTTATAAAGCAGTACCTATAAGGTATTGATAATAACTTACGACTGATGTTATGTACTGATCAAATTTAAAGTATAATAAAGCTGTTATACTATTGCCCAGCGACATCTTGGGGAGTTTGTTTACGTGAATCATTTTCACAATACTACCCATAAAAAAGAAACTTACTTTTCGAAGATACAACCTCTTCCTTCTTTGAAGTCAGTTAAAAAGAATAATCAAATAAAGTAGGAGATAATATATTTCTATTTTTAGAGCGAACCCTCGTTATTCGACCCCTGTCCCTTTGTAATTGTATTGTCCAGTAGGATTTCGATTAATACCCAATAGAAAGTAAACTTAGAACATTCTGCAAATGTAGAGGCAATCTCACCTGCACGTGATGCTCTCTGTCGATTATTAAACGAAACTCCGGGAAAGAGGAATATGGCACAGCAATGCTCATTTAATAAGTAGATATAGACTGGTAAAGTATATATGGAACAATCCTTATAATCCGTAGCTAATCAGCAATTCCCTAGAGAATTGTCACGTGCCTGTGACCGAGTCAGGTTATTAGCAAGTTCTTAAGCTTTTGCAGTATTGTAGCACGGGTGTCAATGCGTAAGCTCTCTTCGTAAAATAAGCACTTCTAGCTTGCAGTGACCAATTCACGTCCAGCAGTATGCTTGTTAACCGACATTGTATAAATAAATATTAGAGTCTTAAAATACATACACGTTTGCGGCAAATGCTTAGCAATTGCTACTTGACTTCCAAGAATTGCACATTTGATTTCTGCACAAGATTAACATTTACTTAATTGAAAATGTCTGTTTGTCTTTAACTGGGTGTTTTACTATGTGATATAAATATGTAATTATAAAAAAAATAAACTCTATAACACAAACTTTGCTTAATTTAGGACTATTAGGTTTGTGATCTCTAATTTGGACTAATTTATTAATAAGCGCCAACTCATTTTACTTCTATGTCTGTGTCTGTTTATTTGTTTGTGAAATTGTAATGGCCAAATTGTATGGTAATATTATAGTTTAGAATGTGAATCTTTCATTGAAATGTTTTGGAATCTGTACTTTGGATAACTACATTTGATATTTTTTTTATTAATCTAGATTGGCAAACATGCATGAGGCCCGCATTAGATGGTAAGCGTTCACCGCAGCCTATTGACGCTCGCAACGCCACGGGGTTATTCGCGCGCTGCCAATCTTGTGGCCTGAGGCTGTTTCGTCACAGTACCCAGTAATTTTTCTGCCATATCTCACCCTTCAAACCGGAACACAGCTATATAAATATAGCTGCTTGGCGGTAGAAATAGGTGAGACAGAGGCAGACGACTTTTGTACAATGTCTCCCTCTGGTAATAATGAGTTCTATAATTTAAAACCATGAAAATCTACATCAGTAAAGTCGTAACTTAAATAAATTTATACGGGATCAGTGGAGGAACTTAAAAAAGTAACAAGATGCCCCAGATAATACGGGTCCAAAAGACAACATCCTTTTTTTGTAGTCGGTTAAATATAGCGATTAGAAGTGTAGAAAGGTATTATTACTTAAATATTATTTTTAAATTGAATTTGTGTAACGCACAGTAATTGAAAAAGTTTACTATTCATTTATATATGATAACGAAATTGCTTGTTTAATTTGTTTGGAGACTTCACAGAGAGCATCCCGACATCGAGAATCGAATAATTTAATCTTATATTCGTATAAACTTTACTTAACAAGATTCGTATGTAATGAACAACGTCTTGAACTTTTGACTTGACATGTTTTCAGGCAATTTGATCTGGCTTTATGTAGTTTCTTTGTAAGTTACATTTTGCAAAGTTTTGCAAACCCGCTCACTAGCATTGGTAGTTGGATGTCAACGCTGCTGTTACCGTGACTGCTCTATCATTGGTCATCGCCTTAAGCGACGGCATTTGCGTGTCTACTAATGAGAAGTAGGTGGGTGTCTGCTGGCCGGTTCTAATGAATTAACTGCTGAAAAGCACACCGAGTGTAATATGATACCATAAAATGACTTCTGCCAACGCACTTGTCCATTTTCTTTTTTTTATACTACATCGGGAGGCACGCAAGCATACGACCCACGTGATGTAAAGCGGGTACCGTAGCCTATTAACGCTTGCGATATATTAATTATCACTCGCGCAATGCCCCCTCTGCTGCTCACACAGCAACTCCTTGGGAGCTTACAGGTGACCTCACTCACACATCCAGATTAGATTTTCAGTTATTAAACTGAAAATCTAATCTGGATTAAATTACCTATTCTATTATATATAGTTCTATTAAGAACAAACATTTTTTAGTAACGTAAAGTATGATCTCTTCATACTTAATAGGCCAATTTGTAATGTTTACAGGTTTTCATGCAATACGCGGTAGTTATAGGCATGTGGCTGTTTGTCTTTTGTCTGACTACACTCGTTCTCGTCATTCTTATGGGTGATAGCTGAAAATCAGTGGTTGTTTCATTTCAGCAACACTATATACTGAGCTATAGCCCATTTGTGCAACTGCGGCACACACACACAAGCACCTGAATAAAAAAACGTTCTCTATAGTACAGCGAAACTGTGTTTTATACTAACAGTGTTTTTATATCGATGTACATTGTAATGATGTTTGTGCATAAAGTACGTAAATAAATGATTTTTCTATCTTTCTATCTATCAATTCTTGAGGAAGGTAGTATAGGCTACTCAACATCAACATATGACCCTTAAAAACCGAACAAAAAGAAACTAACCTACTATTACTATGAGACTAACCTACCTAATTGGTCGTGTTTTATCAGAAGGTGATATCAGGAGTCCAAGGTGCCGGCGAACGTACATGAAAAGAGCTATGAATGTCACAGAAGCGAAGTATGTAAGGACCGCGTCTTACGGCGCTCGGTTCTCACTGCCTACCCCGCAAGGGACTTGGCGTGAAGATATACATACATATGTACCTACATACAAAAAGAAACAAAGTAAGAAAAAGGTGACACCGGGATAGGCGCGATTGAATTCGCCGTCTCGTGTTACCTATAAATTAGATTTTCGTAATATTCCTCTTTTTTACACAACGTTGAGAGGCATACAAGTGTACGGCCCACCTGATGTAAAGCAGTTACAGTACTATTAACGCTTGTAATTATATTAAGTATCACTTGCGCGATGCCTCCTCAGCTGCTTACACAGCAACTCCCTAGCAGCTGACTGGTGACCTCACTCACATGCAGGAACACACCAACCCTCCAGGGAGTTGTTGTTTGGCTGTGGTTTTCTATGAGGCGAAGGTACCTTCCCCAGATCGGTTTTGATGTGTCCTACCTCTTTTAAAAGCACCCAGACCAAGACAAACAGATGCGTTCATGCACACAAATCTTTGTCCTGTGTGTAAATTGAACCCACGAGCGTTGGTGTCAAAGTAGTGTAACAGCGAGTTTCATCACTGCGCCACCGAGCGCGTCAAAAATCTAATGAACACTTTTATATATACGAATCATATTATTAATAATATATTATCGTAATATAACAGAAGAACTATTAGTAGACGAGCTCAGTGGCGCAGTCTTGAATGACGCGAAAACCGCAGCCAAATAACAACTCCCTAGAGGGTTGTTGTGTTCCTGCGTATGAGTGAGGTCACCAGTAAGCTCCCAAGGGTTGTTGAGTAAGCAGTAGAGAAGGCATCGCGCGAGTGATACTTAATATATCGCAAGCGTTAACAGGCTAGGGTACTCGCTTTACATGAGGTGGGCCGTATGCTTGTATGCCTCCCGATGTAGTATATAAAAAAAAAAGTTTATGAACGCGTGATAGAAGTGACCGTAAGCGTATAAATTTAATTAATTGGTAGTGTTTTATCAGAAGGTGATGTCCAATTTAAATTGAACTCACAAGTTATATGATATTGACAGAACCCGTTCATTCAGTTCGCTATACCATTTGCAGATATTATTTATACACCTGTGTACCCATTTAATATCGTTGGCATGTTGTGATGCGTATCAAAAATGTGAACAACATATTTTTGGTCTTTACCTTCAATCTTTGCCCTTCAGTGGCCCTCCGATATTAGGTTTGGTTACAAACTATATTTGTAATTCCAGCATGTTATCGTCAGATCATGTAATATGTGTCCTTTCTTTATATTACAACTATCTTTTGCAGTCTGGGGCTTTGGACACGTGGGGTTTGACTTTGCAAGTTTTAACACAGGAATCCTAAACGCAAAATATGACATAACACCTGGGGATAATGTGGATTGCTGTTAGTGAAAGAATATTTTGAACCAGATAAACAGTTATATAGATTACTCTAACGATCTAACAAATGAACAAACAAATATTCTCTCATTATAGTATATTTTTTTTTGTACAAAGTCGGGAGGCACAATTATGCATACGGTTTACTTGATGTAAATTAGATACCGTAACCTATGAACGCTAGCTTTACAGATTTTATTTATCGCTAGCCCGCTGCTTTCCATGTCGGTAAAACAGCTACTCCTCAGGAGTTTACTGGTAAACCCACTCACTCGCAGTAACAACGCACTAGACAGTTGTTATTTAACTGCGGTTTTATGTGAGGCTATAGAATATGTAAAGAAGAGTAGCTATGTTTAACGTCCATCTGCTAGCAAAGTTTATAGAAAAAGTCACTTGAACTGGAATTTGTCTTGATGTTCTACTGTATTAACATCAAAACTGATTTTGCCCACAAATGAATATAATATGATTATAAGTTATAATAAAGGACCTACGCAATATGGTTTTCTAAAATATTTCAACATCTATAGCTATGTCTACATATTTAAGTAAAACGGTTCCACATATATAATGTTTCAAAATAAAATGCTCATTTGCGTTAATTGTTAAACATAAAATTAACAGAAATGTAAATGGCTTTGACGTGCCTATCAACTTGCGCGTATTTGGTATAATTGATACACGAAAATGAAAGCATGTGTTTTAACCGTTGCAAATTTAACTAATTGACACTTAAAAATTATTACTTATGCTTAGAACTTTGCATGAATTATTTCAATTATTCTATTCCATTTATATGTTCTAAATTACACGAGCTGTAATTATGCGTGAATCAATCATGTTTAAAAGTAACAGTTAATGTAGTTTTAAGATAGGTATTCGTAAAATTAATAGTATAGTTTGCGTATTGCGTACTCCCCACAGAGTTGTAATAAAATATGGTATAGTTCGGCACAGAACTTAAACCGTGCTTTCCTTCAACATTTTCTTCAACAACAGGTAGTGCAAATGTCTTAAAATATCTACACAGTGAACAGTAATTTCGCAGCTACTTCCCTGGAGTGTTTACCGAGTAATGAGTAATGTGTTGCAGCTGCAACTCAAAACTCGCACACAGCTGCAAAACTGTATGCCCAGTGAGAGAGATCTGATAAATTTACACATTCACAGGAACACGATAGCTAGGAAAAGCTAGGTGTTGTAATTTGTAACGTTGCCAAGCTTAATCCAAAATGAGCTTGAAATATTGTTAAGTCATATTCTTATCACAAGGCCTTATTTGCTAATTGACAGAATGTATCAAGTAAAATTGACTTAAGCGGGTATAGCGCGTGCTATATCATCTCTCTAGTTGGTTAGTTGAACCCAAAATAATTACCTTTATAACGGTCTAAAAATTTCTACATGAATGTAACAAAAGTATTTTATAAAACATTTATATTCCTAAGCTACAATGAACTAGATTGTAGCTTAAGGATATTAATGGTTGAAACATACTTTTAACATCAGATATAATTTTACAATCGCTCACTTTCACGCACTGCATACGGTAACGCACTAACGCGTACTTTGACGCATACATATGCACACACAGAGAGACGCAGACACACTAGACACACATATACTTAAGACGCTCATAACACTCACTGACTCTCAAAACACACAAGGTAATATAATTGTATTCCAATATAAATTCAAACAAAATGTGATTATCTGACTGCTAGAAACTTCTAATAGTGAAAGAGTATCTATCACAAGCGTATGAAATGAAAAATTGATACATAATAAAAATAAAAGTAGTTTGCTCTTGGTTCAAAGATAGTAGACAACCTATTATATGAATACGCATTCAACCTATCTACTATGTTTCAGATAAAAAATAGAGGCGTAAAAATATTTCTGCCATTATAGATTACTAAATGGAGATTGTAGTGAAGATCCTATACGTAAGCCGAATCGGGGATTACGATGACATACTTAAAGTCTATAAGCTTATTTTGTGAGAAGTGAGAATCCTCGGAAGATTCTCCAAGGCTATAAGGTCCAAAGTGCACAGAGAACAAAGAATAAATAAACGGGAGTGTAGCGAGGAGAAGTTATAAGTGGATGAAACTAGTTTAGTGTTTAATGAATAAAGATAAAACGGGAACGAATATAAAATGAACTTTAAATATAACAGAGTAAAATTACATTAAGTATTTACTTGATTTACATATTAGATCCTTAATATAAGAAATTTATTTATGTTCAATGAAATATGCGTCATATCATTGCTATAATGCTGCTAATTTTTCTTTGCCTCATCTTAGTGTTTTATTCAAAAATTTAAAAGTAGCAACTTAATTTTTTATTTAAAACGCTTACTTTTATATAGGTGCAGTTATAATAAGCAATTATACGGTAACTTAATGGGGTTATATATATCATGTATATATACCACGTATGATGCAATTTTGATGAGATATAATCCAATTATTATTTATTTCTGTCGGGTTTGACCGAAGCTATAAAAATACGTTATCTTTTAAATCTAATGTTGAAAAGCCAATAAAATTCCTTAAAGATAACTCCACAAGTGTTTTATTAAATAAAAGGCACGAACGAAACGTTTCGAGTATATCTGACCTACTGTATCTGTACGCTGTGGTTGAACTCGAGCAACAGTTGTGAGATGCGTAAGGGGAACGCGCGGGGCGGGGGGCAAAATCAATAGACCAGCCCGGGTCGACCCCACCCCCCTGCCAAAACATTCAACTGATGTGTGGCTTTATTTTTTTATTATGTGTTAGGGTTCCTAAAAGGTTATAATTTGATAAATTTAATTACAAGAGCGATGGCCTTTACATTTTTATTTGAACTTGAGTTTGACGACCTTGACATTAAACAGATATTTGTGTGATATCATTTTATTCTCATGTAGATTTTTCCTCAATCCATAAATGTAAGGAAAAACGTTAAAACTTTCGCGGACAGAACTAATTGCCGTAAGATATCTACAGATAGCGCAAAAAAATTGATGAAAAATAAATTAAAAGCGCCCGATTTCGAGTCGAGAAGGGTTGTTTTATAAGTTTTCGATCGTGAGGTTCTGTATCTTCGGTCGCAATGACCGTTTGTTTGTGGTCAGGGTTGAGGAATTTCGGGACATTCTCAAACCGTTATTAATGGCTTTCGATTTGATATTGAGAAGGGTAATTTAATTAATAAGGCGGTTTAAGTATAGTGCATTTGAGCGGGAATAATTTCTGTACGATCAAACGACGTCAAGCTTTTAAAAGAAAGAAAGAAGGTGCTAATTCCCTGAAAAAATATTGAATGAGCAGCGATATTGACAATTATAAAACGATAATCTTCATTTTCTGTGCATTCGCAGGCATAATTGCATTGCCTAGACTGACTGCTTTCTTATTGTTTTTTGTAGTCCATAATAATACAAAATAAATCAAGCGATCGAGTCAATTAAATGAACCGCTCGACAGTTCCTTTGTTAATTACAAAAAGAGAAAGCGACACATTTATAGAAGGTAAGCTCTATTATTTGATTAACAAATAAGCTACGGAAGTAACTATTTGGCTAAAGTTAATAATTAAACATTTTTTTTTGTAGAAACTAGTTGCATAGTCGTAGTTTCAAATATAACTTCTCCATCATTAGGGGTATGTTTATTACTAACTGTAATCTTTAAACCTAGTCTCACTTGCCGAAACTGAGTATATAGCGATAGAGGAAATGGGCACAATAGGAAAGTACCTCAATCTTAAATAAGATCGGAAAGTAATAATTGAAGTGAGAAATTCTTTTGACTTGTTGAGCGTATTGAGTGAACGCTTCAGCAACATGCCAATGTTAACAGTATATTCACACCCGTAAATATGAACCCATAACTTATTTAAATATATCAAACAAACATACATAGAGATAAATAATCATTGGCCACATTGTCTTGAAAAGAACTGCACAAACTTAACTATACGGCTATACTCTACTTAACTATATATTAATGAAAGCAAAATCCGGTCTGGCTCATATAATTTTTGCCTAATTAATTCTTAACCCATATTTGTCACAATCATTTTCTCATTGTCCAAGCTCAACATTTAACTAAAATTAACGTATTATTTCAGTCCATTGTAAAGGATAGCTAAATTTCTACGAGTAAAAGATTCAGGTTAACATGAAAATGAAATATGGCTTTACTATTTGAGTTAAAAATGAGAATAAATAATAATCATCATACATCCAGCGTAATGGGATGCAGTCACTGTTTTCTATGGATATCTGCAACGGTAGGGGCATCGCCCTTGTGTTACCGACTATGTAAAAACCTCTTCATAGCTTTTTAAGGGATCCGTAATACTGGATATTGTAGTCTCTTGGAAAAATCTCGCCAGGGAGTTAATTCCATAACTTATTGTTCTTTGTTCTTAAAAGTTCTTGGGAGAAATCTTCTCTCAAACTGAATTGGACGCGACCATTACCGTTCCGAGGACTATTGTGTGAATATGAATTTACCCCCGATGACGACCGTTATTATTGAAGAAGGAAGCAGTAGCTATCATATTGAACAACTCTTCGGAATACAACCCTCTATCAATCTATTTAAGAACATTAAAGATAAGGAAGAACACAATCTATCTATTCATGACATTTCAAATCTCTTTATTTCTAATCACAATACAATCGATATGGGCTGATGAAATTGGAACGAGGGCAACGGAACTTTGAATCGGTACTATTAAACCGTTTAATTTTGGGGTCACCTGACTTATAAGTTTTAAATAAATAATGCTTTATTTCGTATTACATTACATATTGTTTAATATATAATATTTTACATATTATATTAAAGAGTGTCCAGTAGTGTCTGGAAGTGTAAAGCGGGGGATTGCTTATCATACCATGCACTCGGGAAGGCCTGTATCTAGTTACGTATAGTCTACTATATTTTTTTATTGAGTATTAGAATATCTTACATTTCAAGTTTTCCTTAAAGTGAAATTTGAATTAAGTAATCTAAGTATTGTTTATTATTGTCCATAATGCTATTTTGTAATTTTATTGGAAGGTTATTAATACTTTTACTTCTAAAAAACTCTTTAAGAGCTTTCTTCACAGCCACGTAGGATTTTAATTGTATTCCTACGTAAATAGTTATCTAATTTGTTTGAAAATGGTGCAGTTTGATAACAAAATTTCTGTTTTTGCTAAACTAAATACATTTTATTGCTATTTGTTTACAGAAACCGATCGGTAAAAATAAAAATAATTATTAAATAAAATTGTGAAGTGGAATCTGTACAAGTGCAAGTATTATCATTAACGAGTTGTTTACAGTCCCCGTAATTTGCACATGTGTGTGAAATAATTAAACTATTGTTAATAACCTTACCTCAATCACCATAAAAGTCGTCGTCAGCAAGTATTATCTAATCTCAAGGACTAAATTATTTGACTGATTGCTAATGGAGGGGCATCATTGTAGCCTTCAAAGCATAGTAATTCAATTTAATATATGTATTTTACAATCATGTTGTGTACATGTATTATGGTCTTCTACAACTGCTGAAGTTCAAATAAGAACCCTGTAAGAACACCGCAAAAGATTATTACATTTAAAAAAACATTAAGTTTGTTGTTACAATTTATTCGATTATACATTTAAAGTTATCAAAATTTATAAAAGATTTTTCACTTTAAAAAGTAAACCTAAAAGCTGTAAAATATTTTTTTCACTTTGGTCCTTTCATCGAACATTATATGCAAGTGTTTGCAAGGGTATCCATTACCTACGTCGGAAATTAATAGAACACACAGACCGTCACATGATATGAATAAAATATTTCTTAACCACCACTCATGCATTTACTGAAAAAAAAAATGGCTTTAATATTGTATATTTTTACTCTTTAATATGATCGATTCTTTGTTAGATTTGTAGAGTTAAATATAATTATGTACAATGATTTTAATTATTACATGTGTATTAAGGGCGGTAGTGTGAGGAATATTCATAAATTGCTACGATTTAATTAAAGCGAATTGATTACGATACAGAGTCCAACATAAACGGTTTTTGGACATTTTTACGGCCGCTCATTTAGTGAAATTCTGAAGTAGATCTATCTATAAAGTCATACTCCTTGCGGGGTAGATAGGGAGAATTGAGAGCCACATGATTCGACCCTTACATACCTCACTAGCTTCTTTAAGAATTCATAGCTTTTCTCATGTACGCTACTGGATAATATTGCATGCTGCCTTCGTGGAAATTAGAGCGCATGAAGTCTGGAAAGTTCGATACAGATACACGCGAATACTACTAACCACCATGAAAACATAAAATTACATGGAGACGATTACCGTCTGCTAATGCAGGTTTATTTTACTCGTAATGCACTACTAGCATATGTACATAAAACAAGTGTACACGAAACATTTATTTTTGTGGCAATCATGCGCTGTTTACAACCTAAGTGGTCACGCAGCTTTAGTTTAACTACACGCATTTTACGGCTGGTTTGTACTCCCTCACATTAGTTCATTACACGGAACATTCGGCTAAGTACAAAGGGTACTAGTATAAGGAATCACCCAAGCGGGGTAAGCGGACAAACGCGCGCATAGATGAAATTGTGTTTCTTGTTTGGTGAATGCAGGAATAGAGACATAATGGAAACTCGTTTTCCCTAGCGAACATGATAATGATCTAATATACAGTAACTAGTTTGAGACCTATCATTACAATAAATTTATTGGAATACATTAGGCTAAATTGTGCGTACTAAATTTAATTTATGTGTTCAGTTATATCGTCTTTAAATTAAATAAGATTTGATTTATTTAATGTACCTACCGATACTAAATCATGCACCCTTGACTATTTAGAGTAAATTTTCTTCTCTTCTTTTTCGAATTACGTAATAAAGTAATATAAATAGTAAGTAATATAAAATTGAAAATTGAAAAAAACTTTACTTTGAATTAAATATTTTTTTTTAACGGAAGTATCGCGTGTTTTATTTATTTTGTTGAACCTGACATTTCGAATGCTTTGCAGCATCCGTGGTCGCAGTAAGACTAAGGTGGCATTTGTCTTATATTGGTACCGACATGGATGTATTAATTATTTATATATGTTCCGATTCATTTTGAGCGATTTTTGTGTGAATCGGAACATATATAAATAATTAATCCATCCATGTCGGTAGATGTAATAATTGAATAACCAATGTAAGACAAATGCCACCTTAGTCTTCCTGCGACCACGGATGCAGCAAAGCATTCGAAACGTCAGGTTCTACAAAATAAATAAAACACGCGACACTTCCGTTAAAAAAAATTGTATAATTCAATGTGTAACAATCGCGAAAACCTAAGACAAACTTTACTTTAATAACTAAATTACAGTTTGTAAGCTATTAAAAACAATTAAACGTATTTTTTCATTCACAGGCTGAAACATTATAAAACTGTCAAGAAAAAAATGCGAGACTTGCATTTGAGTGCTTTTTTTAAAGCTGGGACGTAAGACTAGTCTGTTGCTAGCAAAGTTGCCGAGTGCAGCAATTTCTTTGTTATCGAGATAGATTAATCATTGTTGTATTGTGAAAACAGGTTTTCTAAATAAATAAAATTACAAGTACGAGGGTTCGTAGGTGAACTGTACAACTAAGTTCATGTGTGAGAGGATGATTCCTAAAAACTGCATCAGTTAACTATGAACAAATAAGAAGAAAAATGTAATGATATTTCTACGTCATCTTTATCTAAAGCAGATACACACCTGCCGCAAATCTAACCTAAACTTGGTCCATCCCTGTCTCAAACTTGACCCAAATCTGACTAAAACCTGGTCCAAACCTTCAGGGTCTAACTAAGTTTGAAAACTGCAAGAAACGTCAAGGAAACATTTCACAATCAAAAGTAGGGTGTCAGGATTTCATATTATTTCTGCAGAACTTTGTTCGAAATATCATTATTTTCTTTAATATGTACTATTGTTAGCTTTTATTATTTCAGGTCCAGTTTTGTAGCTTTCGAAGATAAAGGGGCACGGAGGAATAGTTTATATTTCACATCTTTCAATATTTAAAAATCCTGTGCTAGATGGAAATATAATTCTATTTTCCCCAGCAATATTTACAAAACCCATTATAATTTGAAATTAGTTCATATTTCGCTTCACATAATTCGAAGGTAAGGGGGGCGGGGGATACCTTACCTATACCTTTTCTTTACATTTTAGGTATAGAACCCTAAAAACATATTACAAATGCTTGGAGCGGTAACTGTTTATTATTTATTATGTCAGTTGGGCTATTTTCGTTAAACATACAATCGATCGAGGTTTAAAGTTAGTGAGGCTGGAGTAAAGGCACGGCAGTGAATAATTTATATGTATACCGAGTGTGAGCCGGAAGCGACCGAACGTACGTACTTAATCCTATTTTAGGAAATTCTTCGTGATATAATAGTTATGCTTAGAACATACCTTTACAGTTAAAAAACAAGATATTGTGCATGAACATGTCTGTTTGTCTTGGTCTGGATGTATTAAGAGAGGTAGGGCGCATCAAAGCAGCCCGTCTGGGGAAGTACCTCCACCTCACAGAAAACCGCAGCCAAATAACAACTCCCTAGAGGGTTGTTGTTTTCCTGCGTGTGAGTGAGGTCATCAGTAAGCTCCCAAGGAGTCGTTCTGTAAGCAGCAGAGGAGGCATCGCGCGTAATATATCGCAAGCGTTAGTAGGCTATGGTACCCGCTTCACATCAGGTGGGCCGTATGCTTGTATACCTCCCGACTTAGTATAAAAAACGATAAGTATATGTAGCTGTATGTATGTATATCTTCCGCCTGGTCCCTTAGGCGAGATAAACAGAAGAAACCGAGTATCATAAGACGCAATCCTTACATACCTCACTCACATCTTTACCAGTCATAACTTTTTTCATGCTCGCCGGTTCCTAGGACCTTTGGCATCACCTATGACCAATTTGGTCGTGGCTCCTAATTTCTTCCAATTTTGCATTGTATATGTAGTTAATTCACAGAAATGAGATTTAATCCTGAATATTTATTTTGTTATTTCACATTATTTATAACAAATACACTGTAACTAATATTAATGTCCTAATAAATAATAAACGCCTAGTAAACTAAGAGAGGTATAGCGCGTCAAAGCAGCCTCACTGGGGAAGTAACTCACTGAAAACCGCGGCCAAATAAAAACTCCTTGGACAAGTTTGCTTTAGAGTAAATTACTATTAAACAAATATATATTAAATTGTATTGTCTATAATTTAATGAAAGTAATTAAATTAAATGAATTACAGTAATTACGAGTAAAATGAGTTAACGAGTTTCCATTTTACGGCACCGGTCACAAACCGGAATTCTTTCAAGTTCATTCATTCAACCGGAATTCAATTGTTCACACGCTGGAAACTGGAACCGTAATGGTTGCAAACTGTGCGGTTCTAGGGAAGTTTTCTTTAGAGAACACTTAAGTTGGGGAATTAATTCATTGCCAAGGTTTTCCCTGAGGGACAACAGTGTTAGCGGTTTTTAGGAGTTCGGAAATTCACCTGTGACATCTTTGTGTGTTGCAGCAAATACTCATACGCTAAGGTAACTCCTTAGCATCAGGCAGGTCATACGCTTGTTTGCTACCTTAGCGATCCTGCGAAACTGCAAATTTTACGAGCACTTAAATTTATCCGTATAGTTCCGTAATACTACTCGTAGTTCCGGATATTTGTTGTAAATATTGTGCATTCAAGTTTAAGCATTTAAAATTAGTACGTAATTGCTATCTACCTTTCTATCGCTATCTATTTTTATATAATTAAAAGCGATTACCGCAACTTATGCCTGCTTATTATATGTACATGCCTATTGAGCATGATACAAAAACATAGAATCCTGAACCGAGTTCAAATATCTAAGTGATAAATTTGACATCAAAATGGGTCATTTTCATCTTTACAGCCAGAGCCAACGTTATTATATATCAGGTGGGCCGTATGCTTGTATGCCTTCTGACGTTGTATAAAAAAAATATTTGCTTCACAACTTGCTTCTTTACCTCCATATGTTGTAAAAGAATTCGCTAGCTTTAAATTTATATTACACAATTCTTACAGTGTCTATTTTATTGTCACTTGGCCTGTAGTAATAGAAGATCTAGTGCGTCACTGCATACATTCAATTATCTATTTATCTATCTATAACTCCACGCCGAGTCCCTTGCGGAGAAGGCACAGATAACTGATTGCCATATGAATCGCTCCTTACACACCTCACTATTCTTTAATTTAATGTGACAAATTGACATTTATTATGAGTAACGAAACAATGTACATTTTTTTAAGTTAATAAGGTTAAAGTTAAGGTTACATGTGCATTCAATCAAATGTCCTAGGTGAAAAAGGTACGTAAGAAATAGTTGGGAAATGAGTACTTAGGTTCCACGCTGTCGCAGCATAGCTATAAATTACTCTGACCCAAAATCCCTCTAGCGTAGTGAAGGGATAACTAAAATTTTACATGTACTGCACAAATGTCTCCATAAAGTCTGTTTTAGAACTACGACCATTGAAATGGAAACAAATGTAAAGCGCGCTTGGTACTTTAACAGTGTATTACATGTCTTTAACTTGAACGTCAAGTACAGGGACGAGTGAATCCTGTTTTATATCAACTAGCCAACCTCGATGACAAACAAGTAATACTCTGGCACTAACGTAAGTAAAGCATAGTCACATTTGATCACGAGTACCTACCTTCCCATTGAAAAACCGCTACCAAATACTACCTGGAGATTTTATTTCTGCCTTTTCTTTTCACCTAGTTCCACAAGGACTTGAAGAATCTTCCTAGATTCTTACAGACGCTTACATTGCCAGCGATGTAGTAATTATTATGTTACAAGTGCTTATAAATATCATAAAATATTTAAATGATAGGTACCATTGAAATGATTTGCTTTTTTATAAAAATCCAACGAATACATTCAAAAATGTTTTGCACGTCTGACATTTACGAGCGTCAGCGCAACGTGTATAATTTTATAATGGAACTGTATAATAAACATGACATTATGCTATCTTTCACCCGAGCTTTGTTTATTAGTTAAGTGAAGACTTTAGACCAAATGTACGTAAAGTTAGGTTTATCCGTAACCCACTAAAGTCAGCTTTAGCTTTTCAGAAATAGTAGCGTTGCTATTCAAATGGCTCATTAAACCTTAAAACTGCAACTATAAGCTGATGTAACTATATTTGAACATTGCATGGATAATCTATCTAAATTACAAACATGTTCGGATTAATATACATTCATGCAATACCCACAATATGCATAGTATGGCCATGTATTGCGTAGTATGAGTGAGCTATGTGCGGTATTTGTTATCCACTATCCTGACAAATACACTATTGGTATCCGTCAGGGACACCGTTATAGTAGCCTCGATATTTTATGTGTCAGCTGAAATATCTATCTATGAAGCTAAGTTTTGACATACATGTATCTATAGAGTATTTTTCATGTTTTAGGACTAACTAACTGTTGGTTGGTAGTAACTAACTATTAGTTCCGTCTACGTAAAATGGTTTTACTTTTACGTGAGAATGCTAAAGATATTTAGCACAAGAAGTAGTTATAAGAATCAGGATATAAGATACCGCTGTTTATGTAATATGTAGTAATAGTCATAAACGTAACTTTCTTTATCTATAGTAGAATTCAGCTATATTCCTGAACAATAGTCCATGTACTAACGAGACCCTGCTAAGTTAAGCTAAAACACGATAAGATACAATATCAGGAGGTATACAAGCGCACGGCGCACGTGGTGTAAAGTGCTTACCGAAGTCTATGAACGCTTACAACACAGAAAGTATTGCGAGTGCGTTGCCAGGTCTGCTGCTAACACAGCAACTTTTCAGGAGCTTACTGGCAACCTCACTCACTCGAAGGAATCCAACAGCTCTCCAGGGACTAATTGGCTGTGGTTTTCTGTGAGGTGGAGATACTTCTCCAATTGTGTTGTTCCAGTAACTCCACCTCTCAGAACACGGCAACGCAATAACAATTAACTAGAAGACTGCTCTCTCTACCTGCGAATAAAGTTAACAGGATATTCCTCACGAGGCACTGCGTAAATAGGTTTTAACGCTTGATCTAGGAGACACCATATATAATAATGTAGATATCCTTAGTTAACCGCCTCATATCAGGCGGATAGACTATACTCGACGTTATATAGTTAAAAGGAGTATTGATAAGGCATATTCGAATCCTGGCGTGAGCATGCACCACTAAATTCTACTTTTCAGATTTATGTACACATTTGTTTTTATCACTTGGTAGGCGGTGAAGGAAAAGACGTACGTAAGGTCCCGCACGTCCAAGACATTATTTTTCTGAAGAGGACAGACCTAAACTAAGAAAGGTCTGATTTTCCCTGTGGGTTGTTGATGTGTGATGGCTCCATGAGAAAATCAGTATCTTCGCCGAATCCTCAGGCTTAGGTAGCGTACTCCGCTATTTCTAATGAATTAGGAAACGAGTTAACTCTAGGAAGAAGACTGCTTACTATCAGGGAGGTCGTATACTTCTTTGTTACCTTACTATTGTAAAATATGTATTAAAATTATACACACCATTCCAATTTAGAAAATCTCATAATGACACTCTGCACGTCTCGCATACGGAAAAAATTAACAGCATCACCATTTATTTGAGGTTACTGTATTAAAATAAAAAAAAATATAATTTTTAATGGAACTTCGTAATGGAATCGCGTGAGATATGCCGGGATGCTTTGTACTTTACCGTGTTCAAACTCGTACAAAAGCAAAAAGAATGTAGACAGAAACTAAGTAATCATTAACGCTACTTAGAAAGTTCGCCACTAAGGGAACAACGCCATTATAACTGTTCTCATATAGGACACACTCGCTGAACACGTTCTTGTGGTAGAAGGAAAATCTACCACCTACTTATAGCGCTATTTATGTGGATATTAGTAAATTTATAGATATCAATACATTAGGTATTTCATATTCTCATATTTCAGACATCTTATTTTAAGAGAAAGGAGCATCAAAACAGCCCGTCTGGGGAAGTGATTCCACCTTACAGAGAACCACAGCCAAATAACAACTCCCTATGTTGTATTACTGCGTGTGAGGTCACCAGTAAGCTCCTAAGGAGTTGCTGTGTTAGCAGCTGAAGTTCCATCTTACAGAGAACCAAAGAACTGCGACGTGCACGAATATATAGTAGCCCTTACACTCGCCTACAATTATTGTACAGATAAAAAGGTAAGAGCCTCAGCGGAACCGCTGTTTTTCAGTCTCTGCCTTTGATTGATGATACGCCGCCAGTATAGACGCTGCACATGTAGGTACCAATAAATACCACATGTTTTTAAACTGAAAATAGATGAAAATAAATTGAATAAAAAATGATAAAAACAATAGGTAGGTGTATTGTTCATTTCTACATGTAGCAACTACCGTCAGATTGCCACAATCCAGAGGGAAAACCAGAACTTTCTAATCACGTTTAATTATATATCTAGAAATATAATTAGACGTGCGAGTTTCCTCACGATGTTTTCCTTCACCGCCGAGCAAGTGATAATTACATATAAATATGTACACAAATCCGAAAACACAAATTTAGTGGAACATGCCAGGACTCGAACCGGTGACTTGTTGGTCAATAGGCCGGTTTCTTATCTACTGAGCTATTGCTGCTTACCCATGTAAAAATCAGTATACTCGCCGAATCCTTGGACTTAGGTAGCGGACCCCGCCAATCCTAATGGATTAGGAAACGGGATAACGCTAAAGATGAAGATGATGAAATATTACATGTACACAAATAACTAAATAACACAATACTTATGTGTTACTATCAAAAACCTCATATGTCGGTCTAAGTGCTTACACATGATTACAATCTCTTTTTTCTGACAGTATTACCACGCTTCTGCAATAACTTTCTTTCGCTTATCTGTTTATCCTTCTTTGATATTTCTTCAACCGTATATTCATCAATAATGAATATACGGGTAACGAAAATAGGGCATCGGTATCAAAGTAGGACAAAGTTGTCAAAGTAGAGCCATGTTTCGAGAAAAGATATGATGTTTGAGGACATTAAACAACTACACACACGTGTGTACTCGTAATTATTACTGTGTGAAGGAAAATAAAAGATAAAGAATGGACGATTCTTACGTCTGAACTGAATTTTTGAGTGGTATCAAAAAGTTTCAAGAGTTTTCGTTTCGAAACAAAATGATCTAGAACAAAACTAGTCGAAGTAAGTAGTTGAATGGTGCTCACGTATCCATAAAGACTTATTTTTTATTCAAATATCACAGAAAGCTATTCCGATCTTAACGATGTTTGCATTATTTCCCGAAGAACAATACACAACGAAATATAACTCTTCAGTGGAAGCGAATTACAGAAGACAGCAGATGAATCGAAATATTAATATAAAATATTATACTGCTATGAGTAAGCTACGCCGTCAAAGCTTTTGAGAAAGAGCTACGTTGATATCTGTATTCTCTAGTAACAATTAACGATGAGACAGTTGTTTGTCACTCATAAACAGTAAAACGTTTATTATTTTAAACGTTTGTATTTCTGTACCTAAAGGGCAAGTAGAATATTGCTGTCTGTCCACCTGTCTGTATGGCATAGATCCATGACTTGCAAACGAAATAAGTAGTAGACCTAAAAGTTAGTTATATTGTAGTACAGATTTTTTTTAGTAAATATTCGATTTTGAGTCAACAACCGAATATTTGCAAAAAATAATCAATTTAGTTAAAATTTAATTTAAAACGGAGCCATAAAATAGTCAGCTTGGCTTGTTAGGATCTTATCGAGTATAGTGCAGACATAGTTTTTACTCGTTTTTATTTACTATAATTAAAAAATAGGGGCGCACGATATATTTGTCACGGGTCTATCGAAACTAGTTAGTAATTTCCAATTTCGTTAGACAACAGATATTGAAAACGTCGATTCATAGTGTCATGGTATGGAACCATTTCTGTGCGAGTCCGACTCGCAAAGCGGAAGCACACAAAGTAGTTTAGATCAAATGCCGGTAAATACTAACGTCCTATCTGGCTACATTGTACGTGCGAGTGACTGGACGATGACCCTTATGTTCCAAGCGTCTATATTCTATGCGGACTGCTTTACATCATGTTTGTCCTATGCTTGTATAATATCTGACACAGTGTAAAAAAGAATAGATATAGCACGTAAGTACGCAGACTTTGGGATTAGCAGTCTAAAGTCTAAGTCAAAGATAATTTCAAAAGTTGTTTGCCGAGAATGTAAATAATGTTATTAGCCTTTAATTTGATTTGATCACAGGAACTAGAAAATCTATTTAATTTTATGGTCGGCACGATAAATTAATCTATGCACTCTAAAATTTCTGAGCAAATTAGCTTTGATTATTTGACACAACAACTGTGTCGCTTTCTTCTTCCTAGCGTTATTTCGTTTCCTAATCCATTAGAATTGGGTCTACCCAATCGCTACCAAAACGACTGCCGACAGACTTTTACAATTCGGAGGGAAAACTAGATATTTCTTAGGTTAAGTCACATGTATTTCGAAATATAATTTCTTGGACTTACGGGTTTCCTCACGATGTTTTCTTTTACCGCCGAGCTAATGATAATTACAAATATGAAAACACATGTTGTAGTACATGCCAGGATACGAATTGAGAACCAGTTGATCAATAGGCAATCAAAATCATACTAACAGGCAACGAGTTATTTGAATTTAGCTTAAATTGATTTACAGGTTTTTTATAAGCCATCCAGAGAGTTGTTATATGGCTGCCGTTTTCTGAGGTTTCTGAGGAGGTAGTTCCTCGAGCGGGCTCCCTTAAAATCACCTGGACCAAGACAAACAGACATGATCATGCACACAAATATTTGTCCTGTGTGGAAATCGAGCCCACGAGCATTGGTGTCAAAGTATCGATACTAACCACTTCGCCGCTGATCACTTACTATGCGATAAACAAAATAACCTGAAAATTTGACTTCCGTAAAAGAACAACGGAATCTATTGCCTATTCAAACATTTTCCTGTATATTTGGTCCCTCGTTTCTTTCTTTATAGTCTTTCT
Source organism: Pyralis farinalis (assembly GCA_947507595.1). Classification (NCBI taxonomy): domain Eukaryota; kingdom Metazoa; phylum Arthropoda; class Insecta; order Lepidoptera; family Pyralidae; genus Pyralis; species Pyralis farinalis. Next base: position 23,471,405 of record OX382274.1, read on the forward strand.
GTATAATGTTTACTGCCATTAATCTTCGGTGTATATGAATCTGACACATCAAGGTAGAGAGCTGCTTATTCCTTTTGCGGTTGAGAAAGGGTGCCGTCCCTTCGTCGAGGGTGTGATTTCAAAGCTATGCGTGGGCTCTGTGACATATGAATTTTGCCAATTTAGCTTATTAAACATTTTTCAAGTTGTTAGTTAAAGTTATTGGAAAGTTCTAAAGAGTTGCCGTGTTAGCAGCAGAGGTGGCATCATGCGAATGAAACTTAATGTACTGAACGTAGGCTACGGTAATTGCTTTACATCCGGCGATGTTAGGAGTCTTAGAAACCGGTGACCATGTTTGAGAAGATCAATGAATCTTAAAGAAGCGAGTGAGGTGTGTAAGGATCAAGTTACGTGGCGCTCGGTTTTCTCTGCCTACCTCGCAAGGAATTTGGCGTGTAGTTATAGATAAATTGTAAACGTTATTACCGAAACTCATGTATATTTTGTAATGTAAGTGACTTACCATTATCTTCAGAGCTAAAGTCAGAGCCAGGCAGGTAGAGCGCAGGTACAATTAATATAATTGGGAAGTGTGACTGGGAATTTACAGTTTTAGGATTTTTTCCATAACTTGTGCTACATGACCTTGCTTCTTACCAAATTTCATGATTCTAGGTCAACGGGATTTTTTCGAAAAACCTTAGGTCGTTTGGTCTCGGCGTAAGAATATGCCACCCCATCTCAACCCGTGGGTGTCGTAAAAGGCGACTAAGGGAATTGTCCACGAGATGGGCAGCAGCGTTCCATGATTATTAATATATTTAAAGCACATAGTGCGGTTGCCGATCCGCCTGCCAAGCGTGGCAACTATGACAAAAACCCCCTCTATAGAGGGTACGCCTATGTTCAGTAGTGGACGAATACGTGCTGAGATAATGATGATGATGATGTTGAGGTCATTGGGAAGTACCCTATAGTTTTGATTCCCTTCGGGTGTCAAAATATACGCATTCACGAGGCATAAACTGCTGTAATTTTTGATTGCATTGACTTAGAAGTTTGATTTTTTCACTACTCGAAAGGATTGCAGATCTGAGTATATGATATTAATTTCAGCTTGATAGCTCAACCAGTCCCTGAGAAAAAGGGTCTTGACAGACAGATAGACAGACGGACGGAAAACACTAATAATTTTAAATCCAACTTCAATACATGATTCTTTGACAACAGGTCTTTATTAAAATGATGCAGACGTAGAATGATACATTATTAAAGTTTTTTTTATTCAGTTACTAAAATTATTAATAAAACATTCCTCTACTTCCTTTTGTCCCCCATTTTCCAACAAGCCTTTTCGGACTTTATAAATAATTTGATTACAAAATTTCAAATCTGCTTTGACCGGCTGTTGGAAACAAATTTCTATTCAGACCTTTTCATTCTAAAATTCCATCCTTTCGTCGCAAAACTAACTTGTCTACTTCGAAACTTCAGAAAATATATCAGTCCACTCAACGCTACAGACATTCTTTTAAAATGTAAATAGAAAGTATTTTGCCCACATATGCGATTCAGCGAATAATCTTGGTCTCTAGTTTCCATTCTCATTCACCGAGGTGGTGGGCTCTATCAGAGTGTAGTCTCCTCATGGGTATAGTCATTAGAATATTCCCTTTATCTGACGCCTGAACTGACAGATACAAGCAATGGTTGGTCGATTACCTGACCATGTCAAAATCGTCCATCAGATTCAGACATCGGACTCACAAAGGAGTTGATATGATGTTATTTAAACAAATCAAATTAACACTTTATTTCACAAAATAGACTTTGGACAAGAGAGACTGCGGACGGCAGAGTATTCAACCCGTCTGGGGAAGTACCTCCACCTCACAGAAAACCGCAGCCAGCTCCCTAGAGGGTTGTTGTGTCCCTGCGTGTGAGTGAGGTCACCAGTAATCTCCCAAGGAGTTGCTGTGTAAGCAGCAGAGGAGGCATCTTGCGAGTGATAGTCAATATATCGCACGCGTTAATAGGCTACGGTACCTGCTTTAAATCAGGTAGGCCGTATGCTTGTATGCCTCCCGAAATAGTAAAAAAAAAGAGTATGAGGATGGCCGCCACTCGAAACGAGACTACTCGTCGTGATACGGATTATCTTTCATGTCCGAAAAGTACAGGCCGTTCTCTCAAAATACTACACTCTTTTTATACAAAGCATACGGCTCACCTGATGCAAAGCGGTTACCGTAGCCTATGTACACTTGCAACATATTAAGTATCACTCGTACAATGCCACCTCTGCTGCTAACACAGCTACTCCTTAGGAGCTTACTAGTGACCTCCCTCACTCGCAGGAGCACATCAACTCGCCAGGGAGTTGTTATTTGGCTAAGGTTTTTTGTGACGTAGAGGTACTTCAAAAAGAAAGGTAGGGCATATCAAAGCATGTATTAATTAATATGTTTCCAACTTTTATTCTATTGTTACTATAGTCTTTTGTTTTTAGTGTTTGTTAATGTTTTTAATGGTAACACTAAAGCTCGTCATAGCTATGTACCAAAACAAATGAAACAAAGAGAAAGTTTGTCGTCAAACAAAGAAGAAAATGGTACTAAACTGTTTCGTCTTTGCATATCATTTTTCAGAGAATAAATAATGAACTACAGTCGCGTTGATTCGGTCTTAATAAAGTTCGAAATGTAAATATGCAATCGTGATTTAAATGTGGTCGTCTTTTTCTTCTTCGCCTATAACGTTTCCTAATCCATTAGGATTGCCGGGATACGCTACCTAAGCCAAGGATTTGGCGAAGACACTGATTTCTACATGGAACAACTGCCGTCAGACTTCCATAACCCTGAGGGAAAACCAGATCTTTCTTAGGTCACACGTCTTATTAAATATAATTTATTGGACGTGGGCTATCACTGCTTAAGGGATTTAAATGGGGTATGATGGGATAATGAGATGCCGCTGAAACGCATTAGGACACATAGCTGATGTAGAATAAATTATTATTAGCAAATAAATGAAATGATTAAATTTAAGATCTTACAAATTAATTTAAAACTTCTACGGGACATGCCAATGTAAAATAAAAAGTTGAATAACCCTTAAGCATTTATTTCAAGAATTAAAATAGAAAGCGAATCTCAGAGAGCCTGTTGGGCTCAGTCCTTTGTAAGTTTGTAATCTTGTCCCTTAGGATTAGCAGGGTTATCCCACAGATTACTTTTCGAGTTAGGCCTACTATACTTCCTTCAATACATAATTATTGGTTAAATCTGGCAATACTAAGTTTGTTTGTTACCTGTGCCGGAGTGCGAGAGATTAACGGCTTGAGTGAAAAAAGTTCACGTCAACATACCAACAACCAAATTTCAACTGTATTAAAACTAACCGAAGTCATTCTATCCAACAAGTAATTTGTTTGAAATTAAGTTGACTTTGAGTATTGGTTCTATCTGCCCATAGATCAATCAGTTTTATACAAAGTAACAACCAAATAGGTATTTTATTAGTGGATGATTTGATTACTATGAAATGTCTTTTAAGTGTACAATTACAAATAATAGTATTAAAAACATTTTTGTTATTAAAAAATAACCCTGTACGTTGGTAAGATACGAGTAACATTTAATAATAAAAAAAAGGTATTAATAATGTTACATAGGAATACCTATTTGTGTCATAACTAAGCATTATAACCGTATTTTCTTGCCCTATTAATAATAAGAATACCTTACAAGAATTATCTATGCTTAGTCTAGTATTAGCGCAGTACCTATGTCGAATATATTCAAATTCGAACGATCGTTCGTCGAACGAACGTCGATTAGAGGAAGCAAAATCTCAACACACATCAGTAGTCTTTCGAATTTGAATATATTCTACATACTGCGCTCTCATCTTTAATAGATTATGTATTTAGTACAAAATGGTATTGCTATCGCATTTATTTATCTCAAAATGTATACTAAAAAACCAAGGACACTTGAGTAGCTTCTGTGATGCGTGCGATATATTTGTTTGTACAGATTTATCCGAGAAGGTTGCTTTCGCCACTTACAGATTTGTTTGTTACTCAGTAACCCTACACTGGGATTGTTTACGGATGACAGCCGTTTCAAAGTACTGTTCTCCACTCATCTATACCCGTATACTTAGGGATTATCTTCGTCTGGTTAACTTTGGTCGGGGAGTAAATTTTACATTTATGTATTCAGTATGTTGCAGCGTAATTTTATATTTGGATGTTTGTTACATTTTTATATCTATTTCTTATTTACTCTAACAATTTTTATTGTGAAAAGTAATTTAGTCCTCTACATGTGTACAGAAAAGTTGCTCTCTCACAATGTACCCCAAAGGACTGCGTTCTGTAACTTTCTCTCGTTTCAATCCTAAATCGATTCTTTCGATAAGATCGGCATATTATTATTTCGAAATAACAAAATTTTGTGTAAAATCGCATAGTTATATCATTGCGTGACTCTAAAGACAAAATAGTACCCTTTCATATCTATGTTCTGCGATTGAGATCGTAAACATAAGTATAGAAGAATTTGAACATGAAACTGAAACTTTGGGCAAGACGTTACCAATGTTATGATATTTTTTTTTATTATATTGGGTCAGCATAGTGGTTCCTCTTCGTCTGTTGGTAAGCGAAAAGAGGAGCTCAAATTGCAGCGGCAACTGACAAAGGACTACAGTGTCCTGTCAGTTGACGCTACCATGCTGGCCCGCAAGGTGCTTCTTCACACTTCGTTTGAAGGATCCCATGTTGTAGGAAGGAGGAAACAAATGTGCAGGCAAGGCGTTCCACTTTTAAATAGTTCGACAGAGATAGGAGTTGCCGAAGTTTTTAGTACGAGAAAAAATGTCCTCAACAGTGGAATGATGACATCGCAAGCCTGCACGTGTAGTTCGATGACGGAAGGGAGAGCGTGGGATAAGGGAAAATAGTTCTTCAGAGCACTCACCATGGTACAGGCGGTAAAATGTACTTAGTGAAAAATATTTAGAGTTAGTTTAATTAAGATTTGCTTGTGAAAAAGATAATTTAATATATGTAATGTGCATGTATTCATGAATGAAACTACAAATATTACGAAATCATACTACACTTTTCACTATGATCACTCCCGCTTTCATACGTTCGCAACAGTAGTAGAATGAGTTGCGCATTGTACTTTATAAAAACACTTTACGCCTTTCTTGAAGTATTATATATTGAAGACTCTTGGAAAACCTCAGTAGTCTAGTACATGGCACAACGTAGACTCACAGAACATCTTTGAAATCTCACGGTACGTGATCATTTTGGTTCGAAGAATGTGTTTATTTTAGCGATATTCGCACAGATTTCAATTTTGGTAGGATTAAATAGGAACCGCCTATGGAATATTCTGGTAGAAGTGTAGAAAGTATTGCCTTTAACAGAAGTCGTTGGTATTTTTTCCTCTAAATAGAATTGAGAACCCATGTAAATAAGCTATAAGCGTGCGCGGCGCAGGCACAGTGTTTTGCGTGATAACAACAATGGCGGTCTTTTTCTAAGGTGGCTTACAGTTGATTCTAAAACAACTCTCTAACTACTGAAGAAGAAGATGTCAACCATTAGTTAATTCAAACGATAGCAACTTCGAAAGATAACTTCGACGTCAGGCTTGATTGATTGCCTCCACTATATCTGAGCTTACAGCCAATGCTTCACATAATCTTGACTGTTCGATAGGATCCAACTTACTTTACAAGATAATCAGTTCGCCGTGGAATAGTTGAAAGCTGTATTATTAAGTCGTGCCATTATCTTACCTAGTGACGAGTGAACCGCATGTTAATTCTACAATTCTGGAGATTTGTGGATTCTGGACTTCAGATAATAGCCATTTTACTATATTTCGATCTTAGGATCTAAGGAATTGAATGAATTACACTTTTTGTGCATCGGCTGTCTTTCATAAAGACGAAATTCGACGAGCTCGTTGGCGCAGTGGTTAGTAACATATTTTGACACCAACGGTCGATACCCGCACTGGACAAACATTTGTGTACATGAATATGTCTGTTGTTTTGGTCAGTTGAGTGTTTTAAGAGAGGTAAGGCGCAACAAAGCAGCCCGTCTGGGGAAGTATTTCCATCTAAGAGAAAACCGCAGCCAAATAACAATAAGCGTGTTAGTGATGTCACTTGTAAGCCCGTAAGGAGTAGCTGTGTTAGCAGCAGAGGTTTTTTATCTGTTATCTTTATCATAGGCATCCATAACCACTTTATATCAGGTGGACCAAGCATACGGCCCACCTGATGTGTAGTGATTACCATAGCCTATGAACGCTTACGATAGAGAAAGTATCACTTGCGTTGATGCCGATAACACAGTAACTCCTTAGGAGCTTACTGGTAAACTCACTAACATGCTTGTTGTTATTTGGCTGCGATTTTCTTTAAATGAAAATACTTCCTCTGACGGGCTGCTTTGTTGCGCCTTACGTTTCTTCAAAACAGACAGACCCTTTTTTTAAAAGTCGTGGCTGATGGACAGTCCCTTATTTGTGGTGGCAGTTTTTTCCAGAGCAGCGCTTATCTTGTGTGGGAATCAAATACACGAGAGTTCGTGTTAAAGTATCATTTCTAACCACTTCACTGACTCGATGTTATTTTTTTGTATCCCTACATAAAAAAAGATGACAACGAATACACAAGAAGTTAGATAAATAAAAAAAATACTTATCGCATAATCAAGAACCTGAAATACTTTTAAGTAAAGTGTTTCTAATGAGTGCTTTTAAAACACACTCAAATGAATGAGAAACCTTTTTGTTTCGAGGGTCATTGTAACGTTCAAATTTATAATTCTAATTCATTATTTTCTTAGCTGTATAAAAAATACCAAGCAAAATACCTACGATGTGCTACCATTATAATTAGCTTTGATTATCGTAGTCATATTACTGAAGGGTTTCGCAGAGTAAATATTAAAATGTAAGTATTTTACCAAAATGTTTCTGGTAATAGAATTTAAGGGCACGTAGTTTCGAATAGCCCGTGTTTATTCTAGTTATACAATTATCTTGATAAGAGTAAGTTAAGCCCCAATTTGGTTAATTAGTGTATTTTGACCGAATTTTATAACTGGATCGAATGATAATTAAGTCTGTTGTTACTTTTGAATTATACGAAGATATCCGGAGGCACGAAAAACAAAAGTTTGCGTGTACAATAATGGTGATTACAAATAAAGGTTACAAAATATTATCAAAAGAACAAAAGATAGACTTGTTTACTTGATATATTTATATTTTATTATACATACATGAAGGGGGACAGGAAGGCATACAAGCATACGGTCCATCCTACTAATATTATAAATGCGAAAGTTTGTATGTATGGATGGATGTTTGTTGCTCTTTCACGCTTAAACGGCTGAACGGATTTGAATGAAATTTGGCACGTAGATAGATTATAATCTGGATTAACACATAGGCTACGTTATTTGACTCCACGTGGGCGGAGCCGCGGGCAGCTGCTAGTATAATATAATGTGGTTACCGTATGAACGCTTGTGATACAGGAAATATGGCTCGCGCGTAGCCGCACCAGCTGCTCACACGGCAACTCCTTAGGAGTTTACTGGTATCTTCGCTCAGCCGCAGGAATACAACAAACTTCCAGTAAGTCGTTATTCGGATAGAGTTTTCTGTGAGGTGAAGGTACTTTCCCAGTTGAGCTATTTGGATACACTCTACCTTTCTTGAAACCACCCAAACCAGTAAACTCCCAAGGAGTTGCTGTGTAAGCAGCAGAGGAGACATCGCGCGAGTGATACTTAATATATTACAAGTATTAATAGGCTACGGTACCCGCTTTACATCAGGTGGACCGTACGCTTGTATGCATCCCGACGTCGTATAAAAAAAAACCATGACGAACAGACATGTTCATGCACACACTTGTTTATCCTGTTTTGGAATCAAATCCACGAGCGTTGGTGTTAAAGTACTCGTAGCATTGCTAACCTCCTTGTCGCCTAGCTCACCGTTACGTATCTGGAGAATTAAAAAATGGAAAAATCTATGCCGATTTTTGTACTTGTTTAGGAGTCGTGTGGAGTAGATGTTTTTATATTCACTCATTATAAAAAAGTGACAATGTAAATCTACTCAAATACGATTCGGTATTTATTCTACGAAATGATGTGGTAAAAATATTTATTACTTTTGGAGACAGCTTTTCTGCACCTACATTATGTATCGGTATTATCAATATTTGGTATTGAACTACTTTGGTTGATTAGGTATATGATTTTAAATAATTTTGAAGTATACCTCGTTTAGTTAAGTATTAGAATGAAAGACACAGAAGAAAGACTGGTCTATTAACAAATGCTTTATGATACGAAATATAGGCTTATAATATTATAGTAAAAACAGAGATTTTTTAGAAATAGGACGCATCAAAGCCGCCCGTCTAGGGAAACCTACCTACATCTCACCGAAAGCCGCACCCAAATAACAACTCCCTGGATTGTTAGGTCCCTGCTTGTGAGTGAGGCCACTAGTAAGCTCTTAAGGAGTTGCTATATCAACTATTTGGTAAATATGACTATAAAATATAATAATAATATAATAATATAAAATAAATGAATTATAATTAAAGACATTTCAAACTGAAATAATATTACTTCGAAATTGGCAGTAAATTAGGATGTAGGAAGGTATAATATTCACCTTTGTAACACCTTAATAAAAGTATTTTATGGTAATAGCCACCACGTAATATACTTTCAGTGTAAATTGTTAATGCATCCTAATGTTCTTAATATCCTAAAACAGTATCGAAGTAAAATTTAATACGCGTCGTATCGGTTTTCAATAAACAGCCATCGGAGAGGTTCCATCTCATCAATTAATTCACGTACTTAAGTAAATTGCGCGTCATTGCTTATTCTGATCTACTTGGAATCAAGTGTGCTTATTCGGGCCTAACGACCGTTAATACGTTTACTGAAAATTGAATTCAATGATATTGATTCGACTATAGATTTTGATAACTATGTACATACGCCTTTATCTATTTGAGGAGGTAAAAGAACATTGCCTTCCACTTATTTCCTAACGCGTCGTTCTAGTTTCCCTTTATTGGCTTCTTCTCACCACATATATTAGATACACTGTATGTGTTTTATGCGTTAATGTTAACGCAGCCGAGGCACAGAATTGATTTAAAAATAAACTTAGGTTTTTGCTAAACATATACTCGTAAAGTGGCTCCATATAAGTTATAAAACTATAATCTTAATATAGCTTTAAAATACGTAATACTGCATAAAAATATACGAGTCTTTTATTTTCCGGTATGATGCGTGAATATTTTTAACCGATTAAAAAAGCATCAATTCGGCTTTTCATGAACGTATGGCACAAGATATAGCTCCGATTTTGAAAAATCCGTTTTACTATATAGATCCCGGCGTCCAATAGATGCTATTTATACAGTGTAAATGTGGTGAAATAATGACTTAACTGAATACATTTAAGTTAAGAGTTCAAGACTTCATTGTAGTCGGTTATCGCGCTTTTAAACTTTTGTACTCACGTAAACTGCACGTCATCCCTTATTCTGATCTACTTGGAATCAATTGTGTCTATTCGGGCCTAACGACCGTAATTACTGAAAATTGAATTCAATGATATTGATTCGACTATACCTAGCCCGGCCTGTTCTAGGTTCTAATAAGTTCGTTACAAATGAATGTGCATTTATGTTTTTTATGTAATCTTAATAAAACTTATATGTACATATCGGATTTATGGAAGTCTCAGCAAATAATAAAAAAATCGGCCAAGTGCGAGTCGGACTCGCGCACTAAGGGTTCCGTACCATTATCTATAAAAAGGGCAAAAAAATCACGTTTGTTGTATGGGGGCCCCCTTAAATATATATTTTATTCTATTTTTTAGTATTTGTTGTTATAGCGGCAACAGAAATACGTCATCTGTGAAAATTTCAACTGTCTAACTATCACGGTTCATGAGATACAGCCTGGTGACAGACGGACGGACGGACGGACAGACGGACGGACAGCGGAGTCTCAGTAACAGGGTTCCGTTTTACCCTTTGGGTACGGAACCCTAAAAAATTATTATATTCGAAATGATCTCCTTTGGCTTCGGTATAGGTCTTTAATCTGTCTAGCCACGAATCTATAGATTTACGCACTGGTTGCTTAGGAAATTTAATCACTGCTTGCTCCAGAGATTTCTTAAGAGACACAATGTCGGCGTGTTGTTTCGAGTAGGTCATGTCCTCTAAAACTGACTAAACCCCTTCGGTTGAAGGGAGACCCGTATCGCTGCAGTGGGATGAATAAGGGTTATATGTTGTTGTGTTGAAGTGTTCATAGGCTAAGGTAACCGCTTTACATCAGGTGGGTCGTAAGCTTGTATTCCTTGTATGTAAAAAAAAATCGGCCAAGTGCGAGTCGGACTCGCACATGAAGGGTTCCGTACCATTATCGATAAAAACGGCAAAAAAATCACGTTTGTTGCATGGGAGCCCCCTTAAATTTTTATTTTATTCTATTTTTTAGTATTTGCTATTATAGCGGCAATAGAAATACATCATCTGTGAAAATTTCAACTGTCTAACTATCACAGTTCATGAGATACAGCCTGGTGACAGACGGACGGACGGACGGACGGACGGACAGCGGAGCCTCAGTAATAGGGTTCCGTTTTTACCCTTTGGGTACGGAACCCTAAAAACTAGGGATAATGCAGGTTTACATTAGTAAAAGAATTTTCAAAACAATATAATTATACCCGCTATATTTATACACACATACAAACTTTATATCTTGGCTTGGCTTTACATATTTTTTCATTAGCGGAATACTTGTTTTTTACTTACATTTGTTAGTAATACAATATGGAAAGATAATAACCATACTGCTTAAAAGAAACTCTGGAAAATCGACACAAAGGCGCTGTTCGCCGTAACACAAACATTTACTTGGTCTCGAGTTCAGTAAGGAAGTACAAAGTACAGGAAGACGTCCCAAAGGGAAAATAGCTGCGGAGGAACTGCGACTGGGTTAAGTAGCCGTTTGTAAGGTAAAAAGAGTGAAAGAGCTTTAAAAATGAAATTTTAACATTTTGTCGCGTACAGTGTTATGTAGATTTCATAGCGTTATACAATAGACTCGGATCTAACCTGGTTATACCAAACTAGCTGCAGGTCGCGACTTCTTCCGCCCGTATCTCTTTATCCCGTGGGAACTGTTTTTGAAGTAAAACTTCTTTATGCATGCTTGACTTGGGAAGTAAGCTGGTAAATGCGTGACGAGAGCGTTACGAAAAGTGTGATCGGGCGAAGCGAACGGAAGTTGAGAGGGAGATATAAGTTAGTGAAGATAGAAAGAGAGAGAGTTACGTTTCGTATATTACTGTAGGGGCAAGAGAAAGAGGTGCGAGCACACATTTTCTTTCTCTCTTTCTCTCATAGCGAGTTAAGTTTCGTATATGTAAGACACAGTGCAGGCCTATTGTCTGTATCACACTATGGAGCTAAAGAAGTTTTACTTTAGTCGTGTGGTCTAACACACTCGTTCTTTTTATTGCTTTCTTTCGTTTTGTTGGGCTTCTAAGGATCGCGATATGATGTTGAATACACTTTTACTTTTGACGAGCCCGGTGGCGCAGCGGTTTATAACGCGACTTTGCCACCGAGCTTCATGGGTTCGATTCCCAAACGGGATAAACATTCGTGTACATGAACATATCTGTTTGTCTTGGTCTGGATATTTTTAAGACGGGTAAGGCGCATCAAAGCAGTCCGTCTGGGGAAGTACTTACCTCTGAATTACAGAAAGCCGCAGCCAAATAACAACACTCTGGAGGGTTGTTGTGTCCCTACGTGTGAGTGAGGTCATCAGTAAGCTCCTAAGAAGTTGCTGTATTAGCAGCAGAGGTGGCATCGCGCGAGTGACACTTCATTTTTTTTATACAATGTCGGGAGGCATATATAAGGTAGCTACTACTATAAATGGCAGAGAGAGAGCATGAAAGTAGAATAAATGCTGTTGAAATGCGAGTATTGCGCACAATTTGTGGTAACGTTTGCTGATTGCGATTGTATTGATGATAAAGATGTAAGAAACTTGGTCCGTAAAAAAAGGCATGCTCCGTTGGTCCGTACATTTAGAAAGAATGAATGATGAAAGAGTGACGAAACAGATATACAATGAAAAGTGGAAGGATGTAGGAACCGAGGAAGACCAAAACTCACCGACAATGAATGAAATTGGTCGTATTGATGGTCAGTAGGTGATGTCAGGGACCCTAGAAGCCAGCGAAAATGCATAAAAAGAACTATGAATATTAAAGAAGCGAGTGAGGTGTGTTAGGACGGCGTCTTATGGTATGCAATTCTCTCTGCCTACCCCGCAAAGGCACTGGCGTGAAGATATACATACATACACTACTGTAAATAAAAATGGGTTTCTTTTATCTAAGCAACTTAAGTGTTGCTAAGATAAAAGAAACCCATTTTTTCGGAAGAATGGAGTGTCGTATATACGCATTTCAAACTTTTTTTTTTTATAACGTCGCGTCAAGAGTTGCTATGCTTATGCATATGACCTATCCGATTGATAATAATGAAATTGTTTACTGTAGTCTACGAACCCTTGCAATACAAGAAGTATTCGCTCACGAGTCTCTGCTTACAACGCAACAAAGCGCACTGCTTACAAATTTTGGTGTTAGTCATTGATATCCACTCGACTACCGTGTTCAATTGAAGCTAACTACGGATCTGTATTATAGCTTTATATAGTGCTTTGTGTTTCCTTTTTACGGAACCTGCTAACATTATTGATGTATCATGTTAATATAATTAATTATTTCCATTAATTTCCTAATCTAGGGCAAGTTATACGATTGCCTCAAAAGTCGAAATTCAAATTTTGTCTATATAATTACGTTTCAAGACTTTCCCGACCTTTTATATCATTTTTGGAAGGACAGCTGTGTTAGTGAACACGTTGGTGAGTGCGCATGTGTGAGACTTTCAGTGGGTATATGCAAAATTTAACATTCAATTGTTTTTTGGTCCGCTGAAAAATTTCAGCACCTTTTTTATTGTGGGCGTTATGAGCGTACACACTTTAAATCATAAATTTTTTGATTGTTTCACATAGAGACAAATTGAATACATAGAGATAATGCAGAAAATCTAAATTCCACGTTTAAGAACATTCTGTTTTTTAACTACCTTCAAATAGGGGAGGTTATATAGCCATCGCGTATGTTTGTTTTTAGTATGTAACGGAGACGGATTGGGATAATTCAAACTGTATTTCATTAAGGTAGACCCGCATTCGGTGCCATATAAATTTAGCAAAGGTCAGTTTAGTTAAATAGTTATTTAAAAATACTTTGAACACTGAATATCTTTATGTATTTATTTTATGGCCTAATTTTGTTTTTCTTCTATACTAATATAACTACTGCAGTTGTAACAACACAGCGCTATTTCTGTAGCCGCTCATTCTGTACTAAAATATATATTTTTTTGTATTTACCAATTAGAGAATGATTACAAACAACTTGCATTCGCTTCTAATAGATGATAAATGCCGTAAATTCCCAAAGTACAAATAACAGTGTAAGCAATTAGGTACATTCGAGTTTATAAACTATGAAAGAACTGGTGTAATTTGCTCTAAACCACTTCGGTTGAAGGGAGACTCATGCCCCTGTAATGGGATGAGTTATGGTTGGTGTACTAGCTCGATTAGAATGACAGTCTCAACGACACTCTCAACTCACCAAACGTACTAATGAACATAATAAAAGGGTTTATACGACTACTTTAACTCGGTACTTTAACTCTAAGTTCGGCCTCGAGATTTATATAGCCATCCTTGGCAAATTGTCAATGCTTTCCGACATACGACATTCGTCATGTACTGCACTAAGCAGCACTTATTTTTTTTTTGTACTACGTCGGGAGGAATACAAACATACGGCCCACCGGATGTAAAGCAGGTACCGTAGCCTATTAACGCTAGCGATATATTAAGTATCACTCGCGCGATGCCTCCTCTGCTGCTTACACAGCAACTCCTTGGGAGCTTACTAGTGACCTCACACACACGCAGGAACACAATAACCCTCTAGGGAGTTGTTATTTGTCAGACTGCTTTGATGCGCCCTACCTTTCTTAAAACATCCAGACCAAGACAAACAAACATGTTCATGCACACAAATGTTTGCCTTGTGTGGGAATCGAACCCACGAGCGTTGGTGTCAAAGTCGCGTCATTCACGACTGAGCCACCGAGCTCGTCAGCTTATTGTTTACGACATTACGAGTTAAGCTGCACTAGAGAGCTATAATATTTCTTGCATTTATAGCACGCTTTAGATTAGGTATGCATGTTATTCGATGCATCTCCCAAAATCATAAAATGAACACTAGAGAAAACTATCAGCGGAGTTCATTAATGGAGGTCGTAAGAGGCAAGTTACGAGCTAGAGCGAAGCACTTAATCCTCCAGACAACGATATAGGATATACGTACGTGTTGTAAGATAAAACTTTATATAAAAATGATAAATAAGCATATAAAAAAATTATCGTACAAGCGTGTGAACGGTGAAAGAGTGCCATTGGCGCCGGTTGTAGGTATCTAAACTACCTACATAATTATCGAATCCGAATTAAAGTTGATATTTAGGTTTGTAATCTCGGTTGTGTTATATGTTAAACAATTTAATATGGAATATTTTTAACATGCATATTAAGTATGCTCAATCGTGAATGACGCCACTTTGACACCAACGCTCGTGGGTTCGTTCGATTCCCACACAAGACAAACATTTGTGTGCATGAACATGTCTGTTTGTCTTGGTCTGGATGTTTAAGAGTGGTAGGCATCAAAGCAGCCCGTCTGGGTATGTACCTCCACCTCACAGAAAACCGCAGCCAAATAACAACTCCCTAGAGGGTTGATGTGTTCCTGCGTGTGAGTGAGTACCAGTAAGCTCCCAAGGAGTTGCTGTGTAAGCAGCAGAGGAGACATCGCGCGAGTGATATTTGATATGTCGCAAGCGTTAATAGGCTGCGGTACCCCAGGTGGGCCGTATGCTTGTATGCCTCCCGATGTAGTATAAAAATAAAATTGTAATTATTACTTGACAAAAACGTCGTGAGGAAAACCTCATGTCCATGAAATTATATTTCAAAAACGTCTGACGTTACTTAAAAAAAGTTTGGTTTTCCCTCTGAATTGATCCCTCTGAAGAGGTCTGACGGCACACGCTCCATGAAAAAATCAGCCTGCCAAACCTGATAGATTAGGAAACAAGATAATACTAGAAGAAGTGTATGCGATGAAGAGAAAATTGTGCAACTTAAAATAACAATAGCGGAAACCTAAATAGAACTAGATTTTCCGGGAATGGCAAGCCGTCTTCAGCAAGTCGCGTATTTCTCTGAAATATCGTCTCATACAGCACGGCGGAGTTAGGCACACAGGGTTGTACAAATATATCGAACAGTAGCTAAAATTAAAAATCCACTTTATTCGATAATAAGGTTCACATTGAAAATTATTGGAGATTAAAAATGTAGTTCGTCGTATACTCCGCTACATTTATGACAATTAATATTCATACCTACTATTTTAAATTTGCTTAGTTAAGATGAAAAATAGAGAGTATTTTTTAAACTTGTATTATGACGTAGTTCTTTTTTTTTAATCTACGTCGGGAGGCATACAAGCATACGGCTCACGTGATGTAAAGCGGCTACCGTAGCCTATTAACGCTTGTTATATTAAGTAACACTCGCGCTATGCCTCCTCTGCTGCTTACACAGCAACTACTTGGGAGCATACTGGTGACCTCACTCACACGCAGAAACACAACAACCATCTAGGGAGTTGCTATTTGGCTGCGGTTTTCTGTGAGATGGATGTACTTCACCGGACGGGCTGCTTTGATGCACCCTACCTCTCTTAAAACATCCAGACCAAGACAAACATACATGTTCATGCACACAAATGTATGCCTTGTGTGGGAATCTAACTCACGAGCGTTGTTGTCAAAGTCGCGTCATTCACTGACCGAGCCACCGAGCTCGCCAAACAAGTTAGAGTGATTAAGATTACACCGGAATCCTATATAGATCATGACGTTTTAAGGTTAGAATTGGTTTAGATCCCCGGCACCTCGTATATATTTTACGTGGTCTTGTCTACATTTACCAGGTGGCCTTGTTTTACGCACAGATGCACCTCCCCGGGAACCTTTCCTTGAGCGGGGACACAGTTGCAGCGAAGAACGTGACGCATTTACGGTTTCAATAGTATTTGAATTTCCAGTGTGCTTACGGGGAACGTGAGGGTACTTTAAATTGAAATCTAGTATTCTGTACGAAGAGAATTACAATATTATAATGTGTTTGCTATTCATATCAATTTTACTTTGGGTAAGTTGATCGAAATCTATATATGTACAAGCTACTGCCCGCGTCTTCGTCTACCCCGTAATGGGATTTTAAATAGCCCTATACCTTCCTGAAGAATTGGGCTATCAAATTAATTAAAAAAAAAAAACTATTTCCACTAGTAGATCCAGAGGCTAGCCAGTTCAAACATACGTACGTTTGTCTATCTATCTATCTATAACTTCACACTAAATCCCTTGCGGGGTAAGCGAGATCACCGAGCGCCACGTGACTCGATCCTTACATACCTCACTCGCTTCAATATTCATTGCTCTTTTCATGCACGTTCACCGGTTTCTAGGGCTCCTGACATCACCTTCTGATAGAACACGACCAATTTGATCATGGTAGGTAAGTCTTGTCCTTCTTCGGCTCCTACATCCTTCCACTTTTGCATTGTATATCTGCTGCGTCATTCTTTCACCCTGCATTATTTCTACACATCCGAACCAACGTAGCATGCCTCTTCGTACGTACGTACGTACGTATGTTTGTGATTTTTATTATGTAACTTCGCGAGGTTACAAAATATGGCCTTTCTGTTGTAAAATGGTTATCGTAGCCTATGAACGTTTGTAATACAGGAAGTGTTAAGGACTTGCTGTGTTAGCAGCAGGCGTGGTGACATTGTGAGATTTCATAGTTTACGGTAACCGCTTTACCACCAGGTGGGCTGTATGTGTGCATGCCTCCCGACATTGTATAATACAGCGACTCCTCAGGAGCTGCTAAGCTCACTTATACATAGGACCATAACAATTCTGCAGGGAATTGTTATTTGGCCCGCGGTTTAGTTTAAAGTCGAGGTACTTCCCCAGTCGTGCTGTACCCTACCGCTCCGTGCTTATCGAAAACAGCCGTAACTGGAGACGAATAAACCTATGTATGTATATCCTCCCGCCAGGTCCCCTACGGGGTAGGCAGAGAGTACCGAGAGCCATAAGACTTTGACACTTCACTCGCTTCTTTAACATTCGTAGTTCTTGCACGCTCGCCGGTTCCTAGGGATCCCGACATAAAGCCATCGAGATTTGAAGTTGATTTTCTTGGTTCGCAATACTTCATTTAGACATACATTATATCCCATTATTTGAATTTACCGTATTATATTTTATTGGATACAAAGTATTAACAACAATGACTATAATTACCATTATCACGGAAATTGTAACTGAAACGAATTCAATTCCATTAAAAGGAAAAAACCCAAAAGAATAAATAAAGGCGAATTACATTAATGTTGTACTTGCCATGGGCTATACAATAATATTTTTTCTACGTGGGGCTACATTGAAGCTTTATGTTTCTCTGTGAGTGAATTATTTCAGAATACGTAATTGTTATTGAACCTGACTAAAACAATTGTAATATAAAATAATGTTAGAATCGCTCTCCCACTCTTAGAATAAATGACGCAGATATTTATATAATTTTATTCATGGTTCAATACCAACCCACACTCATCTCGCAGCTGGTACAGGGTCTATCCTAATGAAATCCCTATTGCCAAGTTTAGTGAGGTTAGGATCGAGTTAGTACCATGACCAGCCTGGAGTTAAATTTGTTATTATTCATTCATACATCACTATTTTATTAATTATAAGTAAGACTTTCATAAATTCTCTAATTTAAATCACACCTGAGCAATTTGAAAAATCTTATGTACACTCATACTTTATGTTTTGTTGCACTGGCAGAAAGTACCTTATTTGTGAAAGTAAACCTACCTTCAACCGAAGATGGGTATAATAGAGCATACACGCTGTCTAAACTGTGAATTAGGCTGCTGGCTTAGTTATTTTTGAAGTGAAAACTTCTTTAGCGGCGTTGTGCACTTTTTGGGATGAGTAAAAAATGTTAAACTCGCGTCAGGACACGTGACCATGATTGAAACTTCGTAAGATTTTGGTGAGAATTAGAACTTAAGTTCGCTGCAGCGCTAAAACTTTAGTTACCTCTAATTAAACAGTTAAAACATGAAGTGCTAGATCGTTCATAAGGCATTATTTTTCGTGACCAAAACGTTGTAAGCGCCATGAAATTCTTGGCGCTTACGCGTTTCGTTCAACGCAGATTGGCAACATCGCTGTTTGGTCCGCATGTTCAAGTTTTCACTTCTGCCGGCACTCCCGGAGTGTAACCCGTTTTTTTTATGCTACGACCGATAGCAAACAAGAATACAGTCCGCCTGATGTAAAGCGGATTCCGTAGACTATGAACGTTAGCAGAAAAAAAATGTCGCTACGGCCCGCTGTCAACATAGCAACTCCTCATCTTCTTAGTTTAACGACTGACATCTATCGACAACATCCGGGACAGACGGCTTAACGTGCCCTCAGAGCAAAAGTTAAAAAAACATCAAGCATCTCGTGTTCGTATATTTTTAAACGAATAAAGCTTGTTATTGTGTTTACCGATTAGTTGAGGCGTTGAATAGCTTAATAATAAGCCCTATACTACGCCCCAAGTTAGCCCCTAGGGTTTGTATAATTAAACTACTCGAAGCCAAATAACCGCCACTAAATAATCGTATTGTAAACAAATATTTTTCTTTGTCTTAGCGTTATCCTGTTTTCTAAACTGTTAGAATTGGCGGGGTCGGCTACGTAAGAAGCCTAAAGATTTAGCGAAGATTCTGATTTTTACACGGTATCGCTGCCGTTAGACCTGCATAAGTGCATAACCCAGAGGAAAAACAGATTTTTCTTAGGTAAGACTGCATCTTACGAAATATATATTTTTTTGAGCGGGCGGGTTTCCTCGCGATATTTTCCCTAAAGGCCTAAAGGTCGCACCTTTCGAAATATATTTTTTTTTGAGCGGGCGGGTTTCCTCACGATGTTTTCCTTAAAGGCCTAAAGGTCGCACCTTTCTAAATATATTTTTTTTTGAGCGGGCGGGTTTCCTCACGATGTTTTCCCTAAAGGCCTAAAGGTCGCACCTTTCTAAATATATATTTGGGTTTCCTCGCGATGTTTTCCCTAAAGGCCGCATTTTTAGAAATATATTTTTTTTGAGCGGGCGGGTTTCCTCAAGATATTTTTTGTCATCGCCGAGCAAGTGATCATTAAAAATATGTACAAAAACACGAATTTAATTGTACATGACAGGATTCGAACCTGGGATCGGGCTCAATAGACCAGTTCACCATTCTTAACTTCTCCATTATAAAGAAACATTACTTATATTTAATTTTTATAATAACGTAATTATGAGGTTAGAAGCAGAGTTGGACTGAAAGAGAGCGTTGGTGTTAAAATAAGAAGAGGCATGCTCCGTTGGTTCGAACATGTAGAAAGAATGCAGGATGAAAGAATGACGAAGCAGATATACAATGTAAAAGTGGAAGGCCAAGACTTACCTACCATGATCAAATTGGTCGTGTTCTATCAGAAGGTGATGTCAGGAGCCCTAGAAACCGGCGAGCGTGCATGAGAAGAGCAATGAATGTTAAAGAAATGAGTGGGGTATGTAAGGATCGAGTCACGTGGCGGTTGGTTCTCTGCCTACCCCGCAAGGGATTTGGCGTGAAGTTATAGATAGATAATAAAGTATAATTACTATATTAATTTTCCAAAGTGTCCTAGATATTTCAGCTGTGCCCAAGTGAAAGTCAAATTTAAACTCAAGTTAATTGGAAGAGCACAAGTCAAATTTAATATTGTCGGTTAATACTAGTAGTACTGTAACTAAGAGTGCGACTGCGAAATTTGGTATGTCGCAACGGCAAATAAATAAACAGTAAAAATATACACTATGTCGGACTCCAAAAAAGACATAACCCACCTGATGTTAGGCAGATACCATAATCTATGGATGCTTTAAAATCCAGGGTATATCGCTCATGCATTGCTATCCCCGCTGCTCACGTATCAACTTTTTAGGAGTTCTTTAGTAAGCTTATTCACTGACAAGAACATATTATCACCTGATACTCGGGGTAATTTTTATTATACCTTGTGGGCTGAAATGACAGAATGCACCTCATGCTGGTACACTGAATCTAAAGGCAGTGGTAAGCCGTAGACCTACATTACAATATATTTCATATTCAAGCATTTTTTGACAGTTATATTCAAAGTATATTTAACCAGTTGAGAATGCGCAAGCTTGCATTGCCAGAGGAACACCTGGCTCGTCAATTATATAACAATTTTTTTTTTTTAAATTTGTCCGCCATTTTGTTCATGCACCTTAAGAGATAGGAACGGTGTTCCTGAACATTCCTATTCTACTTTTTTATGCTGAATCCGAATCTGAAGTCAAAATTCGAATATTCGAAAAAAAACGCACACAGCCAAACGCACAGATAAATATATAGATTTCGTATAGGAACGGTGTTCCTGAAAATAAGGGCAAAAGTCACTTTGTTTTCATTTTTCACAATATTCGTCAACATTTGATATTGACACAGAATGCTAAAGCGTATTTCCAATAGAACTATGGCGCACAAAATTTGAAATGCAGGTACGAAAACGATATCAAATCAACGATACTTTAACTCCGTTTAACTAAGATAAAAAGTTTGTTCCACAGCGCTCCCCTAATGGAACCACTTAATCGTTCAAAGAACGAGTTCGGTTGCGGGTGACAAATTGCCTATTTACATTCGCCATTCGAGTAATAGAGTTCACATTGAGATTATCAATTCAAGTAACCTTATTGCTATTATGTTGAAGTTTGTTCTGTATTATTTTGTGATATTCAGTAACGGTGGTTATTAATCCGAACTGCATATAAAAATATAACAAACTAAAAGTGATAAAAAGCAGTGAAAAAATAATATAGACATAATTAAATAATACAAACATGAAACTTTGATATACTCGTAAGTACCTCAAATATGTACTTGTTCATTATATATAGAGATTCATTGTCTGCATTAGAAATATTTATTATCATAGACTTTACTACAGAACGGGCCAAATCTATTTTTCCATCAGACACAGGTTAAGTACATAATATGATTGAGTAAAATAATTAAACTTTGTTGTTCAAACACATAGTATATGATATGAATGTAACGAACCAGACAAATCTAATTTGCGTTGAACCAAACGCAACTTATTCTATAGTATAGAAATTCGTAGCTTTTTTATTATTGTTGGTAAAATTGTAGGTTTTACATTGAACTATTAATCTAATGAAACAATGCTAGTGGAATAGGTTAATGAGCAAATATAGGGTTGCAAGTGGAGCATATTATTATTTGTCGTGACTTGAATGTGTTCATGTGCACTACTGAATGTAGCAATTGTAATGTAATAAGTAGCATGTAAACCATTTGCATTTACAATAACTTCCACTTCCAAGGCTTTTGTTCTATAGTTAGTTTACTGGGGTTTTTTTGTAGTACGAGATTATTTTATTTTTGTCTATCACATAACTAAAGAATGAAGGTAAACAAACGCAACGATTACGGTCAATTGGTTTTTTATGTGTCACATGTCTAATTTATTTTATGTTTTTTTTTCTTAAAAATGCACTTTCTTAGAAAAAATAGATAATTTTATGAATATTTATGAAATTTGATACAAAGACTTAAAGCTGTTTCCGAGATACCCGAAATATATTTATATATAATCCAAGAATTGCTCATAAAGTTATGTAAGTTAGAGACTCTGCAATGAACGCAACAAGGTTTTCTTCGTCTCACCATTATCCCGTTTCCTAATCTATGAGGATCGGCGAGGTCCGCTACTTAAGCCTAAGGATTTGGCGAACATACTAATTTTACATGGAGCTACTGCCGTCAGTTCTCTACAATTCACAGGGTTAACTAGACCTTTCATGGGTTAGGTGACACGTCTGTTCTTCGCGATGAAAGGAAACATCGGGAGCTAGTGATAATAACAAATTAAATATATCCAAAAAAAAAGTTGTGATACACACCAGGTTTCGAGCCGGAGACTAGTTGGTCAATAGGCTGATTCTGTATCCACTTGGCCATCACTATTCTTATTTCACAAACGCAACGTCCAGTAGGTCGATTCTACTAAAAAACTGCAACTGCACTGCAGCGCGGCGTGTGTCAAAATGCGCACATTTTGACGTTTCGTTAAACGTCGCTGCTGGCAGATCGGTAAACGAAACGTCAAAATATACGCATTTTGACACACGTGCAGTGCAGTTGCAGATTTTTAGTAGAATCTGCCTACAGAACTTGCAAAGTGATGGAATTCATTATCACGTTACCAACGTAATCCATTTCTTCTGAAGAATCCTCCACTCATCGTCTTTCTAGAACCATTTTAGCAGCCGAAGATCGTTTAAGCCTTTGTCACCACTAAGTGTCATAACTTTCACTTCTTTTATAGTTAGTTATTTTTACTGTTACTAGCACGTAGAGTGTTGCTATAGAGATATAGCGGAAAAAATGAACGCGCAGCTTACGTAACTGTTTATATTAGCTTTTAACCCATCTCAACTGTATACTTTTAAACTTTGCTCTTATAATAACATACTCAATACGACACATTCTTAAAAGGATAGATTTTAAAAAGAACAGAGATGTTAAAAAGCCGGAAAAAAAAAAGAGGCAATAAGTGAGATTGAGAAGTGAGATGAATGAGTAAGAGGCAGTATAATTATACACACTAAGGTATTTTAACTTAAAAATGCTATGATGTATCATAGTTGTCATTCGCACATTTTTCTTATTACGCATTTGAACGTTTACTTCCTTGCCCCGAACGAACAGTAGCTACGGAAATTAAAAGATTCATTTCATTCATTTTTTCAGTATTCGTCATACAGCGAATAACAATGTGTATTATTCGATATTAAGCGAATATTTTTTCTAGTTCTGTAATACTTACCGAATAGTCGAATGCCGATAAACTTTATATTTACAGAAAATTAATTATGTTAAAAATAAAATATACTAGAGTTTTGATCTGTACCATTTAACGAAATTAACGAATATTTATTTCTTACCTTTAACAAATATGATTACTTTACGTTTATGTTACCCGATATCTTTGTCCATTGTAAATTATTTAGAAAACTGCTTTTTTATAAGGATGCTCTAGCGTGTGATTGGCATTTAAATTTAATGCTAGTTTCCAAAGTAAATTGATTCCATAAGGATAATAAAATATAACCTCATACACAAACATTTATAAAGCATGCTTTTTTTCTTTATACACCGTCGGGAGGCATACAAGCATATCTCCACCATAGGTCCACCTGATGTAAAGTGGTTACCGTAGCCTATGAACGCTGTTAATACATTAAGTTTCACTCGCGCGATGCCGCCCATATATATATCCATCTTATAAATGTATATATCTACATATATATATACATTTATTTTTATATCATCTACATATATATATATATACTAAACCCTTCTCACGATTTCTTTATAGATTGTTTTGGAATATTCCTAAGTGAGAGTAGAGCAATATTGCAATATGTCCTGGATTAGCAGTATCGCAAGTTCATGATATAACAAAACTAAGTATCCTGTCAAACTAATAAGTATTCTGTTCTGTCGACTCGTTATATTGGATATTCATTGAATTATATATTAATAATATTCATTGAATCGTGTGGATATTCATTGAATACTATATCAACTAATAAATGACTTCCTATACCTTAATTACAACCCTTAATCCTGTCTAATATTTTATATCAGAAATTCTGTAACAGCCTGCCAATTAATTATCGCACACAGCGATGAAAGCTTACATTGTACACCGCGAATTACCGTTTTGAACTAATTAATTACGCTAATAATTTCGTATATACATCACAGACTACTGCTACTAGTAATGATTTTGATACTTTATATGTACTTTAGCTTATAATACAAGGGAAAATATTTTTTTCTGTATATCTATCTATGTATAACTTCACGGTAAATCCCTCTGTTCTTACACAGTTCACTTGCTTCTTTAACATTTATAGCTCTTCTCTAGCAAGATTTTAAGGTTTGTTTGTTTGTTTGTTTGGCTTTTTATTTTTTTATAAGGTAATTTTATTATAAGGCTTCTGAGATCCACTACACCACATCAACTCATCCCACTGCAGGGATACGGTTCTCCCTTCAACCGAAGGGGTTTAGAGCATACTCCACCTCGCTGCTCAACTGCGGATTTGGGGAGGCCGGTGTTTTCAAGCCACCCGAGGTCCCCTGACTTAGCTTAACGACTGTCATTAACGTGCCCTCTAAGGCACGGAGAATTTCAAAATATGTACACCCATCCATAGACAGGCTAAAATTGACGCTGCTTAACCTGTTAGAATGACATGCGCAACGACGCCATCGAGCTCTTCTAAGATCACTTCCCGATAAAAAACGATCAATTTGGTCATGGCAGGTAAGTCTTGGCCTTCCATCTACATCTGTCTACTTACTTTCTTTACTTCTCTCACTTTTTGTTTTTTATCCTTTTTTTTCGTGTCATGAAAGATAGTTATATACAATTTAATTATGGACCTTGTAAAATTAAGTGCTTGGTTAATATGATCTCGTTTGCTACGTGTCAATTTTATGTAGGTATCTAATAATATTAATTCTCCTATTAACTTTGACGGTGTCCTTACGACCAACACATTTTGAACCCGCGGTGCAAGGTCAGGTGTTTATGCCCTGACATCACGACTTCACGAGTCACATTAAAAAGCCGATTTGTTTATCTAATCTAAAACTAAACTATAAAGTTAATTTTTAAGCTGTAGTTTTTGATAGCAGTTTGTAAACTATACTAATACATAAAGTGTAAGTTGTGTTTGTATGATCGCGCGCGCTTTGGAGCTAACGGCTCGATTTGAAAAAAAAAACTTTTTGCGTTCGATAGCCTTGAGGAAGACTTGCTCTTAGAAACCAAAAAAAAAAGAAAGTAGGAAAAGCGTAGGAAGGTACGCGTATGAAGTCGCGGGGTTCAGCTAGTTTAAATGTAAGTAACATATACACTGAAAAAAAAAGATTAGTTGAATTTACCAAAGAAGCAAAGGTAGGCTATTTTACTAGTAAAGTTTGTTAATTACTGAAAAATTTGTAGTTAAATTTACAAATATATAACGGTTGGTCTTCATACAAAAGTATTTTGTAGCTATCACTATTTTAAATGTATAATTTACCGCTAATAAATGGATTGTACATATAATATGGCACAGTTTATCATACTAAATAATAAATTTTATTATTTTTACTGGTACTTCATTAACCTTTTTTGATTGGTAAAATCAACTTAAATCAAAGGTAGGATCCAGTTCAACCGTCGACTTTGGTGAATTCTATTAAGAATCTGGGAAATCCAACTAAACATTTTTTTCAGTGTAAGCGACACCAAGGTCGAAAGATGTAGAAAAGGCTCACCTACCAAATTTTATAAAAGAAAATGACATAATGATTTATTTAAATACCGGTAATATGTTAAACGGTATAGCATGTGGCGCTCTCTGTTGAAAAAGGGTCTAGGTCTCAGTGAGTCACACACTACGCAGATACGATAATATTTTATCTGCGTATTAAAACTTAATTACCATCCATTCATACGCAAACCTTCCAACTTACTAGACCTGTTCTTTGGTGTGTATTGATTATACAGAGTATTACTACCTACATTGAATTGACGTATATTACTTGTACTTATTATACTTGGAAGTAAAACACGTATAATTAATCATTATGATTAATTGTTTAATCATAATGATGACAGATAATCGGGTGAAGGAGGTGAATATTTAAAATTACGTACTTAAGTAATGGTTAAGATGAGTTGAACGACAAAAGAATAGATAGCGCCGGAATTTTAAATAAAATCTGTAGATTTGGATAAACTAAAAACTGATAAGTATTTCTTATCATTGACGTTCTCGGTGGCGCAGTCGTGAATGACGCTACTTTGACACCACCGCTCGTGGGTTCGATTCCCACACAAGGCAAACATTGGTATGCATGAACATGTCTGTTTGTCTTGGTCTGGATGTTTTAAGAGAGGTAGGGCGCATCAAAGTAGTCCGTCAGGGGAAATAACTCCACCTCACAGAAAATCGCAGCCAAATAACAACTCCCTGGAGAGTTGTTTTCTTGCGTGTGAGTGAGGTCACCAATAAGCTCCCAAGGAATCGCTGGGTAAGTAGCAGAAAAGGCATCGCGCGAGTGATACTAAATATATCGCAAGCGTTAATAGGCTACGGTATCCACTTTACATCAGGTGGGCCGTATGCTTGTAGACCTCCCGACGTAGTATAAAAAAAAATTTGATACTCATATCACTGAAGGGACCTCTTTTTGATACACAGATTTTGTCTTATGTCCGTTGTATAAATTTTGTCATGATCTTATATACTACTATACTATATCTTCATTGCTACATCATTATTTTCACTTAACTATAACCGATAAATCGATAGAGTCGGATATATACAGGCTGTATCAGAAAGGTTACATCAAGGGTAAGAAGGTGCTTGCACTCACTAATGTAAATAACTTTTAATATGACACGAAAACTTCAAAAAAAGTTAGCTTTAAATAAAAATTGTTCAGTGTATAAGCTAATCTAATCTATGATAATGAACTTGATAGCAATGCTACTCGAAGAAAATCCAAAACATTTCATTCAGAGGTCTTCGCTCGTAAACTGAAAACAAATTGAATGAGGCTTTTCAACAAACTTTATTTTCTTTTGAACTTTATGTCATCGTTATTTTTGGGGCTCGCACAATGAAGAGTGTCTAGTTCCATTGGTTGAGTGACTGTAAATGTTTTGTTCGTTCTGCTTTAACGTGAAAGTAATATAAACGCACATCTTGACTAAATACTGAAAGTTTATGAGGTTATTTGTAGGAGGTAATCGCTGAAATTACCAATCCAATTTGTACTACACAAGTGAAATGACAACGAAACGGAATGATCATAATTACATCAGATTTAAACAAAGAATTTGAAGTGAAAAAATCATCAAACAACCAACGGCCCGCCCAAAGTAGATGTCGTGGTCGATAGAGGATTGTAACACAAGGAGTATTATTAATAATAATAATATAATAATAATAACGTTTACTCTTCTCACAAAGGTTGTAACAAATTACAGAAGTACTAAATACACAAGGAAATTAAAAGAAAATTTTGTGAGAGTCTGAAGCCCGTACTAGGTTTGGAACCTGTATTACAGATCTCCAGGCTCTCTCCCGGTTTGTGCCTTAATAATAGAAATATTTCACTTAAGTTACCGTGATATCTGTTTGTGAGATACATATAAAGATGCAAGGTAATTAAACTGTAAAAATTAACAAAATTAATCGCGTGTAATTTGTTCGAGTCCTACATCGTTTTTGGGCAATGAGTTCAATGTAGATAAATTTACTAACAACCAGTGACGAGAGCCAGTTATATGATGAGCCAGCCATAATAGTGCACTCCGTTCCCAAGTTTTAAAAAGCTACAATAATAGGGTGGAATTACGTATCTTATAATTTACTATAACATACAAACCGACTCAAAAATACTTTAATTTTAATTTGTAAAAACTTCAATTTGTAAAAAAAAAAGGTTTATTTGGTCTATGCAGGATAATATAAATCATCGACAATGTACGCTTCCCTCGGGCTCCGAGCTGACCTACTTCGCGTTATTCTCATAAAAGTGCATTCTACCCGGTTTACTTTCGAGTTCTAGGGATGCAATTACATGAACCTTCGCTCGTTACACAATAGCTGCCAGAGACAACGTGCCACAAGTGATCGCTTATAACAAACGCGAGGACATTTTTCTGATTCACATTAAAAGCTTACAAGATTATGACAATGCACTTGGCATTGTCATAATCTTGTAAGCTTTTAATTGTATGTAAATTGATCTAACCTGCTTTGTGTGCTTCTGCCACCAATTCGCTCATACGGACTAGCGCCGGCTGGCACCCGTCCACTACCGTTATTAGATGCAACATGCCGTCGCTGCCATGACTGCTCCGGTAGTCTCTGCTTCGGCTGCTGCGGTCGTCCTCCTATTTGTCCGCTATCTGGAACAGAAACCGCATGCGACCTTTACATTTATTGTATTTTAGGCATGTAAGTAAATGTTCGTATTTTAAATAGACTTCAGTAATTTTCGAGGTTCTCAATTTGACCTGTATTTTTTTGTATGTGTAACGCGATATCTCCGTTAATTATGGATTGATTGGAAAAGTATTTTTTATTACAAAGTTCTTTAGCTCAATTGTTCCCATTTAAATTTGGTGAAGGAACGACTTTAATGTAGTTAGTTTGAAGGGGTTTTAAACTTTGCAATTATGAAAATTACTGTGAAGATTCTAGCGTTCGATTAATCCCACATAAGATTGATGAAGTTACGTCTACATGCAAGTTCCAGCGTTTTTAAACCTTTGTCGATCTACATCTTCACTATGAATCACTTGCGGGTTAGGTAAGCCTTTGTAGTTATTCTATAACACTCATAATCATAAATAAATAAACAAAATAACCAGTTCAATATGGCCATCTCACGCAATTTTTATTAGAATTAGGTTAGAGCTCCACTTCCACTTCATTATAACTCAGTGTTCACCCGGCCGCTATGACACAATTTAAATTTTCAACAGCTGGTCTAGTAGTAGTAGTAGGTATATCTAGAAGTACTTGTTACGGCACTGGCTTATGATACATGACTGCAGTCTAAATACAGTAGCAATCAGAACTCACGATCAGAAA
Source organism: Pyralis farinalis (assembly GCA_947507595.1). Lineage (NCBI taxonomy): Eukaryota > Metazoa > Arthropoda > Insecta > Lepidoptera > Pyralidae > Pyralis > Pyralis farinalis. The sequence continues at coordinate 23,500,569 of OX382274.1, forward strand.
GCACTCGATAGCAACAAAATAAGTCGTTAATTCCAAACTTACATACACATCTAGGTTCGGTAATTTTACGGGTCGATGCACGGCGCAGATTTGAACTAGAGTACACGATAGAATGCAAATTGCCACTGCAATCAGAACTAATTACAAGATAAAAGCCATCGATTACGGGACAACCCTAATGAAAATTTAATTTCACCTTTGTTAGCCGCCGCTCTCAACTTTTGAGTGCCTCTCATTTTAGTTTATGGATGTTGTAAAATTATATTTTCTCTTAGAGAGTTTACTATGTTTACAGATGTATATGTGTGAAATAATGTTTAGTACGTGGAGTATGAGCGGCTTATTATATGACGTACTCGTAAGTAGATAATTTTTATCTTTATAGCCAAATAACCCCATAGTTCACTCTCCCATTCACCCTGCCGATAATCCTATTACATTCGCTCAAATTTGCAACAAGAGTTGCAACCTTTGTGGGACAACACCCCTTTTAAAATACGTACACGTTACAAACAATTGCGGGAAATTAAAATTTTATGGGTTACGATTTAATTAATTTTACCTAAAATGAATAAGTATACGAGTATTGCGCGAAGTTAATCTGCATTATAATAATTTATGTCAATGTCAAGGAATTACACATACATACATGCATATAGACAGGTAACAATCATTCTCTGTCTCTCATTCATAATATAGAACAACCCAGAAGGACATGAAATGCAACAAAACTTGAGACCTGATTTTTATGACAATTACGAGTACAATAACTTCCCTTGAAATGGGTAGTTAATAATAATAAAATATAGGATTATTAATTTGCTTACCCTGCAAGGGTTTGGCATGGAAATGTTGAAGAATATGAACTTGAATATTGCATACTAATATGCAAAAAATAATATACTTTTTTTTCCATAACCTCAAGGGCAATATACACTTGAATAGTCAATATTAATAAAGGAATAAGTTCATGATATTTTGACCTTTTTTCTATAATACAAAACGGTATTATCAAATTTAAAGTAATTAGCTAATTTAATTTGCTAATTCTCATGAAGTAACTAGTGCACACAAAGTACGAGTAGCATGGATCAAATCGTCTGTAATTTTGTCTTTTTCAAACCAACAACGTTTGAATCCTTAGCTATTACGTAACAATGGCTGATCTTATAATTTTATGTAAGGCAACAGACAGATTGCCACATCACATATATATGTATGCACGATTGTGTGTAGGACTACACATACACATGCATACACTGTACACGTGATGGTAAATCATATTAAGAGCTTAATTTCTGTTCATACAAGATACACGATTAACAATAATTACTGTCTTCAATAATATATTTCCTAGAGCAATTTATGAAATACAAACATGAACCAAACGGGAATGTCTTATTGAACATCCTGAATCAACATTTTAATAATACAATACTTAGTAGGGTAGTCAATAGAGGGGCTCACGAGGAATGAACTGGAGACGCTAAAATATAAATCGGCTTTGAGTGAGGTCGTCAAACGAAAAAATAAGCGTACGATAAAAGAGTAATTAAAATTGAACAAAATAGCGACGGGTAATGGAAAATTTGTAATATTAAGACTTCAATTACTTCCTTTTTGATTAAAAAACATCGGTTTTCGAAAAAATATTATTTAAATAAATAGAAATGAGTTATGAATGTGAAAGAAACGAGTGAAGTGTATAAGGACAGTGTCTTATGGCGCTCGGTTCTCTCTGCCTACCCCGCAAGGGACCTGGCGTGAAGGTATACATACATAAGTTATTTAAATATTATTTTTTGCATCTCACACATCTCACATTATGCCTTTCGTAACCGTAACCTATATTTTCATCATCATCATTATCGTTTTAGTCGATGGACTGCTGAAAGTAGGCCTCCCTCTTACTTCCATAGTGATCTGTCGTGTGCCGCTAGCATCCATCGGCTTCATAGCAACTACTACTACTAGGAGGTTGGCTGCGGTCTCCTGTGCGGATTTCGTTTGAAACTCTTCCGCCTTCCCCCCGCAATCTGCCTTGCAAAATACACTTAATTTTTGTTTCTACTAGGCCGATTCTTAAATATTCATTTCCTAACCATTCGTCAGATCGCCATTCATAAGTTGGATATTTGTAGCGTATATTGGATTATACATCACACACACGCACGATATCATTAGGCGAAATGTATGTACCATATATCATCTAATATCGACTATTATTAGCTCTTCGAAAAGAAAGATGTAATGTATTATACCCAGCTGTGGCCTGCTCTAAGGGATATCAATGGGAGGATATACCCACGAACAGGTCACGGCAGGTATTGGGACTATTGCAAATGTGTCGGAAATAATTGAGCTATTGAAATGAGATCTGGAGCGATTATTAGTACTGGGCTATTACAGAAGAGAGACGGACACCTGCCATAACTATTCTATCTGACGTTACTTCGGCAGGCGATGGCTCGCCACTCACTACATGGACCCCCGAAATGCCAGAGAACGATTGTTAATGTAATATTCGTATACAATTTATTTACTTTTATTTTTGTTGTACTCGCAAAGTACATATTACATCTATCTTCATTAAATTTATGTACCTGGGCGGCCTGGCTTTGTCTTTACATTTTTAATCGCATTTTTTCAGTACAGCCATACGTACATAGATGAACATATACTTTAGATCAAAAGTAGACTGATTGATGAGTAATTCGCTTTCAACTAAAAGTAAGAACTCTCATCAACTTATTACCCATCTCACTTACATATCAATCTTATTTGGACACATATCTTACACATCAATCTTATTTGGAAACTTTATTACGTACGCCTGTAAAGTTTACTTATTCAGTAGGGTTTACAAGACTCTTGTAAAGCTATAGAATTTTATTTCCAAAATTTACCACTCCGGAATGTATACTCTTTATAAAGCACTAATATCTAAAATCGTCTTAATTACCTAAAAGCTAACTCTAGGTCTCAGTAGACACTTTATTGCTATGTTAACGCGCTAACTAAGCTGCTTCTCTACAAGCGATACTAAGTTCTGTTTACAGAAACTTCACAAGAATAAGTTATGACAAGGAAGCCATTGCCATATTGCAGAATGAGTGCTTAGAATTATACTTCGTGCAATAAACATTATTAGCGTTAAACTTATGCTTATGAGGAAAATGTTTGAAATGTCAGATCGGATAATACATATGAGCCAGCATTTCTATCTATTATTAAGGCATGGTCTTATTTACTTTGGAGTTATTTTTAACAGGCTTATATAACGACGACGCTTTATGGTCACTTGGGCATAGGGCGTTTTCACCGTTATTGATATGCTACTCGTAGTAGCATAGAATGTCAAATGTGTAGAAATTCGGCGTGGGAATAATGTTAACTAAAGACGTGTGAATCGATCTTGTTTTCCGTTCATGCATATACCATTCTATTCTGTTAGCTTTTCGGAAAGCCATTAGTCTTAGGGGAGCTTAAGTTAACCGCAACGAAATCTAGGGGATGGGATTTCTCGTAATGTTGTCGTATGTTCTGATAACAATATAAAAACATGGTATCATGGAGGTCAAAAGCTAACGTATTAGATTTTGAAATTTTGTAAAAGATGGTTCTTTGGAATTATTTTTATCATAAATAAACTTGATAATTATGAGAATTAAATAATATTTTACCGTCGAGATAAGTGCACTTATTCGTTGACTCACGGCAATTATTTCTCTTCATACTGGCCTACACTATTGAACTGATCTGATGATATTGCCACCTAAATGGTTTAGAGTAATGTTCGTCGAATTGGGTTCATTAGAATTATGTTGATACTTTTGTCAATACATTGTATTCTGTTTATAGTATACATGCATCTTCTAGCCAAATCTCTTGTTAGTTAAACAGTAAGGACCGAGCGTTACACAATTCGGTCCTTACATACCTCTCTCGCTTCTTTGACATTCACAGCTCTTTTGATGCACGTTCCTCGTCGCCTAGGGCTCCTGATTTCACCTTCTGATAATACATGAATAATAAATAAATAAGGTCTTGGTGGGTGAATCTTGGACTTCCTCTGCTCCTACATCGTACTATTTTCGTGTTGTATATGTGTTTAGTCATTCATTCCTCTTAGATTATTTCTACAACAATGGAGCATGCATTTCCTTACTTTAACACCTATATTTCGTTTCATACCAACTCTCTTAGATATAACAAATATTTACTTAAAACTGAAATACTCATAATATTAAGCGGTGGTAAGGTGGTATAAGGTAGATATGACCAGGGTAGAACTGCTATTGTTTAAAATCATTGATAAACTTAACCTTGTGATAGACTTTGAACAGCTTCCCTTTGTAGATATTAAAACTTCCTCGTATTAATTTCTGAATATTACTTGGTACTTTTAAATGTAATTCAAATACATAACATATATATTATTTGCTTTCACGTAGTTATATACCTACGTGAAACATGTGAACTTTATTATTTGTTAATTATGTATTATTGCCCTTTGTAACCGACCTTTACTGAAGTTTCATTACTGTAGTACTTCGTCACCGTGAAATATTGAGGGCGGAATGCGAAGGCGTAGCTGGTAGGATCTTATGTAGTTGAATGTTTATCTTACGTATGAAGTTATATCGTTCTCTGAAACTACGCTACACTTTAGGGCTTAGCGATGTACTACTAGTTGAGTAACTACTATATAAGAAAAATAATTTGCGTGGATTTTGCATGTACCCGTACCTGTTCACACCGATTTTCTTAATCGATTGTTTACCCTTTTTTGTAATATATAGATAATGATCAAAATCGGTTTACAATTGGCGAAGATACCCGGTAACATACACATAAAAAAGAAACAGTCGAATTTCTCCTATTTTTGAAGTCAGTTAAAAATAACTTGTTAACGTCTAAGAATACGTCTAATAGCTAGAATATAGGTATTTTGTCTATGTTACTCATATGTAAATTTTAGTGGGCAGTAAAATTTACATATTACATACACTATTTATTAGGGTATGTACCAAAAAGGTAGAAAGGGCTCCTTATGATGCCACTTTGTCTCTCCATTCATTCACCCATCTGTGAATTTATTCATCCCCCCTTTTAAATATCATCAAAAAACTTGATAAAAACATTAATTATTTCTATACTATATCTTTCCGCCAAGGCTTTTGCGGAGTAGAGAGTTTGTGACGATAAATTCCTTGCTGACCGTACGGTTGTGCAAGAAAGCTGTTAATATCTTATCTAACGACTCTTCGAAACACAACCTATTGTACAATCGGTAGAACACATAAATGGGGCAAAATCTCTCCTAAAACTAAGTTATATTACGTAAGCTTAGGCTCATCGACAATTCTCAAAGCATTTCTATGAACCGAATTACAAGATCCCAGCTGATATCCAGGTGGTTCCGCCCAAAGGTGACTAAAGTACTCCATGTGCGGTCTGACTTGAGATTTATATAACATAAGTCGTTGCTTCGAGTTGAAGTAGTGTATCGCTCTATTTAGCTTTTTGGACGTCAACTTAATCGTTTTCTCCAGATGAATTTGGAATTAAGTCGCTGGAGATCTCAAAACCAAGTTGTTTCTATAATTGTTATTTAGAAATCATCAAAATTCGTAAAATAGATGTTACCACTCTTCTCATGTTTGTAATGTTTTTAGCATATGTTCCAAGAAAGGCTGTGCAAGGAATCTCGCACTTGACTGAAATGTCATTTGTAATTTTGTATGTAAGTGAGTTTTTGTTGTAATTTAGGTTAAGTTTGTGTGAAAATTTGGTCAAAGTTGGGTCAGTCTAGAATGTATAAAGTAGAACGGCATTTATAATGCGCACAGATTTTTAGGAATCCTGAGAAACCCGCAAACAAACTTATTTATACGCTCGAAATTCATAAACACGAGTGTACTCACACTAAGGTGCGTAGAAAGGCTCTGACTAGTCCATTTTTAATAGTATACCTTTATGAAAGACGGATCTTTTCTTTTTATTTCAACGCTTCGACGGAAGCAATCATAATTACAGGCTTGAAGGATCGCGATTGCTTTTGTACTTATTCGTATACAAGAATTACTACAGATTACTATTGTCCTACTTAAGTTTTAATAGGACAATAGTAATCTGTAGTAATTGACGGAGTCGCTTAGACATATTACTGTAACCTTCCTTATAAATATGCAATTGAATGATTAAGGAACAATAAAATGAGCACTCACATCTAAAGTTCAATACCGCAATCAATATTGATTTAGGTAAAATTAGGGATGCACCCCAATACTAGTATATACTGACACCTGATATATCCTACGTAACCTATATTAGTAAGTCCAACAAAGCAACCATTATTTGATTTAATGTAATTTACTTGTCAGTCACCACGCCGCCGCGATGAAAACGCTTCGAGTTAGGAAATAGGTTTGTTCATAGTTCGGTAATATTCCTTTATAAAGAAAAGATGTTTCACATTATGTTGTGCTTCTATGTGCTATGAATGGTTTAAAAGATAAATCAGTTCCTACTACGAAGGATAAAAACGACATTTCAGAGCTTTTGAGTTGCATTTAACTTATTAGCAGCTTTTAAATGTTTTCATGATTTCTTTTGTGGTTTTAATAGTTTTAAAATTATGTAGTAATATAATAGAATAGTCTTGCTTTAAAATTTTGTTATTAATAATTTATTTCACGTTCAAAACTATATTGTTCATGTTTACGTTATAGTGACTGCATTATAATATATTTTAACTTTAAGTTTACATCTTGTAAACTTAAAAAAAAATATGTTTATTAATGACGTCATTTAAGATCACTGATTAATAAAAAAAAAACTCCACGTAGTAATATACACATATTTTTATTCCTTTTCAGTACATCCATATAAATAACGACGCGATGGTCGTGTGGTTAGCGATAATAGTCATTAACACTGAGGGTGTCTGGTAGATTCACGTACAAGATAAATAATGTGTCTTCATAAGCATTCGTATTCATTTTGGTCTAGGTTTTTACTATCTATCTGTTACTTAAAACATCGTGTGGTAAACAAGCGTGTGATCTACGTGATGTAAAGCGATTACAGTAATCTATAGGTGTTAGCAACACAAAAAGTACTCCTTTATTGCACTACTTACGACGTTACTATCAATTTATATTGCGCCAAGTAACTTTCATTTTGTAATGTGGAGAAATTTCCTTACTCAGTTTACTCCAAAGTAAATGTTGCTATGGTCTCCCTTTTTTTCGTAAATCTCGTTTGTAAATTGGGGGACGTAATTGATATGTGAAGCCGAGAATTAGTTCGGATTTTGATTTTTTGTATATAAAGTACATGCAAAAAAATATTTACAACTTAGTCGTTATCTATGAAAGATGGAAGCATAAGCTTTGCTTATATTAATAAAATAATAAACAAAACTTTTAATTTCATACAGGGTTCATATTTTTTGTGCACGATTTAATACGTTAGGGAAACTCGTTAATGCTAGATTTATATGTAATTATTATAGTCTGTAATGTTACACAGAGGTACATACTTACATTTCACGTTCTTGAAATAAAAAAATACACATAATAATTTATTGTACTACCTACATATGGAAACAGTTGGAACTACATATATATATTTGAATTATAAACTAGTTCTATAAAACTTCCTTTAAACGTGCTGTCATTATCTTTTTGAAAGGAAATCAATTACTTAAAGATTTATTCATGGCTTTGCGTATCACGAATAAATCCATCCATCAAGCGAAATGGAACGCAGACTTTCTACAAGTCACAATAACAGCAAAGTTCTCAGTGTATATTCAGATGATATTACACTTTATGAAAACATCGCAACGTCGCATATTGAACGAACATAATCTACGCAGTAATTCTGGTGGTATTGAGTAATTTAGTTGAGTTATTATCGGTATGAGAGCTCCGATCTTGGAAAATAAAACTTAGCTGAATACAAATCGACTGTTTAACAGCATTTTAGCGCTTCGGCATATAAATTGAACCGTCTTGGCAATTCATAGGCTGTAGGCGTCTCGAATCGGAAGATGACAAGTACAGAAAACGAGAAGAAAATTATATTTGATACCGAATCTATTAGGGTAAATTTGGTAAATAAAATGGATAAGTTACGAGATAAATTAGATAGGTGATATGTTTTAGTATAAATGTTACTAGTAGTAGTAGTTTACCTTATTAATAGGGATTATCCTGTAAAATTTATTTATATCATTCGTATGACAAACTTACAATCTTATTTCTAAAACACTAAATTCGTCATAAAAATAAAACATAAATTTCTTAACAACCTTAATTTTTTTTTATAAACGTCGTTAGCAGTAAACAAGCATAAGGCCCACTTGATGTAGTGCTTATCATAGGCTACGACTGCTTGTAATACAGGAAGTGTAAGCCTCGAATTCGCAAGAACAGAACAGTCCTTAATTCTTCTTAAGTTCTTATTTGGCTACGGTTTTCTGTGAGATGGAGATATTTCCGCAGCCGGGTTGCTTTGATTTGCCGTCCCTCTTTTTTAAACCAGAATTATATTTTAACAACAGGTTGCACCATATGCAGGCGAGGTTTGATTCCAAATGTTAAAATGAGACACTTGCGTCCACATAAAAGAGTCTCTTTGAAGTTAGCTAAGATTACCTGAAATTAAATTATATAGGTTTATATCCGCTTATGATTAGGGTTTAACAATCACTCTTTAACCGGACTACCCAATTCAAGTATCTGGTATCTAAATATTACAGAATTCTGCAGCTATATGACTAAGACATGTGACTAAGAAAGTGTGTGCTAAGGTTTTGCTAAGTTAATTTCGGTACAGCTGTACACAATTATCTATAGTTACTGTGCATACCTATATGAAAACCTGCAATGGCTGTACGCTAGCGATACCCCAAACGGTCTAAATATTTGCTTTACATGGCCGCATTTATAAAACAAATATTTTTCAAAACGCCGACATGTTACATATATTTAGTCTCTACATCAGCATGGTTCTAAATTGTGAAAGTAAAGCAACATGACTTTCAAACACTCCGGATTGTAATAAATTATATTAAATCTTTTTTTTTAATACATAAGCATACAAGCTTACGACCCACATGTATTCATATCTTGTCTGCAATTTTCCAAATATTGCCGGATTTGAGCGTCCTTATCCTGAATGAGCTTGAGCACAACTACAAGTATTCCAAGCGTTCATAGACTACGGTAATCATTTTACATCACGTGGACCGTATGCTTGTGTGCCTTCCGACGTTGTATAAAAAAATAATTTAATGCAGATATGAAAATCTCCCATGATAAGTTAAAGAGATCAACTTTTCATCAAAATCGTTGGTTTAGCTGGATTCGTTGACAAGGGGTAAACACACTGACAGATATTTTTAATAGAGTATTTTGGAGTTCTGAATACATTGCTATCAAAATCGCAGAGTCAAAAAAATCTTTATCACAATTCTTAGAACTCTCGAACTAAAATAGGTTTTAAAAACAGAACGCCACGAATTCGCATTTGTTGAAGTTCCTAGTCATCGTACTCAATTTCATATTTATTCCGTTGAATTAATTTTGTTAAAGTCGAAATTATTCACACTCACGGCCCGACACGCTGAATGTGAAAAGAGTAGTACAATGGTTCTTTCAAAGTCTAATAATTAGGTAATGCATCTGTAACAGCAACAATAATACAAAAAAATCCGTCAAGTGCGATTCCTACTCACGCACCGAGGGTTCCGTAAAAAATATTCTCGCAAACAATTTTTTTTGATGTTGTAACTAAAATTTACGATTTTTGGATTTTTCCTTTACTTGTGCTACATGCCATTGCTTCTTACCAAATTTCGTGAATCTAGGTCAACTGGAAGTATCCTATAGGTTTTGATTCCCTTGCGAGTGTCAAAATATGCTTATAAACGAAATATACACCGCCGTATCTTTTGATTACCTTGACTTTGAAGTTTTATTTTTTCACTGCTCCAAGGGATTGCAGTCCTGAGTATTTGATATTAAGTTCAGCTTGATAGCTCTTCCTATACGTGAGAAAAAGGGTCTTGACAGACTGAAGAGACAGACAGACGGACAACAAAGTGATCCTATAAGGGTTTCGTTTTTCTTTTTAGGTAAGGAAACCTCTAAAAAGAGAAACGAAGTATAGAAATACTGGACATAATAAAAAAAATATTTTTGTATTTTTATATGTATTTTAATACTAGTAGGTTTACCAGAGGGAGACTTTGAAAAAAAGTCGTTTGAGTGGTTACCTCTGTCTCACCTATTTCTACCGCCTAGGAGATATATTTATATGGCTGTGTTCCGGTTTGAGGGGTGAGATATAGCAGAGAAATTACTGGGTACTGTGACGAAACAGGCTTAGGTCACATGATTGGCAGCGCGCGAGCAACATCCCCGTGGTGTTGCGAGCGTCATTAGGCTGCGGTGACAGCTTACCATCTGATGCGGGCCGTATGCCTGTTTGCCAATCTAGTTGTATAAAAAAAAAACGTAAATACAAAACAGTTCATATCCTTTGTTTATCAACCTAGTTAGTTAGTAGCTATTAACGAGCTTTAGACTAATTATTGAAAAAACAGTGATAGTGGATAAACAACCGATCTATTGACTTACTGGTTCCTGGTTCGAATCATGTATGTACCACTAAAATCTTATTTTCGAATCTATGTACATATTTGTAATTATCACTTACCCGAACTAGCGGAAGTAGCACTAGCACGGAATAAAACACCGTGACAGAACCCGCAAGTCCAAGGACTATATTTCGAAAGACTTGTGACTGAGAAAGGCCTGGATTTCCCTGTAGATTGTGGAGGTCTGACAACGCTAATTGATTAGGAAACGGGATAACGCTATGATGAAGAAAAGTGTAATCAATCTGGTGACAATAGAAAATATGTTGGAAATATGAAAACTCGTATATTCTGTTTAATTTTCAATAATGATTATATGGTCGAATTTCGGCAATTGGGGTGGACATTATATGTTATGATACGACTACGACAATAACGCAATTTTTGTCTGTCATACAACATGTTTCGAACGCAACTCACGAAATCAAATCGTCCGTTTATGCACTATTCAATATGTGTTAAATTTGTTAATTGCTAGGGCGGTCGACTATAATATTCAACATGTTAATAAATTATTCTTACATAAAAAAAACCGCCTTCAAAAAAGACCCAGGAACTAAAAAGCGAAAAATAATTGGTCACAATTATTTACGATTTTTGGAGTCGGTGCCAGCCGCATATTATCAATTGATAATATCAGTACAATTAAAGTAAACAACAAACAAAATTAAAGTAAACAATTATTTTTCGCTTTTTAGTTACTGGGTGTTTTTTGAAAGCGGTTTTTTTTATACAAAAATAATTTATTAGTTTTTTGAAGGAACACGAAATAAAAAATTCGTATTTTTTATTATACGACGTCCGGAGACGTACAACCATACGACCCATGTCATGTAAAGCGGTTACCGCAGCCTATGAACGCTTGTAATACATTAAAGTCACCACAATACCACCTGTGCAGCTATGTCATCGCGTGAGCAATACTTGGCGCGTTGCAAGCGTTCATAGTCTACCGTAACCGCTTTACATCTGGTGGACAGTATGCTCGTATGCCACCTGACGTTGTATATAAAAAAAATTTTTTTTCACCTATCACTTAGACCACAGATTGATATTAGATTTAACAGTATTTCAACGCGTCCGGCGCGTGACGTGTTGACATTGTGTACTATTACGTGATGGGTCAGAAAGTAGTTTAAAAAAATCCTAATGTATTACAGAAATAAAAAAAAACTTATCTCAAAGCTAGTCCAACCCGGTCTGTCCAACTTAATATAATATATATTATATAATATGAATAGAGCAGTGATAGCTCAGTGGATAAAGAACCGGCCTATTGACCAACTAGATATGAGGACGACAGCCGGAGGACTCAAAAAAAACGAAAAATTTATTAAGTACTTTATTAATGAAAGTTACAATAGAATTTAATTATTACTATTTAACCTAGTTGCCCGGTTCGAAGCGTGAATCCAAGTGGCCGCGGGCAGGCGGTCACGTAGGCCAGTGCGGGCGCCTCGTGGAGCTGGCTCAGCATTACGCCATCGTGTCATTTTATGTGCATGCGTTTATGTCGTGGTGTAGAGTCAGCAGGTTCGATAGAATAGCGGAATATAACATCTCCCCCCTTTGTTGAGCAACTATTTTTGGATTCCATGCAAAAATGTTGCGGGATGAATCTTCTTGTCTTGGGATGATGCTGGCATTGCATAAATTGGTTGCTGCGTCTGCTGGTTATCTTGAAGATGTGTTCTTCTTGATAAGGTCATCCGTTTTCGTATTAAGATAATGATTGCCAAAATTATCGAGATGAGCACTAGACCATATAGTGGGATAGTCGTGTGGAATAGCATCGATGATCCTTCTAAGTATACCGGTTCCTCTTTATCTATTTTTTCTTGGATGTCGTGCAGCTTCCTAAGATCGACAGCGTTAATCTTGACAGGTGTAGAAGTGGGATTTTCATAAGATATATTAGGAATTCCTGCGATCTTTATATACTGTCCTTTTATCTTGTCGTGGACGTTGATTATGGTAAAGTCATCTGTGAATAGTTTGCAATTGTGCGGGATAGTTGCTACGAAGCTTCCGTTCAATGTGTTGTATTCGTCGCGTTCGCAAGTTAGTTTGACATGCGTTGGTTGTGGAAAGACTACGGCATAGTGGCGATCGTCAAGTTTCTCCATAGCTGGCTTTGTCAAGATGACATCAGTTGTCTCGCAAGATTTGGAAGATGTGCGGCCTTCAATGATGTTGCAGATACAATCCGGTTGATTCTTCAGCTGATGATTTAGTTTCTCCTCGCATAGATACAATGAATTAAGCTTCGGGCATTCAGCCTCTATGTACACATGAATGTTACCAGTGATTGCTAGGAGAGGAGCAGGTGGGATGATAATATGCCTATTTCGATTGGGTAGAATGACTAGTTTGTACAAAATATACGTAAGTGGGGATACTATTGGGAATTTAAACGCAAAAACTATCTGACCTTTGTTGAAGTATGAGGCTGGCCTTATTATATTGTAATATTCTCTTACCTCTAAATCTAGTATATTTCCTTCATTATATATAGTTTTCAAATTACTTATCATGTTGCTTAACACATCTATGCTTATTAAAGAATGATGAGTGCGCAATGCACTACAAAATGCTATTGCATTTTCTAACCTACTTAACTCGCTTAGTAAACGATCTACATTATCACTAACAATTGCTAACAATTGAGCTAATTTTCCGAATTTTAACAAGGTGTAGTGAGAGTGTGCATCTGCATCAAGCAAGATATGCACAGATTCATTAATATGATGCTGATTTTCTACGACCTTTGATATGACGTCTGTATGTTCCTTCATCCATTCTTTACTAAGGCTTATGTAGTTATTACTTTCAGTTACTAATTTGTCTTGATTTCTCTTAAGAACATCAAGAGCAAGATTATACCTTTCGGCATCCGTGGAGTCTAGATTTCCTGTAATGCTCTTAATAACAGATCCAAGACCGTTAACGAGACCTCTCTTGAAACGATTTGGTTCTAGAGTTTTTAATTGAAGCAATGCTGAGTTTAATTTATTGTTCAAATGGTCTATCTGAAGTTCATATAACGAGTAAGTATAGTTGTCTAGTTTGGATTTTAAGTCAGTTAGTTGCAGTTGTACCAAATCAATATTGTCGTTAATGTCTTTTAATTCAATATATTGTAGGAATGTATGGTAATGTGTGGTTAGTCTTGTAGCTCCTAACTTGAAGGGCAGAAGCCCCGGTCCGTCCTCAAGCCTTTCAAGTCTTATCTCGTGGGCTTTTGTCATGCTGAGGGTCAGTGTCATCAGTATCCTGCAACAATTTTGATGTTTTAGGGACCCTCTTAAGTCTAGATTTTGCAATGGGGCCTTTTTTCTTAGATGTATATATATGCACGGGAAGGTCTGCTAATACTTTATCTTGTGTGTACCTAGGTGCAAGTTTAGATCTGCTAGCACTGGGGTTGCTGATAAAAATTTGTTGATTCGGACGGTACTCTACTTCTGGTTCCCTATTTTTGTTGTGACTATCTATAATGCCAGTTCGCCTCTCTAAAGACGTCTCATTAATAAGTTCATAGATCTTTTTCATTTGTTCTCTATGTGTTTGAGTATACTGTTGTAATAAGTGTTCTGTTACATTTATGTCAGTTGGGTCCCGTGGATCGGTATGTCCTAAGATTAAATCGTACGGTCTGCATTTTGTAAAGCTATGTATTGAACTATTATAACCAATCAGTGCGTATGGCATTAGGTTGGTGATAGGTTCATTTCGTTTTTCTAATTTTAGTATACGGAGGTGTTCGAGAAGTGTGGAATGAAATCTTTCTATGTTCCCGTTAGCGTTTGGTGTATGTGCTAAAGTTTGATGATGAATAATTTTATGAATTTTGCAAAACTCTGAAAACATTTGGTTAGTAAATTCCGTACCTTGATCCGTGACGATGGTGAGTGGTAAGCCATGGTGCGTGCTGAAAGTTAATAAAGCTTGTATGATACTTAAAGCAGTACCGTCTCTCAACAGGTACGCTTGCCCGTATTTGGAGAAGACGTCTATGAGTGTTACATATTTTTCGTTCTGGGCGGTAAAACTGTCCATATGAACGATCTCGAAGGGTTTCGATGCCGGTGGCACTATATTGAATTTTTGCCTAATAGGATTCCTATCGTATTTGGCTTGTCCGCATACGGTGCAATCATTTATGAATTTTGTTATATGTTCGCGCATTTTAGGCCAATAGTATTTGGCAGATAAAGCTAGGCAGCATTCGTTGATACCACGATGGTTCGTTATTCCTTGGTGGTGATGCTGAATGATCTCCTGCTGCCTGAGGTATTCCTTAACATTTTCGATCTCTCGTTTAGCAATAACTAAATTCATAGATGAATTTTTGAATTTATCCTGTATTATGGGTACAATTTTATACATGCCAAGAGGGGGATTTATTAAAATACCTGTCTTTATTTTTGGGTTGACGTATTCCTTAATTGCATTTACTAAGTCCTCTTCTAAGTTTGATTCTGTTAGGTACACGGATGTTCGGGTATGTGTGTCGAAGGGTTTAGTTACCGTTGTTCGTTTTTTTATGTCACCTACGATTGTAAGGCATAATTGTCTGTGAAATTTATTCAGTGGGTCGTCTGTTATAGGTATTTCTAATATGGGTTCTTCAGTTGAGGTGTGAGCGGTTAGAGTGTTAGAATCGTTACCAATAGAGGGTTGCTGATTTGTCGGGTTCGCTATCATTGAACTAGTCTCCTCATTATAAATCTCAATTCTAGAGAGGGCATCGGCATTAGTGTTGGATTTGCCCTTTTTATAGACTACTTCAAAGTCATATTCGCTTAGTTTAAGTCGCCATCGCGTTAGCCGGGAGTTAGGCTCCTTGATGTTCATGATCCACTGTAGTGGTCTGTGATCTGTTAAGATCTTAAACTTACGGCCAAAAAGGTATGGGCGAAAATATTTGGTTGCCCATACGATAGCTAGTAATTCCTTTTCTATCGTACTGTAGTTGATTTCGCTTTCATTGAGTGTACGCGAGGCATAAGCTATGGGTTTATCTGATCCCACAGGTCCTTGAGACAGGACTCCCCCCAGGGCGTAATTAGAAGCATCAGTGGTCAAAATGAACTCCTTGTCGAAGTCGGGATATTTTAGTATAGGATCGTTAGTGAGCAATGTCTTACATTTTTCAAAACTTTGCATGTAGTCGGTGTCGAAAGTGATTTTCTTGCCTTTCTTTAGGCATAGTGTCAAAGGTTTTGTTATTCGGGCGAAGTCTGGGATAAATTTTCGGTAGTAACCGAGAAGCCCTAGAAATTGTTTAATTTCTTTAGGTGTTTTAGGCAGAGGATATTTCTGAATAGCGCTGATCTTATCTGGATTTGGTCTTACACCCTCACTGCTTATGACGTGCCCTAAGTACGCTGTCTCTAGTTTGAGGAACTCAGACTTATCTAACTGGATTTTAAAGTTAGACTCGCGTAACCTTTGAAAGACCTTTTCAAGGTTTATGATATGCTCTTGTAACGAGGTACTGAAGACAATGATATCGTCTAGGTACACTAAACAGATTACATTCTGAAGGCCTCTTAGGATATTGTCCATGACACGTTGAAAAGTCGAAGGCGAATTTTTTAGACCCATGGGCATTCTCAAAAATTCAAAGTGCCCATGTTCTACATTAAATGCTGTCTTGGGAATGTCACAGGGGTTCATTTCCACCTGATAAAAGCCAGAGGCTAAGTCAAGGGTACTGAAATATTGACACTTGCCTAACTTGTCAAGAACGTCATTTATATTAGGTATGGGGTACTTGTCGTCAATAGTCTTTTCGTTGAGTTTCCGAAAATCTACGACCAAGCGCCACTTCTTTTTGCCTGATGCATCCACCTTTTTTGGAACTATCCAAATTGGTGAACTCCAAGCAGATTCCGATGGCCTGATTATTCCCTGACTTAACATCTTCTTTATTTGACTGCTAACTTCCTCTCGATGAATGAAAGGGTAGCGATAACTCTTTGTATAGACGGGAATTTCATTTACAGTCCTGATATTGTGTTTTATTTTATTGGTGAAGGTTAGGGGCTCGCCTTCTATATAAAACACGTCGGCGTATTTAGAACAAAGAGCTGTTAAGTTGGCCTTTTCTTCCTCATTTAGGTGATCTGTACGCAGACGGGGAATGACGTTGTTTGCTCGTTGTGTTAATCGATCTGTACTAGTATGCTCAATATTAAATACTGAAGCTTGCGTAGCTTGATCTAATGAGAATATTATGTCGTTACGAGTTGGATTAATAACCTCTACTATACCGCGACTGTCTTTAACTGTGGTTATGCAATTAACTATCACACAGTTGCATACTGTTTGTTCATCTACTGCCACTTCACCGTCTGGGGCGTTAATCGGAATACGTACTAATTTCGAGCTGTTGGCAGGTATAATGTCTTCATAGATATTTAAATTACGGGAGTTATAAATATGAATAGGGTTAATAGCAGCATTGGTTATCAGTAGCATGTCTTTCAGGTCCAATTTTGCTTCCCAGTTAGTCAGTAGGTCCATGCCTATTAAACCGTCGAAGTGATGATGAAATTTATAGACGTATAGTTTTATGTCACCCGTGTCTTTAAATTCTGGAAAGCTAGGTACGTTAATCGAATAATTGTTTCTACTGGTAGCGTGCACGTTGGTTACTTCAAATGGATCGTAGTTTAGTGGTATGTGAGAAAAGTAATTTTGCACTGCCTCGGGGCTAATAAATGACTGGTTAGCGCCAGTATCTACCAAAAACGTTAATGGAGGGTTTGATATACGAACGTAAGGTAGTTGCCGTTGGGTTTGAATGTTAAGCTCTATTTTAATTTTTTTGATGTTGAAGCCATCTGAAAATCCTCACTATTGGTGGCCGAAGACGACTGTTGCTGGTCTTCGATTGACTGAACCTCACAGTCGGTCGAGTCAGTATAGGGAACTGAGTCGTAGTCATAAAAGCATTCGATTGGATAGGATTTGGGGCATTGGTCACCATTGTTATAGTGATAGTTAAAGTCATGGTAGTCGCAGTTTTCATAATAGTCATATCCGTTAAAGTCATAACCCGAACAATCATGCATATTAACATCCCGAGTTTTAAAATAATTACTCGGAGGTGGGTTGCCTTGCTTAGCCCAATTCCAGCCACTTGGTGGTAATGGTTTAGATGAAAAGTGCGAGACACCACTCATTGGCTTAGGACCTTGGTGGGCTAGTGGAGGCTGAGGCCTCGGTGGTAGTTTAAAGGCGGCATTGCGCGAATTATAATTCGGCGGTTGCGCACCGAATATTTGATGAGTGCGCGTTGGCATGTGTGGTGGTACGTGCCAAGGCGTATGTGGCTGGTTAAAATTCATCTTAAATTGACCTTGCGATATTGGTTGTCTCATCATGGGCTGGTATCTAGAAGGTCCAGGCATATTAAAATTATAAGACGCGTTAGGCCCATGCGGGGACGCTTGCATGCTAAGAGGTTGAATAGGCATTTTAAAAATGAGTTCGTTTGATGGTTTTTTACTCGGTAACTGCTCATTACGGTGTTGCATATATATAGTGTTCGATTCTTCATGAACAAATTCTAATGCCTTTTCAATCGTCTCAGGGCGCATGCAACGAATACGTGAACCCAAAGGGTCTTTCAGGCCTCGTAAAAATGCCTGTAGGGTTAATTTTTTATATAAATCCCGCTTCGCTTCTATGGTGCTTTGCAAGGTATCGTGCAAGGACACATAGGTCATTACGGTGCTGTACAGGTTCTGGCATCGCTCGTAAAACTCCTGAGGTGCGCTAGAGCCTTGTGTGAGAAGAGCCAAATCGTTATAGAGGGCCGTTTCGTCCCTCTGGTCAGCAAAATTATTTATAAGAGCATTACGAATTCCTGTCCAGTCGTTTGGTATACCGTTCGTATTAATTAAGCGAGCAGCAGGCCCTATGACTTTATTAAGGATACCATTCAATAGAGCCAAGTTACACAAATCATTATCTGGTTGAGCATATTGCACCACTAGTTGGTCGCATAGTCGTATGAACCTTGTTAAAACATTTGGATTCCCGTCAAAGTCGGGTACCAGTCGCAAAGCCTTGAATATGGTGTCTAAATTGGCCATGTTACTAATATTTAAATTTCTGTTACTATCTACGACTTCCGATCTACGTTTACTAAGACTACAAGAACGAGATTTTCTAGGGTGAAAAATTTTGAAAAATAAAATTTTACTTACCTATAAGATATACTCGTAATATAATATATTAAATAAAAAGGAGCAAGCAATCACTAGAAAGTTCAGTGTACTCACATATACCGCATTTCGTCTTCTTGAGTTGTATCTATGTTCGGATCTCCGGCGTAGTCGCTCAGGTTCGAGTACTTGATGAAGGCTGGATAGCTGCCTCAGTGGTGATGCGATCGGAAGCAACGATTCTGGATGCAGAATACCGACCGCGACGCGCACTGACTCAAGTAATCCTTTAAGACTGCGCCAGATATGAGGACGACAGCCGGAGGACTCAAAAAAAACGAAAAATTTATTAAGTACTTTATTAATGAAAGTTACAATAGAATTTAATTATTACTATTTAACCTAGTTGCCCGGTTCGAAGCGTGAATCCAAGTGGCCGCGGGCAGGCGGTCACGTAGGCCAGTGCGGGCGCCTCGTGGAGCTGGCTCAGCATTACGCCATCGTGTCATTTTATGTGCATGCGTTTATGTCGTGGTGTAGAGTCAGCAGGTTCGATAGAATAGCGGAATATAACAAACTGGTCCCCGGTTCAAGTTTCCGTATTTATATACTTACATATTTGTAATTATCACTTGCTCGGCGGCGAAGAAAAACATCGTGAGGAAATCTACACGTTCAAGAAATTATATTTCGAAAGATATGTGACCTTAACTTAGAATGATCTAGCTTTCCCTCGGATTGTTGAGGTCTGACGGCAGTCGGCAGTCGCTTCATGTAAAAATCAGTATTATCGTCAAATCCTTAGGCTTAGGTAGCGGACTCCGCCAATCCTAATTGATTAAAATACGGGATAATGATTAGAAGAAGACTGATTATATAACATAAACAACGTCCTATACTTCCTATTGCGTTGTCGTTATTGCGATAGAAGATTTAGTCATTTTTAGGGTTCCGTACCCAAAGGGTAAAACGGAACCCTATTACTGAGGCTCCGCTGTCCGTCCGTCCGTCCGTCTGTCACCAGGCTGTATCTCATGAACCGGGATAGTTAGATAGTTGAAATTTTCACAGATGATGTATTTCTGTTGCCGCTATAACAACAAATACTAAAAAATAGAATAAAAATAATATTTAAGGGGGCTCCCATACAACAAACGTGATTTTTAGGGTTCCGTACCCAAAGGGTAAAACGGAACCCTATTACTGAGGCTCCGCTGTCCGTCCGTCCGTCCGTCCGTCCGTCCGTCCGTCCGTCCGTCCGTCCGTCCGTCTGCCACCAGGCTGTATCTCATGAACCGTGATAGCTAGACAGTTGAAATTTTCACAGATTATGTATTTCTGTTGCCGCTATAACAACAAATACTAAAAAATAGAATAAAATAAATATTTAAGGGGGCTCCCATACAACAAACGTGATTTTTTTGCCTTTTTTATAGATAATGGTACGGAACCCTTCGTGCGCGAGTCCGACTCGCACTTGGCCGATTTTTTTTTGCTCATTTTTGCTCGATATTGATAACGGCAACAGGTAGACGCTTGAAATATTCACAAAATATTTAGTTAAATATTCACTTTAAGAATAAATAATTAAATTAAAATAAAATAAAAATTTAAGGGGGCTCCCATACAACAAACGTGTTTTTTTTGCCGCTTTTATAGATAATGGTACGGAACCCTTCGTGCGCGAGTCCGACTCGCACTTGGCCGATTTTTTAATACTCTGGTATTCTTGGGTCGTCATAATTTGACGTGTTGACATTGGGTACACTATGCGGTTGACAATGTGCCAAGCTGTCATTCAATCGGCTTTTGCTTTTAGGAGGGTGTCATTTTTCGTTTAAATATTTCGGCCAAGACGACCGACAGACTACTCAGTGATAAGGCAATAAGTGAATTCGCCTCCACGCCTTTCATGTGTTCATCTCCATCGATTTATAAAAAAAATTGTTCTTCCAACTGCATGGCAGTACAGGTATTTAATGGAAGCAGTGTTAATTTGAGTACGATTTTTAAGAAACATGAGATTTTAGGAGATTTTTTTGGCATTATTCTCATCAGTTTTGAGTCTCATTCACATCTATCAAACCTCGCTCAGTTGTCGGATTTTAGCAAAGAGAATTAGTCACAAACAGTTGACAGCTGCATTTATTCCTGCATTTTCGTTTTAGAACTTCGAAAGCAGGCGGGAATGGGAAGTGTTTTTGATGATTTATAAATTTTATTTCATATTATTTTTTCTATGATATTTCCGTGAGTTTTTAATATTCCCTTTTACCTTTTTGCTTCGAATCCTTAAAATAATTATACCAAGCATGAACTGGAAAATCCTTATAATAATTATGAACAGAAAAAAAATTGATGTAGGTGTACGGTACGTAGGCGGGTGTTTTATTGTTTTTAAATTATCCACTTGGTATGGCAACACGCATCCAGTTTTTTAATTATTTTTATCACATATCATTATCACAGTCTTTGAAATCTTGCCAGTTCACGATCATCACTCTTGTTTGGGCAATGCCATAATTATTTACGTTTCTTTATGTATCTTAGAACCAAGTTCCTTATATTTTCCATTTCTATATTGGTGTTTCTGATTTTTATTAGTTTCTAATGTGCTTCTACTACTTACACTGATTCTTCACTGCTTACTTACAAGTAGTCCTGCCAGTAGTACGGTTTACGTTCTCATCTCACTTTACCTGTCCATCTAAAAGTTATGAAAGATATTCGGTTAGACAATAAGACGTTGGTTACTGTCGCCATTCTGATATGATTGATAGATGAATGCTCAAGGAATATTAATAATTCAAACTATATTTTGATAAGCTACTTACATTAAGTTTGTCCAATATAAATATAATTAGATAATGATCTCATGATTAGTGTAGTGTATTTTTTCTGATCTGACGTTGATTTTTATTTCAGTCTGGTATAGACTTTTGATGATCTCTGATTTTCAGAAACACCGTTCCTAGTGAAATCTATATGTTTGTCTGTGTGTATGTCTGTCGCTTTTTTCGAATATTCGAATTTTGACTTCACATTCGGATTCAGCATAAAGATGTAGAATAGGAATGTCTGAAAAACCAACCTCCTATCTCTTAAGGAACATGGTCAAAATGGCCGACAAATGAAAAAAAAATTGAATTTTTATTTCAGATTCGAAAAGTAAATTAAAAAGTAGAATAGGAATGTCTTAAAAACTAATATCATATTTCTTAAGGAACATGGCGAAAATGGCCGACAAAGTTTAAAAAAAAAAAAAAAAATTGTTTATAATTGACGAGCCAGGTGTTCCTCTGGCAATGCAAGCGTGCGCATTCTCAACTGGTTTTTTAATGGAAACGTAATGGAAATTTGATCATAGACTTAATTACGTTAAGAATCAAAATCATTTGTATACGATTTCATTGGAATCGATACTATTAAAGTAAAAGTAATTGTGAGAAAAGGCGTCAAATTCAATGACGTCAGTATCACCTTTTCATTTAATAATATTTATTCTTATTTTACATGCTTGACTTTTCATAACTAACCTTTAAAAAGCTTTCATTATTTGTGGCAGACTGATTTTTATCATACCTCCGTGGTCATCAGGAGGTGCATCGGGTAGTTTGTTACTTCATTTCTTACAGACTTCTTGACAGGTAGAGATGCTCGGTGCGTTAACGCATTTGTAATCTTATGATCTTGAAGTTTAAATTAATAAATAATAAAATATGATCTAAATGTCTCTCGAGAACAACAATAAACAAGAACTTTCCGACATAACAGATAACTGTATGGTATTGTGTTAGAATGTTGAACAGTCACCTGGGGAACAAATCTGTTGGTCAGAGTGCATACACAGCTGCATTCAAGCTGGCTATGTGCCAGTAAACAAGTATAATATGAATTAACGCCTCACATGGGATGTAACTAGTCCACCATAATCTTTAGCAAACTCACTAACCTGCACGTCGTGCAACCAGGCCGTATGCTTGATTGCCACCTTAGTGGTATTAAAAAAAAAAACCTGTTGATGAGCAGACGAGGCCTTGATGAAAAAAGGGTGGATATATTTTGATAAGAAGCAAATCGTCTGGAAATACTTAACGTTTGTATGTATATTTTGAACGAGGTACCTTGGGGGTAGGCAGAATCGAGTGCCAAGACTCGTTTTATGAACGGTTGTCGGTTTCTAGTTTCCTACTCAACATGATAATAGGAAAATCTGCGATCCTATGAATTTTTGCATTTCTATGCAAGAGAAAGGTTTTAACTTTAGGGTGGGCAATGTATAGGTAACACCCCTGGTGTTGCAAATGACCATAGGCTACGGTAACAGCTTACCATCATGCAGACCGTATGCTTGATTGACACCTTAGTGCTAAAAAATAAGCAAGAAAATACGAGGCCGCTTGCAGTACTGTATATATACATATATATACATAGTTTTGCCATAAATACTGAAACAAAGAATAAAAAATTCTATTGCAAATAACATTTATTACTTTTACAGTGTGTCAGTTTAATACATAAATATAAAATAATTTTAAATATAAAAAGCTTATTCGAAGTGGTCTCCATTGGCTGCCATACATTCCTTTAAACGTTGAGGCCAGTTATCAATAGAAGCACGCACTCTTTCCATGGGAAAATTCTTCACTGCCAATCGTATGGATTGTTTTAGGGACTCCAAATTATAATGGCGTTTAGAGCAAGCCGTACTCTCTAAAACTGACCATAAATTATAATCTAACGGATTAAGATCGGGACTAGACGATGGCCAGTCTTCAGCTCTGATGAAATCCGAAATGTTCGTTTCCAACCAAGAGTGCGTAGACCGAGCTTTATGACCCGGCGCCGAGTCTTGCTGGAAGGACCATTCTTGGTTATTGAACATGGTGTTGTTAAGAGGCTTCACTACCTTCTCAAGAATGGTATCTTGATACACTTGTGCCGATGTTTTGGTACCTTTTTCACAAAAGTATGGCTCAGTCACTCCTTCATAGCTAATACCCCACCAAACCATCAATGAAGTCGGATAGTGCCCACGTTGCACTCTGTCGACTAATTGAGAAGCTTCCTTAGAGCTTTGAGCATAAATACGGTCATTTTGTTTCTTAAAATGTTGCTCAATTGTAAAATTTTTCTCATCCGTAAACAAAGTTTTTCTGCGACCTCCCTTTGCGTACCGCTTCAGTAGTTGTTTCGATTTTACCACCCTATTATTTTTTAAATTATCAGTTAAGAAATTACCAGTACGTCTCTTATAGGCTGCAAGTCCTAAGTTATCTTTTACAATACGTGACTTGGTTCTAGGTGCTATCTTCATCTCCCGAGATAAAATCTTTTGCTTTCGGACAGGATTTCTTCGAATTCTTTCCCTTACTGCTTTGACCACCTTTTTCGTACGAACACTACGTGGACGGCCAAATCTTTTTCTGTCACAAACAGAGGAGGTTTCATTGTACCTACTAATAGCCCGGTACACAAACATTATACTAATACCAAGCATATGGAGAGTTTTAAAAATTGCATTTGGCTCCATATCTACTTTGTGTAATGCAATCACAGCGATTCGGTTCTCTTTATCACCCCACTCCATTTTAATATCGCAAAATATTGTACAATGTATTGGCGCCAAAATGAGAAAACTCAATGAACAATCATATAAAAATGACAGATTCCAAATTCAAATGTAATATTTTGTTTATTTTTAATTGTAACAGTATTTATGGCCAGTCTAAGTATATATACTGATACCTTGAAATTGAACTTACATCACCCTTACCTATTTTATATGGCATTATCCTGTTTCCTAAACCATTGGGATTGCAGGTCCGCTTTCTAAGCCAAGATACTGATTTTGACATGGAACGAGTGCCGTCACACCTCCACAATCCAGAGGAAATAGCCAGACCTTTCACTTAGGTTTTGGTTAGATCACATGTCGATGAAATGCAATTGTTTCGACGTGCGGGTATTCTTCACGATGTTTTCCTTCACCACCGAATAAGTGATAGTTACAAGTATGTACGTGAGATCGAAAACACGAACTTAGTGGTACATGACGACACCATTTTTCGAACCAGCGACCAGTCGGCTATCAGGTTATTCACTAGGCTAATACTGCTCTTACATATATTTTTTTATACTACGCTGGGAGACATACATGCATACGGCCCACCTGATGTAAAGCGGGCACTGTAGCTTATTAACGCTTGCGATATATTAAGTATCACTCGCGCGATACCTCCTCTGCTGCTTACAGCAACTCCTTGAGAGCTTACTGATGACCTCACTCATATACAGGAACATAACAACCCTGTAGGGAGTTGTTATTTGCCTGCGGTTTTCTGTGTTTTACCTCTACCTCTCTTACAACATCAAGAAAAACAGACATGTTTATGCACACAAATGTTTACCTTGTGTGGGAATCGAACCCACGAGCGTTGGTGTCCAAGTCGCGTCATTCACGACTGAGCCACCGAGCTCGTCGAAGTACTGCCCTACTACTACATACTACTCGTACTACTCATACATACAATGCAACCGATGCAGTTACGTAACTGTTACCTCTACGTCGAAGAAGTCATCTAAATGTCAGAGTCAGCTAGCTTCGGATGTGACTATACTACATTCGCATATATGTATCAGTGCACACATCGATAACTCTGACTGCAACGGACGGAGCCATCCATACTTATATCTAGCTTACTCAAATCTCCGTACGGAGTGAGCTCGCAGGATTCTAACATATAAGCCGCTTATTCACTGCAGGCGTACTCCAAAGATATAGTACAGCAGTTGTGACTTATTGCTGTAACGTTTATTTGAATGAAAGTAAAGTTTGTTATAGTTTTGAAGCTCTATGAACTTATACCACTTTATTTATTACCCATTTTTGGGAAAGTTATTGAAGTTGTTCCAATAATCGTAATTCACTTTTTATGACAATCTGATTCCGTAGAAAGGATGTTAGTGATAAAATAGTATTTTGCTTCCATTTTTTAATTTCCTCGTTTTGTAATAGGTAGATGCACCTCGTGCACTTTTTCGTTCTTATTTTTAAGCTGCCTTCGAGTGATGAACCACAGATTGTGTATGGACAGGTTTATCTATTTAGAAATTCTCTATTACGGAGGGCATGTTAAGCCGCCAAACCCAGCAATTTTCGCTACTAGCTAGCGAAAAAGGCTAAGTAAGGTTGCGTCCAAAGTCTAAAAGTTTCGTTAGTAGTTGACATTTTGTATCCAGCACAGTTTAATAACAATAAACAGCAGCGCTTCAACGGCGCTGATGTATCACTGTTAGTAAGCAAGCTTCAATCGCCAGAGGCGTTAGTCAACTCGGTCCAAAAAAGATTCGTCCATTATACTAACTTGAAAAGAAACTAATGAATCATATAATGCGCATATAACTCTTAATCTTTACACCTAACATTACTAGGCATATCAAACATAACTGTCCCAAACAATCCATCACGGCAACGATGCAACGAACGAACTATAAAACATGATAAACTCGTGTTTACAACCCTCAACATCACACGTCATAGTAATAAAACTTTATGCATTCGTGTTCAAACCTCAAGCATTCAAATACGGGACAATAAGATACATTTTGCAGTACTATAACACGTAATGGGTTTTATCTTGGAACCCAACGGCCCCGGTTCTTCGGTCTCCGCACGCCGTGAATGTCCCGCATTCCCTACAACCTAGTTAGAGATAGGTGGCAAGAAAACTGCAACTAGATTCAACTCTATCTCGATGAGTTTGGCGAAATGTCCCTGCATTCTTATTGGAGACATAAGCCTGCATCTGTGTGAGTATTACGATTTCGAACGTTTCTTAGTATTTATTCTTTTGCTTATTTCTCTACTGTGAAGGAGACAGAATTGTTATTGAGAGAGTTAAAAAAATATTTTATCTCGCTACTCTCTATGGCACAGCTGGCGCGTTGTTTTCAGTTTTACACAACTACACCAACTCTAAATCATCCCACTGTAGGGATACGGGTCTTTCTTTGACCGAAGGGGTTTAGAGCATACTCCACCACGCTGCTCAACTGCGGATTGGCGGAGGCCACAGTTTTTAAGTCGCACGAAGGTCAATGACTGAGCTTAACGACTGTTGTCTTACAACAGCCAGGAACGACGGCTTAACAAAGCCCGCATAAGCTCTACCAGAGGGAGACTTTGTACAAAAGTCGTCTGCGTGGGTACCTCTGTGTGACCTATTTCTAGCACCAAGCAGCTATATTTATATAGCTGTGTTCTGGTTTGAAGGGTGAGATATGGCAGAGAAATGACTGGGTACTGTGACGAAACAGCTTCGGTCACAAGATTGGCAGCGCGCGAGTAACACCCCCGTGGTGTTGCGGTCACCGCAGCCGAAGCATTAGGCTGCGGTGACCGCTTACCATCGAATACGGCCGCATGCTTGTTTGCCAATCGAGTAGTATAAAAAAAAGCTCGAGATAGATAAACCCATCCATAGACAGGCTACAGTGGACATTGCTTAATCTGTTCGATTAGAATGACACGCGCATCGACACCATCGAGCTCTCCATTTAGAATTTTACACAGGAATAAAAAAATACCCTATGACTCTCAGCGATATAATAGCATACCTCCACCTCATGGAAAACCGTGGCCAAATAACAACTTTCTGGAGGGATGTTGTATACTGCGAGTGAGTGAGGTTACCAGTAAGCTCCTAAGGAGTTGCTGTGTGAGCAGCAGAGATGGTATGCTTAATGTGCTGTAAGCGTTCATAGGCCACGGGTACTGATGTATATCAGGTGGGCGTATGCTTGTATGTCTCCCGCCGTTGTATAAAAAAACTCCATAGGAACTTATTGGTATAACCTCTTACTCGCAGGGATACAACAACTCTCTAGAGTTTTGTTTTTTGTCTACAGTTTTCAGCGAGGACAAGGTATTTATCCCAGCCAGGCTGGATTCGTTCACCTCGCTAATAAATGAGGCTGTTTCGTCAGAGGCTCATTACTTAGCAAGGTGAACCACGTGTAGGCGGGCGTTACTCTAAACATATAGTGAGCAGCTATTTACATTCTATAATCATTGTAGTCTATAAATGTTAAAATACGAAGGGATATTAGGACTTCCTCTGGATTGCTACCCACTGCTAATGTAACACCTCACATATATTAAAAATAAAATATTTTAGGTGCGTAAAAACTAAAATAAAAAAACGTTTTAAAAAAATATATATATTTTTATACAACGTCGGGAGGCTTACAAGCATACGAGTCACTTGATGTGAAGTGGTTACCGTAGCCTATGAACGCTTGCAGTACATGAAGTATCACTCCCGCAATGCCATATCTGCTGTTAGTTACCACAGCAACTCGCTAGCAGCAGAGCAACACAGCAACTTCTTAGGAGCTTACTGGTGACCTCACTCACTCGCAGGAACACAATACCCTCCAGGGAGTTGTTATTTAGATGCAGTTTTCTGTGACGTGGAGGTACTGCCCCAGACTATCTTTGATCTATCTTAAAAAATCACTTAACCTTTTGACTTTATTTTGTTAGTAGCTACGTAGCAGAAAACCAGCTGAGCATCATTTGCATGTATATTTTTAACATCACGTTGTCGATGTTAGTCTAATCAGAAACAAAGGTTAAGCAACATCGATTGCAACTTGGATAGAGATTCTCTGTTCTTCAGAACTCCGTTGAGCGCTAAGTCGTCGATTCCAGCTGTTTTCGTTAGCAATCAGTAAACTAAGTCAGTGCTCGCAAATATAATGTGCCAATTCCTAGTTGAGCAGCATGGTGGATCATGCTTTAACCCCTCTACGATTGAAGGGAGACCCGTATCCCAGCGATCAGATGAGTATGGATCGGTGTGGTTGATTTTGATGAGTGCAATACAACGTCCGAATGAAAGAATGTACCAATATCTATTCATGCATTACAAAATGACTCGCCAGGGATAAAATATTTGTGTTTATATACAATGAGTCCTCTGAATAAATTAAAACTCCTAATACATATTCCAAGAATATAAAAATGTTTGAACAAAAGAGTAAACTTACTACTGTTTTGTTACTTCATTTTCCATCTCAGCAGAGTTGCTAGAATGTACTCTACCACGCTTATGCGGTTTTTGTGCAGTTATTTAGGTACCCAGCTACTGCAAAAGATTTAAATGCAAATACGTTAATTTAAATAAAACGGACATAAATACTAAAAATTTTGTGTTGAGATAATAAAATTTGAGCTAAGGAAGTTGTTATGTGCATAAGTTTCATATTTACATACTCGGAAGGAAAACAACTATACAGCTTCCTTATTTGTGTTCATCGTGGCTTATGAAATACAATAAATATCGTTCGCATGTTATAATTCTGGCTGTTACAGAAAGCCGTACGCTCACCGATTCGCTGGAATAATAGTCACAAAAGCAATTAATTGCTTTTTGATATTTCGATTGGTTGGATTTGACTTTAATCCGCAAAATGAGCAGTGATAGCCCATTGGATAAAGGTATTGACTCTGGTTCGAATCCTTGTATGCACCACATAAATCGCGTTTTCGGATAATTTACGTACATATTTGTAATTATTAACAGCTCGGTAGTCAAGAAAAACATCGTGAGGAAATTCGCACGTCCAAAAAATATATTTTGAAAGAAGCGTGACCTAACCTAAGAAAGGTCTGGTTTACCTTCTGGCTTGGAGGTCTGACGGCAGTCGCTTCAAGTAAAAATGAGCACATTCGCCTAATCCTTAGACTTAGGTAGCGGACCCCGCTAAAACTATTAGATTTGGAAACGGAATAACGCTAAGCAAGAGATAGTGATCCCCAAAATGATGAAATACTCGCTCTCGAAGTACACAACTATTGCCTGTTTACTCCAAGAGAAGTGAAAAATAAAAGAAATGTGCTTCCCTATGTGTGTTCTACCGATTGTACAAAATGTTGTGTTCTAGGTGTATCTTCAAAATGCAGTTCGCCGATGGCTGGAAATTTAGCCTTATATTCACTATAAACGTACATTTTCGATCTTCTATTACTAATTTGCTTTAATTTTAGAAATACTGTGACTTTACCAACCTAAGGGCTACTAAATTGAAAAGAAGAATAGTTTGTATAACATTTATGAAGAACAAAAATTCAAAGATTTAATTAACCAGCTGAGAAGCTACCACAAAAATTATCGATAAATATGTCGTAAGATTGATATGCTTTAGATAGTATGATTAAAAACTGTAAAAAATAATTATAGTGAAGTCCTAATAAAACAAACGATTGGTGCCTTACAAAAAAAAACAAAAAAATAATTACACAGAGCTTTTAAATACCGCTAAGCATTGGCTGCAGTGAGTTTCCATTTTACTAAATGTGTATGAGACAAATAAGACGCTTTGACCTCCCCTTTATTTTTTTATTATTTCATAATTGGGGAAGATATCATGAGACATGCATAGAAAAACATACATCTCGAATTAACAACTCCCTCGTTTTTAAAGTCCGCTGAAAAAATAATTTATTCTACAAAATAGGCAAATTAACTAGTAAAGACTCGATAAATAATAGAAACCGCAGAGCTATTTGATTGTGCTAAAGGCTGAGTCAAAGCATTGTTCTCGAATGGACGATGCCTTTTACAGGCGCCAGAATGGCACTTGTGAGCACTTCTCATTAAATGAAACTTGCGCAAAGTTTTACTAACATTTTATTAATGTTCTCCTATTTTATTGTTTATTTTATGTGTATCTACGAGGTAACCAACAACAATAGCCGTCTATGCTACGAGGTAACCAACAACAATAGCCGTCTATGCTACTACGTAATTGTCAGCTCTGTAAAATTTTTTTCACGTTTTTTACGTTACGAAAGTGACTACTTTCTTCCCAATTATGACTAAAAAAAATGGAATATTTCATACTTTCTCAGTCCGAATTTCGTCCGTCTATTAAGTTGTTTGAATCAAACGATTAAATGTAGAAATTTGAAATTTGGTATCATGGTAAAAATTGGTGTTCATTAAATAAAATAAATAAATAAGTAAAGTATAAATTATATCAGTTAAGTAGTATAAAGAGAAGGCATTTGAATATTGAATATATTATTTATATTTATTACATTATCTATATCGAAATATGCAAAATTAAATTTGATATGCATTTTTTAAACATTATAAATGTCAAAAGTCTTTTTTCTTCTCTGTCGGTAGGATGCTAGACTTCAAATGAACGCGTTTTCTTGTTGTATAAGGCTCTAATTCTGAAAAGAAACAGATAGAGCACAAAAATGTTAATAGTAGCCAGACTGGGGAAACTCTTACTTATAGGAGACTGTATCCAAATAGTATTTTCCTTAAGGGCTGTTGAGTTTCTGAAAGTGAGTGCTGTTGTCAACAAGTTTCTTAGGAGTCAGCCATGAAAGTTTACATCGGTTTTGCTGTAACTGCTTCTAATTAACCGCATCGTTTGCCACTGGCCGTTAAAAAAAGGTATAGCATTGTTGTTCATAGTGAATGTTTAAAACCCAATCGCTTCTCTTCAAATTGAGGCCCCATTTTGCGATCCCACTGTATAGAAAACATATGCAGACAAAAGAATATTTCAACCATTTTAACAGAAGTTAATAGGGGCTGAAAATGGATGATGAAAAATAGTTGTGGGTTTGCACAATGCAGAATGTCTGTTGTGGCTTTGAACTGGAACCAAGCAGTTGTCACTTTATGTTAATAGAAGTGTGTTGCTGTGGTATTATTAAATTTTTGCTTGGTGTAATGACTGTGTCTTTTCATCTAAAATATGTCAACAATTTTATAGAAATAAATAAGGTGTCTATAAAATTCACATTTGTGACCTAGAGGGTTTTTGTGTTAATGTTCGTGAGTGAGGTCACCAGTAAGTTCCTAAGGAGTAGCTGTGTTAACAGCAAAGGTAGCATTATTAAAATTGACATGTATTTGTCTAGTCGGCTTTCCTCACTAAAAACCCGATAATTTTCTTTATTTCAATAGTGTATATAGATATAGATCACCATTTCTTTAATGTTTTAATTTATATTTAAGCAAAATCTTTTATAGGATTTTGCTTAATACAAAGAAAGTAATGAAATAAATGTAGTACTTATTTCATAATTTCCTTTATATAAGTGGACTTATCTTTATAATGAATGTCTACGTGCCAATATTTAAAGGCGGTGCATTAAGCGATTTATATTGTTAACATTGGTATCGCGTTAATTATTCTTTTTGTTTCTCACCCATCATATTTCGTATAAAAACAAAATATTCATCTGGTACACACCGGCTTTTTCAGTATTTCAGCTGAGTACCAAAGCGGAAAGAGCAATTGCGTGGATGTAAAAGCTAGCACCGACGGACAAATGGTTAAGCTCGATGTCCATTAGGTAAATTGTTCTAAGCTAATTAGAAATACTTTTAATGGTCTCATTCCTATTCAAATTATGTGTTTGGACTGGAGTTTTAGGAAGTTATTGTAATGGCGCCAAAAGTCGAAACTAAAACTTTCCTGACATGTTTACATTTCAAAGTTGCCAGTTATGCGCTCGATTTCTCCACAAAGCCTTGAGAAAATTAAGATTTTAGAGATTTTATCATGACGTAACTAAGCCTGATTATATTTTCAAATTGATAAGATAAGTACATTCTCAGTAGTTTTGAAAAATATGAAAGTTTTATACCCTTACCGTAGAATATTTTTGCATTTATCCATTACAAAATGCGTGATAGCATAAACCTAAATATTTTTTAGGAGACGGTTTCTTATTTTACGATTATGTATCATACAAATATTATTTGTAATTGAATTTGTTAAATTCTGGTTTGTCTCAAGCTTTGTTTGCTTTAAGTGGAGGCATTCTACATAGAAAGAGTTCAGTATACTGAAAGTTCAGTATCCAAAGGAAGAGATCATCTCTCTTCCTTTGGATACTGAACTTCCAGTATACTTCATATGAATATACAAAGTATTAGGCTTGCTACATCTTCTTTATTTTGTTCTTCTATATTGAATTGTAAATCACAGCCATATACACAATGCGAATCTGTTAAGGGATGACACAGAAATTAAACTATAGTCTATTTTAGTACCTAATAATATAGCCTGATGGATGAAAAGCCTTACGTGAGGCCAGAGTGATCTATTTGACTGCTTTTAACTAGGCGACTCTCAACTGAGAGACACTGACTGCAGCAGTGATATATTGCCAGATATAGTCTCAAAACAAAAAATCACAGTCTCTGTTATAAACTCTATTTTAATTTCAGTAAGGCTGCATAGGTAGTTGACATTGTCTAACGGAATTCGTCTTAGAAAAATGTCAGCGTTAGGATTTTATCACGAAGTAGTTCACCCAAGTCATCACTAACTTCGGAATATTTTTATACTATGGTCAGATATCAAACATATACGCAGTATTGTATGTGGATGTGAAGCAGTTACCGTAGGCTATGGACACTTTCAAAACAGTATCGATCATGCGTTTCTGCTAACGCAACATGAAACTCGTTACTACAGTTCTTATGATTTTATTTACTTGCATTAATACGCAAAGACAGGATATAACTATAAGTATGACAAGGGCAGTGCCTCTACTTTTCAGAAGACCTACAGAACAAGTGAGCTATGACTTTGGCTTTGATGTTGATGATGAGCCACTCGTATAGCGGGCCACAAAGAAAAGTATACCACCTTGATCTTAGTACGAGAACATGTCATCGTGTGTTATCGGGTGTCGTCGGGCCTAATTGGTGCAATTACCTTATAAAATATATTATAATTAATCAACGTATATGTTTGATACAAAATTTGCAACAGCAATGGTACAGAGACTAAGCGAGTTGTTATTAGGTATAAGTCGTAGGATCGAATCCCTCGAGTCATTATTTTTTGGTTAGTTTAACGATGATTTGTTTTTAGGGTTCCGTACCCAAAGGGTAAAACGGAACCCTATTACTGAGGCTCCGCTGTCCGTCCGTCCGTCCGTCTGTCACCAGGCAGCATCCGTGGTCGCAGGAAGAGCCTTCCCGCGACCACGGATGCTGCAAAGCATTTATATCTGCATAACAACGGCTTTTCATATACTACTACTATGCCACACTATTATGATTCACGGTCCCCGTGGTGCTCTAAACCAATCGTCCCCATGTGTGAAGCAAAGAAAATGCACCAGAAAGTACCCTCGGACGCTTTTGAAGGATACTCAAACAAATGAAAATGGATATCCCCTATGTAGACGCATCACCGGAAGATGGAGGACACATTACTAATATCAAAATTCGTGGTACTCTAGAATACATTGTCGTAAATCCTACTACGAGTATCTTACTTATATTATAAATGTGAAAGTGGGGATGTTTAGATGTTTTTTCATAATTGGATGTTTGTTCCGGTTTCACGCCTCAACGACTGAACGGATTTGGATGAAATTTAGTAGATAGATAGATGAAGTACTGTATTAACACATAGGCTACTTTTTATTCCGGTGACATGTTCCTGTGGGAAAGTTTGGATGTTTAGATGTTTGTATCTTACTAAATATGGATCTTTTATTTCGCTTTCATGTATCAACGGGTTTTCATCTACTACTACTATGCCACACTATTATGATTCACGGTCCCTGTGGTACCCTAAACCTATCGTCCTCGTGTGTGAAGCAAGGAAATGCACCAAAAAGTATCCTCGGATGCTTTTGAAGGATACTCAAACAAATGAAAATGGATATCCCCTATGTAGACGCAGATCACGAGAAGATGACACGCGACTAATATCAAAATTCGTGGTACTCAGGAATACATTAACGTAAATCCTACTATCCTACTAATATTATAAATGTGAAAGTATGGATATTTGGATGTTTATATGTTTGGTTGTTTGTTCCAATTTCACGCCTCAACAACTGAACGAATTTGGATGAAGTTTGGTAGATAGATAGATGAAGTACCGGATTAAAACATAGGCTACTTAATACATAGGTTGACGATGTAATATTTAGAGCGTAGAGAATCATAGAATTCATAGAGTCATATAGTCAAAATATCTTAAAGAAGTTCGTACTATCATGAATCTAAAAGCGGTTTATTTGTCGGATTAAAACGGAGCGACGGCTTGATGTGTTTTGTTTTTGTACGGAGATTTATTTTATATAGAAGCCCCGACAGTGACGTAGGCTACTTTTTACTACTGCAAAATACCTTACCTCCACAGTAAAACATGCTTTGTTTTCCTTTGAATACGCGGGCGAAGCCGCGGGTCACAGCTAGCAATTTATAAAATTGAGAAAAATGGAAAAAATGCGAATGTCTTGGGATTTGAAACCTAGGCTTAGGTTAGGTTTCGAGATACTATGACGATTATTTTAAAATTTAGTATCAGTATCAGCAATACAAAAATACAACTGTCAACAAGATCGATTGCTGCACATTTAAGTGAAATGCAAAAGCTGGCGCTGCAAATACAGCAACTTATAACGTTACATGGATATTATCGGTTTTAACAGATGATATACTTTTCTGTGTGAGCCACTGTACTTCAGAGTAACATTACACCTAGAATACCTAAAATGCATGACAAAACAGTTAGGAAAGAAGTATATTAGCAAGAGTGTAGATGAAATAGCTGATGTGCTGAAAAAGGGACAAATCCATAGGTTCTGCCTATCCCAATAGGAGACAGGGGGGATGACATGTATATACGTACGTACATTATACCTTTCTTCATAAAAGGAATATATTGAACTTAAAATTTTATATGTTTTAATAAATTTATATACTAACACATGAATGATACATACGAGTATATTGACCCTAAACAATTACGTCACAGATACAATCTCACTCATATGTCGTCATAGTCTGATTTTCCAAACAGAGTTAACTGTCTCATAAATGAAATTGTAGAGTCTATGCAACATTATTGTCCCAGTTGTACCATCGCGCACTGAAAAGTTTATCACCACGCTTTAATTAAACAAAATTAATGTGCGAGGCATGACGGTACGGTGTCAGTCGTCAATATTGTCGGACGTGACATAACTACTAACTCGTACTACAATATCCTAGTTATTTCATTGTTAGTCAAGTTTACTAAGTTAGGCACGTAAGCGTTTTGTACTGCATAGACAAATTGTACAAGCGTTTTGTACTGCATAGACAAATTGTACAAAATCTACTAATAGATAAATTCAATTTTTTATGTACAATTTCGGGAGGCATGCAAGCATATGGTCCATGTAAAGCGGTTACTGTTATGAATACTTGTAATAAGTGAAGTAACACGAGCACGTTGCCACCCCTGCCGATAACACAGAAACACCATAGGTACTTACTGGTAACCACACTCATACGCAGGAACACAACAACTCTCCACGAACCTGTTACTTTGTTATTTGGCTACGATTATCTGTGACATGGAGGAACTTCCCCAGTCGGGCTGCCTTGGTGTATCCTATCTCTGTTTAAAACATTCAGACCAAGACAATCAAACAAGTTCGTGCACACAAATGCTTGTCCTATGTGGGAATCGAACCCATAAGCCTTTGTGTTAAAGTCGCATTACTAACCAATCCGCCGTGTACCTACCATCCCTGCTGAAAGCGCATCCAAGATATACAAACTCATCCACTTGTTCCAACACTTCATCATCTACCGTAATCCTTACATTGGTTCTGGTTTCTTCTCTTTCAATTACCAATATCTTTGTTTTCTTCGCATTCAGTAGTAAGCCTTCCTTCATACATTCGTCTTTCATCATTGTGACTAGTGTTTGCAGCTCAGATGGTGTTTCTGATAATAGGACTGCATCATCTGCATACAGCAGACAGTTCACCACTAGGTCACCCATGCGCAATCCTACATTCGTCGATCTTATTCTCTGTAGACAACTATCAAGATACAGAATAAACAGCCTAGCAGACAACATGCAACCCTGTTTGACACCAATTTTGACATCAAACCAGGGTGACATGTTGCCATAAAAAGCATAATATATATTCACATGTAACAAGTTACCATGCCCTTCATTTAGCTTTAAATAATAAAAAAAATGTCTTCCTGCGACCACGGATGCTGCAAAGCGTTCGAAACGTCAGGTTCAACAAAATAAATAAAACCCGCGATACTTCCGTTAAAAATTGTTAAATTCAACAAAAAAAAAATGTATATTTGAACCTTTACCTTCCACGTGTGTAATTTCGTAGTAGCCCATCGAACGCTTTCGTTTCGTTTTGTCTCTAATTGCCAGATACTCGTATATAAAACCATCATGTATGTATAATAACAAATCAGAAAGATGCTAGTGGAATTCAATAGGCTTGTATTCTAAATGAGTATAAAGTTAATAAAAATAAGTAGCTGTGACAGACG
Source organism: Pyralis farinalis (assembly GCA_947507595.1). Classification (NCBI taxonomy): domain Eukaryota; kingdom Metazoa; phylum Arthropoda; class Insecta; order Lepidoptera; family Pyralidae; genus Pyralis; species Pyralis farinalis. Next base: position 23,537,783 of record OX382274.1, read on the forward strand.
GACGGGTAGATCAGTGAACTAAGTAAACAGAAATAATCTTACACACATAGAAAGAAAAATAGAAACCGGCGAAATATACTACGATGCCAATCTCGATGGATGTACCCCAAAATTAAGTCCTTCCGACACCCAGCTCTATCAAATTTATAGCACCATAATAATTTTGTAGAGTCATCCAATATACACTTACATTAAAAAGGCGTTTTTGAGAGAAAAAAGAAAATTCTTTCTTGTTTTACAAAAAATTCTGCTGAAAACATTAAACAGCTCGTTTCTTATATGAATTTATGTCTACGACGTGAAGATAAAGGTTGTTAAAAGCTCTAAGTAGATGTTAAGATTGGCCTTGCATGCAAAGAGAAAGGTATATGAGTATGTAACTAAGCTAGTTATCTCCCTTTTTATGTTCCTTTGCTTTTTCATTTTAATATAAAATGAGGGTACGTGCTACAACTCATGGCAATTATTATATATGTTAATACTGGAATATTAGAATAAAGTGAAGCGGTCAAGGGTGAGTCGGTCTGACTGACACTTCTGACAGATGAAATAGTATTGAATAAATATTTACTGTACACTCAATGGCTCATCAAGCTATTATACTACTTATGCGCCTTATGTCGTTGCACTTTGCGCCATTTTTAATATATTGTATGGACTTCGCTGAATACGAAATAAAAAAAAATAGAAGTTAAAAAACGTAGTTACCTTATTATTTTCATGGTATAATTTGGTTGGTTTTTAGCTTTGCGAATAAAAATTCTTATTTTTTTAATATATTATCGTTTTTTATATTATTATATCATACTTAGGCAATTCAATCTAACCTACTTTGTATGCTTCCGTTACCATACAAATTCAATTAGTTCAAGTCAGGTCCAATCTAGTATGGGAATTGGCCAATGTTCTTTGATTTACGCAAAATAACGCCTAATTATTAACTTCATTCACATTAATTATTTATCATATTACTGTGATGAGGTATGTTTGTGATCATTGGGACGCATGGTGTTGTGGAATGTTTACAATACATTATCACTCGCGCAATTCCACCTCTGCTGCTAAAACAGTAACTCCTTAGGAGCTTACTGGTGAACTCACTCAGACACAGGAACCCTTCAGCGAGTTGTTATTTGGTTATTTTCTGCGAGGTTGAGGTACTCTCCTAAACGACTGCCATATCAGTGCATATCTGACAAAGTGAATTTATGAATGCAGATATATGAGGAATATATACATCCTATATATGTGCACAAATGAATCCCACGTATTGAACCATAAATATCATTCAGAATTCTTTCCTTTAAAAAGTATCTTAATGTAGCATAAGTTATGTGCGATATATTCTAATACTAAAAGGCTTCTACATAGAAAACGAAGACAGATATTAGCGGAACTTTTAGGAATATTCCTTCGTATTATGGTTCTGGGTAAAACTGGAGACATTCGCAGTGGCTAATAGGGTAGACAAACTACTCCTCATACAGTCATTTGTTATTTTTGCAATACTGTATATACTGCTCTTTGTAGAAGCTCTGGCCACCTTTTAATATATTTGGAGTATATTGCAATATATATAGATTTTGATTTGAGACACGGTATTACAATTATGGGTTATTTTTTTTTTGTTTGTTACTTGCACCCCTGCCATGGGCAAGGCTCTTTTTAATACATATTTACTTAGTATACAATATTTAAAATTTTTTTACAATATCAATGAACACATTCATACATTGATTCTCTTTCATTGCACAATCATTGCACAATTTTCTTGCATACATCATCTTTCACTTTTATTCTCTAAAACTATAATTATGTCCATTTTTTGAACGCCGGTGAAATATCTTCATATGTTTCCAAACTTCTCTCCCCCTACTGCGTCAATCCAGCCAAGGGCGTCAGATCATTATTATATTGCGATAACTGGCTCTAACATGTTCGTATTCTTCACTAGTCTCCACCAAATCTGCCGGTTGAAGTTGCTCGTAACTTTCGTACTAATAGGATACAGAATAAGGTCATTATATATTTTTAAATATGTGTATATTCAATGCATAGAACACACAAGTAGTTGACAGGATGGCTTCAGTGGAAAATTCGTTTGAAAGCTAATATCCATACTGCTGCTACATTCCAGTGACACTTTGATATCTTAACGATCACACAGCCTTTAACGACACTGATGGCTAATTTTGACGAATATCACACGGGGCCGGTGAATGAAAAAGCAAAGCGATATTTATCATGAGAAGCTTGACTAGGGAAAATCGTTCTCTATCTTAGTGTACCGAAGGTAAATCACAATTTTCAAGAACGTTGCTGTAATCTTGAAAGTGATTTAGTTTGTGACGAAGCTCCTGGATAATCCGGTGAAAGGGTTTTAGAGCATACTTTAGTACTCTAATGCAAATAGATGTCTAGTATTCAAGCCGTCGGAAAGTTAAACGACTGTCTTCTATCAAGACCAGCTGAGACCGACTTCATTCATAGACAAGAGCCTATTTATGTACCTATACGTAGATATGACTCCATCCACAGACAAGCTATAGTCGATCCTGTTTAACTTGCGTGTTCGATAACTTCGAGCTCCTCAAAACATTTCAACCTAAATAACGCTCACAATAATCACCACGCCACATTTTTTTTTCATTGTCAGTTTCGTCATCATCCTCGTAATAAATATATTTCGTGTAAGTTTTCAACTAAGCCTATTTTTAAAGATTTCAAATTAGCAGATATAAATTAGACAAATAATAGTCTGGTTCGATCTGTAGAACATTGGTCGACTGAAAACGGAAAGCCTTGATTGGCTTCTATTTGTTGCCAATGCAACGGATATTAATTTAAGTTTAATTTCATGCCCGGGAACAAACAGGAAATTCTGTTCTGCTCTGACTTTTAAAGGTTTTTTGGATTTAATGGGAGTTTCTGTTATAATGACTTTGCATCGCAATTTTTACATCAGTGTACATTCATACCAAAAAGGTAAAAATGGAACTCCGAATGGACGCCATTCTATTCTTCCATATTATAAAATATTCCGTACCCCATCTTTTATCTCCACAGCATCTGAAGCAAAAATTTTAATGATGTTAATGAAGGGTTATATAAATATTATAGAAAAATAGTCTTTCTGACTATGTTTATATATTTTTACCCGGCTACGGCGAAGACAAAAGTAGAGTTATGATTTTAACATTCTATGTATGTATATTCCGTCATATCTATACTATACTATTCGTCGTATGTTAAAAAATATGACGTCATTAAAAATATTAAACTAAACTACAATGTAAGCGTTTTCGCAAATATAACATTTCGGAAGTTCCTTACTATTAGATGTCAGCGTACAAGTGTTGGTGTGAACTTCATCACATAGTGTTTTATTGTTTGTATAATATTATATGATCAAATCCATCTTGTATAAAATAATAACATACTATAATGTATAATGTTTCTTCCACTTTTGGAGTGTGTTTGAAATGAACGCACAATTTACACGAGAAAAAGTGCCAGGTAATTTATATAGTCCCGGTACGTGTCCGAATCAATTGTCGTCAATTGGCTTCTATTTCCATTTTGCTATTCATCTTCGCCCCTACCTCGTACCCTCGTATCTACGGTAGTACCTTAACCTCACAGAGAACTGCAGCCAAATAAAAACACCCTTAAGGGTTGTTGCATTCCTGCGAGTGAGTGAAGTAACCGGTAAGTAAATATTTAATATTAGCAGTAGGGGTAGCAAGCGATAGTTCCTATTGTAGGCGTTCATAGGCGATAACCACTTTAAAGCAGACGAGTCGCATACTTTTAGGCGTCCCAGGCGTATAAAAAAGATACTATTGTCAGTTAGTATCTAATATTTGCATTCGATATTCACATAGTTCCTGCACATTATTTGAACTAAACATTGCTGAAATATTTGACCCGATTGGAGCCGTTTGTTTATTGTACATCAGTGCCCGATAGCTATTCGCTCGGTTATTCTCTGTAATTGGGACGAAACCGAGCGGAAAGTGACATATTCAAGCGAAGCGAAATCAAAATTACCAACAGATTTTCACACTACGTGGTTTGCAAATATTCGGTTTAAATTATCCAATCAACATGGCATGTATTCCTTTATAGTGAGCTGTTTGGATCGCTAGGAGTAATGAAAATTCCGTAATCAATGCAGTAAGTTTATTGTTCGGTAACAGTCTGACTTAACGATGTAAGTTGCGAAACTGTAATTAACTGTGGTCGGTAGGCTACGGCTATAAAAGTTTTTTTTTATATACACGGATCCTACATATTCATGGTATTATTTATTTATTTGTTTAGGTACACAATACAGTTTACAGTTATGTCCTATATACTTCATAGTGATTATTGTTTCGCCTGAACTATAACCCATTGACATGTGCACACATCGTGATAATTATTTCTTGGCGAGTTAATAAAGTTTGCGTCACCGAGTCGAAGCAAGCCGGAACGCTTAGTCCGTATCGGTTGCATATCGCAAATATTAACTTAAAAACTAGACAGATACTTATATATAATACATATAGGTAAATTAATTAACAATAAATTTTATTATGACTTGTAATTATTTGAGGGACTTTGTAGGGAAACAAAAAATAATAATAACAATAAAGGCGGTAGAAAGATTAATTGGTATATACACATTGGTATGGAGCAGTAAATGCCTAGTGAATATAGAAACAGCATATTAACCGATGGTCCTTTTTACGAATCCTGGTGTTAGGAATTGGGCATGTATCACTAAATACGTGTTTTCGTATTTATGTATATATTTGTAATTATTTTCTCGGCGGTGTAGAAAAATATCGTGAGAAAATTTACACGTCCATTGACTTCATCAAAAATTTTGGAGCTTTATTGGATCCTGATTTTCTCAGTGCTAACTTCTAAAAAAATGTGAAATGAGGGACAAGTTTTCAACAATTTAAAAATACGTAGAAACACAATAATATGTATATATATCTGTAAACTATAAGGCCGCTCCAATTAGTTGCATCAATGACAAATAATATAATTAGCACACGTAATTTCACATTAATATGTGCGTTTAGCATGTAATTTAAAGGGAGGGATATCAGACCCTGTTAGGGTAATAATAACATAATTCATGTCCCGAATCAACAGAAAATATTTTTTGTTTACTATATATATACCTATATATACGTACGGACTAATTGTGTATATAGAAATACTTAGGTATCGTCTAAACATAGAATAGTAGAGACCACAATCCTCAAAAGACTGAAAGGTAAACATATCAAAAATTCAAGTTTCGTCTTTTGGGGCATTTAGAATAGTTCACCTAGAGAAAGTGAGTGGAATTTTATACATTTTTAATTTGTCTTTATTATTAATCACAAATTTCCCTATAATGCATCGGGCAAGTAATGCTGCCACAGTTTCATAATTTTCATAATTTAAATATTTAAGCTCCTCTGTTCTTTTATTCATGTGAAACGGCATTACCATGAGACACTCTATTTAATTTAATATAACTTACTGGATATTTATTCACTACATAGTGTAGGTATAAAGGATGGGCTGACAATGTGACAGTTCAGTGCGCTAGGCGGAACTGTAGAGCTGCAGCGCAGTGGCCGGAAATGGCAACATCCGAAACGCCGGACAGACAGTCATTTAGTCACGGGCATTGTAGTAATTTGTTGTTAGACCCTCCTCATTCGATTTCTGGTATCTAGCTCATTGTTTGAACAAGTATAACAAGAATGATCTTTACTAAGTAAGATCAGATATTTGCATAATAATTACAGATCAATTTAATACTAATACGACAAAAAGTCTAATATTCTTCGGGCTTCATCGCTTCGATCAATATATTTTCGAAGAGCGAATAAATTCCTGATGTACTTATATTTATATATACGAGTATGTTAACCACAACATATTAACTGACTTCAAAAAACATGAGGTTCTCAATTCGACTGTTTGTTTTTTGTATGTATGATACGCAATGTCTTTGCCAATTATGGACAGATTTTGATATTTTTTTTATTGCACAAGGCTGAACTCACATAAGTTTCAGTGATAATGTGTGGACAGTTTTTCAGAAACTCTTGAAATACCTAATTCACCTACGTATTAATCGATTTTTCATCCTTTATCTTCGTTAATTGCGAACCGATTTTCGTGATTTATTTAGTAAATATTTGATGTAGATACGACAAAGATTAACGAAGTTACGAAATTTATTTTCATAATTAAAAAGTGTAACTAACTTCATTGAACTTGCCCTTATGATGTTGGCTTCAGTTCCATTTGTTATTTAAAAAGTTTTATTTATATAATATAATTGATTTGAATTGCACAATGAATATTTTTAGAAAGAAATCTGATGCTGGTTTGACTTGGCAAAAGTTCACGCCGCAAAGTCAACGGAAAGAAATTTGGTCCAAATTAGTCAAACACTTCCCGGCTTGATCGCATAGCAAACAATTCAAGTTTTTACTTTTACGCAGTAACACAGATTTGAATTAAAAATTCTTACACAAAAAGATATTCACTTCGGAAACTTTTATCGAATAGGATTTACAATTCCAAATTCAGCGTAAATGGAGTTTGATATATAAATAAGGCTACATTTTAACGAAAACACGCGAAATTTCCAGGGTTCATACTTCAAATACTGCCCCGAATTCCTTAACACTAGTGGGTCTCTAAAATTTTAATTACGCAGTAATCATTCTATGCGAATTTGCCCAGCGATCTCTTTAAATGTTATTCCCTTGCGCGCAAAAGCTCTTAACAGCTACATTGTGTGAATGCAACTCCATTTTAATATTGCAGAGTGATAGACTAGTAAATAATTGCGTATCACATTGTATTTTTGTGTATAGTAGCTTATTTTATTATATTTGAGACTGACTGTGCAATTAATAAATGTCCTTATATTTAAATATTTTTTCTGCTAAAACACTTGCCTCAATTTTACAGCTAACTAAATAGTATTCTGGAAGATTTGCTGAGTTCTGTGTACGGACATAATGTAATACATATGATTAATTTAAAGAATCTACCAGTTCTAATACTAGAATTTTCGATTCACGCAACTATTTTGTATGTGTTTGTTATATGTACCGTCTACCAAGTAGTCACAAATTCTACTTGCTTGCCTGTTATACGTATTAATTTACTAAGATGGCTATCTATCTACTATCTGAATAATGTAACTCACAGCAAAATGCAGCCAAATAACAACTCACTGGAAGGTTGTTGTGTTCCTGGCGAGTGAGTAAGGTCACCAGTACCTAAGGACTTGCTGTATTAACAGCAGAGGTGGCATCGCGTGAGTGATGCTTAAAGTATTACAAGCGTTCATAGGCTACAATAGCCGCTTTACATCAGGTGGTCCGTATGCTTGTATGCCTCCCGACGTTCTTTATAAAAAAAGTCTAAATAAATAATTAGTTATACCTCGTTCGAAGAACAGCAACGGACACTCTTTCGATCGAGCTGCTGCTCAGCTACTGATCTGGTCTCTGCCCAAATCCGTAGCTGAGTTAATCCACGAGATCTAGATTACCTGCACGATTTACGATTACGGTGTAAAACAATTGTGGAAATGAAACCAGAAATTAGATGATGTTTCGTTATCTGAAGTTTCTCTGACAGAACGCAATCTTATAAATAAATATTGTCGGACAAATTACACAGCACCATCTAGCCCCAAAGTAAGCGAAGCTTGTGTTATGGGTACTAGACAACTGATAAACATACGTAAATACATTTTTTTTTTTGTAAATACATACTTATTATACATAGAAAATACCCAGACGAAGACAAACAGACATGTTCATGCACACAAATGTTTGTACTGTGTGGGAATCGAACCCACAAGCGTTGGTGTCAAAGTAGCGTAACAACGCGTTTCACCACTGCGCCACCGAGCTCGTCCATCTTAGGATCGCGACTCTAACTCGCACTTGACGGGTTTTATTTAAAGCTATCCCTCACATAAGCTTATTAATTATGTAGTTGGCTACCTATTTGAACTAGTTGGCCTACATATTCCAATAGCCCATTTTACATAAATATATAAATACATATTTTCGGGTGCAAGTTGATTGAGCTATGATCTAATTTTCACGATTGAAGAGTACTACAACAAATGCTAATGTGTACGCACACAGCTCTAAAGAAGTCGCCCAAATGGTCGGAAAGGTACACCGTGATTATCATCCTGCGTCTGTAAAGGTTTGGTGGGGGGTATCTTATTAAGGAGTCACAAAGCTTCATTTTTGTGAAAAAGGAGTGAATACTTCAGCCAAAGTGTATCAAGAGACCGCCTTGGATCGTGTTGTGAAACCTCTCAGCAATACACTTTTTAAAAATGTACCGTAGACTTTCCAGCAGGCCTCGACACCTAGTCTCAAGGTATGAACGATGGCTCAAAACCAAAATTTCCCATGATTTAAGGCCTGCATTGAAGCCAAGGGTGGCCATTTCGAATAGAATCGTTTTTTTTTATTTTTTGCTGAGACTTCCATAAATATTAACATATAAGTTTTATTAAGATTACATTACTTCATAAAAAATAATGTATATTCATTTATAACATTGAATTTATAGCCGAACTAGGTATATTTTGTAAGTGTATGTATCTGTGAGGAAAGTTCAAGCGACATTACTTGTATATTTCAGGTATCTTGGGTTCCAAATACACACCCATAATGTAATCTGTGCTTTGCTCCCTTTTGTGAATAAACTACTATTACATTTAACGTGAGGAAAATGTCATTTTGTGAGCAACATAACTGTAGGGCAGGGCACCTTTATATGAATAACTTATGCTTTAGGCATATACTTAGTCTGTATAACCAGCTTTCGGCTAAGACAGTTTTGGTGCTTGGACGAGGAATTCTGAAATATGTATGAGAACGAAATTAGTACCATTTTCTTTACTAGGCTTAAATATTTAAGGGGAATATTGTGTATTTATACCATTCGAGTGTAAACAAGCATTAAGTGCGCTTTTACCCTCATAAATGTTTGACATCGAAGAGTAGAGTAGTGATCAAAGAGTAGTCCAGTGGATAAAGAACTAGCCTATTGATCAACTGGTCTCCGGTTCGAATACTGGGATGTGACATTAAATTCGTGTTTTTAGGTTTATGTACCTATTTATAATTACTATTTGTTCGACCGTGGAGGAAAACATCGTGAGGAAACACGCACGTTCAAGAAATTATATTAAAAAAGACGTGTGACCTAAGAAAGATCTGGTTTCCCCCTTGGTTATAAAGGACGGTCTATGTAGAAATCAGTATTTTCGACATATCCTAATAGATAAGGAAACGGGGTAACGCTTTGAGGAAGAAAGATCAAAGAGTACATCTTTTGCGTTCCACTTTGCTGACTCTCGTACCTCCTCAGGTGCTTCTTTGTAACAATGTTCTGGTAGTAAGGTAGTTCAAAATAGTATAAAAAATCATAATTAATTAAATCTCATACATGGCAGTACGTAGAGCTATGTTACATTATTTAAGCGACGCAGTTACAAGCTATTTGTCTGACATGTCATTTCTGTATTTTATTTACATTGATACTATCCGATATCAATGTAATATTATTATTAATCCGATTTTCAGTTGAATTGCAGACTAAATCTCAATTCGTTCTAGGTGTTTGTTTTCATAATTTATCCGAGTACGCTTGTAAATTGAATACGTATAGGTAACGTATAGGTGATTCAATTAAGTATAGTCGAGTGTACATCAAAGTTAACACATGTGTTAGATTTTACCTTCTATAGCGTGTGGCATATAAATGTCGTCAGTGTGTATTTGAAAGACATGTTTTTTTAAATTTTAAAATACGTTTTTGTACATGTCCTCTTAATGTAAAGTAGTTACCGCAACCTATGAGCGCTTGCTATACAGAAAGTATCAATCGTGCGTTATCGCCCCTGCTGCTAACAGCAACACGGTAACTCTTATTGCTAACTTGCTGGTAACCTTACTCACTTGCAGGAACACAATCCCTCCAGGTAGTTGTTGTTTGGCCACGGTTTTCTGTGAGGTGGAGGTACTTGCACAGTCAGGCTACTTTGATGCGCCCTACTTATCTTTGAACTTTGTTACTCAAATCTATCTAACAGATTATGTTAAGTCGGCAGATGGGATCGCGGGCTGGGAGCAGGTATATAATTATGTTGGTATTTTTTCGTTTTTGTACACCCATTCACAAGGGGACAAAATCATTAACAGCATTGGAATATTCATGGCGACACGTTTGTGCACCAATCAATACAAGCCCGTTTCAGACCTGGCGTTAGGTCGTGATCCAATAGCAACAAAGTGTTCAAACCTTTTTATGTTTATAATTTTTTTTTAACATAACTCATGTCTATCTCTAAATATTCTATAATCACCCAATAGGTGATGCCACGATTTTGTTCAATGAATGACTAACAGTATGATGATTAATGATTAACAGTAACAATGTTTTCTTCGGTGGTCATAGTTGAATGACGTCATTAAGAGAAACACAACCACTTTCAAAATAATAGAAAAATTATCGCTATGCAATCTTTCCTAATTAACTTAATTTTAATCACGTACAACGAAATTCAATGTATGATAAAAATCGTAGAAAAAATATTTTCTGTCATTTTTTTAAAAGAATTTATTGTGCCAAAAGGATAATATTTGAAAATACATAGTTATGAGTACTTAAGAGCGCAAAACTGTCGCCGAGTATGTCGCTTGTATCCCATTATTTTTCACCTGTTGTATTTCATTTATTCTATCTTAGTGTTTTTATACTCATAACTAATCTTAGTGTTTTTATACTCATAACTTTCATAGACATAAATGAAATGATCACGGTGGGAGCATAAAACAGACTCAACGTAGAATTCTGTATGCAAAACGTACTTTCGTAGTGGTTAGAATATTTTATAAAGTTCTCGCAGAATATCTGCTCCAAATTTTGTTGCTCATTTCAAATCTTGGGTTACAAAATTTATTTCAATTCCGCAAATATAAATTGAATTTAATCATTTCTTCTCAAAAGTTCGAATTCATATAATACCAATAAATCTAGGCATTATCTAAACTTTTTCGGATCCAACTTTCAAATCCACAGTATTATTTAAATAATTTTCAATCCGATATTTATCCTATTATATTTAACCACCCAAGAACGGTCGAGTAACGTTGATTAAATAATAGCAATAACTGAATTAATTGATCGGTGACACTAGTAAAAGTGGTGGGGCTAACCCTTCCCAGACCGGATCCTTTCTTACTCGTACTATAGCGATATAAACAACCGTGAAAGTTAAAATTTGGGCATATTACCAATGCCATGAAATTTCGTGTATAGTAGGTATTTTGTTTTTATGCTGAATATAAATAAGCATAAAATATATATGGATAATTGATGAAATAACTCTTCCATCGTATCGTTATATCTTCGTGTTCAAGAGAGTCTAAATACGATTCTTAAACTTATGAAATAACAAAATCGAAAAATAACGGGTTGCACTCCGGGAGTGCCGGCAGAAGTGAAACCTTGAACATTAACGTTGTGCATTTTCGAATATTTTGGAATGGTTAGGGAATAATTTCGCACGAATTGCTTTATTTATCGGTATAAAAGTACTATCATGTATGTGGTAAAATACAATATTCATTTATTGCGCTATCGTACACAAACATGACAATTTATATTACATTAAAAATTTATCTCTCAGAAAAAACAACTTTCATCCATAATTTCAACGACTCACCATCATCATTACCAGCATCATTATCGCCAATCTCTAAAACTCAAACACACACGCACACTCGCGCAAGCGCCCTGCACCGCTTAAACCAAACAGCGATGTTGATATACTACGTTGAACGAAACGCGTAAACGCCAACAATTTCATGGCGCTTACAACGTTTTGGTCGCGAGAAAATAATGCCCTATGAACGATCAAGCGCTTCATGTATTAATTGTTTAATTAGAGGGAACTAATGTTTTAGCGCTACAGCGAACTTAAGTTCTAATTCTCACCAAAATCTTACGGTCAGGGTCACGTGTCCTGACGGCCTGACGCGAGTTTAGCACTTTTCACTCCTCCCAAAAAGTGCACAACGCCGCTAAAGAAGTTTTCACCTCAAAAATAAAAATAAAAGTGTTCCCTTATCCTTATTTGCCAAAATCCACTATAAGGAGGTAAATCGGAGATCAGAACCTTATAAAGTTGTTTCATTTCTCTATTTATTATGAAAGTTATTAAAACTAGCATTGAAGAAAATATATTTGTATAACACTGTTATATAAATATAAAAAAAATATAAAATAATTTATATATCTGTCTACAAATTTAAATATATATATTGAAAAGCATGTACAATAAGAAATGAATATTAGTATAATATCAGTTTAGCGAAATAACTCCATAACAAAAAGTTAGATCGGAAGAGCTTTTGAAAGAATTGTAGAAAAACACATTTAGAAATGCACACTTCTATATTCTCTGTTACTCTACACAACACTCCGGCGTTGTAAATATATCGCCGGGAAAGTTCAAATTTAGCGAAATGTTTTACGGAATTTTCTACAGTAGCGATTTTCTATCAGAGGCGTGTTTATTCACTACCCGAGTGGTATAAAAAGGGCGACTGACTAACCTTATTCAGTTAAACATGTTCATCTTACCCGGAACTATAACTTTTCAACAATACGGCGACATCATAAAATTTCCCTCGTTTACAATGCCATTAAAGAGTGCAGTAAAATTGTATCGCGGTAGTAGTTGACAACACATCTATCACTTGTTGCGTAAAACCTAATTGAACTGACTGCACATAAAATCTTATATATTTAAAAGAGCAATTCCTGTATAAATATAAATATGTTTAGAGTTTATTGGAAACGGCTCTAACGATCTGAATAAAATTTTATATTAAGATAAAGTTTTAGTTTTAAAGTTTATCTATGTGATCTTAAAAACCATAAAAGACCGCAGATTTTGTTAAACACTAATATCAAATATTCGATTTTATGATTACAACGTATTTGGTCACACCGTATATGATATATCTTAAAGATTACATTTATTTCATAGTCATAATATACAATAGTCTTCATATTTCCACACCAATATTATACAAGTGTCAATAGTGGAAATTTGATATAGACACACTTTGGGCCGAATATGGGATACTCAGGCAGAAAATTCGGCGGGCAGAGCAAGTTTTTATATAATCTTATATTTTATATAATCTACCTATGACACTTGGACAGTCAAAACGAATCCAATAATACCTCAAGTATTAAATCTTTTAGGACATATCACTAAAAGGAATACCACAAATTTGCTTACCTACGTACTTTGCGTGATACATGCAAAGTACAAACTCTCATGTATTTGGGTAAATACAAATAAGTAAAATAAAATCAGAACAGCAGAAATGCAAATTCTCAAATGCTACTGAACAATGTGTCAGCTTTGTTTGTGCAGCGTTATTTGCCACTGATATTTGCTGAACACCGTCATGTAGTATTTGTTGTGCAACAAGTGACAGGTGTTCTTTCGTTAACACTGGATTTGCACTTTCCAATATTTTTGCTATAATATTTTTCTGACCATTTTTTTCCAAAAAGTCCTAATCCTAATTGGTCTTAGACCTAGTTCAACGTCTCCAGTCAATTCAAAGAGTCAAGACGATACCCTCAGATATATCGTCTTTAATAAACTGAAGATCTCTTAATTTTTCTCATTTTGGGGCTCATGTGCCAGAAGCGTACTCGTTAGCGACTCCTGCCAATTAATTAGATTGCAATTCTGGCCCTAAAACGCATCGATGGGCGTGTTAGGGCGTCCCCCGGACGCAACGCGTACCGATCGGCCCCCGTCGATGCGAAAGCCGGTTTGTGGGTCTTTTCAAGAAATGGGGGCATTGTTGACGAGTGCGTATCCCTTTTGGAGATCATGAAAGGATAAGGAGTGAAAAATTGCAAGATGAAAGTGTAAGGAGAACGTATGTACATCTGATAAGCGAAAGATTTACATTCGCAATGTAAATGGTTGCTGGAAAGTTTTAACTAACAAAACGGTAACAGTATTTTGTTTAAATAAATTTTAAATTGATTTACGTAGTTTTTTTATTCACCTTAATATTAAAAAAGTAACTAAAATTTAAGAGTAATCTATGGCGTTATAATAATGGTATCCTTTTATTAACTGATCTGATACTCTTCATCAATTCCCAAACGGTGTGAAATGTTACTCAGTATAGGAGGCATGGTAAACTAAGAAAGAATACTAAACGCGTTTCGTATAAATTAGAGTAGCACGTACACCACATGTACCTATGCTTTTTCAATGCGGATTTTCGAACACAGGCGAGTATCAGGGATTCCGAATCGTAGAAAATTTCGGGCGTATTTCTTTATTTATGTGATTTGCTGCCTCGAAATTCCTATTCGGTATTCCGAAATGGAATTCTGAATGAATGTGAACACCCTTAGGGGCCTACAATTATATTTATGTCTATGTGAATCAAACATTTAAAACTCTACAGCGATACGTCTTCCATTCAAGAACGGGACGATCAATATTCAATAATTGACTTTACCCCAATTTTATAGGCCCACGAACAATTTAGTGATCAAATCATTCATTTTTATGGATATAGACAGTCATTCTATAACATAAAACGTAACACGCCAAAATATTATTGAAGAATTAGGCTCAGTTGAGCCATACACTGTTTCCATAAATCCTTCATTGATCTTATTGTATAAGAAACCATTACATTTTTTATGTACGTAATATAGAAAAAAGTTTTGAAATATCATTGGTGAACATTAACCTAATTCAAAATGTATTTATTAGAGCGCCCATGGCTCATACGCTATTGAAAAATATTTCTGTATTGTATTAGGTATTATGTCATACTTTTTAAATGAAAGCGACGTTAAAAGAGTCGGTTGTTTTATGCTCGTATCATGCAGAAGGTAAGTAATGGGATTATAACTTTTTTCGACTTTGAGATTTCGACGACAATGTATTTTGAGGTGTTGTCGATAACAATGACTATCTGTCATAAAATTGGCATATTTTAAAATATCTGGTACAGTTATCCTGGAATTTTGCGTACGTTAAAAATTATCTTATTATTTGAATATTCTGGATCATCATATTATAATATATTGAAGCCCTCTGCTTCCATACCTAGTAGCAAAATAAACAAAAAAAAAGTTAAACGGTAAACATATTAAATATTTAAATAATGAGTAGATATTTTAATAAAATAAAAGTTTTATATGTCAAACAAATTTATTATCAGCTATACATACTCCAAAAATTGAAATGATTATTTTTTCAACATTTAGATTGGAACTATAAAATACAATATTTTATTTAGACCTTATAGACATCATAAATTTTAGATAATTAATCAAATTACATACAGTATAGATAGTAAGTAGATTATAAAATGGGTATTTTTTTCTTCAACACAAAATCTCCAAAATTTACTTTTTTATAATTTTATTTTCTTAAATTATGGCTAACACAAACTAAAATGATGCGATCTAATAACATTAATAGTACATTCGGGGAAATTTTACGTTCAATGTATTATAAAATATGTGGTATTATAATCAGTTAAAAAATACTACAAAAGATATGTTTTTATACAGGAACATTACATTTTACAGGAACATTTTAAAGGCACGATAAAATTTGTGTATCTTTCTTGGTCATTTTCCGCCAGTTCGAATCATTCGCCTCGCCTCGAAAATATTTCTAAATAATTAAGTTTATTTCTGAAAGTCAAAACATATTTGTCCTATGTTAAATTGACAGCTATAAGTATTTTAATATTTAGTCGCCTGTGAGAGGTGTCACACGGGAGAACCGTGTAATTTCCAATACATCATTTATTTATCAGCGGCCGCACAATTACTTACCGGTTAACAAATATTTTAGAAAATACGTGTTACAAATAAGAACGTTTAAATTTAGCAGTTATATTGGAATTATTACTTAATTATTGAAAATTTGAGACAAAAGTGAATTTACTTGTTTTGCAATTTTTTTTAGTCTAACGGAATCATACAAAGTAGTTTAAACCAATTGCATATAAAGATTAAAGAACAGATTTGCTTCAAGACACGATAAGTGTTAACGAATTGATAACTAAAGCGGTAAGAAGAAAGCATGGAATGATCTGTTAGTTACGAGAGCTAATACAACTCGGGTCGGTAACACAAGAGTGACACCTCTGGTGTGCAAATATCCATAGGTTGCAGTAACTGCTTACCATCGGAGGGCGATATTGAAAGAAGAGTGAAAGCAGGAAACCGTAGCAATGGTGCGTTGTACTCCGTGGTAACAAGCGATAACATATCGAGTAAAGCTCGCCTTGCTATCATTCAGGGTGTATTAACCCCAACGTGTACGGTAAACACAGTAAAACATGGATATGGCAGAAGGAGCATGAAAGCCATAGAAATGAGAGCGTTGAGGAGTATGTGTGGAGTGAGAATGATTGATAGAGAATATTACTCAAACGGTTCTAATAAAACAACTAATGTTTAGTTAGTTAGTTACTACAAACCTAGTCGACTAATTTAGCGCCGACTAGCATCATGAATAGCTATGCAAGTAGCGCCGGGCATTAATTTAATACGGGTATTATCGATCAGGCACCAGCGGTCGGCCCGACTTGTTATTTAAGGCCCGGCTAAGATTACTTCACAAGTCATAGACGATACAGATTTGTTGCGCTAAGCTGCTGATATTGTTAAGGGCACTATTAGCATTGGCTATAAAGACGATCATGAGCCACTTTCGCCTCAGAATCGGGTGTGTCACGTAACATTAATATTTCCATGAGGGTTGCTCTAATAGCTAGGGAGTATACTGACCCGGCGTTGGCGAGTTAATGCGTACTATAGTAATACACGCCAATGTATGATGGGCCAGTAACGACGGGCATATCAGCTAGTATTTCCGGAAGCAAGTACAATCAACTGAAATCGCAGCGAATAAATTAATCTGTAATATAGGTAATAAAACTCCTTTTAATACAAAACGCCGAGAGGTGGACAAATATACGGTGTACCTATGCGCAGCGGTTACCGTAGCCTACGAACATTTGTAACAAGGAGTATTCGCACGTTGGCACTTTCGCTGTTAACAAAGCAACTCCTCGAAAGTTTACGAATAAACGAAACGCATCAGAGCCTGAGTTGTTTTGTTCATGCGAGCAGAGGCATTGTCTACCACGTACGGTGAAATTATGAAATCAACTACCCTCAGTGGTGTTTCCGAACAAATACGATATGGGTGCCTTCGAGAAAAGAGCCAATGTTTCCCTAAAAATACTGGCAACGGTTCAGTGACCCTTTGGTGTTGCTAATGTCTATAGACGGTGGTGACTTACCATCAGGTGACCCATATGCTCGTTTGTCCCCCGTCTAATGTATATATATACAAAAAAGCTGCTTTTACTAGAACCACGTTTATTAATTAATCGGGTATATCACGTGCAGGTGAGGTTGGATTTAACTGTAACAATGATATGGTCTGAGTCACATACAAGTCACATCAAGCATGCATGAAGAGAGCTATGAATCTTAGAGAAGCGAGTGAAGTGTGTAAGGACCGCGTCTTATGGCACTTGGTTCTCTCTGCCCACCGCACAAGGGACCTGGAGTGAAGATATACATACATACACTCTTGCTTTTCTCCCGATGTTTAAAAAACAGTAAAAATAGTTAATTACGTATTATTTTAAATCGCTATCGCTTATGATTTAACCTATGTTGCGGAGTGTCAACCTGCAGATAAGACCCGTAAAGGGCTTATGCGGCTAATTGAAATTTTCTTTGCACAACGAAAATAACAATTTTTCTGTTTATTCTATTGTTGATTTATCGAGTAGGGATTACGACAATCGCTAAATTCACAGTGTAGATGATAAATGGCATAAACTTATCAGTGCCGGATATTTCGTTTAAATGATATGTAGCATTTATGAGCCATTCCATGAAACATTTCATTCGTTCTTTTCATTTTCAGTAGTATAATTTAAATTCAACATTTTAATATAAAATTACTTTTTAATTACAAATGCATTTAATGCATGCTATGATGTATGTAACCATTATTATTATGAAGGAAATGGACTCACTTTACGTAAATTCTTTTAGAGAAGGCTAATTCAAGCACATGAGAACACATGAAATTCAAAGTTGTATAGAGAAATGCAGACAAATATATGTATTATATATTTCTGGAAATTCATTAAAGTCGAAAACGAAAGAATCTTCTTTCGTTTTGGCCTCGAAATAAATGCAGTAAATAAAAAATGAAATTGTAAGAGAGGCGACCAGAAAGAACTTAACATTACGACTTCTGATGCGCTCTCAGCTAGAATGAAAGGTACACAAGTTCATGAAAGTAAGAGAATGCATGAATGTAAAATAAATGCGATTGAAATGCGAGCGTTGCGTAAAAACTGTAGTGAAACGCTTGCAAATCGCTTTCGTAATTGTGATATAACAAACGATGTAAAGATAAGAATAGGCAAATTGAAATAACAACTCTCTAAAGAGTTGTTGTGTTCCTGCGTGTGAGTGAGGTCACCGGTATGTTTCTAAGGAGTTGCTGTATAAGCAGCAGAGGAGGCATCGCGCGAGTGACACTTAATATATTACAAGCTTTAATAGGCTATGGTAGCCGCTTTACAGGTCAGCGGTCTGTTATCAGGTGAGCCGTATGCTTGTATGCCTCCGGACGTAGTATAAAAAAAGGCATACTCCATTTGGTTCGGACAGGTAGAAAGAATGCAGGAGAGAACAATACAACGACCCCGAAAGTAGCCGAGGAAGGCCAAGTCTTACCTACTACGTATAAATTGTACGATCGGAAATATAAGAACCGAGTCATCTGGCGCTTTGTTCTCTCTCTAGTCTCTTTTTTTTTTTCACAGCGCCATCTAGCCCCAAACTAAGCGAAAACTCTCTCTAGATAAACAACAAGAAAAAGTAATTATTATATATGGTTCCCGTATATTTTGATATCATTATTTTAAATAACATAACAGAATAGAAGCAATGTATGGAATGTCTATTACTGCAGAGAAAACACACCTAAAGAAACACATTAGTATGGGAGAGGAAGTGAGCAAAAAACGTGCAAATGGTGTCAGGGAGATCTAGGAATCCGGGTGACGCGAGACGTGTACGTGACGAGTGGGACACGTGCCACTAACGTCACCGTCTGTTACGCTCGATTATAGACGCGTGGTCCAGAATATATAGTTTGAGGTAGTGTAGTACTTAATTTGATCGGCCTTACAATATAAATTATACTTAACCCTTCTTCGGCATTGAATATTAAATCACAGGCATTAATTCCGGTCATTTAATAGGCGTGCTCGGGGATGTAGATCCAACGCGTAGATGATGAGAAAAGATTGATGTAATGTATTATATTATAGCTATTATTATATTGTCATATTAAAGCTAAATTTGGGGTCGGCAACGCTTGAGTGACACACGAGGTGCTTACCATCAGGCTATGCAAACTAGCAAAGTGGCTAACTTTAGGGCGCATCTAGAGCATACCAGGAACCTCCTGTATCTGCAAAAGAAACTGCAGTCAAATAACAACTCGCTGGATAGTTGTTCTGTTTCCGCGAGTGAGTGGTACACTTCCGAGACGTTGCCATATTAATAGCACTTGTGGTAACCCACGAGTACGGTAAATTCTTTATATCATGTGGACCGTATACTTGTTTTTACTCCCGAATTTGTATAAAAATACTGAGTAACGTTTTTTTTTATCAACATCAGGACGCATACAAGCGTACGGCCCACCTCATGGAAATCAGTTACCGTTGCCAATGAGCGCTCGAAATACATTGAGCATTACTCGCGCGATGCTACCTCTGCTGCTAGCACAACAACTCCTTAGGAGCTTACTGGTGACTTCACTAACTTTTTGACAATATTAACATTTCTCAGATACTTTCTGGCGACTTCGATCACACACAGACATATTAAAAAAACTCTCTGGTTCTTATATTTATATAGTAACAAACAAGCGTTCCCACGTATAACTGCTAAATTTAGTAAATTTAAATAACGACTATGATGTTACAAAAGTACTATACCAACAACTCCTTATTATCAGGCGGAATGTAAAATAACGTATTAAGGTACTTTTATACCACTTAAGATAATAAACACATATATAATATGCCTCATGGTAATGAGTTATTATTAGCTTATATTACAGAGTTTAAACAAGGACGTGTTTTAAATTCCTTTACCAGAATCATCATAGCAATATGTATTGCCAATTAATATTTCTTATACTTATGAACTACGAAAAGACATATTGGTTACTTTAGTGCTTTTACTATACCAAACTTAGCAAATTTACGATGATTTTGAAATTATTCAAATCTCTTCAATGTTGGATAAATCAGTTGATGTTGTTGGAGAAATTCCAACTGTTCCTAATAATTAGACTACAGTTTCAAGGATACAGAGAACAAGCGTAGCTGCTTTGTTTCACAGAGATAAGGATATTAGAGTCGAGGAGATGGTAATTTTCACTATCTGTTAGATACGTTTATTTGTCTACTAGGCGTTCTAGTGAATTTGTTCGCGCGGGAGTGTCATATAAGTTTTAGGCTTTCATCTCTTAGGAAGGTTTCGTTATTCAGAATTAGAAGTATATTACATTGTCAAGATATTTTTCTGTATTCAATAAGATTAGATAATTCAGTTATCATACAGTATTGGGGGCTTCAAAGATTCAATAAAATTAATTGAGCATTAATCATTTGAGACCTTTACATTTTCTCTATATACAATTTATTTTAGCATAAAGTATAGGTTATAGATGTTCTGGCGAATACAAGGAATATCTGCCACGCGATACCTATATTCTGATAACCTTGTAAAAGCAACAAAGAAGTTCCAAGTAAATTATTGTTTGGCTACAGTTTTCTGTAAGATTTTTACGCTTCCTCATTCCAGATATTCTAAATTAAATATTGTTCTAATCTCTGCATCATGTCACGTATTATTAAATTTTTCACTGAAAGCATACAGGTTCCTTATCAATTGATGGAGAACAGAGTGGTGTACTCTGTTCTCCATCAATTGATAGCTCCACTGCGGTTGGGAAAGGCCAGTATTTTCAATGTACCCAAATAAAAATGGTAGGTAATAATAAAATCTGTTGATAATTTCAATAAATTGTTAATAAATTCATGTATACAAATGTCTTACGTAGGAATCGAATTAGCGACCTTCAACTTTTTCAAACCTATTTTTTTTATACTGTCTATCTACATCGGAAGGCATACAAGAATACGGCCCACCTGATTAAAGCGGATACCGTAGCCTATTAACGCCTGCGATATATTAAGTATACTTTCGCGATGCCGCCTCTGCTGCTTACACAGTAAACTCCTTGGGAGCTTACTGGTTACCTCACTCACACGCAGGAACACCACAACCCTCTAGGGAGTAGGGAGTTGCTGTCGTTTTCTGTGAGGTGAGGTACTTCCCCAGACGGGCTGTTAAAACATCCAGATCAAGACAAACACACATGTTCATGCACACAAATGTTTGCCTTGTGTGGGAATCGAATCCACGAGCGTTGGTGTCGCGTCACGAAAGTCGCGTCATTCACGACTGAGCCACCGAGCTCATCAAATGAAGAATACCTTATATAATTCAGGAATAATGCATCTTTTTTCAAGTGAAATTCAGAATCGGAAATTCAGAATCTTACCAGCTACATACAAATTTTATCCCTTTAAAATGCAGATTTATAATAAAATCCTATCTCAATATTGCAAATCCACATTCAATTATAAAATGTCATTGTTTACCATTATTAATCATTCTGCCCAACATTTTTCATTAAACCTTGTACCTGCAATTAATTTTGTTTTCATATTACAGTCTGAAACCGACTCAGCGGTTTTGCCATTGAGACTGTAATCGATTTGCTATAAAGGGTATTATTTTATTGGCAGGAGTTTATATGAGGTTCACCAGCTTATTTATTGATTAGTGGTTTAATGCTGTTTCAGAGATACTGGATTCTTAAATTTACTATATCTTTATTTTCATTCCTAAACAGTGAATTCGTTAAGTTTATTAGCACCTTTTACAAAATATCCATTGCGTTCGATTCGTCAATTTGGGTTAGTAATAAAATTCTCTATCTTTTAAAAGTTTTCACTTTTAAACTGATGAGCTTCGGCGAGCCCGATGGTGGTGTGGTGCAATGCTACTTTAGCACCAAAGGCACGTGGGTTCAATTACCAAACAGGACAAACATTTGTGTCCATGGACATGTCTATTTGGCTTGGTCTGGGCGTTTTAAAGAGAAGTATTACGCATCAAAGCCGCCCGTTGACACAAATTGCCACAAATCAGTATGAGGAAGTATCTCCACCTCACAGAAAAAAGTAGCAAAGTAACAACTTTCAAGTGGTTATTGCCTTCCTGCGAGTGAGTGAGGTCACTCACTGAGTAAGCTTCTAAGGAGTTACTGTTTCATGTATTGCAGGCTATATAGGCTACGATAAACATTTTACAGCAGGTGGAGCGTATGCTTGTGCACCTCCCGATATTGTTAGGAAAAAAAACAACTATCTATAAAAACGTTTCTTTAATACCTCGTCATTTGGTTTTATACCGCTCATTTTTCATTTATACCGCTAGAGTTTATTTTGTGAAAGATTTTCGATGGATTCTAAAAACCTATGCTAGTCAGAAATAGCATTCTAATTTTTCTGTTTAGGAACATTTTCGCGAGCGAGCGGTCGGTTAATGAGGGGGAGGGGTGAAACTTTGGAAAATCATTGGCAAGCAGATATTTTACCTTTGCGTAGAGTAAATCATCTTATGTAAATGGAAACATAAAAGGTTTAACTAAAATTGAAATGACACGTGCTCTGTTTTAATATATTGCCAAAAACTGTTTATCAATATCTTATTATTTAGAAACATGCCTACTCACTTTTGTTATAATTTAATTTTATGTAAGTATATTAAGGTAAGTATGTGTACGTACATGTATATATATATGCGGCCTAATTTACTACAACTATACTTTCACTAAATATTTTTATTATCATCGTTCCTGATCTACGTCACGATACATAACACGAGAGTGATAGTTAAGTTAATGACTGCTATACGATTGAAAATGCACTCATGCTGACACCCATGTCATTGGTTTTCTATTACGTTAAAAGCAATAGGCAACGTACAGTCTGTATGGACTGATATGCGGCCAACAGCAATATGACAAAGTAAAGGTATATCTACCTATAACTTCACGCCAAATTCCTTGCGTGGTAGGCAGAGAGAACCGAGTGTCACATGACTCGATCCTTACTAACATTCATTGCTCTTCTTATGCCCGCCACTTTCGCTCACCGCTTTCTAAGGCTCCTCACATCGCCTTCTGATAAAACACAATCCATCTGGTCATGGTTTTGGCCTGCTTTTGACGAGCTCGGTGGCGCAGTGTTGAAACACGCCGTTGCGCTACATTGGCACCAACACTTGTGGGTTTGATTCCTGCATTTGGGTGCATGAACATGTCTGTTGTCTTGGTCTTGCTATTTTCTATGTATAATATGTATGTATTTAAAAAAAAATGTTTTTACGTACGTTTATCAGTTGTCTAGTACCCACTACACACGCCTTGCTTACTTTGGGGCTAGATGGCGCTGTGTAATTTGTCCGACGATATAAATATTATTTCTCGGCTCCTACGTCCATCTTTCCACTTTTCGCGTTATATATCAGTTTCGTAATTCTTTCTTCCTGCATTCTTTCTACATGTCGAGAACCAACGGAGCATGCCTCTTCTTATTTTAACACTGCACTCTCTTTCAGACCAACTCTGTTTCTAACATCATCATTGCGAATACGGTCTACAAGGGTTACATCACAAATTTTGCGCAACAAAATAAAGACGTATTTAGAAATACATTCTTATTGTTCTGTACAGGGAGTCCAACTCCCAGCGGGACTCTCACCATTCGTCTGTCTGCCACAAATCATATTCTCCCTCATTTATCATCAAAGGTTCAGAATAAAAAAAGATTACAATCCCATCTTCCGCCTCTCACGCGCAGTCGTATTTCAAATATTAAAAAATCGGCCAAGTGCGAGTCGGTCTTGCGTACGAAGGGTTCCGTACCATTATCAATTAAAGCGGCAAAAAAAAAACACGTTTGTTGTATGGGAGCCCCCCTTAAATATTTGTTTTATTTTAATTTAATTATTTATTCTTAAAGTGAATATATATCTAAATATTCTGTGAATATTTCAAGCGTCTACCTGTTGCCGTTATCAATATCGAGCAAAAACGACCAAAAAAATCGGCCAAGTGCGAGTCGGACTCGCGCACGAAGGGTTCCGTACCATTATCTATAAAAAATCGGCCAAGTGCGAGTGGGACTCGCGCACGAAGGGTTCCGTACCATTATCTATAAAAAATGCAAAAAAATCACGTTTGTTGTATGGGAGCCCCCTTAAATATTTATTTTATTATATTTTTTAGTATTTGTTGTTATAGCGGCAATAGAATTACATCATCTGTGAAAATTTCAACTGTCTAACTATCACGGTTCATGAGATACAGCCTGGTGACAGACGGACGGACGGACGGACGGACGGACGGACGGACGGACGGACGGACGGACGGACGGACGGACGGACAGACGGACGGACAGCGGAGCCTCAGTAATAGGGTTCCGTTTTACCCTTTGGGTACGGAACCCTAAAAACGGCATAAAAATCACGTTTGTTGTATGGGAGCCGCCCTTAAATATTTGTTTTATTTTGATTTAATTATTTATTCTTAAAGTGAATATATAACTAAATATTCTGTGAATATTTCAAGCGTCTACCTGTTGCCGTTATCAATATCGAGCAAAAATGAGCAAAAAAATCACGTTTGTTGTATGGGAGCCCCCTTAAATATTTATTTTATTCTATTTTTTAGTATTTGTTGTTATAGCGGCAACAGAAATACATCATCTGTGAAAATTTCAACTGTCTAACTATCACCGTTCATGAGATACAGCCTGGTGACAGACGGACGGACGGACGGACGGACGGACGGACGGACGGACGGACGGACGGACGGACGGACGGACGGACGGACAGCGGAGCCTCAGTAATAGGGTTCCGTTTTACCCTTTGGGTACGGAACCCTAAAAATCACGTTTGTTGTATGGGAGCCCTTTTAAATATTTATTATATTCTATTTTTTAGTATTTGTTGTTATAGCGGCAACAGAAATACATTATTTGTGAAAATTTCAACTATCTAACTATCACGGTTCATGAGATACAGCCTGGTGACAGACGGACGGACGGACGGACGGGGGGACAGCGGAGCCTCAGTAATAGGGTTCCGTTTTACCCTTTGGGTACGGAACCCTAAAAAAAACTTTAAAGCAAGATGCGTTTCCCTCTTCCATTTAACCAACATTTGTAAAGAGAAAATCAGAAATTATTGGTCACGTAAGTATTTTTTTTATGTACCACTAAGATCGAAACAAGCGTACGGCCTGCCTGACGGTAATAAGTTACCATAGTCTATGGACATTAGCAACACCAGGTGTCTCTTTATACCATTTTTGAAGAACCCCATGCTTAGTCCCTTCGGAAAACCTCGGCAGGAAGCTCATTCCATAACTGAATAGTTTTCATAAGTTTTCGTGTTGCATAATTACATAAATTTATATAATGCGGGACTTAACGCATAATTTAGGTAAAAATATTTATGTCAGAAGCCCCAGGAACCGGCAAGCGTGCATCAAAGGAGCTATGAATGTCACAGAAGCGAGTGAAGTATGCAAGGACCGCGTCTTATGGCGCTCGGTTCTCTCTGCCTACCCCGCAAGGGACTTGGCGTGAAGATATACATACATACTTACATACATACATATTTGTGTTTCCCGATATTCAGTCACTTCATTCCGCATTATATAAATTTATGTTAATATTTCTTGGTACAAAACTTTTCTGTAACCACACAGTACGCGACCATTGAGGTTCCAGTGTACGAGGATGAACTCTTATCCGTCAGCGAGCTGTGCAATTGTAAAACGAGAATATTGTTGGCATCATGTCGAACAACTTCTCAGAACACTACTAATTGTAGAATCGGTAGAATGTGTAGCGGGGAACATATACACTGACCTTACTGCTTGGACGATAGTAATCGTAACTCCATACTTTCATTCAGCTTGTTGTATGTCTATTCTTCTATTTTTTTTTCCATTGCATACTGTTGCTTTTCATTATGCAACATCTTATATAAGTGTGTTTACAATTATTCTTATCCTATTTTAATCCATGGCTCCGGTCCTTGGTATAATTCCTAAATATTTGATCCGTTTGATCTTATTGTTTTTAAAACTATTTCGGTTGCAAACTGCAAAAATGCCTCTCTAGTCCGATTATCCGCCATAATTAGGTGTATATTATCTATCGTTAATTTTTGGTTTATATGTATTTCGCAATTAAACCTATTTAAGTCGTACTTAGGGCATGATAAGATTATGTGGCTGATGGTTTGCTCTTGTGCATTATCGCAGCTGCAGTAGGGATCAGGTGCTAGTTTGAATCTCTATTCTTCTATTATATTAATAACAATATAGAGTTAATTTATTCAAATAAACTTTAGCAGATATAAAGATTTAATCTAAATGTGTTATACTGGGACAGCGGTATCGTTTACTGATAACAATAATCATAATAGTCAATGACACCCCTGGGGTACTGTCTGATCGAATTATTGATAATGAAGTCAAATTAAGGACTAGGGTACAGTTTTGTTTAGAGAAAGCTGACAAAAATGTCCAAATTAAATTATTAATTATTATACATACATACATCTTCACACCAAGTCCCTTGGTTAGGCAGATAGAACCAAGCGCTACGTAACTCCATCCTCACAACTCACTCGCTTCTTTAACAGAATTTAAGAGGGGTAGGACCCATCAAAACTACCCGTCTGGAGAAGTACTGCCACCTCACAGAAAACTGCAGCCAAATAACTCGCTGGGAGATTGTTGTGTTTCTCTGCGTGTGAGTGAGGTCACCAGTAATCTCCTAAGGAGTTGCTATGCTACAAGGGACTACAGCATGAGGTTCTTCATGAAATGCGTGAAGAGGTTTTAGAGGGTCGGCAACGTATGAGTGACACCTCTGGTGTTGCAAATGGCCATATGATACGGTAACTGTTTACCATCAGGCAGGTAGTATGCTGTTTGCCACCTTAGTGGTATAAAAAATGCTAGCAGTAAAGATAGCATAGCGCGAGTATTGCTTAATGTATTGCGAGTGTTCATGGGTTACGGTGAGCGCTTTCCATCATGTGGGCAGTTTGCATGCATGCCTCCCGACGTTGTATAAAAAAAGCATAATTTGGTGTAGCCCAAGGTTCCGTCGAGCGCAAATGGATAGAGCTTTGATTGTTAAATATTAAGTTAAAATTTAAGCGCAAGAACATTTTCAAGTATTCTCGATCAGAATTGTTAATTAGTTGTAAATAAGTAAAATACGAGAGACAAAGTTTGATTCGCATTTATAATTTAGTATTGCTTTTCTTAACTTACAAGACAACGGAAAAATATTTCGTTAGCCCCATAAGTAGGTCGCGCTTTTTATCACAGACCCGTATCCTTGGGAGTTAGTGTCTAGATAATACATTCAGTTTGTGACACTTTTGTTGTACAAGATTTTATGAATATCATCGTTAAATGATTAATATTTACTTTAAAATAGAGTTCGAACGAGTGGCGCAGTCACTGGCAACGCTACTTTGATACCAACGCTCGTGGTGATGGGTTCGATTTCCACAAAGGACAACATTTGTCTGCATGAACATGTCTGTTTTTTTTTTGTACTTTAAGAAAGAGCATATTGAAGCAACCCGTCTGGGAAAGCACGCCTACCCCATAGAAAATCTATATATATATATATAATAGTGCTCCTGCGTGTGAATGACGTAATCAGTAAACTCCTAAGCAGGAGATAGCATCGCGTAAGTGATACTTAATATATCACAAGCGTAACCGCTTTACATCAGGTGAGCCATGTATGCCTCCAGGTGTAGTATAAATAAAAGAACGATTTCTGAAAATATAGATATACGATAGATTTTTTTCATATATCATTGTCCTTTCAGTCTATACTATATCGTCCACTGCTGGACATAGTCCCCCCCTCTAGAGACCCACACTTCTCGATCCTATGCCGCCTTCATACATCTACTACCTATATTTTCTTCTTTCTCATGAGGAAATTTTTTGAGGTCGTCGCTTCATCTAGTACTCCATTGTGAAATTGTACGGATTCCATCCAAGAACCGGTTTTAGCGGTTGTCGGTTCTAATGAAAAATTCTCGGAGTAATGAGCTGGCCCACTACTACTTCAGCTTGCTTATCCTTAAGGCTTTTTTTGCATTAGTTCTGTACTTTAATTAGTATAGGCGATGTTCAATTAAATGATATGCAACTCAATAAGATTTACTGATTGAAAATCGGTTTAATCGGAACTTTTAGCCGTGATTTTACATAAAACTGATATTCCTCTTTTAGTTTCAAGTCCCTTTTAGTCGGCGTTTAGAAATAATTGAGATATCCGTAATCAGCTACAAGATTTACCCGTACAATAGCTCTCTTACTAAGCCCGAGCTTACGTAACATCTTGAAAGTTTCCGTTCTAAAATAGTTGAGTGGAATTCTTCGGCAAATAATTTCAAAACTGTACCGCTGCTTCAGATTTGATATATTTTCATTCTGGCTATGTAGTTTTAAAAGGTCGGGTGTTGAGTTGAGTTGTGTTAGTACCAGTTATATATACTATCGATGAGAAAAACGTCCAGTGCGTAGCGCGATACGCGCGTAGGGTTTCGTAGAATTATTTATTGTTCCATGACATTAATAATTGTTCATCATCTTATACTTACAACCAACAACGTTTTTTATACAACCTCGGGAGGTACGGATACGGCCCATTTGATGTAAAGCGGTTTTACAGGAAGTATCACTCGCGCGATGTCACTTTGCTGCTAACACAGCAATCCTTGAAAGCTTACTGTTGACGCAGGAATTCAACACCCTGAGAGAGTGTTATTTGACAGCAGTTTTCTGTGAGATAGAGATACTTCCCACGCGGGCTGCTTTGATGCGCCCTACCTCTCTTAAGGACACCCAGATCAAGATAAATAGACATGTTCATGCACGCAAATGTTTGTCCTGTGTGGGAATCGAGCCCACGAGCGTCGGTGCCAAAGTGGCGTTATTAACCACTGTTCCACCGAGATTGTCAATACTACTTATCAATACTTGTCGCCAATGGTCATTTGCAATGCTGGTAGATTAAAAAAGAGAAAAGCTTAAAATAATAATAAGATATAATATTGAAAATGTAAGACGTGTCTAAGTGCCTGTGAGGGTCTAAAGGCAAATAAAGAATTTTTACCTTATCTTATCCTATTTCTCAAATGGATCTCTGAAATGAGAAATGGTACCTATTTCCACACCTGCAAATTAAACAACCTATACAACGACACCACATTTCATCACTAGGGGTTAAACGAAAAAAAAATAGTCTTGCTTATTTTCATGTTGGGCAGGTATTAATTTTTTTTTTTTTGACATGTTCACATGGTTGGTATACTCATGTCAAATTATACCTTTCTAGTATTAAGAGTCCAGACTTGAGCCACGAACTGACAGATCGACAGACGGATGGACAAGGCGAAATTATAAGGATACCTTGTTGATTACTGAACGGTAAAACAGTCACATACACTTATTTGTCATTTTTGTGGTATCAAAGAAACTAAACGCCAGGGTCAATTGAGAGTCTACTCGAGACGTACTTTTTTTAGACCGCCTACCTAAACTCCAAAAGCAAAGAATGTTGTTTTCTTTACAAACTTGAAAGAGGAAAGTAGTATCTGTGACAGACAACCGAATGGACAGAGTGACGTCATATGTTTTTTTACCTTTGTAGTACCAACACGTCAAAACGCGGGATGGATTTATATGCAGCTTCTATTATTGGAAACAGCGCCAGGCAGCATTCCCAATTGACATTCTATATCGGCATATCATTCCCAACGGAGTGTTTTTCTACCGGGTTGTTTTCCCCTTTTCTATTTGCACCGATTCATATTCCACTTTAGTCACTTTATTTATTATACCTTTATTAAATTAACTCTGTACTCATAACTAGAAACATTTATCAATTCAATAACACTATGAGTAGATTGACCTGTCACCCCGAAATGATAAAAACTGCCATGAAAGTTATATGGAACCTAGAATAACACCTAATCTTGGACGTCATCACCTCCAGACATGGCCTTACAGCATTTTACCGTGTGTGAGCTTTGGTACCTAACACTCTTTTATTATCTCGCTTGAGACTACAATCAAAAGACAAATATCTTTGATTTCTACTTCAAATAAGCAATTTTCCCAGCGAGTATGTATATCTTTACGCCAAGTCTCTTGCAAGGTAGGCAGAGAGCGCTTCTTATACTCGATTCTATTTCGCTCGCGTCTTTAACACTTTTATTTCTCGTTTCTTGCAAGCTCGCGTGTTACAAGGACTCCTGATGTCACCTTTTGATAAAACACGAGCAATTTAGTCGTGAGGTGAGTCTTGGACTTCTTCGACTCCTACATCCTTTCACTTTTGAATTGTATACTTGTTTCATCACTATTATATTCTACATTCTTTTTACATGCTCTAACGGAGCATGCCTTATTTATATGAATACCGATGCTCTCTTTAAGATCCACTTTGTTCTTACATCATCATATTTATCATTGCGGATGCGGTGAGGAAGCGTTCCGCCATAAATTTTGCACAATGCTCGCATCTCGACTCCACTTATCCTATTTTCATACTTTCTCTGCCATATCCAACTTTAACTTCCATAAGTAAGCGATGGGATTAGCACCGCGTTATATACACTGAACTGTGCCTCTTGGCTCAGATTTCAGCTGCCTAAAAGTTTACCCAGCGCTCTATTCACACAGATCCCTGCACTTACTCATTTCTCCACATCAGCAGTGTGCCTTCCATCCCTGCAAAAACGTTTCCAAGATATACACTCTCATCCACATTTTCTGTGCATTAATAACTTTTATTAGATATCTTATTTAAAATAATCATTTTGTAATTATTAATATTTTCTACTCTATCTTAAGACCCCACGTGTTGGCTCCAGTTGTGCCTAAATATTAACGCTACACCTGCAAAATTAACGAAAAGTATACAATCATATTACAAGTTATATTTGTGTTGAATTCAATTTTGAAGAATGTTTGGATCTGAGTATGCCACAAAAAGATGAATCCTGGTGAGGTTTAATATGTTCCGTTCCACGAGTATTACAATACTTCACGATATATAACTAAAACATTTTGATATAAACATTATACAACACTAAATGCACTCATAACTACTGACACGCATACGGAATGAAATACGAGTAATATTTTTAATTTTCAACCACTGACATAAAACAGGGCACACAGACATCCATAGATCAGGTGGTTGTGATTCTATAAAATCGAATTATCGCTACAAAATTTCATTTAACCTTTTGCCTTCGGCGCCGTCCTAATTTCGGGCTGAGGTTCGGGCTTTTCATCTCTTTGAACAGATGTTGAAATCGAGTGTAGTGGACCGATAACGTTCGGTTAAGGAAATTATCCTTTTGGGAGGGTGCTGGGAACTATGATATTACTCCTGATCGACAATGTAAGGGAAAAGAGGGCGAGAGGTATTTATAATACGATGTTGCCCTTGTGAATGCGTAATTTCTTTTCAAAGCGAAGGCAATTGTAACGAATCAAATTGTCCATTATGAAATTGATGTTGACTATTCCGGGAGTGATGGGCTTCCTGCTTTCCTGTTTTTATGTCATTCCTGATAGTTTGCAACCATAGTGCCCCATGTGATAAAAGGATTGTCCTTGCTGGTATCAAGGTGGTATTAAATTTGAAATATTTTTGAACCAAGCGGTTTTAGTTTTGAAGATGATAATGAGTGGCAAACATTTACATTTGTGTTGAAACCTCCATCTATGAAGATCATAAAGTAAATGTCTAAAAAATTGTAGTAAAATATCTGGAAAGCTTGTGTCAATAATAAGTATTTTTTTTAATACTACGTTGGGAGGCATACAAACATACGGCCCACCTGATGTAAACCCGGTACCGTAGCCTATTAACGCTTGCGATATATTAAGTATCACTCACGCGATGCTTCCTTTGCTGCTTACACCAACTCCTTGGGAGCTTACTGGTGACCTCACTCACACGCAGGAACATAACAACCCTCTAGGGAGTTGTTATTTGGCTGCGGTTTTCTGTGAGGTGGAGGTATTTCCCCAGACGGGCTGCTTTGATGCGCCCTACCTCTCTTAACAAAAAAAAGTAGCACAGTTTTTTCACATCTTACAAAAATCTTTATTTGAATTTTTAAGGGGACATTATATTTTTACGACCATACATTGTGAGTAAACGAGGATATTTATTTTTTTGAACGGGACCCTATGTGGATGCAGTAGATCAGCTCATATTATAAATAGAGATTAGCTTTCATTTATAAAGCAAAACAATAGTAAAGTATGCGACATGTTTTTATTTATTTTATCTTTTTTAATTTGTTTGAATGTGTGATCGTTGTATATAACATTTAATATATGAAAAGATTTATCATAAATGTGCCATCTACCTGATTTTTACGTGTGATTGTTTTTTTTCGTGTCGTGCGGATGTCTGGAAGAAATTGCTTTAGCGATAAGACCGTCTATTGTACTCGTACATTTGTTTTCTTTTTACGTGTGCTCTATATGTATTTGTTATTGGTGCAATAAATAGTATTCTATTCTATTCCATAAGACTGTAAAGTAATTGAAATAAACTAGGCGCGCAGACGCCAAGTCCGTGAATTGTCTGATTCTCTTAACAGAATATACGTCGGTGCTGAGGGTACAGGCAAGTTTCTTAATATAGGGGCTCCACTATTTTTTGTTCCAAAACGGGATGAATTAAAATGCTACACCGACCATATAAATAAGTAAATCCAGTGGAATTCGATATAGCGTGTGTAACTAATCCTTGAGGTTATTTTTATTATTTTCCATCTAGGGGCGTAATCGAGTTTGCTATGTCTCGGCAATTCTTGACTAAGAAATTGATGCGAACCCTTGTCTAAGAAAACCCAGATCATCTATACCGTTACAGATCATTTAATTAATTCTATAAGTACTTTTATGTTAACCAATTCTAGGTTAGCGTAATGGATGAAGAAGTCACCGAAAATTCGACGTATAAGTTGGCAATTAATATATTATTTATACTAACCCCTGTAACTTTTCGAATCAAATAAATTAAAAATTCTTGTCTTCCGGACGTGTTATGTATGTAATAATTGAAAGCTTAATTAACACGATGAACTTTTGAGTACATTAGTAGTTATTTAAGTATATGGATCCCAAATGATATTAAATAAAAAAATATTTTTCAGTATGTTTTCAGTTATAAAAGTTACTTATAAAACATTAAAAGAGTATCATGTATTCCAAAAATCATGCAAAATACTTTCAAATGAAAAGTTGGAAGTATGTTTGGTGCTGAATTTTTATTTACATTTTCCGTTTTCACTTCGTCCGCTTGCATAAATTGCTTTTTGATTCGAATATGCCGTGTATGAAAATGATTAAAATTCATACAGGAGTTATTTAACTACATTTTTTGTCTAAACCCTTATGTGTACATACACATGTTCGAATATTTCGTGAAGATTATTACTAGTCTGGATACTGCCCTGGTTACTTTTGCTGCAAATAGTATAAGAAGTGTACTTATATTTATTTCTTGCCAATTTCGTTAAGAAATAGCAACAATTACACAAATTCAAAAACTTTCATATCTTTTTTGTTAGACAAAAAGTAAGGATAGACGACTATATGTAAAATTGAAACTTTCTAATTACATGATTTTACACTAAGTACATAAATATTATCTTATTTCCATAGGCTATGCTACGGTATGCTTTCCATCAGACAAGTCATACGCTTATTTATCATCTTAATAGTTCATACATAAAAATATGAGCATACTGTTAAAACTGCATCGATTTGTAAATTAATAATTTTATTGAATTAAACAATTTTTAACGGAAGTATCGCGTGTTTTATTTCTTTGTTGAACCTGACGTTTCGAATGCTTTGCAACGTCCGTGGTCGCAGGAAGACTTCCTGCTGCTGCATGCTGCAAAGCATTCAAAATTATTTAATTCAATGTGTAACAATCGCGAAAACCTAAGATAATAATTTTATTATAAAAAATAGAAGAAAACGTTTCATATCTTTTTATATGCACACGCAGTAAAAAGTAAAATTAAATCTCCACTAAAGCATTACATGCATTTAATTTTTTTTGGTTGTACTGAGATGTTTGTTTGCCATTTTACTCTAAATGTGTACAAAATTTTATAAACCGTAATAATGTTAATATAAGTTTCTCTCTGCCGACCCCGCAAGGGATCTGGCGTGAACATATATTCATATATAAATAAGTTATTTTAATCTACTTCGCGCATTAAACTTAACAGGTGTAATTTAAGTTTCATGTGTTCAAACTATAGTGAGCATTAGAAGCTGTCATTACTATTTTGGGTTGACCCTCAAGCTCGCACCTCCAAAACAGTTCCATTAACGTAAAATGTATCGAGTATTATCCTGTTTTAAATACAGCCTATTCAATGTATACCTACATTGTTACATAATTAGTATTTGACTTCATACAGAAAACCATAGCCAAATAACAAATCTTTCGAAGAGTTTGGTACGAGTATGGTTACCAAAAAGTACCTGCGGAGCTGCTATGTTGGCAGCTATGGTGGCAACTCATGCAAGTTTCCTTGTATGACTCTTAATGTAATTAAAAAAAGCCGGCCAAGTGCAAGTCGGGCTCACACACCAAGGTTTCCGTACGAACTTGCAAGTGTAATAAGTCTATATCTACAGTTTGTAATGATCATGGCTTTACCATAGATCATAGATTATTACTTACTGCGGTATGTACGCCTATTACACTACGAAGCTCTGCGCTATATCTTCTAACTTGTTCTAATTATTCTGGGTATTATCTCAATAGTTTGTAAGTACTCCGATATATTCAATAATCTCTTTACTGCCCTATTAAATACATACACAATCGTATTACTTGCGCCATTTGCTCTCCGAGTTTTGATGTTACGGGAACAAAACGAATTGCGTGGTTCCAAGCGATACCCCTTATTATAATTTACGTTTATAGAAAATGTAATGCGAGATTACTAGGTATTTAATGAAAATTACTAAATAATTAAAATTTTTAAAGTTACTAGTATCAAAATGGCGACATTCTAACAGCAATGTAAAAATACTTGTTTATTTTAATGTGTCGTCTATGTCTTGTACCCAGGAACATATACGTACAGGACTCGTTTCAATCTCATAGGGAGATCAATAATCTAATAAATATTTATAAACTTTATACCCTGTTGGTTATTAAGTTTAACCATAATTTTTTGTGTTACAATTGCTTTTGCTTTGGAAAGAAATTATGCATTCACATGGCAACATCGTATTATAAATGCTACTAAGCCTTTTTCCGTTATATCGTCGATCAGAGGTAATATCATAGTTCCCAGCACCCTCCCAAAAGGATAATTTCCTTAACCGTACGTTATCGGTCCACTACACTCGATTTCAACATCTGTTCAAAGAGACCAAAAGCCCGAACCTCAGCCCGAAATTATAATATCGCCGACGGCAAAAGGTTAAATGAAATTTCGTAACGATAATTTGATTTTATAGAAGCACGGCCACCTATGGCTATGCTATGGACGATTATACTGTTTAAAGCAGTAGAGAATAATACACGATAAATTACTTATTAACTTTACATATCTTATTAACTTCTCGTGAAAATTTCATTATAACTACTAAATTTAATTTGTTAAAACAACCGTATATTCGTGTATATAGTTAAATAGAATATCTATCAATCGACCTTTTATTTAGCAATATATACTTACACAAATACCTTAAAACATTCATGACATAACTGCGTATTCACAAAATTATTACAGTCATATTATTAACATTATAATATAATAATAATAATAAATAATTTATTTCAGAAAAGATTTCCATATAAAGTGTTAGTATTAACACATTATTACTGCTTATATATTAGCCTCACCGGGGACCATCAGAAAACTCCTGACCTAATATGTATGTACTATTGATATTCAGGTAGGTATGTACAATTGGTTACAAATCACACCAAATGTATTGTACACGTTGTGCAATGAAACACGGAAATATATCCGGATTACCGGCAAATGGGGACACCTAACTGACAGAAATCCCCATATTATGTTTCCGTCCCCAAATAAACTGAGCATATAGCTACATACACGTACATACCTGTTTTTCTACAGAGCGAAGAAAAGCAATGTTTCAAATAATTTAAAAGTCTTTGTAATTTTATTATTAGGAATATTAGGAAAACCTTTATCAATTATAATTATTTTAGATTTTTCGTATTGCAAATTTCGTTATGTAGATTTTTGTGATAATTTCTAAATTGTAAATAAAATACATAGGAAAATCATTTTGTAATAGGTATTGACCAAACTTTACTTCGATATTTATGAAAGTTCCGTTTTTATTTTTTTTCGTAATACTAAAGTATATTTTACCTTGTTTACGAAGTATTGTACTAATATCAAACTTGCCTTAATAAAATATACCGTATTAGATCATATTATCCCAATCAAATAAAATAGTTCTGAGATATTAATTGTCATCATCGTTTTGACCTTCTGTCTCTTTAGGACCAACTTAATACGTGCTCTAAGCCCATCTATTTATGTCACTCGTCAGTTGTATATTCACTTTCTTTAAGAATATATTCTTTTTCAAAATTTAATTTATGTTTTCCTTAGTCTCCCTCTTCTTCTGTATCCATGCTCATTGATAACCAAAGCTAAATATACATAAGAATACTTATCGACGAACATTGGACTTTATTTTTATTTTATATACAAAATAATGTTCGCATTTTAACGGGGAAAATATTGCATCTAGTATCTACAATTCATAACCCACGTGAACGCTCGGTATATTGATGTCATAAATGGCCACAGTTCAGAAACTACTGAAGTAAAATAAAACGCAGCAGGTAAGTACAAATTCTCACTAATGTGTAAAATATAGAAGCATGTTTGTTTTTATTGCGAATCTAACTTTTAATATTTACCTTTAAGTAAAGAGTTAAAAACATATTTTAATTCAATTACAAAGAATAGCAAGGGATTTTTTGCACCACATTGTTTGACAAAGAAACATATAATTCACCTGTCCTTTCCCGACAATATCTACAGATGGTACATCAAAAATGCTATGTTGACTTATTACAGAGCTGATAAATATCTGACTGACAATGCTGTCTGGAAATGATGTAGCACATGCATTAATATATCTTCAATTTTATCGCTTGACATCTTGTACCGCAATACTACCATAAATGTATTCTAATGTCAATGGACAATTTGAAAATAATACTTATGTTGGTTAGTTAATTACGAAATTTTGTCTTCAGAAATGGTTAATAAAAGACTTTCTTTCAAATGTATATTAAAAAATATCCGTCAATTTATGCCACAGTTACAGTATAATAAATTGCAATTGGTCGTGAATATATACTATACATTATGCTATATAGTTTACAGTTTACAGTTTTATACTTTGAACTATATTATATAACAAACTTTTCATTTGTTTACACCAAATTTAAAAGAATAAAGAAAAGACGCTGACCTTTATATCCAGTCTCGACTCGGCGAATGTAGAACTGTCTGTCTATTGCATCTTCTGATAGTCTAGTTTATTTTTATTCTTATCTAGGGCACGTTTTTCTGCGAGCATCGCAGGCTGTCGTTTACGATAATCCCAAGTATTAACTCGGCTTTGTAGCGTATCTATTGTATTTATATAAAAAAAACTAACCACTGCCTGCGGTTTGCGTGGCTTTTGAAAACGAATTTTAAAAAGCAGCCGTAAATAAATAACTACCACGGCACTTAGGTATAATGTAAATGTAGTAGTAAATTCGAATCGGATCGGACGGGTTATAAATATAGATCTTCTATTTGTAATTGTGTTCATTCTATTTCGATTAAGTTAAAGCACGTACATATTCAAACAATGATATATTTTGCAACCTGGAAACTCGTAGCAGCACGTTTTTATAAAACATCGGGAGGCATATTAGGATACGGTCCACCTGTGATGTAAAGGCACCATAGCCTTCGAAAGCTTCCAATACAGGAAGTATAACTCTTGCTTTGCTTACTCTGCTTGTAACACAGCAACTCCTTAGGAGCTTACTGGTAAACTAAGTTACGCGCAGGAACTCAGCAACCCTCCAGAGAGAAGAATTGGCTTCTCTGTGAGATGGAGTTACTTCCCTACCTGGACAGTTATGATACTATTGATATGAATTGAGGTTAGAGGTAGTAACATCAGATATTAATCACCACATACAATATAAATCTTGACTATTTGCATTCATCAACTTGACGTATTTATACGCTGACTAACTAGCTTGGTTATTTATGACAGAAAGTTAGATATTTATACGAGCGATGTAACTCACTGAGAGTTACATCCTTCATGACACTGCCGTAAAAACGGTCTATTGATCTAATTTACGGAGGGTGTGCATTCCCAGATAATTGAAAACGTTTAAAATCTCCGTAAACCCACTTTGATGTTATCGTCACTTCACCAATCTTAAGTAATATATATATATATTTAAATACAAGAACTTTTAAATTACCTTCTGCGAAGTCGTTACTTCTTCAAATTTATATGGCACCCGTCAAACGCTAGGTTACGCTGAAAATTTTTGGTTCTGAATTGGCTATGATGTCGGGTAACATACAAAAAAAATAAAAATACGAGTCTACAATATATACATATAAGATACTTATTAGGGATTTTCAAAATAAACTAGAAATTGTTTCTCTGTAACCAAAACAAGTTTTATTTGTTATTATATCACAACAATTATTATATTAAAACGCTTAGTTACACTTATATCTCACCTGTAACCAAAGAAACGACATTTAAAGTTTATTATATAACACTTCTTTAATTATATCAGTTAGTTTTTATAAGTTTTCTATTTTACTTTCATAACATAACCATTGACCGCACACCGTGTATTTCAAACGTCAATTATAATATAATACACTTAGTTTATATTAAAAGAAATGTCATTTCTTTACATATATATATATATATAATGAACAAAATATCTGACACCTACTACTGCTAGAAAAAAACTGTGTTTCCTCTAAGCCTAAGATATCAGTAATTTACTTTAATCAGTTTCTAACAATGGAAATACGCATAGGTAAAACTACCTCAAAAAGTTGGTGTGCTTAACAGAGGGAAGTGGTATTTCGATACAAAGATTTTCCTATATTAGTCTCTAGTTCTAGGGCGCATAGATTTTGAGCGGGAAGTTTTGAGACTTTTGAGTAATAAGTAACACAAACAAGTACAGATTTTGCTTCTATCTAGTTTTCTTTCTATTGTATAGGCTCTATACTGTAGGGATTTGTGTTCAGAGAAGTTATGCGATGTGGTACCTACAGCCTTCTTCTAGAATCCTAATGTATTTATGGAAACTGCCATACTCGCATATTAGGCGGAAGAATCGAGAGGTTTCTTTAGCGAACTCTTGAGTTGTGAAATGAATTCCCTGCCAAGGACTTTCCAAAGGGCAGCGTTGCCCAAAACAGGCGTGAAGATACAACAACAGAACAAGTCTATACGTTACAGTAACTGCCTGTTTACTTTAGTGGTGTAAAAATACTTCGTTGTGCTAAATAAGCACAATCTTAAATTTAAAGATAAATATCTCTGTTAATTTCTTCATTAGTAAGCATTAGACGCATTTCCCCTAAGCTGTGACATCATCCACGTGATTAGCGCATTGTGTGAGTAACAGAGACTTTGGGACCGTAAAGATTGTAATCAAAACACAAAATTAATTTAGAATTCAGTAGAGTGACGTTAAATCTTAATAATATTGTTACGAAAGTCGTTACAAAAATATTTTCAAAGAATGTTAATAACCTCATAAAAAGTGTCATTTGATACGTAGAAGTTCAACTTAGTACAAAATTGTTCTAACTAGATTATTTTCTTTCCGTATTTTCAGGGTACATAATAAATTAATTTTTCGAACAAATGTAAAAAACAACTTTGTTATAGATTTGTCCTAAAATCTTTATAGTCAGTGTATGTGAAGAACGTTAATAACTCCCGGCAATATGTCAGCACGTCAGGTCGAGTCCTGCGCGTATTTCTTGTGACGAAAGCTTACTTTATACAACATAAAACCGCTTTATCTAGACTACATCCTCGGCAAACGCGACATTCCATTTAATCCCAAAAACAAACGTTGTTTACGTGCCACAACCATGCCTCACAAAAACCATGGCGTGGTGTTGTGACGGAGCGTACAGGTGGCAAAGTATGAGCCTACAGGCGAGTGGGGCGCGGCGCGGATGATATCGAGCGGGCGCGCGCGGCGCTCGGCGCGCGCAGTCTAGCGGGCGGCAAGCCCTCGGCTACCCGCGTTCATAGGCTCAGATGTGATCTTTGCCGGCGCTAAAACAGCCGGCCGCGCGGCGGCACGACCGCCCCGCGACAATCAACCCATATCCCTTCCTGTACATATTAGGTGGTAAACAAAACTATCAAACATGTGACAGTGTTGTGTGTTAATCAATTTAAGTGATTTTTTTTCAAACCACGTGACAACCCCAATTACGTGTAGTGTAATTAGTTAATCAATTATGTAACCCTCGTGACAAAGGGCCACGGAATTACTATTATAGTAATGGCCCAGTTCGCGATACCATTTTCCAGGCTATTACTATCGCGCACACATTATGTACCTGGAATAGCAAATATCATCGTTAATTTTATGGATAACAATGTTCAGCTAAGTTTATCATAAGTAACAGCTCAAAGTTTTTATCCTTAAAGTGTTAATGTAATTAAAGTTTGTTGGTCTAAGTCGTGCAAAACAAACTTTTACATTAGCGCACAAACGTCGAAGTAGTCACAAGCCGTCGTGTTTACACAAATTAAGCAGTTCCTGGATCTAACTTTGTTACCCGGCAGGTTGTTATAGTTTTCGTGTCCACAGTTTTATGGAAAGTATTGTTCTTTAATGACAGCGCGAAGTTTCATTGAAAGTTACGCAAACGTAGACATGCCGTAGCACCTGCTACGTTATTTGCTACGCGGGCGCTACGTTTGATAAATGTTCTTTAATTTGTCTTCAATGACAGTTTTATGCCTCCTTATTAAGTTGCAAATGAAATTTTGAATTCTATTGTGCGTGTACTTAATAATTCATTGCTTATTTTTGAAGCTAGTGACTAGATATATTTAAAAATGTACTATTGAACATAATCACTGGATGAGCTCAATAGAATGAACTAACTGTACAAGCTTTGGATAACACTTTTGCTATATGTATGTAGTATGACTCCAAGGATGTAGTACTCCAAGGAGTACTATTATTAGCGTTGACCAAGATTTGGAAACCGGTTTGGATCTCGACTTCGAACTCAGTTGTGAGACTCATTGACGATGCCTAACTAACACACGCCCTTGAGCCTCAAGAAATAACTTATTTCGCTTTTTATATCATAACCTCTGCATGTTAAAGAAGCGAGTAAAGTGTATAAGAACCGCGTCTTATAGAGCTCGGCTCTCTACAAGGGACCTGGCGTATATACATATACATGTACAATCTTTTCACGACGGTTTAATTCAAAGGCTTGAAATGGTGCCCATGGTCTTTTTCTGAAATCACACCTCTCGTCTTCAGTAGGGAACTCATTTATTGCATTAAAATCGTATTCGAAACGTACTGTGCAGACTAAATGGTTTTCTTTTCTTCTCTTCGACTGTGAAAGGAACTACAGATGTCTGAAGGAGCCGCAGCAATCTTTCAAAAAGGAAATAATTAGATTAATAAAGTGTAAAAGTTTGCCAAATCATAAGGGATATATACATGAAATACATTAACATATGTATGTTACTATATTACATATGCACTTATTGATATAATATCGCATATTAAGGAATATATACGTATAGCTATACATATATAATGTAAATATAGGTTCAATCTAAACTTACCTATATCTGGAAGTTCACCAATTATTAGAAGGCATACTTTGACATACCTATAGATATGTATATATAATTATATTTATAATTATATTTATATACATATATATATACCGTGTGAAAAATTAATCACTATAGTAAGAATGCAGTATTTGGTAGGAGTTATCGATATTCATTTTAGTTTCAACCATACATAAACAGTTACCAACGAAGTGCTAGTGGATTTTTGAAAGTGATATTGTATTCCAAGGATGAAATCTGACAGTAAAGTCATTCTTACATGCACACATTGTATGTATGTGTTAGTTAAATTTTCTGAAATACATCTAAAAGCAATTTTGATATTTACTCAAGGACGCATAATCCAATCTTGACAAGGAAGGTATCATTTCCGTAGAGATTAAGAATCTAATAATATTTGTCAGATATTGTAAAGTTGATCTCTCGAAACATATTCTCACTAAAACGCTTGAGCAAATTGAATAAGACTGTATATTATATTCTTTTACAGGACTGGTATTGAGTAATAATAGTAGGATATATATTTCTAGTATTGCAAGAATATGTACTTATACTATTTATTTCTCTTAACTGTTGTTAGTTGTAAAGTCTATAGCTATACAATAAAATATTAACTGTTTGGGGTAAGTATGTAATATCAAATACGTAAAATAAGCTAACATAGATACTCGTACATTAAATGATCGTCATACGACATCTTACATTCTAATCTGTTGGTTTGGTTTGAATGTACAAAAAGGCATTCTCCTAAGTAGCGTGGGATGACAGTCATTTATCTAGTGGTACGGATATAGTATATGCGTTTAGGGTTAGAGATTCTTATTTCCTATATATTTAATATAATTACCCAAAGAGTGGGTAAGGACGGGGTCATGGGGGCTCGGTTCTCTCTGCGCACAATTTGACGGGAAGTTAAAGACAGATAGGTAATTATTTTTGATGTGTATCGTAAACATATCAATAATAATTATATAATTATGATCAAGACCTTCTGTCTCATTTATATAAACAGAAGTCATACTTTGAGCTCTATATATAATAAATACAAATTTCTATATACAAGAGATTAAAGATAATTTTACTTGGTCATGTATGCAGCGACATCTAGTCCCAAGCGAAGCAAAGCTCGTAAATGAATGATATTTTTAGATACATTTTTAGTACATACGTACTAGGCACATAATCTACTTCACTGCTATCATAAAATTTTGTTACTACTATACTAATATATTTAACATTGTGTGGACAGATTTCGATTTCCTATGAGAACGTGCACAAGGAATCTTGCTTGGAATTTAAAAGGAAGTTGCATAAGATAAGCTGCATAAACATCAGATCAGTAATGTAATAATATGTATG
This sequence comes from Pyralis farinalis, assembly GCA_947507595.1. Taxonomy (NCBI): domain Eukaryota; kingdom Metazoa; phylum Arthropoda; class Insecta; order Lepidoptera; family Pyralidae; genus Pyralis; species Pyralis farinalis. The sequence goes on from OX382274.1 coordinate 23,581,527, forward strand.
CCATAATACCTTCATGCTACCAACCAAAATATTATGTTCTATTCAAAATTATATAAATTTCATGCTAGATGCTTATTCCATTCTTTGTTTTTTGTATAATTCTTTCAGTCCTTGCTCTTACTAAACTCTACTGTCGGCCTCTTCTGTGTCCAAATAAGTTATTCTAATAGTTTCTACTAAATATCCTCAACTAATTTTATTCTATCAACACTTCGTAGTTATAGCTTTCTTCATCTCTCCATTATTCGCTTGTCTCTCGTTTTTTCTTAGCTTTTACATCCTATTACTAATCAAATCATAAGCTGAGATATTACAGTTCTAAGTGATATTACACGTCGCTCTACATCTCTATTTACTGATGACTTATCTTGACCTTTTGTGATAAAATCCAAGTGACCTATGGCTCCAAGGCAGCTATAGTTTTTATACCAGGGATTGTGATTTGCTGTAGCTACCGCGGTCCATTCTAGCCAGACAAGAAACACAATAGTAGGTGTATAGGGTGATTTTGATGACATTGTTGCGTGATTACGTGTACAGTTTTTGCTTTATTAGATACCTTTTACACAAGGAAATAGTTTTGCAATATTATGCTTGAATTGTTCAAATAATGTATTCAATTTTGATAGTAGTTCTAACTAATCTGCAGTAAAATTGCTACAAACAAAACGCTTTCATGTGTTTCCATGAAATGAAAATAGCTGAGTTTGACGCATGAATATTTAATATACTAGACGAGTAGGTAAACAGATATTATACTTTTAACATTATTATTGGTAATATATATTTTTATATTCCTGGAAATGGAAAAACATACTGAAACTTGCCTGCGAAGTTTGTTATTTGCCAATTACACACGTATTACAATTAGTACCTGTTTTTATGACTTTTGTCTAAAATTGTATATTTTCAGAAAATATGCCTATATATTTATAGAGACGAAATATATTTTTGAAGTGAAAACTTCTTTAGCGGCGTTGTGCACTTTTTGGGATGAGAAAAAAATGTTAAACTCGCGTCAGGACACGTGACCCTGATCGAAAATTTGTAAGATTTTGGTGAGAATTAGAACTTATGTTCGCTGCAGCGCTAAAACATTAGTTACCTCTAATTAAATAATTAATACATGAAGCGCTAGATCGTTCATAGGGCATTATTTTGTCGCGACCAAAACGTTGTAAGCGCCATGAAATTCTTGGCGCTTACGCGTTTCGTTCAACGTAGTATATCAACATCGCTGTTTGGTTTAAGCGGCGCAGGACGCTTGCGCGAATGTGCGTGTGTGTTTGTTAGACATGGGTAACTCAGCAAAAATTCGTGCGAAATTATTCCCTAACCATTCCTAAATATCCAAAAATGCACAACGTTAATGTTCAAGTTTTTTTTTTATATGTGTAGGGGCTCCACTCGGCGTTTTTTATATTTTGTTTTGTGCAAAATTATGTTTGTCTTGAACAGACGCCCGTGCAGATAAACCTGACAGCAAAATCTTCTAAATACAAAATATATACGTATATAAAAATTGCTCGTTTAAATTAATAGATTAAAAATTGTCAAACAAAAATGTTGCGATACCACCCGACAAAATTACTTTAAATTATTTTACATAGTATATCCAAATTTCTTTAGTTAATAAATTAGATTCATCTGTTTAATGATACTCGTAAATATTAGGGGTTAAAGTATGAAAAAGCCGATTTGTACTGAAAAATTAGAACTCGTTTTTTTCTCAGATGTAGCATATTTATTTAATTAAAATATTTACCCTCATTATCTATATATTGCTGCCATCTAATCGGAAGTTTATTTATGCCTTTGCGATAGAACTCTGGGGATCTAGATTCGACAAACTGTGTGAAAGCATTTTGTACTGCCTCCTGGGAAGAAAATTTTTTACCACGTAGAAAATTGTCCAAATCATAAAAAAAATGGTAGTCAGTTGGAGCAAGGTCTGGCGAGTACCGAGAATGATGTATGGTTTCTAACAGCAGCTTCTGTAGAGTTGCAATGGTTTCTCGTGCAGTGTGAGCATTACCATGGAGCAATAATGGTGAAGATCGATTCAGGAGTCAGAGCCGTTTCACTGCCAGTTTCGCCATCATTGTTCAAAGTTCGGCATAGTACACATCTGCAGTTTATATTATTTATTAGTATTTGCATGCTAAAGTTTGGCCCACAAAAAGTCAAAGGTTGCCCATACCTGGTCTAAAATGTAAAAATCTCTTGACGCCCTTTTTGAATCTCATGTTGTAGTCGCTAGGTCAAACCGCGGCAGAAACTTTATTTGCCAACCTTACATTTCTCGAAATAAAACCCTCTCGGAACCGCATATGCGACATAATATGCGACTATTGTGGTTCCAGAAATTATGTCACTTCGCAGCTAAATAACAATTCCCTGAAGGATTATTCCTGCAAGTGAGTGTGTTTACCGGTAAGCTCCTAAACAGCAGGAATGATAACGAAGTAAGTAGGCCATTTTGCCTTACGTTGCATAAAAAAAAAGAAAAAGTTACTTGTATTAAAATTAGTATTTTGCGGCACTAACACATTAATTTATGTACAGTTTGACTAAAGATTTAATTTAGTAAATTTTAATAGAGACTTTAATATAATGTTCAAACATACGAAAGTAGTACTTACATTGACTGTTAAATCTATTGACAAATCGTGTTAGTTAGTGTACATTGCTTTTGATATTGAATAAATATATTTATTTAAAGTTTATATTTTAACTACATTAGACATATGCGCTGTAATATATGGCAATAATCTAAAATATAATTAATTAATGGCCTTAATTATATTAAATATTTTATATTTAAGCATGAAAGCAAGGTGAACGCCGTAGAAATGAGAGCGCTGAGGAGTAGATTCGTTTAGAAAAAATGAATGACAAAAGAGTTGCGAAAGAAATGTATCAGGCAAGAGTGAATGGTGATGTCGGGAGGGGCCGCCCTAGACGCACACATATAGATCAAATTGGTGATGTGTTGAAAAAGGGCCGAATCAAAAGTACCCAAAACCGAAGAGCATGCATGAAGAGATCTCATTAATGCTAATTCGTTTGTTAATTAACGAGATGTCTTCAAAATTCCACCAAGCGCCTACAATCAACAGTATCAACAAGAAGCGAGAGAGGTATGTTTGGATCGGTGCACCTGGCGTTCTATAGTCTCTGCTACTCCAGTGGGACACAGGCGTGATGATATGTATGTATGTAATGAAATATTTTTATGAAAATATACTAACACGTCCGAGACTTTTTTCCTTACATCTTAATTGGTCATTTTCTACAAAGTGTTAATGAGCCCCCTTCTTTTTCTGTCGCAACGGTCCCAACGCTAACTTATGGAAGCGGGAGCTGGGTATGGCAGAGAGAGCATGAAAGTAGGATAAACGCTGTCGAAATGCGAGCGCTGCGCAATATTTGTGGCATAAGGCTTGTGGCTGTATTCGCAATAATGATGTTAGAAACAGAGTTGGTCTAAAAGAGAGCGTCGGTGTTAAAATAAGGAAAGGCATACTCCGTTGGTTCGGTCATGTAGAAAGAATGCACGATTAAAGAATGACGAAGCAGATATACAATGCAAAAGTGGAAGGATGTAGGAGCCGAGGAAGGCCAAGACTTACCTACCATGATCAAATTGGTTGTGTTCTATCAGAAGGTGATGTCAGGAGCCCTAGAAACCGACGAGCGTGCATGGAATGAATGTTAAAGAAGCGAGTGAGATATGTAAGGATCAAGTCACGTGGCGCTCCGACCCCTCTGCCAACCCCGCAAGGGATTTGGCGTGAAGTTATAATAATAATAAAAATCAAACGGTACATATGTTAGAATATTTCACGTAATTTTACTGACAATTTCATCGCAATTTAACTTTCGCCAGTGGCAGTTGAAAACGTGTCTGACTCTTGCATAATGTTAAATTCTTGTGTAATTGTGTGAGCATGTTAGCGGTAAGACAAAGTTTTCTCCTTTCCTACTAGTTGCAGAACACGAACTTCGGCATAAAACTACGAAGTTTCGATTAAAAGAACTGGGCGTAATAACCGCGAGGCCTGAACTTGCTTCTTAAGTAAAATCTTACTTTTTGATTAACGATGAGTTTATTTACAAAAAAATAAGTTTTCTTTCAAAGGTTCTTTTTTGTTGTAACAAAACTTTTTTCGGGTAGCATATAAGCATTACGGTCCACCTGATGTAAAGGAGTAAACATAGCCCATGAACGAGTATACATTAAGTATCTATCACTCGCGCAATGCCACCTTTGTTGCTAACGCAGCAACTCCTTAGAGTAGTAGAAATAAAACAACTCTCTAGAGAGTTGTTATTTGGCTGCGGTTTTCTGTGAGGTGGAAGTACTTTCTGTTTTGCTGCGCCATAAGTCTTTTAAAAACATTCATACACATTAGTCCTGTGTGGGAATCGAACCCACGAGCATCGGTGACAAAGTCGCGTTATTAACCGCTGCTCTACCGAGCTGTTCACCTAACTAACTTTTTTATTCCACTTATATAATGATAGTAAACACATTCTGTAGTCTATGGACACTTACATCACCAGAGGCATTCGTATATTGCCGAGTCCGTAAAAATCTCTTTACGCCTTATAGTAATATATAAATAGTATACTGAACTAGCCTTTACCTAATAGTCGTTTTGTAAAATATATGCCCAGAAAATGCTGTAAGAAAATTACTAGCTGCTGTAAAAATATTACTTGTAACTTTATCTACGATAAGTTTTCGCACGATATGGTTTCAGAGTCAAAGTCTAACTAAACTTTGCGTTCAAATGTATTACAGAGACTTACAATTTAAGTGATCAGTAACCTGTACTGGTTTTTACTTATTGCACGTAACTCGTATATTTTCAAATTCAAATTGTATTCCATTACTCAGTAAAAACAGAAACCTTTTGCTCACTGTAATTTGTGAATCAAACTTCCGATCAGTAATTCTAAAATATATCCTTCCCCTGCAATAACGAGGTGAACGTAAAGCCATGTTCCTCGCTTGTGTACGATCGAATTAATTGTTATCATAAAGGTTTCCTACTGGTCAAATATTTCCTATGACATCAGTTAAAGTTCCACCTCACAGAAAACTGCAGCCAAATAACAACTCTCTAGAGAGTTGTTATTTGGCTGCGGTTTTCTGTGAGGTGGAAGTACTTTCTGTTTTGCTGCACCGTAAGTCTTTTAAAAACATTCATACACACAAATGTTAGTCCTGTGTTGGAATCGAACCCACGATTGCATCGGTGACAAAGTCGCGTTATTAACCGCTGCTCCATCGAGCTAGTCATCTAACTTTTTTATTCCACTTATACAAGGATAGTAAACACATTCTGTAGTCTATGGACACTTACATCACCAGAGGCATTCGTGTATGGCCGAGTCCGTAAAAATCTCTTTACGCGTTATAGTAATATATAAATAGTATACTGAACTAGCCTTTACCTAATAGTCGTTTTGTAAATTATATGCCTAGAAAATGCTGTAAGAAAATTACTAGTCCAAAAAGATTAATGTACAACAATGCAATTACAATACATTCAAACTCTAAATCTTATGCAAAATAAGGGCAAATTTTCTTCGAGACTTTTGTACCATTCCCTTTTCAGCCCATAATAAATTTATCACCGTCTAGCAAGCTATAAAAAAGATAAACGTACAACCGACCTGTTTTTGTTGGGTTTCTCTAGCGCATCAATGTTTTGCTCGCATACAATAAATTGACTTTTTGTACAAGCCAATTAAAATAACTTTAACCTCATGTGAGTAGGTAATATACCTATATATGACATACGATGTAATAATACCTTCCCATTAGGCCTTATGGTTTTGCAGTTTTATATAGAAACAGTCTCAAATATTTCTTTTAGTGTAAATTAAATCTAATTTGTGGAAGCATTAGCTTTTACCACCGGTGCCTTTTTCTCTTTGGCGAAATTGTTACAAGATTTCTTATTAACTAATACAAATTTACGTAAAATCTCGTAAAATATATTGTCCTTCTGCGAGACTTGTGTACATGAAAATGTGTTTAAAGCTGGTTCCTTTGTGTTAACGACATTGATTAATTATATACCATATAATACGAGTATATAATAAGAACGTAATAAACTAATTATTACATTGTTATTATTCATTGTATGACATAGACATTTTTAAAGAAATATAATCATCATCCTTGGCAACTTAAAAAGATTGTCATAAAAGCATTATAAGAAAATTAAATTCCACAAAGTTTTCACCAAAGTTTTTGCCTCCGCAAACTTTCAAAAAAGCTGATCCGTTCTCGTACAAGATGAAATTGACACTAATGGGTATTATTTCGGGGTATGAGTGGGTAGAGACGGGGAGTGGGGTGTTTATGGGAGAGGTCTAAGGGTTGATTGATGAGCGATTTGCGAAGGCTATAATTAATGCTCCATGACCGCTTCGTCTGCTGACAATTAGCTGAGTTATGGTAGCTGTCAGTGTATGTTGTATTGAGCACATATAACCCTGTGATTTGACTAAGCGTCTAAGTTACAAGTTTAGTGATATTAAGTAAGCTAACGTACTTAAAATATTAAAACTAATCAAGACATAAAATAAATTTTGGCATTAAGTATCTTCCAATTTTAGTAGTTAATAAAATTTTAAAATATACAGACTTCATTGAAATCGGTGCTAGTAAATAATCAAATAACGATGTGAATAGGTGTGTAAGTCATGAATTCGGTTTTTTCTATTCTCGTTAGAGAATAACAAATTTATTAAAAACGATTTCGAACAAAAACATAAAGTTTTTTTAAATATACTAATATAACTTTGTTCTTGAAATTAAACTATTTTTAACGGAAGTATCGCGTGTTTTATTTATTTTGTTGAAACCTGACGATTCGAACGCTTTGCAGCGTCCGTGGTCGCAGGAAAGACTAAGGTGGTATTTGTCTTACATTAGTTATTCAATTATTACATCTACCGACATGGATGGATTAATTATATATGTTCCGATTCACACAAAAATCGCTGCAAAGCGTTCGAAACGTCTGGTTTCAACAAAATAAATAAAACACGCGATACTTCCGTTAAAAATAGTTTAATTTCAATGTGTAACAATCGCGAAAACCTAAGACAATACTATAACTTTGTTCTGTTTTGAAATCACCTAAAATTTACAAAGAAAAGATATGAATACACCATAAGAACACAGTTGTACTATCATACCGACATAATTGCCTGAAATGGTAAATGGAAACAAGTCGACACAGAATCGAATATTTTCATTGACATTACAATAGTAGAACTTTAACTGATGTCATAGGAAATATTTGACCAGTAGGAAACCTTTATGCTAACAATTAATTTGATCGTACACGAGCGAGGAACATGGCTTTACGTTCACCTCGTTATTGCAGGGGAAGGATATTTTTTAGAATTACTGATCGGAAGTTTGATTCACAAATTACAGTGAGCAAAAGGTTTCTGTTTTTACTGAGTATTAGTATACAATTTGAATTTAAAAATATACGAGTTACGTGCAATAAGTAAAAACCAATACAGGTTACTGACCACTTAAATTGTAAGTCTCTGTAATACATTTGAACGCAAAGTTTAGTTAGACTTTGACTCTGAAACCATATCGTGCGAAAACTTATCGTAGATAAAGTTACAAGTAATATTTTGGAAAAATGAATATGTATCAAATACTATCCGTTTTTTCGCAGGAATTATTATAGTTCTAACCATAATTATGTTTTTTATGAAAATTGGCAACTTGATCACACGCAGGAACACAACAACCCTCTAGGAGTTGTTATTTGGCTGCTGTTTTCTGTGAGGTGGAGGTACTTCCCCAGACGGGCTGCTTCGATGCGCCCTACTTCTCTTAATACATCCAGACCAAGACAAACAGATGTGTTCATGCACATAAATGTTTGCCATGTGTGGGAATCGAACCCACGAGCGTTGGTGTCAAATTCGCGTCTTTCACGATTGAGCCACCGAGCTCGTTTTAATATGGTGTCATGAAGTTGGTATGATGATGGCAGCCAGAAGCGGTTTAGGGATTCCTCAATGGTTACGTAAATCTATCTATTATAGGTCTGTGGCAATGAAACTTTTTTTTTATAATTTTACGCTTAATTTTATGATTATAATTATGCTGTGAATGTATGTTTTGGTTTTTCTTATTGGGTATATTTTCTTATAGTACTGGTTTGTTATAATTCCGATATTACAAACGTTTCCTTTTCCTTCCTCCGCTGGGAATTCCCTCGCATAACTCACAACATCGCACTGATATAAAGGCCGTTATATTTTGGCGAAACTTGGCTGTTGTGTAGATTTCTTGAACGAACTAGGGTTAATCTGGGAAAAGTAGGGATTTTATATCCAAAAGTAAAACTCAATCAATTTTATGTTTACAATAATTTTGTGGAAATATAACAACGAACTGAACTAGAAAATGGATACTACTAAGCTACTACATTCAATATTCTAATAAACATTCCCTGCGTTGTATATCTATATATATAAAACAAAGTCGGGTTAGTTACACTATTTATAACTCGAGAACGACTGGACCGATTTTTATGATCTTTATGTTGTTGGATTTATCTCCACCCCGAATGGCATAATAAAAATATGGAAAAATTTAGGAAAAAAATAAATATGAAGAAAAATAATTTCATATGAAACGCCATCTTATGATCTCTTGATCATAAATAAGATGGCGTTTCATATGAAATGATTTGAAACTCAATAACGAATTTACAAATTTCAATGAATATTTTGTTCGTGTTGGCGTCCAGCGTCAACATTTTTTTAAAGTATAAGCATATTAGCAGCGTTTAAATATGAACAAAATCTAACACAATTTTGTGTATCTAGGAGACAGGAACCAAAGGAGGAGGGAAATCAAGCATTACCAGTTTCTTTTCAATTTGCTAACGCGATTTATTTAAACAAACGTTGCATCTGATATACCACGTTACTCCACATGGAACGCTCATCCCAGATATTTAAATTTTGGGAGCAAGGCAATATGTTTCCTAATCATCCGGACGTGCGTCCTGCTGTTGTTTTTGAACATTTTTTTTACACAGTTACACAGTTTATTCAAAGAGTGATCAATGTTTCTACTTTTGTTGTTGGGGTTGTTGCTGGTGAATGGTCGGCCGACGGCGACATCATTTGAATTACTTCGAACTGTCAATGGCATAGTGTGCCTAATGTGTCATGGTTCAGGTCAACAGCTCAATTTGTTTGAAAACGATTGTCATTGGGACATGACAATCTCTGAAGCAGTTGTTATATTTCCAAGTGCTTCCCACGGAAACCACATGGAACAAAAACGTATGTGTATGTCAAAAGACATTTTACATTGAATTCGTGTCGGTTCCGGCAATCCCCACCTGGAAGCGAATGAAGAGATGCATATTCTATTCAGGCTTTACTTTTAATTGAAAAAATGTAGTACATCATGTGCGGTAGTTTGTTTGTGCGAAGTTAAGAATGCTACTGCCAACTGGAACGAAGGACGTGGAATAAAGGATGCTTTTTTAGTTGAGAAACGGAATGTAAACGTGAATATGTTGGAGATGCATTGAATCAATCAATTGGAGCGGATCAATATAACACTGTTGAACCCTCAACAGAAGCAAGTGTGCGATTAATGATCTGCACAATGACTCGAGATGTTTTGGAGGCGCAATGATTCTACTGCCTGGCGATTTCCGCCAAATACTACTAGCCATTTCAAGATCGACCGCTGCCGGTGAAATAAACGTTTTCTTCAAATCATCGACTCTGTGGCGCTATGAGACGAGACTTCAGCTGACAGCAAATATGCCAGTTGCTAAACGATCCATCTGCCGCAGATTTCTCCAAGTAATTACCGACTATCGGTAATGGTCGTATTCCTGTCGAGGAATCTAATGGATTGATTTAGTTTCCGCTGAATTTTGCAATTTATTCTCAAGCATCTTTGATAACCACAAAAATCACAATTGGTTGAGTGAATGAGTAATTCTTGCGGCGAAGAACAAAAATGTTGAACACTTAAACGTCACAATTCATACTCGTAATTAAGTCGTTGGTCTACTGCATTCCTTCAAATCTACCGACTATATAACAAACCAAGACGAAGCAACCACCTATTAAACTAAATGTTTAAACTAATTGAATCAGCCTAACTTGCCCACGCACAATTTACAACTGAAAGTTAGCTCGACTGTCAATTCAACGAAGGGAATCGACCCGAATAAAACCCATCCAGCAAATAGCTTAATATAAAGTAGTACAACAATGGTGAGCGAATCATTTCATTCGCTTCTATAAAGCAAATGCATGGTTGCCATGTGAATTACATTAGTTTAATTACAATTTAAATACTTCTCATTTATATTTTTTAACACTTATTATACTTAATTTATGTAGACTTAATTTTGTCTTAATAAAAAATTGATTGTTTTAACTTGTCTTAATTCAGCTAATACGAATAAGTTAACACAACATTTATTGAATCTGAGGCTGAAATCTAGTATTCTAAACTAAGCAACGAATTTTGATTTCACGTCAAAATCCGCATTTAGGATAGTAAACATTATTTTACTATAATACTAAATTTAATAGTGAGTGAGACCTTATATAGGAAAGGTTTGAGTTTCCCTCTATGTTGTGGAGGTCTAACGGCAGTCGCTCCATGCCAAAATTAGTATCTGCGCCAAATCTTTAGGCTTAGTGGAGCCCGTCGAGCCTAATGGATTAGGAAATGGGATAACATTAGGAAGATTATAATTAATTTTGCGATTCATCATTTAAAAGCTTTCTTTCTATAAGATAAAACACAATTTTGAAATAATGTGTAAATAGATATTAATATTCAAAAAGGTTTGTATATGGTAAACGACCAATCATTGGGAACATAACATTCGAAATAAGCTAAGTAAACCGCGTTAATATGTATACTAACTTATATACAAATAACAACTTTCTGGAGTGTTTCTGCACTTGAGCGTAGACATTAGTAAGCTCCTAAGGAGTTGCTGTGTTAACAGCAGAGGTGGCAGAAACATGAGTGATACTTAATGTACTACAAGTGTTCATAGGCTATGGTTGCCGCTTTCCATCAGGTCTACTAATACCTTCGACTTCAAAATTTGTTTTCTTCCGTACAGTTTATCAGTTTCGTTATAACTTTCGAGTTTTTAACCCTAAGAAATATGTCTTAAATATTTCACTGACGATCAACTGAGCTATTAGAGATAATGATCCCATACAGATACGTTTCACTTCATTTTGTGTTTAAAAATAATAATAGATGACAAAAATGTTTCTATAAATGAGGTCGACATGGAACTGTGGCAGCCCGTAAATGATTCGTGACTGCACCTCATTAGTGGTAAAAACCGGATTCAAACAGTTACGCCACACTGCCTCCCTTAGATTCCGCTAGAAACCTTTCTTCCAACTAGGCTCCAGGCGATAACGAGAAAACTGAGTGACATTTCAATTATTGCGGTCTTATCGCTACAGCTTACATTTCAAAATTCATTGCACTGTAAATGACAGTTTTGTTATAACGCACTGGGGAATGAATACTGTAACATAATGAGTCGTGATTGCTGAAAGCGTGCCACTAAGAGATTGAATGTTTACACTATAAAGTCATATAATAATATGTAATACTAGTGGCCTGACCTAATAAGTGGTTTATTCGTCGACCTACTTGTATTAAAACTTGATAAATTACTTTCAGAACAAATGTACATTTATAATTTAAGCATTTGGAGCGCTCTCTCCAAAATTGTGTTTATAATGTTTGATACAGCTTGATAGTAATTGTGATGCACTTAAATGTGAAACGTTTTAGACTCAGTTCTAGCGATAATTATACACATAATAATAGGTTTATATCTCTTAGCATTCAAGTTAAAATAAATTGATACCTTTATTATATTTTAGTTGCAACTTCGAAATACACCTAAAATATGCACAAAAATCGGGCCTTTCTCTTTTTAAATATACAACCGCTTGCGGCCTTTCACATTGCTTTTCCACGCGAAAATGGATCGAGAGCACTTAGAATAAAATAGGAAGAAACTCTGACCTAAATGCAGGAGGCAGGTATTACTACTTCAATATTCGGTAACTAAGCTAAAAACAGTTATGCTTTCTTTACTATGTCTTGAATATTGTATTAATTGTTTTAGATTTATAATTAAAAACTTTCACGGTTGATAACAATGTCGGGAATAGCCATATATTTCGTTTTGTGTAACTATTCTAGAATGCTTAGTCAAGATATTGGAGACGTAGGATCGGATATTGCAATAGATATTGGGTAATAAATGTGTCACAACTGAAAAATAATAATTATAATACGGTCGTTTTCTTATTACATGTTACTCTTAATGTATCTCATTCCCAATACCGCCGTTCTGCTAATAGTTTTTTTTATAATATATATACCTATAACATCAAAAATAACTCGACCTATTTGACTATATATGTACCAGTATATATATTTTCGTACGTTTAACTAATTACCGGGAAACCGGGAACGTTAAAAAAGAAAAATCAACGCGGAGGAAGTCGCGGATCATCAGCTAGTGTGTAATATTTTATTTTTCTACTCTACACGTAATATTAGCTACGAGTATCATCTTTTAGACAATTCGTTTATAATAATACGAGCGTGCATGAAAAGAGCTATGAATGTTAAAGAAGCCTTTGTGGTGTATAAAGACCGAGTTATGTGGCGCTTAGTATCTCTGCCTACTTCAAGGAATTTGGCGTGAAGATATATGTAAATAGATAGATTTATAACAAAGATTTCATAAAACTTGAATTAACATTAATTGAAAATGTAATACTGGATAACACGTACATCGGGAGTAAATATTTAGTAAGCTTAAAAATGTATAAATTGAACATGCGAGTAAAAGTCAAATGACAACTCTACAAATTTTCTCTAGCAATTGCTGTGAAAGGGAAAATTCGAGTATAAAAAGGTCGTACAGACATAATATATTTGCGAATATTGTTTGTTCCTCTTTGACGTCAATGGGAGTATGTATCTATTGTTAACTGTGTGACATTGATACTTTGCACGGAGATAGTTGGAGCTCCGGCTGATATTAACTAGAGTGCAAATATCACATGACAAGAGCTATGATTGTTAAATAAGCGAGTGAAGTGTGTAAGGACTGCGTTTTAAGACGCTCGGTTCTCTCTCCCTACCCCGCAAGGTACCTGTTGTGAATGGGGGGAGGACCTGGCGCAGCCGCGGTACGGAGTCCGCGTTGCGGATGCGCTGCGCCCGGTCCTGGAGGCGTGGATGCGCCGAAGGCGCAAACCCCTCACCTTCCGCATGGTGCAGGTGCTCACCGGACATGGGTGCTTCGGTGAGTACCTGCACCGGGTCGCGAGGCGGGAGGAACAGCCAGGCTGCCACGATTGTGGCGCGGCCGAGGACACTGCCCAGCACACTCTGGAGCAGTGCCCCAGGTGGTCTCGGCAGCGCCACGATCTGGTGTCCGCGCTAGGAAGCGCGGACCTCTCGCTCCCGAGCGTGGTCCGCTCCATGCTCGGGAGTGACAGTGCCTGGCAGGCGATGGCCTCCTTCTGTGAGACTGTCATGTCCCAGAAGGAGGCCGCGGAGCGGGACAGGGAGGATGATCCCTTGGCTGTCCCGCTCCGGAGACGGCGGACGGGAGTGCGGCGTAGGCGCTACGCGCACCTACTGCCGCCTCCCTAATCTGTGGGACTAGGGGTCAGGATGGGAACCTGGCCCCATAATGGTCCCGCCGCCGGAGGGGCTGTCCCAATTTGCCGGGATGGCCCCTAGAGAGGAGAAGTCCGGCCCCTTTGGAGGGGCTGGCCAGTCGCAGTGGTGCCCTGTTGCTGACAGATCCGGGGCACCACACCAACGCGGCCGATGGCATTTCGCGGGGTCGTTTAGTGGGTATACCGTCGGACAGCCGACGGGGAGTCCCACACTACCACCGGAGGCCACCCAGGCACCGGTGGTGTGCGTAACGCATTTTTCCCCGCGTCACAAAAAAAAAAAAAAAAAAAAGGTACCTGTTGTGAAGATATATGCATACATACCAATATCACAGCACCGACGGCAACTATCTGCCAGTTGTCTTAATTAACCGACAACAGAAGGAGGAAGGTTCTCAATTCGGCTGTTTTATACGTATGTAACGCGGTATCTTTGCCAACGGGCACTGACTTTGATGATTTTTTTTTATATACAAGTCATAACTATCGATATTGATTCCATATATGTATTTCCGTGACGTAGCGGATACTGTGTTTCAGAAACTTGAAAAACCAAAGTCACCTGTGTGTATTAAGCCTTCAGAACTCGTTATATACCTTTTCCCATATTCGCGGTCATATATGACCACACGGGTTTCGAAGGGTTAACCGACTTTTCATCTGATATCTTTATCAATTGTGATTCGATTTTCATGATTCTTTTTGGTGAAGATTTGATGTAGATACAAGGACGATATAATGACGAACTGTAAAAACTTATGAAATAAAACTTACTTAATAAAAAAGTGAAACCAAGTTCATTGAAGTCGACGCCTATTTGCATAGCGATTTTAATGAAATCGGTTCCATATTTTTATTAATATGCAATTGAAAAATATTATAAAAATAAAACGTAGCTTTTACCTATTACCATTATTTTCTTGCGTGCTTAATCTACCTTTTTATCAAACAAGGGTAAGTTTTTTAGCGGTGCCTATGAATTTTATTAGTTGTAAAGGCAAGCGGTGTTTGCGTGATTCCCAACACGTAATATAAGTTAGTGTATACAATAAACGATAAAAACTTGGCTCAACGGTCGCGAGAAAGAACTTAGTGGCTTCGGAAATTGTCCCTAGCGCACTGTATTGTGGCTTGTCTAAACTTTGTTAATACAGTACCGGATGGGAGTGAAGGCGCGTTCAATTGAACGTTTCCAGGTGGAAATTTTCTTAATATTGTGAATAAAGTGATTCTATTGGTGTCATAATGGAAATAAAATTGCTTGCCCGTCATCACTATGATTTCTATACAGTTGGGATAAAACTTATCGTCTAAATACTATTTTTTTTATACTACGTCGCGAGGCATACAAGCATACGGCCCACCTGATGTAAAGCGGGTACCGTAGCCTACTAACGCTTGTAATATACTCGTATTAAATATCACTCGCGCGATGCCTCCTCTGCTGCTTACACATCAACTCCTTGGGAGCTTACTGGTGACCTCACTCACACGCAGGAACACACGCAACAACCCTGGGGAGTTTTTTTTTAATATTAATAAATTATTTATTTTCTCTCATTACATGTCTTTTAAATCATGAGACAGCCCCAGGAAGTAAAATATATACTTAAGCTCCTTAGGGGTTGCTGTCTCTGCAGCAGAGATGGCATCACGCGAGTAATACTTAATGTATTGCAAGCGCTCATAGGCTACGGTAACCGCTTTACATAAGGTGGACCGTATGCTTGTACGCCTCCCGACATATAAAAAAATATAAGTCGTTACGATCATTCTAATTGCTTAGTACTTTTGAAATTTTAAAATATACCATAAAAACATTTATTTAAGTTAAACATGTCGAGTTGTTATGGAACGTCGAAATTGAAATATAATGTAGATATTTAGTTATCTGTAATATTATTTCAACTTTTTATTAACCCTGCGATAAATAGGCTGGCGATATTCAGTGCTCATTTCTGATTACGGGGTCAAAGCGTCTACAGTTTGTCA
Organism: Pyralis farinalis; assembly: GCA_947507595.1. NCBI lineage: Eukaryota > Metazoa > Arthropoda > Insecta > Lepidoptera > Pyralidae > Pyralis > Pyralis farinalis. The sequence continues at coordinate 23,597,304 of OX382274.1, forward strand.
CAACTCATTTAATATGAGACTTATTCCCGGGTACGAAAGAACATTTTCTATGCAATTTTAAATTATATCTTGCTGTTCTGCAGTTGTACCACTGAAATTTGTCATATAAAAGTTCTTGTACAGTTACCTACATAGCGAATAGGAGCTATTTTTAGTTTAATTCTATTTCATTTCTGCACAGCATAATGCATTTGAATTAACTCAATGTTTTCTTTTACGAGGTAATTACATACCTCGCACTTTTAACGTTTGAAACTATGCAAACACTCGAAGGTATTCTTACATATGGCCACGCAAATTATTAGTACACATCCACCTCTAATAATTAATAGTTAATTTCTGAACAATCAGTTTTAGATCACTGGTTATAGTCAAAAAGATGAGTCATATTATCATTAATGACTCATCTTTTTGACTATAACCAGTGAACAATAGTAATTAACGACCCTTATCTTAATATATAAAACACCAAAAAATGTTTGTACCTATGTCCGTTATAGACTTTTTTTTAAATATAAATAAATGGGAAGCGGTTTCAGGCATGATAATATAAATGAGCTTTATTATCAAGTCGTACTCTAATCATTACAAGAGTATTGACTATCATATCACTTGAAGGACTTATCTAGGCGGTAAGTAATTATGTAGTTAAATTATTGAGCAGATCCTAATGATCTCAGGAAGCACGTAACCATTTAAAAGTGATCACTTTTTAGCAAGGTTAATTAGAAATCGTTTTGTAAATAATACCAAAAGACTATAGAAAACACTTTGATCAACTTTTTTTTAAGGTTCTAACACAATAAATTGGTTTAGAGACGACTAATAACGAAAAACTGGTCTATGAAACACATTTGATCTAATCAACTTCCTATGTGACTACTAAAACCCCTTCCAGTACGCTAATTTTAGGATCTCCACAAAATGTGTCACCTCTACGGAAGATTTCAAGCCACAACGGAAACTTTCACAGCGCGACAGAATAATTCACGCGCTACGAAAGATTTTACATAGAACAGAATATTTCACGCGCTACAAAAGATTTTATATATCTACTGAAAATTTCACGTCGCTACGGAAGACTCTCTACAATAAAACTCGTAGTACGACCTACCTACGTCTCCTTACTAGTTCTGTCACACGGGCAATCAACCAAATTCTTCACTCACCTTTCGGGAGATTGCATAAATCTAATTGCTAAATATGATCCCACGAATTCTACAAGCATCTGGCAGCTGCGTGCCGAACTTGTACACATATATCACATACGTACCAAAAATATTTAGTCAAGCAGTACCTATACTTCACCATTTAATTTATGAAATTGTAATGAACGGAATTCAATACAGTGTCTGTTTTAGACAAAGGTTGCGCCGCGGACCACAGCAAAGAACCGACCAATTGAAATTAAGCCCTTTGGGCATTATTCATTAGGTGAAAATTGCTTTGTCAAACCAGCTGGAACTAACACAAGGAGCATCCACGTGAAACAAGCCTGTCTTCTTGAATATATTAATGGTTTTCGTGAATCGGACCGTTGTGTAACGCCTATGAATATATGATGACATCGCGTGGGGTGTTCTTCACATTTGATTTGTCATTTATAAATACGTGTACATAAAGGTAAACAATATTTTTTTTTAAATCATTGACTTCTCATACAAGTCTATATATGTCGACGTAGGTATTTTGCTTCAACTACGGCGTGTCTTTCTCTACATACATATGAACATATAATAACATCGCAGCGGGGTTAGGTTTGCACGTTGCACATTTTTTTACGGTATGTATGTATGTATGTATATCTTCACGCCAAGTCCCTTGCGGGGTAGGCAGAGAGAACCGAGCGCCATAAGACGCGGTCCTTGCATACTTCACTCGCTTCTGTGACATTCATAGCTCTTTTCATGCACGCTCGCCGGTTCCTGGGGCTTCTGACATCACCTTCTGATAAAACACGACCAATTTGGTCATGGTAGGTTAGTCTCGGCCTTCCTCGGCTCCTACATCCTTCCACTTTTGCATTGTATATCTGTTTCGTCATTCTTTCGTCCCGCATTCTTTCTACATGTCCGAATTTTTTATTATAATTTTTTACGGTATACATAGTAAAAGATATTTGCAATTATGAGGACAGTTATGTTTTAATATTATTACTAACTTCTTTCGAAATATAATCTTCTACGTCGTTGCGAGTTGTCGAAATATAATATATTTAAAAAGACTAAATAAGACGACGATAAAGACTAAATGGCGCTATTGTCATCATCGCTTACCCCAACAAGACAGAAGTTAAGCTTTGTGTGAATCTTGACTACATATGTTTAGACAAACATCATTTGGAGAGAGATTAGAGAGGGTTTTCTACCCAGAGGTAGAATTACGGGAATTGGATGAAAATAGCAAAGTCGCATGGGCAATAAAGTCCCTCGAAAGCAATGGTCCCTTGCAAATCATGTAAGTTTTTATACTTTGTAATTATGGATAATGCAATAAAGTTATACAAAAAAAAGTTATCTAAGACATTTGAAACTTAATATAACACTGCGTGTTTGCTAAGATTAATGATTAGACGTAGATACCGATTTGTACATGGAGCAACTGTCGTCAAACCTCCACTGCCCGGAGAGAAAACCTTACCTTTCTTTTAGGTCACACGTTTCCTGAAATACAATTTCTTGGACGTACGGATTTTCTCACGATATTTTCCTTTACCGCCGAGTAAGTGATAATTACGTATATGAACATTAATCAAAAAACGCGAAGTTTGTGATACATGCCACGATTCAAACTGCGGATCAGTTGGTAAATAGGCCGGTTCTTTATCCACTGGGCTATCACTGCTTCTTGAACAAATATATGATTATAGTGATGGAACATAATTATTATGATACCATATCATATTGATATCGATCATTTGTGACTGATGATAACAATGATGCTGAAAGCTTCGATATGAGAGAGAGAAGCATTTCTCATATCTCCGATATCTTTCAACATCATGACAGATCGGTTAAGAAATACTGATCATCACATCATTTTATTAATGACATGAAAATTTATAGATAGTCATTTTAATTCATTAAATTTCTCAAATGAAGTCCATGTGGATAAAGTTATACCTAGACAAAGTTTTGTGAACAAATGTTCTGATTAACAACGTAATATCCTCCATTATCTAGCTAAGGTAACTAAATGGCGTGCTTTTATCTATGCGCTGTGCCAAGTGTAATTTGTTACTAAACTTGACTCTACGGTCACAAGTTGAGCTAACTTTCAATCTAACTAGCGGAAGATTAATCACTGCTTCACAAAGTTAACTTGCTAGATATGTTTACAGAAAATGCTACCTTAAAAAAATTAACACTAGAAACTCATTTGCTTGCTCATTTTTAATCTATGCACAAATATATGATACAGGAAAAAAAAATCGCAGAGAATTGGAGAAAAATATGAGCGTTTTACAAACAAAACACCTAAAATTCGGTAAAACATTTAAACCGCTTTCATTTAAGTTGACGAAACCTATTCAAAATCAAACGAACAATGGGAATAGACGTCTATTCCATTAATTATGTATAAATGATTATTTAATAACTTTTTCTTCACTAAAAATATATGGAACGATAAATGTTCGTAAAAGAATAAACTAAGCGTGAATTGTACAATAGCACATTATACTGGAATAAAATGAGTACAGCATATACCAACGAAAAATTTAATGGGTTTCTGTAGATCACCTGGATACACATATACGAGCCAGTAGTCTGTCTAATCGCTAGCCACGCACTTATTGTTTGCGATAATGCTAAGAACACAAATTGGCTTTAGAGCAAATTTTAAGACACTCAAGTCGACCAGGGTCAGCCGTGGTTTTGGTAGATGAACATTTTCTGGCAAAGGCACTGGAGACGTACAGGAATGTATCAGCCGCAGTAGATATTATACAGTAGGACGACAACAAAGACACGTCGGAAATTTTGATGTCGCCATCACTCAGAGACATGCAATACTATTCTAAGTAGTCAAATCAGTAGCAATTAGAACTAAGTGGTCATGTCCTTGCTGTGAACCCCTATTCGCAAGATTAAAAAAAGACTCTATTGCTCTAGCATAAAGGCTACGTATGCTATTCGTCCTAGTGTTATTTTTATATTCACCAATCTATGTATATAGAAAAGCAAGGTTTTTCCTTCGGGAATTGCATAGTTTAAATCGAATGAAATCATGTTTATAAATTCTTCATTTATCTTATTACTCTCGTATCTCCTCCCAGTGATTCCCATTGACCTCATTTCTTGTCTTTCTACAGTCGGCCGCTTTGTAATTCGCTATTTGTATTTTCCTTACAGACCATCGAATAAGTCGGGTATTTTATCGAAGATTCTGTGATTTCCAAATGTTTGCTCATTGTATTTGTGTAAGTAGAATACTTAATTAAATATTTTACTAACTTGAGCAAATACTCCAAGTTCGTGATCAAAAGATGTGATTATTTAAATTTGTTATTATATTGTTAGCGAAAGAAATAGATTTATTTATATTATCTTTTAAAAATACTTGAACTTACATGTTAGCAAAATATGCTGAATTTATACATAATTATACATAAGGCATATTTCTGATAATAGTTATTTCATATTTCAACATGAATGATACTTTGTAAACCATCATTTGTCAGACTTATGGCAAAGGAATACAATGGATTATATTAAACATCAGCCTCTCATATACTTACATTTGTAGGTAACATGCTAAGAGAATTAAATGCAAAACGGAAATAATGGATACAGGAAATCGTTTTGTTAATTCTGTTATTAATACATGCCACTCTCATTTGAAAGGTCTAACACGGCTTATAATATTTCGACGTCAAATATCCTAAACGTTTGTAGATCAGGCATTACATGAGAATTGTTGACACTGTAGTAAATTAGCAACTTAGATTAGTATTGGAACTTTAGATTCACAAAAAACAGGACTGGAGTCTTAAAGGATTGGCCGGGGTATGACTAGTCCTGTAAGACGACGGGTTAGATTATCACGGTAAACCTTTACGCTACTGTTTTCTAATTTGTTCGTACTGTTGAAGATTGAAATAATTAAAGCGGTATGCCGAAATTAAGTCGTGTAATAAGAGAATCTTCAACTCGTAGTATCAAATTAGATTCATTATAGTACCGCGAAAATACAATGGAAATCGTATTTACGATCCATTCGCAGGGTATTTCCGTGCACTCGTAATATGATATCTTCATAACCTGGCTACAATCCACGATAAAATAAGTCATAATTGCTGAATTCTGGTAATATTTCTTTGTAAATTGTAATTGGTTTTTCATTGGCAATGTGAAATGTGAATGTTTACGTACCCATAATGCATTTATTCTCCTTATTGTATCAATACGTATATATCTATACGCCAAATCCCTTGCGGGGTAGGCAGAGAGAACCGAGTATTTATTTATTTTTCGAATAAACGAAAAGAAATAAAAAGAATCATTAAGGAACGATAAGGTAAAGGATTTTACGGTTTTCATTTGTATAATATTAAAGCTGATAAATGATTATCTCAAACAGTTCCTTATTTCTAGGTTCACGTTTGGTGCCTTAGTATAGTTAGCTAAAGTTCAAATATCGACTGACGAAATAGTATTAGTATTGCGAGTGATGAAATTAATATTTCAACGGGCACCATTTTTAAGCAGTGTACGACAACAGATTCTATAATAAAATATTGAGTGCAATAAGAGTTTCTAAAGCAGATTTTCCTCGTGGAGGGAGGAATTCAATTAATATATGTCATATAAATATAGGCGAAAATAATTTGCCCGTCGCATTAGTTCACGGATTTTATTATTTTTGATACATATCGCTCAAATTTATGCTTTCTGTTTCAAATTCATCTATATATCTTCACGCCAAGTCCCTTGCAGAGCGCTACATGACTCGGTCCTTACATACTCGTACCTCACCCAGTTCTTTTCATGCTCGCTCGACAATTCCTAGGACTCCTGACTCCACATTCTGATAAATCACTACCACTCTGGATATGATAGGTATATGCATTAGCTAGTTAATAAATTCAGGCGTTATTTTGCGAAAGTCAAATATACATGCAATTTGATCTAACCTGCTTTGTGTGCTTCCGCCACCAAGCGGTTAGATCAAATTTTTGGTGGCGGAAGCACACGAAGCACACATCAAATCGCATATGCATTAGCTCTCACATTCTTCTACTTTCGCGTTGTATATATGTTTCTTCATCTTGCATTTAAAAATAAATAAGGTGTCTTCAGACAGCTTCCCAGAAAATCTAAGGAGGATCCCAGTTCAATACGTAGGTTATTTTTCTATTTATACTACACGATATTTTCATCAATAGTAAATCGATTTTAATTTTTTTTTATTAAATAGGTAAATGATAAATCCTTACGATTTCGATAAAATTGTGAATAAACCATCTTTGTAAATGTACGATTACAAAAATCCTAAATACGTCTAGTTACGTGCAGTCGAATTTAAAAAAAGGACTTATTATGAAATCAACCTTACATATATCGATTGATAACATTGTCTATCGTAGTGGTACGGCAACTATACATACGTATTGCGCGAACGAGGACAGTAGGAGTACTAGCAGAGCACACGTGATGTTAATCGTTAAAAGAAATGTTATGATCTGATTTGATCACTCTAAAAGTAATCGGTGCAGTGAAATAGTTTCGAATTGTTACGTTTTGGTTAATTTTTATTCTGAATAATCGTCGGCATAACAGAATGGCACTGGACTTTTCTTTAAGCGTCAAATACATGTTTTATTAGGCTACGTTACGTGCCCTAGCAATCAGTGAATGTACATGAAAAGAGCTATGAATATTAAAGAAGTGAGTGAAGTCTGTAAGGATCGAGTCATGTAACAGTTCTCTTTGCTTTTTTATTGTGCCAAAAAATATAGATAAGTAGGAAGTTATATCAAAACTTAATATTATCGTTTTAATTGAACTTCATCTCGTTGACTAACATTGTTGCACTGAGCCAAAGAATATTATTTTTCAGTATTATACTCTGAAGAAGCATTGTTAATTCAGTAAACATATAGTCATGACTTTTAAACATCACTCCAAAATAAAAACAATAAGTTTGAAGTGTGCATTTAAGTATTAGCGCATCTGCCAAATTCAGTTTTGAATTTACAGAAGACTTTCTCCTAGGTAATTCCAACTCTAAAATAAGTATCTACTGTTATAAATGGAACAATAAAAATAATAGCACTATGCTACCGTGTAATATTCATTAATTTTTGGCCCTCGTATATCATATTAGTGTCAGTTATATGTCAGAAGTACTTTATTGCCTACATCAACATAAATCACAATTTTTCCTGCATCATTTGGAGATTTGTGAATGTATTTCGCGTTATTAATGAAATTTTTATGAAAATGATAATGCTATGGATTATAATGACTCTTCACTATATGTATATGGAGTTAAAGGCAGTCTCAGATACTCATGGTGCATCTTGTCAAACATGAATAAAGTTCTGGTAAAAATAAGCTTAATTTTTCAATATATGTAGAATACAAAAATATTTTTCCATCGTACTAGACTACGGTTGAATGACTACACGATAGAGTTTGAGGTGGTACTGTGTGTAATAAAGAAAAAAAAGCCCTAAAGCTTCTGTGGCGGTGAAGCGCTGGTACTGGAGTAGCAATATATGAGTCATCTCTTTGGTATTACTAGGGAGTTTTTAATATTGTTATCACAAGACATATTGAAAACAAAAAGTGAGGAAAAAGTGACTGCAAACTAAGTAACTAACGAAACAAGTTCTTAGTAAAACATATTTCTAATATTAACTTGTACTTTTGTGGAATATTCTTTTGTATAGTAGAGATCTTTGCTCGCAGTTGAAGTTCCTTCACTGTTTTGAGAACATCGAGTTTCTTCGAAGCCAATTTATCCTTCACTTCCGGGAAACTTTGGTTTTCGATATCAAATTGTTTTGGTAATGGAGTCTAGATTTCAAATTGTTGTGGTTTATTTTCTATAACTTCAAAATACTACTTACTTCTAAATCCCCTGCGGAGTAGGTAGAGAGACCCGAGCGCAACATGACTGGGTTCTTATATACCTCACTCACTTGTTTAGCATTCATAGCTCTTCTCATGCGCGCTTACTGATGGTAAAAAACATGTAATTAACGCATTGAGAAAAGTCAGTACAAGTCTATTATGTCGGCGATTATTCAGAATTAAAATTGAACAAGACGTTACCTTTCGAAACTGTTTCACTGCACTGATAACTTTTAGAGTGAATTCAACTCGAGTGATCATCAGATCAGGTTTCTAGAGCTTCTGACATCAACTTCTGATAAAACACGATCCATTTGGTCAAATCAGGGGCGCAAAATCGCACCGATTTCTATTATTTCAGATTGAAATAACATCAATTATGAATACCTTCAAAACTTTGTAAGTAGCTACACGTACTAGATGAATGGATATTAATGGTTTCAAAGTTTGACTGCTTACATGTAACCTAAGAGTTATGAAATTTTAACCACTATGATAAACTTGTAATCAAGCCCAGCTGTTGCAAAGCAAAATTGATATTAATTAAATTGTTTGGAGTTTACTTAATGTAATAATTGACAAAATGTTTGCCTCGTTAATCACTTTACATGTCACTAATTACGGTCCTGATAATTACTATAAGACTTGTCACGAATATATCGAGTGGTTAGAAATAGGTTACGCGCTCGACTTCTATACGATCACAAATATTTGTAACGCCTGTATTTGTTTGTACTAGATTCGGAATTAAAGAACAATTTGTAGCTTTAAAAAATACCACGAAAGGTACAATTAGTACTACTACACGTGTCATTAGTGACCTCGTCAATTTAAACAAAATAAACTAATATATGTTTTTGTTTATTCGTTTGGCCTCAAAATCGATTACTAGATGAGCGCTAACGTGGTGTAACATACAATATCTAATTTCAGTCGTTATGATATATCTGAGAACAAACAAACCATACTATTTGTTTATAAAATCTGCAAAATAGGGCAAAATATATTACTGAATGAAAGAGGCCTGAGTCGGCACGATGCCGCGATGGGAACGGGGATGTAGAGCCGTGAACAAAATCGTTACGTTGACAATCAACGCTTATACTTTCGTCGCAAACAGTCTGCATTTGTTCCGACCACTGGCCTCCACCGCGCTTTTTGAATGAGTCTTTGTGGGAAATGTGATGGAATTTTTAATATCTTCGTTGCCTCTACTTTCGCTCGGATTTGTTTTGTAAAGTTGATGTTTTGTATTGTATCTGTAGACAATAGTTTGTGGGTGCTGCTTTAATCTATGTCGATGAATATACATTTAATATAAATAACGAAGACCCGGTGGCGTAGTGGATAGGAATGCTACTTTAACATCAAAGCTTGTAGGTTCGACTCTTACACAGGACAAACGTTTATGTGCATGAACATATGTGTTTGTCTTGTTCAGTCTATTTTTAAAAGAGGTAGGACAGATCAAAGCAGTTCGGCTGGGTAAGTACCTCGAACTTGCCTGTAAGTAGCAACCGGAGCCAAACAACAACTCCTTGCAGGCTTATTGTGTTCCTGCGAGTTCACTAGGCTCCTAAGGAGTTGATGTGTTAGTAGCAGTTGTAGCATTGCGTAAGCGAAAGTGCGAAACATTTAACATCAGGTGGGCTACATGTATGTGTGCCATCCGACAATTACAATGTCGATACCTGTAACCGGAAGTGTAGATATTAAGCTGCTGCTCATAATACACTAATTAATTTATACAATCATATTTGAATTTTATTAGACTATATAGGCAGTACCCTATTACGTAACAGTCATTGGCAAGCGTATGTATTATCATGTTTAACTTTAGTACGTCCAACACATCCCTTTTTTGTACTTTCGGGAACTTTACTTCTGCCGCAGGAATATATAAGTAATTCAAAGCATTATTTCAACAGCATTCCTAGTTGAGTAATATAATTCTTCAATAGATGACACTAAGCTCGCGTTTCATATTCTTTTCGTAGTAAACTAAGATCTGTACATTGTAATTTACGACGTGAATGATGTATGTGATATGTAATTGATAATTATGTAAAAAGTATTATGGTTGTTTTGCAGTTTAATGCTGTTTCGAAAATCTAACAAATACCAATGAACATGCAATTATTTTTTACATTACGTTAGATAAGAAACAAGTATACGGCCCGCCTGATATAGCCTAAAAACGTTTGAAATACAAGGAGTATCGCTAGCGCATTGCCACCCTTACTCAGACCGGATGTGATAATGAAGCAGCAACTCTTCTGGAGCTTAGTATAACCACTCACTCGCACGAACACAATGATCCTCCACGTAATTGTTATTTTGCTGCGGTCATCTAGTAGGTTTGTCTGATTATTTCCAGTATATAGCGGTATGCTCTACCACTTTTTGGTCAGATTTTGGTAACAGATAGGGTTTTAGTTATAACAATAGTTATTGACGAGCTCGGTGGCTCAGTCGTGAATGACGCGACTTTGACACCAACGCTCGTGGGTTCGATTCCCACACAAAACAAACATTTGTGTGCATAAACATGTGTGTTTATCTTGGTCTGGATGTTAAAGAGAGGTACGGTACATCAAAGCAACCCGTCTGGGGAAGTACCTCCACGTCATAGAAAACCGCAGCCAAATTACAATTCCTTAGAGGGTTGTAGTGTTCCTGCGTGTGAGTGAGGTCACCAGTAAGCTCCTAAGAAGTTACTACGTATACAGTAGAGGAGGCATCGCGCGAGTGATACTATATTACAAGTGTTAATAGGCTACGGTAACTACTGCCTCCCGACGTTGAATAAAAAAAACATATTTTTATGCAACGTTTTGGGAGTCACACAAGTATTGGCCCACCAGATGTAAAGTGGATACCGTAGCATACGAACAGGGAAGTATAACCGCTGTTAACAGAGCAACTCTTTAGGAGATAACTAACCTTACTCACTTGCAGAAATACAATAACCCCCCATGGAGTTGTTATTTTTACCGGTTATCGGTGACATGACAGTACTTCCCCAATTGAGCTGTTTTGACGCCAACCTCTCTTAATTCATTTACTTCCATTTACTCGTTTCGAGTATAAACAGCGAAATAAAAATTTCTGTTACTAATTAAGAAAATGCCAGCACTACAACTAAATTATTATATAAAATGATATAGTTTATAATAGCAAAGTTTAATTAAACGAAACTCTAACCTTTATACTGTGGGCTTTGTTCTTGTTCGCTTTAATATTTAAAACAATGTCGGATTTTTACTCAACTCATTGTGCTAAGTTGAGGGTAGCTACACAATGCTAACTGTTTCTGTCGCAAACTACCGCCGCTATGTTGTGACTATAATAATTAATTCATTCGGGTTTAGTTAGGTTCTATGTTATTATGTTTTGACCCTGTACCCTCTATCAAAATTTATATACATTGTTTCTAATGTAGGTATTACTATTTATGTAACTAATTTCGATGACTATCATTTATATATACTTACATAATACATATAGTAAATATTTTTTATCCACATCAACCCTAACTCATCCCACTGCAGGGATACAGAACTCCCTTTACCAGAAGGGTTTAGAGTATACTCCACCACGCTGCTCATCTGCCGATTGGCGGTGGCTGGTGTTTTTAAGCTGCCCAAAGACCACTGACTTAGCTTAACGACTGTTATCTACCGATGGCTTAACGTGCCCACCGAGCACGGAGAAGGTCGAGACAATTAAACCCGTTAACCGTTGTTTAACGTGCGTGTTCAGTTAGAATATTAGGCGCAACGACGCCATCCCGCTCTCAATATTTATATATAGATAGACAGAAATGTACCAAAAATATGTAGGTTGCCCGCCGTGGTTACTTAAACCACTACCTTCCTACCTCCTACCTTCGTGCTAAGAAACCATATTCGTGGATTCTACGGTTTTGGCCATACGTTAATATTTCAGTTAGATGTATTTTATTTCGCCCGATTCGCTCCTCAAATATATCGGTTTTTATACTTCGGTTTCTGGTTCATGACGAGCTCGACGGCGGAGTAGTTAGTAATGTTACTCTGACACTATATCTCGTAGATTTGATTCCCACACAATACATACATTTTGAGGGCAAGAACATACCTGTCTCGGTCTGGATGCTTTTAAGAGAGGTAGAGCTCATGATAGCAGCCCTTCTGGCGAAGTACTTCCACTTTGTAGAAAAAGCGCAGCAAAATAACAATGTCCTGGAGAGTTATCGTGTTCCTGCCTAGAGTGAACTTGCCAGTAAATCTCCTAAGGATTTACTGTGTTAGCTGCAAAGGTGGCATGGTTAGCGCGCGAGCGGTCCTTAACGTATAGCAAGCGATCATAGGTTACGGTAACCACTTTACATCAAGTGTTTTATATGATAGCGTGCGTTTGTATGCCTTCCGACGTTGTATATGAAAGAACTTTATTGGTCAACTAGCTTTTGCCCGCGGCTTCGCACGCGTAGCATTTGGAATTACGGCAGTTTTACTTATTTTTATTTTACTTCTTATTTTTAAGTACAGTCAGCATTGAATAGTTAGTAAAAGTACCAAATATCCTCATTTGTGTAGTAACGAAGATATATCACGATCTGTTCCATTTTGATTAACTATTTGATACTAACTGTATACACTGAAAGCATCTCTTTATACACAACATTGCCTATTTTAAAAACATAAAAGTTTCAAGTCACTAACTTGAAAAAATATCTGTCTGGGTTGAAATTCAAAAAATCCTTTCTTATCTTTCATATGCATTACAAAAGGAACCTCTTTATGTATCAGTGAATTAGTCAGGAACTCAAATTCTATTAATATTGATTAGCGTCACGCCCAAATACAATTTCAACCCCCTTTTCACCTCCCTAAGTGTGGAATTTTGAAAAACGCTGAAATGACTTTTTGGACGTCTTGATTGAGAGTATATTTACAAAGTCTAAAGTAGCTCATTAAAAAAAATCTGTGTCTTAACAGTTCAACTTTTAATTCACGAAATACTTATGACTCCCATTATACCCTTTAAATGGCGGAATTTTTGAAAACGCTGGAATGACTTCTTTTTTATTTTAATAGAGAGTTTCTGTACGAAGTTTCAAGTAACTAACTTTTATAAATATTTCTACTCTATACAAACTGTCAACCCCCTTTTCAGCCCTGTAAGAGTGGAATTTTGAAAAACGCTGAAATAACTTTTTTAAGTCTTGATTGAGATTATATTTACAAAGTCTAAAGTAGCTCACTTTGATAAAATTAATTTCTTAACACTTCAACTTTTATTTCAAGAAATATTTTGACCCCCATTACTCTCTTTAAGAGGTGGAATTTTTGTAAACGATGAAATCACTTTTTGTGGATTTTAATAGAGTGTATTTGTACAAAGTTTCAAATCGCTAACTTCTAAAAATATTTCTACTCCGTACAAACTGTCAACCCCTCTTTTCAGCCCTATAAGAGTGAAATTTTGGAAAACGCTGAAACTACTTTTTTGATGTCTTGATTGAAAGTACATTTACAAAATCTAAAGCAGCTCACTTTACAAAAAAAAAAAACAATTTCTTAACACTTCAACTTTTAATTCAAGAAATATTTTGACCCCCATTATACCGTTTAAGGAGTGGAATTTTTGGAACTCACTAGCTCACTTAAAAAAAATCAGTGTCTTAACAGTTTAACTTTTAATTCAAGAAATATTTTGACCCCCATTATACCGTTTAAGGAGTGGAATTTTTGGAACTCACTAGCTCACTTAAAAAAAATCAGTGTCTTAACAGTTTAACTTTTAATTCAAGAAATACTCATGACTCCCATTATACCCTCTAAAGGGTGGAATTTTTGAAAACGCTGGAATCACTTTTTTTTAATTTTAATAGAGAGAGAGAGAGAGATACTAACTACAAAAAATATTTCTGCTCCATATAAACTGTCTACCCGCTTTTCAGACATCTAAAAGTGGTATTTTGAAAAACGCTGAAATTACTTTTTTGACGTCTTGATTGAGAGTATATTTACAAAGCCTAAAGCAGCTCAGTTTAAAAAAAAAATCATTTTCTTAACAATTCAACAAATACATTTGACCCCCCCATTATACCCTTTAGAAGGTGGAATTTTTGAAAACGCTGATATTACTGTTTTTCGATTCTAAAAGAGAGCATCTGTACAAAGTTTTAAGTCACTAACTTGAAAAAGTATTTCTGCTCCATACAAACTGTCAATCCCCTTTTCACCTGTCAATCACTCTTAGGGGTTGAATTTTAAAAAATCCTTTCTTATCTTTCGTGAGTTTTACAAAAGTAACCTCTAATTTGAGCTTTCTGTATTCAAGGGTTTGGCCTCGGCGTTGATGAGTCAGTGAATTAGTCAGGAACTCCATTTTTATTAATACAGATTTTAAATAAACGAACACTGCAGGTGCATGTGAGTTATTCTCATTTTTTAAACTAAAGCCAATCTCACCGGCTCATGGTTGTACACTGCCAATTATAAACAATTTTCTCCGTAAAAAGGTAAAAGACAGCGACATTTTATCAGAAAATATTTCACTATTACAGAAGATAATAACTAATGAGGGCTTCTATGATCCTGCAAATAAATAGAGGTATTAGAATGTTTTTATAAAGAGGGATGGAGGTCTAGTGACAGCGTTATAAATTTATGTTATTGAATGAACTCCCTCGTAAGGTTTTCTCAAGGGACTACAGCATTCTTTTAAAAAGGGCATAAATAGATTTTAGAAAGGCCAACACCGCACGATTCATACACCTGATGTTACATGTATAAACTGCGGTAACTTACCATAATTCAAGCAATACGTTTGTTTCCGCTTCTACGTTATGAAAAAATATGAATTAGAAACCTCCATATCTTCTATCCAAGCCCCATTGTCAAAATCAGTAAAAAAATAACAATTCGATATATATGACACTTATGAAACTGGAAAATTAACTTCAACATTTCATTTTTCCAGAAAGTTTATAGTAGATTGTTTACACAACAAGCTCATAGAAATTCACTCAAGTATTTATAAGTATACAGAAAGCACCTCATTATCCATGTTTAGCTACCGGCAAGCCCGAGATGTGAAAAGAGCATCTGTGCCAAAGTCGAACTCGTGCCAACAGCTGCGAGGCGTAAACTCTTGCCGATTGTAATAACGACTCCATTTTTGTGCCATATAACAATTCCCGCAGTAACACTAACTTACATTATACTTTCTTTTAATACACATAAAAGGAAAAATAAAAGACAATAACATTCTTTAGTGCAGGATTGGATGCTGCTGCCTTTGGTTTCACATGACTCATAACCTCGATTGTTACTTTGTGACAATGGAAAGTATTATAGTGACTTACTCGTACTTTCCACACACGTTGTAGCGAAAGATTGCATGCAAACTTATTCATTATTACTTTTAAATTATCAAGAATCACGTAGAGCGAGTTACCATAGCCGACTGAAGTTATATGTAGGTATGTAAGTTGTACCATTTTTCTGTTTTGTTTGATAAAACTTGCTTTGTCACGATGTTCGAACACAAAACTGTATATAGCCTACTTATTTATAGGACGTCCAGAGGCATACAAGCATATGGCATATCTAATATAAAGTGATTACTGTAGCCCATGAAACCTTGCAGCGCTCACGAATTGCTACCCCTACTACTAATACAGCAACTCCTTAGGAGCTTGCTTGTAACGTCACTCATTCATAGAAATACAACAAATTCCAGGTTGGTATTTGACCGCGGTTTCCTGTGAAATGGAGATACTTTACCAGTCGGACCACTAGGATGCGCGCTACCTCTCTTAAACTACCTTGACAAAAACAATGAGAATTATATTTGTTTATTCACACAAATTTGTGTCTTATGTAGGAAGCGAACCCATGAGCGTTAGTGTTAAAGTAGCCATTGCTAACCTCGATCATTAGGCACATCTAGTCTATTTGTACGTTAAATATTATTAAATATAAAATAAAATGTTACGTAAACTCTGGTTTCATATTTGCAAAATCTGAGAAAGATCTCAGGATTCATCCTTCTCCTAAAATACGCCAAAATTGGTTTATTGGCTTAGGTATAAAATCATAGATATACAAGAAGGTAACCTTGGCTATTATAATATTAATAAGAATATAAGATATGTAGCCTATTAGTACTTTTTAAATTATGTTCCAATAAACTAGTAGAGAATGTAACGAAACAAAAGAAGTAAACATCACCTCATTATCCATAGCTTGTTATCGAACAATCTCCGGCTAACATTTGAACTCACGCCAACAGCTGCAACCTTTTGTCGGTCAAAATAACAACCCCATTTTGTTGGCAGATTCAATGCGTGGCGCTTCGGAGATTTATTGTTACGCTCATTTGTGGGAATATTTTTGATTTGTGCATCTGGGGAATCGTTTACCTTATGTGATGTGATTGATTTATCACATGTTCCGAAATATAGGAGTCTATCATTTACTCATAAGTACGAGGCTTTGTAATAGAAGTTGTTTTCATACTATGCACTTCGATAGGCAAACAAGCATTCGGTTAACCTGAGCGAAAGCAGATATAATAAGTTATGTACATGACACGAAGAGTGTCGATTTATAATTAGCACCCCTTTTGCTAATACAGAACCACCTCATGAGGTTACTGTCCCTCTTGCAGGAATCTACCAACTAAGTTTTATTACATATGTATTTTATTGCAGTCTTCTGTAAGTATTAAATATTGCTGTATCTGTAGTCTCTTTTGCTACATTTCGTTTGTAAGCAGGTGATAATTATCTAATAAAATACCGATCATAAATTCGTAAATATTACAGGGAAACCAGAATGCTTTTATTAGTATAGTTTAAATCTCTATAAAAGAAAAATATTTTCTCGCTTTCCCCCTTTCTCATCATCCTTTTCTTGTGTCTACAATTTGTAAAGCGAAAAATCTTAAGTAATTACAGTTGATCAGGGTTTAAGTCAATATTACAGGAAACATATTTTCCATGTTTTAGCGTTTTAAGGAAATCACTATAAATCCTTAAAAAGAGTTTGTTTTTTTCCCTCGCCTTATCTGCGAGGTGTATAAAATGAAAAATCTTTTACATTTGATAAAAAAATCTGTATGTATAAACTTTATTGTACATAGGGTGTAGGAATTTTTTCAGTGATAGCCTAGTAGATAACGAACCAACCTACTAAACGGCTGGTCCCTGATTCGAATCATGGTGTGGACATGCACCACTAAACTTGTGTTTATAATTATCGGATACACGGATGTCAAGGAAAACAATGCGAGGAAGAATGTAAAAAATTATATTTCGAAAGACGTGTGACCTAACCTAAGAAAGGTGTGGTTTTCTCTCCGGGTTGTCGTGGTCTGACACCCGTCGCTTCGTGTTAAAATCAGTATAGTAGTAAATTCCTAAACTTAGGTAGCGGTTCTCGCCAATCCTAACGAATTAGGAAACGGAATAACGGCAGGAAGATGGATGTGGAGATTACTTTCGGTCTACTATAGAGTTTATATCAATGCGAATAGAGAGAGAGACACACCTCAAAACTGCACTTAACGTCAGGCTTGGCACATTTATATTATTTGAAATTGAAAAGATAGTGTTTCTAACCAACATAGGTATTATAGAAATCGTCAAAAATCTTGTATTAAACTCACGGAACCATCGATACGCGAGACTCGTCCGTGACTAGTTTTATTTATACTTAAGTCGAGTATAGATTTAGTACGGAGTAAGCGTAGTTTATAATTAATTATATAATATTTATCAGAGATCTAGTACCTATAGCAGAAACTTTGCTTAATTTGGAGTGAAATGACGCTTATATATGTGTCCAAGAATATTTGTATTTTTATTCTTTACTTCGTCTTTGTAATAACAAAATAGTTGTAAAATAAATATTACCAGCAAATAATATTTGAAATAGTATTTATCCGAACTAGCATATAAGCTATGTAAGTAGGCTTTCTATACTTCAATAGCTCTTAAATAGCTTTTGTAGAGTTATTGAGCCGATACAGCTTACTTAAGCAGCTTCTGTGCTAGTTGGGACCAACATGCCTACGATGTAATGCTGACGTCTCATAGATTACAACGGCTCCTTCGGAAGCAGATAGAGACTGTAGACTGTGTCCTTGCAAAGGACAAATCATTTATCAAATAAGGCCAGTAATACAATGACTGCAAATTGAAATTTCTGGTGGGAACACAGAGTCCTAGACCAAAATTGGAGGATTGTCCATTTTATTGTCTAGAAGCTGATAAAACTGCGTATTTTAGGGTATTATTTTCTGAGTAGGTACACGTATCGACAATATAAATAATGTTAACGTTCGACAAATTCTAGCAAATTAATGGGGCAACGTTCCCATAAATCCAGTGTAACGTAAGAAGGAATTTATGTGCGGTCCGGTGCAAAACCAGTAAAGAAATTGCGAGCGATCTCAGGTAGAAATCATCTCGTCGATTTACGGCCTGTAAAAGATAAAGATAACTGAACCCTGTTATTTTTATGTCGTTAACAATTTTCGTTGTCTTGAATGAGATCGTAGTTGACATATACTTGTAACAGAAAACGAAAGGAAAAGAAAATGACCCATTTTTATTTTTTCATCACACTTGCTCACAGTATGCTGGTCATATGCGGCCTTCATAATGCGAAACTTTTTGAAATTCTATTGCAACATATTTCTATCAAATGTAATTTTTTGAAGTGAAAATTTCTTTAGCGGCGTTGTGCACTTTTTGGGATGAGTAAAAAATGTTAAACTCGCGTCAGGACACATGACCCTGACCGTAAGATTTTGGTGAGAATTAGAACTTAAGTTCGCTGCAGCGCTAAAACATTAGTTACCTCTAATTAAACAATTAAGACATGAAGCGCTAGATCGTTCATAGGGCATTATTTTCTCGCGACCACAGCGTTGTAAGCGCCATGAAATTCTTGGCGCTTACGCGTTTCGTTCAACATAGTTTATCAACATCGCTGTTTGGTTTAAGCGGCGCAGGGCGCTTGCGCGAGTGTGCGTGTGTGTTTGAGTTTTAGAGATTGGCGATAATGATGCTGGTAATGATGATGGTGAAAGAGTCGTTGAAATTATGGATGAAAGTTGATTTTTCTGAGAGATAAAGTTATTAATGTAAAATAATTGTAATAGTTCTGAAGTGTTAAATTTTTAATATAAGTAATATAAATTGTCATGTTTGTGTACGATAGCGCAATAAATGAATATTGTATTTAACCACATACATGACAGTACTTTTATACTGACAAATAAAAATAATTCGTGCGAAATTATTCCCTAACCATTCCAAAATATTCAAAAATGCATAACGTTAATGTTCAAGTTTTCATTTCTGCCAGCACTCCCGGAGTGCAACCCGTTTTTTTTAAGAACATTTTTTATTAAGATAGTAGTTAATATTGTAGCAAGTTGCACTTAAGCATATATTTTACTAAATTTATTATCTGTAGAAAATATTTTTTACCATTTTAACAGTTTTTTAAGATTTCTTTTTATTTAAAACGTAATTACAGCTGTATATCGGTCTCAAATCTGCACAGAAATACTATGGTCTACTAAAAGTCAATACACATAACAATTATTTTAAAGCATATGTATGTAAATTTTCTTAAGTAAGAGAGTATTCCTGTGCATTTATTAAGTAAGATTTTACTCAATCGGCAAGCCTAAAAATAATTTGATCAATAGCGTTCTAAACGCACATCTCATCCATAGATAAAATAAGTTTGTCTGTGGTCTTAATTTTAAGTGCGTATTGTTGGTCTCGATGTAGACTTCATTCCAGATCTATTCTATAATATAAAGGTAACATGGTCTAATATACTTAAAGTGAATATACTTAAATTGAAATTTATGCAAAGAAGAAAGAATCAATAAAATTGTCTCAATACTTTCTCTACACAATGCGAGCAACAAATCCAATTAGTGTTGGGCAAAAGTTCAGGGTAGATTTTGGCCAGACTCCAAGCGTTTCAATCGGCTATTGCCGGCAAACTTTACTACAGTCTATTGCCACTAATTTAGTTTAGTAGCGTGACACGAAAGACAATAGCTAACTGATTACTTTGGGTACAGCCCAAGAATTACGGTAACGCCAAGTTGTGGGGATTTTAAAACAGTGTAGTGATGATCATTTGCAAGTTCTATGTAAATTGAAGCCCTATATTTGATGTGACTTTATGCCTATTTCCTTTATGCTATTAATCGGTGTGCGATTAGTTTCTAATAAATCCTATATACTAGCTGATATATACTATACTACTAGCTGACTCGGCGAACTTCGTACCGCCTCAGAATCAATAAATGGTGCGTTAACTTAATAGCTGAAAATTCAGTTTTTATTAATACAAAACGAATTAATTATATTAATGTTATTAATGTTCCAAAATATAAATAAGAAGTATTTTAATTATATGAAAACTAATTTAATTACATGGCAGCAAAGCATTAGCTTTATAGAAGCTAACAAAGTGATTCGCGTACCATTGTTGTACTACTTTATATTAAGCTATTTGCTGGATAGGTTGCATTCGAGTCGATTCCCTTCGTTGAATTGACCGCCGAGCTAACCTTCAGTTGTAAATTGTGCGGCGCGGCGAGTCTGACTGATCCAATGAGTTCAAACATTCAGTTGTAAAGGTGGTTGCTTCGTCTTGGTTCGCTACATAATCGGTAGTTTCGATGGAATGCAGTAGACCAACGATTTAATTTTGAATTGTGAAGTTTAAATGTTCTACATTTTTGATACTTGCTGCAAGAATTACTCGTTCACTCAACCAATTTTTGTGGACATCAAAGATGCTCGGGAACACTATGTTGGTGAGATCGTCCGTCATTGAGAAGAAATTTAAAAATTCGGCGGAAACATGCGGCTCCTACATGTTACATGTTAAATTGTACATAATAGCTAAATAAAAAACAATTGTGGTTAATTATAATTACCAACTATAATGGATTAATGACTTGATCTATTTAGATATAACTTCTAATGGTTACTTATTAAGGATTTGAAGAAAATGTTCAGTACATTTTGATAATTTTACCTTTAGCATTTTACATTTACTTACCTATAAAATTCTCTTTTATCTAGCATATAAAGACAAACAGTAACATAGCACATATAAATACTTGCTCTGCAAAATATTTCCGTGAACATCGTCAAAGGCATTCCTGTTCCGTAAGCAGCTCACGTAAACATATAGGCGTTTCTCATTTACTTAGGGAAGGACGCGGTTTTAGCACTCTCTCTTTGGCTTAAACATTTTCTTCCCAATCCAATTTCGCTATGTCTCTATATCCTAATTTGTCCATACTATTGGCTAAACAATACTAATGTTCACATGACTTAGTGCATTTGTGAAAATTGTCTATGGTGATTTTTTCAAAGCTACATGCATAGCATTAACACATAATTAAGTCACATTTAAAACGGGAACTGAAGCAATTTTTTCACTAAAACGGCAACATTAAGGATTAGATTGACCAAATAATCCTAATGGAGTTATCCAATGAGCTTTAACACTTCTCTAGTTCAAATTTCAATTCTGAAAACCAACTTTCTTTGTTGCAATTCGAAATTAATAATAATTAATTAGAATTGGTACCTCAGCCATTTGCCAGAGATACTGATTTTGACATGGTGCAATTATCATCAGATCTTCGCAACCTAGAGGAAAAACCAGTCCTTTCTTCGGTCACGTCTTAGAAATAATTCCTTGGGGGGTGCGGGGTTTTCATAATGTTTTCTTTCACATTTAAGCAAGTGATAATTACAGAGATGTATATAAACCTGAAATCAAGCATTTATTAGTATGTGTCCACAATATTCAATGTCCAAGATTTTAAATAGGGGCCAATCGGTTGGTAAGCTGGTTAATTATCCACTAGGCCACTGCTCCTTGTAAAAATAAATACTGTCCTAAATAAGTATTACAAGTGAATCTTTCGTTTAATTCACTTCTCAAAAATCAATTGAACTACAATTTTGCACACTTCCGTAAATATAGGAAATAATATAAATAAAGATAGGAAGTGCCCACAAGTTATAATTTAGTGAGCAATCGAATTTCGGCTGGTTTCGTCGTGATAATAGCAGACTGCAGATGGTATCCAGGGCATAATGATGGAATCTAAATCTACTAATAAATCTAAATCTAATTGTGGAAAAGTAAGTTAAGAAAATATGTTTTTAATGCCGCTTATTGCCATGCACTTTGCACTAAAATGAGTATCTCCCGATCATTCAAAGCATAAAGTCTCGTTAGATCTCAATAGATATAAAGATACTTTTATGACATATGAATGTCGAAGTTCGTATGCTTAATCGAAGTAGAATATTATACTTAAGTACTTGTCATGTTGATATACGAGTATCACAACAAAGCAATTAAGCAGGTGGAAGTGTAAGAAAGCAAAGATGTTTTGAGATTTCTTCCGAATTCGCGAATGGTACCTAACTTATTCTTAAATATAGTAACATATCCTTCAAAAAACTTTATAAACTATATTTGATATAGGGTATTGCTAACTAACCCCTACTTTACAAGTAGAAAAAGTAAATTTAATATACTTTACTTTTTCTACTTGTAAAGTATTTTGTATGTATTTTCTAAAATACATTCTTATATCAAATTTTATTAGTCATAGAAAGAAAAATACTACGCTTTAAAAAGATAAGCACAAACGGCTATAGCAATCCTATAGAACCTACCTGTAGAACCCTAAATATGCTAAACCTACTACAATTCAAAATATTAATGTTTAACGTTGAAATAAAATTATTGGGTCTACTGTAAAAAGAAGAGTAACTTTGAGCTGTTATAAAAATACTTATGAACATTTAAATTATATTTATTAACATATTAAAAAAAAATGTTGCATACAATATTGTTATTAACATGGACAGTTATGTTTACCACTCTACAACAGCATTTCCTTTAATCCTTAACCCTGAGGTTAATTTAAGCGAAGCGGTGGTGAAACTCGGCATTAATTTCCTTTCATTTCATTCCATTTCCTTCCCGTCGAGCTAGCCTTTCACCTCTGAGCCATGTTTACTCACGTGAAATCAAATACGAACCGCTTAGCTGCCTCCCGAAGGAACATGTTCACTTTTTAGATTTTCTCTTCAATTCATGACCACCTTACAAACAAAATAACCTAAATATTTTTTAATTCAATTGTATAGTTTACATGTTCTATGAGGTACTTCCTTTATCCTTATCCTTTTCTTTTCTTCACTAGTATGTACATAAGGTTACTTATGTTCAAATTAGTGATAACGTTCTAAGAAAATTGCTAACAAATTTCGTAATTTTTTTAGTAAAGTGATAAGTGTAACTCAGATTATATTTTTGATGTAAAATTATCAATTTCATTCCGTCGAAGTACAAAGTATACATAATAAAGTGACAAAAATATTATAGAATTAAAACTGTGAACCAACATAAACGATAATGTGGTGATCGAAACAGTGATAAAATGATTTTAGTGAAGACGGTAAATACAGGACGATATCGTGTGAGAAGTGTGAGACACAAAACGGTATGGGATGACTCATAGTGAAAAATGTTTTGTGCAACCCACTATCCGATCAGAAGATGATGCGAGAAATTCACGACAATGTTGGGGCAGGCGCAAACGGCGTGATGGAGGGAAGCGAGGCCGGAGGGAGTGGGGCTGCCGAGGCCGATATGGACGAATGCGGATCCCTTGCGCTGCCGCCCGACCTGCCCCCTTACTCCGGCGATTATATCATTAGTGACTACATGGAACGCCTTGGTACACGCCTTAACATCCTTGAAACGGAACTCAAGTATGCATGGCGAGCACTTGACCTACTTAGCCAAGAATACGTGAGAATGTGGGAGAGACTGGAAAGGTTAGAGACATTGTTAGCAGATCAACAGGGTGTGATATCAACGTTATTAGACTTTTACACTTGTCGCACAGTCACATCTAGAGATCCAATGACGCGACTTGAAGTAATTAGAGAGATACTGGGTAATGGTACCGTCGAAGATGGCATAGAGGAAGGTTTGGATATAGGCCGCAGTTCGGTACTATTGGATCCACAAGAGGAGATAATGGAATCAAATGAAGCCTTCTATAAAAGCTTGAATCAAGCCTATAGAGATGACCTGGTATGCGATGAAACCTCCAGACCTCCGTCACAGTTAGATATGATATGGGAAGCTCCTGAAGAAAATGAAATAGAAATCATACCCGCAAGTTCTCGACAGATTTATAGTGCTACAGATTATAAAGATTATTGTGGTTTGCAGGGTGGTCCTAGTATCAGCGAAAGAGATTTAGTGCATCTATCTACATTAAGTACAATAGATCAAATCACAGTAGATAAATTACACGAATTAGATAGGCTGACAACCCAATTACACAAAGATTCGAGAGAGTTAAAAGACTTGAAAACTAGGCTTCTTAGTCCGGATCCAAAATTAACATCAAAACATGATAGAGATATAGAAGCTAAAACACTAGTCGAAGACGGAAATATCATTAATGAACAGTTGAAAAGCGTATACTCTGGCGGAGATAATTGGGGAATAAATGATATGATGAAAAGTTTTGACGATTTTATGCTAGCAATGCCAAAAGAACCTATAGTGAGAGATAAGTCTCCCTCTAGGTTGTCGCTTACTGAGAACACGGTATCAGAACGAGCAATAGATTATATGCCTCCAATACTTTCCCCACGTCGTAAATATGTACCAGAAAGGACAACTACAGAACCTTATACTACGGTAACCGGTCGTTTAGCCTACAGTTCGGCTGTAGCTAATGCTGAAATAAATGCAGCTAAAGCTTCTAAATCTCCAAGCGCTCTTTCTAGAGATCGATTTGAATATAATTCCACATACCAAACAGGCGATAGCTCTAGACAAAGTTATTATTCTACAAAAGGCATGTCACAGCAATTGAATGAGATTTATAAATCAGGTTCCGAACAACATTCTCCATTAACGATTCACGAGATGTATAATGGACCTGCAGATAATAGCCGGTTAGATATGAATTATGATGAAAATAGATTAAATAAGTCCCCTAGTCCACCGCCACCGGCACCGCCCAATGGAACCAATTTATTTCCAATCGAAAATAATAATGAAACATTGGTTAGTCATCAATCAATGCTTTCTACTGTGCCAGCTGATACCATGCGACTGAGTCCAAGGTCTCCTAAATCACCTAAATCATCCCCTA
Source organism: Pyralis farinalis (assembly GCA_947507595.1). Classification (NCBI taxonomy): domain Eukaryota; kingdom Metazoa; phylum Arthropoda; class Insecta; order Lepidoptera; family Pyralidae; genus Pyralis; species Pyralis farinalis. Next base: position 23,622,632 of record OX382274.1, read on the forward strand.
AACATGTGAAACGGGATACTACAAACATTGTTGCCGCTAAGTCTGATTCAGGTCTGTCTTCGATGAGTGGTTGGTCAAGTTTGGAAAAAAGTCCTGGCTCACCAAAAACAGGTAGAACACACAGTAGTCACGATTCTCATAAAATCAGAATTTCATCGCCACAGTCAATTCAAAGAATGTCATATGAAATGGATTCAAAGCCTTACTTAGAGACTTTGGTAGACTCTTACGTCTATGATGGAAAAACTATAAAAAATGACTTTAATTTACGGAAAACTGATCACTTAGCCAAAGACATTTGCAGTTCCAGGGATTTGAGCAGTGTACAAGGCAAGATTGATAGTAACGCTTTTTTAAAAAGTGATATTCCTTTTTCAATTGCTGTTCAAAGTACTCAAGTAACTAATATGAGTGATTATTACTATGGTAATGAAGCACCTTCAATTTATTCTGTAGCTGGAAATAGACAGCCAATATTTACTACTGTTTATAGTACTCCAAGGGGTATATTATCTGAAAATAGAAGTTTTTCCGAATTATTAGATAGAAATGAAATTACAGAATCTGTTGTAGGGCCTGCAGTAGATTCGTATCCTCCAGAACCTAGTTATCATGCGCAAACAGTTGTAATGTCTGCTGCAAATGCTAATAAAAGACCTCTTACCAGAGCGAATACAGTAGGTGCTGGTGACAGTCACTTTTTTCAAAATGGATATAATAAAACAGGTCATCGTACTGGTTACCCACCAAGTAATTTGACTGATGCTTTGTCTTATTATCCAACGTCGACAAGATACGATTCACCGAAAAGAACTTCACTAGAGGATCAGTTGTCTTGGCAAGGAGGTGGGAGTAGTAGATCTCCTACTAGTTCTATGGAAACATCAAGTCTTAAATCACATTCCCTAAATATTTCAGAGAGAAAACAATTTCAAAATCAACTACAGCAAGAATATTTTAAACAACAACAATATGACCAACGTAATGGCAATATAATGTATGAAAACCAAGGCTACGATAAACAAATGATCGCAGAACACTCAAAAAATAGAAAAGAGCAATATGTTGATTCGAGTGGAATATTAGTATCGGAATCTGGGTATTTATCGATTTCTAGTAATCTTAAAAGTAAGACGCAAGATAAACAACCCAAGAAGCCAAAACGAACATCATCACTTAAATCAGCGATGTCTTCCATGAGTCATTGGCTACCTGATTTGCATTTACCTAAAAAACATAGATCTCATTCATTACCTTCTGGTGTTGATGCCGTAGAACAATCGCAACAAGAAAAAACACTAAAAGAAAGAATATTGTCAGCTCAGAGAAGAAAAAAGAAATATCATTTGGTGGCATCAATGTCTGGTTTATTACAAAAAGCAAGACGAAAGCATCAAGCCAGTCATCAGTCATTGTCTGACCCTGAGACGTCAGAAACCGAATGGTCAGGAGGCAGATCCAGTGCTCAATCTGAAGATAGTGATAGTGTATTTTCTGATTCTACCCATGAAAATAATATGTTTGCTAAGGTTGCTTCGAAGCCGAAACAGAGAAAAATAAATAATCAAGATATTGTTGAACAGCAACAGATGATTCAAGAATTACAACAACAAGGTATAGATTATCATGATGACACTGAATGTATAATTGAAGAAAATGAAAAGTTCCCTGTAATACCACGAGATAAAAGTGACGATATTGACTTTCATTTTGCCCGTGTAAGTCAAATGAATAAAAATAACATATCTGAATTAGAAAAATTAGACATAGACACAGACATTTCCAATGTTGATTTATTCGAAGAGGATGAGAAAGAAGATAACCAGTCACCTGCTTCGCTCTTTGCAACTATTGGGGATGTCAAAAAGGCATCAGGAACCTCGGATGAAGGTCTGAGTGAAAGTAACAAATCATACAGTGGAAGCTCACAAGAGTTTGCTGTATCACGTGCATTAGGGAAATATAGACTGCGAAAGTCTACTTCTATCTCTGATGAACATGTAGATGAAAAAGTCTCTCCGCCTAGGCCTGAAGTAGAATTACAGGATGATAATAACGAAGACTTTATGAATCAGATAGAAAAAAGAATTCATAAGCAAAGTACTCCAGAAATAATTAGCACTACGGTACCAGAAGATACGACTGCATATCCTGAGCGAAGTCCATCTATACAAAGCTCCCGAGGGATACCTAATAAATTTCAAACTCGACATCAACAAAGCTTAGAAATACCTAATAAGCATGACGATGATGACAGTCGAAGTACACATTCATGGAGAAGTGGATCACGAGTATCGTCCAGAAGACAAAGTACAGAAGACAGTATCGATTCGGAAGATGAGTGGTATTGTTATGAATTACGTAAATTAGAAGAAATGGAACATCAGTCTCAAATAGACGCCGAAAGACAGCAGACATTAGCTGAAGAACCTGAAATAGAAGAGATGCTGCTAGAAGAACCAGAGGAAAATTTGAAAGAAAAAATGTCATTTGTATTAAGAGAGTTAAAACTCAAAACAGCAACAGTCAAACAAAAATATGACGAGACACCAGTAAAAGAGTCTTGGAAAGATATAACGACATTTCCAGCTATTGACGAAAAACCTGACGACTTTATTGACAGGGAATCCGATGATGACAAATCATTTATTGATTCTGGTTCAGGTGAGACTTCTGGGCCTGATAGCCCTGTACTCAGTGGAGATGAGTTAGATGACGATTACGATATGCCGCTAATTCATGAAGAACCACCACCTGTTCAACAGCCGCCACCACAACAGGATGCTTCAGTTGGGAGTAAGTGGAAGCTTCTGAAAGCGCTTAAAGACAGAAAAGCGGAGGAGAAGACTTCAGAGACGCCTGCAGCGACGACACCGTCTACTGAAAAGGACAAAGTCAGCGCAGGTGTAAGTTATCTTATGCAAAAATTTCATGAAATTAGAGTTAAGAGTTAAACTTAAATGTATTTAAAGTAACGGTAACTTTCATGGTACATTGAAAATAAAACTAATAGTTAGACTGATATAAATCAAAACCTTTGCGAAAGTTAATTAATCTGCTTTTACAATTTGCATCAAGTTTACTCCATACTCATAGAATAGTATAGAATGTATAATAATTTGTAATCATTGTTAGAGTCGTCCAGTTCAATTTAACGTCATGACATTAAATTGTAGCTTAGGTACAAGTTTTCTATAATTTTACTTATAGTAATTATAGACCTAAAATATATACATGCATTATTGCATGAAGCTTGTGTTATTCCTATATACATTTTACAACATACATATAGTGAAGTTAATACGGTTGTGAATAAGTAACCTTCAACCAGTTCTAAATTCAAAGTTAGATTGTTTTCCATCATGATGCGTGAATTAATAAGGCAATTTAACTAATAAGTTTTAATTTATAGGGTGCTCGTGTAAACAATATTATACAACTTTTATTAATTATTTCTACTGATGCTATTCCCATTTGATTGCGGCAATAATTAGGCGTAACCTTCGCAATAGATCATAAGGACTTTCTATGTATATTGGATTTTTATATAAAGCTTAAAGTGTATTCCAAGAAATTACAATTATACAATTCCTAAAGACCTTTTACTTGGATTAATATATTTATACAATATAAACTGCGAAATATTCTCAGTATTAATGATGTTTTGCTTAATCAGTATTTTTGGGATATTCGTTATAATTATTCTTTTTTTACATTCGAATATCATAAGCCTATAAAAGTGGTTGAATACTGCCAAATACTCAAAAGAAAATATAATAGGTGCTTATAACCTATTTCTTGTTTCACCGACATTCATAAAGTTCGATTTCGCAAAGAACTTACAGGTACAATTGACAGATTCAATAAATCTCTCCTACTCCATGAGTCTGAATCATGATACTTCCTTTATACTTTAAAACGATTACCAGTAAAGTTCAATTAATAAATATGAATTCCATTATTTGTAATGTTAAAAAATACGACAACATGATTTCTCTTAAAAATATTTCATGAATCGTAACTAATTTAATGTTGGCAGTACTCATTCCTATATCGTTCATATAAGGAATATCAACGTACAAAAATACACTCATTGTCATATCATGTCATATCACTTAACACAGAAATGTTCCTTTGTTAGAATCGCTCAAAGAGACATCAACGAATAAATTTTAGACTTATTATGGCCAGTGCATTATTTGTGGCCTGATATTACATGCACAGGAAATACCAAGTTGCTAAGAGTAAACACTAAATAATAAGACTATGGAAATATCTCATCGCCTATCTTAACAGAGTACGCCGAAATTAAGTGGCCGAAGATCGACGTGATTAGACATGCTATATTTTTAATATGCTACGAGAACTTTTAATGAGCGTCATATATGCCACAATTTAGCGTAAAGTTAAACTTCGATCCAACAGATGATTGCCGAACAAAGTAAGCAAAGCATTTTTGCATCAAAGATGAACACGAATTTGCAAAATTTTCTGTCGTATTGCAGTTGTATTTGTAAGGTAATTTACCAGAATAATAAAAGACAAACTTATCGACATAGGCTCGGCATAGCTAAATTTAGTTGTCTGTTTAGAATTTAATAGATGAGCTCAAAAGTTCGTGGGACCGTAAAAAAATATTTTGTTAATACTATGCCAAATTTAAACATTTAGAAGTAAAACAATCCGTACCTCGAACTTCGATCGCGTAATTTGGGCGTAAGTGTCTTCAGACAGTTAAAATAATAAAGATAATATTCCCAAACAGGACTAAAACTAAGATTAAATATTTTAATGGGATATTCAATTATATATATATATATATATATATATACTTCAAATATTCTTCCACCCAATTCTTTATATATTGAATAAATCGGAAGTAATTAGATATTAATTCGAGATATATTTATTAACAGAGACTTTATAAGAAAGAAGTAAAGTATTAATCTAAATTATCATTAGTATATTTCATTGAAAAATTCAATTTTAGTAATCTCTTTTAGTTTATACATCTTACCCACCTAATATGGTATATCAATTTGGCGTTGAGTAGAAAAAAATAGATAGAAAAAAATTTAAGAACAATGATTTGAGATATTTATAGCACACGTCGTTTAAATTGGCATAGTCATTACGCAATACAACCGAAATTTACTTCCAGCAACAACACAAAGTATAGTTGACGTATACAGCAGGTATACTCCTATACAATTGATCCCTTTTTTATCCTTTAAACCATTGCCACTGAATACTACCGTACTATTACTAAAGCATTAAATAATTCCTGAAGATACCATTTCTGATGTCTTAATATTTAGCTCTCTTCGAATATGTTGCATTTCGTGGAAATTTTGTTTTATACAAGAATGTTATGTAGAATCATAAAATAACATAAAAAATCTTTAAATGTTGTTCGTTGAAAATATAGCTGTTAAAATAATATTTTACTATAATTTTGATATTTAAAATACTATATAAACATTATTTTGGTATAAAATTAGATGTATCTTTGTAGCGATTTGCTTATTAATAAAAATAACCATAGAAATATTGTATCTTGTCTAGATATCACACAGCTTAGAGAATCGTATAGCTATTTACACCCATATAAATGATAGCTGGCACTTTACAAGTATATATTATAATATTTAGTGGTAAATTTTAGGTGTTGAATGATACGTAGAGTTAAAATTATTGTATGGACAGAAGTTATTACTCGTACATGGCATATTTTAGTATGTTTCCAAAATTACTTGTTACTTAACATGTTGCGAATAACGAAATATCTGTTAATGTGAAATATAATGACCTTATTGATATGTTGTTCAAATAAAAGAAAACGACGAGAACTCTAAAATGGTCTTGTTTATATGAAATTTAAAAGTAATCTGTCCATTTATTTCTGTTCCAGTTATATCATTTACAATGGAATCCATACACATAATCATTATCAAACCTTACTTTATTCGCATTTATCATAGACAAAAAGTAACAAAAAGTTTCTGTTTCCTTTAGACTGATCATATCATCTCACCTTGTTGGTTTGTTTAAGGTATTAAATTATAGTGAAAAGTGTTTTTATTGTATAAAAGTATGCGTTATTGTTATTTAGGTAAATGCTGTGTGAAATATGTTATCGCTATAATAATTAATTCTCCAAAATAATTGTTTGACTTCGATTAAATTTTCAATATTCAATTTTATTATAATTGAGAAAATGTGGGTAAGTAGAAATTGTTTGAAAGATAAAATCATTTTAAATTCAATTATGGGAATAATGCAAATTTAATCGAAGTAATAATTTGTCAATAAATCCTGTTTATTGTTATTTTCTGTATTAAAATAAATGTTAGCTTTTTATTTTATTTTTATTTTCTTTTATTTATTTGTTTTTTTTTTTGTTTTTAGAATGGCTCCGGAGGATTCAACGAGCAAGGAGGACGCGGAAATGGGTAAGTGTAACTAAATATTTATTATCGATGGTGATAAATAGGAGACTACATATATAAGTTATAACTTTGAAGCGTTAGCCTGTCTGTGTGTAGCAAATTAATTTTATCTCCATTAGATGTTATGAACTTTCAAACAGAGTGACCAGTTTCAATGTTTTATTTGTATCTAGTGTAATCTAGATAATCTTAGATCGTCCTTGGTTACATTTTATCTAAACTAGACAAAACAATGAATTGCAAGTTGATGATTTTTTATGAATCTTTACTTACGCTTTTTATCATCACTCATAATAATAGTAACTTAAAATATCTTACTTAATTGACAATCATATTATCGTTCAAGTAGAAGGAGCTACTCTTTAATTGTAACTTGCATAAAAATCAAACAAAAGAAAATCGACTAAGTGCGAGTCGGACTCGCGCACGAAGGGTTCCGTACCATTATCTATAAAAACGCCAAAAAAATCACGTTTGTTGTATGGGAGCCCCCCTTAAACATTTGCTTTATTTTAATTTAGTTATTTATTCTTAAAGTGAATATATAACTAAATATTCTGTGACTATTTCAAGCGTCTACCTGTTGCCGTTATCAATATCGGGCAAAAATGAGCAAAAAAATCACGTTTGTTGTATGGGAGCCCCCTTAAATATTCATTTTATTCTATTTTTTAGTATTTGTTGTTATAGCGGCAATAGAAATACATCATCTGTGAAAATTTCAACTGTCTATAATAGAGTTCCGTTTTACCCTTTGGGTACCCTAAAAAATCGGCCAAGTGCGAGTTGGACTCGCGCACGAAGGGTTCCGTACCATTATCTATAAAACAGCAAAAAAAAATCACGTTTGTTGTATGGGAGCCCCCCTTAAATATTTGTTTTATTTTAATTTCATTATTTATTCTTAAAGTGAATATATAACAAAATTTTCTGTAAATATTTCAAGCGTCTACCTGTTGCCGTTATCAATATCGAGCAAAAAAAAACACGTTTGTTGTATGGGAGCCCCCTTAAATAGTTATTTTATTCTATTTTTTAGTATTTGTTGTTATAGCGGAAATAGAAATACATCATCATCTGTGAAAATTTCAACTGTCTAACTATCACGGTTCATGAGATACAGCCTGGTGACAGACGTTAGGATGGACGGACGGACAGCCGAGCCTCAGTAATAGGGTTCCGTTTTACCCTTTGGGTACGGAACCCTAAAAATGACGTTTGTTGTATGGGAGCCCCCTTAAATATTTATTTTATTCAATTTTTTAATATTTGTTGTTATAGCGGCAGCAGAAATACATCATCTGTGATAATTTCAACAGTCTATCACAGTTCATGAGATACAGCCAGGTGACAGACGGACGGACGGACGGATAGCGTAGTCTCAATAATAGAGTTCCGTTTTACCCTTTGGGTACCCTAAAAAATCGGCCAAGTGCGAGTTGGACTCGCGCACGAAGGGTTCCGTACCATTATCTATAAAACAGCAAAAAAAAAATCACGTTTGTTGTATGGGAGCCCCCCTTAAATATTTGTTTTATTTTTATTTCATTATTTATTCTTAAAGTGAATATATAACTAAATTTTCTGTAAATATTTCAAGCGTCTACCTGTTGCCGTTATCAATATCGAGCAAAAAAAAAACACGTTTGTTGTATGGGAGCCCCCTCAAATAGTTATTTTATTCTATTTTTTAGTATTTGTTGTTATAGCGGAAAAAGAAAAATCTGCGAAAATTTCAACTATCTAACTATCATGGTTCATGAGATACAGCCTGGTGACAGACGGACGGACGGACGGACAGCGGAGCCTCAGTAATATGGTTCCGTTCTACCCTTTGGGTACGGAACCCTAAAAATTATTTAAATGATGCCCCCTAAATTTGAAATTTGTTTTTTTTTCTAAAGTTTTTTTTCTAAATTTACAAAAAGGTGTTATATTATGTGTTCGTTTCTTTTAGACATCCTGGAGATAACCCATTCTACAGCAACATTGACAGTATGCCCGACATTAGACCAAGAAGAAAATCTATACCTCTTGTCTCGGAACTTGTAAGTAACATTTTAATTTGATATATTGAATAATTATCTCTGATTACAAATCCGATGGAAGTAAGCTATCTTTTTCTCTGGCCTGTTTCAACTCATTATAAAAATAATCGCGGTATAGGCAATACCGCGATATAAATATATAATTCGTCACCAGATAGCGATAGTTTATACACTTATAATATGTATATGGTAACAAGCACGCTAATTTCGTAAGACTTTTTCAAACAAAATGTCAATACATCAGCTTACTACAATGGTAGCCAATTTTACTAGTAGCGGTTCATACGCAATGCCTGTAACATAAACAGTGAAATATTTACTACAGTTACCATCATAAAGAATGTGACGCAGAGTATGAAGATAATAAACGCCTGGTAGATGAACTTAATGTTACAAAAGGGCATGGATGTATTAGACGGTACATAATCAAAAATCCTGTGTTCATAATATAAAATGAGCTCCAACTTTTTATGCCTTCTGGTGATGTAAAATATTGCCTTGATTAATTTAAACACTTCGTGACTTGAAAATGGCCGTAAATGTTAACAGCTCGCATCGACGTCGCTTCCTGAGGCTTAGTAATATTAGGCGCGTAATCAATGTTTTCTTCTCTAAGGAAAAGTTTCATATTGTGTGTTTTGAACAATTTTTGGTGAAATTTAAGTAGCATTATATTAATTTTAATATCAAAGTCATGTATTTGTTAAATAAAATCAACAAAAAAATGTATTAATTTATGTTAAAAATACCGTACAAATTCACTCTTCGTGATTTGTGCCATTCATGTTAATTTCACTATAAATTGTTCTAAAAAAATAATAATTTAAATTACTGTTAAAGGCCTATTCAATTCCTTCTTTCTTTATTGATGTCTCTATGTTACCTGTAAGTTTATGTGTCACCCTTCTGATTTTCACTAACTAGATGGCCTTATTTAGATGGCATACCATTCCGATTGACCTTAACCGTGTCAGAGATTAGGGGTCACCAGCAGCCGTAGAGGAACCATAGCAACAAGAATGACACTATTCCTGACTAAAATTAATAATATCATTGCATTTTACCCCTCACCACGGACCCGCAGGTTCTCAAGGTATTATTCTCCCAATAACACTATCTTTTTCTATGCATGGAATTCTAATATGCAGTGAAAAGATAAAACAGTATCCCAATAAAACGTATTATACCGTTTCTTCTTTTCACAAAATGTACATAGTTTGCTTGCATTTGATGTTAAATATTAAATTGTTTTTTTTTTTATTGGCGATAGCATGATTCTGCTTTACAAATCATCACAATTGTTTTATTGGTAAAATAAAGTTAAATTATTGCATCGATTGTGATTCACTGTGAACGTTTAGATTTTGCATTAAGCATTACAACTATCTTAAATAAATAAATTTGAAATATGAGCTCTTTTAATGCACGTGCTTGCCAATTCTGATTAATTGTACGGCCTCAATAGCACACCTAAATATATGAATGAAAGGTTTTTAAATATCTCATTTAAACACAAATTAATAATCCGATTATCAGTTTTGAGGCTATGTCTTTATTTTCTAACACCTACACACATTTTATTTTTGAAATTTTTATTACGCACTTGGAAATTACTATATTATTTATCATTCGTATCAAAATGCAGCATTGTATACATACAAGTTGACAGGAAGACGTTTGTACATGAATTGTTTTTTAGAAATAATACGAAAGAACATTTGTCATCATCAAGTTTTGTAGAATTAATTGTAATAATAAGCTTAAACAGCTTTTAAAAGCATGAGTAGATTAAGTTACACAGTGAAACTGAGTAAAGAATTGATTTTCATTAGACATACAATAGTCATTCTTCAGATATTTGAAATCATATGTAGGTAGGCAAAACAATCAGCTTTTAATTAGAAGTGATATTTAAGCTCCGATTTTCATATATTACTAGGAACTCAGTCACGCATACAGACTGAGCTTAATATACTTTGATTGTTAATTTTATCATTAATTTATTATTTACGTGTTTAGACCATGGCTGCCACGAAGAGGAACGCAGGTTTGACATCGGCTGTTCATCGGGCGACATTAAATGACGAAGAACTGGTAAGTTTATGACGAATTAGTAACAGTATTTTTTTATGCTTTCGTTTAAAAGAAAAGACAAATACATGGGTATACTTAAAAAGCCAAACGTTATCTAAATACAGTATTTGATCTAAATCGTTAGAGCCATTTCACACATATGTACACAAAAATTGCTCGTTCAATAGAAAAAGATAAACAATTAAATTATACGATATGAAAACTGCACTTAGAGTAGTTCTCCATATGGGTTCCCGAAATACTGGGTAATCTCGAGATCTCCCGAAATTTCATTTCCAACACCTGGAGAAACTGGCGCCTAGTTGGACTCAACAGAGCCAAACTATAGTTCAGATCAGTTCACAGACTTGTATTTAACAAATCTCAAGTACGACTCCACATGAAGTACTTATTGTTTTCACTTTTAGATAGGACTAGTTATATACTAGCTTGAGCTTTATGAATTGTTGACAATGCCAAGCTTATACACGGCAATGAGGCCTTAAATGTAAAAACACTTAAAACTTTGCCTCTCTCAATTTTTCTACTGATATACTTAGAGGAGTTATATACATATTAATAGGCTATCTAAATTGCCTTGAATCATTTTAATTAAGAAGGTTATGGCGAGACCTGTAGCTATCGTTAGAGAATTAATTTTCATACAATGGAACCAAACCCGTTTTAAAAGAGGTTTTCTGCTGTGGGCAAGGTTTCTCCAAGTGTCTACAGTACGCAGTTCATCAAATAAAATTGTGAATAGGCTTCTAAACTGTCGGCTATGCATGACAGAACCTCCTCTGTTGCAAACAGTCCATAGACTACGGTAACTTTTTACCATTAAGCATGTATACTTTATTTCCACATAAGTACAGTGGTATAAAAAATATGTTACATAAAACCTTACAAATTCATAAATATAGGCAATATATTTTTATTATAACTAGCGTAAAACCCAACATGTGTGAAGGCAATATCCCTTTAACCTTTCCACGACACGGCAATGTAGCTAGTAGAACGTTACTTGAAGCCGGAAATCTTTACTACTAAAATGTATCATTCTTTGTTACAAAAAATTTAGCTAAAATGTATTAAGACCGATAGCATCTTTCAGAAAATGCATGTCTACAAGAAGACGTTACAAGCGCTCATCTATCCGATATCGTCGACTACGCCACACAACTTCGTCTTATGGACGGCTACATCTCCAACATACTGTTACGAGTGTGAAGGTCTACTGTGGGGTATCGCCAGACAAGGTGTCAGGTGCACCGAATGCGGTGTCAAATGTCACGAAAAGTGCAAAGATTTGCTCAACGCTGACTGCCTACAGAGTAAGTGGAGCTTTATGTTGGTGGTTGGATGATTCTGTATTACCTTTAGTGAGAATTGGTAAAATTCAATATGGATTTCACTATTCTAAATTTGAATTGTGATACGAAAATATTACGTGAGAAACTGAAGTCAACTCGCACTGAGTCTTATGACTTTTTTTCAGCAAATATTACAAATGATAAAATTATTAAAGTAATGCAATTTCCTATATTTAAAAAGGCGAGGACACGTCCAATCAAGTGCAATCGAAATTGAGATAAATGCTATTAAAATTTTAATAAAAACATATACTTATCTATATATGTCACGGCTAATATGATAAATTGAGTATAAATAATGATCAATAATACAAAGAAGTTTGACTAATTGAAAACAAAACACATTGACCGATTAGTATTAAAGTTACCATGGTTTTAATAAATTGTCTTCTTGCGATAGGTTAGGGTTGTGTTGAAAGTCCCTCGTCTTTTCTATTTAGAACAAAAAACATGGTTGTCCTGTGAGTTGCAACCAGAAATAAGGTGTAGGATGTCGCAAAGAGGACTCCACATGATTCAGAAAAAATGATCGGTTTTACTACTTACAATGAAAGCTTAATAAGGAGTGATTAATAGGCTATCTTAATTGCCCTAAATAATTTTAATTGAGAAGGTTATGGCGAGAGTAAAGCGAACCTCCTATGTTTATTTTTATGACTATATAAAATGAATTTTAAATAGGTACGAGATGCTCTCTTTTTTGTGTGTTGGCAATGTTCGTAAAGAAGCTGTACGACAACCCGACTATCGGCTTAGGTGATTAGATGATTAAGGACCCAGTATTTGGAAATGTACCAATTGCTGCGGCTTTCAATATTAATTGCTAACTACTATTTCATTATTAAAATAATAACTTTAACCGTTACATAACGTTATAATATAATTATAAATTAAACAAGATAATGGCAAATATAATAATTTTATCACTTTGTAAGAATATTAATACAAATATGAAATATCTATGTTCTACCAGTAATATGGGTAAGTTTTGAGCACAAACACTGCTAAAATACTTTGTTGATTTAACAAGAAAGATCGTCAGTTCATTAGAATAAAATAAAATATTCGAGAAGTGTGCTTTAAAATTTAAAAGTGGCTGCAAAGCGCAGTCCCCTCCTTATTAATTTCAAGTAGAGTCAAGAAGTTCTTGACGGGTCAGTCATCGTTCACAAGACCTTTGGTAGCTGTGGAGGAACCGATCAATAATTAATGCACAGTTGCAAAAGAAACTTCTGATTTATGGACCGTTTTATCTTAGTTGAATCCAAAAAATATAATAAGAAGAAGTTCCAATGAAGTTATTTACATTAGAACTTCATTTACATTTACATTAGCTGTTAATTATTATATTAGCCCTAGAAACCAGCGAGCGTTCATGAGAAGAGCATTGAATGTTAAAGAAGCGAATGAGGTATGTAATGTAAGTAAGGATTGAGTCACGTGGTGCTCGGTTCTCTCTGCCTACCCCGCTAGGGATTTGGCGTGAAGTTGTAGATAGATATATATATTAGCTGTTCGTATCCATGTTACCTCATAGTACTACTTCAAGCAAATTTGCTCTTAGCTACTTTATAATAAATACGCGAATTCTATTCTTTCATGGCACTTAATGTATACTAGATTCCCTTAACGTTATATTTTTTCGCCTGTTTCCATACTGCAGCTGAGTTTTATATCTCAAAATGGCAGAGCTTGCGATAATCGATACCATTTACTTTAATCAGATGACGTTCGTTTTGAAATTGTCTATGAAGTGACGATCTTTCCAATAATACCTTCGATTATTTGTAAGCTAGCTTTTATGTGTGTAATTTGTTAGATTTTGCTGTCTAGGCGATATGAAAGGTAAATTGGTTTAACATCAAAAGTGTCGTCGTAGTCAAATTTATGCCCTGTATTAGCTCAAATTATGTGCATGTGTAAATTTTGCATGTATCGGTCGTACATCAAAGGTCAAACATCTTCACGTATCAACACAGTCAGGATCATCGGTATTAAAATGAACACAATTAGTAACATTACAAAGATTCACGTTATGATATTACGTATCTGCCAGATATCGTTTTTTTTCTAATTGGTGTGAATATCTTCCTTTACTATAATAGTTATTTTATTATTTTTTACTTCATATTTAACGACCTCATATAATAAGCATGTTTTTCCCTTCCAATTAATACTTTGCCCATTGCTTTATCGGTGTGCATGGCTATCGGTTTACAGTTAAAACATTACATTTTCAAAATTTTTATTCCCTTAATATTCGGTTATAGAGTAACATTTGCACGACAATGTAAGCGAGCAGTCGTTTAGGCAATAATTCAGTGAAAATTCATTTCAATATATGTGTCGACTGCACGCCATTTTCATTCTGGTCTACACTTTGAAAACAATTTTTTTTTATATTTTTATAACACTATCATTTATTTTATTTTGCAATATAAATACTCATATTTTCATTATGAACCTTTTTGTTACTATGCTAATATTTAATTTGTACAAACGTTTCTTATACTATAACTTAGTTTCATTGTTATTTCAATTATTTATGACAGTAATCTAATCTCTAAGATATTTTAATTTAAAACTTCTCATTGAACAAGAAATAAGAATTCTACTTAAAACAAAACCTTTATACAATGTATTATTACCCTTAGAGAATAGTATTATTGGTATTTCAATGTCTTTGTTTGATTTTGTTATGTCATCTGTGTACCTACGAATTTTGGTATCAATGTTTTCCAAGTGTAAACTAAATAGATCACGTAGATAGGGATTCCGGTCCTGTCATCCGTCCATTCCTTCGGGTTGCCCCGCCCAGCGCCGAAACTTGTTAAAGCCCTTGTTAGACTATATTACTTAAGTTATACTTTCTATACCCTACTTTACATTCTACACTATCTTATACACCGCTATTCTCGAAAACCAATATAGAAGCTTCTAAATACACATGTGCCCAAATAAATCCGACAAAATCGTGTGTAAAATGTGCCTGTTAGCGATGTGTGCACGCAATCCAATGTCTGTCCACTTCTATATTATATGTGGTCCTTTAGTTTATTTTGGTTTGGATCTGTTTAATTTCATAGATCTCCACAATTTCGTATTTATTTTACTGTCTTTATGTTATTTCTAAATCCCTTAAGAATGTATGATCAGAGGAAGCGACAAAACGCTCTTCAATTAAATTTAAGCGCAATATTAAGTTCAAGTTGTATAGAACTGAACCAACTTACAATACTAATACATACAAAAACAAAGGGTATTTTGCTGGAATACAATTCCAATGCTATTAAACTTAGAAGCTTATTAGTCATTTATACTAATAATTGTCTAAGTAATTAACCATGGTATACTTTCATAATGATTGATATGCTATTAGAAAAGAATGCTTGGAATTGTATTAAACTTTTCTCAACAGGCGTCGTGCTCAGGTCCGCTCCGGCTTGCGCAGCTCGAGGTCAACGACCTGATCAGATCTGACAGCGTGTATCATCGAATCGGATTTTAAAGTTGGTGTCTAATCAGGTTGTACCCTGGAGTGGCCGTAGCGGGCGTGGGCGCGGGGCGGGGGGCCGTCCCGGCGCATCCCGCGATTGCCAAGAACTACATTGGCACCGCCTGAGTAGTGTGTTTTGCAGGGGCTGCCGAGAAGTCTTCCAAACATGGCGCCGAGGACAAAGCCAACTCAATCATCACAGCCATGAAAGAAAGAATGAAGCAAAGAGAGAGAGACAAGCCAGAGATTTTCGAACTAATCAGGTATTGATGTTTCTAAAACACATTAATTTAATTATTTTGAAATACTCAGAGCTTCCATGTTATCAGGTATGGTAAAAACTTCATTTAAATATCCAAGTATTATGATAGCCTAGAACACTTGCACTCAATTTGATTTTTTATGTACAACAAATATTAATATGAAAGCTTACACTGCTCAACATGATTATTATTATTTATTGTGAGTTATATGAGTTGACTTTTCATATATTTGGAACTCCTCCAAATTCGGACATGTGTAACTATACTATTGACAAGTTATATCTTAGCTTAAAACGAAACAATTTAATAATTTATCTAGTATAGCTGCGATTAGTGTTAGCTTATACAAGTGTGTATGTAACAGACGCGTGTTCAGCATCGAAGGAGAGGGGCATTCAGCGCACATGAGCACCGTGAAGCAATCAGTCCTCGATGGCACCTCAAAATGGAGCGCCAAAATCGCCATCACAGGTTCGAAGAAGTAACGTGGTATACTAACGTACTTTGCCCAACAGGCGATCCGGAGACTGCAGCAGAAGTAGCAAGGAGGAAACCACACAACACAGGCAACACTAAATTGTATTCCATCTTTCGTTTCATGTGGCGGCCAGGCGGACTTTTAACGTCGACCCTGACACTCACATTGACAGTCTCGAACAAGCCGAGCAAATCACTATAGAAGGAACGTCAAAATGGTCTTGCAAGATCGCCATTACAGGTTTGCGGAGGTCTTTTGCGGCTACGAACCGCACGCTCGCAGTTTTGACTCTATTAGACTGAAAATCTTCGCCTGATTCTTTAATCCTTGCTTTTTTAATATCTGCTACTTACATCTACACATAAAAAATCACACAATTTTTCTTACAGTGCAACGTGTAATTGGCAGATGTTAAAAAACACTATTGCATACCTTACTTCAATACTAACCCAACTAAATCACGGTCGTTAATGCACCGCCTCAAATCACCACCATTGATAAATTGTAGTCTTATTTAATCATCACACAAAGGAAATTCCACGAATCTGACACATCACAACTAAAAATATTATTATGTTACTTATATAAGATCCTTATCACGCACACGAATTTGTACTCCCTATACACTAAATGACACAAATTGAAGCCACTTTTAATTACGGTGATTTGCGAAACCACAACTCGGCAGCACGTCTGCTAAATCTACACAGATTGCATGATTTTCACAGTCTAACCGTACGTACTTGCTATTGATAATAATTTTACAGAGCTACGGAAACCTGTTCACTGCGATGCAATGTAAATTGAGTATGCTGATCTATCGTAGACTGCAAATTTAGCAGTGACATGGATATTAATTAGAGTTGCATCCGAGTGAATGACATTAACCATAGAGGTAACAAACGCATGAAAAAATAGTCATAACTTATGACTATACCAATCTTAGAATTCTATATTTCTACTATCTAAAACTTTCGATTCGTGAAAATTCCAATACCATTAGTTTTGATTCCCGCGCATATCTTTACACTTCTTCTTTGAAACTTTCTTCTTGGTCGAAGATTGCATTAGAATCTTCGACAATGTAGGCGCTAAGTTAAACTTGTTTTAGAAATCGAATCTTGGGCATAGACAAAAGTTTGGTAGTTTTTTGAAGCTAGTGTCTTCTTCTTTGACCCCAGCTCGTTCTGACCACACCACACCCTGTCTATAGAGATCCAAAGGTTCTGTTATAACTGAATGCTTTATTTGGCAAGTTTCGTAGACGATAACAAGGTAAGCTGGTTGAACATACAAAGTTTATTTAGGTACGGCGCCATGTATAAATTGCTAGATTTAGGCTTGTTACTTGGAAACTGAAGAAATCTTATGTATTTTGTGAATAATTGAGTATGTGAAAATGTTTGTTATCAGTCGTAAAATCATCATAAAAGAACGTGTATATATAACTCCCTGAGAGATTCACGAGAAATACGCTCATCAAGATTTATTCGAGCGCACGGTGGGATCGTCCAAAGATCTCATACAATAGTTACGAATATTTTTATACGTACTGTATTTTTTCTAAGCAAGTTCCAAATTACAAAAAATGTTGATAATAATATACTTATGTTCTTGCAAGATGGAAATTTTCCAAAGTGTACTTTGTGTAGTAACACATTTCCTATACTTGGCTCATTCAAATGCTGAAATTTGCTCGAACCAGTTGGTATTTCATTCTTTTATTTCTACTATTAACCGACACGACCCGCGCCTTATCTTCAGTGGTCGCCGTAGAAGTAAATCATCAGCGAGCATGCTTCGCCGACGTTTGAATTCATTAAACCATCGAAACAGTGACATGGGATGGGTGTGCGTCGTAAAATGCTAATTGTAACATTATTGTTGAAAGACGAAACCCCAACGAAAGACGTAAGACATGGAGCAAAAAATTTCACTACTTAAAATGCCGTCAAATGAAAAATATGGATTCAATGTTTATGTACAGCTTTACAAAGAATTTCTTATTCACAATTAAAATGAATCTCGCATCGGCAACTTTAAGTAGTGTGAAAACTTTTAATGTGACCCCCGTTTGTATCTCATTTCATATAATAATAATTCATCACTCCTGATACTTAAAGGATTCGGATTTTATATATGTAAATGTTATAAGAAATTTTGTTGTATTGAAATGAATATTTATATGATATCTAAACAAAATGGTATATATTACTAAATAGATTTTCAATTGTGCGTTATATGATTTGATTATTATATTAATTTAAAATATACCTACTATCCAAAATAATATGCCATGTACTCTTAGGTTATTTATTTATCTACACAGTCAAAACATATGGAAATCATATCGTTATTTCAGTCTAAATTAGCCCTTTATGGGCAGTTATCTGTGCTCAAGGTTTAATCGCCAAAGACAAAAGCGGAACCTCCGACCCATACGTCACCGTCCAAGTCAGCAAGGTCAAGAAAAGAACGAGAACTATGCCGCAAGAGTTGAACCCAGTATGGAACGAGAAATTTTACTTGTAAGTTCTTAGAGCACACAAATATTAAAGATTTGTTATGTGGTTTACCCCACTGCGAAAAAAGTGACTAATATTTTTTGTATGAATTGTATGTATTCAAAGAGATGAGCGTTATATGGCGTGATCATAAAATAGGTTTAAAATTTATATGGATAGATATATATTATATGGCATACCATTATCTGTCGGAAATTTACAAAACTAGCATTAATCACTTTTTTGGCAGCCGAATTTGGTATTTAACTCTTCGAAACCCGGGTGGTCGTATACGACCGCGAAATGTATGGGAAAACGTATATAACGGGTTCTGACTGCTCAATTTGAGGAATCAAATTTCGAAAAGTGGAATATACTTATTGCATCACATCGGTGTTCACAAAGTCGTCCATTTATTATAATGTGACAAGTTACCAAAACCTTATTATAAGTTAAAATATAGTATCTTAGTTATAACTTGTTACATCCAATATATCCTTATTTAAACGTAGGACCGTATTTTTTTTTAAAGTAGAGTATTCTAAAACGCAACTTATAGATTACGTCCCCAGACTCTGTCTAAGGACGTAATCTATAAGATTCTATTTTAAGTTAAGTAAAACTTGCAAAATTGCTCAGTGAGATGGAAATCATATTCATTGCTTGTTAAAATAAATAGAAACAATAAAAATGTTTAGTTCACACCTCTACCGCTAAAGTAATTAACGAAACATAATTCCTGATTTTTTGTTCATAATTTTACAAATAGAGTTGCGTGATAAGGATTATGAAGATAATATGTCTACAATATCGACAAACTATCTATTACCCAACTAAATCCTATCTATCTATAATTTCACGCCAAATTCCTGTGGGGCAGTAGGGGTAAACACCTTGCACACTTCTTTAACATTCATAACTCTTTTATAACTAAATCCTGCATAGTAAAGTACTGAATAAACATAATAGGCGTCATCGTGATCTGTTTAAGGCTTCGCGGAAATTGTAAACTATCCTAATTTTATCTGTATTTTAACAGTCCTTTTAGTAAATGAAAGTTCATGTTTAATTGAATGTTTTAAACATTGTCAAATACACAAATTCTCAAATTAAAAGAATAGAGCCCATCGCTATAGAAAAGCCTGCGAGGTTCAATTCGCACATACTATAATAATTTATTAGTTTAACTGATTTGAAACTTTTGTGTATAACATAATTTCTAGAATAGGTTGTTTCTTTATAGCGAGTGCCACAACTCATCCGACCGCATCAAAGTGAGAGTGTGGGATGAAGACAACGATCTGAAATCGAAACTTCGGCAAAAGTTGACGAGAGAGTCGGACGACTTCTTGGGACAGACTATCATCGAGGTAGAGACTTATGACATTTTCTTCTAATTGCTTTTTTCACATCGTCAAAAGTACAATAATCTGTAGCAACATTAGCACCTGAAATTATTTTTTCATAGTATGTTTGCAGTCGTTTTCTTAAATGAAACTTGTGCGTCACAGGTACCTTAGACTTTGCTCCAATGAAGTAACATTGAGTTTAAAAAGTTCTTTAAAGAGTTCTCCTACTTCCTTGTCCTAGGCATTAGGATCGGCAGGGCCCGCTATGTATATATATATATATAATTCTAAAAGCACGATTTAGTGGTACATGCTTACACCAGGATTTGAATCGAGGACCAATAGGTTAGTTGGCCGGTTCTTTATTCACTGGGCTATTACTGATCTATGACATATGATCTATGAATGTGCTGATAGCGTTTCTATTAAACTGTGTTTTACATCTTATAATTCGTTGTTGTACTCAGGTTCGAACTCTGTCTGGCGAGATGGACGTATGGTACAATCTCGAGAAACGGACAGACAAATCAGCTGTATCAGGAGCTATTCGGCTACACATCAACGTAGAAATTAAGGGTGAAGAGAAAGTAGCGCCATATCATGTCCAGGTCAGTGAATATTTTTAGATGTAACTTCGCCTTTTCACCGAGACTTTTGAATCTAATAATATAATTTAAGTAATAAAATCGTCATAGATGGTTAAACACGTTTTAGATTTCGTTAGTAAGTTTAAATTTGTTTATTGAGGCTATGGATAAATAAAATCAATACTTTTTTCCACTCTCGTTTAAAAGTTGGCAACAAATATTCTGCTCAGTTCAATTAATTAGACATCAAAATAAAAATCTAACAGAAAAACGAGTATAATAGCAACCATCGGTAATGGTAATACACAGATAGTGAAGATGTTTTATGGTTATAAGATACTGTGAATCTGTAAACAAATTTCATATACATGATATTTTATTAAAATATAGGACATATGCATTTAAATCCCAGTAAGTCAAGTATGAAAAGAAAATTACGTTTTGTTGATAAATAATATAACATTAAGAATTTAAGAAAATAACATACTGTTCATTGGTTTTACACCTTTGAGTGGAATTTACGTTAGTATAGGTAAGCATTTTAAAGAAACTGTTACGCCCCTAGGTATTTATAAAGGCAATAACAAGTGGGCCGCACTTGTCTTGCATGTTACAAGACGTTTACGAGTAAGTGAAAAAAAAATTGTCTGCGTCTGAAAAGCATCGTTACTTCTACTATAACGATCTACTTTCAAACACTTCTATAAAAATCTGATTGAAACTTGCTGAGCCTATGAGAATGTTCTAGCAAACCTGAGTAATCCCTTTGAGGATTATTTCCGCTTACTGCAAGCTTGAATCTGAAAGCTGTTCGTGTTTGATAATTACAGTCAAAATGGTATATAAAATTCAATTAACTATTAGTTTTTATTCTTTGTAAATTTAAACATGGAAATACTTACTAAATAGGTATACTTAATTAACATCAAATGTGTACAGATTGGCGTGTTTTGTAACAATCAGTAAGTAATATCATTGAGAGCTCCTTCTAAGCACAAATATACGTTTTTGGTGTTTGTTTTATTTATAAGCATGAGTAACTAATATAAATAACATCTCGATTATCGTAAACATTCATAACAATCAATAATTAATTTTATGGCACTTCATAAGTCAAACAATAGAATAAAACCAAAGGATTGGCACCAAGATGTCTTTTTTTATATACAACGCTGCAAATAAGCATTCCGCACGCCTAATGTGAAGCAGTTACCTTACCTACAACGGACAAGTATGTTCAATAAGTATAACAGATAAATCAACAGGCATTAACTGTTAAACTAATATTAACTATTGAACTATATATAGATATAGTTATGTACTGAACATTATACTATTTATATGCACTTATAAGAAAAATACAAACAAACATTCTAAGCAATCTCTTCCGCACGACTTTTCGGCAGAGGATTTACAAATGGTATTGGTGCAACATTGGAATATCATATGAGGAAAGTCATTATATGTCAACATAATGTGT
The DNA here is from genome assembly GCA_947507595.1 of Pyralis farinalis. Lineage (NCBI taxonomy): Eukaryota > Metazoa > Arthropoda > Insecta > Lepidoptera > Pyralidae > Pyralis > Pyralis farinalis. Next base: position 23,644,732 of record OX382274.1, read on the forward strand.
AAAGCGTATATAAAATATATAAACACATGAATAGGAACACATCTTAGGAATCCAAATTAAAAACCAAATTAAAGTTATAATAATATATAATAACTATAAACCTTTTCGCAATAAAAATATACGTGATCGAACTTCGAATTCTGAAAAAACCTTATTTGCAATTCTCGGATGAGGGTAATTAAAAAAAAAGAAAATATACCTGAGACCTGGACCTGGGTTGTAATTGAGTATTGTCTATCTATCTATCTATCTATAACTTCACGCCAAATCCCTTGCGGGGTAGGCAGAGAGAACCGAGCGCCACGTGACTCGATCCTTACATATCTCACTCGCTTCTTTAACATTCATTGCATCTCATGCACGCTCGCCGGTTTCTAGGGCTCCTGACATCACCTTCTGATAGAACACGACCAATTTAGTCATAGTAGGTAAGTCTTGGCCTTCCCCGGCTCCTACATCCTTCCACTTTTGCATTGTATATCTGCTTCGTCATTCTTTCATCTTGCATTCTTTCTACATGTCCGAACCATCGGAGCATGCCTCTTCTTATTTTAACACCGACGCTCGCTTTCAGAGCAACTCTGTTTCGTTTATTGAAAATTGAAAATTGAGTATTGTCGTTTGTATGAAAACCCGAGTTCCCGAAATGATCTGCGAGAGAGCAGCTAAATGTTCATGCAAATTAAAGACGTTTACGTGAAGTAATAACGTAAGCCTTTGTGAAACTGTGAGTGTAAGTGCACAGGCATTCAGATCCATTGAAGCTCTAACTTTTGTTCAAAGAGAATATTCTGTCCGAATTGTTTAAATTGAAATCTTCTAGAGACAATTTATTTAATGGAAGCACTGTGCTATTAAGTCTCAGATATAAAGAGGTTATTAAGATAATACTTTCTTTATAATATTAGCAATTTCCTTAAACCTGCGATAATAAGTAACAGACCTGATGCCGTAATAGTCCCACAGGCTGTTTGACTGGAGAAAAGCTTACAACAGAATTTGAATAAACAAAGATATGGGTATTTGAAATAGGGGAAATCACAATGAACACAGTAGTTTACAGTTGACATTGAAGTAATGCTGAAACAAGGGTATGAGATTATATATCATGTGTACTTTTTTGACAAGGAATGGAAGTTGGAGAGTAGGAACACTATGAGTGTAGGAAATAGTGTGAATGGAACGTTGGAAAAACTTTTTGGCAGTAAAAACTTGAACCAGAAAATTCAAATTACACAACGTTGTAGGGATCTCAAGGATCTCAATCTATATGAGTAAGAGCTGGCTATGGAAGAGTACATGAGTAAATATGGCAGGCTACAGGCAGGCAGAATAAATACGGTTGAGATATGAGCATTGCAACTGTGGCGTAACGCTTCGTAGGCCGCGTTCGCATTGAAGACGTAGGAAAGACTGAAAGTCTGAAAAAGAATATCGATGTTAAGATAAGAAATATCATGCACCGTTAGTACAGAAGTGTAGAAAGAGTACAAAGGGAAATAATCATAAATCAGATATACAACGCGAATGTGGAAGGATGTAGGAGACGGTTAGTGGAGTTTTGTCAGAAGGAGATATATGTCTATCAATGCTTGAGAAACAAGTGAGATATGTAAGGATCGAGTTATATGTAGCTCAGGTCTCTCTACCTACTCCGCAAGGGAGTTAGCGAGAATAGTAGTTTATGCCACTGCATTGAAACGATGGTCATTGTAGCACGAGTGCTTGTTTATCACAATAGGTTAGCACGAGTGTTACAATGAATATTTGTTATGTAGTGGCATTATTACTTTTTCTACAATCATAATTATAGGTTAATGAAACAAAAGTGTAACCAAAGGAATAGCATTTTTCATAGTTCTTTTGAGATTTTTTGGAAAGTAAAGATTTTGCTGTTTCTACAACAGCGTCGGTTATTTCTGACGTCGTTAAATTTTTAATATCACTCTCATCACCACTCGTATCACTCATTTTAATAGAATAATTACAAGTTATACGAACGAACTGAAAATTTCGATGAAATATGACGGGAAATTATTATTTTTAATTAGTAAACAGCTTGGCGACAAAAGTTTTAGCCAATTTTTCATACGACGCTTTTAGCTCCCAAATTCAAATTTTATGAAGATTCATATTACAAAATCTATATACCAAATTTTATCAAAATCTGATGGTGTAAGTAAAATCGTTTAAGACGCGTAACTAGAATCGTTGATAATATTTAATAGAATATCAGAACTCAATGAGTTTTACGGTTGTGAACATATTTCATCAAAACCCAAAAATATAAAGAAAAATATCCGCAATATTTTCTCCATGAAACTTAATAATTCCGTAGCAAAAAATAGTCATTTTGTTACACGAACAGTTGGCAACTGAATACTTTCTAGTTATTTCACCAGTCCATATGGTAAAGCAACAGGTTACTGGTATTGGCTTGGCATCGAGGCTTTTGGCCTAAAGCCAGTATCAGTAATCGTCAGGCTATTTCATTATTACTGTACTTGGTAAAATACTGTCATTAGGATTGTTCGGTTTATTGAATATGTATATTTTAGCAGATATCAAACGAGGAGGAGATTCTATATTCGACGCGTATTTATGTTCCGATATATCGGAAACGACTTAACCAATTAAATAATTCAAACTGTGTTCTATCAGGATAGATTTTTTAGAGTTTAGTTCATGTAAATTTGATCCATGATTAATTAAAAGGTTACTAAAAAAATCTGTCGTTCTTTGTATCTTTGTTCTGTTTATAATATAAATATTTTTTCCACAAGATATTTGTTGAGCCCATGTAATACTGCATAAAACCCAAGATTTAATATTTACTCTTTATTTTTTTTAGTACTAATAAAATTTAAAGTGATACTTGAAAAAGTTTAAAATTCATTGATTTTGACGTCAGTAAAAATAAACCAACAATGCGGAAACCTACGTCGCAATGAAGCCGGATTCATTTCATAACGTAAAACTTTTTATGTTATTAGTCCAGGAATACTTGTTTTTCTATAGGTTTTTTAATAGCATATCCAAAAGTTTTTTTTTAATTTATATCGTTTGTATTTTTATTGTACTCGAATCTCTCTATCCATACATCATGAGCCTTAGTATATTGTATAGATATTTGCTAATGGTTAATATCAGTTTGGTATCTCACTACTTTTCTATTTTGAGAAGTAATTCTAAAATATAAAATCACAACTGTAGCTACTGAAACAGTAAAATTAAGACTTCAAAGAAGTAAGATTAGTGTATCCCTAACTCTAATCCAATTCAAAGAATATGTTTCCCATTTCTCTTGATCCATCAGTTAAGGGTGTTTACGCTTATTACTATCAGTATATCATATTATTTCCTTAAAGTTTTTATAACCTTTAATAACTTTATATATAAAATAATTTCATAATGGACTGTAAGCAAATCCACCTATATGTACTAAACGACATGGCAGATTTCCGCCCGACATGCTCCTGAGGTTTACTTAATGAAAAACCATTAAAAATAAACATAAAAGTGCGACCTTGCTTTATCATTGGCCGAAAGATTATTAAAGCTTATTTTCAGTGATTGAAAAATCAAAATGATTTTCAATTACATTTATTACTTATCAAAGAGTCTCGTTTCCTTGAACTTTATAAAAATATTTCGTAAAATATATTATACTTTTAATAATTCCTTTACGATTTTGTATAAATTAATTAAGTTACCTCTCTAAATATACTGAGAATTGAATGTTATGATGTAGAAAAATCTGCTATTATTCTATTCAAATCCATGTTTTAAACCGTTTGGCTTGTAGTGCCGTGACAGACATCATAGCTTATCCGGTATTCCTATTAAAACAGAAATGCATTAAAAATTCCTTGTGATCATTATATTCACATCAACTACAGGGTAATAAAAAAACAAATTAAATCACTGAATACGGATACCTTCTCCGAATTTTCGCTCGAATAGCTCTTTTATATCTCTAATTCAAATTAATCGTTTCTTAACAACCGAACTCGTGTTCCTTTCCCGCAAACAATCGAGCCGGTCCCTGTACCTTGAAATACCCAGATGCGGGCACTGAATGGCTCAAGTTTCGGGAATGAATGTGAAAACTTCGTCGAGACGGCTAACTAAGCACAACTGTAGATGATACCTAAGTATAATTTTCTTTTCACTATCGGACTACACAGGTCGTGCTACCGCCACTGGTAGGGGAGTTAGCCGTGACTAGCGTCATTTTTAGGGTTCCGTACCCAAAGGGTAAAACGGACCCTATTACTGAGGCTCCGCTGTCCGTCCGTCCGTCCGTCAGTCTGTCACCAGGCTGTATCTCTTGAACCGTGATAGTTAGACAGTTGAAATTTTCAAAGATGATGTATTTCTGTTGCCGCTATAACAACAAATACTAAAAAATAGAATAAAATAAAATATTTAAGGGGGCTCCCATACAACAAACGTGAATTTTTTGCTCATTTTTGCTTGATATTGATAACGGCAACAGGTAGACGCTTGAAATATTCACAGAATATTTAGTTATATATTCACTTTAAGAATAAATAACTAAATTAAAATAAAACAAATATTAAAGGGGGCTCCCGTACAACAAACGTGATTTTTTTTTTTTTTTTTTTTTTTTTTTTTGCTGTTTTTATAGATAATGGTACGGAACCCTTCGTGCGCGAGTCCGACTCGCACTTGGCTGATTTTTTATACAACGTCTGAAGGCATACAAGCATACGATATTCCTGATGTAAAGCAGTTACCGTAGCCTATTAACGCTTGTAATATATTAAGCATCACTCGCGCGATGCCTCCTCTGCTGCTTACACAGCAACTCCTTAGGAGTGACCTCACTCTCTCGCAGGAACATAACAACCCTCTAGGGAGTTGTTATTTGGCTGCTGTTTTCTGTGAGGTGGAGGTACTACCCCAGACGGGCTGCTTTGAAGCGCCCTACCTCTCTTAAAACATTGAGAGCAAGACAAACAGACATGTTCATGCACACAAATGTTTGTCTTGTGTGGGAATCGAACCCACGAGCACTGGTGTCAAAGTCGCGTCATTCACGACTGAGCCACCGAACTTATTAGTATTGTGAATTATAAAAAAATATGTCGTGGTTGTGCATAACAATCATAATTGCTAGGCTATATTATATTAAGCTAGGATATCTAAGTATAAGTTGGGAGTTGTGTTTGTTCTGTGTCGCAGGGTTAGGTGGTTTATTGTCTGGTCGAAGGGTTAGGTTAGGTGTTTGTTTTTGTCTCTTGTTGGGTTTTTGTGTTGTCGTTCGTGTTTTTTCGTGTTGTGTGGGCTGTCTGGGACGAACCTAGACAGCCAAGTCCCGGTGATGCCGGGTCGGGGGGGTGTGTTGGGGCCTAAGGGTCCGGGGGTGAGTGGGCTCCAGGAGGGGCCTATACTGGTGGAGAGCGAGTCGGGAGGCGGGGAGGAGACCGACTCGATGTCGGTTCCCACCCTATCTGAGTCGGAGCTGGGGCGGGGCAAGCGCCTCTTCTCCGGCTCAGAGACGGAGGCGCCGGCCGAGAGGGCGAAGTTGCCAACGGCCAGGCGCGGGAAGAGGGGCGGCGCTGCCCTTACACTGGCCAGAGCCCGCCGGCAGCTGAAGGAGCGCGAGGAGGAGGAGAGGGAGCGGGCCATCCAGGCGCTCCTTGAGAGGCGGGCCTTTGGAGTCCCGAAGGCCAGCGCGGCGGCCGCCGGAAGCGCCGAGGGGGACAGCCCCGAGGCGGGAAGAAGCCCCGAAGGGAGAGGCCCTGAGGGGAAGGCGGCGAGCCTGACCGAGAGGGGAGCTGAGGAGCTAATGGTGGTGGCCGGGGAGAAGCTGGAGCTTATCCTCGACCTCACCAGCAAGTCGGCGAGCCTCAAAGGGGGCTACGCCGCCAAGATTGTGAGGGCTGCGGGCGGGATTCGGGAGATCGTCGAATCCCTCGTGATGCGCACGGAGAGTGGGGAGACCTTCCGTCTCCGAGCCGACAATGCTCGGCTGCAGCGCGAGGTCTCCTCGCTGCGGGAAGAAGTCCGGGCGCATCGCCTGGAATTCGAGGAGCTCCGGAAGGAGAGGAGGGCGCAGGCGCAGGGGCCGGCGGGCCCGGTCGATCTCCAGGCTCTGGAGGCCAACATCGCCCGGCTCGTCGGCAACCTCGTCGATGGGCGCCTCGCGGATCTGGAGTCCCGCCTGCCTCCCCCCGCGGTCACCCGCCCGCCATTGGCGGGGGACAAGTCTGCGGTGGCCAAGGCCGCAAGGGCGGCAATCGAGAGCGCGGGACGACCGGCTCCGGCACCGCAGAAGGTGAGCGCGCCGGCCGAGGTAGATGTGCGCCCTCGGGCGAGGCAGGCCGCCAAAGTGGGCCCCGCCCGCCGAACTGGGGCCAGCGAGGAGTCGTGGACGAGCTTCGGCCCGTCCACATCTAGGGCGAAGCCGGCCGCGGTGACACCGTCGGCTGCGGCAGGGGCCACCGAGGCCCCGATGGTGGCCTCGTGGACCGACGTGGTCCGCCGCAAGCCGCGGAAAACCGCGGCTCCCGCGACTCCTGCGGCACCAGCGCCTTCCAAGGCGTCAGCCACTCCCGCAGGCAAGGAGGAGGGCCGAAAGCCCAAGGTGGTGCTCCCCGGCTCCACGGCCGTAATTTTAAAGTTACGGCCGGAGGCAGCCCAAGGGGGGGCATCGTATGCCTCGGCCCTATTAAAAGCCGAGCGGGAGGTGAATCTGGGGGAGCTGGGGATCGGCTCGCTCCGTATCCGCAAATCTGCGACCGGAGCGAGACTCATCGAAGTCCCCGGATCCTCCAGCCACGAAAAGGCTGACGCCTTGGCGGCCAAACTGACGGCTGCATTGTCCGGCGTCGTGGAGGTGTCCAGGCCCGTGAAGTGTGCGGAGTTCCGCCTCACGGGTCTGGACGATGCCGCAACGGCACAGCGGGTCCAAGCTGCGGTCGCGCGGGAGGGTGGCTGCACCCCCGAACAGGTCCGGGTGGGCGAAATCCGCCCGGACTGGCGGAACTCCAGCTCCGCCCTGATGCGCTGCCCGGTGACGGCAGCGAAAAAGCTGCTCGAGCTGGGCAGTATAGGGGTGGGCTGGAGCAGGGTGCAGCTCCATTTGTTGGAAGCGCGCCCCATGCACTGTTACAAGTGCATGGGGAAGGGGCACACAGCCGAGTTGTGCCCCTCCAAGGAGGACCGCAGCCGCCTGTGCTACAGGTGTGGGCAGCCGGGGCACATCGCCTCGGGCTGCTCGGCACAGGCCCGCTGTGCCGTGTGCGCCGACGCCGGACGAAAGGCGACGCATGTGATGGGGGGTCGTCTCTGTAACCCCCCATCCATACGCGGGAGAACGCCCCCCATCTCTCGCGGGAGTGGGCGGCAGGTGGCGCCTGAGGCTGGGATGTCCGAATAATGGCCGGACATCCCCGCTTCCTGCAGGCCAACGTCAACCACTCCGCCGGGGCTCAGGACCTTTTCCTGCAGACCATGGCGGAGTGGGACGTGGACGTGGCGGTGGTTGCGGAACCATATTCCGTGCCCTCCCGGCCTAACTGGGCCGGGGATCTGGACGGTTCCGTGGCCATCGTCACGAGGCCTGGCGCCAGCCCCCCACTCGTGTTGAGTGGGAGGGGGGCGGGATACGTGGCGGCGGTTCGGGGAGATTACGCAATCATCGGTGTGTACTTCTCCCCGAACCGCGACCTGCCGGCCTTGGAGCGGCTGCTCGACGCTCTGGGGTCGGCAGTGAGGCGGCTAGCGCCCGCCCAGGTTATCGTGGCCGGGGACTTCAACGCCAAGTCAACGGCGTGGGGCAACCCGGCCACGGAAGCCAAAGGGCGGAAGGTGGAGGAGTGGGCGCTGGCCGCGGGACTGTCCCTCTTGAACAGGGGGACAGTCCACACGTGCGTGCGGTGGAACGGAGGGTCGGTGGTGGATCTGTCCTTCGCCACCGCCTCCGCCGCACGCCGAGTGGAAGGATGGAGGGTGGAGACGGGGGTGGAGACACTCTCGGACCATCGCTATATCAGGTTCGAGGTGTCTCCAGCCCCCGGGAGTCCGACGATTTCGTCCCGGTGGCGGAGCCGGTTCCCGCGTTGGGCGCTCACCAGGCTCGACCGGGAACTGGCAGAGGAGGCGGCCATAGTCGGCCGCTGGGGCCTCCCGCCAGTGGAGGATTTGGGGGCGGAGCAAGGGGCTGGCCGTCTCTGCGACGCCTTCACGGCGGTGTGCAGGGCGGCCATGCCCAGTGTTGGGCGTCCGCCCCCAAGGCGGGCGGTCTACTGGTGGTCGGCGGAGATTGCCGACCTCCGGGACGTCTGCAACGGGGCGCGTAGAGCGTATACCCGGAGCAGGCGTCGCCGCCCCCGGGACGAAGAAAGGGATGGCCATCTGCACGGAGTCTACGTGGAGAGCAGGAGAGCACTGCAGATGGCCATCAGTAGGGCCAAGGAGGGAGCGTGGCAGGAGCTGCTGGAGGGTCTGGATAGGGACCCGTGGGGCCGACCTTACAGAGGAGCGCGGAACAAGATCCGCGCTCAGTCGGCCCCGCTGACGGAGACCCTCCAGCCGGCGTTGTTGGAGAGGATTGTCGGGGAGCTTTTCCCCGACAGTCCACGGGGCTACGCTCCCCCGAGGATGGCCCTACGTCGGACGTCGGACTCCAGAGGAGAGGAGGAGGGCGCTCCGCCGCCCGTCACCGACCAGGAGATGGAGGCGGTCGTTGACCGCCTCCGAGGCAAGAAGAGGGCGCCGGGTCCGGACGGGGTGCACGGGAAGGTGCTAGCGTTGGCTCTCGTGCACCTCGGAGACAGGTTCCGGGAGCTCCTCGACTGCTGCTTGCGGTCGGGGTGCTGCCCGGGACCCTTCAGGGTGGGCCGGCTCTGCCTTCTGTTGAAGGGAGACCGGCCCCCGGACTCGGGGTCGGCGGTTCGACCGGTTGTTCTGCTGAACGAGGCGGGCAAGGCCCTGGAGAGGGTTGTCGCCTCCCGCCTCGCTCAGCATTTGGAGGATGGCCCGGGACCGGGCCTTTCGGATGCCCAATTCGGGTTCCGGGCCAGACGGTCGACCGTCGACGCCATTAGGCGCCTAAAGTCGGTGACGGAGGATGCGGAGCGCGAGGGTAAGGTGGTGGTGGCGGTGTCGCTGGACATCGCCAATGCCTTCAACAGCCTCCCCCACAGTACCATACTGGAGGCCCTCAAATACTTTGAGGTGCCTCCGTACTTGGGGAGGCTGTTGAAGGCATACTTGGAGGACAGGGAGGTGTGCTTCGAGGATGCGAGGGGCCGTATGGTCAGGAGGTCTGTCGGGTGCGGGGTCCCGCAGGGGTCCGTTCTGGGCCCCATTCTGTGGGACCTCGCATACGACTGGGTCCTGCGGGGCCGTCTCCTCCCCGGGATGAGTGTCATCTGCTATGCGGATGACACCCTTGTCACGTCCCGGGGTAAGACCTTTGTGGAGGCGGCGCGGCTGGCCGAAGTCGGAGTAGGACTGGTGGTCAGCCGTATAGAGAGGCTTGGGCTTCGGGTCCGTTTGGAGAAGACCGAGGCCCTCCTCTTCCGCGGGACCGGCAGACGGGGCCCTCCCCCCGGAGCACACCTCCAAATAGGAGGAGAAAGGATTAGGGTGAGTGCCCAGATTAGCTATCTGGGCCTCACCCTGGACGGGAGATGGACCTTCGGCCCTCACTTCGAGCGGTTGGGGCCGAGGGTCATCAGAGCTGCGGCGGCGCTGGGTCGCCTCCTGCCCAATGTTGGCGGGCCCAGCGCCGCGTGCAGGCGGCTGTACTCCGGCGTCTGCCGGAGTATGGCCACGTACGGTGCCCCAATATGGGCGGACGCCCTCTGCAGCCGCAACAGGGCCCAGCTGCGCAGAGCGCAGCGGGTCATAGCGCAGAGGGCGATAAGGGGGTACCGTACGGTAGCTTGGACGGCCGCGACCGCCCTCGCTGGCGACCCGCCCTGGGAGTTGGAGGCGGAGGTGCTCGCCGAGGTATACGGGTTTGTCTCGGAAAGGAGGAGCCTCGGCGAGCGCCCCACATCGGTGGAGGTGGGGCGGTATCGCCAGCGAGGGCATGTGGAGATGATGCGGAGGTGGGGGGAGGACCTGGCGCAGTCGCGGTACGGAGTCCGCGTTGCGGATGCGCTGCGCCCGGTCCTGGAGGCGTGGATGCGCCGAAGGCGCAAACCCCTCACTTTCCGCATGGTGCAGGTGCTCACTGGACATGGGTGCTTCGGTGAGTACCTGCACCGGGTCGCGAGGCGGGAGATGACGCCGGGCTGCCACGATTGTGGCGCGGCCGAGGACACCGCTCAGCACACTCTGGAGCGGTGTCCCAGGTGGTCTCGGCAGCGCCACGACCTGGTGTCCGCGCTAGGAAGCGCGGACCTCTCGCTCCCGAGCGTGGTCCGCTCCATGCTCGGGAGTGACAGTGCCTGGCAGGCGATGGCCTCCTTCTGTGAGACCGTCATGTCCCAGAAGGAGGCCTCGGAGCGGGATAGGGAGGACGATCCTCAAGCTGTCCCGCTCCGGAGACGGCGGACGGGAGTGCGGCGTAGGCGCTACGCGCACCTACTGCCGCCTCCCTAACCTGTGGGACTAGGGGTCAGGATGGGAACCTGGCCCCATAACGGTCCCGCCGCCGGAGGGGCTGTCCCAATTTGCCGGGACGGCCCCTAGAGAGAAGAAGTCCGGCCCCTTTTGAGGGGCTGGCCAGTCGCAGTGGTGCCCTGTTGCTAACAGATCCGGGGCACCACACCAACGCGGCCGATGGCATTTCGCGGGGTTGTTTAGTGGGTATACCGTCGGACAGCCGACGGGGAGTCCCACACTACCACCGGAGGCCACCCAGGCACCGGTGGTGTGCGTAATGCATTTTTCCCCGCGTCACAAAAAAAAAAAAAAAAAAAAAAAAAAAAAGGATATCTAAGTATAATCTAAGTGTATACCTAGATTATACTTAAATATCCTAGCTTATGTTTATTTTATTGCAAGATTTATTATAATCATTGATATATTTGACTTCAATTGTCCATTTCTAATTTGGGTTTACTTTGTACATACATTGTATATTTTGCGAATGAATGAATGTGAATTGAGTTATTCTGGCTTAAATGTGACTACATTTTATAATATACTAGTTTAATATAAACTAGAATACAAATTCATTTTGTACCCTTGCTAAATCTGTGTCCAGTCTAGCAATAAAAACCCCTAGGAAATGTGAAACAGTTTTATTTTTTTTAGATCTCATTTTTCCTATGACGTATTTGTATGTGCTCGCAGCTTACGTAATAAAACAACATTAAAAGATATACATGCAATGATTAACCCATCAAACGCCGATATATATACCTGTTGCCATAACGCGCATGGTTCGATCAAACTACTCGGTACTGCCAAGCTCGGTAGCTCAGTCGTGAATGACGCGACTTTGACACCAACGCTCGTGGGTATGATTCCCACACAAGGCAATCATTTGTGTGCATGAACATGTCTGTTTGTATTGGTCTGGATGTTTTAGGAGTGGTAGAGCACATTAAAGCAGCCCGTCTGAGGAAGTACCTCCACCTCACAGAAAACCGCAGCCAAATAACAACTCCCTAGAGGGTTGTTGTGTTCCTGTGTGTGAGTGAGGTCACCAGTAAGCTCCCAAGGAGTTGCTCGCGAGTGGTACTTAATATATCGAAAGCGTTAATAGGCTACGGTACTTGTATGCCTCCCGACGTAGTATGAAAAAAAACTAAGTGTTTCTTCACGGGGTTTTTTTTTCACTACAGAGCAAGTGATAATTACAAATACTTCCTTAAACACAAATTTAGTGTTACGTGCCCACATCATTTTGATCCGAAACTAGTGACCAGAGGCTTAACAAGTGTTTTTTGTTTCACCATGCTTTCACCGCTATACTGTGAATCGATTTACTCATGACGATTTTAAGGTTGACCGGAATAAATATAATTTTGACGATGATGTGAATATATACTTCGTCTGGCCATAAATACTGTTACAATTAAAAATAAACAAAATATTACATTTGAATTTGGAATCTGTCATTTTTATATGATTGTTCATTGAGTTTTCTCATTTTGGCGCAAATACATTGTACAATATTTTGCCATATTAAAATGGAGTGGGGTGATAAAGAGAACCGAATCGCTGTGATTGCATTACACGAAGTATGTATGGAGCCAAATGCAATTTTTAAAACTCTCCATACGCTTGGTATTAGTAAAATGTCTGTGTACCGGGCTATTAATAGGTACAATGAGACCTCCTCTATTTGTGACAGAAAAAGATCTGGCCGTTCACGTAGTGTTCGTACGAAAAAGATGGTCAAAGCAGTAAGGGAAAGAATTCGAAGAAATCCTGTCCGAAAGCAAAAGATTTTATCTCGGGAGATGAATTTAGCGCCTAGAACCATGTCACATATTTCAAAAGATGACTTAGGACTTGCAGCCTATAAGAGACGTACCTACTGGTCATTTCTTAACTGATAATTTAAAAAAGAATAGGGTGGTAAAATCGAAACAACTACTGAAGCGGTACGCAAAGGGAGGTCACAGAAAAATTTTCTTTACGGATGAGATAATATTTACAATTGAGCATCATTTTAACAAACAAAATGATCGTATTTATGCTCAATGCTCTAAGGAAGCTTCCCAATTAGTCGACAGAGTGCAACGTGGGCACTATCCGACTTCAGTGATGGTTTGGTGGAGTATTAGCTATGAAGGAGTGACTGAGCCATACTTTTGTGAAAAAGGTATCAAAACATCGGCACAAGTGTATCAAGATACCATTCTTGAGAAGGTAGTGAAGCCCCTTAACAAAACCATGTTCTATAACTAAGAATGGTCCTTCCAGCAAGACTAGGCGTCGGGTCATAAAGCTCGGTCTACGCAGTCTTGGTTGGAAACGAACGTTTCGGACTTCATCAGAGCTGAAGACTGGCCGTCGTCTAGTCCCGATCTTATTCCGCTGGATTATGATTTATGGTCAGTTTTAGAGAGTACGGCTTGCTCTAAACGCCATGATAATTTGGAGTCCCTAAAACAATCCGTGCGATTGGCAGTGAAGAATTTTCCCATGGAAAGAGTGCGTGCTTCTATTGATAACTGGCCTCAACGTTGATAGGAATATATGGCAGCCAATGGAGATCACTTCGAATAAGCTTTTTATTTTTTAAATTGTTTTATATTTATGTATTAAACTACCACACTGTAAAAGTAATAAATGTTATTTGCAATAGAATTTTTTTTCCTTTGTTTCAGTATTTATGGCAAGACTAGGTATATGAATATACTGTCCCGTGTCTATCAATGGTTTACGGCAAATAATTTAGCACTAAACTGTCTCTGTCTCCCAAATGTTGCACAAAAAATTGTATCCCCTCTAGTACTGAACTATTTGCTGGCATCGCCGCATCGAAATATTGGGTAGCAAACTGAGCGCCACCGCGTATGCCGTAAAGAATTAGGCAGTTCACTGATGTTCAAACGACGAGGTGTGTTTATTTTAGCTATTTTCATAGTATACTCGTCAATAGAATTCTCGTATGTGGCAACGCTGCAGATATCGCATCCATTTTTGTTTAGCAAAAACGAACAGTGTGTTTGATTTATAAGTTAAAGTATCATGACTCCCTTCGGGATAGTTTTCAACTCTCACCGTGGTTTCGCAGTATATATATATATATATATATATATGAATACATTATGCATGCACACAGGAATCTTCATTTATTTATAAAGATTTGTGATTTACACGATTATTTATACGCAACAACAATAAATTCGCGTTTCCTCAATACTGGCTGAGAAATGTGGGCATGTCTTTCATGCGTACAATAAAGTCCCTAGTTATATACTACATTTGTCACCTAACAAATTTAAAAATTATGTCAAAATATTTTAGTAAGCAAAACCTATTACACTGTCAATGAATACTTAAACGAAAAATTCGCATGGCCCTCGTGTGAACAAAAATTGACAAAATTAGTACTGAACACAAAAAATATTGTGATTTTCACATGCCATGAAGATAAATATTTATATGTATAACTATGAAAATTAAGTTTTAAGCAAGTGTGTTACGTATTACGTTACGTATTGTTAACTTGAAAAGCGCCTGTGAAGTTCTAGTCTCAAAAATAAAATGTTTTAATGTAGAACACAACATCGCGGGTGATGCTCCTGGCGCAGATTACATGGAACGTATTTTATCCACATTACCGTGTCCGGTTCCAGTAATACAAACGTATACAGACGAAACGAAGAAGCTTTACTTCCTCTAGCTTTTTACAGCATGCGCAAGTACACTAAGATTAAATGGCCTACCCACCTATAGCAGAGCAATTTTCGGTTAATACTAACTTTATTTTTTTAATTTTCTGTGGAAAATTATGATAAGGTACACATTTAGAATGTGACATTTTAGTATTATCTTTTCATTGAATACAAAATACGTTCCTGCCGTAGACATACCTTATTATTTTTAATAAATACGCAAAATCCCACGCCGTCGGAAGAGTAAACTTTTGTGTTTTCTTTAGTTGGTTTATATAGTTTCCCAAATAAGACGCTTACTTGTACGGTATATTACACAGAGGACCGCAAAGTATAATCGACCACTATGCTTAGCATTTGAGGACTATGAGAAGGCCTTAGTCTTAGTCCACTAAGAGTGTACAAACATACAGAGTGATACAAAAAGAATATTGCACTGCGTGTTTGTCACCTACAGAATCTTCGCACACTCTGTGAGAGAGTGTGCGGAGATTATGTAGGTGACAAATTCAGGAATGAATCCGTAGAATCGTAAATTCGTAGTTATCCTTATCGATGTAGCTCTGAGGCTCAGCAAGCAAAAGTTGCAGTGGGCAAGCTCAAAAAACCAATGGCCGCTGGGGCTGAAAGATTCTCGAATGGTGACAACGAATACGCAAAGTAGGACGTTCTACAGCTAAATGATGATGGTTACTGTGTACGATAGCTAGATATACATATTTGTCAATCATGCCAAAATTTACGGTACACTGAGTAATGAAATCCTTTGTCTCTGCATTTAACTCTAATCGTATTCCAATTTTAATAGTAATAAAAGACTATCCAATTTCATGGTATAAACTTAACTCCATAGCACTAAAGTATTTTATAGTATCGTATCCTCTCCACGTTTATTTTTACATTGTTGTCAATACGGTCATTTTATTATAAGACTTTACAACAGTCTTTTGAAGGCAGAAATGGACGTAATCTGGAATGAAATCCGCAATCGCTTTGTTTTTGCGTCCCTCACATTTTCTTTGATTATCTTTCATCTGCCTTTACTTTCTTTAGGTTTATTTCATTTTTAACCGACTTATAAATGAGGGGTTCTATGTCCAAAGGAATTTTTTGGATGGATGGATTTGGATACGTTTGTACTGTTAATATACATCCCAATTTGGTACCCCAACTTCTGATCATTAGTTTAACGTTTGGATCAATCAAGGCATTCAAAACAAACCTACATTGGCTAGTTTCTTTCGTCATTTTTTCTCAGTCAACGGTAATTCAGAAATACTGGAAGTTAAAGAAAAGAAAAATGAAAACTATGAGAAATAAATATGATGCGATAAGACTATTTAAAAACTGTATTACATGTCACAAGTGCAATCGCTCTAGAATTTAATTGAACTTCGCTTAAAATCATCAGGTCTATTCAGGCAGGCGAAAGATGTCTACAGATTTTAATATTTTACCATCGCTGAAGCGCAGTAGCACTGAAACTTTACTGCAAAATGTATGCAGAAAGTTAGTCGCTGGAACCGGTGCATGTCCACGTAAAGTCGACTGAAAGCATCGTGAAAGTATAATTTTACGCGTTTACCTTCAAGAAATGCTAAATTTAAGCATTTAACAGGAAAGTCTTAGTACCTACTTCTGCTTCGTTTCATTGTATATACCTACAAATATCTGCGTCTACTCAGGTAAAATTTAGCTCGTAAAATATATATATATATATATATATGTATCTAGGGCTTCTCAATATGGTGTTGCTACCTCTGCGACATATATATAGACCTAGCTATCCGCCCCGGCTTCGCACGGTGATATGATCGCTACCAAACTTCACAGGATCACCTGCTGGGCTACTCTGAAGTACCTATCACTGAAAATTTCATCAAAATCTGCCCAGCCGTTTTTGAGTCCATAGAGGACATACAGATAAACATTCATTTTTATATGTATAGATATGATTTTAGCTTCAATGAGATATCTGATACTCGCGAAGATGTTTGCCGGAAACTTGTATTTATAACTAAAATATTCCTGATAAATCGTTACCTTCCACACCGGCAGCATTCAAAGAAGGCTGGCAGCGTTATCTTGCTAGACAGAAATCTTCTGCGCAAGGTAATGGCCTTTTGGTCACATGATACTTGAGCCAACCTCTCACGTAGGTACTTAATAGCTCGATATGGAAAATACTCAATGATGCAAAACCAAATAGAACAGCAACTCTAGCAGAATGACTATAAAGTGCAATATAACTCGAACTAGCGTTGCTCACCAATATTTTTACGGCAGACTAGCGGATGATATAGCTTACAGACGAGAATACCTTACCATCTGTGTTGTACCTACGTGACGTCATTTACGCGTGTCTTTAGTTTCCCGTGGGAATTCTTCCTTAGCACATGCCTTCAGCCCTCAAGAAATCTCCATGCAAATCATTCGTGTTCCTAGACATAGCAGCGAATTGAGTAGAGAGTGATAACACCTATGACACAAAATAACTAGTTAATATATTCAGCCGTTACTTTGCGAAAGTCAAATTTACATGCAAATCGATCCAACCTGCTTTTTGTGCTTCCATCACAAAATTTGGTAATAGAAGCTCACAAAGCAGGCCAGGTTTTAAAATTTCACAAATTAACTATTGATACCTACTATTCCAGTCAATCATTTTTTCTGTGCTTATAAGTTAATGCATCCGCCTTGGATTTAAGTTCCTTACGGGGCAGGTAGAAGGAATAATACCCATCACGCAAAGCATTACAGACTTCTGAACATGCCTTTGAAAAACAAAAGACGCCTCCATCCGTTGGTCTCTATATAACTATACTTACGGCTGCTCAAAACGTGACGAATTCAGACTAGCATTGTATACACAGAGACCATTTAAAACTGAGGGTGAATGTATAGAAGGTTATGGAGAAAATAATCTATTGTATCTTATTTAATTTTCAATATAAATAAAAAAATCTAATTTATTATTCCTAATCAAATTTCTGTATTGCCAGAAGTCACAAAACTAAATTTAATTCATTTGATTTAGCTGAGTTTAGCAAAAGATTATTTACGTGTACCAGTTTAGAATGGCATACAGAAGACCGATTAATATTTTCACACACATATGTAGTATGACTGAGCAGGGTTTGCACGTGGTACACTCTGCAATAATAACTGTCACTTTATTTATTTTATTGAATAATACATTTCAATGAAAACCCGGAGTTCGTATATTTGAACGCCATATACTTACGAACTATATTATTATTACTAAGAGTAAGAATACGCCAATGTCGACTCAAATGTTCGAGAAAAAGTGAGATCCCCTCATAAAATAATGTGTTTCAACCTGTGTATTTTGAATTTATATGTAAGTATTTAGACATACATTCAACAACGGAAGGTGGTTTGCATTTATGGCATGTTAGTGTATTTATATCTTAATAATATTAACAAAAATGGAAATTTGAAACATAAATATGTAGTTCAGTGAAAAGGTTTGAGATACACTTTTGGCAATTACGGATTTAACATCAAATAGGTATTTATTATTAATATATTACAGAAAAAATTTCACCTTCGGCTCATTTTTTTGCATGAAAGAACGTATTTCCTAAAATTATTAACGCGATTTCATTAAATTTTGTGCACAACGAACATTACATTCTTCATTTTAACTTACTAGAAGAAAATCTCCCTGTACAAAATATTTTATTATTATTTAGTACAATTATTTGTATTTTTTTCTGACTAATGCTTTGTAATGAGCGAATAAATTGGTTTCCTTTAGAAGCCTGAAATTTTCGTATACAAGAGTGAATGTAAATTTCAGGCTTTTATAGAACTCTCATAGTGTGTTTGAATCCCTTATACTTTCTAATATTTGTGCATCTTTTAATTTCCATATCTCTAATAAGTAGCACAGATAAGTATTAAACATGTAGTAAGCGAAATGATAATACCTAAAAAGTTATGTAGATTACCCTATTTATTTTAATAACTATTTATATTTTTAATAGTCATTGATTCTTATAACTGAA
Organism: Pyralis farinalis; assembly: GCA_947507595.1. Taxonomy (NCBI): domain Eukaryota; kingdom Metazoa; phylum Arthropoda; class Insecta; order Lepidoptera; family Pyralidae; genus Pyralis; species Pyralis farinalis. The sequence goes on from OX382274.1 coordinate 23,663,045, forward strand.
GAAATATAAGATAGGAAGGTACTAAATGTTAACATAAATTTAACATAATCAAACATTTTATATAGCGGCGTAGTTCATCCTTAGCTCTCATCTCATCTGTCGAGAACAAAGCTTCATCTGGAGTTGCAAACTTGTGCCCCGCGAGGACACTAAACACCGACGTGATGACGTCATTACTGCAACTGTACCGCACCATTTTAAAAGAACTTTTTTGACACTGCAATTTTCTTTTATACAACATTCATTAGCAGTATTTTATATTATATTTGTATTGTAAATAACCTCCACTGTCCCACATAGTAAACGGTGTTATATTATAGTGTAGGTGGTGTTTATATTAATAAGTAGATTTTATAGAGATGAACAATATGACGGCGATATTGATAAAGAAGAGTGAAAGCAGGAAACCGTATCAATGGTGCGTTGTACTCCGTGATAACCAGCGATGGTATATTGAGCAAAGCACGCCTTGCCATCATTTAGGGTTTATTAACACCAACATTGATGTACAGCTTTGAAACATGGGTACGGCATAAGAAGCGTGACAGTAGGGTGAACGCCGTAGAAATGAGAGCGCTGAGGAGTATGTGTGGAGTTAGAATTACTGATAAAGTAACAAATAGAACTATGTGGAATGAAAGATGATGTAGTGACAACAATTGAAAAGGGTATGCTGACATGGTGTGGTTATTTAGAAAAAAATAATGACAAAAGAGGTAAGAAAGAAGTTTATAGGTAGGATATAGCCGCCGTAGACGCACACTTATAATTGAAAAAGGGCCAAATCAAAAGCACCTAAAACCGAAGAGCATGCATGAATAAGTTGATGAAAGTGGAAGTAACGAGAGAGGTATGTTTGGATCGGTGCACCAGGCGTTCCATAGTATCTGCCTATCCCAATGGGAGACAGGCGTGATGATATGCATGTAGATTTTATAGTACTAAGTAAAGCAGTAAGTTAGCGTAGGTTACGCTTTTAACACCAGAGACATGAATCGCGCGTTCTGGCTCTAAATACTTCGTTACGCGTTATACGCAAACTTATGCTCTAACCGCTTGAAAAAACCTTAGTATGGAACTCATTCTATAACTTAACGGTTCGCAGAAAATAACTATTCTGGAATAACAAAATACTCAATATTTTTATGCATCTATATATATTATCACGCCAGGTCTTCTACTCAATACTGCACAGTTGGAGATAGCTGGCTCAAATATGTGGCGATATCTACATATCAAGTCTAAACATAGGCAAAGCTCGCCATCATTACTTGGTCCTTACACACCTCATTCGCTCCTTTAACATTCATAACTCTTTTCTCACTCGCTGGTCCCTAGAGCGCCTGACATCTCTTTTCGACAAATCATGACTAATTTGGCCGTAGTGGATGAGTCTTGACCTTTCTTGGCTTCTACATCCTTTCAATTTCGCATTGTACATCCGTTTCATTATTCTTTCGTTCAAGAATAACTTAATATTTGACGTTGAACTTACTGTCGGTCAACTTTGTACACCGAATTTAAAGTCGTAATGCCTGTAGTAGTTTCCAACATTCCGAAAATTGCGTCTCGAAATGCTGCACAGTCACTAAGTCCAACATAACAAAGAACAAAGTTAAATAACTAAGTACACTTTAAGCAAATACATAGTCAGTAACATTCCGAGGAACACTTGCGGTTGGGGACTAAGTAATAATCAATATAATGCAATTCCTACTGGTTCCAAATGTTGCACTAGGGTAAGCCGCACCGTTGTATAGATCTATCTATAACTTCACGCCAAATCCCTTGCGGGGTATGCAGAGAGATTTTGGGTAAGGTTTGGTACATGTTAAAAATCAAGTTCTATGTTAAGAAAAAGGTTGACTTATAATTTTGACAAAATTCTACATTATATTGCTACCAGACAATCTACCATGTTATATATCTCATACATACTAAATACATTACTGATATTTAACATTCACGGTCAACAAATATTATCGCTAAAAAACTGTCATCTCTCAAGCTTTTATATCATAAGATTTGTGTCTTTTTGAACGTACAATGATAAAAAAAAATACAGTACAGTGATAGTCGGAACAAATAGCATTAAAAAGTAATCTGGATTATAAATGAATTGTGGATGTAATCTTAAGTCCTACATACAAATGCATGTTCTGATTTCAAGCTCACGTAACCATCAGAGGCCTAACGAAACGGAAATGTAATTTTATCTTCAATTGCCTGTAGAAATTGGCCTTTTGTAAGGCTTTTCGTCGGGATCAACATTTTCCTGATAAAAATTCCACTCAACGCACAGCATTAGGAAAATATTGATAGCACCGCCGTGAAGACATTTTATAAAGATATCACTCTAATTTGCTTTAAACAAGGTGATGATTATTATACCTAATGTCCTTTTATTTCGGTACATAAAATAATTAACTTTTTAATGACGAATAGTACGAATTATTCAGAAAAATTTAATTATCGAATACGAATCGTACCGTGAGTGAATCATAGCACCTTTTCCATATGTATACGTAGGCCTGTCATTTACTTGAATGTTATATAAAATAGAAGTTTAACATACATTTTTACTACAAAAATATTTACTAGAAATGTTTCTGATTTATCTACCTAAATACATTTATTATTTTAGACAATATTGAAGCGAAGTAAACATTATACGTAATATTTAAAATTGTGACATAAAAGTTTCCGATTGACGAGCGGATTGATGAATTAATAAATGAATTAATGAATTAATAAATAGAAATTCAAGGTTTTCAGTTTGCTTGAAAATATGAAAAAACACTAAATAATCAAATGAGGAAAGTTTCCTAGACTTTCCACGTTTTGTTAGACGTTGACTTAGAAAGCTTAGATCTGCTTGATTAATTTTATCTCATGTTTCTAATCTAGTTACTATATGACGTCATTTATCATAATCCAGGAATTAATTTTCACACAGACACATACTAGGCTGCGCAAGATGCTTCATAAAAACAAAAACATTTTATTAGTGCGATCCAACTTACGTATAAAATTTAACATAATAAGTTCCTAATACCAATTTTAGATTTGTGGCTAAAATAATTAAGTTACTTCAACGCTAATGTTGGATGCTTTTTCAAATCAATCCAGTAATACAGTTCCATATTTACATTCCGAATTCTGTATATACTCGCCTAGGCAAGGCAGTAAAGCAAATCGCCGAATCATAATTAGTAAGTTCCTTGCTTAGTTTTTCCATATTAATGCGAACATTTTCGAGCGTGTTCGTGAATAAACTTTGCAAATAAAACGAGCTCTATGTTTTAACCATTGTTACCTAATAAATCCAAATAAAGTGTTTATTTAGATTTATTACCTAATGTTTTCATCATGAAACTTTTATACTGTCTTAATATACCTACTAGAATATACAAGCAGTATTTTAACGAATTAAGTGAGTTGTGCACAGTCATTTATAATTACGTAACATGACAAAGCAAATACTTACGCAAAATAAGTGAGAAATTTTGCTTCAAATCTGTCATATTCATAATGATATACTTACAAGATGAAACGAAAGCGTGCTTTTGCGAAACAAACGTTTTCTATACAGATAAATAAAATTGGAGTGTCTGTTTGTAATATTAAAATAACCGCTTTTTACTAAATGCATATGGTATGTATACACGGTACGTATACCAAAATATATTTTTTTACAATTTTTGTCTGTCTGTCTGTTTGTTCCGGCTAATCTCTGGAACGGCTGGACCGATTTTGACGGGACTTTCACCGGCAGATAGCTGATGTAATAAGGAGTAACTTGGGCTACTTTTATTTTAGATTTTTTTTTTAATATAAATAAATAATATAAAAATAACTATTCCCCGCGGACGATGTCGCACACCTAGTGTTAAATAAAATACATATTTTTGACGAGCCCGGTTGCCGAGTGTTTACCAGTGGCTACTTTATCACGAAAGATTGTGGGGTTTAATTTCCAACAAGACAAACATGTGTGTGTATGAACATGTTTCTTTATCTGGATGATGAAAAATACATCACCTCATAGAAAACCATATAGCATATAACAACTCTTGGGAGAGTTGTTCTTGTGTTAGTTAGTGAAGTTACCAGTAAGGTAGTCCTTAGAAGAGAGAAAACCGCAACCAAATAACTACTCCGTAGAGGGTTGTTGTGTTCCTGTGTGTGAGTGGAGTCACCAGTAAGCTCCTGAGGAGTCGCCGTGTTAGCAGCAGAGATGGCCACGCGCGAGTGATACTTAACGACCTCGTATAAAAAAATCGGCCAAGTGCGAGTCGCACTCGTGCACAAAGGGTTCCGTACCACTATCTATAAAAACGGCAAAAAAATCACGTTTGTTGTATGGGAGCCCCCTTAAACATTTATTATATTATTTTTTTTAGTATTTGTTGTTATAGCGGCAATAGAAATACATGATCTGTGAAAATTTCAACTGTCTAAGTATCACGGTTCATGAGATACAGCCTGGTGACAGACGGACGAACGGACGGACGGACGGACAGCGGAGCCTCAGTAATAGGGTTCCGTTTTACTCTTTGGACTCTTTTACGGAACCCTAAATACCGTAGCTGTGCCAGAATTGATACATCCTTGGTCACTTTTATTGTTACTTTGCTAAGGTCACTCGCAAGCCGTCCCATTCCGTCATCCCACAAACTTACCACACTAATCTCCAAAGGGTATATCAGCTATGATCGTATACTTACTCATAACCCCGTAGGACTATCTGCATCATATTCTCCGTCGTTCGACTCCTCGAAACTCGAAAAAATCTAACAAAACTGCTCGTGATACATTCTGAATGTTCCCGTAAATCTTGGGAATTCTAAAATGACACATTTCTGCCTTTGTTAAAAGTTACACGTAGTTGCTCCGTGGCTTTGTCGTCTGAAAATGATAAACATACTGACAAAGTTTCCCAACAATCTTTTATCCCTTCTTCACTCAAATTAAAAAAAAATGTTTTTAATGTTATACCAACGATAAGAACTATTTAACCTAAATATGAGTATTTTAGTGTATTATTATATCTTCGCATCAAGTCCCTTGCGAGGTAGGCAGAGATATAGTAGTAGTGTTTCTTAATAACGACGAACTTAATAATCACGAAAGAAGGTTGAATTAGCTAATTATGATAATTAACTATCAAAACAATTCTGAAATATGTAATATTATGAAATTAATACATGAGCAACAGATATTGTCAGAAAGTAAAATATACTCTCACATATTAACCTAAAAACAGCCCGACTCATAAAGTACCTCTGACTCAAGGAAAATCGCAGCCAAATAACAACTGCTTGGACTTGTTATTTGGCTCCTAAGGAGTCAATCAGAATAGCAGGCGCTGCACACAGGCGATACCTCTTGTATTGCGAACGTTCGTAGGCTGCGGTAACCGCTTTCCATCAGGTAGGCCGTATGTTTGTTTGCCTCCCGAGGTTGCATAAGAAGCAAGATTAATTTTGCATCGTTTTCGTTATTTTGTACGCCCTTCCACAAAATAGCTGAAAAGAAATCGCTATTTTGAACGCCCTAGAGCATTATAGAGATGAAAGAGTAAATTTGTAACACGTTGTAAAAGGCTATATAACGATAATGTATGCAAATGGCCGGAACGTCAGTAAAGTTTTATCGCAAACTCGCGTTTATTTTTGAGGAACTCTAAAAGATATAAAATTCCGCACAGTGTGGAGCCAAAGTAATGTAATTAAAAGTTGCTCGGGCGCCCTCTGCCGGCAATTACGATGGTAAGAGGTTATAATGTTTGTCACACGCTGAGCTTGTGTGAACTCTACAAAGGTTAATGGAATGTTACAAGGACGTGTATTAGCTACTTGAGTTTTGTAACTCTGTCTTGTTCTACTTTTTAAGTTCTACGTTGTGTTATGCAGTCAGGATCTATTTTGAATTTAATTATATGACTGAATGTAGCGTCAACGCTTCAAAACGTAGACACCTAATTATTTGTCTATTAGGTATGAATTAATTTTAAGAAAGAGATAAATAGGTATTAAACGTAGGTACATATATCCTGGGTTAAATTACGATTTTGCATGCAAGGATCACACTTCTTTAAAGAGTAAACCTTCCAAGTAATTGTATTTATTACAACATTACTTAATACGATATTTTCTAAAGTGAATTTTTTTTTATACTACTAAGGTGACAAACAAGCATACGGTCTGTCTGATAGTAAAGAGTTACTGTAGCCTATGGACATTTACAACACCAGGGGTGTTACTCTTGCGTTGCCGACCCTAAAAATATCTTTAGGCATTCAAATTGAGGATTTTTGAGTACAGGAAAATTTTAGAACATGTATTTCAAATTTTCACTTCTGTTTTTCAATTTTCACTTTCTCCATGACCGTCTATTGTTTCTTCGTATAATTTTAGAACGTATTTTACAACATCAGGAATATACATACAGCTCACCTGATGGAAAGTGGTTACCTTAGCCTATGAACTAGCCACTGATACTGCTGACATAGCAATTTCTTAGGAGCTTACCGGTAACCTCTCTCACGCGCAGGAACTTAACGACCCTCTAGGGAGTCGTTATTTAACTGCGGTTTTCTGTTAGGTGCTTCCCCAGTCGGACTAATTTGATACCTTCCTACCACTTTAATCACGTTAACAATCTCAGACTTCAAAAGTTACATCTGCAATGTATAAATTATCAAATTTCTAGTGCAAAACCTGCAGAGATTATACAATGTATAACGTTTTCTTTTATACCAACAAGGTTATACTCTGAGCTAAATTATAGTATAAAATATACACGATCGCGCTATGATATTGTCATCATCAATATACATGCTACGTGCATTTTTCGAAATTTTTGCAAATAGGTATCTAACTTCGTTCCTTTTCGTTATATTTTTTTATTAAGTCTCACAAATTATGATAATAATGTTAAACAAACACACAAAATATGAAATAAATAAATAAATATAAATAAATATTGTCGCACAAATTACACAGCGCCACCTAGCCCCAAAGTAAGCGAAGCTTGTGTTATGGGTACTAGACAACTGATAAACATACGTAAATACATTTTTTTTGTAAATACATACTTATTATATATAGGAAACACACATGTTCATGCACACAAATGTTTGTACTGTATGGGAATCGAACCCACGAGCGTTGGTGTCAAAGTAGCGTACCAACGCGTTTCACCACTGCGCCACCGAGCTCGTCTACTAAAATAATGTAAGATAAATAAATCTTCATTTAACAGCGTTTAAGTAAAACTTCATCCTAGCAGTTTTAAAGCAGATTCCAATCTGAACTTACGAGTATAAAGTAATTTATTCTGTACGCTACCCAACTTCCGTACAAATTTCTGCTTATGGCTTCACATCAAGTGGATTAAATGAAATTGAAAAAAATGTGGAAAAAAATGCCTAGCGGCATTCCCGAACAAATACCATATGGGTGCCTTCAAGAAAAGAACATAGGTTTCCCTAAAAAGGCTGGTAATGGATCAGTGACCCTTTGGTGTTGCTGAAGTCTATGGGCGGTGGTGACCACTTACCATCAGGTGACCCATATGCTGGTTTGCCCCCTTCTAATGTAAAGAAAAAAAATAACAGTGTAATAATTGTTAGTATTACAATGACAATGACTTAAAACGATAACGAAACTATTTACGTTATAAATGCCTTACGGAACCCCAAAAAGAAGTACTACTATTGCAATTTTTAGCTGACTCAAAAAACAAAGAGGATTTCAATTTGATTCTTATGTATTTATTGTGTGTACGATATCTGCACCAATTGACGATATAACTTGTAATTATTGTGTATTAAAAAAGTGGAAACTCTTATTGGTGCGAAAGTATAGTAAAGTCATGTTTTCATTGAAGACAATTTTAAAGAATTTTAAAACTGTTGTGATTTTGAAAATCCTATGTTTGTTAAGAAGCAAACGCAGAATTTTCAAAATTTGATGTATGATCGTAACTTCATCTAATTACCGTATATCTCGTGTTAATTTGATGTAGATACGACTTCATTGAAGATAGATTTCACGATTTTATACCTTCGTAATTATTACCTGACATTATGACACTAAATATTTATAGAAATAGAATAGTTACGGTCATGGACTTTAATAAAACCGCAGTAGAATACAACATGTCGCCACCCTAAACTTTTTTTCTATTTACCACGTCGGGAGGCATACAAGCACACGGCCCACCTGATGTGAAACGGTTACGGCAGCCTATGAGCGCTTGCAAAACATTAAGTATCACTCGCGTGATGCCACCTCTGCTGCTAACACAGCAATTCGTTAGGAGTTTAGAGGTGACCTCACTCATACGTAGAAATACTACAACCCACCAGAGAGTTGTTATTTTGGCTGGATTCTCTGATACGTCCTACCTCTCTTAAAAACTATGCAGATCAAGACAAACAGAGTTCATGCATACAAAAGTTTGTCCTGTGTGGGAATCGAACCCACGAGAGTCGGTATCAAATTCCCGTCATTGACCGCGGCACCACCGAGCTCGTCGACTGATGTCATGGCACTACTCTAGAGGACATTTTGACCAACTATTTAAAATTAATAAAAAGTAAAATAAAATTATAACAGTTAAATATATGATTTGGTCCAAAACTCCTGAAAAATATGACATCAGTTGAGGTAGCGGAAGAGACGACAAAACAACTATCTGACAACAATGATCATTGGACGGACAAAACAACAACCATTACAATATAGTAGTCCGATTCTCGAAGGTTGTTTGTAAGTTCTTCAATGAAAATAAAGAAAATCCCGCCTTTATATAAATTCTTTTTTCCATAAATTATATATCTCAAAATAAAATATATTAAAGAACTATAGCTAAAGCTAGAATTCTTTGCGTGGTAGAGAGAAGCGTGCGCCACACGTGTTTCTTATCAATACCATGTTAAGTCACAACCCATTCGTAAGGGGCGAGATTATTTTTTTAAAGTCTTATTAAATCGTCGGCTCCGATATCCTTTCGCTTTCGCCTTGTATATATCTGTTATGTCACTTGTATTTATAATATACAATGTTGAAAGCTCAAAATGAATGAAAATATCTGAATAGTCTGATGGATATATTCGTGTATTTGTGAGCTCTCATTATTGTAGTATTTTTAAAATAGACATAAATATCTAAAATAGTTATATTTTAGAGACTAGTAATTTATATCCTGTTTAGGAAGAAAGGCAATAACGATCGAGTGTTCAAGTCTATGTTTACTTGTGTCAGCTATCGCTGCCTACAGTAATGGTCCCGACGTTCTCATAAAAGCGCTCAAGACGACGAAATTTAGATAAAATCTAAGTGAGTTAAGGACTTTACCCTTGAGATAAGTGTCAGTGGTATGTCGCTCTTAAGTACTTAAAGATTAAAAAGCTAAGTTTAAGCCACGGCATTTACTTTTCTCGTGTATGGCATGATGTGTTTTTCCCTGGATTTTGTTTGACATGGATTCTGTCGACGTTTTGTGGGAATTATCGACAATGCATTACTGCTTCCAGATATGCAAAATTTAAGTACCTACACATATCTAGTAGTGTGTTTATTTATACCAGGGAAGAGGTTACCCGGAAAATATTGGGTTGCCAACACGCGACTTTTGTAAATGTTCATAAGAATGCCAACAGCAGACAGGTCGAAGTTTATTGTCACTTTAACAATAGGATGAACCATGCAACGCGTATCCCGTACGAACTTTCGTAAATTATTTTAAATTGTAAGTGCTTACAAGAAGCAGTGGTTTGAACTTTTATTCCCACTGATATATGAAATGCAAAATGTTAGTTAAAACATCGTGGTGTACATTTCATCTGCAATTAAAGTGCACATTACCTACGGTGTATTAGGATTAGGTTTTAATTAGGAAGACATAATATGTATTTAGAGCTTAAATGTTGTGTTATAAAAATGGTTAGCGTGCGATATCGGATTACAGTAAGTTATGTTTTGTAGATATTAGATTTTTGAGGTGTCTAATGAAAAATCCACGGGTACCATGTTAACTTAGCTGTCAATGAGTCAAAGGCTTTTATATTGTGATCAATTTTAAAAAAGGAGTTTAAAATCATGTTTTCCATAACGGTATTAAGTTCATGTTTAATGTTTTTTTGCGCAGGCATGTGCATAGAAAAGATATTTTATCAACAATATATTTTTTTTTTTAGGATTCCGTATCCAAAGTAAAAAAAAATGCCAAGTGCATGTCGGGCCACGCATAGTGTAGGGTTCCGAATTGGCTTCGCTTTGCTTGCTTAAGAAAAAATTAGATAGTTGCCTAAAATAATACGAAACCGAGCCTATTGGATTTTTATTAACATTCAAAACCAAGTTACTGAGCATTGTCAAATATTGTAAGGGTTATATATACATTCAAAAATTGAGTTTGTTTTAATAAATGTTAAATGATAGTACAAATATTTTATTTATAGTTTACTACTTATAAAGTCAAATTAAATTTACGATTATCCAGGTCCAGAACGCATTAAACGCATATGCACATGATTATAAGGCCTTTTTTTTTTGACATGACTACGTAGTTGGCCCCTGTGGGTCGTTTTCTCTGGATTTACAAGATCTTACGAGACCCAATTCCCAGCATAGGATCGTGAGCCTCATATGACTGTTCGGCCGATCCATCCCATGGATCGAAAAGTCCAAATATCTAGGTGTCATCCTAGATTCCAGAATGACGTTTGGACCTCACATCACCGCTGTTAGAAAGAAAGCTCGCTTCGATATTCAGGAATTGTAGAATGTCACTTAGAAATAAGTGTACACTATACAAAGTCTGTATCCTCCCCGTCCTCACCTACCTCAGCGTCGTGTATGCTATCTGTCTAAGCTCCAGATCATCCAAAACCGGTTTGCTCGCAATGCAGCTAGCGCCCCTCATTATTTCAGGGTCGCAGATCTTCATCTCGATCTTGAATTAATTTCGTGAAGGAAGCGTCTAGGCGTTACTTTGAAACTGCCTCTCAACATCCCAACCCATTGGTAGCCCGGGCTGCCAATTACCCTGCGGATCTACGCACGGGGTTCCGGCGCAGATCGCGAAATTCACTCTTTGATCCTGATGATTGCATTAACGTTGTGAATACCCCTTACCTCTCCGACCCTCAATACTATACATATACACCGCGCTCGACTAGGACTAGTTAGGACTTCTATATTCATAGGCCCTTCAGGCATGCACCGGCGTGTTCGATTGTTTAGCTCCTCGACACCCCAAGCCGAGGTTCAATCCCTCTCGGGGCTCTTAGGCAGTGGCGTTTTTGCTTTGTGTTTATGTTGACTTCTATAAGATTGGTGAAAATGAAACCATAACGCGATGTAATTTATGAACAGTGTCACCTTATGTAAAATATTGGAACTAAAATTATGTACGAAATTCAAATGAAATTATGATATTGCCTATGTATCGCTGGGGGGGAATTTCACTACTTGGCCGTTCAAATTAGAAACTAGGAAGCAAAATGCTTAATGCCGATAAGTGCAATGTCATATTCTATGACATTTGTACGTTTTCGTAAAAGAAAACACATTTAAATACAACGAAACGCGAATAAAAAAAATCATGCCTATTTTACGTGTAGGTACCACCAAAAATTTTTTTTCATGATTTTATTCTACTACTTTGTCAGCATAATATGTATATACATGCCAAACTACAGCTTTCTAGTAACAAGCGTCTCTGAGCTAGACCGCGTACAGACAGACAGATAGATGGACATGGCGAAACTATAAGGGTTCCTCATTTACTACGGAACACTAAAAATGAACTAATAATAATAAATAGTAATACTTATCGTAATCTTGGGACGCTTGTTGCTAACATAATAATTTCTTTGGCGCTTAATGGAAACTTCACTCACTTGCGAGAACGCAATAACTGCCCAGGCAGCAGTTATTTGGCTGCAGATTTGTGTTATGTTAAAATAATTACCCGATTAGACTGCTTTGATATGCCCTACCTCCCTCAGACGTATTGGTTATAATGACAATTCATAATCAACATGTCTAAGAAATTCGGTGAGAATTTTCAATTTTATGGGCAATTTTTGTTTTTTGATTGAAAGGTTTCCCTTTTAGCCCTATGAATAAGTTAATTAGATTGATTTGGGTTCAGACATGAATTTCAATGGTTCAGCGGGAATTCTCAAAACGGTCGAATCATTTGGATATTTCGTGAATTTATATATGAGATTTCAGTAGGGTTTAGTAAAATAATACGGCTTAAAAAAAATTATGACTTGTCGTCATTAACATGTGTAAGAGGGATAGGGTAGAATCTTCACATAACATACAACCGAAGCCTTGATCTAAAATCACAGCTGGACGGTTTTTGTATTCCAACGAGTGACCGAAGCTACCAGTTAGCGCCTAAGGAGTTTTTGTATTAGTACTATTGATTGTAAGCATTCATAGGCTTCGATAAGGTCTTAACATCATGTCCTATGATTGCATGACTCCAAAAGTATAATAAATGAGCATTTGCTTCTATTGCAATGAAATATCACTTAGTTCTAGCAAGCTAAACATTTTAAATCTATACTCGCAATATTGGAGACAGAGAGACATTTATAAGAAAGGTAGGGCGCATCAAAGCAGCCCGTCTGGGGAAGTACCTGCACCTCACAGAAATACCACAGCCAAATAATAACTCCCTAGAGGGTTGTTGTGTTTATGCGTGTGAGTGAGGTCACCAATAAGCTCCTAAGGAGTTGCTGTATAAGCACCAGAGGAGGCATCGCGCGAGTGATAATTAATAATTCATATACGTGGAAGACTTGCAAAGCCGGTGTTGTTCATGTTCCTCTAATGCGTACTTCATGTCCACTGCAAAAAGTGACCACATTGTTGCGGCCGATAACTGTTGAAGAAAAGAATACGGTACAAAATTAGTACGTAAAGTAATGCAGTTATACCACTAACTTATTTCTGTAATATTGAAATAAGTTCACGTGTTAAACAACCAAGTTGTGTTATATTGTTCAACAGCGTTTACAGCATACAAAAATATTGTTCAAAATCAATAGTACGAGTATCATATGTTAGCCAGATATAATGTTTTGAATATTGTAAGTTTAGACATCCATATCCAGACAAGTTTAAGAGAGGTAGGACGCATCAAAGTAGCCCGTCTGGGGAAGTACCTCTACCTCACAGAAAACCACAGTCAAATAACAACTCCCTAGAGGTTTGTTGTGATCACTACGCAGGTCCTCTCGGGGCATGGTGGGTTCTCCGCGTACTTGCACAGATTCAAGTGCGCGGATGACCCATCGTGCTTCTGCGAGCCCGGCGTGGACCAGACAGTGCAGCACATATTGTTTCGGTGTCCCGCATTCTCCAAACAGAGGTACGATTTGGAGCAGGAGTTGGGAATGCGGGTCACCGAAACTACAGTCTCCGAAATAGTGATGGGGAAAACACGAGCAAAATTTATAAAATACTGCGTCAGTCTAGCCACGGCTACTATAGATCGGAATAAGCAGAGCAGCTCCACCTAGGACTAATGCTGTATACCTCGGCTATACTCTGTATAGCCGCAGGGATCGCGGTGGCTAGGTGGAGCTGTGAAGCTCTCTGTCGCCCGTGGCTGGACTGATGCAGTATGGGGAGGGAAGTTTGGAAATAGCCACTATCGTTTCACCGACGTTCTAAAATGGGCAAAATCAAATTTTAGAAAATAAAATTGAAAGATGATGAATGGAAGAATGAATTGCGGAATGGAAGAGAGTATGATGAATGAATGTGTTTATTACTTACTATAGAATATTTAAAAAATAATTAAGATTAAGAAATTAAAAAATGTATATAAATAGCCTTGCCCATGGCAGGGGTGCACGTATATTCATTTTTTATGGAATTAGTAGTTATGGTAGAACATATAAAACATATTTGGAAAAGATCTATAAATTACAAATAAGAATTTTAAAAAACATAATACCATCAAAGATAAAACACGAGTTTAAAGAACAAGAGCATAAATTGTTTGGATATTGTGGGGTGATGAGTGTATACGACAGATTTAAAACCGCTACTTTATGTGAACAGTGTGGCAACATGGACCAGCTCATTCCAAAAACAAGACTGGCCAATTTAAGGCAGCCGGCAAAAAATATATTTATAAGGCCGCATACCAACAATGTGTACGGAACTCGGACACTCAAATACTTACTGCCTAATATACTCAACGAGTTCACAGATCAAATACAATGTCAAATCGTTAGTGCCAGGAAACATTCACATATAAATACGACACTTAAGAGACTATACATAGGTGAATATAGGCGCATGCATAAGTGAAGAGTGAGAGAAATTATATAGTGTAACGCGCGAATTTAATCAATGGATAAATTAAAAGAAATAAAAAAAAGGAACGTGGTCCAGGTTGGTAGCTGGGTTTGATAGTGGCTTACAATTGATCCGTGGCTCACTCAACCACACATAAGCTATGCATAGCTTTCGATGGTTGATATGCTTTTTAGTAATATTCTCTTTTTATATTATAAACAATAAAAAAAAAAAAAAAAAAAAAAATATATAAAAAAAAAAAAAAAAAAAAAAAAAAAAAAAAGAGGTTTGTTGTGTTCCTGCGTGTGAGTGAGGTCACCAATAAGCTCCCAAGGAGTTGCTGTGTAAGCAGCAGAGGAGGCATCGCGCGAGTGATACTAAATATATCTCAAGCGTTAATAGGCTACGGTACCCGCTTTATATCAGATAGACTGTATGCTTGTATGCTTCCCGACGTAGTATAAAAAAACCTATATTAAATACTACTATTATTTCGTCACTCGCTTCTTTAACAATCATAGCTTTCATGCACGCCGGACTAATGACTGACTGAAACACTAAAACAGGAGTAATCGTTAGTAATGGTAGGTGAGTCTCGGTTTCCATTTCCACCCTCTAACCGACAAAGATGTCTATAAATTATTTTGCACTCGTTGAACCTCCCCTCACCCCCTCCTCATTATCTGTCACTCTCTGTTTTATTTACTACATCAGTATTACTGTGGTATTGGTGGTATTTTGTATCGATATGCTTGCAGTTATTATTTAGTAGGGAATATAAAAGCGGCTCGTCTGGTAAAGCACTTCCATCTCACAGAAAACCACAGCCAAATAACAAGTCCCAGGAGGGTAGTTGTTCACCAGTAAGCTCCTAAGGATATTGTGTTGGCAGCTGAGGGGGCACCGCACGATTACTCGTGTGAAAAACGTCATCACTACTTAATGTTTTTCAGGCGTTTATAAACTACGATAACCGCTTTATATCAGGTGAGAGGTATGTAAAAAAAAACTAGCATTCGCTAGGAAAGCTAATAGTCGGTCGACAAACATAGGAAAAAAACGTACATAAAGCTCTATTTGTCTATGCTTTTTTATGTATGCTATATCCCGCAATGGTTTTTTAACATATTTGCGTATTAGTACCTAATTTGCAAAGGATTGCCGTTTTAAGAAGTGAAAAAAAATATTAGATTACAGATCAGATTATTTGAAATTATATGTACTATATGAAATTACTTGCCCACACTTGTGCTGAAGATCTCACTAGCGTTCATTTACTTATCAACGGACATATATACGCGCATAGACATCTTCATAAAAATAGTACGGAACAACTCAAGAGGCCAAGCAAAACAAATATATGAACAAATTCTCAATTTTTATTTTTTATTTATATATATATAGTATTGAGAACATGAAGAAAAGTAACTCTACGTTTAAACATCTAAACGCCCGTTAGGATCAAAGACAAGAAAATAAAGACTTTTATCTGTATAGCGCAAGATTTCAGGCGATTGTATTTAATCGCTTGACTAAAGTAATTAAAATTAATGATCTTGTAAACGTAGCTTACAATGCGACTTAGAAGACTCACCTTACAGTAACGCACAAAAACCTCCATTTTAAACAAATTCCGTAACTACGAAGGTTAATAAAGAGGGGAGGAAATTGTACCATTCCCGGAATGACAATAGTGAACGTAATTAACGCGAATTACGTCACGAGAACGATTCGATATTTCAACCCTCTTAATTGACGTACATTTGTGACTTTTGTGTTTGTGGAAGTAGTGGTATCAAAATTACTTTTGTATTTGATGAGTTCGATAGCGTGATTGCTAGTGTCAGTTTTACCGAACATTCGCATAAATGTTCTATTTAGAATTTTAGCCGCTCATGTCATAAGCAAAGTCTTTGGAAGTACTAACCTCCTCATAGGGATTTTTTATATTATTATGTAATCTTTTTTATGGTCTTTGGTTCGAATCCTGATGTCAGCATGTACCATTAAATTCGTGTTTTGCTTGGCGGAGAAGTAAAATATCGTGAGGAAATCTACACGTCCAAGAAATTATATTTTGGGTGACGTGTGACCTAGCCTAAGAAAGGTCTGGTTTTCCATCTATGATGTGGAGGGCTGATGGCAGTCATTCCATGTTGAAAAACACTATTTTAAACGCTAAGAAACACCATTGATTTAATATGATTCGCAATTTCATCTTTTTGAAAAATATTGAAGACTTTCTCCACTGGTTGTTTAGTTTTATATTTTATTCCATAATACTTGTAATGGCAGTTATAAATGTACGACTCAGTATCAAAAGGACCTCATTTATGTAAATTGCATAAAATAGTCTTACATCCATAAAAAAGTAGGGAGTAGTTCCATGTTTCCGAAAAGTAATAGACCACGCAATTAACGTACCTCCAATATGTGCCTTTCTCATTGACAGTCATTTATTGCTATCAAGGCTTGAAGTTTGTTTTCGTTGTCTTGCTAGGGAACATTTATTTCGTTTCTTCGTTTCGTCGCCGTTAGAGATCTTGTGTGGAAAATATTAGTTTATGTCGCATGCCACGAAATTCATTTTCAGGCTACCCTCATGTATAACAAAGGAAACCATTTAATTATCTGATGTATCTTTCCGTCTTAATCTTTTATTGTACCGGGAACTTTTTATGATGGTTTAAATCCTACTAATATTATAAATGCGAAAGTTTGTATGTATGGATGGATGTTTGTTGCTCTTTCACGCTTAAACGGCTGAACGGATTTGAATGAAATTTAGCACGTTGATAGATTATGATCTGGGTTAACATATAGGCTATGTTATTTGACTCCACGCGGGCGGAGCCGCCGGCAGCAGCTAGTTAATAATAAAGAACTAGCACCTTTTTTACATTTGACCTTTTTTGTCAGAAGTCGGGAATGCGCCGTTAAATGTATGTGTTACAGAAAGTAATAGCATATTCAATTATTTTTATAGAATTAAGGTAACAAACAATAATTCATTAACATAAAATTCTTCGAAACCCGTGTGGTCATATATGACCGCGAAATGTATGGGAAAAGGTACATAACGGGTTCTGAAGGCTTACTACAATATTCTTCTTTGATGTTCATAGCTTTTTCAGTGCACGTTCGCCGGTTCCTAGGATTCCTGACATCACCTTCTTATACATATATATGTCTTCTTCTATATACAATTACGTTGTGTTCCTATATTTAGTATGCATTACTACAAAATTCACAATGCAATGTGCATTATAAAGTTGATTAAAATGCCATCTTTCAAATATATTACCTTCAAATATTAGGATTTTTCACATTAGACGAAAACTTGTATTAAAATTATTGTTCATAAAATATGAAATACTTTCCATTTATGCCATTGAAAACTCACTGAGTGAGAATAAAATAAGGAGCTTATTCGTTTTGGACTTATATAATGCAGTAATCGTTAATGCGCATTGACATGAACACGATAATAACTACGTATGTATTGCTCAAAGAACTCGCAACAGCCTGCTCTCGTATCACTTACAAAGGAAAAGAGTTTTATCTCCGTATTTCTGGCAAAAAATCACGCCTGAATTGTTCAGGGATCTCGAGGCAAGACAAATGTAGTAATTGTCAGAGGGGCAAGTAACACAAATTCTCATAAAAGGGGCCAGTCCTAATTCTTTTTATGTGGCACTTCGCACACGGACAGTTGGACGAAAGACCGGTGCAATATTTGACCCGAGCGTGTACTCAGACTGTATAAGTCTGATTGGATCTATATACTTGAGACTTTATATGCAATGAGCGTCTTCGAATTTTTAGTGCGGAGACCCAAATATCAGCATGTTTCAGAAGCCGGCTGTCTCATATTGTTAGGCGATAAATGGAGCGTCGTATCACATCATGTCTTTGAAATACAGTAACTTGCAAAGAAAATTCCATCCCATTTGTTTGTATACATATATAAACAAATGAAGGAAAGTAAGTCTTTATTTCCATAAGTATTTTATTATTTTTAGTTCCATAGTAGAAGTGCCCACTGAGACCAGTGGGCACTTCTACTATGTTTTAAGTTATAATAGAAATAACTTGTGTAATTTTTGCCTATATAAACTTAGACCTATTATCATTTAACTTTTCCTACCGCCAGTATTATTTGTAACATATTCTATTACATGAATAATACAGTTTGTGGCATTTGTATGAAATTCTGATGTTAGACATTTCACTCCCAAGGGGAAACGAAAAGCATAGTCAGTTTCCACGGAGGGACCATAAATTACAAGAAACTTACTGTTTTACAATTCTTCGTGATACTGACCTTTATTTACAACTGGCCAGGTTGTTGTCAAAGTATTCTTGAGTTCATTTAAACATTGCTATATGCTCAAAAAATATAAACGAGTGTCCATGAAACAATTAATGATCATTTTTACAATGAGACTGTTGCTAGTGCAATAGAGGTCTCTTGTGAAAATAAGTTACTGAGACCCTCATGGGTAGCGTTTCAAATTGGTACAAAAAATTTGCTGTCATTTATATGGACCAGTGCAAAAGTATCCAGTGTATAGATCGATCTAAGAAGTACATTACGTCACCAAGTTTTACGTCACCAGTTAATTGAAAATGATGCCAACTAGCACATTTTTGTTTCATTTATAGAAGTCTTGGAGGAAAAAACGAGAACGTTTTTGCAGACAAACTGTTATCTGTTATAGTATATCACTGCTGTATCCATACGTCAGGTCTTTAGTTTGTAAAAGGTAATAGGCTTAGGAAATTTGGATACTGTATAACTCACAACCAAATATTTTATTAAAAATCCAGTTAAAATAAATTTTATTTAGAATTTCATATATTGAAAACAGCAAACGTTGCTTTGGCTTGTACCTTTAATACAAAAGAAAGACAGACTGTCAAAATTTACAGTTTCAGACCCTCTTTGTCAGCAAGATTGTCTTAAAGAATAAACTAGTTCATATCTTTCTATATGGTACATAATATATTTTAATATAAACATATAAACAAAATTTGTAAACGTCGATTTAGACTGTTGTTTGAAAGCAGTGAGGACAATAAAAAAACCTATTTATTCACGGTTTCTTTGAAGTGACAAAGTTAACAAACCCTGATACTACAATGGCCGACTCGCACATGGCTAATACAGTTTATAGTTATTCTTTTGTGTATATTTCTAGTTTAAATAAATGTAGATATACTTTATTTATCATTCTTTCTCATTTGCAATATAGCTAATTTGCTGTTGGTTATGCCCTATACGCTTCTATCAAATTTTTGCTATTTTTATGTACTCGTACACTTGCTCGTATTTACCCAGATGTTATGCTATTCAGCATAGTTTAGGTTTTTTTTATATTTATTTACCTTCAAGAAGACCATGATACTTTTAAATGAGTATAAACTGCCATAAATCTTATGTAGGGCATATATTACATCGTAAATTATGTGCCGTAAGTTCTTGTGAGTACAGATAAGTTCTTGATCGATGGTTATAATTTAGCGTTCGTGTGTTGAATAGGTTATTAACCTAAGTTATCCCTATATGTGAAATCAATAATGGTATTGGTCATCTATTGATTGTATATTCTTTTGACTAGCTCGGTGGCTCAGTCGTGAATGATGCGACATTGACACCGACGCTCGTGGGTTCGATTCCCACACAAGGCAGTAATTTGTGTGCATGAACATGTCTGTTTGTCTTGGTCTGGATGTTTTAAGAGAGGTAGGGCGCATCAAAGCAACAAACATCAAACCGTTACGGAAGTACCTCCACCTCACAGAAAACCGCAGCCAAATAATAAGTCCCTTAAGGGTTGTTGTGTTCCTGCGTGTGAGTGAGGTCACCAGTAAGCTCCCAAGGAGCTGCTGTGTAAGCAGCAGAGGAGGCAACGCGCGAGTGATACTTAATATATCGCAAGCGTTAATAGGCTTCGGTATCCGCTTTACATCAGGTGGTCGTATGCTTGTATGCCTCCCGACGTAGTATAAAAAAAAATCTAAAAGAGTGTGCTAGCATGCTTTATCATTGTTTCCGTCACCTTGATTTTTAAATACAGCTTCGTAGATCAGTACTATATAGCCCTTGTTTCCTCTTTTGCCGATAAAAAGGAATGACGCCATGGTGCACATGTACACTCCAAGTAGAGATTCAGATTATCATCGGGTTCTTTGTCTGCTACTTTGGTGGTGTATTTGTCAATCCTAAAGTCTTGAAGTTTCTCACCAACTACGTGTTATCTCCCTAGGAATTCCATTGGAACACCCATGGAACACCATTTACCCACCCCATTTTATTGCTATTACCGTAACCAACATCCGCCTCTGACATAATATTGGCGTTTTCTAGAAGCACAGCCTGCAGCATTCAAATTCAAATAATGTATTTTCACAACATAGTCTCATAGATAAATACCTTAACTTAAAATATATGTGGTCGTATAAACTTTTAATCCACGTAGAGTCGTATGACGTCATCAGAACTACCGAAACAAGATTTCCTCCGGTCAAACTTCTTCCTTCATGGAGGGCAAATAATAAGTCGAAATCCTCACCACAAAAAAACTAAGATTTACTTTATGGCATGGTTTCAATCATTCGACACTCAAGGTGAAGTTGGTCTTCTTCTGCTACTCTTCCTCTTGTATCTCTACGACCTTCGCAGACTAGTGCCGTGCGGAATCGTACAATGACGTCGATGGTATTTCCTTCCGTGCGGCTGTGACCAGTCTGTGCAGTGCCGCAAGAAGGAGAAGATACCCTCCAACTGCAACTGTTGGAGGATTTCTCACCCTTCTTTCTATCCACTTTTATGAAGCCCTGTTCATCGCACTGGTCCTGGCGAGAATCCGGTTGCAAAGCGAGCTTGCAACGACTTAACTTCTCCCGGTATGATGGTAATATAGTACGGGTTAATGCTGTATACCTCGGCTATACTCTGATCGCGGTGGCTAGGTGGAGCTGTGAAGCTCACTGTCGTCCGTGTCTGGACTGACGCAGTATAGGGAGGGAAATTTGGAAACAGTTATAATCGTTTTACCGGCGTTCTAAAATGGGCCAAATCAATTTTTTTTTTAGAAAATATAACTGAAAGATGATGAATGAAAGATGA
Organism: Pyralis farinalis; assembly: GCA_947507595.1. NCBI lineage: Eukaryota > Metazoa > Arthropoda > Insecta > Lepidoptera > Pyralidae > Pyralis > Pyralis farinalis. The sequence goes on from OX382274.1 coordinate 23,684,516, forward strand.
ATTGTGGAATGAAAGAGAATGTGATGTATGAATGTGTTTATTTATATGTGAAATGTGACAATTGACAAATTACAAACTGTACACCAATGTGAATGTCATAAAATAGCCTTGCCCACGGCAGGGGTGCTAGCTTGCTGGGGAGCGGGCGGTATTGTCTTTCATTTTACTACGAGTACTACTACTACTATAACTTCACGCCAAATCCCTTAATCTTTCATTTTACAACCACCACAAACTTGGGTTTCCGTTCAGCTGAATTCTAGATTCGTTCTGCTCCACGAACTGCTATATTTATTCTCACCATTGTCCATTTTTGTGATTTGTGTGAGCGATTTCATATTTTATACTAGATCGCATGAACTTTAACGCATTATCGAAGTGACTGATTTTGGGAGTGCAATTTTAGGTCTGGTTCGTAAAAAAGTTTGTGATCTTGGTCGTGTAGCGAAGGCCTACTTTACCTGAAGAGCGAAATTTTATCAGCTTGTGCTTCAATTTGTTTCATGCATTTACACCCTTAGTTCTTATGATTTAAATTTGGTAAGTCAATTTTAAAGCTGAGATCTTAGATCTTAATTAGTTTCTATATTCAGGATCTATTTTGCGCAAGTCAAATTTACAGGTAATTTGATCTATAATATATTGCACACTTCTGCTACCCGTTAATTCAGCTATTACATACTGTCAACTACCCGCTAACTAACATAACACAATTAATGTTAATTATTACATGAAGTAACTGAAGACGGAAGCGCACACAGTAGTAAGCATCAACTTGCCTGTTGATTAGTTTCTTCTCTACCCCATTCAAATTTCAGTTCACAAACACAAATCCGTTAGTTAACCAACTCAATTTTCAAGTGTCAAAGTAGTTAAACGAGGTGGCACCCTATCATGAAAGTGTGCACAAGCCAACGGAAATTGGTATAGCTGAATTTGACATTGTTATTGCACATGTCATGACAAATTCACATCTTCACACAAACTCTATTAAAATTTAGGGTATGTAATTAAATGCGAAAAATCTCATGTATCTGTTAACTAACTATCATAATGATATAACTTTCACTTCGCCTAAATAGACTTAATGTAATTTACACAAAAATATTTTTTTCTAATAGTATTTGTTTTAAACTTTACGACATATGATTTTTCATTTACATAAAAATGATTTTTTTCAAGTCAAAGTCATATAATTTTAACTTGACGTAGAGCTCTTTTTGTAGTATGGAAAGATTGCTTTCGCAATGAATGTAGAGAAGTTACGAAGGAACGTGGACCATTAGTTCAAATATGAAGAAAGAATGCAGGAGGAACGAATGATAAGTCAAATATACAACGCAAAAGTGTAATTATGTAGACCATTTAAGAGAGGTAGGGCGCATCAAAGCACTCCGTTTGGGGAAGTACCTCCACCTCACAGAAAACCGCAGCCAAATGACAACTCCATCCAATGAATTGTTGTGTTACTGCGAGTGAGTGAGGTCACCAGTAAGCTCCGACGGAATTGCTGTGTTAGCAGCAGAGGTGGCATCGCGCGAGTGATGCTTAATGTATTGCAAGCGTTTATAGGCTACAGTAACGGATTTACATCAGATGGGTCGTATGCTTGTATGTCTCCCGACGTTGTATAAAAAAAAACATAGTAAGGTTAAGCCACCCACTTGCTTACCACTACCAAATTGGTCATGTTTTATCAGATGCTGATGTCAAGAGTCGTAGAAACCGGTAAACATACTTCACCATATTTATCAATGATAAACAGGTGACCAAAGTGCGTAAGGACCGAATCATGTAGTGGAAGGAGTCATAAGTTATCTTTGCTTACCCTGCAAGGAACTTAGCGTTAAGTTACGTTTACTTTTTATTGTAGAAACTCTAAACACTAACATCGAAGGATGTTTAATCTATACTAATATGTAAAGTGGAGCAGTTTGTATGTTTGAATGCTCTAATCTGTGGATGTACCTGTCATATACGAAAAGTTATTTTTGCAATTGATAGCCTAATTCTTGAGGAAGGTTATAGGCTATTTAACATCCCGCTACAAAGGGATGGAGTTGCGGGCCATAACTAGTTATATAATAATCAAAGTTAGATTATTATATGCACCAGAACAATCGCCGACCTTTTAATCGCAAGTCGTTTTATACGGCCGTCTAATGTAAATTGGTTACCGTAGCATATTGACTCTTGAATCACAAGAAAGGTTGCCACCCTCGCTACTAACCCGACACCTCCTCAATAACTTGTTAATGAGTCCCACGAGAAAGAAGTTTCCATTGAATTGTTAATTGGTTAAAATCAGTTGTGAGAAATTAAAGTATTTCGCCAGGCGGGATACTCCTAATTTTTCGTTGGTCTCCAATCTCTCTCCTACCGTAGTTGGTTAGTAGATACTATGACCAGGTGATATTCATATTACTCGTGCCTCTAAAAATGATGGTATGCTACTTCAGTTCAGTGATAAAAGTCATTTTCCGCTTTTTTGTCATAAATATCAACCAAATGTCTATACCAACCAAATGGTATCACCCAAATATAGGAAACAAAATTAATTACTGTATAATAATTTATTTTATTTTCGTCTCTAGTTCACTATTTTAGGATCTAATTATATTATATACTATTAACATATTATGGGAACCATGAGTAAAGGAGGAATAATCACACCTAACCTAGTCAAAATTAAGAACAGAGCTTCAAATTGTTATCCCCAGGACTAGTTTCGGATCTGGGAATGATAGTAATAGACCCCCCACAGTTTTCAAACGTGATTACTAACGCCTGCTTCATCACGTTTGAAAATAGTGCTTACTAAAGCATGCTTATATTGCTCGAACTAAAGTACGCGACAGTTTAATGAAATTCATATAAAACTATGTGCAGAAAAGGTTCAAAAGAAATGCTCTCGCGCCGTCTATGTAACATTTATTTGTCGTTTATCTGTTATTTTTCTTATCTGATAGTATTCCATTTCTCTTTTTAGGAAGAATGATCGGAATGGATACCCTTGAACATATGCGTACAATTCAGAATATAGGGCACGTTTATCAATTTCTAAAATAACAAGATGGAGAATGTAGAGGCTTTTGGGATATATTGGTTTGTTTGCGCCCGCTAGAAATAAAATTCTAAAGGGGTTACCGTGTTAGCTACAGGGTTGGTAATGCGCGTCCTTAGTGTATTGCAATTGTTAATTAGGCTGCGGTAACCACATTGGTAGGTGGTATGTTTGTAGGCCTCCCGACGTTATATAAAAAAATGATTTGAATTAATTAACTAAGTAAATAGCGCTACATGTCCTTTTGCTGCAAGCCGGTTGAAAAACTTAAGGACCCTAATGGCGTCTCTGTGAGAATTCGCAATGGAAATATTGACAGAAGACCAAAGTATAAGTTACAAGATTACCTAATGACATCGCTGTGTCGATCTTTACTGGTGCCGATTTGCCGAATATTTGGGCTTAAATTTAAAATCAAAGATTCGTCAAATCTACAAGTTTCGAAAAAAAAATAGTTGTGCTCGGACAAATAAAGACAAATAAAATACTAAGTATATGAGCTGAGAATGCTCTCCTTTTTTGATGGCAGCTAAATAAAGTCAAGGCATCACACAGCTACTTTTGAGCTGAAGGAACTTCGAGTAGGTACTAAAATTAAACCAGGAGACCTGACCGAAGGAATTATAGCCATAATATCTGAAATTAAACTACTAGGACCACGTTTTTAATAAATAGCCAGTGACCACGAAATATTATTATCACATATAACGATCTAACTGGCCTACGCACAGAACTAAGTTACGTTTATATAAATTAAGATAAATTAAATAACCGAATACAAATTGTACTTGGTTACTCAAAACAATATATTAATTCATGAGGAAATTTACATTATATATTATTATGTGTATTAATTATTTAATATTAAGTATTATTGAGTTTAAAATACCATTCCAAAATGCCTTACTATGTATACATTTGTAAATGCTGCAAAATTATTACAAAATGTCTTTCAGATAAATCGTATCCCGTTTCTTTAAATGAGCAATTCTTGTATATAAATGTTTCGTGATTCTCTGAAATTGTTTTGAAGATTTGAATTAAATTACGTATTTAGATTAGCCTTTACATATTAAATTTGGTGTTTTTTCATGAAACAATGAGATTTTACACAAGAAAAATATATGCAAAACGCCGAGCGAAGGTCGATCGCCCTGATTAAAAAACTACATGTTCTCCAATTACTTAGTCCATTATTATCAATCTTGTACGATCTCCTCATACTCAGTAATTAGAATTTTGCGTATATGTTATATACCCATAGCTTGTGGCCTGATAATAAACAGTTAAGTAAATGAAATCGTACATGACGCCATCATTGATGTTCTTGCTAAAGAAGCATCTACTATCGACAAAGGCTTTTATGCATTTACTGGACAAGAAGAACAGCGACCAACCGAGAAAAAACCTCGGGTATCCCATCGGTGTCAGACCCGTTGGTTGGCTTATAACAAGGCAGTCAACCTTCCTTACTTGCCGGGTGCGCATTTTTTCACGTAACTTTTTAAGTCCTATTATCGGAAGTCCAAAAATATTTCTCATACCATTTTACATCATAACGATCACTCTTCAATAAAAATATTTATTATATACTATTGACTGACACTAATGGTTGAAACTCATAATCATCAGAATTCATTATACCACTAATAATACACCTGGTTCTGTTTTCATATATTTCTTAATCATAAGTGTTATTTATTCGCATTGGATTGCAATGGAAAAAATAAAAGATAGTAGTAAAAATAATAGGTACGACGACGAGCGAAGCGAGGAGGAGTGTTAACTAGAACTGCGACCCTACAGCCCGAGAGCCGAGCGAGCTTAGCGAGCGTACCGCGGCAGCGGCTGGCGAAGCTCCAGAACCGAACATTGTCTGTTATGAAGGAAACTGTTCTGAAAAACAACATTATGAGTTGAAATATGTTCTTAGTAATGACATTATTAATAGAATAAATATGATCGCTGACTCTTATAAAGAAACAGTTCTGAAAAAAAAATGAAAAATGAAATTGAAACATATTCTTAGTATATTACAATTAGTATTAACAGTATTGATAAAAAATATGATATCTGTCTGCTACGAGTTCCATTGGTAGTAGTAATAATTTATGAACAAAAAAGTATTACTACTACCATTACTACTAGTAAACATTATGATTATTATAAACACAAATCGGTAGTGAAACAAAAAAATAGGATTAAGAATTTTATGTGAGCCAATATGGACACTTTTTTCCTTCACCCTCAATTGTCAAATTTCAGTAATATAAAACATACACTAGAAGTGTACCAGATGACTGCGACAAACTGTTTGTTTTCTCTAATGTTTGTCTCTAATGTTTGGCGCCTTTACAAAAATTTCTATTCGACCACTCCTTTTTCTTCCTCTCCGTTTTCGTTACTGTGTTGAAATGAGTTCAGTATTTTAAGGAGGACCATTCTTTTAGCCTTTAGTACTTTGTTTACTTCTTTAGTTATCAGTATTTCACAGACATGTAGCATTAACTGTAGTTTTAATGGCAGTTTATTATATGATAATTTTGGCATTCCGTCTAGCATCTTTGAGCCAACACAGGTAGAATATTTTTTTCTGGATGTGGATATCGATTTCATACTTTGCGAAGTTGTCGTGTGTCCAACCTGAAGAGCTACTTCAGTATAAATTGTATCCCTGATATGGAGATTTTTTGTGGAAGTCCTCGAATAATTAAAATAGGTAGACAGGTAGATTTTCCATTTTGGTCCAGAAAACTGAAATGGGAAGAACGTAACATTTATAAATTATAATAGCAAACCGTAGTTTGTTACAAGCTACCAGAACCGTAAAGCAAATGTTACATAGACTAGAAATTAACTTGTTACATCCAAATGTTGTTGTTTGAAATTAACATAATTAATGCACATGGTTGTAACGTTAAGTGCGTCCAGATTGAAAAACATCAAATCGGTATATAAAATCTGCGGGGGTTAATATATAAAATTAGAGGAATAACATTTTTTTTAATTACGCTTGTATTCAGAATCTGGGCCTGCTTATATTTTCCTTGTTTCGAACAGGAACACCATAAATTTCGATGTATATATAAAAGAATAACGTTAATTGATTAATGACAGTATCTGCTTAAGTTCAAGTAGATTGTTTGCTTCATGAGTAGGATAAAAAAGAAAATAAAAGTAACTTAATATAGGATCGTCAGAAGGCACCAATTCAAACTTGTAATTCGATATAGTGCGGTGACAGTTCGTCGTCTGTTATGTTAGAACTTTCAAGGCTGGGAATCGATTTAGTTTGTCTGTATAGAAAATACTGTATTAGTTCTTGCTTGTGACTTTGTGGATATGATATTAATACTTATCTGTGAATAGGAGGGTGACCAAATTCATCTGCCTGTTTTAACGGTGCCGTATCGAAAAAATACCTTCCCAGAAAAAAGAAATATTACCCCGCCATACAATAGTACCTACTCGTAGTTGATCGAACAATTACTACGCAGGCGTATAATGTGTCACAGTTTTGAAATTGATTGCGTATCAAAAATGGTTCTTATTACCCCGTAAATGCACTGTATAGAATTCATAAGTACATTCAATATTTTATTTAACACTGTCACTGTCGCAATTCGCGTTCCCTTCACGATACATGCAATATTAAATTGTGAATGGATAAATGCATGTTACAATTATAAATTTAGAAAGCTAATTTTTTTATGCAATCCCTAGGTGATCCCTCATCCGTCCTGAAAAATGCATTATATGGCGTATCACATCATGTCTAAGCTGCAATTATCATCCAATAATGTTGAGAATATGGGTCACTGTTGCTAGAATATTATAATATCAGTTTTTCCGTTAATGTACAATAGTAGCAGATAGTATAAATACCTGTATAAGTTGACCTGTTCAGCCATACGCGTAATTACTGATCAATACACTGAGTTAATTGCATCAAAATCAATCGCCATTTTTCATTTCATTCACCCATGTCCATTGATTGATTGAGTCCAATATAATGATGATTTTTATTATTTTTATTATAATGATACCACTAAGGTAGCAAATAAATGTTCGGCCTGCCTGATGGTAATACATAGGGTTCCCTACCTAAGCATTTTTAAGAATAAGGATTTAACGAAGATACTGATGTTTACATGAAGCGACTGCCGGCAGACCTCCACAGCCTAAAGGGGAAACCAGATCTTTCTTAGTTCTTAGTTAGGGCACACGTCTTTCGATATGTATATTTTGGAGGTATATATATATTGTATTTATGTATATCTTCACTGGCGGGTTAGGCAGAGATCAGAGTGCCATAAGACGCGGTCAGCAAGCGTTATACCACAAATTTTGCGCAAAGCTCGCAACTCGACCACATTTAGTTTTCTTTCATGCTCTCTCTGCCATAGCCAGCTTTCACTTTCCATAAGTTAGCGTTGGGATTAGCACCGCGTTGTGTACAGCGAGCTGTGCCTTCTGGCATAGATTTCGGCTGCCTAGAAGTTTACCCAACGCTCCATTTACGCTGTACCCTGCACTCACTCTCTCTCCATATCGACGGTGTACCTGCTATACCTGCTAAAAGCGCATAGAACACGGTCCACCTGATGTAAAGCGGTAACTGTAACAGATAAACGCTTGTTATACATTAAGTATCACTCACACGCTGCTTCCTGTGCTGCTAACACAGCAACATCTTAGGAGCTTACTGGTGACCTCACTCACACGCAGGAACACAATAACCTTCCTTCTTGGGAGTTGTTATTTAACTGCGGTATTCTGTGAGGTCGAGGTAATTCCCCAGACGGGTTGCATTGATGCGCCCTACCTCTCTTAAAAACATCCAGACCGAGACAAACAGACATGCAAATATTTATTCTGTTTGCGAATCGAACCCACGAGCGTTGATGTCAAAGTCGCGTCATTCAGGACTGCGACACCGAGCTCGTTATCATTATATTTTCTGGTTCGCTCTGCGTATCCGCAATGGACTTGACATGAAGATAGATAAGTAGAATTTAGAAAAATATTATTAGTAGTAGATAGGTAAATAGTTAGAAGAAATAATACACATGTTATTTATATTATTCTATTGACATATTGTTGTATTACAAAGAACAGCATAAGTATGCCTAATGCCTTAAAGGTAATACGAGAAATGTCAAGAAGAAAAACTATTCAAGAATGTATAAAAAGAAAAAACATGGCACATTGATCAATGAGCCGAAAAAGTAAACTCGAGCTCGTAACTACGCCGATAAACGCTGCCTTTGAAAATCAATTTCACCCATTTTACAGCTCCCCTGTAACATAATGAAAAATTCTCATCATGCGCAGGGGTTTCCGCGGCACCTGTATTCCATCAAAGGCTTTACTTTTATATTTATTGCACATACAGTTACGTATGTACACATGCGGGCGTTGTGTTCAAATATTTACACCTTAACGGAGTTCCGATTTCTTTCGTTAGATGTTTCGTTAATCTCTCAGCAGGCATGTATCTATTTAGTGTATGTACGTACATTGAAATTGTATGTTTTTCTGTGCGTATCAACATACTACAAGTTTATTTATCATTAGCATCATCAGCATGACCGTATCAGTGGCAGTAGCTGACTTTGGAGTCATGGACAATTTCAGTTTTTTTATGTATTACAACAGGTGGCAAATAAGCGATAATCGCATGCAATACAATGAGTATCGCTTTTGCGTCTTTGGCCCATTATATTTCTCATCATTATCTAATGGCAATCTTTGGGCCATTAGATAATGATGAGAAATATAATGATTTTAAAGGAATATGTAGAAATCTTATCGCTTCTTTGAAACTGACCAATGCAATCTACAAAGAAGAAATATAAATAGAAGTAGTATTATGCGATTCCAAAGGAAAATGACCTGCCGAGTTTTTCAAAAGGGACTACACAGTATGACTTTCTTCAAAAAAAGCGTGATGATGTTCCTACAGTGTCGGCAACACACGAGCGACACCCTTGGTGCGAGTGTCCATAGGATATCCTATGGATACTTGCAACTGCTTACCGTTTTTGGTATAAACAAATGCTTGTATCGTAAAGCAACCTAATTGACGACCTACGTTGTATTCGAAGTCATTTATCGCTCTATGCGCAATCACTCAAGGAGGTTTTCTGTCGTTCCTATTACCATTAAGTCTCTTTTTTACAAGTTCTTTGGTGCGTTGTTGACTTTGTCGTACCACTACTAGAATTTGACTCGGACCTATAGCAATCAAGCCATACAAAGATATACCATGCCCAAACTTGGAATACAATACATATTTGTTATTAAAAATATTCATATGACGCGGGAATCAAACATACGATCTTTGCTGTCTAAGTAGCTGTTACTAGCCTCCCAATCGCCAGGGTTATGGAATACTGAATTAATATACCCAATAGGGCACTAAGAGGGTTAGCCAACAAAATTTAATGGCCAATAAAGTTTGCGGCTGTAAATAAAACGGAGAAAAGGAAATGAATCTATAAAAATCTTTTTCGTTAAATAAGCCTCGAGTTCGGATCATTCCTGTTAAAGTGCTTATTTACTCAGCTTTTTGCTCAATGTTATCTACACATGGCTTTGAGGCGGCTTCCTTTTTGATACTGCGAAGAAATTGTATACGAGTATTTTTCATTAGTATAGCGACACACCTAATGAAATTATACTACCAGTGGTGTTTTAAGTGTGGACGTAATTATGCTGTAAAGAAAGATTATAAAAAGTCTTACTTACTGGAATGCTTCCTGGAAATAAAAATAATTACTTATTTATTTATTTCTTAGTTCTGTCTACTTTGTATGTAATTTAAATGTCAATTTGTTCGGCATACCTGAGGTTACATGCACTAATATAACTCGGACGTACATGTGGTGTATCCCATGAGAGTCAGCGAAGGTGCCTAGTGTTCCGAATAGGCAAATGTTAATAAACTTGTTAATATGTATGTTTCACATTATAGAACCTTTCCTGAACGAAAGTTAAAATTTTCGCGCTACCTCACTTCACAACTAATCGGCGGCATCTAACTGTAAATCTGAATCTATCACGTTACGAAAATCGTTGACGCTAACTTAATAGCTACGCACACGTCAGATCAATACCCCATTTTTTAAATATTCGTTTATTTTTCAAAATTGCGCCGCAATCATAACAACATTTAAGAGCGCTAATGCACAAGCATTGAAAGATCGTCACTCGTATACAAAAAGTGTAAAAATTATTTCAAAGGCCAAGAAGTTGGTGATTGAGGGTCCAGTATATGATAACAGGTCATGTTTAGGCGAGACTAGCTCTAATGTGAGTTCATCAATCACAGTTCCGATCTCAGCACGTATATGCTTACATATTTTTCCCAAACTACACAAGGAAATAGTAAATATGTTTTTTTGGAAAAGTAATGAAATAACTTTAAATTCGGTTAAAGGTTTCCCAATATCTATTTAAAATCGCTTTAGTATGTTAGTCTAAGCATAAAATGCAAAATATTTTTTTGGTTATGCTCGTCTTTGAATAAGTGTAGGTAACCGAAGTTTTTGTATGTAGCCCGGCCAAATTATGTTGGTTGTAATTCAACTAAGCTAAGAGACTATCTACAGGTGCAAACTTTATTCAGAACAACATACACGCTTTCGTATTGGCATAATGATACCAGTAACATTCCTAGAACTAGATTAGGATGAAAAGTTACAGCGAACTGGTAATCAGAATTAGGAGTTTTTACTTTTCCAAAATATAAGTTAAAATGTTTGGATAAACTTACTCGACTTAAGTAATACATGACACGCATTCGAAGCATTAATATCTGTCTCCGTATCGTGCACACGTTGTTTTGATTTTATAGTTACGCCATGTGCCGCACGGGCGGCGGTAAGAACGACTCAAAATCACTGCACTTTTGTTTACTGTAAATGAATCGAGTGTTATACTTCACGGTTTGACGTTATCTTATGCAGTTAGCTATTAAATTAGAACGGCGCTTAAATATTTTCTACATAAAATCGATAGGGGTACAAACATATGGGCCTCCTCGTGTAGTGTTTTCCGTAGACTATGAACGCTTGTAATAAGTTCAGTATCGCTCGCCAATTCTGCAAATCACACGGCAATTCCTTAGGAGTCGACTGGTAACCTCACGCTTTGGCAAGAACAAAACAACTCTCCAGGCAGTTGTTATTTGGCTGCGAGGTGGAGGTACTTATCCAGTCGGCATAATTTCATGCACCTTACCTCTTTTAACAATACTCAGGTCAAAACAAACAGACATGTGCATGCACACAAATGTTTGTCCTGTATGAGTATCGAACCCACACGGGCCTTGTTATTAAAGTAGCGTTGTGATGCAACCTTTAGCCAACCACAAGAATAGGACCCATCGGCTACGGTCGACTCACACTGCGAAGTCTATGATTCGTCTAATCTAATCTTAGCCGTGTATATGAACTTGGTTAAATCTTACAAGTAGTTGTTTTGAATGATTACACTTTCCAGTGTAAAGTGGAATGGTTATAATGTGAGGTTGTTCCACATATATTCTTATTCTTATTTTGGTCAAAGTAAATAATTCTGTTACTCTAGTCGACTATTGATATCCTAGACGGGACGGGCTGTCAATCGTGATTCCTCCTCGAGGGTCAGTGAGCGCGGACCCTCTGATTATTCAATTCGACATGCATGAACAACCTGCGTCCCGAAATTACTTGTGCATTAAAGTAGGTACAATAGAGTAAAAATAAATGGTAAGGTCACCACCGCTAGTGTATATTGATAGATCGCTCTGAATTCAGTTTTCACTATCAATACAACACTCCCCGTCGCCACGGCTTCCTCTGACATAGATCAGAGTCCGCTTACAAAAGACCAGACCAGAATTTAGGCAAAATTTTAATTGGCAACAAGGCCCTTGGTAGCCTTGGCATATAGTATTTACAGTAATATCGCGATCGCGGCAGTTAACGGCTGAAATTTTACATGGAAATGACAAACACATTTATCTAAAAGAAAACACATAAACTCCAGAAAAAAAATACACATGAAATGCACGGTTGAACCATATACACAGGATTCCAGCCGTCTTCGTTGATAAGGCTGCCAACTCTAAATTACACTAATTAGTAAACAAAATTGAAATAAGACTTAAAACTAGACGTAGCTGCGGGTAATGAAGTCGGCGGCTCGTCAATCAGACTGCCACCCCTTCGGCCGATGGTGAGCTGTCGCCGCTGTCCGCCGCTGGGCTTTACTTTACTCCCGACTAGATAACTTCCGCAGAACACTTTTGTACGCTCGATGCAGGCGGTAATTCGTTATTTTCTTTAAGATTCACTCACAAATAAATTAAGTATCAAAATCTAAACAACCCAAAGGCTTTAGTTAGACAGCCTCTCCCGTGACACGCCTAAACTCGAATGTTCAAACTCTCGTCTCCTCGAGTCCATCTCCCCAAACTGCAGCTATGGGACCACGCCCACAACACATCACTCATTCATTCATTGGTCCAGCCATTCCCGCGCCGCGTCATTCGTCCCATCATATGCACCTAATATCTGCGTCATATTGACGATCATAAACCTCACACTGGACCCTTGTACACATTTCAGTCTAAGCATAACAAAACCCTGTTCTGTAATTCGATACACAATGAGCGGTTCGCTACCATTGTCTTAGATATCTTAAAAGTCATCCCATCAATTGTAAAAACTAATTGCGTGACAAATGTCGGGTGAACCCCATGCGCGACCCTTTTTTTGAAAGAAGCTCACTGTCTTTTCACAGCAGGACATTCATTTTTAGGGTTCCGTACCCAAAGGGTAAAACGGAACCCTATTACGGAGGCTCCGCTGTCCGTCCGTCCGTCCGTCCGTCCGTCCGTCCGTCCGTCCGTCCGTCCGTCCGTCCGTCCGTCTGTCACCAGGCTGTATCTCATGAACCGTGATAGTTAGAGAGTTGAAATTTTCACAGATGATGTATTTCTTTTGCCGCTATAACAACAAATACTAAAAAATAGAATAAAATAAATATTTAAGGGGGCTCCCATACAACAAACGTGTTTTTTTTGCCGTTTTTGTAGATAATGGTACGGAACCCTTCGTGCGCGAGTCCGACTCGCACTTGGCCGATTTTTAAATTACATTCTGTACGGTATCAATTTCAAACACGCAATAAACCTTTAAGAAATCTTAAACAATATCTACCATCAACACAAAGCTTCAACATGCAATTTATTTTATTTTCATATAATCCATCTAACACATGCTTTATATTCAAACCGTGCTATGTTCCCATACGATTAGTGGTAGGTATAGGCTACCCGTCACGATCGATTGAATTCCCAAACTAGCTAAGCACAGTTCGAGAAACAACCCCTAGTCTCAAGCCAATCACATCAATAATCGCCATCAAATTTTATAGGTATATTATACACATAGGCTGCACTTACTCTGGTACCATTACAGCGTTGCTAGCCAATTCACCACTGGGCACGTCATTTTATCAATTTTCGTTACCTTTGAAATACAATATATATGATCACACGTGCTAAAGCTACAAGAATGATGAGACACGCATTTCATGCGTTGTCATCAGACTTAACGAACAGAAGTCGCGAAGTAAGGATTTTCATTACATATTCAGTAGTATCCTTTCAACTAATTTCACTACACGGTATAATATTTTTTGATAAATGCTTTAGTGACTTTATTTGAAAAAATTATACCACAATACATTTGACGCAATCTTCGATCTTTGGAAAGGACGATGTTCGTATTTACTTCAAATTGGCATCTCATAAGCGCGACTCCAAAATTCGGTTTTAAGCTTTCATGAGAATTAAGGGCGCTATATACGGACTCCTAATACCCGCTCAGGGTTTCATTAAAATGATTGCTTTGCTTTATTATTTGGAAATTGTTAAGATCCTGTAATTAGGAAGGAAACAAAATAATGTTAATTTGGCTTTTGATAAATTATTGTTGTCTAATAACTGTTATGTACAAGATTATCTATAAATAATTAAAAAAAATATCTATCTACAAAGGAACTCCTCGAAATTGACATGTCAACCTTCAAGATATCATTTACGTACCATATGAAATAAAAAGAGCGCAAGTGTCAATATTGATATGTTCTCAAATGTACAAATTTAATAAGATGTGTGAGTGACGCATTATCATCTTTATTAGTAACCAAATTCTTTACCTGCACATATGCATCCGGACGAAAAACAAACAAGACAGAACCGGAGCAGGGGACAGCTATATGTAATAAATAAATTCTACCTGACTGGAGAAGTATATCTTCTGAAGGTTTCAAACAATTCACTGATGAATTATCATGTTACAAACAAGTAAGGATAACGGGAAGTATCTGAACAGTTGCTGCCTTAACAACTTAGCTATTATACTTAAATACATAACTTTGGAACTCGACGTAGTACCAAGTATTACGAAGTTTACAGAACAGAGATATATTACCAGCATCCCTTATAATACAATAATATAATTAGATATAATGCTATGGATATTTAATTTTTATACGGCAAAGTTGCAATGTTCGGAATAAACTCAAATTCGCAGCATCCCAACCTTACGCGCATGCGACAACCTATGAATATAGACGAGGAGAGGTACACACATAGATTTTATACAGACTATGGGCCATCTCCGTGGGAAAATTTCTTGTTTACATGAATAAATGCATATGTATATTTGGGTTATTAAATTTATATATTTGCGATAAAATCTTTCATATATTTTGGTGCAAAATTATTCAAATACAATTCATGCACAAGTTAAATGCGTTGTGAAAGTTTATTCACGTTATATGTGCAGAAGTGACAAGGCTTTGAAGATACTACGTGCGAAGTGTGAACACTAATTGGAAAAACATCCGTTTTACACGTATTACTTAGAAGAGCAGTAGTTCTTCTAAGTTCTTTATCCAAGAGCAGTGGATAAAGAACCGGCTTATGAGCTGCTGATCCCGGACGAGTTCGAATCCTTGTTGGGAATGTACCACTAAATTTGTGTTGTCGAATTTATTTACATATTTATAACAATCTCTTGCTCGACGTTGATGGAAAACATCGTGAGGAAACCCTCATGTCCAAGAAATTACATTCCAAAATCGTGTGTGAATGAAGCGAGTGAAGTATGTAAGGACCGCGTTTTATGGCGCTCGGTTCTCTCTGCCTACCCCGCAAGGGACTTGGCGTGAAGATATACATAAATAAAACATGTTCGGCTTAGCAAGTTATTCCGATACTAAGAAGCTCGCCGAATGCTTTTCCCGGAAACGGAAAGGAGGTGGAAGAAGGTCACTGCCACTCACAGTAGTAAGAGATAGAACAGACAATGAATATGATAAACATAGTACACCCTCGATCGTAAACTTGTATCAATATGATCTTGTATTTGTACTCTTTTTTTTATACTACTAATGTGGCAAACAAGCATACCGCAATCATGCGTTGTCGTCGCGACGAGGCTGGTGGTGGAGTGGTTAGCAACGTTACTTTACGTTACTCCACACAGGCCAAATATTTGTGTGCATAAATATTCTGTTTATCTTGTTCTTGGTGTCTTCAAGAGAGGTAGGGCACATCAATGCAAGCCGACTGGGAATGCACCTCCACCTAACCGAAAACCGCAACTCAATAACAACTCACTGGGTTTTCTTATGTTCCTGCAAGGGAGTCGTTTAACCAGAAAACTCCTATGGAGTTGAAGTGTCAGCAGTTGTAAACTAAGGAGTTCCTGTATTACAAGCGTTGATAAGCTGCTATAACCACTCTGCATCAAGCGGGTCGTCCGCTTGTATGCCTCGCACCGTTGTATTAAAAAATATCTTCAAACGTATTTAAAAAACATAGACTACATGATTTACAGTCGCATATAGTCGCATATCTCATAGACCTTTAAACCAATATACCTCTTGACAACGTATGAAGGCCCACTCACTCACGAATTTACGACTCAAAATGTAGTGTTTTAGCGCCTAAATATCTTAACGATTCGAACCTACTGACCAATATGGAGATATTTTAATATTTCGATAAGTGACGCGATGTTGATCAATGAACTCCCTCTACCCTCCGAACAGTAGCGGTAATTTTATTTACTTTGCAAAATCGTGTCGTAGGTTATCCTCCATGGTCGTTTTTAAAGTCTATACGTCAATCAATCAATAGTTGTATTGTCTTATATTGTTTGTTTGTTACACATTGAATTATACAACTTTTGACGGAAGTATCGCGTGTTTTATTTATTTTGTTGAACCTGACGTTTCGAATGCTTTGCAGCATCCGTGGTCGCAGGAAGTCTTCCTGCGACCATGGATGCTGCAAAGTTAAAAATTGTTTAATTCAATCAATAGTTGTTTATGTATAAATAAACGTGTTTAGTTAACAAAAATTTGGGCTGACAATACGTCTCATAAATTGTGTCCTACTTTTGTCCAATAAAATATAAACGTGTATGTGCCTTTAAAAAGTATTTTCACGCTCAAAATCCTTTACGCAGTTTATCAAATCGTAAATAATGTGGCGTGAGAACGTCGAAGAAACGCGTTTGCTTTGCTTACAGTTGGGTGTTTCTCTTGTAAATTTTCCTAATGGACGCTTTTGAATTCGTGTTGTAAACATTTACGAATTCGCGTGCAGGATTATTTAATACATATCAACATACATATATAACTTATTTTGTTAATGTCCCTTTTTATTCTTAGAACATGCGAGGTTACACGTGTGCATCAATTAAATGGGATTTAATTGAAGATTATTCTAGAATCTGATGAATGAGAACTTTACATTATCACTATTTATATTCTTATTCAACCTATTGTTTTGTAATCTGCTTTAGCAGTAACCCAATTTTATGTATTGCATTTTAGGTATTATTTATTATTTATATCTTTACACTCACGGGTATTAATCCTGGTCATTTGATAGGCGTGCGCGGGGATAAGGATCCAACGCGTAGAGGCTCCTTCGAAAAGACTGTATGTAATGTTGGACACCCGCCGTGACCCGCTACAGGGGATATCTATGGGACAATATACCAATGAACAGGTCACGGCAGGTATTGGGACTATTGGAAATATGTCGGAAAAAAGTGGGCTATAAAATAAGATTTTTTTTTTATACCACTAAGGTGACAAACAAGCGTACGGCCTGCCTGATGGTAAGCAGTTACCGTAGCCTATGAGCATTTGCAACACCAGGGGTGTCACTCTTGCGTTGCCGACCCTGTAAGAACCTCTTCACGCCTTTCTTGAAGAACCCCATACTGTAATCCTTTGGAAAAACCTCGGCAGGGAGCTTATTCCACAACATAATAGTTCTCGGTAGAAAACTTCTCGTGAAGCGCACAGTGCGCGACCATTGCGGTTCCAGTGTGTGCGGATGAACTCCCAGCCGCCAGCAGATGGAGGTATTATTAGAACCGGGATGTTGCAGAAGAGGAACGGACATATTATTTATTATATTTATTACATTATTATGTCACTGAAAAATATTGATCTAGTTTATTATATATTAACTAATGATTAATTTAACAAATTTATTTATAAACATATGCACGTTTCCATAATATAATTTATAAAATAAAGCCGCAGCCTAAAATCGAACTATTAACGCACTTAGTTGCTATTGATGTCTAGTTTAGGGTAAGAAATTACTGGGTTCATATTTATTTACTTCTTAGAACAATCCAGCTGGGGTCAATCTAGCTGGGGTCTTTAATTTACAGTACAGCATCTAAGTCTATCCTCGGTTGCTTCTTATTGACAAGAAACAGGACTTTTCGCCAGGACCAAGTTTTGTTCCGACCTAGTTAAGACATTGTTACTTAAAAACAGAATTAAGAAGAGCAATGATAGCCCAGTGAACAAGGAACCGGCCTACTGACCATCTGGTCCCCGGTTTGAATCCTGTCGTAAATTCGTGTTTTCGGATTCATGTACATATTTGTAATTATCACTTGCTCGAAAAACACACACAAGAAATTATATGTCGAAACACGTATGACCTTAACTACTTTCTTAGGTAAGATCACACGTCTTTCAAAATATAATTCCTATCTGGCTTTCCTGTAGGTTTAGTCGCTCCAAGTAAAAACAATATCTTCGCCACATCCTTAGGCTTAGGTAGCGGACCCCGGACTAACTGAAAAGGCAACCTGCTTTCTTAGGTGACTTAGGTGACACATCTTTCAAAAATAATTCCTATCTGGTTTAGCTGTAGGTCTGACGGCAGTCGCTTCAAATAAAAATCAGTATCTTCGCCACATCCTTAGGCTTAGGTGGCGGACCCCGGACTAACTGAAAAGGAAACAGGATAACGCTAAGGAGAAGAAGACAAAAATTATTATGTACAAATTCATTTTACCGTCTCTTGACAAAGCAAATTAACTGATTTTTACCAAACTTGCTAATATGAGTTCTTCAAGAAACGCGTGAAGAGGTTTTTAGAGGGTCGGCAATGCATGAGTGACACCCCTGGTGTTGCAAATGTCCATAGGCTTCAGTGACTATTTACCATCAGGCAGGCCGTATGCTTGATTGCCACCTTAGTGGTATAAAACAAAAAATATAAAAATAAATTGCTTTAATCGCGCCATAAAATAACGTGAAGAGGTTTTTAGAGGGTCGGCAATGCATGAGTGACACCCCTGGTGTTGCAAATGTCCATAGGCTTCAGTGACTGTTTACCATCAGGCAGGGCGTATGCTTGATTGCCACCGTCGTGGTATAAAACAAAAAATATAATAATAAATTGCTTTAATCGCGCCATAAAATAAGACTAAATTTATTAAAAATAAGTATCAAAGTTGTACGAAGGCAAGAACAGCGAGACCGTGTTCCGCCGCGTCCTACGGCTCGCAAGACACGGTCCCATTTAAACCAATTTATCTTTCTCTGATATATTAAGGTCCCTTAATTAAATGAAGTCCAAAATGTTAGGGCTCCGGCTGTAAGCAAATTATAATTATTAAGGTACAAGCCAAGCATCTGTGTTGATGCACGGGAATTTATTCGAGTACTTTTCAGAAGTGAAATTTGTAGTGCCTTCTTTCATTAGATTTGATAAACATGGAGACAATCTTTAAGGCTATATTAGGTCCGTTCTTAACTGCAACACTTTTTCTCCATTTGTAATATGAGGTCTTGCTACTTATCAAATTCCATGTTCTTCCCAGTTTGGTATATATCATGTAGGAAATAACGTATGGTTGGTTAACGTATGGTTTTAACTCAAAGCACTCCCTCAAATCTAAACTCATACTATTACCGACTCTTATTGGACGTTTTTCACAAAA
The DNA here is from genome assembly GCA_947507595.1 of Pyralis farinalis. Lineage (NCBI taxonomy): Eukaryota > Metazoa > Arthropoda > Insecta > Lepidoptera > Pyralidae > Pyralis > Pyralis farinalis. The sequence goes on from OX382274.1 coordinate 23,703,908, forward strand.
ATAGTAAATATTTCCTGGGTAAATTTAGCCTGAATATTGAAATAGAACTTAAACTGTCTGTGTGAAATATTTCACCAAAAGTCGTACTTTTAGTAAATAAACTTTTTGTGGTATATGTTAAATACAACCGACGAACTACAGACATTTACAACATTTACAACTACAGATATTTGAACTAGAGACAGCCTTTTCAGGGTTCCGTAGTAAACAAGGAACCTTTATTATTTCATCACGTCCGTCTGTCTGTCTGTCCGCGGCCTAGATCAGAGACGCTTCATACTAGAAAGCTGTAGTTTGGCATGTCTATACATATTAACTATGCTAACAAATTGGTAGAATAAAAGGTCATAAATAAATTTTTGATGGTACCTCCCCTACACGTAATGTGGAGATGATTTTTTTTTATTCGCGCCCACCCAATGATGTGGGGAGTCATTATATAGGGTTTTTAAAAACAAGGGTTTAGGAAGATCATTTTTCAATATAGTGATCCGTTTGCGAAATATAAAATTTATATTAAAAGTGTAAATTTTTGTTAGTCTTTATGGTGGACTTAAAAGGAAAATTATCACGGCTAAGGAGGCTTTACAGGTACATGAAGACGTATGAATGTCATAGAATATGACATTGCACTTATCGGCACTAAGCATTTTGCTTCCTAGTTTCTAATTTGAACGGCCAAGTAATGAAATTCCTCCCCTGCGATACATAGGCAATTTCATAGTTTTTCATAGACCATTTTAATTTTATACATACCGGTGATGTAGTAACAGCCCACAGTAGTCAACTACATAGTCAGTGTCAAAAAAATAGATATGGATAGTCGTAGATTTAATTCCACTTTGTTTGACGGGTCGATTTCTTATTATTTTAGTCCGGCAACTATCAAAATTTTTCACAAACAAGCATGGCGAATCAAATACGGAACCCTATACTGTGCGTGGCCCGACATCCACTTGGCCGGTTTTTATTTAATAACCGTTTTGTCGGTCATATCAATCGATATTAGAGTTTAGCCTCATCACTAATTTATAAAATATGTCCATATGAACTCAATTCGTCTGCGATGTTATTATTTTCAATTATTATATTTTATAGTCCCCACGGTACTAAGTTTGTGTTAGTTGGGGCTACTCTCAGAAACTAATATACGATTTTTCATACGGTTTTCGCCAAAACAAAAGAATGGTTATCTAGGAAGTTTAGAATATAATTCATGAACATTTCCGAAAATAAGTTACTGATATAACTAATAAGAAATAAGGTGGAAAAAATACATCCATTCTGAGAACTTTCATGGCGTGCGTTACCGGAATGGTAATTACACGAAAATAGTGAATTGCAGAATAGTTCCTATTAAAAATATCTAAAGAAGTCTCCGAAAGATATACATATGATGTTTTAAAATAGACGATTCTTAATCACCTTAATATTACTGTATTTTAGGTATTAAAATTGCATTAACCATTAATAATAAGAATTTAAATAACTACACAACAAAATCCTATTAGAATCCTTTAAATGAAGAATTCATGGATATATTTCGTGTATTTTAAAAACAGTTGTAACGATTCGGAACGTATTTTTTATTAGTTTTTTCTTAAGTTTAACTATATACGCATCTTTCCTGAAAAAAAAAACACAATTTTAATCACAAACATGAAACTAATATTTTACAGCGACGATGGCAGCGGCGGCGGTGACATGTAACTGCAGAGTGGGTCTAGACTCTTATTTATAGTCTGACTATTTCCCATGATCGGAATCTATTTATTGATTAAATCTACAACACAAACCATTTTATAAACATGTTCTGAAGGAACGTGACCGCCTAAATCATCCGGCTGTAAATCCTTAGTGCTACATATGCGAAACCGGGGCGGGTCTCTAGTATGTATATAAAATGACATCAATACATGTAACATGATTTTATTTTTTTAATATTGTCTGCAAACTTTCTTTTTTAGTGTCCGCTTTTCAATTGAATTAATTCGGTTCAATACCATGATATTGTCAAATCCGATATGAGTTCTTCTAATTAATTCCTAATTTGAACACAATATCAATTCGATAGTATTTTCAAATAGCAAAATTAAATAGATATGAGTACAAATGAAAACTTATGCTTTAGTGCCTAATGAGACTAATTTATTACATACTAAAACATAAGCTCTGATCTGTACAAACTGGTTTGATGAATCAGATATTTTGTATTATTTTCTATGTAGTTCTAAAGTATATCACATACATACATACATAATGGTAGCAGGAGTTACCTATAACCAATACTAGGGTGAATGTTGATGTAGTATTTACTAAGCAAGTAAATATCAAATAACGTGATTAATTTCATTTGATTGATGATTGCGTCTCTAGAAAATCACTGTTTCTTACGCTCGGTTTGTCATGTATTTTTTTTACACCACTAAGGTACTCGTATAAAACAAGCACACGGCCTGCCTGATGGTAAACAGTCACCATAGCCTACGGACATTTGCAACACCACAGGGTGTCACTCATGCTTTGCCGACCCTCTAAAAATCTCTTCACGCCTTTCTTGAAGAATCCATGCTGATACTCCACCGCCACACAATCACATCCACAACTTGAGAGTTCTCGGAAGAAAACTTCTCTGGAACCGCACAGTACGCAACCATTACGGTTCCAGTGTGTGAGGGTAGGGGCTCCCTGCCTTTCATTTCTCTAAGTTTAGCTATCGATTACGCTATTAAAGTTACACAACGATAACGAAAACCTTTTTCAAAGTAAATCTTCAAATATCAGTTTGTACATTTCATAAATTCGATCATGTATGTACATTGAATATTTTTTCTACTCTCTCATTTATACTTCATATTTTATCAACTATACGTATGATAAATAAGTTATAGAGAATATCATATCAATTAGTTCAAAAACAAAACGAAAATTGGGCCGAATCCTCATGTAAGACGTTTTCGTAAGGTTAGCTAAGATCATGAAATTTGACAGGAAGCAAGATATCATAAATACACAAAAACGCCATTTTGCTATTATGTTAAGAATCTCAGTGTTAAGAATATCATAAATATAATTGCATTTATAGTTGAGTTAGGATCAAGAAATACGGCGAAAACAATCGTACCTACAGTAAAAGTTATAAAACACATCCAAATACTCCCCTATCATCATTTATAGTATACTCACATATAAAATTTAACAAAAATCAAAATCACGTAGCTCAAATACAGGAAAAACATATCCGACGTACGTACTAAAAGAAAAAAATTACATGTAATCATAACATACCACAGCCATTACTGCGGATGGAAGGGAACAAACAAGATGTATAACACCTGGTGGGCATTTTTCATATCGACGAGTCCGTATAACATTTTCCTTGTAATGGAACTTGTAATGTAATTATCTGTCGACGTTAAGTCTGAGTGTAATGACATACTGACAAACAGATACACTTATTTATTAATTTTATAATATGCTCATAACAATTTTTGATGCGACGACTTAGCTCAGAGGTTAAAACACACGAAAGGTAATGAAATTAGCATTAGGAAGTACTTAAGTAAACATCTTAGAGTGAAAGGAATCACACTCAATTAGCTAGAGATCACTGTTAATAAAGTGATCTCTAGCTAGTATTGTCTAAGGTTTTCGCGATTGTTACACATTGAAATTAAACAATTTCAATGTGTAACAATTTCAGTCTTTCCTGCGACCACAGACGCTGCAAAGCGTTCGAAACGTCAGGTTTCAACAAAATAAATAAAACACGCGATACTTCCGTTAAAAATTGTTTAATTTCAATGATCTCTAGCTAATTGAGTGTGATTTTGGTTACGAAATATTATAAGAATGAGATGAACTTTTATACTAAATCAGTTGCTCGTTACTAATGTAATATAAAGGTGAGGTTTTAGAGAGTACCTGGTTTTCCATAGGGTAACGAGCCGGCTGTGGTTTCCATCTTACCAGTAGGCACAAAGTCTATCAAACATACTTCATACACTCAACATATTTTATACATTCTATGTTATCACGGGAATCTCTACCAGTTGATATTTGGAGCTACTTCTCTACATACGCAGTCAAAGATTTCAAAATTCTAATCACAAATGATGACACCCAACAGCAAAATTCAACTATTATTTGTAGGACCTACGTTTCCACGTTAAGTTCTATATGAGACTAATAACTAATTTTGGACTAATCACCTTTCGGAAGATTCTGAGCAGTGATTATCTAGCGGATAAGAACCATGGAGTGAACATGTATCACTAAATTCGTGTTTCCGGAGATATATATATATTTTTATATTTGTTTGTTATTATCACTTGCTCAGCGATAAAATATAACGTTGTGAGTGAACCCTGAAGCCCAAGAAATTATATTTTAAAATATGTGTGACCTAAGAATGGAAAAAAAATCCCTGGGCGTTGTGCAGGTTTGAAGTTAATCGCTCCATGTCAAAATTAGTATCTTCGCCAAATCCTTATGGTTAGGTAACGGACCCTGCTATTGTTGTTATTAGTGAATTAGGAAACAAGATAACGCCAAGTAGGAAAGATTTTTCGGAAGATTCTAAAACGGTCTTTGAATTGCTAGACGTGACCATTTCATTCAACAATACTGCGTTGAATTTACGACACTCATTCCAGCGACGCAGAGCCGCTTCCTGCATCGTAATCAGCAAATCAACCAAGAAGAAACGAGTGGCGAGATACTACTGCCTGTATTTATGTAACTCGCATCATCCGACTAGTATTGCTGCCATCATTTATAAATAGACTATTAAATTCTGTCAAAAATCATCCATCCGTGAAAAACATTTGCACATACTAGGACAAACCATATGGAACAGCTAAGTTTTTAGCATTCTAATCGATTTCTTATACGTAACAATAATAAATGTAATAAATAATTAACATGAAAAGTGACGAAGGTGATTAATAATAAATATATTCTAGTTGGTGCTAAATTTACTCGTTTTGAAGAGATAAACTAAAGCTTACATTAACATTTTAATTTACTTTTTAAATGTCTATTACTATTACTTATATCTTTCTTTTTATCTTCTAAAATCCAGCAAATCTACGTGTTTCTATCGAAAATATTTGCGGTAGACAAAGTCTGAATATAACTGCAAATTTATTTTGTATGGAATTTCGGGTTTACAATTTTTTATACGCCAATGGTCTCAATTTAGCTAAAACACTACTTAGCCTGTTATTATACTGAAATGTTTTCAGTGATACCCTGAAATGACAGCTGTTATAAAACTTCGGGAGGGATAGGTACTGAACTGGGAAACTTTTCTATTGTAGAATACGTTGGAAAGCGTAAAGCGTTGTTTTAAAGTTTAGATGAGTTTCGAAGAGTTCATTTTCACAATAATATATATTGCTAACGTGCCATGATTTTAAAAGTGTTTGAAAATAGTTTTTGATTTTATTATATAACGGTTTCTACCTGGGTTCTTAGTGTTTCTTCGTTGTTGTTACCTGTCTAGATATAGAGATTTTCTCATACTTTTCAGCACATGCAATTCATCCGCTTTCCACATCCGGTTGCTTTAGGCCGCTCGTTTTAGGTATTGGGTCTCTCGTCCATTACGCTTCCATTCCAGGACTTTTTATATCTGTGCACCGTCACTCACTTGGCAGCTGTGCCGAAGTCCCTACCAATTCAGCTTCATTTTAAATTAAATAGAAATTCATTTAATATATTTGATTTTGAGACTTATATTATTAACTTTGAATAAGTTTAATCGTTCTGAACTCTATGCCTTAAAGAAATGTGTTTACAATGAAGTTTTTAATTAGTTTCCATTTCATTATTTATTTAGTTTTGAACTCATACACTCAAACTAAATTAAATGAAATATAATTCACACACATAATCATACAGATTTAAATATTACTATTACAAGGATCATTAAGAGTCTCAACGTTTCTCTCTCTTATTTATAAAAATTGTAGAAAGGAATATCATATTACGTATTATTTAACATGAAACAACTGTATTGTAATTTCCCAACTCGGCGTCTAGAATTCATTTGAAGAAGCTAAAATGTTGAGAATTTTCAAGAATTCAACTTTCACTTACGCAAGAAAATAGGTGAGGAAAATATTTGTACATTCTGTTGTGAAATGTTTACTTATTTAAATTGAATATTTAATATGTTACGATGAGTTTATAATTACTATAGCTAGTATTAAAGCCGTATAAAAATGTTATTTGGGATAAACTTTTATTGTGTGTAATTAATTAGTATATGTCTGATGGAAGCAGGTGCTGTAAAATGTAGAAGCTGGCAATAGTGTAGTTAATTATAATTCGAATTTTGAACGAACAAGTAACAAAACGACTACTAGTCAATACTAAAAAACAGAAATTAAACCTTAATAAATCTTAATGGATCCGAACTTATCGGAAATAGGTAAACGGTTGTATTAATAGTTTGTTTGATTATAACCCTTACATTAACTTTATTAAATTAATGTAGTACGAAGCGATGAGATAAATAATCGACGAAATATTTAAACTTCTTAGTCTCTAATATTTGAGTGGGACAAAGAAGCGGTCAATTGTTGATGGGAAAATTATGACTAACAGTTACTTACCTAATTTGAAACTTAACTTTCATTTATTGAAAATTAACTTCATTTCTTGGACGTGTATGAGGATGTAATCCAAGCTAATATAAAACTAAACTAAATAAAACTTCAATACATTTTTTTTTTTCATAAATAATCTAATTTTGACACAGTTACTAGGTACATTTACTTATAATATTTTATATAAGGTTGCATTACATTACGTGAGATCTTCTGCTTATTACTACTTATCCTTTATGAAATATATTAAGAAATACTTGAAAATATACTTGTATGTTTTTAAAGTATTTCTTAAGATTTGAGAAGCAAATTTGATTTTTTGTATGTACACTTGCATATACACCTATGCAAGTTGACAGCTTTTATTTAACATCGTACTTAATGGAAAAATAAAATGTTCTTTAACTTTCACTCTCAGAAACTGTTATTGTTACTTTCCTAGAAGCAAAAATTCAATTATTTATCGACATGTTTACATTGTAAGGCCCTTATTCACTATTTTGTTGGTTTTGTCAGTTTTTATGATTATGACAAAAATCATCATCATTTATCATTGCCATAATCTAAATGTACTCGTATAAATGACATTATGATAATGGCCATGATTATATTTGATAGCATCATACTTCCAAAATTTAATCCCATAATTGTATATCCTTACATGTTAGTGTAGTTTTGCGTATAGGGCTGAGTAAACCATTACACTTAATATAAAATAGAAAGTGAAAATGAGAGGATAATGACGCAAGGTAATTTCAAAAGACGGGTCGGTGTACTTCATGTTTTCTTTTGTATACAACGTCGGGAGGCGTATGGCCCACCTGACGTAAAGCGGTTACCGTAGCCTATGAACGTTTGTAATACATTAAGTATTACTCGCGCGATGCCACCTCTGCAGCTAATACAGCAACTCCTTAGGAGCTTACTATGGTGACCTCACTTACAAGCAATAACGCAATAACCCTCTAGGAAGTTGTTATTTGGTTGCAGTTTTCTGTGCGGTGAAGGTACTCCCCCAGATAGGCTGCTTTGATGCACGCTCCTCTACCTCTCTTAAAAACACCCAGATCAAGACGAACAGACATGTTTATGCACACAGATATTTGTCCTGTGTGGGAATCGAACCCACGAGCGTCGGTGTCAAAGTAACGTAACAGCGCGTTTTACCACTGCGCCACCGAGCTCGCCACGATGATGGATATGAAAGAATTTTAGAAAAGTTGAGATGAAAGAGTGAATGAAAATGGTGAATGTTATTAAATTTATGTGTGGAGAAGATGCTTACAGTAACACTATGTTCAGTTGCAAAAAGATTCATATGTATACATGCCAAAAGCACGAGGAGTATGATAGATTTTGTGATTGTTGATAAGCCGCTGAGAGCGAAAGAGAAGGACCATGTATCCTTCACTTTCGCTCTCATACCGCTCGTATACCGGAGTATCGATGGGTATATATCGGTGTATTAATTTTTTTTTATCTTTATTTAATATTATTCTGACATTATAAAATATAGTCACCTATGAAAGTTATGGTGAAAACAGTCGCGTAGATTGCCTGGCACTATCAATAGTTTATTCAATCACGGAGCGATTAAAAACTACTGCATGCAATGAGGTTTATCCTGAATACAACTACTATTTGTGCAATAGATATCACCATAGCGCTGATATCTATTGCATATCTGTAAATTATGTGCTTATCGTATTAACTTTTAAAAGTTATATTGTTTCCATTGAAAACCGATTAATGCCAAGTTAGAAGCGATTAGCTTGAAACAATGAGGCCTCAGCAATTTAACTGTCCGAGCTGACTAGACTGGTTTATGTCTGACGCATTTTGACAGTGATGTGGTTGATATAGTACTTGCGCTACTAGTGGCTAATAATCCGTAAGTCTTACATTAAAAAGAGATAGATGCAATCTAAAAAAATTGAAAAGTGTGTGTGATTAACAAATTTATAGAAGTGTTATCCGTTGCGAAGCTATAAAGACAAAAAAAAACTTCAATTGACTTCAGAATCTTCTCTGTTTTGAAGTTGGTTAAAATATCAATTACTTAAATTTATTTTATAAATAAGAAAATATATGTGTATATTTTTACCACTGCTAATATGGGACCCAGGCGTAATGCTTCTTTATGATAACAAGTTACCGTAAAATTGCAATTGCAAAGCAGCAGAAAAATCAACAAACAAACAAACAGAAACTACGATTTAAGCAGTTTTTTTTAAGAAAAATATATTTTTTTAGACGTCGATTTTCGTCTTATTTTAGTTTTTAGGGATGAAATATTCTAAGTGCCTACAAAAATATGGTATCCTTAGTATTTGCAAAATATGGTACAGTGAAAGAAGAGAAACGATTCTTTAAGGCATATCAGTTAGTTTTTATGTCGATATATTACATTATATATTGAACATATTTCGAGCATAACCTTTATTAGACCTCACATAATAACGCCTTTACGTGAAACCTTCAAAACCTGCTATAATAACCAGTTCAACCAAAATTTGATTCTATTCCAGTCTAATAAGGCGAGCGTTATGTTTATCGAATCGTATCACGTACACACAGAAATATAAACAAAAATGTAACATTTTGAAAAGAACATGCTCGTATTTATCAAAACCCTGCGGGTCATAAACTTGTGCAATATATATTTCGTTGCTTACAAGAAATGTGGGGTAGTAGAAAATCCTCAATATTGCACGTCAACCTTGTGCACAATACCATGCGTGTGAAGCATTCTAATAGGATTCATTGCGGATTTCTTATTACCAGAAAACTCTACGGATTAAAAAATATACGAACAACATCAACCCAGATTTGAACATAGCCACAGACTAGTAAAATTAATGTTTACAAAAATCTTAAACTCCTTTTTCTAGACATGTATTCACCTTACTATTAAGTATGTTAGTAAATTATCGTACTTGCGTGCCTTACCAAAATTATCTTATTTCATCATATCATACTACTCGGATTTTATTCACCCTTCAAACAAAAGGAGGAATATACGGAGAGACACGCAGGTCTACTGCGCCGGGTTCGTTTACACTATAATAGTGATGAGCTCTCGATCACCGGTGGCGGTTTACATAATTTTTAAAACTATTTTGTTAATGCTCCACTTTCTCGATTGTATCCGATGTATGGCACGCAATAGTATTTATAGTACATAGACAAAGAACATCTATCTCTATAAAAGTCTAGTGTTACGGTGTTTGTGATCCCCTCCGAATTTATTTATGTATATTCAGTAGGTATGAGAATAGGTCGTAAAGTATACTTCATAAACAAAAAATTCATAAGAAATAATTTATATGGCAGAACAAGAGAAACAGTTTGCCGGGTCAGCTAATAAATTATAAAAGTTAAAAAGCCAAGAATTACCGCGGCACGCGACAGCGTCAGGTCAACGTCTGTCCCGTGCCATGCAACAGTATTTTTGACCTCAGATGATGGCTCGCAACAATCCTTTTCGATCATAATGTTAAGTTCCTAAAATATTATACACACATCAAAAGTGTCTAGGGATCAACATATATTTTTGCAATAACTTTTCTCCTGATTGATATTAATTAAAATTTTCTTTAAGGATTCATCAAATAAAGTGTTTTCGTTTGTCTACAGTAACGATAAATCAAGTCACCTTTGCATTAATAAAGAAATTTGCCATTTTCATAATAAAGGGATTTTTGACATTTGAACCACTAACATTAAAGTTCGAAAAAAAGACTGAAATAACAGTTTTCTTTAAAATTTTATTGTGTAACTTAAACAATTAATAATCCGTGTTTCTACCGCGAACACTAACAACACAAGAACATCGGTTTGGCATACTCAAAATGAGTTCATCCAAATCACGCTGTGGAATGGCCGCCCATGTTCGTTGCAACAACAAAAAAAGGTCATCTTGCGACTGGAAACCCTCCATATTCGGCAGAGCTCTTCTCTGTAGCATATCCCATGCATGCTCAATCGGGTTCAAGTCTGGCGACTGAGCAGGCCAGGGCATGACATTGATGTTAGCTGCGGCGAGAGTCTGTCTTACAACTCTTGCGGTGTGCGGTCGTGCATTATCATGCATTAACTGAAATAAGGGACCGATTTGCACTTGTAGAGGAACGATGACGTCTGATACAATCGTCTCAGCATAAATTTGAGCGTTGAGGTTGCCTCTGATCCAAATCAACTCAGTTCTTCCGCCGATCCAAATACCCGCCCATACCATGATGGTTCCACCACTATAAGGATGGACTTCCTGGCAGGATTTTAATCGCTGTTGGCGTCCAGGGGTTCTCCAGTGTCGTATACGTCTTGTATCCGGTCTCATGCCAAAACGAGACTCATCAGAAAAGCACACGAAACGCCATTGTTCTTCTGCCCAATTTCTGTGTTCAAGAGCCCATTGATATCGAATCCTACGATTGTGCATTGCTATAGGTGGTACCCTTAGCGGTCTTCGGGAATGAAGGTTCACTTCATGCAAGCGGTTTCTGACTGTTTGGTCGCTAATTAAGTTCCCTGAAGAGTGATGAAGCGTCACGGCTAACATCATGGCGGTTATTGTTGGAGCTCTTCGAGTTGTGATTTGAATGTATCGGTCTTGTCTCCGTGTGGTGCAGCGATACCGTCCTCCATGGCGCTCAGCCACGGTACCAGTGCTTCGGTAACGTGTCCAAAGTCGACTGATAACACTCTGACTTGTATTCAGAGCTAAAGCCACAGTACGTTGCCGGGAACCAGCTTCTATCATTCCCACGGCTCTGAGCATTTCTTCCCTGCTTAAATGACGTCGCCGCTCCATAATAACGTTGGTTTTAATCAGTAGTAGGGAAACAGTAGCACTAATAATGTCTTCAATGCGTTGTATGTTTTTATAGGGAAAATATTGACAGCTGATTTTCATCTTTTACTCGAATTTGATTGACAGTTCCTGTTTCAAATTATGAAATGCACCAAAAAGGATCCATATAAATTTATAAAATCATAAATTTATTACAAAGCCACATCTCAATCTCAAGAAATCCGCATAAAAATGCTTGATCCCTAGACACTTTTGATGTGTGTACTACTAAATAAAGAATTTTCATAAAACAAAATTTGAATAACGTTGAATATTGAATTACACAAAATTAAATTACACATTAAAATGTTGAATTTTTGTTAAGAATACATTTTTGTTGGTATTGCTAATTAGTTGGTGAATGGGGAAAAATTCAAAATTTCGGAAATTGAACATTCGACATTTAAGAAGACCAACATTTTGGATTCAACGTTTTGTAATGTCAGCTTTTATTTATTCATTTTATCACATACATACGACATAAATTATAAATTTTAATACATGTTAATAAGTATCCTAATATACAACGAGGAGAGAGAGAGAGAAAGACGGATATGTAAACGAGACAAGCTCGGTGGCTCGTGAATGACGCGACTTTGACACCAATGCTCGTGGGTTTGATTTACAGACAAGACAAACATTTGTGTGCATGAATATGCCTGTTTGTCTTGGTCTGGATGTTTTAAGGGAGGAAGAGGAGGGCGCATAAAAACCGCAGCCAAATAACAACTCCTTAGAGGATTGTTGCGTTCCTGCGCGTGAGTGAGGTCACCAGTAAGCTCTATGTAGGATGGTTCTAATGGCCAGGATGCCAGGAGCCAGGATGATCGCTACAGTATACACCTAGACGTACGTAGTAACTCGAGATGACTCGAGTAAACTCATCTGAAGGTGGACTATGATTAAGGTAGCCTAACATACACATCTGATTAGACTAAGACGAACATATTAGTCTAATCATACGGTCAATGAATAGTTGACTGTATAACAAGACCTTCAACACATCGCTGTCCTTTCCCCTTCTTCAAATTATTCAGAAGCGCGATGACCTAAATATTTCATTCACTATGAATTCACGACAGCGGTGTAACTAAACCTCTCAGATACTACGACATTAATTAAAACACTCTCGACCTCGCCTCTGCTCTTTTCGAAGACCGTAATGACTCTCCATTTGTTAATTATTAATTCATTTTGGTCGCGGTTTTTTAATTTAGACTGTAAAGTAATTTGGACTACATATTTAAATATGGTACAATTTAATTACTGTAGAAGGATGCCCAGGAAGGCCTAGATTTAATCACCATGATCGAATAGATCGTGTGTTGTCAAAGAGTGGTGTCAGAAGCCCTAGAAGCGTGCCCCGCTACCGCTGCAAGGGAATTGACGTGATGTTATAGAAACGAACATGCTTATGTTCTCTTCTGAGTTATGATATTTGGTATGTTTTGTGCTGAATTTAAAATATAGCATTTTATACTACGTGTGGCAAGCTGCCACACGACCATCGAATGGCAAGATTATGTTTCAAAAGGATTTAATATGTATATATTATATATTTATTAATTAAATTTACTCTAAACTATAATATTAGTCACGTAATAAAGTGTGGAACAAAATATGTTGCAGATTTCTGACGTTCAGACTTCATTAAATAATACACGTAATTTTTCTAAGATGTCCGCTATGACAAATAATACCCATACATTTTAAGGAACTATTTACGTACGAACGTACTTACAAAATTATGCAAAAATATTTGATTTGTAATATATTAACTCGAAACCTCATTAATTTGTTTTCTTTGTAAATAAATTACATGGTCATTAGATTATAAAATTTAGCGGACATTAATACAAAATTAAAACTTGTACTTTTGATGTGTAGTGTTCTTAGATTTTTCAAATGATATATCAACCTATAAATGTATTTTTTCTCTCTAATGAAGTCCAATTGCCGGTTATCTTTTCCCAATAACAAGCAAAAGAGCGTTCTGTCTGCCAGGCCTTATCTTAGTATTGTCAGCGATCGTAGAAAATCTGATGTATACATTGGTTAAGCAGCGGCGACCACAGTCTGTCTATGGATGGGTTTAGGCCTTGAATTTATCCACGCTTCTGAGCGTACTTAAAGCCGCCTGTTCTGTTTTCGTTTTTGTTAGATGACAGTCGTCAAATAGAGGCACCGCGCACCCTGACTGGGGAAATACCGCCACCACCCAGAAATTGCAACTAAATAACAGCTCCCTGGAGTTCTCCTGCGAGTGAGTGAGATTACCAGTAAGTTAGGTTACTAGTAAGTTTCTGTGGGTTGTGTTAGATAGAAGCAGGGGTAGCAACGCGTGCATCATTACTTCATAGATCGCAAGCGTAGGTATATAGGCTATAGTAACCACTTTACGTTAAGTGGGTCGCATGCGTCCCGACGCTGTATAAAAAAAGTATTACCACTTTCCTACTACCCTATCTAGACACAGACAAAAATGTCTGTATCCGGACGGGTGAAATTATTTTTAGGTCGTGTGTATCGAACAGATCAATGCCCTGGGTCGGCGACGGACGCCTCAAACAACATCGATTCGTCTTAATGGCTGTGTTTGCGCCTCTTGTTTACCTTTTCTTCTTCAGAAAATTTCCTTGTGTTTACATTTCTTGGCTGGAGAGTAAGATTTATTTTTATTGTGTAGAATTTCATGAGGACTTTCGAGGTTTAGTCTTTTGACAGCCAATAAATCAAATTTACGAAGGATTTGATATTACGTACATTCCTGTCATAACTCGATAAGAAAGTAGGGGGTTTTCTTTACAACTATTATATAATAACGAATGTAGCAGGGACCATGAATCAATGCATTTTACTGACACAGCGAAGATAATGTACATTTTTTTACAGTAAAAATATTACAATATAGATTTTTACTGTTCCTCAGGCAATCATAAATGAGATATTTCTGAGTGCATTTAGGGCAAATGGACGACTATTTCTGTCACTCTGCTGCCAGTCCGTTCATCTGATAGTAGGTATGTCATACTCCTATACGAATTGAGTTATGACCCTGAAATTTGAATGTATTGTGACTATTAACCTAAAACTGAACATACACTTAAAATCAATTTAATTATTTTATGTACATAAAAACAGTCATATTCTTTTTGTTGTTCTGCAATGGCGTTGATTGAAGCTCATTGCGTAGAAGACAAAAATATTTTAAAAATATCTTCATACCACGTGCACTTATCTTTGTAATCAACCAACATTAACTATTGATATGTATAGACATCATTCGAAAAGTAAATCACAAATAAATTAAAACCCGAAGTGTAAAAATGTATTGATACTTATTGGATCTACCTACATTCGCAATAGGCAATTGATCACTCTGATACTCTCTCAACGTGTCAGGAAGATTTATGGCCACGATACAAGTATATTAAACATCTGCTTGCCATGTAAATATGTGAGGCAATATGTAAGGGAAACTTTTAAGATATTTTGACGGTCATGCCAACACCCGCCTTTCGAGTTGCTTCTGTTTCATTAATTTTTGGAAGTTCTACAAAGATTCCAAAGGTATTCAGAGCTGAGTACACATACCTATGGTTTAAAACGTTGGAATTAATAACCATTTACAAATTAACATGGTTAAACAAGAAATTCAGCACAGAATCAACTTCCGCAAAACCCGAATTAACATCCGCGCAAAGTTTAGCTTTAACTCTAGTAGAACCGATGGGAACTAACTTGTGCAGAGTAGAAGCTGAATCGACGAGCTCGGTGGCGCAGCGGTTCATAATGCGACTTTTTCACCGACGCTCGTGAGTTCGATTCCCACACAGGGCAAACATTTGTGTGCATGAAGATGGCTGCAGTAACCACTTAATAATCAGGTGAGCCGTACGAATGTATGCCTTTCGACGTAGTATAAAAAAAAATGATAATATTGTGGCGAAAGCACATAAAGCAGATTATATCAAACTGTTTGTAACCCGGCCCGGCGTGGACCAGACAGTGCAGCACATATTGTTTCGGTGTCCCGCATTCTCCAAACAGAGGTATGATTTGGAGCAGGAGTTGGGATTGCGGGTCACCGAAAACACAGTCTCCGAAGTGGTAACGGGGAGAAGTAGGTCGAATTTTTTAAAATACTGCGTCGGTCTAGCCACGGCCGTCATAGATCGTAATAAGCAGAGCAGCTCCACCTAGGACTAATGTTGTATACCTCGGCTATACTCTGTATAGCCGATGAGATCGCGGTGGCTAGGTGGAGCTGTGAAGCTCACTGTCGCCCGTGTCTGGACTGACGCAGTATAGGGAGGGAAATTTGGAAACAGTTACAATCGTTTTACCGGCGTTCTAAAATGGGCCAAATCAATTTTTTTTTTAGAAAATATAACTGAAAGATGATGAATGAAAGATGAATTGTGGAATGAAAGAGAATGTGATGTATGAATGTGTTTATTTATATGTAAATTGTGACAAATTAGAAAACGTACACCAATGTGAATGTTATAAAATAGCCTTGCCCACGGCAGGGGTGCTAGAGAAAAAAAAAAAAAAAACTGTTTGTAACCAGAGTAAATTACATTACTTTATCGTGCCGACTATGTTTTATAATAATTGCAGTTATGAATTTATGAATAGAAAAATATATTCCACCTTTCAAAATTAATTTAAGAATTCATAAATATTTTGGATACCGGTAGGATTCAAACCAGTGATAGATGACATAGGTATTTTTAAAGTATCACATAAATCGATTTCAGATGAATTGGAAGTCAGCTATAGAACACTGAAAAAGTTAATTGTAAATAAAATATTTTTTAATACCCCGCTTCTAACTCATCTTCGGTATCCCCTCTTGAAAGTTGTTACTTGACAGCAGTCTCTGTATCTAATCATTCTCTCAACAACAACCCTCTACCATGCAAAGACCAACATTGATGGAATTCAGTAAAATGAGGTTGTTCATCACATGAAATTAGGGATTCAGTGTTTTTTCTACTAATAAAAAAACTAAGGTATAGCTGTCCTGTATTTTATTCAACATCGGGAGGCATACCAGCATACGGCCCACCTGATGTTAAGCGGTTACGCAGAACGCTTGAAATACATTAAGTATCACCCCCGTGATATCACCTCCCTCTGCAGCTAACACAACAACAATTTAGTAGCTCACAGGTAACCTTACTCAAATACACACGAAAATACATAACAACTATTTCTAATAATATATCTACTTTGGGACAATAACTTCTGCCTAGATCTTAAGGATAACTATATCTGATTATGTATATATATATATATGATTTTTTTGCAACGTCGGAAGGCATACAAACATACGGCCTACCTGATGTAAAGCGGTTACTGTAGCCTATGAATGCTCATAATACATTAAGTATCACTTGCGCGATGCGTCCTCTGCTGCTAACACAGCAACTCCTTAGAAGCTTACTAGTGACCTCACTCACACACAGGAATACAACAACCCTCTAGTGAGTTGTTATTCTGTGATGTGGAGGTACTTCGGGCTGCTATACAGTCGGGCTGCTTTGATGCGCCCTACCTGTCTTAAAAACATCTAGATCAAGGCAAACAGACATGTTCATGCACACAAATGTTTGTCCTGTGTGGGAATCGAACTCACGAGGGTTGGTGTCAAAGTCGCGTCATTCACGACTGCGCCACCGTGCTCGTCAATCATTTGATTACAATAATTAGTACACAAACGCCATTATTTTCAGAGCTGGCTACACTCAACAGAATTTTCCAATAGCAACCTGTCAAATTAATCACCGTTAAAATTCTCGTGGCGCTCAGCATGGCGGCATAGGCTAGAGAATTCAATTTGTTCGGCCAGCATTGGCATTCACATGCTGTCTGATTTCCCGCGCGGGCTCGTTTGAGGAACAACAAATTGGAAACAAAACTGGCCAAATGCAAATTGAACTTTGCAACGATTGCCAATACATTTAGCTTTGATTTCATTAACTGGTATCAATTTTAGCACATAATTGGGACTAGAAATTAACCTTGAATAGTCTTGAGCAAAATTGACACAGTCCATAAAAAAACTAAAAGATATGCTAATCGCTGAAGTAATTGCAAAAGATTGTGTATATTTATGATGATGATTTGTTAGTCTGTAATAGTTAAACCGCTGATCAGGTTTTCATACAGTATATTATGCTTTTCTCATACAGTAATAGCTTGAGTGTTGGGGCTCTCTCTCTGAGATTTACGCAAGCAGAGACGTAATAGAAGGTAGTCGATTTTTTTTTAAACTAATCTTTTCATTCGTCAGGTAGTCTTCTACCTAGCGTTATCAAGTTTCCTTATTTTGCTGGATTCGCCTAAACCTCAGCCTAAACGTTCGGCAAAGATACTGATTTTGAAATGGAGCGATTGTCGGGCCTAAGATTGTTCACGACCTAAGAGGGATAACCAGATCTCTCTTAGGTTATTAGATCATATAGGTTAGGTCTTCTGAAATATAATTTCTTGGACGTGCAGATTTCGACGCGATGTTTTTTTTTTTTTATTTCACCGCCGAGCAAGTGATAATTACAAGTATACATAAATCCGAAAACTCGAACTTAGTAGTACGTGACCACGCCAGGATTTTGACTTAGGACCATCTGCTAATACTGGGCTCCCATCACCTATTCGTCATTCATTCACTTGGTAGTCCAATTTCTCCACTATCAGATCAGTTCTACAGCGCTATGATTTTGAATTGTCATCAAGCCACCTCTCCTATAGTAGTAGTTAGTAGTCTAGCAACTGGAGAGTAATAGTTCTCGATTGGCGTCCCCGTACTCGTGCACACAGTGTGGGACGCCCCCCCCCCCCCCCCCCCCCACTAGATGGAGCTACGACCTCAAGAAAATTATATGGAGTTGATGGATGCAAGCGTAATGATGGAAATGATGAGGATGATGACTAAGAATTTGTACCAAGTTTCAGTTTTGTACCAGGCTTCACCGACAATACGACTAAAATTGATTTACAGAATTCCATTCAAACACACTAGCACAAATAATATTTAATACTGTAGTAAAATTAATCTAACCTGCAGAAGAAACAAATTGTATTCAAATATTAAACTAATTCCTTTTTTATAACGTTAGGTTATAAGTATATTGCTTGATGCTAAGCGGCCACTTTATCAAGCTTGCAATACAATGAGTAACGCTCGCGTTAATATTACTTACTGTATTGCATGCATTAATGGGCTACAGTAACCACTTTATTTCAGGTGGGCCGTATACTTGTATGCCTCCCGACATCATCATATAGGTAACGCTACAAAATAGAGCACTTAGCTCGAAAATTAATGAGTAATAGCTACTTTATTGAAATAGTGGGCTTAAACATAAAATTTGTATAGAATCCCAACATTTTTTTTTGTACAGATAACAGACATACTACCTTTCTGACGGTATGCAGTTACCTTAGCCTATATGCACTTGGAGTGCAAGGAACATCACTCATATAACGCCGGCCCTGTAAAAAACGTATCCACATCCTTACCGATAAACTACATACCGCAATCTATTAGCAACGCCGCAGCAGGGAGTGTGTATCCCATTTAACCTTTTGTAGAAAGAAACCCACTAGACCATTGCGGTTCCAATGTGTGATGAAAAATTCCTGGCCAATAGCAAGATGTGCGACTGTAGAAGAAATATGTTGGCAACATATCGAACAAGTCCTTCGAACAAAACCCATTGTACAATCGGTTGATCACTTGTAGAAAGGCAAAAACTGTTATTACGTTAAAGAGCTCACTATCGAATCTTATCTTAAAATCATCAACAAATTCACGGCCCGCTTCTGAACCTAATCACAAGGCCCAAACTGGTGTCGGTACTGTATGGGCCAGTACTGTAAAATGATTGCCGTACTCCATATTGTCGACTTGTATATACACTTGAGACTTGCGTAACATTTAATTGTGATTTGTTAGTTAAGTGACTGTCGATTTTTGAATATATCTTACAGGTACTTACCTCCCCTTTTCTTTATTTACAGTATACCTGTCTCCACGAAAACCTGTTCCACTACCTTTGTGAAGAAAATGGCGGTGCAGTCACCCTGCCTGCGGCCAGGGGCGACGACGCTTGGAAAATCTATTTCAACGAGAACCCTGAAGAGATTGTCGACGAATTCGCTATGAGATACGGCATCGAAGCCATCTATCAAGCTATGACGTAAGTTAATATGTATATCTAATATTGTATACCATATATCTTTCCATGTTTTTGTGATTGAAGTTTCAATCTGGTTATCGAGATGACGAATAACCTTCGTCCAGAATTTAGAAAACTACCAATAGCGTCCTTAGCCTAGCCTGATCCAAAATATATGGCTGCCGAGAACTGAAAACCGCAAATTTTAGTGAACTTGCGTTGAGTATGTCTGTTATCATGCTAGGCTACTTTGTCATTTTGGAGTAATAATTAAATGTAGCATCTATGCGGTAGCGCCGATTTAGTCAGTCCAGTTTATCGATTGTCGTCCACCCAGAGATCGTCTGCTTCGGCCGCAACCATACCACAAATATAAACTAATTGTGTTCGCGGTCATTTTGTATATAGGTGACGTTACTAAGACTTCGTATTGTAAGGTGCCAAAAAAATGTTGTTGTCGAGTAAAGTTGATAGTCTACGTAAGCGTACCTATATAAAATTACATCCGCTATAAAAATCTGTTTAATTACTTCAGCGGTTCGGAAGAAAATTGAGCGCATTTTTTCTGTTTTCATGCCCACGGTAATATCTATAATATACACAATATGTACACCCTCTTTATAAATTGAATCAATCAAATTTGAACTTGCGCTTTTTTACCCAATTACAATAACTTGGCCTAAAATGTCGTCTTAGAACGAAACCATCTCATACAAGGAATATAAACAGTTAGTCCCTGAGGTGCTAGCCTCGTCAATAGACTACGGCACAGTGGGTTAATTGGTTACATGGAAATCGATTCTCGTATTGTTTAGGTACATACCGCATCGCTGTTACGCCTAAAACGTTACTAATTGAGCGAACGAGTTTCACACGGTGAAGTTGCAAGATCAGAACGTATAAATACTAAATATCTAAGCCAGGCGGAGATTAAATTGATCAACTGTCCCTCTCCCCATTTCCGAAGTATATATTCTGAGTCAGTAACTAAAGCACAAAGTACGTAATGCAGCGGGCGCCCTTAAAGATATAAATTTATTATTCGCATTTTAGTGTAGTACAATCTATATTAATATACAAAGCGGAAGAATTTGTTTGATTGTTTGTATGAACACGCGAAGCATTTTTTGTATTTGATAACCCAATTCCTGAAACATCACGATATGTCTCTTAGAAGTCAAAGAAAAAGAAGGAAAGTAGAAAAGCGATTCCTACGTGATACCGGGATATACGCGGATGAAGTCGCGGGATACAGCTAGTAACAATATACAATTGTGATGCTGCATAATATAAATCTGTATAAATAAATAGGAACATTATGATCATACTACTATTATCTTCATAACAATCATACAGCAAGAAACCTGCCAACGGCGAACCGAACTCGCGCACGCAAGTTTTGTTCCACCGTAAAACAATGAATACTACATATTTTTATATTCAAAGGTTTAGTAAAAAATAAAATACATTCATTCATGATATGAATTAGCATTTTCAGTATTTGTAGTTCAAGTATGTGGATTATTTATATATATATATAAATTCCTGACTAGTTTTTTTGATAAGTCCCTTAACTTTTTTTTTAGCTTTTAGATAAAATGAATTAAAAAAATGTTTGTATTCTATTCGATGAACTCTAGGCAATGACGTCTTATGTGCCAGGCTGTAATAACTTCTGGCCCTATTTTCAGTGGCCGATAAAAAACAAGTATATATTCGGTCTATAATTAATTTCGTTTATAAGTTATAAACTTAACATACATAAAATTTTTACATATTGATAGACGGACAGACTGACAGCAGAGTAATTGTGATGGCGTTCCATTTACCCTTTATGTACAGAAATTTAAATAGACAAAACATAAAAAGGTATAAAAACGGAAATAATAAAATGTACACACGATAGCAGATCATGCTCGTACTCAAGTTGATGCAGTGTACACTGGAGTCAGCAAGGCGTTTGACACAGATATCATATAATTCTACGGAATATAAATAAATTACAAATGTATGCAGTGTCAAATCCCATGCTGAGTTGGTTTCGGTATATGATCGAAACCAACTCAGCATGGGATTTGACACTTACAGGCCGAAAGCTTAGAATCGTGGTGAATGGCTGTACTTCAAGTATTTATTGTGCTGCGTTCTTCAACCCGTGAACAGGAGGTTCTCAATTTGTCTGAAATCGACTGAATTTTGAATTTTATATATTTGTTTTAAACAGCTCCTACTGGCCGATTTGAGGTTCCATTAAAATTGATGCACGATCAATTGTAGTCTGTTTTCAGGAACTTTATGTTTATGATTTCCCAATGAGGTCCCTACCTCAAATTATTCCATCATAAACATAAAAGATTTAACTTAAAAAAAAACTTAAAAAAAAGGCCTACCGATCTAACTGGCCCTAGCTTTGGATACCAGATCTATTTGCCGAATAATAATATTATTAAAATTGGATTCTGAGGTAATATTCTTTTTGATTTCAGACACTTCCACTGCCTCTCAACAAAATACCTCTGTGCTGGTGTTCCAGCGGTTATGTCAACTTTACTAGCAAACATCAACGCATACTACGCTCACACAACTGCTTCGTCTGCAGTATCTGCATCCGACCGATTTGCCGCATCCAACTTTGGGGTAAATATTTCATTATTTTCTTTTACATACGGTGACAAGTGCCTACTTTAATATGCATTTATTTTATAAAAAGTAATGTAATCTTAATAAAACTTATATGCACATATTTATGGAAGTCACAGCAAAAAAAATGATTCTATTCGAAATGGCCACTTAATACAGGCCTTTAATGTGTCTGGCCACGAATCTATGGATTTACGCACTGTTTCCATGGGAAATTTAGCCACGGCTTACTCCAGAGATTTCTTAAGAGACGCAATATCGGCATGCCCTTTCGAGCAGGTCATGTTCTCTAAAAGTGACAATAAGTTGCAGTCTAAGGATTCAGACCTGGGCTAGACGAGGGCCAGCCTTCAGCTCTTATAAAGTCCAGAACGTTGGTTTCGAGCGATGCTTGGGTAGTTCGTGTCTTGTGACCAGGTGCAGTCCTGTTGGAAAGTACATTTTTAAAAAGTGTATTGCTGAGAGGTTTCACAACACAATCCAAGACAATCTCTTGATACACTTTGGCTGAAATCTTCACTCCTTTTTCATAAAATAGAAGCTTTGTGACTCCTTGATAAGACGGGGTGTCTTATTAAGGAGTCACAAAGCTGCTATCCCCCCCCCCCCCCCCCCCCATATTTATTTAATCAAAATATTTACCCTCATTATCTATACATACACTGCAATCTAATCGGAAGTTTATTTATGCCTTTGCAATAGATCTCTGGGGATATAGATTCGACAAACTGTGTGAAAGCATTTTGTACTGCCTCCTCGGAAGAAAAACACGTTTTTACTACGTAGAAAATTGTTCAAATCACGAAAAAAATTGTAATCAGTGAGAGCAAGGACTGCCGAGTACAGAATACCACGTATGGTTTCTAACTGCTGCTCCTGTAGAGTTACAATGATTTCTCGTGCGGTGTAAGGTCTTTCGTTATCATGGAGCAATAATGGTGAAGTTCGATTCACGAGTCGGGGCTATTTTACTGCCAGTTTCACCATCATTGTTCGAAGTTCGTTACAGTAAACATCTGCTCGTATTGCTTGACCAGACCTGAGAAAGCTATAGTGAATAATGCCATGAAGAGACCACCAAACAGTTACCATTACCTTTTTATTAGTGAGCTTTACTTTAGGGTACTATTGTGGCGTTTGACCTGCGGCCATTGCATTTTTCGTTTACGGTTATCGTAAAGAATCCACTTTTCATCACATATCACAATTCGATAATTCGATCCAATATTCCTTCATTCCTGTACCGATTCAAAAAGGCAACACAAGTTTCAACACGCGCTTCTTTTTGCAAATCAGTTAAATTATGAGGCACCCATTTTTCATGTTTGTTATCTTATTGATTTGATGCAAATCAGTCAATATTATAGGTAACGTAACGTTAAACCATGCCGCTAATTCCTGGGTAGTTTGACTTAGGACACGCATGAAATAAAAAACTTATAGCTCTTGATATTTTCTATTTCAGTACTCAAACATACATTTTATTCATGAAAAATTAAATACATCCCACCGATAAGACGTAGTAACTTGTCGTTCTTAAAAAAATATGACAAACTAGATAAATTAAGAAAACTTAGGATCATTAATAGACATCCATTGACAAAACTGAAAAATATGTATGGCAGTAGATAGTAAAATAATATTATTTCTAGCTGTATAAAATACTATATGTATACTTAGAGAATTACAGAAAGTGTATGCAAGCACGGTAATTTTTATAAACATAAGTCTAAGCATATAATATGGAGATAGCGACTTTTTCTTTATGATGTCAATACGTTTTATACTACACACTGTATTATTATACGGGATATAAGGGGAATGAAATACAATGTAATATAAAGCACACACACATAAATAATGAAAAGTTATTTCATCGTTATATCACGTGACCAAAGTTTTGTATCGGGCGATTGAAATAATCGTACCTATGATCGCGCTTTTCCAATGTTCGCAAGTCACGCATGGACTGGACTTAGCACGTGAAATAGATCTAAGTCGGGCTAACTTTCTTTTCCTTTTTTTATATTTTATAATAATTTCAATTATTGGGTTAATGACTGTCGCACCGACAAAAGCTGGTACTACTAGTTTATGAATTTATGGAGTGGTTTGGTAGACTATCTAAATGTATTTACTATCACATAACGGAATCACGGTAAACAATAAATAAACATACTAATATCGATACTTTTACAAAGGGAAAAAGGGAAAATTTTACTTCGGAAATAACACTGAAACTATTTTACTTTCAGATTCCAAAATGCTTGATTGATACTTTTATAAGGCGTAAGCGAGGATATGAATCCAACACGTAGAGATCTCTTCGGGAAGATGTAATTTTGTACCTACACCTGCTGTGAGCAGCTCTAGGGATATCAATGAAACGATATACCAATGAGCAAATCTCGGCAGGTATTGGGATTATTACGATTAGGTCGGATATTAATGGGCTATTGACATGAGATATGGAGGTCTTATATGTATTGGGTTATTACAGAAGAAGGGCGGGTGTCTAATAACCATATAGTCAGCCAAAAGGTATTTTATATTTATTGAAGTTAATGTAATTAAATAAATTGTTACTTTTGTCTACAGAAAGAGAAATTCGTCAAATTATTGGACCAACTCCACAATTCGCTTCGTATTGACCTGTCGATGTACAGAAACAACTTCCCCGCTTCCAGCGCTGAGAAACTTATGGACCTCAAGTCTACTGTTGACTTACTCACCAGCATTACTTTCTTCAGAATGAAGGTATTCTTCTTTGCTTATAACAAGGTTACTTAGCCTTCACACGAGAACATCCACCAAAAATGTTTACAATATTCGAAAATTTCATACCCTGTAGATGTGTAAGAGAGAACCCTTAGGACAGCTGTGTGAATCTACACTCATCAAAGTCTATGTGAATATCAGGTACTTGTAACATAATTTATTTAATAAGTTTTACTCTATTTTTAGGTTCAGGAGCTAAGCAGTCCTCCCCGCGCCAGCACCGTAGTCAAAGACTGCGTGAAGGCTTGCCTTAGATCTACATATCAGTTTCTATTTGAGAATTGTTACGAACTCTACAATAGAGAGTTTCAGGTATACTTAAATTATATTATTAAATACACTGATCGTTGTATTTGTCTTCTTTTTTATAGAATTCTTCATTTCTGATTTAGCTTAAATTTTATCTCCTGTGCTATTCTCTTGTCCCGTTACTGATTCATCCATAACATCAATGTTTGAGAGAAACACCACAAGAATTTGAAATAACCTAGTTAAAATACGTAGCAACAATAGCAACGATTGTGGTGTATTCAGGACTATATCTTAGTGTGTAAGTAGCTCATCAGGGATGTAAGTCTCTTTCCATTATGTTAAGAATGAAGCCAACATCCCAACTCACCTGTATTGTCGATTAGCAGACGAGGCTTTGACGAAAGAGAATTAGAGAGAAAGAGGGGTAGCATACTACCAAGTATATCCAGATGAGCTATAGCAATGAGCAAGGTAGAAGTTTAGAAAAAAAAGCACCTTCATAATACTCAACGGTTTTAATAGCATTTGTGTATTCCAGGTGGACCCCAACGAAGCCAAACGCGACCCCTCAGACCACGGACCGCAGTTGGACTCGGTGGACTTCTGGCACAAACTCATCGCCCTCATTGTATCTGTGATAGAAGAAGACAGGAACAGCTATGCTCCCGTCCTCAACCAGTTCCCCCAGGAATTGAATATTGGACAGGTAAAATGGATGACAACATATTCATACCATACTGAAAATCAAGGAGCTTAGGCACCTTCTACCGTTCTTACCATGAATGACAGAATTAGTTTATTCGCCAATGTACTTTGTCTTTTTTTTATATATACTACGTCGGGAGGTATACAAGCATACGGCTCACCTGATGTAAAGCGGGTACCGTAGCCTATTAACGCTTGAGATATATTAAGTATCACTCGCGCTATGCGTCCTCTGCTGCTTACACAGCAACTCCTTGGGAACTTACTGGTGACCTCACTCACATGCAGGAACACAACAACCCTCTAGGGAGTTTTGATTGAAATTAAACTATTTTTAACGGAAGTATCGCGTGTTTTATTTATTTTGTTGAAACCTGACGTTTCGAACGCTTTGCAGCGTCCGTGGTCGCAGGAAAGTCTGGTTCCGTTAAAAATAGTTTAATTTCAATGTGTAACAATCGCGAAAACCTAACACCTCTAGGGAGTTGTTATTTGGCTGTGGTTTTCTGTGAGGTGGCGGTACTTCCCCAGATGGGCTGCTTTGATGCGCCCTACCTCTCTTAAACTTGTGGATATGGATGTCTAAACTTACAATCTTCAAAACATTATATCTGGCTAACATATGATACTATTGATTTTGAACAATATTTTTGTATGCTGTAAACGCCGTTGAACAATATAACACAACTTGGTTGTTAAACGCGTGAACTTATTTCAATATAATAGAAATAAGCCAGTGGTATAACTGCATTACTTTACGTATTAATTTTGTACCGTATTCTTTTCTTCAACAGTTATCTGCCGCCACAATGTGGTCACTTTTTGCAGTGGACATGAAGTACGCATTAGAGGAACATGAACAACACCGGCTTTGCAAGTCTTCCGCGTATATGAATCTACACTTTAAGGTCTATTACCTTTATGCACTTCATCAATTATATCGTCATAATTATAATTTCTATTTTATTTATTTATTTCATATTACAACAATAAAACTTAGATTCTATTCAGAACGATATGCTAAAAAGCTAACTAGCGTTATACGCAAACCGGGCCGTCTAATATCTTGTGTGATTTTTGCATGACAAGAGCTCTTAGAATTAAGGTTAAAATACAAAAAGTTATAATATAATATACCGTTGAGTTTTGTTTACATTATGTAAAGAAGTACTAGTTTCATCAGAATCAAATATCAAACAGACTATCTAGAACACGAAGACGCTAGTTGCTCATTAAGATGCTTCAATTCTAGATTTTTGGTTCTGAATATTGGACTTCAGATTTAAGTTAAACAAAGTATGATGTGGTAATCATCGTCACCTCAACCAGTAGAGACTCATATCGTCCAAGATAAAGAGATGGTCACTAAGCACGTTACATTTTTAGGATCAATAGTCGGATGTGAATCATCTTCAACTTAATTTATTACTGACTAATCTGAAGCCGGTAACTAGTGTAGGTCGATAAAGGGAGGCATACAAGCATATGGTCCACCCGATGTAAAGCTGTTACCGTAGCTTATGAACGCTAGTACATTAAGTATCACTCGCGCGATACCACTGCTGCTAACACAGCCATTCCTTAGAAGTTTACTGGTAACTTCAATCACACGCAGGAATATAACAGTTCTCTAAGAAGTTGTTATTAGTCTGCGGTTTTCTGTGAGGAGGTACTTGCCCAGATGGGCAGATTTGTTGCGTCCTACTTCTCTTAAATGTCGTAATAATCACCATGGCCTCATGATATAATATACTTCATAATATTATTTCTATATACAATATCTACCTACAAAACTTATCCTCTACGACTTTTTCATACGCGTACTAAATTCTCAGATTTCAGTTAAGTTTCATCTAATAACTGGTAATCAAGTTCTAAATTAAACTAACTCTAGAGGTTTTTTGAAGACTTTTCATAAAAGATGTAAAAAAACATTTAAACATTATGGTAATAAAACAGGATGCGACAACGAGTGCGAGATATTCCATATGTCTATAGGCTACGAAAGGTACTAACAAATAGCTCATCTCCAGGTAAAATGGCTACACACAAACTATGTAAAGGATGTGCCGCCGTATTGTGGCGCCGTTCCTGAGTACCCAGCCTGGTTCGAGCCTTTCGTCATGCAGTGGCTGAACGAGAACGATGACGTATCGTTGGAATACCTCAATGGTGCCTTCAACAGAGATAAGAGAGACGGAGTAAGTATCAGTCACAGTTTCTATCAATACAGCTGAGTCGCTAGATAACTTAAAATGCTTAGGTATGTACTTAAACATGCATATAACAAACAATCAAACAGAGATGAAGAAAGTATGGTTGGTAAAGTGATCCACCAGTTTATTATATTGAAATTTAAAATAAATGATTTTATAGTAAAATAACAAGATATATCACATACATCACAAATAACATGCAGTCAAACAATAGCTTGAAAGGTAATTTTTTGCGTGGATTTAAAACAACAACTGTCGATTATTTATCAATGACTCAAATTAACTATTTTACATGCTATATTTCAGTTCTATAGGCATAAGCAACGTCTAAAGCTCAAATTTAAAATTTTAGCCCTAAATTAAATTAAAGCGGTATAATTATATTCGCAAACCAAATAAAAACATTAATATTTTCAGTTCCAAAAATCCAGTGAGCATGCTCTCTTCAGTAACTCAGTAGTGGACGTATTCACACAACTGACTCAATGCTTCGATGTAGTCTCGAAGTTGGAATGCCCCGACCCGGAGATCTGGAAGCGATATATGAAGAGATTCGCCAAGACAATAGTAAAAGTTCTCGTTGCGTATGCCGATATCGTAAAGAAGGAATTTCCTGAGCACCTAAAAGAGGAGCGAGTGGTATGTATACATTTTGTTTTGGAGATTAATTTTTCAATGATTATATCGAGATATAAATTGTAACTGTCTCTAACTTTTTATTAATTCCATAAATAGGAACTAAGAACAAGTATAACAATAGCATAAAAATAGTAACAAAAGTAGGAACATCTTGCTACATTTCCTCGCTGGATTGAATGGCATGGGCGGTGGCTCATTCTTCAATCAAAGGATTAGCAAATCCTTTGATTGAATAATGAGCCACCACCCATGTCACTTGCGATAGTGTTCAAAGTCGAATCTTCATAGACAGATACCGTTGAATTAAGGTCTCAACTCTGAATAATATCTCGTGTAAGGGACATATTTTTTAGTGGGTTGATATTTGTGTTGTTTGTAAATTTAGGCAGTTTCAGCTAGTGCTCCGGCTAGGTCAGGGAGTCGCTGAAGAATCAGCGACTCCCTGACGCCTGGGCTAATGCAACTAAATCTTATCTACGTTAATACTCAAAATTTGGAATCAGATTCGTGATTCGTATCATACAATACTTTGTGAGAACGATATTAAAATGAGTCTTTCTTAATAACAATTATAATTCAAACTGAGATTTACCCAAATTTATAAATTCATTTAAAATATTTTCATTTCAGGCATGTATCCTAATGAACAATATCCAACAACTTCGAGTTCAACTAGAAAAGATGTTCGAGGCAATGGGCGGTACTAAGTTGGAACCAGATGCTGCTGATATTCTGAATGACCTACAACAGACTCTCAACAGCACGTTGGATGAACTTGCTTCCATGTTTGCTAACAGGCAAGTTAACGCAGTCAAATATTGTATGATTCA
The DNA here is from genome assembly GCA_947507595.1 of Pyralis farinalis. Taxonomy (NCBI): domain Eukaryota; kingdom Metazoa; phylum Arthropoda; class Insecta; order Lepidoptera; family Pyralidae; genus Pyralis; species Pyralis farinalis. The sequence continues at coordinate 23,733,623 of OX382274.1, forward strand.
AAAAATGTCGCTGTGGGTTTTATTTGCTAATGAAGCCACTTTTATCTCAGTTTTATTCTTCTTAGTCGAGTATTTAACCGAATAGTCGTAGTCACAAATATTTATCAATAGCACATGAACTAGCTTGCGCCCACCGTACCTCACGCGAAAGTTAAGGATGTCTGTTCATAAAGGGTTGTATGTAGTCAGTCTAGAGTATTGGAAAACACTGAGTTCAGCAAAAATTTCATTAATTACAAGTCTCTCTTTTAATTGCAATTAGAAAAAAAAGTTCATGCCTAGCTGCACTATACATTATTATTTATTTATCAACGTAATTGGATAGAATCTATTACATACAATATAGCCGTCCACATAAACCTGACGAGGGTTTATGCGTGGCACGGCGAGATCACTGACTCGATACAATACAATAACATATTTAAGTATATTTATAGATTTAAATGCATATATCACCCTACATTTAGGCTTTAAGAAACTCAATCAAGAAAAGAAACTCGTAGTGTGCAAATTTATCATAGGATTCCAGTGTCAAACAACAATCTTATTCGATGTTGTGTGCCCATTTGGGTTTTAGGGAATTGACCCGACTATTTTACTGTGTTCAATAGCTTTTCCTGTCGTGATTATAATGGCATTATAATGCCTTAACTGAATTATCCATCATGATACGCCGGAGGGAACTACAATTTCACTACAATAATGAATGAACCTTTGCACCGTTTGAACCACAGTTTGTTAAAAAGAAGCGTGTAAATTAAGACTTAAAGCTTTTGTTTTAATATTATTTTTTTCTAAACCAGCTTGGAAATCCGAATCACAGCCAGTGTGAAAGAATTGGGAGAACTGTTACAAAAAGTCGGTGGCGGTGGAGCGCCAGGCGCGCCGCAGCCACCCGCACATCATGAGGCTGACGAGGTGCTGCGCCCGCTAATGGACATATTAGTAAGTGGGCTCTAATAATATTAAGAAATGATAAATAAACATAGCTGACAGTTACTTGAAAGTTTACCTAGCCTAACTTAGCTAAACGGCAAACACTATGCGAATGGATGATAAAATAATTGGTGCACTGCAGTTGAGTTATATTCAACTAAACATATCATCAGACTTTATTGGTCATACTACCAAGAAAATTCAATTTTTAAATATTCTAATTCCAACAATTTACTATTATGTAGTGCTAGTTTCACCCTAGCAATGAGTACACCCTTTTAGGATTTTACAGACCACTATTTAAAGATATTGGTCAGCAGAAACTCCAAGTCGATAAAATTAACTGAAACTAGATAGATAGAATACACTTTATTTGCATAATACAGAATTTAGGGAAACACATTCAAAAAGATTCTTACAATTCAATCTGTAACAATCGCGTACACCTAAGACAATACTAAGATTCTTACAATTATAGAAGTGTACTATGCAACAAGGCGGCCTTATTGCTAAAAGCAATCTTTTCAAGGCAACCTTAAAGGAACGAAACAAATTAGCTACAACTTGATCTTGGCGCAGTAATATTTTAAATATGTTAGTTGAGGAGAATTTCACTAATGTTACGAGTATTATATCTACAGGATGGGTCACTCACTATGTACGCTGAGTCCTGCGAAAAGACTGTACTCAAGCGATTGCTCAAGGAATTGTGGAAGATTGTAATGAAAATACTTGAAAAGACTGTTGTGCTTCCGCCTATGACTGATAAGACGGTAATTATACATTTAGAAATAATATCACCCACTTTCTTTATAACATGATTTTTTAACAATAAGACTTCATACCCCAACACGTTTTGCTACGAGGTCTTGCGTTACAAGACTCAATCTTTCTCCAATGGTGCCCTAATATCTCATCACTTTTAGACTTTTGGGCAAGAAGTGGCATATTTTATTTTGCCGGACCATGGTAATGTTCTTGATCAAACCCGCTCACTTATTCAATTAATATTTTTGGTAATCAAAAGCAATGGAAATGTTACTGAAAGTCGCGTAATCTTGATATTATGTATTGTATTATTGGGTACTAGAAATTAAAATTTAAACATAATACTAATACAAACAAATAATTCACAGATGATGTTGAAGAATTTAACAAACAATGCTAAGAACTTAGCAGCAAATGCGAAAATCGAAGATATGACCCAGCTGTTTAAGAGTACTGTTGGCAAGCAAGACGTCAAACACGCACTTTCTGGTGTAATGGATATTTCAAAAGAGGTAAACAATCACATTTCTGGCGGCCCACGTTTATGTAAACTAAACGTAAATTTTGAGAGTTTTCTCTGCAATAAACCTTTGATTTGTATTTCTTAGTCGTATCGATTCAATCGAAACTGTTTGCGAAATGTGTATTTGTTCATGAAACCAGAATAGTCATTTTGAGATAGTAATTATATTCCTAAAATTTTATATACATTTTAATTGTTGACTATGTCATACCTTAGTTTTGTGCCACATAATTTACTGTGTAACATTTACAACTGAAAAACGTACTGAAGAACTTAGATTACAATATCCTGCTAACTAGCTCCTGTAAATATTTTACAGCACTTAATGTACTTTGTACGACTAAAACAATTAGTAAACTCAAATCTTTATTTTCAGCATTTATCAGCAGAAAAGAGTTTAACACCAAAGCAATGCGCTGTATTAGACGCTGCCCTAGACACTATCAAGCAGTACTTCCACGCGGGTGGTAATGGTCTTAAGAAAACATTTTTGGAGAAGAGTCCTGAATTGCAGAGTCTAAGATATGCTTTAAGTCTGTACACGCAGACTACTGATACGCTAATCAGGACGTTTGTCACCAGTCAGCAGAATCAAGGTTGGTTTCTTTATTTCATTCCGGTTGTCAGAATAGTGTTATTTCGTTGCTGCTGTTCTGCTGGGCAGCGTTTGTGAAATTGCGAAAGATTTTCTCGTCTAATATACTTCGAATGTCTCAAGACGAAAGTCTTCGACCAGTGTGTTTTGCCAGTGATGACTTACGGCACAGAAACGTGGTGCCTTACTATGTCCCTTATACTAAAGGTCAAGGTTGCACAACGTGCGATGAATAAAGCCATGCTCGGAGTTTGCTCTGCGACATATGTTCAGAAATAAGCTCATCCGTAGCCGAACTGGAGTTACCGACGTGACTCTAAGGATCAGCAAGCCGTTGGATGCAAGCAGAACACCGGACCGATCACTGTGGAAGTCTAAGGAGGAGGCCCATGTTCAGCAGTGGCCGGCATTCGGCTGATATGATGATGCTTTCAAATAATATTCGTACACAAACCGAATTGAATCGACAGAGACAACGGAATAAAGTTAAAATTATATGCGATTTCAAATAATTTGAAAAAAACAAAATAACATGGAGCAACTGCCGTCAGACCTCCATAACTCAGAGGGAAAACCGGACAAGGTAACGAAATATAATTTCGTGGACGTGCAGATTTCTTCATAATGTTTTCAATCACTACCGAGCAAGTGATAATTACAAATATAATTTCGGATTTATGTTCATCATAAATATGAATACGAATTTAGAAGTACATATCAAAATTCAAAACGGGGATCAGTTGGTGCGAAGTACGTTTCTTCATTATTCATTGATCTATCACTGCTCTAGGAAGGACAAGACTAGTTTCTTTTAGTACTGTGGAACTGTCTAATTTATCCTAGTTGAGCCACTTATGTTACAAATGCATATGCATTTATTTTTATATGAGGTATATAATCTTAATAAAACTTATGTGTACATATTTACGGTAGTCTCAGCAAAAAATAAAAAAATATTCTATTCGAAATCATCACTTTGGACTTTCATAAGGGCCTTAATCTGTCTGACCACGAATCTAAGGATTTACGCACTGTTTCCATGGCAAATTAAACCACTGATTGCTCCAGAGATTTCTTAAGAGACACAATGTCCTCTAAAACTGACTATAATTTGCAGTAAGGGGTTCATATCTGGGCTAGACAAGGGCCAGTCTTCAGCTCTTATAAAGTCCGGCACGTTGGTTTCCAGCCAGGCTTGGGTAGTTCGTGACTTCTGACCAGGTGCAGAGTGCTGCTGGAAAGTCCACGTCACATTTTTAAAAAGTGTATTGCAGAGAGATTTCTCAACACGATCCTAGACAGTCTCTTGATACACATTTCTGAAGTCTTCGCCTCTTTTTACAAAAATGAACCTTGATGGCTCGATAAGACACCCCCCATCTGTAATGGTTTGGCCATTACAGATGCAGGATGATGACCACATCGTACCTTTCCGACCATTTGGGCGGCTTCTTTGGAACTACGTGCGTACACTTTGTCATTTTGCTTCTTGTTGTGCTCTTCTATCGTGAAAATATTTTCATCAGTAAAGAGGATATTCCTGTGCTTTTCACCTGCGTATCCGGACAGAAGGCATTTTGATCGATCCACTCTAAACTGAATTGCCGAGCTTCAGGTCTTGTTTTATTATACGCGACAGAGTCCTAGCGGGAATCTTCATTTCTCGCGATAAGATTTTTTGTTTCCTAAGGGGGTTTCAGCAAATTCTTGCTTTAACAGCATTAACAGCCTTTGTAGTTCTGACAGCACACAATCACCCTGATCTTATATGGTTTTTAACAAAAGAAATATTGGTATATGTGTTAATAGTACGATATACGAACATACGGCTAATACCAAGCTTTTGAAGTGTCTTGAATATGACCGACGGCTCCATACCCACTTTGTGCAAGGCAATCATTGCAATCCTATTTTCTTAGATACAATTAATAGATAATAGATTTTATATATGAACGGTGTACCTGAAAATAATGTGTTAACACGACAGAACGGGTTTTTTCTTCTTACGAAATTTCATTCTAGGTCAACGAAAAGTACCCTATAGGATTTGATTCCCTTGCGAGTGTCAAAATATGCGCATAAATGAGGCTTTTGATTGTGTTGAATTAAAATTTGAATTTTTTTACTGTTCGAAGGGATTATAGATCTGAGTCACCTCCATTCTCTGTAAGGTATATGAGCGGATTATAAATACACAACTCATCCGCTACTTGGAAGATCACTCGTTAATTAATGATCGTTAATACGGTTTCAGACCAAATCGGTTTACGAGATATCTTCTAGTCTACGTAACTCACCTGTAGGGTGAAGTTATTTCCTTGGCCTTCACGGCTGAGCAGTGCTGCCTTTTATGCAAAACGCAAGTTCGTCCATGCGTAGCGTACTGCTCTCATCTCTGGGACGGGTCTGCCAAATATCTACTTGATGCTCTCGAAAGAATGCAGCGCCGCGCTATACGCATTATAGATAACGCAGAGGTCACTAACTCCCATGAACCTCTTCAGCTGCGTAGGAATATTGGTAGCGTGTTCTCTACCGTATTTACCATGGGGAATGTTCTGAAGAACTTTTTGATGTCCCTCCTTCTCCCTTCCTCCCCCGGAACACTCGCGCTGACCTGAGATCACATACACATAGAGTTGGGTTGCTAACCTTCCGTACCAAGAAGCTCAGCGACACATTTCTCCGTCGAACAGTCAAACTGTCGAGTCAAAATTCGCTTCCGGCGCATTCATTCCCCACCTCCTATAATCCCGAGTCATTCAGACGAGGTGTGAAGAGGCGCCTTAGCGGCTGTCAAGGGGGGACAGCTAGCACAACCTTTCCAACCAAATTTCAATAACTCTTGTAACACAAGTTTATAAAATATACTCATTAAGTTCTTTAATACAATACTACGCACAACCTATATCTAAAAGAAATGTTTTCAAACTTCTCTTTTGACCTAATTTATGTGTAATAAATTAGGTAGTTACACATTATTTTTATGTAATTAATATTAGCTCATGTAGAGCTTTACTATCAATACTTTATTATATGTTACAAACATTAGACGAGCTCGGTGGCGCAGTGGTGAAACGCGCTATTACGCTACTTTGACACCAGCGCTCGTGGGTTCGATTCCCACACAATACAAACATTTGTGTGCATGAACATGTATGTTTGTCTTCGTCTGGGTATTTTCTATGTATAATAAGTATGTATTTACAAAAAAAAAATGTATTTACGTATGTTTATCAGTTGTCTAGTACCCATAACACAAGCTTCGCTTACTTAGGGACTAAATGGCGCTGTGTAATTTGTCCGACAATATTTATTTATATTTATTTATTTATTATTAGGAAATCATTATGTACCTATTCTGATTTTCTGTTACAGATGCAGCAGTTGCAGAAGAAGGCAGCGTTGGTGAGGTGTCTCTTCAAGTTGATCTGTTTACACATCCTGGGACTGGTGAACACAAGATCACAGTCAAAGGTAAATGTTGTTATCAGAAATCACCTGAAACTGAAAATAGGACCCAAAAAATCAAAGTAAAAGACTTATAAGTACTTACATTCAATAAGTTACCTTCTTTAACGCATTTCAATTGAAACCTTATACAACAAGTATTTTCTCCGAGAGAGGGTCTCCAGAAGTAGGGCGCATCAAAACCATCGACTTATATTACCTACGGTATAGACTGGCTGGTCACTAAGAAATGAACGTTACATGCAGCGCAAAGCGGAGCGGTATAAAAAAGGCGAACACTTCCACTGAGCGCCCGTGTTAGAAAGAGATGAAATGAATCACTTCGGCTGCTATAGGAAGTCATAAATGTGCTCATTAAATTGTTTGTGTGGATCAAAATTCAATAATATATTAATATATGATAAACTTGCGTAAGATAAGTAATCCCATCTGTCTTTTTAGAGTTTCTGGTATTAATGCGACAAGTTTTAAAAACACACGAGGACATTTTAACGGCATTCAACGACAAAAAACAAAGAGCTTCACTCGAGTACACTCATTGACTGTGAACACGCGACTAAAGCTGGGTTGTTCACAATCGGCCGTTGTGAACGACTTTCGTACGCAGTTTTGTGGAAAGGTACATGCAGTCTATACCGTAGGTAATATAAGTCGATGATCAAAACAGTCCGGGAACTCCACCTCACAGAAAACCGGACTAAACAACAACTCTGTTGTGTTTCTGCGAGAGAGTGAAGTCACCAGTAAGCTCCTAAGGAGTTGCTGTGTTAGTAGCAGAGGTATTACAACAGGCTATGGTAACCGATTTACATCAGGAGGGCCATATGTATGCCTTCCGATTTTAATTAAAATAAAACTTATGGCTGTATTTTGTGTTCTATGAGCATTGAAGCACTAACCACTACCATAAATTTATAATAAAGTTCTTAAACTTCGTAGTTAGATCATTAGAAACGCGAATAAAAGTGGTTTCTTCGTGCAGCAAAGTAAAGCATGCGACATGTTTTGCTTTCATAATCAGTTAACAATCTTTCGTTTTTTATATCACGTAGGATTGCAAACAAGTATACAGCTCGCCTGATGTAAAGCAGTTAAAGACGCCTATAGACGCTCACAACAAAAGAAGTATGGCTCGCATGCTGCCACCCCGATTAATTAATGTTCCTGCGTCCTGATAACCTAATTCACTTAGAGGAACACAACAATCCTCCGGGTAATTGTTATTTGACTGCGGTTTTCTGTGAGGTGAAAGCAATTTCTCAATCGGGCTGTTGTCACGCTGTACCGCTCTTTCGCCAGAGCCTTGTTTGCTATTGTCAGGATACATCACGTGCAGATGAGGCTAGCTTTGGCTCTAAAAATGAGATCGAACCTTTTACATCCCAAAATACATACTAATAATGTATTGATATTGTCTATCTAGAGTTCATAAATTCATTAATTACATATCTACGGATTTTAAGCAATACTGTATATTGTATTTTTCAGTGGTAGCAGCGAACGACCTGAAGTGGGTGATAGCCAGCGGCATGTTCCGTCCGTTCATCGAAGTGAATCTCATCGGGCCGCATCTAGCGGATAAGAAGAGGAAGTTTGCCACCAAGTCCAAAAGCAACAACTGGAGCCCCAAGTTTAATGAAACATTTCACTTGTGAGTACTTATAGTGAAACATAAAATAATAATAATAGATCTTTATTGTGTCCACTTAACTTGTTATACAAACATACAGATTGGCAGGTCGGTTGCCTTCTACCAAGTGTAATGCTAAAGGTGAGGGTGCTGCCGTATATTTTTTTAGTTATCTGCTTTTTTTTTGTGTTCTACGTAGTTTTAAAGTAGTTTGTTGTACAGTTTTATTACTGAAATAAAATTGCGTTGATTGTAAACCATATTAGTTTATGTAGATACAGTTACACAGATTTTGAAATTGAGACCAGAAAGGCTATGACATTCATCATCAGAAATGTTAATTAAATGATTTATCATTAAAACTCTTTTAGATAAAATAGCTCAGTGGATAAAAAAATCGGCCAAGTGCGAGTCGGACTCGCGCACTAAGGGTTCCGTACCATTATCTATAAAAACGTCAAAAAAATCACGTTTGTTGTATGGGAGCCCCCTTAAATATTTAATTTATTCTATTTTTTAGTATTTGTTGTTATAGCGGCAACAGAAATACATCATCTGTGAAAATTTCAACTCTCTACCTATCACGGTTCATGAGATACAGCCTGGTGACAGACGGACGGACGGACGGACAGCGGAGCGGAGGAATAGGGTTCCGTTTTACCCTTTGATTTTGTTAATCATGTAAAATTACTACATAAGTTGGAACACTATGGTATAAGGGGTAAAGCTAATGACTGGATTCGTAGTTTTTTAGAAAATAGACAACAGTGTACGGAAATATCGAAAATATGTAAAGGTAACAAAGGTTACACAAAAAAGATTTTCCGTTCCCATTTTTTAAATAATAATATCGGTGTTCCCCAGGGAAGTATACTGGGTCCTTTATTGTTTTTGTTATACATTAACGACTTACCTAAGGCTACTACGGAGGACTGTATATTGTTTGCAGATGATACAACACTTATAATTAAACGCGATAATATGCTCCTGCAAGAGATTGCTGTTCAAAATTCTCTTAATGATGTAATTGCATGGATGGAACAAAATAACTTACACATAAACATAAATAAAACTAAATTAATACAATTTCAATCGTACAACTCTAGAATTCCACTTTTAAATATACGTCGCGATAATTTGTGTATAGAACAGGTTAACTGTGTAAAATTCTTAGGTTTAAATATTGACAAACACCTTAATTGGAAAACTCACGTAGACTTAACTTGTAAAAAACTAGGACGTTTTGTATACGCATTAAAGAGACTAAGACAATCTGTATCGACCGACGCTGCGTTAACAGCTTATCATGGGTTTGTGAGTTCTGTGTTAAGTTACGGACTCTTACTGTGGGGAAACTCGGTATACATGGAAAAAGCATTCAAATTGCAAAAAAAGTGTGTACGCGTAATGGATAGAGCATGGTTTCGCGACAGCTGCAGGCCTCTTTTCAAACAATTTCAAATATTACCGTTACCCTGCATGTACATTAGAGAAGTTTGCTTATTTGTCAACTCTCACTTGCATTTTTTTAAACGACGCGGCGAAAACAGCTTAAGGCCAGTTAGAACTAAACAAATGAACCTATTGCATCGACCACTTTGTACTACTGACATATACAAACGAAATGTTTTCAACATGTGCACTTTAATTTATAATAAACTACCAGTAGATATTAAAAAATTAGACTCAAAAAATTTCAAATGCACATTGAGTTCATGGCTTATGGAAAATTGTTTTTATACGGTGCATGAGTATTTAAATAAAAAGTAGGACATTGATATTTTTCATGATAGACATCACTTGACTTAATGCTTGACTATTTTATTGATAATTTATTAATTATTGTGAAATTAAATATGAAATATTTGCACACCTGCGCGCAGGTTGAATACGGCATGCATGAAGGAGTTTTCATAATTGTATGACAATTAACACGAATGTAATCTTGTATTCTTGCAAATAAATTGTTTGATTTGATTTGATTTGGGTACGGAACCCTAAAAAACGGCATATTGACTATCTAGTCCCCGTTTCGAATTTTGGCACGTACCACTAAATTCGTGTTTTCGAATGTATGTACATATTTGTAATTATCACGAGCACGGTGGTGAAGGAAAACATCGTGAGGAAACCCGCAAGAAATTATATTTCGAAAGACGTGAGACTTAACCTGAGAAAGGTTTGGTTTTTCTTTGAGTTGTGGAGGTTTTACGGTAGTTGCTCCAAGTAAAAAATAGTATCTTCGCCAAATCCTTAGCTTTAGGTAGCGGGCCCCGCCAATCCTAATGGATTAGGAAACAGGATAACGCCAAGCAGAAGATTGCTAAGCAACGTTCCTCAGATACATTAGAATTTATTAGCACCTAATAAAATTGGCGGATTATAATATGATTACATTTTTTTATACCGCTAAGGTGGCAATCAAGCATACGGCCTGCCTGATGTTAAACAGTCACCGTAGCCTATGGACATTTGCAACACCAGGGGTGTCACTCATGCGTTGCCGACCCTATTACATAATTTTACATAATTCTGTCTATTCCTCAAGAATTGATTCTATTTATTTCAATTTCTCCTCAGCATGGTGAGCGCGACGGAGCAACTAGAGTTGTTCGAGTTGCACGTGTGTGTTCGTGACTACTGCTTTGCGAGAGAAGATAGACTCGTTGGCGTTGCTGTCATGCGTCTCGCAGACATCGCTGAACAGGTAATATTCGCTTGTTGTCAAAGGCTATTTCACTTTTACAACTGTATAGGTACATCAGTTGAATCGTCCAATCAGTCATTTAAATCAGTTTTTCAGTGGTAGCGTTTTAAAACTGGTTACGTCAATACCTATGATTTTGAAAACTACGTTTCAGAAAAATATTCATATCTTATGATAGTATGACTACAAACTGTACATTTTTTTTATATACGACGTCGAGAGGCATACAAGAAAACGGTCCACCTGATACAAAGCGGTTACCGTAGCCTATAAACGCTTATAATACATGAAGTGTCACTCGCGATGCCACTTTGCTGCTGGCTGATAACACAGCAACTCTTCAGGAGCTTACGGGTGACCTCGCTCACACGCAGGAACACAACGACCGTTGTTATTTGGGTGCGGTTTTCTATGAGGTGGAGATGCCTTGCCTCTATTAAAAATACCTAGACCAAGATGAACACACATGTTCATGCACATAAATGCCTTGTGTGGAAATCGAACCCACGAGCGTCGGTGACAAAGTCGCGTTATAAACCCCTGCGCCACCGAGCTAGTCAATACCTGTCTAATTGATACAAAATTTGAATCAAAAAAATATTTCTTTCTAGGGTTCATGTGCATGCTGGCTACCTCTCGGCACACGCGTCAAGATGGACGAGACTGGTTGGACTATCCTCAGGATATTGTCTCAGAGACACAGTGACGAGGTGGCTAGGGAATTCGTAAAGCTCAAATCGGAAATGAGGGCCGAAGCCCCCACCGGAGGTCAAGGACCCTCGTGAACCTTATAAGGTTCACCCCCGTGCCACATCGTTAAGCTATAGCTATTAATCCGTAAGGGTAACTGAGGACTGCCACAGGAACGAACCGGTCATAACTGAATCGGACCAGTTGCGAGGTCGACGAGACACGCTTCAACAGAACATCTGTACAAGCGAGATGGAACTATACGACGTTCTTCCTGCATCAGGCAGGGACGGAGATATAACCGCGACATCCGGCGCTCCGGCAGTACCCGGTCAGTGCTCGTTTAATTTCGTACAATCTCGTTCGTGAGAAGTTATGTAAATAAATTTCGGTGTTAAGTTACGCAATTAAGTATGTGCCACAATTACGGGGGAAATCGGTCATTGTCATTCCCTTGCCTAAATTACTACTAAATGAAACTGTGCCTATTGTGTTACACAATTAAGCTATCTTTTGATTTCATCATCTATTAAAAGCAGAACCAGTGACATTTCTACCACGAAATATCAAATCTCATTCTTTCTCTTTTCGATTTTATTGTGTATCTTTTATTTTACATACCGCGGTATGTCAATGACGATTTTCTTGTACATGTGGTGTGTGCTATAGTAGAATATTTTGCACAAATTCGTAATCATTATCAGAAAAGACTGACCGTTAGCGGCCGCGAGCGCCGCAAGCGACAACCACGTTAGGTATTCAGAACATCACAAAATAGTTTTTAATCTCACAATCATTAATTGTAATCTCTTGACAATATTTAAAATGACACTTGCGTGAAAATTCGTTTTAGATGAGCTTTAGTTTGCCTCGATTTTAATGAGCGTACGAAAAATGTCTTATTATGTGCTTGTGAATTGTTTCCGTGATTATAATGGTTATCGATATTTCATCTGGGTACCTAAAATGGTGTACGCATTGAACACGATTTATGTAATAATATTTATATGGACCAAACTGTCGTAAATACGGATGCATTAATCCTTAACCTTTAATAGTAATCCTGCATAATTATTTATCTAACTATTCATCTACCCGTTATGCATGTAAAGTAAATTATATATGGCCTTATGTAAATTATTTCCATTTATTTATATACTTTGCTTCTTATCGAGTTAGTGGGACGTACGTAAAAGTTGTTACGGTCATTGAGTGTTGAACATGTTGTGTGGCTCAGGCGCGTATTTCTTTTGTTACTGCGTGGTGTATAGGATTATGTGAAGCACGTAAATCATGTGTAGGGATGAGTGTTCTAAAATGGAATTAATATAGGTATAGCTATGGTTTATAATAAAATGTACGGTCTTGTCATCTTTTATAAAAGAACTCCTTTTGTGTCCACTTTCGGCGATCTGCATTTGTAATGTGGTCCACAGTGTTTCAGTAACTTACTGACATGTAAATACCAAATAACATTATTTAATGTATATCTTATTGTCTTAACACTTACTTTAATACGCTTGGCCTGTTTAACGTGTAATCAAAATCTCCTATGTCTTTTTGTATATTATTGAAAATTGTGATATTGTTATAAATGAAATACATCATTAACTGTCGTGAATATTTATGTAAATCTGTTAGTTGGTAAATTCATTGATCAGATGTTGATTGTTGTAATATTTGTATTACTACTTACTTTCCTTGAAGGTACAGAGCACTGATACTTTTATAATTCACAAAATTTACGTGTACATTTTAATGTTTTATCCAAATATTTGTAATAAAATATATTGATATATTTTATTTATGGAGACTGTACTATTATAATCAGTGCTCAAAAATAACTTGTTAAGGCTATTTTATGGCGGATAACAATACTGAACTGTTTATTTAACAAAGTAATAATTAAAGCATAACTTAAAAATATCACAGTCCAAAAGTTAAACTCACAGTGTTTGAACGTCACGGAAATATATTATTAGTATGTGTATATTTTCAATCACTACGACTTTAAAGAAACAAGTATACGATACGTATTACCTCTCTTTAATAAAAAATAATATAATAACATTTTTTCAGATATCCCCAAATCAATACTGATTATTAGGTACATACTTCAGAACAATACATTTTCATATGACCAAATTCAAATTAAGTTTAGCCGATATTTTATAACAATACATTTTCTATTTCATGTCTAGACAATATTCAAATCGTGATATTTTTTAATACAAACAAAAACTCTTAAAATAAGAATTTGCGTTTAACTTGTCATTTACACTTGCAAAAGTAAAGTATGGTATAGAATTATTTACAAGTCTTTACGTTGAATAAACCCCAAACACGCAAGCAAGTAAGTAAGGAACCTATTTAAAGTTTTTTAAGACTAGGAATCGCACTTCTAATTTATCAAGATAATCAGGTTCCTAATTGTGGAAATAGACATTTTATTATTCGTTCACGTTTTATCGCCAACCTCAGCACTTAAAATAAATAAATAAACAAGTCAACGCAAGTTCAGTTTTGATAATAGGCTAATGTCAAATGTAACTAATGTCCATTTTCAATATTTTTTTCAACTTTTGTAGCTCAATGTAACATCTACATAAATTTAAACGAGAAAGCTAAAATGTAAATATGATCAAGTAAAGTTGTGATCGAGTCACCGTAATAGTCTACATTTAATATCAAATTCCAAAAACGTGAATGTAAGTACGAGTAATACCTATTTTTATTCGCTTGTACATTTTGATAAAACTTGGCTGTAGTCGGCTAATTTAAGTTATCTTAACACTGCCATTAGCCGTAACATGCTATATCAGATTTTCATTATTTTATCGAAGGCGTTTAAAGTCTATGTGTTTTTGAAAATATACACGATGTGTACATAATGCACATCACCAACCGACACGGGAGTTAGATTTTCTAAATATTAGCATTTATCATGAATTACATATCTGTAGATAGAGAATGTGGTTTGTCTAGTCCAAATCTCAATAATATATATATATTAGTTCTCTTAAATAATGACTTTTTTTACTTTGTATTTCTGAGTCGACTGAATCTGTGTAACTATAGATTATTAGGATGATTGTCACAATTATGTTTTTAAGAAGTTTCCCAATATTCTATTCAATGTATTAACGTATTCACATCTATTACAAACTTTTCAAATTTGAATTAGATATATTACATTCTTTGTCCATTGAAATAACTATTATAAAAGTATTATGTATTTTATAGCATTTACATACGTATTAATGCATTGAATGGAGTGCGATTTATTGTTAATTTTATTACCATCATAGTTACCCAATGGATAGTTACAATATTTTTATTTTAATTGACAAAAAATTTAAAAACATAGTTTAAATGACGATAATAAACTCATATATTTGGATCACTCATTTGTAAATACTTACAAATCGTACTTCCATCGTATTGTGAAAGGGAGGCAGCAATTTTGATGGGATCGTGTGATATCTACATAAACCAACAATAAATCAGTATTAATTTCGGTGTATATTTACGTTTACAAGTATTTGTATATTTTAAAGAGGACATTGTTTATGAAGATATTGCGATTCGAGATAGTTTAAAAGAAAAGCGCACAGTATTCATTATAATCTCATCAAAATATAATACTAACAAATTGTATTGATACATAAACCTTTACCATTTGACAATACTTGGTAAATATTATTTTGTAAGTGTAAAATGTGATCATCATTACATCGGCATCATTGTAAGTCTGTAACGCTCCAATTTTAGTATTAATATCACTAACATTGCATATATCTTTGTATAAATGCATATATGTAAATGTTACATGTTTAAACACATTATTGAATTTAGAATTTTTATGAAAAAATAAATATCCGTATTTCAAATATACCTCGTTTCGTTTCATTACTTGTTTGTTTTCTTGATGTAACGCTAGAGGCCGCCCCAGTTTCTATATAACCAATAATGCGACATAATTATATTCATATGTATTTAGACAACAAAGGAATTCCAAGAATATGTGTGAATCGTTTTCTTGGGAACTCTGCAATAGCTATACTTTAAGACATTGAATCAGGTTTATCATAATATAACTGTTTAAAATAATCTTGTAATCTTGCGTAGTTAATAAATAAATTTGTGGTTTTTCTGAAGTTAAATGAAATTTACAGGATTTATACCAATTTGTGTAGTTCTGTTCTACTAGTTAATCCGCATAAACTAACTTGTAGCTTACAAAATATTATTCATAGCACCTTATATACCTTAATTTTAGGGCCAGAGTGTAACGACAATTAAACGTAATTTGTTTTTAAGCATAAATACTAAACTACTCGTATTAACAATAGCAATGTTAAAAAATCCTTGTTTTAGCATTAACTTGTCAAAATTGATCACAGATAATAATACAATTATTATCTGTGATCAATTTTAATGCTAGAACAAGTTGATAAATGTCCTGATTATATCTTTGTGCGGCTGTTTTGGTACTGAATAAATAACATTGATGAAAATTTTAGAAATCACAGAGATCTTTTAGGTACTTAACATAATGGAACGTAGAACTCTCACATGTATACGTAACTGACTGATACGTCAGCAGAACCGATAAGGCAAGGAAGAGACTAAACTTCAATCATTCATGAACTGAAAAGCATAACAGCATTATTTGAAAACTCGAACTACTCTTAATATTGCGCGCTATTTTTGTCTAATTTCATTTTATAGTACAAAGTGGCTTTATTTGTAACGGTCCAAGGGTAAAGTTGCTTGGTTATCCATGTTTTAATTAAAATACTGCTAATGTTGTTATTGACCAATGTCGGGCCCAGTTAAAACCAAAAGTGGACTGTACACTTTTTGTCATGCTGAACTAGTACATGAGATCTAGAATTGAATACATCTGTATAGTTATAGAGATGTATTCAACTTCTGTTGTTTATGCAAATCAATCTATAATACTCGTAGGTATATTAGTAATGACGTTGATAGGTTATACGCGTGTTGTCTTTCTTTACCAACTTTACACTTTCTGGTTTCTTCGTCCATGGTATGAAGACATAACGTTAAGAGGACGATTCCCGATGGCATAAAATTTAAACTTTTTAATCAACGTTATAAAATTCACGCGGTCGAAGGCTTTAGAAAAGTCACAAAATAGATTAATTGCATTTATCTTGTGCTCCAAAGTTCCAAGATGACCTGTAGCAACGATGTTGCAACATCAGTAGTAGATTCCTGATACCATAGCAACGGGTTTGTTTGAAGCTCATCTAAAATAACCCTTTAAAAATCTTACTTAAAACGGGTGAAATGCATATTTTCTCATGTAATATATTTCATAAAGTTTACTCCTACTTTTGCCCAATCACTGAAATTACGACGTTGCTTACAATAGTTTTAGAAGGAAATGCTACATTACATTATTTTTTTACTATAACAAACATGTTGTTCATTCGGATTTGCAGCGCTAGGCCTGAAAGCAAGTTTAACGTGCACATTTTCTCTAAAACAGTTTTTGCGAGAATCGGAAATCATTCTTTTCATAATTTCTTTATGATCGTCCGAAGCACAATCTGTCAAGGAAATTTGTTGGCCGCAGTGGTCAGAACTCAGATAATCAATGATTTTCTCACCATTGACTGCGCAGTTAATATATATATGTTAATATATATGTTAATAACGGCTAATTTGTCATCTTGTTTAAATATATATATATATATATATATTTAAACAAGATGACAAATTAGCCGTTATTCTCGTTGGTTCACAAAATGAAAAAGTTCACAAAACTTCTTAGATGAGGTTGTAACAGGCCACAATGAAATTACATTGTTGCCGTCACCAATAAAAATAACCTTGCATTCATAAGGATATGTGTGGTCGAATTATGTATCAATTAACGAATAGGAATGTATATGCATCACTCGATACTCTGATTAATGGGTCATTTTTCGACATACTCGGGTTTAAGGGACTCATCTGGTGGTTTTCGGTCCTCCCTGCCTGCCTCGCAGAGAAACAAGCGTGTTAATAATTATAGTAATGAAGGTTTCTAAGACCGTGTGCAGTAGAATTTCGCAGTAAACCGAGAACAGAGAAAAAAATAACTAATAAATAAAGAAGAGGGTAGGCGAATATTGAAGCCATGGCGTGATTCCAAGGAAAATTACATAGCCGCGCCCTCGCTCACTGGAAATAAAAGTACGTTGCAATTTATAAACAGGAGAAGTTCCGTTAAATGGAATGAAATAGAATCGAATATTAAATGACGAATCACTGTCGAACGTTCTCGATATTCTTTGGGTATCTAACATAAATACTATAGGAATTACAGCTTTAGAGTATAGGTGTTAGGGGTTGAAAATTGAGTATGAGTAATTATTCATAGCATAGCATAGCATTGTGCATCAGTATTGGATCAACGTAGCCGAGTTTTAACTTTAATAAATAATAAGTCGGTGTTTACTAATCTGTTGGAATTCATGTCGATTATTTAATTGTGTATGGTGTGGCCAGAAAATCTGGTGGCCAGGCCCAGGCCTGATGGATGGCAGCGTTGTGCATGAATATTTAATCAACATGGCGGACGGGATTAATTATTAAGAAATTGTTTAGATTGGGAAGTGGTAATTATAGTTACTCGATGTTCACACTTGAAAAATGTAGGCTAGGGACTAAAATAGAGAAATAGATACGGTTCACGTGCGGGAGGTAACCTAACGGAGCCTACGAATCTCGTTTAGTTTATAGGAATTAGGAAGCCGATTCGCTCTGAGATGGGCTGGCATCTCATTTTTCCCTTAAGGATCACATACGTCTCCTAGGTGATTCGTGAGATTTCGAAGTTGTAAGAGCTCGTCGAAGTGAATTCCGTCCAGCGTATGCGGAGAATGATCGCAACCTTCTCATACTGGTCTCATTATGTAGTTCTTTGAGACTGTTTTCTCGGCATCTGCTGATAAGCGCCGAATGTAACAGAAAGTGCTGACATTAGTGAGCCAGGAGTAGGATAATAGTTCCTACACTAAAAGCTTTATAAGCCACATAGGGATAACCTTTGCATTCATTTTAAGGCAACCAAATGTTAGACGGTTCGATTATAATTGGTAATCTACTAAAACAGCCTGAAACATACTTTGTTAATAATAAAATAGTCTTTGCATTTAGTCTAATTGCATACTTCGCTAAGCCCAACCTAAAGTAGACACATTGTAGATTTATAAATATTGAATTGCTTCTTGGCAGCTCATGCGAACTGAAAGACAATTGGCTTAGAGATAAATAGTCAAATCGTTTTGTGCGTTACATGTTCAGAGCTCACAAATACCCTTTGTGTTTTATTCTGGTAAGCCGATAAATTTTATCACGTTTTGTGAATTTGATGTACTATATTCGCCAGAATTTGACACTCTCACCCACGTGTCACATCGGTATGCCCTTGGCTTAACACATCCCGAGTTACCAGGACTAGTATAACCATCCACCGGCTTTCATTAACGCTTCAGTGTAGCATTATGTAGTTCCTCGAGAATTTGCAATAACTGCGCGGATAAGAATTGTTCTAGGTGACTTCAGATGAGCGCCGAATGTAACAGGAATGGACTGGCATTCTAGAGCTAGGAAATGCGATCCATGTATCTAGAACAATTTAATTATTTTTTTTAAACTTTGTCGGCCATTTTGACCATGTTCCTTAAGAAATATGATATTGGTTTTTAAGACATTCCTATTCTACTCTTTAAATGACTTTTCGAATCTGAAGTAAGTAATATTTTTTTTTTTAATTTGTCGGCCGTTTTGACCATGTTCCTTAAGAAATAAGAGGTTGGTTTTCAGATATTCCTATTCTACTTTTTTATGCTGAATCCGAATCTGAAGTCAAACTTCGAATATTCTAAAAAAAGCGGCAGTCACACACAGAGACAAACGTATAGATTTCATATGGGAACGGTGTTCCTGAAAACAACTTATCTCAAAGCTAGTCCAACCCGGTCTATCCAACTTAATATAATATATATTATATAATATGAATAGAGCAGTGATAGCTCAGTGGATAAAGAACCGACCTATTGGCCTACTGGTCTCCGGTTCAAGTTTTCGTATTTATATACTTACATACTTGTAATTATCACTTGCTCGGCGGTGAAGAAAAACATCGTGAGGAAACCTGCACGTTCAAGAAATTATATTTCGAAAGATGTGTGATGTGTGACCTTAGCTTGGAATGATCTGGTTTTCCCTCGGATTGTGGAGGTCTGACGGCAGTCGCTTCCTGTAAAAATCAGTATCCGCCAAATCCTTAGGCTTATGTAGCGGACTCCAATCCGAATTGATTAAAAGACAGGCTTACGAAAAGAAGAAGACTGATTATATAATACTAGCTTTTGCCCGTGGCTTTGCACGCGTAGATTTTGGAATTTCGGCAGTTTTACTTATTTTTACTTTACTTCTTATTTTTAAGTATCTACAGTCAGTGTTAAAAAGTTAGTAAAAGTACCAAATGTAGTAATGAAGATATGTCACGATCTGTTCGGTGTTCATTAATTATTGATACTGACTGTATACACTCAAAGCACCTCTTTATACACAACATTGCCTATTTTAATAACATAAAAGTTATAACTCACTAACTTGAAATATATCTGTCCGTTTCATTCAAATTCAAAAATCCTTTCTTACGTCTCATATGCATTACAAAAGGAAATTCACAAAGGAACCTCTTGATGAGTCATCAAGAGGTTCCTTAGTGAATGAAAAGTGAATTAGTCAGGAACCCTATTTCTAATAATTAATATAAATTAGCGTCTCGTCCAAACACACTTTCAACCCCCTCTTCACCCTAAGTATTTGGAAATACAATGATTGCCGAAGTGCAATATTTACCGCCGCCGCCACTGTAGATTAAAGTCTATTAAAACCTTGACGCCTTGTGAAATATTTATAGCAATTATGCCAAGCGGTATCTTTGCCATCGTTTTAATAAATGTATAAACAGTTTTTGTTAGCACCAAGTGTGCGTCGATAAGCTTCGAAAATAGAACAAAAATAAAAAATAGAATAGAAAAACGAATAGAGCATTATATTATCTCGTTAAAATCGTAGGTGCAGTGCGTCTTACGAGTAACCGAATTAAATCCAACTTGTTTCCGTGGAAGTAGGTCTATTTTCTAACCTAACATAGGCAACCTGGTCAATTTGATTTTTTTTAATAGTATATTAACGTTCTAAACT
This sequence comes from Pyralis farinalis, assembly GCA_947507595.1. Lineage (NCBI taxonomy): Eukaryota > Metazoa > Arthropoda > Insecta > Lepidoptera > Pyralidae > Pyralis > Pyralis farinalis. Next base: position 23,754,180 of record OX382274.1, read on the forward strand.
TAATTCCATTATGACAAATTACTAGATTTTTATGACGTTAATGTTTTATTATTATCTGTCTATTTATAATTTCACGCCAAATACCTTGCGGGGTAGGCAGAGAGAAGCGAACGTCACGTGACTGCTCGTGGGTTCGATTCCCACACAAGACAAACATTTGTGAGCATTAATTATTTAGTGCTGTTTGTCTTGGTCTGGATGTTAGAGGTAGGACGAATCAAACCAGCCCATTTAGGGAAGTACGTTCATGTCACAGAAAACTGCAACCAAATAAGTCCTTAGGGAGTTGTGTTCTTGTGTGTGACTGAGGTCACCAGTAAGCTCCTAAGGAGATGCTGTGTTAGCACTCCGACTTTAAATAAAAAAGTCTATTTTCGGTTTGATGTCAGTCTTTTATAAAAAAGCTTCTTGTTTATTATAAATAAGGATCCATTATGATTTTGATTATTTCTACTCGCGGTAGAAAAGGCATCGCGCGATTGATACTTAATATATGACGGGGGAGCTGTGCCACCTATCATCCCGAGTTGCAGTGGCTCATTGCCGGAAATCTCAAATACCCAGCGAGATGTCTGGCGGCCGTTGCTTTTCCTTTACATTCATAAGTCGAGTGGGCCAGATGGCATACCGTCAGTAGCGTTAAAGCTGTGTGCTCCTAAGTTGTATTCTTTTCTAACTCGTCTTTTCGTGCTTTCGTATTCCATTGGGCAAGTCCCGTCTTAATGGAAGACCGCCAATGTGCATCCAGTGTCTAATAAGGGTGATGGGTCAGACTCATCTAATTACAGGCCTATTGCCATGACCTCCCTTCTCTCCAAGGTGATGGAGCGTGTGGTAAACACACAACTCCTGGCAAACCTAGAAGATTACGATTTGATCAGCAACCGTCAATGCGGCTTCCGTCATGGTCGTTCGACTAGTGATCTTCTAGTGTATCTAACACACCGTTGGGCTTCGTCGATTGAGAGTCAAGGTGAGGCATTAGCTGTCAGCCTAGATGTGGCGAAGGCGTTCGATCGGGTCTGGCATCGCGGTCTTCTATCTAAGTTACCATCATACGGGCTGCCCGAGTGCTTGTGCAAATAGGTTACTAGCTTCTTATCCAGCAGACGCATAGTAGCCGTGATAGACGGCACTTGCTTCGATTGCATGGGTTGTCATCAATGTTGGTATCCTACAGGGCACTGTAATGTCCCCGATGCTGTTTTTTCTGCATATCAATGATATGTTGTCAATTGAGGGCATTCATAATTATGCGAAGCACCGAGGATACTTATTATACAGGCCGTGCTAACATCCCTCGTTCCCTTGTGATGGAAAGCCACGATAAACTTGTGTCTGAAATGGAGGGTACTTTGGCTAAAGTATCTAACTGGGGGCGGCTTAACTTGGTCGAATTCAACCCCATGAAGACACAAGTTTGCGCGTTCAACGCTAAGAAAACCCCATTTGCTATGGTTCAGAACACACCTCTTACCATCACCAACAGCATTAGGATGCTTGATGTCGAGATCTCCAGTGACGTTCAATATAGAAGTCACCTAGAGGAAAGGTCAAGCTGGCGTCCAAACAAACTTAGTGTGATCAACAGAGTAAAGCAGTACTTCAGTGCAGGACAAAGACTTATGTAATATAAGTCTCAAATCAGCCCGCACATTGAGTACTGCAGTCACCTTTGGGCGAGAGCACCTGGATACCAGCTTGGACCGTGTGACTCCGTTCAGAGACGAGCTGTGACAATTGTAGACGATCCTAAGCTTACACACTGTATTGAACCCTTAAGTTTAAGGAGAGATTTTCCCCTTTGTGTGTTCTTCCGATTGTACAACGGATTGTGTCCTGAAGTATTGTTTGATATGATGCCGACAGCTACTTTCTATAACCGCACCCCTCGCCGACGGCGGGATGTTCACCCTCAACCGGAAACCGGAACCGCATTGGACGCGTACTGTTCGGTTCCCGAGAAGTTATTTTCCGAGAACTCTCAAGTTGTGGAATGAACTCCCAGGCGAGGTTTTCCCAAGGGACTACAGCATGGGGCTCTTCAGGAAAGGCACGAAGAAGTTTTTAGAGGCTTGGCAATGCATGAGTAACACCTCTGTTATTAATGTCCAAAGGCTACGGTGAGGTTTACCAGCAGACAGGCAGGGAAAAAATACCAAGCGTTCATAGGCTACGGTAACCGCTTTACATCAGGTGGGCCGTATGCATTCTGGCGTTGTATATAAAAATCTCAGTTAAGTCCTATAGGGACTCTTATCTCTTTTTCTCGCACGTTAAAGTCTACAGATGTATACGTTTGTATCTTTTTAGAGTGTAACGGCATCAGTCATTATCATTTACTCGTAGTTAAAGCGTTCACTTGATTTTACTCCTCATAAAAGTTCCGTGGAGGAGAGGTCTTCTATGGGTGATACTGTGGTGGTGTCATAATGAGCTGGAGTGTTTTTCTTTCTATCTATGGGTGTTTTGTTATTTAATTTAACTTTTCATATACGAGTGTTGCTGTTGCTCGCGACTTCATCCTCGTGGACTTTTGTTTATATGCGAGTACATACACTGTATTTTAATTCTTAGGTATTTGGTATTTTCAAACAGGATCACATGCATTGATTATTATAGCTGCTGTCCGCGACTTCAGTCGTGGGCTACTGTTTTTGAGTTTTCCTAGAATTCTAAGAGCAAAAAGTTCTCACGTATTTAACCACCGTTTATTTGTGAGAAATATGGGCAGTGAGAGCCCAATTGACAAGGAACCGGCCTATTGACCAACTCCTTCGAATCCTGGCGTGGCATATACAACTAAATTTGTATTTTAGGATTTTTGTACATATTTATCACTTACTCGGCGTTGAAGGAAAACGTCGTGAGAAAACCCACACGTCCTAGAAAATATATTTTGAAAGACGTGTGATCTAACCTAAGATACATCTGGTCTTACCTCTGGGTTGTGGAGATCTGACGACGAACATGTGCAACTAAATTCGTGTTTTAATATTTATGTACATATTTATCACTTACTCGGCATTAAAGGAAAACATCGTGAGGAAACCCACACGTCCAAGAAATTATATTTTTTGAAAGACGTGTGATCTAAGATACATCTGGTCTTCCCTCTGGGTTGTGGAGATCTGACAACGGTCGCCCTATGTAAAAATCAGTGTATTCGCCAAATTCTTAGGCTTCGGTAGGGGACCCTGCCAATTCTAATGGATTAGGAAACGGGATATCGCTAAGAACATGAATTTACAAGAAAATAGAAAGTAGAAGGTGGCAGAAATAAGTTTCGAACTTGATAACACTCTATGGAGTCGAAGTTGATCGGCATTTAGCAGTGACTGACGTTAGTTTCCAGTTCTCTAGACTGCAAAGCTCTTACTCGTAGATAGCTCTTAAATAGCCGACCTATTGAGCTCAAGCGCATTTCTCTGTCTATGAAGGTCTCAGACTCACGCGATAGTCTTATGAGTCACACGATCGGTAGTTAGACGTACTTCCCGTTCTTCATGTGTCTTCCGAGACCGAGCACTTGCTGTCCGAACTATAGCACTCAATATACATAAAGGTCTCAGACTCATGTGATAGTACATGAGCCTCACGATCGGCGGATAATCGCGCCACACGGTGTAAATTTAATTAAAATAAAAGTATTTCTGCATATATAAAGTTCTATATGTATACCTAGAGAATTACAGGAGGTGTACCACGCAATTTTTATAAACACGATACAGAGTATTGAGGTGGCGAATTTTCTTGAGAGCTCGACGGCGGTTCGCGTGTCATTCTAACCTAACACGCAGGTTAAGGAACGCCGACCGCAGCCTGTCTATGGATGGGTTTATCTATCTCGAGCTTCTTCGTGCTTCGGAGGGCACGTTAAGCCGTCGGTCCCGTCTGTTGACGATAGATGACAGTCGTTAAGCTAAGTCAGTGGCCATCGGGCGGCTTGAAAACACTGGCCTCGGCCAATCCGCATTTGAGCAGCGTGGAGGAGTATGCTCTAAAACGCCTTCTGTTGAAGAGAGACCCGTATCCCTGCAGTGGGATGAGTAAGGGCTGGTGTAGAATTTTCTTAACGATTTCTGAACATTTTCTGCTATACATAATGAAAAGTTATTTTATCATTGAATCGCGTAGCCAAAGTTCTGTTTCCGGTCACTGAAATTTTTATACCTATGACCTCGCTTTTTTAATGTTGGAAGTCACGCAAAGACTTGACTTAGCATGTGACATTGACCTAAAGCTGGTTTAACCTTGATTTTTTATGTAATTTGTAATAGGCCCAGCACCTTTATTCAGTTAACGACTGACGCACAAGTCATATCGTCTAAGAAATCATAGTGCCCGTGTTAAAAAACGGCAAAAGCTGATATAGCCTAGTTTATGAATTTATATAGTGAGTTCGTAGGTTATGTAAATGCATTTACTAACATAAAACGGAATCATGGTAAACAATAAATAAACATTCTAATATCGACAGTTTTACAAAGTGTATTTTACTTTTTTGTATGTGTCGGAAACAACACTCAAATTATTTACTTTCAGACTACAACGTGCTTGATTATACCTACTTTTGTATATACTTGTGATAGTGAAGACAAAGACTTTGAGTATTTTCCGTGTATTACAAATACTTCATAATCTTGTTAATTACAATTTTGGAAATTGGCAATAAACACACTCAACCTAATCTTTTGTAAGACGCTTAATTTTTAATCAGTGAGTGCACCGTTTTTGTCGTAGTGATTTTAAAGGGTTCTGATAAGTTATTTTGGTAACACAAGAAATTCAGGAAAGTGTGCTTAATGACCATTTTTAGTGACAAGTTGCATAAATCAGATTATTACTGTCATCCTCTCAAAAATATGAGTATTATTCTAGGTCATTTGACAGTCGTGGGCGGATGATTTCCAACACGTAGAGGACTCTTTGGAAAGATAATACATAGCACCTGCACTTGCTGACCAGCTCCAGGGAATATCAATGAAACGATGTACTCATGAGCAAGTCTTGGCAGGTTTTGTGACTATTGCAAATGTAGCCAAAGTTAATGGGCTATTGATATGAAATCAGGAGGTCTTAAATGTACTGGACTATTATAGAAGGGCGAATGGCTAATAATAATAATATGATTATTTATTATATAGTCAATCAAAACGTATTTTATGTTTATTGATTTATTAACAATATAATAGAATAAATTGTTACTTTTGTCTTTTGTCAGAAACAGAAACTCGTTAAATTATTGGACCAACTCTACAATTTGCTTCAATGTATAGAAACACCTTCCCCACTTGCAGCGCTGAGAAACTCATGGACTTCTGGAAAACGAAGGTATTCTTCTATATTTATAACAAATGTATCTAATCTTCACACGAGAACATCTGCCAAAAAGGTTCACAATATTCGATAATTTCATATTCTGTAGATGTGTAGGAGCGAACCCTATGGGCAGCTGCGTGAATCCACTCATCAAAGTCTATGTAAACATTACAACATACTCATAATTTAATTAATAAGTTTCACTTTATTTTTAGGTTCAGGATCTAAGAAATTCTCACAATACAGTAATCAAAGACTGTGTGAAGGCTTGCCTTAGATCTACATATCAGTTTCTATTTGAAAATTGTTACGAACTCTACAACAGAGAGTTTCAGGTATACTTTAATTATATATTACACACGTACTGACCATCGTATCTACTTTGTCTTTCTGGAACTATTGATTTCTGATACAGTTTCAAATGACTCTCTTCTGATATGCTCTTGTCCTTTTACTGACTCATCCATATCATAAAGGTTTGTTTGAAGCACCACAAATATTGGACACAATTAAATAATACACGGCTACGATACCAACCGTTGTAACATATTCAGAACTATATGTCACGGTGTAAAAGGCTCTCCATTAGAGATGTAACTATCTTTACATTATCTTAAGAGTGAACGCTACCTTGCCTGTATAGACGATTAACTAACAGGACTTTGACGAAAGAGAAATATAAGAGTTAAGAAAGAAGGTGGTACTTGTTTTGCAGCGAGTAAAAGAATCTGAAGAGGAGACAACGCGTTAGCGATACTAGTGGCAATCATGCATAAGGTTACGATACTGCTTTCCATCATGTAATCCGTGAGCTTATGTAGTTTAGAAAGAAAGCACCTTCATAAATGGTCAATGGTTTTAATTTCATTTGTATATTCCAGGTGGATCCCAATGAGGCGAAACACGACCTCTCAGACCATGGACCGCAGTTAGACTCTGTGGACTTCTGGCACAAACTCATCGCCCTCATCGTATCTGTGATAGAAGAGGATAGGAACAGCTACGTTCCTGTCCTCAAGCAGTTCCCCCAGGAATTGAACATTGGACAGGTAAAATGGATGTCGACATATTTTTATCATGCTGAAAATCTAGGGGCTTAGACAGATGTAGACGCATAGATGGTTCAAACTTTTCCACCATTTGATACAAACTCTAGAATGCCAGAATAACTTACACTTTATCATCTGGATCTGGATCCATAGTTAGAGTCTTCAAAACATTGTGTCTGGCGAACATTATACGATACTATAGATTTTGAATAATATTTTTGCATTATTTTTTACACCCTTGGACAATAATATACAACTTGGATATTTGACGTGTAAATCCTAATGAAAATGGCTTATATATCAATAAGCCAGTGATATTACTGAATTACTTTAGGTACTAATTTTGTTCTATGTCCTTAACTTCAACAGTTATCTGCCGCAACAATGTGGTCACTTTTCGCAGTGGACATGAGGTACGCATTAGAAGAACACGAACAACACCGGCTTTGCAAGTTTTCCTCATATATGAATCTACACATTAAGGTCCATCATCTTTATGCTCTTCATCAATTATATCTTTATAATTAAAAATTTGTTTATTAAATATGTTTCGAATTCGTAAAAGTTGTAAACATAGATCGGAACATTTTGCTATTTAATCAGTGGCATATTACGAGCTCAGCTCGACGCTTCATTTCGAAATGTTTTGATCCCGAATATTAGACATTGGTTTTAAATAAAACAAAGTATACAGTGTGATATGGCAATTATCGTCATAGTTCATATCGACTAGGTATTGGCTTTGTGTACTTCCGCTACCAATTAGTTCATACGATCTAGCGGCGGCTGGCAGCCACCTACTACTGTTAGTAGATGTAATATGCCGTTGCTGCCATGGCTGCTCCGGTAGTATCTGTCTTGGCTACTACGCTTGTCCTCGCGATTGCCCGCCATCTAGAACAAAAACCGCATGCACCGTTGTTGCCATGACTGCCCTGGTCGTCGCTGGGACACGTATTTCACCTCTCCATGAGGCATCCTCATGAGAAAACAAATAAGAAAATAACCTTATTCCTACAGAAGCACGTGAATTTGTTCAAAATCTAACAAAACATCTTCAGGTAAAATGGCTACATACAAAATATATAAAGGATGTGCCACCGTATTGCGGCGCCGTTCCCGAGTACCCAGCCTGGTTCGAGCCTTTCGTCATGCAGTGGTTGGACGAAAACGACGACGTATCGTTGGAATACCTCAATGATGCCTTCAACAGAGACAAGAAAGAAGGGGTAAGTATTTATAACAAATACAGATGAGTTGACGGATAACCTAAAAATATTACATACATACTTACATGCATAAAACAGATAATCGATAAAGGACACAGTACAGTACGAAACAGTGCACTTGGTAAAGCGATCCACAAGCTTATACGATTAATATTTGTAATCAATGGTTTTATATTAAAATAACAAGAGATGTAATACATATCACTAGGAATATGCAATTACTTTTAAATATTACTTTTTGGGGGTGGGTTAAGAAGATAACAGATGTAGTCTTGTAGATTATTTATCATCAGTCGATTAGATATCATAGTCAAATCGAGTTTTTTACATGCTGTATTTTAGTTCTGTACCTTTTCATAAGTGAGTCACTTATTTTAGACGTCACTTTAATTGTTTAAAGTTATTTTAGCCCGAAATGAGATTTGACTAGCAAAAATATGTAAGATTGAAGTGTTATAATAGTTTAATTTGCAAACTATATTAAAACAACAATCTTTTCAGTTCCAAAAATCCAGCGAACACGCTCTCTCCAGTCACTCCGTAGTGGACGTATTCATTCAACTGACCCAGTGCTTCGATGTAGTCTCGAAGATGGAATGCCCCGACCAGGAGATCTGGAAACGATACATGAAGAGATTCGCCGAGACAATAGTAAAACTTCTCGTTGCGTATGCCGACATCGTAAAGAAGGAGTTTCCTGAGCACTTAGAAGAGGAACGAGTCGTATGTACAAGTATAGTTTTATGGAATAATTTCTCAATGATTATATCTACATTTCAATTGATCCTGTCTCAAACTGTTTATTAATAAAATCTGAGAGAAAGAGAGAGAGCAGACCATCCGAGACAGTACCTTCACCTCACAGAAAACCGCAGCCAAATAATGTACTGCGTGTAAGTGATGAGGTCACCAGTAAACTTTTAAGAAGTAGCTATGTTAGCAGTAGAGGATACATTGCGCGAGTGATACTTACTACTATTACAAGCGTTCACAGGCTACTGTAACTGCTTTATATCTGGTGGGCCGTTAGCTTATGTTCCGCCATGACGTTTGTATTTGTATAAAAAAAATATTAGAACTATAGATAGATTGGCACTACATAAAAAACGAAACTAATAGCATCTTGCCCGTGTGGCATGACGGTAAGAAAGATAGCTACATTTCGCGCTGGATTACAATGATAATCTTTTGAATGAAGAGTGAGTTACTTACACTTCCGATAATGATCACACTCGAATCACACAGGGCCCCAATTAATGAAAGTCCAAACTCCAAATAATATCCATCAATCTTGTGTGATATATATATTTTTGAGTGGGTTAATATTTGTGCAGCTTATGATTTAGACAATTTCAGCTACTGCACCAACCCTCTTCAGCGTCTCCCTGAGGTCAGAGAGAACTAATGCAATTAAATCTATATCTTATTTAGCTTAATAATCAAAATTTGTAATTATAGTTTTCTTACTCATACTTCTATCTTCAATATATTTCGTAGGCGACAAACAAAAGTGGAAATTAGATTTGTGATCCACAATATCCAATACTTTGTAAAATGAGAACCATATTAAAATGAGTATTTCTTGATAGCCATTTTATAATTGAGATACACCCATGGTCTTATAAAGATATAAATTCATCTATTGTTCAAAATATTTTAATTTCAGGCATGTATGCTAATGAACAACATCCAACAACTTCGAGTTCAGCTAGAAAAAATGTTCATAGCAATGGGCGGTACCAAGTTAGAACCAGATGCTGCTGACATTTTGAATGACCTACAACAGACCCTCAACAGCACGTTGGATGAACTTGCTTCAATGTTTGCTAACAGGCAAGTAAACACGGTCAAATATTGTATGATTCAAGAAACACCGCTGTGCGTTTCATTTGATTATGAAGCAAATTGTACTTTAGTTTTTCCTCCTCAGTTGAGTCTTTGACAGAATAGTCGTGGTCACAACTATTTCTCAGTAGCACGTGAACCAGCCTGCGCCAACGGTATATCTAACGGTAGTCTGTCATAAACAAGTGTTAAGGATGTACTTGTACAAGGAACTGTATCTGACAGTCCTGAGTTCAGCAAACATTAATCTCTCATTAATCACAAGTCTTTCTTTTGATTGTGATTATAAGATTTATTATTAATATGCGCGCTGCGACACCTAGATAGTCGTACGTCCTAGTAGTTTTACAATTTCATGTAACAGAGGTTTCAGGTTCAGACCACAATCAACATGAATGTATGTGTCTATTTATTTTAACTCGCGTTCACTGCTTCAGAATCTTTTTTTGGAAAAATAATAGCTCTTGCACTAATTGGCCCGACTATTCAATTGTTTTCATGTCGTGATTAAGATGATTATTATTGACATATTAATTCCTTATCTGTCGTGACACTATAACACACTGCTTTTGTGCGCCGTCGACGGAAACGGCTACAATGCTACTAATATTATAAATGCGAAAGTTTATATGTATGGATGTTTGTTGCTCTTTCACGCTTAAACGGCTGAACGGATTTGAATGAAATTTGGTACGTAGATAGATTATGATCTGGATTAACACATAGGCTACGTTATTTCATTCCACGTGGGCGGAGCCGCGGGCAGCAGCTAGTAATATATATATCGTATATTACAATCAATGAACCTTTGCACCGTTTAAACAACAATTTCTTAAACAGAAGCGTGCAAATGAAATGTAAAAATTTTGTTTTAATATTTTCTTTTTTGTAAACCAGCTTGGAAATCCGAATCACAGCCAGTGTGAAAGAATTGGGAGAGCTGTTACAAAAAGTAGGTGACGATGAGGCGCCAGACGTGCTTCAGCCAGTGCTCGAACATAACGAGACTGACGAGGTGCTACGCCCACTAATGGACGTACTGGTGAGTGGGCTCTAATAATATTAAGAAATGATGAGAAATGATACATGGCAGTGGTACTTAAAATTTTACCTGGAGAGAAAACGGCCAGTAACATGGATGGATAATATTTAATAATTGGTGCCATACAATTAAGTTGCGCTTAACTAAAATATTCTGATTCCAATTATTTACTATTATGTAATGATAATTTTACCCTAGCCTAGCAGGTACCTACTGCACTTTTTATAGCGCCAGGATAAACCTGGCTACTTTTTATCGTAACAGTTATCGTGTAAGCTACATAAAGGATATAAGAAAGGTCTACTTGAAAGGTCTATGGAACACTTTTAATTCGTATTATTAAACACATATATTATGCTTACTACTCTATATTAAATGTACTCCAATCCCTTAACGAGGGCCGGTATTGTTGCTTTTATATGAAATCTGTGTTGTTTATAATAGTAACAAGATAAAAAAATATATACGAGTACTGTTCCTGTCGTGTTCCGTATTGCTTCTCAAAACTGCAAATTTATATTTTGTAATTGTAGCTCTTATTTTACTGTGAAATACATTTTAAATTCAGTATTACGTGGCTTCAATTTTTATATACATCTTAACAATTATATTAAAATATTCATATTTATTTCATACAAATTATACACATATTATATTATTTCACAATATTTTGCATTTAAAATAATTGTTACTATATTATATACGTGCAATTACTATAATTATAGCCATACATATACACACTACCACTCACTGTATTGATGACTAACAACTCTAAACTTCTGAAGTTAACTCTGTATAATTTCTTACATACAGTAATAATGTCCATTATAATATTAATTAATTAATTCAGAGATATGAATTATAAAATTATCAGATTTATTATATACCTATAACAATATTATACTTATATAGATATTACAATAGATTTCAATTAAGGAATAATGACATAAATAGTAACATTCATAAATAATAATAACAAAAAATGATTGGTAAATAATAGTGCAATAAATAATAACCATAATAATTAATACATTTCCAAAAATAAAATAATAAATAACCCTCTTATACTCCATACTATTCAATCCTTCTACGCCTTCTAATCTGAAAGAATGTTTTTCCTTCCATAGGGACATTCATAGTGAGGGTCCCTCACGACGTGACCTTTTCTATTTTCGTCTGAAAACACCCTCTCACTTCACAAACTTTTTTTCTAATTCCTTTTCTGTTCAAGCCGTCCGTCTGATTTACCTCTTACAATCAGGCAGTCTTAAACACTGACGAACTTTAAACAGCTCGTCAAAAGCTACTTTCAACTTAACCTTCTGAACTTATATATATATGCTTCAATCTTGTTCAGTCTTTCTTTCTTTTGGTGTCGGACATAACTGCATACTTTTGTATTGCATCTATATTCTTAACATAAATTGTGTAATTGTATAAGGTTCTTTTACTTTATGTCATTATGCGCCACCTACCTTTATCTATGTTAATTCTCCTTTAAGTTAAGGTTGTCTGGAAGAAATTGCATTAACGATAAGGCCGCCTATTGTACATTCTTATATAGACTATGTATATTTGTATATTTTATTGGTTCAATAAAGAGTTTTGTATTGTATTGTAAATAACCTATTGTCGGTTTTGGGGATAATCTATAGCCGCTCTGTGAAATTGTTTTTTCGAGCAACTAAACAGGTCTAATGCGGGATTTTTTCCTAGAATGGCATTAAGCAGACGCAGCCCTTGATTAAACGGCGCATGCTGTAGCCGTTTTAGTCCTGGACGGTACGAACAACTCATGCGACCGTGCACGAGTATAATTGTCCGGTACATATAATTCAATCAGTTCTAATACCGCTGGGTCACACCTGAAGCCCATTAGAATACTGAGCAAATTCTGTCAGTGAGACAGTTCTCCTCACTTCCAGCGTATTGTACCCAGTCATTGCCATTAGAAACTCGCTGGGATATATCGTTGGGTATCTCACATGGTAACCAACTTCTAAACTTTTTCTGTATTTTTTCAAATATACTTCTTCTCATATGGATTTCAGATGATTGCATTTGCCTCCAGCTTACTTCTAACAAATGAGTTGCATAAAATTTTAACGGATGTGATGTAGTCTAAGTGTTGTGCCTGTCGTAATACAAATCCTAAAGCCCGGTATGTATCTTTGCAGACTTTATCAACGTGATGGTGAAAAGTCACGTCCTCGTTGATTAGTACTCCCAAGTCAGTTATAGACGATACTCGTGGTATATAATCACGATCAACATAAAAATTTGTGATAACTGGATTAAGTGACCTTCCAAAAGACATTGCAAAACACTTGTCTTTATTGAATATTAATTTATTGTTACTCCATGAAACAACATTATCAATGTCATGCTGAAGGGCCATACTATCAGTGCCATTGTCAACCTTCAGAAACAATTTAACGTCGTCCGCGAATAGCATACACTGCGCCTTGCTAACTGTCTCTGGCAAGTCATTAACTAGAATTAAAAATTCCAAGGGTCCTAAGGGCCCTAATAATATAGGATCATTGAACACGGGTCATGATACTCATGATAACTTTCTAAATGCAATGAACCAATATGAGGGTGATATTGTGGCAATCAACGAGACCTGGTTGCATGCGGGAAAGGAGGCATGCGCTCCCGTTGTGCCCGGCTATCGTCTGCGTATGGTGCCGCCCCCGCGACCTTTAAAGGGGGGAAGAGGCGGCGGTGTCGCTTTCTACGTTTTCGCTTCGTTAAACATCTAGCAAGTGATATCGAGCAATTGTGGTTATCGACAAAAGCGAACGGTTATCATATAGTAATAGGAACTTCATATAGAGCTCAATGGGTTAATGAAGACTCTTTTATCGATGCCCTTACGGAAACGGTTACGTATTTCTCAAACTATGATTATGTAGTATTGCTGGGTGATTTTAATATCAATATGCATCATCATTCAAATCCCGACACAGTCAAATTTAAACCCATATCAGGATTGACTTCAGTGGTTAGCATGGTATCTAACATACAATCAACTGATTCAACACTCTTGTTCTTTCCCTTTTGATAACCATGCTCCACTGGTCCCTTTAACATGGATCACCGATATAATAAAAATTATGATTGAACTTCGGAATAAATCTCATGTCAAATACCGTAAAAATAAACTAGCAATTAACAGGAAATACTATTTGGATCTGAAGAGTACCGTGAAGAATGCAATTAACAATAGAAGCAAGCCTATTTCAATTACTACGTTAATTCAAGAGCTAGCAATAGTAAAGAATTTTGGAAGAACCTCAAAACGAAAATTCTAGTTAATCTGACCCGAAGTGATTGTCTACCAGATTGTTTTGGTGACCCAAGCAAAATAAATGAACGATTTTTAAATGTACCGGGCCCCGAAACAGTTCCTATTTCACTCATGTCGTATTTTGAACATCACCAATTTGATAGCACAACACCTCCTTTGAAGTTAAGACCTGCCAGCGAAGAAGAAGTAGCCAAATACATACTTTCAATTAAATCGAATGCCACCGTATGTGATGGAATTAGTCGGGATATCATTCTGCTAACGCTGCCTTGGACTTTAATCGTTATTACTAATATAGTTAACTGTTCCATTACCACCAGTAAATTCCCTTTTCAATGGACAAAAGGCCTAGTTACACCATTGCCTAAAGTTAATAACCCTAGCGATCTTAACGATCTTAGACCAATAACTTTAAAATTAAATTAAATAAGCTCAATGGTACTCTCTCATCGAATTGAGGTTGGGGGAGCTGTAGTTGTGTAGTTATTGTTTATTTATGTGTACCAGTATCTATATAATGTGTGTATTCGTTATTTATTTTATTAATTTTTTTTATTATTCATTTTCTTTTTGTTTTGTACAATAAGGTTGTTTATTGTATTAAATGTATTATTCATATATAGTCTCTTCGATCTCTTTTTCTCACCGTTGTTCATTGCTCCATTCTGGAACTCTATAGCAATGGTTAGCTGGAAGAGATTCCTCGAAGGAATAAGCCCGCCTTTGCAAATCATGTAATTCTTACACTTGTAATTATAATTGTAAATAATGCAATAAAGTTATAAAACAAACAACTATTTTACCGTTCTTGTCCAAGGTTTTAGAAAAGACCATATATGATCAGCTAGTTAGGTATACCGAAAAAATAATATACTGCCGTTACACCAGTCGGGCTTCAGAAAAGGCCGTTACTGGCCTGCTCAATGTGACCGACAATATACTGGCTGATCAGGATGCGGGCATGGGTACTATAATGACGCTTCTCGATTTCTCTCGTACTTTTGAATATTTAAATGTCCCGCTACTCCTATCTAAGCTGTTGTACAACGGTTTTGATCATCCATCAGTTGAGTGGTTCCGTAGTTACCTCAGTTAAAGTTACCAATCTGTAAATCTCTTGAAAGAGAATGGCACTCATTCGTTATCGGCTCCTAAACTGGTAAGGAGAGGATTCCCACAAGGTTCTATACTTGGTCCTCTTCTATTTATTATGTACAGTGCCAATCTTCCAGGTGTAATCAGGAGCGCGAGATACCATGTTTATGCCGATGATGTAGAACTGTATTTATCGGGACATTATAATGACATAAGTACGCTTGTACAAAGGTTAAACTTGGATCTGGATGGTGTAGCTGCCTAGTCTACTGACAATGGCCTAGTGCTGAATCCAACAAAATTTATGATTTGGGCTCAAGAAAACAATGTGATAAATTTCAACGTAGCAATCCTACCGTGGAGATCCTTGGCATTAATATTGAACAAGTTAGTGATATAAAAAATTTCGGTGTCATATTTGTTAGCCAGTTAAGCTTTGAGGGCCACCTACCCTTTTTTAATTTTTTAATTAAGAACTGTTTTTACAGGTTAAAAATATTGTACAAAATACGAAACCACCTTAGCATAAATACACCAATTACATTATGCGAGATACTCATTTTGTCTAGGTTGAACTATGGCGATCTGGTATATGGGCCTCGCCTACTGAGTAAGTCGGCGCGTCTGATTCAACGTATACAGAATGCGTGTTGTCGATTTTGCTTTAGGATTCCTCGCCGCACCCATGTATATTAATATGACTTCACAAAGTAAATACCATCTTGCAGCTCTGATGTTCGATCTCATGAAATACAAGAACCCGGATCTATATACTAAATTGAATTTCTCCAATTTTTATAACTTGTATGATCCTGGTGTACCTCGTTCGATACGTCCGCCATTGGCGAATCAGAGAAACCAATTCCAAAACCATTCGAAACTGTTGCTTTCACTGGTTGTTTCCGCTACCAAGCGACTAAATGCTAGAATAACATACCTCCTCAATTAAGAGCACTAACTAATAGGTCTACTTTAAAAACAAACTGTACTTGCTTGATGAACAAATTTCAGGTTGGTCGCATTAGTGGTGGACTCGAACCTCGTTAAAAGGCTGCTTAATTTAAGAGGATACAGTAGCACGCTACACTAATATAATATTTATTTGTACTATATTTGGTTTTGGAATGTGAATTGTACGGCAATATGTATCATAATTTGCAAGTATGTGTATTACGGTATGTTTTTTTACGTTCTTTTCTGTTTCACATATCCGCTGACGGCGTTCTCCGCCTGCTCTCGGGCAACTTCAGAATATCAGTGGTTTACTCCTCTGAGTAAACATCACATTGAGATGTTGCTCATTTGTATCACTGCGGCATGCGCACGCATCTTTTACACTGAATATATTATTTTCATTTATTGAGTGTGTGTGTGTATGTTTAAGCTGATACATTAAGTTTAAGCAATTCTAAGTCGATTAAATTAACTGAAACCAGAATTTGTCGCAGCAATGTTTGAAATATGTTAGTTGAAAAATTTACTGATATTATCATCACTACAGGATGGGCGACTCACTATCTACGCTGAGTCCTGCGAAAGGACTGTACTCAAGCGATTGCTCAAGGAATTGTGGAAAATTGTTATGAAAATACTTGAAAAGAATGTTGTGTTTCCGCCTATGACTGATAAGAAGGTAATTATGCTTTTAAATTCCAACTTTCTTTACAACATGATCTTTTAACAATAATACTTCATTTACCAAAACGTTTTGCTACGAGGTCTTACGGTACAAGGCTGTTAAAATAAGTAGTTTGAATGGGATCAATTCAATATGACTTGTAATCTCGGAATTGCAACTCTCGCTCTAGTCAGTTGTAAAATAAATAATTGCATCGTATTCTACTGGTGGACATGACAGTTGGTCTCCAATGATGCTATAATTATCTCATCATTTTCTACACTTTTTGTGTAAGAAGTGTCATATGTCATTTGGTCGGGACATGATCGTATTCTTGATCAACCCCGCTTACTTCTTCAATTATGTTTTGATAATTTTTGATAATTAATAGCAATGAAGTTAAAGTTATTACAGAAAGTGGCGTTGAATAGGGGCTAGAAATAAAAATCTAAATATAGTACCAACACAAACGAATACGAATAATTTACAGATGATGTTCAAGAATCTAAAGAATAATGCTAAGAAAATCGAAGATACGACCCAGCTGTTTAAGAGTACTGTTAGCAAGCAAGGCGTCAAACGCGCACTGTCTGGTGTAATGGATATATTTAAAGAGGTAAACAATCACATTTCTTGAGACCCACGTATATCTAAACTAAACGTAAATTTTGAGTGTTTATTGTGCAATACACCAATGATTTGTTTTTGTTAGTTTTATCGATTCATCTGAATCTATTATAAAACGAGAATAGTCAATTTGAACAAGTGACGACGTCATATTATATTTTTTTATCGCATAAATTTCGGTATAATATTTACGACTGAAAAACATTTTCAAAAACTTAGATTACTATATACTTATTATTAGCTTATAATATACTTATACTTACTACTAGCTCCAGTAAATATTTTACAACGCGCAATGTACGACGTATTAATAAAATAGTTAATAAACTCAAGTATTTATTTTCAGCGTTTATCATCAGAAAAGTGTTTAACACCAGAGCAATGCGCAGTATTAGACGCTGTCCTACTTACTATCAAGCAGTACTTCCATGCAGGTGGTCTCAAGAAATCATTTTTGGAGAAGAGTCCTGAATTGCAGAGTCTAAGATATGCTCTAAGTATGTACACGCAGACTACTGATACGCTAATCAGGACGTTTGTCACCAGTCAACATAATCAAGGTTGGTTTACGTATTTCATTTCTGTTGTAAGAAAAATGTTGTTCCGTTGTTGCTGTTATATAATTTCAAATAATTTTTAACTTTTGTTCGCTGTCGCTATTAGTTCTCAAGACTTGACTTGCAATCGATTCTGTACATATTCTGTAATATATCGCCCAGGTAGGATGTTTCAAGCGGTAAATTATATATTATAATTAGTATTGTTCTAATAATTTAATTTATACATGTATTAATTATTTTCCGATATCAAAAAATACGGTTTCTTTATGATAACATTTCACAAAATAATGCTAGTCGGATTTGCGCTTCGAATTGTCTATTCTGTATTCCTTAGATACTATAATTTATAAATGTGATCAGTTAAGTAAAAAAAATATTTTACATTATTTCGAGATCTATTAAAATACGATTAATCGCTGTAGTTTACCTGTAAAGTTTGGATTTTTTTAGCATTGAAGATAAATCGATCAAGGGAGGAAGGTGGACAGACAAATATTTTAAGAGAGGTAGGACAAAGCAGCCCTTCTGGGGAAGTACCTCCACCTCACAGAAAACCGCAGCCAAATAACAACTCCCTAGAGGGTTGTTGTGTTCCTGCGTGTAAGTGAGGAAACCAGTAAGCTCCCAAGGAGATGCTGTGTAAGCAGCAGAGGAGGCATCGCACGAGTGATAATTAATATATCGCAAGCGTTAATAGGCTACGGTACCCGCTTTACATCAGGTGGGCCGTATGCTCATATGCCTCTCGACGTAGTATAAAATAAAATTGAACTTTTTTTAAATATATCTCAAAATACGATGAGTGCATCGTACGACCATCTTCTAAAAAAAATGTCGCATCTTTAACATTACCTTTCACTCGCCTCTCTGATAAAACACGACCAATTTGGTCATGGTAGGTAAGTCTTGGCTTTCCACGGCTCATACATTTCTCATTGTATATCTGTCTCGTTTCTTTCGATTCTTTCTTCCTGCATTCTTTCTACAGAAAGAGTGTTTGCAGTTCGGATGCTGTTTCTGCTAATAACACAGCATCGTTTGCATAAAGCAGCTAGTTTACTACTAGGTCACCCATGCATAATCCTGCATTCGTTGACCTTATTCTCTGCAGATGATTATCGAGATACAGAACGAGCAGCCTAGCAGACAACATGCAACCCTGTTTCACACCAATTTTGACATCAAACCAGGAAGGCATGCTGCCATCTATCCTCACATATGCTGAGCAATTCTTGTAAGTGGACTGCAGAGCACGGAGTAGTGTACCGTCAATCCCATATCTCGGCAATATGTCCAACAGTTCATTTCGCACAATCCTATCAAATGCTTTCATAAGATCCACAAAATCGCATAAAACCTTCTGGTCTATGGCCAGATGCGTCACTACGATATTGCGAAGCGAGAAAACTTGATTTGTACATCCCGTTCCATTTCGGAAGCAACAGAGGTAGCATTGCGTGAGTGATACTTAATGTATTGCAATCGTTCATAGGCTACGGTAAAAGTTTTACATCAGGTGGGCCGTATGCTTCCCGACATTGTATAAAAAAAGAAAATGTAAAAATTGTTAATACAAAAATACGACTAGTACATTTTACGTTTACAATCAATACTTTATTATTTGTTAGGAACTTACAAACTGACTGAAAAATGATTCTAGGAAATTATTATACTCTTATACCTATCTCGATTTTCTGTTACAGATGCAGCAGTTGCAGAAGAAGACAGCGCTGGCGAGGTGTTTCTTCAAGTCGATCTGTTTACATCTCCTGGTACTGGTGAACACCAGGTCATAGTCAAGGGTAAATGCTGTTATCAGAAATTACCTGTAACTGAAAATAGGACCCACAAATTCAAGTAAAAGACAGACCTTTGAGTAGCTAACTTTGATGTTAGAATTGTACTTACTTTCCATAAATTGCCTTCATTAGGTAATATATTTCGATTGAGACTTTCAATAGAAGATTTTTCCTTGCCAACATGAACTATTGAATAATAATACAGTAATGGACTTTTGTCTAACTACAATTTTGTGGTTTATGAACATTGTTCTAGTTCTCATACTAGAAGTATCATTTAAGAACGCGAGTAACGTACAGCAAAACAAAGCATGCGACATGGGTTAAGTAACAACGTTTCCTTTTTTATTTTGTACCACGTCGAATAGAACGCAAGCATATATAGCCCGCTTTATATAAAGCAACTAGCGCTGCGTGTAGACGCTCGCATCAAAAGAAGCTTCTGCTCGCAAAAAAAAAAACACCTCTCTCCCCATTGCTAACGCTCCTGCATTCATATAACCTCATTCACTTAGAGAAACACAACAATCCTCCAGTTAATTGTAATTGGGCTGCGGTCTTCTGTGAGTGGAAGTATACTTCCATAATCGGGCTATTGTCGTGTCCTATCTGTATTTTGCCAGAGCTTCGTTTGCTATTTGGCAGAAAGGATCAAGTACAGGATTGGTTTGGCTCTAAAAATGATTTCGAGCAACTTGCACTCCAAAATACCACGCCGATGAACAATATTTAATACCAATATCATTTATTAGAGTTCATTAAATTATGTTATTCGGATATTAAGCAATATTTCATATTACTTATTCCAGTGGTAGCAGCGAATGACCTGAAGTGGGTGATAGCCAGCGGTATGTTCCGTCCGTTCATCGAAGTGAATCTGATCGGGCCGCATCTAGCGGATAAGAAGAGGAAGTTTGCCACCAAGTCCAAAAGCAACAACTGGAGCCCAACGTTTAATGAGACATTCCACTAGTGAGTATAGTGAAATAGAGTTTTTTTATACTACTAAAGTAGGAAACAAAGTACGGCCTATCGGATTGTAAGCAGTCATCGTTGTCTATGGGCATTTGCAACACTGGGGGGGTCACTAGTGCGTTGCCGACCCTGTAACAACCTCTTCACACGTTTCTCGAAGAACTACATGCTACAATACCTCGGAAAAACCTGGGCAGTGAGTTCATTCCACAACTTCAGAGTTCTTGATAGAAAACTTCCCAGGAACCGCACAGTACGTGACCATTGCGGTTCCAGTGTGTGAGGATGAAATCTCAACGGCGGAGAGTACCTAACGCCAGAAGACTCATACACTTTACTCGCTTATAACATACAACATTACATATTATGCATAAGCTGCGGTAACAGCTTACACACGGACCGTACACTCATTTATAACCTTAGGGGTACAAAAAACATCAGTACCTCCTTTTAGGTATAACAAACAGTACTTGTATTGGCAAGCATCGCGCATCGGTTCAATAACATTCAGAGAATTGATACTTCCTTTGAACGAGAAGAAGGTACGTTTTTTCTAAAAAAGAAACGTAATGTTTCCTGCATTTAAAAAAGCCGCGTCTTCAGCTTGTAGTTAATAGTAGAATTGCTTCAATGTCATTATAGCTCTTAGTCTTTGCTCAAGCATTTAATATAAAAGTGTTATTGTAATTATTCTTTCTTTAGACGCGTGCGTTTACCCCGGCCATTTGTAACACGTGAGCGGGGATATGTTTCCAACGCGTAGAAGATTCATATTATGTTGTACACCACCGAGACCCGCTCCTGAGAGTATTGATGGAACAATATATCCATGAGCAAGTCGCGGCAGGTATCGGTACTAATGCGAATGTGTAGGAAATTATTAGTCCATCGTAATGAGGTCTGGAGGGATAATTGGTACTGAGCTATTGCAGATAAAGGACAGACACCTGCCATAACTATCATATCTGATTGTTAATTTCGCCAGGCGGTGGCTCGCCACTCACTGGATGGACCCCCGAAATGCCAGAGAAAGTCGACCGGAGGCAACACCGACGTGAGTGACTCAGGGGTGTCGAGAGGTGTGTGTACACTTTCTCCAAAGTTACATGTGGCGTTATGCCCTTTAATGCTTCCGCCCCTGGAGCGTATCACTTGATACAACTCTTCACTCAAATATGCTCCATCGACTCATTTCTGGACGGCCAATGATGGCAAGCCAGAGCCGAGAGTACTGCGGGCTTTCTTGATTTTACAATACAACCGACGAAAACACGCCGGAGACAAAGACGCTGATCGACTCTCTCTCTCTCACACGCGTACCCGTGGTCTCGTTACGCACCAACAGCTCGCCACAAGCTGCGCTGCGGGGATGTTATTGTTATTATTATATGTTGTTTGATTGCGTTATACATACATACTGCACGACAAGTTGGTTGACTTTCAACATGCAAGTCTAAAGGTGGTTAATAGTGCTATCATATGTTTTCTTCTACTGATCTGTTTTTTTTTATACTTATTTTCACGTTCTACGCTATTTTAAAATAGTTTGTAGAATGTAAATTTATTACCGAAAGGAGATTGCATTGATTGTAAAGCAATTAAGTTTATTTTTTTTAAGCACCTAATATAATTGACAGAATCCCTTTTAAGAATCCCTTAAGAATTCGGTATCTTTATTTCTTTTCTCCTCAGCATGGTAAGAGCGACGGTACAACTGGAGTTTTTCGAGTTGCACGTGTGTGTTCGTGACTACTGCTTTGCGAGAGAAGATAGAGTCGTTGGCGTTGCTGTCATGCGTCTTGCAGACATCGTTGAACAGGTAATATTGGCTTGTTGTCAAAGACTTTTTTACTTTTATAATCGTATACTTCAGTTGGCTCCAGGTAGTCATTCAAACGGTTATTTAGTTGTCACAAGTTGCTGATCTTTAGCGGTAAAATATTAGACGTGACGTTGTGATATATAATACTATCTTCTATACTATGACATTAAATAACTCGATTTAGTGAAATGACAGTTACGAATTTAGAAGAAGAAACTGTTTTGTTTCGATCCGCAATCGTAATTTTTATGGATTTAAATTACATCGACAAGATTTCGGTTTCACGCGAATATAATGTTCCGTGTCGATTTGAATTAAAAATACATATTGTAATATTATTAATTATAAAAAAAAACTAATAAAAAGGGAATAATAAATTTATTTAGGACTAATTTTAGATAAAAATAAAAGATTATAAAAAATACGGATTCTAAAGACAGGTAGCTTTGTTTTTGAGGACTCGCGTTTGTTCGATCTAGCCAAAGTTCACTGGTCGGCAACATCCGGTCACGGTCCGGGTGGAAATGTAGGCCGCTAGCTGTAGAGGAGCTCGCCAGCAAACCTCAGCCAGCGAGCAGGTCCGTGAGGGGCTCACGGACGTCGGAGATCACAAGGCGACAAGGCGCAGTAGAGATTAAGAGTCGGTGGGGACCGCCTTGCGGTCCGACACCGCAACGGACATAAGATACCGCCGCCGGAATACACCGCGTAGCACACAGCAAGGGCTGGAGGTTACTGGCGCAGTAGTCAGTACACCGTGCGTTGCTGATCAGATCTCAATGTAGACTGCCCTTGTTTCTTCTGGTCGGTCGTCTACAGAACATTTATATTTTATATATTAAAATATTCTAAATTAATTTTTATTACAAAATTAGACAATGACATTTTATATATACAAAAACAAAAAAAGCTTATACGAGTATATACCTAGTCAGGTCATAAGTTAAAATTTAACATATCTGAAATGATCAATTATTTAAATGAAACAATCATTCAATTACTCAATAGTAGACACTTTTATATGAGAACATTATAATGTAATTTGACATTTGGTGCGGTCAATTTATTAAATCGAATTAAAAGTCGTAGTACAGTACGTGATTTTGAAAAATATTCGTGTCTTTTGATAATATGGCCTGCGAACTATATCTGCCTAATTGCTATAAAATTTGAAGTTCAGAACAGAAATCATAATTTTGCATAATAAATGTATATCATTATTTATTTCCAGGGTTCTTGTGCACGCTGGCTACCTCTCAGCACCCGCGTCAAGATAGACGAGACTGGTTGGACTATCCTCAGGATATTGTCTCAGAGGCACAGTGACGAGTTAGCTAGGGAATTTGTAAAGCTCAAATCGGAAATGAGAGCCGATGCTCCCACCGGATGTCAAGAACTCTCGTGAACCAAATAAGATTCACCCCCGTGCCACATCGTGAACAAAACATCTGTACTAGCGAAATGGACGTTCTTCTTGCGTCAGGCCGGGCCGGAGATATAACCGCGACATCCGGCGCTCCGGCAGTACCCGGTCAGTGCTCGTTTAATTTCGTACAATCTCGTTGGTGAGAAGATTTGTAAATAAATTTCGGTGTTAAGTTACGCGATTAAGTATGTGCTACACTTACAGGGAAAATCGGGCATTGTCATTCCCGTACCTAAATTTCCATTAAATGAAACTGTGCCTATTTTTTTGCACAGTTAAGCTACCATTTGGCTTCCGTCATTTATTAAAGGCAGAATGAGTGACAATTCTTATAGCCAATATCGTACTCTCACTCATTCTCTTTTCGATTTTACTGTACAAACCACGGTTTGTCAATGACAATTTTTTTATACATATGGCGCGTGTGATAGTAGAGTATTTGCACAAAAACGTAATCATTAGCAGAAAAGATTGAACGTATGCGGTCGCGGGCGCTGCTAGAGATGATGCCCATGGATTTTAATAAAACTTGACTCTAGCTGGTTAATCTTAAGTAATCTTAACACTGCCATTAGCCGTAACATGCTATATAGAATTTTCTTTATTTTAGCGAAGGCGTTTAAAGTCTATGTGTTTTTTTTATATTCACGAGGTGTACATAAAGCACATTGCTGCTGTTTATCTTAGTTTGGGGTTTTTAAGAGAGGTAGATCTCATCAAAGCAGCCCGTTTGAGGTAAAAAACCTCCACCTCAGAAGAAAACCACGACTCACTAGAGGGTTGCCGTATTCCTGCGTGTTAGTAGCAGAGGTGACATCGCGCGAGTGATACTTAATGTATTGTAAGTGTTTGTAGGCTACGGTTACCGCTTTACATCAGTAGGCCGATTCTATTAAAGAACTGCAACTGCACTGCAGCGCGGCATGTGCCAAAAGGCGTAAATTTTGATGTTTCGTTAAACGTCGCTGCTGTCAGATCGCTTAACGAAAAGTCAAAATGTATGCATTTTGACACACGCCGCGCTGCAGTGCAGTTGCAGTTTTTTAGTAGAATCGGACTACCGGTGGGCCGTACGCTTTTCTGTCTCCTGATATTGCATAAAAAAAGTATTCATTATAATCTCATCAAAATACAATACTAACAAATTGTATCAAAACATAAACCTTTACTATTTGACAATACTTGGTAAATATTATTTTGTAAGTG
The DNA here is from genome assembly GCA_947507595.1 of Pyralis farinalis. Taxonomy (NCBI): domain Eukaryota; kingdom Metazoa; phylum Arthropoda; class Insecta; order Lepidoptera; family Pyralidae; genus Pyralis; species Pyralis farinalis. Next base: position 23,779,108 of record OX382274.1, read on the forward strand.
TAAAATGTGATCGTCACATACATCGACATCATTGTAAGTCTGTAACGCTCCAATATTAGTATTAATATCACTAACATTGCGCACATCTTTGTATAAATGCATATATGGAAATGTTACATGTTAAAACACATTATTGAATTTACAAATTTTACGAAAAAATAAATAAATATCCGTAATATAAAAATACCTAGTTTCGTTTCATTACTTATTTGTATTCTTGGTGTAGCGCTAGAAGCCGCCCTAGTTTCTATACAACCAATAATGCAACAGAATTATATTCATATGTATTTAAAGAACAAAGGAATTCCAAGAACGTTGGTGAATCGTTTTTCTTGAGAACTGTAAAATGGCTGCATTTTAAGACATTGAATCAGTTTATCACATCACAATACAACTGTTTAAAATAACCTTGAAAGTCTTGCGTAGTTCATTAATAGATTAGTGATTTGTCAGGAATGCCGTACCGTCTTATAAGAAATCTATATGTTTGTCTGTGCGTTTGTTTGTGTGTTTGTTTGTCGCTTTTTTTTTCGAATATTCGAATTTTGACTTCAGATTCGGATACAACATAAAAAAGTAGAAAAGGAATGTTCAGGAACACCGTTCCTATCTCTTAAGGAACATGGTCAAAATGACCGACAAATAAAAAATAAAAAAAATGGAATTGTTATATAATTGACGAGCCAGGTGTTCCTCTGGCAATGCAAGCTTGCGCATTCTCAACTGATTTTTATCTGAAGTTAAGATAAATTTATAGGATTTTTACCAATTTGTGTGGTTTTGTTCTACCAGTTAATTCCGCATTAACTAACTTGTAACTTACAAATACAAAATAGTATTTGTAGGACCAATACATCAAGTTTGGGGCTCAAGGATGTCAATTATTAAACGTAAATCTTTTTTAACTGTGAAGAATCCACACTAAAAATATTAGCAATCTTTAAAAAAATACTATATTCTTATCCATCGGTATATCAATTTTGACAAGTGATGGCCAGAATAAGTGGATAAATGAGATCTTTATACGACTGTTTCGGTATTAAGAAAATATCATTGATGAAAATTTATAAATTACTAAGAATTTTTCGTAGAACTCACCTATTGTGAAGATATATTTAGGTACTTAACAGAATGGAACGTAGACACTCCCACATGTATACGCAGCTGACTGATACGTCACACGAGCGGGAAGGGAAGGGAGAGACTAAACGTCATTCATTCATAAACTGAAAAGTATTAAAACATCATTTGAAAACTGAACACCGTCGCGGACATACGCTCGCGAACTAATATCGCGCGCTATTTTCGTCTAATTCCGTTTTTATAGTACAAAGTGTTGTGGCTTTATTTGTGAAGATGAGTGGAAATTTCCTGACCATCCCCGGCGATGATCCCATCCAGAGAAGATCTAGGGTAAAATTGTTTGGTTAACCATGTTTTCATTAAAAATAATGCGTATGTTGTTATTGATAAAAGTTTGGTCAACTCGAGATCAAAAGTAGACGATGCACTGTTCGTTGAGTTAACGTAATAAGGTGCATAATTGAATACATTTGTGTAACTACTTTTGCTGTTAATACAAATGAATCTGTCATAGATTTTTTCTTCATTACAACAATGACGTTGATAGGTTATGCACGTGCTTAGATAATTCATAACAAAAAAAAGTTGTTCATGCTCGTGTACCTATCTAGGAAAAAGAAATAACCTAGCACAAAAGAATCTTATACTGTAAAAACATAGTTCAGTATATTTACTTTGATTAATAAAATGTCAGAGTTGGTTATAATTTAACAAACATATTATTTGCTAAATTATTACCAACTCTGGCATTTTCAGTTTTTAGTTAGCTATACAACAATAGAAAAGAAATGAATCCATTTATAGCACTCTAGACAACATTGATAGAATAATATGTGCTACTTGCGTGATTATAAGAATACACATACAGCATATACAAAGTGTGTCTTGACAACGCAACATGTCATGATATCAATGACACTCACTCGGAGGAACACCTCAAAATACTAAATCATTGTTATAAATCTACGACCGTATATAAGTTAAAGATATTTCTACAGCTGAGCTGCGGAAGTAAAGATTATCAACTCTGTCCTGTGTATTTTTTTTTTTCAAAAATCTAGTTGCTAATCGGAAAGGTGCACCACATGCGAGTCAAGTATGCTTTAACTCTAAAGATGTCGGCGAGTATGACCAAGTAGACATGTGTGCGTGCGTTTCGAGTCTTTGTATGTAACTTCTATACTCCCGTCTGGCTAGTAATACTACACATGCGTTTATTTTTATACGCCATCCACTTGTTGGGTTTCATTTATATAAGATCATTTAGATCTTACGCATGCTTGCACGTATTTCACGAGTGGCATCGCCAAGGTTTTCTTTGTTTATCATCAACGATCTATTCTTTGTTTTAATATATGTTATTATATTTTTTCAACGAAATTCTTAATAAATACCCGCTAATATGCCCGCAGCTACGTCTACGTGGGGATTCCGGTATTTTAAATATAATGACATGTGTTTCTCCAAGATACAAGCACGCTACCTTTGTATGAAATTTCTTAACGATTTGTTCAGAGATAGTAACAAACAGATAGACATAGAAACAGATATGTAACAGCAGCTTCTCGCCCTAATTCGCAAGGCCCGTTTATTGTTTTTTATTGGTACCACGGTATACAAGCATATGAATACCATTATATTTGTTTACTTAGTCTTTAGTAATAATATGAATAAGGACAAAATAAAAGCAATAAGGCTTTCTCCGTACAATTTGTCTTTCATCATTATGACTAGTAAATGCAGACCAGTTGGTGTACCTACCATAAACACGGCATCATCCGCATAAAGCACATCACTCACCATTAAGTCCCTAATGCGCAATTCTACATTCGCAGATATTATTCTCTATAAACAATCATCAAGATACAGAATGAACAGCCAAGCTGACAGTACAGCCGCCTGGGTTGTACTCCGGCATCTGCCGGAGTATGGCCACGTACGGTGCCCCCATATTGGCGGACGCCCTCTGCGAGCGTAACAAGGCTCAGAGCGCAACGGGTCATATCGCAGAGGGCGATAAGGGTACCGGACGATGGCCTGGACGGTCGCGACCGCCCTTGCTGGCGACCCACCCTGGGAGCTGGTGGCGGAGGTGCTCGCCGAAGTGTACAGCTTTGTTGCAAGAAGGACTCGGCGGGCGCCCCACGTTGGAGGAAATAGGGCGGTATCACCAACGAGGTGGGGGGAGGACCTGGCGCAGCCGCGGTATGGAACCCGCGTTGCGGAGGCGCTGCGTCCGGTCCTAGATAGCTGGATGCGCAGGAAGCGCAAACCCATCACCTTCCGCATGGTGCAGGTACTCACTGCACATGGGTGCTTCGGTGAGTATCTGCACCGGGTCGCAAGGCGGGAGATGGAGCCGGGCTGCCATGAGTGTGGCGCGACCGAGGACACTGCTTAACACACTCTGGAGCAGTGTCCCAGGTGGTCTCGGCAGCGCCACGATCTGGTGTCCGCGCTTGGAGACGCGGACCTCTCGCTCCCGAGCGTGGTCCGCTCCATGCTCGGGAGCGACAGTGCCTGGGAGGCAATGGCCTCCTTCTGTGAGACGGTCATGTCCCAGAAGGCTTCGGAGCGATACAGGGAGGATGATTCCTTGGCTGTCCCGCTCCGGAGACGGCGGACGGGAGTGCGGCGTAGGCGCTACGCGCACCTTTTGTCGTCTCCCTAATATGTGGGACTAGGGGTCAGGATGGGAACCTGGCCACGCATCACGTTACATTTTTAAAAAGTGTTTTGCTGAGAGGTTTCACAACACGATCCAAGACAGTCTTTGGCTGAAGTCTTCACTTCTTTTTCGTAAAAATGAAGCTTTGTGACTCCTTAATAAGACACCCCCACAAAACCATTACAGACGCAGGATGATGACCACGTTGTACCTTTCCGAGCACTTAGTTACACTTTAGAACTGTGTTGTTCTAAAGCGTTTACAAATTTTTACTTTTATACTTCTTTGTCATTTTGTTTTTTTTTCATCAGTAAAGAGGATATTTCTGTGTCTTTCACCTGAGTATAGGGACAAAAGGCATTTTGATCGATCCTCTCTCTTCAACTGTAGGAATTAATTTAGTACATGTCCTGTATATCGACCTCGGTCTGTCGGTCTTGTTTTATTATATACGATAGAGTCCTAGAGGGAATCTTCATTTCTCGCAATAAGATTTTTTGTTTCCGAATGTGGTTTCGGCGAACTCTGGCTTTAACAGCGTTAACGGTCACTGAAGTTCTAACAGAACGCGGTCGCCCCGATTTTTTATGGTCTTCAACAGAGGAAGTGTTGATATATCTGTCGATAGTACGATATGCGAATATACGGCTGATGCCAAGCTTTTGAAATGTCTTGAATATGACCGATTTTTTTTTTTTTTTTATATTGGCTCAGCATAGTGGCTCCTCTTCGCCTGTTGGTAAGCGAAAAGGGGAGCCCAAATTGCAGCGGCAACTGACAAAGGACTACGGTGTCCTGTCAGTTGATGCTACCATGCTGGCCCGCAAGGTGCTTCTTCACGCTTCGTTTGAAGGATCCCATGTTGTAGGAAGGAGGAAAAACATGTGCAGGCAAAGCGTTCCACTTTTTGATGGTACGACAAAGATAGGAGTTGCCGAACTTTTTGGTACGCGAAGAGATATTCTCAACCGTGAAACCATGACATCACAAGCCCACACGTGTGGTTCTACACAAATACCGATATGCACAAAATGGGTATGGAGCCATACCCACTTTGCGCAAGGCAACTGCAATCCTATTTCCTTTAACACCCCATTCCATAATGTAATTTGGTAATAAATACAAAAAATATGTAAAACTACGGAAAATTGAAAGAAGTTTTTAACACAATAAACGCGTTCCAAATTCAAAATTATTAAAGAGTTGAAAAAAACAAAAGTTTTATGTAACAATATTTATGACCAGACAAGTTATATAAAAAAAAACTCGTTTAATCTGCATACTTGTTAGTGTAAATGTATTTTTATATAAATTAATAGCAGGTGTGTATTTTTATTTCTTAGTAAATTTACTAGTGTTACATTACTTTATATTATTCTAATGTCTTATGTAATAAGATTTACAATTGCACTTCTTGTGGAACTGCTATTAACTACACGTCGACGACGTCTTTTGGAATCGATATTGAATACGACCTCTAGACATTTTGGCTTTTACCACTGATACATCTACAATAGGGTTTCATAGGATATTAATAGGGGTTCAAGTATGAAATTACCGTTTTATAGTAATAGATACTTTGAATTAACATTAAACCTTCATGGTTCATCATTTTCGAGTGAAACTTTTTTCACATGAGGATTTTCTTTTTAAAAATGTGCACCATTTGATTTTCGAATTTCAATTGTTTTTTTATTAATGCCAAACCCAGCTCTCATTTGCATACAGTAGCGTTGGGAACAACACTGCTTTCTGTATAGCGAGCTGTGCCTTCTGGCTCAAGTTTTTGCTGCTAAGAAGTTTTCTCAACGCTCCATTCACACTATTCCCGGCACTCACTCGCCTCTCCACCTCAGCTATGTATCTTACATTCCTGCTAGAAATTCGTTCACTTGTTCCGACACTATATCATCAATCGTAATTTTTACATTCGTTCTGATTTTTTGCCTTTTAAATATCAGAATCTAAGTCGCCAGTGCGCAATCCTACATTGTATATTTTTAACTGTAGAGTAGAAAACTTTAATTCGCTCTTGACAATGGATGCGTGGAGCAATAAATATGCTTGGATATACGATTCAAACAAGAATTTGACGTTGGATATGTTCTCACATATAACTGGAAAAATAAAAAGGAGAGGTATTACTAATATAATGGAAAACATAAAATTACTAATGGAGCAAATCACAGCGGAACACTCAAATTCTACGCCTACTGTAAACAACCGTGCCTCTACGAGTATCAGTAGCAATCTACAATCAACACCCAATCACGAATATACAAGCACAAACCAAGGACAAGATTTTTTTCGTATATAACTCAATAAATTTAATCCATCAAAATATAAATGGACTAATAGGCAAATCTGATATTATAGCTGAGTGTTTAGACAACCTTTCTGCAAATGGAAATAAAATAAATATTTTATGTTTCACTGAACATAATATGACCTCAGGTGACGTAGACTTTCTGAACATATATGATTTTAGATTAGCTTCATTATCCGCTAGAAACGAAAGACATGGAGGATCATGTATAATGGTCCAAAATGGCATAAATTTTAAAAACATAGAAGTAGTAAAACAATATTATGTTCCTAATATTTTCGAATGCTGTGCAGTAGAGTTAATCGATCACAACATTATAATACTTTGCATTTATAGATCACCGAGTCAATCAAATACTGAGAAATTTTTTGAAACATTTTACGATGTCTTACAATTGTTCTGTTATAATAATAAAAAAACAATCGTTTGTGGTGACTTTAACATAAACGTTTTAGAAGAAACTACTGCTTCTAAGCGTTTTGAATGTTTATGTAAAGAATTCAATCTAAAAATAGCAATACGCAAACCAACACGACCTACTAGTGGCACTTGCATAGATAACATCCTCTATAATATACGTGGTTGCAAATTCGAATTGCTAGAGTTGGGTGTATCAGATCACACAGGGCAACTTATGACTTGTCCGGTAAAAAGATCTTGTATTTTAAAACAGTGGTACACGTTTAAACGTGACTACAACAAAGACAATGTAAAACTTTTCAAAAATTGTATAAGTAAATTAAGTTTTTCTGACGTATTCGATACGAATGATGCAAACAAATGTTTTGACAATTTCTTTGACATATTCACTCTTTTTTATAATCTATGTTTCCCTAAAATCAAATGCAAAGTATCCACAACAGTTAAACCAAAATGGATCACGCGCGGAATCAAATTATGTAGTAAAAAAGGCGAGAATTATTATGGAAACATAGAATTAAGCCAAGCATCGATACTAAAATGGCATTCAAACAATATACACGAAGATACAAAAAAATCATTACCCTGACCCAACAAGCACAAAATAATTACTACATCAAAACAAGTCGCAATAAATCAAAGGCTACTTGGAAGATAATTCATGCAATGAAACCAAATTTACCTAAAGAAAAAATCAAAGGCATACAAATAGGAAATAAGTACATAACAAACCCTAAACAAATAGCACAATATTTTAATGACTATTTCATAAATCAAACACAAACACGTAAACCAAAGCAAAATAATAAAAACTATTGTAACTGTAAATCTAGTAAATCTATTTTCATGGAGCCAACTATACCGGAAGATATCATAAAAATCATCAAAAATCTCCGGAATACTAACAGCACCGGTTATGATGATATCCACACAAAAATTATTAGAGATGTAACTCTTTTAATAGCCCCTGTACTTAGCGACATTTTCAACAAATGCATTCTCAGCGGTACGTTCCCCGAAAAGTTAAAAGTATCTATCATTAAACCATTGCATAAAAAAGATGACACAACAAATGTTAATAATTATAGACCCATTGCCTTGTTATCAGTATTATCAAAAATTTTTGAAAAAGTGATCTATAACTCACTCTACGCCTATTTCGAAAAAAACAATATTCTCTGCAAAGAACAGATGGGATTTAGAAAAGGAATAAATATAAATATGGCAATTTATAGCTTTTTGAGAAGTATACATCAAAACATAGACAATGGGAAACCTGCAGCTGCAATGTACATGGACATGACTAAGGCTTTTGATCATGTAGAGCATGAGGAACTTTTACGCAAATTAAATATTTATGGTGTAAGGGGTAATGTGCTGGATTTGATTAAATCTTATTTGGTAGGTCGAAAACAATCCACTCATATTTCGCGAATAGACACTAGAACCAAAGTCGAAATGACATACGCCTCAGAGCATAAAACTGTAAGTGTAGGCCTTCCACAGGGTGGAGTCCTAGCTCCTTTGTTATTTCTAGTCTACATCAATGACCTCCCGCAAGCAACAAGCCATCAAATGTTATTATTTGCCGATGACAGCACAGTCGTATTTAGTAATGGAAATTTAGACGACATCGAAAATGATATAAATGATAATTTAACATCAATTATTGACTGGTTGAATAACAATAACCTTAAAATAAATTTCGAAAAAACAAAAATAATGAATTTTCATCTAAAACAAAGACCTACTAGAATATTAAATATAAACTATAAACAAAATAATATAAAGGAAACTAACGTAACAAAATTCTTGGGACTATTCATTGATAAGAATATGACATGGAAAACACATTTGGATCATATAAGTAAAAAACTACATCAATTTTCATATGCCTTGCACATGTTAGGTAAAGTAGCTAACCGTAATGCTCTACTAACGGCTTACCATGGCTACATCGCTTCTATTCTAAGATACGGCATTATCTTTTGGGGTAATGCTACCAATATACATGAGGTATTTCTAGCACAAAAGAAATGTTTACGAGCCATATTGAAATTAAAACCGTTTCAGACGTGTAAAACTTACTTTAAGGAACTAAAGCTACTGACTCTACCTTCAATATACATTCTTGAAAGCGTTATGTTTGTCAAAAATAATATTAAATTATTTGAAAAAGTAGAAAGTCGCCGTCGCTTAGGAAAGCTCCGTTTAATGCAGACAAAAACTACCTTTTTACATAAAAGTATATATGCAATGGCACCTAAACTATACAATAAACTGCCTGATGAAATTAGAAATATAGACAATTCGAAATTATTTAAGAAAAATGTATTTAACTTTCTAATCAATAAGGTATATTACTCAGTAAACGAATATCTCAGCGACAAATCGTAATAAAATAATACATTGTTTTCTAGACATCATTAGAATAGAATCAATGAATTGTCATTTTCACTTTTGACATTTTATTAATCTAATGACTTTAATATTTTATTTTATTATTACATTGACATTATATAACTTATAATAACACCGTTGACTGTAATGAAACTATAAACCGCTGCAAGTTATTTGACTGCTTAGATTATTAATTGTATAGTCATAACTCATATCACATTATTAATTTTGTATGCCCTCCGGCGGAACATAGAGGAGACTTTTTCATTGTGTAACATTTATCATGTATTGACCTATGTTCACGAAATAAATAAATTGAAAATTGAAATTGAATTGAAAATTGATAATTATCAAGATAAAATAAACAGCCGAACCGACAGCATGTGACCCGACTTGACAAAAAATTTTGACGTCAAACCAGGGCGACAAGCTTCTGCCCAATGTATAATCCTCTTAAGTGAACTGTGCAGCACATAGTAGCGCAGCAATAATTCCATATGTCGCTGAGATCCTTTTGTACAAAACTACCAAACTACTTTCTCAAAATCCACAAAACACCGGAAATCCTGGTATAACACCAGATGCTCCTACACCTTGCGGAGTGAGAATACTTGGTCCGTACATTCTGTTCCATTCCAGTATCCCCCCTGTACCTCCCTGGGCATTCCATCGGATTTCATCCTCATTCTCCTCTCAGTTATGTTTCCATATACTTTTTCCCCTAAGCTGATCAAACTGATGGCCCTTTAGCTGACACGGTCCATACATGATCCGTTCACTTACTATATAAGGATACGATGACTGAGCCTCTCCATTCGGTCTGTGCCTTTCTACCTCTCCATCATAAATCGTACAGTAACGAGAAAACGTCCCGGATACAAGTGCCACCTAGTTAGACCATCTCAGCTGCAACCAGTGACCAGAAAAATAAGCCTGATTCCTAATTTTATGCGAATCCAGAAGTTTGGACCTACCAGACCATATTTTCTCAGTTCGCTAAGCGGGAGGAGAGCATGACATCTACATTCGTTCTAGACCACCCCTAATCAGAGGACTAAATGTATGCTATATTAAAAAGTGCTATATTAGAAGTTTTCGCGTCTTCTCCAGATCACTTTTGGACTAGAATTGCAATCTGATTGACTGGCAGGGGTCACAGCAAGCACGATTCTGGAATGTGACCCATAGCTTAATCAATACTCTTTTTTTATACAACGTAGACTGCATGCAAATGGCTTGCATACTATGGTAGTTACTTTAGCCAATGAGCACTTCACACATGCTATTGATACAGCAACTCCTCAGGAGCTTATTGGTAACCTCACTCACTCGCAAAAAGATATCAACTTTCTAGGGACTTATTATTTGTCTGCGGTTTTTTGTGAGGATTTTTGGATTTGCGGTGGAGGTAATTCCCCAATTGCATTGGTTTTAAGCGCCTTACCTTTCTTATCTTGTTTGTACAAAGCGCACTACAGTATTTATAAAAAATCTAAATAAACATTCAACACTATGAGTTTTAGTGTCACTTAAGCTTTCTTATTTTCTTCTAAGTTCCTCCCCGAAAGTTACCAAATACGAGTTCCTAAAAGCTGTTTCAAATAATGCCTCGATAAAACAGCAGGCGATGACAAGATTACACTTTTGCTGTTTAGCGATGCCGATATTGAGCAGAATGAAAGAAGCATCTCCTAAATAAAACGATAATGCCGTCAATATTATTTATTTATTCCAATCATTTATTTGATCTGTATTTAATATGAGCATAATAAGAGTTAAAAGGCGGCAGTGCAAAAGCATTCTCTATCAGACAACCTTTGAGAGTATTAATATACAGAATTAGGCTTTTCTTCTTCCAGGAATTTTCTTCATCAAGCAGTGTTTGTTCGGAATTCCTCTGAGAGATTCGGGTAACACATTCTACAAACTAATATTTTTTATATAAGGTAGTTCGATATAAAGCTAGAACGAAAAAAAGGAGTAGGAAGTTTTAGAGAACTCACGGAACAAAATTAAGCCACTTCGATACCTGATTTTCACTATTTTAGTAGTACTTTCATCATTGCTTTTAGAATCAAGCCTCACTAACCTGCATATTATTATGCGTCTGGCGATTTACAAACAATACTTTTGAAGGATGCAATTATCCTGCTACTAAAGATACCAAAATTCCCTTATGGAAAGCTGTTAGGAGTGTTGGCAATGCTACTATACTACTTATGCTTACTATGACAGGCTTTGGTAACTGTTGCACATCAAGCGGTTCATATTCCCAGTCGATATAAATCTGTATTAAAAGTTCTTCAGATGGACAACTACTGTAATTGCCTAAAATCAATAGTTGCTCGTTTTGTTCCAATAAGTAACTCAGATCAAGAGCTCCTATTGTTTTTGTAGAATTGTCTTCGATATACCGTCATAATAATAGATTTTTTTCAGCGCAACTGTTACATCTGCCTCACACTGAACAAAATTACCACGTTATTGTCACTTGGTCCTAACCTTCTGTATGACCGATGCAAAAATGCAACGCTTCTTATTTAATAATACTGCCTGTTGCTTTACTCTCGCACAGTGTACTTTTCTAAGTTTAATATAGGAACCATAAATATTATCTAGACGAAACAAATTCTAATTACAGTTTTATCAAAACCCACTTATTCACTCTTGACTGAAGCGTGCACAATGGACAAAATATAGTCGGAGTTAGACAAAACAAAGACCAGCTGCATCACTATTTCAGAAAACATTATATATATATATATATATACATATATATATATATATATATATATAAGTAGGACTCGACCTTCTACGTGTTAACAATCAGCAGAATGCATCACGTGGTTGCCTTTATCTTCTTACAGAAACTGTGATGTACCTCTATCCCGTATCAAGTCAGTACACTACTTTGTTACCACTACAAAAAATCCAATGCAAGATAACTGCAATATTTTTCCAATACAGAAAATTCAACCCTGAAACAGTACAACAAATAACCGCCCTTGTCCTAATTCTTCGCGCAGTATGCGGAAGTCGGTCATGAGTTAAATTTCGACCGTCACTTGATGTGTTAGTTATATTTAACTACAGAAGGCTGACTAATAAAATAACAGAGAATGTATTTATAATTAACTATTCTGAATAACGTGGTTCTGTTATATGAGAATATTAGTCGAATTTAGTTAGCCGTTTACTTGGAAATTACTTGTAGTACGTTCACCTCAATCGTGTTAACATAGTACAGACAAATACGCAGTAGAATAACTTCAAATAAACTTTCTATTATGTCCTATAGTCTGTGACAGTAATAAATATCTTATTACTTTAAACGAGCAATTCTATATTTCATACATAAATTTATATCGGGTATCTCAGAATCGGCTTTTACGATTTGGATCAAATTTTGTATTTATATAAGGTTGATTTTTAAGTTTATTTATGAAGGTTACTTTTCTCAAAAAGATACGATATTACAAAAAAAAAACTCTAAGAACACTGCCCGAGTACTTGATAGATTATAATACGCTAGAACACCAACTATCATCAGTTATTATTTTGGTTAGCTGTAGGGCAGCGCGATTATTACCTAATTGACTTACAGGGGGAAAGCTCTTTGTCGTAGCGCCTGATAACCGCGTCTCAATAACTCCAACTAGGAGTGTTTACTAAGAGTAGTGAATATTAAAAGTAAAAGCAAATTGTAACATTAGGTCGGGGAAAAAGTTTTTTTGTAGTTTACGTACAAATTCATGATATTTTTAAACATAGTTAATTTACATTTGATTATAATGTACTCGTATATTTGCCATTATGTAGATAACCTTTTTGTAGATAGTGACATAATCCAATTACTGTAGTTATTTCGGGATTTCTCCGGGTGTATTCATATTGCCTCGGAAAGCCGCATTCGAAAAGTTTTGACTCAGATTCCATACATTTTGACAGATACGCAACTTTTCGATTTTGATTCGAATATAGTTTTGATAGTTCTCTCTTGTTGTTAACGCAACACTACCTAAAGAACTAAAGATATTACTGCAATTTTTTAATTATAAAATACAAAAAAAAAACTTTTTCCCTGATCTATTATACTAATATAGTATAATAAGTATACTGTGTCCTGAAGTGTTGTACTTATTAAAACTGACTAGAAATAATAGAACACACTACCGCTTTACGAATTTAAGCGAAAAGCGTAGTTCGACGAGGTGATCAGGTTCATGAAATGACTAGTCATATTTTATATACCTACCATGAAGCTCCCCCACCGACTATTCGCGACTTGAAAAGTGACAACCCTACCGCTCTAATGCGAGGGTTGACAATAATTTCAAAATTTTGTCATTAACACTGTACTACTGTTTTTTAAAGCTATATCTCGGCTATAGACGAGCCGAGCTCGTAGAGGTAAAGCAGCCCGTCAGGGGAAGTACCTCCACCTCACAGAAAACCGCAGGCAAATAACAACTCCCTAGAGGGTTGTTGTGTTCCTGCGTGTGAATGAGGTCACCAGTAAGCTCCCAAGGAATTGCTGTGTAAGGAGCAGAGGAGGCATCGCGCAAGTGATACTTAATATATCGCAAGCGTTAATAGGCTACGGTACCCGCTTTACATCAGGTGGGCCGTATGCTTATATGCCTCCTGACGTAGTATAACAAAAAATATAGAAAAAGTAGAGGCAATGTATGGGGTAGTTTATTAATAAAATAGCTACTGTGATAAATAAAACTTGATTTTAAATAGTCAATAATAATAATCATAATTCTCGAGAACGGTAGTGTCACACTCTACTGGGACCGGTCTATTATCACAGACAGGACTATTGTCACCAATAGACCTGATATTGTGATAATAGACCGGGAGACGCGCCGTGTAGTTCTCGTTGACGTTACCATTCCTCATGACGAAAACCTCGTGAAAGCTGAGAAAGAGAATCTTTCTAACTACTTGGACTTGGCTCACGACGTTACCGCCATGTGGCATGTGGAATCAACGATAATTGTTCCAATAGTCGTAACTGTAAATGGGCTTATAGCGAAGAGCCTCGACCGATATCGTGAGAGGCTCTCGCTTGGCAGTTGGGCCAAGAACCAGATTCAGAAGGCGGTTCTTCAGGACACGGCCCGTATTGTGAGAAGGTTCCTCACTCTGGAGCCCTGACCACCGGTAGCTTGGGTCCTCGCTTTGCTACCGGCAGATACCCCCTTTTTTATATTTTTAAATGTATTTATTTTTATTTAAAATCTTTATATTTAAAAATGTAACAGAAGTGCATAAATAAAAAATAATAATAATAATACGTAATGTAGCTTGTGTACATTGCATAATATTTAGCAATTAACCTGTTTAATAAAAAATACATAGGATTTATTTATAGTTTATTTATATTCTGCTGTTAGAATAGTTTAAAATCTAGTAAAGTAGAAGTTGCTACAACACGATCCGAATGTCATCTCTTATAAAGGATTTACATCAAGATAATTATTATCGTAATCGCAGTATTCTCGCGTAATTTATTCTCAATTAACTTATGTTATATCGAAATTAAGTTCCAGACACGTGCTAAAATAAATTTTATCCTCACCTCAACATAGACAGTAAATGTCTGTGTGTATGTAATGAATTGAATATTCATTCATGTACAACAATCAAACTAACACTACTAGCCTTTAAATGGACAATTAAATTAAGAATATCCAAGGTTCAACCTCTTATCAAATTAAGGTGCATATTCAACACAAATAGAAATATAATTTGTATCTATTTGTGTTCGCTAAAGAATAAAAAGCAAAGTGAACAATTATATTATTCATCGTGCTAGATCTCTCTTTAATAGAATTTCATAGAGAGCAGAAACGAATTAGTTTTGAATAAGAAACAACAAAAGAAAAACAAATAAAAAGCAAGCGGACTAGTTATTCTCATGGAGGAGATTGAAAATGATGATTGAAAAACAAAATAAAATTTATTCGGGCTGAAAATATTACGGGATATTTCATGTAAAGTACCTTGTGTCCATTCATGATCAGGTGAACTATCACCGATCGGCACTCATCCACACCCATTAGTAGATGTATGCCGTCACTGCCATGGTTGTACGATCCTGTCTTTATCTATCTAAAGTTTTAATAATTTGAGCAACGTAATTGAATAATATCGTCATTATCCTAAAAATAAGAATTACTTGTTTGTGTTCAAGTTGATTGTTGATTTTTAATTAAAAAATAAAACCACAATATCGTTTAGGCCATCATTTTTAGGGTTCCGTACCCAAAGGATAAAACGGAACCTGTTGCCGCTATAACAACAAATACTAAAAATTAGAATAACATAATTATTTAAGGGGGCTCCCATACAACAAACGTGATTTTTAGGGTTCCGTACCCAAAGGGTAAAACGGAACCCTATTACTGAGGCTCCGCTGTCCGTCTGTCCGTCCGTCTGTCACCAGGCTGTATCTCATGAACCGTGATAGTTAGACAGTTGAAATTTTCACAGATGATGTATTTCTGTTGCCGCTATAACAATAAATACTAAAAAATAGAATAAAGTAAATATTTAAGAGGGCTCCCATTCAACAAACATGATTTTTTTGCTCGTTTTTGCTCGATATTGATAACGGCAACAGGTAGACGCTTGAAATATTCACAGAATATTTAGTTATATATTCACTTTAATAATAAATAATTAAATTAAAATAAAACAAATATTTAAGAGGGGCTCCCATACAACAAACGTGATTATTTTGCCGTTTTTATAGATAATTGTACGGGACCCTTCGTGCGCGAGTCGACTCGCACTTGGCCGATTTTGTTGCTCGTTCTTGCTCGATATTGATAACGGCAACAGGTAGACGCTTGAAATATTCACAGAATATTTAGTTATACGAGTATATTCACTTTAAGAATAAATAATTAAATTAAAATAAAACAAATATTTAAGGGGGCTCCCTTACAACAAACGTGATTTTTTGCCGTTTTTATAGATAGTGGTACGGAACCCTTCGTACGCAAGTCCGACTCGCACTTGGCCGATTTTTTTTTATTTTCATTAGTGATCGTTGCCTTAAACAAATCATACCATCGATATAACATACGAAATATTAAAAATGAGATTTCTCTATGACGTTGAAGCAGGTGGCTGCGTACTACAATAACAAATCTAAAACATGCAAGGATGATCTTAAAACTAACTTTATGACCTTTTTATTGCTTTGTGGTGTGTGGTGGTTCATTTGCTTATTTGTGGAGATATTATAAAGAGAGCACTAATATTTTTAGTGTTAGTGAAAGAGAGTTTGTTATACAGTAGACACCAGACTTGCTATTTTGATGGCATATGTTTAGTTACGACAGCCACCAAAGTGACGTAAAAATTACATTTTAATTAGTCTACGAGGTTTCGTAAAACGATATTACAACGCATGTGGGACCCGACATGCATATAACTGTAATCTGCTGAGCCTTGGCAGCGAGTTGCATTCTCATATATTTGAATTTGAAGGGTTATTTGCAATCAATCAATCGACTAGTTTATTTACTGTGATTTCAGAACTTTCCTATTACGATAAGGCTATGTAACATACTTCCCACTGAGTTTTTCTGCAGAGCGTTGTAGTTGTAGGTTCTACAAATTTTGTCTGTAGAGATTTTTATAGGGTCGAAAACCCAATAAGTGAGTCGGAATCCATCACTGGTGGAATATGTACTAACTAGCAGAATATACGAAAATCGTTAGTTTGTTCGTATAACGCCTGTCCACTAGATTTTCATAATAACCTTCACATGTATTTAAAAGACGCGAGCCATGTATTTAGAAGCATATCCTGAAGACACACTAGAAATAGAGAGATATACTTCTTGAACTTTAAGCTATAAATATCATAGAAAACCCAATTTAGCGGTTTAACTATGAAATACGGAAAAGGGAATAGAAAAATATACTTTGACATTCGTTCGGATAGTAACCGCGGTAACTAAACCATTACTATCTAAACGTATTATATTGCAGTGGTGAATATTACTTTTTTATTTAAGCTTTATACATCTCCAGCTTTTAGATTACCCTTGAACCTTTCATAACGATCCGTAACAAAGTTACCGCGAATAAGTATAAACAGAAAAACTGAGTATTTTCCTATTTATAATATTGACGTAGATAAGCATTTATATCTATACTTCAATTAATACCTCATTGCAGTTACAAATCCGACACTTTATAAACTTTAACTTTTTTTTTTCAAGTGTCGAATTAGTCATGTCAAACTAGGCGAGCGCCGGAAATTTGCGCGCTGGCTTACATCTTTGAGCAAAGATGTAAGCCAGCGCGTAAATTTCCGGAAATTGGTGATAGTTGAACTCGACACTGTTTTTGCACATGTCATGATGAATTTACATATTCGTATAACACGTGTGGCTCTAAGTCGACCAAATTAGTTTAAGGATGAGTTTTATAAAATACAGATATTTTGTACCATTCCAAGTCAAAGTGTCACGTAATTCGACTCATTCAAAGCGCTTAACTTGGATATAACAACAAACAAACACTCCTTCATATTTTGGTATCTTCACTGCTGAAGCATCAACTGCTTCATTGCTTCCCGGTGACCTCACTCCCTCGCAGGATCATAATAGCTGTACAGAGAAGTATTTTTGTCTTGTCTTCTTATCACCTTTTTGTACCGGTCGGTAGTCTCCAGGAAGCAGAAAAGCAGAAAGTGCAGGCTAGGACTTTACCTATAAATGAAACACATTCATATTCCAAACTAGCTTCTTCTTTTCATTTCTTTGCATCTCCGTCAATTCCTTAGGCTTAGGTAGTAGACCCGGCTAATTGTAATGCAATGAAACGCTATAAGACTAGGAGCAAGAATATCTAAATTGTACAGATATGTATATATGTATAATATATTTTCGCCAATTCTGAGTTGATTATGAAAAACTAGAGTGTGATTAGTCCCATATATTATCGGTTAAACTTGATTAAACGGACGCAGCACCCCTGAGCAACGTTATACGAAAAGTGAACAAAAGATATACTTCATTGTTCTTCTCATAAAAACTATCTATGCATTCCATTATATTCAGTCCAAGTGGAAAATTATTATTGCTAACGCTTATAATAAAACAGTTCACAAGTCAAATTCAGTGTCATAACCGATGGCAGAATGCCAAACCTCGTATGAACATCACATTATCATTTTGATCGCCATGAAACGGTGTCGTAGTAATATGGTGATATCTCTCATAGACTGTATTCATTTGAGACGGACGGGGTTTTATTGTATTTTCTTGAAGTTATTCTATCAATTTATTGATGTGTAAGTGGCTTACATTCTTCAAAATTAAAGCCAATCTCACCTGTTAATTAATAAATCAAGCGCTGAGCCGCTAAACCATAATTCTAGTGTTCGGTCTGGCTGTCTCTCTTTTAAATAGCATTATCTTGGTTTTCTTCGCATTAAATTATAAGCCTCTCTTCATACAAACATCTTTCATTGTTGTAACTAGTGTTTGCAATTCGGATGATGATTCTGCTATTAATACCGCGTCGTCTGCATAAAGCAGGCAGTTGACCACTGAGTCACCCATTCGCATTTCTACATTCATATATCTTATTCTCTGAAGATAACTGTCCAGATACATGATGAATAGCCGAGCCGACAGCACGCATTCCTGTTTGACACCAATGTTGACATCAAACCAGGGCGATAAGCTGCCGTCCACCCGTACACACGCTATACAATCCTCATAAGTCCAAAGCCAGATACTTCTCTACGATGTTGCGGAGTGAAAAAACTTGATCCGTACATCCTCTGCCGCTTCAAAACCTCATTCTCCTTTGAATGATTTTTCCATACACTTTAGCTGCTAAGCTGATCAAACTGATGGCTCTATAGTTAACGCAGTCCATACGTGAGTCATTGCCTTCATACAAGTTCACGATGACTGCGCATCTCCATTCGCTCGGGACCTTGTTCCTTGCAATTTGCTCAAAACTACAAGGTACAACTGTATCCTGTTTTTCTCTGTCAGTCTCGTGTGTAAGGGGCAAGGTGTACCATTTACCATTAGCTTAGCTCTAAAGAAAAATATCCCATGAAATACAATGGTTAGATAAATTCTTAGCTATTAATGATTCCTTATCGTTTAATAATGCTTATCTCATATTTTGTGTAGGACATATTAATTTTTTTATCGTCGTTATACGACGACTATATTCGGAGGTCGACTTCATGGCCGAGAAATGACCATGGAATCTAGAAGGATCGTGGATTTGATTCCGTAGGTATTTCTATGGCCTACAAACGTTCCAAGATTGGTGTGGCTTAAGTGGTTACTGTCAATGTGCCTGCTTGCCGAAGTAATTATAATAAATGGGGAGTTTTAAACTAGCTTAGCTTACGTGCGAGTGATCGTTATTACATTTACAGCCACATCTTGTACCCTGTTAATTAACAAACGAGGCTCTGACGTAAGAGAAATGAAGCGAACCTGAGTAGCTTCAGCTGGCAGAAGATGAAAGCAAAATAACAACTCTCTGGAGAGTTTCTTTGAATAACAATGGTTACCGATAAGATCTAACTCGACGAGCTCGGTGGCGCAGTGGTGAAACGCGCTGTTACGCTGCTTTGACACCAACGCTCGTGGGTTCGATTCCCACACAGTACAAACATTTGTGTGCATGAACATGTCTGTTTGTATTGGTCTGGGTATTTTCTATGTATCATAAGTATGTATTTACAAAAAAAACTGTATTTACGTATGTTTATCAGTTGTCTATTACCCTTAATACAAGCTTCGCTTACTTTGGGGCTAGGTGGCGCTGTGTAATTTGTCCGGCAATATTTATTATTTATTATTATTAACTCTATAGAAGTTGCTATGTTAGCAGTTGCGTAGTAGTATGATAGCTATATTTCTTGTATATCCATAATTCTTGTTCGTGACAGTAACCACTTTTCTGCACTTTTGCCGATGGACCACCGAAGTTCACAGACTTTCACGAGTACTAGTTTACGAGTAGACCGTATTCTTGTTTGGCTGCCGACATTGTCATTACGGAAACAGTCGAAACCGTAAATATGAAATTTCAGTGACCGCAAAACAATTTTGTCTAATTTTGGCGTTTATGAATGTTTCTATCAACAGATCTTATTTTATGTAAAAATTACGTCATACCGTAATATCATAGAGTAACGAATATTAATATTAGAATGATTTCAACCTTGAGTACCTAGACAACTCTGTATTGTTCACGTTACAGGTCTTTAATATTACAAATATACACACAAAGCTATCTAACTGTATATATATCTGTACGTTTATTTGTTATGTTTATATTATATTTTTTGATGAAGTGCTGAGATAATGTTGAAGAACAAAAATGCTACTTGTGATTGCATTAAAAAATGACGCGAGTGAAGCTGCATGCCGAGTTAGATCTGACTAATATCATAAATGCAAAAGCAATACTGTCTTTCTGTTTGGTAACGATATTTGTTATAAATGTAGTGCGAACGGGAACGGATATCTGCGAACGGATGTAATGCTACTCATATTTGAGATAACGAAATCCTTTTGTAAGCGTAGCTGCGAAATAAAAGCTAGTTCTCAAATCAGATAAATTCCCGATACTTCCAAACTATACGTTATTGAAATGTTTAAATTAAAATTTTAATTAAAATTATTAAATCTACTTCGGCTTCAGCAGAATTGGATTCGCTTAGCTTAGTTAATAGAGATTGGAAAATAGCAAACATTACAATTGGCTGTTTCATATGATCTGTAAATTAAAATGATGATATACACTGTAGATTGGTCAACGTAGCAAAGCAGCACTTCAGCCCGGTGCAGAGACTTATGTTACATAAGTCTTGAGTTAGACCGCACTTGGACTACCATAGTCATCTTTGGGCGGGAGCATCTATATGCCAGCTAGAACCGTGTGATTTGGTTCAGAGACGAGCTATGAGAATTGTCGATGATCCCAAGCTTACACATGGTATTGAGCCCTTAAGTTTGAGGAGAGTCAACCAATATATCTAACTATCTAAATTAACATTTCTATTTATAAACGTAAATGGAATATTTGTCAATTGGCACGATTTAGGGATGTAAATAAAGAAATATCAAAGGCACTAAAATCTCTAATAGACAAACGGACATCTCAATCATTATACGTATTTCGTTTATCAAATTGCTGTTTGAATGATTCTAAATATATTTGCCTTCTAATATTTTTCCGCTAGTTTCTTTTATGAGGTGATAAATCACTTCATATTTTTTGCCAAATAACCTACCCTAACTCAAACCACACATTGGGTGCATAATGAAATTATTTTCGTCGAGGACGTCATAAATCTTAAATATCTCTTCACAAGTCTTTGCGTGGTTACAATTTATTTCATTATAAGGCCAGCTTAGTCTCATGTAGTGAAAAATTCATAATTATTGTAAACTACACTAACCTGCGCTTATAATGTAAAATTAAAAAGTAAACTAGTGAATATAGAATAATAAAATACATTTTATCTATTAAAAAAATATCATTTTATCTATTACATATTCGTTCGTCGTTCGCTCAGTTTTGTTAATATAAAACATCAAAGCTTTCTGTCCCTTTAGTAACCTAAGCACCGGTAAAGTTTTACATTTTGAACAAATTGAATATTCATTTTTTCATTCATAACGGTAAATTAAATATTTGACAAATAGAAAGATTATAGCAATTATATAACAAATTTAAACTGCTAATGACATTTAACATCCTTAAGAGTAAAAAGAACTAAGTTAGACTCTAAGAAGTCTATTTCCAATAACGATTAATACCTCCAGTGACCATACCTTCCACGACTATCATCAGATCAGGCCTCGTATTCACGTTGCCTCGGGAAGCCACATTCGAAACGGATTCGAAAAGTTTTTACTCGGATTCCATAATTTTCGAGCGAATGCGCGAGCGAAAATTTCGAGGCAATGTGAATACACGTACAGCTAGCTCTATGGAGAGTAATGTGTTTACATCAAAGTTACATTAATGTGGCAGTGAAGTTATACGAAATTAAGATATTTTTTAAACGAACTGATTTAAAAATATGTAAAAATAAAATACCTTGGTGAATATTCCACTTAACTTGAAATTATACCAGGATGTTCTTAAAGTGGAATGTAATATCAACCTAGAATTCGGATGTTCAAAGTATAATAATCCCGTGTAATAAAATGCTATGAAACATTTTCTAAAAAGTCTGGTATTAATCTACCATACTTCTTATTTCTCAGTTGAATATCTACAAGTGCTTTCCAATTAACTTGCAAGATTTGAAATGCACATTACTATCAACTAACTAATAAGTCAAATTCAATGATC
Source organism: Pyralis farinalis (assembly GCA_947507595.1). Lineage (NCBI taxonomy): Eukaryota > Metazoa > Arthropoda > Insecta > Lepidoptera > Pyralidae > Pyralis > Pyralis farinalis. The sequence goes on from OX382274.1 coordinate 23,801,379, forward strand.
GTTTAATATACGTAAGTTTTCCAATACTTTGTTCTATAAAGTACATAATAACAATCCATTTATGCAAGCAGGATTAAAACTCCATTAGGAAGGTTTGTTTTCGATTCAAATCTCACTAAGGTGTGAACTATTAAATTCACAAAATAAATTAGAATTTACAACGTTCACATCATTCGTTAAATTAAAAAATTTGTTTGGATAAAAATGTTACACAAACTATTTTTTCAATTTAACGAATTCCGGTGACTTCGTTCGCACAGTTAGTTCACGTTGTCCAAATATCTCGATTTAGTCTTCATGAGGATTGGATACGTAGGTACAAGAAAATTAAGGTCTTAAGCTGTTTCTCTGGGTTACAAAATGGATAAAAAATAAAAAAAGACGCAATGTGTACAACACTGTCACTTGCGAGTTTAACGGTGGTTTTCTTTTTCTATGAAAGATAAATGGTCTTCTGAGGATAATATTATATTCGTGACTTTCTATGAATATAATATTATCCTCAGAAGACCATTTATCTTTCAACGATGCGAGTGATTAGAGAAAGTTAGCAGACAAAAATATTTTGTCCAACTTGCAAGTGCGAGTAACTGGTATGAAACGTCCACACTGTGCAGTAAGTAAGCCCACTCCCACGCTAGCGCTAGCTGTGTAAACGGGGCATTAGTGTTATCGATAAGCAACGTTTAGAAACAGTATAAAAAAAGTTATAAATATGCAAATTCATATATGTTTTCGTCAAATTTTCAATAACGCTTGTGTCAAATAATGACCATTGGAGTGAACACTAGTTTTATTTATTTTGCCTTTCCCTTTTATTGTACGTATAAAAGAAAAATATCATTTGTTTATTAATCCTTCCTACATCTATCTAAACAGAGCACCAGATGGACGTGATTTTTTGCACACAGATACCACGTACGTGTTCTCAAGAATCTTGACGTTGAGAACCATCATATCCACATTTTCCACAACATGAATCAGTCGTTTCCTACGTAACAACAGGTATGGAATTCACTGGTTAACTGAAATAAACATTTAATTTTATCATTTTGCTACATACAAATTCCTCTAAATACCGTTACGCGTAGACGGAAGAGTGAATCAGAGCACATTTGTACGTCAAAACACCAATCATTCAATGCTAATGAGTAAGTATTCAAGGGTATGCACGCGGGCCAACGGACGTAATTCACGACTGTCACTCACCTACGAATATGACAAATGCCCTGATATTTTAAGTAGTAATGTCCACGTGTTGGTATTTTGTTCAAAATAACTTCCAACTAAATCTCACTTCTTCTCTTACAGCTAATGAAGAACGCAGGATGTGCAAGTCATGTACGTATGTAACTTCTACCCGTTGTTCGTGGCTTCCCTCTCTCCCTCCATGGTGTTCGGGTTTTAGCTGATGCTAAGACTCATTTTCACCTTTTAAGCCACAGCATAATTCACCTACTTGTGCTGCGCTCACTTGCCGTAGAACAAACATGTCTCCGGCGAAGCGAAAGAGGAATAGATCACAACCATATTTAACAAGAAGCAGCCTGACTATAACCTCTACCTTACGGATGACCGCAGTTTTATATTAATTCCTTGGAGGGAAGTCCTCTTCCTTTAAAACAGTACGATTATGAAGAAACTGATGGCGAATGGTCGTTAGTAGCGAGCCTGATAAAGAACAAGTGATACTCTTTATCTTATGAGCATCCGTGGGCTACGGTAACATCTATCTGCTTGTCCCCCAGTGTAGTATTAATAAAACAAGCCTCTGTCACTGTCAGGCTTTCAATCTATCTATGTGCAAAAATCACGTTGATTACATATCAAAGGAAGGACGAACAAACGTGCTTTAGAATTTATAATGTAAATCTAGTAACAATAGAAACACAAAAAAAACTCTTAGATATTTGACAACTCTTAGAAATTCAACATTTAGACAAATACATAAGAATTAACCGAACGCGAGAATCTTTTCGAGGAAAATTTATATTTTATTAGGAATAAAAATTAATTTTTCAAAATCAGTTCCCAATTGACTAAAATATCGTGTAATATGCACAAACAAAAACATATGAATCTAATTAAACCTTCTCCTTTTTGAAATCGGTTAACAGACTTTACACTAATTTTTCAAATAAATAATACGTAAGCCCCTGATATTTTCTTTTATGCGAGAATAAATGGGCATGTGTTAATGTAGGTCGCATCACCTTTATGCTCGTTAAAAGTTTAGTCCAGGAGTGGGTGGTGAAACAAGTAAGCTTATCAACATAGAAAGTTATGTATTATCTGTAATAACATTGTAATTATATGTGATGTGAGAAGCCCCAGTGAATGGTGAGCGTGTATGAAAAGAGATATGAATGATGAGTGAGTGAAATGTGTAAGGACCGAGTTACACGGCGCTCGGTTATTTCTTCCCACCTATTCCGTCTTTTATTAGGAGGGTAATTGTTTCACGTGACCGCTATATGGTGAGATTTGGTCGGCCTTTATTTTTTGTTATTTTTTCGGTGAAAAATCTCATTTTCTCTGGAAATACACGTATATAGATAAACTTAAAAAGAAAACTTATCTATGTATAGTCATATATGTACATAAACAGCTTATTTAAAGTAAGGATTTCACACGTATTCATTTATTATTATGTTAACCATGACGATCCATGTAGGCCTTAGAACCCTAGTTCAAAATAACTTCCAACTAAATCTCACTACTTCTCTTACAGCTATATGGCACGTGGCTGCCCATTCTTTATTCAGCTTCCTAAAGCCGAATAAAGGATGGGCAGCCAGGTGCCCAGTTATCGATAGGGAAATAGGAGAGGAAATTCCAAGAGCGAAGGTTTTTTCGTTTTAGATGAATTGCTGGCAGTGGCACAGTGAACCCCAATATGAGAGAAACGATGAACTTACAACAGGTATTACTACAAAAGAGCTTTTGAGCAAGTTTTAATGACTTTCTTAATATCGCGCAAGTTGTAGTTTAACTTTATGCAACAACAGTACAAATACGTATTTAGGTAAGATTGATAGAAAACTAGGTTCTCCACATTATAAGCGGATTTATCAATAGTTGACCTCTGCACGTTATGAAGAGTGCGATGAACGGACCATTCAATTCTTGTTCTAAAGAAAATAATGTCTTTTGTTTTTGTTCTAAAGAAAGTAATGAGAAATCCTAGACAATCTCGGCGGTGTTACAAACTCTTTCACAGGACATTCGCATTAATAAACAGGTATCATATTTTTTTTATACTGCGTTGGAAGGCATACAAGAATATGGCCCACCTTATGTAAAGCGGTTACCGTAGACTATGAACGCTTATAAGTATCACTCGTACGATGGCCCCTCTGCTGCTAACACAGCAACTCCTTAGGAGCTTACTGGTAACCTCACTCACACGCAGGAACACATCAAGCGTCAAATGTATGCATACAATAAGATTGTCACAGCCTGTTAATTGTATATACGATAGGCGATTAAGAAAAAAAATATGAAGAGACCCTAATTAGAATAATAGAAGTTAAAATAGTTATATAGTGAGCCACTTATACAACATTCGGGGTGTAAATTGCTTAACGTCATTATTTAATCACACCTGGGCCTGACTGGAAAACCCCATCGATTAGCAAATGAAGATCTGGCGTAAGAGAGGTTGAGTACAGCTATATTTCATAAAAAGCTGCCAGGCTGGGGCTCCATATTTTAGAAAAGTAAATAACAATTAGCTGTGTTTTAAAACACAACTGTGAGTGAGAGAGAGGTGCTGCTGAATTTGCTGCTTTGGCAGCGGCAGTGACACAACGGGAGTGGTACTTCGCCTGGTATTACTGTCACCCAGAATTATAAAAAAGTTGTTTGAAATGAACTACCCGTTTCCCTAATACATTTAGTAGAGTTAAAAATCTTAAGGGTACTTAAAATATGGTACTTTATCCATTCATAATATTACGCAAGCCATTATTTTTATAAAAATGTTTGTTGAGAATCTTTTAGAAGTAGTACCACTAACAAGAACTAGAAACAAGTTTATTGCACCCCGGAGGATAGCAAATGCAAAACTCGCATCGTATAGATACTAGGAAAATTGAGTTTCTTATTTTTAAGCTTGTTTTTGTCGTCTTCTAATGACTTTTTTGTCTACACTAACATGCAATCGAATTTGTCGACAAGTGAGAATAGCAATTTCGTGCTGATTACTATTTCCTGTCTTCCAACACGGATATTAAAAGTATTATTTTATTTTTAACACTTATTGTCATATCATCATCTCAATCCGTACTCGTCCACTGCTGAACATCGGCCTTCCATCTAGAGAGTCGTTCGTCTTGATCATGTGCCACCTGCATTCATCGACTCCCTATAAACCTCTTAAGGTTGTCGCTCCATTTAGTGCGGAGGTCGTCCTACACTGCGTATGCCTATACGGGGACGTCCTTCGAGAATCTTTCTTTCTCCAGCGGTTGTTCATTCTACGAACTATGTGGCCGGCCCACTGCCACTTTACTTACTTATCTTCTGGGCTATGTCAGTTACCCTAGTTCTACTGCGGATATCCTCATTTCTGATTCTATTACGCCGAAAAACCCCGAGTATAGCTCTTTCCATAGCAAGCTGAGCGACCTTGAGCTTTCCCATACGGCCCGCAGTGAAAGGCCACGTCTCAGTTCCGCATGTCATCACTGGCAATGCACACTGTTCGAAGACCTTGCTTTTCAGGCGTTGAGATATTTTGGACGTATCGATGTGTTAAAGTTTCCCGAACGCTGCCCAACGAGTTGGATCCGTCTCTTGACCTCTCGGTCGAAGTTGAACCTACCTACCTATTCAGTTAAATTACTCGAAATTGACGACGAATATGTCTATCTAAGACAGGTTATTCAGCCTGTCCTAGGTAGACATATTCGTCCACAACTTCGAGCTTAGTGCTCCAACCGTGACGGCATAGGTGTAACATGGACATTCGACATGATCTTAGTCTTGTCCATGTTCATCTTGAGACCTACTTGAGTGATGTATTTGCCATTGATGTTTATACCATATCCTTTCCAGTCCAAGAGCTTGAAGCCATCTTCAAATGCTGCAGTGAAGAGTTTCGGGGATATAATAGCCTTATCTTACACCTTTTTGTACTTAGATGGGTTTCGTACTCCGGTCCCGTACTCGGATACACATCATTACCTTAGCACTTCAACGCTGCGATGAGTGCCGATAGCCAATTCAGTATCATCGGTGAGACTGTAGCACCGCCCATGTCTCAACGACATCAAAGGTCTTTTTCCTTGTCTTTTTTTATGTAAGCTCAGCATATTGGCTCCGCTTCGCCTGATGGTAAGCGGAAGAGGAGCCTAAATCGCAACGGCAACTGATAAAATACTACACAGTGTCCTATCAGTTGACGGTGCCATGCTGGTTCGCAAGGTGCTTCATCACGCTTCGCTTGAAGAATCCCATACTGTAGGAAGAAGGAAACACATGTGCATGTACGCATGTATGTATGTCGTATATATAAATTGGGATAATTTGCTGACAAGTAGTGATGTACACTAGATAGTGGTCAGATGTGCCCAGGGGCGCCCTGACATCAACCTCCAGTAAGGTGTAGGAGTAGTACTAGTAGAGAGGGCTCTTGACCAGCAATATCTGGTATTCTGGTAGGTTGGTCTACCAATTACGTCAGGCTGTGCGAAAGTGCGGCGATACGATAGGCGATCCTTCCTGCATGGTTAGTCGTGGAGGATCCCAACCAGAAGTCGCGGTGTGAGTTAAAGTCCCCCAAACGAAAAAGAGTTTTCGACGACCTCGGTGGCTCAGTCGTGAATAACGCGACTTGACACCAACGCTCATGGGTTCGATTCCCACACAAGGCAAACATTTGTGTGCATGAACATGTCTGTTTGTCTTGATCTGGATATTTTAAGAGAGGTAGGGCGCTTCTGAGGGGCGTCTGGGGAAGTAACCTCCACCTCACAGAAAACCGCAGCCAAATAACAACTCCCTAGAGGGATGTTGTGTTCCTGCGTGTGAGTGAGGTCACCAGTAAGCTCTCAAGGAGTTGCTGTGTAAGCAGCAGAGGAGGCTTCGCGTGAGTGATACTTAATATATTACAAGCGTTAATAGGCTACAGGACCCGCTTTAAATCAGGTGGGCCGTATGCCTCTCGACGTAGTATAAGAAAAACACACCATCTCTGCATGTATCTTGATTGGGCCTCTGTACTATACCACGGGCGGCCAGCGGAACAACTATTTCAACGGGTCTCCCTGGCTGACGGGTCTGCTCAGTTCTCCTGACAATGGATAGACAGAATCCACCATTGCTCTCGCAATATCGCGGCAACAATCTCCCGAGTACTGGTTATACACCAGCTGACCCCGAAACGCGACGTACATAGGTACGCCACTTTACGGGTGTTTCGCCGTGTTTACGGTGGTAACCAACTAGGCGGATATTTACCCTACCACCGGCTGAGACGCTGGGATCTCAGGAAATCCCTTAATCGCCTCTTGACAACGGGAAGAGAGGGGGTGATGTTTAGTATTCTTTCTCCGTCACCGCACGGTTAAAAATACATATATACTCGTAGAAAGAGAGATATTGGTCTATAGTTCTTCAAAAGGATCTTATCACCCTTTTTGAAGAACAATATTACCAGGCTTCTGCTCCACGCTTCTGGTGTTTGACCGGAGTGTATGAAGGAATTGAATAGCCCACAAAAGACTATAATTATCGGCTTTTCGCTCGCTTTCAGAAGCTCGGCCGTAAATCCATCACTCGATACTTTCCCATTTTTAAGCTGTGTAAGAGCCATACGAGTCTTGTTCAGACTGATGTCTGGGATATTTGCACCCGTGTTGGTCTTGAGCTTCGGAATCATTGGCTTTGCCCAAAAGACAAACCTTTGGCGAAGACTTTTGAGACTGTACCTGTACAGTACAGCTGTATGTACTCTAGCGTGGGAGCTGAAAACTATAATCACATATCACGTCTAACCTGCATGAGATTCTGCGTATGAGTCGAGAGCTTTTAGATTCTTTATGGGCGAGACTGTAGAAATTGAACTCCTACTGCATGGGCAGTTTCCACGAGCTTGCTGTTGATGTCGTCCGCATGATAATGCGATCATCGAAGCACTGACAACGGTTATGAAGTTCGAGTTGAAAGCTTTCAGGGTTTTGGATCACGGCACGAGATGGAAGGAGCGTAGACTTCACCATGTGACCTTTCCTGCTTTATGTTAAGGTTCAATGTGCCTCTTACCATTCGGTGATCGCTTCCGATTTTCACCCTGTTGATCACAGAGACATCACAGAACAAATGTCGATTGGTCGTTAAGATTTTAAGTCTATCTCGTTTTTTGTCAAACCATCCGGGCTACATCAAGCCCACTTGCGCTGTGGCTACTTCTTGAAGACGGAGTTCATCATAAAGAGTTTCTTCTTCTCCATGAAGTCGACCAGCAGTTATCCCCTTTGGTTTCGTTGCCCGATTCCAAATTGGCCCACTCTAAGCTCATCGTTCTGAATTCTGATTCATCATTACACGACTATTTAAGCGATTTCCTTCAACTTTATCTGGTGCTCTAAACTTCGCAGTAGGTTCTTTGAACTTCATCCGAGCGAAGTCGCGATCAGAAACTATATAAACATAATAATATTATGAATAAACATAATGTGACAGAAACTATATACATATAATCAACCATAATCCTGACAGCTGTTGGCAGTACGTCAAACATAAATCGTGATGATTTTAATTAGGACATTGTATGAGTCACTCAGTGGCAAAACATAACACCCTCCAACGATTCTATGTACGAATAGATACGGTCTGAATAGATATTTTGAAACAAAGATCGAACAAAAAGTGCTTTAAAAATTCAATGAATTTACTTTACCTGGGTTTTTCAGAATTTTGAAAGATAAAATATTTTTAATATTGGGTACTGGAAAATATGACGTCTTTCATTCTACTTATAATTCTAAATTATTTCTTTTGATAAATCCGCTTGAATTCATTTTTTGTCGGATGATGACGTTATTTTCGGCATAGGTCGTCGCGAAATATTATTGGAAGAATACGACGACATTGAAAACCCAATCAGACGTTGGGCATTACTGGTAAAAAAGAAATTTTGAAATTAACTCACAATTGGCGACGTTATCATGTAATGTTTTTCTTCTTAGCGTTATCCCGATTTAGATTGGCGCGGTCCGCTACATAAAACCTAAGAATTTGGTGAAGATACGGATTTTTACATGGAGCTGGAGAAAACCAGATCATTCACGTAAGGTCACACGTCATTCGAAATACAATTTCTTGGACGTGCGGGTTTCCTCACGATGTTTTCCTTCACCGCCGAGCAAGTGATAAATACAAATACACATGTACATAGATCCGAAAACTCAAATTTTAATGGTACATGTCAGGATTCGAACCGAGAACCTGATTCACAAGGTCGGTTCTTATGCACTAGACTATCACTGCTCCGCCGTTATCGTGTAAAATACACACAAAAAAACAACTGAGAACCTCCTTTTATTTGAAACTAGCTGCTGCCCGCGGCTTCGCCCGCGTGGAGTCAAATAACGTAGCCTATGTGTTAATCCAGATCATAATCTATCTACGTGCCAAATTTCATTCAAATCCGTTCAGCCGTTTAAGCGTGAAAGAGCAACAAATATCCATCCATACATACAAACTTTCGCATTTACTATATTAGTAGGATGTTCAAAAGGGTCTCTTGTAAGATAATTCACGTGTAATGTCTATGTATCGTCAGTCAGTCACAGGTATTTAATTTATCTCATAATGTATTAACGGTACAAATGTAATTTAATTACATAATAAGCTGTTATCTTTACACGTTTTATTACTAACATTTCAAAAATTGTGCAACAAATAATGGAAATTGTTAGGGGTACGTGTGAAATCATTTAAAGAGCGTATTTCTACATTTATTTGAGTTGTCCAGTTTTGAGTCATATTCATAAATGTTTAAACTTATCTGAAGTTTGTAAGCCAAAATAGTTTTATCCAAACTTTACTGTCTACTCAATACCGGGTTGAACGCTCTAAGCGAATGTTACATTAAAGGGTTTTGGCAGACATCTGAGGACAAAGTGATTATTATTTTATAAGGATTCCATTTTCTCACAAAGATATACAGGATTCTAAAAATAGTTCCGAGCTCAACAAACTGTTTACCATTCATTATCCCCTCACAGACACAAAAAATCTGACATCTTTATTATTGTTAATTCAAAACAGATGTAGTAACACTAATATTTACGCAAATAAAAAAAAAACGAAATGGACGTTAAAACGTTTGCATTAAACAAGTGTGAGGATTTTTGTAAACATATTTCATTCACTTTTTTCGTTTAAAATGGCAAACAAACTGTTTATGTCAGCGAATTGTTAGCTCTTTCATGTTAACAATAAATTCTGTGATGGCCGCCTTGGTACGTTTTCAGCTGTTAGTATTAACAGCATTGTATTGAAATTTTTTTTGAAGTTTTCGATCACGTTATTCTACCAATAACTAGAAAAACTGATATAGTGAGAGTTGTATCTTGCTTGAACGGCGTTTTCACCATTTCTTCTCTATATGTGGCATGAGGTGTAATTTGTGCCAAAAATTGACGATTGTATTCAGATTCCAATTCGAAAACTTTATTGAATTTACGATTAATAAGAAATAGCATAACGATTTAATTTGGTTAATTGTTTATAGTAATTGATTTACGTGCGGAAACATTGCGGAAATTTTTTTTTCGTTCACTAAAATTAAAATAAACAACATTGTTTTTGTATTACGACCTGTAGCGTGTAGTCACATATACGTATAATTTGTTTTCTCGAGACCAATTTCGATCATTGCTTTGCAATGTTTTATCGTCGTTGATAAACGTGTTATTTATTTGTTGCAAATGACAATGTATATTGAAATATGTTTATTTAAGAAATTACTAACAATAAGACATGGTTAGGTATGTTTGACATTGAATTAACTGATCCGTCAATCTGTAATAAATCATCTTATAATAAAGTATAATATAAAAGAGATCCATGCACTTTATTTATAACATGGGCTCCAGCGAATTGTTCAAAGAATGGATGTACTTCTTTTACCTCTCAGTATTAAAGTATAATAACGCGTGAAAAACAAAATTCTCTACAAAATTATATTAACATCTTAGGAACAAAATTAATGTGCCGTTATATTGGCTTGATAGGACGTAGGTGATTGTAAACTGTATTCGATTCTATAATAAATTACCTAAAACAGTTCTGCCCTTTCCCACCGGTATACTCTAAAAGCACATCAAAATCGCCTTTTCTAGCGTTGATGAATATCTAACTGACAACGATGTTTGGAAATGATTCAGGATAAATAATAATAGACAAATGTGGCTGAAATTTTGACTATAGGAAATTTCTTTGACTGTAGGCAAAATAGGAAATTTCTTTCGGCATGTATTCTTCACCAATAGCCATTTCCGAGATGCCGGTAGATCAAAAAGAAAGAAAAATCTAATCTATTAAAAATCTTATATAAAATAAAAGTTATTTAAGAAAAAAGTCTAAGTTTGCCAATGCCAAATATTCTTTTTATCTTGATATTTTTTATTTTACAATAATAGTTTTATTTATCGAATAAAAATAATCAATGGTATGTTCCGTATGACAACGGTAGCAAATTAACACTAAAACAATAAAATTAAACTAAAAATATGATAACCAAATTTCACGTGCCTGGCATTTCATTTCATTTTGATAATGTATATACGATGAATTTGATCAAATATGATAGAAAATTAAATCATTGAATTAAACAAGCGTCCGTGGTCGCAGTCTTCCTGCGACCACGGACGCTGCAAAGCGTTCGAAACGTCAGGTTCAACAAAATAAATAAAATACGCGATACTTCCGTTAAAAAAAAATTGTTTAATTCAATGTGTAACAATCGCGAAAACCTAAGACAAAATTAAATCACTTGCCACAATCTATTCTGCATATTATTATATACATGTAAGTTGATCACAACTAACACGAATTTGATATGAAGGTGTGTATATTAACTAGATTTCGTATAACATAACTAAGATGTACCTAATATACCAGATACGGTCCGTTGTTATTTATCACTGGTAATTTATATGTCATCGCGATACATGGTAACATTGTAAACAACAATCGCTGTCATCTATTTTTATTGTCGCGTCATGATTTTTGTCTATACCCATTATTCGGGATCGAGACAAAGCTGTTCACTGGGCATTTATTTTAGCACTGTCTACGAGCAGATTGCCAAGTCCTACTGATTTATCGCGCAGCCACTAATGCTAAGTAGTTGTGAGATCTTCGCAGAGATAACTTTTGATTCATTAAACGTTTTAATGAGAATTGTTGGCATTGTTTGATGTATTTATATAAATTAACCGATTTCTTGACAATATTACGTACCTACATTTAAATAGCTGTGTGTGAGTGAGGTCGGCAGTAAGCTCCTAAGGAGTTGATATTGCAGCAGAGCTGGTATCGCGTGAGTGATAATTAATGTATCCCAAGCATTAATAGACTATGGTAACAGCTTCACATCAGATGGACTGTATGTTTGTATGCCTCCTGATGTTGAATAAAAAATCTATAAGTAATGGTTCTATGTAATAAAAATATATTTTAATAAATATTTTTAACATCATAGCGGTTAAGATATATTTTTTAACAAACAGAAGTACTTAGATAATTTAAAAGGACATAGGACAAGAGCTAACGAACGATGCTCAAATTGCACGGGTTCAAATTTTGAATGAAAATTTTATGTACGATGTACAAACAACAATATCAACAACTTATATAGTTAACAGGTTAATAACATAACCTATAAAATGAAGAGCTGTGATAGCCTAGTGGATAAATAATCGGCCTATTGAGAAATTTGCCCCCGGTTTGGTCCTAGAAATTAAATTTCGTAATACGTGTGATGGGTTGCGGAGGTCTGACGGCAATCGCTCCATGTAAAAATCAGTACCTTTATCAAATCCTTAGGCTTAGGTAGCAGGCCCCGCCAATCCTAGTGGATTAGGAAACAGGATAACGCTAGGAAGAAGAAGAAGTTACATAACCTATAAATGCTATAAATGAACATCATAGACCATGGTAACTAAAAATCACCAAAAGTCTAGCTAGAATTGCTACGCTGTAATCTCGAATAATTACGAACCTCTAATGAAATACAGAAAGTACAGTGGAAAAGAAACATTCCAAATATCAGGTTCAGTCTCTAATTTTCCTCATAATTCCGCACGCCTCGTAAAGATGGAGAGCGGACCACCTCCCGACCATTTCTATAGTCCAAAAGGCAAAGATGAGTTTTATTGTTCGGGAAACGATATTACCTCATAGAATCCTTTTAATAATAATTTCGGTGACATTTTGAGTTTATATGATAAATACCTAGTGTTTGTGAATATTGTTTGTTGTAATCGTGACGGTGAGGACGCCGTACGATTACACTTGTCAACTATTCACTGGTTTAGGACCACTGGCCCTGCTGCCGATTCGGAGAATCCCGTTGCTCCCAACGCGAGGAAAAGAAAGTCCAGTGTGAGCGTATTTTTTTTTTTTGGTCACTTTATACTAATGTTAATACTCTTAGAATGTTGCATTAAATATACAACAGTCTTTATAGAGTTTTTAACTTTATGTGGAAGTTGCAGTACATATAAAACATTGTTACTTATTTTTTAGTACATAGTCATCTGGATTATACGGCTCCCATAAAAACTCGAACCGGTATAAAACGAATTGAGTAAATTATTCCGTAGCTCTTGGTCTGACAGTATACGAAAGTGGAAACTAACTAATTAACATATCAGCGCATATAAGCAATATAGGAACATTACATTTAACATAGAGATTTCTGGCTGGACGTAGGTTAAAACATATTTTTAGAAAATTCCTATAGGAAATCGGGCTAGGCGCATACAAATTTGTTGGTTACATTAATCAAGTATATTTATAACACTATCTCGCTGAAATAGGTACAAGCCTGTCGAAGACATCTTGATAATTTTATTTTTATACAACGTCATTTTTTATTTTATTTTCAACAAACGCTTGCAGTACAAGGAGTACTCCTCGGAAGTTGCCAGCCTCACTTCTGACATATCAACCGCTTAAGTTAATTAGAAACCTCACGCACAGGAACTAAACAACTCTCCAGGGAGTTGTTACATGGCTTCGATTTTCTTTGTTATTATATACAAGCATACGGCCCACCTGATGTAAAGCAGTTAGCGTAGCTTATGAACGCTAGTAATACTTTTAGTATGGCTCGCGATGCTACCTCTGCTGTTAACACAGCAACTCCTTAGGAGCTTACTGGTAAACTTTCTCACTCGTAAGAACACAATAACTCTCCATGTAGGACTTCTTCCCGCGCTTTTGACGAGTGACATTGTAGTTATACTTGAAATTTTTACAATTCAGTATAAAATTAGTTTTGTGTGGCAATTTTGATAGTATTTTGTAACATAAGTGCTAGTGAAATTATACAGTAATGAAAAATCTCAAATATAACACGTTTATGTACTTTTTGGAAGACGTGAATAAGTTCATCAAGAACACCTTGCAAAAATCACTATCGTTTTACGGGTGGTATTTAAACTGGGTTGATTGGGTCTAGGTACCCTTCCCAAATATTTTTTCAGCACAGTTCCTGAAGCTGGAACATAGACTTAAGATTTTCAAATGGTCCTATACTGAAGACTTTGACACTGGCATAAAGTAGCAACACTATTGCCATATATATTTAAAAAAAAAAAAAAACTCTCCATGTAGTTGTTATTTGGCGGCGGTTTTCTGTCAGATGGAGGTACTTCCGCAGACGGGCTGCTTTAATGCACCCTCTTCTCTTAAAAACCTCTCTGTGTGTGATAGAGTTACTTCTCTAGTTTAGCCATTTCGAATGATAGGTACGAAGCACATCAAAGCAACCTGCCGACCTATCTTACGCCAGTCTCGTTTGACAATTAACAAGGCGCATCACGTATAATTAATTCTTAAGAAAATTATATATAAGACTTACACTTAATCTCGAAAACCTTTAACCGACTTCAAAAGAGGAGATGAGTTATTCGTCTATAAGTATATTTCTTTAAGGTTTATTAACCGAATACCCAGGATTAGCTCGGAGGATTTGGATAATTCAAACTGTTTTCTATTAAGGTAGATCCAAATTTAATTTCGTATAAACTTGGTAATTATTTAAAGTCTAGTTTATAAGTTATTTTAAAAAATACTTTCAATAATAGTCTTTTATCTGTCTTTACTTTATAAGTGATTGGATTTTGATTCTTCATTCACGCATAGTTCTTTGTTTATCCTGTGTAATTTTGATGATGATTGTATACTAACAAGCTATGAAATAAACGTTTAATAAAGTGAAACACACATCACTGAAATTAATCAATGAAGACGGTATTTCTTCAGTTATTTTATTTAAAAGTTTTTATTAATAAAATTATGAATTATTAACATAATCTGACGAGTCCGATGGTCAATTGGTATCGGCTACTTTATTACCAAGAGTCGTGGGCTCGCTTGCAAAATATTTCTACGACATATATTTCTGTGCATATTATATATATAATATAATATATAATATAATACCTTTTTATCGGAATCTTGGTGTTTCTATCCGCATTAACAAAATATAACTGAAATTTGAACTGTTTTGTATGCTCTTTATCTTAGATTGCGTAATTCTGGAACGTTATAAGCTATTTAACACTGCGCTTCGACCCTTAGGAGTCGAACATCATCACACAGCGGGTAAAATCGCGGGACATAGCTACTATATTATAAGTATGTACCAAAAAAATATTTACATTATGTGTTTATTAATTAACTACTGAAACTTTGAAACTTCATGGGTCTGTATTCGTCCGGATATATTTGAAATACCTAAGCTGAAGTTTATTAGTTTTTGTTTCGTGTCGGTCAGTGTAACATCAATTAAGCAAGCCAAATGAGAAAAAATAGATCAAAAAATGCGAAATGGGAACAAAATGGCGTCTTTGATAGTCGTATTCGTCTTTGGCTCGCATTGTAGGTACTGATTTATGTGGCCGTAAATCTTTATTCTACTAGCCGCTGACGGTTTTCCAGCGTTGTGATGAGAAACGACTTGCACTTGTGAAATTATGTATTCATATGTTATGTTTTGTTTCCACAGAGCTCGTCACTCACAGACCTGATCTCAGCATTCGACACAAAGGCCCAGGCTCACAGTGATCTACAAAAAGTGACCGCCTTCAGTGGACACTTTGACAAAAATCTCAAACCCACATTCTCCAAAGATGAATATGGCAAGTAAGTATTCTAACAACTCGGCTCTGAGCCCAAATAAAATAGGCTTTTATAGAACTTTACAAATAAAGACAAATATGTAGAGTGTACCAAAATTCACATTTATGTGAAGAATGGAGTAAATTTTGAAACCACAATTATGATTTATGAAGTTTTGTTGAAGCAAAGTAAAACAATGCGTAAATTAATCCACAGTGCGCACCACTCCACAGTATTCACTAGGACACTAAATTTTGAGCATTAAATCAGATATTTATATTATGGCGAACCAGATGGCGGAGTGTCTAGGTATGTTACTTTAACACCAGGGTTCGGGTTAACACATGGGTTTAACTCACACACGGGACAAACATTTGTCTTCATGAATGATGTCTGTTTGTCTTGGTTTAGGTGTTTTAATAGAGGTAGTGCACATAAAAGTAGCTCGCCTGTGCCTCGAATTCAGAAAGCCGTAGCCAAATAACGACTCCTACGGGTGAGTGGAATGGCAAAGCGCGATTTTTCAGTACAAATCGGCAATTTCATACTTTAACCCTAATGTATATGCTAGGTTGGGAACGCAAGCTGATAGAGAAGTGTACGATCCGCCTTATGTGAATCGTTTACTGTAACGGCGAGCGTGCATGAATAGCTATGAATGTTAGATACGCGAGTGAAGTATGTAAGGACCGCGCTTTATGGCGCTCGGTTCTCTCTGCCTACACCGCAAGGGACCTGGCGTGAAGATATACATACTCGAACATATGTTTACCGTAGCTTGCAGAATCTTGCAACACAAGGAGAACGATTGCAGAGGATATCATTGGCGCGTTATAAATATAACCCCGTTGCTAGGGTATCAAACTCCTCATCAGAATCGTGGTGAAGAGTTTACTTACTCTCTCGCAAAAATACAACATTCCTCCATTATTTGACTACGGTCTATTGTAAAGTGCGTTTTATATAAAATAGATTTATTTCAGCAAGGTAAACATGTAAGTATATACGAGTATCCTACCTGATGTAAAACGGTTACCTTAGCCTATGAACTCTTGCAACACATTAAGTATCACTCGAGCGATGCCTCCTTCGCTGCTAACATAGCTACTCATTAAGAACTTACTGATAACTTGACTCTTTCACAGTAACTCAACAACCTTCCAGTGAGTTGTTATTTGACTGCAATTTTTCTAATAGGTGGAGATACTTCCCCAGACTTTACTTTACTTCTTTGATGCGCCCTCCCTCTCTTAAAAACACCATGTGGGAATCGAACCCATGAGGTCGTCAAAAAGCCATGCTTTACCTCTCCTTACCCAAAGCATTGTTTGCAAAAAAGAAGCAGCATATGCAGATAAAGTTGATTACGGCTTAATGAACAATAATAAAATAGGTGCACAACAAAATTGTTGGCTGGTTATAAAAATATATTGACCATCTTACAATATAAAAAAATCCAATGTTTTGCTCCCAAAAACACGCTTAAAACTTACACGTGTGTTTTGTTTATCAATAAAAATATATATACGGTAACTATGAGCTGAAATAAATTAATGGCGCATAAATTTTAATAGTAAAACGTTCTAGAGTTGAATCTACTACATATGATTTATGGCATGATAACGACGTCTGAATGATGCTGCGGAATTCATATTTTATTTTACTTGGTCTCGAAACAAGCGTATGTTTTGTGTAATTACTATGGGTACCAGCCGATATAGACACTTGCGTTGCTAAGAGTAACTCGCGTTGTCACTTCCACTGATCTCGCAGCAACTTAGCAAGAGCTTCCCGGTGCGGAACAGATGGAAATAGCTTTGTATGAACTTGCCAGAGTTGAATATGTTTTCTTTAAAGATTTTTAGTGATTTTGAATTAAAAATAATGAAAAAGAATAAAACTAAAATGAAGATAAAGAAAATAATTATTATATTTTTGTATTAGATATTATTAAGATATAAATGTTAATAGATTCAGGCGTTATTTTGCGAAAGTCAAATTTACAGGCAATTTGATCTAAACTACTTTGTGTGTTCTTCAGCTACCGATTAGATCATGCGAACTAGTGCCGGCCGGCACCCACACACTACCGTTAGTAGATGATGCCGCCGCTGCCATGGCCACTCCAGTCGTCTCTGGGAACGTCCGCCATCTAAAATATGAGCCGCATGCACCCACCACCATTGCGGCCCTATTTGGTCGTCTCTGTGACATGTGTTTCGCCTCTCCACGAGGCATCCTCAGGCGCTGTAAATGTTAGTCGTGAATAACATGTTACGAATGAATAAATGTTTTTTTTTTACACTAACTATGTAGTTGGCCCCTGCGGGCCGTTACTACGTCACCGGATGGGCAAATCCATCGTAGTAATGTTCTTTATATAGACTTGCAGGTCTGGGTGGGAGCCGGCCGACACTAGTTCGCATGAACTAATAGCGATAGCGGAAGCACACAATGTAGTTTAGATCAAATTGCCTGCAAATATAAATGTAATGACAGATGTCTGTTAAATTTGAGAAAAGAAAGGTGTTTGTTCTTCCTCCTAGCTTTATTCCGGTTTCTAATCGTTAGGATTGTCATGGTCCGCTGCCTCAACCTTAAGATTTGTCGAAACTGCTAATTATAACATGGAGTGACTACCGCGAGACCTCCGTAACCCAGCGGGAAAACCAGATCTTTAGTTAGTTAGGACGTCATTAGAGCTATTTACCAATTAATTCTCGAATTCTTGTTACAGCAAACTCCTCTCATACTCGTATGTATACAAATAAAGAAAACTGAAAGGACTGTCAGTGATTTCGAATTAAAATCTTTTTCTTGTACAGTATAAATACAATGCAAGAAACTATACTTTTTAAATTATTGTTTTACTTTTTCTTACTATTATACTATACCATCATTTTCTCTGGACTCCGACAACAGCTAAATCAAATTTGATGGAACTATTATTAGTAGGTGAAAGAGTATTTAAAGAATACTTTTCAACTACATTATATGTTACATCGTTAATAGACAACAATTATTATAATCATTAATAAAGGTCAAGAAAACCACGAACGAATGAAAATAATGCCTTACTACTGTCTATTGAATAGTCGCTATAAAATCCTACTTCCATCATTAGACTACCTCAATAATGTCATATACTGTCACCGAAATGCACTAAATTGCGAAGTTTCATGGTGACAATTAAAAACTGTTTAAATTATTTTTATATTTACATATCGATCTACTGAAAGCGTATTGAAAAGTTTATATATATTATACAACGTCTGGAGACATAGAGACATACGTCCCACCCGACAGCGGTTTGATGTAAATCTGTCTGCTGCTAACACAGAAACTGCTTAGGAGGTAACTTATGACCTCACTCCACAGGAACCGACAACTGTTCAGGGAATTCTTAATTGACTGCGTTTTCAGTGAGGTGGAGGTATTTCCCCAGTCGGGCTGCTTTGATGTGCCCTGCTTCTCAAATATACACCCGGACCAAGGCAAACAGACGTTTTCATGCGCAAAAATGTTTGTCCTGTATCGGAATCGAGCATCGAGCTTTGGTGTCAAAGTAACATTACTAACCATTGCGCTACCGAGGTCGTCAGATATCTCAAATGCAAATATTTTAAACTAAGTAAAAGCTACAATCCAAGTAAATTACAACATTGATTGGAACTTCCGCATTCACTAAGATATAATTGGTAATCTTCCCTTATCCTACCCTACAATGTGCCATGACACACAAATTAGAGCTTATCCTTATCCAAATGAAAATAATATTTTCTATTGCAGACCAATTCCGGGGTCTATGACCGAGTACAGAGGAGCGGAAGCCCAGGCCAGAGTTTGTTCGGAAATGAAAGAACTTTGTGAAATTATCCACGAATACGGTAAAACGCCGTGCAAGAGTTTATTGCCGCCAGAGTTACAAGACTCTACAAAAGTGATCTCATTCGGTGAATTATTCACGGTATGTATTTTTAACCCGCCAGTGACCCATAAAAAAGGCCGTTATAAGTTTATGGCCTTAGTTTGTAAGTGCGTGTGTGTATGCGTATATATAGCAACTTCTACTTCTACCTTCAGTATGAGTCGGCTTTATTTTTTTGGTACCACAAAGGAGGTAATGGCCTGCCTGATTGTAAGCTGTAATTAAAATATTGAACACAGGGCAGGTGAGATTTCTTACTCTTGTTTTATAAATATACTATTTATATCGTAATTTGAATTGAAATTAAATTTTCATTTTACTAGCAAAAACATATAAGAAAACTCTAGGGGCCAATTTTAGACATAATTAAAATTGTATGTACCTATTATTAATTTAGTACCTGGAAGAGCCGAGCTTTGTTCCAGTTTATTTATATATATTAGTACAGGCGCATTATTTTAGAACAAATAACCATATGATATCGCTCACTGAGCAACCTCTGTTGATTTAACTTTTTTCTCCCTTTATCATGCAGGGATTTCCTCTATTTTAGAGGTTGTTAATCTTAATACAACAATTATAATACTAATAATACAACAAATATACCTACAAAAAGAATATTTCGGCACAGGAATTGAATTCGTTCATTTGCCAGGATTTTATCAGTCAAGGACATACAGTCCCTAACAAGGATAAAATCCTGGCAAATAATAAAATACAGCGAATTTTAAATATTGTTACCTAATTTAAATGAAGCAACGTAGAAGAGACAGTATAGTATAAATCTAGATATCATAATTGATAAAATATGAGTGCAAATATCGAAGATGAAAATAAATATTTACTTTGACTTTACGTTAAAACTGAATTCGAGAACGATATTTTACTTTTAAACACGTTGATGATATTGGCAATTCGTAAGCAAATATTTAGTTATGTTACCCATATCTTCAATGCCAAGCGGGCTTGTGAAATTATTGGTGTCCTGAAAATATAAAAAATGAGTATGGATTACGCATATTGACGCACTTGCTTAATTACTATTTGATTACGTAAATCATATTGTCTCCGATAATTACTTTTAGTTCTCGTGTCACGAGGCCGGTGTTCGGTAGTATGGAAATAGACTGTTGATGATCTTGACAAATATAGGAGTATGGTACAAATTACAAACGCTACGCGTACAAAAACACAAGATTCTTTAATGGTCGAGATACTTAGCTGGTTTTTTCGTCGTCGGAAGGCATTCAAGCGTACGGCCCACCTGATGTAAAGCAGTTATAGCAATTAACAACCATTTCTTTATTGACTGGAAACCTTTTATGACTTTTTTGCCATCGCTTAATAGCCTTTTTTAGGATTTAAGCAATTTAAGCAAGCATCTTGCGTGGTCAATATAGTGGGACGTCCCATTTTCCTTTGCACAGGGTATTTCAGTTTCATTTTATCTATTGTATTGGATTTGGAATATTGTATTTTCGGCACGTTTCTCTCATTTTAGCACATTTCTTTATTTCTTCTATTATTTTTACGACGTCTACTTCTTTATATTTGAAAAAGTAATTTTCGGCGGCATTATGTATACATAAAAGTGTAAGTGGTTAATTACTGGAATAAATTCATAGTATAGATATCACCAGTATTATACCATTGGTCAACGGATCATTGTGTATTTTTGAATAGTTTATTATAATATTTTATTAAGATATTAGAAGAGACTATAAATGTACAATAAAAACTAGAAAATGTTTTAGAAAGCTCAATTACCAGTGGTTGACCAAGTGGAATATTGCTGGAAATTAAAAGAAAGAGGGCATTACAATAAATCAAAGGCATGTGAAAATGTGTGACGAAAATCGACAAAACACAAATCAAAGTAAGCTCCCAAGGAGTTGCTGTGTTGTGTGACTTGCTGTGCAGAGGAGGCATCGCGCGAGTGATGCTCGATATATCGCAACTGTTAATAGGCTACGGTACCCGCTTTATATCAGGTGGGCCGTATGCTTGTATGCCTCTCGACGTAGTATAAAAAATGACATTAGTTATCGTTACAATAGGTCCGCATTTTTGGCATAAATTACGATCTTACGAATTATATTACTAATAAAATAGATTAAGTGCAATTCGTCATTGCACACTAAAGCTTTCCTTCTACCATGCAATTTAATTTTTAGCGTAAGCCTAACATCCACATTTGGTAATTTTTTTATAATTTGCTGTTTCTCTATATGGGAACCCATTCGCATTTATTTTTCTTATTATTTGTCATAAAATTCCGTACAATAACGTATAATGTATGAGAAATTGAAGCCAGTATTAATAATAGTTCCGAAGACACAACCCTTTAAAGATAGGATAGGCGGATGGATGGACGAACAGACAGCGTCGTGGCGATGGAAGTTGATTATTTTTAGTTTGATCTTATGAATAATGCCACCAAGTATAACGTCAGAAAATTATTATATAACAGTTAAGTTTTTCTTAATTTTCTACTTACAAAAATTATATTTTTTCACATTAAAAAAATATATATTAGTCATTAAAACGATTTGTAAACAATTTTGTCACAACTACCAAGCAATAGATACATTTTGTATTTTTTTACAGGATACATTTTAGTCACTTTCTAATAGAAAGAAATTAAAGTTTATAGGTTATATCGGTTTTTGAAAGGGAATGATAAAGTGAAAAACAACTTTATGGTACCCTCATAAAGGTATTAATTCAAACACAATATTATCAGCGCGGTATCAAAACCTATTTGTTCTCAAGTGACAAAATTAGTTCACTCAGTTCAGTAGATTTTGTGCAACGTTTGCATGCCAATCGCGTTTATCTACTTTAATGTTCTCACTTCCACTTTAAGGTTGAGATTTCCACCACTTTCTCTGGCTCAAGTTTTTTCCCAACGATCTCATCACACAATTCTCTAAACTAAACTAGAAAATATACAAAATATAATATAATTGGTTCTGTAGTAACACGCTAATGCCTATCACTTAAGGTGTGTCTGTCTGACATTAGCAATGTTTGTGACAATACAAACTTGGCACATTCACACCGGGTGTGATACATCCAGAAAATATTTCAGATTTGCTAAAATTCCGCTGACGTACAGTGCGTCCTGGAATTCGATAAATGTTATTGTCTACATGCCAACACGTTACGCGGCCAAATTTAAAAGAAACCTGTAGTTAGCGCAACGTACGATATGTTTTACCTTTCAGGATGCTTTTAATGTTCCGTTGAAAAATTGGCAAAAAAAAACTAACATTTATAGCTTTGCAGATGTTCATCAGTCACAAGTCCAAAGAGCCAAACGACTAAAGACTTGAAATTTGGCAAATGCAATTATTGTGCAACCTACGGTTTACATATGAAAGTATAGTTGAATCCAGCATTAAAAGTAAAAGGTAAATTTCCATTAAGATCGGCGGGTTCCGCTACCGAAGTTTAAGAACTTGGCGTAGATCATCGAATTATATTACCTACCGTACGGTACGGTAGGTACGGTAGGTCATATTGCTTATAAGAAAATTATTATGTCTTTCAATCACGGGCGTTAACCCCGGTCATTTGATAGGCGTGCGCGGGGATATGTATCCAAGGCGTAGAGGCCCTTTCGAAAAGATTGATGTATTGCTGTAACCTGCTCCTGGGGATTATTTATATTGCTGAAAATCTAGTTATAATAATGTTATGTTGTAAATAAATTTTGTTTATTACCCTTAGACACAAATATATACACAAGTGTCTGTTACACAGACCTCATATTAACATGGTAACATGGCTCAGGTGATCAAGAAACGAAAATTTTTAATTTTGTTTTTAGAAAAAGTTTAAGTCTTTGAGTTAATTACAATAACTCTCCCTAAAACGAGAAGAAAATTGAATAAGTATGATATTACTTTTTCTGTCCAAATACTTCATTAGAAGTTATTTCTTAAGCAGAACATACACACATCACAGTCTTTTTGTCAATCTCCAATCAACTCCCTAGAGGGTTGTTGTGTTCCTGCGTGTGAGTGAGGTCACCAGTAAGCTCCCAAGGAGTTGCTGTGTAAGCAGCAGAAGGGGCATCGCACGAGTGAGACTTAATATATTGCAAGCGTTAATAGGCTACAGTACCCGCTTTAAATCAAATGGGCCGTAAGCTTATATGCGTCCCGTATGTATATCCATCTTGTACTAGCTGCAGCTGGTATCCCGACAAAATTTTCTTACTTTCTTCCTTTTTACTCGTCTTAGCCTCCGTTAAGTATTGGGCTATCAAAATCGAAAACATTTTTTCAAATCCGACAGATATTTCCAGAGATAAGCGCGTCCAAACAAACTCTTACGCTTTACACATAACATTCCTGCTCGCAGGGATGCCAACATGAAGACAAACAGACAAGTTAGAAAGAGATAAAGTAAAAGGACATATAATGCACAGGTCATGCTGTGTGTGCCTTATTAATCACGCGCACAAAGCCGCAGGAATCTTCTAGTCTATTTTAACATGAATATGTTTTCTAAGAAATTTAGAGAATGTACATTTTCCTTTGATGAAATAAACGCATGCTTTCTACGGCTTCCATTTGATTGTCGATCTGAGAACCACGTTCTAAAAATAATATATTTTTCTTTTAATCATTAGATTATTATAATGAAAATATTGTTTAGGAACTATTTTATTATGAGTATCGTAAATACCTAACAGTTTTATAATACATTTTTTAATACTGCTATGGTGACAAGCGTTCTTTCATTATATATATGTATTATTGACAATATAGACGCTAAAAATAAATGCACTACTCGTACATTGTCGGCCAATAAAAACTCTTTTACATCGTTTTTGAAAAATGTCATTGCCGTAGTATCTCAAGAAACAGCAGGGTGAGCATAAAGAAAACAAAATTGGACTCTTTATTATATGCTTTGATCTGAAATCTAAACGATGAAATACATAACTATAGACGTAAGTAGAAAGACGGCAAACATACAGGGCCAAAGATCACTGATTGGGTAACGATGCTATCGCCTATCGTACCTATACCGTGACTTAGTTTACAAACTGTCTTTATATGACCTGACCTATAAAACTATTGTAGCACGAATAACTAGCTATACTAACTATTGTAGCACGTAGCGTTAAATTTTAATGATAACGTTTAATGGAGGAAAAATAACGTAGGAAAAAATGATTTACATGCCACTGAGCGTTCTGATATTATAGAAAACTA
Source organism: Pyralis farinalis (assembly GCA_947507595.1). Lineage (NCBI taxonomy): Eukaryota > Metazoa > Arthropoda > Insecta > Lepidoptera > Pyralidae > Pyralis > Pyralis farinalis. Next base: position 23,825,898 of record OX382274.1, read on the forward strand.
TTACTAAGCTTGTTAAATAAATGGATAATGTGTGGAAAAATGCAATCCATTTTTTTGTTATGCTGGGGAATTTCCTTAGCTTTACTCGCGTGGTTAGTTTCTACAGGCACAGCAGGTACATAAATGAAAAAAAATAGGTTTTACTCATACAGACAGACACGCAGCTTTAAGACTCTAAGACTCAGAGTGCAATCAAATCAGTTGCGACGGATATTTGAAAAGACGTAACAGGTAGTTGGCGTTCGCCATTTTGAAAAGTGACGACTCAGCCGCTCTTACGCAGCCGCTACTACTACACCAACCCTAACTCATCCCACTGCAGGGATACGGATCTCCCTTCAACCGCAGGGGTTTAGAGTATACTCCACCATGCTGATCAATTGCAGATTGGCGGAGGCCAGTGTTTTTAGTTTTTACTTAGCTAAACTTTTTTTAGCTTAGCTTTTTTTACTGAGTATCCCATTGATTGGACATTACAGATTACAAATTCAATGCGTTCAGTGACGCTTAAATACTAAAAAATATTCTATTACCAAAAAAGCTGAACTATATGATTACAAAATTTTAAAAAATCTGTCAAGTACGAGTCGGATTCGCGCACGAAGGGTTCCACATCTATAAATACCTTAAGCCCCTTTAAATATTTATTTATTCTATTTTTTAGGATTTGTTGTTATAGCGGCAACAGAAATACATCATCTTTGTTAATTTCATCTGTCTAACTATCACGGTTCATAAGATACAGCCTGGTGACAGACGGACGGACGGACGGACAGCGGAGTCTCAGTAATAGGGCCCGTTTTACCCTTTGGGTACGAAACGCTAAAAATGGAAAATAGTTGTAGTACTTTATTTTTTTCTGCCACTTACTTCCCATGGGATCCTCGTATAATTTTTACGTCTCTTGAATCCTGTTCACAAAGCATACAAATATTCTTACAACGACCTACAAGTTGGATTAACGTCGCTGATAAATATTTTCTTAACACATATCAGTATGATGACCTTCTGATCTTCAATTGAATTGAGTCGTACTTCAGTCTCTTCAGTGGTACCGGTTAACAAAGTGTTAAGTATATACGGAAACGCACGAAACCTACACAATTGAGAGGAGTGAAACATTGCGACATTATTTCTATGAAACTGTTCACCGCTACATTGGCAGATATTTTCAAGCTTATGGACTGGAAGGAACACGGTATCAACATCAGCGATGAGATCTTTTAATATCACTACGGTGGCAAATAAGCATACGGACTGCCTGATGGTAAACAGTCACCGTAGCCCACGGACATTTGCAACACCCGGGGTGTCACTCATGCTGAAGTCCCTTGGGAAAACCTCGGCTGGGAGTTTATTCCACAGCTTGAGAATTCACGGAAGAAAGTTTCTCTGGATCCGCATAGTACGCGATTGTCAATCATTGATTCTCAGTCAGTCATTGCTGTTCCAGCGTGTGACGGTGAAGTCCCCGCTGTCGGCGAGCGATGCGGTCATAAAAAAAATGCTGTTGGCATCAAGCCGTGGAAGATTTCTATGGTCTAAATAATATACGATGGCGATATTTGACGAGCTCGGTGGTGCAGTCGTGAAAACACGACTTTGACACCAATGCACGTGGGTTTGATTCCCATATAGGACAAACATTTGTGTGCATGAATATCCTTCTTTGTCTTGAGCTGGATGTTTTTAAGAGAGGTAGGGCACTTCAAAGCAGCCCATCTGGGGAAGTACCTTACAGAAAACCGCAGCCAAATAACAACTCCCTAGAGGGTTGTTGTGTTGTGTAGAGGAGTGAAGTCACCAGTAAGCCCCTAAGAAGTTGCAGCTAATACAGCAGAGAGAGCAGATAATATGCAGCAGAGCAGGCATCGCGCAAGTGATACTTATTGCATTACAAGCGTTTGTAGGCTACGGTAACCATTTTACATCCGGTGGGCCGTATGCTTGTATGGCTCCTGACTATGATAAAAAAAATATGAGAGACTACTATTGCAGTTATAAGACCGAGAACGGAGACTGAGCTCTCAGTAGCAATAGCCGAAACCATGAAGTCTGATATCATATCAATCGATGGATACTCATTTTCTACGTACATGCTGAACTCTTAGGAAATTAATAATTATTCGTTCAGTACGTATAAACACAACGAAGGATATGTACTTAAAGCAATTAAAATGATATCATTGTTGCTCTGCAAACACATTCCTTTGCCTGTTGCGTTGTATCCAGTGGCGGCTGGTGGGTTATCGAACTGGTGGTGCACTTTACTTGCTCACCAAGTATTAATATTAGAAATTGCAACAAATCAACAATTTACATAAAATATGTAAATTAAAAAAAAAACAATTACTTAATATAAACAAACATTAATTAACGCGTCACAGATACAGCGAAACTATGCTGATAAGGAGAGGTCCATCATGGCCGCCGACGAACTCAAATTTCAAATTTCGTCAAACATCGGGTGCTCTCGGTAATCTTCGATTCGCACGTGCGGCGCACGAGAACCGAATCATTTCTCGGTACATTTCTATGAACTATCTTTTGTTTCACGCGTCAGGCATATTAGCTCGTAACTCATACAAGTTATACTAGCAGTCCTCGTGCGCTCGCCGAAGCGCACGAGAATTTTTCACGGCACGGGAAAATAAGTCTTAATAGTTTAGCAAAGCGCTTAAATTGTTTTGTCTTTTATTTGTTATAATTTTAAATTTTATTTGTTATATTATGTTTTTGTATGTTTCAAAAATAAATATTAATAAGGTAATTTAAAGATGAAGTAATATTATGTAATTTTTAAATCTTTTGAATTGGTGGTTCAGCGCACGAGCGCACTTAAGGTACAGCCGCCACTGGTTGTATCCAGTCGTAAACAAATATTGTACCTATTTCATTTGCATTTTCATATAATATGAGAGATACTACGTCAGGATTTAGTATTCAGAGAATATTGAGAATACTGTTTAAAAATTTAAATTGTACCCATCTATCTATAATTTTGTATCTATCCATAACTTCACGACAAATCCATTGCGGGGTAGGCAGAGAGAACCGAGCGCCACGTGGCTCCTTTCACACCTCACTCGCTTGTTTGACATTCATTGCTGTTCACGCTCGCCTGTTTATAAGGCTCCTGACATCACCTTCTGGTAGAACACGGTCAATTTGGTCACGGTTACCTACCACGAAGTCTTAGCCTTCCTCGGTTTCTACATCCCTCCACATTTGCGTTGTATATCTGTTTCGTCAACCTTTTATCCTGCATTCTTTCTACATATCCGATCCAACAGAGCATGCATTTTCTTATTCTAACACCGCTGTCTTTCAGACCATCTCTGTTCCTAATATCATCATTGCAAATACGGTCTACAAGCGTTACCACCAATTTTTTCGCAACGCTCGCATTTCGTGTTTATTGTACTTTCATGCTCTCTCTGCCATATCCATAAGTAAGTTGGGACCAGCACTACATTGTGTAGAGCGAGCTGTGCCTTCTGGCTCAAGTTTGTACTGCGAAGAAGTTTTCTCAACGCACATTCACACTATTCCCAGAATTCACTGGTCTTTCTACATTAGCGGTATATCTTCCATCCCTGCTGAAAGCGCATACAAGAGTTACAATCACATGCATTTGTTGAGAGCGTTGGTGAGCCATATACTTACGTATGCCTCCCGACATAGTATATAAAAACGAGCGCGCCTTAGCTTTGTACGCTCTCTTAAGAAGGGTCAAGGTGAATATTTCACAAGATGCTTCAGGCACGAGGCGATTGACCCACGCCCACCAATTCCAAAAAAGCGCTCAATACTGGCGATGTAGAAACATGTTTATATTTTTTGAGACATATTCTGTGTTTATTATTTAAGTACAATTAATCATAATTTTGATTATTGCTAAAGGTGGCCACAATAGCATAATTAAAATTTTGGTTACGTGTAGATAATAAACAGAAGACATGTTTCAAAAAAACATAACTATCGTTCTACAGTGCTATTATTGAGGGCTTTTTTGGGAATTCTTTTTAAATTCAGCAATAAAAACAAAATGAGCTTAGCTTAGCTTTGTACGCCCTCTTAACACGTTAAGCGACAAGGGTAAAATTCCTATCCTGACGTTTTCTCCAAACGAATTACATAAATGTTTTCACATGAAATAACTTCGAAAGTGTTTGCAAATATTCTTGTGTTCAGATGTCAATAACTGTAAGGAAATATACGGCTTGTTGTTTTCCCACCCTGCACTCGCAACAACGAGATCTGTGTGTAGTCATTATGGGAAACCAAAGATCGATCGAAGCCAAATGGTTTCTTATATTTCAGCACTTTAGAGTTTCGTATCGGAATGGTTCTATCGGAACTAAGGCTCCGCTATCTGTCTCTTTATACCAGAGCTGTATCTTTGAACCATCATAGGCAGGCATTTAAAAAAAACCATAATCTGTATTGCTATTACCGCTATAATAACAAATATTTTTTTAAGTTAAATATTCTAGAGAGAATCCGTACAAGAATTTGTTTTTTCAGCATTTTTTCTACACGGTGGTAATCATTCTTGCCCAACACGCACTCCGAATGTTTAAATAGTGCAGGAACCCAGAACAGAGATGTAATTCTATATTTTAAAAATATGTTTACGTAAATATGTCTAAAAATATGTCTAATAAGACAAATCGTAGCATGTATATATGTTTTATGGTTATAGAATGAATTATTTGATTGCTCTCAATCTCAAGCAATTTCGTAGGTAAGTATGTAATGTTATTTCCTGACATGCAAACATCATACATTCACGAGTAACCATTTGTAACAGAACATATATTATGTCGAGACTAGGTATATTCTAGTCTGGCCATGTGTCCTGTTTCAAATGAATATGCATTCATTTTTTATGAAGTAATATTATCTTAATAAAATTTATATGTATTTATGGAATTCTCAGCAAAAAAAAAATATTCTGTTCGAAATGGCCACCTTTCGCTTTGATACAGGCCTTTAATCTGTCTGACCTCTAATCTATGATTTACGCACTGTTTCCATGGGAAATTAGCCACTGCTCGCTCCAGATATTTCTTAATAAACACAATATCGGCGTGTCGTTTCGAGCAGGCCATCTACTCCGAAACTGACTATAATTTGTAGTCTAATGGGTTTACATCTGGGCTAAACAAAGGCCAATCTTCAGCTCTTATAAAGTCCGGAACGTTGGTTTGGAGCCAGGCTTGGATAGTTCGTGCCTTGTGACCAGGTACAGAGTCCTGCTAGAAAGTCCACGGTACATTTTCAAAAATAAGGGCCGAGAGGTTTCAGAACATGATCCAAGATAGTCCCTTGATACACTCTGGCTGAAATCTTCACTCTTTTTTACCAAAAATGCTTTTCAATCATAATAATTTGTTCATCCCTAAAGAGGATATATTTGATCGAGCGTTTTGATCGATCCACTCTCTTCAACTATAGGATTTGATTTAGGGCATGTCCTGTATATCCACGATAAGCGCCAAGCTTCAGGTTTTGTTTTATTATACGCGACAGAGTCCTAGTGGTAATCTTCATTTCTCGCGATAAGATGTTTTATTTCCTAATGGTGCTTCGACGAATTCTGACTTTAACAGCATTTACCGCCTTTGTACGAGTAGTTCTAACAATAGGCGGTCATCCCGATCTTTTATGGTCTTCAACAAAAGAATTGTTGTTATATCTGTCGATAGTACAATATACGAACATACGGCTGATACCAAGCTTTTGAAATGTCTTGAATATAACCGATACGCATTAAATGGCTATGAAGCTATACCCACTTTGTGCAAGGCAATCACTGCTATCCTATTTCCTTGAACACCCCATTCCATATTGTAATTTGATAGTAAACATGAAAAAATATGTAAAACGATGGGAAGAAGTTTTTAACATAAAAAACGCGTTCCAAATCAAAATAATTAAAGAGTTGAAAAAGAAAAGTTTCTATGTAATAATATGGCCAGACTAGTTACATCAAAGGAGAATGCAATAATTTATAATTCTATAACAAAATATGTAGAATAGAGCTTCTAGGAACCACCGTTATTTCAATAAAAACAACAAAATACCTATACAATGAGTGTTTGTTTTGAGGACAGACGTGACCTCCTATTTATAATAAGGCAAACAAACACATCCAGAGATACATAGCGTTCAGCGTGTTGTATTAAAATCATAACGCAAATGTCAAGCTGTCTGTTATATTTATTGTACTGAATATCATTGTACATCGTTATTGCCAGAGTGGGGCCTTGCGAGCATTACGTATTTAGATTGATAGCTTGATGTATTTTTTTCCAAAACTCGTATATTTATTTATATGACTTTCTGCCTTACTTTCTAGGGTAAAAAATAAATTCAAAAAGAAATCCTACCATTTTTAACAACTAAATAGAATATAACATACATCACATATTATTATCATCGAAGAGATGTTTTACAGCCTATTAAAAATACTATGTGTTCGTGTGTACTCGGATTTTTCTATGCACCAAACTCTTCTAAGCACTATTACGCATTCGATACATTAAGAAACTATTCCTCCAAAGTGCGGGAATAAACAAGAAATGATAGATCAAAGTTTAGACAGATGTGAAGTATTCGATATATTGGAATGACGTCATAAATTCCACACCGTTCCGTCACGGCCAAAATTTAATTTTGGATTTGGTTAATGTGGAGTCATAATTAGCAACGTAAACAAACGCAGACGATCGCCAGATATGGAAACGGAAATGGGCGACCCGGGAATAAACTTTGGAATATTTTACGAGAGCAGATTGTTTGTATTGGTCGATTAACTGCGTATTTTAAATATGATTGAGATTTTGTAAGGTTTCATTTAACTTTACTCAGTGCAATTATCTGGTAATCTAGAAAATTATTTTTGGAGCAATTTTTAAATGAAATATTTTTTGTTTTGTTTGTCAAATTTTGATGGCAATACAGTGGAACTGGTGGGTGGTTATTGTATCTCATTAGTGAAGTTATGTCCGCCCTAGAAGTTAAAGCTCATTTTTTTTCTTCCTAGCGTTATTCCGTTTCCTAATCCATTAAGATTGGCGAGGTGCGCTAGCGAAGCCTGACTACCTGAGGATTTGGCAAAGATACTGATTTTGATATGAAGCGACTGCGATCAAACCTCCACAACCCAGAGGGCAAATCAGGCTTTTCTTAGGTTAGTTAACACGTCTTCCGAAATATAATTTCTTGGACGTTTCTTCGTTAAAAAATTATACTTATTTATACAACTGTAGTATGATGTTATTAATTAGGGTATTAAAATATAAGCGTTGGTTTATGGAACAAACAGAGTGAAGCAAAACCAAGTTCCATAATAAAAAAATTGGCCAAGTGCGAGTCGGACTCGCGCACGAAGGGTTCCGTACCATTATCTATAAAAACAGCAAAAAAAATCACGTTTGTTGTATGGGAAAATATTTGTTTTATTTTAATTTAATTATTTATTCTTAAAGTGAATATATAACTAAATATTCTGTGAATATTTCAAGTATCTACCTGTTGCCGTTATCAATATCAAGCAAAAATGAGCAAAAAAATCACGTTTGTTGTATGGAAGCCCCCTTAAATATTTATTTTATTCTATTTTTTAGTATTTGTTGTTATAGCGGCAACAGAAATACATCATCTGTGAAAATTTTAACTGTCTAACTATCACGGTTCAAGAGATACAGCCTGGTGACAGACGGACGGATGGACGGACGGACAGCGGAGCCTCAGTAATAGGGTTCCGTTTTACCCTTTGGGTACGGAACCCTAAAAACAGGAATATTCATATGTCTTAATTATACGCGGTTCCTATATCTACACTTGTATCGTAATTTTTAAATTATGAATACATTAACAAATATTAAGTATACTTTAGCACTTCCGGATATAGTTTTGAAAATTAAAACTAGGTTAGTTACCATGCATACACGGTAAGTTTGTATGTCGATATAAACGCATTATTAGAGCACAATCTTGTTCCTACACGCTGGTGACTTGAATTTATTATATATGGCAGCTAGGAGACGCGAAAATGGAGGCAAGCCAGGCGGTTTAAAATTTTTTGATAACAAATTTTGATCACTATTTATTTTGATCTATTTGGTATATATGCACTGACTGAGTCAGTAATAATATTCAAAAGTTTCAGTAGTAAGGTTTATTTGTTGCTGCCAGATTTTCTCGAAGTCTTATTTATTACTCTAATACTTACTAATTATTACTAATCTATACTAATATTACTTTTTAGTGTTAATAAAACAGCGAATAACAACAATAACAGATACTGTACATATATAGCTACTAGCACATCAAATGGATGCTGCCCTGCCTCAAAATAAAAATTCGAACTCGATTGCAGTTAACGCCATTTTCCGGGTCCAATTGTGAATCTAAACCATAGGGCCCTCTTAAACACACATAAAAAAACATCAAAATCGATCTAGCGATTTAAGAGTATTTAAATTACGTACACACGTACAGAAGAGTTATACATATAAAGATTTGCAGGTAACTACAACAACACCTTATATTAAAAACCTCGGCAAGCTATGGTTTCTCGTTTTAATGTGATAGCATCTAATGAAAATCATTGTACTCATATACATAAATTGGCAGATTAATTTAGCTTAATAATTTTGTGTTTTCGTCCTTTATAAAACATGCAACCAGATAAGTTTAATTCCTGTAGTATTAATTCTTATTGTGTTGATACTGTTGATTGTAGGCGCTTGGTGGAATTTTGAAGACATTACAATTATTTTTACCGGTAAAAATAATTATAAAATAAAATTGTGAAGTGGAATCTGTACAAGTGCAAGTATTAACATTAACGCGATAATTCTTATTGCTTTTGATAAATTTTACTATATATAGTAGAACGTAGTTTTCATAATATTCGTGAGTTTTAATAGCTTCCGATAGATTTTATAAGCTAATAGCAGATTTTAAAGCCAAAATACACAAGGGCGGGAAACGTGGAGAAGCGTCTGCGATCCGGGACGGGTATTTTGTAACATTGTTTTTTATTTGCAACCTCTTCTTCTTAGCGTTAGTTTTGACCCGTTTCCTAATCCAATAGGATTAGCGGGACCCATTACCTAAGCCTAAGTAAGGATTTGGCGAAGATACTGATTTTTACTTAGAGCGACTGCTGTCAGACCTCCACAACCTAAGAGGAAAATCAAATCATTCTTAGGTAAGGTCGCACGTCTTTCCAAATATAATTTCTTGGACATGCAGGTTTCCTCATGATGTTCTCCTTCACCGCCGTGCAAGTAATAATTACAAATATGTACATAAATCCAAGACCTTGAATTTAGTGCCAGGATTCCATCGGAGACCAGTTGGTCAATGGGTCGATTCTTTATCTGAGCTATCATTCCTCTTCTTCATTTGCGATCTATTCCACAAAAAGCGGGCTCGAGCGGCGCGGTGCGTTCGCTTTTTAATTGGCAGATCGTTGCCGGTTTCCCGCTTTTCCTGCCCCTATGGGTTTTGGCTTTATCCAATCGTAACAATCCAAAATCGTGAATATATGGAACTAAAGCAGAGTGAGTTTCGAGTGCATGTCAATATATAGTCCCTGTCAAAGTGAGTACACACAATAATCCGTAAATATTAGATAATCTGTGTACATCTTCTGTTAGTCAGCGGGCTCATTGCGTAGATGGATACTTTAATTTTTGAATTATCCAATTGTTTCTTACGCATTTGTCGCTGATTCAAATAAAGCTAGCAAATTCTTTGTCAAAAATACACATTTTGTTTTGCGGTATCCTCGAGCGGACTGGGCTGGGATTATGTAGATAGAATCCCTCAATTACTAACGCATCAGTGGCGACTTTACGAAACAAAGGAAACCTTTGTGAACAGACTTTACATTCCAACGACGTGAAATGTGGGTAAAATGTCTTTACGTAAAAATTAATGTCACACGTCTAATTTTTTTTTCGGTTTTTATGTGTAACAATAAATGTTTCACCAGAAGGAGACTTCGTACAAAAGTCTGCGTGGGTACCTCTGTCCCACCTATTTCTACCGCCAAGCAGCTTTATTTATATAACTGTGTTCTGGTTTAAAGGGTGAGATATGGCAGAGAAATTACTGGATACTGTGACGAAACAGCCTTAGGTGACAAGATCAACAAGAATCGAAAAGACAAGATCAAGAAACAAAGTTTGTTGTTTCTTCAAACATCCGTGTAGTGTTGCGAGCGACAATGGGCTGCGGTGACCGCTTACTTGTTTGCCAATTAGTTGTATAAAAAAAAATGTTAGTTGTGATAAAAGTAACAAGTTCTATTAAAGTATTGACATGTAGTATTGTCTTAGGTTTTCGCGATTGTTACACATTGAAATTAAACTATTGACATGTATTATGTTTCAATATGATTTTATTTTTATTGCGCAAAAATTCCAAATAGGACGACAGGATGTTTATTTTACAGTACACTTCACGCTTTACACGTAAACACAGTAGAACGTTACAACAAAACTATAATTATAGCCGTGTCCACCTTCGTTGAGAATGATCATAGAGCTTGGGATACTAACATTCCTAAGATACAATTTGCTTTAAATAGCTCTGTTAATGAGATCACCGGTTTTACACCATCATTTCTCGTTTATGGACGGGAATTGGTAAATTGTGGTTCGCATTATATCGACGCTGATATAGAAGACCACATTTTGTTTAGTCCACGTGATAGTTACGCTGAAAATCTGGGCGCACTTCGTAAAATGTTTGATAAAGTGCAATCGTCACTCATTAAAGCGTACTCTAGGAATAGTACACAATATAACCTACGCCATAAAAACATTGAATTCAATGTAGGAGACATTATTGGAAACGTACGTTCTACTTAACTGACAAAGAGAAAGCGATTTTCTAAAAAACTTGCGCCTAAATTTATCAAGTGTCGAGTCGTGGCCAAGAGGTCAAAACTTGTTTATGACCTTGAGGATATGTCAGGCCATAATATTGGGACGTGGCATGTCAAGAATTTTAAGTTAACTTAAGGGTTCAGTTATCCCGGACTTCAGTTTTCTTATAGCGAATTTTCCATAGGGAAAAGCCTAACCTAAAAAGGGGGGTATGTAACGGTATGCAATGTAACCGCTACATAAGAATATTGTATGCAATTTTAAAATAATATTAAGCAAAACAAACCCGAGTTTACTTCGTTCACTAGTGACCGTTATCTGTGACTGAGTGAGACGCCCGCACCGTGTCAGGGAGGCTCGCGCGAATCGCGAACGCGAGCCGTGATACCGAGCAAACTCACTCTTAGGTACGGATCCACCTTGCACTTTGTTCTCTAAAAATTCTGCCATTTTAAATACTAACGTAGTAAACGAAGTCTACTGCTATAATTGTGATACAACTATTATCTTGTTGTGTGTGTTTCCCCAATTGGGGTTCTCCCATCCAGATAAAACCGACTAATCGATTGTGGTCGCCTCGCATGTCACGCTGCAGATTCTACCCTCATCATCATCAGCATCAGAGGACATACCTAACCTGTCACGATTTCGCCGGCTCTTGCAAGGCCAGTGGTTGTCATTTAAGCTCAGCAACGATTCGGTCTGTGATAAACGCCGACCTTAATGTTATATTACCTACTACTACTCACAATAAATTAATTGTAAATCTCCTAGTTGTGTTCTAATTTCACTCTAAATTAAGCTAGGAGGGCTACAAATTCACGAACGAAAAGTCACTATCGATACCTCTTATAGGAACTATTTTATTTTACAATAGGACAAAAACCAAATGATGATGAAATTAAATCAGCAGCAACTCATGGGTAGATAGTAAATAGAAGTTCAGAGGATTCCAACACAATACAAAACTGGGTAATAAAAATAAAGGGAAAAATATTTACGAGATATGTAGGAACAGTCAAATGCATAAACACAGATATAGATACATTGCCTTTAACTTACACATGTTATGATATATTAATTTTCTTAATATTACTCTGTAACTCTTAAAAGTAAAGTTCATTGATCTCACGCATTATACTTATTTCTTGTTCATAACGATCTGCGATGAGAAGATTTATTTTATTATAGTCTTCGAAAATACGAAATATCTGAAATTACAACTATTCTGACTGATTACTTTAACAAGTGAATTACAGTTGGCGACTAAGAAATTATTGATTTACATTTATTTTGTTCATAGTTGATAAATTACGCAAGCTGTATGATTTTTCTCGGTCGTGCCTTTATAAAATTATTGAAAAGCTTGTTATAGCTATGATTTTAACATAGGAAAAAGGTATACAGGCTTTCAAAAATAAACATAAAGCTTCAGAAATATTTGTGTAGCACAAAAATTTCGAACCGGCTAAATACATATATGTAATTTTAACACAGTCTGTTATTACACCGTTCCATTGCAAAAAGGTTTCGGCCTGATTAAAAGGTCAGTTCTAGGCCACAAATAATTTAAAAAAAATTAACATTATTATTTTGTGAAAGTAATTGAATATTTTTCGATTCACCCATCCACCCATCATTAAGCGAGATAAATCTCTCGTTGCGTTTTGGAAAAATAAGTATTATTTTAATACATACAATGTCGGAAGGCATTCAACCTGTTTACCTGATATAAAGCGGTTACCGTAGCTCATGAACGCTGATATTTCATTAAGTATCACTCGCGCGATGCCACTTCTGCTGCTGACACACCAACTCCTTAGGAGCTCACTGCTGACCTTACTCACTTTCAGGAATACAACAACCATCCAGGTAGTTGTTATTTGGCCGCGATTTTCTGTGAGGTGGAGATACTTCTCCAGGGCTGCTTTGATGCGCCCTACCTCTCTTAAAAACTCCCAGATCAAGACAAGCAGACATGTTCATGCGCGTAAATGTTTGTCCTATGTGGGAATAGCACCCACGAGCTTTGGTGTCAAAGTAGTGTTATTAACCGCAACACCAACGAGCTTGTAATTTTTAGTTTCGTGACTCAAAAGATAGAAATTAATCCCTCATAATATCACTTACGTATTTGTTCTATTTCGATTGTGTGTATATCTATCAGTCTAAAACACAGACATTTATCTAAAAAGTTTAAGACATGATAACGCGAAATTATTAATTATTTAAATAAAAAGCTTAATAAAAAATATATTTTTGTTTAAATTTTTTTTGGCTAGTTTTTGAGTAATGTTTAAAAAAGGCTGAGAAATTGTTTACCTCAATAACTATAAAGGTCCAATATATCCAATGGATATAGAGAAAATGCGAAAAATTTCTAACTTTTATCACGAGTAGTAAAAGGTATAAACCAACGAACCGTAATTTAAAGAAACGTTTGAATCATTACTCTTACTTATTTTTGAGTTTTATTTCATGTAATGTTAGGCGGTAAACATTTAAATGAAATAATTTAGTTAGCGCAGCGAATAAAAACACCTGTATGTTACAGTAGTGGTGGTAATAGAGTGATAGTAAAGATCGAGTCCCTATAACGCTTATTGTAGCTAAAACTTAGTTATATCCTGTTAATACATAATTGAATTATTGAAAATAGGATATTGCAGCATGGACTGCGCCAGCTATAGGGCCATCAGTTTGATCTTAGCAGCAAAACTCGTATATGGAAAGGTGATTGAAAGGAGAATGAGGGTGAAATCCGATGAAATGCTGTGGGACGCACAAGGAGGTTTCCGAAACGGATCAAGTTTTATCCGCTCCGCAATATCGTAGAGAAGCATCTGGCCATAGACCAGAAGGTTTTCTGCGGTTTTGTGGATCTTGAGAAAGCCTTTGATAGGGTTGTGCGAAAGGAATTGTGGGACATACTGCCGAGATATGGGATTGACGGTTCACTGCTCCGTGCTGTGCAGTCCACTTACAAGGATTGCTCAGCATGTGTGCGGATAGATGGTGACATGTCACCCTGGTTTGATGTCAAAATTGGTGTCAAACAGGGTTGCATGCTATCTGCTAGGCTGTTTATCCTGTATCTCGATAGTTGTCTGCAGAGAATAAGGTCAACGAATGTGGGATTGCGCATGGGTGACCTAGTGGTGAACTGTCTGCTGTATGCAGACGATGCCGTGCTATTAGCAGATACGCCATCTGAACTGTAAACACTGGTCACAACGATGAAAGACGAATGTATGGAGAAAGGCTTACTACTGAATACAAAGAAAACAAAGATAATGGTATTTGAAAGAGAAGAATCCAGAACTAATGTAAGGATTACTATTGATGATGAAGTGTTGGAACAAGTGGATGAGTTTGTATATCTTGGATGCGCTTTCAGCAGGGATGGAAGGTACACCGCAGATGTGGAAAGACGAGTGAGTGCTGGGAATAGTGTGAATAGAGCGTTGGGAAAACTTCTTGGCAGTAAAAACCTGAGCCAGAAGGCACAACTCGCTATACACAATGCAGTTACAAGACAATAGAGTTATACTCTGGCAATGTAAATAGTAATAATAACAATATTCAAAATGAAACTAAAAGTAATAATAATACAATATCCCCATCAATTGTAAATTGTCAAGAATATAGAAAGAATAATAATTGTATCAACCTGGTGCACCAAAACATTCAGGGGATGATAGGAAAGGAGTTAGAATTGGAGTTGTTTATGAATTGTAGCAATATTGATATTTTATGTCTAACTGAGCACTGGCTAAAACCCCATCAATTCATTTTCAGCTTCAATAACCACCAGGTTGCAAGCTCATTCATCAGAGATAACTGTATACATGGTGGCTCCTTAATATTATTAAATAAGTTGCTTAAATTTAAAGAAAGGTGTGACATTGTGAGCCTCTCTGTTGAGCGAGTTGTAGAGATTTCATGCATTGAATTGGAACGATTCATTGTTATGAACCTGTACAAACCTCCTAGCGCGCCCTTTGAAACATTTTCAAATATCATGGAGGATGCCTTAAATAAATTATCTAATAGCCATAAAACTGTTATAATTTGTGGAGACTTTAATATAAATATCTTGGAGAAAAATACTGTTACCTACAACTTTTTAAATTTATTTAAATCAAACAATTTGCATCATATTTTTACAGAGCCAACAAGAGTAACTGCTACAAGTGCTACATGTATTGACAATATATTTAGCAATGTAAAACCTTCATATCAATCTATAATTAATAAAGTTCAGTCAGACCATTCAGGTCAATTGGTTTCATTTCCAAATTCTTCAAAAATACAAAGAAAGCAAATAAATTATATACCATTTAGTAAAAGCCGCTTAGAAAGATTTAAGTCTAATATAGCAGAAAAAATTGTATTGTTGCCCTATCACGGTACTCCGGACCACTTGTACAGTTCATTATTTAGCTTAATTACTAGTGAATTTAATGCAATCTTTACTCCAAAACAACTGTCTGTAAGTGACCGTATGACATTCAGTGATTGGGCAACTCCTGGTATTTACAAAAGTCGGAATAAATTGTATGAACTTTATGAAGAAAGGACCTGTAATCACAATCCGACTTTTCAAGAACTTGTAAAAAATTATGCTAAAATATTTAAACGAGCCTGTTCCAATGCTAAGTCTATATATTTAAGAAATAAAATTAATGGTTCAACAAATATTATTAAATCTGTTTGGAATATGATAAATAATGAGACGGGTAGAGCGAAAGTACGTAGTCGAGACTTTCAGTTAAAGATAAATGATATAGATATCAAAAATGATGTAGAAATTGCGACTGAGTTTGAAAAATATTTTTCTAACATTCCTCTTATTACTACGAGAAATCTTAGGTCTTCTTCTATAGCTGCTGAACTCGTTCTCAAACAGAGCGTGGTAGAATGCGACACAATATTTGAATTTTCAGCTGTAAGCCCAAAAGATGTTTTGAACGCTTTTAAATCAATAAATATGAAAAACACTAAAGATCTGTGGGGTCTATCTGTCAAAACCATATCTTCTATTATTATTTCAATCGCTCCACATTTAGCTACAATTTTCAATTGTTGTGTGGCATCTGGTGTATTTCCTGACTTGATGAAACATAGTAAAATCATTCCATTATTTAAATCTGGTGATAGTTCGGACCCTTCGAATTTTCGACCTGTTTCCATACTGCCCATTCACAGTAAAATTTTTGAAAAACTAATGCTTAGCCAGTTGCTCAGACATTTTAATACACATAATTTGCTTCATAGGAGACAGTTCGGATTTACGAGAGGTTGTTCAACTATAGACGCAGGGATTCATTTGCTTAAAAGTATATTCGCGGCATGGGAAGGTTCGCAAGATGCCTTGGGAATTTTCTGTGATCTGTCTAAAGCGTTTGACTGCGTGCACCATGACACTCTTGTCAGAAAATTACACCACTACGGTATCAGGAACAAGGCTCTCGAACTTCTGTCTTCTTATCTGGGCAATAGGATACAGAAGGTCGATGTTAATGGTAAAAGATCTTCGGGGTCCCCTGTAGTCATGGGAGTCCCACAGGGGTCAATTCTAGGTCCATTCTTATTTTTAGTATATATAAATGACTTACCTTATTATGTAAAGGATAAACATGAGATTGTATTGTTTGCGGATGATACCTCATTGACATTCAAAATTAATAGACAGTTAGGTAATTATGACGAAGTTAACGATGCTCTCTCTAAAGTTATGCATTGGTTTAATGTTAATAATCTGCTTTTAAATGATAAAAAGACTAAAGTAATTAAGTTCTCAACACCTAATGTAAGACAGGTGACTACCAATGTACATGTTAATGGAACTAATTTAGCCCCAGTGGAGACAACTGTGTTCTTGGGTATAACAATTGACTCCAAACTACAATGGGGCCCACAAATTGAAAAATTATCAGGAAAACTAAGTTCTGCAGCCTATGCAGTGAAAACTATTAGACGGCTCACTGATGTTGATACGGCTAGAATAGTTTATTTCAGCTACTTTCATAGTATTATGTCATACGGAATTCTTCTTTGGGGTAACTCCGCGGACATTAACACCATCTTTTTATTGCAAAAGAGAGCCATAAGAGCTATCTACAAACTTGGTCCCCGTGAGAGCCTTAGAGAAAAATTCAAAGAAATAAATATTCTAACAGTCGCATCGCAATATATCTATGAAAATCTTTTGTATGTCCATAAAAACATAGACTCATTTTGTAAAAAGAGTGATACTCATAACATAAATACTAGATATAAGCATAATCTTGTGTTACATGCAAGCCGTCTCCACAAAATAAGTAATTCTTTTATGGGGCAATGTATACGGTTCTATAACAAACTTCCCAGCAATATAAGAGAATTGTCAATAAACAAGTTTAAAACTACTATTAAAGCCAAATTGTGTAGCAGGGCATATTATAAAGTATCTGACTATATTAATGATAAAAATGCCTGGGATTGAATCGATCCAATTATAATGTAATTAATAAATTATGTAAATTTGTTTGGATACCAAAAGAGGGATGCCTGAGTTTTTTGGCAGTATTTTTATCAGTGCTCACCTAGTCATGAACTGCACGGTAGGGAAAAAAATTGTGACGATTCCAAACAAATGTAGCCATTTTTACGGAATAAAAAGATTTTGACTTTGACTTTGACTTAGTGTTGGTCCCAACGCTAACTTATGGAAGCGAGAGCTGGGTATGGCAGAAAGAGCATGAAAGTAGAATAAACGCGGTCGAAATGCGAGTGCTGCGCAAAATTTGTGGCGTATGGCTTGTAGACCGTATTCGCAATGATGATGTTAGAAACAGAGTTGGTCTGAAAGAGAGCGTCGGTGTTAAAATAAGAAGAGGCATGCTCCGTTGGTTCGGACATGTAGAAAGAATGCAAGATGAAAGAATGACGAAGCAGATATACAATGCAAAAGTGGAAGGATGTAGGAGCCGGGGAAGGCCAAGACTTACCTACCATGACCAAATTGGTCGTGTTCTATCAGAAGGTGATGGCAGGAGCCCTAGAAACCGGCGAGCGTGCATGAGAAGAGCAATGAATGTTAAAGAAGCGAGTGAAATATGTAAGGATCTAGTCACGTGGCGCTCGGTTCTCTCTGCCTACCCCGCAAGGGATTTAGCGTGAAGTTATTGATAGATAGGATATTGCAAGATCTGAAGGATTTATGACGGAATTGGCAAAGCACAAGTGACGTCTCTGATGTTGCAAGTGTCCATAGACTATGATAGCTGCACACAATCGGGCAGGAAGTAAGCTTGTTTGTCGCCTTAGTAGTAACAAAAGATCGAGCTAAATATTGCTCTGTTCCACCACTCTTTTATCAGAAATTCGTATACTAATTTAAAAGGTACATCACCTGTACATAAAAATTTTTTGCTCGCCTGAGGAGGTACCTCCACCTTACAGAAAACTGTGGCTAAATAACAGCTCCCTGGAGGACTGTTGTCGTCCTGCGAATGAGTAAAATTACCAGTAAGATTCTAAGTGGCTTTACTAGCGGCAGGGGTGGTAATTCTTGTATTTCTAGCGTTCGTAAACTACGTTAACCATTTTACATTAGGTGACCCGTATACTTGTATGCCTCCAGACATTGTGTAATAACTCAAATTTCTAATATCTAGTAGATATTTTCAATAATCACCATCTCAGTAGGTACCGATATTCGTTAGTTCGTGCGACATTCGCTAAAAGGGTTCATAAAGTGACGGGATCCGTTTTTACCTTTCCACTGGCGATGTCGCTACCGCATGTATAAAGGACGTCCCGAACAAGTTACTTGAATATTGTCCGATATCCGCTCCAATATCAAGGTTGAATAACCTGCGATTTCCAAGCTGGTATCAGAACGTATCTTTCTGCCACATTACTCATAATGGTATTTGTTCACAGATCTACACAGTGATCAATGACAAACTCGTCGGTTTACTATTACGAACCAGGAAACATCATCTCACATACTTCGAGGGCGAAGTATTATTTCAGGTAAATTTAATTTTATTAGTATTTATACACCTATACCTATGGGCAAAATAGGACTGTAAACGTTACAGAAAAAAAATAGAAAACCCCCCACCCCACATCAACACTTACTCATTCCACTGCAGGGATACGATACCCCTTCAACCGAAGGGGTTTAGAGCATACTCCGCCACGCTGCTCAAATGCGGATTGGTGGAGGCCAGTGTTTTCAAGCCGCCCCAGGGCCACTGACTTAGCTTAACGACTGTCATCTATCGACAACAGCCGGGACCGACGGCTTAACATGCCCTCTGAATTACGGAGAAACTCGAGATAGAAAAACCCATCCATAGACAGGCTGCGGTTGACGTTGCTTAACCTGCGTGTTCGGTTAAAATGACACGCAACTACGCCATCGAGCTCTCGAAAACATAAACAAATAATAAATAAATATGCAGCCCCAGAGTAAGCGAAGCTTGTGTTATGAGTACTGGTAACTGATAAACATACGTAAATACATTTTTTTTTGTAATTACATACTTATTACAGTGGGAATGGAATCCACGAGCGTTGGTGTCAAAGTAGCGTAACAGCGCATTTACCACTGCGACACCGAGCCCGTCAAACATGCATGTTGTCAATCTTTTTTTTACTTTTTCCAATTTTTTTTTGTTTACACTTGTAAGCTAAAGACAAAAATCGGTTGACAAACAGAGATGAAAAAATTAATGAACTGAATTGGCTTAACCTATTTGTATGTAGAAAACAAACGAGACTTTTTCTAAATACGAGTATTTACATGAGAAAGATATTTAGTTATTATTAGTTGAGAGCTCTGCCAATTAAACTACCAGCAAGTCTTTTTTATACGACGTCTATGTGTGTTTTTTTAGATAATACGGTTGACAAACAAGCATACAACGCTCCTAGTATGAAGTACTTATCATACCTTAATAACGCCTGCAATAAAGTAATATATATAAACCAAATGTGCTCTGTGTGAGCTTAGATGGACAAAGTACAAAACAATAATTTTTTTTTACTGCTATTAATTGCTAATAATAATAAAAATAGGCTATCATTTCAATGGTTGGCAAAATGTTGACCTTTTGGTTAGCAGAAAAATATGTTCCATAAGCAAATATTTCCATGACGACGGAATTAGGACTCGAGACAACCTCAACCTAACCGAATAACAAAATTGCGAAAGTTTAATGACCAAAAAAATAATTTCCATAAAATTATGTAAGTAGGTGTTATATATCAAATTAACACAAGCGCCAGTTCTCGAGAATGGTAGTATCACGCTTTACGTATTTTACGTAGTTAAATAGAAGCTTGAATGCCATTCCCTAAAGTAGCACAGCACATATTATGGTAAAGCGGTAACTTGGGACCTAGAGAAGTTATTACTACGGTAACTAGATCAATGAGAAACGAAAAGATATTTTTATACTATAGCAAATCTCTTTGATATACATGAACAGTAACTTTGAAACGAACACTCCTACGGAAGGGAATGTGCCTGGCTGTAAATTAACGAGAAATGCTTACTGAATTATAAGTATGATGAAGTTGTCAACAAGCAGTTCCTTCAATTTCAATCGCCTACGTGTTATGTGAACCACGTTTATAATTGTAACAAGCGGTACTTAATTGAGCGTGTTTATGGTACCAATTATACTCAAACTATAGAGATGAGAATTTCATGTAAATAGGTTTCATTCATGTTAGATGTGTGTGCAAAATATGGCACATCAACAACATTATAGCATTAGGTAGGTATAGGCGGTAGTATCTGCATACCAAATAGGAATAATTCAGTCCAAAGACGAGCTGTCTGGGTGTTGAACCCTTGAGTTTAAGTAGAGAGTTTATCTCCCTTTGTATGTTCTACAGATTGGACAATGGGTTGTCTATCGCTGGTTGTATACCGATGAGTTATTCGTTAAGATGCCTTGTTTTACTATTGTACCGTTCGCCAATGGCTGGAAATTTATTCTTATGCACTGGAATCATAATGACAGCGTACTGGGCGATTCTAGGGATTTTTTCTACCGAAGACTATTTAATTATGAAATGGACGTTGGTGGTTTACCTAGCAACTACAGCATGCAGTTTTCAAATAGGTGTGAACAATTTTTGCATACTTTGCATTTATATATAGGTACTAGCGATCGCCTAGTGGTCGAAATTCGGCCATAATTCATTTGATATTTAAGTTTGAATAATTAATATATAAAATACAAATATCTATTAGACAAACTATGACTATGACGTTATCATAATTAATTTTGTAAGACTATAGACAAATAATGGTAATCTCTTCTCAGTTTGACCACGGAGTTTAACCATCAACAAAAGTGTAGGTATCTATTTGGGTACAAATGTGTTTGTGTGTCAAAGCCATGGTAGTGTGTGTAATGTCTTTTTTATTAATTTAATGTATTTTCCAAGCATTATAACAAAAAAAAATAGCTTTCTGCACTTCTTCTCCATATAAACTTTAACTGTGCCGAATATCACACTCCTCCGACCGCGTAATTTTCGTAAAAAGGGGTACAAAGTTTTTGTTTCACTTATTAATATATTAATATTACACACAAACCTTTCATCTTCACATATTGGAACCGCATTGAATGCGTAATGTGGCTCCAAAGGGGTTTTCTGACGGAAACTTTAGGTTGAGAAATAAACTCCCTGCCGAAGTTATTCTATAATATTACAGAATCCCTTAAAAATGCGTGAAGAGTTTCAACAGGATCACTAAGGCAGAAGTTGTTGCAAGTCTCCATTGGCCACGATAACAACTTACAGTCAGGCAGATACTATGGGCTCTTCCTCGCATGAATAATCGGAAGGTAGTCGGAGCCGACGGAGAAGGCGATGATGGGGCCTCGTGGTGTGAGCATCCAGATCGACCTATACTCCTCACTGGATAAGTCCCGGACCAATGGAGATCGAGTGTCATCACTCTAGTTTTCAAAGGATTGGTGTCGGAGTGTGGCGGTTACCGCGGTCTTGTCTCACACCATGAAGCTCTTCGAGCGGATAATTGACTCTCGAATCCGGCAGGACTGTCTAGGAACTGTCTCAGAGTGTCAGTATGACTTTCGACCTGGTCATGGGACCGTGGACCCCGTTTCTGCCCTAACGATTGTCATGGAGAAATATAGCACGAAGAACACGCCTTTGCATCTTCTGTTTTTAGACATGGAGAAGGCTTTCGACTGTGTTCCTCGCGCGATGATCTGGTGTGTACTAAGGCTCAATCGGGTGCCTGAAGCCTATATTGATATTTGCCGAGACATGTATTTCAATTCGGATTCTATAGTTAGGACTGCTGTTGGCGACACACAACCTTTCCTGATCACCGCCGGAGTCCACCAGAGAGCTATCCTTAGTCCGTTTCCGTTCAGCGTATTTATTTTATACAACGTTGGGAGGCATACAAGCCAACGACCCACCGGATGTAAAGCAGTTACCGTAACCTATTAACGCTTGTAATATTTTAAGTATCACTCGTGCGATGCCTCATATGCTGCTAACACAGTAACTCCTTAGGAGCTTACTAGTGACCTCACTCACACACAGGAACACAACAACTCTGAGAATTTTTATTTTGATGCGGTTTTCTATAAGGTGGAGGTACTTCCCCAGGCGGGCTGCTTTGACGCGCCTTAAAACATCCAGACCAAGACAAACAGGCATGTCATGCACACAAATGTTTATCTTGTGTGGGAATCGAACCCACGAGCGTTGGAGTCAAAGTCGCGTCATTCATGACTGAGCCACCGAGCTCATAAAAACCGAGCGTAATATCATATCAGACGTAGTGTTGGACAGCATCTGAGATGCACATGAGCAGCGTCTGCGGTTGCTCATGTAAGCTGATGATATTGCGCTAGCGGACGCGGGCAGGGGGCGCCTAGTGCGTCGCGTGAATGCATGGAGAGGGTCGCTCTGATACTGGCGATCTGAAACTTAATGTGGCGAAGACAGACGTGCACGTGTCACGGAAGTGAATAGCCTAGGCCCACGCGTCTTTCGCGTCACTCTGCACATCTAGAATAGAAGGCCCTAGATGTGCAGAGTGACGCGAAAGGATCGTGTAAAGAACTCCCGCATTCTTGATAGCCTTCATGTCCGTGACATAGCAGACAAACTGCAATCGTCGTCGTCGAGCGTCGCCTACGCCAGGGCCACATCTTTTACCTATAGAACGAAAACCAGCAAGTTACAGCAAGAACAAATATCCGACCATGCCTCCTCCACCAGGCCGCCGTAGAAGGGGTAGGCCTAAGAAATGTTAGCTTGACGTCGTAAGGGATGATACGCGTGTCAATGGTCACCCAGTTAGGGATGCCGAAGACCGTGCAAAGTGGAGAGGTAAAATTCGGAAAGCGGAGCCTGGGCTCCGAAGCGAAAGCGTAAGACGCAACCAAGAATAACGCTCGGATGCTAAGGATGATGAGGAAGGCAGCTACTATGCTTATGTGTCACGTTAATGTAATGAAAGAAAAAAATATGGCCATTACTAAAACCATCCCCCTCAAACTTAGTCCAAGTTGTCCGAAAAATTGGCTTAGGAAGGATAGTACGAGTATAAATATTATTTGAACGAATTTGTTACTAACTCTATTCATTTCTATTTTAGGCAATACACAAAAAAATACTTTAAGTATCTTACTTCAATAACGGTATTAAAAGAAGACAGTGTGCGTTCATTTGCAGAAATAATATATTCATTGTATTTTTTTTTTGCAGAAACGAGACGACGACGTTCCCATATTCCTACTGCAATCAATTGAAGAGACAAGGTCATACTGTGATAACAAGGCCCTCCAAGCTAGAAGATCAGTATCTCCAATGCCTCAATAGATAAATATAATCATATGCCTCATTTATGTCTCATATACATTCATATAATTTAATTCCCTGGAATGTGGAGAAAAATACATGAAAAAACGAATATGGCGTTGTCAGCATGCCTTCCACATATGTTACCCTTTGAATCCCTCTAAATTACGAAACCAAAATATAGACGATATTCTCTTTGCGTAAAAGTTTTAACAATATTATGTATATATGTATATTAACATTATTAATATCATATTATCATATCCCTGCACATACTTTATCAGATATAGACCTCGTTTTTTAAAAAAATAGCATTATTATTTGTATCTACTTCTGCTATCAAAATTCAAAGATATAAAATATGCGTGTGGTCCACCGTTTGTACAACTTTTATTTTATATCTGGTTGGCAAATAATGGGTTGTTTTCAGATGAGTTACTTAACATAATTCCCACGGTCTCCTTTTACAATCACTCCATTTACCATTGATGTTAGATCGCTCGTCAATCTCATTCACTACAGTTCTTCAAGTCTAAAAAATACATTTTGACATTTATATAGTATATAATTTAAAACAAGTTAGTGCCTAATAGCTAATATCAATTGCTGCTTACTCAATTTGTGGCAGAAATGTTTGCTAATGGTTTTACACCTAAACATCATGAGATATCATCAAGAAGTCATCAGATACAAATAAATAGTTTCTTATATTTGATAGACATCTATCTATATGCCTATCTATGCTCCTTCAAGGGTAGCCAGAGAAAACCTATCGACTCAATGCTTACATACCTCACTCGCTTCATAAAACCAGGCTATTCGTAATAAAGAAAGAAAGAAAGAAAAACATTTATTCGTACACTAATAATATGCTCTGTTCACTTATTTTTCTGGCCCGAATAATTTTTTTATACCACGTCAAGTCGAATGGAAATGGCCTTTAAAAAGAATGTTCATGAATCAATTTACATTCTAAATCATTATAGCGCACATAAATCGTTTCTCCTTGTATCTAAGTCTGTTTAAATGAGCTTCAATTTTCTTTACAATTTTTATGCTAATGTTACAAATTGAAAATTATCGAAACATTCTAATTTAAGCATTCGAATAAAATTGACATTTTATTAAGACAACGCAACAAATGTTGCGGTTTTACTATTTGATGATACCAATTGAAATGATTTCGTTGTTTAAACTTTGCTAAATGTGACACGGGATATAATTATTATAAATAAGTATAATATATGACTTGTGTCAGATTACATAAAGCCATAATATCGTTTGGTTTTTTAATATGCTTATGCATATCTTATGAAAAAGCCCATCATAACGGTTCCGAATTAATTAATATTAAGCAATTGATGAGTATAAGTATTATATGCAAATAGATATGTTTATTTCCAAATTATTCACTTAATTTAAATGAGTTTTTCACTATCAATAAAAGATTATTATAATTATGTTCACATAGGGTTATAACCTAGTTATAATTATTAGTGTAGAAAGATTTACGAAAAGAAGGGACCTTATAATTTTGTGTTATTTCTTACGTCTTCTTTTATATTATTTATGACAATAATTAATTTAAAAAGTCGAACTCAAAAAAGTAAGCGCGAAGGATATATTACATCAACTATGATGACACTGTTGCCGAGCTGCATTGATCAGTGTTGCTAAATAATTATAGTCGTTCTGTGGACACTACAACACCATTTACGCCAGTGACGTATGCACTACTGAGTAATGGTTTTTTCTTCTAAATAATGGTAATAAAATAAAGCAGATTGGTGATGTAGTTCCATAGTTATAAACGATCTGGCAGTACACATTTCGTTACATTTGGTTTTTGCAAGCAACCGCCTACTAGCTGAAATTAAAGAAGTTTTACGTCAAAATAACACAAATATTTAATGTTATGCAAAAATTACTGATCCAATTATTAACTAAGTTCCATTTTTTCGTGGTATATTATAATACACTATTCATTTTCAAACTTATATTTCAATTTTATGTCAAAAGTAGCCTTTATGTTAAACTTGTACCACGTAAGTTTTATTGTAAATTAAACTTGTAAACAAAAAGTTAAAAACATTACTTCATGAAATGACCAACCTTTCTAGTCTATATCTAGTCCGTGGTTAGCTCCTCGCTGTACCGCTAGTGCCAGTCAAGTTTTATCGTAATATGCAATTATTAAAAATTCTGATACACTATCATTTTAAAAACATTTTTATTCATTAAAAACTGTTCTGTTTTTGAGCAGTAAAAATACAGAGTTTGTAATCGTGTAGCATAAGTTTCATTAAGTAAGAGCGCGCCCATTAACAACTTTTTTCTCCGTCATACTTTATATTCGTAAGTAGGGAACAAACTTGCCGCATCCGTAACGTGCGCACATTCTTACAATCCCTTTGATATGATGTGTTAGGCAAAACACTTATAGGAATAAAAGTTGTTTGTGGGTGTGCCCACTTATAATGTAGTGAATAAGTTTGTTATGACTTAAATAGCTCTCAGTTACTCCCCGCTATGACACGTCATTGCCACTACACCACTCCACTACTTGGCATAACTAGCACTAATTCCGTCAAAACTCTCTACTGTGGCACAAGGACTACTTGAGCCTTGATCTCTACAGTGAGACGCGAGTCTAAAGAGAATTAAGTTTTAGATGATTATTAAAAATTAATTCCGTGTGCAATTAAAGCGCATACCACGATCAACGATTAGTTATTTATTAATATTATTTTTAAATATAATTTAATATATAGTCTTTAAAATGTCTATGGAATGAAATATACCGTAATTGTTTTTAAGCTAAGCAAAATATTGTAATTTATTGGCGCCGTTTTATCTTATATCGTAAATAGGTGTACAATTAATTTGTAAGTAAATAACTACCATTAAACTAAATATAAAAGAATGTGTACTTACTTACCAAATAGTTAAGCTTATTTATCGGTGTTAATTTCAGATTACAGAACTACACGTTAATTTATATCTAAACCAAAACGCATTGTTCATAAATTTTAATATATGTTAACCATTTTCAAACAACATCCGTTTGTGATTTAATTTAAGTTTCTTCATTTTATCAAGAAATTTGTGACAACATTAATACGAGTATTAGCTTTTATGTACTCTCATATCTTCGTCGGAAATTATTACTAAAGTGGATAAAATTGGTTTTAATTGGACTAACTTTGACAAAGTCACGTGACCTTTCATCTAACTTTTATCATAAGATTAGTCGACGTCTTCATGTCGGTATTCTAAAATAAACTGTATAAATGTGTAAACGATAACAACTTTGTATGTAGCGAATATAAATAAACGTGCAAGCTTTCGTTTACTCTAATATTTCGAACTGCATGATCGATACGGTTTCATACTCCTCAATGTATATAAAAATAAGATACAAGCTAGTAGCAGATATTGGCTTGTTCAGATGATTTGTATTCGAGTACTCGAAGACGTTATGGGAGAAACAAGAACAATCTGTAAAAAAAAATCTGTTTCTACTTCTTTTTGGTCATTATTTCTTTTTCGGCGGTACTTATGTGCATTAAACGAGAAAGCTTAAATATGAATAGGCTAATTTGTTTTTTCTTGCTAATATTTCTTGCTTTTCCTTCATGTCTTCCGTCTTCAACAATTGGTAAATGAATGATTACGGAAAAATGTTTAATGTAAATAATGACGCTCTTACCATAATATGACAGTAAAAACAAAAATATAATATGTGATCGATCATTTATGAAATATTAAAAAGATGTTTAATGATAATTGATCTAGTTTTATTTTATTTTGTGTGTTACATTTATTATGTTACGTATGAAACTGCTACATTCGTAAAGAATTAGTAAGGAAAACAAGGGAATGGGACGTGCGTAGGACAGCCAAAGTTAATAAGATAAAGATTATACATATGATTACACTTAAATAACCCCATTTTTATCCGTGCGGTGACGGAGAAAGAATACTAAAAATCACCGTCGTCTCTCTGCCAATGGGTGTCGTAGGAGGCGACTAAGGGATTTCCTGAGGTTCCAGCATCTCACCCTGTGGTAGGGTAAATACCCGCCTGGTTGGCTACCACCGTACACACGGCGAAACACCCGTGAAATGGCGTACTATGAGTACGTCTCATTTCGGGATCAGCTGGTGTATAGCCAGTGCTCGGGGGATTGTTGACGAGATAATGCGGAAACAGTGGTGGATTCTGTCTTTCCATTGTCAGAAGGACTGAGTTGACTCTTCCTTCAAACGAAGCGTGAAGATCTTGCGGGTCAGCATGGCATGGTCAACTGACAGGACACTGTCAGTATAGTCTTTTGTCAGTTGTGGTTGCGATTTGGGCTCCTCTTTCACTTACCATCAGGCAAAGCGGAGCCACTATACAGAACTTATACAAAAAAAACCCCATAATAGTCGATGTTGTTTGCCGATACGATAATTGATATACAAAACTGCGCCATCGGTTCAGCATTGATACTGAGAATACGAATTACATTCAAGTAAAAAATAAATATTAAATTCTAAAGGGTTATATGAATTCTAGAAAAGGGGACTGGTAATGTAGATGGCATAATGTACCCAAAATGAGGCACTTGGATATTGCATAAACAGCTTACTTTTGAAATACAGAATACGTATAGGTTCTACGTTACTATTCTACTATTCGTTATACGTTAATTTCTTGATTTTAAATCCCGACAACACTGACAAAATTAACATAGGGCATACCCTTTGGTAAACGTATTGCAGTGCCTGTTTATGCAAAACCAATAACATATATTGGGACTTTGTGTATATATGATCGAATATCCCAATGACATGGTACGGTTACGGTAGTACTCGTATATGATTGAATTAGTTTACTGAGAAACTCGATGGCGCTGTTGTGTGTGTCAATTATTGTGTCGTCAAACAACATCAATCGTTGCCTTTTTGGAGTTATTGGTACACTATCATCTTCATCAGCTTTGGTTAACCGACGCCTACCTGGGCGTGGTGCAACTTGTGAATTCGAAGAAGGCCTCTTACAAAAAAGTACCCAGCTACATTTAATAAGATACATCCCGTCTGGGCAGTATCGGTAAATAAGGTAATGTATGTATTCACGCCAGATCCCTTGCGGGGTAGTCAGAGAGAACCGAGCGCCATAAGACGCGCCCATTACATACTTTATTCGCTTCTTAATTATTCATAGCTCTTTGCATGCACGCTTGCCGGTTCCTAATGACCGGTATTTATTATCGAGAGAAAATTAAAAAGAAAATATCTTATCAAAGATTTATTTAGGGTAAAATTATAAAGTTAAGGGGGGTCGTGAGTTAGGTTGTGGTTTCCGCTACGGTTGTCAAGTAGACACTTAGCTTTTCCTTAGAGCTGACGGATGCACGCCGTAGATGGGTGTAGGTGAGGCTTAGCGGAAGACCAAGTGCGACGGGCATAGTGCGGCGGAGCAAGCAGCTCCGGCGGCATCAGATGTGGACAGGTCCGGCAGCACTAGGCAGACGTGGAGTTCCCGTACGGATGAACCATGGAGCGCACATGTCCAGTGTGTTTATTAATTTATTATTATTATTATACTTTAGAAATAAGGTAACAAACAATTAAATACTCAATACTCCTTGGTGAAGCCAAGTCGCTTACGTGGTAAAATATCTTTAAACAAATCATTCTGCTTAAATCTTAATAAGGAAAACCAACACGACTTCGCTAGTCGAAATCGGTTACGTGGTAAAAATCAAGATTGTTCCTATTAGTATTTGTAATAAACATCGGTTTGAAGAACCATTATCCTACTAACAATGATTTTGTAGGTAGGTACTCGATGTATGTTGAGTACCTACCGTAGAAGGTTAAATACAAAAACGTAGCAACAAAGCTGTAAAGAAAATAGAATTAGTTTTATACAGGTAAACTCAGAAATATTATTAGAGACCGGAACTGAGATTGAGAACGATTTACGGAACGAATTGTAGGACTGTTCAGAACTGGAATTTAAAACGTAATCAACCGGAATTCTAGACAGTACTGAGATGTAAAAATCTAAATTAAACTTATGACTGAATAATAGAATTTTATATATTTTTAGGTAATTTGATTTATTTTAATTTCCAAAGGTGATAGATTTTACTCGTCGCATCGACACCTAGCGGTAGGTAGTACGCAATTAACGACACAAGTTGTGCGTATACCTTGTACCTTGAAGCGGTTAAATGAGTTTAGATTCGTTTTAAGTACACATTAGAACACCTTCATTTTAAGAAATGGGATTGTATATAGCTTGTAACGGGTAAACCGTTTCATAAGGGCTCTCGACATCAGCTGCTGATAAAACATGACCAATTTGGTTATGTCAGATTAGTCTTGGTCTTCCTTGGCTCCAACATCCTTCCACTTTCGCATTGTATTCCTGTTTCATCATGAAAGAATGACTTCTGGATTTTTACCAATTGTCCAAACCAACGGACATGCCTTTTCTAACCTTAACACCTACACTCTCTTTCAGACAAACTCTCTTTTTTACGTCATCATTACGAACGCAGTCAGCAAGCGTTATGCCACAAATTATGCACAATGCTTGCATCTCAACCGCATTTATTCTACTTTCATGCTTTCTCTGTCATACCCAGCTTTCACTTCCATTAGTTAGCGTTAAGATAAGCACCGTATTGTGTACAGCGAGCTGTGCCTTCTGGCTTCGGTGTCGGCTGCCTAGAAGTTTACCCGATGCGCCATTCACGCAGTTCCCTGCATTCACTTGCCTCTCCACATCAGCGGTGTACCTTTCATCCCTGCTAAAAGCGCTTCCAAGACATACAATTTCATCCACTTGCTCCAACACTATATAATCTACTGTAATCCTAGGTATCATTCGGGTTGTCTCTTTTTCCAATATCCTCTTGGTTTTCTTTGCATTCAATTATAAGGCTTTCTTCAAATAATCTTTCATTGTTGTAACTAGTTTTAAATGTTCGGATGGTGATTTTGCTATTAATACCGCATCGTCTGCATAAAGCAGGCAGTTGACCACTGAGTAACCCTTTCGATTTCCATCATTTATATTTCTTATTCTCTGAAGACATCTGACCAGATACAGGATGAATAGCCGAGCTGAGACCACGCATCCCTGTCGGACACCAATGTTGGTATTAAATCAGGGCGATAAGCTGCCGTCCACCCGCACACATGCTGTACAATCCTTATAAGTGGATCGCAGAGCACGGAGCAGGTCACCGGCAACCCCATATCTGGGCAAAATATTCCAGAGATTCTTTCACACGACATTATCAAATGCTTTCTCAAGATCTACAAAACCGCAGAAAACCTTCTGGTCCATAGCTAGATGCTCCTCCGCGATGTAGTGGAGCGAAGAAACTTGATCCATACATCCTTTGCCATTTGGAAATCCACCCCGAACTTCCCAAAGCATTCCATCGGAGTTTACGGCCTCATTCTCCTTTTAATATTTTTTCCATACACTGCTCAAATATCAGAAGGCGTCACTAACGTAGGTGCCATCTAGTTTGCTTATCTCAGCTATAACCTATCAATTCCCGCCAAACAATTCTATATCATCTCTCCTCTGCATTTGAATCGTCTTGACGATTGACATATCGAAATATTGCTGGTTAATCACGATACATGCCCTCGCCGTTTATATTAACTTTAATAAAAATTGTCAACTACTTTAGCTTAACGATTTGAACGTGACTAATGAAATGGCCGGGTCTTTACAATAAACATGGATATAACATTAAGTTAAGTGGACTAGAAAGTTAACTTAAAATGCTTCCATAATTTACACATGTTAATAATGATCTATAAAGTTAATGGCAGTCTTTCACCTGTAGTGCGTTAAACAAAATGTATTTAAAGGAGAATACGCTATCAAATCGATTCCTTGGTTTTATAATTTTTATCCTGGTATTCTGCGGTTTCGATCGGGGACTCTACTTCAATAAGAAGCCCAAATTATTCAGAATTGCTTATTTAATTTACTGTTGTTTATGTGCGTTAAGTTTACTAAGTGTCTTCGTTCTTTTAGTATTAGAAGAAGATAATATTTATAAAAAAATCACAATGGCGTTAAAAACTCTCAGTTACATCGTAGTGTGGTCTACTTGCACTTTAAAACATTTAGAATTGAATGTTGTATATTGGTCTCTCTTCAAATCACCCAACAATGTTTATATTAGTGAAAACAAAAATAAAATCATTTGGGCATGTCTTATTTTTTCAAATATTTACTATATTTATTTCGTGTACATCAAAGAAATTCATTCTAATTTGAAAGCTGAATTTATTTTTTTTGCGATATGTATATTAACTGTAAACCTAGACATAATATGGACTTTCTCCATATTCCATTTCGTACGAAGTCGGTTGGAAGTATTATACAAACAAGTAAAATATATCAACGAATCAATAATTGGTAGAAATAATCAAAATAAACCAATCGTGAAATTTATATCCGCGCCTCGTAGGAAACCTGTTCATGTTTTAATCGGCATAATAAAGCATTACAAGGATTTGGTGAAAGTACAAAAAACAATGGTTCGTGTTTTAAATGCCAGTGTAAGTATAGCATTTTATAAATACGATAGAGGTAGTAATTTAGAGAAACATTAAATAAAATAATAAATAAATAAATATTGTCGGACAAATTACACAGCGCCATATGTAACTTGATTATTTTTAGATCCCAAGCAGGTGATCCAGTCCTAAAAATAATCAAGTCACAAACCCAGAGATCTACTAAAAAACGTTCGGATACTGTGAGCGATTTTTGTGTGAATCGGAACATATATAATTAATCCATCCATGTCGGTAGATGTAATAATTGAATAACCAATGAAAGACAAATATCACCTTAGTCTTCCTGCGACCACGGACGCTGCAAAGCGTTCGTAACGTCAGGTTCAACAAAATAAATAAAATATGCGATATTTCCGTTAAAAATTGTTTAATTCAATGTATAACAATCGCGAAAACCTAAGACAATAAATCTGTATATTTTAAATTTAGGATTGATATGGGTAATATTATTTTAATTTTTATTGACTAATTTTTTTCTTTAAGTAATGTTATAAGCTCTAAAAAACTTTTTGTTAAGCTTAGGCATCATTATTACAACACTAATAAGACGAAGAAGATATTAGACTAGTTAAACAACACTTCCACAATGTCTCTACATATTGTTTACAATCTGGGAAGGATAGTGTCATCTGAGATATAGTTTTGCAAAATACTAGTTCAGATGCCACAAATTTAATTGTTAGCTTATTTCAATGTTGTTTCAATAAACTTTCGATTATGAAACCACTTGCACATGTTGCTATGAAATAAATATATTATTATTAAAATATATATATATATATATATTTTAATAATAATAATCTTCTTAACTACGTATATTATTATTAAAATATATATATATATATATATATTAATAATAATATACGTAGTTAAGAAGAAAAAATACGATTAAGAGTTAATTAACCTCCTAAAAATGTGAATGCTTCTTTATACAGACATGTTATATATTATACGACAACGGAATTATTTTTAGCATGAGTCTGAGTCAAACCTAATCAGATTTTCTATGTTTTTCATAGAAATCAAATGAAAACAAGCCAACGACCCGTCTAATTGTAATTTGTTATCTATGCCTCAAATTCAATGTGCAACATCAAGGGCATTACTCGCTCCCTGAAGATAAGAAACCTTAATCACTATATGCCCTTTTTGAAGGACCCCATGACGTACTTTTCCCGGAAATAAATAATTCCCTGTCCATAATATCCTAAAACATAACATGACAATGGCAGCTGTTTTATGAACGAAAATCTCTCTTGGATCTACGATACAATACGGGATCGATATGTCGGGTTAAAATCAAAAACATCATATAACAAGCATTTCCGTTTGAAAAATGTATGAGTTGCAAAGATGCACCAATTAGCTTTTCGGGTTCTCTAATTTCAAGCCATTTTCCGTCGTAAAACAGAAGAAAACTTATTATTATTTAATCCATCAAAATCTTACAATATTTATAATTCCACAGACATATACATGTTTTACGTCTAAGTGAAGTCAGTATAATAATGTATACAATGATTATCTTTGCAGATTATGCTTTGAGTAACACAACACAACCACTTGTGCCTATACACAAGTTGTGGACAATTTATTGGGTACAAATTGTACCTATTCCATTGAATTTTTAGAAACTTGAAATCTGTTCTATTATTAAAAACTTTCCAATGACTATGTGTCCATTTCTGTTGGGTTACCAAAAAATGTTTCTATTGCAGTATATGTGCACCATAATATCGACAGCCTCCGTCGCAATCATCGAAATTTTCGTTCACGTATACGAAATCAAGAAAATTGTAAGTATAACATACGTATATCGTAAATATCGTAACTAGGGTGTGTTTGCTCAGGGGATATTTTTTTAAATAGTTTAATGAATCTAGGAATAATTCATACAGAAGCCCAATCAACTATTTTTAAAATTAGAAGTATAACTGTACTATACTAAAGACAACATAATCATTTTCAAACAGTTGGTACATCTGTCGTCTATCAGTTCCTTAGATTAGACAGCATGCAAACATTAATAGTAGGGTAATGGATGAGATTTTACATAGTTATACATCTTATACCGGGTCCATTACCATTTAGCTTATCTTGGATATAGATAGGGTTCGAGAGCAGTATCTATTTGAAATGTTATAGATCATTAATAAGTTTAGTTACAAATACCAAATACGTACACTATCTATAATATACTATAAATCGTTATTTCATTACTTCGATCCCTCAGTTGTAGAAAAACGTAGTATACCAGACATTCTATAACTGAATTAGTTACCTATGAAGAAGATTACCAGCTAACTAAACCAGATTAACTAGTGAGTTGTTTGGTATACTTAGATCTATCTTAGTAGCTACTACAATAAATAAATAAATATTGTCAGGACAATTTACACAGCGCCATCCAGCCCCAATGTAAGCGAAGCTTGTGTTATGGGTACTAGACAACTGATAAACATACGTAAATACATTTTTTTTTTGTAAATACATAGAAAATACCCAGACCAAGACAAACAGACATGTTCATGCACACAAATGTTTGTACTGTGTGGGAATCGAACCCACGAGCATTGGTGTCAAAGTAGCGTAACAGCGTGTTCCACCACTGCGCCACTGAGCTCGTCGGACTACGAGTATATGTGCATAAATTTTTATTGTAAAAATGATAAATGGGGCCAATTACCGAACTTTTCACTATAGAAAACCATAAGCGTGACCAACAAATGAATATACCTGCCCAGAATTGAATAAAGTTTCTCGCAATTTCTCATAGTGGCTACCACGACGCCCACTCTCTTCATAGCTAATGATCAGATTTGTTATCAGGTGTGGCTCACCACCATCTTTAGACCAAAACTCAATCTCAGATGTACTTAGCGAAATCCGCCCACTAACAAACAAGGCGCTGAGAAGAATAGTACATAGCTAAAAAGGAGGCACAAAAGTTAATAAAGTAATAAGCGCAGTATTCTACTGAAGCATGTGCATTGTCTTTCAAATATTTGGCAGCCACCTGCACCCCGCTCGTATCCGATCGTATACAAAGTAGCATAGATCAAATTGCCTGTATATTTGATTTTCAAATAAACATATAATGGGTTAATTATTAAAATAGTTTGTCTTGTTCTACTAGCGTCACCCCGTTTCCCGTCCATTAGGATCGGCGAGCTGCTAAGTCGTAGTATTTCGTTAAAATACTTATTTTTACATAGAGCGACTGCCGTCAGACCTTCACAACATAGAAGAACAACCAGATATTTCTTTGGTCACGTGTCTTTCGAAATATAACTGCCGCCGATCATCATTGTATAGTCACTTTTAATCATTAAAATTATCTGTAATTAATTATATTTATATATAATTTAATTATAGATAATTTTAATGATTACATATATATAAATATAATTAATTACAGATAATGAATGTTAAGAGAGGTAGTGTGCGGGACTGGGACTGTATGTATTATTTAAAGAAAAATAAGAAGCAAGCTGACAATGAATATTTTACTGAAACCGAACTCTCAATCTGACAATACTTTAAAAACATTATAAAAAGACATATCAAAGACAATTACAAAAATAGTTCCTAACAGGTAGGGTGCATCAAAGTAGCCCGTCTGGGGAAGTTCCTATGCCTCACAGAAAACCGCAGCCAAATAATAACTGCTTAGAAGGTTGTTGTGTTCCTGCGTGTGAGTGAGGTAAGCTCCAGTTGCTGTGTAAGCAGCAGAGGAGGCATCGCGCTGGTGATACTGTATATATTACAAGCGTTAATAGGCTACGGTAACTGCTTTACATCAGGTGGGTCGTATACTTGTGTGCCCCCCGACGTTGTATATATAAATCCGAAAATACAAATTCAGTGGTGCATTGCCACATCAGAACCAGGGACTGTTGCGTAAATAGATCGGTTCGTTGCTATCACTATTCTAATTATTAAAATAGTTTGTATAGTTTGTATTTAACCTTATTGAAGAAGTTCTTAATACACTCCTATCTGAATGACGGGAAAGGTGGGCAACTTTTTCTAAAGCACCGCAATTGTCAAAAAATGAGAGATAGACTGAAAAAGTGATTGTAAGTGGATCACTTCATTGAACAATTTTTATCCAGACGATTGGATTCAACATCAATCGACACTAACACTAGTTAAAGTACTATCAATTTACGACACGTACGCCATGAATTAAGAACATTATTACTGATATGTAGTAGAAACAGCGTCGTGAACGATACAAGGTCCTGCCAGGATGCTATGCGGTTTGGCATACAATTAGAAAGTAGTTGCAACTAGGCATCCAGGGAATTTTGAAATCTATGCCACAATGTATTTTGGTTATAAATTCACAATTCTAGGTTCCCCACAGATTTAAGATCCGCATGCGCGTCTTTGGAGCTTCACTTGACTAAACTTCTGTTTAGGGCATTAATCTGACTGCATCATGTGCTGTCTCTCAGGATGCCAAAATGTGAAATCAAGTCTTCATAATTTTATTAATTTCTTTTGACTATATTGATTACGAGTTCCAAGGCAGCCATTGTTACACTGTACGGCACTCGACTGAAGTTCACTATTCACTGTGCTGTAGCTGCATAGCAACAACCGTCACAATGATTACGAGTTCCAAGGCAGCCATTGTTACACTGTACGGCACTCGACTGAAGTTCATTATTCACTGTGCTGTTGCTGCATAGCAACAACTGTCACAATGACATGTTGCGGTGAGGAGATACAATAGTGGTGGAAAATTGTGTATGGTAGGATTATCACGATGGATCTTACTTTAGTTTCGTCTTTTGTGTTAATTGACCTTATAATATACCGTATGCATGAATTATTGTCTATTAATACTTTTATTGTGTTTTGTTCAAGGGTAATTTTAAAGTTACAATAAAATTCATTATGCCGTTTATCGATATAACTGTAAGAGGATGGTTAATTTTATTCTTCATATGTTTTGAAGGAGAAATGATTGATAAACTCGATAGAAAGTTTATCGTACTACTCACTAAGATGCTTTTGAAATGTAAAGGTAAGTTGTAGGTAATGTATATTATTTCATTATTTTCTCTTGTTAAATAAATTGAAATTTTGAATTTTGCATATTTTTTCTTGTTAAATAAATTGAAATTTTGAATTTTGCATACAACTCGTTTAATGTTAAACTATTAGCTATATCGTACACTATGATCGCTTGCAATACAAGTAGTATTGCATGCTTATACACAAGCTATTACTGCGCAGCCACAGGGGTTTCGGTTGTAACATCACTCGTGCACAGAAGTCCAATGATTGTTGGATTCCTATGCACACTGTGTGCCATAGCCAATGAAGAATTCTCCATTGAGTTGTTATTAAGCAGCAGTTTTCTATAAAGCTTTCTGCAATCAAACACATATTATTGTGTTGTTACTTCTTTTGCGAGAGGCTGGTTCTCTTAATAACAGAATACATTACGAGCAGGTGCGGTTGAATCTAAAAATGAAAAAGCAAAATAAAGCCTTTATGACATAATACACTTGGCCGAAATTCAAGACCTAAGCTGAGACTGTATATATAAATATATATTATTATAATAATTCGATCGGCATTATCCGGCTTCTTCGCCCACACAAAAAGAAAGCTTAGTTTCATAGTTATATCACCATTTACGTCTTATTTTGTCATCCCTAAGCTTATTTATCGTAATCTATGTTTATAATAAAAATGTACCGCTACTGTATCTCGATATAAAAAAAAAAAAAAATATCTCGTTAGCTTTTAACTCAGATAGACCTAAAAGACCATAACCACGATTTTTAAAAACCCTAATTAGCATTGTGCTTCACTTGCATGCTCAGGCACCCGATGCTTGGTAGGTGGGCCTTATGTTTATTGTTCTCTACTCTTGCTTGTAAACGAAAACAAAAAGTACTAAACCGGATTAATGAGATCTGGGTCAATAGGTAGAAAAGTATGACAGTTTAGTCTATCTTTTGGAGTTATAGAGTGATCTATTAAGCTTATTTTTATTCGGTTAGGAAAGGTTTTCAATAGGTATAACAAAAATGTCTTAGATGATATTTTAAAATGTTAATAGTCTAAATAACCGGCAGGAGTTAAGGCCAACTACAAAATGAAAAGTATGTAGCAGAAAATATCTATTTAAGGAATAAAAAACGGATCTTATTATAGTAATGTCTCAAGTGACCCAGCGCTTTTAATTGAACTAAAATAATTATCACCTTCTTGGAAAAATAATTTTTCCTTTGTATATGCACGGCTATTGTGTATCGCTTGTGTGAACGTAATGGCAACCAAGCATACAAATTTCCTCATGGTAGGTAGTTACCATAGTCTATTGACACTTGCGATGCCAGCGCCATTCCGACCTTTTTAAGCGTTTTTTGATGCTTGGCATGGAGTTAATACAATTAATAGAATAGACTGGAAGGTTGCGTACGTGAGGATAAATTCCCTAATATATTATTTTACATTTCTAGATATACCCAATGGTAAAGGCATGTTCTATAGTGTTCTATATATGTAAATGTGTAAGAGAATAGTAGTGTTATTCTTGTTTTCAGGATGCTAAGAAGGTATATTTGCATTCATCTCATGTAGATGTTCTACATTACTATCAGCTTCTGAATAGCAATACTATATATAATCCAATATGTTTGGCGCGCTGCACTCTCGCAGTTGTAGCGTCTGATCACAGCAGCATGCGTCGGATGCGGCCAATGTTTGCCGCGCCCGCTGCCCGTATTGTCGCAAAACAAGCACCTACCACTCGTGCCCTGGCACTGCTCAAAATTCCGATTACTGACAACCTAAGTCATTAAGCATTGATTAAATATGAAGAAATTTTTATAAAAAACGTTAAATTGAGATAGTTTGTCTATACTTTACACATTTGCGATCACATTGCTCATGCTAATAATTTCATCGAATGTTCGTATTGAGTACCTTTGAAAAATGTTACTCTGACTGATACGTTTTGGTTTTAGTAACTACATGTGTACGGTGTATGTATAATAAATAAATAAACTGTTTAGTTTTCTATCGGTTGGAACTTTGAAATTGTAGGCCCGTTGAGCAGTCTATTATTTGTACCGCGTGACGTTTGATGCGATACTGCGTGTTTGGAATGGCATTAAATTCGACATTTTCATCATACGATTTCGCGGGATACACTTTTTTATATACAACGCCTGAAGGAATACAAGCATACGGCCCACCTAATGTGAAGCGGTTACTGTAGCCTATGAATACTTGCCATACACTAAGTATTGCTGGTGCGATGCCACCTCTATCACCATCGCAGAAACACAGGAGCCCATTGGCGCAATTCGCAGGAACACACCAATCCACCAGGAGGTGTTATCCGGCTGCGGTTTCCTGTGAGGTGGAGGTACCTCCCTAGATGGACTGCTTTGATGCGCTCTACCTCCTTTAAAATCATTCATAACTAACAGACATGTTGGTGCACACAAATGTTTGTGCTGTATGAGAATTGAATCTACGAGCGTTTGTGTCAAAATAGCGTTACTGACCACTACGCCGCCGAGCTCGTCAAAAAATTGATTCCAGATAGCATCCTAGAAGGTTTTTAGAATGCTTTTGTTCACAGGATATATGTGTGTCGTCTGCGTGGGTAACTCTGTCTCACTTATTTCTACCGCTAAGCAGCTATATTTGTATAGCTGTGTTCCGGCTTGAAGGGTGAATTATGGTGGAGAAATTACTGAGTACTGTGACGAAACATCCTTAGGTCACAAGATTGGCAGCGCGAGAGTAACATCATGCCGCATGCTTGTTTGCCAATCTAGTTTCGCAAAAAAAGTCTCTCGAGGACAGATCTAGTTAAATCCACATGAGTATATATCTTATCAATAATAAGATGTCGCATACAATCTTCATCCTGGTCCTGAGTTGTATTCTGTGCTAATGCGCGTTTTCGTGTTTTCCTACTCCACTAGGCAAGTCCCGTCGTCGTGGAAGACCGCGAATGTGCACCCGGTGCAAAAAGTTCGATAGATGAGATCCATCGAGTTACATGCCTATTGCCATAACCTCCCTTCTCTCCTAGGTGGTGGAGCGTGGGATAAACACACGACTCCACTAATACGACGATAATATATTTTTAATTCTCTGGGGTTAATAAAGAGCTGATTTACCTGAACCAATTTAGAACTTTAAGGGAACATGTACTATTTTTATATAGGGATGTATTATCTGCGTTCGTCTCGTATCTCGTCCTTGGTGACATACTGGTGCAATTATGAACATCAACTGGCACTGTGTTACTCGTTGATATCCGTTAAGGTAGGTAAATCCCTCCAATAACTATCTATACTGGAGTAGCCCTCTCTATTCCAGTATAGATATTTTCAGTTTACCTTAACATATTCGCCCTATTGTTGATTACCGTAAGCATCACTGTAAGAATTGGCAGGCGTAACACTCGTTTAAGATCATTTCGAGGGATTGACTGGCTGGCGAATTACTATGTCTTGTCAGTCACATTCATTCGGTGATAGTATCTTTACTTAGCGGTATCCCGTTTCCTACTCCATTAGGATTGGCAGGGTCCACTGCGTAAACCTAAGGACTTTGCGAAGGTACCGATTTAATATGGAGCTGCTGCCATTAGACCTCCACAACTCAAATTGAAAACCAGACCATTCTTAGATTAGTTCACAAGTCTTTCGAAATATATAATTTTTTGGACGCGTGTGATTCCTCAGGATAATTTCCATCAACTTCGAGCAAGTGATAATGTCTTAGTTACAAAATGGCTCCAGGCTCATATGGCGCTATGGTAGCATAAGGCTTGACTTAGCTTTACATTGTCGATAGGTATTTATAGGGTTGTATGGTGGTCGTATTACTTTTATGTAAGGGTGTTATTACGCCAATCGATGCCATCGCGATCGGTCGACGTTGATCGATCGGTGTGGTAGCTTTGGCTGATCGACGGATACTGGGCGATCGACAAATGATCGACCGCCGATCGACTCTATCGATCGACGTAGATCGATCGGTGTGTTAGATTTGGCTGATCGACGGATACTGTCCGACTATATTCCGTCAGTATCTTCTAAAAAGTATTCAGAAGCGGACGTGTTGTTGTTGGCCAGTACAATGCTGTTAATCGTACTATTAAGGAGACGTAAATGTACAAGATTTTACTACAGTTTTTTGGTGTAGTAGAAACTGTCCATCGAAGTCGACTAATCCATTATACCATCCATTCACCAATCGATCGATTGGTGTGGTAACACCCTAATATTGCATAGGTTATTATAGCATTGTACATTTTTATAAAATTCTTGCGAATTGCATGTCCATGCAATGTGCTAATAATTCGAAATAATTATAGAGTGACGTCTCATTTCTATAGTACGCGAAATTCAATCAAGGCTTTCTTTATATGTCTTACCATGCATTGCTGCTCGAAATAATCAAAT
The DNA here is from genome assembly GCA_947507595.1 of Pyralis farinalis. NCBI lineage: Eukaryota > Metazoa > Arthropoda > Insecta > Lepidoptera > Pyralidae > Pyralis > Pyralis farinalis. Next base: position 23,867,734 of record OX382274.1, read on the forward strand.
ACACAGCGGGCCCGATAAATCTATTTATTACCTCATTGTTTAAAGCCGGTGTTTACTAAACGATCATCCTACATTATATCCACATTCAAGTTGCAATGGGGCTCTCACATAAATAAACTTGCTGGTAAACTTAGCGCCGCCGCAATGTGCAATTAGGAGAATCAGACTACGTGGCTACAGTACGCTTAGTCTATTTCAGTTAATTTCAGCCCATTATGTCGTATGGGATACTGTTGTGGGGAATGGCAGCTGACATTGAATTATTTTTTATCTTACAAACGAGTCATTCGCTCTATTTATAATATGGGCTCTAGGGAATTACCCAGGGAACTGCTCAACTAATAAAATAATTACTAAATTATTAGCTACAGACGTTGTAACACAGATAAGAGTCGAAAGAGATTTCGCGCGTTGACAATGGAACATCTTAGGAGCTGACATGAAAATATTAGGAAAATTAGAAAATCTTATTTTTTTTTATACAACATCGGGAGGCATTCAAGCATACAGCCCTACCTATGTAAAACAGTTACCGTAGCCTATTAACACTTGTAATACATTAAGTTGTTTAAAAGAAGTTGTTATTTGGCTGCGATTTTCTGTGAGGTGGAGGTGCTTCCCCAGACGGGCTGCTACGATGTGCTCTACCTCTCTTTTTTAAATATTAACATATCTTTTATTTTTATTAGAATGTTATCCATTTCGTATAGTTGTTATTCCTCTTTTTTTTTGTATCGGTATTTAAAGTCAGAAATGTCGAAATTAGAAATCTTTGAAACCTTCAGCGAAGCGAAAAAATCGAAAAAATCTTGTCGATACAGGTACTTCAAAATGGTCAATAAGATATTTATGTTAGGTTATATTTTATAATTTATACTGGTTATGTTATATTTTATAATTTATGCTGGTTATGTTAAGTCTTATAATTTATGCTAGATCATCGGCGCAACAATAATGATGTCATGTGGTTGATATAGCTCGTTTATTTATTTTTGTGTTCTTCTTGGTTATCATCAACTCTATAATGAGCACTTTAACAAGGAATATGAATGATGTAAGGTAACTGTTACCTCTCTCATTACTTACTAACGGAGCAACACACACTAGGTACCAGATGATATAACTCTCTTGTAGGAGCACCACATACCTTACGGGAAATTTTCATTGCCGTCTACTTAACGATGAAAGTTTTTTCTTAATCGGGCAGGTACTTACTCCTTATTAAAACATGCTCGTAGGTGAACGCTACCTCTATTTCATGAGTACCTCATTATTTATTTAATTTGCAAAATGTGATCGACACGTTGGCCTTCGCTCTGTAAACGGTGACTAGCCATTGCTGAGTTGAGTGATGATAATTTAATTAATTCTATCTATTACAGGTTTATATTTTGAAAAGGACACCATAAACCACTTCATCAGATACATTTACAAACACGAGGACAAGCTGTCGATTTTTCGCATAGTGAAACTAAACCTATATTTAATTTGGATATATTCTGCTCAGATTATTCAAACAGCAGTTATAGCCATACAATTTTTTCAAGCGTATAAAATTTAAGACACATTTGTGTTGGTATTGATATATATATATATATATATATATATATATAAAGTGCTATCACATGCAATATGACCATAGACTACTGAGCTTTATGGGTGATAGTGCTGACTATCTGACATAGCCTGTATTGATACTTGTCTTATCTTAAAATTAAGTAATATTCTTATTTTAAAATTACTAGAAGTGTTGATTTTAGTATATAAGAGGAGGTAAAAAGAAGATTTTTGAAAATTTGTCTTTTTGAGTCAAATAAAACACCTGATGCAGATATTTTTATTTTCAATTGGAAATAAATAATAAATAGAATAAAAATTGTAAACTATACTTAAAATTTTGACTACTATGCTTGTTATACTAAATTTAAATACACACTCTGAGAGAAAATAGATTGGAAAAACAGAATGTCGAGGGGATATCAGTAAGTGGATGGGTGCTATCTGCAGGAGGGGGAGGTAGAGCTCTTTTTACTTTAGTAGAAATTGAATTTTGTTTTGAATGAAAATGGTTCTCAGATTTTAAGGTAAGTTTGCCTCAAGTGATATGAATACGGGAAGGGTTAACAAAAGTTACGGATATGAGAAGATAACAATTTATCCCTTCCTGCTTATTGATTAAAATAAATTGTTAATTTAAAAAAAATTGGAGCGTTGCACAAATTTTGTGGCGTGCAATAAATGTATGTATTAAAATAAGTTTTGGCACTTAAAATTTGTTGTAGATGCCTAAACTTACTTAATATTATGTGTAGGTATAGATAATTTATAAAAAAATATGAGTGCTATAAATGTTTCGTATCTAATTACGTTTTCATTGAGTTGAATAAAAAATAAATTATTGTTTTTATAAGTAGAGATAGAAAGTATAAAATCGAACTTACCTATTATAAGGTGGTTACCGTAGACTATGAACCTCACTCCCTCGCAAGAATACAAAAACCCTTCAGAGAGTTGTTATTTGGCCACGGTTTTCTGTGGGTACTTACCCAATGGAGTTGCTTTGATGCTTCCTACGTCTCTCAGTATTATTTATTACGTATAGTGTGTACTAGAGTAGTGTACTATTGGCTTTTTAGTGTATGACTATATATATATATATATATATATATATATATATATATATCTGATAAATAATAAAAACTATAACACTGTAATTTATAATATACTATACGAATAAGTAGAACGTTAATAGTTTATGCGTTAGATCCAAAATCTCACAATGTATGTAAAATTATACAAAAGTAACAAATAAGATTTGTGTGATTTGATATTCCAAAACAATAATTAAACTATTAATAAATAATTAAATTAGCAGATCACTAGTCACGATGATAGATTGTATGGAGATAATTGATTTTTTTTTTATTTTATTTGGTACACAATACAGATTATTATTAGTACATAAATAAATTGATGCGAATTATCTGAAGCATCTTGTAAAAAAATTTACAAGATGCTTTAGATAAATCGCATCAATCCCTTTTAAATCGCTTTTAAATCCCGTCTTGTGAAGTTTTACATTGGCGACATTTGAGCTCAATTTTTATATTTCAATGTGTAGTCGATCAATTTATTTACTGTTATTAAATTTATTCGTAATTTAGATACCATTTCCCTATATTCTTGTGTAATATTGTTTTATTATTTATTATTAATCGTGTTATCACTATTTTCTTTTTATTGCATAGTTTATGTATAGATGTAGTTATGTTGTTAATTATGTATTCTCCTCAATTATTGAGGTAGGTACAGTTTGTAATGTACATGTGCTTTTACGACACTGTAAAATTTTCTATCAATGACTAAGGTTGGCTGGTAGAGATCCCTTATGGGATAAGTCCGCCTATGTACCATTATCTCTTTTTGTGCTTATTGTTATTGTGTATTTCTTAATGTACATTAAAGATATTACAAACAAACAAAATTATAAAGCATATGAAATGATTAATTGCTGTAAACTTAATTGGCACTCAGATTGTACAATGAGCTGTAAAATATATATAATTGTAGATATTAAAAATAAAGAAAATAATGGAAATAAATTGGTATAACTTATTGAAAAATATCTAACGATGATATGCGACATAACAAATATATAGCATAATGTTTCAAAGAGAACGCAAGGATAATTGCTTGATAACGTAGAATTAAAACCACTTACCACTTATGAGAGAGGAGTGAGTGCAGATAATAGTGTGAATGAAACATTAGAGAAACTAGGCAACAAACATAAGAAACAATAGAAAGAAAGAATCCACAGCTTGATGTGCACAACGCACTGTTGGTCGTTACGAAAATCAATGGATAAGATAACTGAGTATAACACAAAGAGCGCAAAAGCAGAATAAAATTTAGTTGATATAGGAGCGTTGCGCAAAATTTGTAGCGTTGGACATATTGATGTAAAAAAGAGAATTGATCAAAGGAAGTTTCACTATTAAAGTAAGAAGACATGTGCCTGGTTGATACGGGCGTGTAAAAAGAATGCACGATGAAGTCAGACGAAATAGATTTGACTACTATAGTCAAATTATTAAAAGAAACAAACACGATTTTGTGTTTAAAATATAGTAATCGAAGTTTCATTTTCAAATGACGAAATTGGTGCGGGGTCAATATTCTCATTGTAGCCCAAATATAATGGTAGCTTTCAAACAGATGAATTGGTCTGTCGTGGTTTTCTTTGATTTAAAGGTTAAATTGAAGTGGATCTTAGCTATGTTTAATGAAAACTCTTACTTAAGTATCTTATTTTGTAATATGGTAAGGGGTTCAGTTTACGCAATACTGAAACGAAAGAAACTAAGTTTCTCAAAGTTGTCATTTAAATCTCAAATACATTAAAATTATGAATGTAAAGACAAGTTTCGTCGAGCTCGGTGGCTCAGTCGTGAATGACGCGACTTTGACACCAACGCTCCTGGGTTCGATTCCCACACAAGGCAAACATTTGTGTGCATGAACATGGCTGTTTGTCTTGGTCTGGATGTTTTAAGCGAAGTAGGGCGCATCAAAGCAGCCCGTCTGGAGAAGTTTGTCTTGGTCTGGATGTTTTAAGAGAGGTAGGGCGCATCAAAGCAGCCCGTCAGGGGAAGTACGAGTACCTTCACCTAACAGAAAACCGAAGCCAAATAACAACTCCCTAGAGGGTTGTTGTGTTCCTGCGTGTGAGTGAGGTCACCAGTAAGCTCCCAAGGAGTTGCTGTATTAGCAGCAGAGGAGGCATCGCGCGAGTGATACTTAATATATTGCAAGCGTTAATAGGCTACGGTACCCGCTTTACATCAGGTGGACCGTATGCTTGTATATTATATAATGTTACTATACATTTCCTACATTTACACATGTTTTAACTATAACATGTACTGTAATAATACACCGCATACCTATTTTTTTACACGCCTTGGGAAGCATACAAGCATATCGCCTATCTGGTGGAAAGTAAACATAACAACAATTCCTCAAGATTTCACTCGCAGGAATGACGGCGCTTTTTGACGAGCCCGGTGCTCGGGTTATTAACAATGACTACATTAATACCAAAGCTCGTAATTTGATTCGCACACCGGACCAAACATCTAAGTCATGTCACAAACATCTATGTGTGCATAAATATGTCTGTTTGTCCTAGTTGAGTGTTTTTAAGTGAGGTAGGGAGCATCGAAGCTGTCCTACGGGAGAAGTACCTTTACTCATACAAAATCGCAGCCAAATAGCTACTTACTAGAGGGTTGTTGTGTTTCTGCATGTAAGTGAGGTTGTGTAAAAAATCGGCCAAGTGCGAGTGGGACTCGCGCACGAAGGGTTCCGTACCATTATCTATAAAAAAGGCTATATCGAGAGCGTTATTTCCTTGGCCTCAAAAAACTCGGAATCCTGAACAGAGTGAGACAGTTCTTCACGCCAGAGCAGCGCTGCCTATTATACAAAGCGCAAGTTCGCCCATGCGCGAAGTACTGTTCTCACCTCTGGGACGGGTCTGCCAAATATCTACTTGACGCTCTCGATAGAATGCAGCGCCGCGCTATGCGCATCATAGACAGCGCTGAGGTCACTAACTCCCTTGAACCTCTTCAGCTGCGTAGGGGTATTGGTAGCTTAAGTGTTCTCTACCGTAATTGCCATGGGGAATGTTCTGAGGAGCTTTTCAACCTCGTCCCTACTTCTCCCTTCCTCCTCCGGAACACTCGTGCTGAACTGAGATCGTACCCACATAGATTTGGGCCGCTGATCTTCCGTACTAAGAGATTCAGGGACTCATTTCTCTGATGGACTGTCAAGATGTGGAATTCGCTTCCAGCGAATGTGTTCCCCACCTCCTATAATCCTGGGTCGTTCAGACGAGGTGTGAAGGGGCACCTTCGTGGGACGTTAAGGGGGAACAGCCAGCACAGCGGTAATCACTGATAGCTATTTTCTCATCTAGTTTTCATTGAAGCTGTCCATCAGGCGTACTGAAGACATTTTGGCAGGCCACATTAAAAAAACAAAAAAAAATACTTTTAAAAAGTATGATTCTAATATTCTGTTACAAAATAATTCTCAAATTAAATTTTACATCTGAGAAGCTTCTCGAAAATCGGTTTGTCTACAATTTTTAATCTCAAACCTAGACTAGTCCATCATTCAGTCTATTACTCAGATCGAGTCGATTTCGTTCGAATGAGTCGTTCAAAATGACGAAGCAATGGACATTTGTTTCTCGGATTTAGCAACGCTGGTCACTAACAGCTGTCTGCAATAATTATCTAACCATAATATAATATATGGAATATAATACGAGTATATGGAAGAACTAGTCTGGTAGAATTCTCAGTACAACTATCCATTAATTTTATAAGTACTACGAGTGCCATCTCAGTGCAGTGATTTTATTATAAAACCTCAATATCAACATATTGGGGGTCACCCGTACGGATATTCTACGTCTGTCCTGCGCTGTTGGAACCTGGCCTTCACCGGAGCTGCCTGCTCCGCTGCGTCACGCCCCGTCGCGCTAAGCCTTCCGCTGCATCTCAAATACTCTCTTCTACAGCGTGCATTCTGTAACTCGACGGTAAGCTAAGTGTCTACAAAACAACGGTAGCGGCGACCATGACCTAACCCAAAACCCCTTATCGCGGATTCTATTAATAAATCCCTGTCGGTATTTTCCTCTTATCATTTTTCTCACCCTAGCGAAATACCGGCCCTTCTTGCGCCAGGGGCTCTAACCCCTGCGACACATTCACACATACAATATTTTACTTTAACGTCGCGCACTCGGCACCACGTATTTGGTTAGGTCAGGGTATTAGCATAGTAGGGTGATAAATAGTTAACTTTACATGGTGGGGAGTTGGGGAGATTACACGTACTTTAAGTGTCATATTTCCCGTACAGTCAGTGATTTGCTCTGCGGATTAACATCTTTGTTTATCTCACAAGTCCAAATTTGGCGATCCTGATATTTATACGTACTAACATGACACTTGTCAGGCCTATGATTATATATATATATATCATTTTATTATTTATATATCATTTTCTCTACTCTCAACACGACCTGACGCGTGGAGTTTGGCTTTTATATTTTACATAGGAACATACTCGTAGCTTTTGACCGTCAATGATACAGTACAGGAATTTATAATATTAATGAAAGAATTTTCAGAATCGGATCAGTAGCAAACTATACTATATACTAATATTATGTACTATACTAATACTAATATTAGTACAGGTAAATTTTACATGAATCTATATATATAAAAATTAATGTTTGTCTGTATGTCCTCTATGGACTCAAAAACGGCTGGGCAGATTTTGATGAAATTTTCAGTGAATCTTCAGGTTAGCCCAGCAGGTGATCCTGTGAAATTCGTGCGAAGCCGGGGCGGATAGCTAGTATGATATAAATGTCGGCTCGGCTAGCTCTGAAACTAAGAGAGAGAGAAGACCAACATCTTGGTCTTCTCGACCTATTTTGACCTCTACGGAACTTGTTTGTATCCTTACGGAACGCGTTTGATTACATTCCTCAGCACAAAACGTTTTACGTAGTTCAATACAGCCTATCCAACCCTTTTATTCGGTTCTTAACAAAAGATATTCAATATAATATTTGTAGTAGTCCACTGCTAAACATACACTGGTTTTTCCTTTCACAATATTTGTAGCCTTTGTTTATGTACGGCAAACGTAATTTTGAATATTTTCTTTTCTTCAATAGTTTTGAATATTTTGTTTCCCTAATCCATTAGAATTGGTGAGATCCGCTACGTAAGCCTAAGAATTTGGCAAAGATAATTTTATATATTATAATATAAAAGATATTATAATTCTGACATGGAGCGACTGTCGTCAGACCCCACAGCTAGGAGCATAAACCAGACATGTGTAATTACTCGCAACTTTTTTCCTTCACCGTTAAACAAGTGATAATTACAAATATGTAAATAAATTCGAAAGCACCACTGGGACCAGCAATTCGGAATATAATATATTTAAAACATTCAATAAAAAAAGTTTAAAATTCAAGTTCAAAATATAAGATATTAAAAGTTTCAAAAAAATCTTTGACAAGCAGTACAACGTAATATAAAGACAAAATATACTTTAAATAAGATGCGTTTTAATTAATTAATGCACATTTTGTATACAATGTTATGCACTCGACCAGTATTCTGCAAACTTTTTCTGTAGTTCCCTCAAAGCTGCTTTAAAGACCCTGACTGCCAAGTTTCTGTTCCTCTAACGAACCACTGAGAATAAATCGTCGTAAACATTATTCGTAGGCGTAAATGTTTATATAACGACTAACATATACAGCGCCTGAGGATGTCTTGAGGAGAGCCGAAACACGTGTCACAGAGACGATCGGATCAGCCAGGGCAGCAGCGGTCGCGGGTGCATGCGGTTCATATTTCAAATGGTCGCATAGACGACCGCCGCAGCCGAAGCAGAGACGACCGGAGCAGCCATGATAGCGGCAGCATACTAACGGTAGTGAGTGGGTGCCAGCCGGCACTACTTTACTTCACATGAACGAATTGCTAGCGAAAGCACATGTACAAAGTACTTCAGATCAAATTCCCTGCAAACACCATAAATTATCTAGTCGGGTACCGACAAATTAATTTATTCTGTTTTACTTCATGCTGATTTCAATTTCTTCAATAATAATTGACAATCATGATATAGTCACTTCACAAATATTTCGTAAAATTACGCAATAACAAATAAATAGGAATAATGACATAAATTTTTATTTATACTTAAAAATACAAATGTATAAAATACTTCACTCGCTTCTGTGACATTCATAGCTCTTTTCATGCACGCTCGCCGGTTCCTGGGGCTTCTGACATCAACTTCTGATAAAACACGACCAATTTGGTCATGGTAGGTTAGTCTCGGCTCCTACATCCTTCCACTTTTGCATTGTATATCTGTTTCGTCATTCTTTCGTCCCGCATTCTTTCTACATGTCCGAACCAACGGAGCATGCACTTTCTTATCTTAACACCGACACTCTCTTTTAGACCAACTCTTTCTCTCACGTCTTTATTACGAACGCGGTCAGCAAGCGTTATGCCACAAATTTTGCGCAATGCTCGCATCTCGACCGCATTTATTCTACTTTCATGCTCTCTCTGCCATACCCAGCTCTCACTTCCATAAGTTAGCGTTGGAATTAGCACCGCGTTGTGTACAGCGAGCTGTGCCTTCTGGCTTAGATATCGGCTGCCTAGAAGTTTACCCAACGCTCCATTCACCCTATTCCCGGCACTCACTCGTCTCTCCACATCAGCGGTGTACCTTCCATTGCTGCTAAAAGCACTTCCAAGATATACAATCTCATTCACTTGCTCCAACACTACATCATCAACCATAATCCTAGTGTTCGTTCTGGTTGTCTCTCTTTCAAATACCAGAAGCGAGTGAAGTATGCAATGTAATGGGCTCTGCTAGCTTGGTTCGGCAGATGGTATACCCACTGAGTTATGTACTGGTGATTGTTGGTGGAGACGATATAATTTCACTGATAGTCTTTATGTAAAAATGGTTTATTATTAAATCTACTAAATATAAAAGTCACTTATTACTAAACTGGTAAACTGGTTATACGGTTAACTGGTAAATATTGGTGATTTGAATACGCGTTTGATTGGTTTGGTATGGTGTATGTTGGTTGGCGGTAATTCGCGTACTACGCAATCAATCAACGCGTATTCAATTTATACGAAATGCATATAATTAAAGTGCCGAGCTGTTTGGTGCATATTTAGTGCATAGCTCCAAACATACTCCCGAGCACAAGAAGTGAAGATTCTACAAAATTTAATAAATCTAACGGTAGGTATACAGAAAAGAAACATAAAATCACAATTATAAAATATTAACAGTAAATAAATCCGTAAAAAATAATATAAAATGTTTCTAATTAAACGATAGTGTCTTCTATGGTAAAAACAGCATTGTGTTTGCAATGTTGTAAGTTACCTTTACCATTGCGCACGCCGCGCCTGACGCTGGGCCAGCGGTCGGCCAATTCATCAAACCGAACACTTGTATATTTTTTATCACAAACATTTGCACTCTGCTGGCACGGACCAACAGTACTCTGCTTTCGCGATGGTACGAGTATACTTGGCACTGAACCGGTCACTACACTACACTGTTCACTGCTTGCCCTCGGTGGTAGTGCTGGTTGCGCCGACTCCTGTCTTATCGGACATAGGCAGCATCGGCCGGTCTTCCACAGCCAAGCAGCGGCAATACAAATGACCACGACTACCAAGATATAACTAATGGTGTAATGATGGACGTCATGTGACGACAATCTTTCGTCCGATATGTCTGTTTCGGATTTTAAGCCTTTTATTTGGTTCTCAAGGATGGTAAACGTTGTATTCAAGTCTTTGTTGTTTGGTATTTCTTCAACTGGAATTTGGATGTTGACGATGTGATTTATCGGATCAATTTTAGGCAGGTAAATGTCGGGTGAAACACTCATTTGGTTGGAGCCGTGTTGTAAAGAATGAAGTACAAAATCTTTACCTTTGATTACACATCGTTGTGTAATACTTATTATACCGGCCCGCGTCAGCTGTCGCACGGTAACTTGATCGTCACATATGATTTTTATAGAGTAGTCGTCACAACAAAAGTATAGGTACTGTGACGTATGATGCAATTCTAGCCATCTGTTAGTGCATCTCGTTGGTTGTATTTCACAGGTGGTGTTTTGTGTTTTCTTTGCACAGAAGCTCTCATCATTTTCTAATGTTAGAATAGGTTTGAGCAGCTGACACATATATGCATCTCCATGGTGTAGGCACGAATTCAAGTCGTTAATAGTAACGACAAAGTAAGCATCCTTTTTTAAATTTACGGCGACATACTCTGACACAGGAATTATGCTCACCATGTTATTTTTTATCTGGTGGGGAACTGGGAATATCTTATATAATTGGAAGCATTCTCTGCTAATAAGAGGGAACGTTACTTCGAATATAATAAATTTCTGTGTTACCCTCGCCTTTACCTTAAGCAACTGGTAAATGTATCGAATGTCTGTATCAATATTTTTTATAGGTAAGGTGAGGTCGCTTAGCAGTTGACCATGTATTATTTGAAGTTCTGTTTTGAGCTGAGATGGGGGGGTTTCACTAATGCCTCGTGTAGTAAAGTATTGTGCAATCCAAAACACTTGCGACATCGTTTAGTAGAGTGACCCGGTTTGTTGAAATGGCAAATAAAGCAGTTTACGCAATAATTAAATTGATTAATTGTTTTCAATTTTTGTTCGTCTGGTAACTTCAAAAATTTGCTGCATGCCCATAAACCGTGATGGGCATTACATATTGCGCAAGACAATGTTCTGGAAACATGCATTGATTTTATGTTAGGTTTCATATTATTAGTGTAATATTTATCACATTTTTTATTAAAATTGTTTGAATGGTTCCTCTGATTGGGATTATAATTATTATGGTGAGGTAGTTGTATAATTGCTTTTTGGTTTACAGACTCCTGTTTGCGGCGTGAAGCTTCTAAAGTTGTGAATTTATATTCTAAGAAATCCAGGAATTCTTGTAATACTGGTAGCTCTCTGGGATTTTTTACAGCTTCCATATATTCAGTAAACGACTCATTATCCAACTTTTGTGACAACTAGTGTACTACTAAGGGATCCCAGCTGGACACGTCTACTCCTAGGTTTTTAATGGAATGAATGGTTTCCTTGGTTACGTCGTGCAATTTTTTAATCATGTTTAATGACTGTTGCTGCAGGTTGGGAAGACCTAATAATGTGTTGACGTGAGATGTAAAAATCAACCTCGTGTTATTAAATCTATGGTTTAATATCTCCCAGCATATTTCATAATTATCAGAGCTTATTTGCAGATGCTGAATGAGACGCGCTGCCTCTCCAGTCAACTTTCCTTTTAAAAATTGCATTTTTTCTGCATTCGAAAGCGTTGCATTCTTGTGTATAGCCTCGGTGAACAGGTCCTTAAAAGAGATAAAATTCTGATAATTACTACTAAACTCGGGGATATCCAGTAGTGGTGTAGATTTCTCCCGATGTGACATGGACCACATCTTATTATTGATAGTTTTCTTGAGCTGGTTATACACTTTTTCATATTTACTGAACTGAATTTGGTATAGTAAATCCTCTGCGCCATTCTCTCCTTCTATTTCCCAATGAAAGCGGTCAATAACCGACCAACGGAGTTGTAAAGACTTCAGGGCATCGTCATATTCCCACTTATTTTGCATCTGGTCTACATCGATAGTATCGACAGTTCGTATAAATGCCTTAAAATTAATATTCTGCTTCTTTATCATTTCTGAAAGCTTGCTGCAGTTTTCAGTACCCAAGTTATTAGTTTGGGGCTGTACTTCCACAGGGCATTGAACATCTGAAGACCTACCTGGTTCTGGTCTATTCGGGCTAACGTTTTGTTGATGTTGCTCCTCTGGCAAACGTGGTTTTAATTGCGAAGCGCCGAGTAACTCCCTAATATTGGTAATAAATTCCTTAACGCTTACATACAATTCTTTCATGGTTTCAAAACATTCCTTTTTAAAATAAACATGGTTTTCTACCCCCAGCTCACAAATCCTATGGTGATTCTTCTGGTAATCATTCCAATAAGCTTCCAACAGTTCCAACTTACGTTTACAATAATCAAGTGTTTTTCGCTCAGACCCATCCTTTTTAATATTGGTATATAGTTTTTTCACCGCTTCGTAGATTTCTGTTTGGTTGAGAAAATACTCTTCCATTCTTCTGGCTGACATATTTTATTTGCTGATAAAAAATATCACACAAAAAATAAAATAATAATAATGGTTTGATCTGACCTGGTTATCTCCTTACGAAATTGCTCGGTCTTATGGTCACTGCAATCCAATGGTTTCCCTGCACCTCTATAGATCACTGGTTTGTAGAACCTCGATTTAACGAAAGACTGTTTGGTATTAGTCACTCGTAAACCAAAGCTTTTTCTTCTCGAAGGACCATGTAATGGGCTCTGCTAGCTTGGTTCGGCAGATGGTATACCCACTGAGTTATGTACTGGTGATTGTTGGTGGAGACGATATAATTTCACTGATAGTCTTTATGTAAAAATGGTTTATTATTAAATCTACTAAATATAAAAGTCACTTATTACTAAACTGGTAAACTGGTTATACGGTTAACTGGTAAATATTGGTGATTTGAATACGCGTTTGATTGGTTTGGTATGGTGTATGTTGGTTGGCGGTAATTCGCGTACTACGCAATCAATCAACGCGTATTCAATTTATACGAAATGCATATAATTAAAGTGCCGAGCTGTTTGGTGCATATTTAGTGCATAGCTCCAAACATGCAAGGACCGCGTCTTATGGCGCTCGGTTCTCTCTGCCTACCCCGCAAGGGACTTGGCGTGAAGATATACATATAAAATATTTTTTAGGAAATACCTAGAAAAATAGGAATAATGACATAGGAAGAAGACTTACTGCTGGAATCGTTACTGAACTGTAACACCTACGGTTCTTTGAACCAAACCCTGCAGAAACGTGAACTTGTGCTTTTGTTTTGTTATGTTTGTAACACTAACTTTATGCTTCAGGATTTATGTACATATTTATAATTATCACTAGCAGTGTGGTGAAATAAAATAACAAGAAATTATATTCGATTTCGATTCGAAGAAGTTGGACCTAACCTAAAAAAAAATTGATTTTCCCTCTGCGTTGTAGAGGTCTGGCAGCAGTCGTTCCATATATATCCGTCTGGGGAACTACTTCCACCTTACAGAAAACCGCAGCCAAATAATAACTCCCTAGAGGGTTGTTGTGTTCCTGCGTGTAAATGAGGTCACCAGTAAGCTCCCAAAGAGTTGCTGTGTAAGCAGCAGGAGAGGCATCGCGCGAGTGATAATTAATATATCGCTAGTGTTAATAGGCTATGCTTGTATGCCTCCCGACGTAGTATAAAGAAAATGTAAAAATCAGTATTTTCGCCAAATCCTTAGTCTCAGGTAGCGGACGCCGCCAATTCTTATGAATTACGAGACGGGATAACGGTACAAAGAAGGTGTCTATAAAATTGACGCCAACTTTATACAATTGCAGAAATGTTTTTAAATGATATAAATTTTATATGATATAAATCAGATTTTAATTACACTCATAAAATTCCTTATGCACTCGACAAAGAAACTGGGTAATATCAGTAGTCCTTCCTTCCTTGGGTACCTACTTAAGGAACTAAAAAGATAAAAACGCCTCTGTAGTGCCTCCAAAGAAACTAGTAAAGGAAATACCAGTAGCAATAGGTTTATTTGACTAAGTATATTAAACTAATGGCAGAACTGGGGAATAGCGATATGTTCAGGAAAATCTATATGTTTATCTGTGTGTGCGTTTGTCTGTGCGTTTGGCTGTGTGTGCGTTTTTTCGAATATTCGAATTTTGACTTCAGATTCTGATTCAGAATAAAAGAGTAGAATAGGAATGTTCAAGAACACCGTTCCTATCTCTTAAGGAACATGGTCAAAATGGCCGACTAATTAAAAAAAAAATAATAATAATTGTTATATAATTGACGAGCCAGGTGTTCCTCTGGCAATGCAAGCTTGCGCATTCTCAACTGGTTTTGTTTATGATTTTTATTTAATTAAAAAATCACATGATAACTTGTGTAGGTATTATTTTCATATCTTCCTGACACAACTCGCCACAGTATACCAATGCGAAGAATACTGTACTAGACCGCACATGCAAACCTAAAGTTTTAATAATTAAGATGTGCATGAAGAGAACTACGAATGTTAAACACTCGGTTTTCTCTGCCTATCCGGTAAGGAACCTGACGTGAAGATATACATAGATACCTTTTTCTGATAATCATAACCGAGTAATTAAAAGGGCGTTATACGCTTTTAATTAAAAACCCATTCACCCACTGCGGACGTATTTTCGCATGAATTTCACGCACGAACCATCCCAAATTCCAAAATATTCATACAGTACACTATTTATTTTGCTTGCACGTCGTCGTCGTAAACGTAGTCATGTATATAACTCAACGTCCGAAATAAATCTAAACTTGAAATATCTTCGAGTTCGTGGGACTAAAATTCAAAATATTGTAAATACTAAATATCTAAGAAAGATCCGTGGTAATTATATGCGATAGGCTACAATTTTATATTCTTTGTAATATTATTTTTCATATTTTTCGTCATTTTATTACGTTGTTGAATTACTCAACTTTAATTTAATTTCAAAATCCTTCCTTACTTATATTGTGACAACAGTGAGTCACGGTATGATTTGTACTTAGCACGTATATACTTATGTCATGGAAACCTCAAACATACAGGAAAATTCATTTCCCATTTTTCCACCTACGCCATATAATATTGTATCAGCGAGAAAATATATTGGACGGAAATCGCCTAAGTGTTTCTTCAAAGATGTGCATTAAATGAGGTAAAGTTTTATTTTTATGGCGTAGAGAACTGAGTGATAAATAAACTCAAGAAAATAAAGACAAATATTGTAAATTTCACTAGGAACTTCGCTGGTGACAGAATAAGTACAAATAAAGTAAAATGCTAACCACATCCCCCCCACCACATCAACCCTTACTCATCCCACTGCAGGAATACGGTTATCCCTTCAACCGAAGGGGTTTAGAGCATACTCCACCACGCTGCTCAAATGCGGATTGGCGGAGCGGCGGAAAAATATGTGACAAAATATGATTTATAAATTTAAAATTCTTCCATTCTTTTGAAATTATTTTTCATGTATCGGAAAATATATCGAGAGTTTTGGTTTATTGTTGACATAAAATCTTGAAAATATATAACCATCTCGAAACGTAGCAATGCATAATCTACTGTAACCACTTTAATTCAAATGCGTCGTATGGTTGTATGCCTTCCGGCAGCGTTGTATAAAACAATAACATTACATGTTCATAAACAAGGTCTCAATTAGGTAATAAATATGACATTGTAGCCAAAAAATATATATGCAATACAAAGCTATTCCGAAGACGATGATTGAGGGATTAATGATATTTCTAAGAACAGATGTGTTTTATCATTTTTTATCTATACATATATTCAATCGATGACTAATTAACCCATTTAACGTCAAATTGTCATCTTTCTCTGTCTAACATGACTTTCTGTCTGATTTGTAAATTTCAAATATTTTCTTTTGTTATAGCAATCTGTGGGTAAAAGGGTTTTATCATTCATGTTCACTGGTACTGATCCTAAATACACATCTATTTCTAATTGAGGCTGTTTCTCATGCAAATTCGAGAAAGGGAAACATTATGTTGAACCATCGAGTCTTGATTTTGAATGCAAAATAGTCACTACTGTCAAGATTCAACATAATGTTCCTCTTATAAGGGGAGCATACCAGCGGGGCTTACTAGACCAATCTGAAGGTGTATGAGAAATGTATAGGGATAACATTTAGGATAATGTTCGATTAAATTGCTCAATTAACCCGTTCGCTTGTGAATGAAAGGCGGCTGCGTTGTAATAGCACCAAACTGGTGAACAACATCCCTCACTAATTTAGATGTACAGACTACCAAGATATATTTCAAAGTCAAATGTTTATTCGCATAACTAAGTGTACAGAATGATCTTAGATTTATTTATTGTTAGGTATATCGTTACCACCGTTTATCGTACCATATACGTACCGTATACTTGGCCATTTTTTTTTTACTACAATCTCAAATTTATTATCTACCTCAAACCTGATTTAGAATATCAATTTCCGCGTTGTCTAACAAATATTCTACTAATATCTATATTACTAAAGTAATTTTATGTCTCTTTCTCTCTATATACAACTTTTTATACGTTTTTCACATTTGCATTTTCATGTTCCACGTATAAAATCTATTTTTAAATATTTCTAATATCATACACACGTCTCATTACTTCCAGACATAAACATTTAGGAAGAACAATTATCACTGTGTGTGAATTCATCACTCAGAAAGTCAGACCTTTATACAACATATTGCTGTCTAGATAATCCACCAAATACATAATTTTATCTATTATGAACATATTGCCTTATGATCTCTAACTACCTGAAATATATTGCGTGTTTATTTTTCATGTAGGCAAAAACTATTGGCTGCAAGTTTGTTTCCTCAGTTTGTTTGAATTAATTACTTGCCGTGTGCTTAATTACTCACGTCAATATACGGACACGTGTAAAATTATTTTGGGCACTTTATATATTCGATTCTGGTATTATTTTGGTATATTTGACGAGCTCGGTGGCGCAGTCGTGAACGACGCGATTTTGACACCAACGCTCGTGGGTTCGATTCCCACACAGGGCAAACATTTGTGTGCATGAACATGTCTGTTTGTCTTGGTCTGGCTATTTTATGAGAAGTAGGGCGCAGAAAGCAAGGAAGTACCTGTTAAGTCTGGGGAAGTACCTCCACCTCACAGAAACCCGCAGCAAAATAACAAGTCTCTAGAGGGTTGTTGTATTCCTGCGTGAGTGTGTGAGATCACAGTAAGCTCCTAAGGTGTTCTGTGTTAAGAGCAGAGAAGGCATCGCGCGTGATGCTTTATGTATTAAAAGCGTTCATAGGCTACGGTAACCGCTTTCCATGACGTGAGCCGTATGCTTGTATGCCTTCCGACATTGTATAAAAAAATCTTTAATTTTCACATTATCAGTCCATGATTGTACTCTATTCAATACAGATTATGGTGAAATCATCGTTACATTATTCTAATTTCCTTGAAAATCTTACCATCTTCACGAGAGGACCTGGAACTGCTCATGATATTAATTAATAAAAAAAGGCAGACCTTTTGCTAGAAGCGTGCTTGTCGCGACTCCTGCCAATCCAGCAGATTGTAATTGTGGTCTGATAACACATCGATGATGCCTGATGACGCAAGCGGCGGTAAAAGCCACCCTACCTTCAGCGCCATGAGTGCCTCAAGGAGACCCGAGTGTAGTATTAGCTAATAAAATATGAAAACAAAATTGAAGGATACTCCCAACCGGATCCGGACCGGACCTCCCAACGTGACCGGGAGCTGCCGACCACCTCTGTTCCGGGTCTCATAGTGAACTTTGATTAGACCCATCCATTGCGAGTCCTTAAAGCCAGACCTAGCCCAGACCTTTTGAACCCGTCTTTTATTTATATCTTGTCTTGTAAATATTAGTTTTAATAAATTAGTTTTTGTTTTTGGAATACCCTTTTTTCCAATCAGTAACCTTACAATGCCTAGATATTCGCGTGCGACTTGTTGACAACAAGTTTAACCTCGGCGGGCGTACGACTTATGAAGTTTGTAATTACAACATCGACGTTCAAGCATACAGTCCACCTGATGTAAAGTGATTACCGCTGACTACATACCAAATCAGGTCACTCATTTGCAGGAACATGACAACCCTCCAGGAAGTTGTTATTTGGGTGCAGTTGTTTGTGAGCTTCCCCAGTCTTACAGCTTTGATGCGTCCTATCTCTCTTAAAACACCCAGATCAAGACAAACAGTTACTGTTCATACACACAAATGTTTATTTATCACGAGCCTTGGTGTCAGTGTTCTACGACAAATCATGAATTCGAGTAAACAGCACATCATGTTCTTTGGGAGTGCGATCTCTGGCGTCGGGAGCGGGTCGATATGTTAAATTCCTTGCGTGTCACATCCGGGGTAGTATACTATTTGGTGGCAACAAGAGAGAATTACCAGGCGTTTAGGCCGTTCTGCAATATATATTATTGGAATCGACGTGTCAGGTTAGGTTAGGTGAGGAACAACTCACAGTTTTGGTCCCAATAGTGTTAGATATTTGATAAAACGTGGCGCACGGCAGTTGAGCTTCCCTTGACTTGCCATCTCTTTGAGGTTTTTAAATGTCTTATTTGCGATATTGCTGTCTCTCACTTTACCAAGAGGGGAAGTCAATTCCAAAACTTCCTACTCCTACAAATTTCTTCTGATTAAATTCGTTGTGTGTTCCAAGGCAGCTGTAGTTTAACCACCGGGACAGCATTGAACTTCACTGTTCATTGCCTTTTTGGTGGTCGCCACTGTTAATTCTAGCTACACAGGAGACACAGTGGTGGATATGAGTTGTGGGCCTGTCCCGATAAAAAAGAGCCTTGGTGTTATTAGCATTGCTGACCACCGGGCTCGTCAAGATATAACCAATATTTTACTTCGTCCCTATTTTATCATCAGCTATGTTATTTTTATACCACTAATATGACGAGCAAGCATGTCTGATGATAAGCAGTTACATTACCAGATGCGTTACTCGTGCGATGCCGGCCCTGGTTTTTACCCTTTTTGATTTTTCTAAATAATCTCATGCTGTAGTCCATTGGGAAAACCATGTTCACCTTTATTATCTGAAACACACATTGAGATCTTTCATGGCGTTATAATCCTGACACTTACGGTGCACTCTTTATCTCCTCCATCGACGGCTAACTGGACAATCTTATTTCAATTCAAATTTAAGTAGTTTATTGCTTTCATTACGTATAAAGTTGCAGTTAATTACAATAATAGTCAAAAATACTTATGTAAAAAACGAGCGGGTCTTACAGTAGTCGCATATGATGCATAACATCTGTCATCTCACCTTGGTAATAAGCAACTAGAGTTAAATTAGAATTATAAATATATAAGAAATTATTAATATCAAAGAAACAATTCGCAATTTTTTTTTCAAAATTAATTTATTCAGACGCGATATGACGAGTAATTCCGATTCGATTTCTTTTTTCCTTTTCTTGAAATCACTCCAACAGATTGCAGGAAAATGAGAGGAAAGTTACACAACAGTAATAATGAACTTTATAACCCCGTAGGGCAGAATGTGGTGGGAGTGCTCCAGAGAGTCGATCAGTCTCCGGCGTATCTTGGTCAATCGGAATGAAAACACAAGAAGGCCCGCAGGACTCTCAGCTCTCGCCTTGGCTTCATTGGCCGTCCAGAGAGAATTCGATAGCCCAATATAATCCAGGGGTGTTAGGGTTAAAGGGCATAACGTTACAAGTAACTTCAGAAAAACCGCAGCACACCTCTCGATACCTCTGAGTCACTCACACCGGTGTTCTCCCGGCCGATTTTCTCTGGCATTTCGAGGGTCCACGCAGTGAGTGACTAGTCACCGCCTGCCGGAATTAGTAATCAGACAAGCAGACGTACTACATTACATCAATCTATTCAAAGGGGCTAACAAGCGTTGGATTCATATTCTCGCGTAAGCCAATCAAATGATTCTACAAATAATAAAAAATAATATTTTGGTCCTAGTGTTTTTCGAAAATTTCCTCTAAATTATAGAAACTATGTTCAATAAGATACTATTTCATTTTTCCTCTATCTTTTTACCGGTATCGGCGGTATATGACGGACATATGTAATGGCTTAGTGATATACATTTTCAATCTATTAAGTAAATGAATTTTGTTCCTGCTACGAACCTATGTGATCACATAGGTTTCTCTATTCTGACCTCGTGTTGTATTTTTTATTCTTTAAAAACTTAGAGACTTCCGATATGCATATCACGAAAATTCAGATTCCGGCTTGATGAAATTTGCTACTTGTTTACTAAGATTTGTATGCATTTTCTTTG
This sequence comes from Pyralis farinalis, assembly GCA_947507595.1. Lineage (NCBI taxonomy): Eukaryota > Metazoa > Arthropoda > Insecta > Lepidoptera > Pyralidae > Pyralis > Pyralis farinalis. Next base: position 23,888,462 of record OX382274.1, read on the forward strand.
CAAGATAAACAATTTACGCGCGTCGGCATTTTTTTTTACTTTTGCAAAGATGCGGTTGGTACACGTGAGCACAAAATGTGCCAAAGAGACGCCGCCTCTGATTAAAGGAAAAGGTTCAGGTTCTCTCTCTCTTTCATCTTTTACATACAAAGGCATTATGTCACTATACTCTTTACTCTTTCAAATTTAAAAGAAATTTGCACATAAAACAGACCACAAATTTAAATCTCAAATCGCTACAGTTTTAATGATTGGGAAGTACTTTTCCGGAGAGTCCATCAGCATTAAATCCTGAAGGTAATTTTATTATATTTGGTGAGCGATTTTGTGTATTATTTCAATTTTCGGTACCAATTCATTTCAATTCAATTACACACAAATAAATATAAAAAATGTATTACTTATATTTAATTGCCAAGTTACAAAATATTTCTGCTTTAGTGCGTCTAAAATATAAGTCACTATAAACATGTTTTAGGTATCTAATCTAGAATCTAACTGTTACTGATTTAAGAATACATTCAAAGCCCTTAGAATAAAAATATACTTAAATAATTATTATTTTTTCATTTGAAACTTAAAATAGAACATAAAACAGCAATTTAATGCAGCGGCAGAGGTTTATTTATAGTACTAGCTGGTGGCTATGTCCTAAAAATAAGGATTTTTAATCAGTTCCAGCTAAAAAGGATAGAATTTTTACGAGTATTTTTTAACTTGTAGAAATATCACTGAGCTACATACAAACAAAGCAAACATTTCGCATTGGAAATTTTTGTTTACTATGTAGCAGTGGCGTGCACTCCATATAGGCAAAAAGACATTGCCTACCCTATCAATTTGATAAATACCATCCGATGCTTCTTAATTCTTAAACATAGTTTTTAACTAATATTTCGTATCAAATACAAAAAATTAAAAACAGCTCCATCTATCGGTATCGGTGCAAGTTATTAAAATCATCGCTAGTCATATTCAAATCGCAGCTAGGCGCTAGCGTAGCACATCGATGTGCTACACTAGCGCCGCAATGGCAGCTTTTAACGGCAGAGACACAAACTACGTATGTGTGCCGTGTTGTTAATACAGGTAGATCAGTATTTGTGGTAGCAGACAAAATAAGATTTTAAAGTTTTAAAGTTGATAAATATGGATGATATTCACTGCGAAAGTTGTTCATGTGGTGTGTGTGTGTGTAGGGAAAATAAAAAATGATGCGTTTCCAAAACTATCTTTCGGTGAAAAAAAACAAGTGATCACATACATCATTATTTCCACAAGACTGGGTAACCAAAATCAACATGCTGTATAGGGGGTCATGTGCCAGAAGCGTGCTCGTTCGCGACCCCTGCCAATCAGTCGATTGCAATTCTGGACCAAGAGCGCACCGACGTGCGAATTAGGGCGTCCCCCGTAGGCGACGCGCACCGATCCGCCCCCGTCGGTGCGAATACAGCTGCATGCGGCGGTGGGGGCCGCCACCCACCACGCAGCGCCAATTCCGGCGGGACGAGGGGAGCCGAGTGCCGCATAGGCACGTGGAATGTGAGAGGTGGATTGAAAGATAAGACGAATGAACTGATAGACGTAATGAATGATAGACGTTTGGATGCTTTATGTGTGACAGAGACTAAGCGCAAGGGGAGCGACACCGATGATCTGCCCGGTGGTATGATGGCCCTATGGTCTGGGGTAGACCGTGACGATCATGCCAGTGCTGGTGTAGGTGTCGTACTCTCCTCTCGCTTAGCCACTGGTGTAAGAGATTACTGTTTGGTAGGGCCTAGACTTCTCTGGGTTCGTATTAAACTGGGCATCACGCGAGTATTTTTGGTTGCAGCATACGCTCCCGTAAGCTCAGCGTGTGCTCAAGAACTGGAGAAGTTTTGGGAGTCTGTGAGGGATGTTCTGGACTTAGTTGAAGGGAACGAAAGAGTGATTATGTGTGGAGACTTGAATGGATGGGTTGGGACCAAGCGATACAGCTATGAAGCTGTTCTTGGTCCGTATGGAGATAAGAGAGTGAACGAAGCAGGTAAGTCTATACTAGATTTATGTATGGAACGAGGCCTCCTCGTGTCGAATACTTTATTTCATCATAAGGATATTCACACGTATACATGGAGAAGGAATGATCAAAAAAGTGTGATTGATTTGATTTTAATAGATAGACGTCTCCGAAATGTTTTAATGGATACAAGAGCCTTTAGAGGCCCCACTCTTGAGACGGACCACTACCTGGTGGTAAGCCGGTTTGTGGGCCTTTTTAGGAAGTGGAGGCACTGGCGAGTGCGTATCCCTTTCGGAGATCATGAAAGGATAATGAGCGAAAAATTGCAAGATGAAAGTGTAAGGAGAATGTATGTGCATCTGGTAAGTGAGAGACTTGCAAATGCAAGCCTCTCCGACTCAGATGTGGATGATTGTTGGAAAGTTTTGAAAGAAAGTATGGTGAATAGTGCAAAAGAAGCTTGTGGATGCGCAAAGAGACGTAAAACAGCGAAAGGAGATGCCTGGTGGGATGCGGAGGTTGAATCCTCCGTAGCAAGAAAGAGGAAAGCGTGGCTGGATTACGTATCATCTTTGCCTTTAAATGAAAATATGAGAGAAAAGAAGAAAGAAATGTACCGTCTATGCAAGAATGAAACCAAGGCTTTAGTGAAAGAGAAGCGTGAAAGACAAATTATGAATGAGGAAGAGAGGCTGACGAAAAACTTCGAGGCAAATACCAAACTCTTTTGGAGAGAGGTAAAGAAGTCTCGGAGTGGTTCGTCGGCATCCAGAATGGATAAGATAAAGTCTAAAGCTGGTGTCATTCTTGCCAACACTCAGGAAGTGTTAGAACGGTGGAGTGAATATTTTGAGGAAATGTATGAGTATGCCTCGGACGCTGGCAATGAGAGTGAGTCGGATGCTTACTCCACGTTGACGGCGTCCGACGAAGGCATAACTATGGATGAGATCGAATGGTCGATACGAAGCTTGAAAAATGGAAAATCAGCGGGAATTGATCTGATCACAGCTGAGATGATCAAATTAGGTGGCACTTACGTCCGGGACGCCTTCTGGTACCTATGCAACCTATGCTGGAGAACTGGAAGGGTCCCAATGGACTGGAGACGCGCAGTCATCGTGCCCTTGTATAAAGGCAAGGGATCACGCATGGACTGCGCCAACTATAGGGCCATCAGTTTGATCAGCTTAGCAGCAAAAGTATATGGAAAGGTGATTGAAAGGAGAATGAGGGTGAAATCCGATGAAATGCTGTGGGACGCACAAGGAGGTTTCCGAAATGGAAGGGGATGTACGGATCAAGTTTTCTCGCTCCGCAATATCGTAGAGAAGCATCTGGCCATAGACCGGAAGGTTTTCTGCGGTTTTGTGGATCTTGAGAAAGCCTTTGATAGGGTTGTGCGAAAGGAACTGTGGGACATATTGCCGAGATATGGGATTGACGGTTCACTGCTCCGTGCTGTGCAGTCCACTTACAAGGATTGCTCAGCATGTGTGCGGATAGACGGTGGCATGTCACCCTGGTTTGATGTCAAAATTGGTGTCAAACAGGGTTGCATGCTATCTGCTAGGCTGTTTATCCTGTATCTCGATAGTTGTCTGCAGAGAATAAGGTCAACGAATGTGGGATTGCGCATGGGTGACCAAGTGGTGAACTGTCTGCTGTATGCAGACGATGCCGTGCTATTAGCAGATACAGAGCGATGAAAGACGACTGTATGGAGAAAGGCTTACTACTGAATGCGAAGAAAACAAAGATAATGGTATTTGAAAGAGAAGAATCCAGAACTAATGTAAGGATTACGATTGATGATGAAGTGTTGGAACAAGTGGATGAGTTTGTATATCTTGGATGCGCTTTCAGCAGGGATGGAAGGTACACCGCAGATGTGGAAAGACGAGTGAGTGCTGGGAATAGTGTGAATGGAGCGTTGGGAAAACTTCTTGGCAGTAAAATCTTGAGCCAGAAGGCACAACTCGCTATACACAATGCAGTGTTGGTCCCAACGCTAACTTATGGAAGCGAGAGTTGGGTATGGCAGAAAGAGCATGAAAGTAGAATAAACGCGGTTGAAATGCGAGCGCTGCGCAAAATTTATGGCGTAAGGCTCGTAGACCGTATTCGCAATGATGATGTTAGAAATAGAGTTGGTCTGAAAGAGAGCGTCGGTGTTAAAATAAGAAGAGGCATGCTCCGATGGTTCGGGCATGTAGAAAGAATGCAAGATGAAAGAATGACGAAGCAGATATACAATGCAAAAGTGGAAGGATGTAGGAGCCGGGGAAGGCCAAGACTTACCTACCATGACCAAATTGGTCATGTTTTATCAGAAGGTGATGTCAGGAGCCCTAGAAACCGGCGTGCGTGCATGAGAAGAGCAATGAATGTTAAAGAAGCGAGTGAGATATGTAAGGATCGAGTCACGTGGCGCTCGGTTCTCTCTGCCTACCCCGCAAGGGATTTGGCGTGAAGTTATAGATAGAACATGCTGTATTTTTTGGTAAGTTAATAATAATAGCTTTAAAAAAATTCTGCCTACCCTGTCAAAAATCTCTGTGCACGCCACTGCTATGTAGTATTATATAAGCTGTTTATTTAGTCTTATTTCTTATTCTTAGTTAATAATATTAGTCAGTATCTTACAATTCGAAATGTTTTTGAGAGGGATTCACCTCATTTAAGTACCGTGACACCGTGATATAGGCATGACATTTGGACGAATTCTGTGGTGAAATAGTTAGCATTGCTACTTTAGTACAGTAGCAAACATTGTTGTATTCCTGCGAGTGAGTGAGTTTACCGGTATGCTCCTAAAGAGTACGAGTGGCAAGGTACGAGCAATTTATTACATGCGTCCAAAGGCTGCTGTAACCATTTTACACCAAGTGTTATACGTGTATGCCTTCCGACATTGTACATAATTCTGAATTTGCATTGATATGTTACTCTGAATGAGATTCGTGAAACTCAATCTTCAACTGCGACCATGAAGAAGAATGTAATTTCTCTTAAGCGGTTAATTAAAGACAACCGCCGCATCACCTACGAGATGCTTCAAGGACGTTGACGTTGAATAACATGAACATTTAAATACTAGGAAACTCGTTTGTTGTTGGATTCGTCATTAACTAATGCCAGAGCAGAAATAGGATTGTGTTGATTGGAAAAATGTTGTTAAAGTATGACCACCAACATTCCAATACTGTATACAATCATGACACGTGAGACGAAGCTTGGATTTTGTTTTGAACAAAAAAATAACAGTCTTGTGAAAGACCAATAAAAAGTACGACAGGCGAGAATAGTGCGATCAAAGCGTAAGATCAAAGAACTTCATGAACCCTTTTTATAGTGTTATCTGCTATGCTTAACTCGATTCACACATACTGTAATCGAATTTATTACATTATAATTTATCAATTCGTAGACTGTAATCCAAAACTGCTGTGTCAATCTGTAATCGGTATTTATATCTATATCATTGTGACATTTATTATATTTTTAATACAAGTGTTTATGTAAATGCTATTGATTGACCAAGTAAAAGCAATAATGAAAAAATAAGTATTAATACTGATTGGATTTACTTACCCAGTGTGCTTAAATCGAGAAGCTGCATCCTGTTGCACTATAACAATGCTTCTTCACATATGGTGAACAAAACAAAGTTATTATTACGAGTAGTATCCGAAAAATAAAAGTTCATAATCCTGCAGTCTAGTCCAAAGTCCGGACCTGAGATTTTTTATCATCCCGAAAATCCAAGATTCATAAGAGGTTTGCCTCTACGAAGTCGCAAGAGGCAATAATGTGGCTTTCGATCATCACGTGGAAAATATGCCGCTCGATCTGAGATGCTCGTGTTTAGAATAATATTTCGATCGAATGAAAAAATGTGTAAAATATAAAAGAGAGTAGATTTTTTGAAGTAAAACTTCTTTACGCGCGCTTGACTTGGGGAGTAAGCTAGTAAATGCTATTGACGAGAGCGTTACGAAAAGTGTGATCGGGCGAAGCGAACGGAAGTTGAGAGGGAGATATAAGTTAGTACAGATAGATAGAGAGAGACGTTTCGTATGTACTGTAGGGGCAAGAGAGAGAGGTGCGAGCACACATTCTCTTTCTCTCTTCCTCTCATAGAGAGTTAAGTTTCGTATATCTAAGACACAGTGCAGGCCTATTGTCTGTATCATACTATGGGGCTAAAGAAGTTTTACTTCCGTCGTGTGGTCTAAAGCACACTCGTTTTTAGGGTTCCGTACCCAAAGGGTAAAACGGAACCCTATTACTGAGGCTCCGCTGTCCGTCCGTCCGTCCGTCCGTCCGTCTGTCACCAGGCTGTATCTCATAAACCGTGATAGTTAGACAGTGGAAATTTTCACAGATGATGTATTTCTGTTGCCGCTATAATAACAAATACTAAAAAATAGAATAAAATAAATATTTAAGGGGGCTCCCATACAACAAACGTGATTTTTTTGCTCATTTTTGCTGGATATTGATAACGGCAACAGGTAGACGCTTGAAATATTCACAGAATATTTAGTTATATATTCACTTTAAGAATAAATAATTAAATTAAAATAAAACAAATATTTAAGGGGGGCTCCCATACAACAAACGTGTTTTTTTTTTGCCGTTTTTATAGATAATGGTACGGAACCCTTAGTGCGCGAGTCCGACTCGCACTTGGCCGATTTTTTAGGGTTCCGTACCCAAAGGGTAAAACGGAACCCTATTACTGAGACTTCGCTGTCCGTCCGTCCGTCCGTCCGTCCGTCTGTCACCAGGCTGTATCTCACGAACCGTGATAGTTAGACAGTTGAAATTTTCACAGATGATGTATTTCTGTTGCCGCTATAACAACAAATACTAAAAAATAGAATAACATAAATATTTAAGGGGGCTCCCATACAACAAACGTGATTTTTTGCTCGTTTTTGCTCGATATTGATAACGGCAACAGGTAGACGCTTGAAATATTCGCAGAATATTTAGTTGTATATTCACTTTAAAAATAAATAATTAAATTAAAATAAAACAAATATTTAAGAGGGGCTCCCATACAACAAACGTGATTTTTTTGCCGTTTTTATAGATAGTGGTACGGAACCCTTCGTGCGCGAGTTCGACTCGCACTTGGCCGATTTTTTTTAAATAGTGATGCCATTGCGTTTTCCTATTAATAGAGAAGGCAAAATAAATATTTTTAAAATGTTGTCTGTGTATCTGTTTATTTTTTAAGTGGTGCGTAAACCCTTCTTAAACGAATTTCGATGAAGTTTTCTGCGACTTAGCTTACATAACGAGTGTACTCATTACATAACGAGTGTATTTCATTATAATTAAACTTTCATCCGCCATATAAGGTACGGTCAAATATATATATATATACATATATATTGTTTTAGATATTACCAATAAGGTTTTCAGTTTTTCCTTTTATAACCCTTAAAATGTAAATAAGTTGCTGGAATGTAACTGATATAACTATAGTACAATAACCCGCTCTCATATCGGTAGATATAAATTTCCATGCAATATGTAGGGCTTCGCGCGTACACCGCCTTAGTGCTACACTAAGAATTTTTAAGTTCCACCAGGATCATTGTCAGTCTAAACACGGTCACCTAACGACGGTACAGACCTACATAGCTTCCGAACTGCCTAGTAGATCCTCATGCACTAACAGTTTTCTTTACAAGGATAGATTGTCTACCTATTTATCTATATAATACCTTCACGCCGGGTTCCATGAAGGGTGGGCACAGAGAATCAAGCGCCGCTTCTTTAACATTCATAGCGCTTTACATGCATGTTTTCCGGTTCCTATCCGGTCATTACCTTTAATGAAACTCAACCAGTTTGGTCGAGGTTTAGCCTTCATCGGCTCCTACATGCTTCCTTTTTCGCATTGTGTATCTGATTCATAATTTTACCTCCTGCACTGTTTTCAACATGCCCGGACAAACAGAGCATGCCTTTTCTTATCTTAATACTTTTCATATCTCTTTCTTACCTCGTCTTGTGAATGCGTGAAGCAAGCGTTAGCGGCTGGTTGAGCATTAAATGTCAAATGATATAAGCAATAAATCCGCGGTTTTGTAACTTGACCTACTCGACTGTATTCCCTATGTAACTAAATCAATCGAGTCCTTTGCGGTAATAGGAATTTGATTTGTTAGCCCAAGTGTATAAGGCCTAAGTGTATATTGAATGGAAAGGACTAAACTGATTAAGTCCTTATGTTAAGAGAAATCCGCGAACAATTGGATAATATATTGGAATCCCAAGCGGCATCAAATAGTCATTGTAAAGTTATATGTACTTACACATTCAAATTAACACGACAGTATTCATAATGATTAATATAATAGGTATATACCTATATATATATATAACGGAATAAAACAATATTTTGTTTACTACGTCGGAAGGCATTCAAGCATACGGATCACCTGATGTAAAGCGGTTATCGTAGCCTATGGACGCTTGCAGTACATCATATATCACTCGCACTATGCCACCGCACCTGGTAACACAGCAACTCCTTGGGAACTTACTGGTGACTTCACTCATATGCAGGAACACAACAACCCTCTAGGTAGCTGTTACTTGGCTGCGGTTTTGTATGAGGTAGAGGCACTTCTCCAGACGGACTGCTTCGATGCGCCCTACCTCTCATAGAAACACCCAGATCAAGACAAACAGACATGTTCGTACACACAAATGTTATACCTGCGTGGAAGTCGAACCCACGAGCGGCGGGAAATTGAGGGGACGACCGCAGCAGTCGAAGCAAAGACGACCGAAACAACCATCGCAGCGACGGCATGCATCTACTAACGGCAGGGGGTGAGTGCCTGCCGGCGGGGTTCGCATGAAATAATTGGTGGCGGAAGCACACAAAGCAGGTTAGATTGAATTGTATGAAAATTTGACTTTCGCTAAATAATACCTGAATGAATCTACAGCCTTTTAATGTTCAAAATTCATTTCCGGTCTGGGTAAGTTTTAGTATAACCGTTATTTAACTCTAACTAACTAACTAACTAGCACTGGTACCATTCGCGTAAAATCATCGCTCTTATATCTGTAGTCGATTGACCGACTTTTGCTAAAAATCTTTTTTTTATGCTATATCGGGAGACATGCAAGCATACGATCCAACTAATATGAAGGTTAGGCTGCTTAGGAGCTTGCTAGTAACCTCACTCACTCGGAGTAACACAACAACCCTTCAGAAAGTTGTTATTTGGGTGCGATTTTCTGTGTAGTAGAGGTTCTTCCCCACTCAGGTTGATTTCACAGTTTATGAACGTAGCTGTACAAACTAATATTAACTTATACGTCGCATTTTGAGCACTGTCTTTGAGGAGAAACTCGGAAAAAAGGGCAATATAATTGGAGATTATCTACAAATAAACTCGTACATACATTTTGCACCCGGTGCCCAAAAAGGGCGATAGATCAGAGCCACCGAATTACAGGTCTATCGCCATAACCTCCCTTCTCTCCAAGGTAATGGAGCGTGTAATAAACACACGACTCCTAGGATACCTAGAGGATCACGTCTTGGTTAGCGACCGTCAATACGGTTTCCGCCATAGTCGCTCAACTGGTGATCTTCTAGTGTATCTTACACACCGCTGGGCCTTGGCGATAGAGAGTCAAGGTGAGGCATTGGCTGTCAGCCTAGATATGGCGAAGGTGTTCGATCGGCTCTGGCACCGGGGTCTTCTATCGAAGTTACCATACGGGCTGCCCGAGGGTTTGTGCAAATTGGTCGACAGCTTTTTATCCAACAGATGCATAAAAGCCGTGGTTGACGGCGGATGCTCCGATAGTATGGATATCAATGCTGGCGTCCCTCAGGGTTCTGTACTGTCTCCGACGCTGTTTCTGCTGCATATCAATGATATGTTGTCAATTGATGGCATTCATTGTTATGCGGACGACAGCACCGGGGACACTTACTATACAGGCCGTGCAAACATCCCTCGTTCCCTTGTGGAGGAAAGACGCGATAAACTTGTGTCTGAAATGAATGGTACTTTGGCTAAAGTATGTAACTGGGGGCGGCATAATTTGGTCGAATTTAACCCCAAGAAGACACAAGTTTGCGCGTTCACTGCTAAGAAAACTCCATTTGCTGTGGTTCCTAAATTCCAGAACACACCTCTTATTGTCACCAAAAGTATTAGGATGCTTGGCGTGGAGATCTCCAGTGATGTGCAATATCGAAATCACCTGGAGGAGAAGGTCTAGCTGGCGTCAAAAAAACTTGGTGTGTTCAACAGAGCAAAGCAGTACTTCAGTGCGGGGCAAAGACTTATGTTATATAAGTCAGACCTCACTTGGAGTACTGCTGAGTCACCTTTGGGCGGAAGCACCTGGATACCAGCTTGGACTGTGTGATTCGATTCAGAGACGAGCTGTGAGAATTGTCGACAATCTTAAGCTTACACACGATATTGAACCCTTAAGTTTAAGGCGAGATTTTGCCTCCCTTTGTATGTTCTACCGATTGTACAACGGGGTGTGTCCTGAAGAGTTGTTCGAAATGATGCCGACAGCTACTTTTTATAATCGCACCGTTCGCCGACGGCGGGTAGTTCACCCTCACACACTGGAACCGCAATGGTCGCGTACTGTGCGGTTCCAGAGTAGTTTTCTTCCGAGAACTCCCAAGCTGTGGAATGAGCTCCCAGCCGCGGTTTTTTCAAGGGACTATAGCATGGAGTTCTTCAAGAAATGCGTGAAGAGGTTTTTAGAGGGTCGGCAACGCATGAGTGACACCCCTGGTGTTGCAAATGTCCATAGGCTACGGTGACTGTTTACCATCAGGCAGGCCGTATGCTTGATTGCCACCTTAGTGGTATAATAAAAAAAAAAAATCATAACTGAGTGTGCAAATCAGATTCGGACCTATTTCCATTTGTAACCCCCCTTTTTTACTCCAGGAGCACTGATCCCTACGACAATCTCTTTAAGTGCGGTGCATTAGGTGGCACATTAAAGAATACCGCAAAAATACTAAAGCATCCCATTACGAGACAGCCCTCAAATTGTTTCTCTTTCACTTTGAAATGTAACATCAAAGGGGAAATATTTTCTGTTGGTATAATGGCATGAAAGTACTTTGAACTGACCGTAGTAACTTTAATAACATAAAAATAAATTTTGATATACTCGTATATACATAACGGGTCGTCTGTGATAAATATAATTATTAGCCTCACTAATATGGGTACGGGAAAAACGACCGCAATTTAAATGGACATGGAAGCAAATCGCACGTAATTTGAAAGTACTATGTACATGAGAATTAATAATAATAATAGTAAATAAACCCCGCAGGGCAGCTTGTAGCGAGCTGTTGGTACGTAACGACAATTCGGGTACTCGAGTGCTCCAGAGAGTCGATGAGGGCCTGTGTCTCCGGCGTGTCTTCGTCGGTCGGAGTGGAAATCCAAGAAGGCCCGCAGGACTCTCAGCTCTGGCTTGCTTTCATTGGCCGTCCAGAGAGGAGACGATAGAGTATATTGCTCTAGCAGGTGATATGCTCCACGGGTGGAAGTGTTAAAGGGCATGACGCCGCGAGTAACTTCGGAGATAGCGCAGCACACCTCTCGACACCCCTGAGTCACTCACATCGGTGTTGCCCCCGGCCGACTTTCTATGGCATTTCGGGGGTCCATCTAGTGAGTGGCGAGCCACCGCCTGTCGAAGTGACATCAGATATGATAGTTATGACAGGTGTCCGCCCTTCTTCTGAAATACCCCAGTTCCAAAAAAAACCTCCAGATCTCATTTTAATAGCCTACTTTTCCAATAGTCCCAATACCTGCCGTGACATGTTCATGGGTATATTATCCCATTAATATCCCCTGAAGCAAGTCACGGCAGGTATAATACTCGTACATTACATCATTATTTTCGAATGGGCCTCTATGCGTTGGATTCATATCCCCGCGCACGCCTATCAAATGACCGGTATTAAAACCCGTGAAATAAGAGAAATAATAGTAATATAACGTTAAGCGTCATGTAGAACTAATATAAATATCTTGAAAATGCATATATCTATGCTATGCTGGTCACCGATCATAATATAAAAATTATATATTACGACAGGGACCTTGGGAAACCTATAAACACAACAGCGTGTTTATCCATCAACCATCAGTATTAAGAACAGGCAAATTGACCCTCTTTGAATTGTGTTCTAAACTTACATTAAAAATATACATAAATACGTTAACGACATTTTGCTTTCGTGACAATTTTCAATAAATGCCTGATGATGCCTCGTGGAGAGGCGGAACACTTGTCGCAGCGACGACCAGGCCAGTCGTGGCAGCGACGGTGGTGGTGGGGGAATGCGGATTCTGTTCCAGATGGCGGACAACCGCAGCAGCCGAGGCAGAGACTACCGGAGCAGCCATGGCAACGTCGGCATATTGCATTTACTAACTGTAGTGGGTGGGTGCCGGCCGGGGCGCTAGGCCGCATGAACTAATTGGTGGCGGAAGCACACAAAGCAGGTTAGATCAAATTGCATGTAAATTTGACTTTCGCAAAACAACGCCTGAATCTATTAACTATCTATATGTCAGACAGAACGTGGATGTAATTGTCGTCAGGTGGCTCGTTGTTCATGGCGAATAAAGCGAAATACCAGTGTAGTTAATCTTCTCAATATTTAATCAGCCAATTACCACAATCATTTTAACAAAAGTTATGCTTAGATCGTAGATTACAACGGATTCAAAATGCGGTGGACGCGACACGTGCGATTGGCTCCATTGCTCGATTCGTAATCCGCTTCCAATGACGGTATCTTGACGTTTTTGACAACTGACAACCGACATTTCGAGCTAACCATAACAAACACAACCGGTGTTGCCAATCCAACGATGTCGATCCCACCCAAGCGCCGACTTGACATTTTGATCCGTTATTATTAAAGCTAGCATCACGGGGATTGATTTCTTCCGGGCTTCTCAATATGGTGTTGCTACCTCTGCGACACGGCCATTCTGATGCATCACACGTCCTCGTGTGTGTAATCTGTAACCAAAAAATCTGAACAGAAACAGATCTTACTCCAGCTCGGCCAACCCTGACTAAGACTGGCTTTAGTCAACATTTATTTCAAGTAAAACAAATTTCAATTATTAACCAGTAACATAGTACAATTTGCATTTAACTCTAAGTTATAATTCACAATCGAGACCATTGTGCAATTATCTGCCAACATTTAGTTTAAAGTTAATTCAACATTTTTACTGGATTCTGCTATCATGAAATCATCGCCTCCATCCGGCGGATACTCTCAAAACCATCGCCTCTATCCGGCGGATACTCTCAAAATCATAGCCTCCCTCCAGCGAATACTCACAAAATCACCGCCTCCATCCGGCGGATACTCTCAAAAAAGCCATCGCCTCCATCCGGCGGATACTCTCAAAAAAAGCCATCGCCTCCATCCGGCGGATACTCTCACAATTTGCATGAAAACAGAACTCTTAAAATTCTAAACAACATTATTGCTCAATAGTCTTCGATCGATTATCATCCTCATCTAATTGAGGGCAATCATTAGGCATTTTTCACAAGCGATTATGAGCATGATTGTAGGTACGGTCACCACTCAAAGCCTTTAAACGTAACGGTCTCCTTCAAGCACCTCAATGACGCTATAGGGGCCTTTGTACTTAGGACTGAGTTTCGTTTGGTTTCGCTATTAATTTTTCAATAATACAAAGTCTCCAACTTTAAAGTTAACAAATTTAGCTTTTGTACTGTCAAAACGTGTTTTGTCATAGTCAGCATTTTTGTCAATATTCGAACATTTGAAACATCACATGCGCAAACAACAGTCGTCCTAGTAAACTGTAACTTATCAGGAGTCATATGACGAACAGCTAGACATTATTTTAATAGTTAGCGGCCTACTAAAATGTCATATCGTAAGTAAGAGTCGGGCAGTACGTGAAAGAGGATTTCTAACTGAACGTCATCTATTTCAACAGTAGTCAAAATTTGAATAGTGCTATTAACTGACGTCTGTCCAATAGCAGTCAAAGTTACAGTGTCATTACATCTCCTTTATAAGCGAGCATTCGGCTCCAGAATCATAATAGAATAGGTACTGCTCACCAGAGTGTCGCATTATCCCAGCAGGGGCGCTGATGCTGCACATATCCACTCGTTTCTCCGCCGTAGCTCGGGTGCCGTTGGTACCGCTGGCTCCACCCTGGTCACGTCGACTGGGGCCGCTGAATGCATAGAGGCTTGTTCCCCGGCAGTGGAAGCAGGTAACAGCTTGATATGAAAAGGTCCTCGGAAGTCACTCCAACACATGCCATGGAAATATACTTGAGATAGCCAAGCAGCAGCTTGTCCCTTCAGCGCACGGCTCAAAGCCGACATCAGCAGAACACCACTCAGTTGCTGATCCGGTACACACATATCCGCGGTATTGTTCTATGCACGCGCGTCCACATTTCGTCAAGATCGAATTCGGGCAACTGAATTTCAATGCTAGTCGATGGTCCTTTCATCACTTGATTCAATGCTAAAAGATTCTGGTTTTGTTGCTCCAGTAAAAGACACTGTTTTTCTTCATCACTATTTCCATTTTTCCTTATCGGGGCGGTTGGGTTGCATCCCACGTCTGATGTCGGAACGTGGATGTAATTGTCGTCAGGTGGCTCGTTGTTCATGGCGAATAAAGCGAAATACCAGTGTAGTTAATCTTCTCAATATTTAATCAGCCAATTACCACAATCATTTTAACAAAAGTTATGCTTAGATCGTAGATTACAACGGATTCAAAATGCGGTGGACGCGACACGTGCGATTGGCTCCATTGCTCGATTCGTAATCCGCTTCTAATGACGGTATCTTGACGTTTTTGACAACTGACAACCGACATTTCGAGCTAACCATAACAAACACAACCGGTGTTGCCAATCCAACGATGTCGATCCCACCCAAGCGCCGACTTGACATTTTGATCCGTTATTATTAAAGCTAGCATCACGGGGATTGATTTCTTCCGGGCTTCTCAATATGGTGTTGCTACCTCTGCGACATATATATCTATAACTTCATGCCAAATCCCCTACGGGCTAGGCAGAGAGAATGTAACTAATAATATCAATAAGTTTAAATTAGTATCAGGTATATTTATTTAATCATTTCACTGATCTGCTACCTTAAGATTGCCTTAAAAATAGTATAATAATTAAACTTGTACTATTGTACGCTTGTGAGGTGACAATGACAAATTCATGAAAGAAGCCATTCGAATATTCCAAAATACACCCATAGCGACGCACAATTCTGTGCTCAACATAAAGCCCTAGTTACGATGATGTCTTAAAGTTTAATTGATCAATTTCACCCTTTATCCATAGGGTAATTAATGGCACTGACAAGGGTTGGTATGTTCTTGTATGAACGTATATAGTTTTCGTAGAAAGTAATCTAAATACACCAATCCAAAATATATCAGACATGTATTTTTAATACAAGGATTATCGTGTTATCCGTGGAGATTAGGTTATTTGTGGAGTTTACTCCTTAAGAAACGATTTTAAGTTATAAGGCCCGATACGGAAATTTTCTTAGCAGGAAAATCGAGTGTCTTGATGGCGTTACGCTCGTCCGCTTACAAAGAGACATACACGTACATCTGCAGGTGCGAGAGAATGAGATAGAAGTATCTACAGGATTTGATGTGCGAGAGAATGAGATGGAAGGTATTCTACAGTGTAAACGTTGTGTCATTCTGTTTGGTGACTTTAACTCTAAACGTACGGACTGGACATGCCACTAACCCCAGCTGTACTGAGCTATTAAAATCACCAAAGCCCTTGATTTGGACGGACAGCACTCCTGACATAATAGACTTCGCGCTGGTCAAAGGAGTCGCACTCAGGCTCAACTCTTTAGAGCCTCCCAATGGGCTCAGACCACCGTCCAGTCTCGTTAGTAATGGGACCATTGGATCCCCACCCCTCCTCCTCGTCCTCCAAAATATTCATGAACTGGAAAGCCTTCGCGGCGGCCTTTGAGGCTCCAAACTCACTGTATGCGCTTTCCCCGACTACTTTGATAATAGGGATAAGATTGATAGCGCGGTGAACTCTCTCACACAGTTAGTACAATCAGCAGTTCAAGATAGCTGAAGGGTAGCAGATGGACAACCGCCGTAAGCTACCGCCCGCCGTTAAGAACCTGATTAAATCTAAAAGCGCATCCCTCTGGAGAGTTCAAAGAGCAGTTGCTCTCTATCCCACCCCAGAAAACAGGACTAAAGCTAACCGCCATCAGCGGCAAGTAATGTCTGCTCTTTCCGAATTGAGGGACGCACAGTGGGGCGACCTCATGGAAAATGTAACCCCGTCTCACGCTGCGTACTACAAAGTAGCGAACGATCTGTGTAGTGACGTAATAACTTACACGCCGCCACTCAAACGGCCCGATTGCTCTATTACCTTCGAGGACGTTGGGAAAACCGAATGCTTCGCTGACACCATTGCTTCACGATATTCTGTCAGCTCCCAACTGTGCGACCCTGCACATATAAAAGCAGTAGAGGATGAGGTCTTGTCAAAGAACTCACTCCCTCTGACTCCAGATCCAATCTCCGTAACCATTGATGAAATTAACTCTTTCATCAGAGGACTGAAGTACAAAAAAGCCCCAAGCGCTGACGGCATATCAAATAAGGCTCTGGAGCACTTTCCAGCTCAATTGCTGGTACTTCTAGCGCTTATTTTCAACGCCTGCTTCGACCTATCCAGCCGCCGGGAAAGTAGGCAAGCTACGGTCATCGGCATTCCAAAGCCGGGCAAACCACTAGATAACCCCGCAAGTCACCAACCCATTAGCCTACTCAAGGCAATGGGCAAACTTCGTGAAAGAGTTATATACTCTCTCGTATGAGAGCATCTCTTTTCAAATGGACTTATCATCGACAATCGGCTTTCATTCACAACACTCTTGCCCATAGCACGTCCACCGCATAGTCGAGCATATCTTAAGTAGTTTTTATCCGAATCGTCATAAGACAATAGCTGTCTTTTTCAACGTTGCTAAGGCTTTTGATAAAGTATGACACGGAGGGCGTACAAGCTTTATAAGCTGTGCAGCTGTGAAGCTCGCTGTCGCCGTGGCTGGACTGACGCAGTATGGGGAGGGAAGTTTGGACATAGATATAATCGTTTCACCGACGTTCTAAAATGGGCAAAATTACAATTTTAGATAATAAAACTGAAAGATCAAGAATGAAAGAATGAATTGTGGAATGAAAGAGAATATGATGAATGAATGTTTATCAGGAACACCGTTCCTATATGGCTGCCTTGCCTGGCAAGGGAAAGTCCTCCAACTAAGCACCCCAGGTTCGTTCTTCAGAGTTAGCTAGGTACCTATGGCGTCGGTCTCCTCAAGACACGCCGTCATTTTCTAAGCGTATACTCTGTAACTGAGTGACGCTTGCGCCGCCCCGCATCTAATGGGATGATCGCCTCCGATGAAGCCTTTAAAGCCTTCTCGGCTAAAAGCAGTCCCTAGGCGGTGTTTATAGTCAGTAGGATTCTGACATAACTCGTTCGGCCGTCTGAAAGGGTACTCATGAGAGTTCCTATCGGTTCTCGGTCTCTAAGCGTGTGTCGGAGCTGACAGACATACACTTTTTTGTAACATAATTACAATTAGATTGGTCCACGTGTGACAATTATAATAAAAGAGAATTATAACCCATGAACCTATTAATATGTAAACCTTTTGTAATGAATCCACCTTCTAAACCTTAAAAGAAGTCAGTGTCTCCATATGAATAGTTTACCCTTCGGACTCCATATGGGAAAAGTAGTTTTTAAGTACCTCCACCTCACAGAAAACCATAGCTTAATAACAATTCCCTGTAGGGTTGTTGTGTTCTTGCGTGCAAGTGAGGTCACCAGTAAGTTCCTAAGAAGTTGCTGTGTTAGCACACTGACTTTAAATAAAAAAGTCTATTTTCGGTTCGATGTCAGTCTTTTATAAAAAAGCTTCTTGTTATTCAAAATAATGATCCACTATGATTTTGATTATGAAATCTATATTAGGTGCCTTTTCATATAACAATTACATTTACATTTATTACATGACCAACGATGAACAAAAAATTAACAAGGAGCAGTTTGAGCTTTAAACTATAAGGAGACGAGACAAAGTGAGAGGAGAAGAGAGAAAGAAAAGCTGCAAACACCTTGTTTTAGTATACTTATATATAATTAATGTACAGTATTTAGTTGAATTAAACAATTTTTTAACGGAAGTATCGCGTATTTTATTTATTTTGTTGAACCTGACGTTTCGAACGCTTTGCAGCGTCCGTGGTCGCAGGAAGACTAAGGTGGTATTTGTCTTACATTAGTTATTCAATTATTACATCTACCGACATGGATGGATTAATTATATATGTTCCGATTCACACAAAAATCGCTCACAGTGTCCGAACATTTTTTAGATCTTTGGGTTTGGGATTTGATTATTTTTAGGACTGGATCCCAAGCAGGTGGTACTTGCCAACCATCTTCTCTATTGAAATTGGGGTGTTTTCTTATTTCAATAGCCTCGCGCAACATTCTCGGCATGTAGCGATTCTCCTTGGCGAGGATTTGTGGTTTATCAAACCGGATGTAATGGTTTGGCTGGTCCAGTGTATGTTCACAAACTGCAGAGTTTTTATCGCGCCTATTCTTCATGTCAGCAATGTGTTCTTTCACACGAGTACCTACGCTTCTCTTTGTTTGCCCTATGTATGATAAACCACATTCGCAGTCTAATTTGTATACTCCTGCATCTTGTAAGGGGATATTAGACTTGATAGGTCTTAGAAATTGACTGATCTTCTTATGGGGCTTGAAATAAGTTTTAATTGAAGCTCGCCGTAAGATGTTGCCAATTTTGTCTGTGACTCCCTTTAAGTATGGTAAGATGGCAGGTTGACGTTCAACTGTAGGTGGCTTCGGGCGGTTTCTGTGACGCATACGAGGGAGTTTGTGACTGTTGCTCCGCAGTACTTGTTTGACATGTTGGAGTTCCTCCTCTAGATGCTCAGCGTCGCAGATGCCTTGTGCTCTCTGAAACAAAGATTTGCCTACGGTAGCTAACTGACATGGATGGTGGTGTGAGTTACCATTGAGATATTTGTCTGTATGGGTGGGTTTCCTATACACTGTGTGAGTAAGTGAGTTGTCAAGTTTCCTGGTAATTAATATATCAAGGAATGCTAGTGAATTATTTGCCTCTAATTCCATGGTGAATTTGATTTTGTTGTTGATGGAATTAAGGTGGTGTAGGAATATAGACACTTTATCTTTAGGTATGACAACAAAAAGTATCATCTACGTACCGTTTGTACATCTTCGGCACAGCCGGTGCCATCGACAGCGCTCTCTCCTCAAGGTCTTCCATGAAAATGTCAGCGACAACAGGTGAAATGGGAGAGCCCTGTCCATGTCAGTTAGCTACCGTAGGCAAATCTTTGTTTCAGAGAGCACAAGGCATCTGCGACGCTGAGCATCTAGAGGAGGAACTCCAACATGTCAAACAAGTACTGCGGAGCAACAGTCACAAACTCCCTCGTATGCGTCACAGAAACCGCCCGAAACCACCTACAGTTGAACGTCAACCTGCCATCTTACCATACTTAAAGGGAGTCACAGACAAAATTGGCAACATCTTACGGCGAGCTTCAATTAAAACTTATTTCAAGCCCCATAAGAAGATCAGTCAATTTCTAAGACCTATCAAGTCTAATATCCCCTTACAAGATGCAGGAGTATACAAATTAGACTGCGAATGTGGTTTATCATACATAGGGCAAACAAAGAGAAGCGTAGGTACTCGTGTGAAAGAACACATTGCTGACATGAAGAATAGGCGCGATAAAAACTCTGCAGTTTGTGAACATACACTGGACCAGCCAAACCATTACATCCGGTTTGATAAACCACAAATCCTCGCCAAGGAGAATCGCTACATGCCGAGAATGTTGCGCGAGGCTATTGAAATAAGAAAACACCCCAATTTCAATAGAGAAGATGGTTGGCAAGTACCACCTGCTTGGGATCCAGTCCTAAAAATAATCAAATCCCAAACCCAAAGATCTAAAAAATGTTCGGACACTGTGAGCGATTTTTGTGTGAATCGGAACATATATAATTAATCCATCCATGTCGGTAGATGTAATAATTGAATAACTAATGTAAGACAAATACCACCTTAGTCTTCCTGCGACCACGGACGCTGCAAAGCGTTCGAAACGTCAGGTTCAACAAAATAAATAAAATACGCGATACTTCCGTTAAAAAATTGATTAATTCAATGTATAACAATCGCGAAAACCTAAGACAATACTACAGTATTTAGTGCTTAACCAATAATGATTGTCTGTTTAAAACATTACGCAGAGTTTCTTAAAAGTATACTTATGCCTAATTATATTTGTGTTATAGATGATGTTATTATGAACACTCTAAAAATATAAAAATCACTTTCTAAACTCACCGATATCACAATTCTAGTCACTTAATGAAACGCTCTTCTTGGCGTATGTATTACGAACACTTCACAACTTCGCGACGTTTTCAAGATACATTCATCTATCGAATGTTCGCTTAGAAAGTGCACTGGATCCGAATTCGGGCTTGGCCTATTGGTGGTTGACAAAGTCTCGTCAAATCTCACTGGACACCGCCGGAAACAATTTCGCCGTGCCTGTGACAAACAAACAAAAATAGATTTCAATATTATTTTATTTGATTGTGATAACTGCTTACAGTCAGGCAAATCTTGAAGTGGCTCACCATCATCTTTAGTGTCGAAGCCAACCTCACCTGCACTTGGTGCACCACGCTTGTTAATAAACGAGTCTCTGGCGAAAGAGAGAGCGCATCAAAATGGTACACCTTACAGAAGACAGCAGCTAAATAATAACCCCTCACGTGTTATAATAGTGTTAATAGAATTCCAAAGAGTAACTGCATTAGCAGCTGTGGTGACACCATGCAAGTTATTTAATTCTCTCATTATATCGCATGCTTTGATAGTCTATGTTGACAACTTTACAACAGGTTTGCTAGACGCTTGTTTGTCTCCCGCCGTAGTTATAAAAAATCCAAATATTACGCTCCGTTAGGTAGCGCTAGTGGAATAAAATACCATTACGTCCGTAATTCATCATCCGAATTGTTAGTAATTTTCATAAGGATCGATTACTTGCAGTAAAGTAAAACGAAAACTGCCTACATCCCGGATGCTGTAATATTCAAATAAGATATAGATAAAAATAATAGCACCCATGACTGTACTGAACAAATCGATTTATATAAATTTGTTCTTCTGTCTCTTATTTCATATTATCGGCAATCGACTTCAGACAAATATTCACATTTTTATGTAAACAAGATACTTATATTATTTAGAAAACACCAAAGAACCGTTTAAAACAGAATGTTATTTTTAACATATTTGCCAAATCACTAGCAATTAGTCAAATATCTTTGAATGCGGATTAAACGAGATGCGGATTAAAATGGATCAATATTGGCAAGTTTCTTTCGGCATTTTTTCTTCGCCAATGGTCATTTGCGAAATGCTAGTAGATTAAAAAAGTAAAATAAGAGACTTGAATAAGATACAATAAGATTATATTCCAAAACATATAAGACGTGTCTAAATGCCCGCGAGGGCCCAATGGCAAATAAAGATTTTTTATCTTTTAACATATATACATGTTTCATTTCAAGTTAACGCACTTATCATCCACACTTGCGTTATTTTCTACTTTCCCTCCAACTGCCCTCACAAATGTTTCATACATTAATGAGACCAAACTAACAACACAAATATAAGGAAAAAGTAAAACGGGACCAAATAAACAAGTATCTGTGGGAACCCGGGGTAATATCCTACAGACATACGGGTATATCGTGTTAGGTTGTGAATGTTGTTTGTTTACTGTTTGTCCTGCGTCGTAATATTCAAATTGTCTGATCCTCGATGTATCAGTCCTTCTTTTTCCTTAGGTACCTACTTTATATATTCATTATTATTATTTATTTATTCATTATTATATTTATTCCAGTTATAGAAGCATGAATGCATATCCCTATTTAAATGTAAATGACACCTTATTTAGTATTATTGTCTTAGGTTTTCGCGATTGTTACATATTGAATTAAACAATTTTTAACGAAAGTATCGCGTGTTTTATTTATTTTGTTGAACCTGACGTTTCGAATACTTTGCAGCGTCCGTTGTCGCAGGAAGACTAAGGTGACATTTGTCTTACATTGGTTATTCAATTATTACATCTACCGATATGGATGGATTAATTATATATATGTTCCGATTCACACAAAAATCGCTCAAGGTGTTCGAATGTTTTTGAGTAGATCTCTGGGTTATTTAGTGTCTTCTTTGCGTCCTTATTGTACTCACTGAACTTGTCAATATATATCAAATTTGGCCCGCTAGGTCGACTGCTCCTCCTGTGATCCAGAAATTTAATTCTAGTGCGGAGTCACATACATCTTCAATGAACGCAGAGAGCTATTTGTATTTCTGCATTCATAAGTGATTAATCCTCGGATTGATCTTCTGCGTGTCGTGGTTTTCTTTTGATCATGCGTGTTCAATTTATCTTCTCCACACAAAACATCTCACCAATTTTTGTGAAGCATTCATTAGAATGTGTCAGTGAGAAAATGAATGATATGTGTGTAACTGCACACACAAATCATTCATTTTCTCAGTGTGGTGTAAAGGGTAGTGAAAAATTACTTGGTATTAGGATGCCACCGAAGACTACCCGGGTAATGAGCACGTAGCTCGAGACCCGTACGCACCCACGCAGGTGCATGACCTTCTGACAGACCGACCCTCCAACTACGCCTCTACAATATGTGCTTACGAATAGGTAACTTTCAATGGAACAACCTAAGATGTGAAAATCTATTGACCCAAATTGACCTGATCATATCGAAATGACTTAACACGATAAATTGGCTAAAGTAAATTGGCTGTAGGTCAGACTTGGTATTCAGGTTCATTAACCTACATATTGTTTCAAATACACGTACCTATACAATATACCTATCTATTTTACAGCTCCACCCCTGTTCGTAACACACAAGACACACTCAATGTTACGCACAGGAAAAAACAAGATTCATCATCCCTCGACATCGCATCCTCTGAGGTTAAAGAACTAATAACAGAAGTACGACTCCTGACCAGCGAAATCTCGTCCCTCAAAGGACGTCTTGAAGAAGCCACAGTCTCGCTTACTCGCTGCCATGATCGCCTGAGTGAACTGGAGGCCTTAACTGCTGTCAATGAAACTCGTTTAAAAGCGGCAGAAGAGAAGTCACAGGAGATTAGTTCATTAAAAGCTAGTGTATCACAACTGCAAAATATTATAAACTCTCAATCTCAAGCACTTCTTCGAAACGAGATCGAAATCTCTGGCGTCCCAGAACGACCAAATGAGAATCTATATCACACGACACTTGTGTTGGCTCGAAAAATTGGTGTTGACTTAGTGGACGCCGACATAGATTGGGTTTCCAGAGTCGGGCCTCGTACATCCAAGCAATCTGGAACAGAAAACAAAAGACCTCGTTCGATTGTAGTTAAAATGTTACGAAAAGCGAAACGCGACCGCATGCTGCATGAATCTAAAAAACGCAGAAACCTGAATAGTGAAGACCTGGAAATTCCTGGCTCAGCGCAAAAGGTATACATCAACGAACGACTTACTAAGCATAATAGGACGTTATTTCGTGAAGCTAGGTTCAGGTCAAAAGCCTACGGCTATGCATACTGCTGGTGCAGCCAGGGTTCCATCTACACACGACAGCGTGAGGGTAAAGCAGCAATCCAAATATCTAATGTCGAAGACCTTATCCGCCTTTTCGGACCGACACCCCCGTCTACCTCTACCAACCAGTAATTTCTGTAATTTATTCAATTTTACTTTCATTGTTTTGTTATCTTGTTTATTATTCAAACATTGCTATAGTATCTCTGAACTAGTTAGAGTCGAATTTATCAACCCTTTGTATTTGAAATCGCGCACTCTATGCAACGTAATTTTATATCTTATATTATTTTTAACGTGTTATGCCACTTATTTATTGTATTACACTATTCATTACATATCATATTATTTGTACTGTAGACATACTTGCTTGGCCCATTTAATATTTTACTTTGACGTTGACTGCATTTTTCATATTGATTTACTCCTATCAATCTTACCACTGCAACTGATGCTTATAATAAGTATCCAAAAACATGTAAACTGGTATATAGCGAGACGTTTCCGTTTTCCCCGTAAATCCCATAAAATCAAATATATTTATAAAAATGGATCACAGTGATATAGAAACTGAAATTGACACCCTGGACATACAGTGTCTCGCTTCAAACGATTTGGAAAAATGTAAGTTTACCTTTGCAGATGTACGGTCTTTTACCATACACACTTGTTGATATTAATTGATTTAAGATGATACTGATATATATACGAGGAGTACCAACTGATAGAATAATAAAATGCACTGTTGATTCCACGGCGGCTTTATTGATACTAAATTAATTATATCTATATTTTACGACAATGAGTCGCGCGCATAATGCCTACGTTAACATACTCGTATTGCACAATGTAGAGCTATAGCTCGTACATGCTCCCGCGAGCAAAAAATACAGAAATAATACTAAAATCGTTCGCGAAAAATAGGCGATGTCGCCCTATTTTGCACTCGCGCACTAGGTTGCTTTGAGATTTTATCACTTTCGTACATGACACTATCACTCACGCACTGTGCACTGTCTGCTGAACGCGGAGCGGGCGCCGGTCCGCCAGAGCCTCCAGCTCCGGCGGCCACCGGCGCTGTTGGTCCGGGTGCCGGCGGCGGCGGTGGGACTCGCCAGCTGCAGCGCACACGGCGACACGAATAAATTAAGGCGACGAGCACCATGATGCTAAGCATTATGTATATCAAAGCATAATGGTGTACATCATGATACGTGATGCTTTCCGTAAGCACGGGAGGATTTTCTTTCAACAACTTGATCTTATCTCCAATTTGATCTAGTTCTTGCTGTTCTAGGTGGGACATATTGTCCCAATTATTATTTGGAATGGTGATATTGATGATGTGGTTTATTGGCGCGATTACTGGCAAATAAACGTCTGGGGTGATCTTAAGTTCACTCGACTGTTGTTTGTGTGAGAAAACTGAATAATTCTCGGTTTTGATAACGCATTGTTTATTGACAGTGAGTAATCCGGCGTGCGACAATATATGAGTGGTAACATGATCCCCGCACATTGTTCTAATATGGCATTGATTGCAGCAAAAGTAGATATAATTATTCACTGCAGCTGTTTCTAACAGCCTATTCTCACATTTGCTAACGCTAGTTTTGCAGTCGGATTCCTTCTTTTGACAGAAGTCTTTATCGGTCTTAAGATGATAAACTGGTTTCTTGATATAACATAAGTATGTCGCTGACATAAAGCATGATTTGATGTCGTTTTCCGTTACGGGAATATAGGTATCTTTGTTTAGATTGAGAGCTATATAGCTCGAAATAGGGATAATCTCGATCATTTTGGTATCTATAACTTCTGGTATCGAATATACCTTAAAGATCTCGAATGAGTCTCTAGTGATTAAAGGGATTTTTATTTCAAATATGAGATATGACTGTAGCATTCGCGCTTTAACTTGCACTAGTTTGTAGATTTTGCTGAGGTCAGTATGTATACTCTCTATAGGCAATACAACGTCTTTTGATAGTTGGCTTGATATGGCGCTTAGTTCTTTTTGCAATTGTGTTGGATTTACGAGATGGGGACTGAACCGACCATGATAAATATCAGTGAGAGTATCCAAAATAGTGCTCTGCAAGGTTTTCAAAGTATTGAGTAAATTGCTTGCAGTGATTGA
Source organism: Pyralis farinalis (assembly GCA_947507595.1). NCBI lineage: Eukaryota > Metazoa > Arthropoda > Insecta > Lepidoptera > Pyralidae > Pyralis > Pyralis farinalis. The sequence continues at coordinate 23,914,508 of OX382274.1, forward strand.
GGCTAAGGTAAATTCGGTAATTAGAGAAATATTTTGTATCTGATTTTGAATCGTATTCAATCCTCGTTCAATATATTGGATATGCTGATGAATTATTTTGTGCTGTTTCGTCATAGTTTCTTCCGTCCTTTTTAAGAGATTATATTCAGCTTCCATAATAGAGGTCTGATTTTTCCAAAATGATGATATTTTATTCTGATTATTTCGAAGAAGGGTGATGTCCTTCTCGTATTGTTCCGCGAATCTCTGATCTAATACTCCGAACAGACTGTTCGCGAGATATCCGATACCGTCAATAAGACCGCGACGGTGTCGACGGGCCGTCTGCCGCGAGTGCTGATCCCGCAACATATCGTTGTAGTACTCCAACTCGTTAAGACCGTGATTTAACTGGAGTACTATTACATCGCACTGTATTTGATAACGTATTGTTTCGCATGTTTGTTCCAGCGACGTTGAATACTTTCCGATCGCACTTATTCCGTCCCAATAAGGTTGCATATTGTAATACAGTACAAGTTTCCATTCATCACGAATAATTTGCATGTTAGATAACTTGTCAAAGTAGAGTCCTTGATTTTTTCTAAAACTGGTAATATTTAAAGTTGCTTGCGTGCTTGTTAAAATTGATATGAAAAATAATAATGATGCTGCTAGTGATATAAAGCTGAACTTTTGATTAGTTTTCTTGCGCCTTGCTCTCGTTGGTATCGTAGTTTCGGTGGTGTACTGATCTTGATCGTTAGATAGTTGTTGTCTTTGCTCATAATCTACGCCTACGTGGGTAAACGGGCGACTGGCGTTCGCTCTTGCTTCTGTTAATTCTCCCATGATCTGATATTGTTTTAATGGATTTTGCTTTCTACAGGTTACACAGCGATAAAGTTGCATTTTAATAGCTCTATCGCCACCTAAGATCCAGTATTTTTGTCTGATAAATGCTTGAGTGAGCCTTGCTCCTCCATGAAAAGTAAGTTGATGCGCATACTCTATTATCAATTCTGTAAAGCGACCGCTGTGCGGCAAGATGATTGGATGCCGCATCTCAGGGCTGATATGCGCATGCTTTAATCTCCTGCCTACACGTAGAATACGTTCTTTGTCCAAAAAGGGATTGAGATTTAATAGCTTGCTTTTTGAAGGTAACCCGCTTTTTTCTTGTAACGAGTTTATTTCTTCCGCGAATATTTCCTGCTGAATTTGCTTAATTATTTTATGTTTTGCTTGCCGTAACTCCGCGATGCTTAAATATGCTATTTGCTTTCGATTTTGCTTTTTTGATATGAACCTATACACCCATGCTAGTGTACGTATTATTTTCGAGATAGAATGATGTTTTCTCAGTAATTCTGTAATGATATTTTCACCAGCTTGCTGCATGGCGGCATTCACTTGCTTTGACTTCTTGATTTCTTTATTTGTTTCATAAATTGGACGTTCCGTTTCATTCTCCTCATTATAAGACGATAGCCATGTAGGCCCTTGCCACCACAATTGATGATTCTGTAACTGAGATGCTGATAAACCGCGACTTGCACAGTCTGCCGGGTTTTGACCTGATTTGACGTAACGCCAACATTCTGCAGGCATTACATCACAAATTTTCTTAACTCTATTTGCGACAAAGGTTGTCCATCTCCCTGGATCCCCTCGCAGCCAACCCAATACTGCTGTAGAGTCCACCCATCCATAAGTTTTGATTTTGTAATTTTTTAAGCATTTTTGAACCTCTGCCATCAATTTAGATAATAATAACGCTCCACATAATTCCAGTCTTGGTAACGTGATATTTTTGCTTGTTGGTACTAATCTCGCTTTCCCGGCTACTAAAACCACTGATGATTTGTTTTGATTATTAATTTTACAATAAATCACGCTAGAGTACGATTTTGTTGACGAATCACAAAAGCCATGTAATTCAATCAAATCATTTTGTTTTGTATGTAACCATCTTTGTATCTTAAATCGGGTTGTGTTGTTAATATCTTCTGCAATTTGTATCCACTCATTGGTAATAGTTTCGGGTAAAATATCGTCCCACTGAATTTTTAGTAACCATATTTTTTGGAACAAAATCTTCAGTTTGGTAGTGATTGGAGTGACCCAGCCTAAAGGGTCATATAGTTTAGAGATGACTGATAACAAGGATCTTTTTGTCAACGGTGTAGTTGGTATATCTGCTTTGAATTGAAGCAGGAACGTATCTTCTAATGGATTCCAACTAAGTCCCAAGGTTTTCGTTGATTCTGGTTCTCGAAAATTATATGCTTGTAAATTATTATTATCACAGTCGACTTCTTGTAATAGTTGTGGGGAATTTGACTTCCACTTCCTAAGGTTGAAACCTCCTGACTTCAACAATTGTATCAAATCCTTCTGTAATACTTTAGCTTCCTTGATTGAATGGGATCCGTGGACCAGGTCATCCATATAAAACGAATGTTCGAGAACACTGATAGCTGGGCTGTTTTGATACTTTGATTTCTCGTCTTGAGCAAGTTGTCGTAATGTCATCATGGCTAGAAAAGGAGCGGCCTTGGTTCCGTATGTGACGGTAGCCAATTTATAATTTTGTATAGGGTCATTAGGATTGTTTCTCCATACTATCTGCTGTAAGTTTTGATCGGATTGATTAAGCCAAATTTGACGGTACATTTTCTCTATGTCCGCAGTGTAGGCAAATTTGTACTGACGCCACTCAATGATAAGAAGCTGTAAATTCTGCTGCAAATTGGGCCCCCTATCCATGAGGTCATTTAAACTGTGTCCTGATGATGTTTTAGATGATGCGTTAAATACAACGCGAAGTGACGTGGTTGTAGAGTCAGCCTTAGGCACGCCGTGATGCGGTAGAAAACAATTAAGTTTCATGTTTCCGTCGGCGGGTGTCATATGCCCGAGCGACATATATTCATTAATAAACAACTTATATTCTTGCGCAAAATGTTTTTGATGTGTAAATTTCCGCTCTAACTGCTTTAATTGCGAAATCGCCTTTGATTTGGAATTACCTAACTTTTGCTCAAAATTTGCCTTAAGCGGTAACCTGACTTCATAGTGACCACTTTCGCGCCTTTTTGTTGTAGCTTTATAATGTTCGATGCACCTTTGATCGTCTTCTGAAAGAGTTGATACGTCCGCTACGTCCTGTATCTCCCAAAATTTGCGGATGTCTTCGATGTTGTTTATGATAACGTTACAATGTAAAGTATTGATTTTCCCGCTCAAAATCCATCCAAGACGAGTCTCCTGGGCAATGGGCAACGTATTGCTTGATTTGTAAACACCTTCTAAAAGAATTTCTGAGTAAACGTCCGCCCCTAATAATAAGTCAACCGGGCGTCTGATATGAAATTCAGGGTCAGCCAATTGTATGTTGTCTAAATACGGCATCGTGGGCTTAGAAAATGTCGTACTAGGCAATTTCCTAATAAGTGTTTTCATGATTAGGACATCGGTTTGAAATGAATAATCATCATAAATAGAGGAACAGTTGATGGTGATAGCCCCCTTACAATTGTTTGGTTTGTCGCCTATCCCTGTAATAACTCCCTTGATATTTTGACGACGCAAGCCTAACTGCTGAGCTGCCTTTTCTGAAATTAAAGATGCCTGCGATCCTTGATCAAGAAGAGCACGCATGTTGACATAAGTACCATCTATCCCCTGAACCTTCACTACCGCTGTTGCAAGCAATATTTCCGGCATGTCACCTTGCAATGACGCATGTGAGCTTCGTTGTGCTGACGCCATGTGAGCCGTGTTCAGCGCGCTGGTATTAGGAGAATTCGATTGGCCAACCTGGGGTGTCTGGTTACTTGTGAATCCGTAAGCCTCGTGTAATATAGTGTTATGACGTCCGTTACATGTACGACAACGTTTATCGGAAAAACATGCCTTACCGTGGTGGTTATAGAGGCAGTTCTTGCATAATCCCAATCTTGATACAGTATTCTTTTTGTTGATAGGTGTCATTTCTAGAAATTTTTGACAGTAAAAAAATGTATGTTCATTAGTATTACACAAAGAACACTTAAATGTTTCGAGAGGTGTATTCTTGTTTTGATATGATGACGCTTGGATTCGGCTGCTAGATGGATACGATACTTTATAATGGGGCTTCTGATATTTGCTAATATTTTGATTTTGATTACGATCGCTACTCCTATGATTATTATTATCCGATTTCCTGCTAAACGTTTCCATCATAGTAAATTTGCTCTCCAAAAATTCTAAAAATTCGTGCAACACTGGCAACTCCCTAGGCTGCTTAAGGGTTTGCATGTAGTCATTGTAGCTTTCAGGATCCAATTTCTGTGATAAAATGTAGACAATTAGTGGATCCCAGGAGCTAACATCAACTCCTAAATTTTTGATTGCATTTAAACTCTCTATCACTGTGTCATGCATGCGTTTGATATGATTTAATGATAATTTGTGACTAACCGGGATGTCCATCAAAATGCTGGCGTGAGATGTAAAAATCAGTTTTTTTATTGTTAAACCTGTTGTTCAAAATATCCCAACAAACGTTGTAATTGTCGGAACTAATTAATAGGTGTTGTATTAGTCTCTCAGCTTCACCTTTTACCTTCGCCTTTAAAAATTGCATTTTTTGCGCATTGGATAAATGTGGGTTAGTATGAATAGTCTCAGTGAATAAATTTTTAAAGGAAATCCACTGATAGTAATTGCCCAGAAATACTGGGACTTCCATTTGGGGTGTGACCTTATCTCTATGTGTTATGCTCCCCAACTTGGTGTTTAATACTTTTTTAAAATCGTGATAAACCCTTTCATATTTCGAAAATGTATTTTCATATTCTTGATTTGATCCCTCTAATTCGCTATCCAGTTCCCAATGTAAGGAATCAATAACCGACCAACGTGACTGCAAATTGTGCAGTATGTCGGCGTACTCCCATTGCTCTGATACCAAATCTAAATTAATGCTCTCAACTGTTCGCTTAAACGCACGAAAATTACTAGCTTGTTTCTTTAACATGTCCTGCGTTTTGCTGTCTGTACCTTTAGAAATAGTCTGACCCGTTTGCTGGCTGTTGCCTGGCTCCGCTAGGGATGATGTTTGCTGCGCGACGACTGGCATGGCCAAAGGCGTTGCCGGTTTTATTATTGGTGTAGATGGTCTGCTATCTTCTTTGCCATAGTTTAATAAAATCGTTCTGATGTTTTCGTACCTCTCTTTCACTATTTCATACTGATTGTTGGAGAAATATGAATGGGATGAAGTTCCCTTACCACACAGACTAACATGATTATTTTGAAAGTCGCGCCAGTAACCTTCTAGTATATTTAATTTGCGTTTGATGTAGTCAGCATTTTTCCTATCTGCGCCGTCCTTCTTAAAATTCGTGTACAGCTGCTCGATTGCTGTACTGAGCTGATGTTGTGTTGCCAGTAGATCATCGGTGCTACCCATCATGCTGATAATGATAAAAAAATGGATAGATCTTACTTGAAAGCTCGGTATCCTGATTACTCCCTGTGTCCCGACGAGTTGTTGATATATGATACTCTTGATTATTGATGATAATGATGATGATGATTGATAATCTAGATAGTTTCTGATAAAAGTTTTCACACTTCATTTGCTAGTTCACCTCACATGTAACAAAGAGTCACGTTGCAAAGTCACGTTGCACAAAGTCACACACGAGGTCCGAGTTTTCACCCAATTTCATTCGAAAAAATAATCCTGTTCGAAGGACCAAAAAGATGTACGGTCTTTTACCATACACACTTGTTGATATTAATTGATTTAAGATGATACTGATATATATACGAGGAGTACCAACTGATAGAATAATAAAATGCACTGTTGATTCCACGGCGGCTTTATTGATACTAAATTAATTATATCTATATTTTACGACAATGAGTCGCGCGCATAATGCCTACGTTAACATACTCGTATTGCACAATGTAGAGCTATAGCTCGTACAGCAGATAAAAACTTCAAAGTATTGACCTTTAATATTAGGAGTATAAATAAAAATTTTGATTTATTCACTATAGCTTTAACCCGCTTGAATATTGATTTTGATGTTATTGTTTTGACAGAGTGCTGGCTTAAGGATGGCTTGATTGTACCTAAAATCTCTAACTATTCAGAATTCTCGACCAGCAAATTTATAAACCGGAGCGGAGGTGTTGTTGTTTATGTAAAAAACGGATGGAAAGCCATTGTTACTGAGCCGAACCTCCAAGATGCGAACTGTCTGCAAATCGATATCTCTAATACAGCTACCATTTTAGGAATCTATCGTTCGCCAGCTTTTAGTAATCTGGACAACTTTCTATTTTCACTTGAAAGCATTCTGGATAATTTAAATGACAGGAATAATCTTTTACTGGTGGGTGATCTAAATATAAACATTTTGTCATCAGTAGGTAATAATCAAAGTATTACATATATTTGCTTTTTAGCACAAAATGGACTTCTCCCGGCAATAACACTTCCTACCCGGAATGATGCTTGTCTCGATCATATTTTTATTAAAACCTCAAAACCTTCTGTCGGCTTAGTTTGTTCATCGGATATCACTGATCATGAATTAGTCATGGCAGGTATTTCCCTTGATGCCACTACACGCCAAAAACACTATGAAGTCATAAAAAGGGACGTTGAAGCCATTAAAAAAGAATTAAGCTTAATAGATTGGGACACCTTGCTTAGTAGTGAAGATGTAAACATTTTAGTTAGTATTTTTAGCCAAACTCTAACAAACATTATAAACAGGAATACAAAAATAACACTTTTGAAGCGCTCTGAACGTAACCTAAAACCTTGGATCACGCCGGGCCTAATACGTTGTATGAGACACAGAGATCGTCTACATACCCAATCCCGACGGAAACCTAACGATCTTATTGCTACAATTACATACAAACGCTACCGAAATTTTTGTAATTCTTTAATGCGCAAACTCAAATTGGAGTACGAGAAAATGGAATTGAAAAAAAGTGAAAACAATCCAAAAAACCTATGGAAGACCATTAAGACAATCTGTCACCTAAAGTCCAACAGGAATTCGCCTTCTGAATTATTGCCTGACATGGGTGATGCAAAGGAAGCTCTGAATGCCTGCAACTCTTACTTCGCGAAAGTAGGTCAGTCGTTAGCAGACAACATATTAAATGAGTTGGACACCACGGAGGAACAACTAGCTTCAGACACTTTACCTAACATACCCGTTCTGAACTCCTTTTTTATGCAACCTACCGATCCATTTGAAATAACTAGTCTCATTAATAATCTACCTACTAATAAAGCTCCTGGTTTGGATGGCATAAATAATTTTCTTGTTAAACAATTAAAGGAATATATTGTCATTCCCTTAACGTTCATTTTTAATAATAGTCTTGCCACTGGTACTTTTCCGGACCTTTGGAAGATCGTATCTGTAATACCCGTATATAAAAATGGGCCCCGAGACTCCCCGTCGAACTACCGACCAATATCTTTGTTAAATACCTTTTCCAAATTGCTCGAAAAAATCGTACACAAACGTCTTATTCGTTTTTGTGAATTAAACAACCTGTTGTCAGAGAGACAATTTGGTTTTCGACAAGGAAGCTCTACCGAATATGCAGTTTCCCTACTTCTAACTAAAATTTCCTCTCAATTAGATAAAAACAGGAGTTGTTTAGGTGTATTCTTAGATCTCGCAAAAGCTTTTGACACTGTTTCCGCTCCAATCTTACTTAAAAAGCTGGAAAATTTAGGAATCCGTGGCATTGCTCTGGCATGGTTCAAAAGCTATTTATTAAAACGGAAGCAGTGTGTCAGCATCGACGGTATCTCAAGCGATGTCCATGAGGTAGACTTTGGAGTCCCGCAGGGAAGTATCCTCGGGCCAACCTTATTTATTCTTTATATAAATAGTATTCATGATCTTATGCTAGAAAACGCAGACATAATATGTTACGCAGACGATACTGCCCTAATCTTCCATGGGTCAAGTTGGCTAGAGGCGGTTTCATTGGCTGAGCGTGGCATGAGTATCATCAACAACTGGTTAAAGAAAAACCTCCTCACTTTAAACACCGACAAAACTAAGTTCGTCTGTTTCCATAAGACAACTGCATCCGCACCGTCACTAGCCTTGTCCAAACTCAAAATTCACAGCTGTGGTGAAACTTCGGTAGACACTTGTAATTGCGGACATATAAGCATAGCTAACAATGTTAAGTACTTGGGAGTCACACTGGACGACAGGCTAAATTTCAAAGCTCATTTAAATATCCTATCTTCCCGAATCCGTAAAACCTCCTACATAATGAGGAAACTACGAAATCTGGCTTCACTACAAACTCTGAGAACCATTTATTTCGCCCTTTGCCAATCTCTGATTACTTATTGTATCCTTGGCTGGGGCAGTGCCGCTAAAACAGCTCTACTACCGGTTGAAAGGGCTCAAAGATCAGTGCTGAAAACTATGTTACGGAAACCTCTCAGATACCCTACAGCGGATGTGTATGAGGACAGTCGTGTTCTAACTGTGCGACAACTCTTTGTACTGAAAACTACATGTACGGTACACAAGGAAGTCATCAATTCCAAGGATTATACACCTATGTTAAGTCGACGAAATTTCTCTTTACCCACTATCGCCGTGAACACTTCATTTGCACAAAGATTCCCTCCATTTATTCGAGTGCTTACCTACAATAAAATTTGTAAGACATGCGATATAAAAATGTGCTCTGTTCGCCAAGCAAAAGCTATAATTGGCAAATATCTCGCCACATTGTCATACGAATCAACTGAAAATTTACTCCTCCCTATGCAATAACGTCTGTTACCTTATAATAATATGAGTGCCAAAATATTGTTGGAAGTAATGTTAATAGAGTAACGAATATAATATATAATTATTAATAATGTAAGTAAAATATATTATTAATCCACATAAGACACCTCAAGTTCATATATAATAATTATAATATATATAAATAATTTAGATATCTAAATAAATAATACTTCACACATATATATATATATATATATATATATATATATATATATACATATATATATAATAAATAGATAGTTCATTCCCATATTGTACCTACAAACGTACCTCATTTATATTGAATGTTTGTCACAGATATGTAAAGCTTTAGGTGACCCGTATAGATACCCACAATACAGATTTATTCTAGTGTGGGTATCATTGGTAAAAAATTAATTGTTAAACCTCCCAACAGCCAGAATTTATCTTCTGGCCGTGTATTATACTAATTAGCACATATAATTATTGTAAATCTGGTTGTTGCAAATAAATATTTTTGTATTTTTTGTATTTGTATTTATCTATAACTTTACGCCAAATCCCTAGCGGGGTAGGCAGAGAGAACCGAGCGCCATGTGACTCGATCCTTACATATCTCACTCGCTTCTTTAACATTCATTACTCTTCTCATGCACGCTCGCCGGTTTCTAGGGCTGCTGACATCACCTTCTGATAGAACACGACCAATTTGGTCATGGTAGGTAAGTTTAAGTTTAAGCATTCTTTCATCCTGCATTCTTTCTACATGTCCGAACCAACGCAGCATGCCTCCTCTTATTTTAACACCGACGCTCTCTTTCAGACCAACTTTGTTTCTAACATCATCATTGCGAATACGGTCTACAAGCCTTACATACATACAATATATAATTATACAAAAATAAGAACGTATCTAATTATTCGTTTTTTACGTAATATCTGCAAAGGATGTTGAAGGTCCTAGCTTTAATTTATAACCTAGATATGGGTCCGCTATATATATACTCGTACTTACTGAAAACGGAACTTTGCACTAATTTGTATGAACTAATCGATAGCGGAAGCACATAAAGTAGTTTATTTTTTTTATTTATTCATTAGAAACAGTCAACTGAAAGGTTTGTTTGTTTGTTTATAAAACTTTATTGTATAATTTAACATTCAAAATACATAACAATAATAATACAAAAAAAAAAACTTAATCTAAATTATACAATGGCGGACTTATCCCAATAGGGATCTCTTCCAGTCAACCATGAATGCTTGAAAAGGAATTCAATTAATAGGTTTGGTGCAATTTACGCACAATACACACTTCACGTTCAACACAAAATACCCAAACACACAGTATATATACGCGTTAAAAAGTAGATGCTAATTTAAATATCAGAAGTAGAGTCGTAATGTTTCTTCACTTGTGATTTAAAGGAGTTATAAGATTGGGATAACTTCACACTGGTTGGGAGTGCGTTCCAGAGACGTACGGCTTGAACCGTAAAGGATTTGGAAAAACATTGGGAATTATGGGCAGGGATTTCTAAAAATAGATCGTTTCTAGGTCGAAGTCGGGTATCCATTACACGAAACTTGAAACACTCGTGGAGATATTTTGGAGCCGTAGGACTAAAAAGTATATGGAAAAGAAAAGATAGGGTATGAAGATTTCTACGGAGCCTAATAGGTAACAGATTAAGCTTTTTGCGATATTCAGAAATATGATCGAATTTCCGTAGACCAAAAACATATCTAATGCACATATTCTGAATACGCTCCAATTTGTCCAGAAGGTCTTCCGTAGGATCCAAATACACCACATCTCCATAATCTAGTAGAGGGAGAAGGAGGGAATTTACCAACAAGGTTTTGGTACTGACAGGCAGGAAGTTTTGAAGCCTTCTCAAGGAATGTAGCGAAGAGTAGATCTTACGGCTGACTTCACTAATCTGAGGAGCCCAGGACAAAGTTTGATCAAAGACAATACCCAGATTTTTAACTGTCGAGGAATATGTAATGACATTGTCACAAAAAATAACATTTGGGCACATGCCATTTGATAACCGGGAGATGTAATAGGGGCTTCCAATAATTATTGCCTTTGATTTAGAAGGGTTAATTTTCAACCCGAAGTTATTAGTCCATTGGGCAATCGCAGAGAGATCCTTATTAATAATATTTACAGCACTGCTGAAATCGTCGAGCGAAGCAGCCGTATAGATCTGAAGATCATCTGCGTAAAGATGATACGAAGAGAGAAGATTAGAAGTAATATCATTGATGAAGATAGAAAAAAGAATAGGAGACAACACTCCCCCCTGAGGTACTCCAGCCATAAGCTTACACCAGTCCGATCTAGAGTCGTCAATTTTAACAATTTGCCGGCGACCAGTTAAATATGACTTAAACCACGCCAAAGCTATTGGTGAAGGATTTAGGGCACGTAATTTAGCCAGCATAATGTCAAAATCAACGGAGTTAAAAGCGCTTGTAAAATCAAGTAAAACCAATAGAGTTAATTTCTGATTTTCGGTATTATATCTTATATCATCGGTAACTCTGACAAGCGCTGAGACAGTACTGTGTCCTGAACGAAATCCGAAATACGGAAAGGTATATTGTAATACAAATCTGTTATACACAGAGTTATAGTCTCCTATAATTTTACATTCTAATGCGTACGGATACCTAACAAATGAAACAGTAATTCAAGTAACAGGTAGGTTGAATAAAATGAAATAAAAAATCCTGAAAAACACTACAACAAGACATTCAACAATTCTATCAGAGATCGCTTGAATGTAGGAATTGAAACATTTTTAAATAAATCCATATCTATCAAATTTATATTGTAATAATTACACGATCGTTTGATAAAACTCTTTTCCACATATCAAGTTCTACTGCTAGGTAGAAAAATCATTTTTTTCCTAGTGCAACTTGGCTCATTTCTACAAGGCACACAAAATTAAATATTACGCAATAATGAAGGAGCATCCACAAAGCTATTTAAAATTATGAATAAAAAAATAGCATGAAAATAATTACGGCGTTGCTATAAAGACAGCACATTATGACGTTCAGCAGAGGATTCACAGTCAGAATATTGATGGCTAGTTCTATAATCACGTGACTTTATTTTTTGAATACGTTCCAATCGATCAATATGACACCTGAAATAAGGATGCCAGACAGTACAAGCAAATTCAAGGTGACTACGGACAAAGCTATTATACAAGATTTTGAATGTTAGAGCATGTTTGAATGGTTTACTAATTCTGAAAGTAAACTAACTATTTATAAGCCTTGTTGATAATATCATCTATATGAGGAACAAATGTCAATTTAGAATCCATAATGACACCTAAGTCACGAATTTGCACGATATTCGTGTTAATGTTTTGCCAAAAATGCTATAATTATAATTTATTAGGTTTAATTTTCTACTATAAGTTATATTTTATAGCTATAAGTTATAATATGGCATTTATCGAACTTTAAGTTCAATTTGTTTATAATACATTTTCTGTCAATTTTTTTAAGATCCTGCTTCAATAGCTCGCAGTCAATAGGGTTACTAATGACTCTGTAAATTTTGATATCATTAGCATAAAGTAACAGATTTGAGTTATGAATGAAATTATTAATGTCATTAATGTATAAGTTAAATAAAAGGGGCCCAAGATGTGAACCTTGAGGACTCTAGAACTTATGCTTTTGTACTGTGATCGATATCCCCCAGCTTGCAACATCTTGACTCCTGTTGTCTATATATGAACTTAGCCATCTAAACAAATCGCCGTGTATGCCATGTTGCCAAGGCTTGATCAATAAGGTATTATGACAAATTTTGCTAAAACACTTGGCAAAATCAATGTATATAACATCAACCTGAAAGTTTTTGTTCATGGCATTTAATATAATTTAAGTGAATGATAGTAGATTACTGTTAACACTACGGCCTGTATAATGCCCACGTTGATTCAGATTAATAACATTGCGAACAGCTCTTGAAACCTGATCTGTAACATATTTTTCTTTTCCAATTGACACAATTTGGAAATACCTCGATATTTTTCAACATCAGAGCTAACAATGCCTTTGGGGACCGGAATTAACAAGGTTTCTTTCCAGAAAAATGGGAAAGTGCCTTCTTTAAGAGATTTTTGATATAAAATCGTAAGAGGCAATGTTAAGCCGGAGGCACATGCACTGATCAATAAGGGGTGTATCCCATCAGGCCCAGCACTCTTGTTAATGTTTATAGACTTTAAATACTTTAACACAAGATTTGAAGTTATTTCTATAGTGCTTGTCTCAATTGGTACACCTAGAGAGGGTTCTAAATTTTCTTGTGAGATCATACTAGTACTAGGGAGTTCAAATACTGAATGAAAGTGCTCATTAAATAAATTACAGAACTGCTCCCCATCTGATGATGCATGATCTTTATAACGCATCGTTCGATGTAATTTATTGATCGATTTTATATTTTAATATAAGTCCAAAAGAATTTCGGATGTGTTTTAATTTTTGTTCAGAAAATTCTATCTCTATAACAACACTGGTTTTCTAAACTTTTAGCACGTTTTCTATAAAATAATTTTAATACTCTCATAATCTAATGGATTTCCATATTTTTTCCTTCGCATGTGAAATTTTTGTTTTTCCTTTAAAACTTTCTCAAACTTTTTGTATGCCAAATAGAATAAGATTTAAAGAATCTAGCAGATCGAAGTAGCACGTGTCGTGCAATCAGAGTATACTACATAAAGTCTACATTAAGTAAATCTTTATTTAAATCTACATAATTACCAGCAAAAAAGTTATAATATTGTGAATTATTTGGTTTTAAATATTGTATACTGTCATACATTAAGTGTAATAAAAGTGATGGATGATGAGTATCCTCAGTCAGTAGTGGGTGTTGACAACTGACGGCACGGCAACGTGTATTACAAATAATAAGGTCAAGTATTCGGTTATTATCGTTTCGAATATTATTGTACTGATGTGAGTACCAAAAGGACTAAACATAGACTAGCATTTGGATACAGTGGTCTCAGTCAGATAAGTCTGTCAGCAAGTAAATCAGTTTAGCGCTTCACTATGCAGAGACCATGTGGCGTATAAATACATGAAACATTTAGATATTATTTGGCTCCAAAAGTATGGAGACACAAACACGCTCGACAGCCGCTGGCGGCGGGGTCGGCCACTCCCTACGTAAAGACACACAGTTTATAAGTAGACAAATATTACTTTTTTTTATTATTATTTATCATTTAAATTGACTAAGCATAAGTTACGTTCCAGTTATACTAACTATGATTTGAGCGTAACTTACACATTTATTTTTGATATTCAGCTATGAAGACATACATATAGTAAAGGGTATAGTTTCACTAACTCCATTAGACACTGAACACAATAGGTATGGCGGGTGAATATATTCATATTATTTTTATACAGCTTCGTGTAGCATACATGCCTACATTCCACTAGATATAAAGCGATAATTTAGCCTATGAACGGCTAAAATACCTTAGTGTCACTCGCGCGATGCCACCTCTGCTGCTAACACACCAACTCCTTAGAAGCTTACTGGTGACCTCGCTCACACGCAGGAGCACAACAACCCTTCAAAAAGTTGTAATGTGGTTATGGTTTTCTGTGAGGTGGAGGTACTTCCCCAGACGGGCTTTGATGTGCCCTACCTCTCTTAAAAACACCCAGACCAAAACAAACAGTCGTGCTCATAAAATGTTTGTCCTCTGTAGAAATCGAAACCACGAGCGTTGATGTCAAAGCAGTGCTCGTTGGCACAGTAGTTAATCTACTGTGCCAACGCTTTTCAAAAACATCATAACCTGCCAAAGTTGAACATCCCTTTGGCCTTGCCGTAGTCGGGTAAAAAAGGTTCCCTAACGGTTACACGAAACATTTGATTCGAAGTAATCTGAACCATAATGGCGACCGCTCTAATGGCTTGTATTTATATGTAAGTAGGGCCACTTCGGGCCGAATATATTCGACATTGCCCTTTGCGACCTACACCATATGTATCACAATTGAATTCCTAATCGTTTATTAATTACACAACTTTACTGTATTGAATTAAGATTAAGTTTAAACATCATTTAGGGGTTTCGTTTAAGTTTATTATTATTAACGTCTATCTACTTTTAAGTAGACCATTTGATCTAATCTTCTTTGTGTGCTTCCACTACCGATTAGTTAATGCGGTTAATGAATAATAAATACTAATGCCGGCCGGCATTAAACCACTATATATATATATATATATATATCTCATTAGTAGATGCATGCCGCCACTGCCATGGCTGCTTTGATCGTCTCTACCTCGGCTGCTGCGAACGTATCTGCAAATGTCCGCCATCTGAAACACGAACCGCAAACACCCGCCATCGTGCCCTGGCTGCTGTGGTCGCTTCCGCGACACGTGATTCTACAAACGTAAGTGGGAAGATTCCGGCCGGCACTAGTCAGCATGAACTAATCGGTAGCGAAAGCACACAAAGCAGTTTACTACTAATTCGAATTATTTTCAATTATTGAGCCACTTTAGGTATTAATATTAAGGCATTTCTTGGTAGTAATTTAGACTTCATTTAATCATTTCAGTCGAAAGACGCCACTGTTGAACATTGTTTTCCCCCTTAGAATTTCACAACGGCCCTGTGCCATTTGTATCCATCGGCTCTTGAATTCTGGGGATCGACGATCCATTGTTTGGTCGTCCAGATGCTGAGTTAGCGTTCTACGCAACTGTGAACCTTTCCTCTCTCTCCTCCTCCTCTCTGCATGAATTCTTAGAACTATGCCTAACCTGCCTACTATTTCAAAAATCTCAATTTCCTACAGATCTTCGGTTTTGGACGAAACAATGTCGCATTTATTGATCTTCAGTTATATCAACTGGCTTCACCCAACAAACACATTCCCTGCGAACACTACGAAGCCTTTATGCCGCTTAATTGGAAGTTCCTTTATGATTTTATGCATACCAAGGAAATGTCAGAATGATTTCGGGCAAAGGTTGCAAGGTAATATTTATTTTTATCTCTCTTGTTCGCAAAGTGTGCATTTCGTTATCTAAATAGCGAATGGGAAATCGCTTTTCGTTCTCATAGGAAAAAAGTATTTTTGATGTGAAACATCTATTGGCGCATCTTAGCAATAAAATCGAACCATATGCCATGAAGTTGGCATGACGGAAGCCTCTCATGCTGCCATGCGTCAAAGGAAATTGATTTGAGAACTTTGGGGCTTTTGAACCCCTGATTGTACATCTACGAAATAGTACGTAAAATTCTTAAGTGAGTTATTAAAAATGAGTACATAACTGAAGCGTTTTACATTTATTACATTAAAAAAGGAAATTATCGACATTTTTATTACTCATATCCAAATCAGTCACCGTTCACAAATTCAACAGTGTTCATGTTTAAAAAGTTACAACTAAAATAATGTAAAACTTAATATCAACGAAATATATATCAAACTGTATAATATCATTATTGTTATTGTTTTCTAATCGCTCAAAAAATTTGGAATCAGTGATATTGAATCAAAATACGTAATAGAGTAATAGAAATACTTAAATAAACGTAATAGAAATACGTAAATAGAGTGACAATAACAATGAAGTGACCAAAAATAAACAAAAAGTTAATAATGATCAAAGTACAGGCTCCAGTAAAATGTTCAATATGTGGAACAACATTTGCTTTACGAAACACAATTTACCAATTGTAACCAAAGGCTAGTAAATCATTTGTTAATATACCATTTCATATTATTACGATTCTATTTTATTTGTTCATTTGAGGTTAGAAATGTGGATAATACCTCCGTGAAGAGAGATGGCATTATCTTGAAACACGTATGTGTGAGCAAGACAGAGCATGAGATTTTTGTATCTATTTGCGTATAGGGTTCTGGTGTCAGCCCCAAAAATTTTTGTTGTCATGAAATTTTGTTGATAAAAGGGTAATCTGTATATTTTTTACATTTATGACTTTAAGATTACGTCAAAAAGTGCATTGACCACGCAGTCATCTTGAATTCTTGTATAATTTGTCTGTAAAAGCCGTAGAGAACGGAAACAACGCTGCATAACCTCTCACCGGTAAGTCGCTTCTTTCTTACAATCGAATGATGTGTGTTCTATTTATTTATTCGATTATTAATTTTAATGCATTCAATAATATGCAATCTCGATTATAGATACACGTCTTTTTGGTATTCACCGATTAAGGGGCAATAAATAAAAATTGAGAAAATAATTGAATAATACTGCCGAATAGGCCTGAAAATATCTACTTGGGGGTTTTCAGATTTCCCAAATTCATCTTCCCCCCTTCTCTAATTAACCCCCCAGGCATCCAGCATTTTTTGCAAAAATCCATCAGAATTGGACGAAACGGTGGCCTCGGGGGTTTTTGGGGTCGCTGATTACGATGCCAGCTTCAGAATTTAAAAATACTCCCCCCCCCCCTTAATTAAACCCCCATGCTGTTCATCTAGCATTTTTGAAAAAATCCATCAGAATTGGATGAAACGGTGGACTCGGGGGTATTGACTGCACTATATATCCACCAAATTCTTCTAAATACGATACTTTAAGGATGGCTGTGGCAACAAATGATATTTTAGTTTTCAGGTTAATAATAGCTAAAATAATCATAGTAGCGATAGTATTCGTTGTAAATATTGTTATTTTCTAAAACATAAAACGTATGATATAAGCTGCCAAACGGATAATCTGGTTAGAGCAGCGTTTACTCCACGCGTATAAACTCACTAATATAGCTAGTACCTATACGAGTAGTATCGTATTATATTGTAACATGAATACTAAGAGCGGAACACTGTGCTTACAACACTAGTTTAGTAGTCTATAACTTCACGCCAAATCCCTTGCGGGGTAGGCAGAGAGAACCGAGCGCCACGTGACTCTATCCTTACATATCTCACTCGCTTCTTTAACATTAATTGCTCTTCTCATGCACGCACGCCGGTTTCTAGGGCTCCTGACATCACGTTCTGATAGAACACGACCAATTTGGTTATGGTAGTCTCGGTCTTCCCCGGCTCT
Source organism: Pyralis farinalis (assembly GCA_947507595.1). Lineage (NCBI taxonomy): Eukaryota > Metazoa > Arthropoda > Insecta > Lepidoptera > Pyralidae > Pyralis > Pyralis farinalis. The sequence goes on from OX382274.1 coordinate 23,932,418, forward strand.
TACGTCCTTCCACTTTTGCATTGTATATCTGCTTCGTCATTCTGTCATCTTGCATTCTTTGTATATGTCTGAACCAACGGACCATGCCTCTTATTTTCACACCGACGCTCTCTTTCAGACCAACTCTGTTTCTAACATCATCATTGCGAATACGGTCTACACGCCTTACGCCACAAATTTTGCGCAGCGCTCGCATTTCGACCGCGTTTATTCTACTTTCATGCTCTTTCTGCCATACCCAGCTCTCGCTTCCATAAGTTAGCGTTGGGACCAACACTGCATTGTGTATAGCGAGTTGTGCCTTCTGGCTCAGGTTTTTACTGCCAAGAAGTTTTCCCAACGCTCCATTCACACTGTTCCCAGCACTCACTCGTCTTTCCACATCTGCGGTGTACCTTCCATCCCTGCTGAAAGCGCATCCAAGATATACAAACTCATCCACTTGTTCCAACACTTCATCATCAATCGTAATCCTTACAGAACTAATCTGGATTCTTCTCTTTTAAATACTCTTAATCTTTGTTTTCTTCGCATTCAGTTGTAGTTTAGTACTCTCTAATAAATATTTACTTTATTTTACTATTTATGAATGCAGTACACTTATTTTGAGATACAATCACAGAGAATACATCAAATATTAAATCCGTAGCTGCATAGTAAAATAGTCTATTAAATATTTACTTTATTTTACTATTTATGAATATACATATTTTGGAATTATTATTAAAATTAGTATAAAAAGAAAAATATATTGATTTTATTATCAATATTATACTATACTCTTACATTATTTTACTCCATATTTTTTATTGGTTTTTGATTTTTATTTATTGGAAAATTGAGTATTCACTAAGATGTTTCAAATCTGCTGGGCGTCCCGTAACGGCCACATTTTTTTATCGATACAGGGGAACTGCTATAGAAGCGTGATCCCCAGTATCGATTCTGTGTTCTGCAAACGATGTGGGATCTCCCCCTTTTTCGAATATGTCCCGATTCTCTACAAGGAGACGAGCAAGAAATTCGCGCTGATCAGCATTAATCTCTCATTACCCGCGGACCGCTTTTCCGCCAAGAAATGTATGGGAATACGTATATAACGGGGTCTGACAGGATAAGTGCGGTGGTCTCGTCATCCCTGAGGACATTATTTATTTATTTATTTTATTTATTTATTTATAACTGCACACGAAGTTGGAGGGGAAATGCGCTCAACCATCAAGTGACAGGTGGCATTCCCAAAATCAACCGAAATGTTAAAATTTACCATAAAATCAATCCCTAACAGAGTTTATTACAATCAGCCTTCAGGAGAACTAGAAAGGCAACCATATTTGTTTCATGTCACAGGGTACCAGAGGGAGTCTTTGTACAAAAGTTGTCTGCGTGGGTGCTTCTGTCTCTCCTATTTCTACCGCAAGCAGCTATATTTATATAGCTGTGTTCGGTTTGAAAAGTGAGATATGGCAGAGAATTTGCTGGGTACTGGGGACTGCGGTGACCGCATACCATTTAATGTGGGCCGCATGCTTGATGGCCAATCTAGTTTCATACAAAAAAGGGTTACTGCCACCTCCGTAGTGGATACATTCATAAGCCTACCGATGCCATCAGCCAACTTAAGTTTTTTGTGTATATAGGATTTCCATTTGCCTTCAGTAGAGCATATAACGTGTGACCGGCAACACAATTTTTTTCAGCAGAGTCTACTAACACGATACCATTTCACCCAAAATACTAATATTTAACACTGCCCTACAAGAAGGTTTACAATCCCCAGTAGCTCGTGTAAAAAAAACGTGAACTCCTAATGTCCTTAGAAAAGGGTTGAGAACCACTGGAATCACCCAGTGTACATAAACTAGGTGTAAGCTCCCCCTTAATATCACTACGATACGACATAATAATATAATAATTTAATTTATTTCAAGTAGCTAAGACTCAGAATATTAGTAACAATGACATTTATGAACTATGTTAGTAGCATGTACAAATTATAATTAATTTTAGCCTAAGTTTATTTATGTGAATTTCTACCAATTGGACACTATTCCTCCTGATATTTGGCAGCAGTGATTCACATAAATGCAATCCAGTCTGTCGGCTATCATCCTTAACCAGTCAGAACCCGTTATATACGTTTTCCCATACATTTCGCGGTCATATATGACCACCCGCGAACATTCCTGATGCACTGCAGAAACGAGGCAACCCCATCAGCACTCTAAAGGCGTTATCGTACTGGACGCGAAGGGCGCTGTATGCCCTCTGAGTAAAGTGAGCCCACAGGCTGCACGTGTAGAATGAAACAGAATGCTCTGAATAATGTGATTTTGACATGTTTAGAGGCACAAGCAAACCTGCGGGCGATCATATTCGCTCTAACAGACAGCGCCCTCCGTTCCCTTTCTATATCTTCATTATCTTTGAGGTCAGAGGTCAATATGTGCCCAAGGTACTTGAAACTTTGTACCTGTATTAATGGAACATTATACAATTTAACCTGAGGCACCGTTTCCACTTGTGTACCACCAACCCCAAAGACCATGATCACGCTCTTTTTTACATTATACACCAATCCATGTGTATTTGTGTATTAGCGTATTGTTCACAAGTTGCCAACAGTGTTTTGAGTCCACAGACTGAAGCACTCAGCAGCACCATGTCGTCTGCATAGCTGATGTTGTTAACGGAGAGGCCATCAACATGACACCCAACGTGCATGCTACTGAGTGCCTCGATGAGCCCATTGATATAAAGGTTAAAGAGAACGGGGGAGGATAGTCCCCCTTGCCTCACTCCGCACTCCAACCCATAAGACCGCGAGAAAGTTCCAGCCCATTTGACATTGTTGACCTGGTTTCTGTACCAGTACTTAAGAATATTTAAAAATTCAGACGGTAAGTTTACGTCCTCAAGCTTTTGCCATAATAAGTCATATGAAACCAGGTCAAAAGCTCTCGATAAGTCCAGAAAGCAAGCGTATGTTGGTGTTTTACGATCTAAATAGTATTTGACTGCATGTTTAACACTCAAAATAGCACTCTCCGTTGAGAGTCCTGATCGAAAACCAAATTGATTATCGTGCGGACTTATGAATTTATTGAGTTCATTATTAATCATGCTGTCAAACACCTTCGATATAGTAGTAGCAAGAGATATCGGGTCTGTAGTTGTTCTTGTCGCTTATATCACTCGTTTTGTTTTTGATTATGGGGACTACTATTGATTTTATCATGTACGCATGACTTAAACAAAAGAAAATAACATTGCCAAAACTCTTGCTAAATGAGGTCCCGCATGCTGCAGATGCTCAATGCTGAGACCATCATGACCGGGTGACTTACCTCTAGGTATTTTGCTAATAGTCCGCGCGATCTTCGCTGCTGTGAATCTAATCTCAATTTTTTTTACGCGTCTCAACATTGATATCCGCATCAGCGGGACCTAGCGGTGACTTTACACTAAACTGATCAACAAATAGATCAGCAATCCTCTTTGGATCACAGACGTTATCGATACTCACGGGGAGGCCAGGTTTATTTTGAAGTTTATTGGTATTTTTCCAAAAAGATTTGAAGTCGTTTTCCGAATGGTGTGATGCCAGAATGTCCATTTTAATTTGTGTTTCGTGATCCTGATATCATTTTAAACGTGACTTAAAGATCCTTCTTGCTTCACACATATTTTCATATATGTGGCCTAACGCAGGCTTACCATAATGTAACCATAGTAAAAAGGTAGCTCTGGCCATCCCATAGACACCACGTACATGTCTGTTCCATCCAGTTATATTCCTCCGTTTACCTACTACACCGTTCGCCCAACCTTCAACAGTGGACTCACTTAAGGCATTTACTAAGTCTCGGTACATTTTATCAATGATACGCCTATGTTCCTGATCATTACATGTGTAATCACAACACTCTTGGAAGTCATCTGGAAAGTCAATAAGTCGTAATTTTTCGTGGCATTTGTTAATATACAGTGATATTTGTTCCTGACTTCTTTCTCCCCAGATTACCCTATTTATTTCAGAAGTGATATTTAGCCTTTGCATTTGTACATAATTAATACTACAATTCACCACCAAAGGGAAGTGGTCAGATCATAATACGTCATATTTTACATAAGACCCTATCACGGAACGCAATGCTGCTTTAGTGACCAGACAATGGTCCAGCCACCTTCTAGAACCATGGGCATCACTCACAAAGGTGTATGTGTCAGGCGTGTTCTTAAGTAGCTCTATATCTACACATGTCCATTCATGGTCCTTGCAGAAACACAATAGTTCCTTATAGAAACGTTCTGTGGGATGCGCATTAAAGTCACCCAGAATATAACAATATTCTACATTACAACTGTCAATTAATGCACTCACCGAGCCCAGGCAGTATGTGAATTCCACAAGATTTGTTAATTCATCTGTAGGCATGTACACACTCACCACCACAAGCGACCCTCCATTCATTAACCATTTCATTCCATTAACCCTCCCTCCAACAGCTGATGTTCCAGTACAACCAAAATCACTGCATTGTGGTGTTCAAGTACGAGAGCTCATCCGGCAGCAACCATGTTTCTTGAAGTGCTATTATGTCTGCGCTTTTACACAACTCTCTTATATTTTCTATAGAGCGCTTTACGTTTTTGCAATTAAAGCTTACTAACTTGCACGGTGTATTATCCATTATCTGCTTGTTAGAGGGCCGTCGTCATTACGACTTCTTCGAATCGAATACTTAGGTTTGAAATTCACGAAACGCCGAAATATTATACCCTGGGGCCATAAGCTGTCATCTAAAAACAAATGCAACTTTGACTGTGACACGAAAAACTTGTAAGCATTGTATGTACTTTGCCGCTTGATTGAAATTTTTTCTAACGTCACTGATTCCCGGGTTTTTCTTTTAATATAATTACTTATATCCGTCTCCGTCGTATCTTTATGTATATTCGATATAAAAATGGGAATTTCTCTTTCTACGGCCCGAAACTTTTCTTCTAACTCAATAGCTTTTCCCAATTTTCCCAATAAACGATTTTTCGAGATACCTTTCTTTTTTCTTTGTACCGTAATCCATTCATTGTTATCATTTGGCTTTTCTAAACTCATTTTTAATATATCCGCCAATGTTTGACATAACTCTATTTCTTATAAAGCCTCCTCTACACGTTGGCAGATGCTTTGGCAGACATCATCTGGCCAACGTATAGAGGGGGTAATTTGCGCGTCTGTTGTAGGTATTTGACGTCTGCAGCGCATTTGCAGAGCGTCTGCCTCGGTATCGGAGTTTTGTCGGCTTTTTGGCACAGATCAAAGGGTATTGGCGCGAACGTCAGGTGTCCGTCTCACACGTCTCCCGAAGCATCAGTTTGACCGGAGGACACGAGTTGATGACGATGTTAATATATTTCAAGTAAAAAATATATACATTTGGACTCAAGTATATATTAATAAAAGTCACCTCCCCATTATAATAAATAGCTGCGGCAGCTACGGTCTCAATATCCATTTTGAGGGCGTAAGTGTTGCGTCTGTCGAGAACCAACACATACTGATCGACCTACAGACATGTGGACGGCTCGTGGTGATCAATTTGCCAAAGCATCTGCCAACCACTGCCAATGCATCTGCCAACGTGTAGAGGAGGCTTTACAAACAGAAGACTTGTTTAAATTATTATCACCTTTGTATGAACAAAAACTTTTAGCATTAGGTACTCTTGTTAGATTGCAAACAATTACAATTAACATTGGCACTAAGCAAACAATATACCACTGTCATTGTTTACACAACCAAAACCGTCATTTGAAATCCATATGGCATCCATAGGGTGACCTTTACACATGGTAGCGCTGACGGCTGTACGTGTAGCATTAGTATGAGTATACTCTTTTGAACAGAATAAATATATTGCGTAACACTTGCAGTTAATACCAAATTTTTTGAACGAGATATTATTTTATTAACCCTTAATATCACACAAATCAGAAGTTCTTAATTTTTTTTTTATACCACGTTGGTAGGCATACAAGCATACGGCCCACCTGATGTAAAGCGGGTGCCATAGCATATTAACGCTTGCTTGCGCGCGATGCCTTCTCTGCTGCTTACACAGCAACTCCTTAGGAGCTTACTGGTGACCTCACTCACACGCAGGAACACAACAACCCTCTAAGGTTTTAATAACAATTTGGCTGCGGTTTTCTGTGAGTTGGAGGTTCTTCCCCAGACGGGCTGCTTTGATGCGCCCTACCTCTCTTAAAATCCAGACCAAGACAAACAGACATGTTCATACAAATGTTTGCTTTGTGTGAGAATCAAACCCACGAGCGTTGGTGTCAAAGTCGCGTCATTTCACGACTGAGCCACCGAGCTCGTCAAAATACTGTTTTAAATATAAATACGACAAGAAATTGCAACGAAACTGAATAAACTAGCATTTAATTTATTGATAAGGTATAGATTATTGATAATATAGATACTCGTAATACGTAGTAGAGCAACATTCTTGTCCAACGAAATTCCTTTGTTTTAAATGTTTCTTTTTTGCCTATGTTTTTCAATTTTCACTAGGCGAACTTAAACTATACAAAAGTATATTATACTATAACAGGGAATTGGGTAATTTACCAACTTTTACTAGTTTTCATAGACACTGACACGGTACAAACTTGACACCTTGGATACTATTATTAATTATAAGAAAATTAGGAGCGACATCTAATTAAAAAGTCCATCGCTAAACGATTACTGTAAAGCTATGGAAATCAGAGCGTCGCAGCCCAATGTCATATGCCATTTTCTATCTATAACTTCACGCCAAATCCCTTGCGATGTAGGCAGAGAGAATAACATATGCCATTATGTTCTATAATAGCTATAATTTCAAGCGTTCAACAGAATCCAATAAATGCACGAATTCAATACCTCTTCCTTTTGATTCACCTTTGTAACGCTACCCTTATAAAAGTATCGGAAGCGCCGTATATATTATATTTTTTAAGTGAGGTAGGGCGGATCAAAGCAGCCCGTCTGGGGAAGTACCTCCACCTCACAAAGGCGCAGCCAAATTACACCTCCCTAGAGAGCTGTTGTGTTCCTGAGTGTGAGTGAGGTCACCAGTAAACTCGTAAGGAGTTTTTAATATAGATCTAATGTGCTACATTTACTGTGTGAAGCACGTGTAAGATAAAGAACATACGATTGCGTATATCACGCCTACATAGCTATTAAATATTAAAGAGCTATGTAGGCGTACCTATACAAAAAGAGGAAGAATAAGCTAAAGACCTTACGAATAGCAATGAATGGCGAGTCTGGGAACTTATTAATATCGTAGACACTGTTAATACCTTGTTTATCCTCCTTAAGTTTCCACTTATCTGTTTGGATATAAGTACTTCGAAATGTCGTAACTTTAAGATCGGATATATCTTAATGTATAAAAGAAATGTACATAATCTCTCAGCGGAAAGTAATGGTGGTAATTACATGAAATTAGGTAAACAGGTTTATGTTATGACGTAAACACCCACTAAGAAATTACTAATATTGTATAAGTGCAAAGTTTGTAATAAGGCAATATCTAGCTGTCCATCAGAAAAGTATTATATAGGCAGGTTCGTCCAAACATATCTGTATATTTGAACCCTAGATTTATGATACTAATCACGATGAATATTTTGTAGGAAATGTAAATCTATTACACTAAGAAAGTAAGTTGAGTGGGATAAGAAATGTCTGAGCCAAATTTCTATCTGCTGGTCCAGTGAAAATAATGTTTTCAATGCTATTACTGTGCACTAATTGTTACAATTAAAATAAAATAATAGAAACATCATTATTTTTTTTACTGAGCAGAAAGAGGAATACTCTAATAAACTGAGAAAGTAGAGAAACTCTTATGAGTAGTCACCCGTATCTTCGATATAAAATGTTGAGTGAAGTTTCGATAAATTGATTACGGAAAAGAATCACCATACAAAGATTCATACCCGATTTTATAAGGACTAGAAGTTGGGGAAAAACTGAAATACATATTTCATACTGTGTTTTAAATTATATAATATTTCGAGTAAATACGAAAATATTATTCCCCACATATACTTCAATCCCTTATTGTGCCCTTACGAATTTCCAAAATTCACTTCTTACTTTTTTGTCCAATAAGTTTAAAAAAGTATATAACCTATTTGAATTTCAAGTTTTTAACTTCAGTAGTTTCGGCTATATTTATGTTGATTAGGCAATAACCCACACTAGAGCAACTTGAAAAGATTATAAGGTAAGATATATTTGCGAGAAACGGGCGACACAAGGAAAAGAGGTGGTGTAGTACGGTGGGAGGTCTCGATTCAGCTAGCAACAGTATGATTGCCATAACATAACCTACGTTGGCACGTCACGTTATTTCACTCATTTATAAGCTATCATATGCTCACTGATTTTACGAAGTGACATTATTACACATGTCAACTCATCTGATAAAAAATACTTTATCTGCCGACTTTATCAACTTTTTATACTATACAACTATATCTTCACGCCAAGTCACGTGCGAGCAAGCGAGTGAGTGAAGTGTGTAAAGACACACTACACTCGCTTCATTAATATTCATAGCTATTCTCATGCACGCTCGCTCGCCGGTTTCTAGGGCTCCTGAGATCACATAGGCGCGTCTCGGAGTTTCGGAGACATCTTCGGCTCATACAGTATTTCATTTTTGCTATTGCGTGTTTTGCTTTTATTATCGAACGTAAATAAATTCACAGTGTGCCTATGAGCGTCTTTTTTTTTAAAATCAAGAACATATTTTTTATACTTATTGAATAAAATGTTTACTGATAAGCCACAAAACAGCGCTCTAGTTCAGTCGTTGTGTTCCTGCGAATATAACCAGTAAGCCCATAGGCAATTGTTGCGTTAGGAGCGGCGGCGGTACAGTGCGAAAGATTCCCCTGGTTGCTATGATAATTGCTTACGGGTATTGTGTTATACGATATAATGATATATAATATAATTTTACTTGCAGTAACACTCAAATTACATAATTTACAATTTATGTAAAAACACAATCTAATTAAATTTTACCTAACATTTTATTTTATATAATTATCACTTTTCCTAATGCTCTTTTTATATAACATCATTTTGTATCGTAATCTCCTTTTTTACTAAATCAAGAGTACTTAAGTATAATAAATTTCTCGATTGTTCATTGCCGCCATCAAAATCCGAGCGAGCGGAGCGAGCGTGGCTCGACATGCATTTGATCATAGTTCAATTAGGAAATACAGGCGTTCAAATAATATTATTCGAAATGAAAATTAGTTCAAATATGTTTTTGTCAATTGAATATTTATGTCAAATGGTTAAAAAGTAAATGAATATTAGGTCACATGGATAATTAAGCTAACTGACTTTATATGAAGCGACGTTATACATAAAAATAAAAAAAGAGTGTACTTTAGACCACACGACTGAAGTAAAACTTCTTTAACTCCATAGTGTGATAGAGATAATGGGCCTGCACTGTGTCTTAGATATACGAAACTTAACTCGCTATAAGAGAAAGAGAGAAAGAAAATGTGTGCTCGCACCTCTATCTCTCACTTGCCCTTACAGTAATATACGAAACGTAACTCTCTCTCTCTTTCTATTTTCACTAACTTATATCTCCCTCTCAACTTCCGTTCGCCTCGCCCGATCACATTTCTCGTAACGCTCTCGTCACGCATTCACCAGCTTACTCCCCAAGTACAGCGTGCGGAAAGAAGTTTTATTTCAAAAACCTTACAATTGCTCTCTGCTAATTAATATAGGAGCCATGGCAAAGAGTGGCAGGGCGGCTCAACTGGGGAAGTACCTCCATGTCACATGAAATGACAACTGAGGTGCGTCGTGGAGGACCAGACGCCCCTCGTCCAGTGCACACGCTGCTTGGGGTTCGGACATGGTCGGCGGTTCTGCAAAGAATCCGCCGACCTGTGTAGCCACTGCGGTGGCCCGCACCTCAAGGCGGAGTGCGCGGACGCCAGGGCGGGGGGGACGCCAGCATGCAAAAACTGCACCCGGGCAAAGCTGCCGAACGCGAAACACAATGCGTTCGGCGGCGAATGCCCGGTAAGAAAGAAGTGGGACGGGTTGGCGCGGGCCTCTGTCGCCTATTGCTGAGATTGCCTCGGGGACCACCCGCCAGTATCGAATGGCTCAGGCCAACCTACAGAGAAGCCAGCTAGCAACGCACGAATTGCTGTTGGTGGCAGGTGAGCGCAAAATATCTGTCGCACTGCTGCAGGAGCCCTATGTGGGTCGGGTTGGAAGCGTAAGAGACTATCGTGGAGTGAGAGTCTTCCAGGCACTGGGGAACGGCGAGGGTACTGTAAAGGCGGCAATAGCCGTCTTCGATCACGACCTCGATGTCGTACAGTACCCACAACTCACCACAAACAACATCGCTGTGGTGGGGATCCGGACTAGTGCCTGGAAGATTACACTGGTCTCCTACTACTTCGAACCTGACAAACCCATGGAGCCATACCTGGAGCAGCTTAGACAGATTGAGCGGGAAACCGGACCTGGAAGGTTGGTCATAGGCGGGGACGCCAACGCGAAGAGTTTCTGGTGGGGCAGCTCCCAAGAGGACTCCAGGGGGGAGATGATGGCTGGAGCCTTAGGGGAGCTGGGCCTCCAGATACTTAATTCGGGGGACGTCCCGACATTCGATACCGTTCGAGGCGGAAAGAGGTACAGCAGCCATGTCGACGTGACGGCCTGCTCTGAGGATATGCTGAGCCTGGTGGATGGCTGGCGCGTCTCCGAGGCCCTAACGTCCTCTGACCACAACGGCATTCTATTTGAAATCAACTTGGCACGGGCGAAAGGGGTATCCGTGGCGAGGACCACCAGGATCTTCAACACCAGGAAAGCGGATTGGTGTCAGTTTCGTGAGAAACTGGCAGCAATCATGCAGAGGGACCGCCTGAACGTGGAGAGCGTTGAGGCGGTCCAGGTGTGGGAGGACCTGGAGGTAATCGTGGACGGATATACCCGAGCCATAGCCGAGGCCTGCCAGGCAGCGATGCCCAAAATCAAAGGCGGGGTTTCATTTAGATTGCCGTGGTGGTCGGAGGAACTCGAGGAGCTGAAGAGGCAAACCAACACCAAGCGACGCAGAATCCGAAACGCAGCGCCGGACCGGAGACAAATGGTGGTCAGTTCGTACCTCGAACAGAAGGGCAAATACGAGGCCGCAGTGCGGGATGCCCAGACTGACAGCTGGAGGAAATTCTGCGGGAGGCAAGACAGAGAAGGCGTCTGGGAAGGTATCTATCGGGTCATTGGGAGGGCAACCGAGCGCAAGGAGGATGTACTCCTCCAGGAGGGCGGGAGGCCGTTGGATCACAGGGAGTCCCTCGAGCTGTTGGCGGATACGTTCTATCCTGCCGACAGCGAGTTGGACGACGATACAGATCACCGCGAAATGAGGAAGAAGGCCCGCGAGGTAAACGAGCGGGTCGATGATGATCATGACCCGCCGTTTACCATGAGGGAACTCACAGCGGCTGTATCGTCGTTCAACCCGAAGAAGGCTCCCGGTGCCGACGGCCTCACGCCTGACATTTGCGCTCGGGCCATCAACAGTGACCCTGAGTTCTTCCTGGCCCTTCTTAATAAATGTCGAGCCCTCCGCTACTTTCCTCGGCTGTGGAAGGGGGCCCTCGTAATTGTCCTTCGGAAACCAGGCAAAGACTCGTATACCATGCCCAAATCGTACAGGCCGATTGGGCTTTTGCCTGTCTTGGGCAAGGTATACGAGAAAATGCTGATCGCTCGCCTCAAGCACCACATTCTACCGAGGATTAGTACTCGCCAGTACGGGTTTATGCCACAAAGGGGCACCGAAGACTCCCTCTATAACCTGGTGCAGCACATCCGCGCCAAGCTTGACGAAAGGAGAATGCTCACTCTCGTCTCGCTGGATATAGAGGGAGCCTTCGACAACGCCTGGTGGCCGGCAATCAAACTACGACTGGCTGAGGAAAATTGTCCTCTGGGCTTGAGGAGAGTGATCGACAGCTATCTCAGCGATAGGACGGTCAGAGTTAGGTACGCCGGGGGGGAAACCTTGCGGTCCACCACCAAAGGGTGCGTCCAAGGGTCCATAGGAGGACCGATTTTGTGGAACCTCCTATTGGATCCTCTTCTGCAGCAACTCGACCTTGCGGGGGTACACTGTCAGGCCTTCGCCGATGACGTCGTGCTGATGTTCGACGGCAACACTGCGCTGGATATAGAGAGACAGGCCAATGCCGCTCTCGAGCATGTGAGGGCGTGGGGTGTCAAAAACCGGTTGAAGTTTGCGCCGCATAAGACCAGCGCTATGCTGGTCACGCGCAAACTTAGGTATGACACTCCGCGCCTTACCATGGGCGGGATAGACATTGGCATGTCTCGACAGATCAAACTGCTGGGGTTGACGATTGACGCGGGTCTGACGTTCAACGCGCACGTGGCTACTGTCTGTAAAAGGGCAGTGGCCATATACGGGCGCCTTGCGCGTACGGCCCGCGTCAGTTGGGGTCTCAACCCTGAGGTAGTGAAGATCATATATTCAGCCGTAGTGGAACCTACGATATTGTACGCTGCCGCCGCATGGGCTCCAGCGGTCAATAAGCTGGGCATCCAGAAACAGCTCAACAGCGTACAGCGGGGCTTCGCGCAGAAGATCTGCAGAGCCTACCGCACGGTCTCCCTGAACTCCGCACTGCTGCTGGCCGGGGTGCTGCCTCTTGACCTCAGAGTGCGCGAGGTCGCCTCTTTGTACGAGGCCAAGAGGGGGCTACCCCATCCGCTGCTCGGGGACAGGGAGATCGAGCGGATGGCCTCGAAGATCGAGGCCCCGCATCCCGCGGAGCTAGATAGCTTGGAGTTCGGCAGCCTGGTGGACGAGGAACAATGCAGGGCACACTCCAACTTTGCCCTGCGAATTTACACGGACGGCAGCAAGATTGAGGGCCGGGTTGGCGCCGCTGTATCCATATGGAACGGCGGCGCGGAAACCAAGGCCGTCAAGCTTGCTTTGTCGTCCTACTGTACCGTCTACCAGGCGGAACTCCTGGCTATCTGCACGGCGGCCGAGTACGCTTTGAGCTGCGATGGACCCAGTATCGGCATCTTCAGCGACTCCATGGCGGCGCTCCAGGCGGTGGCGAACGTCGAGTCCTCCCATCCCCTGGCGGTGCAGACACGGGACACTCTTAAACTGTGCAAAAGCCAGGGTAAGAGCGTCTCGCTGTTCTGGATCAAAGCACACGCGGGGTTGGAGGGGAACGAACGTGCCGATGAACTCGCCAGGAGCGCCGCACTGGGGTTGCGGAGGCGGCCAGATTACGACCGCTGCCCTGTCTCATTCGTCAAAGGTATGATCCGTAAGGGGACCATTGACGAATGGGACAGGAGATACAAATCGGGAACAACAGCTTCGACGACGAAGCTGTTCTTCCCGAGTGCGGCGGAGGCGTACGGTATCGTGGGCAAAATGGTGCCGTCGAGCATCACCACGCAGGTCCTCTCGGGGCATGGTGGGTTCTCCGCGTACTTGCACAGGTTCAAGTGCGCGGATGACCCATCCTGCTTCTGCGAGCCCGGCGTGGACCAGACAGTGCAGCACATATTGTTTCGGTGTCCCGCATTCTCCAAACAGAGGTACGATTTGGAGCAGGATTTGGGAATGCGGGTCACCGAAAAATCGGTCTCCGAATTAGTGGTGGGAAAAACTCGGACAAAATTTTTAAAATACTGCGTCGGTCTAGCCATGGTGGTCATTGACCGTAACAAGCAGAGCGGCTCCACCTAGGACTAATGCTGTATACCTCGGCTATACTCTGTATAGCCGATGGGATCGCGGTGGCTAGGTGGAGCTGTGAAGCTCTCTGTCGCCCGTGGATGGACCGACGCAGTATGGGGAGGGAAATTTGGAAAGTTATAATCATTTTACCGGCGTTCTAAAATGGGCCAAATCAACTTCTTTTTTAGGAAAATATAATTGAAAGATGATGAATGAAAGATGAATTGTGGAATGAAAGAGAATGTGATGTATGAATGTGTTTATTTATGTGAATTGTGACAAATTACAAAGTGTACTAATGTAAAGGTAATAAAATAGCCTTGCCCACGGCAGGGGTGCTAGTATAAAAAAAAAAAAAAAAAAAAAAAAAAAAAAAAAAAAAACAGTTTCACATCAGGCGAGCTGAACACTTGTTGGTCACCCGACGAAGTATTAAAGTATCAATAGACTGTGTAACAGTTTCACATCAGGCGAGCTGAACTTTTGTTTGCCACCCGACGGAGTATAAGTGTCCATAGACTGTGTAACAGTTTCACATCAAGCGGGCTGAATACTTATTTGATACCTAACGGAGTCTAAAAGTGTCAATAGGCCGTGTAACAGTTTCACATCAGGCGGGCTGAGCACTTGTTTGTCACCCGGCGGAGTATAAGTGTCTATAGGCTGTGTGACCAGGCGAAGTGAATGGAAGTTTATTCGCCTCGCCCGATCACACTTTTCGTAACGCTCTCGTTCGCCCGATCTCACTTTTTCATCACGCATTCACCAGCTTACTCCCCAAGTCAAACGTGCCTAAAGAAGTTTTACTTCAAAAATATTAAATACTGTTCGGCGAAACAAAAGAGAACCTTGTTTACGGCGAGAGGATGTTGAACTTGATCTAATTCAGCTCCAACAAACACATGCGTGCTCCATCTACGTTCATCGCCAAAATGCGTCAATTCCAGAATTCAATTTCCTCTTACCATTTTCAAGAGCAATGGGATTTTTGGTATCCATCTCTAGCGAAGTTTAATTTTGAAGTCAACTAGAGAGAAAATTCAAGTCCAAGGAACTTTGTGTGCTCAACAGAGCGAGAAAATTTTACCTCGTGGCTAAGACTTATACAATTCAGCCCACGCACGGAGTGCTGTAATTACCTTTAGGTGGAAGCACCTGAATATCAGAGAACTTTTGATTATGTTCAGAGATAAGCTGTAAGAATTGTTGACGAACCTAAGCTTACACACAGTATTCAGCCCTTGAATTTTTCTCCCATTGTATTTTCTACCGATTGTAGATCCGGGTTATGTTTCGAGAAATTCTTGTATGATGCTAATGCACAGTAGACTTATAAGCTAAAGCAGTACTTTGACTTTATACTAGCACCCGAATCGACACGCACACTAAGACAAGCGTCATTTACAGGTCCGCTAACCGATCTTGGCGGTGCAAACCTACGCAGTGCCACATCACACGCCCGCTCCCGTTTCGATTTCGTAACGCGGCAATAGTGCTCGGTACCAATATAATACTCGTATTATATTATATAATTTAATACAGCGGCATCACGACATCGTGTATACAGCAGTGTTTACGGGTGCCTTAATTCAAATGTGATAAAACTAACACTGTCACTTTTTCAACTTCCTGCTGATGTTGTAAGGTAAAATATATGTTACTTTTTATTAGTCTCTACCACATTTTTTTAAATTCACTTTCTACCGAAAAGACAACCATGTCTTTTCGGTACAAAGTTACTACGTAATTTATATTTTGTCCTAAATACATAGTTCAAAGATGTGTACAACATGTTTGGAGTATAAGTGGCTCTATGTCACCTTTAGTGCCAAAGCCAACTAAACTGCACGTGGTGCGTCCTGCCGATTAGCAAACGCGGCTCTGGCGTAAGAGATGTAGGGCACAGCGATAACCTGACTGGGGAAGTACCTCCACCTCACAGCAACACCGCAGCCAAATAAAAATTCCCTGGACACTCAGGTGGATTGTTGTGTTCCCGTGAGTGAGTGAGGTCACCAGGAAAAGAGAAACGAGTTGCTACGTTGGCAGCGGGGGTGGCAACGCGCGAGTGACACTCCTTGTGTTGCAAGCGTCAATAGACTATTTTTTTTATCTATCAATAGACTACGGTAACCACTTTACATCAGGCGGGCCGTATGCTTCTTTGCTATTCGACGTGGTACCTATAAAAAAAATAACTACCTACATATATTAATGATGTTTTGTATTCTAATGCCGCTGAACTGATTTTGATGAAGTTTTCTGAAAGTGAAAGCTATAAACCTGTCGCCACTACCGTATCCCTGTTTCCCAAAATTGTATTTCATTAAACTCTTCATTCAACCCAACTGCCCTGCACTAGACGTGATCCACCTCGGCGGGCTGGGTGTCGTCGCGAATGGCCCTATAGTTCAGCAAACTGGGTTGAATTCTACGCATCGTGCCCGTGTGCACGCTGTGCTTCGAATCAGATGACACTGATTCCTGTGCTATCGCAATGGCTGCGGTGAAATTGGATGGCGTGGAATGCTACATTCGCAATCGCCTAGTGGCTGCTGCGGGAATTAAAAAGCGACCATGGATTAATCGGCGTTGCAGAGAAGCCAATCTTCTTAAGCAGGCTGCTTACGAGGCTTGGACTAGGGTGCGTACTAATAGGAATCCCGATATCCCTGTTTTGAACTGGAAACTGAATGCTGCCTCGAGATCTAGTAAAAGGGGCATCGCTAGAGCAAAGTTCGATTTCGCCGGCAGAGTTGGCGAGCAGCTTGCGAGTCTTCGCTCATCATGACTTGATCAGCGACCGTTAATAAGGTTTTCGTCACGGTCACTCGACAGGTGATCTGCTAGTGTATCTTACACACCGCGGGATTTGGATTGACAGTCAAGGTGAAGCATTGGGAGTTAGCCTAGATATGGCGAAGGAGTTCGATCGGGTCTGGCATCGGAGTCTTCTATCGAAGTCACCATCATACGGGCTACCCGAGGGTTTGATTTGCACGGTCTTAATGTTAAATGACGTTAAGTATTGTGCACTGCATATAAAAATTGGCAACCATACGACACGAAAAGAAACAAAAGTATGTAAAAAGTAGGTAGTTGGCGCATTTGTGATGGTATAATTTTCACTTTCATATATTAAATGCTTATATACCACGAATCACAGATTACAACAAATTAAAAAAGAAAAAATAGTGAAATCATGACAGAAGACAAGAACATACAATAATATTTACATAAAGGTAATTACAATGACAAATAAATAAATATATACTAATAGTACTATATTTCAATAGAGAGCCAGTGAGAATTTATAATATTTTTATACGAAGCTAAGGATTGTGCACTGCGTATAGAAATTGGCAAGGCGAAAAAAAGGCGAAAATGACTTCGCCTTTTTTTTATTTTAAAGATTTTGTTCGTTGAAATCGACAACAGTACAGTCAAGTCACTCTTCACAATATTACTCTAAGTCCTTCTCGATACGAGTTGTGCAACTCTGGAATGCCTTGCCAATTTCTATACGCAGTGCACAATCCTTAGCTTCGTATAAAAATATTATAAATTCTCACTGGCTCTCTATTTAAATATAGTACAATTAGTATATATTTATTTATTTGTCATTGTAATTACCTTTATGTAAATATTATTGTATGTTCTTGTCTTCTGTCATGATTTCACTTCTAAGGATTGTGCACTGCGTATAGAAATTGGCAAGGTATTCCAGAGTTGCACAACTCGTATCGAGAAGGACTTAGAGTAATATCGTGAAGAGTGACTTGACTGTACTGTTGTCGATTTCAACGAACAAAATCTTTAAAATAAAAAAAAGGCGAAAATGACTTCGCCTTTTTTTATATTTAAAAAGATGCAAGACGTGTCTAAGTGCCCGAGAAGGCCCAATGGCAAATAAAGAATTTTTATCTTATCTTTATCATCATCATTTCAGACTGTATTCGTCCACTGCCGCCATCATCCTAGGTAGATTCGTCACCAATTCAGGTGCCCATTATTGGTCCCCTGATAGGAGACCAGTCCATATTAATTAATTTTTAAGGTATTCGTCCCTTAATATAAATTATATATAAAAAAAGTGTTGAGATAGTACAGTCATAAACAAAATTATGTGCCTGTATTCATAGTGAGTTGATTATTTGTTAATGATTTTAATTAATGTGTGATTTATAAACATTATTTCAAGACTGATTTTTATATCGTAATTAGCAGTGACTTTTAATAAACGTGATATTTATACAATTTTATGAATTTTATTTTGACCTTTAACATGCGAAACGATTGTAGACTGATTGCACTCTGCGGTAGGGGACGAGCAGGCACCAAAAATATTACAGAGGTCGAGTGGGCACAGACAGGGTACGAGTTTCAGGTCCCAGTGGGCACGTGCCCTGCAAAAACATTGATTTGTCATCGTTTGATATAATAAAATCAGTTGTCAAGTTGGTTTTGAACACGTAGCTTCAATTGAAAAGGGCTATTGTATGTTTATACAACGGGGACAACAATAACGCCTTTCTAGGGCTTTTCGTAAATCACAGATTTCCTTTGTCAATATCCCTAAGATCAAATGATAAATGTAAGAAGTGAAGCCGTCAAGATTTTCGTTATAAATTTTGAAGGAAGGCGATCTTGATACCTATTTGTTAAATGTAACAGGTCATATTCATATTTTTTATACAACGTCGGAAGGCATACAAACATGCGGCCCACTCGATGTAAAGAGGTTACACAATGTATTTATATAATGCATATATGTCTTACATCTTGCAATACATTAAGTATCACTCGCGCGAAACCACCTCTGCTGCTAACACAGCAACTCCTTACGAGCTTACCACAAGTAAGCTACTTGGTACCTCACTTATAAACAGGGACGTAACAACACTCCCGGGAGTTGTTAATTGGCTGTGGTATTCTACGACTCCACCTCATAGACATTTACTTACGTCTTGTTTAATGCGCCCTACTCTCATAAATTCAATAACTTAAACTGAGATCTGTTAAGAATTCGAAGTTGGAATATAACAGTTATATGGGGCCTTCATTAAATCATTAGTGTTATTTAAAAAAACAAGGCAAAGCAATTCACCCAATATCACTTGCGGATTACGGTAAATATTATTGAGAACACGTATGTACTTATCAAAAATCAATTTGCACAAGTAAATTGGATATCTATTTATTTATATCTTCACGCCAAATCCCTCACAGGGTACAATACAATACAATACACTTTATTGCACCAAAAGAAAAATACATAAAAATAAAAACAATAAAGTAGCAGTACAAGGGCGGTCTTATCGCGATGCGATCTTTTCCAGACAACCTTTGGGTAGAGGAGAAATAAGGAAACAAGGTAGGGCGGCGCAGAACAAAACTTAGGAAAATAAAAGTAATTATATATATATACTAGCTTATGCCCGCGGCTTCGCACGCGTAGCATTTGGAATTTCAGCAGTTTTACTTACTTTTATTTTACTTCTTATTTTTTAGTACAGTCGGCATTAAATAGTTAGTAAAATATCAAATATCCTTATTTGTGTAGTAATGAAGATATGTCGCGGCCTGTTCGGTTTTCATAAACTATTTGATACTGGCTGTATACGCTCAAAGCACCTCTTTATTCTCAACATTGCCTATTTTACAAACATAAAAGTTTCAAGCCACTTAAAAAAATATCTGCCTGGGTTCAAATTAAAAAAAAACTTCTTTATCTCTCATATGCATTACAAAAGGAACCTATTGGTGGGTCAGTGAATTAGACAGGAACTACATTTCTATTAATATAGATTAGCGTCTCGTTCAAACACAATTTCAACCCCCTTTTCACCTCACCTCACCTCGCTAAGGGTGGAATTTTTGAAAACGTTGAAACCAATTTTTTTTGGATTCTAATAGAGAGTATCTATACAAAGTTTCAAGTCACTAACCTCAAAAAGTTTTCTGCTCCATACAAACTGCCAACGTGAAAGGGGGTTTCAGCCCCTAAAGGTGGAATTTTGAAAAACGCTGAAATTACTTATTTGACGTCTTGATTGAGAGTATATTTACAGTCTAAAGCAGCTCACTTTAAAAAATAACAATTTCTTAATAATTCCACTTTTAGTTCAAGAAATACTTTTGACCTCCATTACACCCGGGGTGGAATTTTTGAAACTTCTTTTTTGGATTTTAATAAAGAGTATCTGTATAAAGTTTCAAGTCACTAACTTGAAATAATTTTTCAACTCCATACAAACTGTCAAGCCCCTCTTCACTCTCGTGAGGTTTATAAAAGTAACCTCTTTGCAAAATTTCAGCTTTCTAGGTTCAAGAGTTTGGCTACGGAGTTGATGAGTCAGTGAATTAGTCAGGAACTCCAGTTTTATATATATAGATATCTCTTACTATGTAGTTAGCCCCGAGTGGCCACAGCCTAGAAAACAAAGTTAAACGACAGCCTAAGGGCCCCCGAGAGGGGTCGGACCTCGGCTCAGGACGTCGTTGGAGAATCAAATCGAACACGCGGGTTCGTGCCTGAAGGGCCTGTCGGAGAGAGGCGCCCAGGTACCTGGGCTACCGATACCTGGTGTATCGCGCAGAAGTCCTTACTCTTCGCGCCCGGAGCCGCCAAGCGCGGTGTGTGTCTGGAGTGTTGGGGTTGGAGGGGGAGAGGTAGGGGGCGTTCGCAACAGTAATGCGATCATCGGGATCAAAGAGTGAATTTCGCGGTCTGCGCCGGAACCTCCGGGCGTCGATCCGCGGGGTGTAATTGACAGCGCGGGCTATCAATGGGTTGGGGTATTGGGAGGCAGTTTCGAAGTAGCGTCTAGACGCTTTCTTCATGAAACTAATGATGGAAGGGAGTTCAAGATCGAGATGGAGATCTGCGACCCTGAGATAGTGAGGGGCGGCGGTTGCATTACGGGCAAACCGGTTTTGGATAATCTGGAGCTTAGCCAGATGGCAGCGCGCAGCGTGTGCGAACACTACGCTGGCGTAAGTGAGAACGGGGCGGATGCAGGCTTTGTAGAGTGTACACTTATTTCTAAGTGACATTCTACGATTCCTGAATATCGGAGCGAGCCGGCCTAGGTAGAACGCGGCTTTGTTACTAACAGCGGTGATGTGAGGTCCAAACGTCATTCTGGAGTCTAGGATGACACCTAGGTATTTGGCCTTCTCGACCCATGGGATGGGTCGGCCGAACAATGAGATGGGGCGCACGGTCCTATGTTGGGAATCGGGTCTCGTAAGACCTTGTGGATCCCGAGAAAAGAACACTGCGGCACTTTTCTCCGGATTCACCTCCGGAATTCTTCTTTGGGGTAACTCCGCGGACATTAACACCATCTTTTTATTGCAAAAGAGAGCCATAAGAGCTATCTACAAACTTGGTCCCCGTGAGAGCCTTAGAGAAAAATTCAAAGAAATAAATATTCTAACAGTCGCATCGCAATATATCTATGAAAATCTTTTGTATGTCCATAAAAACATAGACTCATTTTGTAAAAAGAGTGATACTCATAACATAAATACTAGATATAAGCATAATCTTGTGTTACATGCAAGCCGTCTCCACAAAATAAGTAATTCTTTTATGGGGCAATGTATACGGTTCTATAACAAACTTCCCAGCAATATAAGAGAATTGTCAATAAACAAGTTTAAAACTACTATTAAAGCCAAATTGTGTAGCAGGGCATATTATAAAGTATCTGACTATATTAATGATAAAAATGCCTGGGATTGAGTCGATCCAATTATAATGTAATTAATAAATTATGTAAATTTGTTTGGATACCAAAAGAGGGATGCCTGAGTTTTTTGGCAGTATTTTTATCAGTGCTCACCTAGTCATGAACTGCACGGTAGGGAAAAAAATTGTGACGATTCCAAACAAATGTAGCCATTTTTACGGAATAAAAAGATTTTGACTTTGACTTTGACTTTGACCTCGATTCGCCAACGTCGGAACAAATCGGTCTTTTGTAGTTAGCCCCGAGTGGGCTGTCGGTGTAGGGTATGTCCACTACCCTCATAAGTAAATGTTAATGCATGATAGTCGATAGTGAATAAAGCAGTCTGCCTCTAACGCTTGTTTAATTGACACACGCCACTTGACATGGCGCAGCCGGTAAATGAAAATTATAAAATCAATTTTGGAATAATAGAAATTTAAGAATTCTACATACGAGTTTAAAAGGAACAAATAAAATGGAAACAATATTATCACCTCCGCTGCCGTTTAATTTTGATGAAAGTTTGATCAATATTACGAGTGGCAGTTTAAGTGACGGTTGGAAAAAATGGAGCAGAGGATTTATGATATATCACGAGGCGTGCGAGTTATCCAAAAAGACTCCAGCAATTCAAATAAATATTTTGCTACACGTCATCGGTGAACAGTGCAGAGAACTTTATGATCAGTTTCATTCGAAGGGCACCACGTTACAACAAGTTCTACAACAGTTTAAAAACCATTTTGAACAAAGAAAAAACGTAACCGTTGAGAGACACAAATTCTTCACAAGAAATCAAAGTGAAGGTGAATCAATTGAACAATATGTGCAAGATTTGAAGAAATTAGCCAGTACTTGTGAATTTGATACATTATGTGAGTCGTTAATACGCGATAGACTGATTTGTGGCATGTCGAACAAGGCCATAAGAGAGCGATTACTTAGGGAAGCAGACCTTACATTAGAAAAATCTTTAGACATATGTCGTGCAGTGATCGTTTCAAAGTTGTATTCCGAAGAGTTAATAACGCAAAAAAGTGCTACATCATGTAATAGTATTAATAACTATAATGGTCAGAATTGCGAAGAAGAAAACGTATTTAAGTTACAAAAACGAAGAGCATATTCGAAGTATGAGTCACGCGGTAGAGGAAGCGCGGACCGCGCGCATGCGGCCACGACACCGCCCGTGACGGCGAGGCTTGGCGGTTACGGCTGGTCACGAGAGCGAGGCGCGGGCACCGCGCGCGGCGGCTACGTGGCTGGCGGGACGGCAGGCTCGGCGTCGGCGGCAGCAACGATACAGGGCGATACATACAAGCGCCGGGCCGCCGGATGCAATCGATGTGGATTATTGCATTCACGATATGAGTGTCCTGCATATGGCAAGAGGTGTTTAAAGTGTTCCAGACCAAATCATTTTTCGCGCATGTGTAATATATATTGCGTACAGGAGTCTGATGAACAGGTAATTTATAATGTTAATAGTAGCGATGATAAGTGGTCGGCCACGTTGCTTGTTAACTCTGTTAATGTCAGATTTAAGTTGGACACGGGGGCCGATGTCAATGTTTTTCCAGAGAGGTATATTTCGAGGTTAGGTATAGATCGTGAACACCTGCTGATGACAGGCACGAGGTTACACGAATATTCGGGAGCTCAAATAAAAGTGTTAGGAAAGTGTTTTTTAAAGGTGGTATACAAGGGATTAAAGTATATATTAGAATTTAAGATCGCAGATGTCAACTCATCTCCGATACTGGGTAAACATTCCTGTGAGCAGTTAAACTTAATAAAAAGAATATATAGTGTTGTTGCGACAGATACTCGACCAAGTTTGGTAAATGAATTTAAGGATGTATTTGAAGGTCTCGGTTGTTTGCCAGGTTCTTACAGAATTATTTTAGATCCGAAATGTAAACCGGCCGTGCATGCCCCGAGAAAAATACCGATACCTATTAAGGCGACACATCGAAAAATTAGACCAACTTTCATCGAATAGTATAGGCTAATGACTAAACTGACGGATCTAAGATTTTAATATAAATAACTTCATTTCTTTATCTTGAATTTGCTTGCTCAAATACGCGATTGTGTAAAATTGATTCGATAATAATTACTTTCGAAAACACCTCCTGAAATTCATTATTTTTGAAATTACAACGAAGTTGTTCTGTTTATACGCTTCAAAATTACTTAAATCTATTAGTAATATCTATGTTTATAATATGCTTGCTGCATATTTTGATAAGTGAAACATGAAATTTTTTAAAAATATTTTAAGTTTCTGACAATTTCTAAGCGATCACATTCGTCTTGGGTGCTACGTGTTTTCGACCTTATTGTGCGGTAATGAGGATTATAAACGCGTTGACTAACTACATCCAGCCAGTCCGGCTGCAGCCCGCTTCGAGGTGAGACCTATGTCGACTGTCTGCTCGAGCTCGCTCCATTTACATCGCGACACCGAAGTTTTTATAATTAATAGTTGTAAATATTCAATATTATAGTATTTAGCGTAAGTGTATTATTATTAGATATAAGTAGTAAATAATATTATAGGTTTATATATATTTATTATACTGTTGTAATAATGGGGAACACTAAAAAGAAAATATATAGAATAAAAATACAAAGAAAATGTTCGTAGAATGGGGGAGGCGAACAAGACAAGGTATTTATTTTTTTTAATTATTATATTCATTAAACATATTATAATAACATTGTGTAGACATATTTCTAGTTTTTAGAACAGTTCCTAGGTATGGTTGGCCCAAGCTATTTAATTCCTCTTCAAACTTTTTTTTAATTTTGATTACTTAATAACTCTATATAAAACTGCATTAATTAAATAAGAGTTATTTTTTGCAGGAATAAACAGTAACATTTGATAATTGGTATACATTATCCACAGGCTGACCGCGTACCTATATAGGACGTCAAACTCCTATTTTGTCCATTATAATCTGACCGAACTCCGACTTAGAAGTTGTACGTCGGTGGAGGTCAGGTTACGTTGGAAATTTATACCAATAAGGTTCGCGTTCTCAGCACATAGCAACCAGTGGAGACTCTTTATTTCTTTGTATTAAAATAAAAACTTATAAAATAGAATATTTTTGCTGTTTTGTTTTTTAGGAGAAACTTACTAAATAAACATATTCCACTAGAAGAATCACTACTCGATTTATATGCTACTTTAACGTAAGTGTCATACGGGACGACAAACTCATAGTAACCATTATAAGCTCACCGAACTCCGACTTAGACATTGTACGTAGGTGAAGGTTAGTTTACGTTGGAAATTTATCCAATCAGAAGATAGAAAACCAGTGGAGGTTTTTTTTTTTTTTTGTATTAAAATAATTACTGGTAAAATAGTATATTTTGATAGTTTTTAAAAAAACTCGGTATGTTTCATGTTAAAGAAGCGAGCGAGGTGTGTAAGTACCGAGTCATGTGGCGCTCACGAGGGATTTAGCGTGAAGATATAGATAGATAGTATACTTATACCCATGGTACTCGTGAAAACAAATAATATTTACTATGAACCAACACTGAAAACACAAAAAAATCATCTATTCTATACATTGTGGTTAGTATTGAACTATTGTACGGATTAGATTTATTTTGCAACATCAGAGATGGTCCTGGTTCTTTCTTCTTGAGAGTTTAATAAATAACAAGGAAACGTACAACAATACAAAACACAGAGTATACATAAGTAAAATACAATAAATGTCATTATACTGAAGTTAAAGTTATGAAACAGCAAGAAAATCATTTGTCACATGTTTTTTTTAAATATGAATAGATTATAAAATCTATTTGTATATATGTATATTAGGGTGTCCCTTATTTTTCAAAGTTTTTATTTTCTAACGCATATGTCTTAGTTTTGTTCATTTGCTTTTAAAACACTCGGAAATTAATTTTTAACTTATTTGGATTACGATAATCCGTGCCGAATTACATCGAAACATGTTCATACAAGTTGCGCGGCAGTGCCGCACGTACTCGCGGTATTCATTTGTTCAAATTCAAAGTCAAAATCTTTTTATTCCGTAAAAATGGCTACATTTGTTTGGAATCGTCACATTTTTTTTCCCTACCGTGCAGTTTATGACTAGGTGAGCACTGATAAAAATACTGCCAAAAAACTCAGGCATCCCTCTTTTGGTATCCAAACAAATTTACATATTTTGTTAATTACATTATAATTGGATCGACTCACTCCCAGGCATTTTTATCATTAATATAGTCAGATACTTTATAATATGCCCTGCTACACAATTTGGCTTTAATAGTAGTTTTAAATTTGTTTATTGACAAATCTCTTATATTGCTGGGAAGTTTGTTATAGAACCGTATAATTGCCCCATAAAATAATTACTTGTTTTGTGGAGACGGCTTGCATATAACACAAGATTATGCTTATATCTAGTATTTATGCTATGAATATCACTCTTTTTACAAAATGAGTCTATGTTTTTATGGACATACAAAAGATTTTCATAGATATATTGCGATGCGACTGTTAAAATATTTATTTCTTTGAATTTTTCTCTAAGGCTCTCACGGGGACCAAGTTTGTAGATAGCTCTTATGGCTCTCTTTTGCAATAAAAAGATGGTGTTAATATCCGCGGAGTTACCCCAAAGAAGAATTCCATATGACATAATACTATGAAAGTAGCTGAAATAAACTATTCTAGCCGTATCAATATCAGTGAGCCGTCTAATAGTTTTCACTGCATAAGCTGCAGAACTTAGTTTTCCTGATAATTTTTCAATTTGTGGGCCCCTTTGTAGTCTGGAGTCAATTGTTATACCCAAGAACACAGTTGTCTCCACAGAGGCTAAATTAGTTCCATTAACATGTACATTGGTAGCCACCTGCCTTACATTAGGTGTTGAGAACTTAATTACTTTAGTCTTTTTATCATTTAAAAGCAGATTATTAACACTAAACCAATGAATAACTTTAGAGAGAGCATCGTTAACTTCGTCATAATTACCTAACCGTCTATTAATTTTGAATGTCAGTTATTCTCGTGATTAATACGTAATGTTTTAACTTTTATAAGATGGCAGTGGAATTGAGAAGCAATAAATCAAGTATTTTCTTAGTTGGAGACGTAAATTATCAAATAATAGGCGCAAAATTACCGTCTAACCGTCAAGTTCTTCCTGTACTTTTTTATAAAATTCGCGAAGTTAAATTGACTGTTAGTGAAAGCGCATACCTAGTCATTCGAGAGTGTATTATATTTAGGGAAAAAGCTAGGATCCCTACCAGAGCTATACCTAACTGTGTAAAATAACTTGTGAATCTTCACCAGGAGGGAGTTGCAAAAAAATTCCAATTTTCTATTTCAATTTCAATCTAATTCAATCTGATAATTTTATTTCTCTTATTTATTCGAAATAAAAAAATCCTGTGTTTACTCGGCGCTATCAGCCATTATGACACTCGAACATCTATAACTTCAAGCCAAATCCCTTGCGGGGTAGGCAGAGAGAGCCGAGCGCCACGTGACTCGATCCTTACATATCTCACTCGCTTCTTTAACATTCATTGCTCTTCTCATGCACGCACGCCGGTTTCTAGGGCTCCTGACATCACCTTCTGATAGAACATGACCAATTTGGTCATGGTAGGTAAGTCTTGGCCTTCCCCGGCTCCTACATCCTTCCACTTTTGCATTGTATATCTGCTTCGTCATTCTTTCATCTTGCATTCTTTCTACATGCCCGAACCATCGGAGCATGCCTCTTCTTATTTTAACACCGACGCTCTCTTTCAGACCAACTCTATTTCTAACATCATCATTACGAATACGGTCTACAAGCCTTACGCCACAAATTTTGCGCAGCGCTCGCATTTCAACCGCGTTTATTCTACTTTCATGCTCTTTCTGCCATACCCAACTCTCGCTTCCATAAGTTAGCGTTGGGACCAACACTGCATTGTGTATAGCGAGTTGTGCCTTCTGGCTCAGGATTTTACTGCCAAGAAGTTTTCCCAACGCTCCATTCACACTATTCCCAGCACTCACTCGTCTTTCCACATCTGCGGTGTACCTTCCATCCCTGCTGAAAGCGCATCCAAGATATACAAACTCATCCACTTGTTCCAACACTTCATCATCAATCGTAATCCTTACATTAGTTCTGGATTCTTCTCTTTCAAATACCATTATCTTTGTTTTCTTCGCATTCAGTAGTAAGCCTTTCTCCATACAGTCGTCTTTCATCGCTGTGACCAGTGTTTGCAGTTTAGATGGTGTATCTGCTAACTAAACATATGTGTCCGAATCAACAAATGGCCCGCTTTAGCCTCTCGATAAACAATGTTGTATTATGTAGCTGGTGTTTCATTCTTCTTAAGGGGGATACATGCCGTCCAGTGGCGCCTCAAGGAATAAAATATCGTATCTTAGCGTGGAAGATAAACATTATAAAGTCATGTGTTGCGTGTGTTACAAATACAATAACGTACTTTTTAAACCAACAATTGAAATGTTTTGCTTTCGTTGTTATAGGCATAATTGCCAAAAAACGGCCTCTTTTAGCACTTTTGCTTATAACAACGATAGTGGAATATTTTGAGTGTTGGTTTAATGACGTAAAAATACTTTACTATCTTCGTAATAAATGCAACATAAGAATTCATAATGTTTATCTTCTATGCTATAATATGTTTTTTTATTCAATGAGGGCGCCACTGGACGAGACCTAAGTAAGAACAACATAGATACCAAGACATGTTAACTTATAGAGATATAAACATAAAACGATGTCATTGATTTCTCTTTCAATAAACTTTTAAAAGTGAATACGTTTCTGTAGTTTTTTATTACTATTATTACTATTGTTTTCCGTCTAGCTTAAATAAATATGTTTGGTTTAGTATGTATAAAGCTAAATAATAATTAAATCAATAATTTTTATTAAATATTGATATTATAAATTTTATTTAAGTGTGACGCGACTCTGTAGCTTTTCTGTTCGTTTGCATTGACTATACGTTGACCCCAGGTTACCTATTAGGCGCTAATTTCAAATTTTACAAATCGAGCGTCGAGTGTCAATTGAGGGGCGCGGGGTGATTGGGCGGAGCCATTTTAAAGCTTCACGATCGAGGTGTCGCCTTAAGGACCAGGTTAGAAGGAAACTGGAAGAAATGGAATCGCAAGGAATTATATCCAAAGTAGAGGGGCCTACAGATTGGGTGAGTAGTACAACTATTGTAAAGAAATCTAATGGCGACTTAAGAATTTGCCTAGATCCCAAAGAGTTAAATTTAGCAATAAAACGTGAGCACTTTAGATTACCTACACTTGATGAAATTTTAGCAAAATTATCAGGTGCAAAATTCTTCTCCACTTTAGATGCTTCTAACGGATTTTGCCAATGTAAATTACATGACGATAGCACAGATTATTGTACGTTTAATACGCCCTTTGGCAGATACAAGTTTTTGAGAATGCCGTATGGTATGTCTTCAGCTAGTGAAATATTTCACAGAAAGGTGTATGAAAATTTCGATGACATGGCAGGTGTTTGTATGTACGTCGATGACCTCTTAGTATTTGGGAGCACGAAAGAAATTCATGATGAAAGGCTACGGATGGTATTAGAGAGATGTAGAAAGATAAATTTGAAATTAAACATTAGTAAATGTAAATTTGGTCTGGGAGAACTAAAATATTTAGGTCATAAAATAACTAAAAACGGCTTATATCCCGATGACGGTCATATTCAAGCGGTACTAGATATGCCAAAACCGAAAAATGTGAAAGATGTAGAGCGATTTTTGGGTTTAGTAACATATTTGGCAAATTTCATTCCAAATTTATCGACTAAAACTCAGCCATTAAGAGAACTCTTACAAAAAAACGTTAAATGGCATTGGACTGATGTACATAATAAATCTTTTGAGCAATTAAGAATATGTTTAGTTAAAAAACCAGTTTTACAATATTACAATATGAAAGACCCTATAACGATTTCAGTAGACTCAAGTAAAGACGGATTGGGTGCTGTTTTACTGCAGAATAATAAGCCGGTGTGTTATGCCTCCAAAGCTCTAACTAAAACCGAACAAAGATATGCGCAAATAGAAAAAGAATTGTATGCTTGTGTGTATGCGTGTGAGAGATTCTATGCTTATATATACGGACGAACTGATGTTACTATAGAGACGGATCACAAACCGCTCATCACAATAATAAAAAAACCTATTGTAGATACACCGTCGAGACTACAGAGAATGTTATTACGCCTACAGCCTTTTACATTTAACTTAATATACAAGCCAGGTAAGCAGTTAGTGATAGCAGACACGTTGTCGCGAGCCTATCTACCTTGTAGTGCTACGTCTAATGCGGAGTGTAACAAAGATGAGATTGAAGCTGTACACTTTGTGACATCTACACAGTCTATTAGCGATAAACAGTTTCAATTATTACAAAAGGAAACGGAGAAAGATGAAGAAATGAGAGAGTTAAAAAGGAGTGTTATGAAAGGATGGCCTGAAAACAAAAAACAAGTAAAGGAATCAATTCTGCCATATTGGCAACACAGGGAAGATATTACGGAAAGATATGGGATATTATGGAAAAATCACAGAATGGTAATTCCAAAGTCGTTACGAAAAAATATATTGACAAAGTTACATTCTAGTCATTTAGGATATGAAAAATGTTTGTTAAGAGCCAAAGAATTATACTTTTGGCCAGAATTAAACAATCAACTGAAAAATACAATTGCTACATGTCAGGCTTGTTTATTCTATAAAAAAAGTAATACAAAAGAAAAATTAATATCACATAATATTCCTAATAAGCCATGGTTTAAAATAGGTGCTGATATGTTTTGTTTTGGCAGAAAGAATTATCTATTGGTGGTAGATTACTATAGCAAGTTTATAGAAGTAGCCGAGTTAAGAAGTACGCTGTCCGAATCAATTATTGAAAACTTGAAATGCATATTTAGTAGACAAGGTATCCCCGATACTTTGATCACAGATGGTGGGCCTCAATTCACTTCCAGAGATTTTTTTACCTTTACACACGAATGGTGCATATCACATGTAAGAACATCGCCTTACCATCATCAGTCGAACGGTCAAGCTGAGCGTGCTGTACAAATAGTAAAAAACATTATGAAAAATGTTCACATTCTTCAACTGACTACCGTTTAGCATTATTAGAATACTATAACACTCCATTGAGTGATAAACTTCCCTCTCCAGCCGAAATTTTACAGTCAAGAAAATTACGTAGTACATTACCAGATCCTGGGTATTTCATAGAATCACCCAGTACTAATATTCAACTGGAACTAAAACGTAAACAAAACATGTACAAGGCATACTACGATAGGGGTGCAAAAAATATGCCCCAACTGCGATTAGGTCAAAAGGTTAAAATTAGAGACTTTATCAATAAAAAGTGGATATCCGGAGAAATAATACAAGTATTACGAGAACGTACATATGAAATATTGCTTTATAATGGTCGAAAGATAGTGCGAAATAGAAAATATATCATTGTGGATTCACCTTTGAAAAACACTTCATATTCACGTGATTACGAAGATTACGACGACGTAACACCTTCGTCGAGCGCAATGCATTCGGCCCCCTCTCCCGTTGGTAACAATGTGCAGTTAGGTCAGCCTGAGCAACATATAACTAATGACAACGCAACTCTTTGTGGCAGGACAGTGAGACCTCCGGATAGATGGACCGTACCGCATTCAATTAGACAACGTCGTAGATAAGTAAAGTACATGTACACAATATTATTAATTTTACTACCTACCTGTCAAGTAAGAGTAAAGTTTATAAGTAACTGGGTATGTAATGGCCACGTTAGTTGCACTCGGTGCTCTCTGCCTGCACCGCAGTGGAACTGGCGTGAGGATATATGAGTAAGTATTTTTTTTCTGCACGTGTAAGCTAATGTTATTGTTTGTACAATGAAGATAAAGCAAACAAATAATAAATAGCCTAAATTAATTTTATCAAATTATTTGTTTTGTTTCCGCTTGCAAATCCATGTACACAGAATTTGAACCACTGATATGAATTATTGTAAGGAATGTTTATTTATGTAAATGTTTATAAGTTTTTATTTTATTGATATATTTTTTTTGTGAATTATGATTGTAGTTTTCTAATTTAATTATTGAAATCATTTTATTAATTCCCAAATGATTGCATGTGAAAGTAATAGAATGAAACAAAGATTTTATTAATTGGTTATAATATTGTTCAATTCAAAATAGCACCATACAATTTTTTTATTACGATTGTAACTTAGTCTAAAATTAGATAAAGTGTTATGTTTGAATATTTGTATCAAATGTTATAATATAATTAGATTTTTTTTTCCTTTATTGGAGATCATCATACCTTAAATGTATTTTGATGAGCAATTATTTTACGAAATATTTATAACGTTCTGGTATATCAAGGGCTGTTCAAAATTACGTATCATATCTAAATTTGATGTAACAACAGTAATAATTATTATTCATATTTTTATTTTTGAAAAGGGAGATGTCGGTGTAGGGTATGTCCACTACCCTCATAAGTAAATGTTAATGCATGATAGTCGATAGTGAATAAAGCAGTCTGCCTCTAACGCTTGTTTAATTGACACACGCCACTTGACAACTACGTCACCGGACTAGAGAGGCGGACGTGAGGCGCCACAGCCTAGAAAACAAAGTTAAACGATAGCCTAAGGGCCCCCGAGAGGGGTCGGACCTCGGCTCAGGACGTCGCTGGAGAATCAAATCGAACACGCGGGTTCGTGCCTGAAGGGCCTGTCGGAGAGACAAATCAGTCTTTTTTTTTTTTTTGACCTGACTATGTAGTTAGCCCCGAGTGGGCTGTCACTACGTCACCGTACTAGAGAGGCGGGCGTGAGGCGCCACAGCCTAGAAAAACAAGTTAAGCGACAGCCTAAGGGCCCCCGAGAGGGGTCGGACCTCGGCTCAGGACGTCGCTGGAGAAACAAATCGAACACGCGGGTTCGTGCCTGAAGGGCCTGTCGGAGTGAGGCACCCAGGTACCGTGGGCTACCGGTACCTGGTGTATCGCGCAGAAGTCCTTACTCTTCGCGCCCGGAGCCGCCGAGCGCGGTGTGTGTCTGGAGTGTTGGGGTTGGAGGGGGAGAGGTAGGGGGCGTTCGCAACAGTAATGCGATCATCGGGATCAAAGAGTGAATTCCGCGGTCTGCGCCGGAACCCCCGGGCGTCGATCCGCGGGGTGTAATTGACAGCGCGGGCTATCAATGGGTTGGGGTGTTGGGAGGCAGTTTCGAAGTAGCGTCTAGACGCTTTCTTCATGAAACTAATGATGGAAGGGAGTTCAAGGTCGAGATGGAGATCTGCGACCCTGAGATAGTGAGGGGCAGCGGTTGCATTACGGGCAAACCAGTTTTGGATAATCTGGAGCTTAGCCAGATGGGAGCGCGCAGCGTGTGCGAACACTACGCTGGCGTATGTGAGAACGGGGCGGATGCAGGCTTTGTAGAGTGTACACTTATTTCTAAGTGACATTCTACGATTCCTGAATATCGGACCGAGCCGGCCTAGATAGAACGCGGCTTTGTTCCTAACAGCGGTGATGTGAGGTCCAAACGTCATTCTGGAGTCTAGGATGACACCTAGGTATTTGGCCTTCTCGACCCATGGGATGGGTCGGCCGAACAATGAGATGGGGTGTACGGTCCTATGATTCGCCAACGTCGGAACCATTCGCCTAGAGCGTTAGCCGCTCTCTGGAAC
Organism: Pyralis farinalis; assembly: GCA_947507595.1. Taxonomy (NCBI): domain Eukaryota; kingdom Metazoa; phylum Arthropoda; class Insecta; order Lepidoptera; family Pyralidae; genus Pyralis; species Pyralis farinalis. The sequence continues at coordinate 23,965,820 of OX382274.1, forward strand.
CTATCCGATATGTTGGATTTGGCTCGTTCGGAAGTGTAAAGTGCCGTATCATCGGCAAAGAGGGCTAGCTCCACGAAGGGAGTCTTGGGAACATCGTTGGTGTACAACGTGTATAGGATAGGACCGAGCACGGAGCCCTGAGGGACCCCGGCTCGGATAGGGTGCGGCCTCGAGAGAGTGCCGTGGACTCTGACGCGGAGGGAGCGATTCGACAAGTAGTCTCGTAAGATGTGCACGAGACTGTCTGGCACTTCCATTTGGTGTAGCTTATATATTAAGCCATTGTGCCAGACTTTCTCGAACGCTTTCGCGACGTCGAAAAACAGGGCACCGGTATGGCGCCCTGTTTGAAAATTGGAGAGGACGTGCTCCGTGATGCGGTGCACTTGGTGGACTGCCGAGTGTTTGGGACGGAACCCAAACTGCTCGTCTATGAGAAGGCCTCTAAGTTCAACGAACTTTTTGAGGCGAATGGCTATGATGCGTTCATAGACTTTCCCCAGGCATTTGAGGAGACCAATGGGCCTGTAAGAGGCGGGGTTCTTCAGGCATTTGCCTGGTTTGGGGATGCCAACTACGTCTGCATCTTTCCAGGAGTCTGGAAATCTGCAGTTCGCGAGAGCGGCGTTGAATATCGCCACGAGAAGGACTATCAGGGGGCCTGGGAGGAGTTTGAGGACCGAGTTCGTGATGCCGTCAGCTCCGGGAGCTTTCCGGCTCCGAAGGTCCCTGATGATCGTTTGGACCTCCTCAACCGTTGTAGGCTCGAGGGGGATCGTGGGAGGTGTCGCGAGGATTCGTTCCACCTCAGAGTCAACCATCTGCACGTGTTCGTCGTCGGTTGGTTCTAGACTAGGAGAGCATTGGCTCTCCAGGCTGTCTGCAAAGCATTCAGCCTTTTCGTCATCATCGAACGCTATCGTACCGTCTGGTCGGGTCAGGGCATTGGGTTATTTGGTCGGAACGGAGAGATTTAGCAACTCGCCAGTACGCCGTGTGCGAGGGCTTAATTTCTCCAACAAAGTTGGCCCACCGTTCATCCCTGAACTCTTTGATGTGCTTCTTTACTTGGCGTTGTAAATAGCGCATCCGAGAACGGTTCTGTTCGGTGGGACAAGAGTCATGGGTGCGTGTCGCTGCGTTCTTTTCCGACACTAGTTCTCGCAAATAAGCAGGGAGTTCCCAACGCCGAGCTAAGTCGGCCGTTGAAACCTCTCTGGAGCAGTTGTTAGCTGCCGTTTGCAAGTGGCTAGTGAGGGCGTCGATCGCAAGGTCGGTCTCGTCATTTGTGAGAATCTGTTCGGGTACTTACTCCAGTTCGGGTGTGGAAGTCTGTGCGAGCACTCTTTTGAGTTTTCGCCAGTCCGTTACCCGTCTGGTGTCCTCGTCTGTCGGTAAGTCAGTTGGTTGCCCGAACTCGATCAGAACTGGCCGGTGGTCAGAGCTAAGTTCTGTGTGCACTTGGATTGAACGCATCCGTAAGGCTACAAATCAGTCATCACTGAGGTCTATACTTAATGAGCTACAAAAGAAACCATAGCGCGTTTCAATTTGGCTTATGGCGCCATCTCTTAGCAATAATTGGAACTAATCGAAACTAATACATATATATTTTATGCCTCTGTTTTTAACCCCCGACGAAAACACGACGGGATGTTATAAGTTAGACATGTGTGTGTGTGAGGGTGTGTGTGTCTATGTGATTCTGAGTCTTTCTGTGTCATCGGAGCTCCCGCACGGATGAACCGATTTAGATTTATTTTTTTTGTTTGAAAGGTGTATTAGTCGGGAGTGTTCTTAGCTATGTTTGGTGAGAATTGGTCCAGCACTGAAATGAAAGGGCGAATGACGAACTGACTTTCTGGACTGTCGGGGAGGTTTTAAATTTTAAACTGTTAGATATTTTCTGCATTCGGGTTGCCCACTTGTCGACCACGGCACATCCGTGCGCGCACGGCCCGCGAGATAGAAGAGTTTCGACAGGTTCGAATCCGATAATGTAGGTAAAAACGAAAATGTTTTATATTTATTAGTTTAGAAAAAAATATTTTACATTTGGTTCATGACTTTCAATGAGACTTCTTAATATTGAATTTCAATCGAATAACTTCAAAAACGGAAATTTTCATACTAACTTTACATCTCCGTTTTACCGCCCTTAAAGGAGGATTTTTGAGAAAAATATTTTACTCGTGTTTCATGCCTTTCAATACCTTCATGCTGAATTTCATTCGAATAACTTCAAAAACGGCAAAGTTTCATACTAACTTTGCGCCCCTGTTTAACCCCCTAAGGGATGAATTTTGAAAAAAATATTTTACTCATGTTTCATGCCTTTCAATAAAGAACCTTCATGCTGAATTTCATTCGAATAACTTCAAAAACGGCAAAGTTTCATACTAACTTTGCGCCCCTGTTTAACTCCCTAAGGGATGAATTTTGAAAAAAATACTGTACTCATGTTTCATGCCTTTCAATAAAGAACCTTCATGCTGAATTTCATTCGAATAACTTCAAAAACGGCAAAGTTTCATACTAACTTTGCGCCCCTGTTTAACCCACTAAGGGATGAATTTAGAAAAAATATTTTACTCATTTTTCATGCCTTCAAGTAAAGAACCTTCATGCTGAATTTCATTCGAATAACTTCAAAAACGGCAAAGTTTCATACTAAATTTGCACCCCAGTTATACCCCCTTAGGGGATGATTTTTGAGAAAAATATTTTACTCATGTTTCATGCCTTTCAATAAAGAACCTTCATGCTGAATTTCATTCGAATAACTTCAAAAACGGCAAAGTTTCATACTAACTTTGCATCCCTGTTTAACCCCCTAAGGGATGAATTTTGAAAAAAATAATTTAGTCATGTTTCATGCCTTTCAGTAAAGAACCTGCATGCTGAATTTCTTTCGAATAACTTCAAAAACGACAAAGTTTCATACTAAATTTGCACCCCCGTTTTACCCCCTTAGGGGATGAATTTCCAAAAATCCTTTCTTAGTGCTCCCCTACGTTATAAAAGGAACCCCTGTGCAGAATTTCAAGTTTCTGACCCTTATAGTTTAGGCCCTGCGTTGATATGTCAGTCAGTCAGCTTCTCCTTTTATTTATATAGATATATATATAATGTATATATATACATATATATATAAATATATATACACAGTAAATGGAACTAATGAGACTGAGGCGAAAGCCAGGAAGAATTAAGGTTTGAAACAAGATGTTTGAAAGATCGAAGTGATTGAGCAATCCTTATATCAAATGGCAAAGAATTCCATAGGCGCACGGCCTCGACCGAGAATGAGTTAGTATAGAAATCAGTGGAGTATAGGGTAGGCAGGGACAACCGAGTGTCACATTACACAACTCACTTGCTTCTTTAACATAGGTGGCATATTTATTGTATAAATCTGTACTTTGCCAATACGGTGCCATATCTTAGTATACAATCAGGTTCCAGTGATCGCGAACCAAAATTTTGTCAAAATAAAGGGTTTAATTAGCCTTTAAACTTGTTATGTTTTATGGTGATATGGCGTTGACTGATGAAACTAGCATGCCCAATAGCATAATCGTCATAGTATACAAGTTAAGCGGTCGCCTACCTTTTCTTATAGACCGCTGCTTAATCTCTGTAGACGAATCAGCGTGGATGTCACTATTAGTATTATTTATCTGCTGATCATGCTTTATTTCGTCACTTCTCAGAAGTGGTGATAACCATGTGATTGGTCGATTGTTTGATGTTCCCATTTTCCCTTTTTACCATGACTACTCTTACGCCGTTACCGTTTACGTCGGGATGGACGTCCATGACCTTGCCCATAGCCCATTTCCACGTGGGTAGCTTGGTGTTATGTGTCAGCACTTTTGCCACTTGATTCTAGTATTTAATTAGGTTAAATACTCTGCGTACCATCGCTTTCATTTATCTCCGACGATTTTTTGAGGGAGTTGCCATCTGGTGCGTTGATCTCGTTCGGTTTCTTTGATGTTCAAAACCGGATCGCTAGCTAAGAAGTGCGATGGAGTAAGGTACACCAGGTCTTCCGAATCTTCCGTTAGTGTCGCTTGCTAATTGCTCGAATGTCATCATGGCTTATTAGCATTACCATTACATACCATTATTATGGCGCTAATTTTGTGCCATAGGTAACCATTGCTAGTTGATATTCCCTTAAAGCCTCCCTAGAAAAAAATGTCCAGATTATTTTCTCAAAATGCTGATCTCTGCTATCGAGAAGAATTTGTCAAAACATCTTCTCGATGTCTGCTGTAAGTGCATACGCATGTTCGCCATTGTAATATTAATTGTAATAAATCTTGCTGGAGATTTGGGCCACAGAACATGATGCATTAAAAACTACTCGTAATGCGGTCGTAGTGGAATCGAGTTTTTGTATAGGATGGTGCGGTAAATAATTGCTAGGTGATAGTTTTCCATCGGAAATGCGTATGCGTATGTATAATTCAATATATTCGGATTTATAATTATCCGAAATACTAGAATTGTCTTGAAAATTCTTTTCCAGTTGATAAAATTCTGCCACTACTTTCTCTTTGGAATCCCCCAATTTTTCAGCGTCCTTATATAACGGTAATATCAGGACTTATCTGCTCCCTTCATTTCGTGTTGTTATTGTTGGGAAATACTGCAAACAATGTAAGTCTTCTTCCGACATGCTAGAGCTTTCTTCTATATTTTTGGAAAAAATAACAATAAATGTCGTTATATTCATTTAAAGAAATAAAGCAATTATTTTGTACCCTTAAGTGCATTTATTCATAGCAAATATTTATGGAGTCGGTGATTTATTTTGTAAAAATAATTTTATATTATGTCAATTGAACTTTATTCTAAAATTATACCTAGAATATTTCCAAAACTATTTCCAAAATCTCTAGAACCTATCCTAAATACTGTTACAATATTATATACGGTATGACAGTAACCTCTTATACTTTTCATGCATTTCGCGCCACCAATCCAAACGACGTCGTTTTTGATCCTTCGTCAATGTGTGAACTACCATCTAGACCAAAGTTTTCTGACGCCTAAATGTTCGTATAAGACTTCTGTAGATGGTTCATACCAATATCTTGCCGAAGCTATTAATAGTCACTCTTATATCAGCTTCTGACATTAGCCGCCTTCACAGCACTCACGCTATCTTTAGTCATCGCTGTAGAAGAGCGTCCTTCATCAAATCATAGGTGAGCTTGCTCCCATCACATTTAAACTTTTAAACTCATTAAACCAGTTCTAAACAGTGTTACGGGATCGGACTTTATCGTGAAATATTTAAAAATGTATATCGTGATATTGTTGTTGATTAGGACCACAACGGAATTCGTAATAAATCATGGAGTGACAATAATGGATAAATTTTCTCTAGTCAACCTCACCAAATTTTAGTCTCTTAACATAAGAATTATAAAAATGGTAGAATCTAAACTTAGATATAGTATAATCCTATGGGGTTAGAGTTATAATTATAACATGCAAAACGCATTCACGTCACTGAAAAGAGCAATAAGGATCTTGACGAGAATCTCTCAAGAGAATCCTGTAAAGAACATTTTATAAACTTAAAGATACTAACTGCACCAAGTCTGTTTATTTTGTTAACATTAACTCACTTTGAAAAGCTGAAACAGAATCGATTGAAGAAAGATATGAAAGAGACTTAACAAGAAGGAAACTCGTAAAATATCCGATCTGCCCAAAATTAAAAATTGCCGAAGATAGTGTGCGTTTTCAGGCGATAAAGTTGTACAATGAGCTCCCAATATATATAAAGATATATCTTCCCATCTAGTAATGAAATCTAAATTGCTATTCTAAACTTTCAATTGGTAAAGTTTATTATTCTGTTGATGAAAAATAATAGTAAAATGATAAATATAATGAGATCTATATACTGACTTAATAAAGTTGACAAATACAAAATGTTATACATTACTATAATTAATAGTAACCTTATCGTTCTCGTTTAATTTAAATTGAATTAACACAATGTATACCTATTATTAATGCAAAATGCACAATGAATATTGTTATTGAATAATTAAATGAATTGAAAAGTAATATAACAAAACTTAAAGTACTTACTTGTTCCTGTACATTTGTCTCGTTGGCAGGCTGCTTACTAGTGCTTAGTTGCGGTCCTGAGATACCTAAACAAAACAACCAAAAATAATATAATTGAGCTTACAGTTTTAAAATAAATCTTGAGATTTAACAGAGTCATTTATTATTATCCTTTATTGCACAAAACATTATATAGATATACATATAAATATGTATTGAGTCGAAAATATAAAGGACAGATAATCAGACAAGTGTTTAGAATATACTTCATGATTCTACTTCTTTGTACAGTGGAAAAGTCTCAAAAAATGCCCTCAGAGCCCTCAGTACACAAGAGCTTAAATGAGGCGAGTGTATATAGAAAACCTTGTGGCAAAGCACTTTTGGTTGTGGTTTTCTAAACACACTCGCTTCGCTGAACCACATTCCAGTGTTTTCCTAATGACGGACGTAACAATTAGACAGGGCCGTCTAACTAAAACGTGTTTAATTGAATACAAATTAATTCAGATATACACTGAGAGAGACTGCAACAAATTACAGGAGGACCTGTGGGGTAATTGCATAAAGCTTCTGATCGATTGATTGATGATGAATATTGTGTTAAGCAGCTTACTTACATTATTAAAAAAAAAATGATCTGTAAAATAAGATTGAAATTCATTAATAAATAACAAAGATATAGATGACTTATAATGACGAGTCAGATTCAGGTGAATTACACACTCAGTATAGGGCAAAACTCACTGAATATGTGGTTTAGGTAGGTAGGTGGTTTAGCTTACTGGTTTTGAATTGGCCATGAAGTGACCTGAGATATTTTGCGCATAACTGCTCAATTTCTGACATATAGCTAATCCGTTGAATCTAATAATCTATCTACCTAATCAAAGAGTCTGTGGAGTAGAGAATCTGTTGAATTCAACAAGTCAACAAACAAGTCGTTTGGCACACTTTCCTTTCTTATATAACAATTGCCATTTAACAATCGATCGATACTAATCATTACGTAATTACCACAGTGAATCATCATTTGCATTAATATGGAAAGGTAACGCTATTTTAAGACCATAGAATATGCTTAATTACGAAATTATATCTTAACGTTTATATGGGTTAAATTAAATTGTAAATATATTTATGGTGCTTATACATCTTTCAAGTAACTTATTTTACATTTAACATATCACAACACTGATATATATACATATCAATACACTGAACATATCGCAACTTTAAATATGTCTGTTGTGTGGAATCATTATAATTGTATATACAGTATCCTACTAGATTTAAATACCTACGAAGTATACACAACGGATGTTAACACAAAAAGTGCCGGCAGAAGTGAAAACTTGAACATGCGAACCAAACAGCGATGTTGATAAACTACGTTGAACGAAACGCCTAAGCGCCAAGAATTTCATGGTGCTTACAACGTTTTGGTCGCGAGAAAATAATGCCCTATGAACGATCTAGCGCTTCATGTTTTAATTGATAAATTAGAGGTAACTAATGTTTTAGCGCTGCAGAGAACTTAAGTTCTGATTCTCACCAAAATCTTACATCAGGGTCACGTGTTCTGACGCGAGTTTAACATTTTTTATTCATCCCAAAAAGTGCACAACGCCGCTAAAGAAGTTTTCACTTTAAAAATCCCCTTTTCACGTCAAATTGTATGTATATATATCTTCACGCCAGATCCCTTGCGGGATAGGCTGAGGGAACCGTGAGCCATAAGACGCGGTCCTTACACACTTCACTCGCTTCTTTAACATTCTTAGCTCTTTTCATGCATGCTCGCTGGTTCCTAGGACTCCTGACATCACCTTCTAATAAAACATTATCAATTCGGTCATGGTAGGTTAGTCTTGGTCTTCCTCGGCTCCTACATCCTTCTACTTTCGCATTGTATATCTGTTTCGTCATTCTTTCATCTTGCATTCTTTCTACATGTCCGAACCAACGGAGCATACCTTTTCTTATCTTAACACCTACACTCTCTTTCAGACCAACTCTTTCTCTCACGCCTTCATTACGAACGCGGTCAGCAAGCGTAATAACACAAATTTTGCACAATTCTCTCATTTCGACCGCATTTATTCAGCTTTCACTTCCATAAGTTAGCGTTAGAATTAGCACCGCGTTGTGTGCAGCGAGCTCTGCCTTCTGGCTTAGACTCGTCACACTCGTCTCTCCACATCAGCGGTGTGCCTGCATCGCTGCTAAAAGCGCTTTATGATCTCATCCACTGGCTCCAACACTATATCATCAACCGTAATCCTAGTGTTCGTTCTGGTTATCTATCTTTCAAATACCATTCTCTTGGTTTTCTTCGCATTCACTTGTAAGCTTTTGTAAGCCTTTCTTCATACAATCGTCTTTCATTGTTGTAACTAGTGTTTGCAGTTCGGATGGTAATTCTGCTGTTAATACCACGTCGTCAGCATAAAGCAGGCAGTTGACCACTGGGTCACCCATTCGTATTCCCACATTCATATTTCTTATTATCTGAAGACAACTATCCAGATACAGAATGAACAGCCGGACCGACAGCACTCATCCCTGTCTGACACCAATGTTGGTATCAAACCAAGGCGACAAGCTGCCATCCACACGCACACATGCTGTACAATCCTCATAAGTCAATTGCACAGCACGGAGCAGGTCACCGTCGACCCCCATATCTGGGCAAAACGTTCCAGAGATTCTTTCGCACGACCCTATCAAATGCTTTCTAAAGGTCCACAAAACCGCAGAAAACCTTCAGGTACATAGTCACATGCTTCTCTACGCTGTAGCGGAGTGAAAGAACTTGATCCGTATATCCTCTGCCGTTTCAAAATTCACCCTGCGCTTCCTAAAGTATTCCATCGGATTTCACCCTCATTCTCCGTTCAATAATTTTTCCATGCACTTTAGCTGTTAAGCTGATCAAACTAATAGCCCTATATTTGGCACAGTTCATATTTGACACAGTCCATACGTGAACCCTTGCCTTTATACAATATACTGCGCATCTCCAGTCGGTGAGGACCCTTCCGTTTCTCCAGCATAAGTTGCTTCAAAACCAGAAGGCGTCCCTAACGTAGCTTGATCGTCTCAGCTGTAACCATATCCATTCCCGCTGACTTTCCATTTTTCAAACTTCGTATCGACCATTCGATCTCATCCTTGGTAATGTCTTCATACTCGTAGTACGCTGGCACTGCCGAGTCAGCCACCGACTCATTCCCAGTACCAGCGTCCTGGACACAATCATACTTTTCTCTAAAATATTCACTCCGCCATTCTAACACATCCAGAGTGTTATCAAAAATGCCTCCAGCTTTACATTTTATATTGTCCATTCTAGATGCGACGAACTAAATATTATAATAGTAATTGCAAAATCATATTTTTAAGAATTGTAATAATTGTAATAATTGTATGGTAATTTCTAAAACACGATCTCATTTTTCCTAAAACCTACATCAATGTTATTCTATACGAATTAAGAAAGCTGAAGTATTTGTTTGAACGCGTTAATCTTTTCACATTTGATAGATGAATTCTTGAGAAAGGTTATAGGCTATTAACATCCTGCTACTAGGCGGGCAACGCTATGTAAAGTAACTAGTTTTCTAACCAAATTAGTTACTTATTATATTTTTTATAGATCGTCGGGAGGCATACATTCCACCTGATGTAAAGCGGTTACCGTAGTCTATGAACGCTAGCAACACATTAAGTATCACTCGCGCGATGCCACCTCTACTGCTAACACAGCCACTCCTTCGAAGTAGTCACCAGTAAGGTGACCTCACTCACACGTACGAACTGCCTCTCTTAAATTACTTGTATTATATTATTGTACGTATATGTATATCTTCACGCCAGGTCCCTTGCGGGGTAGGCAGAGAGAACCGAGCCGAGACCTTCATCTATATTTTACAGTTGCTGACACAAATTCATTTTCAAATTTAATTAAAGCTGCGGGCACCCTGACCCCGTGAATAAATAGTTTAAATTTTAGGATCGCATCTCTTTGCACCAAATTCACGGAAAGTTTAACCCTTGACACATGAGGGGTAAATAGTAAAACTTCCCTTATTGGAAGGTCATAAATTATTGGAATCCATGTACGACGTGTATATAATTTTTAATTTTGCGTACCCATATTTGCCTCTAAGTTTTTCAATAAGTGGCTACCTATTAAGACTTCATACCTGAGTGAGGTTATTAGTAAGCGCTTGAGAAATCGCTGTGTCAATAGCGAGGGTGGCAGCTCACGAGCGGTAAATCTTATATTGGAAACGTTTATAGGCTTCGGTAACGATTGATGTACTGGCTGCAACTGTCTTCGTACATTGTTATGGTTTTAGAAACATACGAGGTATACCTCGTTATTACAAGTAATATGGGTGTACTCCTACATATTACTATTATGCAATAATTTTTAATTTTGCGTACCCATATTTGCCTCTAAGTTTTTCAATAAGTGGCTACCTATTAAGACTTCGTACTGTCATTTACGATGGATACCTAGAATTCGTGAGTTCCCGAAATTTTTAAAGATTTGGGCAACACCTCGTTACGTTGACTACTGGTGTGTTTAGTAACTTGAATTGTTCTAAGCTTTTGATTCTGGGCTAATAAACGAATGAGTTAAGTATAGTTATATTATATCTAACTGTTGCATACCTCTTTTCCTTTTATATTCTTTTTATAAATGTTATTTAAATTTTGTATTTGTCTTTGCTCTTTTTCTATGTCTTTTGTTTTCCTTGTCAAAACGTATTACATATTGAAGTGCTACATATAATTTAGTATTATTTTCCATCCATCATTCCCTTTCTTATAATTTAATAAGTACAGTTCATTGCTTAGTCGTCTGCAATACTAACATCGGAACGATGTATAATTTATTTTTCTCGTACGACAACAATGGTGTGTGACGCAGTATGACATAAAGCGACTGATCTATAATACAACCTAGAAGAAAAACCAGACCTTTCTTAGTAAGGTCTCACGTCTTTCGAAACATAATTGGACGTGCGAGTTTTCTCACGATGTTTTCCTTCACCGCCGAACAAGTGATAATTCTCTCCTTCAAAAATTACTGAAGCATTCAACGACATTAGCAGGGATCTTACTGCTATCAAAGAATGGGCTGACAGATATGGACTACTGGTAAACCCAACGAAGTCTCAAGCTATAGTGGTTGGTAGCAGACAGTTAAGAAATAAGTTGAATTATGACGATTTTCCGATTGTTCGTTTTGATGATCACAAAATCTCTTTTACTACTAAAACCAAGAATCTCGGCCTAATTATTGACGAAACTTTGTCCTGGACCCCCCATGTTAACGATGTCAGTAAACGCATGTATTATACGTTTCACTCTCTCAGGCGACTCCAAAACTTTTTACCTTTCAAAACTAAAGTTACGTTAGCACAAAGCCTCTTACTCCCAATTCTCGACTACGCCGATATCTGTTATTTAGATGCGTCAGAGGAGCTGTTGAACAAGTTGGAGCGCCTGCAAAACTTGGCGATCCGGTTCGTGTTTGGTCTCAAAAAGTTTGATCATGTGTCCAAATTTCGTTCTCAATTGAAGTGGCTCCCTATTCGCCTTCGCAGAAATGTGCACCTGTTAACTTTTCTTTATAAACTCTTCAATAACCCCAGCTCTCCCCAATACTTCAGTTCTCGCTTCCCACTATTACCACCCCCCACGCGATCCCAACGTCCCTGTCATATCCAAACCTTGAATTATCCCATGTCACACACTAATTATTTCTTCAACTCTTTCACTGTTCGTGCCGCGCTGCTCTGGAACAAACTATCACCACAAATAAGGGATTATCTATCAGCCACGACTTTTAAAAAAAGTTTAAAAGATTACTATATTTCTCAAATTCTGTAATTAAATATGTATATATGTATTGCATGTATTTATTTATTTGTATATAAGTATATATATATATATATATATATATATATATATATATATATATATATATATGTATATATTGAAATATCTATCTATTGTATTTGTAGGCTATGAATGAAATTTGTAAATATTACGTTTAAATAAAGTGTGTTTCTTATTCATAGTGCTATTTTAACCTACCATTTGTTTTTTTGTTTTTGTACCCAGCCAAAAATGATTTCTTTTACCGCCTGTGGGGTTGGCTGGAAGAGATCTCTTTTAGAGATAAGCTCACCTTTGTACACTTTTAATGTAACAATTGTATGTGTAATAATATGCAATAAAGAATATATAATTACAAATATGTACATACATGCGAAAACAGTAATTTTACTGATAAATGCCAATATTCGAACCGGAATCGAAGCTTTTGACTCAGGGCTAATAGACGAATGAGTTAAGTATAGTTATTATTATATCTAACATCGAAACGATGTTTCATTTATTTTTCTCGTACAACAACAATGGTGTGTGACGCAGTATGACATAAAGCGACTGACCTCTACAACCTAGAAGAAAAACCAGACCTTTCTTAGTACGGTCTCACGTCTTTCGAAACATAATTGGACGTACGAGTTTTCTCACGATGTTTTCCTTCACCGCAGAACAAGTGATAATTACAAATATGTACATGCGAAAACAGTAATTTTACTGATAAATACTAATATTCGAACCGGGGACCATTCCTGGGGACCGGGGTCAATTCCTTATCCACTGGGCTATCATTCTCACTATTCCTTTTATTAATTTATCCTCATGTCTATTTAATCGAACGCAGCAACGGCAATAAGTCCGAGTATTATCACAACTTATCTGACGCTACTTAGTGTTGAAATTTAGGCCACTTGATTTTTAATTCTGATTAATGACCTGCCGGAAACAGTCAACGCGAGGAGAGGTTTTTGTTGTTTGCTGATGATATAAAACTGTTTTTAAAGGCTGGCAATTTCTGTCCTTACAGGCAGTGAAATTCGAGGCACTTCTTTTTTTATACAACTAAATTGACAAACAAGCATGCGGCCCGCATTAGATGGTAAGCGGACACGGGGATGTTACTCGCGCGCTGCCAATCTTGTGACCTAACAGTTTCGTCACAGTACCAAGTAATTTCTCTGCCGTATGTCACCCTTCAAATCGAAACACAGCTATATAAATATAGCTGCTTGGCGGTAGAAATAGATGAGACAGAGGTACCCTCGCAGACGACTTTTGTACAAAGCCTCCCTCTGGTAAAATATTAATAATATCATTGAATGGAGTTTAGATAATGACTTATAATTTTACGTGTATGGATATACTTTGTCATGTTTATGCAAGTTAGGTGCAGAATTCTATCCATCTACGAAAAAAAATATTGTGTACTGTAATTTTGTCACTGCTTAACTTTTGGACTCCCTACATTTAAAATTGTCTTTTAAGTTCGCATAAAAACCGTAGAAAACTTAAATAAAATTATTCATATAAATGAAAATATTATACTTACTGTCGGTACGTATCGACATTGTTCTCTTGTTCTTGCAATATGTAAGTGGTCAGCAGTCTTAATATGCCGATACGTATGCCTATATTGTTACGAGCTGCAAAATGACATGTCAGCAGGCGAAATACTCCTAAATATTACTATGTAAGTAATAATTGACTTTGTCATTATATACTGTGAAAGTTATTGATAATAAAGAAAATCTAAATGAAATTCTTTGTCATTCACCAGGCCATGGAATCCCCATATTGCTAACTACGGTACAGTTCGACGATGCATACTACTAATATTCTCTTTAATAGACCCCCGTATAGAAGTGAAAGCAAATTTATCTTTTAACCCCTCACGGTCTTTAAACTGCAAAATGTCATATGGCTGGAAATCTACGTGACACCCATATTACTTGTAATAACGAGGTATACCTTGTATGTTCGCAAAATATACGAGGTATACCTCGTGTGTTTCCAAAACATAACAATCTACGAAGACAGCTACAGCCAGTACATCGTTATTGACACAGCAATTTCTCAAGCTCTTACTAATAACCTCACTCAGGTATGCAAATGAACGGAGTGAAAGGAAACGACAACCCTTCACAGAGTTGTTATTTGGCCACGGTGTCCTTGTTGATGGAGTTACTTCCCCATACAGGCTGCTTTAATACCTGGCTCTCTTTTGCCAGTGCCTTGTTTGATAATCAGCAAGATGCACCCTTGGTTTTGATTCTAAAAATAATAGTGAGTCATTTACACTACAAATTGTTTAGAGGCAAACTATCATACATAAAAAATAAGTTATTCTAACAAAATTCTCGATCAGAATTTCTGTATAAGTGATAAGAGTACAAAATTTTATATTTGGCTTCGACGAATTTCAATAAAAGATTATTACATTTTGATTAATTTCTAATGGTAGAGAGAGATAATTTGGTCAGCTATAACTTGAGTAATAATGAAAAGTTCGATACCATCCTATGATCTCTCCTGTGCAGTAAGATTATGCTTAACAAGTCTTCAAAAATCAACTTAAAATCACAAATCATGAAACATTAAAATAGTCTCAATTGATTAAACTTTATACTTTGTGATATTTTACTCAGAATTGGAAAAATATAAGTGGATTTGTAATTCCCAGCTTACTCTTTCGAACTGGCTAAAATACTATATAGTATTTATATTTGAAGATGCTACAAAATTAGTAGATACCATAGAATCCAGGAACACACCCGCATCCATCCACATATCTAATGCAAAGATTTCCTGTGAGGTGGAGGTACTTCCCCAGACGGACTGCTTTGATGCGCCCTATCTCTCTTAAAAGCACCCAGAACAAAACAAACAGATATGCTCATGCACACAAATGTATGCCTGTGTGTGAATCGAACCCACGAGCGTTGGTGACAAAGTAACGTAAACGCGCGTTTCACCACTGCGCCACCTAGCTAGTCAAAGTTTGTAATGTTTTTAAATTTAAAACTCAATCAATCTTAAATATTAGCGTTCAGCCATATATACAGATACAACACGTAAATACAAACGCACAATTACTAACGAAAATAACTACTAGAAATTGGATACTAATTTGATGCTAAAATCTATGTACCTACTTGCGGTGATTCTGATTTTTCTGGGCATAAAGTCCGTGTCCAGTGTCCGGTATATATATATTACGACATCCTCTGGACAGCCGTTGAGAGAGCCTGGGAGATACTCTGCATCCTTTTGTGTGTTGCGGCTATTATACATATGTATTATATTCAAAGACAGGAACTGAATGAAAAATAATTCAAATGAAAAGAACTCAATCACGTAAATTGTATAATCGGATGTGCAAAAATTGTAATCACTCGTATATCTATCTACAAGTAAGACTACGAAATTAACTCGAAGTATAAAGTTGAGTTTGTAGCAAATGCCAATATACGAAAATTAATAAAAAGTTTCTAAAAAAATAGCTTTGTTACAATATTTAATAAATATAGCAGGTGGTACATATACCGCCTGCTTTTTGATTCATTCCGGAATGTCAAAGAGGGCATTAACTTAAAATGTTGTCAGGTAAAAGCAACGACATAATTCCATTAGCCATATTGAAAGAGCCATTTACCAATAGGTACGCAGGGAATCATTAATTCTTGTAGGACTTTCGCGTCAATTCTAATTATGAAATTTTGCAATCTTCACGTCAAATCGCTTGCGGGACAGGCGGGGTAGGTCCTTTGTATTTCATTTACGAGATATGAATGTTATAGAACTAAAAGCGTACATGAAAACAGTTATGCATGTTATGAAGCCAGAGAGCTTTCGCCTCGTCTCCTACATCTATCCATTTTTATTTTACATATCTGTTTCATTATTATTTCATCCTGTGTTCTTCCTACAGTCCCATCAAATGTGTGCTTGTTTACCTCGCTATTTCGTGTAAAATTAAATTACTAAAATACTACTTTTTGTCTCGGATATATTTAGGGTTACAACGTAAAATATGCAATTCTAAACCAACAAGATACACTTTATTTTGTAGTATGAATAATTTCGGTAATTTTTCTTAAACTACTTATTACGTGTGGACTCCAACTGATAGTTTCTACCCTATGAGTTGGAGCTCAACATCAAAGCAATGATATAACAAAATATGCGGTTCTATTTAAATAGGCGCTTTGTTCAATTTATAAATAAACATTCCCTTGTTTACAAGGCAAGTGTGACTTACGAATCGCAATTGCCACATTACCTCGAAGTCACATAGTTGTACCCCCTAGAAAATTCCACCACACATCATTAAAGTAACCAGCCGAAGTTACTAGTCTGAAATGCATAATTTCGCGGATCGTAAAGAATAGGTCTCTCTATAAGTATCATTTATATTATTATGATATGAAATTGATAAAATTGGCCTGTTCTATTCATGTTGCCTATTTTTAACTTCCTATTTCAGGAGTAGTTACTGTAATTGAGGACGTACTTTTCAAAAGTTTACGTTCTGTTATAACGAAAAAAAATAAATTTTAATGTTCAGGAAGGTAAAATTATTTGTCTATTTGAGGTTTATTGTATTCTACTATAATAGCCATTGATTTGCATAATTGTCGAGAATCTTGTTTCAATAGACTTTGTATAAAATCATATTATAAAATAATCTAGTTATACCGCGGCAGACTGAAGTAATCAAGTTTAGATAAATGCTTTTTGTTTGAAGTGCGGCTTTTGAAGTCTGATAATGTGACACATGTACACATTAACACGCGTTGAGTAGTGTAAACAGCAACCAAAAATAGAATAGGGAAAATTAACCACCGTCAACTGACGTATAAATGAGATAATGGGAAATAAGTTACTGTTGGTTGAACATTTCTATTTCAGTCGCATAGGTATATAATTTAATAACAGTTCAAAAAAATAAACTATTTCGATGTAAAGTAGGATAATCATAATTAATCATTTTTGAAAAGAACCTGCACAATTATCGTCATAATTTATATTTATATAGAGTCAAAGAAAAGAGAAAACAGTTCAGTGCCATTTTTCCTCCCTTTGCCAATCGATTTTCTTTTTTAGGGTTCCATACCCAAAGGGTACAACGGAACCCTATTACTGAGGCTCCGCTGTCCGTCCGTCCGTCCGTCCGTCTGTCCGTCCGTCTGTCACCAGGCTGTATCTCATGAACCGTGATAGTTAGACAGTTGAAATTTTCACAGATGATGTATTTCTATTGCCGCTATAACAACAAATACTAAAAAATAAAATAAAATAAATATTTAAGGGGGCTCCCATACAACAAACATGATTTTTTTGCCGTTTTTATAGATAATGGTACGGAACCCTTAGTGAGCGAGTCCGACTCGCACTTGGCCGATTTTTATTTAATAGCTATTATCGAGTTTAGTGTTGCCATATAATTAATGTTTTGTAAATAGTCGAAAACATGAAAATTGAGGGCTCTCTGAAAACTTGTTTACTGGTTTATAGTTATGTAAATACTGTACCAATTAGATTATGCAGCTGTAACTATTCCTGAACAAATAAATAAATATTTTTCCGATTTTGACAGAAAACTATCCCGATAACAATAGATATTCAGATTTTCGAATAGCCCTAATGTCCATAGTTCGTTCATTTCATGACACCCATTACAAAGTACATTTTCTGTGATGGGACTATCCAACAATATGCAATGTTTATTTATCTATAAGTACATTATTATATAGTCCGAATAGTCACGATTAAACAGATTTCAATGAGGGCAAATATTTATACTTTATCGTTTTCACGTTAACCGTTTCAAATATCCATTTCTGTAGTAATGAGATATTACCACAAAATTGAAGGTGTTCTGCTGGTATTACATAACAGTTGCATGTACTACTAATGATTCATATACTATATCTAGGACACACTGAAGACACCGGTTAATCATGGTAATAGTACGCTAAAGCCTGTATTTTCAGTACAACGAACCGTATTCACGCGTGCGGGAGCCCTTAATTAAATTTAAATTTCCTAGTTTTAAAAATAAATGAATAATGTATGTAAAAAGGGGTCATTCTTTTACGTCCATTTTAAAAGGAACTTATTTTAAAAAATGTCTTTTAACCCACCGCTTTGATATGTATGAAAATAACTTTCCCTAAATATTCCATCTTCTTTGTAGATCAGACACATTCAAATGAAAGTCTGTGTCTTATCTTAAAGATAAAAGATTGTATTGTATTGTTTACCTTGTATCTTACAAGGTAAAAAATAAGATACAGGAATAAATATATATAATTTATTAATTTACTTCAAATAAACATTAGCTTGTTAAAGACTTTTTGTCTCTTTTTGGCATAAGAATGAATTCGCAAAAATTATATATATATATATATATATATATATATATATATATATATATATATATATATATATATATATATATATATATATATATATATATATATATATATATATATATATATATATATATATATATATAATTTTTGCGAATTCATTATATATACTACGTCGGGGTCATGCAAGCATACGGCCCACCTGATGTAAAGCGGATACCGTAGCCTATTAACGCTTGCGATATATTAAGTATCACTCGCGCGATGCCTCCTCTGCTGCTTACGTAGCAACTCCTTGGGAGCTTACTAGTGACCTCACTCACACAAAGGAACACAACAACCCTCTAGGGAGTTGTTATTTGGCTGCGGTTTTCTGTGACGTGGAGATACTTCCCCAGACGGGATGCTTTGATGCGCCCTACCTCTCTACAAAACTCTTTGAAACATCCAGACCAAGACAAACAGACATGTTCATGCACACAAATGTTTGACTTGTGTGGGAATCTAACCCACGAGCGTTAGTGTCAAAGTCGTGTCATTCACGACTGAGCCACCGAGCTCGTCAATTGCCATTTGCATAATATAATGTTTCAAACAATCACGACCAAAATAATAACATACTCGTAATCATAATAGAATTAGCTATAACCTGTGAAATCTTTCGCGTAGTTATATTAAGGGATATGAAGTCTCATTGCATGGATTTTCTCTGTGATGTATGTTCAACACTTCGGCAATAGTTTTGCGTAGTGCTTTAATACGCAATAGACAGACTTACAACACCTTAATAATTTCGTGTTATACTATACCCAAGATACCACCTAACCTGATATATGATACCTAACCTGGCTCTTGTTGTAAAAACGATTATGACAATGATGATGACGTTACGTATGTTCACCAGTTGTCTAGTACCCATAACACAAGCTTCGCTTACTTTGGGGCTAGGTGGCGCTGTGTAATTTGTCCGACAATATTTATTTATTTTATTATTTATTTACGTGCATCACAACATTTCGGAATGTATTTATACCGAGCTCGGTGGCTCAGTCGTGAATGACGCGACTTTACCAACGCTCGTGGGTTCGATTCCCACACAAGGCAAACATTTGTGTACATGAATATGTTTGTTTATCTTGGTCTGGATGATATAAGAGAGGTAGGTCGCATGAAAGCAGCCCGTCTGGGGAAGTACCTCCACCTCACAGAAAACTGCAGCCAAATACCAACTCCCTAGAGGGTTGTTGTGTTCCTGCGTGTGAGTGAGGTCACGAGTAAGCTCCCAAGGAGTTGCTGTGTGAGTAGCAGAGGAGGCATCGCGCTAGTGATACTTAATATATTACGAGCGTTAATAGGCTATGGTAGCCGCTTTACATCAGGTGGGCCGTATGCTTGTATGCCTCCCGACGTAGTATAAAAAAACCTATGTGACAGTTATGTCGTTGTGCAGTTGACGAAAGTAAATCATGTCATAGCCCTTCCTGCTCTCTAATGGACGAATGACAACGGATTATTGTCAAATGATAGATGTAAAGCGCTGTATGCAGTGTCGGGATAATTTAATCGATATAAAGAAATGAGAAGATTTCGTGATCCCATGTGTATTTTTTATGTGTTCTCACTGATAACTCTCAAATGGTATATCCGATGTAGATAGATCATATTAAATTCGGATGTAATCCGATCGGAAATCTCTGAATTGCACTGATCTATGTTGTGTGCGATCATATATGTAAACAATATTACACGTGACGCCGAACCTGAGCCTTAAATAGTTAAAAGCGATCCTGGGACTTAAAATACCATCTTACTCCTAGCCTAGCCTAGCACCATCAATCTTCTTGTTAGCAAATTTGGCTTTGTATTATAAGTCGCCTCAAAACTGAACATCACTCGATATGTTGATATTCAGGATTCCCTTCAAAGAGGAGATGAGTGATTTTTTGTGATGAAGACACATCTATGGATCTTGGAGGAATTTAGTTGCACCAAATTCATTCTACGCCAGATTAAGATCTGAGATCTGTCAAAGCAGCGATTCCATCTCGGGCAAAAGTTTTATTCGCCATTCATACACGCAACTCAAATATACATTGACTTGATCAGTATATCGTAATCCACAGTACATACTAATATTTGCGTAGTAATGAATGTAAGGCAAATGAAGCAAATCCTTGCCATGTAAAAGGAACAGAGATGGTGATAAAAGACTGCATTATGTTGTAATTATGACAGCAATATTCAGGGATAAATACCTCTTTGATACTCTACCCGAAAAGAAAGCTGGCGATCCTCGTACGAAATTTCTAGGATAGTTCAAATGAAGAAAAATGAGAAAGTAGTGTCCTGTGCCACAACCGATGGAATGCCATGCCATCGACAGAGTGGGAGATAAAATACAGCAATATGTCACGCCAGCGTTCAGGAGCAATATATCTGAGCATGTACCGTCAAATATGTCTTTAATACTCTGCCCGAAAAGAAAGCTGGCGATACCCGTACAAAGTTTCTGTCATAATCCAAATAAAGAAAAACGAGAAAGTAGTGGCCTGTGCCGCACCCGATCATATGTCTTTGCTATATCCAAGATAATCACTAAATCCTCAATTTTGCTACAAGTGTCACAATAAAATAAGAATAACGATTATGATAAAACACTGACTTGTAAATGATATAAAATAAACATGTTTCGGAAAAAACACTTTGAATTGATGATGTTACAAATTTATGAATAAATTAGATGTTACTTCGACCAGTTCAATTAATTGTTCCTAGAATGGAGCTTCCTTTTGAATAGCTTTGATAAATCCAACATTTATCACCTGTAAAAGCATCGTAAATACGAGTATGAACGAGCCTTCCTTAAATTTAGCGATTATGTTACAACACCAGACAGAGCGCGCCTATTTCTCAACATATAAATAATATTGTGACATCGTGAAACAATCCTTACGCGTATGCGTAAGTATCAACTGCGGCGTGATTCTTCTATTAGCTTTAATTAAACTTTTGTGTGTTACCACATTTCCCTCCGTAACATCCGTTAACGAGCGCCAAGTTCTTTCTCTGCCTCTGTTAATTTAAACTATTTTTTCATACAAGCATACGGTCACCTGATGTAAAGCGGTTTCCGTTAGTAGTAAACACGTGATCGATTCTTTTATTCTATTTATTATTTCTAAATATCTATAAATCTAATTCATCTAAAGGCCATAATAACTGTTTCTTGTCAGATAAGACATCTGCTTGTTTATTTAGCATTCATTGTGATGTATCACCCACTGTTACAGTAGCCAAAACTCGTGGTACTATTTGGCGGATTAGGTTAGTTTATGTAAAGTAACCTCAAAATGAATTTGAGCTGTGCGATATGTTATTGTTGAGACGACCAATCTGTCGAAAATCTCAATATCAATGTCCATATCCAAGCGCCCAATCCGTAATTTTTTATTCAACCTTATTCGGTTAGATACTTTCACATAAGATATGAAATTGAACATTGGATAAATTGGGATTCCCTTTTCATTACAAGGATTGTATTGAAAAGAAAAAACTTGGTTTGTTTGCACTTAGATGATAGTAAAATACATGTAATCTAATGAAATTATTTGTTGATATTGTTATATTATCAATAATATTTTTTCATTTTTCTTTTTCTATTTCCTCTTATCTACACACGGTCGTGTGTAGAAGCGGGCAACGCCCCGGCAGTTTTATTGTTTATCTAGTTGTTATTTACACAAACCATTTCGAGCTCATATTGACCTTTTGATATGAAAGTAAACACCTTAGTTGTTAAGTAGCATACTATAAGAAAAATGTCTATGAAAATATTTTATGTTTACTAATTATTTATGTTTTAAATTGACATTTTTAAAACTCAAACCTAGAAAAAATATATAAACGTAGCGCTTGTAAACAAAAGCGGCGCATAAAATAAATGCAACGTCATCACGGATCAATAGTAATGCCACAACCACATTTTAACGCTGCGTATACCATCCCAGAGTATCCCTCATTATAAAATATATCAACTATACTATCAATAGCGAAACACTTACTAATTCGGCATCACAGATGAAAACCTCCTTCTTTGAAGTTTGAAGTCGGTTAAATAGAATATATTATCTTGTGTAGATAATTAACTGATATGTATCTTGTAAATGAAAAATATTTCTCATAACATGTTTATCGATATTTTTACGCCCTTAATATCAACAACCTATAATTCAATAGTAAATAGAGATACATTTCTCAAGACACTAAATTACCTCATTTTAAAGGACAAAATATTTTATCTTATATCTATATTGAAGCCATGACTTCGTTGGTCAGCCATGGTTTCGTGTTTCAAAATAATTTTGAAGATTGTTTTCATGATTCTTAAAATACGTAAGTATCTAATGGTAACTAATTGCTCTAGGCTTCTTCTGAGTGGATGAAATTGATATTGCACTATTTAAACATAGAGGATGGCTAATTATTGGTGTTTTTTCTTATAACATAATGTGGAACATACGGTACGGTTTAGTATTGTCTTAGGTTTTCGCGATTGTTACACATTGAATTAAACACGGTACGGTTCCTCTTATTCGGGTGGACTGGCAAGCAGCTGGCTTCCTTTTACTGGTGATCCATATGAGAGCGGCATATAACTGACTGAATGACTTATCAAAATTCTAGACCACTTCCATATGTATGGCCATTTAAAATTGATCTTTTTTTATATTAGAGAACTAGAGGGGATAAAACGTGACCCAAGCCATTCGACGTGGTGGCATTAAAATCGCCTAGAACCACAATTTCAGTGAAAGAGATCTGTTGGAGTATACTATCAGTTGTCGTTAGAATGTACTCTACAAGACGCTCCGTTACGGCATTACGAGACCTGTAGAGGCACGCATAGACATGGATATAATCCCTGAAATCTGCGCGCAGCTACATAATAGACAGTTCCCTTTCTTCAAGCCTGCCAAGGCGTCGCTAAGAGATATCCTCACGAACGTAAGCGCAGACATTGGATCGTGGCATAAAATTGGGTTCCACTTTGTAGCCTGGGTACCGCAGCAGGTACGAGACATCCTTAGGAAAGGATCTATGTCTCTGTCAAAAGAACAGGCTGGCTTAACTGTCTCTAGATGCTGATGAACAGCATTGACGTTTGAGTGAAGCCCCCTGGTGTTACATAGCTCAACGGAAAGCATAGAGGGCGGTGCCATTATCGTCTTGTTCCGTTTGACCTTGCCAGAAATACAGAGCGGCATAATGCGTCGGGCAACCTGAGCGATGGAACTAAGAGAGGGATTCTCCTTCACCGACGGCCACGGAACCATCCTGGGGTATTACTGTTTCTAATACTGCTGCAATGGGGATGAACTCCGGATCTCATCACTATTTCGTACGAAACGGACCAGTCGTATATAAACTATATAAAATAAATCTTAAAGTAATATTTTAAGCACCGAGTCTTCTTCTTATTATTCTGAACGTTATCCCATTTCCAAATCTATTAAGAGTTTCATCTCGATGTTTTCCTTCACCGCCCAGCAAGTGATAATTACAAATAGTACATAAATCGAACCGGGGACGAGCTGCTCAATAGACCGGTCTTTATCCACTGGGCTATCACTGTTCTAGCATTTTTGCGCATACACTCGTTCCCGTTGACTTAGAATTATGAAGTTTGATAAGAAGCAAGGTCATATATCACGAGTCAACGAAGAACTCCGAAAACAGTAAATTTGTAGTTATATCACAAAAAAATAAGTTTTTTTGTAAATAATTACATACGGAACCCTCGGAGTGCGAGTCGGACTCGCAGTTGACGACTTTTTTTTCAAGTCTGGATAACAAATTAAAATGCAAAGTATGTTCAATTACTCAATAATATATCCAGGCATTACATAGCGGTAATTTGCTATATTAACATTGTCAAAACAATCAGTAATTCCAAACTGAAGCTTACATAAGAATTAGACACGTTTTTGCGTCATTTAAAAAAACTATTTAATTTATTATACCGGCATAACCAACCTAACATATACCTCACTCATCAACAATTATATTTTCGAGATATTGTGCAGGCACAATAAATGGTTCAAATCCTAACCCTAAATACCACACTATTGAAACAATATGTGTACTTTACCTATTGTGCGTCGCCCCTGTAAACAAGTGCAATAATGGTGTACTAAGTACATACGAATAATATCTTCGAGCTCTCATATATCTAGACTGTATACTCTGTCCACGAAGTAGCCAAGTTTTCCATTATATTGCATAACAGAAGATCATTCAATCGACACACCAGAGGGAGATTGTACAAAAGTCGTCTGCGTGGATACCTCTGTCTCATCTATTTATACCGCCAAGTAGCTATATTTATATAGCTGTGTTCCGGCTTGAAGGGTGAGATATGGCAGAGAAATTTATTGGTACTGTGACGAAACAGCCTTAGATCACAAGATCGGCAGCGCGCGAGTAACATCCCCATGGTGTAGCGAGCGGAAATAGGCTGCGGTGACCGCTTACCATCTAATTCGGGCCGCATATTTGTTTGCCAATCTAGTTGTATTAAAAAAAACACATCTATATCGTACGCACCATCACGTAAATGTTAAAAAAAAATATGTACATATAAGTTTTACTTCATAAAAAACAGTAACATACGAGTAACTTCTAACCAAACTAGGTATTATATACTAATTTTAATTACTAAACACAAAAACACAAAAACACAAAATGATTGTATTCTATCTATCTATGGCTTACCTGGTATTTCAGTTGGGCTGGCGTGAACACAAAAAATTTTCCTCACAGTCTTGGAGAACGTCCTCGGATCCAAAGTGTAAGTTCCATACACTAATGGGTTCATACATGAGTTGGAGACCGCCATGATGAAGAATAAATCTTGCACCTTCGCTGACACGTGCAACGCTGATTCTCGATCTACCATGTACCTGACAAATAGAATATGTATTTATTATATTTCTGACACAAATAACCTACGGATGGCAACAGGGAAAAACATTGTTGGCAGCATTGTCAACTTTTGTAACGACATTGGATGGCAAACTAGTAAAGAGCTTGCTTATTGCGAATTATCTTACGATTTTTGCATTATAGTAAAGAAATTCCCAAAATTAATCAATTAAGGAAACAAAAATAGTGTTGGGTATCAAAAGAGTCAGCACCAAGTAGGTATGTTTATTCAAAATGAACTACCCGAAATGGGATAGCGAAGATACGAGATACGATACGAGAGACGTGCGATAAATATTCATGGGCTAAATGTGAAGTATTCCACTTAGAGCACCCGTCCGAATAGCACCTGCGCGAATAGCACCGAGCCTATTCCACGAACAGCACCTAGTATTCGCAGGTGCTCTTCGTGGACTAAAAAAAATATTTTTACATTTCTGTCCACGAAGGGCACCTATGACTCAGAAGCCTAGTGCTGGGAGGTATTTATTTTACAGGACTTTATTGAATGAAAGATATCGATAAAAATCACTAGA
The DNA here is from genome assembly GCA_947507595.1 of Pyralis farinalis. Lineage (NCBI taxonomy): Eukaryota > Metazoa > Arthropoda > Insecta > Lepidoptera > Pyralidae > Pyralis > Pyralis farinalis. The sequence goes on from OX382274.1 coordinate 23,991,711, forward strand.
TCGTTTAATAATTTACGTATATGTATTTCGTACATTCGAAATCTGTATGCGTCTGTAGAAGAATATAATAATAATCTTACTTAATAATAACACTAGCTTTTTTATTATAATATCACAATCAGTCCCCACATATCACATTTATTGCAAAATCAACCTTGGTTGAATCTTACCCAATAATAACATTTTCTTAATTTTAATATATCTACTTACCTATAACAATTTCATCTCAAATCAATATTATAGAGTATTTTTTAAAAGAGCTTATTTCGTTAGCCTATGAAAGACTTATATTAATTCTGTGCTTACAAACAATGTGAGATCGCCGAGTCGAGGGGATGTCTTTACGCACACAAAGACTGCTGCTGGATGCGAAACATAGTAAAATCGAATAAGTAGGATATCTTCGTACATACGCACCGAACGCGGTTTGTAAGTGTGCGCAATCAAAATACAGACATTATCTATATTTCCAGTAGAAAAGGAGCGCCAATACTAATATATAAAAACAGACAGTACAGAAAGTTAAAAAAATACACCAGTAATAGTAACGTATTATGGCGGTGCTTGACAAAAACTTGTACAGGGTTTCTGACGACTGACGGCAATGAAGATATAATAAAGGGTTCACATGTGTGTTCCGTCATTTTTATTATATCTTCATTACCGTCAGTCGTCAGAAACCCTGTACAAGTTACGTCATGTTACCTGTACGTGATTTGAAAAATTACGGTCGAAATAGGATTAATTCAAACGTGGCTTTACTGAATTATGTATTTATTCAAATAAAATTAAATGATTATGAAATTGTATTGAAGTTATACTTCTTTAGGCGCGTTATGAAAAAATGATGAGTGAAATTTTAAGATACTGTAACACAAAAGTAACAGGTTGCAGCTGCCCGCTTAACCGCTCATTAAGTCACGAAAAATATGCTCAAAACTGCAGCCAAATGACAATTACCTGGAGGGTTGTTGTGTTCATGCAGAGTGAATGAGGTAGTAACGTCACTCACTCGCATGAACACAACATCTGTCCAGCGAATTGTTATTTGGCTGCAGTTTTCCGTGAGGTGGTAACGACACTCGCTCGCCTGAAAACAACAACCGTCCAGGGAATTGTTATTTGGCTGCAGATTTCTGTGAGGTGGTAACGTCACTCACTCGCATGAACACAACATCCCTCCAGGGATTTGTTATTTAATGATGCCACACGCATCCATTTCTTTTTTTACACTAACCTATTTTTACTTTTTCATTTCCTACACGTCAAAGTTATAACTTATACTCTTTATATTCGGAAATTTAATGTTTTTACAGGAGCCTAAAATGATAGGCATTAAAAGTACTTTTGTCTGTAGGAATTTGTGATTTTTTACCAAAATTACACATTTGATACAGAAAAATATTTTTACTTTTTAGACATCTTTACGAATTTGTAGTTAAAGTAGGTAGGTAGACATGTCTGGGAGCGGGCGATATTACGCACGGCGTGGCCACGACTAGCGTACCTATCAGCGATAAATTTTGTCAGTGTGACGCGACGACGTATACGTACGGGCGCGCACACATACAAACCGCGTTCGGTGCGTATGTACGAAGATATCCTACTTATTCGATTTTACTATGGTTTCGCATCCAGCAGCAGTCTTTGTGTGCGTAAAGACATCCCCTCGACTCGGCGATCTCACATTGTTTGTAAGCACAGAATTAATATAAGTCTTTCATAGGCTAACGAAATAAGCTCTTTTAAAAAATACTCTATAATATTGATTTGAGATGAAATTGTTATAGGTAAGTAGATATATTAAAATTAAGAAAATGTTATTATTGGGTAAGATTCAACCAAGGTTGATTTTGCAATAAATGTGATATGTGGGGACTGATTGTGATATTATAATAAAAAAGCTAGTGTTATTATTAAGTAAGATTATTATTATATTCTTCTACAGACGCATACAGATTTCGAATGTACGAAATACATATACGTAAATTATTAAACGATCTAGTGACTTTTATCGATATCTTTCATTCAATAAAGTCCTGTAAAATAAATACCTCCCAGCACTAGGCTTCTGAGTCATAGGTGCCCTTCGTGGACAGAAATGTAAAAATATTTTTTTAGTCCACGAAGAGCACCTGCGAATACTAGGTGCTGTTCGTGGAATAGGCTCGGTGCTATTCGCGCAGGTGCTATTCGGACGGGTGCTCTAAGTGGAATACTTCCTAAATGTCACGCACTCCGCGTGGTTTTGTAGGCAAGCGACTACCGACATTGTGGAAAAAAATAATACAATTCAAGTATTATGGCGAACTCATATATAAAAAGCTGATTTTTTTTTATTATTAACTAGGCATGTGCGGTGTCATTATTTATGTATAGAATACATTTTTCACCAAAGTCCACAGTGCAGCGCCACCGTATAAATGCGAATGAGGCAGTAAGCAATACCGTGTAGGTGGTCTAACGATAAACAGTCACATACCCATGAATTACTGGGAATATTTGCTTTTTATTCTATGCATTAGTTATAAAAATAACAACTTGGGCGATGATTGTATTACTCGGAGGGATGGTGAAGTTTTGTTGGATTAAAATTAAAATGTCGTTCACATTGGAGCCATGATGTTTAATGGAATGTAATACAGACAAGACAAATGTCAAATATTCATGACAGATGTCAACCACAAATATTATATATTTTTATTTGACAATACCATGAGACATTTAATGTCATGTCAACTAACATTTTATTTGTTATTTGATCGATTTATGTACACGCTGGATTTTTGTGAACGCTACAAATTTGTTTGAATCCAGGCTCTTAAAACAATTGACAGTATTGGGATTAATGCAAGTCACAGCGTCGTTTCGAATCTATCAAGTCACATACGAAAACGAATCTTACTAAGGAAAATGTCTGTGCAATACATGCCTTCAGTGTTTTGAATAACTAACATTTGTGTTAATGATAAAGCCCCATGTCTGCGGATTGCCGAACACTAGTATTTCGAATTCCAGTGTGGACATGCCAGACCATCCTACACTACGACAACGTAGACGCACGCAACGCTCGTTAAACAATTCAGTATTTGAAGCAGGAAGACATAGGAATTCTTGACCACCCAGAATACAGTCCTCACCGGAGCCTTAACAAAGGTTTTATATTTCCTAGAATTAAGTAAGTAAGTAAGAATTAAAAATCTTCGTGGACAAGGTTCCATTCCTCTAAAGAAGCAGTCGACGACGAACGGAAAAGTGTATTAAATACGGGGTGAACCCACCGTCCACTAGGATCCTCGGTCTAGACCTATTTCCTGTTCAATCGACATGTGGATCCTTGGATACTTTTTCATCTTCAATCCCCAGGCGGATTTATAGATACTTCACTTGCCTCTTTGAACTACCAGTTCATTTTTATTTATTAGCTATTGAAGAGATTGTTATCAATTTAAAAAATGGAAACATTGGATAGACACATATAAATTAGTCAACTTATCAATAACAATAGTCACAATAATACTTCTTTTTGGTATGATTTCAGAAAAAGATAAATTAATTTTAAGTTATCAAATTTACCTGCTAATGTTAGAATGCCGATATTTTTTCTAAAAAAACAGTATTGATAATTTTGATACAAAATTACCGATACACCCATATGCGACAATATAAGTTCGTCGCAGCATATTTGAGATGCGCAAGTTATAAAGCAGAAAGATGCACGCGGGCAATCAAATTTAAGTTTGTTGATTACTAAGTCAGAATTTGTTGTACTACGTACTTTAAAGGTTGTTGAAGTACGTAGTACAAGAGATTCTGTCTCAGTAATCAACAAAGTTAAATTTGATGCAATGTAATGTCTATTGTAACTACTGTTTAATTTTAGGATAACAGCGTATCTATACATATGAATAAAATTGAAGTGTCTGTCTGTAATTTCAAAGTCAAGCCTTTATCTTAAGCTCATATTTTTATTTTCACGTTATCAAAGCCCAAACATGCATTTTTAACTTTTATGTATGTCTGTTTGTTTGTTCGGGCTAATCTTCTATATGGCTGAACCGAGCTTTTTTGACGAGCGGTCCACTCTCTTCAACTGTGGATTGGTTTAGCGCATGGCCTATATATCAATGATAAGCGCCAAGATTCGGGTCTTGTTTTATTATACGCGACAGAGTCCTAGCATATTCAGGCTATCGCGCATATTGAGGGTAGCACCCTGAAGACTGAGAGTGGGGTGAAATGGGGACATTTTTGTTGTGAACGCGCACACCTGAGTTTTCTTGGCATTGAACTCAACCAGGTTATTGGAACCCCATTTACTAACGAGGTCCAAAACCCGATTAAGCTCAACGACAAGACTCTCACGCCTCTCACCGATTTCTGCCCGACTAGCACTAGGCCGCCCGAAATATCGCCCATGGACCGTACTGTCATCTGCATAGCAATGAATATTACCAAGTGGCAGCATGTCATTGATATGCAGAAGAAAGAGGGTGGGCGACAGGACGGAGCCCTGTGGGACACCGGCATTCACTGACATGAACCGCGAAGCGCGTCCATCTGCAAGGACGCGGATTCTACGCTCATGCAGGAAGCAGGCTTATTCTATTGTGATTTTTTTTTCATCAGGATTAATTAGAGATTGATTTACGGCATGTCTGGTATATCGACGATTAGCGCCGAGCTTCAAGTTTTGTTTTATTTTATGGGACAGAGTCCTAGCGGAAATCTTCGTTTCTCGCGATATGATTTTTTGTTTCCTAATGAAGTTTCGGCGAATTCTGGCTTTAACAGCCTTTGTAGTTCTAGCAGCACGCGGTCGCCCCGATCTTTTATGGTCTTCAACAGAGGAAGTGTTGGTATATCAGTAGTACGATATACGATCATACAGCTGATACCAAGCTTTTGAGAAGGTCATATTCAAGAAGTGTCTTGAATATGACTGATGACGACTCCATACCCACTTTGTTCAACGCAATCACTGCAATCCTATTTTCTTTAACACCCATTCCATATTGTACTTTCATAATAAACACAAAAAAAACACGTAAAACGGCGCGAAGTCGAAATAAGTTTTTAAAATAATACATGCGTTCAAAATTCAAAATTAAAAAGTTGAAAATAAAAGTTTCTGTGTAACAGTATTTATGGCCAGACTAGTTATAATATTATTGTTATCTATTCACGGGGACTTTGGCAGCGCTGAATATACAGTTCATACAATACCATTAATTTACGTTTTAATGCCTGACAAAAAGCAAAAAACTAATATCGCACTTTTTTTTATACTACGTCGCGACGCATGCAAGCATACGGGCCATCTGATGTAAAGTAGGTACCGTAGCCTATTAACGCTTGCGATATATTAAGTATCACTCGCGCGATGCGTCCTCTGCTGTCTACACAGCAACTCCTTGGGAGCTTACTGGTGACCTCACTCACACACAGGAACACAACAACCCTCTAGGGAGTTCCGGTTTTCTGTGAGGTAGAGGTACTTCCCCAGACGGTCTACTTTGATGCGCCCTACCTAAATTGCACTTTTTAAAATAGAAAAGTTACCAGATGTAGAAATTAACCGATAACATTGCGATTTTGAAGCTGCTTTATGTAATGCTGTTGCTGTAGTATTTCCAAACGTCTCTGTGAAATTATGTGTTCACTACTGAACTCGTAATATGTGGCGCAAAACAAAAAAAGCTAGGGCACAAAGTAAAACCGACAGACGAATTGTTAGATTTTGTGCCATTCTTCCATTACTCGCAGACGAATGGATATTAGATGGATGGAACTACATTTGTGCTCAAAATAAAGAGAGTGGCCTGGCAATCTCACGTTTTTTGAAATATGTAAATTGATTAATAAGAAAACTCACTTAGCTAAAAATTGTCAGCGAATTTGGTCTGCGCCGTAGTACATAAAATGTTATAGAGCATTTCATTCAAAATTTAATAAAGTTTTATGCTGACGTGACATTGTTACGTTTATTTAATTTCCTAGTTAAAGACAATTAATTGTTAGTTAATAGATTCAGGCGTGATTTTGCGAAAGTCAAATTTACGAGCAATTTGATCTAACCTGCTTTGTGTGCTTCCGCCACCAATAGTTCATGCGGCGTAGCGCCGGCCGGCACCTATCCACTACCGTTAGATGCAACTTGCCGACGCTGCCATGGCTGCTCCGGTAGTCTCTTCCTCGGCTGCTGCGGTCGTCCACCATCTGGAACAGAGACCGCATGCCCCCACCACCGTCGCTGCCGCGACTGGCCTGGTCGTCGCTGCGACATGTGTTTCGCCTTTCCACGAGGCATCCTCAGGCACTGTAGACGTTACTCCTTAGAATAACATGCTACAGGTGACAAATCCATCGTAATGCCGTCCTTTATATTGAATTGAGGGTGGGTGGGTGGTGGCTGTTTGTTTATAAGAAAAATTTTAGTATTTTTATGTTTAATAATTTCTAATTGTTCCCTAATATATAGTTTTAAACCTTTGTCTATGGTGTGTAAGATTTGATATGTATTAGTGAGGGATAAATTATGTCCTTTGTCTATGAGATGTTCGGCGAAGTGCGACCTTTCTGGGCAATTATTTTTATACGCCGATACGTATTCGTGAAATCGTGTTTGAAAATTACGACCAGTTTGACCGATATAAACGTATTCACATTCATCGCAGAACAGCTTATAGGCACCGGATTTTTTAGTAGGCGGGATTTTATACTTACAAAGTGATTTTAATGATTTTTGAGATTATGAGATTTGACAGCAACGTGTATATTCTTTTTTCTAAATATGTGAACTATTTTGTCAGTGATTTTTCCCAGGTATGACAAACTCGCAGTGTATTTATTTGTCGAAATATTTGAAACCGCGTACAGTAGCCTATTAACGATACTACTAGTCTGTGTCCCATAATTCACTCAGTAACGTCTACAGCGCCTGAGGAACGCCTCGGGGAGAGGCGAAACACGTGTAGCAGCGACGACCAGGCCAGTCGTGGCAGCGACGGTGGTGGTGGGGGCATGCGGTTTCTGTTCCAGATGGCGGACGGCGGCGGCGGAGGCAGAGACTACCGGAGCAGTCATGGCAGCGTCGGCATGTAGCACGTACTAACAGTAGTGGGTGGGTGCCGGCCGGCGCTAGGCCGCATGAACTAATTGGTGGCGGAAGCACACAAAGCAGGTTAGATCAAATTGCATGTAAATTTGACTTTCGCAAAATAACGCCTGAATCTATTAACTATTTAAAGCAGGTTAGATCAAATTGCATGAAAAAATTGTTGCCACTCACGCAAGCACTCATAAAAATCCAAAAATAATAAGAGCAAAGATGCAAATATTCGCGATATTATACTACAATTTAATAATAAGGACTCTTGGACATGTCAAGGAAAAATTAATATAAATAACGGCCTAAGCTACGACTGTCGCAAATTTATATGATATTATAAAATCTTCTGTTAAGTGAGCTTTTTGTGTAAGGAAAATGTTTTTATTTATTTGTACAAAGTACACTTTGTTTGAATTTACTTTTTCGTTTTTTATCCCCCTTCTATCTTTATACCTATCGGTTCCAATCGAATACCGTCTCACAGAGTCGCGCGCGAAATTTAAAATATTTAATAAAAAAATATTTCTTTTGATGGGGCACTGATTACAATCTCCATGGAAACAATAAATATTTTTAAAAAGGTAGGGTGCATCAAAGACAGCTTGGGAAGTACGTCAATCTCACAGAAGACCGCAACTGAAAACTCCCTGGAGAAATGTTCCTTTCTTCTGGGGCTTCTGAGGAGTCGGTGCGTTAGCAACAGCGATGGTAACATACCAACAATGCTTCCTGTATTCCATACATTTTTTTAATACTACGTTGCGAGGCATACATGCATACAGCCCACCTGATATAAAGCAGCTACCGTAACCTATTAACGCTTGTAATATATTAAGTATCACTCTCACGATGTCTCCTCTGCTGCTTACACAGCAACAAGGCGCTCACTGGTGATCTCACTCACACGCAGGAGTACAACAACCCTCTGGGGAGTGGAGAGGGGAGCGGTTTTTTCTACTGCTTCCTTTTTTATTGATAACACTAAAGGTAAAAACAAAAAAGATAAATACTTACATTTATTTAGATACCACACTGTCTTGTAGACTTTTCTATATTTTATAACTGTGCACATGTCGGACGGAGATAAACTATCTGAGACACATCATTTATTAAAACACGCAGAAACATGTAAATTCATATACCAACAAATGTGAAAGAGGAAGGACGTAGAAGTCTAGGAAGACAAAGACAAAGAAGAGTGTGTTATCAAAAATTGATGTCAGAAGCCCTAGATCCAGCGAACGTGCATGAAAAGAGCTATGAACGTTAAAGAAGCGAGTAAGGTGTGTAAGGACCGCGTCTTATGGCGTTCAGTTCTATCTGCCTAGCCTGCAAGGGACCTGGCGTGAAGATATAGATAGGTATATAACAAAAAAAAGGCGGCGAAAAAGCATTTTCGTATTTTACAAGTAAAAAGTGGCAGAACGTACTTTTTGAATCTGGCTGGTTTTGATACCATTACATAGATAACATTTTTTTTAAAAGAATAATAAAAAATACATAAGTGACTTCTTCAAATTTTCAATAATGTTTATCGTCGAATGTCTAGCATTGAAGCTAACGCATTTACTTATAAACATGTGAATTCTAAATTTCAATTTTGATCCACTTTTACAAAAATGCTATTTATTTTTAGTTGATTTTTAGGGTTCCGTACCCAAAGGGTAAAACGGAACCCTATTACTGAGACTCCGCTGTCCGTCCGTCCGTCCGTCCATCCGTCCGTCTGTCACCAGGCTGTATCTCATGAACCGTGATAGTTAAACAGTTGAAATTTTTACAGATGATGTATTTCTGTTGCCGCTATAGCAACAAATAATAAAAATTAGAATAAAATAAATATTTAAGGGGGCTCCCATACAACAAACGTGATTTTTTTGCTCGTTTTTACTCGATATTGATAACGACAACAGGTAGACGCTTGAAATATTCACAGAATATTTAGTTATATATTCACTTTAAGAATAAATAATTAAATTAAAATAAAACAAATATTTAAGGGGGCTCCCATACAACAAACGTGATTTTTTTGCCGTTTTATAGATAATGGTACGGAACCCTTCATGCGCGAGTCCGACTCGCACTTGGCCGATTTTATAGATAATGGTACGGAACCCTTTGTGCGCGAGTCCGACTCGCACTTGGCCGATTTTTATAGATAATGGTATGCAACATATCAAATTGTACTATTACGAGATAATTACGTTTTTAACTTGGACAATTTTATAAAGTCAATGAACTTACATAATATCATTAATTTATTCTGCTTATATATACAATGTAAAAATGACAATAATTCCTAGTGTCTATTCTTATTTAATTGTCGTGTATAGTTTTAGAGTAACAAGCTATTTTTTTAAATGAGCCGCTAATGATGTGGAATAAATTGGATGAACTTAGATAAGAATAAAGTAATATTGGAATATTTCTAAATGATAGAATAATATATTGTAGTAAATAATAATGAATTGATGTCAAACAGGGTTGCATGCTATCTGCTAGGCTGTTTATCCTGTATCTCGATAGTTGTCTGCAGAGAAGGTCAACGAAAGTGGGATTGCGCATGGGTGACCTAGTGGTGAACTGTCTGCTGTATGCAGACGATGCCGTACTATTAGCAGATACACCATCTAAACTGCAAACACTGGTCACAACGATGAAAGACGCATGTATGGAGAAAGGCTTACTACTGAATGCGAAGAAAACAAAGATAATGGTATTTAAAACAGAAGAATCCAGAACTAATGTAAGGATTACGATTGATGATGAAGTGTTGGAACAAGTGGATGAGTTTGTATATCTTGGATGCGCTTTCAGCAGGGATGGAAGGTACACCGCAGATGTGGAAAGACGAGTGAGTGCTGGGAATAGTGTGAATGGAGCGTTGGGAAAACTTCTTGGCAGTAAAATCCTGAGCCAGAAGGCACAACTCGCTATACACAATGCAGTGTTGGTCCCAACGCTAACTTATGGAAGTGAGAGCTGGGTATGGCAGAAAGAGCATGAAAGTAGAATAAATGCGGTAGAAATGCAAGCGCTGCGCAAAATTTGTGGCGTAAGGCTTGTAGACCGTATTCGCAATGATGATGTTAGAAATAGAGTTGGTCTGAAAGAGAGCGTCGGTGTTAAAATAAGAAGAGGCATGCTCCGATGGTTCGGGCATGTAGAAAGAATGCAAGATGAAAGAATGACGAAGCAGATATACAATGCAAAAGTGGAAGGATGTAGGAGCCGGGGAAGGCCAAGACTTACCTACCATGACCAAATTGGTAGTGTTCTATCAGAAGGTGATGTCAGGAGCCCTAGAAACCGGCGAGCGTGCATGAGAAGAGCAATGAATGTTAAAGAAGCGAGTGAGATATGTAAGGATCGAGTCACGTGGCGCTCGATTCTATCTGCCTACCCCGCAAGGGATTTGGCATGAAGTTATAGATAGATAGATAGATAGAATAATAAAATTTGCAAATTGCATATTTTATTATTAACCAAATTGTCCGATTTTCCGCTCCCCGTGTGAATTTTCCGGAAAACTAATGGCGGATTCGTGATCAGCGACCCCGAAAACCTACTAGGGGACATTTTCAGTCATTAATTTTCACTTTTACTATATTTTGTATTTTTTTTAAATGGGGGGGGGGGGGGCTAGTCACTTCGCTTGCTAGTCACGAATGACCTAGAGGACTCATAGAAGGTAATGCAAAAAGATTTTTTTTGATCCATCTTCCTATAAGAAACTTTTTTATTCGGTCGATTTCCCCGCTTTATTCACTGGAATATAATATTTAGATGAAATTCATACATTTCTTCATAGCCACACGGCTTGTGACGTCATCTACCGCGGCCTTTTAGTATTTTCAGGTCACGTGATGAAATGCCACTTTCAAACAGCATTATCTCACAAACTAATTATCGTAGAAAAAATTTACTTTGTATATATCTCCTTTTATAATCTTTTTTTTTATCTGTCCTAAAAATCTTTCATGCATATGGGGATATGCATATTGTCTCATGAACTAAGCCACTTTCAACCCAAAAGTTCAATAAATAGGCTACTTATCTACCTACGTGACTGTGACCGCCATCGCGACACAGTTTTAATGAGATCCTATTGCGATTTAAACTAACCTACGAAGACGTCAATTTGTAGACACGTGACTTTCTGGCATATTATATTTAGTAAGCTCTCGTTCGTATTTTCAGTGTATAACGTATGTGCGTATATTTAAGGCGCATGCATACCTACTGTCATAATATTGAGACCTGCACTGAATAATAAACTGAACATTGCATTAGTACCTATATAGTTAAAAACAAATTTAGAGGCCGATAAAGAAGGTCGAAAAACTTTTTGTGTAATATTCCGTAAACAATTGAACGTCGAATTCTAAGAAAGTGAGCTAATTTCCCCTAATGATTGTTTTATAACTTTGACTCAAAATTTATTAAAATATTAATTAAAATACACTTTCATTTATCTTTCGAATCATTTTAAAAGTCAAGAACCTCCTTTTCGCCGCTTGACTCAACTGAGACTGTTGTACCTAGGCACTTGAGATCATTACAGAGTGATTTGATAAATACACCTCATATTATTTATCAAACCACTCTGTTGTGATTTACGAAATACTTTCAATACTGTGAAATACAATGTTGAAAGTTTTAGTATATTCATCTCTGGTTAGAAGACAAAAACAAGTTTTATTACACTTAAGGTATCCTAAGTACTTTGAATAACTGGAGAATGATAAATTAACCCACTATAGATAGACTAGGATGTCGATCAACGTTGCTGTATTTCCGTATTAACTTAAAGCGACACTACTTTATAATTATCAATTTTTTATGCAATCTGTTTAAGACATTTAGTAAGCATGTACAGAGTAGGTTTTTTCTTCATGAGATCCGCGTAGAATATATACGAGACATAGCGTATAAACGAATGTTTAAGTGTGTATTATATAATATATTTAATGAAACGGAAATTACTCTAACGATTTGGTTTCAAAAGTAATCAATTAGGAATAGGAATTAGGAACATGATTTTTATTCTACGATGTTAAGAAAACAAATGATTACTTTAAATAGTTAATGGTCCCGGATAGATCCTTATAGCTGAACATATTATTTTATTTATAATTGTTATGCGGCTTTCTGTGAGGTGCGTGGGCCTTACCACCATTTACTCGTATATATTTGGGATAACAACAGCTAGTTAGAGAAAATACTTATACTAATCTACTTATTCTGAAGCCAATTACAGTTACCCGCGGAATATACAAAAAAAAAGAACGTGACGTTCATACAACATTGAATCTACGATACATACTGTACTCATTTAATTGTTCTATGATATGCTGGTGCTAACCTTCACATCTGTCTCGTTACGCTTGGTTGACAAACAGCAAAAAAAGATAATTTAAATCTGTAACAACACATACTGCGAACGAAGTCGCTGGAATGTTTAATGTAAAATAATATAAACTCGTAGTTTAATAAGAGGAATAACGAGTAAAAAGACTGGCAGGTAGATTTAAAACAAAAATATTTACTATAAGGACACTGCCAGTACAACCTAAATAATAATAAACCGGGAGAAACAAAAAATCTTAACGTGCGTTCCCAATCCAATAGGAAGAAGACCAAAAGAAGTGGACTTTCTGAAACTCCCAAGCTCCCAACATAACCGAGAGGCCATCTTGTCACTAGCCGCGCGGTGGTAAGTAACTGCTACTGCATCTTCACGCCAAGTCCCTTGCGGGGTAGGCAGAGAGATCGTAGTATGCGTATAATAACTATTATTCATAGTTTTATGACAACACGTTTTACTTATACGTCAATATCCAGTATACGAGATTTCAAATCAGGGAAAATATAATGAATTATTCGATTCAAACTCTGCTTATCGATTTTAATTTGCGTGCGTTTATAGAAACTGTTTAAAACGTTTAAGACAGTCCTCCTTCACTCCATGCTGCCTATCACTTAAAAGAACAAACTCGTCATACTCTCGCGGATTTTTATATTTTAAGCACTTTTTGTGTATTTTTGCCTTTACTTTCATATTTTTTATCAATGCCTGACTAAACCAAAGTGGATAAGAAGAATCCTTAGTTACAATAGAGACATATAACGAGAAACATTCAAATAATTTTGTGTAAAAAATTTCAACCTCATCAAGGTTGACGAGTTTATAGACATTTTGCAGCAAGCACTTCCTTCTAGTTAACTGCTTTAAGGCAATTGTTTATCATTTCATAGTTACCTTTATGAAAGTTATAGCTCGGTATTTTTTTTTTCTTTTAAAGGCCTGATGTGAAGGTATGTTATACTAATTTCAATATGGGGATGAAATAAGTTTTGTTTAGTTAAGGGGTGAGACTGAAATACAGATAACGATAGATTACAGAAACAAAGATCTAGAATATTGCCACTGCTATTTGTAATATCGTTATATAGTCATAATTATACCAGTAGGAACTCGTCTATAAATGTTTGTGCAGCCTCTTGTATCATTGTGCTGCATATATGTCTCAAAGTGTACTACTCATCATCGGTCCAACTGATATATGGCAGATTAAAATCCCCAGCAAGCAGGTAATTACCATTTCATTTTGTATTTGACAAATATAATTCTTTGAGGGCATTTGTAGCTTTAGGTAGGTAGACTACGACATAAGACTGCGTCTTCTGATGGTATATACATTAATATAATATGCAAGTTAGCTATTGATTTTTGTTTGCGAGAGAAAATAGTTAAAAAAAGTGATTCCACGAGGTCACAGGACCATTTACAGTTAATACTTGCACCAAGTTCATGACGGATACATACCAAGACGCCGCCACACGACTGTTTACCTGTTACGTTAAGATCTCTGTCGCATTGGAACACGTTCTATCTACCGTTGCATAATTCCGAATGAAGTACACACCGACGCAAGCAAGGAGGGTATTGCCGGCACACTCCTCTAACGGATCAATGAAGGTAATTTCTCAGCTAGTTTCTTATTTTAGCCGCAAGCTAGCCCTGATGAACGTAAGCTGCATTCTTGGCTGGAAACCTTGGCTGTTATTGCTTCTTTGAGTCGATTGAAGGTTTACTTGATTGGAATCAAAATTTTAACATACTGCAACGCACTCAGATCGGCTCTCACGAAACGAGATCTCATTCCATGCATTGCTCGTCGGTGGGTCCAGCTACAAGAATACGACTATACTATGAGTATAGATCAGGCTCGCGCATTATGATTAATGTTCAATTTTGTTGGATATCTTCTTCGTTAGTTTCTCTTTCGATTAATCTACACTATGAAGTGGAGGAATTTGTGACATGAGCAACCTAGCGTAAGCAATACATTTCAAAAGATAGATTGAAACTTTAAAGATTATATCTGATTACAGAGGGTAATTACTAATTACAGAGGGTATGTCTTTAATTAACAATTATGTAGAAAATCATCCTCTCATATCTTCAATTGTACCGTCCTTGGCACTCACAAAGGTCAAAGTTCAAAAGTTTCAAGCTTGAAGTGTCCCTAACCTTCCTAGTTAATTTGCAGTAAAATAATATTTTTCATTGAAATGATATCATTAATGGGTGGGGTGTTTTGTATTGAAACATAATATTTTATATTTTCCCTTTTGGAAGAATAATGAAATTTCCTTTGTTAGAGTTTTATTCTAATTTTATACTGCTGAGAACTGAACTATTTCTTTTAGTGTCAGTGTGTTTTACTTTTGCGGTTTGCAGCATGTTCCCGTCGTGTTTGACGGTTGATCATATACCGCTAATATGAAAGAAAAAAAATTCTTGCTTATTTTCTGTAATAAACTGGTTATCTCTATGTGGACTCTTATTTGTTGATATGTTTTTATTATGTCTCATGTAATCCCGCCGTCATAACACATATTCTACTCAAATCTCAACCTGCTTCTTAAACTGGTTCATAGATACGGCCTTTTAAAGCTAGGGCAGGTGGACGGTTTCTAATGTAGAACCTCAGTCAAGGAAGTTTACGAAGCACTAAACTTTAGTGGTCATTGGCAGCTTTCAGGTACGGATCTTTGAAGATAGAGCATTCACAATCATGTGACTATCATTTGTTACACCAAAGTGCCATTCTGCTATCTATCGATGTAACAGAAATGTCATGAGTATATATTTATTTATATGTGTATAAATAAAAAATCTCTTTATTGCCCATGTAATCCCGCTTCCCAAAAATCCGAAGCCTTCTTCTTTTGTCCTATATCTATTTTGCCTTTTTTTTTTAAAGTGTTGGCGCACTTTGTGCATCAGCGCCTAACTACTCACCGCAGAAAAACCATCTCCTGAGTCAAAATCAGTCATAGTACTGTCTAAGCGCTTGTTAGAGTTACCTATGACATTAGATATAATATTGAAAATCAGAAATGAATTCTCTAGGTTTTACTTGATCTTACAAGTGCTTTTACCTCAGTTGACTTTGACATTCTGCTTGCTAAATTACGTGCCCTAAATCCTTCCCCAATGGCTTAGGCGTGGTTTAAGTCATATTTAACTAATCGTCAGCAAATTGTTAATTACATATTCCTAGTCAGGAAAATTTGGGTATTGTCTTTGATCAAACTTTGTCCTGGGCTCCTCAGATCTGTGACGTCAGCCGTAAGATCTACTACCAAAACCTTGTCGGTAAATTCCCTCCTTCTGCGTCTGCTAGATTATGGAGATGTGGTGTATTTGGATCCAACGGAAGACCTTCTGGACAAATTGGGGTACATTCAGAATATGTGTATTAAATATGTTTTTTCCATAGAAATTTGATCATATTTATAACATATCATATCGCAAAAAGCTTAATCTGTTACCCTTTAGGCTCCGTAGAAATCTTCATATTCTATCTTTTCTTTTCCACATACTCTTCAGTGCTACGGCTCCAAAATATCTCCACGAGTGTTTCAAGTTTCGTGTAATGGATACCCGACTTATACCTAGAAACGATCTATTCTTAGAAATCCCTGCCCATAATTCCCAATGTTTTTCCAAATCCTTTACGGTTCAAGCCGTACGTCTCTGGAATATACTCCCAACCAGTATGAAGTTATCCCAATCTTATAACTCCTTTAAATCTCAAGTGAAGAAGCATTATGACTCTATTTCTGATAGTTGAACTAGTATTTACTTTTTAACGCGTATATGTTCTGTGTGTTTAGGTATTTTATGTTAAGCATGAAGTGTGTTTTGTACGTAAATTGCATCAAACCGATTAAATGAATTCCTTATCCAGCATTTAATGGTTGACTGGAAGAGATCCCTATTGGGATAAGTCCGCTATTGTATAATTTAAATTTCGTTTTATTTTTGTATTATTATTATTATGTATTTTTAATGTCGAATAAAGTTTTGTCAATAAAGTTTTATAAATAAATACAATAAATCTCTAGTCGGCAAAAACATGACCGACGCAGAATGAGATTATTTTCGACGCTTTCATTGTACTAACTCAAATATTGATTACTAGGCTGTGGGTTTTAAATCCATAATAGTATTTAAATACCACTTGACTAAAACTAGACCCTGAGAGCTCGATGCCGTCTTTGCGCGTGTCATTTTATACGAACACGAACGAAGGACGAGCTCGGCGGCTTAGTCGTGAATGACGCGACTTTAACACCAACGCTCGTGGGAACCCACGATTCCCACATAAGGCATACATTTTGTGCATAAACATGTCTGTTTGTCTTGGTCTGGATGTTTTAAGAGAGCTAGGGAGAACTTAACACTAAGGTGCCTCTAAATTCAAGCCGTATACTCTCATAATTTCGATTACTTAAATATAATTGTTACATTCGGATAGCGTTAAATCGTTTCATTATGATGTAAGAAAGAGAGTTGATATGCAAGAGACTGTCAGTGTTAAAGTAATAAATGACATGCTCCGTTGATTCGGACACGTAGAAATAATAGAACTGTTCCTGTTGGGTCCTATGTCTGTATCCCAGCAGCCTCGTTTTGTGTACCGACAGTCAAAGATAGCAGCGGGCAATCTATAGGATGCAACCTTTATGTTATAAGATGATGGTGAGCCACTTGTACCTCAATCTAATTTATATCACACTAAAACCTGAAATACAAAAGATTCTTTAAAATTCTGGTACATATTTCTATTCCATCACTTACCATAAAGTCATGGTAGCATAGGGTAACCAGCAGCAGGCGAATACGCTGACGATGGTGACAGTCATCCTCAGCGTTCGCCTCCGAGCACGTGCCAACGGCCTTTGATCTGATCGCCTCAGTGTCACCCGTCTGTGGTCTCTTGGTTGTTGTTTTTCTGAACAAAAACGTATTTTTGAAGCTGACTTTTAATGTCCCGATGTTTCATGTCTTACAGCGAACTATATTCGATGAAAACGTTTTCAGACATACTTTAAATGAAATTAGTGCCAGATTTAGCGATGCGAGAATTTTACTGTTGTCACATATTTCAAACAATTTTCATACATAGTGCTTTATATATTTTGAGGTTAGCAAAATGTCAATACTCAGTTACAGTTGGTGCATTTGACTGTTTAAACGAAGCCTTGAATGCCTGGTGGTGGTTTTTTTTTCTGTGTATTAGCTGTATCCGTTAAAATAGAGATCAACCCAATCTAGTTAAAATAGAGAGTCTATATTTAATAGAAGGTAAAGGCATATTTTAATGCGCCGTTGTATCAAGATTTCTCAATTCAACTCAAGTTATTACTCAAGTCTCTCGGACATTTTAGACTATAAATGTGAATATTGCAAAAAAAAATATTTATAAAACGGAACAGATAGCACGAATCTACTGATTATAACTAATCTAGATACCGACCAACATATTTTGGACTTGACCATTGGCTCCACGGGGAAAAGCCTACAGTCAGAACAAAAAAAAATTGTGTGTAAGATTCGTATTTGCGCCGTTTGTTGATTTCGACAGAATTAGCTGCTACACTAGCCCTCTTGTCTGACTCCTCGAGGTGAGAAGGACCTGTTGATGCAAGTTGTACCCAAAAGCATGGCCCTCCCACGTTCCGAAGAAATAATAACATAACGTTTCTTAATTACTTCCGTAGAACCGCACAACACATTCCATTGTGTTTCCTACGTTACTTTAAGCATTAAAATAACAAAAGAATATTTTTTTAACAAGCGAAACTACTTTCTATTGAAGGTCGGTGACCAATTTAACAATGTTCGTGCAGATGCCTCAAACTTAGGGAGATTTCTTATATTGAATTGCATTTGCAAATATGACTAGACAGGGGGAGGACACAATGATCCTTAAATCCGGCAACTTGCTTTATTACCGGGAGGGCGACCATCTGTTCCAAGGTGGTGTCGGGTTTATCGTCTGTAAGTCCCACGTCAGCAATGTAGTAAAGATCGAGGCTGTGTCGGCGAGGGTTGTATATCTTACACTCAGAATTACCAAACTATATTTGCTGAAGGTCGTCGCACCAACTTCGACACACCCCGATGATGAGGTGGAGGCTATGCATAAGGATATACCCAAAGCCATACATACCTCTAAAACTCACTACACCATGCTGATGACTTCAATGCAAAGCTGGGCACGAATCAGAACGATTAGCTGAGAGTGGGGCAATTTGGAATCGGGCAACGACACCAAAGGGGACAACTGCTGGTCGACTTCATGAAGAAGGAGGAACTCTTTATGATGAACTCCTTCTTGAAGAGGCAGCCGCAGCGCAAGTGGACTTGGAATAGTGAAAACCGGAAGCCACCAGCGGATTGTAAGAGGCATCTTGAACCTTAACATATAGCAGGAAAAGTCTCGCCTGGTGAAGTCTACGCTCCGTCCATCTCGTACCCTGACTCAAAACCCCGAAAGCTTTGAACTCGAACTTCATAATCGTTTTCCGTGCCTAAATGATTGCATGACACCAGACGATATGAACAGCAAGCTAGCGGAAACTGTCCATGCAGAGGCAGCTCAGTTTCTGAGACCTCCCCCAAAAAGAACCCAAAAGCTCTCGACTCACACGCAGAATCTCTTGCAGGTCAGACGTAAAATGTGATTGCAATCTTCAGCTCACACGGTACTGCACAGACAGCTCAACAGGCAGATCTCTAAATTCATACGGCGAGACATGAGCCGATTTAATACAGTTCGTATTAAAGAGGCGATAGAGCGGAACGAAGGCTCCAAAGTCTTCGCCAAAGATCTGTCTGTGTCAACTTACGAAGCTGAAGACCAACACTGGCGCCATTATTTCTACGAAGACTGAGATTCTGAGTGAGATGGAGAAGTTCTATGGACAGCTGTACACATCTTCGTTACAACCGGGCAATAATGCTAGTAACGACCCGACACTATACCAAAGATATCCTGGACATCAATCTGACGAAATTCGTATCGCTCTCAAACAGCTTAAAAATGGGAAAGCACTGAGTGAGGACGGAATTATGGATGAGCTTCTGAAAGCAGGCGGAAAGTCGATACTTGTAGTCCTTCAAAAGCTATTCAATCCCGTCATACACTCCAGTGAAACACCGGAAGCCTGGTCATGTTGTTCTTCAAAAAGGGTGATAGAACCCTTATGTATGAAGAACTATATGCCGATATCGCTTCTTAGCCGCGTTTATGTGCTGTTTTCGAGAGTCGTCACAAACCGTCTCGCACGCAGACTTGGTGAATTCCAGTCTCTCGAACAAGCCGGATTCCGAAAAGGCTTTAGCGCCGTAAACCTCAAACATACTCTCCGCCAGAATATACCGAAGACTTAGAAGTATAATCTGGCATTATGTTTGGCGTATGTGACTCTATGAATAGACCTTTGATTCCGTTGAGATATGGACCGTGCTACAGGCTCTCCAGAGATGCCGAATTGATTATCGATACATCGAAGTGTTGAAGTGCTTGTACAGTAAGGCAATGATGTGTATCCGAGTAGAGGACCAGAGTACGAAACCGAACCACTCTTTTAAAATACTTCAAGGCCTGAAGAGCAAGGTCTTCGAAAAGTGTGTGTTACAACTGATCACATACGGAACCGAGACGTGACCCTTCACTGCGGGCCATATGGGGAAGCTAAAGGTCGCTCAGCTTGTTATGGAAAGAGCTATGCTCAGCGTTCCTCTGCGTGATAAAATCAGAAATGAGGATATCCACAGTAGAACCGACATAGGCCACAGGATAAACAAGCTGCAGTAGCAGTGGGCCGGCCACATAGTTCGTAGAACCGACAACCGCTGGGAAAGAAAGGTCTCGAATGGCGTCACCGTACTAGTACTCGCAGTGGTGGACGACCCCCCCCCCCCCCCCCCACTAGATGGCGGGACGACCTCCAGAGGTTTGTAGGAACTCGATGGATTCAGGTGGCACAGGATCGAGACGAGTGGCACTCTAGAGGGGAGGCCTATGCTCAACAGTAGTCAAATGCAGGCTGAGATGATGATGATTTGCAAATAAGTGTACCAAATTAAAACGTTTAAGCAGAGAAATTAATGTGGGACACAGTTGTGAAGCTTTTCTTCCGAACCTTATAACCTCTTCACACTCAAGGTTTTGAATCTATGTAACACACGCGTAAGCAGGACAATGATTATGCATGCAGTATGTGCTACTAGCTTACATTACGCCCATAATTTATTCAAGCTTACTCCGACACGGTTTCCTTCAACTGGGCTTAAAGCTTTTGCACGTCCCTTCCTCCAATCTACTTACCTAAATTTCTAAATGGCACGTTTCTGTCTGAATTCCTAAAAGCTACGGTTCATCAGTCCGAAAATCTACTAATAATGTATTTTCAAGAGCAACAGATGTACTTTAAGTCTATAAAACATACTTCACTCGCTTCTTTAACATTCATTGCTCTTTTCATGCTCTTTTTTATAATGAATATCATATAATTTAAACCGATAATGATAAGTTTCCATACCTCGTTGAACGGTCCAAATGTTCAAGAACATTTTAACAAATGTGATATGGACCTACTACATAATATACTCGTAATAAATTGATATTTTTATTTCCCTTCCGTGGGATATTTAAACTTTTCTATGAGTGCAGATTGTTGTTTCGATCACACGTTATGAGGTTACATACGAGTAAAATAATGTAAGCAACGGTACGAAAGCATGATATAACAATCATGAGACTCCAATGAGGAATCTACACTATTATTTAAATGACTCTCGTTATGTAGCAACTATGCCAAAAACTTTCCATTTCGGAATTTATGACATTTTGTAAAATGTTAAATCAACTTCTTTTTTTATATACTACGTCGAAAGACATACAAGCATACGGCCCACTTGATGGAAAACGATTACCGTAGCCTATAAACGCTTGCAATACATTAAGTATTACTCACGCGATGCTTGAAGTCATTGTCATAAGTAACTTACCTGAATTTTCCTTGGAATTCTTGGATATTTCATAGAATATACAGACGTAGCAAACGCTAATTATCATCAGGGGTAAGAAATACATAGCGCAGAGGCAGAACACGTTGTATGCAGTTTCCTGATGCTGACTGGAAAAAGCCTCGAAGGAGACGCACTGTTGAAATTCAGGGACTTGCGGATGTTGCATCACACGGAAAACTAAACTCTGTAACAAAAGATTTATACGTCACTATCTACGAATATTTTGTATATCACTAGAGGGCTTTCAACGAGACGACATAAAAATGACAAACACTTCTTTACTGTCTTTAAAATTTGGGAATTATGTCTGTACATGAATTCGTCACATTTGGCAGATCAAGTAATATTTATATCGTTGAGTTGGCATTTCATTAAAATTTAATAGAAGCTACTAATACAGCACAAATCCTATATCTATTTAAATAAGATGCATAATATTATTAGGTATTTAGTAATGATCTGTAACTACGATAGAACAAAACAGACCTTTATTTTCGTTACAATCTGTTCAAATAAGTAGTCAGATGTTACATTTTTATAGTTTATTATTTTATAATAAGAAATATGCCTACTTTGAAGTCTTGTCTAGTAGTATTTAGGCATTTTTTTTTTTGTTAATAAAGTTTTAGTTTTTATGTTTAATTTTACTTAATGTGTTACACTAAATAAAAGAACCTAGTGGTGGTGACGCTAGGAGGAAGAAGACTACTATACTAATTAAAAATATGTTGTGCGCCGCTGAATGTTTGTTTACAATTTTTACCTCTACTCCCTGAACGCACGTTAGTAGCACAAAGCTGAATCCTCTCCCGGTATAAAACATGTAACGCAAAAAGTATATAAAAGTACGTAAGATCAGCCTAGCAATGCAGTGCCTACTCAGTAGCGTTCGATGATCTTACTTTCTTGTTGAGGACTGTTTATTGAATAACTTAGGATCTTAATTCGACTGCATGTTTTTAGTATATTAGTGTGGTCTGTCATATCTATGCTACTACTTCTACTTCACCAACTCATCCCTAGGATACAGATCTCCCTTCAATCGAAAGGGTTTTGAGCATACTCCATCATGCTGCTCAACTGCGGATAGGCCGGGGGACAGTGTTTTCAAGCCACCCAAACCACTGATTTAGCTTAACGATCAACTACAGCATCTATCAACTACAGCCTAGACCACTGGCTTCCGAAGAAACTCGAGATAGATACCCATCCATTGACAGACTGCGGTCGACGTTGCCGTCACACAGACAGGTTACTATGTGTTCAGTTCGAAACACGCGCAACAATGCCATCGATTTATCTACGGCAAATCTACGCTAATTGTTAACGAAATTAAAAAATATGTTCTAACAATTGTCTCATATAAATTTGATTGAATTTCGGATTCAGAGAAGTTGATTTTCAAGCTTTATAAACCTTGGTCGATATGTAAATAGGTTTAAAAAAAACGGTATCACATTTTTTTACGTTGTAGGTTTGAGGTAGACACGCAGCCTGTATTTAAAAGACATAATTCGTCATACTTCACTCTCCTTATGTCTTCAATACTCAATATTCATATAATTTAAATGGTATATAGTAAATATAATAAAAATGTGTTGAAATATGCAAATGATATATATTTTTCTCGATAATGATTGTGGTAGAATTTAAACCATTGGAGGAAAGATAGTTATAAAAAAGTAATACAACAAGATGACGTCGTAATATTATATATTTCGTTATTAAAGGTTATGGTAATTTTCGTACATTTTCTCATATTACTCATAATTTATGGAAAATATGTATCTTGATTTGAAAATTCCACTAGTCTCTGATATTAATGTATCTAGTTTAACTAAATGAATCTAATAAGTAATATTTTAATAACCTCACTCGCATGAACACACCACCAGCTTTATAATAATATACTCATACACACCCCTGCCCTGCCCCTCAATTTTCTGCACTCTAATAGGTTCCTGTGATATAATTTACCACTTAACGAGTAGTCTGAAGTCCACACTAACGCCAGCAATTTATTCAAAATTTGAATAAAGTTTTCCTTCGAATCTTTCTTTACAAACTTTCAGTGTAACCTCCGTACGATGATAGGAGGCAATCGAGCATACGGCCTACCTGATTGGAAGTGGTAAGCCATAGCCTATGAACGCTTACAACACAAGGAGTAGGTATCACTCGCGTGTACCCTCCCCGGCTACTATTGTAGTACCTCAACATATGTTTGACCGTGGGAGAATACTATTCCTGTATGTAATACAATTATTATCTTTAATTGAATGAATTAAAAGAAAAAAAAATGAATTAAAAGTAGTATAGTCATTCTCCGATACCCAACCTTCGACTATGCAAAAAATCGATGTCGATCCCTTGACCTGTGAAAAACAATAAGAGATCTATCTCACGGAAACTGTTAATTTTCCAGAACAAAATTTCTATCTCTGTGCCAATCATCCAGATTCATTAAGCTGGCGTAATTGAGTAACCCATCCATCGAAACACTCGTATTTACAATAGTAGTAAGATACAAAGATTCACACCAATTTTATGGAAGATCAAAAACGCCGTCATTTAGATTGATGCAGTGAAATATTTAAAAAGTATAAGAGGAGATATGGTAGGTGAATAGAATATTGTACATGACATTGTCACAAGTAATTAACGCTTCCGAACCACAAACCAAAAGATAATATGTCCAATAAATGTTGCCATGCGAAGGTTTGCCAACAACAGTAAAGTCGAGAGAAAAAGAGTGAAGAAGAAGAGAGGGAAAGTGTCTAGCAACACAACGAGACTTGCAGAAGCAGCAAGCTAGCGGGTAGCAACGAGCGGAACACGTGCGAGGGCTGTGAAAAGACACTCCACTTTTATGCAGAGTATTGATTCAGGGAATTTTCCTGTAAATTACACCTGAGTATGTATACGAGTGGAACATGTCCAACGTGTGATCTTAGAGTCCTTGAGATGTACATTCCCGCCTACTTTTTAGCGACGACAATGGGATAGAAGATTTTCATAAAAAATATTCAGTGGTGGCCTATTGTAATCACCTCTGCATTGCCATGGTATGTAATGTTGGAAATGTAGGAATACTAAAGCAAGAGAACGGCTAGTTGCTTAAATTGTATTATTCACACTAATAAGTAATACAAAATGTACATACTCTTACATAGACATATCCCCAAGCTTTTAATAGATTCGAAATTCACAATCCAATAAACTTACATCGACGGCTGTGTAGATATTACAGTATTGTTGCGATACGATTTATATGCGAGTGCGGGTATATTCCAATGAATTGTATACAATTTGTTGTAATGAATATCCAACGGAGAAAAGTTCGTCGATAAAAAAAATGCACTTTGAAGCATTAGAGAGCGTGTTCAGTGAATTGCATACGTGCCTACGGGTTAAAATTAAAGACAAGCAAATGTGATATTATGCAGAGAAATAACTTCTGTAGGCTATATTATAGGTAAAGATAGATTAATAACAGCTCCATTATAGACCGATTCATGTCACGGAGTTGAGATCGTTTACCATTATTTTTTATGAGAAGTTCATAAAGAATATGAGTGGCACGTTAAGTCCATTAAACGAATGTTCAAGAAGCAATGGTTCTGGTCATGGTCGAAACGTCGTGAAGCGCCTATATTCAAATGTTGTTACTGTCGAATGCTTTTAAATAGAGTACAAAAATAACGATAGGTATCAGGCTTTGGCAACTTACGATCCTACAAAAAATTGATAGAGGCATGCCCCGCGAGTGGGCTCGTGGTAAGCTAGGTTCTATCTAAATGACCGTGAACGGCCCTACCGAGCGATGCGCAGCAAATGCTTCGCAAACTGAGGCAATAGGAACAGTACTGAAGCTGAGAAAACAATATATTATGCGGTAATACATTTCATAAAGAACTGATCATACATCGCTAGCGTCAATGTTCGGTACCAACATTAGAAGACTTATTATGATGGCTAATAGTACGAGTATGTTATAAATCAAATTTCAAACCTTGAATGAAAATGTTATCCGTAGACAGGTGTTCCATACAGGTGTATAAAATTATTCATATTAATTTAGTCTAGAGGGATGTAATGTGTAGATTAATAACTATGTAATGTATGGTACACGAATACGAAATGTAAGACGGTTGCAAATAGATTTGTTACTAAGCGGTCGGGTCCCATTGTGGTCCCAAATATCACCAAGCATTACATATACCTTCCCACCATTGTTAAGGGGAAATATAATATTAGTTAATAAAAATTGTAGTTTTTATATAAAGCGGTTTGCTCAGACATTTTTGTGTGCTTTACTATTTAGGCTAAAGTGCAACATTTTTAATTTGGCATATAGCTTCGTCGCTGTTTTTAATTATTAAAAATATTATAACTATTTTTATTTCATCGCTTTGTATTATATGAAAAAAAACTGACGATTCATTACCTTATGTTAATGTGTATACATAGAGAGAGAGAAAGAAGCCTCTCAGGCAAGCTGTTTGGGCCACAACGTGCTTAACGGGTATCCTAATATCTGTGATTTGAAACACAAACTGAATGTTGCACAAACTCGAGGTCCAATGGCTAGAACAAAATTCAATTTCTCTCAGGGACCGTGCTTTCTGGTTCTACTGAGAGAAACTTCTGTCAACAGTCCATCTATTACTGCGAAAACCGGATGCCATTGGCTTATAGTGCTAAGGAGAACGTCGGTATACTGGCAAGGAGATTATCTTTGCCTGTATCTCAAATTTGAATGACAAGGAGTTTTGCCACTTACCATTACGTGGTGCGATAGTTCTATACCGGAAATTTCAATCACCCAGCGAGATGTTCGACGGGTGTTATACTCTATCGACATTCTTAAGTTGAGTGGCTTAGGTGGTATACCGTCAGCGGTACTAAAGCTGTGTGTTCCTGAGTTGTAATATTGAATGACGCGTCTTTCGTGATGCATTCGTACTCTACTGGGCACATCCTGTCTTCGTGAAAGATTGCTAATATGCATGCACCCAATGTCCAAAACGGTCGACAGATGAGATCCATCGAATCGCTATAACCTACTTCTCTCCCAATATTATGAAGCGTGTGATAACCACGCGACTGCTAACGTACCTTTCGTATCTCAGTTTGATCAGTGACCATCGAAGTATATCTTATGACAAGTGTTTAAATTCTAATAAAATGTTGTTATTTTCAACTAGATGACAGCATTTTATCCGACTAGAAAAATTTTTCTTTCGATTTTCTCTTTTGCCTGCTTCCTACGGGTATTTGGTTCATGAAAACTCGCTCGGCGATGGCATGCCGGCGAATTGAGGTTATTAGCGTCATGTTTGGAGCGACGCGCGGCGACCCGTGGACATTTCTCTAACAAGGGAAGGAAATATGACCAGTTTTTTCAGTATCGTACATTTTTTCACATTCGATACAGTAGTCCTCTGTAGTTTTTATTAAGCTTTTATTGCCGTCCAACTTGAACCTTAGATTTTCTTTTGGAAATAATTATTATCTAAATTCATCACCTTACTTAAGAAATAGTTGACTTATAGATGAATATAGGGGTGCAGTAAGTTTTAGTATAAGCCATTGTACTCACCTAACCTAGTTTAATAATCTTGTTTTTGGTTGAATTTAATGTAACTGTAATTAGCTACGTCTGACCCCAAAGTTATTGAAACGTCAATCGGATTTCAAATGGTTTTCTTACTATTCCTCTTGAGATTAAATGTTCAAGCATCGCTGGACTATTCGGAGCAATATTATTGAGAGAGCATGGCTGGCGCCCGGTATAAACTTTGCTTTTTGAACCCAGTCTTTAATTAATGGCATGCCTTTTCATTTGTTGAGGTCGCCTAAAAATGGACCTCCCCATTTTAATAATTTAAAAGAAAAAAATATTACAAGCTTTTGCCACGATTAATAAACTGGATTTCTTCTAGTGTATTTTACGCATTTAGTGATTGAAAGTTAAGGTGAGGGCTGTCAGCTTAAAGAATGGCTAGCCTATATGGCGAAAGCGTTCAGTCGGGTCTAGCTTCGGCCTAATTACTATCGTATGGGCTGCCCGAGAGTACCTTGACTACGTGCCTGACAGCAAACAGTTAAACTTTCCAATTCGAGATAAAAGTCTGTTCGGTCAACGCTAATAAAGCACCATTTCTTGTTGTCCTTCATTTCCGGGACACGCTTTTTAATATCCCCAAAAACATAGTGATTCACAGTGTAGAGACCTCCAACAAAGTGCAGTTCCGAAGTAAAACGTCAAGATGGCCCAAGGAACTTGGACTGCTCAACAGAGCGAAACAGTACATCAACTAGAAGCAAAGACTTTTGCTAAACAAGTGTCAGTACTCCGTGTACAGTCTGTACACGGAGTACCTACTGTTGTCATCTATGCGTAATAGCACCTGAAAACCGGCAAGGGCCTTGTAATTCAGTGAAGAAAATATATATATATATAATAAATAGGGCTGTAAGAATTGTCGGTGATTCTAAGCTCACACATGGTATGTAACCCTTGAGTTTAAGGAGAGATTTTATTCCTTTGTAGTACACCGACTTTAATAGAATTCCGAGGAGTTGTTGTGTGTTGAGTTGTAAAACTCACACTCACTGACAACTGGAATTTCATTGTCACGCACTGTTATGGCAATCATCGCATTTTGTGCTATTTCCGAGAAGTTTTCTACCGAGAACTCTTCACTTATGGAACGAACTCCATGGCGAGGTTTTCCTTAGGAACTATAACGTCTTTTTCTAAAAAGTCGTATAAATTTTTAAATGGTCGGCAACGCTGATGTAAGTCGTAGTCACAAGCCGTATGTTTGTTTGCCACCTTAATGGTATAAAAAAAACGACTGAATAATTATGGGCATACATTAACCTTCCTATGAGAATCTTATACAGGATACAATTTTAATAATTGTTCTAACTTTATGGGTCTATATATCATTAAAATCTGGTCCCACAGTCTTGACAATAGCCTCGAAGTCGATAAGAATAGGGCAGTATTGAAAACATACAATTCAACAGTTTTTACGTACGGGAGCTCTAAGTTTTTTGATTTCCCTAATAGTCGATTTGTTTGTTATAACAGTACTTTAGATATGTACGAGATAGTGATTAATGTTAGACCCAAAGCCAAACTCAATTGCTCGCGATGAATAAAGCTCATTTGGAATGATCATTAAGGTTCTGGTTTTAACTAAACTATAACTAAAGAAACGTAGAGCGCAGCCATGATTATTTAATAGCTACACTACTAGGAATTACCTTATATTAAATAAATTTGATTTTACGAAAGATCATAAACGCCTATATCGGGGGAGACTCGAATGTAGTGAATAACATTTCCACAGGTAATAAAAGCTGCATATATTGTCATGAACCCGAAATCAAAGATAATCTCCCAAATGCATGTTACCATTCGAAGATTTGCCAACAAAAGTAAAGAAGCGCAGAAGTCAAGGAAAAAAGATGATTACCTCATTCTTCCCATTCCAGATTGCAACCACATTTCCCGCCCCCGTGGCTTTTGGCTGTTAAGATCGTGACCGTATTCAAAAAATCGGTCAAGTGCGAGTCGAACTCGTACACGAAGGGTTCCGTACCATTCTATAAAAACAGCATAAACATCACGTTTGTTGTATGGGAGCCCCCCTTAAATATTTGGTTTATTTTACTTTAATAATATATTCCTAAGTGAATATATAACGAAATATTTATTTTATTCTATTTTTTAGTATTTGTTGTTATAGCGGCAACAGAAATACATCATCTGTGAAAATTTCAACTGTCTAACTATCACGGTTCATGAGATACAGCCTGGTGACAGGCGGACGGACGGACGGACAGCGGAGCCTCAGTAATAGGGTTCCGTTTTACCCTTTGGGTACGGAACCCTAAAAAGACGTGATAGAGCCTCCTAGAAAAGTGGGCTCATTGCTTTAGTTAGTCGTTCCATCGTAAGTAACTGGGTGCTTAAAGAAGAACGGAGATTTTTTAATACCACATCAGAAGGCAAAAGGCATGCAGTAGAGTAGGCAAACAAGCACAAATCCGGTGAACGCTTATAAGAAATGACAACCATTCCACACTCGTACGTATATTATCGTTTATTGTATATATTTATCGGTTATAATTAATCCACATACAACCAATACCGTAGTTACAATGACTACGAGCTATTAACAATGACAACTTCGCGAATTAATTTCGTACAACCTCTTTGCAGTTTGAATTACAACTACCAGCAAACCAAACTCACTTGCACGCGATGCAGAAAGCTGATTATAATAGGTTACTAAGGTTCTGGTTAACTAAAGAAACGTAGGGCACAGCTGTGATTATCCAATAGCTGTACCTATACTACTACTAGAGAGTATTATATTAAATAGATTTTAAAGGTAACGTCAAGATCCCTAGGAACCGGCGATCGTACACAAGAGAGCTATGAATGTGAAACAAGCGACAGAGATGTGTAAGAACCGCGTCTTGTGGCGTTCGGTTTGCTCTGTCTATCCTAAAGGAGTTGGAGGATAGTATGTCACCAGTAAACTCCTAAGGTACTACGTTGATAGGCCTCGTACCTAGCAGCTACAGGCCGCAGATTTGTAGGAAGAATTATGTGGGAAAAATAGAAGAAGATGTGATGCCACGAATCTCGTAAAATACGAGTTAATTTCTCTCAGATAAAAAAAAATGATGTAAAAAAGAGAGTTGGCTTGAAAGAGAGTGTCGGTGTTAAGATAAGAAAAGGCATGCTCCTTTGGTTCGGACGTGTAGAAAGAATGCAGGATGAAAGAATGACGTAACAGATATACAATGCAAAAGTGAGGATGTAGGCTAACCTACCATGACCAAATTGGTCGCGTTTAATCAGAAAGTAATGTCAAGAGTCCTAGAAACCGGCGAGCGTGCATAAAAGGAGTTATGAATGTTAAAGAATAAATAAATAAATATTGTCGGACAAATTACACAGCGCCATCTAGCCCAAAAGTAAGCGAAGCTTGTGTTATGGGTACTAGACAACTGATAAACATACGTAAATACATTTTTTTTTAAATACATACTTATCATACATAGAAAATACCCAGACCAAGACAAACAGACATGTTCATGCCCACAAATGTTTGTACTGTGTGGGAATCGAATCCACGAGCGTTGGTGTCAAAGTAGTGTAACAACGCGTTTCACCACTGCCCCACCGAGCTTTTCAAAGAAGCGAGTGAAGTGTGTAAGGACCGCGTCTTATGGCGCTCGGTTCTGTCTGCCTACCCCGCAACTGCAACCGCAACCCCGGATTTGGAGAGAAGTTATGGTTAGATAGATAAAAAAGAAATATAATATATACTACTTACTGTGGTATTATCAAGATTATTAGAGTGTACGCTCTTCAAACAGTTGTTATGTCAATAGCTACTTATCCCTGTCGCTACTTCAAACAGAATATAACAGTTTTGTGTTAGCCCAAGAAGAGCGACTTGTATTTAATCAAATAATAATCGAGTTTTGCTTCAAATAACAGACTTGGAAACGTATGTGTGCAATTGTTTTTTTAAATTACACTTACATATAGACTTGTACGATGTTATTGCTCGCGCATTGCCACCGCCGCTACTTATGCGGACACTTCTCAGGAGCTAATTGATAATCTCACTCACCCGTAGCAACACAGCAGTCTTTCATATAGCTATTATTGGGCTGCGATCTGCGGTGGAGGTACTTCCATTCTATTTTAATGAAATACTAGCTTTGACCGTAACTTTATTTGCGCCACGTGATTGAATATTACTGACTGTTTTACGCACACATAGCAGAAAGTATCGATAGTATTAACAATGTTTAAAAATGCACGTAAAATTCCCACTTAATAATATTTTTCCACATAACATACCCTGTAAAATTGCCATGCATACATCTTATTAAGTTTTTTCGAAATAACCAGAAAGAAAAGTTGTCAATGAAAAATTATTTCAAATTCGGATAAAGAACTTTTTGGAAAGCTGTATAATATACATTGAATTTATGTGTCATTTGTTTTTACAAACCGGCGGTAACATAAAAAGTGCCCGTCTTGCCTCGAAATTAATTTGCCTAGAGAAAATTTTCTCGCCATGATTTATTACGACTTTCGTTGCTGTCTTAGTCGACAACAATGTTATGATAAATTCCGATTGGCATTTTATAACAGAGCCTTATCCCGTGCCACTGTTTATAACTGGTTTAATGAGTGCAAACGTGGTCGGAGCAAGCTCACTAATGATTGCGAATGACGTCCTTCTACAGCGACCAGGGAAGATAATGTGAGTGCTATGGGGCTAATATTAAAAACTGATATAAGAGTCAACAAATCAACAGATTCGTGCGAGTATTGCATTGGAATAAGCAAAACACAAAAAATCTTACATGAATATTTGGACATCAGAAAGTTTTAGGTTAGACACCTTAAAATTTGAAGGATGATCAAAAACGCCGTCATTTGGATTGATGCTGTGAAATTGAAAATTGTAATGGACTCGAATGACGTTAATAACATTATCACAGGTAATGAAAGGTAAATATATAATTACGAACATGAAACCAAAAGTAGATGTTTCGGGACGGATCGTTTCACAACAATTGTGCTTAAAGTTAAAAGTACTATTACTGCACATTGGTATGTTACTAGTTGTTTACCAATTATCTCGGAAAAGAACATCAGAACCTAAGTAACAGGATCCTCCTTCATCAGGACAACGCATCAGCTCGATCCGCTCATTCGCTTTACAAATCCTACAGATACCGTGGCTGCGTTCGAACAAGGCGTGGACGTGACCCTTAAAGAAGAGTGACCACACTGTTTCAGTACATGGTTCCATCGCATGCGACGGTACTTGCAGAGGAGCGGAGACTAATTCAAAAGCAATAAAATATTAACATGTCTCGACATCAACCTGTTTCTGATTTTCTAAAAACTTTCGGTATAATTAATGGATTTTTATAGGACGTCAGTGCCAAACAAGCAACTAATGATGGTGATCAACTGACACTCCAAACTGTCGTAAGAAATTCCACCCTACAATTCCACACTCGGACTTACGTTATTGTTTATTTATATGAACTAAAGAGTCACGGGTAGACAACACTCTAGCCTTGTCTGCGTGCCAGAGATAACATATAAATGACTAAAGTTCACACTTGCAAATTGCCAAACTGGTCTATTGATCTCAAATATCTGGCGTTTTGTAAGGAATTCCAAATTCAAATTTTGTCATCTGTATTTATATTTCGAATTTAGTGATTCATTTGTTTTTACGCCATTTGATTTTTCTTTGACATCGGTCTGTTCATAATATTGAAAACTCGTTAATATTGATATCACGTTATTTATGAATACGAGTTCCACCGTGGCACCGACGCTACAGAAACTGCTCGAAGGATTAATGATATGTATGGGGTAGCTACTGCAAAAAAAAATACGATACGTATTTTGTTCCAACGTTTTCGTTCTGGAAATTTTGATCTACAGAACAAACCACGTGGACGGCCGGAGACCCTAGTTTACAACGAAGAATTAAAGGTTCTCGAAGCAAATCCATCGCAAACCACGTCACAGTTAGCGGCAGGCTTCAGTGTGAGTGACAAAATAGTTTTAATTTACTTGACACAAATTAGAAAAGTGAAAGAGCGCTAGAAATGCCTACCGCATGAATTGAGTGAAGCACACCAACGCATTGAGTGTTGCGTTACATTACTCAACCGTTAGGATAACGAGGAAATTTTGAATTTATATTGTTACCTGTGTTGAAAAATGGATCCTGTACGATAATTGAAAACGCTCATCATAGTGGTTGAACCCAGGAGAAGCGGCTAAATCATGTGCCAAGCGAAAATTGATTGAGAAAAAAGTACTGGTGAGTATTTGATGGATCAGTGCTGATGTCATATACTACAGCTTCTTAAGATCTGGCCAGTCGATTACGGCAGATTTGTATTGTCAACAATTGCAAACCATGACGGCAAAGCTCGCTATTCAACAACCGAGATTGGTCAATTGCTCTAACCTACTGCTGCTTCAGGACAACGCTAGACCTCACACTTCACGACAGACGCTTTTGACGATTCGCTAAATTAGAGGAACTGCGATTGGAATGTCTCCGACACCCACCATACTCCCCCGACCTTGCTCCAACAGATTACCCCTTTTTTTTACAATTTGGATAAATTCAATTCCGATAGGACAGTCCAAATCGCCTTTAAAGATTTTATTGATTCTCACTCCCACAATGGAATCAATAAACTCCCTATAAAATGGTGAAAGTGCATAGATAATAATGGAACATACTTCGATTGATTGAATGTATAATTTCATATATTTTTTTCGTATTACTTTTTCCAAAAACGGCAATTTCATATGTAAGGATATTAATATTGGATATACCAAACCCAATAGTTATGACAAAAATTTCGTAAAATAATAACATGACTGATTAACATCCAAGAACTTTTTTTCAATCTGTATTATAACAACCAGCCAACTGATTATTTGCAGCTGAAATACGGATATTTTGAACAGTGTATTTTCTTGGTCAATCGGGCGATTTCACTGGATTTGCAGTTCTATAGGTTGCCTTAACTAATACGCCAAACTGAACCTATATAAGATCACTCACGTGTCTATCATTCTGTCACAGGAACTTATATCAGATATAGTGAAAAGCTCGATGACGTCGATACGCATGTCAGCGTGTAATCGAACACGCCTAATATCCACAGCAGTCGTCCGCCTGTCTATGGATGTTTACGTGCTTCAGAGAGAACGTTAAGCCATGGGTCCCGGCTGTTTTGGATAGAAGACAGTCTTTTCCTTCCTTATTATTTCCGCTACGTCTTTTGTTACACGAAATCATTTTAAAATTAGTGTTTCGCTATGTTAAGAGAGGTAGGGCGCATCAAAGCAGCCCGTCTGGGGAAGTACCTCCACCTCATAGAAAACCGCAGCCAAATAACAACTTTCTAGAGGGTTGTTGTGTGCGCGTGTGAGTGAGGTCACCAGTAAGCTCCCAAGGAGTTGCTGTGTAAGCAGCAGAGGAGGCATCGCGCGAGAGATACTTAATATATAGCAAGCGTTAATAGACTACGGTAGCCGCTTTACATCAGGTGGGCCGTACGCTTGTATGCCTCCCGACGTAGTATAAATAATAAAAAAAAAAATACTTTAACTCCAAGGCTCGTGGGTTCGATTTCCACACAGAGAAAACATTTGTGCACATGAATATTTTGTTTGTCTTTGTGAATTTAAGGAGGGCGCCATAAAGCACTTCGACTGGGAAAGTGCTTCCACCTCAAAGAAAACTGCTACCAAGTAACCACTATCTGGAGGGTTATTGTGTTCTTGCAAGTGAATGAGGTTACAAGTAAACCCCTGGAGGAGTGGTCATGTTAGCAGCGAGAGTAGCAATGTGCTAGCGATAGTTTCTGTTTTGTAAGCGTCCATAGACAATGATAATCACTTTATATTAAGTAAGCCCTATGTTTTTATGCCCCCGACAATACAAAAAAATGTGATTTATCTCATTGTATGTCTTGAATACAATAATGAAATACATATTTATTACAATTTTGTCAGTTACATAATATGCTGACCCCTATAATTCCATATTACTTGTTAAATTCCAATATTTGACATAACTACATTCACATCAAGGCATACTGAGTTACTGGTCTCAATTAATGAAGTTTTGGAGGGAAAAAAAATATTACATTGTTTTCGTGAGTTAGATATTCAAATTCATTCCTCAAAAAATTCAAATTGAATAAAAAGTTTTGCGTTGAGTGATTTGAGGGTTGTGTACGTAAATGAGCTTCTACCCAATTACGTGCGCAATCCTTGGTGTTCGAGTCCTACTTACACTTGGCCAGTTTTTATTGAATAGATATTTGTTCCATTTTAATTTGTGAATTGTTATGGATCGTAATAGAAGAAAAGTTTGCAAATTTTTAATTATTGTTTTTGGTAACATTCCAGTTAATTGTTTTGTAATGAGGTTATAATATACTTTAACCTGGATCTTTGCAAAGTTAAAAAAATATATAATAGCAGATAATAGAGATCTCATCAAAACAACCGCTTTGGAGAAATAGGTACCTCCACGTCACGAAAACCGTAGCCAAAAAACAGCTCCCTTGAGTTGTCATCTATTCCTAGTAGTGAATCTATCTATAACTTTTAACACCAAATTTTTTGCAGGGTAGGTAGAGGGAACCGAGTGCCGCACGACGCAGTCCTTACGTACCTCACACGCTTCTCCTAGCGCTCCTGAAACCAACTAATTATGTTCAAGGTACATAGTTATTTAAAAACTTATTTCTGAATCTATTCATACATATACATGGTGATTTAATTGTGATAGATGGACATTTCTGTAATTCATTAATAGATGCAAGAGACTTCAGAGGTCGTGTGGTTTGAATTACAATATGGTTGCTCGCGAGTGTAGTTTATGAACAAACAGACATTTTTGCATACAGTCCAGGATAGCTTTAAAATTTACTACAAGTCCAAAACCAAAACTGTCAAGCTCTGACGTGGTCTGCCCTATGAGGGTCGTCAGCTAATCACCTTATACGTACCTAACTACCCGTACAAATTTTTGCGAAGGAAATGACTTCCGACATACGACAAACCCTAATTTGGGATTTAGGGCTTATGTAATGGTGTTATCGCAGGTTGTTGCAATAAATAGTGACAAGATGGCTGACGTTATGCAACCCCCAAGTTACTAATTAGTAATACAGTTGTGTTGTATTTAACATGAACGCAAAGATCCTTACCGCGTAGCACCTGTACTTTTTATTTTTATATTACAATAAAAAGACCTGTCGTTATTTTTTTTCTACCATTATGGTGGCAAATAAGTATGAATTACCGTAGCTTATGGACACTCCCAACAACAGGGATATCACATGTGCGTTGCCGACCACGTAAAAGCTTTTCACGCCTCTTTAGAAGAACTTCATACCGTAGTCTATGTAAAGAGGTCGATGGAGCAGTTGCGCATGTCGTTTTACCTGAACATGCAGGTTAAACGACGTCGACTGCAGCCTGCCCATAGATGGGTTCTTCTATGTCGAGCTTCGCTGGGCACGGAGGGCACGTTAAGCCCGTCAGTTCCGGCTGTTGTCAATAGATAACAGTCGTCAAAGCTAAGTCAATGGACTTCGGGCGGCTTGAAAACAAACATTGGCCTCCGCCAATCCGCATTTGAGTAGCGTGGGGGGAGTTTGCTCTAAACCCCTTCACTTAATAGAAGACCTGTATCTCTGCAGAGGGATGAGTTAGTTTTGTGCAGTAGTAGTTTATATATAGTATTATGGATAAACATTCGGCAGGAAGTTCAATGAATTTAGATTTAGATAGAAGATGGACCTCAGACCGCAGAAGCTTTCTGCATGTCGACTGTACATTTAGTATTTTATTACAATAAAAGTACCTGCCATTATTAATTGTTACAATTATACTTGACTTTGTTGTTTTTAATATTTGTGAGAAAGTAGCATATTACTCGTATTTTTGTATTTTATTTCATTAAAGATAACTGCTGCTGATTTGCCTCGCCGCCGGCGGGCTGCCAATGTCTACCGACATAATTGTTTTTCAAATACAAATACGGAATATAATTATTGACAGACTGTAAGTGTCTAAAATGAGTCATGATTTTTTTTTGTATACTACGTCAGTAGGCTTACAAGCATACGGCCCACCTGATATAAGCGGGTACCATAGCCTATTAACGCTTATAATATATTAAGTATCACTCGCGCAATGCCTCCTCTGCTGCTTCCACAGCAACTCCTTGGGAGCTTCCTGGTGACCTCCCTCCGCGCAGGAACACAACAACCCTCTAGGGAGTTGTTATTTGACTGCGGTTTTCTGTGAGGTAGAGATACTTCCCCAGATGATGCTTTGATGCGCCCTACCTCTCATAAATATGAAAGCCTAGAGGATAAACAATCGACTTATTAATCAATAATTTCCTGTTTTCTGATTTATGTAGAGATGTGTCCCGTGTTCGGCGCTGAAAGAAATACGTTGTGAAGAACCCGCACGCCCAAGAAATTATATTTTGAAAGAAGTGTGACGTTAGACAATAAGTTTGGAAATGATTCAGCACATGTATTAATATATCTTTAATTGTACCACTTTGCATTCACCATTCATTTTCATCGTTAATATATATATTGTAATACATATGTCAGAATGTGGATGTAATGGTCGTCAGGTGTCTCGTTGTTCATGGCGAATAAAGCGAAATACCAGCGTAGGTAATCTTCTCAATGTTTAATCAGTCAATTACTAATATAATCGTAACAAAAGTTATACTCAGATCGCAGATTACAACGGATTCAAAATGCGGTGGACGCGACACGTGCGGTTGGCTCCATTGCTCGATTCGTAATGCCGCTTCCAATGAAGGTATCTCATCTTGACGTTTTTGACAACTGACCACAACTGACATTTCGAGCTAACCATAACAATCACAACCGGTGTTGCCAAACCAACGATGTCGATTCCACCCAAGCGCCGACTTGACATTTTGATCCGGTATTATAAAAACTAGCATCACGGGGATTGATTTCTTCCGGGCTTCTCAATATGGTGTTGCTACCTCTGCGACACATATATTAACGATAAGGCCAAGACTTACCTATCATGATCAAATTGATCGTGTTCTATCAGAAGGTGATGTCAGAAGCCCTAGAAACCGGCGAGCGTGCATGAAAAGAGCAATGAATGTGAAATAAGCGAGTGAGGTATGTAAGGATCGAGTCGCGTGGCGCTCGGCTCTCTCTGCCTACCCCGTAAGGGATTTGGCGTTAAGTTATAGATTATAGATATATTAACGATGAAAAAAAGACCCATATTGGCAAGTTTCTTTTGGCGTTTCTTCTTCGCCAATAGTCATTTTCGAAAAAGAGAGATTAAAAGTAAAAAAAAAAACTATGGAAAATTATTTAGATACAATATTAAAGAATGTAAGACGTGTCTAAGTGCCCGTAAGGGCCTATTGGCAAATAAATGATTTTTATATTTATTATTTTATTTTAGGGAAGGGTTTCCCCTGTGGATTGTTGAGGTCTGACTGCAGTCGTTTCACCAAACCAGTATCTTCACCAAATACCTAGGCTAAGGTGGCAGACCCGATAATCGGTAATGGATAAGGAAACGGGATAACGCTGGGAAGGAGAAGTAAGTGTGTAAAATGTAACAAGGTTTGACGAGCTCGGTGGCTCAGTCGTGAAAGACGCGACTTTGACACCAACGCTCATGGTTTCGATTCCCATACAAGGCAAACATTTGTGTGCAGGTAGGGCGCATCAAAGCAGCTGGGGAAGTACCTCCACCTCACAGAAAACCGCAGCCTAATAACAACTCCCTAGAGGGTTGTTGTGTTCCTGTGTGTGAGTGAGGTCACCAGTAAGCTCCTAAGGAGAGGAGGCATCGCGCGAGTGATACTCAATACTACACGCGTTAATACGCTACGGTACTGCTTTACATCAGAGGGGCTGTATGCTTGTATGACCCCCGACGTTGTATAAAAAAAAGCTTGGTTGCGTATTACTTTTCACCATATTTATACATTAAGGTAAAGTAATAAAATTGTGTATTGTACGTTACAAATCTCTTCTTCATATTGGTATAATTCCGATTTCTAATCCACAGGGATTAACGTCTGCCACCTGTGCGTAAGGATTTAGCGAAAAACTGATGGCATAACATGAAAGAAATGACACGAAAAGGGTTATGAATGTTAAAGAAGGGAGTGCGATGTGTGAGGACCGCGTCTTGTGGCGCTCAGCTCTTTTGCCTCCTTCCCCCCCCCATGCCCCCCTTCAAGACGCCTGGTGTGAAGATATTACATGCATACTAATGACATGGCAACCGTCGGCTGACCTCTAGTATCCACAGGAACAATCAGACCATTCTTTAGGTCACAAGTATTTCGAAATATAATTTCTTCGACGAGCGGGTTTCCTCACGATGTTTTCCTTAACCGTCGAGCAAGTCGACTATATAGCCTTATCACTACTGTACTTGGCTATTTCTGCTCTAATATTCCTCTATCATGTAAATAATCATGCGGACCATATTGTTAGTCAAAAATCTTTAATATTTATTTTTATAAAAGTAGTTCAGCATAGTGGCTCCGCTTTGCCTTATGGTAAACGAAAGAAGAGCCCAAATCACAACTGCAACTGACAAAAGACTACACACTGTCCTGTCAGTTGACGCTGCCATGCTAACCCGCAGAGGTGCGTCACATACGCTAGAAGATCACCCGTTGATCGTTTCGATCTAAAACCATACTGACGATCATTAATTATGGAGTGATCTTCTAGGTAACGGATCAATTGATTGTTGAGCAGCTTCTTCTTCAATTGAACAGCTTCAGCGCATTCGCGATTAAACCAAGGGCGTCTCCGGCTTTTGATGACGACATCGGAGTGACGAATGTAGTATTCCATGCCAACGCCGATCTCGTCAACAATGGCCGCAGCACTCGCTGAAATGTAGCTGTTTCATTGATATTCAGTGTAGGTGTCAAGATTTTATTGTATATCCGAAGGTAATTATTCCAAGATATACGCCCTTGTTTTGTAATGTCATTCCCGCAGGATGAAAAAATAATTTGTTTTTATGACGACCACGTTGCTATACGTGGTCGTCATAAAAACAAATTATTTTCTCATCATATACTCGTATCATAAATATTTAATTTTTTCTACAAGATCTATCTGTATCTTCACGCAAAATTAACTGCAGGCTAGGCAGTGAGAATCGAATACCATAAGATGCGATTCAGACACACAACGCATGTTTCTTTAACATTTTTATGTACGCTTACCGGTTTTTAAGGCTTTTTTTATGCTGTGTAGAGTTTAATAGCAGTATAATTGAAATTATGGCAGTAATTATTTTTGGCACATCGACAAGCACATCAAACTGATGTATTATACTTAGTTTTAAATATACTAGCTGCAACCTACGAAACCCTATGAAATAATAGATTGTTAAACAAGGGTCAAATTAGCAGTTGTGCTCTAGATTGTCTTACTCTTTTCTCACAGTTTTCAGTTCTTTTAATCTTGCGGCATTATTATCAGTCAGGTATTCATCATTTACATACATCGTCGAACAATCGTTATTAATTAATAAAATCGTTATAATTTCTTTATGTTTATAGAAATTATAATATCAATCTTTGATTATGGAATATCAAGTTTTGATTATTGTACAGAGCGAGTTTTTATATGATATCATGCATGTCTAAAACAGCAAATTGTAAAACCGCAAGATATAACGCTGAACGATTTACGGTTTGACATGTACAAAACAGGCACGTTCAATCAACTTTCAAATTAGAAAAACTACCTCCAACAGCGGGAGCGGCAAAACAGCATTCTTTCAGAACGTATTACCAGCTTCAAACGTGGCTTAGCAATAAACTAATCACAACCGATTGGGGTTGAAAAAAAAACTACGGAAGGCATCATTAATAATATGAGCAGTATAAACAACTCAATTACAGAGTTTTTAAATCTCTTTTAACAAACCTTAAGGGCCTTATAATAGTGGCAGTGGCTAAATTTCCTACGGAAACAGTGCGTAAATCCATAGATTCGTGGCCAGACAGATTAAAAGCCTATATCAAAGCCAAAGGTGGCCATTTCGAATAGCATATATTTTTATATTTTTTGCTGAGGCTTGAATAGGGGTTAAAGTAAGAAATTGCTGTTTTATAGTAATTTTTTTGACATTAAACCTTCATGGTCTGAGATTTTCGAGTGACACTTTTTTCACATGATACTATGAGTTTTTTTCCGTCCGTCCACACAGGTGAATAACGCTGAATTGAAGGAGATGGTAGAAGCCGATCGGAGTCAAACTACCCAAGAGTTAGCGGCATGGTTTAACGTTACCTTACCTACAATATTGACTCATTTGCATCAAATCAATAAGATACAAAAATATGAAAACTGGGTGCTTCATGATTTGACTGATATACAGAAAGTAACGCGTGTTGAAACTTGTGTTGCCTTGTTGAATCGATACAGAAATGAAGGAATATTAGATCGAATTGTGCCATGTAACGAAAAGTGGATTATTTACGATAACTGTAAGCGAAAAATGCAATGGCTGACCCCAGGTCCACCGCCGCAACAGTGCCCTAAAGCAAAGTTTACCAATAAAAAGGTAATGGTAACAACTGATTGGTGGTCTTTTCATGGCGTTATTAATTATAGCTTTCTTAGGTCTGGTCAAGCAATAACAGCAGATGTTTACTATGCCGAACTTCGAACAATGATGGCGAAACTGATAATGAAATAGCCCCGACTCGTGAATCGATCTTGATTCGATTCGATGAATGATGATGAATTCGATGATTGCTCCATGATAATGCAAGAACTCACACTACACGAGGAATCGTTGTAAGTCTACAGGAGCTGCAGTTAGAAACCATACGCCATCCTCCGTACTCGCCAGACCTTGCTCCAACAGACTACAATTTTTTTGTTGTGATTTAGACAATTTTCTTCGTGGTAAAAAAATTTCTGCCGAGGAGGCAGTACAAAATGCTTTCACATAGTTTGTCGAATCTAGATCCTCAGATCTCTATCATGAATGGCAGCAGTGTATAGAGAATGAAGGTAAATATTTTGATTAAATATAAATATGTTACATTTTAGAAAAAAACGAGTTGTAATTTTTCAGTACAAATCGGTAATTTCATACTTTAACCCCTAATATATACATATAAGTTTTATTAATACTACATTACTTAAAAAAACATGCATATTCATTTGTAACAGAACTTTTGTCCGGACTAGGTGTATATACAATTGCTTATTAAATTTCGTTGCAATATATGAGTTGTTCGTTTAAAGTAATTAGACAAATAAACTACATATGAAATGGCTAAGTGACAAAACTTTTAAAGTGTTATAAATACTCGTCGTTCTGTGAGGGGTGATAAGATAGATAAAGAACCAATGGTATGGTTCGAATTCAAATATACTTATGTACCACTAAATTCGTGTTGTGGATTTATATACAGATTTGTAATTATCAATTGTTCGGCTGTGAAGGAAAACCGCACGTCCCAGAAATTATATTTCGAAAGATACGTGACCTAACATAAAAAAAGGTCTGGTTTTCGCTCAAGGTTGTTAAGATCTGACGGCGGTCGCTTTATGTTAAAATCAGCAT
Source organism: Pyralis farinalis (assembly GCA_947507595.1). Classification (NCBI taxonomy): domain Eukaryota; kingdom Metazoa; phylum Arthropoda; class Insecta; order Lepidoptera; family Pyralidae; genus Pyralis; species Pyralis farinalis. Next base: position 24,034,476 of record OX382274.1, read on the forward strand.
CTTCCCCAAATTTTTAGGCTTAGGTCGCGGACCCCATCAATCCTAATGAATTAGAAACGGGTTACCGCTAGGAAAAGAAACAAACTCGCCGTTATACCTAAAGTTTACGTTAAAAAGCAACATTGGTAAAAACAGTAATATATATTTTCCATCCGACATAATGTAAAAAGTATTAAAAGTTACATACCTGTGGCATACTGCATAACAATGCGATCATCCACGCAAAGTACAACATCATTTTGCTTCTCTTTCTAGCTATCGGTAGCCGTAAGGGATAAAGTATTGCGAAAAATCTGAAACAATAAGACGAATGTTTAGCATCTTTCTAAAATACGTAAATTTATAATGAATACCTAAGTCATATGTGGATAGGAGAGTTAAAGGCAGCTTGATTTTATGTTTATACAAAACAACCAAGTTCTAAACAAGATTTTTGTGGTGATCGGATGGTAATTAGCAGCCTCCCACGAAGATGGAGCTTACCTTATCTATACTAATATATAAAGCGGATATCAAATGCAAAAATGCTTTTTGCATTTGTTATCCCTTTTCTTAAGGAAAGTTACAGGCTACTCGCGCGCTGCCACATCTGCTGCTAAGACAGCAACTCCTTTGGAGCTTACTGGTAACCTCGCTCACATGCAGGAATACGACAACCATCAAGGGAGTAGTTAATTAGCTGCGATTTTCTATGAAGTTGAGGTACTTCCCCAGACAGGCTGATTTGATGCGCCTTACCTCTCTTAAAATCACCCAGACCAAGACAAACAGACATAATGATGCACACAAAAAACACAGGACAAAGTGTGGGAATCGAACCCACTAGCGTTGGTACCTAAACAGCGTCACTGACCACTGCGCCACCGAACTCGTCAAGCCTATCGGAGAGGGAGCCACGGACATCAGCTAGTCATAATATGTAATGAGAACGTAAAGATCAGCCTTATACCCGAAAAAGGAAGTATTTGCATTCATCATAAACGTGGGACAAAAGCCAAATGTGAATGAATATGCATGTTCATCTTGGTCCGGGTGAGTTATATATATATACTATGTATTTATAAAAAAAGTATTTACGTATGTTTACCAAATGTCTAGCGGCCGCAGTACAAGCTGTCGCCAAATATTTATTTATATAACGAGCTGAACGTTTTCTGTACCAAAATTATATGCACCAAACATCAACTTCGGAGATGATGAGGAAAACATGAGATAAATGTTTTTATGTATTAGAGGAAGTGCAACAAGCATGTGGTAACCTGATGGTAAGTGATCATAATATCCCTTTGGTCACAACATCAACACCAGAGGTTCACCAATCCGTTGTCAGCCTTCAAAAGAAAATATATTTTTTTTCTTGGAGGAAACCCAAACATAAAGAATATTATTAATTGTAAATGGGTATTTTAATACCTACATACCATCCTAGTAACTCAATCGGCAATCGAGAAGCCGTAGGAAGCCTACCTATAATCGTATATTAGAAATTCAATTCCTAAGGGATGAATTGAGAATAGAAAGCTTATTTAAACATGTGGTGAATAAGAATATATCTATTATTTGCCACGTTAATCTTTAGTTGTTAAAATAAGAAGAGGCATGCTCCGTTGGTTCGGACATGTAGAAAGAATGCAGGATGAAAGAATGACGAAGCAGATATACAATGCAAAAGTGGAAGGATGTAGGAGCCGGTGGTCGTGTTCTATCAGAAGGTGATGTCAGGAGCCCTAGAAACTAGCAAGCGTGCATGAAAAGAGCAATGAATGTTAAAGAAGCGAGTGAGATATGTAAGGATCGAGTCACGTGACGCTCGGTTCTCTCTGCCTACCCCGTAAGGGATTTGGCGTGAAGTTATAGATAGATAGAAATTGTTCATTAAAACATTCTTCTCTGAAATCACGATTCGTGGATAAAATATAGGCATTTCTAAACATGTTCATAATAGATAGTTTATAAATTAAATGTCTTTACATCTAAGACAGTGTTTCGCAAAACTTTTGGATTTAAGATACACCTACCAAATACTTAGTATGCCTAATGTTTACTTAACTAACCGTGGCGAACGAGCGGCTAGTTAGTGGTGAATAGCGATTTGTTTTTGTTTACAAATTGGCGCTGCGCTTTGCTTCCGTTCGTGTATTGAGAGGCACGTGCGCACATCTCGTCGCGCAACGAAGCCTCTCCCATGCATAACTGACATATATGTAAGTTTTATTTTTCTGCGGTACACCGTCAAATATCCACGGTACACCAACACTACCAGTGCCGCAGCACACACTTTGCGTAACACTGCTCTGGGATATATTACATTAAGTGACTGTTCAGAAAAAATCTGAAGAAAGACAACAATTATGGGAAACTGGTGAGCAGGGAGAGATTATACGATAATTGTAGTTTATCAGAGCAAATTATTAGTATATACATTAGTATATATATTTTGCTCGGCGAGCTCGGTGTCACAGTGTCGAAACGCGCTTTTACGCTACTATGACACCGACGCTCGTGGGTTCTATTCCCACACAGGACAAACATTTGTGTGCATGCACATGTCTGTTTGTCTTGGTCTGGGTGTTTTTAAGAAAGGTAGGCCTCAAAGCAGCCCGTCTGGGAAAGTACCTCCACCTTGCAGAAAACCGCAGACAAATAACAACACCCTAGAGGGTTGTTGTATTCCTGCGTGTGAGTGAAGTCTCCAGTAAGCTCCTAATGAGTTGCTGTGTTAGCAACAGAGGTGGCATCGCGCGAGTAATACTAAAAGTATTGCAAGCGTTTATAGGATACGGTAACTGCTTTACATCCGGTGGGCCTGTATACGTCCCGACGTTGGTTAAAAATATATATATATTTTAACTTAGTCTCCAGAAGGGTAGGCAGAATGGTAGGTAAATATAACCTTTTAAAAATCTATTCTAACCACTATGAAAGGCTTTTATGAATATTAATACATAATCTAAATAACAAAGCAGGGATATACATAATAATCTTACTAGCTATTGTAAATAAATTCAATAACGCAAGATTTTGCTTAATTGAAATTATTTACAAGAAGTTTCCTCTGTCCTTCTGTTCATAGTGATTATCTTCTCTCTGTTGTTCTCTGCCCATAAATCTATATATAAATGTAAATATCATCAACTTTCGCAATTGGTACTGTTACCGCATCGTTTAAGTCATAGAATGAAACCTTGACACCTCGACTACTTAACGTAACCAAAGGTGACAAAAAATAGCAGAATAATATTTTAGAACCGACAATTTGTGTTTTTTTTTTATTTAACCTGTTTATGTTTCATGTGCCGTACGTCATTTGTCTGATATGATGTTACTACCGTTAGCGATATGATACAATACGGCTGTGTCTTACGTGAGCCGATTCCTACGCTCTTGTCTGTATTCTGAGGCTCTTGTAAACATTTGAAAATTTAATACACACATCAAAAGTGTCTAGGGATCAACATATATTTTTGCAATAACTTTTCTCCTGATTGATATTAATTAAAATTTTCTTTAAGGATTCATCAAATAAAGTGTTTTCGTTTGTCTACAGTAACGATAAACCAAGTCACCTTCGCATTAATAAAGAAATTTGCCATTTTCATAATAAAGGGATTTTTGACATTTGAACCACTAACATTAAAGTTCGAAAAAAAGACTGAAATAACAGTTTTCTTTAAAATTTTATTGGGTAACTTAAACAATTAATAATCCGTGTTTCTACCGCGAACACTAACAACACAAGAACATCGGTTTGGCATACTCAAAATGAGTTCATCCAAATCACGCTGTGGAATGGCCGCCCATGTTCGTTGCAACAACAAAAAAAGGTCTTCTTGCGACTGGATACCCTCCATATTCGGCAGAGCTCTTCTCTGTAGCATATCCCATGCATGCTCAATCGGGTTCAAGTCTGGCGACTGAGCAGGCCAGGGCATGACATTGATGTTAGCTGCGGCGAGAGTCTGTCTTACAACTCTTGCGGTGTGCGGTCGTGCATTATCATGCATTAACTGAAATAAGGGACCGATTTGCACTTGTAGAGGAACGATGACGTCTGATACAATCGTCTCAGCATAAATTTGAGCGTTGAGGTTGCCTCTGATCCACATCAACTCAGTTCTTCCGCCGATCCAAATACCCGCCCATACCATGATGGTTCCACCACTATAAGGATGGACTTCCTGGCAGGATTTTAATCGCTGTTGGCGTCCAGGGGTTCTCCAGTGTCGTATACGTCTTGTATCCGGTCTCATACCAAAACGAGACTCATCAGAAAAGCACACGAAACGCCATTGTTCTTCTGCCCAATTTCTGTGTTCAAGAGCCCATTGATATCGAATCCTACGATTGTGCATTGCTATAGGTGGTACCCTTAGCGGTCTTCGGGAATGAAGGTTCACTTCATGCAAGCGGTTTCTGACTGTTTGGTCGCTAATTAAGTTCCCTGAAGAGTCATGAAGCGTCACGGCTAACATCATGGCGGTTATTGTTGGAGCTCTTCGAGTTGTGATTTGAATGTGTCGGTCTTGTCTCCGTGTGGTGCAGCGATACCGTCCTCCATGGCGCTCAGCCACGGTACCAGTGCTTCGGTAACGTGTCCAAAGTCGACTGATAACACTCTGACTTGTATTCAGAGCTAAAGCCACAGTACGTTGCCGGGAACCAGCTTCTATCATTCCCACGGCTCTGAGCATTTCTTCCCTGCTTAAATGACGTCGCCGCTCCATAATAACGTTGGTTTTAATCAGTAGTAGGGAAACAGTAGCACTAATAATGTCTTCAATGCGTTGTATGTTTTTATAGGGAAAATATTGACAGCTGATTTTCATCTTTTACTCGAATTTGATTGACAGTTCCTGTTTCAAATTATGAAATGCACCAAAAAGGATCCATATAAATTTATAAAATCATAAATTTATTACAAAGCCACATCTCAATCTCAAGAAATCCGCATAAAAATGCTTGATCCCTAGACACTTTTGATGTGTGTATGTTAAATTATATACCTAGTCCGGCCATAAGTTCTGTTACATATGAATATGCATTTTTTTTTGAAGTTACGTAATCATAATAAAACTTATATGTACATATTTACGGAGGTTTTGACTTTAACACAGGCCTTTAAGGCGACACATCGAAAAATTAGACCAACTTTCATCGAATAGTATAGGCTAATGACTAAACTGACGGATCTAAGATTTTAATATAAATAACTTCATTTCTTTATCTTGAATTTGCTTGCTCAAATACGCGATTGTGTAAAATTGATTCGATAATAATTACTTTCGAAAACACCTCCTGAAATTCATTATTTTTGAAATTACAACGAAGTTGTTCTGTTTATACGCTTCAAAATTACTTAAATCTATTAGTAATATCTATGTTTATAATATGCTTGCTGCATATTTTGATAAGTGAAACATGAAATTTTTTTAAAATATTTTAAGTTTCTGACAATTTCTAAGCGATCACATTCGTCTTGGGTGCTACGTGTTTTCGACCTTATTGTGCGGTAATGAGGATTATAAACGCGTTGACTAACTACATCCAGCCAGTCCGGCTGCAGCCCGCTTCGAGGTGAGACCTATGTCGACTGTCTGCTCGAGCTCGCTCCATTTACATCGCGACACCGAAGTTTTTATAATTAATAGTTGTAAATATTCAATATTATAGTATTTAGCGTAAGTGTATTATTATTAGATGTAAGTAGTAAATAATATTATAGGTTTATATATATTTATTATACTGTTGTAATAATGGGGAACACTAAAAAGAAAATATATAGAATAAAAATACAAAGAAAATGTTCGTAGAATGGGGGAGGCGAACAAGACAAGGTATTTATTTTTTTTAATTATTATATTCATTAAACATATTATAATAACATTGTGTAGACATATTTCTAGTTTTTAGAACTTTTATTTAATTCCTCTTCAAACTTTTTTTTACTTTTGATTACTTAATAACTCTATATAAAACTGCATTAATTAAATAAGAGTTATTTTTTGCAGGAATAAACAGTAACATTTGATAATTGGTATACATTATCCACAGGCTGACCGCGTACCTATATAGGACGTCAAACTCCTATTCTGTCCATTATAATCTGACCGAACTCCGACTTAGAAGTTGTACGTCGGTGGAGGTCAGGTTACGTTGGAAATTTATACCAATAAGGTTCGCGTTCTCAGCACATAGCAACCAGTGGAGACTCTTTATTTCTTTGTATTAAAATAAAAACTTATAAAATAGAATATTTTTGCTGTTTTGTTTTTTAGGAGAAACTTACTAAATAAACATATTCCACTAGAAGAATCACTACTCGATTTATATGCTACTTTAACGTAAGTGTCATACGGGACGACAAACTCATAGTAACCATTATAAGCTCACCGAACTCCGACTTAGACATTGTACGTAGGTGAAGGTTAGTTTACGTTGGAAATTTATCCAATCAGAAGATAGAAAACCAGTGGAGGTTTTTTTTTTTTTGTATTAAAATAATTACTGGTAAAATAGTATATTTTGATAGTTTTTAAAAAAACTCGGTATGTTTCATGTTAAAGAAGCGAGCGAGGTGTGTAAGTACCGAGTCATGTGGCGCTCACGAGGGATTTAGCGTGAAGATATAGATAGATAGTATACTTATACCCATGGTACTCGTGAAAACAAATAATATTTACTATGAACCAACACTGAAAACACAAAAAAATCATCTATTCTATACATTGTGGTTAGTATTGAACTATTGTACGGATTAGATTTATTTTGCAACATCAGAGATGGTCCTGGTTCTTTCTTCTTGAGAGTTTAATAAATAACAAGGAAACGTACAACAATACAAAACACAGAGTATACATAAGTAAAATACAATAAATGTCATTATACTGAAGTTAAAGTTATGAAACAGCAAGAAAATCATTTGTCACATGTTTTTTTTAAATATGAATAGATTATAAAATCTATTTGTATATATGTATATTAGGGTGTCCCTTATTTTTCAAAGTTTTTATTTTCTAACGCATATGTCTTAGTTTTGTTCATTTGCTTTTAAAACACTCGGAAATTAATTTTTAACTTATTTGGATTACGATAATCCGTGCCGAATTACATCGAAACATGTTCATACAAGTTGCGCGGCAGTGCCGCACGTACTCGCGGTATTCATTTGTTCAAATTCAAAGTCAAAATCTTTTTATTCCGTAAAAATGGCTACATTTGTTTGGAATCGTCACATTTTTTTTCCCTACCGTGCAGTTTATGACTAGGTGAGCACTGATAAAAATACTGCCAAAAAACTCAGGCATCCCTCTTTTGGTATCCAAACAAATTTGCATATTTTGTTAATTACATTATAATTGGATCGACTCACTCCCAGGCATTTTTATCATTAATATAGTCAGATACTTTATAATATGCCCTGCTACACAATTTGGCTTTAATAGTAGTTTTAAATTTGTTTATTGACAAATCTCTTATATTGCTGGGAAGTTTGTTATAGAACCGTATAATTGCCCCATAAAATAATTACTTGTTTTGTGGAGACGGCTTGCATATAACACAAGATTATGCTTATATCTAGTATTTATGCTATGAATATCACTCTTTTTACAAAATGAGTCTATGTTTTTATGGACATACAAAAGATTTTCATAGATATATTGCGATGCGACTGTTAAAATATTTATTTCTTTGAATTTTTCTCTAAGGCTCTCACGGGGACCAAGTTTGTAGATAGCTCTTATGGCTCTCTTTTGCAATAAAAAGATGGTGTTAATATCCGCGGAGTTACCCCAAAGAAGAATTCCATATGACATAATACTATGAAAGTAGCTGAAATAAACTATTCTAGCCGTATCAATATCAGTGAGCCGTCTAATAGTTTTCACTGCATAAGCTGCAGAACTTAGTTTTCCTGATAATTTTTCAATTTGTGGGCCCCTTTGTAGTCTGGAGTCAATTGTTATACCCAAGAACACAGTTGTCTCCACAGAGGCTAAATTAGTTCCATTAACATGTACATTGGTAGCCACCTGCCTTACATTAGGTGTTGAGAACTTAATTACTTTAGTCTTTTTATCATTTAAAAGCAGATTATTAACACTAAACCAATGAATAACTTTAGAGAGAGCATCGTTAACTTCGTCATAATTACCTAACCGTCTATTAATTTTGAATGTCAGTTATTCTCGTGATTAATACGTAATGTTTTAACTTTTATAAGATGGCAGTGGAATTGAGAAGCAATAAATCAAGTATTTTCTTAGTTGGAGACGTAAATTATCAAATAATAGGCGCAAAATTACCGTCTAACCGTCAAGTTCTTCCTGTACTTTTTTATAAAATTCGCGAAGTTAAATTGACTGTTAGTGAAAGCGCATACCTAGTCATTCGAGAGTGTATTATATTTAGGGAAAAAGCTAGGATCCCTACCAGAGCTATACCTAACTGTGTAAAATAACTTGTGAATCTTCACCAGGAGGGAGTTGCAAAAAAAATCCAATTTTCTATTTCAATTTCAATCTAATTCAATCTGATAATTTTATTTCTCTTATTTATTCGAAATAAAAAAATCCTGTGTTTACTCGGCGCTATCAGCCATTATGACACTCGAACATCTATAACTTCAAGCCAAATCCCTTGCGGGGTAGGCAGAGAGAGCCGAGCGCCACGTGACTCGATCCTTACATATCTCACTCGCTTCTTTAACATTCATTGCTCTTCTCATGCACGCACGCCGGTTTCTAGGGCTCCTGACATCACCTTCTGATAGAACATGACCAATTTGGTCATGGTAGGTAAGTCTTGGCCTTCCCCGGCTCCTACATCCTTCCACTTTTGCATTGTATATCTGCTTCGTCATTCTTTCATCTTGCATTCTTTCTACATGCCCGAACCATCGGAGCATGCCTCTTCTTATTTTAACACCGACGCTCTCTTTCAGACCAACTCTATTTCTAACATCATCATTACGAATACGGTCTACAAGCCTTACGCCACAAATTTTGCGCAGCGCTCGCATTTCAACCGCGTTTATTCTACTTTCATGCTCTTTCTGCCATACCCAACTCTCGCTTCCATAAGTTAGCGTTGGGACCAACACTGCATTGTGTATAGCGAGTTGTGCCTTCTGGCTCAGGATTTTACTGCCAAGAAGTTTTCCCAACGCTCCATTCACACTATTCCCAGCACTCACTCGTCTTTCCACATCTGCGGTGTACCTTCCATCCCTGCTGAAAGCGCATCCAAGATATACAAACTCATCCACTTGTTCCAACACTTCATCATCAATCGTAATCCTTACATTAGTTCTGAATTCTTCTCTTTCAAATACCATTATCTTTGTTTTCTTCGCATTCAGTAGTAAGCCTTTCTCCATACAGTCGTCTTTCATCGCTGTGACCAGTGTTTGCAGTTTAGATGGTGTATCTGCTAACTAAACATATGTGTCCGAATCAACAAATGGCCCGCTTTAGCCTCTCGATAAACAATGTTGTATTATGTAGCTGGTGTTTCATTCTTCTTAAGGGGGATACATGCCGTCCAGTGGCGCCTCAAGGAATAAAATATCGTATCTTAGCGTGGAAGATAAACATTATAAAGTCATGTGTTGCGTGTGTTACAAATACAATAACGTACTTTTACGTCATTAAACCAACAATTGAAATGTTTTGCTTTCGTTGTTATAGGCATAATTGCCAAAAAACGGCCTCTTTTAGCACTTTTGCTTATAACAACGATAGTGGAATATTTTGAGTGTTGGTTTAATGACGTAAAAATACTTTACTATCTTCGTAATAAATGCAACATAAGATTTCATAATGTTTATCTTCTATGCTATAATATGTTTTTTTATTCAATGAGGGCGCCACTGGACGAGACCTAAGTAAGAACAACATAGATACCAAGACATGTTAACTTATAGAGATATAAACATAAAACGATGTCATTGATTTCTCTTTCAATAAACTTTTAAAAGTGAATACGTTTCTGTAGTTTTTTATTACTATTATTACTATTGTTTTCCGTCTAGCTTAAATAAATATGTTTGGTTTAGTATGTATAAAGCTAAATAATAATTAAATCAATAATTTTTATTAAATATTGATATTATAAATTTTATTTAAGTGTGACGCGACTCTGTAGCTTTTCTGTTCGTTTGCATTGACTATACGTTGACCCCAGGTTACCTATTAGGCGCTAATTTCAAATTTTACAAATCGAGCGTCGAGTGTCAATTGAGGGGCGCGGGGTGATTGGGCGGAGCCATTTTAAAGCTTCACGATCGAGGTGTCGCCTTAATCTGTCTGGCCACAAATCTACGGATCTACTTTACACACGGAAATTTAGCCACGGCTTGCTCAAGAGATACAATGGCGGCGAGTCGTTTCGAGCAGGCCTCTAAAACTGACCGAAATTGTAGTCTAATTTGTAGTTTAATTTTGACGAGCTCAGTGGCTCAGTCGTGAAAGACGCGACTTTGACATCAACGCTCGTGGGTTCGGTTCCCACACAAGACAAACACTTGTGTGCATGAACATGTCTGTTTGTCTTGGTCTGGATGTTTTTTTAAGAGAGGTAGGGCGCACCAAAGCAGCCCGTCTGGGGAAGTACCTCCACCTCACAGTAAACCACAGCCAAATAACAACTCCCTAGAGGGTTGTTGTGTTCCTGCGTGTGAGTGAGGTCACCAGTAAGCTCCTAAGGAATTGCTGTGTAAGCAGCAGAGGAGGCATCGCGCGAGTGATATATGTTACAAGTGTTAATAGGCTACGGTAACTGCTTTACATCAGGTGGACCGTATGCTTGTATATCTAACGACGTTGTACAAAAAAAATATATAATAATTGATACAGATCTGGGCTAGACGAGAGCCAGTCTTCAGCTCTTTGAAAGTCCGGAACGTTGATTTCGAGCCAGTCTTGGGCAGTTCATGCCTTGTGACCAGGTGCAGAGTCCTACTGGAAAGTCCACGGTACATTTTTTAAAAGTATATTGCTAACCACAACACGATCCAACACAGTCTTTTGATACACTTAGGCTGAATTCTTCATTCCTTTTTCACAAAAATGAAGCTATGTGACTCCTTGCAACACCCCCCACCAAACCATTACGGACGCAGTATGATGACCACGTTGTACCTTTCCGACCACTTGGGTACATTTCGTCATTTTGCTTGTTGTAGTGCTCTTCAATCGCGAAAATTTTTTCATCAGTAATGATGATATTTCTGTGCCTTTCCACCTGCGTATCGGGACAGAAGGCGTTTTGATCGAACCACTCTCTTCAACTGTATGGAATGATTTAGGGTATGGCCTGTATATCGACGATAAGCGCCGAGCTTCAGGTCTTGTTTTATTATGCGCGACAGAGTCCTAGCAGGAATCTTCATTTCTCGCGATAAGATTTTTTTGTTTCTTAATGGGATTTCGAATTCTCGCTCTAGCAGCTTTAACAGCCTTTAACAACAGTTAACAGTAACAGTTCTAACAGCATGCGGTTGCCCCGATCTTTTATAATCTTCAACAGAGTAAGTGTTAGTATATCTGTCGATAGTATACTACGGCTGATACCAAGCAATTGAAGTGTCTTGAATATGACGACGAATTTGATTTTCTTTAACACCCCATTGCATATTGTAATTTAATAATAATTACAAAAAAAATATGTAAAATCGAAAGAAGTTTTTATCATAATAAACGCGTTCCAAATTCAAAATAATTAAAGAGTTGAAAAAAATGAAAGTTTGTATGTAACAGTATTTATGTCCGGACTGGTTATATATATTTATATCACATATTTTGAGAATGAATGAGAATATAAGGATATTACATATTTATATTTATACTAGTGTTCATGTGTGCATGACATTATGACACAATTAGGTTACTTAATGCTTACCTGTCAAGAGATATGCAAACGAGAACATTCGATGATAGATACAAGCCGAATGCTCGCATCACTAGGAAGAACTTGCAAGCTAGATTGCCAGCTAGCCAGGCGTTTGTCGTCATCCACCCAATCTGAAAAAAACAAAGTTATGTTTACAATTGTCCTCTTTAAATATATTTAGCAGTATGTCAACAATCGCACAATACTTTGTGATCGTGATTTTTTTGTATATACATTCAGGAGAATCTATTTTGACGAGCTAGGTGACTAGGTGGCTCAGTCGTGAATAACGCGACTTTGACACCAACGCTCGTGGGATCTATTCCCACAAAAGGCAAACATTTGTGTGCATGAACATGTGGGCGCATCAAAGCAGCCCGACTGGGGAAGCACCCCCACCTCACAGAAAACCGCAGCCAAATAACAACTACCTGTTGAGAGGGTTGTTGTGTTCCTGCGTTGGAGTGATAATTAATATATCGCAAGCGTTAATAGGCTACGGTACCAGCTTTACATCTGGTGGGCCGTATGCCTGTATACCTCCCGACGTAGAATAAAAAAATATATTAACCCAAATAATCTGCACAAAAATCAGTGGTTGATAATGTGTCTGACTGATGCCAATACAAATAGTATTTCCAGCTAAACTTATATTTAGATCAAATATACAATTCTAATTATCTGAAATTGGTTCCCTCAAATTAATATTTGAAGGATGGTTCCATACAAGGAAAAATATTTTTTTGTGAACTTTATGGCGTAACAAATGGAAACCGCGTTCGCAATGATGATGTAAGGAACAGAGTTGGTTTAAAAGGGATATCGGTGTTAAAATAGCAAGAAGCCTGCTCTATTGGTTCGGACATGTAGAAATAATGCAGGGAGGAAGAATTATAAAACAGATATAAAATGCAAAAGTGGAAGAATGTAGGAGCCGAGGAAGACTCGCCTACCATGAACAAGTGATCGTGTTTAATCAGAAGGTGATATAGCCCTATAAAATATATATATAGCGAGAGTACAAATGTTAAAAAAGCGAGTGAGTTATGTAAGAAACTAGTCATGTGGCGCTTAGTTCTCTCTTCTCTCTCGTAGACGCAAACGCAAGGCGCTTAGCGTGAAAATAGCATAATATAGTATATTATATAGTATTGTCTTAGGTTTTCGCGATTGTTACACATTGAATTAAATAATTTTTATCACGACAAAAATGGTAGTCAGTTAGAGCAAGGTCTGGCGAGTGCGGAGGATGAGGTATGGTTTCGAACTGCAGCTCCTGTAGAGTTACAACAGTTTCTCGTGCAGTGTGAGGTCTTGCATTATCATGGAGCAATAATGGTGAATTTAGATTCACGAGCCAGGGCTGTTTCACTGCCAGTTTCGCTATCATTGTTCGAAGTTCGGCACAAACTGCTGTTATTGCTTGACCAGACCTGAGAAAGCTATAGTAAATAACGCCATGAAGAGACCACCAAACAGTTACCATTACCATTTTATTGGTAAGCTTGTTGCGGCGTTCGACCTGGGGTCAGCCATTGCATTATTCGCTTACGGTTATCGTAAATAATCCACTTTTCGTCACAAGTCACAATTCGATCTAATATTTCATAATTTCTGTGCCGATTCATCAAGGCAGCACAAGTTTCAACACGCGTTTCTTTCTGCAGATCAGTCAAATCATGATACACCCATTTTTCATATTTTTTTGTCTTATTGATTTGATGCAAATGAATCAATATTGTAGGTAAGGTAAAGTTAAACCATGCTGTTAAATACTAGGTAGTTTGATTCGGATCGGCTTCCACCATCTTCTTCAATTCAGTGTTATTCACGTGTGTGGGCGGTCTTCCACTTGATTCGTTCTTCAAGTCCAAGTTTCCATTACGAAAGCGCTTAAACCAAAATCTCACGGTGAGTTCATTAGCAGTCTCCTCTCCAAACGTAGCATTGCATTCGCGAAAACAATTGAAATTCGAAAACCAAATTAAAAGAAAAATCTCATAGGTATCGTGTGAAAAAAGTTTCATTGGAAAATCTCACACCATGAAGGTTTAATGTCAATTGAAAGTATATATTACTATAAAACGGCAATTTCATACTTTAACGCCTATTATCAAAGTCTCTTAAACCCTCGGAATGGATATTACGCCAAAGGGATTGTAGAAAAAATTAATCCAGAGCCGATTTCGATGGAATTTGGTATGCAAATAGCTTAAATCTTGACTAGAGGAAGTTATGAATTACTTGTTATCTGACTACACTAAAATGAGGTAACGGTTTTTGCGAGTTCAACACTAATGAACTCGCGGGAAAACGTTTCCATAAAACGTTCCAGAAAATTGTGAAGCACCGTAGGCAGGTATAATAATGTATATACCTGCCTACGGTGCTTCACAATACACATACTTAAACGACTTCTGCGCTAACGAATTGACGGGAATATAACTACTGAACCGATTTTCATGGTATGTTCCAGACCATAGACCATAGTAAAATAATATGAAATCATCATCATCATCAATCATCATCAATCATCTTAGTAAGTTCTATTAGTGCTTAAGCAAAGTCTCGAATTTTCAACGAGTACATGTATGCGGATGACACATGCATTATATATAGCGGCAGGAGCCAGAATGCTGTACAAAAAGTAATGCAGGAGGACTTTGATAATGTTATACGTTGGGCCCACGACAATGGAATCATTATTAAATTCGAGAAGACCAAATGTATGCCTATTCTTTCTTCTTATAATATAAAAGCATCAATAAATATTCAAATAAAAGGACATACCTACGAATACTTAGAAATGAATGTAACTGTTAGTGTACATATCTTGAATGCGTGTACTCCTACAAATATCTTGGATTAATAGTTGATATACGTTTTGTTTGGAATTTACATATCGAAGCACTATGCAACAAAATGGCGGTCAATACTCAGCAAATTACAAAATTGTAAGTATTATGTTTCAAGTGGTATTAAGGGGTACTCTATTACACGATTTTGACGAGCTCGGTGGCCTAGTCGTGAATGACGCGACTTTGACACCAACGCTCGTGGGTTCGATTCCCACACAAGGCATTTGTGTGCATGAACATGTCTGTTTGTCTTGGTCTGAATGTTTTAAGAGAGGTAGGGCGCATCAAAGCACCCCGTCTGGGGAAGTACCTCCACCTCACAGAAAACCACAGTCAAATAACAATTCCCTAGAGGGTTGTTGTGTTCCTGCGCGTGAGTAAGGTCACCAGTAAGCTCCCAAGGAGTTGCTGTGTAAGTAGCAGAGAAGGCATCGCGCGAGTGATTTAATATATTACAAGCGTTAATAGGCTACGGTACCCGCTTTACATCAGGTGGGCCGTATGCTTGTATGCCTCCCGACGTAGTATAAAAAAAAACGCATTGGCCAATGCAGTCATACGGGCTGGGTGCGTATGGTCTCACTTTTCCTGTTCATCTGAATAAAATTAAATGCTTTACAAATTAGAATACTTAAACTTTTAGTAGATAATAAAACCAAACTTAATGTAAAAAAAGATTATGAAAAGCTATTTAATATATGCAACATACTTCCCATAAAATCCAAAGTCAAAATGAACAGTATACCAAAAGAGAATACGAACAGAAACAGTTCATTAAAAAAAACCAAAGCAAAAGACTATGGCTAACACCTGTATTTATCAACGAATTACCTCATGGATTGCTTAAAAATATTAAAACTAAAAATCAATTCAGGTTACTTTGAGAAAGCGATATCTGTCACTGTGTCCTTGAGCTCAGGCTGGTATGGGTAGTACCAGCAGGGGCTCGGGGGCGCCGCGTCGGGTGGTGTGACTAGGCGCATTTATAAATGCATGTTATATTATCCACGAATGTATCAGTAGATGAACATTGTTAAGTGTATTACCTAGTCCTAATGTAAGGAAAATATTTAAAAATGTGTGAATTAGGGAAATATTCAATGTAGAACAAGCGGTGTATAGCAGTCGTTGAATGGATAAATATTCAATGACTGCTAGATATTGTTATCGAAGCAAGGCTTTTGTATTTTTAACTATAAGTAACCGCAAATGCGTGTTGTCCACGGGAGCTACTGCCGACAAACTGACTTACAGTTTGGCAGAATATAAACTGTGTCATGTTTTGTGTTAATGTGTACAGACAAACAAATAAATAAATAGGCTGACGTCCAAGAAGCTTGTTCTGAATAGAGCGAATTAGTACTGCACGAGACAAAGACTTGTTATACAAATCTCAAGTCAGCATCGCAAATTGACTACTATAGTTACGGGCGGGAGTATCTCAACGACCTGTGAGAATTGTCGATGAACCTACGCTCACACATGATATGAGCTATTAAGTTTAACGAGAGACTTTGCCTCCCTTCGTGTTCTAGTGATTGTACATTGGTTGTGTTCCACATGATGCCATTATTGTTCGGTGGTAGGATGAATTTTCAGCCGTGGGCAAGCGGTAGAATTGTAAAATAGCTTCGTCGTTTTACAATCGCACCGCTTGCCCACGGCTGAAAATTCATCAAACACAATGGTTGCGCACTGTGCGATTCCAAAACGTTTTCTACGGTGAACTTAGTTATGAGTAATCTCCTTGCCTCTAATTCGATGTGAATGTAGGAGGGGCTGTGCCATTGACCATCCCGTGGAGCTGTAGCTCAGTGTTGCCGCAAATTAGCCTCACTTCCGTAACGAAACATCGCCAAGATCATAACGACTTTAGTGTCGAGATTTAAAGCAAAGTTCAGTACAGAAGTTATCTGTTTAAGAAGTTCAAACTGACAGTCAAGACACTTGGTGTGTTGAATAAATCCAATTAGTACTTCAGCTCCAAACAAAGATTTTTATTATACAAGTCTTAAGTCAGATCGCATATGGAGTGTTGTAGTCGTGAAAAAGGCGTATAGAAGTTTTTACAGGATTGGCATTGCACGAACACCCGTTTGTCCGTTACTATAGTGACTGATTACCATCAGACAGACCGTATATAAGCGTTTCTAAATATCTTTACGCCAAGTTCCTTACGGGTAATCATGTAAATATAGATAAATAGATATAATATTCATCTTTACATATGTACCATAACCCAAACTAAACTTTTCAAATGTTTGTCAGCTTGTTTGTTCATCTTCAGAATAGCTAAGCCGATTTTGATGAAATTTACCGTAATTTTGCCGGCCACGCAGAAGGTTCTCTCAAAAATATTTAGGAAATCTGCGTGAAAATTAAAAACCCATAATAAATTTGTTAAATTCTCCAAAAACCACGCAGGGTTTCACCCTTAGCCAGCAGAAGTTAGATATAAATAAACAAACCGAATTCAATTTTATTGATATAGATATAAATCCCGAAGCAATCAATCGTCCTTCTCAAGTATTCATTAATTTGATGTCCTTACCTTGCATTCATTATCCGCATGGCAAAGCAGGCTATTGCAAACTCATTTCTTCATATGACACGTTGTTAGCGCAAACGAGTAACGAATTCAAATCAGAGTCAACATTAATATGCATGCTACATAGTGTAAGTATATGCATTTCTTATAGAAGCGATTTGGATAGATGTTTGAGACGCGTGTCGAACTGATACCACTCGCATAATGTGCATTTATCTTAGTCAGGAGATATCAGTATGTGATTACTTTCACATATATGTTCTACGGTATACTGTTGTGGGAATAGTTGACAACATAATCAATGTTCCAGAAAAGATTTAAAGTTATTCATCATGGGTTCCAGAAAATTTCTAAGAGAACATTTGAAATACAAATATTTTCACACTGATCATAGAAACTTGAAATTAGGAGGATGTTTTCCTTTTAGTATATTGAAATAAATTAAGATAGCACTTCTTTAAATTAAAAAAAAAATTACATTACGTAAGTCAATTGAAAATAAACTGAATCCTACAAGAATTTTTGTCACCTGTTTCAGGAAATAATGAAATAAGAATTAAAAGATTAAAATAAATTTAAATTTTTAACTAAAGAAGACTTTGGACAATACGGTGAAAGAAAAAAGACAAGAGAAATGAAAAAGCAGAAAATGGAGTTTAGACTGCTATCTAGGGATAGAGAGGTTAGGACTACGATACATATTATGGCAGTAAAGTAATAAATATATTGAAAATAAATGAAGTAATACGAAATTTTGTCCAAATTGTGTGTTTCTTCATTTATTTCGACTAGTGATGGAGGGCCGTTATCGAGAGACAGAGAGACCTACAGAAAAAAGAAAACAAGTCACAGAATTTCATGAAATTCAGCCGACAACTGGGAAGACAGAAGATGGTAGTAACATAGAAAGTAAGAGCGGGTTAGGTAGAAAAGGAGAGGCTGAAAGATAAGAAAATGATCAGAACCTTCTTCTAGAATACCGCTATTTCTCCTTAACGACCTGCAACTCGGTGTATAAGACAACAAAATGCGATGTAGTATTTTAAAGTAAGCATGCAAACAAGATGAAAGATTTGCCGCTATTTAAATGTGAATTATAAAGACTTTTTAGCTAGGTTTGCCCATTTGATATCACAATTCACATCCACAGTTGCAAACATTAATCACTGTGGATCTGATGAAGTTAATAATTGAATTTTGCGAATGCGATGCTGTCCTTAGTGTCACTAGTTTGAGAAATTTAAGTAATAAATTTCGCCTCGGGAACTAATACATAGAGTATGGTTATCTATAATCTTACATAATCGTATTATATCTTATATATAAGATATAACAAGATTATATATTTTTAAGGTTACAATGAAGTCCTAACTTCACCAAATTTATACGGGATCAGTCAAAACTAGGATGTTTCCATTCAAAAAATAAAACTCTTTTATCATACAACGACGAGAGGCATACAAGTATACGACCGCCATGATGTAAAGCGAATTCTCTAGCCTATGAACGCTTGCAGCAACAAATTAAGTATATGCAAACTACATATTAAAGAAAGGTAGGACGTATCAAGCTAGCGAAATTCTCAAAGAAAACTGCAGCCAAATAACAACTTTCTGTTGTGCTTTAGTCCGGTGACGTAGTCACAGCCCACTCTTGGCTAACTACATAATCAGGTCAAAAAAAAAATGAATAAAATAAAAATTCGGCCAGTAAGATTACCAGTAAGCTTTTAGGGATCTGTTGTCTAACATGCTATTATATTTGCTGTATTGTAAGTTTTCATAGGCTATGGTAACCACTTTACACTATTTTAAAGTAAAATGAATTACATATTTTTTTCTTAATAAATCATTAACACATATGTGATTGGGGTATCCTTTTAAGTAATTAAAATACTTGTTCTGTCACCCTGTTAGGACTCCATGCTTTCATTAATCAAATGACATTACAAGTACATATTGGTTATTACACTATAAGAATTGCGAAAGAAAATATATGTACGAGGTGTATGTTGTGTGTATGTGTTTGTAGTGAATACACATATGCGGGTGAGAAAGAGATCGCATTTAGTAATCCTACTAATATTATAAATGCGAAAGTTTGTATATATGGATGGATGTTTGTTGCTCTTTCATGCTTAAATGGCTGAACGGATTTGAATGAAATTTGGCACGTGGATAGATTATGATCTGGATTAATACATAGACTACGTTATTTGACTCCACGCGGACGGAGCCGCGGGCAGCAGCTAGTGTTACTATATTTGCACAAATTGTTTCGTGTTCTTTCAGTTATTCAAATAGCCTTGCATATGCAGCTAGTATATATTTATTTTTTTCGCTTTGATTTGTTTCACCTTTTTAATAAATCTTTCTCTTTTCTATAAAAAATATTGTTACGGTTTATTAAAGTGGGAAGGGGATATGTCTAGGATCACATTTATTGAATTATACGATAACGCAGACTGAGTACGGTCATGTCTACTAGTATATGCGGATTTGACTTTAACCACTGGTACTCTATGTTATCTGTGTAGTTTTAGTACCGCATTAAGAACATAAAGGCAACTTACTGACAAAAGTTTACTCACTAAATCTGGTTTTTCAACAAAGCTACATACCCTGTATAATAAAAAAAATAATGTCGGACATAAAAAAAAAACATTGAAATATCTCTGTGGTTTAGTTTAAGACTGGCTTATATTTTGTCACATAATTTCCGAGTACCCGGAATAATTTCACAACAATTCACTGAAACGGTTGAAACTTTTGGGGCCCAAAAACATTGTATCGTAATGTGTGTAGCGGTACGTTACCGCAAAAATCTTATCTCGTAATTATATTAATTACATGCATATAGACATAACATTAACATACTGCCCTAGGGCGGTAAATATTTTTATTCTTATCACACTTACATAATTATTACGGTGAGATAAGCTTGCACGTAATTGCAATACTTAAATAAGACCCTAGATCCGTAGTTTTCTTACAAGATTAAATGAAAAATTATTCCCTATTTTGTTTGTCTTTTTGTCTTTCATATATGATACACGCATTGAACATGCAATTGTAAACTTGTTCTATGAGGCACTGATTTTCAGTTTCAGCTTTATACGTCGCTCGTCCACAATTGCCTGTTTACCGCTATTAATATACAATGCTTTGTTATACTTTCATATTTAATTTTGTAGCCTATGGACACTTGCACATGCTAAAGCTACCACTCGTACGTTGCTGACCCTGTAATAACCTCTTAAAGCTTTTTTGAAGGACCGCTTGCTGTTGTCTCATAATGCCCTTACCGCTTGCATGTGGTACAAATACAAATCTTAAATTTAAAGAAGTAGTTACAGTTACTTCATTAAATTTAAGATCTGTATTGAGTACCTGTATGAGACCTTTAGAGGATACTTTCATTTTTACCCGCGATAACCTAGAAGAGTGTACATAGACTTAGGATGAGAGATGTTTGTCTGTTTGCCTGTTTGTCGGTACCCGCTTTACATCAGGTGGGCCGTATGCTTGTATGCCTCCCGACGGAGTATAAAAAAAAAGTACAATATTACGTAAAACATTGCGTATAGTACAGACTGGTGCTTGTGATAATGAAATAAACAAAACCACATGGTTAAATTCTAAACAGATATACAAAACTTATTAAGCCTTAATCAATTTTTTTAAAGCAGGAATTAAAATATTAGGATATTTGGGGTAAAGCAATCCAGCTAACCCATAATAGTTTTTGTAGAGAAAGGGACACTCATCCTTTTGCAAATTTATTTTTGAACATCTTATTTCAATAACTAATACGTTTAAACTGGTTTTTACTTATACTCTGTAGACATTAATCACGTGCCTGTCATTTCAAGACCGGAGTTGCGGGAAGACATAATTTAATCTTTTAATTATAATCCAATCGTTATCCAGAACATTTGTAGGAAGACAAAGCTATGCCAAGAACAGACATGAGTAATTTCGCAACCGAATTTTGATGTGCTTTTTATATCACTTATCCTCTTAAGAGATGTAGGGCGCATTAAAGCAGCCCGTAGGGGGAAGTACCTCCACGTCACAGAGCAAGCTTCTAAGGAGTTGCATTTAATGTATTAATAGGCTATGGTAACCGTTTTTCACCAGGTGGGTCGTATGCTTGTATGCCTCCCAACGTAGTATAAAAACACTAAATTTTTAAACAAGTGAACGACCTACCTAATGGTAAGATACAAAACCATGGGGGCACTCGCTCATTGCCAACGTTGCAAAAACTTCTTTACCACATTATTGAAGTACCATGTAAACTCTAGAAACTTCTCAACAGAGAATTCATTCGACAAATCTGTATGATCGCACCAGATAACTGCTCCAAACTGGATAAAATCCACATTCACCAACGGGCTCTGTGTTGGTGAATGCGGATTTACCAAGGCAGAGCCCGTTGGTGATAGCGAAGACCAAATAAAATGGTAGTTACATGTTGACATTAAATGTATCATGGTATTGCCATATAAAAATGTATAATATTTGTACTTGACATTTGACGTCTGCAATACATTCCAATAAATATGGCACTTCAACGATGCCTTTAATTTTATTCCAACAAAAGTTCATCAATACCACACCCTCCTAGCAATTCATCCATGGCACAAACCAAATACTTGCAGTACTTTGTGGTTTTAATGTGTGGGGGTGAATTCCCTGTTGGCGGCGATCAGTGCAATTGTATACGTAAGAAAAAGTGGTTACGTATTATTCATATCTTAAAATATATAATTAATTATTGTGAACTTAGCGGCTCTGTGAAGTCTTTGTGAAACTTCACAGAGCCGCTAAAAAGCCTTAAAAAAACATTCGATTCACCTAAACCGTAAGACGCTGGACTGGAAAATAGGACAAGTGATGTTCTTAATACTTAAGAGTAACTGCAACATAACGGAATTCTTCGACGACAAATCTATTAAAAAAATATGTACTTTGACTTATTTACAACATGAAAAGCGGAAATTGTATAGTCGTAATATACATATTTATACGTTCATTTCACTGGCATCTAACTGCCTCTTATGTTTGCGGTGCCCTTACAAGGCGTTACGTTTACTTAATATTGTTATATACTATTTAACATCCCTACAATTTGTGACTTGCAATAAAACATCTGAAATATGAGGCGGGAGTACATCTCACACTTTTAGCTTTTTTTTTATATATATTTGTTCAGCATAGTGGCCCCTCTTGCCTGGTGGTAAGCGAAAGAGGAGCCCAAATCGCAACTGCAACTGACAACATACTACATACCGTATCCTGTCAGTTGACGCTGCCATGCTGACCCGCAAAATGCTTCTTCACGCTTCGTTTGAAGGATCCCATTTTGTAGGAAGGAGGGAACACATGTGCAGGCAAGGCGTTCCACTTTTTAATGGTACGATAAAGATAGGAGTTGCCGAACTTTTTGGTACGCGAAGAGATACTCTCAACCGTGGAACTATTACATCACAAGCCCGCACGTGTGGTTCTATGAAATTATTGACTAAAGCTTACTGATGAAATGGTTATAAATCGCTGGAGGATCTCAATCAGATGCTCAACAGCCTCAATAATACTTCTCGAGTCGTAGGGCTGGCGATGGGTTACATCAAAATTTATATACAATAGACGCTGGGTTTGGCAGCATTTAGGAATCTTGAATAAAATCTTTAACTAAGGTGACTGTAAGGTGACAATTCCGAGACATCACCATTGAGCTGGTTCACGGGTTCAAAGTCACACATCGAGGGATAAAGAGAGTTATGATTGGGATTTAGAAACTAAACTAAACTACTCGTAGAACCAAAGTTGACAGCATAATTCTCGAAGTTAGCAAACTGAAGCGGCAGTGGACCGGCCAGAACTGCCGATTCAGAGATGGCAGATGTGGGTCAGAAGTCCTAGAGTGTATATCCAGATGTTGGACTTGCCCCTTCAAGATGAATCGATGAGCGTTGCCACAGCTGTTATTAACACAGCATCTTCTTACTGGCAATGGCAACCCCTTCAGAGAGTTATTATTTGGCTACGGTTTTTTGCGACTTCCTACCACTATTAATAACACTCAAACCAAAGCAAGCAGATATATTCACAAATGTTTGAACAGTGTGGCAATCTAACCCTTGGTGTTAAAGTAGCAGAAGGATACCTCACAAGAGGGAGACTTTGTACAAAAGTCGTCTGCGTGGATACCTCTGTCTCACCTACTTCTACCGCCAAACAGCGATATTTATATAGCTGTGTTCCGGTTTGAATATGGCAGAGAATTACTGGGTACTGTGACGAAACATCCTTAGGTCCTGTTGGTGGTCGGTCCTAGGTGGTGTTGCATCAATAAGCTGCGGTGACCGCTTAACTAAACCTAACGATCTAGGTGATACCGGCCGGCAACCAGTACTATTTGAAGCACCTTGAGGGTATTTACCGTCAAGTATCGTGTACAAGGTACATTAAATATATCGCTTCGCATAACATTATTTTACTGCCGCAGTTTATTTCTAAAATAAAGCAATACAATTATTTTATAAATCAATTGAATGATTTATTGACGAATACTCTGGTGTTTCTATTAAAAAAAACTTTCATGTTGATTTGCGTTTCAGTTCATTAGTCCGGGTCAACATCGCTACAATATAAAAAAAATGTTGCAATAGCCAATACTGCAATTAAGTTTTTGTCGACTGTTCGATTTGACGAGCTCGGCGGCGCAGTGGTTTATAATGATACTTCGACACCAACGCTCGTGGGTTCGATTCCCACACAGGACAAACATTTGCGTGTACCAACATGTCTGTTTGTCTTAGTCTGCCTTGTTAAGAGAGGTAGGATCCATAGAAGCAGCCTGTCTGAGGAAGTAAGTCCACCTCACAGAAAACCGCAGCCAAGTAAGAACTCCCTATAGGGTTGTTAATCTAATAAGTTGTTCCTGCGTATGAGTGAGGTCACCAGTACGCTCCTAACGAGTAGCCGTGTTAGTAGCAAAGGTGGCATCGCGCGAGTGATGCTAAATGTGTTGTAAGTGTCCATAAACTACGGTAACCGCTTTACATCAGGTGGATGTACGCTTGTATTTGTTTTATATTTTGTATATTTTTTATACGACGACATATATAAAACAAGCACACGATCAACCTGATGTAAAGCTACCGTTACCGTGGCCTATAAACACCAGCAACAAAAAGAATGTCGCTAGCGCGTTACCACCCCCGCTGTCAACACAGCAACTCCTTATCTTCTGGTGACCTTACTCACTCGCATGAACACAATAACCCTCCACGAAGTTGTTATTTGGCTGCCGTCTTCTGTGAAGTGGAGGTACCTCCTCAATCGGGCTAACATCGTATACTATCTCTCTTTCGCCAAAGCCTCGTCTGTTGATAAGCAGGGTGCACCACTTGTAGGCGAGGTTGGCTTTAGCTTTAAACTTGACATTGAACTACTTACACCCCCATGATTTATATATGTAATTTTATTTAAATTGCGTAGTGACGTTTTAAACTCCTTACACATATTGCATGTTATCTTCGTCGTTACCTTAATTTAGTTTACAATATTTAATCTACTTGGTTGGTAACTGTTCCTACGGGACCCATCCCACGTACGGAAATTACTGCGTATTTTGTCGCAGTACTGACAACATCTACAGAACTGACACGCCACTATCTAAGTCACAGAATAGATATTGCGTATTTCATACGGAATGGTTGTACCCACAGCTACAATCTTACCTAACTTACCGTACCTTCCCAGACTAAATTTACATAATAAGCCATTTTGAAATAAGCAAAGGTATATGTTACTTCGTATGCTACCATGAGGATATAAAGTAGAAAAACAAAAACAATCTATTTCAAATTTAGGCGATTTGAAATAGTGTACGTTATTTTTGACTTACGCAATATCACACCAAAATCTATTATTTAGAGAAAGGACAGCGCCCGCCAGCTTTATACACATTGAAAAAGTTTTGCAATCCACATTAGTAAAAGTTAAATAAGACAAAAATTGCGCAACCAAGAATTGAGCAGTCAAGATTCAAGATTACTTATTTTGTATAACATGAGTGGTACAAAAATACAGGTGTTATAAATTTACATTTTGTTCCGCATGCTTAACCGGTAAGGCATCCAAAAATATGATAGATAGCACATGCCGTTTCATTATTACATATACATTGTAATCTTAAAAATATCTAATGTTAACCTTATTTGTTATAGGTATAGAATCTTTTCTTTACATGCTCTGTTTAGTCTTTCACAATGTGTCAAAAATATTGATTTTGTAATTTAAAATTTTGAATATGTGATATTTTAGGAAAAACATGCAAAGAAAAGATTCTATACCTATAACAAATAAAGTTAACATTAGATATTTTTTTGATTTCAAAATATGTAATCGATTTATAAGAAATAAAATTTGTCATCTTAATACGAGTAAAAGAAAAGTAATTCCTATGCATTATTAGTCATAAATTGCTAAATAGTATAATAACATTTGTCATCTTTTTAATTGACGCTTAAATGTATTGACCGGAAGTTCTTTCAAAGACTTTGGCAACCTGTTATAAATATGGGCAGTGATAGCCCAGTGGCAGGCAAATTAATGACACCGTCAAATCCTAATGCTTAGGTAGCGGACTGAGCCAATCCTAATGGGTTAGGAAACAGGATAACGCTAGGAAGAAAAACTAAGGCAAAAATTCGTTATTTAGCATTGGCCTTCGCGGGCACTTCTTAAACACGTCTTTCATTATTTAAATAAAATCTTATTGTACGTGTTTCATGTCTCTATAGTTTTCGTTATTCTTTTTATAATCTACCAGCATTTCTGAAAACACCACACGAACAAGAAATACCGAAAAAAACTTAACAATTTAAGTATTAACGTAATTTGTGTAAGTGTAGAAGCTCTTTTTCTTTATGTCATCATAAGTCACCAACTTATGTTTGTTTCAGTTCTCCATTATGTTAAGGTTGCCTGGATGAAATTGCATTAGAGATAAGGCCTCCATGTATGTACTTTCGTACATACATTTTTCATGTGCTGTAAATAAATCTATGTTAGTACAATAACCAATGCTAAGTAGTAATATTAAGGATATAACTAGTCCAGGTCATAAATACATAGAATCATTTCTTTTTTCAACCGTTTATTTATTTTTGAATTTGGAACGCGTTTATTATGTTAAAAACTCCTTTCGATTTTCCGCCGTTTTACATATTTTTATCGTGTCTATTATCTAATTTCAATATGGAATAGGGTGTTAAAGAAAATAGAAATGCAGTGATTGTTTTGCACAAAGTGGGTATTGAGACGTCGGTCTTGAACACAAGAAACTTCATATGCTTGGTATCAGCCGTTTATATGTATATTGTACTATCTATAGATATACCAACATTTCCTCTGTTGAAGAGCATAAAAGTTAAAACTATAAATGCTGTTAATGCTGTAAAAGCCAGAATTCGCCGAAACGCCATTAGGAAACAAAAAATCTTATCGTGAGAAATGAGATTCCCGCTAGGACTCGCATCGCGTACCTATAATGAAACAAGAGCTGAAGCTCGGCGCTTATCGTCGATATACAAGCCATACCCTAAATCAATCCATACAGTTGAAGAGAGTGGTTCGATCAAAACGCCTTCTGTCCCGATACGCAGATGAAAGGCAAAGAAATATCCTCTTTACTGATGAAAAAAAAATCACGATTGAAGAGCACTACAACAAGCAAAATGACAAAGTGTACGCACACAGTACTAAAGAAACTGCCCAAGTAGTCGGAAAGGTACAACGTGGTCATCATTCTGTGTCTGTAATAGTTTAGACTAGTTTAGAGTGTCTTATCAAGAAGTTACAATGCTTCGTTTTAGTGAAAAAGGAGTGAAGACTTCAGCCAAAGTGTATTAAGAGACTGTCTTTGATCGTATTACGAAACCTCTCACGAACATTTTTTAAAAATGTACCGTGGACTTTCCAGCAGGACTCTGCACCTGGTCACAAGGCACGAACTACGTGGCTCGAAACCAACCTTCCGGACTTTATAAGTGCTGTAACCCGTAGACTACAAGTTATGATTAGTTTTAGGAAACATGGCCTGCTCGAAACGGCTCGCCGACATTGTGCCCTTAAGAAATCTCTGGAGCAAGCAGTGACCATGGAGACAGTGCGTAAATCCATAGATTCATGGCTAGTTAGATTAAAGGCCTGTATCAAAGCCAAAGGTGGCCATTTCGAATAGAATCAATTTTTTTATGTTTTGCTGAGACTTCCACAAATATATACATATAAGTTTTATTAAGATTATATTACTTCATAAAAATATAAATGCATATTCGTTTGTAATAGAACTTATGGCGAACTAGGTATAGTAGTAGTAGTAATATAAAGCATATGCTGAATTATTTCCAGACATATTTGTCCGTCAGATATTCATAAATTCTAAAACAATATTTTATAAGAGAGTAGATTTAATGTGGGTTTTGAAGATATTGTTGAGGGGAAGACAGTGCTGTTTCGGGTAGTATGTATTATAGAATCGAATAGATATTTCGACAAGCCCAGTGGTGGGGTGTTTAGCAATGCTACTTTAACAACAAGCATCGTGGATTCGTTTCCCACACAAAACAAACAAATGTGTGCATTTCTTAGTCTGGGTGTTGTTAAAAGAGATAGAGTACACAAAGCAGATCGACAGGTAGGACAGTACCTCCGCCTCACAGAAGATCTATCTATCTATAACTAGGTAGGCTGAGAGCATCGAGTGCCACGTGACTCGACCCTTATACACCTCACTCGCTTCTTTAGTATTCATTGCTCTTCTCAGGCACGCATGCCGGTCTCTAAGGCTCCTGACATCACCTTCTGCTAAACCACGACCAATTTCGTCATGGTAGGTGAGATCTGGCCTTCCTCAGCTCGTACATCCTTCCACTTTTGCGCTGTATATCTGATTCGTCCATCTTTCATGCTCCATTCTTTCTACATGTCCGAACCAACGAAGCATGCCTGTTCTTGTTTTAACACCGACGCTCTCTTTCAGACCAACTCTGTTTCTAACATCATCATTGCAAAGATCACAGCCAAAATGCATGAGCGATACATTCTGTACTGCTAGCGTTCACATGATATGGTAACCACTTTGCATCAGATGGAATGTATGCTCGTATGCCTACATGACCAAGACAGTTGCAGCTGTTTTAATTTTGAATGTATAAACTAATCTATGGACAAAAAATATTATGCCATACATATAAAGTGACGATCAAAGTATGTATATTTTCAGAGACATTATACCCAATTTAGGTTGCCTCCCTTTGCAGTCACTGTAGTAGTTTGCACATGTTATATGAAATTTTATGGCTGCAATAGTAGAGTCTTGAAACACCGTTAGGAAATCCGTGTAAAAAATATATTTCGAAAGACGTATAATCTAACCTAAGAAAGTTCTGATTCTCCGTCTGAGTTCTGGAGATCTGACGACATTCGCTCAAATGTCTCTCTCTCTCTGTGGCTAAGTCTAATGTATTACCATCAAGAGTTTCTTTTTACACAACTTCCGAAGGCATACAAGCATACAATACCTACCTAGCCTAGATAGCCCACCTAATACCTCCCTAAGAGGTGACCTCACAAGTTGTTATTTGGCTGCTGTTTTCAATGAAGTGGAGGTACTTCCCGATGTGCGCTCTACCTCTGTTAAAAAACATACAGACCAACCAAACAGACATGTTCATGCACACAAATGTTTGTTATGCGTGGGATACGAGCCCAGGAGTGTTAATGTCAAAGTACGAGTAGCATAAATAATCACGGATTAATTCAAAAAATGCTCTCATATTCCAAATGCACATTTATGTCGTATTATATTGAGATCCTACAGTACAGTAAAACAAAAACTTTTAACTAAAAGAAAAAATCGGCCAAGTGCGAGTCGGACTCGCGCACGAAGGGTTCCGTACCATTATCTATAAAAACGGCAAAAAAATCAGGTTTGTTGTATGGGTGCCTCCCTTAAATATTTGTTTTATTTTAATTTAATTATTTATTCTTAAAGTAAATATATACTGAATATTCTGTGAATATTTCAAGCGTCTACCTGTTGCCGTTATCAATATCGAGCAAAAACGAGCAAAAAAAATCGGCCAAGTGCGAGTCTGACTCGCGAATGAAGGGTTCCGTACCATTATTTATAAAAACGTCAAAAAAATCACGTTTGTTGTATGGGAGCCCCCCTTAAATAATTATTTTAATTTAATTTAATTATTTATTTTTAATGTAAATATATAACTTAATATTCTGTGGATATTTCAAGCGTCTACCTGTTGTCATTATCAATATCGAGCAAAAACGAGCACAAAAATCACGTTTGTTGTATGGGAGCCCCCTTAAATATTTATTTTATTAAATATTTTAGTATTTGTTGTTATAGCGGCAACAGAAATACATCATCTGTGAAAATTTCAACTGTCTAACTATAACGGTTCATGAGATACAGCCTGGTGACAGACGGACGGACGGACGGACGGACGGACGGACAGCGGAGTCTCAGTAATAGGGTTCCGTTTTACCCCTTGGGTACGGAACCCTAAAAATCACGTTTGTTGTATAGGAGCCCCCTTAAATATTTATTTTATTGCATTTTTTAGTATTTGTTGTTATAGCGGCAACAGAAATACATCATCTGTGAAAATTTTAACTGTCTAACTATCATGGTTCATGAGATACAGCCTGGTGACAGACGGACGGACAGCGGAGTCTCAGTAATGGGGTTCCGTTTTACCCTTTGGGTACGGAACGCTGAAAACGACTTCATTGATAGTTTCCACAATTTTTTCAATTATTGTATGAGCCTATCCCATAATGGTTCCGTACATTTGTAAAATATAAAACAGTAATACTAACTCAATCAACTTACACTTCATGGAGATGTGAGTCAATATAACGATCATGTTGCTGAAATCTAGAACTATAGCCCGATTTTAATTCGATTCAATAAATTGACATTTACTGTGTTACCACCTAGAGAAAAAAGTGACGGGAACAAATGAATGAATGAGTTCACAATTTAATAATATTTATTTTTTTATGGTGAGTTTTATTCGAAATAATTCAACCAATCCAAATAATATTTTTATTCATCTGTCATTAGAATCCCTGTCACTGTCTACTCGTATAATAAAACTGTCTGTAATGTTATCAATCACTTTGTCGAGTTAGAAAAATTTATCCTCCTATTTATTAATATGGGACACGTAACGCAAAATTTTACGGCCCAGCAAGCTCGAGAGAATATTTCGAGTCAACATGGCGTAATTTTACAAATGAAAAAGAAGAAATTGTTTCGATCTGAAGTCGTAATTTTCATGTGTTACTATTTACGTGCATTTTTTTTATATCGTACATACTACATCTTTTTGTGTATGTTATGATAATTAACGGTAATTAACATCAGTCAATCTCAAACATCAATCAATCACTCCCGAGCGATATAGGATGAAACTCACGTACTTTCTCGGGCTAGGAAGTACAATTAAATAGCTTGTGTGTAATAAAATTCAACAAATCGAGAATGAAACAATCATTCGTTTCCCAACACTAGTCATTTTTATATGGGAACAATATTTAGTGGTTTGACATTTGGTGCTGTCAATTTACTGAATCGAAATCAAAGTTGGACTATAGAGCCTAGATTCTGATTATGATCAGTAGGCAATTTATTAACTATACCTTGTATACACATGCGAACCATTACCAATATTCTATAATCTATTAATAGCGCGAATATCAATGGTGGCTATACAAAAAAGAAAAAACATAATTGTTTGACAAAGAGAGGACAAAAGGGTTGTGTACTGTTGTGTCTTCATTTTTTTTATGTATAGATTTATGGCGTATTATATTTTTAATATCGGAGCAATGATAGCCCAGTAGATAAAGCCATGTTGAACAACTGGTCTCCGGTTCAAGTTCGAGTTCTCGGATTTATTTGTAATTGACACTTGTTCAAAATACAAACATTGTGTACATTAACATGTCTTATACAAAAACAAAGTATTACGTATATTATGTGCTTCCGCTACGGACAACACATAAAGTAGTTTAGATCAAATTGCTTGTAAATTTGACTTTCGCAAAATAACGCCTGATTACTATGAACTATGAACTATTTAGTTAGTGCACATATCACAAGCTTAGCTTACATTGGGACTAGATGATGCTGTCTAATTTGTCTTGTGATTAATTATGCTTAGTGTTTAAATTATTTATTTTTCTCTTAATTGTAAACTTCTTTTCCAGCTTGTTCTTGCCTGTCAAAAATTTTAATGTAAAGTGGCAAGTTTAAGTTGTTGTAGATTAAAAACTGATCTTATATGAAATATTATGCCACGTAATGTACGTTGTTTGTCACGTTTTATTCTGAAGTTAGTCAAATAAGAAATAAGTGATCTATTACTTACGAGTACATTGAAACTCGTCTGAATTAGACCACGTCTATTTTCGATATTACACATAAAAGACTTACTAGGAATAGTATTATAGTATAGTCATTGAAATAAAGTTTGCTAAAAGATTATACTTGCTTTTTATTTTCTTTTGAAATGCTGTATATTTTCAATCTTAGCTATCGATTCTCTCAAAGACTACTTTTGCAATTACGTAACAAGTTTGTTTGAGTTAACAAACTACTCAATATGCTTCAAAGGAATCTGATCGACACTTTGATAATTTACCTTGTTATTTTCCTTCTCAAATTAAATATGTATAACTATTCTTAAACTTCCAAAGAATTGTGATTATATTATTCCATAATGGATTTCAACAACAAAGGTCAAAATATTCGTTAAGTGACATTTTAACCGATTTAACCTTTGACCATGAACAGTCATTCACACTTTAACTGTGTATAATTACAGCGTCATTATCTTGTATCTATTTGAACATTATATTTCCAACGTGAATTAATCCTTAACCAGTATTTTCATTGCTTAGGAAGTTTTGTCTAAATAGACAACGTTCGACCCGCCTTACCTGTAGAACCAAGCATCGAGAAACATTTCTAGATTTCCTACTTATATCTAATTCTCTAAGTAACCCAGCATCTGTTAGTGGATTATAATTTTCAGGATCTAGGAAAATATGTATGTATGTAATATGCCTATAGTTAAATAGATCCGACATATCTTATTTAGTAATCGGGTTTACCTCCCTTCATGACCTCAGGACTAATCTAAGCGGAAAGTACTACCGACAGGAGCACGTAAGAACAAAGGCTAATACCGTTGCGACTATCAACACAATGGGTTGAAAGTTGAATTATGAATATCTCGAGAGAAAAGGGTTCAAATAAGCAGCTTTTAGCTAAAGATGATTCAAATTTTCTCCTTGATTCTAAAATTACTCTACGTAGAGTAGTTTCGATTTAATATTTATAGTAAACTTTTTTCTCGCCTCAAAGAAAATCCTGGTATTTATTTATTTGCTTCATAGAATATGTAAATTAACTTCCTTCTAATATGCTCAAGGATTTTATTTTCGATACAAAATTTGAACTCGAGTTTAATGCCCTGGCGGTGCGGGCGTTTGAATTTTCTAAAATCCTTCCTAAGTTCATCCCTACACACTAAAGGAACAACACTTCTACTAAATTGCTAATTTCAAGGATCAGCGATTTAGGTGGTTAGTAATATTATATATATATATATGTCGCAGGGTAATGACGATACCGGGGATTTCACGAAATGCCTAGCGATGCAACGAAAGCATGGTAGATATCGAATATTATTTTTATACGTCTTCTTGCTAAAAATATCTAGTGATATAAAAAAATACATGGTAATATACTTTCAGTATATTAGTATATAGTTTCACTAAACAGAATCCAGTAAAATGTTACAAAATCGGATATAATAGAACTAGATACGATTAATGGTCAAGTTATTATAAAAATTTTGAAAGGAAAAATAAAGAAGAGATAAGCCGTCATGATCTGCAGATAACATTAAAAATGTAATTAAGCTCCTATTTTGAAAAAATAAATGAGACTGGAATATTACTATGGAACTAAATATTATGTAATGGGTATTGGGTAACTAAAAGTAACTAAACTAAATGACTTTTGATTCTGATTGTCTGAATTAAACTTGATTTTTGGAATTATTTCAACGGTAGATTTTCTATAATATTCTCGCAAAGTGCCATGAATCATTGGACATGGCGGTCGAAACAAAAGACTATTTTTTCTAAAAATGTTGCATTAGTTCCATTACCATATTGTCTTAATTATATCGGTCAATACTTTTCTCATTTTACTAGATTCTGTTCAATGAAATGACGTATCATTGAAAGTATGTCAGTATTTTGCATTATTACTAGATATTTTAGTAAGAAGGCGCAATAGAAAAGATTATTCGGCATCTGCCGTGATTTCGTGAAATCCCCAAAATCCTTATTTCTCTGCAATATATAGTACATAAACAATTGTCTAAATTATGTAGCTTACTTTTTCCGTGTGACTTATTCTTTAGTTTTAAACAGATATATGATTAGATGCAGTTGCGATAGTATTTATTTTTAATTTGATTTAGTATTAAAATTATTAGAAAATAATAATATGTTTTTGTTTTAAACGGTACCTCTTTCGAAAATCACTGGCAATCCTAGTAATATGATAAGTGAGCGCGGGGATTTTTATATATCGGTCGAGGGGCGTACAAGCATACGGTCCACGTGATGGAAAGTGATTACCGTAACCTATCAACGCATGCAATTCATCAATTGTTTGTATACAGATACTTTAAATTTTGAGATTTTATTTAGTAAACCACTTACAACAAGTTAATCCAGAGACTCGTGACATACTAGTGGATAGATTTTTTATACGACGTAGCATACAGCCCATATGATGTAAAGTAAGTGCCGAAGCCTATAAACATTAAGTATCCATACGACCTCTGCTGCCAACAGAGCAATTGACGAGCTCGGTGGCGCAGTGGTAAAACGCGCTGTTACGCTACTTTGACACCAACGCTCGTGGGTTCGATTCCCACACAGTACAAACATTTGTGTGCATGAACATGTCTGTTTGTCTTGGTCTGGGTATTTTCTATGTATAATAAGTATGTATTTACAAAAAAAAAAAATGTATTTACGTATGTTTATCAGTTGTCTAGTACCCATAACACAAGCTTCGCTTACTTTGGGGCTAGGTGGCGCTGTGTAATTTGTCCGACAATATTTATATTTTTTTTTTTTTTTAATGCCTTAGGAGCTTACTAGTAACCTAGTAACACCCACTCGTAGAAATACGTATCGTCAAATTACGAGCTCGGTGGCGCAGTGGTAAAACGCGCTATTACGTTTCTTTAACACCAACGCTCGTGGGTTTGATTCCCATACAGGAGAAACATTTGTGTGCATGAACATGTCAGTTTGTCTTCGTCTGGATGTTCTTAAGCAGCCCGTCTGGGCCTACACCTCACATAAAACCTCACAGAAAACTGCTTCCTAGAGCGATTACCTTTATTGGTAAACATGCCATTTTATTGTAAAAAAAAACTTGACGTGCCATCAAATTATCTGAATTCATTATTGAATAAAAATAAAACTAGATACTTTGAATTCTTTATTTGCAAATTCAAAAATACAACAATCAGGTAATTTTCACGATTTTAACATAACTAAAAAAATTTGTATGATTTCTACTGTTGCAAATTTCATGCTACATATTGTATGTCAGGTTCGTAATTTGTTGGGGCAGGCCCCAAGTGTTTTCCAGTACGTCCCCGTCGTCTGCCCTGGACCCATCTCACCGGTGCGCGGTAACGCAGTGGCCGGTGAGTGGTGACCAAATCTGGAAATACGATACTTGTGGGCGAGGTGGTTGATTACCTGGGAGGATTTATTAGGTGGAGTTTGCTTTTCGCAGTGAAGTGTGTGTCTTGGTGTTCATTGTTGGTTGTTTTTGTTGTGTTTTTGTGGTGTTGGATATTGTTTCTTGTGTTTGTCGGAGAAAAGTTAGGCAATACCGTGCAGAGAGCACCCTGCTCTATTGGTTTTGCCTATATTTCTGCCGTCCGGAGGCCGGGGGCGACGGTTTTTTTTTTTTTTTTTTTTTTTTTTTTTTTTTGGGGTGCCCGGTGTCTGGGGGGCAGTAGCGAGCCCGGACTGTCGAAAGGGGGGATCATGGGGGGGCCTGGGGGGCCCGGGGGGGATGACGTCCCGGAGGGTCCACGGAGGCAGGAGGTGGATAGCGAGGGCGAGGGGTGGGTGGAGACCGACTCTATGGTCACCACCCTCTCCGAATCTGAGCTGGGTCGGAAGCGCCTGTTCTCCGGGTCGGAGACGGAAACGCCCGACGAGCGGGCGAAGGTGCCCACCTCCAGGCGCGGCAAGAGGGGCGGTATCGCCCCCAGTCTGGCCAGGGCCCGCCAACAACTGAGGGAGCGAAAGGAGGAGGCCAAGGAGGCGGCATTCAATGCGCTCCTTGAGAAGCGGGCCCTTAAGGCGAAGATGAGCCCATATGTGGCGGCAGGAAGCGCCGAGGGGGTGAGCCCCGAGGCGGAGAAGAAAAGCCCCGAAGGGAGAAGCCCTGAGGGGGAAGCGGCGGGCCCACTCGGGGGGGGCGCCAACGACCTCATGGTGAGGGGCGAGGAGATGTTGGGAGTGATCCTCGACCTCACGGGGAAGTCGGCGAGCCTCAAGGGGGGCTACGCCGCAAAAATTGCGAGGGCTGCGAGCGGGATCCGGGAGATCCTGGGGGCCCTGGTGGTGCGCACGGAGGTGGAGGAGACCCACCGCCTCCGAGCCGACAACGCCCGTCTCCAGCGGGAGGTGGCCTCCCTTAGGGAGGAGGTCAAGGCGCACCGCCGGGAGTTCCAGGAGCTCCGGAGCGAGAGGAGGACGCAGGGGCCGATGAGCCCGGGTGACATACAGGCTCTGGAGAGCAATATCGCCCGGCTTGTCGGCAACTTGGTGGACGGGCGGCTCGCCGAGATCGAGTCGCGCCTGCCTCCTCCGAGTGTCGCCCGTCCGCCATTGGCGGGCGACAGCTCCGCGGTCGCCATGGCCGCGAGGGCGGCCATTGAGGGCGCGCGACGGCCGGCGCCTAAGCCACAGAAGGCGAGCGCGCCGGTAGAACTCGAGGTGCGCCCTCAGGCGCGATCGGCCGCAAAAGTGGGTCCCGCTCGCCGTACTGGTGTCAGCGAGGAGGCGTGGACGAGCTTCGGCCCGTCCACATCTAGGGCGAAGCCGGCCGCGGTGACACCGTCGGCAGCGGCAGGGACCGCCCAGGTCCCGGAGGTGGCGTCGTGGACCGACGTGGTCCGCCGCAAGCCGCGGAAAACCGCGGCCCCCGCGTCTCCTGCGGCACCCACGCCTCCCAAGGCGTCAGCCAAAGCTCCCGCAGGCAAGGAGGAGGGCCGAAAGGCCAAAGTGGTGCTCCCCGGCTCCACGGCCGTAATTCTCAAGTTACGGCCGGAGGCAGCCCAAGGGGGGGCATCGTATGCCTCGGCCCTGTTAAAGGCCGAGCGGGAGGTGAACCTGGGCGAGCTGGGAATCGGCTCGCTCCGGATTCGCAAGTCTGCGACCGGAGCGAGGCTTATCGAAGTCCCCGGCTCGTCCAGTCACGAGAAGGCTGACGCCTTGGCAGCCAGGTTGTCGGCTGCCCTGTCCGGCGTTGCTGAGGTGTCCAGGCCCGTGAAGTGTGCGGAGTTCCGCCTCACGGGTCTGGACGACGCCGCTACGGCGGAGCGGGTCAAGGCTGCGGTCGCGCGCGAGGGGGGCTGCAACCCCGAGCAGGTCCGGGTGGGCGAAATCCGCCCGGACTGGCGGAGCTCCAGCTCCGCCCTGATGCGCTGCCCGGTGACGGCAGCGAAGAAGCTGCTCGAGCTGGGCAGTATCGGGGTGGGCTGGAGCCGGGTGCAGCTCCACCTGCTGGAGGCGCGCCCCATGCATTGTTTTAAGTGCATGGGGAAGGGGCACACAGCCGAGCTGTGCCCCTCCAGGGAGGACCGCAGCCGGCTCTGTTACCGGTGCGGGCAGCCGGGGCACATCGCCTCGGCCTGCTCGGCCCAGGCCCGCTGTGCCGTATGCGCAGACGCCGGGCGGAAAGCGACGCACGTGATGGGGGGCCGTCTTTGCAACCCCCCATCCGTCCGCGGGAGAACGCCCCCCATCTCTCGCGGGAGTGGGCGGCAGACGGCGCCGGAGGCTAGGATGTCCGAGTAATGGCCGGACATCCTCGCTTCCTGCAGGCCAACGTAAACCACTCCGCTGGGGCTCAGGACCTTTTCCTGCAGACCATGGCGGAGTGGGATGTGGACGTGGCGGTGGTTGCGGAACCATATTCCGTGCCCTCCCGGCCTAACTGGGCCGGGGATCTGAACGGTTCCGTGGCCATCGTCGCGAGGCCTGGCGCCAGCCCCCCACTCGTGGTGTGGGGGAGGGGAGCGGGTTACGTGGCGGCGGTTCGGGGAGAGTACGCAATCATCGGTGTGTACTTCTCCCCGAACCGCGACCTGCCGGCCCTGGAGCGGCTGCTCGACGCTTTGGGGTCGGCAGTGAGGCGGCTAGCGCCCGCCCAGGTTGTCGTGGCCGGTGACTTCAACGCCAAGTCCACGGCGTGGGGGAACCCGGCCACGCAACCCAAAGGGCGGATGGTGGAGGAGTGGGCGCTGGCCGCGGGACTGTCCCTCTTGAATAGGGGGACAGTCCACACGTGCGTGCGGTGGAACGGAGGGTCGGTGGTGGATCTGTCCTTCGCCACCGCGTCCACCGCACGCCGAGTGGAGGGTTGGAGGGTGGAGACGGGGGTGGAGACACTCTCGGACCATCGTTATATCAGGTTCGAGGTGTCTCCAGCCCCCGGGAGTCCGACGACTTCGTCCCGGTGGCGGAGCCGGTTCCCGCGTTGGGCGCTCACCAGGCTCGATCGGGAACTGGCAGAGGAGGCGGCCATTGTCGGCCGCTGGGGCCTCCCGCCAATGGAGGATCTGGACGCCGAGGAGGGGGCTGGTCGTCTCTGCGACGCCTTCACGGCGGTGTGCAGGGCGGCCATGCCCAGCGTTGGGCGTCCGCCTCCGAGGCGGGCGGTCTACTGGTGGTCGGCGGAGATAGCCGACCTCCGGGACGCCTGCAACGGGGCGCGTAGGGCGTACACTCGGAGCAGGCGTCGCCGCCCCCGGGACGAAGGAAGAGATGGCCATCTGCACGGCATCTACGTGGAAAAGAAGAGAGCCTTGCAGATGGCCATAAGTAGGGCCAAGGAGGGAGCGTGGCAGGAGCTGCTGGAGGGCCTAGACAGGGACCCGTGGGGCCGACCGTACAGGGGAGCGCGGAACAAAATCCGCGCTCAGTCGGCCCCACTGACGGAGACCCTCCAGCCGGCCCTGTTGGAGAGGGTTGTCGGGGAACTCTTCCCCGACAACCCACGGGGCTACGCTCCCCCGAGGATGGCCCGATCGTCGGACTCCAGAGGAGAGGAGGAGGGCGCTCCGCCGCCCGTCACCGACCAGGAGATGGAGGCGGTCGTTGACCGCCTCCGAAGCAAGAAGAGGGCGCCGGGTCCGGACGGGGTGCACGGGAAGGTGCTAGCGTTGGCTCTCGTGCACCTCGGAGACAGGTTCCGGGAGCTCCTCGACTGCTGCTTGCGGTCGGGGTGCTGCCCGGGACCCTTCAGGGTGGGCCGGCTCTGCCTTCTGTTGAAGGGGGACCGGCCCCCGGACTCGGGGTCGGCGGTTCGACCGGTCGTTCTGCTGAACGAGGCGGGGAAAGCCCTAGAAAGGGTTGTCGCTTCCCGCCTCGCTCAGCACTTGGAGGATGGCCCGGGACCGGGCCTATCGGATGCCCAGTTCGGGTTCCGGGCCAGACGGTCGACCGTCGACGCCATAAGGCGGCTAAGGTCGGTGACGGAGGATGCGGAGCGCAAGGGAGATGTGGTGGTGGCGGTGTCGTTAGACATCGCCAACGCCTTCAACAGCCTCCCCCACAGTACCATACTGGAGGCCCTCAAATACTTTGGGGTGCCTCCGTACTTGGGGAGACTGTTGAAGGCGTACTTGGAGGACAGGGAGGTGCGCTACGAGGACGCGAGGGGCCAGATGGTAAGAAGGCGCGTCGTGTGCGGTGTCCCACAGGGGTCCGTTCTGGGCCCCATCTTGTGGGACCTCGCATACGACTGGGTCCTGCGGGGCCGTCTCCTCCCCGGGATGAGTGTCATTTGCTATGCAGATGACACCCTCGTCACATCCCGGGGTAAGACCTTCGTGGAGGCGGCGCGGCTGGCCGAAGTCGGTGTAGGACTGGTGGTCAGCCGCATAGAGAGGCTTGGGCTTCGGGTCCGTTTGGATAAAACCGAGGCCCTCCTCTTCC
This sequence comes from Pyralis farinalis, assembly GCA_947507595.1. Classification (NCBI taxonomy): domain Eukaryota; kingdom Metazoa; phylum Arthropoda; class Insecta; order Lepidoptera; family Pyralidae; genus Pyralis; species Pyralis farinalis. The sequence goes on from OX382274.1 coordinate 24,074,156, forward strand.
GCGGGACCGGCAGGCGGGGCCCCCCCTCGGGAGCGCACCTCCAAATAGGAGGAGAACGAGTAAGGGTGAGTGCCCAGATGAGCTACCTGGGCCTCACCCTGGACGGGAGATGGACCTTCGGCCCCCACTTCGAGCGGTTGGGGCCGAAGGTCATCAGAGCTGCGGCGGCGCTGGGTCGCCTCCTGCCCAATGTGGGCGGGCCCAGCGCCGCGTGCAGACGGCTGTACTCCGGTGTTTGTCGGAGTATGGCAACGTACGGTGCCCCTATATGGGCGGACGCCCTCTGCGCTCGGAACAGGGCTCAGCTGCGCAGAGCGCAGCGGGTCATAGCGCAGAGGGCGATAAGGGGGTACCGGACGGTGGCGTGGACGGCCGCGACCGCCCTTGCTGGCGACCCGCCCTGGGAGTTGGCGGCGGAGGTGCTCGCCGAGGTGTACGTGTTTGTTGCGGAAAGGAGGAACCTCGGCGAGCGCCCCACATTGGAAGAGGTGGGGCGGTATCGCCAGCGAGGGCAGGCAGAGATGATGCGAAGGTGGGGGGAGGACCTGGCGCAGCCGCGGTACGGAGTCCGCGTTGCGGATGCGCTGCGCCCGGTCCTGGAGGCGTGGATGCGCCGAAGGCGCAAACCCCTCACCTTCCGCATGGTGCAGGTGCTCACCGGACATGGGTGCTTCGGTGAGTACCTGCACCGGGTCGCGAGGCGGGAGGAACAGCCAGGCTGCCACGATTGTGGCGCGGCCGAGGACACTGCCCAGCACACTCTGGAGCAGTGCCCCAGGTGGTCTCGGCAGCGCCACGATCTGGTGTCCGCGCTAGGAAGCGCGGACCTCTCGCTCCCGAGCGTGGTCCGCTCCATGCTCGGGAGTGACAGTGCCTGGCAGGCGATGGCCTCCTTCTGTGAGACTGTCATGTCCCAGAAGGAGGCCGCGGAGCGGGACAGGGAGGATGATCCCTTGGCTGTCCCGCTCCGGAGACGGCGGACGGGAGTGCGGCGTAGGCGCTACGCGCACCTATTGCCGCCTCTCTAACCTGTGGGACTAGGGGTCAGGATGGGAACCTGGCCCCATAATGGTCCCGCCGCCGGAGGGGCTGTCCCAATTTGCCGGGATGGCCCCTAGAGAGGAGAAGTCCGGCCCCTTTGGAGGGGCTGGCCAGTCGCAGTGGTGCCCTGTTGCTGACAGATCCGGGGCACCACACCAACGCGGCCGATGGCATTTCGCGGGGTCGTTTAGTGGGTATACCGTCGGACAGCCGACGGGGAGTCCCACACTACCACCGGAGGCCACCCAGGCACCGGTGGTGTGCGTAACGCATTTTTCCCCGCGTCACAAAAAAAAAAAAAAAAAAAAAAAAAAGGTTCGTAATTTGTTACTTTTAGCAAAATGCGAGCTGAACTGCTCTAGTTCGTCGAACAATAATTGGTCGCGATACAATTATTTTCAGGAACACCGTTCCTATATGAAATCTATATGTTTGTATGTCTGTGTGTGCGTTTTTTTCGAATATTCAAATTTTGACTTCTGATTCGGATTCAGCACAAAAAATAAGATAGGAATGTTCAGGAACACCGTTCCTATCTCTTAAAGAACATGGTCAAATTGTCCGACAAATAAAAAAATAATAATTTTGAATTGTTATATAATTGACGAGCCAGGTATTCCTCTGGCAATGCAAGCTTGCGCATTCTCAACTGGTTTATTATTCATTTCTGAAAATAATAAGACACAGACATAGGTTCATGAAAATACTCTTACATAGCAAAAGCCAGCTTTTTCAGACAACTAAATAAGTCTGAAAATGAATTCCAAGTTAGTCCATTAGTCTTTCAATTTCAGTTAATTCCAATTTTTTCCTTAAATCGATAATTTTTTGAACCCACTCTTTGAAATGCAGCTGATTGACTTCCAGTCTAGTTCAATACTAGACTGGAAGTCAATCAGCTGCATTTCAAGTTCTTGAGTCTCCAGCTAATCAAATGTATGCAAGTTTAATTTACCGACTGAAGTTACATCAGGATGCGTAATAAATTTTAGTGTTTCCGATAATTCTTTAAACTGACCAAACCTTGCTGAAAATTCCTCAATTGAAGCATGAATTACTGATTTCAAATCTCCAGTTACTTTTTCTTCGTCTGGTTTTTCATATCCAAGTTTTTGGTGATTATTTTCAAATTTAGGAAATATGTGTAGTTTTTAGTAACAATATCATTATTATAAACATGTAATTTAGCCTCGATAGTACGGATGAGATCTATCATGCATGGACAGAGTTTCAAACAATTATTATTTTATTTGGACCTTGAAGCCTTAAGTTCGATTAATTAACAACAAATCTATAAAAAAATCATCAATTTTGAAAGCCACATAACATCCATCAATTGAGTGTATTGTTCAATAATTTTCCTTCATTTTCAGGAAGAACAGCCTGATTTCTTCCTAACAATCAACAAATCTTTGTAAATACGTCACCACGACTCAACCAGCGGACATTAATATACATCAGTAAACCATTATTTACTGGGTTGACTTCATCCAACAAGGCATCAAACCGATGACATTACATTCACTATTTTAGAGATTACTGCTATTATATTTTCAAGAGAGGTGAAACCACTTTTTACGCACAAGGCTTGTTGGTGAATAATGCAATAGAGTTCAATCGACGAAGACACTAGCGCGTATTGCTCCAAACATTTAATATCCAAGTACTGGAATCCAACAATTTTTTTGGCCCCTTTATTTTAAGTCTGGATACGTACATCACACATAATTTATTTAATCACAATAATTTATCTATTTTTATTTATTTTCATTCGGAGAATATACAGTATGAAATAATAACTAAAAGATAAACTAAATAGAAAACTATAGACTAATTACAAATTCTCGCATATGTATTATATGTATGTGTATGTATGTATATATATCTTCACGCCAGGTCCCTTGCGGGGTAGGCACAGAGAACCGAGCGCCATAAGACGCGGTCCTTACATACTTCACTCGCTTCTGTGACCTTCATAGCTCTTTTCATGCACGCTCGCTGATTCCTGGGGCTCCTGACATCACCTTCTGATAAAACACGACCAATTTGGTCATGGTAGGTTAGTCTCGGTCTTCCTCGGCTCCTACATCCTTCCACTTTTGCACTGTATATCTGTTTCGTCATTCTTTCGTCCCGCATTCTTTCTACATGTCCGAACCAACGGAGCAATGCCTTTTCTTATCTTAACACCGATACTCTCTTTCAGATCAACTCTTTCTCTCACGTCTTCATTACGAACGCGGTCAGCAAGCGTTATCCCACAAATTTTGCGCAATGCTCTCATCTCGACCGCATTTATTCTACTTTCATGCTCTCTCTGCCATACCCAGCTCTCACTTCCATAAATTAGCGTTGGGATTAGCACCGCGTTGTGTACAGCGAGCTGTGCCTTCTGGCTTAGATAACGGCTGCCTAGAAGTTTACCCAACGCTCCATTCACCCTATTCCCTGCACTCATTCGTCTCTCCACATCAGCGGTGTACCTTCCATTGCTACTAAAAGAACTTCTAAGATATACAAACTCATTCACTTGCTCCAACACTACATCACCAACCGTAATCCTAGTGTTCGTTCTGGTTGTCTCTCTTTCAAATACCATTATCTTGGTTTTCTTCGCATTCAATTGTAAGCCTTTCTTCATACAATCATTTTCCCCAATCTTTCATTCCCCATTCCCCAATCTTTCATTGTTGTAACTAGTGTTTGCAGTTCGGATGGTGATTCTGCTATTAATATCGCGTCGTCTGCATAAAGTAGGCAGTTGACCACTGAGTCACCCATTCGCATTCCCACATTCATATTTCTGATGTATTATATACTGTATTTAACTGACCTACTGGTCTACTCAACTGTCGGGTCCTCCATACAAAATAAATCTCCATCCAAAAAAAAACAGCAATCCGTCGCTCCGTTTTGATTTGAAGAAAGGGCTAACCGACAACCAGATTGAGGGTGTGAGGTACGTACTGTTACATCCATATATTAGCATGATATTGCTTAGTTTGCTGTTTCACTATATTGGAAATAACAGATCAGCGATATTATGCCTATATAATCGATACAATCTTCAATGATAGTCAGTCGTTATTCTACTAGCCAAACTGCTGCCCAGCTACGGACCCGGTTTCTGCCTGCCGGCTGGGATAGCTAGCTAAGCTAACAGAATACTGCCGGTTTACTCGGACAACTCTAAGTCCAGAGTATATATCACGGAAGTAGTGCGATACATATATAAAGTATATAAAGTGAACTGTATATAGTTGTAGTGAAGAAATAAAACTGTGACAATTAAATAAATTAAGTGTGGGTTTTTCTAAAAGTTGTTTTTTTTTATAACAACTAAGTGGACCCGACTAACATTTGGTGTCAGAAGTGGGATTTGGATTCCCGTTGGTCGCCCCACTCCTGACGACGACCTGTCACAGTGGACTACGAGCTGATTTGGTCCTGTCCTGCTGCTGGTCTCTCTGACTGCACAAAGTCAGCAGCCAACATCCAGCTGTCCGCCGCTCACTACAGCCGTAAGGAACCGTCGCCGCCGCCCTGCTAAACCAGAGGCTCTTTCTGCAGTCTCTGTGGGTTTCACATCGACATCGGTTCATCACACGTAGACTCCGTGTACAAAACATCGTGTAACTTTGGCACACGATACCGACCGGCACGACTCATCACCCGACACCGCGCACCGAGCCCGACACCGCGCGCCGCCGGCGCCGACCCGACGACTCCTGCGTCAGCAAATCATCGATGTCACCGCGCATATTACTATATCTGTGAGTGTTTTGTAATTAATTATTTTATCGTCTATTTTGTTGACCTAGTTTTGCGCGTTGAACAAATATACTACTATCATGGCAAATGAAAATGTAAAGGTTGAAAACTCTCCCAGTGTTTACGGGGTTAAAAGGGAAGAATTTACTTTTAGCGACCTGGCAAGGTTTATAAAACCGTTCGATGGCGATAGAAATAAATTATCTGTTTTCATTAGGAATTGCGAAAATGCGCTCAGTATGGCAAATACGCTGCAAGCTGAAATGCTCTTTAAGTACATACTAGCACAATTAGAGGGAAAAGCCGAGTCCGCTTGTTCACTGAAGGTCTTTTCTAACTGGTTAGAATTAAAACAATTTTTGAAATCTAATTTTGGTGAAACAAAACACCGAAACCACCTATTACTGGACTTACAAAATTGTAAACAAAAGTCAAATGAGTCAGTCGCTCAGTACAGTTTACGCTTAGAAACATTTTTAACTAGACTACAGACAGATATTTCCCATTCAACTAAAGATCCAACTGCGTTAAAAGGACGAATCGCCAGCACAGAAGATCTAGCTTTGCACACTTTCTTACTCGGGTTACCAAGCCATATCTCCACTATACTTAGGTGTCGAAACCCCGAGACTTTGAACGATGCTATTAATTTGGCTACTCAGGAGGAAAAGCTCTATAACTTCGCACAACACTCTAAGGTTCCTACAGACACTAGACCTAGGTGCCGCACCTGCGGTAGATCAGGGCATTTAGATAGAAACTGTTATGCCAATCGCCAACCACTCCGTCGCCCTGTTCACAACATTCCTCTACCAGCACCTTCCACCAGCCATCAACCTTCTACTCCTCAAAGTCCTATCACGTGTAGGTATTGTAAAAACATTGGTCATGATATAAGTGAGTGTCGTAAAAGACAATTTAATAACTCTAAATTCCAAAACATTCGAAAGCTACCTCCAAAAAAGGTCCACAATATTTCTGAAGAGAATAACTCACTGTATTCATATCATGAATCTGACGAACCAGATATTCAACTTAATCAAAATTTAAACTAAATAAGATTCCGTTTACGCGTCGTACGGAATCGAAACAAGTACAAACCGACGCAATATTTGACAATTCTATTTCTACCAAATCTACCATATCTGACAATTCTATTCAAATTGAAATTCCAATTCAATCTACTAATTTTACTAAATCAAACCTCACTGACTCTACTAACTCTTCCAACTCTACTAAATCTACTAAATCGATATATCCTACTAAATCTTCCAACTCTACTAAATCTACTAAATCGATATATCCTACTAAATCTTCCAACTCTACTAAATCTACTATCTCGATAAATCATACTAAATCTTCCAACTCTACCAATTTTACTAGATCTTCTAAATCTACTAACTCTACTATATCTACAAATCCTACCAAATCTACTAAATATTCAAAATCTATAAAGTATCCTAATTCTTCAATTTCTACTATATCGTCTAAACCTACTAAATCTAATGAATATTCAAAATCTTCTAAATCTACCAATTCTACTATTCTTACTAAACCTGATGTAACTACAAAGTCATCAAACTCTGCTGAACCTGCCTATATTGAATCTAATACATCTTTTGCTAATATCTCCACTGAATCTACTATTTCCTCGCGTATAAAAGACTTATCCCCTTATCAGAATGTTTACGAAATTCACTATAATAAAAATATACATTTACCACATGTTTCTATAAAATCTCAATATGCTAATAAACCCTTGATACTACTAATAGATTCCGGTTCAAGCATATCGCTTATAAAAAGAACTTCTTTAAATACGGAACCTACATTAACTCCAGAAATTATCAAATTTAAGGGCATAGATGCAAACTCTGAATTTTCGGAAAGTTTAGGTCACTTTCTACTTGATATTTCACTAAATAACTCGGAAACTCTCACTGGTAAATTCCATTTGGTATCAGAAACAATAGGTATTAATTTTGATGGCATAATAGGCAATGACCTTCTTAAACTCTTTAACTCTAACATTGACTATGGAAACAATATTCTTTACATTGGCAACGGTAGTTTACCAATCAACTTTACTAAACCAAAATATACTATACCGGCACGCACAGAAATGATAATAGAATGTAATACTAAGAATCCAGAAGTAACTTCCGGATTCATTGACAAATGCGAAATCCAGAAAGGCGTTTTCTTAGCTAGTTGCTTAGTATCTCTCAAACCTAATAAACATATTAATGTTTCTATTCTTAATACGACAGACAATGACGTGACAGTTAAATCCCTTTACGTCACACTTAAACCTTGTGATATTGCAAATGAAATCGACTCTATCGAATACCCAGTTAACTCCACAAACATATATTCAGAGAGAATCAATCAAGTCAAATCTCAAATAAGATCATCTCATCTCAATTCCGAGGAATCAAAAGCACTACTTGATCTCTGTTCCGAATACTCGGATTTATTTTATTTAAATGGTGATACCTTAACTCACACCAGTACCATTAAACACGAAATTAAAACTACTCAATCTCAACCAATACATGCAAAAACCTATAGATATCCCGAATGCCACAAGGATGAAGTAAACAAACAGATCAAAAAAATGCTTGACCAAAAGATAATTAAACCATCAAGCTCTCCTTGGTCTTCTCCTATCTGGGTCGTTCCCAAAAAACATGATGCCTCAGGCCAAAAGAAATGGCGTATCGTTGTAGACTACAGAAAGCTCAACGATATTACTATAGGCGACGCATATCCTATTCCTAACATCACCGACATCTTAGACCAGCTAGGTCATAGTAAATATTTTAGTACGCTTGACCTTGCATCTGGCTTCCATCAGATTCTCATGAATGAAGATGATGCACCTAAAACTGCATTTTCAGTACCCAATGGACACTTCGAATATACACGAATGCCATTCGGACTTAAAAACGCACCAGCCACTTTTCAACGTTTGATGAATACTGCTCTATCAGGCCTTCAGGGTCTACATTGTTTTATTTATTTAGATGACGTTATCATTTACTCACACGACTTAAACTCTCACATAGAAAAACTTAAACTTGTATTCAATGCACTTAGACATCATAATTTAAAATTACAACCAGATAAGTGCGAATTTCTTAGAAAAGAAGTAGCTTATCTTGGCCACACTATTACGGACAAAGGAGTGTCACCTAATCCAGATAAAGTCGAAGCTGTCACAAACTATCCTATTCCTAAAAATCCTAAACAAATCAAAGCCTTCCTAGGTCTCGTCGGATATTATCGCCGCTTTATTAAAGACTTCTCTAAAGTTACTAAACCCCTTACCTCGCTTCTTAGAAAAGATGTAGAATATATTTGGACTGAAAAGCAAGATGTTGCCTTCAGTACTCTTAAACAAATGCTCACCAGTGCCCCAATCCTACAGTATCCTAACTTTTCTAACGAGTTTGTCCTTACTACAGATGCCTCAGCTTATGCTATAAGTGCAATCTTATCACAAGGAGAAATTGGAAAAGATCTCCCTATAGCCTATGCTTCCAGAACACTTAATAAAGCCGAAGGCAATTATAGTGTTACTGAGAAAGAACTTCTAGCAATCATATTTGGACTTAAGACATTTAGACCGTACCTTTATGGCCGTAGATTTAAAATAGTCACGGACCATCGACCATTAACCTGGCTTATGAATTGTAAAGATCCCAGTAGCAAGCTGTTGCGATGGAGATTAAAAATAGAAGACTACGACTATGAAATTGTTTATAAGCCTGGTAAACAAAACAGTAATGCTGATGCCTTATCTAGACCTCCTATACATAGCATTGACACAATTAATTTTGACGATAATCTCACGTATGAATCCTTTATTCGCTCACGCTCCAGTCCCACAATCCTAGATACACAAATTAGCGAATCAAACCAAAATCTTCTAGAAACTTCGTGTCCTTATGTCATATATCCTACTTCAATTGATTTAGACGAGTCAAATCCTTATTGTAATAATATCTTGGAATTACTAGAAGACAGAAATCAATTTGCAATGTCAGACAGAGCATTACATAGTATAAAAACAACCACAGCTAATAACAAAACTTATTTTCATTTATTTACGAAAGTACATCATTATGACTCCACAACATACAGAGATATTTTTAAAGTTCTCCAAGAATTACGTAACCATTTGATAATATTTTTTCCTGAAATTACAGAGATAGCTATTGCAGACTTTAGTAACCCTTACGATAAATTGCAATTCTTATTAATATATGACATGATAGCCTACATTTTTCATAACACTAAGATAAAAATAAACATATATCACAATAAAATCATATATCCTACTCCCAATGAGATTCCTACTGTCCTTAAAGACAATCATGACTCCCCTATTGGAGGCCACATTGGGTCCAATCGTATGTATAATAAACTTAAAGATACCTATTACTGGAAGGGTATGAAAAAAGACATAGAATCTTATGTAAAAAATTGTACGCTTTGCCAAAAGAATAAACCCTTGAGAGCTACTAACCGAGCTCCAATGGAAATTACTTCTACTTCTCATGAACCCTTACAGAGAATTTCTACAGATTTAGTGGGCCCTCTTCCTGAATCAGGTTCTGAAAAGTACAGATACATTGTGACTTTTCAGGATGATCTGACTAAATACTCAATGGCCTACCCTATAACCCAATCTACAGCAGAACAGACTGCAGATTCTCTTTTAAAATTTATTACTCATTTTGGAATTCCAAAAACTATTCTTTCTGATCAAGGTGTTCATTTCATTGCTGATGTATATAAACAGATAACATCCTTGTTTAAAATCAAACATCTCTTTTCGTCTCCTTATCATCCTCAAACCAACGGAGCCCTCGAGAGAAATCACAGCACTATCAAAGAATACCTTAAATCGTATGTTAATGAAAACCATGACGACTGGCATAAATATTTACCGACCGCTATTATTTCATACAATTCCTGTGTTCATACATCTACGAAGTTCACACCTCACGAACTTCTCTTCGGTTGCAAACCCTTTCTTCCTAGCTCTATCTATGATATCACCCCTACAGCCACTTACTCAGACTATATTAAAACACTAAAACATAAACTAGTTAACACTCGAAATCTAGCCAGAGAGAATATCACTAGAAGCAAAGAAAGGTCAAAGCAATATTACGACAAACATACTAGAGAGAAAACCTATAATGTTGGAGATCTAGTTTATATTAAACATCATCATAGACTGCGCAAAGCTTTATCTCCTGTCTGGAAAGGACCTTACAAAATACTTAAAATTCATAACAATAATAATGTCACGATTCAAGTAAATAGGAAACAAGTGCGCTACCATTTCGACGAGATTAAGTTAGCACATGATAATTCTATTCCAGGGCCATCATGCCAGGGACCATCGTAACCACCGAGTTGATTACACCGGTAATTAACAGCCCGGGTCTTTACTTCGACAACTTAGGTATATTAACGTACTATAATAGTTTCTGGAATGTTATAACTTACACAGATTTCTCATATATCAGTCCTCATCTTGAAAGCATGAAAAATGTATTAAATACTGCATGGACATCTTGTCACACATTCTCCTCATCCAAGCTGCAAACGGACTGTACTAATGTTCTAAATCCACTCGAAAGTTTACTAAATAACGTCGACGAGAATTATAAATCATTATCTCACCTTACCAGTAACAAGCGAACAAAACGCTCTTGGTTTGGAATAGGTGGTCCAATCCTTAAACAACTTTTCGGATCTTTAGATGAAGATGACGCGAAATTATTCTCTGATGCAATAAATGCAGTTCAAGACGACCAACGAAAGATAGCTTCTCTTATGAAAGACAATATTCATGTAGTCTCTTCTACAATAAAATCCTTCAATAACACAATTGAGAAATTAAATGACAACGAACAGACACTCAACAATAATATGGAAAACTTAATAAAATTTTAGAAAACGTGCTTCAGAGTACTGATAAATTAGCCGTAACCAACCAGTTAGCACTCACCTTCAGTGTATTGGAAAGCTCGCTTATGACCATTAATTTCCACCTAGAAAACATCATTGACTCAATTCTTTTTGGAAAACAGAATATAGTTCACCCATCGGTATTATCGCCAATGCAACTTTACAATGAGTTAAGTTCAAATCAAAATCATATAGCTTAAACTTTTCCACTTCCTCTACATTTAGAAAACATGCATATTCTTCTAGATATTTCCGATATATCTAGTTTTATTAATGACACAAAACTAATATTTGTTGTCAAAATACCATTAGTTCTTCCGACTGAGTATAACCTTTACCATTTATATGCACTTCCAACAGCTCATGATATTAACAATCCAACTTCATTCGCCATGATAAATCCAACCGCAAAATATTTGGTTATTACAGATGATAAAATAACATATTCAACTTTAGATTCAGTGAATGAGTGCAAAGTGTTATCCAAAGACCACTATTCGTGCAAGTTAACTAATATACTGTCAACCGTGACGAATCCAATATGTGAAGTGACTATATTAACGGAATATGTTAATAAAATTCCAGATACATGTAATTATAAGATAATGATAGGTAAAATTGATGTTTGGCAGAAACTTAATAATAACAAATGGATATATGTACAATCTGATATTACTAAATTGACTATCAATTGTGATGATAGAATTACTGATAATGATATAATTGGAACAGGAATCCTCACACTACCTAGAAATTGTAAAGCCTTTCATAAACTTCTACAATTCATACCTTCAGTAGAATATGAATCAAAATTATATTTACCAACACCTAAATTTAATATTATACAAGACGACTGCTGTTCCACAAGAAAAGTAAACAGCACGCTTCCATATCTAACGCCAATTAAATTATCTCATATTAACTTAGACTCTTTACAATATGCCTCACACAGATTAAATCACCTTAATGAGGAATTAACGAAAATTGAAAACCAACCCTATCATGTTACTTATGGAAGTTATTTTAGTATATTAACTACTGTTATATCTGTAATAATATTTACCTTTATGTTATATAAGATTTATAAGATATGTTGTCACCGTAAATCTCAAAGTAATCGTTCACGTAATTCTGGCTGTTGTATAAATGTATTTAACCATTGTTACAATAAACCCAACAGTAATATTACAACCAGAACATCTAATTTTGAATTATCTAATAGAATAAACGATAGTAGTACGGAAAATTCCCCAAATAGTTTAAGACGAAACATAGAATATTAAATAGTATAAAATATATTAAACTTAAGAGTATCTCTTTATTTCAGAATTATATAAAGTTTATATTAGTTAAGTCTAGCAAAATAAATATAATGACTTCTCTTGCCTGTAACACTATTAATAATTTCAGTGTTATTCTATGTCTTAAATAATTATAATATTATTCTATGTCTGTACTATGTCTTATGTCACCTTAATATCGTTCTACTTCTTTCCATTCGCATCATTTTTTCTAGATGCTTCATCTTAAACGGGGGAGGTGTTACATCCATATATTAGCATGATATTGCTTAGTTTGCTGTTTCACTATATTGGAAATAACAGATCAGCGATATTATGCCTATATAATCGATACAATCTTCAATGATAGTCAGTCGTTATTCTACTAGCCAAACTGCTGCCCAGCTACGGACCCGGTTTCTGCCTGCCGGCTGGGATAGCTAGCTAAGCTAACAGAATACTGCCGGTTTACTCGGACAACTCTAAGTCCAGAGTATATATCACGGAAGTAGTGCGATACATATATAAAGTATATAAAGTGAACTGTATATAGTTGTAGTGAAGAAATAAAACTGTGACAATTAAATAAATTAAGTGTGGGTTTTTCTAAAAGTTGTTTTTTTTTATAACAACTAAGTGGACCCGACTAACAGTACGCAGACGATGTCTCACCTATTTATACCGCCAAGCAGCTAGATATAGCTTTGTTCCGTTTTGAAGGGTGAGATATGGCAGAGAAATCACTGGGTACTGTGACGATACATCCTTAGGCCACAAGATTGGCAGCGCGCCAGTAACATTCCCGTGGTGTTGCGAGCGTCAATAGGCTGCGGCGACCGCTTACCATCTAATGCGGGCCGCATGCACTTTTAGATTTATAATAGTACGCACCCCTCAAAGACATTTTGACTTTATAACACTATGAGTTCTATGATTCTCTACGCTCTAGATCTATTCCACAGGAGCCCGGAATAAAAGTGACACATGTTTTAACTTATCAATTTATGCGCCATATAAACAATATCTACACAAATATAGCTATCCTACATGAGTTATAAATGTTTCAGGAATAACAAATCAGTGGTTAATTCAATAATCGTAGTTGATATCATAATCATAAGCAAATTCATATTTCAATAACATACTTCTGTAAACGATATTTAAGACCGATTACTTTCGGCGAAGACATGCAAATTTTGGGCACTCGTAACTCGGGAGCAACCCACATAAACTTGACTAATAGTTGGGAATCTTTGGGTAAAGCAGAGTCTTCGATCATCCTGCAGGAACACATCACGGGGATAAAAAGTTGCCTTTTTATTTCGGTGATGTGTTCCTGTGGGATAGTAGTAGATGAAAAGCCACTGATACGTTAAAGCGAAATAAAACGTCCATATTTAGTACGATTCAAATATCTAAACGTCCAAACTATCCCGCGGGAACATATCACTGGGATAAAAAGTAGCCTATATGTTAATCCAGTGCCTCATCTATCTACCTACCAAATTTCATCGAAATACGTTCACGCGTTGAGGCGTGAAAACGGAACAAACATCCACCCATACATCCATACAAACTTTCGGGTTTATAAACGCGTATTAATAGGATTTGTAATTATCACTTGCTCTGTTGTAGGTGAAGGAAAAACATCGGAAGAAAACCCGCATGCCCAAGATATTATATTGCGAAAGACGTGTGACCTACCCTCAGAAAGGCCTGGTTCCCCTGTAGGTTGAGGAGGTCTGACGGCAGACGCTCCATGTAAAAATCAGTATCTTCACCAAATCCTTACGCTAACATAGTGGACTCCATCAATCGTAATGCATTACGAAACGTAATAGCGATAGGAAGGAGAAGAAGACTGTGTTATTTATGTTAGAGAATATGAAAAGAGCTATGAATGTCTACAGAAGCGAGTGAAGTATATAAGGACCGCGTCTTATGGCGCTCGGTTCTCTCTGCCTACCTCGCAAGGGACCTGGCGTGAAGATATACATACATACATTTTTTTAATTAGCAATAATGTGCATATAATCATATTATATTTCATTCTGGGGTATCTCAGTGGTATGAAAATGAAGCAGGAATTAAGAAAAATAATCATGAAATATTTTTTTCAAATATAGTATGCCATTTTTTATTGTTATTCATAATATATGTTGCAGTTGCACGTGCGTCAATCATATTAATAAAGTCTACCTTAACCGCACGTGGTACAACTTACTGACTAGCAATCCAGCTGTGGGATGCTAAGATATAGCACAGCTATATTTATAAAGCTTTCCAACTGGGCATACTTGCCCAGTTGGAAAGCTTTTCTGTACAACCTCGGTAAACCTAAAACCTAAAATAGCCAAACAATAACTCGCTGGATTTGTTCCTTCAACACGCGAGCGATGTATTACGAGCATTCATTAACCGCTTTACATACGGCGGACCTTGTTCCGGTTTGTCACACGACGAATAAGAAAATTGAAGACCTAGGAAGATAACTTACCTCCAAAGGTATCACAACGAAGGTGACCATCATATCGGCAATAACCAAATGCGTCATAAGAAGATTAACTCTCGATTTCCTCCTCCTTGAGCGCACGAGGGATGCAAACACACCCACATTCCCAATAGCACCCGTAACCAACAAAGCACTATAAACTGCTATCACGAATACTCGATCCGGTGCAGTAATCACAGCGTTGCTGCGGTCTGTAGTATTCTTTTCTATATCTTCCATGTTATCGTAATCCAATTCCAAATATGATCATAACTGCATTTATTCACATATTGTGAATGCTTATACACTATTTTGCACACATTTTGTTTTCATTCAACGTCCAAATATGACTAAATTCTATTTATTGATAATTCAATTATTATATATATTATACCCACAGTATACATATTTTTTATGAATTGTCTGTATTGCTAATGTCACCATGTCTAAAAGTAGCATTTTTTGCACATATTGTATTTTTATACGCTATGATATCCACAAAACATGTATTTTTTAATTTATATATCTTTCGTGTTACAGTTAGTATACATTTATTACTATTTTTCAATTATTTATTGTTATACTCTTTCTACACTGTACTTACATTTTTTACATTTAATTTTCTATTTAGTATAGTATATTTTTTAATCTATATGACCAGTTTTTGCACTTAGTTGCATATTTTACTTATGCATTATTTTACACAAACTACACATATTTTTTAGTTTAATTGGTCGTAATATTTAATTATTGTTTAATCTTATTATATCTTTCTGAAATCAAGTAGTATTCGATATGCGTGGGCAGGGATATGGACGCTACTGATGTAATGAAGTACATCTGCACTGATATGCCGCAGAGATGTTAGTGGAACATACCTATGAGCAGCACTCGGCAAATATTGGGATTATTACGACATAATGTCGGAAATGAAACGGCTATTGATGTGAAATCTGGAGGAATATTGGTACGAGTATTTAGCTTTCACAGAAGAGAGACGAATGCCTGTTCTAACTTCCAAGTATGATTGTTAATTCCAGCAGTTTACAACGTTGGGACGTATATAAGCATGTGACCCACCTGATGTAAAGTGGTTACCGTAGCCTATTAACGCTTGCAATGCAGGAAGTATTGCTCGTGCGTTACCTTCTTAGGACTTAGCAACTCCTTAGGAGCTTACTGGTAATCTCACTCACTCGCAGGAACATAACATCCTTCTAGGAAGTTGTTATTTTACTTTGATTTTCTATGAGGCGTGCTATGATTTTTCCGAAGTTACTTGCGGTGGCTTCTCTTTAATACTAGAGCATATAGCTCTAACGACTCCGCTTTGGATAGCCAATGAATTCATGCCAGCACTGAGAGTCCTACGTGCCTACTTGTATTTTCACTCCGGCCGACTAAGTCATGCCGGAAACTGAAGGCTCTGGAGCACTCGGTATCTGTGACGTCGCTAATTATCAACAAACTTTGCAACCTGAGCCGCGGGCTATTAATCCTTATATATTTTAGATTTTAGAAATGTTTAATTTAGTGTATTTATTATTATTAGTCTATTATGTTACTAAACTTCCCTGTTGTACTCATCAATAATTAATTATCTCAGGGATTGCATTACCAAAATTTTAATTACGAGTATTATCCTTAGTTATAAACACAACAGCCACACACATTTTCTTTGCTTTGCTACAATTTTTCGAGACCTGTCGGTTTTATTATCAATTTGTTTACCACTTATTTTAATTACACTTTGTCTAAACCTGTGTTTTTCTTTAATAAATCATATATACAAAATATTTTAAGGTTTCCTTTTTGTTTATTTATAAACACTTGTCACTTTATTTCACATACACTCCGAGATCGCGAGAATAGTTCGTAGCGCTTGCGTAAACCGCTACGGAGCGTAGACGTTCAGCCTCCGTAGCCCCGTAGAGCGGAGTGACGGACCTCTAGATGGTGTAGATAAATTAATATGGTAGTAAATAGGCGTAGTAAAAGTTTTCCGTAGATACTAAAATTTATTCAGATTTAAGTAAGTTAGTTAGTACTTAAATAATTAGTAGTACGTAAGTTTGTATTAGAAATAAGTATATTGTCATTGTATATCCTACAGTTGAGCATTCTGTTAATTGATATGTTTTAACACAATGTATGTAGAAGAATGATAGACTTAAAATTCTGTAATAACAATATATTAAATTACTTAAACGCGAGGCATGCATGATGTACGATGCAAATTTACTTCCTGTGATATGCACATTTTATTTAAAATATTACTTACATGGTCAGATGTGTTGAAAAAAAGTAACTTTAATAAAGTATTTAACAAACGTTTGTATGATATTGTATATGATCTGTGTTTCCCTAGAATAAAAATTAAATTATCATCTAAAACAACTCCTCTCGAATGGATTACAACAGGCATTAGAGAATCAATTTGACAGACAGTTAAGATATCGAGATTATAAAACCAAATCATCAACATTAGACTTTTGAATCTTTGTGTAAGGTACGTATTTGGTCTGCGGAAGTATGACCACATCTCTGAATTTCATGAAGCAGCTCGGTTGGCATCCGATTAGGCTACGTAGAAAATTCCATATATTGTCCCTTCTTTTCAACGTACTATTTAACCCATCTGCTCCTGAGTACTTACGTGAAAGGTTTCAATTTCGTGATATAGATATTCGTCTGCGGTCTTCAGTGGATCCTTTACTGAATATTCCTATGCACACCAGTAGTACATACACCAAATCTTTCTCGGTTCATGCTGCAAAATTGTGGAATTCGCTCTCTTTGTACATTAAATTGTGTCCCATCATTGAATCGTTTAAGCTGGCTCTGAAAGGCTCTCACGATGATCATGGTGCTTTAGACTGATTTTATTTTTATCTTAGTTAATTTCGTTTTCTTTTATTGTTTCGTTTTATTTTCTTTTTTTTTTCCTTTCTTCTTTACATATATATTCATAATCTGTTCTATTTTGTCTAGCTGCTTTCAATTTCATATATATATATATATATATATATATATTTGTTTTTTGACATTTATTACTTTTATATTTGTTATTAATTATTATAATGGTCTGTTTCGTTTATGTTGTACTACCGCGCCACTCGCCTACCAAATTCCAATAAGACACTCAAGGTTGACTGGAAGAGATTCCTTATAGGAATAAGTCCGCCTTTGTACATTTATTAATGTGTTGCATTTTAATTTATATTTTTCATTGTTATTTTATGTACAATAAAGATATTACAAACAAACAAACATTTAAATCTACATACAAAAATACAACCAGTATCCTCAAGCAATATCTAAACGACTTATAAATGGGAATATAACTTATAAAAGCGCTACATGGAAAGTTATTAAAGACAAAAACGAAGATAACCAGCCTATTGAAGATATTGAGTCAATTAAGGTAAATGGTCATAAATTGCATGAAACTAGACATACCGCAGAGGCTATTTCATAAAAATAACAAAAAATATTTTGTATAAACCAACATCTAATAGAATTCAACTAAAAATACCAACCACCTGCTTTTTAGGGTTAAATATCGACTCAAAAAATAGCACATTCTACGTATCATGGTATTTTCCTGTGGGGAAATTCCACCGATATTAATAGAGCTTTCAACGTCCAAAAGAAGTGTATCAGAGCCTTACACGGCGTCGGTCCCTAGGTGTCTCGTAGACCATTATTTAATAAATTAAATTTGTTGACGTTAACCAGTATATATAGTTTTTCAAGCTGGACTATTTCTAAAGCAATATCTTTGATTATTCAATAGTTACAATGATATGGAAAAATCTAAAGTTAAGAACAGGGATCCATCTAGACTGATAGATATTACCAGCTTGCTTCAGCCAGCTTATATAAAAAAAATGTTATATAATGACAAAAATATTCAACAATATCTCTAAAGTTATTACAATATAGCCTATTAAAAACTATAAGCCAAAACTTTATGACAAATAAATATAAAAAATGACTAAATATTAGTAATATATAATATGTATTAAGTAAAATAATATGAATATCGCATTATATAGTGATATTTAATTGTAGGCCGCGGAGGCGATATAGATAAACGCATGGACACAATGACGAAAGCAAGACTGAAGGGAAGCAAGCGAGATTGATCTCATTCATTCATCAACGCATTATAACTGATATAAACGTGTCTGTTTTTAGTTTGTTACTCACTGATTGCAGCAATCACCAACTATCGTCAATCATCTCAACTCGCAACTAGAGTTGCTACGTCTACGCAGTTGCGTGAAATTATACAAAAATCGTTACAATCTCAAACTGTTGCCGCAACAGGGAAATCAATGTAGCTATGTCTGCACAACGCGTTATTATATTGCTCAATATAATTATTTTCTACATAGGATTGTTTTCAGAAAGGCCCGTTTATATGGATTTTCAGATCATAATTCTGTGCTAGATCCTTTAGATATTCAGAGTCTGCCCCTGTATTCAGAGTGTTTTATTGAGATTACCTGCTAGAACAATACTTACTACTTTCTATTTTCAGTTATCATGTAATAATAGGTTGTATAGTGTTTTAAAAATGTATACAGTTTAAATGGTGGTCTGGAAATTTATTCTAATTAATTTGATTAAATTTCTATTTCACTACAACCAAAAGATTTTTAAACAGTACAAAGTTTGTATTTACAAAGGTCACGTCTTTACATAACAAAATTTCATTTACCACAATAGAGGATACTTCTCTGTTTCTCTCTATAAAAATTACTTCCCATTTTGTTAATTACGGAATTTAATATCTTCGCCGATTTTGAGAAAGATTTCGACAAACATATTACAATGTTGTTTTAACTTTTTAGTTCTGGGGGTCATGTGCCAGAAGCGTGCTGGCTCGCGACCCCTGCAAATCAATTAGATTGCAATCCTGGCCCGAAAACGCACCGATGTGTGGGTTAGGGCCTCCCCTGGAGGCAACGCGCACACATCCGCCCCAGTCGGTGCGAACATAGGAGCGTGCGGCGGTGGGAGCCGCCACCCACCACGCAGCGCTAATTCCGGCGGTTCAAAGAAAGCCGAGTGCTGCATAGACACGTGGAATGTGACAGGTGGATTGAGTGATAAGATGAACGAGTTTCGATGCTTTGTGTGTGAGAGAGATTAAGCGCAAGGAGAGCGACACCGATGACGATGATGGTGGGATGATGGGCCTATGGTCTGGGGTAGACAGGGACGATCATGCCAGTGCTGATGTAGATGTCGTACTCTCCTCTCACTTAGCCTCTGGTGTAAAAAAATACTGTCCGGTAGGGCCTAGACTTTTCTGGGCTCGTATAAAACTGGGCATCGCGCGAGTATTTCTAGTTGCATAGATGGCAACATGTCACCCTAGTTTGATGTCAAAATTGGTGTCAAACAGAGTAGCATGTTGTCGGCTAGACTGTTTATTCTGTATCTCGATAGTTGGCTACAGATAATAAGATCGACGAATGTAGGATTATGCATAGTTGACCGAGTGGTGAATTATCTGCTGTATGCAGATGATGCCGTCCTATTAGCTGATACACCATCTAAACTGCAAACACTGGTCACAATGATGAAAGACAAATGTATGGAGAAATGCTTACTATTAAATGCGAAGAAAACAAAGATTGTAAGTAAGTGTAATGGTATTTGAAAGAGAAGAACCCAGAACCAATGTAAGGATTACGGTTGTTAATAGATTCAGGCGTTATTTTGCTAAAGTCAAATTTACATGCAATTTAATCTAACCTGCTTTGTGTGCTTTCGCCACCAATTAGTTCATGCGGCCTAGCGCCGGCCGGCACCCACCCGCTACTGTTAGTAAGTGCAACATGCCGACGCTGGATGGCTGCTCCGGTAGTCTCTGCCTCGGCTGCTGCGGTCGTCTGCCATCTGGAACAGAATCCGCATGCCCCCACCACCACCGTCGCTGCCACGACTGGCCTGGTCGTCGCTGCGACACGTGTTTCGCCTCTCCACGAGGCATCATCGGGCGTTGTAGACGTTAATCGTAAGAATAACATGCTACAAGTGACAAATCCATCGCAGTGCCGTCCCTTATATTGAATTGAGGGTGGGGGTGGATGGTGTGAGCGAAAAGATATTTAATAGTTTACGGTTGTGTTGGAACAAGTGTATGAGAGTGAATATCTTGGATGCGCTTTCAGCAGGGATGGTAGTTACACCGCAGATGTGGAAAGACGAGTCAGTGCTGGGAATAGTGTGAATGGAGCGTTGGGAATACTTCTTGGCAGTAAAAACTTGAGCCAGAAGGCACAGCTCGCTATAAACAATGCAGTGCTGGTTCCAACGCTTACTTATGGAAGTCAGAGCTGGGTATGGCAGAGAAAGCATAAAAGTAGAGTAAACGCTGTAGAAATGCGAGCGTTGTGAAAAATTTGTGGCGTATCGCTTGTAGACCGAATTCGCAGTGATGTTAGAAACAGAGTTGGCTGAAAAAGACCGTCGGTGTTAGAAGAAAAAGAGGCATGCTCCGTTGGTTCGGACATGTAGAAAGATGGCAGGATGAAATAATGACAAAGCAGATATACAATACAAAAGTAGTTGGAAGGATGTAGAAGCCGAGGAAGGCCAAGACTTACCTGCCACGATCAAATTGGTCGTGTTCTATCAGAAGGTGATTTCAGGAGCCCTAGAAACCTGCGAACGTACATAAGAAGAGCAATGAATGTTAAAGAAGCGAGTGAGTTATGTAAGGGCCGAGTGGCGTGGCGCTCGATTCTCTCTGCCTACCTCGCAAGGGATTTGGCTTGAAGTTATAGATAGATAGATTTAACTTTTCTTAATTTTGGTAACCTTAATTTTAACATATCATATTTAGATGAAGTGCTGGCAAGATTGTGTTTGATAATTCTCGTTATTGTTGGTTAAAAAAGTAATGTTATATTCGGAAGTGGGAAAGCAGTAAGTTATATAGTTCCGTACCTCAAAAGGAAAAACGAAGGGAAAACCGTTTTTCCTTTTGAGGTACGGAACTATTTATCCATTTTTCCTTTTGAGGTATAACTATATAACTTAGGATCACTTTATTGTCCATCTGTCTGTCTGTCTGTTTGTCGTCTGTCAATACCCTTTTTCTCAGGGACGGATGAAGCTATGACTGAATTTAATAATAATGGCTGAAATTTAAAACGTTAAGCGCATATTTTGACACTCGCAAGGGAATCAAAACCTATAGGGTACTTCCCGTTGACCTAGAATCATGAAATTTGGTAAGAAGCAAGGTCATGTACCACAAATAAAAGAAAAAAATCCGAAAACTGTAAATTTGTGGTTACATCACAAAAAAAAATTGCGGAAATTAATTAAAAAAAACATTTTATAAAAACATTTTTACGGAATACTCTCAATTGACGGCTTTTTTATACATACGGGTTTATCGACAACATGGGCAGAGCATTTACTAGCAAACTAGCTATACGCGTAATTACAAATTGTGATAATTAAAAAGAAATTCACTTCCGATTTAGAGAAGGAAAAGCCAATTTCCACCCGTTATGTAAATAATTAAAATAGTTGCTTCCGAGTAGGAGCAGTAATAAAAAATTTCATTCATAGATTCATACAAGATTCGGAAATGAGAAGCAAGTGTGGTGGTGTAGGCGTTAATGAAATATTATGTTATGACATTTTATTTCGAAAATAGATAGTGTAGTTTATAACGGAGTTGTTTGTGTTTAGAATAATACACAAACTCATATAAATAAGTTGAAATAGAAATACCAAATGCCGCGTCTACATACCAGCAGAAAATGTGATAGTAGTGTATGGTACGGTCACATAGAAGTGGTTATTATAAACACGACTATAAGTATAAAAACCGGCCAAGTAGGGTTCCGTATTTGCTTCGCTTTGCTTGCTTGCGAAAAAATTAGATGGTTGCCTAAAATAATAGGAAATCGAGCCTATTGGATTTTTTTAACATTCAAAACCAAACTTTACTTCTTATAACCATACCTATTTAAAATAATGTAACCAAATATTCAAAGGTATATACAAAGTGGAATAAAATCTATAACTATCCAGGTCCGAACGCATTAAACGTATAGGCATATGAATGTTAAGTCTACACCCGGTTGACTTCTATATGACGATGTAATTTGTGAACAGTGCCATCTAGTGTAAAATGTTGGATCTAAAATCACGTATGAAATTCAGATGACCTGTAAAACCTGCTTAGCCGTGATAGTTTTCCTTTTAAATTCACAAATTTAACAACTACCGTGATTTTTTTATATTTCCAAATACAATAGTTGCGCCGGCGTGTGGGTCTTGACTTGAGTCTAAAAAAATACACTTTTAATACAATATTTCGGAAACGGATCACTATATCGAAAAGTATCATCCCACACCGTACATGTTTTTAAAAACCTATCTAACAAC
Source organism: Pyralis farinalis (assembly GCA_947507595.1). NCBI lineage: Eukaryota > Metazoa > Arthropoda > Insecta > Lepidoptera > Pyralidae > Pyralis > Pyralis farinalis. The sequence continues at coordinate 24,097,151 of OX382274.1, forward strand.
ATCCCACACCGTGGGATAGGCGCGAATAAAAAAATCGTCCCCACTTTACGCGTTAGGGAGGTACCCTTATGCGGAAAGTGGAGATGATTTTTTTTTTATTCGCGCCCACTCCATAGTGAATGTGTCGTTAGATAGGTTTTTAAAAAACGTGGTGTCCCTACACCATATTTTCTTTTTGTCTACCACTTTGTGAACATATTTAATAAATATATACACAGCACATCATCGCCAATCTCTAAAACTCAAACACACACGCACACTCGCCCAAGCGCCCTGCGCTGCTTAAACCAAACAGCGATGTTGATAAACTACGTTGAACGAAACGCGTAAACGCCAACAATTTCATGGCGCTTACAACGTTTTGGTCGCGAGAAAATAATGCCCTGTGATGTGAACGATCTAGCGCTTCATGTTTTAATTGTTTAATTAGAGGTAACTAATGTTTTAGCGCTGCAGCGAACTTAAGTTCTAATTCTCACCAAAATCTTACGGTCAGGGTCACGTGTCCTGACGCAAGTTTAGCATTTTTTACTCATCCAAAAAAGTGCACAACGCCGCTAACGAAGTTTTCACTTCAAAAAATCTAATTACATAAATAAATCAGTACTTTAAAGACAATTTAAAATACAGGTTGGGTACAACGAGGTCATCACAGGAATACCTATTGTTGGAAGGAAGCCCGTCCAGTGACTTACATTTTTTCAGTGTCCGTGTTGTTATTTAAATTGTGACGTAGTAAAGAGTTCTTTTTTATATGGAATGAATGCGCAAACAAATGGATAATTAGCAATTTTTTTGCTCTAATAATCTTCTAAATTAGTTTTTATTTTGCCACTTTGTTTCCGTTCTCCGTTCTTAATTTAATTACTGAATGTGACACTTTTGTTTTTAGGACAATAATAAGTAAAAAGGAACCATCATTTTACAATTTCCTACCACTAAGCTTGTAATTTTTAGCAGTTTGATTTTTTTAACAATTAATTGTATAATATTTATCGATTCCGACAAATAAATATGCAGCATGTCTGATATGTAGCTACTAACTATATGTAAATACTGAACTCACTCATGAGTGTTTGAATGAATGTTAAATGTTTGAATGAATGTATAATGTCAATGAATGTTAAAGAAACAAGTTACGTGTGTAATGGCCAAGTTACGTGGCGCTGTTTTCTCTGCCTACACCGCAGGGAGTTGACGTAAAAATATAGATATATGGATAGGCCATGCTGCGATATTTTGTAAGATTGCCTTATAGAAAGAAAAAGCTGTTTGTTTCGAGCATTCTTTGCTAATCGATGGCCTAAGATGGCTGTCGCGAGCGTCTTTTTTAATGCTATTTACGTCTTATCGCAATACGCTTAAATAAAATTGTTTAAAATGCTTTCCTAATATAATAAAGGTTTCAATCATTAGGTTTTTGAATAGTGGTTATTTTGAGTGAACATCTTAGGTTATAAATCTGGAAGGGATACCATTCCATCCCTCATACGGAATATTTTTGAAGTAAAACAAATAGAGTAGCGAATGTCAAAACACATGCGATTATGGTCGCCTTGATTTTCAATTTCACTACGCCACTGTGAACTAAAATCACATCTAGGAGAGGTAGGACGTAACAAGGCACCCTCCTTAGGGAAGTACCTCCCCCGCATACTATCCATCCAAAGTGGCAACGCGCTAGCGATATTTCCTGTATTGCAAGTAGTCATAAGCTACGGTAGCTACTTTACATCAAGTGCATCGTATGCATGTATGTTATATAAAAAAAGTATGTTGTATAAAAAATAGTGGAGATACATGCTCAGTCGGGCGACAAATTCATTACACAAAATAGTTACAAAATTCATAGCATGTTATTTTAACGCCAAATATCTACAGCGCAGCGCAGTAGACAAGGTAACAATGGTAGCGAGTACATGCTATTTCTGTTCCAGATGGCGGGGAATCGCACAGACAATCTGAGCAGCCGGAGGAAAAACTGCCTGAGCAGTCGTGGCAAAGATGACATGCATCTAACACTACTACTTTACACTACCGACAGTGAGTGCCGGCCGGCGCTGTTCTCATGAATTACCTACTGAGTGGTGGGACCGCACAAAGTTTATATCAAATAACCTGTATACTCGTAATACTTAGTAGCTCGCCGCGTCTGAAAATTCGCTATATAAAAGCACAATTCTTTTTTCACAAATTTGACGAATGTCTCAAATTTGACAAGTCCGGTGGTGGGATGGCTAGCAACGGCTACTTTAGGACCAAGCCTCGTGGATTCAATTTCCACACAATACACACAGTAAAGATTCCTATGCATAAACATATCTGTTAGTCTTAGCCTGGATGTTTTCTGTGTATTATAAGGAAGTATATATATTCAAAAAAAAGGTATTCACATGTTAACACATGTTCATCAGTTATCTAGTCTATAGCACAAGCTTTGCTTAGTTTGGGACTTGATAGCGATTTGTTGTATATTAGTCAGATAATTTTTATTTTTATTACATTACGCGAAACCACTTGTTTAGGCATCGATGCTCAATTTCAGGTGCATCCATTACTATCTTTCAAGTTATCACAGTTTTCAGATACAAATTTCTATCGTACGAAAATACACGGCGCTCATCGGACGAATTAAGGCCGCGTACTGACTTTTTTTTCTATCAAAATAGCAGAAGCGTGCGTGATATGTTATTGTTGTATGTATATATTTATGACGAATAAACTCACAAATCTAAATATGAATAACTTCGGATGTAGAATTATAGGCACCTCTACGCGTGTACAAATAGTTGGCTTCGCAGTATCGCACCCAAAATGCGAGCTTACATAAACCGTGGATGATAGTGTCAATTAGTACTTATAGGATAGTATTAATACGAATCAAATTCGTGCAAAAACACACTCAATGTTCATCTACCCTTACGCTGCTCGCGCACAGGAATCCACTCTACATGAAACATGTTATACGCGAAAAAATATTGATAAATAGTCTCACATGAAGACGAAAGAAGTATGGACTATCAGTAAATACAAAGTGTACATGAGTGCGTGTTTTTGAATACAATTACATTCCCTGCGTATACGTATACTGACAAAATAAACATTGGTTGTTTGTCAAAGTATTTGCATTTGAAATGTTTATGTTTACAACTTTTGCTTGCCGTTTTATCCGCGCAAACTCAGTCCAAGGAAATTTGTTAACCAAAAATTTTATCATAACAATAACAATTCTGTTTATTTAGAAAGTCTCGATCAATATTTTTACCTAACAGGCCATATGACCCGCCTTATGTGAAAGAATTATCGTTCCTTACCTGCGAAACAAAGGAGTATCGCTCGTACATCACTCCCGCTGCTAATTTACCACCTATTCCAGAGCGCTTTGGTGACTATACTCACTCGCAGGCACACGATTAAGCAGGCAGTACTTGCAAAACATTGGAAGTTAAATAAAAATAGGCTTAATACTAAAACATAGACTTAGAATAGTTCAACGCTTATATTGCATAAACCAAAAAGCAAATTTATAAAACTCATACTAAAGAGTCGATGCCGGTGCTCAGTGTTTAAGCTATGCCTACTTTAAAACTAACGGTTGTGGGTTCGATTCCTGCATAACTTGGTCGTATTATGTCAGAAGATAAAGTACGAGTAATTTCATTAAAAAAAAAATTAAGAGAGGGCGCATCAAAGTAGCTCGTCTGGGGAAGTAGCTCCACCTCACAGAAAATCGCAGCCAAATAACAACTCTCTTAAGGGTTGCTTCCTGTTGGTGAATGAAGCAGCAAAGCTGGTATCGCTCGAGTGATTGATTTGCATTACGAGCGTCAATAGGCAACGGTAACTGTTTTCCGCTTCAGGTGAGCCGTATGCTTGTATGCCTCCCGACGCAGTATAAAAAAATTAGGAACCCTAGGAACTAGCGACCGTACATGAAAAGAGCTATGAATGTTAAAGAAGCGAGTGAGGTGTGTAAGGACCGTATCTTGCGCCCAGTTCTCCCTGCCAACCCTGCAACGGACCAGGCGTGAAGGTATACATACATATTTAAAAAGATGTGACTCTTCCTAAGAAGGTCTACTGTTACCTCTGGCTTGTGGAGGCCTAACAGCATTAGCTCTATGTAAAAATCTGAGTCTTCGCTAAATCCTTATAATCTGGGACTGGGCAGCGCTGAGTAATTTGTCCGGAAATATCTATTATGTATATAGTGTCAATACTTCTGGAAGGATGTAGGAGCCGAGGAAGACCGAGACTAACCTACCATGACCAAATTTGTCGTGGTTTATCAGAAGGTGATGTCAGGAGCCCCAGGAACCGGCGAGCGTGCATGAAAAGAGCTATGAATGCCACAGAAGCGAGTGAAGTATGTAAGGACCGCGTCTTATGGCGCTCGGTTCTCTCTGCCTATCCCGCAAGTGACCTGGCGTGAAGATATACATACATACATACGTCAATACTTCTATAGCAATGATTTAGACCATTTTGGGTCAAATTTATTTTTTTATAACGAAGAAGAGCAACGGCCATGTACCTTACGTGGTAAGTAAGCTGCGTCTTTTAGCTTTACCGTATGGAAGAAAATACCTTGGAAACCTTTTGGACAGTCGAGTCTTAAGGCCAAGTTGGGAGCGAATAGATACATTCGTAAATGGTATTTGGAGCATTCCTCTCCAAGATCACATTTCGAATGCATCTGTTCGCTGTCCCTCTCTCTTTTGCTCGGATTGTCATGCTTGGTTTGTTTAGTAAAACACACTCTGTGATTAGTTCCCTATAGCAAGTTACAGCTCTATGATAAATGGACTCTATGATAAATGATGAATAAACAGCCTTAGTAATAGGGTCTCATTTGGTACCAAAGCCAAAATGACAGTACACATGCGATTGCAAAAAAAAAAGGTGTTTCAGTATGTACGAGTATATATACCATAGACAATCCCCCACATTAGTAAACAATGTTAAAAGCCAAGGGCTGACTTGAGGTGTAGCGTGGGGCCATGTACACTCTTGAGGAAAACGAAAAAGAAAACGGGACAATAGATCGAATTTAACTGGAGAGGAGTATCTACTAAAACAAGATTGTAATACACGGTGACATGTGCAATAGCCGTCAACATGATGCTGAGAAGGCATCTTGTTGACGGCCTTTTTATGCATAAAATTTTGTATACGAGTATTTTCACCTATTTTTATTTGTTTCTTTTTTTGTATGTATTGTTAGTGCCTTCTTCTAAAAATCTTTGGTCTTTACAATTTTCTTTTTTTTTTTGTTCACTTTCTTTCATGTAATAGATTTAGTTGAGGGAATGACACTGTGCCCCCGATATCCTTGCAAGAGGGGCTGTATTACAAATACTTACTTACGCTATTATTTTTTCAGTGCGGATTACAGCTTTGTTCCCCAAAAAAAAGTTAAGCACATATAGTTAACACTTACTTTTCTTATCACAGTCGCTTTAAGTGTTACAACTAGTATTTGCTGTTAATTGATACGACACATGTGCTATAAAGATACTTCTGTCTACCCCACAGGGGAGTATACTTGAAAATAGAAAGTACTTATGAAATAGATACACGTGCCGAATTGCCGCAAACGGCAATGACATTTGTCTTTTATGGACAAACTTTCTTTAACTTATGCGAAATAAATTACATTTTGATTTAAAAAACATTTTCGTTTCCAATGAGTATTACAAATATTGAGAAAGCAGTTAACAAGATATTGCCACTGACAGCAGATATCGCAACCGTAAAGGCCATTTTAATTTTTTTTCGCATTTACGAATATCTTATAATTTCTATGCGTGTATCATACTTGACAATGTCTGAAGTACTTTTAAAAGTATACGTTACTTTTAGCCTGAAAACGCTTGAAGGTTTTATAACAAATATAGTTTGGTATTTGAGTTTGTTTAGGTTACTAAATCATATACAAAAATAGATAAAGTAAATAACAACAAAACTGTTACTACTGAATTCTAAATAATGGGACCAAGACACGCGTTTACAGGTGAAGTTCGATCCTTTTCAAAGAGAATTGTGTTAAATTGGAGACAATTATACAATATTCCCTAATGCAAACTTCTTGTAAATAATTGTATAAAAATTCTCTAATATCTGCGATCTACTTCTTCCTAGAGCGACTGCCAGTTAGGCCACCAGTGTTATGAAATATATTTTCTTGTCGGGCGGATTTCCTCCCGATGTTTTCCTTCACCGCCGAGCAAATTATAATTACAAATATGTATATAGATCGAATACACGAATTTTTAAGGGAGTGTGCATGAAAAGAACTATGAATGTTATAGAAGCGAGTGAAGTATGTAAAGACCGCGTCTTATGGCGCTCGGCTCTCTCTGCCTACCCTGCAAGGGACCTGGCGTGAAGACGTACATACATACACGAATTTGTACATGTTCATACCAGGTTTCACAACAACTTCTTAGAAGCCTACTCCTCACACGCAGGAACACAATAACCTCCTAGGGAGTTGTTATTTGGTTGTGGTTTTCTGTGAGATGGAGGTACTTCGCCAGACGGGCTGCTTTAATGCAAGTACGTCGCATTAAAGCAGCCCGTCTGAGGAAGTACCTGCACCTTACAGAAAACCGTAGTAGCCACTTTACAAGCCCCTGAAGTGTTCCTACGAGTTGTAAGTGAGGTTACCATTTAGCTTCGAAGGCATTATTGTATTCGCAGCGGGGATGGACACGCGCCAACCGCTCTCTTTCAATAAAACAATCAATTTTTTATTCATGAAATACAGGTAATATAATTATAAATGACCACTTGTTTACTAGAGTATAAGATACATAGCTTTTGTCGTTGCTCAAGTGTAAAAAATATTATGAAATTAGTATAGTACTAATTACATATCTTGAAATTAGCAAGAAAATGTGATGAAATTCTAATTAATATAACAATTTAAGCAAACACTACACATGATATTTATTTCATAGCGTATTATCATCTAACAATTTAGTAAGCTTATTTTCACAGTTGATAGACAAGGTTTATTACAATAAACCTTGTCTGTCTACTGTGAGAATAAGCATTTTCTGAATATGTATTATTTTTTTAAAGAATACCGGAATTCCTTTATTATAATGGCAGCGCTATGTTAATGTCTTAATTTTCATTGCCTTGTTGACTCAGATGCACGCAATTTATGTTGGATATTATTGTTATCTTGTGTGCTTGTAATGCATGCTCCTTGTATTGCCAGATCATAAGTCGCTCATATGGCGTTTTCTCCGTATTTGTATGAAAAAAAATACCATAATAAATAATTTGTCAGTGTAGTGTAAACACACCAATTTATAATCGCAATTCGATTTACACACCGAGCAAGAAATCAGAGAATTAGTTTCAAATAAAAATAAAAATTCTGCAACAAAAGACTATATGCAATAGTTGATATTGGCTCCTTCTTTTAAGTCTTTGTTTTTTCATAACAATACGATAGTCATACTCTTCAATTTTATTTTAGTTCATGTATAATTTTACAATATGCGTCATAGAAGCATAGTTGTTGTAACCAAGCAGTCAGTTTGCATTTACAAAAAAGGTATGTTAACGGATAGATATCTAAAACTTCGTTCACACCATTGTAAAAATGGGATGACCTAAAACAATATTGATACTGAAAGAAGCTGGTCTCTTCTTCTTTGATTAATAAGGCAATGGTAATCTGAACAAGTGTGTAAAATATATACCGAAATAAAACATGTTTTTATATGGGCAGCTCTTTTAATTTTCAACTTTTTATTTTTATTGTTTTATGTTATAGGAATACGCAATATGTGAAAATTTCAAGTATCTACCTATATTAGCACAAAGTACGCAAAGTGGCGCGGCGCCATCTATTTCTTTTGTAAGTATGTATATGTTATAATTATTATTTTTTTTATGTCGGACAAATTACACAGCTCGATATAGCCCCAAAGTAAGCGAAGCTTGTGTTATGGGTACTAGACAACTGATAAACATACGTAAATACATTTTTTTTTTGTAAATACTAACTTATTATACATAGAAAATACCCAGACCAAGACAAACAGACATGTTCATGCACACAAAATGTTTGCCTTGTGTGGGAATCGAACCCACGAGCGTTGGTGTCAAAGTCGCGTTATTCACGACTGAGCCACCGAGCTCGTCTAATATATGTAATGTTTGTGTATGTATATTTACTGTGTGTAGTAATATAATTAGAATATCGAAATAATTTGCTTTCTTATTTTGAGTACCGATTTCCTGTACCTATATGTACTCTTCCATAAGGATGTCTGGTAGAGAATGCTATTAGCATTAAGTCCGCCTTTGTACTTTACATATGTGGTAAATAAAGTTTAAATAAATATTTTGTGCTATTAGGGTTTAAAAGCCTTGTGACAAACATACGGACAGACGGACAGAACTCTAACAATGATAAGTCAGCGGGAATTAATATATAGTGTTATTGATAATAGTCTCAGCTGAGATGATAAGCTAGGTGGCACTTATGTCCAGGACGCCTTTTTATTCCCAAGCAATTTGTGCTGGAGTACAGAACAGATTGTAGATGAGCAGTCAACTTTAAGAAATCATGGAATGTTGTGACAGGCACAGAAATAGAAGGAAGTGTACTCATCAAAATTTCTCACTAGTATTTGGCTGAATCCTTAAAGCCTTGACAAATCGAAAAGAAAATGGTCAATATTGTCGCTGGAGGTGTTTCAGCACTCGCCAAGGCGAACAAAGAAATATTAATTGAAATTTGTCGTTCTTGAGATATCATAAAAAAGGTGTGAGAAAATTAACTTGCTTAATATTTTTTTCGTTAAGTTTTTCCATGTTTCAATAGTTATTCTGTTACTCGGGGCGAAAACAAATCCAACAAAATAAAGATCATAAAAATCGGTCCAGCCGTTCTCGAGTTATAAATGTAACTAACCCGACTTTGTTTTATATACATATAGATATAAATTATACTCGTATGTATATGTAACGTAAATCTTAAAACGTTCCGTTTAAAAATTCAGCGATAATCCTAAAAGCAAGAATAATTTGTGAATTTCCCTCAATTACAGAAAGAAAAGAAAGAGGTATTCGATTCTATAATAAATTACCCCAGACAAATCTGTCCTTGCCCGACTCTATATCGAAATATAATATTGTGGATTCCGTTAATTCCGTAGATAGCAATATGATATTTAGGGTCCAGAAAAAATGTGTTATTGCTCAGTCTAACACTAATTTATGGATAAATGTAAGTCAATATTTAAGAGCAACAAAATACTTTTTGTGTTGCCTTTTATGTCATTATGTATGTGTTGTTGAGTGAGTCAGTGATAAAAATGACATTTTCAATTCGTAAAATTACGTTAATAATACCATAACCATGATAGTTATATAAATAAAGTTTGGCATTTTGGGAGTAGACGGATGTTTTATTAGCCATACAATATTTAAAACATGTAGATTTCATAGTTTTCCGTCATGTAATATGGCGGGGGGAGGGCGGGTTCTCGAAGGAGCGCGAAATGATTCGTGTAATATACACACACTTGCCCGCATGTTACCCTCTTTATTCACCATTCATGAGCTTTTACACTGTAAAAGTTTGCTTTAAGGGTAAAGAATAGCATTAAGTGAGTCGTTTTTTAAAATTTTTGGAATCGATTAAAAATTATCACAAGTTAACTCTGCGTTCTGCGTCTCTGCGGAAACATACTTCCCAGTCAGCCTATTTCGTCATTTTCACGAACACCTTTTTTCGAAATGTAATAGGCAGACAAACCATTCGGCAATGAGAATTATTTCCTTCCATATATTTTTAAGTACTTCCATAACTTATTGAGCTATTGTACGTAGACACAAACGGAAAAGTAAAGAACTTACTATGTCGCATATGGATACACATTCAGATAAAGAGCTCTAACTCATTACACCTTTCATATATTAGAAATCTTTATCAGTCTGTCTGTAACTGTTTATGTATCAATATGTGACATGGTAAGTTTCACCTGTTATGACGAACCGATATTAATCTGTTTTTCCTGTATGCTTAATGCCAACTCGATGTAGTGATTTCTAACCGACCACTTGATCGTTACCGATGATCGTAATAAAATAAGAGAACTATGACTTATAAGAAAATAAAAATGATTAGGTATATTCTACTAAAAGTATTCATAAAATATATCATAAGTATCATTCATAAAATCGGCTACTCCAAGGCTAGCTGATTTTTACGGTTTAGACACAGTAGACTTATAACTGCTCTGTCTACTGTGGTGTAGTGGTCTGTCCCTTGTAAAAGTAGTTCATATCGATAATTCTCGTTCGACATTTTACCTGCGTTTTTGTTACAGCATAATATTAGACCAAATATTTATATAAGGAGTTATTGAATTTTGTTCGAGATCTCGACGTCCTTGTTTCCCTTGAAATGTGGCGATTTTTTTTCTAAATGCTGCAAGAGTTGACTATAAATGTTGTAAAAGCATTTTATAAAGTTGTTTTTAAGCAATATTATGTACACTTGAAACAGTAATAAAATATCAACGTGTCGTCCATCATCGGCTTCTTTCTTTAGGGGTGTAAGGAGAATATGCAATAAATTTTCGTGAAAAAAAAAAAAGATTTGCTGCAATATTGTCATTCTATAAATCCACGTTTGTTTTATAAAATTAGTGTGGCAAAACAGCAAAGTCCTCGCGTAATAGTAAATACTGGGACCTATGGAAGATAAATGTGACATTTCTTAGAGTATAATGGCCATTGAGTGAACACTAATTTTATCATTGAAATACGTTTATGTTTAAAATTAAGTAATAATGTGATACAGCCGAATGACACTCAAAATGGCGGCGCTTTCCCGGCTTTCACAGTCTCACGTTTGTCATGAGTTTACTAACTTTGATTCTTTAGCTACCAGGTGGTGCAATTAAATTTGGGATGTAAAAAATAGATGTGTATCCCCCAATTTTATTATCAGTTTTCTGAACTGACTTCTACTATGAAAGCAAATTTTTAAATAATAAATAAATATTTGCTATTATTAGTCGTATTGATCAGGTAATCACCAGAAAACTGACGTACCGGATATTATCGGCATATCCGTTACTTATGTACTGGTGATAGCTATAATATTATTTTGATAAGGATAATAAGTAGAGCGCACATCAATTCGATTGACTATTATAAACGTGATGTAATTCACGAAAGTCAGTTTAACACCAAGGCTTGTGTGGGTTCGATTATCTATCGCACAGGACAAACATTTTGGGCACAAACAGTTTTTATATCACTAATATGGCAAACAAGCAAACGACCTGCCTGATAGTGAGCAGTTACCGAAGCCCAGACTTTTTTAAAGATAAATATAAAAATCTTTATTTGCCATAGGACCCTCACCGGGCACTTAGACGCGTCTTACATTTTTTTTGAATATAAGTAGTTTTATCGTTTCTTATTCAATTCTCTTACGTTACTTTCCTTTTTTATCTGCTACACTCAGCGAACTTAAAAAGCATAGAAGCAGCAATAACGTTTCAAAAATGACCCAACGAAAAAGAGGCCGGGCTAGGCGGGGCTTAGAAATGAGGCCGCGCGCCTTGACAGTCGGTGTTAGTCAGTCGGCTTGAAACAACGACGTGTCAGTCTGTCTTAATTTATGTATTCTCAAGATTTTTCGTAATAATGCCTTCTTGTGTCGTCAAATGGTGTGTAAATAACACTACCAGTAATCATAAATGCTCAGTAATCATATTTCATAGGTAAGTGTAATTCTGTTTGTAAAGATAATTATTCGTAAAGATATATTATTCGTGCAATAAACGGCCTTACTTTCGTGGCGCGTACATGTCGCCACATCGAGTGAACTCGTGTCTCGATCGTGCGAGATCGCATGCAGCCAATCATCGACAAGAAAATTTTGTTTACATTTCTATGACTCCTTTGTACCATAAACAATTATCGTAAAGTGCGGCTTATGTTTTGGAGGTAAGGCGTATTTTTCGCTAACTGCATTTTCGAGAAATGATGTTTTGTTTTCAAATACGAGAGCGTGATTGTTTTGGTGTCGATTATGCACTATGAATTTGTTCTAAATTATCATTCTATGCTTTTTAAGTTCGCTGGCTACACTAGTTGAGTCACTCATGCGTTGCCGACTATGTAAAAACATGTGTTGAACATGTGTTTTTCATATTCTGTTTTATCTCTTCTGTTTTGCATCAAATCAGCCACTGTCAAATAACAAACCCCTGGGGAATTGATGTATTTAAATGAGGTTACCAGTAAGCTCCTAAGTTGTTGTTTTGTGTCAGCAGGGCTGGCAACGCTCCGTGCGATACTTCCTGTATTGTAAGCGTTTACTGGATATGGAAACCACTTTAGAAGTGTAAATTGTCGTGAAAAATCTTATTTTATTCTTACCACCAGATTCTCTATAAGCTTAGATTTTACACCAATATTGTTGCCAAACCAGAATAACAAGATTCCGTCCGTATATTCCTCATAAGTAAATTGCATAGCACGGAGCAGGTCACCGTCAACCCTATATCCGTGCAAAATGTCAAAGAGATCGTTTCGCACGACACCATCAGATGCTTTCCCGAAGATCCACAAAGTCGCATAAAATCTTCTGTTCCATAGCCAGATACTTACCCACGATATTGCAAACTGAAAATACTTAACCTGTAAATCCTCTGTCATATCGAAATGGCCCTGTGTTTCCTGAAACATCCACCCTCATTACGTACATACATATCATCACGCCTGTCTCCCATTGGGGTAGGCAGAAACTATAGAACGCCAGGTGCACCGATCTAAACATGCACGCCTCTCGCTTCTTCTACACTCATCAACCTCTTCATGCATGCTCTTCGGTTTTGGGTACTTTTAATTTAACCCTTTTTCAACATGTCAGTAATTTAATCTGTATGTATGCTTTTCACTCTTGCTCGATACACTTCTTTAGTCATTCATTCTTTCTGAAAGATTAAACCATCTCAGCATACCCTTTTTAATTTTTGTCACTGCATCATCTTTCATTCCAAATACACGAGCTCGGTGGCGCAGTGGTGAAACGCGTTGTTACGCTACTTTGACACCAACGCTCATGGGTTCGATTCCCACACAGTACAAACATTTGTGTGCATGAACATGTCTCTTTGTCTTGGTGTGGGTATTTTCTATGTATAATAAGTATATATTTACAAAAAAAAATGTATTTGCGTATGTTTATCAGTTGTCTAGTACCCATAACACAACCTTCGCTTACTTTGGGGCTAGATCGCGCTGTGTAATTTGTCCGACAATACGCTTTCCTGCTTTCATTCTTCTTTCAATATCGCCTTCACATTTTCGTCTCTAACAAACATAGGACGTAGATAAACAAATTCATTCACTTATTTCACGTTTTCACTTTCTCAGAATGTCACCAGCTATATCTTGTCCATTTTCGGCGCTAAGTGTTGGATGGCGACTTCATCGCCGCAAGCGCCTACATTCCTACCGACGGAGATGGATCGACGCACGTCGCCTACGAGAAACGTCCTAAATCGCTCTCTGAAAAATACTGGTTATCATTCATGGAAAGGTATAACATCCTTCGAAATGTTACAAATTCACCATCATTATGCCCACAATCTATACAGACGACGATACCGTCGTCTTTCGATAATATGTCAAAAGAATTGTTTATTGTTACGTTAATTGGTGTAAGAGAGGCGGTAGTCGGTTCATATTTACATGTATCGCATTTACATTTTTTCCTATTCAATGGTGCCATAGTATAGAATAACTTTTCTGAGATGCTTGTACATTCTAGATGGAAGTATTCTCGGCAGTCTGCACATATTTTGAAATGAGATTTTGAGATTTTATTTTTACTTTTGTCACAAATTCCCTCCATTGTTTTGACATTCATAGCAACATCTGTCTTGATTTTGGATTAACTTTAAAAATAGGTACGCGTACACGTTCACTCAGCACGCGAGTTCAAGAAGCAAGTAATGCGTTTTGTTAACAACAATGTCAAGTACGCAAGCAATTTAGCGACATCTAGCGTGGGTCTTGTGTACATTGATTAATTTATTTATACATTAGTTAAAGCTGAAATAGGTGCCACAGCAGTCTGTCGGTAAAGTCATGCACATACACAGTTCCACGTCGATAAATTAGCTGTTCTTTGTTTATATCAAATAGTCACTGTTATCAAACTAGTAACTGACAAAAACAATCAAAATAGTTTCAAGTAATTTCCTGTCGGTATGTCCATGAATACACGAGAGCACTGTTTATGTTAAGGTATTCACAATATAGTCCTCATAACTTCAACCTGTATCGGATTTTATTGTTTTTAAAATATTTTGATGTCACTTTCTTGTCGCTATTTTTATGATGATACTTTCTTTTTCACTTCTGATCGTAGAAATGAAAAGGCATATTGATTTAAAAAATAAGCAAACAATCTAACTGATATTTTATTTAACTAAATAACAAAAATCTTGAAGCTCCAAATCTAACAAGGGACACGTCCGTCACGTCCGACCGCACGAAGTAAAGTAAGCGCGGCCTCTGCTGCTCGTATCAGGCCACGCTATCCCCTCCTTTTCCTCTTCCCAACATTGTGTCGTCTAAGAATATATTATTAATACAATTCATTAATAAGAAATTGTGTTCAGTTTTTTATTAATTATAATTCTCGTGGATTATATATTTTTTTATCTAAAGGGTTTTCGTGTAGCAACTTTCCGGTCGGGGGTTTTTAAAATGTTTATTTTATGTTTCATTTGCGACTTTTTTAATTATAATAGTAAATACAATACATTTATTTAATCATTAATATGTCTTTACTTGAGTATAGTTGGCAGAAAAACAATTAGTTTTTTTTTTTACTAGAATTCAGTTCGGTTATGTGTACTATAGCGCAACCTGTTAGTCTATAACTTTGAAACTTAGCCTTAGTCACACGGCCTTTAAACGTTATGCATCTAAAGTTCGTTGACGTAGTTATGCAATTTATCGGAGTTCAGTGCTGTTAGTTCATAACCATGAAATTTATGAGCTATTACGTGCATATTGGAAATCAATTCATAAAGTTAAACACTGTGTATACATTAAGATTGTTAGCAATTGGTAACACATACAATCATCGACACTCGACTGTCGGTGTCGTGTTATCAGATGACAGTCGTTAAAGCTAAGTCTCTAATCTCCAAATCGTACAGCACACTAAACCGTCAGTCCCAGATGTCCTCATCAGATGACAGTCTTTAATGTTAAATCTCTAACCTCCAAGTCGTACAGCACGCTAAACCACCAGTCCTAGATTTTGACATCAGATGATAGTCGTTAAAGCTAAGTCTCCAACCCCCAAGTCGTACAGCACGCTAAACCGTCAGTCCCAGATATTCTCATCAGATGACAGTCGTTAAAGCTAAGTCTCCAACCCCCAAGTCGTACAGCACGCTAAACTAGATGTTCTCATCAGATGACAGTCGTTAAAGCTACGTCTCTAACCTCCAAGTCGTACAGCACGCTAAACCGTCAGTCCCAGATGTTCTCATCAGATGACAGTCGTTTATGCTAAGTCTAGCTGCCGGGCGGCTTGAAAACACTGATTCTTAGCCAATTGGATGTATGCTTCTAACACCTGCGGTTAAAAGGAAATCCGTATCCCAGCAATGGGATCAATATACATAGATAAGAATAGAGTACAAGGTGTAACCATCACTCCATTTATACAAGATTATCACATTACCTATTCGTAAATATTCACAAGGTTAAAAAAGCATTCATTTATTTAGGTATTTTATTTTACGTATATTCTTTGATGTATTCAGTATTCAGTTTTATACCACCTATTGGCAAATACAATTCCAAGTAAACGCGTTTCTCTTTCTTAAAATATCAGTTTTTCTCTCTTTATACTCGTACTGTAGAACCCGGGAAACAGTATTTTTAATTTACTTGAAATTACTTATTTTCATAGAAAGAGTCGTCGTATTCGTGCCAGACTGATTGAGGCCAAATCATCCTGGCATGTAATACCATGTAGTTTGTAATTATGACTAGCTCGGTGGTGTGAAGGAAAACAAATTGAGGAAACCAGCAAGACAAGAAATTATATTTCGAACGTGTCCTAAGAAAAGTCTGGTACCCTCTGGCTTGCGGAATTCCGTGTAAAAATCTGTATCTAGTTAGACTTACGTGGTGGAGTTCTCCAATCGTAAAGGGTTAGGAAACAGGATAACTCTAAGAAAAAGACAGAAAAATACAAACAAGAGGCTACTTAGAAGCTTTAATAACTCTAGTTTTTATTTCTATCCCATCCTTATTTACATACAATGTTTTCCATCATACTTACGAGTACAAATGTATATGAGACACAATTACCTAAATATTAGTCGCAGACGACTAAGCACCTGTCTTTAGACTTCGCTTGTAAAAAATTAAATTAATTTCTTGAGCCAATCGCTACTGAAACTCGTCTTAGCGACAACGTAGACGATTTTGTAATTTGTACTGCCTTATAAAAGTTTTAAATGAATTCACCAAAACTCAGGGAGTCAGTGAGTGCAGGGAATAGGGTGAACGACAGATGGCGTTGGGTAAACTTCTAGGCAGCCGAAATCTAAGCCAGAAAGCACAGCCCGCTGTACACAACGCGGTGCTAATCCCAACGCTAACTTATGGAAGTGAATGCTGGGTATGGTAGAGAGAGCATGAAAGTAGAATAAATGCGGTCGAGATTAGAGCATTACGGAAAATTTGTGGGATAACGCTTGCCGACCGCGTTCGTACCACGTGAAAAAAAAAGTTGGAAAGAGAGTGTTGGTTTTAAGATAAGATAAGGCATGGTTCGTTGGCTCGGACATGTAAAAAGAATACAGGATGAAAGAATGACGAAACAGATATACAATGCAAAAGTGGAAGGATGTAGGGGCCGAGGAACACCGAGACTAACCTTCCATGACCAAATTGGTCGTGTTTTATCAGAAGGTGATGTCAGGAGCCCCAGGAACCGGCGCGCGTGCATGAAAAGAGCTATGAATGTTAGAGAAGCGATTGAAGTATGTAAGGACCGCGTCTTATGGCGCTCAGTTCTCTCTGCCTACTCCGTAAGGGACCTGGCGTGAAGATATACATACATGCATGCGTTTAATTTCTCAATAAGTACAGTTTCAAAGGAAAAATAACATTTTGTTTTCTTTGACTTAAAATACTCTGTTATAATATTAACATTGCATGGAATTTGACATATGGTAATAACTATTAAATATAGACAGATAAATAAATGTTTTACCATATGGCACACAATGTTACAGGCCAAATCCCTTGCGGGGTAGGTAAAGAGAATCGAGCTTCATATGACTATGTATGGACTTATCTCACTCGCTATGGTAAGATATACTTAAAAATAAAAGCTATAACGCCCGTGGCAGTTATAAAAGTTATAAGGGCCGATTTTCCTGCATGTTATGAAATTATTTAAAAGCAAGCAAGTGTGATGATACTTATATACACTTACTTTGTAATCCTGTGACCAAAATTAGTTCATAACTCTCAACGAATTATAAAAAATACGCTTTTGTAATAAGATACACGTGTTTCTCTGTTGAAATGAAAGCTCGCTTTTTCGTTACTTCCAAATATCGAAGCCTTTCTTTGTAAAAGATCAAGGGAAAAAATAAATTGTTTTGTTGCTGACTTCGGTATATAGACGAAAAAACTGAAATTAGGAGAACGACTTTAATTGTTATTTTCCGATTTCAAGGAAATTACTCTCATTGCCTCAAAAGTCGAAATCCTTACCATTTTTGAGAGAATGTCCGTGTCTACGTGTATGTCCATGCACAAACTAAATTGAGGTCAATAGTTTTGTTTTCGGGAATCTTAGATTTATAGTAGTTTATAAAAAATGGTTGAGGCCGTTGAGGGAGACAACTGGTGATCCTCGCACATGCAGCTTTCTCGCTCAAAGACTTCCATTAGTAAGTAATCCAGCGCCGGAACGATGCCTGCATTATGGACACCTTACAGAAGAAACTCATATTTTTTAAATATTTCTTAATAGTGTAAGTCTAGATAATCTTACTTTCTAGTTGCATATGTAAATAAAATTCTTATATTAGTGTTAATATGATACATTTATTAATATATAAGTTAATAATAAAACAGTAGGATCGCTTTTCATTTCGTTGAATGGCTGTCTGTTGAGCATGCACCATGCAAAAGCTTTAAACAAGTTTGGATAAAATTTTACACACTGATAGCTTATATCCCTGAGCAACATTTAGGTCACGGAAGCATCAGCTTGTCTCAAATAAGGTTTTAAAAAAAATATTTATTATTGAAGTAGTACTTCTAACATTTAATTAAATATGCGACCATGTATATGACTATGTATATTTGTATCACTACATGCGACGTGACAAAATGTCTACGCGGGTCACACCTTAGTAGATTCACGTTCATTATTTTCTATTTTAGCTCCTTATGTGTTAAAGCTCCTAAAATAACAAATTGTACTTGAAATACAACGTACAATACGTGGTGGCAATTAGAATTTTTATACAATATCGGAAGGCATATAAGCATGCGGCCTACGTAATGTGAAGTGGCTACCGTTTTTATCAACATCCCGTTATATTATAATTATCTGCCTAGGCCGCTTGGAGTATCCATGACTCTATGCGATAAAGAGAGATAGAGTTTGATTGGTGCCTAATGCATTCATCTCTCCAGACATTCATCGGGGTCATTGCTGTCGTCGCCATGTTGAATTATTTACTTATTTCCGGTTCGCAGTTAACCCTATAAGTGTTCACGGAAGGAGTCAATATATATAATAAGTATTTTCCCCGCCCTTCTGTCATCAACACCCGACTTTGATCTGTTTGCGTGAAGATGGATGGATGTGAATTATGAACGCCTTAGACATTGTGAGAGGATGGATGGTAGTTAAATAAGATATAACTACCTAATTGTTATTGAATTAATGTAATATTGTTATTAAATTATGAAATTAATATGAAATTTATAGCGCAATAGTTTGTTACTGTAATGCTGTAAATTTTGATTTACGATAAATAAACTGGTTTACATTACATCACTGGTTTACACTCTCGTTTTTAGGGTTCCGTACCCAAAGGGTAAAACGGAACCCTATTACTGAGGCTCCGCTGTCCGTCCGTCTGTCCGTCCGTCCGTCCGTCCGTCCGTCTGTCACCAGGCTGTATCTCATGAACCGTTATAGTTAGACAGTTGAAATTTTCACAGATGATGTATTTCTGTTGCCGCTATAACAACAAATACTAAAAAATAGAATAAAATAAATATTTAAGGGGGCTCCCATACAACAAACGTGATTTTTTTTGCTGTTTTTATAGATAATGGTACGGAACCCTTCGTGCGCGAGTCCGACTCGCACTTGGCCGATTTTTTAGGGTTACGTACTGAGGCTCCGCTGTCCGTCCGTCCGTCCGTCTGTCACCAGGCTGTATCTCATGAACCGTGATAGTTAGACAGTTGAAATTTTCACAGATGATGTATTTCTGTTGCCGCTATAACAGCAAATACTAAAAAATGGAATAAAATAAATATTTAACGGGACTCCCATACAACAAACGTGATTTTTTTGCTCATTTTTGCTTGATATTGATAACGGCCACAGGTAGACGCTTGAAATATTCACAGAATATTTAGTTATATATTCAATTTAAGAATAAATAATTAAATTAAAATATAACAAATATTTAAGGGGGGCTCCCATACAACAAACGTGATTTATTTTGCCGTTTTTATAGCTAATGGTACGGAACCCTTCGTGTGCGAGTCCGACTCGCACTTGGTAGATTTTTATTTCTTCAGGTTGTGGAATAAACTTTGTGGCGACGCCACCAATGAGATTGCAATTTGAGTTTTCTCAAAAAAGGTGTGAAAGGCGGGATTTACGAAGCGCGAGCGATGCGCTTACTATTAAAGTGTCCGTAAGATTATGATAATTATACACACACAAATTTTAAAGTTACACCTTTAAACCCTTTTCGTTTCGTTTCCAACACCACATCATCAACCATAATCCTGTGTTCGTTCTGGTTTCCTCTCTTTCAAATACTATGATCTCGTTTGTTGTTTTCGTCGCATTCAATTGTAAGCTTTTTTTTATACAATCATCTTTCATTGCTGTGACTAATGATTACAGTTCGGATAGTGATTCTACTATTAATACCGAATCGACATAAAGCAAACAGTTCACCACTAAGTCACCCATTCAAAATCCCACATTTATCGATCTTATTATCTGAAGACCAGCTGTCTTATACACAGAACCGAGCCAACAGCACGCAACTCTGTCTTACACCAACATTGATGTCAAACCAGAGCGACTAACCGCCTCCTATCCACACACATACTCCACATTCCTCATAAGTGGATTACACAGCACGGAGCAGGTCAGCGTCAGCCCCATATCCCCGTAATAAAAACTGATTTGGTTAAATATAAGTATTCCTCATAAGTGGATTACACAGCACGGAGCAGGTCAGCGTCAGCCCCATATCCCCATAATAAAAACTGATTTGGTTAAATATAAGTAGAGTATATTATATCAATCTATAACTTCGCGCCAAATCAGGTAGGCAGAGAGAACAGAGCGCCATAAGATGCGGTCCTTACACACTTCACTCGCTTTTTAGGGTTCCGTACCCAAAGGGTAAAACGGATCCCTATTACTGAGGCTTCGCTGTCCGTCCGTCCGTCCGTCCGTCCGTCTGTCACCAGGCTGTATCTCACGAACCGTGATAGTTAGACAGTTGAAATTTTCACAGATGATGTATTTCTGTTGCCGCTATAACAACAAATACTAAAAAATAGAATAAAATAAATATTTAAGAGGGCTCCCATACAACAAACGTTATTTTTTTGCCTTTTTATAGATAATGGTACGGAACCCTTCGTGCGCGAGTCCCACTCGCACTTGGCCGATTTTATTTTGCTCGTTTTTGCTCGATATTGATAACGACAACAGGTAGACGCTTGAAATATTCACAGAATATTTAGGTATATATTATTAGTAGTATTATTAGTAGTAGTCATTCTGTGTACTAAGTATCGGGAATTTGTCAATAAAACAAAAAATACAAATTATTCATCTAAATTTATTTTATCGCCTTCAAAGTAGGCCCCATCGCTTGCAATACAACATCTCCACCGCTTCACCCAGTCTTCCATACATTTTTCATAGACTATTTGCGTTATGGCCTTTAGCTCATTCAGCGAATTTTCTTTTATGGCTTCTATCGACTCAAAACGTTTTCCTCGAAGTGGTAATTTTAACTTGGGAAATAAAAAAAAGTCAGACGGAGCCATATCAGGTGAATACGGTGCTTGGTCGAGAACTTTTGTTGAATTTTTCGCTAAAAACTCTTTCACTATAATGGCTGTGTGTGATGGTGCATTATCATGGTGCAGCATCCATGAGTTGTGTTGCCACAAAACTGGACGTTTTCGGCGGATACTCTCACGCAAACGCTTCATGACGCCTAAATAATATTCTTTATTCACTGTTTCTCCCTCTGGAAGGAATTCGGAGTGAACCACACCACGGTAGTAAAAAAAAACTGTCAGCATCACCTTGATTTTGGAGCGACTTTGCCGCGGTTTTTTGGGTTTCGGCTCGTTTTCGAGACGCCATTCTGAAGACTGTTGGCTTGTTTGCATGTCGTACTCATAAACCCATGTCTCGTCGCCAGTTATTATACGTTTCATAAAGGTCGGATCCGTAGAAGCTCGGGAAACCATGTCTTCAGCGACATGCTTTCGCTGCGCTTTTTGAACAAAATTGAGCTCTTTTGGAACTAGTCGAGCGGCGACGCGTTTCATGCCTAAAATGTCAATGAGAATGTTGTGGACGGACTTAAAAGATATGTTCACCTCACTAGCCAACTCTCTCAGACTCATACGTCGATTTTCGAGCACTAGCTTCTTGATTCTGTCGATGTTTTCTCTGGTCGTAGCGGTTGAAGGTCTACCAGAACGAGGCAAGTCTACTACTACTTCTCGGCCTTCTTTAAAAGCCTTATACCATTCATAAGCCCTTGTTTTCGATATACACGATTCGCCGTAGGTATTTCGCAACATTTTTAGTGATTCACCACATGAAATATCATTTGAAACACAAAATTTAAGGCACACTCTTTGTTCAACAATATTTTCCATTGTAAAAATCGCCGAGGACTCAAAACTATGACCAACAAAAAGTGTAGTTTAAAACAAATTAAATCACAGATCCCGCTCAAATTTTGCGCGCTAAATCAGTACAGTGCTACCAACATGCAGTAAAAAAATTAGAACGACCTCTTTTACGCGGGTCTTTTTATTGACATATTCCCGATACTTTTTACACAGAGTAGTATATTATATATATTCACTTTAAGAATAAATAATTAAATTAAAACAAACTAAATATATAAGGGGGGCTCCCATACAACAAACGTGATTATTTTGCCATTTTTATATATAGTGGTACGGAACCCTTCGTGCGCGAGTCCGACTCGCACTTGGCCGATTTTTTTAACATTTATAACTCTTTTCATGCACGCCCGCCAGTTCTAGGACTCTTGACATCACTGAGTATAGTATAAATCCAATAAAATGTTAGAAATACACACAGCAAACGAAAAGGAAATCTAGGAGTGGTTTTCTGAGGCGGATCAAAATTAAATATTTTAACATGAAAAGTAGTGTTTTGCTTATTTCAATGAGTTTGAACAGGCACTTATCAACACATGACTCTTTAGATGGTTTCACTAACTTAGAAGAAAATTAGGCG
The DNA here is from genome assembly GCA_947507595.1 of Pyralis farinalis. NCBI lineage: Eukaryota > Metazoa > Arthropoda > Insecta > Lepidoptera > Pyralidae > Pyralis > Pyralis farinalis. The sequence continues at coordinate 24,119,982 of OX382274.1, forward strand.
CTATATTTAATTAGAGAGTTGATCGTAGTTCCAAAATAAGGGAACAGCGAGATGACGAGCTCGGTGGCGCAGTGGTTAGTAACGCTACATAGACACTAACGCTCGTGAGTTCGATTCCCACAAAGGACAATAATTTGTGTGCATGAACATGTCTGTTTGTCTTGATTTGGGTGTTTTATGCGTATCATAAGTATGTATGTATCATGATCGGATATTTCTAAGTATGTACAAAGTCGTTGCACAAAAAAGTTAATCTGGGGTTACTCAAATCTTCAAACATAAGGCCAAAGGCAGAAGTATTTTACTTTGAGCTATTTATATTTAATACTTGTATATAGCCTATGTATTTTATATATATATGTTGCCACCGTTGACAGTCGCAGTTATTCATATAATTCGGAGACGCTGCTGCCATCTGGATGAATCATGCCCTTAGTCGCCTCACTGATCACAGACAGGTTGGGCCATGAGAAGGTGGTGAGTTTGAAATGGTGTGAACTATTCTTAGGGAGAGGTCACACGGTATACTTGTAATAGGAAGCCGATGGATGCAGGTGGCTTAGAACCGAGGTGTGTCCAGCAGTGGGCGAACACAGGCTGAAATTATGATGACTTGTTTTCAATAAAATACATATCCGTACACAATATTCTTATCATTTAAATCGTTATAAGTATAAAATGTGATTTATTTTTTTTGGAACGTAATTACTTTTACTCGATTACGGTGATGTTGCATATCTAGGCGTCGCTATCGCATATATAGCGTCCGCCTCATGGTAAACAGTTAACATAACCAATGGATATTTGCAACGTTAGAGTCGTCATTTGTGCGTTATCTGGCCTGTAAACCAACCACCTTTTTTTTGAAGAACCTCATGCTGTAGTACCGTACGAAAACTTCAGCAACATCGCTGGAACTGCATAATACACGACTATTGCGGCTCTAGCGAGTAAGAATTAAATAATCGCGTTTATCTAATGATTTTGAATCGAGTACGTTTTTAAGAGACGTAGGGCGCATCAAAGCAGCCCGTGTGGGAATGTACCTACACCTCCCAAAAAATCGCAGCCAAGTAACAATTTCCTAGAGGGTTGTTGTGTTCCTGCGTATGTGTGATTGCATTAGTAAGCTCCTAAGGACTTGCTGTGTTAGCAGGAGAGATGGCATCGTGCGAGTGATATTTGATGTATTACAAGCCTTCATCAGATAACCGCTTTACACCAGGTGGACCGTATGTTTATGCGCCTCCCAACGTTGTATATAAAAGAAATATTGCCAAAGACATTTATGCATTATTAAAACGTGACTCATTAATATACAATCTGGTGATCCAAACAAAGACAAATGAACCTGATATTGTATATAAAAAAATATAATATGTAATTTAACAAACGTGGCGCAATCTTATCTTTTATCAGATTTGCTGGTACTTCACAAACGTCATTCCTTATTAATTGATATTTAATCATTATCTTCAGAATGCCAAAGCAACGTTGGCAAAGTGTTGTGAATTGTGGTGCAGTTCTTATTGCAGTGGAAAATAATAATATAGTGTACGTAAAGATTGAAAGTGTGGCGTGTAGTGGCGCATAGCCACGAAACCGTGCGGTGTACAACCTTTTTTTAGTTACGGAAGCAATAATGTATATTAGTTGTTAATCGTAAGTATATTAAATTGGATTATTATATTAGTTCTATCCTATTTCTACTATGAATTCCTATTTTTTATACGTCGGGAGGCATACAGCATACTGCCCATCTGATATAAAGTGGTTATCGTAGCCCAAGAACGCTTGTACAATTAAGTATAACTCGGGCGATGCCACAACTCCTTAAGAGTTTACTGGTGACTTCACTCACGTACAGTATTACAACAACCCTCCAGGGGGTTGTTACTTGGCTGCAGTTTTCTGTTAGGTGGAGTCTTCAGACGGACTGTTTTGATGCGCCCTACCTCTCTTAAATATACACAGACTAAAACAAACATCCATGCCCATAAATGTGTGTCGTGTATGGGAATTGAACCTACGGGCGTTGGTGTCAAAGTAGCGTTACTAACCACATTGCCACCGAGCTGTTATTAGTTGCATACTGATAATATAGAAAGTGTGCAAAATAAAACGCTTGGAATACTGTCTTACCGATTTAACGTACACTACGCACAATAAAAGTCAACAAGACCTACCATACCTTCACAAAATTACCCACTCCTTACCTTATTTTCCCTAATATATAATTTTCTCTAATAATATATTGTCACTAATAACCCTGAACTCTAAACTTACCTTAGACATTCATTATTCTTCCAATTTCAAACATTTAAGAACAACACGTCATTTTATAAGCCAGTTCGCATGTTTCTGCCGTTTATAATACGAGTAGCTTCTGCCCGCGGCTTCGCCCGTATTCCCTACATTATCCTACGATGACTTGACGGCCATGAAATACTATATCTACCACAGTATTTCTTTGTAAACAATATTTTTAATTTTCCTTCAGATGCTAGAATCACCAGGTTGCTCCGTGAGCTTACTCTGGAGCAGGCCACGTATAACTAACCGTGGGAAAAACAGTTCTCCCTTAAGTCTACCCCTGCTAAATTAAGAGTTTGGCCTTGAGATTCATTTATTATATGTTATATATATTATATTTCATGGTAAAGTTGACTTTGAGTAATAACTAAACTCTTTTGAATTCGAAAGGATAGGTCAATGTTGTTAGAGGAATCCTCGGGATAAACACAGACTCCCCTCGGGAACACCGGTCAGTATCGTGGCCTCAATAACATTTCATTGTAATTTTTACGCTCGTAACCTCGTGCCATTGCATAATTTTGACGGGTTTAAATAACGCAGCAACATAACTGGGGCGCCAACTCTCCATTTTTAAACTTTAGCTAGTCGTCGCTTCGCTACGTAGTAAAATATTAAAGTCTCCATCGACACGACTGTACATGAACTCCGTTAAAATTGAACTTGCGACAGCGACACTCGTAATCAGTCAGTTTTCTCTGTTGTGAGAAACAAGCCACCAAACACAGGGCTCCGCGGGCTACTGCTCCACCACGTTAACGCGCCCGCGCACACCACTCTCAAAACGAGGGACTTCCTGGACAGCACGCCGGTCAAACTCCTGGGTCACCCTCCTTACAGCCCTGACCTAGCACCGTGTAACTTCTCTTTATTCCCGAAAATAAAAAATCTGCTCAAAGTGATACAATTTTCGTCGCCGGAAGATGCGCTCTCAGCGTTCGAGCAGACTGTAAATGAGGCTGTCTGCGGCGGATTGGAAAGAGTGTTTCGAAAACTGGCTCAGACGCATGAAACTTTGTATAGAGGCTGGTGGAGAGTACTTTGAAAAGATGTAATAAAAACTATTTATATTTACCTATAGAACAGTTTTTTTTTTTTCGCAAAACTTTCGGAGTGTCCCACGTATATAAAAGGCAATTGTTCCTTGTAATAATATATGTACTTATTTCAGGAGAGTCTACAAAATGCTATCGTACGTGCAAGATTCAAAGCAGGACTTGGTGAACGATGAATTTGCGTATAACGAAAATGGCCAAAGTAAGTCTACAAGAGACACTTTTTTTAATATGTATATTACATACGTGAATATTTTTATGTAAATAAGCTGGTTTTTTTTATACGTCGGGAGTTTTTTATGCTTTTGTACAAGCATATGTCTCGCCTGATGTAGAGTGATTACCGAAGCCTATGAACGCTGGTAATACATGCTAATGCTATTATAATAATAAATGCTAATACTAACACAGCAACTCCTTAGGAGTTTACTGGTGACCTCACTTACACGCAGGAAAACAACAACTGGGAGGGAGTTGTTATTTGGCTGGGTCTTTCTGTGAGGTGGAGGTACTTCCCCAGTCGGGCTTCTTTGGTGCACTCTACATCTCTTAATAATTCACTTAATTATTTTACGACATACAAATACAATAGAGAAATAAAATCAGTAAGTGTATCTTCAAAGAAACATTCGAAATCGTCGCACTCGCACATGCACACTTCGACATGAGGTTCAAGCACAAGGCCGTCAAAGCAATTGAAATTAACTCCCCGAAACGAATCCGCTTTATACACTGTGTAGTGAATAAATAAACCAGTTGAGAATGCGCAAGCTTGCATTGCCAGAGGAACACCTGGCTCGTCAATTATATAACTATTCAATTTTTTTTTATTTGTCGGCCATTTCGACCATGTTCCTTAAGAGATAGGAACGGTGTTTCTGAACATTCCTATTCTACTTATTTATGCTGAATCCGAATCTGAAGTCAATATTCGACAAAAACGTACACACAGACAAACATATAGATTTCATATAGGAACGGTGTTCCTGAAAATGGTCGGAAATTAGGCAAACATGCATGCGCCTGAAGGTAATCAACTTACTTAGTAAATTCACTATCAGAACGGAATTTGCCGTATTTTATCAGAAGGCGATGTCAGAAACCCAAACGTGGCGAACGTGCATGAAAAAAGCTATGAATATTAAAAAGTTAGTGAAGTACGGACAGGCCTAGTCAGGTGGCGCTCGGTCCTCTCTGCCTTTTCCTCATGGTACTTGACATTGAGATAAAATATTTGGATGTGCCCCATTAAGAGGGCGCACAAAGCTAAGTGGCGCCCTCATTTTGTTTTTATTAATAACGCTGAATTTAAGACCAATTCCAAAAAACGCTCAATACCGGCACTGAAGAACCATATTTTTATTTTTTGGAACATATCTTGTATTTATTATCTATGTACAAGTAACTAAAATGTTAATTATTGCGGATTGTGGCCACTTACAGCAATAATCAAAATTATGACTAATTGTACTTAAATAATAAAAACAGAATATGTCTCAATAAACATAAATATGGTTCTCCAGTGCCTGTATTGAGCGTTTTTTGGAATGGAATTGATCTTAAATTCAGCGTTATTAATAAAAACAAAATGAGGGCGCCACTTAGCTTTGTGCGCCCTCTTAACACAAGTATAATGAATTAGACACAAGAATTGTTGAACATTTTAATCTATTGTACAGCCATATTCAGAGATGAATGGGTACCCTCCCACGACAGTTACATAATTTAGATAACCCTTACTTATTACTTAGAAGTGCCTAAAACAGATACGGTTACGTAGTTGTGACTCGTAGATGTTACAATGTCAAAATCGGGATGAGGAAGTTATCTAAATATTACCCCACATACAAAGGGGTCATTCAGAGGAGAACGTGATTGTACATACATTGCAACACAACCAATTTAATACTAAATTACGCACGTGTTAGCCCTGGTTAGAGGCCTACGCTCATAAGTATAAGCGAAACAATGTTATTCTACTACTGCCTGCCGGTTATTATACCAACGGAGTAATAATGTCTGTAATTCCGGAAAAATAATATAAATATCCGAAATGAGATGAATATCCGGAATGCTCAATCACTTCGATTCTTCAAACCTCTTCTCAAGCTTCACTATCTTTCCCTTAACATTACGTAATCAGCATATTTTTTCTAGTTTCTCCCCTCAGTCTCATTTACTGCGTGCATATTCAATGTATGTATCATTTTGATAAATTTGTGTGTATGTGTATATTTATGTATATTATATATATTTATGTCTATTTATATATTTTATTTCCTTTGAGTTATGCTCTGCGCCATCCTACCTTCTTTCTTCACTTCTCCTCTACCCTAAGGCTGTCTTGAAGAGATCGCGATAAGAACACCGTTGTACTGATACTTTTTTAATTGTTGTTTTTTTTTATGTATTTTTCTTTTGGTGCAATAAAGTGTATTGTATTGTAATGACAATAATTACGTAGTATCATTTGCACGAATATACAATTTAGGAACACAAACATTTAGAATGTTTCACAAATTATCAGAGTTATCTATAGCGTAGTTAGTGCACATTTTTCTCATTATAAATATTAACTTTTTTTTTATACTACGTCGGGAGGTATACAGGCATACGACCCACCTGATGTAAAATGGGTATCGTAGCCTATTAACGTTTGCGATATATTAAGTATCACTCGCGCGATGCCTCCTTTGCTGCTTTGGGATGGACACAGCAAATCATTGGGAGCTTACTGGTGACCTCGCTCACACGCGGGAACACAACAACCCTCTAGGGAGTTGTTATTTGGCTGCGGTTTTCTGTGAGGTAAAGGTACTTCCCCAGACGGACTTCTTTGATGCCCCATACCTCTCTTAAAACATCCAGACCAAGACTGTAGTATATAAGCCTGGAGATAAAGGATATACGTGTTTAAATGTTGACCATTTATTTCAGACTGCCTTATAGTACAATTGATACATCTACCCTCTAGCTAGCATATACATAAATGTAACTACAGATACTACAAAGAGAAACAGACATATTCATGCACACAAATGTTTGCCTTGTGTGGAAATCGAACCCACAAGCGTTGGTATCAAAGTCGCGTCATTCACGACTGGGCCACAGAGCTCGTCAAGATATTTAAAGCAGTACGTTACCTAAACACTATAAATGTATAAATGTATACCCAAAATGTTCTATATTACGTCATATAGTACATTTTGGGTATAAATACTAACGCGTAGGTAAATATTATTAGAACTCGGGGTCGTTACTTCAAGATCGTAAGTGTAGTAAGTGTCAAAGTGTACAAATAACGCAACTCTTAATCAATCGTTTCGAGCCCTCGCCGGTCGCCCAGCATTTAACTGCAAACATTGGAACTCGTATGTGCAGATTCATTGGTTCTAAGTGTTTCTAGTGTCATATACTTACGGAATTGCACAGCTTAACTGACACACGAGATTTAAAACATGAGAACAAGCAATCAGTTTAAGTTGAAGATCTAATATTAAGCTGGCTATACATAATGCAGTGCTGGTCCCAACGCTTACTTATGGAAGCGAGAGCTGGGTTTGGCAGAGAGAGCATGAAAGTAGGATACACGCGGTTGAAATGCGAGCGTTGCGCAAAATTTGTGGCGTGTCTTGTGGTCTACAATTCGCAATGTTGAGGTTAGAAGCAGAGTTGGTCTGAAAGAGAGCGTCGGTGTTAAAATAAGAGGCATGCTCCGTTGGTTCGGACGTGTAGAAAGAATGCAGGATGAAAGAATGACGAAGCAGATATACAATGCAAAAGTGGAAGGATGTAGGAGCCGAGGAAGGCCAAGACTTACCTACCAGAAGTGTTCTATCAGAAGGTGATGTCAGGAGCCCTAGAAAAGAGCAATGAATGTTAAAGAAGCGAGTGAGGTATGTAAGGATCGAGCCACGTGGCGCTCGGTTCTCTCTTCCTACCCCGTAAGGGATTTGGTGTGAAGTTATAGATAGATCTAATATTAACGCTAAGTAATTAGATTATTGTGGCCACTGAACAGTGATGGCTTAGTGAATTAAAAAATAGCCTAATAACCAGCTGCTGTGTGCTGCTGCTGCAACAGAGTCGAGTCCTAATCAAGACAGATACCACTAAATTCACGTACGATTGATGTACGTATTGGTAGTTATAAATTGTTCTATGGTGAATAGTCGCCAGGAAACCCGTACATCCAAGAAAATAAATTTCGGAAGACGTGGTCGAGCTAAGAAAAATTTGATAGTTGAAAACAAGAGAATAGAGAGAAGAGAAAAATGTTGATCAGAAAATAAGTGTGTAAATCGTAAATAACAGTGATGGCAACATTAATTTTGACTGCCTTCAAAGAAACAAAGTGCGCTAGCAAATTATTTCTTATAACATCCGTACAATATATACATATATATATATATATATTTGTCCCACGATTCCTATGCAAAGACTGTCTTCTTCTTTTTCAGAAATCAAGTGGTACCACAAGCTGTTGCTAAACCGGACACTGCGAGTTGTTATTGGCATAACATTAGTTGGAATTCTGGTACCTTTATTGGTGTACCATTATGTTTATGCTTTGAGTGGAGACCAGTTGCCTAGAGACGGATATTCGATGGGCACTTGTGTAATAATTAGATCAGCTAGACTGCCGTGTGGAAATGGATCGATGTCTGAACAAGATTGTCATTCTCAATGTTGTTATGATCACAATACTAACGTTTGCTTCCACAGATTCCCCTCTCGTTTCTCGTACATCTTTAACCAGCCTTGGAACGAAGACACAATATTATTGCCAAGGATACCAACGGTACCCTATGGCTTACAAAGTAGCACTCTATCCATAAAAATATCTGTTGACGAAGTATCTTCAACGCATCTATCACTCACTTTCTACAATGCAAATAAAACTTCGCTAACCGGGTCGAGAATTGAGAACAAAGCTTATACATATGCCATTCTTCCACAAGAAGTAAGTGTGATAGTAAGTAGTAACCAAGGATCAATATTTGAAACCGTAAATGGGCCACTAATAGCGTCGGATAATATTTGGGAAATAGCATTTAAGTTAACAGATGAGTCGATGTATGGCTTAGGAGAGATACCTTTAAAGGAAGGAACAGTTAAAGTACTTTATAATCACGATGGAGGATTAAGCTCTATTCCATTAATATTTGCGAAATCTAATGGATCATACCACGGGTTAGTGATTGATGTAAAAGGGCCCACAGAAGTTTCAATTCATGGACAAAATCAAATTGTAGTCAGAAGTATAACAAATGAGGGTCTAAAGTTCCACTTATTTGTTGGACCAAAGCCTTCGAATGTCATGAAAGATGCAAAGAAGTTGATTGGCACACACCAAAAGATGGAATACTGGATGTTTGGTGCTCATATTTGCAAGTAAGAGATTTTGAAACTTAAATGAACTAATAGATAAAATACAAAGTATTTAATAATTATCATAACGATTAACTATTTCAGTGAAATAGAAGAAACATTTGAAGACGCTTTTGAACATCTAGGTGATTTTATAACTTCAGCCAATCAAGAAAAAATTCCATATGAAAGCATGTGTGGCACCGGACCAATTATTTACGAAAACAAATGTATAACTGAAGAAAGATTTATGGACGAAGGGGGAATGCTAGTCAAAAATGCGAGCAAAAGATTCATTCCCCATCTATCACCTTTCGTAAGTACAAACTTTTCAAACAGAACCTTTACTGAAACCGTAATTATAAGTTACGTCTCAACTAAGTCAAAAGTTAACTTAAGAAAGAAATAATTCTTGTTCATTTCGATAAAAGTTACTTTCCCAATGTAATATATTTACATTGTAGGTAGCCTCATTTATTTCTAATGGTTTTAAGTACATATCATGTAAGTGCGAACTGGAGCTTGCTATTTTTATGCTGTTCTGGAGGCGGTATATACGGTCTGTTTGATGTAAAGCGAATACTACGCTAGAAATAGTTTTTTCTGTCAACATCACATATGATTGTGATTCAGTTCAGATACGATCTGAATCAATCAATCGTCAACGATCCTAAACTTAACGATACTAAACGAGTTTAATGAGAGACTTTTCTACCTTGTTCTAACGATGTGTTTTGTGGTCCGAGAAGTGCTTCGATATGATACCCACAGTGAATGAGGTGTGTAAGGAACATGTCTTGTAGCGCACGGATTACTCTGCAAAAGACCGTTCATGAAGTTATAGATAGATAATTGCCAGGGTCTTCCTAAAGGACTACGCTATGAGGTTCAACGAAAACAACGTGAAGAGGTTTCTACGGGGTCTGCTACTGACGATTGACGTTGCCAGTATACATAGTATATGGCAACTGTTCAGCATCAGTCAGGCCGTATGCTCGGTTCGCTTGTCTGTTACCTTATAAAAGAAAACTTAAATAAGAGTCTATGCAACGTACCTATATTATTTTACCCACACCCACATAATAATAGTCTAGCGAAATAAATAATATAACATATACGTTGCAACATTATACACAAAGGTTGTCCTTTCTCTAATCTGTAGCGATCTTAATGCAATTTCATCTAACCTGCTTTGTGTACTTCTGTTACCAATTACTTCAAGGGGGCCCGCCGGCACCCACCCACTACCGTTAGTAGATGCATCCTGACCCCTAGTCCCACAGGTTAGGGAGGCGGCAGTAGTTGCGCGTAGCGCCTACGCCGCACTCCCGTCCGCCGTCTCCGGAGCGGGACAGCCAAGGGATCATCCTCCCTGTCCCGCTCCGCGGCCTCCTTCTGGGACATGACCGTCTCACAGAAGGAGGCCATCGCCTGCCAGGCACTGTCACTCCCGAGCATGGAGCGGACCACGCTCGGGAGCGAGAGGTCCGCGCTTCCTAGCGCGGACACCAGATCATGGCGCTGCCGAGACCATCTGGGACACTGCTCCAACGTGTGTTGAGCAGTGTCCTCGGCCGCGCCACAATCGTGGCAGCCTGGCCGCTCCTCCCGCCTCGCCACCCGGTGCAAGTACTCACCGAGACGGCTCCATACCTACTTTATACAAGGCAATCAATGCAATCCTATTTTCCTTAACAGTCCATTCCATATTGTAATTTAATAATAAACACGAAAAAATATGTCAAACAGCGGGAAATTGAATGAAGTTTTTAACATAATAAACGCGTTCCAAATTCTAAATAATTAAAGAGTAGAAAAAAAAAAGTTTCTATGTAACCGTATTTATGGCCAGACTAGTTATATATTATATCTATTTAAACTATATGCATGTATATATAAGGTTATACATAAAAAACGCCGACTATGCTCGGTCGCCCAGGTAGTGAGTGATATTAAAAGTGATATTTTCCCGTAAGATGATAATGACCGTCCTCAAAATGTTTTACCAGGAAAGCACCTCATATGACAACTAATGAAACATCGGTACGCGGAATTTGAGCGTGGACGTACTTCACTGAATGACGACATTCGTGAAGGTCGGCCTTCATTTTCCGATTTGCCACTTCAAGGGCCATGAAGTGTTGATATTGACCGATACCTCAGCATTTGTTTACTCAAATTTCAATGTGCTTTGAAAAATACGATAACGACGACCGAGGAGCCGCGTCTGCAGCAACTTCTTTATTTTTTATTTATTTATTTATTTATTTGTTTCCACAGTCACACACATACACGTAGGATACAATGAATCGTTGACCAATAAATTGTTACAAAGTTGTGTATTTGAAAGGTTTAGTACAGGTATGTGTGTGCTGCAGCAATACAAAAAGGCCATGGCTCAGTATAAAATTTTTGCAAGATGATTTGCAAAAACACTGATTTTCAGCCATAGCCGAGTGCGGGCGCGAGTGCAGCAGGTAGGTTTGATATGAGATAACGTGTTAGTCTCTAGTGATAAGATCGATTAGCATGAGTGTGTATTGTAAATGTATTTTTTGTTTTAAGCATAGAGGTTAAGTGGCAGTCAATTTTTATCATATTCACCCTGTGATTTCTTTATTTTCTCGACGAGGAAATAAATAAATATTGTCGGACAAATTACACAGCGCTATCTAGCCCCAAAGTAAGCGAAGCTTGTGTTATGGGTACTAGACAACTGATAAACATACGTAAATACATTTTTTTTGTAAATACATACTTATTATACATAGAAAATACCCAGACCAAGACAAACAGACATGTTCATGCACACAAATGTTTGTATTGTGTGGGAATCGAACCCACGAGCGTTGGTGTCAAAGTAGCGTAACAACGCGTTTCACCACTGCGCCACCGAGCTCGTCAAATTTCACGATATTGTGACGATAGTCAGAAGGGGTCATGATAGCTTTCAATCGACGTGGAAAACATACCGACCAGGTATTCGTCTATTGGATAATGTTTCCTTTTTTGAATAAATCGTCGGGAACGTGCGCCGTCGCTTGCCAGTCTCGCTAGATCAAAAAATATTAGCAAACACGCTGAATCGAGTCGAACTTCTATTGCTCTTGTAACGCGCTACTTAAATTAATATTTCAGTAAAAGTAGTTACACACTCACTTTTGTACCATGGAACTCATAATTGCTCTGTTCTCTACTTAACATAATATGACCACTTTATTTAAAGTGAGCATAGTAAAATAATAGTGAATATATACAATGTTACCAGAATCTATTTCTAAGCGTAAGTAATGTAATGTGCTACTTTTGATTTAATAATTATATAAGGTACGAAGATTTTACTTCGGTAGAAATTGGGGAGAGATTTCCTATTGTTACAAAAACGTATTGGAGGCCAGGTTATCATTGTTAAATCATTCTGTAGATGATCCTAATTGAATTATGTTTTGGTATAGTTTGTTATGACGTAAGTTAGAATCGGCTTATTAACAGGTTATATCCTAAGTAGAAACGAACGGTTTGATTTATTTGTAGAAAGTCTTTCAAACTCGACCCAGATTTTGTTAATTATGTTAAAAATATTAATATAAATTTATTTCAATACATTTAAACATGTTTACAGAAACAATACCTGTATATGAAAGACAAAACAAAATTAAGCTGACAAAAAAGGCTGAAAATTAAGGCTGTATAGGATATTCTTAAAACGAAAACAGGATAATAAGTACTTTATATACTACACCATCCGAAGACTATTCCATGCTATATTTTCATATACAAGTCATATATGGCGAAATTGCGTATGCATATATGGCGAAATTACGTATGCAAACTGGGACTGCTAATTGTGTAATAACATCATCATCATCAGCCTCTATCGACTTTATTCCGAACTGGTCTTGAGTCTACAACTGTTTTTATGTTCATTAGTACATATGTATCGGCTGATTCTATATCGGATAATCCCGGGTTGAAATATATGATCATCCTCCACATCTACGGTGACCAATGACAATAATTATGAAATATTATTATTTCTTTTTGTAGATTCGTTTTGGAATACATAATGTATCTAAAGAAGAAGATTTGGAAGATTCGAGAGAAATAGTCGAAGATTCGGGCGAAATAGAAAGTACTACCACAAAAGACGTATGCATAGACATGGCGCAAGATTTCGAAAAATTTATGATCCGGGATTCAAATTCCGAGGATATTTACAAAGCTTTGATTGGAGACTACGATGTTATATACCCTGACTATGAAAATATCACAATCGAATTCCTGCAAAATGTATGGCCGTTAAATATAGAACTAGATGGTATCTTTTTGGAAAACACTTGGCCTCCAGATGAATCAATAAAAAATCTTTCATATACGCGTTTAGTTTTCCCATATTTCAATAAGGTATTTATTAGTCTTATAAATATTTTAATTGTTACTTTTACATCTGATTTCACAATTTTTATAACACATTACTTTACAGCATTTTGAGACCGTCCTTAACGGTACACTTTTATGGAATGCTACATACCCCAACGGAGAAGTTTATTTTCGTAAACATCACCAATATTCCAACAACTTTATAGACGCTGTCAATTTTGCATCGTCCAATATACCAGCTTGGTCTGCAAGTCAATGGATGAGGGGAGACGTCATGATCAACAGACAGAATATTAAGACTTCTTGGACAAATCTTCACAGAGAATTAGTGGAGGCTGCCTTAGGAGGAATCTCGGGTCATTGGTTATGGTCCTCACCTATTTGTGGCGACACTGATCTTTATGATAATAGTACACAAATAGAACTTTGTTTAAAATGGTACATGGCAGGAACTTACATGCCGATGATAAAAGTTCACTCAAAATTAGTAGAAAGGCATCCTTTATCTTTTATAGGTACTAACAGATTGCTCACAATAAATGCGCTGAAGACCAGGCTAAGTTTTCTGCCTTATTACTATACCGTGCTTCAAAACGAGCCACTTCTTAGACCTATGTTTTATCAATTTCCTTCGTCGGAAGCTTTGCTGAACTTGACGACACAATTCAGTGTTGGCGATTACTTGCTAATTGTACCAAATCTACAACCGAGTCAAAGTCACATACATTTGCGACTACCACCTGGGACATGGTTCGAATTCTGGGGTGGCATGAAGTTGGATGGAGAGGAAGGCGAAACCATTACAATGACAACGACAGTATCAGAATTTCTGACTCTAATTCAAGGTGGTTCCATAGTACCCATGCAAAAAGTAAGTTATACTTTATATCAATACTTTATATCAAATCATAAATTAAACGTGATATAATAATATTAAAAAAATGTCAGGAGCCCTGGGAACCAGCGAGCGTACATGAAAAGAGCTATGAATGTTAAAGGAACAACCGCGTCTTATTACGCTCGGTTCTCTCTGCCTACCACGCAATGGACTTGGATTGAAGATATACAAATATACATACATACATAATATTACAAGCTTTTATTCAAACAATTCATTAAAAATTATATATCTTATGAAATAAACGATCCAGGATCAGTTCATGGTAAAATTTGTTTCACTTAAGTTACATGACCATTATGGATATCTTTCGCAAGGATACAATCAGCATCAGGCTATGTATATCATATGTGTATAAACGCATTATCATCACAATGGACAAATCACAATGTATGCAAAAATTTTACTCGATGTAAGAGCAGGAAGTGGTTGTAATATGAATAGCATGAAATGAACGTAACATATCTACTGGCAAAGTCATATAGTGATTTCACGCGTTCTTGTGTTAAAACGTGTGAAGTCACTAAATTACTTTGCCATTTATCGATATAAACTTTCTTTGTTTTGTGTCTTCTAGATAGACAAATATACAAAAATTTAATCAAGTTTTACTATTTCAGGATGTCAAAGAAACAGCAGAAGAAACTCGACAGCAATCTAGTTTTTCACTTATAATTGCAATCGGATGTGAATTAAACAACATAACCGATCACTTGAACGAAATCACACAAGAAAAAGTTTGCCGAGCTTCGGGACATCTATACATGACAGAAAATATGACTCTTACATTTGTGTCAGATATGGAACGTCTTTCTGTTACAGCCGTGGGTGAAGGTTTTGAAGCATTATGTTCAAGTACGGCAATATGGTCAAATTCTATAACTGAACTAAGTATCTATGGACTACCAGCAAAAGAGAACACTCTCGATCATTGCAAGCAAGTTTCGGTATCAATTAATTTGTGCCAATTACAAGATATACCGGAGATTATTTTCACATTTTAAATATATCCGCATGTTTTAAATTAAACACCATAAGTAAGTGTCACTAAAATTACTAAATTATCTCTTATAATTTTTGTAACACTATTTTTTCACTTTATTACAATAAAGATATAAACGAACTCAAATGAGTACAAAACTGGGCACTATGATTGTTGTTTGATAGTTGCAATATTTCCCACATTTATATCTTAGCTCTCAGAAATCTCTATAAGAGATTGAAATTACATAGTAAAGTAATTACTTTACTTATTAAACGTAGTAAGTAAATAACAAGATGGTAATCATGGGCCCTTTTGAACAGTATTAATCTTTAGTCTAAAATACTCTAAATAAACATATCGCTACAAATAAATTACAGTTACTTATTAAGTAATATAGTAGGCTTTTTATGCTGTTTCGCATTCATAATGGCGGACTATGTACGAACGGTTTAATACAAAATCGAGGAACATAACTCAACATCAATACAACAATATATTGTTAAAATGTCATTAGACATGTTCCCAAAGTGTGGTGACGGTTTGAAATAATTTCATTACTAAGTACATCTGATTAACATTTGTATAATGGAAACAAAATAGAAGGAGAAAAACTCAGATACTGCTTACGTATTTTGTGATCAAAGGAATTGGCCGAAGTCAGTGTTTAGACCGTTATGTATGGAGAATATTTTTTAACTTACATTCAATGCTGACAGTAAATTCGTTTTAGGTAGACCTTTTAGACCTCACATGCACAAATACGAGCCATGCAAAGTTGGACTTCGTCAAAAATATTAAGATAGATAGAATAAGCTTTATTTACATAATAATTGTTACAGGAAATTTCTTAAAAATTAGTAAAACATTAATACCTATTATGCAACAAGGCGGCCTTATTGCTAAATTATTAATATTAAACTTTTAGATTTTTTTAATAAATATAGTAATTATATAATTAATAAATAATTATTTTAACAGCATTTTTTACGTCTATGATATCTTATTGTTAAAAATATTTTAACAATACATTACAAAAAAAATTATTACAAAAAAATAGATATTTTATCAAAAGATTGTATGCTATTTTATATATCATGAGAAAACATTTGACTGAATTGTGCGAAAGAATCTCTAGAACATATTGCCAGGATACGAGATTGATGGTACCTTGCTTCGTGATGTGAAGTCCACTTATGAAGCCTGCACTATCATGTGCAGGGGTGGATGGCAGTGAGACCAAGACTCACCTCACCTATCATGATCAGATTAGCTGCGGATTATAACAAAGTGGTGTCAGGAGCCTCAGCAACCAGCGAGCGTACTTATAAAGATCTAAGAATGTTAAAGAAGCGAATGAGGTATATAACAACCTAATAATATTGTCGAATAATATATATATATATAGAAAATACTTTCTGTAAGTAATTTACTCGCTGTTTTTATTGTTAAGTATTTTTTTTTGTACCACTAAGGTCAAGCATACGGCCTGCCTGATGGTAAACAGTCACCGTAGCCTATGGACATTTGCAACACCAGGGGTGTCACTCATGCGTTGCCGACCCTCTAAAATCATCTTCACGCATTTCTTGAAGATTACCATGCTGTAGTCCCTTGGAAAAGCCTCGGCTGGGAGCGTGAGAGTTAAAGCACCCCACACATACTATCTACGCAGTAGGGTACCGCTCCTGTGCTTTATCTACCGCTCTGGCCTTAGGCCTAGGTTTACATGCACCCAGAGGACGGGAAAGGAGGAATCCTCTAGGCAGCGCAGACGGCGACAACATACATCCGAGCGGACAAACAGACAGGTCCCGGCTTCCGCGAGGAAATTCTCCTCAAATACGTAACCGGGGGTACTGGAGGTACGACGTGTCCGCTGGACGCTGGATTTGTATCTCCGTCAAGAAGTGCATGACGGGCAGTGCCGTCTCAAGGTGTTGGTGGACGGCATTAAGGTTTGAGTGGAGTCCGCGGATGGTAGAGAACTCAACCTTGAACAGGGTGGTGGAGGAGTGCACCGCTATAAGACCATATATTCCTATTTACGCTGTCATGACAAGAGTAGAGAGCGGAAGCGTGAAGCGGAATTGCCACGACATTGGAGAAGAAGCGCGGTGGACTGTTTCTCCATTAGTTTGTCGACAGAGGAACTGTCTGATCTGTCGGACGGAAGCCCCCCCCCCCCCCCCCGGTAGGCGCCACCATCCGGTGACCACCGGCACGACGATCTACCCCGAGATTATGCGCGGTATGGAAGAGCAGCCTCTCAAGTTGGTTAGAATTGATTGGGACTCTATACTATACCGTGGGTGGTCAGCGGAACAACCATTTCAACGGGGCTCCCTGGCTGACTGATCAACTGAGTCCTCCTGACAATGGATAGACAGAATCCACCACTGTTTCCGCAATATCGCATGAACAATCCCCCGAGCACTGGTTACACACCAGCTGATCCCGAAACGAGACGTACTTATAGGTACGCCACTTCACGGGTGTTTCGCCGCGTGTACGGTGATAGCCAACCAGGAGGGTATTTGCCCTACCACCGGCTGAGATGCTGAAATCTCAAGAAATCCCTTATCGCCTCTTACGGCACCCACGGGAAGAGAGGGGGCGGTGAATTTTAGTATTCTTTCTCTGTCACCGCACGGATTAAATATGGACGTATAAGTGTGTAATAAAAGTGTGAGTGAAATGGTTTAGTGTGAATATGCATATAAAAGAACACAGAAGATTGCTAACGTTCTTTACTAGCGTTGTGTAGCTAAGTTAAGGTATTGGTCGAAAGTGGTGTGCGCGATTGATATTAGGTTTGAACCGTAAGAAGGGTTTCAATGTCAGCATAGGTAACGTCTGGAGAAAGGTTCTAAGTGTTCTTTTCGACTGGAAATGAATGAGTGGAATAATTTTTAATTTAACTTATTATACAGTAACGGGTCGAGAAAGCAGAAAAATCGTATTGAATATGGGGCGATTGCGATGTGATTTGTAATAGTTGGGGTCATACACGACTACGGTGTTGTTTTAGTGTCGTGTGAAGGATAAAATGCCTTCGCATGGTTAACACTTGGGTGTTTCCACACTTTTACTGGTTCATGTCATTTCTAATTTCAGAAGGTAAGTTTTATCTGTGTCTCTCGAAGACATGCAATTCAATATGTTAATAGGAATTGACAAAGTGACAAGTAGGTCAGCTTACAGGTATCATAATGGGTACATTAATTTGTGAATACTTTTCATTTATGCAGTTATTATTACTCATATGGTTTAATTGCAACAATAACAGTAGTATAAATAAAAATCCCAACGACTACTTCTCCAATACAAAGTTGCATTGGCATTTATTATATTTTGAATAAATCGCCCTTTTCTGGGTTGCGCTTGTATATCTGAATATTGTCCATGGAGTAAATATTGATAATGTCTATAACCATACACAACAAATCTTGCGTCATGCGAATAGTAGGTATACCCTGATAGTAACGGCAACACTGATAAGTGAGTGATTTATTTGTTTATCGCTTTCGCTCTCTATATTTTTCGTTCAATGTATAGTTGATGTCGTAAGTGAAAAAGCTATTTAAGATTTGTATGTATCTTCACGCCAGGTCCATTGCGGGGTAAGCAGAGAGAACCGAGATTTAAAGATTTTTTTATTTAAGATTTTTCGGCAAGAAAGCCAAATACTTAGCTTAACTTAACGATACCGAACTGTGGAGTAATTTGAAGCCGGCTTGTCCCAAATGATTGATGGAGATAAGCAAATATATATATAATTGCACTCCGCGCCAGTGCGATACATCTCTGCAACTACTTTAAGGAAACCCCTAGATTTCAATGATAATAAATCATAAGGTAGCAAATTTCTTAAGTAATTAAATTTTAAATTTGTTTTATGAAAGAAGAGATGTTAAATTATTGCTATTTTGAATTAATTACTACATTAGTGTGTTATTATGACGTTTTCATCACAGTAAGCTTGATTAAACATTTATATAATTACTGCTTGAGGATAATGACGTAAAAGAAATAATCCTACTACTCGTAATATTATAAATGCGAAAGTTTGTATGTATGGATATTTGTTGCTCTTTCACGCTTAAATGGCTGAACGGATTTGAATAAAATTTAGCACGTAGATAGATTATGATCGGGATTAACACATAGGCTACGCTATTTGACTCCACGCGGGCGGAGCCGCGGGCAGCAGCTAGTATTCTACTAAATTAATGTACAATTAAATCTAGTGGAATACTTTAATTAATTTTGTGAGCGAAATAAACATTATGTGTAAATATTTATACTCGATACTAGAAGTACATTTGTATTGCGGGGGACACTGATTACATTCGTTAACCTGACCTCATCTTGAACTCCGATAAATCTCATCAACGCAGTAGAGAAATAATCATTCAGCTGCCGACAGCTGATCCGCGAACATTCTCCCTGATGAAGTCAGACGATAAACAAGAAGAGCAAGACGATAATCGAAAAAGAAGTTTTATTAACCCAAGCCCAAGGATGCCGAACATCAAAGTCTTCACAGGGAGCTCCCATCCCGATATTGCTAAGAAAATTGCATCTAGGCTTGGATTGAATCTTGGTAAAGCAACTACGAAGACTTTCAGTAATAAAGAAACGAACGTGGAGATCGGTGAATCTGTCAGAGGTGAAGATGTCTACATAGTCCAAAGTGGTTGCGGGGAAATCAATGATAACCTCATGGAATTGTTCATTATGATAAATGCTTGCAAAATTGCATCAGCCTCACGAGTTACTGCTGTTATTCCATCTTTTCCGTATTCCAGGCAAGATAAGAAGGAAAAGAGCCGAGCCCCCATCACAGCCAAATTACTAGCTAACCTAATATCCGTCGCCGGAGCTGATCACGTCATCACTATTGACTTACATGCCTCTCAAATTCAAGGCTTCTTTAATATTCCAGTAGACAACCTTTACGCTGAACCAGCTATCACAAAATGGATCAAAGAGAATATTCCTGAGTGGGAAACGAGTGTAATGGTTTCACCGGATGCAGGCGGTGTGAAAAGAATGACAGCTATTGCTGATAGACTTGATATTGACTTTGCCATTGTACACAAAGAGAGACAAAGAACAAAAGAAGGTGATTCAACTGTCCTTGTTGGAGACGTAAAGAATCGTATCGCTATTATGGTAGATGACTTAGCTGATACTTGCGACACTATAGTGAAAGGTGCTGAAAAGTTGCGTGAAGCCGGTGCCACTAAAATCTACGCCATTTTAACTCATGGAGTGTTTGCTGGTAACGCTATAGAGAAGATCAATGAGTCGTGTCTTGAAGCTATAGTAGTGACAAATACAATTCCCCAAGACAAACATATGCGTATCTGTTCTAAGTTGCAGACTATTGATATATCAGTTATGTTAGCTGAAGCCATACGACGTACACATTATGCTGAGTCCGTCTCGTATTTGTTTACGAATGTGCCTTATTAGTCAACAGCTTACTATATTTATATACAGTATGTTTTACTCAAAATTAAGCTAACGCTATTATTAAGTGTAAAATATATGCTCTTGAATTGAAATAATATGCACTTTTTTTCATTTTTCGAAATCGATAAAAACCGAGTTTTCCTTTCCATCAGCTGATTAACTTTCTTGTAAAGACTAATTTTTTGTCGATTTCTAAATTCGTATCTCCCACAGGAACGTTTCTATGTAAACCTCGAATCTAGTACTCATCGTGAAGTTGCCCACAGATAAGACTGTGGGCAACTTCGATACTCATAGATCTAACGCTACGGTCGCCACTAAAATGTCAACAAATCATAATTCAACATGTCAGCAAAGCTGTCACATTTGCCGATAGTTGAATGGATCATAGCGCCGAACTAACTGATAAGACAAACGCTCGGTAAATCTCGCTAAATATAGGCATAATTAAGGCTATCGATATCGCTACTCTGAAGAAACAAACATTTATATTGCAAACAAGACCATTACATCATGAATTTTAATAACGCTGATAAAATTATCTAAATGTACATATTAACAAATGAGTGATAAAACATAGGAACTAGACATTGAATATTGTTGAATAATAAACTTATTGAGACTAGTAGGCCAATTCTACTAAAATCCAGCAGCTGCACATTTACGCTTGTCATTTGAGTAGTATTCGAGCAGGGGTAGGGCAGTGCCAATACGTCTATTCTATTAAAATATCCTGCACTGCAATAGCACTGCAACTACGCTGTAACTGTGCGTATCCTGCAAATGAACTACTTAACACCTGTCGTGTTACCATATTTCAGTCTAATAAATTGATTTTTTACTTAATATTGACTCGTAGTTTCAAGCACCATGACCCTTGGTTGCCGGCGTGGAGGTAATTCCAATTTAAAAGAAGTTTTACTTAATCATATATTCCCACAAACATCACCCAAAACAAAACAAATGTTTTGTAATATAAATCACCGCTTCTGAATATTAATTTCACTTTGCAAAAGTTGCTTAAGACTAACGTTAACAAAACTGCAAATAAACTCCTTCAAAACTTCTGCCACCGCTATACAAACGTCAAAACAATTTATCAGAATACGATTATATTGCAGCAAACGTGCAGGTGCCGTGTAGGCTTTTTAACAGAATAGCGAGTCATTTACTGCAGCGTTGCTGAACGTCGCTGCTAAACGTCAAAATGTACGCATTTTGACACATGCCGCGCTGCAGTGCAGTTGCAGTTTTTTAGTAGAATCTGCCTACAGATATCTCGCGCGCCCTCAACGGGTTTATGTAAGCAAAAAATATATGCCAAAACATTTGTTACTTCTATTTCTTTGTCTCTAAAACGCATATCCTTAGCTGAATCAATTCGAATGAACTTTTTACTGATAAATTTTAGTTCAGTGATTCCGGTCGCCGACTGCGCTTCGCATAAAATGAGTCAGAGTTTAACATAGGCAAATTTTTATATTTGTAACGAAATTATTTGACTAGGTGCACACAATAAGAACAAACTAATAATAAGCATATTTAACACACAAACCATTTTATTCTGATAAACATACACGCTAAGATTGTTTACGAAGTAAAAAACAGGGCCAGTCAAGTACGAGTCAAGCCCTACTCCGAGGGTTCCGTTCTATTCTTGGACTCCATAACTTAGTTTTTGTGTAGAATTATTGTCGATATCTATTAACAACTATGCTACTTAGAAAATTAATTTCCTTTTGCTTCCTCTGTTCCTGACCCAAAATATAACGCAAACTTGACCAAAATATCAAAGTCAAATGACAATCAAATTCGCACCGCACTTATCACAAACCACATAATAACCTTTGTTTTTTTTTTAATATTTTCTGAAAGAAACTTAACTGCTCTAATTAGGAACCTTATTCTATTTTGTCTATAAGAGTCTATAATAACATGCGTATCTAATAAATTATAGTACGTCGAACCTCACCAGGGATCTATAAGAACAAGGAGAAAACACTGCGTGACCACGACCACACTATAAAACTTAACTCACTAGAAAAAGTCCGAAATCTTAACAACAAACCTGAGTTTGTCAGGCTTCATAAACTGTTGGCAGGTACAGACAGTTTTGACACAAAACAGTAATTAAGTTAAATCAGAGACTTCTTGTAAGCTAAAACAACGTTATCGACCGCAAAACCCTTCACTTCACTTTAGAGAAGAAATAAATGTAGGTAACTTACTAGTCAGTACCTACCTTTCTTTTTTCTATAACCTCAACAACGACGACGACGACGACGACAAGTCTCTTGCAGAATAGGCAGAGAGAGCCGAGCGCCACATGACTTGGTCCTTTTCTTTTCATTTGTTAATACTACTTTTAACGCCTCAGTTGTCCTGTAGACGGACTTCCTCTATAAATATGTCACACGACACACATTCTGCCGCCTGGGCTCCGTCTAAAGGAGGGTCTGTTATATTTGATAATTTTTAACAATTCCCTTTTATGATTGGCGCAGTGGCTAACATTTTATTAGCCAAATATGACTATCCCAGTACTTACATTTTTTATTATTCAATTTTTATTGTATTCTCCCTTTATATTGAATTAGAAACAAATTTGAAGTTAAATATTACATAGTATTGTCATAGGATTTCGCGATTGTTAGACATTTGTCACTGTCAGAAGCAAGAAAGATGTAATAAAACATGACGTTTCGAACGCTGCAAAGCGTTCGAAACGTCAGGTTCAACAAAATAAATAAAACACGCGATACTTCCGTTAAAAATTGTTTAATTTAATATTACATCTTTCACGACGTCAAGCCAGCACTTCTGCAGTGAGTGAGTGCTGAGAATAGTGTGAATGGAGCGTTAGGAAAGCTTCTTGGCAGTAAAAACTTGAGCCAGAAGGCACAGCTCGCTATACACAATGCAGTGTTGGTCCCAACGCTTACTTATGGAAGCGAGTAGGTACTGGATATGGCAGAGAGAGAATGAAAGTGAAATAAACGCGGTCGAAATGCGAACGTTACGCAAAAATTGTGGCATAATACTTGTAGACCGTATTTGCAATGATGATGTTAGAAACAGATTTGGTCTGAAAGAGAGTGTTGTTATTAATATAAGAAGAGGCATGCTCCGTTGGTTCGAGCATGTAGAAAGAATGCAGGATGAAATAATGATGGAGCAGATATACAACGCAAAAGTGGAAGGATGTAGGAGCCCAGGAAGGCCAAGAGTTACCCACCATGACCAAATTAGTCGTGTTCTATCACAAGGACGTCAGAAGCCTTAGAAACCGGCGACCGTGCATAAGAAGAGCAATGAATATTAAAGAAGCGAGTGAGGAGTGTAAGGATCGAGTCACGTCGCGCTCGGTTCTCTCTGCCTACCCCCCAAGGGATTTGGCGTGAAGTTATGGATTACAGAAATAGCTAAATCGATTGAATTAGAAAAATTTCTGCCAGTAATATATTTAGGCATATTCCACCTTATTAAAGAAACTATTTGTTCCACTTCCTTTCCTATTTATTGCAAATCAACATATCAACATTTGAGCAACAAATTACAAAGGCGAGCTTATATCGCACTTATATAAGAGATCTCTTCCAGCCAACCTGTGCTGTGGGAGATTTTGTAAGCAGCTGCTAGAAAAAGTGCATTAATGATATCAAAACACTAAAAAAAATACATATTAACAATTAAATACTTGTTAACAAGCTCGGTGGCGCAGTGGTGAAACGCGTTGTTACGCTACTTTGACACCAACGCTCGTGGGTTCGATTCCCACACAGTACAAACATTTGTATGCATGAACATGTCTGTTTGTCTTGGTCTGAGTATTTTCTATGTATAATAAGTATGTATTTACAAAAAAAAAAAATGTATTTTCGTATGTTTATCAGTTGTCTAGTACCCATAACACAAGCTTCGTTTACTTTGGGGCTAGATGGCGCTGTGTAATTTGTCCGACAATATTTATTTATATTTACAATATTTACTTATTAATATTACTTTAAAGCAGTGATGGGCTATCACTGCTTTAAAGTAATATTATCCTGGATAAGGAACCGGCATATTGGCCGACTAGTCCCTGGTTCGAATCCTACCACTAAATTCGTATTTTCGGATTTATGTACATATTTATTATATAGTTGGCGGTGAAGGAAAACATCGCGAAGAAACCCACACGTCCAAGAAATTATATTTCGAAAGACGTGTGATCTAACCTATAAAAGATCTGGATTCCCGCTAGGTCGTGGAGGTCTGACGGCAGTCGCTTCATGTACAAATCAGAATCTTCGCCAAACCCTTAGGCTTAGGTAGCGGACCCCGCCAATCCTAATGGATTAGGAAACGGGATAACACGAGGAAGAAAACGAAGAAGATAATTAATATTACTTACATAAAATAATAACTATGAAATAAATACTACTACATATTAATTAAATACACTTTTATCTTTCCCACTCCTCTTTCACTGTGAAATAAAATACCTACATATTTTTTTTGACCTGACTATGTAGTTAGCCCCGAGTGGGCTGTTACTACGTCACCGGACTAAAGAGGCGGGCGTGAGGCGCCACAGCCTAGTAAACGACAGCCTAAGGACCCCCGGGAGGGGTCGAACCTCAGCTTAGGACGTCGTTGGAGAATCTAATCGAACACGCGGGTTCGTGCCTGAAGGGCCTTACGGAGTGAGGCGCCCAGGTACCTGGGCTACTCGGTACCTGGTGTATCGCGCAGAATTCCTAACTCTTCGCGCCCGGATCCGCCGAGCGCGGTGTGTGTGTGGAGTGTTGGGGTTGGAGTCAGAGGGGGAGAGGTAGGGGGCGTTCGCAACAGTAATGCGATCATCGGGATACCTACATATATTCATATTTCTATCAGAAAACTTCAGTCATATATTCTAATTCGCTTGAATATATTGATTTGGTAGGAAAAGCTCTCGAATAGTGAATATTATAAAACATAAAAGTAAGACTTCTAAAATATTAACATCGTAGTACTTCGGTGGATTGTATTCCATTTTACAATAAATTGCCTGAAACAGATGTTTCTGTCCTTTCCTGATAATATGTTCGAATGGCACAACAAAAATACTCTTTCTAAAATGGCTCATTATAGAACTGATGAATATGTGACTTTGACTTGTAGTAGAGGAACCGAATAAGAAACGACCTTCACTCATCTGGTTATGGACGAAAAATAATATACATGAAATTATATATTAACATATTCAATTTCATGTAAAATATTATGCGTTGCATATTAACTCCTTACCGCATTTTAGTACCATGTTACCCGGCTAATGAATTCATAGTCGAATAAAAAGTTCGTAGATGCGCCATCTATGAAATACCGAAATAACAAATTCAAGTTCAAACCGCACTAAAAGCGTAGCACCGCGCTACAAGCGTTTCTTATGTGCTTGCAATGTTTGCATCGCACCGTGTACAGAGTAGGAACAATTTTGGTATCCTGAGAATTGAGATGAATGAAAATGCCTGCATAGTGGGTTTCTGTGTACGATATTCCAATTTCTCGTTGTGAAAACTAATAGTACCCTTTACACTCACAAAAGATTTTATTCTAATGCGCCCTAATTTGAATGCTGTAAAAGGGTAGATCAATAACGCTGTTCTCAAATCCTCTCTAATTATTAGAGAGGATTTGAGAACAGCGTGGCACAGCAATACATTATCAATGCGGTCTAAATAACAAAAACATTGCTAAATTTTTTGTTATTTAGACCGCATTGATAATGTACTGCTGTGCCATTACAAACTTTTCCAATAATATTCAATAACGGAGATTGCTTTATCTCCGTTATTGAATATTATTGGAAAAGTTTGGCATCAACCTAACTAGATGGCGGTAGCTGATCAAAATTAACAAGTTTTCATTTAGATTTTTTTTAATAATTTAATTAAATAAATTCGTTTCTCTCTATCTATATCATCATGCCAGGTCCCTTGCGGGGTATACAGAGAGATAATTTAAATACAAATATATAAGTTAGATTCGTTGCTTTGAAATATATTTGTCTTGAAAGGCAAATACAAATGAACCCGCATGTTGTACGCTCTGTCAAATAGCAAACGAGGTCCTAGCAAAAAAGATATTATGACACAGGAAGCTGCCCGTCGAGAGAAGTATATGTATCAGAAACCCACTGCCTAGACTTCGCTCGCAGGAACACCGACTGAGGGAGGCACGTATATGTTGTGTTTGCGAGAATTAGCCATCATTTAAGTTGCTTTAAGGCCAAAGTTTTAGGCTAAAATGCCAAAACCTATTTTGCTCAAAATGATACGGTTGGTATCATTTTAAGCAAAAAAGCTGAAGCAATTTTGGTCAATACTTTTACTAGATAAAACATCTTTAATAAAACTCCTACTTATATTGTTTTTATTACGAAGCATTGAACAATTTTTATTTATTCACGAACTAAGATTTTTAGAACGGTAGCTTCAGTTTCACGTGATTAAGTATGTACCTTAATCCTCTGGTTATTTTCATCTATCTATCCATA
This sequence comes from Pyralis farinalis, assembly GCA_947507595.1. Classification (NCBI taxonomy): domain Eukaryota; kingdom Metazoa; phylum Arthropoda; class Insecta; order Lepidoptera; family Pyralidae; genus Pyralis; species Pyralis farinalis. The sequence continues at coordinate 24,146,984 of OX382274.1, forward strand.
TCTACACGCCAATTCCCTTACGAGATAGGCAGAGAGAACCAAGAAGTTTTGCGCCGTCTATTCACATTAGTGGTCTACCTTCCGACCCTTCTAAAAGCGTATCAAAGATATACCTACAAAATTATGTACTTGTCCCTACAGTGTACCAATATATCACCTAAGAAAGGTCTGGTTTAGGTACTCTCTGGGTTGTGGCGTGCAGACGGCAGTCGCTCCGTGTAAAAATCAGTATTTTGGGCAAATCTTTAGGCTTAGGAAGCGGACCCCGCCAATCCTGCTGGATTAAAAAACGGGATAACATTAAAAAGAAGATACTATTTTGACGAGCTCGGTGGCGCAGTGGTAAAACGCGCTGTTAAGCTACTCTGACACCAACGCTCGTGGGTTCGATTCCCACACAGTACAAACTTTTGTGTGCATGAACCTGTCTGTTTGTCTTGGTCTGGGTATTTTCTATGTATAATAAGTATGTACTTACAAAACAAAAAAAAAATATTTACGTATGTTTATCAGTTGTCTAGTAGCCATAACACAAGCTTCGCTTACTTTGGGGCTAGGTGGCGCTGTGTAATTTGTCCGACAATATTTATTTATTATATATTATATATATATATATATAAAAAAAGTCGTGTTAGTTACACCACTTATAACTCAAGAACGGCTGGAGCGATTTTTATGATTTTTGTGTCTTTGGATTTGTCTTCGTCCGGAATAGGATAATAAGTATTAAATCATGGAAAAAATAAAACAAACATTTTTTTCTTCTCAATGAAGACCGAGCTCATCAACAAAGCGTGTGCGAAAATCACAATTGGTTGAGTGTACGAGTAATTCAAACAAAAATGTAGAACATTTAAACTTCAGAATTAAAAATCGGCCAAGTGCGAGTCGGACTCGCGCACGAAGGGTTCCGTACCATTATCTATAAAAAAGGCAAAAAAATCACGTTTGTTGTATGGGAGCCCCCTTAAATATTTGTTTTATTCTATTATTTAGTATTTGTTGTTATAGCGGCAACAGAAATACATCATCTGTGAAAATTTCAACTGTCTAACTGTCACGATTCATGAGATATAGCCTGGTGACAGACGGACGGACGGACGGACGGACGGACGGACAGCGGAGCCTCAGTAATAGGGTTCCGTTTTACCCTTTGGGTACGGAACCCTAAAAATTAAATCGTTGGTCTACTGCATTCCTACAAAACTACCGACTATGAAACAAACCAAGACGAAGCAACCACCTATACAATCAAATATTTAAACTCATTGGATCAGCCAGACTTGCCCCCGCACAATTTACAAGTGAAGGTTAGCTCGGCAACGAAAGAAATCGACTCGAATGCAACCCATCCAACAAACAGCTTAATATAAAGTAGTACAACAATGGTACGCGAATAATTTCGTTCGCTTATTTAAAGCTAATGCTTTGCCGCCATGTGAATTACATTAGTTATAATATATTTAAAATATTTTTGAACATTTATTATAATTTATTAATTTTGACTACTCATTTTGTCTTAATAAAAAATAGAATTTATACCACCTAATAAGTTAACACACCATTTGTTGATTCTGAGGCGGTACGAAGTTCGCCGAGTCAGCTAGTTTACTATAAAACATGGTAGGCACGAGTTTTGTAGATAGTGCGTACTCAGACTTAGACGAGATCGGTGGAGCAGAGCAACGCGACTTTGACACCGACGCTCGTGGGTTCGATTCCCACACATGACAAACATTTGCATGAACATGTCTGTTTGTCTTGGTGAGAGGTAGGGTGCATCGAAGCAGCCCGTCTGGGGAAATACCTCCACCTCACAGAAAACCGCAGAAAAATAACAATTCCTTATAGAGTTGTTATGTTCCTGTATGTAAGTGATGTCACCACTCAGCTCCTAAGGAGTTGCTATGTTAGCAGCAGAGGTGGCATTGCGCGAGTGATACTTAATGTGTTACAAGCGTTCATAGAATACGGAAGCCGCTTTTTATCAGGTGGGCCGTATGCTTGTATGCTTCCAGACGTTGTATAAAAAAACTTATATCATAGGTTCATCGTTGGGAACGGAAATATTCATATTCACATAATTCACGTTTCTATATCTATGTACCTATACCTATACAAGTAACAAACATTACGTAGGTATACTTATAATAAATAGTACTATATTATCTACTCATTGTGTGGTTATAATATAGGTGTCTGTCTACTTACATAATGATTAATAAATTTACGTTTAATTAAAATATGCTGAACTGCGATCTAGTTCCTTGTAAATAAAGAAGAGCAATTTGTAGCATTTACGAGTATGTTGTTGCTGTATAGGTATTACTGTATCGTGTGAAGTTAGCAGGAAACAAGAAAGAACTTGGAGGCAGAGCGGAATATGGAAAATAAAAGAAGTGAATTAAGTTAGTCACGAAATAAAACTATACAACATTATCACAGTTGGTAGTGGTGTATAGTCATATCGAACGCTATAATATACTCGTAATAATCAACATCAATAAGTCAAGTAAGTAAATCTAAATGGAATTAAATATGCAGACAATCTAATTTAGAGGTTAACCTTTTGTTTACAAAAATCAAGTGTTCTAAATGGGTAAGAAAATTTTATACAACCGGAGTGATTAAACCTAGATGATAGGTATTTATTTTATATATACGGATTAGATGGATTTTAAAAATTATTATTTATTAAATCGTACGGTCAGATAAGTTGTGAGACATTATTTTAATTAAGTAGCGTACACACTGTTATCTACTTATCATTTTATTTACTATCGAACAAAGTTCAAAGACTGAGGAAAAATAAACGTAGGTACTTTATACAGTCTTTAAGTTTAAACAAAATTAGTAAGTGTCGCTAGTTACACTCGAGTAAACATACATGAACCCTGAGAACACTGCGCTCTTTTTTTTTGGAAAGACGTTTATAACGACTCATATTGATCAACTTTATGTCCTTGTTAACAAAGCAGTTGTATTCTTATTATGCAACTGCTATTTTTGACGGACCCGTGTAATTTTGGTTATGGTCTAATGAAAGTCTGTTGATAAAAGTAAAACCGACTCCAACGAAAGCGGCGTCATTCTCATCGGTGACAATACCTGAAGAACCAAATGTAAGCAGATGGCTCTTCTGAACGTTGTATGAATTTTGAATAGTAGTCCATCACTCTAGAGCCAAGACTACCACCGCCGGTAGTATGGGTCTGGGTTTTTATACTTTCTAATACATTCCTTTTTATTTTTGTATAGAAAATGTTAACGTTATGGCAAAAGAAATAAGTATAATACTAATCTTAACTAACTTACCCAATTAAAGTCGGTTCCACATTTTTTTCTTCATTTATTGTTAGGTATTTATCACTTCAATTTTCAGAAACATGGCTCCCATACTATACAAAACCGATGCCAGCCCTCCTGCAAGGGCAGTTCTTATCGTCCTTGACTTATTAGGCGTGAAGAACATAGAAACTCGGGATTTAAATCCAGTACTACGGGAACAGGACGCACCTGAGCTTAGAAAGGTATTTTTATCAATGTTAGGCACCGCACAAATTATGCTGCTGGGGTTGAAAGTGTACTACGTACGGCCTTACGCCAGTCAGAGGGCAATTTACCGTACCCTTCAAGATACACAATAACTAAGGTATCACTTATGTTTTTGATGATACTGGACATTTTACTATTTAACGCAACGAATACATAGTGAAAGAGAAATGTTATTATGGGTTAAGCTCTTATAATCAAACGAAATGCTACTTTACTTACTACAAAAGGGAATAAATCCTTATTGTCTATTGAAGGATAGCAGTTACCGTAAGATTGAAAACGTGTGTGAATATTATATCTCTGGCTGACCTCAATACAATCCGCGTAATGTTAAGTTACAGTATGCAATTGCATAGGTACGCGTAGTCTTAATAAATATACTCAGCATATATTTATAGGTATTATAGGTACGCGTAGTCTTAATAAATATACTCAGCATATATTTATAGGTATTATAGGTACGCGTAGTCTTACTAAATATACTCAGATAGGGCGGGAACTGGAAGCATAGTATAATAAAACTTTATAAAAAAAAATGATTTTACTATGCTAGAAGTATCCACTGAACCTTCCAATCCTAAACTCTGCTGCTTTCAAGAGAATAATGCTGTGGGTCATTGTTGTACTGCAAGCGATTAAAGTCACTGGGAACCTCCTGAGGTGTTGACAACGTGTTGTTAGAAACGTTTAAATTGAACGGTAACCGCTTCACATCAAACAGGTCGTTGCATATTTAGTGCAGCATGGTGCCACGTTGCTCGTCAATGCGTTTTGTATATCCCAAGACTACTAATAGTATATTATTATATAGAACTCTTTGGGTAGATATATCAATACTTTGTTGATAAAACTTCGAGAGGTAAGTACACAAATATACGATCCACTCGTTCAATACATACCTAGTTGTACGTTGCAGTAGCCACTTTAGCCTATGAAAGCTTGCAGTTCAATTAGCGATAGCGTGATACCATCGCCGATGCTAATACAGCAACTCCTCTGGAGCTAACCTCACTCACTAGCAGGAACACAACAACTCTTCGTTATTTAGCTGCTGTCTTCTGCAAGCTGAAAGTACTTTACAAAACAGTCTATGCGGTCTACCTCTCTTAGGAGGCCACAGGACGTGGAAGTCAGGTTGACTTTGACACCGTAGAGATTACAAAATGAGATGAAAGGGAGAAGAAAATAGGGTAACTTACACTCCTATTTGTAATCTAATAATATCGTATTTCCTTTGTTATTTGTATGTCTTAACACTGGTTGTAGATTCTGAGCTATTTTTCAGAAAAACCCGATGAGAACTGTGCCGATGTGGGACGAAGGCGACTTCAGTTTAGCTGACAGGTAAATTAAATACAGCTGAGAAGGGTCGCCCATCTATTGCTGCTCCGAAATCCACTGTTAAGTTCCGACATACTTTCTTTACATAACTGGTAGATATTACTTGCTTCCACACTTATTAGGGTTCCATACTCTTTTAGGGCCACAACGAGACCCTATTAGTATGCCTACGCTGTCCGTCTGTATATCGCACTTTTAAAGTACTCTCGCTTCTAAATAGCTGATTGAATATTTAATTATTTTCGGCGAATGTAGATACCTACTTAAACAGTTGTTGATAGTAGTCCTTCCAAGTCATTATCACTGTAAACAAAAACAAGTTAAGAATCACAAAGTGGTTGTAATTATTTTTTGAGATTATTGCTTATTTCGGGCTTTTTTGAAGGCACAAAATGATAAGCTTGCACTTAATTTCGCCTGTTTTCTAACTAATACAAAAACAGATAAATATCTATTCGATCATACTTAATTGCGTTTTAGCGAATATGGAGAAAAGTGAATTGCGTGTTATTTTTTACTATCACGAAATAAGACATTTGTATAACTTGGCACTAATCCAATTACCTTATCCGAGATTGGATTGGCTCGTTATATTACGGAAAATAAACAGGCTTAATTTCTCCATATATTCTGCATGCCAGTGGGATATAATAATTCTATGAAAAAAGCGAATATTGTATTCTTTGGGGGCGTTTACGCTAAATCGCAGAGTATATTATGGTTGGATTTAACTTGATATTATGAATATCATTTATTTATCTTGCAGATATTTACGTATTACCACATATTGTTATGTAGAGTTTTCTTGTGACATACCTAAACGTAATTTCATGAATATTGCCCAACGGCATTACAATAAAGGGTCCTCTATTTCGCAATTTAATTTAAATTTAACAAAATAAGTTTTTGTTAAATAACGTGATTTGTAGGTACAATCCTGTAGCAATCGGTTGGTTTATCGATACCTATTTGTTCTAACTTGCTCAGTAGATACGATTGAGCGTCGAAAGAGATAAACGAGTTTGCGCATGTTTGTCTTATTTCTGTCGGTGCGTGCTGTATTACAATTCTATATAAAAGCTCGTAATATTTCTCTTATGTTCATTAGTGGTTTCGCGCGCAATCGTTAAACAAGTACTTAAGTTCAACACTTTAACATATTTGTAATAACAAAACCATGTCGGAAGCATAAAAGAAGAGACGGCAATACAGAATATATTAATTCATATAAATATTCCACAAATCCAACTTTGCTTTTGTGCCTGCCTTCTTTGTTCAAAAACATTTTTAAACGAAGCGATGAAGCCTTCAAGACTTCAAGTTCATTTGAATAAAATGCATCCAGATAAGAAGGACAAAAATGTAGCCTATTTTCAAGACCTGGAGAAGAAGCATAATGCTCAGCCAAGTGTATCAAAACCTTTTTCGGTGGCTGCTACAAACTACAAACATAAATAAATAAATAAATATTGTCGGACAAATTACACAGCGCCACCTAGCCCTAAAGTAAGCAAAGCTTGTGTTATAGGTACTAGACAACTGATAAACATACGTAAATACATTTTTTTTTGTAAATACATACTTATTATACATAGAAAATACCCAGACCAAGACAAACAGACATGTTCATGCACACAAATGTTTGTACTGTGTGGGAATCGAACCCACGAGCGTTGGTGTCAAAGTAGCATAACAACGCGTTTCACCACTGCGCCACCGAGCTCGTCAAGCTTCATACAATATATCTTTGTTAATTGCTCAAACAGGTAAACCACACACCATCGGAGAAATGTTAATTTCCGGCAATAAAGAAGTTATAACTTTAAATAAACCGGCGGCAGATATTATCCGAAAAATTCCTTTGAGCAATAGTTCTGTGCAAAGACAAATTGATCAAATGGCTGAAAAGATTGAAGAGTCATTGTGCAATCATCTGAAGACTAGTCAATTTTCAATTCAGTTATAAGAAAGTTAAGTTCAAAAATTTAAGTGAACGAACGTGTCAATCAATGTGTCAACATGTCATCAAAGCAGTCAATAAAATCCGAAACAACTCTTTAAACGACAGATTATTTAATCAGCTTTGTGTTGCTAATGATGAAGATTTCAACCGATTGATCTTTCACGCAGAAGTGTGTTGGCTATCAAAAGGAAATTGTCCGACTCGATTTTACAATCTGTTTCACTCTGTCATAGAGTTCTTGGAAAACAAAGACAGATAATTTCGCGACAACCTCATCATATCAAAGAATGATATCGCGTGCCTGACAAACCTTTATAAATTGCTTAATGATGAATCTACAACTTCAAGGAGATGACTTGAACTTATTAAAAACAAAAAATGTCGGTGCTGCTTTCGTAGCCAAGCTACTCTTACACAAGAAGAATATCGGCAGACGTGAGTTCCATAATTTATTAATATCCTGCAACAAAGACAACTTGCTTATCTACTGACAACATTTGGAAAACCTCCACAGTTATTTCATAGAAAGATTTCAGGACATTTTGAACTTGGAAATACCAGACTGGGTGTTAGATCATTTTAGCGCTGTGGCAACGCTGCTTACTAAAAAGGGAAAACGTTTGCATGTTACCGAATGCGGCGACATACGACTGTTTTTGAGTAAAATCGAACCTGATATCAACAAACTTGTTAAAAATCATCAGATTCATCCTTCTCATTAGATTAGTTTTAAAATTGAAATTTGATTACCTATCTATACTGTTTCTTTTAATTTAATATTATAAAGGTTTTAATTGCTCTCACTAGTAACAATGTCTCGTTTAGAATGCAAGTTTAAACTCCAGGCTAGACTAATATAGCAAACTATAATTAAATTCGAGTTTTATAAGAATAACTCAAGAGAGGTAGAGCGCATCATGGCAGCCCGTCTGGGGAAGTACCACCACCTCACTGAAAACCGCAGCCAAATAACAACTTCACGGAGGGTTGTTGTGTTCCTGCGTGTGAGTGAAGTCACCAGTCCTAAGGAGTTGCTGTGTAGCAGCAGAGGAGGCATCGCGCGAGTGATACTTAATATATTACAAGCGTTAATAGGCTATGGTATCTGCGTTACGTCAGGTGGACCGTATGCTTGTATGTTTCCCAACGTTGTACAAAAACAGAAGCCTAACAAGATATAATTCACGTTTATATCCCTTAAATAGCGCAAAATTAGCCTAGAAACAAAAAAATATAAACGAAAAAAAGAATCGTTCCTGTTTACTAAGCAGCAAAGAACTTATTTCTGAGTGGGTACGCTAACCGTACAATGACCGTAATCAAAAGCAGCTGATATTAAAGCAATGAAATTTACACAAAAATAGTTCCATAAATCCGCGCTATGCAAAATTTCAGTGATTGCATATAAACAAGGAGTAGATATTATGCACGACTTGTCAATCACATTCTGGCGTTGATACAACAGTTTGTATATGTATCAATCTGCGTGAAATTGAACCTCCGCCGGTATAAGTACATTATGTAGTGAAATGAATTCCTTGGTAGGTTTTCCCAACAGCCTACCTCGCGAAGGTTTTTCTATAAAGGCTTAAGATATTTTTTACAGGATCAACAAAACACGAGTTGTGCCTTTATGTTATAAACACTCAGGCAAGCCGTGCGTTTGCACATTAGTGGTGTAAAATAAGTATACACCCCGCAAGCCTCATAATATGAAGTGCCTACATTTTTAATTCATAAACTCTTGTTGTATTTCAGCCATGCAATAATATTATACCTACTGGATAAATATGGTAAACCAGAGCATTCATACTTGTACCCAAAGAATAGTAGGACGCGGGCCACCATCCACCAGAGGCTGTTCTTTGACTGCGGCATCCTATTCGCAAGACTGCGTGCCGTTATGGTAACGATACTCACTTATATTCTTTTTTTTTAACAGGGGCAGTATAGAGTAATTCATGACCACAGAAGACACATGGACATTTCTTAGCTACTTTTGACATAGGTAGCCCATTTTTGGGTCAAAGTCAATAAATTAATATTTTTTGCGTTTTGTATACAAAATGAATAAAATAATGATTCATTGAAGTAGAGACTTCTGAACCAATTTTTCTTCCGATACAATGAAATAAACCTTACAAGAAAATGAATCGTTGTCTTAGAAAAAAAAAATAGTTGGTCAAATATAATTGTTGTAACAGTCACACTTGACCAAAAATATTGCATTCCAAGATTATTTTCTTAATTTAAAGTTTTCATGTCTCATAAATTAAACCAGTTAATATTTCAAAATGGTTTAAATTTAAGATAAATTCTCCCACCCATAAAATAATTTAAATATTTAATGAGTAAGTATATATTTTGTTTGCAACACTCAATACTAATTACAAGATTTCATCAGTTTTTAATTACTGATTTATTTAAAAGCAGTATTAAAATTCATTGCTATAAAAAAATGAATCATACGTTGCCGCGGCGATTGTATACAGCATAAATATGCCTTGACAGATACTAGTTTGTCAGAAAAAAAATATTTAAGACTGGAAACATAAATTCATAAGCTCTGCGCACAGATATCAACAATAGGAGATCGAACAACATTAAAAAAAAGCAATCATATCGGGTATTTATAATAATATTATTTTAAATAAATAAAGCTTTAAGAAACCCGAAACTAAAGTTTCGGGGTTAAAAAGAGAGGTAAGGCGCATGGCGCTAAAACAGTTCATTTGGGGAAGAATCTCTACCTTACAGAAAACCGCAGCCAAATAATGACTCCCTGGTAGGTTGCTTTATTACTGCGAGTTAGTGAGATCACCAGGAACCACGCGAGTGATGTGTTGCAAGAGTTCATAGGCTACTGTAACCGCTATACAGATGGGCTGTATGCCTACAGACGTTGTATAAAAAAGATATTGTCTCATAACAAAAGCTGTAACTAATTTCACTACTTCCAGGCTCCTACATACGGCGGGAAACTAACGGAGATGTCTAAACGTATGATAACGAACATAGATGATGCTTACGAAATGCTAGAGGTATATTTGGAAGATGGCCCATACATGGCTGGTGGCGGTATGACCATCGCTGATATCAGCATATTGACTACTATCTCCACTTTGAATGGATTGCAACCTATTGATGAACAGAGGTGAGTGAGTCACTTGGATGAAAACATTGTTAATAAAAAGGTTGCGACCGTTTTCTTGCCATTATTAATGGTTTTATCACTTGTTCACTAAAATTAACAAATGTACGTCTGGTCAAGCCTTTGCTAGCATACCATGAAGACGTGGTTTCAAATCTTCGATATGGTATAATATCTGACAGAAACAGTGCACCACACGGTCCTTGTGTAACCTAGGTATCTCCTAAAACAAGTTGTAAACCATATTTTAAAATGTAAATCTGCTGTCATTCCCTTGCATACATATTTATGGCATGTGTCTACAAACTGTAGACGCACACCCATCATCTGTTCGATAAAAAAAAAGTATGCTTACTAGCTAACGAGGGAGATACCGAATTAAACTAATACTGCCCAATACATCTACAACATTATACCATGGTAGTTGTTATCCGATAGCCATACAAATATTTAACAAGTTACTAAAGAACATAATAAACTTGCCCTATCACCGTTTCTGAAATTTACTTGTAAACAAATCTCTATCTATCTATAACTTCACGCCAAATCCCTTACGGGGTAGACAGAGAGAACCGAGCGCCACGTGACTTGATCCTTACATACCTCACTCGCATCTTTAACATTCATTGCTCTTTTCATGCACGCTCGCCAGTTTCTAAGGCTCCTGGCCTTCTGATAGAACACGATAAATTTGGTCACTGTAGGTAAGTCTTGGCCTTCCTCGGCTCCTACATCCTTCCACTTTTGCATTGTACATCTGTTTCGTCATTCTTTCATCCTACATTCTTTCTACGTGTCCGAACCAACGGATTTTAACACCGACGCTCTCTTTCAGACCAACTCTGCTTCTTACCTCATCATTGCGAATACGGTCTACAAGCGTTACGTAACGTGCGTAAACAAATGTTACTATAGTATATCCGATTTTTTTTAATGATACATTATAATAATTAATGTGCTTATTTTTTTAAGCAAAGTGATTATATGTAATATAATAATTTAATGTTATCGGTATAAATTTGCATGTCCGAGTCTGGCGAAATATTGAAGCTAGTATTTATTAACAACGTCAATGTACCAATATTTGAATCAAATTAATTTTCTTTCTTTCCTTCCTTCAATGAAATCTATCTAAATCTACCAATCGACCTTAAATGACTAACTGTTTTAACAAGAACACGATTGATGTTGTCGCAGCCGAAGATAAAGCAAACAAGTATTAAATTAAAATTATTAATTTAATTATAAACAAAATTACATTCATTTATATTCTAAAAAGAGCTATGGCAACAGCCGACGTTGGAACCGAAGTGTCGCAGGGTTCGGGGCCTGCGGAGGCGGCACCATCGCCGTCTAATTGTGCGATGTCAGATCCTCGATTCCGTCATTAAAGTTCGCAATACCCCTTATGGTTTAACATGTATGCTATTGGTGTACCTAAATAAATAAACACAGTATGAATTATCCAATCCTTCAAGCCGTTCAGAGATATCACAGAATATAACATACGCAATGAACATAAAAAATATGAGATATGTATTTATGTCATGTACATTTATGTGTACTGTATTCACTTTTCTATTACTTTCACTATCAGAGGACGGTGAAATATAGGTAAATATAATTACATTAAACAAAAACTGGTTTGCCGTTTGTTATGGTACTGGTTTACTTCTATAACAGTTTTTTTTAATTATTATTCATAGTTCACTACTAATGTCGCCGACAAATCCGTGACAGTAATATTTGAATAAATCATTATTTTCAAAATATGATTATTGGAAGTAAATGAAGTTTCAAAATATATTTTTCAGTTTGTACAGTCAAATGATTCAATTTGAAAATAATGAAAGATACCTCATACTGGTTGACTCGACATTACAACAAAATATTCTTTTAATAATTACGGCCAAAAAATTAATTTACTTAAAAATTTTAGATCTTCTTTTAAAAATACCAAACCAACAGTGAAATTACGGGTGTATTCCAATTGAATATTTATCTAGCGAGGCTACAACGGGTTAAATCATATGCACACGTTTACCCATAGTATCTGCAGAACTAGGCTGGGGGACCACGGGTATAAAACGCAATTATCCTGTATATTATCAATTCCTAACAAATGGAAAACCTTCATTATGCGACGCATAATAATGTAGATTTATTAGGTACTTACCTTAGTAAAAAGTTGAATGAGATTTAAAATATACATGAAATGAACGACTAAAAACTAATTCAATGTGTTTTAATCTCATTTGCCAGGCGAGACTACTGCTTGTTTCAATTTCGTTTACTAACAACTTTAATATTTTAGATGCCCAAAACTGAAGCAATGGATCGACAGAATGAACGAAAAGGAAGTATGTAGGAGGATAAATACTCCAGGAAGCAAATTACACGTGGATGGTCTCAAAGCACTCATGGAAAATACGAAATTCCACCAACAATCGAAACTTTAATATACTATTAACTGAGCTTAAGTATTCAATTACTATTACTTTTTGGTAAAAAGATTTTGATATCATCTCTCCTGCGAAGGCAATGAATGTGAATTTACAATGTTTGTTTTTTCTATACCACCAGGCTGCGGAAAAACGAAAGACTTTTTTGTTCCAATAAAATTCTAATAAATATTTGTCATACACGAAGCTGTATTGTAATGACATTACTATTTACATAGACAAGTTTAATGCTATTATCTTAGATTAATAAGTAATCGACGAAACGCTCTGGCACTCTTAAACACTATAAGCAGTGATTCAATTATTGTAGTATGTATGATAGATAGTATTTTTGTAGTATTCTTAATTTGACCAGTATTTTTCTTTGGATTGTGAATCAAAGTTTACGAGACTCGCTTCCGACCTAGGTGTTCTTGCGTCCATCACAGAAAAAAATGAATACAGCCAATTGATTTGGTTCACGTTACACAAAACTCCGCACAGCGCCCGCTCAGTCCGCCATCGACCATCATCACGAGTGTACTTAGTGTCGTATATATATTGCTAGCTAGCGTACTCATTTGCGTCAGTAAAACTTACAAAAATCACACTATGAAACGTAGAAAATAGAGCGATATTACTTTTCATAAAAGAATATCATATTACCCTTTCAAATAACTTTATGAGTAAAATATATGTAAGTAAAATGATTTCGAGCCCGGCAACCGTAGACCGACCTTCGCATTCTAGGTAATATAAAAGTGTGTATATTGAACATACAGGACAAGCAAAATTAAATTGCCGCACGCTTAAAAAGTATGCCTATATCTATAATGAGCTTTTCACGATCGACAATCGGAGATTTACCGCATGATGCGCATACCATACCATATCATAAATGCAGTATCGCATTGCCTAAAACCGACGTTTCTGTCCTTTCCTGATAATATGTTCGAATGGCGCAACAAAAATACTCTTTCTAAAATGGCTCATTATAGAATTGATGAATATGTGACTTGTAGTAGAGGAACCTAATAAGAAACTACCTTCACTCATTTGGTTATGGACGATAAATAATTTACATGAAATTTAATATGTTAACTGGAGACGCGCAGTCATCGTGCCCTTGTATAAAGGCAAGGGATCACGCATGGACTGCGCCAACTATAGGGCCATCAGTTTGATCAGCTTAGCAGCAAAAGTATATGGAAAGGTGATTGAAAGGAGAATGAGGGTGAAATCCGATGAAATGCTGTGGGACGCACAAGGAGGTTTCCGAAATGGAAGGGGATGTACGGATCAAGTTTTCTCGCTCCGCAATATCGTAGAGAAGCATCTGGCTATAGACCGGAAGGTTTTCTGCGGTTTTGTGGATCTTGAGAAAGCCTTTGATAGGGTTGTGCGAAAGGAACTGTGGGACATATTGCCGAGATATGGGATTGACGGTTCACTGCTCCGTGCTGTGCAGTCCACTTACAAGGATTGCTCAGCATGTGTGCGGATAGACGGTGGCATGTCACCCTGGTTTGATGTCAAAATTGGTGTCAAACAGGGTTGCATGCTATCTGCTAGGCTGTTTATCCTGTATCTCGATAGTTGTCTGCAGAGAATAAGGTCAACGAATGTGGGATTGCGCATGGGTGACCAAGTGGTGAACTGTCTGCTGTATGCAGACGATGCCGTGCTATTAGCAGATACACCATCTAAACTGCAAACACTGGTCACAGCGATGAAAGACGACTGTATGGAGAAAGGCTTACTACTGAATGCGAAGAAAACAAAGATAATGGTATTTGAAAGAGAAGAATCCAGAACTAATGTAAGGATTACGATTGATGATGAAGTGTTGGAACAAGTGGATGAGTTTGTATATCTTGGATGCGCTTTCAGCAGGGATGGAAGGTACACCGCAGATGTGGAAAGACGAGTGAGTGCTGGGAATAGTGTGAATGGAGCGTTGGGAAAACTTCTTGGCAGTAAAATCCTGAGCCAGAAGGCACAACTCGCTATACACAATGCAGTGTTGGTCCCAACGCTAACTTATGGAAGCGAGAGTTGGGTATGGCAGAAAGAGCATGAAAGTAGAATAAACGCGGTTGAAATGCGAGCGCTGCGCAAAATTTGTGGCGTAAGGCTCGTAGACCGTATTCGCAATGATGATGTTAGAAATAGAGTTTGTATGAAAGAGAGCGTCGGTGTTAAAATAAGGAGAGGCATGCTCCGATGGTTCGGGCATGTAGAAAGAATGCAAGATGAAAGAATGACGAAGCAGATATACAATGCAAAAGTGGAAGGATGTAGGAGTCGGGGAAGGCCAAGACTTACCTACCATGACCAAATTGGTCATGTTCTATCAGAAGGTGATGTCAGGAGCCCTAGAAACCGGCGTGCGTGCATGAGAAGAGCAATGAATGTTAAAGAAGCGAGTGAGATATGTAAGGATCGAGTCACGTGGCGCTCGGTTCTCTCTGCCTACCCCGCAAGGGATTTGGCGTGAAGTTATTATAGATAGATTAATATGTTAAAAAATATATTGCGAGTGGCTAAAAATGCCTGACCAGACTATTTTTTTTTTACAACAATGCAATAATTCGTTTATTAAACAAATTATATACCACTCGAAAGTATGAAGCTTATATGTAGAATATATTATGAACGTTAGGTTGTCTATTTTTACCCGGCCTAGATATAAACAAGTACTTAAGTTAGTAATTTGTACTCTGTTAGATAAATAAATCTTCTATCTATCTGTGTATAACTTCACGCCAAATTCCTTGTGGGGTAGGCAGAGGGAAACAAGGGCCACATGACTCGAGCCTTACAAAACTCACTTGTTTCTTTAACATTCATATATATTTTATTACCGTCGTTTAACATAAATAAATCGTATATCAAAATAAAGGGAATTATAGTCTATCACTACCCTTCTCAATTTCACGAACATTTTATTTTATTATAGTAATTTAGTAAAACTAATTAATTATAGTTTGGCCTGATTTTTTTTAACCAAGCCATTCGTTATATATTTTTCAACATATTAAATTTCATATTGCCTGTCTTATTAAAAAGTATTTTTCAATCTAGCTGCACATCTTACAGGTATTTTTATACGATTTTATTACACCTGCTATATATGTTTGTGGTTCCGGTACAAAAATTTGTAATCGATTTTTCGATAACTTCTATTTGTCCAAATGTTGGAAATTTTCTTCCAGTTTTTAGTCATATTAAAAGTTTTGTTATTCTGATGATGGAAAAAAATAATTTTTTGAAGTTATACTTCTAGCGCGTTATGAAACAATGATGAGAGTGAAATTTTAAGATACTGTAACACAAAAGTAACAGGTTAAAGCTGCCCGCTAAACCAAAATATGTTCAATTGTAATTGTGAAAAAAAATGTAATTGTAAAAAATATGCTCAAAACCACAGCCGGCTGCAGTTTTGAGCATATTTTTTGAACAAACTCTAAAGGATTGTTGTATTTCAATAACTACACATAAGCAATATTATTGGCTGTGGTCATTAAATATTATTTTCAACGGATGCATATTAATTCCTTACCGCATTTTAGTACCATGTTAACCGGCAAATGAATTCAAAGTCGAAAAAAAAATTCGTAGATGCGCCATCTATGAAATACCGAAATAACAAAATTCAAGTTCAAACCGCACTAAAAGCGTAGCACCGCGCTACAAGCGTTTCTTACGCGCTTGCAATGTTTGCATCGCACCGTGTACAGAGTAGGTACAATTTCGGTATCCCGAGATGAATGAAAATGCCTGCATAGTGGGTTTCTGTGTACGATATTCTAATTTCTCGTTATGAAAACTAATAGTACCCTTTACACTCACAAATGATTTTATTCTAATGCGCACTAATTTGAGTGCTGTAAAAGGGTAGATCAAGTAGAGAGGATTTGAGCACAGTGTGGCACAGCAATGTATTATCAATGCGGTTTCAATAACAAAAAATTGCTAAATAAAGCAATCTCCGTTATTGAATATTATTGGAAAAGTTTGGCATCGACCTAACTAGATGGCGTTAGCTGATCAAAATTAACAAGTTTTCATTTATATTTTTTTAATAATTTGATTAAATAAGTTCGTTTCTCTCTCTATATATCAGCATGCCTGGTCCCTTGCGGGGTATACAGAGAGATAATTTAAATACAAATATATAAGTTAGATTCGTTGCTTTGAAGCCAAATACGACTGAACCCGCATGTTGTACGCTCTATCAACTAGCAAACAAGGACCTAGCAAAGAAGATATTATGACACAGGAAGCTGCCCGTCGAGAGAAGTATCAGAAAACCACTGCCTAGACTTCGCTCGCAGGAACACCGACTGAGAGAGGCACGTATATGTTGTGTTTGCGAGAATTAGCCATCATTTAAGTTGTTTTAAGGCCAAAGTTTTAGGCTAAAATGCCAAAACAACCGTAGCATTTTGAGCAATAAAAGCTTGAAGCAATTTTGGTCAAAACTTTTACTAGTTATAACATCTTTAATAAAACTCCTACTTATATTGTTTTTATCACGAAGCATTTAACAATTTTTATTTATTCACGAACTAAGATTTTTAGGTCGGTAGCTTCAGTTTCACGTGATTAAGTATGTACCTTAATCCTCTGGTTATTTTCATCTATCTATCCATATCTACACGCCAATTCCCTTACGAGATTGGCAGAGAGAACCAAGAAGTTTTGCGCCGTCTATTCACATCAGTGGTCTACCTTCCGACCCTTCTAAAAGCGTATCAAAGATATACCTACAAAATTATCTACCCTACAGTGTAACAATATATCACCTAAGAAAGGTCTGGTTTAGGTAGTCTCTGGGTTGTGGAGTGCAGACGGCAGTCGCTCCGTGTGAAAATCAGTATTTTCGCCAAATCTTTCGGCTTAGGAAGCGGACCCCGCCAATCCTGCTGGATTAAAAAACAGGATAACGTTAAGAAGAAGATGCTATAAAACATGGTAGGCACGAGTTTTGTAGATTGTGCGTACTCAGACTTAGACAAGATCGGTGGAGCAGAGCAACGCGACTTTGACACCGACGCTTGTGGGTTCGATTCCCACACAGGACAAACATTTGCCTGCATGAACATGTCTGTTTGTCTTGGTCTGGGTGTATTAAGAGAGGCAGGGTGCATCGAAGCAGCCCGTCTGGGGAAATACCTCCACCTCACAGAAAACCGCAGAAAAATAACAATTACTTATAGAGTTATTCCTGTGTGTAAGTGATGTCACCAGTCAGCTCCTAAGGAGTTGCTGTGTTATCAGCAGAGGTGGCATCGCACGAGTGATACTTAATGTGTTACAAGCGTTCATAGAATACGGCAGCCGTTTTATATCAGTTGGGCCGTATGCTTGTATGCCTCCAGACGTTGTATAAAAAACTTATATCATAGGTTCATCGTTGGGAACGCAAATATTCATATTCACATAATTCACGTTTCTGTATCTATGTATACCTATATAAGTAACAAACATTAGTTATACTTATAATATACAGTACTATATTATCTACTCATTGTGTGGTTATAGTAAGGTGTCTGTCTACATACATAATAATGAATAAATTTATGTTTAATTAAAATATGCTGAACTGCGATCTAGTTTCTTGTAAATAAAGAAGAGCAATTTGTAGCATTTACGAGTATGTTGTTGCTGTATAGGTATTATTGTATCGTGTGAAGTTAGCAGGAAACAAGAAAGAACTTGGAGGCAGACCGGAATGTGGAAAATAAAAGAAGTGAATTAAGTTAGTCACGAAATAAAACTATACAACATATCATATCACTAATCACAGTTAGTAGTTGGTACATAGTCATACCGAACGCTATAATATAATAATCAACATCAATAAGTCAAGTAAGTAAATCTAAATTGAATTAAATATGCAGGCAACCTAATTTAGAGGTTAACCTTTTGTTTACAAAAATCAAGTGTTCTAAATGTGTAAGAAAATTTTATACAACCGGAGTGATTAAACCTAGATGATAGGTATTTATTTTATATATACGGCAACAATATAATATAGAGAATAACACTTAGATGGGTTTTAAAAATTATTATTTATTAAATCGTACGGTCAGATAAGTTGTGAGACATTATTTCAATTAAGTAGTGTACACACTGTTATCTACTTATCATTTTATTTACTATCGAACAAAGTTTAAAGACTGAGGAAAAATAAACGTAGGTACTTTATACAGTCTTTAAGTTTAAACAAAATTAGTAAGTGTCGCTAGTTACACTCGAGTAAACATACATGAACCCTGAGAACACTGATCTCATTTTTTTTTGGAAAGTCGTGTAAAACAACTCATATTGATCAACTTTATGTCCTTGTTAACAAAGCAGTTGTATTCTTATTATGCAACTGCTATTTTTGACGGACCCGTGTAATTTTGGTTATGGTCTAATGAAAGTCTTTTGATAAAAGTAAAACCGTCAACGTAAGCGGCATCATTCTCATCGGTGACTATACCTGAAGAACCAAATGTAAGCAGGTAACTCTTCTGAGCGTGGTACGAATTTTGAATAGTAACCCATCACTCTAGAGCAAAGACTACCGCCGCCGGTAGTATGGGTCTGGGTTTTTATACTTTCTAATATACGAGTATTCCTTTTTATTTTTGCATAGAAAATGTTAACATTAGGGTGAAAGAAATAAGTATAATAATAATCTTAACCGCCTTTTTTTCGTTTTTATACTACGTCGGGAGGCATCCAAACATACGGCCCACCTGATGTAAAGCGGACACCGTAGCCTATTAACGCTTGCGATATATTAAGTATCACTCGCGCGATGCCTCCTCTGCTGCTCACACAGCAACTCTTTGGGAGCTTACTGGTGTTCTCACTCACACGCATGAACACGACAACCATCTAGGGAGTCGTTATTTGCCTGCGATTATCTGTGAGGTGGAGGTACTTCCCCAGACGGGCTGCTTTCATGCGCCCTACCTCTCTTACAAATTAACTTACTTAATTGACTTACTTAATTAAAGTCGGTTCCACGTTCTTTTTCTTCATTTAGTTATTTATCCCTTGAATTTTCAGAAACATGGCTCCCATACTATACAAAACCGATGCCAGCCCTCCTGCAAGGGCAGTTCTTATCGTCCTTGACTTATTAGGCGTGAAGAACATAGAAACTCGGGATTTAAATCCAGTACTACGGGAACAGGACGCACCTGAGCTTAGAAAGGTATTTTCATCAATGTTAAACACCGCACGAATTATTCTGCTGGGGTTGAAAGTGTCTACGTACGGCCTTGCGTATAACGTTCGGCCAGTCAGAG
Organism: Pyralis farinalis; assembly: GCA_947507595.1. Lineage (NCBI taxonomy): Eukaryota > Metazoa > Arthropoda > Insecta > Lepidoptera > Pyralidae > Pyralis > Pyralis farinalis. The sequence continues at coordinate 24,166,745 of OX382274.1, forward strand.
GGCAATTTACCGTACGGTTCAAGATACACAATACATGAGGTACGAGTATCACTTATGTTATTGATGATACTGGACATTATACTATTTAACACAACGAATACATGAAAGAGAAATGTTATGGGTTAAGCTCTTATAATCAAACGAAACGCTATTTTACTTACTACAAAAGGGAAGAATTTCTTATTGTCTATTAAAGGATAGCAGTTACCGTAAGATTGAAAACGGGTGTGAATATTATATCTCAGGCTGTCCTTAATACAATCCGCGTAATGTTAAGTTACCGTATGCTATCGCAGGTACGTGTGGTCTTATTGCTCGTAAATATACTCAGCATATGACAGGGCGGCGACCAGAAGTATCCACTGAACCTTCCGATCCTAAACTCTGCTGCTTTCAAGGGAATAATGCTATGGGTCATTGTTGTACCTACTGCAAGCGATTGAAGTCACTGGGGACCTCCTGAGGTGTTTTTGACAACGTGTTGTTAGAAACGTTTAAATTCAAACAGGTCGTTTGCTTATGTAGCGCAACATAGTGCCATATTGCTCAATGCGTTTGGTTTTATACTACCTCGGGAAACACAAGCATACGGCCCACCTGATGTAAAGCGGGTACCGTAGCCTGTTAACGCTTGCGATATATTAATTATCACTCGCGCGATGACTCGTCTGCTGCTTACACAGCAGCTCCTTAGGAAGTTACTGGTGACCTCACTCACACGCAGGAACACAACAACCCTCTAGGGAGTTGTTATTTGACTGTGAGGTGGAGGTACTTCGCCAGATGGGCTGCCTTGATGCACCCTACCTCTCTTAAAACATCCAGAACCAAGGCAAGCAGACATGTTCATGCACACAAATGTTTGCCTTTTGTGGGAATCGAACCCACGAGCGTTGGTGACAAAGTAGCGTCATTCACGACTGAGCCACAGAGCTCGTCAAAATCTTCATAAAAAAAAAACAAAAAAAATCCAAAGACTACTAATAGTATATGTACAACTCTTTGGGTAGATATATCAATACTTTGTTGATAAAACTTCGAGAGGTAAGTACACAAGCATACGATCCACCTGTTCAATACATGCCTAGTTGTACGTTGCAGTAACCACTACAGCCTATGAAAGCTTGCAGCTCAATTAGCGATAGCGTGATACTATCCCCGATGCTAATACAACAACTCCTCTGGAGCCCTCACTAACTAGCAGGAACACAACAACTCTAATTTCCTTTGTTATTTGTATATCTTAACACTGGTTGTAGATACTGAGCAATTTTTCAGAAAAACCCGATGAGAACTGTGCCGATGTGGGACGAAGGCGACTTCAGTTTAGCTGACAGGTAAATTAAATACAGCTGAGAAGGGTCGCCCATCTATTGCTGCTCCGAAATCCACTGTTGAGTTCCGACATACTTTCTTTACATAACTGGTAGATATTACTTGCTTCCTCACTTATTAGGGTTCCATACTCTTTTAGGGCGGCAACTATTAGTATGCCTACGCTGTCCGTCTGTTTATCCCACCTTTAAAGTAACTACCTACTCTCTGTTCTAAATAGCTGATTGAATATGTAATTATATTCGGCGAATGTAGATACCTACTTAAACAGTTGTTGATAGTAGTCCTTCCGAGTCATTATTATTGTAAAAAAAACAAGTTAAGAATCACAAACAGGTTGTAATTATTTTTTGAGATTATTGCTTATTTCGATCTTTTTTGAAGGCACAAAATGATAAACAGTTCTTGCACCTAATTTCGCCTGTTTTCTAACTAATAGAAAAACAGATAGGTAAATATCTTTTCGATCATACTTAATTGCGTTTTAGCGAATATGGAGAAAAGAGAATTGCGTGTGTTATTTTTTACTATGAAGGAAATAAGACATTTGTATAACTTAGCACGAATCCAATTGCTTTATCCGAGATTGGATTGGCTCGTTATATTACGGAAAGTGAACAGGCTTAATTTCTCCATACATTCTGCATGGCCAGTGGGATATAATAATTCTATGAAAAAAGCGAATATTGTAGGTAGGTACTTAGGGGACGTTAACGCTAAATCGCAGAGTGTTATGTTTGGTCAAGGATTTTACTTGATGTTATGAATATCAGTTATTTATTTTGCAGATACTTACGTATTACCACATATTGTTATGTAGTTTTCTTGTGACATACCTAAACGTAATTTCATGAATATTCCCCAACGGCATTACAATAAAGCATGGGATCCTCTATTTCGCAATTTACTGCGCATCTTACTGTCACTGGGGTGATATGACATAAATATTAGCATACAATGATGTCAGAGAACTACCGGCTTATATTTATGAACTAGATTTTACCCGCGGCTTCGCTCGCATTGATAAAAAATATATTTTTTTTTTAATAAAAAGTATCCTATGTTACTTCTGATACCTCCAAGAATATATTTACAAAGTCATGATTATCTATCGGTTCAGTAGTTTTCGCGTGAAAGTGTAACAAACAAACGGACATTCACATTTATAATATTAGTAGGATTGTAGGTAATGTATGGCTGGCCTTACGAAAATCGATATTACATACTTATACATCTTTATCAAAATCGTGGTTGGAATGAGTTTGTACAATTCCTTTCCTAATATAACTACTTATACTTTCTACCTATTCTTAATCCTACTATAATTAACCATCCGACATTTTTGTTGTGCGTCACAGAAGAATCCCGCACGCCGCCATCTTCGAAAACTAGAGTCTGTCTGTCTAATGAGTCGTTGCATTTCACACGAATTATTTCGAATTCTTCATATGGCAACAGTACTTCGGAGAATGTTGTTTACCATAATAAGCAACTATGAACGACATAAAAGTGATACCAATCAACAGATTGAGGAAAAATTACGACTTTTAGATGAAATTGTTTCGGCTACAAATAACTACAGCGAAAACATTTTGATACTTGCCATAGATTCAAACTAGAAAATAGGTAAGTAAGTAATACTTTTGTGTATAGATATTTATTTCGTAGGTATTTTAGGCGCTTATCTCATGCGTCGTGCAAAGAAATTCGACATTGAAAAAACGTGCAATAGTTATTGCACGAGCAATCAAGCAGCTAGTAGGTACTTATTATATATTATTTATTGCATAACATTAAACACTTATATAATATTCTAAAACAATAAAAATTTTTTTAGGCCTTTCAGATGACGAGTTTGTAAACAGTAAAATCGGAGACCCGGTCAAAAAGCTCAAAAATATTGCGAAGAAAGAGCTGATTACCTCAGAATCAAATTATTAGACCCATATATCTACTCTGACGGGTTGTATTTCAATTCAATATATTTTATCTGATTGTAATTCATATATTTATATATTCATAGCTAACTACAATAACCAGTTATTCTTTTTATTGCAGAAGTAAGTACCAACACATTGAGAAACAAAAAAAAAGGAACGTTCTTTAAACCAAGGCGAATGAACGACGCCAGGAAAGAAACGCCCACGCAAGCCCACTGTCTCAAACTTAGACGATTTCGACATATGTGTAATTCGCAATAAAATAAAAAAAATATTGCGTTAGAAAACAAGTTCCTACATTAAGGACTTTACTTGCAGAACCACGGGAATCCATTGGATTCACTGGATGTTGTGAAACATTGAGACGAATTTTGAAAGATAATGGTTTCGAAAGCCAACAAAAACGAGCGAACGAGTCTTATTGAAAAATATGAGAATTCTGCTTGGAGACATCGATACCTCAGAGTCATTCATCAGAAGCGACAAGAAGGAAAACCAATAATTTACATGGACGAAACATATATTCACCAGCATTATAAACCAAAACAATCGTGGCAAGGATCAAGTACAAGTGGAGTGTTCGAGAAAATTTCAAAAGGTTATTTTTCAGTTATATTGATCCACTAATGTATTTTTTTATAATATACTAAGGCCCCATAGTAAAAGTTGTTTCACGTGATACAGACACGTGATTATTGTGTATAATCACGTGTCTGAGTAGGTATTTGTACCTACTGTCTAAAAATAACCCTGTACATTATAATCTTTTACAGGTGAAAGACACATCATAGTTCACGCTGGCTCTGAGAAGGGATTTGTGCCGAATGGATTATTAGTGTACAGCACAAAATCTAAAATGGCTGATTATCACGATGACATGAACCGTGACAACTTCATAAAATGGTTACAAAAAAAAATATTCCGAATTTAACTAAACCTTCAGTTATTGTGATGGATAATGCTGTCATGTAACTCAAATTAATAAGCCACCAACAATGAGCAATTTAAAGGCTGATATTCAGAAATGGCTCACTGAAAATGACATTCCATTTGAAGCAGAACACACAAAAGCTGAACTTATGTGTATTGTAAATGAAAACAAGCCTGCACCTTCATACGAAGCAAAAGAACTACTGAAATTTGACACTGGCATAAAGTAGCAACACTATTGCCATATATATATATATATAAACTACTGAAACAGCATGGTTCTACACCATATCACTGCGACCTTAACGCTATAGAATTGATTTGGTCAATGAAATCCGAAACAACTCTTTAAATGACAGATTATTTAATCAGCTTTGTGTTGCTAATGATGAAATGTCGTTCCTGCTTTCGTAGCCAAGCTGCTTTTACACAAGTCTTCTTACACAGTACTCACTCACTCACTCTACTACAGTAGTCACTCTGTACATGCAATTTGACCTAACCTGCTTTATGTGCTTCCGCCACCAATTAGTTCATGCGGCCTAGCGCCGGCCGGCACCCACCCACTACTGTTAGTAAATGCAACATGCCGACGCTGCCACGGCTGCTCCGATAGTCTCTGCCTCGCTGCGGTCGTCCGCCATCTGGAACAGAATCCGCATGCCCCCACCACCACCGTCGCTGCCACGACTGGCCTGCCATGCAATTCTGTAAGAGCAAATATCCTTACATCCTCGGAAACATCGGCTGTTATAGCCATGAACACAAAATTGCAATTCCTTAGTGTCGCTTTTCATGGTTGTGCAAAACTAGCGCCGCAAGGCTGCGTTTGGAATTGGAATTCTACAAGGCAAACAGCCTCGCGTACGCTTACAGCCTTATAGAATACCAAATAATTTAGCCGTGATCGCAGTAGACGATGTCAAAGCTGTGACATCTGTGATCACAGCGACGCACACAGCCATTACGAGTCGCTTAGAGAATTGCATGGCTGGTCATCGCTGCGACACGTGTTTCGCCTCTCCACGAGGCATCATCAGGCGTTGTAGACGTTACTCGTACAAGCGTTGTAGACGTTACTCGTACAAGTGTACACTTGTAGCATGTTATTCTTACGAGTAAGTAGATGGCGGACAACCGCAGCAGCCGAGGCTCTGCCTACCGGAGCAGCCATGGCAGCGTCGGCATGTTGCACTTACTAACAGTAGTGGGTGGGTGCCGGCCGGCGCTAGGTCGCATGAACTAATTGGTGGCGGAAGCACACCAAGCAGGTTAGATCAAATTGCATGTAAATTTGACTTTCGCAAAATAACGCCTGAATCTATTAACTATTTAGTAGTCACTCTTACACAGTATTAATATATCTTTAATTGTACCACTTGATTTCACTATATGTACACTCACATATATTTATTGTAATATATATTAACGATGAAAAAAAAGACCCATATTTGGCAAGTTTCTTTTGACATTTCTTCTTCGCCAATGGTCATTTTCGAAATGCTGGTAGATAAAAAAAGAGAGAATAAAACTAAAAAAAAAATCGAAAGTTATTAAGATACAATATGATCTAATTTAAAGAATGTGTCTAAGTATAATGTGTGTAAGGGCCTAATGGCAAATAAATTATTTTTATATTTTTACAAGCATCGGCAGATGTGAGTTCCACAATTTTCCCAATTTATCAGTACCCTGCAAGGACGACGACTTGCTTGTCTACAGTCAACATTTGGAAAACCTCCACAGTGATTTCATAGAAAGATTCCAGGACATTTTGAAATTGGAAATACCAGACTGGGTATTGGATCCTTTTTCAAGTCACAACACAGCAATTTCACCTCAGCTGGAAGAAGAATTTATAGAACTAACAACGAACGAGGAAATAAACATTCATAAATGGCTACCAAGAATTTTGGCTATAAAAGCCAATCCCGCAATTGTACCCTAGATTGTGGTCGGTTCAACGATTTTTGATAGCATTCCCATTGTCATATTTGTGTGAACGTGGATTTAGCGCTGTGGCAACGCTGCTTACTAAAAAGAAAAATCGTTTGCATGTTACAGAACGCGGCGACAAAAACTATTTTAGAGTAACATCGAACCTGATATCAACAAACTTGTTGAAAATCATCAGATTGATCCTTCTCATTCAAATAGTTTTAAAATTAAAATTGATCTATCTGTATTCTTTCTTTTAGTTTGAATAAAAGATATTCTTAATATTATAAAGTTTTTAATTGCTCTCACTGATAAAAATGTCTCGTTTAGAACGTAAGTTTAAACCCCAGACCTGATTAATATAGCACACTATAATTAAATTAATGAAAGTATTAAATGTATTGTGGTTTTTTAGTTTTAAGATTGTAAAAAAATTGGGGTGGTGAAAAATAATTGATATTCAAAGTGGACGGAAGACAAAATAAGTTTGAGAATCTCGGTCTAGATGAAAAGTATATGCCTACCAACAAGAGAAATTCGAGTTTTATAAGAATAGATCAAGAGAGGTAGCGTGCATCAAAGCAGCCCGTCTGGGGAAGTACCTCCACGTCACAGGAAACCGCAGCCAAGTAACAATTCCGCAGAGGGTTGTTGTGTTCCTGCGTGTGAGTGAGGTCACCAGTAAGCTCCCAAGGAGTTGCTGTGTACGCAGCACAGGAGGCATCGCGCGGGTGATATACTAGGGTACTTAATATATTACAAGCGTTGATAGGCTACGGTACCCGCTATACATCAGGTGGGTCGTATGCTAGTATGCTCCCCAACCTTGTATAAAAAAAGCCTACCTAGATATAATTCACGTTTATTGTTATACCCTTAAATAGCACAAATTTAGCCTAAAAACAAAAAATATTAACGAAGTTAAAAAAAATCGTTCCAGCAAGCAGCAAAGAACTTATTTCTGAGTGGGTACGCTAACCGTACACATGACGGTTATCAAATACAGCTGATATTAAAGCATTGGAATTTACACATAAAAATAGTTTCATAAATCCGCGCTGTAAATAATTTCATAGTGATTGCTTATAAACAAACGGAGTAGATATTATGCACGACTTGTGAATCACATTCGGGCAATGATACAACAGTTCGTCTATCTTCTTCTATAACTTCACGCCAAATCCCTTACGGGGTAGGCAGAGAGAACCGAGCGCCACGCGACTCGATCCTTACATACCTCACTCGCTTCTTTCACATTCATTGCTCTTTTCATGCACGCTCGCCGGTTTCTAGGGCTCCTGACATCACCTTCTGATAGAACACGACCAATCTGATCATGATAGGTAAGTCTTGGCCTTCCTCGGCTCCTACATCCTTCCACTTTTGCATTGTATATCTGCTTCGTCATTCTTTCATCCTGCATTCTTTCTACATGTCCGAACCAACGGAGCATGCAAACGGAGCACAACAGTTCGTATATGTATAAATTGAGCCTCCGCCGGTATAAATACTTTATGTTGTGAAATGAATTCCTTGGTAGGTTTTCCCAACAGACTACCTCCCGAAGGTTTTTCTATGAAAGGCTTAAGATATTTTTTACAAGATCAGCAATACACGAGTTGTGCCTTTATGTTATAAACTCTCAGGCAGGCCGTGCGTCTGCACATTAGTGGTATAAAATAAGTACACACCCCGCAATCCTCATAATATATGAAGTGCCTACATTTTGAATTAATGAACTCTTGTTGTATTTCAGCCATGCAATAATATTATACCTACTGGATAAATATGGTAAACCAGAGCATTCATACTTGTACCCAAAGAATAGTAGGACACGGGCCACCATCCACCAGAGGCTGTTCTTTGACTGCGGCATCCTATTCATAAGACTGCTTGCCGTTATGGTAACGATACTCACCTATATTCTTTTTTTTTAACAGGGGCAGTATAGAGTAATTCATGAACACAGAAGACACATGTACATTTCTTAACTACTTTTGACATAGGTAGTCCATTTTTGGGTCAAAGTCAATAATTTAATATTTTATGCGTTTTGTATACAAAATGAATAAAATAAAATAATGATTTATTGAAGTAGAGACTTCTGAACCAATTTTTCTTCCGATACAATGAAATAAACCTTACAAGAAAATGAATCGTAGTCTTAGAAAAAAAAAAAATGTTGATCAAATATAATTGTTGTAACAGTCACACTTGACCAAAAATTTTGCATTCCAAGATTATTTTCTTAATTTAAAGTTTTGCATGTCTCATAAATTAAACCAGTTAATATTTCAAAATGGTTTGGCCGCGGCGATTGTATACAGCATAAATATGCCTTGACAGATAACTAGTTTGTCCGTAAAAAAATAATTAAGACTGGAAACATAAATTCATGAGCTCTGTGCACAGATATCAACAATAGGAGATCGAACATTAAAAAAAAATAAAAGCGATCATAATGGGTATTTATAATAATATTATTTTAAATAAATAAAGCTTTAAACCTTCGAGACCCGGGTGGTCGAATACGACCGCGAAATGTATGGGAAAACGTATATAACGGGTTCTGACTGCTCAAATAACCCGAAACTAAAGTTTCGGGGTTAAAAAGAGAGGTAAGGCGCATGGCGCTAAAACAGTTCATTTGGGGAAGAATCTCTACCTTACAGAAAACCGCAGCCAAATAATAACTCCCTGGTAGGTTGCTTTATTACTGCGAGTTAGTGAGATCACCAGGAACCACGCGAGTGATGTGTTGCAAGAGTTCATAGGCTACTGTAACCGCTATACAGGTGGGCTGTATGCCTACAGACGTTGTATAAAAAAGATATTGTCTCATTACAAAAGCTGTAACTAATTTCACTACTTCCAGGCTCCTACATACGGCGGGAAAATAACGGAGATGTCTAAACGTATGATAACGAACATAGATGATGCTTACGAAATGCTAGAGGTATATTTGGAAGATGGCCCATACATGGCTGGTGGCGGTATGACCATCGCTGATATCAGCATATTGACTACTATCTCCACTTTGAATGGATTGCAACCTATTGATGAACAGAGGTGAGTGAGTCACTTGGATGAAAACATTGTTAATAAAAAGGTTGCGACCGTTTTTTTGCCATTATTAATGGTTTTATCACTTGTGCACTAAAATTAACAAACGTACGTCTGGCCAAGCCTTTGCTAGCATACCATGAAGACGTGGTTTCAAATCTTCGATATGGTACAATATCTGTCTTTATATTACAGACACAGTGCACACGGTCCTTATGTAACCTAGGTATCTCCTAAAACAAGTTGTAAACCATATTTTAACCCTTTAACCACCATATTTTGTTACATCATCATATACCCTAACGCCAGCGGCCTGTCGGCGTAATTTCAAATAGGGTTGAGAAATTGTGTTATCGATTAGTTTAAATGAATAAAAGTTCAAAATTTAATTAATATTAAATCAGTCTTTATTAATCAAGTATTAAGGGACTACAGTATGGGGTTATTCAAGAAAGGCGTGAAGAGGTTCTTACAGGGTCGGCAAAGTAAGAGTGACACCCCTGGTGTTGCAAATGTCCATAGGCTACGGTAACTGCTTACTATCAGGCAGGCCGTAAGCTTGTTTGCTACCGTAGTGGTATAAAACAAAATAACATTATTTACCACGTTTCAATCAATATTCTAGCAATGAATCTAGTATAACATCTTTGCTCATCCCTAGTACACGTAATATCACGATATTGGCGATTCGTGTTGGTACTAAGTAACATCTTACAACGAATACTACATAATCAACTTCGCAATTTTCTATAAATATCATAATGAAACGCAGCAAAATTTGTTAATTATTAAGAACACATCCTGGATTGTAATGTACAACGTTTATTGCAACTTAATTTTTAATATAAATGCATCAATAAACAATTTTACGTCTGTGGCGCGTGGAGCACATTTTTCATATCCCGAAATATTACGGTGATGGCGGTTAAAGGGTTAAAATGTAAATCTGCTGTCATTCCCTTGCATACATATTTATGACATGTGACAGTTTGTAGACGCACACCCATCATCTTTTCAATAAAAAAAGTATACTTACTAGCTACCGAGGGAGATACCGAATTAAACTAATACTGCCCAATACATCTACAACATTTATACCATGGTAGTTGTTATCCGATAGCCATACAAATATTTACACGTTACTGAAGAACATAATAGACTTGCCCATATCAATGTTTAAATCACCGTTCAGAAATTTACTTGTAAACAAATGTCTATCTATAACTTCACGCCAAATTCCTTACGGGATAGACAGAGAGAACCGAGCGCCACGTGACTTGATCCTTACATACCTCACTCGCATCTTTAACATTCATTGCTCCTTTCATGCATGCTCGCCGGTTTCTAAGGCTCCTGACACCACCTTCTGATAGAACACGATCAATTTGGTCACGGTAGGTAAGTCTTGGCCTTCCTCGGCTCCTACATCCTTCCATTTTTGCATTGTATATGTACTTCGTCATTCTTTCATCCTGCATTCTTTCTACATGTCCGAACCAACGGAGCATGCCTCTTCTTATTTTAACACCGACGCTCTCTTTCCAACCAACTCTGCTTCTAACCTCATCATTGCGAATACGGTCTACAAGCGTTACGTAACGTGCGTAAACAAATGTTACTATATAGTAAATCTGATTTTTTTTAATGATAAATTATAATAATTAATGTGCTTATTTTTTTAAGCAAAGTGATTATATGTAATATAAAAATTTTATGTGATCGATATAAATTTGCATGTCCGAGTCAGGCGAAATATTGAGAAGCTAATATTTATTAACAACGTCAATGTACCAATATTTGAATCGAATAAATTTTCTTTCTTTCCTTCCTTCAATTAAATCTATCTAAATCTACCAATCGACCTTAAATCACTAACTGTTTTAACAAGAACACGGTTGATGTTGTCGCAGCCGAAGATAAAGCAAACAAGTATTAAATTAAAATTATTAATTTAATTATAAACAAAATTACATTCATTTATATTCTAAAAAGAGCTATGAAAACAGTCGACGTTGGAACCGAAGTGTCACAGGGTTCGGGGCCTGCGGAGGCGGCACCATCGCCGTCAAATTGTGCGATGTCAGATCCTCGATTCCGTTGTTGTCTCAACTGACATGCATTGGGGTCATTAAAGTTGGCAATACCTCTTATGGTTTAACACGTATGCTATTGGTGTACCTAAATACATAAACACAGTATGAATTATCCAATCCTTCGAGCCGTTCAGAGATATCACAGAATATAACATACGCAAGGAAAATAAAAAATATTAGATATGTATTTATGTCATGTACATTTATGTGTACTGTATTCATTTTTCTATTACTTTTACTATCAGAGGACGGTGAAATATAGGTAAATATAATTACATTAAACAAAAACTGGTTTGCCGTTTGTTATGGCACTATTTTACTTCTATAACAGTTTTTTTTAATTATTATTTCATAGTTCACTACCAATGTCGCCTACAAATCCGAGAAATCGACATTTGAATAAATCACTATTTTGTTTACTAATTTTTAATTTTTTACACTACTCTTTTTGGTGTGCAAACGTTCTTTATGGAGATCGAAAGGCTGAGATGATTATTAGGAAGTGAAAATAATTTCTAGGTTGATTCAGACATGTAGAAAAAAAGCAGGATGGAAGAATGACGAAACATATATATAAACAAATAGATACATATAGAAGGATGTATTAGCCGGCGAAGACCAAAACTCACTTACAGTGACCAAATAGGTCGTGTTTTATCCGGAGGAAAAGAGCTATGGATGTTAAAGAAGCGAGGAAAGTGTGTAAGGACCGCGTTTTATGTCACTCGGTTCTCTCTACCTATATCGCAAGGGACCCGGCGTGTAAAAAATGATTCCTTTACGAGTCAATTTATGTATATGGAAAGATGTACAAAAATATGTTAAACATTATGCGCTATATGTTTAAAGATAAATGTACATTATGTATGTACTTATTATTGAACAAAGTCAAAAATTTTCAACCTCTAATCACACAGGCTAAACAAAGTTCTAATCGGTGATAAATATACCGTCCCATGGTAAAGCCTGCTTAATGCAACGCAGAAACTTGGTCCTTTGTGAAAATACCTTTACTATCAACTACAGCCTTAAAACCAAAGTGCACACTTGCAATATTGCTGTTCCCAGCACAGCCGTGACGTCTGCTCTCACGCGATTTAGGTAGCTATCTGAATGACAACCGATTTTTTAAATATTTGTTACACAATTTGTAAACTTTTTGTTATTCAGAGCTGCTAATATATAGCGTCAAATATGATTATTGGAAGTAAATGAAGTTTAAAAATATTTTTTCAGTTGGTACAGTCAAATGATTCAATTTGAAAATAATGAAAGAACCCCCATACTGGTTGACTCGACATTACAACATTCTTTTAATAATTACGGCCAAACTATTAATTTATTTGAAACATGTTAGATCTTCTTTAAAAATACCAAATCAACAGTGAAATTACGGGTGTATTCTAATTGAATATTTATCTAGCGAGGGTACAACGGGTCAAATCATATGCACACATTTACCCATAGCATCTGCAGAACTAGGCTGGGAGACCACGGGTATAAAACGCAATTAACCTGTATATTATCAATTCCTAACAAATGGAAAAGTAGATTTATTACTTACATTAGTAAAAAGATGAATGAGATTTAAAATATACATGAAATGAACGACTAAAAACTAATTCAATGTGTTTTAATCTCATTTGCCAGGCGAGACTAATGCTTGTTTCAATTTCGTTTACTAACCACTTTAATATTTTAGATGCCCAAAACTGAAGCAATGGATCGACAGAATGAACGAAAAGGAAGTATGTAGGAGGATCAATACTCCAGGAAGCAAATTCCACGTGGACGGTCTCAAAATAGTTATGGAAAATACGAAATTCCACCAACAATCGAAACTTTAATATACTATTAACTGAGTTTAAGTACTCAATTACTGTTACTTTTTGGTAAAAAGATTTTGATATCATCTCTCCTGCGAAGGCAATGAATGTGAATTTACAATGTTTGTTTTTTCTATACCACCAGGCTGCGGAAAAACGAAAGACTTTTTTGTTCCAATAAAATTCTAATAAATATTTGTCATACACGAAGCTGTATTGTAATGACATTACTATTTACATAGACAAGTTTAATGCTATTATCTTAGATTAATAAGTAATCGACGAAACGCTCTGGCACTCTTAAACACATGCACATACACAAACATAAGCAGTGATTCAATTATTGTAGTATGTATGATAGATAGTATTTCTGTAGTATTCTTAATTTGACCAGTATTTTTCTTTGGATTGTGAGTCAAAGTTTACGAGACTCGCTTCCGACCTAGCTGCTCTTGCGTCCATCACAGAAAAAAATGAATACAGCCAATTGATTTGGTTCACGTTACACAAAACTCCGCACAATTCAAAATCTCCGCGCAGCGCCCGCTCAGTCCGCCATCGACCATCATCACGAGTGTACTTAGTGTCGTATATATATTGCTAGCGTACTCATTTGCGTCAATAAAACTTACAAAAATCACACTATGAAACATAGAAAATAGAGCGATATTACTTTTCATAAAAGAATATCATATTACCCTTTCAAATAACTTTGAGTAAAATATATGTAAGTAAAATGAATACGAGCCCGGCAACCCATAAATACGCGCATGGGCGCGTAGACCGACCTTCGCCTTCTAGATAATATAAAAGTGTGTATATTGAACATACAGGACAAGCAAAACTGAATTGCCGCACGCTGAAAAAGTATGCCTATATCTATAATGAGCTTTTCACGATCGACAATCGCAGGTTTACCACATGATGCGTATATTATACCATATCATAAACGCAGTATCGCATTGCATTATTGATTGAGATTGTCATGCGGTATCCATTTTTTTCTGTGATCGATAAATATTTCTCGTCGCATTTCACTCGTACGCCGGCTGTATTTATTCTGAGCGCAGCGTAGACCAATTATTGATCTAAGGTATTTATACACTGATATCTTAAAACTACATTGTATATAGGCGATTTGAATTTAAAAGACAATTAAGAATCACAGGTTTTTATTTCAATAACTAAAAAGAAATGCAAAGAATTTTCCAACTTTACACTCCAGTAACGTCTAGGCTGGGCTACCATATGGATAACTTTTATGAGAAATTAATGATTACAAAAAACGTTACACATTTAAACATTTCCTATAAGTCTTATAAAGTCTCTCGCGACGCCCACGTCGGAACATATAGCACTTAACATTACATACTCGAGATAACCACGTACTCTTCACTCATACTTCACACAAACGGCAAACTGCTTGGAATTAATTTGAAGATCACGCAACTAGAGTCACTTGTCTGATTTTGTGGGTATTTGGGCGTTAAGTTGCACGTTAGTCTTAATTTACAGCGGCGGGGGCCTGCATTAGCCGTCCTCTTTCGGAGGTGTGAACCAGCCTGCAAGAAAAAATACACATTCTTTAGTATTCTACTTTCTTTTTTTATATATACGACACAGAGAAACATAGAGCCCACCTGATGTAAAGTGGTGACAATGCTTATAAAACACTTGCAATATAGGAACTATCGCTTGCGCGTTGCTACTCCGGCGGCTAACACGGAAACTCCTTATGAGCTTACTTGCAACCTCACTACTCGCAAGAACACTACAACCTTCCAGGCAGTTAATAATCGCATGTGATTTTCTGTGAAGTAGCAGCATTTTCCCCAGCCAGTTTAATGTGGCCTACATCTCTTATCTGCAGTACAATATAAACCTGAATTGTAAAGGAGATAAAAGGCTGAATTCCTCATATCTTACATTCAGTGCGGCATACTTTTTATATCAACGAGAGATCCAACAGCCCGTGAAATAAATTAAACAATATCACTAGAGGTACATATAGATAAAAGGAAAGTTATTCTGGTCATTCAGTAGATGTTGCTCATATAAGACAATTTAGAGTTGATTTGTTAAAATAGAACGATTTGAATTCCATGCTTTGATTAAATTCTTTACAAAGCCCAAATTTCATTAAATTATCATGAAGTTATACATTTATAGAGTACACTGACCTAAAAACCACGATTTATAAGTACGCGGCCCGATTGACGTCACTACTCCAGATATTGTTCATGAAGTGGAACATCTCGTAATAGAGGAGACTCGTATGTTAAAAAACTTTCTACAATAGTTGGAGAATTCAATACAGTAAATTTGAGAAGTTTACTTCTATCATCTCAGCATGGAAAAAGTCACTGCAATTTGATAAACTGCAATGAAGTAGAGCATATGAGAAAATTTTGTAGTAATGTAACGAAAACACGATAATTTTGGATGAATTTGTAGTATGAGATAAATTTTGGTTCATAAATGCTTTGTTATTACTTTCAAAATTAAAAAGTGGACTGCTGCAGGGGAGGAAATATAAGAACTATCTAGGAAAAACATCGCAATCTTGTTAACTTAATTGTATATTTATAAATATATGTAGTTGATATCTTCTTCTTAGCATTATCCCGTTTCCTGATCCATTAAGATTGACGGGTCCGCTACCTAAACTTAACCTGTGAGACCCCGTTATATACGTTTTCCCATACATTTCTTGGCGGAAAAGCGGTCCGCGGGTAATGAGAGATTAAGCATTTGGAGATACAGATTTTTACATGGAGTGACTGCCCGTTACACGTTACATTACGTCTGACGGACCAGACCTTTCTTAGATTAGGTCACACTTCTTTTGAAATATAATTTCTTGCATGTCCATTCCTACGATGTTTGCCATCACCGCAGAGCAAGTAACAATTACAAATATGTACATAGATCCGAAAACACGAATTTAGTGGTACATGCCAGGATTTGAAACGGGGACCAGTTGACCAATCTGAGCTGGTTCCTTATCCACTGGGCTATCACTGCTTCGTTATATATAGTTGATGTATTTAGGTCGCTTCGTTATACAAGGATTTCAATATAATTTTCATCATTTTCCTCCTTGCAACTAGGGAGCATCACAAGGGTATTAGACGATTCTGTAATCCATAATAGCGATAGGTGTGTTTCAGTAATACCGAACATTCACGAGCTCGGTAGTGCAGCGGTTAATGCGACTTTAACACTATCGCTCATGGGTTCAGTTCTCACACAGGACAAACATTAGTGTGCATGAACATGTCTGCTGGTCTAGGTGTTTTTAAGAGGTAGGGCGCATAATAGCAGCCCGTCTGGTGACGAACCTCCTGACAGAAAACCGCAGTAAAATAACTGGAGGGTTGTTGTATTTCTGCATGTGAGCAAAGTCTCCAGTAAGCTCCTATGGAGGGATGTGTTACTTAATGTATCACAAGCGTTCATAAGTTACAGCAACTGCTTTACATCAGTTGGACGGGGTGCTTGTATGCCTCCCGACGTACAAAAAACCTAGCAAACTATAGGTTCACCGTCATGTGAAGATGTCAGAATCAAATATAATCAGTTGAGCTCTAGACGTCAATCAGAATAGTAAAATAAGCTGCTTTGTCCGTTCCCTACATGTTTTTAAAATATACTGTATAATTATGTTACAGTTCGAACAAAAAAATAATATTTTTTGTACACATTTACATATAACTGGCTCCACGAATACGACATTGTGTGTCCAGATGGAGAAACAACTTAAAAGAAATACAGTTTTTTTTCGTTTGGGTCTGTATGATGAAACACTCTTAAGAATTAATAAAAACTCACCATTTTTCTCATGTATCTGCACGAGGCACTTGAAGCTCTGTTGCGCGCGCGCGAGACTGTACTGTGATTGTGACACGACCTTTGTCGCGCCGAATTGAATTCGAGCCTTGCCCTTAACCAGTGTTGCTGCAATCTGCATAATCACAGCTTCTACTGTGTACGCCGAAGACCAGCCTTGTTTCGTGAGTAATTCCATGCATATCGCCCCGCCGACTAGAACATAGCCTCCTGGAATTTTATAAATAAATTATTGATGTTGAGCCCGTGGGATGCATAGAATATATATATCCATGGGACTTATAGCATAGTAAAATCAAATAAGTAGGTTATCTTCATAGATACGCACCGCGATCGGTTTGTATGTGTGCGCGCCCGTACGTATGCGTCGTCGCACGCACGCACTGACAAAAATTATCGCTGCTAAAGGTACTCGGCGCCAGGCTGCCAGTCGTGGCTACGCCGTGCCTAATATCGCCCGGCCCCACGCACGCACCGCAGCTGCGCTCCCGCTCCTAATAATTTGTACGTGTACCTATCTACTTTAACTACAAATTCGTAAAGATGGTTAAAAAGTAAAAAGATTTTTTTTTTATCAAATGTGTAATTTTGTTATAAAAAAGTTAATGCCTATCATTTTAGGCTACTGTAAAAATATTAAATTTCCGAATATAAAGATTATAATTTTGATGTGTAGTAAATGAAAAAGTAAAAAAATAGTTTAGTGTAAAAAAAAATGTGTGCGTGTACTTATGTACGCGCGTGAGAAGTTATACTTCTCTGGCATGATTAAATAACAAATCCCTGGAGGGATGTTGTGTTCATGCAAGTGAGTGACGTTACCACCTCACAGGCAACTGCAGCCAATTAACAATTCCCTGGAGGGTTGTTGTGTTCATGCAAGTGAGTGACGTTACTACCTCACGGAAAACTGCAGTCATATAACAATTCCCTGAAGGGATGTTGTGTTCATCTGAGTGACGTCACGAGTAAGCTCCTAAGGAGTTGCCGTGTTAGCGGCAGAGGTGCCAATACGCGAGGCTTACTTAATGTATTGCAAGCGTAAACAGCTACAGTGACCGCTTTAAATTGGGTGGATCGTATGCTTGTTTGTTCATGCGAGTGAGTGACGTTACCACCGCACAGAAATCTGCAGCCAAATAACATTTCCCTGGATGGTTGTTGTGTTCAGGCGAGTGAGTGACGTTACTACCTCACGGAAAACTGCAGCCAAATAACAATTCGCTGGACAGATGTTGCGTTCATGCGAGTGAGTGACGTTACTACCTCACGAAAAATATGCTCAAAACTGCAGCCGAATAACAATTCCCTGGAGGATTGTTGTGTTCATGCGAGTAAGA
The DNA here is from genome assembly GCA_947507595.1 of Pyralis farinalis. Lineage (NCBI taxonomy): Eukaryota > Metazoa > Arthropoda > Insecta > Lepidoptera > Pyralidae > Pyralis > Pyralis farinalis. The sequence goes on from OX382274.1 coordinate 24,185,059, forward strand.
GACGTTAACACCTAACCGAAATCTGATCCTCCAGGGAATTGTTATTTGGCTGCACTTTTGAGCATATTTTTCGTGACTTAATGAGCGGTTTAGCGGGCAGCTTCAACCTGTTACTTTTGTGTTACAGTATCTTAAAATTTCACTCATCATTTTTTCATAACGCGCCTAAAGGAGTATATAACTTCAATACAATAGTCAGCTCCTGGTCTATGTACAAAAAATAATTAAGAAAAACTTTGTATTAAAGATCCCTGATGATTCCCCTACAGGGGAAAATTGTTTTGAATATAGAGACTATGCATTTTTGACGATTGTATAAACTATAAGCGACATCCCTACGTGTTTAGGCTATTATCCTTCGCTCAGGGGTCGAATCGGCCTACTTGTTTGATTTTACTATGCTTATAGGTCTAATATTACGAGTATTAAATGTCTAAGTGAGGTAAGAAGGCTTCACATTTGATGTCGGTTGTCGCCACTGATCAGTCTTTTAGGTTATTTTGCATCTAATGCCGATCTACTGAAGCTTGCGCCGAACAGTGTTAGGGCGTTTTCAAAGTGGCTTTTTGTACGCATAAGTTTGACCAAATTGGTCGTGTTTTATCAGAAGGTGATGTCAGGAGCCCCAGGAACCGGCGAGCGTGCATGAAAAGAGCTATGAATGTCACAGAAGCGAGTGAAGTATGTAAGGACCGCGTCTTACGGCGCTCGGTTCTCTCTGCCTACCCCGCAAGGGACTTGGCGTGAAGATATACATAAGTCGTCGTAAAAACCTTTGTCAGTTGCACATGTCGTACCAGCGTAGACGCGTTTGTAAGCGCGAGCCTCTCCGATAGGAATCCTCTAGGATGACGTGAAAAGTTAATACAGCAGGAATGATGACCAAGGTCTTGCAAGCTTTCATAAGTTGAGGCAGGTGGTCACCATGAGACAAGTCGTATGCTTGTTCGCGATGTGAATTCCATAGAGGGGTATTGTAATTGAGTGTTTGTGTAGTTGTATCGTCATTAGATGATTTCTTCAAAACTGCTGCGCTCCGACTCGCTAGAACGTACATTACAGATACAATGTACTATTTCAGTGGTGGAGTTGGGTTACCCTGCATCACATTCTTCTTTCAACCAAACTCATCCCAATGCAAGGATACAGGTCTCCCTTTAACAAAGGCCAGTGTTTTCAAGGCGCCCGAGGGCCACGGACTTAGCTTACCGACTGTTATCTATCGACAACAGCCGGGGCCGACGGCTAACGTGCCCTTCGAAGAACGGAAAAACTCGAGATAAATAAACCTATCCATAGACAGGCTGCGATAGACGTTGCTTAAACTGCGTGTTTCGTTAGAATGGCACGCGCAACGACGCCATCGAGCTCTCAAACGCATGACTAAAATTCCAGAGTGGCTATGTGCTTAACCATGAAGAAATCTTCTTCAGAATATTTCCCCATAAATTATATTCATACATTTTTCATCATTTCAACAAGTATTCGTGCTGGACATTGGCCTCCCTTCTCGAGAGCCACTTGCCTCGATCCTGATCCACCTGCATCCATCAACTCTCTATAAATTTAGTGAGGTTGCCTTACTATACAAGGACTTCAACGCTTCAATGTACCGGCTTTTTCGTAGTCCACGTACGCCAGATATAAGGGCTGATTATGCTCCTCAGTCTTCTGTATATAGTATCCTATATAGGGGGTTTGGATGTGATCTACGGTGCTAGAGCCTCTTCAAGAATCCGGCTTGTTCGTGAGGCTGAATTGCAGCCTCAGCAGATCTGAGCCTTGCAGATCAAGTCTGCCTGCGAGACAGTTTGTGAACTCTCTAAAACAGTACACAAATACGGTTCAGAGGCGACATTGGTATATAGTTCTTCAATAGGGTCATATAGTTCAATGGGGTCTTATCACCCTTTTTAAAGAACAACATGACTAGGCATCTACTCCACGCTTCCGACATATTGAATAGCTTCTGAAGGACTTCAAGTATCGGCTTTCCGTCCGTATTCAGAAACTCCGCCGTAATTCCGTCCTCAGCCCGTGCTTTCACAATTTCGTACAGACTGATATGACGGATATCTTCAGTTTAGTGTCGGGTCAGTTTAGTGTCCGGTCAGTTTAGCTCTTGGGTCGTTACTAGCACTGTTGCCTGGCTGTGACGACGATGTATACATCTGCGATCTATAGAACTTTTCAATCTCACTGGGAATCTCAGTCTTCGTAGAAATAATGCCGCCATTATCGGTCTTCAGCTTCGTTAATTGACTTAGTCCAACAGACAGATCATTGGCGAAGACTTTGGAGCGTTGGTTCCGCTCTATCGCCTCTTTGATACGAATTGTAATAAATTGGCGTATGTCTCGCCGTATGCATCTAAAGATCTGCCTGGTCAGCTGTCTGTACTTTAACGTGTGAGGTGAAGACTGCAACCACATTTCACGTGTGACCTCCATGAGATTCAGCGTGTGACAAGAGAGCTTTTGGGTTACTTTTGTGCGATGCTTTAGGAATTTAGCTCCACTGTAAGGACAATTTCCACGAGCTTGTTGTTGATATCGTCTGGTGCTGTACAATCATCTAGGCATTAAAAATAATTATGAAGTTCGAGCACTGTAGAGAGTTTAAGAGGCATGTATGGATTTGGATAAGTTTTCATACATAGCCTCTACCTCTTCATCGGATAGTGTCAAAGTTAATGCATATACCGTATGACCCTTAGCGAATACCGTTCAGTAATTCTGAGTATAAAGTTCACTACCCTCGCCGACCAAGTCTCAATCTTTAGTACATTGCTGAGGGGGCTTACAGACGGTAAACCCGACACCATTTTGGAACAGATGGTCATCCTGCCGGTAGTAAAGCAAATTGCCGAATTTAAGGTATACCGTGTCCTCCCTCCTGTCTTCGGACTTTAGACAGTCCTATTTTATCACAATGGAACTTGCTTAGTTCCACTTCTAGCTCTACAATCTTCTCAACGGTCTTCATTGGCCGCGTGTTGCATGACGCGAGGGTCAGTCCGTTGTGACGGTAGCCGTGGCGATGGAGCCGGTGATTCTTGGCACCCCTGTCCCGGCGATACACTGACGCTACCAGAATCAGGGGGGCTGCCGGTGACTAGGAGATGTCTTATTCTTGTACTCATTTAATAAAGGGGGTCATATGTCAGGCGGGTGAAAACCCTTCATCGTCTTTTACAACATCTATGGATTGAGCTGTTACGACCTATTCTTACGCCGACGTCACACGGCTATAAATAAAATAATTATGAATTACTGTTATTAATGGTTCAAAATACCCGATAAGCTTCATGTAATCTTTCACAAACCTTGTAACTTGCTTTGAATTAGAGTAACTAATTAAATAGGATTTCGTTTTTATTTTTTGTTTTTAAGTAATAAGGAATATGCGTGGTTTTTTTAATATTATTAATTAACTTTTCACAATGGTATAACATAGTAAACAATATAAATATTGTTGGAAAAGTTCAAAATATTTCTAAATAATATTTACAACATCGATCAAATCAGACCTATTCGAACGCTGCCATTTCCGCGGCCCTTGGAAGTCGTCAAATATCACGACCAGTATTTGTTTAGTTAAAATGTTAAGTACAGTTATTTATATAGATTTCCAGTTGTAATAGCTATTAAGACCATGGAAAAGTATAAAAAAAATAATTTTATATACTGTGTTGTACGAAAGTGCAAAAACACAAAAATAATCTAAATCGGTATATACGGTAGGTTCATCTAATTATTTATGTTTTTTCTAGCATTCACCTATATAATAGATAAATCATGTACATATTATAACAATTACCTTGCAGATTTCACTCCTTTGTCCTCAGCGGACGTAAAATCTCGATTTGACGCAAAATATGTTGTCATCATGAATGCATCTATTTTTGGTAGATTGTCCGATTGTGCTTTTACAAAACCACTTTCAGTCATCGTCCTAGATTATTACTAATGCTAAAATTGCACTAGTTAAATAAAAACACTACACAAACACAAATAAAAACGACTAGCACAGTATGAATAACGACCCCAATAAATACGATAGCGTGGTATGTGACGTCACGTTTCATTTCGGCCAACGTGATGCGTTTCGCAAATTTGAATTTCGCTCGCTTATTTTGCACTTTTTAATTAATGTTAATATAATTATGATATTAAAAACAAACTAAATAAGGACAGAAATAGTAAAAGTATATTGTCAGGACAATAAAGATTCGGAGAAAAAAATTAAGTAAATTTAAACCACATGCATATTCCCAATTTCTAAGAATAAGATATTTATACGAAAATGAAGATGCTTTATTACGAAAACAAATTCTCATGTCGTAAAATCAGGTTATTGTGTAATTATTTGTTTTCTTAAGAGTTGTTTGTCACTTTGGTGCAACTTTGTCACTTGGGTTGTGGCATGAACTTCCTGCGGAGATTTTCCCAGGAGACTAAGATAGCATGAGGTTTAAAAAGGGGTTTTGTCGGCAACGTACGAGTGATGATCGATTCGACGATATATTTTTAACCAGTAACGATATTGAAATATCTTGTTTTATGAAGGTTCTAGGTAGGTTCTGATCGGTTCAATTTTTTTCTCGAACAACCTCACAGTCAAAGCCTTCTGACCTGCATGTAGTGCACTTTGCTAATTCAGTAGAGAGGCTGTGGAAAAAGAGGTAGGGCACTTTTAAGCAGCGCGACTAGGAACTTCAACTTCACAGAAGACTGCAGATAAGTAACATCTATCTGAAAGGTAGTTGTATTCCTGTGAGGAAGCGACGATACTAGTAAGCTGTTGAACTATTGCTGTGTTAGGAGCGAGAGAAGTACGATTGATACTACTTGTATTGCCATACCACTTGACGTTGAAATTATTTGAAATATTTATAGTATATAGCATCATAGAAGCATATAGGAAGTAATTTAATATATTTTAAAACTCAGTGTTTCACTTACGTCGTGTAGGTCTATTGCTGCGCATATATATAAGTATTCTTATTAATTTGTAATCACTTTTCTGTCAACTGCCATAATTATGTTGATTGCCTTCGGAGGCGGATGAAATGTGATATAGTGTCACAAGTTTACTATATAAAATTTTAAGCTAGGAGCTGCGTACCATCAAGCACCATATATTGGCTTTTAAATATTTCAAATATTAAATAATAAAACTTAAATTTCCGATGTGTATAAACGAATTTTTATTTATTCTGAAAAGTAACAAACTTTAAGACAAAATCATCATTATCCAAGCGTTAATTCCGGTTGTATCCTACAAATACAGATCTAATTACTATAGCCTGTGAGTACGAAGATTCCACTAGATCTCTTGAATGTTCTTTATAAACTAGAGCTCAAAAAATCTTCATTTTCATATAATATTGTTTTTAATTTTTATCTCTTAGTGATAGTGTCGATTAGTTGAGTTTTTTTTTTATAAACTAGAGCTAGAAAAGATCTCCATTTTCATATATTATTTTTAATTTGTATCTCTACCTGATACTGACGATTTTTTTTTAAAACTAGAGCAAGAAAAGATCTTCATTTTCATATAATGTTGTTTTTAAGTTGTATCTCTTCCAGATGTGTCGGTTAGTTGAATTTTTTTTCTTACAAGCTAGAGTAAGAAAAAAGCTTTGTTTTCATATTAAATTGTTTTTAATTTGTATCTCTGCCCGATAATGTCGATGAGTAGAAAAAAAAAATAAAACGTAAACTTGAAATATATTAATTATTATATATTAAATATCTGTAAGCAAGTTAAGTGGTTTGTGAAAGAACTACTATTAATTACGTGATTTTATATTCGTTATAGTTTTTGACACATTTTTTTTTAACTTCGTTCAGGAAATTTAAAAATAACATACTATTATTTTTATATTTCCTGAACGAAGTGTAAAAAATAATTTGTTCATAATTATGCATATTTATCATGACATAATTTCTGTGCCGTGTGTTGAAATGGGTACATTGTATCTATAATTTAACTTTTATTTCTATAATAAAAAGGGGATATCCGAAAACCGCCTTTTATAATAGTGTTACGCAATGGCTCCCACAGCAGCTTACCGTGCCCTCTGGCATAATTAAACATTTACATGCATCTAAATCATGGAAATCGAGATAATTAAATCCATTCAATGGCAGACTTCACTTGGTATTGCCTGCCTTGATCAGAATCTCATGCGTATCGAAGCCATCAATCTCTCCTCAGCAAAAGCAATGCTTAATTTATTCCACTCACCAGATATAATAGGGTATACAACACGCACAAACGGTGGTTCGAAGGGGTACGTCTCTTTGAACATAATATTTAACAATATGGAGTCTTTCCCCTCCTTCTCTTTCAGCAACAGCAGATCATTGTGTAATGGACTGTCAGGATCCACTGAACGCAATCTGATGTTCCATTCGTATAGAGAATCATTCACTAACTCTGTGGAAAAATAAAATCATACTGTAAGTAGAAGTCACAAATAAGGTTACAATGTGCAATATGCTATCTTGTTTATATTCTATAATCTCTTACTGGGGTTTTACATATACTGAGTTTCATACTACCATACAATCTAATATACTTAGTCTGGCCATAAATACTGTTACAATTAAAAATAAACAAAATATTACATTTGAATTTGGAATCTGTCATTTTTATATGATTGTTCATTGGGTTTTCCCATTTTGGCGCCAATACATTGTACAATATTTTGCGATATTAAAATGGAGTGGGGTGATAAAGAGAACCGAATCGCTGTGATTGCATTACACAAAGTAGGTACGGAGCCAAATGCAATTTTTAAAACTCTCCATACACTTGGTATTAGTAGAATGTTTGTGTACCGGGCTATTAATAGGTACAATGAGACCTCCTCTGTTTATGACAGAAAAAGATCTGGCCGTCCACGTAGTGTTCGTACGAAAAACGTGGTCAAAGCAGTAAGGAAAAGAATTTGAAGAAATCCTGTCCGAAAGCAAAATATTTTATCTCGGGAGATGAAGATAGCACCTAGAACCATGTCGCGTATTTTAAAAGATGACTTAGGACTTGCAGCCTATAAGAGACGTACTGGTCATTTCTTAACTGATAATTTAAAAAAGAATAGGGTGGTAAAATCGAAACAACTACTGAAGCTATACGCAAAGGGAGGTCACAGAAAAATTTTGTTTACGGATGAGAAAATTTTTGCAATTGAGCAACATTTTAACAAACAAAATGACCGTATTTATGCTCAAAGCTCTAAGGAAGCTTCCCAATTAGTCGACAGAGTGCAACGTGGGCACTATCCGACTTCAGTGATGGTTTGGTGGGGTATTAGCTATGAAGGAGTGACTGAGCCATACTTTTGTGAAAAAGGTATAAAAACATCGGCACAAGTGTACCAAGATACCATTCTTGAGAAGGTAGTGAAGCCCCTTAACAACACCATGTTCAATAACCAAGAATGGTCCTTCCAGTAAGACCCGGCGCCGGGTCAAAGCATATAAGCTCGGTCTACGCAGTCTTGGTTGGAAACGAACGTTTCGGACTTCATCAGAGCTGAAGACTGGCCGTCGTCAAGTCCCGATCTTAATCCGCTGGATTATGATTTATGGTTAGTTTTAGAGAGTACGGCTTGCTCTAAACGCCATGATAATTTGGAGTCCCTAAAACAATCCGTACGACTGGCAGTGAAGAATTTTGCCATGGAAAGAGTGCGTGCTTCTATTGATAACTGGCCTCAACGTTTAAAGGACTGTATTGCAGCCAATGGAGACCATTGACCAATGGGAGCCACTTCGAATAAGCTTTTCATATTTTAAATTGTTTTATATTTATGTATTTAACTAACACACTAAAAGTAATAAATGTTACTTGCAATAGAATTTTTTTTTTGATTCAGTATTTATGGCAAGACTAGGAAATGATATACTTTTTAGCGAATACCCCTGTATTAGCTACGAAATAAAGTAGATTAGAACATAATTTGATGAAATAATACAGTGACGATAAAATAATGATTAAAAACGTTATCATAATAAATATCACAATTTCGAGTTTAGAATTTTGCATTAACATTGAATTCGACCATTGTATAGTTGGCACCAAAAGTACTCGTAGCTGACCATATCTAGATTAAGAAAATTGCAACAGTATAGCCTGCTAAGTTGTTGACCAATATTAGCGCCAGTAAGGGATAATTATTGCGAGAAATCAAAATTTGCATTAATTTGTTCATTTACATCATCAAAAAAAAATTATAATATGAAATGCAGTCCAAAGACCACGAAGGTTTGTCCGAAATGTACAGAAAACGTTGCATCTTTCTGCAGACAATTTTACATTCTTTTAAATAAATAATTAATGTAAGCTATATATACATATAATATATACATATATTAAGTAAATAATAAAAGAGGTACTGCAATATTCCCATAATTTAAATATGCAGTCATAAGTATGATATTAGTGCAAGCGAAAGCGCTGATTTTTCAAAGCATTTGACGATTGACGAGCTCGGTGGCGCAGTGGTGAAACGCGCTGTTTTGACATCAACGCTCGTGGGTACGATTCACACACAGGACAGATATTTGTGTGCCTGAACATGTCTGTTTGTCTTGTACTGGGTGTTTTTAAGAGAGATGCAGCGCGCATCAAAGCAGCCCATGTAGCGTAAGTACCTTCACCTCATAGAAAGCCGCAGCCAAATAACCACTCCCTAGAGGGTTGTTGTGTTCCTGCATGTGATTGAAGTTTCCAGTAAGCTCCTAAGGAGTAGCTGTGTTAGCAGCACAGGAGGTATTGCGCGAGTAATACTTAAAATATTGCAAGCCGCAAGTAACCGCTTTACATCAGGTGGACCGTATGCTTGTAATGACTCCCGACACGACTTAATAAAAAAAAGCTAAATCGAAGACGAACATAAACGTCAAACTGTTTGTTATAGAAAGAAGTCCATCTCGCATTGACACTATTCTGAATTTACCTACGGGGCACGCCCTAATCCAAAAGAATGCAGGACGAAAGATTGACGAAACGATATATAATAAAAACGATATATAATGCGTATGTGGAACATTATAGAAGCCGAGGAAGGCTTACAGTCTACCTCCCACAGCCAAAATGGAATTTTATCAAAAGGTGATGTCAGGAGAACTAAGAACCGGCGTGAGTACGTAAAGAGCTATGTCTCATGTCTATTAACCCTTCAAAACCCGGGTGGTCGTATACGACCGCGAAATGTATGGGAAAACGTATATAACGGGTTCTGACTGCTCAAAGAAGCAACAAGGTGTGCAAAAACCGCGTCCTGTGGCGTTCAGTTCTCAATGCCCAGAAGGGACCTGGAGTGAAGATAAATTATGTCAATTTTTTTTCATTCACTTCTTTAATTCATACGTCTATTCATGCTCGCTCGCCGGCTCCTGGGGCTCCTGACACCCTTATTACAAATCAAAATCAATTTAGTCAACATTAACTAAATAAATATCTACCTTCATTCCATCAAAGGCTTGACATGCACGTCCATTTAACGTTAGCTTTGGCTCTAGTGATCGCCACTTCCACCCCAAAAGTGAAGACGACGTTAATACTTAACTTACCGATAGAATACATATTATTTTTGAAGGAACACGAGCGGTATATGTCCCGTAGCTCCTTCATGAGTCTGTCTGTGGCCTGCAGGCTGCCTGATACGCTGCCCGACAGGTAGTCTTGCCGTTGATTTTGCCTGAGTCGTTCTAACGTCGCTAAATGCTCTGTTTCCATATCGTCCTGCAAATTTGAAATTACCACACGTTTAATGAAACTTTGTAATGACATGATGTAACACCTTTCTTAACGTTATTCCGCATCCTAACCCATTTGGAATGGAAGCGGGGCCCGCTACCTAAACCTAAAGATTTGGTGAAGATACTAATTTTTACGTAGAACGACTGCCGTTAGGTTTCCATTATCCAGAGGGAACACCTGACCTTTCTTAAAGAAGGTTTCCTTCACCGCCGAGGAATCTATAATTACAAATATGTACATAAATCCGAAAACACGAATTTAGTGGTACATGCTAGGATTCGAACCGGGGACCTGTTGGTCAGTAAGCCGATTCTTTGCTTTAAATTTTGGTCATACGTACAGAGACCATATGTAACGTGAGTGAGGTAGTTACTGTAGCCTATGAACGCTTACAATACGCTGTATGCTTCCTAGCAGTGGAGGTGCCAACGTCCGAGCAACATTCCCCGTATTAGATGCGTTCCAACTGGCGTGACGGCACACTGCTATAGATACAGTAACTAACATAAATCCGGTGGATCGCATGCTTGTTTGCCTCACGACGTTGTATAAAAAAGAAGCTTTTGAACCATTCTAAGTAGCGGGTTCAAATTGTCATTTGTGTGTCATTATTGCTGTTTTCAAATAAAATAATAAAACATCAGAAAATAAATAAGGAGGCCCCTACACATATATATTTTTTAAGATTATTTCTTTTAGCTCTATGGTAAAAATGGTTGTAAGGCTATACATACAACCATCAAATTCTTGTGAGGTAGTACGGTAGGCCAATTCTGCTAAATAACTGCAACTGCACGTTTACGCCTGTCACTTGAGTCGTGCAGGAATAATGCAGTGCCGATAGGTATATTCTACTAAAATTTCCTGCACTGCAACTGCGCTGGAACTGCGCGTATGCTGCACTGCAACGGCACTACAACTACGCTGCAACTGTGCGTATCCTGCAAGTAAACTACTTAAAACCTGAAATGTTGCCATATTTCAATCTAATAAAACTGATTTTTTATTTAATGTTGACTCCTATAGTTTCACTATTGACCTTGGTTGCCGGAGTGGAGGTATTTCTAACCGAAAAGAAGCTTTACTTAATTATATTTATCCACAAACATCTCCCAAACAAAACAAATATAATTCACCGCTTCAGAATATTAATTTCACTTCGCAAAAGTTGCTCAAGACTAACGTTAACAAAACTGCAAGTAAACTCCTTCTAAACATTTGTCACCGGTATACAAATGTCAAAACAATTTATCAGAATACGATTATATTGCAGGAAACGTGCAGTTGCAGTGCAGGTTTTTTAACAGAATAGCGATTCATTAACTGCAACATTCCTGCAACGTCGCTGCTGTCAGATCGTTTAACAGAATACCGAAACGTCAAAACGTACGCATTTTGACACACGCCGCGCTGCAGTGCAGTTGCAGTTTTTAGTAGAATCGGCCCACAGGTAGACCACGCTTGACACTCGAAGTGCAAATATAACTCTTATTACGTACGACATAAGAACGGTACAAAGCTCACAGGGTCAAGTTTGTTGTGCACTCAGCTGCACAAAACCCTCGGTGTGCGAGCGAGGTCGAGTCGCACTAAACCGACTTTGTTTTATTATTGAATTATTTTGTTTCATATAGGTGAGTAGAATCATCCGCTTTCGTTTATAAACATACCATAAACGAAAGGTTCCAAGAATATTTATAAATCTTAATGCTTTTCACAATACGAATTATCGTCAAAAAACAACCTGTCGTTTCGTGATTATCGGCATCGATATCGTTGCTCGTTGTTGTTAATCCCTAATCTTTTCATATTGTATTGACTTTGATTAATAAATATTTAATAATAAATTCATTAATATAAATAAATATTTAATAAAAAAATCATTTTCCTATCCCGTGTATCATTTAAAATTTGTTCAGCCTTGAACACAAAGTTTGCAAAACACTGTCTAATAAAAGAAAAACGCAAATTTATTAAATAAACGTGTCACGAAAAGTCAACAGCCATAGCGCGAATGACGCTCAGCTGACCGTTAGCCACAGTATATTGACCTTCCACAATATTTTTTTTTACAAAAATTAATATAATCAATTGCCATAGAATAACTAATAGAATCAATAACATGAACTTCCTATTTTTACATACGGCCCACCTAATGTAAAGCGGGTACCATAGTCTATGAACGCTTACAATACGGGAAGTATCGCTCGCGCGTGGCCAAGCTGCTGCAACACTGCAATTCCTTATGAGCTGCCTGGCAACCCCTCATACTCGTAGAAACACAAGAACCGTCAAGAGTTGTAGTTTGGCTTTATGTAAGGTAGAAGTACTCCCCAGTCGGGCTAGTTTGATAAATCTCTTAAAAACACCCAGATCAAAGAAACAGTCGTGTTCATGCCCACAAACGTTAGTCCTGTATGGGAATCGAACCCGTAGTGTTAAAGTAGCATTGCTAACCACTCCGTCACCTGGCTCGTGCAAGCTTCAAGTTGACAAGTGAAAGAATTATCTTCAAGTTACGAGCATGATACATACATGTACGAATCGTGTAGTCGATGAGTTCTACTGCACACTGTCAGTATTACCTTATTACTGCGCGCTGCATCGTCTACCATTTCGAGGGGAAGATCATCTTCACCCTCTGACTCGTCCTCCTCGGCCGCCATTTCTTCGTCCTCCTCTGTACCCGATTCTGCACCATTTGACGTTACGCTTGGAACTCTAAAATTTTTAAGACACTTTAATCGTTTCACAACCAACCAGGAACCCCATTGCAGATATCTCGGAAAAAATCTCATATTTGGTGGGTAGAGAGACGTCTGGGATATTAACCCAATTAAATAAATTCGATTTATAAAGATAATTTATGTAAGTTAACAAGGACTACTATTTCCAACAGAATACCGTCATGTGGGGTGTACATAATGGCGTTTTTTATTTTGTCTATAAAAGAATATATTTTTATATTTCTTTTCTTTTACAGTAAAAATCCATAGAGGATTTCCTTTTTTTTATAAAAAAAAAAGGTTGTCAACGGTCTTCTTTTTCTTAGCGTTATCCCGTTTGCCTAATCCATTAGGATTGACGGGGTTGGCTACCTAAGATTTGGTGAAAATACTGATTTTTACATGGAACCCACCCCAGATAACCAGGTAAATTATAATATGCAGGTAAATTTATAATAATGTAATTAAAATTCTAAATAGTGTTTGTCAACATTTTTACTAGTTGTAAATTCGTAAAAGTAACATGTGTATGATAAATACATATTGAAATCATACACACCGGTGCTCGTGATGTGAAATAATTTACCTTTGCTGTGGTGCAGGATGAACGGGCAACGACAAAGAGTCCAAGTCTGGCGGTTCTGGAACGCCATGTAACTTGCATAGTTCTCTCAACAATATACCCACCTAGAAATTATTATGTTCACATTTTAGTCAACTCAATTATGCACAAAGAATACGACGAATAGTTCCACCTTAAGCAGAATGCCGAATAAAATTGAACGAATTCAAGAGCGTGGCTAAATAGACGCTTATTGGAACCCGAAATTATAAGATGTATGAATAAACTTTAGAAATGTAAATATGAATGAAGAAATGTTTGCCAAAAGAAACTTGGCAATTAGAGTTTTCAGTTGCCAATTAGGATTACGAGAGCGCAGCGATAAGTCTGGTAAAATCAAACAAGCAATGTTACAATCTGCCAAATTATTATATACCCGATACTTACGTACCAATTAGTCTCCCCGCAACTCAATAAATTTTTCATCTGACTTTTCATTATCTTCAATATAATTTTGGCTATTCCTCAAATTAGGCATTGGTTTCTTGCTTGATCTCTTATTTGGAGTGAAACCTTACCTACCCGGACCGATTATTGGATTTGGGAATACAAAATATTAGCAAAACGACAAATGCCCAAAATATAATAAAAGTAAAAGCAACTCATAGTATACAATCGAACATTGTCTTGAAAATTTCTTCCTAGTTAAATGCGGCTATCTTTAAAACAATTATTAACTATTATCTTAACATTAATTATTATCTTTACAATATCTTGCATTTTAATTATTCTTTTTTCCAATATGGTATCATGTATTTTGGCTCCTATATCACGTGACGTGGCGTGACGTCATCTGGATATTCTGGACATTCAGCATCACTTGCGTTGCTTGCTTTGTACCACTAAGCTAACAATAAATGACCTGTTTGATGGAAAGCTTACAATTAACACCTATGTGTCCTTATGATGTGCTTGATATGAGCACAACGAAATACTTGGGAATCATTTTAATCGACGGAACGTTTTTGTAGTAGACTTTTTCATATAAAACACATAATCAAAGTACGAAATTTATTTTTCTCCAAGTTTGTGAAAACGCAGGCAGTTATTTTTATTTAGTGGCTGTCAAAAAAAAAGAACTAAAATAGATAAGATCTAAAGGCGCATCAAAGCAGTCCGACTGTGGAAGTACCTCCTGCGCCTTACCAAACACAGTTGCTTAATCCCAATTCCTTAGGTACAGGTAAGCACCTGAGAAGCAGTGGCAACACGTAAATACTCTTTGTATTGCAAGCAATCATAGACTAAAATTATCTCTTCACATAAATTGGCCCGTATGCCTGTTTTCCGTTCTCATCGTAGTCATCGTCGTTATAAAAAAAAGAAATAAATGACGAAGCCCGCTAAAAATATTATTTGGCCTCCCGAAATAATTATGAATAAATACATACAACTCGCGATAGTTTAACTTTAACTTGATTTTTACCAGACTTATCACTCCACCCTTCTTCTTCTTAGCGTTATCGCGTTTCCTAATCCATTAGGATTGCCGGGGTCCGCTACCTAAGCCTAAGGATTTGGCGAAGATATTGATTTTTACATGGAGCGACTCTCGTCAGACCTCCACAATCCCGAGGGTATATAAGTTCAGCATAGTGGTTTCGCTTTGCCTGATGGTAAGAGAAAGAGGAGCCCAAACTGCAACTCACAAAATACTACACAGTGTCCTGTCAGTTGACGCTGCCATGCCGACCCGCAAGATGCTTCTTCACACTTCGTTTGAAGGACCCCATATTGTAGGAAGGAGGGAACGTGCAGGCAAAACGTTCCACTTTTTAATGGTACGACAAAGATAGAAGTTGCCGAACTTTTTGGTACGCGAAAAATCCATATACTTCTTAGGTAAACTCACACGTCTTTCGAAATATAATTTCTTGGACATGCAGGTTTCCTCACGATGTTTTCCTACACCGTCGAGCTGGTGATCATTACAAATATGTACTTAAATCCGAAAACACGAATTTAGTGTCACATGCCAGGATTCGAACCGAAAATCGGTTGGTCACCAGGCCGGTACTTCATCATTGGGCTATCACTGCTCATAATTATCACTCTACCATAGTTTTATGTAAATAATCTGAGTAAAGATATAACAGGGGTAAAAAAGCGAGCCATACCCTATAAGCGTTCGTAGTTTAAAATAACCAATTTTAAAATAACAACATGGTTTCCACTATGCTCCTCTCAAGAGTGTAAGAGGAGCTATGCTTCTCGTTTTACGAGCGTTTATAGGCAGCGGTGACCGCTGCACATCAGGCGGGCCTCTGTTTGCCTCCCGACGCGGTATAAAAATATAAATAACTTTCGCCAGTGCACCCCTACCATACCTAATCACTGCCGAAACCTGCTTAGTGTATGAAAATAAATAAATATTACCTGATTTATAACATGATTATCTCTTCCCTGTGTATTACTGAGGATCTGTACAGCATTGGTCACAATGGGGTCCTCACTATCTGCAAACCACACTGGCGGTGTGTTGGGGTATGTCTCCTGTTGACGAATAAACACTAGTGAGTGATTTGTAATATTACAAGGTATGTTTTTTTTATTATTTATTCTCTAACCTGGTCCTATCCTACACATATACACAGTTGGTTTAGGGATAGGGTTTTCAATCCCTAACCCAGATGTGCAAGTGTAATCAATTACCTACGCGTACGAGAAAAAATAAATGGTATAAGGCAATAGCAATGCTCGCTTCACATTCACATTACATTTGCCTGTTTATCCTACTAATATTATAAATGCGAAAGTTTGTATGTATGGATGGATGTTTGTTGCTCTTTCACGCTTAAACAGCTGAACGGATTTGAATGAAATTTGCCATGTAGATAGATTATGATCTGGATTAACACATAGGCTACGTTATTTGAGCAGCTAGTATTTTATAATGCCAGAACTGTATCTAATACTGCAAAAGCCATAACCCACAATAGTGGCGGGATATGTGAGAAAACAGCAGCGATCCGGGATGGACTGCGCCCACTTTTTGTAGGAAGGGTTGCATACAAACTCGAATGGTACAAAAAATCCCATTGCGGGTCGCTGCCGCTTTCTCGTCTATCCCACCCGTGGGCTTTAAGTAGTCTAAATAAATCCATATATATATATGACCCAAAAATAAAGCTTGTGTGTGTATGATAAAAAAACGATATGTTTTAGTGAGTGCACTTACTAGAATAGACCGTCAGAATAGACCGACAGATTTTTTTCTGTAGTATGCTTAATTATCCATTTCTATTTATGGAAATATAATTTAGAGTGGGAATTCAAGAAATGTTCAACAATTGACTATTTTATTTTATTAAAAGTTGACTATTTTATTTTATTAAAAGTTGACTATTTTATTTTATTAAAATTTAACTAATTTATTTATAATATGAAAAAATGAGTATTGTTTTGGTAAAATATTTTAGTAAAAATGACGATCTCGGTGGCGCAATGGTTAATAACGCGACTTTGACACCTCTCATGGCTCATGGGTTCGATTCCCACACAGGACAAACATTTGTGTGCATGAATATATCTACACACATCAAAAGTGTCTAGGGATCAAGCATTTTTATGCGGATTTCTTGAGATTGAGATGTGGCTTTGTAATAAAAAAATATATAAACGTATACGACACTGGACCCCCTGGACGCCAACAGCGATTAAAATCCTACCAGGAAGTCCATCCTTATAGTGGTGGAACCATCATGGTATGGGCGGGTATTTGGATCGGCGGAAGAACTGAGTTGATTTGGATCAGAGGCAACCTCAACGCTCAAATTTATGCTGAGACGATTGTATCAGACGTCATCGTTCCTCTACAAGTGCAAATCGGTCCCTTATTTCAGTTAATGCATGATAATGCACGACCGCACACCGCAAGAGTTGTAAGACAGACTCTCGCCGCAGCTAACATCAATGTCATGCCCTGGCCTGCTCAGTCGCCAGACTTGAACCCGATTGAGCATGCATGGGATATGCTACAGAGAAGAGCTCTGCCGAATATGGAGGGTATCCAGTCGCAAGAAGACCTTTTTTTGTTGTTGCAACGAACATGGGCGGCCATTCCACTGCGTGATTTGGATGAACTCATTTTGAGTATGCCAAACCGATGTTCTTGTGTTGTTAGTGTTCGCGGTAGAAACACGGATTATTAATTGTTTAAGTTACCCAATAAAATTTTAAAGAAAACTGTTATTTCAGTCTTTTTTTCGAACTTTAATGTTAGTGGTTCAAATGTCAAAAATCCCTTTATTATGAAAATGGCAAATTTCTTTATTAATGCAAAGGTGACTTGGTTTATCGTTACTGTAGATAAACGAAAACACTTTATTTGATGAATCCTTAAAGAAAATTTTAATTAATATCAATCAGAGAAAAGTTATTGCAAAAATATATGTTGATCCCTAGACACTTTTGATGTGTGTATTTGTTTCGGTCTGGGTGTTAATCAGAGAGGTAGGGTGCATCAAAGCAGCCCGTCTGGGGAAGTATACCTCTACCTCACAGAAAACCTAAGCTAAATAATAACTCTCTGGAAGATTGTGTTCCTACGAGTGAGTAAGGTCACCAGTAAGTATCCTAAGGAGTTGCTGAGTCAGCAGGAGAGGTGGCATCGCGCGAGTGATACTCAATGTATTACAAGCGTTTATAGGCTACGATAACCGCTTTACATCAGGTGGGGCGTAGGCTTGTATGCCTCCCGACGTTGTATAAAAAAAATTGGAAAAAGGGTTGTATAAAAAAAAATAGGAAATTTCTGCGTTTATTAAATACCTATATGACTAATCATCATAATTATAATCATATGAAAAGGGCATATTCCGAGTCGTTTACTCAGAATATGGCCTTTTACCCATGTCTGTCTGTGTATCCTACAGTCAATGAAAGAATATAACGTCTAATGAAAAATTAAACAAACAAACAAAACACACTTTACATATATAAAATTTTATAGTATATCGATATCTATATCTCTAACTTTTACAAAAAATCACATTTGGAAGAAAATGTGATTTTTATAAAAAGAGATATAATACTAAATACTTGATATTTTCTCTTTTATATTTTTAACCATTTTTGAGTTAACAATGGTATAATTGTTGACGAAGATTTTAAATGAATATTTGTCGTAAACAAATCGACATAAACCCATAGTACTATTTTTAAATTCCACTTCAATTAGTATATAACTATGTTATGCTATACTTGTATTGCGCATGTACTACTATACGATGATGTGTCATAAAAAAGGAAAGCACACATGAATACATTTTTTTTTCAATGTTATTTAGGTATTATTACCACCTCATTACTTTTTTATGACGAAACATAGCTCATGTCAACTGATATAAATCATTTTCTGCGGAAATTGATATGATAAAGATTAATTTTATACAAAACAATATTCAGTAGAAATGGGAAAGCGCGACTTCAAGTCTCCTCTGGATACCGAATTAGGGTTAGGAACGAGGCGACATGACTGTGCAAGGGTCGATTTTCCGGAACACCGTTCCTATATGAAATCTATATGTTTGTCTGTGTATTTGTCTGTCGCTTTTTTCGAATATTCGAATTTTGACTTCAGATTCGGATTCAGCATAAAAAAGTAGAATAGGAATGTTCAGGAACACCGTTCCTATCTCGTAAGGAACATTGTCAAAATGGCCGACAAATTAAAAAAAAAATTGAATTGTTATATAATTGACGAGCCAGGTTGGCAATGCAAGTTTACGCATTCTCAACTGGTTTAGAATGAGTTAAAGGACGCGCTCACGAGTTGAGCAGATTAACTGAATAAATTGAAAATATGGATGGTTAGCGCTCTTGTCCTGTCTTGCCTCGCCTCGCGTTCGTTCTGCTCAATGTTGGTATTAGCATGAATCCTGAATCGAAGCACGAGTTAAAAATTATCTGGATAAATTGACAGTGAGCTAGCGCTCTTGCAGCCTTCGCTCGTCACGGCTCGTGCGAAGGCCTCCACTCCGCGCTCGCGAGTGTAGATCGCCCGGAGTCTTAATGCCGCTGAGAATATCCACTATCACATGGACTATTTATTAGCTGCATCTGCACCATAAACAACACCCATGCGCTAGCAAAATGCATCGCTTATTTATTTAATGACAATTTATATTTGCTGTGTTATCGAACTAGCAATTTAAGTACATACTTCCTTATCACCACCGCTAGTCTAAGCGATGCCTGACCGAAAACAACAACTTGCTCGTACCCAATTTATAGTCAAATAGCAATTCATATGCACTGGATTTTGAACTGTCACTTAATTTGAATATACCGATACAATAGTGTATCTAATGTGACCAGTTAATATTACGCTTATTATGTATGACTTTGTTATGGCTGGCTACTCAAATATAAAGGTGGCCCAGAAGTTATGGTCAAAACGAAAGGATCCCCTCCTTTCGTTTTGACCATAACTTCTGGGCATTCCAGAAGAAAGCATTTCCAATCGATTTGTCCCTATTCATCGAGATCAGGGAATTGATGATTCAAAAATTTATCTTACGTGTTTTTTTTACTATCTCAATGTATAACGCTACAGAAATGGTAAAAAAAAACTGTTTTTTTTTGTTCATATTCCTGAAAATTGAGAGATCTTCTGTGAGGTACTTCGCTAATTCGGCCGCTTTGATGCGCCCTATCTCTATTTCGCCAGGGACTTGTTTATTAATGAGCAGGGTGCACCACGTAGGTATGAAGCGATTTTGAGTCTGAAGAGGAAAGGTGCGCCACTTGCACCTTTTTTATAAAATACCTAGTCTGTGTCAATTTTAATCAACAATTTTGTCTCCATTTCAGTAGCCATACAAATCAATACTCAATTTTCAAGAGGGAACCCTCTATTGGAAATCTTGTACATTTTTTGTAATTGCAGCGTTAATACCCGCTTTACATAAGGTGAGTCGTACGCCTCCCGACGTAGTATAAAAAAAAATACACAGCTTTTTTCATAAGGTCGACCACATTTTTCAATAGGATAATGTAAATTTTGTTAGAATGCCTCAAAATAGACGTCACTGGAATGAAAACAAAACTTAATAAACTTATAATAGGTACATATATTTTACAACAAATGTTAAAAATGTTTGCCACTTGCAATTCAGAGTTAAATGCATGGCCTCAACTAACAAGTGAAATCCTAATAAATTAAAAGAACAACTCTTGTATATACAATAAACATATTTCGTGTATCTGAGAAAGGACTCCAATTATTTAGATCAAATTTTGTATTAAAGGTTTTGCTTCTTAAGTTTATCCAAATAGTTTTATTTCCTGAAACAACGCCTTTATACACAAAAATCGCCAGCAAAGCCGGTCGCTTATTTGCGCTACTTCTGCCAATTGCCAATCTTATATTTGATTGGTTACTGAAATCGAGTCAATTTACTTCTTTAACGGTTCAACATATGAAGACTATCTACTAGATTATTGTCGCAGATACCGTACTATAAGGATTTTGTAAAAAAAAAAATCATTCAAACGCTTCTGAAACTCGTGTGATTTGTGACAACAAATGATAGTGTAGTGCAGGAGTTCCCAACCAGGGGGGCACGCCCCCCTAGGGAGGCGTAGGGAGATATCAAGGGGGGCGGAATATCTTTTTCTCGAATATTCAAAGCAATTTAAAAAAAACAAACTGGACGAAGATTAGAAAGCTGACAAAGAAACTCATTTGCAATCGCGGGAACACGAATTTCGCCGATACTATTAAGATATTAATTCAAAGTCACCTACCTATATGGCACACGACCAGAAACCAATTTTTTGTGAATGTCTCCCAATTACCAGAAGAAGTTCAAGAAGATAATAAAAAAATTAAAAAGGGGGCGTGTAAATATTATTAATAGTCCAGGGAGGCTCAACAAAAAAAATGTTGGGAAACCCTGGTGTAGTTTTTAGGCATCACAGCGAATGGAAGCGGATGATAGGTATGCTAATGCGGTATACAACTATTATTTTTATACAACGTCGAAAGACATAGTGGCATATGACCCACCTGATGTAAAGCGGTTACCGTCGCCTATGAACGCTTGTAATAGATTAAGTATTGCGCGCCTCCTCTGTTGCTAACACAGCAACTTCTTAGAAACTTACTGGTGACCTCAATCACACGCAAGAATACAACAACCCTCGAAGGATGTTACTTGGCTGCAGTTTTCTGTAAAGTGGAGGTACTTCCCCAGAATACCTGCTTTGATGCACCTTACCACTCTTAAAAATACCCAGACCAAGACAAACAGACGTGTTCATGCACAGAAATGTTTGTTCTGTGTGGGAATCGGACCCACGAGGCGTTGGTGTCGACAGTAGCGTTATTAACTACTGCGCCACCGCATTCGTTAAAATTGCCAATAACCAGATACAAAATAATTAATGGGGTTGAGGTCAGACTAACATGCAGGTCATGCAATTTAGTCCTCCCCTACCGATCCACTAATTTGGGAACCTTGTATCTAAATGACTTTATACTTGACATGCAATGTGAGGAGGAGCTTTGCGTCGATGTACCCACTGAAACAAACTAACACGCAATAAGAACCGGCTAGGAGTAAGGCCGATTTGCGCTAAGGATTGTTAATCTGCAGTGGACCACTGTTGAAGTTGTTATATCGGTGTTATCAGTCTCAAACATTTTTTGTTGTAAATATGAGACGGCCATTAAAATTTTACTGTGCAGTATAAAAACGTCAGTGCGCGTAAAACATTCAGACTCGCAGTAGATTTTTTTATATACTACGTCGGGAGGCGTACAAGCATACGGTCCACCTTATGTAAAGCGGGTACCGTAGCCTATTAACGCTTGTAACATATATCACTCGCGCGATGCCTCCTCTGCTGCTTACACAGCAATTCCTTAGGAGGTTAGTGGTGACCTCATTCACACGCAGGAACACAACAACACTCTAGGGAATTGTTATTTGGCCGTGGTTTTCTGTGAGGTGGAGGTACTAACCCAGACGGGCTGCTTTGATGCGGCCTACCCTTCCTTCCCAATGTTTTTCCAAATCCTTTACGGTACGTAATGTACGTCTCAGGAACACACTCCCAACATGTGTGAAGTTATCCCAATTGCCTAACTCCTTTAAATTACAAGTGAAGAAGTTTTATGATTATGACTCGATTATACTTTTTAACGCATATATGTACTGTGTGTACATAAATTGCACCAAAACGATGAAATGAGATAAATTCCTTTTCAAGCATTTTATGGTTGACTGGAAAAGATTCCTATTGGGATAAGTTCGCCCTTGGTATAATTTAGATATTTTGTTATCAGGAACACTCAGCTCAGCATAGTGGCTCCTCTTCGCCTGTTGGTAAGCGAAAAGAGGAGCCCAAATTGCAGCGGCAACTGACACTAGTCCTAGTCCTGTCAGTTGACGCTACCATGCTGGCCCGCAAGGTGCTTCTTCACGATTCGTTTGAAGTATCCCATTTTGTAGGAAGGAGAAAACACATGTGCAGGCAAGGCTTTTCCACTTTTTAATAGTTCGACAGAGATAGGAGTTGCCGAACTTTTTAGTATGAGAACAAATGTCCTCAACAGACAACAACACACACAAAATACCATGAAAAACATATAAATATTTTTTAAGAGTGGTATGGCACACAAAACTGTATACAGTACCTTTACTTCACAGAAAACCATAGAAATAACATCTCCTCTCTGTAGATTGTTGTGTAAGCTCCTAAGGAGTTAATGTACGCTTGTGGTACCAGGTAATATTGAAATATATATATAATAACAAGTATATTACCTGTTTAAGATGATATTAAATTTTTTTTTATACAATGCCAGGAGGCATACAAGCATACAGCCCATCTGATGTAAAGCAGTTACCATAACCTATTAACGCTTGGAATATACTAAATATCACTTGTGCGATGCCTCCTCTGCTGCTTACATAGCAACTCCTTAGGAGCTTACTGGTGACCTCACTCACACGCAGGAATACAACAACCCTATAGGGAGTTATTATTTGGCTGCAGTTTTCTGTGAGATAGAGGTACTTCCCTAGATGGGCTGCTTTGATGCACCCTACCTCTCATTACATACAAAGTACCCAAACCAATAGTAGGCTGACATTAAATGCATAAAAATATTGAGAAATAGATGTTCACCACTACTATCTTACAGAAAGCCACAGCCAAATAACAATTCTCTTGATGTGAAGACCTGCATAAGGTGAACAAGTGAAAAACGTAACTAACACACTTGAAAACATGCTACAGTACCACAGCAGGTGGCAATAGTACCAGAGCAGGTGGCAATGCCTGACCGGTATACCAAATTTTTCCTATCAGATGGATCTTATCCCTGTCGGTTATAAAAAAGTTCTTATGCCAAGAGCTCCTTCCTACTAGTCCCTTCTTGTAATATGTAAAATATTTACAAAGGAAGTTTTGCATTATCTTCTAACACAAAAAACCAGTGAAACTATAGAGTACATAGATTATTCAGCAGATTAGATATTTCTGCAGATTTTTTTTACACAGTAATCATAAATATTTACTATTAACCACTGAAAGTTTTAGTCAATAATGATTTTTGTAATTGTTGTAAATATTGTTGTAAATATGGATTTTTGTAACATCCCAAATTAGGTAATAGTTACATTTGCAAATAACATTATGAGCTTAAGAAAACTTTATTTTTTATATTTTTATATATTAAAGCACATATGATTTGTATGAAAGGATAGGATATACATATAACAGTATAATTATAGATTGATTCTAAGCAGGAGAAAATGTACATAAATAATGTCAAACTAACTTACAAGTCCACCATTGTTATCTTTAAGAAGCCCTAGACAGCTCTAATTAGTCCTAATTAACACAGAGTTTAGAATGTTAATGACCATTTCCAGATAGAAAGCTGAGTATATCACTTTGTTGCTTGCATGTCAGCATCTATATATGCTAATAATACAGAGACCTCAAATGGATCTTTTTTTAGTCAATATACAAAAAAAGGTATGATAATAAAACATAACAATTGCTGTATTAAATTGGATGTATTTCTATGCATGGTAATTGGTAATTGACCGACCAACAAGTGAAATACAGGTGCTGAATGGTGATCTGATGACCAACCTAGCCTTTTAATTGATTACTTACTCTCTTCCTACTAGTTATCTCCTTTAGTTTTTTTTTTTGCAATATACCTATAATACACAGTTCTTTAGCTCATAAATGCGCTCAGGACAAAAACACTTGAACATTATACTATATATAAGTTTGTAGTGTGACTCTGAATGTTCAGATTGTCTATGACCAAAGAGGATTTAAGAACTCATAAACTATACTTGATTAATAGTGTTGAAGTTGATGTGTGTTGCGTTGCACACATCAATTTGAACACTATTAATATTGATGATGAGCAATGTATGAAGCATACTGTATTTAATGCAATTGGTCACAGCTTCCATCTATAGACTGATAGAACAAATTTCTTTTTTTAACCTTGCAAGCTTATGGACCATCTGATGAATAGCCTATGAGGACTTGCAATACAGGAAGTATCACTCGCGCATCGCCACCCCTGCAGTTAATACAGCAACTCCTCGGGCACTTACTTGTGGTCATGGCACAGGAATGTATAATTATCTTATACAGAAATCAAAACTGAATTATATAATTTTTACTGTAATACTAATACTCAGTAATCTGTCAGGTATCGAGTACCTTTATCAAGGCTCGCGCTTACGACATATATATGGAATAACGGTAAAGCCGGGTCTTGACATGTTAAATGTTACTTTGCCAGCAATAAGGTTGCTTTTACTATTTTTCGTAAGAAATTAGATGACATTATATATTGAACTAACTATTATGCAATTATTAGGAAAATTGTATACAAATCAAATCTATATGAAAGTAACATGTGGTTGCAGTTGTACATAAGTAAAAGTGTGGATGATTTTACACACATATTTGTTTGTCAACATAATATATGTATATTTATATTTAAATTGGCAAAGACAAAACAGTTTACTAAGTTTTGTTCTTCACTATTTATCGAGGAGTGGTAATCAAAAATTTGTTTTGGTATCTGTACATACTCTTTTCCACAACTTTTCAATAATGATTGAATCTTTAATGATGATTATGGACAAATTTCGACCATTGGGGTGAATAGTTTTGGAGTTAACTCCTTATTAAAAAAAAGATTTTGAGTTATAAGGTCTGGTATGGAAATTTTATTAGGAGAAAATCAAGTGTTAACTGAAAGTGATGGTGTTATGTTCGTCTGCTTAAAAAGAAACAAACATATAAATCTGTAGGATTTACCGTGCGAGATTATGAGGATAGATGTATCTATAGAATTTAACATGCAAGAGAATCAGATAGAAGGTATTTTACAGCTATAATACAGGGTCCGAGCATCATATGTGTGTATATGCGCGTGTGTATGACAAAGCTTGGTATATTTTATGCATATTTTTATATACTATTAAACAAATCATCAACTTTGAGAACATTGATTGGAGTGGTAATGAAAAAGGATTCAAAAAACAAGTGGATGTGGTTAACTAGTAAGCCTACAGTTCACCTTTATGAATAATGTAAATTGTATTCTTGCTATTTTGGAAGATGCATTCATTTACCCTCTTTTTCTATTCAATATATATAATAATTATCATTTGTAAGGAGTTAACTCCAGTCATGCCTCATCGCTGAGACACACTATTTTTTTCATTATTTATTATTTTTGTATTCAGTAAGGTGTTTTCTACTGCTCAAAACAAAAAAATAAATCCTATCCTTATATATATCCTATCCATAAACCGAAGTAAATTATATATTTAACTCAAAACAATCCTTGGTGATAAAATCAACATGTATGAAGAATAACATTTATGAACAATAAATGTTGATTTTATCACCAAGGATTGTTGATAAAATAAATAAATTTTGGAATGTTGATGTTGAATACACAGACATGCTAACAAATATTTTAAAAATTTCAATAAGTGAAGTATATACTTAAAACCTTTCAAACAATTACATTCATTATTTATATTTGAAAATTTCCCATATTGGTTTGAAATATCAATTTTTGACTTGTTTGTCGAAAAATAGCCTAAACACAAAGTTTTGGTAGTTGTTTCTCTAGTTCAAACAAGCCAGTCAAAATGTAGGACGCTGTGAGCACATTTTCCTATATCCAGCCTCAGTCTACAGGACGGGCGATGGGTTAATCATGAAATAAAGACCTTATTGAAGTCGAAAACATTTACAAACCACCAATAAGAAAAAAATTAATGGCCTTCATCTGTTATTGGTGAAGGTAACATATTTAAAAAAACAAATAATCAAATAGAATACCTCATTCTTTTTGCAGTTGGTTAAAAACAGCATAAACTTAGAATTACTAATCAATTAATCAGAAGTACAGTGAGTATATTTGGAGATAGGATAGGCAAAGTATTATTTACAGCATAATACAAATATAAACATAATATGCAATCATAAACAAACTCATGCTACATTACTTTCTGATAAAAATATGAGCATGTTGAGAACTTTAAACTAACAAATTTGCCTCTGGGCCAGCAAAAAATACAATATTGGTGACCAATAAAGTGAGTACATGATAAAAAGCAGGTAGAAAGGATGACTAAGTGTCTTTGTCCCAAAAACGCGCCTGTTTACCGTTACTCAAACAAAACAGATGTTAGACGCAACCCAACTTAGCTGTAATGTAAAGAATGACCGAAAATTCGTCAACTTTCAACCCAAAATGATCGATAGCAAGCCTACGTCGTAGCCCGTATGTAAAGCTAAATTATTGATAACAGATGGTTTTGTAATGCACGTAGCGGATACCTTCATACACACGCAGTCAAATACAACATACAGCTGACAACATATTTTAATCAACATAGACAAGAGTTACAGTTAAAACAAGCTAATCATTTAGCTCAATTCAGCTAAAAGTGAATTGACTTCCGTAAACCTTTTGTTGACAGCCCTGCCCTCATAAACAACGACCCTTTGTCCCACCAAAAGATAATCAATAAACTCACCCCATGTTTTAACACTGACGTGCACGATATATAATTAGGTTTTTATCGTACTTACGGTAATATTTGCGTGTATTTCATATTTCTTTCCATTTTTGCCAACGAATCTGCAGGTCAGTTCGTCGACACTAGCAGACATTATCTGAAATCGTTCATGGCTTTTTGGAAACACTTGTTCTAATGTCTTGATTTCTAACTTAAGTGTATTTAAGCAAGCCATTAGTGTGGCAAAACACTAATTCTAAACTAAATAACTAATATACACGAGAAAATACATAGGAATAATTTTTACGTTCACTGTGCGACCAACCAAAATGGCCGAAAGCAATGGCGGAAATTAAATATATAGGAAGTGCATGTTATCGACGGTAGAGGGCGACAGATTCGAAAAAAGAGTAACTTGGCCGAATTGATTCCAATGGTCATTTTGCTCTTTCGTTGTCGGATGGATTAAGAAACTAGTGATTAAACAAAGAATAACTCTAATAAACTATTTGTATTGAAATAGAAATAATACAATAAAACAAATTACCATTAAGTGTAGCCCTCACACAAAATTAAGTAGGTTTTGGCTAATTTGGCTGTATGTCGTTGTCCGGGGTGACAGATGTCAATGCATACCTAACTAACCTATTGTCTTTCTTTCTTTCTTTCTTTCTGGGAATGAAACTGCAGATAGGTGTGCTAAAGAAGCGATTCATCTAGGTACCGACAAGTATTACATCTGCTTTTCAAGAGATTTGAGAATGCTGGCTAATATGCGGTTGAAAAGAGACTGGGATGGGTTATGGCTGAGGCGTGGAACCACACATGCCAAATTTTACTCAAAAATTCAATCGGACATCCCTATTAAACCATGGTTCTTCAAATATCATCAATTTGACAAACATCCTACATCGGCTATTATTAGGCTACGACTGGGTCATGTTTGTTCTCCAGTGTTCCTAGCCAAAATTAAAATTCTTATTAGTTCTTTGTGTGAGTGCGGATTGGAGGAGGGAACCCTTGAACATCTTTTCTTTAATTGTCCAAAACTCCAGGTCTCTTTGTAAGATATGCTCCCCCCTAATATCCCTCGTCCTGTTAATGTCTCCTATCTACTCACCCTGGTGTATTCTCGTTTTATTTCAGTTTTAGTTAAATTTATAAAAATTAATAATTTGTATTTGTGAACCCTGTAACATTTACATCTTTCTGTTGGGTAGCCCATGTTATGACACCCTTTTAGCTGCCCATTAAAACTGCCTACTAATTTGTATCTGTCTGGGTAGGGTACTAACTATATGTTTGTGTTGTATTGTTTTAGATCACTCAGCGGACACTCGCTATTTTGCACTGATCAACAGTCATTTTACCGGAACGTGGCTTTCTCAACCTCGACATTGGCAAAATCATCGTTAAATTAACAACGATGGAGCCACATTATTTTAAAAAATAGAATAGAATATTGTCTTTCTGCACTAATACTGGATAGATAGAACACAATGATCGGCATAAGTATGAATTGATTCTCTTTCTGTTGAATTTGATTAATTTGTTGGTTCCAAATAGGTTAATACTTCACTTCATAATTTCACTCATAATAATATAAAATATACTTCAGTTTGTTAAAATATCAGGATAGTCACAAAGAATATATTTAAATTGGACTCAAAATAAAACTAAAGAAATACAGCGATAATACAAACGATGTAAATGTTTTCCCATACGCAAATATTGCTTTTAAATAAGATCAAAAAATGTTACACGTTGTAGAACGGACTACAAGATTAACACTTGTCGTTCTGCTATAAATTATATAGAAACTAGCTACTCACTCCAGCTTCGCACGAGTGATCTGATCGCTACCAAACTTTACAGGATCACACGCTGGACTGATCTGAAGATTCCCTGAGAATTTCATCAAAATCTGCCCAGCCGTTTTTGAGTCCATAGAGGACATACAGACAAACATTCATTTATATATATATATATATATATACATATATATATATATATAGATAATGTTTATCAATATCGACAAATGACCAAAAGTATACAAAATTATACCATGTAAATAGCATACTTAGACGTTGATAATCCATCAATAGGAGAATAGCCATATATATTATATTAACGTTTACATCTTCGTGGCAGGTTGCACAAGAGAGAATCTAGCACCACAAAACGCACTGCATTCCCTGGCGTGACGTGAGATGTGGCACCCTACGGTGATATTTGCGTCTTCATATGAATTTAAATCATGAAATGAGGGTTGTCGAGGTATTGCACTGTGTTGATGTTTTAATGAAGTACTGTGTACTCCACAATTAATGTTAATTTTAGGAACATGAGGTCAATGTGTAAGCATTCCTTAAAATTTTTTCTTGCCTTATTTAAAGGTGTGTTGTGATTCAATCAGAGAAGTCGTAGAGGCAGTAGAGTAAGGAACAAATTGTGGTACCTATTTTACAACATAGCACCTTAGACCTATCAACAAAAGGACGCGCCATACGCGTGATACTGTTAGCACATAATTCTGCCATTTTTGACGGGGCACGAGGTATTTACCTACTACATAGAAACGATTACGACACGCGCAAAAACATTTTGTGTTGTCATGAACGTTCACATGAAAAAAATTTCAACACTAGTTCATTTTATGCACACTACTAAAATATTCACGACAACATGCTAGCAAAATTCATTATAATGTTATAAAAGTAATAGGGATTGACAAATGTCGATATTATAATTTTAAAATATCGATATCTACGACGACAACGATAAATGACAAAGATGAACATATAAATATTCTATACTTAACATCGGGTCCTCGCGGGCATTTAGACACGTCTTACGTATTATTCAAAACAAATCCTTAGTATATTTTATGCATTTCTCATAGTTTTAAATACTTTTGATCTACCAGCTTTTCAAAAAATTTACTTTACTACAATAAATGTATGTCAATTAAGCTGTACAATTTATAACTTCCCACCTAAGGTATATTCTATTTATGGTATTATAATTTATTATTATCACACATATTACACATGAGTACCTGCATTACAGGAATTATTGGTAAATATTAAACACACTTCACGTCTATGGGAATAAAAAGTAAAAATATTATTTTCAATATAAATTTGCTCACATATGTAGTAGAGCTAAGACTAGGTCAAGTGTTACATTTTTATGTTTTTAGTGATATAAGACCATTTATTCTATGACACTAAATTCTAACAGCTAATCACAGACCCAGAGGAAAGTAAAATTGATCATAGTTTTTCTTCATGTTAGTAAGTAATTATGTAGACTATATACACACTACGAGAATATGATATTACAAATAAAACAAAACACATGTACTTATGTCAGATTTTTTCATAAGAGACTACAATACATACAATAAATACAACTGCTAAATATTGACATTAAACATTTTTAAGAAATAAAGATATAAAAATTCAATGATTTATTTCCCTTACAGTATACAATAAAATGAGATGAGATCATCGTCATACCCACATCGCTAAGTTAATTTTATGGTACACTTGTCATAAGCAAGCCCTAAGACGAAGAGGTTATGATATATAATAACTGTTTAAGAGTTCCACCGTCTTCCACCTGACTTCATGATCAGATCTTCCTTAGCAAATTGTAATTATTATAATGTTGTATTATCACAGAAATGTGTATGTTTTAACTATATCTATTAAACCAACTCTTATGAATCGCAATGATTCATAAGAGAATTGGTTTAGTACTCGTAGATGTTAAAAACTGCTCCCCTGAGATTTGAAATAAAAATAAATATAAGCTAAATAAAATCATTTAAGTATACAAAATCTATGTAGGCAATTATGCCGTACTATGCCCTCAACAAAATGAAAATAAAGACATAATCAAACTCACAGAACTCTCCACGGACGGTAATCTGATGACTAAAATAGTGCTAGGGGAATTGGGTACGTAGATTATGGTTTTGAGCGGGGCTAAAACAGTACAGGTAATTCATTCAAAAACTGGGCCTTTTCAAGGTAATTATCGAGTTCCGTAACAAAATGTACGGACATTTTTTTAAGAATGTTGAGTTGATCAAAGTACGTTACAACTATAATACTGCCACTGTTCGATTTTTAATGAATAATTATATTTGTATAGTAAAATATGGTCTATGAACACGGTTTTTTTATGCAACGGGAGGCATACAAGGATACGGCCTGCCTGACGTTAAGCTGTTACCGTAGCCTATGAACGCTCGTAATATATTAAGTATCACTCACACAATGCCTCCTCTGCTGCTAACCCAGCAACTGCAAGGTGGAGGTACTCCCCCAGACGGCCTAATTTGACGCTCCCTACCTTCCTTAAAACACTCTGACCAAGACAGACTGGTGTGCTTTAGACCACACGATGGAAGTAAAATTTCTTTAGCTCCATAGTGTGATACAGTGATACAGACAATAGGCCTACACTGTGTCTTAGATATACGAAATGTGTACTCGCACCTCTCTCAAACAAGAGAATTAAACACGAAAAAGTGGTACTGTAACCACTAAATCAATATTATTTTTATCGATATTGATATTTCCCATAACTACGCATCCCTTTTCAAAATCATTTATTAGCATCTTGGGAATTCACTCAAAATCTAAAATGGCTGTTTATATAGTTGTAAATGGAGTATTGTTTTGCCAGGTAATATTAGATTTTAAATTCTCATGAAATTAAACGTATAATTGCAAAATTAGTCTAGTTGTAGCCTCGTTGTGTGCGTCACGTGACCACTAGTCTCATAAATATTGAAACGATTAATTTATTTTGCTGTGGATTAGGCAATTGTCAGCCATTACTATACTATGCAATATGGTTAAAAATTGCATGTAGTAGTCGCGGAATATGCATCGATTTCATCAGTACTCGATTACTGTATCGATTTCTTACGTATTAATCGTTATCACATCATTTTAATTTTTTTATATGAAAACAAATAAAATAATAACTTACATGTGGAAGGTAACTCCATCTTTTTGCAAACTGGAAGTGTTCGACCTCTTTATGCATGACATAACTGCACAGTTTGGCATTTTTAGTATAACACTTTATGATGTCACCAGACCAGAGCGATAACGATTACAAGATTGTTAGAGAATCGATTACGCAAGTAGTTATAATACGCGCAATGGATCACATTATCTTGTACCATGACAGAGGGGAATGATCCTAAGAGGCTTGTCCTTTAGTTGAAATGTCTAAGCATAGCACAGTTCTGTAGGCATATTTACATTGCCTTGAAACACCACATTTGAATCGGAATCAAAAAGATTTCACACATATTGTATGGAATCCGAATGAATACTTGTCGAATCTGTTCCGATCGTGGCTTTCCGAGTCAATACAAAAACGGAGCCTGGTCGTACGATTTACCCCCCTCCTCCGGCACGATCATTGCTACAGAGATTGCACAGGTTAGCGTTTCAGTTTCACTGGTACTGTTTTATACGTAACTGTACGATATACGGAACGTACACCAACAGACTATCCCGCGCTCGAGTCCGCTACCGTATCCGCGCCCACTCCCGCATCCGCGCTCGTGGCCGCGACTTTTTTGCCTGCCCGTCCAAGACACATGTTGTAGTATCGTGGTTCCAGAGAAGTTTTCTTCCGAGAACTCTCAAGCTGTGGAATGAGCTCCCAGCCGAGGTTTTTCCAAGGGACTACAGCATGGAGTTCTTCAAGAAATGTGTGAAGAGGTTTTTACAGGGTCGGCAACGCATGAGTGACGCCCCTGGTGTTGCAAATGTCCATAGGCTACGGCGACTGTTTAACATCAGGCAGGCCGTATGCTTGATTGCCACCTTAGTGGCATAAAAAAAAGATGCATGTTTGTTTTCACCTGGATATTTTCAATAGAGGTAGATAGAGTGTATCAAACCAGCCTGACTCGAAAAATACCTCTACCTCACAGAAAACTGTTGTAAGCTCCTAAGGAGTGGCTGTGTTATCAGCAGGAGTGGCAAAACGTGAATAATACATGTATAGCAAACGTTCATTGACTACGGAGACCGTATTACGTCAGGTGGCCGTATGCCGCATGTCTCCTGAAAATGTATACAAATAAACTAACAATGCGTTCTCATCCAATTTTTTAAATAATTATCATGTTATCAATTAAGTCGACCAACACAATTTTTTATCATTATTCCTATGTATGTTAATATGTCGAAATAAATAAATTAGTTTCGATTTGATATGATTTCAGCGAGCTAAAATGAAAGATTTTTATGTAACATTTATAAATAAAATAATTCAAAAATACTGGCGGACGAATTACACAACGCTATCTTTTTTTTATACCACTAAGGTGGCAAGGTGGTAAGTTGGGGGTCATGTGCCAGAAGCGTGCTCGTTCGCGACCCCTGCCAATCGATTAGATTGCAATTCTGGACCGAAAACGCACCGATGTGCGGGTTAGGGCGTCCCCCGGAGGCGACGCGCACCGATCCGCCCCCCGTCGGTGCGAAAATAGGTGCATGCGGCGGTGGGGGGCGCCACCCACCACGCAGCGCTAATTCCGGCGGGTCGAGGAGAGCCGAGTGCTGCATAGGCACGTGGAATGTGAGAGGTGGATTGAGTGATAAGATGAACGAGCTGATGGATGTAATGAATGAGAGACGCTTAGATGCTTTGTGCTTTATCACCCCACTCCATTTTAATACCGCAAAATATTGTACAATGTATTGGCGCCAAAATGAGAAAATACAATGAACAATCATATATAAATGACAGATTTCAAATATTAATTAATAGATCTATACAATAGGTCGATTTGCGTAAAAAATCACTATTATAATAAGGTTAAAGTGCAAATATGTTTGTTGCTCTATTCAGAGACGGTAGTTTTGATACGCATGTATAGATTAACCTATTATTACTTTGTGTGTAAAAATGGCTGTTTTGAATTGTTTTTTTTTTACAATACTAATATCATATTATGAGTATATTATTATAGCACACATAGACGTAATAAAAAAAGCAGACACCGCCTCCCGAACTAAACACTGATGCACCTCCATAGTAAGTCAGTCGCTATACGTACGAGGCGACACGCACACATTCACACCATAGTAAGTCTACCGCCCGCTATTACGCACCGACACCTCGCCGCGTGATAACCTTATCGAAAAATAATAATAATGACGTCGTGCGTAGTGAAGACCAGTTGGAACCATAGTGGTACAATTGAAAAAAGCCAAGGGATTACTTTTCATAGGTAAGCAAGTAATTTTTCTGATTAACTAATCGTTTTCACTTAAATTAATTTTTGAAAACAATAAATCGACCGGTGTTGCCATAACTCACATTTCCAAATTAGCGTAAATGTGTGGGAGATCATTTTTCTTTTGTTCTCTTGTAATTCTTACTTAATTCAGGTACCTAATTTTGTTTAAACACCCATACAAACCTACATCCTATGATTCTTTTACTGAACAACTATTATTCATACCTTTAATATTTTTTAGATTTCCATCGTCAAACGATGCATGGAAGAATGATTGGGTACAAACCATAAGAGAGTCCAGAAAAGCAAGCGGCTTGATTCCATCTAGATCCAGAGTAATATGTAGTATACATTTTGAGGAGTGTGAGGAGTGGCTGCCGTCTTCTGTGAGGTGGAGGTACTTCCCCAGTCAGGCTAACGTCCCCTTCCTCTTTCGCCAAAGCCTCGTCTGGTCATTAAAGTTGGTGTATTTGTTTGGGCATTTTTATTTCAAACAAGTATGCTGTGTTTGTCCTACATAATAAATGGAATATGTAATGTTATATTTCATGTGTTTAATTTATTTTCATCAATCCTTTTTTAAAACAACACAAGTTACAAATCAATGGTCCATAAAATTCGAGTTTCAAAGACAGTAACGAATCATATAATTTTTTATTTCTTTTTAGTTAATGAAATGGGAAATTTTCTTCCATCTAGCAACCCACTTGACACTCACACACAGTTACATGCCGCCATTGTGGTGCTTCAGTTGTTTCTCAGCGAGATTCCGTCTGTATTTTTTATTACGTCTATGATAGCACACAATAAACTTCCTATGCATGTTTCTTATGGTAAACAGTTAACTTCGTATATTGAAATTAACATTGCCCATACGCATTAGTGTAAAACGCAGACTGTGTAAAATGTACCCTTTTACACAGTCTGATAACCTTGTTATTGAATATACTTTGAGCCCGTCCCTTACGGTTACGGGTGTACGCACTTGCCACCTCTAGGTATACTTCCTCTGAGGCAAAAATAGAAGAATAAGAGGAAATTCAGAATTGAGAGAACATAAAAGGACATTCACAGCAAATATTTTGCTCTCAACGTCAATGTCATCTTTTGCTGTCAATGTCCAATTTTATTTTGTTCTGTTATGACACTTATGATATGACATAAGATTCTGTTTGTGTCTGGGTCTGTTATTGTTTTTCGTACTGTACTTGTGTTTACCAAATTAAATCACTTTCAACTTTGTATCTACTAAGTAATTTCTAATTACAAACATTGGCAATATTATTTCTGAATTTTAGAAGCTGACGTTTTTGGTGCTAAATTATGAAGAGACACTCAAGTCCTCCTAGGACTAGTAATAAACCCCATAAAAGAAGAAGGTCGCGGTCTCTGGACAGAGACAGAAGTAAATACAGCGAAAACAATATAGATGAATGTAGTGCAGCACGTTATGATGAAAAATTAAACCTGGATAAGACCGATTTCAGTTTCACGTACTACAAACGAGATTTAAATAAAATAATTCTGCATAGCAGTGAAAGTAACACAGTCGCTAACAATTTAGATGATTTTTGGGTATTTTTGAAGAAGTATGAATCCACTTTAAAGAAGGCTGGTAAACCAATTGTAGAAAATCAATATGAAGACCTTGCTTTGAATGATATAGGTGTCCCAATAAGTTTTTCTAAATATCACTGTATAAATTTTAGTACAAAACTAAAATATGTTGGCATTGTATCTGAAGATAGAAGCAGAAAAAAAATGGACGAGAAGTTATTTAATGTATTTTTAAACATTGTTTCAATTTATATAGACTTTAAGAATAAGGAGAAGTTTGAAAAGCTTAAGAAATTACGACAAGCACAGAAAGATTTGCCAGTGGCTGTATACAGGTATAGTATAATTTTTTATGGCCATCATAAAGTTACAGACATATCATCATGCCTGTCACCCATGGAACGCCAGGTGCACCTATCCAAACATACCTCTCGCTTCATCAATCTCTTCATGCATGCTCTTTGGTTTTGGGTGCTTACGATTTGGTATTTTTTCAACACTTCACCAATTTGATCTATATGTGTGCGTTTAGGGTGGCCCCTACCAATATCTCCATTCACTCTTCCCTGATACATTTTGTTTTGTAACTCTGTGTCATCTCAGCATACCTTGTTCAATTTTTGTCACTACATCTACTTTCATTCCACATAGTTCTCATATTGTGCTATTTCTTACTCAATCAATCATTCTTACTCCACACATAAAGTTAATAATTGCATATTTTTTTTTTTATATATATATGGCAATAGTGTTGCTACTTTATGCCAGTGTCAAAGTCTTGAGTATAGGACCATTTGAAAATCTTAATTCTCAGTTCCAGCTTCAGGAACTGTGCTGAAAAAATACTTGGGAAGGGTACCTAGACCCAATCAACCCAGTTTAAATACCACCCGTAAAATGATAGTGATTTTTACAAGGTTTTCTTGATGAACTTATTCACGTCTTCCAAAAAGTGCATAAACGTGTTATATTTGAGTTTTTTCATTACTGTATAATTTCACTAGCACTTATGTTACAAAATACTATCGAAATTGTCACACAAAACTTATTTTATACTGAATTGTAAAAATTTCAAGTAAAACAACAATGTCACTCG
The DNA here is from genome assembly GCA_947507595.1 of Pyralis farinalis. NCBI lineage: Eukaryota > Metazoa > Arthropoda > Insecta > Lepidoptera > Pyralidae > Pyralis > Pyralis farinalis. The sequence goes on from OX382274.1 coordinate 24,222,149, forward strand.
TCAAAAGCGCGGGAAGAAGTCCCAATTGCATATTTATAAATTGTAATAACTTTCAGGAAGGAAATAGTAAGTGCTGTGGAAAACAAGAGGGTTGTAGTAGTGGCTGGTGACACGGGCTGTGGCAAGTCAACACAAGTACCACAGTACTTGCATGATGCTGGATTCCAAAATATCGGTAAATATATCTGACTTGTTCATACAAAACTCATAGCGTGTCCTTTATAAATAATCTGTCCACTGCAATAGTGATGTATCTTTATATAAAATTAAGTATAGATAAGTACACTGAAAGGTTTTTTAAGGCCAAAATTTTTTTTTTCAATATACTTTACAATATGTATACATCTTCAACATTTTGTCCTACAGGTCGGATTATTTTCAGGATGGTTTTTGTATACTACGTCGGGAGGCATACAAGCATACGGCCCACCTGATATAAAGCAGGTACCGTAGCCTATTAACGCTTGCAATATATTAAGTATCACTCGCACAATGCCTCCTCTGCTTACACAGCAACTCCTTGGGAGCTTACAGGTAACCTCACTCACACGCAACCCTTTAGAGAGTTCTTATTTAGCTGCGGTTTTCTGTGAGGTGGAGGTACTTCCCCAGACGGGCTGGTTTGATGCGCCCTACCTCTCTTAAAACATCCAGACCAAGACAAACAGACATGTTCATGCACACAAATGTTTGCCTTGTGCGGGAATCGAACCCACAAATTCTTTGCAAGAATATATACATAGATAGATCATCCTCTTCTCTACTTTTTTGTTGACTATATTACTTTGCTTTGTTAGCAGTGTGCGAAGTAGCATTGTGTAAAATTTGTTTTTTGAAATATTACTCCGTCCAGCGATGCCTGAACATTTAATCTCAAGAGGGGTAGCTCTAAAACCTTTTGAAATCCGATTAATGTTTTAATAGTTTTAAGGCTTTGTCAATCAGCGAGCTCAGCGGTAGCGTGGCGCTGGCGCGACGCGAGGCTGGCGGGTCGTAAGCGAGGCGCGATAGTCACACTACAGGCAACACAGGTGCCCCGCCAGCATCCCGTCGCGCCAACCAGGAAAGCGTCACTTTTTAAATAATAATAATAAAAAAATAAAACATTTTGCACTTACGATTTTGTTTCAGATCGTTTGCAATATGTTCCCAAATCAGCGCTTTTAAAGTGATATTTTTGTAATCTTTATAACTCGTAAAATTTTTTTGGACCAGCTAACCAAGAATAGGTAGAGCTATACTTGAAATTGGTAAAGAGGCTTGGATCCATGCCTGCTCGCTGAGACTAATATTAATAATCAATTCAATTTGTAATTTAAAAGTATTTTCGATAGGTTGAACCAAATTGGGGTATTTCCAAATGGGGCAACAGAGGAGCAGCTAAGTAAATTTGGGTACGAGTTAACAATTTGAGAACAAACAAAGTGTAGTGACTACTAATTTTGATGAGACGATCCGAATGTCTATTAAATTTTGAAATTGAATTACTTAAATCGTAAAGAATTGAATTTTACCATACAGAATTGATCAATTTTTCAACGTCCGTCAATGGCCATTATAGTTCCATTGGCTGCATATAATTTGAACTCGCTAGCGCTCTCCTTGTTCTGTTTTGGTCTTGAAGTAATAGATATATTCGCCCCTGTATCCACCAAAAATTTGTAACCGCTATTGAAATCCGTAATGGTTAGGCGATTCGACGGACAAATGACACAGTTCGCCTCATTCTGTACTGACTCTAGTTTCCCGCTTGTTGTCCTTCGTTCCTCCAGGAGTACGGCTGATGGCATTTACGCGCCTTATTTTTGTAATGATAATAACATAATTCGTTATTATTGCTTCGTGTTGCTGATTGATGGCGCGAACTTGACCTAATTCCTCCATTCGGCGGTCGCCTGAAAATCATCGTCGCATGCAGCGTCTGTCGAAAAATTGCCGCGAGCGTTGGTTATGTAAGCGGCGATTTCTAATTACATGGACGCTAATTATGACAATATATGCGTGATTAAATTTATGTCAGCTGCTCATGTGGTGGTGGCATGGTGGGTCTTGTTGAAACTGATGTTCTCGCAAATACGGTCAGCCATTTCACTCAACTTGTCTAAGGTCAAATTCTCGGTGACTGCCAAAACGGTGGTAACCGATGGTGAAAGTTGTCTAATACGTAACAATCGAATGGTGCCGTCATTAATTCAACCAGAACCTGCCACTCTCATTCTGCGTAGCAATTGTGAGGGTTTCTGATCTTCCAGCTCCATCTCAGAGAGTAATTTGTGGACCCGTCTGTGCTCACTTTCTTCATAACAGCTTAAGAACCTATCTTTTATGGTGGCGTATTAGTTCTCTAGCGGCGGATTGTTTAACAAATCGCTAACCTGATGTATCACCTCCTTAGGTAAATTAGATACAACGGCATTGTATTCATCGCCTTGTTTTTGAGGAGCAACGATGGTCTCAAACTGCGCGAACCATAAGCGCGGCAAATCCGTCCAGAAATCCGGAAGTCGCTCGGCAATGGTTATTTATTTATTTGTTTATTAGGACAACAAAACAAATTATAATCGTTAATATTACTATGAAATACATTTACAAAAGGTTTAGATCTAAATTGCAATTCCAAATATGTTATCAATTAATTACGTTCATTACAAAATTAAATTACATTGAAAAATACTCTACAAACTATTATACATTAGTTATTGACGCAACTATGTTAGTGCACGAATCAAAAGATCGATCCGTCACATTTTCCTTACCGACTGCCTTGCTGTAGTGTTTGTAGGAGGCGCCATGATCTATGAGAGCCGATTAGTCGTCTCTTGAAACTGCCTCTTGAATTTCTGAATCGCTGAGACCCGCTTGTGGGAGGCCGGTGGAATTGTGCAGCTGGTTGCCAGGTATAGAATGCCGTTCTTCTGGTTGATTCTCGTTGGTGCCGGATCTGATCACGTGTCACCTCTGTAGCGATATAGCCACTATGGTGGGAATATGTAGAGAATCAAACTCTTGTGTTTATATATATCTTTAATATGAACTGATACTATAAAACAAATAACAAGGGTATTTATATGAATATACTAGCTGTGCCCGCGACTTCGACCGCGCGGAATAGTTATTTTTTTATTATTTAAATAATAAAATATCTAAAATAAAAATAGCCTGAGTTACTCCTTATTACATCAGCTATCTGCCAGTGAAAGTCCCGTCAAAATCGGTCCAGCCGTTTCAGAGATTAGCTGGAACAAACAGACAGACAAAAATTGTAAAAATATTCATTTTGGTGTATGTACCGTGTATACATCCATATACATTTAGTAAAAAGCGGTTATTTTAATATTACAAACAGACACTCCAATTTCATTTATCTGTATAGATAACAAAGAGATTCTTACTCTATTAGAAAGTGGTTTAGATGCACGTTGTGAGAGAACGTGTTATGCTGACATTACTATTTATTAATATAATCAGTATTATTTCCTTATTCCTGGCACGTTTATACTTAAAGGTAGGTACCGATCTAAGTTTAAGGTAGGTGCATATCTACGATAGTGATCCACATAGTACAAAAGATTTGACTTAAGTTGGAAAAGAACAATGGGAACCGGTACTTGGATTTTGGATAGATGATCTCCACTATTTTTGAACCAGTATATGATCTTTGAATTCTGATGTAATGAAATTTAATAGAGTCATTAGTGTCATTACACTTGAGAATTCATGAGTGCCCCCCTTTACCCCCATATTATAAGGTTGTTTAGGAACAAACCCAATGACAAATGAGAAAACCGACAAAACGCGAGTCGGCCTCGAACACAAAGGATTTCATAACAGCTTAAAATATATATTTTTTTTAATATCCGTGTTTCGGAGGGCACGTTAAGCCGTCGGTCCCGGCTGTTGTCGATAGATGACAGTCGTTAAGCTAAGTCCGTGGCCCTGGGGCTGCTTGATAACACTGGCCTCCGCCAATCCGTATTTGAGCTGCATGATGGAGTATGTAAAAACCCCCTTTAAACCCCTTCGGTTGAAGGGAGACCAGTATCCCTGCAGTGGGATGAGTAAGGGTTGATGTGGTTAAAGTATTTATGATAACATATATATTTTTAAATAGTTTGTTAAAAAATAGACACTCATCATTGTGAGTTGACTTTTGTATTTCTTGTTTAAATACAGTTTATGAAAAGCACAGCATACAGATATTACAAATTCTTGACTAGGGGGTCAATCCGTATTTGTTAAGTCTATCACTAAGGGGTCTAGTGATAGACTTAACAACAATGGGCTAACAGATTTGTAGATTAACTTTAAACAGGGTATGCAATGCCCATGGAATGCCTCTGGTGTTGCAAGTATTAACATTATTAATATTTCCATTGCCTAGATTTATTTTTGGCAAGAACTTACATCCTACTCATCAACCAGTAAAAGATAATGGCCTATCTAATGTAGTTAGTTATCTGATGGTTTCACTTTCTTAAACATTCATTTTTACATTTGCAGCTTGCACTCAACCAAGACGAATAGCTTGCGTATCGTTATCGAAGCGTGTAGCATATGAGATGTTGACTCAGTTTGATACCAAGGTTGGCTATCAGATCAGGTTCGAGAAGAGCCGTACTGCTGATACAAAAATATGTTTCATCACAGAGGGACTCTTGTTGAGACAGGTGAATTATTTGTTTTTTATAATACTCCGTCTTAAATTTATTTGTCTGTGTATACATACTTATAATATAATTTATAAACTTGGATTTACTTATATTATAATAGGCCTGTTATATAATAAGCACAGCAGCCTATTAATGCCTATGGCGTAGGAAGGCCCCACGCCGTGTTGTATGGGAGATATTTTTTTTTATACAATGTCGGGAGGCATACGGCCCACGTGATGTAAACGGGTTACCGTAACCTATGAACGATTGCAAAACATTAAGTATTACTCGCGCGATGCCATCTCTGCTGCTATCACAGCTACTCCTTAGGAGCTTCCTGCGAATAAGTGAGATCACCAGTAAGTAGAAGCTTACTTAACTTACTCACTCGCAGGAACACAAACCTCCAGGAAGTAATAGTTTGGCTGAGGTTTTCTGTGAGGTAGAGGTACTTCCCCAGACGGGCTGTACAAGGACAAAGTAAGATTGCTGTTAAGGTAATGTTACCAAACACTGTGCCACCAAGATACTTTGAAAGTAATATACCCAAACGTGGGCAAACGTTCCATGGTGAAGAAAGTAAAGATGCGATCAGTTTAGTTAATCTATTGGCCGCCACAGCTTAAAATCTATCGCCATGCCGTACTGCATTAAGACTAAAAACTGGAAAAAAGGGATTCCAAACGTTACGATGATAACTGTGTTGCGTTACGTTGAAAGCATAATGTTTATACTTTTACAATAAAAACTACTCCTAACATTGAACTTTTATTGCCTTCTGTTTACTACAGAAATCATGTAATCATATACTGTAGTCGCTCAGTTGAATACTCAAACACATAATAAAATGACAAAAAAATAAGTAGTAAATACTAGGACATACCATATCAATCCCAATTTCATCAGCTGTCGTCTTGCCGACAGTGGAGTAGTGGGACAAACGTTTTGTAATTTCCTCGCATCGAAATTAGAGATATATTAAGTATTGTAGTGTATGAATACCGTTTATTGATTTTAATGAACTCAAGAATTGATTACTTGAAGCACATATACAATGCAAAAGTGGAAGGATGTAGGAGCCGAGAAAGGCCAAGACTTACCTACCATGATCAAATTGGTCGTGGTCTATCAGAAGGTGATGTCAGGAGCCCTAGAAATCGGCGAGCGTGAATGAAAAGAGCAATGAATGTTAAAGAAGCGAGTGAGGTATGTAAGGTTCGAGTCACGTGGCGCTCGGTTCTCCCTGCCTACCCCGTAAGGGATTTGGCGTGAAGTTATAGATAGATAGAAGAATTGATTACTTGTGTTTGAAGTTTTGATTTGATATTGTTTTTTTTTAAATGGCAATGTTATTATTTTAAATATTATATTTCAAGTAGAGACGTTAGATTCTTGTGGGATGGCTTGGGTGTATAGTGTTGGACTCTCAGCTCAGGCTTGCCTTCATTGACCGTCCAGAGAGGAGTCTATAATATAATAATAATAATAATCATTTATTTCAGACAACAGGTTTTACAACACGGGTCCATAGATAAATACCTTAAATTAAATCTATAGTCTATATAGTCTATAGAGCATATTGCTCTATCAGGTGATATGCTCCAGGGGTTGAACTTTTAGAGGGCATAACGCCGCAAGTAACTTCGGAGAAAGCGCAGCACACCTCTCTACACCCCTGAGTCACTCACACCGGAGTTGCCCCCCTACTTTCTCTGGTATTTCGGGGTCCATCTAGTGAGTGGCGAGACACCGCCTGCCTAAAGTAACAGCAGATTATGATAATTATGGCAGACCCCCGCCACTCTTCTGTAATAGCCCAGTTGTAGTAATCCCTCCAGATCTCATTTCAATAGCTCAATTTTTCGGATACATCCTCCATACCCCAGTACCTGCCGTGACTTGTTCATGAGTATCTCACTGATATACGCTAGACTAGGTCACAACGGGTATAATACATTACATCAATCTTTTAGAAGGGGCCTCTACGCGTTGGATCCATATCCTCGCCCACGCCTATCAAATGACCGGGATTAACGCCTGTGATCGAAGAAAAATTTGAATAACATTATAAATTTTAACTTTACTGAAATAACGCAAATTTTTATCAAACTTGAAATTTTATAAACACACTTGAAACCGCAATAAGTGTCTGCCATTGAATTGTATATTATAACAACAAAAAATATAATTTAAGATATTAAAATGGCAGACAACCTGCGATCACGCTTTAAAAGTCAATTTTGTCGTTCTGGGACTTCTGGGCACGCCCAAATGAATCATCGCCGGGGATAGTGAATCCCCATTTCACCTACGGTGGGTCTAAAAGTATAACTAGTAACAATATGCAGTTTGCTGAAATACCGTAAGTCAGCGCTGGCTGGCTCTTAGACCATTATGAATTGTTAAGACAGAGAGCATTGTAAGTGATTTTTGTCCAAACGTCACGTGCTTTTTACGTGGCATTTTAAATTTATTTATATCATATCATCCAGTATCTCAATAGTCATAGCATATTTTGACGTGTTTTTTGCAGTAAGCGATTAGAAAAAAAACTGGCTAATGGCTGCAGTCCAATCATATTATAAGAAAAATGTTATATAAGTATAACCCTACGTAATAATAATATGTATCTTACGTAGACATGTGATTTTCTTCTTTAGTTCCAGAGATTAGCGCGTCAAAACAAACAAATTTTCCCGCTTTATATGTTAGTGTAGATAAACACCCGGACTGGGAAAGTGCCTCCACTTTATAGAAGATTGCAACCGTATGACTACTACGACTTCAGGTTCTACTATGACTTCTGGTGAAGTTGGCTTTGGCTCTAAATATAACCGTCTATGCACTTCCAAAAACAATTAAACGTTTAGACATGCCATTGCATAAGTCGCCGTTGGTGTTGCAAGTGTTCGAATCCTGCTAGGGGCATGTACTTCTAAATTCGTGTTTTCGAATTTATTACATATTAGTAATTATCACTTGCTCGCCGGTGAAGACAAGCATCGTGAGCAAATTCGCACGTCCAGCCATGCAATTCTGTAAGAGCAAACGTCCTTACATCCTCGGAAACATCGGCTGTTACAGCCTTGAACACAAAATTGCAATTCTTTGGTGTCGCTTTTCATGGTTGTGCGACACTAGCGCCGCAAGGCTGCGTTTGGAATTGGAATTCTACAAGGCAAACAGCCTCGCGTACGCTTACAGCCTTATAGAATACCAAATAATTTAGCCGTGATCGCAGTAGACGATGTCAAAGCTGTGACATCTGTGATCACAGCGACGCACACAGCCATTACGAGTCGCTTATAGAATTGCATGGCAGGTAATTATATTTCAAAAAGATGCGTGACCTAATCCAAGGAATGTCTAGTTTGCTCTGTAAATTATTGAGGCCTGACGGCAGTTGCTCCATGTCAAAAATCAGTATCTTCTCCACATCATTTGATAGGCTTTGATGGCGGACCTCGCCAATTCTAATGGATTTAGAATCCCTTAAGTGAGAAGTATGTTTTTAAAATATTACAGATGTCCTCGGAAAATCTACCAAACTATGACGTTATAATTCTGGACGAGATACACGAAAGGCATTTAATGGGTGACTTCTTGCTGGGTGTCCTCAAGTGCCTCATCCATAGCCGAGACGATATAAAGCTGGTGCTCATGTCCGCGACTATTAATATAAAATTGTTTGAGGATTACTTCTCTGCCGAGTCTGCTGTTGTAATTGAGGTCAGTGGATATTTTGTTTTATCTTTTACTAGCGACCCGCCCCGGCTTCGCACGAGTATTACAGCCTACATAAACATGAAGGAGCGGAACCTCCTGTTCAGGTATTTTATACTTACTATGAGGTCCCCACACTAATTGTAAACATCAACTTGTTTTTACCGCAATAAACGATTTTTATTTTTTTATTTATATAGTTACCTCCATACCTATCTTACTAATACTATTGCGGACATTTATGCATTTTCATAAGTAAGTTTTCTATAATGGACGCTGTCGTGTTTATATAATAACTATCCTACGCAACAATTATCTATACAGATAAATAAAATTGGAGTGTCGGTTTGTAATATTAACATAACCGCTGTTTACTAAATGCATATGGATGTATACACGGTACCAAAATGAATATTTTTTCATTTTTTGTCTGTCTGTCTGTTCGTTCCGGCTAATCTCTGAAACGGCTGGACCGATTTTGACGGGACTTTATATAGATATTGATACAGATAGCTGATGTAATAAAGAATAGCGTAGGCTACTTTTATTTTAGAAATTTTATTTATTTTTATTAATATAAATAAATAATAAAAATAATAACTATTCCGCGCAGACGAAGTACATAATAAATATTTATTATTATTTTGCTGTTCGCTATTTTACTCTGCTTATTTAGGTACTTATAATCAAATCAAATAAATAAAATTATGACTGAACAATAATTCTTTTGTTAAATTCCGCGCGGGCGAAGTCGCGGGCACAGCTAGTTACTTATAAGTGTCTAGTACCTACATAATAATTCGGGTTAATACGTAACAAATATCACATGAATGTCTGATTAATCAAACAATAAAGATTAAATGTTTTACGTGAAGACGATACCATCGTCATACCCACGTCACGCAGGAGTTTAGTGGTGACTTCATTGATTCAGGAAGTGCGGTCCTCTGTTATGTGGAGTCGGACTGCTTCTTAACCCGTTGATGCCCGCGTGGGTGAATTTCGCCATGCGCGTTACGGCCAAGTATATAACGGGCCTCAAGGCGTCATAGGAATTCTCTGTCCTACCTTTATATTACCAGAACCGGTAGTAGCGCAGTGGATAATGAATTGGCATATTGGCCAACTGATTTCCGGTTCGAGTCCTGGCATGTATCACTAAATTTGTGTTTTCAAATTTATGTACATTTCTTGCAATTTATCATTTGCTCGGCGGTGAAGGAAAACATCGTGAGGAAACCCGCACGCCCAAGTAATTATATTTCGAAAGACGTGTGGACCAAACCAAAGACAATTCTGGTTTTCCCTGCTGATTGTGGCTGTCTGACGAAAGTCGCACCATATAAAGAAATCCTTAGGCTTAGGTAGTAAACCTCGCCGATCCTAATGAATTAGGAAACAAGTAACGGTAAGAAGAAGAAGGACTGCTTATTAAAAGAAATCTGTGCCCAGCCTTTATATTATCGGAGCCTGGTTTACTAATTGGCATGGTGTCCCCTACCACGTGCAGACAAGCTTATCTTTGATTGTGAAGTTGATGGTAAGCCACTAACAACCGCTTGTTTTCGTTCGATCTTAAATCTAAAACTGCGTTAAGAAATGAGTCGTTTTTATTAAGGTTCCGTACCCAAACGGTAAAACCGTCCCTATTACTGAGATTCCGCTGTCCGTCCGTCCGTCCGTCTGTCACCACGCTGTATCTCATGAACTGTGATAGTTAGACAGTTGAAATTTTCAGAGATGATGTATTTCTGTTGCCGCTATAACAACAAATACTAAAAAAAACATATTTAAGGGGCTCCCATACAGCAAACGTGATTTTTTTGCTCGATATTGATAACGGCAACAGGTAGACGCTTCAAATATTCACAGAATATTTAGTTATATAGTCGCTTTAAAAATAAATAATTAAATTAAAATAAAACAAATATTTAAGGGGGACTCCCATACAACAAATGTGATTTTTTTGTCGTTTTTATAGATAATGGTACGGAACCCTTCGTGCGCGAGTCCGACTCGCACTTGGCCGGTTTTTATATTTCATGTGGTGAAACCTAACAAAAGTATTATACACGCAAAGGTGGTACTGTAACCACTGAAAAAATCAATATTTTTTTATACAACGTCGGGAGGCATACAAGCATACGGCCCACCTAATATAAAGCAGTTACCGTAGCCTATTAATGCTTGTAATATATTAAGTATCACTCGCGCGATGCCTCTTCTGCTGCTTGCACCGGAACTCCTTAGGAGCTTACCTTGGTGACCTCACTCACATGCAGGAACACAACAACCCTCTAGGGACTTGTTATTTGCCTGTGTTTTTCTGTGAGGTGGAGGTACTTCCTCAGACTGGCTGCTTTAATGCGCCCTACCTCTCTTTAAACATCGAGACCAAGAACAACTAAAAAAAAACTAAAAAATAAAGTTTCATATTTTTCCAATTAGCTTCGTGGGAATTCACTCAAAATCTTAAATGGTTGATTAAGTAGTTGTAAATCGAGGATTGTTTGCCAGGCAATATTAGCTTTTAAATTCTCGTGAAATTAAACATATAATTGCAGAATTAGTGTAGTTGTAGCCTCGTGGTGAGCGTGGTCACGTGATAACTAGTCTCGTAAATATTGTATCGATTAATTTATTTTGCTGTGGATTAGGCAATTTTAAGCCATTATTATACTATGTAATATGGTTAAAAGTTAAAAATTACATGAAGTAGTCGCGGAATATGATTCGATTGCAATACTCGATTACTGAATCGATTTCTCATGTATTAATTGTTATCAGATCATTTTAATTTATTTTATATAAATATAGCAATATGTAATTAATAAAACAAATAACTTACATGTGAAAGGTAACTTCATCTATTTGCAAACTAGATGTATTCGACCACTTTTTGCATGAAATAACTGCACATTTCGGCATTTTTAGTAAGTACAACACTTTATGATGTCACTGAATTTTACACCCGACGTAAAACGACGACCCGCAAAAGAAGGACTAACCCACCCAGAGCGCGTGTTAGTCATTCTTCAAAAGGGGGCACCCTCCGGGACCCGTTGGGTGGTGAATTCTCATGAGTACCCTTCGGACGGCCGAAGGAGTTATGTCAGGCTCTTGCTGACTAAACACCACCTAGTACTGCCTTTAGCCGGGAAGGCTTTAAAGGCTTCATCAGAGGCGATCGCCCCAGGGGAAGCAGCGCGACGTAAGCGTCACTCAGTTACAAAGCATACGCTCAGAAAATAACGGCGTGTCTTGAGGAGACCACCGTCATAGGTATCTAACTAACTATTAAGAGCGACCGCGGGGTGCTCAGTTACACAAAGTAGTTTACATTAAATTGCCAGTTTTAATTTATTTATTTATTAAGGTTTGCCAACAGGTTTATAACATATAACATACAAAAAGTAATGAATGTATAACAAAACTTATAGGATATAGACCCAATTACAGGCAAACACAGCATGCATAATGAACAGATATTAATACATGCAATGGATCACATTATCTTGTACTATGGTAGAGGGACTGATCCTACGAGGCTAGTCCTTTGGTTGAAAGGTCTAAGACGCGCATGATGAGCTAGAATAATTTATGAATGTTATACAAAGTGAATGAGGCGTGTTACGATCGCGTCTTATGGCGCTCGGTTCTCTCTGCCTATATTGCAATGGACCTGGCGTGAAGATATAGTGTACAGTAGGGAGCTAGATGTATGATATTATAGTTGATTACCTGTTTTTGCAGGTCCCAGGACGACTATATTCAATAGATCTCCACTACAAGCCAATATTTATTGAAGAGAAGCCAACGCGAGATGACAGATTGGACCCTCAACCCTACGTTCAAATTATGCAGTTAATTGACAACAAATATCCTGGTTAGTGGCCTTTTTTTGTAAGTTATACTAATCTCATTGTACGAGATGCATCCTGCCTGTAAAACGAGGCGATAGTATTGTGTATTTATTTCATCAACATTAGTTTAATTGATATATTTTTATTGATGACCCCGGTGGCGGAGTGGTTAGCTATACTACTTTGACACCAAGGCTCGTGAGTTGGATTTCCACGCAGGACAAACAAATGTCGGCGTGATAAGGCTGTTTGTTTTGGTCTGGACGTTTTTAAGGAGGGCTCATTCGGCCGCCGATCTCGGTTGTTTTCGATAAATATAGTCGTTAGGCTAAGATAACAGAGGTAGTTTACGATTGGGGAAGAACCTTACAGAAAATCGCAGCCAAATAACAACTCCTTAGGGAATTGTTGTGTTCCTGCGAGTGAGTGGGGTTAGCAGTAAGTTCCCGCGCGCGAGTTACAACTTTATATCAGATGGCTCGATGCTCGTGAGTTGTCTACGAAGTCTAAAATATTTTTTGTCGAATAAATGGCTAACATATGCATAACGCACGGTCAAACAATTGAGTACTATTACTACCGATTTATATTAGTATATATATCTTTAAACATAAAAAGTGAAACCGATTCTTTTGAAATCGACGTATATTCAAACCAGTCTAGTCATATCCAAATCCAATGGCATACAATAAAATGAAGTGTTCCTACCTCAATGGAAAAACAGAACACATATATGTCTTATGTTTATGTCAAGACTAAATGTGTAAAAAATTAGTGACAAAAAGGCCAACATCACGCGGTGTTCCCAGGCGGTCACCCATCCAAGTACTGAACGCGCCCGACGTTGCTTAACTTCGGTGATCGGACGAGAACCGGTGTTTTCAACGTGGTATGGACGTTGGCAATCATATTTGCAAATTCTACAATTTCTTTACCTGTATATCATCAATTCGAGCAAACGGAACACATTAGATCGTCTTTGTTTGAGAGTGACGCCGAAATTCACGCCGAGCCCCTTGCGGGGTAGGCACACAAAGTCAAGCGCCGTATGGCTCCCTCCCTACACATTTCACTCGCTTCTTTAGGTCAACATTGCTAGGGCTCCTTCACTTGACATCACCTTCTACATAACACACGACCGATTTGGTCGTGGTAGGTGAGTCTTGGCCTTCCTCGGCTCCTACATCCTTCTGCTTTCGCGTTGTATTTCCTCTTGAAATGTTTATACATTTCCGAACTAACGCAGCGTGCCTTTTCTTATCTTAACTACGATAGCCTCTTTCAGACCAACTCTCCTTTCTACATCTTCATTTGGAACTTCTAAAATAAAAAATCTGTTTTAGCCGTTGGGTCCTCGCGGGCGCTTAGACACGTCTTATTATATTTTATTCATTTCTCGTACCTAGTTTTTGTTTTCTATTTTTACTTTACTAGCATTTCCAATATTTCCAAAGAACAAACACCGAAAGAATCTTGACAATGTAGGTTTTCTTTGACGATGTCAAATGATAAAAATATAATAGTAATGTAATGTAACGAACATTCCAAGACAAGGAGTATTTTCGTTGTGCCTTTTGAAGATACAGTAGAAAGTCCCTATTCGCGGCTTCAGTATTCGCGTTAGAAATATATAATTTAAAAAGAGAACATTCATTGTTCAATATTCAACGTTTTCCCCACTTGCATATCAAAACGAACAAGTGGGCGTCAAAATATAAACAATAAAAATAAATATTATTTGTGTTAAGCCTAAATTTCTTTGATAAATGGCGCAGTTTCTAATATCGCTACTGCCGTAAAAAATCTGACCGAAGGTTTACGAATAATTGGATAATAATATTTTTTGAATAGTTATTTTATGTTTTAAATATGTATCTATCTTTAACATGAAAATTGTTTCAATACATAAACTGCGGCGAGTGTGTATTCCTATCGCAGATCATGATAGGATAAATGATGAAATTTTGCGAGAAGAAGCTATAAGGAGGTTGCGTGCGTGTGTGTACATTTAGTCAGTGAAAATTTTGCGAGCCCTTCCGACCCGTGTGTACGTAGATAGACGAATGCGGAACAGTTTTGAAAAAAAAAGAAAAGTAGTTAGTCGAGTGTTAAATGAATCGGTGTATAGAGACGATGATTCAGCAACACCAACTGCAAACGTTACACGTAATGGTGTACGTTAACTTGAAGATAACATTTAAAAGGTCGGTCGGTCACCAGTGATGAGGAAGAGGAGATGAGTGAACGACGAAAATGGGATATTTGCGCAAAATAGCAAAATCTGTGACTTGTCGCTGGCAGACCGTGTTCGCGATGTTGACTTAAGAAAAAGAGTCGGTGTGGATATAGCAAGAGGCACGATCCTTTTCGGTTCTAATATGTAGAAATATTGCGAGGCAAAGAATGACTCGACTACCACCGCGACCTGATACGATCGATTGTGTTTCATCAGAAAGTGTTTTCAGGACCACTGGAATGCGGCTAGCGTGCATGCGAAGAGCTACGAATGTTAGATAAGAGAGTGGTGTGTATTAATAGCGAGTAATGTGGCGCTCGTTACGCTCTGCCTCCTCCCGCAAGGGATTTGGGGTGAATATACGGATATAAAGGTAGAAAGAGATTTATGAAATGACAGCACTGGTTATAAATATATTGGATAAAAAAAATCACCGTCTCGCCTGTATATATAAGACTTACTGGGTGGGGTATTCTTTGAAACCCATAAAATATTCTATGCGCTGCAAAAGAACAAAAGTACAAATTATTTTATGAAATTTGATTAAAAACAGAAGTTTAATACGGATGCATCTTACAAGTACTTACGCGATATACTCTTATGTATTATAAACAAACAAACAAACAGATGTCTAAGCACATTGTAAAAAGAAATGGGCACGATTGTGAAGATTCCGTTCGCGAAATAACACAATTGAAATGAAATAATGAATAAGCTGTACAACAAACATGTGAGGTTTTAAAGGGTATCGAGTTCGACGTAAAAGTGTATTAAGCCTACGCACCGTTCTTGTGCAGTCGAGTAAAATGTGAGAAACACTAAAGGAATTGAGATGCGACTGTAAATGTGTAAATTTGTAAGTGCAAAAAGCCAACATCACGCGGTGTTCCCAGGCGGTCACCCATCCAAGTACTGAACGCGCCCGACGTTGCTTAACTTCGGTGATCGGACGAGAACCGGTGTTTTCAACGTGGTATGGACGTTGGCAATCATATTTGCAAATTCTACAATTTCTTTACCTGTATATCATCAATCGAAGCAAACGGAACACATACACGCCGAGCCCCTTGCGGGGTAAGCAGAGCAAATCGAGCGTCGTATGGCTCGCTCCCTACACATTTAACTCGTTTCTTTAACATTGCTAGGGCTCCTAACACCACCTTTTGATAACACACGACCAATTCGGTCGTGGTAGGTGAGTCTTGGCCTTCCTCGGCTCCTACATCCTTCTGCTTTCGCGTTGTGGGTATATTTGTTTCGTCATTCTTTCCTCTTGAAATGTTTATACATTTCCGAATCAACGCAGCGTGCCTTTTCTTATCTTAACATCGATAGTCTCTTTTAGACCAACTCTCCTTTCTACGTCTTCATTTGGAACTTCTAAAATAAAAATTCTGTTTCAGCCGTTGGGTCCTCGCGGGCGCTTAGACACGTCTTAGATTTTTTTTTAATGAAACCTGATTGTATTTTATTAATTTCTCGTACCTAGTTTTTGTTTTCTATCAGAACGTGGATGTAATGGTCGTCAGGTGGCTCGTTGTTCATGGCGAATAAAGCGAAATACCATCGTAGTTAATCTTCTCAATATTTAATCAGTCCATTACAATAATAATCGTAACAAAAGTTATGCTCAGATCGTAGATTACAACGGATTCAAAATGCGGTGGACGCGACACGTGCGATTAGCTCCATTGCTCGATTCGTAATGCGCTTCCAATGACGGCAGTGAACTTTGACGGTATCTCATCTTGACGTTTTTGACAACTGACAACTATCGACATTTCGAGCAAACCATAACAAACACAACCAGTGTTGCCAATCCAACGATGTCGATCCCACCCAAGCGCCGACTTGACATTTTGATCCGTTATTATTAAAACTAGCTTCACGGGAATTGATTTCTTCCGGGCTTCTCAATATGGTGTTGCTACCTCTGCGACACGGCCATTCTGATGCATCACACGTCCTCGTGTGCGTAATCTGTAACCAAAAAATCTGAACAGAAACAGATCTTACTCCAGCTCGGCCAACCCTGACTAAGACTGGCTTTAGTCAACATTTATTTCAAGTAAAATAAATTTCAATTAACCAGTAACATAGTACAATTTGCTTTAAGTTATAATTCACAATCGAGACCATTGTGCAATTATCTGCCAACATTTAGTTTAAAGTTAATTCAACATTTTTACTCGGTTTTGCTATCATAAAATCATCGCCTCCATCCGGCGGATACTCTCTAAATCATCGCCTCCATCCGGCGGATACTCTCAAAATCATCGCCTCCATCCGGCGGATACTCAAAAAATCATCGCCTCCATCCGGCGGATACTCTCAAAAAAGCCATCGCCTCTATCCGGCGAATACTTTCAAAAAAAACCATCGCCTCCATCCGGCGGATACTCTCAAAAAAGCCATCGCCTCCATCCGGCGGATACTCTCAAGAAAGCCATCGCCTCCATCCGGCGGATACTCTCAAAAAAAACCATCGCCTCCATCCGGCGGATACTCTCACAATTTGCATGAAAACAGAACTCGCAAAATTCTAAACAACATTATTGCTCCACAGTCTTCGATCGATTATCATCCTCATCTAATTGAGGGCAATTATTAGGCATTTTTCACAAGCAATCATAAGCGTACTTGTAGGTACGGTCACCACTCAAAGCCTCTAAACGTAACGGTCTCCTTCAAGCACCCCAATGACGCTATAGGGGCCGTTGTACTTAGGATCGAGCTTCGTTTGGTTACGCTCTTCATTTTTCAATAATACAAAGTCTCCAACTTTAAAGCTAACAAATTTAGCTTTTGTACTGTCAAAACGTGTTTTGTCATAGTCAGCATTTTTGTCAATATTCGGGCATTTGAAACATCACATGCGCAAACAACAGTCGTCCTAGTAAACTGTAACTTATCAGGAGTCATATGAACTGCTAGACATTGTTTTAATAGTTCGCGGCCTACTAGAATGTCATATCGTAAGTAAGAGTCGGGCAGTACGTGAAAGAGGATTTCTAACTGAACGTCATCTATTTCAACAGTAGTCAAAATTTGAATAGTGCTATTAACTGACGTCTGTCCAATAACAGTCAAAGTTACAGTGTCATTACATCTCCTTTATAAGCGAGCATTCGGCTCCAGAATCATAATAGAATAGGTACTGCTCACCAGAGTGTCGCATTATCCCAGCAGGGGCGCTGATGCTGCACATACCCACTCATTTCTCCGCCGTAGCTCGGGTGCCGTTGATACCGCTGGCTCCACCCTGGTCATGTCGATTGGGGCCGCTGGATGCATAGAGGCTTGTTCCCCGGCAGTGGAAGCAGATAACTGCTTGATATGAAAAGGTCCTCGAAGTCACTCCAACACATGCCATGGAAAGATACTTGAGATAGCCAAGTAGCAGCTTGTCCCTTCAGCGCACGGCTCAAAGCAAACATCAGCGGAACACCACTCAGTTGCTGATCCGGTACACACATATCCGCGGTATTGATCCATGCACGCGCGTCCACATTTCCTTTGTCAAGATCGAATTCGGACAGCTGAATGTCAATGCTAGTCGATGGTCCTTTCATCGCTTGAACCAATGCTAAAAGATTCTGGTTTTGTTGCTCCAGTAAAAGACGCCATTTTTCTTCATCACTATTTCCATTTTTCATTATTGGGGCGGTTGGGTTACATCCCACTTCTGATATCAGAACGTGGATGTAATGGTCGTCAGGTGGCTCGTTGTTCATGGCGAATAAAGCGAAATACCATCGTAGTTAATCTTCTCAATATTTAATCAGTCCATTACAATAATAATCGTAACAAAAGTTATGCTCAGATCGTAGATTACAACGGATTCAAAATGCGGTGGACGCGACACGTGCGATTAGCTCCATTCGTAATGCGCTTCCAATGACGGCAGTGAACTTTGACGGTATCTCATCTTGACGTTTTTGACAACTGACAACTATCGACATTTCGAGCAAACCATAACAAACACAACCAGTGTTGCCAATCCAACGATGTCGATCCCACCCAAGCGCCGACTTGACATTTTGATCCGTTATTATTAAAACTAGCTTCACGGGAATTGATTTCTTCCGGGCTTCTCAATATGGTGTTGCTACCTCTGCGACATTTCTATTTTTACTTTACTAGCATTTCGAATATTAGCGAAGAAGAAACACCGAAAGAAACTTGCCAACGTAGGTTTTCTTTGACGATGGCAAGTTGCAAGACGAAGAGTATTTTCGTTGTGCCTTTTGAAGATACAGTAGAAACACCTTATTCGCGGTTTCAGTATTCGCGTTGGCAATTTTCGTTATTCGCGGATACGTAAATTACGATTAGGCATATAATTTAAAAAGAGAACATTCATTGTTCAATATTCAGCGTTGTCCCCACTTACATGTCAAAA
This sequence comes from Pyralis farinalis, assembly GCA_947507595.1. Classification (NCBI taxonomy): domain Eukaryota; kingdom Metazoa; phylum Arthropoda; class Insecta; order Lepidoptera; family Pyralidae; genus Pyralis; species Pyralis farinalis. The sequence continues at coordinate 24,241,025 of OX382274.1, forward strand.
CGAACAAGTGGGGCGTCAAAATATAAACATAAAAAAAATAAATATTATTTGTGTTAAGCCTACATTTTTAGAGGTGGCGCAGTTTCTAATATCGCAACTGACGTAAAAAATCTGACCGAAGGTTTACGAATGGCAGGTGAACTGTGTGATCACTTCATTAAACTTGACCCGTATTTGGAGCGAAGGCTTATTTTTAAAACGAGAATGATGATGCATCAGCTGAATATCAGGTGGAATTAAAAGGCCTTTCAAAAGCGGCAAAGAAAGAAAAAAATACAAAATATTTTAAAACAAATAATTCAAGCAATAATAATTGACTGTAATATTTTTTGAATAGTTATTTTATGTTTCAAATATGTATCTATCTGTCATTTATGATTAAGCAGATTTTATTTTTATTTAATTTATTTTATTTTCCTACCATGGAACGTAACACGTATATTTCCATACATATCAACGTTCCATATTCACGGCGGTTTCCTTATTCGCGGCATAATTTTACTGTAGGTATTGTATTGTCAGGATAGGACAGAACGGTTTCAGGCAACTTATTTTAGAATCGAATACAATTTACAACAAAAGATCGCGCGACTCATTTCTGCTTCTAAGATTTCCACTGAATTTTGAAAACAACTTTTATATTTTTACAAACATAATAAAAATTGTTTCAATATCAGCCGCTTTTGCCCTCAACAGTGCTCGCAATAGCTACGTCCGTCAATTCTAAGTCTCCTAAGTGCATGTAGTCGCCTGACTGCAATTTGGAGTCTACTATATATAATAATGCCAAGAAAGATAAATTTTGCCCATTGGCATTGATAAACTCCGCCGAGTGTGTATTCCTATCGCAGATCATGATAGGATAAGTGATGAAATTTTGCAAGAAGAAGCTATAAGGAGGTTGCGGGCGTGTGTGTACATTTAGTCAGTGAAAATTTAGCGAGCCCTTCCGACCCGTGTGTACGAAGATAGATGATTGCGGACCAGTTTGGAAAGAAAAAGTATATTGCATAATGCTTAAGCACCGTGGGGATGCGCACAAATTGTATAGGAGTGTGCGTGGGTGGTTTGTGGCCGACTTCAATTCGCTCTACTGTCAGCGTCTGATGAAGACATGACTACGGTTAAGATCGAATTATAGATGCGTACCCTGAAAAATGGAACGTCAATATTATGGTCCCGGTCGAGATGACATCACACTAAGTGGAACTTGCGTACGGGATGCAATTTATGAAGAACGAAGGGTTCCGACGAATCGAAATCTCGCGGTTACCAACCTCGAGCCCTTATACAAAGGCACAAGGTAACGAATAGACTGCACCGGCTGTAGATCAGTTTGGTCAGTATCAGCAGTAAAAGTGCAAGAAAAACCGGTTGAGAAGAGAAGAATGAGAGTGAAATCCGATAGAATTTTATTGGAGGCACAGGGAGAGTTTCGAATAGTCACGGTTCGGCAATAGGACCTCTGGTACACATATATTAGACGGCGCTTTGTCAACCTGGATTGATGTTAATATTGATGGCATGCAGTGTCTGTATCACTGTAGGAACACAGGATTGCGCATGGTACGCATGGCTTAGTTGAGTGTTAAATGAATCGGTGTATAGCGATGATGATTCAGCAACACCAACTGCAAACGTTACACGTAATGGTGTACGTTAACTTGAAGATAACATTTAAAAGGTCGGTCGGTCACCAGTGATGAGGAAGAGGAGATGAGTGTACGACGAAAATGGGATATTTGCGCAAAATAGCAAAATCTGTGACTTGTCGCTGGCAGACCGTGTTCGCGATGTTAACTTAAGAAAAAGAGTCGGTGTGGATATAGCAAGAGGCACGATCCTTTTCGGTTCTAATATGTAGAAATATTGCGAGGCAAAGAATGACTCGACTACCACCGCGACCTAATACGATCGATTGTGTTTTATCAGAAAGTGATTTCAGGAGCACTGGAAAGCGGCTAGCGTGCATGCGAAGAGCTACGAATATTAGATAAGAGAGTGATGTATATTAGTAGCGAGTCATGTGGCGCTCGTTACGCTCTGCCTCCTCCCGCAAGGGATTTGGTGTGAATATACGGATATAAAGGTAGAGAGAGATCTATGAAATTACAGCACTGGTTATAAATATATTGGGTGAAAATTGACAATAAAGTACAAATTATTTTCTTAAATTTGATTAAAAACAGAAGTTTAATACGGACGCATCTTACAAGTGCTTACGCGATATACTCTTATGTATTATAAACAAACAAACAGATGTCTAAGCACATTTTCAAAAGATGACAAGTGAAATCATAATCTCAATGACATTATATGAAAACGATGAAACATCGACATGGCCACCTGGCGATAGCCATTGTTTTAGTTATTTTATAAATGGTTTTTAACGATATTATGTGAGTGAGTGTATTGCAAGCGTTCATAGGCTAATAGGTAACCGATATAGATCTTGTGGGTCGTATGCTTGCATGCGACGCTGACGTTATCGCTGAACGTTGAAATTTTGGTTGGCAACCTCGCGCTCTTCTGTGGTAATTAATAACCAGTCACCGAAGAAATGGGTATGATTGCAAAGATTACGTTCGCGAAATAAAACAATAATATAGGAAAAGAAAAAAAAAATTCTACCGCGAAAGGCAGTGGAAAATGAAATAAAATAGTGAATAAGCATAAAAATGTACAGAGGTCGACGTAAAAGTGTATTAAGATTAAGGCTATTACACCATTCTTGTGCAGTCGAGTAAAATGTGAGAAACACTAATTGAATTTAGATGCGTCTGTAAAGTGAAAAGAATAAAGTGCAAAAGCCAACATCACGCGGTGTTCCCAGGCGGTCACCCATCCAAGTACTGAACGCGCCCGACGTTGCTTAACTTCGGTGATCGGACGAGAACCGGTGTTTTCAACGTGGTATGGACGTTGGCAATCATATTTGCAAATTCTACAATTTCTTTACCTGTATATCATCAATTCGAGCAAACGGAACACATTAGATCGTCTTTGTTTGAGAGTGACGCCGAAATTCACGCCGAGCCCCTTGCGGGGTAGGCACACAAAGTCAAGCGCCGTATGGCTCCCTCCCTACACATTTCACTCGCTTCTTTAGGTCAACATTGCTAGGGCTCCTTCACTTGACATCACCTTCTACATAACACACGACCGATTTGGTCGTGGTAGGTGAGTCTTGGCCTTCCTCGGCTCCTACATCCTTCTGCTTTCGCGTTGTATTTCCTCTTGAAATGTTTATACATTTCCGAACTAACGCAGCGTGCCTTTTCTTATCTTAACTACGATAGCCTCTTTCAGACCAACTCTCCTTTCTACATCTTCATTTGGAACTTCTAAAATAAAAAATCTGTTTTAGCCGTTGGGTCCTCGCGGGCGCTTAGACACGTCTTATTATATTTTATTCATTTCTCGTACCTAGTTTTTGTTTTCTATTTTTACTTTACTAGCATTTCCAATATTTCCAAAGAACAAACACCGAAAGAATCTTGACAATGTAGGTTTTCTTTGACGATGTCAAATGATAAAAATATAATAGTAATGTAATGTAACGAACATTCCAAGACAAGGAGTATTTTCGTTGTGCCTTTTGAAGATACAGTAGAAAGTCCCTATTCGCGGCTTCAGTATTCGCGTTAGAAATATATAATTTAAAAAGAGAACATTCATTGTTCAATATTCAACGTTTTCCCCACTTGCATATCAAAACGAACAAGTGGGCGTCAAAATATAAACAATAAAAATAAATATTATTTGTGTTAAGCCTAAATTTCTTTGATAAATGGCGCAGTTTCTAATATCGCTACTGCCGTAAAAAATCTGACCGAAGGTTTACGAATAATTGGATAATAATATTTTTTGAATAGTTATTTTATGTTTTAAATATGTATCTATCTTTAACATGAAAATTGTTTCAATACATAAACTGCGGCGAGTGTGTATTCCTATCGCAGATCATGATAGGATAAATGATGAAATTTTGCGAGAAGAAGCTATAAGGAGGTTGCGTGCGTGTGTGTACATTTAGTCAGTGAAAATTTTGCGAGCCCTTCCGACCCGTGTGTACGTAGATAGACGAATGCGGAACAGTTTTGAAAAAAAAAGAAAAGTAGTTAGTCGAGTGTTAAATGAATCGGTGTATAGAGACGATGATTCAGCAACACCAACTGCAAACGTTACACGTAATGGTGTACGTTAACTTGAAGATAACATTTAAAAGGTCGGTCGGTCACCAGTGATGAGGAAGAGGAGATGAGTGAACGACGAAAATGGGATATTTGCGCAAAATAGCAAAATCTGTGACTTGTCGCTGGCAGACCGTGTTCGCGATGTTGACTTAAGAAAAAGAGTCGGTGTGGATATAGCAAGAGGCACGATCCTTTTCGGTTCTAATATGTAGAAATATTGCGAGGCAAAGAATGACTCGACTACCACCGCGACCTGATACGATCGATTGTATTTCATCAGAGAGTGTTTTCAGGACCACTGGAATGCGGCTAGCGTGCATGCGAAGAGCTACGAATGTTAGATAAGAGAGTGGTGTGTATTAATAGCGAGTAATGTGGCGCTCGTTACGCTCTGCCTCCTCCCGCAAGGGATTTGGGGTGAATATACGGATATAAAGGTAGAGAGAGATTTATGAAATGACAGCACTGGTTATAAATATATTGGATAAAAAAAAGCACCGTCTCGCCTGTATATATAAGACTTACTGGGTGGGGTATTCTTTGAAACCCATAAAATATTCTATGCGCTGCAAAAGAACAAAAGTACAAATTATTTTATCAAATTTGATTAAAAACAGAAGTTTAATACGGATGCATCTTACAAGTACTTACGCGATATACTCTTATGTATTATAAACAAACAAACAAACAGATGTCTAAGCACATTGTAAAAAGAAATGGGCACGATTGTGAAGATTCCGTTCGCGAAATAACACAATTGAAATGAAATAATGAATAAGCTGTACAACAAACATGTGAGGTTTTAAAGGGTATCGAGTTCGACGTAAAAGTGTATTAAGCCTACGCACCGTTCTTGTGCAGTCGAGTAAAATGTGAGAAACACTAAAGGAATTGAGATGCGACTGTAAATGTGTAAATTTGTAAGTGCAAAAAGCCAACATCACGCGGTGTTCCCAGGCGGTCACCCATCCAAGTACTGAACGCGCCCGACGTTGCTTAACTTCGGTGATCGGACGAGAACCGGTGTTTTCAACGTGGTATGGACGTTGGCAATCATATTTGCAAATTCTACAATTTCTTTACCTGTATATCATCAATCGAAGCAAACGGAACACATACACGCCGAGCCCCTTGCGGGGTAAGCAGAGCAAATCGAGCGTCGTATGGCTCGCTCCCTACACATTTAACTCGTTTCTTTAACATTGCTAGGGCTCCTAACACCACCTTTTGATAACACACGACCAATTCGGTCGTGGTAGGTGAGTCTTGGCCTTCCTCGGCTCCTACATCCTTCTGCTTTCGCGTTGTGGGTATATTTGTTTCGTCATTCTTTCCTCTTGAAATGTTTATACATTTCCGAATCAACGCAGCGTGCCTTTTCTTATCTTAACATCGATAGTCTCTTTTAGACCAACTCTCCTTTCTACGTCTTCATTTGGAACTTCTAAAATAAAAATTCTGTTTCAGCCGTTGGGTCCTCGCGGGCGCTTAGACACGTCTTAGATTTTTTTTTAATGAAACCTGATTGTATTTTATTAATTTCTCGTACCTAGTTTTTGTTTTCTATTTTTACTTTACTAGCATTTCGAATATTGGCGAAGAAGAAACACCGAAAGAAACTTGCCAACGTAGGTTTTCTTTGACGATGGCAAGTTGCAAGACGAAGAGTATTTTCGTTGTGCCTTTTGAAGATACAGTAGAAACACCTTATTCGCGGTTTCAGTATTCGTAAATTACGATTAGGCATATAATTTAAAAAGAGAACATTCATTGTTCAATATTCAGCGTTGTCCCCACTTACATGTCAAAACGAACAAGTGGGGCGTCAAAATATAAACATAAAAAAAAAAAAAATATTATTTGTGTTAAGCCTACATTTTTAGAGGTGGCGCAGTTTCTAATATCGCAACTGACGTAAAAAATCTGACCGAAGGTTTACGAATGGCAGGTGAACTGTGTGATCACTTCATTAAACTTGACCCGTATTTGGAGCGAAGGCTTATTTTTAAAACGAGAATGATGATGCATCAGCTGAATATCAGGTGGAATTAAAAGGCCTTTCAAAAGCGGCAAAGAAAGAAAAAAATACAAAATATTTTAAAACAAATAATTCAAGCAATAATAATTGACTGTAATATTTTTTGAATAGTTATTTTATGTTTCAAATATGTATCTATCTGTCATTTATGATTAAGCAGATTTTATTTTTATTTAATTTATTTTATTTTCCTACCATGGAACGTAACACGTATATTTCCATACATATCAACGTTCCATATTCACGGCGGTTTCCTTATTCGCGGCATAATTTTACTGTAGGTATTGTATTGTCAGGATAGGACAGAACGGTTTCAGGCAACTTATTTTAGAATCGAATACAATTTACAACAAAAGATCGCGCGACTCATTTCTGCTTCTAAGATTTCCACTGAATTTTGAAAACAACTTTTATATTTTTACAAACATAATAAAAATTGTTTCAATATCAGCCGCTTTTGCCCTCAACAGTGCTCGCAATAGCTACGTCCGTCAATTCTAAGTCTCCTAAGTGCATGTAGTCGCCTGACTCCAATTTGGAGTCTACTATATATAATAATGCCAAGAAAGATAAATTTTGCCCATTGGCATTGATAAACTCCGCCGAGTGTGTATTCCTATCGCAGATCATGATAGGATAAGTGATGAAATTTTGCAAGAAGAAGCTATAAGGAGGTTGCGGGCGTGTGTGTACATTTAGTCAGTGACAATTTAGCGAGCCCTTCCGACCCGTGTGTACGAAGATAGATGATTGCGGACCAGTTTGGAAAAAAAAAGTATATTGCATAATGCTTAAGCACCGTGGCGATGCGCACAAATTGTATAGGAGTGTGCGTGGGTGGTTTGTGGCCGACTTCAATTCGCTCTACTGTCAGCGTCTGATGAAGACATGACTACGGTTAAGATCGAATTATAGATGCGTACCCTGAAAAATGGAACGTCAATATTATGGTCCCGGTCGAGATGACATCACACTAAGTGGAACTTGCGTACGGGATGCAATTTATGAAGAACGAAGGGTTCCGACGAATCGAAATCTCGCGGTTACCAACCTCGAGCCCTTATACAAAGGCACAAGGTAACGAATAGACTGCACCGGCTGTAGATCAGTTTGGTCAGTATCAGCAGTAAAAGTGCAAGAAAAACCGGTTGAGAAGAGAAGAATGAGAGTGAAATCCGATAGAATTTTATTGGAGGCACAGGGAGAGTTTCGAATAGTCACGGTTCGGCAATAGGACCTCTGGTACACATATATTAGACGGCGCTTTGTCAACCTGGATTGATGTTAATATTGATGGCATGCAGTGTCTGTATCACTGTAGGAACACAGGATTGCGCATGGTACGCATGGCTTAGTTGAGTGTTAAATGAATCGGTGTATAGCGATGATGATTCAGCAACACCAACTGCAAACGTTACACGTAATGGTGTACGTTAACTTGAAGATAACATTTAAAAGGTCGGTCGGTCACCAGTGATGAGGAAGAGGAGATGAGTGAACGACGAAAATGGGATATTTGCGCAAAATAGCAAAATCTGTGACTTGTCGCTGGCAGACCGTGTTCTCGATGTTGACTTAAGAAAAAGAGTCGGTGTGGATATAGCAAGAGGCACGATCCTTTTCGGTTCCAATATGTAGAAATATTGCGAGGCAAAGAATGACTCGACTACCACCGCGACCTGATACGATCGATTGTGTTTCATCAGAAAGTGTTTTCAGGACCACTGGAAAGCGGCTAGCGTGCATGCGAAGAGCTACAAATGTTAGATAAGAGAGTGGTGTGTATTAATAGCGAGTAATGTGGCGCTCGTTACGCTCTGCCTCCTCCCGCAAGGGATTTGGGGTGAATATACGGATATAAAGGTAGAGAGAGATTTATGAAATGACAGCACTGGTTATAAATATATTGGATAAAAAAATCACCGTCTCGCCTGTATATATAAGACTTACTGGGTGGGATATTCTTTGAAACCCATAAAATATTCTATGCGCTGCAAAAGAACAAAAGTACAAATTATTTTATGAAATTTGATTAAAAACAGAAGTTTAATACGGATGCATCTTACAAGTACTTACGCGATATACTCTTATGTATTATAAACAAACAAACAGATGTCTAAGCACATTGTAAAAAGAAATGGGCACGATTGTGAAGATTCCGTTCGCGAAATAACACAATTGAAATGAAATAATGAATAAGCTGTACAACAAACATGTGAGGTTTTAAAGGGTATCGAGTTCGACGTAAAAGTGTATTAAGCCTACGCACCGTTCTTGTGCAGTCGAGTAAAATGTGAGAAACACTAAAGGAATTGAGATGCGACTGTAAATGTGTAAATTTGTAAGTGCAAAAAGCCAACATCACGCGGTGTTCCCAGGCGGTCACCCATCCAAGTACTGAACGCGCCCGACGTTGCTTAACTTCGGTGATCGGACGAGAACCGGTGTTTTCAACGTGGTATGGACGTTGGCAATCATATTTGCAAATTCTACAATTTCTTTACCTGTATATCATCAATCGAAGCAAACGGAACACATACACGCCGAGCCCCTTGCGGGGTAAGCAGAGCAAATCGAGCGTCGTATGGCTCGCTCCCTGCACATTTAACTCGTTTCTTTAACATTGCTAGGGCTCCTAACACCACCTTTTGATAACACACGACCAATTCGGTCGTGGTAGGTGAGTCTTGGCCTTCCTCGGCTCCTACATCCTTCTGCTTTCGCGTTGTGGGTATATTTGTTTCGTCATTCTTTCCTCTTGAAATGTTTATACATTTCCGAATCAACGCAGCGTGCCTTTTCTTATCTTAACATCGATAGTCTCTTTTAGACCAACTCTCCTTTCTACGTCTTCATTTGGAACTTCTAAAATAAAAATTCTGTTTCAGCCGTTGGGTCCTCGCGGGCGCTTAGACACGTCTTAGATTTTTTTTTAATGAAACCTGATTGTATTTTATTAATTTCTCGTACCTAGTTTTTGTTTTCTATTTTTACTTTACTAGCATTTCGAGTATTGGCGAAGAAGAAACACCGAAAGAAACTTGCCAACGTAGGTTTTCTTTGACGATGGCAAGTTGCAAGACGAAGAGTATTTTCGTTGTGCCTTTTGAAGATACAGTAGAAACACCTTATTCGCGGTTTCAGTATTCGTAAATTACGATTAGGCATATAATTTAAAAAGAGAACATTCATTGTTCAATATTCAGCGTTGTCCCCACTTACATGTCAAAACGAACAAGTGGGGCGTCAAAATATAAACATAAAAAAAAAAAATATATTTGTGTTAAGCCTACATTTTTAGAGGTGGCGCAGTTTCTAATATCGCAACTGACGTAAAAAATCTGACCGAAGGTTTACGAATGGCAGGTGAACTGTGTGATCACTTCATTAAACTTGACCCGTATTTGGAGCGAAGGCTTATTTTTAAAACGAGAATGATGATGCATCAGCTGAATATCAGGTGGAATTAAAAGGCCTTTCAAAAGCGGCAAAGAAAGAAAAAAATACAAAATATTTTAAAACAAATAATTCAAGCAATAATAATTGACTGTAATATTTTTTGAATAGTTATTTTATGTTTCAAATATGTATCTATCTGTCATTTATGATTAAGCAGATTTTATTTTTATTTAATTTATTTTATTTTCCTACCATGGAACGTAACACGTATATTTCCATACATGTCAACGTTCCATATTCACGGCGGTTTCCTTATTCGCGGCATAATTTTACTGTAGGTATTGTATTGTCAGGATAGGACAGAACGGTTTCAGGCAACTTATTTTAGAATCGAATACAATTTACAACAAAAGATCGCGCGACTCATTTCTGCTTCTAAGATTTCCACTGAATTTTGAAAACAACTTTTATATTTTTACAAACATAATAAAAATTGTTTCAATATCAGCCGCTTTTGCCCTCAACAGTGCTCGCAATAGCTACGTCCGTCAATTCTAAGTCTCCTAAGTGCATGTAGTCGCCTGACTCCAATTTGGAGTCTACTATATATAATAATGCCAAGAAAGATAAATTTTGCCCATTGGCATTGATAAACTCCGCCGAGTGTGTATTCCTATCGCAGATCATGATAGGATAAGTGATGAAATTTTGCAAGAAGAAGCTATAAGGAGGTTGCGGGCGTGTGTGTACATTTAGTCAGTGACAATTTAGCGAGCCCTTCCGACCCGTGTGTACGAAGATAGATGATTGCGGACCAGTTTGGAAAAAAAAAGTATATTGCATAATGCTTAAGCACCGTGGCGATGCGCACAAATTGTATAGGAGTGTGCGTGGGTGGTTTGTGGCCGACTTCAATTCGCTCTACTGTCAGCGTCTGATGAAGACATGACTACGGTTAAGATCGAATTATAGATGCGTACCCTGAAAAATGGAACGTCAATATTATGGTCCCGGTCGAGATGACATCACACTAAGTGGAACTTGCGTACGGGATGCAATTTATGAAGAACGAAGGGTTCCGACGAATCGAAATCTCGCGGTTACCAACCTCGAGCCCTTATACAAAGGCACAAGGTAACGAATAGACTGCACCGGCTGTAGATCAGTTTGGTCAGTATCAGCAGTAAAAGTGCAAGAAAAACCGGTTGAGAAGAGAAGAATGAGAGTGAAATCCGATAGAATTTTATTGGAGGCACAGGGAGAGTTTCGAATAGTCACGGTTCGGCAATAGGACCTCTGGTACACATATATTAGACGGCGCTTTGTCAACCTGGATTGATGTTAATATTGATGGCATGCAGTGTCTGTATCACTGTAGGAACACAGGATTGCGCATGGTACGCATGGCTTAGTTGAGTGTTAAATGAATCGGTGTATAGCGATGATGATTCAGCAACACCAACTGCAAACGTTACACGTAATGGTGTACGTTAACTTGAAGATAACATTTAAAAGGTCGGTCGGTCACCAGTGATGAGGAAGAGGAGATGAGTGAACGACGAAAATGGGATATTTGCGCAAAATAGCAAAATCTGTGACTTGTCGCTGGCAGACCGTGTTCGCGATGTTGACTTAAGAAAAAGAGTCGGTGTGGATATAGCAAGAGGCACGATCCTTTTCGGTTCCAATATGTAGAAATATTGCGAGGCAAAGAATGACTCGACTACCACCGCGACCTGATACGATCGATTGTGTTTCATCAGAAAGTGTTTTCAGGACCACTGGAAAGCGGCTAGCGTGCATGCGAAGAGCTACAAATGTTAGATAAGAGAGTGGTGTGTATTAATAGCGAGTAATGTGGCGCTCGTTACGCTCTGCCTCCTCCCGCAAGGGATTTGGGGTGAATATACGGATATAAAGGTAGAGAGAGATTTATGAAATGACAGCACTGGTTATAAATATATTGGATAAAAAAATCACCGTCTCGCCTGTATATATAAGACTTACTGGGTGGGATATTCTTTGAAACCCATAAAATATTCTATGCGCTGCAAAAGAACAAAAGTACAAATTATTTTATGAAATTTGATTAAAAACAGAAGTTTAATACGGATGCATCTTACAAGTACTTACGCGATATACTCTTATGTATTATAAACAAACAAACAAACAGATGTCTAAGCACATTGTAAAAAGAAATGGGCACGATTGTGAAGATTCCGTTCGCGAAATAACACAATTGAAATGAAATAATGAATAAGCTGTACAACAAACATGTGAGGTTTTAAAGGGTATCGAGTTCGACGTAAAAGTGTATTAAGCCTACGCACCGTTCTTGTGCAGTCGAGTAAAATGTGAGAAACACTAAAGGAATTGAGATGCGACTGTAAATGTGTAAATTTGTAAGTGCAAAAAGCCAACATCACGCGGTGTTCCCAGGCGGTCACCCATCCAAGTACTGAACGCGCCCGACGTTGCTTAACTTCGGTGATCGGACGAGAACCGGTGTTTTCAACGTGGTATGGACGTTGGCAATCATATTTGCAAATTCTACAATTTCTTTACCTGTATATCATCAATCGAAGCAAACGGAACACATACACGCCGAGCCCCTTGCGGGGTAAGCAGAGCAAATCGAGCGTCGTATGGCTCGCTCCCTACACATTTAACTCGTTTCTTTAACATTGCTAGGGCTCCTAACACCACCTTTTGATAACACACGACCAATTCGGTCGTGGTAGGTGAGTCTTGGCCTTCCTCGGCTCCTACATCCTTCTGCTTTCGCGTTGTGGGTATATTTGTTTCGTCATTCTTTCCTCTTGAAATGTTTATACATTTCCGAATCAACGCAGCGTGCCTTTTCTTATCTTAACATCGATAGTCTCTTTTAGACCAACTCTCCTTTCTACGTCTTCATTTGGAACTTCTAAAATAAAAATTCTGTTTCAGCCGTTGGGTCCTCGCGGGCGCTTAGACACGTCTTAGATTTTTTTTTAATGAAACCTGATTGTATTTTATTAATTTCTCGTACCTAGTTTTTGTTTTCTATTTTTACTTTACTAGCATTTCGAGTATTGGCGAAGAAGAAACACCGAAAGAAACTTGCCAACGTAGGTTTTCTTTGACGATGGCAAGTTGCAAGACGAAGAGTATTTTCGTTGTGCCTTTTGAAGATACAGTAGAAACACCTTATTCGCGGTTTCAGTATTCGTAAATTACGATTAGGCATATAATTTAAAAAGAGAACATTCATTGTTCAATATTCAGCGTTGTCCCCACTTACATGTCAAAACGAACAAGTGGGGCGTCAAAATATAAACATAAAAAAAAAAAAAATATTATTTGTGTTAAGCCTACATTTTTAGAGGTGGCGCAGTTTCTAATATCGCAACTGACGTAAAAAATCTGACCGAAGGTTTACGAATGGCAGGTGAACTGTGTGATCACTTCATTAAACTTGACCCGTATTTGGAGCGAAGGCTTATTTTTAAAACGAGAATGATGATGCATCAGCTGAATATCAGGTGGAATTAAAAGGCCTTTCAAAAGCGGCAAAGAAAGAAAAAAATACAAAATATTTTAAAACAAATAATTCAAGCAATAATAATTGACTGTAATATTTTTTGAATAGTTATTTTATGTTTCAAATATGTATCTATCTGTCATTTATGATTAAGCAGATTTTATTTTTATTTAATTTATTTTATTTTCCTACCATGGAACGTAACACGTATATTTCCATACATATCAACGTTCCATATTCACGGCGGTTTCCTTATTCGCGGCATAATTTTACTGTAGGTATTGTATTGTCAGGATAGGACAGAACGGTTTCAGGCAACTTATTTTAGAATCGAATACAATTTACAACAAAAGATCGCGCGACTCATTTCTGCTTCTAAGATTTCCACTGAATTTTGAAAACAACTTTTATATTTTTACAAACATATAACAAGATCAGTTCTCGGAGCACATGTTTTAAAAAGAGCGGGTGGTTCTCTTCGGTAACTTGAAAATTGTTTCAATATCAGCCGCTTTTGCCCTCAACAGTGCTCGCAATAGCTACGTCCGTCAATTCTAAGTCTCCTAAGTGCATGTAGTCGCCTGACTGCAATTTGGAGTCTACTATATATAATAATGCCAAGAAAGATAAATTTTGCCCATTGGCATTGATAAACTCCGCCGAGTGTGTATTCCTATCGCAGATCATGATAGGATAAGTGATGAAATTTTGCAAGAAGAAGCTATAAGGAGGTTGCGGGCGTGTGTGTACATTTAGTCAGTGAAAATTTAGCGAGCCCTTCCGACCCGTGTGTACGAAGATAGATGATTGCGGACCAGTTTGGAAAAAAAAAGTATATTGCATAATGCTTAAGCACCGTGGGGATGCGCACAAATTGTATAGGAGTGTGCGTGGGTGGTTTGTGGCCGACTTCAATTCGCTCTACTGTCAGCGTCTGATGAAGACATGACTACGGTTAAGATCGAATTATAGATGCGTACCCTGAAAAATGGAACGTCAATATTATGGTCCCGGTCGAGATGACATCACACTAAGTGGTACTTGCGTACGGGATGCAATTTATGAAGAACGAAGGGTTCCGACGAATCGAAATCTCGCGGTTACCAACCTCGAGCCCTTATACAAAGGCACAAGGTAACGAATAGACTGCACCGGCTGTAGATCAGTTTGGTCAGTATCAGCAGTAAAAGTGCAAGAAAAACCGGTTGAGAAGAGAAGAATGAGAGTGAAATCCGATAGAATTTTATTGGAGGCACAGGGAGAGTTTCGAATAGTCACGGTTCGGCAATAGGACCTCTGGTACACATATATTAGACGGCACTTTGTCAACCTGGATTGATGTTAATATTGATGGCATGCAGTGTCTGTATCACTGTAGGAACACAGGATTGCGCATGGTACGCATGGCTTAGTTGAGTGTTAAATGAATCGGTGTATAGCGATGATGATTCAGCAACACCAACTGCAAACGTTACACGTAATGGTGTACGTTAACTTGAAGATAACATTTAAAAGGTCGGTCGGGGTCACCAGTGATGAGGAAGAGGAGATGAGTGAACGACGAAAATGGGATATTTGCGAAAAATAGCAAAATCTGTGACTTGTCGCTGGCAGACCGTGTTCGCGATGTTAACTTAAGAAAAAGAGTCGGTGTGGATATAGCAAGAGGCACGATCCTTTTCGGTTCTAATATGTAGAAATATTGCGAGGCAAAGAATGACTCGACCACCACCGCGACCTAATACGATCGATTGTGTTTTATCAGAAAGTGATTTCAGGAGCACTGGAAAGCGGCTAGCGTGCATGCGAAGAGCTACGAATATTAGATAAGAGAGTGATGTGTATTAATAGCGAATCATGTGGCGCTCGTTACGCTCTGATTTGGTGTGAATATACGGATATAAAGGTAGAGAGAGATCTATGAAATGACAGCACTGGTTATAAATATATTGGGTGAAAATTGACAATAAAGTACAAATTATTTTCTTAAATTTGATTAAAAACAGAAGTTTAATACGGACGCATCTTACAAGTGCTTACGCGATATACTCTTATGTATTATAAACAAACAAACAGATGTCTAAGCACATTTTCAAAAGATGACAAGTGAAATCATAATCTCAATGACATTATATGAAAACGATGAAACATCGACATGGCCACCTGGCGATAGCCATTGTTTTAGTTATTTTATAAATGGTTTTTAACGATATTATGTGAGTGAGTGGAGTGTATTGCAAGCGTTCATAGGCTAATAGGTAACCGATATAGATCTTGTGGGTCGTATGCTTGCATGCGACGCTGACGTTATCGCTGAACGTTGAAATTTTGGTTGGCAACCTCGCGCTCTTCTGTGGTGATTAATAACCACTCACCGAAGAAATGGGTATGATTGCAAAGATTACGTTCGCGAAATAAAACAATAATATAGGAAAAGAAAAAAAAAATTCTACCGCGAAAGGCAGTGGAAAATGAAATAAAATAGTGAATAAGCATAAAAATGTACAGAGGTCGACGTAAAAGTGTATTAAGATTAAGGCTATTACACCGTTCTTGTGCAGTCGAGTAAAATGTGAGAAACACTAATTGAATTTAGATGCGTCTGTAAAGTGAAAAAAATAAAGTGCAAAAAGCCAACATCACGCGGTGTTCCCAGGCGGTCACCCATCCAAGTACTGAACGCGCCCGACGTTGCTTAACTTCGGTGATCGGACGAGAACCGGTGTTTTCAACGTGGTATGGACGTTGGCAATTATATTTGCAAATTCTACAATTTCTTTACCTGTATATCATCAATTCGAGCAAACGGAACACATTAGATCGTCTTTGTTTGAGAGTGACGCCGAAATTCACGCCGAGCCCCTTGCGGGGTAGGCAGACAAAGTCAAGCGCCGTATGGCTCCCTCCCTACACATTTCACTCGCTTCTTTAGGTCAACATTGCTAGGGCTCCTTCACTTGACATCACCTTCTACATAACACACGACCGATTTGGTCGTGGTAGGTGAGTCTTGGCCTTCCTCGGCTCCTACATCCTTCTGCTTTCGCGTTGTATTTC
This sequence comes from Pyralis farinalis, assembly GCA_947507595.1. Taxonomy (NCBI): domain Eukaryota; kingdom Metazoa; phylum Arthropoda; class Insecta; order Lepidoptera; family Pyralidae; genus Pyralis; species Pyralis farinalis. The sequence goes on from OX382274.1 coordinate 24,257,238, forward strand.
CTCTTGAAATGTTTATACATTTCCGAACTAACGCATCGTGCCTTTTCTTATCTTAACTACGATAGCCTCTTTCAGACCAACTCTCCTTTCTACATCTTCATTTGGAACTTCTAAAATAAAAAATCTGTTTTAGCCGTTGGGTCCTCGCGGGCGCTTAGACACGTCTTATTATATTTTATTAATTTCTCGACCCTAGTTTTTGTTTTCTATTTTTACTTTACTAGCATTTCCAATATTTCCAAAGAACAAACACCGAAAGAATCTTGACAATGTAGGTTTTCTTTGACGATGTCAAATGATAAAAATATAATAGTAATGTAATGTAATGTAACGAACATTGCAAGACAAGGAGTATTTTCGTTGTGCCTTTTGAAGATACAGTAGAAACTCCCTATTCGCGGCTTCAGTATTCGCGTTAGAAATATATAATTTAAAAAGAGAACATTCGTTGTTCAATATTCTTGCATATCAAAACGAACAATTGGGCGTCAAAATATAAACAATAAAAATAAATAATATTTGTGTTAAGCCTAAATTTCTTTGATAAATGGCGCAGTTTCTAATATCGCTACTGCCGTAAAAAATCTGACCGAAGGTTTACGAATAATTGGATAATAATATTTTTTGAATAGTTATTTTATGTTTTAAATATGTATCTATCTTTAACATGAAAATTGTTTCAATACATAAACTGCGGCGAGTGTGTATTCCTATCGCAGATCATGATAGGATAAATGATGATAGATAGACGAATGCGGAACAGTTTTGAAAAAAAAAGAAAAGTAATTAGTTGAGTGTTAAATGAATCGGTGTATAGAGACGATGATTCAGCAACACCAACTGCAAACGTTACACGTAATGGTGTACGTTAACTTGAAGATAACATTTAAAAGGTCGGTCGGTCACCAGTGATGAGGAAGAGGAGATGAGTGAACGACGAAAATGGGATATTTGCGCAAAATAGCAAAATCTGTGACTTGTCGCTGGCAGACCGTGTTCGCGATGTTGACTTAAGAAAAAGAGTCGGTGTGGATATAGCAAGAGGCACGATCCTTTTCGGTTCCAATATGTAGAAATATTGCGAGGCAAAGAATGACTCTACTACCACCGCGACCTGATACGATCGATTGTGTTTCATCAGAAAGTGTTTTCAGGACCACTGGAAAGCGGCTAGCGTGCATGCGAAGAGCTACAAATGTTAGATAAGAGAGTGGTGTGTATTAATAGCGAGTAATGTGGCGCTCGTTACGCTCTGCCTCCTCCCGCAAGGGATTTGGGGTGAATATACGGATATAAAGGTAGAGAGAGATTTATGAAATGACAGCACTGGTTATAAATATATTGGATAAAAAAAATCACCGTCTCGCCTGTATATATAAGACTTACTGGGTGGGGTATTCTTTGAAACCCATAAAATATTCTATGCGCTGCAAGAGAACAAAAGTACAAATTATTTTATCAAATTTGATTAAAAACAGAAGTTTAATACGGATGCATCTTACAAGTACTTACGCGATATACTCTTATGTATTATAAACAAACAAACAAACAGATGTCTAAGCACATTGTAAAAAGAAATGGGCATGATTGTGAAGATTCCGTTCGCGAAATAACACAATAATATTAGAAAAAAAAAAAAAAAAAAAAATCTACCGCGAATGGCAGTAGAAATTGAAATGAAATAATGAATAAGCTGTACAACAAACATGTGAGGTTTTAAAGGGTATCGAGTTCGACGTAAAAGTGTATTAAGCCTACGCACCGTTCTTGTGCAGTCGAGTAAAATGTGAGAAACACTAAAGGAATTGAGATGCGACTGTAAATGTGTAAAAAATAAGTGCAAAAAGCCAACATCACGCGGTGTTCCCAGGCGGTCACCCATCCAAGTACTGAACGCGCCCGACGTTGCTTAACTTCGGTGATCGGACGAGAACCGGTGTTTTCAACGTGGTATGGACGTTGGCAATTATATTTGCAAATTCTACAATTTCTTTACCTGTATATCATCAATCGAAGCAAACGGAACACATACACGCCGAGCCCCTTGCGGGGTAAGCAGAGCAAATCGAGCGTCGTATGGCTCGCTCCCTGCACATTTAACTCGTTTCTTTAACATTGCTAGGGCTCCTAACACCACCTTTTGATAACACACGACCAATTCGGTCGTGGTAGGTGAGTCTTGGCCTTCCTCGGCTCCTACATCCTTCTGCTTTCGCGTTGTGGGTATATTTGTTTCGTCATTCTTTCCTCTTGAAATGTTTATACATTTCCGAATCAACGCAGCGTGCCTTTTCTTATCTTAACATCGATAGTCTCTTTTAGACCAACTCTCCTTTCTACGTCTTCATTTGGAACTTCTAAAATAAAAATTCTGTTTCAGCCGTTGGGTCCTCGCGGGCGCTTAGACACGTCTTAGATTTTTTTTTTAATGAAACCTGATTGTATTTTATTAATTTCTCGTACCTAGTTTTTGTATTCTATTTTTACTTTACTAGCATTTCGAATATTGGCGAAGAAGAAACACCGAAAGAAACTTGCCAACGTAGGTTTTCTTTGACGATGGCAAGTTGCAAGACGAAGAGTATTTTCGTTGTGCCTTTTGAAGATACAGTAGAAACACCTTATTCGCGGTTTCAGTATTCGCGTTGGCAATTTTCGTTATTCGCGGATACGTAAATTACGATTAGGCATATAATTTAAAAAGAGAACATTCATTGTTCAATATTCAGCGTTGTCCCCACTTACATGTCAAAACGAACAAGTGGGGCGTCAAAATATAAACATAAAAAAAAAAAAAATATTATTTGTGTTAAGCCTACATTTTTAGAGGTGGCGCAGTTTCTAATATCGCAACTGACGTAAAAAATCTGACCGAAGGTTTACGAATGGCAGGTGAACTGTGTGATCACTTCATTAAACTTGACCCGTATTTGGAGCGAAGGCTTATTTTTAAAACGAGAATGATGATGCATCAGCTGAATATCAGGTGGAATTAAAAGGCCTTTCAAAAGCGGCAAAGAAAGAAAAAAATACAAAATATTTTAAAACAAATAATTCAAGCAATAATAATTGACTGTAATATTTTTTGAATAGTTATTTTATGTTTCAAATATGTATCTATCTGTCATTTATGATTAAGCAGATTTTATTTTTATTTAATTTATTTTATTTTCCTACCATGGAACGTAACACGTATATTTCCATACATATCAACGTTCCATATTCACGGCGGTTTCCTTATTCGCGGCATAATTTTACTGTAGGTATTGTATTGTCAGGATAGGACAGAACGGTTTCAGGCAACTTATTTTAGAATCGAATACAATTTACAACAAAAGATCGCGCGACTCATTTCTGCTTCTAAGATTTCCACTGAATTTTGAAAACAACTTTTATATTTTTACAAACATATAACAAGATCAGTTCTCGGAGCACATGTTTTAAAAAGAGCGGGTGGTTCTCTTCGGTAACTTGAAAATTGTTTCAATATCAGCCGCTTTTGCCCTCAACAGTGCTCGCAATAGCTACGTCCGTCAATTCTAAGTCTCCTAAGTGCATGTAGTCGCCTGACTGCAATTTGGAGTCTACTATATATAATAATGCCAAGAAAGATAAATTTTGCCCATTGGCATTGATAAACTCCGCCGAGTGTGTATTCCTATCGCAGATCATGATAGGATAAGTGATGAAATTTTGCAAGAAGAAGCTATAAGGAGGTTGCGGGCGTGTGTGTACATTTAGTCAGTGAAAATTTAGCGAGCCCTTCCGACCCGTGTGTACGAAGATAGATGATTGCGGACCAGTTTGGAAAAAAAAAGTATATTGCATAATGCTTAAGCACCGTGGGGATGCGCACAAATTGTATAGGAGTGTGCGTGGGTGGTTTGTGGCCGACTTCAATTCGCTCTACTGTCAGCGTCTGATGAAGACATGACTACGGTTAAGATCGAATTATAGATGCGTACCCTGAAAAATGGAACGTCAATATTATGGTCCCGGTCGAGATGACATCACACTAAGTGGTACTTGCGTACGGGATGCAATTTATGAAGAACGAAGGGTTCCGACGAATCGAAATCTCGCGGTTACCAACCTCGAGCCCTTATACAAAGGCACAAGGTAACGAATAGACTGCACCGGCTGTAGATCAGTTTGGTCAGTATCAGCAGTAAAAGTGCAAGAAAAACCGGTTGAGAAGAGAAGAATGAGAGTGAAATCCGATAGAATTTTATTGGAGGCACAGGGAGAGTTTCGAATAGTCACGGTTCGGCAATAGGACCTCTGGTACACATATATTAGACGGCACTTTGTCAACCTGGATTGATGTTAATATTGATGGCATGCAGTGTCTGTATCACTGTAGGAACACAGGATTGCGCATGGTACGCATGGCTTAGTTGAGTGTTAAATGAATCGGTGTATAGCGATGATGATTCAGCAACACCAACTGCAAACGTTACACGTAATGGTGTACGTTAACTTGAAGATAACATTTAAAAGGTCGGTCGGGGTCACCAGTGATGAGGAAGAGGAGATGAGTGAACGACGAAAATGGGATATTTGCGAAAAATAGCAAAATCTGTGACTTGTCGCTGGCAGACCGTGTTCGCGATGTTAACTTAAGAAAAAGAGTCGGTGTGGATATAGCAAGAGGCACGATCCTTTTCGGTTCTAATATGTAGAAATATTGCGAGGCAAAGAATGACTCGACCACCACCGCGACCTAATACGATCGATTGTGTTTTATCAGAAAGTGATTTCAGGAGCACTGGAAAGCGGCTAGCGTGCATGCGAAGAGCTACGAATATTAGATAAGAGAGTGATGTGTATTAATAGCGAATCATGTGGCGCTCGTTACGCTCTGATTTGGTGTGAATATACGGATATAAAGGTAGAGAGAGATCTATGAAATGACAGCACTGGTTATAAATATATTGGGTGAAAATTGACAATAAAGTACAAATTATTTTCTTAAATTTGATTAAAAACAGAAGTTTAATACGGACGCATCTTACAAGTGCTTACGCGATATACTCTTATGTATTATAAACAAACAAACAGATGTCTAAGCACATTTTCAAAAGATGACAAGTGAAATCATAATCTCAATGACATTATATGAAAACGATGAAACATCGACATGGCCACCTGGCGATAGCCATTGTTTTAGTTATTTTATAAATGGTTTTTAACGATATTATGTGAGTGAGTGGAGTGTATTGCAAGCGTTCATAGGCTAATAGGTAACCGATATAGATCTTGTGGGTCGTATGCTTGCATGCGACGCTGACGTTATCGCTGAACGTTGAAATTTTGGTTGGCAACCTCGCGCTCTTCTGTGGTGATTAATAACCACTCACCGAAGAAATGGGTATGATTGCAAAGATTACGTTCGCGAAATAAAACAATAATATAGGAAAAGAAAAAAAAAATTCTACCGCGAAAGGCAGTGGAAAATGAAATAAAATAGTGAATAAGCATAAAAATGTACAGAGGTCGACGTAAAAGTGTATTAAGATTAAGGCTATTACACCGTTCTTGTGCAGTCGAGTAAAATGTGAGAAACACTAATTGAATTTAGATGCGTCTGTAAAGTGAAAAAAATAAAGTGCAAAAAGCCAACATCACGCGGTGTTCCCAGGCGGTCACCCATCCAAGTACTGAACGCGCCCGACGTTGCTTAACTTCGGTGATCGGACGAGAACCGGTGTTTTCAACGTGGTATGGACGTTGGCAATTATATTTGCAAATTCTACAATTTCTTTACCTGTATATCATCAATTCGAGCAAACGGAACACATTAGATCGTCTTTGTTTGAGAGTGACGCCGAAATTCACGCCGAGCCCCTTGCGGGGTAGGCAGACAAAGTCAAGCGCCGTATGGCTCCCTCCCTACACATTTCACTCGCTTCTTTAGGTCAACATTGCTAGGGCTCCTTCACTTGACATCACCTTCTACATAACACACGACCGATTTGGTCGTGGTAGGTGAGTCTTGGCCTTCCTCGGCTCCTACATCCTTCTGCTTTCGCGTTGTATTTCCTCTTGAAATGTTTATACATTTCCGAACTAACGCATCGTGCCTTTTCTTATCTTAACTACGATAGCCTCTTTCAGACCAACTCTCCTTTCTACATCTTCATTTGGAACTTCTAAAATAAAAAATCTGTTTTAGCCGTTGGGTCCTCGCGGGCGCTTAGACACGTCTTATTATATTTTATTAATTTCTCGACCCTAGTTTTTGTTTTCTATTTTTACTTTACTAGCATTTCCAATATTTCCAAAGAACAAACACCGAAAGAATCTTGACAATGTAGGTTTTCTTTGACGATGTCAAATGATAAAAATATAATAGTAATGTAATGTAATGTAACGAACATTGCAAGACAAGGAGTATTTTCGTTGTGCCTTTTGAAGATACAGTAGAAACTCCCTATTCGCGGCTTCAGTATTCGCGTTAGAAATATATAATTTAAAAAGAGAACATTCGTTGTTCAATATTCTTGCATATCAAAACGAACAATTGGGCGTCAAAATATAAACAATAAAAATAAATAATATTTGTGTTAAGCCTAAATTTCTTTGATAAATGGCGCAGTTTCTAATATCGCTACTGCCGTAAAAAATCTGACCGAAGGTTTACGAATAATTGGATAATAATATTTTTTGAATAGTTATTTTATGTTTTAAATATGTATCTATCTTTAACATGAAAATTGTTTCAATACATAAACTGCGGCGAGTGTGTATTCCTATCGCAGATCATGATAGGATAAATGATGATAGATAGACGAATGCGGAACAGTTTTGAAAAAAAAAGAAAAGTAATTAGTTGAGTGTTAAATGAATCGGTGTATAGAGACGATGATTCAGCAACACCAACTGCAAACGTTACACGTAATGGTGTACGTTAACTTGAAGATAACATTTAAAAGGTCGGTCGGTCACCAGTGATGAGGAAGAGGAGATGAGTGAACGACGAAAATGGGATATTTGCGCAAAATAGCAAAATCTGTGACTTGTCGCTGGCAGACCGTGTTCGCGATGTTGACTTAAGAAAAAGAGTCGGTGTGGATATAGCAAGAGGCACGATCCTTTTCGGTTCCAATATGTAGAAATATTGCGAGGCAAAGAATGACTCTACTACCACCGCGACCTGATACGATCGATTGTGTTTCATCAGAAAGTGTTTTCAGGACCACTGGAAAGCGGCTAGCGTGCATGCGAAGAGCTACAAATGTTAGATAAGAGAGTGGTGTGTATTAATAGCGAGTAATGTGGCGCTCGTTACGCTCTGCCTCCTCCCGCAAGGGATTTGGGGTGAATATACGGATATAAAGGTAGAGAGAGATTTATGAAATGACAGCACTGGTTATAAATATATTGGATAAAAAAAATCACCGTCTCGCCTGTATATATAAGACTTACTGGGTGGGGTATTCTTTGAAACCCATAAAATATTCTATGCGCTGCAAGAGAACAAAAGTACAAATTATTTTATCAAATTTGATTAAAAACAGAAGTTTAATACGGATGCATCTTACAAGTACTTACGCGATATACTCTTATGTATTATAAACAAACAAACAAACAGATGTCTAAGCACATTGTAAAAAGAAATGGGCATGATTGTGAAGATTCCGTTCGCGAAATAACACAATAATACTAGAAAAAAAAAAAAAAAAAAAATCTACCGCGAATGGCAGTAGAAATTGAAATGAAATAATGAATAAGCTGTACAACAAACATGTGAGGTTTTGAAGGGTATCGAGTTCGACGTAAAAGTGTATTAAGCCTACGCACCGTTCTTGTGCAGTCGAGTAAAATGTGAGAAACACTAAAGGAATTGAGATGCGACTGTAAATGTGTAAAAAATAAGTGCAAAAAGCCAACATCACGCGGTGTTCCCAGGCGGTCACCCATCCAAGTACTGAACGCGCCCGACGTTGCTTAACTTCGGTGATCGGACGAGAACCGGTGTTTTCAACGTGGTATGGACGTTGGCAATTATATTTGCAAATTCTACAATTTCTTTACCTGTATATCATCAATTCGAGCAAACGGAACACATTAGATCGTCTTTGTTTGAGAGTGACGCCGAAATTCACGCCGAGCCCCTTGCGGGGTAGGCAGACAAAGTCAAGCGCCGTATGGCTCCCTCCCTACACATTTCACTCGCTTCTTTAGGTCAACATTGCTAGGGCTCCTTCACTTGACATCACCTTCTACATAACACACGACCGATTTGGTCGTGGTAGGTGAGTCTTGGCCTTCCTCGGCTCCTACATCCTTCTGCTTTCGCGTTGTATTTCCTCTTGAAATGTTTATACATTTCCGAACTAACGCATCGTGCCTTTTCTTATCTTAACTACGATAGCCTCTTTCAGACCAACTCTCCTTTCTACATCTTCATTTGGAACTTCTAAAATAAAAAATCTGTTTTAGCCGTTGGGTCCTCGCGGGCGCTTAGACACGTCTTATTATATTTTATTAATTTCTCGACCCTAGTTTTTGTTTTCTATTTTTACTTTACTAGCATTTCCAATATTTCCAAAGAACAAACACCGAAAGAATCTTGACAATGTAGGTTTTCTTTGACGATGTCAAATGATAAAAATATAATAGTAATGTAATGTAATGTAACGAACATTGCAAGACAAGGAGTATTTTCGTTGTGCCTTTTGAAGATACAGTAGAAACTCCCTATTCGCGGCTTCAGTATTCGCGTTAGAAATATATAATTTAAAAAGAGAACATTCGTTGTTCAATATTCTTGCATATCAAAACGAACAATTGGGCGTCAAAATATAAACAATAAAAATAAATAATATTTGTGTTAAGCCTAAATTTCTTTGATAAATGGCGCAGTTTCTAATATCGCTACTGCCGTAAAAAATCTGACCGAAGGTTTACGAATAATTGGATAATAATATTTTTTGAATAGTTATTTTATGTTTTAAATATGTATCTATCTTTAACATGAAAATTGTTTCAATACATAAACTGCGGCGAGTGTGTATTCCTATCGCAGATCATGATAGGATAAATGATGATAGATAGACGAATGCGGAACAGTTTTGAAAAAAAAAGAAAAGTAATTAGTTGAGTGTTAAATGAATCGGTGTATAGAGACGATGATTCAGCAACACCAACTGCAAACGTTACACGTAATGGTGTACGTTAACTTGAAGATAACATTTAAAAGGTCGGTCGGTCACCAGTGATGAGGAAGAGGAAATGAGTGAACGACGAAAATGGGATATTTGCGCAAAATAGCAAAATCTGTGACTTGTCGCTGGCAGACCGTGTTCGCGATGTTAACTTAGGAAAAAGAGTCGGTGTGGATATAGCAAGAGGCACGATCCTTTTCGGTTCTAATATGTAGAAATATTGCGAGGCAAAGAATGACTCGACCACCACCGCGACCTAATACGATCGATTGTGTTTTATCAGAAAGTGATTTCAGGAGCACTGGAAAGCGGCTAGCGTGCATGCGAAGAGCTACGAATATTAGATAAGAGAGTGATGTGTATTAATAGCGAGTCATGTGGCGCTCGTTACGCTCTGATTTGGTGTGAATATACGGATATAAAGGTAGAGAGAGATCTATGAAATGACAGCACTGGTTATAAATATATTGGGTGAAAATTGACAATAAAGTACAAATTATTTTCTTAAATTTGATTAAAAACAGAAGTTTAATACGGACGCATCTTACAAGTGCTTACGCGATATACTCTTATGTATTATAAACAAACAAACAGATGTCTAAGCACATTTTCAAAAGATGACAAGTGAAATCATAATCTCAATGACATTATATGAAAACGATGAAACATCGACATGGCCACCTGGCGATAGCCATTGTTTTAGTTATTTTATAAATGGTTTTTAACGATATTATGTGAGTGAGTGGAGTGTATTGCAAGCGTTCATAGGCTAATAGGTAACCGATATAGATCTTGTGGGTCGTATGCTTGCATGCGACGCTGACGTTATCGCTGAACGTTGAAATTTTGGTTGGCAACCTCGCGCTCTTCTGTGGTGATTAATAACCACTCACCGAAGAAATGGGTATGATTGCAAAGATTACGTTCGCTAAATAAAACAATAATATAGGAAAAGAAAAAAAAAATTCTACCGCGAAAGGCAGTGGAAAATGAAATAAAATAGTGAATAAGCATAAAAATGTACAGAGGTCGACGTAAAAGTGTATTAAGATTAAGGCTATTACACCGTTCTTGTGCAGTCGAGTAAAATGTGAGAAACACTAATTGAATTTAGATGCGTCTGTAAAGTGAAAAAAATAAAGTGCAAAAAGCCAACATCACGCGGTGTTCCCAGGCGGTCACCCATCCAAGTACTGAACGCGCCCGACGTTGCTTAACTTCGGTGATCGGACGAGAACCGGTGTTTTCAACGTGGTATGGACGTTGGCAATTATATTTGCAAATTCTACAATTTCTTTACCTGTATATCATCAATTCGAGCAAACGGAACACATTAGATCGTCTTTGTTTGAGAGTGACGCCGAAATTCACGCCGAGCCCCTTGCGGGGTAGGCAGACAAAGTCAAGCGCCGTATGGCTCCCTCCCTACACATTTCACTCGCTTCTTTAGGTCAACATTGCTAGGGCTCCTTCACTTGACATCACCTTCTACATAACACACGACCGATTTGGTCGTGGTAGGTGAGTCTTGGCCTTCCTCGGCTCCTACATCCTTCTGCTTTCGCGTTGTATTTCCTCTTGAAATGTTTATACATTTCCGAACTAACGCATCGTGCCTTTTCTTATCTTAACTACGATAGCCTCTTTCAGACCAACTCTCCTTTCTACATCTTCATTTGGAACTTCTAAAATAAAAAATCTGTTTTAGCCGTTGGGTCCTCGCGGGCGCTTAGACACGTCTTATTATATTTTATTAATTTCTCGACCCTAGTTTTTGTTTTCTATTTTTACTTTACTAGCATTTCCAATATTTCCAAAGAACAAACACCGAAAGAATCTTGACAATGTAGGTTTTCTTTGACGATGTCAAATGATAAAAATATAATAGTAATGTAATGTAATGTAACGAACATTGCAAGACAAGGAGTATTTTCGTTGTGCCTTTTGAAGATACAGTAGAAACTCCCTATTCGCGGCTTCAGTATTCGCGTTAGAAATATATAATTTAAAAAGAGAACATTCGTTGTTCAATATTCTTGCATATCAAAACGAACAATTGGGCGTCAAAATATAAACAATAAAAATAAATAATATTTGTGTTAAGCCTAAATTTCTTTGATAAATGGCGCAGTTTCTAATATCGCTACTGCCGTAAAAAATCTGACCGAAGGTTTACGAATAATTGGATAATAATATTTTTTGAATAGTTATTTTATGTTTTAAATATGTATCTATCTTTAACATGAAAATTGTTTCAATACATAAACTGCGGCGAGTGTGTATTCCTATCGCAGATCATGATAGGATAAATGATGATAGATAGACGAATGCGGAACAGTTTTGAAAAAAAAAGAAAAGTAATTAGTTGAGTGTTAAATGAATCGGTGTATAGAGACGATGATTCAGCAACACCAACTGCAAACGTTACACGTAATGGTGTACGTTAACTTGAAGATAACATTTAAAAGGTCGGTCGGTCACCAGTGATGAGGAATAGGAGATGAGTGAACGACGAAAATGGGATATTTGCGCAAAATAGCAAAATCTGTGACTTGTCGCTGGCAGACCGTGTTCGCGATGTTGACTTAAGAAAAAGAGTCGGTGTGGATATAGCAAGAGGCACGATCCTTTTCGGTTCCAATATGTAGAAATATTGCGAGGCAAAGAATGACTCTACTACCACCGCGACCTGATACGATCGATTGTGTTTCATCAGAAAGTGTTTTCAGGACCACTGGAAAGCGGCTAGCGTGCATGCGAAGAGCTACAAATGTTAGATAAGAGAGTGGTGTGTATTAATAGCGAGTAATGTGGCGCTCGTTACGCTCTGCCTCCTCCCGCAAGGGATTTGGGGTGAATATACGGATATAAAGGTAGAGAGAGATTTATGAAATGACAGCACTGGTTATAAATATATTGGATAAAAAAAATCACCGTCTCGCCTGTATATATAAGACTTACTGGGTGGGGTATTCTTTGAAACCCATAAAATATTCTATGCGCTGCAAGAGAACAAAAGTACAAATTATTTTATCAAATTTGATTAAAAACAGAAGTTTAATACGGATGCATCTTACAAGTACTTACGCGATATACTCTTATGTATTATAAACAAACAAACAAACAGATGTCTAAGCACATTGTAAAAAGAAATGGGCATGATTGTGAAGATTCCGTTCGCGAAATAACACAATAATATTAGAAAAAAAAAAAAAAAAAAAATCTACCGCGAATGGCAGTAGAAATTGAAATGAAATAATGAATAAGCTGTACAACAAACATGTGAGGTTTTGAAGGGTATCGAGTTCGACGTAAAAGTGTATTAAGCCTACGCACCGTTCTTGTGCAGTCGAGTAAAATGTGAGAAACACTAAAGGAATTGAGATGCGACTGTAAATGTGTAAAAAATAAGTGCAAAAAGCCAACATCACGCGGTGTTCCCAGGCGGTCACCCATCCAAGTACTGAACGCGCCCGACGTTGCTTAACTTCGGTGATCGGACGAGAACCGGTGTTTTCAACGTGGTATGGACGTTGGCAATTATATTTGCAAATTCTACAATTTCTTTACCTGTATATCATCAATCGAAGCAAACGGAACACATACACGCCGAGCCCCTTGCGGGGTAAGCAGAGCAAATCGAGCGTCGTATGGCTCGCTCCCTGCACATTTAACTCGTTTCTTTAACATTGCTAGGGCTCCTAACACCACCTTTTGATAACACACGACCAATTCGGTCGTGGTAGGTGAGTCTTGGCCTTCCTCGGCTCCTACATCCTTCTGCTTTCGCGTTGTGGGTATATTTGTTTCGTCATTCTTTCCTCTTGAAATGTTTATACATTTCCGAATCAACGCAGCGTGCCTTTTCTTATCTTAACATCGATAGTCTCTTTTAGACCAACTCTCCTTTCTACGTCTTCATTTGGAACTTCTAAAATAAAAATTCTGTTTCAGCCGTTGGGTCCTCGCGGGCGCTTAGACACGTCTTAGATTTTTTTTTTAATGAAACCTGATTGTATTTTATTAATTTCTCGTACCTAGTTTTTGTATTCTATTTTTACTTTACTAGCATTTCGAATATTGGCGAAGAAGAAACACCGAAAGAAACTTGCCAACGTAGGTTTTCTTTGACGATGGCAAGTTGCAAGACGAAGAGTATTTTCGTTGTGCCTTTTGAAGATACAGTAGAAACACCTTATTCGCGGTTTCAGTATTCGCGTTGGCAATTTTCGTTATTCGCGGATACGTAAATTACGATTAGGCATATAATTTAAAAAGAGAACATTCATTGTTCAATATTCAGCGTTGTCCCCACTTACATGTCAAAACGAACAAGTGGGGCGTCAAAATATAAACATAAAAAAAAAAAAAATATTATTTGTGTTAAGCCTACATTTTTAGAGGTGGCGCAGTTTCTAATATCGCAACTGACGTAAAAAATCTGACCGAAGGTTTACGAATGGCAGGTGAACTGTGTGATCACTTCATTAAACTTGACCCGTATTTGGAGCGAAGGCTTATTTTTAAAACGAGAATGATGATGCATCAGCTGAATATCAGGTGGAATTAAAAGGCCTTTCAAAAGCGGCAAAGAAAGAAAAAAATACAAAATATTTTAAAACAAATAATTCAAGCAATAATAATTGACTGTAATATTTTTTGAATAGTTATTTTATGTTTCAAATATGTATCTATCTGTCATTTATGATTAAGCAGATTTTATTTTTATTTAATTTATTTTATTTTCCTACCATGGAACGTAACACGTATATTTCCATACATATCAACGTTCCATATTCACGGCGGTTTCCTTATTCGCGGCATAATTTTACTGTAGGTATTGTATTGTCAGGATAGGACAGAACGGTTTCAGGCAACTTATTTTAGAATCGAATACAATTTACAACAAAAGATCGCGCGACTCATTTCTGCTTCTAAGATTTCCACTGAATTTTGAAAACAACTTTTATATTTTTACAAACATATAACAAGATCAGTTCTCGGAGCACATGTTTTAAAAAGAGCGGGTGGTTCTCTTCGGTAACTTGAAAATTGTTTCAATATCAGCCGCTTTTGCCCTCAACAGTGCTCGCAATAGCTACGTCCGTCAATTCTAAGTCTCCTAAGTGCATGTAGTCGCCTGACTGCAATTTGGAGTCTACTATATATAATAATGCCAAGAAAGATAAATTTTGCCCATTGGCATTGATAAACTCCGCCGAGTGTGTATTCCTATCGCAGATCATGATAGGATAAGTGATGAAATTTTGCAAGAAGAAGCTATAAGGAGGTTGCGGGCGTGTGTGTACATTTAGTCAGTGAAAATTTAGCGAGCCCTTCCGACCCGTGTGTACGAAGATAGATGATTGCGGACCAGTTTGGAAAAAAAAAGTATATTGCATAATGCTTAAGCACCGTGGGGATGCGCACAAATTGTATAGGAGTGTGCGTGGGTGGTTTGTGGCCGACTTCAATTCGCTCTACTGTCAGCGTCTGATGAAGACATGACTACGGTTAAGATCGAATTATAGATGCGTACCCTGAAAAATGGAACGTCAATATTATGGTCCCGGTCGAGATGACATCACACTAAGTGGTACTTGCGTACGGGATGCAATTTATGAAGAACGAAGGGTTCCGACGAATCGAAATCTCGCGGTTACCAACCTCGAGCCCTTATACAAAGGCACAAGGTAACGAATAGACTGCACCGGCTGTAGATCAGTTTGGTCAGTATCAGCAGTAAAAGTGCAAGAAAAACCGGTTGAGAAGAGAAGAATGAGAGTGAAATCCGATAGAATTTTATTGGAGGCACAGGGAGAGTTTCGAATAGTCACGGTTCGGCAATAGGACCTCTGGTACACATATATTAGACGGCACTTTGTCAACCTGGATTGATGTTAATATTGATGGCATGCAGTGTCTGTATCACTGTAGGAACACAGGATTGCGCATGGTACGCATGGCTTAGTTGAGTGTTAAATGAATCGGTGTATAGCGATGATGATTCAGCAACACCAACTGCAAACGTTACACGTAATGGTGTACGTTAACTTGAAGATAACATTTAAAAGGTCGGTCGGGGTCACCAGTGATGAGGAAGAGGAGATGAGTGAACGACGAAAATGGGATATTTGCGCAAAATAGCAAAATCTGTGACTTGTCGCTGGCAGACCGTGTTCGCGATGTTAACTTAGGAAAAAGAGTCGGTGTGGATATAGCAAGAGGCACGATCCTTTTCGGTTCTAATATGTAGAAATATTGCGAGGCAAAGAATGACTCGACCACCACCGCGACCTAATACGATCGATTGTGTTTTATCAGAAAGTGATTTCAGGAGCACTGGAAAGCGGCTAGCGTGCATGCGAAGAGCTACGAATATTAGATAAGAGAGTGATGTGTATTAATAGCGAGTCATGTGGCGCTCGTTACGCTCTGATTTGGTGTGAATATACGGATATAAAGGTAGAGAGAGATCTATGAAATGACAGCACTGGTTATAAATATATTGGGTGAAAATTGACAATAAAGTACAAATTATTTTCTTAAATTTGATTAAAAACAGAAGTTTAATACGGACGCATCTTACAAGTGCTTACGCGATATACTCTTATGTATTATAAACAAACAAACAGATGTCTAAGCACATTTTCAAAAGATGACAAGTGAAATCATAATCTCAATGACATTATATGAAAACGATGAAACATCGACATGGCCACCTGGCGATAGCCATTGTTTTAGTTATTTTATAAATGGTTTTTAACGATATTATGTGAGTGAGTGGAGTGTATTGCAAGCGTTCATAGGCTAATAGGTAACCGATATAGATCTTGTGGGTCGTATGCTTGCATGCGACGCTGACGTTATCGCTGAACGTTGAAATTTTGGTTGGCAACCTCGCGCTCTTCTGTGGTGATTAATAACCACTCACCGAAGAAATGGGTATGATTGCAAAGATTACGTTCGCTAAATAAAACAATAATATAGGAAAAGAAAAAAAAATTCTACCGCGAAAGGCAGTGGAAAATGAAATAAAATAGTGAATAAGCATAAAAATGTACAGAGGTCGACGTAAAAGTGTATTAAGATTAAGGCTATTACACCGTTCTTGTGCAGTCGAGTAAAATGTGAGAAACACTAATTGAATTTAGATGCGTCTGTAAAGTGAAAAAAATAAAGTGCAAAAAGCCAACATCACGCGGTGTTCCCAGGCGGTCACCCATCCAAGTACTGAACGCGCCCGACGTTGCTTAACTTCGGTGATCGGACGAGAACCGGTGTTTTCAACGTGGTATGGACGTTGGCAATTATATTTGCAAATTCTACAATTTCTTTACCTGTATATCATCAATTCGAGCAAACGGAACACATTAGATCGTCTTTGTTTGAGAGTGACGCCGAAATTCACGCCGAGCCCCTTGCGGGGTAGGCAGACAAAGTCAAGCGCCGTATGGCTCCCTCCCTACACATTTCACTCGCTTCTTTAGGTCAACATTGCTAGGGCTCCTTCACTTGACATCACCTTCTACATAACACACGACCGATTTGGTCGTGGTAGGTGAGTCTTGGCCTTCCTCGGCTCCTACATCCTTCTGCTTTCGCGTTGTATTTCCTCTTGAAATGTTTATACATTTCCGAACTAACGCATCGTGCCTTTTCTTATCTTAACTACGATAGCCTCTTTCAGACCAACTCTCCTTTCTACATCTTCATTTGGAACTTCTAAAATAAAAAATCTGTTTTAGCCGTTGGGTCCTCGCGGGCGCTTAGACACGTCTTATTATATTTTATTAATTTCTCGACCCTAGTTTTTGTTTTCTATTTTTACTTTACTAGCATTTCCAATATTTCCAAAGAACAAACACCGAAAGAATCTTGACAATGTAGGTTTTCTTTGACGATGTCAAATGATAAAAATATAATAGTAATGTAATGTAATGTAACGAACATTGCAAGACAAGGAGTATTTTCGTTGTGCCTTTTGAAGATACAGTAGAAACTCCCTATTCGCGGCTTCAGTATTCGCGTTAGAAATATATAATTTAAAAAGAGAACATTCGTTGTTCAATATTCTTGCATATCAAAACGAACAATTGGGCGTCAAAATATAAACAATAAAAATAAATAATATTTGTGTTAAGCCTAAATTTCTTTGATAAATGGCGCAGTTTCTAATATCGCTACTGCCGTAAAAAATCTGACCGAAGGTTTACGAATAATTGGATAATAATATTTTTTGAATAGTTATTTTATGTTTTAAATATGTATCTATCTTTAACATGAAAATTGTTTCAATACATAAACTGCGGCGAGTGTGTATTCCTATCGCAGATCATGATAGGATAAATGATGATAGATAGACGAATGCGGAACAGTTTTGAAAAAAAAAGAAAAGTAATTAGTTGAGTGTTAAATGAATCGGTGTATAGAGACGATGATTCAGCAACACCAACTGCAAACGTTACACGTAATGGTGTACGTTAACTTGAAGATAACATTTAAAAGGTCGGTCGGTCACCAGTGATGAGGAATAGGAGATGAGTGAACGACGAAAATGGGATATTTGCGCAAAATAGCAAAATCTGTGACTTGTCGCTGGCAGACCGTGTTCGCGATGTTGACTTAAGAAAAAGAGTCGGTGTGGATATAGCAAGAGGCACGATCCTTTTCGGTTCCAATATGTAGAAATATTGCGAGGCAAAGAATGACTCTACTACCACCGCGACCTGATACGATCGATTGTGTTTCATCAGAAAGTGTTTTCAGGACCACTGGAAAGCGGCTAGCGTGCATGCGAAGAGCTACAAATGTTAGATAAGAGAGTGGTGTGTATTAATAGCGAGTAATGTGGCGCTCGTTACGCTCTGCCTCCTCCCGCAAGGGATTTGGGGTGAATATACGGATATAAAGGTAGAGAGAGATTTATGAAATGACAGCACTGGTTATAAATATATTGGATAAAAAAAATCACCGTCTCGCCTGTATATATAAGACTTACTGGGTGGGGTATTCTTTGAAACCCATAAAATATTCTATGCGCTGCAAGAGAACAAAAGTACAAATTATTTTATCAAATTTGATTAAAAACAGAAGTTTAATACGGATGCATCTTACAAGTACTTACGCGATATACTCTTATGTATTATAAACAAACAAACAAACAGATGTCTAAGCACATTGTAAAAAGAAATGGGCATGATTGTGAAGATTCCGTTCGCGAAATAACACAATAATATTAGAAAAAAAAAAAAAAAAAAAAATCTACCGCGAATGGCAGTAGAAATTGAAATGAAATAATGAATAAGCTGTACAACAAACATGTGAGGTTTTGAAGGGTATCGAGTTCGACGTAAAAGTGTATTAAGCCTACGCACCGTTCTTGTGCAGTCGAGTAAAATGTGAGAAACACTAAAGGAATTGAGATGCGACTGTAAATGTGTAAAAAATAAGTGCAAAAAGCCAACATCACGCGGTGTTCCCAGGCGGTCACCCATCCAAGTACTGAACGCGCCCGACGTTGCTTAACTTCGGTGATCGGACGAGAACCGGTGTTTTCAACGTGGTATGGACGTTGGCAATTATATTTGCAAATTCTACAATTTCTTTACCTGTATATCATCAATCGAAGCAAACGGAACACATACACGCCGAGCCCCTTGCGGGGTAAGCAGAGCAAATCGAGCGTCGTATGGCTCGCTCCCTGCACATTTAACTCGTTTCTTTAACATTGCTAGGGCTCCTAACACCACCTTTTGATAACACACGACCAATTCGGTCGTGGTAGGTGAGTCTTGGCCTTCCTCGGCTCCTACATCCTTCTGCTTTCGCGTTGTGGGTATATTTGTTTCGTCATTCTTTCCTCTTGAAATGTTTATACATTTCCGAATCAACGCAGCGTGCCTTTTCTTATCTTAACATCGATAGTCTCTTTTAGACCAACTCTCCTTTCTACGTCTTCATTTGGAACTTCTAAAATAAAAATTCTGTTTCAGCCGTTGGGTCCTCGCGGGCGCTTAGACACGTCTTAGATTTTTTTTTTAATGAAACCTGATTGTATTTTATTAATTTCTCGTACCTAGTTTTTGTATTCTATTTTTACTTTACTAGCATTTCGAATATTGGCGAAGAAGAAACACCGAAAGAAACTTGCCAACGTAGGTTTTCTTTGACGATGGCAAGTTGCAAGACGAAGAGTATTTTCGTTGTGCCTTTTGAAGATACAGTAGAAACACCTTATTCGCGGTTTCAGTATTCGCGTTGGCAATTTTCGTTATTCGCGGATACGTAAATTACGATTAGGCATATAATTTAAAAAGAGAACATTCATTGTTCAATATTCAGCGTTGTCCCCACTTACATGTCAAAACGAACAAGTGGGGCGTCAAAATATAAACATAAAAAAAAAAAAAATATTATTTGTGTTAAGCCTACATTTTTAGAGGTGGCGCAGTTTCTAATATCGCAACTGACGTAAAAAATCTGACCGAAGGTTTACGAATGGCAGGTGAACTGTGTGATCACTTCATTAAACTTGACCCGTATTTGGAGCGAAGGCTTATTTTTAAAACGAGAATGATGATGCATCAGCTGAATATCAGGTGGAATTAAAAGGCCTTTCAAAAGCGGCAAAGTAAGAAAAAAATACAAAATATTTTAAAACAAATAATTCAAGCAATAATAATTGACTGTAATATTTTTTGAATAGTTATTTTATGTTTCAAATATGTATCTATCTGTCATTTATGATTAAGCAGATTTTATTTTTATTTAATTTATTTTATTTTCCTACCATGGAACGTAACACGTATATTTCCATACATATCAACGTTCCATATTCACGGCGGTTTCCTTATTCGCGGCATAATTTTACTGTAGGTATTGTATTGTCAGGATAGGACAGAACGGTTTCAGGCAACTTATTTTAGAATCGAATACAATTTACAACAAAAGATCGCGCGACTCATTTCTGCTTCTAAGATTTCCACTGAATTTTGAAAACAACTTTTATATTTTTACAAACATATAACAAGATCAGTTCTCGGAGCACATGTTTTAAAAAGAGCGGGTGGTTCTCTTCGGTAACTTGAAAATTGTTTCAATATCAGCCGCTTTTGCCCTCAACAGTGCTCGCAATAGCTACGTCCGTCAATTCTAAGTCTCCTAAGTGCATGTAGTCGCCTGACTGCAATTTGGAGTCTACTATATATAATAATGCCAAGAAAGATAAATTTTGCCCATTGGCATTGATAAACTCCGCCGAGTGTGTATTCCTATCGCAGATCATGATAGGATAAGTGATGAAATTTTGCAAGAAGAAGCTATAAGGAGGTTGCGGGCGTGTGTGTACATTTAGTCAGTGAAAATTTAGCGAGCCCTTCCGACCCGTGTGTACGAAGATAGATGATTGCGGACCAGTTTGGAAAAAAAAAGTATATTGCATAATGCTTAAGCACCGTGGGGATGCGCACAAATTGTATAGGAGTGTGCGTGGGTGGTTTGTGGCCGACTTCAATTCGCTCTACTGTCAGCGTCTGATGAAGACATGACTACGGTTAAGATCGAATTATAGATGCGTACCCTGAAAAATGGAACGTCAATATTATGGTCCCGGTCGAGATGACATCACACTAAGTGGTACTTGCGTACGGGATGCAATTTATGAAGAACGAAGGGTTCCGACGAATCGAAATCTCGCGGTTACCAACCTCGAGCCCTTATACAAAGGCACAAGGTAACGAATAGACTGCACCGGCTGTAGATCAGTTTGGTCAGTATCAGCAGTAAAAGTGCAAGAAAAACCGGTTGAGAAGAGAAGAATGAGAGTGAAATCCGATAGAATTTTATTGGAGGCACAGGGAGAGTTTCGAATAGTCACGGTTCGGCAATAGGACCTCTGGTACACATATATTAGACGGCACTTTGTCAACCTGGATTGATGTTAATATTGATGGCATGCAGTGTCTGTATCACTGTAGGAACACAGGATTGCGCATGGTACGCATGGCTTAGTTGAGTGTTAAATGAATCGGTGTATAGCGATGATGATTCAGCAACACCAACTGCAAACGTTACACGTAATGGTGTACGTTAACTTGAAGATAACATTTAAAAGGTCGGTCGGGGTCACCAGTGATGAGGAAGAGGAGATGAGTGAACGACGAAAATGGGATATTTGCGCAAAATAGCAAAATCTGTGACTTGTCGCTGGCAGACCGTGTTCGCGATGTTAACTTAGGAAAAAGAGTCGGTGTGGATATAGCAAGAGGCACGATCCTTTTCGGTTCTAATATGTAGAAATATTGCGAGGCAAAGAATGACTCGACCACCACCGCGACCTAATACGATCGATTGTGTTTTATCAGAAAGTGATTTCAGGAGCACTGGAAAGCGGCTAGCGTGCATGCGAAGAGCTACGAATATTAGATAAGAGAGTGATGTGTATTAATAGCGAGTCATGTGGCGCTCGTTACGCTCTGATTTGGTGTGAATATACGGATATAAAGGTAGAGAGAGATCTATGAAATGACAGCACTGGTTATAAATATATTGGGTGAAAATTAACAATAAAGTACAAATTATTTTCTTAAATTTGATTAAAAACAGAAGTTTAATACGGACGCATCTTACAAGTGCTTACGCGATATACTCTTATGTATTATAAACAAACAAACAGATGTCTAAGCACATTTTCAAAAGATGACAAGTGAAATCATAATCTCAATGACATTATATGAAAACGATGAAACATCGACATGGCCACCTGGCGATAGCCATTGTTTTAGTTATTTTATAAATGGTTTTTAACGATATTATGTGAGTGAGTGGAGTGTATTGCAAGCGTTCATAGGCTAATAGGTAACCGATATAGATCTTGTGGGTCGTATGCTTGCATGCGACGCTGACGTTATCGCTGAACGTTGAAATTTTGGTTGGCAACCTCGCGCTCTTCTGTGGTGATTAATAACCACTCACCGAAGAAATGGGTATGATTGCAAAGATTACGTTCGCTAAATAAAACAATAATATAGGAAAAGAAAAAAAAAATTCTACCGCGAAAGGCAGTGGAAAATGAAATAAAATAGTGAATAAGCATAAAAATGTACAGAGGTCGACGTAAAAGTGTATTAAGATTAAGGCTATTACACCGTTCTTGTGCAGTCGAGTAAAATGTGAGAAACACTAATTGAATTTAGATGCGTCTGTAAAGTGAAAAAAATAAAGTGCAAAAAGCCAACATCACGCGGTGTTCCCAGGCGGTCACCCATCCAAGTACTGAACGCGCCCGACGTTGCTTAACTTCGGTGATCGGACGAGAACCGGTGTTTTCAACGTGGTATGGACGTTGGCAATTATATTTGCAAATTCTACAATTTCTTTACCTGTATATCATCAATTCGAGCAAACGGAACACATTAGATCGTCTTTGTTTGAGAGTGACGCCGAAATTCACGCCGAGCCCCTTGCGGGGTAGGCAGACAAAGTCAAGCGCCGTATGGCTCCCTCCCTACACATTTCACTCGCTTCTTTAGGTCAACATTGCTAGGGCTCCTTCACTTGACATCACCTTCTACATAACACACGACCGATTTGGTCGTGGTAGGTGAGTCTTGGCCTTCCTCGGCTCCTACATCCTTCTGCTTTCGCGTTGTATTTCCTCTTGAAATGTTTATACATTTCCGAACTAACGCATCGTGCCTTTTCTTATCTTAACTACGATAGCCTCTTTCAGACCAACTCTCCTTTCTACATCTTCATTTGGAACTTCTAAAATAAAAAATCTGTTTTAGCCGTTGGGTCCTCGCGGGCGCTTAGACACGTCTTATTATATTTTATTAATTTCTCGACCCTAGTTTTTGTTTTCTATTTTTACTTTACTAGCATTTCCAATATTTCCAAAGAACAAACACCGAAAGAATCTTGACAATGTAGGTTTTCTTTGACGATGTCAAATGATAAAAATATAATAGTAATGTAATGTAATGTAACGAACATTGCAAGACAAGGAGTATTTTCGTTGTGCCTTTTGAAGATACAGTAGAAACTCCCTATTCGCGGCTTCAGTATTCGCGTTAGAAATATATAATTTAAAAAGAGAACATTCGTTGTTCAATATTCTTGCATATCAAAACGAACAATTGGGCGTCAAAATATAAACAATAAAAATAAATAATATTTGTGTTAAGCCTAAATTTCTTTGATAAATGGCGCAGTTTCTAATATCGCTACTGCCGTAAAAAATCTGACCGAAGGTTTACGAATAATTGGATAATAATATTTTTTGAATAGTTATTTTATGTTTTAAATATGTATCTATCTTTAACATGAAAATTGTTTCAATACATAAACTGCGGCGAGTGTGTATTCCTATCGCAGATCATGATAGGATAAATGATGATAGATAGACGAATGCGGAACAGTTTTGAAAAAAAAAGAAAAGTAATTAGTTGAGTGTTAAATGAATCGGTGTATAGAGACGATGATTCAGCAACACCAACTGCAAACGTTACACGTAATGGTGTACGTTAACTTGAAGATAACATTTAAAAGGTCGGTCGGTCACCAGTGATGAGGAATAGGAGATGAGTGAACGACGAAAATGGGATATTTGCGCAAAATAGCAAAATCTGTGACTTGTCGCTGGCAGACCGTGTTCGCGATGTTGACTTAAGAAAAAGAGTCGGTGTGGATATAGCAAGAGGCACGATCCTTTTCGGTTCCAATATGTAGAAATATTGCGAGGCAAAGAATGACTCTACTACCACCGCGACCTGATACGATCGATTGTGTTTCATCAGAAAGTGTTTTCAGGACCACTGGAAAGCGGCTAGCGTGCATGCGAAGAGCTACAAATGTTAGATAAGAGAGTGGTGTGTATTAATAGCGAGTAATGTGGCGCTCGTTACGCTCTGCCTCCTCCCGCAAGGGATTTGGGGTGAATATACGGATATAAAGGTAGAGAGAGATTTATGAAATGACAGCACTGGTTATAAATATATTGGATAAAAAAAATCACCGTCTCGCCTGTATATATAAGACTTACTGGGTGGGGTATTCTTTGAAACCCATAAAATATTCTATGCGCTGCAAGAGAACAAAAGTACAAATTATTTTATCAAATTTGATTAAAAACAGAAGTTTAATACGGATGCATCTTACAAGTACTTACGCGATATACTCTTATGTATTATAAACAAACAAACAAACAGATGTCTAAGCACATTGTAAAAAGAAATGGGCATGATTGTGAAGATTCCGTTCGCGAAATAACACAATAATATTAGAAAAAAAAAAAAAAAAAAAAATCTACCGCGAATGGCAGTAGAAATTGAAATGAAATAATGAATAAGCTGTACAACAAACATGTGAGGTTTTGAAGGGTATCGAGTTCGACGTAAAAGTGTATTAAGCCTACGCACCGTTCTTGTGCAGTCGAGTAAAATGTGAGAAACACTAAAGGAATTGAGATGCGACTGTAAATGTGTAAAAAATAAGTGCAAAAAGCCAACATCACGCGGTGTTCCCAGGCGGTCACCCATCCAAGTACTGAACGCGCCCGACGTTGCTTAACTTCGGTGATCGGACGAGAACCGGTGTTTTCAACGTGGTATGGACGTTGGCAATTATATTTGCAAATTCTACAATTTCTTTACCTGTATATCATCAATCGAAGCAAACGGAACACATACACGCCGAGCCCCTTGCGGGGTAAGCAGAGCAAATCGAGCGTCGTATGGCTCGCTCCCTGCACATTTAACTCGTTTCTTTAACATTGCTAGGGCTCCTAACACCACCTTTTGATAACACACGACCAATTCGGTCGTGGTAGGTGAGTCTTGGCCTTCCTCGGCTCCTACATCCTTCTGCTTTCGCGTTGTGGGTATATTTGTTTCGTCATTCTTTCCTCTTGAAATGTTTATACATTTCCGAATCAACGCAGCGTGCCTTTTCTTATCTTAACATCGATAGTCTCTTTTAGACCAACTCTCCTTTCTACGTCTTCATTTGGAACTTCTAAAATAAAAATTCTGTTTCAGCCGTTGGGTCCTCGCGGGCGCTTAGACACGTCTTAGATTTTTTTTTTAATGAAACCTGATTGTATTTTATTAATTTCTCGTACCTAGTTTTTGTATTCTATTTTTACTTTACTAGCATTTCGAATATTGGCGAAGAAGAAACACCGAAAGAAACTTGCCAACGTAGGTTTTCTTTGACGATGGCAAGTTGCAAGACGAAGAGTATTTTCGTTGTGCCTTTTGAAGATACAGTAGAAACACCTTATTCGCGGTTTCAGTATTCGCGTTGGCAATTTTCGTTATTCGCGGATACGTAAATTACGATTAGGCATATAATTTAAAAAGAGAACATTCATTGTTCAATATTCAGCGTTGTCCCCACTTACATGTCAAAACGAACAAGTGGGGCGTCAAAATATAAACATAAAAAAAAAAAAAATATTATTTGTGTTAAGCCTACATTTTTAGAGGTGGCGCAGTTTCTAATATCGCAACTGACGTAAAAAATCTGACCGAAGGTTTACGAATGGCAGGTGAACTGTGTGATCACTTCATTAAACTTGACCCGTATTTGGAGCGAAGGCTTATTTTTAAAACGAGAATGATGATGCATCAGCTGAATATCAGGTGGAATTAAAAGGCCTTTCAAAAGCGGCAAAGAAAGAAAAAAATACAAAATATTTTAAAACAAATAATTCAAGCAATAATAATTGACTGTAATATTTTTTGAATAGTTATTTTATGTTTCAAATATGTATCTATCTGTCATTTATGATTAAGCAGATTTTATTTTTATTTAATTTATTTTATTTTCCTACCATGGAACGTAACACGTATATTTCCATACATATCAACGTTCCATATTCACGGCGGTTTCCTTATTCGCGGCATAATTTTACTGTAGGTATTGTATTGTCAGGATAGGACAGAACGGTTTCAGGCAACTTATTTTAGAATCGAATACAATTTACAACAAAAGATCGCGCGACTCATTTCTGCTTCTAAGATTTCCACTGAATTTTGAAAACAACTTTTATATTTTTACAAACATATAACAAGATCAGTTCTCGGAGCACATGTTTTAAAAAGAGCGGGTGGTTCTCTTCGGTAACTTGAAAATTGTTTCAATATCAGCCGCTTTTGCCCTCAACAGTGCTCGCAATAGCTACGTCCGTCAATTCTAAGTCTCCTAAGTGCATGTAGTCGCCTGACTGCAATTTGGAGTCTACTATATATAATAATGCCAAGAAAGATAAATTTTGCCCATTGGCATTGATAAACTCCGCCGAGTGTGTATTCCTATCGCAGATCATGATAGGATAAGTGATGAAATTTTGCAAGAAGAAGCTATAAGGAGGTTGCGGGCGTGTGTGTACATTTAGTCAGTGAAAATTTAGCGAGCCCTTCCGACCCGTGTGTACGAAGATAGATGATTGCGGACCAGTTTGGAAAAAAAAAGTATATTGCATAATGCTTAAGCACCGTGGGGATGCGCACAAATTGTATAGGAGTGTGCGTGGGTGGTTTGTGGCCGACTTCAATTCGCTCTACTGTCAGCGTCTGATGAAGACATGACTACGGTTAAGATCGAATTATAGATGCGTACCCTGAAAAATGGAACGTCAATATTATGGTCCCGGTCGAGATGACATCACACTAAGTGGTACTTGCGTACGGGATGCAATTTATGAAGAACGAAGGGTTCCGACGAATCGAAATCTCGCGGTTACCAACCTCGAGCCCTTATACAAAGGCACAAGGTAACGAATAGACTGCACCGGCTGTAGATCAGTTTGGTCAGTATCAGCAGTAAAAGTGCAAGAAAAACCGGTTGAGAAGAGAAGAATGAGAGTGAAATCCGATAGAATTTTATTGGAGGCACAGGGAGAGTTTCGAATAGTCACGGTTCGGCAATAGGACCTCTGGTACACATATATTAGAGGGCACTTTGTCAACCTGGATTGATGTTAATATTGATGGCATGCAGTGTCTGTATCACTGTAGGAACACAGGATTGCGCATGGTACGCATGGCTTAGTTGAGTGTTAAATGAATCGGTGTATAGCGATGATGATTCAGCAACACCAACTGCAAACGTTACACGTAATGGTGTACGTTAACTTGAAGATAACATTTAAAAGGTCGGTCGGGGTCACCAGTGATGAGGAAGAGGAGATGAGTGAACGACGAAAATGGGATATTTGCGCAAAATAGCAAAATCTGTGACTTGTCGCTGGCAGACCGTGTTCGCGATGTTAACTTAGGAAAAAGAGTCGGTGTGGATATAGCAAGAGGCACGATCCTTTTCGGTTCTAATATGTAGAAATATTGCGAGGCAAAGAATGACTCGACCACCACCGCGACCTAATACGATCGATTGTGTTTTATCAGAAAGTGATTTCAGGAGCACTGGAAAGCGGCTAGCGTGCATGCGAAGAGCTACGAATATTAGATAAGAGAGTGATGTGTATTAATAGCGAGTCATGTGGCGCTCGTTACGCTCTGATTTGGTGTGAATATACGGATATAAAGGTAGAGAGAGATCTATGAAATGACAGCACTGGTTATAAATATATTGGGTGAAAATTGACAATAAAGTACAAATTATTTTCTTAAATTTGATTAAAAACAGAAGTTTAATACGGACGCATCTTACAAGTGCTTACGCGATATACTCTTATGTATTATAAACAAACAAACAGATGTCTAAGCACATTTTCAAAAGATGACAAGTGAAATCATAATCTCAATGACATTATATGAAAACGATGAAACATCGACATGGCCACCTGGCGATAGCCATTGTTTTAGTTATTTTATAAATGGTTTTTAACGATATTATGTGAGTGAGTGGAGTGTATTGCAAGCGTTCATAGGCTAATAGGTAACCGATATAGATCTTGTGGGTCGTATGCTTGCATGCGACGCTGACGTTATCGCTGAACGTTGAAATTTTGGTTGGCAACCTCGCGCTCTTCTGTGGTGATTAATAACCACTCACCGAAGAAATGGGTATGATTGCAAAGATTACGTTCGCTAAATAAAACAATAATATAGGAAAAGAAAAAAAAAATTCTACCGCGAAAGGCAGTGGAAAATGAAATAAAATAGTGAATAAGCATAAAAATGTACAGAGGTCGACGTAAAAGTGTATTAAGATTAAGGCTATTACACCGTTCTTGTGCAGTCGAGTAAAATGTGAGAAACACTAATTGAATTTAGATGCGTCTGTAAAGTGAAAAAAATAAAGTGCAAAAAGCCAACATCACGCGGTGTTCCCAGGCGGTCACCCATCCAAGTACTGAACGCGCCCGACGTTGCTTAACTTCGGTGATCGGACGAGAACCGGTGTTTTCAACGTGGTATGGACGTTGGCAATTATATTTGCAAATTCTACAATTTCTTTACCTGTATATCATCAATTCGAGCAAACGGAACACATTAGATCGTCTTTGTTTGAGAGTGACGCCGAAATTCACGCCGAGCCCCTTGCGGGGTAGGCAGACAAAGTCAAGCGCCGTATGGCTCCCTCCCTACACATTTCACTCGCTTCTTTAGGTCAACATTGCTAGGGCTCCTTCACTTGACATCACCTTCTACATAACACACGACCGATTTGGTCGTGGTAGGTGAGTCTTGGCCTTCCTCGGCTCCTACATCCTTCTGCTTTCGCGTTGTATTTCCTCTTGAAATGTTTATACATTTCCGAACTAACGCATCGTGCCTTTTCTTATCTTAACTACGATAGCCTCTTTCAGACCAACTCTCCTTTCTACATCTTCATTTGGAACTTCTAAAATAAAAAATCTGTTTTAGCCGTTGGGTCCTCGCGGGCGCTTAGACACGTCTTATTATATTTTATTAATTTCTCGACCCTAGTTTTTGTTTTCTATTTTTACTTTACTAGCATTTCCAATATTTCCAAAGAACAAACACCGAAAGAATCTTGACAATGTAGGTTTTCTTTGACGATGTCAAATGATAAAAATATAATAGTAATGTAATGTAATGTAACGAACATTGCAAGACAAGGAGTATTTTCGTTGTGCCTTTTGAAGATACAGTAGAAACTCCCTATTCGCGGCTTCAGTATTCGCGTTAGAAATATATAATTTAAAAAGAGAACATTCGTTGTTCAATATTCTTGCATATCAAAACGAACAATTGGGCGTCAAAATATAAACAATAAAAATAAATAATATTTGTGTTAAGCCTAAATTTCTTTGATAAATGGCGCAGTTTCTAATATCGCTACTGCCGTAAAAAATCTGACCGAAGGTTTACGAATAATTGGATAATAATATTTTTTGAATAGTTATTTTATGTTTTAAATATGTATCTATCTTTAACATGAAAATTGTTTCAATACATAAACTGCGGCGAGTGTGTATTCCTATCGCAGATCATGATAGGATAAATGATGATAGATAGACGAATGCGGAACAGTTTTGAAAAAAAAAGAAAAGTAATTAGTTGAGTGTTAAATGAATCGGTGTATAGAGACGATGATTCAGCAACACCAACTGCAAACGTTACACGTAATGGTGTACGTTAACTT
Source organism: Pyralis farinalis (assembly GCA_947507595.1). Taxonomy (NCBI): domain Eukaryota; kingdom Metazoa; phylum Arthropoda; class Insecta; order Lepidoptera; family Pyralidae; genus Pyralis; species Pyralis farinalis. Next base: position 24,286,982 of record OX382274.1, read on the forward strand.
GAAGATAACATTTAAAAGGTCGGTCGGTCACCAGTGATGAGGAATAGGAGATGAGTGAACGACGAAAATGGGATATTTGCGCAAAATAGCAAAATCTGTGACTTGTCGCTGGCAGACCGTGTTCGCGATGTTGACTTAAGAAAAAGAGTCGGTGTGGATATAGCAAGAGGCACGATCCTTTTCGGTTCCAATATGTAGAAATATTGCGAGGCAAAGAATGACTCTACTACCACCGCGACCTGATACGATCGATTGTGTTTCATCAGAAAGTGTTTTCAGGACCACTGGAAAGCGGCTAGCGTGCATGCGAAGAGCTACAAATGTTAGATAAGAGAGTGGTGTGTATTAATAGCGAGTAATGTGGCGCTCGTTACGCTCTGCCTCCTCCCGCAAGGGATTTGGGGTGAATATACGGATATAAAGGTAGAGAGAGATTTATGAAATGACAGCACTGGTTATAAATATATTGGATAAAAAAAATCACCGTCTCGCCTGTATATATAAGACTTACTGGGTGGGGTATTCTTTGAAACCCATAAAATATTCTATGCGCTGCAAGAGAACAAAAGTACAAATTATTTTATCAAATTTGATTAAAAACAGAAGTTTAATACGGATGCATCTTACAAGTACTTACGCGATATACTCTTATGTATTATAAACAAACAAACAAACAGATGTCTAAGCACATTGTAAAAAGAAATGGGCATGATTGTGAAGATTCCGTTCGCGAAATAACACAATAATATTAGAAAAAAAAAAAAAAAAAAAAATCTACCGCGAATGGCAGTAGAAATTGAAATGAAATAATGAATAAGCTGTACAACAAACATGTGAGGTTTTGAAGGGTATCGAGTTCGACGTAAAAGTGTATTAAGCCTACGCACCGTTCTTGTGCAGTCGAGTAAAATGTGAGAAACACTAAAGGAATTGAGATGCGACTGTAAATGTGTAAAAAATAAGTGCAAAAAGCCAACATCACGCGGTGTTCCCAGGCGGTCACCCATCCAAGTACTGAACGCGCCCGACGTTGCTTAACTTCGGTGATCGGACGAGAACCGGTGTTTTCAACGTGGTATGGACGTTGGCAATTATATTTGCAAATTCTACAATTTCTTTACCTGTATATCATCAATCGAAGCAAACGGAACACATACACGCCGAGCCCCTTGCGGGGTAAGCAGAGCAAATCGAGCGTCGTATGGCTCGCTCCCTGCACATTTAACTCGTTTCTTTAACATTGCTAGGGCTCCTAACACCACCTTTTGATAACACACGACCAATTCGGTCGTGGTAGGTGAGTCTTGGCCTTCCTCGGCTCCTACATCCTTCTGCTTTCGCGTTGTGGGTATATTTGTTTCGTCATTCTTTCCTCTTGAAATGTTTATACATTTCCGAATCAACGCAGCGTGCCTTTTCTTATCTTAACATCGATAGTCTCTTTTAGACCAACTCTCCTTTCTACGTCTTCATTTGGAACTTCTAAAATAAAAATTCTGTTTCAGCCGTTGGGTCCTCGCGGGCGCTTAGACACGTCTTAGATTTTTTTTTTAATGAAACCTGATTGTATTTTATTAATTTCTCGTACCTAGTTTTTGTATTCTATTTTTACTTTACTAGCATTTCGAATATTGGCGAAGAAGAAACACCGAAAGAAACTTGCCAACGTAGGTTTTCTTTGACGATGGCAAGTTGCAAGACGAAGAGTATTTTCGTTGTGCCTTTTGAAGATACAGTAGAAACACCTTATTCGCGGTTTCAGTATTCGCGTTGGCAATTTTCGTTATTCGCGGATACGTAAATTACGATTAGGCATATAATTTAAAAAGAGAACATTCATTGTTCAATATTCAGCGTTGTCCCCACTTACATGTCAAAACGAACAAGTGGGGCGTCAAAATATAAACATAAAAAAAAAAAAAATATTATTTGTGTTAAGCCTACATTTTTAGAGGTGGCGCAGTTTCTAATATCGCAACTGACGTAAAAAATCTGACCGAAGGTTTACGAATGGCAGGTGAACTGTGTGATCACTTCATTAAACTTGACCCGTATTTGGAGCGAAGGCTTATTTTTAAAACGAGAATGATGATGCATCAGCTGAATATCAGGTGGAATTAAAAGGCCTTTCAAAAGCGGCAAAGAAAGAAAAAAATACAAAATATTTTAAAACAAATAATTCAAGCAATAATAATTGACTGTAATATTTTTTGAATAGTTATTTTATGTTTCAAATATGTATCTATCTGTCATTTATGATTAAGCAGATTTTATTTTTATTTAATTTATTTTATTTTCCTACCATGGAACGTAACACGTATATTTCCATACATATCAACGTTCCATATTCACGGCGGTTTCCTTATTCGCGGCATAATTTTACTGTAGGTATTGTATTGTCAGGATAGGACAGAACGGTTTCAGGCAACTTATTTTAGAATCGAATACAATTTACAACAAAAGATCGCGCGACTCATTTCTGCTTCTAAGATTTCCACTGAATTTTGAAAACAACTTTTATATTTTTACAAACATATAACAAGATCAGTTCTCGGAGCACATGTTTTAAAAAGAGCGGGTGGTTCTCTTCGGTAACTTGAAAATTGTTTCAATATCAGCCGCTTTTGCCCTCAACAGTGCTCGCAATAGCTACGTCCGTCAATTCTAAGTCTCCTAAGTGCATGTAGTCGCCTGACTGCAATTTGGAGTCTACTATATATAATAATGCCAAGAAAGATAAATTTTGCCCATTGGCATTGATAAACTCCGCCGAGTGTGTATTCCTATCGCAGATCATGATAGGATAAGTGATGAAATTTTGCAAGAAGAAGCTATAAGGAGGTTGCGGGCGTGTGTGTACATTTAGTCAGTGAAAATTTAGCGAGCCCTTCCGACCCGTGTGTACGAAGATAGATGATTGCGGACCAGTTTGGAAAAAAAAAGTATATTGCATAATGCTTAAGCACCGTGGGGATGCGCACAAATTGTATAGGAGTGTGCGTGGGTGGTTTGTGGCCGACTTCAATTCGCTCTACTGTCAGCGTCTGATGAAGACATGACTACGGTTAAGATCGAATTATAGATGCGTACCCTGAAAAATGGAACGTCAATATTATGGTCCCGGTCGAGATGACATCACACTAAGTGGTACTTGCGTACGGGATGCAATTTATGAAGAACGAAGGGTTCCGACGAATCGAAATCTCGCGGTTACCAACCTCGAGCCCTTATACAAAGGCACAAGGTAACGAATAGACTGCACCGGCTGTAGATCAGTTTGGTCAGTATCAGCAGTAAAAGTGCAAGAAAAACCGGTTGAGAAGAGAAGAATGAGAGTGAAATCCGATAGAATTTTATTGGAGGCACAGGGAGAGTTTCGAATAGTCACGGTTCGGCAATAGGACCTCTGGTACACATATATTAGAGGGCACTTTGTCAACCTGGATTGATGTTAATATTGATGGCATGCAGTGTCTGTATCACTGTAGGAACACAGGATTGCGCATGGTACGCATGGCTTAGTTGAGTGTTAAATGAATCGGTGTATAGCGATGATGATTCAGCAACACCAACTGCAAACGTTACACGTAATGGTGTACGTTAACTTGAAGATAACATTTAAAAGGTCGGTCGGGGTCACCAGTGATGAGGAAGAGGAGATGAGTGAACGACGAAAATGGGATATTTGCGCAAAATAGCAAAATCTGTGACTTGTCGCTGGCAGACCGTGTTCGCGATGTTAACTTAGGAAAAAGAGTCGGTGTGGATATAGCAAGAGGCACGATCCTTTTCGGTTCTAATATGTAGAAATATTGCGAGGCAAAGAATGACTCGACCACCACCGCGACCTAATACGATCGATTGTGTTTTATCAGAAAGTGATTTCAGGAGCACTGGAAAGCGGCTAGCGTGCATGCGAAGAGCTACGAATATTAGATAAGAGAGTGATGTGTATTAATAGCGAGTCATGTGGCGCTCGTTACGCTCTGATTTGGTGTGAATATACGGATATAAAGGTAGAGAGAGATCTATGAAATGACAGCACTGGTTATAAATATATTGGGTGAAAATTGACAATAAAGTACAAATTATTTTCTTAAATTTGATTAAAAACAGAAGTTTAATACGGACGCATCTTACAAGTGCTTACGCGATATACTCTTATGTATTATAAACAAACAAACAGATGTCTAAGCACATTTTCAAAAGATGACAAGTGAAATCATAATCTCAATGACATTATATGAAAACGATGAAACATCGACATGGCCACCTGGCGATAGCCATTGTTTTAGTTATTTTATAAATGGTTTTTAACGATATTATGTGAGTGAGTGGAGTGTATTGCAAGCGTTCATAGGCTAATAGGTAACCGATATAGATCTTGTGGGTCGTATGCTTGCATGCGACGCTGACGTTATCGCTGAACGTTGAAATTTTGGTTGGCAACCTCGCGCTCTTCTGTGGTGATTAATAACCACTCACCGAAGAAATGGGTATGATTGCAAAGATTACGTTCGCTAAATAAAACAATAATATAGGAAAAGAAAAAAAAAATTCTACCGCGAAAGGCAGTGGAAAATGAAATAAAATAGTGAATAAGCATAAAAATGTACAGAGGTCGACGTAAAAGTGTATTAAGATTAAGGCTATTACACCGTTCTTGTGCAGTCGAGTAAAATGTGAGAAACACTAATTGAATTTAGATGCGTCTGTAAAGTGAAAAAAATAAAGTGCAAAAAGCCAACATCACGCGGTGTTCCCAGGCGGTCACCCATCCAAGTACTGAACGCGCCCGACGTTGCTTAACTTCGGTGATCGGACGAGAACCGGTGTTTTCAACGTGGTATGGACGTTGGCAATTATATTTGCAAATTCTACAATTTCTTTACCTGTATATCATCAATTCGAGCAAACGGAACACATTAGATCGTCTTTGTTTGAGAGTGACGCCGAAATTCACGCCGAGCCCCTTGCGGGGTAGGCAGACAAAGTCAAGCGCCGTATGGCTCCCTCCCTACACATTTCACTCGCTTCTTTAGGTCAACATTGCTAGGGCTCCTTCACTTGACATCACCTTCTACATAACACACGACCGATTTGGTCGTGGTAGGTGAGTCTTGGCCTTCCTCGGCTCCTACATCCTTCTGCTTTCGCGTTGTATTTCCTCTTGAAATGTTTATACATTTCCGAACTAACGCATCGTGCCTTTTCTTATCTTAACTACGATAGCCTCTTTCAGACCAACTCTCCTTTCTACATCTTCATTTGGAACTTCTAAAATAAAAAATCTGTTTTAGCCGTTGGGTCCTCGCGGGCGCTTAGACACGTCTTATTATATTTTATTAATTTCTCGACCCTAGTTTTTGTTTTCTATTTTTACTTTACTAGCATTTCCAATATTTCCAAAGAACAAACACCGAAAGAATCTTGACAATGTAGGTTTTCTTTGACGATGTCAAATGATAAAAATATAATAGTAATGTAATGTAATGTAACGAACATTGCAAGACAAGGAGTATTTTCGTTGTGCCTTTTGAAGATACAGTAGAAACTCCCTATTCGCGGCTTCAGTATTCGCGTTAGAAATATATAATTTAAAAAGAGAACATTCGTTGTTCAATATTCTTGCATATCAAAACGAACAATTGGGCGTCAAAATATAAACAATAAAAATAAATAATATTTGTGTTAAGCCTAAATTTCTTTGATAAATGGCGCAGTTTCTAATATCGCTACTGCCGTAAAAAATCTGACCGAAGGTTTACGAATAATTGGATAATAATATTTTTTGAATAGTTATTTTATGTTTTAAATATGTATCTATCTTTAACATGAAAATTGTTTCAATACATAAACTGCGGCGAGTGTGTATTCCTATCGCAGATCATGATAGGATAAATGATGATAGATAGACGAATGCGGAACAGTTTTGAAAAAAAAAGAAAAGTAATTAGTTGAGTGTTAAATGAATCGGTGTATAGAGACGATGATTCAGCAACACCAACTGCAAACGTTACACGTAATGGTGTACGTTAACTTGAAGATAACATTTAAAAGGTCGGTCGGTCACCAGTGATGAGGAATAGGAGATGAGTGAACGACGAAAATGGGATATTTGCGCAAAATAGCAAAATCTGTGACTTGTCGCTGGCAGACCGTGTTCGCGATGTTGACTTAAGAAAAAGAGTCGGTGTGGATATAGCAAGAGGCACGATCCTTTTCGGTTCCAATATGTAGAAATATTGCGAGGCAAAGAATGACTCTACTACCACCGCGACCTGATACGATCGATTGTGTTTCATCAGAAAGTGTTTTCAGGACCACTGGAAAGCGGCTAGCGTGCATGCGAAGAGCTACAAATGTTAGATAAGAGAGTGGTGTGTATTAATAGCGAGTAATGTGGCGCTCGTTACGCTCTGCCTCCTCCCGCAAGGGATTTGGGGTGAATATACGGATATAAAGGTAGAGAGAGATTTATGAAATGACAGCACTGGTTATAAATATATTGGATAAAAAAAATCACCGTCTCGCCTGTATATATAAGACTTACTGGGTGGGGTATTCTTTGAAACCCATAAAATATTCTATGCGCTGCAAGAGAACAAAAGTACAAATTATTTTATCAAATTTGATTAAAAACAGAAGTTTAATACGGATGCATCTTACAAGTACTTACGCGATATACTCTTATGTATTATAAACAAACAAACAAACAGATGTCTAAGCACATTGTAAAAAGAAATGGGCATGATTGTGAAGATTCCGTTCGCGAAATAACACAATAATATTAGAAAAAAAAAAAAAAAAAAAAATCTACCGCGAATGGCAGTAGAAATTGAAATGAAATAATGAATAAGCTGTACAACAAACATGTGAGGTTTTGAAGGGTATCGAGTTCGACGTAAAAGTGTATTAAGCCTACGCACCGTTCTTGTGCAGTCGAGTAAAATGTGAGAAACACTAAAGGAATTGAGATGCGACTGTAAATGTGTAAAAAATAAGTGCAAAAAGCCAACATCACGCGGTGTTCCCAGGCGGTCACCCATCCAAGTACTGAACGCTCCCGACGTTGCTTAACTTCGGTGATCGGACGAGAACCGGTGTTTTCAACGTGGTATGGACGTTGGCAATTATATTTGCAAATTCTACAATTTCTTTACCTGTATATCATCAATCGAAGCAAACGGAACACATACACGCCGAGCCCCTTGCGGGGTAAGCAGAGCAAATCGAGCGTCGTATGGCTCGCTCCCTGCACATTTAACTCGTTTCTTTAACATTGCTAGGGCTCCTAACACCACCTTTTGATAACACACGACCAATTCGGTCGTGGTAGGTGAGTCTTGGCCTTCCTCGGCTCCTACATCCTTCTGCTTTCGCGTTGTGGGTATATTTGTTTCGTCATTCTTTCCTCTTGAAATGTTTATACATTTCCGAATCAACGCAGCGTGCCTTTTCTTATCTTAACATCGATAGTCTCTTTTAGACCAACTCTCCTTTCTACGTCTTCATTTGGAACTTCTAAAATAAAAATTCTGTTTCAGCCGTTGGGTCCTCGCGGGCGCTTAGACACGTCTTAGATTTTTTTTTTAATGAAACCTGATTGTATTTTATTAATTTCTCGTACCTAGTTTTTGTATTCTATTTTTACTTTACTAGCATTTCGAATATTGGCGAAGAAGAAACACCGAAAGAAACTTGCCAACGTAGGTTTTCTTTGACGATGGCAAGTTGCAAGACGAAGAGTATTTTCGTTGTGCCTTTTGAAGATACAGTAGAAACACCTTATTCGCGGTTTCAGTATTCGCGTTGGCAATTTTCGTTATTCGCGGATACGTAAATTACGATTAGGCATATAATTTAAAAAGAGAACATTCATTGTTCAATATTCAGCGTTGTCCCCACTTACATGTCAAAACGAACAAGTGGGGCGTCAAAATATAAACATAAAAAAAAAAAAAATATTATTTGTGTTAAGCCTACATTTTTAGAGGTGGCGCAGTTTCTAATATCGCAACTGACGTAAAAAATCTGACCGAAGGTTTACGAATGGCAGGTGAACTGTGTGATCACTTCATTAAACTTGACCCGTATTTGGAGCGAAGGCTTATTTTTAAAACGAGAATGATGATGCATCAGCTGAATATCAGGTGGAATTAAAAGGCCTTTCAAAAGCGGCAAAGAAAGAAAAAAATACAAAATATTTTAAAACAAATAATTCAAGCAATAATAATTGACTGTAATATTTTTTGAATAGTTATTTTATGTTTCAAATATGTATCTATCTGTCATTTATGATTAAGCAGATTTTATTTTTATTTAATTTATTTTATTTTCCTACCATGGAACGTAACACGTATATTTCCATACATATCAACGTTCCATATTCACGGCGGTTTCCTTATTCGCGGCATAATTTTACTGTAGGTATTGTATTGTCAGGATAGGACAGAACGGTTTCAGGCAACTTATTTTAGAATCGAATACAATTTACAACAAAAGATCGCGCGACTCATTTCTGCTTCTAAGATTTCCACTGAATTTTGAAAACAACTTTTATATTTTTACAAACATATAACAAGATCAGTTCTCGGAGCACATGTTTTAAAAAGAGCGGGTGGTTCTCTTCGGTAACTTGAAAATTGTTTCAATATCAGCCGCTTTTGCCCTCAACAGTGCTCGCAATAGCTACGTCCGTCAATTCTAAGTCTCCTAAGTGCATGTAGTCGCCTGACTGCAATTTGGAGTCTACTATATATAATAATGCCAAGAAAGATAAATTTTGCCCATTGGCATTGATAAACTCCGCCGAGTGTGTATTCCTATCGCAGATCATGATAGGATAAGTGATGAAATTTTGCAAGAAGAAGCTATAAGGAGGTTGCGGGCGTGTGTGTACATTTAGTCAGTGAAAATTTAGCGAGCCCTTCCGACCCGTGTGTACGAAGATAGATGATTGCGGACCAGTTTGGAAAAAAAAAGTATATTGCATAATGCTTAAGCACCGTGGGGATGCGCACAAATTGTATAGGAGTGTGCGTGGGTGGTTTGTGGCCGACTTCAATTCGCTCTACTGTCAGCGTCTGATGAAGACATGACTACGGTTAAGATCGAATTATAGATGCGTACCCTGAAAAATGGAACGTCAATATTATGGTCCCGGTCGAGATGACATCACACTAAGTGGTACTTGCGTACGGGATGCAATTTATGAAGAACGAAGGGTTCCGACGAATCGAAATCTCGCGGTTACCAACCTCGAGCCCTTATACAAAGGCACAAGGTAACGAATAGACTGCACCGGCTGTAGATCAGTTTGGTCAGTATCAGCAGTAAAAGTGCAAGAAAAACCGGTTGAGAAGAGAAGAATGAGAGTGAAATCCGATAGAATTTTATTGGAGGCACAGGGAGAGTTTCGAATAGTCACGGTTCGGCAATAGGACCTCTGGTACACATATATTAGACGGCACTTTGTCAACCTGGATTGATGTTAATATTGATGGCATGCAGTGTCTGTATCACTGTAGGAACACAGGATTGCGCATGGTACGCATGGCTTAGTTGAGTGTTAAATGAATCGGTGTATAGCGATGATGATTCAGCAACACCAACTGCAAACGTTACACGTAATGGTGTACGTTAACTTGAAGATAACATTTAAAAGGTCGGTCGGGGTCACCAGTGATGAGGAAGAGGAGATGAGTGAACGACGAAAATGGGATATTTGCGCAAAATAGCAAAATCTGTGACTTGTCGCTGGCAGACCGTGTTCGCGATGTTAACTTAGGAAAAAGAGTCGGTGTGGATATAGCAAGAGGCACGATCCTTTTCGGTTCTAATATGTAGAAATATTGCGAGGCAAAGAATGACTCGACCACCACCGCGACCTAATACGATCGATTGTGTTTTATCAGAAAGTGATTTCAGGAGCACTGGAAAGCGGCTAGCGTGCATGCGAAGAGCTACGAATATTAGATAAGAGAGTGATGTGTATTAATAGCGAGTCATGTGGCGCTCGTTACGCTCTGATTTGGTGTGAATATACGGATATAAAGGTAGAGAGAGATCTATGAAATGACAGCACTGGTTATAAATATATTGGGTGAAAATTGACAATAAAGTACAAATTATTTTCTTAAATTTGATTAAAAACAGAAGTTTAATACGGACGCATCTTACAAGTGCTTACGCGATATACTCTTATGTATTATAAACAAACAAACAGATGTCTAAGCACATTTTCAAAAGATGACAAGTGAAATCATAATCTCAATGACATTATATGAAAACGATGAAACATCGACATGGCCACCTGGCGATAGCCATTGTTTTAGTTATTTTATAAATGGTTTTTAACGATATTATGTGAGTGAGTGGAGTGTATTGCAAGCGTTCATAGGCTAATAGGTAACCGATATAGATCTTGTGGGTCGTATGCTTGCATGCGACGCTGACGTTATCGCTGAACGTTGAAATTTTGGTTGGCAACCTCGCGCTCTTCTGTGGTGATTAATAACCACTCACCGAAGAAATGGGTATGATTGCAAAGATTACGTTCGCTAAATAAAACAATAATATAGGAAAAGAAAAAAAAAATTCTACCGCGAAAGGCAGTGGAAAATGAAATAAAATAGTGAATAAGCATAAAAATGTACAGAGGTCGACGTAAAAGTGTATTAAGATTAAGGCTATTACACCGTTCTTGTGCAGTCGAGTAAAATGTGAGAAACACTAATTGAATTTAGATGCGTCTGTAAAGTGAAAAAAATAAAGTGCAAAAAGCCAACATCACGCGGTGTTCCCAGGCGGTCACCCATCCAAGTACTGAACGCGCCCGACGTTGCTTAACTTCGGTGATCGGACGAGAACCGGTGTTTTCAACGTGGTATGGACGTTGGCAATTATATTTGCAAATTCTACAATTTCTTTACCTGTATATCATCAATTCGAGCAAACGGAACACATTAGATCGTCTTTGTTTGAGAGTGACGCCGAAATTCACGCCGAGCCCCTTGCGGGGTAGGCAGACAAAGTCAAGCGCCGTATGGCTCCCTCCCTACACATTTCACTCGCTTCTTTAGGTCAACATTGCTAGGGCTCCTTCACTTGACATCACCTTCTACATAACACACGACCGATTTGGTCGTGGTAGGTGAGTCTTGGCCTTCCTCGGCTCCTACATCCTTCTGCTTTCGCGTTGTATTTCCTCTTGAAATGTTTATACATTTCCGAACTAACGCATCGTGCCTTTTCTTATCTTAACTACGATAGCCTCTTTCAGACCAACTCTCCTTTCTACATCTTCATTTGGAACTTCTAAAATAAAAAATCTGTTTTAGCCGTTGGGTCCTCGCGGGCGCTTAGACACGTCTTATTATATTTTATTAATTTCTCGACCCTAGTTTTTGTTTTCTATTTTTACTTTACTAGCATTTCCAATATTTCCAAAGAACAAACACCGAAAGAATCTTGACAATGTAGGTTTTCTTTGACGATGTCAAATGATAAAAATATAATAGTAATGTAATGTAATGTAACGAACATTGCAAGACAAGGAGTATTTTCGTTGTGCCTTTTGAAGATACAGTAGAAACTCCCTATTCGCGGCTTCAGTATTCGCGTTAGAAATATATAATTTAAGGCGACACCTCGATCGTGAAGCTTTAAAATGGCTCCGCCCAATCACCCCGCGCCCCTCAATTGACACTCGACGCTCGATTTGTAAAATTTGAAATTAGCGCCTAATAGGTAACCTGGGGTCAACGTATAGTCAATGCAAACGAACAGAAAAGCTACAGAGTCGCGTCACACTTAAATAAAATTTATAATATCAATATTTAATAAAAATTATTGATTTAATTATTATTTAGCTTTATACATACTGAACCAAACATATTTATTTAAGCTAGACGGAAAACAATAGTAATAATAGTAATAAAAAACTACAGAAACGTATTCACTTTTAAAAGTTTATTGAAAGAGAAATCAATGACATCGTTTTATGTTTATATCTCTACAAGTTAACATGTCTTGGTATCTATGTTGTTCTTACTTAGGTCTCGTCCAGTGGCGCCCTCATTGAATAAAAAAACATATTATAGCATAGAAGATAAACATTATGAAATCTTATGTTGCATTTATTACGAAGATAGTAAAGTATTTTTACGTCATTAAACCAACACTCAAAATATTCCACTATCGTTGTTATAAGCAAAAGTGCTAAAAGAGGCCGTTTTTTGGCAATTATGCCTATAACAACGAAAGCAAAACATTTCAATTGTTGGTTTAATGACGTAAAAGTACGTTATTGTATTTGTAACACACGCAACACATGACTTTATAATGTTTATCTTCCACGCTAAGATACGATATTTTATTCCTTGAGGCGCCACTGGACGGTATGTATCCCCCTTAAGAAGAATGAAACACCAGCTACATAATACAACATTGTTTATCGAGAGGCTTAAGCGGGCGGGCCATTTGTTGATTCGGACACATATGTTTAGTTAGCAGATACACCATCTAAACTGCAAACACTGGTCACAGCGATGAAAGACGACTGTATGGAGAAAGGCTTACTACTGAATGCGAAGAAAACAAAGATAATGGTATTTGAAAGAGAAGAATCCAGAACTAATGTAAGGATTACGATTGATGATGAAGTGTTCCAAACAAGTGGATGAGTTTGTATATCTTGGATGCGCTTTCAGCAGGGATGGAAGGTACACCGCAGATGTGGAAAGACGAGTGAGTGCTGGGAATAGTGTGAATGGAGCGTTGGGAAAACTTCTTGGCAGTAAAATCCTGAGCCAGAAGGCACAACTCGCTATACACAATGCAGTGTTGGTCCCAACGCTAACTTATGGAAGCGAGAGTTGGGTATGGCAGAAAGAGCATGAAAGTAGAATAAACGCGGTTGAAATGCGAGCGCTGCGCAAAATTTGTGGCGTAAGGCTTGTAGACCGTATTCGTAATGATGATGTTAGAAATAGAGTTGGTCTGAAAGAGAGCGTCGGTGTTAAAATAAGAAGAGGCATGCTCCGATGGTTCGTGCATGTAGAAAGAATGCAAGATGAAAGAATGACGAAGCAGATATACAATGCAAAAGTGGAAGGATGTAGGAGCCGGGGAAGGCCAAGACTTACCTACCATGACCAAATTGGTCATGTTCTATCAGAAGGTGATGTCAGGAGCCCTAGAAACCGGCGTGCGTGCATGAGAAGAGCAATAATGTTAAAGAAGCGAGTGAGATATGTAAGGATCGAGTCACGTGGCGCTCGGCTCTCTCTGCCTACCCCGCAAGGGATTTGGCTTGAAGTTATAGATGTTCGAGTGTCATAATGGCTGATAGCGCCGAGTAAACACAGGATTTTTTTATTTCGAATAAATAAGAGAAATAAAATTATCAGATTGAATTAGATTGAAATTGAAATAGAAAATTGGAATTTTTTTGCAACTCCCTCCTGGTGAAGATTCACAAGTTATTTTACACAGTTAGGTATAGCTCTGGTAGGGATCCTAGCTTTTTCCCTAAATATAATACACTCTCGAATGACTAGGTATGCGCTTTCACTAACAGTCAATTTAACTTCGCGAATTTTATAAAAAAGTACAGGAAGAACTTGACGGTTAGGCGGTAATTTTGCGCCTATTATTTGATAATTTACGTCTCCAACTAAGAAAATACTTGATTTATTGCTTCTCAATTCCACTGCCATCTTATAAAAGTTAAAACATTACGTATTAATCACGAGAATAACTGACATTCAAAATTATTAGACGGTTAGGTAATTATGACGAAGTTAACGATGCTCTCTCTAAAGTTATTCATTGGTTTAGTGTTAATAATCTGCTTTTAAATGATAAAAAGACTAAAGTAATTAAGTTCTCAACACCTAATGTAAGGCAGGTGGCTACCAATGTACATGTTAATGGAACTAATTTAGCCCCTGTGGAGACAACTGTGTTCTTGGGTATAACAATTGACTCCAGACTACAAAGGGGCCCACAAATTGAAAAATTATCAGGAAAACTAAGTTCTGCAGCTTATGCAGTGAAAACTATTAGACGGCTCACTGATATTGATACGGCTAGAATAGTTTATTTCAGCTACTTTCATAGTATTCTGTCATATGGAATTCTTCTTTGGGGTAACTCCGCGGATATTAACACCATCTTTTTATTGCAAAAGAGAGCCATAAGAGCTATCTACAAACTTGGTCCCCGGGAGAGCCTTAGAGAAAAATTCAAAGAAATAAATATTTTAACAGTCGCATCGCAATATATCTATGAAAATCTTTTGTATGTCCATAAAAACATAGACTCATTTTGTAAAAAGAGTGATACTCATAGCATAAATACTAGATATAAGCATAATCTTGTGTTATATGCAAGCCGTCTCCACAAAACAAGTAATTATTTTATGGGGCAATGTATACGGTTCTATAACAAACTTCCCAGCAATATAAGAGATTTGTCAATAAACAAATTTAAAACTACTATTAAAGCCAAATTGTGTAGCAGGGCATATTATAAAGTATCTGACTATATTAATGATAAAAATGCCTGGGAGTGAGTCGATCCAATTATAATGTAATTAACAAAATATGTAAATTTGTTTGGATACCAAAAGAGGGATGCCTGAGTTTTTTGGCAGTATTTTTATCAGTGCTCACCTAGTCATAAACTGCACGGTAGGGAAAAAAAAATGTGACGATTCCAAACAAATGTAGCCATTTTTACGGAATAAAAAGATTTTGACTTTGAATTTGAACAAATGAATACCGCGAGTACGTGCGGCACTGCCGCGCAACTTGTATGAACATGTTTCGATGTAATTCGGCACGGATTATCGTAATCCAAATAAGTTAAAAATTAATTTCCGAGTGTTTTAAAAGCAAATGAACAAAACTAAGACATATGCGTTAGAAAATAAAAACTTTGAAAAATAAGGGACACCCTAATATACATATATACAAATAGATTTTATAATCTATTCATATTTAAAAAAAAACATGTGACAAATGATTTTCTTGCTGTTTCATAACTTTAACTTCAGTATAATGACATTTATTGTATTTTACTTATGTATACTCTGTGTTTTGTATTGTTGTACGTTTCCTTGTTATTTATTAAACTCTCAAGAAGAAAGAACCAGGACCATCTCTGATGTTGCAAAATAAATCTAATCCGTACAATAGTTCAATACTAACCACAATGTATAGAATAGATGATTTTTTTGTGTTTTCAGTGTTGGTTCATAGTAAATATTATTTGTTTTCACGAGTACCATGGGTATACTATCTATCTATATCTTCACGCTAAATCCCTCGTGAGCGCCACATGACTCGGTACTTACACACCTCGCTCGCTTCTTTAACATGAAACATACCGAGTTTTTTTAAAAACTATCAAAATATACTATTTTACTAGTAATTATTTTAATACAAAAAAAAAAAAACCTCCACTGGTTTTCTATCTTCTGATTGGATAAATTTCCAACGTAAACTAACCTTCACCTACGTACAATGTCTAAGTCGGAGTTCGGTGAGCTTATAATGGTTACTATGAGTTTGTCGTCCCGTATGACACTTACGTTAAAGTAGCATATAAATCGAGTAGTGATTCTTCTAGTGGAATATGTTTATTTAGTAAGTTTCTCCTAAAAAACAAAACAGCAAAAATATTCTATTTTATAAGTTTTTATTTTAATACAAAGAAATAAAGAGTCTCCACTGGTTGCTATGTGCTGAGAGCGCGAACCTTATTGGTATAAATTTCCAACGTAACCTGACCTCCACCGACGTACAACTTCTAAATCGGAGTTCGGTCAGATTATAATGGACATAATAGGAGTTTGACGTCCTATATAGGTACGCGGTCAGCCTGTGGATAATGTATACCAATTATCAAATGTTACTGTTTATTCCTGCAAAAAATAACTCTTATTTAATTAATGCAGTTTTATATAGAGTTATTAAGTAAGCAAAATTAAAAAAAAGTTTGAAGAGGAATTAAATAGCTTGGGCCAACCATACCTAGGAACTGTTCTAAAAACTAGAAATATGTCTACACAATGTTATTATAATATGTTTAATGAATATAATAATTAAAAAAAATAAATACCTTGTCTTGTTCGCCTCCGCCATTCTACGAACATTTTCTTTGTATTTTTATTCTATATATTTTCTTTTTAGTGTTCCCCATTATTACAACAGTATAATAAATATATATAAACCTATATTATTATTTACTACTTATATCTAATAATAATACACTTACGCTAAATACTATAATATTGAATATTTACAACTATTAATTATAAAAACTTCGGTGTCGCGATGTAAATGGAGCGAGCTCGAGCAGACAGTCGACATAGGTATGACCTCGAAGCGGGCTGCAGCCGGACTGGCTGGATGTAGTTAGTCAACGCGTTTATAATCCTCATTACCGCACAATAAGGTCGAAAACACGTAGCACCCAAGACGAATGTGATCGCTTAGAAATTGTCAGAAACTTAAAATATTTTTAAAAAATTTCATGTTTCACTTATCAAAATATGCAGCAACCATATTATAAACATAGATATTACTAATAGATTTAAGTAATTTTGAAGCGTATAAACAGAACAACTTCGTTGTAATTTCAAAAATAATGAATTTCAGGAGGTGTTTTCGAAAGTAATTATTATCGAATCAATTTTACACAATCGCGTATTTGAGCAAGCAAATTCAAGATAAAGAAATGAAGTTATTTATATTAAAATCTTAGATCCGTCAGTTTAGTCATTAGCCTATACTATTCGATGAAAGTTGGTCTAATTTTTCGATGTGTCGCCTTAAAAAGAGAACATTCGTTGTTCAATATTCTTGCATATCAAAACGAACAATTGGGCGTCAAAATATAAACAATAAAAATAAATAATATTTGTGTTAAGCCTAAATTTCTTTGATAAATGGCGCAGTTTCTAATATCGCTACTGCCGTAAAAAATCTGACCGAAGGTTTACGAATAATTGGATAATAATATTTTTTGAATAGTTATTTTATGTTTTAAATATGTATCTATCTTTAACATGAAAATTGTTTCAATACATAAACTGCGGCGAGTGTGTATTCCTATCGCAGATCATGATAGGATAAATGATGATAGATAGACGAATGCGGAACAGTTTTGAAAAAAAAAGAAAAGTAATTAGTTGAGTGTTAAATGAATCGGTGTATAGAGACGATGATTCAGCAACACCAACTGCAAACGTTACACGTAATGGTGTACGTTAACTTGAAGATAACATTTAAAAGGTCGGTCGGTCACCAGTGATGAGGAATAGGAGATGAGTGAACGACGAAAATGGGATATTTGCGCAAAATAGCAAAATCTGTGACTTGTCGCTGGCAGACCGTGTTCGCGATGTTGACTTAAGAAAAAGAGTCGGTGTGGATATAGCAAGAGGCACGATCCTTTTCGGTTCCAATATGTAGAAATATTGCGAGGCAAAGAATGACTCTACTACCACCGCGACCTGATACGATCGATTGTGTTTCATCAGAAAGTGTTTTCAGGACCACTGGAAAGCGGCTAGCGTGCATGCGAAGAGCTACAAATGTTAGATAAGAGAGTGGTGTGTATTAATAGCGAGTAATGTGGCGCTCGTTACGCTCTGCCTCCTCCCGCAAGGGATTTGGGGTGAATATACGGATATAAAGGTAGAGAGAGATTTATGAAATGACAGCACTGGTTATAAATATATTGGATAAAAAAAATCACCGTCTCGCCTGTATATATAAGACTTACTGGGTGGGGTATTCTTTGAAACCCATAAAATATTCTATGCGCTGCAAGAGAACAAAAGTACAAATTATTTTATCAAATTTGATTAAAAACAGAAGTTTAATACGGATGCATCTTACAAGTACTTACGCGATATACTCTTATGTATTATAAACAAACAAACAAACAGATGTCTAAGCACATTGTAAAAAGAAATGGGCATGATTGTGAAGATTCCGTTCGCGAAATAACACAATAATATTAGAAAAAAAAAAAAAAAAAAAAATCTACCGCGAATGGCAGTAGAAATTGAAATGAAATAATGAATAAGCTGTACAACAAACATGTGAGGTTTTGAAGGGTATCGAGTTCGCCGTAAAAGTGTATTAAGCCTACGCACCGTTCTTGTGCAGTCGAGTAAAATGTGAGAAACACTAAAGGAATTGAGATGCGACTGTAAATGTGTAAAAAATAAGTGCAAAAAGCCAACATCACGCGGTGTTCCCAGGCGGTCACCCATCCAAGTACTGAACGCGCCCGACGTTGCTTAACTTCGGTGATCGGACGAGAACCGGTGTTTTCAACGTGGTATGGACGTTGGCAATTATATTTGCAAATTCTACAATTTCTTTACCTGTATATCATCAATCGAAGCAAACGGAACACATACACGCCGAGCCCCTTGCGGGGTAAGCAGAGCAAATCGAGCGTCGTATGGCTCGCTCCCTGCACATTTAACTCGTTTCTTTAACATTGCTAGGGCTCCTAACACCACCTTTTGATAACACACGACCAATTCGGTCGTGGTAGGTGAGTCTTGGCCTTCCTCGGCTCCTACATCCTTCTGCTTTCGCGTTGTGGGTATATTTGTTTCGTCATTCTTTCCTCTTGAAATGTTTATACATTTCCGAATCAACGCAGCGTGCCTTTTCTTATCTTAACATCGATAGTCTCTTTTAGACCAACTCTCCTTTCTACGTCTTCATTTGGAACTTCTAAAATAAAAATTCTGTTTCAGCCGTTGGGTCCTCGCGGGCGCTTAGACACGTCTTAGATTTTTTTTTTAATGAAACCTGATTGTATTTTATTAATTTCTCGTACCTAGTTTTTGTATTCTATTTTTACTTTACTAGCATTTCGAATATTGGCGAAGAAGAAACACCGAAAGAAACTTGCCAACGTAGGTTTTCTTTGACGATGGCAAGTTGCAAGACGAAGAGTATTTTCGTTGTGCCTTTTGAAGATACAGTAGAAACACCTTATTCGCGGTTTCAGTATTCGCGTTGGCAATTTTCGTTATTCGCGGATACGTAAATTACGATTAGGCATATAATTTAAAAAGAGAACATTCATTGTTCAATATTCAGCGTTGTCCCCACTTACATGTCAAAACGAACAAGTGGGGCGTCAAAATATAAACATAAAAAAAAAAAAAATATTATTTGTGTTAAGCCTACATTTTTAGAGGTGGCGCAGTTTCTAATATCGCAACTGACGTAAAAAATCTGACCGAAGGTTTACGAATGGCAGGTGAACTGTGTGATCACTTCATTAAACTTGACCCGTATTTGGAGCGAAGGCTTATTTTTAAAACGAGAATGATGATGCATCAGCTGAATATCAGGTGGAATTAAAAGGCCTTTCAAAAGCGGCAAAGAAAGAAAAAAATACAAAATATTTTAAAACAAATAATTCAAGCAATAATAATTGACTGTAATATTTTTTGAATAGTTATTTTATGTTTCAAATATGTATCTATCTGTCATTTATGATTAAGCAGATTTTATTTTTATTTAATTTATTTTATTTTCCTACCATGGAACGTAACACGTATATTTCCATACATATCAACGTTCCATATTCACGGCGGTTTCCTTATTCGCGGCATAATTTTACTGTAGGTATTGTATTGTCAGGATAGGACAGAACGGTTTCAGGCAACTTATTTTAGAATCGAATACAATTTACAACAAAAGATCGCGCGACTCATTTCTGCTTCTAAGATTTCCACTGAATTTTGAAAACAACTTTTATATTTTTACAAACATATAACAAGATCAGTTCTCGGAGCACATGTTTTAAAAAGAGCGGGTGGTTCTCTTCGGTAACTTGAAAATTGTTTCAATATCAGCCGCTTTTGCCCTCAACAGTGCTCGCAATAGCTACGTCCGTCAATTCTAAGTCTCCTAAGTGCATGTAGTCGCCTGACTGCAATTTGGAGTCTACTATATATAATAATGCCAAGAAAGATAAATTTTGCCCATTGGCATTGATAAACTCCGCCGAGTGTGTATTCCTATCGCAGATCATGATAGGATAAGTGATGAAATTTTGCAAGAAGAAGCTATAAGGAGGTTGCGGGCGTGTGTGTACATTTAGTCAGTGAAAATTTAGCGAGCCCTTCCGACCCGTGTGTACGAAGATAGATGATTGCGGACCAGTTTGGAAAAAAAAAGTATATTGCATAATGCTTAAGCACCGTGGGGATGCGCACAAATTGTATAGGAGTGTGCGTGGGTGGTTTGTGGCCGACTTCAATTCGCTCTACTGTCAGCGTCTGATGAAGACATGACTACGGTTAAGATCGAATTATAGATGCGTACCCTGAAAAATGGAACGTCAATATTATAGTCCCGGTCGAGATGACATCACACTAAGTGGTACTTGCGTACGGGATGCAATTTATGAAGAACGAAGGGTTCCGACGAATCGAAATCTCGCGGTTACCAACCTCGAGCCCTTATACAAAGGCACAAGGTAACGAATAGACTGCACCGGCTGTAGATCAGTTTGGTCAGTATCAGCAGTAAAAGTGCAAGAAAAACCGGTTGAGAAGAGAAGAATGAGAGTGAAATCCGATAGAATTTTATTGGAGGCACAGGGAGAGTTTCGAATAGTCACGGTTCGGCAATAGGACCTCTGGTACACATATATTAGACGGCACTTTGTCAACCTGGATTGATGTTAATATTGATGGCATGCAGTGTCTGTATCACTGTAGGAACACAGGATTGCGCATGGTACGCATGGCTTAGTTGAGTGTTAAATGAATCGGTGTATAGCGATGATGATTCAGCAACACCAACTGCAAACGTTACACGTAATGGTGTACGTTAACTTGAAGATAACATTTAAAAGGTCGGTCGGGGTCACCAGTGATGAGGAAGAGGAGATGAGTGAACGACGAAAATGGGATATTTGCGCAAAATAGCAAAATCTGTGACTTGTCGCTGGCAGACCGTGTTCGCGATGTTAACTTAGGAAAAAGAGTCGGTGTGGATATAGCAAGAGGCACGATCCTTTTCGGTTCTAATATGTAGAAATATTGCGAGGCAAAGAATGACTCGACCACCACCGCGACCTAATACGATCGATTGTGTTTTATCAGAAAGTGATTTCAGGAGCACTGGAAAGCGGCTAGCGTGCATGCGAAGAGCTACGAATATTAGATAAGAGAGTGATGTGTATTAATAGCGAGTCATGTGGCGCTCGTTACGCTCTGATTTGGTGTGAATATACGGATATAAAGGTAGAGAGAGATCTATGAAATGACAGCACTGGTTATAAATATATTGGGTGAAAATTGACAATAAAGTACAAATTATTTTCTTAAATTTGATTAAAAACAGAAGTTTAATACGGACGCATCTTACAAGTGCTTACGCGATATACTCTTATGTATTATAAACAAACAAACAGATGTCTAAGCACATTTTCAAAAGATGACAAGTGAAATCATAATCTCAATGACATTATATGAAAACGATGAAACATCGACATGGCCACCTGGCGATAGCCATTGTTTTAGTTATTTTATAAATGGTTTTTAACGATATTATGTGAGTGAGTGGAGTGTATTGCAAGCGTTCATAGGCTAATAGGTAACCGATATAGATCTTGTGGGTCGTATGCTTGCATGCGACGCTGACGTTATCGCTGAACGTTGAAATTTTGGTTGGCAACCTCGCGCTCTTCTGTGGTGATTAATAACCACTCACCGAAGAAATGGGTATGATTGCAAAGATTACGTTCGCTAAATAAAACAATAATATAGGAAAAGAAAAAAAAAATTCTACCGCGAAAGGCAGTGGAAAATGAAATAAAATAGTGAATAAGCATAAAAATGTACAGAGGTCGACGTAAAAGTGTATTAAGATTAAGGCTATTACACCGTTCTTGTGCAGTCGAGTAAAATGTGAGAAACACTAATTGAATTTAGATGCGTCTGTAAAGTGAAAAAAATAAAGTGCAAAAAGCCAACATCACGCGGTGTTCCCAGGCGGTCACCCATCCAAGTACTGAACGCGCCCGACGTTGCTTAACTTCGGTGATCGGACGAGAACCGGTGTTTTCAACGTGGTATGGACGTTGGCAATTATATTTGCAAATTCTACAATTTCTTTACCTGTATATCATCAATTCGAGCAAACGGAACACATTAGATCGTCTTTGTTTGAGAGTGACGCCGAAATTCACGCCGAGCCCCTTGCGGGGTAGGCAGACAAAGTCAAGCGCCGTATGGCTCCCTCCCTACACATTTCACTCGCTTCTTTAGGTCAACATTGCTAGGGCTCCTTCACTTGACATCACCTTCTACATAACACACGACCGATTTGGTCGTGGTAGGTGAGTCTTGGCCTTCCTCGGCTCCTACATCCTTCTGCTTTCGCGTTGTATTTCCTCTTGAAATGTTTATACATTTCCGAACTAACGCATCGTGCCTTTTCTTATCTTAACTACGATAGCCTCTTTCAGACCAACTCTCCTTTCTACATCTTCATTTGGAACTTCTAAAATAAAAAATCTGTTTTAGCCGTTGGGTCCTCGCGGGCGCTTAGACACGTCTTATTATATTTTATTAATTTCTCGACCCTAGTTTTTGTTTTCTATTTTTACTTTACTAGCATTTCCAATATTTCCAAAGAACAAACACCGAAAGAATCTTGACAATGTAGGTTTTCTTTGACGATGTCAAATGATAAAAATATAATAGTAATGTAATGTAATGTAACGAACATTGCAAGACAAGGAGTATTTTCGTTGTGCCTTTTGAAGATACAGTAGAAACTCCCTATTCGCGGCTTCAGTATTCGCGTTAGAAATATATAATTTAAAAAGAGAACATTCGTTGTTCAATATTCTTGCATATCAAAACGAACAATTGGGCGTCAAAATATAAACAATAAAAATAAATAATATTTGTGTTAAGCCTAAATTTCTTTGATAAATGGCGCAGTTTCTAATATCGCTACTGCCGTAAAAAATCTGACCGAAGGTTTACGAATAATTGGATAATAATATTTTTTGAATAGTTATTTTATGTTTTAAATATGTATCTATCTTTAACATGAAAATTGTTTCAATACATAAACTGCGGCGAGTGTGTATTCCTATCGCAGATCATGATAGGATAAATGATGATAGATAGACGAATGCGGAACAGTTTTGAAAAAAAAAGAAAAGTAATTAGTTGAGTGTTAAATGAATCGGTGTATAGAGACGATGATTCAGCAACACCAACTGCAAACGTTACACGTAATGGTGTACGTTAACTTGAAGATAACATTTAAAAGGTCGGTCGGTCACCAGTGATGAGGAATAGGAGATGAGTGAACGACGAAAATGGGATATTTGCGCAAAATAGCAAAATCTGTGACTTGTCGCTGGCAGACCGTGTTCGCGATGTTGACTTAAGAAAAAGAGTCGGTGTGGATATAGCAAGAGGCACGATCCTTTTCGGTTCCAATATGTAGAAATATTGCGAGGCAAAGAATGACTCTACTACCACCGCGACCTGATACGATCGATTGTGTTTCATCAGAAAGTGTTTTCAGGACCACTGGAAAGCGGCTAGCGTGCATGCGAAGAGCTACAAATGTTAGATAAGAGAGTGGTGTGTATTAATAGCGAGTAATGTGGCGCTCGTTACGCTCTGCCTCCTCCCGCAAGGGATTTGGGGTGAATATACGGATATAAAGGTAGAGAGAGATTTATGAAATGACAGCACTGGTTATAAATATATTGGATAAAAAAAATCACCGTCTCGCCTGTATATATAAGACTTACTGGGTGGGGTATTCTTTGAAACCCATAAAATATTCTATGCGCTGCAAGAGAACAAAAGTACAAATTATTTTATCAAATTTGATTAAAAACAGAAGTTTAATACGGATGCATCTTACAAGTACTTACGCGATATACTCTTATGTATTATAAACAAACAAACAAACAGATGTCTAAGCACATTGTAAAAAGAAATGGGCATGATTGTGAAGATTCCGTTCGCGAAATAACACAATAATATTAGAAAAAAAAAAAAAAAAAAAAATCTACCGCGAATGGCAGTAGAAATTGAAATGAAATAATGAATAAGCTGTACAACAAACATGTGAGGTTTTGAAGGGTATCGAGTTCGACGTAAAAGTGTATTAAGCCTACGCACCGTTCTTGTGCAGTCGAGTAAAATGTGAGAAACACTAAAGGAATTGAGATGCGACTGTAAATGTGTAAAAAATAAGTGCAAAAAGCCAACATCACGCGGTGTTCCCAGGCGGTCACCCATCCAAGTACTGAACGCGCCCGACGTTGCTTAACTTCGGTGATCGGACGAGAACCGGTGTTTTCAACGTGGTATGGACGTTAGCAATTATATTTGCAAATTCTACAATTTCTTTACCTGTATATCATCAATCGAAGCAAACGGAACACATACACGCCGAGCCCCTTGCGGGGTAAGCAGAGCAAATCGAGCGTCGTATGGCTCGCTCCCTGCACATTTAACTCGTTTCTTTAACATTGCTAGGGCTCCTAACACCACCTTTTGATAACACACGACCAATTCGGTCGTGGTAGGTGAGTCTTGGCCTTCCTCGGCTCCTACATCCTTCTGCTTTCGCGTTGTGGGTATATTTGTTTCGTCATTCTTTCCTCTTGAAATGTTTATACATTTCCGAATCAACGCAGCGTGCCTTTTCTTATCTTAACATCGATAGTCTCTTTTAGACCAACTCTCCTTTCTACGTCTTCATTTGGAACTTCTAAAATAAAAATTCTGTTTCAGCCGTTGGGTCCTCGCGGGCGCTTAGACACGTCTTAGATTTTTTTTTTAATGAAACCTGATTGTATTTTATTAATTTCTCGTACCTAGTTTTTGTATTCTATTTTTACTTTACTAGCATTTCGAATATTGGCGAAGAAGAAACACCGAAAGAAACTTGCCAACGTAGGTTTTCTTTGACGATGGCAAGTTGCAAGACGAAGAGTATTTTCGTTGTGCCTTTTGAAGATACAGTAGAAACACCTTATTCGCGGTTTCAGTATTCGCGTTGGCAATTTTCGTTATTCGCGGATACGTAAATTACGATTAGGCATATAATTTAAAAAGAGAACATTCATTGTTCAATATTCAGCGTTGTCCCCACTTACATGTCAAAACGAACAAGTGGGGCGTCAAAATATAAACATAAAAAAAAAAAAAATATTATTTGTGTTAAGCCTACATTTTTAGAGGTGGCGCAGTTTCTAATATCGCAACTGACGTAAAAAATCTGACCGAAGGTTTACGAATGGCAGGTGAACTGTGTGATCACTTCATTAAACTTGACCCGTATTTGGAGCGAAGGCTTATTTTTAAAACGAGAATGATGATGCATCAGCTGAATATCAGGTGGAATTAAAAGGCCTTTCAAAAGCGGCAAAGAAAGAAAAAAATACAAAATATTTTAAAACAAATAATTCAAGCAATAATAATTGACTGTAATATTTTTTGAATAGTTATTTTATGTTTCAAATATGTATCTATCTGTCATTTATGATTAAGCAGATTTTATTTTTATTTAATTTATTTTATTTTCCTACCATGGAACGTAACACGTATATTTCCATACATATCAACGTTCCATATTCACGGCGGTTTCCTTATTCGCGGCATAATTTTACTGTAGGTATTGTATTGTCAGGATAGGACAGAACGGTTTCAGGCAACTTATTTTAGAATCGAATACAATTTACAACAAAAGATCGCGCGACTCATTTCTGCTTCTAAGATTTCCACTGAATTTTGAAAACAACTTTTATATTTTTACAAACATATAACAAGATCAGTTCTCGGAGCACATGTTTTAAAAAGAGCGGGTGGTTCTCTTCGGTAACTTGAAAATTGTTTCAATATCAGCCGCTTTTGCCCTCAACAGTGCTCGCAATAGCTACGTCCGTCAATTCTAAGTCTCCTAAGTGCATGTAGTCGCCTGACTGCAATTTGGAGTCTACTATATATAATAATGCCAAGAAAGATAAATTTTGCCCATTGGCATTGATAAACTCCGCCGAGTGTGTATTCCTATCGCAGATCATGATAGGATAAGTGATGAAATTTTGCAAGAAGAAGCTATAAGGAGGTTGCGGGCGTGTGTGTACATTTAGTCAGTGAAAATTTAGCGAGCCCTTCCGACCCGTGTGTACGAAGATAGATGATTGCGGACCAGTTTGGAAAAAAAAAGTATATTGCATAATGCTTAAGCACCGTGGGGATGCGCACAAATTGTATAGGAGTGTGCGTGGGTGGTTTGTGGCCGACTTCAATTCGCTCTACTGTCAGCGTCTGATGAAGACATGACTACGGTTAAGATCGAATTATAGATGCGTACCCTGAAAAATGGAACGTCAATATTATGGTCCCGGTCGAGATGACATCACACTAAGTGGTACTTGCGTACGGGATGCAATTTATGAAGAACGAAGGGTTCCGACGAATCGAAATCTCGCGGTTACCAACCTCGAGCCCTTATACAAAGGCACAAGGTAACGAATAGACTGCACCGGCTGTAGATCAGTTTGGTCAGTATCAGCAGTAAAAGTGCAAGAAAAACCGGTTGAGAAGAGAAGAATGAGAGTGAAATCCGATAGAATTTTATTGGAGGCACAGGGAGAGTTTCGAATAGTCACGGTTCGGCAATAGGACCTCTGGTACACATATATTAGACGGCACTTTGTCAACCTGGATTGATGTTAATATTGATGGCATGCAGTGTCTGTATCACTGTAGGAACACAGGATTGCGCATGGTACGCATGGCTTAGTTGAGTGTTAAATGAATCGGTGTATAGCGATGATGATTCAGCAACACCAACTGCAAACGTTACACGTAATGGTGTACGTTAACTTGAAGATAACATTTAAAAGGTCGGTCGGGGTCACCAGTGATGAGGAAGAGGAGATGAGTGAACGACGAAAATGGGATATTTGCGCAAAATAGCAAAATCTGTGACTTGTCGCTGGCAGACCGTGTTCGCGATGTTAACTTAGGAAAAAGAGTCGGTGTGGATATAGCAAGAGGCACGATCCTTTTCGGTTCTAATATGTAGAAATATTGCGAGGCAAAGAATGACTCGACCACCACCGCGACCTAATACGATCGATTGTGTTTTATCAGAAAGTGATTTCAGGAGCACTGGAAAGCGGCTAGCGTGCATGCGAAGAGCTACGAATATTAGATAAGAGAGTGATGTGTATTAATAGCGAGTCATGTGGCGCTCGTTACGCTCTGATTTGGTGTGAATATACGGATATAAAGGTAGAGAGAGATCTATGAAATGACAGCACTGGTTATAAATATATTGGGTGAAAATTGACAATAAAGTACAAATTATTTTCTTAAATTTGATTAAAAACAGAAGTTTAATACGGACGCATCTTACAAGTGCTTACGCGATATACTCTTATGTATTATAAACAAACAAACAGATGTCTAAGCACATTTTCAAAAGATGACAAGTGAAATCATAATCTCAATGACATTATATGAAAACGATGAAACATCGACATGGCCACCTGGCGATAGCCATTGTTTTAGTTATTTTATAAATGGTTTTTAACGATATTATGTGAGTGAGTGGAGTGTATTGCAAGCGTTCATAGGCTAATAGGTAACCGATATAGATCTTGTGGGTCGTATGCTTGCATGCGACGCTGACGTTATCGCTGAACGTTGAAATTTTGGTTGGCAACCTCGCGCTCTTCTGTGGTGATTAATAACCACTCACCGAAGAAATGGGTATGATTGCAAAGATTACGTTCGCTAAATAAAACAATAATATAGGAAAAGAAAAAAAAAAATTCTACCGCGAAAGGCAGTGGAAAATGAAATAAAATAGTGAATAAGCATAAAAATGTACAGAGGTCGACGTAAAAGTGTATTAAGATTAAGGCTA
This sequence comes from Pyralis farinalis, assembly GCA_947507595.1. NCBI lineage: Eukaryota > Metazoa > Arthropoda > Insecta > Lepidoptera > Pyralidae > Pyralis > Pyralis farinalis. The sequence goes on from OX382274.1 coordinate 24,314,962, forward strand.
TTACACCGTTCTTGTGCAGTCGAGTAAAATGTGAGAAACACTAATTGAATTTAGATGCGTCTGTAAAGTGAAAAAAATAAAGTGCAAAAAGCCAACATCACGCGGTGTTCCCAGGCGGTCACCCATCCAAGTACTGAACGCGCCCGACGTTGCTTAACTTCGGTGATCGGACGAGAACCGGTGTTTTCAACGTGGTATGGACGTTGGCAATTATATTTGCAAATTCTACAATTTCTTTACCTGTATATCATCAATTCGAGCAAACGGAACACATTAGATCGTCTTTGTTTGAGAGTGACGCCGAAATTCACGCCGAGCCCCTTGCGGGGTAGGCAGACAAAGTCAAGCGCCGTATGGCTCCCTCCCTACACATTTCACTCGCTTCTTTAGGTCAACATTGCTAGGGCTCCTTCACTTGACATCACCTTCTACATAACACACGACCGATTTGGTCGTGGTAGGTGAGTCTTGGCCTTCCTCGGCTCCTACATCCTTCTGCTTTCGCGTTGTATTTCCTCTTGAAATGTTTATACATTTCCGAACTAACGCATCGTGCCTTTTCTTATCTTAACTACGATAGCCTCTTTCAGACCAACTCTCCTTTCTACATCTTCATTTGGAACTTCTAAAATAAAAAATCTGTTTTAGCCGTTGGGTCCTCGCGGGCGCTTAGACACGTCTTATTATATTTTATTAATTTCTCGACCCTAGTTTTTGTTTTCTATTTTTACTTTACTAGCATTTCCAATATTTCCAAAGAACAAACACCGAAAGAATCTTGACAATGTAGGTTTTCTTTGACGATGTCAAATGATAAAAATATAATAGTAATGTAATGTAATGTAACGAACATTGCAAGACAAGGAGTATTTTCGTTGTGCCTTTTGAAGATACAGTAGAAACTCCCTATTCGCGGCTTCAGTATTCGCGTTAGAAATATATAATTTAAAAAGAGAACATTCGTTGTTCAATATTCTTGCATATCAAAACGAACAATTGGGCGTCAAAATATAAACAATAAAAATAAATAATATTTGTGTTAAGCCTAAATTTCTTTGATAAATGGCGCAGTTTCTAATATCGCTACTGCCGTAAAAAATCTGACCGAAGGTTTACGAATAATTGGATAAT